>CM057452.1:827770000-832770000 GCA_016271365.2 Neoceratodus forsteri
AGATACTTTTGTGCTGAATAACTTTCGTGCTCGCAGTACCATACTATCATTTTTCATTTTAAAGTTATTCACATTTGTTTGTCGAAACAAGTGAATAAAAATGCATTTTTTGCTGTTTTTCGGCTAATTGTATCAAAAAATAAAATATAGCCATAAATAAAACACCACTCATTTTGTAGATATATTTGTGCTGATAAACTTTTGTGCTCACAGTACCATGGTATCATTTTTCATTTTTAAGTTATTTGCATTTGAATATGATTACTACTGCTACAGCAGCCGTATATGCAAATGAGTTTCGAATGAGCCAATCTCTACCTACTGTGTAGATAAATTTACCTACAGTAAGGATAAATGCGATATTCTCACTGTAATTCTGACCACCCTGAGAATATTGAAAATATTTGCCTTTTTTTATCCTCACAGGTATGGCATAACTATATATATATATATATATATATATATATATATATATATGGTAGCACGGTAGTGCTACCATAGTTAGGGTTGAGGAGCCATTTCTATGTTAAACCCCAAACTTTGCACCTTAATAACTTTGCAACCGTTTGATGGATTTGCCTGAAATTTGGAATTTATGATCAAGAATCATAGGCCTTGGGATCTGCCGAGTGTTGTACTGGTCGAATATACGGCTGCGGAGTTATTAAGTGTGATCTGTGTGCACGTTTACGCTTTTCTGGAATTCTATGGTCGCACCTCAGGTCGCATTTGTTTGCTGCATCGCCCAAAATTTCAGGGAACGTGCAGCCAGGGTCCCCGATGTGCCTTTCAAAGATTTCATGAAAAAATATTAAACGGTTCAAAAGTTATTCAAAAAACAGTTTCCCATTATAAGTCAATGGGAAAAGTTAACAAAAAGTTCAACACTTTCGCAAATGCATTTTTACTTTCGCAAATGGGCCTGTTACTTTCGAAAATCGGCCATTTTGTTTTCAGTTGGTGGTCAGAAAAATGGTTGGCATTTAAATTTGGGACCCTCTAGCAACCTAATTTTTTTTGTATTCACCTAGTCGGGCCCTGAGGATGCTTGCCATGTCTTTATTTTGTGGTAAAACACCCCAGAAATATGTTTTTCAAATTTCTGGAAAAAGTACTTTCACAAATTACTTTCGTGCTCACGAAAGTGTAGCAAATTTTTGCGAAAGCTTTCACAAATTGCGACAGTAGTTTTCTAGTCTGTGGGAAAATGACAGCAATTCTTTGACACTGCGCTGCAAAAGAACCGTTGGGAGTTTTGAGCTGAAATTTGGAGGGAACGGAGCCGACATCTCACAGATGTGCCTTTCAGTGTTGTATTGAAAAAATATTACATGGCGGCAAAGTTACAGCACTCCAAAGTTGACAGTTTTTCCCATAGGATAACATTACGGCGCCCGACGCATTACAGGAATCCTTTGGATCCCTGCTGCAAAATAACGGTTTGGTCTTTTTTCCTGAAATTTTGAGGAAGACAGCCAACAGCTCACAGATGTGCTTTTCAGTGGTTTGATGAAAAATATTACAGGGAGGCAAAGTTATGGTGTCCGAACTTCTCTTTTTTCCCATAGGATAACATTACGGCGTCACGCCTTTTCAGGTCCTGTGATCTCGAAAACGGTGCTAGGACATGGAGTTTTCATCAGAAAAATTTAGCCCCTACTGGGAGCTAAGTACAAACTATTAGGACAGTCATAAATCATACGACTTTTAAATTTTTTCTACGTCATACGGTTCCTGAGATATAACTTATTTAGTATTCCAAGTCCTCATTTCTGCTCCGATACCCATTATTATGCATACATTCTTTGTACTCACTGTCTTTCTCTATTCAGCTTTTGGGAAAACCAGCCTGTGCGCTTACATTACTGTTACCATTGCCCTTTTCCGCTTCGGGTTCCATGCCTGTTTCACTTTCAATGCTGACGCCTGGGCGCCACCACGCGGCGTCATCCTTTGTGTTTTCATTTGGCGCTGTATTTCTGTTACTTTTTGCCATTTGTGTGTACCGTACTGTTTCTCTTTCTGTTTCACTTTGCATCACCATACCCATTGCCATTTCGATTTACAGGCACCATGTTACTATGTGACAAGACATCACGTGGCACACCGCTCCCGTCTACGCCACTGTGTTCGTTATCCTTTCTGTTCTCATTCGCGCTTGCGTTACCTTGTGCGCCACTGTTAGCGCTTCTGTTTGCATTGCTGTTCCTGTTACTATGCCACAAGACATCATGTGGTGGGAGTGTGCGGCCCTTTGGGCCCCGCGCTCCAGCTGCCGCATTACGTGCCGGGAGTGCGGGGCCCTATGTGCGTTATCCTTTGCATTTTCATTTGAGCTTGCTTTTCTGTTATTTTTTGCCATTTGTGTCTACAATACTGTTTCTCTTTCTGTTTCACTTTGCATCACCATGCCCATTGACATTTCCATTTGCAGGCACCATGTTACTATGTGATAACACATCACGTGGCAGACCGTTCCCGTCTACGCCACCGTGTGCATTACCCTTTCTGTTCTCATTCGCTCTTGTGTTACCATGTGTGCCACTGTTAGCATTTCTGTTTGCGTTGCTGCTCTGTTACTATGCCACAAGACATTATGTGGTGGGAGCACGGGGCCCTTTGGGCCCTGCGCCCCACCGCTGCATTACATTCACTATTTCTCGTTACCATTCTCAAAAAGAAGGGAAATTAGAGGCAAAAAACTCTGTTTAATGCATTAGTTAGGGTTGTTCCACAGTGACAAAAGTGAGGAAATTCGCTGTTAGGGTTGAAAACCCTAACTCCGAATTCAGCCCCCAGCACCACACACACACACACACACACACACACATTCAAGTATGGGGGAGGACCAAGTCAACACAACCAATGACAGACATCCAGCAGCAGGTGACAGAAATAACAAACAATTGTCTAAATGTACTACAAGACATCCCCACCCACCTGACCAGGTACTGCATGCTCAGTGGAGATCAACAGCAAAACTGAGGCCATGTACACCAAATGTACACATCCCTGATTGCAGCTGCACACAACATACCACACTTAGTAGTTGCATGGCCTTACCTACCGATGCCCCACACCACACCACAACTGGTACTGTGCCGTTATTCAATATAAATGCTGAAGGTGCATGATGACAGTTGTAGAAAGGTTTTAACACTACTGAGTATACATTAATTAAGAGAAGCACATAAATTAACTACAAGACACTAGCATGCTCAAGATAAAAGTAGTGATACATTTAGTAGGTGATTTACATAGTAGTACATTTACTGCAATGGTTTACTCAGCATAGAGAGGCTGATGTAAACGTATGGAAAAGCATTGCCTGTTCAACGCTGTGAAATTGGTACTGCCAGTACCACATGCATTCTTACTGATGAAGGTGTACTGCTGATGTACATATATAGACCTTCAGTGTGTTTCAATATTAAAGATGCAGTAAGTATTCTTTGTAAGAAAGATTGTAATTGCATGGATCAGGCCAAGCAACTTCTAAATATCATAGCACTAGTAAGCCAACAATGATGTACCTGTATCGGGCATGTATATAGGATAGATTTTCCTGTAGGCACTTACTGAGTATGTTGTACCTGATAAAGACAATCTCATTGCATCTGTGATGACTAACTTATTCAAATAGTAATACATTTGCTATTGTTGCAATGAGTGATCTATGCCACTTATGGACATAGTGTGATTTTTTTAACAGTTGTTTCATACTCAGACTGTATGCCTACTGTTTGGGTTGCATACACTTCTGTCACTGATGCTATCAAAGTGATAACTATGTTAATTGTGGTACAACAGGAATCAAGTAGGTATGGTGTAGATATAAACAGAATGTCTTTTAGTATTGATTTAACTCACAATGGGGTAAGTGTACTAGGACAGCAAGGGTTATCCTCTATCACTGACTCTGTCAGTTATAATCACACTAGGGTTTCGATGACTGTAATGATCAAGTTACACTGTTCATCTTCATGAGTTCATAATCACAGCCATTCTCCAGCAACTAGACAGTGTATGGTGTAACTGGGTGGGACACTGTGTTGCAAAGCTGCTGCAGTGCCTAGCAGAGGAGAGTATCTACTCATAAAGACAATTAAGCAATAAGCATGACCAACAGTTATGTTAAATGGTCTGTTAATCACCCTGTAGGGTTTAATGTTGAATGAGGCATATCCGAGTGCCACATGTCGCTAGACAGTGATAAACTGACCATTAACAAAATACCTGGGAGTGGCTTATTGCTATCATAATAAAACTGTTTTTAAACAACATTAAACCATGTTCATCATATGGTTAGGCTCTACATGTATGTTAATAAAACTAAACATAAGGCTGTTACAATGTTTACAGTCAATTAGAAAGCTGCATTTCTCAAACCCTTGTTATAATCAGAGATATTATACATGTACAACTCCTTGGTTTTGCTGAACTCTATTGCTCAGGTGGCCCACCACAAGTGGTGTGGTCTGGTGTGGGGCATTGGTAGGTAAGGCCATGCAACTACTAAGTGTGGTACGTTGTGTGCAGCTGCAATCAGGGATGTGTACGTTTGGTGTACATGGCCTCAGTTTTGCTGTTGATCTCCACTGAGCATGCAGTACCTGGTCAGGTGGGTGGGGATGTCTCGTAGTACATTTAGACAATTGTTTGTTATTTCTGTCACCTGCTGCTGGATGTCTGTCATTGGTTGTGTTGACTTGGTCCTCCCCCATACTTGAATGTGTGTGTGTGTCTGTGTGTGTGTGGTGCTGGGGGGTGGTGAATTCGGAGTTAGGGTTTTCAACCCTAACAGCGAATTTCCTCACTTTTGTCACTGTGGAACAACCCTAACTAATGCATTAAACAGAGTTTTTTGCCTCTAATATATATATATATATATATACATATATAGTGGTAGCATGGTAGTTCTACCATAGTTAGGGTTGAGGAGCCATTTACATGTTAAACCCCAAATTTTGCACCTTAATAACTTTGCAACCATTCAATGGATTTGCCTGAAATTTAGAACACAGAATTAAGGCCCATACACCTTGGGATCTGCCAAGTTTTGTACCAATCGGATATACAGCTGTGGAGTTATTAAGCGTGATCTGCGCGTGCGTTTACTTTTTTGGGAATTCTACTGTCACGCCTACAGGTTGCACGGTTTGTGTGACCAGTCAAAAATCTTCAGGGAACGTGCGGCTGGGGTCCCTGATGTGCCTTTCGAAGATTTCGTGAAAAAATATTAAACGGTTCAAAAGTTATTCAAAAAACAAGTTCTCATTATAAGTCAATGGGAAAAGTTAGCGAAAAGTTCGACACTTATCGCAAATGCAGTTTTTACTTTTGCAAATGGCCCTTTTACTGTCACAAATCCACCATTTTTTTTTCAGTTGGTGATCAGAAAAATGCTTGGCATTTAAATTTGGTACCCCCTAGCAACCTAATTCTTTTTGTATTCACCTTGTCGGACCCCGAGGATGCTAGCCATGTCTTTATTTTGGGGTAAAACACCCCAGAAATGTTTTTCAGATTTCTGGAAAAAGTACTTCAGCAAAGTAGTGTCACACTCACGAAAGTGTCACACATTTTTGTGAAAGCTTTCACAAATTGCGACAGTACTTTTCTAGGCTGTGGGAAAATGACAGCAATTCTTTGGCACACCGCTGCAAAAGAACGGTTTGGAGTTTTGGGCTGAAATTTGGAGGGAACGCAGCTGACATCTCACAGATGTGCCATTCAGTGTTTTGTTGAAAAAATATTACATGGCGGCAAAGTTGTGGTACTCCAAATTTGATGCTTTTTTCCATAGGATAACATTACGGCGTACGACACATTGCAGCAATCGCTTGGCGCCCTGCTGCAAAATAATGGTTTGGTCTTTTGGGCTGAGATTTGCAGGGAACACAGCCAACATCCCTCAGATGTGCCTTTCAGTGGTTTGGTGAAAAAATATTACAGGGAGGCAAAGTTATGGCACTCCAAACTTCTGTTTTTTTCCCATAGGATAACATTACGGCGTTCGCGGCACCTTTCAGGGCCCGTATCTCGGAAACAGTGCGAGATATGGACTTTTCGTCAGAAAAATGCTTAGCCCCCTGATGGGAGCTAAGTACAAAACTAGCCAGGAAAGTGATAATTCATATGACTTTTACATTTTTTTTCTATGTCATACGGTTCCTGAGATATAAAGCAATTCACTATTCCAAGTCCTCATTTTTCTGTTCCGAGAGTCATTATTTTGCATACATGCTTTGTACTCACTGTCTTTCTCTGTACAGCTTTTGGGGAAAACCAGCCTATGCGCTTACATTACTGTTACCATTACCATTTCCACTTGCGGTTCCGTAGCCGTTTCACTTACCGTTCACATTTACCCCACCATGTGCATTACCCTTTGCTTTTTCATTTGCGGTTGCGTTTGTGTTGTTTTTAACATTTCTGTCTACAGTACTGTTTCTCTTTCTGTTTTGCTTTGCGTCACCATGCGCATTACGATTTGCGTTTGTGGGCACTATGTTACTATGTGACAAGACATCACGTGGCGGGAGCTATTTCTCGTTATCATTCTCAAAAAGAAGGGAAATTAGAGGCAAAAAACTCTGTTTAATGCATCAGTTAGTGTTGTTCCACAGTGACAAAAGCCAGGAAATTTGATGTTAGGGTTGAAACCCCCTTTGCACCCCTCCAGCCCACCCCCCAACTGGAACTGGGGTGCTTGTTGGGTTCATCGGTCCTAGCTCTCACCCTGTTCTCCTATTCCTCAGCTTCTTTCCACATTTGATGGGGTGAGAGTTAGGGCCGATGACCCCAACATGCACCTGATTCCAGTTGGGGGGTGGGCTGGATGGGTGCAAAGGGGGTTTCAACCCTAACATCGAATTTCCTTGCTTTTGTCGCTGTGGAACAACCCTAACTGACGCATTAAATGGAGTTTTTTGGCTCTAATTATATATATATATATCTATATATATATATATATATATATGAAGACATTGGGCAGGATTTTCTAAGCATATTTATATATTTTTTTTGTGATGTATGACATGTTGTTTGGAGACTAATGTTATATCATTTATATGTATTTTTCTCCCTCGGGCTACGGTTGGAGTGGTCATCCTGACCAACCCCCCTAGCTCTGCCTCCCAACATCAGGCTGACCTCCTCACCTCCATGGATTATCCCCCGTGGCGGGGTGGTGAGGAGCTTCCCAGTTCGACCCACCAGAGCAGGAGCCGGTTGCGGAGGTGCCATTCGGGGCTGGCAGCGGGAGTCAGAAGCTCATGCTGCCCGACCGTAGCCCATTTTTTCTACTTTTTGTCCCTTGCAGAGTGCGGGCATGCAGTGATGCCTAGGCACAGAGTGCTGACGTCCACCGCACTCCACCCCCTTTGCTACACCGCTCTAGTTGCATCCCCCCAGTCATCACCAGGGGTCGCTACAGAGCAGTGGATCTCTGGATCCCTTCCCAGGATAGGAGAGCAGTCCTCTGGATGCTCCATCCTATCCCACCCCTGCCAAGCCCTGGTGGCCCGGGCTCATGTCCGAACCCGGGTTCCCAGTGTGGCATGAGGTGTGGCATCCAGTGCCATAACTCTCAGTGCCAATGGGCCGGCCAGTACTATTTCATTTGAAAGTGAATGGAACCAGAGAGAACACAGCAATTGTCACGGAGGTCACACATATACTATAGCCCTTACAGGTGTGTATACACCTTGAGATCAATAATGAATAGTAACTACAGTATTGCTATAGCTTACACTGTGGCATTATGGCGGTCTTCATGGGTTTTGCAGACTCCATCATAACAGCAGAAACAGTACTTCACAGCAGATGCATGCAAACAGCACTTACCTCAAGTATGCTGTAGTAATTAATATCCACTGATGACATCAAGGAATTTGTAACCTCCTAACTATAGTCTGTTTTATCGCATGCTGGTTGCTGAATTAGAGGTTGACGCGGTTTTGCAGACTACATGGCTGTGACAGGTGGGCTGTGTACAAGTTGCAAGACTGTGTTCATATAATACCATCCTCTGGGGTATAGTCATGATTTCTTGTAGGAATTCAAGAGCTTTATGGCTGACCTAGTGCTGGACTTGGCTAAATCTCTTGTTTTGGGTGACTTCAGTTCCTGGGTTGATGATGAAACATCACTTTTTGGCAATCAGTTCCTCCAGGTAATGTTGCCCCTTTGCTTTGTACAGGCAGTTGCCTCTGGTACTCAACAGAACAGCCATGCCTTGGACCTGGTCTTCTTTTGCGTCTTAATATTAACAATGTCAAGGCTGATCTGCTCAGTTGGTCAGATCATCTCACCATGCAGTGTCTTTGTGGGCCTCCTTGTTTAACGTCCCTTGTGGAGATGGTCAGTTACAGCTCTTATAGAAATCTAGACCCTCAGAGTCTCCTGGCAGCCCTGGACATCTCAGGAGTGGAGATGGTTTGAAAGATGGGAGCTGAGGCTGCAGCAGAGGGCTACAATGTGCCTCTTACCATGGCTATTGACTCCCTAGCACCTCTCTGTGAATGCTCCTTGATTTTCCACTCCATGTTACCATAGTTTGATGGTGATCTGAGGAAGTTGAAGACTAAGGGGTGGAGGTTGGAGCATTGATGGCAGGCGTCCCACTCAGAGAAGGATAAATTGGTGCTGAGAGCTCATTATGATGAGTATCAGCAGGCAGTCACTCTGAAAAAGCAAGTGTTTTTGTCACATATGATTGCTGCTGGAAGGAACCAACCAGGTCATCATTTCTATGCTTTGGACAGGTTATTAAATCCTATCTGTCTGCAGTCTTTTAGAGCCTGTTTGCATAGAAAAGTGTGATGAGTTTAATCAGTTCTTTCTGGACAAGGTTCCTCGAGTCTGGCTGGGATATGCTCAAGCAGCCTGCCATTGTCTGACAGTAGACTTTGGACAGGGGCACTCAGTCTTTATGAGAGGAGTTCAAGCCAGTGTTGGTGGAGGATGTTGTCCGAGTGGTTTCTAGACTGTGCCCCACCTACCCTACTGTACATTGGACCCTGGGCCAACCCAGCTTCTTTTAGAGTGCTGGTGCACGCATTGTCCTATTTTTGCAGAGACGTTTGGGTGTTTTCTTAGAGAAAGGATTTTTTTCTCCACATTGAAAAGGGTGGTGGTGAGGCCCTTTCTTAATAAAACATCTCTGGACCCTGGCATTCTGCCAAATTACAGGCCTGTCTCAAACCTTCCTTTTTGGGGAAATTGATCAAGAAGGTAGTGGCAGTGCAGTTGTAACAAACCTAAGAAATATGACATCTATGAAACACAGAAACACAAAAATATAAAAGGTGACAGCAGATAAGGACCATGTGGCCTACCTAGTCTGCCCCTTTTCCCTATTTCATGCAATAGCACAGAACTTAGTTGATCTGTGGCTTACTCTCGCTTCCCTATTGCAAGAGTACTCTTGTGTCTGTCCCATGCATTTTGAACTCCCCTACTGTTTTTGAGGCCACCACCTCCACAGGGAGGCTGTTTCAAGCATCCACTACTCTTTCTGTGAAAAAGTGCTTCCTCATGTTGCCCCTGAGCCTACCACCCTCAAGTCTCATATCATGCCCTGTTGTTCTTGTATACCTTCTTTTCTGAATGATGCTACCTCCTGTACCTTGTTTATAGCCCTGAGGTACTTGAATGTCTCTATCATATCCCCCTCTCCTCAGGGAATACATGTTGAGGTCCTACTGCAATGCTCTCTACCTAGTGCTTCCGGGGGTGGATATCTGCCACCTGCAGCTGCTGCAAAACACAGCAACCAGGCTGTTGAAGGGCTTACCTCAATCTAGCCATGCCACCTGTGCTCTGTGAAGTGTGCTGGCTGCCAGTGTGGTGGAGAATCACCTTCAAGGTCAGTTTGCTGACCAATAAGGCGCTACATGGACAGGGACCATGTTATCTGCAAGACCTCCTGCACCCCACCGCTCCCTCCGCCCGTTCCATTATACTGATGAGGGATTGCTAGAGGTTCCCAGGGTCCATTTGAAGACCTCAAGGGCAAGATCTTTCACATATATCCTTGGCCCACTGCTGTTTAATATATATGTAAATAGCCTTCCGGATGAAATGACATTCTCTAGCATTTGGCTATATGCTGACAATACCGTTTTGGTGGCTGTTGGTAGTTCCCTGGGAGGGGTTGAATATAAGTTACAACATGACTTTTTGATGATGCAGGATCATTTTACCTCCCTGGGTTTGATAATAAACAGCAAAAAGACCCAAGCCATGTTTTTCAGCTCCAAGCAATCCAAAACAAACAAATTAATGGAAATGAAGATCAGGACCAGAGAGGGAAAATTTTGACTAAAACTGAAGTTTATAAGTATCTGGGGGTCTATATAGATCAACTCCTCACATTTGCCTATCACATTTCAAATTTAATAAAAAAAAACAAATGCCTGTATAGGAGCTATGAGGCGATTTAAAAATTGTACTACAATGAATGTATGATCCATGATTGCAAATCAATTAATTTTTCAAATCATGGATTATGAGAGTCATATACATATATATATATATATTGGCAAGCTGATAAAAAACAGGTAACCAAATTGGATCACACCTACTGTATAATAGATTGGCAAGGTATGTGTTAAAGTGAAAATTCAGTAAACATCGTTGTGTTATGAATAGTGCATTAAGTTGGAACACACTTGTGCAAAGAAGAAAGAAAACATGGATAAACCAAGTTTGGGGAATAATATAAAATGAGGTCACCCTGTACCTAAAGAAAAAGTTGCATAGACCAAATCATGGTTTGAACCTGAGATTAAAAACAGCTAGGGACCTAATACAACCTAAAATCACTAATAATTTTAGCAAAATGACATTTGAGCACAAAGCCACAACCATTTGGAATGTACTCCCATTACAGTTAAGAAATCCGACAATTACAAGGGACAGGTTCAGGTTCAAATCAAGAGAATTCCCTTTGACGTAAGTGCAATAATATTAGTTAAGATGTGGAGTTTGCCTTAAACTTTATTAGGAAAGGTTATAGAAAATTTTTAGTATTGGTATTCGGTTGTGATATAATGTAAGCTGGTCTTATGTATTGTTTTTGTATCTTATGTTAACTGTTTTGTATTTGGTGTAAACTGTTTTGTACTTGGTGTTAATTTTAATGTAACAATTTACACAGGTTCACTTGTAAACAGGGCACATCATAGCCCTAATGGTGTTATACTGTATAAATAACAATTTTAACTATTACTATATATGGCCCCAACCCTGTGGAACTTTCTACCTCATCAGATTAGAGAGTGTCTGTCCAACAAGACCTTCAAGGCTGCTCTAAAAATGTATTTGAGTGAGCCTTTTCAGATGTGTTTTAGCTCAGAATTTTGCTGATTTTAACTTATTACTGTTTAACTTAATCTTATTATGTTTTATGCTTATGTACAAGTGCTTTGATATTGTGAAAAGTGTTTTTTATAAATAAAATGACTTTGACTTTGACTCTAGCCTTTCAACATATGACTTTTGGTGCAGTCCTTGCATCATTTTTGTTGTCCTTCTCTGGGCTGCCTCTGTTTTGTCTATGTCCATCCAGAGATGTGACCTCCAGAACTGGGCACAGTACTTCAGATGAAGTCTCACTAGTGATCTGTACAGTGGCATAACCATTTTTTCTGCTGATAATACCTCTCCCTATGCATCCTAGCATTCCACTGGCTCTCCCCACATCCTTCTCACATTGTTTGGTTACCTTTAGATCATCAGATATGATTACCCCCAGATCTCTTTCTTGATTGGCAGCTGTCAGTACCTCTCCACATCTCATACTCCTCCCTTGGATTTCTGTGCCCAAATAATGATTTTGCACTTCTTTGCATTGAATCTTAGCTGCTACACTCTCGATCTCTGTTCAGACATGTTTAGATCCTTTCTAATCCCACCACCCCCCTGAGCATTGACCTTGTTGTAGATCTTAGTGTCATCTGCAAAGAGGCATACCTTCCTCTCCAGCCTCTCTGCAATGTTGCTTATGAAGACATTAAGAAGACTGACCCCAGCATGAATTCCTGTGGAATCCCACTGGTCACGCCACTCTCCTTTGATTGAATGCCATTTTCCACCTCCCTCTGTGTCATGCCACTCAACCACTTTCTGACCCAGTTTACCACCTCTGGGCCCTTTCCCAAGCTGCCCAACTTATTTACCAACCTCCTATGATGGACAGTGTCGAGGTTTGACAAGACCTTCCTGCTGTGAATCCCTGTTACCTCAGATACTATGCTCTGCTGGATTAAAGAAATATCACAATCTTTCTTTTAGCAGTGACTCCATTACTTTTCCCCACCACCGAGGTTAGTGAGCCTTTCCAGTCTGGCTTCCAGCCTTCTCCTAATACAGAGAGAGCTCTGTCAGGGTGCACCATGATTTTCTTGCAAGGGATAGTGGATGTTGCTCCATTTTGGTTCTGCTTGACCTTTTTCGGCCTTTGACATGATGGACCATGGGGTACTGTTGACTCATCTGGGGCAATTTGTAGGACTCACGGGAATGGTGTTACAGAGGCCTGAGTCCTACTTATCTGGAACAGTGCAGCTTGTGGCACTTGGATCTTTCCTTTTGGTGGTGCTACACTCTGCTGTGGTGTGCCTCAGGGGTTGATCTTGGTTCCCATATTGTTTACCGTGTACATGTTACCATTGGGGGAGATCATTAGATGCTATGGCTTGGGTTCTCATTGTTATGCCATGATTTCCAGCTGTATGCATCTTGTGCCCCTGATGATAAGGCTGGTGTCTCAGAACTGAATGAGTGCCTTAGGGAAATTCAGGACTAGATAGTGACCAGCTGGCTTACACTGGATCCTTTGAAGATGGAGGTGCTACTGACGGAGCCAGGTATCATTTGTTCATCTGCGTCAAGTTGTAGTGCTGTTATTCCTTCTTTGGATGGTGTTGCTGTAGAGGATGTAGATAAGGTGAGGAATCTGGGGATCACTCTGGACTCCAAGCTGACATTAGAATATCAGGTGTTGGCTGTTGTCTGTAGTGGCTTCTACCATCTTTAAAACATCTTCTGAATCAAGCCCTCTCTTAATCAGACTGACTTGGCAACACTGGTGCATGCTCTGGTTTCACCTAGAGTGGATTACTACAACACTCTATACCTGGGCTTCCACAAAGTTGTTGCATCTCTTGCTGCTGGAGCAGAATATGGCAACCAGCTGGTTCCTGGCACCTCCCAGTTCAAGCATATCACACCTGTTCTCCATGATCTGCATTGGCTGCTGGTGTGGTTTTGCATCAACTTCAAGGTGTGCTTGTTGACATACAAGGCCTTGCATGGTTCGGGTCTTGTCTACCTGAAAGTCCCTCTGACCCATATGCTCCTGGCCATTCCCTTCGGTCATGGAGGAGTGCCTCTTAACTGTTTCAAGATCCTGGTTAAAGTCTTTGGGGGATAGGGTATTCAGAGTAGCTCCTCTGATTCTCTGAAATGTCCTTCCTACAAAGGTAAGAAGTACTTCCTCCCTGACCATTTTTAAATCCAGATCAATAACACATCTGTTAAACACATTCTCATGTTTTGGGGCATAAGGTCTCTGATTATATGGTTTCCCATGCAAACCCTACTCCATTTTATTAGGCCTCCTCTGGACCACTTACACCCTGTCAATGTCCTTGCAGAGGTGTTATCCCCAGAGCTGGAAACCATACTCCAGGTAGGGTCTCACAAGTAAGCTATACAGGGACAACACTACTTCCCTTCTTCTGCTAGAGACCCCCCTCATTATGAGCCCCAGCATCCTGCTTGACTTGCTTGCTTCCCTGTTGCACTGCCCTGCCACCTTGAGGTCATCAGATATGATCAACCCAAGGTCACTTTCTTGCTTGATAACTGTAAATAACCCCCTAATATTATACACAGATGCTAGTTTCCCCACCTTAGGTTCATGACTTTGCACGTTTTGACACTGAAACCCAGCTGCCACTCCCTAGGCCACTCCTCTAGTTTCTCCAGATCTCATTGCATTCTCTTAACCCCCTCCTGGGTGTTCACCCTGTTGCAGATTTTTGTGTCCTCCACAAAGAGACACACCTTCCTCTCCAGTTCCTCTGCATCATCACTTATGATGAAGTTGAAGAGGATAGGACCTAGCACCAATCCCTGTGGTACTCGACTCTTCACTCTGCCGACCTCCCAGTGACTGCCATTTAACCACCACCCTCTGCTTCCTATTATTCAACCAGTTTGATACCCAGCACACCACCTTCTCCCCTACTCCCAGGCTACTAAGTTTCTTTATCAGCCTCCTGTGTCGAACAGTGTCAAAGGCCTTACTGAAGTCCAGATAGGCCATCACGTGATTCACCTCCCATGTTACCCAGTCAAAGAAATCTATGAGACTTGATTGTAATGACCTTCTCCCTATCAAACCGTGCTGCTGCTGGTCCTGTAGCCAAGGTGTCTCCAGGTATTCCATCAGTTTCTCCTTCAGCTGGGTCTCCATTAACTTCCCCATCACTGATGTGAGACTGACTGGTCTGTATTTACTGGCCTCTTCCCTGTTGCTGCTCTGGTTCAGAGGGACTATATCAGCCCTCCTCCATTCTTCTGGAACCACCGCAGCCTCCAATGAGATAATAAATAGCATTGCCAGAGGGGCAGCTAGCACCATATCCAGTTCCTTAAATACCCTTGGGAGAATCCCATCTGGCCCCATTGCTTTGTTTTCCTTAAGTGCTTCCAACCCCCTACAGATTCTGTCATCTGCAAATGGACTTGTGTCCACTCCCCCTGGTGTCTTTTAATGTATGAAGGCCTGTCCCCACTTTCCACTGTGAAGGCTGAGCAGAAGTATTCATTTAAAATGTTACCTTTCTTTTGTCTTCCACTGCACATTCTTCTCCCCCAGCCTCCTAATTTTCACTGTACCACCCCTTGCCTTTCTTTTTTTTTTTTTTGATCACGTACTAGAAGAATGCTTTATCTCCATTTTTGAGCTTCTGGGTGATCATTTCTTCAGTTTGAGACTTTACTGCTCTTACCCTCCTTACTGACTCCCATTCAGGATGCGGGTGTGGTGAATACTGTGGCTGCTATTGTCACTGGTGCTGGCACTGTTGTGCTTGAGCAATGTGATGCCGATGAGTGTGTCTGTGTGCAAGGTGTGGAGCATCAGTTGTAGGAGGCAGATGTGCATTGAGAAATTGAAATTATGGGAGAGAAAAGTGAAGAAGTGGAGCAGGTTGACACAGATGATGAGGAGAAAGAAGATATGGGTGGTGTCAACAATGATGATAAGGATCCTCTGTGGGAAACTGAAAATACAAACAGGAGGATGGTGCACTACCTATCATTATTGCCTGCTGTGAGCCAGACGTGAAAGCTAGGAGACATTACTGAGGCATCCTAGCACTGGAAAGATTGTTTTTAGCACTACATAGCATTGAGAGGTAGGCAGATCTCCTGACACGCTGAGAGGGGTGGAGCTGTAGTTCTGAGTATCCCAAAGGAACCACAATTCATAGTTACTGTAACACTTTTTATTGTTGTGAGACTCACAGGCTTTTTTAACTGATGTATATCTGGTCCACTGGACTATAGACTGTTTTACAGATTTGTTTCTGAAATAATTTTAATCAGGTGTTCTGCGATCCTGGGCAGTCACTTCCTGGTCATGCTACATATATTCTCTTACCCACAGCAAGCAGGGCTAATTTGCACTACCTGGTGCCAACAATGATGATATGGATCCCGTGTGGGAAACTGAAAATACAAACAGGTGGATGGTGCACTACCTATCATTACTGCCTGCTGTGAGCAGATGTGGAAGCTGGGAGACATTGCTGAGGCATCCTGGTACTGGAAAGATCGTTTTTAGCACAACGTAGCATTGAACGGCAGGCAGGTCTCCTGACATGCTAAGAGGGTCAGAGCTGCAGTTCTGAGTATCCCAAAGGGACTACAATTCATTGTTACTGCAACACTTTCCACTGCTGTAAAACTCACAGGCTTTTATAACTGATGTACATCTGGTCCACTGGACTATATACTGTTTTAAAGACTTATTTCTGAAATAATTTCACTCAGGTGTTCTGCGACCCTGGACAGTCACTTCTGGGTGGCACTATATATATTCTCTAGCCCAGAGCAATTGGGGTGAGCTCAAGCAGGGAAAGCATGTGGCGCCGCGCATGGAGACATGCAAGACATGCGCATGTGGCTGGAGAGGCTGAAGTGCAGGAAATACTGTAAGCAGAACTCTTTTTACCATTAAATGTAACAGGGCAGTTGGTGTATAGGCAGTATGGTGAGCAGGGGAGGTGTTAACCTCATCAAAAGGGTTCTATATTGAGCCTGGTATAACTGCATTAGGTAATATCTTGTTAAACAGGTGCTGTGTCTATTATTGTATAAAAAAAAATGTTGTTTTCCTCTCTATCCTTGGTTACAATACCAGATACTTTGATTCTTTAATATATTCACCATGGACAATATTATTAAATCACTAGAAAAGGATGTGGGAGTGTGATGTATAAAATGTAAAATGTACCTGTTTTCTGAGGAAGCTATTATTACTGATAATTTTATATGCAGTAAGTGCAAGCATATTCAGATGTTGGAAAATGAAATATGTACACTTATCATCCAGTTGATAGTGATTGAGATGAAACAGTATGAAACTGGTACTGAAATCAATGCTATAGCACATACTAGTGTCGCTGTCTTTCCCTCCCCATCAGGCATTAGGAAATAAAATACTTCAACCACATATACCGAATAGAACCATCAACCTAGTGGAAGTTAGAGAGGACATAAATAATAAAAGAATAAACAAAAAGGATAGGGGTGATAATGATTTTCTGGAAAACTTGGAAGACTCAGAATGGACAGAGGTTATTACAAAAAAACAGACCAAAAAAAGGACAAAGAGCAATGACATATGCAGCCCTAATACAAAACAGATTTCTACCATAATGCAGACTCAATGGAAATGAAAAGCATCACAACTCAGGAGACAAATTGTGAGCCCACTCCACCCATAAACAATGGTCCTGACTCTGATGTCATAGACATAGTAATACCGGACTGTTCCAATACTCCTAATATCAGTAATAGCGGAGCCAGAGATAATCCTACAGGTATTAATCCAACAAATAACAATGGTGAAAATGATAACTCTCTCCAGGAAGCTATATCCATCCCCCAGAACTCACTCTCAAACAATTCCAATCTGATCATCGGCCATGAAAATTCTAGGACCAGGACCCCCTCACCCCAAACAGGAAAGTGTTTGTGCTTGGTGATGCTATGATTAAATATATAGACAGAGTGGTATGTGCACCAGATAAACACAACAGAACCTGCTGTAGTTATAGTGGAGCACTTATTAATGATATTACCATCATGCTTGACACTATCCTCCAAAATTCAGGGGGAACCCCATTAGTTATAGTCCACGTAGGAACAAATGATTTAAACAGTTCTAGTATAAAAACAATGCAGCTTGACTACTGTACATTAGGATGTGCAAAAAACTAGAAGATAAAGGATGCACAGTTATAATCTCAGAAATACTACCAGTATCTAGAGGTGAATTTAAGTTCAATACAGTTTTTTTTTATAAATGAATGGATTAGAAAATGGTCAATACAAAACATGTATACATGCATCACACACTGGGAAGAATTTAAAAATAAAGATAATTTTTACTGGTGGGATGGTTTGCACCTCATTAAACAAGGGAATTATTTGCTGGGCAAAAAAAAAAATCAAAGAGCGTATTACTAAACATTTAAACTAGAAACTATGGGTTAAGTAGCCACACATCCACTGGAGGTTACAAAAAGAGAACCAAATAACAGGGTGAACCATGATTATAAGATAATGCTTCTTAATGCAAGAAGCTTAAATGCCTCTAAAAACATCAGAACTGCAAGCAAAAATGCTTCTAGATAAGGTGGACATGGTGGCAGTAACATAAACCTGGTGGGACAACAGTAGCGAATGGCATAAGAATATCACAGGCAACACAGTTCATTCCAGTAACAGAATACATTGTAAAGGTAGAGGTGTATGTATTCACCTCAGAAATAGCAGTAAATGCACCCAGGTATTCCCACCTCCCTGTGAGGGGCCTGACATAGAAAACTTATGGCTGAAAGTTACAATAAATAAATTGGGTAAAAAATGTTAGGAATTTATTACAGACTGCCAGGGTTGACTTCTGAAGTTAAAAACAAAATTATTAAAGAAGTAACAGATATGGCAGAGAACTAGGTGAAGTGATAATACTGGGTGATTTCAACTACCCATGCATCAATTGGGAGCCATGTACTTGTAATAGTAGTTCAGAAAAATCATTTATTGATGCAATGACTAGTTTTGGCTTATCACAGATAGCAACGCAACCCACTAGAGGGACCAATATCCTAGACCTTATTCTCACAAATAATACTGACCTTATTTATGGAATTGAAATTCACTGTCCAATAGGTGAACATGATCATAATGTAGTCAAATGTAATTTTCATGCTGAGATACAAAATAGCAAAAATATACATAATAATAATATATAAAGTGATTTGTAAGATAAACAGTTTTGCAGTGGGAGTACAGGGAGGGACTGCACAGAAAATCATTATAAAGGACAATTTATCTTTATATAATTACTGGCGACTCCCTTTAATACCCTGTTTTCAGACTCTGATGAAATGCCGTAATAACTTGAAATCAAGTTATTACGGCATTTTCAAAAATTCTTCATTCACAGTTCTCGAGCGTGTCTGAGCTCGAGACATTCTGAGCTGTGAAGCAATAAATTTAAACCGTGAATCAGTTTAACTTACAGTCGCTAGATTCAGAACAGCATCATTCCTGCTTATAAAGTGTATCGTTCATCACATTTCCTAAAAAAAAAAATGGCACAAAGATTTCAGCTACCTTCAGTAAATGAGAGAAAAATCTTCATTCTTGATCAAGAGAATCAAAACACAGCATGAAAGACAGGTAGCGACTTAAAGTTGTTAAAAGTTTTCATGGTACAGAAAAATGAAACAAGAGAGCTAAAATCTGTAAGTGCCACAGAGTTGGACTCCTGTTGGCAGAGTTTATTTTTTGTGTAAAAAAAGCAGATGGTTCCGAATATGAACCCAGCACATTACGAGGGATATTAGTGAGCATTGACAGGCACCTCAGAAATGAAAAATACCCACATCCATATTCAAAGTACTGAATCTGAATTCACACAGACAAAAGAAACATTAGAGCAAAACAAAAGTTCCTAAAAAAGGAAAGGAAAGCGACCACTGAAAGCCAAGCTCTCTCAGAGGAAGACATAAACCTCCTACATACGTCTGGCACCATATCCATGCGAACTCCAACAGCACTACTGAATTTAATATTTTTCTACATTGGACTGCATTTCACTCTGCAAACAAAGGAACAATACGATTTAATGTGGGGAGACATAAGTGAAGGGAAAGACTCAGATGGGCAGCGCTATTTAGAATATACCGAAAGGCAGACAAAAACAAGAACGGGGGAAAACCCCCATGATGTCCGACCTGTGGCTCCTCAACTATATGAGAACCCCCGCCATCCAAGTAGAGACCCACTTACTGCCTATGACATCTATAAATCTAACCGTCCAAAATCAACACTAACAGCAGAGTCACCCTTTCATCTGGCACCAAACATAAATTATGTCCCTGGTAAATCAATGTGGTTCCGTTCCATGAAAATAGGAATGAACAAATTGCGTAAAATGATGCTTAACATGAAGCTGTCTGCAGGAATACCTGAAGAAAAATGAATAACTAATCACAGCACTTGCAAAACATCAATTCAGCATCTCATAGATGCCAATGTGCCATCCACAGATGTTCAGCAGGTCTCAGGACGTAAAAGCTTACAGAGCATCAACAACTACTCTGTGCTAAGTGAAAAAAAGCAAAGACACATCTCTAACATCCTAAATAAAGTTCAGATTCCAGACGGCATCCCAAGTACCTCAAAAAATTTCTTGTATCCAGACCCAGTGCCCCAGAGATCACTATGGCCAACAAGACTAGCACCCACAAGGCTCTCTATGGATGACAACACTGAAAGCCTCCACAGTATGTTCGGTACCAACTGTGTCTTCCATCAAGGAGTGATGATAAATATTACAAGTTAAGGTCCTGTTGTGAAAAAACCCAGGCATCGCATCATCTATGACACTGATTCCGACTAAAGCGGCAGCATGTGAGTACCACAATTTCAGCATTACATAGCACACATAAATAACCAAGAAAACAGTTAATTTCTAGCTGTCACTGTAAAAAAACAAATGTAATGAGTGTAAGTACTTGAACCCAGTCCCTTACAGAGTTTTTTTTCTGTCCCTAGGTTCACCACAGCAACCGGAAGATTTTAACAGATACAGACTGACTTCCTGCATGGCACATCAAGAAAACAACAACCGCTTGATAGAATAGACTATTTAAAAATGTTTCAAAAGAAAATGTTTTGCTCATTTTAACCGTATTTATTAATAGTTTAAAAAATGATACAGCATTCAGCCTAGCTCCAAGATGGATTCCCTGACGATGTTTTGAACTGGTAATCATAGTATTTTAAAATGTTTGCACTTTTATGTAAGAGAGTAGTATAGCTTGAGAAACCTTAAGAATGAAAACATAGATAGATAGACTGTTTAATGAGTTGAAATAAAAAAAAAACTACACACAACAATTCTCAAACTGTTTTTCCATATCACTATTCAGGGTATTAAAGGGGGTCACCTGTTATTATAAAAAATAAAATATAGGCAAGTGTTAACTTATGCATATTTTTTTCATACCCTCGTTCTTTGATGAACAAATAAACCTCTCGAGCTCTGCTCTTGAGGTTTATTGTTCATCAAAGAACTTGGGTATGAAAAAAATATGCATAACACACACTTGCCTATCCATTATTCTCTATATGGTGTCTTTCTTATACATTGCATCATAAAGTGTTTTATGAGACAAACAGTTGTGCAGTGGGCATGCAGGAAGGGATTACACAGAAATTTAGCTTAAAGGAGAATTAGGATTTGAATAGTAGCTTTCATACACACTGCATCCTAAGGTGCTTTACCAGACAAACAGTTGTGTGGTTGGAGTGCAGGGAGGGACTGTGCAGAAGCATAAAGGAGAAGTGACATGTATATAGTGCCTACCACAGAAACTGTGTTGTATCCTAAAGTACCTTACAAAGATAACAGTTATTCAGTGGGAGACTAAGCGTTTAGGGGCTGTGCAGAACTGAGGAGAATTGAGATTTCTATAGTGCTTTTAATCCATACTGTATCCTTAAGTGCTTTACAATTCAAAAAGCTGTGCAGTGGGGGACTGAGAGTGCAGTAACTGCACAGAAAGGAGATGAATTTAGTAGAATTTAGTAGAACTGAGAGTTATATAATGAGAGTTATATAGTGTTTCTCGTACATCCTTTATCTCAAAGTGCTTCTCATCTACAGCAGTTTTGTAGTGGGAGACTGAGAGTGCAGACACTGTGCAGATATAAAAACTGAGGCAGTGGTGACCTTTTCCCATGGTTTCTTAAACTAAAGGCCAATATCATAGCTAAACATCTTGTTACCATCTTTAATCTATCCCTGACATCCTTACCTATCCCAACAATCTGGAAACCAAGCAGGGTGGTCCCAATATTTAAATATAGAGACCCTACCATTCTTGACAACTACTGTTCCATTTCCATATGTTCTCATTTGAGCAAGATCCTTGAAAGCATTGCCTTCCAAAAAATCTAAGACCAAATGTCCAGGTATAACATCATCCCTCCCTACCAACACAGTTTCAGAAAAGACACACAGCAGTACCACTGACTTGGCTTACCTTACAGACAAAGTTATCAGGGGCATGGATAAAGGTATTCTAATCATTGAAACATAGACAATAACAGCAGAAAAAGACCAGAGGTCAATTCAGTCTGCCAAAGTTACTTATAATCCCTGGAACCTACTGTGAGGAAAGGTAGGAGGGAAGGGACCCAAACCAATGCCATATTCAGGGGTTTAACTAAGGCCTTTGATCTAGTGGACCACAAAATCCTTCTAGACAAATTGCATATCAGTGAGTTCTCCACTGTGACTACATCCTGGTTTTGAAATAACCTCTTGAGGAGAACCCAGGTGATCTGCACCTTGGGGGAGCACCTCCAGTTCATTGGGTGTCATGAGTAGGGTCCCTCATGGATCCATCTTTGGGCAGATTCTGTTCTTTCTTTCTTTCTTTCTTTCTTTTCTTTCTTTCTTTCTTTCACTGTGCCAAGACTAATTTTCAGGTGTGACCGGGGGGGGAGGGGTGTACAAAAGGTGTAAAACTTCCACAAAATTACAAAATATTCTATTGCAGCTACGCAGACAATATCGCAGATGTGTGAAGACCAACTTAACTAACCAATGGCATGGATTGAACACAAAGACAAGTGGCAATCATGCAATAATATATATATAAAATGCTCACTGCCTGCTGGGAGGTGACAGTGCCAGTTGTGTACAGGAACAGGCTGCAGCCATATTTCCAACTAGCAAGATTAAAGGGGGGAGCATAAGCAGGAGGGAGTGAAAAAGGAGGGTCGAGGGGTTGACAGGAACAAGAGGGAGTGGATAAATGCCATTGTTGGTGCCTCTAGACAGAGGGAAGCAGGGAGTAGGTTCCAGAGGAAAGGGAACTGGGAGGAGAAAGAAGCTTGCCCAGCAGAGGAGTGGTGGTAGTGGGGAATAGAGATGGTGTTGGAATCCCTTGAGCAGAGAGAGTTGTTAGAGAAGAAGATGGGGAGAGGAGTGAGGAAAGATAGGAGGGAAGGGACCAAAGCCAGCAATGAAGGAGGCACAGTGGGACTGGTGACATGAAGGTAGTGGGAAGATGGAGAGAAGGAGAATAGGGAGCATGATGGGTACAGAGGGGAGAGTTGGTAGTGAAACAACAGAAAGCATTGCAAATGTTATCCAGTCTGGCAAGGGAAGACAAGGAGGTGGTGCCATAGACCATGTCTGCATAGTCAAATACTGGGAAATCATTTTGGTTACCAAGTCCCAGCAGACCTGGAAGGAGATGCAGTCCTTGTTGTAGTACAGGGCACTGAGTTTAGAGCAGAGCTTGATATGGATAGCATCGATGAGGGCAGAGAAATTAAGTTTGCTATCAAGCCACACACCAAGGTACCTGAAGGCAGGAACAACCTCCAGAGGGGTATCATCCAGTGTGGAGAAGACAGGGGAGAGTGAGAGCCTGGCCAGTTTCTGGCTAGTTCTGAAGGTCATGGACATGGTCTTCTTGGTGCTGAACCTGAGTTGCTTGGTATGGAATGGTCGCAGTACATTGCGGAAGTCATGGTGGAACAAGCCTTCCACAACTGGAGCCAACAGACCACCGATGTAGATGACCTTGTCATCTGTATTGTGAGTGTGCAAGGAGACACAAGAAGAGAGGAGGTCATCTGGGGAAACTGAGAACAGGATTTGACCCAGGATGGAGCCCTGTGTGACCCCAGCTAGAATGGAGAGGGGTGGACAGGACGTCTCCCACCTGAACCGACTCTAGAAGGCCTGTGAGGTATGAGCAGAACCTGTCAATAGCAGATGCAGAGAGTCCAGCAAGGCTCAGCTTGTCCAAGGCAAGAGAGTGGGACACCGAATCAAAGGCAATGGCCAGATCAATAAATATGGCTGTGGTGATACATCCTTGATCCATTCCAGTGAGGTTAGGGTCAGTTAGATGCAGCAAGGAGGCGATGGCAGAGTGGTGCTTCCTAAAAACAGACTGTATATTAGAATGGTAATTCCAAAAATCAGGCTATATTATATTATATTATATTATATTATATTATTATATTACATGCTATTATATTATATAATATTATATTCTCCCTCCCAAAGCAATGTAAGGGATCCAACATGCTTCTATATGCTGGTGACTACTTCTTTTTCACAGTGTCAAGACCTCAGCTAAAATAGTCTCTATCTTCACAGAGAAGATCAATGTCATGCAGAGGTGATTACTAGAAGACAGGTTCCTAATCAACTCCAAGAAGACTAAGGCTATGCTGTTCAGCTCCAAGCCTAGGCTCTCTAAATGAGCAATGGGCACTAACTCCCTGAACATCCTATCCTCCAATGGGACCCCCTTGAACAAGCGACTGCTTTCAAATACCAGGGGGTGGGCACACTTGAGTGCTCCCTGTGCCTTTTGAACCACATTGGGCTCATGGTTAGACATGCTAATCAGAAACTGGGTGTCATCTTCTAGCTAAAAGACCTTATGATCCTTGAAGTGAGGTTGACATTTGCTCTGGGTACACTACCCCCTCTATGGACTATAAGTCTCATATTTATATGCAAACCTCATCTTCTAAACATAATTGATAACAGCATCCATAGGTTTGCATGATTGTCTTGCATTCTACAACTACTGCTCCCTCTAGTTAGCCTTTGGATGGTTCTCACCACAACACTGCTGTGAATACCAAACAGGCTGTCTCACTAATAAACTGAGTCTTTACCATTGTCATTCCTCCTCAATCCCAAGCCATGCCTCTGTAGCCTTAGGTCCTTCTCATGTCAACTCATGGAGAATCCCCAGGTTGCCACCTGCATGGGACAAAGGTCTTCTCCATTGCACTTCAAGTCATTGGAACAATATGCCAATTTCCTTTGATTATCTAGGTAAAAATTCCCTTTTTAAATCATACTTTAGGGCTATCCTCATAGCTGTCTCTGCCTGAAAATGCCCCTCCCCCCAGAAATTTTGAGATTAGGTACCATGGTTTGGTTTTAACCAGTGATGTTGTTTTGTTTTTTTTTCTCATTTCAGTGGCATTGCACTGAATTTTGTATATTGTGTAAATTGTGTATATTGACTTTATTTATTGTCTGGATTTCAGTCTCTCAACTATGATATATTAAGCACATCTTTGTTCTGCTACTTTTATAATTATTGTCCTGTAACTTCTGTGTTCATTAACTACATAAGTTGATTGTATTTTATATCTACTAATGGCCTCTTGTTCCATATGTTCTTTTGCTGTTACCCATTATGTGCCATCTTGATGGCCAATATCACATCTGAAAACAGTCCCTGAAACCAGTATACCCACCTGGTTAACAAACAAAAAATAAATATAGTGCTTTTCATACATACACTGCATTAAAATGTGCTTTACAAAGTACAGCTGGAGGTGGGAGATTGTGGCAGAATTACAGCAGAAGAGGAGGAGCTGACTGAGGTATGCAGGAGGGAGAACAGCTGGTAGACAGGACACAGCAGGAGTGGTTATGGTAGAGAGGGCAAACCATGGAGTAGGGCCAGTCCAGCCAGGACAGTACATTGGTTGTGCAGCATTATTTAAATTTTCTTCTCCACTGACATAAACACAGTGGGGAAGTACTTCACGAAGTTTGCTGAATTTCAGGATTAACTTCACAGCCACTTCATGGCCATAGTTCATGAGAGAAGTTTGGGAGTATTGATTATTCCAAGGATAGCTCTCCTCCCTCTGGGAGGGGGGGGTTCAAAACCCACCACTTGCCTACCACCTAGCAGATGTTGAGAGGCCACAATGGTGAGACCAGCAGATGTGGGAGGAATCTGCCAGTCCAACACAGAAGTGTGTACATATGAACGTGTGTGCCTTACAGTGACACAGGCACCTAGGAGTGAAAAACTGGATGAAAATCCTTGGGTCACTCAGCATCCAAAGCACTCCTGGCATAACCCTTTGTGGCAGACCATCTACCAAAATATGACTGTGTAAGTGGTGGTTAACCCATATGTCTGTGAGATGGGCCAGTGATGGGCTAGGGGGAATGTTAATAGGAAAATAGATTGCAGGAGTTAAAGGTAAGTGGGAAAAAAAAAGAAAACATGCTGTTAAAAAAGTCCTTCAAAAATCCATTTGAAGTCAATGCAGATATAGACCCAGGAGCAGATCTCTAACCAACACACTTCACTCTCAAAATTACAAAGTGAAACTGGCTACACTCTGTTTATTATAGGGGCCAATCAATGGATTTGCACAAAATTTGGAATGTGCTGTCTTGTGGGGTAGTTCTCTTGATGTGACAAGTTTTGTTCTAGTTGGATGTTCAGATTCTGAGATCCAGATAGTGCAAAAACCTTAAAAGTCACCATTTTTGCAGTTTTTTCCTCATCACATTGCACCAAGATGGTGTGGTATTTTGGTGTGAATTTTTATGGTAGAAGCAGCTTGGGTAACAGAACCGCCATGCATTTGTTTGGTGAAAAAATATTAGTTTGTTGCAAAGTTATTCCATTTTTAAGTTCCCATTATTTTCAATGGGAAAATCACACTTCAGGATAGAGGTTTTTTTTCGAAAAAGTATGTTGGCCTCACGAGAAAAGGATTCTTTTTCATGAGGGGCCAATCCTTTTCTGCCAGAAAAAAAATTCCTATTTTGTGAGCCGCCATCTTGTTTTCTTTTTTTTTTTCACGCAACAAATTGTCATAGCACTGTCCAGGGATACTGTTTACAGACAACCTAACATGCATCTTGCTCATCGGAAGCTGATGAGCTTCACTTAGAATTTTTGTATAGTGCCCATGGCCTCTAAATATTTTTTTAACTACTTAAATACTTTTTCTTACTTCACTTATGTGAATCCTTTTTTGTTCAAATGAAAAAGAATTACGAGTGACAAAAAAGGATTTGGGACACACAGAAAACAGCCTTTTCCACCGGTTCAGTGGCACTGAAGGTTGAGGCACTGGTTGCTACACCTTGTGCCACACCAGCAACTCAGGTTCAGGAATGAGCCCGGACCACTGGGGGTCAGCAGGGGTGAGAGAGGATCGAGTGTCCAGAGGACTGCTCTCCTCTCCTCTCTTGGGGGAGGGAGGGTTGTCATCCCACTCATTGACTGCCCTCTGGTGATGGCCAGAAGGCAGTATGGGTCAGGATGCACATACCGACATCCTCACATCAGTAGGGGAGGCAGGGTGGGAGAAAACAGTGGAAAAGGAGCTGGCAGGCTCCATGATGGCCTGTTGCATCCCCAAGGGCCACGCCAGCTTCTGGATTATGCTCTGGGGTGGAGGGAGATAGCCGGACCCTCCTCCCTGGCCTTGCTGAGGGGGGTAAGCTGCAGGAGAATATATGGAAGTCAGCAAGAGTGTGGATGCGTGGACCAGAGACTGAGTTCCTCCAAAGGGGAAGGGGCACAGCTGTCTGCCAAGGCTCCAGGAGCATAAAGATATAATAGAAAAAGAAAACAACCTTTTCCCAGCCTTTCCCAGTAATTTTCTAATTCCATAGTGTAGCGGTCCCTCCCCTTTCCCTGGTCTCCAATCCCATATGAAACATTAGCTTTCCATAGTATTGTGGTCCCTTCTCCATCCCCAGTCACCGATCCCATATTCACTCAAAATACCAGCAACAGCTTAATCTGGTTCAATGTCATTTGGAATCCATTTGTATCCCTCTCCCCCAGGACTAGGCTGAAAATGGGCAGAATTGTCTAGTCCTCCTTTTCCGATCAACAAAACTAAATAAATAAATAGCTAAATATGAATATTAGTTTTCTGTGGTGTAGTGGTCCCTCCCCCCTCCCCGGTCACTGATCCCATATAAAATATAAGTCTTCCATATTATAGTGGTCCGTCCCCTCCCAATCACCAATCCCATATTAAACAATAGTTTTCCATAGTGTAGTGGTCCCTCCCCCCTTACCAGGCACCAATCTCCTATGAATATTACATAGAAACATAGAAACATAGACTTCGACGGCAGATAAGGACCGCTAGGCCCATCTAGTCTGCCCATTTCCCTACCTACA
Source organism: Neoceratodus forsteri (assembly GCA_016271365.2). Taxonomy (NCBI): domain Eukaryota; kingdom Metazoa; phylum Chordata; order Ceratodontiformes; family Ceratodontidae; genus Neoceratodus; species Neoceratodus forsteri. Next base: position 827,797,822 of record CM057452.1, read on the forward strand.
GGATCGGCCGCAGATCCTATTTAACCAACAGCCTATATCTTCCTGCCCCCCACAAGAATTGCCTCATGTCTGTCCCATGCATTCCTGAATTCTCCCACAGTTTTAGACTCCACAACTTCTCAGGAAGGCTGTTCCATGCATCCACTACCTCTCTGTGAAATAATACTTCCTCACATTGCCTCTGAACCGCCCTCCTTCTATCTTTAAATTGTGTCCCCTTGTTCTTGCAAGTCTCTTTTCTGAAAGATGCTACCTCTTGGACTTTGTTGATTCCCTTGAGGTACTTGAAAGTTTCTATTATGTCCCCCTCCCTTCTTTCCTCAAGGGAATACATATTAAGCTCCTTTAGTCTCTCCTCATATGGCTTCTCTTGCAGACCCTGCACCATTTTAGTTGCCCTCCTCTGGACTGCCTCTATCCTGTCTATGTCCTTGGAGATGGGGTCTCCAGAACTGGACACAGTATTCCAGATGGGGTCTCACCAACTGTCTGTCCAGAGGATAACAACTTCCTGTTTTCTGCTGCTGATGCCTCTCCCTATACATCCCAGTATACCCCGACCCTCCCTACTGCCTTCTCACATTGCTTGCTAACCTTAAGGTCATCTGATATGATTACCCCCAGGTCCCTTTCCTGTTTTGTTGTTGTTACTACCTCCCACCCATTGTGTATTCTTCCCTGGGTTCTTGTTTCCCAGGTGCATTATTTTGACTTTTGCATTGAATCCTAGCTGCCATACGTCTGACCATTCCTCCAACCTTGCCAAGTCCCTTTTCATCCTTTCCAAGCCTCCTTGTGTATCAACCCTGTTTCAGATCTTTGTGTCATCTGCAAAAAGGCATACTTTTCCTTCCAGTCCCTCTGCAAAGCCACTGATGAATACACTAAAAAGGACTGGACCCAATACTGAACCCTGCGGTACCCCACTAGTAACCACCCTTTCTTCAGAGTGGACTCCATTTACAATTACCTTTTGTGTCCTGTTGTCCAGCCAATGTTTTACCCGGCTACCACCCTGGGACCCACTCCCAGGCTGGTTAATTGACTAATAATCTTTTGTGGGACTGTGTCAAATGCCTTGCTAAAGTCTAGGTAGGCCATGTCCACAGCCCCTCCCTGGTCTACTACTTTGGTCACCCAGTCAAAGAAATCTATTAGATTCATCTGACATGACCTTCCCTCTGTGAACCCATGCTGCCTTGGATCCTGTGCTCCACTGACCTCTAGGTACTCAACTATTCTTTCCTTCAGAAGTGACTCCATCACTTTCCCTACCACAGAGGTCAGACTGACAGGTCTGTAGTTTCCTGCCTCTGTCTTGGTCCCACTTTTGTGAAGGGGAATCACATCCGCCTTCCTCCAGTCCTCGGGTACACACCATCCTCCCATGATTTATTAAAAAGAGTAGCCAGTGGTTTCACTAGTTCCTTCCTTAATTCTTTTAGAATTCTGGGGTGAATTCCATCAGGACCCATTGCTTTGTCCACCTTCAGTTTTAGGAGTTCTTGCAGAACCCTTTCTTCTGTGAAAGGACTGGGATCGACCCCCCTATCAAGAGTGCTTCTGTTAATTGGATTGGGCACTTCCCCCTCCTCTTTTGTGAATACTGAGCAGAAATATTCGTTCAGTATTCCTGCTTTTTCACTGTCCCCCTCTGCCCACCCACCGTTCATTCTATTCAGCCTCACTATCCCTCCCTTTGTCTTTCTATGCTCACTGATGTACCTATAAAAGGTTTTATCCCCCTTCTTAACTGAGTTGGCTATCTTTTCCTCAGTTTGGGCCTTTGCTATTCTGACTTCCTCCCTGCTTCTTTCTGCCTTAACTGGTACAGCTTTCTGTCCTGCTCCTTCTGTGTTTTCTTATACTCTGGAATGCTATCTTTTCTTCCTGACTTTCACAGCCACCTCTCTTGAGAACCATAGTGGCTTTTTCTTTCGTTTTGATTTGTTTATTTGCTTCACACAAAGGCTTGTTGCTCTGTGATGGCAGTTTTGATAATTCCCATTGTTGCTCCACACCTCCTTCTAGCCTGTTTGCTAGTGCTTTCTGAGGCACTCTCCCATCTTGCCAAAGTCAGCCCTCCTAAAGTCAGTACCCTCACTTTGTATGGCTTGACTCTGTAGCTGAGTTTAATGTGAACCACACTGTTTGATGGTCACTTGTCCCCAGATGGCAACCCACTTCTAGATCTGAGATCCTCTCACTGCCCCTGTTTGAGAGTACGAGGTCTAAGATTGCTCCCTCATGAGTGGGTTCCGAAACTAGCTGTCTAATGCCTGCCACCTGTAGGGCATCAAGACTGGCCCTGCTCTTGGATGTATTAGTTTTCCATAGTGTAGTGGTCCCTTGCCTGTCACTGATCCCATATTAAATTGTTTTCCATAGTGTAGTAGTCCCTCCCCCCACACTCTGATCCCCATTCCTCATTTCCCTGATGTCTAGTGGCACCCCCACCTGCCAATCACTGTTGTCTATTTTCCTGCTGTCTTGTGGCACCCCCCAACTTCCAGTCACCATCACTCTTCCCATTTTCACACTCTCTGGTGTCCAGTGACACTCCCCACCCTCCCAATGTGGCCAAAACCTGAAATAAAGAAAATGGTCCCTCAATGTTGTTTTTTTTTAACCTGCAAAATAAAATGGTTCATTTCCAATCAGACCCCCAACCCCACCTCCCACTCAGCACCCACCACTTCACACTCCCAAGTATACCCCCCACACACACCCTCACTCACATGAACAGGGCCCAGGTTCAAGAACCACTCTCCACTTTAAAACATTTCTTGCTGCTGGAACTATCAACTGTAATATGAGAAACTAAGATAAATGCAGTTCAAAGTATTTCAATGGGGGTTTCAACTTTTATGCATAACAGCCATTTTTTTGAGATTTTGACCCAAAATTTTCCACATGGCCTCTGGGGGACCCCACCACATGAGCAATAGGATTATTGTTACACAACTCCCATCTGAAAGGTGATTTTGCAGTCTCTTGATGAATTCAACTTTTGGGTGGGATTTGGACATTTTTTCTGTCCTTGTTCATGATGTTGGGTCATAAGAAGGCTATGTTAAAAATTTGGGGTCAAAATATGAAAGAATGCTAAAGTTATGACCATTTGTTGAAATTTCACTAAACATGTTCGTAAGTTTGGAAATTGTAAATATTTTGACCCCAGATTTTCTTTTTTTTTTTTTGTTGTTGTTATTGAAAATTTTAAGCAACAATACGAAAGAACAATGGGCATCTAACACACAGTGAAGAAAACAAAAAATACATCTACCAAAATATACAAATATAAATACAAACTGTAGGTACCATCAAAGGGATCACAATTAGCAAAAATGACTAAAGCAGAAGCTGGAAAAGAAAACATCCCAGAGCACGGTGGCAAATAATTAGGAATACTAGAAGGCAAAAAGGCATACCCCACCAATTAATATGCCCTGATTAAGTCATAACATCAAATAAGTACATGGTAACATTTTTTTCCAGGGTATCAATAATCATGGAGTGCAAAGTATAAGGAAACTAGAAGAAACTAACAGGGGCCAAAGCTTAGGTGTTCCCTCCTAAAAAAAAAAAAGAATAAAAAAGGATAAACCTGAATTGCAATAAACTATAAGGAGTAAAGATTAACAAGAAATTAAACTAATGCTAAACGCACTCTCAAAAATTCACATAAGTTATCACCATTCATCTCTCAGTGCTATCCGATCTATTACTGAAGTACCCTCCATAGATTCGACAATAGCAGTAAAGGGACACAATTGGGAATAGAACTTGTCAAATCAGGAATATGTGTGAGCTGTAAGCATTTCAATAGATCTAATCTGTTTACAGTTGAATGACCAAGTGGTGAGACATGGAGGAGAAGGCTGTAACCAAAACTGAGAAATCACCTTGAGAGCTGCTACATAGAGTAAAAGGAAATGGTAACATCTGTCACCTGAACCTACTTCCCAAGAAGGAAACCTGAGGACAGCTTGAACAAATCATATAGCGAGGTAATTTATAAAGCTGCAGAAATCAAATGACAGACTTCCTGCCAAAACGGAGTAAGCTAGGTACTATCCCAAAAGACATGAACGGGAGTACCTTTCTGGCCACAGTTCCACCAACAGCAATTAGAGGCCCTGGAGCCCATATGGAAAGTTCTGTCAGGAGTATAAAAGTATTGAATCAGAACTTTCCATTTAAATTCTCATCATATAGCTGACACAGATGTTTTGCAGGCTAAATGCCATATTCTTTGCCATTGCTCATCTACCAAAGAAATACTAGCCTCAGATTCCCAGAGAATCTGGATCCAATTCACCTGAGAGAGGCCTAAACCCTCATTCAAAAAGTATCAAACTGAGAAATAAAATTAGTTCAATTGGGGCTTTTAGAGGCCTCTTTCAGCAATGTAAAACAAGGCGGGGGTGGTTGGGACAGAGCCTCCAAGCAGCCTTGTGTGTTAATAAAATGCTGAACTTGTAGATACCTAAAGAAATTGGAGGTAGGTAATTGAAACTTTGAGGCTGTTGGAAGGAGAGGATTTTCCTACCCTCAACCAGCTGAGAGAGGAAGATAAAGACCCTGTCGAGCCCAATAATGAAACCCAATATTTATTAGTTTTGCAGGAAGGAACTGAGGGAGCCACTGAATGGGAATCCAGAACCATTGTATGGGCAAAGTGGCAAAGGATCATTTCAATAACAACCACTGAGAAAGTGTATGGTGACTAAGCCCATCTTTTGGAAAACTGAGCAAGAGCCGTGGAGCTATACAAAAGCCACATTTGAATGGACAGAAGGCCCACCCAAAATAGAGCAGTTTCTATATTTAACCAAGCCAAATTAGAGTGTTGTTTCAGGATATCAGCATATGCCCTGACTCTTCCAAATAATTTTTTTTTAATAGCCCATTCAGCAACTGCCCAGCCAATTTACATATGATAAGTGATAACGTTTGATATAAAAAAGTAACCTGGGTGAAACATTCATTTTGATAGCATCAGTTCTATTAGTTAATGAAAAAGGGAGCAGGGACCAGCACTGAAGGTAAGAAAAAATGAACTGATGAAGTTTATCATAATTAACATGATACAGAAGGGCCAAATTTTGAGGAAGAGCAACCCCCTAAATACCGGACTGGTGTCTTACCCCAACTGTACCCCAAGTGCATTTGAAAATCCCAAGAAATTTTACCACTGTTTACTAAAACCTCAGAGTTTGAAACATTGACCTTAAAACCAGAAACAGAACCATATTGACTCAACAAAACCTCAAGTGTAGATATATTAACTGAAGGGTCTTGAAGAAAGAACACGGTGTCATCAGCATATAACATCACTCGATTATCCACCCACTCACCTTAACCCCCCAATCAGTAGAAAAGGATCGCACAGCATCTGCCAATGGTTCCATGCTTAAAGCAAAAAGAATCGGTGAAAGAGGGCAACCTTGTCTGGTGCCCCTCACTAGAGAAAAAAACAGAAGAAAAAGTACCATTTACTTGAATCATAGCCCTGGGAGATTCATACTGCATTTTTATCCATAACAAGAAATTCACACCAGAACCTATTTTGTGAAGAGTTTCTTGTAAAAAAACAAACAAACAATTAAGCCTATCAAAGGCTTTCTCAGTGTCAATAAGAAGAGCTATCTGAGGGGCAAGTATTTTAGCTCCCTCTGAAAGGATATTTAGTAACCGCCTAATGTTGTCTCATAAATGCCATCTGGGAATAAACCCAGTTTGATTAGGGTGAATCAAAGAGGTTACCACCCTCTGTAATCTGGAAGCAAAAATTTTAGTAAATCATTTTAAATCTTGATTTAATAGAGAGACAGGCCAATAGGATTCACATAATAAAACATCTTTACCAGGTTTGTGGAGTACAAAGATAATCACCTCATTCCAAAATGGGAGTACTGTACCAGTGGTTTGGCAATCCTGAAATAAGGCAAAAAGGACAGGGGCAAATTGAGCTTTAAAAAGTTTGTACAAGTCAGCATTATAACCATTGTGGCCAGGAGCCTTACCTTTTTTAAAAGAATCTATGGAATCAGTGATTCATGGAGGGTAATTGGACTGTCTAACATTTCCTGAGCCTCAGGGTTGAGAACAGTTAAATGTATGGGCTGTAAAAATATTTGTGTATCATGCCGCACCTGATCAGGATCCTTATCTTTGAAGTAAAGGGTGGTATAATAACAGTGAAAACAATCCGCTATTTCTTTGGGTTGATATTTAAAAACTGATGAATGAGAACCATCCTTAATTTTCAGTATGGTACACTCCATGGCCTCTTTACAAAGCTGAAAAACCAAAAACTTTGAAGCATAGCCTCCAGTTTCACCATACTTATAAGCTGGGTAATGAAGAAGATTATCATCCTTATTTTGAAGTAACTCAAGCAACTTAGTCCTGATCTGCTGAAGTTCATTGCTAATTTGAGGTGTTCTAGAAAATTTATGTTTGGCCTCTAAAAACTGTAGTCTCTGCTTCAGAGCAAACTGTGTGGCTTTCCTTTGATTATTTTTTGCAGAAACCCAACAGACAATTCTATCCTGAAGTAATGCTTTCAAGGCATCCCACTTCATTTGAGAAGGAGAACCACCAGCATGTACCTGAAGATAGGCCTTCAGTTCTGTGGAGCATGTCACCAAATGCAAGATAATTTAAGAGACTTGAATTAAATCTCCAGTGGGGTTGATGCTGAGTCAAAGTTAAGTTAACAATAAGAGAGACAGAGGCATGATCCAAATGAATAATGGAATGAATATTCGTAGAAGCAACATGATGAGAGTCTCTAGTGTGAGTAAGAAAGAAGTCAATTTATGAATACTCTTGGTGGGGATGGGAAAAAAATAAGTAATAATGTTCCGTTGTGTGCTGAAAGTGCCAAATATCCACAAGCCCTGACTCTTTCATGAGTCCTTTTATTTTTTTCCAGCTATTTTGTTAGTGTCAGACCACTTAGAGGTTCTGTCCAATGTGGGCAATAACATACAATTTAAATCCCCACACAACAGCACTAAGCCCTCTCTTAATGTGAATAATTTATAAAACATTGAAGCAAAAAAAGGAGAGGCATTAGTATTGGGTGAGTATATGTTAAGCAAATGCATTTTTAAAGCACCACAGAACCAGACAATAAAACAATGTTTCCCTCCTGATCTGCTTCAAAGAAGGAAACCTCAAATGGAACCCCTCTGCCAATTAAAATAGCTTACCACCATTACACTTGGCTTTAGAATGAGAGGCCGCATACACCCGCCCCACCCACATTCAAATGTTCTGATGCAGATGAATGGAATTCTTGCAGGAATTATATATCAGCTTACAATTTATGCAACTCTATAAGAATCCTCGCCTGCTTCACAACTATATTAAGTCTGTTTACATTATAAGAAATCAGGTGGAGTTTACCCATATACAAGCAAACAACCAAAATATAAAAAGCAGAAAATTACAAATTGTGGAAGAGCGAACCCATAGGAGAGACGTTGAAAACAACCAGAAAAAAACAGCCACAAAAAGGGGAGGGAATGCCAAGGCAAACCCCAGCGATGAATAAGAATAACAAGAACTGTATATCAACTTTGAGTAATAATAACACACAGAAAGACACAGCCAACCATTCATAAGCAGAAACAACATGGCTAAAGCCATATAAGAAGACAATAAACTGATCACAAATATTAGAAACCACAGCCACATAGAGTCCAGTACCATATGGTACAAGATAAGTTCTCCAATGGCACAGAACTTCAGGAACACCTAAGGTTCCTAAAAGGAGGATGCCCCACACAAGGAGGGGCACAGTGGAGGTGGAACCAACTCCAAAACTCTGCTATCACCAATCACACTACCCTCCCCAAAGAAGGACTTACAGATGAGCCTGAAAAAAAGTTTGGACTACTCAAAAAACTCCCCTTGAACCCAAAAAGTGAACTTACATATAATCAAATATGAAAGGGAAAAATTAGACCAAAAAGAATAACAATCCCCACCCAAGAAAAAAGAGATAACAGTCCTTACCCCCTCCCAGACCATTCAAGCTGCAGTAGATTCTCCCAATACAACTATAATCAGCAGCAATGTAAATGAAAAAATGGGCAAAAAATTAATGGGATACAGGAATAAAAAATGTATCCCCAACTAACTAATATCCAAGATCTGTCCAAAGCACACACACCCCCCCCCCTTCCCCAATAAGGGACTCTGAAAATGGAAATGAAGTAAAAGAAGTCCTAAAAACCTGTAAGTCTAATCCTAATCAACTGGACATCTTGGCTCATGAACACCCTTCCCACTAAGCAACCTTCACAAGGTGAAGCCCCTAGGAAAAAGATAAAAAAGAACTAGCGAGGAAGTATTAATAAACAAAAGGAGGATATCAGGCCATTAAAGTCCAGAAGTTCTTCTTATCAAACAAAACCACCTAACAAACAATGGAAGATAAAAAGGGGCAACTGCTATTCTGTTTACTTGGCACTCTGCTTAAAAGCATACTATCCCCCATAAATTATGGGCCTGGCACTTAAGAAAATTGAGCATCACGAATACCTAATGTTTTGTTAAACCCCTGCCCTTATGAAACTGTATAAAAGGAGTCATAGATAGTACATAGCCATAACGGAAGTGCAAAATTTACACCTTAATAATAGAATTGTTACTATATATAAAATAAAGTATAAGACAAACAGTGGAGCAGAACAGAACAATTATAAGTCTTTAAACCTCTGAGAAGTCTTTGTTACAGCTACCCATAAATGACTAACTTCCATAATGAACGATTACATCTTCAAGTAAGAAAAAAAAACTCCACCGCCATATAAGACAGGATTAATAATTTCCCCTATACAACATAATATAAAGTAATCTCCCAAATAGTTCTATGGGATGCTCCTAGTGAGGGAGTAGTATAAATAAAACAAAAAGAAAGTATCAGGCCACTAAAATCATGTATTCTTTCTGCCCATACAAGTCCGCCTGTCTAACAATGTAAGAGAAATAAAAGAAAAAAAAATCTGCTACTCTGTTTACTGAGCACACCACTAAAACCATAGGGGGGATTCACAAAGAGATGCACTTGGTGCATCTCAGTTGTGCAGGTGCAAATGAGATGCACCGAACTCCAACAGTTGTGAATGAAAGCTTACAGTACACACTACAAGCCCATTGATCGACAGGGTCTGCCAATGGGCTTACAGGCATACTGTACATTGTCATTCACTGACAGCTCAGTCGGCAGGCAGTCATGGTGGTTTGCTGGTGTGTTGTACTGCCCTCAGACTTTTAGCACATTCTGGGACAGGGGAGCGGGGTGGGGGTGCCTGAGTGGGTGAGGGGTGAGAGGTCCACTGGACCACCAGGGATACTGTGGAATTTCATTTGTCACTGCGATTGGGTCAGGGCAGGGTGGAAGGGTTCTACTAGGCTACCTGGGATGTATGGCAATGCTATTTACATTACAGGGATATGGGCAAGGAGGGGGATTCCATTAGACTACCAGGGATGTCTGGAAATATTTTTACATTATCGGGATATGGGCAGGAAGGGGGTTCCACTAGATTACCAGGGATGTCCGGAAATATTTTACATTACAGGGATATGGGTGGGGGGAACCACTGGACTGCCAGGGTAGAAGCTGCCATGCTGCTGTTGCAGCATGGCAGCCTGTCTGGTGGACACCCACTTAAAGTCTACTGTTTGTAGACTTAACTTTTGGAGGCACCTCTTCAGACTTGCTCTGAAGATGCACCTCCAAGGTGGGTTGTGAATGAGGATGCACCCCATATGCATGAGCATGCCTCATGTACACCCCCTCCTGATGCGCCACATACCATTATAGGTGGTGTTCAGTGCATCTGGGATGCGCCGGCGCATCACTGCCCTTTCAGAATCATGATTGGGTGCAAGTCTGAGATGCGCTGGTGCATCTCAGATGTGCTGGGTGCATCCCTTTTGGGAATCTCCCCAGTACTGTCCCTTGTAAAGTATGGGACTCGTGGTTAAGGAGGTTGAGCACCCAAAATATCTAATGTTTTGTCAGGCCCCCATCCAGATGAATCAATATGTAAAGAGTCACAGTTAGTAAATAACCATAACAGAAGTACAGAACACACACCTTAATAATAAAATTGCTACTATATATAAAATAAGTCAAAAGATAAAAAGTTGAGCAGAATAAAAGAACTATAAATCGTTAAACCTCCAAGAGGTCTTTACTACCACTACCAATAAATGACGGACTATCATAAAGAAAGATTACAACTTCAAATGAAGAAGAAACCCCATAGTCATGCCAGTAACAACAAACTGCAGCTTTTAAAATGTACTGTACTCTAGGAAATGTTTGCTTGCTTTTTATTTTTACTTTCTTTGAGCTAATGAAATTAGTGCGAACATTAACTGAGAGCAAATATATTTTGAATACCTCTGCCAGATACCGCCAGATGCAGACAAATGAAACGGACATAGGCAGCATTGTGTACCGGATCATTGGAAACAGTAATGAATGAAGCAACCAGGATTTACAAATAAAACATCATACTTCATTTAAATTGTTTTAAAAGTATTTTGAGAAAAAGCAGAAAAAAAAATAAAAAGTAACCCCAAGCCCATTTGGTGGTGATGGTGACACTGCCACCATTCTCCACCAAGATCTGCGGGCTATTTGATTTAACAATTCCGAGGGCAATGCCATGCACCACCCATGCATTCAACACTGCACCCTTGGCTCAGAGGCTGGTAATAATGAAGTGTAGCTGCCCTCCACCTCCTCTATCAACAAGGTAAGTCTGCCATGGGGTTTGGTTGGGAGAGATGGCTTCAATAGAGTGGGATCTGGGGTAAGTTTTAGTCACTCTTTATAGTCAGTTTTGAACATTCTGACTGTTGACTCATTGATGTTGCGACCATACTTGGTAGAATAGTACCTGACCACCGACATCACCCCATTTTCGGTCGCATATCATGCGATTTCAAATCAGACCTCACCAGTGTAAGAGGCATAGGTTGAAGGGCATCTCTTTTTGTGGGGTGGTGGTTGGCAAGCACTTAATACCAGAGCAACTGCACTAGCGGTGTTCGCATCCAGGCCAGTTTGTGTTGCTAGCTGCTCTAAGGACACCTTGTGTAGATCAAGAGTGTACTCTCTTTTGCTAGCTTTGCTAACAGCAATCCAACGCAAGATGGACATTTCTTCAGCGATTCAGCAGCAAACAGAGCAGCAAATACTAGTAAATGAAGCAACAATCAAGTACACATTTGTTTTACACTACACTACATACTGCAGTCAGGACAGGCTGATCTTAAGTGGCAGTTGAGTGCTGTAATTGACATATTACAGTACAACACAGCCGACCAATTATAATACACCACAGCTGACAAATTACAGTACAGCACAGTAGACCAATTACATTACATTACAGCAGTAAATGCTAATACCAGAAGTGAATACCAGCCAATGTCATCACCAGGCACAAACATTTCAAACTGCAATAAAGTCTTTAGGTCTTGAAGCACAAACATTTGCGGATGCAAACATATTCTGTTCTACAGTATTATCTAGTGAACCACTGGCAGTGTGCCAACAGGGCCAAGTAAGTTAGAAAAATAGGGAAGTTATCACCACACAAAAATAGGCAAAAACAGAGTAAAAATGAAGCGAAATACAGAACTACTGAATAATTAAAAAGAGGTTTTGTTTTCAATCCATTTAAAAGTTATTGGTAAATAAAAGTCCCATCTTCAGTACAGAAATAAAAGAAAGTAGGTGAGAATACAGTCAAAGCTCTGAGCCAAAGTAGAACAGCCATCCCCATTAAAGACATCAGGGAAAGGATCACCCCTTAGAAATGCAATCGCTCCATCATATGGACAACATCTTAATATACACATCAGACCTATAAAAAAGGGGGGGGGCATGTTTTTGACTCTTCACAACCATCTATGGGAAATGGGGTATTAATCCTCTTCTTGAAAGAATTCCATCCAGGTTGGCATCACAATTTCTTCATTCTGTAGATTCTCTACAAAAGGTCTGCAGAAGCTCATGGACCTCCTGCAAAGTCTGCTCCTTACACCTTTTTTTTCCCTCTGGGGACACTTTCACCCAAATGACTTTATGTAGGGCTTGCTTATCTCTCTGTTCTTGGGTCTCCATGGCTTCATCCCCCAAAACTATATTATGGGTACAGAGTTTGAAATAGCCACTGCTGGTTCCTCAAAGGTGTTGTGGCCCTGTGGGAGGAAAATCTTCAGTTTTGCGGGATAGGGAGTAGTGAATTTAAGACCATTAGCTTTCAAAAATGGAAACGGGGGGAGAAAGCCTGACATTTTTTCTGTAGGGCAGCAGAGTAGTCCTGAGTGAAAAACAATCTATGCCCCTTATACATTATTGAGCCTTTGCATCACAATCTCTGTAAGATAGCCTCCTTTATTGCACAGTTATAAAAGCGCAAAATTATAGAACAGGGACAAGCAGCTAGATCCACTGGTTTAGCGGCAATAGCTCTGTGAGCTCTCTTTAATGGGAGGGGACAAAGATCATCAATGTCTAGGACCGATGGCAGGAGAACCTGTAGAAATTCTATTGTGTGACCATTCCCTTCCTGACCCTCCTGTAGGTTGTACAACAGTAAATTGTTCCTCCTGTAATAATTTTCCAGTTTATCATATTTTTCCTGTCAGCTCTGTGTGTCCTGCAAAAGCTTGGCAAATAATCCTTCTAGGTGACCCACTCTCCAGTACTTGTCCAAAGTTTGCTGTTCCAGATGACAGACTTCCCTTCTAGTGATAAAACGGCCATTTTTAAGTCTGTAAATTGATTGTGGGTTTCAGTCCTGAACCCACAAAGTTCCTTTAAAATGTCTTCTGATATCGGTGGAGAGGAAATCTCAAGAGGATCTGCCGCCATTTGATTCTCCGATAGCGGACCTGGTGGCACAGATGAAGAGGACACTAATTTTGGAGGTGAGGGAGCTTGCAAGCTATTCTTCTTGGTTTTCCCCATATACCAAATAGTCCCCTCCAACCTTCAGTTGATCCAGTAATACCAGAAATCACACTTTGAAGAGGGAATTTCATGGGTTCTAAATGGAGCTAAGAACTTAGCCCTCCATCTTATTCAATGACATCAGAGGAAGTCCCTTGACCCCAGATTTTCAACACAGCCTTCTTAATACACCACCTCATGTATGTCACAGCTGTCATTTTTCAAGTCCTGGCCAAAATGTGTTTTCACACCTGTGGCATGGAAAGGCATTGCAGTTGTGAAGAATTATGTTTTGGTGGGGATTCGAAAATGTTCTGTACTGGGTACATGAGGTGGGGTAATAAGATTGCTAAAATTGGGTCACTGTTGCCCTAAGAGAAGCCCAACACACACCTCACACCTGCTCTCCTGTCTGGTTTGGGAGGGTGGGGTGTTAAGGTTGGAAACCCTAATGCCTCATTTCCCAACTGTTGTTGCTTTTATCCTAACTGGTGCATTAACAAAGCTTTTTGCAATTTATATACACTATAGATGTGGCTGTGCCATGTGACATGTAGTAACTTGTTTACAAAGCCTTTTTCTGAATTTCTGCCAAAATAAATTCACCTTAACATGAAGTTTATCCCAAACTTCCCTCATGAGCTAAGTCCATGAAGTGGCCCCAAAGTGATCATGAAAGTAATCCTGAAACTGAGCAAATGTAACAAAGTGCTTCACTGAGGCAAATTTGACCACTTCACCTGAACTACATGGGAGAATTTAAGCTTTGCAGCATCTCTCATTAGGAGATATGTACTTGTCAATACTTAGTTTTGAGCTGGCATTTATGTTTTTGTCTGCCTGTCTGTCTGTCTGTCTGTCTGTCTATCTATCTATCTATCTATCTATCTATCTATCTATCTATCTATCCACCATCAAATATGGAAGACTGAAGCAAGTTAGTAATAGTCAGTTTATTTATAATGACCCCCCTTCCTTGGAGGCTCAGGGAGCCTTACAAAAAAGCTCAGAAGTTAAACATACAATTTAGCAGGGCAAAGGGAGGCCAAGTAACTTGCAGAAGGTCACACAGTGGGGCAGTGGTTATATTTGCATTTCAACCAGTGATTTATCTTTTTTTCGTAGCTCAGTGCTCCTCTAGACCCCACTGCCTCCCATCCTTTGCAAGACATCTTAAATACCTTCTGCTATAAACTACTGACATGTTACTGCTAAGTCAACATTCAGAACAAAGTAAAATGCCCCAGGATTCCCTCGTTTGCCATGTTTCTGTATCTACTGCAGTTGTTTTTTAACACCTAATTTAATGTTGCATGACTAAGGTACAGACAGCTGAAACTTAAGTTACGAAGAAGTAAGAATACTGTATGTACAACAGTGCTCCCGACAAGACCGACAGAAGTTACACATCTCTGAGAAGTACTAATGACTTGAATGCAAATGAAAACTGCAGTGCTGGCTCAGTTCCTTTCTTCAACTTGCAGAAGTTTATAAAATACAGATGGATAGGAGCCAAGGGTGTCTTTGTAATTTTGAAAGGAAAGAATGAATGCCAGCAAAACCTTTTTATAATTCACACAGACAAAGCAAATTGGATAACTTGAAAACAATTGCTGATCCTAGGCAGTCTAGGTGATAATGTTAAGCAGTTCTAGAGAGAAAAAAACACAATGCACCAGAGATGTCACAGTTTACCTGCACAGGCAGTGCATAGATGCATAACATCTCCATTACAGAGAGTCTATTGGTTATATTTTCACTCATATTTCAAACAGATTTAAATTATAAAGTCAGAAATGTGGAACTAGCATAAGACAGGAGTCTGTTCATTAGTAGATTCAGGCACTCCTTTGCAGCATGCTGAAGTACATTATCACTCAATGAATGCAGAATTACATTTCACAAGGGAAGGGAAGGGAAGGGAAGGGAAGGGAAGGGAAGGCCTGATACCAAAATCAGCTTTATGGTGGAAACTATGGGAGGGGGGTGGAAAGGATGAACAGAGGCCTGGGAAAACTAGAGAAGTAGCCAAGAGTATGGCAGCTGGGTTTCAATGCAAGGAAGTGCAAAATAATGCACTTAGGACACAGAAACCCAGGGGTGGAGTGCAAAATTGCTAGAGTGCTTTTGATGATCACCAAGTATGAAACCAACTTGGGGGTAATCGCTAGGCTGTGCAGCTAGGCTTTAGGGAGGGCTAGTGGAATGCTGGGGTGCATAGGGAGGGGTATCATCATCAGAAAGAGAGAGGTGGTGTTACCTTTGTATAAATTGCTGGTAAGACCTCGCCTAGAGTACTGTGTCACATTCTGGAGACCACATCTCTGGGAGGACATAGAGTGGAGGCAGTACAGAAGAGGGCAACTAAAATGGTGCAGGGTCTGCATCAAAAGCCCTATGAAGAGACACTAAAGGACCTTAATATTTACACCCTGGAAGAGAAGAGGGAGAGGGAGAGGGGTGAGATGATATATACCTTTAAATACCTCACAGAGGTAAATAAGGTACAGGAGGTAAGTATTTTTCAGAAGAAAGGGTACTCAACAATAAAGGGACATGCTTTGAAGCTGGAGGGAGGTTGATTCAGGAGAGATGTGAGGAAGTACTTCCTTAAGTACTTAATTTAGTTGAAATTTGTTAGCCATGGTAGTGGTCATCAGTGTACTTTTGGACTGCTACCACTGGAGTTATTCTTGCTGATGGTGTTTTCATTGGGCACTATTTTTGAAAGCGTAGTTTTTCTTGCATGGTTTTTGACCTCACTGTCCTTGACTTTGTCATTTTGACCTAGTGCCACAGCAGTCTGTGTGTGTAGTTGTGGTCTCATCTGTAAAACAATCCACACTGCAGAGGATCCCTTTGGCTTTTTTGTGATAATTATCTGGGCGGTACTTGAGGAGGAACTGGGTAAAGGCTGTGAGAGGATGATTTTTGTGGCACTGTGGATTGACACTGCTGAGGATATGCAGTAGCAGTTGATAAAGTGATGCAGGTCCTAGGGCATGGCTATAGAGATCCCTGACTGAAAAACTTCCATTCCTGTTTTTTTTTTCCTCATATAAATTGGAAAGGCTTTGCCTGGAGTTCAGTGGCCAAGCAGCCAGCCACTCCCACTTCCTGAGCTATATAAGCAGTTCCTCTCAGCCTCACTGTGAAGCATTTTATCTTTGCAGCCGAAGGCTCTGTCAGTTTGTCATCTGAGCTGGTTGGGCCTCCCTGGCTGGCTGGGGTCTGCCCCCCCTGCTGCTCCTGCTTGTCTCTGCTGGGCTTCTGTGTTTATTTTCTTGCTTCTGGTTTGTATTTTGCCTTCGGCTGTGTGTGCTTCCTTTCTCATGGGGGGAAGGCTTTGTTTCTAAGCTCCTAGCATACTGCTACTCCAGAGCTCATACTGCTTGCTTTCAGTTACTCACAACTCTCAAATTACTTGCACTGCACCTGTAAACCTGATCTGTGTGTTTCAGCTCAATTATAGCTGCTCTATGTTACATACTCAATTACTTTCACCTGACTCAGATTTACTTGAACCTAGCTATACAGCTCACTCATGCTTGTTCTAATTATCTCATTTCAGCAGTCTCATTGCACTGCCTGGTGACAGTGCTTCAGAGCATGGTGCCTCTTTATTTTGTTTATTGCAGTTACAACTCAGTGTACTCATTTGTTTTCACTACTGCTGCACAGGCCTAATTGCTTTCTGCTACTGCTTTGTTTACTCCCATTGCTATTGTGCCTTGTTCTACTCTGAGGTTAGCTAAAGCTCCTGCTGAGGCTATTAAATTAGCTTTTATATCTGCATTTGGTTCTTAGCCCTTCCATTGCTTCCTTGTTTGTCCTACAGCAGGGACTGGGAGGTGTTTGAGGGGTCATGGCCAATGTGGCTAATTATTTCTGTTCTAAATCCTGTCTTCACCACTGTAAATCCTCAGAGTTTGTCACCTTGATTTGGCTTTGAACTGCCTGGCTGGCTTGTCCCACTATTCAGTGCTGTTTGCCCTACGTTATGCAGACCTATGTGCAGGTCCACTTATTATTATGCAACCGTTGCTCCTTGCTTATGCCAACCATTGCTTCATGCCTACTGCCATCCCCTCAGCTTCAGCCTCTAGGATTCTGCTGCACTCAATCTGCATTCGACCTTGCAAGGTCTCAGCACTCAATGCTCATTATGATCTTAGCACGCTGTGCTCATTCAGCTCAACAGATTTTCAGCTCTCAATCAATTTCTGGGCATGCCAGCCATTCTATCTGATGCAGGGTTCCTGCAGCCAACAGTCTCGCTCTGCATTTAGTCCATATCTTGAGTGTATCCAACTTGGGGCGGGATCCTTCTCACCTGGCCCATAGCTGGTAATGTCCTCACCCTGAGCTGGGCTTTAGCTGCCTGCTACACAACAGAAGCTCCTGGTGTAGAATTTAAGACTAGCGGTGAAGGGTGGTTATGAAGATCTCCTTTAGCTCTAGTGTTCCACTCTAATGCTTAGCCATTGACTTTAATGGTTTCCCTAGCAAGGTACCTTCACCGTATTCTCTCTATGACTGCCTCTGGTTCACCTGGTTTGAGTTTAGGGTGGGTAGGCCAGGTGAGTGCCTCAGCAGTCATTGCTCTCCTCCTGCGCCTTGGTTGCACGTATTGTTGCAGAGTTTTCTCGCAGCCTTCCACGGCGTTCCCGCTAAAGGGTTTGAGTGAGAGCCTTCCTCCAAATTGGAATATTTTCCACCTCCCTTTAATTGGATTTTCCAAACTGTAGCTGCAGAGCTGTCACTAAGTAAACTATCCCAAGCCTGGATGGAAGGTGACCTAGGCCTCGGATCCTGAGAGATTTCCTCCTCATAGGGTTTTTTTTTTCTCTCCTCCGTTGCCTCAGGTCATAACACTTAGTTAGCATAGTTGTTTCCCCTAGTTTCTTTAGGTAGGTTCCATTGATGGATGGAGGTGGAGGATGTCCTGCCATTCCCTTCCCCCTTAGGGATCCCCTAATCTCAATGCAAACCATCAGTATCATGCTATGCAAACCTGGGCAGCCATTATGATATCGAACTGAGCATCTCATTGCATTATCAAACTGCCTATGCTTCTCTACTGCTACGTTACAGTTACTGCTCCTATGTCACAGTTACTGCTTTCCCATATGCTTCGTGTTGCCTCCTTCTTTGGGGATGATTATACATTTCTTTTGGGGATTCCTAAGGTACCTTTCATCTTGGGAATCATCCCTTGGCACCTATAGGGGTGAAACCCTCTCTGAGGGTTCCTTGCCTTTTGTAACCCTACAGGCTGGTAATTCCTCTGGAATAGAGAGTGTGAATGGCAAAAACCAAACTAACACTGTTGCACAAGCATAACACTATACTGGCTGCATAGGTCAGTGAATTGGAAAGGCTTTGCCTGGAGTTCAGTGACCAAGCAGCCAGCCATTCCTACTTCCTGAGCTTTATAAGCAGTTCCTTTCAGCCTCATTGTGAAGCATTTTTTCTTTGCCCCACCATCCTCCGCTCCTCCTCCAGTGGCAGCACTCTCTCCTTAGGGGGATTCCTAAGGTATATTTAGTCACGGGAATTGTCCCGTGGAATCTCTTGGGGTGGAACCCTCTCCAAGGGTTCCTTGCCTTTCGTAACCCTATAGGGTGGTAATTCCTCTGGAATAGAGAGTGCAAACAGCCAAAACCAAACTAACACAGTTGCACAAGCATAACACTATACTGGCTACATAGGTCAGTGAACTATCTTTTAAATTTTGCTATCTCCTCCCATGATGGCATACACTCTGTCATATCACACTCATCTCCATTTGTTTGTGGTCTAACAAATATCACGCTTTCCAGTGTTTCTCATTCTTCGTCATCCAATTGCACATGTGCTTCTTCATGTACCTTCTCCGCTTATGCTTCTTCCCCATTCCCTTCTTCTCCTCCTCCTCTCATGCTTACTCCCCTGTTCCTCCTCCTATGCTTCTCCCCCTGCTCTTCCTACCTTGCTTCTTTTACCCATAATTTTCCTCTCTTGCTTCCCCTGACCATACTCCTTCTCCTGTGAAGTGTTCTTACCCTACCCCTTTCCTTTTGCTTCTCATGTATCCTCTTCCTCCTCTACCTTCCCAGCCTTTGCTTCATTCCCCTGCCCCCTGACTGTTCCACTTCCTTATCCTCCTCTTCACTAACATATCGTCTTAAAAGATGCTTTGGTTCTCCTTGCTTTGTTTGGTAGAAAAGTAGATCAATAGACCTTGCCCTCCTTTCATGAATAGCAGTACTTTTGTTCCTCTGGTGTCAGGGTTACAGTAGTGTCCCTACATGAGCCAGACACTATGTCACCTTCCTCATGCACACTAGAAGAGTAAGCAGCACTGGGCTGTGAGGTGCTGTTGTGTGATATGGGGCACCAGGTAGTGGTTCTATGTGGACTGTCAACTGACTGCTGATGCTCATGCACAGGTGGTTGTAGCAACTGTTGTTATATTGTTTATGTGAGGTGGATGGTGGTGCTTGATTTTATATTTATGGATGGATCATTTCTAGCTAGTTCTCAGGCAGGAAAAAGGGAACTGGAATGGGCAACACTTGAAAGAGGAGGAAAACAAGTGTTTATTTATTTAGTTAAAATTTGGTAACCTGGATAGGTACATTGAGCCAGAGTGTGTTTCCAGGTGCAACCCAGAAAAGGGAAAACAGCATGGAGGGGAAACGGCACAGAGTAATCCACTAATAACACATGACGTGATAACAATGCATGCATGTGGGGGGGTGGAGCCAGCATCTGGTTAGTGTAGACACACTTTCTTTTTTTTAACATATCACATTTTTTATTAATAATTTCTTGTACAAAGTGAAGCATTGCTTAAGGTACATAAAGTATATGCATAGCATACTGTACACAACAGAACAGTTTATTTGTGAGGAACACAGGCATACACACATTAACCGAGTAACAGAAATATGCTTGCCCTAATATTACTACATTAACCATATGTAAAATAAAGTGTCTGTCTACTAGAAAATGGTGTAGACACACTTTCTACAGCTCCTGTCACTAAGCAGGCATATTCAACTAAAATAAACAAATTGCTGACATTTTGGCAGAAAAATAACTCTGAACTAAACTGTAGCTGATTCTGCATACCTGGACCTGTTTTGGTGGACAGTGCTCCTTCCATCCATCGCAAAGATAAGAGGACAGACTAGATGGGGAAACCTCATGGTGTAGCCAGGGAGCTGCAGATATTTTTCAAGCTCAAGCAGGGAGTGGCAAAGGGCCAAGCAAAGACAGACCTGGCCCCATCGAGGTCGATGGAGATCATGCTACAGGCTCAGCATGCAGCTATGAACATTACGATTGCCTCTCTCCAACTGATGGCCAGAAAGTTTGCGGTATTTAACTCATGGTTACAAACTATTAAAACAAAAAGTGGAGATCAGTCATGTGGAGGCTGCAGAAGTGGTGACCTCAGTTGGCAAAGCTCAGTCATCAACAGATGATCTAATAAAAGAGAACTCTCTGATTAAGTTCAGTTTGGAGCATCCTGAAAACTGACTCAGACAGACCAATGTTTGAATTAATGGACTTTCTGAATGCTTCAAGGGGGCAAAGCAAACCATGGACAAGATGTTGGCATGGTTTTTGGAGACCCTGGGACTGGACATTGTTACCGTGGTTGTGGATAGGAATTACAGGATTACACCTCATAGAAGAATGGAGTCAGAATCCTGCACTTTGTTACTAAACATGGACCCCCATGCACATATAAAATCTGTTTTGTGTAAAATCTATTTTGTGAGAGGTACTGAAGGCACAAAAAGTGGAAGTCAATGAATCTCAAATGTCATTCTTTCCAGGCCTCAGTTTCATGATGCAGCAATGGCAGAAATGTTTTGATGGACCCAAGCAGCAATTATGTGACATAGAAATTCCCTTTAGCACCATCTACTCAGCTAAATTGAAGGTCCAGTATGACAGACACCTGTACATCTTTGGGGGCCCAAAAGAAGATCAAAAACCAATTGATCAGATCCCCAATGCCCAGGCTAGTGCAGTGCAAGAGCAATTGGACTCAGAAGAAGAGACTTGATTTGCAGTTTGAACTGTTGTTTCACTCAGATAACCCTTGGGACTCAGACTCTGTGCTATGTGGAGGTAACTGACTTGCATTGTACACTTGATGGTTCATATAGTTCAGTGTTTCATTTGTTTTTTATTCTTTAAGTAATGACCATGGTTTTCTTTCCCCTCCAAATGGCACATAAAACAGAGACTGTAAGGACTCTGAGAGACTCTGGTCACAGATAACATCTTAAGCATACTGAGTTATTCAGGTGCCTTGACTCCATCATAAAAAACAATGGGCCTGATTCAGTAAGCTGAAAACTTGATGCAAGGTGCCTGTGTCAATTGGATTTGATGTAAGAGGCACCTTGTGTCAAAAACTGCACCAATTATGATTCAGGAATGCAGGCTGTGGCAACCTTTGGACTCCTTGAAGTGAACAGATCCTGTACCAGCCCTGTGCCCAATCAGGAGGTGTGCCATGGTGCTAGGGGACTTGTGGCAGATGCAAAGTGCAGTATCCTCTATGGGGATGCAGGAAGCCCCCGACAGGGTTCATGGTCTGTGACAGTTAGACCAGCCCAGAGCTGGTCCAACGAGCCATGCACCATCCCTGGAGCCATTGCTGGGTGGGATGGAACCTGTTCCAACACCAACCCACAGTATCCCATGCCCCCACATCACCCAGAGACATTTGTGGTGTGGTGCCTGCAGGGCCCCTTCATGGTGCTTGGTATGGTGTGGCACCCCCCAAGGGAAGCACAGGCATGGCAGTGGCCATGCAATATTCCCATCAGGGAGCTGTTGCCACCCCCTGCCACCCATCTGTGACCTGCCTGCCTTTCTTGTCCCTGTCCCTTCCTGCACCACCCTGCCAGCCTCTTGGCAGATCTCCAGCAATCGGCATTGATGCCGTCCAATTCCCCACAGCTTGAGGCAAACCTCTCCCATGCACCTTGCCTTTGGTGCATAGCAACATTTGCTGAAAGCTGCAGGAGTTTGGCACTGCAACCCATCCCAATAGTGAATTAGGTGCAAGGTCTCTGATGCACTCGAGATCAATGCAAACTGTGGTTTGCCACAGCTTGCATCGGTCTCTGAGGAGTTTTATGAATCAGTTCCAATGAGTTTAATGTAGTTCAGTTCTGAGGGGGCCTATATTTTGCATACTGTTGCAGCTTCTTGTACTGTATTTTTACATACAGTTCTCTAAAACATTGAGTTGAACTGATAATTTTAGGAATTACTGTATAAATATATGGGGAAAAATAACTGACATTTCATTGCAAAGTAAAGTGTCCATGATTCCTGCCAGTAAAAGGGGAGCAGGACTTTCAGTCTTCTCAAAACAGAGCTTTGTTGTAGAGCTACTTGAACTCCTATGGCCAGATTACTATTAGTTCCCTTAGCTGGCGGGTTTTGCTCACTGTTACACTGTGAAGTATGTTAATGCAGGCTGTTTGCAGTTGGTTCATTGTATGTCAGCTCATTTTAGCTTGAAAGTTTTTCTCTTTGCCCAAGTTCAATAAGGAATTACTACAGTTTATAATTATTTATAAAGTGGCAATCACAAATCCTTATGGATTATTTTGCTTCATACTGCCTATTAAAGTCAGATCAACCAAAGGGTTGTTACATATTCTGGCAAGTTCACATATGTAAGGGCCTAGCTCCCTTAATGCAATGATAGTTAAGTCACATATATACTATACTACTTGTTTCTCTCTTATATTTATAGGAATTGGAGACCCCCACCCATGTAACAGAAATGTCATAACTATCAATCCTACAGTAACTCTACTGGGTACTATGTGCATTCCTTTGTGAATTTGTGCTTCTGGAATATGTGGTTTGTATTATTATAAACTAAAAAAAACAATGGGTGCATGTACATGAACAATACAAACAAAACACAAGTAATCAATTTCACAAAAAGAAAACAAAATAGAAACTGTATAATGTACATCGGTTATGGGATAGCAAGGATGTAAGCTAGGAGAACGTGCCACCAACACATGGTAAGATGTCTGTAACAAAATTATGGTGCATAAAATTCAGATTACATAGTACACTGAATTTTAAGCTATACAATAAGGTAAGAGACAAAATGGGTAATAGTGGGGTTGGGAATAGGGCAGGGATTGTTGTAATGCAGGGAGAAGGGGAAGCTGTTGAGCTGCCGGTACATGCTTTTGAGAAGTGTGCCAGCAAGAGTAGTTTGACGGAGTGCATGGAGTATGAGAGATGGAGAGGGAGATGGAGGATATTCCAAGGTGTTGGAGGGCCACTAGAGAAAGCAGTCTGGCCTGCTATAGATTTACTGTGAGGGATATGAAAGCAATGAGTAGTGTGCTTCTGGATCGCTCGGAGCAGTGTTTCAGATGCATTGCACTGGGAAGGCTGCTAGCTGGAGTGGATGTGGAACCAATGGGTTCTTTATTTAATTATTTTAACCAAGAGAGACACACTAAGCTGAATGCTTGTTTACAGGTGCGACCTGGGAGCACAAGGAAGTTAAGTGACTTGCTCGGGGTCACATAGTATGCAAATGGGGGCTGTGGGATTCAAAACCAGGTCTCTAGATTTGCAGCTCAGAGCCTTAAACCACAGCACTATACTGCCTGTATCTGTGGACTAGTAAACAAGGAATTCTTTTACCATATAATCACATGCCTAGTCTTAGTCCTCACAGCCCCATGTTTTAAAGTCCCATCCCACCATGGTCATCTCTGCCACCACTAGTTGCAGAATAGTAATTTGAACTGGCATGATGGATTTATCTTCACTTTTCTACCCTCTGTATGCCTTTCACCTCTTGTTCTATTCTTCATATTTTCCACACATCAGATGCAGCAAGATGCGATAACTATGATGACAATAATGTGTATGTCACAGATTAGACAACCACATGAAATGAAGCAAGGGGAAGACAACGAGAGAGCATGAAACCACCTGAACCCAATGACAGGCTCACTGGGAGACCTAATATACTCTTAAAGTGTCACACAGCAACCTACATGTTTATTCACTGTTTACTTCACTGACTGGCTGGCTCACACACAGGAAAAAAAATGAAATGTGGACTCTGCACCCTGCATTACTTACAGTCAGCTAAATAAAAATTAATTTCCAAATAAAACAGGTAAAATCCCTCTGCCCTGTCTCTGTCACTCCATGGGTGACCCTAAGCCCCAGACCTCCTGCAGGTTGCAGCTGCA
Organism: Neoceratodus forsteri; assembly: GCA_016271365.2. Lineage (NCBI taxonomy): Eukaryota > Metazoa > Chordata > Ceratodontiformes > Ceratodontidae > Neoceratodus > Neoceratodus forsteri. Next base: position 827,822,071 of record CM057452.1, read on the forward strand.
GCAAGCACAAACTGCATTACACTGTGCATGCCTCTCTGTAGCAGCACATAAATTATATTTGTCCTGCAGTGCAAAGAAACTACAGGTGACTGCTGTTAACTAACAACTACAATACTAATTAATTTTTTCTGATGGTTTCAAAGTGATTTTGTATCAAAAATAATTATTTTTCTTATAAACAAAAGAAATCTACATCTCAGTGCATGTATGTCCTCTGCCTTGTGAGAGCTGAAAATGGCAAATATCAGGAATGCTGAAAATGGATGCAATATATGAGGCATATTTATATGTATGATTATTGTATGTGATATATGACGGCACAGAAGCATGTGCAGTGTTAGGTGATCACAGTCCTCAGCATAGCTTATTGGTTGTTGCAGGTCAAGTGGCTTGCAAAAGCCCAGTGTGTAATTCCAGTAAAAATAAACTCTGGTCAGAGCTGCAGCCAAGGTCATGGAGGAACACAGAGAACAATTGGATGGCACTCGCACTCCAGAGCCAGGAGTGTGTTTCACTCCAGTGAAGACATAGAGCCAAAGTGAGTAACGGAATTATTCCATTTATGGATGCACATCACAGGTTGAGTACACAGACACTCCAACGCTTCGCCATATAAGAATTCATCAGGAAGTAGTGAATTTTGTTGGTTACACCCATATATACTGAAGCTAATTGACTAATATTATAAATCATAAGACATCATCACTGTTTCAACCAATCAGACTGCAAGTCATGCATGGAGGAACACAACACTGCCCGCCATGTCCAAGATGGCCGCAGGAGTTCTCTGTGCAAGTGCGATGACTCACGCATGTGCATTGAACTTTGGCAGCATGGCAGCACCATCCACAGTGTTAAAGATGGCTGCTGGAGTTCCCTGCACATCTGCGATGACTCATGCATACGCACTGGGCTCCATCGGCCATTATGAACATAGCAGACTCTGCCACCAGATTTCAGTGCACATACGTGAGTTGTTGCATATGCATAGAGAACATCAGCAGCCATCTGTTCCACCAGGGACCAGTGAACATAATAGTGTGGTGGATGTGCAGTGATTGCCATTCACCTCCACTATTTATAAATCCATCCAGTATCCGGTAGACTCCCATTTACTCTACTGTGCTCACAACAAGTCTGCATTGCTATGCCCACTGCAGCCATAAAAATCTACATCATGCCACTGAAGTGCCAAACAGCTGAAGGGCAGGCAGGAAACTTCAATCCCCCCCTTACTGGTGTCAAAAAGTGTTCATTTTTGTTGAGTCCACCAAACTCAACCTTTGCTTCGCCTCACCCTTACCAAAGACAGGCACATTCAGCAAAAAGGAACTTAAAGTCTGTTCATCCTCCTGTGCACTTCACTCTAGGGGCTCTTGCACCTTCACCATTCCCTACTTCAGATCTGCTGCTGGGCAATCTTCTTTCTCCTTCCATCATCCCTATGTGTGGAAGATCCTCTCCCGCTCCCCCACTTCATCAGTCATCTTCCTTTAATTCCCGCAAACACTATCTCAATCTCCTTTTTTCTCCCTCCTGCTTTTACCTTGGCCCTGCCTAGCCAGTTCTTTGCCTTCACCATTCTCTTGGGCAGTTGGCAGCATCTGTGGTCCCTCATGTAATTCATACTCATAGGCTACAAGACTGTCCTGCTTCAGTGGGGTTACTAGTGGGGTACCGCAGAGTTCAGTATTAGGACCGGTCCTCTTCAATGTCTTTATAAGTGACATTGCAGAGGGACTGGAAGGAAAAGTATGTCTCTTTGCAGATGACACAAAGATCTGCAACAGGGTTGATACACCAGATGGAGTGGAAAGGATGAGAAGGGACTTGGCAAGGTTGGAGGAATGGTCAAATGTATGGTAGCTCAGATTCAATGCAAAGAAGTGCAAGGTAATGCACATGGGAAACCAAAACCCAGGGGAAGAGTACACAATGGGGTGGGAGGATACTAACAACAACAAAAATGGAAAGGGACCGTGGGGTAGTCATATCAGATGACTTAAAGGTGGGCAAGCAATGTGAGAGGGCAGTAAGAAGGGTTGGGGTATACTGGGATGCATAGGGAGAGGCATCACCAGTAGAAAACAGGAAGTTGTTATCCCTCTGTACAGACAGCTGGTGAGACCCCATCTGGAGCACTGTGTGCAGTTCTGGAGACCCAATCTCCGCAAGGACATAGACAAGATGTAAGCTGTCCAGAGGAGGGCAACTAAAATGGTACAGGGTCTTCACCAGAAGGCATATGAAGAGAGACGAAAGGAGCTTAATATGTATAGCCTCAAGGAAAGGAGGGAGAGGGGGGACATGATAGAAATGTTCAAGTACCTCAAGGGAATCAACAAAGTCCAAGAGGGTAGCATCTTTCAAAAGAGGTGTGCAAGAACAAGGGGGCACAATTTGAAGATGGGGGGGTGGCTCAGAGGTAATGTAAGGAAGTATTTTTTCACAGAGAGGGTTGTGGATCCATGGAACGGCCTTCCTGAGGAGGTTGTGGACTCAAAAACAGTGGTTGAATTCAAGCATGCATGGGACAGTCATCAGGCAATTCTAGGGGTTGGGGGTGGAAAGAAGTAGGCTGCTGGTTAACTAGGATCTGCAGCTTATTCATTAGGTAGGGAAATGGGCAAACTGAGTGGGCCAAGCAGTCCTTATCTGCCGTCAAATTCTATGTTTCTATGTTTCCCATAATTTCATTGCTGCATATGTTATTGAACTTTTGCCAGTACTCCTTCACTGCTCACCTAGTCTGAAATTTTCCTGATGTATATATTACCTTGGATTGTACATTTTACCTGTCTTCTTTTTACTGCACATTTTGCCAGTACCTTTGTACCACTTATCTTGCCATATTCACTGTCTTTTTTAGTTTTCACTGTATGCATGTCTTTCATGTACCCCTTCTCCCTGGGTCACTCCTGGAAATGAGCCTCTGCACAATGTGCCTTTCCCAGTTCACAACTTTCAAAGAAGTAAATAAAATGTGTACATCATGCATCCAGATGTGTCTGCACCAACTACAGGTACATTGCCTGCATATATCTAATGTACAGTGAATGCATCAGCATACTCCAAATACCACTAAACCTGTGAGAAAATTCAACAAAATGTACATGAGTAAATCATGGATTATTCTATGGGGATGGATGTGTTACAGCTTTATCACATTCACCAACAAAGTGAACAGCTTGTTTGCTTTTGATGGTAAGCTTTTCTGAAATTAAACATCAACTTGCTCTTTGCAACCATCCTCATCACACTATTCTGGCCAGTGGAGACTGCATGTATAGTTTTGTTTGTGAGCAGTGTTCTTATGCAGCAAAGAGAATAATGACATTAATAATCACATTTCACATGGAAAGAAAAACATGAATGATTACATGACATTTCTATTCAAGTCAGAGACATGCTTGCATAGTCCTTTAAAAAAACAATGCCCAACTAATTAACTGCCTAAGATGACAATGTAGCTATTACAGACAGCATATTTTTGGGCCTTATGAAAAAAGACTTTCGCCGATGTTGTGCCTTCAGCTAAAATCCCTGTGGAATAGTATCCTTAATGACACTTTTAATGGCATAACAATGAACCTTAAATGATAACATTAAATGAAGTTTCAATGTTTTTTTACCAACAGGCTTAACACAATGATAACCAGTTGTGCTTTGAAATGATTCCATAGACCTCACTACTGAAGTGCATTATAGAAACCATTCTCATTCAGTTACATTGTATCATTCTTGCTCATGTTGATTGTTAAGCAATGAAGATACATACATATGGGATTAAGTAATAATTTTTGATACATCTAAGTACTAACAACTGAATATCACAGGTGGTATAATCCCCTCCCTTCTCCCTGGTCACACCTGGAAACCAGCTTCAGTTCAGTGCCATTCCAAGTTACCAGTTTTCAAATGAATGAATGAATCAATCAATCGATCAATCAGTCAACAATTAAATACTATATAATTACTGACGTGTGCGTTTTCCTGTAGTGAAACTCAGTTATAATTCGCCATTATAACCAGCTGGTTATAACGGCAAACACTCACCAGGTTTCCCTTAGACCACACATTGCCAGTCTTCCCAGCGTCATTCCTGGAAGCAACATGGCCTCAGTCTTAACCGCTCCTTGCAGTCAGCAGTAACTTTTTAAGTCATCTCCTCCAGTGACCCACAAAAACATTTAAAAACTGGGGATGTTATTCTAGATTCTAGTTATTCTAGATGCCCTACAGGGGGCATGCCTTAGACAACTAGTACTGGAGCCCACTTGAGAGGGAGCAATATTAGACTTGATTCTCTCAAAAGGAGATGGAGAGAGGATCACAGATGTAGAAATGGGTAGCCATCTGGGAACTAGTGACCATCGAACAGTATGGTTCACAATAAACACAGCAATAGAGTCAAGCCATACAAAGACAAAAGTACTGGACTTTAGGAGGGCTGACTTTGCCAAAATGGGTGAGTGCCTAAGGAATACACTAGCAAATGGGCAGGAAGGAGGGGTGGAAGAACAATGGGGAATAGTAAAAACTGCCATCATAGAGGTAACAAGCCTTTGTGTAAAGCAAATAAACAAAAAAAATGATGTAAGAAACCACTATGGTTCTCAAAGAGTGGCAGTGAAGGTTCAAGAGAAAAGAAAGCATTCAGGAAGTACAAGGAATCGTAGAAGAGCAGGACAGAGAACTGTATCAGTTAAAGCAAAAGGAGGCTGGGAAGGCAGTCAGAACAGCAAAGGCCCAAACCGAGGAAAAGATAGCCAACTCAGTTAAGAAGGGGATAAAACCTTTATAGGTACATCAGGGAGTGAAGGAAGACCAAGGGAGGGATAGTGAGGCTTAATAAAGGGGAGGGAGGGTGGGCAGAGGAGACTGTGAAAAGGCAGAGATACTAAACAAATATTTTTGCTCAGTATTTACAAATGAAGAGGGAGGTACATAAAACAAACAGTAGAAACACTCTGGATACAGAAGTTGATACCAGCCCATTTACAGAAGAAAGGGTTCTGAAAGAACTCTTAAACTGAAGGTGGACAAAGCAATGGGGCCTGATGGGATTCATCCCAGAATTCTAAAAGAACTAAGGGTAGAACTAGTGATACCACTGACTACCCTTTTTAACAAATCATGGGAGGATGGGGTGGTACCCGGGGACTGGAGGAGAGCAGATATGATTCCTCTTCACAAAAGTGGGAGCAAGGCAGAAGCAGGAAACTACAGACCTGTTAGTTTAACCTCAGTGATAGTGAAAATGATGGAAAAACTTCTGAAGGAAAGAATTGTCGAGTATCTAGAGGCCAGAGGGTCACAGGACCCTAGGCAGCATTTATTCACAGAGAGAAGGTCATGCCAGACAAATCTGATAGATTTCTTTGACTGGGTGACCAAAGTAGTAGATCAGGGAGGGGCTGTGGACATGGCCTACCTGGACTTTAGCAAGGCATTTGACACAGTCCCACACAAAAGATTAATATACAAGTTAGCCAGCCTGGGAGTGGGTCCCAAGATGATAGCCTGGTAAAGAATTGGCTGAGAATAGGACAAGAGAGTAATAGTAAATGGAGTCCACTCAGAAGAAAGGAGGGTTACTAGTGGGGTACCGCAGGGTTCAGTATTAGGACCGGTCCTCTTCAATGTCTTTATAAGCGACATTGCAGAAGGACTGGAAGGAAAAGTATGTCTCTTTGCAGATGACACCAAGATCTGCAACAGAGTTGATGCACAGGGTAAGGTGGAAAGGATGAGAAGGGACTTGGCAAGGTTAGAGGAATGGTCAAATGTATGGCAGCTTAGATTCAATGCTAAGAAGTGCAAGGTAATGCACCTTGGAAACAAAAACCCAGGGGAAGAGTACACAATGGGGGGTGAGATACTAACAACAACAAAAATGGAAAGGGTCCTGGGGTAGTCATATCAGATGACCTAAAGGTGGGCAAGCAATGTGAGAGGGCAGCAAGGAGGGCTGGAGGGATACTGGGATGCATAGGGAGAGGCATCACCAGTATAAAACAGGAAGTTATTATCCCTCTGTACAGACAGCTGGTGAGACCCCATCTGGAGTACTGTGTGCAGTTCTGGAGACCCAATCTCTGCAAAGACATAGACAGGATGGAAGCTGTCCAGAGGAGGGCAACTAAAATGGTGCAGGGTCTGCACCGGAAGACATATGAAGAGAGATGAAAGGAGCTTAATATGTATAGCCTTGAGGAAAGGAGGGAGAGGGGGGACATGATAGAAACGTTCAAGTACCTCAAGGGAATCAACAAAGTCCAAGAGGGTAGCATCTTTCAAAAAAAGAGGTGTGCAAGAACAAGAGGGCACAATTTGAAGATAGAGGGGTGCTCAGAGGTAATTTAAGGAAGTATTTTTCACAGAGGATTGTGGATGCATGGAGCGGCCTTCCAGAGGAGGTTGTGGAGTCAAAATCAGTGGTGGAATTCAAGCATGCATGGGACAGTCATAAGGCAATTCTAGGGGGTTGGGGTAGGAAGAAGTATTCTGCTGGTTAACTAGGATCTGCAGCATATCCAGTAGGTAGGGAAATGGACAGACTGGGTGGGCCAAGTGGTCCTTATCTGCCGTCAAATTCTATGTTTCTAATATTTCTATGTTGAAAAGGCACCAGATTTCCCTGTCAGCACACATTGGCCAGGGCTTCTCCCAATCTTTTTAAACTGAAGCATGATGAAGCTTTGCAACTGTCACTCAGCAGTAAATTTAGCTAAAAAAATGTAGACCAATTTAAAAACAAATCAAACATGCCACACTCCGTGGAAGCTATCTAACTTAGCAGACACAGAATTCGGACTGGTTTCCCTCTGTGTGAACACCATTGCTTTGCGTATTCTATTCTCTATAATTGCTGAGGTGAAAAAGTGCACAAAAGCAATTATAAAAATAAAAATGAGTGGCATAAACCGATTTACACACTGGCTCACCGGGTTTATGTAGCATCCCACAACTCGAATGTGTGTAAAATCTCATTACACGCTCCACCCCATATATTATTCTCTATATAATGCATATTTTTTTGAGTTACTTATTTTATTAAACACATGTAATTGTTCAGTTCATACAACATAACTGAAAGTGTCATATAGAGACTAAAATAATACAGAGTGACCTAACACTGATGCATAATGACTGTAAGGATTTAATCACATATAACATAAAAACAAACAGGAAACCAAACTGGTTGCCTTATTCATTATTTCATGCTTCCATTCGGTAAGAACTCATGACTGACAAGTTGGTCTATGGTTATTTTTTTGTCTATGTCATGAACATTTAGCTTTATGAGTAGCCTTCAAATATAGTGTAGTATAGTGACTGGTGATGGGGTGAAAGTTCTAGTACGTGTTTGAAATTACTAATTTTGCAGTCACACTATTTTTACAAAATTGCACAAAAATGCAATGTTATTTTGATTTCCATTTTTATCCAAAACTGTGCACATTTCAAAATGTGAGTTCTTAAAAATACACAATTTCAGCCAATAGTAGTATTTTTTCTCAAATAGCATATTTTTAAAAATATGAGATCTTAAAAAAAATTAATTTCAGCTAATACTGCCACTGGCTAAGTACAAAAAAAGTAATATTTTCCTTTTAATAGCCAGGTAACAGTACAATTCCTCTGTACAATTTATACTGGGGCTACTGCTATACAGTGAATTTCAGTGCCTCTTTAGTGAGTAAACTGATTGAGTCACTCATCAAATAGGACCTTGTAGACTACCTACTGTAGACAGAAATGGTCTAAAGGATAGTAAACAGCATTGGTTTGTGGCAGGGAGGTCATGTGAGATGAACCTGATAGTTTTCCTTGACTAGGTAACAAAGGTAGTAGATCAGGCCATGCTAAGGATTTACTCAAGTTTGATTTCAGCAAGACTTTTAAATCTGTGCCACACAGAAAAATGCTGAAGAAGCTGGATGACCTGGGCATGGCTAGAGACATTTTTAGATTGGTAGGAATGTGGTTGAAGGAGAGACAGCACAGACTGGTGGTAAACAAGGTTAAATCGGAAGAGGGAGAGGTCAGAACTGGGGTGCCGTAGGTATCAGTCCTGGGTCCTGTCCTCTTGAATATGTTCATCAGCAACATTGGAGAAGGCATCTGGGGAAAGCTGTGTCTCGCTGTAGATGGGGAACTTGGGCAGACTGGATGTACCATTGGTCTTTATCTGTCATCATTGTCTATGTTTCTATGACACAAAGTTCTAAAGTAGGGTAGATAGCAACAAAGGAACCAGGGAAATGCACACGAACCTACAAAGGCTAGAGGTGGTCTAAGGTTTGACATTTGAGAATCAAAATGCAAGGTTATACACCTAGGGGAAAAAACAGGACAGAGTCCTGAATGGGTGGGGTTAAACTGAGCATTACGGCAGTGGAAAGAGGACTGGTAGTCATCATTAGTGACTCCCTCAAACAATCACGTCAATATAACAAGGCCTATGGTAGGTAGGCAGATACGTTTTTATTGTTCGAAATAAGTCTTTACAATCCATAAAAATCCATAAAATTCCAATAGATATAACTCACTTTACATACCAATTCAAATATTACATATTGAGCATTGCACCACTACTGTATAACTTGAATAATTTAATTTGCATTTATACTAATTAAGACAGGGTAATACAAGTACCATATGTTATTTGGTGATGTTCTATAACCTAGTAGCATTCACTAATTTACATAATATCTATAATGTTTCTTTTTCGGTATTTCTGCGTGGCTCAGTTGGTAGCACATCTGCCTCTGGACCAGAAGGTCGTGGGTTCTCGTCCCACACCAGGATTGGACGTGCACCTAAAAATCACTGGCATCCAAGTGCAGTACTAAGCGGTGCTGTACTGCTGCGGTGTGCCGTCCTTCAGATGAGACATTAAACCGAGGTCCCTTTTGCTCATCCTGGTGTTGTCCTGTTGGTTGTCCAGGTGGAAGTAAAAGAACCCAGGGCACTCTTCGCAAAGAGCAGGGAACATTCCTGGTGTCCTGGCCAACATTTCCCTTCCCATAAACCGGTTCATGAAATTATCCAGGCTGTGTGTGGGTGATGATGTGCAATATGGCCGCCACCACACATTCAGTCACTTCACTATCAGTCTAGCATTGCTTGTAAAATGCTTTGGGATACCGTGTATGAAAAGTGCTATATAAATATTGATTCTTCTTTTTCTTCTTCTTCTTTTCATTAAGAACATAACCAGATCTTCAGGGGGGGGAGACCAAGGGTAGCCAAAATAGGACTCAGCCATTTTTTCTGTGATAATTCATAAACTGGACAGTGAAGAAGAACATGTGTAAGATTCTCTTCCATACCTTTGCTACATTTACATAAATGGTCTATAACACCAGGACATTTTTTGATCAAAATAGATATAGTTTGCCACATACGTTCCATACAAAATCTTTCTTAGGATACGACAAGATTGCTAAATGTGGTTCTAAGCCATGAGTTGTCTTAATCTGTTTATGCCATCTAAAATGTTTAAGTTTGGAAATTTTGTCTATATCATGTGCTATTGAAATGTCTTACATTTGTGTCTTTACTTGAGCCACTATGTCTTCCATAGGTGCACAGTAGATCTCATAAAGCAGGTGCCCTAAGACTGAAGGGAATAAAGTGTCCTTTATTACTTTGATTGTTTCAGAAGTCCTTTATGATGGTAAATTAATTCTTCTTCTAAATTCATTCTTGGCAACCTCTCTTCTGGAAGTTTGAATAATTTCAACATAAATATTATTCTTTTCTCTGTGAACAGTGTATTTATAGAATGTTGACCGAGTTCTTTCCTTGCTATTTCAGCTATGACTAAATTTTGGATTCTGAGCATATATCTGTTTATTTTGTTTAACTCTGTTTCTAGAGGTTTAATGTCTGTAGGAATCCAGATTTCGTCTGCATACATTATGCTTGTTTTTATCTTTGCATTTACCACATTAAGTAGACCTTTAATTGATACTTGCACTATCTTGACATTAAACTTTCTAAAAGCATTAAAAGCTGTTTTCAGTTTGTGTTTCGTAATTTTAACATGTAGAGAGCAATGACAATTCTGTGAGAATTGAAGGCCCAGACAATCGTAATATATGGCTGAAATTTTCTTATTATTATCTAGGAATAAAGCTGGCATTTTTTTTACTTCTGTTTCCAAAAATGACTAAATTAGTTTTGTTTCTATTAATAGTTAAACCATATTGTTTACATAAATCTGAACAAAAAAATTTATTTGCATTGAAAACCTAACAATGAGGTAAATATTAATACTATATCATCAGCATACACCAGATATGAAAGTTTTATTGAGAGAAGAGAATTGAAGGTGAATTAAAATCTGAGTAGCCTAATTGTTGTAATATTTTATTTATATATAAGTTAAAAAGTAACAGGGCCAGAAGACATCCTTGGTGCACTCCTAAGTTGGTCTTTTTACTTTGTTAGGTTACCTTTTTGATCATATTTCTTTTGCAACCAAGTTTTGTTATGCAGTCCTATTAAGATATCCAATAGCCAAGGATCCATCCCATAGTAAGCAAGTATAGACCAAAGGATCTTCCTGCTTATAGAATCAAAAGCAGCCTTTAAGTCTATAAAACAGCAACATAATTTAGCTTAACTTTTGTATATTTCCATACTAAATGATGCAATATGTAACAATGCTGAATAGTTAAACGATCATGTGTGAAACCATACTAAAATGCTGAGAGTATATTTCTATCCTCCACCCTTCTTGTATTTTTTATGAAAGTATTCTAGTAAATATTGTTTGCATTGTATCCAATAAACTAGTAGGGTGGAAGGCCTATAGTAAGGCTGATAGGATGATGGGGTGTATAGGAAGGGGCACTGACAGCAGGAAAGGAGGTACTACTTCCTCTATATACAGTAGTTCACTGGTGAGGCTGCACCTGGAATACAGTGCTTATTTCTGGAGTCCTCACCTAAGAAAGGATAGAGACAGGCATGAGAAAGTGCAATGCAGTGTGACCAAGATGATTCAGGGCCAAAAGGGCAGATCATACAAAGATTATCTCAAGGCACTGAACATGTACTCACTGGAGACCTGGCGAGAAGGGGGATTGTTAAATAAACCTACAAGTTCCTAAAGGGATTGTACAAGGTGAATTGTGGGGAACTATTTAAAAGGAATATGAAGTCAGGAACTGGAAGACATGAGTGGGAACTGGCAGGGAGAAGGTTTAAGAGGGATGTGAGGGAGTTTTATTTTGCAGAACAGGGTGGTGGAGCTTTTGAACAGTCTGACAGTGAAGGTGGTGGGTGCCAAGACTGTAAATGATTTCAAGCATGGCTAGGAAAGAGTAAAGGGTTTAGTGGTTGCTCAGGTCAGTAGCAGCAGAGAGGGGAGGAAGGTGGACTGGGGGGGAAGCATATATGGACAACAGGTCCTTTGGCAGATAATGAACTCTGGGCAGACTAGATGGACCTTTGGTCCTTTCCTGCCATCATTGTTTATGCTTCTATGTTTCTATGAAGTCATTGCAGAAATAACATTAAAAACTGGATTGCAAAATAATGTCTGGCAGATTGCAAAAGGAAAATTAGATTATAAAATGTATTTTTAGCTTGCCTCCCAGCACAGTGGTAGTGGTACTGCTTACAACACTAATGACCCGGGTAGAGGAATGGACCAAGAGTGTCAGACAGCCAGCCAGGGGAGGTAGGATGAGTGGCCACTGGACTGTTCTTCTCCTCCAGGGGGGTGGGTTGGGGCAGAGCAATATGGTGACTCCCAGTGGAGGCTCATAGTATACCAGACAGGGATCACACAAAGCAGGGTGGAGGCATCAGTAGATGATGGCATGCCATGCGTGGGGGGATGCATGGCCATGCTTTTGATATAATTGCACAGCTACACCTTAGGGGAGCCAACAAAGTTGAAAATCCTCTTAGCATGCAGCAGGATGAAGCCTAACTGACACCTCAGCCTGCCCCCACCAATGAAATGATGTTAGTGTAGGTCTTGGCTGGGATCTCGTGGTGATCTTGAACTCTTCCTGCAGGGAACCCCTCTCTGAGGGGCAAGTCATGGTCCTCCCAGACCAGTCAGTTTTTTTAAGAGTGCTGGGACACGGGGGGCTACCAGGTCTTGGGGTAGATATGGGGTGCATCCCCACCCTGCCAGAGAGCCAGAAACAGAATTGAAAAAATAAAGTGTTTTTTTTTGTTTTGTTTTTGTTTTATTAAATCAAAAATTATTTTAGGCTGCAGCTCTATAGTAGGCCTAAGTCTTCTGACAGCTGTCTCTAAAATGTATATGGACATCTGACCAATACTGGAGCATACTGCAGGTAAGTGTAAGCCAATAAGGAATCATGGAACCCCCAAAAAAAGTGCTGTATGGTAACATTGCGCTAGTGTTCCTATGTCACAATGAGCATATTCAAAGACCTAAATAAAGTATGTTAAATTACACATTCTTGTGCATTTGGAGCACAGAACCACTTAATACAGTATACAGTGCTTAATTCTTGAAATTGCACAACATTTCATGAAAATAATGCAGTTTCACCAAACATACTTTATTTATTTATTTGGTATTCAGAAAATAACCTTTGAGCCAAGGCTCTTTTACAAAGGTTCCCTGTCATGTGAACAGAGTATAGACATTCAATCAAGAAGGTTACAGAGTTTTAAGACATTTGAGACACTGAACAGAACAGCCATCAGGAAAAGGTTACAGAGTTTCTTAGACAATTAAAACACTATACAGGATATGGACATCAGCTTTAGTTGATTACTAGTGAAGGTAAGGTGCAGACGTACTAGAAGTTAGGTTGGGCAGAGGGTCAGTAAGGACAGGATTTTGGTAGGGGAGGAGGAAGTCCTCTAGTAAAGTGCTCAAGGAGGCAGGGCTGAGGCCAGGGAGGCAAAGACCCATCCTAGCGTGGAGATGAGGGAGGGGGGAAGGGGGGTGAGGGGTGTACAGGAGCAGCCCCTTAGAGAGATTCAGAGGCATTGTCAAGGAGCGTGTGGGAGGGGAGGCTTCTGGCTTGTGCTGAGAATAGTTGCTGTTAGCAAAACCAGGCCTCGTCATCTAGAGTGTATCAGCTGTTGGAGAAGCAAGTGCATACAGAGCTGGAGATCAGGTAACGTTTAAGGTCTGATTTGAAGCCTCACAGGCTAGTGGAGTTCCGAATGGCCTCGGGTACCTTGTTAAGCCAGAGAGGGGCTCTGTAGGAGAAGGTACACTGTCTGAGAGCTGTGCATCAGAATGGCACCACGAGGGCCCCCTGCATTCTGTTTCTGGTTATATATTCTGAGCCTGGGTGTGAGAAGATGCCTGCTATGCAGGGGCTTTCCCCAATAATGCTTTTTTGCCAAGGAGGCATTTGAGGAATTTAGTCCTGCACCCAAGAGACATCAGGTGTGTCTGTTCATAGAGCGAACAGGTGTGGGTCATTTGATCGCCATTCAGGATGAGCCTGCAGGCCTTGTTGAGAGCTATGTGCACCCTCTTGAGCACAGAGTCTGATTCTGCACTGCAGACAACCAGGCCATAGTCAATGGTGGAGAAGATGGAGCTCGTGACTCATAGGTGGATGGCTACCATGGTAAAGTATTTTCTGTGCCTGTAAAGCACACCAAGCTTGATGTTGACTGTCTTGACCACCTGGTCGATATGTTAAGCGTAGGATAAAGTGTTGTCCAGGGTGACTCCAAGGTATTTGAAGGAACGTACCTGTTCCAAGGGGGCAAGTACATTGTTGATGTTTATGGTGGGGAACCTTTTCTTGAGCTGGGGGCTGGATAGGAGCATGGTCTGTTTTTTTTGTAATTGAGCATAAGTTTGTGCTCATAGAACCAGTCTTCTGTTTTACTGAAGGAGTGCTGAAGTGCTGCTTGGAGTGGTTACATTCGAGAGTTGTTGTTGAGGATGACAGTGTCATCCACATATAGGATTACCTTAGCATCATAGCCTTGAGGGGGATTATTTAGAAATAGGCTGAAGGGCAGTGGTCCCAAGATGGATCCCTGGGAGATCCCCAGGATGACGTCCCTAGGGTCAGACACTGTTTATTCTATTTTTGCCTGTTTTGACCCGAGAGACAGGTAGTATTGCATTGGTGGCCACCCCCAGGCTTTGAAGCTGGGCCAGTAAGAGAGTGTGGTTGATGGTGTCAAAAGCTTTTGTAAAGCACATTTTCACAATTTCCCTTAGCACTAGTAGTGACATGGGAGGGATCAGGAATCAGTCATGTGAAGTGAAGTCCATTTCATGGGGTTGTCTATGCTGGCAGGTTCTGTAATGAAGCCTTTAGTAAAATCTGGAAGAATTTAATGCCAATTAGTACTGTTAGTGTATCACATCAGAATAGTTAGTGGAGTCACCAGGGGGTAGATTCCCTCAGGTACAACTGTGAAACATTATGTAGGCCATGCAGCAGGTTTTCTAGTCTCAGGTATTCAATAGCAACAGTAAACAGTTCTTTGTAAGTACTGTAGGTACCCATTTGTCTGACTTTAGTTTTCAAATCTGCATTTTGGCTATATTTGCTATCACTTAAGTCCTGGGAACAATCAGACTCTCTTCCGCCACTTCAGTGGCCAGCATCTTGGTTTTAAGGACTGCCTGAGCTGACCCTTTCCCCTCCCACTCAAGTGATCTCCAGTGGGTTCCCCCTACATCCAGCCATCAACAGACCCTGCCAACTGCTGCTCCCCAGTCAATCAGAGTGAACACTCATCGAGAGGAAGTGGGTCTTAGAAGTCCGCAATTTTTTGAACAAACACCTGGCACATTCTGCACAATTAGACTCTCTCCTGCCGCTTCAGAGGCCAGCATCTAAGTTGTTGGGGCTATCTTCCCTGATCCATGCTCCTCTCATGCCAGCAGCCTCCAGGAGGACCCCTCTCTATTCAGCCACCAATAGATGCTGCCAGCTGCAGCTCCCCACCCAATAGTGTAGAAGCTCATCCAGCTCCTCACACAAACTGAAGCCACATCAAGTGATTCAGAGTACCATGGATTGCAATGCAAAGGACAGAGAAGAAGTTTGCCTGGAGCCAGCCATGAGTCAGCCACCGGCTGGCCATGTTACTCTCCAGGCCCCACACATGTGATTTCATAGTGACTGTTTTGCAGTTATTCCATATGTATTTACATTCAAGCTATACCCAGTTTGGGCACTGCCTCATTTAAATTTGTAACTGTTATTTGTTACCTACTGTAGTCTCTTAACCTCCACTTGAGTTAATCCTAGTCACAGCCTATCTGGGTTTTGCCACATTGCAAATTTGTGTCTGATTTTTGCCACCTAGTTTAACTCTGCTTTTTCAATTACAATATAGCCTCATTGGTCAGAATGTGTTGAGGGACAGTGCATTTGTTTGGATAAACAGGGTTTTGGATAAATGGCAGCACTTTACAATGAAGTCTGTTAAGCTGGGAGACACACCACAGTTTCAGATGAGTGAGTTTTGGTTAATTGAGGTTTGGGTGTATCCTAGTTATCTTACTAGTCATATAGCCAACCTTAACATGTAGACAGTCCTAGTCTTACCCTATATGGGTAGTGCCTTATTTTCAGTTTGTGTTTTCTGTTCAACTCATTCCATTTCCCACTTTTAGGTCACCCTAACTATACCCTATCTGGGTATTGCCACATTGTAAGTTTGGAACTGTGATTTTACAACCTACGTCATTGTTTCAGAATTTGTGGAAAAAAATGTTTATCTCAGATTAATGATTATTTAGCTAACTACCAGATTCTTTCAAGTGTTCAATCAGGTTTCAGGCCCAATGTTTCTATCCGAACGGCACTGACTAACTTACATGGTTCTGTTTCCAGGGCTTTAGACAAGGGGTGTCTTGTGGGATCTTTGACATGATCAATTACTCTGGTTTAACTCATCCATCTTCTTATGGCTTTTCCTCAGATGTCACTAACTGGTTCTCATCTTATTTACAAGGGATAATTCCATATGTTTCTTGTAATGGCTGCCTCATATCCTCTCCCTTTTTCCACTGAGGTTCAACAGGGGTCAATACTTGGTCCAATTTTATGTAGTCTTTGTAGATTCACTATCCTCTGTTGTTGATCTGTTTGCTCTGTCAGACTATGCTGACAACATGGTTCTTTTCTATGCTCACAAATCTCCTTCTTCTCTTGCCATGATCCTTCAAGGTGACATTGACAAAGTGGTGAAATGGTTCTCAGATAATTTTCTACTGCTAAATAGCAAGAACACTCAAGCAATGCTGTTTGGGTCTCAGCACTCACTGGGCTCTATTCTC
Source organism: Neoceratodus forsteri (assembly GCA_016271365.2). Classification (NCBI taxonomy): domain Eukaryota; kingdom Metazoa; phylum Chordata; order Ceratodontiformes; family Ceratodontidae; genus Neoceratodus; species Neoceratodus forsteri. Next base: position 827,838,347 of record CM057452.1, read on the forward strand.
AAAGGTTGGTGCAGGGCATACAGAAGCCCTGCACCTGTGGCGTAGCTGCCCCGAACACTTTGGCACATGGTGCACCTTATTCTTATACGTCACATGCCTTTGCGACACTACACCCTTTTTATGGTGGCTTGCACCAAAGACGTGGCACAAGCCCTGTAAAATGGCGGGCAAAGTTAGACCAGCAAAAGCTTGTCTGACTTGCTATATGTGGCACACGGAGGGCTTGGGTTTTGAGAATCCTGAATTCAGCTCTGAGATTGCCACAAGCCCCATGTGCCATGCATTTGGCGCACCCAGGGCTTGGGGCAATCTAACTCTTTTGAGAACAGAGCCCACTGACTTTGGCAAACTCTTTTTCAGTCCTTTTGAAAAACCACCCCATGGAACTTGTCACTGAATTTTTAGAACATCAGTTTCATTTGTTATTCTTCTTTGACCTTTAAACCACACATTGATAAAAGAGACACTTAAAGTGTGCCAGGCATTACTTGTCAAGCTTAAATTTCAAATGCATCATTGGGCAATCAGTTCTATCTATTCTTGATTAACACCCTTGATTTGCATCTCCTGCCTTTAAACACTTTTTTCAGTTACTTCATTTTATTTTTAAATCAAAATGTGATGAGCATCATTTTCTCTTTACATCAGTTAGATTCGTTATCTCCATTTTCCAGGTGTAATTTTCACTGGTTATCTATCATTCATATATCAGCCAACAATCAAACCCCTACTTGTTTATCAGAAAGATGAATTGTTCCTGCTCACTAATACAGTTTAACAGATGTGCCACAGTGTGACTTTTCCTTATCCAAATTTCCTGCATGTTTTGTTAGAGAATGTTTCTTGTATGGGGCCCCTTCTTCTTGGAACAATTTGTTCCCTCAGTTTATAAATTCCTTTACTCTTGGCACTTTTAAACATGGCTTAAAAATAGCTGTTGCATGATTAATCTGTTTGCAACTGTTTTTCTAGTTGATTTGTGTAGGTTTGTTATTAGACTTATATTTATTGTCTTGTAATTTGTTACAGTTATGACTTGGGACAGTCTGTAAATGAAATTTACTTCACATGGAACCCATCCTGCGTTTTTCAAACTTTTAAAATGAAAAAGTTAACTCACTCCTACAAATAGGTAATCCTAGCATTACCCTATCCAGGTACTGACCCATTTTCATTGTGGAACTGTGTTATTTGTTATTTAGCTCAAATCAGTCCATTTCCACTTTTTATTAACTCCTAGCTATACCTATCTAGGTATCACCTTATTTCAAGTTTGTAACTGTGACGTCTCAGCTCTTCTCACATCACATTATTATTGTTTGCCTGTTACTTGCCTTTGGGCTAGTCTTTCAGCTAGTTACCTATTTGCATTTTACTTTTTGTCAGATTCAGTAAATGTTTTAGTTAGTAACATTTTACAGTTTTTACCATTCAGTCATGCTTTCTGCCCTCCTCCTTTGCCTTCTCTTCCTTTTCTTCCCACTGACCTTACTCCCTTACCTCCCCTTCCTCTCCTCTCTCTCCCTATCCACTCAGTTCTCCTTCCCTCCCCCTCCTGAAACCTCAAGTTCCTTTTCTGATCCATCCTGTCCCTTTCCCTGCCTTCATCCCCTCTGTCTTCACCCCAGACTAGGGGACATAAGTTCTACTGTATCCATCACCTCCTTACCCTGCTTCTTCTCCTTGCTGATGATGTGAAAACCAACACTGGACACTCTCCTTCCTCTGCCCCCTAAATTTCCAGTGGCCTTAGTGTTTTTCATTTCAGTACTAGGAGCCTCCTACTAAACCGTATCTTCCAACTGAATGAGTCTCTCATTACTCTCCTGACATCCTCTGTATCATTGAATCCTGATGGTCCTCCAGGATCCTGGATTCTAGTCTGGGTCTCCCAGACTGTCACCTTTTTCGGCAGCACAGGGGCGAGCGTGGTGGTGGTGTTGCCTTCTATGTCCACCAGTGCCTCTCTTGTTCCACTATTCTCAGGGAGGCTGTATCCTTCCACAAGTATCTCTTCATCAAACTTTTCATTCCCTTCATTGTACCCATATTCTTTGGGGTTTTTGATGCCAAAAACCTCACCCTCTTCTCTAGTCAACTTACTGTCTTCTCTTCTCACTTTTCTCATGGTGAACTCATCCATCTTGGAGACTTTAACATTAACTGGCTCTCCTCAGCCTCTAGGCTGACCACCCACAGGACTGAGTCCCTAAATCTGACACAACTCATTACTGAACCCACCTGGTTCAATCCGCACTCCTCAAATAGCATCCTTCTGAACTGGGTTATCTCCTCACACCCCCACCACATTGTTGCATCAGGAATTTTATCAAATGGTTTTGGTGACCATTGCATGACATTTTGTGTCAGAAAATTCTGTCGCCTGCCCTCCTCCCTCAAAGTACATCTGGTCCAGGTCCTTCTGGTCACTGAATAAAGATTCTCAACTGAGCAACCTAAATGTTAACTTTTAGTGCCCATATCAACTGCCTTGTCAACAAGCTAAAAGATAGGCTGGGGTTCTTCTTCATGAACAGATCCCTATTTACACTTGACTGCAGAAGAAGACTGGTCCAGGCCACATTCCTACCACTCCTTGACTATGGGGATATGATTTACAATTGCAGTGCACCAACTCACACTCACAAACTTGATGTCCTGTACCATCATGCATTACGTTTCATACTAAATGCTCCAGCCAGGGCACACCATTGTACCCTCTGCTCTTCATTGAACTGGACCTCACTATCAACCAGGCATATGTTCCAGATTGGGCAGTGGACTCTAAAACTGCTGACTGGCAAGTTACCTCAGTACATATGCTCCCTAGTGCACAAGTCTCACAATGTGTATGTACTGTGAACCTTAGACTTTGTGCTCCTAGATGTTCCCAGGACACGTACTAATCATAGTAGAGGTGCCATTAATTTTGTCCTCCCATCTATATGGAACCAGCTGCAAAAAAACATGAAGCTATCTGAGATAGTCATATTAAATTGCTTTAAGTCCCTAGCCAAGAAAGAATTTGAAGTGGTCTGCCGCTGCTCTTCATGCTAAGCTAATATATGAATCCTCACCATCCCTTCTGCTTGTCACCCTATCCCTGTCTCCCTACAAACCACCCAGCCTATCCCCTTACCCATCTGCCCCACCCACCCCTTATTTCTACCCCATCCCCCTTTACCCATTCTACCTCCTAGCACTTCTTCCCTTCCTCCACCTCCCTGTCTCCCAACACCTACTCCTATATTCCTACATCAGCCCCCATTTACCCATTCTGCCTCCTAGCACTTCTTCCCTTCCTCCACCTCCCTGTCTCCCTACCTCCTCCTTCTCTGCCCCAGTCACCTCCCTCCCCAGACCCCCCTTCCTGTACCCCCATCTCTGCGCATAATATTCCTGACCTACTGAACCTACCACCCTTCCCTTTCCCTACCTCCCTGTCTCCCTCCTACCCTGCCCAGTCACCACCCTCCTAAATCCCCCCTCCTGTACCCCATCTCAGTACACAATACTCCTGTCCCTCTTAGCCTACCACCCTTCTCTGTGATGTCATCTACAGCCCCATGTTTTCACGTTTTTCTTGTTTTCCTTTTCTTTCTGCCCCAGTGAAGACTTGTCTCACTCTATGTGTATCATCTACGTGCACATTAGTGCAGTTAGTTTTTTGCATGTAATGTATCAGTTATATGCAACAATCCAAGTTGTACCTTATCATTGCCATTGCTGTTTACTCATGCTATCCAAATCTGTTTTGTATACGATCATGCACATCATTGTATTGCTTGAAATCTCCAGGACCTCCTTGTGGATGAGCTTGCTCAATGGAGTAATTCCTCTAATAATAAGCTTGAACTTGAACAATGGACTAGTCACCCATTTTCTCTACCCTAGACATAGATGTGGCCCTCTCCCTCTTCCACTTGTTATTTACTTCTGTCTAGGGCAAGCACACTCCCATCAAGAAGTCCAAAGTAAAGTCTACCCACCACCCCTGGATCACCCATGATCTCATTGAGTTGTGCAAGACCCATGATCAAGCCTGGATCCATTACAAATCATCCTGCTCCCTGCCTGACCTCCAATCACACAGGGCACTTACAAGCTCTTGCACAAAGGCTGTCCATATCTCCACATCCCTGTTTTTCCAGGGCAACCTGCAGAGCAACCTTAACTCCCCTGGAAAATTCTGGAAGGTGATTCCTTCACTTTTGGACCCCAAAGCCCAGTCCGCTCTCCAAGTCATCATGGTAAATGGTTTCCCTGTCTTTGAACCTGTCACTTTTGCTGCTCACTTCAATGAGTTTTTCAACACACACATGTTCTCTCCCCTCTCCACCACTTCTGGTTCCCCTCCTCTCACTCCATCTCCACACTCCCCTGTACCCCCCCTTGTGGTTTCATTTACCCCCTGTCTCTAGCCAGGAAACCCTGCTTGCCCTTTCTTCACTGAACCAGTCCAAATCAAGTCCTGATGTCCTGGGCCCCGAGCACCTCCACATCCCAGCTCCTTTCATTGCCCCCCCTTCTCTCACTTCCTCCTCTCCTTCACCCTCTGGGCTGTCCCTCAATAAAGCTAACTGGCCAAAGTTCTCCCCTCCACAAAGGGGAAGATCCTTCCACACCTGGTGACTTCTATTCTATCTCTCTCCTACCCTCTCTTGCTAAGTTGCAAGAGTTGTAAGAGAAACTCACCCTCTCCAGACTTCCCCCACTCTTCCAATTTCCTTTCCTCCTTCCAGTCTTGTTTCAGGAAGCACCACTCCACCATCTCCTCCGTCTGTGGGTCACTGAATCCATCCTCTCTGGGATGAATCAGGGGCACATCACTGTGGCCATTTTCATTGATTTGATCAAAGCTTTTGATTCAGTGTTCCACCCACTCCTCCTGGATAGGCTGAGTTCTGTTGGCCTCTCAGCCCCTGCTGTTGACTGTTTCTGCTCCTACTGTTTGCCCGTCAGCAGTAGGTTCAGGTAGGTGGCATCCTGTCCCCTCCACTCCCACAGGGCTTCATCCTGGGTTCAATCCACTTATCCATTTTTCTCAACAATCTCCTCTTCACCTGTGCCAGCTTACATATTCACATGTATGCAGATGACTCAGTTATCTACTCCTCAGGACTCTCAACTGTGGTCATGAAAGCCTTGCTCCAGCAAGACTTTCACAACATCCTGCAATGATTCCAATCCAAACAACTCTGGGTCAACACTAAAAAACAGTCACTATGACCTTTGGTACAGACAGAAATTGATCTGGCTTGCACCCCACCCCCAACCATCTCCACCCTGGATGGTTCCTTCCTTAAAGTAGCCATCTCCTTCAAGTATCTTAGAGCATAGCCTAACAGTTGTCTTGACTTCTCAGCCCACATTGATGCCATCCATGGCAAGCTCCACTCTAGCCTCGGTGCCCTGTACTGCAAGAAAAGACTGCCTGTCTCTGCAAGTCTGTGTGGATCTTGTTACTAAAATGGTGCTACCGGTCTTTGAATATATGGATGTGGTCTAAGCTACTGCCACCTCCTCTTACCTTGCCAGACTGGACACCTTTCTAATGCCTTCTGTAGTTTCTAACAATTTCCCCATGTATGCACCATTGCTCACTCTATTTCTCTCTGTACAACCTCCCCTTCCCTCCCATCACCAATCCAACTGTACTTCATTTATTTCCAAAAACTGGTTTGGGTCACTGCCCAATTATCCATCTGCACTTATCACTCTTATTCCATCTGGCTCATACTTTCTCTGCTCGAAGCATCCTCGTACCTTCTCCTTCCTTCCCTTTCTCCTCCTCACTCCTGCTGGGCAGTTAGGCTTCTCCTATCACCTTCCCTCCCTCTGGAACATGTTCCCCTCCTCCCACCACCTCTCACCCTCCCCCAGCTTTCTTAAGCACCAGTTTAAAATCCTGTCTTCCTTCTCCTGCTCCTATCAGCCCACTACTTAACCTTCAATGATCCTGCTCCCCTCCTATTTTGGTGTCCCTCTTGGGGTCATTTCTTGAGTCCAGTAATCACTGCACTGAAAAGTTCAGCCTGCTGTGTTGTTGCTCATAGCTCCAACCTATGCCACCTGTTATTATTATTTGCACTAATAACACAACATACTATCACTGTTTGAACTTTAGTTTTGTGTAATTCTTTTATAATTCTGTATTTGATTGATTGTATCCCCTTTCCCCTTCCCTTGGTTGCACATCAGAATGAGCCCCAGCTTAGTGTGCCTTTCTTGATTGCCAATTTTCAAATAAATAAATAAATTAACAGCTTTTCTGGTATGCTCACTGCAAGTGTTCTAAATGCATATATGCCTGTTATCCATCACCATCTGTGATTAAAACACATTGCCAACTATACAAACATCTGATAGTAACAGGTTTTCAAGGTTAAATAGAGAACTGAGCTTGGTTAACATGTTCTCCGAAAATACTAATAATAGGGGACATTGCCAGAATTGATGCAGGAGTCTTCCCTGTGGTTGTCCCCATTTGAAACATTGTCATGTAGGTATTATCCTAGTCTTCTAGCATTTCAATAATTGTATGCATTGTGCTGTCAATAAGCACAACGGGGTATGAGTGTATGTTTAATTGTGGTGCGCCCATTCAGGTTGACACCCCAATGGCAAAACACAAAAAAAGACCATTCCAGTGACAATCGTGGTAATGGTCCTTTCTCCGTGTTTCACTTTCCCCCAGTGTTCTCCCTCTCCCCGGACCAACTCTGACCTGGAATTGGAATCCTAAAGTCCTGGAGGTGCGGGGGCAGAACCTCCTACATGGGGGTGTGGGGGGGGCACAGACCCCCACAGAAAACACTTTTTGAATGGGTGGTACAATACCTGCATAGGTATTGTGCCATCACTGTGGGGGAGGTCGGCATTTTCACTGTCTACCTCTCTTGGTGCTTCCACTTGATTGATGTATGACCAGGATACACAGTAAAGCACATGGCCAGTGGCTGGGTTCCTTATGCAGCCAAATCATGCATTAATTTTACATGCACTCATGCCATTGAATAGCTTATTGCACTTATAAAATGGAAATATGTTAGTAAAATAAAGAAACAACGGCAGAAACATTATTAAACTGCTAAAACCTGAAGAAATTAACTCATGTGCAGAAAATCCACTTGTTAATTTATTTATTTGAAAATTGGTAACCGGGAGAGGCACATTGAGCTGAGGCTCGGTTCTAGGTGCAACCCAGGGAAGGGAACAGGAGCAACACAGTACAATACATGAAGAAAGTCAATAGAGCAACATTAGATAAATATATTGGTACAAAACTAAGTAGGTACAAAAATAACATTATGTGACAAGTAAAGTGCAGTCACAGCACAAAATGAGATGTCAGTTTCAAATGCAAGGGTAAACAACAATCCACTGTCTGCTGTTACTAACTGACACAGGTGAGTGACCAGAAAATGTGCCTAACCTTGTGTAGATGGAAGAACAGTGGTGGTGAGAATTGCATTCAGTAGGCAGGTAGAGAAGACCTAGCCAGAGACCCAGCCAAGGATGGTTGTGGCAAGGACTGGGGGGCTGGGAGGAAGGGAAACAGGAGCAGGTGGGGTGTGGTTGGAGTTTTGACTGGTGCCTGAGGGAGACAAGAGAGCAGAAGAGGAAGAGGGAGGAGGGGAGTTTGTTCCAGAGTAAGGGAAATTGATAGGAGAAGACAGATTGCCCAGCAGAGGAACAGGCTATTAGGACTTGGGCTCCCTGATGGTAAAACAAACAGATACTGTCTATGGGGTCAGATTGGATCCCAGTTTTTCAATCAATCCCTCCCTGGGCACCAAGTTACTTGATGGACACCATACCAGATGAAAGAGGACAGCACCAAAGTGGACCTTTATGCTCCTGACCTGCACAAATCAGCACCAACTTCCAACCATCCTGTGTGAGATCCTTTCACCCAACATGTATTAGGACCATTACAGCATCAGTGGGGTGGTGCTCATTCAGTCTGACTCCAGGTCTCCCCAGAAGAGTGGGCTGCATCAACTCGTTTGTCCTCTTCTTACTGTAATCACACAGCAAATGAAACAGACCTACAAGATCCTATTTGTGATCTTGAGAGCATCCCCTTACCCCTTCTACTTTTCTACTTCTACATCCTCCAATCCTCATTACTTCTCCTAAAATGGAAGTCAGGTTCTTTCCTAATAAAGTGAAAGTGGACACATGGCTTGGTGCTGGCTCTGGCCTGATAGGTTGAACCTTGGGTTACCACATATGGCTTGTGAGACAGGGTGGCAAAGTGACACTGGTTGGCTGGGGGTTACATCTATGAAGGGTATTATATTTTCATCTGTAGGAATGAAGAAATGTGTGCTGGATCATCAAGAGGAATTTGGAGAATATAACTTAAAAATCAAAAAATGTATTCAAATGTGACAGCAGATTTGGAGAGTACTGTAGTTCAGCATTTCTCAAAAAGGTCCATGCAGGCAGTGTGTTTTAACAGTATTTCCTTATACTGTATACCAATTGTTAATTCCCAAACTAAGTTGTTTTACTGATTATTTATTTACACCCCTAGTCACTGTCTCAGATCAGCAGGGGAGGCCCTCCTGGAGGTCCCTAGAGCTAGATTAAAATCTTCCAGGGACCGGGTGTTTGAGGTAGCTGCCCTGGTCCTCTGGAATTCATTGCTGGGGTACCTCTGGGAGGCTCCTTCCCTCAAGGTATTCAGAAAGCATTTAAAAACATTCCTTTTTCAACAAGCCTTTGGGGCATGAGGAGTATATTTACCCTGCTAAATAATGTAGGAATTGATTTATATGAATTTTAATGATTGTATTTAATTGTTTTATATTTATTGTATTTTATTTTATAGTTTTATGGTTTTAACTAGTTGGTGTTTGATATTTTGTATGGGCACCCTGAGCCTATGGGGAACGTAGCCCAAAATAAATAAACTCTACTATTACTGCTACTACTACTACTTAGTTTGAACATATTGTATGAGGTAGGCAAGCAGAGCCCTGAGACTAATTTCTAGTTGCAACCTGGGGGGAAGGGGTAGTTAGGGAAGGAATGCATATAAATGCAAGTACAAGGCTACAGTTGTGAGGCAAATGCATACATATGATTCAACACTTACAGTTATGCAAGTACAAGGCTTTCAGTTGTTAAGAGACATATACATGCAATTCAATGCAGTTCAAGTCACATTTCAGTTTCAGACCTGAGTTCTGCTTCCTAGGGGTACAGCAGTGTCAAGAGATTGCAATTCCAAGGTAGGATACTACACTGGGTGCATCTGGATGGGCTAGGTTAGGGTGAAGCAAGGGTAAAGTGTTTGACAGTGCAGAGATATGATACTTGGGTATATTCTCAGAGTGAGCTGTAGATGGGAAGGCCCAGCGAAAAGTCGGGCACAATAGTGGCCAGACCTTACATCTATGAAGTGACCCTTAATTAGCCTTATGCCTGATAGAAATGATGGGTCAGAGGTAGTGCTGGGAGGTAGGTTGTTCCAAGTTTTTAGTAGTTGATAGCTGAATGAGGTTTGTCCAAGATTATGTTTGTATCTCGGGATTCTGAGTCATTGACCATCTTCGCACCTGAATACAGTTCATACTGGTCCAGATATTCAAACTGCACCAGGCTGTGGTGCAAGCCTGGGTACAGCGCAACTTGGCTGCGCAGGGACATTGACTGGGTGATATTCAACGGAGCTGTGCCATGGCACAGCATCATTGAATATTGCACCCTGGCCACCCACAGTGTGCATGGCCCAGTGGCACTGTGCCAGCGCAAGTGGCCAGAGTGGAGCAGGGGGATGCGCTAGGGCAAGTTCTGTTGTGCTATGCGCAGCAACCTCGATATTCAAAAGTGCACATGCAAGGGCCATAATGTATGCAAGGCACAAATGGGGCCATTTGCATGTCATTATGGCCCCATTTGCATGCAGGTGCGCCAATCCCCGGTGACTTGCTCCTGGCACCCTGCCAGGCAGCAGCCGTCGGGGACCGATGCCCCCTGCACAGCCTGGCAATGTGCCCTACAGCCCGATCGCGGGCATTTGTAAAATAAAAAACTCCTATATCCCTGGTGGTCCAGTGGACTGCTGTCAGCCCGATCGCGGGCTTAAGTGTTGAGTAATATAAATCCAATATCCCTGGTGGTCCAGTGGACTGCTACCAGCCCAATCGTGGGCATTTGTAAAATAAAAATAAATCCAATATCCCTGGTGGTCCAGTGGACCGCTCTCAGCCTAATCATGGGCATTTGTAAAATGTAAATAAATCCAATATCCCTGGTGGTCCAGTGGACCCCCTCCCACCACCCACTAGGTCCAACCCCTCCCCCGGTCGTGGTGGGCAGCATCACCCCACCTCCTGCGCCCCCCGCCTGACTGACACCATAGGTAGGGCTGTATGCCCATTGGTCCACAGCGTGAGCCAATGGCGTGCAGCCCATACCAGCTATGCATTCCAGATATGTGAATGGATCCATTCACATATCTGGAATGTGTAGTACGGTATGGCTGCATGCCCATTGACTCACGCCAGGACCAATGGGCGACAGCCCTACCTATGGTGTTAGCTATGGCAGATCGGCAGGCGGTGGGTGTTGCCGCTGCCCGCCTGATTGGGAGGTGCGGTGGGGCTCAGTGGTCAGGTGGGGAGGGGGGTCTGCTGGACCACCAGGGATATTGGATTTATTTTTATTTTACAAATGCCCATGATCGGGCTGACAGCAGTCCACTGGACCTCCAGGGATATTGGATTTATTTTTATTTTACAAATGCCCGCGATCAAGCTGACAGCAGTCCATTGGACCACCAGGGATATTGGATTTATTTTTATTTTAAAAATGCCCGCGATCGGGCTGACAGTGGTCCACTGGACCATCAGGGATATAGGACTTTAATTTGTTTTACAAATGCCTGCAATTGGACTGACAGTGGTCCACTGGACCACCAGGGATATTGGAATTTATTATATTGTACAAATGCCCGCGATCGGGCATGGGGGAATGCCGCCAGGTGCAGCCGTAGCTCGGGTGGCCACCCACAGGTGGCAGCTGCCATGTTGCACCCTGCAATACGGCAGCTCACCATTTTTTTTAGATCAACTTTGTGCGGCGCAAGTAGGGGTTGCACATGCATGAACTCAGCACATCCCGGGCTGAATATCGGGATGTGCAGAGTATGCATGGGCACACCCCCCCCCCACCTGCGCTGCATACATTACTGATGCGCTCCGGCGCTTCAGGATTTGTGCCAGGCGTAATTCCCATTTGAATATCGCGCCGGGGCATATCAGTGTGCTGCGCATTGTAAACAGTGTAACCCTTTTGAATATCTGGGCCACTGTATTTTAAAGAGCAAAAGCAGAGATCTCATAATGAAAAGTAAAGGAAGGATAACTTTCACTGAAAACAAAATAAATGAAGAAAGTATTTGTTAATATTTTGACAAATTTATGAGCTTTATTGAGGAAACTGACAAAATGTAACCTGTATTGCAGTCCAACAACATATTTTAAAAGGTGTATTTAACCTATTCTGTATGACAGCAACTATACAATTGAAGAAAAAAAAAGAAAAGCACTGTTTTATACACTCTTGGATGCATTTTGTCCCAAATACAGTTATGTAACAATGAAACTACAGCATGTGCAAAATGTATGCCCTACCCTGTGCATATTTAAGCATTAAGACATGACCAGGGGTAACAATAGATTACTATGAGTTAATCCCTACCCTCGGTGATAAACAGCACGAGGTGAAGCTAAATGATATGGCCTGCAGAATGAGATTAAATGGGTATAACCTGACCCCTGTAAAGTCCTGCTTCAATTATTAAAGAAAAATTATAACACTGTTATAAAAAACTAGCTTTATTTAAACAACAAACCATTTTTTTGCATTCCATAAGATGACATTCTTCTCAGTGATGTCCAGGTGGTTAATGCAGCCTTCTTAGCATGCAGCCTAAAATTACGATCCTTTGGTTGGCAAATACCATTTTATAATTAGTTTTGGGGGAGTGGCACCAAGGCAGGAAACATTTCGGATGCAAAAGTCAATATCCTCTATCATCATCATGTATTGTATCACACCATGTGCTGGCAGCCAGATTACTGGCTATCTCCCATGATGCCTTATGGTTCATGAGGAGGACATTAATCTTCATGGAACCTTCCAGTACATACAGTCTCTGTTTTCTCAAATATTTGCTTCGTATGTTCGTATGTATTATTTCCCTTGATTTTTCCCATGTTATTTATTTATTGAAATGTTTCACCAGGAGGGCACACTGAACAAGTTGCTCATTTCACGGTGCGACCTGGAGGGAAGGGTTACATAGGGTTGTGAAGGATGATCAGTTATAATAGTACGTGGGTAGTACAAACAGTACAACATTGTAAGATTATGCAACATTTGGAACACAAGGTATTGTACAATAAACAGCAGTGAAACATTGGGTAAATTACAATACATGTCCAAAATCATACAAAAGAACATACAAACATACAAAACAGTAATAATGTGACAAAACCATTTATAGTGCATGAGTGTACCAGGAGCAGGCTTGAAGTAATACGCAAGTGCTGTTGGAGTAAAAAGGGTGGGGTAGGTTGTGCACACGGGTGACCCATAAGGGCAGGTGGATAAGAGAGAGGGAGAGGCAAGAACTGAATATGAGGAGAAGGGGTAGCCATTTCCTGACTCCCCCTTCAGGATGTTGAGAACCCTGCCGGGGAGGGAGGGGTCAGGGTAAGAAGGCAGAAACTGGGGATAGGTATTAAGGAGGGTTAAAGCAGGAACTGCTGAGAGAGAGGTAATTGAGCAGGGCAGAGGTAAGGGAGTAATTGGAGTAGGAGGAGTGTTGTATTTCGGGGGGAGGAAATTCCAGATTTTAGGGAAGCGATGGGCTAAGCCAATCTGACTGTTGAGGATGGAGCAGCGATGGACCGTCAAGGTGCGGGTGTCATTAGATCTGAGAGAGTGGGTGGGGGGAGGTGGAGTGGAGAGACAGGATGAGAGATAGGAGGGGAGCACTCCAAACCAGAATTTGGAGGGTACTTTGGCACAGTGTGAGATGGGTCTGTGAAATAGTGGAAGGAAGGTTAGAGAGTGACAGAGTTCACAGTGGAGGGAGCGGGAAGGAGAGTCAACAGCAAAGCAGCAGAAGGAGTTAAAGAGTGTCCAACTTGGTCAGGGAAGATTTGGGAGCAGCACCATAGACTACGTCACAGTAGTCAAAGATGGGGAGTATCCACCAGGGGGGTGAGGATGGATGATAGGGGTTTCTGGAACACAAGGGGGGGAGGGTCTCAGCACCCAACTAGGGATCTGAGGTTCAAGCAGACTCGATAGACCGTAAGGCCTAATCTGCTGGCAATTAGTATGTTAGTATGTTAGTATCATCTTCTGGACATTTGCACGCCTCGCAGTCAGTGGGATGCAACTATACAGAGCACCAAGCTTGGGTGCCGTTTCTTCAGAATACATTGATATGCACAGAGAAGTTGAGGTGCTGGTCCAGCCAACTCCCCAGATATATAAATGAGGAGGTGTCCTCCAGGATGGTCCTGTCAAGGGTGTGGAAGGTGGGTAGGGCCGGGAGCCTACAGAGTTTCTGCCTGGTGCCAAAGGTCATTGAGAGTGTCTTCTTGGCATTTAGAAAAAGCTGGTGAGAGCAAACCAGAGCTGAACTTGGTTGAAGTCTTGCTGTACGCTGGTTTCCACAGCAGCAGGGTTTTTGCCGGAACTGTATAAAACAGTATCGTCAGCGTACGTGTGGACAGACTAGGATGAGCAGGCTGTGACCATATGACCCAAACCTTGCTTCTGGAGTTAACCAGCTTCACCTTTACTCCAGCTAGGACAGCAGATGAGTGTCTGTCTTTCCACTTCTTCCTTAGCAACAGTACTGATGCTTTGTTGGCCAACTGAGGTCATGATTGCCTGGCCACCTTCATTTTCCCTGCTACCCTGCCTAGAACCACATTTCTCACCTCAGTGATGCACCAGCTCCAGGTCTATCCCTGTTGGAAATTCTTGGGCTCATACAGGAACCCTGATCTCCAAGAATGCAGAATGATAGACTGCCACCATGCCCTTGTATCTCAAAATACTTTTAAATGGATACTACAGTTGCTGCTTCTGATCAGAGAAAGATTCAATGACATGAGTGGGATGGCAATATAGAGGTTAGAGTAACAAACTGTGATCGAGCTCAGTACATCCAGCATTTGATTTCCATAACCTTCCCTTGCATACGGTGTAAACCTGAACACATCAGTTAACATCTCTATGCTCCCAGGATGCACCTGCAAATAAGCTTTGTCTCAGTGTTCCTTTCCTGGCCAAAAATTGTGAAACAAAAAAGTAGACTAGAAAATGAACATGGCAAAAGGCATACATCTGTCTTTGCCCTGCTTGGAAATGACCCCCTGTTTAGTTCTAATATGATTTTGGAGTCAGATATGCCCCTCCACCCATTAAGAATAGTGTATCACCTGGACTGAAATAACTCACAGGGGGAGTTGGGCCCTCTGTCACAGTACTATTTGTACAGCAACTCATCTCATAGCTTTTGTTGCACCCCTGCACTCTCATACTTGCATCAGTCTGAGGTAGCTTCTGGGGGTAGGACCTGCACCTTCCTACCCATACAGTGTATGCCCCCCCTATATCTCCAGTAATAATGCCACTTGGTGCCACGTGGCAAGGGTTTTAGTAGCTGCATCCTTAGAACAGCACTGCATAAATAGCAGGGCCAAGCACTCTCGTTCTGTCATTCCAAGCAGTCGTGGAAGAATTAGAGCTTTCAAATTATCTCTGGCTGCCCTAAAGAAAATTGTGTTTCTCCTTCTATTGTGCTCTAGCAATGTTGAACTTAACCCTGGTCCTACAAAAGCCTTGTTATCTCTGTCCAACCTTACAAGGCTTTGAGGAATGAGCTTTATGCATGTTAATGTTTGCAGTCTCTTAAAAAAGCTTATATTGATCCAGACCTGGGTCATTCATACCAAACCAGATGTGCTGGTAGTGTCGGAATCCTGGCTGAGATCTTCTACCCCTGACAAGGAGGTTAACATCCCTAACTATTGGCTGTTCAGAGCCGACAGGCAGACAAAGGGTGGTGGGGTAGCCATTTATGTCAAGGACAAATGTACGGTCACTACCATTGACTCCTCCTCTGTCGCAAGTGGCTTAGAGTGTCTGTCCCTTAAGGTTGAAACATCCCGCTCAATGGCTATCAGGGTTATAGGGTGTTACAGGCCTCCATCTGCTGGGTCCCAGCTTCTGTCTCACCTATCGACTATTATGGGACATGAGACCCTCAAAACTATTATTCTAGGGGATCTCAACTATGACTGGTTATCCAACGCTTCCTTACCCCTCAAATCCTTCTGTGACTCTCTTGGGCTCACACAACTAATTGAAGAACCTGCACGTCCTAACAAGAAAAACCCCAGAAATAGCACCCTATTGGATGTCTTTCTTACAAGCAAGCCACAGTCCTTTTCCTATGCTGGAATATTTTTCTCGGATGCCAACAATCACTGTTTCATCACTGGTGTAAGATCTGACTCCAATACCCCCCTCCACATCTAAGTTCTTCACCAGAATGTCCAGATGCAATTTTGACCCATTTGCCTGCATCGACGAGCTAAAATTGTCTGTACACTGGCAGAACTTTTACCTAGCCAAATCAGTCAGTATGGCATATGAAATTTTTCATGAAATAGTGTTTTGTGCCATAAATAAACATGCTCCCTTGGTAAAGGTCCACGTAAAGACCAGAATGTGCCATTGGTTCTCTGCTGAACTCAAGGCTGCATTACTAGCAAGGGATAAACTCTGGAAAAAAAGCCTGCAAATCAAAAACTGCTGAGGATTGGTACCACTTCAGGAAGGCTAGGAACTCCTGCACCAAATTGGTTAGAGAGGCTAAGGCCAACTTCTACCATTCTGAGCTTGACTCTGCCTCAAGGTGCCCAGCTAAATTTTGGTCCACAATCAAAGAGCTGTCTGGTCATATAGCTGGAAATGTATTTTCCTCGAAAGTCATCTATGACAATGTTATTGTCAACGATAGCAAGGAGATTCTCCAGGCCTTCAACAACCACTTTGGTATGGCAGGCCTAGCATTCGACAATTCACCAGCCTCCCTGTTAGGTTCTCAGGTTAGTGCACAGATTCCTGAACCTAGCACCACTAATATGGTCTTCTTATTCCTTCCTGCTTCGTTGAAAGAGGTTGAAGACCTCCTTCTACAGTTGACACCAAGAAAAGCGCTGGTGCTGACTCTCTCTACACCTACTTGTTAAAGATTGCATACCATGTCCTAGCTGTACCAATCACACACCTATTTAACTTGTCCTTGTCCCAGATGACTCTTCCACACCTATGGAAAATTGCCCACATCATTCCTCTGTTTAAATCAGGGGATCCCTGCTACCTAAATAATTACAGGCCGATATCTCTCCTACCAATATTGTCTAAACTACTAGAAAAAATTGTGAATGCTCGGTTGAGAACCTACCTAGATAACAAGAACCTTCTAAATCCTATGCAGTCTGGTTTCAAAGTCAAGCACAGTACCATTACAGCTCTGGCCAAAGTGACTGATGACTGGGAACGAGAGCTGGAAAACAAAAAATTTGTATGTGCCGTGTTCCAGGACATTAGGAAGGCCTTCAACACTGTCAACCACTGCCTGCTTCTTTCCACCCTAAAGTGATTGGTCTGGACCTGACCTCTTTGTGCTGGTTCAATAATTACCTTACAGATAGGCTTCAGCAGGTCAAGGCCAAAGGGGAGCTCTCTCCACTCAAACCACTAAAAAGAGGCGCTCCACAGGGATCTATCCTGGGGCCTCTATTGTTTGCCATTTATATAAACAATATTGATGTTGGCATCTAGGAGGCCAATATTCACCTTTTCACTGATGATACTGTATTGTACCTAAGCCACCCAACTCTGCAAGCCGCCTGTGGAGATTTACAAACAGAATTCAACTTGTTGCAGAATCAGCTCCTGTATAAAAAACTCTTACTCAATGCCAAAAAAACCAAAGCTATGCTGTTCTCTCCAGCTACTCATTCAGAGAACCCTGCTACCTCTGGCTCCTTACCTCTCATAAACACTTTACTAGGAGAGAGGTTAGAATTTGTTATGAAATTCAAGTACCTAGGAGTCTGGCTAGACCACAGACTCTCCTTCATGGAGCATGTTGAGGATCTGCTGAAAAAGTTGAGGCAGAGGCTTGGTCTCTCCTTTAGAAAAAACTGCCTCCTGACCAAAGATGCCAAGATGCAGTTAGTTCAATCCATGTTTCTATCCTTAAGTGATTATGCCAGTTTCATTTATAGTCAGTGTAATGCCTCCTGCCTTACTAAACTGGACACATTATACCACAGAGCCTTGAGACTCATAACTGGCCTACCTATCACCACCCACCACTGCTCCTTATATGCAGCTGTGGGGTGGACCTCCCTTCAGTACAGAAGGAATAGAAATGCGGCTCTCTGAACTTACAGAGCTATTACCAGCAAATTACCCTAATACATTTCCAACTGTTTGTCATTATACATGGTAGGCATCTATGCACCGAGAAGCTAGTCTCTGCTTTTACTGAAGGTACCTAGGGCTAATACATGCTTTGGGAGAGCAGCCATAGGCTTTGTGTTGCCCTCACTCTGGAACAAACTACAGAAATCTATGAAACTGAGTCTCCCTGTCAGTCTTACCACCTTCAAGACCTTGTATGCCATGGCTGTTAAGGAACTATGCAGCTGTTTCCAGCACGCTTAACATGCTAGGGTGCCTACTGCTTACCTGCCCACTACATCTCCACCTAACCTGGCCCCTTGAATGTCTCCACCAATATCCCCCATTTTTCTGCTAATCCACTACCTTTCTTACTCTTAGACTCCTAACATATATGTCCCCAGCACATCTACCATAGCACTCCTCCTAGAACAGCTGCAGTCCTGTACCCCTCCCCTCCATATCTGCCCCTTAAGTTTGTATATGTACTGACCAATGATATGCCATGCTGTTGGAAAATGTTTTAATATGCAGGCTGTTTCAGAATGTTTTAATTCCCCTTCTCATACCATTCTCCCCCCAGCCTTGTTAATCATGTACCTCAAATACTTGCTATTGCTCTGTGTATTATTTTTCTATTTCTGTATAATTATGTCTATTTATTATATGTACATAAAAGTGTTATTCTTGACCTTGTGTAATGCAGGTCCACCTTTTAAATGAGCCTGCTCAATGGTGTTCGCCTGGATAAAGACTTGGTTGATTGATTGATTGAAGCATGTTCATTGAATACTAAACAACATATTAATGCAAAATGAGACAAAAATCATCCCAAACCCCACTGAATGGTTGTATAAGAGCACACAGTATTGGGGATGGGAAGATTTCATGGTAGATAATATATACCGTATCTGTGACTAACCAGTACAATGTCAAAAGAATTGTAACATGCATTGATATACAGAAAAATACAATTAACTTTATTTATTTAAAGTTGTTGACCAGGAGAGGCACTCTGAGTCATAGCTCATTTCCAGGTGTGACCTGGAGGAGGGGGAATAGGGAAGTTTCAGTCAAACAGTTACACAATTGTAATACAATAGAAGTTGAAACAGGTACAGTACAGAGTTAAGTAACAAAAGGCAAGGCAATATTATTTATACAGTGCCCAATCCCTGGGGCTCTGCGTGCCTTACATAAAAACAGGTAAGGCCGTAACAAGCAATACAACACATGCAAATCTATAAATAACACATTCAAATCTATAAATATTTAAAACACTAGATAAAATCTTAGGATAACTAAAATAACTAATGTGACTAATGCTGGTCAATTGCCTTCATTGGGGAAAGCCAAACAGAACAACTGAGCCTTTAGACCCTTTTTAAAAGACTCAGCTGTTGGGGCCTCCCTCACAGACGCTAGAAAGGAGTTCCACAGGGCCAGACACTAAAAGCATGGTTGCCTGACATGTTTAATCTGACCCTAGGAACAGCAAGGAGGACCCTAGTCGAGGAGCAGAGGGAATGGACTGAAGTGGCAGGTGTAAGGAGATTAGCCAGATAGACAGGGCCCAGTCCACTGAGGGCCAACCTTGAAGATGATCCTCCACCTCACAGGCAGCCAGTGCAGAACCCACAGGACTGGGGTCACATGACTGGACCTAGCCAGGTCTGTCAGCAACTGAGCTGCTGTGATCTGCACCAGTTGCAGTGAGCAGATGATCCCTCCAGTGACCCTGAAGTATAGAGCATTACAGTAATCAAGCCTTGATGTAACAAAAGCATGCATCAGTGATGGCAGGTCTTCAGGCGGAACTAGGGGTTTAATCCTGGCAATATTCCTCAAGTGAAAAAAAAACACTTTGGGCCACAGATGACACCTGAGCTTCAAGTGTCAATCTGTTAGCCAGGATAACGTCAAGATCCCATACCCTAGCGGAAGCCATCAATTGAGTGGATCCCAGGAACAATCCTGTACCCACTGCGGAGGCACTCCCATCATGCCTGTGACTTGGCTTAATCACCAGTACCTCCATCTTGTCAGGGTTTAGTCACAGCCAGCTGGAGGACATCCAGTCATTGATCCTGGCTAGGCAGTTGTTAATCACTTCCATGGGGTTGTGTGTTCCAAGGGCAAAGTACAAATACAGTTGGGTATCATATGCATAGTAGTGAAAATCCATACTGCAATGCCAAATGAACTCTCCCAGGGCAGCATGTATACCACGAATAAAATCGGTGACAAGATTGAGCCCTGAGGAACTCCACATGACAGGAGCCTCAGGGAGGAGGCAAAATTCCTCATCACTACCTGCTGCTCCCTGCCAGAGAAATAAGACTCAATCCAGTTGATGACAGTACCGGCAAGTCCAGAGTACTCTTCAAGATGATCAAGAAGCACAATGTGATCCATGGTATCAAAGACTGATGAGACATCAAGGAGCACAAGAATTGACCTGTCTCCTCTATCTCTAGCTCTGAGGATGTCATTATGCACCCTAACTAATGCCATTTCATTGCTATGCCTTTCCCTGAAACCAGACTGGAATGGATCATAGATACCAAAGGACATGAGGTGCTCTTCGAGCTGTTGCACCACTATTTCTCAACAACCTTGCCCAGAAATGGCAAGTTGGAGATTGGATGGAAATTCACCAGGACATCAGAGTAGAGAAATGACTTCTTCAAGAGAAGTCTCACCAGAGCCCTCTTTCAAGGCATCCAGAAAGACTCCCTCCGACATCAAACACTGTACAATCCATGTGAACACCGGGCCAATGGTTCTGACACATCTCATCAAGAAATGAGTCGGGGCCGGGTCCAGTTCACAATAAGTGTGCTTGAGCTTTGAGATCATCAATGACCTTGGCCATCTCCACTGGTTAAACTCATCCCAGACAAACAGAGTGCCTCTGCTCACCCCAGGCTGATCACCACAAGGCAAAACTTGTCTCACTGATGGGATCCCTGACCGGATAGAAGACACCCTGTCAGAGAAGAACAAATCAAACTCCTCACATAATGTGATTGAAAAAGCTTTTTTTGACATAGACAGACTGGATGTAAAAGTCTGTCCACAGTCTGAAATAGCTGAGATGGTCTGTTCTTCCCTGCAGCAGTCTCCCTGGACAGGAACTCTGCCTTCTTATGGTTGATTGTCCCTTGGTACTCATGATAATGGCAAGGCCATTTTGTCCTCCTCTGACCGGGTCCTGCACCAGCAATGCTCCAACTTCTAACCCCTGACCTTTATCACCTTGAAATCCTAGTCAAGCAAAGGGGATCTCAAGTGAGAAGATCTGAGTCATATATGGACCAGTGCAATGGCATTGAGTGCTTCAGAAATCACCTTATTATAGATAGCGACCACCTCACCCACACCAACTGCAAATGCAGAGTCTACTCTACATAAGTCAGCTACCATCAGCAGTCCCTCTGGAGACAATCCCCTCAAAGGACGATAGCTAACATCTCAACAGGGGAGGGACTTTCATGGGGTGCCCCAAACAAGAACTTCATGGTGCAATGATCAGACCAAATGACCTGATCAGTCTTGAGGTTTGTTACCTCAAGCCCCAGTGAAAACACCAGATCGAGCATGTGGCCATGGTGATGGGGCACAGAAGTAATTACTTCTGTCAGGACAAGAGATGACATCAACTGAATGAAGTCATAACCAAAATTGTGAGGATTCATCATTGACCCAAGCACTGAAGACCTCCAGAATCAAATATCTGGTGGACTCCAGCACTGCATGGATGACAAAGTCCACAACCACCTGCAGGAAATCCCCTCCTGACCCCATAGGATGGTAAATGAGGAAAATCCTGCAGCCAGCACCTGGACCCCCATGCACTGCCACACACACTCAAAAGAATTGGCAGATCCCATTGGGTGCATGGTGAAGCTCAAGCTGGATCTAAAACAGATGGCAACATCCCTGCCCCTGCATTTCCTCCTCAGCAATACACTATGGAATACCCAGAGGGGATGGCCACCTACACAACTGGCCCATCGGCATCACTCAACCAGGTCTCCATAATGTAAGCAAGGTCAACCAAGGAAATCAAGTCCACCATAATTGCGGTCTTGTTCCTCTTTGACCTGGCATTGTGCAGCATGGCCTGAAGGGGACTGGCAGACACTGCTGGCCTCCCAGCTACCTGCCCACTCTGTCTGGTGGGGACCCTGGGAATGGAGACCAAACATGTCTGGCCTCTCTCTAGGCTCCGTTTAATCCCAGGGTGTCTCCTGCTCCTAACCACCTCATTGCCACTCACCTCCGCCGAGCTCAGTGCACCCTGTCACCACCAACCTGTACATTCCCTTGTAATAAACAAAACATAGTGGGTTAAAAGAAATATTAATTAATGTTCCAGAGCTTGGAATTATCTGGCATAGCATAAATATTTACTACATAAAATTCCTTTTATTCTAGACAATATTCTGTTCATGTAGCAGGAACTATTATAGATACCATTGACTGGTTGAAGTACAGACAAAAACATTTATTTATTTATTTATTTGAATCTTTATTTCTCACTCTGCAGGCCAGGCATCATTCCAGAGTACCCATTTGGCTAAGTCTCTAGTCTCAGCCTGAACCCTCGCTTGCCAGTGTCCTCCCCCGACTAACCAGGCAGGTCCAACCCCCTGGATCACCCTCCCTTGGCAGTCTTTCTGTAATTAGAGGGGTCTACCTGGCATCGGGTCAGGCCGTGGAGTCCACTGGTGCATTTGGTCGGCGATGGGAAGTGGACTTGCCCCTGGAGTCTCCTTCATCTCTCAGCTCCGCAGAGGGCTTTCTGTATTTTCTTTCCCCCAAGGGCTCGGACGTGCAATGTTGGCTGGGCACAATGTGCTGCCGCCTGCTGAGCTCCTCCCCCCTTATAGCATGCGCCACCAAACTGTGCTGCACCCGACCACTACCAGGTGCCGATACAGGGCGGCGCATCCACGAACCCTCCCCAGGGAAGGGAGAGCTGTCCACTGGATGCTCAATCCCTTCCCTCTCCTGCCGACCCTCGGCGGCCCTGGTTCGTTCCTGAACCCTGGTCGCTGGCATGGTGTGAGGTGTGGCATCCAGTGCCTCAACCCTCAGCGCCACCAGGCCAACAAAAACATTTAGATCTCTGAACTGCTGTTTATCATTGATGGTTTAAGATGGTTGAAATTTAAGTGAATATCACCCAACCATATCCTGTTGGTAAGCTTACTTAGAAATTATAAATTGAAGTAAATTGCTTTTTTAAAATCATTTCACATAAACACTTACATGTATTACTGTACTCCAGTTTCCAGATTTCTGCCTACGTACCAGCATAGAGGTTTCTAAGCTTATACCTGCTGTAGTACCTAAATCTCCAGGACAGGAATCAGGACACCAAATGTGTCATCATCATGCGTCAATAAATGGATCAAGACACCAATCCGAGTATCTTACAGCCAGCTCTCAATAACATGGTTGACTGGGATGATTCAGTAGATATGTCCTTTAACATGGAGAAGTGCTGTGTTATGCACTTTGGAGGTCAAAATGCACAAACTGTTATCTAAAGAATACACTACTTAAAAAATATTTTCAAGAAAACGATTTAGGGTGATAATTTCCAACAAAATGACTTATGCAGAACATGCGGATAGACAAGTAGCCAAAGCCAAAAGGGTATTATGGACAATAAAAAGAAATTTTAAGAGCGGAGAAGGAAAATATATAATGCCCTTATATAGATCCTACATAAGGCCAATTTTGGATTATGGGACTCTGCTGTGAGGCCTAATAAAGGGAGGTCTGAAAGATAGAATTGAAAAAGTACAGAGAGAGGCTACAAAGTCTGTTTACGAGTGTAAAGACCTCACTTACGAGGAATGTTTAATAAAATTGAACCTAATGCCCCTTCATACTAGAAGGGTAAGAGGTGATCTGCTACTGTGTTACTTCATTCTTCATAATAATTACCTTATAAATAAACTAAACTTTATAATTAAAAACTATAATAAAGGTACCAGGAGTCATTTATTACAACTGAAACCAAGTAAATTTAGAACAGGAAAAAGACGTGCGTTCTTTACACAGAGCGTGGTTAACCCCGGAACATCCTGCTGGAAAAAGTAATTACTAGTACTGATAAAGAACATTTCGAGCAAAATCTTGACAGATATATTCTACAGTAAATGGCAATTCACTCTCATATTATTGCTAGAAACAGGAACGTATATGGGCCAAACACCTTTCTTAGCTCCTCGCACCATAGTATGAACCATAGTATGAAAAATATTTGGTGTATACTGCTGCTGTAAGTCTCTTTCCTCTAATTAGTCATGTCTAACACAACAAAGATCTGGGTTAACCTCTTGGAGCAGCATAGGAGGCTTATGCAAAAGAAGGGGGATTTATAACTAGGGATAGTGTTAACTAGGTGGATTGGCAACTTGTTAACAACAGGACTCAGAAAGAGTGTCCCTAAATAGTAAATTCTCTGTCATAATGGACCGTTCTTGGTCTGATACTATTTAACATGCATATACAGAACTGTAAGTAACATCGGGGTGGGGTTATAGCTTAGAAGTAAAGCGAGTCTGTAGTCATCACTAAATTCAGCATTAGAGTGGATTATGATGAAGCCTTTATCAGCATGAAAAATGACGAAGAAAAGCTGGCACAGTAGTCTGGACATTGGCAATTGAAATTCTATGCCACAAAATATAAAGTGATGCACACTGGGAACAAAAAATCCACAGACATAATGTTGCATCACTATGATTATGGTAGATCATTCAAAGGAGGAAACAGAACAACTGTATTGGAGATAAACAATTTAAAACTCTCTTCCCAATGTAGTGTATACAGCATATAAGAAAGCTAACAGGATGCTGGGATGTATCAGGGCAGTTTCACTAGTCGCAGCAAAGAGGTGATGTTGGCACTTTACATAGCTCTGGTTAGACCACACCTGGATTATTGCATGCAGTTTTGGAACCCAAATCTGAAGAAGAACACATAGAGGGTTTTGGAGCTTATCCAGGAGAGGGCAAAGAAAATGATCCAGGGGCAGCAGGGTAAGACCTATGAGGCAAGATAGTACAGTCGAAACAGATACTTTCCAGAAGACATGAGGGATATGGGGTATATGACAGAAACATACAAATACATACAGAGTTATTTAGCTTAAGGAATGGTAACAACCGCCAGAGAACACAGTCTTAAACTAGAAGAGGGAAAATGATGGGAGGATGTCAGAAAGAGTTTCTTCACAGACTAAATTGTACAGTCTATCATTTAATATGATCAATGTGGGGACTATTTCAGGGTGCAAAATCAGCTGGGACATTTCAAGGGGGTTGTTAGACATAGGCATAGAATTTGATGGCAGATAGGGACCACTTGGCCCACCGAGTCTGCCCATTTTCCCTACCTACAAAAGGAAGAAACAAAAGGAAGATGAGATTGTGTGACTGCTGAATGGGCACAGTAAAACAATGTACTGAAGGAGCTGCTGGGCAGACTTGGTGGGCTCATAGGACTGGATTTTCAAATGCAGTATCATTGTCTCTGGAAAATGCTGCAGCCACGCACTTTGGTGGTGCTAGAGCACCATGTCCTATTGCCACAGCTGCACCCAATTTTCTAATCTTTAATGTCTGGGTTGATGATGAGTCCTCAGGATCTGGACAAGATTTCCTCCAGATGATGCATTTACTGGGCCTCACACAGGGTGTTACTTCTGGGACCCACCAACATGATTATGCTTTGGACGTGATCTTTTCCCTTTGGCTCAAGATTGATCCAGTCATTTGGTCAGATTACAGCACAGTGAAGTTCTCTTTTGAGGCCCCCTCTTGGGCCTGCCCCTGTAGGAATGCTTCAGTACTGCTCTTTAAGAGTGTTAGATCCCAAAAGGATCCTGCAAGTGCTGAAAGTCTTGGATGTATTGTCAGCTTTTGAAATGGTGGGGGTGAGGTGGTTAAGGATTATAATATGGGTCTTAGCACCTCATGCAGTACCATAGCACCATACTGCACATGCCTTCTGGGCTCTCGTCAAGGTGTGCCATGGTTTGATGATAAGGCAACTGAAGATCAGGGGCCAGAGGCTGGAGTATCACTGGAGGAAGTCTAAGCCAGACTGGCAATTATTTCTCATTCTGAGGAATATCAGAGTGCAATATGACAAAAGAATACAGCATTTCTGCCAAGGGAGATTTCTGTTGGGAGGAATCCACAAGCTCATCTCTTTCAGATGGTAGGCAGGCTCTTACATCCCATTGGTCCGAAGCCTGCAGGGGCATTGTCAACCACAAAATGTGAGAAGTCTGCTCAGTTCTTCTCAGACAGGGTATTGTCTGTTTGTGCCAGGATTTCTCCAAGCAGGCTATGGCGGCCAGGTTTAGTAAAGTTTGGTCACCCCAAGTGTGCTGACTTGGCTTGGAAGAGTTTAAGCCAGTTAAAGTTGATGAGGTTTGTGGGGTGATTTTGGAGCTGTGCCCACATTTTGTGAATGGACCCAGATCCAACAAGGCTACTAGTGAGCTGCATAGAACAATTGGGCCTAGTGTTTGTCAAGATTGTTTGGTGCTCCTTTATGTATGGTGTCTTTCCAAATGCCTTGAAAAAGGCATTGGTGAGACCCCTCCTGAAAAAAAAAAATTGGGAACCTGAAGGTCCTGGCAAATTTAGACTAGTCTTGCTGCAACTTGAGCCACAATTAATGGCCTTTGACATCTATGTGCCTCTCCAGTCTGGTTTTAGGTCTAGGCATAGCACAGAAACTGCATTAGTCAGAGTACAGAATAACCTGCTCAGGACAAGAGAGACAGGGGAGTGGTCAGTTCATATTCTTCTCAATAACTCCTCAGCTTTTTATATGGTGGAAAATGGCTTATTGTTGGATCAGCTAAGAGTGTATAGAATGTGTAGGCAGAAAAGGACCGGTAAGCCCATCTAGTCTACCCTATTTTACCTTCTGTTACTATACCCTGGACACTATTTGGTCACAGGTGTCCCTCGCTCCTCCGTTACTTCTCCTTATTATGCCCATGTGCCTATTCCATGTATGTTTGAAGCTCCCCAATGTCTTTGCCCCTACCACCTCTTCCAGCAGGCTGTTCCAGGATTCTACTACTCTTTCTGTGAAGACGTATTTCCTCACATTCCTCTTAAACTCTTCCCTTAAGCTTAATAGCATGCCCCCATGTTCTGGTACTCCTGCTCTAGTGAAAGAGACTCCCCTCCTGCACCTTGTTCACCCCAGTGAGATACTTACAGGTCTCAGTCATGTCCGCCTCACTTTCCTCTCTTACAGGGAGTACATGTTAAGCTCTTGCAGCCTCTCCTTGTATGGTTTCTTGTGTAACTCCTGCACCATTTTGGCAGCCCTCCTCTGGACTGATTACACTCTGTCAATATCCTTGTGGAGATGCGGCTTCCAGAATTGGACACAGTACTCCAGGTGGGGTCTAACAAGTCAGTGTTACAGGAGCAGCACTACCTCACTTCTACTGCTAGAAATCTCCCTCTCCATGAACCCCACCATCTGGCTAGCCTTGCCTACTACCGTGTTGCACTGCCTTGTCACCTTGAGTTCATCAGATATGAGTACCCCGAGGTCCATCTCTTGCTTGATAGCTGGAAGTACCTCTCCCAAATCTTATGCATAGCCCTCAGGTTTCCCCAACTCAGGTACATGACTTTGCACTTTTTTAAATTGAAACCCGCTGTCACTGCCTAGACATTTTATCTAGGTTCACCAGATCCCTTTGCATTCTCTCCACCCCCTCCAGGGCATTCAATTTGTTGCAGATTTTTGAGTCATCTGCAAAGAGACACACCTTCCCCAACAGTTCCTCAGCAAGGTCACTTATGAAGACATTAAATAGAACAGGACCCAGTACTGATTCCTGTAATACTTCACTGGTCACTCTCTCATCCTTTCACTGCCATTTACCAACACCCACTGCCTCCTATCCTTCAACCAGTTAAGTACCCAGTTCACCACCTTCTACCCACCCCCAGGCTGCTAAGTTTCTTTATTAGCTTCCTGTGTGATACAGTGTCAAAGACTTTACTGAGATCCTGATAGGCTACTTCCACTGTCATCTGCTGATCCTCCATGTATGGCGGGCATACTAGCACTGTCATCTGCTGGTTCAAGTCCTTCCTCATATATATTTAGGAGGTAGAGGGTCATGTTGGGGAATTTCTCATCAAGTCCTTCGTTGCTCCAGGGATCGGTCATCTCTCCAATGCTGGTTGCATTATACTGTATATGCTGCCCCTGAGTTAGGTCATTAGACTATAAAACTTGGGTTTTCACTGCTATACAGAAGATACTGAACTGTGCCTGTCTTTTGCACATGGGACACAGAATGTGGTAGCTACAGTATGCTTAGCAACTGCCTAGCCAAGATCCAACACTGGATGGCATCAAACTGGATGAGGTTCAACCCAGACAAGATGGAAATGCTGGTGATTGATTCAAGCATCTGGAGGGGTGTAAAGATGACTGAAGAAGTGGCAGGGCTTAGGCTCAAGTCTTCAAGGCTTTGTGCCTCCAGGAAGGTTAATAATCTGGGAGTCATTCTAGAAAGCAAGCTAACATTTAAGGTTCAGTGTTGGTGGTTGTTCAGGATGGCTTTTACCTTCTGAGTAACATCAGCTGGATTAAAACCTCAATCCTCTCGGAGGACCTGAAGACACTAGCAAATGCTTTTGTGACATCTAATCTTGACTACTGCAATGTCCTTTACTGTGGGTAACTGGAGGTTTGCTGGATCAACTTGCAGCTGGTGCAGAACTCCACTGCCCAGTTTCTGACTGCATGCCTAGGTCATGTCATGTGACCCCTGTGCTGTGTGAGCTGCACTAGCTGCTCGTGAGGTGGCAGATAACCTTCAATGTTGGTTTGCTAACCTACTTATAAAGTCCTATAGTACAGGGTATGGGTCCAGGCAACCTGGTATAACTTCTTTCTCCTCACTACTCTTGGCACTCTTTTCATTCCACCAGCAAGGGCCTGTTGAAGATTCCCAGGGCCAGGTTGAAAGCATCGGGTGACTGGTGTTAGCAGTAGTTGTCCCAGGTCTCTGGAATTCACTCTCAAATCCCTTAGAGAGACCCCATCACTGAAGGCCTTTAAT
This sequence comes from Neoceratodus forsteri, assembly GCA_016271365.2. Classification (NCBI taxonomy): domain Eukaryota; kingdom Metazoa; phylum Chordata; order Ceratodontiformes; family Ceratodontidae; genus Neoceratodus; species Neoceratodus forsteri. Next base: position 827,867,004 of record CM057452.1, read on the forward strand.
AGAGGCCTCAAATACAATTTATTCCAGGAAGCTTTTGGCAACACATGATTTATGTCCTGTTGAGCTCTGCTTACTGTTATTATCTTCTGCTTGTTTTACACTATATTTTATGATGTGCTTTATATTTGTTGTGATTGTTTATTTATTCCACTTTAAATTATTGCACAGCACCCTGTGCCTCTGGGGAAGGGCAACTTGTTAAACAAGATCTACTACTACTACAATTATGTGTGCTTTTACAGCCCTTGGATATGCATTATGGCAGTTTATGACTATGATGAGCCACATGCAGCCACAAGAGGAATGGAAGTGGCCCAACACTGTCACTGGCTGTGGTGTAGCATGTGTCAATATGACACAGGGATGTCAAATCCGAAGGTTTTGCTGCAAGTCCAATTATTGTACTCAGGACTTCCAGGAACCTATCTTCTTCTAAAATCCAGCCCATAGTTCTCTGTTCTTATCTATAGTATGTACTGTATCTATTCAACTTGTCTTCTCTAGGAATATCACAGTTTGTTTATGAATCACTGCTTTACGAAATGCAGGCAACTTTGGAGCTCTGTCTCATCTTTGTTTTGTTTGTTTATTTGCATATCTCCAAACCACACATGACACATGTACTCTGAAGCTAGAATCCAAGTGCAAGGCGCAATTACTGTGACATATGTATATTTAGGATCCTTATTAATTTCATTTTTTTTATCATTCACTTGTGTGTTTTAATCATGATTTATCAACTGAGAATACTTTTTCTTGTCATGCGTTGTTTTTTTTTTTAACCTGGTGAACTGTAAGCTATATACAACAGAAATATGTGAATAGTATGACATGCCTACAGTTGATCTTTGCTTTCAGCAAACAAACAAAAAAAATCCTGAAATCCTGATTACATTTACTTACTGCTTAAATCATTTGAACAAAAAAGAAAAACAAAATCTAAGGATCAGTGGATTTCTTGTTAGAGTCCATATTAACTTGTATAAAAAGAAAATTCATTGATACAAGTTGAGGCAGAAACTCGAAGACTTAAATATAGGGCATCTGTGTGAATTCCTGGTGATCAGTGTCTAATGTGCCTCCCTCTAGGTTTCTGTATAGCAGACCAAAAACAGCACTGCTAAATGTGAAATATAGGAAATACTGTAAACCTTGGGAATCGTTAAAGTACTGTTCTTGCAGATTCAAGATTCTGCAGATGAAAGATTTTTTTGTTAAACGGTTAGACCTAAGGGCTTGTATTACCCATAAAACAGCTCATGCACTGCCACAAGGGAGACAAACTGGGCTCAGTAGCATAAATGAGAAGTCTGCATCAGCAGGACTTCTGAATCAGGCCAGTAAAGGTCAATTAGCCTTGCAGAGGTGACTGAAGAGGGATATGAGGGGCCTAGTTTATTAACACTTCCAGGTAATCAATTTAATAGTGACATTAATGCTGGTTGTGGAGGAAGCTGCTCCTTTTCACCCCCTGGATAGAGAATGCTGCAGGCATGAGGTTGCTAGATGTACTGCAAGGGGCATGAACTTCAAAAGGGGGATGTTAAATGAAGGACCTCAAGCCCAAAAGCTGCTAGAGACCAAAATATCTGAATCATTGCCCTGAACAAGGTCCAATTCATAACATATGTCTCTGTCCAAATTCAGAAGTGACATGGGAGGAAGACTCCCACTCCATAATGGGAGCTATAAAAAAAAATATGAACATACATGTTTAAATGAATGACCCTGGAGTAGCCAGTTACAACATGTGGTTCATTATTCAGCATTAGCATACTCTTAGATCCTTACTCTCCTGTCTTACACTATTCCTAGTTGCTCATCTTTTGCTAAAGTGCATCACCAGCTTGCTACTTGTACCAGTTTTGGTGGACACATTAGCTTCCCTTGGCTACCAGTGCACTCTCCATACTGATCAACTATAAGTGATTTATTACACTTTTTTGTACTTTTTGTATTTTTTTCTAATTTGTGCAATTACTTCAATATTTCTACTACTTAGAACCTAGAACCCCTGATGCTGCTATCTCCTTGTGTGGATATAACCTCCTCAGGCAAGACCAGCAAGGTAAACGAGGGGGTATGTCTACTCTACCTTCGGGCTAACCTACAGGACTATAAATTGCCTTGGAAAATCCAATTAGTGACTGTGAATGTCTAGCAGTAAAACTCATCTTAGGAAGGGGCACAAAAATTGGTCATTATGACTTTTAACCCCGGAAAAACAGGAATCAGGCCTTGAAAAAATTTACCAAGCACATTAAACAAGCATGCCGAAACTGGGAAACAATAGTCACAGGTGACTTCAACATAAATTGGGTTGCCAACTCTAGTGTTGCACACAGGGACCTGGTGTCAAGCCTTTACCATATGCAGGTAGTAAAGAATTGTACCATGACTAATTACAAATCTGGGACCAGCACTTTTGTTGTTTGGGTACTAGCCACCCACCCTGACAGACTAAAACATTATCAGTGATCATTCCCCAGTTCTGTGTACCTAGTCTGCTAAACTTGCCAAGTCCTGCAAAGAACTATCAACAGCAGGATACTCCACAAGGGCCAAATTGGTGAATTCAAAAAGTACCTAGCAAATACAGACTGGAGTTACCTTGACTCCATTCCAGATATTGACTTAGCCCTAGACTACTTCATTGCCCAATTCAATACTCCCTATGATTAATTTGCCCCATACAAAACAAATGTAAGAACAGAGGTACATCTGCTGAGTGGATTTCCCCGTCTCTCTTAGCCCACATGAGAGACAGGGATAATCTGTGGATGAGGGCAAGAGCCACAGACTTGACTGCTGATCTGCAAAAGTAAAAGGCTGCTCGTAACAAATGTATCAGAGAAACAAGGGAGGAAAATGCATCCAGTTTCAAAGAACAGCAGGTAAACAGACTAGGGCAGACTAGGTGGGCCAAGTGGTCCTTATCTGCCATCAAAGTTTATGTTTCTATGTAACAACTGGGGCAATAGTAAACAGTTCTGGGATACTTAAAGGACCTCCTGGAGAAGGTTGACAAGTCACAGCCCCGTATACTCAGCACAAACGGGACAATCACCCTCAACCCAGAAGAGATAGCAAATATATTCAATAGTGCTTTCACCGATCTCAGTGTGGTTCTTCCCCAGTGATGAGCCAGACTTCATGGCCAAACTAGGGCATGATCCTACAGTATCTCTGCCTCTACTAGCTGCACCAGCTATCCTAAGTTCTGCTTTAAAACTATTTCTGTTTCTGACACAATCAAGTATGTCAAGCAGGTACTGGGTAAAACCAGACTGAGTGGCGATGCCTTGGACATGACGTTAATTGCTCTGTCCTTGGATGTACTTGCTCTCCTCCTGACCAACTTATTCAGCTGCTCACTGTGGTACTCCCCATTCCCAGGTATCTGGAAAACAGCACTAGTCACACCTGTACATAAAAGTGGGGGCCGCTCCATTATTTCCAACTATAGATTGATATCAATCCTCTCCCCTCTGTCCAAAGCACTTGAAAGAATTGTCTCAGACCAACTAGGCCGTTATCTCTGTAAATATAACATCAAATGTCAACAGCATGATTTCAGAAAGTCCCATAGCACCAACACTTCTCTTATTGAGTACACTAACTACTTACATGAGGCACTCTATAGTGGCAAACTATTGGGCTCCATTTATATTGATGCACCTAAAACATTTGATTTGGTAAGCCAGTCTCTGCTGTTAACCAAATTCCATTCACTAGGCTTCTCCTTGGACACTGTGACCTGGTTCCAGAGTTACCTTACTAACCACTCACAGAGGGTAAAAATCAGAGGTATGCTATCCGATATTGAAGGTGTCTCTGTTGAGGTGCCGCAAGGCTCAATACTGTGTTCACTCCTATTCAGTCTCTTTATTAACAATCTCCTTGCAGCTTGCCCCACCACGAATGTCCTCTTGTATGCAGATGATATGTCATCTACTCCAGTGGCACTTTCTACTGTTGAAGCTGCATCTCAGAGGAGTGGCTGCATGATGGCGACTGAGAGTAGTTACAGCAGGAGTTCTGACAAGTGCTATTACTTTTACTACAGGTAAACCTCCATTGCATGAATTCTGACTTTTTTCCCTAAAGGGGTAGTTTTTTAGCTATTTACTTGCTATTTAACATATTGAAAGTAAGGCCGGAACTGTTTACAGACTTTCTTGTGCTGCAGTTTTTGGTTTTCCTTTTTCTGGCTCTGCTTTTTGTTCCTGTAGGTACCAGGAGTCCACGGTGGAGGAGCCCATGCCAATGAAGGAATGACAGTGGATTTTGTGGAGAACTGGACACGAAAAAAAATGTTAAACCGAAGGAGGAGCAAAGACGGGAACTCTACTGGTAAAGCAAGGAGTTAAGATCTACTGAAGATTTACTGGGACTGGGAATGCACACAGAAACTGAGCTGGGCCTTGGAGTACTTGGAGTGTGCTTGAAATTAAATCAGTGTATGAAGCCCGGTATTTTTTGTTCAGAGACAGAGGGATAGAGACTGGGAGACAGTGACCAAAAACAAGAGAGACATGATATATAAGGGGAAACATAGAAACATAGACTTTGATGGCAGATAAGGACCGCTTGGCCCACCTAGTCTGCCCATTTCCCTACCTACAGGATAAGCCGCAGATCCTAGTTAACCAACAGCCTATTTCTTCCTACCCCCCACAAGAATCGCCTTATGTCTGTCCCATGTATTCTTGAATTCTCCCATAGTTTTAGACCCCACAACCTCCTCAGGAAGGCTGTTCCATGCATCCACTACCCTCTCCGTGAAAAAATACTTCCTCACATTGCCTCTGAATCGCCCCCCCCATCTTTAAATTGTGTCCCCTTGTTCTAGCATGTCTCTTTTTCTGAAAGATGTTACCCTCTTGGACTTTGTTGATTCCACTGAGGTACTTAAACGTTTCTATCATATCCTGCCCCTCCCTTCTTTCCTCAAGGGTATACATATTAAGCTCTTTTAGTCTCTCCTCATATGTCTTCTCTTGCAGACCCTGCACCATTCTAGTTGCCCTCCTCTGGAATGCCTCTAGCCTGTCTATGTCCTTATGGAGATGGGATCTCCAGAACTGGATGCAGTACTCCAGATGGGGTCTCACCAACTGTCTGTACAGAGGGATAACAACTTCCTGATTTCTGCTGGTGATGCCTCTCCTTATGCATCCCAGTATACCGCCAGCTCTCCCTACTGCCTTCTCACACTGCTTGCTAACCTTAAGGCCATCTGATATGATTATCCCCAGGTCCCTTTCCTTTTCTGTTTTTGTTACTACCCCCCCCCATTGCGTAATCTTCCCCTTGGTTTTTGTTTCCCAGGTGCATTATTTTGCACTTCTTTGCATTGAACCCTAGCTGCCATATCTCTGACCATTCCTCCAACCTTGCCAAGTCCCTTCTCATCCTTTCCATGCCTTCTTGTGTATCAACCCTGTTGCAGATCTTTGTGTCATCTGCAAAGAGCCATACTTTTCCTTCCAGTCCCTCTGCAATGTCACTTATAAAGACATTAAAAAGGACTGGACCCAGTACTGAACCCTGCTGTAACCCCCTAGTAACCCCTCTTTCTTCAGAATGAACTCCATTTACAATTATCTTCTGTGTTCTGTTGTCCAGCCAATGTTTTACCCAGGCTACCACCCTGGGACCCACTCTCAGGCTGGTTAATTTGACTATTAATCTTTTGTGTGGGACTGTGTCAAATGCCTTGCTAAAGTCTAGGTAGGTCATGTCCAGCCCATCCCTGGTCTACTACTTTGGTCACCCAGTCAAAGAAATCAATTAGATTCGTCTGACATGACCTTCACACTGTGAACCCATGCTGCCTTTGTGTTCTGTGCCCCATTGGCCTCTAGGTACTCAACAATTCTTTCCTTCAGAAGTTATTCCATCACTTTCCCTACCACAGAGGTCAAACTGATAGGTCTGTAGTTTCCTGCCTCTGTCTTGGTCTCACTTTTGTGAAGGGGAATCACAGCCACCTTCCTCCAGTCCTTGGGTACCACACCATCCTCCCATGATTTGTTAAAAAGGGTAGTCAGTGGTTTCACTAGTTCTCCCCTTAATTCTTTTAGAATTCTGGGGTGAATTCCATCAGGCCCCATTGCTTTGTCCACCTTCAGTTTTAGGAGTTCTTTCAGAACCCTTTCTTCTGTGAAAGGACTGGGATCGATCCCCCCAACCAGAGTGCTTCTGTTAATTGGATTATTCACCTCCCACTCCTCTTCTGTGAATATTGAGCAGACATATTTGTTTAGCATCCCTGCTTTTTCACTATCCCCCTCTGCCCACCCACCATTCATTCTATTCAGCCTCACTATCCCTCCCTTTGTCTTTCTACATTCCCTGATGTACCTATAAATGGTTTTATCCCCTTCTTAACTGAGTTGGCTATCCTTTCCTCAGTTTGGGCCTTTGCTATTCTGACTTCCCTCCCTGTTTCCTTCTGCCTTAACTGGTACAGCTCTCTGTCCTGCTCCTTCTGTGTGTCCTTATACTTCCTCAATGCTATCTTTTTTCTTCCTGATTTTCACTGCCACCTCTTTTGGGAACCATAGTGGCTTTTTCTTTCATTTTAATTTGTTTATTTGCTTCACACAAAGGCTTGTTGCCTCTGTGATGGCAGTTTTGATGATTCCCCATTGTTGCTCTGCCCCTCCTTCTAGCCTGTTTGCTAGTGCTTTTCTGAGGCACTCTCCCATCTTGCCAAAGTCAGCCGTCCTGAAGTCCAGCACCCTCACTTTTCTATGGCTTGACTCTGTAGCTGAGTTTAACATGAACCACACTGTTTGATGGTCACTTGTTCCTAGACGGCAACCCACTTCTAGATCTGAGATCCTCTCACTGTCCCCATTTGAGAGTACGAGGTCTAAGATTGCTCCCTCATGGGTGGGTTCTGAAACTAGCTGTCTGAGGCATGCCACCTGTAGGGCATCGAGAATGGCCCTGCTCTTGGATGTGGCTCCAGCAAGTGTGTGCTCCAGTTAACATCTGGCATATTCAGGTCTCCCATCAACAGTATCTCCTCTTTCTCTGCCATCCTAAGAATGCCTTCTATCATATCCTTGTCCATTCCCTCCCCCTGACCTGGGGGTCTGTATACAACCTCTGTGCTGATTGTGGTGCCACTTCCAGTCTCCAAGGTGACCAACAGTGCCTCCTCTCCTCCCTGTTTATGCTTTTGTTCAATTGCTTTTATCCCTTCCTTTACATAGAGAGCTACTCCTCCCCCTCTTCTCCCCTCCCTGTCTCTCCTGTAGGTTACATACCCTGGTATGTTAACATCCCAGTCATGGTTCTCTGTCTACCATGTTTCTGTGACTGCTACGATATCCAGGAATCCCTCTTCCATCAAGGCCACCACTTCAGGGAGCTTGTTGCCCAGGCTACAGGCATTGGTACTCATTATCCTCCATTTCCTGATGGCCTTACTCCTTTTTGCCCCATCTCTGTCCTTCTTGCCTTTGTCACTTTCTCCATTTACCCCTGCCCTTCTCCCTATTGACATCTCTGTGTTGGTATTTACTGTACTTACTACTTTGACTTTGTTGGGGGGGGGCTAGGATTTCCCTGCTCCTTTCCAATGTCTCTTCCCTTGGCTAGTTTAAATACTTGCCAATGAAGCATTTAAACCTATCACCAAGGATCCTGGTTCCCCTCCTGGACAGATGCAGCCCATCATGCCAGTATAGGCTTCCATCACTCTAGGTGGACCCCAGTCCCCAATGAAGCCAAATCCCTGAGCTCTGCACCAGTTTTTCAACCACTGATTGAATCCCATGGTGTGGAGCACCCTAGTCTCTCGTATGCCATACACAGGCAGCACCTCTGAGAAGGTTACCGTGTGTGCTACTTGTCTAAGGCCCCTCCCTAATTCCACAAACTCTTCCTGCACTGCTCTGATCCCTTTCTTAGCCAGGTAATTTTTCCCTAGGTGGACAATGACATCCAGCTCCCTCCCCTGTGCAGCTGCTCCGGCAATCCTGAGGATTCACTCCCTGTCCCTCCAAGCCATGGCGTCAGGCAGGCACCTTACCTCCCTCTCCCCTTCCTCCCAGTTCTACCTTCCTGACTATGGAGTCCCCCACCAGGAGTTGTTTCCTTCCCCTGTGGGATCCCATTCCACCCTCCTGTGGGTCTCCTTTGTGGAGGTTCCCAGCATCCTCCTTGGTCTCTACTTTGCATGCCTCCATAGAGGAACCACACTTTGCCAGAATGGCATAGGAATTGTGGAGAGGTACAACTGGAGGGATGCACCTCTGTTCCACCATCATCACCCTCCCTGAGCCCACTGTGGTCCAACTGCTCCTTTTTCTTGGCAACCTCTGAGGCAACGGCAGTGGCCCTGGTGGTCCCTGGATGGAAGAGGAGGTCCCACAAATCCTGGCCAACTCAGCCTGGAGATGAGAAACCTTCTCCCTCAGCCCAGAGAGGTGCCTGCATATAGGACAACACTGCATCCTCCAGAACTGTTTCTCAAGTACCAAAGTCACCCCAAAATGTCATATTACGGTTTTAGCCTAGGTTGAAATCTAATTGTATCTTTAAGAAATATTCTCAGTAGGAAAATTCTGGTATCCATCTCACATACTTTCACCTAAAAATTGCATAGTATTAGCATAAGCCCTCTCAGTGTAGTCTGTAGTCTGTATTTGTAATGTTTTTGCACTACTAATCAAGTTTAAAGAATCATCGTATTGTTTTAATATTTTAATATTTAAAGTTATTTAAATATAAATTGTCTGTTAAAATTAATTCACTTGTGGTCACATGACAATGCCCACAAGGAGGATAAAGTGAATGCGCTAGCGTCCTGCTCTTTAGATTTGCCACTGCACTTTTCCTGAGTGGACATACAACCAACACTGATTAATTCTTTTAGCCTCTTGCTTCTGCTATTTTATAACTAATTCTATTTTAAAAGGCTACTCAGATGAGGAATGAGTGAGTCTCATCCCTAGCCTGAAACTTGTTCTTAATACCAACGGAATTCTGTGCTTTCTGTGCTACTGGTTTTAAGTGTTATTTAAATGGGGCCACTGCCAATGATTAAACATGAATCCAGCACTGTAAGTATACATCTCTTGGTGGTTCCATTTGTTGTATCGGGTTGTGTGGGGGATTGCTACTCATAATAAAATGCGCATACCTGTGAGCCCTAGATGGGGAATATAATTCTCAGTCATATATATCAAATTATACAATAGGCACAAAAATGCTGACATTTGATTGGCGACGTAACACAATTTACAATGTGTAAATCCTGCTAGTACCCCATAGGAAGTAGTGCCAATCACCAGACAGCCACATCAGCAGCCACCTATGAATCACTCTGACACCCCAAAATGATAAACCGCCAAACTGCGGGACGAATGCCATTATATCAAATCTCCACTCTGCTGTCCACCACCAAAAAAATCAATACCTCTTTTCTTTTGTTCTCTCTCTTCTAGCTAGTGTTTACTTGTAGTGGTGACTCCCTTCTGTCCCCACAGTCTCCACCATTCTCCTCCACAGTGCCACCCAAAAAAATTAAAATAAAGATAAAAACAAACAAACCAGTGTGAGCACCACTCCGCATCACTAGCTCCCAACCGGAAAACGCGTAACCACAGAAATACAACCCTGAGTGCAGGCAGCCCTTAAAATAAAAACATGTGCTTGCTCTCATGTCTCAACTTCACACCCCCTCTCTCTGTATCACAGAACATTCATGTGAAAAAAAAATGGAAAACCATGATCTCTCAAACACCCCAGTCTGCCAACAAAGCACCCCAGTCTGCCACAGTCCAAGCATTCATACATCCCACTCTCTGTCTGTGTCACTGCTCACCACTGAAATCTTTCAGTCTGTCTCTCACTGTATCAGCCACAACAGACTCACTGTCACACCGCGCTCTCTCCATCTCCCATGGGATAAAATGATTCATCTTGCAGTCTCTTCATGTGAGCCACACCTGATGGCAATTTACTTTTACACCACACTCTCTCCCTCTCACAAGTGCTCTGCTCTCTCCATCTCTCTGATCACTGCCCCATCTTTCAATATTGCAATTATACAATGGGACAATTATTAAAATATAGAAATCACTTTTAAAAAATGTGTATTTTGGAATTTTTTTTAATATTTATGTAGTCATATTCTACACAGCAACAAGGGACTACTTAATGTATGGTGGAAGAATATTACTACAAAAAAGTACAAGTTTTAAAAACATTATTTCTATATTTTAAAAATTGTCCCATTGCATAATCACAATATCCCACTTGAGGGTGTGGGTGATGGCAGGATTTACACACTTCTGGTGTGGTTCACTCACTTGGCTGATGGCTGCGTGACTGAACAACACACCAGGAATGGGTAAATCCTGCCATCACCCACACCCTCTTGTGGTATATTGCTTAAATATTAATCATAAATTTAACTCAAATTACAATCTACCTGTACCTGTATTTTGGTGAATTTCTTTCTAGTGCAGCCTCTAGCCCCTTCACCTTTGCTCCTTAGTCTCAAGCAAGTACTGTTTCTTTATTTTATATATATATATATATATATATATATATATATATATACACACACACACACACACACATTAGTCTATATAATTATATGTGATTTAATTTAAACACATTCCTGAGTTTCTGGTTTTATTGGTCAAAATGGAAATCCCTGTGCTCGATGAACTGCTTCTTTAAAGCACCTAATCTAGCCCTTGTAAGGATCTGGTATTTGAACATTTCAATATTAAATCAAATCTACAGGGGACAAGTGTCATATTTGGGAATTTCTTCCCTTCGTGGAGCCTGGAACACCAGGTTGAGTAGCTGCTTTATACAAATATAGTGAGTAACTGTATCAAGAAAAGCAAACATAGGAAATTCTTATAAACTGTATTAACTCATTGCAGCATTGTCTACCACATTATTGGAGAGACTGGAGAGATTGGAAAGACTTAATTACCTTGTATTTTCTACATAATTGTGGATCCCCAGTTTTGAATACTGATAAGACAACACAGTGAAGCTATTTCAGCTAGACTTTTACCAGCCACTTTTGACCTGAAATATCTATCCATTCATGTTGATACCTATAGGACTTTGATACTGAGCAGGTACCCCAGTTACCTGTTATCCCTATTTATGAATTCTTCTAGACTTGCAACTTTCTATTTTCTTATAATAGGTATTTTTTTCTATAGGTTGATTACATTATGGATCTCACTGTAAATTATTTCTGCATAGTGTGCACTGTATACTGTGTAGAGCATACTGACATTGGCATACAGAAAGTACTGATTTACCCTGTTTTGCAGACTTGTGCCTGTATACTATTTATAGCCAGCATAACAGGAGGGCAAAACTAATATTAGATTAATTGCCTGGATACAATAGATATAATACCTAATTTTAGTAAATATATAAAAGGAAATCAAAAATTGTCACCACTCGCCAACAAAAAAAAGCTTAACAGTGACAGCTCATCATTACTGGGACAGCTAGAGCAAAATAACATACAAATTAAAACACTCTGCACAACATATTTTTTTTCAAGTTTTGGGTAGACTGCTCCTTTAATGCATCAGTTAGGGTTGAAGCAACAAAAGTAGAGAAATGAGGTGTTAGGGTTTCAAACCCTAACAGCCACCACCCCTCGCTCCACACAAACAGGCATCGGGGTGTGCCTTGGGGTCATCATCCCTAACTCTCACCCTATTCCATGTGTAAGGAAGATGACATGGTATAGTATAGGAGAATGGGGTGACAGTTAGGCCCAACAACCCAAAGGCACACCCCGATGCCTGTTGGTGTGTGGAGGGTGGGGGCTGTGAGGGGTGGTAGGTGTGGGGGGATGTTAGAGTTCAAAACACAAACTCCTCATTTCCCTACTTTTGTTGCTTCAACCCTAACTGATGCATTAACAAAGTTTTTTTGCAATGAATTTCCTTACTTTTTGAGAGAGTGTAATCTTACCCTCATATGTTTGTGAGAGCACAGAACTTGGAGGCACTGCATTCCCATCACTATATAGTGTATTGTGGTTGCATCTCCCATCCAGGCTCTGCTGCCTATCACACTCTCATCACTACATAATGGTATCCTGCACTCCCATCACTGCATAATGATATGCATTTGTGGGAGTACAGGGCCCATGTGGGCCCTGTGCTCCCATCTCTCCATTACTGTAGAGACATTGTAATGAACTGTCATCTCCCTGTGGGATTCTCGAGCTGAATCCCTTTTCATGAGGTGTCAAAATCCCTATTGACAGCTTGCAAAAAGGGACTTGGTTCACAAAGAGGGATTTTGACAGCTCACGAAAAGGGATTTGAAAAATGAATCCCTTTTTGTGAGGTGTCAAAATCCCTTTTCGTGTCATGAAAAGGGATTAACCACAGGGCCATAAAGTCTGACAACCCAATCCCTTTCAGCGACCTGTCAAAATCCCTTTTCAGAGACTGGCCCATCAGTGCAGTGGTTTGATTTCTGCTTTCAATGCCGGCAACGCCAGTATGGGAATGGACCTGGGTCACTGGAGGGCTGGCTGGTGGGAGAAGGCTGGAGTGTCCCAAGGACTCCTCTCCTTCTCCATGAAGAGGGTGGGGAGAGTGCCCAGTACTCAACACACCCCTGGTGGAGGCCGGGGGTTGCACAGCAACTGACGCCTATCACGTCCAGGGGGTTGGGCAGATGCAGGATGTCATTTTATGTCCCCACCCTCCAGAAAACCAGGAAAAAAAGCAGATGCCATCTGCCCTTGATGAAGCCCACAAATGGCTTCAATTAGCCCCCCAGGCCAACCCTCTGACCTATCCCATTGACTGTGGCACTTGGGGAGGTGCCACAACCCCGCTCTGGGGAGTAATCTAGGGGTATCAGAGGATCACAGCCATTGTAAGGGGTGGAAGCCTGTGTCCCTTGACTGGGCAGAGGGTACCTGGTGGCTGGCAGCAGAGAGCATAAAGAAAGAATTAAAAAAAAATCCCTTTTTGTGAGGTGTCAAAATCTCGATCGGAAGCAGGTCGTGAAAAGGGATTTTAAAAATCAAAAATAAACATTCTGGAGCCATAGTAAAGTAAACCAAAGGCAGAGAACTGTAAAGGATGTCCACATGAACAAAATCCATGTTTCGATGTCTGCAGAAGACATCCCTGGGTAAAGTTACAATGTTTTGTTTGTGCAGAAAAAATTAAAACAAGATAGCTGCTCGTGAAAAGGGAATTTTTTCTCATGAAAAGGGATTTAATGAGTCCCTCATTGTGAGCTGTCAAAATCCCTTTTTGTGAGTTCTAAATACCTTTTCGCACCACACAGCTAACCAAAAGACTGAACTGAGCATGCTCAGAACCTGAACTTCCAAAATTAAATAACTTTGGAACAGATTAATATTTGTTCACCCAACTAATGCTGGCTTGTTCTTTGGGACAAGTTCTTTCTACACTGAAAATTTCAGATAAAAATTCCAAACACTGTGGCTACAGCGTAATGAGGAAAAAATAGCCAAAACAGGTGTTAAAATCGGCTTTTACACTTCTTTTGCTATTCACAGCACAAAATCCACAAATATTATCAATACAAAACTTGGTACTTCAAGAGATCTACCCCACAGAACAGCACATACCAAGTTTTGTGCAAGTCCATTGATGGTTGCAAAGTTCTTAAAGTGCAACAGTTGAGGTTTAACATTAAACTGTCTACTCAATCCTAACTATGGTGGTACTACCACTCCTATATAATATATATATGTGTGTATATATATATATATATATATATATATATATATATATATATATATATATATATATATATATGCAAACATCTTTGAATAATGGGGATTTAAAATGATATCCCCCCAACTTAGATCAATTCCATGACCATAATCTGAATGAGCCTTGGGAAAAACAAAGTTTGGTTGCTCTCACCGTATTTGGTATGCCAATATTGGAAAGGGAACACAAATATGAGATTATAGAGTCCCTATTTAATGTATTTAGAAACTTCCTAAAAATACCTATAGAAGAGGAACACTTCACGGATGCACAAAGAAAAGATGAGGGAACGCAAATAGGAATTTTAATCAAAGAGAAAAATTTTGCTGATCAAATATTCATGACAGCAGAAGTACTTGATCCTGTGGGATTCTACCTACTAGAATCTAAAACTCTGAAAACCTTATTTACTGGTGTGGAAAAAAGTAAAGCAACAAACCACATTCAGTTTGTAGACAGACTAAAGAGAATGGCAGGACATGAAAATTGACTTGTTCCAGGCAGGGACTGTCAAAGGGTACACATTACACACCTCCCAAATAAAATTTTGGACAGCATATGTAGTATCAGTTTTGAGAATGAATATAGTATTATTACCACCTGGAACATAGCGGGATTAGAAAATAAATTAGCAGATACGTACTAGAAGGATCTTATCTATAAGGGAGACATCCTGTGCTATCAAGAAACTTGGCACAGGGAAGAATCCTTGATACTTTTGCATGGGCATGAGTTACATCATGTCCCTGGAAAGAAAATAAGTAGATATGACAGAAGAGCTGGGGGTCTCGCAATTTATGTCAAAATTGGGACATTTGATAGAACTATTAAACAACAATAAACTCCAAATTACATAATCCTTGTGATAACTACTAGAATTTATAAAATTACTTTAATAAATTTTTATATACCTCCTCCAGTAGGTTCCAGCTATTATAGTGAGACAACTTGGAAAAATCTAAAACAGGCCGTACAGGACACTAGTATAAATTGTCCAGATTTTGAGATCTTAGCAACTGGTGACTTTAATGCAAGGATTGAAACCTATGATGGATTACTAGATTCATCAACTTTAGATCAGGTTGAGACCTCTAATTGTTTGTATGTTAGGGAGACACTAGATAAAAAGGTGAACAAACCTATCTAAAATTAATCAAGATTTTAAAAGAATTTATTTATTTACATCTAGGTTTACAAGATACCTTTGAACCAAGGCTCTTTTACAAAGGTTCCACGTCAGAAGTATAGACAATTATCATCAGGCTGGTTACATGATTACAGACAGTAAACATAAAATAGTTTACACGGTACAGTGTATTAGACAGTAACTTCGGTTGACATAATCTGATTAGGTGATGCATTACACAAAGAACACTAGGAGAGGAAGGCAAGAAGGGGAGAGGGCTCAGAGAAGGGGGTGGCATATGCGCAGAGGGGCAGGGTGAGGCAGCCAAGGGGCCTTGTCAGGACAGACACAGGGTAAGTGCATTTGTAGTTGCAATGGACAGGTAAGTGCAAGAGGAGAGGACAAAAACAGACACCAGTGAGGTCAGAGACCACATAGAAACAATGATGTTATGCAGTGTAAACACAGGTGTTGGTGCCTGTTAGGGAGTGGCGGAGCTTTGTTTTGAACACCCCAAGCATTGCTGCGGAGGAGGTGTCACTAGAGAGATCTTCAGCCAACTTGGCGCCCTGTATGCAAATGACCTTTGGCATTGGGAAGTCCGGCAGCAGGGGGATTTGAAGGATCTGGGGCTTAGAGCTCATGTTGTTGAGGTTGTTGATTTTGGGTTTAAGGAGGGTGCTGACTCCTGGTGGCACCTTGCCCAGCATAATTTTCTTTGCTGTGATGCAGGTTTGGTATTTGATTCAGTTGTTCAGTTGCAGCCAACCTGTTTTGGAGTATAGGTCACAGGAGTGTGTGAGGTGACGGGAACCAGTAATGAGTCAGCAGGCTTGATTGAGGGAAGTTGGAACACGTCTGAGAGAGGATGTTGTGGCAGATCCATAGATAATGAGACCGTAGTCAATGATGCTGATGATGGAGCTCTGGGCAGCAACGGACAAAGCTTCAGGGGTTAGATGTTTCCTATGTTGGAATAGTAGGGACATCCTGGTGTTGGCTACCATTGCCATGTTATTGATGTGTAGAACATAGGAGAGATTACAGTCAAGGGTGAGGCCAAGGTATTTGAAGGTATGAACTTGTTCAAGGGTGATTCCTTGCTTTGTTTTAATGGAGAGTTGATATTGTTTGTATTTGTTGTGGGAGCTTCAGAAAATCATGGTCTTTGTTTTTTTCTGGTTAAGAATAAGTTTGTGTTTTGAGAATCATTTTTCTACTGCAGAAAAGGCCTGCTGGAGGTTTCCTTGTAGATGCACTGGATCATGGTAGGTTGCCAGGATGACTGTATCATCTGCATAGAGTAGGATCTGTTCAGGGCAGGAATCTGGCAGTGGGTTCAAGAAAAGGCTGACTAGGAGGGGGCCCAAGATTGTGCCCTGCTGGACACCGGACTGGGCTGGTCTTGGGTCTGAGAGCGTGTCAGCAATTCTCACTCTTTGGGAGCAGTTGTCTAGGTAGCTTTTGAACCAATTCACTGAGTTGGGTGAGAGCCCTACTAGCTGAAGCTGGGTAAGTAGAAGATGATGGTTGATGGTATTACAAAGGCTTTAGTTAAGTCAATGAAGGTGGACCCAGTAAGTTCACTGTTATCTAGTAAGTGATGGATTGCACCTGTGAATTCAAGTAGCGCCGTGGAGGTGCTATGACCTTTTCTAAAGCCATGTTGCTCCTTGCACAGGATTTTGTGCTTGTCTAGGAAGTTAGTGAGCTGGTCTGACACAATCCATTCCAGGGCCTTGGAGAGTGGAGGTAGGATGGAAATTGGATGGTAGTTCTCATGAGCTGTTTTGTCACCACTTTTATGAATAGGGGTTACTGCAGCAGATTTCCATATGTCCAGGAACTGGCTGAGGCTGAGGTAGAGGTTAAAGATCCTGGTCAGTGGCAGGAGTACTTCTTCAAGGGTGAGTTATAGCAGTTTAAGGTCAAGGGAGTCATTGCTGGCTCTGGAGTTGCAAATGGCTTTGGTGGCATAGCTGCGGACTTGATGCATTTTTACTGCTTTAAAGTAGAAGGGAGGGTGGCTGGTGGTGGCTGGGGAGGCAGGTGGCTCCTCCTCATCGAAAAAACCCTGGGGGAGTACAGCATTGAGGTCTGTGAAGGAGTCATTGAATGTATCAGCAATGAGTTTCTGGTCGAGTGTAGTTACACCATTAATGTAGAGTACTGATGGGGGTGATTTAGACTGCTTCCTGGTGACTTCTTTAATGTTATACCAGAAGTCTCTACCATTGCCCCATGTGTTAGTGAGGGCATTATTGAAATAGGTGGTCTTCGTTTCCCGGATATATTTGATGCAGTCATTTTGTGCACGTTTACAGTTAGCAATATCAAATTGTCTCCCAGTGTTTCTGGCAACCTCCCAAAAGTGGTCCCGAGCTTTTAGTCACCTAAGTACATCTTCGGTGAGCCAGGGGTTACATAGGGCTTTGACTTTGTGCTTCTTGAGGGGTGCAAATATGTTGCAGGCTTGATTGAAGATCCAGATGAAGTGATCAAGTGTGGTGTTCACATTAGTTGCTGTGAGGATTGGGGGCACACTATAATTGACTCTTCCCTCTCCCCTTTTTCTACCCCCATATCTGTCCCTTCCACATTCCTTTGACCCTGGTTCCAGCTCTAAATTCTCCATACCTTATCACTATGTATCTTTTTATATTAGGTTTTATTTGTGTTCAGTGCACCTGACATGTATATTTCTTTACTATTATGAAAAATGGTGTCCTACCCAAATCTAGCTTTTATCTTCCTTCTGTTCCAAACATACACTACTGTCATTGCTACCTGCTGATACTTTGTATATACTGTATTATTGTATCTCACTTTATTTGTATTATTACTATTTTCTTGTGTGTTGCATACCATGTATATTGTCCCTTGTTCCTTGTTAACAAACCCAGGTCCACCTCGAAAATGAGCTTGCTCAACGGTGACCACCTGGTTAAATAAAGACTTTGATTGATTGATAAATAAAGACTTTGATTGACTGATTGATTGATTGACAAAGGAAGGTTTTGAGATGGGGTAGCTTGCCTCTAGGTAGAACTCGGCTGGCTCAATGAATTTATTGGACCAGGAGCAGCTGATAGGGGAGTGGTCACTAAGTGTGTCAGGGAGGACAGCGGTGTTTGTGATCCTAGTGGGGTGGCTTGTTAGGTTCCAATCCAGGAGGGTGCTAGTACCTGATTTATAGAATGCACTATGTATCCACTTAACGGTAGGCTGCTTGGTGATAAAATAGGTAACTGCATGTTGATTAAACCTAATGCTCTCAACCTATTGGATTATGTATTTTGGACTACTGGAGTTCTATACTTACTTGGAATAAATATGTGATTTTGCCCAGAATGGAGAGTGATAATGTCCCCATAATTCTCCAGGGGTTAGTAAAGGAAAGAATAGTTAAAAAAATACCTTCCTAACCCATAAGCAAGATCAGAACCAGAGAAAGAATTCAATGGGATGGCACTATGGATACAGCCATTTACATTATAATAGAAAATGTTTCTAAGGAAAACACAGTTTTACGGTATACTAATATGAGTGCCCCTGTACTATGGGACCAGATATCTGTACTATTTGATTGGCTACAGGAACTTCTGTATAAAGAAACTAAAAAAAAAAAAAGACCCCAAAAAGGAAAGCTGGTTTAATGAGGAGTGCCTAAGGGAAAAATTATTATTAAGATGTAGGATTAAAGTAGTTAGAAATTTGCAAAATAATGCACAATTTAAGAATTTAAATTATGAAAGAAAGAAGTACAAGCTCTTCCTAAAGGAAAAGAAGCTTACTTATCATCACATGCAATGGAATAAAATGATTACAGCTATTAATGAGAAGAACTCAAAAACTTTATTGGTGTCAGAGTGGCTCAGTTGGTAGCACATCCGCCTCTGGACCAGAAGGTCGTGGGTTCTCGTCCCACACCGGGATTGGACTTTCACCTAAAAATCGCTGGCATTTGAGTGCAGTATTGGGGGGTGCTATACTGCTGGGGTGTGCTGTCCTTCGGATGAGATGTTAAACTGAGGTCCCTTCTGCCCATCCTGGTGTTGTCCTGGTGGGTGTCCAGGTGGAAGTAAAAGAACCCAGGGCACTCATCGCAAAGAGTAGGGAACATTCCCAATGTCCTGGCCAACATTCCCCTTCCCATGAACCAGTTCATGCAATTATCCAGGCTGTGTGTTGGTGATGATGTGCTATATGGCTACCACCGCACATTCAGTCACTTCACTACCAGTCTAGCATTGCTTGTAAAAGTGCTTTGGGATACACTGTGTATGAAAAAGTGTTATATAATTGCTGATTCTTCTTCTTCTTCTTCTTAGTAGCTAGAAACATAGAAACATAGAAACATCATAGCTAAAGGGACAAATAACAGCAGGACTGCTCTAGAGTCATACATCTCAGAAAAAAACCTGGGTAGACTATTACAAAACCAATTTTTATGATTCCGAGACAGATTTATTACACTTGGACATAATAGAAATAGTAAACAATGTTACAATCCAGCATATAGAAGTATGCACTGCAATAAAAACTTTAAAAATTGATAAGGCTCCAAGCCCAGTTGGATCCTGCCAGAAGTATATCACTGTAGTCCCCCAACTTGGATTGATCTTTTAACCTTGTTTTATAATAAATATATATCTGACAATTTCCTCCCTGAATCTCAGAGGGGTGTGGAGCTGGTGCCAAAACATAAAAAGGGTAGGATATCTGACCCATCTATGTACCACCCAATTATTTTGTTAGATGCTAACCTAAAGATCTTTTCTAAGATAACATTAGAAAGACTTAAACAACAAATTATTTATTCGAGGGGGCCTTACAGAACTACAAGTGGGCTTTACGACAAATTGCTTGATACTTGATAATTGCTTCATTGTATTACATTTAATTGAAACATATATATGAAAAAAGGAAGCAAAGACTTTCTGTAGCCTTTATAGACTTCTCCGCAGCATTTGATACAATTGATAGAATGACCCTGTGGACTATGATGTTGGAAAATGGAATTGATCTAGCTCTGGTCCAAATTATTTTAAATTTGTATGATATTCCTTGGGCCAGAATAAGGATGGGGGCCAGAGGGGTGCTTTCTAGTCACCTCCTCATCAATAAGGTGGTGAGACAGGGCTGCGTTCTGGCCCCCACACTTTTTTGCCTATACATAGACAAAATGTTGAATGAATTTTTAATAGTAGAATCTGACTCACCCCAAATTTTGGGAAGTAGTATTCTTATTTTGGTCCATGCGAATGATATCATTTTGTTTTCATTGACTAAAAAGGACTTAAAAAAAGTTGGACTTACTGGATGCTCAGGCAAGGTTGCTGAAATTAAAAAGCAATATAATTATTGTCACAAGCTATGATATTGGGCCCAAAGATGAAGGTGCAGAAATGTAACATTGTTGGGACTGAATTCAACTATGTGCAAGAATATACCTACCTAGGGCTTCATTTCACACCCACAACAACATGGTCTAAGCATATAAATGTGCTAACAGAAGTTACACAAAATAAATTACTAGGCCTAAATAAATTTGACATTATGTATGGAGGTCATTCTGTACAACTGCTCAGCACAGCAATAAAAGAAAAACTTTCTACACAAATAACTTATGAAATGGATATCTGGGATGGAAAAAATCTGGAAAAATTAAAGACCCTAATATATAAAGTTTTAAACAAAACCTTAGGCCTTCCTCAGTCTGTACCTGCTGCACATATACATGCAGAGTTAGGCCTTGTGAATATTAGAGCAGCCACAGATGCCAAGAAAGATACTTAGAAACATAGAAACACATAAATTGACAGGAGATAAGGACCACTAGTCCTGTCTAGTCTGCCCATATTCCCTGTCAACTGTAAAAGCCACAGACCCTACATGATCTCTGGCTTTATCTCCTTGTTCCTATTTCTAGGGTTTCCCTATGCCTGTCCCATGCATGATTGAAAACCTAAACTGTGTTTGCCCCCATCATCTCTGCTAAGAGTCTATTCCATGCATCCACCACCTTTTCTGTGAAGAAATACTTTGTCATGTTATCCTTTAGTCTACCCACTTGCATCCTCATGTCATGCCCCCTCGTTCCTGGACATCTCCTTTAGAGTGTCTACAGGAAATAGATATTTCAACTCATGAATATAAACATAAAAATAGCATACAATACAAAAATAAATACTTATTCAGGATACAGACACTAAAAGAGTATCTCTTACAGGAGAAAAAATACAAATATCAACTTTATATGGATAATATGAGTTAGCTAGCCCACTATACAGAAATAACAGGAAAGAAAAATAGAAGAGTATAGTGTCCATGACAGTAGGTCCTAAATTCTTGGAAGCAGGAAAATGTTTAATTATGGCACAAAGGATAGATCTGAGTCCAACCAATATAGTACCCACTTCTGCCAAATCATTTGAAGGCTCCTTGGTATACATATTGAGGTCTCTCAGTCTCTCCTCATATGACTTTTGGTGCAGACCCTGCACCATCTTTGTTGCCCTTCTTTGAACTGCTTCCACCCTGTCTACGTCCTTACGGAGATGCAGCCTCCAGAACTGCACACCATATTCCAAATCAGGCCTCACCAATGATTTGTACGTAAGCAATAAGACACGATGGGGTGTGCATTAGACAGTTCTAATGCACGGCTAGGGGGACATAGTGAGGCATGAGGCTACAGGCCGAGTGCATCCAGTCCTGTAGCCGTGCATTAGAACTGTCTAATGCACATCCACGGAGTGGCTTATTGCACATATATAAATGGGCCTGTGTATTCTAAATTGGGGATCTAGTTTTAGCTGTGCATTAGACACATCTAATGCATGGCTAACAACCAATCAGATTGCTTGAAATCCTTTGCCCATTTTATAAAGTTCTATCACCACCTCTTTCCTTCTGTCTTCTTGGTGACACCTATTCCTATGCACCCCAACATCCCACTGGCTCTCCCCACAGCCTTGGCACATTGTTTGGCCACCTTTAGGTCATCAGATATGATTACTCCCAAATCCCTTTCCTGTTTGGTGATCATCAGTTTCTTCCCCTCCCCCCCACCTCCCATCATATAATCCTCCCCTGGGTTCTAGTGCCCCAAATTCATGAGTTTGCACTTTCTCACATTAAATCTCAGCTGCCACACTCTGGACCATTCCTCCAGTTTATCTAGGTCCCTCCTCATTTTCTCCACCCATCCTGGAGTGTCCACCCTGTTGCATATCTTAATGTTACCTGCAAAGAGGCACACCTTCCCCTCTAGTTCCTCCACAATGTCACTTATGAAGACATTAAATGGGACTGGGCCCAAGACTGATCACTGTGGAACCCCGCTGGTCACCCTTCTTTCCTCAGATTGAGCACCATTTACCATGACCCTCTGTCTTCTATCACTCAATTAGTTCCTAACCCAGTTTGCCACCTTGTGACTCACTCCCAGGCTATGCAGCTTGTTCACAAATCTTCTATGTGGAACTGTATTGAAGACCTTACTGAAATCCAGGTAGGCAACATCCATCACTCCCCCTGACACTTGACTTTAGTCACCCAGTCAAAGAAATCAGTTTACATTTGTTTGACATGACTCTCCCTCTGTGAATCCCTGCTGTCTCAAATCCTGTGCTCTGCTGGCTTCAACATGTTCCACAATCCTTTGTTTAAGTAGTGATTCCATAATCTTCCTCACTATTGAGGTGAGGCTGACTGGTCTATAGATTCCATCCTCCTCTCTACTGCCACTTTTGTGAAGAGGGACTACATCTGCCCTCCTCCAGTCCTCCAGAACTACTCCCTTATTGAGTGACTCACTGAACAGTGCTGCCAGTGGTGGCACTAACACCTCCTGTAGTTCCCGTAATATTCTAGGATGTATCCCATCCAGTCCCATTGTCCATCCAGTCCCATTGTCTTGCCACTTTCAGTTTTGTGAGTTCCTCTAGGACTCTCTCTTCCATAAATGGACTGGTGTCCATCTTCCTCCCATATTTGTTCATGTTGCCTAACTGTGGTCCCTCACCTACTTCCGTGAATACAGAACAAAATATTTGTTCAGTATTGATGCTTTTTCCAGGTCCCTTTCCATACACTCTGTTTCTTCTCCTTTAAGCCTTACTATCTCACCCCTGGTTTTTCTCCTTTCACTAATGTACAGTACCTATAAAAAGTCTTGTCTCCTTTCTTTACCACCTGTGCTATTTTTTTCTCCCTTTGTGCCTTTGTGCTCCTGACTGCTTTCCCTGCTTCCCTCTGTTTATCCAGATACACTACCCTGTCCTACTCTCACTGTGTTTCCTTGTATTTCCTGAAAGCCATCTTTTTCACCCTTACCTTCCCAGCCACTACTTTTGAGAACCATAGTGGCTTTCTCTTTCTCCTGCCCTGGTTTACTTACCTAATGCAAAGGTTTGTCACCTCAACTATGGCTCCTTTTGGATAGTCCCACTGCTCCTCCACTCCTCTCTTTTTGTCCCTCCCTGCCAGAGCGTACATGAGACATATCCCCATCTTAGTAAAGTCCACCATCCTGAAATACAGGACCCTCATCTTTGTGCGTCTTTACTTTACCACTGTACTCATGCTGAACCACACTGTGTGATCATCACTGGATCCCAGGTGTTCTCCCACCCTGACTTCTTCAATTCTGTCCCCATTGGCGAGTACCAGGTCCAAATTTGCACCCTCTCTTGTGGGATCTAGCACTAGCTACCTGAGGCCTGCCCCTTCTAGAGAGCACAGGATGTCCCTGCTCCTGGCTGTGGCAGCAGCTGGGTTGCTCCAATCTACATCTGGCAGATTGAAATCATCTACCAGCAGCACCTCCCCTTTAGCTGCCATCATGTGGATGGATTCCATTAGAACCCTGTCCACCTCCTCTCCCTGTGTTGGAGGTCTGTATAGCACACCCGTGTGAATAGCAGTTCCATTGCCCATCTCAAAGGTGACCCAAAGTACCTTCGGTCCCTCCTGTATTCCCTGTACCTCAGTCACCCTAATACCCTGCCTGATGCAAGGAGCAACCTCCTCCCTTTTTACTCCCTCATCTCTCTCTAAACAGAGTATAATCTGGTACTGCTACATCCCAGTCATTGTTTCGAGTATACCACATTTCAATAATAGCTACAATGTCCAGGTCAGCCTCTGTTATCAAGGCCACCACGTCTATTAAAACTTATAAGAATGCCAAAGGATAGACTCCCTTTTAAATTCCTTATAAGACAAAAAGAATGGGTAAAAAGGGTCTGTACAATGAACTGCTGGTATCTGAGAATCTTGCAGTTGCTGGAAAAATATGATCTAAGTTAAACCAATATTTAGATCGAAACATAGTGTCCAGTCTCAAATATAAAGAATATATTAAAAAAGTCACAAATTATTAGGTCAAAGTAGATACCAGGATTACAACAAACGCAAACTTTTCTTCATGGTATGAAATGTACACATCATAGTAGACCCAACCCTAAGGAAAATTTATTTAAGATACAAATTGGAATGCTTTGAAAGCAATGTGCAATGGGTAAGATACAATAAACTTCCAGCAACTAAAATGAAATGTTATTGTAATATAGGTACCAAAGAAGACTTATTTCATGTTTTATGGGAATGTTGATAGTATAGAAAGGAAGGACTGTTCTGGTTGCCTCCCTTTGTACAGGACTGGAATAATATAGATAAAGAGTTTCTTACAGAACTACTCTTCTGTATCCAACAAAATAAAGAAGAACAGAACTAGACAGATAAACGAGTATCATGTATAATATTATAGCTTTATTTACACTTAGTACCTGAGAGACAAGGAAACTGTAATTACTTTAAAGGCACATTATATAATGGCATAAAAAGCTTTTATGTGTATTTTAATGTCAGGAAAATCAGTTTTTGTATTTAATTGACTGTACAGTAAGGACACAGTGCAATCTATTGATGTATGCACATATGTGTGATAATTATAGAGTTTTGTCTGTCATGTCTTCCTTTTAACTATTATTGTTATGTTCTAACATTTATTCTGGTCTTGTTCAACAAACTCACACTGCAACAGGAGTAGAGCAGCTTTCATTTTTATTTAGGTGCCTCTCTAGTCTCAACAATGACACTCTCTCTCTGCTCTCTTTCTAGCTTACACATATCAGAGTGCTGCCCTCAAGTGGCAGAGTAATGCAATGCATTACCATTTCACATACATAACATTTCCTCTCCACTAAATTATATTGCTACCAAATGAACAAGTATTAGCATTATTCGCTATTATTAAGATGATTCATTCTATGCTAGAGGTAGGGGGTAGACTGCCCCAGGCCTCGAACCAGTCAAGGGGATTATTCTGCCCCAATAATCTGATCTGGCTCTCTAACTACACAAAATATTTTTTTCCTTTTAAATGTCTCACAGGTTCAAATGATCTGGAGGTTTTGAGATTCGGGATGGATAACGTTTCTCGTGAGCAACCCTTGGCATGGCTGCCCTGTCTGGTACCTCCCTCCGATCCTCAGTTGGTGGTTGTACAGCCTCACCATTGCTCCTCTCCACCTCCTCCTTAGCATCTTCAGAAGGTGTTGAGACTTCAGTAGTGGGGCTTCTGTAAGCTACGGCAGATGGAATCCACATTTCCCATGGGTTTTCTTCCCTGGAAGTGTCCCTATCTGTGCACTGCTGAAGATCTAGGAGCTGTTCAGCATGACATTTCCATTTTCCTCCAGATTCAACATCAACTGTATACGACACTGGACCCGTCTGAGATGTCCACTTCTCCCCCCTTCCGGTAATCTCGAACAAGCACCTCTTGACCAACAATGAACTGCCTGTCCTTTGAATGAGCTTTCCGGCACAGTATTTGAGATTCTTGGTTCTTCAAAACCTCTGATGCCACATCTGGCTTAAGCAAATCAAGATGGGAGCAAAACTTACGCTGAAAAAACAACTTTGCTGGAGATTCCTTTGTTGTAGCATGGGGTGTATTTTGGTATGCCAGCAGGAAGTTATCCTACTTGTGTTGTAAGGTCAAGGACCCCCCCACCAATCTCAGAGCATTCTTCATGGTTTGCACAAAATGCTCTGCTAGACCATTAGTTGAGGGGTGATATGGGGCACTACGAATATGCCTCACACCATTGGACTTCAAAAATGCTGCAAAGTCACTAGAAATAAATTGTGGTCCATTGTCACTGACCAGCTGTTCAGGAATCCCCGTAACAGCTAAATAGTCCTCGCAGCACTTGAATGGTCTTACTGGTAGTAGTAGTGTCCATGACTTGAATTTCGGGCCACTTTGAGTGGGCATCTACAACAATTAAGTACATGTGTCCCTCCCACGGCCCCGTAAAATCTACATGAATGCGCTGCCACGGTGCATCTGGCCACATCCAGGGATGTAGAGGTGAGGGACACGGCATCTTCTGAACACGCTGACAGATAGTGCATGTTTTTGCTTGTTGCTCAATTTGTGAATCAATCCCTGGCCACCAAATATAGCTTCTAGCTAAAGCCTTCATTCTCACTATGCCTGTGTGTCCCACATGTACTGTAGCTCATCCAGAACATGAATACGTAGTTCTGAAGGGACGATCTCCCTGACACCCATCAAGCAGCCTTGCTGTACTGAAAGCTCGTTACATCTGGCATAGAATGGTGATAACTCACCGTGAATGTCCTGATTCACAGTAAAAGTTCCTTTTGTTACTAAGTCCAAGACTTGAGACAACACAGGATAACTTTTGTCTCCTTTTTAATTTCAGAACTTGTGATAGGTAATTTCTCAAGCTGACTAATGTAGAAGACATTGACAGTGTCCACTTTGTCACTGTGGGCTACCTGCAGAGGCAATCTTGAGAGCCCATCAGCATTGCCATGAAGAGCTTCCTTCTTGTATTCAATGCGGTAGTTATGAGCTGATAACAAGAGAGTGCAACATTGCATTCTGGCTGCTGCCATGGAAGGAATACCTTTGCGGGGGCTGAAAATGGTTGTGAGGGGACGGTGATCAGTGAGGAGTGTGAATTCCTGACCATAGAGGTATTGGTGGAATTTGAGAACTCCAAACACTATTGCCAAAGTTTCTCTCTCAATTTGGGCATAGTTTTGTTCAGCTTTGCTGAGAGTTCTGGATGCAAAGGCAATTGGCTTTTCGTCCCCATTCAGTAGAACATGAGAAAGAACTGCTCCCACCCCATAAGGTGAGGCATCACACGCCAGTCTGATGCTTAGCTGTGGATTATAGTGAAGAGCACATCTTGAGAAACAAGCTGCTTTTTAGCCTTCTTAAATGCACTCTCACAGTCCTTTGTCCAACACCAGAACTTCCCCTTGCACAGCAAGCCATTTAGTGGGTTGAGAATCGTAGCCAGATTGGGAATAAACCTGCCATAATAATTTAACAGGCCCAAGAATGACCGTAACTGGCTCACATTTTCCAGTGCTGGGGCGTCCACAATGGCTTTTTCTTTATCAGGCTATTTGTGTAAGCCCGCTGCATCTAAGGTATGGCCCAAGTACTCCAATGAAGTCTTGAAAAATTCACACTTCTCCTTCTGGACACACAAGCCAAAATCTTCCATTCGCTGCAGAACTGCATCCGGGTTTTTCAGGTGCTCTGCATCATTCCTTCCGGTCACCAGTATATCGTCCAGGTTACAGTGAACATTTGGAAGACCTCACAAAACCTGGTCCATAGCTCGCTGAAATATGGCTGGAGCTGATGCAATGCCAAAAGGTAGGCGATTATAGCAGAAGAGACCCTTTTGGGTGGTTATTGTGAGATATTTCCTTGAGTTTTCATCTACTCTCATTTGCAGATAAGCATGTGACAGATCCAGCTTACTGAAGCGTTGGCCCTGCAAACAAGTCTTCGATGCATGGGATTGGATACTGTTCCACACACAGAACTGGATTTATAGTTACTTTAAAGTCTCCACATATTCGCACGGAACCGTCTTTCTTTACCACTGGCACTACTGGCGTTGCCCAGTCACTACACTGTACAGGTGACAAGACTCCAGCTTCCGTTAGACGAGTTAATTCAGCCTCCACTTTCGGTCAGAGTGCATAAGGTACTGGGCGAGGTTGACAAATCTTTGGTTTGTGCTGTGACTTCAGAGACACTTTTGCCTCAATGTCCTTCATTGTGCCTAGCTCCCCTTTGAATAAAGGAGCATGTTTTTGCAACACTGTTTCCAGAGTGTTGTAGCCACTCGTATTAACAGTCCTTATCTCCTGCCAGTTGAGGCGTATTTTCTTCAGCCATTCCCTGCCTAAGAGTGAAGGGTAGTTACCTTTAACCACGTACAAAGGCAGTAGTGCCGTTTGTTCATTCATTTTCACCTGCACCTTGATAACACCTTCAGGTGAAATCGCCTCGCCAATGTATGTCCTCAGTACAACGTCAGTCATTTGCAGGGGTAGATGTCTCAACATAGCATCATACTTATCTGTAGAAATCAATGAGACTGCAGCCCCTGTGTCCAATTCCATTTTCAGTGGTTTCCCTTCAATTTCAGGTGTTACACAGATGGTTGCCATTTCCCCTTTAAGAGTCAGCAC
Organism: Neoceratodus forsteri; assembly: GCA_016271365.2. Classification (NCBI taxonomy): domain Eukaryota; kingdom Metazoa; phylum Chordata; order Ceratodontiformes; family Ceratodontidae; genus Neoceratodus; species Neoceratodus forsteri. Next base: position 827,895,453 of record CM057452.1, read on the forward strand.
GTGCAATGCTAGTTCAGTATCAGTGTCATCATTGCACGTTCCCTGTGTTTCCACACGATGTACTTCTCTCTTTCTACATTTTGCAAATTGCTTCCCTTTGCTTCCATTGATTTCCCTCCTTTCTTTTTTTCTCTGCACACTCGCCCAATGTGGCCTTTCTTCCCACAGTTATGACATGTCTGTTCTTTAAACCAGAAGTCCTTATCACTGTGATTAGCCTTCCCACAGCGACCACATTTATTAGGCTTCCTGGGAGAAGAGAAGGATAAAGCATTCCCTTTCAGGGAATCACTTAAGTGCTGAGCCTCCCATGCAGCTGTTTCCATCGATACAGTGATCTCTATCGCTTTCTTGTATGCCAGTCCCGCCTCCATTAAAAGACGCTTCTGTGTCGCTTCACTTTTCAAACCACACACAAATCTGTCACGGAGGGCATCATCTAAATGAGTGCCAACTTGCAATGCTCAGCTAATTTCTTTAGAATAGCCACATACTGCACAACAGACTCACCCTCTGCTTGATTTTGTTTGTGAAAGAGAAATCTTTCAGCAATCACCAGAGGCTTAGGAGAGAAATGTGTCTCTAAGACCTCCACAATACTAGCAAAAGTGTTCTCCCCGGGCTTTTCTGGTGCTATTAGACTTCTCAGCAAACTGTATGTTGTGCTGCCCATGACACTCAGTAACACAGCCACTTGTTTTTCATCACTTATATCATTTGCTTTGACAAAATGTCCAAATCTCTCAATATAAGTTGTCCATTGTTCCACATTTTCATCAAAGGCATCAATATGTCCTATAGTCACAGCCATCTTTATGTGTCTCTAGTGGGTTCACTCGTGGGTCCAAAAGTTACATCTCAGGAAAACCCTCACAGCTGTAGTTCGTTCTGGTAAGGTACTGGAGAGTAATTAAACACCGCGTCTCCAATTATGTTATGTTCTAACATTTATTCTGGTCTTGTTAAACAAACTCACACTGCAACAGGAGTAGAGCAGCTTTCATTTTTATTTAGGTGCCTCTCTAGTCTCAACAACGACACTCTCTCTCTCTGCTCTCTTTCTAGCATACACATATCGGAGTGCTGCCCTCAAGTGGCAGAGTAACGCAATGCATTACCATTTCACATACATAACAATTGTAACAACCTATTGTGTTGAACAATAAGCTATTGCTTTACTGTTACTCCAGTGGTCCTAGCCAGGAGTCTCTCACTCATCACCTGCAATGTAGTTTTAGTTCACTGGAGAAATGGTTCAGACTAAATCAATTAGTACTGAACTACAAGAAATCCAAAGCTATGTTATTTAATGCTGACCCACAGATGAGGAAAGAGGTTCACTCCCTCACCATTACAAATGAGAATGGGGCCATCTTGGAACAGGTCAGCACCTTTAAATATTTAGGAGTAACCACTGAGGCACTCTCATTTGCACCTCATTTTAACATCATTATTAGTTCTGTCAACAAAAAACTGGGAGCACTGTACAGGCAATGGCACAACCTAACCCTGGAGGCCAAATGCATTGCTGTTGCTGGTACTGTCCTCCCTGTACTTGACTATGGTCTCACAGTGTACGGAGCTGCCACTGACTCTGTTTTCAACAGGGTCAGGCTAGTATTAAATAAGGCTTGTTGCTTCATACTTGGAGCAGATAGACTCACTCATACTTGCTCACTATAGTCACAAACTAATTGGATCCCCTCCAGAAAAGAATAAAATACCAAATTTGCCTGCTTAGGAAAAAAAGCTCTCCTGGGTCTTACTCTACCTACTGTTCAAAACCTGCTGCATCCTGTTCACAACTGATACTCAACCAGGAATATGACCAGAAATGCACTGTTGGTACCATTCCATAGAATGGGTCTACCCTTGCACTACTTTTCTGTAAGAGCTCTGCAGTGGCTGAATGAGCTGCCTGAATCCCTCATAGGCCTCCTAAAAATATTCCAATTCATGGGGGAGCTAAAAAAGGTTCTCTCCATAGGTACAATATGTTACTGCTTCAACTAATCTCCTGTATCAATAACCCATATATTTTGCTTGCTCTGCCTGCTCTTTATTTACAGAATGATAGAAACTGTTACTGCTTCAACTATAGAAACATAGATAGAAACATAGAAGTTGACAGCAGATAAGGACCGCAAGGCCCATCCAGTCTGCCCATTTCTTTTTCTACCTTATGAATCTGCCATCGGCCTTTGCTCTGTCAATGGCCTATTTATTCATACTCATCTGTATTGCTTACTTATGCCTGTCCCATGCCTGTTTGAAGCCCTGCTCTGTATTCATATCCACCACTTCCTGAGGTAGGCCGTTCCATGCATCCACCACCCTTTCTGTGAAAAAGAACTTCCTCACATTACCCCTTAATTGTCCTCCCTCTAATCCCAAGCTGTGTCCTCTTGTGCTGCGATTTTTCTTCTATTGAAATATGTTAGACTCATTCACCTTGTTACAGTCCTTAAGGTGTTTGAATGTTTCAATCATAACACTCTCTCCCTCCTTTGTGCTAGGGTATACATATTGAGCTCTGTTAATCTGTCCTCATACATTTTCTGATGGAGTCCCTGCACCATTTTGGTTGCCCTTCTCTGGACTGCCTCAATTTGGTTAATGTCCTTGTGAAGGTGTGGCCTCCAATACTGCATGCAGTACTCCAGATGGGGCTAATCAGTGTCTTGTAAAGAGGGATCATTACCTCCCTCTTACGACTTGTGATACCCCTACTAATACACCCCCAACTTCCCCCTAGCCTTACCTACTGCTTTAGTGGTCTGCTTGGATGATTTCAGGTCATTGGTGATGATGATGCCCAAGTCTCTTTCTTCCCTTGTGACTGCCAGCAACTCCTCTCCCAGCTTATAGGTGGCTTCAGGTTTTCTGTTCCCTATGTGCATGATCTTGCACTTCTTTGCATTAAACCCCAGTTGCACTCTTTTGACCATTTTGCTAGTTTATCCAGATATCTTCTCATTCCGCCCACCCAATCTGGATCATCTACATTGTTTCAGATCCTGGTGTCATCTGCTAACAGACAAACCTTGCCCTCCAGTCCATCTGCAATGTCACTGATGAAGATATTGAAGAGGACTGGCCCCAGAACTGATCCCTGAGGTGCCCCACTTATGACTTGCATCTCTTCTGACTGTATACCATTTACCACCACTATCTGTTTTCTGCCCGTCAACCAGTTTGCCACCCAGTTGACCAACTTCTGATCCACCCCGAGGCTACCCAGCTTATTAATCAATCTTCTATGTGGAACATTATCAAAAGCTTTGCTGAAGTCAAGGTAGGTGACATCAACTGCTCCCCCTTGGTCCACCACTCTGGTTACCCAGTCAAAAAAATGTATGAGATTACTTTGACAGGACCTTCCTTTTGTAAACCCATGCTGTCTTGGATCCTGCACTTCTATGGATTCCAGGAGCTGCACTATCCTTTCCTTAAGGAGTGCCTCCACAATCTTGCCCACTACTGAGGTAAGACTTACTGGTCTGTAGTTCCATGCCTCTTCCCTGCTACCACTCTTGTGGAGCGGGATCACATGAGCCTTTCTCCAGTCTAATTTCCTGTAACAATATGCCATATGTCTTTCTTGCTCTGCCTGCTCTTTATTTACAATACTTCAGTGTAACTGCTTTTTTCTATGCTCAGCTAATTGTTTACTGTTATGTTTTATCCTAGTTCTTTGACTACGCCACTGTGTGTGCAACCATTGATAATTGTTTGATTTACATACAATCTCTACTGTATACTGTCAGCTTTATTGGTTCTTGACAATGCCACTGTGTGTGCAGCCATGGATATTTGTCTCACTTAACATACAATCTCTTTATCATTTGTTAATATCTCTGTACCCTAACCTTGACATAGAGCCTTTGTAAATGAGCACTTGTGCGTAATGGTGTAATTCTGAATAAATCAATAAACTTAAATGATTTAATGATTTATTACCATTAGTACTGTAAACATATTTTTATTGTACAAAGTTTTGTACCCTTGTACTGTCCGATATTATTTGATGAACACTGCACTTGTCACTTTTTTGGCATTCGAAATTCTTGCAACTTTGTAAACATTGTACCATGCAGTACCTGACTGCATTGCTCATTGCATTTGTCTGTTTATTTGCTAGTGTGCTTCATGATTGCCACTTTTTGTTTATGTATTTCTTTATAATCCACCCCATCCCACAGTAAAAACTAGAAATAAGCTCTGGGACAGTATGGTATTTCAAGTGAACACATTGTAAATCTGGGACAGTGTGGCATTCCTGCTGAACACATTTTGAAAATAACATTATTTAAGGCTTTTAATTAAGAAACATTATGCAAAGGCACATGATCAGCTAGACATATTTTAAGTGAAGGCCAAAGTGGTTTGGGAGTTTTAGATAATGGAGAATTATAACATAGGGTTGATTATCTATCTATCTATCTATCTATCTATCTATCTATCTATCTATCTATCTATCTATACTTCTATCTATCTATCTCTATCTATCTATCTACCTATCTCAATAGTTTTACCAGGAGAGACATACTGAGATGGTACCAGCTCATTTCCAGATGCATCCTTAGGGAAGGGGTAGGGCAGTAAACAATGCAGGATGTGCAAGTAAAAAAAAAAAAAGACAACGATAAAGAACAGTAGTAAAAATAAAATGCAATACAATGAAAAATATATTGCAAAAAATGCAAGTAAATATTCATTACAGTTATGCAGTCACAATATACAGGCAGATAATCAGGGCAATGCAAAATAAAGATGTACAACAGTGCAAATTAAGGTACATGTACAATATAGTACTGAGAGCATTGCCGGATTAGGAACAGATTACTGCCATCCAGACTACAAAGGTGCAAAATTTTCAGTGCCAATTCAGTAAGGTAGCTTCAATGATTATATTATTTCCAGATGCAACAAATGTTTAGGAGCAGTTTAGCCCAGGGTAGCGAGGACATTTTTCAAGTGGGGGAAGGGATGTATGAGGGAATTAACAAAAACAGGGGTGGAACACAAGGATCAGGAACAGCTGCAGGAGGGTGGTAGAAAAGTCACAAAAAGGGACCTAATGGAGGAGGTGGAGAAGGCTGATGGGATAGACAGGGGAAGTGTGGACCAGAGTTTAGGAAAATGATATGAGAAGGCAACTTGGCTCATTGCAGTTCTCCTGGAGTGGAGGGAGAGGGAAAGGAAAAAGGGAAACCAGGCTATGGAGGTGGTTGGAGGAGGGAAGGAGAAACGAAGAGGGTGGAAAGGCAAAAAGAGACAGAGCCAAACCAGAGTTTGGAGGTGAAGTTTGCATAGTTGGTGATGTGTCTGGCATCAAGGTCCAGAAGGGAAAGGGGGGTGTAGACAGAGCAGTGAGGTATACGAGGAGGCCAGTCCAAGGCAAAACAGCCTAGAAAATAAAGGAGAGGGGTTCAGTCTGGCAAGGATGGACTTGTGAGCAGTGCTGTAGACAGTGTTGCTGTAGTCAAGGACAGGCAGAATAATCCTCATGACAAGCTTGTGATGGACTGGAAATTGGATACCGGCTTTGTTTCTATAGAGTGTTCCCAGTTTGAGGTGAAGCTGGAGGTGAATGGCATCTATGTGTGCCGAGAAGTCATGGTGAAACTCAAGCTAGAACCCCCAAGGCACTTAAAGAGGGAGACATCCTCAATCTCAGTATCATCAAGGGTTTGGAAAGAAGGGAGAGAGCCTACTCTGGATCATATCTGGCTCACCTTAAATGCTCTGAAAGCCCAGTATGCCTCTCTTCTCAGAGAGAGGGTGGAGCTCACGATTTTTCAGACTAGGGCCTGGAATATAGAGGCTGATGAAGGAGGGGGAGCTACTGGCTCTCCATCTATGACAGGTGGAAGCAGCTCAGTTGATTTAGAGTTTGCATGCGGCTGGTCACCAAAATCTAGTCACATATCCCAGGGCCATAGTGGAGGTCTTTGATACTTATTGTTGTTCTCTCTGCCAAGCAGACACATACAATCCCTCTATTGGGGCATAGATCTTGGCATATCTTTCTATGGTGGCTTTACCTCATCCTAATGAGCAGCAGTGGGAGACCCTTAACAGCCCAATTATACAACTTGAGGTCTCTCAAGCTAGCCAGCAAATGTTGGTGGATAAGGCCCCAGGCCTCGATGGGTTATCCCATAATTTTTATAAGGTGTGCATTGATGAGCTTACCCCCTTTCTTACTCAGTTGTTTAACTATATGTCCACCCACTAGTTGACAGATCTTACCTTGTTGGAGGCTTGGATTACTCTTTTACCAAAGCCTGGTAAGGATGCTGAACAGGTAGAAAAGTACAGGCCAATCTCCTTGATAAATTCAGACCTCAAAATTATCATCAAAGTCTTGGCTATTCGCTTACAACATGTACGAGGTGGCTTTATTGGGATGAAGAAGGTTGGCTTCATGGGAGAATGGATTTCTGGTGATCACCTCCACAAATTACTTCACCTGATCTCCGTGTCAAAGGCAGGGCAGGGTCCCTGTGGTCCTCATCTCCCTGTGGAGAAAGCTTTTGACCAGGTTTCCTGGCTCTACCTTTTTGCAGTCTTGGCACGTTATGATATACCAGATGAATTTATTGACTGGATTAAGATCTTGTCCCAAAAACTGACAGCATGTTTGTGGTGTAATGGAGTACTTCCGTTATGTTTTGTTCTTGAATGAGGTACGAGACAGGGGTGTCCCCGTCTCCTCTGTTATTCAATATATACCTTAAACCCCTGCTTCATCAATTGCATCATAACCCTCAAATTTAGGGTATCAATATTGTAGGAAAGGAGTATAAGATATCAGCATGTGTGAGTGACCTGTTGCTTCATTTGGAGCATCGTCACATCTCTCTCTCCCAGTGGCCTTGGCTGAAATTCAACAGTTCACTGCTATTTCAGGGTACAGGCTGAATCTTGGGAAGACTAAGGTTTTAGCACTCAATACTTAATTAAGTCTGAGGTTTTGAACTTCAGCCTAGTTTGGGAGCCTCATATATTTACGTATCTGAACATCAAATTCTCCAGACATTCATTTGATCTGATTAAACACAACCTGGACCCACTCTTGCAGACTATTAAATTAGATCTTCAATGGTGGTCCAACCTACCTTTGTCTTTATGGGGATGTTACAGTATTCTAAAAATTAATATCCAACCCCATCTGTTATACTTCTTGGGCATGTAGAATGTGTTTCTCCCCAAGACTTGGTTTGTCCATCTTCAGTATTTTCTAAATGAATTTATATTGCAGGGAAAGGCAGTGTGGAGAGCATATCATACATTTACGGTCCCTGCAAAGTACTGGGAGTTGAAACTTCCTAATTTTTTCTTATACTATTGTGCCCTGCATGCTAGTAAATTTTGTTCTGGAGGGGACTGTCCCTTACATTCTACTGTGGTTGAACATCCAAGGGGACCTTTGTAGAACAGTGGGGTTGCAGATTAAGAGTCTTATATATTAAGCCTGCTTGCCTCCCTGCAAGCCTTAAATTGACCCCCATTATTTGATCACTTAAAACTCTAATACAGTTTGACTCATATTTTCATTTAACACTTCAGTTTGATATTTCACAGCCCATCTGTGCCAACCCCAATATTCAAATTAATAGACGTCCCATATTCTCTAACATTTGACCACAGGTCTGCTTCTCCTCTATTGACTCATTGCTTTCTGATGGGAGACCTCTTCACTTCTCCGATTCTCAGGTGCGATATGAGGTGCCTGGTTCTTTGATATTTAAGTATTGCCAGCTTATACATTCTTTTTCTGAACACTTTGGATATGGACCCTGGTATGTGAGATCTAGGGAGCTTGTAGATAACCTGACAAATATTGCAGAGCACCTCCACTCTGTCTTGTCTTTTTTTTAATTAACAATTTTTACTGATTTAATTTTACATTGCTTACATAGGAATAAATAATTTCTTTTAGGTAAAAACTGAACATTCCATCATTACATATATACTATCGTTACCTGTGTTATGCAAAGAAATAACCTTTAAACTCCCCCCTTCCCTACCGTGGAGGCATAAGATTTTAACCCCTAGCAAATCAACAAAGGTGGTAACAAGTCCTAAATATTTTTACATACCGAAATACTGTATATATTCCATGGTCATTATTTATTTCATAAGCTAATTTCTCAAATAGGATAGCCTTTCTTAGTCCAAACCATCATCTATTAACTCATTTTCACCGGTGCAGTCATGTTGCAACAGGTTAAGCAACAGATGACTCAGACTTCACATGGTGCTATTGGAGTTAATGGGTTAGGAAAAGCTTCAACATTTGTTACATTCTGTTGATCCAATATCAATCTCTTAGTGATTATCATACTTAAACAGCTGATCTTCTGTTGTGGCTTGTTTATTTATTTAGTTTTTGTTGACCGGGTAAGTGCACTAGACAAATCCTGCCAATTTTCAGGCATGACCCAGGGAAGGGGATACAGATGAATGACAACAGACCTTGAACCAGATTAAGCTTTTGGTGGTATTTTTCACGAATGGAGGAATTTGGCCATTGCACCGGTGAAATTCCCCTGCTCTATTCGAGAAGTGCCATGGGATCTTTAACATCTACCTGAACTACCACCAGAACAGGCAGATGGGACCTCAGTTTAACATCTCATCTGAAAGACTGCACCTCAGGAGTGCACCACCCCCCTCATGCTGCACTACAGTGTCAGTATTGGGATAGTAACCCAAGTGCCTGGTGTGGGGATAGAACCCACAGCCTACTGATCTCCCATAATCAGAGGTAAGTGTGCTACCTGCTGAGCCACTGACACTACTATCTGCTTACCTTTATCTGTCCTACAGTATATCGTTAAAAATACCAAAAGAAAAATCACTGGGAATTTATTTCATCATTTTTTTTTAATAATTCTGTTGTTTGTTCCTACCATGGCTTAATATTAGGACAATCCCAAAGGCAATATATTAAGTTCCCTAAACCACCATATAAATGCCAACCATCTTGACCTTTTATCTTTGTAAATGTTCTCAATATTTGGGGTATATAAGCTCTATTATTTTTTCTGCATAGCTTTGTTCTTTGCAAACAGCTAATCTTTATTTGATTTGCTGTGCAGTGTAATCCAATTTTAATTCTGGACACCATTTTTCATCACATTTTTCCATGGATAAGCTATATATCTATATATATATATATATATATATATATATATATATATATATATGTGTGTGTGTGTGTGTGTGTGTGTGTATGTATATATATACAGTATATATATATATATTTATTGTGACAAGGCACAACCTCATCACAGCATTCAGGATCAGCTTTGCGGTGGTTAAGGAGTCTCAGAAAGACCAGTTTGTTAACATCAAACCAACCAGGTATATTTTTATTTTCTTAATATGGTTGGTGACACAGAACTTTGAGCTTCTGCCCTTTTCCTTTTTAAGCCCCACCAGGGAAAATGAAACAAAAACAGAAATAAAGAGGCCTCACTCCAGGTGGGAGTGCTGACTAAACAATCCCTGACCCTAACTAGAAACCCCCCTTTTCCAGAAGGCTAGACCTTCTGGAAGAACACAAACAGTAAAACGGAAAACTCACAATGGAAATAACTTTTTTCTTTTTGGCTTAATTCAGGAGGCCAATCTCCTGAGGGTTGCTTAAGGGACTCCTGTTCTGGAACACATCCAAGCAGCTTGTCAGCCGTCTACCCCTGCAACAACCCTTTGCTGGCTTTTCCTTCCTGTTTTTAAAGCTCTCCTGTCTGTGCAGCTACAGTCAATCAGCTGCAGCTGTACCCTGACTATCTTACTCAGGGAAACCCCCTCTCCTCCAGTACCTGAGTTTACCACAATATATATATATATTATAGTAGTGTGGTCATGCCACTGTAGTTAGGGTTGAGTGGCCAGTTACATACTAAAGTCAAAAGTTTGGGTGTTAATAACTTTAGACCCGTTCAATGGATTTACCTGAAATTTGGTACACAAGTTGAGGTACACTAGATCTATTGATCTGCCAAATTGTGTTTCTGTTGGAGTGCCAGTGTTCGTGTACAGAAGTGCTGAAATATGCAAAATTATCCATTCTTGGAGGCATCTTTTGGCATTCTTAATGTGGTCCTGCACAGCTGTTGTGCAGTGTGCTACTCTGCAGGATAGCTCATTTGAAAGGGCTTTGGTGGCTGAACATGCCGCCTTTTGTTTGGTGAACAAATATTAAGGCATTCAAAAGTTATGGCACTTTTAAGTTTCCATTAAAAGTCAATGGGAAAATTTATATGTATATCTTGCGATCAAAGAATGGGGGTTCTGGCCAACTCGTTCCACCTGACGGTCAAGGAATTTGCAGCCTCATGGTTCAAGAATCTTTGATCCCAAAGAATTTCAAAAATTCAGTTTTCCAATTGCACAAACATAAATATCTCGGCTCAGGGGTCACTTCTGAAGTAAAATTTCGATGAGTTTTACTCAAGGGACCCCGATCTATTGAGCCATGGCTTTGGTTCCATTCAAATCAGTCCAAAAATAGAGTTATTAGCTTTTAAATTCTTTGTTCGCGGCTCGCTAATGATCTTTGATTGCGACCGACAAGTCTTTGATCAGCGAGAATCTTTTATATGATGCGTGCACATATTCAGTGAGGACAAGATCCAGATTTAAAAATTGATTTACTCAGCCTAGGGGTGGCCTACACTGTAAAATGAGGGTGTGTTTTGCTCATGGAGCTTTGTTCTGCCCCATCTGCATATCAAAAATAATCTTATAATTATCCCTGGTAGTCTTGTGCACCCCCAATAAAATATTAACATCCCTGATAGTCTAGTGGACCCCAATAAAATATATTAACTTCTATGTAGAGCCCTGGTAGTCTAGTGCCCCCCCCCCTGTTATTTTTGAGATCCCTGGTAGTCTAGTGACCCCCCCGAGCAGTTTTGTCTTCTTATACATAAATGTTAATATTCCTGGTAGTCTAGCAGCCCCACTAGCATAATACAATACATAATGATTTAATATTATACCTGGGAGCCTAGTGGTCCTCACCCCATCCATCTCAGCCCACCAGCACCCCTCACCTTACAGTTGGTGTCACCCTTCTTCTCACAGCTGACTGTCTGCATTAAGAGGGTAATGCAAAGAGGTGCTCTGAAAATATTTCTGAATACCTCTTGCATTACCACTCTGTAATGCAGACAGTCAGCAGCTGGCTGTGGAGGTGAGAGGAGGGCTGTGCCAGTCACCAGCTGGCAGGGGTGGGGTGCTGGTGGGCTGGGATGGATGGGTGGGGGTGGGGGCCACTAGACTACCAGGTATAATATTGCATCATTATGTATTTCATTATGCTGGGGGGCTGCTAGACTACCAGAGATATTAACATGTACTTATAATAGAGAATACAGCTGGAGGGCCACTAGACTATGAGGGATCTCAAATATAACAGGGGGTGGGGGGCACTAGAATACCAGGGTCTACATATAAGTTAATATATTTTATTGGGGGGCCTCTAGACTACCATGGATGTAAATATTTTATTAGGGAGGGGGGCACTAGACTACCAGGGATAGTTCTAAGATTATTTTTGGTATGCAGATGGGGCAGAACAAAGCCCACTGAGCAAAAGACACCCTCATTTTATAGTCTAGGGCACCCCTGGGCTGAGAAAATGAATTTTTAAATCTGGCCATCTCGTCCCTCACTTTTTATTCATGAGTAAGCAATTTCTTTGATTGCGAGGATGCAAAAACTTTGACTGTGAGATTCTTTGATCGTGATTGTGCATTGCGAGTGAGGGATGCGATGGCCAGATGAAAAAATCTATTTTCTCAGCCCAGAGGTGTCGTAAGAAGTCAAACCAGGCTGGGTTTTACTCAGGGAGCTTCATTCTGATGAACCATGAGGTGATTTTCCATGATTCTGTATATTTTTTTAAATTTAAAGAGTCTGAATTCTTTGATCGTGACCCTGCAAATTCTTTTATCGCAAGCCTGCAAATACTTTGATCACTAGATTCTTTGATCACGATGGTGCATTGTGAGTGAGGAATGAGATGGCCCAATTAAAAAACAATTTTCTCAGCCCAGGGGTGTCGTAGGAAGTCAAATGAGGGTGGGTTTTACTCAGGGGGCTTCATTCTGTCGAACCATAGTGGTGGTTTACTGCAATTCGTTCAATTTTTTGATTTATAAGGTTTTTAAATCTTTGTTCATGAGCCTGCAAATTCTTTGATCATGAGCCTGCAAATTCTTTGATTGTGAGCCTGCAAATTCTTTGATTGTGAGATTCTTTGATCATTATCTTTGATCACCAGGGAGGGACAAGATGGCCATATTTTTTTATAATGGAATTGATAGGGAAATTTTAGTAAACTTTGATATTGAATATCTTGGGAATGGTTTGGTCTTTTGTCTTGAAATTTGGAGGAAAGAAAGGCAATATCGTGCAGATGTGCCTGTTGGTGGTTTGGTCAAGAAATAATACAGGGTGGTGAAAAGGGACAACTAAGGGTACACTTCACGGAAATAGTGGGAAAATTGAACAAGAAATTAAGACCGGGGAGGGGAATTCTCAATCAAGGAACCATTTGGCCTGCAGGGGATTGACTGGGTCATAAAATATATATACGCAGAAGACATTTTAATTAGGTTTTCAATGGGAGACAGGGTAAGGGCACATAAAAGAACCTGAGGGAGGGGGTTCATGGGGATAATTGTAAGATAGTTGTTGGACAATATAAATTGTTTCTGCAATTCTTTTTAGCATCAAATGGAACAGAAATGGGCCCAGGATGGACCACCATTGAAATTGAGATGGCAGAGTCATCACAGACTATGGCAGGGAAGGGGCAACCAAGACATGGAATGAGTGCAGGAGAATGCCAGAGTGGGAGAAAGTGGGAAAGAGGGAGGCTGAGACATGCCAGGGAGGTGGGGTAGCAGGTGGGCACATAAGGTGGCTACAGCAAGGGGGGGTCAGCAGGTCTGGGGCTACCACCAACACTGGTTGCAGAACCAGCCCTGGTCCAGGCCCATCCACCTCAACTGACCCTTGGACTCCACTGGCCACCATAGAAATGGTGGTGCCTCTGGCATCTACTGTAATCCTCAGGCCTCAGTACAGCGGCCATCAATGAGCCCATTAGCTAAAAGCAAGGACTGGGCAACTCCCCTCTGCAAGAAGGATGGACTTCACACCAGATGGTATTACTACATGGTGGGGAAGAGTTGGTAAGCACCTGGGGGGATTGGGGGGAAGTATTGGGCCATGGATGTCCTGGTCTCTGATGGGATTCTGAAGCAGGGTTGAAGGTAGGCACTGGGCAGTAGATAAAGCAGAGGAGGACAGTGGGGCTTGAAAGGGACAAGAAATGGGGTTTGCAGGGGAGCAGAATAAGGGCTACAGGAGCACCGGCAACAGGACCAAAGGAAAGGAAACAAGAAAACATAAAAGAAGACGGAAGACAGCAGACCAAGGGGGAGGTGCCCTCCCCCCTTACATCACAAGGGGGGTAATTAAAAAAAAAGATGAGTGGGTGGTGAGTGTAGTAAGGTCTATGTGGGAGGTTTGGCAGATTTCCTATAGAAAATTTGGTATCAAGGTGGCAGGTTCTGGTACCAGACAAGGGACTCAGAGGGGGTGTTAAGGAAAGCTAATGGGGTATGCCAGGCACATACTACAAGGAAGATAAATGTGGGGGTGCAGGGCATTGGCACATGAGGATACCCTGGGCACAGGGTGAAAGCCGCTTGCCCATTTCAGTCCCTCCCCACATGGAGTATGGACCATGGCACCCTAAAGAGCATTTAATTGGGGGGTAAGCATTATAGGAGTGAGGGGGCATGAGTTTAGTTAACTTTGGCACCAGGCGGGAAATATCAGCCATGGACAATAATCCTTTCAATCTGGGAGGGGAGGTAAGTGGCATGGAGACTGACAAGCAATGGGTAGGGTAGGAGTCTGAATCTAGGTGTGCACTGGGCAACATATACAGAGGAGGTTGAAGCAGCAGTTCAAAATAAAAAGGGGGAGGAGTCTCTGATTACTTCGTTAGCCAGAGGGCATAGGGGCTGACAAAATGACCTAACTAATACAACTATCTGGGTTCCCTTCAGTGCACAGGAACAGGGCAAAAACTACATGGTGCATATAGCAGATGAGTTGAACAACTTTAGTTAATCTGTCCATGTCTGGGATAGGCCTTCCCGGGTGCCAGTTGAATGATACAGTGTGGCCCAAGTAGTGGTCAAGTAAATTGGCTGGGGCAGCACCGTACAGGGGGTTTGCAAGTCTGATGGGGCAGGGTTAGCCCTGCAGTAGGGAGGGAAATGCAGCAAGGTTCCCCTGGTGGTATTCATTTACTTAGCATCATCAAGACAGCTAGGCAGTTTTGGAGCCATGCCCTTCCAGTCTTCAGGAAGCTGAGCACGGGCAATGTCCCGGGTATAAGAGGCTAGGTGCAAAGCACCAGAAGGAGATAAAAGAATGGCCACAGCCTAAAAGCTGAGGCTGGGGCAGGTCAATAACTGATGAGGTGGTTCCATGGAATAAGGAAGTAGTGGATTCAAATGGGCAGCAAAGCATAATTAGTAGTTGACAATGCACAAGGAAAAGGGGTTTTGGCAGGAAGGCCACAAGGACAGACAACCCCCACTGGGGGGGGCAATCAAAGGGGCTCTGGGCAGGGAGTTAAAGAAAGCAGCCTGATGCAGGAATAGGCAGAAGAGCACATGTGAGCAATGGGGAAGCACCGTAGGGTAAATAAAAGTGGTCAGTACAGGCCCAGCAAGTATGGTACAGGGGTGTTCTCCTGGGCAAGTAGGGAGCAGGGACACAGGCCCAGTGGGCAGGGGAAAAAAGAGGCAGGGGAGTATACAGCAAACAGCTGCACCCAGCAGGGAGGAGGAAGGGGTGAACCCAGGGACCCTTTTACCCACCCCATCCAACAGAATACCGGGCCCCACAGAACATCTGGGGTTGTGGGACATGATTGATCTGGGGGGATCCTATTTACCTTAGGCAAGACAGGATTCATATCACGGGGGAGGCCCCGAGGTAGCTCCTCTCTTTAAAAGTAATGGCAGAGGTTACTGAGAAAAGGGGAGGTCAAGTTAACCTGCACAGGAGAGAGACAGACTGCTGAAGGTGGACAGCAGGTCTGCCAGGACTGCCAAAGGTGGACAGCAGAGAAGAAGAAGGGGCACAGAAAAAGGGGAGGGGGGATGAGAATGGAGTGGGATAATCTGACTCAGAGGAAAGCAGAGCACCAGAGAAATGAGTGGTATGTGTGTACAAGCATACCCAATAAGAAGAGAAGAAAAGGAAGGGAGCATCCCCCAGATGTACGTCTGGGGGGGCAAGAAGAGAAAACAAGAATGAAAAGGTTGTTTATGAATATTGTGGCAGCATCCCACCCCGGATTTACACTGGGGGGGGCAAGAAGAGAAAACAATGAGAAAATGTGGTTTATGTAATTTGTGTATATTAAAGATATGATGAACATAAGGTTGTAAGATATGAGGATGAAATTATCCTGAAATTGGACATTTGGAAGAGATTATAATAAATTAAGTTCCAACTGAGCATCCACACAAATGGTAGTCTGTATTTTTATTGGACAGGGCTCTGGGGACAAGTAGGTATGCCTCTAAAAGGCATACTCATTTGTCGCAGGCCCTGAACAATAGAGTGGATGCTAGGCAGGGAACAAGTGGCAGGAAAAGGGGGAAGGGGTGGTTGACCTGAGGAAGGGGCTGAACTTGAGGGCAGTCCACTCAGGAAGAAGGATAGGTGGGGGATTTCAGATAGGGGCGGAGCCTCATGATGTCATGCCAGGAGAAAAAGAAGGTGCTGGGTAAGGAAGAGAGAGAGGGGTAAGAAAAGGGGGGTTTAAAAGGGGTGGGCAAAGCAGAGAGAGCTCACAATTTGCTTCAGTAAAATCCCCACTCACCCACCCTAAGAAGAAGGGAAAGGGAAAAAGAAAGGGGTAGGTGCGCAGAAGAGGGACAGACTGCTGAAGGTGGACAGCAGGTCTGCCAGGATTGCCAAAGGTGGATGGCAGAGAAGAAGAAGGTGCACAGAAAAAGGGGAGGGGAACGAGAATGGAGTGAGATAATCTGACTCAGAGGAATGCAGAACACCAGACAGATGAGTGATATGTGTGTACATGCATACCCAACAAGAAGAGAAGAAAAGGAAGAGAGCATCCCCCAGATGTATGTCTGGGGGGGCAAGAAGAGAAAACAAGAATGGAAAGTTTGTTTATGAATATTGTGGCAGCGCCCCACCCCGGATTTACTTTGGGGGGGCAAGTAGGGAAAACAATGAGAAAATGCAGTTTATATAATTTGTGTATATTAAAGATATGATGAACATAAGGTTGTAAGATATGAGGATGAAATTATCGTGAAATTGGACATTTGGAAGCGATTATAATAAATTAATTGCAGACTGAGCATTTACACAAATGGTAGTCTGTGTTTTTATTGGAGAGGGCTCTGGGGACAAAGAGGCAAAGTATCCCTTGACCCAGGTAACAAATGCAAAGTAAATAAGATTAAGAGTCGTTTGACCTTTTGCATAATGTCTAACCCCCGATGTGATGAAAACAAAATTCCCCCTTATTCCTGATTATATAAAATTAGATGTTCAAGAAAGGAATCAAATGGAATTATTGGGACAGATAAAATAAGACAAAATATTAGAAGAAAGAGGAAAAGTATCCTTTGATCCTGTGCATGTAAAGTTATCCTTCCATAAAAAATATAAAAAAATTAAAAATGGACCATCACCATTAAGGGAAAGATATTCCATTTAAATAGGTCAATAGGGTGAAAGAAAGATAGAACATTGGAAAATATTTTAAGTCTGACCTTGCACCCATAAGGTTGACCACTGATAAGAAAAGGTAATATAACAAGATTCGATTAATCTCATCTATTTAAATATTGAAATAACAAGTTTTAACATGTAAAACAACATGGATTTATAGAAATGTTGGGAGAGATAGCCAAACAGCTTGACCCTTCCCTCCCCCCAAATCCTACCCTCCTTCCCCTCCCTAGATAAATTTCAAAACTTCATTAAGAACTACATGAACGTAAACAAATAAAACCGAGGAGCCTTTTTCTGAAGTGGTGAGAATGGCTCATAGCACATAGGAATATGGGGCTTAGCACATGGAACCCATGAAGGATAAACTAAGCCATTTATTTAAAAAGAGTTTGTGAAAGAACTTATGGAAGGGGGACTCCCTATACAGCTTATCCAAGCTATGGGAAGTTTCCTTAGTGACTGGGCCACCCAGCGGTGACATCTCAAAGTGATGTAATCATGCCTAGCGCATGTTCACTCTACCACTAGGCCCCTTCCACTCATTCAAGAAGAAGGAGCTAGTGTTTAAAAACATGTAGTGTCAGGAGTAATGGCACCTGAGAACATGCACAATTTTGGAGATGCAGCTGGGGGACTAAAAGAAGCACTTTTTCATCCATTGAGTGATAAAAAGTAATTGAACAAGATATATATTATTCACATAAGACTGAGAAAAGCAATATACAAAAGTAAGGTGTTAAAATAAAATTTTAAAGACAAAAATTGAAAGTCTCCAATCATATTACAGATATGAGATGGAGAGACAAATCAGAAGTAATGCTTTGTTAGAAGACTTTGGAATAAGACAGGTAAAAAAATAATGTAGATGTATGAGAGTATTACCACACAAAGAGATAGAAATAAAGAAAATGATATTATGGTTTATTACTTTTATTACTTTTCAGAAATGCTAGTCCTCTACAGACAGCAAACATAGCCCAGAGGTTTAAACCACACCTATATTCAATGAATGAATGAACTATAAGTAGGTTAGTTCCCCTTGCCAAATAAATAACTTCAATTTGATTATTTGAATTACAAAGATAATGTGTATTTAACAGATATGTCTAACATCTCATTTATATATTGTATTACCATTGCAGTTTAAACACAAATTGAATGAATGAAATAAAAGTAGCTCAAAATTTATCTGAGGAAGGGACAGGGTTGTCCTGTAATGTAATGAACAGCAATAATAAGAGTGTTGGAACTGCATAAAAGTTATATGATGTAACGTGAAAATGAAGTTGTAATCTTTAAATTTTGAAGAATAAAAGGAGAAAGAAAGAAATACATAATTCAAGTGTTTTAATGTGATTCAAGATGGGTAGAGGCCCACTTTTCTTTTCTGATGAATGATAGTGTTCCCTCCTTTAGGGAATGGTACCAGGAAGTGTTCCAGGCTTTAAATATAGAAAGATAGATTGTCACTCTTCAGGATAGATATGACCTATTCCAGACTCAGTGGAAACCTTTGTATACTCTTTCGTCAGCTAATAAATGAGTACTGTGATTCATCTCTCCATCTTCTTCTTTATCCTCAGATGTTTTTTTGCTATTAGTGGAGTTGTGTATGAGCAGCTCTTTGCTTCAGAACAATATGGTGTGGTGCTCCAGGAAGGGAGGGGTGGTATTATGATGTTATTACTGTATGTGTTCCTGATGTTGTTTAATTGTTGATTTGTTTTTTGGCCTTGTACCTTTTAGTCTTCTTGTGTGTTTTGCTGTGGTAATACTTCAAGTTTAATAAATTATATTCAATTAAAAAAGAGGGTAGAGAGCCTGTCAAGCCTCTGCCAGGAGCTAAGGGTCATAGGAACATGTTTTGGTATTGAGGGACAGAAGACTGAAACAGAAGCAACACTTAATGTTGTCAAAATCCTGTTATAGAAAGACAGCGAGGTAAACAGCAGAGAGGCCAGAAGCAAATAGCAGTATCAGTGAACATGTGAATGGTTGTAGAAGAACAGGCTAGGGAGGAGGGTTATTTAGGAATATGGAGAAGAGTGTGGAGTCTATGACAGAACTCTGCAGAATGCCCAGGCAGGTGGGGAGGGGATGAGTGTCTCTGATGCAGTCAGCTTGTGACCTGCCCTCTAGGTGCGAGCGGAACCAGCAAAGTGAGAAGGCAGATGGACCTATTGCCTTAAGCTAGTCAAAGAGAAGGGGGAGTGACACAGTGTAGAAGGCCTCTGCCAGGTTGACAAAGATGGCAGAAGTGAACTGGCCCTGCTCCATACTGGATAGAATGGAATCAGTGATTTGGAGAGGAGGGGCAAAAACAGCCATTATTTTAAAGTTGTGAAGGGAAGCTCTAATTGTTTGCATTGCATTTATGTGCCAACAATTTCAAAAATATATAATATGGGGGATGGTGCAAAACTATATATTCTCTGCACACTTAGTGTGTGATGATAAGATAAACCCCTCAAGCTTCACTCTCAGAGTTTATGTAGCATTGCACACCTTGGATGTGCAAAAGAAATATTGCTATGCACCACCACCGTATATTATTCTCTAGGTACTGTAACTACAGTACACCCAAGGACTCCAACTGTCAGTACAGCAGCATCACCTCATGACCAAAACATAAATAAAAACATTCCTTTCTAGCAAGTACTCTTCTATATTAACAAAAACTGTACAAATCTTAGAAAAAACACAAATATTTTTATTTTTTTAATTAAAAAATGTTCCACTGCATAACTGCAGTCACGTTGAGCCTCATGAGTACTTTAAGTGTAGTCATATCCCACCATATTCCATTCCCTCTCATGTATTATTAATCGGTTTTAAAATACGGTTAAAAATTTCCTGGTTCCTGATTGGCTAAGTATGTTCTGAGACCCATATGTTAATCCCCAATGAATTTATACTTGGAGCAAGATCAAACAGTGAGACTTGCAGAATTTGGGAAAATCAAATACAACATTCATGAGTCACTTCACTCATCTCAGATAGCTATAATAAACATGGATGCCACTTCTACTCACTAAAAACCTTCGACTAGACCCTACAAGAAAATCTCCCTTATATTTAATAAATATATACATACATACATACATAAATTAAATAAAATAACTAACTAAATAAATGAATGAATGTTATTTTCTTTTATGATGATCCACTCATCACTTTAAAAAATGAAATATCATTTACAGTTCTAATACCTGGTGTTTCTTTGGTAACCATATGAAAACCCCCTTTTATCCATACTAGCTTGCTAGGGAAATCTCTGTTGCTTACCCTGCCACAGATAAGACTGAGGCAATGGTTCCCATGAGGTCACCTGTTTTGTTTGTATGTGTGTGTGTATGTGGCGGAGGGGGGAACATTCTTTGATCAGAATTTTAAATTCTTGTATTTGATTGTATCCACATATTCTGGGTGAATTTTACTTACAAAATGATAGAGGGACATTTTTCTCTGTGGTGTAAGGATACATTTTAAAATGAGAATAAAAAAATGTTTTAACACAAAACATTTCGTTTACATAAATTTGGACACATTTCATAATCAAAATAAGATACTCCAGGTTGTGGATGAAGGCACTCAATGATGCTTCGTGTCTCACAACATGCCTGAGTGCTATCACCCAAGAACACCACACCTGGAGTGTCTTATTGAGTAAATGGACAAGTTGCAATATTAGTCTAAGATAATGGCTCACCTGTAAATATAGGCCTAGATATTCAAAGGGGTTGTACCAGCACAACCCTAGAACTGTGCTCCTGGGCAATATTCAAAAGTGGGAATTGCACAGAGCAATTCCCGATGCATCGGGGTATAAAGATAATGTATGCGGCACATCCCTGGGGGCACGCCCATGTATGTATGGCACATCCCAATATTCAGCCTGAGATATGCAGCACATCTGCTGACACAACCCAGAGATGAGCTGCATACCTGGGCTCACAGTTGAGCCCATAAAAAATGGCTGAAGTGCTATCCACCCACTGGTGGGCCACTGTATTGCAGTGCACAACACAGCAGCTGCTGGCCATGGGTGGCAACCCCCCGAAACACTGTGCACAAGCACACACAATAGTCCCTGGTGGTCCAGTGGTTCTCCTCTCCCTGCCCATATCCCTGATTGAAGAGTAATCCTGATGCGAACCATCCTGGTGGTCTAGTGGTACCCTCCTCCCTGCCCATATCCCTGATCAAAGTGTCATCCTGATTCAAATCATCCTGGTGGTCTAGTGGTACTCCCCACCCCACCAGTAACCCTGATTGCCTGTAATGTTAAAGAAAACAATTCCCTGGTGGTCCAGTGGCACCCCCCCAACCACACAAGGACCCCAGCCCACCCCTGCCCCAATAATCGGCAGGCAGCAAACTCACCTGCATACATCCATGGTTACCCACCAAATTACAGGTTACAGTAGTAGCTGCAAGCCCATTGGTCCACACTGTGCATGAATGGGCTTGCAGTGCATACTGTAGTACTCATTCACAAATATGTGAATGAAGTCATTCATTCACATATTTGTGAATGAGTATTACAGTATGCACTGCAAGCTGTCATTTGGCAGGCAATCAGGGAGGTATGCAGGTGGGTTTGCTGCCAGCCGGTGATGGGAGGGAGATGGGTGGGCTGGGGTTTCTGTGTGGGTGGGGGTGGGGGTGCCACTGGACTACCAGGGAATTGTTTTTATTAACATTACTGGTGATCAGGGTTACTGGCAGGTTGGGGGGTACCACTAGACCACCAGGATGGTTAGAATCTGGATTACACTTTGATCAGGGATATGAGCAGGGAGGGGAGAACCACTGGATCACCAGGGCTATTATAGTGAATGAACTTCAGTGGTCAGAGATATGGGAGGAGAGGGGGTACTACTGCGATCACTGGTACAGGGACCGCATGTTGTGCAGGGCACCAGGCACATTTCGCTGGCCAGCCCTGCACAACACATGCAAATGGGGCCATAATGACATGCAAATGGCTCCATTTGCATATTGGTGTCTGAATATCAGGAACTTGCACACAACATATCTCTGATGTACTGATGCATTTCCCATTCCTGGTATTCAGACCTGTCTGTGGGGATGTGTTGGCGCATTGTATTTGTGCAACGCGCATTAGTTGATATATTCAGAAAAGATGCGCCATGGCACATCTCTTTTGAATATAACCCTTAATAGCTCCAACTGCAACTCAGTTGCACTATGCCACCACTTGCACCATTGCCAGCTACAAGTTTGAATATCGAGCCCATAAAGCCCAGCCATGAGTACTGTATGTCTCAGTATAAAGACTAATCTTAGAGTTTATATTGTTATCACTTTATGCAACTGGATTTTTTATGTGAGGTAAAAAGTTCAGGGCATATTTATTTTCAAAAGCAGAGTTTCTTCTTTTATGAAACAAGTAATATATTAATTTTAAAATGAAGAGTTAGCAAATATAGAGTAAAGCATTAAGTTTCTTTGTTAATGCCATTTAAATAAAGTGAGAAGATAATTAAGCTACCAACAAATAAAGCATTTTCAAGGCTCCCTCATGTGAAAAACCAATTAGATGCAGATTCATGATAGATGATACCTTGGAAATTCTATTTGACAATAGCTGATGAAAAGTTAAAACCTCTACTGAGAAGAAAGTAATGCATAAGTAGATTGGAACAATTATTCTTTATAATTCTATGCTTTATAAAATCTCAAGGCCACATTGGAAGCTATACTAAAATTGTTTCAGGTACAAGTCACTTCATAATTTCTCAGCTGTTCACTCTAGCACAAAAATTAATGCATAACACTCACTTACCATGAATTAGCCAGTCCCACTGCCATTCACCAACTACTGCTATTACCTGGCAGTTTTCCTCCTTAATATGCATTTTACAGTCTTTTTGAAAAGCATCAGATAGTACACTGTAGTTGACATATGGACCGACGTTTCAGCCCCCCCAGTCCTATTTCAAAACCTTTTGTCACTTTGCTTTAAAAGTGCCACAACTCATACCCACCACTTCTCCCTTTACCTCAGCTTTGTGCTCCCTTCTCTTAAGTCATGTGGTGTTTTCTCCACTACTACTACTTTCATGCAAAGTACTATGGGCTAGATTTAAAAAAAAAAGTTTTACCTGATCCCTCTTAAGATGAGGGAAAACTGCGGCCCCCAAGATGTGGAAAAAGTCATGAGGTTTATGTTCTTGTATGCATGCACTACTTTTGCAGCAGCTTACATCACATAAATGATGCATTTGTCACTTTTGTGACACATGGTATCATTCTAATCTAGTGTCATAAAGAGTGTCAATTGTGCCTGAAAGTTACAGTAGATCACTTTGCAGTGGCCTATCTTTATCATGCAAGCATCAGACATGCAGCTGGATTGTGCCACAGCTCTCCAGGGATGTTTCTAAATCCTGTCCTACTTCTTCTTGTACCCTCCTACTGTACCTGTCCTCTCTCCACATCACCTCTTTTCCTTCCTTGTTTCCTCTCTGTTGCCATCTCACAAACCTATGGAACTGCCTACATCTCCCAGTACACCCCCATCCCCTCCTTTAAGTCTCTTTTAAGGGCTCATTGCATGCCTCCTGCTCTTACAGCAAGTTTCCCACTGCTCTTGTTACCCCTCTGCTCCTTCCCCTGCACCCTCTCGACTTCCCCACTTCACCTCTCCCCTTCTGGTTTTCTCTTCTACCTTGTACTGTCTCTCATCAGCAGTTCTCGCCTACGTCTCCAACTTTGTGCTATCATATTTTCAATTCCTTCTCTGACTGCCATAATCGTTGTCCCTTAAGGTCAGGAATATGTATTAATTTTGTTTTCATTACTCTTACATTTTTAACAGCTGATTTTGCTCCATCAGACAGTCCTAATTTTAGCTATCCCTTTGAACTTCCAGCTTTGTCATATAAGCCCTAGACTTCATACCTACTACACACTATCAGTTTTGAGTAAGCAATATACTGCATATATTGCATATATAATCTCATGCTTTATATCACTGTACTTAATCTGCTGCTTTTTATTATTGCACCTATTATTTATTTTATATTCCAAATGTCTTGTGTTTCCCTCCCCATAATCACATCTGGAAATGAGCCTTGGCTCAGTTATCTTATCCTGTTCAGCAAATTAAAAAAATATATATATATATTTTACTAGGAAAAATACAGTTTCACAAGACACTCATTGATGTATGTTAACCAGTTATTTACCTAGAATACTGAATTAATGTATATTGATATGTCTTTGAAGAGTAGAATCATTGCAACAACATTGATGATACCATAATTCAGTAGTAACTGGTTATATGGACACAACTTTCAGACCACGGAGGCTGTTGTCACACTATATCGAGGATAGTACAACTGAGGTACAGCATCTCAGTTTTAATAGGGTCCTGCTTCTACTAAGGAAGCAGCAAAGCAAATGATGATCAAGTGACTTGTTTAATAATCAAACAGTAAGGCAGTGGCTATGGTGGCATGCAGATCCAGGCATTTGTGTTTCATAGTTCAGTGTTATATATTAAGTAACATATTAAGTTATGTGAAGCTTAGAGGGCCCTGGATTTAGTCCCATAAACCACTCCTTTCCTCTTTACCCATAATATGACAGCTTGTGTCCATTTAGAATAAGAGAGTCTAATTTTTTTTTAAAAAAGAGTCTTGTTTTTAGAGCAGATAACCTCCTCCAGCAATCCATTCCATGGAACAACCACTCTCTGTGTGAAGAAACCTCTTCTTCTATTTGTGCTACACTTAATATGTTTCAGTTGGAGGGGGTGTCCCCTTGTACCTTTTTGGTTGTTTTTAAATTGCAGATTTAGCTCATTTAACATATAGTCATCTTGCATGATGTCATAACACAGCAACAGGTCCCTTCTAACTCTTTTTGCTTCTAGTGGCATTAGTCCCAGATTTGCTAATCCTTGTTCATAGGTCTTCCCCTGCAGATCATGCATCAATGTAGTGGCCTGTCTCTGAACCTTCTCTAGTTCTGCCACAGGACCCTTGCCTATGTGTCCCCACATGGAGGCTTCATAATTCAATATACTCCTGAAATGTTTCTTTATATTCCATAGTACTTTTTTGCTTTTAAGATCTGCCTATTACACTGGGCTTGATAGTTAAGTTTATGGTCCACCAATATGCCCAGGTCCCATTCCATTTCTGACTTTCTCAGGATTTGCCCATTCATATTATAGTTATGTACAGGATTCCTATTTCCCAAATGTATCACACAGCATTTGTCTATGTTAAAGCTCATTCCTCTTGCTTTAGTCCAATTAAATATATATTATCCAGATCTTTCTGAATAGTCTCAACCCCCTCTGGCTCTGTAGCCAATCCTGCTAGTTTGGTATCATCTGCATATTTGCTTATCCAGTTACACACTCCTCCCTCCATTTGTGCCATGAAAATTCTGAACGACACAGGTCCCAACACCGACCCCTGCAGGACCCCACTAGTCACTGGCACCTCATCAGAGAGATAGCCATTTGTCCCTGTAACTATTTGGCCACACTGCTTTCCAATACCATTTAGCAAAATTAATTAGTCTATCTATATTGGATATGTACTATCCTCTACATTGTATGCTTACTCATCAATGTGGATAATCAGGATATCATTACTGGGCCTTTATGATACTTCCAGTTACATGAGATACTTTACCCTCTATTTTAGATAATCATCATATCTATTCTGGGCACTTACTGTCCTCCTAGTTACAAAGACACATAGTGGACTATGGTTGGTAAAGCCAAGAGCTATAGGCAAATTGCATTAATACTCTGTTGTTATTCATCATAAAGTCGGATATTGAAAAAAATTATGCTGTGACATTCTCTCATATAAGTTTATGCTATATTACTCTAGAAGGTTATCCCTGTATTCCTTATTTAAAACTAAATTTAATTAAAGATAAAGTTGCTCCTTAACCCTGCAAATGTCAGAGCATTCACTGTTACTGTAACATAACAGAAAAACTCAGAATATTCAGTGCCAGGGTCAGTAGGACTAATTCATTGCACTCTTATCTTTGGAATGTGTATGTGATACTCAATCCATGGAAAGTGAGGCTGACCTGCAATACTGAAACTCAATATTTGTATAATGCAGATTACTGTATGTCTGAGTTACCTTTTCTAGTTGTAATGCCAAAAGTATTTGGTTTCGTAGTACTATATTACCCTTACATTGCATTGTCTAGAATTCGGGCATCACGTAGTCAACTTAACACTAATTAAACACTTTTAAAAGACTTTCTTTACTTTTGTTTTCAGAAAGGTTGGTTTATTTAATTTTATCAAGCTGCAAATAACTAATAAACTTACGCCTTATACAAGACTTCAGAAGATACAAAATAAACACACTGATTGTTTTATCCAACAACAGTTTGGGAGGCAGTGCAGTGGAGTCTTGTGGTTAGAGTAGCTGCGTGGGGTCAGGAGATCACAGGTTCAATTTCATCTAGCACCAACAAATGCTAACTGTGTGGCATTGGTTAAAGGGAAACATTCATGAACTGTGCCAATCATAATGTAATTTGAAAACACGTGGCAAGTCCATTTAAATGAGCTATTGTGCTTACCTGTAACTGGCAGCAGTTCAGCGATACTGATAACTATGTCTGCCCCACTTTGATACTACATTACTAGCATTTTTAGAACCGTGTGATGTAACTGACAGTCAAGTTGTGATAATCAACTTGTAGTCAAGTACAGCTTGACTATCAGTGATATCTAATTTCAAAAAAGGGTGTCAATATAGTATCAGTATGGGGCAGACTAAATCATCAATCTATCTGGACTGCTGCCAGCTACAGAGGGGACCAACAGCTCATTTAAAAAAAATATTTTCATGTACTTTCAAACTATGATGGGTACTGTTCATAAATGTACCCCTTTAAGTCACTTAAGCATTTAGTGTTCTAGTCCATGCAGCTGAGGAAATGATCAGATGCAGAATCCAACAGGAAATCACAAGTTCCATCTCAGCTGGGCTATCCTGAATTAAAAACAGTCTTCATACTTACAGCAGCTCCAGCCAAGATACAATGCAGTAATGCTGAAGAATATCATAAAATGTTGCTGCATAATGCAGGGAACAGCGTAATTCAATGGCAGTTAATCCCTTTTGCATTGGTATATTCTGCGACATGTCATTTACTGCAGGTTACTACATTGCAATGTGGCTGACTTCGCTGTAGTAAGCAGTGTGTGAAAAGGTATTACTACTAGAGTAACATATTCTTACTTGCTCACCATTTAGCCAGTCTTGGGCTAATCAGACCCTTTATTACTTTTCTTTAGAAGTGAGCGAAAGTTGTGACTTACGTTTTAGCAGAACTTTGGCAAAAGTTTGCTAACTTTCATGGAATTTTTTGAACTTCCACCTTTGGTGATACTGGAAATGTTCCAAATGTGTTTGGTGAATTTTCATCCTGTTCCATAGATTTTTCTTGCTGAACTGTGAAATAATGCACCCAAACTGTGGAACTAACTCATTAATCCACAATTTTATTTATTTTTTTTGTTTTTGTTTGTCAGGTAGGTGCACTAGCAATGATTATTTTCAGGCACGGCCCGGGAGGGTACAGAACAAAACTTCAGAAAAACATTACAGTACAGGTTTGACTTTGTTGACGGTTTGTATACAAAGCAAGAAGGAAAAATAACACCAAGCAAGGTAAAATACATAACAGTGTCAAAAATATAAAATAAATGATACAATAACCAAGACTAGAGCACATTGCTGAAATAGAGGAGGAGGATAATACAATGATGACAGTAACACTATAGTAGTCATACATGATAGATATAGGAAAATTAAGGGAAGGATAGGAGTAGGGTAGATAGATGTAAGAGGGCAGAATAGAGTTGAAATTGAAACAAGGTGAGTGGTATGAAACATTTGGAGATGTAGGTAGGACAAATAGGTAGCAGAAAAGTGCTGTGCGTTAGAAGGGCAAATCTGAAATGACAAAGGATCAAGAGGTTAGGAAAAAATGAGAGGGCTAGGGTGGCTTGGAGAATTCATGTAATTAATCCATAGTTCAGTTCTGCACTGTCCTGGTAAACAGAAAAAAAAAACTTTATCTGGTGCCCAGTGGTACCCCGACCCTCTGATTGCTGGCCAAACAATAATTTGATGTTTCCCTGGTGTCTAATGGTACCACCCCCACCCTCTACTTACAGGTCTTCTATTAATTTAACATTTCCCTTGTGTCTAGTGGTAGCCCCACCATCAGATCATCAGCATGATGCAATGTTTCCCTGGTGTCTAGTGGCACCCCCCACCCTATGATCAATGACCCTGTAATACTTAATGTTTCTCTGGTGTTTAGTTGCAACCCCCACCCTCTGATCACCTGCCCCCTAATAATTTAATGTTTCCCAGGTGTCTAGAGGCACCACCCACCCCTCCAGTCCCTGGCTTCATAATAATTTAGTGTTTCTCTGGTATCTAGTGGCATCCTCCAACCTCCAATCATTGGCAATATAATAATTTAATGTTTCCCTGGTGTCTAGTAGCACCACCACTCTCCAGTCACCAGCCCCATAATAATTTAATGTTTTCCTGGTATCTAGGGACACCCTAACCCTCTGATCACTGGCCCCATATTTGCTGATGACTGTACCTCAAGTGCCTGACAACTGTGCAGTTGTTCCCATTTCTTAGTTTTTATAACAGACAGTATTCATAGAGACGGTATCCATGACTACCATGTGATGTAAAGACTAAGAAATGGAAGCAAGTGCACAGCTGTCAGGCACTTGGGGCACATCAGCAGATGATCATGCATTTCTACTGCGCTTTCCTCCAGTAGCGCAGGCAGAAACTGCAAAACAGAACTGCCAGTGAGGGACTTTATTTTATGCATGATTTTAATAAGGGCATTCTTTGTCAATCCCAAGCATTTCAGCTACACGTGGTGTTGCATTCTTCCTACTCCTTTATGCATTAATCTCATACTTCATGTGTGTTCTGTAACAACAGTGGCAATAATCCAACATGCAGCAAATTCAATCAAAGTGGACAGAAAAAGATGATTACCAAGAGCAAAAGCTTAATTTTCGTGGGCCTTAATGTTCTGGTTTAAGTGCTGGACTATTTTTTTCAATATATTAAAAACATGTATATCAGACACAATAGGAATCATCCATGCTCTGTACGGTTGTGGTAGGTATAGCTGGCTGTTCCAATGAAACATATAGGCATAAAGTTTAAAGGGGACAGGAAATTTGTTTTAATTGACAGCAGTTACAGTAGTAATGTTCCTAGTAAGAGAAATGAAAGACTTGCCTCCAAATGAGCTATAGTTTAACTGTACCTTAATAAACACTTATATGAAAAATTATGTTTTCAATTCTTTTCTTTTTATGGACAACGTTCTGCATAGTTCTCTTCATGGAACCAGTAAACTGCAGTTTTTACTATGTCATGGTTTGTGTACAGAATGCTAAACATGAGCTGGTGTCCTATCAGAACCATGATTAGAGTTCTGTGCACAAACCGTGACATAGTTAAAACTACAGATCTCTGGCTCCGGAAGAGAACTGTAACAGAATGGTGCCCATAGAAACAAAACTATATAAAATACTGTCTCTCATATTACTTTTTATTAAGGTACAGTACCATATGGATCATTTAGGCTTATGGATATCGTTTTTATAAATGGGAGGATTATAAACAGCTACCAATTAGAAACCATTTCTTGTCCTCTTTAAAGTACCAGAGAATATTTTGCTGGGAGCATTTGTACAAGATAAGTTATATGTGGTATCCAGTGATAATAGCACCAGAATATGGGTGACCGTCAAAACGGCAACTCCATATTTGGTGCTATTGGAATGGGCTACCCACAAGAGTAGTTATTGGTTCTACCATGAGGGTAGGGGAAAGAGACAGGAAAAGGGGAATGGCAAGGGAAAGGGGAAGGATGGGGCAGAAGGTTATGTACAGGAACTGTCCCTTCTGCCATTGAGCCAGCCGTGTGGTGGGGTGGTGAGGGAGGCTGTCTCTGTCACAGCAGGTACTGGGTTTGGGGCTGGAGACAGAAGAGACTAAATTTTGCCGTAGGAAGCAGCTTCTAGACTTAAATTTTTTTTTGCACCCGAATTTGTGCTCCTTCCTGACATGCAGCCCTCTGGAGTTAGGAATCTAATTCAGAGGTTGCAGGTATCAAAGCTGCCTGCAAGAAGTGCAGAGGCACAGCCCCAGGAAAACACTTTAGGTTGCTGGGTTTTGGTTCTCTGGTAAGCGTATATCACTGATTTGCTTTTCAGCAATATACACTTGCCATAATAGCGATCGCTGTTCGGCGGTCACTATTATAACATAGAACCATTGCATATTTATTTTTGCTCATTATGCCAAATCTTTTGACACCATGGGACTGGCTTACTCCCTACTTCTTGTAAAGCTAGGCTAACCTAGCATCTGTTAT
Organism: Neoceratodus forsteri; assembly: GCA_016271365.2. Lineage (NCBI taxonomy): Eukaryota > Metazoa > Chordata > Ceratodontiformes > Ceratodontidae > Neoceratodus > Neoceratodus forsteri. The sequence goes on from CM057452.1 coordinate 827,925,729, forward strand.
GGCTTGGCAGAACTAAACAATTCAGCTTCCACTAGAATTCAATACCATTTTGTGACTTATGTTGAATCCACACAGCTGCAATATTTTCCATAGAAAATGGCAAACTTGCACAGTTTACAATTCATCTGTTCTATCTGAGATGAAAAGAGGATAACAAGGAATTCATGTTTAACATAAATGTTAGTAAAATTCCACAATTTACATCGATGTTCATTTCATTTTATATGTCAGAAAATCTGAAGAAAATCCACAGTTTACGTCAACATTAGACAAATTTTGCACTTCTTATTATTGTACATTAATACAAATCCCACCATTTACTTGTCTGCAGAATTTCAAGATATGTTTTTAATGACCTGCAGAAGATGTAGGAAAGTAGTTCCTCAGAAATGCTACCTGCCAGGTAAGTTCTCATTTTCTCCTCTCTAACTTCACAGACAAATGGTTCAATTTCTACATTGTGGATAGGTCCCAAGCAATCATAGTATATGGCTGTAAATCCCCTGCTCTCCCAGTTAGCTCAGGTGTAACTTTGACCTTTGCCTCGTCATCCATTCATATGCATATGGATGACTCTTCATTTTATGCCTGTGGTTCCCTCCATTGTTGAGGTGGTGACACAGCTCCAGAGAAACTTTGATAGCAAACAACACTGGTTCAGTGCTGACCATCTCAACCTACATGCCAAAGATGGTCTCTCTGACCTTTGGCACCAGGACAGAAATAGTTAATACCCCATCCCTTTAGTCTTTAATATGCTGCCTGGTTGGCTTCCACTGTATGCTGCCACCAACTTCAAATACTTGGGAATTTGGCTGGAATGCCACTTAACATCTCATGCCACTTTGATGGCATCCATCAGAATCTTCTGCCAAAACTAGGGCACTGCATCTGAACAAATTTGGTCTCCCTTATCCCATCTACCACAAAAGCATTGCAAATATGCTTATTCCAGATTAGAACTTCAGTTGCAGCAATTTACATGGTCAGATATATCCTGACATTTCTGTGACATCTCTAGAGGAGCTTGTCTGCAGTACCACTGTAGGGCCACCAGAGAAAATGTCTTTAGAAATATAACAGACTATCAGGAACTATCTGGCCATGTCTATTATTGGAACTGTATGGGTTTTTGGTGAAATGTGCTACCCCCAAAAGCACCCTGGCTTGTTTGGACCTACTCTTCTACTCATACCTGCAAGGTCTTCTTTGCCCTTACTGTCCCCTCTGCCTGATCTGATCCTCCAATGAGGGACTGCTAGAGATTCCCTGGGTATGCTTAAAAACAGTTGGGGCCCGCTTTTTTGCCTTTCTGGCTCCTACCCAGTGGAATTCTCTACCTCATCGGATAGTAGATAGACTGACAGTCCAGGATTTTAAAGCAGCCCTAAAAATGTATCTGTTTCTCCAGGCTTTCTAGGAGGCCAGTTGAATGCATCGAAATGAGGAGAACTTGGTATGTGCAGTATTTTTATTATGATGATTTTAAATGTTTGCTGTTGTTGGTTTTACTGTATGTAAATTGTATAGGCACCCTGAGCATTGGATGGGCATCTAATATAAATAAAACTCATAATGATTATGATGATTCTGCCATTTTCCCCTAGACTGCCCCTCCCCTATATCAATACTACTTCTATATTGTATGACACTACTGCTGCTGCTGAGAGCACTCCTACTGTTATAAGAGTTATTTCATGTGCATTCTTAGAGTATGGGAACCTTATACCGAAAGTGACCTTTTTATACCCTAAGAATGTGAGAACAATCTCAAAACAGTAAGAGTAGTCTCCACAAAAGTATTAATGTATTTTGATCAAAATCGATAAATAATACATTAAAAAATATTGGAAATTTCCCAAAGCAGCCAATTTCCAGGGCAACCACATGCAAGACACTGTTTTACAGAACTAGAGTCTCTCACATGCAGGGGAAAGAGCACTGTGATGATTTTGAAGTGTTCCCTTGATCTGTAATCTGGTTTGGCTGTTTGTTTTATGATCTCCACTCCCTTCTATATCATCCCTTCTTTATTCATACTCCCTTCATAAGTATTACCCACTCATTCTATCTTTACTGCCCCAAATTCTCACAAGGCAGGAGGGATTCTCTTAATGGCTCACATGTCTGTGTTTAAGACTTCCTCCATTCATCCTCTTGTCCTCCTCTCCTTCCATCCTTGAATCCATTTTCTCCAGCTACACTACCCATGTTGGCTCCTGCAGTTAACCACATCAACTCTTACTGCTTTGTTTTTTTTCTCCCTTTTTCCAATCCAATTCTCCTTTTATTGGATTGCTAATGGAGTACCTTTACCTCTGACTACCTCTCCTAACTTAAAATTATTTTTATTGTTCAATTGGACTATTGAATAACAGTTCTGATGTTTGCCATTACTGCTTGATTATTCTGATTATGGTGCCGTACTTGTTTGTATACACTGTTTTAGGAAAATTAGACTGACATACACAATATGTAATAATTAATATTATTCAATCAGAGTTAACATTCTGAGTTTATTATTTTATTTTATTATTACTTACCATGCCTTGGCAAAGGTATTCTGATTAAGGAAATCTTCTGCAAGCATGCCAGAGGACTTAGGCAAGTTTTTTCTGTAAGATGGTTATTGTGGACTGAGGCTCAGGGTAAAGGACAGCTTAGGACATATATATAAATATGCAAGTGAGAGGAGAGGAGTTAACCACCTTATAAAATTGTATCTTAAAAATACTGTAGAACCCCATTTATCTGAACCCCACTTAACGGTCAACCTCAGTTACTCGAAACAGAGTTGTGTCCTCCACGGAGCTGTTAATCACAGCTGTTATCACCTTTGTGCACCTTCATTCATGTATTCAGTTTTTCAGCAGCTTCTTAGTGGGTGGACAATAGGTAGGATTGCAGATAGTTAGGACACAATTAGAAAACAATTAGACATTCTTGCTCCTGTCTTGCCTCCCCCTGCCTTCTGCCCCACCCCTGCATGCCCATTCACTTGTGACCTCTGGCACATAGTCACTGTCTTGATTTTTCATGTTTGTACAGTATTTTTTTTAATATTTGTGCCTGCCTTTTGTTAATTTCTGTTATATTTGCCAACTGCCTGCTTCTAACCACTGCAAGAACTGCTGACACTCACACTGCATCAAACTTGCACTCATAGCCTACAGCATCTTTTCCAAAACAAGCAGACGTAATGAACCACTCTCACTCAATGCTGTGGTTCTATGTGAAATCTGAAATCCTGTTTATCCTGAAAATAGACAGAAGTCAAAATAATCTATCATTCAAGCATAAGAGAGAGGGTATGAGAGATGAGGAGATGGAGTCATTGTAGCTACAGAACTGTATTCAGAAAATATATGGAGATGGATGTGAACAGCAACCACCAGCCTTCCGATTCACCAACTCACCAACCACCCACTGCTGTAACAGATCAGAAGTAGGTATGCAATCTTTTAACAATATTTTAATGGAACTTAAAATGTTAGTACCATCTTAAGTACACAATTACACCAATTACATGACTTCTCATTGCAAGTGCTAAAATGCATGATAATAATAGCAACCTTACTTATCCAAAATCCAGTTCATCCAAATGTTTTTCATGTTCCCCAAGACATTCATATAAACAGGGTTTTACTGTATATGTAACTTGATCCAGATATTTGGTGAAGGACAGAGGCTGGTGACTGCTCTTCCTGGCTCAATCAGATTTGCAACTATACATTTAGAGGCCTACTGGCATTTGGAATGTTTATCCAACTCTAAGTCACTGCTCAGTGAATAAGATGAGTGCTGTCCTTTTGAAAGAAGGATGTAAACTAAAAATCTATTGGTGTTTTATAAAGGAATTGTAAATGACACAAACATTTAACTCACAGTATTTCAAAAGTAAGGATACTGTTATGAAAATATGCTTAAAGGTCCTGTAAAGAGATTTTAACTTTTTGAGGAAAAATTCTGAAATCTCCATTACTGGAAATGCAGGCATCTGCATCATAAATAATAAATAATGGGTGGCCTTATCACTTCAAAAGTCTGCACAACATTCATTTTGTACACTTTTTGCTTTGCAGGCAGACAGACATGTAACTCTGAAGCCCTTTTCCACTCAGACACAGACAGTCAAGAAGCTCAAAGCTTTCCCTTGGGGCTCTATTTATGATAGTGATATGAAGAAAAATAAAAAAAAAAGACTTTTGGACACTGCCTTGAAATGCCAGCAGAAACATCTACCCCTGGAATTATGAACTTTTGCTAAACACCCTAAATGGCTGGATTTGAACTAACTGATGACAGCTAACAAATCATGCTTTATGGAAGACAGAACCAGACCTGAACCTGTGAACCAAATGTTTACCAGCAAAGTATCTCCTGCCCCCTGACAAGTCTGCAAATAAAGACATTTCATGCCAGCCGACAAATTTAAGAATTTATTTAATAATATTTTTACTCAAAGGTATGCGCTAGAAGTTGTTTTAAGGGTGGGGTCAGGTTAATGTTACTGGTAATCTAATGGGTGTACATTATAGTGGAATATATCTGATGATTATGTCTGACAAAAGATAAAGGACCTGATAGTCAAAGGTCAGAATATGCACTAATGTGATTAGTGCATATGCTTGCCCAGGTTTCCATGAGCAATCCTGGCTAGCCCATATTCAGGAGCCCCAGGAGAACCCCACAAACTCAGCAGCACCAAAGTGCTAAAATACCACTTTGTCTACACAAATGAGGGGGTTCCCTCATGCATACCAGAACAGTGGCATATTTGAAGGTTGGCAGTGGCATAAAACAGGCCCCCCAGTGGTGCTGTTTACCACTGCTGCAAACCACTCTTAACTGGGTGATAAGTCCACATTCCCTGCTCCCAGGGGCACGGCAGCAGTACTGCAGCCACCCACCTTGAAATCTTGTTCTTATGACCTCAAGGATGCCATGCTGTATGGTGGTTCCCCCCTCCATGATTGTTCTCCCAAGTGTTATTATGTATGTAAATGCTGTTCATAATCCTCCCTGCTGTCCAGTGACTCCTCCCACCCCCATTGCTCCTCTGAGCAGTGTTATGTATGCAAATACTGTTTGTAATGCTCTCTAGGGTCCAGTGGTGTCCAGCAGCTCCCCCCACCCTGATTGCTGCTCTGAGTGATGTTATGTATATAAATGCTGTTCATAATCCTCCTTGGGGTTCAGTGGCTCCCCCCACCCACCCCCGATCACTCTTCTGAGTGCTGTTACATATGTAAATGTTATTAATAATCCTCCTAAGTGTCCATTAGTGTTCCCCACACCCAATCGCTCCTCCAAGTGGTGTTGTATATGTAAATGTTGGAAGAAAAGAAGGATTATGAAGGAAGGAAGGATTATGAACTGCATATTTATTTATTTAATGAAATGGGTTTCACTAGGAAAGACATACTGAGCTAAAAAAAATAGCTCATTTCCAGATACATCCTGGGGGGAGGGAGGAAGGGTAAGTACATGGATTAAGTTGCATTAAAACAATACAGCAACACAGTAGTTGCACAATGTTAAACAGGGAGAGATATGTACAGAGATAAAATGGGATTTACAACTCCAGTAATTACACAGCATTATTACAGCAGTACTATAATATACATCATTTACATTTAGAAGCAAGACAGCACAGGCTGCACATTGGGGTTGGGGTTTGGGGGAGGTGAGAGGGGGATTAATATGGCAGGGAAGTGAGGGAGGTGGAGAAGATAGGCATGAGGAGAGCAAGGGTAGGGAGAGGGGGAAGGCAAATTTGCAAGGGGCAATTACAGGAGGGAACTGTGTGGGCTAGGAATAGAGAGGAGAGAGAGAGTTTGGAGGAAGCAGAGCAAATGGAAAGGGGGAGCAAATTCCAGAGTTTAGGAAAGCAGAAGGAGAACACATCTGTCCAGCAAGAGATTTCTGAGGGGGGAGAAGGAGGGAGCAATAGCCTGGGTTGCAGAGGAAGTAGGGGGAGTGAGGCATTGGTGGGAGAAGGGAGCACAGATGGGGAGGAGGAAAGCCAGCCAGAACTTAGAAATGAATGCGGCACAGTGATTTAGGCAGCAATCTTCCATGGAAGGGAGGGGGACAACAGAGTACAGAGAACAGTGGTGAGTGCAGGGAGGACAGTTCAAAATAAAATGGCAGAAGGAGTGGAAGAGGGGGACCAGTCTGGCCAGGGTGGACCTGGGGCAGCACTATAGGCTATGTCATCATAATCAAAGATGGAAAGGATTATCTTAGTGATTATATCATTGTCGGCAGGTAGAGGGATGAAACTTTTGCTACTAAAGGGGGGTCTGAGCTTGGGGTAGAGTTTTTTGTGAATGGTGTCTATGTGCTGTGAAAAGTCAAGGTGCAAGTCAAGTCAGACCCCAAGGTATTTGAATGAGAGAACATCATCTATGATGTCCCCATCTAGGGTGTGGAAGGAGGGGAAGGATGTGATCTTGGAATTCCTCGGCCTAGTGCCACATAGAGACTATCTTCTTAGTTTTTAGGGATAACTGATTTGACCAGAACAATTTCTGGACAGTGCCAAAGTCAGGCTGACACTTGGCTATTACCTCAGATGGAGAAGACCCAGAGGCAAAAAGGACTGTGTCATCTGTGTACATGTGGAAGGACTTAGATGGTCAGGCAGAGGAGAGGTCATTTAGAAAAATGGAAAAAAGCAGAGGATCAAGAATGGAACCTTGGGGGACAACACTGTGAATGAAGAGGGGAGGATTTAGGGAATCTCCTGTTTTCACTGATTGTGACCTACCTATGTGGTAGGAGATGAACCAGTTCACTGCAGACTCTGAGAGACCCACTGACTTCAGTTTGTTCAAGAGAAGAGAGTGGGAGACAGTGTTGAAATCTTTCACTAAATCAACAAATATGGAAGCAGTGAAGAGGCCCTGATCCATCCTTGTGTGTAATGCAACAGTGAGCCTGAGGAGGGAGGAAGTGGTGGAGTGAAGTTTGGAAAAACCAGACTTGAAGGGGGTGAAGAAGGAAGAGGAATCAGGGAAGGTGACAGTTGGGACAGAACTACTGTATGGGCTCTTGGAGTTTAGATAAAGTTGGGAGGAGGGAGATCGGGCAGAAGTTTCTGGGACAGGAGTCAACTCCTTTTGGCAGGGGTATAACAGTTGCGTGTTTCCAGGTGTCCGGGACAGTGGCAAGGGAGAAGGAGAGGTCAGGAAGAGAGGTGAATGGAAGGACAATGGCCAGGAAGAGAAGTGAAGCAGCTTAGGGTCTAAATCATCAAGGCTCCCACCTTTCTGGGTTTTGAGAGCCTGGAGAGCTTTTAGAGAAGTAGCTGAGGTAACTTGTGAGAAGAAAAATGGAAGTCCAGGATTAACCCGGGTAGGGGGTATGGTGGTAGGTGTTTGGGGAGAAGGTGCAGAGGAGTGAGGAGACACAGGAGGTAAAGTAGGAGTTGAAAGCAGATGCTACAGAAGATGGGTCAAAGATGATGTAGTCACCTTGAGGATTGGTGGGTGGACTGGGTAGGGGGAAAAGAGGGCAAGGATGACTTTCCAGAATTTAGAGTGATGGTTAAGATTTTTCTGGAAAGAGGAGGAAAATAACTCAGCCTTTATTAACATGGTGGCTCTAGTACAAGAATTCCCCAAGGTGCAGTATCTGGTATGGTCTGCAGTGTGCCAGAGGATTTATACGCCTTCCATAACAGGTCACAAGCTCAAGGACAAGCTAGAAGTTCAGCTGAGATCCAGGGAAAGTGAGAACCTCTGACCCTGTTTTTCCAAAGGGGAGCATGCAAATCCCAGATTGATAAAAATCTAGAGGGGAAGTAGATGAGGGCTTGCTTTATGTTGGTAGCTTCATAGATGGGGACCAGTCAGTTGCTAGCAGATCAGCATACACAGCGGATAGATCAATAGACTGGAAGAACCTGACCTGGATACTTTTCGGGGGGACTCTGGGGCAGCAAATGTTTTGCATACAGAATACCTTATGGTGGTCACTGAGTGCATTGAGAAGGGTACAATGTGGGTGAGTTATGAGAAACCAGTCAAATAGTGAGTGGTTTGGGGATGTAGGGTAGTGGTGGTTAGAGAGTGAGATAAGTTGAGTGAGGTGATGGGACTTAACATTTTGACAGAATTCAGAGTTAGTGTGGGAAAGCCAGTTAATGTTGAAGTCCCCTAAGATGAGAAGGGGGGCATGCAAGGAGATGGTAGTAAGGAGTTCAGAGACAGAAGAAGTAGATAGCCCTGGACAGCAGTAGATGCCTGCCATGTAAATGGGAAAGGAGAAAGGGAGGGCGAGTTTGAGGATGAAGAGTTCATAAGCAGCAGGGGAGGTGATAGAGAGCACTGCAGTAAACTGAATAGAGGACGAGAGGTAGATGGCAATACCTCCACCCTTCATGGGATGGTCTTGTTGGGTGAGGGTGAATCCAGGGATGGTGACTGCCTAGTCACAAATCTTGTGGGAAAGCCAAGATTCTGATATGAGCAGGACATCAAGTTTGGGAGAAATCACAAGGGGTTGGAGCTGGTCAATTTTGGGCAAGAGGCTGCGGATATTGATGTGGGCCACCGGAAGTCCTTTGGGGAGATTGGAGGGAAGGGAGTAGGGTAGACCTGGATTTGGCTCAACATCACCAGCTATGAGGAGTAGTAGAAGTAGGATGAGCTTGATGGGGACAGGGGAGTGATGGCAATGCTGTGGAGATAAAGGGGGAGTGAGGGTAGGAGGGCAAGAGGAGGGAGGATCTGGAGGACACCAGGTGGAGCCAGGAGGAGTAAGCAGCCTGGAAGCCAGGGGGAGTGAGGAGGGGGAAGGAAGCAGAAGGAGGGAGGGGGAGGATAGGGGGAGGGGGTGAGGAGGAGAGAAGCAGGCAGGGAAGAGAGGGTGTGGAAAACAGAGGGAAAGAGGGATAGGATGAAGTCAGGTGTGCTGTAAAGCTGCATGATCAGGAGTAGTAGCTGGGGGAAGACAGGGTCTTGGCAGGTAGCTGTGAGGTAGGTGGGAACAGCAGAGGTATGAGTTAGCATAGAATATGTGGCTGCAGGAGGGCTGTGGTGCTACAGAAATGTAGATGAATTATAGATGAATATTGTACCTCTTACTAAATGATATAGACCAAGAGGAAGGGGGAGTGAGGGGTTGCTAGTACTGAGGGAAGATTCCATCCAAGAGCGCTGTAGTAAATTAGGCAATGTTTATTACATATAAGTAATATTGCTACCCTTACTAGGTGGTATAGTTTGGGTGGCTGGGAAGGTGGGAGTTAAAAGTATTATGGCTGGACTATACAAGGGTGCAGGCAGCCTAGCTAAAGAAGTAGGTAGGTAGTTTGAAGAACTTAGCAGGCATTTCCAATAAACTTAGCAGTGACAGAGTTCCTGGTTAAAGGCTGAAGTCTTACTGGTGGGGAGGAGACAGGTACAGTTCAATGATCTTGATTGGAATGAGTATAAAGCAAGCATACCCACCATGGGTGGGAGGGAGGGTTACTACTCAGCGTCGCTGCCAACATGCCAAACTAGCATGGTCCAAGGTCTGTACATAGGATCCCAAGTTGCATTGTTCCATCAGAGTGGGGAGGGCTGGGGATCTAGCCATCTTGACCCTGTCCTTGCTGCAGGAGTGGTGAACTGCTGAGGCAAGTGGCTGGGAACCCAAATTGCATTGTTCTGTCAGTGTGGGAAGAGCTGGTGGCTAGACCTCTTGACCCTGTCCCAGCTGCAGAAGCAGTAAACTGCTGAGGCAGGTGGCTGGGGTTTCAAGTTGCATTGTTCTGTCAGTGTCGGGATGGTTGGGGAGCTAGCCATCTCAACCCTGTCCGAGCTGCAGGAGTGGCAAACTCCTGAGACAAGTGGCTGGGGTCTGAAGTTGCGTGGTTCCATCAGTGTGGGAAGGGCTGGGAAGCTAGCCCAGTTGACCTTGTCCCAGTTGCAGGAGTAATGAACTGCTGAGGCAAGTGGTAGGGGCTCCAAGTTGTGTTGTTCTGTTGGTGTGGGGAGGTCTGGGGAACTAGCCCTTTCAACCCTGTCCCAGCTGCAGGAGTGACAAACTGCTGAGACAAGTGGCTGGAGTTCCAAGTTGCATTGTTCCATAAGTGTGTGGAAGGCTGGGGAGCTAGCCCTCTCAAATCTGTCCCAGCTGCAGAAGCAGCAAACTGCTGAGACAAGTGGCTGGGCTCTGAAGTTACATTGCTCTGACATCGTGGGAAGGGCTGAGGAGCTAGCCCTCTTGGCCCTGTCTCAGCTGCAGGAGCGGTAAACTGCTGAGGCAAGTGGCTGGAGTTCCAAGTTGCATTGAACCATCAGTGTGCAAAGGGCTGGGGAACTAGCTTTCTCAAATCTGTCCTTGCTGCAGGAGTGGTGAACTGCTGAGGCAAGTGGCTGGGGTGCCAAGTTGCATTGTTCTGTCAGTGTGGGAAGGGTTGGGGAGCTAGCCCTCTAGACCCTGTGCCAGCTGTAGGAGCAGTGAACTGCTGAGGCAAGTGGCTGGGATCCCAAGCTGTGCTGTTTCATCAGTGTCGGGAGGGCTGGGGAGGCAGCCCTCTTGACCCTGACCCAGCAACAGGAGCAATGAATTGCTGAGGTAAGTTGTTAGGGTCCCAAGTTGCATTGTTCTGTCAGTGTGAGGAGGGCTGGGGAGCTAGCCCTTTTAACCCTGACCCTGCTGCAAGAGTGGTGAACTATGCATATACACACATAACTCCACTCAGGGGATCAATCAAAGGGTGGGGCAGTATAATAGACCACCAGGGCATACATTTCCTATGTGGCAATAATGCTAAGGGACTACTGCACTCTATGCAAATAAGCCCATAATGGGCATGCAAATGGACCCTTAGAGCCTTGCCTGCCAATCAGTTCATTTGCATGTTTGGGCTGAATATAGTTCACAGGGATCTAGGTGCTATCCTCTTTCTGGTAGCACTATTCCCTGTGGGTATATACAGCCCAACCCCATGTCAGGGCAGTGAAGTTGCACCAATATTCAGACAGATAGTGCCTCTCACTAACCTTGTGTCTCTCTGAATCTACCAATATTTGTCCCCTAGCCCCCAATGCCTATCCCCCTCCTCTTCCCCATCACCCTTTCTGACATTCTTCCATCTTAACTACTCTCCTCTTCACAAGTTATTTTGACAAAGTCACTTACTGACTGCTACTTACCTGTTTGTGAACTCACTGAGTTGTGTCTTACATGCTACTATACTCCCCCCACACCCAACACCTCTTCCTCCTTTATCCACCTTCCCTTATCATCCTTTCTGTGCTGCTTTGCCACTGCCTCCCCCCCACTCACTCACCACTGCACCCTCTATGCTCCACTATCCCTTGCCCCGCTCTCCCACAGAAGAACCATGCACAGCATCTCTCTCATGGCAAAATTCTGGTTCGGCTCCCTCCCCCCCCCCAACCTCACTTCCTGCTTGACCCCAGCTAACTCTCTTGATTACCCTCTCCAACACAGGGACTTGTGTTCCTTTCACATCCCTCACCCACAAAGTGTCTCCGGCAAAGCTGCCTTTTCGCACCGGCTCCCCCTTCTCTGGAACAGCCTTCCCTCTGACCTGCGCCAGGCCTCCTCTCTTTCTGCAATAAAAAAACTCCTCAGGCTCCACCCCACCCCACCTTGCACCAACTGCCCAAATATTTCCCAGAACACCTCCTAAGCCCCTCCACCTTAAGATATTTTCTTGCAGCAGTCCTGAACACTATCTCTGTATACTGACTGACTCCTTTATAAATGTAAAAATTCTTGTGTACTGTAATGAAACATGGTTGTGTATACTGAATCTTTTGATTTTACCTTGTGAAACTCTTCTCACCTCTGTGTACGCTCTGAACCCGGGTCGCACCTGTAAACGAGCGTCGGCTCAGCATGCCTTTCCCGATTATCAATTTTAATAAATAAATAAGTAAATAAACTAAATAAAGCAGTATCCAGAGCAGGCACAACCACAATGCAAACATTTGCACTATGCTTGCATTGAGTATCTGAATGTCTAGCCTATACTATGGTGTTACTTGAAAGGAATGTCCTTTTGTTTTCAGACTGAAACTAATCTCTCTTATTGAAGCATCAAATAATCTCTTGTCTACAATGCAATGTATGATTGTGTAAACCCCAGATTATTCTTACAGTTGATCTTTTGTAGTGTGTAACTTATTTAATCAATATATTTATGACAAACGTGTTAATCTTTTCTGGGTGGCAAATACATAAAACATTTAAAAGAACATTTTTAAAATTTGGCTGCGAATATATATGAGCCATAATAATACAAATAATTTACTACTGATCATAAGAAAATATACGGATTGAAGTTCCCAGTGCAGATTTAGGACACTCTACTGTACCTCTTCCCTTTTTTATCCCCATGCATGGCACACCTGGAAATCTGCTTTTGTCAGCTCAGTATGTGCTCCTGCATAGACATTTTAAATAATTAAAAAAAATGAGCTAAAAATATATTTTCAGTTTTTGTTGTGTATACTGCAGATAAAAAAATGTTTCACTAGAATGCAGACACAAATTGCCTTCAACTCTGGAGTAATGGTGTCAATGTATCTTATACAGAAAACGTATTAATTTGTAATTTCAGGAAAGGCCCACAAAACTGTGGCTGTGCACTGTAAAAAGGTGACATAAATTGTGTTGGACAGTGGATCTATGCGTTTGACAATATGTAAGTGCTATAGGGAATATTTAACATCCTGAGTGTAGTTCATTAACTAACTTGAATAACAGAAGACCTCTAATTAAATGCATATAACTAGATTTAATTTTATTTATATTTTAATAGGATGAGACTGCTTGGCAGAGCCTGTTTTCAGAGTCATCCTACATCACACAAATATATAGCATACAGACTTAAAGAGCAAATAAATACCAATATTGCTCTACCTGTTGCTGTACTGTTTTGAAGTTTTATTGTATTTGTTGTAAAGCACTCTAAGCCTTCCGGAAAAGATGCTACAGAAATGAAATTGTTTTGCCTACCTCCAGGACATGATACTGGAAGTCACATACCATTTGCATATCCATACAGTGGTGCCCCTTCTTGTTCACATATGCATCCTTGTCAGTGGTCAGTGCTTTTATGACCATACAACATGTGTGCAGCCTAGTGTACTCAGTACATGTGGGAGGTGTGCAGTTATTTAGAACCCCAGCTTCACTGCCAACTACTGCTGTGCATCATCTGAGATTGTGATATACTTCAGTGTTCAGCATAACAGTGCCACCAGGAATTGTTTTAGGCACTTGGACACGGTGGATTGTGAGATTCCCAGGGTATCATCTGTTGGTGTTTGGAAGGTCCCAGTAGCCAGGAGACAGTGCAGCACTGACCTTCACCACCACTTTTATGGGATGGCCTCTGTGTGTTCTGTTCTGAAGGTCCCCTTTGAGCTTATTGCACAGCTTTGTGATTGCTCCCTGTTGAGACAGTATTGTGCCACACACTGCTCATCTATCAGGTCATTATATGATGTCTGCCTCTAGTATACCATCACAGTATATCTCCCATGAGATCTCTGCTGTATTGTGGTCTGCCCTGCTTCTGTGCTCTGCTGGCATACCTTGCCTGCTGCTGGGCATGTCTCCACCTTCTTGCAGCCATGGCAAGCATGAAGGCCATTAGGGCTGCTGCTACTGGCATGCTTTTGTTTCACAGCTCTGTGGCTTGTGCTTTTGCTGTCATTCTTTGGTTGTGACTCAACCCTGCCTGTATGCTGTGGGGCTATTTATATGCTCTAGTGCCACTTTATGTTTTTCCTGGTGAAACACTTTTAAGAAATAAATAAAAAAACTTAGTACAGCTGTGGATAGTCTAACAGCTGTATGCATTGTTTGAAACAAATGTAGGATCCGCATTCTTTGAAATTCCCATATAGGGGTGTGGTGCATCATTTATTTAATGCAGGCATGCTTTCACCATGGCACAGGCAGCTTTTGGGGCACAAGCATGATGTTAGCTAGTGTGATGCAAGCAGCCTCGTATTTGATGCAAGTACTGTTAAAAAAATTGGGAATGCTGGAAACCCATGGCAAATGATGGCCCTTGTGGCGTTCTTTTTGATGCAAACATCATGCATCATACTATGTCCTTTGAAAAGCTGGCCCAGGTTCTGTAGATTCACTGATCTGGGATAAAATATCAAATTCAGGCTGTCATGTTGTGGCTGTTGTGAAGCAGATAGTATAAGAGCAAGCAGATGTCATGACAACCACGAAACATATCCATAACAACTCTGTAATAGAACCTGAATGTGAAGCTGACAATCCATGGGAGGTGTTCACACAAAGATCTGCCTCAAGATTGTACATCTTTTTGTTTAAATAAACTTTGGATTAGATTACTTTTTCATTATGTCCCTGAGAAATTAACCACTTTTCCTTTTCCTTTTTTCATCATCTGCCTTTGAGGAAAAAGTACGAAGGAATACAAAGCTGGAAAAATACACAGCAGAGATCCTAATTCCAAAAATGACAACACATGATGCTCTTCTGTTCTGGAAGACTAATAAATGCCATTTTCAACATTAGCTAAAATCACTAAGCAATTCTTATCAGCCCCACCAATGAACATCCCCAGTGAATGGGTGTTCAGCATGGCTGGAGATGTAATCACTGAATGTCAGTCTTGTCTTTCTCCTGAACACGCAAATATGTTGCTATTTTTGAAACAAAACTTAATAACATTTTAAACAGGATGCTGTGAATATGGTTTTACTTTTTAGTTCTGAGCTGGATTTTGTAATGTTTCTGATAAAATTAAAGGACTGCTTATTTAACCGTTGTCTAGATGATGGAGCTGCTCTGCCCATGATGCGCACAGGTGCAGTTTTCTGCTGGTGAAGGGGAACCACAGAACTATGCACAGCTCCCCTGATAAACATTGCTCTGTGCCTCAGCTTAGGAGCTGTAAATGAGAATGTTATAATGTCTATTAACTTGATGTAACTGCTCAATACTAATAACATTACTAGTATTACTAACCCACCACAAAAACAAAAATTTCTGTGTGGTTTGCTCTGCCATAGTACTGGTCAGTGTGTTTGTGGACCACAACCATTGGCAATATTGTTGTCCAAGGTTTCTGCGTGTCCCCGAGTTGCCTCCCCCCCCCAGAGGTGGTTATTTTTAGTGGGGGGGGGGGAGTTGGAGGCAAACAGAAATTTCTGTGTGGTTTGCTTTGCCATGATAGTAGTTGGTGTTCATGGACCACTACCCTTGGCACTAATGTTGCGGTTGCTGTTTTGAGTGGGCGCTGCTTTTGACAAGTGTTGTTTTGCCTTCGCTATTTTAGACTGCACTGTTCTTGTTTACATGGTCATGACCTAGTGCCCCTAGTTTTTTTCCAGTGTTCAATCAAAGTTATGAAATGTTACTGGGTTTTCAGGTAAAAACAGTGGCCTTGCTGCTTGATATTTATTTACTTATTTATTAAAGTATTTCACCAGGAAAGACATACTGAGCCAATATTAACTCATTTCCAGATACATCCTGGGGAAAATGGAAAGAAGGAGAGATACAGGCATAACATAGTATATACAGCACAATACAATGTGACAGTGGATTTTCTTGTACATTAGCAGTATATACAATATTTACAATCATCTGCAGGTAAGCTACAATGGAGAAACTTAGTCTGGGGACAGGTTGAAAGTGGTTAGATAAGTGGGGAGGTACTGTAGGAAGGGCAGGAGAAGGTGAGAAGGAGTAAGGAGAGGAGAGTGGAGTGAAACATTGGGTCAGAGCATTAGGGGCACATTTGATAACTTTAATACATCATCATAGGTCAAGAAATATACTTTACATTTTTTAATATCACTTTTAAGTGCTGTCTGCAACCCATTACATCTTGGGCTTTTACTTGATCATCAGTTGCTGTTGGTGCCATAATAAAATCTTGCTGGCATTTACAGAAGATAGAAATGTTAACTTTTGCATGTGACTGATTCCTGCACTCAACCTTACATCTGCTTTGGCTACAAAAAGTAACCCAGCTGCAATTAGACTAATAGCACATCAGAATAGTAATCCTTCTAGAAGTATACAGAGGTAAAACACCAGGAAAAGTTAAAATAAATGTTGATATATTGACAAAGACAAGAAACATTTCCTATTATAATGGACAGTATTATGGTAACCTCATGAAGCAGCAGAAGTACAACAGATGCTGTAAAGGGACAGACGGAAGAATAGCCACATGGGACTGGTGACACTGATGAATAGGGAGGGTTGCAGCAAATGGGGAAATGGTTTAGTTTAAGTGGAACTATGGAATAATTGAGTCAGTGCTAGACTGGTGAGGTTCCAGGTAGGAACAATCAAACTGGATGGAACATGAGTCTTTTTCTGTCCATAATCATCTTTTTATCTATATTGACTCTTGAGGCTGCATTACCAGAACAATACAGTTTAGTAGTTAGAGGCAAAACAAGGCAATTTCATTTTTATAGTGCCACTTCCCAAAAGCTTAACATTACAGACGGGAACATATTTGAAACACGTAGCATAACACATATAAAAGAATCACACAGATGACAAAATAAGTAAATAAACTTCAAATAAATAATGTTACAAAAGTAACTGTTGGATTAAACTTTCACACAGCAGGTCTGGAAAAGTGAGGATGAGCAGATGGGTTTTCAGATCTTTCTTAAAAAACTCCAACACAGTACTTGATAAAATGTGGGATGGTAGTGAATTCCATAATTGGGATTCTGCCAGTGCAATGACACTGTCCCCTAATGTCTTTAACTGGGAATGGGTGATGGCTAGCATGTTAGCTTCAAAAAAAGTGGGACACCTGGCATCAGAAGGTCTTCTAGGTATTGAAGACCCAATCTGCATAGAGGTCTTGCATACTAAGCAAACCTTGAGAGGGATTTGCCACTGGTGTGATATAGTCTAACATGCTTGTGAAGGATATCAGTCATGCTGTAACATTCTTCACCAGCTTCAGGTGGTACATCAACTCCTTAAGGAAGCCCTAGATTAAGAGTGTCAAAGTAATCTATGTCAGATATCAGGAAGCCATCCACCAATGTGAAAAAGTCCTCATCCAATAGATATGGCTTCATCCCAGCAGTATTCCTCAAATGGCAAAAGCAGTATTGAGCTACAGTTGCCAGCTGAGACAAGGTTCACCTTGCAGTTTAGTCAGGATCCCAGATTTTTAACCATTTCCACACCTTGAAGGGGTGTATTATTTATAGTGGTGGGCGTAGTGGCTAAAATTCGCTCTGCAAAGTGATTCATGGAGTAACGGGGAATCCGAGAAGTACTCTGCAATGCAAAGTGGAGTACTTTGTGTTATAATGGGGAATGCGAAGCCCATTGAAAACAATGACTTTGCATTATTCTGCCTCCCCCAAACCACTTCTCCACTAGTTTTAAGGCAAAGTACATTGAAATCAATGTACTTCACCTCAGTTTGCCTTGTTTTTGAGCTCCAAATGTGAGTTTTGCAGTGTTTCATGGAATTGCAGGTCACATGGGCTCTAGATTGTTCTGCACAGCCTCAGTTCTGTGTAGGGTGTGTGTAGTGGAAGATGGAGACAGTTTCCTCTCAGAGCTCTGTGATTCAAATCCTCTGAAAGCTGTTAAAAAAAAGCCTTTTTGAGCTATTTTTTTTTTTGCTCAAAATTTAGTAAATTGATTGTAGGAAACCTTCCTGTGCTCATATCATCGAGTGTTTATTGTTTGTGTGTGGATTTTGAATATTAATTTGGAACAGTCAGTCTGTTTACTGTGAAGTGTGCATTGGGGGAGGGGCATATCTGTGGAGTAGGTAGATTAACTGGGAAAAAAAGGCAGTTTTTCTGTTTTGGTTATATTTTTCATGTATAACTGTGTTAATGTACACACAGTAATATTTTCAATAATTCTTGACATTTTTTTGCTGATGTTGTGGTACAGCAGTGTATAATTTCAGTATGTTTAAAACATGTGGTTATATTACTAATGGTTTTCAATTTGCTATGCATTACTTGTCATGTGTGTGTGTGTGTGTGTGTGTGTGTGTGTGTGATGAGTGCCATTAAATCAAACACCTTTTATTGTGCCACAGAGTAGTTGCAGCAGTGTGAACCTGCTATCCACTGCACCTGCATGCATTTTTTATACTGCTTTGTGGTATCTTTATTGGTAGTGTACTGCTACTGCCATGCACTCCCCCCCCCCCACAAACCAGCAAAAGGTATTATTTTCCAGATTTAGATTTGTGACTTGTGAGCACTGGTTAGGTGTTGTTGTGCCTTTGCATCTGCATCTCTTGAGTGTGCAGTGCAATCTTAATCTGTCTGTGCATTTGCAGTGCACCATTAATTCTGGGAGACTTTGCATTTTTTGTTACCCTCTCATTTCACTTCATCAGCACTGGGTAATTTTCTGGACACAAGACAGTAGCATCTTAGGGGTGGAAATTAAATCTGGTGACTGTGTGCGACCACTGTGCACATGACTGAGTGCACCATTAATTCTGGGAGACTGCATTTTTTGTTACCATCTCATTTCACTTCATCAGCACTGGGGAATTTTCTGGACACAAGACAGTAGCATTTTGGGGATGCAAATTAATTCTGGTGACTGTGTGTGGCCTCTGTACACATGACAGAGTGCACCATTAATTCTGGGAAAATTTGCATTTTTTTAAGCTTTCATTTCACTTTTTTAGCACTGGCGAATTTCCTGGATGCAAGACAGTAGCATTTTGGGGATGCACATTAATTCTGGTGACTGTGTGTGACCACTGTGCGCATGACGGAGTGCACCATTAATTCTGGGAGACTTTGCATTTTTTATTACCCTCTCATTTCACTTTGTCAGAACAGGGGAATTTCCTGGATACAAGACAGTAGCATTTTGGGGATGCAAATTAATTCTGATGACTGTGTGTGACTACTGCACACATGATGTCTGATTGCACTATTAATTTGGGGAGACTTTGCATTTCTTGTGCTCTCATTACACTTCAAGAGCACATAACATAGAAACATAGACTTTGACGGCAGATAAGGACTGCTTGGCCCATCTAGTCTGCCCATTTCGCTACCTACAGGATAGGCCACAGATCCTAGTTAACCAACAGCCTATTTCTTCCTACCCCCACAAGAATTTCCATATGTCTGTCCCATGCATTCTTGAATTCTCCCACAGTTTTAGACCCTGCAACCTCCTCAGGAAGGCTGTTCCATGCATCCACTACCCTCTCTGTGAAATAATACTTCCTCACATTGCCCCTGAACCGCCCCCCCTCTATCTTTAAATTGTGTCCACTTGTTCTTGCACATCTCTTTTTCTGAAAGATGCTACCCTCTTGGACTTTGTTGATTCCACTGAGGTACTTAAAAGTTTCTATCATGTCCCTTCCTCCCTTCTTTCCTCAAGGGTATACATATTAAGCTCCTTTAGTCTCTCCTCATAAGGCTTCTCTTGCAGACCCTGCACCATTTTAGTTGCCCTCCTCTGGACTGCTTCTATCCTGTCTATGTCCTTGTGGAGATGGGGTCTCCAAAACTGGATGCAGTACTCCAGATGGGGTCTCACCAACAGTCTGTACAGAGGGATAACAACTTCCTGTTTTCTGCTGCTGATGCCTCTCCCTATGCATCCCAGTATACCCCCAGCCCTCCCTACTGCCTTATCACATTGCTTGCTAACCTTAAGGTCATCTGATATGATTACCCCCAGGTTCCTTTCCTTTTTTGTTGTTGTTACTACCTTCCCCCATTGTGTATTCTTCTCCTGGGTTCTTGTTTCCCAGGTGCATTATTTTGCCCTTCTTTACATTGAATCCTAGCTGCCATACTTCTGACCATTCCTCCAACCTTGCCAAGTCCCTTCTCATCCTTTCCACACCTCCTTGTGTATCAACCCTGTTGCAGATCTTTGTGTCATCTGCAAAAGGCATACTTTTCCTTCCAGTCCTCTGCAGTGTCACTTATGAAGACATTAAAAGGACTGGACCCAATACTGAACCCTGCGGTACCCACTAGTAACCATTCTTTCTTCAGAGTGGACTCCATTTACAATTATCTTCTGTGTCCTGTTGTTCAGCCAATGTTTTACCCAGGCTACCACCCTGGGACCCACTCCCAGGCTGGTTAATTTGACTATTAATCTTTTGTATGGGACTGTGTCAAATGCCTTGCTAAAGTCTAGGTAGGCCATGTCCATAGCCCCTCCCTGGTCTACTACTTTGGTCACCCAGTCAAAGAAATCTATTAGATTCATCTGACATGACCTTCCTGCTGTGAACCCATGCTGTCTTGGGTCCTGTGCCCCACTGGCCTCTAAGTACTCAACTATTCTTTCCTTCAGAAGTGACTCCATCACTTTCCCTACCACAGAGATCAGACTGACAGGTCTGTAGTTTCCTGCCTCTGTCTTGGTCCTACTTTTGTGAAGGGGAATCTCATCCACCTTCCTCCAGTCCTCGGGTACCACACCATCCTCCCATGATTTATTAAAAAGAGTAGCCAGTGGTTTCACTAGTTCCCTCCTTAATTCTTTTAGAATTCTGGAGTAAATTCCATCAGGCCCCATTGCTTTGTCCACCTTCAGTTTTAGGAGTTCTTGCAGAACCCTTTCTTCTGTGAAAGGACTGGGATCGACCCCCCTATCAAGAGTGCTTCTGTTAATTGCATTAGGCACTTCCCCCTCCTCTTTTGTGAATACTGAGCAGAAATATTCGTTCAGTATCCCTGCTTTTTCACTGTCCCCCTCTGCCCACCCACCGTTCATTCTATTCAGCCTCACTATCCCTCCCTTTGTCTTTTCATCGCTGATGTACCTATAAAAGGTTTTATCTCCCTTCTTAACCGATTTGGCTATCTTTTCCTCATTTTGGGCCTTTGCTATTCTGACTTCCCTCCCTGCATCCTTCTGCCTTAACTGGTACAGCTGTCTGTCCTGCTTCTTCTGTGTTTCCTTATACTTCCAGAATGCTATCTTTTTCTTCCTGACTTTCACAGCCACCTCTTTTGAGAACCATAGTGGCTTTTTATTTCATTTTGATTTGTTTATTTGCTTCCACAAAGGCTTGTTGCCTCTGTGATGGCAGTTTGATGATTCCCATTGTTTCTCAACACCTCCTTCTAGCCTGTTTGCTAGTGCTTTTCTGAGGCACTCTCCCATCTTGCCAAAGTCAGTCCTCCTAAAGTCCAGTACCCTCACTTTTGTATGGCTTGACTCTGTAACTGAGTTTAACGTGAACCAAACTGTTTGATGGTCACTTGTTCCCAGATGGCAACCCGCTTCTAGATCTGAGATTCTCTCACTGCCCCATTTGAGAGTATGAGGTCTAAGATCGCTCCCTCATGAGTGGGTTCTGAAACTAGCTGTCTGAGACCTGCCATCTGTAGGGTATCAAGAATGGCCCTGCTCTTGGATGTGGCTGCAGAAAATGTGCTCCAGTTAACATCTGGCATATTCAGGGCTCCCATCAACAGTATCTCCCCTTTCTCTGCCATTCTAAGAATGCCTTCTACCATATCCTTGTTCATTTCCTCCCCCTGACATGGGGGTCTGTACACAACCCCTGTGTGGATTGTGGTGCCCTTTCCAGTCTCCAAGGTGACCCACAGTGCCTCCTCTCCTCCCTGTTTACTCTTTCGTTCAGTTGCTTTTATCCCTTCCTTTACATAGAGAGCTACTCCTCCCCCTCTTCTCCCCTGCCTATCTCTCCTGTAGGTTATGTACCCTGGTATGTTAACATCCCAGTCATGGTTCTCTGTGTACCATGTTTATGTGACTGCTATGATATCCCAGCATCCCTCTTCCATCAAGGCCACCAGCTCAGGGAGCTTGTTGCCCAGACTATGGGCATTGGTACTCATTACCCTCCATTTCCTGATGGCCTTACTCCTTTTTGCCCCATCCCTGTCCTTCTTGCCTTTGTCACTTTCTCCATTTACCCCTGCCCTTCTCCCTATCGACACCTCTATGTTTGTGTTTACCACACTTACTACCATGATTTTTTTGGGGGGGCTAGGATTTCCCTGCTCCTTTCCAGTGCTTCCCCCCTTGGCTAGTTTAAATGCTTGCCAATGAAGCATTTAAACTTATCACCTAGGATCCTGGTTATCCTCCTGGACAGATGCAGCCCATCATGCCAGTATAGGCCTGCATCACTCAGGTGGACCCCTGATCCCAATGAAGCAAATCTAGGCTCCACACCAGTTTTCAACCATTGATTGAATCCCATGGTGTGGAACACCCTAAGCTCTCTACGTCATAGATGGGCAGCACCTCTGAGAAGGTTACCGTGTGTGCTTTCTTGTCTAAGGCCCCTCCCAATTCCACAAACTCTTCCTGCACTTCTCTAATCCCTTTCTTAGCCAGGGCATTTGTCCTAGGTGGACAGTGACATCCATCTCCTCCCTATGCAGCTGCTCTGGCAATCCTAAGGATTCGCTCCCTGTCCCTCCAAGCCATGGTGCCAGGCAAGCACCTTACCTCCCTCTCCCCTTCCTCCCCCAGTTCTACCTTCCTAACAATGGAGTTTTCTGGACACAAGACATGAGCATTTTGGGGATGCACATTAATTCTGGTGACTGTGCGTGTGACGGGCTGCCAGTATTGTTGTCTCTTTGCTTTACTTCGCGTTAAGGCGGAATGACAACATGAAGTAATAATCACAAGGCAAAGTGAGCCCTTTGCATTGGCCACTTTGTGTAGTGGAGTGATAACATGAAGTGCCCACTTTGTGGGCACTTTGACGGTGGAATTTAAATTTGCTGCATCTCTAATTATTTATTGATGGAACCATAGCACTATCTCAATTCATTGTTGAGAGATGAGGGCCCAGTCCAAAAAGTAGCACTTCTAGTTTCTTTGGGTACAGGCTCAGTCATTTTATTGGCATAAAATCATTTATTCTGGACAAGCAGCAGCTGAACACAGCTACTGAACCCATCTTGTCTGGTGCAAATGGCAAAACTATCATCTGCATATCTGTGAAACACTATGCTGTACCAACTAACAATCTCACCCAAAGGCAGAATGTACACTCTCATTAGGAACAGACATAAACCTGGGGACACTACCCAGTTAATGGTAGCCAATTTCAATGAGAATTTGCTCATTATTATCTTCTGCTCCCCTGCCAGACATGAATGATGCAAAGCAACCCATCACTGTTACAGTGAGTCACACATAGTGCTCAAGGTGATCCATAAACCTGATGGTCCACAGTATAAACACTGAGCAGGGATCAAGGAGAAAACCAAATTTTTGCTCACCTCTGTGCCCGTACTTCATGTATATCAAGCCAGATGATTGTTTAGCTAGTTTTCTTTACTTAGTGCAGGTGCTCTTTAATGTATTAGATGGTGGCCAAGCAAGGTGAAAGGAGGTCTGTTCCAGTTACCTAGCAATTATTCTAGGTGTTGGGGGGAACGTGATGATGGGTGCCTACTAGAGGGTGGGGGGATGGGGATTCTGATTATTTTACTGGTCTGGATTGGAAGGAGTAGGGGAATGGGATA
The DNA here is from genome assembly GCA_016271365.2 of Neoceratodus forsteri. NCBI lineage: Eukaryota > Metazoa > Chordata > Ceratodontiformes > Ceratodontidae > Neoceratodus > Neoceratodus forsteri. Next base: position 827,949,215 of record CM057452.1, read on the forward strand.
TTATGAAGGTGGAGGTAAAGGCATGGCATAACCAAATCATTAAATTTATGATTTTTTAACTATTTTAAATGCACAGGGGATGGACAGGAGGAGAGTAGTAAACGTGCCTAGAGGGTGGAGGGACAGAGATAGTGAGTTAAGATGGTCAGGGTGGGGCCAGTTGCTGAGCTTGCAGCAATTTTGCTACATAGCTCTGTAGCTGGTGCAACTTAAACTTGTTGGGCAGGATTCTCAAAGCTTTCAGAAGGTGCAAAACCTTCCCTAAGTCCCCAAAACTTACTCAGCTATGGAAAAAAAGGGAGTTTGCTCCAAGTGCTATTCACAGAACCCTCCACAGCTGCAGGAAAAAAACACTATGGACTGTGGAAAAAAGTGCAGCTGTGGAAGTCCCTCAAGACAAAAAGGTGTGAGATAAGTAAGACACAGCCCCTGAAAGACTATTCACAGCTAATTATTTTCTGCAGCTGAGGAAAGAATGTTACTCGCAGTGGAATGAGGTGTAACTCTCCCTCAGCACACTGCAGTAGTGCCCCAGCAATTGGAATCAATTAAGGAGGAGGTGTACCACAGATAATAGCATTTCAGACAGTATAGCAGTGCCTGAAGTTGCAGCCCTGAAAACACACATTGCCATGATATGGCAACAGGCAACAACCACTAGACCCAGTGCAGCCCATTACAGAGCCCCACAAGCAGTAGAGCCTGACCAGCCAGTAGTGAGTTCTACCCCTGCAGGCCACAGGAACACCCCAGGGAGGGACGACCAGCAGGGGCAGTCAGCCACTGTGGTGCCAAGGTATTGCTGGTACCAGTGGTGCTGCTGTGGTCCCAGTTGAGGACTGGTTGCTGGTCTCTGTGTGTGCTGTCAGCTTCATATTATAGCAGCACTGTTACAGTCTGTTGCTTCAGCTACTGTAGTCCCCTATTGCTGTGCCTTCACAGCCTCCACAGCTGCAGATTCGCAGCACTTGTGCAAGTCCTGTGGCAGCTAAATTGCTGCACCGGTGGCACTTTATACCGAAATCTACAGCTGCACTGGTTTTGTTTGAGAATACAGTGCAACTGTGTTTCTGCACTGCAGCTAGCCTTTTTCCCGCAGCTGCGTGAGTTTTGGCTTTCTTTGTGAATCCTGCCCGTTATTTTATACCTTACAAACTTCAATTCTAAGGACACCAGCACAGAGATATTGACAAACTGAATCAATTGATTCCAATTTGCCTTCCAGATCCTATCATAAGTCTCCACATGGTTTTGGAAAACAAGTAGGGAGCTGGAGGAGACAGGGCCCACCTGAAGGAGCTAAGGCATGGCATAAGCAAGTACACTGCAGCATGGGACAGAGAGAATGTCTTGCAACTGCCATCAAATGCTGCCTTGCTAAAGCCCATCCAAAGCATGGATCACAATGCCAAGGACTTTACCACACAGCTAATTTAGATACTACAGTTGGGATCCTGGATGGCAATACTAAAGCAGTATCCAAATCAATGGAGATAGCCCTCCCTGTTTCCTCTGGCCTCATGACAGAGAACATGCTGATTAGAAAAGGGCTGTAAAATCTTGAAAACTCATCTAGAGTGACCCATGTAAGGGTTTTGGGCATGCCTGAGGGAGATGCTGTAAAATGATTTCATGAAAAACTGACTAATTACCAACTTTCAACTGAAGGACACTTAATTCTCAAAATGTACCAGATCATGACATGTGGATGTAAGAATCACACAGTGACTAATGAACTGCCCTCTCACACTCTACTCCTGGTTCTGTGCTCTACTTTGGAGAGAGACACAATTTTTCCAAAGGCAAAACAAAAAAGGCACAGAGGACTGGCAAGATAGTAAGGTACATCTATTTCCAGACTTAAGTCATGCAACTCACCAGCAACAAAAACATTCTGATGGCAAAATGGTGCTCTTTAGGCAACTCATCATTCATCCATTGTTGTTAATGCTTGCCAGTTTATAAATACTGTATGGAGAGAGAGTTTATCAGTTTTCATATGCTGGGGAAGTGACAAAACTACTGGAGAAGACAGCATGAGTTCAGAGCCAGGGGAGAGGAGTTGGCATCGGAACCTGAAGACAATGTGTGAGGTAATGTAAAGCTGGGGACTTGTAAAGACAGTGGACTTAACCTGATGGGAATGAGAAGCTACAATATCTTATAAATTATTTTAGTACTTCACCACTGGAGAATGTACTTTGAACTTGGACTACTGCACAGTCAGTTGTTTGTGTTTTCGGAACTGTGGCTTTGGGAAAGGGATCTTGTTTAAAGTGGCATTGATTCTGTGGTGCAGTTTCACTTTTGAAATTTGAGTCTCCTGCTTCCTAAGGTGTCGGTTTGGTGCCTTCTGTTTCCTTGCAACTGTGCATAGAAGCCCACACTAGGATTGGTAAGCTGATCCCTCATTCGACCACCACAGAGTGTCCAGCAGCTTTGGACATTCAAGCTTTTTTTATTTAACCAATTGACTTGGCTGAACTGTTTTCATGTTATAGCTTTTACTTGTGAGTTCATGCACAATTGCTAGTATTACAGGAACATTGCAGTAGCTTAAATACTGCTTACAGTAGGCATTCCATATAGATAACCCAGATCAATTATCTTTGTTTAACTATCAGGCACTTCTTCATATAAGGTTAAGTTGGTGTCTCTGTGTTTACAGACTAAAAAGTAACTAGAAGTTTAATATTGTATTCTTATACGAGAATTTTCTTTAGTCATAGAACATCTCAAGTTTCAGTTTCTTTAGGAGCATTGATAGAACCTATACAAATGTTTGTCTCCCCTTAGGAATCGGGAATGTTTAGCCCATATCAAATGGTGGATGGTGTTGTTTCTCTTTAGATAAATCCCTGCTCATGGCAGTAGTGGCTTTTTGATTATCTTATGCTGCTAGAAGTTGTTTTTCCATTTAGTGAACCCCCATATATTGTCTGTTAAAATGGTGCATCAACTTGTGATGTATATACATATCAATTCTGCCCATCTATTTGCAGACTGTGTACAATATTGCAGTTAAACTAATAAAATATAATTTAAAAAACAAAAGATGGTTGGACTGGGGAGGGTAGGAAAAGTCACTACATAGGTGGGTGGGTTATTTTGTCTACATTTTTCTTAAAAAAAATATCCAGTGTAGTTGGTGGAAGTTGTGGAAATGTAGTGATGCTTTATGATGTGTGAAGTTTTGTCTTCACACCAGCTTGGCTAGTGAATTTAAAAATCTTGCTGAATCTCTACTATGAATCTGTTGACCCAGATGCCAGTTCCTTACCCATCATTTGTGCACTGTATAACCCTGAGCAAGTTTCTTAACCTACCCTGTACTTATCTTCTCTGTAATGTAACTGTCTTAGTACTGTGAATCTCCCTGTGTACCAAACAACATCCCCATCTTTCCACCTCCCTTGAATTATAATGCACTTTGGGCAATAGTTGTATGAAAGGCTCTGTACTGAACCAAATTCTTTTCCTTCCATGTGTTTGATTTGGAGACACGTTCTCTCATTTGCTAATGATACACTTCCTCTTCACTTACTTTTCTTTTTTAACTCCACACTGAAAGAAATAAAAATGAGGGTGTGGTCTGACTTATATTTTTAATGTGTGAGCACATACTGTAGCTACATGAGTAACTATAACAGTGGTGGCTAGCACTTGAAGAAAATAGATATTTGTACTAGGAGCTTCTGTCTCAAATCTCTATCTACAGGCATCTGCCTGTTTTACTCTGACATGCTGAAACAAACAGCACTAGACCAAGAGCAGGATTTACACCTTACAGATTTGTACCTTTAGTGTGTGGCACAGTTGAACATCTGCAATGCAGTCAATGGAATCAGCTTGTCAGATCTCAGGTCCCGTAGTCATGGGGCAGCAGTCCTGTTATGGTGGCAGCTCTCCCAGGACACTGTGTGGAGGCCATGCTCACTGAATTGCAGAAGAGTTGAAAGATATGAAAATCACAACTACTCAAAACTTGCCAGCTGGAGGCAAGTGTCACAACTGATGGCCTTTGAACAAGAAAGAAAGATCATAGCCCTTCAGGAGAAAATTGAGGAACTCTATGCCCCAGATGTGGACTCCTTTCTTTTTTCCATGAGCTGGCAAACTAATACAATTCAATGTTGATCAGGCACCTGACCTCATCAGATGGGACTTCAACCTCACTGCCAACCCCACACTCAACCATAGCCAAGAGGGGACTGGAGCCACATACCAGAGCAGCACGAGCTGTGGAACTGTGGATGAGGGTATCCAGTGATAAAGGCACTCATTATTGAGCACACACCAAAAAGGGCGACTCAATAGCGGCGTCTTATCAGACGGCTACTGGATGGGGTGGGCAACAGCAGATATAGGGACGTCCTGTCGCTATATATACAAGCGCACATGGGGGGGAGAGAGCATGGTTAAAGGGGAGGGAGGGTTTGTGTGGCGTGTTGCGGTGATGGGCTGCCGAGCTGCCCTGTGGTGTAGTGGGTGGGTTGCAGGCTTCAGCTGTGAGGGTGCTAGGTTTGGGTCCATGTGTGCATACATTTTGTTACACCTGGCCAAATTGCACCCCCTGGAGTTGAGAATCCTTTACTAGGGGTGTGCGGGGGTGGGTGTGGGGGGCACAGATCCCTGCATAAACACACAAAATGTAAGTCCCCGGGGCCCTTTTGCTGTGCGCCGGGGTGTACATCGGCAAAATTGATTTTCTCTGATGTACATTTGCCGTACTGGTGATCACCTTTGTGCGATCACTGTTATCACATAGAACCATGGATGAGGGACCAGGCATTATCTTATGTCTGGCATCTCCATAACGCCAGGGTGAGGGATTACACCTGCTGTTCTGTGGTACACGGTACATGCAGTCATCTTGATCTCTGGCTGGCCTTGCAGCACCTGAACACCATGATCATCTCCTCTGCCATTATTCCCCTTGTAACATCAGACCATGCCCTGGTCCAATTAAACCTGCTGCTGGGCCCAGCTACCAAGCACTCTTCAAGCTGGAGGTTTGATCCTCTCCTGACACAGGATAAATAATTTAAAATGTGACTCCAGAAAGAGGCGGGAGAGTTTTCTGCCATAATGACAAGGGTGCAGAACAGTGATGACTATATGGGAGGCCTTCAAAGCCACCATACATGGCCAGATTACAGGTAATGCCTCTCACAAGTGTGAGGATGGAAAAGGAATCTAGCCCAGCTGGAATCTCAGCTATGGGTGAAGGAAGAAGAATTCAAGGCTAGCCCACCCACTTACAGGTACACCTGGACATTATGAGGCTGCCCGTAGAAATCAATGTACACACAGCTTGAAAAGCCAACCTGGCTATACTCCACCTTTGCCACTGATACTGGAAAGGGGGGAAGAAGTGTGGAAAGCTGATGTCTTACACACTCAGGAAACAGCAAGCGGAAAGGCACATTGCAGCACTGTGTGATATACATGGAACTCTGTACACCAAATTCTAAAATGTAAATTGCATCATGAAGGATTTTAATACTAACATACTAACATACTAAAATGCCAGCAGAATAGGCCTAACGGTCTTTCATGTCTGCTCATTTGGTCAGCCCCCACCCTGGGTGCTGACCTTGCTGCCCCCCTCGCCTTCTCTGGCTTCTCCCTTCCCAGTTCCGGATATTCTTGCTGCATTGGATTTTGCTTCCAGAACCCTTCCCCTGTACCTGTCCCACCCCCTCTTGAACCCCTCCACTGTCTCTGCCTCCACCAGCCCCCTAGGCAGCGCATTCCATGGCTCCACCACCCTCTCAGTGAAGTAGCACCTCCTCCTTTCTCCCCTGAATCTTCCCCCCTCCAGCTTCCACCCATGCCCTCTAGGGGCCCCTCCTCCTTCCTTCGAAGCACCCTGACTGTTCCTCCCCTATTTACCCTCTTCATGTACCTGAAGACCTCTATCATGTCCCCCCGGTCCCTTCTCTCTTCCAATGTGTACATATTTAGCTCTTCGAGCCTCTCCTCATAGGTCCTGTCCCCCAAGCCCCAAATCATTTTGGTTGCCCTCCTCTGGACCCTCTCCAGAAGGTTAATGTCCCTCTTTAAGTGTGGCCTCCAAAACTGCATGCAGTACTCAAAGTGCGGCCTCACTAAGCAGTTATACAGAGGGAGTATCACTTCCTCTTCTGGAGGTGATCCCCTAGCGATGCATCCCAGCATCCTGTTGACCTTGGCTGCTGCCCTCCTACAAGTCTCAGAGTTGTTCATCTTGACATCCACCACCATCCCCAGGTCCCTCTCGGCCATCGAGACTTGTAACATTTCCCCCCCCAATGCCCAGCTCTACCAATCCAAGTCAACTAGGGGACCGCCAGCTGTAAACGCTTTCCTGTCTATACTGCAGCTACCATGCCTTATGCCAGCACAGTCAAAATCTCTTGACACCCCATCACCTTATCTGAAAGAGAAACAGCCTGAAGGGCCCCCCATCAACTTATCTGAAATAGAAATAGCCTTGAAGGGCCTTAACCCCTGAAAAGCGCCAGGAGGGGCTGGCCTGTCTGCTGAGTTTTATCAACTGCTCTGCCCCACCATTTGCCGAGTGCTCCAAAGGTTATACCTCAAACTAGGGACCACTGGTACCTTCCCTACCAGCCATGACCTCAGCAACCATCCACATTCCTCCCAAAAAGGGGAAAAGGACATGACCAGCCCAGCCATCTATCACCCAGTCTCACTCATAACCATTGATAGCCAAAAATATTCGAAGATCCTGGCCAACTGCCTTGAGCCTTTCCTGCCTGATCTGGTCCATGCCTTGCAGATCAGATTTGTGTGTGGCAGGCTGAGATCAGACCACATTAAGACCTTGCTGAATCTGATTCATGTAGCCCATCATCCCACCACTCCACAGGCTGTTGTGTCCTTTGATTTCAAAAAAGCTTTTAACTCTGTGGGGGGGGGGTACCTTCTTTGGGGAACAATTTATGCCTTTATTTGCACAACATATGCCAACTGTAGCACAAATCCTTACAAATGACACCCTGCCATCCACCTTCCATCTTGGACAGGGCATCAGACAAGGCTGCCCCCATCCCCTCTCCTATTCATCCTGGCTATGGAGCCATTGGCACCAGCTATCTGGCAACACCGGGACATCATTGGGGACACAATGAGGCAAGGCCAACATAAAACCCTACTGTAAGTGAACAATGTTTTAGTCCTCCTGGGCAATGTCCACTCCATTGTACACCCTTTACTGGATCTTCTGCAGTCATTTGACACAGCATCTGAGCACAATATAAATCAGGGTAAAACAGAAGTCATAGCTCTCAACAGCCACGACATACAACAACCCTTCCAGTCAATAGGGCTAAGGTGGGCCCCAGGGGGTCTTATGTATGTGTGCATTAAAATTATACCACAGTTGGGAAGCTGTGCAAAATTAACTTTATCCCTCTGTTAACACAACCAAAACCTGAACTGAAAAGATGGAAACTGCTCCAGCTCACCATGGTGGGTACCATGGAAGTAATTAAGATGGTTATGGCCCCCTAACTCTTCCACCTCATATCCCACATACTTTTTCACATCATGTAAACTTGGTTTGATCACATGGACAAATTAGAGGGCTGTTTCCTGTGGGAGAGGAAGCAGTCCCAGTATAGTAAGCAAAAGCTCAGGACCCATTGGAGGAAAGGGTGTGAGGCCTGGTTTAGAGAGTACCATTGGGGTTTAGGCACTGCACAGACTTTTTGATGGTTCCATGACTCCTCCCAAGCCCACCCTCCTGTGAAAAGGCTATGGAATCTCTGCTGCTGGGTATGTGTTCTCCTGCAGTCTGTTTATATACCCCAAACTAAAGATGTACTTCCCAATATCCAATCATTCACAACTCTTTGGCAACATGTAAACAACTGGAGAAGTGGCTAGCCATGGATCTCACCTACCCTGATCTCACCCCCTTATGGCATAACCCAAATATTAATGTAAGGGACAATTCACTTTCCTGGCCCCAGGGGAAAAGGTGGGCATGAACACCCTGTCAGATGTCCTTCTTCCTCAACAGAAAGTATCTGACACATTCCAAGGCCTGCAGTTAAGATACAGCCTCCACAAAAATTAGTTCTGCTCCTACTGTCAGCTCAGAAGCGATCTTGTGCCACTGCTTCAGAACCTCAAAAGTGTAACCTCCCATCTGGGGAAACATCCAATTCCCTATTTGCTGTCCAAAGGCAGGGGCAGAACCAAGACTATATACTCATTTATTAGAAACCAGATCCTTGACCAGACTTCCCTTGCTAAAAAGACCTGAGCAGCAGTCTTAGGGTGCACAGTCTTGGATGAGGAATGGTGCTCATTATAGAAAACAGCACACACCCCTGTTCAGGACTCCTGCAGTGACTTCTACAGAATAAAGTGCTTCATAGATGGTCCCTCACTCCGACGGTACTAGTTGTAGCCCGTATCATCCTGAATGACAACTGATGGAGGTGTGGTAACCCCAGCATCGACCTTCTCCACATCCTGTGGTCCTGTCCTATGCTGTAATGCTACTGGAAAAATATCAAAACCACATTAGGTAAAGTTCCAGGCTCCACCATTCCTAATTTTCCCTCACTCTGGGTGCTGAGGTTCTCTCACGAGCCCCCTTTCTTTCTAGCAGCCAAACACCCAGGCTGTTGATGGCCAGCATTGAGCCCAAAAGGTTCCTCCTTAGGAGATGGCATACTACTGAAATTCCTTCCACTAAAGACTTTCTGACAAACTTGGTGCAATGAGTCAACTATGCATGTCCTACTGGGGAAAGTAGGCCTCTTTCAGGGATTACCTAGATTCACTAGACCACTTCATTATCATTACCTCAACAGGCCAATGCAGATCTTCCTCTGACAGGGATAGGATGGGAGCCCCAACCACAAGTGACCCAGAGAGCCTGGGTGGCTTGATCTTCAGAACTTTACTACTATCCTTATCAAGGCACTTTTTATGTTGTCTTGTGTGCACAGCGCAGACAACATATTGTGGTAGCCTAGAGTGGAATAGCAGATTTTGGAGGTGCCGTTGTGTTGTGGCCAATGGTGCCACTGCTTTTTTGGTCTTGTCTCTGTGGCACAAATGAAATACCATGCTGTCTATGACAGCAGTGCAGAAGCGTGCCACCAACTTGAAACAATTTTGCCACTGCAAAGAGGGAGTGACCAGTCATTGCAGGGTGTGCCTTGCCTGGTGTAACATTTCAATAAGCATGGCAGCGGCTGTTGCCATCTGCCTCTCACAATCCCCAGCAAGCCGACTTCAAGGGTGCCCAATCCCCCTATCAGCATGCCCCCTCCCCAGTGTGGCACAACCATGCGTACTTATCGTACACCAGTGTGTAGAGAGAAAAAAATCCTTTTTATTTTTCTTTCAGCTCTGCAGCTGGTCCTGAACCCCGGTATGTTGGTGCCACATGGGGGGGACTCTGGGAACCAGAGAAAAATGTGCTGCCATGCAACTTCTCACAAGACAACAGCGGCAGTTGTGGTAGGAGCTATTGGATAGTTTTTGTCCACCTGTTTGCTGGATCCACCAACCACTTGCTGCAGTTTTACTTTTTCCCGCTGCTCACAGTCATGGGTACAGCCCAGATCACTGAAGTCACCATCGCCAGTCTGACTAACTCTGCTTATCACATCAGGCAAGAGAGATGAATGCATGTAAAAGCCAGCAACTGCATCGACTCACCCAGATTCATGAAGGAAATGACCCCCTCAGTTTTGTGTTGCCCAGTCACCACTCCTCCACTCCATCCTGAGCTGAATGCTTCCCAAGCCACAATTCACAAAGGAGAAGAACCAGGCCAGCAGAGAAGGTCAGCAGCCCTGGCCGGTGGGCCCAGTCGAGGATGAGGAGTCAGGAGAGAGTGGACTGGAGCAGCCATAGGCGAATCATTGGTCCGGTCACAGGTCAGGTTGTGGTCACCCGGTTGGTAGTATAGCCCACACCTCCAGCCAGTACTCTGTCCTTATTGCTTCCACTGCCAGGCCAGTGCAATAAGACTGAGCACAGCACAGATTGAAGAAGAAGAAGAAGAAGAACCAGCAGAGCATCCCACCTGCAGTGCCAGTTAGTTGAGGAAGGTGAGGAGTAGGGCACAAATTTATTGTGTTTCAGGAGCCATTGCACCGAGCCACTACTAGGCCACCATCACCCACCCTACCTACCATCCCAGCAGCCGGCCTCTCCCAATCTTGGCTCAGGTGATCCAAGCAATGACTGAGGTATTCTCTGTTGGCCCTGAGACCTAACTCCCCTCTGCCTGAGTCTGCTTGAAATTATCTGAGCCAAGACATTTTGCACATTGGGCCCTAAATCTGTTTTTTAAGAATAAGATATAAGGGGGATAATAACTGTTATTTGAAGAACTTAAGATCTATTGTGTTAAAAAAAATAATAATAATAATAATAAAAATGTTCAATCCTTCCTGATTATTGCAAATGGTCCGAAACTTTTTATTAATGCATTTTATCCATGACGAGTGACTCCAATATTTATTTTTACAGCCATCCATCTTGGTATATTTAATATTCAATCCAGGAGCCTCTTTATCTAACTTTTGCATCCACTGGGCTGAATGTCACAGACTCACCCCATCTCCAGGAACCATATATAGTATAAGAATGAGGGTTATCAGCACTCCGTATCGAAATAAACGGACTGATGCAAGGAGGCAGAGAAAATAAAGAATTTATTGCAGAAGTACAATACGCTTGCCCAGCATTTCAGCTCAAATCCAGGGCCTTCAAAGCTGCTTCTGCAATAAATTATTTTCCTTACCTCCTTGCATCAGTTAATTTATTTGGATATGGAGTGCTGATAACCCTCATTCTTTTGCTTCATGGAACTTGCCTTCTTGTTTTTGAGCACCCCAGATCTAGCCAGTGTCATACCTGCTTAATTTTTCTATTAACCATGCATAGTGTTGCAGGCAGCACTGTGAGTGACTCAGACTACCAAAATGCATGGACGATGGACTCAAGTCCAAAATATGAACCCTGGTCAGACCAATCTCATGTTAGTGTGACACACTAACTTTGGACCATTAAACAGCCATTGTAATGTCATTTTTACAAACATGTTATGCTTGCCATGCTGCACAGTGTGTTTTCCCTGTATCCACAATCTGTTAATTGTACTTCTAGGGGCCATGGAGCTGCAAATGCAAACAGAAGGGGGAAAGTTTGTGTGGTGCAACACTGCACAGAACAGGACAGTTTTGTAGTGAATCTTAATTGAGAACTACTTTTGTAGATTCTTCTACAGTGCTCTATTGGAAATAAGCTGATTACTAGTACAAACACAGTGCTCAGTGTGAAAGAACTGAATAAACGTTACATGGTGTATTCAAGTTTTTAAAAATTGAGATTTCAAATTTTTTCCATGCTAAAAATGGCAAAACACTATATTGCAATGCAAGTGCTAAGTGATTTGGAAATCCTGTCTGACAAGAGTCTGGCAGATCTCCACACTAGTGTTCCATGGAAGCAAGACGTGTTAGCTAGGAGCTCCCTCTGAATTTTTCATCAGGGATTTTATTTCCACTGCAGGATCCCTTTGTGAATTGATGTGAAACTTTCAAAGCCATCACATTTGGTGACTAGCAACTTGCAATTTGGAATACAGTGCACAACTGTTAAGTGCAAAAAGAAAAAATTATATTTTACATTTTACTGGGATGGCTGACGGCAGCATGAACAGGAGCAGCAGAAATTATTAGATTTAACTATTTGTAAACCATTTTAAAATGATTTTGAAATAGTTTTTTGTGGTAATTAAAGTTGAGGATTGAGGCAGGGATTCGGTATAGTTTAGGGTCACTAGCAAGTGACTTTGAAGCAGGAGGAAGTTTTGTTTTAAGTTTTACTGTCTGACCATACAGTGCTAATAGACATGTGCATCACAAATCAGATGTGGATTAAATTTGTGTCTGTTTCTATATGAAAAGTGTTGCTTTTGGATTAGCTACAGGACTAATCCAGAGTCCAGATATAAATTAACATACCAGCACATGTATGTGATGAAAGCTCAAGTGGCTTTTGGGATGTGGAGGATTTGTGATGCAATTCTGGACGCAGACACAATCAGCACCTGCATTTGCAAGTTTTGTAAATTCTGCCCCAAATATCCATGCACCGTCTGTGATTAAAATAGTGCTGAATCTGTTGTGCAGTAATAAAGATACATTGGAGAATGCAGTAAATATACAAAGATTTAGATAATAATGAAAATCCAGTGGTAAGCATAATTTAAAAAGGTTAGCATAGAGAAAAAATAAAGGCATTAGTAGTATTACCACAGAGTATAACTTGCATCAGCAGATCGAGAGTGATGGTGATCTGAGGCTGCTTTGCTGTGAAGAAGTGAGATAGCTGCTGTTGTTACATATCTGATGGTTCTTTTTTAATAAGGTATACTGTTAGTGTCCCTGTGGCTAGCAAAGTGGAACTGGTATGTAAGGCTGTGGTAGCAGGGTACTGTAAACTCCCACAAATGGCCCCAAAATGCACCAGAATGCATCAAAAATGCAAACAGTTTCTGGGGGCCTAGGCAGCCCCACAGATCACCAACTTATACAATTAATTATTATATATTACATTATCCATTATAATTCTTAAACAATTTAAATGGCTTTCAATACTTACTTACTAAGCACTCATCATTTTGATAAGTGCATTGTACCTAAGTACATGCCTACACTGCAAGGACAGCTTCAGCTTCACCAGTAGGTACCAAAATCAAACTATGCAGCCACCAAGGTCCAGAACAGTAGGACTGGTATGCAAAAGTGCAGTGGTAGAAGGATACAGTAAACTCCCACAATTGGCTCCAAAATGCTCCAGAATGCATCAAAAAAATGCAAAAATGTTGTTGGCTGTAATGTTCATGCCATTCCACCCCCACTCCAACCCTACAACCAGTGACAGGCATTAGTGTGTACCTTGGACTCTTCAGACCCCAAAGTTCATCCCATTCTCCTATACTGCACCCATATCAATGTATTTCCTTATAGAATGGGGTGAGCATAAGGCCCGACTACCCCAAGACACAATGCAACACATGTCAGAGTCTGCAGGGTAGGGTGAGGTGAAATGGCATGAGCGTTATGGCCAATAACCCAAAGGCACACCTCAGTGCCTGTCAGTCTCTATAGGGTGAAGTGGGGTTGATATCAGTTCCATATTTCATTGCCATTCCTATTATGCATTTCTCTAACTCCTGCATTACGGATGCCAATGCCAGCAAGACAACATTTGGCATTGACAAATGCTTGTTTTCTATAGAAAGAATACAACTCCTTAGTCATTATACACCACCTTCTGATTTTTTTTCTTGTAATTAATTTATTCCAGGACCATGGTGGGGACAGAGGGTGCTCTCCCCCTCACCCCATAGGTGTAACTGGAAAGCATCTAGTTGGACAATCCCTTTTATATGGCACTCAGGTCTGAAGTGTAGCTCTAACTTGATATATATTGTCTGGAATGTCTGGACTTGCCTTGCCCCTGAAAGTCAGTCTGTACAACTCACTGATCGTATGCTAATGCATTCAAATTTCACTGTATACTTTGCCTCTAAGTTGTATGGTCAATGTTTTTACAGTCACTACATATCTACTGTCTGTATTGTTCAGCTCTACCTGGCACCCTGAAGTCTGACTGTACATCTAAATGATTGTATGTTATTGTACCTAGGTTTGCTGTAGCCATGGATGTATGCTGTACAGTTCAATTCACAACAAAAAAGTTTAACAACAATAAAATATACTCTACTGTAGTTTGTCTATTGTGGAGATTTATGTAAAAGTTATTGCATAGTTAGCTTATTTATTGTTCGTCATTAAAAACATCATTTCAATTTATTATTCAGCGTATACAAATAGCATTATAGCATATAATGCTACAATTAATATATAAAACCCCACTTTTAAGATACAATAGTGGCCAGACTCATACGTAGATATAAATACATCACATAAAATAACATCCCTCAAACCGTAATATAAAACTATGTATAGCCTGGCCATTACACACAGACACACATACACACACACTCAATGGTTTCTTCACACAACCTTTTGTCCACTTGAACATTTTGCTAACACTTCTGTTTCTGACTGAAAAAAAATATGTGAATCTCTTCTTTGAGACCTAGGATGAATTTTCCACCACTTTCTTTGTTTCACTATCCTCTGTTCCTCTCTTAGTTCCCTCTTCTGCTACTGCCATTCCCATAACCTACCATCTTCAGGGCTTACCACCTGTTCAGGACCTCTATGGGGTGAGTGCCACTGGTTGGCAGTACAGGATCGGCAGGGGTGCCAGTGTCATCTGCATGCTGGGGAGTTGTCTTTCTGCTGTTAATCTTTTTATTGAAGTTTTCAAGATAGAGTCCTACAGGTTCCTCATGAGGGTGAACAGGGTGCAGGAGGGCATATCTTTCAAATGAGGAAGAGCACCAGAACCAGAAATCATGTGATGAAACTGAATCGTGGAAACTTTAATAGAGATGTGAGAAAGTACTACTTCACTGAAAGAGTGTTGGATGCCTAGAATAGACTGCCAGCGGAAGTGGTGCACTTCCCAATAACAAGGTGCAACAGCAATCCAGGGTCAGTGCTAAACAAAAAAGAGCAGCCAGCACTTAACTTACAAAATGCAACCTCCAAAAGATGTAAAGCTCAAAACAAAATGGAGGACTATTAAGTTTCTTACAAAAACAGGTGCTTTAATCTGTGTTTGGATAAGAGTCCTCACAAATAAGCATTACAATATGCACAGCTAACTTGTCCTGGTGCTTTGCCTATCCCAGCCTTCCTCAGGGAGCATCAAGTGATGAAGACAAAAACAGTAGAGGGCTTCAGGAATGCATGATATAGGCATAGTGGAATTTTAGGAAATGGGCAGGAAGGAAAGGGGGTTACCAGAGACCAGCTAAGGTTTGTGGAGATGAGGCAGGGATTATCTGAGCAGACTGGGTGAGTGAAGAGGTCCATTTCTGCTGACAAATTGTATGCTTCTATGTTTCAATGGTACATATAGCTGTAACAAAATAACAGTTACAGTAAGGATATTGTAGCAGATCAGTACCGGGCTATGCCCTGAAAATACCTGATATGATGCACCACAACCTACGAAGCACAATCTAATTTTACTGGACAGACATGTCAAATCCAATGGTGCTCTTCCACGAAGGACCCTTATGGGGGAGGATCCAGAGAGTTTTTATGCCATTTCTCCCTATTTCCTCTCATGGGATTCTGCATGGACATCCAGGCATTTATCACATTTGAGTGTACAGTGGAGATAAAATCAGGCAGGATTCCACCTCTTTTTGTGAGTGGCTTCAGCCGTATTACTACCTGGCTTCTGCCAGGTTGCAGAGGGTGTGGGGAGCATGCTGCCCACTCTCCCAGGAGAGAAGGAGGAGAGCTGTCCAGGGGATGCTCAATTCTCCTCCAGCTAGCTGGACCCTAAGCTCATTCCCAGACTTAGGTTGCCATCATATCAAGTAGAAGCACTACCACTATGCTACCATGTGGGCCCACCACTCACTCATTTCTAACAGTAATCTTCTTCAAGTCTCTTTGCAGTTTCTTCTAATATGCTATCACTGATGTCATAGAGGTTTTTACATTTTTTCATAGGAAATGAATACTTCTGCTTACAGCTTTTTCTTCGTAAGCAGGGGTTGTTTTAGGGGGTGCAGTCAGCACCAACATTGCTTTTCAAAAAAAAAAATTCGATGTCTGATTCAATTTGGCCTGTAAACTTGAATACGTAATTTGAATACATGTTCTGTTGTTTTAAGCTGTTAAGCTTTCTCATCATCTGTCTGATGTCTTTCAGATCTTTACCTTTTTTTAAATTAAGTACATACTGTTTCCCTGTTTACCATTAGTAATTGAGTTTTTGGTATCATCGCTGAAGATGAATTCAAGAAATTACGTTTTTCATGGCCTGGCGGTGGTACTTGATCTATTGTCCCTCCCAGTATCAGGCAGTGATCCGGAGGACCTTGTAATGGCCTATAATTTAGCCATTTCATCAGCCCTGGATGTCATTGCTCCTGTTCATGTTTGTCCTGTTGCCCCTTGCCCTCGGTCCCCATGGGTTGATGGGACTTTGAGAGAGATGCAGTGATTAGGACGAAGGTTAGAGTGTTGCTGGTAAAAGACCACCCTTGATGCCGACTGCCTTAGATTGATGGATCATTATCAAGTCTATCAATCTGCAGTCACCTGTAAAAAGGCAGAGTTCCTGTCTGGGGAGATTGCATTCACTCAGAATAGGCCAGCTCAGCTTTTTTGAACTGTGGACAGACTGAGTAACCCAGCCTACCTCCAAGTTTGGAAAACCTTTTCCGCAAATAGATGAACTTGCTCTGTTCTTTGCATCTGAGGTGGCTGACATCAGGGTGGGACTTAGCACCGCACACTCTATGGGTATTGCAGTGAGTCAACCTGGGCACGCTGCTTCTCAGCTTTCCTGGAGTACCTTTGACCAACCGGAGTTCACGGATGTTATGCGGATTGTCCAGAGTGCTCGCCCTATGTGCCGTAGTTTGGGTCCTGGACCAACTTCCCTGATTATAGGTTGTATTGATCTTATTGGTCCTGTCCTATCATGGATAGTCTGGTGCTCCTTGGAAACAGGTGAGTTTCCTAGCTCCCTGAAGGAGGCGGTGGTAACAGCCCTCTTGAAGAAAGCTTCCCTGGACCCAGACTGCCATGCAAACTACACACTAATCTCTTACTTTCCCTTTTTAGGGAAGGTTATTGAGAAAGTAGTGGTTGTGCTGCTGGAGAACCATTTGACCATCCATGACATCTATGAACCCCTCCAGTCTTGATTCCGAAAGAGACATAGTACTAAGACAGCGCTGGTTTGGGTGCTCAATGATCTCCTGATGGCGAGGGATCATAAAAACCATTCCATCTTGGTTCTTCTTGATCTCTCATCAGCATTTGACACTGTGGACCATGGGGTTCTGCTTGGTCATCTGAAATTCATCTGTGGACTGTCGGGTACAGTATTCAGGTGGTTTACATCTTTCCTCACTGGAAGAACTCAGAGTGGTGTCCGGGATTTATTCCTTTGACCCAGTTTCTCTGTCCTGTGGGGTTCCTCAGGGCTCAGTATTGTCCCCCATGTTGTTTGCAGTGTATATGCTGCCCCTCAGAGACATTGTAAGAAGGTATGGGCTGAGGTTTCACTGCTATGCTGATGATACCCAGCTCTACCTGTCTTTCGCACCTGACCAGGATAGAGCTCTATCAGCTTTTAATAGCTGTCTCTCCGAAATCCAGGAGTGGATGGATTCCAGTTGGCTAAAGTTGAACTCTGAGAAGACTAAGGTATTGGTCGTGGATCCAGTGCACCGGATAGGGAGCTGGGGGTGGGTTTCAACTTGGGACTTTTTCTCAGGGGTATCTCTCTCCCATCCTCTGAACAGGTGCGGAACCTGGGGGTAATTCTTGACGAAGGGCTGACTCTGCATTCGCAGGTGTCAGCTGTCGTCAGATCCTCTTTTTACCATCTAAGGAATATCTCCAGGATTAAGCATCATGTTCCGTCTGGTGATCTTCCTACACTGGTCCACTTCTTAGTGTCCTCATGCCTGGACTACTGCAACTCCATTTATCTAGGGCTACCTGGGGTGGAAATCTGTCACCTGCAGCTAGTGCAGAATGCTGTGGCCCAGCTTTTGAAGGGAACCTCTAGATCCTGTCATATTATGTCGGTGCTGTGCGGACTGCACTGGCTGCCGGTACAGTGGTGGATCAACTTTTAAAGTGAGTTTACTGACTTCTAAAGCCCTACATAAACTTGGCCCTGATTACCTGAAAGAGCTTCTGGTTCCTTACTGCCCCATTCAATTGCTCTGCTCGGCCGATGAGGGGCTGCTGGAGATTCTGAGGGTGTGTTTGAAATCATCTGGGGGCTCATGCATTCATGCACGTGGCCCCAACCCTTTAGAATTCTCTACCCCGTCAGATATGGGAGTGCACAACTGTGGAGGGATTTAAACAGGCTTTGAAAACGTATTTGTGGATCCATGCTTTGCGTGAATGAATATTTGTATGAATTGATTACTGATTTTGTATTTTATGATATGGATTATGATATGTTATTTATAATTTTGATAGGCACTTTGATATTTTGAAAGGTGCCATAAAAATAAAGTTATTATTATTATTATTCATCTATTGTTACATGTTACTGCCTTTTACACATCCTGTATGTAGCTATATCTCTGCCTGTTGTTATCCTCGCTGGGACCCCATGAAAACAAAATGCTGCATCTCACTGGGTTATCCATGTTGGAAAAATTTCAACTGAATAAACAAAAATGAGCACAGTGCAGTAGTTCATTTTTTGACAGGATAATGTGAGCTGTACCAAATTTCAATCGAGAAAATGTGTTAGGATTCGTAGGAAAGTTTCCACACACAATCGTTTGTTTTCATGCTAAAAATGTCCTGTCCTGTCTATCTGTCTCAGTTTGTAGCTTCAGATGCAGTGGCATTTTTAGGGCTGCCATTGCTAGTACCAACCAACAATCATATTACAACCTACTCCTATTTGCTGCGGACAGCAACACTTATCAAATATATTTCTAGAATGTCTTAAAGCAGCAATATTTATATGGCAAAAAAAAATTATCATACAGGTTTATAGCAAAAATATACTTCTAACAGCCCATGATTTATGCTCAGTATATTTTTAGTTTCCTCAGACATGGTTAAAACAGCTTTTATAGCTAATGTTGTAGTTAATGACTAGCATCATTAAAGATGCTTCTATTTCTAAGAATCTCTTCTGCCGAGGTTACTGGTTGAATGTGCATGCTAGATTCATACTGTAGATGTTTTAGGATGGTGCTACCACATGTTTCTGGTGGCAAACAATACAACACTGTACCAAGATGTTTTATTTTTTATGGCAGGCATGTCACGGGAGTGGGGACTTTTAAAAAAAACTTCAATATCCTGTTTCTTAGATCAGGAATGAAAGAAAATGAAAATAAAATGTGTATATTGGTATTTTTGCCATATGTACCTTATTGCTAATCACTGATATGGTTAATAACAAACATTGCTACTATAAAATGTTCAGTCATAGTATGACTATCAGTGTGTCATAACTGATATACTGCACGTGCAGTACTGCATCATTTTTTTTATCCCTACATGTATGTGGCCAGGCTGCAACTAACAACAGGAGCAGCAGTAGGAGACATTTTCATCATGATTTTGAAATGGGATAAATACATACAATCAGTAGCTGTGAGTTGTTCCTGTAGATTTTTATTTATTTATTTTTTTATATTTGAAAAGGTTTCACCAGGAAAGACAACATGAGCTACCTTCTCACTGAGGAAGGGGATATAATGCCGGCCCTGGGAATAATTAATAGATTCAATTTATCTAACAAGGATATATTCAAAGTATATCAACTTCGACATGTTTTAGCGCAGAAACATATAGCGGGGAGTGTTTACTCCCCACGGTTCTCGTTTCTGACTGAAATACGTCCATTGATTGGAGTCCCTCAGGCAATTTCAAAGATTTATTTAACTCTGTTCCAATGGGCTTACCCGGCAAACCTTGCTCCTTGTTCTTACTGGGCGGCAGTCTTTCCCAACGCTAACTTAGACTGGACTGGATTTGGCAAGCATGCCACAGGTTTGTTAGGCATGATCAACTGAGACTTATACAATTTAAAGTACTACATAACATTTACTATTCCCCAGAAATTACAGATTTAATCTGTTAAAAGACCCTAAATGTTACAGATGCGATGCAGATGTAGGGACCTTCTACATATTTTCTGGGAGTGCCCTAAAATTGCTCCACTGTGGCTCAAAATTAAGAATCAGTTAGATCCCTGCTGGGGATAGAGGATATGTTTAGACCGAGGTCTGTCTGCTAGAAATGACTGCTTTCCGATCAAGGCTAGGAAGTACTACATGACCTTGATCTCAGTTATAGTTAGAAATTGGTTCTTCGCCATTGGAAAGACAAACTACTGAATTTCTTATTCGAATGGCTGGCAGAGCTCCTTTAGGCTTTCTAAGGGTGGAGAATGATTACATACCAAATAATCAGTTACCACTTTTTGACAAGATTTGGGCCCTGTTCTATACTTGCTTCTCTGTTGATTCTTGAACTCATCCTGTTCAGTGATAAATGGAATCGTGTGTCTCGTAGGGGAGGTGGAGAGGGTAGTATGGGGGGGTAGGGAGGGGGTCTAGGGGGGCTTATAGTTTGGTGAATGTTGGGGGGGAAAGCAGAGGAAAGTTTTACTATGTTTGTAATGTAACCACAATCTGTTTTCATACTTGGTAATGTTTTGTTTGTGCTGCTGTACCTCTGCCTGAAATAAAGAAAATGTTGATGGAAAAAAAAAAAAAAAAAGACAACATGAGCTGTAAATAGCTAGTTTCCAGAAGCATCCTGGGTCCTGGGAGGAGGGGGGACAAAAATGGAAGGATCGAACAAAAGCAAAACAATCAAATACATACAGTGCAATTCAAATACATACAATGTTGTACTACTACTAATACCCACTACCCAATATGATTATTTACACATCAGACAATACAATGCAATGCAAATACAAAACAATCAAATACATACAGTGCAATTCAAATCATGCAGTGTTGTACTAATATAATGCAATACAATTCAGCATGAGACAACAGAACGTATTGTAAAAAGGAAGTGATAAATGGCAAAGTAAAATCACAGACATTGGGGGAGAGATAAAGTCATCGTCATTGGGGGAGAGATAGAGGTTAACAGAACAATGTCCAGATATAGCTCAGGTAGTAGTATGCAGGAGTAGTTGTAAAGTTAGGTAAGGGGCCAAAGAAGGATAGGAGGTAGTGGCAGCGCACTGGCGAATAAGTGCAGATCCAGATCGGAAAAGACAGACTTTGAGAGATGCCAAGTGCTCAAAAGGATTTAGAGGAAGAGGAGTTATAGCACAAGTGGCAGGGAAGAAAGAGTGGGTGGGAGAGAGGAGAGGGAAGCCAAGAATGATCCCCTTCAGGATGCAGAAAACCCTGCAAGGAGGGTAGCTGGCAGAAAGGAGAAGAGGGAGGAGGCTTGGAGGCAGAGAGGAAGGGCAAACCAGAAACTGAATCCCCTTCAGGATGCAGAGATCCCTGCAAGGGGATGGGGCCCAGATGGAAGAAGGAGGACAAGGAGGGGAGGGAGTAGTTGCGGGAGGTGGGTGTAGGAGGGAGACAAGAGTAGAGGGGGTGGTGGTGAGAGGGGAGGTAGGTTATCAGGATGCTGAAAAACCCTGCAAGGGAGCAGGACCTGGTAGAGAAGGAGTGGGGGGGACCTTTCAGGATGCTGAGAACACTGCAAGGGGACAGGACCCGGATGAAAAGGAGAAGAGCTGGCAGGAAGGGGTAGTGGGGGGAAGGTGTAGTGTGGAACAGAAGGAGGGGTAAAAGGGTACAGGAGGCACCAGCTAGAGGTAGCCTAGGGAGGCAAGGGGGGAGGACTGGGTGGAAGGGGGAGATAGAGAGAGTGGTGGTTGGGGGCAGAGGGAGGTTGATTGGGAGAGAGAGGTATTAGGTGCAATTACTGGAATGAGCAGAGTGCTTATGGAGGAGGAAGGAGAGTGAGTGACGGAATTGTGCAGAGTGCAAATTACTAGATGGTTCCAGATTATGGGGAAGTTGTAGGAGATAGCTCTACCGTACCTGTTCTGCTCAGCATTGTATATCCTCTACCAATCTCTACATCAACTAGAATATAAATTAACATTGGCATTTTACTTAAAAGGACAGTGTCAGTCATTTTTACATTAAAGTATTTCTCGATTAAAACTCATATTTTATGAGCACTTACCTTCTCTAAAATTCAGTGATGTAACTGGCTGTTTTATCTGCTTCCTTGCTATCCTTTCTTGGTAGAAGTAAAAGGCATGGTAATGTAATTGTGCCCTACTTTGTTTCATTTCAGATCCTTGAACTGCTCCTATTTCATACTTCGTGAACATCATGAACACTCCCGAACAGTTCAGACACTCATGATGCAATAGTCTCCTCTCCTCTCCTCCCACTGCACATCATGAGTGGCTAGACTGTGTGGGGTGTTTCCAAGTCCAGGAAAGATGCAGTAGGAGTTGATCTAGGAATTTAAACACACATATTTTTGTGTGGTAACATCAGTATGGTGGGAAGTCTGCTTTTTACTTAAAAAGGAATCAGAATCAAACAACCAGCTACATCAGCAATCTATACAGAATGTCAGCAATCACAAAATGTGTTTTTTAAACTAAGGACAGTTTGAGGCCCGAGGGGGTTTGTCAGTGTCCCTTTAAATCTTTATGTCATTTAGAGTGGACTACAGTAAGAACTGTCTTTATCCCAATGGCTGAAGGAGCTGGAACTGAACTCACTGGAGACTCAGAGGGAGAGGGGGGACATGATGGAAATGTTCAAGTGCATGAAAGGGATATTTAAGGTGGGAGAAGGCAGCCTATTCAAAAGTAGAAGTGATAGAACGTGAGGCCATCTTCAGAGGTTGAAGGGGGAAGTTTCAGGGGCAATACATGTTCACATTATTTCACTGAAAGGTTGGTGGACCACTGGAACAGTCTATCAGAGGAGGTGGTGGAAGTGGAAACTGTAGAGGGATTCAAGAGGGCATGGGACAAATGTAAAGGATTGGCTGGAGGGTAGTGAGAGGTATATCTGGATGGGGGGTGGAGGGAGGATTGGGGCAGACTCGTTGGGCATTAGTGTCCTTTTCTGTGAACAGTCTTCTATGATTCTATGACCCATGATGAAGTGCACTCATTCAGAGGTGACAGATTCCCTTGCCCAGATTCTTCTTTTTACACTGAAAGGAAGCAACAGTCATGTGAAAATTAATACATTTCCTTTTATGTTACTTGTTCATAATCTTTATTAGCTATTATGTATATCATACCCAATATTATGTGTATTGTGTTATATAGTCTCACTTCCAAAACCACTCTGGAAAGACTGTATCCCCTCTTCGATTCTTTATACTGATTCCCTCTTAGCTGACCACTCCCCCTTACTAATTACTACTTCCTTTACTCCTCCCTGTCCCATACCTCAATCAGTGGCAGCTTCTTTCTCCCTCTGGTGTGTGTGTGTGTGTGTGTGTGTGTGTGTCCACCCACCACGGACACTCTCTGAGATTAATCACCCTTTCCAGAGGCATAGCCTTCTAGTGATGTAGACTGCCAAGTGTTTTTTTTTTTTCTGTGTCAACATGACTAGCAGAAACCTCTGGCAAGGTTCGGAAGACCAGAAAAATAGTTTCAGTAAACCAAACAGTTAATGAATCAGTTCTCATTTCTGTCACAGCCCCCACCCCACCCCCAGGTGATGAAGGCATGTCTCTTTGGGTCACCCCAAGAGTCACGGCTCTTCATGCAGTGACTGGGAGGTATGTAAAGTATCCATCCATGCTGTTAGCCCTAGTTAGTCAGCCCATCTGGACTGACATTCTGTTTACTGCTGTGGTGCTGGATGGTCATGTTATAGGCTTGCAGTACCAAGCTGCAGTGAAGTAATTTCCCATTTTGCCTATTTAACCTATGAAGCCGGGTCAGGAGATTACGATCTGTGACCACAATAAATTCTCCACCCTACAGGTAAGGCTGCAGCTTTTGAAGGGCCCACACTATCCCCAAGCTCTCTTTCTTAATTGTGGCATATTCCTCCTCCCTAGGCAGCAGCCTCTGACTCAGATACACTACAGGGTGCTCCTCCTCCTGCAGCATAAACTGACACAGCACAGCACCCAGTCCATGGTCTGAGGCATCCACAGGAACAATAAACTTTAGACTGTAATTTAATGCTAGCTAGCATAGCTGGCCCACTTAAGGCCTCCTTCAGCTGCTTAAAGGGAGACTCACAGCCCTCCATCCCGAAGATCTTGTCAGGCATTTTCTATTTTGTTAGGTCTATCAGGGGCTTGGCCGCATCACTGTAGTAAAGAACAAACCTCCTGTAGTACCCAGCTGTCCCCAGAAATGCTCATATCTGTTTTTTAGTGGTAGGAGTGGGCCAGGCCTGGATGCCTTTGACCTTCACAGGCTCTGGATAGATGCATCCACTGCCCACCTGGTGCCCAAGGTAGGACACTTCTGCCATACCTATCTGGCATTTTTCCCCCTTGACTGTCAACCATGCCTCCTTTAACCAGTGGAACACCTCCTGCACATGCTCGATGTGGTCCCCCCAGGTGCGGCTGTTAATGGCGATATCATCCATGTACCCCAGCGCAAAGTCACCTGCCCCAGACAGAATGCCATCCACAAGCCACTGAAAGGTTGTGGTTGCATTCTTCATGCCAAAGGGCATTACTGTGAACTCATATAAACCAAATGGGGTGACAAAATCTGACCTTTCTCCAGCTGCAGGGGTCAGAGGTACCTGCCAGTAGCCCTTTGTTAAGTCTATTGTGGTCAGGTACTTGGCTCCCCCAGTTGCGCCTGGGTCTCATCTGTTCTGGGCATGGGGTCAGAGTCTGACTCCATGCAGTTGTTAAGCTTTTGATAGTCAACATAAAACCATGTAGTGCCATCTTTTTCAGGGTTTAGGACCACGGGTGAGGCCAAGGGGCTAGTGGACTCCTGGATCACTCCAAGATCTAGCATCTTGCTGAGCTCCTCTTTTATGGTCTGCTTAACCTACTCTATCACCCTGTAGGGAGACTGTCTCGGTGGTGCCTGAGTTCCAGTATCCATGTGGTGCTCAGCCAGCATGGTGTACCCCAGTTTCACCTGTCAACATGTCCTCAAATTCTCTCAACACATCCCAGATCTCCTGCACCTGGGGTGGTGTCAGCTGATCTAAGAGGGCAAGGTTGTCTATGGAAGATCCTACTCGGGCCTCCCCAAGGAGGTCAACCAGTGGATCAGCCTCAGTTTCATCCTCTCTCTTGGGTGCTGCACACAATGATTACCACTTCCTATCATAGATGGGCTTCATGATGTTAACATGATACACTTTCTGCCTGCACCTCCTATAGCTCCATCATGCAATTAATGTCACTCACATTTTGGACAATGGAGAAAGGGCCATCCCATGCTGCCTGCAGTTTATTCTGATGGACAGGGATGAGTACCATCACTTGCTGTCCCACCTTATGCTCTTGGGCTCTGGCCCTGTGGTCATACCAGACTTTTTGCCAGTGTTGTGCAGTGGCTAAGTGCTCCTGAGCAAGTCCCATGAGCTTCTTAAACTGGGTCCTGAAGTTCAGGAAGTACTCCACAACAGACTCCCCTTAGGAAGCACAGTCACTCTCCCATTCATCCTGAACTAAATCTAGGGGCTCCCATCACCCTATGGCCGAACAAGAGCTTGAATAGTGAAAACCATGTGTACTCCTGTGGAACTTCCCTATATGCAAAAAGGAGATAAGGCAAGTATTTGTCCCACTCCCTCTTGTACTAGTCAGCAAATATCCTTAACATGGTTAAGGAATTAATTAAATCACTCCACAAGACCATTAGTATGGGGTGGTGGTAGCGGGTCAATACTGCACAAGAAAGACAATGCAGTATTGACCACACTGTGTACACATGGTTTTTCAGCGACGGGGTATAACAGCGGTAGGGAATTATCACTACCCCTGTCACTGTATGCTTTTGTGGAAAGGGATCAAGTTTCCATGTGCTGGGTGCCTGGTCGAGCCGCTCCCATGATGGAGTGGCTAATACACCAGCACATGGCAGAATGGGAGACCTGGGACTGGGGTTCAGTTCCCCCCAGGTCTCCCAGTGCTGCAACATTTTGTGGATTTTTTTTAAAGAAACAAACTTTTCCCCCCTCTCAAGTTTCTCCCCATCCCCGAAGTCCATTCCCCTTCCCTCAGAGTTTGTTATATTAGTTCTGGTGGGTGTGAGGGGGTGAAGTCCCCCATGTTGGGGGGTGTGGCTGGAGAAGTGCCCATAAAAAAACAAGGAAGCCCTTTGTTTTAAAGGGTGTGTGCTGTTTATGTCAGGTTGGTGTTTTACCCGATGATATTGCAGTGCACGCCCTTTTGCTTGTGGCATTGCTTGCCACATGGTTTTTGTTTTAGGCGGAATGACCCTGTGCCTGGGGTGGTATGGGGAGGTTCTGAGCTGCTTCACCCCACACCTCTCCCACAAACTAGTCATTAGCTCAGACAGAAAGTTGGCACCCTGGTCTGACAACCTCTCCTGGGTAAAGCTCACCAGCTAAAGATCCCTAACAGTGCGTCAGTCACCTTTTCCACCTCAATGGATGATAAGGACACTGCCTATACTTATCTCATGGCATAATCAACTACCACAAAGATATACCACTTGCCAGGGCAACTTGGGGTGCTAAGTGGCCCCACTATGTCCACAGCTAACCACTTAAAGGGGTTCTTCCATAATGGGCAGGGGCATCAAAGTGGCCTTGTCCCTCATCTTTCCCACCCTCTGGCACTGTGGACAAGTCTGACAGTAACTTGCCATAGTCTTGCCCATACCAGCCCAGAAGAAATTGTTGCAAGCCACTTTTTCATGCACAACACACTCAAGTGACCTGAAAAAGGGATATCAATGGCCAGGGCCAAGGGCTGCTGGTGGTAAACCCTAGGGACTACCAGCTGCTGGAGTGCTTTGCCACCTAGGCCCCCAGCTGGTGTACACTACCTGGGCAACAGTCCAGTCTCCCAGTAAACTGACCCTTCACTCCTCTGGGAGCCCTCAGCCCTGTCGGCTATTTATCTCAGTTGCTGCAGGGTAGGATCAGCCAGCTGTACGTTGCCCAGTTCCTCTTATCTGACCCTTCCAAGCTCCCCTTCAGAAGGAAGTCCCAAGACCTCCTCTGTTTGTGACTGGGGCTCCGGGCTTCTACTTCTAGCCGATCCTTCACCCATACTAGCCACTTCCTTAGCTGCTGAGGGAGAGACTGGCACAGGCTGGTTTGCCCCCTTTTTACCCTCAGAAGCTAGCCCTTTTTCCTGTCTGTGGGTAGTAAAACACACCAAAGATTCCCTGTGGTCAAAATCATTCCACATGATCACATTTAGAGGGAAATCAGATGTGACTCCCACATCTTTTTCTCCATTGCCACCCTCACAGCTCAGGAAGACTTGAGCCATCAGTACTTGGACTGCTGAACCAGTAACTTCCTGAATCATTGAGAATAGCCCTGGCAGAATCTGATTCACCTGAATTGGATTCTGCCTCACCAGGGAGATGCAAGAACTCATGTCCCTCAGTCCCTGGGTTACTATCCCATTAACTACAATAGAGTGCATATGCACAGAGGAGCCACATGAACTACAGTCTGCATGCAACCTTGCAGCTGTGTGGTGCTATTTTGATCACTCTCTCCTCCCAGGCTTTTGCCCCTTAACCATAATCTGAGGGCAGTCATACCTCAAATGCCCCACTTTATTACAAATATAAAATTTCTTGGTCCCTGGCTCTTGTTTCCTCTTAGAACCAGTGGGTTCAGCTTTGGGCTCAGATGCAGGCTGGTTTGCTTTAAGCTTCCCCCCAGGACCCCTTAGAACCATGTGCTGCCCCTCCCCCTATGGGTCTTTCGCTCTGTGTTTGGTCTGCTTGCCATGTACAGGTCAGTGCTTTCTGCTGCCTCCTTTGAGGAGCTGCATGTCCTGTCCAGCAACCATATGCACAGGTCCTCAGGTACAATTTTAAGTAATTGTTCCCTCACAAACAAATCTTTTATTAGCTCCACAGTGTCAGCATTTGCTCCATCCACACAATGATCAAGTTAAGTGCACAGCTGAACATGCAGTTCTACATAACTGTCTTCTGGGCTTTTCCTTAATTCCCTAAATTTCTTTATGTGAGCCTCAGGAGTTAATTCAGAATATTTTAATAACACCATTTTAACCTTATCGTAATCCACACAATCTTCATCATTCATTCTGGCAAATGCTTACAAAGCATGTCCCATAAGTAAGGGCATGGGATGGGTCATCTATGAGCCTTGTCCAATTGAAACTACAAACGCACCCTCTCAGATGATTTAAAAAAAAATCAAGATCATCTCTCTCCTTATATTGAGAAAACAATTTTGAATTAATTTTGGCTTTGTTGGGAGGGGGACTCCCTCTGCCATTACTTGCATTTTGCTGGCACAATGTCAACATCTCCTTCTTGTGCTGTTGTCTCAGGATCTTGTGCTGTCATTTTCTCTCTCTGTCCTCTAGTCTTTTAACCTCCAGTTCACATTCTTGCTGATGAACCTTTATTCTTCCCTCCAGTCTTTTCACATCTAGTTCCAGTTCCTTCTCTTGAAGCATGAGTTGCAGTCTCAGAATCTCAAGCTGATTTGGAGAGTCTGCTACCACAGCTCCTGGCTCACCCCTAGGGCTTCTCTGCCTATGGTCATGGTCTTCCAGAGCTCATATGGGGTCCTTCTTGGACAAGCCATCATACTTGGCTCCCTTTTCTTGGCACCTCGCATGAAGCTGTGCCACAGAAAGCCTGTCATATCCTGAGGAGCTCATCCTCTCTACCAGCACTACATTAAGCTGTGCTGCTAGAAATAACAAGAACAATTGTAAAAGTGTACTCTTTTGTATATCCTGTTTTATGACAGCTAAGGTAGAATTTTCTACTGGCAAACTCTGTCTCTCAATGTGCTAGGATGTCCACTGTGATCCCACAACACTGCTCACTAAATTATGATGAACTCTCCTTTTTAGGCTGTAGCAGCTTCTAGGGCATTTGTCTGGATCTTTTCTTTCAGCTGCCACCACCTGGGTCCTCCCAGGACATTAACCCTTCCCTGCACAAAGCTAGGAAAGTCACCACAATTACACGGTTCAAATCAGGTAGAGTGCTTCTCTGCTGATAGATGCTAAATAGAGTTTTTTTTCTCTTTGTAAGTGAAAATAATGCAATTATCATTGCTTCCATGCCAATGGATTCTTTACTGCAAAAGTCATGGTTTACTATAACAGGATACTGTATATACAGTGTAAAACAGAAAATGCCTTTTTACAGGAATATAAATAAATGGTCTTGAATAACAGGTATCAGAAAGGAAAATGCTACAGACTAATTTATTCTAATACTTATCTTGCCTTCAAACTATGTTCAGAAAGAATTTGATACTAGTCTATCTCTTAGGTTTCCACACAGCAAGCTGGAATGCAGGCTCTGTGCTTACCTGAAAGGCAGAAGACACACAAAAGCCCTGTCGGTAATTAAACCTCTGAATTTATAACCTATAATTGAAACCCTCTGATTAGGAAATTTTTCAAACCCTCCAAACATTTTAAATTCTGCAACAAGTTTGTGTTCAATTGCTCCAATCAGCTTAAATCCTATGTGTGTCCAACCAGGTTAGGTCTTCACCTACTTTTCATTTAAATGTTCCAATCCTTTTAAAGTGTGTGTGTGTGTGTGTGTGTGTGTGTGTGTGTGTGTGTGTGTGTGTGTGTATGTCCACCCAGACACTGTCTGAGGTTTATCACTCTGTCCAGAAGCATAGCCCGTTAGTGATGTAGGTTGCCCAGTGTTTTTTCCTTTTTGTTAGCGGGTTAGGGGAGGCAGCATAGCACAGTGGTTTAAGACTCTGAGCTGCAAATCTGGAGACCAGTATTTGAATCCCACAGCTCCCACTTGCATACTGTGTGACCCTGAGCAAGTCACTTAACTTCCCTGTGCTCCCAGGTGGCACCTGTAAACAAGCTTTTAGCTTAGTTTGCTACTCCTGGTTAAACATTGAAAAAAAAAGGCAAGGTAGAAGCCTCTGGTGAGATGCAGAAGACCAGAAAAAATAATTTCAGCAAACCCAAACAGTTAACTAATCAGTTCCCATTTCTGTCACACCCCCTATGTAAGGAATTGAAATCTGATAACAATTACCCCACCATGGGATGATATTTTTAAAAGGTGTGGTAGAGTATTTTTATACCTTGAGGGATTTGTAGGAATGAGGGAGAGTGAGTCCTAAAGGGTATGTTAGCAGGGGGGATGACTAATGAATGTGGGTGTTATTGACTGGTGGGAGGTGGGTGGTTAAAATTGCATGAGTGTCATAGATAGGGCAGGCATTATTATACTATACTATATGTAATGCCCTATAAATAACAGTTATTGTAAGAAACATCACCATAACTGTGTGGGGGTGGAGGAGGGTGATGGATTATGGAGGGTGGCATGGTTGGTGGAGAACACTTTGAAAGGTCTATTGGTTAGAGGTGGGGGGAAGTCATGTGTATAGTGGGTGGTGGTGGTTACATGTTTCAAAAGTCTCTTTGTGTGTAATAAGCATATGCTTGAGGTAACCAGGAGAATAAAAGGTAATTCCACCCCATGGTATATTACTAAACTTTTTAAATTGAAGCTTGCTAAAAATAAAGCTTGGGAATTTGCAAGAGCATCAGGAGGGGTTCATGATTGGCAACAATATAGGAAGTCAAGAAACCGGTATGTGGCTAATTTAAGAGACACTAAAAATAAATATTTTAAGGCCAAAACCCTGGAATCAAAAGGGAAACCTGGGAAATGTGGGGGGTCTTATAGGGGACTTAAAGGGACAGTCTAAATTGAAGACACCCATTAACTTGTCTGAAGAGAAAACCTACAGGCAAGAGCTTCCACTTGCTGACAGGTTTAATGAATATTTTGTAGAGTAGGGTAATATTTTTGATAGCCCTAATGAACCCCTATATACCCCTTGGATTGCACTACTGGGGTTCCTAAATTTGCATTTGATATTGTAACTAGTGGTGAGGTGCTAGAAGTTTTGTTGCAATTAAAAGTCTCTGGGAGTTGTGGTCCAGATGATTTGTCCCCAAGGATGTTGAAGTATGCTGCAACTCATATTTCAGATTCTTTGCCTTATTTGTTCAATCGTTCAATTGAGGAGGGCTGTATTTCAGAAGGTTGGAAGTCAGCCAGGATCATCCCCATTTTTAAGGGTGGCGATTTGTGCCATCTGTCCAACTATAGACCTGTTTCTCTACTACCTTTGATAAGCAAGGTGATGGAGAAATTTTTGGCTAGACAGACTATGGAGTACCTAGAAAGAGAAACATTACTGGATCCATATCAGTCAGGTTTTCGGAAGTCTCATGGCGCTGTTATGGCTGTGTCAGAAGTCCTGGATGAGATCAGTAAGTCAATTGAAGCACAATGCTATACTGGTGCAATCTTTGTGAATCTCTCCTGGGATCTTGACACAGTGGACCAACAGCAGTTGCTTTTGAGATTATCTGAAGTAGGGATGAGTCATTCAATTTTGGACTGGTTCATTTCTTACCTTTCTGAGAGCTGGCAGGTAATGGTTGTTAATGGTGTTGCTTCGGCTATACAGGTGGTATGGCGAGGTGTACCCCAAGGATCTGTTTTGGGTCCTCTCTTATTTCTGGTATATTTAAAAGATCTTGGTTATCATGTGGAGGCTTCTCGCTACCACCTGCATGCCAACAACACCATTTTATATTATTCAGGTGAATCAGTTACAGCCATACAACCTATATTGCATGAAATTTTTGATAATATGGAACAACTGTTTTTTGCTAATTCTGAGTTAAAACTTAATTCATCTAAAACTAAATGTATGTTGTTCGAGTCATCTATTAAACTTAAAGAAGACTTGGTTTTGGAAACTGTTGTTAGTAAAGGGGAAGGGTGGAGTTAATTAACCAATATAAATATCTTGGAATTTGGCTAGATAATCATGGGTCTGGCAATTTGCATGTTAAAAACTTAATTTTCCAAGTTAATAAACAGGTGGGATTTCTTTTTAGGAATAAGAATTATTTTGGTTCTGTGACATTGGATTTGATTTTTAAGGTGAAGATTTTTCCTTTAATTGATTACGGGATTGTTCTATATGCTGGATCTACTAAGGATCGACTATCAAAGTTAGATGTTCTAGTTAATCATCTTGCTAGACTAATACTTAAATGTCCCAATTTTACTCACCACTGTGAATTATATGAGAGACTTAAGTGGTTACCATTAAGTAGGAGAAGCATGATACATAAACAGTTATTTGCTGATAAATGTGGGCTGGGTTTTGTGTCTATATTTTTAAAGAATAGCATTTCCTTTAGAAATGTTGACTTAACCTTGAGAAATTTGGCTGTTATAGATATGGTTGTCCCCCTTGTAAAAACAAAGTGCTCCCAACATCTTTTTAGTAATTATATTCTGAAATGTTGGAATGGTCTTCCTGATGAATACAGACAAAAGACTGGTAGACCATTTTTTATATTTCAATTAAGAAAACATCTGATTTCTATACAGGATTTTAATTATCATTGATGTTTCTGAAGTTGATGCTTGATGTTTTGTTGTATTTATTGTGTTGAGTGTTGAATATGTCTTGTACTTTGTTAAAGGTTATCATTGCGAAAGAGTTTATACTTAATGTTTTTTTACCTTAAATAAATAACAAATAAACAAGCAAACAAACAAAAGAAAAAAAAACTTTGCCATTGAAGTTAGATGGTGCTGGGATAACTTTGTTCAGTTACACACTGTACAAAGTTCCTAACTTCACACTGACTTCACTACTGAAGTTTTACTTCGCTACATCTCTACATGTGATGCAGTTTTTAGCAGAAAGTTGTCCAGGCTTAAATTGAAGGTCTCCTACTGTCTTCATGTTCACTGTCTTGGCAGGTAGGGTTTCCCATAGGTTTGCCTACCTCTGGGAAAAGACATACATTCTTCTAATATGACCTCTGAGCCTCAGGAAATGTCCCTGTATTCCAGCTGAGGAAGCTGGGAGACCTAGGTGTGGCAATCGACATAGTTAGATGTGTGGAAAACTGATTGAAGGAGAGACAGCAGAGGGTGGTGATGCAAATCATGGTCAAATGAGAAAGGAGAGAGGTTACAAGTGGGGTGCCACAGGGATCTGTTCTGGATCCCGTCTTCATCAAAATATTTTTGCGTGACATTGGAAACAGTATCCAGGGCAAGTTGAGTCTCTTTGCAATTATACAAAATTGTGTAGTAGGGTAGATATCAATGAAGGATCAGGGAGATGCAATGGGATTTACAACTGAAGAGGTGGTCTAAGGTTTGGCAGTTGAAATTCAACACCAAAAAGTGTTAGGTTATGCACCTATGGAACACCCCCTCCCCCCAGGACAAAGTACTGAATGGGACAGGTAAAACTGAGCACTAGAGCAGAATAAAAGGACCTAGAAGTCATCATTAGTTACTCCTTCAAACAATCAAGCCAGTGTAACAAGGCCTATAGTAAGGCTAATAGGAATGCTGAGATGTATTAAAAGGGATACTGACAGCAGGAAAAAGGAGGCATTACTGCCTCTATATAGGTCACTGGTGAACCCTCACCTGGAATACTGTGCTCAGTTCTGGAGTCCTCACCTAAAGAAGAACAGGGACAGACTGGAGACAGTAACATGCAGGGTGACCAAGATAACTCAATGCCAACAGGACAGATCTTACAATTATCATCTCAAGGCATTGAACATGTATGCACTGGAGACCAGGTAAGAAGGGGGATATGATAGAGACCTTCAAATTTCTGAAGAGAATAAACAAGATGAACTGCTCGGAACTATTTAACAGGAGTAAAGATCCAAGAACCCAAGGTCATGCATGAAAAAATGGTAGGGGGAAAGTATAAGAACGATATGAGGAAGTTCCATTTTATAGAAAGGGTGGTGGAACTGTGTAACAGTCTGCTGGTGGATGTGCTGGGTGCCATAGTGGTTACTCAGGTTAGTAACAGTAGGGAGTGGAGCAGGGGCATGGACAAGAAGGGATAGGACCCTATATGGACAATAGGTCCTCCCTGTATGGACAATAGGTCCTGGGGCAGTTATGGAACTATGGACAGATTATATGGTCCCTTGGACTTTCTCTGCCATCACTATCTGTTTCTATGTTTCTATCCTGCTGGAGGACACCAGATCAATCATCTCTATCTGTTCAATCGTGTTGAACATTATACTTGGTTTCATACTTGCATATTTGTAATAGCAGAAGACAGAAGTCAATAAAATGCTGACACACTATTGACAGTGGCAGTAGTCCAACAATTTGTGTTTGTCTGTTTAACTGTCTAATCTTGCCTTAAATTAAGTGGTGGTGTCACTAGTTACCATTTCCTCTGGTAATGCATTCCAGATGCTGACCACCCACTGGGTGACAAATTTCCTCCTCAATGATGTTCTAAAGGGCAGTACACAGAGTTGTTTACTGTGACCCCTAGTTCACTTGATGTTGACCTTGTTGCACATACCTAGTTCCACCATTAGTTTTTTGTTGCACATACCTAGTTCCACCATTAGTTCTTTGTTGCACATACCCAGTTCCACCATTAGTTCTTTGTTGCACATACCCAGTTCCACCATTAGTTCTTTGTTGCACATACCCAGTTCCACCATTAGTTCTTTGTTGCACATACCCATTTCCACCATTAGTTCTTTGTTGCACATACCCAGTTCCATCATTAGTTCTTTGTTGCACATACCCAGTTCCACCATTAGTTCTTTGCTGCAAATGGTTTTAAATAATAGTAAAATGTCCACCCTTAGCCTCCTTCTATGCAAAGATATAGACCCAAGTTTCCAAGTCTGTTACTGTAATCCATTTTCCATGCCTTTCATCATCTTTCCTATCCTCCTCTGTAGATGCTCAAGACTGTTTTTATCTAAGTCGCTTAGCCCCCCAAAACAAAATGTGAACTGTAGTCCACAGCGACCTCACATGTCTTATATAATGGAAGCAGCACCTCCACAGAGTTATTCACAAAATGCCTTGTGATGATATTAAGAAGCCCATTTGCTTCCTTAAATACCTCATTACACTGTTTATTGTGCTTTCAATCATCAGACACAAAGATGCCCAAATGTGTCTCATCAGCAGACAGGAAACTTGATACCCTTTAGTATGTGAAGGCTAATGTCATGCTCCCTCTCAGATGTCTTTTCTTCAAGATGAACAGGCTAACATCATATCCTCATAGCTTTTTCCTCCATGTCCCTGATCATTTTGGTGGCCCTGTGTTGTACCATTTTAATTGCTCCCCTGCTTTTTTTGTATTGAGGATTCCAAAATGATGTGCAATGATCCAGATTGGGGTCTGACCAAGACCTTGCTACATCACAAGTTTATACTGCTTGCCCTGCTAGTCATCACTTTTTTGTTATACACTGTAATTCTGCTGGGGTCCTTGCAGTGGCCACAATTTGACATGTTTATTATGATTACCACATCCTTTTTGTCCTCCACTGCAGCCACAGGAGCACCACAATGTTTATAGATCTTAGGTTTGCTTTTTCTTCTCATCTAGCACCTTGCATTAGGCTAATCTGAGCCTAAGGCACTAGGGCCAGGATATTCAAAGATCCTGGACTGGGCCCACTAAACATTTGCTCCAGGAGCAAATCAGTGCCTGGAGCAAACCACATGTATATCAGAATGGGATAAGCAGATAGTATGGTCAGTGGTATAGGGACCCAGGTGTTTGGAAAGGAGCTGCCAGCTCCAGCGGTTAAACATAAGCAGAGACAGGAGGACCAATACTCTGTGGTAGAACCAGTTCATGTAAAGAACTGGAGGGCAAACTGAAATTTGCAAAAAATAAAAAACTTTCTATTCATGTAAACTGCAAACTTCAATTTGCCCTCCCGTTCTTTACATGGACTGGTCCTACCACTGAGTGTTCAGTCTTCCTGTATCTACACATGTACTGTATATTGAAACAAGCTGAAGCACATTGCAAGTGCTAAAAGAAGGTTTCAATTTATTTGGCAGGCACCATCCCAACTGTGTCTGCAAACACCAGCCCCCTACTAGCCAGAGGAGATATGTGGCCAGTGGGCTGCTAGGGGGTCTATAGGACAAATCTGGCTGTTAGGGCTCACTAGTGATATAATATGATAACATTCTATTTTTATACATGCAAATTTTGTTAGGGACAAGACCTATTTTCAACAAGAACCCTGCAAAATACACACAAAAAATACAGAAAATATGGTGGTACAGATTAACAGAATCTTTTACCAATCAGATACAAACAACATTAAATATTACACTAATCAGTTCAGCAATATGCATAAAGGACACACACAAATAAACTGCATATGTAGCATTCACGTGGTTGCTGTGCAACCTTTTAAGGGCAGCTTGGACCTCTTTAAATGAATTTTTTTTTTTTGCTCTTACATCACCAGTTATTTCACTTCAAGATTCTGACATGTTTCCATATTTGTAGTGCACATGAATACAGGGCAAACCCCTTTCTTCTACTCTTAACTGATAAATATAATTTTTTTACAGATTCAAATATTATATATTTTTCCAGAGAATGTTAATTTTTGACTTTAATAATTTATAACACAGTGAAAGTCAATTAAAATCTCTTTTACTACTTGGTCATAACCACTTTAAGTTGAAAGTAGCACACAATGGTGTGTATCAAATTTACTTAAGTTGGCAAACCTTGCAAACTTATTGTGTATGTGCTATATTTTTGAAAGGGTATTTTTAGTTGAATTTCTTTGTAATAAATTACCTTATTCCAAAACAGAACTCAATAATTGTGTAACTGATTTGATTCTTGATTCCTGAGACATACAAAAGGAAACTGGACCCTATTGCACTAATGGGTAGAGTGGCTATGCGCTGAATATCTGAGGCGAATAGCCACTCTGAACCCATTGCACCCCCACATGGGATGCACTAATGGGGGTCGCACACCCTCTATGCACCCGATCCCCCAGCTGTGTGTGCCACAACATGCCAGGGGCAGGTAGAGGGGCATGCCAGCACTATGTACCATGCACCAAGGTGTGTAGTGTTGGACACAGGGGTGCAGAGGACAGTGCAGTGTATGCCAGGGAGAACCCTGCCATAAGTGCCCTCAGCACCCTACACCATGCATTCTAGCCCTAGCAGCTGATATGAACCCCCTCATCCCAAACACAGACCCCGGACACCCGCCCCAGAAGCAATAGGACAGTGTACACCCCTACAGCACTGGAACTCTGGCCCGGCACCATATACTACACCCCTGCACACACACACAGCCACTTCATCCCCCACTGTGTGCTGTAGCACCCCCCAACACAGCTGTACCCCTCACCCCATAGGCAACGGCAAACCCCGCCACCACCCCACAGGCACAGGGTCCCCATCACAGTGTGGAGTATGATTCCCCCCACAGAGGTACCCCAGTCCATGCTTAGCTGTCCCCGGCACCCCGCTCCCCAGAGTCATCCTGTGCCCTCCCAAAGGCACCGCTGACAGACTCCCCCATGTACCTGCACACCACTCCAGTGCTGCCTCCTGGGGGGGTCAGCAGTATTGCCTACTCACACCTCCACAGCTGTCGGCCATCAGACATCTGCAGTGCATGCTGCCAATGTGTGCTCCACCACATAGGGGATCCACTGAGCAACCTGATCTAGGCATCCGATTGGATGCGCTGCCTGGTACATGACTCTGCCCCTGGCTGCCTTGCAGAGTCCTGCACACCAGGGCAGTTGGGACCATGGACAGATGGCTGTCAGTAGTGAATACCAGCATGTGCGCATCTGTCCACAGGTGCACACCTATGCTGGTAGAATACGCGCATGTAATTCCTGCCCTATAGTGCATAGGGCCCATTTTATGAAGACCCCTGATTTATGATTAGTTTTGTTTTTTTTAACTAGCATTTTAGTGTGCTCAGCAAAAGACAGTTTGTCATCAATTTGGACATCTAAATATTTGTAACTATTTGTATTTGTTACTTTTTACCCACTTTCAAAAACAAATCCTAAACCCCATTTTCATTTTTACTTAGGCTCTGAGGAAAGCAAAAGCATTGTGTTTTTTTCCCATTTAACCACTCTTCCACTGCAATAAGATCTAATTGAAGTTTGCATTCCAGTTCAATCCAGCAGACTGTAGAGGCCACCAAAACTGTGTCATCTGTGTACAGTCGGACCTCACTGTTGGCAAGTGTATAAAATGGGGAGATTGTTTATGTAAATATTAAAAAGCAGTGGGCCCAGGATGGCGCGTTGTGGGACTCCACTACCTATTACCTTGGGTGCAGATGTTATAGTACCCTGGGCAACCAACACACTGCTTTTCATATGACAAATACATTTAAAACCACTTTAGGGGTTCTGTATGCACCCCCAGTTTTGACATATTTTCCAGTAGGACAGAGTGGCTCACCAGATTGAACACTATTGAAGTCCACAAACACAGCCCCCATATACAATTCAGCATCCAAATATTTGGATACTAGATTATTAAAGTCAATAAGGGCCCCGTAGACCTCCCCACCTGAAAGCCATGTCAACAATCTGTGCTTTTCGACATGCTGGTATAGTTGGCAATGAGTAAGTCATTCTAACACCTTTGACATTATGGGTAGCAAAGTGATGTGCTGATAATTTGAAGATACAGGTGCATCTCTGCCCTTATAAATTGGTATACTTTTTCCTGTATTCCAAAAGTCAGGACAGACAGTGTAATTTAGACTCCAATTAAAACACAAGTCAAAGTCGGTGCGGTTATATCTGAACCTAATTTCAAAAATGTTGTTCAGTACCATCCAATCCCTTT
The DNA here is from genome assembly GCA_016271365.2 of Neoceratodus forsteri. Classification (NCBI taxonomy): domain Eukaryota; kingdom Metazoa; phylum Chordata; order Ceratodontiformes; family Ceratodontidae; genus Neoceratodus; species Neoceratodus forsteri. The sequence goes on from CM057452.1 coordinate 827,987,771, forward strand.
GCCTTATATACTTTTAATGAATTTAGTTATTTAAGTACTTCTTTAAAGAGCTAGTGGAGCAAAACAGGAAGACAGGAAAATAATACAACTTTTAAGTAGTCAGTTGTAACTTTTTATTTCTGAAGTATTTTTCTTTTTCCTTTTGTTCATTACAAAGTCTTCTATGTGACAGTATTGTGCTGCATGTGTGGAGTACCTCTTTTGCTTGGCAGCTGACATATTTACAGTATCTCTATCCCCTCAATACATCATCAGCATTGTGATCTCACTGATAGTGACATCATGGGTGACTGACCTGGTTGCTACTGAGTGGCTGTTCATAAGCAGCAGTGATATCACAGTTAATAAGGTAACAATACTGATGATGTAGTGGTGGGGGAATAATGATAGATATGCCAGCTGCCAGGCAGAGTGCTATCCCACACATCTCCTCTACTCACGTAAGGGAAACAATCTTCTAATTTACCAAAAGGAAAAGTACTTCAGATATAAAAGATAATGGTTTACTGCTTTTAGAAACTAATATTAGTTTTAGGCAGTACATTATCAATTTAATAACGATTTTCATAAGGCTAAATATGGGTTTAGGAGAGGCATTATTATGAACCATTGCATTATTTTCTACACCATAGCAGGGGTTTGTTTTAGATGTTATTGTGCCCCTGGCACTGTTTGAAGCATCAGCATCCAGTGGACTCAGATCCAAATCCAGCAGTTCCATAAGATCATGGTTTAAAATCTCTGGAATTCCAAGCTGATCACCTGTAATAGTATTACTGTCAAAGAATTCAATCTGTGTTCTAGAGCAGACTGGATTCTGAAGTAGTTTAACAAACTTCCAGTACTTCTAGGATACTTTGTTTGTTCAATACTCATTTTGTAGAACATACTTTTTGCTATTCTAATTTGATTTGTACATTTATTTTGCCATTTTTCCAAAAATTCCCAATCATTTGTCTGTCCTCTTGGCCTTCTTCCAGATCCTGGGCTAGATTTTAAAAGCCCCCAGGGAGTAAGTTCCACTCCACAGTTGATGCTGTGGGATGAAATCTCTGCACCTGAGGAGTTTGGTATTTTCAGACGGTGCATCTGAGGGGGATGTTACTCCTGGTCCCACCAGGTGTAGCGTCCCCTGTAGCTGTGCCAAAAAATCAGCTGTAGGCTGCTGTAAATCATAGCGCTGGTTGTAAACCAGCTCCACCTTTGAAAATACTGTGTTTTCAAGATAAACTGCAGCTCTGCAAATGAAAACCCCTTGCACCAGTTTTTCCTGCAGCCGCAGACATTTCAGGGGCTTTGAAAATCTACCCCCATGTTTTTATTCATAGCTTTTTAATCCTATCTGATATCCATGGTAAATGATTCTTACAGTTATTTTTTTTTTATTCTTGATGCATGAAGATCACAGATAGAAGTAAATGTTGGAGTAAAATCTTGTACTGCAAGATCAAGTTCTGCTATAAGTTTATAGGTTTCCAATTGTACCATTAGTAGACTTTGTCTGAATGATTCCAAATTAAATTTTCTCATATCAGTCATCCAGAAAGGGGTAGGCTTAGGGTTCTTTGGTTGCTCCAGATTCAATATACTGTACACTTGATAGAGTAATGGTCTCCTAAACTTAATGACAATGCTTCCTTCTGTTCTACAGTACTCCAATTTCTTCTGACACAAACACCAAACACCAAATGCAAAATGGTACCACTGCAGATTTACTGCAGTGGGTTGGTTTTTGTATTCCAGTGCTTTCCTGATTATCTGAGTCTTGATTATCTGGAAATCCCTATCTAACAAACTGGACCCTTGTCCTCCAGTGTTTAAAATGGGGATAGGATAACCAGGCTTGGATAATCAGTGTTGTACATGCACAGATAAAAATGATTTAACAACAAGTTTAACACCTTTCAGCTTAGTGTGTCCATCAATTTGTATAACAATGCAGTAGGATCCTTCCACATACAAAACCTTCTTGATATAAGAAGAAATTATTATTTTCAGTACAGCAGCCATCAATCACAAAATCATCACTGCTCCCTTCCCTTCAGCTGTTAACTGAAGTCTGATGTGCAAATAATGTTATTTTGCTCAAGAAAAAAATGGAAAGGTTACAAGTTCTCCTTTTTTACATTTTCCAAAGCAATACAGCAAGGACATTGTTCATTCACACAAAGCTTACTTAGTAAGGTCTTAGTAATTCAAAAAGTTGTCAATCATCAGTCTTAGTAGGTCATTTCATTCTATTAATACCAAATGCTCAATTTACTGTAAGTTGATTTACTTAAAATACTGAAAATGAGTTATTAGTTACAGTATATTGCTCAGTGACAGTTGCAGTTTGTTGTCTTTCCTGACTGAGTCAGTTCAGTTATTCAACAGGAGTGCAGCTTAATTTGTGGAATCAATTTCAGCAAAAAACAGGATGGTCTCACTTGAGGAAGATGGAATTTACCACACCAGAGCTTTATGCAATTTGTTTTCATGCTGCTGGATAAAACAAAAAGGCATAGTAACTGGCCCCAGCTCTGGATCACCTCTGGTTTCTCACAACGTGACTCCCACCCACTGGTCCACTGCACTTAACTACAGCAGCTCCATGGACCCCCGCCTAGCTTTTATATGTCCAAACTCTTCCCCTTAGGGATCTGCCACTGCCCACAGGTGAGGAAAGGTTGTTGGGTTGGACTATGGGTTCAGGGAAGGGGAGGGCAAGTAGTGCAATACTGGATGTAAGGTGCAGTTATCAGTCTCAGTGGAAAACACATGAAAAGTAGCAGTCTCTGTACCTTTAGCACTTTGGCTTGTGACTAAATTGGCCTTGAGTGAACAGAGTTTACTTGTAGCTTGTTTTTGGAGTCAAAATAAAGTGCAATTTCAGTGATGACATGAGCACAGACTGTTGGATGGCTGAGCTCAACAAGGGGCTAAGCAGCACATATGAACTGCCACTCCCGATGTGACTCCCACCCACTTGTCTGCAGCATTTTACTGCTACTGCTCCATGGATCACACTTAGCTTTTATATGTCCAAACTCCTCCTCCTCCTCGTAGTGCTCTACTATCACCCACAGGAGAGGGAGGGCTGCCAGGTTGGACATGGGGTTCAAGGAGGGGCAAGTAGTGCAGTACTGGCTGTAAGTTGTCGGTATCAGTCTCAATGGAATATGCATGAAAAATTGACTCTGTACCTTTAGTGCTTCAGGGTCATAGCTGAATCAATCTTGAGGGAACAAGGGCCACTTCTAGCTTGATTCTGGAGTCAAAATAAAGTGCAGTTTCGCAGTCAACTGTGTGCAGGCTGTTGGATAGTTGAGTTGAGCTGAACAAGGGGCTAAGGAGTATGACTGAACTGCCACTCCCAATATGACTCCTGACCACTTGTCCATGACACTTATCTACTACCACTCCATGAACCCAACTTAGCTTTTTTTTTTTTATTCAGCTGTATGGTCCCTGTCGCCTCCTCCTGCCAGCTGGCGATGGAGACAAATATGTATTTTTTGTTTTTTCTCCCCTGACCCCCTGAGGTCCTGGCACATGGCCATGCAAGCATGTGGAGGCATTCTTTGCACCCCGTGGTACCAGCTCAGCCACTTCCACTTACCAATACTTTGCCACCCCCTCTCTGCCTATGCTACACACCGGACCTCCACCCAGGGGGAGCAGAACTATTGGGGGCACCAACCCACCCTCATGAGAGGAAAGCTTCCCATCAGCATGCTTAAACCTGCTCTGTCCCCCATTACAGCATCCCAATGACCCAAGGTTATTCCCGAATCCTGGTCACTGGCACAGCATGAGGTAAGGTGCCCAGTGTCTCAACCTTCTCTGCCACCAGACCGGCCACCATCTTAGCTTTTATATGTCCAAACTCTTCCCCCTTAGGGCTCTGTCATCACCCATAGGTGAGGGAAGGCTGTCAGGTTGGACTAAGGGTTTAGGGGAGCAAGTAGTACTATACTGGTGGCAAGGTACAAGTATCGGTCTCAGTAGAAAACACCTTGAAAATAGTCTATATACTTTTAGTGCTTTAGGTTGCAGCTGAATCGGCCTTGAGGGAGCACAGTTCACTTGCAGCTTAGTTTTGGAGTCAAAATAAAGTGCTGTTTCCATCATTGATGCCTTGTGTGTAGGCTGTTGGATGTCTGAGTTCAAAAAGGGGCTAAGGAGAGCACCTGAACTGCCACTCCCAATTTGACTTTTGACCACTTGTCTGCAGTGCTTAACCACAGCTGTTCAGCTGAAGCAATCTGTCATATTTGTACCTTTATATGCAGGTCCACCTTAGAAATGCAGGTCCACCTTGGAAATGAGTTCTTCTAAAAAGTATCTCGCCTGGTTAAATAAAGATTTGAATCTGAATTTGAAATGACCACATAGCAGTGGCAAGGCACTATGGGGTGATTTGCATCCCATTAGAGCCCCCTTACAGACCTTGAGGAAACAAAAAATTGTGACCCCCATACAGTTCCTCTCAGGGCTGCCAAAAGCCTGTTCCTCAGTGTCCAGTGTACACAATGACCCATGATCAACACATCATTTTGAATGAAAAATGTCCCTAATGCTCAGTGGTCCACTTGTCCCTGATCATCCTGCTGGTGTGAAGAATTTCACGGGTGTCCTGTGATTCCCCCAGATCATCCTGCTAGTTTGTGGAAATAATTTCCCTAGTGTCCAGTGGTCCCCCACCCCAATCACCCTGCTAGTTTGAAGACAGACTTTTCCTGGTCTGTAGTGGTCTCCCATGCTCCCTGATCACCCCACACCAGTTTAAAAACAGAATTTGCCTGGTGTCCAGTGGCCCCATCTCCTCCTGATCAACCCATTGGTTTGAAGAAAGAATTTCCCTGGTGTCCAGCAATCCCCTCCACCTCTGTAAGAATGCCACACCCACTCTGTCAAGTCACACCACTGCCACCACTGCTGGCTCCCTTTCACCATAAGCATGCCCTCCCAGTGGCAGCTAGCACTGTTTACATGTTCACATACATGGCTGGCTGCCATCTGAATGACAGAGCATGATCATGAGTCTGCTGATGAAAATGCTGTTTTTACAGTAGACTCGAGATTGTCCCTTGTTATTCAGATGGCAGTCATCTGTGGAGGTGAGTGAAGAGACTGTGCCAGTCACAATCGGAGGGAAGGTTTACTATGGGAGGGGGCTGGGGAGGTAGTGGTGGGACTATGTAGGTTGCATGGGGTGGAGGTAGCATTCTTATGGGGGTGGGGGGACCACTGAACACCAGGGAAAATCTTTTTTTCAAACTAGTGGGCTGATTGGGGATTAGGAGGATGACTGGACACCAGGAATATTCTTTCTTAAAACCAGAGGGGTTACTGGGGAGTGAGGGGACCACCGGACACCACGGAAAAACTTTATTCAGTCCAGCAGGGCATTTGGTGGAGCAGCAGTTGGGGGCAGAGGCCACAAGACCTGATTCGGGGAGGTGGTAATTACAGTGGCTATAATGGCTACTTACTGCCACTCAAAACATACAAGCATGCTAGTGCACCTATGTGCCAGGTTCTACCAGCTGCTTTGCATGGGCACACTGGCATTGTTTAGGGCCTGTCACAAATGGGTTAGCAACTCGCTAACTATGCCATTCAATATGGCATTTTGTGATACTCCCCTGCTTTGGGATGCCAAGTGAAGTTAGCAAGTCACTAACCTGTTTTGTACTCACAAACAGCCTATAAATATCTTGGCCAAGGAGACTAACCAATTAACAAGGATGTTCAAGTCCTCTGGAGGTCTGAAAGTGTCACAGTATTTAAAAGAAAGTGCTACAGAGAAACTATACAGAACCCTCATATAACCAGAAATATGGTAAGTATCAGTAAAATGACCCTCCAGTGTTACAGTATATTACAGAGTGGGAATTTCAGTATTAAACCGATCACACTAATATAATAGCAATGCACTCTAGGTAAATTCACAAAAAACACACATGACAAAACTGATCAAAAACATAACAGCCCTACTAACATTTTAGATTGTGTACAATTATTTACCTCAGCAGAGTACTCCTGCTAAGAGCTGCATAAAATATATACAGAATTAACAAAATGGTAATTATTCAAACAGCCACTATACTAATTAGAAAAGACTTAATCAGGAAAAAACATCAACACTCTAGGTATTTGAGTCTGAAACTCCTAGAACAGAAGTCAGATGACAGAACACATACAGTAAAATGAAAGTACAGTAATGTCAGATAAGGAAAATAAATCAAACTGAAGAGGAGGCCAGAGACCCAGAGGAATTGCCTCAAAGAACCTCTGTAATGAAAGGAAAACAATAATTCCATAAACAAGTCCCAGAACAATGTTCTGCCATGCTCCATCCTGAAAGGCAGTGAAGGCTCAATATGTCCAGACAAGGTAAAAAGGGAAATCGATTTTCAACAGAAGGCTTAGTGCAAAGCCCAGTATTGAGTCCTAACACAAACATCACTTTCCTTTTAAAGTTTCAGCCTCTGGTGATTGAAGGACATCACAAATGACCCTGTTCTCCATACAAAACATCAACAGACACTTTGAAAAAATCAAAAAGCCATTTCAGTCCTCATCATCGGAATCGTCATAATAGCATCTGACAGCTTTTTCAGTGACCCTTTTCTCTATACTTTTTAATGCATCCTTAGGACTAGAAAATGATAAGTCTGATAACCCTGAACTACCTTACAGTAAGTTTAGCAGGCATAAGATGGATGTGTGATAGGTCCAGTTTCCTTAATGCCCAACAAATTAAATCAAAGTTTTTAGGGTGGTGACATACAACATAATTTAAATTCAAATAAATTCAGATTTTAGCACCATCCAAATCAACTGACATTGCTGCTTTCAATGTCTATAAAATTCAGTCACAAAAGCAGAGACCCATAAATATATAAAACAGAGTATGGGGTCTCGGTTTGGCTGCACAGTGCAAAGTTACTTAGAACACTGTCTCAGAATGAAGGGGTTTAGCATCTAAATTCAAAGAAATAACCAATTGTATCCAATTTTCTAAAAAGTAGCCACACATTTGCCCTCTGTTTCCTCGGGTAGACTAGTGATACATAGATCTGCAGACCTAAATTAGTTCAAAGGGCCATCAGGCTCCTTACAGTATGTAGGAATGCTTAGGGACCACAAGGAAGGTCTGGTAGGGTTTAATAGGTTTGGAGCAATGGTGGAAGGAATAGATTCAAAGGAGGGTACTGAGGTACTCTATTAAGAAGTAGGGAAATGGGCAAACTGGGTGGGCCAAGTGGTACTTACCTGATGTTAAAGTCTATAGGCCCGATTCTCAAAGGGGGCTGCATTCGGCGTAAGTTGAGGAAAACTGCAGCTTGCACCAAAGCCCCCATGCCAGGGACCCTGCACCCAAATTCAGGTATGGGACATGTCATGGAACCTAAGTCCCCTTACATGCAGCAGCACCCCACATGCATCTAACTCAAGGCGCATGGACGGGGTGTGCCGAAAGCCCTTTGCAGCAATGCCCAGCTGGTACCCCCATCTCTGATGGCCCCAACACAGGTCAATAACCCTCCCAGTGGTGGTCCAGCCCCCCACCCAAATAGATAGTGCCCACCCCATCCCCAGATAGGGTGGGAGACCAGCATAGCCCTTCACACACCTCCGCGTAGGTCCCCGACTGACCGGAATAAATAACAGTACTTTAACTGTTCGTAGAGGAGTGACTTATGTAGAGCTGTACATGCCACATTTCTGAAAAATAAAGCAGGCTTGTCTCCATAGTCCCGCTGCAAGTTTCCAGAAAAGGCTAGGCTTAAGTTATCTGGTAGGAACAGATGGAACTAGCAAGGCATAGAAGTGTTAAGTTTACTATATCATGAATGTGTCTTTACTGTCACATCGGAGAAAGACTAAGGCCATATGTGCCTAATAAATAAGTTTAAACAAAGTGAAGATGAGGAGCTCTATTACATGAGCTGTTCACAGCCTCTACAGTTGGTCTCACTGGGGGGGAGGGGGGAGCTCTGGTGAGCCCAGGTTTGACCAGGACTGTTGGTTAAACAACTGGAAAGTTTTTGATAGCAAAGTATTTCTTGTATCCAGATAGCTATGGATGGGTCGGTACTAAAATACCAGGCCACCAAGACTACCCATGGATATCACAAAAGTACCCTAAAGATACCTGGATGAAAAACGAGTGGTTGGATCAGGTAAGGTACTTAGTCCCCAACCTGTTCTACTATCTGATTACCTGACCCTCACCATAACAAAGATCACGTGAAAGACATTTTTTTGAACTATTAGACTGTTTGTTAGGTGCCCTGAGCTGTTATATCCATGGGGGCATTGCTAATGCAGGTACAAGAGGCTCAGGCTCTTTTAGAGAGCCTGCTGCTGTTTGCAAAAATTATACCCATAGTGGACATTGCTCAGGCAGGTATGAGAGGTGCAGCTGCTCTTAGTGAGCCTGCAACTGTGTCCAAAAATTATACCTATGGTGGGCATTTCTGAGGTATGTATGAGAATCACAGCTGCACTTAGCAAGCCCGCTGCTGTGTCCAAAAATTATATCCATGGCAGGCATTGCTGAGGCAAGAACAAGAGATGCAGGCTCCCTTAGCGAGCCAGCTGTTTCCAAAAATTATACCCATGGCCAGCATTGCTCAGGCAGGTATGAGAGGTGTAGCTGCTCTTAGCGAACCTGCTGCTATGTCCAAACATTATACCCATGATGGGCATTTCTGAGGTAGGTATGAGAGGTGCAGCTGCTTGATTGAGCCTGCTGCTGTTTTAAAAAATTATACCCGTGGCTGGCATTGCTGAGGAACGTACAAGAGATGCAACTGCTCTGAGTGAAGCTGCTGCTGTTGAAATAAATGATACCCATGTTGGGCATCAATCAAACTTACATAATATAAACTGATGACTGACAAAAGAAAACTAAAAGTAGTACTAGTGTGGCAGATGTTGCTGGCATGGTGGCAGTGGTGATGGTTCCATTCATTTCATACACAACCTAGTCATCATATTCAGTATCACTGTTTGCAGGCTGTTGTTCATATTCAGGGTCAGACTTGCATAATTCAGTGGTTTTTTTTTGCAATTAACTTTATTTTAATTTTCACATAAGGAAAACAAGAGAATACATAAAAGGCATATGGTGCAACAATAAACGTGACATTATAAGGTATATAGTCCTCAGCCAACATAAAATGTAACAATAAAAGGGCTAAAGTAACTTCTACACTACCCTCCAACCCCACTTGCCTAACAACAGTAGGGGAGAAAAGGAAGGAAAGAAAAACAACCCCCAGCCCCAACCCTCCCCAGAGCAAGCACAGCCAACATCTGCTAGCGTCTTCTTAGTCTAAGAAATACAGACTGGCTGACCAAAGTCACACTTGACACCAACACCCCATTATAGAGGGGCAGTAAAACTCAGGTAAAAAGTGTAAGGGTGAAGAGGGGGTGAAAAGGAAAGAGAAGAAAAAGAGGAAAATAAAAGACATCCTTCAGTGGCCAAATTTATTCTTGAGAACTGAGAAGAAAGGTCTCCAACACTTCTGAAATTTTCCCCACGAGTGGGACATTTTAGTTACACTTCTTTCTGTATTCAAAGCAGTAAGAAACTCGGCCCACCATTCATTATATGAAGGGACCCAGTCTTCTTTCCAGTGTCTGAGTATTAACAGTTTGGTAACTAAGGAAAACATGGCAACCTGCGTCTTTTGGGGGGTAGTGGTAATGGAAGCATATAACCCCGAAATGCATGTCTCCACTGATAAATAAGGACTACATTAAGGTAGTCTGAGACTTGCTTTTTAATTACCTCCCAAAAGTTTTGTATTTTAGGGCAGGTCCACAACTTGTGGAGTAATGTGGCATTATATTTTCTACAATCTGGACATTCCAGAGAGGCTAGTCTACCCATCCTAAAAAGTCTGTAGGGAGAATAGTAAAGGTTATAAAGGATATTAAATTGTATATTGCACAACCGATCTTGCTTGATTTGAACAAAATTGTCAGTCCAAATCAGTGACCAGAGGTTGTCTGGAAAGGATTTATCTAAGGTGTGCCTCCAGTAAAAGACCACAGGAGAGGTAGTAGTCCAGGGGTGACTAATAAGTTCATGGTAGAGTTTTGAAATTGGCTTCATCTTTTGGCTAGGGCTAGGAGGGAATCTAAAACAAGCCTATCTTGTCTGACCAAGGAGGCTTATCTAGAAAACTACTTATGGAATGTCGAACCTGGAAAAAGTAAAATGCAGGTTGAAGAGGTAAATTAAACTTGTTCTGGAGGTCAGAGATTGAAAGTAGTGAGTCCCCCTGAATTAAATATTTTAGTTTAGGCTCTTCCTGAAGGGACCATTCATTTGAACTAATAGCCTTGTTAGTTATTTTCAGGTTGGGATTATTGTACAGGGGCTGTTTAATATCCCTCTTAGCACTAGAATGAGTTAGTGTGCATAACTGCTGGAAGGCTTTTATATCCCATCCAGTTGGTGACTCATACAGTGCTACTGGGTCCTCAGACCATGATTTGAATAAAATCACTGCCAGAGAGATCTTATGGCTGTTGGCGTATTTTTGTTCCAGCTGTAGCCAGTTAGCACTCAGGCATATCGATAACAGGAACTATCTAATGCAGAAATCTCCACGCATTAATGGCTAGGTAGTAAAGAAAAAAGTGAGGGAGTTGCAGGCCCCCCATGGACTTAGGATGTCTCAATTTCCAATAAACTCTGCGTGAGGCTTTCCCATTCCATATAAAATCTAAACAAATCCTTTGCAGTGATGAAAAGAGGGATTTGGGTAGGTATATACTAAGATTGTTTAATGGGTAGAATAGTTTAGGTAAGATAACCATCTTTATAATGTTGGTTCTACCCCAAAAGTGAGTGGTAATTTTTTCCACCTTCCCAAATCTTCTTTTATAGATTTTAAGAGCTGATCTGAATTAAGGTCTTTAAGTTTACCAAGTTCTTTTGAAACTTAAATACCCAGCTAATTAATCACTGTGTTTTCCCATTGTAAGCCCATAGCTGTAATGTGCGTTCTGTTTACCAAACATGAGAGGGGGTATACTGAGGTTTTACTCTTGTTTAACTTATATCCTGAACAATCACTAAATTGGGCTATAACCTCGAGAGCTACAGGATGGGAATGTTTTCCATCTGAGAGGTGCAAAAGCAAATCGTCTGCAAAAAAGAGATAGCTTGAGGTTTAAATCACCGATTGGGATCTTCTTAACGCACTGAACTTGGTTAAGAGTTTTTGCTAAAGATTCAATGTACAAGTTAAACAAGTAAGGAAACAAGGGACAACCTTGCCTTGTACAGCTACATAGAAGGAAGGGGTCAGATAGGTGGTTATTGCACATTAATCATGCTGAAGAGCAGTGGTAAACAACTTGGATATGCTTTATAAAGCTCTCGGGGATGCCACACTGAGATGAGGTGGCAAATAGGTAAGGCCAAGCCACTCTATTGAATGCTTTTTCTGCATCCAGAGAAACCAGAATCGCCTCAAGGTCTTGTTCCCTGGATGCAAAAATAAGGTGGAATAGCTTCTGAAAGTGATCTGCTGAGAAACGGACGGCGATAAACTCTGCTTGCTCTGGTCCTAGCAAACTAGTCCAGACCTTTGCCAGTTTGTCAGCTAAAATTCTTGCATATATTTTGATGCTTACGTTCAAAAGGGAGATTGGCCTGTAATTCCCTATAACGGTGGGATCCTTCCCAGGTTTGAGGAGGAGAATCATCCTAACTTCAAACAATGAGGGTTCAGTTACAGATGAGGATTCCCAAAAATTAAATAAATGGAGTAGTAAGAGAGCAAGCTTTAAAAGTCTTATAAAAAAGTCCGGTAAACCCATCTGGGCCAGAGGCTTTATTGGGTTTTTGAGGAATCAATAGCCGAGGATATGTCTTCCAAAGTAATCGGCTCCACTAGTAGGACCTGAGATATCATGGACAGTTGAGGGAGGTTAGCCTTTTGGAGAAATCTGTACATGGCCTGGGTTTGAGAAGGTGAAAGAAAGTGGGGAGAGTACAATGCTTGGTAAAAATCTCTAAATGCTGCTAGCATATCACTCAAGTCTGCTAGTACCGATCCATCCTGAAGGTGTTTAGTAGCTGATAACCACTTCACAGTCAATCAATGTTTTAAGCACCAGGTGAGTAATTTGCCTGCTTTACTTCCTTGGCCTATATAAGTGGCTTCTACCAAAGAAGCTGCCTTCTCTACTTTCTCTAGCAATAAACTGGAGTAATAGGCATGCAAATGGGTAAGTTCCTATTTGTTTCTCTCAGTCATTTTATCTATCCCCTTGGTTTCTAATAATCGTATTCTATCTAAGCATTGATTTATTTGATACATTTTTTTTCTTTTTTTGGACTGATGCTATTCAGATGAGCTCACCTCTTCAGGTGGATTTTAGGGCAGCCAACACTTTATCTACTGACAAAATTGAATTTAAGTTTACCTGGATAGAATTCTGCAAGAATTTTGTCAGAAGGGAGGTTATTTGATGGTCTTTCAACAATGAATTATTTAGTGATGATGTATGCAGCCTAAGAGGAATCTTGGAAAAAGCTATAGCCACAAATATAAGGGAGTGGTCTGAAATTACCCTAGCATGAATTTGGGAGTCAATTATGGTGAGGCACAGATGTTGGTTTATAAGGAAAAAAATCTATTCAAGAAAAACTATTATGAACTAGGGAATGAAAACAGAAGTTTTTAGTCAAAGGGCATAATAGCCTCCAGGGGTCCACTAGTCCTGAAGAAAGGATCATCTCTTGTAAGGACTTTTGTGCAGATGAAGCTCCTGCACCTTTACGGTACATGTGGTCCATATCATTTGATTGGACTATGTTCCAATCACCAACCAAAATAAGTGGGAGTTTGGAAAAGGGTGCTAATATCTAAATAAAATGAGAGAAAAAGGATGGGCACTCTACATTAGGTCCATAGATTGAGCCTAGAACAATTTCCAAGTTGCCTAATAAGCCATGGACTAATTCATAGCTGCCCTCAAGGTCTGTAATTACATTTGTAGCAGTAAAGGGCACCCCTTTTGCAATCAAAAGGGCACACCACGCTTATGTTGGCTAAATCCTGCTCCAAACACCTGACCTACCCAGCATTTCTGGAGGTTACCCAGTTGGTCTGACATTAAGTGAGTTTCTTGTAGAAAGACTACTGTTGGAGCAAATTTTGCTAAATATTTTAAAATCATATATTTTTTATTATAGTCTTCCCCCTTATATGTTCCACGAAAATGCTCTTAGTACATTCGCCATAAAATAGTTAGGTGGTCTATCAAGGTCCCAAAAAAACTATGGCTGTGCTGCTCACCTCTCCATTCAACCACCCTCCCCCACCCCTAATACCCCCCTAATTGCAAACCAAACAAATGAAAGGACAAACAGATCAGAAGAACATAGTACTATATACAGTTCACTCCACCGGGCCCTAAGCCTGCTCCCCTTGTGCTGGTCCATAAAGTTCATCAGGGGTGAGCAACCGCTAGCCTGCCAATGAAAATCCGAAGGGTAAAGGATTCCAACCCCAGCCAGACACAATGCATCCGGTGGAAAAGGGTCCCCCAAGAACTTCTTAAATGGGGGTTGGGAGATATGTGACATAGTATTTCGCATCCTGTATCAAAAGCATCCCTGCCCACCCCCTCCTGAGGAACCTATTGAGGAATCAATCCCTACCCTGAGTAATTTGTGTTTATTAGATGAGGCAAAAAAAAAGAGGAAGATCATCAAAACTCTGGTGTAACATCCTGACTATATGAACTATAACTTCCTAGGGTTCCATAAATAGCTTTATCCACCAATATCATACCACGGAGGAACCCTAGTAATATGATTCATAATAGTTTTGTAATGAATAGTACCAGTTTGTCACTCTGCCATGGAATTTCTGGCATAAAAGAAAGGTAGAAAAAATGTGGGGAACACTACTAAATAGCGACCTCCAGTGGACAATAGCAACTGTTAACTCTCACAGTGGCTAAAAAGGAAAAATGGAAAAACATTTCTTTATGCTAACTTTTGATAATTTGTTCAAAATACAACTGAGAAGACACTTTCAATGATTCCTTTAAAACATCTTATAACTCCCTGTACCAAACATGACAACCAGGCAATCCAACGGAGGGGGAAAATAACTCAAGCTGAGAGATAAGGTATAACAGTGCCCATTACTAAGCATAGTAACAGATGAAAAAAATAGTTTGTGCATTAAATATTTAGCAGTCCTGGACTATGGACACTCACTCCTCAGTGTCTGCTGTAGGAAAAGGAAGAACAAGGAAAAGGAATAGAGTCCAGGTTTAAGTGAATTAGTTAATATTCAAAGTTTGATCTTGCAGCAACTAAACAAGAATAATTTCATAGGCTGGTTGAATCAGCACTTTTCAAACCTTCTGCATCTGCCATTCTCCTTGTTCAGCTCTCACTTTGCAAATAGGTCCGGGAAGGATTTTCTGAGGGTTGTAGGGGCATCCTCCAATGAATCAAAGCACTTGGCCCCTTCAGAAAATGTGACTTCAAGCCTGGATGGGTATAATATCCTATGGCAGATCCCCATGGCCCACAACTTCAAAACACAGCCCACAGTTGCCTGATTTTGTAGGTTAGGTCTGGGATGACCTGGAGTTTTTTGCCCTCTCACAAAATCACTAATAGCTTTCTAGCCTCTCTCAAAATATGCTCTCTGTCGAGGAAATTCAGGAGTTTAAAAATTATTGGGTGTGGTGGATTGGATGGAAGGGGTTTGGCTCTCAAGGAGTGGTGAGCTTACTCAATTACATACTCTGGGCCATTTGGAGAGGGCCCAACTGTTTTTCTGAGAAATTTCTGTAGAAATTGTATGGTGCTAGAGCCTTCTTTGCCCTCGGGCAGTCCTAGCAGCACCAGGTTGTTCCGACGGTTCCTTCCATCAAGATCATCAGTGCGCTCCTCCAACATTGCAGTCATACATTTGAGAGTGATGACCTCAGACTATAGTTTCTCCTGTGCGCACTACAGTGATCCAACTCTGACCTCGGTATCTGCAGCCCAGCATGAAAGCTGAGTGATTGTGGGTTTTATCTTGGCCACTTCCTCAATTAATTTTAATAGAGCTTCTTTGATCAAAGAGAGTTCAGTATAAACATGTGAGGAGGACAGCTGGGGGGTGTCTTGCTGAGGGGTTGAGCTGCAGCATGGGCATTTTGCCTCCAACTTCTGAGGTGGTTCTGGTATGGCCTGCATGTCAGAGTTATGAGAAGGTAGGGTGGCATCCATTTCACCATGCTTTGTGTCTGCTTTTTCCACCCAGTTCCTTCTTCAATCAGTGTTGGAAATCTGAAGGTTGGTGAAGGTTTTGGAGGTAGGAGTTGGAATTCATTTAACAAAATATAGTGGGATAGTGGAGCTCACCAGAAACACATCCCAACCCTAGCAGAGCATCATGTTACTCCAGCATAATTCAGTGTTTGTGACAATTGGGAAACTGTCAGCTTTCATTTTGAGAAATATAAGCCATTCCACATTTGCAGGTTTTGAGGTGTTCTGTGGTCAGTGACTACTACCCCAGCGGCACTAAATATGCATTCTGAATATATGCTTGAAGGTGGACAACTGAGGTACAGTATTACAAGACTTGCTAGATCTGTCCATATTGTTTTCTTTTTTTTTTCCAATACAGTAATGGATCTTCCTCAAGACCAATCACAGTATGATCTGCAAAGTACTCCAGGATCATTCTGCTGCATCAAATGGTTAACAGTCTGGTAGATGAACCAGCTGCACATTCTTTACAGGATACCAGTCCATGTTGTTGCAAGAGACTTCAAAGTGATTTCTCTTTCTGATCCTGAACATAAGATGCCCACAAAGTAGCTGTAGATGCCCTTTCTCTTGCTAATCACACTGCTGACTGTGAAGAATTAATAGATGTTCGGCAGGGTTTGACTGCTGCACATCAGTTAATGGTGTTTGTAGGGCAATGTCATATTTGGTTAGCAGAAGATCTCACCAATACTCAATGTCTTTCCCTGCAGGAAGGATGGCTTCAATGTTCCACTTAAAGCAGGGATCTAGCAAAGTAGCCAACACATTGTGTGATTCTTAAACATGTCATTTATTCTCTGATCAATCAACAGTCGAGACAAGTCATCTGCCAGCATAACAGCAGTGGTGTCATCCTTTGACTGAAAGTCTTTCTTTATGTCATCAAGGAAAATGTGGAGAAATCTCATTTGAGGAAGAATTTGACTCAGAGTTGCACTGTCTGCACAAACATCAAATGTGGCAGCCTCAAATGGCTCCAGTAGGGTGACTAAAGACTCCAGTAGAGTCCAGCTACTGGAACCGAACATGATGTCTACTTTAGCTATTTGACTCTGCATGGTATAGTCATGTGCAGCTTTTTTCTGTTCAAGAAGCCTTTCCAACATGTAAAATGTTGAATTCCAGTAGGTTGGAACTTCCTGCTTTAATGTATACAAGGTTAGGTTATTTGACCTCTGCAGCCCCTTCAGGATTTTTTTGTGCTGTCACAGAATGGCTGAAATGCTTACATATTTTCCTATCAAGACTTAACAGGTTTTCAACATTTCTGTTTCCATTTAAGAAACCATGGATGAGAAGATTTAAACAATGTACAAAACAAGGTACAGTGATCCTCATTAGAGTGAACCCTGCTATATAGTGAATCCCCAGGTATAGGGAATGTGATCTGTGGCTCCTGAGTTGACACTGACAATCAGCAGTCTCATTCACTGTGCTGAGTGTCAGTGTCAGTCACTGTAATCCCCTGTAATACACAGTAATTAGTCAACTACTGTAATTCGTTTTGCTGTAAAAGTAAGTAGCAAGCTTACAACACATCAGCATACCAGACACAATGAAGAAGTCTGATTACACAGAGGAGACAAAACTCATTGTTCTAGACCAGCTGCAAAGTGGAGAAAGTTTGGCAATTGTTTCACTAGAGAAGAGCTACCCCAAGTCCACTGTGTGTACATGGTGCAAACAAGAGCAGTCCCCTTGGGAATTTGCCAGTGAGTGCAGTGAGAGTGAAGGACTGGCACACAAAAAACTGCAGCAGCCTGATGAAAATGAAATCGCCAAGGCAATCCAACTGTGGTTCACACAGCTGCACATAAATGGGGTGCCTGTGTCTGGTCCCATTGTACAGAAAAAAGCTGAGCAGTTTGCTCTCCAGGTCCTTGGGCCAGAAACAAATTTAAGTTATTCTCTGGCTGGTTTTGGAGGTTTCAGTGCAGACAAGGCATTAGATGTGTCTGTATCACATGAGAACAGTGATCCTGTGGCAATGCTGCTGCCCCAATGAATTTCTGCCTAAACTGTGGAACATTACTGAGAGTGGTGGGTACCCCCCAGAACAGAGCTATAATGCTGATGAGACAGGCTTGTTCTGGCAGTGCCTACGTGATGTTACTCTGGCTGGCTGTAATGAGGAAAATGCCAGCAACAGTTTTAAAATCAGCAAGGACTATGTAACTCTGCTTTTTTGTAATACAACTGGCACCCACAAGATCACACAACAAGTCATTGACAAGTTTGCTAAACCAAAGTGTTTCCACCACACAAACCTGTCTTCCCTCCCTGTCACCTATGACAATAGCTGCAATGCATGGATGACATATGAGATTTTCAGGAACTGTTTCTTTACTGACTTTGTGCCATCAGCTAGACTGCACCTGAGAAAAAAAAATTGCCCGTAAAAGCCATCCTTCTTCTGGACCAGTACCCTACGCATCCAGATGAATGTAAGCTATGCTCACGGGATGGAAGAATGAAAACTTTATTCCTTCCCAAGAACACAACTTGTAGGATTCAACCATTTGATGGAGGCATCATTGCCACATTTAAAAAAAAATACAAGAAGCGATTGCTGACTGATTAAGTCTCCACTGAAGGTGCACAGGATATGGACTACCTTAAAAATACGCCTTTAATAGATGTGGCAATTTTGTGTGGTCTGGCTCGGCCTAATGTTATGGAGGCTACAATTTGCCATTGTTGGAACATTACCTTAGGTGACCTTTTGCAAGCTGAGGACAATCCTAACGATAAAGATGACACCAATGAAATTGCAAGCCTTGCACAATTACATCTGATTCCCTCTGATGACCACTCAGCAGACACAATTGATGACTGGCTGTGTTTGGATAATGCCACAACAACACATGACCAGCTAACAGACACTGAAATTACAAACAGCTAGTAACCCCAAAGTGAGGAGGAGGACCAGGAGGAAGAAGAGGAGGAAGATGCCTGTGCCAGTGCCAACCTACCAACAAGCTACTGTGGACTAAGAAGTATGCTTGCACTGGAAACAGTCACAAGATGCAGACCCCTTAAAAGTATTCCAACTTAGAAATGTCCCATCATACGTGAGGGACTTGGCAATAAAACACAATGTAACTCAAACAAAATAACCTCATTCATTCAGGCACCTGAAAATTAATGCTTACTACAGGTATGCTCGATACTAAATTGTGCAGTACTGTGATACTGCGGTGCTGAAAGTAAAAAGTTAATCTCTTTATTTTTCACTTTTACACTTTAAAAAAATTAAAAATAAAATAAACTGTAGTGTACAGTATTTGATTTAATTGATTTAAGTGATGCTGCGGTGTTGGTGTGCAAAGTAAAACATTGCTCTCACTTCTCATGCTTTTTAAATTAATTTGATTAACATGAAGGAAACTGTATTTGATTTAATTATTGCTGCAGTGCTGATGTATAAAGTAAAACATTGATCTCCTTTCTTTTTCATGCTTTTTAAATCAAGTTGATTAAAATAAAGGATATTTGATTTCATTTCATTAAATTAAGATGTTTAGACTTTTTTGAAGGGTAGTGCACTGTTATCTGACTGTCACAGCGTATTCCTCACTATAATAAATAAGTCACTATAATGAATGCATTCTGTGGCTCACAACACATTCATTATAGCGAGGTGTTACTGTATGTGTTGGTAGTTGCTGTCTCTAACAGCCTTGACTATGTTGGCACCATTATCTGATACTATGAATCCTGGTGATAAGGAATACAGAGTAAGGCATTTCTAGAACTGATTTTGCAGCTCCTGCAAAATATTCACAGCGGTATGGTTTGCCTCAAAAGTGGTGACGTACAATACAGCTTGCTTCCTACTACTTACGGTACAGGAGGACTTCTTACTTTCTGACTGAAAACTTGCCCAATGAGCTGTAACAGTCATGTTGTTAATTGTTTGGCTACTGTTCCATATATCTATGGTTATGTGAACTAGCTTACCTCAGAAAATTTCAACTATTTAGTGACCACATTACACACCACGTACAATTGTGGAACAGAAAAGACTTTTTTGAGAAACATGCTAGACAGGGAACAGTGTACCATGGTTCAGCCTGGTTCCTGAACTTGAGTAGACCTTTCTGGGCAACAAAAGCAAAAGGGAGTTGACAATTGGCCAACAACTCTGCAATGGCTCTATTTAACACCTACCATGTCAGATGCTTGCAGGTAAAATTTGATGTTTTGCAATACTTTTTTTTTATGTGAGTTGATGAGAATGATGATATATTTTTAATTTGGGGGAAATTGTACTTTTCAAGCCTATTTCACACGGAGTACTACTGTGGGACTTTGCAGTCTTTGTTGGTGTCAGAAGAAAACAATCTATGTTTGTCTAGGAAGACTGCAAGGACACATCAAGTGATTCAGTCTCAGTTTCTGCTTCCGGTTCATTGTCAATATGGTCACTGCCACCACCACCTCTACTACCATCCACATCAACTGCACTGTCCCTTGCCCTGCCAAATTCAACTGGGTGTTTTGCCTTTGCATGTTATATCATTACTGATGTTACAAAATGTCCCACTTTGCCACCACAACTAATACTTTTTTCATACACACTGCATACAGCTCAAGAGTCATCTGCAGGTTCAGTATCCATCTTTCTGTCTTTCATATGAATAGTTAAACTGAGGTCCCATTTACCTGTTCTAGTGATAGTTCAGGTGGATGTTAAAGATCCCATGGCACTTCTCAAAAAGATTAGGCTAGTTTTTTATTAAACTTCAAACAATACATCAGGAGAACAATACATTAACATCATGTGAAGATAATTTTCAAAAATGTTGTCATACCACCAAAAACCAAAGCATAAAAGTTTCCCCTCTGAATCATATAACATTTTCAAAAATGAACTAATCATAAAGACATTATACTCATGTCTAGAAAAAAAAGAAGAAAATAAGAAATGAAGAAATAAAGAATTAAATCAAATCAATATTGAAATTCATACCATCAAATCTATATGGATTTAACCTTTCCACAACAAATCATAATACCGTATAGCCCGATGGAGGAACCCCCATCATCATCAAAATTGGACCAGTTCTTCTCACACTTCTCACTGCCAACTATCTCAAATGAACATAAAGCCACTCTTATTGCTCCCATTACTTCTGAAGAGATAGTTAGAGTCATTAAGGATCTCCCATCAGACAAAACACCGGGTCCCGATGGTTTCTCGGCAAACCTTTATAAAGTGTTTGCTCCACAGTTGGTCCCATCCCTTCTGGCCTTATTTCATCATATTCTCTCAGGACAAGATTCAGTTAAGTCTTTATTTGAGGCTTTAATTACTTTAATACTGAAAGAGGGTAAACCTCCTGATAGAACGCATAGTTATAGACCGATTTCCCTGCTGAACCAGGACCTTAAGATTCTCACTAAACTTCTGGCGGGTCGGTTAGGCCTGCTGTTGTCGGATATT
Source organism: Neoceratodus forsteri (assembly GCA_016271365.2). Classification (NCBI taxonomy): domain Eukaryota; kingdom Metazoa; phylum Chordata; order Ceratodontiformes; family Ceratodontidae; genus Neoceratodus; species Neoceratodus forsteri. The sequence continues at coordinate 828,008,530 of CM057452.1, forward strand.
ATAGGACCAGAACAGGTGGGATTTATGAAGGCCAGATCCTCGGTAGACCATCTCAGGACGCTGTCACATGTCTTTTCGGCCACCAGGGATGCTGACTATCTGGCTGTACTTGTTTCCCCAGATGCCGAGAAGGCATTTGACAGGGTTGATTGGAATTTTTTATTACATTCACTTTAGGCTTTTGGATTTTCCCCCTTGTTTTTAAAGTGGATCAATGCGTTATACAAATCTCTAATCGCATGAGTGGTCTGTAATGGGGCTATGTCTGACCCTTTCACACTTTATGTCGGAACTAGGCAGGGTTGCCCATTATCCCCTTTATTGTTTAATATCTATTTAGAACCTCTCATTTGCAGGATTACAACAGACCCAGATATACAGGGTATAGTGGTTCAACATCAGACTGTCAAAGTTTTGGCTTATGCGGATGACTTGCTCCTACAATTGTCCCACCCCAGGACATCAATACCTGCCCTGATCACAATCTTGGAAGAATTTAGTTCTATGTCTAATTATAAATTAAACAAGGACAAGACTGTGGTCTTCCCTTTAAATCACAGAGCGATAAAGATAGATGCTTCAATAGTAGGTTCCTCATGGCAGACTAAATCCTTGAAATACCTGGGAGTCAACTTGTCAAGAGATCCCGGTAGATTTATAAATCTAAACTTAGATCCCCTAGTTGCTGTCATTAGGCAAGACCTTAAAAGATGGGCCTTGCTCCCCCTTTCTCTTTAGGGGAAAATTAATATAGTTAGAATGAATATTTTTCCTCAGTTATTTTATCTAATTAATCTTTCAAATGTCTGGATCCCCCTAGTATGGTTTAAAAGGATGCATAAGATGATTACAGACTTCATTTGAACAGCTAGGAAGCCCTGGATAAGTTATAACAAGCTCTCAGCCCCCAAGAAGAAAGGAGGATTCCATCTTCCACACATCGGGCTATATTACTGGGCTAGTCACACAAACAAGTACTTGAGATGGCCCATACTTGAACTCCCCTCAATTTCAAATTCTTATATTCCTATATGGCTCAAAATTGAACGTAGCCTAATAAAGGTTAATGGGCTATCTCCCAGGGCGCTTTTCAATACCCGATTAAAATCCCTACCCCTCTCGATCAAAAGCAGCCCCATAGCAGTATCTATAAGAGTTCACTCACAGTTATGTTCCTTCTTGAAATATGAGAATACATTAGATCTCTCTCAACCTTGGTGGGGGAACCCCAACCTCACTGTTGAGGGCAAACCCCTCCAATTGAAGTGGATCTCCCAGCTGGGAGACCACCCATTTAGTTTTTTCATTTGGAAAGATGTCTCATGGTTAACCTCTTCCGAGACCATGCATAAAGCCCATATCCCGAATTCTACCATTTTCAAAATATTCCAATTACGGCACCTGATGGTGAAATCTCTTGGTTCTGTCCCTCTGGCATCATCAAGCTTGTCCCACTGAACAGAACTGATCCCTATGGCAGGCCTTCCTCATGCTGTATCTAAGATGTACAGGATATTATATAACTGGAAATGGCCAGATTGTTTTGGCCCAACTCAATTTTGGGCCTCCCTTTTCCCCACAACAAGAAATTAACTGGCCTTCTTTGTGGGTGAAGTGTCAGAAATACATTAAATACGATAAGCTCTGGTTAACACAGTTCAAAATCCTGCATAATTACTATTATTCACTCCAGAAATTGGCCAAGTTGGGACTCCTGTTATCCAATACCTGTGCTCGTTGCCAACAGGAAGAGGGGAATCTACTACACATATTCTGAAAGTGCCCCAAAGTAGCTCCCCTTTGGTGTGAGATTTGACAGAGGGCGGATCCTTTAATAGGATTAAATGATCTTTTACCCCTGAAATTTGCATTTTGGGAGATTTCTCCTCTGTCACAGTTAACAGTTGAAAATTTCACATAAGTCTTATAGCCATGTCGGTTAAAAATCTGGTTTTGTGTCATTGGAAAGACACTACCGACATTCCTTATAGTGAATGGTTACAAGAGTTGTTGGCAAATCTGCAATTGGAAAACATGATTGCTAATTTACATGATCAATTCCAGAAATTTCAGAAGATCTGGGGCCCTTTGCTGACATTGTACTCACTACAATCATCATAGAGGTTTATCCTCCTTTTATTTTTCCTCCTGATGTCTAATCTTGTGTGAAAAAATGGGGAAAGGGGGGAGGAGGGAGGGGGAAGAGTTGATCTAACTCCTGCTCTTTGATCCTGTACCATTTGTATCTATGTTAAATAGATCTTCTCTTTGTAAATGCATGAAAATGAATAAAGTTTGAATGGAAAACAAAATTGTAATACCGTGTATACAAAAAGAAATATTTACACAGTATCTAACCAATGCATATGTTTGCACCACTTCTGAAAAACCTGTTGTGAATATTTATTTTCCTTTAGCTTTTTATGCTCAATTACTGTATTCTGTATAGTCCAAAAGAAATGTTAAGGAGTCACTTCTCCTTTATACAAAGTTAATTGACATCTTATTAGCCAAACATATTATTTAACAATGAGCAGAATAAAATGTATGGTACCGGAATCATACTTATTCCAACTTAAAGGTAAAATGTCTAAAAATAAGATATCTGTAGAGATAAATGGAAATGAGGGGTTCCTCCACTTTGAGTGCAAAAAAGCCCAGAAGGACATTATATTGGGACATTCAGAAAACAGAAATGACATCATTTCTAATGTGTCTGGACATAATTCTATTCTGGGGCATACCCTTTTTCTAATTTCCTTATGCTTCAAGTTGTTTTTGACATTCTGTTTCTTGTGTGTATGCAACCATAATAAGTCCCACATTTTTTTCGGGCATCCTTGGACTTGTTAATATTGCCCCAATCTGAATTGCTCTGTTTGAGCTCTTTGTACATAGGTGGGATGTTCTATAAAAAAGGTTATTTGTACCTGTTTATATAATTCTTTTCTAGAAGAGCTGATTATGGAATGTTTTGTTAAATCGCCATAGTTTAGGCTTCCCAAAACAATAGTGCATATATATGGACAGGTCTGCTAGGGATTTCTGTTTTGGAATAACTTAATCTAGTTCCCACGTAGTTAACCATGGCTGGATTTGGTCTAATACCCAGGGAACACATAGTTTGTCACAATGCAAGAGTATTGACTTAAGATTTGCATATACAGTATAAATATACATGTGAAAAACACCAGGAGATTGATCATATTCAATCCATGTTTTACTATCAGAAGATATAAAATTCTTCTTTTTACTGGATTTAATTAGCTACCCCACAAACATTGGAAAACACAACTGTAGCTAGTTGTTTCAAACCATTTGGGTGTGGAGAATATGGCACATAAGTGTAAAAACATAGTTAATTAAATATTTTTATCTGCTTTGGGCAGAGAGCAGCAAGAGGAAGGGGACAGCTGTTAGAACTTTACTACTCTATTACTGGGACTAAGGACTAGAACTTTACTACTTGGACCTTCAATTAGGGTAAACATAAAACCAAAAAAAAAAAAAAAAAAAAAAACAACAAGAGTTAGTGTGCTTCTCTGAGTTGCTTTATTCTCTCAGAAGAAGCCAGAAGGGAAAGGAAGGAAACATATTCAATTCAGTGCTTTAGAATAACTGGTAATTGCTGTTTTTCTTTAAACTTAGATTCTGGGCTTTTAGTGACACTGTACTTTGTTTTCTTTACTTAGAATTGTTTTTGGGCTGTTGAAAATTTAAAAACATAGTGGTGGTGTAATTCTGTGCTGTCTTAATTGCTGCAAATTTTATCTTGGCTTGTCTGATTGCCCTGTAGTTGGGTGAAGGGTGTTAATTGTCTGGCCTCTGACCTCAGCTACCAGATAACTGGAGGTGGGGCTTAGTCAGAGTTGAGGTAGCAAGTAGAGTTTTATTCTCTCTGAAGAAGCCAGAAGGGGAAGGAAGGAAACATATTCAATTCAGTGCTTTAGGTTATCTGGTAATTGCTATTTTTCTTTTAAACTTAGATTGTGGGCTTTTAGTGACACTGTACTTTCTTTGTTGTCTTTACTTAGAATTGTTTTTGGGCTGTTGAAAATTTAAAACATAGTGGTGGTGAAATTCTGTGCTGTCTTTAATTGCGGCAAATTTTCACCCCCTCCCCTTCCCCCAACTCTTAATTATATGCCCTGTTAAATCTGATTGACAGGAGCTAAACACATGGTATAGTAAGGGGTGTGAAGTAGGAGGGGCATAAGGGGGACGAAGCCCACCCTCAGCACAAGTGTTTTGACTCCTTTATTTATTTATTGGTTTCTTTTCTTAATTTTCTTTAAAAAAAAATAAATCTGAGGATCAGGGGCAGGATTTTGAGGACAGTACATTAATAAAAAGGGAACTAGAAGAGCTTCAGTAGCAGACAAGTAGTGGAATAGCAGTATAATTGCAGTATAATGTGGGGAGTGGTGCAATGCAGTGGCTGTGTGGCAGCCATATTCAGGCAGACCTTCTGGACACTGAGGTGCTGCCCTATCTGCATGCATCTCTCTGGACTGTGGGATGAGGTAGCCAGATTCAGAGCAGAAGTAAACTGGGTCAGGAGTACCATCACCCCATCCAGAGACCACCCAGTCAATGCAACTGCCTCAAGGATGCGAGAACGAGGAGCACTTGGATGACAGTGGACTCAGGGGGGTTAGAGTGGTCAGGCAGAGGCACATCCCAGATACTATTCCACTCAAGAACTCATATGCCACACTGGCAAATGAGGACAACCAAATAAGTACCAGAGAAGTGGAAGGAAAGGATGTGGAGGTTAGCCAAGGAGGACCTCCTGTAGGGAAAGCAGTGGACCCCAGAGGAGGAGGAAGTGAATCCTGGTCCGGGACTCCATCATAAGAGAGATCCAGCTAGGAACACAGGAGGGGGAGGACAGGGAGGTGAGGTGCCTACCAGGTGCCACGGCATGGAGGGATGGAAGGAAGATTCTGGGGACCACTGGGAAGACAAGACGGGAGGGTGAGCTGGATGTCATTATCCACCTAGGTACTAATGACCTAGCAAATGGGGAGCCAAAGGAAGTTCAGGAAGAGTTTAGGAAATTGGGGAGGGATCTCAAGCAAGTAGCTACTTCTGTCACTTTCTCAGAAGTACTACCTGTAGAGAGGCAGGGAGAACATAGGAGTGCATGCACCAGGAACTTTAACTCCATGGTTGAAGAACTGGTGCTGTGAGGAAGGGTTGGATTCATTGGTGGCTGGGGAACTACCTGTCGGGATGGAGGTTTGTTCAAGCCTGATGGCCTGCATCCATCCTGGAGGGAATCAAGCACTCAATGATAAGTTTAAATGCTACATTGACAAGCATTTAAACTGGCAAAGGGTAGCGGGCCAGCAAGGAGGGTACTACTTGCTCCCCCCCACAGCTAGCAGTGGAACCAGTGAACCAGAGGGTGGCTATCTCTGCAAAGCAGTGTGCAAAAGCTGGAGATTGGTGCCCAAGAGGTGGATAGGCAGAAAAAGGGCAAAATTCAGCAGAAGGCAGACAGCAAGGAGAACCAGGGATAAGGACAACCAAGAAAGGGGCTGGAGTAGAACAGCGAAACAGTCTAGGAGGTCAAATCATGGAAAGCCATGTGTGCAAATGCCAGAGCCATAAGCAAGATGGAAGATCTGAGGCTGTCATGGTGCAGTCAGACCTGGAACATTGTGGCCATCACTGAAACCTGGTGTAATGATAACCACGACTGGGAGATGGCCATACCTGGCTACAACATATTCAGAAGAGACAGAGCGGGCAGGAAGGGAGGAGGAGTGGCACTGTATGTGAAAAATGACATAAGGGCCACAGAGATCATAGGAGGAACAAAATGGGAGAGATACTGTGGGTTAAGCTGGAAAGGAAAATGGGACAGCCATCTGCACAGGTGTGGTCTATAGACCACCAGCCCAGGAGGAAGAAACAGATGAGGGTGATGCTAGCCATCCAAAGGATGGCATACAGAAGAATGAGGTAGTACTGGATGGAGACTTCAATATTCCAGACGTGGACTGCAGCATCCCAGCAGCAACATCAACTAGGAGCAGATTTATCCTGGACTCCTTTCAGGGTGCCTTCCTCAAGCAACTGGTCATGGAACCAACTCAGCAGAAGGCAATATTGGACCTTGTGCTTACAAACAGGGACAGTGTGATGGGGGTAACAGTGGGGAAGCACCTGGGGAACAGTGACCACCAGTCATTGTGGTTTGAAATCACAGAAAGAGCAGAATCAAACCACACAAAAACGTGTATCCTGGATTTTAGGAGAGCAGACTTTGGGAAAATGGAGAGATATTTGAAAGAGGCATTAAGGGGAATGGTACAGGAATCAGGGGTTGAGGAACAGTGGGCAGTATTTAAAATGGGGATTACAAGAACAACATAATTATGCATTAAGCAGGTTAGCAAAAGGAAAAGGAAGAGGAGACCATTATGGTTTTCCAGGGAGGTAGCAAAGAAAGTGAAAGCCAAAAGGATTGCATTCAGGCAATACAAAAAGACACAGGCAGAAGGGGATAGGGAGAAGTACCAGGAGAAGCAAAGGGAGGCAGGGAGGTCAGTAAGGGAAGCCAAAGCTCAGACAGAAGAACACATTGCAAAATCAGTGGGTAGAGGGGACAAAACCTTTTACAGGTACATAAGTGAAAAAAGAAAGACAAAGGGAGGGATAGTGAGACTGAAGGGGGAGGATGGGGGCCACGTGGAGGATGACAACAGTAAAGCTGACATATTGAACAGGTATTTCTGCTCAGTCTTTACTGAGGAAGAGGAGGTAATGGGTCTGAAGGGAGTACAAGGGTGAAGAATGGTGCAGAAATGGACACAAGTCCTTTACACTAGAAAGGGTCCTGAGGAACTGGAAGTAATAAGAGTTGATAAAGCAATGGGGCCAGATGGGTGCACCCCAGGGTCCTTAAAGAACTAAGAGAGGTGGCGGTTAACCTCTTGGCTATCCAGTTTAGTTGATCACTGAAACAGGGAGGTACCCAAAGACTGGAGGACAGCAGATGTGTCCCTTTATACAAAAGCAGGAACAAAGAGGAAGGAGGAACTACATGACCGTCAGCCTCATCTCGGTAGTGGAGAAGATCATGGAAGCACTTCTGCAGAGATTGGTTGAACATCTGGTTTGTCAATGGACTAGCAGACCCAAGGAAGTATGGTTTCACCAGGGGAGGTCATGCCAGACCAACCTCGTTGAATTTTTGACTGAGTGACTAGGGAGGTAGATCAAGGAGGGCAGTGGACATGGCCTATCTGGACTTCAGCAAGGCCTTTGACACTGTGCCACGTGAAGACTATTACACAAACTGGGGAATATGGGTGTGGGCAGGACAGTAGAGTGGTGGGTGTGGTAACTGGGCTGAGTGGCAGGACACAGAGGGTGGTGGTAAATGGCTGTCACTCCACAGAGGGAAGAGTGACCAGTGGGGTACCACAGGATCAGTGCTGGGACAAGTCCTATTCAACATCTTTATCAGTGACATTGCACAGGACCTAGAAGGCAGAATTTCACTGTTAGCTGATGACACAAAGCTCTGTAACTAGAGTAGACACCAGAGGGTGTAGACAGAAGAGAAAGGGGACCTGCAGAAACTTGAAGAATGGTCGGGGTTTGGCAGTTGAAATTCAATGCAAAGAAGTGCAAGATAATGCATATGGGGCACAAAACCTGGCACAATATATCAGTTGGGGGTGAGGATATAGCATGCCAAGCAGGAAAGGGATCTTGGGGTTATCATCTCTAATAACCTCAAGGTAGAGAAGCTCAGTGTGATAAAGGCAGCAGGTAAAGCAAATAGGATGCTGGGATGTATGGCAGGGCATCACCTGCAGGAAAAGGGAGGTCGAAATTCCAGCTATACAAGACACTAGTGAGGCCCCACCTGGAGTACAGTGTACAGTTCTGGAGACCATACCTACGTAGGGACATAGACAGGGTAGAGAAGATTCAGAGGAGGGCAACAAAAGATGGTGCATGGATTGCATCACAGTCCTATGAAGACAGGTTGAAGGAACTGAACATGTACTCCCTGGAGGAGGAGGGAGAGAGGGATATGATAGAGACATACAAGTATCTTACAGGGAGGAACAAGGTGCAGAATACACTATTTTAAGTGAAAAAAGATGTTCCAGGACTAGAGGTCATGGGATGAAGTTGGAGGAGGATGATTCAGAGGAAACATGAGGAAGAATTTCTTCATAGAGCGGCTGGTGGAAAAGTGGAACACACCCTGCCAGAGGAAGTGGTGGGGGCTGAAACAATCATGGGATTTAAGAATGCATGGGATAGACATAAAGGAGTTCTGGAGGTCAGGGGTATGGGGCAACAGACTTCTAGGAAAACATAAACTGAACTTACAAGCTCAAATGGGCAGACTGGGTGGGCCATAGGCCCTTATCTGCCGACACTGTCTATGTATCTATGCAACTGTTATCTGTTCAGTTACCTAGGTAAAGTGTAGAGCTATAAATTGGATGGTGTGGCTTAAGCAGCAGAAAGTCAGGTGTCTGCATTTGAACTTCTCTAGTAAGCTCTTGGCAGAGAGAAGCAAGAGGTAGGAGACAGCTGCTAGAACTTTATTACTCTACTAATTGGACTATATAGCCCTCCCTTCCCACACCCTTAGCTAGATCCACTTTTATAGACACTGGATTTGACTGACAAGAGGAACTTCCTGTTTGGGAGTAGGGAGGGAGTGATTGCAGAGGCACAAAAAACACATCATCCTGGAAGGAAAAGAGTAGCTCTGCCTCCTTCTCATCTGCTGGAGGTCTTACTCTGAGCAAGTAAGAAGAAGACTACAGAGGAATGCAGGAACTTCCTGGCCCAGAACAGGAAGAGTGGCAGCTATAAGGGAACTAAGGCAGTAGGAAAGTAGGGAGAGAAAAAATAAACAAAAAAATGAAACTTAGAGAGGAGAGAGTAAGCATACAAAGTAACAGGAGAGGGGCCACAAATAAGACATGATGCGAGTGGTGCAGTGCAGTGGCTGTGGAGTGGCAGTCTTCCAAGAGAAGTTCTGGAGGATGTGGTGTTGCCCCAGCTACAGACACCTCTCTGGGCAGAGGGAGGAGGTTGCTCATCTCCAGGCTGAGTGGGCCAGGATTTGGGGGACCTCCTCTCCCACCCAGGGACCGTAAGGGCTGCCGCTGACTCAGGGGTTGCCAAGAAAGAGGAGTGGTTGGACCATGGTGGGCTCAGGGCTGGTGAGGGTGGTGGAACAGAGGTGCATCCCTCCAGTTGTACCTCCCCACAGTTCATACACCATTCTGGCAGAGCATAGTTCCTCTATGGAGGCACCTGCAGTGGAAACCAAGGAGGATGCTGGGAACCTCCAGAATGGATACCCCACAGGAGGGTGGAATGGGATCCCACAGAGGAAGGAAACAACTCCTAGTAGGGGACTCAATTGTTAAAGGAGTAGAACTGGGGGACAGAGAGGAGAGGGACATAAGGTGCCTGCCAGGTACCATGTCTTGGAGGGACAGGATGCAAATCCTCAGGATCATGGTAGCAGCAGCACAGAAGAGGGAGCTGGATGTCACTGTCCACCTAGGGACAAATGACCTGGTTGGGAATGGGATCAGAGCAGTGCAGGAGGAGTTTGTGGATTTGGGGAGGGGTCTTAAACAAATAGAATGCATGGTAACCTTCTCGGAGGTGCTGCCTGTCTATGGCATGGGTTAGGCTAGGATACTTCCATACCATGGGATTCAATGAATGGTTGAAACAATGGTGCAGAGTCCAGGGTTCTGTGTTCAGTGGGGACTGAGGGACCAACTGGAGGGATACAGGCCTATACTGCCACAGTGGTCTGCATCTGTCCAGGAGGAGAACCAGGATCCTAGGTGATAGGCTTAAATGCTTCAGTGGCAAGCATTTAAACTAGGCAAGGGGCAGACATTGAAAAAGATCAGGAAAATCACAACATCCCCACAAAACAGGGTAGTTAGCAAGGTAAACACCAAGGTAGAGAAGTCAATAGGGAGCAAGACGGGGGGTAAATGGAAAAAAGGCAGTAAGGACAGGGATGGAGCTGAAAGGGGTAAGGCCATCAAAAATGGAGAGTGATGAGAACCAATGCCCATAGTCTGGGTAACAAGCTCCCTGAACTAGTGGCCTTGATAGAAGAGGGATGCCTGGATATTGTGGCAGTCACAGAAACATGGTACACAGAGAACCATGACTGGGACATCAACATACCAGAGTACACAATCTTCAGGAGGGACAGGAAGGGTAAAAGAGGAGGAGTAGCTCTCTATGTAAGGCAAGGGATCAAAGCAATGGAACTAATAGGTAAACAGGGAGGAGAGGAGGCACTGTGGGTCACCCTGGAAACAGGAAATGGCCTCATAATCTGCACGGGGGTTGTATACAGTTCCCCATCACAGAGAGAGGAAATGGACAAGGAAATGATAGATGGCATCCTTAGAATGGTAGAAAAAGGGGAGATATTGTTGATAGGGGACCTAACTATGCCACATGTTAACTGGAGCACCTTTGCTGCAGCCACATCCCAATAGCAGTGTCATTCTTGATGCCCTTCAGGGGGTATGCATCAGAAATCTAGTGCTGGAACCCACTCAAGAGGGAGCAATCGTAGACCTGGTACTCTCAAATGGGGAATGAGAGAGGATTTCACATTTAGAAGTGGAGAGCCATCTGGGAACAGGTGACCACCAAACACTGTGGTTTACAATAAACACATTCATAGAGTCACGCCATACAAAAGTGAGGGCACTGGACTTTGGGAGGCCTGACTTTGCAAAATGGAAGAGTGCCTCAGAAAAGCACTAGCAAATGGGCAAGAAGAAGGGGTGGAGGAACAATGGGGGGGGGAGTGAAACTGCCATCCCAGAGGCAACAAGCCTTTGTGTGAAGCAAATAAATCAAAATGAAGGAAAAAAATCACTACGGTTCTCAAAAGTGGTGGTGGGGCAGGTTAGGGAGAAAAAAGATAGCATTTAGGAAGTATAAGGAAACACAGAAGGAGCAGGACAGAGAACTGTATCAGTTAAGCAGAAGGATGTGGGGAAGGCAGTCAGCATAGCAAAGACCCAAACCAAGGAAAAGATAGGCAACTCAGTTAAGAAGAGGGATACAATCTTTTATAGATACATTTGGAAATGAAGAAAGACCAAGGGAGGGATAGTGAAACTTATTAAAGGGGAGGGGGGTGGGCAGAGGGTGATTGTGAAAAAGCAGGGATACTGAATGAATACTTCTACTCAGTATTCACAAAAGAAGAGGTAGGGGAGGTACCTAAATCAATCAATAGAAGCACTCTGGAAAGGGGGATCAATACCGGTCCATTCACAGAAGAAAGGGCCCTGAGAGAACTCCTAAAACTGAAGATGTAAAAAGCAATGGGGCCTGATGGGATTCACACCAGAATTCTAAAAGAACTAAGGGGAGAACTAGAGACTCCACTGACTACCCTTTTTAACAATTCATGGGAGGATGGTGTGGTACCAGAGGACTGGAAGAGAGCAGATGTGATTCCTCTTCATAAAAGTGGGAGCAAGGCAGAGGCAGGTAACTGCAGATCTGTTAGTTTGACCTCAGTGATAGGGAAAATGATGAAATCATTTCCAAAAGAAAGAACTGTTGAGTACATAGAGGCCAGCAAGGTGCAGGACTCAAAGCAGCATGGATTCACATCGGGAAGGTCATGTCAGATGAATCTAATAGATTTCTTTGACTGCATGACCAAAGTAGTAGACCAGGGTAAGGCTGTAGACATGACCTACCTAGACATTAGCAAGGCATTTGACTCAGTCCCATACAAAAGATCAATAAACAAGTTAGCCAGCCTGGGAGTGGGTCCCAAGTTGGTAGCCAGGGTAAAAAATTGGCTGGACAACAGGACACAGAAGATAATAGTAAACAGAGTCCACTCCGAAGAAAGGGGGGTTACTAGCAGGGTACCACAGGGTTCAGTACTGGGGCCAGTCCTCTTTAATGTCTTTATAAGTGACATTGTGGAGGGACTAGAAGGAAAAGTATGCTTCTTTGCAGATGACACAGAGATCTGTAACAAGGCTGGTACACAAGGAGGGTACAAAGGATGATAAGAGGCTTGGCAAGGTTGGAGCAATGGTCAAAAATATGGCAGCTTAGATTCAATGCAAAAAAGTGCTAAGTAATTGCACCTGGGAAACAAAAGCCCAGGGGAAAAGTACACAATTGGAGAAGGTGCTAACAACAACTAAAATGGAAAGGGAACTGGGGGTAGTCATCTGATGACCTACCAGGATGCATAGGGAGAGTTATCATCAGTAGAAAACAGGAAGTTGTCATCCCTCTGTACAGACAATTGGTGAGACCCCATCTGGAGTACTGCGTGCAGTTCTGGAGACCCCATCTCTGCAAGGACATAGACAGGATAGAGGTAGTCCAGAAGAGGGCATATAAAATGTTGCAGGGTCTGTACCAGAAGCCATATGAAGAGAGACTAAAGGAGCTTAATATGTATACCCTCGAAAAAAGGATGGAGAGTGGGAGATATGATAGAAACTGTCAAGTACCTCAAGGGAATCAACAAAGTCCAAGATGGTAGCATATTTCAGAAAAAGAGATGTGCAAGAACAAGGGGATACAATCTGAAGATAGAGAGGGGATGACATGAGGAAATATTTTTTCACGGAGAGTGGTGGACACATGTAATGTCTTTCCTGAGGAGGTAGTGGGGTCAAAAACAGTGGGAGAATTCAAGAATGCACGGGACAGACATAAGGCAATTCTGGTGGGGGGTAGGAGGAAGTAGGCTATTGGTTAGCTAGGATCTTCAACTTATCCAATAGGTAGAGAAATGGGCAGACTGAGTTGGCCAAGTGGTCCATATCTGCCGTCAAAGTATATGTTTCTATATATACACGTTTCATTTTAGACATGTGCCATGTATTCCATTTGTGTATTTTAGTTTGTGCTTCTTTAGTCACAAATATAAAAGCTCATATCTTCTGGCCCAAAATAAATACCTAGGATTTTATGGAAGTCTTGATGTACTGGAATGTCTATAGATTCAAGTTGATTGATGTGATTTGTTCCTATGAGGAGACATTTACGTTTATCAAAATGAATTTCTGATCCTGTTGCTCTAGTGAACTTTTTTAAAACTTGCCCTGCCATTTTTCCTAATGGGATGTCTGCTAATATGAGACATACATAATTTGTGTAGGCTACTGACTTTATCTAGATATATTTGCTGTGCATGGAGATATCTATAATATTACTCAAGTTATTTAATCTATGTATAAGAAGGTCTAAGATTAAAATATATAGTAATGGGCTTAAGGGGCAGTCCAGCCTTACTGCCTTAGAAACTATGCAGTCTTCTCCTAACCACCCATTTATACATGGAATAACCCATTCCTTCTTATAACACAATTTAACCCACTGGATAAACTGATCAGGGAAACTATAGGCAACCATGCATTTCCATGAGTATGAATGTGCTATTTTATCAAATGCTTTTGACTGATCGTAGCTAACCAGAAACCCTTCTGTTTCTTTATTCTGTCCTTTTTCCATGATTTCTCTAATTGAAATTAGTCCATCAACAATTCTCCTCCCTGGTACTGAGCAGAATTGAAGGAGGTGGATAATACTGTCCAGTGCTAACACTATCCTATTGCTTAGGATTTTTGTAATAATTTTTGTAGAGAAAAAAATATAACAAATATGTTGTGGGTGATGCCTTTTATTGGTCAGAGTCATGCAATAACTTTTCAATCTGAATTCAGAAGAGTAATAGTTCTCCAATTTTTTAAGAATTCCCTAACTCCAGTTTTATATAATAAAATAAGTAATCTTTGATACATGCTACAGGGTAGTTTATCAGATAGTAACACAAAATTAAACAATTGGACTGATTCTGTAGCAAGTGTAGAAAAACGTATTTATGTAATTCATTAGGTAATCCATCTGGACCGGGTGCAGTGTTGTGGTTTAGGTTTGAAATAACCGTGTATAATTCTTGTGTAGTGATAGGTGCAATTAAAGTATTTTATAGTATCTTCGGTAGTTTTGGTAATTCACTAGCCATGTAACCAATCATCTAGAGCCACATCAGATAAGTCAGTGCTTTGGAACATTTGTGTGACATCATTTTTAATTTCTTCAAATATCTCTGTATTAGAGCTGTGCAGAATACCATCCGTTGTTTTTATTTGACTTATTACTTTATTTTTCCTTTGTTGTGAACAGCTGTCAAAAGGATTTAGCTGCCCTATTTTCCTTGTTTTCCAGAATGCTGCTCAATTTCAAGAGATTTCATCCTATCATATTGTATTTTGACCATTTATTCTTTAATTAGTGTTTCATATGAATTAGTGTTTCTTTGCTGTGGGGATTGCAGAAAGAACAACTATGTTCTTAACTCAATATATCTTTCTTTTTTTATTTTTCCATTGAGTTTCCCCATAATCTGAAAATAGTCCCTAAGGTCCTTTTTACTAACTTCCCATCACTCATCTAGGGAATCATACAAAACATTACAGATTTTCTGGCATCCAGAACATTTTGAGAACCTTCAGAGACAACAGGATCAGTTAACAAACCAAGGTTCAGCCTCCAATATCCAGGCCCTTTAGTAGATCCTGTACAATTAGCTGGTGTTACATAGATACATGGATACATAGACAGTGTCGGCAGATAAGGGCCTATGGCCCACCCAGTCTGCCCATTTGAGCTTGTAAGTTCAGTTTGTTTTCCTAGAAGTCTGTTGCCCCTTACCCCTGACCTCCAGAATTCCTTTATGTCTATCCCATGCATTCTTAAATCCCGTGATTGTTTCAGCCCCCACCACTTCCTCTGGCAGGGTGTTCCACTTGTCCACCACCCGTTCTGTGAAGAAATTCTTTCTCATGTTTCCTCTGAATCATCCTCCCTCCAACTTCATCCCATGCCCTCTAGTCCTGGAACATCTTTTTCGCTTAAAAATAGTGTTTTCCTGCACCTTGTTCCTCCCTCTAAGATACTTGTATGTCTCTATCATATCCCCTCTCTCCCTCCTCTCCTCCAGGGAGTACATGTTCAGTTCCTTAACCCTGTCTTCATAGGACTTGTGATGCAATCCATGCATCATCTTTGTTGCCCTCCTCTGAACCTTCTCTACCCTGTCTATGTCCTTACGTAGGTATGGTCTCCAGAACTGTACACTGTACTCGGGTGGGGCCTTACTAGTGTCTTGTATAGCGGAATTATGACCTCCCTTTTCCTGCTGGTGATGCCCTGCCTATACATCCCAGCATCCTATTTGCTTTACCTGCTGCCTTGTCACACTGTTTCCTACCTTTGAGGTCATCAGAGATGACAACCCCAAGATCGCTCCTGTTTGGTGCATGCTATATCCTCACCCCCAACTGATATATTGTGCCAGGGTTTTGTGCCCCATATGCATTATCTTGCTTCTTTGCATTGAATTTCAACTGCCAAACCCCTGACCATTCTTCAAATTTCTGCAGGTCGCTTCTCATTCTGTCTACACCCTCTGGTGTGTCTACTCTGTTACAGAGCTTTGTGTCATCAGCTAACAGTGAAATTCTACCTTCTAGGTCCTGCGAATGTCACTGATGAAGATGTTGAATAGGACCGGTCCCAGCACTGATCCCTGTGGTACCCCACTGGTCACTCTTCCTCTGTGGAGTGACAGCCATTTACCACCACCCTCTGTGTCCTGCCACCCAGCCAGATACCTACCCACCACACTACTGTCCTGCCCACACCGTATTCCCCAGTTTGTGTAATAGTCTTCTATGTGACACAGTGTCAAAGGCCTTGCTGAAGTCCAGATAGGCCATGTCCACTGCCCTCCCCTGATCCACCTCCCTAGTCACCCAGTCAAAAATTCAACAAGGTTGGTCTGACATGACCTCCCCCTGGTGAAACCATGCTGCCTTGGGTCCTGTAGTCCATTGACAACCAGATGTTTCACCAATCTCTCCTTCAGTAGTGCTTCCATGATCTTCCCCACTACCGAGGTGAGGCTGACTGGTCTGTAGTTCCCTGCTTCCTCTTTGTTCCCACTTTTGTATAAGGGGACTACATCTGCTGTCCTCCAGTCTTTGGGTACCTCCCCTATTTCCAGTGATCAGCTAAACAGGATAACCAGAGGTTCAGCCACCACCTCTCTTAGTTCTTTAAGGACCCTAGGATGCACCCCATCTGGCCCCATTGCTTTATCAACTCTTATTACTTCCAGTTCCTTCAGGACCCTTTCTCGTGTAAAGGGACTTGTGTCCATTGCACCATTCTCACCCTTGTACTCCCTTCAGACCCATTACCCTCCTCTTCCTCAGTAAAGACTGAGCAGAAATACCTGTTCAATATGTCAGCTTTACTGTTTGTCATCCTCCATGGCCCCATCCTCCCCTTCAGTCTCACTATCCCTCCCTTTGTCTTTCTTTTTTCACTTATGTACCTGTAAAAGGTTTTGTCCCCTCTACCCACTGATTTTGCAATGTGTTCTTCTGTCTGAGCTTTGGCTTCCCTTACTGACCTCCCTGCCTCCCTTTGCTTCTCTGGTACTTCTCCCTATCCCCTTCTGCCTGTGTCTTTTTGTATTGCCTGAATGCAATCTTTTTGGCTTTCACTTTCTTTGCTACCTCTTTGGAAAACCATAATGGTCTCCTCTTCCTTTTCCTCTTGCTAACCTGCTTAATGCATAATTCTGTTGTTCTTGTAATCCCCATTTTAAATACCCTACTTCCTCAACCCTGATTCCTGTCCCATTCCCTTAATGCCTCTTTCAAGTATCTCCCCATTTTCCCAAAGTCTGCCCCCCTAAAATCCAGGATACGTGTTTTTGTGTGGTTTGATTCTGCTCTTTCTGTGATCTCAAACCACAATGACTGGTGGTCACTGTTTCCCAGGTGCTCCCCCACTGTTACCCCCATCACACTGTCCCTGTTTGTGAGCACAAGGTCCAGTATTGCCTTCTGCTGAGTTGGTTCCATGACCAGTTGCTTGAGGAAGGCACCCTGAAGGGAGTCCAGGATAAAACTGTTCCTAGTTGATGCTGCTGCTGGGATACTCCAGTCCACATCTGGAATATTGAAATCTCCAACCAGTACTACCTCACCCTTGTCTGCCATCCTTTGGATAGCTAGCATCATCTCCCTATCTGTTTCTTCCTCCTGGGCTGGTGGAAGACTTAACTTAAACTTAACATCCCATGGTCCGATGAGGCTACTGGGAGCACATTAGCTGTCCTATCAGGTAAAGACGGGGACATGAACAAATAATAATTCTGGTGAAGATAAAGCACCTCTAAAACAAGTGTGAGGAGCAGGCTGATGTTTGTTGTGCATACACATCTATTAAACCTGTCTGGGTAAGAAGCTGGTTTAACTACGAGGCATCACAATACATTTTTGTGGTTTTCAATCCCCTATTAAACAAGAACCGAATACAATTGAAATCCCTCCCAAACAAAACATTTTTGCTGTAAATAAATATGGTTTTATTAATAACAATAATGCAATCTGACCAGTTTTAGTCTGAGGACTATAAATATTATTAAGACGAAATTCCATAGATTGTATCTGGATGTCTAACAACAAAGCCCTCACTGGATCAATGTCCACCATGTGTGTAACCTTTATATTAGTATCCGTAAAACAAGTTTCTACCCCGCTGCAGGTATCTTCCCCCAGTGACCAAAAACTTGGTCCCCACACCCACGCATTGCTAGCTCTTCGAGTTTCTTGTAGTGTGGCAAGTCCTGTGTCTTGAGAAAAGACCACATCAAAAGTAAAGTCGGTAAATAAATTAAAAGTGGCCAATTTATTTTTGTCTGATAAAATACTGTTCCTATTCAGTGAAGCCATTGACAATGCAAAGTGTTTAGAGCTACAGTAGCCACAATAAATCAATTTCTCTCAAGGTACCATTCTTGTACTTGTTCTTGACCCCATTCATCATCTCGAGGCTTTTTGTTTTCCATTTTTGTATTTTTGTTCTCTGATATAACATCCACTTGAGATGATACCATGGATGCAGTGTCAAAGTCCTGTCTACCTCCGAGTCACCCCATTGTAAAACTATATATTTATTTGGGGTGGGTAATGCTTCTGGTGGTGACTCCTCCATGGGCTGTGGAACTTTCCCCCTTCCCTTTTTCTATACTTTTATAAAATCAGTGGCCTCTGCAACAGGGGAAGGTTGTGGCATGTCCATGGAGTCTGAGCTGAACTTGGTTCCCTAGATTGTGGCTGTGGTAGGGCTTCTGCCATCTCAATCCCTCCACATTGGGGGGGGCATCAGTGTCCTCCAGGCCTGGTACCTGACAAGCCTGTCATTCAAGTGTGGATCTGGACATGTGCGTACCTAAATGTTGGGAGGGGGGATCTTCAGTGTTCTCTGGGTCTGGTGCCTGCTGGACTTGTTGTACTGGTGTGGATCTGGGCACTTACATACCTGAGGCTGTTTTAGCCACTTTGGTAATATAATAGTCTTGGATGCCATAGTCTGCATTTTTGATATTATGAGTAGCCCATGGACACTCAGTGAATGAGTGGCCCTCTTTGTCACATAAGTTACATTTTTGTGGATTCTGGTAATGATGACCTGAGTGACCCATTTCCCCACACTGTGTGCATTTAAGAATTTTACAATTCATACTGATGTGTCTGGCCGAACCACATTTATAACATCTTCTGGATTGACTCAGGTAGAAGAGGAAACCTTTGTCCCTCCATATGGAAAAGCAGTTCAGTAGGTGCTGTAACTCATTAGCAACCTGGTGTAGTTTAGTGTGAATCCTCCACCCTCCATTCCAAAAATCTTCCCAACCTAGAATGGGTTCTGGTGTTTCCTGTATGGTGCAATTTTTCTGTAGCCAATAGAAAATGTTGTGATGTTTACTACTTCATTTCTAAGCAAAATGGTAATGATGCAGAAGATCTGCTTGGTTAAGGGAATTATCTGGAATGAAGTCCAAATCGGATTTGTTTTTAATTAAGATCATATATTTGCTCCAAAATCTTTCAAGCAAAGCAGGAGTACAGAACCGGATATCAAAAGCTGTCTCACCAGGAGCAAGAATCAGAGAATAGATATCTGCCTCTGAGAATCCTAATGACTGTTTGATGAGACATTTTCCTACAAAAAAGCAGTCGGGGGGGAGCATCTCCATACCCCCCCAGATAACATAATATGACCTAATTTCTGTGTTTTGCAAGCTCTATCTGCCTCTTAAAAAGTCTAGCAAATGTTGGTGTTTTATTATGTTGAGGGTTTTCAACATTGTCTGTTTCTTTGTAAATATCAACTGTATTATGTGAGAGGGCTGCGATTGTTGTCATTGTACTGCTTTCTTCTCTGTTTGCACCTCTGGCTCCCCTGGTTGTGCATCATAGAAAATTTCAGGTGTACCATCAATGGATAAAAATGAAATAGTACCTGAGGTGGTAGTCTGGTGACTAGGGCCTTCACCAGCTTCTAAATGTTAATGGTCCATATGATCCTCTGCTGCTCTGGTCATATCCCATCTGGGAATCAGTATCACTGGATCTGGTGCCCACTTTCTATCTGGAATCTGAAGCCAACCTGTGCCCACCAGCACTCTGTCCAGTGACCAATTGCCTGATTTTGCAGAATAGTTCCTTGATGTTTCTGTAGTATTGGTATTCAGGTTTTGATCTGTGTCCTTGGCATTACCAGTAAAGAGAAAAATGTTTGCCTGAGCTGAAGTTGGTACTCCAGGAGAATTTTCTGTAAGTCTTTTACATTTTCTATCCTCTTCATGTGTATGCTTAGTTTCTGTGAGTTCCTTCTCAATATGGAGCAGCTGATTTTGTAATTCTGATTTTTTTTTGTACAACAATCTCTCTCTGCTTTAGTACAGTCTTTATCCATTTCCATCTCAGTAACAGTATTACTTTCCTAGGTATTTGTCTCGTGTTGCTCCATTTCAGTGTCTACAGCACCTATGCAGGCTTCTGCAGCATGTCCACCTCTTTCATCCTCCAAATCTCAACTGGGTTCCTCCATCATGCCTCAGAGGAAGCATCATGCCCCTGCAGCACAGTAGGGGATGTTTGCTGGTATCCTGGCCAAATTTCCTCCATTCACTAAAAAAAAAAATACCACTAACAGTGTGATCTGGTTCAATGTCAGTTGGCATCAATCTGTATCCCCCTTCCCTGGGACAAGGCTAAAAATAGGCAGAATTGTCTAGTCCTCCTTTTCTGGTCAACTAAAACTAAATAAAATAAATAAATATAAAACAAATTCCACGCTAAAGATTTACCCTTTGTACTTAGCACTATGGTGCCTGGCATGATTTCTCGTACAGTCAAGGGACCTGGAGAAAACCTGCACTGCCATTTTCTTGTTCACATGAATTTTTCTCATTCACCATCATCTTCTTATTCTTATCATCATTATGTGGGACATAGCCTAACCTATCACATTCCTAGTCCCCACTATCACCACCATTTCTATCAGCATTTGTTGCCTCAGCATCTAAGCTCATATTTGAGGAGGATGCTTCCATGCATGCTGCATAAGCAGCTGGAAGTATCCTGGCACATGTGGCAAAATGTTCAGTACCTCTACAAGTAACTCCAGTCACGTCTTTCCAAAACTCTACTATCATTTCATTGCTAACATGCTTTTTTGGCACAGGAGGACATTTAGTGCCAGTCCTGGTGATGTTATTATTATTGTTGCTATGTTCTTCATTAGTGGTTTGATTCATATTGTCCATATTATTAACAATTACACGTGCAGCAGCACTGTGCTTCCTTTTAGTAGACATAGACTGGGAAATATATGACATAGTAGACACAGCCGTGAAAGGAATATACACTGTTTTTCTAACTGTTGCAGAGACAGACAGTGTAGCTGACTACATTACAGACAGTAATAAATGACAGGGCTTGGGGAACTTAACAAACAGTATAATACAGCCTAAATGGTTTTCACTATGCTGCAGAAAGATACACAGAGTAGCTACTTCACAGTAATAAAAATGACAGGGCTCGGGGCATCTAACAGATAGTGAAATACAGCCTGCCTAAATGACTTTTTACTATGCTGCAGAGAGACACACAGTGTAGCTATGTTGCAGTAAGAAATGACAGGGCTTAGGGCACCTAACAGACAGTGTAATACAGCCTAAATGGCTTTCACTCTGCTGCAAAGATACAAACCAGCTGCCGGTGCCTTGCCTTCTTTGTTTTTTTGTTTCCCCCCTTGCTCCTTCTCTCCCCAGCACTGCAGCACTGCACCACCATCCACCTCCATGGCTGAGATGATGATGCCCAATTCCCCCCTCCTTCCTGAGATTATTTCAGTCCCCAACCCCCACTCCTTTTGCTCCTTCATGGAGCTTTTACTTTTATATTTTTTTTGAAGTTTTTGCCATGATTTAGCAGCAGTCTGCAGAGCAAGTGCTTGATTCCTTCCACTCCCTTCAGAGTCCAGTTGCTGTCTGCACAATGGGCTCACAGCTGATGGAGCACAGACACCACTGACCAACCAGGTGTCAGCATGTTGCCATATGCTCCTAATACTGCTGTGAGCTCATGAAGGACCCCACAGGCTTCCCTTTCATGCCTGTTTCCAGCTTGGAAAGTCCTGGCAGGAGTCCCAGGACCCAACAGGTTGCCTGTAATGTCTATTTAAAAAATTACCTATTACCTGAGTCAAAACTACCTGACCCATGAAGTACAGTGTGTGTTGTGTACCATGGTCACAATTAATAGAATGATTAGACAGATTCTCTGCAACCCATTGTTACAATATATTCTTAGTGGGTTTGGTTTTAATATATTTATTGGATAGCACATTTTTTTCACTATTTGCATGAGATTTAAGGTGTATATAAATGTGATGTCTATGATGTTTGTGTATACTCTGATGAAGCCTAGTGAAGGCTGGGCGAAACTTAAGAGTTTTATACTTTTGTTCTAAACAGACAATTTTTTATTGCACAATGTACCAGCACTTTAGTTTGTTTAAATTAAATATTCAAATGTCCAGTCTGGGTGCTGACTTTTCTTTTCTTTTTTTTTATTGTTGAGTAGGATAGTATATTACCTGAGCTACCCTACCTGACCAAAAAATCAACAATACCTGACCTGCCTGGCATGTAACCCCAACTGTCATGTTCTTGGCCACTTGTTGAGTTTAAGATACCATTGAATTCTTTCCACCCCCTCCTGATTGTCCACCCTATTGCAGATTTTGGTATCATCTGCAAAAATGCATACTTTCCCTTCCAGTTCATCTGCAGTGTCACTTTTGAAAACACTACTTTGGCACAGTCCCAGTACTGAGCTATGCAGTGCCCAGCTAGTCAATCTTCCATCATTATGGTAAGTGCCTTTAGGTACTACCCTCTGTTGCCTACCTGTTAACCAGTTTGTAACCCAGTTCACTGCTTTGGATCCCACCCTTATGCTGCTCAGTTTCTTAATCAGTCTCCTGTGTAGCACAGTGTTGAAGGCCTTGCTAAAGTCCATATAGGCTATGTCCACTGCACTCCTCTGATCTATTTCCCGGGTCACCTGGTCAAAGAAATCAATTAGGCTCATCTGCCATGACCTCCTTCTCTGTGTGTCCATGTGACCTTTAGTATTTCAGCCCATTTGATTCATGATACTTTACCACCCTTTCCTTTATCAGTGTTTCCATTAATTTTCCAAACACCCAGGTGAGGGTCACTGGCCTATAGCTGCTAGTCTCTTCCCTGCTGCAGCTCTTATGCAGAGAAACCATATCTGCTCTTCTCCAGTCCTCTGGAGCCATGTCCAGTTGCAGTGAGCTGTTCAATAAGGCTGTCAGCTGGGTAGCCACCATTAACCTGAGTTCTTATAGTACCCTTGGGTGGGTCCTGTCTGGTCCCATTGCCTTGTCAACTTTCAGAGTGCAAATCATGTCAGGACTCTTTCTTTTGAACATGGACTTAAGTCTGCCTCACCTCCCCCATTTCTGCTGCTCCCTGGAGGTCTGTCCCCATCCATGCACTGTGAAGACCGAGCAGAAGTACGTGTTCAGGATATCTGCTTATTCTTGGTCCCATTAGGTGCAGTCTTCCTCTTCCACCCTCCTTTTCCTCACTGTTTCTCCACTTGCTTTCCTCTTCTCACTTATGTACCTGGAAAAAGTCTTAACCCCATTTCTTACCGCTTTAACTGTCCTTTCCTCTGTCTGTGCCTTCGCCCCCAACTGCTTTACCTATTTCCCTCTGTTTTACCTGATACACCTCCCAGTCTTCCTCCCTCTGCATTTCCTTATACCTTCTGAATGTGACCGTTGTATCCCTTACCACCATGGCCACTTCACAAGAGTACCACAACAGTCTGTTTTTCCATTGCTTTTAGTCACTTCATTCATGCACAGGGTGATTGCCTTAATTATGCCCTCTGTTATTTTTCAACTGTTCCTCTACCCTTCCCTGGCAATCCCCCCACTAGGATGTTTCTGAGGTAGTTTCCAATTTCTTTAAAATCCACCCTCATAAATTCCAGGACCCTTGCCCTTCTGTGGTTTACTCTGCTCCCATCCTAATGTTAAGCCACAGTGAATGGTGATCACTGGTATCTAGGGGACTGCCTACTGTGGCATCTGCAGTGCTGTTCCTGTTTGTAAGCACCAGGTCCAGTATTGTCCCAGCCCTGGTGGGTTCATTGACTAGCTACCACAGAAAAGCCCCCTTGCAGGGAGTCTAAGATGGCCATACTCCTTGCTAAAACTGCAGCTGAAAGGCCCCAATCCCCATCTGGCAGACTGAAATCCCCTACTAGCAGCACCACCCTTATTTGTCATTCTGATGCGGTCTTCCCCAAGTGCCTTATCCAACTTCCTTCCCTGTACTGGAGGTCTGTATACCACTCCTGTACAGATAGCATCCCCAGCTCCTGTCTCCAGGATGACCCACAGCACCTCCAGTCCTTTTTCCCCTCCAGGTGCCACTGTACTTCCCTAGCCTTTATTCCCTCTCTTACATGCAGAACACCCACTCCTCCCCTCCTCTCTTCTCTACCTCTCCTGAACAGTGAGTAGCCTGGTACGGCCATATCCCAGTCATGGTTGACAGTGCACCATGACTCCATTATAGCTGCCAAATCCTATAGAAACTATGTGAAAAACCATTTCTTTATGAAAGGGTGGTAAATCAGAGAGATAGACTGCCCAAGGGGTTATTTAATCCTCGGTCTATCCTAGACTTTAAGCTAAAATGGGACAGATTCAAAGGGATGATTAGGAACTCTCTGGACTACAGCAGTACTGTCAGTTTGCTCTCCTGGTAAAGGTAATTGTGGTAGTATATCTCTGAAGCACTCTAAAATCCCTACAGACAGGGTTATGCTTAGCTGATAGGTTGCTGATGTACATGTGATTTCAAAGGTGAAATCTGACTCCACTTTTACTCTGTCCCTGTAAAGCGCAGTCTTGATGTTTTCCAAAGCTTGTATAACCTGCTATCTGAGACAAAACTTGGGTTCTACGTCATAACGGTGTTTGCAAAATAGTGATCACTGTTACTGTGAGTGTACATCACCAAAAAGTAAATCAGTGAATTACATTTACCAGTGACACCAAACCAAACAATCAAAACAAGCATTAACATGAGGGAAAGTGCCCCCCTCTCCCCACTCACAGAGGACTTCACCACCCACCCCCCCTAACTTTAGATAACCAACTCTAGGGGAGTGCATGTCGGGGAGGGGGAGACAGTCACGAAAAATAAAAACTTAAACTGTATGCTAACAAAATATACCCCTCCCCAGCCCCAAACCCTGTATGTGCTACACCAGAGCTAGCCACCCTCACCACCACACCACACAGCTAGCTCAGCAGCAGTACGCCACATTGCCCCACAAAACCCCTTTTCCATATCCCTCCCCTGCTGGTCACCATCCTACACTACTTGTAACCCTCTCTTGCTCATCTCTTCCCTCGCTGTTCATTCCCCTTGCTACCCTGACAGGGTAGCCCAAATGTAAGATGCTGCAAATGAATCGCTATTAAGGTAGTCGCTCATTTGCAGTCGCCGATATCACTGGATACCCAAAATTTGTTATGAACTTAGGCTTGTGATTAGTAAACAAAACTAAAGACACTAACTTTTTTTTTTTCTCTTTTAGATATTTCCTGAAGAAGACCTAAGGTCGAAACATAGATTTTTAACTCTATTTTCTATTTTCAGTGTGCATTTAATATAACCATTTTGTTTTGCTTTTAGACCACATGCTGACTCAGTGCCTTGTTTTTGTTTTTTACAATATGTATGCTAAAGAAACAGTGTTTATTTTTATTCTTCATTATCT
Source organism: Neoceratodus forsteri (assembly GCA_016271365.2). Taxonomy (NCBI): domain Eukaryota; kingdom Metazoa; phylum Chordata; order Ceratodontiformes; family Ceratodontidae; genus Neoceratodus; species Neoceratodus forsteri. Next base: position 828,033,816 of record CM057452.1, read on the forward strand.
ATCATATACAGTCTAAGTGATCAGGTCCATGCAGCATGCCAGTCAGGGTATCTTTTTGGTCATATGTTGTCTTGATTGCCTGTTCACAAGCTGTTTCCACATAGGGTGGGCTGTGGAGTGCCTCAGAGATATACTCCCACAATCATGTTTACTAGGTGAGTAAACTTGGGTAAACTACCATTGTGGGGAATAATCTTTGGAGCACTCCAAAATCCTTACAGACATGGTACCTAAAACTCAGTATATCTTAGTATTCCAGTTCAGGAGACAGGTCATATTCAGGAGTTGTAGAGATGACTTCCTAGAAACAGAATTTCCAACATTAGTCTTTGTTTCAAAAGAGACATTTAGTCTGTAATGTCTCATGAAAGTTTGCATTAATTACCATGTTGCAGTTGCACATATCTCATCTACTATGGACAAGTTTGTTTCAGCCCAGGACGCATCCACTGCCTTCATGGAGTGAGCCTTTAAGTCCATAGCTGGAGGCATGTAACTTGCCTTATAAGCGTCCTGTATGGCTGAACTTAACCAGGCTGTCACTGTAGATTTGTATGCAGGAAAACCTTTCTTGTGGGCCTGCACAAGTTTGAACAGTCTGAAATCCTGTCTTCTTTTGATGTACAGTATATGGCTATGACTATTTTCATGCCATGTTTATGCAGTAGAATATCATTAGTGTCTTTCAGTTCTGGGAGTATGGCCAGTAACTCAGGTATGACTTATGTGGAAGTCAGATGCTATTTTAGGAAGACATGATGGAATGGTTCTTAGAGTTACTATGTCATTGTGGAAGACCAGGAAGTGCTCCTTGCAGGATCATGCATTAAGTTTGCATATTCTTCTGACTGAGCATTTTGCCATGAGGAATACTGCAGTGAGTGGTTCAAATGGTGCTGTAATCATTATTCTGAGCACTAAGTTAAGGTCCCATGGGGCAGTGATTTGTTTAAAATTTGGGAAAATGTTGGCAACTGTTTTCAGAAACTGGAATATGTCAGGATGGGGCCATGCTGTTATATTTTCCAGCTGTCTACATGCTGACCTGATAGTTGCCAGATGGACTCTTAGTGATGATGGAGAGAGTCCTTTCTCAAGAACCTCCTACAAGAAGAGCAGTATGTCTGCAATAGAAGCATGCTGTGGTATTATAGACTTACACATGCACTTCTTAAATATCAGCCATTGCCTCATGTATGTGGTTGTGGTTGAGCCTCTTCTAGATAGGATCATTGTGATTTATTAATGATGAGTGGTATCCAGCCCTCAGCAGTCTTTCTCAGCAGCCTTTCTCTTTCAGGAGCCAGAACATCAGTTTTACATTCTGTTGGTTAGCGTGTGTCGTTGGTCCCTGTTGTAGGATGTCTGGTCACTCAGGTAGTCTCCAAGCATAGTCCAGTGTCATGACTACTGCCATGGCAAACCATGATCTTTGGGGCCAGTATAGGGTGCTCACAATCACTCTCACCATGGACTTGCAGATTTTTCTCAGTACTTGTGTGATTAGTGAGAAAGACAGCAAGACATATGCCATGATGAAGTACTAGCCCAGTGAAAGGGCATCCATCCACATTGATTGTTTTTCTCAGAACCTGGAGTAGAATTTCAGGATTTGTGATTTCTTGCTTGTGGCCATATGATCAATTTGAGATGGGTCCCACCTTCTTTTTATTGTAGAAAAGACTTGTGGATGGAGCTACTATTCCTCTGGATGTCTCTGCTGTTGTCTGAGCCAGTCTGCAGTCATGTTGAGCTTCCCTGCTAAGTTAATTGTTGGGATGTGGGTCAGGTTCTTCTGTGCCCTACTAAGTGAAGTGTTATGATGCAGGTCAGGTTCTTCTATAGAAACATAGAAACAGAATTTGACGGCAGATAAGGACCACTTGGCCCACCTAGTCTGCCCATTTCCCTACCTAACGGATAAGCTGCAGATCCTAGTTAATCAACAGCTTACTTCCTCCTACCCCCCACTAGAATTGCCTTATGCCTGTCCCATGCATTCTTGAATTCTTCCACTGTTCCTGGCTCAACAATCTCCTCAGTATAGCTGTTCCATGCATCCACAACCCTCTCTGTGAAAAAATACTTTCTAACATTACCTCTGAGCCATACCCCCTCTATCTCCAAATTGTGCCCCCTTGTTCTTGCACATCTCTTCTTCTGAAAGATGCCACCCTCTTGTACTTTGTTAATTCCCTTGAGATACTTGAAAGTTTCTATCATGTCCCCCCTCTCCCTCCTTTCCTCGAGGGTATACATATTAAGCTGCTTTAATCTCTCCTCATATGTCTTCTGGTGCAGACCTTGTACCATTTTGGTTGCCCTCCTCTGAATAACTTCCACTCTGTCTATGTCTTTGTGGAGATAGAGTCTCCAGAATTGCATGCAGTACTCCAGATGGGGTCTCACTAACTGTCTGTACAGAGGGATAAGAACTTCCTGTTTTCTACTGTTGATGTCTCTCCCTATGCATCCCAGTATCCCCCAGCCCTCCTTAATGTCTTCTCACATTGCTTGCCCACCTTTAGGTCATCTGATATGATTACTCCTAGGTCTCTATCGATTTTTGTTGCTGTTATTAACTCTCCCCCCATTGTGTACTCTTCCCCTGGGTTTTTGTTTCCCAGATGCATTACCTTGCACTTCTTTGCATTGAATCTGAGCTGCCATATATTTGATCATTTCTCCAAACTTGCCAAGTCCCATTTCATCCTTTCCACCCCACCTTGTGTATCACCCCTGTTGCAGATCTTTGTGTCATCTGCAAAGAGGCATACATTTCCTTCCAGGTGCTCTCCAATGTCACTTATAAAGACATTAAAAAAGACCGGTCCCAGTACTGAACCCTGCGATACCCCACTAGTTACCCTCCTTCCTTCATTGTGGACTCCGTTTACTGTTACCCTTTGCGTCCTGTTGTTTGGCTAGTTTTTTATTCAGGCTACCACCTTGTGACCCACTCCAAGGATGGAAAATTTGTATATTAATCTTTTGTGTGAGACTGTGTTAAATGACTTACTAAAATTTAGGTAGGTCATATCCACAGCCCCTCCCTGGTCTACTACGTTGGTCACCCAGTCAAAGAAATCCATTAGGTTCACCTGGCATGTTCTTCCTGCTGTGAAACCATGCTGCCTTGGTCCTGTGCCCCACTGGCTTCTAGGTACTCAACAATTCTTTCCTTCAGAAGTGATTCCATCATTTTTCCTACCACTGAAGTCAAACTAACTGGTCTGTACTTTCCTGCCTCTGCCCTGCTCCCACTTTTGTGAAGTGGAATCACATTTTCCCTCTTCCAGTCCTCAGGTACCACACCATCATCCCATGATTTGTTAAAGAGAGTAGTCAGTGGTGTTACTAGTTCTACCCTTAGTTCTTTTAGAATTCTCGGGTGAATCCCATCAGGCCCCATTGCATTGTCCACCCTCAGTTTCAAGAGTTCTTTCAAAACCCTTTCTTCTGTGAATGGACTGGTATCGACCCCCCTATTCAGAGTTGTTCTCTTGTTTGGTTTAGGTACCTCCCCCTCCTCTTCTGTTGTGAATACTGAGCAGAAATACTCATTCAGTAACCCTGCTTTTTCACTGTCACCCGCTGCCCACATTCCCTGCCCTTTATTAAGTCTCTGTATCCCTCCCTTGTTCTTTCTTCACTCCCAAATGTACCTATAAAAGGTTGTATCCCCCTTCTTAACAGAGATGGCTATCTTTTCTTCAGTTTGTGCCTTTGCTATTCTGACTGCCTTCCCTGCTTCCTTCTGCTTTAACTGATAAAGTTCTCTGTCCTGCTCCTTCTGTGTTTCCTTATATTTCCTTAATTCTATTTTTTCCTTAACAATCCCTGCCACCTCTTTTGAGAACCATAGTGTTTTTTTCCTTCATTTTGTTTTGTTGATTTGCTTCACACAAAGGCATGTTGCCTCTGTGATGGCTGTTTTGATTATTCCCCATTGTTCCTCCACTCCTCCTTCTTGCCCATTTGCTAGTGTTTTTCTGAGGCACTCTCTCATTTTCCCAAAGTCCAATACTCTTGTTTTTGTATGGCTTGACTCTAAGGCTGTGTTTATTGTGAACCACACTGTTTGGTGGTCACTTGTTCCCAGATGGCTACCCACTTCTAAATCTGAGATCCCCTTTCTCCTTCCCCATTTGAGAGTACCATATCTAAGAGTTCTCCCTCCCAAGTGGGTTCTAACACTAGGTGTCTGAGGCATGCCCCCTGTAGGGCATCAATAATGACCCTGCTCTTGGATGTGCCTGCAGCAAAGGTACTCCCATTAACATCTGGCATATTCGGGTCCCCCATCAACAATATCTCCCTTTTTCTGCCATTTTAAGGATGCCTTCTATCATTTCCTTGTCCATTTCCTCCCCCTGAGATGGGGGTCTGTACACAACCCCCATGTGGATTGTGGTGCCATTTCCTGTCTCCAGGGTGACCCATAGTGACTCATCAACTTCATGTTTACTCTTTAGTTCTGTTGCTTTCATCCCTTCCCTTATATAGAGAGCTACTCCTCCTTCTCTTTTACCCAACCTGCCCTCCTTTAGACTGTGTATCCTGGTATGTTAACATCCCAGTCATGGTTCTCTGTGTACTATGCTTCAGTGACTGCCACAATATCCATGCATCCCTCTTCCATCATGGCCATTAGTTCAGGGAGCTTGTTGCACAGACTGCAGGCATTGGTACTCATCACCTTCCATTTATTTTTATGGCCTTACCCCTTTTAGCCCCATCCCTGTCTTACTGCCTTTTTCTGCATTTACCCCTGTCCTGCTCCCTACTAACTTCTCTACTTTGGTATTTACCTCTCTAACTACTCTGTTTTGTTGGGGGAGACTGGGATTTCCCTGCTGCTTTTCAGTGCCTCCCCCCTTGGCTAGTTTAAATGCTTGCCAATGAAGCATTTAAACCTGTCACCTAGGAACCTGGTCCCCCACCGGACAGATGCAACCATTATGCCAGGATAAGCCTGCATCCCTCCAGGTGGCTCCCCAGTCCCCAATGAAGCCAAAACCCTGAGCTCCACACTAGTTTTTCAACCATTTATTGAGTTTCATGGTGCAGAATACCCTAGCATCATTCTTGCCATAGACAAGCAGCACATCAAAGAAGCTTACCGTACATGTAACTTGTCTAAGACCCCTCCCCAACTCCACAAACTCCTCTTGCACTGCTCTGATCCCATTCACAGCCAGATGTCAGCTTGGCTCAGTTGGTAGCACATCCGCCTCTGGACCAGAAGGTCGTGGGTTCTTGTCCCACACCGGGATTGGACTTGCACCTAAAAATTGCTGGCATCCGAGTGCAGTATTGGGGGGTGCTGTACTGCTGGGGTGTGCCGTCCTTCAGATGAGACGTTAAACCGAGGTCCCTTCTGCCCATCCTGGTGTTGTCCTGGTGGGTGTCCAGGTGGAAGTAAAAGAACCCAGGGCACTCTTCGCAAAGAGTAGGGAACATTCCCGGTGTCCTGGCCAACATTCCTCTTCCCATAAACCGGTTCATGCAATTATCCAGGCTGTGTGTGGGTGATGATGTGCGATATGGCTGCCACCACACATTCAGTCACACATTCGGTCACTTCACTACCAGTCTAGCATTGCTTGTAAAGCACTTTGGATGTATGAAAAGCACTATATAAATGCTGATTCTTCTTCTTCTTCAGGTCATTTGTCCCTAGATGGACAATGACATCCAGCTCCCTCCCTTGTTCAGCTGTTCCCACAATCCTAAGGATTTGCTTCCTGTCCCTCTGAGCCATGGCACCAGGCAGGCACCTTACCTCCCTATCCTCTTCTTTCCCCACTTCTACCCCCCCAATGATCAAGTCCCCCACCAGGAGTTGTTTCCTTTCCCTGTGGGGTCTCATGCCACCCTCCTGTGGGTCTCTTTTGTGGAGGTTTCCATCATCCTCCTTGGTCTCCACTGCAGGTGCCTCCATAGAGGAACCACTCTTTTCCAGAACAGCATATGAATTGCAGAGAGGTACAACTGGAGGGATGCACCTCTGTTCCACCACCCTCTCCCTCTCCCTCCCTGAGACTACTTTGGTCCAAACGCTCCTCTTTCTTGGCAACTTCTGAGGTAACTGTGGTGGCCCTGGTGGTCCCTGGGTGGGGGAAGAGGTTTCATGAATACTAGCCAGATCAGCATGGAGACAGGCGACCTCCTTCCTCAGACCGGAGAGGTGCCTGCAAACAGGGAAGCATCACAGCCTCCAGAATGTCTCCTGGAACACTGCTGCCCCACAGCCATTGCACTGAACCACTCCCATCTTGACTTATTTAGCATCCCCTCTCCTGTTGCTTTGTATGCTTACTGTCTTCTCCCTCTATGTATTTTTGCACTTACTTTCCTACTGCCTAAGTGCCCTTACACCTCTTGCTCTTCCTGTTCTGGGACAAGAACTTCCTGTAATCTTCAGTAGTCTCCTTCTTCTGTGCTTGGATTCAGACCTCCAGCAGCCAGAGGGGGAGAAAGAGTTATTTTTCATGTTCCTTCAAGGTTGATGAAACTAATGTGACCCATGGATCCTTCCTTTCCTACTTCCAAACAGGAAGTTCCTGTTGTCAATCATATCCAGTGGTTATAAAAGTAGAAATGGCTTAGGGTAGAGGGGTGGGAAGGAGAGCAATTAGTAAAAAAATCTGTAATTCTAGACTGCTATTTCTTGCTCTGAAATCAAAGTTCTCCTCTGTCAAAAACAGCTGGAAACTGTAATTGGAGACACCTGTTTTTGTACTCCTAAGCTCCTAAGCCACACACCCAATTAGATTCACCCTCTGCTCCTGACTCAGTAAATTAAGCTGGTACAGCCCACTTCCTCAGAGAAACACACAGCGACTTTCTTCTTTTTTTTCACTTAAATGAGACCTCCTTCTTCTAATAAAGTATCTGTGTGCTTAATCCAAACATGTACTGACTCCTGCTGAGATAGAAGTGATTTATCAGTAAAAAATCTGTAGTTCTAGACTGCTGTTTCTTGCTCTGAAACCAATGTTCTCTATTGTCAAAAACAGCAGCTACAGCTATGCCCAGATCAGTACTTTGGTGATCTCATTTTGCATTGTTTTGCTCCCTGGTTACTTCTTGTTTTACTGTGTACACTACCTTGGCCCTGTTGTTAGATCATGTTAGGATATTTTTGCCCTTGATTGCAGTGCTGAAGTGAATTAGTGCATGGCGTACTACTTTCATTTCTAGTACATTGATGGGCAGTTTTGTCTTCACCATTGGTTATTTTCTCTGAGCGGACTGATAGCCTGTAGCTGTTCCCCAAAGTCTTAGGCTGGCATCCATATCAACAACTATGTCATGCTGTATGCCCAGAGCTACCCCTTTGGTTAGATTGTGTTAGTCTGTCTACTGTTGTAGTGTTATTCAGATTGATGTGGGCATGGTTACTATGGCTAAAAGTTTGTGATCCAGTTGTGCTCCTTGCTGGAGTGCTAGCAGCAGCAGGGATCTTATGTTCCACCTTGCCCATGGAACTTAGTCTATACACAATGCTATGGGGCCAACTGCCAAGGACCTATGAGATCTGTTCTAGAGTTGGTTGTTTGTTCCTTTGCAGGCTGTTCACCAGTTTGTTCAAGGGGCAGACTAGCCTAGCAGCTGTGTCTCTGAATGTTCCCAGGTGTTCTATGACTTGACTTGATTCGATATCCTGCCCCTGATGAATCCTTGCATTAGAGGTGAAGTGCTGGGGCATGGTGGATGAACAATAGCTGATGAGAGACAATTTGTTTAAATGTCAAAATTTGTGTTTAAAATAAGACAACTACTGTTTGAAATCCACTGGGCAACCTCATTTTCTTCCATTGGAGTGCATGCTTACCTGTATTGACTAATGTTCAATGACTTGGCTGGGAATGAGGCTGAACTTCTGTTTGTTCACCACCCATCCATGGTGTTCCAGGCATCGTAACACTGGTTTCTCAGATTGACTGCAATAGCAATCTGATTCTGATGAGTCAATTGCTGAGATAGGGTATGGCCTGGATTGCCAATTCTCTCATTTTGGTGCCAGTACTATTGACACTTTTGTGAAGTGCTAGTCTGAACTGGAGGGCTTGATAGTGGTAGTACTGTCCTCATATGTGAAACCGTAGGTACTTGTGATGTGATGCGATGGTTTGATTGGTTGTGAAGATACTGTATGTGCCTTTCATGTCTAATGAGTTTAAGTGATCTCCCAGATGGATTGCTTTCTGTGTGGACCTGATGGTGTCCATTTTGAATGTCTTGAGTTGAATAAATTTATTTAATAACTTTAGCTCTAAAGCTGGCCATAGGACACTTGTCTTTTTTGGAACCATAAAGAATATAAAATATTTTTCTTTGCCCTTTACTTCAAGCTGTGTAGCATAGTAGCTAAACGCTGCAAACTAGGATAACTGGGCTTGAATTCCATAGCCACCACTTGCATATCATGTGATCATGTGCAAGTTGTTTAACTTCCCTATACTTCCAGGACACACCTGGAAACAAGCCTTGGCACAGTGTGTCTTTCCTGGCCAAAGACAGTAAAATAAAAATAAAGAAATAAAATCTATCACTTTGGGTAGACATTATAATCAGAGCATGCAATTTGAAATATATTAAGTAGAGACTGTGATGATACTGTTGCTAACAAAAATTGGCAAACTGGGTGGGCCAAGAGGTCCTCCTCTAACATAAAATTCTGTTACTATGTTTCCTTTTGCACCTCTGTGATGGTTGTTTTTTGACTAGGCCATGCAGAATTTGTCTGACATGTTCTGGTTGCACTTTTCATTTTAAAGGAACACTGTCAACCTTTTTTGCATCATATATATTTCTAACTAAAACCCCACATTTTATGACTGCTAGTGTTCTCTAAAATTCATTGATGTTGCTGGTTGTTTCATCTGACACTGTGATTTGTAGAACTGAAATGCATACTAATGTATAAATATTCCCAGCCTAGTTCAGTTTCAAATCCTTGAACTACTCTTACTGCATACTTCCTGAACATTAGAAACACCCCAAAACAGTGCACCCAGGTGAGCTGTTAAATCATAAATCATGTTTTTTTAATATCAGTCATGAGAGATCATTGTTCACCATCAAATGTTACCATATGATCATCAAGCGAGATTGTGATTTAAGATCATTATCTAGATCATGATTTAATCGTCAAGCAAGTAACTTTCAAATCTCCAACTGATGATCATTGATTATTTTTGTAAGCTTAAATCAGCATGATGATGTTTGATGATCTGTGGATGATCAAATGATTTTTTATCATTCATGACTGTATTAATTTTGTATTATAAGACTAAGTCAAATGAGTAACATTTATCAAAATGTGTTGTTCCTAATATGAAAATATGATTTTCAAATATCAGCAAATGCAAATACATTATAATGGAAATCATGTGAAGTCAAGTTGGAATCCCTTTAGGAAGAAGAAATGCAATGTTAGATATAGTATACAGATGTACATAACTAATTTGCATATTTCAGTAGCACAGTTTATGAACCAAAACAATGGTAATTTCTATGTTTGAAATAATTTTGCCTTGACAGCAGTATTTTGCCAACATTTACAAAAAGGTTTGAGCAGAAACTAGGTACCTGTAGAAGCTCATCATAACCATAAAAGGAACCATTTAAATGAGTCATATAAACTTATCTGAGCCTTTATAACACCGGTAAGCAATGAGGAATCATAGTAAGTATAATTAAAGGCACTATGTTTGTATGGAACATGTATTTTAGCTGATGATGCCTACAAAAATGTCTAAATAGAAAACACAATAAATTTCAAAAATATAAAAAGAAGTTAACTGTTTTTTATTTATTACAGTACACTTGGCCATGGGAAATCATGAAAAATCATGATGATACAAGATCATCATTAATCACAATCACCATTTCTATAACATGATGGTTTTTGATTGGTGGCCATTTAACGATGATGTTTAATCATTGTTAGTCATAATCACAGTTAAGGTTTTTGAAGCTTGAACATGAACTTTGCACATAACTGATAATTATTATTAATGATACATCATTATAAAATCATCATATTTTCATCTGGGCAGTTACTCATGATGCAAAAGTCTCCTGTACTCCTATTGCATAATGAGTGGCTAGACTGTGTTAGGGGTGTTCCTAAGTCCGTGAAGGATGCAGTGGGATTGGATCAAGGGAATGTAAACAAACATGCTTTTGTGTGGTAAAACCAGCATGGTGGGTAGTCTGTTTTTCACTTTTTAAAAGAAAAAAAGAATCAGAATCAAACTACCATTTACATAAACAATCTCTACAGAATGTGAGCAGCTATAAAATATGTTTTTTAAATTAGAGAAACTTTGAGGCCTAAAGGGGTTGACAGCGTCCCTTTAAGATGGGCAATAATATTAATCGATCCATTATGGGTGTCTCTACCAATTCTATTGTATAGCCTTTGTTTATGTTTTCTAGCACCCATTTCAACTTTTCCCCCTCATGTGAAAGTTGCAGTAGTCATACTCTGATTGGTGGGTGGGTATGGGGCTGGAGTAGAGGTTCATAGTGATTGGTTAGATTGTTGTTTTGTTTTGTATGTATTGTTGAATCTGCACCTGTTGAAGTTGTTGCAGTTTCTAAATCTGTTGTTGCTGGCAGGGTTGAGGAATAAAAATTGTTGTTCCTGTTCCCATTGTAGCTTTGGTGTCTGCCCTGAAAGTTACTATGCATCTGAAAATGTTCCTTGGATGGCAAATAGGTTGATCTAGTGCCTTGTTTTCCTTTTCTAGTGATTTGTCATCCTCCTTGGACTTCAAATATTTTTTCTAGGCCCTCTTCAAACAACTGTGTACCCTTGAATGATAGTTTATGTAGCATTACCTTTGACTTTTTATCTGCTTCCCAGAGTTTGAGTCAAAGTGTTCCTCTTACCCTGTTGGTGATTGCTGCCATGCTGGCATTTGTTTTTAGACAGTCCACTGCCATTTCTGCAAGGTATTTAATGGACTGTATAGATTGCTCCATGAGCTGGGTCTCTGCAGACTTAGGTCCAGTGTCTTCTGGATATCTTTCATCCATTTCAGCTGGGTTCTGGTGGCATAGACTGCTGTGGCTGGATCTCTTGCCCTTAGTTTTGCTATCTCAAAGCTCTTCTTGAGTATGTTCCGTATCATACGATCAGCAAGGTCATTGAGTCCCATGGTCCATTCTGAGCAAAGGACCATCTTTTTATTTAGGAGTGTGATCTGGGGGTTGACCATGAGGAGGTACACCATAACATGCATCTCTCCTCCTAAAGAGGGTACATCTTATCCCATTATCACCATTCTGGAATTCAGACTGATTTGGCTGCCTCTCACTCTGTTACCATCACCTTATCAATGAATTCACAGGTGGGAATAGTATCATTGGGCTTCACCTTCGGGAGGAGGGAGTGCATTAGTTTAGATTCTAGAGGAAGAGGAGGTACCTCAAATCCCACCGTTGTTTTAATATTGCAGGCTAGGTTGGGAATTTTGTTGGTGAAGCATATTTTAACATTTAGGGGTTGAGGGAGTTGCTCCATGTCTGACTCATCCCCTGAATCATTGCCTGATTGCTCCTCAGAGTCTGGATTATTGTTGTATGGGTGTGGGTGGGATGGGAGGTGAAGCTGGTGTGGGAGCTGATGTTGTAGGGTTATGTAAACCAGCTATTTATGCTAACTTCTCCATCATAAACATCATAAATTGCTCCTGTGCCTGGATGAGGGTTGTGGTGACTTGCTGGTTCTGTTGTAGTACTGAGGTTGTATAAGCAATATCCTATAGTGATTCATTCCTAGAAGGGCAGTTCAGACCTATTAGTCTGGTCTGTGGAGCCTTGTGAGGTGTTAATGGTCTATTCAGTAGTAAAAACCAGCTCTGATAGGTCTGATGGGCCTTCAGGGCAAATGGGGCAGAGGACCAACTTCTGATGGGAGCAATGGCACCCTATATGTACCGAATTTCATTGCCTTTTAACCGTGATGCCTGCAGATAGGAAACAAAATAGGAAAAAGGTGTTGAGTATCATCAAGTCCCTTCATTTGCATAACACACATCCATATAAACATGGGACTAGTAAGTTGTATGTGTCAGTGGGTCATGTCCACTTAAGAGCTTTTGGCCCCAGAAGAGTCTTTTTTTTCTCCCATCAGTAGCTTCTCTCCCCTGCAGTCTGCCCACTAGCACCCTCCAGCCCCATCACTGAATTTCCAATGGACTTACCAGTAATCCACCTCTTGCTCAGAACCATGATGGGAGGGTGCCCTGCTGTGTGGGTCATGTGAGAGCCTGTGGTGGTGTTGGCTGTCAGCAGCCCGGAATCTTTTTCCCCTTCATTTTTTCCCTCTGGGCTTTAGTATTAGGACATGTATGCTAGGCATCCCATGCTACAGCCCTGTCCATTGTGCACTCCCACTGTGCTGTTTCCTTGTCTCTGCCAGGTGGCAGTCTCTGCAGCAGGACCTGGTGCCCTCCCCCATGGTAGGAGAGCTGCCATCAGGTGCTAAATCCTCCCTCACTTGGCTGGCCCACTGAGTGACCTTAGTCCTTTCCTGTACCCGAGTCTCCAGTGTAGGGATCAGAAGCACAACCACTCCTCCACTTGGCCTGCTCAGAAAAATCTTAAGAGAATGTGGATCAGGATACTCTCCAAGGCTCAAGGTTCTGGCTTATTAAGTATGCAGGCCATAGTGTACAAGGTAAGATGGTTCTGAAAGCCACACAGAAAGTGCAATTGATCTCTTCCAAATCCTCTGGCCCCTGGCAGGCTTATAGTAAGGCCCATGGCTCTGTGTGTAGCATTCAATATGCACATCAGAAGTGATGTGAGTTAGGTCACTACCAGTAACTGCAAGACCAGTATTTTTCTTTGCACTCTGAGGGTAATCCAAAATGGCCACTGGAAGTGACACTGTATGCATCACTTCTGGCAGATTTATGCCTGCTGTGCTAACAGACCTGAGGGACTTTCAAGATGGCCACACAAGTTGGGTGACTTCCAATGGCTGTGAGCTGTAACATATTACCCCTCAAGTGGAGAGACACAAGAGTTGCCAGCAAACTAGGGCTCAGTGTTACAATGAATCTCACTTGCAGCAGAAGACAAAACAGATGAAAAAGGTGTGTGCCCCTGAATTGCCTAGACTCTTTGCAGGGTCTCTCTTCCAAGGATATTAAAAAAGACTAAGTAATATCAAAGAGGAACTTAAAAGAAACACAATTTAAAAATGTAAATGGGACACCAATGATTATCAAGAAAACAGAGTAAACAATTAGAAGGTTTTTCCACAAGCAGATTTTAAGGAAAGACATTTTTTCAGGAGAAGAATCAGACAGCTCAGGAAGTTATACCACCTCTAGCCACAAATATAAGAGAAGACCATCAGTACCCTACACATTTTAGACCAAGAGAGTGGGGAAACATAAAGGGCCCCAAGATACAATACCAGACACTACAGTACCCCCAAGACAGTTAAGAAGAAATACCTTGTGGGGGAGGTGGAAGCAGAGGAGGAAGAGGCAGAGGCAAGGAGGAGGATGGTCCAGGGGCAGACTATAACATCCATTGCTATATTTAATCTGGGTAATAAAGTTTTGTTTGAGACCAAAATGTGTGCTTTAAGTAAAGGATTATCCTTTTTCCCTAGTGATAAATCAAATTACTTTGCAATCAGGATGGATTTACACTTCTTTAGAAATGTGAGGCTAGCATAACAATTTAAGGATAAGGAACCAAAGAATAAAGAAAAGAAAAAAAACTAAAAAATTCCCTAAATGTGAAATCAGACTAGTCTCCTCAGAAAGGTTTGTCTCATGAGGTAGAAACCATTATAACAAGGTTACTAAAGATGTAACAGCACTAATGTCACAAAACAACCATATGTTAACTATAATTTAAAATCAGAGAGTGAAGCATTGAAGCATCTGGAATCAGACACTTCAATCATATTAAGACAGCTGATATAGGGGGTGATATTGTGCTGTTAAGCAAGTAACACTATTGCCATAAGTGTTTAAAATTGTGAAAGGATGAAAGAAATTATGATAAACGTAACTCAAATCCCACAGAAAGGATCAAGGCAAGTATTAACCAGATTTTGAAACAGAAGAAGATCTTGGCTACATCAAAGAATGGCAAAAAGAAGAATAGTAGCTAAAAATCTTCTAGTACCTATATGCTATTGACTTCGGGAGATCAGCTGTTCCTGGGCTAGAATCCATCCTGGAACTCCTAACATATTTTGTAAATTATTATGCAAAAGATTTAGTATTTGAATTGCCAAGTCATATTTAAGACACAGGCCATGTAATGAACTAGACTGAGCAATTTAACAGTGAGAATGACATAGAAACATTGATTTTGTCAGCTGAAAAGGACCTTTAGGCCCATCTAGTCTGTTCCATGTCCCTGCCTGACCATAGTGGATCATAGGAGTCACTTCCCCTCCCCTTTCCTCTACCTAATATGCCCCTGTGCCTATACCAAGCATACTGGAAGCTCCCCCACATTCTTTAGACCACTTCCTCCTCTGGCAAGCTGTTCCAGTCATTTACTACCCTTCCATGAAGAAGATATTAAACAACTGATATTGGCGAGCTTGGATGTATGTGACTTATATAGAGAATACTGGACATGCAACCATGCAGAACCAGTGTGTTCCGCCACAGATGGGTTCTGATTCCCTGTGACCACAAGAGCAAAGCTAGAGAGATCCTAGGGAATAGAGCCCCGAGGTACTTGTACCTTAATTGTATGCTTTTGTTTGGTCACACGCTAGGTGCGCCCCTATAAATTTCATAAAGATGTATTGTAAATATGATGGGTTGAGTTTGCCAAACCCTTTATATTGAATTGCATTCAGGATAATTGTGGCCTTCTCCTAATTGGCAAGCTCCCCTGTGAACCTCTAGTTGGCCAGAGCACATGATACAAGCATGAAGCTAGAGAGTCATTTCCCCATAAGACAGCAAGCAGGGGGACCTCAGCTCACAATGACAATATAAAATATGATGTTTTTCCTGACCGATGGAGGTGGTCACCTTGTTCATGGTGGTCAGGCTTGATCATGATTCAGCTGGATGAAGAGACTAAGAACCCCTCCAATAATTTATAACAAGTAAGAGTATTGGAGTTATTTGAAAAAAAAGTGCAGACTTTAAAGCAGCAGAGTGGGGGGGGGCACTGGTACCTTAATTGTATGCTTTTATTTGGTCACACACTAGGTGCACCCCTATACATTTTATAAAAATGTACTATAAATGTGATGGGTTGAGCTTGCCGAACTCTTTATATTGAATTGCATTCAGGAGAATATTGTCCTTCTCC
Source organism: Neoceratodus forsteri (assembly GCA_016271365.2). Taxonomy (NCBI): domain Eukaryota; kingdom Metazoa; phylum Chordata; order Ceratodontiformes; family Ceratodontidae; genus Neoceratodus; species Neoceratodus forsteri. Next base: position 828,049,143 of record CM057452.1, read on the forward strand.
TAATTGGTGAGCTCTCCTATTAACCTCTCATTGGCCAGAGCAAATGATACAAGCAATGAAGCGGAAGCATTTTATTGACAATATCTTCTTAATGTGGAATGGAACTGTTTTTGAACTGCAAGAGCATTTTAATTATCTGAATAGTAGTTAGCCACATTTAAAATTCACTCTGGAACAAAATTCCAAGTGCATTCCATATTTGGACCTATTGATAATTTAGGAGGATAACAAACTGACAACAGATTTATATACTGAAGACATAAACAAAAACACAATATTACATTCATCAAGCTTTCATCTGAAAATGTTAGTAGAGAGTATACTCTATAGCCAGCTATTAAGATTTAAATGAAATAGTGGTGACTCCACCAAATATGAATAGAACAAATGTAAATTGGTAAACAAATTCTAAGAAAGAGGCTATTCAGAAAGAACACTGAGACAAGCTGCTCTAAAGGTAGATGGTAAATTGATAGCACAATTATTATAAGACAGACCCACACAGAAAGGGACACAGAACCGACTATCCATGATCACAACATATTGTGATCAGTTTTCAAAAATCAAAAATGCCATCCTGAATAACTGGTTTGTGTTACAAAGCACTGACCAAGACAGAATGAGTTTCAGCATGAATCCATGGATCACTGCAAAAACACCTAGCAGCATCCAGCAAAAGTTAATGAAGATGCAGCACTGCAAAGCACCCACACCCATCAGTGTTAGACAATGACAAGTAATCAAAGGTTTTTTTAATTGTGGTAAATGTGTACATTGCTCAGGGGCTATATCACAGAATTTTTCAGTACGATTAAGGATGAAAAATTCATTATCTGAAATCTAATAACCTGTGATATGGATCATCTGGTCTATATGCTGAATAGTCCCTGTGGACTTATATATATTGGAAAAACTACCAGACATCTAGTCAAAAAAGTCAAAAAAAGTCAAAATTTATTTATATTGCACTTTTCGAAAATCAAAGCACAAGTACATAACAGAAACAATCAACAATAAATATAAACCTAAAAACAGTTAAAACAACGGGTAAACTATCCATTAAAAGCCTGTCCAAATAAGTAGGTTTTCAAAGCTGCCTTGAATGATTCTGTGGACAGGCACTCTCGAATCCGACAAGGTAGAGAATTCCACAGGGTCGGGGCCACAAAAGAAAAAGCTCTGGCCCTTGGTGACTGAAGACAGACCCTGGGAATCTCTAGCAATCCCTCATTGGCAGAGTGTAGTGAGTGTGAAGGGCAGTAGGGCTGAAGGAGATCTTGCAAGTAGCCCAGTCCCTGACCGTGTAGGATTTTATAGTTCAGCAATACGACCTTGAAGATGATTCTCCATCGCACAGGCAGCCAATGGAGTTCACGCAGCACAGGTGTGATATGGCACATTCTTCCCAATGTGGTCAACAACCTGGACACAGCATTCTGCACCAGCTGCAGGCGATGGAGAGCCACCCCCGGTAACCCTAGATATAGAGCATTCCAGTAGTCAAGACACAAAGAAACAAAGGCGTGAATCAGTATCGGAAGGTCATCGTGCGGAACTAGGCATTTTATCTGGGCAATATTCCTCAGATGGTAAAAGGCAGACCTGACAATGGCTGACACCTGTGCCTTCAGCGTCAGCCCACTGTCAAGAATTACTCCCAGATTCTGTACCTGTTCAGAAGTTCTCAACTGGTTACCCTCTAGCACAAGGCCAGAGGGCAGCCCAGGAGTCATCTTCTCTACACGGTGACCCAGGTTCACTACCAACACCCCAGTCTTGCCTGGATTCAGTCTTAACCAGTTAGCACTCATCCAGTCCTGAATCTCAGTGAGGAAGTTGTTAAAGACCGATAAGGTGTCATTTTGTTCGGGTACAAAGGACATATAGAGCTGAGTATCATCTGTGTAGCAGTGAAAACTCAGCCCATAATGCCTTATAATGCCTCCCAATGGCAGCATATACACCATGAACAACATGGGGGAAGCACAGGGTCCTGTGGTACCACACAGGGCAGAGAAAAGGGAGCAGAGGAAAAAATTCCTGATACTACCCTCTGGGTTCTGCCCATAGGGAAAGAATGGAACCTTCTGAGGACTGTTCCTGACAGTCCACAGAGTAACTGCAGGTGATCTAGCAACATCCTATGGTCCACGGTGTCAAATGCTGCAGAGAGATCAAGAAGAACCAAGATTGAATGACTCCTCCAATCTCTCGCTATTAGGAGATCATTTAATACCCAAACCAACGCTGTCTCAGTACTATGCCTCTTCCTGAAACTGGACTGGAGAGGATCATAGACTTCATGAGCAGTAAGAAAGTCCTCGAGCTGCAAAGCGACTACTTTCTCAATAACCTTACCCAAAAAGGGAAGTTTAGAGATCGGTCTGTAGTTGGCAAGACAGTCAGGGTCAATGGAAGCTTTCTTCAAAAGGGGTATTAAGATAGCCTCTTTCAGAGGCTCCAGGAACACCCCTTGATCCAAAGAGCACTAGAATATCTCTGCGAGGATTGGTCCAATCACATCCATACACCCCACAAGGAGGCGTGTAGGACCAGGATCCAAACTACAGCAAGTTGGTCACAAGCCCTGGACAATCTTCATGATATCCATGACTGCTGGCTGGTCAAAGTCTGCCCAGATAAACCAAGGGCCTGTAACCTCGCAATGCTCATTTGAATGCTTTCTGCGGATCTCTGACCTGATGGACGACACCTTATCATCAAAAAAACAAGCAAACTCATCACACTTTATTTGTGAAAAGGGTCTCCGATCCTGCAGGCAGGCTGGATTGCAATCTGTCCATGGTTCAAAAGAGCTGGGCCAATCAATTTCTTGATGCAGCAATCTCCCTAGACAGGAACTCTGCCTTCTTATGGGAGATTTCTGACTGATAGTCCAAATAATGGGCCATCAGTCTAAGTTGTCATCCTCCAGGTCAGATTTCCACCAGCAGCATTCCTACCTTTGCTCCACTCTCCTCAGCTCCGTCAATGTCCCATCAAACCATGGGAACTGAGGGTGGAGGGAGTGGGGGCAAACACGTACAGGTGCTATGGAATCCAGAGCCTCCAGTACCACTCTATTATAGTGCCCCACTAAGGCATCTGGTTCTGTGCACTCCGTAGGCCAACTCGATAGGTCCAGCACTGCCATTAGACCCTCAGGGGTAGCTCCCCTCAAAGGGTGGTACCAGACCATCTCCAAAGGGGTTGGTCTCATAGGAGGGGCCACAAAACTGAACCTTATGGAGTGATGGTCAGACCACAACTGGTTCCACCACCAGCTCTGTGATCTCCATCCCCAGAGTGAACACCAGATCCAAGGAGTGACCTTGAGTATGGGTAGCAGTAGTAACAACCTGTGTAAAGCCCAACAAAATCATTAGTTGGAGGAAGTTTTGACCAAAATGAGAGAGTTCATCATTGAACCAGGTGTTGAAGTCCCCCAGGACCAGCCACCTGGAAGACTCCAACACCAGGTCGACAATGAAGTCTACAACTTCCTGCAGAAAAACGTTCCTGTTACCGGGTGGACGGTAAATGAGTAAAATTCTGCTGCCCACACCTGCTCCCATGATACACTCAAAGGATCTGGGGATCACCACTGGAACTTCCACAAGGCCCAGTTTCTATTTAAAACAAATAGGGAGCTCCCCCCTTAATCCAACCTCAGGCGATGTATCACCGAGTACCTGGCTGGAATAGCTGACTCCAATATGGGACCAGCATTTTCATCCAGCCAAGTTTCAGTGATGCAAGCCAGGTCAGGTGACTCAACAAGATCAGCAATAATTGTTCTCTTGTTCTTTATAGACCTGGCATTGCATAACTTCGCCTGGGTTGGATGAGAGGCCTTGGAGGAGCAGGCTACTTGCCCACTATAAGGGGAGCCCTTGGGTATGAGAACCAGGCATTGCAAACCTTTATCCTGGACCCATTTCACCCCAGGGCATCTCCCTGACCTCACCACCATAATCCCTTTGCTCTTCTCCCCGCCGGTGGAAGAACCCCGCTCCCCTCTGCCTCCTCTGTGCAATCCCCAAGGCACAACAACATCTATAAACCTCAGGTTGCAATGGGAGGCAGTTGGAGGGGTGCACATCCCTCAGCCTAGAGGGGAATAGCACCTGCCCACAGAAACTTGGTCCCAGCACATGCTAATGTAAAATAAATTCTACTATATCAACCACAGACTAATTTAAATTAATAAATATCTTACAAAAACAAAAATAAATGTCATAAGACTAACTTAAACCACCAAACCCCTCCTTCCCTCCTCCCCTCCTCTCACATAGCAAAGAAGAGCATTCAATACACAAAAAACAAAATAAAATAAAACAGTTTTCCATTGGGATGGAGCTCTCACCCCCACCCTTATTATCCAATATCTGTGGTGCTTTCACTACCACTAAACAAAGTTATTAGTTTCTGCCTCCAGACAAGGAATGGAGGGCTCTCACCACCTTCTTCTTGCTGCAGTACTCACAAAATATACCCAGAACTATCAGAGCTCTCTCATTATCTCTGAAAGGGAGTAAAGAAATATCCAAAAGTTAACAGATAAATAAAGTCAGATAAAAACAGTCACTAAGAGGTTCTCTCACAACCTCCTCCAAAGAAATAAAATCAGTAATAATCCTGGTCCCTTAAAACAAAGGACCACAAACAGCCAGTCGAATCAGGATTTTACAGTTCCCAAGGCAGAAATTTACTAGTCAAAAACTGAGTTCCAGGCAATGAAACAGGAGATAATCTGACACAGCACAGTAGTAGCTGATGAATTACATGAAACCACACATCTTCAGGGTAGGGGAAAAGCAGGAGGGGAAGCCCCATAGCCCCCAGAGACCCTGGACAACACAGATGACCCCACCATCCACCAACTGTGAGGTAATCTATGCCCCTCGCCCCAACCCTAATCCTCCGATGGAAGTCCAGGGAGCTGAGTCCAGGGAACTCCAGGCCCACAGAAGAAACCCCCACAGCCAACCCCAACACCAGCCCAAGAAAACTTGCAGCAGTTAACAGCTGTTACTCACAACCTTGTAGCTGTAATAGTCGGCGATGGCACATCAAAAAGCTTCCAACTCCAGACCCAGGTATCACTTGCTTGGAGAATCAGAATTTTAATCTCCAAAGAACTGGCTCCAAAAAAGACCAAACTTGAAGGCTCCAAAGCTCCCAAATTCAAATCCTCTTGAAACCACACTTCGAGCAGCCGGGTCACCAACAAATACCAGCACTCGAATCAATCTAAAGTGAGCCTCCTTAGTGCCATATAGACACTAGGAAAACAGTCCCATATGCTGCACTAAGGAGTCACTGGCTTAGCGTTCATTGGCAACTGAAAGGCATAGATAATCCCAGTGAATAAAAAGAAGGTGAAAATGCCGAGTGAGTCCAAGTTTATTAAAAACCAACGACTGGGTTGAAAAATAAAACCGATCGCAAAGAAAATGTCTCCGAGGGACTAGCACATAAAATCAAACAAGCAGCAAACTTAATAAGACATTAAAACAATGCATTACAGAGCTAAGTTTGTTTGTAGCTGACCCAGCATGGTCGCCATCTTGAAACGCTTCCACTGCTAGTGGCTTTAAAAAAAGTATAAATTAATATAAATGTTTTATTAGGAATAATGATGAAAAATCGACCATAGCCAGACATTTCAATGCAGCCAAATATCAGATCAGCCCATTGTGATTTATGTGGTGTGAAAATGTTTTAAAGCCAGAAAGGGGAGGTGAATGGGAAAAACGTTTACTGAAATTTGATGGGTGGTGGATAGACAGATTAAATAGCATTAGTCCAATACATGGGTTAAATGAGGAGATGAAATAGACAGGATTTATTTGCGGCATTTGATGTAGAACATTACATCAAAAGTTAAAACTATGTTATAAATATAAGTTGTTTTTTTATTTATCTTCCAGATTATACATTACAAGATCCATATTTGAGTACAATACTTGCTCACTATGAAAATTAAGTTTGAGTAAAATTCATGTCCCCACCAATCCCAATTCTGTATACTGAATATGTTAATCACATTTGTTTTTCTCATTTAGAATACATTAGCCAAGTAAAGGCTATAATAATAAGGTGGGTACTGTGAACCAGAATCCCAAAAACTCAATTTTGACTGAGAAAATACAAAAAATAACCTGCTAATGGTAAATAGCATTAGGCACTGATTCCCTTTGTCACACAGTGGTGTGAGTTCATAAGAAAGGTTCCATAAGTTCAGACTGGGCAGGAATGGGTGTCTAGACAGACACAGGAGTAAGGTCACCATGATCCTCACCCCCACCTGACCTGCCCAGAGTGTCACTTGTTCAAATGGGACAAGAAAGAGTTTCTCACAAAAAGTGCAATGGTGATTTGAGATCGCTGAGAATCAGAGCATTCAAACACATTATCACAAGGTATGTACATATTTGTCTGCCTGTTGGAAAGAAACAGATAAAGCAATACAAAATGGAACAAATCGCTTTATGTCATTTAATTACAGCCAGCAAAATTTCAGGAAAAGAGAGAATGGCAAATTAAGATGGAGAAAATAATACAAAGGGTGAGTGTCTATAACGTAATAATGGTTAGCACTAATAGAAAGACATGTTTTCTCAAGTTTTTTTTATCTAGAATCTTAGATAAAATATATGCCATCTAATTAAAGAAGGCAACTTCTGCATACTGCATTGACAAAAAATTGAATATCTCTGCTGCTTACATTTTAAACTAGAGATTATAAAACTTATAAAAAACAGAGGGTGAAAGTATCTAAAGCAAATTGAAAACAAAACTGATAAAATGAAATAATATGGCAAAGTAAATACAGGGGGGCAGACACTTAACCACAATATTTTATATAGATTAGATATGATATTCATGATCAGAATAAAATAAATATAAATGTGTTGATATGAAAACAACTTTTTAAATATGAATTATTTACTTTGAATCTTCAGTGAATACAACAACTTGGTCCATACAGATCACTGGGACAATGGAGAAAACCAGGGACAGCTGCTATAAGGTTCACTGCAAGCAGGAATGTCCCCTTACGGAAGGTGCTGCCACTGCTGCAGTACCAATACAAGAAACTGGTTCAAACATCTAAGGACCAATGAGAGATTAAATATCAAGGAACATATTACATGTAATTCAGTAATGTGGCATACATTATATTGTGCCCATGCTGAAAATTATAAAAAGGCAAAACTAAAAGGGCTCTTAAGATTTGGATCAGCAAACATAAAAAATAACATAAAACTGAAGAATGAAAACTCATCAATAGCCAAGCATTTTAGTAAGGCAGGCCACACACCAACATCCCTCAGGTTTTGGGGAATTGAAATGGTCAATATACCCCCTACAGGTGGTGATACAAAAAAATAAATACTTGGAAAAATATGAGCTGTTCTGGATATTTACTTTAGAAGCACTGGATACTAATGTTGGTATGAATGAAGAAAATTGGCCAGTTTCTTGGTAAAAGCTTATACCAATATGCAGCATATACAAGACCTCATTCACATTGAGTGCACTTACTTTTGCTGAATCACATTTTCTCATTTTGTCTCATGTCTGGAAATGTTTCAAGTTTGCCATTCTCTGTAACTATTCTGAATTATTGTTGCAACTGATGTCTTTTGTCTCTATGACCTGAAATAATTCATATTCTGCTGGATCTGTTTGTTTCTCGAATTACTGTTTGTAACTGATGTCTTCTTGTGAATATTGTATGTATTCCTATCTCCGCACCCCTGGGTAGCACCTGAAAATGAACCTCAGCTCAGTGTGTCTGTCCCAGTTAAAAAATGTTTAAATGAAAAAATTAAAAATACTTTCTATGCTGGAGATAAACTGCCCTTAAATTGACATTTTCCCCTCACTTCAGATGTCTATTCAGAATAATCGTATTACAGTGTTGTTATAATTTCTAAATTTTTAATTTGAGATAAATATGTTTTTACTAATCTTTGGGTTTTAATGCCTTCAGGATTAACATTAACCTAAACTCAACCCCCCCCCCAAAAAAAAAACTCCACCTGAATCAGTCATTGGTATCCTTGAGTCAGAACTTTAAGCTTTGAATGCCTAATATTAACTACTACTGACTCTTTTGTGTGACACCTGGGATTACAAAAAAAAACAAAAAAACAAAGGCTTAATTGTTTATTTAAGTTGTTAAAATCACGAGACATGAATAAGTTGGCACTGTGATGGTAAAGTAACTTGTGCCGGATTTCAAAATCACCTACAGCTAGCTGGGGTGAGTTGCTTGCCAGCAAGCCTGGCAGCTGGAGTGCTCTCACAAAAGCCAGAGGCCAAAGGCCATTGCTATTGTTGCCTGTTACCCAGGCAACTGGAGACAGTGTTGACTGGGGTGGGCCATTGGTGTAGGAACATCGCGGGTGTCTGGTGTCATCTGCATGTCATTCTGTCTTTCACACCTCTACTAGCTCTATAAAAGTGTAGTGTGAAAAGTATTTAGTGTGTTAGTTGACTCATTAAGAGCAACAAACTACACAGTCTGAACAGAACTATGCTAAGCAGCAACCCAGCCGGCTTTTACTTTTCCAAACTTGCTAAAAAAAAAGGCAGTACAATACAACAGGATTTTAACACAATGCTTAATCATTTTTAAACTAGATGTAAGTGCCATAGCAAGAGAACTACCTGTATATATTCAAGTAAGATTGAATTTATCAAAGAAAAGTGAAAACAATTTGTCAAAATAATCGGCTCATAAAAGTAATAATTAAATACGTGTTTTGCAAATTTCTTTTAGGTGCACAACTGAAGCATCTTGTGAAAAATAAAGGAGTTCCCTTTGACATTTTAAAATGAAATGGCCTTGTACTGTCAATATTTTTGGTGAAAAAGGAAACAATGAATAAAAAATTAATCTCTTTCTCATTCACAAAGATATCGAAGAAATATGCATGTGGGAACACTATGGACAGTGTGACTTATTTAGGGAGAGGTTTACTCTACAGTCTTCATGACTATATTACAATGGTGATTGTATTTAAAACAAAATAAATACATGTGTGAAACAAGTGTATAAATGCATTTTTTAGTTGTACTAAGTAATTCACAATATTGGTGTTGGTATTGAATCAAATGCTATTTTTGGTGACTGGTAGTATACTTACTAAGAAGAGTGTTTGAAAAAGATTTTAAATTGAGATTATTGGTACCAAACAAGTTTCTGTTTGATGGAGTACTAAGTACGTTTATCAACTGTTTGACAGAGCTGAAAAAAAATGGATGGAAGAAGGAATTGGAATTAGTTGAAGAATGAATAAGTACAAGTAAGCCATTTTTGAGAAATTGGTTCAGTATGTCACCAGTTACAATATGTAATTGAAACAATTTGTGCTGAAATTAAATATGCTTACAGTATAATGTATATATATATATATATATATATATATATATATATATATATATATATATATATATATAAAGCTATATAAATTGCAAAAAACTTCATTAATGCTCTAGTTAGGGTTAACGTGACAAAAGTAGGAAATGTGGTGTTAGGGTGTCCAATCCCACCCCCCACCCCACTACAGGAAGCACTGCATTTGTGGGATGTGCCTTGGGGTTCTCAAGCCTAAGGTTCACCACATTGTCATACACTGTTTCCATCTGACCTTACAGATGAAATGTGGTCAGTGTTAGGCTTGAGAACCCCGAGGTACATCCCACAGCTGCTGTGCTGCCTGGAGTGTGTGGGGGTGTTAGGATTGGAAACCCTAATGCCACATTTCCCTGCTTTTGTTGCTTTAATGCTAACTATCGCATTAACAACATTTTTTTGAAATTTATTCCCTTACTTTTTGGGATGGTATAATCGTATCTTTATTTGCCTGTGGGAGCACATGGCCCTCCAGACCCTGCACTCCCATCCCTCCATAGATGAGTATATGTATGTAGCTGTGGAAGTACAGGGCCCTTTGGGGCCTGCACTTCCATTTATAGGATAACAGTAACCAAATTGTCGGCATAGCCATCTTATTACCCCACCTTATGTACTTGGTACAGAAAATTTTCAAATCCCCACCAAAATGTAATTCTGCACAACAGAATTGCTATTCTGCAACACAGGTGTGAAAACACATTTTAGCAAGAATTTGAAAAATAACAGCTGTGACATATGTGAGGTGGGGTAATGAGATGGGTATGTTGAAAATTTGGGGTCAAAATAATAAACATTTCCAATGTTACAAGTGTGCATAGCAAAATTGCAATGAATGGGTCTAACTTTGCCATTTTTACATATTTTACATATCGGACAATGAGAGAGAGGGGAGGGACTGCTAGACCACCAGGGATAATATTTAATGTACATATGTTGACATATTTTCAACATGGCCTTCTTATGACCTCACCTCATAATCTGACACAGCACAGTGGTAGCTAATGAATTACATGAAACCACACATCTTCAGGGTAGGTGAAAGCAAGAGGGGAAGCCCTGTAGCCCCCAGAGACTTGTGACAGTAGTTTTCTAGTCTGTGGGAAAATGACAGCAATTCTTTGGCACTGTGCTGCAAAGGAACAGTTGGGGGTTTTGGGATGAAATTTGGAGGGAACGCAGCCGACATCTCACAGATGTGCCTTTCAGTGTTGTGTTGAAAAAATATTACATGGCAGCAAAGTTACAGCACTCCAAATTTGATGTTTTTTTCCCATAGGATAACATTACGGTGCCCGACGCATAACAGGAATCCTTTGGCACCCTGCTGCAAAATAACGGTTTAGTCTTTTTTCCTGAAATTTGGAGGGAAGACAGCCAACAGTCCACAGATGTGCTTTTCAGTGGTTTTGTGAAAAAATATTACAGGGAGGCAAAGTTATGGTGCTCTAAACTTCTCTTTTTTCCTATAGGATAACATTATGGCGTTCACCGTGCCTTTCAGGGCCCGTATCTTGGAAACGGTGCAAGATACAGACTTTTCGTCAGAAAAATGCTTAGCCCCCAGAAGGGGGCTAAGTACAAAACTAGCCAGGACAGTCATAAATCATATTGCTTTTACATTTTTTTTCCTACTTCGTACGGTTCCAGAGATATTACCCATTTAGTATTCCAAGTCCTAATTTTCTGCTCCGATACCCATTGTTATGTATACATTCTTTGTACTCACTTTCTTTCTCTATGCAGGTTTTGGGGAAACCCAGCCTGTGAGCTTACATTACTGTTACCATTGCCCTTTCTGCTTGCGGTTCCGTACCCATTTCACTTACCATTGACGTCTACGCCACCATGTGCGTTATCCTTGCGTTTTCATTTGCCCTTGCATTTCTGTTATTTTTTGCCATTTGTGTCTACAGTACTGTTTCTCTTTCTGTTTCACTTTGCATCACCATGCCCATTGACATTTCTGTTTGCAGGCACCATGTTACTATGTGACAACACATCACATGGCAGACCGTTCCCGTCTACGCTACCGTGTGCGTTACTCTTTCTGTTCTCATTCGCACTTGCGTTACCATGTGTGCCACTGTTAGTGCTTCTGTTTGCATTGCTGTTCCTGTTACCATGCCATTAAGACATGGGGAGCGGCAACTGGAGGGCCCCGCCCCCACTGCATTACATTCACTATTTCTCATTACTATTCTCAAAAGAGGGAAATTTGAGGCAAAAACTCAGTTTAATGCATTAGTTAGGTTTTCCACAGTGAAAAAAGTGAGGAAATTTGGTGTTAGGGTTGAAAACCCCTTGGACCCCCACCCACCCCCAACTGGCATTGGTGTGTGCATTGGGGTCGTCGGTCCCAACTCTCACCCCATTCTCCTATACTTCTGCTGTTTTACACATGTGATGGGGTGAGAGTTAGCTGATGACTCCCAAAGCACACCCCAATGTCAAGCCATGGGGTGGGCGGGGGTCCAAGGGGGTTTTCAACTCTAACACCAAATTTCCTCACTTTTGTCGCTGTGGAACAACCATAACTAATGCATTACATGGATTTTTTGCCTCTAATATATATATATATATATATATATTAGAAGCCCCAGCAACTCTTGTTGAAGCCAGGTGGTGAACACTGGTGGATGGACAAGTAATGGAATATACCTGAAGTATAGTTTTTTTAGGGAAAAAAAATTGAAGGATTGAAGGGAGTGTCTGTGATTTACTGACTGTGTTTGGAACTTCAAAGAAGTCAGTTATAGTCCCCAATGACAGTATGAACTTGTAGGTGTGCCCACAGACAGATTTGAAGAATCACTCTTCTGTGTACCATGCACAAGATGGCAGCATTGGAAGTGCATGATGGACCAACAGGCAGTGTCATGACATCTACTATGCATGTATTCATCAGATGATGCTGCACAAGCACAGTGAGGCAGGGAAGAGAAGGGAACTAGCACATTCAAGATTTATACTCACACTGGTAATGGCATGCATGGACCCTCCATTATAAGGCAATGCCCAATGGAGAAGGGAGTGGGAGGGTGTCCAACTATGAAGCATGGAACAGTGCCTGAGGATGCCAATGTCTGAACAGTAAGGATCATTGCTACTCAGCTACAATGCAGCCCAGGCTCTTCCACCTTGTACCTCTAGTCACTATCGAGGTGGAGAGTGAAAGATTGATCCTTGAGGTGCTATCAGTTCCTCCAGGACATCACTCTCTGTGTTTTTGTTGTGGGCAGTGAGCACCCTGCTTCCAGGGGAGTGCTCTACTGCAACAGATGCATGGCACAGTATGTGACCTCTGTGGTTAGAGGTCACATGAGTCCACAAGTATGCTAGGGAAGCCTTGACATGCCACAGTCACTACAACTGTGCGATGGATCCACAATGAAGCAGGCAGCATGCAGGTATGGGAGGTGAACTAAGGATAAATACACCCATTTTACATAACACTGCAAAAAGGCAAGGTTCCGGTTTAGGATGTAAATTATGTAATAAACATAGCCCTTTCTACCTCTACACAAACTGGATGGTTCCAATGTAGTGCTGGCTCTAAATACAGCAAGAGGCCAGACAAGATAGACAGCAGAAAATATAGAGCCGATAATTTAGTAACATTGAAAATAAGCCTAAATCTGGGTATCATGTAGTACAGGACTTCCAAAAATGAAAATAGCACAAACAAATTATACTGTTTGGTAGGAGCTGTGATCCTGTGCTGTAGCCTGGTTAGATGTACATATGAGTATAACATAGATCAGATTTCCTTATAAGATAGGTCAGATTTCCCCTTTGAAATCACATGTACATCAGCAGCCTTTCAGGTGAACATAACCCTGTCTGTAAGGATTTTGTAATACAGAGAGATTACTCCTCACAATAAGAATGCAAGATGGAGCCTCATATTCTAGGTAGGAAGCTGGATGAATGCAGATCTCTATCTGTTCTTAAAGAGCAGCTGATGCCTTCAGGAGAACTTTAACAAAATATAATATGCAAAGTTCAGCATGTACTGTATGTCACATTAGTTCAGTATTTCTGCTCCCCATTATTTATGACTATGATAATTTGAATGAAAACAAGATCTTTGCCCTCAGGAGTTTGTCTAACCCTTAAGTTTGAATAATTGACTCTTGACTCTTCCTTTGAACCCCTTCTGTGCATCACCTCTGTTTTCTCCTTAATCTTGTTTAGGTGAGGTTTCCAAAATTGAACACAGTACTCTAGATATGGAGTGACATGTGACCTGTACAGTAGCAGTACTTGTATCTTTTCATTGCAGCTTGTAAGTCCTTGCCTTACTGCCCCGCCCCAGTATCCTGATTGTTTTGCTACACTAACTAGACATTTTATGTTTCCATGTTTCAAGTTACTGGTTACTATGATGTCTAAATCTCTTTCCTCCTGTGAGGCTTCCACAAGGACACTATTTTTCTTCATTTTACTTGTGGGTTACGTTTGCCCATAAGCATAACTTCAATTTTTAGCATACCATTTTAAGTGCCAGGCATCTGACAGCTGTTCAAGTTGTTTCACATCTTTCTACATGTAAATGTACCCGAAGAAACAATTATTTTTTCAGGCTTGTACAATAGGTGTTACTTACTGGGTCTGTCCTTTGGCAGATGGTTCTGGCTTTGTTGTTGTAAAAGTTAATGATTTAACGGACACATGGTGCCTCAGTCTGATGTGTCTCCTTTCATTGTCCTGATTTAGCAGTACTGCTGTTCAGTAAATGTGCTGTAGGTGCTGTGGTACTTGGCATTAGCTGTCCCCTTGGGGGTGAGATCTCTAGTGCAAACTTGACGGCTGCAGTTTCTTCTGTGGCTGGGCAATGTCTATGTTTATGGTGCCTGGCTTAAAACTTCAGTAAAAACAATTTCATAGAAAAACAGAAACACATAATTTGTTTGTGGAAAAGGACCTGTAGGCCCATCTTGTCTGCTTTGCTTTTCCCCTGTCTATTCCAACACATTAGACCCCATTTGTCATCAGTGTCCCTCCCACCTTCCTTTCCTCTACTTATTATGCCTGTGTGCCTATTCTAATGTTGTAATACATAATAAAGGAAATAGTTATCACACCTGGACAGCTGTTTAAGGAATGGAAGTTTCAGGGCTACCAAAGTCACCAGATCAACAGGAACTCATACAAGAATTGTCAAAGAGATGGTGAAGGAGACAGATGAACTTTTACCACATATACTGAAAGACATCAAATTCTTCTGTGGAGAAACAGCACCCCATTTAAAATGAGATGTAGCATCTCAGCTGTGGTATCCTGTGTAAATAAAATTTCTTTAAAAAAAACATTGGGATGCAGTGCATGAACAGTACTATTCTATAATATTTTTCAGTCCAGGCTTTACCAGTAGTTACTCAAAGTACCAGTTGTACTGAGTTGAGCTGAGGACAGTGTCAATATATAGACCACGATATAACTGGAACATGCCTAGAAAAGGTAACATTAGTCCTCCTAAAATCCATTAGAATTCATACCTTCTACTTTAAGAAGGGGTGAAATATGGCACTGGTAAAGGCATTCCCCAACTAAAGCCAACAGATAACATCTGGGACCCTGGGGTGAGACCTTAATGAATACCTGCTCCTCAACTGGTGACAGTATCTCTTCACCAGAAGGTAAATCTCATCTGGATGGGTAGTTACTGTTGCTTCAAATCCCTGAGAGAAGATATGTTTGAACTCCTCTTTTTAATGCTCTAGTGAGTGAATGAAAGAGATGAAGTAATTTAAATGCTAATAAGACAGAAGAAGAGCAACAATATGTGCTGAAGGATGTGTAAATAACAAGAAAACAGATACTTTCTAAGTTGTGTGGTTTCTATAAACACACGTACTGTATAATCAAAAGCCTTAAACCCCAACAACACATAATGGATATTTAAATCTCTTTCTCTGTGTGTGTAGGGTTAAACTAACTAGAAGAAGATTCAACTGTTGCTACATTCTGTTGTACATGTCACTACTCAGGACTTACCACAGCCAACACATACACAGACAGACAGACAGATGCATACATGCATGCATGCTCACATGCTCACACACACACAAAACATAAAGTAACATGAATCTTTAAAATATGCACAGGAGTAGCATCAAGGCAATAGGTGGAAATAATCACTTGCTTCCTAAAAACCTCTCTTAAACTGGAAATGTACAAGGAACAGAGAAGTGTATACTTTTAAAACCCAAGTTTAATAAACTTGAGGACATTGGTGTAGTAACACAAAGTAAGACAATGTACATTTGTAGGCAGGATGCTTTTGAAAGATGGCTGATATCCATTTGCTGCATTCAGACAATGCCATATCAATGCCTAATGCACTGTTTTGTAAAGTTGTTGATTATATTTTGTGTAATGAAATGGGCTGTATGAATCCAAGAAGTCAACCCATTCAGTTTGCTCTAGTTCTTGTTTGCACAAATGCTCTTTACTAGTGTGTCGCATCATACACATCATCCACAAATCACTTCAGTTTTAAAAATGTAATGCAGAAGTGCATGTTAACAGTAAAAGTTTTGACCTATACTTCTTACTCTTACTCTGTTCTTTAGTGATCCTTAGCTCATGTTTTGTAAGGCACACTTATTCCCCTTTTGAATCTGCTTTAGCACTTTTTTAAATTTGAAATAATAAAATAAGAGATTTTTGTTAATATGGCTATCCCCAGATATAATCTGTTTTCTCTGTTGCTTATGACGATCCACTGGTTAACATCCCATTTCACGCTAAAATAAACAAGAGCATGACAGACACTACTAACTGACTTTATGTGGTAATGAATGTTCAAAAGAAGCTGAAGATTGTGATGTAAATGTGAGGATATCCAAGGAGTGCTTGTTTTGTTAATTCGGATGTAAAAAAATGCTGAAGTACAGTAGACTCAAAATGGCAAAAAGGGTATATTGCAATACAGGAGATGGGGCAGTCTGTATAAAAACAATGAAAAAGACAGATAAAAAGAGTCACCATAACAACCACTCTGCTTTAAATGGGTATCTCTTGAGTTTTTTGTTTTTAGTCTATTTATAGAAAACAGCTTTGTTTATACATCATTTAATACCATCAGATCTTTTTGTTCTACATTTCATAGTCATTATAATCATTAGCAAGATGCATTTCAATTCTATTATATTAACTTGAAGACTTCCTTGGGAAAAATAATACAAATAAACATGACAGACATATCAATGGACTTCTTTGCTAATGTCCATTTGGTTAATGGAAACAAATAAAGGATGATTAATATTTAATTTTCAGGAAATTGTAAATGGAAGAAGTCTTGTATGTGCATATGAAATATGTGGGATATAAAGACATATGACTGCTATATCATTAGATATTACATAAATTACAGTATATTACAATATTTTCAGAGAAAGAACCATTATTATTACTCAGGTATTAGTTGTAATGCTACACTTTGATTGCCCTGTAAAAGAACAAGATGGACTCCCAGTCACTTAACTTATTTCATTTACCAATCTGGTGCTGTTTTTCAATTATTTTTATGTAACACCTCCAGTTACCTAGTCTATAATTCCCCTACTGATACTTGTGTTGGCAGCCAACCATAATCATGTGGGTAGCAGACAGCTTCCCATCTAAAACTTCAGTAAGTCCTACTGAAAACAGCATGCTATTCAAATCATATTCTTTGTCTCCCTTTCAGAATTATTCACTTCTTGACATCATAGCTAATAGTTATCTAACTATATATAAAACTGATGCTGTCTCTATCAATTATACACTTTCGTATTGCTGGATTTCAATATGTGTTTGCATTTATTTTGATATTAATACTGGTATGCTATTTCTGAACTAGCTGTTTGTATGTAATAACTTTTATGGACTACCTTGCTTGTTTCATAATTGAAATTTGCAATACCATTTTTAATGTGTGCAGTATACTCAGATGCTAGTTCATGGCACATCAGGCTTAGTAAAAGCACATAAGAAGCACAAAATGTTGACATGTCACTACTTGTATTTTCTATTTTGTAATCCTACACTAAGAAACAGTTTTAAAAGTTAAAAGCTAAAAAGTTTATCAGCAGTTTTTTTATGATGCTTCCATGAGACTGCAGGTGCCTGTTTTTTGCCTTATTTAAAACTGTTTACTGTGAACACTGCAGTTCATTTGGAGTGACTTTCTTCTTTTGCTCTCATAAATATTAATCCATTGTTAGCATCTGTAGCAGATCAGCAAGTCATCTTGTTACAAATAATCCTTATTACTGGCAGAGATGGACTTCAGATTTGGACTCCAAAAACTGGGCACATTTTCCTGGCAGGCAAGGCAAAGTCTTGTACATAACTTCTTGCTGGTGAAGGCAGGAGACAGCAAATATTAGCATAGTCTGGTGAAAATCATTAACAGACATTACACTGGTGACACAGGCATATGTATTTCAAGCTGAGAGGCCATGTCTTGAGACATCAGCAGTGGAGAGTGAAGGAAATCAATACTTCTTTCTTTTTGCACAGCATATTTATTCATATCTGCTTATAAAATGTATGCAGGCGGAACGACATGATGTACCTTGAATACCTTTTGACCTTAACATTACAATCGTACTATGTTCCCCAATTGGAGTTCTTTGCATCAACAACCCCACACATTTTTTTGTGGCACAGGGCCCAAGATTATAGGTGGCTGTGATGCTGATGGCTATGAGTGAGTTTTCTGCCCCACTTTTATACTTTCACCATCATATTGCCTGCAGCAACACTTGGAATGTGCAGTGGCTCTTTGGAAGAGGTAGAAGATATTGTACCTATCTGCTGCCCTAGAGGGGCCACTGCAGTGGCAGGATCAGGGTACTTACTTTACATCTCTGTACAGGAAGTGTTGCTGTTGTCTGCATGACCTCTGACCCTGGGCCACATGATTTCTGAAATTGAGTCTTGAGCCTTAACCCAGGCCACTGAAATTTATTTATTTTCTATTTGTTTATTTACCATTTTTGACCAGGAAAGGCACACTAAGCTGTGATAGTTTGTTCCCAGGTGCATCCTGGGGGGAAGGTTACATGCACCTATTTTGTTGATGAGAGAATGTTGGCCATGTCACCAAGGAAATTCCCCTACTCTTCCAGCAGGGAGAACCTATGGCTGTCTGTGGCTGAATGTCAGAATGGCCACTCCTGGTGAGCTTGGAGAGAAGATAGACATGTTGGAGGCTGGGAAGTGGTGCTTCTCCCCTGCCTCAACAAAGCATTGGAGACTGGCCATGATTTGGACATTAAAATGGTTTCTGCAGGCACAATGATATCTAATAAAGTTGAATTAAATGCTTCAAATAGTAAAACTTTTGCAACTTCAGAAACAGAAAAGATTACAGATAAGTGTGAAATGACTGGTGGTTTTGTTCCTGAAGCTCCAAATCATCAAGAAAATGCAGGCAGCCTGTATGCACAATTAATGCAGGAAGAATCGATAGCAAGGAAAACACAAGTTTAATGACAAACAGCTATTGCAAATTTGCAAAAATGAACAGATCTACAGAAAGAATGCCAGCCCCCTTCTAACAAGCAGGTCCAGTTGACTGCCTGTGATGCACCTGCATGAAAGGAAAAAACTGCTGGCAGGCCACTGCCCACTGAAACTGACAAACTGCCTGTAAATGGTGATATCTGAATACAAAGAAATCAATACAAACATAAGACAGATGCCATACCCCATGAAATGTGGAGTTTCATCAGGAATGGCACAAACAAGTCATACAAAGCTTGGCCTAAGATGACTTCTGACTCTTTCAGCTCCAAATTCTCCACTAAGGCTCTGTACACAGCAACAATCTGCCTCTAGCACTTATCTTTGCCTCTGACATGACAGGATAGTTAAACTGCAGCACTTCACCCACCTCCCTACCCTTCCCTGGCTCTGCCCCTTGCCTCCCAACCCATTCCTACCCTCCTCCCTCCCTGCCCTCTATGCTCTGCTCACCTAGCCCTCCCACTCCCAATGTATCCTTCCCTATGCTATCTGCTTATCATCTTGATGTGGGCATACATTGTATGGTTTACCTACACTGATGCAACAATATTGTTGTTGACATTCAGCATAGAGACATCCCCTATGTAGACTGGCAAAGTTTCACCTGTCAAACATCGGTCAGTTTTTCTATCGGGGGCTGTGCCCCCCAAAACCTCCCATGCAAGATGCTCCACCCCTACACCCCCTTCTAAAGATTGTTAACTCTGAGTTGGAGAGAACATGAAGGGGGTTGGTGAAACACAGCGAAAGGGCAAAATTTCACCAGCAGTTGAAAATGTCACTGTGGGGGATTTCGACGATAGGGTTTTGCCCTTGCAATAGTACACCAATTGCACAATGCCTCAGCGTACCTAGTGCTTTATGTTTGAATTTATGTAACCTCCATGTATATTTTTCTCAGTATTTGTATATTTGTCTGCAGTATTGTACCTTGTTGTCTAATGTATCTGATGTGGAACCAATCAATGGGCATCTGTTCACAGGTATTATCCATGATCTCAATAAAAAAAAATTCAGAATGTACTGTGGAATCTGGATTGTTAGCTGTAGGATGGAAATGATCCCTGCATACAGGCAGGTAGGTCTCCAGCTCCCCTTTGATCAAGATGCCACAACAGGAGAATTCTTCTATTGTAAGTACTGATGATATTTCCATTGATAAAATGGTAAGTGCTTCCTCTAATTTACTGCACAAATAATCCACTGCTACCACAGACCTGCCTAACAGGGACAATGCTCCAGAGCATGAATCTCCCCTTCAAATCCCCACTGAGGTACAGGTAACTCAAAACCTGATGATAAATTTTGGTGCTCTGAAGAAATCTCCTCCCCCCTTTGCATCGAACATTGCTTTCTGAGATTGTTGCAACAAAGAGTATGCCCCAAAATGATGTTTCCATTTTTGGATCTGGTCTACACATTGGTTCTCATATGATGGCAGAACTTTCAATGAGTACTGCTCCCATTTACACTCCTACAGCAACTTTGGCAAACATTAATCATTCCAATCTTAGACCCTATGCATCCTTATTTCATAAACCAATTTATCCAACAAAGAGAAATAATGCTGCCAGGTTGCACTACAAAGGTAGTATGGGTCTCATATCTGACAGAATATTTATTGCCAAAAAGCCATTAAGAGGCTTACTGAAATTTTTTGGCACTGAAATTTATGCATTAATCTATGTATCAGGAGAACATACCGTTAACGTAAGCCTCAAAGCTACTTAGACATGATTCTAAGACATATGGCACAACTCACTGGCAGATGTGAGTTGCAACATATGCCTCTATGCTGGGGACCATGTGCCAGATTCCAGAACAGGCAGGGTCCCCGGCGACTATGTCCTGTGACTTGCGGCACCTCCAGCAGTGTGCCAAAAGAATGGTGCACCCACACCCGGTGCCACATGCCACACTACCACCCTCTGACAGGGCACAGAATGCATGGCACAGCCCCCAGCCCATGCCCTGACACCATGGACATGCCACACAGAGCTGGTGGGGGGACCACTGGACCTCCATGGTGTGCATGGCATGCAGGCCAATGGTGGCATGGTGTTGCACTAGGCTGTGGACTGCCCTGCAGGGCACTGCCCAGGGATGGGGGTTGGAGGTGCCAGCAGCCCACAGAGGGCTTCCCTGCCACTGCAGGGTGGGTGGGGGCCTCAGTGGGACCATGGGTTGATGGTGACTGGTGGGGCACTAGGCACAGAGGTGCACTCCCCATGAACATAAGTATGGTTAGACCAGCTATCAGCTAGTCTAACTGTACTTAGACCACTGTCTATCATGGCCATCTAGGAATAGTGATTTGCTGTTCCATCAACCGCCCTCTTGGAGTCAGGTTGGAACTGCTGCCAGAAAACCCCTTGCACAATGTTGCAGGGGGGTTCTGGCATAGCCCTCCTTTGGTGCAGGCAGCCTGCGCCATGCCATAGGCCACCTTCTGGAATAGTGGGCAGCATAATGCATTCCACAAGATGCGACTTGTGCCATTGGGTTTGGCACAAGTCACCTTGTGCCATGTGAAACCTATTCTGGAATTGGGCCTCTACTGGATTAGATCATTTTTGGATGAGGTAATATGAATGGCAAAACTCTTCATTGTGGACACCTTCTGAGGCAATTCCATTGACCATACCTGCTTTTAAAACAATTACTGTGCTATTTAGACAAAAAGGGGTCAATGTTACGGATTTAGTCTACTGGCTAAAACAGAAATGTACTGTTCTAGAAAACCCTGAGGCAAGTTTTGATTGTGAACATATTTGGACTGGAGGGTGGAAGGTAAGGGTGTTACTAAGATCAACAGATACAGATTTTAAACATTTACCAACTAGTTTTTTTTTTTAGAAAGGGATAAAGGGGTGTAGTTTTATGCTGGACAACCAAAGGGCTGCTATAATTGTGGTTCGACTGGTCATTTAAGCAGTATTTTTGACAAATTGAGATGCACTTTTTGTAATGAACTTGGATATACAAGTGGACACTGAGTAAATGAAATGTTGTGCAATCTCTGTGATGTGAAAGGTAACTCTTACCAGAGCTGCCCTTGGGCTGTGCATAATCAAAAAGATGGTAAGGAACAAAGACTACTTGTCCATCTAGCCCAACCAGCTAAAACCACACCAGTATCCTCTAAACATGATATAATCCCCCAAGACAACCTGATCTGAGTGAGTAAGAACAAGTAGAATCTATACCTTATACACCCACTGAAGCAATTGATGAGCCTTCTACCAGTACCGCTGTAGAGATTCAAGCCAACATGTACATGGATGTTTCAACACCAGAGGCTTCTACCTGTACAGACCCAAGTGGTATGCCACCACCACTCCCCCCCCGCAAGTCTTACTTTGGCAAATGACAAAAAGAGTACGGTTACTAGATGTCATCAGAATTGGACTCAGCCCATTCCTAAAATACCAAATAAAAGCTGGAGTCTCCCTCACAAACAGATTTCAGTCTTTACAGGACATTTCTGAAGGATCTGATAATGAGTCAGATAATTATTCCATGTGGTCCTCACATCCTGATCAAGGATCAGATCCTGAGATTGATGTTTCTGGCATGCCTAGCAAACCTGTTGTAATGACCAATAGTAAACCAAAGTTGAAACTGATATCTAAAGGATTGCCTAGACAGAAAAAGAAAATATCTCCCTAGAAGATTAAAATGTACATTTCCCTTTCCCCTGTTGTTTACTTGCTATGGAGCTACCTTTGCTATCAATACTATTAATGTCAATAGTATAAAAAGATGCAGGAAAAAAAGGATAGTTTTCTCTTCCCTCATATCACAAAATACCGGAGTATATGTTATTCAGTATAGCAGACTTCACACAATTCCTGAACTGATGGTTGCAACTAAGGTATGGTATGTTGGCCCCTCCTACTCGTCTATAGGACCTGACACTTGCTCGGGGTGGGTATTATTTTCTATACACAGAATGTACACGTCTTAAAAATTATTGATTTAATTCCAGGGAGAGTATTCATTTTAGACACACAGATTCAAAATACATTATTCAGACTTATTAACATTTATGCAACGCAATCTTAAGCTGACAGGATCGAGCTATTCAAATTGATACAACCTTATTTAAATGCCACTCAATATGTCATATTTGGGACGGATTTTAATTGTGATTTATCCCTCAAGAAAGAAACAAACTAAAATCAAAAAAAGTATTTTGTGACATGTCTTTTTTGTTTAACTTAATAAGAACAACAAATTTAGTGGATGCGTATCACTCAGCTACAGGTTGATCAGACCCTACTTTCCATAAAGGGAAGCTAGCAGTAAGAATTGATTTCCTTTTTATCATAAAAGGTTATGAATACATACAGTTAAAACAGACGTGGTAGAATAATTCTGATCATAATATATTGGCATTACAAATAGGCAGTGTGGGCGTTCCATCGAATGGACCAGGTACATGGAAGTTCAATTCATCACTGCTATTACAAAATAAGGTTGCTCAAAATATCTTATATTACATAAAAGCAAGAAAACCAGTTTTATGCTGTATGAGGACCCCACACTTTGAGGGGAGGATATGACAATGGAATTAACTACCTTACTCAAATTCCTTAGCAGAATGAATAAAAATACCACATATCTTCAATAACTGCACAAGCGAAAACAGTTACAAAAATTAGTGTCTCTCTCTCCCCCAGGAAACTGATCATGATTATACGAACAAATCAAAATAGTAAAACAGGACATGTTTCAGTTTCATTTGAAACAAGCTGAGGGTCTGAAACACCAGCAATTATTTTGAACACAAGGTAAATCTGGGAAAGTGTGTCCGTATTATTGCAGTACTGCCCAAATACAACAGAAAAAGATGGATAGATTGTTAGAATCATAACCAAGTCTATCATACTGATACAAAAAGTTATTAAAGATTGTCACGAGATTTACTAAGGACCTCTTTCAGGAGAGAGACATGGTATTAGATGGAATGGAACAGTTTTTTGATAGTTTTACTATTCTACCTTGCTGTACTGAGGTTGCAGATATTCTGACTGATGAGATTAAACCAAAAGAAATAGCAACAGTGATTTCTTCCTGGAAAAATGATGAAGTCCTGGTAGGGATGGTCTTACATGAGAACTTTATAAATTCATAGGGTCAGAAGTTTTAGATGAAATGGCAATATTTTTTCCTGTTTACTTAATTCTCCCTCCTGACTTCTGAATATGATAGAAGGACTGTTGATTTATCTTTATAAAAAAAGGAGATAAAAGGAATCTACAATATTGGTGGCCAACATGTCTGCTGAATACTGATTTTAAACGTCTAGCTAAAATCTTAAACACATGACTTTTACAAGTGGCAAAACATCTGATCACACTGCACAATCCTGTTTGATCCCTGACCCCGAGGGAAGTATTTATTTATTTAGCTTTTGTTGACAGGGTAAGCGCACTAGACAAATCCTGCCTATTTTCAGGCACGACCCGGGGAGGGGGATACAGATGAATGTCAACTACCTTGAACCAGATTAAGCTGTTGGTGGTATTTTTACTGAATGAGGAAAATTTGGCCAGGACACTGGGGAAATCCCCTACTCTTTTTGATAAGTGCCATGGGATCTTTAACATCCACCTCAACTACCACCAATCCAGGCAGATGAGACCTCGGTTTAATGTCTCATCTGAAAGACGGCACATCAGAAGTGCAGCACCCCTCTCATGCTGCACTACAGTGTCAGTACTGGGATATTAACCCAAGTGCCAGATGTGGGAACTGAACCCACAGCCCTCTGATCTCCCAGCCTCAGAGGCAAGTGTGCTACCTACTAAGCCACTGACACTGACTTTGCAACCATGAAATCCTTCTTAGAGAAACTGTAGAAAGGGTCAATCATGGGAGGCTCCGAGGTTTTTTATTGTCACTAGACCAAGGAAGGGCTTTTGGTTCCATAAATCATAAACCTTTAGGGTACATTTTGGAAAAATATGGGATACCAATAAGGCTTATTAATTGGTTATAATGTATGTATAGAATGGCCACAGTATTCTCAGTTGCAAATTGATGGTACAAGCCTTTGATTCCTATCAGAGTGGAGTAAGACAAGGTTGCCTCTAAATTCCTAAGTCCCCTTCTATGTATATTTTGTTTGGATCCTTTGTTAAGAGCATTGAATTCCTTTCTCCTACTACACCCCCTTCAAAATAAATAGGGAATTATACCATTTAAAAGTTTAGCATATGCAGATGATATATGTATTTTAGTGGAAGATGAGGTGTCAGCAAAAGAAGTGTTGCATATTTGCAAACAATATTGAAATTTTTCAGGGACATTCTTGAATATGGATAAATGTAATGGTAAGACATTAGGGAACAACAGTATGTTAGTGACATCTATTGCAGGAATGAAGATATCAGAAGTACATGTCTAAATTGTAGTCACTCAGTTTGGAACAGACCAATTAGACATACTTAACTGGGAGCCCAAGCTAGCAGAAAGAAAAAAAGACTAGTAGTAAAATGGAACAGATGGCAAATGAGCAAGAAAAAAGCATTTATCTTATTAAAACATATTTAATTCCCCTATTTTTGTATGTTAGTTACGTTTCTCCCCACCAAAATCACTTGAAATCACATTACTTGGTGGGTTAATTTTCCAAGCTTTATGGGGACCGAACTGAACCCAATTAAGAGAAACATAACATATTTACCTTTAAAGCAAGGAGGACTGAATATGGTTAATCCTACAGGTTTTTTTTTCTATAATATTTCTTAATGGGGAATAATAAAAACTGCCATCACAGAGGTAATGAGCCTTTGTGTGAAGCAAATAAACAAAATAAAACGATGTAAGAAACTACTATGGTTCTCAAAGGAAGTGGCAGTGAAGGTTCAAGAGAAAAAGAAAGCTTTCAGGAAGTACAAGGAATCACAGAAGGAGCAGGACAGAGAACTGTATCAGTTAAAGCAAAAGGAAGATGGGAAGGTAGTCAGAACAGCAAAGGCCCAAACTGAGGAAAAGATAGCCAACTCGGTTAAGATGGGGGATAAAACCTTTTATAGGTACATCAGGAAGCGAAGGAAGACCAAGGAGGGTTAGTGAGGCTTAATAAAGGGAGGAGGGTGGGCAGAGGGAGACTGTGAAAAGGCAGAGATACTAAACAAATATTTTGCTCAGTATTTACAAAGGAAGAGGGGAGGTACCTAAAACAAACAGTAGAAACACTCTGGATACAGAGTTGATACCAGCCCATTTACAGAACAAAGGGTTATGAAATAACTCTTAAAACTGAAGGTGGACAAAGCAATGGGGCCTGATGATTCATCCCAGAATTCTAAAAAGAACTAGGGTAGAACTAGTGACACCACTGACTACCCTCTTTAACAAACCTTGGGAGGATGGGGTGGTACCCGAGGACTGGAGGAGGGCAGATGTGATTCCCCTTCACAAAAGTGGGAGCAAGGCAGAAGCAGGAAACTACAGACCTGTTAGTTTAACCTCAGTGATAGGGAAAATTATGGAATCACTTCTGAAGGAAAGAATTGTCAAGTATCTAGAGGCCAGAAGGGCACAGGACCCAAGGCAGCATGGATTCACAGTGGGAAGGTTATGCCAGATGAATCTGATAGATTTCTTTGACTGGGTGACCAAAGTAGTAGATCAGGGAGGGGCTGTGGACATGGCCTACCTAGACTTTGGCAAGGCATTTGATACAGTCCCACACAAAAGATTAATATACAAGTTAGCCAGCCTGGGAGTGGGTCCCAAGATGACAGCCTGGGTAAAGAATTGGCTGGAGAATAGGACAAAGAGACTAATAGTAAATGAAGTCCACTCTGAAGAAAGGGGGGTTACTAGTGGGGTACCGCAGGGTTCAGTATTAGGACTGGTCCTCTTCAATGTCTTTATAAGCGACATTGCAGAGGGACTGGAAGAAAAAGTATGTCTCTTTGCAGATAACACAAAGATCTGCAACAGAATTGATGCACAAGGTGGGGTGGAAAGGATGAGAAGGGACCTGGCAAGGTTGGAGGAATGGTCAAATGTATGGCAGCTTAGATTCAATGCTAAAAAGTGCAAGGTAATGCACTTGGGAAACAAAAACCCAGGGGAAGAGTACACAATGGGGGTGTGAGATACTAACAACAACAAAAATGGAAAGGGACCTGGGGGTAGTCATATCAGATGACCCAAAGGTGGGCAAGCAATGTGAGAGGGCAGCAAGGAGGGCTTGGGGGATACTGGGATGCATAGGGAGAGGCATCACCAGTAGAAAACAGGAAGTTATTATCCCTCTGTACAGACAGCTGGTAAGACCCCATCTGAAGTACTGCATGCAGTTCTGGAGACCCAGTCTCCACAAAGACATAGGATGGAAACTGTCCAGAGGAGGGCAACTAAAATGGTGCAGGGTCTGCACCAGAAGATATATGAAGAGAGACTAAAGGAGTTTAATATGTATAGCCTTGAGGAAAGGAGGGAGAGGGGGGACATCAAGGGAATCAACAAAGTCCAAGAGGGTAGCATCTTTAAAAAAAAGAGGTGTGCAAGAACAAGGGGGCACAATTTGAAGATGGGGGGGCGGCTCAGAGGTAATTTAAGGAAATATTTTTTTACAGAGAGGGTTGTGGATGCATGGAACGGCCTTCCGGAGGAGGTTGTGGAGTCAAAAACAGTGGTGGAATTCAAGCATGCATGGGACAGTCATTAGGCCATTCTAGGGAGTGGGGATAGGAAGAAGTAGGCTGCTGGTTAACTAGGATCTGCAGCTTATCCAGTAGGTAGAGAAATGGTCAGACTGGGTGGGCCAAGCGGTCCTTATCTGCCATAATATTCTATGTTTCTACATTTAAAACAAATAAATGTTGGCGTTCAAAGCTGTTTTTCATGTGTCAGACTTGGTTCTGGAGCTGGGACACAGGGGTTTTAAAAGTTCTGAAACCTTCTGCTTTGGCACCTCCTTATATTAGAGAGACTTTTTTTAAGCTTAAAAAACATAGAAGGTTACCAGTCATCAGATTTTAACTAAAAATAGGAAACAAATATATTGACAGAGACTGGACACAAATTTTCAGGAAACCACAATATTTAGTACCTGCCTCCTCCATGCATGGTCATCCTTGACAGATTTACAAGATGTGGGATGTCCACTGGCTGTGTTGTCATGGTAAGTTAAACATAAAGGCTAACCAGAAACATAAACAATAGAAGAAAGAATGTGTAATAGAAAAAAGTGTTTACAACAACTGGAAACCATGTAACATTTGTTTTTTGCTTGATCCTATATATTCAGTTTCTGGAAGTTTGTTGCAAATGAATGGTCAGAAAAATGTTTTATTTTTGTTACTTGTGATGTCTGGACATATGGAAAGTACACAGGGATATGGAGTAAATGGGACAAGAGCACTTTACATTTCTTATTTATAGTTTTCAAGTAGTATATTTGGTACATGAGATTTGCAGATGCACACAATGATCTGCAACAGGGTTGATACACAAGGAGGCATGGAAAGGATGAGAAGGGACTTGGCAAGGTTGTAGGAATTGTCAGAAGTACAGCTTGGATTCAGTGCAAAGAAGTGCAACATAATGCACCTGGGAAACAAAACCCAGGGGAAGAGTACACAATGGGGGGGTAGTAACAACAACAACAAGCATTTGTCAATGCCAAATATTGTCTCACTGGCATTGGCATTGGTAGTGCCAGAGTTAGAGATGCATAATAGAAATGGCAGTGAAGTATTGAAGTGACGCTAACCTCACCGCCACCCTGTAGAGGCCAACAGGCATTGGGGTGTGCCTTTGGGTCGTCAGCTATAATGCTCATACCATTGTACCTCACCCTACCCTATAGACACTGACAAGTGTAGGGGTGTGCTTTGGGTTCTTCGGCATTAAACTTACCCCATTCCATAAGAAAATATGCTGAGGTGGGTACAGTAAAGCAGAATGAGGTGAACTGTGTGGCCGAACAGTGCAAGGAACACTGTGATGCTTGTCACTGGCTGCAGGGTGGAGGTGGGGTTGGAATGGCATGAGCATTACAGCTGATTATCCCAAGTCACACCCCTGATGCATGTCAGTCTCTACAGGGTGGAGTGCTACAGTTGGGAACTCAAACACCATAGGTGTGTGTCGGTATTTTCACTCCAAATTTACGGCATGTGCTTTTCGTGAGCCCACTTCATGAAAAGCGGCACAATCAGTTTGTTAGCTGAAAGGTGGTTTTGCACAGTGGCTATGGCATTTGGTGACACAGGGACAAAAACACATTTTGGGCAGGATGTGGAAAATGACAACTGTATTGTTCATGAGGACACAGTACGAATCACAGGTAGTCAGCAATGCAAATAGTAGCGCTATTGCTGCTCTGGTGCGCTGGCCTCGCAAGTACTCTAAAACTGAAGGGATAGATGTTCATCTCAAATAGTGAAGCTATGTAGAATAATGCATAGGGAAGTGTGATTAACAAGGATTTTATGCACACCCAAGGTGTGTGATGCCCCATAAACCCCAAGGGCAAAGCCCGAAGGGTTTATCTGAGCATCACACACCGAAGGTGTGCATAAAATTTGAGTTCCCAGACTTTCCCATGTTTTAGTTTTTATATTTACGAATTAGTTTTTTATGATTTTTTTTATATTTACTGACTTTTTAAGACCCGCCTCACAACCTCCCAACCCATTTCTCCCATCAATGTTAACTTGTTGGAAACAGTTTTTCAAGTAACATTTAGAACTTAAAACTTGTGTGGGTTATTTTTAGGCAATAGTCTATGTAAGGCACATTTTCTTTGGTTTCTGAGTGTAACAGCTGTTGTTCTGCATCCATGTTGTGGCAGATTTGATGGCTAAGGTTAAACATCTGAGAAGACTGTCATTCAGGCTGGTGGTTTCTTAGCCTGAGCATGAGCAAACAGCTAACGCAAGTACAGTATCTCACACAGATACTCAGGTGCACTTAGGAATATTTTTAGAACCATCTTTTACGGAACTCTATTATTCACAAGTGCGAAAAATGGCATTTGTGAGGTTGTGCCAGCAGTTGTTTATTGGTACTAACCAGTAAATATAATATAATATAATTACTTTCTGCGAATTGTGGCAATAGATTTGAACTGACATTCATAGTACCACAAACTCAGGCGTCTAGAAAGTATTTGCTTGGAATGTAATCATATACAACAGTAGCTACTGTACTATTTTTTTAATGGCCAGATTAACACACTATGAAAAGCATACCATATTTTGGGGCATGTAGTAAGTGGGAAAATACTTAGTGGTGATAGTTGAAAGATAATTGCAAGCAAAGGCAATTTTAATTGTATAGCGCCTCTTCCTGAAGGCTTAAGTTACTCCACAGAAACAGAACATATTGTACTGTAATAAAAATCAACATCCATAAGCTAAAATATTACAAAATGAATAAAGATAGTGAATGAACAATGTTACATCAGGAATACAAGAGAATGTAGGGGCTTTAATATCTCTAGCTTTATGTTGGTTCTTGAAAGTGGAGATATTACGTATGGAGAATCTTTTCATTGGAAGCTTTTTATAGCATATATATTTCATCGCTTCCTGAAGGCTTGCACTGCTCCACAGAAAGAGAACATACTGTAATAGAAATCAATATCCATAAGTTAAAATATTACAAAATATATAAAGATAGTGAATAAACAATGTTACATCAGGAATACAAGAGAATGCAGGAGCTGTAATATATCAAGCTTTCTTTTGGTTCTTGAAAGGGGAGATATTAGGTATGGAGAAAGACAATTTGTTTGAGAATCTTTTCCTTGGAGGCTTTCTGCAAAATGAATCATCTTAAGTACAGACATTTCTATTTCTATTCTGGTCATGGCAGCAATAAATGTGTGATTAAAATGTGATCAATGAAATTCTATCCAAACATGGAAGAATGGTGGGGCAAGCATGATGAAACAGATTTCTCAAAAGAAAAAAGTACACACAGTGTTGAATAAGAATGGTTTTGATAACACATTGCTACTATGGGTGGTATTTTCTATCACTTAATCTTTATTTATGGTCTGGCTAGGCCATAGGGGTGAACTTTAGTCTATTGATTACAGGCTACAGCTTTGAATCTGAAGAACACCACCACCACTATCACCACCATTATTTACTTAATACAGTGTGTGTTAATCAGCATATCATTTATCCTCTTTATGCAACACCCGTCTCGTTCTTTCTTCACTATACTTAACCTTTTTAAGCTTTAGTGAACCCCTCTCAGTCTCAGTTAAGTTCTCTGCAGCTCTCACCAACAGCATGGCTTGTGATTTCTAGTTGGAATTTGTAATTTGTAATTGTCAGTGTCATTAGCTTAGCAGGTTGCACACTAGCCTATGAGGCCAGAAGATCAGCAGGTTGTGGGTTCAAGACCCACACCAGGCACTTGGGGTAAAATCCCAACACTGACACTGTAGTGCATAATGAGGGGGATGCTGCACTACTGAGGCGAGTCATTCAAATTAGACACTAAACTGAGGTCCCGTCTGCCTGTTCTGCTGGTTGTTCAGTTTGACATTAAAGATCCCATGGCACTTCTTGAAAAGAGTAGAGGTATTTTATTTGGAAAGAAACAATAAATCTGAAACAATCAGTCTATATTATATCCATGAAGCAATTAGAAACAAAAAAATAATTAGTCATAAATGAGCAGCTAGCTGCAATAATATGTACGCACAACATAAAACAAAGGTAAAAAAAACAAATGGACAAATAAAAATAATAATCTGAGCAAAGCAGAATTTATCGGGAAACATACCCCAATTAAATTAGGTAAGAAACAAAGAACAATGGTTCCATAGGAGAATCACTTGATGAGGTAAGGAAAAACTGGTGTCTCTTACACAAACCTGTTGAAGTGAGAAGGTAACATATTTAATTATTTACAGAGGTGAGGATAGTTTTTGCTGCAGAATCCATACACAATCGGCTTGCCAAATATAATATTTGAGAAGGGCCAAGAGAGCATATAGGGTGCCAGCATGGAAATGAGCCCAGGGAGGAGGGACTAAGCCTAGTACAAGCAAATCATGGTTAATTTAAAAAAAAATTGGACATTGCCAGTGTCTAGATAGAAATGTCCAGAAGTCAACAACATAGTTACTGTACATTCAAAAAAGAGGTGTTTCTGAGTTTCAAAAATGTTGTTACTACCCAGTCTGAGACAAACCCTCTCCGGCAACAGCTTGTACTTGTGGTTATTCCCAAAACCCAATTTACCATGAACACTGAGCAAGAGAACATCCAACGTTAAAAATAGGTATTCTGTCATTTGTTAACTGAGAGAGCACTTGCTGGTGGTTAAGTGAGCTGCAGTGAGGAATAAGCAAAGCTGAAGTAACAGCTGCATCTAAGATTGTGTGGTATAAGCCTTTCCGTGTTAGTGTAAGGAGGGGGTCACAAGGGATTTTCCATTTTATCAGTTTTCGAAACATACGCTTCACAGGGGGAGGCAAAGTACAGCTGGAAGAGATTAATATATACCTGAACTATAGCCAGGCCAAGCTGTAGAGACCCATCCAGTCTGTCAATACATTGATTAGGTTTTGTCATCCATGTTTGAAAACAACACAAACATTATTGTACAAATAAGTGCTGTAATAAAAAATAACCAGATAGATCTTACCCAGGCCTTCCTAGGCAATGGGTCCATTTGAGATGTCATATTTGACTGGGCTGCCTCATAGGCCCTGGAAAAACACATTGTATATTATAGTTTCCAGGGCTAAAGGAGGCAGATGTAAATAGCTGATATATAAAAAATAGGCAGCATCAGGGACTTGATTAAACAGATTCATTTTCATTTGGCTAGCTGGATAGCTTTCCATTTGCCTAACACTGCATTTATAGTGGTGAGACAAGCTTCCTGATTAAGAAGCAGTAAGTCACCCTCCCCATATTGAATACCAAGAATCCGGATGGTGTCCATGGATATCTATATATTAGCAAAAATACATACAGTACAGGCGGCTCCAGTGTCAGGCCAATAAAGAGTCCCATGCACTTATCAAAATTAATCCTGGAACCTGAGGACATTGAAAAGGAGGTAAAATTATTCACAACCATAGATTCTGCCATTGTATCATCCAAAACCAAGACAATATCATCCACATAAGCCAGCACTTTCACTGGTGGCAATGTGTTTGTGAGTTGAATACCACAGATACTACGGCCTGCCAAGAAGCATCTAAAAAAAAGATTGATATTGTAAACATATAGTAGTACACTAAGTGGACAACCTTCTCAAACTCCCCGGTTAACCAAAATCAAGTGGCCAGGCCAACTATTAATAAGAGGACATACTAGGGCAGAGGCATACAAATCTTGTGACCAGGTCATAAATCTATCTGGTATACCATACTGGCACAGTATAGTGAAAAGATAGTTATGTGACAAGCGGTCAAATGCCTTCTCCTGGTTAAGGCTTAGGAGAAGGCCTTGAACCCACCCTAGACATTTCTGAAAAAACAGTTCACATAACAAAATCAGGTTGTGCTGTATCTATCTGCTTGATATCAAAGAAATCTGGGCAGCACAAAGTAGTTTTTCCAAAACATGAGCCAAATGTAAAAACAGGATTTTACTTAAAATTGTAATGTCCATATTCAAGAGACTAAGAGGTCTCCAGTTTTTCATGTCCAATCTAGCCCGGTTTTATGCAGAAAAATCAAATAAGCTGTAGTCATGAATTTAGGGAGTATATGCATGTCCAGGATAGAATTATATAATGTTACCAAAACTGGTGTCAACTCAGCAGGAAAGGTTTTGTAAAATTCTGAGCTGAGGCTGTCAGACCCTGGCAAGGAGTTGTTATGTAAGGACTTAATAGCCTGTACAACCTCTTCTGTAGTGATAGATTGAGCAAGCAAAGAACTCTCAGCAGCACTTAAAAAGGGAACACGTAGGAAGGAAAAGAAGTCCGGCAGGGATGTATGGGTATCTGGGCACCAAATGAAATCTGGACAAAATTGTGAACCGCTGACAACATACCATCAATAGTCGAGTCAACTGTTCTATGCTCACACCTCAATGCCATGAAAACTTGATTCTCAATTTTTGTCTTATGGTCTATAAAAGGACAAAGGTGTGATGCTTACTTTGGGTACCAAATCTCATTTCATTGTGGAGATACACAGCCCTATCATATTGTAAGTGATACATGTTTCAAATTATGAATCTGTGGACCAAAATTATATTTAGTGGTTTCAGCTTTTGATAGTATCAAATGAAGTTGTTCCTGTACATATAAATAGTCTAAGTAGTGAGAGGTGAGCTTATGACCAGAAAAGTTTTGAAAATACCTCTTAACATCTGCTTTAGAGTTCTCCCACCAGTCTGTGATGGAGTCATACATACGGACAGCTCACAGAGAGTCTGGCTTCCCAAAATTGTCACCATTGAAGCTACACTTCATGTATGGGTAATTGGTCTGTATTGAGGTGCCAGGGACCCTTCTTGTATACTGAGAAGGACTCCCTTTGAATTTCAATTTGAACCACACTGTAATCTGAGAAGGATACAGGTATTGTTTGGGCATTCTGGATCGACAGAGTGCAGGTGGCAAAAAAAAAAAGAATCCCAGTGGCATATATACCCCAAAAGTAAGTGTTCCCACTTGTAAGGAGACATGCCCTTTAGGCATCCTGCAAATGTGCTATACAGTATGTACAATATCATTTAATGAAGTAGTGTCACAGAAAAGTTTACACATTTGTAAGCCTCAGTCTGATGTAATCCACAGTTGAAATCTCCCCCCCCCCCCACCATCAACTATGAGGTAAACAAATAGGGCTGTACCACCTTAAATAGGGAAATTCTCTGAGTCTTGGTCTGTGGGGCATAAAGGGAGATCAGGTGAAGACTCATTGTATGCTATTGAATGTTCAGCAGAAAGGCCTTGCCAGCTTCAATATCAGTCAGCATGGAAACCTTTAGATGCACATTATTGAATAAAATGCTGATTCCATTGCAAAGTGATTCCCCAGTTGACGAAAATGTGGGAACTTTTTTTCACATCTTAGAGGCTTGGTAAATACTAAATTGGCTTTTCAGTCTGGTGTCCTGTAAATGAAGAATGTCACAGCGAAGAGTACGGAGAGCTGAAAAAGCTGTTAGCCTTTTGTGACTTTTAATGCTATTCACATTGAGCATGAATAAAGATAAGGAGGACAGCATAGTGAGAAGTTAAGGGCCTGCAATCACTTCAAGTTACTTCTGCGATCTGGTCTTTCATATGTTCCATGTCATCCCAAGGGTAAAGGTCCTCCAGGTCAGAGAAGAATGAGGGAAGAAGCAACAGAATAGCCATCTGAGTCATCATCCTCTCCTTCAGTGTCACCCCAATTCTGGGGTGTGACCAAAGGAGTGAATTTATTATCTAATGGAAACACATCAGGGTTGGGAGAGAGGTTCTTGTCTCTGCCCTTGGGGGGGCTTCCCCTTCCCACAGGTTGCCCTCACCCACTTCTTGGGTTTGACCAACCAAAATGTGGAAGCCTCATGAGGAGGAGGAGGCATAATGAGTGCATCTGGATGAGTGTGATCCATAGACAGGCATGGTAAGGGTTTGGGATGTGTGACAGGGGGCAAGGAAGGTTCAAGAAGGGATTCACAAGCAGCAGGCATAGTTGGTTCTTTCCTAGGTAGTGGTGCATGGTAGGAACTCAAAACAAGGGCAAACGGTGAGGGTAGCTTTCACCTGTTCACAGATATGCATGGCTTCTCACATTTCTGCCTGGGTAATGAGGAGTTCATGTGAAGTATAGTCATCAGTACTATGAGATTGCCAGAGGCAGTGAACATAGGAGTGGCTCTTTTTCCTTGCAAAGATTACAGTGACATAAATTGACACAGGTAGGGGCAAGGTGGCCATATTCCAAATGGGTGCAATGGGGAGTGTCACAAGCATTACTGAGAGATAAACAGGAGCCACATTTGTGGCAGGATTTCAGTTGCCAAGAATAGAACAGGACACTCCTATCCCAACCCAGGTAAAAGCTACTGGGTAGATGTGCAATGCAATTCTTGGACATTATTAACTTCACTTTAATCTGCCAATCTCCTGTCCAAATTTGTTCAGCGTCTATTATTGGTGAGGGATTCTCAAGCACCTCACACCTTTTTTTCAACCAAAATAAGATATCAGATACATTCACTACTTCATTCCTAAATGGGACAGTAATAGTGTGGACAGCAGATTTAATGATAGGGATGGCCAAATAGGGAAATCAAAGTGGGGTGTCCTTCTCAGTTTTGTAATGACCCCAAAATCTATCAAGACATTCTACAGTTTTAAAGCTTATATCAAAGTTATGGTCAGAGGTGTGTATTAAACAAAAGACCTCCTGTGCACCCCTTTTTGTTGACACCCCAACAGCGAAACAGGAAAAAAGGCCATTATGGCGACTTTCGTGGTAATGGTCCTTTTTCCGTGTTTTGCTTTCCCCCAGTGTTCCGCCCCTTCCCCGGACCAACTGCAACCTGGAGTGGAATCCTAAAGTCCCAGAGGTGTGGGGGGCAGAGCCCCTGCATGAGGGGTGTGGAGGCACAGCTTACCCCAAAAACACCTTGAGAACAGGTGGCACAATACCTGTGTCGGTATTGTGCAATCGCTGTGGAGGAGGTCGGCATTGTCACTGTCGACCAAACTTGGTGCTTTCAAGACCTCTAATGCTCAGAATTTGCAAGAGTCTTTCAGTAATGTACTGGCAATGTAGATACAATCTGGAGGAATTTCCAGCCAGTCTTTGTACACAAATCTGATTGCATTTTTGTATGGTGCAGGTTCACTTCTATTCTGGAACAACTCAGACAGGCAAAACAAAGATTTTAAGAAGGCCCGCTGAGCAGGATCTTGAATGGCTGTCACTGCAAGCCCAACTGGAATGTATTTAGGGTCTGTGCTTGGGACTGGTGTTGGGTTAAGTAGAGACTGTGTCAAATCACCTGGAGCAAGAAGGCTAGGGTATAGGGTAAATGGATCATCAGCTCAGGCAGTACAAGTGTCACTCCCTGAGGGTTCCAGTGCAGATGACCCTGGCAAATGAGGAGGCACAGTGTTAGGAGCTCGGGTAGGAGTAGGAACCATAATGTGTTCCATCTCCACACTTGGAGATCCAGGAGGTGGATAGGAGAGGACAAGGGTAAGCTTTCAAAGTATCTTTGCACTGCAGGATCAGATGGGCCTGGGGTCCATAAATTAGTCTCAGTTTTAATTCAGCCTGCTTCTTGGGGGGCTATTAACAAAGTATGCAGTGTGCTGACAGTTGCAGAAGCTGAAGAAGGAGGTAGTGCGGGGCAGGACGTCACAGAGGTATCCTGCATAATAGTTGCTGAAATGTCACCTGAGGATGGACCCATCAGTTATCATTGCAGTGAGCCAGCCACAAGGGCCAAGCTGGAAACAAAGAGTGGAGCAGAGGTAGAGGAAGAAAGTTCAGGTGGTGTGACACCTCAATGGAGTCAGGCTTTGGCTACATGAAAGCAGCATTCCTCTTCGTTGATGGGTCATAACAATTTATGTTTCTTTTCTTTCAGTGCATGTTCCAATGTGATTTCTTCAGCATGTAGCAATGCTGGGTAGAGGACAGCAGAATCCTGCTGCAAGTTGGCATATTCATTGTTCGAACACACAGCCTCAGTGTTGGGTAGAGCTGCAGCAACAGGAGTAGCATTGTTTGTCTCAGGATCTAAAGGCATGGCAGTGTCGGTGGTAGAAGCAATATCTGCTGATACATCCATACAGTTGGAGTCGGTGCTCAAAGTGGCTGAAAGGGCAGAGTCAGAGGACAGATGGGATGCACCTCCATCCTTCTCCATCTCTGCATTAGTCATCTTTGGCAGTTGTCTGGAGGATAGAACAACAGCTACCCCTTAAAGAGTAGGGGAAGTTTTATTGCAAAAAGAAGAATCAAAAAACTGGAACATAAAATAGAACATTAATAATAACACAAGGTAAGCAGACATGAAAAATGAACATACACAAAGGGATACACCAAATAACAAAAACATATAGTAAAACGGCAATAAATCATGCAGTAGAGGGAAATAAGTAGAATAAACTCAATACACAGTAGTCCTGAATACATAAACCATAACACATGCCAGATATTTATCACTAAGAAACCCATGTATAATCAAATACAGAAAGCAAAACATGCACCCATAGCAATCCGCCACCAGTGCACACCCCCATACCCCTCATACCATACCAGGTAGTGGAACTCCCTTCCACTGCTTTTTCCACTGTTCCCATGACAATCTCTCCTTATCAAAGTTCACCTGGGAAGCAATTTCCTTCTCAACCATACATACCAGGATGTGTGGCAAGATCATTTTTTGCTGTAAAACATATTTGCATCAAACCTGCAACATGATAAATTTAATACAGGAAAACAAGAGTCTAACAGTTCCTGCCTCTACGTCAGTGGACAGTGGTACAATACCTATGATCACATTTTCATAAGAGCCATTCGACCAGCTCACATCATCCCATCTGTTAACAATCTCCTCCCACACCTCTGTTGCATATGGGCAGTGGATAAAAAAATGCTCCTGTGTTTCAATAAGTTGCTGACACTGTTCTCTCTGACAAAAGCTTTCCTCAAAACCTTTATGTTTTGCGTTACCCTTTACACCTAGACGACCATGGGCACTTAACCACTGCACATCCCACATTCATGGAGGGGTACACTTATCAGTAAGATAAATTCCCACCAAAGGATGAACACTAGGTCTCAGATTCGCATATACCACAGTAATCTGATACGACTTAGTTTGTATTGAAGCATACAGTACCTTTCTATTAACCACTGAAATCTGTGCTTTTGTCAGTTTCCACCTGCATAATTTATCCAATGCCTAAACAACAAATAACTGCAATCTCTCAGGTTTCTAAACCACCAGAGGGCCCTGTGTCCACCTTTGCAACAATGGGGTCAACCAGATAGCAGCCACTCATTTCCATTCCACTTCACCAGGCAGAAGGAAAGCAGAAATGGTGGTAAACAAGAAGAGACTATGTAAATAGCTAATGGGGTTTAACATTTGCAAACCTCCCTCTTTAAAATCTCTATACAGGATCTCCCTCTTAATTGGGTTCAAACCACTCCCCCATATGAGTTGAAAGGTCTGGCTCAAAATGATGACTTCCAGTGATCTCGGGGGGTGGAAAAATTACATCCACAAATGTCAATATGGGTAAATAAAAAGTTTGAACAATAGGCACGCTCTTTTTTTTTTTTTTTGTCTGTTGCAAGCATTTCCAAATATGAACATCATCATTACTCTGTGCCAAAGCGGCCAACCAATTTTCCTTCACCATGTCACTGGACCCAAAAGTGATGCACAGGATCTTCACTGTCATATCAGACATACAGATATTTTGGATATCCCTCAAGGGTCCTGTACTCGGGCTTAAAACATATCCACAACATTTCTGGATATTTAAGGCAGACCCAGCCAGTTTACAGAAATGCTGAATCACATACAAAGCGCACTCAGCCAACTCCTTATTTGCCACCAGGAGACAGACATCATCTGCATAACCCAGCATTTTCATGAGATCAGTAATCCCCAGGATTTGGGTACCACTAATCCCCCTATCCAGATGTATTAATCTTAATAACAGATCAAGGCAAAATATATATAAGGTGGGACTCATTGGACACCCCCATTGAACCACCCTATCAATATGCACAGCCCATCCCAGATGTCCATTTATTAAAGGGCTCGAGGAGGCTGTGAAATACAGTCTTATTATCCAGGCAACAAACTGGCTAGGTACACCATATTTTTCCAAAACTATCCTCAGATACAGATGAGATAGTTTATCATATGCCTGCTCCCAATCCAGGCTCAGTAAATAGCCACTTAGGGTATCCCGCTGTCCCTGGGAGACCACCCTGTAATTAACAGCAAATTATCCATAATCTTTCTCCCCTTCACTGTACAGACTAGGCTTGGGTCAATGACAAAGGTGGCCACTTTCCCCAGTCAAATGGCCAAAAGTTTCATTAAAATCTTTAGATCAGAATTCATTAGACTCAGTTGGCGCCAGTTCTGCAATTGACGTCTGTCTCCTTTTTTATACACAAACAGTTGAACTGAATGTCCAGATTGCAGGGCTACTTCAGAGATGTCCAGAATTGTGTCAGACACCACTCTCAAACTGTCTGCCAATTCAGAAACAAATGTTGTATAAAATTCTGAGGTCAGACCATCCGACCCCGGGGTGGTAATATTATTCAAGGTACGATTTGCAGCCTGAATTTCCTGGTCAGAAATCGGACTCACCAAATCAGAAAGCAGGGCCGTTGGAAACTCCAGCACCTTGCAGGACTGTAGCAAACCAATAATTATATCACTGGTCACATTTGTAGCTGTATACAACTGCTCCATGTGACTATACACTTCCCTCAAAATGTCACCATTTGACTGCACCACGTCTCCCCCTTGCATGCATAGAGAGGCCATAGACTCCTGCTGTATCCATTGTTTACAACTTTCATAAATGTCACCCATAGTCATTTTTCCAGGGGTCCCTAAACGATGTTCGTACAGGAGGGAGGAGGCCCTTTCATACTGCAACTCCTCCATCTGTGTCTTCCAGTGGGGCAATTGCCCCAAGTAGTCCCCATATCCCTAATTCACTAAGGACACCACTTGCATATATTGCCCTCTTAAGGGCAAATAGCAAAGATTTTTATCCATATGGGATCGATAAGCCCACGATTTCACCATACTTTGTATGTCAATATTTGTCTGGACCCACCAGTTTCTCACATTATGCTCCAATTCCTCCACTGACATCTGAGTCCTCAAAAGGTCCTGAACACCAGCCTTGCATTGAACATCAGTGAGCACCAAGGTTATTCAATTTCCAGAGCTCACATCCTCGATTAATACCTTCCCTCAGGGTTAGACTAACCTTTACCAATAAGTGATCTGAGGTCTCCATGAGGACAGTGACAGCCTGCACACATCAGAAAGTGGCAGCAGAAAAAATATGGTCAATTCTAATGTCCAAATGTGCCTTATAAAAAGTATAACAACCCATGGCATGTACCTGTCAATAGGTATCAGCTAGTCAAGTTAGCTGCAGAATACCGTGTAAAGCATTTGAATCACAGTACATTTTCTGCAACAATGATCCCTTATCATTGTTCATCAGACAACAATTAAAATCACCTGCCCAAAGAAGCAGACGTGATGTGAACAGAAAAGGTTTCACCACAGAGAACAGGTCCACCCTCTCTTTTTTGGTCTGGGGTGCATATATGGAGATCAGCCTCCACTACCTCTGGCCATGTGTAAAATCTATAAGCAGCACCCTCCCAGGGCTTATGTCCAACACCTTCATAACCAAATAATCCCACCTGTAAATAAAACCACCACCACACCACATCGTTCCAAAGTTAAAGAAAGAAAAGCTGGGCCCCAACACCACAATTTTATTTGCATTTTCAACATCATTCGATGTGTAAAAATGGACATCTTGTAAACATGCTATGTTTATATAATAGCCTTTTATCACTGAAAAGGTGACCACTCGTCTGTGACCATTCCAGACACGATTTGCATTTATAGTGGCAATGTTAAAAGTAAATGGTTGAGACATATACAGTAAGTATTTTGATGATTTCAAGAAAAACAGCCACATAAGTCATATTCAGAACTTCAAGTCACAGACAGTCCAGCTTCTAACTACATCTAGGCAGAGATCTCCCATGTATTTGCCATGTCCTCACCACCTGCATCACTGTAGTGGTCACATCATCCTCTGAATCAGAGGACAGCCCTTTCTGAGATGAGATCGTGGAGGAAGACATCGAATCTTCCCCATGCTTCAGATCCTGTGGTTGTAGTACTTCATAAGCATTTGCCAGAGGGATCAGCATCTAGACTCCCCCCCATCCACTGTACCTTGGCTTTTGGCTTCACTGTTTTCAAGGGCCATTTCCTTGAAGCCACAATAGTTGTATCTGGTGGCGGCATACCCTGCACATCCAACTCCTGCATCACCTGGGAAGGATCACCTGAAGTTGGCAGAGACACTGTAGGGGCTTCAGCAAGTTTTAATTGCATCTGATCTTCTGCTTCCATGTCCTGAACAATGGCAGGGTCAATCTCCAAAGTCTCACTGCCTGGGAGGGGGTTACCTGTAACAACATCATCACCAATCGTATCTGCAATGGGAATTGGGCCCCGTAACAGTTGGTGTTCCCTTGCAGCAGTCCTTTTCTGTTCCCTTACATTTCTTTGGGTAGTGATACTGACACTCTGAGCCTTTTCCGCTATAGCCTCTTGATTTTTGCAGTCCAACCTGTTATGCATAGCCCACTCATAGTTGCGGAACACATGGCCAGGGATGTCACACGAATTGCACTTCTGTTCACTATTACAGTCACTACTACTGTGCCCCTAGTCCATTCAGGAAGTACATTTGTTCCTGTCACAGGCATTGATTAGATGAAGATAGGACCCATACCTAAAGCACATCTTCAGTTGCCCCAGGTAAAAGCAGTGACCCTGTTCAGACCCTAGAAAAAAAGCACTCGAGAGGTGTTTTGGGCCCTGTGGCCCAGATTATAAACATACTTTAAATTTCCACATCCCCCCATCCAGAAGTGTTCTTCATCCAGGAATGGGGAAGGGTCTCCCAGCACCTCACATTGCTGTTGCAACCAGTAGCTTACATCAAGGACCACCACCCCCTCATTTCTGAAGAGCACAGTAACTTGCTTTATGGCTGGCCTTCTAATGGGGAGAACATGAAAGGGAATCCATAAGGCTGAATGTAGATCTGATCAGGAGGGAGTGGCATAATTCCCATACACTGTATTCGTACAGCATTTTTTTTACTGTGCAGGGATGTTACTGTAAGAAACAGTATCTCTGCTTTGAAATTGTTTCCAAAGCAGTGAATGTTTCACCCCCTCTGCCTTTGGCAGTGGGACTGGGTCTACATGCTCCTCACGGTCACCCCATATACTAGCTTCAGGTTGTGGGTCAGAGTCTGGTGGCTGGTGAAACTGCTTATCTACTACTGGGGTGGTACTATCTCATTCAGTAGCCACCATGGGCAGTGAAGGGACACTTAATTAAAGAGTGCTCAATTGTTTCTAACACATTCCTGCAAGTTCATCTAGGACATATTCTTTCTTCTATAGGTTTGTGTTTTAATGTATTATGTACACCTAACCGTCCATGACATGACAGCCAGACCACATCCCACATCTGTTTGGGAATACTTTTATCAGTTAGTTGTAAGCAGGCATGTTGTATGTGGGTGTCAGGGCATTCTGAAAGTGCTGGTGGTATAACTAAAACCTCCTCTACTATTGTTGCATAGAAAGTTTTCCTGGATGCTCTACTGAGCATTTGTTGGGTGACCTCCCATTGTCGTAATTTTGTAAGGCAAGGCTTAATATACTCTGGGATCCCTTTAGTGTGAGTTACCATGGACACTGTTAAAGGTTCTTTATCCCATTTATTCTGTAATAAAGAAAAACAAT
The DNA here is from genome assembly GCA_016271365.2 of Neoceratodus forsteri. Classification (NCBI taxonomy): domain Eukaryota; kingdom Metazoa; phylum Chordata; order Ceratodontiformes; family Ceratodontidae; genus Neoceratodus; species Neoceratodus forsteri. Next base: position 828,092,621 of record CM057452.1, read on the forward strand.
TATAGCAAATATTGAACCATTCCAGTTTCCTGCTCTTAATAATACTTGTCAGGTTTCTATATGTGAAGATGCTATGAAAGAAAACCATGGGGTTTATCATTCTAATCCCCCCCCCCATTTTATAGTCATAGTAAGTAAAATGTCATTTTATAGGATTTAAACGACTGCCCATAATCCTTGAAAATAAATATTCAAGAGTTGGGTTTCTAGGCTGAATGGAAGAGGAAAAATGATGGAAACATACAAAAACTGGGGGGTAATCAGTGTTTTCAGCAAGTAGACTCTCTTTTTCTTAGAAATGATCTTATGTTTCCCCTGCTGAATCATTTTCTGGCATTTATTAATGGCTTGTTCCTAGTTATATATTAACATCATTTTCAGTGCCAAATGTAAGTCCTAAGATTTTCAATGGAGTTTCACTAATAGGTATATTAAAGTGGGTATTTGGCTGTAGCTGTCTTGCTATCAGGTTAATTTGAACAAAAAAAAATGGCTTTTGTCATAGTTTCATTTTGCTCCTGATATCAACTTATATTCTATAAGTGCATGTTCTACTACTGGTATAACTTTTTCAGTTTGTATGCTGAGACAAAGATCATCAGTGTATGCACTAATATTAATCATTTCTGACTATCCAAGTATTTGTATACCCTGTATATGTCTATTTGTATGTATTTTCCTGATCAAAAGATCAATAGTGAAAAGATATAGTACGAGACTTAACGGACAACCCTATCTGGCGCCCCTCTTAATTTGGAATGCTGTGCCCAGTTCCTTATTTAGAAATGGCTGTACTACAGCTGAGTCATAAAGTAGTTGTATCCATTTCATGAACCTTTTTAGAATACTGTGAAAATGTAAAGTGTCAAATAAATATGTATGAATAACTCTGTCAAAAGCCTTTTGTTGGTCTAAAGATAGAAGCCAACCGGAACAGTGTTGTGCGGTTCCTAAGTGAGTAATATCTCTTAAAAAACTGTAAATTATGAAATACGGACCTATTTGGGATGCCACAAGACTGTACAGTGGAAATTACCATGTGTGCAATATTAGCCAGTCTATGAGTCAAAATGTTAGAAAAGATTTTATAATCCAGATTCAATAAGCTAATAGGTCTCCAGTTGTGTAAATCCATTCTTTCACCTTTTTTATTTAAAAGAATAACTAATGCTTGAGAGAAACTTGTGGGTATGTGTGATGCCTGTAACAAAGAGTTAAACAATATAGTTAGGATAGGTACAAGTTTGTTTTGAAAAGTTTTATAAAATTCCGCGGACAAGCCACCTTCCCCTGGTGCCGTGTTTGATTTAAGCTTTGCAATAGTTTGTAATACTTCAGTTAAGGACATTTCTGCTACAGATGGTTTAATTTTATCCTTGGTAATCTTTGGTCGGTCACAAAATGTTTATTTCCTAAAGTGTTTTCCTTGGTCCCAAATTGATTATATAAACGTTTTTGTACTTCTTCTTTAATTATATATTTATTTTTTTGTGGAATTAGGCTTGTCTGCAATCTGCAAGCTTTCTACTGTTGTAGCTTTAACCCTATTGGCACAGCTACAAAAAGTAGCCAGAGTGGGTTGTTGTCCCTGGGTACCATATTGTGCTTCGATTTTAAGACTCATATACCTATTGTATTGAAATCTAGACATTTTTACTTTAGTCTGTTGTATCTGTAGGTGTACATTATTGTTCTAGGTATGCACTTGTGAAATCAAATGCTGTTACTGATTTCTTAATATTAAATATTGTGTATACTACATCCTTCCTTTCCAAGTGGCATGATAAATGAACAAATGTTTAAAGTCTTGTTTTGAATCCAGCCACCAGTCTACAATTGTGTTATATGCTTCTATAATGGACACTCGATCTTTTAACAATTTGTCCCATTTTATCTAAAGGTCAGAATCAGATAGCAAATTACCATTTAGTCTCCATCTAGATGGATGTTTACTAGTGAGAGCGCCAGTTATACCACACTGACAGGATACTGCTTAATGATCAGATGATTCTATGGGTATGGTAGTTGCTTTAAATATAGTTAGGTTTCTTGATGTAAAAATGTAATCTATCCTGGAAGTTAAGTGTCCTTTTATGAATGTTTTCTGCTGTGTAGATTTTATTGCTGAAAATACTTTCTGTAAGTTTGCTGTGGAAGTAATATTGTTTAAACACGCCATGTCACTGAAGATTTTTTGTGTTTTACACCCTCTGTCTTTGGGGAGAGTCCACAATTAAAATCGCCTCCTGTGATTACCGTTTGTTGTGTATGTAGGAAAGGTTGTATCAATTTAAACAAGGACACTTTTCCAGCATACTTAGGGGGGCATATACAGTAATCAAGTGTAATTCTATATTGTGAAAGGAGACATCAACCAGGACAGCTCTCCCCGGTTCAATATCAGTGATTTTTTTAAGCTGGAAATTTAAACCTCATTGTAAAATAGCAACCCCATCGCATAGATCTTGTCCATGGGACCAAAAAGATGGGCCCTCTGACCACAACTGCTTAGCCTGATTTAATTCAAAATCAGATTTAAAGTGAGTATCCTGTAGTAAGAATATATTATTTGGTAGTTTTTTTTAGAATTTGAAAAGTTGTATCTCATTTATTAAAGGATTTGATGCTGTTGAGGTTTAGGGTCAGAGGACTTATCCTGTGGTCCATGAAAAGCAAGAAGGAGAGGAAAAACAAAAAAGGACTACAGAGCTTTGTAGATCAACCCTCAGGTTTTTGTCTGGGTTTGTGTTTCCATCTGGCATTCTTTGATTTTGAAAGTTCCAACGGTGAATCCATACTGTCCTCTAGTACCCCTGAAGTGACAGAGGAAGCATCTGATGCCCCCTCTTGATCTACCATATCACTCCATTGTTTTATTTTGGATAAGATATTATATCCATTTCTAGTTAGAATCAGAGGGTCTGCTGTCGATGGTTCTGTTTTTTCTTTGGCTGTCTAGATTTTTCTGTTGTATCACCTCCATGGAGGTTTCTTTAGGTGGTAGCATGACATCTGAAGAGGGTCCTGTTTGTACTTTATGAACTATAGTAGGACCTGCTTCACTGCCATCCCCCATGGGTGAAGTATCAGAGTGATTTTAAAGGGCAGTGTCTGATGGGTGAGTGTGTGTAGAGGAATTTCCCGCATGGTCCTTCTGAGAGGGGGCAGAGGGGGGATACAAACAGAATTTTCTAGTCTAGTGTCTTGTCTGGCTTGTGACAATTTCACTTGTTAGGCAGTTATTAAGGATTCCTGGTCCTGCATAACTTTGTCCATTCTATTCTGGGCTGTCCAGGGACATTTGGCATATGTGTGGCCCGATTCTTCACACAAGTTGAATCTAAGAGGATTTGGGCAACCTAAACTAACATGGCCATAATCCAGGCATAAAGTACCCCTGGGCAAATTACAAGAGGAACTCAAGTGAGTCTGGGCCCCACATTTGTGGCACATTTTTGGCTGTTCAGATAGAAACATATGCCTCTATCTCTTCCTATATGGAAACTACTGGGGAGATGTTGAATGCCTGCATCGGTGAGTGTTAATTTCACTTTAATATGCCACCCTCCCGTCCAGACTAAATCTTCATCTAGAATCAGGATAAGGCTTTGCATTATTTTGCATTTTTGTCTCAACCAGTATTGGACATCCTTTATGTTGACTCCCTCATTCCAAAATAATATTGTCACTGTTTTAATGGTCGGTTTAGTTAGGGGTATGGGAAACAAAACCTGCCATTAACTGTTATGTTTAACTAAATCATATTTCTGCTAGAATTTTTCTAGGGTGGCATTATTCCTAAAACTAACACCATGCACATTCTCCCCTTTAATGTGAATAAACGCAACGAGTTCTTGTGCATGTATCCTGATAGCTTTCTAAAATAACTGATGTAGTATGAACTTTGTATCAGGGAATGCTTCACTGGCTCCTGTATATTTGAGGTGAACCGCTTCCACCTTTGTGCAGGTTCGCCCACCTGTTTAAATAAGTCTGCCATTTGAAAATGAGTACCTGTGTTGTTGACTGTACTTGCCATGGATAGCAGTTGAAAGTTCTCCATACTCTCTTTGGTGTGCACACCTGCTGTCGAGCTTGTCCCTGGAGTCTCCTCAGAGTGAGGCCGTGCAGTAAAGTAAGTGTTCCTCTGGGCCCTCTCTACCTGAAGCTTGGGCATTGCTATGCATCGGCATAGTGATTAAGTTTGTGGACTCTATGTCACCAATAAGCAGTTAAGAAGGTAAGTTTGGAATGAGTTTTGATGATGCATCAAAAGTAGAATCTGTCACTGTCTGTAGTAGCTGAGCATTAGGATTTTGAGAGTAATTTTCCCTTACTGGGTGTAGTCTAGATGTTTGTATTATCTCAACAGCTGTGACTGGCCCCAGTGAAGTCCACCCTTTTTGTTCTGAGTCTGGAAGCCATCCTGCAGCATGTAATGCAGAAGTAGGGTCCCTGGCTGTCTCCGTTGTTAAGGTCACATTTTGAGGTGCAAATGCTACTCCCTACATTTCTGAAACTGTTGTATGTATTTCTGTAACAGTCATTTTAGGATCTGGGGTGTTAAGTGAGGAAGGTACATCTTGTGAGGTTTGAAAATTAACTGCGGTAGTAGGCATACCTGCAATAGCAGTAGAGTCCATAGAAACCATGGGTTCAACTCTTGAAGTAGCTGCTTGAGAATGTTTTGAAGATTTTACCAATAATTGTAATAGGAAAGCTTTGTTGTGCAATATGGCATTTAGCAACACTTTTTCCTCCTGTTCAGGTGTCAGCAGGTTTATTGCAGAGACATTTCCTTTCTCCAACCTTGAAGCTGTTTTTTTGTTCCTGAAGAGAGCTTTGTACTGAGGTCTGTGCATCAGTAGAATCATTTGTACCATCTAGTTCATCATCCAACAAAAAGTCTACTATAGCTCCCATATTAGAATAACTTTGTTCTTTGTCCTAACCATTCTCCATGTTTTCAAACGTGGATATATCAGGGCCAACATCCCCTCCCTCCCTCACTCCTTTGCTGCTGCCATCACACTCTATGTCCACCATTTTGGATCTGGTTGACAAGGGGTCCCCCTACTGGCAAGTAGGAGAATTTCCTCAGTGTCCGGGCCACATTTCCTTCATTCATAAAAAAATACCACCAACAGCTTAATCTGGTTCAATTTCAGTTGATTCCCATCTGTATCTGCTTCCACCCAGGGACAAGGCTGAAAATAGACAGAATTGTCTGGGCATCTTTTTCCAGTCAACAAAAACTAAATACATAAATAAATAATTGCTTGAAGACACAGTGCATGAAAGACATCACATCAAACCAAATTCTTTTACTGTGCTAAAGAAATAACTAGTACCACAGAGGATGCCTAAAGGTTATGTGCCCATGCGGAGGACATGCTGCTACAGAAAGAAAGAAAAACTATGATCTAAAGATTTGGGTGAGAAAATAGATCTTTTTTCTAAAATTGTCATGGAGAAATTGGAACTGAGTCAAAAACAATGGGTCATTTTAAATTCTGTACATGATGAGGCCCAAAGATACCAGTAATGAAAGTCAGTGAAAAAAGTTATTATTTGCCATCACTATTTTCTTTACCAAATTCCTGTGGAAGGTATCATAGCTGAGTAGTTGAGAAACTGTACTTTCTGTACCCTAAATGGTGTCCAAGAAACTAGTGGTCAGACTACCAGGGAATAGAGCCAATGGCTGGACTGCACATGACATAGTTTAGGAGAGAATCAATTGCTAACCTGCTGAATGACATAAAATAGCCACTGGCACCTTCTAGTAAGCATAATTAAGAAATGATTAATGATTCTGGACTCACAAAGCATTTTTGGACCAAAAGCAGAAAGCCAGGCAGTGTATACAGATGCTCAAAATACAGAACTGGCTGACTGTGTAGTGGGTAACAGATGCTTACCTACATGAACATACTGTACTAACACACAAAGTTACCAATGGAAGAAGATCAATACAGTCTATCTAGTCTGCTAATTTTGGAGCTCCATGTACTTTAATTAACATAGCACCTCTGTATCCTTTTTAATTTCCCTTGAGCCTGTCCCATCCCCTTTTGAAGCCCATAACCACTTTCTGACTGACAACCCCTTCATGAGTTCATTTCACCTTGCCACAACTCCCTTGGGTAGAAGTGACTCCTGATGTCCTTCCTGAACTTCCCAGTTGCCAGCTTGTCAGTGTGCTCCCTTGTGTTCTCTTATTTACACTTAACCTAAAGAGTCCCAAGCCCAACCTTGTTACTGTACATCAGTGGTGGCCAAGACACCTTGTATTGGGATCCATTTTGGTGGATCTCAAGAAGCTCTGAGACCCACCACAATAAAGTGAACAAAAAGTATAATAATTACGCTCATCAGCTGTAGGATGTTACTTTTTTAACATGCAATCAGCCCTGTTTGATGCTTGTTTAGCTTTGCCCCAGGATCTGCCAGAAATCTTGAGATCCCTCAGTGGATCTAGATCCCCGTATTGGCAACCACTGCTATACACAGTAACATTTTGGGTTGTGGGTTAAATAAGGGTTTAGAGTAAATGCTAAGAAGTGCAAGGTAATGCACCTGGGAAACAAAAACCCAGGGGAAGAGTACACAATGGGGGGGGTGAGATACTAACAACAACAAAATGGAAAGGGACCAGGGGGAAGTCATATCAGATGACCTAAAGGTGGGCAAGCAATGTGAGAAGGCAGCAAGGAGGTCTGGGGAGATACTGGGATGCATAGGGAAAGGCAGCACCAATAGAAAACAGAAAGTTATTATCACTTTGTACAGACAGCTGGTGAGACCCCATCTGAAGTACCTAGTGCAGTTCTGGAGACCCAATCTCCCTAGAAGACATAGACAGGATGAAAGCTGTCCAGAGGAGGGCACTAAAATGGTGCAGGGTCTGCACCAGAAGACATATGAAGAGAGACTTAAGGAGCTTAATATGTATAGCCTCGAGGAAAGGAGGAGAGGGTGGACATGATAGAAACTTTCAAGTACCTCAAGGGAATCAACAAAGTCCAAGAGGGTAGTTTCTTTCAAAAAAAGAGGTGTGCAAGAACAAGGGGGCACAGTTTGAATATAGAGGTGGGGCGGCTCAGAGGTAATTTAAGGAAGTATTTTTTCACAGAGAGGGTTGTGGATGCATGGAACGGCCTTCCGGAGGAGGTTGTGGAGTCAAAAACAGTGGTGGAATTCAAGCATGCATGGGACAGTCATAAGGCAATTCTAGGGGTGGGGGTAGGAAGAAGTAGGCTGCTGGTTAACTAGGATCTGCAACTTATCCTTTAGGTAGAAAAATGGGCAGACTGGGTGGGCCAAGCGGTCCTTATCTGCCATCAGATTCTATGTTTCTATGTTAAGGGCCATTGGCCAGTCAGGTTCATCACTCTGCTATCTTTTCAATACACACACAGATTTCATATTGTGCAATGAATATTTGCACTACTATCATAAATATCACAAGTTACATAGTCTGGGCCATGGAATCTTTTAAGCTTGAACACGAACAAACAATCTGACTACTTAAAATTTTGAATATGTTACTTGCTGGGTTTATCCTGAATGATTTTAAACATGTCAGATCATGGACTGTGCTCATTATGTAATAAATTATTCTAGAAGCCCCTCCCCCCAAAATCAGTTAGCTTTATTATTTACTTGCATACACAAGGGTGATGGGGCAGTTGCATGTTTTCCACTGAGAGTATACACTTCTGAGTTGGAGGTACCTCCAGAAGTCTGTTCTTTTAATATCATATCTTGTTTGTAATCCCTGAAATGAGTCAAAGACATTAGTGCCTGGAACAAGTATATCTTCAATCCTAAGAATCTGCTTTTGTTCCCACTCTGACCAACTAATGGGCTTCTGGTTGATACAGAAGAAGGGGTTAAGCCACAGGGGGGTATGGGGGCCCAGACTCAAACAAGTCTAGGAGGATTTGCCCAGTTTATCCCATGCAGTGTGTGCTGCTTTAATTGTCATCCAGCAGTGCCTTACTTTTGGTAGTGGATGGCCTAGATAGGCTGCTAATGAGGACCCTTGTAGTGTTTCTGTTTCAATCTGCACCCACACTGGGGCATTAGTTATGCTCCCCTGTAGTAGGCAACTGGAGGTAGCCACCTTAACAGTATCTGTATAATAGGGGTAGTGGGGGAGATTCCACCCCCATCTGCTCCATGGGGTCTAGAGCTTCGCTTTCCTAAACCTAGAAGTGGTAGTTCCCTATAGAAATTGCTTTGTAATGGCATCCAATGCCTGAAACAATTTTTCCAGAATCTGTACAGGGAGGTGTGCCAGTACCTAATATACTCCGGGAGTGAACATCATTTTTAAAGCAGCGATTTTAGCTGGCATGGTCAGGTTTAGGTGTCCCCATCTCTACCTCTTCCTTAAGCTTTCTAATCAGTGGTTGCAGGTTCTTGTCAATCATGCAGTGAGTATAAGCATTCAGCCAGATGCCCAGATATTTTATTTTTTTAAGGGCCCAAGCTAAGCCCATGTTATCTACCACATCAGATGTGATATTAGAGTTAAGGGGTAGGACTTCAGATTTTGTTATGTTACTTCTCAGGCCTGACAATGAGCAAAATCTCCTAATACTGTTAATATGTGTGAGATACTACTTTTCAGGTCCCTGGTGAGGAAGAGGCAATTGTCAGCATAGAGTCTGGCAGCATATTCTTCCTGGCCTACTTTAAGTCCCTTTGTGGTTTCATGGTTCCTGAAAGCTGCTGCTAGGAGTTCTATTGCTAGCATGAACAGCAGGGGGGACAGAGAGCACCCATGTCTTATACCCCTGTGCAGAGGGAAGGATGGGGATAGTATGTCATTAGCAAGAAGCCTTGATGTCAGTCCATTGTAAAGAGCAGTTATGCAGGAGCAGAAATAAGGGCCGAAGTTACACTGATGCAGCACTGCATGCTGGTACTCCCACTCCACTGAATCAAAAGCTTTTTCAAAATCAACTGTGATTGCCACTGCTGGATTGGGAAGACTTGCCGCTGCCTGCACCAGGGTAACATGGGCCCACATATGGTCCACACTAGACTGCCTCATGACAAACCCCACCTGAGATGGATGGATTATTGAGGGGAGCACCTTTTCCATGCGGGCTGCCAGGACCTTGGCCAAGATCTTGGCATCCCCATTAATTAATTATATGGGCCTGTAGTTGGCTGGTTTTGAGTGATCTTTTCCCTCCTTCAGGAGTACGGTAATGATGGCCTCCTTTAATGTTTCTGGCAACTCACCTTTCTTTACAGCTCCCTGCAGCTTGCTAAGCATTGGCTAAGTTATGTCTGACTGTACTTGTTTATGGAAATCTGCTGGGAAGCTGTCTCTGCCTGGAGATTTCTGGGGGGCCATGTTCTTTATTGCCTGGTGGATATCTCTTTCTGTTATTGGGGCCTCCAGTTCCACCCTCTGGGAGTCCAATAGCTTATGAATGTGCACTCCTGCCATAAACCCTGAAAATGTCTCTATGTCTATTCGACCCTGAGAGAGGTATAGCTGCTTGTAGAACTGGACCATTGCTGCATTTATCTCTCCTGAAGAAGACTGTGTTTCTCCACTGGCATCAGTGATGTAGGCTACATGCCTTTCCACCTGCTGCTTCCTTAATCTATATGCTAATAGTTTGCTGTTTTTTTTTCTCCCTGGATCCAGTATCTCTGTCTTAACTGAAGTAGCTGCAATTCTACTTTCCTTGTGGCCATTTGGTTCAGTTATAATCTGAATTGCATCAGCTCAGAAATTAGTGAGGTGTTTAGAGCTTTGCTGGGGTCTGAATTAAACTCCTGTTCCTCTGCAGCAAGTTGTTGCTCCATGACAGTGGTCTCCTTCTCCCTTATGTGGTGGCAGTGTGAGACTAATAATCTTCCCCCAATCACATCCATGAATGCTTCTCAAATCATACCCAGTGCTGCTGAACCAGGAGGGTTATCCTGGAAGTATAGCCGTAACTCACCCCTATCCACTTTATGAACTCTTTGTCTTACAGAGCAATGGATGAAGTCTCTCTTGTACAAATTTGGGGGAGAGGGTGCAAGGTCGAGATGCAGTGTATTGGAGCATTGTCCAATACATAAAGGGGGCAATGTGGACCTCTAGGGTTTGTGCCATGAACCTCGGTAAGGTCAGGCAGTAGTCCAGTCTGACTGCCATACTGCAGGGTACAGAAAAATATGTATAGTCTCAATCTGCAGGGTGTGTAAGCCTCCATTTGTCAGCCAGCTGATGCAGTTTGATCAAGTTCTCCACTCCCTGTCTGGCTTTAGCGTGGAGTTCTGGGAGGTAGGAGTCTAGGAGGTAGCCTATAGCTAAGTTCAGGTCCCCCCCCAGGAGGAATTCTGGGTTATCATAGGACAAATCCATTAACTTCAGGAACAGAGCATTGAAAAACTCTGGGTAGTCCTTATTGGGAGCGTAGACATTGGCCAATATAATATGACCCATTGGTGTTGCCATTTTTACCAGTACCCACCTCCCCGCTGCATCAGACTGCACAGTAAGAGGTTTCCATTTCAGCCTCTTGTAACACAGTATTGATACCAATGCTTGGCTGTCCCTGAGATGATGTGTGCCTCCCAACCCATCCATTCCCTACCTAGTTTCAATGCTTCTTTTGTACAGAGTTTTGTCTCTTGCAAGAAGGCTATTTGAGTTTTGAGATGCTTCAACCTGAAAAGAATTTGTTTTCTTTTAACTGGTGTGTTTAGGCCCTTCACATTCCAAGAGGTGACTTTATCCATAATCTGAAGTATTTATGACCTAATGATCAGTACTCTTAAGTGATCCAGGTTGAACCTTGCCCATCCTCAAATAGTCTTGCTTGTTATACCCCATTTTCCACTCTTGCTCCACCTTTTACCCAGCCCACACCCTACACTCCATAATAATATCTACAGTTAAGTAAATTATTCCTGATTAGGCTCCAGAACACCCTTTTTAAAGAATACCACCAACGGATATTCAGGCATCTCTGCTGCATTCCCACATTGGCCTTCTAATACTGAACCTGTTTTCAGAGGGGTAGGGTCTGCAGCCAGAGACCACTCTGTACTTTTGCCAACTTTAATCCTAACAACAAGTAACACACATTAGTATGAAATGTCTTACATTTTCAACTATCGAACAATTAAGTTTTAAGAGTAGGCAAAAACCCTTACTAGATCTGGTACCCATCAGCAGCTTGGAGTACCTATGATCCAGGTGCTCCTCTATGGGGGAATAGCCCTCACATTCCCTGCTCCCCTCATCTCCTTGTCTTGGGGATCTAGCAAGTTGTCTTACTGCAGGAAGGTAGGGTGGGGTCCCCCCCTCAGGGACTGTGTGCCTCCATGGGCTGTATTACCTTAAGTTGTTTATGTTAGGTACAGTCCTCATACCCTGCTGTGCCTCCCAGGCAGAGGGTCCCATCTTGTGAAACTTAGTCTGCCTACAACATCTCAGGGGGCCTGTAGAACAATGGTGCACTTACCTAGACTTGTGAGGTGCCATGCAGATCTACAATAATGTTTAACTTAGGACCTGTAAGAGGAATATCTATAACCAGCCTCACTATGGTCTATTATATAACTTTTAACATTTTAAACAATCAGCCTTAGTAAAATGTAAGCCTGCAAGCTTGGTATCTAGTCTGCTAATAGTACATGGTAGTTGACCCCCTGGTGAAAGGAGGCATGCCGACAGGGTGTATTAGTGAGTTACAGCTCTTTCTTCTGATGTGCTGATACACCACCCACTGACTCCTGCTTCTTTGTTGGATTGTGTGCCTCAAGCCGAGACATCTCTCGATCACCTTGATCACCTTACTCCTTATTAACACTAAGGAGCAGCCGAGAAGAGTTGTGCAAGCATGGCATTTCTATTCTACTCTAGTAAGCACTAGCCATACTCCTTTGTGGTGTTGGTGTAAAGCATGGAGCATATGCATCTTGATAGGCAGCTGGGTTTCAGTCAGTAGGGCAGAGTTTGAAGAGAGCAGCCTACGTCGGAATACACGCTATTTAAAGCAAAGTCTCTGGCAAGTTTTTACCTGCATGTGCAAGGTCCTCCAAACTTATTCCCACTCCCACCATAGCACCAGTAAGTTACAGTGAAAGAGATCTCACCCATATTGTTCCAATGTACCAGGGAAGTCTGTCAGTGGGACCAACACAGATGGGAATTCTTTCTCCTTCTCCTTCTCTCTCTCTCTCAGGCAGCTTTACCATTTCTCATATATAGAGCCCGAGTCAATAGTTGCAGATCCTCCTGCAGCAGCTGGTTTTCCCTCAGCATGCAGGGCCCAACATTGTCAGTGCAGTGGGCGCGAGTTCCCAGAGTGTCTAGTATCTGTTTTGGGTTTTAATTGGGGTGTCTCCAGGGCAAAAGCACTGCTGGTGTTGAAGGCCCTATGGAGTCTCTACCAGCTCCGGGAGCATGCTCTTTGTGGTGAACTTTTCTTTGTTGGCCCAGCCTTACCTTTTCCCTTCTGCCTCCTCCTTCAGATTTGATGCTAGGCCTCCTTGGGCGGTGGGTAAGTCAGTTCCATTCCCTCTTCCTCCACAGTCGCTGTATGTGGCATCCCCATTTTTGGGGGTGTTTCTCCAACTCCTCATGTGGCAGAGGGCATTTGCTTTTGCAATTGGCATTCCCCTTGTATGTCTTGGAGAAAGAGCTCAACCTTCTCAGGAGTGTTAAACAACAAAAATTCCCCTCTAAATTGAACCATGAGCAGGGAGAGGTATGTGATGGAGGCTTGTAAATTTCTATTATACAGTTCCTTTCTGGCAACCACATATGCTCATCTCTTTTTGGGCAGTTCGTACAAGTAATCTTTGAAGAACTGCAGCATATGGCCATCCCACATTATTTCTTCCTTGTTTCTGGCAGTTCTTAGGTACCCCTTCTTCGTGGGTATTTTATAAATTTGTCTAGTATCTGTCTTGTTCTCTCCCCCTGTCTGAACTTGGGAGTTAGAGACCTATGTGCCCTTTTGATCTCTGGTGGAGGACCATCCACATTGAAGAGTTTTGGCAGCATTGCCATGAGAAAAGCGCACATGTCCCTGCCCTCAGCACCCTCTGGCAGTTCTACGGGCATGATGTCTTTCCTTCTCACTCCATTCTCCGTGTCATTGACTTTTTGGTGCAGATTTTGTATTTGGCCCTGGTGTTCCTGAAGTTGGCCATGATTTTGTTGCAGCAAGGTACAGTGTCATGCTGCCAGACAGTGCATTCAGTGCCAACGACCCTGGTAGTTAAGTTTTGTACATCCTGGCTGGCATGGGAGGTCATGGTTTTTAGTTTGGCCATGTCATTCTATACCTTATTCAGGAGTCTTGTTATGTGAGCCAGTTCTTGCAAGGTACTGGAGTTGTCTATTTGTGCCATCTTTAAGCAAGAGTCATGCAGTCCTGAGACATTTGATGTTGACAGCTGTCACTGATTGTAAGAAGCCATCTGAGCTCTTATGCTGGGGATGCTGGCATTGAAATTTACCGTCTCCATGAGGAGTGCAGCAGTTGGCAGATGTGGCTTGCTTTTGGTAAGTTTTCAACCAATTTTTAGAATCTTGGTATCTATGAATTGGTTTTAGTGTGTTGAGTCCCATTCCATCGATGGAATCAATTATTTCCACTGCTGGTGATCAGATGTAATTGATTCTGTCCCCAAGGGTCCTTTACTATCAAATTAAGCTGCCACCATTTTACCTGGCTAGCTGAGCCCCTCCCCCCTCCCCCCCAGTTTAGCAGGTTTTAACCATTTGGGAAAGTGCTTAAACTAGTGACATTTGGCAGGGTCAGTGGTTATGGTTAGGTACCAGTTAGGACCCTTCGATTCAATGGACCATCACAGACTTTCACACCTACAATCAGTCTTTTTTTCTTGTGCCTGTTAAACTATTGAATACTTTCTCAGTTTTGCTACTTGGGTGTATTATCTTAGACACTTCAACATTAACCATCACATGTCATGTTTTCACCCATGTTTTCACACTAAGCTTATCCTGCTTGTCCTGAAGTTTAACTCAATTCCTGGTTTCTTTTACTCTTCCTAACTTGGTGACATTTTGAGACCTTGGCGCCAGGTTCTGTAGATCGTCCCAGTTGCTTGTGGCCATACAGAAACCCAACATCATTAACACAGTGGAAGGCAATCTCGATATCCACATATCCCTTCCATTCCGGCTCACTTGCATTAAAGCAGCAGTAATAGATAAGAAAAATCACATATTTTGCAATATTTTGTGCCTTCTGCTCTGTTGAGCACTTTTTCTGGTAATCTTTTTTGGTTTCGCTGTCCTATCACCCAGTAATTTGCTCTGTTTTTCTTTGATTTTATTTATATTTCTCCCACCCGCCATGTTGAATTGGAACCTTCTGCTGTCAACTGCGCATGCACATGACTCACAGTTTCTATGCAGGGATAGTAGGAATGCACAGCACAGAGTCCCACAGAAGTAAACAAAATACGTTATGCAACGTATGGGGAAGCTCGGCTGCAAATGAAGCACCAGCCATACTTTATATGGGTCCACAATAATGGAAATAAATTTTAAATATCTAAAAAACTAAAGATTGCTAGAAAAAATTATTTACAGATATGGAAACCACAACTATGGCTGCATGCTTCCAAGCAAAAAGCAGAATATTGATAATCACATCCTGATTATCCAGTACTGCTGCTTTAAGCTGGATCTAGTAAACTTTTTTTGTCATACAACCTTTTCTTAGATTAACTGAAGAATGTTATACACAATTTAAAGACTTCCCAGTGCAGAGGAAACTAAGCAGCATTTCAGAATATGCAGTATACAAGGGTTTGTGGATCACAGGCTGCTCAAACTCTTGTATACATTCTAAAATGCTGGTTAGTTTTCTGTATGCATCATGGAGGGAACTTAGAGGTCTCAAAAGCTTGTGTAAAATATTTTAGTCTTATAGAAGGTCTTATCACAACAAAAAAGTGTACTAGATTGTCTTGAGACTAACGTGGTGCCACAAACCTGTTTAGCCTCATTATTGCCTGTAAGGCCTGATTGAATGTGTTGTTTGCAGTGATGTTATGAGTATCCATATAAGCCTGAAGATGATTAAACTTGTAAAGCACCTCACAAAAGAAAGTGTCACACATTGCCTTTTAAATATACACAGTATTAAAGATGTACACAGCAAGATAAGTCTAAGGGATAATGTGTATCTGCTCTTCCCTTTTTTCTTACTTTTCACCTGAAATGTTACTCTTTCTGGTCTGCTAGTCCTTGGCTACTACCAATTGCTCTGTGTCCTCTCTCTGTTTCTAATTTGATTTGGAGGGGTTCCTCCTCCTATATCCTCCTCCCCATGGGTACCTACAAAATATATGTATGTTTTTATTTTGTTGCTTTATTATTACACTGCAAAGTGTACCATGATATTCTGGGATGAAAAATGTTACATTAAAGTAGATAATATTGTATTGTGCTGGTTAGGAAGTCAGCATGCTTTGTTGGCTAGGGGAACCTGGAGACACTGCAGGATGAAGGTCCTTCTGAATTCCAACTATGTTGGTTAGGGTAGGCCAGTGCATCTGAAAGGTGGGACAGTGGTGTTCCTGATTCAAACAAATCCAAAATTAGCATGGTCAAACCTTTTATGTTGCTTCAAACACTAGAATTCACATTTTTTCTAAGGAGTGCTACTGGGTTGTGGCATACAACAGACAATCAAAAAAAAACAGCACACAACCCCTCCCCACCACACACACACAACACAGCATATTTAAACTTTCCACTGCCAAAAATAGCTATATTTACTTTAAGCTTCATGTGAGGAGTGGGTTTTCTTAGTTTCAGATTGGATTCCAGTATGAATAATCTAAATCACCATTGGCAAGGTGGAACCCTTGATTTAGTCCCTAACTTTCCAGTGCCTCAATGGCTACTGATTGACTTCTTGTATACTGTGCTCCCATCAGGGATTTTACACAGGTGTTTCAAAGGGAGTATGCCAAAAAGGGGCACCAAAGACTCCTATAACTCAAACGCTTAAAACAAATATAGCCATTTTTGGCAGTGGAAAGTTTAAATGTGCTATGTTGTGAGTGTGTGGAAGGGGTGTGCACTGGTTTCTTTGGATTGTATGTTCCTGATTCAGCCTGTTCCCGTGTGATGCAGAAGGTTGACATCAGTGTGCCCCTTTCACGGTCAGATGCCCCTCTATATCACCCTCACTTATTTTAGGCTGAAGCTTGACTGACATGTTTGCTGCATCTTTCCTTCTAGGAGGCAGCAATAGAGTGAAACAAGTGAGCCTTTCCTCAAGGGGACACTCAACTGTCCCCTAGCTGGCTTCCAGTCATGACAGCCCTGGGTTTGGGGCATGAACCCAGTTCACCAGCATACCAAGCATTTGCCTGCTGCTCAGAGTCGTGGAGCCAGCCTCAGTCCCCTTTTCTGATATCTAACCTCTACCTAAAAGTAAGTCATCTAATGTAGAAATAAAATTAGATTTATAGAACAGCAAAACCTAGGAATGCATGGTTAAGAGCTAAGAACCATAAGGTGTCAGTGTAAAGTTTGTTTTTTCGGAATATAATTCCATGTACTCCCTGGTCAACCCTGTAAATTAGTATTGTGCCAAGTGGGCTTTACCTGGGTACCAAAGAATAAAAAATAAATAGATAAAAAAAGATCAGTGGTGGGTTCCAATTACATTTGTCTCCCTCATGTACTGTACTTAAACAGACCTTCATGAAATCTTCTAAATTCTTAAAATAAAAATAAATAACCCAGTAGGGCATTCCACACCCCACCACTGTCTGTGAGTAAAATAATTTCTCCTGTCCTATTTCTTATTGCTCCCTGCAGCTGTTTGTTTGGCCTCTTCTTGTCAACTTTCCCCTTCATGGGGGATTTTGGCCTAGCCTTAAACACAACTGTGGATCCTTTATAATCACAAACAGTGCTATTAAATCATCTCATTCTTCTTTGCTTCAAACTGAATATTACCATATACTGTATGCTAACCTCTTTTCACAAGTCATGCCCCCACCCCCATCAACCAATTTGCTCTTTTTTGTACTCTCTCTAGCCTCTTTACCTAATTTTTGTAGTATGGTACCCAAATCAGGCAATGGTGTTCCATTTGTGACTTTACAATTGCCTTGTATAAGGGGGTCATGACCTCTCTGGATCTGTGAACAAACTTTCATCTGATGCACCTACTATCTGAGGTGCCTTTTACCTGACACTGTCAGCCCATTTCAGGTCCTTTGTTATAATGACCCTTAGGTCATGCTCCTCCTCTACTACTGTCAGTGTACCTCCTTTCAAAAAAATATTCTGTCCCATTATTTTTCCTTCCCAGAAGTAGAACCAGGCATTTTTCTACATTTAACCACATGCACCATATTTCTGCCCAAGAAGCCACTCTGTCCATTGTTGATTCAACATTTCTTGCTCTAGAAATGAAAACCATTATGGCTGTGAGTGAATTTCTAATTCAGCACCTGTGCAATATAACTTGAGTCTGATATTATGTGTTAATAGCATCCTTTTACAGCACATTAAAAACTAGCACACTTATTATCAAAGGTCATAAAATAGGACAATTATCCCCAAAGAGCATCACTCATTTTAACAGACTGCCTAGAGGCAGTGATTGAGCGATAAAACTCAAAGAGATGATGCTTGCATGCTGAAAACTTGCAGATGACAGCTACGTGTTACAAATCTCTAAAGTAATATACTCCACTACCTTAGGTTAAATCTGACATTAAATCAGTATACGTATTATAGATGTTAAAAGAAAGTGATGAGTGAACCTAAAGGTACCACCATATAGAAAATCTTGACAACAGAGACATGATTGTGTGATTTGTATTATTAAGATTAAAAACTATTTAAGCTGAAGTTTCCAGATTAAGCTTTAATATTTACAATATTTTTTTAACGAACATAATTCATTTTGGAAATCAACCAAAATGTTATGGTTTTCAGATATGAGCTATGTAAATAAAATGCACAGAAATGAAACTAAATTCAAAATCGTTGCAGGAAATTTACAAATTGTAATGCAGACTAAATTTTTGGTGGCATTTGCAGATTCTGTAAACAAATCTCTTAACTGTTGTAGATCTGTGGCAGATTCAGGGGGAACACTGAGAGAAGGAATGCAGAGTGGGGGAGAACCAGTGGAGACCTTCAGGGAATGAGAAAACATAGGGGGAAACTATTCTCAGCTGCATGTAGCCCAACATATATTTATTTGTTTGTTCACTGAGTAAGAACACTGAACTAACTTGTCTGTTTACCAGACTGAACCAGTCTGGAGGCAACACTGAGTCACATGATCAAACATATAGAAAGAGTACATAGTGTGGGTACAGATTACGTAAGTCAGTGAAGTCAGCTTTATAGACAGATCATGAACAGGTATTCAAGTTCACAGACTACTAAATGAGGAATGCACCCAGCAAAATGGGCAAACACCGAAAAGCTTGAGGCACTTCAATGGCTAAAACTTAGTGGCACTCAGTAAGAGCTGGTGGTGGGAAGAATAGAACTGAGACACAAGGATAGAGGGATACAGCCTATCCTGAATGGATAGGCCTGTGAGGAAAGGATGGTGGATGGACTCTGTTCATAAGTTGTTGTAGAGGACAAGAAGGATATCAGGGACCAGTACCAAAGGATCCAATGAGATGAAGCTAGATGAAAAGGAGGGCAGAAAAGCCACCCTTGGTATGTGCTACAGACCCCCAAACAGCTCAGTAGAGGATGATACCCTGCTAGTTAGGGAAATTACCAGAGCAGTCAAATCAGATACAGTTGTGATCCTAGAGGTCTTCAATCAATGGGGCATTGACTGGTACCTTGAGAAGTTGATGTGCTCTACAACTTCTTGCCTGGTGGTCAAGTGTGCTTTCTGCAGCTAGATCAAAATGCTGAAGTGAGGCATTTGACTTCAGTTCAGAAGTCAGATCATACTTCCGTTTTCTGCTTTTTTTTTTTTTTTTTTTTTTGCTGGTGCCATATTAGGTGGCACATTGACTATAAGGTATTTTTACTTGCATATAAAGCCCTAGATGAACTGGTCCTTAAGGATCTTGGCTAACTCTTGATCCTCTAAGTCCTGACCAGGGTGGTGCAGTCTATGGGGCATGTACTTTTGAGGGTGCCACTCTCTTATTTGAAGTCATCAGGAAATTATGCTTTTGCATTGACAGCCCTGCCCTCTAGAAGCCACTTCCGGGTGAAGTCAGTTCTTCTTGCTCCATCAAAATTTTCAAGAAAAAACTAAAACAGTTCTTATTTTTCCAGAATTATTATGCTACATGATGCCCTCTATGGTTATTAGGTTCTATTTTATTTGTTGATTTTTCACTTCCTATTTTGCTGTAACCCCTCCATTTCATATACTGACTATGAGAGCTAATATATTTCATTCTGTATGTATACATCTGTAAAAGCACTCTGAGCCTCACAAAGGGGCCTTTAGAAAAATAAAGATGACTACTACTACTATCACCATCTGGGGGTGTGGTAAGAGCTATCTTACAATACACACTGTTGTGGGTTATTTCTTAGATGCATGGTTGGGAGTTTACATCAAATTTTCAAGCAACCCTATCAAATAAGTCTTCTTTGAGTTATTGCTATTGCCACATGCCAGAGAACATAGAAAATCATGGAGTTCAACACATGGCTGAATCAGAGGGATACCACTATACAACAGACTGGAGATTCTTCTAGAGGATAGCCAGCTGTTCACAGAGGATGGTCTCTACTTATCTAGTGCACCACCAATGCTTTGGTGAAAAAGTTGGAAGTCCTAGCTTGTCAGTTTTTAAATTACACAGGGGTGAGTGCAGGATTGCAGAATATTTGGGGCTTTTCTATCACCTCCCTTTTTATATTGGACAAGATTGTTGTCACTTAATTTATTGATAGGTGTCACTCTGATGTTTTCAGTGCAAATAAATCAGCACATTCTATTATGACTTTTTTATAAATATATATATGACTTTAAGAACAGTATATTTATTGCCGTGATGTGTGCACTGGGACTACACCCGATAAACAGTCACAATACTGACTCAATGCACCAGGACATCAGTGCTTCACAATCTTATGTAAATAAATACATTTACCTTTTGCAACGTATTTTGGATATTCAGTTCTACTTTGTTCTCCATGAATGTGGCTTTTTCTTTGTTTTCTCAGGGTTACAAGGAAAGCTGCTAGATTATACAGTAACACATGATGACAACCATGCACGTTTTCCTCCATCACCTGTTAGCCTTACCTCCATTGTAGCTAAACTGATGGAGACACTAGTCAAAGAGGACCTAATGGACTACCTGTAGAGAGAAAAAAAAACTCCAGGAAAGTAAACAGCATCAATTCCTGACAGGGACATCTTATCAGACCAGCCTGAGAGTACTCTTTGACTGGGTAATGAGTGTAATGGATAAGGGTCTTGCTATCAATTTACTCTACATTTATTTCAGCAAGGCTTTTAACTCAGTGCCTCACAAGCTAGAGGATCTGGTGCAGTGAAGGATACAGTTAGATTGGTAGTTAATTGGTTGGGAAGAAGACAAAAGAGGGCTATGGTAAATGGAGTCAAATCAGAGGAAAGGGAGGTCACCAGTCAGGTGCCACAGGAATCAATCCTGGGCCCAGTCCTTCTCAATATGTTCATTAGTGATATAGGAGAAGGAATCTGAGGCAAGATGTATCTCTTCACAGATGACACTAAGCTCTGAGCTAGGGTAGACAGCGAGGAGGGGATTAGGGAGATGCAGAGGGACCAGCAAAGGCTAGCGAGATGGCCCATGGTTTGGCAATTGAAATTTAATGCCAAAAAGTGTAAGGTGATACACATAGGAAAGAAGAACCCCAGGACAGAGTACTGGATGGATGGGAGGGATTAAGTTGAGTAGTACTTCTAAAGAAATAGACCTAGTAGTCATCATTACTGACTTCCTTAAACAATCTAGTCAATGTAACAAGGCCTATCATGAGAAAAACAGGATGCTGGGGTGCATCAGGAGGGGCACTGACAGTAGAAGAAAGGAGGTATAACTATATTTCAGCAGATCACTTATGAGGCACTACCTGAAGTACTGTGCCCAGTTCCTGAGTCCTCACATGAGGATAGATAAGGACAAGCTAGAGACGGTGCAACATAGGTAACCAAAATTATTCAGGGCCATCAGGGAAGATCCTATAAGGATTGGCATAAGGTACTGAATATGTACTCATAGGATGCCAGACAGGAGAGGTGACATACATGAAGCCTGCCGGAATGAAGCAGAGAGCTTCAAGATCCTTAAAGGAATGAACAAGTTGAGCTATGCGGAACTATTCAGCAGGAATAGTAGATCAGGAACATGGGGACATGAGTGGAAACTGGTGGTGGGCGTATCAGAGGGGAACGTGAGAACATTTTCTTTTACATAGAGGGTAGTAGACCCATGGAACAGTATGCCAGCTGATGTGGTGGGTGCCAAAACCAGTAATGGTTTCAAGCATGACTGGGACAGAGTAAAGGGATTAGTAGTTACTCATGGCAGTAGCAGTAACATGGGGAATGTGGGGGTGGAGAAGTGTGGCCTAACACCTTACATAGATAAGAGGTTTTATGGTATGATAGGGTGTTACAGGCAGACTGGATGAACCAATTGTCTTTTTTTGCCATCATTGTCAATGTTTCATGTAGATTCAATGGACAAATGAAAAACATGCCAGAGTCACAGCCACAATAACAGGAAGCCATGCACCAACATTGGAAATAAAACAATACTGGGAAAACGTATAACTATGTGGTTAGTTACATACTGTACACAAACACAATAAGTATACTGTATGTAACAAAATGGATGAACTACAAGAAGTAATTGTAGTGGCAAACTGTAAAATCATTGTTAATGCAGAGACATGGCCAAATCAGAATAACAGTTAGAACCTCAATGTCCCATGATAATTAGGTTTAGGAAAGACAAGATGTAGGCCAAGGGAGGTGTGGCAATAAATGTAAAAGTAGGTATAACAATATTAGAGGAGAAGTCCTGCCACAAAAGAATCCTGCTGCAGGCCAAGGATTTCAGGTCAGGTCACAATTAACTGAAGATTTACTGCCTCGGACCACTTTTTAGCCAAAGATTTATCTATGTGGACTGTGTCTTGACCAATCATTGCTATGTTTGTTGGGGGAAGGGCAAGTTTGAATCAGCGCTAGCCAGCACTGCTTGGGAGTATGTGGCTGCATCAGAGTGAAAAACTTCCACCACCCACACCCCCCACCGTGATTACGCAGTGTAGGAGGGAAGTCGATCATTTGTGTCTGAGTATTACTGACTATTTAAATTTTGAACTGTGTTCTAGCTTAACCTGGTTTGTTGCACCCAGCATTTAACTCTTAGGCTGTGTTAAAATTTAGGCTAAATATTACATCGGTGGTTGTTGCACATTGCATTTAAAATCTTTTAAGCAGGGTTTAAGTTTTAGATGGTTTGAGGCACCTTGAATTTAACTCTTAGGCTGTGTTTAAATTTAAGCAGTATTTAAGTTTTTATGTTTTAGGTTTTCAGCTGTTCAAACCAGTATTTCATTTTTAAGCTGCTTAACTCATCCAGTGAGTGTTCAAAGCTGCTTGACCAACCCAGTTATAGGTAACCGAAAAGTGTCTGATCTAACCAGTTATAGGTAACTGAGAAGTATCTGATCTAACCAGTGCATGGAGGGGGTCAAATCAATTAGGGGATGGGTAAAGGTTTGGTGTGGACAGGAAGTAAGTAGGATGAGGTGGGGTG
The DNA here is from genome assembly GCA_016271365.2 of Neoceratodus forsteri. Lineage (NCBI taxonomy): Eukaryota > Metazoa > Chordata > Ceratodontiformes > Ceratodontidae > Neoceratodus > Neoceratodus forsteri. The sequence goes on from CM057452.1 coordinate 828,115,412, forward strand.
GGTGGAGTGGCCTGGAAGATAGAGGGTGGGCAGGGCCAGGGGGTATGGGGTTTGGGCCAGGGGGTGGGTGGAAGAAAAAACATGGCAGCATGGGGAGTAATGTTCATAGCAGGATTGTTAGATGCAATGGATGCGGTGCAGCTGTGCACATGTATACAGTATGGAGGACTGGAGTATGCCCTATTTGAGTGAGGGTGTTGCACCTGGAAATTGAAATCTGGGAGTTAAGGATGAAGGGGGAGAAATTACTAATGGTAGAAAGGCATAGGGAAAGATGAGGCAGTGGTCTTGTAGCTCAAGGGGGATTATTTGAAAGGTCATGGGAAGGGCAGGCCAAGGGGGGCATGAGGAGGACAAAATAAAGCAGTCAACGTACAATACATGAACAACCAGGAGAAGCTTAACAAGGAGGGTGATTCGGAAAAGAGGTGGCAGGAGGTGGTCAGGAAGTGAGTGAGGGGGTGGAATGGAGTTAAGGGAGCTGGGGATGGCTGACTTGGTAGGGCCAGGGTGGAAAATGATAGAGGTACTGCAGGAGGAGTTGTAGTGAGGAACAGGTACACTCCACAAGACAGAAGTGAGGGATCATGTGGTGATTGTAGATGCAAGGGGAGGACAGGAGAGACAGGGGGAGATAAAACTGGGATAGGTGAGGATTCTGGAAAAATAGCACCTGGAAAAAAAATACAAGATAGAAGAGACACAAGGGATCATGTGGGGACCAGATATGCAAGGGGAGGGAAGGAGAGGGAGATAGAATGGGAGATAGGTGAGGATCCTAGAACAATTGCAGGGGTTGGAGGGAGAGGGCCTATGAGTAATGAGGCGTTAGTGGGGGGTGAATTCAGACCCGGGGGACCAGTAGGGGAAAGGAATGATGATGAAGGGATTGGGCTTGCAGAACATATTCCAAGGGGGGAAGTTGGTAAAAAGGGGGAGTGATTAAGAAACAGGGATGTGGGAGAGGTCAATGGATCACAAGGGAAAGTCAGGAAGACGGAAGTTAAAGTTCAAGGGGCAGACTAAGACTCGAAGGGGAGGTGGTAGTGGAGCTAAATAGGATTAGGGTAGTTGATAGCAACACTTAGGGTTCATCTCCAGTGGGAGGCAAGGTACTGATTTTGGGGGATTCTATAATCAGGGGAATCAAACGTGGCAATAACGGAGATGGGAGGAAGAGCTGTATCTGGGTTGAGTGCATGCCAGATATGTCTATACACAAGGTTGAGCACCATGTGCACTCGTTAGTGAGAGAGCATAAGGGGGTACCAAATATAGTGGTGCACCTATGTACAAATGATTTGGCAGAAAATAACATGTTGGATGTGCAAGCCAGATAAAGGGAGCTGGAGAGAGTATGCACTGCAGAAGGTACCACACTCTCCTTTTCAGAAGTCCTGCTAGTACCTAGGGGGACCTTGGAAAGAAAGCAGAACATTTGGGACATTAGTAACTGGTTACGGAAATGGTGTCCAGCTATGGGGTTTGGGTTAATGGGAAACTGGGGTGATCTGTGGGAAAACAAGAATCTCTTCACCAGGGATAGATTGCACCTAAGTAAGGCAGGAAAGGATGTATTGAAAAAAATGGGAGAGTACATAGGTACAAGGTGGAATTTAAACTGGTAGTGGGAAGGAGGTGGACCACAGGAGTCAGAAAACAGAACTCATCATGGGAGGCCAGAGGCCTCCCCCCAGTATGATCAAAGTGGGAGAAGGCAGGCTCAAAAACAGTAAAGAGGGAGGCAAGTGGGAGGTGGGATAGGGACGGAGGACAGGTTGAAGGGTGGTCTTGCTTAATGCAAGAAGTTTGGGGAACAAGATGCTGGGGCTGCAGGCTTTGTTGATGGAGGGGAATGTGGACGTGGCAGCTGTTACAGAAACCTGGGCTACACAAGGCCATGACTGGGACTGGAACTTTCCCAGGTATACAACATATAGGAAAGACAGGATAGCAGGCAAAGGGGGTAGCTTTGTTCACTGGAGAAAGGATTGAGTGTAGTAGGGATGAGGACACTGAGGGGAATGTGGAAGAGGAATGGGTCACCTTGCATGATGGAAGAGAAAGGAGGGTCAACTTGGATGTACTATACAGGCCATCAATGCAATCAGAAGATGCAGACTTCTAGCTGGTAGCCAGCATAAACAAACATTGTAGCAGGTGCGGGGAAGGGTCCATGGTCCTGGGAGATTTTAACATGCCTGGGGCAGATTGGAAAACAATGCTGTCATCGTCTGCAAAAGAGAAAATGTTACCGGACACTTTTCAGGATGAGTTTCTAGCTCAACTAGTGGGTGAGCTGACTAGGGAGGGTAATATCCTGGATTTGGTACTGACGAATGGGGATCAGGTAAAGAATCTGGTGGTGGAGGACCCCCGGACAGGGAATGATCACTCAATAGTTTGTTCACGTTGGACCTAGGGAAGTATAGGAACCAGACCAGAATGACTGTGATGGACTTTAGGGGAGCTGATTTTAGGCAAATGGCTGACATACTGAGGGAGCATGTTAGAAACATCAGGCTGGGGATGAGTACAGAGAGTCAGTGGGGGATTCTGAAGCTGGGCCTGCTGAAAGCTACAAAAGTCTGCACCAAATACCTACACTAGAAGGCAAAGACCAGAAAACCCTGTTGGTGGTCCAGAGAGGTGCTGCAGGGGGTGAGGGAAAAGTGTTTGGCCTTCAAAAGGTACAAGCATTCCAACAGAGAGTCAGATAGGGAAGAGTACCACAGGATCTGAGACTAGGTCAGTTGAAAGGTAAGCGTGGCCAAAGCAGCTAAGGAGCTTAGGCTAGCACCAGGGATCAGGGATGGGGAGAAGGAACTTTATAAGTATGCTGGGGAGAGAAGGAGGGGGGCAGATAAACAGGTTAAAGAAGAAGGAAGGGAGCTGATGGACCAGTGGAACAGGCGGAGGTACTCAATCAGTATTTCTGCTCAGCCTTTACTAGGGAGAGGGAGGGTCTGTTACCACAAGGAGGAGGCAGGATAGGGACAGTGGATGGGGGGGCACTTACAGATTGTGAGATCCATGAAGGGAGGGTGAGGGAGGGACTAAAGTCTTTGAGGACTGATAAGGTCCCAGGACCAGATGGGATCCACCCCATAGTTCTTAAGGAACTGGCAGAAGATCTAGCTGCTCCACTGATGGATTTATTCAATTTGTCCCTCCAATCAGGATGTGTACCCCTGGACTGGAGGACTGCACATGTTGTGCCACACCACAAGAGTGGACCAAGGGAAGAGCCAGGAAACTACAGATCAGTCTGTTGTCCATTGTGGGGAAACTAATGAAGGCCATCCTGAAGGAAAGGATGGTGGAGTTCCTGGATGCAAATGGCTTTCAAGATGAAAGCCAGCATGGGTTTGTCCGGGGAAGATCATGTCACACCAACCTAGTCTAATTTTACGATTGGGTGACAAGATCTCTGGATAATGGAAAGTTGGTTGATGTCCTGTACTTGGACTTCAGCAAGACTTTCAATTCAGTCCTGCATGGAAGACTGATATGTCATCTTAGGAAACTAGGGGCAGGTGATAAAATGGTAAGTTGGATACTGAAGTGGCTCAGTGACCAGCAGCAGAGAGTAGTGGTGGGGGGTGCCATCAAAATCAAGAGAGGGTCGTCAGCGGGGTCCTTCAGGGATCAGTGTTGGACCCAATCGTGTTTAATGCATTCATTTCAGACACTGGGGAGAAGATACAGAGCAAGATGAGCCTTTTTGTAGATGATTCTAAGGTGGGTGCAGTGGTAGACAGCGAGGAGGGCAGTTTGGCATTGCAGGAGGATTCAGTCAGGTTAGAAAGGTGGGCACACACTTGGCAGTTGGGGTTTAATGCTTGGAAGTGCAGCGTGCTACATCTGGGATTCAGAAACCCTGGGTATAACTACCATCTTGGGGGGGACAGCTCTTGATATCTAGAGGGGAAAAGAACCTGGGGGTGGTCATTGATGCCAGGATGAATAATTCTGAATAGTGCTGTAGAGCGGCTACTAAGGCTAATAAAATACTGGTGTGTACCTCTAGTGGCATAACATCTAGAAGAAGGGAGGTCATTCTGCCTCTGTACAACTCTCTGGTGAGGCCTCACTTTGAATATTGTGTACAGTTTTGGAGACCTTAGTTACAGAGGGATGTTACCCTTTTGGAGAGAGTACAGGGACAAGCCACAAGGAAGATCCATGGACTGGGAGGATTGCCTTACAAAGAACAACTGCAGGAGTTGAACATGTACTCCCTGGAGGTCAGACGGGATGGGGGGATATGATAGATGTCTTCAAGTATATGAAGGGGAAAAAATAGGGTAGATATGGAGGGTCTCATTACACTGATGGGGAGGGAAATAGGAGGGGGCATGGCCTTAAGTTAGTTGAAGGGAAGTACAGGGGGTAGGTGAAGAAACACTATTTTACAGACAGGGTGGTGGCAGCTTGGAACACACTACCAGGGGAACTGTTGGCAAAGGAAACAGTGGAAGGTTTCAAGGTGGGATGGAATAGATACATGGGCAAAGTGCAGGCTGGGGGGGACATGGAGTGTAGGGGGAGGTTCCGAGTAGGGAGAGCACATGTGGGGGAGGCAGCTGCTGTAATCTAATCAGGAGCTGCATCTTGGGCAGACGTGATAGACTATTGGGCCTAATCTGCTGGCAACTTTGTATGTATGTATGTATGTATGTCATTCTCATAGGGTAAAGGGGTGAAGTCAATCTAACTTCAGGTAGTGGACAATAGGGTGAATAAATATATAATTGGATTAATATTTTGGTCACCAAATCAGGAGATAGACAGAGATGAAGAGAAGGAGAGGGAAATTAGGATAGCAGGTAGTCAGGCAAGAATGGTGTTCACGGGGGCACCTCCCTACAATACAATTGGAAACTTATGCAGCAGTCTGCTGAAAAAGTCAGAGGATCCTAGAAATAGTGTATGAAACCTTTCTCACTTAGTAAACATAAAACTAGTACCATTATCTCTGACTTTAACAACATAGATTACAATAAAAAGTAAACATTAATGGATAAGCAGCTGGAGTAACTGCACTCAAAATAAGGAGCAGAAAATAAGTGGTCAAATATGAAAAAATAACAACATTGGAGTCCACCCAGTTTTGTGTAAAGTATGTGAAAAAAATCCAGGAAATAGAAGAAACCACTTTTGTTAACCAAAAAAGTGGTTATGGCAGTATGGGACAAAGGAAAGGCTTTTAAGATATATAACAAGGATCAAAACAAGATGGACATTGCCAAATACCGTACAGTACAAAGATAAACAAGCTAGTAGTTAGAACATTAAGATCAAGCACAGAGCTAAGGAGTGAAGGGGGTAAAATATGACACTCCCTTCTTTAGGTATATAAGCAGAAAAAGTAATACACAGGAGAATATTAAGAGAGTAAGGAAAGATGGAATAAGCATTGCTGAAGACACGAAAAAGCAAACCTTATGTATTAAATTAATTTTTAACGCCAAACACAGCGAAAAACACTTCCTCCTTCTTTTTCCACCCACTCCAAATGTACTGCATTACTGTGTGGTCACCTGATGTGTTTCGCAAATCCTTACTTTTTCAAACGTGACCATGGAAACACAGCACATGTGTTTAAGTACAAAAATATTTAAAGGTGTAGTGTCACAATTAAAACCAGTGTAATGTGTCTGCTGTGTTTGACGTTTGTTTGCACATAAGTTTTTTACCTTTGGATTACAATAAAGGATTTGACTGTAGCATGATTTGCCACCAGCCTTAGGTGAGTTATTCCATCCTCTTCTTATCTGCTTAGCAGATGTTGTAATCGCTAAAAGCTTTGTGCAGATGCCGGTCTCCCTGTACTTACAAAGACGCCATTTTGTTATTTCCTACATCGACTGTGGTACTGCCATGCCCTGGTATGGTTGCAACCTTCCAAAAACTGTGTTCTTTGAAAGAAGTGTCTGAGGATTACAGAGTGGCAACCCCTATATAACTCTGGGATACGCAAAACAAGGGTAATTATAGACCAGTGAGATTGTTTATTGTGGGAAAGCTGCTGAAATCAATCACCAAAGAACAGATGCTAGTGGATGTCTGGGAGGAAAATGGACTCCAAAGACAGTTATCAGCATAGTTTTAAAAGGGGTAGGTCTGGTCAAATGATCTTGATTGATTTCTTTGACACAGTGAAGCAGGTGGTGGAGAGGAACCAGGCAGTTCACATCTTATAACTCAACTTTTGCAAAGCCTTTGATCTGGTGCTTCTCAGGTGATTTACCCAGAAAGTAGTGGAAATAGGAATAGGAATAAGACTGATTTGAAGGCAGTATAGCACAGTGGTCTAAGGCTCTGAGCTGCAAATCTGGTGACCTCCAGCAGACCAGACCTGGGTTTGAATCCCACAGCTTCCACTTGCATACTGTGTGACCCTAAGCAAGTCACTTAACCTCCTTGTGCTCACAGGTTGCTCCTGTGAAAAAGCTTTCAGCTTAGTGTGCTATACCTGGTTAAAAACAACTAAATAAATAAATAAATAATTTGGTGTACTGGTAACTGGTTGTCAGACAGGACCAAGATACTGGAACAGAATGGCAGTTTCTCAGATGCTAGGAGGTTACAAGTAGAACACTCTAATAGTCAGTGCTGGGTATGGTGTATTTTAATATGTTATATGATTATGGGTCTAGTAAGTATTATTTCTTACTGTTTAACAAGTGTCTGTCATGCTGGTTGTATGCAAGGACCACAAAGCAAAGCTAAGCAGTTCTGTCTGCCCAAACAGTGTGATGGACATTTGTTAAACAGTAAGAGACAGCAGTTACTATACCTATAATCATATTGAATGGAAATGGATCGGTCTATATTACTGCCTGCACTACTTTGTAATATCTCCCACAGTTCAACTGCTATTGATAAGTCCTAGAGGTACAGTGAATACTATCCTGCCTTGTCCAGTGGCTCCCTGACGATATGCCTCCCTTTCCCTCTTACATGATGCCCCCTATTATCCTCCTCACTATCAACATTCCCCTCCGTCTCTCTCCCAGTCTAGACTAAGCACTGTCCCTGCCCTCTCCTCCTAACCACATTCCTTTCCTCCCCACACACTCCTCTGTCCCCCCATGCCCTGACTCTTCCTCTTCCTCCTCAGCCCTGGTCCTCTCCCCCTCCCCCTCATACTTCCTTGCACCCTCTGTCCCTAGCCGCAACTGGGTCCTCACTACTAAGCCTAGAGCTTGCTCCTTCAGCAACCTCAGAAAAAGGTGATGCCCCAGGTTTCTAGTGCCCTGCCTTCTCCTCCTCCTCCTGGTCGGGGATGTTGAACCCAACCCAGGCCCCCCCTGCCCCTGCCAACCCCCCACATGGTGGCCTCAGTATCTACCATGAGAACATTAGAAGTCTACTGCCCAGATTAGGCCATCTTAAGGCCTGGGACTCACTAAACTCCACAAACATTTTATGTGTCTCAGAGACTTGGCTCTCCTCCAAAATCCCAAACTCGATTGTCAAGCTCGCTGGGTACTTACTGTATAGACAGGATAGAGAAAAGAGAGGAGGAGAGGTTCAAGCTTATTTACACAATTCCCTCCCCTCCTTCACTATCCTAAAACAAGTCACCCCTCCTCTCACGATCTTCTGCTCCGTATATTATCCTTCCCTGCCACATCTCGGATATTCATCGGGACCTGCTATTTCTCCCCCAAAGCTCTTCCCGCTGCCATTGTACACACCCTAGCTTCCATTACCTCAATCACCCAATCTGGCAAACTCCTGTTACTGGGTAACTACAATATAAACTCTCTTTCAGTACACTCCAAAACTGTTACTATCAAATAAAAGCCCTCAACCTTGTCCAGTTGTTATCTGAACCTAGAGGGCTAAACCCCCACTCAGCAAATCACTCCCTTATCAACTGGATCTTAGCATCCACCCACACAAATACCAAAATGCAGGTACCCTACCTGACACTTTTAGCTATCACTACATGACTTCCTGTGTCAGGAAAACTTGGCCTCCTATCACCCCCCCCCCAAAGTATCTGTGGTTCTGATCACTCAACTCGCTCAATGTTAAAGCACTCCTATCAGACTTCTACCTAGCTGACTGGTCTGGGATCTTCACGGCACCAGACATAGACCCTACCCAGACCTCTTTCAGCAAAACTCTGCTCAAAATATGGGATCTACAAGCACCTCCCAAAAGACTGTGGCTTCAATGTAAACACCTCCCATGGGTTACCAAATATCTAATTACCCTATTCAAACTTGGAGACTATGTCTGGCGCATATCCAAAGCATCCTCAAGTCAGGTTGACCAACAAAACTTTAGGGCATTAAGAAATGCTTGCATGAAAGTTGTGCGATCAGCAAAGGCAAGGTTCTTCAAAAATAAATTAAATGAAACAAGGGCCTCCCAGGCAGAATTTTAGAAAATCCTAAAACCACTTCACGGCTCCCCCTTCCCTAGTGCTCTGGTATTTTCCAGCACAGGTGACCAAGATCCCTCCTCAACGGCATCCTATATGAATCAATATTTCACCACCTGTGCGCTGCCACCTGACCCCCCTCACCCATCTCCCTCCTTTCTACTTACACCTCTTCTGACGATGGGTTCTCCTCCCTTCCCCATCAAAACCATGGAAGTACTGTACTTTGGGTGCTGAACTCCCTAAACCCCTCTAAAGAGAGTTCTGATGGCATTGATCCAAAACTTCTAAAGGTCTCTGCTCCGGCAATTGCTCCTCCACTTACCCACCTCTTCAATCAATTACCCAAGGTGTTGTCCCTAGGGATTGAAAATTGGCCAAGGTCATCCCCTCTGCACAAAGGTGTGATCCCTCACAGTTGGGTAATTATAGACCGAGCCCCCCCAAAACTGCAAGAGGCTCTTATCACCAAAATGTTGAACTACTTCCTGGAGGACAACGGCACACTTATCCCCTTTCAGTCCGGCTTCAGATGCATCCACTCCACCTCTTCCTCCTTACTTCACCTCACTAACCACATCCATTCTGCCACTGATAAGGGCCATCTAACCTTGGTGATCTTCACTGACCTCACCAAGGCATTTGATTCTGTCTCCTACTATCTCCTCCTACATAAAATATCCTCCACTGGTTTCTCCTTCTCCTCCACAGATTGGTTTAGTTCATATCTGTTGGACTTCCTATTCATGCCAGTGTCCTCCAGAGTTCCATCCTGGGCCCCACTCTTTTTTCAATCTGTGTAAATGATCTTCCTTTCACCTACTCGCCCTCTCATCTGTACATGTATGCCAAAAACACTATCATCTGCACCTCTGACCTCTCCTTCACAGAAACCCAATCACCCAGCAAGCTTCTTTCTCTACCTCTCGCAAGTGGTTCGAGGCCAACCTACTAAAATACAATATAAAAAAAACCTTTGCCATAGCCTTCAGCTCTGCATAAAAACTAGCCAAACTCCTGTCCCACCCATCATTCAAGGTCTTGGACAGCACAACCAATGAAACTGTTAAATCCTTCAAATATCTAGGGGTATGGCTAGACCCTAAGCTAGACTTCTCTCTTCATGTGGACTCAATCCACTCCAAACTTCAGCCCAAACTAGAAGCGTTGCATAGGACTGTCTTTCCCTCTCTATCCACAAAGAGCTTGTTACCAAACTAATCCTCTCCTCAATTGACTATGCCAACATAGTCTATAGCTTGGCCCCCAAATCATCTCTAGCTAAACTTGACCCTCTTTACAACACTTTTTGTCTTTTGTCTTCCAACCTCCCATTTCATACCCACCATTACTCCCTCTGCTCTGTACTATCCCTCTCTTCTCTACAGCACTGATGCCTAGCTCACTGTGCAGCCTCTGTCAGCAAGTTCTGGTTCAATGCCGTCCCTCCCATCTCTCAAACCTTCTATCCACCCCTCAATTTCTGGGTTTCTCCTCCAAACCCATGACTCCCACACCCTCTCTTTCTACCCCAGCCCTGATCACAGTCAGGGAAAGTGGCTTTCTCCTACAAACTTCCTGCCCTTTGAAATCTCCTTCCCCACTCCATCCACCTTGCTCCCTTCCTAACCGCACTCAAAAAACAATTAAAACTTCACCCACCCCCCAGCTGCAGCTGCCCTCCTCCACCCCATCATGACACTAGCCTTGTATATTAATGCAACTACAGTAATGCAACTTGTTGTAATCTATAGAAAACTGTCTGTCACACTTGTAAATTTAGTCTAAATCTTGTAATTGTACATGTGCACATTTTGATTTACTATGTCAAGCCTGTTCTTCCAATTATTTCATAGTTATTATCAAATTTGTTTACTTTAACTCCCATTACCCTCTTCCCCGTGTTGCACCTGGAAACAAGCCTTAGCTCAGTAGGCCTTTCCCAGTTATCAAATTTTAAATAAATAAATATAAATTTCAGTCCAAAATAAATGCAAAGTGGGACATGGCCTGACTGCTGGTGACTGTAGACATGAGAATTAATAGCTCCACAAAAAAAAAACATTAAATCAGGCAAAAAATAAACAAAATTTTTTTTTTTTTTTTTGGATATGCCAGTTTGAACCACTAGCATTTACTCACCAGTAAGGAGAATCAATGTGATCTCCATAGGATCTAATTACGGGGAAGCCTAAGAATCATCCCCCTCCTGAACCTCTGACAACCATGGCTCCTACCACATGGACTGCAGTGGGAGCTGTGCTAGCAACTACCTCGAGCAGAGCACCCTCCATTGCATCCCTCCTAGCTGCCATCCAGGAACTGGATTACAAGACGAAGGAGTTTAACAGTAGGATGGCTCTTAAGGAGAAGAAAGCTGAATTGGCTCAGACTGATGCAACCAAAGTGGGTGCAACAGCAGGAAAAGCCCTTAGCTCCTGTACCAGGTTAGCTAAAGAAAATGTAATACCACAAAGCTTGTCTGAAGCAAATAGAAAACTTTACAAGAGCCCCAAACATCCATATCCTCATCTTACCAGAAAGAGTGGAGGGGGTGACTTAAAGACTTTCTTGATTGGATGGTTGCCTGAGGTACTTTCACTTAATTTTGCTTTCTCCATCAGAAAAGGCATATTGTATTACCCCCTGAATACCACCACAGGACGGCAATATTCCTCACCCCTTTTAATGATAACATGTAGCCAAGAAGACAGGAATGAACTGTTACTTGTAGCTAAACAAAGCGGGGGAATTAACTGGAAAATAGGATGGTCAAACACATTCTCGAACTGAGTTTCCATACCAGGACAAGAAAAAAGCTTTGATGGAGTAAGGACTGCTTTGCATGAACTCGAAGTGAACCATGCTCTCTTCCTGCCTTCTGACCTTAAGATACATTATGAAGGTAAAACTTTCTTGTTTTCAAACGTAAGCAATGCAGAAAAACTTCTGGAAAGGATCCGTAAAAAATTCACCTGTCAAGTAGATGACACAGAATCAGCAGATGATTTATTTATTTAGTTTTTGTTGCCCGGGAAGGAGGACTAGACAATTCTGCCTATTTTCAGCCCTGTCCTGGGGAAGGGGAATACAGATGGATGCCAACTAACATTGAACCAGATTAAGCTGTTAGTGGTATTTTTAGTGAATGGGGGAAATTTGGCCAGGACACTGGGGAAATTTCCCTACTCTGTCAGTTGGGGGAACCCTTGGCCATCCATTCCAAGGTGGCCACTGCTGTGGAGTTGGAGGACAGGATAGATGTGGAGGAGAATGGGAGCAGGCCTCCTTCCCTGGTTTCACAACGAAAGAGGCCATTGATGCAGCTATGATGGCGGAGGACTTTTCTGAGGATAATGCTGATACTGATGTGTTTCTTTCCATGAAAGAATTGAGAGAGGATGTTGGGCCCTATGCACGATTGGAGCAGAGTGGCTATGTGCACATATCTGGGGTGCTTAGCCACTCCAAACCCTACACACCCCCCACACAGGATATACAATGCACCAATCCTCCCAGGTACGTGGACAGCACTGCACTTGGGGCAGGCTGTGGGCATGCCAACACTACACGCCAAGCACAAAAGGCACATAGTGCTGGCCACAACTGTGTGGAGGGGATGCAGGATATGCCAGGTGGAACCCTGCCATAAGCCCCCTATGCTCCCTGAGCAACCATTAGGACTCCACCGAGACAAGGCAGATAGCCCACCCACCTGGACCACTGCCACCTACCCCTGCTATGTTGGTGCTGGGCACCTACCAGGCACCCATCACCTCACACACACCCACACCAAGGCACCAGACAAAGGATGCTGCCCCCCACATCCCAATGGCACCGTTTGGCCACCCCCATCAATGGCCCCTCATTGCTTTGGGAGGAATCAAGATGAGAGATACAACCCCCATGCACCACCAACAGACCCACCCACCCTGTCCCTGTGAACTGCTTTGATGGCACAGCCCCAATGGGCCAATGGCTTTACCCTGTACCCACTGCCACTGTTGCTGCCTGTCTGACATCTGCAGGGCATGCTGCTAGTGTGTGCCCCACTGTGGAAGGGATCCACTAAACAACCCAGATCAGGCATCCAGTTAGATGCCTGGACAGGTCCACGGCTCCACCGCCAGCAGTCCTGTGGAGTTCTGCATGCTGGGGGGGGGCAGGGCCACAGACAGGTGGCTCATGGTGGTAAATACCAGCAGTGTGCACCTGTCCACAGCAATTACTCTATACAAATGGGATACGTGCCTCTGGTGCATACTTCCTGCCCATTCATGCATAGGGCCCATTGTGTCTACAGATAAACTTAAGTTACTGAATACTGTAACAAACTGTCCCACTACTGTCATTTCTGTATGTGACATGCAGTCAGAAAATATCTTGGTGCAACAATGAAATGGAAAAAATGAAAAGTATCTTAGCAAAAAGATGGAGTTACATACTGAATTGAGCTAAATAAGGGAACATACTTCACCCGTCAAGTTAATTGCAAGTGCTGTTAAGCTGAGTCAACCAACTGATGATGCAGTATCACCAAAGGTTTCAGTGGCTCCTGCTGCCTCTGTACAGCTGAATATGGAACAGCAGCTCTTGGAGATGGAGGGAGCGTTACATCTGGCTGGCAGTGAAAATGGCGGAGCGGTCGTGTGCCAAAAGTCGCCAGCTCCCCCCATAGCAGAGTCATTGGAAAAACTAAAACAGGCTGGCACAGACTCAGGGCACAGTGGCAGTCTTCAGCACTGGCTCATAAGTGTGAGACTTCAAAGCATAATGCAGCAGTTAAGAAAGGTACGGAAAAAGTCTTTGCAACATAAACCTAAGGGCTATATTGCCTGGATCTCGTCCATGCAGACAGCATCTAGTTCAAACACTTCTGTTCCAGTACCTCCCCCAAGAAGCATGGAGACAGGTACTGAGAACTAGTCCCCTGTCCATACACTGGAGGATGTAGACTGCATACAGGGTGCAGACAGACAATGGACCCCTGACCCCTCGGACCCCACTGTTAAAAGTTACCAGGAACTCACCCAGGAAACAATTCAAAAGGCGGCCACCGAAACTGTTCCTGCTATGAGCTCCAACTCACCTTGGGGTAACACAACTACTGAACTTATTGAAAATACTTCTATATCAGTACAATGTACTACTGGGACTATTAGCTCTGTAGGGGCATCTGCTCCCTCCTTGGATAATGGAGACCAAATGCATGTAGAAGAAGAACCCAGAAGATTGGGATCCTCAGAAGAGGTTGTGGGCAACCCTAACCAGCAAACTCGGTTGGACCCCATGTTTAAACTATCAGATTTATTTCAGAATAAGGGTGAACCCGCTCCTAGAAGGAATGCACTTCAGTTAATCTACATAGGGGGTTAGAGTCTCCACCGGACAGGTTGCATATTGCAAGAATTCTGTTAAAGGGGTCAATGAAGTTCTTTTCCTCCAAGATTTTTGCCTTGATTCATATTGGTAGTTCCAATTATGATGTAAGCTTTAAAAATGTCCCTAGTTTAGACAGATTCAGGTCACAGTATCAAGTGCTTAAAAACTCCCCAGTCTGGACACTGTTTTTTGCAATACCTCTTACTAGGCCCTTAGTCAAGAACATAACAGTCATGTTTAAAAACGAAGGGGTCAATGTATGGGACATTCTTTTTTGGTTGCATCAGCAGTGTGATGTATTAGGCAGGCCGTCCCCTATACTGGATAGTGAATAGATCTGGGACGGTGGGTGGAGGATAAGGGTAAAATTGTTCTCTACTAATAGTGGCCCAGTGCATCTCCCCAATAGCTTTTTTTCTGGGTAAAGATCGAGGGTCCCTCTTTTATGCAGGGCAACTCTGATCCAGCTTTAAATGTGTATCACGCACCTATTTAAGTTCTGCTTGAGATACTTCTTGCTGCAATCACTGTCTGGAATATGATCATGCTGCTACAAACTGTTTATATTTATTTAAGTGTGATCTTTGTGAACACACTGACCATGCTTATGGGTGTTGTCCCTTTCATAATAAGAGGATTGTCCATCCCATGGGTGTTTGATTGATAATGCCCAGAAGTTGCAGGCTAAAAGAGTGGCAGAGAAGAGTCTTAGGACAGCCAGAGAAACCTTGGAGGTAGAAAGGGATGCTCCAGAACAGGTAGCTCCAGAGCCCCAGTTGGACTTTGCACAGAACACAGGTGTCCAAATGGTGGTAGACATCCAGCCTGCTCCTATCAGCAGAGTTGAGGTGGCAGTTTTCTACAGACAAATAGCTAAAATATAGTTTTCTACTTCCCCATACAGAAGAACTAACCTTCAGTTTCATTTTGTGGTAGTCAGAAATGTCCACGGATGCTGAGATGAGGAAGGCTTCTCCAAAACATACTCCTGTAACTCCTGAGAAGGACCCGAAGAAACCATGAGCCTCCAGTTCAGTGGCAGGGCCAGCCACAGTGCACGCATCAGCAGAACAAGAACCGCTCACACTTCAAAGGTTTCTGGAGGAATTTAAGCCCTTCAGGGAAGATCTGCACAATATTACAGCTGAACTAAAGTCGCTCACCCAGGCGTTAGAGGAAGTATAGCAGAGAGCATCGAACAATACAGCCAGAATTTGTTCGCTTGAAAAGTGGGCCAACAGAATAGATCCAGAGCTCGTGGCTGCTAGGCAAAGTATGTCTCGCTTAGAACTGAAAGTGGAAGACCTAGAGGTCCACAACCATTGGAACAATGGTGTCCTCTTAGGTTTTCCAGAAGGAGAGGAGTGTCAGGATACCATCTTAATTATACAAAAGATGATAGAGAAATGGCAAGCCCCTCTCCATTTTGGCCTAAATATATCATAGAGAGAGCGCTCTGGGCTGTCCGCCAAAAGCCACCTTCGGAGGCTTCACCGCATCCCCTCATCTTCAGATTTTTGAACTTTCTTGAGCGTCAGCATTTTCTTCTCAAGGTAAAAGAGTTACAAGAAATGAGATGGGAGGGCGCTAAAATCAGAATTGCACAGGATCTCCCGGCCACTGTGCATCAAAGGAGAACAGCTTTTCACCCTTGAGTATCAAAAATTAATGCTGCTGGGATCAAATTTAAGATGGTCTAGAAACATAGAAACATAGACTTTGATGGCACATAAGGACCGCTTGGCCCACCCAGTCTGCCCATTTCCCTACCTACAGGATAAGCTGCAGATCCTAGTTAACCAACAGTCTATTTCTTCCCATCCCCCACAAGAATTGCTTTATGTCTGTCCCATGCATTCTTGAATTCTCCCACAGTTTTAGATCCCACACCCTCCTCAGGAAGGCTGTTCCATGAGTCCACCACCCTCTCTGTGAAAAAATGCTTCCTCACATTGCCCCTGAGCCATCCTCCCTCTATCTTCAATTTGTGTCCCCTTGTTCTTGCACATCTCTTTTTCTGAAAGATGCTACCCTCTTGGACTTTGTTGATTCCACTGAGGTACTTAAAAGTTTCTATCATGTCCCCCCTCTCCCTCCTTTCCTCAAGGGTATACATATTAAGCTCCTTTAGTCTCTCCTCATATGGCTCCTCTTGCAGACCCTGCACCATTTTAGTTGCCCTCCTCTGGACTGCCTCCACCTTGTCTATGTCCTTGCGGAGATAGGGTCTCCAGAACTGGATACAGTACTCCAGATGGGGTCTCACCAACTGTCTGTACAGAGGGATAACAACTTCCTGTTTTCTGCTGGTGGTGCCTCTCTTCTTACATCCCAGTATCCCCCAGCCCTCCCTACTGCCTTCTCACATTGCTTGCTAACCTTAAGGTCATCCGATATGATTACCCCAGGTCTCTTTCCATTTTTGTTGTTGTCACTACTCCCCCATTGTGTAATCTTCCGCTGGGTTTTGTTTCCCCGGTGCATTATTTTGCACTTCTTTGCATTGAATCCAACTTGCCATACTTCTGACCATTCCTCCAGCCTTGCCAAGTCCCTTCTCATCCTTTCCATGCCTCCTTGTGTATCAATCCTGTTACAGATCTTTGTATCATCTGCAAAGAGGCATACTTTTCCTTCCAATCACTCTGCAATGTCACTTATAAAGACATTAAAAAGGACTGGACCCAGTATTGAACCCTGCAGTACCCCACTAGTAACCCCTCTTTCTTCAGAGTGGACTCCATTTACTATTACCTTCTGTGTCCTGTTGTCCAGCCAATGTTTTTACCCAGGCTACCACCCTGGGACCCACTCCCAGGCTGGTTAGATTATTAATCTTGTGTGTGGGACTGTGTCAAATGCCTTGTTAAAGTCTAGGTAGGCCATGTCCACAGCCCCTCCCTGGTCTACTACTTTGGTCACCCAATCAAAGAAATAACTTAGATGTGTCTGGCATGACCTTCCCGCTGTGAACCCATGCTGTCTTGGGTCCTGTGCCCCACTTTCGTCTAGGTACTTAACAATTCTTTCCTTCAGAAGTGATTCCACCACTTTCTCTACCACAGAGGTCAAACTGACAGGTCTGTAGTTTTATGCCCCTGTCTTGCTCCCACTTTTCTGAAGGGGAATCACATCTGCCTTCCTCCAGTCCACAGGTACCACGCCATCTTCCCATGATTTGTTAAAAAAGGGTAGTCAGGGGTGTCACTAGTTATCCCATTAATTCTTTTAGAATTCTGGGGTGAATTCCATCAGTCCACTTTCAGTTTTAGGAGTTCTTTCAGAACCCTTTCTTCTGTGAAAGGACTGGGATTGACCCCCCTATCCAGAGTGCTTCTGTTAATTGGATTAGGCACATCTCCCTCCTCCTCTTCTGTGAATACTGAGCAGAAGTATTTATTCAGTATCCCTGCTTTCTCACTGTCCCTCTCTGCCCACTGACCGTCCTTTCTATTCAGCCTCACTATCCCTCCCTCCCTCCCTTTGTCTTTCTATGCTCCCTGATGTACCCATAAAAGGTTTGACCCCCTTCTTAACCGAGTTAGCTATCTTTTCCTCAGTTTGTGCCTTTGCTATTCTGACTTCCCTTCCTGCTTCCTTCTGCCTTAACTGGTACAGTTCTCTGTCCTGCTTTTTCTGTGTTTCCTTATACTTCCTAAATGCTATATTTTTCTCCCTAATCTTCCCCAACACCTCTTTTGAGAACCATAGTGGCCTTTTTTATTCATTTTGATTTGTTTATTTGCTGAAGCAACATCTTGTTGCCTCTGTGATGGGAGTTTTGATGTCTTTCCATTGTTGCTCCACCCCTCTTTTTAGCCTGTTTGCTAGTGCTTTTCTAAGGCACTCTCCCATCTTGCCAAAGTCAGCACTCCTGAAGTCCAGTACCCTCACTTTTGTATGGCTTGAGTCTGTAGCTGAGTTTATCATGAACCACACTGTTTGGTGGTCACTTGTTCCCAGATTGTCTACCCAGCTAAGCTTCAAGTATTAGTGGCTGGGAATTGGTTATCCTATGACGATCCAGATGCTGTGGTGGCTGGGCTCAAAGCTGTCCTTCCAGACCTCTGCAGTGACCCCTGAGCTGTAAATGAAGATTGTGGGGAATCAGCTCGAGTGGTAGAGTGAAAATGACCTACTGGTGGTTAAAACATGTATAAAAATGAACATTTTTTTTTCATCTTAATAATGTAACTTGGCAGACTGTACCGCTATCTGAATATTTCTTGGGCTAATTACCTCCGACTTCTGCCCTAGGGAACTGCTAAACCCTATGCAGTCTGGATTCAGAGCTAAACATAGCACTATCTCAGCCCTCTCCAAAGTTACTAATGACTGGCAGCGTAATCTTGAGAGCAAAAACTTTATTTGTGCCGTTTCCCTTGATCTAAGCAAGGCTTTTGACATTGTTGACCATAGTCTGCTACTCTACTCCCTTCAAACCATAGGTGTGGACCCCTCCTCTCTGCGCTGGTTTACTCACTATCTTACAGGGTGCCTTCAACAAGTTAAAGCTGAAGGTGGCCTGCACCCCTTAAAAACTCTGCAAAGAGGGGTACCTCAAGGTTCTATATTAGGGCCCTTACTTTTTGCAATCAACATTATTAATAGCATTGACTACTGTATAAAACAAGCCAACATCCATCTGTTTGCAGATGATACAGTTCTCTACATGTGTCACCCAACGCCTGAAGCTGCCTGAAATGACCTACAGTCAGAATGCAACCTTTTGCAAAGCTAACTCCTCCAAAAAAAGCTACTCCTTAACGCCAAAAAAACTAAAGTGATGGTCCTCTCTCCTTTCATCCGTACAGCTAACCCTGTGTCCAGTGGGACAGTTCCCCAAATTACCACAGTTCTAGGTGAAAAACTAGAGTTTATTACAAAATTCAAGTAACTGGGAGCTTGGATAGACCAAAGACTCTCCATTCAACATATCAAGGACTTGCTAAAATGACTTCGGCAAAGGCTTGGCCTGTTTTTTAGAATCAACCAAGTTCTCACCAGAGATGCCAAGAAACAACTGGTCCAATCCATTTTCCTATCATTAGTTGATTACGTTGATTTCCTCTACAGCCAATGCCCCAACTCTTACATGGCTAAACTGGACACACTCTACCATTGAGCACTGAGGTTTATAATGGGACTTCCCTTCGACATGCATCACTGCACCCTATATGCGGCAGTGGGGTGGACATCACTAAATTCAGGCGCCATAGAAACGCCGCTCTATGGACCTATAGAGCCATCTCTAATAAGGTGCCTTACTATATCTCCTACTGTTTTCCACTGAGTATAATTGGGAAATATGCGTTAAGAAGTTACTCAGCTATTACACTTTAAGTACCCAAAGCAAAATCCCGCTTCGGCAGGGCAGCCATAAGCTACGTGCTACCTACCTTATGGAATGATCTACAAAAACCCTCAAATTAAGCACTCTAATCGGTATAAATGCCTTCAAGATGCTTTATTTCCGTACAATCAGAGAAGTATGTAACTGCTTCACCCACTCAGACCCAGTACCAGTGTCTGCACTGGTATATAGCCATGCCTAGACCCAGTTTTAAGTACTGACCCCCCAGCTTGCTCCACACAAGCCTAATTGTCCTCTCTCTTATCCCCCTGTCTTATCAACACTAGGCTCATCCATCCCCTTATCCTTCCTTTCCCAACCTTGGATAGGAGCTCACTACCTCTGGGTTGTGACATCCTACCATGCCCCGTACTTTATAGCATTCAATCCTGGAGCTCATACATACTCCTTTTCTCCATCCACCTTCTCTGCATCCTGTTTTACCAACTCCTCTCTGTGCACCGTGCCCTCCTAGCCTTTCTCCCCCTACCTCCCTCCCTTCCCCCCCAACCTTCACCTCTACCTGGTGTATATTTTTATTTTATTTTTTTTCTTCAGTTACTTCCTCCTGCAACCTTAGATAACCTGCTTTATCTTCCTATAGTCACTTCTATGTATGTAAATACCCTGTAATCTGTACAATATCTGTATAATTCTATGTACATATGAACTTCTTTTTCTTCCTCTCTGTAAACAGTATTATCTACAGTATATTGCCATGTAAATACCTGTGTTGACCTGTATATACAATTGTTCACGCTCCACCCAGGTCCCTCTTGTAAATGAACTTCTGGTCAACGATGAACGCCTGGTTAAATAAAGACTTGATTGACTGATTGATTGATTTGCTGGTGGTGTAAAAGAAAATACTGTGAGGAGCCAAGAAACACACTGGATTTCCTGGATTTATATTGCTGGAAAGGTTTTTTTCCCTTTTTACAGAGCAACCAGGGTCTATAATGGACACTCCTCTCCTCCACAGCAGTGTGCAGTGTTGAGCAGTCACCTCAACAAGATTTCCCTCATCTGCAACACACGATCTGTGCCATCAGAGGGAGCATGAGTCACATTCTTGCATCACCTATCTGATTTAATTCTCTTGTGCACAGTTCACATGGAGTAACCTATATTGGGGGCATGCGTTTACCCTATTAGACACCAAAAAGGATAATTAGCCTTCCCAGAACTACTACTTATCTCTGGTTTGGTGCATTCAACAGAACTGCTGTGTTTAAAATTTACGCCTGTAGTGTGACAATGCTTATGGAACAATATTCTGGTGTCCTGCCATTAACCCCCCCCCCCCCTTTTCTCCATCTAAGCATCTGTTTCGGTTTGTTGCAACTGGATTAAAAGTCCTGTTACTCTGGATCGAACTGAGGGGGGGTTATATCGAACCTGGGCTTTCTTTGCTTCATTTCAAAATGACTCCACCTAAAGACAGCCTTTGATATTTGGTTTTGCTTCCAGAGCAAGCGACTGCTTGAATTTCCAAACTTGGGCTGGTAGCACTCATTTCTTTTATTTATTTACTTTGTGTCTCTACAGCCTGTCAGTGAGTCCTAAGGCTATTTTACTAAACGTCTTGTTATCCAAGGACATTAAAGGGGACTTAATGCTGGACAATGGAATGCTTATTGTTTAAAGGGGACATATGACTTATGTTTGGGATGCCTATTGGTTTGTTGGGGAATACTCAATTATTAGGTAGGAGATTATTTTAATTCATTTGTATTTACCATAAAAAAAGGTCTTCTGTTTTGTTTTCAGATATGGGGACATTGTTCTGATATGCTGTACCCACAGATTATCTATTTTTAGAAATGTCAATCTGGAGTTACTGCAACCCTTTGTTGCATGCATTGGAATGTTAGTTCAGTTAGCATCTTTGATTGCAGATGCAAAATTAGGGGGTATCTCACTACTGTTTAGTTGATATCTAATTAAGACTTACAATTTGTTTCATTCAATTTTGAAAAGTTTTAGGGTTGGCAGAGGGAATATGATTATATAAAAACTTACTGTTTACTAGTTTCTGCCAACAGAGATGTTATTATGTTAGTTTACATTTAGGCAGAGTTAACATAGGGTGGCTGGAGGGAGAAGGAAGAGGAGGAGGAGTAGTAATAAGGTGTGCTGCAGAGCACAGTTCGAAGCAAAGAGAGAGGAAGGGAGGGCTGGGGATTTCTTAGATTTCAATGAAGTACTTTTAGTGGTTACAAACCTAAGGGATTTGTTGGGTGGTATGGGTTCCTTAGTGGGGGTGGAGAGGGAGGATAGCACAGAGACAACACAGATGGAGGTACAGAAGTTTATTAGGCACAGTACATGATCAAAGAGATGACCAATTGTCACAATAGGGGTAAATAGCTAGAGATTTAATAATTGCGAAGTGGAATGTTAAAGGGGCCAGGCAGTAGAATAAACAGTATAAAGCTGTTAAACACTTAAACCTTCTGAAGGCCGATATTGTGTTTATACAAGAATCACATATGCTTAACGCAGAAGCTCTCTAGCTGAGGAGACAACAAATAGGACAAGTTTTAGCCATGGGAGAAATACCCATAGCAGTGGTGCTACGAGTCTAGTAAGCAGGTTGGTTCCATTTACCCCAATCCAAACTATTTGTGACCCTCAGGGTAGATTCCTGTTAATTAAAGGCAGACTCCACATGTCAGACATCTTACTGGGTAGGGTACATGGTCCAAATATTGATTCTTCTGGGTTTTTCATGCAGTTAATTTCAGTACTGACCCCCTTCCTGTCTATCCCGATAATCTTTGGAGGTGACCTAAATTTAACTTTTGACCCAAGTATAGATCGAATGGGAGATTCTCAGAAAGGCCATTCACCTGCTCAAAGGGCACTCTGAGAATTAGTGGATCAATTGGGTCTGTATTTGCGTGTCCTTCACCCGAATGTTAGGGAATACATGCTCTTATCTCATGTACATGGGACTTCCTCCCCAATTGATTATACACTTATTTCACAAACACTTATTCCAGAGGTGCTGGACTCGTCCATACATCTAGCCCCCGATCACTCCATGGTCACTGCCAGATCTCTTTTATTTCTTCCTAAAAATTGAGGTAGTTGGAAATTAATAATCAACTTCTAAAAGACCCAGGACTAGTCAAATATATTTTGAACCAAATTGCACATCTCACCGCTATAAATTAGAATTCCACAGGTAAACCAGACATGGAATGGTATGCTTTAAAAGCTTATTTGAGAGGGTTGCTGATTGGTCTAGCTTCCAAATGGAAGAATAAACTGAAGGCCAATTATTATCCCTCCTCATGCAAATTAGAGACATGGAGACCAAGCTTACCCTTCATTCTACTGAACAGTACAGACAGGATCTGGTGAGTCTGAAGGATTCCTACCTAGGGCTTCTGAGAGAGAAGGCAGAAGTGGCAATTCTGAAGGTTAAAGCCTCCTATATGGATCAAGGAGAAAAAGCTGGCTGATTACTTCCCCTTAGGCTTAAACAGCAGGAATCCTCCAGGTCAGTTGCTGCTATTTGTTCCATGGAAAGTGGCTCCTTGTTAACCTCCCCAGAGGACATAGTTAAGGAATTAAGGAGTTACTATCAACAACTATATAGTCCCATGGCTCATCCCCCTTAAAAGCATTATTTAGATATATACCTATCAGAGTCTCATCTGCCTTCTCTCTCTGAACCGCAACAGCTTTCCCTGATGATAGCCATTTCAGCGGCAGAATTAACTAGAGTAATTAAGTATCTCCCCATGGACAGAACACCTGGGCTAGATGGGTTCCCTCCCAATTTTTACAAAGAATTTGCTAAACAGTTAATTCCTGTCCTCTTACCTTTTTATCAGCTTATTCTTTCTGGAGCCAAATCTGATAAATCTATATTTGAAGCCTTGACTGTCCTCCTACCCAAACCCAACAAGAGCCTGGAGGTAGTGACAAGCTACAGACCAATATCACTCCTCATTCAAAACATCAAAATTATATCTAAACTTTTAGCTGACCATATTAGTAAAGTTCTCCCAGATCTCATTGGGCCAGAAGAAGTGGGCTTTATGAAGGGGTGTTACTCTGTGGATCACTTGAGCACCCTTGCCCATGTCTTCTCGGTCTCCAGGGATGACAATTTTCTAGCTGCACTGTTTTTTCTGGATGCCGAGAAGGCATTCAACAGGGTTAATTGGAACTACCTATTATGTGCCCTGAATGCATTTCATTTTCCCCCGGAGTTCCAGAAATGGATCAGTGCTCTGTATATATCTCCAACAGCTCAGGTATCTAGTAATGGGTTAATTTAAGAGTTGTTCCCTTTACAATCGGGCACAAGGCAAGGTTTTCCCCTGTCCCCACTTCTCTTTAACATTTATCTTGAACTCCTTATCTGTAGACTGACCGACTATCAGAGTGTTCAAGGTATAACAATTCAGGGTCATACAGTTAAAGTTTTGGCCTACGCAGACGACCTTCTACTTCAAATAATAATAATAATAAAATGAATTTATTGTAGCGCCTTTCATGTATCAAAGCACTGTACATTCAAGATAAAAACAGAATACAATAAATACAATAAAATCAATAAAATACAGAATAGGCTTTTCCCCATGAAAAAGTCTTGAGACCTTGCTTGAAGCACCCCACCATCCTGTGATCCCGAAGCTGATGTGGCAGAGAATTCCAGAGGGTAGGTGCCACAAACCCAAAAACATGTGCACCAGATGACTTTAAACTTACCCTCAGAATCTCCAGCAACCCCTCGTTAACCAAGCGGAGCTGTTGCAGAGGGGTGTAGGGAACCAGGAGCTCTTTCAAGTAATCAGGACCCTGTCCATGTTGGGCTTTGTAAGTCAGTAGACCTACCTTAAACATGATCCACCACTGAATAGGCAGCCAATGCAGACTGTTTAGCACACGGGTAATATGAGTTCTTCTAGATCTCCCAGTCAACAAATGTGCTGCCGCATTCTGCACTAGCTGCAAGTGGCGGATATCAACCCCATGAAGCCCTAAGTAAAGGGAGTTGTAGTAATCAAGGTGCGATGTCATAAAGGTGTGGACCAAAACAGGTAGGTCGCTAGATGGAACAAGGTGCCTAATCCTAGCAATGTTCCTAAAATGGTAAATGGCCAGCTTGATGACTGCCAACACCTGATGACGAAAGGTCAGACCATCGTCAAGCACCACTTCTAGGTTACACACCCATTCAGAGGTGAGAATCTGGGCCCCCCCAAGACCAAACCTGAGGGGAGCTCAGTCCTCAATCCCTCTGCCCTACAACCCGGGTCCACTACCAAAACCTCAGTCTTTTCTGGGTTTAAACTGCTGGTGCTCATCCAATCTTGGATTTCTATGAGGCAGCTGTTCAATACTGAGATATCACTAACCTGGTCAGGAGCAAAAAACAGGTAGAGCTGGTATCATCTGCATAGCAGTGAATCCTCAGCCCATACCATCTTACAATGTCTCTGAGGGGCAGCATATATACTGCGAATAACATGGGGGACAGCACCAAATCCTGGGTACCCCGCAAGGCAGAGAGAAATTCCCAGAAGAAAATATACCTGAGCCAACTTTCTGCATTCTACCAGTGAGGAAAGATGTAAACCATCTGAGAACTGTACCAGACAGCCCACAGATGGACCTCAGACATTTGAGCAGAACCCCATGATCCACAGTATCAAAAACTGATGATAAATCAAGGAGAACCAATATGGAACAGTGTCTCCGATCTCTCACCATCAGGAGATCATTGAGCACCCAAACCAGAGCAATCTCAGTACTATGCCTCTTACAAAAACCCGATTGGAGAGGTTTGTGTAAATTATGGATGGTAAAATGGTTATCCAGTTGAGCTGCCACAACTTTCTCAATAACCTTCCCCACAAAAGGGAGCTTAGAGATAGGCCTGTAGTTTGCTAGGTTATCTGGGTCTAAAGAAGCTTTTTTCAAGAGGGGTATCACCACCCCCACCTTCAGGGCGCTAGGAAAACTCACCCAAATCCAGAGAGCACCGGGCAATCTGAGTTAAGACCAGGCCAATGATGTCGCTACAACCCAAAATCAGGGAGGTAGGGCCCAGGTCTAAACTACAGCAGGTGGGATGCATCACCTGGACAATCCTCATAATATCCACAAACTCCGGCAGATCAAAGGTACTCCAGGAAACTCCAGGCTCTGTGACATGGCACCGATCAACAGCATCGCCCATAGAGTGAAGTTGGAGGCATTCCTGCCTGATGTCAGCCACCATATTCGCAAAGAAGCGAGCAATCTCGTCACAATCATTTTGTGAAAAAAATCAACAGAACTGCTGACAGGCTGGGTTGTACAGTCTGTCAACAGTTCTGAAGAGTTGAGCCAGTCAATTCCATGTGACAGCTATTTCCCTGGACAGAAATTCTGCCTTCTTATGGGAAATTTCTGTTTGATAGAGTTTATAATGCTCTAACAAAATAAGGTGGTCAGGATCTAAGGCTGTCCTCCGCCAACAACACTCCAACCTACGCCACTGTTTCCGCAACTCCCTTAGAGTCCCATCAAACCAAGGGGCCCCAGGGTGAAACGGAAGAAGTGAACATGAACTGGAGCAATCAGATTGAGAGCTGAAGAAACTGCCCTATTATAGGCCACAACTAACCGCTCAGGATCTGTGCTAGTCTTGCCCAATAACAAGAGGTCAATTACCACCATCAGGTCTTCAGGGACCACATCCCACAAAGGGGGATAACTGAACATCTCCAAAGGGGATGACCTACCCAGGGGGACCGAAAAATTGAACCCAACAGAGTAGTGGTCGGACCAACTGACTGGTTCCACCACCAAGTCGGAGGCCACAATCCCCAGGAGGAAGACTAAATCAAGAGAGTGACCATCCTTGTGAGTAGCTGAGGAAACAACCTGTATGAAGCCCAGAGATGTCATCAGCTGGAGGAAGTGTTGACCAAAATGTGAGGATTCATCATCGACCCGGGCATTGAAGTCACTCAGAACCATCAATCTGGGCAACTCCAATGCCATGTCAGCGGCAAAGTCTGATACTTCCTGCAGGAACAGCTTCTCATCACCTGGTGGATGGTAAATGAGAGCTATCCTGCACCCCACACCAACTACCATGGTACACTCAAATGACCCAGCCTCCTCAACTGGTACACCAGTTAGGCCCAATTTGGTCTTGAAACAGACCACAACCCCCCCCCCGCGGTCCAATCTTGGGCGATATAAAACTGAGTACCCAGCAGGAACAGCTGCCTCTAAAATAGGGGCAGCATTCCCATCTAACCAGATCTGGGTAATGCAAACCAGATCTGCCCTTCCAACAAAGTCTGCAATAAGGCCAGTCTTGTTGCAGACAGATCTGGCATTGCATAACAGACCTGAGTTGGACGAGTTTGGCAAGCTGTCCCAACTACTTGCCCTCCCAAAATGGAGGTGCCCTTGGGTATGGGAACTAGAACTGAATCACCATGTTCCAGGTACCATTTCACCCCAGGGCATCTTCTGGTCCTAACCACACCTATGGGAGAGCACCACTCATTCGGGCCCCACTGTCCGTGACCCCCACCCACCCCCAACTCCCTCCCCTGTGAGAAATCTGTAGTGCTCAACAGCACTGATAAACAGAAGCAGGTGGGGGGAGAAGAAAACGGGCAGAAGGTGCGGAGAGCACAGGCCGAATAGCACAGGATGGGGGGGCGAGCAGGCACATTCCTCTAATAATTATGGCAAAATAGTAGGGAAAGCACATAAAACACCAAATTCACAGATCCAAAGCGAAACTGCAGACAATTAAAAAGCCCCAAAAACAATAATAACTTACTGTATACAGTAATCCTTGCCCTAACAAAACATATTAAACTCCCCTCCTCCCACTATAGGATGACTTTTAACTCCAGAACAAAATAATAATAAAAAAAAACCAATAATACAGTCCCCTCTCACAGGATATAAAATAACCACACAGATATAAATTCTCCTTCTTCCACAGCCCTCTCACAGCCGAGGGACAGAAAAAATAAAAATCGTACAATAACACAACCCCCTCTCACAGGATTAAAAAAACAGACACAAATATAAATTCCCCCCTTCCACAGCCCTCTCACAGCCAAGGAAGAAATGAAAATAATCAAGCAGCAACTAAAATAAGCATAAACATCAAAATACTATAGAAAATAAAATATAGGCACCCTGGACCTCTCACCACCAGGAGACAATAAAACAAATTAATAAGTCCAGGAGAAAAATCATCAAGCAGTAGGAGGAGACATAAGAAAAATTCAAAGCAATATAAATCCAAGTCCTAATGAAAGTTTCAAATAATCCAACATAGGTAAAGTCCAAAAAACAAATAAGAGGCAGAGCAGCAGAAATTCCATCAGTTTCAGATTAGGGCTTCCCGAATGTGGCAACACACAGACTCCGTGCAGATCCAGAGAAGAACCATAAAGTCTCAAAAAAGAGTCATAAAAATAAACTATATCTCACCCTGACATGTCCATCTCATAAAATATCTCATCCTGACATGTCCATCACTCCCATGCTGGAAATCATTGAAGATTTTAGCAAGATTTCCAACTACAAACTAAATATTGAAAATATAGTTGTATTCCCCCTTAACCATAAGGTTATGAGGCACTCAGTCTCTGTCCTGGGGCTCTTCAGGAAATCGGACTCCTTGAGATACCTTGGAATAGAACTCGTGAGGAGTGTGGCCCACCTGTGGAAGTTAAATTTGGATTCTCTTATTCATACGATTAGTCAGGATTTGAAGAGATGGTCCCTTCTCCCAATATCCCTTCGGGGCAAAATTAATCTGATTAAAATTAAATATTAGCTTCCCCTTCATGGTTTAAAAAGGTTCATAGGCTCATCATTGATTTTATTTGGGCTGGTAAAAGACCATGGCTGGCCTTTCATAAGCTAGCTGCCCCCAAAGTGAAGGGTGGGTTATGTTTGCCACATATAGGTCTCTATTATTGAGCCAGTCACGTAAACAAATATCTCAGATGGATATCTGCTGGTGACCCTCAGTCTCCTCTACCATTCCTACCTGCCTAGCTCAAGACTGAGTTATCTCAGATAGAAGCCTATGGTCTCTCTCCGGCTGCACTCCTAGTCACAAGGCTGAGCTCTCTCTCTCTCTCTCCTCAAGGGAGGGGATCTCCCACCTAACCTCCATTAGAAGTCATACCCAGCTTTTTTCCTTCTTAAAATATAACCACACCTTGGATCTGGTTCAACCCTTGAGGGATAATCTAAATGTCAGGATAGCTGGCAAAGCACTCTCGACTGGATGGCTATTGCAGTTAGGGGATTGCCCACTCACATACTTTGTCAAAGAAGAAAGGACCTGGCTTTCTTCCCTGGAAATTATGAACAAATCTAACATCCTGAAATCCAACATTTTTGAGGTTTACCAGTTGCATCACCTTTTGATAAAGACATTTGGAGAGTACCTCAATTGTCTTCGATTCCAAGTGGATCTGAGTTCCATGGCTGGTTTCCCACAAGCAGTATCCAAAATGTATGATATTCTATACGATTGGATTTGTCTAAATAGTTTTGGCCCTACTGCTTTTTGGTCCTCCCTCTTCCCAGACACAACCATAAATTGGCCTCTCCTATGGAAAAATTGCCATAAATTTGTCACCCAAGGCAGGCTCAGGCTTATGCAATTCCAAATATTGCATAATCTTTGCTGTACCCCACAAAGATTGGCCAAATGTGGCATTGCAAGTTCTCCCACTTGCATTTGGTGCATGCAAGGAGAGGGTAACTTGCTTCACATTTTTTGGTCGTGTCCGAAAGTGTCCCCCTTATGGTCACTTATTAAACAAAGAGTGGATCCTCTTTTAGGCCTGGCTGATTCATTTTCACCTGAAATCTGCCTGTTAGAGGATTTCTCATCCATCTCAGTCCTTATCTGAAAGTATAGCATGGCCTTAATATCTGTGTCTGTTAAAAAATTGGTCCTGAGACATTGGAAGGATACTAATGAAATTACTTACAAAGAATGGCTCCAGGAACTTCTGGCAAACCTTAGAACTGAAAAGACCATAACAAGCCTTTATAACAGATTCAAAAAGTTCAACAGAATATGGGGCCCCCTACAGTCCCTTTGGTCCCTATGACCTGTTGACAATGGTACCTCAACTTCACCATGTTGAAATATTTAATTGTAACTCTGTGCTGGGTTATTGGGAGGGTGGTAGGGAATAGGGGGAGGAGAGGGGGACAGAACAGATATTTTAATGTTGTCATACTAATGCTGCATACATCATGTACACTGTGGATCTATTCTCAGTACTGTATTGTAAAATCTTTAATAAACTTTTAATAAAAAAAAATTCCTGCACCAAGAAAAAAAATTCCCTTCAGAATAATGTATCCCACCAGGCAGATCATCACCACCCCAAACGGCCCCAAGGAGATCCTAAATGCTGAGATGGCAAGAAGAGACTTACCCAAGCTACTCCCCTACAAGAGTCATTCAAGTGCCTCGGAACATCAGCTAACAGCTGGTAAGAGGCTCATTTCCTACTGTTAACCATCATGATATAGCATACTAAAAGAAAGCCCTTCTAGTTTTTCCATGACAATGCTTAGTAAATAAAAGGAAGAGGCCCATGAACTATGCATGATTAAAGTACTTCCAGGCTTTCCCCCAAAATGGCCATTTAAGTAACACAAAAATGGTGCTTTACAACTTCTTTGTCTTCTCCTAGCCAAAGACACAGTTTTTCCCAACTGCCACACCTTGATTTATGGCCAAGCAACTTGGCGCTGCAATGGCCACTGCCCTTGGCCTCTGGTCAGGGTGAAAAACGAAACCACCTGCAGTGATAGGACTGAGAGCAATTCCTACCTGTGGACAGACCCACAATTGTTTAGCCACCAAACAACACTAAATGAACCCCAAAAGTATGGGCCTGAAGTAGGAATTGATCTGTTCCACAGGACAGCACACAACACAAAGTAACCAGAAAATCCTTGGGTGTTAAAAGGGACAAAGTCTCACTCCAATCAATGCACAAGAAACCCTGACACTCATTTAAGCTCTAAGTACTGACGGTCCCTCTGGATGGCCCTCTCTTTGCCTCTAGCATGGGGTCGAGTATGAGGGGGAGAGGGGTGTGGAGAGAGAAAGGAGAGGAAACAGAAAAATTGCCCTGGACCACAGAAGGGAACCCTGCTCATGGTCAGCCTGACGCACAGAGAACTGGACTATATATACTCTCAAGAGTGGTGGTTGGGTAGTCAGAGTCTTGGAAAAAACTCAGCATGCTTGGTGGACACTACAAAAGCCCAGGAGACTAACAGAGCTGTATGATGATGGGACTAATAAGCATTTTTTGTTCTCAGGTAGTTTTATGACTGCCACCATTTGTGTCACTGCCTGGGTTCCTCTCCTGCACTCTCACAGGAGATCAAAAGTAGGGGCAATGTGACTCATTCAGGGAAGGAAGTGAGAGCAAAGCGCTCTCAGACTGGAGGTCGGTGGGGAGATAATACATAGGAGGGATGCTGATAGAGAGTATAAGCACAGAAATCTAAACAGTAGTCCAAGGAAGAAGGAGGGAGAGAGAGAGAGAGAGAGAGGGAGAGGAAGTATACCACGCTGATAGAGAGGAGCTACCCACATTCCAGTGATGCTTTCCCAAAGCTAATCAAACAGCCAGGTATGGATGTCACACCATGGCAAAAGCTCCATGGGATATGTGCAATGGGGAGGGCGGGCATGCTTCCCCAACAGAGCTAGCCACAGAATCAAGAGGATGAAGGGGACTCCCACACAACATGACACCCTCAGGGGGAGGTGATACTGGAATCTCACGTGGAGACAAAAAAGAAAGGCTGAAGAGCAGAACCACAGGGTAATAGAGGATGGAGGGAGAGCTGCATGGGGGGCAGGAGAGGAAGAGTAGACCAGCATCTGGAAGGGCTAACCACCAAACATCCAGTAAGAAAGAGAGGGTCAGGAACAGAGGCAAATATTCAATGGGGAAGGGAACCCTGATAATCTAATTGAGCTTATCAGCAATCCTTGGCTAGATCAGAAAGCAACATGTACATATATGGTTTATGATATGCAGGGACAATCTTGACAGGTCTGGAGCCAGAGGCCAAAGGTCTTGAGAGTCTGTCATGGATATGAAAGTAACTGGGTGCACACTGGCCAACCCCGTCTCCAAGACGTTGCCAGGTGGGGTATAGGCTGCTGTGAGCCCACCAAGTTATGTAATCGAGTCTATAATCTTTATATGTTTTATCTCAACTTATTGTTACTCCAGAATACTCTAAAGTCAAGCAAGATGAAATTTTTAGCCCTTAATGTAGTTGTTAGATATAGTTATAGATAGTTATAGTTATAGCATTATAATTTGTGTATCTATTGTATGTGTAATGATGCACCTTATTTTGTCCACTTTGCAACAGATATGGAATCCAAAATTGTATTGTTTACCACACCAAACATAATCACGGGTGGGGGGCACCCAATCATCCAGACTGAGCGGAGCGAGTCCTGGGGGAGGGTCAGATGGTCTTCTCACACCCAGGGGGCAAGCTCTACACACCACAATCCAGTGCACACACTTACACTCACAATACATCAATAATGGTAGATCTTTATTTTATTATTATCACATGGAATGTTAAAGGGGCACAAACACCGGAGAAGAGGCTTAGCATCCTATGGCACCTGAAACAAGAGGGTGCATCAATAGTGTTTCTGCAGGAGACCCATACGCCCTCCCCCAAGGCCAACCTTTGGTGCAGGTTGTGGGTAGGTTAGGCATATGCAGCAGGGCAGGACAACAGGAGAGGGGAAACAGCGATACTAATATATCACAACACCCCCTGGATCCTGCATAAGCAAGTGGCAGACCCAGATCAACAGTTCCTACTGCTCCACAGTATGCTAGATAGAACAGAGATAATCCTCACCACCATATACAGCCCAAATAAGGATGATCCACAGACCTTCATGACACTCTTATCAGAGCTAACCAAATTTAACTAACTCCCAATCATAGTGGCAAGGGACTAGAATTCAGTATAGGATGCCACAATAGACAGAACCAGTCAGCAAAGATTGGGGCTGACATCAAACCAAAGGTCCATAAGAGAGTTGCAGAACTCAGTAGGGCTCATTGAGCCCTGGAGAATGTTCCACCCAGAAGACAGAAGCTACATCTTCTGCTCACCGGTACATAACACCTCCTCTCACTTGGACTACTTCCTAACCACCCTAATATCTTTGCAAAGACACTTAAATGTGAAATCCTGGTGAAAGTGGTCTCAGTCCACTCCCCAGTACTGCTATCCTTTTCCAATCCTGATAGGCAGGAATGTGACTGCACATGGAGAATAAATAACAATCTCCTAAAATACTCTCACACCATAGAAAGCCTCAGGAAAATAACCCAGAACTTCTTTACAGAGAACCATAACTCATTATCAAACTACTCCCACATATGGGAAGCATTCAAATGTACAATCAGAGGAGAGCTAATCTGGCCACCAAAAAAAGGAAAAGAGTCCGAGAGCTAGATACCTTGCTCAAACAAATATGAACCAAGGAACAGGCCATATCCAAATCATCAACGGAAGAATCCTGGTTACAGCTCAACTCTCTAAAGGCAAGGTACGAAGAGCTTGTAAGAGAAAAATCAGAATTCTTAATCTTTCAAGCTAAAACAAACTATGTAGATCAAGGGGAGAAAGTGGATAGACTACTGGCCCTTAGATTAAAAGAATCTTATAAAAACATTAAAGGAATCAGACCTACCCCAGAAGACAGACACCTACCCAAGCCCAGAGAGACTGGCCTGACTTTTGCCAAATTCTATCAATCCCTCAATGCAGAAGATGCTGGGGCCACAGAAAACAAAATACACAACTTCCTAGAGGTGGTGAATCTTCCTAAAGTCCATGCTGAGGCTGCAACAAGGCTGGGGGCACCAATTTTGCCACAGGAGGTGCACACAGCGGTCTCAGACCCCCCATTGGACAAGGCCCCAGGCCCAGATGGCTTTTCAACAAACTTCTTCAAGGCTCTGCAGCCCACCATTGCAGAACCCCTCTGCAAACTCTACAATTTCACTCACTCTCACAACACACTTGAGCCCTCACTTCAGCAAGCCACCATCACCCTCATACCCAAACCATGGAAAGACCCAGAGAGAGTAGAACTCTACCGGCCCATTTGCCTCCTCAACATGGATCTGCAAATACTAATAAAAATCTTAGCAATGAGATTTGGTGCAATATGGGGGACTCTGATCAGGTATGAGCAGATGGACTTCATGCAGGGACACCTGTCCTCCGACCACCTGCATAAACTTGCATACATCATAGCAGTGGCCAAAGAGGTGAAGCACTCAGCTTTCCTGATGTCTCTGGATGCGGAGAAGGCCTTTGACAGGGTCTCCTGGTGCTTTCTTTACCTCACCCTCCAGAGGTTTGGTTTCCCTTCAGATTTCCTCATCTGGATAAAGCTACTACACTCCTGTCCAACAGCCTCTGTTAGATGCAATGGGGTCAACTCCAAGCCCTTCTGGCTACACAGAGGAATGTACCAAGGTTGCCCACTATCTCTACTCCTCTTTAACCTCTACCTCGAACCTCTAGCTAGGAGAATAATACAGTCAGTGGACATCTCAGGTATCAGGGTAGGACAACAGCAGTGCAAAAATCTCCTCATATGCAGACAATGTCCTCTTGCACCTGGTAGACCCACACAAATCAATCCCAGTCACCATCAATTACTGTGGGAATATGGTAAACTTTCTGGGTACAAGGTTAACCTCAAAAAAAATATGTCATGCCCTTCGATCATTTCACCACATGAGCCCAACAGATGCAGTGGGGGGCACCTGGGCCCCAGACTCTCTCACTACTTAGCCCTCAACCCAAAGAAAATCTTCACAAAAAAATTTGAATCCATCGATCCTACACTCAAACAGGATCTCAGTCGCTGAGTAGCCCTTCCCCTCATCCTCTGGGCAAGAGTGAACATTATAAAAATGAACATTCTGCCAAAACTGATTTACCCACTGAGCATGGTCAACATACATATCCCTTCCACTTGGTTCAGGAAATGAACAGCCACACTAACCAGTTTCATCTGGGGTAACAAAACACCCCACAGGTCCTATCACAAATTACCCTCCTCAAGATTCAGGGGGGACTGCAGCTCTTGGACCCCTATCTTTACTCTCTAGCAATCAATGCTGGGAAATTCCTCAGATGGCTGACCTGGGAGCTCGTACGCCAGTCAGGAGACTACATCCCCCAGTGGCTACAAATAGAGGCTGACCTCTGTCAACAGGCCTAAATCAACATAAATGCCCTCCTGTATATCCCTCAAGCTAAACTCCTTAAGCCTCTGTGGAGTGCACCCACAGAATCCTCTCTTCTAGTGAGCAAACAGCTACACAGAAGACTGCAACCTAATCCATGACCTGACCCAGACCAGCCAATATTTAACAACCTAGTTTTCAAAATCCAAAACAGACCCATCCCGCAAAATTTTCTAGGAACCCTACCACAACTTACACTAGGTCAACTGGTACAAAACAATGACTATATCCCCTATGCATCCTTCAGTGCTGCCCACCTATGGCTCTAAATCCCCCTTTTTGCCTTTCTACAGCTACAACACTCTGTGACATCAACTCTAGGCCCCAAACCCTGGTCGATACTGGACCATCCTCAGTAGGCTGAGCTAGCACAGCTCATCACAATGCAACACTCCACATCCCAGCCATACAAACAGCTACTAGTAGCCAACATACCCTGGTACTGGAAAGCAGAATTCCCAGAACTAGCAGACTGCAAGATTAGGACTGACATGTGGACCAACATCCACAAATATATAAAATTTAATGGCCTCAGGCTCATGCACTACAAGATAGCTCACAATCTCTACTACACACCAAAAAAACTTCACAAGATGCAATGCCTACACACACCTAATTGCACTAGATGCCAAGAACAAAAGGGCTCCCTTAGACATATACTTTGGGACTGTCCAGAGGCACAACCTCTGTGGGAGGAGATACGCACTCAAATGCATCCACTCCTGGAAATGGACTCAGCTTTCACCCCACAGATCTGTCTGCTTGGCCTGGACTTGGGCAAGGTCTGTAGTCCTCACAGGTACCATATATCCCTGATAGCAACCACTGCCAAGAAGATAATTCTCAAACACTGGCTTGATGACAAAATTCCACCATTCCAAGAATGACACAACACAATCCTGCTAGCCCTCAAAATGGAAAAAAATATCAGCTCCTTAAATAACAGACTTTCACAATACCATAAAAAGTGGGATGCTCTGAAGGCTCTCCTGCTCATGATGTGGGAGTGTGAACCTATTACCACATACACAACACCAAGCAATACAGATATCTAGTACTGACCAATTAAATGGCTGGCAATAACAGGTTTAGTATGCAACCTAACTTTAGAAATAAGTCCGCACTAGTAAGGGGCGCTAACCACCAACCATTACTGTGAATATGGATTACTGTACACACCTTGTGATCACAGTATGTATGTTTGTATGGACAAATCTGTTAAAGCCTAAACTGTTTGTAAATATGAAACTCCTTCAATTAAGTTTACTATTTAAAAAAATGATCAAGGAAAGGCCTTTGATAGGCTGGCACATGAGTTTTTGTTTTCCACCCTATTGGCTTTTGGAGTTCCAAAACAGTTTGTTAGTTGGATCAAAAGCATGTATAAAGGAACTTTCATTGTTCCAAATGTTAATAGCTGGCATGGGAAAGGCATCAATATCTGCAGGGGGGTTCTTCAGGGCTGTTCCCTTAGTCCATTGCTTTATGCTTTTTGGATTGATATTCTGATTAGAAAAATAGTATTGGCAAGTGAGATAAGAGGGCTATCAGCCACCCTGGTATGCCCCTGATATACATTTTAGCTTATGCTGATGATCTTGTCTTAACATTGGCACCAGAAGCCTGTGAGAGCACTTTGACTAACATCCTGCAAGAATTCACTGGTATATCTAGGTCCAATGTTAATCTAACTAAAAGTAAGGGTGTGACTCTGAGTAATGCCACCCTTCCCAGGTCAGGTGCCATTTCGGGTATCTCGATCTCACAATATTCAGTATGTATACTGAAGGTTGACTTTGGCCCAGGTAATAACATTTGACAAATTGGAATAAATGTATGGCATGTGCCAACGGAGTAGTGGCTGGATGGAAAGGTCAACACATTTTTAAAAAAAGAGAGTAGTTCTGACTAAGTAGCTATTGGTCCCTATCTTTTTGAACATGTGTCATATTTTTCCCCCCTACCACAAGGTCTGGTTACTGGATTATTTAATTTTTTTCCAGGCTTTCTGGGGTTCTAAATTAAACCCCATTAAACTGGAATTTACAGAGTATTCTGAGGGGGGTCAACATGATACACCCTGTTGCATTTTTTTACAGTATCTTTGCATGTTATAACATTGGGGTTGCTCTAAAACCATGTAATAAGTTATGGAAGCCTTTGGTAAAGATGTGATTAGATCCTTGACTTTCTCTGTGGGGGACTGGGAAACCAAGACTTCTACACCAGATAGCCTCAATACCTCAGTATGGCTTGGACAGTATTAATTATGTCATGAAATGGGGGTTGTCAGCCACACAGTTTCAAACATCAGACAGAAAGACTATATATAAGGCCATCTTAAATACAGAGTGTCAGGCTGAAGTGTCCTTCCCTCTTTGTCAGGTTACTCAGTTGAAAGGGACACTTAAGTAGTTATCCAACCCAAGGTTGTCCCCATATGTATGGGATAGTATCTGGTTGGGGAATTATGGAAGATTAAGTGTAAGCAATAACAATAAGCACAAACAGCTATCTGATAGATACTGCTCTAGAGATACCTGTTTTCAGGTATTAGAAACACAGCAATATCTTTTTCTAGATTATGCTTATGTAAAGAATTTCTGGGCATTGATAGCCAAAGAATGGGAGGAACCTATGTTTTTGTCTCTTTTGTATGCAGTCCTGTTCTATGGTCCCCTAATATGGACATGGGGTTAATACCATTCTGACACTATTTATATAGTGTTTGCTATACTACAGTATTTTATCTGGCAGGCAAGATGTATGTGGGTTCTTCAGCAGAAGATGGTATCCCCTATAGAAATACTTGTTAAGGCATGGAAGGCATTACAAAGGGGTATTGCAAAAAATACATAGAATGCTTTCCAGAAGAAAGAGTTAAATATCTTTGGGTGAATTGTGATAAATGGATTTCTTGACTAGTGTTTTTCATGAATGCAACTATCAGGAACAAGGTGTAGGGCTGGATGTAGGTATAATATGGGTTGCTATTGGGTTAAGGGTATTTCCTGCATAATTAAAACAGACAATGGCCCAGATATTCAAAAGAGCTGAGCCATGCGCCTGCCCAAGTCCAAAATCGCGCCATTCTGCGAGATTCAGCAAGAGGCAGTTGCGCCTCCCAAGTGATGCTGAGCAACAGCGCAATGCTAATGAAGGCATGCTCAACCTGAGGGGGAGGAACCATGCATAAACTGCACAGCCCAATATTCAGCCAGGCCATGCAGAGTTGTGCAGGCGCAACCCCCTACCTGCACCTGCACAACCTTAAGCCAAAAAAAAAGGATTAAGTCGAGGGCCACCCACAGGTGAGCTGCCACATTGCAGGGCACAACACAGCAGCTGCCACCTGTGGATGGCCCTCCACTTGTTCCCTGTGCCCCCCTGCAGCCTGATCGTGGGCATAATAGTAACCCCCCCATAGCCTGATCGCGGGCAGCAGAGTCCCCACAGCCCAATCGCGGGCATGAAGTGAAACAACCCCCACTGGCCCGATCATGGGCAGAACACACACCCCCACCCCCAACTAGCCCGATGGCAGGCAGAACACACTCCCCACCCCCATTAGCCTGATCGCTGGCATAACGCCAACCCCACACCAAAAGACCAATATCCTGGTGGTCCAGTGAACTGCGAAGCCCGATCGCGGCATAAGGTCAACCCCCAAAGTCCAATATCCCTGGTGATCTAGTGTCCCCCACCCCACCCACCCACAGAGCCCCACCACTCTGCTCCCCCACCATCAGCCAGTGGGCGGCAGCACCCACCCGCCTGCCACCTGCCCACAGGACAGCTCGAATGGGCGCCGCACGTGTTCAAACAGCCAATGGGCATGCAGCCCTATACGATACAGGCAGTCCAGATATGTGAATGAATTACATATCTGGACTGCCTTAGATAGTATGGGAGCTGCATGCCCATTGGCTCTGCCCTGAACCAATGGGCGGCAGCCCTACCGAGCTGTCAGTCGGTTGGGCGGGGAGGCAGCGGTGGGTGCTGCCACCCACCGCTGACTGGGGGAGGGGGTGGTGAGGCTCTGTGGGTGGGTGGGGTGGGGACCACTAGATCACCAGGGTACTTGGACCTTGGGGAGGTGGACTCTAATGCCCGTGATTGGGCTTCACGATCCACTGGACCACCAGGGATATTGTTCTTGGGGGTTGAACTCTGTTCTGCCAGCGATCAGGCTAGTGGGGGTAGGGTATTCCTACAGGTTTGCCCTGCGATTGGGCCAGTCAGGGGAAGGGGATTCCCTCTGGTTTGCCTGCAATGGGCCAGTCGGGGGAGGGGTTACTATTATGCCCATGATTGGACTGCAGGGGGGCACAGGATGAGTGAGGGCCACCCACAGGTGGCAGCTGCTGTGTTGCACCCTGCAATGCAGCAGCTCACCTGTGGGTGGCCCTCAACTTACTCCTTTTTTTTGCTCAAAGTTGTGCAGGCACAGGTTGGGGGTTGCGCCTGCACAACTCTGCACAGCCCAGCTGAATATTGGGCTGTGCAGTTTATGAATGGTTCCTCCCCCTCCGGTTGAGCATGCCTTCATTAGCATTGCGCTGTTGCTCAGCATGACTTGGGGGGGTGCAACTGCCTCCTGCTGAATATGGCAGAATGGCGCAATTTCAGACTTGCGCAGGCGCAACCCTATTGCACATGGCGCAACCCTTTTGAATATCCAGCCCTATGAGTCTAATGGGCACTGTGCCAAGTTATGTTGGCTGGATTCTTCTTTTTTACAGAACTTTCTGGACTTAAGTGGCCCATGCATTATGTATTCTCTAGGCTTCTTGGACATCTTATGAGCTTTAAACATTTTTTCTGTTTGCGCCTCCAGTGTGGTAACACAGAAAGAGGGGTGCTATAGTTATCCTTGGATGTAACCAGGTTTTCTAGAAATATTATTATTGATTTCACCTCTACATGTTATTGTATTACTGTAGTACCTGTACTACTAAAATGCAATAAAAAGAAATTAAGAAAACAAATAAAATAAATGCAAGGTGATGCAGATAGGCAGCAAAAAAAACCCACAAATTTGACAAAAGTGGTATTGTTTCATTTGCTGCATTACAGAAAATCTATCGTCTTCCTAGTCATGTCCATTACAGAAATCTACAGGCTCATTCCTACCTCCTCGCCCAGGGCGTAACAGTATCCTGACTCACTAAACCTTCCCCTTTCATTCAGCTTATACAGCCATACTTGAATGGAGACAGTATGATTCATCTTATTGGTCATACTGGTCACTCCGAGTATACTGCAATCTCTCTCTTTCTCTGCATGTACCTTGGCATGTTGTGCTCTCTTGACAATTCCTAACTGGGCAGAACCTATTTGCTGTTGGTGTACGATCTGTCGTAACTACTGGATTGTACTTGTTACACATTGCTGAACATTGCAACTAATATAAATAATGTCAATAACATATTTATTTATTTATTTATTAGCTTTTGGTAACCAGGTAAGTGCATTAGGCAACAGACCTGCCTATTTTCAGGCACGACTCGGGAGAGCACAGGACATTGGTTACAATATGCAGAAATGCACAGACATAATATAGGTGTACAGGAGCAAAACAAGATATACATTGGGTAGCACAGTAATAGTTACATAAGGGTACATTTTAGGCATAGATCATAATAAGGATGTAAAATAAAGCAATTAGGGTAACCATAAGACAGCTGAGGACAGTAAAGACATCAAGGTTCATAGCCACCTAGACAAGCATATTGCATGGGAGAACATTAGTGTAGTACTCAGGGTCGAACCCGACAGCCTGCAGTGGGACAAAGCAAATTAGAGCATTTGCATTGGCCAGAGGCTAGAAGGTGGGTGAACAGTGAGTTTTGAATTCTTGATGGGAGGCTGAAGTTTTCACCATAAGGGGAGTGAGTTCCAGAATTTGGGAGCAAAATGGGCAAATGCCTGTTCACCCATTTTTGTCATACAAGGTCTAGTGGAGAGCATGGGGACAGAGGAAGACCTGAGGGTACAGGTGTGTGAGGCAGGAGTCAGGAGGTTGGCAAGATAGAAAGGTCAGGGAGGTCTAGATAGGGAGTCAATAAAGCAGCCCAGGGAGTAGGCTCAAATATCCTTGGTGACAGCCAATTTAAGCCAGTATAAAAGACAATGATGGGTAAGGCATTAGGGCAGTTAAAGCGAATCTACAGATGTTGTTGTAGACAGTGTCCCATTTGTGGAGTGTAGCAGAGTTTGCAGCAAAGAGGAGGGGAAGAGCATATTGGAGCTGGGGTAAGAGAATACCTCTCGCAACAGAAAGTCTAGCGGAAGGAGTGAGGGAGTGGCGCACGTGATAAGCTCTGCCAATTTTAGCATTGACGACACGGCACACCATATTGACATGTTGAGACAGGTCAAGTGTGGGATCCAAAGTGACCCCAAGGTACTTGAAGGACTTAGTGTTTAAGATGAGGGAGCCATCAAGGCATTGAACCCGGAGCCTGTTCGCAGGGGCAGACAGTTTCTTAGAGGATCCGAATAGCATAGCACAGGTTTTTTCTAGGTTCAGGACTT
This sequence comes from Neoceratodus forsteri, assembly GCA_016271365.2. Taxonomy (NCBI): domain Eukaryota; kingdom Metazoa; phylum Chordata; order Ceratodontiformes; family Ceratodontidae; genus Neoceratodus; species Neoceratodus forsteri. The sequence continues at coordinate 828,156,438 of CM057452.1, forward strand.
GGTGGTTGCTGGAGAGCCAGGTCTGCAGGAATTGGAAGTCATTAGTGAGAGTGGAGTTGATGGCAGCAACCGATTTTGACCCAGAGTAGATAATAAGGTCATCTTCAGCTATGCGGGACATGGTGGGAATATCATTTAGGAAGAGGGAGAAGAGTAGAGGTCCAAGAGTGGATCCCTGGGGAACTCCACAGGAGATGTTTGGGGGGAGGAAAGGGCCTTGTGAAATGCTGCTGCCTGAGTCCGATTGTCAAGATAGCTATGGAACCAGGAGAGGGCTTGGTCAGATGCTCCAATGGATTGGAGTTTCTTTAGCATGAGAGGATGGTGTACCATGTCGAAGGCTTTAGACAGGTCGATAAAGACGGCCCCAGTGAGTAGGCCATGGTCCATATTATTTCTGATGTCATTTGTAAGTTGTGTAAGTGCAGAGGTGGTACTGTGACCAGGCCGGAAACCATGTTGGCATGGGGTTTGAAGATTAAACATGTCAAGGTGAGCAGCAAGCTGGCAGTGGACTATTTTTTCAAGCAGCTTACTGAGAGTGGGCAGAAGAGATATAGGGCGGTAGTTGGACATGAGTTTGACATCGCCCTTTTTGTGTATAGGGATGGTTCTGGCAGTTTTCCAGGTGGATGGGACAGTAGACGTGTGAAACGAGAGGTTAAAAAGCCAGGTGATAGGTCTGGTCAGCCAAGGTGCATACTGCTTAAGTATGCAAGGATGGATGCCCTCAGGCCCTTGACCCCCGTGCCGGAAGGGAGTTGGGTGAAGCCTATAACTTCAAGGTATGTGGTTGGAGCCAGAACAAAAGGGAGGGGTGGGAGGGGTGAGGGAGGAGAAGAGGGACAGTCAGGTTGTGGGCTAGTTAGAGTGGCGACTGGTGGAGAAAAAAAGGGCATTGAAGGCGTTGGCAATGGTGTCATGGTTGGTGCAGTGAACACCTTGAATGTTCATGTCAGCTGGATTCTGTTCCTTGTCGTTGACGAGAATGTCCTTAATTTTGGACCAGTACCTGCGCGGATTTGTAGAGGATGTTATTAGTAGGTTCCTATAGTAGGTGCTTTTGGCAATACGAATTTGTCTTTTGCAGTTGTTACGTAATGCACAATAGTCTTCAAAGTCTGCACAGAGGTGGGAGATCTTCCACCTGGACCAAAGTTTGTCCCTAGATTTGAGAAGTTGAAGCAGGGGGCGTGTTAGCCACTTGGTTACTTTCCCTGCCATCCTACGTGTGGTGACCGGGATGTGAAGGTTTTGAAGAGAGAGGAGGACGGAGTTGAAATATTCTGTGGCTAAGTTAATGTCCTCTGTTTGGTACAGAGGGGACCAGTCAACCTGGTTAAGGTCAGTTAAGAAGTCCTTATGACTTAGGCGGGAGAGATTAGGAAAGGTTACAGTTTTAGCAGGGAGGGGAGGAATGACAGTGTTCCAGACACAGTAGATGGGATAGTGGTCACTAATTGTGTCAGGTAGCACACCGGCTGAGGCAACATATTCCGTCCTGTTAGTAAGTATCCAGTCAAGAAGGGTGGCACAGTTGCCCCCCACATGAGACCCTTGTGGGTTCATGTATGAGCTGGGATAGATTTGTCTTGCTAGCTAAGGAGGATAGGTTAGCTGAGTTTTTCTCGGACCAGTCAAGGTTAAAATCACCAAGGCAGATAATGTCATTCTTGCCTGTAACTGTAGGCAGAAACCCTAGGAGTTCATTGACCTCCATATACCTCTGTAACCTTTGTGAACTGTCATGGAACCTTCATAAGTGAGCTACTTAGCTCAAAGGTTGTAATTCGTATCATCAATAAATAAATAAAAATTGCCAAGGCTATCCGGGAGCAACATTCTGCCTCTACACAATCCATATTATGTCGCTGGAACTTGGAATTTGGGGTACAAGATACACATGACACATGGTTAAATTACCCATTACCAGCCTTGTTGGCATGCGTACTCCTGGAAATGCCACTATCGATTCTTTCATACACCAGGTATTGACTGGGTTAACCAAAAAGCATGATCAAAGTCGGACTTAAGATACATGAATGCCTTTAACCTCGCAGACCTGGAACCATAAGTACTAGATAAAATCAGGGAAGATAATATTTTGGACATCCTCTGAGTAATATAGGGGACAGCATACAAATGTGCAGAGTAACTACCCCACTTGGCTTCAGTGACCATGCAATGGTCATTTTCAGCTTAACAGGGACAAAAAGCTGGGGCGTCTGGAGAATGCGGTAATAAAAACTATGATAAAACCGATTTTCACAAACTTAGGAGGGAGTTTGGGAAATGGAATTGGAGGGAGGACTTTAAAGGAAAATTAATTCAGGCAATGTGGGACATCTTGGAAGGAAAAATTACTAATGTAATTAATAAACACGTACCTAAGAAAAAGAAATACAAGAAGCCAGGAAAACCCCCTGCATGGATGATGCCCAAAGTCAAAAGGTTAATCAGTAAAAAGAGGAAATCATTCAGAACAGTTACGAAAACTGGACATTTAAAGGACTGGGAATTGTACAAAAAATATTAAAAGCCACAAAAAAAGCAATAAACAGCGCAAAGTGTGCATTTTGCCTGGTAGCTATCGCTCCCATTGCTCCTCCATCTCCTTACTTACCTGAACAGTTTCCTTGTCGCAAAAGTTACCTTAATGTATTATCTTGTGTAAATATTAATTCTGCACCTTGTCTTCTTACCTCAATCTCCTATTTGACCCGATTGTATCCTGTCTCACATTAACTAAAAATGCTTAAATGCTTACTTCTGGCCTAATGGCCCCAATACTTTGTCACATTGCTGCTGATTGTAATTGCACTATGTTGTTCCTGTACTTTGCACTATGTATCATTGTTCTCGTACTTTGCACTATGTATCATTGTTCTCGTAAGTTTGTCTCTGTACACTCCCTGGTCGTGCCTGAAAATAGTCTTTCTGGCTAGTGCACCAACCCGGTAAACAAAAACTAAATTAAAAAAAAGTATGAGTTGAAACTGGCAAACAGAGTTAAAGACGACTATAATTCCTTTCATAGATATATTAGCAGCAAAAAGGGGTGAGTAAAACCTATTGGACCAATCAAAGATCATGATGGGAACTTAATTAGTGACAATACAAACATGGCAGAACATTGTAATAACTACTTTACATCAGTCTTTAATACAAAAACACAGAGGGCCAAGGTGCACCATGATCACACACTGAAGAATAGGCTTATACTGGAAGTTAATGACAACAAGGATAGATTGTTAAAATATAACTCAGGTAAATCTCAGGGCTGAGATGGAATGCACCCAAGGGTGGTCAAGGAATGGGCAGTGGTGCTGGCCAACCTATTAACATCTCTTTTCCAGCATCACTAGATGGAGGTCAGGTGGTTGATGTCTGGCAGAAGGCTAATATGGTGCTGATTTACAAAAAAGGATTGAGGCAAGATGTAGGGAACTATAGGCCTGTAAGCCTGACTGTGGTCCAGGGCAAGGTCCTGGAAGGGGTAATCAAGAATTACATTGTGGACTTCATGGACCAAACAGGTGATATAGATCATACACAACATGGTTTAAAAAAGGTCGCTCGTGCCAAACAAACATTATGGAATTCTATGGCCATGTGAGTAGAACGCTGGATGGGAAAATTCAGTGGATGTCATTTCTTGGATTTCTCCAAGGACTTCAACAAGGTCCCACATGGGCAACTGGTGAATGCACTCAACGAACACAATATCCAGGGTAATTTCACCTAATGGATAGCCTCATGGCTAAAAAATAGAATGCAAAGGGTTTGTATTAAGGGGTCATACTCAGGATGTGTTGTGGTGGGAAGCAGTGTCCCACAAGGATTTGTGTTGGGTCTGTGTCTCTTCAACATCTACATACACTCAATGAAAAGTAAGGTTGAAGTATGGGAATTGACATTTGCAGACAATACTAGGATTGGCACCATAGTAAATAACATCACACAGGCGAAAAGGCTGCAGACAGCAGTAACAAATTTAGAAGAATGAGTGCAGGATTCAAAACTTGCCTTTAGTATAGATAAGTGTACAGTAATGCACTTTGGGAGAAAACAATATGGCAGACTGCACTCTAAAGGGTAAAAAGCTGAGAAAGGTCATTGATGAAAGAGACCTGGGTATAAGGATCTCAAATGACATACAATTTAAACATCACAGTAGCCAAGTGGTTTGGACTGCCAGTGGAATACTTAGCAGTATTTCTAGCCATATTAGGAGTAAGAGAAGAGAGGTGTTGCTTCCTTTATATGGGTCACTTGTGAGGCCACATTTGGAGTACTGTGCTCAGTTCTGGTCACCTGGGTATAAAACAGAGATTAGAACACTGGAGAGAGTCCAGAGGAAGGCAACCCATATGACTGATGGGCTACAAGACAAAGAATACCCAGATAGACTATCTGAACTTAGAATGTATACTCTGGAATTTTGCAGGCTAAGGGGGAACATGTGCTTGGTATTCAGGGCATTGTCTGATGAAGGGCTTAGCGGCAAACTAGGATTGGTACTAAGAGAGCGAGTGCACCAAACCAGGGCACTCCCCTACAATTGGCAGGTGAGAAATTGCAAACCACAAAGAGAAAACACTCATTTAATTTAAGAGTGGTTCCAATCTGGAATAGTTTACCAGCCGAAGTGGTGGCCCGTATTAATATGCATGTATTCAAATGCAGACTAGACAGCTACCTGACAACAAATGAGATAAGGGGTTATAATTAACTATTTCATGGTGAGCAGAAATGGACAGTGTGTCTTCTATGCTCTGAGAAAACCTACGTAACCTATGTAACCTACACCCCATATATTGAATGAATATGTATGTGAAGCCCAAGCAAGTTGCTGGAGGGGCTGGAGCCTGTCCCCACACATCATACCCACATCTTCTGGGATTGTCTGCATATTCAGCCATTTTTATTTATTTATTTATTTATATGCTTTTGTTTACCAGGTAAGTCACACTAGACATCCAAGTGCCTATTTTCAGGTGCTACCCGGGAGAGTTACAAACTTGAGTTTTACAGGTACAGTGACTAATATGGCTTTTACATACAGTGAGGTGGCTAATACAACTATTGCATACAGTGAAATATCAGAATACATAGAGTGGAGACATTCAGTAAAAAACACATGAGCCCGGGGGTGGTTACAGATGACCCGGGAGAGATGAGTGCTATGGCCAACATAGGCAGTGGGTGAGTCAAGTTTGTCTGCAAAGGGGGAGCAGACATCACCAATGAGAGTGATCCAGTCTGTCAAAGTTTGCCCAGGTTATCAGGAGGGTAAGTGCGGTGGGCCCGGAGGGCACAGAGGCCCCTCACATCAGCATAGAGTGGGGCAAGGCTACGAGGTGCAGGGCCAAGTGGAGAGGCCCTTCAGGAAGTGCCAAATGGAACTTTTAAATCCAGTATGAGAGGAGGTTGTCCATGTTAGGGATGGGAATGAATTCCACAGTTTCGGGGCATGGTGGGTGAAGGCCCGATCCCCCGCAAGGGTGTGAGTCCTAGGGACTGGACAGTTGAGTGCAGCCCTAGACCTAAGATGGTAGGTAGAGGGGTCAAGGTTGAGGGGAAGGGCAAGCGCATCAGGGGTGGCTGATCTGACAATGTTGTCGAGGAAGTTACCTACCACGAAGATGAGGTGCTTTTCAGGGGGGAGCCACTCGAGACAAGCGTAGAGGTCGCAGCGGTGGGTAAGGGGAGGGGCAGAAAGCGCAAAGCGGCAGATGCTGTTGCAGGCCGTATCCCATTTCAGGAGGATGGATTTAGGTATGGGGGCAAAGGTCATGAGTCCGTAGCAGAGGGAGGGGAGGAGAACTCCCCTGGCTAGAGCCACTCCGGCCGCTGGGCTGAGGCAGGTTTTGGCTGTGTAGATGAGACCGAGTTTAGCATTTGTGGCCTTACAGATGTTTCAGATGTGTAGGGAGAGGTCCAGTTGGGGGTCCAGAGTGACGCCGAGATACTTGACTATGGGAGCTGTCTGCAGGGGTGAGCCATTGGCACCGTGGATTAGAAAGGGGGTGTGTCAGGATTTTGTTCTGTTCAGGGAGCCAAAGAGCATGGCCTGGGTTTTCCTAAGGTTGGTGGTGTGCTTGTGTTCAGCCAGCCAGGATTGGATCTGCCTGAAATTGGAGTTTAGTAGGGAACTGATGGAGCCAATGTTGCGATCACTATGTAGGATGACAAGGTCGTCGGTGTATAAGGTGGCTAGCCCATGGGTGGGGACGGACGGTAGCTCATTGATGAAGAGGGAGAAGAGTGTTGGACCGAGGATGGACCCTTGGGGGACCCCGCATTGGACAGTGGTGAGGTGGGAATTGGTCTGGTTAAAGTTGGTGTATTGCTTCCTACCAGTAAGGTAATTGAGGAACCAGGCATGAGCAGAGTTAGAGAGTCCAAGGGAGAGGAGGGTGGAGCTGAGGAGGGAGTGATAGACCCTGTCAAAGGCCTTGGAGAGGTCCATGAAGATCATGCCCGTGAGGTTGCCCTGGTCGGTAGCAGTTCTGATCTGCGAGGTGACTACTGCGAGGGCAGTGGCCGTATTGTGCCCCTTCCTAAACCAATGCTGGGCTGGGGAGAGGAGGTTGTGTACCTGCAAGTAGTCAGTTAACTGAGAGGCCACAACTTTCTCTTGGAGTTTGGAGGCGGCTGACAGAATGGCAATAGGCTGGTAGTTAGAGGGGTCTTTGGGGTTACCTTGTTTGAGAACAGGGGTAACCTTGGCTACTTTCCAGATGTGTGGGATGACACCAGTTGTTAATGAGGAGTTGAAGATATGTGTTATGGGCCTGGCAAGGAGGTGGGCACCCAACCTGAGCAGTTTCAGCTCCAGGTTATCATGCCCTGCGTCAGTGTGCAGGGAGAGGATGGCAAGCAGTCTCTGTGTCTCAGCGGTGGATACTTGTTGAAGGAAGATGGAGCATCAGGTCTCGGGTCTGGGGGTGCTGGTGGAGTGGGGTTCAGGCGGTTGAGCATTTGGGGATGTGGGCACGGCGGGAGCAGTGGGGAGAGAAGAGAGGGATCTCAGTGAACATGGCGTTAAAGGTATTAGATATAGTGCATGGGCTGTTGCAGCTAACTCCGTCAATTAGTAAGTCCATGACTTGTATTCATGCAGAGCCCCCCACTGCACTTCTAATGTTCTGCCAGAAGCTCCTCGGATTGCTGGCTGAGGCGAGTAGGGCAGTTCGGCAGTACTCACTTTTGGCTGATCTGATGGCTTTCTTACAGGTGTTTCTGAGGTGCCTGTAGGCATTGAGGTCATCAGGGCTATGGGAGGCTTTGTAAGTTTCCCAACATTTGTCCCTGAGCTTCATTAGGGAGAATAGGCCCCCGTGAAGCCATTTGGTAACGGTGCCCCATACTCTCCTTTTTGTGAGGGGGGCATGTTTGTTCTGCACTGGGATGTATTTGGTTAAGAATGCACCCAGTGCTTTATCTGGGTCCAGGGAAGCGGTGACCCCGGACCAGTCAGTCGAACTGAGGTCAGTGAGGAAGTCAGGCAGGTGGAATTTTGAGAAGTCCCTCATTTGGATCACTTTACCAGGTATTTTTGCCTGGGAGATACCCCAAGTGCAAAAGACGGGTGAGTGGTCCGATATGACATCAGGTAGGATGCCCGAGGATGTGATCCTGTACAGTCTATTGGTCAGGACCCAGTCGATCAGTGACCCTTCCCCCCCCGGGAGAGGGCCTTGTGGGTTCAGTAATAAGCTGGTTCAGGGCGAGGCCTGAGAGCAGCGGCTCATATGACTTTGAGTTTGAACCTAACCAGTTAAGGTTGAAGTCACCAATGATAAGGACTTCATTAGTGCCCACCCTCTCGCTAACATTGTGCAGGAGAGAGGAGAGCCCAGGTATGCCACCTCTAGGAGGGTTGTAGCAGCAGATCAAGTGAATTTTCTTGGTGAGCCCAAGCAGGAGAACGGCGTGCAGGAACTCACATGTCGGGGGGGAGGGAGGAAGGTCAACTGCAGACATATTGAGGTGCAATTTATAATAAAGTACACCCCACCACCTCGTTTGTTCCCCCCACGATCACTTCTGATGTGACTGTACCCTGGTAGGGAGCACGCAGAATCAGGAGTGTGAGGTTTTAGCCATGTTTCTGTGATATCCAGTATGTCCGGGTTGTAAAGGGCAACCCAGGCAGAGAGCTTAGTACGGTTGTGTAGGAGACTGCAGACATTTAGATGGACAATTCTTAGCCCCTTAGTGGATAGCCATGAGGTGGGTGAGTTGGGGGGGCAGGAGGCCACCCTGCTTGGGAGGGGAAGTACCACCCATGGAGGGCCCAGGGGGGTGGAGGGGGCAGTCATGGCAGCAGGGAGCTTAGTGATAGCTAAGTGGTCAGGCAGCACGGGGGGGGGAATGGGGATGGCTGTAGCAACCTGAGTTTAATAAGGACAGTGCTCAAGCCTGTGAGTGTATGAGACTTTTTTTTTGTATATCAGCAGCGTGTGCACTTGAAGGGAGCTTGAGATTGCTAGGTCCGCCCCTAGAGGCAGGTCAGTATAACTTGCAGATGAGAAACTGGGCTGATAGGTAAATTTTCAGCCCATGTAATCTCTTTCAGCCTATTTAAGGCAGAGCTAACCAAGGGTGGTGGTGGGGGTGGTGGGGAGCCGAATGCATAGCGTTCGGCGGGGCTAGTCCATCACTAGTAGCGCAAGCAGCAGGACGGCTTCTCACAACGTGCAGCAAGTCCAGTTCAGTTTGTCTTTTCCTTCAGAGTACACCGCGTTAGTGAAAAGGGTGCCAACGCGAACAAAGGGCAGCACCAATCATCCCAGCAAAATGGTGGAAATATCACAGCAAATCCCACAATTACCTTGCAGAGTTTCTTCTGAAGAGAGCCGGGAAGGTTGGGGGAGGGCCTTGGAGCACCCTCATGACCTCCGCTCCTCGGGGCTGTGACTCTGTGCTGTGGAGACAAAGGGAGAAAAGGAATTGGAATAAATAGGCTACAGTGGAGGGGGAGGAGGGGTGCAGGAGTAGGTGTGGTGGTAGCGTTACTGTAGCGTTTGACAAGGGCAGCAGATTAAACAAGCTTTGCAGAGAAAATTGCTAGATGCAAACAGGCTGAGAAACCCCACATTTGCTCAGAACAGAAAAAGACTGCTGAATTAAATTAAATTTTGGCAAGAAATCACCCACAAAACTGAGATCAACTTTGACAGGCCTGGACTACTCCTCCCCCCCGCCCCCTGGTGCTGATGGCTATAGCCCCAGAACATAGTAGGCTCAGCATCCAGACTCTTAAACTAATGCTGCTATTAATTGGGGAGAAAAAAAAGCACTAACACATGATTGACTCCTCCTGACTCTACCCACAGTTGAGGGGTGGAGAAAAATAGTCTTAGAAATATATGCACTCGAAAGACTTACCTACTCCCTCAAAAACCAACTGCTGCTCTTAGAAGCAGTCTGGCAATGCTGTTTTCTTTATCAAATTAAACACACAACCAGACTTTGTTCCCTAGGTGTCTCCACATCCCTTCTCTTACCTCTGATACTAAATATTCCTCTCTACTCCTGTTCTTTTTCGTTTTGCTTGTATTACGTTTTGGCTTTCCCTTCAGTTACAAACATATGAAATTTGCCAGCAGATAAAGGCCTAGAGGTCTATCAAGTCTGCTCGATTGTGCAGCTAGCACCCCTGGAATAGACCCGTGCCCTTACTATCTTTCATTCTCAACCTAGCAACAATTCATTTGGGCATGCTATTAATCAGCTGAACATGGGTGGCATGGGTGAGGCGAGGGTACTTTGCACCATGCAGTTTAACGAATGGTTGAAAAAATGGTGTGGAGCACAGGGGTTTGGCTTCACTGGGGACTGGGGTTCCACCTGGAGGGACACCAGCCTATACTGGCAGGATGGTCTGCATCTGTCCAGGAAGGGAACAAGTCTTTTGGGCAATCGGTTTAAATGCTTCATTGGCAAGCTTTTAAACTAGTCAAGGTGGGAGGCACTGATAAGCAGCAGGAAAATCCCAGCCTCCCCCTACAAAACAGGGTGCTAAATGAGAAAAAGACCAAGGTAGAAAGGTCAGTGGGGGATGCTGCTACAGAAGGTAAAGCCATCAAAAAATGGAGAGCAATGCGTACCAATGCCCGTAGTCTGGGTAACAAGCTTCCTGAACTAGTGGCCTTGATGGAGGAGGAACATCTGGATATCGTGGCAGTCACAGAAACATGGTACACACAGAACCATGACTGAGACATAAACATACCAGGATACACTATCTACAGGAGGGACTGGGAGGGTAAAAGAGGAGGAGGAGGAGGATTAGCTCTCTACATAAGAGAAGGAATCAAAGCAACAGAACAAAAGGGTAAGCAGGAAGAAGGAGAAGAAGCACTGTGGGTCAGTTTGGAGGCAGGCAATGGCACCACAATCCACACAGGGGTTGTATACAGACCCCCCTCTCAGGGGGAGGAAATGGACAAGGAAATGATAGAAAGTATACTTAGAATGGCAGATAAAGGGGAGATATTGCTGAGAGGTGATCTGAATATGCCTGATGTTAACTGGAGTACAGTTGCAGCAGCCACTTCTAAGAGTGGGGTTATTCTAGATGCCCTACAGGGGGCATGCCTTAGACAACTAGTATTGGAACCCAGTCCAGTGGGAGCAGTCTTAGACCTGGTCCTCTCAAATGGAGATGGAGAGAGGATCACAGATGTAGAAGTGGGTAGCCATCTGAGAACTAGCAACCATCGAACAGTATGGTTCATAATAAACACAGTAATAGAGTCAAACCATACAAAGGCAAAAGTACTGGACTTCAGGAGGGCTGATTTTGCCAAAATGGGTGAGAGCCTAAGCAATGCACTAGCAAATGGGCAGGAAGGAGGGGTGGAAGAACAATGGGGAATAATAAAAACTGCCATCACAGAGGTAACAAGCCTTTGTGTGAAGCAAATAAACAAAACAAAACGATGTAAGAAACCACTATGGTTCTCAAAGGAGGTGGCAGTGAAGGTTCAAGAGAAAAAGAAAGCATTCAGAAAGTACAAGGAATCACAGAAGGAGCAGGACAGAGAAATGTATCAGTTAAAGCAAAAGGAAGCTGGGAAGGCAGTCAGAACAGAAAAGGCCCAAACTGAGGAAAAGATAGCCAACTCAGTTAAGAAGGGGGATAAAACCTTTGTTAGGTACATCAGGGAGTGGAGGAAGACTAAGGGAGGGATAGTGAGGCTTAATAAAGGGGAAGGGGTGGGCAGAGGATGACTGTGAAAAGGCAGAGATACTAAACAAATATTTTTGCTCCATATTTACAAATGAAGAGGGGGAGGTACCTAAAACAAACAATAGAAACACTCTGGATACAGAAGTTGATACCAGCCCATTTACAGAAGAAAGGGTTCTGAAAGTACTCTTAAAACTGAAGGTGGACAAAGCAATGGGGCCTGATGGGATTCATCCCAGAATTCTAAAAGAACTAAGGGTAGAACTAGTGACACCACTGACTACCCTCTTTAACAAATAATGGGAGGATGGGGTGGTACTTGAGGACTGGAGGAGGGCAGATGTGATTCCCTTCACAAAAGTGGGAGCAGGGCAGAAGCGAGAAACTACAGACCAGTTAGTTTAACCTCAGTGATAGGGAAAATGATGGAATCGCTTCTGAAGGAAAGAATTGCCGAGTACCTAGAGGCCAGAGGGGCACAGGACCCAAGGCAGCATGGATTCACAGCAGGAAGGTCATGCCAGACGAATCTAATAGATTTCTTTGACTGGGTGACCAAAGTAGTAGATCAGGGAAGGGCTGTGGACATGGCCTACCTAGACTTTAGCAAGACATTTGACTCAGTCCCACACAAAAGATTAATATACAAGTTAGCCAGCCTGGGAGTGGGTCCCAAGATGATAGCCTGGGAAAAGAACTGGCTGGAGAATAGGACACAGAGGGCAATAGTAAATGGAGTCCACTCTGAAGAAAGGGGGTCACTAGTGGGGTGCTGCAGGGTTCAGTATTAGGACTGGTCCTCTTCAATGTCTTTGTAAGTGACATTGCAGAGGGACTGGAAGGAAAAGTATGCCTCTTAGGAGATGACACAAAGATCTGCAACAGAGTTGATGCACAAGGTGGAGTGAAAAGGATGAGAAGGGACTTGGCAAGGTTAGAGGATTGGTCAAATGTATGGCAGCTTAGATTTAATGTTAAGAAGTGCAAGGTAATGCACCTGGGAAACAAAATCCCAGGGGAAGAGTACACAATGGGGGTGAGATACTAACAATAACAAAAATGGAAAGGGACCTGGGGATAGTCATATCAGATGACTTAAAGGTGGGCAAACAATGTGAGAGGGCAGTAAGGAGGGCTGGGGGGATAGTGGGATGCATAGGGAGAGGAATCACCAGTTGAAAACAGGAAGTTGTTATCCCTCTGTACAGACAGCTGTTGAGACCCCATCTGGAGTACTGTGTGCAGTTCTGGAGACCCAATCTCCGCAAGGACATAGACAAGATGGAAGCTGTCTAGAGGAGGCAACTAAAATGGTGCAGGGTCTGCACCGGAAGACATATGAAGAGAGACTAAAGGAGCTTAATATGTATAGCCTCGAGGAAAGGAGGGAGAGGGGACATGATAGAAACTTTCAAGTACCTCAAGGGAATCAACAAAGTCCAAGAGGGTAGCATCTTTCAAAAAAAGAGGTGTGCAAGAACAAGGGGCACAATTTGAAGATAGAGGGGCGGCTCATAGGTAATGTAAGGAAGTATTTTTTCACAGAGAGGGTTGTGAATGCATGGAACGGCCTTCCAGAGGAGGTTGTGGAGTCAAAAACAGTGGTTGAATTCAAGCATGCATGGGACAGCCATAAGGCAATTCTAGGGGGTTGGGGTAGAAAGAAGTAGGCTGCTGGTTAACTAGGATCTGCAGCTTATCCATTAAGTAGGGAAATGGGCAGACTGGGTGGGCCAAGCGGTCCTTATCTGCCATCAAATTCTATGTTTCTATGTTTCTAACTTTCAACACATGCCTCTGAACATACTAAAAAGCGGTTCAAATTGTGGAGGCATCAGCAAGGACTTATAATGGATATCTTGTGCCATGATGGTATCCACGTGCAGCTCTTGCACCTATCCAGAAAGACTACACTTCTATATGTCTATCCAACATGCAGTGCTGGTGAACAGCTGTTTAATGATGTGTTAATTCCTCAAATAACACACAAGTAAGGACATACAAAAGAGAAACTGACAAAAAATTTCATGATTTAAAGTCTGTTCTTTTATTGTCAAATAACATATTGTCAAATAACATATATACACTAGTATTGTATGCTTCTTTAACTGTGATATTTATATATCGATGAACTAATCTTTGTACTTTATTCTTCTTTTGTACTCTGACAAAATTCAGTAAAATGTTGTAAAAAACACTTGGAATACCAGCACATTATATCATTAATATGTTGAAGCCTTAAAAGAAAAATAGAACTTATGTGCTATAATAAACAGCAACATAAAATCCATGGGCCAGATTTTCAAAGGGTGATGCAGGGCTTGCATGAAGTCCTGCATCAAACATGTTTTTTGGCACAGTTGTGTCAAACACCTTTGCCACAACTGTATCCAATTTTAGTAGGTCAGGCACAGTTATGGCAACTTACCCAATTTACAGCAACTTACACCAAATATTTGTTGCAAGCACCATAAAAAGGGTACCCAGGATTGATGCAAGATAGACCAGAAAAAGTTGATCTAGCCTGTGACAATCAGTGAACCGGATGGAAAATCCTGATCACTGGCTGGAAGAATGCTGCAAGCCCTTTGTGTAATTTGTTCAGCACTCCTGGGGATTGTACAGATCAGGCCCCATTACCTTAATGTGAGGATGTGCGTGGAAAAACAAATAGGATTCTGGGGTTCAGAAGACAGGATTTCACTTTTGCCGACTGAGTTCAGTATCAGCGCGTACTGAAAAGATGTCGTCAGAAATTAATAACTGGTGACGTCTTTCACGTGCGTGATACTGAATCAGTCATCGACTCGCATGGTGGTAGAGGTGTACTGTGCCAGTCACCAGCTGGGGATGGGTGGGGGTGTTGGGTGGGCTGGCATGGCTGGGTGGGGGTGGGGCCACTAGACTATCAGGGATATGGAGTTACTCATTAACTATAAAATGATCAGGGGCCACTAGACTACCAGGGACTTGGGGACATTTATATATTTTATAATGATTGGGGGCCACTAGACTACCAGGAAGGGTAATTGCTGCATATGCGGCCGGCAACTCGGGGGTCGGAGCATGGGTGGGGATGACACCACCACCCTGTGGGGTGTAATACAATGGGAGATCCGGGGACTGGGGTGTGGGCGCGTTATCTATGGGTTTCTGGGCCACTTCAGGTAAATACTTGGTGGGGCTCATATATGGGGTTTTGGGGGCCTGTTGTTGTGGCCAGCCCTCTGGGGCACATACAGGTAGCTTGGGGGCAGGAGTGTGGGCTGCCCTGCATGGTGGCTATTGTGGCTTGCTGGGCAGGGGGTGCACTTGCACCCTGTGCCAGTGGGTTATGACATGCTGGCCAAGTACGCCCTCTGTGCAGTGTACCTAGCCACATGGTGCAAGTCACAGGACTTTGCTGTGGAGACCCTGCCCCTTCTAGAATAGGACACAGGGTCAATGCCACAGTTGCTGGTGGTGCAAGTTGCATTTCACTCCAACTTGCACCACCCTTCTAGAATCGGGCCCTGTGTCTTTGTCTTACACCATCTATGTATTTATATATCCATTGCAAAAAAAAAGATAAACAAACAGTAATGTATCAGTTAGGATTTAATCATACATTATTAAAAGTAGGGAAATGTGACGTTAATGTAAAGAGTTCCCTTAACATTAGTGAATCTATCCTGTAGTGTTCCTTGGGTTTGACTGGGCACATGATGCAGCATTGGCATTGCCCTAACTTTGACATTGTCTTTCTAGGCAAAGAAAATACTTACCAAGGGTTGGAGAGAGGGTGCCAAAGTTAGGGGAACACCACCACTGCATTGTATGACCATGCAAACCTAAATCCTATGGAACAGCAAACCAAAATTGAATTTTTATTAGTCTTCCTCATTATGTGGGTGAATAAGCATATCTCTATGGTAAAATTATGAAAATCAGATTTATACATTTGTTTTTTGTAATTAATCTTTTTATTAAGGTTTTCATAAATTGTACAGACAAACCTCTTACAATACAATACACTATGAGATTTTATAAAAAAGTTAAGGCAGCATATATCTGGAACACTACTCGATAATAATATCAAGAGCTTATAATTCTAAATCAGAGCTAGACAATACAAGTCATGTGGTTAAAGGAGGCTTGATATTATCGTGGCCCTGAATATGGGTAGGAGAAGTTAAAAAAAAAAAGGTCTGAGACAAGTGGCATGAATAAACATGGTTATACATTATAATGTTACATAACCTCATATGATGCTGTACAAACATATGTAGGAGGATTGTAGAAAAGTGAGGAACATCTAAAAGTGTAGTCAAGAAAAGGGACTGAAACTTGGTGGGACACATCCTCAATTTGGTCCAGAGAAATTCCAGGTTATAAGTTATATCATAAAAACATATTAGATAAGCAAGGCAGTGGAGTTTGTATGTACATACAAAATGATATTCCTTCTTTTGAAGTGTGTTCTCCCTTTCCTTTGGAAAGCATATGAGTTAGAATCTTATTGAAGGAGCAGTCCTATATAAATATTGGTAACATCTATCGACTGCCATCTGCAAATTCAGATTACACAACTGATATGTTTAAAGAAATTACACAATTTTTAGAATCTCAAGATACTGTAATATTTGGTGACTTTAACCTCCCTCATATTAACTGAGACTCATTCTCAGGACAGTCCTATGCCAAGAAAGGACTAATAGATGTGGCACTTAGTACTGGATTACAACAACTTGTTACTGAACCCACTCGAGGTCCTAATATTTTGGATCAATTATTTACTAACATAGAGCAACAAATTAGCAATTTACAAATTTGGGATCCACTTGGGACCAGAGATCATTCATCTATTCTTTCTGAAATTCAACAGTTTAAAACTACACAAAGGAAGTTATACTGTACAAAAAATTTTAATAAAGCACATTTTTCTAAAATCAATGGATACTTACAAAACATCAACTGGGAATCTAATCTTCTTAATTGTACAACACAACAAGCTTGGGACTTTTTTAAAAACATTGTACATTATTTGGAAAATACCTTTATTCTATCTAAGAGGAAATTTAATAATAAAGGAAAAATTCCCCCTTGGTTCAACAAGACAATTAAAAATCAGATTAAAATAAAAATTAAACTTTTTAGGAAACTTAAGAATAGTTCTGTTCCATTTAAAACTACTCTATTACATAAATACAGACTATCTGTGAAAAACTTAAAAAATTCTATTAAATTGACAAAAAATAAGCTAGAATTTAAACTAGCTCACACAAAAGACTGTCACAAATCTCTTTTCTCCTATATAAATAGTAAAAAAGGTGTATCAAGGACCATTGGTCCCAGTATAACCAATGGCTCTTCTCTATCTGATATAGAAACCTCAAATCTCTTTAATAAGTACTTTTGTTATGTCTTCTCTCAAAAATCACCTATTAGTACATTTAAAGTTCACCACATAGATTATCATAGGATATCCTATACAAACAGCATAGAAATGATTGTAAAAAGCTCATCAGTCAGGCTAAAAGCAGGTACTGTCAAAACTTGCTGACTAACTCCTCCAACGATCCTCGAAAATTTTGGAGCCACATTAAAACCTTCTTAGGATCCACGCAAGCTGTCACTCCCTCTGAAATGATCCTACAAGGTGTCCACTGTAATGACTCCCTCACTATTGCAAAAGCATTTAACCAGCAGTTTTCCGACCTATCTGCCTACACAGCCTCCCTTCAATCTCCAGCCACACAACTAAACTCAACATTCTCTGGCACTTCATCTGCCTCGGCTAAACCATTTTACTTCAAGGCGGTCACTTGGCATCAAGTCTTCAAACTGCTCAAAGCTATCTCTGACAATACCAGCCCTGGCTCTGATGCAATGGAACCTCGTCTATTAAAGATAGCTGCTCACCTCATATCCAGACCTATAGCTAGAATCTTCACCCTATCCCTCTCCAATGGCTCTGTCCCCGAAATCTGGAAGGCTGCCAGAATTACTCCTGTGTTTAAAAAAGGCAGCAAGAATGATACGTCCAACTACAGACCAATTGCTATACTATCAGTCCTTAGCAAGATTCTTGAGAAACTCTATTCAAGTTACCAAATTCATTGAAAATTCCAGTTTACTCTGTGCCGCACAGCATGGCTTCAGAAAACACCACAGCACCATGACTGCACTAGCAAAATTCTCCTCTGACATTCTCACCAACATGGACAAAGGGCAGCTAACAGGGGCTGTTTTCATCGACCTTACTAAAGCATTCGACCTTGTTGACCACCCATTACTACTTGCCTCCCTCAGAAACCTGGGTTTCTCTTACCCTGTCGCTACTTGGTTCAGCAGCTACCTTGCCAACAGGTCTCAAGCAGTGAAATTCAACTCGGCTATCTCTGACAGTGCAGTAATCAATATTGGTGTCCCTCAGGGTCCATACTTGGTCCTCTCTCTTCTCACTATTTATAAACAATCTCCTGATGTAATAACCTCTGGCCACTCACTACTTTATGCTGATGACCTGGTCATCTATGCCCACTCTGACAATATAATCAACCTGAATGATGCCCCTACCACTGACTTCCACTTGGTGCAGCGCTGGCTACACACTCAATGCCTTGTCCTCAACTCAAATAAAACCAAAGCTATGCTATTTGGATCACCACACAAAATAAGAACCTGCTCTTCTCCACTCTCTGTGCCTGATGTTAATGGTATCCCTCTGGAGTCTGTTAGCTCTTTTCGCTATTTGGGCATCCATCTAGATCAAAATCTTGACTTAAAACAGCATATCCAGGAAACCTGTAAATCTGTCAATTGTAAGCTAGGGCTGCTTACAGGACTAACTACCTGCTTACCCCCGTGCAAACTGGCAATTGCCAGAGGAATCCTATTACCAACCTCACCCACGGTGCTCCCACCTAACCATGGCCAACAAAACTGCCCTGCATCAATGGGACACCACTTCAACAATGTTTGTAGGTATGCAGCTAAAGCACCACGCCTGAAACACCATTGTCAGCTGTACAAAGACCTAGGCTGGCTGTCTCCTCCTCCACCAGGCAATATTACCTTTGCAGCCTTTCTGACACCATCATCAGAGTGTCCAAGCCAGCTGATCTCTCAAACTGCTCCAGCCGGTAATACCTTCACGGACCTTAGATCTTCTGACAAGTCCTTACTAAATATTTCTCTCTGCCAGTACAAAAAGGGTTCTGGATCCTTCAGTTATGCTGCCCTCACTTTTGGAACTTGTTGCCCTGGAACTAAGAAATGCTCCTTCCCATGCTGCATTTAAGCA
The DNA here is from genome assembly GCA_016271365.2 of Neoceratodus forsteri. Lineage (NCBI taxonomy): Eukaryota > Metazoa > Chordata > Ceratodontiformes > Ceratodontidae > Neoceratodus > Neoceratodus forsteri. The sequence continues at coordinate 828,174,926 of CM057452.1, forward strand.
CAGTCTCAGAACTTTCCTTGCCTCGATGGACAAATGTGTTTGTTTTGATCCCTCTTGAATCCCATGTTCCTAACCAGATCTCCTCCCCTCCTCTATTTTGTATGATATGCACTTGCACTTGTTTTCTTTTATGTTTGATGATGCTGTATAATCGTGTGTTCTGATGCCCTGTACTCATACCCCTGATATGCTGATGTAACTGTAACATCCTGTTGTAAGTTCTCTACTTCCGCCTAGTCACTTAGCTCGCCTCGCCCCTGAGCCTATTCCCCTACCATCCTTCCTTCCTTAACCCTCACCCTCTGTTCTTGTAACCCTAACCATCCTTGCCTCTCCTCTCTTCCCTTCCTACTTTAGCCATTCCTCCAGTACCTTTTCTATCCTTACCCTCCCCCTTTTCCTGCCCTTCCCTCCTCCTGCTCTCTGCCATTACACTCCCCCTCTAGCCGCCCTCTACTCCCCTCTCTGCCGTCTTTCAGTTCCACCGGTCTGGCTACAGGTTGCAACCTTGTACCGCCAATGCCGTACTTCACCGTCACCCTTCTTACCCTCCTTTCACCTTTCTGCCCCTCTCCCTGCCATCTATTCCCCTCCTTCTTTCATTCTTTCCCTCTTCTCCCTTTTGTTCTGTCATCACCCCCTCTCCTCTCCTATTTATCATCCTGCCCACCTGTCTGCGTCCGACCGTGACTTCCCCAATCTCCCCCTCTTCTCCTGCCGTCTCTTAGTTCCACCAGCTCAGCCGCAGGTTGCTACTCTACGCCGCCAATGCCGTATTCGCCACTTTAATTCTTGTTCTTCTCCCTCCTTCTGTGCCACCTCGCTCTTACTAGGAGCACTCCATCTAACCTCCCCTCACTCATTTCCCAATTTATTCCATGCCCCATCATCCCTATTCCCATATACACCCCCGCACTTCCCCGCCCTGCCCCTACCTTCCTGTCCTCCCCATCCCTTAGTTCAAATCCCTCTACACCCTTGCACCTGGTCCCTCCACCGTCCTCTCCTGCACATCACCCTCTCTATTTTCTGCACCCATAGTTACTCTCCCCTGCTCCGAGACCTCTCCGTCTCTCCTGCCGACTCCCGGTTCCACCGACCCGGCTGCAGGTGGTAACCTTCTCCCGCTAATGCCGCACTTGCCACCTTAACCTTCCCTCATGCCATCCCCTTTTCTCACTATTTGCTCTACTCCCCCTTTCTCCCTCTCTCATGCCTTACCCATCCACCTGTCCCCTACCACCTCACCCCCTAATTATCAACAATGAATACGTGTAAGTTTATCCTTAATTGTTATGCTTTGACTACACTGTGTGACTTTGTCCTTTGCCAATGTATCTTGCTTTGTGTAATTTTTGATGTATCACTGTGTTCTGTAACTGTACCTCCCGGGTCATGCCTGAAAATAGTCACATGTTGGCTAGCGCACTTACCCGGTCAACAAAAACTAAATAAATAAATAAAATAAATAATATATCCAACTGACATTATCTAGGCTATCAAAAAACTAAAAAAAAAAATACTAGTCTGGGCCCAGACAGTATTCATCCATGGTTTCTGATAGTAACCTCTATAAATATTTCTGTACCTTTGTCAATTATCTTCAACACATCCTTACAAGAAAGCATTGTACCAAATGATTGGTGTTCAGCAATAGTTACTCCCATATTTAAAAAAGGCAATAGAGGTTCTGTGCAAAATTATCGTCCAATTAGCCTGACCTCAGTGGCTAGTAAATTAATGGAATGAGTAATGAAGTCTCTAATAGATCAAGATTGTAAAAAATTAGGAATTTATGATTCAAATCAGCATGGGTTTACTCCCAAGTATTCCTGCACCACCAATCTGATATCTTTTTATAATAAGTACTCTACTAGATGTGGGTATCCCTACTGATGTAATTCTTTTGGACTTTAGTAGAGCTTTCGATAAAGTCTCACATGAAAAACTCATTACTAAAATGCACAATCTAGGTTTGTCACCTGATACTGTCAACTGGACTTTAAACTGGTTGACAAATCATTCTCAGAGAGTCAGAATTAATGATATCTTGTCTGATTCGGGCAGTGTGACAAGTGGTGTACCACAGGGGTCAGTCTTGGGACCAACATTGTTTAATCTCTTTATCAGTGATTTACAAACAGGGCCAAATAATTTCATGGTTAAATTTGCAGACAATACTACATTGGGGGGCAAGGTTAGTAATCAAGAAAATATTTCTGCATTAAAGAATTATTTGGAAAAATTAACACTTTAGGCAAATGAAAATCATATGCAGTTTAATCAAGACAAATGTTTAGTAGTGCATTTCGGTGTAAATAATCCAAAAACGACATATTATATAAATGGACTACCACTTCACTCATCGAATTGTGAAAAAGATTTAGAGATATATGTTAATGATAAACTTACATCAAATGTTCACTGTGTTAGACCTGCTTGCATGACCAACAGACTTATGAGGCAAATAAAACACACTTTTGTTAATCGCACTGAACAATGCCTTATTTCATTGTATAGGGCATACATTATATCGTATCTAGACTATGGCTCCCCTTTCTGGAATCCAAGCCAAAAAAAAAGACATAGCAATTCTTGAACAGGTACAAAGGAGAGTAACTAGAATGATTCCAAGATTAACAAACTTGGATTATCAGAACAGATTAAAAGCTACTGGTCTCTTCTATCTTCAAACTAGAAGATTAAGAGGTGATATGCTTATGGTTTTTAATTTAATAAATTCATCCGATCTAATGGAAAAATGTGGTCTAACACTCTCCAAAAGGAGACATGTTCCGAGACTGCATAATAAACAGCTTGAAGTAAAAATTATAAAACCAGCAAAGGAAAACTTATTTCCAATAAGAGCATCCATTGTATGGAACACCTTGCCACAAGAATTGGTAGAGGCAACTAGTGCCACTGTCTTTAAAAACAAATTAGATGTTTGGTCGAGGGATAATAGATAAATAATGTCCCACATAGTGCGGGGAACAGTCTCAATGGGCTCTGGCCTTCTTCTGTTCTTTCATACCAAGTAATACCAAGTAAGTAAAGAAGAAGTGAGGGAGAGAAAGGGGGGCTATAGGATAAGGAAACAAGAAAACAAGACTATAATGGGAGATCTGTGGGGGGGTCTCAGAGGAAGGAAGAAATGCAGTATATATTGAATCCATACATTAGGTGTCAGAAGATTGAGATGATTCCAGAAAATTAAAATAGCCCTGCCAACATTTATTATATATCATGAGTCAGTCAGAAGAAATATGTGTCATACGGTCAAGGGAGGCATATTGAGATAATTGTTTATGAATATCAGGAAGGGTGGGGATTATATTAGATCTCCAAGGCATAAGTATAATGCATTTAATTTGAAGGAAAAGTATGGTTAACCACCTGTTCTGTGAACAGGACATTTTGTAGGAGCAGTAATTAAAAATACTTAGTATGCAATGTTTAGGGTCCAGTGCAAAAGGTTGACCAATGACTTTCATTGCAAAAATGTGAGTATGGTGCCAAAGCTTTTGTATGGTAGGATTATACCATAAAATGTGTAATAAATCACCATTGGGGAAGTTACAGCGCCTGCAGTTATTATTATTCATTAAGCCCATTTTTTGTAGTACAACAGGGGTTCTGTACCACAAATGTAGGATTTTGGTCTGTATGAGAGAGCTGTGTTTATTATTGAAAGTTTTGTGGCAAGAAAACCAACACCTGTACCATTGTGCATTGGTTATATTATAATGTAGTAAAATATTCCATTTGTTTTTTGCGTTAATAGATTGGTCAGGAATTGCATCTCTAATGTATTTGTAAATAGTGCTGTTCACTTTGGACAAAGTTTTAATCCATTTAGAAATATGCTTATCATATAAAGATTTATTAGAGAAAAATATGAAGTAAGAGTCGCATGCCATACGAAGCTGTAGATATTTACAAAAATTCTGATGGGGAAGATTCAATAAAATGCGTAGATCAGAATAAGATTTTAATTTTAACATCTGAGGTTCAAGTATATCTTGCAAGAATAAAATATCCCTGTTTTTTCCAGGTACAACAGAAAATTGGGTGATTATTGAAAGATATATGGTGCTTTCTCCTAAAGAGGGCATAAGCCAGAGAGTTAGGGTTCAATTTAAAATGTTTGTTAACTATCTTCCAGTAGAACATAGATGCAGCTATGGTGGGGTGAGACTTTAAATTAGAGGGAAGGGAATTATAAATGATGGAAGTAGCCACATTACCAGGACATAAGGATACTTCCATTATAACCCATAAAGGTGATTGGGTATTGGATTTATTAAACCATTTGATAGTTTGAGCTGTACGAAAGGCCCATAAGTAGGCTTGAAACCAAGGCAGACCAAAACAGCCTTTTGACCAATGGGACCGAAGTTTGTTGTGGCTAAATCTAGAGATTTTACCTTCCCAAATAAAATTGGCAATTATTTTATCTATTTTAATGAGGAAAATGGAGGGAAGTATCAAAGGGATGTTGGAAAAAAGGTATAATATTTTAAGAGCTATTGACATTTTAATAGCGGAAATGTTTCCGTTAAAAAAGAGGTTAAGCAATTTCCATCTGTCAAGTGTTGATCTGATGCTAGTTAACAAAGGGGAACGATTAGCATCCCATAATGTATCTAATGTCAGGGTAAGTCATATACTCAGATAAGAAATATCTTGAAGAGCCCAGCGAAAGCCCAGTGGGTTGTTCATGAAGGGTTTACAGAGGATATTCAATGGTAGTGTTTCAGATTTGTTAAGATTTAGGGCTAGTCCAGAGAGAGAGGTGAATTCGTTCAGTAGTATAACTAGAGGTTGCGCAGAGTTTTCGAGATTTTCTAATAAAATAAGGAGATCATCTGCATACGAAAGTGAGATGTAGCGGGAGTTGCCAATAGGGATTCCTTTGATTGTACATGATTGATGTAGAGATGCAAAGAGAGGCTCCATGGCCAGTATAAACAGGGAAGGTGATAGGGGGCATCCTTGTCTTGTGCCTCTGGCTAAATAAAAGGAGGGGGACAGAGTGGAATTAGTGAGGACTTGAGCAGAGGGAGAAGTATACAGTAATTAAATCCATGCACAAAAATTATTAGTAATACCAAAATGAGATAAAACATGGTATAAATAGTTCCAATTGAGACAGTCAAATGCTTTCTCAAAATCAATGGCAATATTAGTGGCTGGAGACTTAAGGGTTTTTGCTTTGTAGATTAAATTAAATAAGAATGAAGATGATCAGAACTATTTCTATTCTTGATAAATCTGGATTGAGAAGTTTGGATGAGTTTCGGCATTAAAGATTCTAAATGAAAAGTTAATAATTTGGTGAAGATTTTGCCGTATGTGTTAAGTAGTGATATCAGTCTGTAATTTGAAGGGAGAGAGAGGTCTTTATCTTTTTTTGGTAAAACTGTTATAATGGTTTCAGTCATAGTATGGGGAAGTTTACTTTTAGAGATTACTTCCAGGAAAATATTAAATAGTACGGGGCAGAGAGTATCAGATAAGGTTTCATAGAAATCAACGGGAAACCATCACTCCCGGGTGATTTATCATTTTTTAAGGAAGATAATGCTGTTTGGATCTCTTGTTGAGTAAATGGTTTATCAAGAATAGCCATGTCTTGATGGGAAAGGTGGGTAGCTGTAATTTTTCCAGGAAGTGTTGTATTTGGTAGGGTTTTGTAGAGTTTTCATGAGAATATAGTTTATGGTAGAAGGATTGCCTGATGTGGTTGATTGAAGGGTTGTCTGTGTGGATTTGACCTGAGGGGTCTTTAAGGCCTGCAATATATATCTGCATCTGTTGAGCTTTGAGCTGATAAGAGAGCAACTTCTCATATGTATACCCTTGTTCCCAATAGCGGTGTTTGGACCTTAAAAAAGGCTAGTTCAGCTTTTCTGGATATCAATTTGTTAATTTTAATTCTTATCTGTAGAATTTCCAGATTAAGTTGTGAGTTATGGTTGGGTTTTTTTGATTTATAATATTGGATTTCTTTGTCTTTAATGGATTTTTCTAGATTGGCTAATTGTTGTTCTCTTAATTTCTTTCTGTGAGCTGCATAACTATTTTTTTTGTCTCTGATTGTGGCCTTTAATGCTTCCCAGATGGTACTTTGCGATACATCAAGAGTGTCATTAAATGAAAAAAAATCTTGAATCTGGGTTCTAATCCAAGGAATGAATTCTGGGTCTCTCAGTAAAAGTGGGTCTAGATGCCAAAATGGTGATTTAGAAGAGGGTGGGCCCCAGAGCAGATATAAACTTATAGGAGAATGATCTGATATAATAATCAGAAGGATTGCTGTATCAATGTTTTTTTCAGTAATGAGGGGAGAAGAGAACCAATAATCAAACTGAACAAAAGATTTATGTAAACAGGAATAAAAAGTATAGTCTCGTTGTCTAGGATGGTGTAGTCTTCAAATGTTGGAGAGACCCAGATCCTTCATAAGTATTGCTAGAGCATTAATACTTCAGGGATGAGCATCATATGATGAATTGCTTCTGTCTAGATGTGCCTCTAGTGCTAAATTAAAGTCCCCACCTATAAGAATAGGTGAATTGTTGTTATTATTATTTATAATTTGTTGAGACAGGTTGTGGAAAAATCAGGGGAATCAAAGTTAGGAGCATAGACATTAACTAACAAAAATGGACCTGCTGTGGAATTTAATAGGACTATAACCCATCTACCATCCAAATCCATGATAGTTGTTATGGGGGACCAATTGAGAGATTTATGTATTAAGATAGCGACCCCACATTTTTTTGATGAAGAGGAGGACACATATACTTGACCGACCTAGTCCCTTTTAAGTCTGTTGACATCCTCTGGTAAAAGTTTAGTTTCTTGTAAGAAAGCAATATGTATTTCGTGTTTTTTGAGATAGGTAAGTATTTGCTTGTGCTTACAAGGTGAATTGAGTCCCTTAACATTCCATGAATGTAGGATTAGATCACTCATAATAATGGGAAATAAAGTATTTAGGTGCAAATAGGAATGAGGTACTCAGAATAGATAAATTAGAGGATACCACAGGCTTAAAAGGGAGGTACATAGGATAAACAGATGTATACAGGGCTATTAGATTGTATGGATACGAAGGATTTTGATATTTATATCCATTGTGTCTCGCAGAGAAAGAGTACAGAGAAAGAGTTGTCAAGTGGGTAAACATTAGCACCAACAAACTCTAATATAATACAGTAAAAAGAGGATTAATTAGAAAACTTTAATGAAGTGAGGAGTTTAAGAGTCGGTGTGTACATCAGAGACTCTCAGGCTACACAACTAGGCATGTAGAGAAGTAAGTAAATCTTAAGAAAAAGCAACTCACTGTAATCTTAAGATACAAACTGTGTACAACAATATTCTGTAAATTGTAATTGAGACTAGTACTAAGGTGATAGAATGCTGCCCTGGGAAGAACCAGAACATGATCATACCAAACTATAAAAGGTAATTACAAATTAGTAGCAAACTCCAGACATAGTAATTTAGCTTGAACTATAGTATATATATAAGTTCAATAATAAAGAAAATATGCCAACATAATGCAGTATATTGCCAAAATCATGTGAGCCAGAAAAGGAGTTGCTCATTATATATTTCTCCACATAAACCATGTTTATACAGACATATTTAAATAATGTGTGGAGGCTGGTCAAACAGACATAAGGAGTCAAAAGAAAGTGGAAAATGTTGGATATTCTATAGATTTATAAGGCATCAGCATGTTGTAGGACCAATTTCACATATTCAAATAGTATGGAGGAAGGATTAATTTATGGATCCATACACATAGTCATTTTTTTGATTGGTCACGTGATGTAGGTGCCGATTGCAAGTCTCTATCGTCTCCTCCAGCCACCTGATTGCTATTTTGATTTAATTTCATGATTAAAATGTGGCTAATTCTTGGCAAAGGGAAAGGAAAAGCTTTTTTAGAAGGTTCTTTACATTTTGAGTCATAGTGATAGAGCGAATGGAGATTGAAATGAGGAAAAATCTCCCCAAAAGAACGCCACCTAACACTCCTGAGAAAGGCCCTAAGAAGCCTAGGCCTGCAAGTTCAGCTGATCCAGGCGAAATAACCCCTAACCCTGCTGAGCAAGAGCCATTAAAACTGACCAAGTTTCTCACTGAATTCAAGCCTTTTAAGGAGGAAATGATATCAATGATGTCTGAAATTAAGATATTGTCATCAGCTTTAGAAGAAGTAGCACAGCGTACCTCAGATACTGAAGTGAAAATTCACTCTTTGGAAAAGAGACTTGAGAAAGCTGAAATGGAGTTGATAACTACGAGGCATAAGATGACTAGAATGGAGTCCAAACTGGAGGACCTTGAAGGTCGAAGTCGAAGAAATAATGCAGTCCTGATAGGGCTGCCTGAAGCTGAAGAGGGGCAGGATGCAGTCCTCTTTATTCAGAAGTTCGTGGAGCGTGTGGCTGGTCCTTCACCTTACGGGGCCAAATATGCTATAGAGAGGGCACATCGGGCCCTTAGACCACCCCCCCTTCGGGATCACCGCCTAGACCCCTGATTTTTAGGTTCCTCAACTATCTTGAGTGCCAGTATTTCCTAAAGAAAGTCAAGGAGGTGCAGGGTATCACCTGGGAAGGTAAAAAAATAAGAGTGGCCCAAGATCTCCCTGCTACGGTCCAGCAGCGGTGCTCTGCCTTTCATCTCTACATCTCAAAGTTAATAGCAGCTGGCATTTGCTTTAAAATGTTGTATCCAGTGAGGTTACAAGTTTCCATATTGGGAGTATGGCACAGTTTTATTGAACTGGAGATGGCCCGCTCTGGCTTAAAGGAACTGCTTCCTGACCTCCTCCGAGAAGTCTGAGCTGCATTTTTGGCTGACTTTGTAAGTGTAATGTGCTCCGGGGTCAAAGTTTGGATGCCAGCCTGCTTCGATCTTTGCTTATGAGTTAGGGGGAAGAATTACCCCCAGAATGCTTAGTGGATACCCTTTTGCAGAACGAAAAAGGATCCGAGGAAGTAATGGAAAATAGACTTCCTGGTTCTATGTATAGATTCAGTGGGGAAGGTTCGCCTTTTGAATAATTATGTCTTGTTATTTGTTCTCATTACTGTGTCACTCTCCTCAATGTAATGTAGCTAAATGCAGGGGGCACTGAATAGTCTTTTCTTACTAAGGGGTTCTTGAATCTTTATTTTGGATATTTATGTGACTCCCTGGTAAGTGAGCACTTTAATTCAAATTTAGAAGGTTCATGTTACCGAATTTAATACGGGCTCAGAAGGGGAAAACTCAGGCCAAGTTTTGTATGAGTGGGGCCATTTTCTTCTTGCTCCCAAGATAAGGGAACATGCTTGTTATAGTTAGGTTAAATCACTAGAGGGGGATATTGTTCTACTGTTCTATGACACAGCTTCACTTGCTGGGTTGGCAGTGTTCGCATTGGAGTTAGCATTTAATTCATAGCGCTCCCCCCAAGAGAATAAGGACACACTAAACTGATTAGCATAAAATGGGGAGCGGTTTGCAATTTATTCAAATACTTGGCAACCAATTTAAATTTTTGAATGATACCTGCCGATTTTGCGATGTAATCGGCGCCTGAGGTAATAGAGAGCTCCCTGCCCGAAACGAATTCCCAAGGAATGATGTTCATTATTTTACATTCTGTACCTAATTTGATATCGCTTCCTATTTCTAATGCTAGGATACTAAAACTGACAGGATAACATTAATAAATGCAGATATTGACAGGTGCTTAACTTAGTTCAGCTTAAGTTTCAAACGAAGCAAATTCGTAGTTGTTATTTGAGATAAAGCTGTACAATTGAAATTGCTTATGGGGACTCTAATAAAGGCCAGCAGGTTAAATTAAGTTTTTTAAGCATGGAATGGACATTGGCAGCAGGGCAATTGAGCTGATACTACTCAGGACTCCATCTGCAGGGAGGTCTAGCCAGATCAGTATAATATAGTCTACATTGTTGGGGTTTATTTTTATTTCTGTTAGAATGTAAAACGAACTGAAATATTTATATGTAACTCTGAGACAAAAATATTTAACAGAGAAAGAGCTGGGACAAGTCGACATGGTCCCTCATTGGGCTACGCTGGTTTTCAAATCTGCTTGAAAGGTCATTCGAAATGTATTTCCCTTGATTATTAAGTTTGTATTTAAATGCAGGTGTTCTGAGGGTGGCTGGGAGCTAAGGTGTTGGTATGCTGTAGAGCGGAACCTATAACAGATGGGTGGGAGAGGGGGGAAGGAGGTTTGTTTATGGTTAATTGTTCTAATGGGTTGGGGGTGTGGGAGGGTGGGACAGGGTTAATTTGGGAGTGGGAATCAGCATAGCTCATAGGGGATTTTCAAGAATGTATATCTTTGAGAGATTTATTTTTGTGCATCTTACATTATTGGGAGCTTGCAATAATGACTAATATAATAAAAACTGCAACATGGAATGTCAAAGGATTAAGGCAGCATGTTAAACAATATAAAATCCTTAAGCACCTTGCCTTGTTGTCCATAGACATTGCAGTTATACAAGAGTCACATTTACTGGATTCGGAAGCCAATTATATGAGACGGCAATAGATTAGTTATGTTTTTTCTGCTGGGGTTGCTACTAAGAGCGTCGGCGTTTTGATACTGATTAATAGGAAGACCCCATTCATTTTGAAGCAGGTGCTTAAGGACCCGCAGTGTTGATTTTTGTTTATTCGTTGCATTTTGTATGCCACCGAAGTCCTCCTGGGAACCCTGTATTGGCCCAATGTGGAATTCCCTGGCTTTTTTGTGAAACTAACTGAGTTACTATATCCATATATTACTTTACCAATTATGATTGGGGGGGATATGAACACTGTTATGGACCCATTAGTGGACCATTCCTCTCCTATGAGAAAAGGCCGCTCCCCTGCTCAAAGGGTCCTTCAAAAGCTCTTGGAGCGTTATGCTTTGTGTGATGTATGGAGAGTTTTACATCCTTCGGAGATGGAATTTACTTTTCTATCCCCAGTACACAAAACGGCCACGTGTATCGATTATATTTTCCTCTCCCAAATTCTTCTCTCCGGAGTGATTGAAGCTTCTATACAGCCAGGTCCACCTTCGGACCACACGCTAGTTATGTGTCAGCTAGCTCTTTCAACCTTTTCTAAGAAGTCTCCGAGATGGAAGATTAATAATCAAATGTTAAAAGATGATCACGTTGTTAAAACTATTAGTGAACATATAGGGCATTTTATAGAAACCAATATTCACTCTATTTCCAGACCAGACTTGATGTGGGGGGCTTTTAAAGTGTTTATTTGGGGTGTTTTAATTAGTATAGCTACACACAGAAAAAAAGAAAAAGATAAGAAATTAGTATCACTACTGGGTCAAATACATTTAAAGGAAACAATGTTAGGCCAATCTTTTTCAGAACCCGTACAGCAGGAACTGGTTAAATTAAAGGAAGGCTACTTGGAAATATTAAGGGATAAGGCCGAATACGCGATTCTTAAAGCTAAAGCAGCTTATTCAGATCAGGGAGAGAAAGCAGGAAGGCTACTGGCGCCCCGGATTAAGCAAATGGAAGTGAATAGGTATATTTTGTCAATACTCTCCCAGATAAATGATGTCCTAATAACAAGTCCAGAGGATATAGTTTTAGAGTTTCAGAGGTATTATACTAGTTTATATAGTTCTAAAATGAACTCAGTATCTGGAGACAATATAGAAAATACTTAGAGGCATCTGGATTAACCCCACTCTCAGAATCCTAGCAGAAATGGCTAGTCTCCCCAATAATGACCGATGAAATCTCCAGGATTATTAAAAGCCTACCTTCAGATAAATCACCTGGTCCAGATGGTTTCTTGGCTAATTTTTATAAGAAATTTCTAGACCAGCTACTCCCCTTACTGTTACCTTTATTTCAACACATATTAGTGGGTCCCCAGATGGATCCTATTTTGTGGGAGGCTTTAATAGTCTTAATTTTGAATCCCGGGAAAAATTCAGAACTACCCACGAGCTATCACCCTATATCTCTGATGAATCAAGTCATCAAGATATTAGCCAAAATTTTAGTGGATCGCTTAGCATTAGTGCTGCCCGATCTTATTGGGCCAGAGCAAGTAGGATTCATGAAAGGGCGTTCCTCATTAGACCATCTCAGAACCTTGTTGCACGTTCTCTCAGCATCCAGAGATGCCTCATTCCCAGTGGTCCTAGTCTCTCCGGATGCTGAGAAGGTGTTTGGCAGGGTGGATTGGAAGTTTTTATTTAGGGCCCTTAATGCTTATAAATTCCCTGAGCTTTTTCAAAAATTGGGTCAAAGCCCTTTATAACACCCCATCAGCCAGAGTAATGGTTAATGGGGTCATTTCAGAAAGATTCCCACTGCATTCAGGAACTAGACAGGGTTGTCCTTTATCACCCTTACTTTTCAATTTATATTTGGAGCCCCTCATTCACCGTTCAAAGTTCTCTCCGATGATTCAAGGAATTGCCATCCAGGGATATGAAGTTAAAGTATCGGCATACGCTGATGATTTACTTTTGCAGCTATCAGATCTGAATGAGTCAATACCGGCCATGTTGACGACTGTGCAAGAATTTGACAATCTTTCCAATTATAAATTGAATATTGACAAATCCCTTGTTTTTCACTTAACCATAAAGTGATTAATTCAAGTGTTGTAGAGTATGGTATGTCTTGGGCGCCAAACTTCTTAAAATATTTAGGGATACAAGTTGTCAGAAATCCTGCTTTGTTTCACAAGTTGAACTTGGATGATTTAGTTAAAATTTTAGGAGCTGACTTGGACAGGTGGGCCAAATTATCTATTTCACTCTGGTGGCGGGTGAATTTAATTAAGATGAACTTTTTCCCTAGGATTTTTTACCCGTTGCATTTGCTTAATAATTGGATCCCCACTTCATGGTTCCGTAAAGTTAATGCTCTGATAATAAAATTTATTTGGGCTAATAGGCAACCCAGGGTTGCATTTCATAAGCTGGCAGCTTCCAAGGATAAAGGGTGTCTCCGTCTTCCACACATGATTTTTTACTACTGGGCGAGTCACATGGTAAAATACATCAGATGGATGGAGAGCATGGGAGAGACGGACTCCGTGGGTTGGCTACCTATTTGGCTCAAAATAGAGTTATCTTTAATTAAACAGTGTGGTCTATCCCCAGCTTCGTTGTTTCACATCAAGCCAAGTGCCCTCCTCCCGCTGTTGAAATCTTCCCCCATTGTGATTTTGGTCAGGGTGCACTCCCAGATATGTTCATTTATGGAATATGGTCATACTGTAGACTTAGCTCAACCCATTGGGGGTAACCATAATTTAAAAATAAGTAACAAGCCAATCTTGTCAAAATGGCTCCCTCAGCTAGAAAATGTTAAGCTTTCTCAGGTTGTTGCTCCGGATGTTTCTTGGCTTTCAGTTACTGGAATATTGAGTAGTTTTAATATCCCCACTAAGTCTATTTTTAAAGTATTCCAGTTGAAACATTTATTAACAAAGATATTTGGGCCGGTTCTGCCTCGACGAAGTAGGAATAAGTTTCGGGATATGCTAGTCTCGATGTTCAGTAGCCCTCACTGTAAGAGGACACTAGGTGGGTTACAGAAGGACTCTGACACAGTCTGTATTCTTCAGGATGAACTTCAGGCAGTTTTATTCAACAAGTTCCAAACATAATATATCAAGCGAAAATTAAAGGCGGACTTATTCCAGCAGACAATAAAGAAAAATAAAAGAATACAAACACAAAGGCATCAACCATGAGTAGTAGCATCCACATTAAACTAGAGCACTAGTTCTGGATGTATGCACGTCACCATCCCGACTGCTACTGAATCTTTACTTGCTACTGCTGAAATTATATACCTGATACTGAGCTCTCATTGGGTGGATTACCCATCAATCAAATGAACTAAAAGATTCCTCTTTTAAACAACTTATTTATATATTTTAAACATACTGAATTTCTATTCTGATGTATTTTAAACTCCTATAGGAGGTGTGACCATATTAATATTAAATTTAAGCCTTTAAGCCTTCTTTTGGTATGTTTTCCGAGTAAGTTGCTATAAGGGAAACAACACAATGGCCGGCTGGCCCCTAGAGAAAGGGGTTACCAAAAAGAACATACAATGCAGACCAGGTAATACAGCATCTTCTACAATTTCTCTGTATACACCTGGATTATCTTTATACCATTCTTATAGTGTAAACGTTTGTTGAAGAAAAGTAAAAGGCTAACTAGCACAGGACTCCAGTGTTTGCATCTATCAAGAAGTAAAACAAACAAAGCAACACTCAGTGTTGCACATTACCATACAGCCCTTTTTACTGTTTCCATATAAAGCTCATTCTCTTGTCCTCTTATATCAGAAATGCAGCGCTTTAGCGCTAAGGGAAATGCGACAACAGTTCCTGTCCAGAAACAAAAGAAAAATGCTTTTATTTTGATGTCCGCGGCGTTTGCGAGCTACACGATAGTGCGCATGGTCGTGCAGCCCGTAAAAGCCATCGCGAACAAGCGAATAACTTAAACGGCAATTTCTATCAAACAAAGTACCAGAGGAATGCTGCTCCAGAGGAAAAAAGTGTTATTGCAGTCTTCTTTTTTAAAAAATAAAGGGCGTTATAGAGGCTTTTAACATTATGGCCATTTAAAGGGACCACATTGAGATTCCAACTTATGACCGAATAGATATTTGTTTCTTGGATAGCCAGAAACATGAGGGGGGGGGAACAAAAACAAACACAACTAGACTCAAACAACGAATGAAGCATAGGCGGCCAGTCTATGCAGAGCAACACAAAAACAAATTACAAAGGTTTGACACACGAAGGGAAGGAAAAGGGGGGGGTTTCTGGCTACTAAAACAACATCCGTCAGTCATGAGATGGGATCTTTGGAGACCATTTGACACTCACTCAGTATCCGACATTTATAAAATTTTATACAATTGTAAATATCCGGAGGTATTTATACTGGAGAGATATTGGGCACCATGTTTTCCCGGCTTGGAGATAGACTGGACAGCATTGTGGGATAATTGTCATAAATACGTTACTCTGGATAGGTTATGACTTACGCAGTTCCATATTTTACATAACATATGTTATACTCCTCAAAAGTTATATAAGTACAGTCTTATTGATTCCCCTTCCTGCTCCTGATGTAGCCAGGCAGAGGGTATGCTTTATCACATATTTTGGTCATGTTCTAAGGTTTCCACCCTCTGGGGAGATATCCAACAGAGGATGGATCCTTTAGTGGGCCCCTCTGACCTTTTTACTCTGGAGGTATGCTTATTATGCTGGAGGCTTATTAGGGAATTATTCCCTTATTTCTGTGATATTGAGAAGGTATTATATGGCACTAATTTCCTTATCAGTTAAGAAGGTTATTCTCTGACACTGGAAAGATATGTAGATATTCCTTTTTTTGAATGTCTTAAGGAAATATTGGCTAATCACAGGATGGAGAAAATGGTGGCTAGTCTAAGTTATAGGATGAATTGATATAAGAAAATCTGGGATCCTTTCTACATGCTGCTTGTCACTTAGTTAATACTAAGGCAGTTTCATTGTTCTGAATGATTTACCATCTGATTTACCATCTGGTGCAAATGCCAGGAGCCTTAGCAACAAGATGGAAGATCTGGAGGCTGTCATGGTACAGTCAGACCTGGACATTGTGGCCATCACTGAAACCTGGTGTAATGATAACCATGACTGGGAGATGGCCATACCTGGCTACAACATATTCAGAACAGACAGAGCAGGCAGGAAGGGAGGAGGAGTGGCACTGTATGTGAAAAATGACATAAGGGCCACAGAGATCCAGGAGGAACAAAATGGGGGAGAGATACTGTGGGTTAAGCTGGAAAGGAAAATGGGGACAGCCATCTGCACAGGTGTGGTCTATAGACCACCAGCCCAGGAGGAAGAAACAGATAGGGAGCTGATGCTAGCCATCCAAAGGATGGCAGACAAGGGTGAGGTAGTACTGGTTAGAGACTTCAATATTGCAGACGTGGACTGGAGCATCCCAGCAGCAGCATCAACTAGGAGCAGATTTATCCTGGACTCCCTTTAGGGTGCCTTCCTCAAGCAACTGGTCATGGAACCAACTCGGCAGAAGGCAATACTGGACCTTGTGCTCACAAACAGGGACAGTGATGGGGTAACAGTAGGGGAGCACCTGGGTAACAGTGACCACCAGTCATTGTGGTTTGAAATCACAGAAAGAGCAGAACCAAACCACACAAAAACACGTATCCTGGATTTTAGGGAGGCAGACTTTGGGAAAATGGGGAGATACTTGAAAGAGGCATTAAGGAGAATGGGACAGGAATCAGGGGTTGAGGAACAGTGGGCAGTATTTAAAATGGGGATTATAAGAACAACAGAATTATGCATTAAGCAGGTTAGCAAGAGGAAAAGGAAGAGGAGACCATTATGGTTTTCCAAAGAGGTAGCAAAGAAAGTGAAAGCCAAAAGATTGCATTCAGGCAATACAAAAAGACACAGGCAGAAGGGGATAGGAGAAGTACCAGGAGAAGCAAAGGGAGGCAGGAAGTCAGTAAGGGAAGCCAAAGCTCAGACAGAAGAACACATTGCAAAATCAGTGGGTAAAGGGACAAAACCTTTACAGGTACATAAGTGAAAAAGAAAGACAAAGGGAGGGATAGTGAGACTGAAGGGGAGGATGGGAGCCGATGGAGGATGACAACAGTAAAGCTGACATATTGAACAGGTATTTCTGCTCAGTCTTTACTGAGGAAGAGGGGTAATGGGTCTGAAGGGAGTACAAGGGGTGAGAATGGTGCAGAAATGGACACAAGTCCTTTACACGAGAAAGGGTCCTGAAGGAACTAGAAGTAATAAGAGTTGATAAAGCAATGGGGCCAGACGGGTGCACCCCAGGGTCCTTAAAGAACTAAGAGAGGTGGTGGCTGAACTCTGGCTATCCTGTTTAGCTGATCACTGGAAACAGGGAGGTACCCAAAGACTGGAGGACAGCAGATGTAGTCCCCTTATACAAAAGTGGGAACAAAGAGGAAGCGGGGAACTACAGACCAGTCAGCCTCACCTCGGTAGTGGGGAAGATCACGGAAGCACTACTGAACGAGAGATTGGTGGAACATCTGGTTGTCAATGGACTACAGGACCCAAGGCAGCATGGGTTCACCAGGGGGAGGTCATGTCAGACCAACCTCATTGAATTTTTGACTGGGTGACTAGGAGGTGGATCAGGGAGGGCAGTGGACATGGCCTATCTGGACTTCAGCAAGGCCTTTGACACCGCACACATAGAAGACTATTACACAAACTGGGGAATATGGTGTGGGCAGGACAGTAGTGTGGTGGGTAGATAACTGGCTGGGTGGCAGGACACAGAGGGTGGTGGTAAATGGCTGTCACTCCACAGAGGGAAGAGTGACCAGTGGGGTACCACAGGGATCAGTGCTGGGAACAGTCCTATTCAACATCTTCATCAGTGACATTGCGCAGGATCTAGAAGGCAAAATTTCACTGTTCGCTGGTGACACAAAGCTCTGTAACAGAGTAGACACACCAGAGGGTGTAGACAGAATGAGAAGTGACCTGCAGAAACTTGAAGAATGGTCAGGGGTTTGGCAGTTGAAATTCAATGCAAAGAAGTTCAAGATAATGCATATGGGGCACAAAAACCCTGGCACAATATATCAGTTGGGGAGTGAGGATATAGCATGCACCAAGCAGGAAAGGGATCTTGGGGTTGTCATCTCTGATGACCTCAAGGTAGGGAAACAGTGTGACAAGGCAGCAGGTAAAGCAAATAGGATGCTGAGATGTATAGGCAGGGGCATCACCAGCAGGAAAAGGGAGGTCATAATTCCGCTATACAAGACACTAGTGAGGCCCCACCTGAAGTACAGTGTACAGTTCTGGAGACCATACCTACGTAAGGACATAGACAGGGTAGAGAAGGTTCAGAGGAGGGCGACAAAGATGGTGCATGGATTGCATCACAAGTCCTATGAAGACAGGTTGAAGGAACTGAACATGTACTCCCTGGAGGAGAGGAGGGAGAGAGGGAATATGATAGAGACATACAAGTATTCACAGGAGGAACAGGGTGCAGGAAAACACTATTTTAAGCAAAAAAGATGTTCCAGGACTAGAGGGCATGGGATGAAGTTGGAGGGAGGACGATTCAGAGGAAACATGAGAAAGAATTTCTTCTCAAAACGGGTGGTGGACAAGTGGTACACCCTGCCAGAGGAAGTGGTGGGGGCTGAAACAATCACAGGATTTAAGAATACATTGGATAGACATAAAGGAATTCTAGAGGTCAGGGGTAAGGGGAAACAGACTTCTAGGAAAACAAACTGAACTTACAAGCTCAAATGGGCAGACTGGGTGGGCCATAGGCCCTTATCTGCAGACACTGTCTATGTATCTATGTAGTTAGAGCTGTGCTGATTGGGGAGGGCAGTTTGTAGGGAGGGGGGATTGGGTATGGGGGAGAACAGCTCCAAAGTATGTAGTGAATGCTCTTTTCTGGCTGTATGTACAACTCTGTTTGCCACGCTTGGAACTGTTCTTATTTGTGTGAAAATTAATAAACTTTGAATTGAAAAAAAAATAGTCATTTTAGCCTTTATTGTAGCTGTGATGATTAAGAATATTTCAGGCATCAAGGTTCTGTATGTGTTATACATGAGCTTTTAGAGGTTGATAGCACATAACTCGAACATTGCCTAAAAAGGAAGTAATTTTTATAGTGGGGTGACTAGGTCTACTAAAAGGCCTGGTAAGCCCCGACTATGAGGGTATTCAGTACTATAAGTATACTTAAGGAATGTGGGCTTCAAGAATAACTGTGCTATGATTATTGATTAAGGCATTGTAATTAGGGTAATAAAGTACAGTAGCCTTGAATATATATATAGCCTGAAACAAAGATTTAGGAAAGATATACAAGGCCAAATAATGCATAAATAAGTGAATGTAAGGCACTAATATATCTAAAAAGGAGGAAAAGAAGAGGAATATAGTGGGGTGAAGAATAGTTTGAAAAGTGAGAGATCGCTTTGCATAGACATAAATTGGGGTGTTAATAATTGCAAAGTGCAATGTATGTGATATGATAGAAATACCACTGATGCTTCATATATCTACAATAATACAAATAATAAATAGTGGATAAATAAGTAAGTAATGGTAAAGTATTTGTTTAAACATCATCCACACATAGATGCTGGTGCTTATGTGGCAGAATATATTAATAGTTAGGGCAAAGGGCATACTAAATATATTGTAAAGGAAAACACTGTATAGTTGCATATATAGCTCCTTACCTCACGGTGGTGCTAAGGCTATAAAAGAGTTATATATGTACAGTGTTTAACAGACTAATATCTGACACTACACAGAGTTACCTGAGGAGAGACCTTCAAAAATTGTTATTAATTACTGCATGTGAATAGGATTACACAAGGAAATAGTAAGTGCACTGAAGTCATATCTCCTTGTCCAGCCTATAGCAAATACAACCCCTCAGTAACAATCACAGTTTACCGCTTTGAGGATTCCAAACCAGTCTGGTGCGATAGTGATGCATAACTATGAATTCCACTATGCGGTTGAAACGAAGGCGGGTCCAAGTAATCTGCTGGACTAAAAGAGGGTTAAATATAAGGCTATAATTTGCCTCCTTAGTTTATGAGATAGACAATGTTTGTGGCGATTATTGTTTTTTGAAACAGCATAGGTTGTCTTGTTTTTCAGTTTCCCTTTCCTTTTTGGGGGGCTCAGCAGACTTAAAGAGAGAACTGGTCACTAGTTCGGCCCAAGAAGAGTCGGGAGAGTTGCTACCGGGTTGGACATTCTTGGGGTCCTTGGCTAGTGGATCTAATTCAGCCTCACGCAGATTTTCCAGAGATGAGCGTGAATCTTCCTGAAGCAGAGAGAATTTATTTGAGAGGGTGAGAGCAGTGGAGAAGCTGATATGGAGTTCCACTTGAGAGTTTGAAGTCTTTTTTTCCTGTAGGCATGCTGAGAGTCAGGCAGGAGCTGCAGCAGCAGACATGATAGTTGCAGACTTCTCTGGAACCCTGAGACCAATCTCAGCAAAAGGAATATATCTTTCTGGTTGTGGAGTATCTGGGCTAATGCAGGAGCAATCTGCAATGCCATCACTGGTCGATGTAAGTGCAGACTGAAGCACATCTAGGAACTCTGACAGGGCTTCTGGGGTACTGAAATCTCTAGTTGAGTCTCCCAAGAATTGTCACAGGGTAACGCAGTGCGAACTTAATGCCACGCAGATGAAGGATAGTTTTAATGGGGTTATAGGCTCTTCATTTATTAGATAATTCTTTGGAAAAATCTCTAAAAATTAAGATTCTGTGTTCCTGCCAAGTAAGTGCACCCAGGTGTCTTCCTCTTTGAAGAATCAATTCAGTGTGTGCATGGTTCAGAAATCTGGTGATGATGGGCCTGAGTTTCTGGTCTGGTCCAGGCCTCAGACTTAGGGTGCGATGAGATCTCTCAATAGTGAGGTCTTGGCCAGATGGGATTTTAAGCAAGGATGGAAGTACATGCGTTAGAAGAATGCTTGGGTCTCCGAGCTCAGCACCTTCAGGAAAACCCAGAAATCTGAAGTTGTTATGTCTATTCCTGTTTTCAATATTGTCTATTTTGTCCTGAAGGCTTCTGATAACCCTGTCCTGTTCCCTAATGGTGGCTTGCAGAACATTGATGGGGTTTTCATTTTGAGCCGCTTTAACATCTGTAGCATTGATTTTTTGACCAAGTACGTGCATTTTGGTGATATTTTATTGTGAGGTTGTTTTTAAATCATTGATCTCATTGATGAACTCCTGGAACATTGACTCCACTCTATTAAGAGAGCTATTATGCAGAGATTGATCTGCCATAATTACAGGCCTTAATAGTGAAGCTGTATAACTGCCGATAACAAGTTCTATACTTGTGAGGCAGTAATAATACTGTACCAGAACTGATCTGTGATGCAGGTAGAATAAGGTCTCAAATGTTGGTGAAAGTAGATTATCTGGGAGCCGTTGGATGGATAATGATAGCTGGTAGACCCAGAGAGATATAGAATTAGGCAGCCATTTTCAGCACAGCCAGGCCACGACCCCCGATTTATACATTTGTAATTGAATCTGAATTTTCTGTTTGCATTTGTGTTGTGAAAGTTTCTATCAGAAATCTTTCTTAGACCACAGATGACTCCCTGTGGGATGAAGTTCTGCCTTTTAAATGTCTGGGTGTCAATATGGATCATAACCGTGACCTCACTTAACAATCATTGCCATCCATTAGAAATTTCTCCCAAAGCTTGGAGCACTGTATTGGAACAAACACTGCATTCTCCTCCAAGCCCATCATAAGATCATAGTGAAAATGATCCTCCTGACATCTGACAATGGTATAGGGATGTAGTTCATAGCACTGTCCTTGAATCTATACTGATCAGACTGGACCCCTGTTCCACTCCTAGCATGTTGCCTTTTACAGCTAACCCCACACAGATAATTGTTCCTTTCAGTCCCTCTTCTTGCTCCCCCTCACTCAAAGGCAAATGTCTGCCTCAGTGCACATCTATCAACTCCACATTCTAGTTTGTTTCCATCCCCTTCAACCTCAGACCTCTCCTCTCCTCTCCTCTCCTCTCCTCTTCTTCCTACTGACTCAGAAACTCTAGCTTCCACTCTCTCTCCCCAGCCTAAACAGCCAGCCAGGCTTTCACCTCTTATAGACACCGCTGAATCTGATCTGACCTCTTCCTATCATCTTCTCTTCCTTCCCTAATACTTTTTCCATGATCACTTTTCTCATGCTTGTAGTAGCACCTAACCCACTTTCACTCTTCTAACTTTCTATTTCCTCCTTATCTACTTTCAACCCCCCGCCCCAGGTCATGCTCCCTAGTTACAGAAATCAGTATACAGATATTTTTTTTCCTCCACAGCTCTTTATGGTGGTACAGTACTTTGGTTCTGCACAACTGCACACTTGTCAGGACACATACTGAGTAATTTATCTGCAACTGATTGTACACTGAACATTTTTTCCTTATCTTAGCCTTTCTGATCAAAACATTCATACCAGATAAAAATGTGTTTCTTCATTAATGGAACAGCCTCTATGTCATCAGACCACAAATCTGATATGCAGCAAATCAATTAATTGGAAACACTGCACTTGCTTCACAGATAACATTCCTGGGTAGCAAATTGTGACGTGGACCCTCTTACTTTATACTTTATGTAACAGAAAACACATTTATAGAATACAAAATGGAATGTTTTTCTGAGTTTTATTTCCACCCTACCTGTTTCGTTATAATTTATGCTATTTTAAACTTTCTATATCATCATTGTATAGCTTTAATTAGATAGAAAACATGTCACTTGCCCCACAAGTAACTCACAGACGTCTTGCTTTGCAGAGAAAGAAAAATAAAAGGTTTATAGCCCTAATGGTTTAAACAGTAGCCTGTTTTCAAGTAATTATGTTTAGAATGGGGTAACTTTGGAACCAGTAAAGTTGGAAATATATTTTGAATTCTGAAACCTTGGAGTCATAATGTCAGAAGTATGTCCTACCGATACTGTTTTCACGTGTTAATGCAGTATATGCTGATATATTTCAGTATACCTTATGTCATTTTTAAAGGAATATTAACATGTTTCAACCAACATAGCAGCATACAAATATGTTAATATTGCAGCAAGAGATAATTACATATTGATATGATTCAAAGCTTTCACTGAAAAAAAATAAGGCCTTAGCCCTAATGGTTGTAGATCAGGGTATGAAGGGATAGAGCCCCCTGAAGAAATGAGTGAGATGGATGGTATTTTTTTTAATGCACAGCACCGTGCTATGGGTCAGTTGTTAGAGGTAAGCAGCCAAAGTGGGGTTGAGTGGGAGTGAGCATTTCAATATACAACACTGGGTCATCTGTCACAGGAGAAAGGGAGGTAGTCAGCAGAGAAAGAGTGGAAGGTTTGTTTTAAGGAAAGACAACAATATTTAAGGAAAAAAATCAATAATACAATTGATAAAGGATGGGTGTCAAGTCCTCTGCAATGTTTCGCAGCTCCTTTGTGAGGACCTGCAGATGATGGAAACAACAACATTGCTCTTCTGGAGCTGTTTCTGATCTACTGCCACAACACAGCGGCAGTGTAAACATACCTCATGTACTTTATTTTCCATCCATTATTTCTCTGTACAAAGTAAATGCTTTCTGGGCCCTAGCTCAGTTGTTCACACTTTCTACTTGCTATATGCTGTCTTCATGATCATGTTGTATTGTTTTATAACAATTTGTAAGGTCAAACATCCTGTCTGACTTCATTTATTAGTAATTTACTTACAGACAGAAACATCATATGAATGGTAACCTATACTGACATTTGTAACTGTGGCATCAAGTTGCAATCACCTTAAATGTCAAAGTCAGTTACACTTGGATTAGGACCAGCTGTATTCCTATTACATGAGTTTGTATTAAAACAAGGAAAAACAGCTGAATGACTACAGTACAAAGCTGCTGTGTGTTTCTGAATGAACCGGGGACCAATCTCAAAAGCTTTGCAGAACAGCATTCCTCATTTTCAGTCACAAGGTGCTCAATATTGAATGCAAAATTAGGAGTGCTATTTTTAGGCATCTGAATCTAGCAAGATGTTTTGAAGTCTAGAGCATTTATGGTTCTGTGTATGATTTAAAAAATGGATTTTCATAAAAATACCTGCTTTATACTTTGAAATAATAGAAATTTGTTAGCCAACACTAATCACTGCATGTTTCAAATACTCTTAATTTATATTGCAGTACCTGAAAATACTGTGCCCGTCTATATTAGGCAAGTAACTCTTCAAAACAATTTCTCTGATTCTTTAAAAACATTTTTTAACACAGAAAATATCATAGATCATAGGTATCATAGATTGACACACAGCTTATGTAGACAATTTTCCATATTGCTCACCTTATTATTAACCATAGCCCCCAATAACATTATTTCTGCAAAAGTCGTCCAATCTAGTTTTGAATTCTTGCATGGTCCTACTTCCTACCACCTCCTCAGTGAGTGAGTTCAAAAGAGAAGCCACTCTCTGATTATAGCAATTTTGCCTTTTGGTTGAATGACATGGCTCACCTTTGAGTTGTGTGGTATGAACATGTGTACTATATATCTGATCCCTTATTTCCATATCCAAACTTTCCCGTATGTCATCATTTGTTAATGCCCTAAATAAGAGGCACATATCGCCTCTCATTCTTCTATATTCTAATGTAAACACCCCTAGTTGATCTAATCTGGCCTCATAATCATTTTCTTTTTGGTCCATGATAACTCTTGTTGCCCTTTTCTGGACCTTCTCCAGCACCTGGATATCAGATATTTTGTATGGTGCCCAAACTTGGGGACAATACTCCAGATGAGGCCTGACCAGGGATGAGTACAATGAAACAATAACTTCCCTTTCCCTACTTTTTATATATCGAATTATGCTACTGAGCACCCTATTAGCCTTATTTGCAATTGCATAGCAGTGGCTCTTAAATTGCAGATATGGTGAAATGATTATGCCCAGGTCCCTTTCCTTGGAAACTTCCCTCAAGGTACAGCCATCCAGAATGTAATCTATAGTTCTATTTCTCTTTCCCATGTGCATAACTGTGAATTGTTCAGTGTTGAATTGCAATTTGTTTTTAATAGTCCATGTCTCAATTGTTTTTGTTGCTTCCTGTAATTGTAATGAATCATCTACAGTTTCAACCACAGAACCAATTCTGGAATAGTCTGCAAATTTAGTCAGCCATACTGTATTTCATCTCCACAACTCATGGAGGTAATATACAGTAGATGTTATAAAGGCAAGGTCCCAGGACTGACCCCTGTGAGACTCCACTGGTCACCTCAATCCAATCCGAGTAAGCTCCATGAACACAAACCCTCTGCTTCCTATTACGGTTAACCATGATATAATCCGGATAGTGATATTGCTGTGTAGTCCCAGTTTTGATAGAATGTTAATTAACTCATGGTGTTGAAATCTATCAACTGCCTTAGTGAAATCCAAGAAAATAATGTCCACTGGTTTACCCAATGCCGATGCCTTACTGACCTTACTATAGAACTCTAGCATGTTTGTCTGACATGATCTTCCCGGGGTAAATCCATGTTATCTTATGTCTCCCTTAACAGTGTCATTTATATATCTGCTTATATAATTCTTTATAGTCCCTTTGAGGACTTTGCACAGGATTGATGTAAGGTTCACTGATCTATAGTTTTGGAGTTCTTTTTTACTTCCCTTTTTAAAAATCAGTACAACTGTAGCTACACTCCATGAGTCAACAACAGCTCCTTCATCCAAAGATCTCTGGAAAATTTGTGATACAGATCCTGCTAATTCATTGACCAATTCTTTTATAATTCTAGTGTGAATTTCATTGGGACCCGGGGACTTATTAGGGTCTATATTTAATAGCCTAGCTCTGATATAATCTGCATTTGCTCCAGTAGTGGGAATATTGATCCTTTCTGCCTTAGTGTTGAATAATGATGAAAAATACAAATCAAAAAGAGAGGTTGCACATGGAAGCAGGTTTAGGGATATGTAGGCATGAATTAAAAACCAAAGAATTCCCACACTCTGCTGACAAAATAAAAGGACTGCTCACCAAAAACTTCCAATAAAGTCCTTCATTTTATTTGAGGTGCCATGTGCAAGGCCCTGACATGTTTTGGAACCAAGTTCCTTCATCAAAGGGTCTAGTACAACACTGTGGAACAACCCTAACTGATGCATTAAGCAGAGTTTTTTGCCATTAATTTCCCTTTTTTTTGAGAATGAGGACTATAAATAGTGAATAGAATGTGGTGGTGGGAGTGCGGGCACTTCAGGCTCCACACTCCCACTCCCACCACGTGATGTCTTGTGACATAGTAATGGTAACTGCAATGCAAATGCAAGCACTAACAGTTACGCACATTGTGATGTAAACGGAAATGGTAATGGAAACGTTAATAGAAATGCAAGTACAAAGTGAACAGTGATGCAAATAGAGACACAAGCATGCACGGAAACGCAAGTGGATAATGAGCATGGTCACGGTACCGCTACTGTAAATGCAAATGTTAACTGTTACAGCAACAATAATGCCAAAGGGAACAGAAACAGAAAGGCAAACGCAAGCACATATGGAAATGCAAAGCGTAATGCGCATGGTCAATGCACTGCAATTGCAAACACAAATGGTAATGGTAACAGCAAAAATAATGCCAAAGGAAACAGAAACAGAAAGGCAAATGCAAGAGCGTATGGAAATGCAAACTGTAATGTGCACGGTCATGGTACTGTAATTGGAAACGTAAATGGTAACAGTGACAGCTAAAATAATGCCAAAGGAAACAGAAACAGAAATGCAAATGCAAGCATGTACAGAAATGCAAACCATTACACACACAGTCACGGTACTCCAATTGTAAACGCAAATGGTAATGGTAACAGCAACAATAATGCCAAAGGTAACAGAAACAGAAATGCAAGCGTGTACAGAAATGCAAACCATAATGCGCACAGTCACGGTGTTGCAATTGTAAATGCTAATGGTAATGGTAACAGCAACAATAACACCAAAGGAAACAGAAACACAAATGCAAGCGCATACAGAAACTTAAACTGTAATTCACATGATCACTGTACCGCAATTGGAAATGCAAATGGTAATGGTAACAGCAACAATAATGCCAAAGGAAACAGAAATGAAAATGCAAGCATGTATGGAAATGCAAACCGTAACACGCACGGGCACGGGAATGCAATTGGAAACGCAAATGGTAACGGTAACAACAATGATGATGCAAAATGAAAGACAAAAGCAAATGCAAATGGAAGGGCGGCCGCAAATGCAAATGGTAATGCACATGGTGACGCAAAGTGAAACAAAAACAGAAACATTACTGTAGACACAAATGGTAACAGTAACACAAACACAAGCACAAATGAAAACACAAAGGATAACGCACATGGTGGCTTACACGGGAACGGTAATGCAAATGGGTACGGAACAGCAAGCAGAAACAGTAAGGGTAACAGTAACGTAAGTGCACACCCTGGTTTTCCCCAACAGCTGCATAGAGAAACACAGTGAGTACAAAGAATGTATGCATAATAATGGGGCTCGGGGTAGAAAATGAGGAATTGGAATACTAAATTGCTTATATCTCAGGAACCGTATGACATAAAAATAAATTTACATTTTGTATGAATTATGACTTTCCTGGCTAGTTTTATACTTAGCCCTCTTCAACCCAAAAGACCAAACTGTTATTTTGCAGAAGGGTGGCAAAGAATTTGTGTCATATAGCAGACGCCGCAATGTTAGTCTATGGGAAAAAGCATCAATTTCGGGAGTGCCGTAGCTTTGCATCCCTGCAATATGTTTTCACCAAACCACCAAAAGGCACATCTGTGAGATGTTGGCTTTCCTCCCTCCAAGTTTCAGCTCAAAAGACCAAACTGTTCTTTTGCAGCAGGGTGGCAAAAAATTCCTGTCATTTTGGCCATAGTGTTGAAAAGTAGTGTCGTGATTTGCGACACCTTTCGCAAACATTTGCAACAGTGTCGCAAGTGTGACACTACTTTGTGACACTGCTTTTCCCAAAAATTTGAAAAACATATTTCTGGGGTGTTTCACCTCACAAAATAAAGACATAGCTAGCATGCTCAGGGCTCAACTAGGTAAACACAAAAAGAATGATGTCCCTAGATGGTCCCAATTTTAAATGCTAAGCATTTCTGTGATCAGTAACTGAAAACAAAATGGTGGATTTGTGACACTACTAGGGCCATTTGCGACACTAAAAAGTGCATTTGAGACATTGTCGAACTTTTTGTTAACTTTTCCCATTGACTATAATGGGAAAAAAATTTTTGAGTAACTTTTGAACCATTCGATATTTTTTCACAAAATCTTCAAAAGGCACATTGGGATCCCAGCCGCACATTCCCTGAAGATTTCAGACCGGTCACATAAACTGTGCAACCTGTAGGCACAAGCAAAGAATGCTCAAAAAAGGTAAATGTGCCCCAGAATGTCGCTTAATAACTCTGCAGCCATATATCCGACCAGAACGAAAGCTGGCAGATCCCAAGATCTATCATTACGCCCCATGCCTGCCAAATTTCTGATAAATCTGTTGAACGGTGGCAAAGTTATTAAGGTGCAAAGTTTCACCATTTAACCTTAAATGGGTTGCTCAACCCTAACTATGGTAGCACATATATCTATATCTCTCTCTCTCTCTATATATATATATATATATATATAGGCATATAGGAATGGAAAATGAATTACAACATGTAAAATAACCATAACTAATTAATATTGTACCTAGGGACACATACAATTAAGGTCAAGTAGCGATAAAAATATGTTTTCCTCTCTGACTTGCTCTTCCCTTCTGCTCCCTCCTCCTACTCTCTTCATTTCTGCAACTCTCAGGTTCTTGTTACTTTCCATTTCTCCTTGTTGGCTGGGCAACTCTCTTTCTCAAGTCATGTGCCTTCACTCTGGAACCCTCTTTTTGTTATCTAACTGTTTAGCCCTCTCTGACCTCTTTCTCAAGCCATGCTTGCATTCTCACTTTGCTTCCCCTTGTATCTGCCTTCACTGTGCTGTTTCCTAACCTTGGTGAACCCTGCCTGCATCTCTTTCCAGTTCTGCTTAGCTAGTCCCACTCACACAACTGTACTTTACTTGTCTGTCTGCCATTACTTACATATTGGTGTCCCAATTTTTGACATGTCTTCCCTGTATCTCAGGGCCCCTGGTTAGCTGATTAGTTGGATATTGTAATCCAACAAGCACCTTATGTATAGTTCTCAGTTTTTTGGCCCTATCTGTATCACTGTATCTATTTATTTGCTCTAGGACTCTACTGAAGTATAGTATTTTATTAGTTATCTCATTGGTATCTTTGTACCTGCAATTGTCATGACCTTATTTATCTTGTAATCTGTAGACCTTGTTGATTGTTCACTAACTTTGTACGCTATATTCCCCCTTGCAGGGCCACACCAGGAAATGAGCTCTGTCTCAGATTGCCTTTCCTGCTTACCAATTTATGAATAAATACATTTCAAATAAACTAGATAAGAGAAGCATGACTGGCACATAAATAAAAGAATGCAGTATTGGTATTTATACAAAATATTTATTTATTTAGTTTTTGTTAACTGGGTAGGTGCACTAGACTAAAACATTACCTATTTGCAAACACAACCCAGGAGAAGAGCAGACAATAAACATACAGCAGGTTACAAG
The DNA here is from genome assembly GCA_016271365.2 of Neoceratodus forsteri. Classification (NCBI taxonomy): domain Eukaryota; kingdom Metazoa; phylum Chordata; order Ceratodontiformes; family Ceratodontidae; genus Neoceratodus; species Neoceratodus forsteri. The sequence continues at coordinate 828,204,317 of CM057452.1, forward strand.
ACAACAATAAATACTTTGGGAGAAATACAAAACATCACCTTAGTATCGGCAAGTACAGGAGCAACATGATCATATTCAGCACTAATAGCAGAATGATTGCAAGATTGTCAGGCAGTTAATAGATTAAGCATGAGATAAATATAGTAAAATGGGTCATTTACACAAACACTTATCATTAGATAAGCAAAACTTGCAAAATTAATTTTTAAAAGCTAGGGTGAGTCTGAGAGCATCTTACAGACATGGGAAAAGAGTTCCAGAGCTTGGGCGCAAATACTGAGAGGGACTGTTCACCCATCTTTGATGTACATTTTGGGACAACCAGAAGTGACCTATCTGTAGACAGTAAGGGGTAGGCCTGTGTAGCTCTCTTTAGCATGTTGGCTAGGGTAGCAGATGTTGCTGTACTGATAATATTAACAATGGTACAGCCAGCAGTGATAAGGAATAAGAAGATGGGGAGAGCCAGCCCAGACTTGAGTACAGGGTGCAGTGGTGGATCAGCCTGGGCACAGAAAGTGCAAAATGACAAATGTTGTTGTAAAAGATGTTCCATTTACTTGTTTGCCTCCAGGTTGGGTATCAACCCATGGGAGAGACTTGGTCATAAGGCACCCTGGGCTATGGCCAACTTAGCAGCTGAGATTAGAGCATGCCTGATTTTATAGGTGAGACCTAGCTTTGCATGAATTGTCTTGCAGGTTGAAGATATATACGAGTTAAAGTCAAGAACAGGGTCCAAAATGACTCCATGGTATTTGAAGCGGTCAATTACAGCTAGGGGGGACCCATCAGAATAGTAGACGGTAAGGGCAGAGGGACAGGCCCTAGTTCTGGGGCCAGAACCAATAAGCATGGCGTGTGTTTTGTTGATGTTCATAAGGAGACTATTGTGAGTTAACCAGGTCTGAATATATCCAAAATTGACATTTAGCCCCAAGTTGGTATCGGATATATCAGCACCACCAGTATAGAGGACCATGTCATCTACATAGAGTAGAGTAGAACAGGAGGCAGCAGTGGTGGGAATATTATTGATAATTAAGATGAATAGCACATCCCCAATGCCTGTCAGTGTCTGCAGGGTGGGGGTTGGGTGTTAGGGTTGGAAACCCTAATGCCACATTTCCCTACTTTTGTCACTTTAGTAATAACCCTAACTGATGCATTAACTAATTTTTTTGCAATGTAAATATACATAATATGTATGTATATATCCCCTTAGCAAAAAGCTATTAATGAACCGTTTTTGGTTCAATTTATTGCAACTAAAGTAGGGAAATGTGACATTAGGGTTTCAAACCTGACCCCCCCCCCCAAAGCAGCGAAAGGACAACACCACACAAGCAAACATAGACAGCCAGCACCTAATAAGACAAGTAACATGCAACGGTTTCCAGATGACACAGATGCAGTAGCATTGATGCACCACCTTTGTGGAACTGTATCTGTGGCATGCACACCACAAGACATACACTCTCACTTGTTTCCACAGATACAAACCCATAATACTCAAATTACACTGCTTCTCTGTGTAGAAGCACAGGCCCCTGCAGCCACAGATACACATCCATGATACCTAAATTACAAAAGTTCTTTTGCCTGCAGAAATGCATGCCCCAATGGGGGAAGCACTTCTACAGCCCCAGGTATTCATGCACACTGTAAGACATACTTTCATTGATTGGCCTCTGCTTCTGCAGCCTCAGGTGTAAGTCATACATACAAACCTCTGGCTGCAGAAATGCAGGCACCACAAAATCCATGATACCAAAATTGCAACACTACTTCAGCATGCATAAGATCAGGCCCTGCACCTTTCCAACAATGGGTGTAAGACATACACACAGACTTTTGGCTTCAGAAGGGCAGTCCCTTGTGGGGCCAGCAGTTTATGCAGATGGAACTACTGTCCTAATATGGGTATATTGGTTTCAGCAGTAGATCTATGAATTGTTCAAGGGGGTAGCAGTTTTTCAGTTATGCAGATACATATAGAAAAGCATGCACTAAAAGATCATGCTGTCTAGTGAGGTACCTTATACAGTGTACATGAGTATACTGGAGCCAGCCACAATGCAATGCAGTAACTTGCAGTATATGACCTGTTACAAAATACTGTGAGTTATAAAGACAGCCACAACAAACAGAAAAATCTGAGCATAGACTGTGAGCAATTGAGGAATGGGTTCAGCAACAGTAAATTTCTAAGCAGCAGGACTGTGGGTTGCATATGGTGAATGCAGCAAACAGGCAATCCTGTGCAAAGAAAGACTGTGGGGCTTACAAGTGACTTTGTGCATGTGTAAACAGAATTTTCCTGAACTTTGCTGATCGCAAAGTCAAACTTAAATCCATGTGAATGTGCTAAAATGTACTAGCAGAGACAATTGTTTGAAGTTTAAAGTAGTTTCAGTAGCCAGAAAGGTCAGAAACACAGTTTTGAGCAAGTGGAACAGCTTTTGATGCATGAGAAAAGTTACAGATGCCATGACAGGGCAGGGTCAGAAATGTAAACACAGCAGCAGAGAGCCATTTTGTGAGACAATATGTGACTAGTGAGCAATTCAGTAACAAAATGTTTGTGTGTTTGCTTTCAGACATGGCTTTGGGAACACCCCACTATCTGAATAATGCCCAAGCTATGATCATCGAGGAGGTGGCAGCACTGAGAGAGATAGAGAGATCCTACTATGGTGACAGGTTATCTCTGGATGTACCAGTTCCTAGCTATCCAGTGAGACTATGCATTGTGCGTCTGAGGGCTGGAAGGGATGTGTTTCTGATACCCCATTGCTTGCACTGCCTTTTGAAGTTTGGAATGAGCAGGGGTGCAGTGCCAGAGAGGGCAACATGAATTTGAATGGCTCCCATGTGGACCCTGGCAGGGGACTCTGCCAGTAGCAGCATGCAGCCCCAGGTTTAACCTGATGGGGAAAGCTTTTCAGAGTGTGTTACAGAAAGAGCAAGTAAAATTGATGTTGAGCCACTGTAAGAGCAGGAACAGAGAGAAGTTTCCATGCCTGTGTCCCAGATGGACAGTGCAACACAGGGATCAGTTGACCCATGGAATCAGGGCCCGAGTCCTAGCCTAGTGTGGGAGGATGAATTACAAGAGACATTGAATTGGGAGGTGTCTACCTCTGTGCTCAATGATGAATGGAATGTCTCAAGAGTGAGGACGTTTGCTCACTCTTGGGCAAAGATCATGCGTGAAGAAAAGGAGGATGAAGAAGAGTATCTTCATGTTCAGGGCTACTGTGAGTCACCCCAAGCTCTTGCCTAAGAGGAGCCAGATACAGTTGGAGAAGGCTGTAGCAACTTGTCCACAAAGATAGTGGGGGACAAGTTCAATTGTTGTTTGAGTTTGAGACAGTGGCTCAACCAGGACTGGCCACCCCCAAGCCAGGCCACGGGCCGCAGATTAGTAAAGAGTAATAAAGAGGAGAGACTGATCCATAGGAGGGCTGATGCCACATATGGGAAGTCCATTCCTACCTTTCCTCACTGAGTCTGAGAAGAATTCGAACAGAACAGGCAATCCTGGCTAATGGAAGAGGCAAGGAAGAATTTGCACCCAGGTGCAGCAACATGTGCAAGGGACAAAATCATCAGTGATTGCCTTTGATTCTGGAGACTGGGCAGGACTCTGTTTATGGACACTGTGTGAATTGTGGATGGGGCTGGGCAAAAGGCATTTCACAAAATCAACTTGGAACGCCCAGACAGGGTCATAGTCCTCACACCACACCTTGAGTGGTACTACCCTTAATGATGCCACTCCCTGTGAATATGCCCAGCATGCCTAAAGGAAGTGAGCAGTGGCAGGCCAAATGCCTGTCATCTGAAGCAGCAGTATGCATGGAGTAAGATGCAGCTCTTCTGGTATTCCAGTATTTCTTCAGGTGTATCCAGAAGCAACAACCCAGCAGCTTTCCTGTCCCATCATCTGGCATGCTAGAGGACATCAACCCAGCAGTTTTCCTGTTTCATCATTTGTTTTTCCAGAAGCATCAACTCAGCAGTTTTCCTGTTTCATCATTTGTTTTCCAGAGGACATCATGCCAGCAGTATCTGAAGATGCCATCTGGTCTGAAGTGAGAAGGTCCTCAGCTCGTAGAGTAAGAGAACATTTTTTCATTTTTCAAGGAGTAGTTAAGAAAACATTTTATTTATATTTACTGACTTTGCACAACACGTTCTATATTTGAAAAATATCTGAGGAACTTTAATTTTCATGAAAGACTTTCCCTATGGATTGCAGTGCAATACAGGCCAGGTCCTGTCAAAGAATTGTTCTTCAGCAGGCTTCTTCCTAGGAGAGAATCTTTAATGGACAATGCCAATGGGCAACAGTGACATTGACCTTTAGTGTGGGACATTTTAGGAAAGTCCATCCCCAAATGTGTTGTATAAATGTCTTCTTTCAAATTTTTGTTTTACTTTTATACTTTTATAAAAAAATGTTTTTGGGGATTCTTTAGTATTAGGTGAAGGTTTAGGCACTGTGTGGAATGCAGAATGTGTTTTTTTTGCATGTTTTTTCTTCTCTTGCAGGTGTTCCTGAAGAAGAAAAGAAGAGGATGTCTGGAACTCATCCAAGTTCCCCTTTTCTTAGTGTTTTTTTAGAAATGTTTATGGTTAACAGGGTGTTAACATGTTTTCCTTCACAGGTGTGGACTTTTTGGGAAATGTAATGCAATGTACTGTATGGTTCCTTTTGTTGTTCATAGTTACCCTGGGAAGTTTGGGGGGATAGGTTCCCTGGTAGGTAGCCTAAGTCAGATAGATTTTCTGCAGAGGGCTGGGGGAAGGAGAGGTTGCAGGTCTTAACTCGAGTACGGGCTTTCCTTTCTATTAAGGCATGCTTCAAGCAGTTTTCTTGGAGACACTGAGAATCCATAGATAGATCATAGGATAGGGGCTGAAGTTTTATCAGTTGGCCCTGTTCCTTTAGTGTTACCTGCCTGTGCCTTGTACATGGTAGGGAAGAACTAGCACTACCTCCCTGTAGGTAATATGGAGGGCAGGATGGCCTAGTGCCAGATGGATATATGACTGCAGCCATTCATCTGGTTGCAGTGAGTGTAACCACCCAGTCCCCTGGGGTTAATAGAATCCCCTCAGTATCAGTGCTAGGCAGGGAGAGGCAGCTGGTGACTAACTAGTAAAGGGGTTTTCACCTGCTCACTCTTCTGTTTACTTGGCTTCAGCTGAGATGGAAGTGATGAGCTCATTTGGAACTCTCACAGCAGCATAAGCCTTGGCCAGCTGTGAGAAGGGAGTTTAGAATGTTGACATGAGAGTCAGTGTGAGTCACTAGTTGGAAGTAGCAGCTTGAAGGTGGAGGAGTGAGAACTACTCAGCTAAGGGCTCTGAGTTGAGGGCCCTGCATTCTCACCCTCATCCTAGTAATTCTCCAGTTTGCCAGGAGAAGTGATGGAAACCATTATCTACAGCAGGATCTCCTGATTTTCATCCCTGGAGGGGTGAAGAGGACTGCTAGTGGGTGAATCCAAAGGGCAATCCCCTTTTTTGATCCAGAATGTTTTGAAGCTGCCTGAAATATCTAACAGTGAGTAGGATCTGACTTTTGCTGTAGAAAGCACATACCTGTGTTGTGTTCTCTGTCTAAATGGGAAGGTACAATCTTTCTGTGAATTCAGAAGTGTGAGACTGTTCTAATTTAAAGCTGGCTGAAGTGTTTGATGTCCAGAAGTATGACTATATCACATTGTTCGGGACTATAACTTTTGCACTACCAGCTGTAGTGATTTCAAATGCTGGATGCCATGTTTTATTCAATAAGCATTTCCGAAGTGTGTGTTTCCAAATGTTTAAAGGGGACATGAATTGATTACTTATGTGCAGCTGTATGAAATGTCTCTATTTTCATAAATTATATTCATACCTCTGAAGGATCCCTATTTAACTGTGCCTGAATAAAAGATGAAGCTGTCAGTTGTGTTTTGAATTATTTTCTTTCTATGGGCAACATTCTGTGCAGTTCCTTTCATGGAACCAATAATTTGGAGTTTTGACTATGTCACTTCATGGTTTCAGAAATGTGAGCATGAACTTATCAATACAGTGCCCATGGTTCTGAAACCATAAAGTGACACATAGTCAAAACTCCAAATTCTTGGTTTCATGAAAGGAATTGCACAGAATGTTGTTCATGCAAAGAAAACTATACAAAACACAACTGACAGCTTCAGCTTGTATTCAGATACAATTAAATAGGGATCCTTTAGAAGTATGAATATAATTTATGAAAATAGAGACATTTCAGACAGCTGCTCATAAGTAATCAGTTCCTGTCCCCTTTAGGGTGCAACTCTGAAAGAATAGCTGTGTATGGATTTGTAAGTAAAGGGTGGGCAGACCCCCATTTGGAGTAACCATTTCAGGACTACATGTTCAGTATGGGCACCTGGTTACTTTAGACAAAGGGCCAATGTCTGAAGAGAATTTTACCCACTGATGTGGGTTACAGTTTCTTCTCTGGTTAGGAAGAATGGTACTAGTTCTTAGCAAAAATGTGTGTTCAGTTGTGATCAGTGTCACTGGAATCAATGTTCTACTGTATGTCTTATGACATGTGGAATTACAAAGTGAAAGTGTCCCACAGGTATGTCCTATGCTATGTGGGAATACAAGTCCAAGTGTCCTATGTCCTACTGAGGTGGGAATACAAACATTTTTTTGTCAGATATTGTCAATTTCATTGTTCTGCAAGTTTCTAGTGCCATAAGATGTAAACCGTGGGGGATCCGCCCTTGCTTTAGAGAACATTCTTTGGAATAAAGTCACACTCTAGAACCCAAACTATGGTCTGGACAGTTACGTTATTGCTTTCTGTGTGTGGATTTACTGGGTAGCCCTCCAGAAGACAGATCTAGCACAGCCCAAGCAAAATGTTATCTCCCCAGGACCTGTTTTTTGTAAATACCAAGTAGGCAGCATTGATTTTGTAAACCCCCCACCCCTTGATCTCTCAAATAATGAGCCTGGGATACATTCCCAAAGCTAGGAGTGGTACGAATTGTCTAAATGTTTCTGAAATCTGTATCCATGCTATGGGTGCCAGAGGTAGCTAACTGAGCAAAGTAGCCGGGGGTTACAAAAAATGAGCGCTCATTTGGTGATGTGTAATTTTTGGAGAGAACCAGAATTTTTGCTGAGGGTAGGTTTAGCATCATTCTGTCTGGTAGCAGTATAGCCCAGAATGGAAAGGAAGCTTTGGACAAGGATTTGTGCCCAGAAAAATGCCACCCAAATGTGCTGCTTGTGTGTCTTCCAATACAGTAAAAGAACAGAGTGCTGCTTGAGTGTTTTCAACTAGCAACGGACAGTAAAGCATTGAAATGCATGTCCTAGTCTCTACATCAGTAAGCACTTAAAGAACTTTTAAAATGCAATTTTCAAGTGCCAAAAGTATTGTGGACTTTAAAGCGATTTACCAAGTTTGGATATATGAACACATATACTGCAAGGTGACTGCATATAGAACTGATCTGCAATGTATTTTCATAGATGCATAGCTTGTTTTAGCAAATTAAATCAGGTTTTCACCCTCACAAACTAGGAAGTGTCATTTTGTGTATTGGAGCCTGTATTTGGTGACCTTTGACACTCTTTACCTTTGCAATGTCATCACAGGGAGATCTGTGCTCTGCAATTAAAATTAGTTCTTGGTCACAGCAATTCTGTCTTGATAACAGAACTCTTGGTTGCAGAATGCAGCTTGACAATGGCAATGTCAAACAGTTCATTTTCAGGGTCCGATGATGCAAGCATTATGTTGTCCTGCACTAACAGTGATCTTTCGGACACTGACATAGTGTCACAATTTGACAGCTGCTGCGTAGTAGATCCCCATAGGGATGATGCTATCACAGCAGCGAGAATGATGTGGGCAGCAGTAGCCCTGATCCATTCCAGTACAGCAGTGAGAGCAGACTTAGCAACATGGACTGTTAATATTATATTTTGCTACTTAGTGCTACAGTTTGGTTCCCATCATTGCTGTCATTTTACTGTGCAAAATCGAGGTATGGTGTGTGTTCTGTTACTCCCAGCATTGATCTGCCCACACAAATGCTAGTGATAGTACCCTGGGTTTTTATATTTCTTTTTTTGGGGGGGGATTGCTTTCCCTATGCAAATGATTTGTTGGCCACTCCAGCCTGACACTGAAAGCACTGCTTGATCTGGTGGCATTGCTTGAGCAGGATAAATGGCTCACAATTTGTCCAAATCCAATTTGTCCAGATCCCTCACCTGGTACTAGTTAGTATTGACCTCCCGTCAATTGATTTATCAGTCATTCACTCTAATGGAGCACAGGGTGGAAATTATAAGCAGGCATCTTGTACCCCAACCACTCCAAACCCCCCAGCTACACACATACACTTAGAAAAAGGCTGCAGCAAAGAACTTTTATTATCTGTAAATTATTTATACTGTTTGGGTCTGTCTTTGCCCTAGTGCCAACTGGTCTACGCTATAGCTTTCTTCTCTTTGTATGTGTGTGTTTGGGGGTGGGGGGCCTGCTTGTACTTTCCCCTCTAGAGGTATCAGTGATTGAGTAACATGTTGAAGTCACCGGTTCCCGTGTTTACGGCATGTTATAAATTTAAAACTACAAATGATTGCATCAGCTTTGTGTTACCTTGAAGCACTCAGGAACTATACAGACTGCAGCTGTCATTAGTGTCTGCATAAGCATCTGTAATACCATCCTGTCATTGGCTTATTGCCGCTACATGTGTGCCTCCAGGTGCATTATGAATTGAGCAAAAAACACACAGTACAGTCGGTGATCGCCCCCCAACCCCTCAAGGTTAAAAATGACACTGCCAATACCCTTCTCATGGAGAAAAAGACAGCATTTATGTTCAGATAGCCTAAGTACCGTTTGATTGGTCCACTACAAAAAGGGACATATCCTTCCGGTAGGTACTCAACTGTTAGACTGTATTTGAACCACCCTTCCTCACTTATCCTCACTTATGTCACCATACTTCATTAACACTTTGGTCTGTGTCAAGCTATTTGTGTTTTCCCATATTTTCCATTACAGTGGATCTCTGATGCACATGTGTAAAGTGTACAGCAAATACAACAGATGCTGCACTATACTGTCTCCCATGCCTTACCGATGTCATGGTGCATTGTGTAGACTCCCTGCATTCATTGCTGTGTAGCCCATATTTTGGTTCAGACATTATTCCCTAAGTATGCTGAATTGACTGGCACACTTTGCAATATAACACCATAGAAGCCATACATTGGTTCCACAGTGTCGGGAGAGGATGGCAACTGCAGTCTCTTTTTTTTCTGATGCTCCGGAGCACATACAATGATGCTATAATCCTAATTATAAATAAAGACTGTATGTTAAAATGTTAAAAAACTAAGGGCCAGATATTCAAAGCTTTGCGCGGTCCACAAACAGTTTGCACGGGAATAGCGCGGGTCTGCCATATTCAAAAGGCCAACTAGCGCAGGCAAACAGCAGTAGTGCTGGGCAAACCATAATGATATGCAAGGGGCATAGTGAACATGAATAAATTTGCTACGAGATATTCAACGACTTGTGCCACGCTACAGTGTTTAGCGCGACATAGCACGACCCATAGCACGGTACAATTTACTGCCTAGGAAAAGCTGGTCTTAACCCTGGGCAAACAGCTTTATGGCCGGCGCTGCGTTATCTCAGCATTAGCATGGGCTTGCGTGGCCGTAACATATCAGTATGACACTTAGAAACTGCCAGACATGGAGGACACATGCTGCTCACTGATGGCACCACCATGATGCCATCATCTGCCACCAGTCCGAGCCAAGCACAGACAGTGAGGGGTGATCTGACCCACAGGGGACAGCATGGTAGTATGGTCATATAGCACACACCTGCAGACCATACGTCTGTAGTGCGTAACAGATGCCAGCACACACATGCAGCACTGTGGGCATGGTTGCCAGTGAGGGGAGGGTGTACTGGTGGCCAGACCTCACCACAGCCCAGGTGTGGCCACAAGGCTGGGACACATTGCTCAGTGCACATGGACCAGTAGTGGGATTACACCACCACCTGTGTGCCTGTCGGATCCTACATGCCCCCCCAGCCACCTACCACACAACTGTACAGATGTCATAGCACACACTACTGGCCATGTACATGACACTGTGTGCATTCTATGCTGCAGGTGCAACATCTGTGGATCACAAAACAGTGTGATAGTACTGTCCACTGTCAGCAATTACCTGCAAGCTGTGCCTGTCACTGTGTACAGTGCAGTGGTCATCACTGCCCTACATACCATAGGCAGTGTCATGTCCCTCACACTACCAGCCCTCTTGCTGCTGTAGTGTCTGCTGTGCACTGTAGCATGACCTACAGTGTGAAGGATGCATGCAGTACTACCACCACCTGTGCCTATGCTGTGTTGTCCCCTGGGGTATGATATGCTATGCTATGCTGTACTGTTTACATGAAGCCTGCAGCTATCATCATGCACTGCCTGACTGACCTACAGGTGGAGCTGCAGTCAGACCTGGCCAGCCCCTGTACCTCCAGACTGACCTACAGGTGGAGCTGTGGGACTCTGCAGTAATGCTGTGCAAACTGCATGCAAATCAGGGCATGATGAGATGCTAATGTGGCTGTTTGCCCAGAGACCATCTAAGTAGGCTCATTGGCATGTCACTTTTGAATACGGCAAAGTTTAGTGCTGGGCTAATGTGTTTGCACCGGGCAAACCGCTTAACTCCGCACTAAAGCTGCGCTAACGGTTCGGGGAATATTATACTGTTTTGATCACTGTTTTTTCATGTGTGCTGCTGCCTGCAGCTGTACTGGGTCCAAGCATTTGCCAGAACACACATTGGCCACATAGTTCCTCTCTACCTGCACTGTGTTGTTGTTGTGGTTTGCACTTCCTGGTTGCTGTATTCAGTGCTGTCTTATTCCAGGGCTATGTTTGCCCTGCACTCCCAGCCCAGTTTGCATGACCTCATTCCCATGCTATATTCGGAAGCTGTTTGCCCTGGGCTATTCGTTTTGAATATAGCTAGCTTTGTGCTCCAGGCTAAGTTTGCATGCCAGGCAGTGTTAACTTAACCCAGGGGCAAAGCTTTGAATATCTGGCCCTAAGTGTTTAATTTTGAGATACATTGTAAACTATGTACAGTATAACTATGTACAGTATATAACTGATTTTATTGCATTCATTTATAAACTTAGCGAGGAGCTGGCAAGCTGGAGAAACAATTCAGTGCACCATGTCCCTTTATTCGTGCACATCTAAGCATACTTTGGTGATCAGTGTTATGGTGCTTGCCTGAGAACACCAAATGAGCCCAAGAAAACACAGGCGCATGAGGAAAAATATAAACTGTCTATAATGATGGTGACAATCAGAAATGCAATAGCAAAGGCAGTTTACTGAAGCAATCACACTGGAAGCAGCAATTGCCAAAAATACGCAGTTTATTGCACTGTTCTCCTGGGATTGGACTGTGCAGCTCAGTGCTCATACTCTTGCTGCACATTACAATTCTGAACTGTTGAAAAAGTCATCCATATAACACAGACCTCTATGTACCAATACTGAAAAGCTTACTGCAATTTATAGATCTGCCCAGTTCAAAAGTCGTCCTTTTGTGTCTCAATACGCTACAGATTACAGCTCCACTCAGTTAAAAAAATAGATTTTTTATACAGACTTGTTATAATTATGTACTTGCAGCATTTACTAAAACTGTAACACTGTACTCAAGCAATGTAGATTGTGATGTTCCTAGAACTGATGGACCTAGGACACAGAGCTTAGTCAGATAAGTAAAATTGAAAATCAGGAGAAATTACTACTTCTGCAATCCCAAAAGCAAGTATCCGCATCAGCTGCCAATATAACAAACAGTTTCAGTCATCAGTGCTGTAATTTTTGCCAGTTCAGTTTTGGATCTGCACTCACTGAGGCTGGGTCCAGTAAAGATGAATGAACAAGCAGTGAGAAAGGTGCAGTGGGAACACCTTCCCTGTGCTGATGTCACTCATGCATGTGGATACACTGCTCATGTGCGAACTTCAAACAAAGAAAAAAAACATGCAGAGACAACTGTGGCACAAAAATGTTAAAAAACTAAGCATCTGAATATATTTAATACTTAACTTCAGGGCAGCTGAGCTTTGCATCACTCAGTGAAGGGAAGGTGATCTGCAAACATGACATCGGGGGAAGTTGGTAAGTCACTTTAAGGAACAGACTCAGATATGTGCCCTGAAAGTTTCATGTGCTTAGTGTGCAAATTGGGGGAGTTGCTAGACAAATTGTCCGGAAACTGTGGTAAAAATGGTCAAAATGATGCCCCCGCCACTGAAGTTGAAACAAAACTTACAGTTTACAGTTTAAATTTGCTCTTGCTCGATGATTGCCATGAAGAAAGAGCAAGCAAGGAGAGAAAGAGAGGCTCATTTGCATGGCATCGAGTCATTGGTGCAGGTGCATTCAGTCCCACCCTTTGGCCAGCATCTGTGTGCTGCAGAGTGTTCAAATAGGAGAGAGAGACAGAGAGAGAGAGAGAGTGGCATGTGAGCTGGTTAGATCAGGATCAACATCAAGGAGCTTGTGAGCATTCTAAGCTTTAGTAAATAGACCAGTACAGTGTAATTTCGGGCTCAATCTATCTTCCAACCATCTGGAGAATGATTGAGGTGATTGTAGCTATGATCAGCAGGACCACCACCCCGTTTCACCCCAGAGGCCTTACTAAAATTGGCAGCAGGCCAAAATTTCTCATTTGAGGGAACCAGCTACTGAATTCAGCATGCAGGTAAACTGTGGAAACAAACTGTGTGTGAATGCAAAGCCAGCTAAACCTGTGTGCAAGCAGTGTGATTTATGTGCAAAGAAGGACTATGAGTTGTAAAGACAGGCATAACAACCAGAAAGTTCCGAGCATAGACTGTGAGCAAATGAGGAACGGGTTCAGAAACAGTAAATTTCTAAGCAGCAAGACTGTGAGTTGTATATGATGGATGCAGCAAACAGGCAATCATGTGCAAAGAAGACTGTGGGGCTTACAAGTGACTTTCAGCATGTGTAAATAGAATTTCCTGAACTATGCTGATTGCAAAGTCAACTTAAATCCATATGTGTTGCAATGTACTAGCAGAGACAATCGTTTGGACGTTAAACTAGTTTCAGTAGCCAGAAAGGTCAGAAACACAGTTTTGAGAAAGTGGAACAAATTCTGATGCATAAGAAAAGTTACAGATGCCATGACAGGGAGGGGTCAACAATGTAAACACAGCAGCAGGGAGTAATTTTGTGAGACAATATGTGACTAGCGAACAATTCAGTAACAAAAGGTTTGTGTGTTTGCTTTCAGACATGGTTTTGGGAACACCTCGCTATCGGGATCATGCCTGAGCTATGATCGTCGAGGATGTGGCAGCACTGCAAGAGGTAGAGAGAGCCTACTATGGTGACAGATTACCTCCAGATGTAGCAGTTCCTAACTATCCAGTGAGACTATGCATTGTGTCTAAAGGCTGGAAGGGATGTGTTTCTGATACCCCATTGCTCAGCCTGCCTTGTGAAGTTTGGAATGAGCAGGGGTGCAGCACCAGACAGGGCAACATGAATTTGATTCGCTTCCATGTGGACTGTGGCAGGGGTCTCTGCCAGAAGAAGCAAGCAGTCCCAGATTGAACCTGTTGGGGAAAGTTCTTCAGAGTGTGTTAAAGAAAGAGCAAGTAAAACTGATGTTGATCCACTGTAAGGGCAGGAACAGAGACAGGTTTCCACACCTGTATCCCAGATGGACAGTGCAACAGAGGGATCAGTTGACCCATGGAATCAGGGTCTGAGTCCTAGCCCAGTGGGGGGAGGACAAATTGCAAGAGAATTGAATTGGGAAGTGTCTACCTCTTTGCCCAGTGAGGAATGGATTGTCTCAGGAGTGAGGATGGTTGCTCACTCTTGGGCACAGATCATGAGTGAGGAAGAGGAGTATGAAGAAGAATATATTCATGTTGAGTGCTACTGTGAGTCACCACAAGCTCTTGCCTCAGAGAAGTCAGAGACAGTTGGAGAAGGCTCTAGCAATTTGTCCACAGAGATAGTGGGGGACAAGTTATTTCATTCTTTGAGTTTGAGACACTGTCTCAACCAGGACTGGCCAGCCCCAATCCAGGCCATGGGCCGCAGATTAGTAAAGAGTAGTAAAGAGGAGAGATTGATTCATAGGAGGGCTGATGCCACATATGGGAAGTTCTTTCCTACTTTTCCTCACTGAGTCTGGGAGGAAATCAAACAGAACTGGCAATCCTGGATAATGGAAGAGGCAAGTAAGAATTTGCACGCAGGTGCAGCAAAATGTGTAAAGGACAAAATCATCAGTAATTGCCTTAGATTCTGGAGACTGTGCAAGACTTGGTTTATGAAAACTGTGCACATTGTGGATGGGGCTGGGCAAGAAACATTTCTCAACATCAACCTGAAACACCCAGATGGGGCCATAGTCCTCACACCAGACCCTGAGTGGTACTATCCTTAATGGTGCCACTCCCTGTGAATATGCCCAGCATGCCTAAAAGAAGTGAGCAGTGGCAGGCCAAATGCCTGTCGTCTGAAGCAGCAGTATCCATGGAGTAAGATGTAGCTCTTCTGGTATTCCAGGATTTCTTCAGGTGTATCCTGAAGCATCAGCCCAGCAGTTTTCCTGTCCCATCATCTGGCCTTCCAGAGCACAACACCCAGCAGTTTTTCTGTTTCATTGTTTAGTTTTCCAGAAACATTAACCCAGCAGTTTTCCTGTTTCATTGTTTGTTTTCGCAGAGGACATCAGTCCAGCAGTATCTGAAGATGCCATCTGGTCTGAAATGAGAAGGTCCTCAGCTCACAGAGTACGAGAAAATGTTTTCTTTCTTCAAGGAGCAGGTAAGAAAACTTTTTATTTACATTAACTGACTTTGCACAACACATCCTACATTTGAAGAGTATCCAAGGAACTTTAATTTTCATGAAAGACTCTCCCCATGGATTTCAGTGCTATACATGCCCTATCCTGTTAAAGAACTGTTCTTCAGCAGGCTTCGGCTTAGGAGAGACTCTTTAATGGAAAATGCCTGTAGGAACAGTGACATTGACCTTTAGTTTGGGACATTTTAGGGAATTCCATCCCCAAATGAGTTGTATAATTGTCTTCTTTCAAAATTGTGTTTACTTTTATACTTTAATATAAAAAAATATTTCGGGGAATTCTTTAGTGTCAAGTGGAGGTTTAGGTATTGTGTGGAATGCAGAATGTGTTTTTTTGTGTGTTTTCTTCTCTTGCAGGTGTTTCTGAAGAAGAAAAGAAGCGATGAGGATGTCTGGAACTCATCTGAGTTCCCCTATTCTTAGTCTTTTTTAGAAATGTGTAAGGTTAACAGGGTGTTAACATGTTTTCCTTCACAGGTGTGGATTTTTTGGGAAATGTAATGCAATGTAGTGTATGTTTCCTTTTGTTGTTCACAGGTACCCTGGGAAGTTTGGGGGGATAGGTTCCCCAGTAGGTAGTCTGAGTCAGATAGATTTTCCCTAGAGGGCTAGGGGAATGGACAGGCTGGACGTCTTAACTTGAGTACAAGCTTTCAATTCTTTTAAGGCATGCTTCAAGCAGTTTTCTTAGTGCCACTGAGAATCCATAGATAGATCATAGGACAGGGGCTGAAGATTCATCAGCTGGCCTCTGTTCAATTAGTGTTACCTGCCTGTGCCTGGCACATGGTAGGGGAGAACTAACTCTGCCTCCCCATCGGTAACATGGAGGGTTGGATGACCTAGTGCCAGATGGAGATATGACTGCAGACAGTCATTCATCTAGTTGCAGTGAGTGTAACCACCCAGTCCCCTAGGGTTACTAGAATCCCCTCAGTATCAGTGCTAGGCAGGGAGAAGCAGCTGGTGACTAACAAGTTAAATTGGGTTTTCACCTGCTCACTATTCTGTTTACTTGGCTTCAGCTGAGATGGAAGTGATGAGCTCATTTGGAACTCTTGCAGCAGCATAAGCCTTCACCAGCTGTGAGAAGGGAGTTTATAATGTTGAGACAAGAGTCAGTGTGAATCAGTAGTTGGAAGTAGCAGCTTGAAGTTGGAGGAGTAAGAACTGCTCAGCTGAGGGCTCTGAGTTGAGGGCCCTGCATTCTCACCCTCATCCTAGTAATTCTCCAGTTTGCCAAGAGAAGTGGTGGAAACCATTGTCTACCACAGGATCTCCTGATTTTCATCCATGGAGTGGTGAAAATGACTGCTAGTGGATGGATGCAAGGGGCAATCCCTTTTTTTGATCCAGAATGTTTTGAAGCACTCTGAAATATCTTAACAGTGAGTAGGATCTGACTTTTGCTGCGGAAAGCAAGTACCTGTGCTGTTGTGATCTCTGGCTAAAAGGGAAGGCATAACCTTTCCATAAATTCAGAAATGTGAGACTGTTCTAATTTAAAGTTGGTTGAAGTGTGTGATGTCCAGAGGTATGACTATATTACATTGTTCAGGACTTTATCTTTTTCACTACCAGTTGTAGTGATTTTGAATGCTGGATGCCAAGTTTCATTCAATAAGCATTTCCAAAGTGTGTTTCCACATGTTTAAGGCGTAACTCTGAAAGAATGGCTGAGTATGGATTTGGGAGTGAAGGGTGGGCAGTCCCCCATCTGGAGTAACCAGTTCAGGATTACAGGTTCAGTATGGGCACCTGGTTACTTTAGACAAAGGGCCAATATCTAAAGAGAACTTTACCCCTTCATGTGGATTACAGTTTTTTCTCTGATTATGAAGAATGGTGCCAGTTCTTAGCAAAATTCTATGTTCAGTTGTGGCCAGTGCCACTGGAAGCAATGTTCTATGTCCTATGACATGTGGGATTACAAAGTGAAAGTGTCCTATGTCCTACGCTATCTGGGAATACAAGTCCAAGTGTCCTATGTCCTACTGAGGTGGGAATTCAAAGAGTTTTCTGTCAGATATAGTCAATTTTGTTGTTCTGCAAGTTCCTAGTGCCATGATGTGTAAAGCTTAGGGGCCCACCCTTGCTTTAGAGAACATCTTTTGGAATAAAGTCACACTCTAGAACCCCAACTATGATCTGGACAGTTACATTATTGCTTTCTGTGTGTGGATTTACTGGGTACCCCTCCAGAAGATAGGTCTATCATAGCCCTAGAAAAACATTCTCTCCCCAGGACCTGTTTTTTATAAATGCCAAATAGGTAGTATTGCTTTTGTACATCCCTACCCCTTGATCTCTAGAAGAATTAGCCTGGTATACATTTCCAAATTCCTCCTCCCCACCCTGACTTACGCTGCCCCAATTATACGGGGCATGGCCAAGCAGGAGGTCACCAAGATGCAAATCCTGTATAACAAGGTAGCCCAGTTTGCTACCCAGGACCACTTGCGAAGGCACCATTGTGACACACTTGCCCAGCTACGCTGGCCCTCACTGACCTCTCATCTCCACTACCCCCTGCTCTGCTTGGCCTTCAAGCTACTCAGCCCTTCAGCTCCAGCCAGCATCGCTGGAACTATCTCACTCAAACATAACCCCAGGAGCCTATGGACATCTGGACGTACACTGCTTGAAGTTCTCAGAGTCAGGGCTAATGCTAGCAGCAGGTCATTCTCCTACTCATTCCCCTACATGTGGAACAAATTCCCACCCCAGTGCAGGAAGCCTCCTCACTGATGAACTTCTGCACCAGACTCAAAGCCTATATGTCTGATACTAGCACTTGTCAGTGCCATGGCTCATGACCCCCCCACTTGCTTTTATCCTCCTAATATCCAGATTCTCCAAGCGCCTTATCAGGTTCCACGGTGCTTCCCTCTAGGCGGGTTACCACAGCTAACTTTCCACTGAACCATGCCAGTAGTAAACAATGAGCTTACCATGTAAAATTACATTTCTTCTGCACCTTTTGTTAATTCTACTGTCAACATATTTGTAAGGACTGATGCATGATGATAACCTTGGCTGTAACCTGCTCATACACCTGAAACTACTCTGTTACCCAAGTCTTTCTCTGTATGAAAATATGTATTGTTATCCCGAGTCACCCCTGAAAAAGGGACCTTCGGGGCTCAGTGGGCCTACCCGGTCACCAAATTTTAAATAAATAAATAAATAATAAATAAATTCTGCAAACTTTCATACAGATCCACTTGGTTTGGTTCCATGTCATAAAGGTGATTGACGAACATCGATTGCCATTTGGGTGAGTGTACATCACTAACAATAAATAATGGCAATGTACACTCACAGCGATTACAAATGCGGTGATGAGATTGCAACATATGCGGGGGTCTGCACACCCCACACCCCCTAACTAAAGATTTTCAACTCCAGAGGGGTGCAAGTCTGCAAGGGGGTGTAAAACTTACAAAAATAAAAAAAGTCCCGACACAAAAGCGACACCCCAGAACCAAACCCGCACCTCCCAACCCCAGCCTGTCACCCTACCCGCCATGCCACATGGCCAGCTCAGCAGTCAACGACAAAACTGACTCCCACACATCCTCCCTCCCCTTCCATCCCTCGTGTGGTGTGGTCCCCTCCCCCCACACACGTGTATACTTCTTGTCGTCATCTTCACCCACTGAGGTATCCTGTTGCTACCCTACCAGGTAGCCCAGAACACAGAAGCCATGACTGAGTCATAATTTTTGCAGTCACTCAATCACAGTTGCCTTGTTCAAAGGATACCCTCAGTTCTATCTTGATTTTCAACAGCCTCCACTTTTCTTTCAGGTACACCTGATCCCTGAGAATGCATAGTTGGACTGTATTATAATTAACACAAAGCCATCTATCTCCTATCACACACACTGCCTACCTAGAAAAAAAAATGCCCTCCTTCTCTCCTTCACAGATCCATCTTATCTTCCCTTTCTTACTTGTACTCAAGTTTCTGCCTAAGGGCAGGGAAAGGCACTAGGGGAAAATAGTTTTTCAGCCTCTGTCTCTCTCTCTCACAGGTCTTTCTAACCTTTATTTTCTTTCTTCTGCTTCTGTCCGTCCTTCCTCCTAAATAAAAGACCTGCAACTCTTCTTTTGTCTGCTACACTCTCACAAGTAATGACTATCACCTCTTCTTCCATCCACTTCTCAACAAATTCATAATGCACTATGTCCACTGCAGGTATTGTGGGACTCTGTTCAACAGAACAATTGCCCAAAATATAGGACACTGCACCACAGGATGTGCTCTGGGACATCTAAGAAACCAGCTTCATGCTGCTTGGGCTGAAATTGCCTGTCTTAGAGCAAAGATTCAGGATACTACACAGCACTATACTCCACCAGCCCCTAATCACACATCCCAACCGCGGATACCACTACCACAGAGGGCAATTAAACCCTGGGGGCTGGCAGACAGTCAAAAATCGCTGAGCAGCATGATCATACCATAAGACAAATGATCCGATAAAAACATCAAATAGATTCGAGCCACTGTCACCTATGCCATTCATCAAGGCAGAGATCACAAGGAGCCCAGACCTACCATAGGGCTCATGTGAGCAAACAACAAGCTACAGGAAGACACAGGACATAACTGCTAATCACATACTAGTCATAGGAGACTCTATGATTTGTGGAATAGTCTCACCTACAACAGAGCAAAAATACAAAAGTTGTGGTCAGTAATCTTCCAGGATCATCAGCACGTAGACTAGAGACACTAACCACATTGAGAAAACCATATGGGCTGCAGGGATAAAACTGCACATCTTAGTTCACCTAGGCACCAATTACCTAGTTAGTCATTTGGTGGAGGAGACCAAGAGGCATCTGAACTCTCTAGGTGACAAACTTTCTCCTATTTTGTCCACTGTCTCATTCTCTGAGATTCTTCCTATATGAGAAAAAGGAGCAAGCAGGAAGAGGATCATAGATAAAGACATCTCTGAGCTCAACAATTGGCTCAGATACTGGTGTACAGAGAGGGGCTACAAATGCATAGGGGACTGGAATACATTCTGGGAAAGGCAGTTCTTTCGATGTGATGGACTGCACCTCACCAAGGAGGGCACCCAGGTGCTAGGCCAGAAATTTGATGTATTAATTTTTAATTTAAACTAGTTAATGTGGAATGGGCAGCAGTACCCAAGAAACCACAGGGGACAACTGTTGCACTCCCCAACAATCTCCTATGCACACACAACCAGATCAGGACAACACTAGCACTGCAAATATACAGAAGAAGGGAAGCTCCACTGTGAACAATTCTAACCAAGGAAGACAAGCATTGTACATCACTGCTCATAGCCTGGAGAACAAAATCCAGTTCTCACCACCATAATGGCAGAGGCAAACCTAGACTGGGTCATGGTCACAGGCATGGTTCACTAAGAATCACACCTGGGATGTAGCTACCCCAGGATACATACTATTCCCAAGGAGACAACAAAGATAAAAAGGGTAGAGGGGTAGCAATGTATGTAAAAAGCAGGATCGATGCTATGGAAACTGTGGGACACAGCAGCAATGTGGAGGTCCTCTGAGTCATTGTCAGAGCAGGAAGTAAGTACCCTATCTGAGTTGGGGTTATATACAGACCCCCAGCCCAGGATAAAGACTTGGACAGGGAACTTCTAGAAGTCATCCTACAGATGGCAGACAAAGGAGAACTGCTGCTGCTCGGTGATTTCAATCTACCGGATGTGGATTGGCTCTCACACATAGCCTCTACAGAAAGGAGCAGAGAATTCCTCCTAGAACTAAAGGGGACAGGACTAGAACAGTTGGTGACTACACCAACATGAGTGGATGCTATCCTGGACCTCGTGCTCTCAAATAGCAGCAGGATCTCTGACACAATGGTGGGCAACAATCTGGGTACCAGTGACCATGGGCCCATCTGGATCACCATCACCAGTAAAGAGGAAGCCAGCCACAGCAAACTCAGGGTCCTGGATTTCAAGAAGACTGACTTTACTCAAATGAGGGCTTACATAAAACAAATACTTAGCAAGGAAACAGGGGGCACAGTGGAACGAAGGGGGAATGCCCTGAAGGAAGCTTTACTCACATTAACTGCCCAGTGCACAAAGCAGATCTCTAAGACAAGAAAAAGGAGGAAACCACTATTGTATACCAAGGATGTAGCAACAAAAATAAACTATAAAAGGAAAGCGTTCAAGTGATTCAAGGATACTAAAAATGAGGCAGATATGGAAGTCTACAAAACCAAGCTAAAAGAAGCAGGGAAGGTAGTAAGGGGCAGCCAAAGCACAGACAGAAAAGAAAATCGCATGAAGAGTGAAAAAGAGCAACAAAATCTTTTATAGATACATCAGAGAAACAAGGAAAACAAAAGGAGGCATTATAAGAATAGCAACCAAGGAAGGCAAGCAGGCAGAAAATGATAATGAAAAGGCAGAGATTCTTTTTTTTTTTTTGCGCCTCCCCTTCTTCCTGGCTGTCCACTCCTTCAGGTCTCTATTGCCCCTCCTGACTACCTGCCCTGACTCCCATACCAGCCATCACCTCATATGGCAGTCCCCCCGGGTAACCCAGCGTAACCCTTCGCCAGGCGGGTCCCCCTCCTCCGTGGGGGAAGGCACCGGTGGGGTGGCCAGCGCACTTTTCCATTGGCCCAGGGTACTGCTGAGGCATGCTGGTCATGGGATTGGTGGCAGCGGAGGACAGAGAGACCGTCATCTGGCCAGCCAGGAAGCATTTTCCTGGTTTTCTATGGGGAGTGACGTCCTGACATCAAGGCATATGCCAGACGTCTGTCACTTCCCCTTGGACTCCGCACCAGGCATCACTGCTGTGCTCCCAGCCTCCGCCAGGAGTCAGCATGTGCCGGTGTGCATCCCCACCCTCTCCTCAGAGAAGAAGAGCTGTTTCCAGATGCTCCATCCTTCTCCCTCTGGCCAGCCCTCTGGCGACCCGAGTCCATTCCCGAACCCGGGTCGCCAGCATTGCAGACGGAAATCCAACTGCTGCCCCAGCAGGCCATCTGAAAAGGCAGAGATTCTAAACAGTTTCTTCTACTCAGTTTTCACAAAAGAATATGACAGAAATGGACCCAGTATGCAGAACACAGGTGGACTCACCACAGAAGCAGACACCGGACTATTTACGTGAGACATTGTCCTAAAAGAGCTTCTCAAACTTAAGGTAAATAATGCAATGGGCCCAGATGAAATCCACCTAGAATTCTGAAGCAGCTTGCACAGGAACTTGCAGACCCACTGTCAGAATTACTCACACAGTCTCTAGAGAGTGGGGAAGTAGCTCAGTACTGGAGTAGTGTTGTGTGAAATTGGAATATTTCACCAAGTGAAATATTTCACATAACTAACGCATTACACAAAATATTTTGCTTGGTGAAATGCAAAGTTTTGCCTGCAGTTGTGAGTGAAATTTCACCTCCTGCGGGTGAAATTTTGCCATCTATGCAAGACTGGTGGACTGCCAAAATTGAGGGTGAAATTGCAAACTTTTGCTGCAGTTACAATAAACATTTTGCTTGGCAAAATTAGCAATTTTGCCGCAATTTCGCCACGCGAAATTTCATTTCACTGCATCCCTAGACTGGAAAAAGGCTACAGTGGTACCCTTGCACAAAAGTGAAAGCAGGGAGGAAGCCAGAAACTACCGGTCAGTGAGCATGACCTTGGTAGTGGGGAAGCTTATGGAGTCCCTACTTAAGGAAAGAATAGTGAAATTCCTCACAGAAACAGGACAGATAGATACTAAGCAGCATGGATTTATAGCAGGATGGTCATGTCAAATGAATATGATCTAATTATTTGACTGTGTCTCCAAAATAGTGGACTAGGGAGGGGCAGCAAACATTGTCTATCTAGAATTCAGCAAGGCGTTTTACTGTGTCGCCCATAGAAGATTGGTCAATAAGCTGGAGCACTCCGGGTTAGGGCATAAAATAGACAAGTGGGTTCAAAACTGGCTTCACAATAAAACTCAGAGGGTCATAGTCAATGGAACACTGTCTAGCAAGGGGAGGGTGATCAGTGGTGTGCTTCATTGATCTGTTTCTGGCCCGATCCTCTTCAATATATTCATCAGCGACATTGCTGATGGCCTGCAGGGTAAGGTAAGTCTGTTCGCAGATGACACAAAGCTCTGCAACAGGGTAGATACAACTGAAGGAATGGCAGCAATGGAAGCAGATCTAAAGATCCTAGAAGCATGGTCTAGGGACTGGCAGTTGAAATTAAACACAAAAAAGTGCAAGGTCATGCACTTAAGTAAAAGAAACCCAAGGAAAACATACACACTCAATGGTGAACTATTAATAGAAACAAAACTTGAATGGGACCCTGGAGTACTTATTTCTGATTATTTAAAGGTGGGTAGGCAATGTGAAAAAGCAGCACAGGAAGCTAGTAGTATTCTCTGATGTATTGGCCGGGGCGTTACAAGTATGAAGCAAGAGGTCATACTCCCTCTATACAGGTCCTTTGGCCACATCTCAAGAACTGCATACAGTTCTGGAGGTTACACCTATAAAAGGACATAGACTGCTTGAAGGCTGTACAGAGGAGAGCTACTAAAATGGTACAGGAACTGCACTAGGAGCTATACAATCTAGACTACAGCAACTGCAAATGTACTCCCTTGAGCAATGGAGAAACAGGGGAGATATGACAGAAACCTTCAAATACATAAAGGGCATAAATAAGGTACAAGCAGAAAACCTCTTTCACAAAAAATGAGACCACGCGAATGAGGGGGTACAGTTTGAGACTAACAGGGGGCAAGTTTAAAACCAACATTTATAAGTTCTACTTTATAGAGAGGGTGGTGGACCTTTGAAATAGCTTACCCCCAGAGGTTGTGCAAGACAAAACAATCACTGCTTTTAGGCTAGCATGGGACAAGTACTGTAGTAAACTTGGAAAAAGAACAGAATAGGGGGTAGGTTATCTGGGCAGACTAGATGGATCACAAGGTCCCCTTCTGCTATGTTTTATGTTCTGCTTGGGCCTTGTGCTTCCATGTGTCCATGGATACAGATGCAAAGGGAAAAGAGTCCATCTCTCAGCCAATGCACAGGGCCCTCTGCCATCCATGGGTGAAGAGGTGCAGGGCCCTATACCAAGAGAAGAGTTGTCTTCACTATATGGTATCTGGTCCAATGCGGGCAACCCTACACCTTTCCTATCCTCACTGTGGGGGGTGTCACATAACAGTGTCATCCACCAGCCCCATACAACTGGCTGACTAAGTTCTCCCCTGAACTGAGCTCAGTGGTATGGGATTACAAAGCACTACCCACTGGGGCAAAGTCTGGCACTGCACACAATGTTATTAATAATAATAATATTTTTTTTTTTAATTTTGATCCCAAATTTTTGAGATAGTTATTTTATGAATCCCCTTATAAACATGACATGTGGAATTTATAGTATTTTGGCCATAACATCTTTCTACACCACAAATGAGAAAACGCATTTTGTCCAGGATTTAAAAAAACTGACATTAGTCACATTTATGAAGTAGTGTGAAAAGGTGGCTGTGTTGAAAGTTTCTAATCCAAATAATGAAAATTAGCAAAGGTATGAGTGAAAGTTATTTCAGTGTTCACTAATAATTTGGCCATTCTACCATATTTGTGCACCAAGGCTGGGATATTCAAAGGGGTTGCGCATGGCGCAACAGTGTTGTGCCATGCGCAGCCACTGATGCACACACTGTGCGATATCAAATAGGGAAAGTCTTACGCAAATCTGATGTGCAGGGTGCACCAGTAATATCGTGGCCTAAGTGCGGGGGCGTTCCATGCATATGCAGCATCCCGATATACAGCCCGAATATGCGGCACTATGCAGGCAGAAGCCCACCTTGTGCCCTCACGGGGGCCAAAGATGTGCCTGAAAAAGGAAGAACAAGTCAGGACACTTCCTTAGGCTGGCCGCCAGACATTACTGGGCGCAACACGGCAGCCACCTGCTGTGTGTGGCCACTGGACCACTCGAGCCACAGGCCGGGCATCGCCCCACCCCCCCACATGCCTGATCGTGGGCTTTATGATATAGTTCTATTCCCTTGTGTTCCAGTGGACCAAATCTACCCTGATTGCAGGCTGTGTAATAAAAGATTACTCCCTGGTGGTCCAGTGGACCCGCTCCCAAGCCCAATCGTGGGCTTAGTTGAGATAAAATCCTCCTGGTGGTCCAGTGGACCGATCTCTGCCCAATCACAGGCTTAGTTGAAATAAAATCTCCCTGGTGGTCAGTGGCACTCCCCCACCCGCCCACTTGACCCGCCACCCCACCACCCCAGTCAGTGGCAGCAGCAGCACCCCCACCAAGCCACCCAGCCGCCCACCGACTGACAGCATACAGTATGGCTAGCCATTGGTCCGATAGCATGGGCCAATGAGCATGCAGATTGTCAGATGACACAGTCCCAATATGAGAATGAATCCATTCATATTGGAACTGTGTAGTACGGTACAGTCCGTACACCTGGTGACCCACGCTAGGACCAATGGGCAGCCATACTGTATGCTGTCAGTTGGCAGGGTGGCCAGGCGGTTTATGGTGGGAGTTGCCACCGCTGACCAGGGGAGCGCTGCAGGTATCCGAGGGTGGGTAGGGAGGCTGCTGAACCACCAGGAGATTTTATTTCAACTAAGCCCGTGATCAGGCTGGGATAGGTCCACTGGATCACCAGGGTTTGTAGGTGTGTGCCTGCGATCGGGCGAGGGGAGGGTTCAACTAGACCACCAGGGATTGTGAAATACTTATGTCCATGATTGGGCAAGGGGGGATGATCCACTGGACCAGCAGGGATTATACTTATTGCACAGCCTGCGATCGGGCGAGGGGTTAAGGTCCACTGTACCACCAGGGATTTCATTTATATTACTGCCCATGAGCGGGCGAGGGGATCGGGTCCACTGGACAACCAGGGCTAATTTTCACATTCGCCCATGATCGGGCAGTGAGGAGGGGGAACTGCAGGCGTCGGTCCCCGATGGCTGCAGCTTAGCAGGGTGCCAGGCGCAAGTCAGTCGTAGGGGATCAGTGCACTGCATGCAAATGGAGTCATAATGACATGCAAATGGCCCCATTTGCACCTTGCAGACATTATGCCCTCATTTGCATGTGTAGTTCTGAGTATTGGGATTATGCGCCTAGTGCAAGTACACTTGCGCTGGCTCATCCCCCTGCTCCCCTACTGCCTCTTGCGCCCGGCGCAGTGCCACTGCACCATATGCAATGCTTGTGCCCTCAGTGCCATATTCAATGGTGCTGAGCCATGGCGCAGTACCATTGAATATCGCCTGGTCCTCACCCTGGCACATCCCATTTGCACTGCGCCCAGGCGCGCATCCCAGCCTGGTGCAGTCTGAATAGCCCAGCCCAAATTTTCAACATTGTCTTCTTATGATGCCACCTTGTGAACTGGGTTGGTGAAAATGTTTGAATCCATGCTGAAATGTCATTTCACTCCACAGGTGCGAAAACACATTTTGGCCAGGATTTGAAAAATAACAGCTGCCACATTCATGAGGTGGTGTGAAAAATAACTATATTGAAATTCTGGGGTCAAAATATTGGAAATTAGCGAAGTTATGAGTAAGCACAGAAACATTTCAATGTACGTGCATAACTTTGTTGTTTTTAATATTTTGAACCAATATTTTCAACATAGCCTTCTTCTAACTCCACTTAATGAACTCGATAGGTGAAAATGTTCAAATCCTACCTGAAAACTGAGTTCACACAGTGTGTGAAATTGCCTTTCAGGCCAGACTTGAAAAATTCCACCATGTTGTTCACGAGGTGAATTCCCACTCCCAAACAGGTTATGTTGAAAATTTGGTGTCAAATTTTAAAAAAATGGCAAAGTTATGAATAAAAATTCAAAATTAATTGAAATGCATCAAACTGGACTCACCTTATTTTCTCATATCACAGTCAACAGTTCCAGCAGCAAGATGTGTCTGATGGGAGAGTGGCTGTATATCATGGGACACGTTCAGGTGAGTCAGAGTGTGTTAGGGGTGTGGGGTGGTAGGTGCTGAGCAAGTGGTTGAGGTGGTGTGGGTGCATGTCTGGGGGGGTCAGATCAGCGATGGACTTTTTTTCCACTTCAACGGCAAAAAAAAAATCAATGAGGGACAGTTTTCTTTACTTCAGGGGGAGCTAAGCTAACTCTGAGGTTTGGACACCCAAGTGTTGGGAAAATCTTCAACAGCACTGGGGGTGGGCAGTCTAGTGCTGCCAAACATACAGTACATTGAGGAAGGTTGTCAGGTGACCTGGAAGGGAGTGGGGTCAAGAGAAGTGATACCAGGGGTGGGTACTAATAACATTAAATAAAATAAACATTATTAAGGGAGGGTGGGCAACCTGGAAGGATGGGGAAAGAAAGAAGCAGTACTGGGGTGGGAAAATTGGTCAAGCTAAGAAATATCAATTAGTAAGCTAGAAAACTAGAGAACTAGACAGACAGACTGATTGATTGATTGTTTAAAACAGAGAGAGAGAGAGAGAGAGAGCTATTGAGCGATCACCGGCTCACTACCATCACTCAAGCCGTCAGAAGCACTCCAGCTGTGGATACTAAAAACAAGAATGCTCAACTGTTGATCTCAAAAAAGAACTTAGTTCTTTCTCATGAAAGAACTGGAAGCACCACAGAAGAGCCATGGCAGAAGCAGCAACATCCCCCACATTGACACTGGGAAAATGCCACAAACAACCCCGATACACACCGGCTCGACAGACAGAATCCCGATGCATGATCCCGCACCGCACACCCTGATGGCCACCGACACAAACAACCACAGAATGGTGCACCATGCACAGTCACCACTGACTGCAACCCAATATTAGGCACACACACACACACACACACACACACACACCCCACAGTGCCATGGCAGGAACTGATGGGCAGCAGACAGATCGGGCAGCAAAGAAGACCACAGTGGATGGTGCGGAAGCAACAGATGGTCAGGTGGCTCAGCAGACACACACACAAACATATACAATATACCATAAGTGATCCACAGCCTGACACCAAACCCCATGCCACGGACACATGGACAGCCAGCAGCTGGGGACACTACACATGGGGACAGGAGCTGTGCGCCTCGCCCCCCGCCCCCATGAGCTCAGACCTGGAGGGTGATGTTGAAGGCCAGTCCCATCAGGTAGACCCGGTGACTCCAGCTACCATACTGGCCAACAAGCTTGACCAGCTGCCTGGCACTCTCCCTCCACCACCTAGAAGACCTCCTGACAGCCTGGCCAGACAGGACCTGCTGCAGCTTGACCTCCATCAGCCACTGTTCCACCTGCAGGACATCAAAGAACTGCCACAATGTGAGGTGTGCCATGCCAAGCAGGGAGTTGAAGACCATGTGCCAATCCTTTATAGCATTGTTTGTGCATGGCATTCCTTTCACGATGGAGGTATGGCAGTTCCAAACAAGTATGGGGAACAGCTGCTTGTAGCAGTGCCCCCTGCACACAGGTCTGCCCAGCCAGGTGTCCTCGAAGTAATTGAGAGTGGGAGAAAGGGCATCCTCATGCTCCATGAAGTAGGGTCAGCTACGTAGCTCATCATACATGGCACAGACATCCTCGGGGGGGGCACAAACACAAGGGCAGACAGCATGTGGAGGTGCATGGTGCAGATGTCATCAACAATGTACATTCGCATGATCTCTGAATGCTGCTGTATTTTCCTCCAGATGCACTGGCACAGGTGGAAGAAACACCCATGGACATCCAGCTGCAGGAATACATTCTGCAGCAGCTAGTAAGCAGCCATCTCAAAGTCAATTAGCATGTGCTGTGGGCCACTTATAGGGCACAGCTCTGCCACTTTCTTGAACACCTCTGTGTACACCACAACAGTTCTCTTGGTCATGAGGATGTACACAGCAAGTAGTACAGTGGTCTCATCTACTCCATGCAGGGTGTACAGTTGCTGAAAGAGGTAGGGACAGCACTTGAAGGTGCCATCCCCAAGCCAGGCAGGGCTGCGTGTGAGGTACTCATGGTTCTTTCTGGTGCTAGACAGCAAGAACTGTTGCTCAGTGGTGCCCCCAGAGTCATACATGAGGAAAGGCTCACCTGCCAGTGTCCTGCAATATTCCTTCAGGATGGTGAGCTCTGCAATGTTTTGGGGGGTCTACTGGCACCCGCTGTGCACTCCTTCATAACTGTTGAGTGGACCTCTTCAGGAGTGGTGTGGGGGAAGGCTGCCCCCCATGGCCTCACTGACAACTGAGCAGCATACCACAATGATTTTCTGGCTGCTCTCATTGGTGTCCAGGGCCTTCTTCTTCTTTACTGCTGCTCTCACCCACTGTACCCCCACCCCAGGGTGTCAGGCACATTGTTGTGTATGCTCGACACGGTGGGTGCAGCCCCACTGACCATCAGAGCCCATCCCTTACACCGTGCTGTGGTGTTTTTGCAGCACTTCCAATAGGTGCATTTCCTACATGTCCATTCCTGCTGGTATGTGTATCCATCCATGACCAGCAGCTTATGGCACTTCATCCTTTCCATGAACTCCAGCAACATCCTACTTTTCCATCGCAGCCACAGATACACTATTGGTGTGGGCATCTTTGTAGTGCTCTGTTGGCACACCTGTTGATGCTGTGGGAGGCATGTCACCAAGCTTTCACAGATGCTGGGGCCATGGTCAGGATGTGCATTTCGATGTGGGGGGGGTTGCTTCAGGGGTGTCATTCTGACACCGTGCTTCCGAAAGATCTATAGTTCATTCATATGATCCAGTGATCGCTGGCTCACTACTTTCACTCAAGCCAGCAGTAGCACTCCACTGTGGCTAAAAATACCCAGAAAAGTCCTGCTATTTATCTCAAAAAAAACATAATTCTTTTCTGTGAGCCTTCACTAAGCTTTCCACCAAGGTTCGCAGAGATGTCCCAAAACCATATTTGGGGTGTTTTTCCAAAAACAAACTCCAGAATTAAGCTAAATGCATTCTGTTTAGCTAGATTCATAGGCTTGTTTTTCTCCAGAGCATCATTTTGCTGGGTTTTCAACAAAAAAAAATCAAAAACAAGATGGCAGCCATGCAAACGATTTTTTTTTATCATGAAAGAAAAATTTAAGTTCACAAAAGAAGATTATACTTTTATGACCAGAAATGTTTCTTTTGCATTGGATATATAAATGAAAGACCCTGCTAAGCAAACTCTGAGCTGAAATTTCAAATCCTTATAATTTGGGAGTCAATTAAAATATTTTTTTTCACCAAACTGAAAAAAAGGCCTCTGTCTAGGGAAGGCCACTTCTACTATGAAAATGTCAGAACAAAATTCCAAACTGTCTGGGCTGTAAGTGACAGCAACAAAAAGGTCAAATCCCCCAATTTTTCTGCATTTTACATTATCTGTATCTCAGAATCTGGATATCCAACAGTCATGAAACTTAACAAACTGAGAGACTTTTTGCCGCAGACTGTGTATGCAACATTTCATACAATTCCTTTGAATGGGGGCAAAGTTATG
Source organism: Neoceratodus forsteri (assembly GCA_016271365.2). Taxonomy (NCBI): domain Eukaryota; kingdom Metazoa; phylum Chordata; order Ceratodontiformes; family Ceratodontidae; genus Neoceratodus; species Neoceratodus forsteri. The sequence continues at coordinate 828,234,860 of CM057452.1, forward strand.
AGGTTAAAAAGTTAGGGATTTAACCTTAAACTCCCTAGTGAACCCTAACTATATTCTTTGAAAAAACTGTGTTACTGCACCAGTTAGGGCTCAACTTAAAGGAAATCCGTAGAACTGCCTATATAATTAATGTAAAGGTTACTATGAAGAAACAGGATGTAAAGTGCTGAGTTATATTTAGAAAATATCTTCAGTAAGACAGACAAATACTTTTAAAATTATAATGTGGAGCAAATCATTTTGTGGAGAAGAAGGGTGTTGAGATGATGTCAATGCCTCACCAGCTCTAACAGTGTGCAATGAAGCAGGTTAAAACAAACTGGTCCTACAGACAGGGATCCTGATAAACCTTGAAGAAACACACTAGGTTTTTTTTGTTACACTCTGCCAAACATAAAATTCAGGGTGTTCTTCAGAATATAACAGGATCCCTATCAGTACAGCAGAACTGTCCTCACCTGCTTCACTGCATGCTGTTAACACTTGTGAGGCAATGTCATGATCACAGCACCCTTCCTGTCTACAAAATGGATGCCTCCAACATCCCTATTTAGAAAGATTTTTTCACTGTCTTAACATCCTTTTCTAAATGTATCTGTTTCAATCAATGTCTGCATAACTATAGTAACTGCTGAAATAATCATATAGGGAATCATACAGATTCCATTTAATGCAACAAAAGTAAGGAAATGTGGCATTAGAGTTTCCAACCATAACTCCCCACCCCATCCCAACCAACCTGCAAATGGAAAAAGCATAAGGGTCATCTGACTCCAGAGTCTTGGCACATCAGTGGTGGGGACTTCCTTGGGGTTGTCAACCCAAATGCTCACCCCTCTCCCCCCAGCCCATATCCTCTTGTCCGAAGCATAAGGTACTGCTCCAAGCCAGTTCCTCATAGTGATATACTCTTCAAAGTTAGAAAACTATGTCTCACAAGATGCTGAAAACAACATCTGTTGTAACATTCTTCACTCAGGGTTCAAGAGATCATATCTGACCTTGTTTGCTTAGGGGAAGGGTGAACATTAAGACTAACAACATTAAGATTAACATCAGCAAGAATGACTATGTCACTGATTCACCAAGATTTTGGAGACCCAAACCATAATTTATTTTCCTTTTTCTGTTTTAGAGGTGGGTTGGTGAGGTAGGGTTGGAAACTGAATGACACATTTCCTTACTTTTCTTGTGTTAAGTTAAACTCTAATTGGTGCATTAATGCAGTGTTTGGCAAATAATTTCTTTTTTTTTGAGATAGTGGAATCTTATCCTCATTCACACAGGTTCCTTTGGGACCTGCATGAACAGATATAAATGTGCAGGGCCCTTTAGGCCTTGCACAAAGAGAAGACTCCATGTGCCCGCAGAAGTGAAATAATGCATGTCAAGAATTCATGTGGTTGTCTGTTGGGCTGCAGAAGCTCAGGGCCCTCTGGGCCCTGCGCTTCCATGTGGCTGCAGATACAGACTCACAGGGAAATGAGTCTATCTCTCAGCCAATGCATAAGGCCCTCTGCCACCATGGGTGCACAGGTGCAGGGTCCTGTGCAAAGAGAGTTGTCTTCAGTATATGGTGCTTGGACATGTTCAGGCAATCCTGCCCATTTTCTTCCCTGGCTGGGAGGTGGTGTCACATAACAGGGCTATCCCCCCAGCCTTGCCCTATCCAGCTGGTTCACTAAGCTCTCCCCCGAACTCATCTCACCAGCACGGGATCACAAAGTACTACCCACTGGGTTAAAGGCCGGCACTACACACAACATTTCTTATTTTTTTTTCCACACAAATTTTCAAGATCATAATTTTATGACTCCCCTTATAAACATGACATGTGGCATTTACAATATATTGGCCAAAATGTCATTTCATACCACAAGTCTGAAACCACATCTCACCCGGGATTTAAAAAAAATTACACCTGTCTCGTTTATCAGGTGATGTGAAAAAAATGGCTGTGTTTATAGTTTTGAGTTAAAATATAGAAATTAGTGAAGTTATGAGTGAATGTTGAAATATATCAAAGTTCACTCATAAACTAGTCATTTTACCATATGTTTACACCAAATTTTCAACATAAGTCTCACCTCAGGAACCCACTAAGTAAAAATGTTCAGTTTCTTCTCATGATTTAATGCAGTGACTGTGAAATCACCATTTTGTATGTATCTGAAAAATCTCTACTGCCTTGTTCATGAGTTGGGATTACAAAAAGGCAATGTTAAATGTTTGGTGAAAAAATATTGAAAATCCCAAAGTTGTGAGTGAACAATGAAATATTTTAATGTTCACTCATAACTTGGTCATTTTACCATATTTTTACACCAACTTTTCAACATGACATTAATGACCCCATCTCATGAACTCAGCAGGTGAAATATTGATATCCTGCCCAAAAGGTGATTTCTTGCAGCAAACATGAAATCACCTTTTGGGATGGATTTGATAAATGTCACCACCTTTGTTCATGAGGATGGATTCCAACAAGGCCTGGTTGAAAAGTTGGTGTAAAATATATTAAAAATTGACAAAGTTTTGAGTAAAAGTTGAAACCCTTTTGCAATACATTAATCTGGGTTTAACTTATTTTCTCATATTACAGTCACCGGTTCCAGTAGTAAGATGTGTGTTTAGTCAGAGAGTGGATCTATGCCATAGAACATGTTCAGGTGAGTGAGGGTATCTGTGTGGGGTTGTAGGTGCTGCATAGAGGGACAGGGTAGGGAGAGTGGGGGGCTGGAAGCACCAGATCACTGATGGACTGTTTTCTTTTTTATAGATTTAAGGAAAAAATATCAACTATGGGTGGTTTTCTTATTTTCAGGAGACCCAAGCCATTGCTATGGATTGGGCACCCCAGTGTTGGGATGCTCTTCAGTAGCAATGGGAGTTGGCACCATGGTGCTGCCAACTGTATATTTGGGAAGGTGGGTGGGTGACCAGGAGGGGAAGGGGGAAGAGGAGTAGTGGTACTGGAGGTGGCACTCCAGTTCACTAATTATTTATTTATTTCATTTTTGTTGACCAGGTAAGTGCACTAGACAAATCCTGCTATTTTCAGGCACGACCCATGGGAGGGGGATACAGATGAATGTCAACTGACCTTGAACCAGATGAAACTGTTGGTGGTATTTCAAGTGAATGAGGGAAATTTGACCAGGACACCAGGGACATTCCCCTACTCTTTTTGATAAGTGCCATGGGATCTTTAACATCCACCTGAACTACCACCAATCCAGGCAGATGGGACTTTGGTTTAACATCTCATCTGAAAGACGGCATCTCAGAAGTGCAGCACTCCTCTCATACTGCACTACAGTGTCAGTACTGGGATATTAGCCCAAGTGCCAGTTGTGGGAACTGAACCCACAGCCCTCTGATCTCCCAGCCTCAGAGGTGAGTGTGCTACCTACTGAGCCACTGACACTGTGAAAAGGGAAACAGGTAGAATGAGGGCAGGCTGCCTGAGCTGGGAGTGGGAGAGAATAAACAGGAAATAGACAGACAGACAGAGATCATGATTGTTATTTTTGTCTCACTGCTGCAGCTGTTTCCAGAAGCACAATTCCCACTGCAGTTTCATAAGGCAAGAAAGTCTTGCTGTTCCCATACATAGAACTTGGGTGAATGGCTTCTCTCACTAAACTGGGCACACTGGATTTTGGGGTGCCCAGAAAAGGTATTTCTGGAGGTTTTTAAACACCTGAATCTAGTTAAATGGATTCCATTTTGCCAGATTCATGTGTTTGTTTTTTAAAAAAATACAATTTTTATGTATTTACCATATTCTTTAGTTCAGGGAAAAACAAGATGGTGGCCATCATGTTACCAAAAACAAAACTTTTTGTGTTGTGAGAAGCAAGTGGTGAGAACCTAAAAAAGCACTTGTGACAAAAAAATGTTTCATGTTGTATCAGAGGGTTATCCAAAAACCCTACTAAGCATGCTCAGAACAACTTAGAACATTGTAAATCCTTATAACTGAAACCGTTTAATATATATTTTTTTCACAAAACCTGTGAAAGGCCCTACCTTGGCACAGGCCACTTCTACCCTTAATGTATCAGAAAAAAAATATGTTCTATCTAGACTGTAGGTGACAGCAAAAAAAAAAAAAGAGAAATGAACATGTTAATTATATGGGAAAAAAGCCTTATAGAGGAAAACAACGAATATGGATCTGATGAACTGCACAAGCTGCTGTCATAAAACTTTCCATATGAACTACTGACAAAGCACTTTATGGCTGCTTATTCTCCCTCCCCCCATAAAGTGTTTTTCTTGTTATTTAACTTGTACCTTCTGTAAGTTCTGAATCCAAGCTGTATCATTTATTGTAATGTACCTTTGCTTTCTCCTATTGTACTTTGTTTTGCAATCTATGACATGGAACCTTTGTAAAAGAGCTTGCACTCAAAGGTCTTTTCTGAATCACTAAATAAATAAATAAAATAAAACGAGACCCATTAAGCACGATTCTGGTGTCCGTGTTTGAAAGCATGGGCCAGAAATATGTTTTTTGAACTTTAAGTTCTTTGGCTGTCAGCCACCAAGAGGGCTGACTCTTGCATCGCAAGCCTCAAATTTTAGGGTCACACATTTAAGTGAGACCCAAATATTTTCTGTGTGCATCAGAAAAGGAATTCTTGGGTTAAACTTAAATGTATGACCCAAGAATTCCATTTTTAAATACATGCAAATGTATTTAATTACTCTTAAATGTGCAACTCAAGAATTCTAGTTTTGGTGTAATTGAAAAAATGTGTGAGTTTCACATATTTCTACAGTACTCAAAACTTGATTGTGTTACAAAGTTGTAGTCCCAGATTTTGAATATACTCTTTACATGACCATGTCTCATGAAAATAATGGTGAGAATTTTCAAATACTTTGTGTAAAGTGATTCTGCAGTCGCTCTGCCAAATCACCTTTCAAGCAAGATTAACACATTCTATTGATCAAGTTTAAAATGATGGGTCATAATGTGAAAACAGTCATAAAGAAATGTTGTATGCATGGCTGGCATTTGGCCCAGCAGATAGTGCACTGAAATCCCATGCTAGTGAGTTGAGGTCTGGGCCAAGATTAGTGAGCCAGTTGGATGGGCTGAGGCTGGAGGAATGACACTGCAGTGCAGCACCATCTCCAGCCTGGGGAGGGATGGTGCAGTCTTGGCTGCACAGAAAACAAGTAATCATATAGCCAAGAGACATCCTCTCTTCTCATAGGATCCAGAGGGCCCTACACCTCTGCACCCATTGCTGTACAGAAGCACAGAGACCATAGGGCTCTGCACTTCCATAGCCAACTGACCTCTTGGTCTTACACATCTGCATTTGTTGCCACATAGAAGCATGAGGCCCAGAGTGCCCTGCACTTTTGTTGTCTCCCAGACAGCCCCATGAATTCTTTGCATCCATGGCTGCATGGAAGTGCAAACAGAAAGGAAATTAATTTAAAAAACTGTGTTACTGCACCAGTTAGGATTCAACTTAACCCCACAAAACTAAGAAAATGTGGCATTAGGGTTTTCAACTCTAACGCCCCCCAAGCAGCAAAAGGGCAATACCACACAAGCAGCCATATAGTAGACAGCTATCATCAGGTAAGACAAAACACATACCGTACAGTGGAGTGAGCAGTGATGCAGCACAGTAACTTGTAGTAAATGACACAATACTAAATACTGCAGCTTTATTGGGAAGGAACCTATTGCCAGAAGGCACTGTACTTCTACAGGCAGATGGACTCTTTCCTTGATACAGGGCCCATGTGTCTGCCTCTGTTAACACAGATCCCAAAGGCATCTGCCTGAATGAGGATATGATTCCACCATCTCAAAAAAAGGAAACTTTTTGCAAAAACAATGTTAATGCACCAAGGGTTCAAGTTAATGTCACAAAAGTAGGGAAATGTGGTGTTAGTGTTTCTAACCCTAACTCCCCATCAGCCAAGCAGCAAAAAGAAAAGACCATACAAGCAGCCACAGACAGACATTATCAGGTGCAGTAAGACAAACAACATACAACTGTTTCCCAATGACACAATTCCTGTAACACTGATGTGCTACCTTTGTGGATTTATATTTGAGGCTGCATAAGCACGGGCCCTATAAGGGCCCTGTGCTTTTGAAGCCACTCTTGCATGTGTATGTTGTAAGTGTCCATGAGTACCTGTGGCTGCAAGGGACATGTGCTATTGTAAACAGAAGTACTATTGCAATGTGGGTATCATTGTTTCAACAACTGATCTAGAAATTTTTCAAGGGGGTAGCAGTTTTGTTTTGGAGCAGTACTTTCCCTGAAAAAGTAAAATGTTTCCTTTTAAAGGTCAGATTAACTCAAATGGCTACTTCTTGCTGGCGTAAGAGGGGAATGAGTGTTGCCTCCATAGCTAACTAGGAAGTGCAGCACACAGCAGTGCTGGGCAGGGTGCAGGTCCGGGGCTGCTAATCCCACAGTTCCAAACTCCAACCATAAGTGATCCACACTCCAGGATACAAAAAGTGAGTGTACTTTTGGAGAAATAAACTGGCCCCCTGAGGAAGCTTAAATGGAGTGAGGCACCCAGGCACCTAGGTAATGGTCTGGTGGCTGGTTTTTGGTTTGTTGAGTATGTTAAAGATTTATGTCATTTGGACTAGTGCAATGAAACATTTTTGGGAATTTTCAGCTGGAGTGTGGCTCCATTTGTTTTTCCAACAAACACACCCACTTTTTGTATCCTGGAATGCAGGTCAGTTGTAGTTGCATAGTGAGTATTGCCTCACTGTATACACGACAAAACAATCTGTGCATACACTTCCCCATAGGCTTGGTATGTACAGTATTATGTACAATACCTAGCTATTTCTTGAATACCAGCACTCATGCCATACCATGGAAGTTACAAAAATGTGTTTTATTGCACAAACTATAAGCAGCATAAAAAACATTAAATTTACATACATTCTTCAAGCGGGTACAAAAACACACTCAAGGAGAGGAAATCAGCAGTCCATAGCAGCAACATTAATATCAGCAAATGATGAGTCCTTGTATTCAAGTAATAACAAGTTATTGAACATAGTACATACAAAGTCTGTGGGTGGGTGCACCAGTTGTTTTTTCCTTTTGTTCCCTTTTATCAAGTGCACCACCTTATACCTCTGTTAGCGAGTGCCTTTGCATGCTTCCTCGCTACATACAGTAACTGATTTTCAGTATGCAGCCGCATAAGTGCATGCCTCACTGGGCCCCTTTGTAACCAGAAGTTGGTGTGTATATCTTACACCTGTCACTGAAGAGGCACAGGCTCATGCTTCTGCATGCAGAGGTACTGTTGCAATTTTTGTATCATGGATTTTGCTGGATCTGCACTTCTGCAGTCAGAGGTTCAGTGTGTATGTCTTAAGGTGTGCTACCTGTGGCTGCAGAAATGCTGGCCCCATAGGGACCTGCACATTTGCAGACAAAGGAGCTCTTGTAATTTTGAGTATCATCAATTTTTATCTGTGGTTGCATGGGCCTGCAATACTTTCTGTAGAGTTGTGATTTGAATATTGTGAATTTCTATCTGCAACAATAAATGAGCGTGTGTGTCTTGCAGTGTGCATACCACTGGTACAAATCCATCAAGGTAGCACATCAGTGCTACTGCATTTGTGTCATCTGGAAACAGTTGTATGCTGTTTGTTTTAACCTTATGATGGTTGTCTGTAGTTGCTTGTGTGGTTTTGTCATTTTGCTGCTTGTGGGGGTGAAGAATTAAAGTTTGAACCCTAATGCCACATTTCATTACTTTTGTGGCATAAACTTGAACACTAACTGGTGCATTAATGCAGTTTTTTTGCAAATAAAATTATATTTTTCCAGTTGCAAAAAAGCAAAATATGTTACTGCATCTACAAGGGTTGGAACACTAAAGTGCAAAGTAGGGAAGTTAAAAGTATGGTTCAAAGTCTCTGGAATGTTCAATAGTAGATGATGTAGTGTTCTTCAGTGTTTGAATGATCACCTGACACATGAATGGTGTTAACTTAATATCAGTTCTTGCTTTGCAAGCATTTGCTTGTGTACAGTATGCAAGCATTTCGGTGTTATTTACTTTGTGTGATGTGACTGCCACTATTAGAGTAACTTTCCTCAAGACTGAGTGAGTGGGAGGTGGTTGTACTTGTGGTTAGGTTGTGCACCAACAACTGGTTTCATTCAAGTTCAGGTGTGGGGGGAGGATACTGGCAGTAGGGTTTGACATTTGATGCTGTCTTTTTTCAAGATCAGGTGGGTGGGGAGGGTACCAGCAGCAGGTTTGGCCATCTGTTACCACCTTTCTTCAAAATTCAGTGGGTGGGAAAGGTACCAGCAATAGGGCTGAGCAGCAACTGGCAGATTCCTTCAAGATCAGGCAGGTAGGAGAAGGGTACTGGCAGTGGGGTTGTGCATCCAATGCTTGTTTTCTTTCAGACTGGGTGGGAGAGGTGTACCAATGGTGGGGTTGAACAGCCACCTCTTGTTCTTATGCAGTTCTGGTCAGTGGGAATGAATGCTGCTGGTAGGTTTTACATCTGCCATTGGCTTGTTCAAGATCAGGTGGGTGGTAGGGGGTAACAGCAGCAGGGTTGGGCACCTGGGCCTGGGCTTCTGACCATAGAACTATCTTGAGGGACCCAGTGCCATTGGCAGAGATGGACTTCTGACCACTGGCAATCAAAGGAAAGTGGGAGTTTGCATTTTTCTGACTCAAAACTGCAGATAAATGTCAGTTTTGAGTTACAGAATTGAAAAGATCTGTGCACGGGTAAATACTGAATTTCACATTTAGAAGTTATGGTTTTTATTGCATTTGTTTTTAAATTTTGAGACATGGCTTCTAAACGTGGGCAGCTACTAAACAGGTGCAGCTTCAGTTATTAAGCACCATGACAGGCTTATCCATCCTTCCTGTCTTCACCTGGTAAGAGCATTGTTTGCTGATAAATGTGAGTTTACTCTGTTCTTTGCTGGCAAGGTGTCTTACACCATGGTGGATATCTCCCCAACCAACTTTCATAGGGCATGCGGTGTTGGATCTGGAGTAAATAGATACAATCCTCATATCTGATGCAAATTTAGCTTTGTGGGGGTGGAAGAAGTTAGCAAGATAATCTTCAAGCTGTGGTCTACATGTTGTGAACTGTACCCTGGCCCAAAATGTCTCTTAATGAGATGAATGGGGTCCTTGGGTACAGCATTCACTGAGATAATTTGGTGCTACCTCTCAATGGAGGTTTTCCCCATTGCTGTTAACAAAGGCATTGGTGAAACCATTTTGAAGAAACCATCTCTGATTGTCATCACTAATTATAGACCCATCTCCAACCTTCCCTTTATAGGGAAGATTATTGAGAAAGCAGTGGCCATTTAGCTTGAGGCACATCTCGTTGCCTTTGACATCTATGAACTACTCTAGTCTGGTTTCTGGTCCAGGCACAGTACAGAGATGGCACTAGTCAGGGTGCAGAATGATCTCAGGATGAGAGATTGAGGCAAATGGTAAGTTCTCATCCTCCTTGATCTATCCTCAGTGTTTGACACCGTGGATCATAGGGTGTTGCTGGATTGCCTGAGGGAGCTCTTTGGACTTGCTGGTACTGTTATCAACTGGTTTGAGTCCTTTCTTACGTAGGACACAAAGGGTGGTGATGGGAACTTACTCACCCACCCAATGCCCCTGTCCTGTGGAGTTCCCCGGATTTGATTTTCTCACTCATGTTATTCACGGTGTACATGCCACACCTGGGTGATATCATTAGTTATCACTGGGTGGGATTCCACTGCTGTGCAGATGATACTCAACTGTACATGTCATTTGCACCAGGGACACAGGGTGCGGTCTTTCTTCTGAATTTTTTTCTAGCCAAGATACAGGACAGGATAGCTGCCAACTGGCCAAGCTCAGTCCAGATAAGAAGTAAGTGTCAGTGATTGGGCCTGGTTTCCAGCAAGGAACTGGGGAGGGGGAGCAGGAGTGTAGACTAGTGCTTGGCTCTTCGCTAACTGCCACAGGAAGGCTGAAGAATCTGGGTGTTATTTTGGACAGCAAATTGACACTGGAGGCTCAGGCATTATCCATTGTCCAAAATGTTTTTCACCATCTTAGAAATATTTCCTGGATCAAACTACGATTTTTGCAATCTTAAAATAGTGCCCGGATCAAACCTTTTATTCCACCTAGCAACCTTCCCTCACTGATGCATTCTTTTATTATACCCAGACTCAATTATTGCAATGCCCTTTACCTTGTACTAAATGGAGGGACCCTATGTCCCTGCAGCTGGTGCAAAACACTATGGCCAAGTTGTTGATGGGCCATCCAAGATCCTGTCATATAACCCCAGTCTTGGGAGAACTGCACTGGCTGCCAGTGAAGTGGTAGATTTCCATTAAGGTTGGCCTGCTGACCTTTAAAGCTCTGCATTGACTGGACCCTAGTTACTGTCAAGACCTTTCGTTCCTCACCAGACCTTCTGACCTCTCTGTTCCTTTGAAGTGGGCCTCTTGTGTTTCCTAGTGTTCAGTTAAAATCTTTGGGTGAGAGGGCCTTTGATGTTGCTGGCCTGACCATGTAGAACTCACTTCCCAGATCTCTGAGGGAGGCCCCCTCACTGGAAGCCTTCAAAAGAGATCTGAAGTCTCATCTTTTTACAGCATCTTTTGGTTTATCCTCTCATTCTGGCCATAACTTTATCTAGATTTCTTTTTTTAAGATCCTAAGATTCTAACATTCGACATCCTTGCTGCCCAAGACAAGGCCAACTTACTGGTGTGGTCTTTATAGACCTTACCAAGGCCTTCGATCTAGTAGACCATAAATTGCTCATCCAGCAGCTTAACTCTCTTGGACTGGACAACCACTCAACACAGTGGTTTAAAGATTACTTGCAAGACAGATCTCAGATAATCAGATGGCAGAGGGTGGAGTCAGGTAAGCATTCCATTGCTGAGGTGTCCCCTAAGGTTCAATACTGGGGCCTCTTCTATTCTCCCTGTTTATCAACAACCTACCAAAGCACTGTGGCAGAGCGAAAGTGACCCTCTATGCAGATGATGCAGTACTATACATATCTGCTTCAAATGCTGTACAGCTAAACCAACTCCTGAACCATGATCTATCCCTACTGGAAACCTGGTTCCTGACAAACAGGCTAGTCCTAAATGAGAAAAAAAACCAAAGCCATCCTATTCGGACCCAGTAAATTGGGCCCAGACAGAACATGTCTACTATCCCCTTATCTGTCCAGTGGCCATCCTATTGAGGTGGTGGATTGCATCAAATACCTGGGAGTCTATATCGATCAAGACTACTCTTTCAAGGTTCATGTTGAACAATTAACCAAGGCGTTAAATCAAAAGCTTGGGCTCATGTACTGTCTAACCCCTTTTCTCACTCAGGCATCCAGGCTAAAGATAGCCACTGGAATGCTCCTGCCCACCTTATTTTATGTTGCCCCAGTGCTACATTCAATGCAAAACACAGAGATGTGAAAGCTAGGAAAATTGTACCACAGAATAGGATGATTTGCCCTGGGAGCTCAGCCACTAGAGCACCACTATAATATACTCAACTCACTGAATTGGCCCTCCCTGGAGGGCAGACTGGCTTACACTTCCCTATGCTTGGCTTCCAAGCTTCTACAAATGGATGCTCCCCCTAGCCTGAGTCATACCTTAGTACTCAAGCAGCCTTAAAGAACACTTAGATCCTCATGTCATAGACTCCTCTATGTCCCAAAAGTCCGAACAAGCCAAGGTCTTCGGTCGTTCAAAAATTACATCCCATCCCTATGGAATAGCCTACCTAGCAATCTTCAAGACTGCAGCTCCTTTGGGGGTTTTAAAAAAGGCTTAAAGACATACCTTCTAGAGCTAAGCTTCTGTGCATGCCACCGCTGAGGATAGAAAACAGCACTCCACCTCTGATACTAAAAACCTGCCGCCTAACAGGTTTGTATCCTATTTCAGTTGAATCTTATCACTTCTGAAACACTTGAAATTATAACCCATAAAACTGACCTGATAAAAGAACCTTATGTAACTGCCACTCTTGTGAAACTAGTGTTTACCCCATGTTATTCTAAACGTTACCTAACCTGCCTGTGATTGTACTATATGTTCTGATTTTAATGTCTGTATATGGCACTTTCCCTTTGATTGTTCCTACTTCTTCTTGTACTGTTGACTGTAATTAACCCCGGGTCGCCCCTGAAAAAGGGACCATTATGGTCTCAGTGGGCCTACCCGGTCACCAAAATTTAAATAAATAAATAAATGCATTTGTTGTTTATTGTATTTTTCTGCTTTTTACTTTATTACTGTTATTTTATTTGATAGTCTGAGTGTGCTCAAATGCTGATTTTATGTTTTTTTCTGTATTTACTTCTTTAATATCTGTGGTTTGGATGTAATTCTATAATATTGTTTTGTATATTGTGCAGCTTCCAGAGCCGATGACCATGAACAATTAATAAATAAAGTTTGCTTTGCTTCCTTGCTTTGCCCTGACAGGCTATCCATATATTATATCCATGTATTAGTGATTGGATCCAGAATGTAAAAACAGAAATGCTATAATGATTCTCTCTACTGCTGTTGGGAAGTATGCTGCTTCCTGAGTTAGACACCCTGATCCCGGATTATGTCTTCTCCCCTTCTCCAGATCCTGGATGCCAAAATCTTCCCTTTTCCCAATGCCAGATGCTGATCCTGGAAGCTGACTTCTACACATCAGACCTAATGATATGGTGCACAGTTGACTACTAAACTTAAATAAAAACAAATTTAAACAGTTTCCTCTTTGTTAGACATGAAGATCCTAGATGCCAACTTTCTCCCACATGGTTGTGCTCCATTGGGCTACTATAGAACATTTATCACACTGCTATACTGCTAAACATAAATAAAAGGAATAGATTATACTTATGTTACTGGTATTGTGCATGAGGGATGAGGTATTGGAGGAGAACATTGCCATGCTCCCTCAGACTACCACAGTAAATTTATTATAACAGTAAATTGCTAAACTTAAACAAAAGGCACTGATTTTATTTATTTTACTATGATTATGTGGGAGAGATGAGGTGTCTGAGGACAGAGATTAGAGATATCTGAGGAACTTGAATATTCTACCATTTAGAAACCATTGGAATTTGTAGCTACAAGAGTAGTGATGGGCGATGTGGCCCCAATTCGCACCTCATAGTGATTCACAGAGTGAAGGTAAATTCGCAGAGTGCTCCGCAATGCGAAGTGGAGTACTTCGTGTTATAATGGGTAACGCAAAGTCCATTGAACACAATGACTTCGTGTTACTCCGCCTTCCACTTCACCTCACTTCGCCTTGTTTTTACAGTCCAAAGGTGAATTTTGCAGTGATTCATGGGATTTCAGGTCACATGAGCTCTAGATTGTTCTGCACAGCCTCAATTTGGGGTAGTGTGTATAGGAAGCTGTAGGAGACAATCTGATCTGAGAGCTCTCTGCAATTCAAGCCTTCAAAAAACTGTTAAAAAAGCCTTTTTGAGTCATTTTTTTGCTGAAACTTTAGTTCATCGATTATAGGAAACCCTCCTGTGTTCATATCATCAAGCGTTTATTGTTTGTGTATGGATTTTGAATGTTAATGTACAACATTCAGTCTGTGTACTGAGAGACAATGGAAGTGTGCTTTGAGAGAGGGGTGTATCTGTGGTGTAGGTAGATTAACTTGGAGAAAAAGACAGTGCTTTCTGTTTTGGTGATATTTTTCTTGTATAACTGTGTTAATGTACACACAGTAATATTTTAAATATTTCTTGCTGTTTTTTTGCTGATTGTTGTGGTGCAGCAGTGCATAATTTTAGTTTGTTTAAAATATGTGGTTATTTTACTGAAGTTTTCAATTTGCTATGCATTACTTAGTGTGTGTGCGATTATGTGTGTGACCCGTCTCATCAAGTCAGACACCTTTTATTGTGCCACATAATAATTTCAGCAATGTGAAGCTGCTATCCACTGCAGCTGTGTGATTTTTGAACTTCTTTGTGGTATCTTTACTGGTACTAGAACTAGTGACTGTTACTGCAGCAGTGCATTACACTGACCCCCACGACCCACCCCAAATGGCAAAGGTATTCTTTTCCAGATCTGAATTTCTGATGGTGAGCACTGGTTAGGTGCTGTGCCTTTGTGTCTGCATCTCTTCAGAGCACAGCGCAATCTTAATCTGTCTGTGCATTTGCATCTCTTTAGGGCCCAAACTCCATCTGTAATTTAAGTCACAATTCTTTCTTTGGCTTCCCTTCAGAGTACTGGACAGGTGTGGATCTTAATTCTGCATGAACCTTGTACTCATTAATATACATTTTTAATTCAGGACCCTCATCATGAGTCATTCGTGATACAAATCATGTTCTTCATCATCACAGTCATAAATGCAGTCACAAATCACAATTCGCGATCATTGACGTTATGAATCACAACATTAATTTTTTTCTAGTTACTTGGATGTATTGTAAGCCCATTTTGTAGTATCTCTCCATGCTTCACCACCCCACCATTGTACTCATTAATGTTTGTTTTTAAGTCAGGGAGTTGGACAGTGTCTGCAGTACATACACAGACTAGAAAGAAGACTGACTGTACACATGCAGTTTAGCACAGTATACTTGCACTGCTCAGAATACAAAGTGTCACGCATACGGAAGACAATAAAAAAGGGCATAATTACATACAGGGGTCAGTGATGGTGGAGGAATACACTTTATAACACAGCAAGGAAGGTGTCAGGGGTCACATGGTGTGAGGAAAAAAAATAATGTGGGATCCCATGGTGACTCAGCAGCAGTTCCAGCATGGACATAATTTGCAACTGATGTCCCTCTATGTGATGCAGCCACTGCTCCACAGCACTCACCCTCCCATTGTTCTCCTCAACAGCACTCCAGAGAACTGCCAAGTTAGCCTGTGTTACATGCAGTTCTCTGGGGTCCATTCTACAGGCTGACCTGCTTGTGGTGGTGGTGGTGGTGGGGGTGCTGGTGGAGCAGCAGGTGCTGCTGTGGCCCTCCTCTTCTTAGGGATGCCACCATGCACAGCTGCACCCTCTGCTACAGAATGGCCAGCAGGTGCAGGTATGGTCTGTTCTGTGGCAGTCTGCCACTCCAACTGCTGGTGATTGAGCATATGGATGTGCTGGCCCCCAGTCCCCAGGTGAGTCCCCCAGGGGCCACAACACACCTCCACCTCACATAGGTGGCACTTGACCACACTGTTGTCCCTCCTGACAGAGTCAAAAAACTGTCAAACAACAGAGGTGAAGGGAGAGCCAAGCACAGGCAGGGGATAGCCAGATGAACTGGCAGCTGGCTGGTCACAGTGCTGAACAGGGATGGGATCCACACCTGGGCCCAGGGGAACAGGCACATTCTGCTCCAGAGGACCTGGTGCTGGACTTGGTGGGGGTGGTGGTTTAACTGCCTCAGAGTCAGGATAGGAGGCGGTGTTGGTCCTGCTTCTGGGAGAGAGCACTCACAAGTTTTGAGAAGTCCAACAGGAATGGGCACCCATGCCCTCCATACCTGCGCACAGTATGACGCTTACCACTACCATACTTTCCCAGAGCTGCCCCCACCCCAGACATTCCCTCACCCTGGTCCATCTCTCCTAGTGAGCTCCCTCAGTCCAAGCAATCACTACTCACCCTGTCACACACACACACACGCACGCACACACACACACACACACACACACACACACACACACACAGTCACACAGACACAGACAAACAAATACTTATAAATGTAAGAAAAATAAAATTTACAGAAAGAACAAATTAAGTAAAAAAGAGTACAGAAAAGACAAAAAAATGTAGCTTTCAAAAAAACTGTTGGGTCTAAATCAAAGTTTAAATCTCCTCCACGCTCTGATCTAAAAGTATCAGCACTTACAAAACACACTACTCTGTCTCCATCTGCACAGGAGAAAGTAAAAGTGTCTGCTTGTATGACTTACTTTCTTCCTGCCTAGTTAAGAGCATGTAACTTACAGTACTTTAAGCCATGTGATGTGTGGGGGGGGGTGCCAAATCTGAAATGCCAAGTGGATCACCTAGAATCCTAATGAGAAATGTGAAGTCCATTAAAAACAATGACTTCGCCTTACTTCACATTGCCATTCCGCCTTTACGTGAAGTGGTAATGACAGGCGGAGTGAGCACTTATTGCCACTCCGGCTATGCGGAGTGGCAACACAAAGTGCCCACTTCGCATTCACTTCACCAGCGGAATTTAAATTTGCTGCATCTCTGTACAAGAGGGGTCACTTCTATTAACTATTTGTTTTTCAGCTGCAGCCTTTATTTGGAGGCATCTTCAAATCAGTGCTGGCTTCTGAACGTGAAATGTACTACTGCAAATTATTTTCTTAATTTAAAAACTACACATTCTTCTGCAAAATCACCTATTAAAGAATCATCCTTAGGCCAAACTCTAATGAAATCTGAAAGTTTCAGGTTTCAAATCCCAGCTATTTGTACAATATCAGTGTATCATCGAGGAATAGGTCAGGAAGCATAGGAAAACCAGGAGTAGTTATACCATTTACAAGTAACATTTTATTCCTATCAATAACAGTAAAATAAAATAAAAAAAAAATGTTTCAGTATAACTATTTACAAAGACAATACAAACAGGAAAGCAGAGGCCTTCACCTGAGTGTGTCTCTAATTCTTATTTTCAGTCTTTCCCTCTAACAAAAGATTGCTGCTCTTCTTATAATAAGTCCTTGCCTGGCAATTAACTTCTGCACTTAATCTCATTAAGAAGCATCTTGTTTCTTACAAAATGTATCAGAACTTTGCCAATTTCCTTGCAGGTATAACAAAATCGACCATGGTGTCCCAAAACTGACCTTTTGTTGACAGCTTTGCAAAAGAGTTTGTGCTGCAACTCAAGGTTACCCCTCTGAGTTCAAAATATCTTTTTGCAATAATTTCAACAATATAACTATATACATTTTCAAACCAAGGGATCTCAGTTTCACATAAACTGTTCTACACAAAGATTCACATATATTTGAATAACTGCAGATGCACAAGGGGGGAAAAGACAAAAACAGCAAGAAACAGCAAGTGAAGGTAGGGAGATAGTTGGGGGTGGGATTGCAAGACTGTCACAGTGGTCAGTTTCTAGATCTCACAAAATGTGTTACTGCACAATCAGACATACAAGAGACAGAAAAGAGGAAGATAGAACATATCCTTGCATTTAACTCTTTCTACATAACAAATGAAACAGGGTCTTATTCAACCCTGTCCCATAACCCTATCTTTAACAGGGAACCTGTTTTAAAAAAACAGGCTTCTAAAACTTTCTTTTAAATATCTTCTAACATTATCTCACTGCATTTACAGTTCTGCACATATGCAGTACCTCTTTTTTCAGAACAAGCAGTACAGCATACAGTTAAGTTTAAACCAACATATTTTTTTCAGCCTTCATAAGTCTCAGTTCCTGAGCCATATCCTGAAAGAAAATTACCATTGATATTCTCTTTTCCAGATTTGTGCATGACTTTGAATTTAAATGGCTGTAGTGTCGGGTACCACCTTATGATTTTGGAATTTGTATTCTTTATTTGGTTAAGCCGACAGGAGAAGATTATGATCAGTTGTAAGTACAAAGTCAGCTCCTAGCAAATAAATTTTCAGGGATTCCATGGCACACTTTGCAGGAAGGCAGTCCTTTGCAATGGAGGAGTACCTTTTCTCTCTGACATGCAATTTCCTACCAATATATAGAATGGGATAGAAACATTGAAACATAGACTTTGACGGCAGATAAGAACCACTTGGCCCTCCCAGTCTGCCCATTTCCCTACCTATTGGATAAACTGCAGATTCTAGTTAACAAACAGCCTACTTCCTGCAACCCCCCCACTATAATTGCATTATGTCTGTCCCATGCATGTTTGAATTCCCCCACTGTTTTAGACCCCACAACCTCTCCAGAAAGGCAGTTCCATGCGTCCACCACTCTCTCTGTGAAAAAGAATTTCCTTGCATTACCCCTGAGCTGTCCCCCCTCTAACTTTAAATTGTGCCATCTTGTTCTTTCACATCTCTTTTTCTGAAAGATGCTACCCTCCTGGACTTTGTTGATTCCCTTGAGGTACTTAAAAGTTTCTATCATGTCCCCCTGTCCCTCCTTTCATCAAGGGTATACATATTAAGCTCTCTCAGTCTCTCTTCATATGGTTTCTGATGTAGACCCTGCACCATTTTAGTTGCCCTCCTCTGGACTGCTTCCATCCTGTCTATGTCCTTGCATAGATGAGGTCTCCAAAACTGCACGCAGTACTCCAGATGGGGTCTCACCAACTGTCTGTACAGAGGGATAACCACTTCCCTTTTTCTACTTGTGATGCCCCTCCCTATGCATCCCAGTATCCCCCTGGCTCTCCTTACTGACTTCTCACATTGCTTACCCACCTTTTAGGTCATCTGATATGACTACACCCAGATCCCTTTCCATTATTGTTGTTGTTAGTACCTCCCCTGCTATTGTGTACTCTTCTCCTGGATTTTTATTTCCCAGGTGCATTACTTTGCACTCATTTGCATTGAATCTAAGTTGCCATATGTCTGACCATTCCTCCAACCTTGCCAAGTCCCTTCTCATCCTTTCTACCCCCCCCCTTGTGTATCAAATGTTCCTTCCCATCTATATTCTGACTGAAGACTGCACCTAGGCCTATCTCTGATGCATCTGTCTGTAACAAAAATAGTTTCTCAAAGTCTGGACTTCTCAAAACAGGGTCCAAACATAATGCAACCTTGATGGCCTGAAACACTTCATTACACTCTGGGGACCATTTCACTTTATTCAGGAACTGTTTCTTTGTGAGTTCAGTAAGGAGAGTAGCTATCTGGGCAAAACTGGGAACAAATCTTCGATAGTAACTAGCCAGTCCTAAAAATGACCTGACGTTTTTTTAGTTTTAGGGACAAGACTGTTAGCTACAGTGTCTATCTTAGAAAACTCTGGCTTTACTTCTCCATTTCCCAAAACATATCCCAATTAATGGTCAGACCTGCCTTTTTGATAGATTGAATAATTGCTCGTAGGTGTTCCAGGTGGCTTTTCCAATCTGGACTGTATACCATGAAATCATCCAAGTAAACAGCACAACAACCAGAGTGAGTAGTTAAAATTTCATCCATGTACCACTGGAATATAGCAGGTGCACCATGTAAACCAAATGGCATGATAGTGAACTGATAGAATCTGATAGGTGTGACAAATGCAGTTTTATCTCTGGATTCTTTAGTTAGGGAAATTTGTCAGTGACCTTTGGTGAGATTGTGGGTACTGATGTCCTTTGCACTTCCAAATCTGTTCACGAAATCATCTATCATGGGCATAGGATAACTGTCAAATTCAGACACCTAATTAAGTTTCCTAAAATCAAGGCAGATTCTTACACCCCCTTCTTTTTTTATTTACAGTCATCACTGGTAATGACCACGCACTTCTCAAATCTTCTATGACACCTACCTCTTTCATGTTTTGTATTTCCTTCACCATATCTGCTCTTAACCACTCTGATAATCTGTATGTCTTTTGTCTAAGAGTGCGAGTATTCCCTGTCACTATTATGTGCTCGACCCCTTTTGCTCAGCCTGGCACTGTGGAAAAGTACTGTTAAATGTCTTAAGTAAGCTATGAATTTCTGCAGTTTGTTCAGAGGTTAAGGAAGCATTCACTTTTACAGCATCAGTAGTTACAGTTTCTTCAAGTCTGTTATAAGCTATATCAGGATGTTCTTTATCAGTTTCTGGTAATACTAACAAAGTGGCCTTTGGTGTTTTTCAACCCATTTCTTCAGGAGGTTAGCATGGTATATCTTAGTAGGATATTACCTATCAGGGTTCTCAGTCTTACAGTTAACTGTGCCATTCTTCAAGAGGTTAATATGGTATTTCTTCATAGGATTTTTCCTATCAGGTGTCTCAGTCTTACAGTTAGCTGTGCCTGTACATCTAAGCACCTTCTAAGGCCCTTGCCACTTTATTAAAAGTGTATTTTATGTAGTGGGTAACAGTAGCAAGACCTTTTCATCTGACTCAAACATATTTTCCTTTACCCCATGGTCATAATACACCTTCTGCTGGTTTAGGGCCTCTTCCTAATTACTAAGGGCAGTTTAAAAAATATTTTGCCAATTTCTTTCTCGGGGCACACATATAAGATATGATATATATTTTTTCTGAGCGAGGTTAGTTTCCCATGTTTATTTTCTTACATCTGGTGTACCTCTAGGTTGTCTACCATACAGCAGTTCAAATGGTGAAAAACCTGTTGATGCTTGTGGCTCTTCTCTGTAAGCAAAAGGCAGATAAGGTAAGTATCAATCCCAATCTTTCCCTTCCCCTTTCACAAATTTTTTTAACATGCATTTTAGGGTTTGATTAAAATGCTCAACAAGACTGTCTATCTGAGGGTGATAAGGGGAGGGTCTTATGACAGTGATAGATAGCAGTTGGTACAGCTCCTTCAGTAATGCAGCACTAAAATTACTACCCTGATCAGTAATAATCTCTTTAGGTATGCCCACCCTGCTGAAAATTTTTACAAGCTCTGCTGCCACATTTGTGGCTGTGACAGTAGGTACTGGAACTGCCTCTGGGTATCGAGTAGCATAGTCACATACTACCAGAATAAATAGATTACCCTTATTACTTTTGTCTAAGGGGCCAACCACATCCATTGCAATTCTTTCCAAAGGCACATCTATCAAGGGTAGGGGCACCAGGGGCACCTGGTCTTTTTGACTCACTGGGGCTACTTTCTAACATTCACTACAACAACTGCAACAAGTAGAAATATCTTCATGAATTCCAGGCCAGTAAAATCTGTACAGCAATCTAGTAAGGGTGCGATCCTTCACCAAGTGACCAGCCCCAGAACCCAATGTGCCATCTGTAACAGCTCAGTTCTATGCTTTTGTGGTATAACCAATTGTTCTCTATGTTCCTATGTTTGAGGTTTAACACAAATTATGTATAGTAGCCCATTACATTTTTTAAATATTGGTTCACCATGTTTTTATTTCATCCCCAACTGCTTAAAATAACCTTGGAGAGAAGTATCATTAGTTTATTCTGAAACAAAATCACAATCAGCTATCCCTTTAGTTTAAGCATTCTGCCAAAGACCAGGCAGAGAACAGCAAGAGGAAGGAGCGGCTGTTATAACTATACTTCTCCACTGGGACTAAAGAACTAGATCTCTACTACTGGGACCTTCAATTTAGGGTAACAGCAAAACAAAAAAGTTAGTGTGTTTGTCTGAGTTAGCTGAAGTGAATTGTTATCTGTGCAGCCATCCAGGTGTTTGTTTCAGGTGGCTGAAGGGAATTGTTAACTGTGCAATTAACTAAGTGTAGAAAGAGCTGTAAAGTAGGGGGAGTGGCTTAGCTAGAAGGAAGCCAGGTTAAAGCCAGGTTAAAAAAACTGCCCTAGATAGCTTCTGTCAGAGAACAGACAGAGAACACTAAGAGGAAGGAGCTGCTGTTATAACTGAACTTCTCTACTGGGATTAAAGAACTAGAACTCTATTACTGGAACCTTCAATTTAGGGTAAAAACAAAATAAAAGTTAGTGTATTTGTCTGAGTTGGCTGAAGTGAATTTTTATTGTGCAGTTATCTAGGTGTTTGTCTTAGGTGGCTGACGGGAATTGTTATCTGTGCAATTAACTAAGTCTGGAAAGAGCTGTAAAGCAGGGGGAGTGGCTTAGCTAGAAAGAAGCCAGGTTAAAGACAGATTTAAAAACTGCCCTAGATAGCTTCTGCCAGAAAACAGGCAGAGAACACTAAGAGGAAAGAGTTGCTGTTATAACTATACTTCTATACTTGGACTACATTGCCCTCCTTCCCTCCCCTCGATCCCCTCCCCAACCCTAAGCCAGTTCTACTTTTATAGGCACAGGATTTGACTGACAGCAGGAACTTCCTGTTTGGGAGCAGCTAGTGAGTGATCACATAGCCACAAAAGACTCACCATCCTAGAAGGAAAAGAGTAGCTCTCTGCCCCCCCCCCAGCTGCTGGATGTCTAACCCTGAGCAAGTAAGAAGACTACTGAGAAATATAGGAACTTCCTGTATAACGAAAAGGAAGATCAGGATCTTAAAGTTCACAGAGGCAGTAAGTAAGTAAGTAAGAAGGGAAAAAATAAACAGAGGAAAGAGTAAATATTCCTAACAACAGTTAAGGGGCCAAAAATAAGATATGATGGGAGGGGTGCACTGCAGTGGCTGTGGAGCAGCAGTCTTCTGGGAGATGTTCTGGAGGGTGCAGTGTTGTCCCATCTGCAGGCACCTATCCGAGCTGAGGGAGGAGGTTGCTCATCTCCAGGCTGAGTTGGCCAGGATTTGGGGGACCTCTTCTCCCATCCAGGGACCACCAGAGCTACTGCTGTTGCCTCAGAGGTTGCCAAGAAAGAGGAGTGGTTGGACCATAGTGGGTTCAGGGAGGGAAAGCATGGTGGACCAGAGGCACATCCCTCCAGTTGTACCTCTCCACAATTCATATGCTGTTCTGGCAAAGTGTGGTTCCTCTATGGAGGCACCCACAGTGGAGACCAAGAAGGATGCTGGAAACCTCCATGAAGGAGACCCACAGGAGGGTGGCATGGGACCCCACAGGGAAAGGAAAGAACTCCTGGTGGGGGACTCCATTTTTAGGGGGTAGAACTGGGGAGGAAGGGAAGAGGGAGGTAAGGTGCCTGCCTGATGCCATGGCTTGGAGGGACTGGGAGCAAATCCTCAGGATCACTGGAGCACCTGCATGGCAGAGGGAGCTGGATGTAATTGTCCACCTAGGGACAAATGACATGGCTGAGAAAGAGATCAGAGCAGTGCAGGAAGAGTTTGTGGAGTTGGGGATGGGCCTTAGACAAGCAGCATGCATGGTAACATTCTCAGAGGTGCTGCCTGTCTGTGGTATGGGTGAGGCTAGGGTGCTCCACACCATGAGATTCAATCAGTGGATGAAAAACTGGTGCACAGCTCAGGGATTTGGCTTCATTGGGGACTGGTGGTCCACCTGGAGTGATGCAGGTGTATACTGGCGTGATGGTCTGCATCTGTCCAGGAGGAGAACCAGGATCCAAGGTGATAGGTTTAAATACTTCACTGGCAAGCATTTAAACCAGCCAAGGAGGGGAGGCACTGGAAAGGAGCAGAGAAATCCTAGCCCCCCCTCCAAAAAAAATCAGGGTAGTAAGTTAGGTAAACACCAAGATAGAGATGTCGAAAGGGAGAAGAGCAGGGGTAAATGGAGAAAATGGCAAAGGCAATAAGGGCAGGGATGGGGCAAAAAGGGGTAAGGCCATCAAGAAATGGAGGTTAATGAGTACCAATGCCCATAGTCTGGGCAATAAGCTCCCTGAAGTGATGGCCTTTATGGAAGAGGGATGCCTGGATATTGTAGCAGTCAGAAAAACATGGTACACAGATAACCATGACTGGGATGTTAACATACCAGGGTACACAACCTACAGGACAGACAGAGAGGGTAGAAGGGGGGGAGTAGCTCTCTATGTAAGGGAAGGGATAAAACAATGGAACTCAAGAGTAAACAGGGAGGAGAGGAGGCACTGTGTGTCATCTTAGAGACTGTAAATGGCACCACAATCTGCACAGGGGTTGCATACAGACCCCCATGTCAGGGGGAAGAAATGGACAAGAATATGATGGAAGGCATCCTTAGGATGGCAGAGAAATGGGAAATACTGTTGATGGGGGACCTAATTATGCCAGATGTTAACTGGAGCACCTTTGCTGCAGCCACATCAAAGAGCAGGGTAATTCTCGATGCCCTACAGGTGGCATGCCTCAGACAGCTAATTTTGGAATCCACTCATGAGGTAGCAATCTTAGACCTCGTACTCTCAAATGGGGACAGTGAGAGGATCTCAGATCTAGAAGTGGGTAGCCAACTGGGAATAAGTGACAACTAAACAGTGTGGTTCATGATAAACTCAGCTACAGAGTCAAGCCATACAAAAGTGAGGTACTGGACTTCAGGAGGGATGACTTTATCAAGATGGGAGAGTGCCTTAGAAAAGCACTAGCTAAAAGGCTAGAAGGAGGGGTGGAGCAACAATGGGGAAACAACAAAACTGCCATCACAGAGGCAACAAGCCTTTGTGTGAAGCGAATAAACAAATCAAAATGAAAGAAAAAGCCACTATGGTTCTCAAAAGAGGTGGCAGGGAAGGTAGGGAGAAAAAGATAGCATTTCGGAAGTATAAGGAAACACAGAAGGAGCAGGACAAATAACTGTACCAGTTAAGGCAGAAGAAAGCAGAGAGGGAAGTCAGAATAGCAAAGGCCCAAACTGAGGAAAAGATAGCCAACTTGGTTAAGAAGGGGGATAAAAGCTTTTATAGGTACATCAGGGAGCATAGAAAGAGAAAGGGAGGAATAGTAAGGCTGAATAGAATGGACGGTGGGTGGGCAGAGAGGGACAGTGAAAAAGCAGGGATACTGAATGAATACTTCTGGTCAGTATTCACAAAAGAGGAGAAGGGGAGGTGCCTAATCCAATTAACAGAAGCACTCTGGATACAGGGGTCAATCCCGATCCTTTCACAGAAGAATGGGTTCCGAAAGAACTTCTAAAACTGAAGGTGGACAAAACAATGGGGTCTGATGGAATTTACCCAAGAATTCTAAAAGAATTAAGGGGAGAACTAGTGACACCACTGACTACTCTTTTTAACAAATCATGGGAGGATGGCATGGTACCTGAGGACTGGAGGAAGGTGGATGTGATTCCCCTTTCCACAAAAGAGGGAGCAAGACAGAGGCAGGAAACTACAGACCTGTCAATTTTACCTCTGTGATAGAGAAAGTGATGGAATCACTTCTGAAGGAAAGAATTGTTGAGTACCTAGAGGCCAGTGGGACACAGGACCCAAGGCAGCATGGGTTCACAGCGGGAAGGTCATGTCTGATAAATCTAATTGATTTTCACTGGATGGCCAAAGTAGTAGACCACTGAGGGCTGTGGACATGGCCTACCTAGACTTTAGCAAGGCATTTGACACAGTCCCACACAAAAGATTAGTAATCAAATTAACCAGCCTGGGAGTGGGTCCCAAGGTGGTAGCCTTGGTAAAACATTGGCTGGACAACAGGACACAGAAGGTAATTGTAAATGGAGTCCACTCTGAAGAAAGAGTGGTTACTAGTGGGGTACCACAGGGTTCAGTACTGGGTCCAGTCCTTTTCAATGTCTTTATAAGTGACATTGCAGAGGAACTGGAAGGAAAAGCATGCCTCTTTGCAGATGGCACAAAGATTTGCAACAGGGTTGATACACAACGAGGCATGGAAAGGATAAGAAGGAACTTGGCAAGGTTGGAGGAATGGTCAGAAGTATGGCAGCTTGGATTCAATACAAAGAAGTGCAGAATAATGCACCTGGGAAACAAAAACCTCAGGGACGATTACACAGTGGGGGTAGTAACAACAATAAAATGGAAAGGGACATGGGGTAATCATATCAGATTACCGTAAGGTTAGCAAGCAATGAGAGAAGGCAGTAGGGAGGGCTGGGGGGATACTGGGTTGTATAGGGAGAGGCATCACCAGCAGAAAACAGGAAGTTGTTATCCCTCTGTACAGACAGTTGGTGAGACCCCATCTGAAGTATTGCATCCAGTTCTGGAGATCCCATCTCTGCAAGGACATAGACAGGATGGAGTAAGTCCAGAGGAGGGCAACTAAAATGGTGCAGGATCTGCAAGAGAAGCCATATGAGGAGAGACTAAAGGAGCTTAATATGTATACCCTTGAGGAAAGGAGGGAGAGGTGGACATGATAGAAACGTTTAAGTACCTCAGTGGAATCAACAAAGTCCAAGAGGGTAGCATCTTTCAGAAAAAGAGATGTGCAAGAACAAGGGGACACAATTTGAAGATAGAGGGGGGACGGCTCAGGGGCAATATGAGGAAGTATTTTTTCACAGAGAGGGTGATGGACGCATGAAACAGCCTTCCTGAGGAGGTTGTGGGGTCTAAAACTGTGGGAGAATTCAATAAAGTATGGGACAGACATAAGACAATTCTTGTGGGGGGTAGGAACACATAAGGGCCACAGAGATCCAGGAGGAACAAAATGGGGGAGAGATACTGTGGGTTAAGCTGGAAAGGAAAATGGGGACAGCCATCCGCACAGGTGTGGTCTATAGACCACCAGCCCAGGAGGAAGAAACAGATAGGGAGCTGATGCTAGCCATCCAAAGGATGGCAGACAAGGGTGAGGTAGTACTGGTTGGAGACTTCAATAATCCAGATGTGGACTGGAGCATCCCAGCAGCAGCATCAACTAGGAGCAGATTTATCCTGGACTCCCTTCAGGGTGCCTTCCTCAAGCAACTGGTCATGGAACCAACTCAGCAGAAGGCAAATGGACCTTGTGCTCACAAACAGGGACAGTGTGATGGGGTAACAGTGAGGAAACACCTGGGGAACAGTGACCACCAGTCATTGTGGTTTGAAATCACAGAAAGAGCAGAACCAAACCGCACAAAAACACGTATCCTGGATTTTAGGGGGGCAGACTTTGGGAAAATGGGGAGATACTTGAAAGAGGCATTAAGGGGAATAGGACAGGAATCAGGGGTTGAGGAACAGTGGGCAGTATTTAAAATGGGGATTACAAGAACAACAGAATTATGCATTAAGCAGGTTATTAAAAGGAAAAGGAAGAGGAGACCATTATGGTTTTCCAAAGAGGTAGCAAAGAAAGTGAAAGCCAAAAAGATTGCATTCAGGCAATACAAAAAAGACACAGGCAGAAGGGATAGGGAGAAGTACCAGGAGAAGCAAAGGGAGGCAGGGAGGTCAGTAAGGAAGCCAAAGCTCAGACAGAAGAACACATTGCAAAATCAGTGGGTAGAGGGGACAAAACCTTTACAGGTACATAAGGAAAAAGAAAGACAAAGGGAGGGATAGTGAGACTGAAGGGGAGGATGGGGCCAGTGGAGGATGACAACAGTAAAGCTGACATATTGAACAGGTGTTTCTGCTCAGTCTTTACTGAGGAAGAGGAGGGTAATGGGTCTGAAGGAGTACAAGGTGAGAATGGTGCAGAATGGACACAAGTCCCTTTACAAGAGAAAGGGTCCTGAAGGAACTGGAAATAATAAGAGTTGATAAAGCAATGGGGCCAGATGGGTGCACCCCAGGTTCTTAAAGAACTAAGAGAGGTGGTGGCTGAACCTCTGGCTATCCTGTTTAGCCGATCACTGGAAACAGGGGAGGTACCCAAAGACTGGAGGACAGCAGATGTAGTCCCCTTATACAAAAGTGGGAAAAAAGAGGAAGCAGGGAATTACAGACCAGTCAGCCTCACCTCGGTAGTGGGGAAGATCATGGAAGCACTACTGAAGGAGAGATTGGTGGAACATCTGGTTGTCAATGGACTACAGGACCCAAGGCAGCATGGTTTCACCAGGGGGAGGTCATGTCAGACCAACCTTGTTGAATTTTTGACTGGGTGACTAGGGAGGTGGATCAGGGGAGGGCAGTGGACATGGCCTATCTGGACTTCAGCAAGGCCTTTGACACTGTGCCACATAGAAGACTATTACACAAACTGGGGAATATGGGTGTGGGTAAGACAGTAGTGTGGTGGGTAGGTAACTGACTGGGTGGCAGGACACAGAGGGTGGTGGTAAATGGCTGTCACTCCACAGAGGGAAGAGTGACCAGTGGGGTACCACAGGGATCAGTGCTGGACCGGTCCTATTCAACATCTTCATCAGTGACATTGCACAGGACCTAGAAGGCAGAATTTCACTGTTTGCTGATGACACAAAGCTCTGTAACAGAGTAGACACACCAGAGGGTGTAGACAGAATGAGAAGGACCTGCAGAAACTTGAAGAATGGTCAGGGTTTGGCAGTTGAAATTCAATGCAAAGAAGTGCAAGATAATGCATATGGGGCACAAAACCCTGGCACAATATATCAGTTGGGGTGAGGATATAGCATGCACCAAGCAGGAAAGGGATCTTGGGGTTATCATTTCTGATGACCTCAAGGTGAGGAAACAGTGTGACAGAGCGCAGGTAAAACAAATAGGATGCTGGGATGTATAGGCAGGGCATCACCAGCAGGAAAAGGGAGGTCATAATTCTGCTATACAAGACACTAGTGAGGCCCCACCTGGAGTACAGTGTACAGTTCTGGAGACCATACCTACATAAGGACATAGACAGGGTAGAGAAGGTTCAGAGGAGGGCAACAAAGATGGTGCATGGATTGCATCACAAGTCCTATGAAGACAGGTTGAAGGAACTGAACATGTACTCCCTGGAGGAGAGGAGGGAGAGAGGGGATATGATAGAGACATACAAGTATCTCACAGGGAGGAACAGGGTGCAGGAATACACTATTTTTAAGCAAAAAGATGTTCCAGGACTAGAGGGCATGGAATGAAGTTGGAGGAGGACGATTCAGAGGAAACATGAGAAAGAATTTCTTCACAGAACGGGTGGTGGACAGGTGGAACACCTGCCAGAGGAAGTGGTGGGGCTGAAACAATCATGGGATTTAAGAATGCATGGGATAGACATAAAGGAATTCTGGAGGTCAGGGGTAAGGGGCAACAGACTTCTAGGAAAACATAAACTGAACTTACAAGCTCAAATGGGCAGACTGGGTGGGCCATAGGCTCTTATCTGCCGACACTGTCTATGTATCTATGTATGGGCTGTTGGTTAACTAGGATCTGCAGCTTATCCTGTAAGTAGGGAAATGGGCAGACTTGGTGGACCAAGCGGTCCTTATCTGCCGTCAAAGTCTATGTTTCTATGTTTGATATATAAACCTCTTATGTCCATCAGTCTTTTGGTGACACTGTGTGTTCAGGTGTTTTCTTTCCTTCCCAGACATTTGGATAAGGTATCTTCTTTCTTTCCTGTACTTTCAGATCTTGGACCTGGGCTCAAACAAGTCTGTATCAAAGTCACCAAAAGGTAGTGTCCCCACCATCTGAGATGTCCTTTGCCTGTGCTCTTGTCATCACAGCTGCTGAAACTGCAGATTTGCTCCCTCTCTGATTAGCTTATAAAATGCTGAAAAGTAATTTCTAGTAATTGCAGGTACAAATAATGTAGGTACTACTCCCACATTCATTTGGTGTGACACCCCATTAATATTCAGAGTCACTTGGGTGGTGGGATAGTATTGAGTGTCCGAATGAATGCAGGTGACACTAGTATCTGGTCCTTTGGCACAGTGTTTTCCCAGCACTTCAACATGCAATGGGGCCTGTCTGTACCCAAGCCAATAAGTCCCTTTACAGTTTCATCTCCCACCTTGACATCTATTAAATACTTGCCTCCATTTGCTAAGGCCACATTTGCTCCAGTGTTACCATCCTTGTTTTTATGGCAGTTTCTTGCAATATGGCCTGGCTTGTTATAGTTATAGCAAATAAAGTCTTTGGGTGCAGATTTGTTACCCCCACCAGATGTTTTGCTTGACCTGGAGTTAAACAAGGAAAAAGATGGTCTTACTGGTCCTCGGCTGTTATTTCCGCTGCTGCATGATCTGTCTGGCCATCTGATAGTCCTCAGCCAAAGAAACATCCTTTTCCCCATTCACTTTCTCACTGGTGTTCTTTTACCCAAAGCTGCACATCTGCAGACAGGATCCATTCCTTTCTTCTATGCTTCCTTGGTACCAGGTCTAGTACCCATGCACAAAACTCTTGGCTTAGAGTTTGCATGATGTAAATCCCACTTAGTCTGACCCCAAATGTCATTGAGGCATAGGCCAGGAAGCAAAGGAAAACCAGGAGCAGTTATGAAATTCACAAGTAGCATTTTATTATAACAGTAAAATAAAAAAATAAAATTGTTCAGTATAACTATTTTCAAACGCAATACAAAAAGAGAAAACAAAGTCCTTTGTCTGAGGGTATTTCTAATTCTAAGTTTCTGTCTTTCCATCTAACTAAAGATAGTTGTTCTTTAATAATAAGTGTTTGTCTGCCAATTAACTTCTACAACCTCATCTCATTAAGAGGCATCCTTTTTCTTACAAAATGTATCAGAACTTTGGCAATTTCCTTGTAGGTGCAACAAAACAGAATCTTGTGACCCAGAACTGACCTCCTGTTGACAGCTCTTCAAAACAGTTTGTGCTGCATCTCAAGGTTAACCGTATGAGTTCAAAATAGCTTTTTGCAGTCATTTCAGCAATATAACTATACACATTTTCAAACCAAGGGATCCCAGTTTCACATAAACAGTTTTACACAAAAATGTACATACATTTTTATAACTTCAGATATACAAGGGGGAAGACAAGATAGAAACAGCAAGAATCAGCAAGTGAAGGCAGGGAGATAGCGAGGGGAGGGAATCGTGAGACTGTTAGAGCGATAATTTCCTAGGTCTCACAAAAGAAAAAAATTGATTGCACAATCAGACAGACAAGAGACAGAAAAAGGGAGGATTGAACGGATCCTTGCATTTAACTCTTTCTTCATAGCAAATGAAATGGGATAGGGTCTTATTCAACCCTATCACACAGAGAGCAATCCAAAAGGTCTTTATTTCTATATATTTAAGTGTTTTACACCTTGTAGAACTCCTGAAAGTTTAGACTGGCAACTATTATATTTACAGGATTTCGAGATCTGTCTCCAACTCCATCCATGCAAAATGTGAAGCTATTCCATCCATGGATGACCGCATTATTAAGTGTAAGTATCGATGTTTAACAATAAATTGCTTACTCAGCCCTAATAAAATGTGATTATATTAAGGTAATGCAGACAATGTGTCACATGATTGTTTAGTACACCAGGAACTTGGCAATTTGCTAAAAATAAATTTATCACTCTGTCTGTTTTGCATTTCAACCCTTATAGATGCAGCAACATAGTTATAATATATGGTGGAATGTTGTTCTGCATGGAAAATCCATGCCTAAAGTAAGGTTGCTGTGCTGCAGTACTGGCATCAATATGTCACTACTGGAAGCTGTGTTTTTTTTTTTTTTTTTTTTTTTACTTGAATATAACAGAATCAGCTGCAAATGTGGTCATTTATCACAAGCTGAATTAATAATTTGAGCATGCCAACAACCCTCAAGTGCCTACAGCCTATCCCACCAACCCTCAAATGCCTACCCCCCAAAAAGAAAGCAGAGTGTGTGAAATGGGCATGGATGCCCATATGCTGTAACTGAAAAAGGGAAGTGGTTATCCATCTATACAGACAGTTGGTGAGACCCCATCTGGAGTACTGTGTGCAGTTTTGGAGACCTCATCTATGCAATGACATAGACAGGATGGAAGCAGTCCAGAGGAGGGCAACTAAAATGGTGCAGTGTCTGCAGCAGAAACCATATGAAGAGAGACTGAGAGAGCTTAATATGTATACTCTTGATGAAAGGAGGGACAGGGGGAACATGATAGAAACTTTCAAGTACCTGAAGAGAATCAACAAAGTCCAGGAGGGTAGCATCTTTCAGAAAAAGAGATGTGTAAGAACAAGGGGGCACAATTTAAAGATAGAGGGGGCGGCTCAGGGGTAATGTGAGGACATTTTTTTCATGGAGAGAGTGGTGGATACATGGAACCGCCTTCCTGAAGATGTCATTGGGTTTAAAACTGGGGGAGTTCAAACATGCATGGGACAGACATAAGGCAATTATAGTGGGGGGTTGCAGGAAGTAGGCTGTTGGTTAACTAGAATCTGCAGCTTATCCAGTAGGTAGGGAAATGGGCAGACTGGGTTGGCCAAGTGGTCCTTATCTGCCGTCAAAGTCTATGTTTCTATGATAATGTGCACAGACAAGCCTGTGTCTTTATTTCAAGTTTTCCATGGCAAACAGGGGACCTCTCAATGCAGACACAGGCTTGTGTATGGGTGTCCATACATTAACCTTTATATGTCAATGAGTGAGTGTGTGAATGTGTGAGTGAGTGGCTGACTGAGTCAATGTGTGAGTGAGTGAGTGAGTGAGTGAGCATGAGTGAGTTAGTTAGTTCAGTAAGTTAGTTAGTTAATTAGTTAGTCAGTTAGTAAGGAAAGAAAGCACTGTATATGGATGAGAAGATGGGAATCATGTTCTGCCCTCATCTCATGTAAGAGTCCTAGTTTCATTCCATTTCTAGATCATGGGATTTGCCTATGCTCAGCTAAGTTTCTCATATCATCAGAATAACCTTTGAGGCCCAGTTGCAAGATGCCTTTTTTGATGACTAAAAGGCACATATGTTGCTCTTGGTCTTTCCATAGGAAATCATAGTTAGTCACAGGGGACCATATTGCTGATTCAAAGGGTTTAAATGTGATGAGGTTGTTCCAATGTCTCAGTTTCCATATGTTCATTGAGCATTCCAACATAAATTAACATATGCCTCATGTTCTAGGGTCAAGATTCAGACAGCCCAAGATGACGTGATGTTCTGGAACTGCTAGCAACTCTGCCTAGGAGCTCCCACTCACCTCCCTAGCAATCCGCCTTGATCTGCATCAATTTAGAATTCTATGGCTGGCCACAACAGTATATATTCTATACACTGCCTGTCTGAGAGGATCCTGAACTTTCTGCTTCGCAATCAGCTTTTCTTATGCTGCGATGGAGACAGAAATGCGTTCGGCCTTGCCCAGGCATACACCTCCGGTATCACCTGAAAAACAGCCCAAGAAATCGAAGCAGCACCAACAAGCCCCAGCTAAGCAACTGAATTCCCCTCCAGCTTCACTACCATTAATGGAGGAATGATTTCTCCTAGAATTACTACCATTCAAAGAAACCTTGCAAGATATTGCATCTGATCTAAAGTCTGTAAAAAGTGAGTTGGGAGATCTAAAGACCAGAATCTCAGATATGGAGGCCCACACCAATTCTCTCGAAACCTGGAGGGACAGATCTGAGCCCGAGATCACTAAACTTAAACAACAAACTGCTAAGCTGCAATTGAAAACAGAGGACCTGGAGGAGAGCAGTAAAAGGAACAATATCCTAATTTTTGGCCTACCTGAAGGCGAAGAAGGTTCCTCTCCGATCACCTTCATCCAGAAATTGCACACCAAGGTAGCTGGTCCATCTCCACACAACCCCACTTATCAAATCAAGAGAGCACACTGGTCCCTGCGACCCAGACCCCTGGATACACCCCCCCCAGACTAGTAATTGTACGTCTATTAAACTACCTTGAACGGCAGCATGTTCTGTCCAAATCCAGAGAGCTGCAAACAATTCTATGGGAAAGCAAGAAGCTGCATATCACTCAAGATTTACCTTTAGAAACCAGACAGAAGAGGGCTACATTCCACCCTGTTGTGTGCAAGTTAATCACCGCGAGTGTCAAATTCCGCATAGCATACCCAGCTCATCTGCAGGTGCTGGTAGACGGGATCTGGCTATCTTCTAATTCATCTTCTCAGGCTCAAATGGAACTCAGCGGGAAAATGCTGTCTCTGTTTAAAGCATTCTGATCCCGCCTCGGGGTATTGGATTTAGGGCTTTCACTCTGATTATGACAATACTTGGTGTTTACCTGTGTTGTTGTGTGGCCTGTTGCCGTCTGTATCCTGCTGATCCGTTGATCATTGCGCAGAGGAAAGCACCCCTCGAAACCCCGGATCCCTTGACCAATGCCTAGGCCACACAGTCTAACTCGAGGAGGGCCTGGCTGCCACATCTTCCTAATGGATGGACCCAATTGTTCTGAATCGAGTTTCCAGAGGACCTGTTTTCCATGTTGCACAGTCCATCTCGCTTTGGACTCCCCAGTGGACTAATCCATTTGTGACTCAGGGCAAAGAGGTTCAAAATCATCACATTATGTTTATTACTATTACATTGTTCAGATTCTGATTTATTGAAGCTGTCTCCACTGCACTGTCACTCCCTCAGCTCTCTACCAAGATTTTACTCACCATGAAGGTACTATGTTCAGGTCCACCGCTCCTATTACTCTTTTTATTTTCTTTTTTCTTTCCCCTTCAATTTACATAGATACCCCTTTGACTGCCTCTATTTCCTGTCTCCCAAACTTCCTTCTCTGATGTTCTTTGATTTGAATTTCAATGGCAACCCTTTGGCACCATTCCTTGCATCTCTTCCCCTCTCTCTATAAGGGACTTGACCGGATTACCTCCCATGTTTGTTTTGTCTGGACTCAGGTAGGGAGCTGAATCTTTAATCACTTTATTACCACGGTACATCATAGGTGAGGTCTTAGGGTATCCCATGGACCTCAGATTGTGGTGATGGGGAGAAGGGGGTGGAAGGGTAGGTATTTAGTGGCTAGGTAGTCAGCCTCATGTATTCGATTGTTGGGAGGCTGGCCCTGACAGTCCGAAGGCTCCAGATAGGTTATCATTTTTTTTGCACACTATTAGATGCTATGTTTCAGGCCTTCCATTGCCTCTCAACCTGCTATGAGGAGTGGAAGACTCTCATGGCCATAGGGAATCTGTTCCCCACTGCTTCTGTTCGCCTGGCTCACAGAACATTATTGGATGTGGGGATATGTGTACATAGTTTTATAGAAATATGGGAGTGGGGGGGAGTTTGTTTACTGTTGGAACAGTGCATGCTTTAATGTTTCAGCGCATTCAATAGCAGATTTTTTTTCTCTGTATGATTGTCTAATTACCTCTAGGCTCAGTATTACATACATGATAATATGGCTGTCCATTTTTATGCTACATGTTGAGACTGAGCTGTTTCTGTTGATTGAGGGGAGGTTGGGTGGTGGTAAGGTATATTCTGTAGAACTAGACCACTGTTTTTTGTTTATATACATTGTCCTATGTATCGGGCAGGGTGGGGGGTGAGCTGTGAGGTGTATATGGCAATATCTGATTAATAGTTTTTTCTTGCGAATATGGCCAGCGTACTGACTAAATTTCTCACATGGAATATTAGGGGTGCCCGGGATCGTCTGAAAAGGCATCAAATTCTCAAGCAAGTCTCACTTCAACATGACAATATTTCATTTATACAGGAGATTCATCTCCTCCTCTCTGAAGCCACCAACCTCTGAAGACAAGATACTGGCCAAGTCTTTGCCTCCAGAATATCAATTGCCAATAGGGGGGTGGCCCTTCTGGTAAATCATTCGGTACCCTTCCAGGCAAAGCAGTCAATAGTGGATCCACAGGGGAGATACATTTTGGTGAAAGGAAAGATAGGCCACATGGAATTGGTGCTCCGCAGCATCTATGGCCCAGTGGGGAGTAAACCTGCTTTCTTTCTGGAACTAATTGACAAACTGTCCCCCTACTTGACACTTTCAATGATTCTGGGTAGGGAATGGAATCTCCCCCTCACCCAAGATTTGGATCGATCTAACTGCCCTCTCCGGCCTCCATCGGCAGCCCAAAGAGCTTTACAAGAATTCTTAGATTCACTAGGATTATTCAACCCTTGGAGGATACTGAACTCTTTGTCCCGTACCTTTTCCTTTTATTCACAGTCCATCACTCTTCATCTCAATTAGATTATATCTTGATTAGCCATGCTCTGCTCCATGGTCTTTGCACTGCAGGAGTAGAACCTATAGTTATATCTGATCATGCAATGGCTTGGGTGTCACTGGCACTGGACACCACTTTTCAGAGGGATTCATCTTGGAGGCTGAACTCCCAGCTCTTCAAGGATGACTATGTAATGTCCAGAATCCCTGTCCTCATCCAAACTTTTGTAGACAACAATCATAACTCTGTTCAGAGAATTGATCATGAATGGTGTGCCCTGAAGTGCTTTCTTAGAGGAGAATTCTTACGGCTCTCCTCTACACATAAGCGACGAAGGAAAGCTGAAGCCCTCTCTTTCCTAGCCCAGATCCGAACTCTGGAGCAGTCCCTCTCCTCATCTTCTTGCCCTGATTTCCTGCAATCCCTCCTCTCTTTGCAGAATAAATATTCTTCCCTTTTGCAGGAAAAGGCAGAATTTGCTATACTAAGAACAAAGACACAGTATATAGAACATGGGGAAAAGGCAGGCCATTTATTGGCATTGCACCTTAGGAAACTGGAAACCTCCAGGAATACACCTGCGATCAGCACTCCTGATGGTATAGTTAAAACCCATCCCAGGGAGATAGTTACTGTCTTTGAGCAATTCTATTCTTCTCTTTATGGCCAACGCATATCTCTTCTGATGAAAGAAGAACTGACAACATACATAAATTCCGCAATTTTTGCTTCTTTGCTAGTTCCCCACCAAGTTTTCTTATCTTCCCCACTTTCTCAACAGGAAGTGGACTCCACCATTAACTCGCTGGTGCTGGACAAGGCTCCAGGCCCTGATGGGTTCCCATCCAATTTTTATAAATGCTTTAGCAAAGACTTGGCCCCCATTCTTCTACGGTTATTTCACTACATGCTATCTGATGAAGCCCTGGACCCCACAATTCTTGAAACCACCATCATTCTTCTCCTTAAACTAGACAAACCTCCCTACTGCCCAGCTAGTTACTGGCCCATATCAATATTAAACTGTGACATCAAAATTCTAGCAAAAATCCTGGCCACTAGAATTGAGAAGGTCTGGTCTTGTCTTCTTAGTCCGGAGCAGGTAGGTTCATCTCTGGCAGATCTTCACTTGATCATGTCCGTAAAATCTCTCATATCTTTCAGGCAGCAGAATCCTCCTCCCTGTCAATGGCACTAATCTCTCTTGACACAGAGAAAGCCTTTGACAGAGTGGACTGGGATTTTCTGTGGGCAACACTACATAAAATGAGCTTCCCCTCAGAATTTATTCACTGGATCCAGACACTGTACACCCTCCCATCTGCTAGAATCCACTGTAATGGAGTTTTCTCTTCCCCCTTTCCCCTTTATACCGGTACATGCCAAGAATGTCCCTTGTCCCCTTTCCTATTTAATCTTTATTTAGAACCATTGATCTGGCACATAAAAGCCTCTCCCAATGTCACTGGAGTTCCTATTGGAAACACCACACCACAGATTTCGGTTTATGCCGACAATATTCTTCTACACCTGTCAAATCCTGTCTCGTCCTTACAGGAAGTTTGGGAATAGCTGATACCTTCTGCAAGTATTCAAACTACAAGCTGAACTTAAATAAGACTGAAATATAGCCCCTCAATTGTCTCACATATAGCCACTACTTCACCATTTTGGCATGGAATGGTCCCCCAGAAGCATTAAATACTTGGGTTTCTCTCTTACCTCAGACCCCTCCCTTATACATAAGCTTAACTTGATGATCTATGGAGTTATATCCAACAGGATCTCTCTTGTTGGAGAACCATCCTACTTTCACTATGGAGCAGGATTAATATAATTAAAATGAACATCCTCCCCAGGCTCTTTTATCCCATTAATATGCTCAATGTTTGGCTACCCCATCCCTTTTTAAATGAATCCATGCTGACATTATTTCCTTTATCTGGTTAGATAAAGTGGCTAGGAGATCCTACCTAAAACTTAGTATGCCTTAAGAATCTGGGGGGGGCTCTGTCAACCTAACTTCCTGATCTACTATTGGGCAAGTCACCTTTATAAATGCATTAAATGGCTGTCTATACCTCAGCTTCAACACCGGTTAGACTATGTCCCCATCTGGTTGCAGATTGAAGCCGACCTATTCTCCGCCCATAAGCGGAACCCCACTGAGATTCTATTCTCACCTGTAAAACTCCTGTCAAAACCCCTGAACTTGTCCCCGATCGGTATCTTGCTTAAAGTTTTGTCGTAACTATGTGGATACTTTAAAATGTCTCCTATCGCAGATTTCTCCCAGCCTATCCTCTCTAATTTAAACATCAAAATAGGGGGAAACTCCATCCCCATGGCATGGCTCCCAATACCTCAAGAACTTAAAATCTCAGATTTCTACGCTCAATCCTCTATTTTGACTATTCAGGAAATACAAAATAAATTTGGGCTGACGTCGACATCTATTTTCAAGATATACCAACTCCAGCACTTGCTGATCAGTTTGTTTGGGCTTCAATTACAACCTTCCACTTTTGGAGACTTCTTACAGCAGATCGGTGACCCAGCTTGCAGACCTCACAGAGTCTCTGCATTGTATAAGTATTTACTCACTAGTCCACAATCCCCTCATCGAATGGTTCCAAGGTATGGAGTACTCTCTTACCTGATGTGGAATTTAACTGGGCCCAAATCTGGAAGGATCTATATATTAATATCTCACAGGACAGATATAGGCTAACCCAATACAGGGATCCTAAATAATATGTATTATACTCTGATTAAATTAGCAAATATGGGACTCCTCCCTTCAGCTTTATGCTCTAGACGTGGTATTGAGGAGGGCTCCCTCTTACACATCTTCTGGTCCTGTGAGAAGGTATCTCCCCTGTGGACACAAATAGAACAAAATATTGATCCACTTCTAGGCCTTCAAGGACTATTCTCTCCGGCTATATGCATCATTGGGGATTTCTCCCAAATTCAAGTAAAAGAAAGAAGGTACCACATGGCTCTCATCTCATTGGCAGTTAAAAAGCTAGTGCTTAGACACTGGATGGACCAAGCATCCATCTTTTACTTGGAATGGCTGCATGAAATATCTTTTGCCCTTCGAGCTGAACAGCTAATTGCCAGTGTTCACCATCGTAAAGCCTCATTTACCAAAAAATTGGGGAAGCTGTACGTTCTTTACCTATCCTGATTTCTCTTTGCTGACAAACCCAGGTAACACTATAATCAACTTGATGGACAGTACTCAGGTCATATCTGGTTTATCCTTCATGGCTACACAAACTCTATCAACATTATACCCGCTGGGGGGTGGGTGGGAGGAGAAGTTGGGACTGAGGTGGGGCTTATTTTATCCAGTTCAAATGTTTGATATAAAAGATCAAAGTTTTTGGCATTTATTGTACAAATGGTTTTAAAATCAATAAAACTTCTTTGATTCAAAAAAAAAAGATTCAGACAGCCCATCTAACAAACATTTCTGTCATGGCGGGTAGCTCTGAATTTGCATGAGGTACTGCGAAGTATAGAAATGTTTAAGAACTGTGTTTTCTCATTAAGTTTAGTTTTAGTTTAGTTTAGTTTATTGTTCTAGGAATTATTACCTTTGCGCCAATGGCTCTTTTACAAAGGTTCCGCATCATCAACGTACAAACAAACAAGACATGTTACACAGAATGGTTAGCAAATAAAGGTTTCAATAAGCCAGTATAATACAGTACATCACTGGAAAAAAACAAAACATTGGAGGAATGGTCAAGGTGGGATGGGTAGGAGGAGATATGGGGAGGGGAGCAGACTTAGAGTAGTTAGAGGTACTCAGATGCCTTTGTCAAGAAAGGAGCAGAGGAGGAGGAGGATGAAAAACAGTAAAAACAGCCATGAGGGAAGAATAATTAGTCAAGGCATTCAGTGTAATATAACTGTCTGTAGCATGTCTTTCACTCTGCTAAAAGTTAATAGATTTGCCAAAGTAGAATGCCTGCTTGAATAGAAGAGATCATCAACATCATCAATTTCATATAACTCTTATTTTTCTCTTAAAGATCCCTTTTCCTGGCAATCAGTATCTATAAAAAATCCAAACTGAAAATCTGTTACAGGAGACTAAAGCAGTATTATTTCAAATGGTTTAGTAGGACGCTGGCATTTGAAGTAAAGGATCATATTGTGCTTTGGTGGAGCAGAGAATGTTAACAATGTGCACCATGCCTGTTTTCTGTAGAAGGATACCATTGTTTTTGAATGCTAAAATTCTGTAGAAGGATACCATTGTTTTTGAATGCTAAATCTATTTCCATTTTTTAAGCAAATGAGTGATTAACCTTTTTCCTCACTAAACAAAACTGTAATCCCTTGTTACAGTGGTTTTGCTCAATGAATTATTAAAATAAACTTAACTCACTAATATGAACGAGCTGTTTGCAGGGTGTACTAGCACAGAAATATAGAATGTGTCGGCAGAAAAGGACTGCCAGGCCTACCCAGTCTGCCCAAAACTCTCTACCTCAATATCATCTCTAGGGAGCTAGCCTTCCCAATTAAGCCTTCTAAGAATAATACCCTTGTACCTCAAACAAATACATATAGCAATCATGCAAAATTATTATTTTTTTTCCCAGCTCTGGTGCTCAGTAGTAGCTTACTGCCCTGTCCTGAAGAAGATTTACATTTGGGAATGACCCCTTGGTCTCTCCATTACTGGCCAAGTGGAGAGCAGGTGTGTCTTGGAGGGGAAGCACTTATTCTTCTTGGAGGAGGATGACAGCATAATGCTCTGTAGCAACCACCATGAGTACAGTAAATTATGAGTTGGACATGGTAGCATCTCAGAAGGGCCTATTGCTTTTGCCCCTTAAAGTCATGGTTGGGTGCTGTGACATGACCTATGAGCTGACGGGATGGGACTGGGGGATAAAGGGGATGTCTAAGCTTCAGAAAAAGTCTTTCTGCCCTACAATGTCAAAATATGAGCCTTTACTATACCTTCTAGTCTGCTTTTATACCTTTGAAATAAATGAAAAAGATTACACTGAGTTAACAGTGATTCGGTGCTTAGTTTTTAAAACCAGCCATGAATCTTCAGTCACAATTAGTGCTGTGCAGAATTTTCAATTTCTTTTGCAAAGGAGATCTAGAGAATTTTTGAAAATTCTGACTAATTTTGAAGAATTCCAATTCCACAGCATTCTTTCAGAATATGACCATGAAATAGTGTTATGTCATTCTGAGGTTCCTTGTTTTTTTGGGGTTTTTTTTTGTTTTTGTTTTTTTATGGAATGTGTTCCTCAGCCATTATATAGAGAATAATGCTCAGGCAGGTGTCTGTTATGAGGTTTTTTACACACAGGAGGTCTATGATGACCCATAAACCTTATGAGCGAAGGTCAAGAGGTTTATATGTTCATCACACACCAAGGGTGTGTTAAAAAAACTCATAGAAACACACATGTCTATGTCTTATTTTTTCATAATAACTGTTGCAGAGATTTGTTAAGAAAAATGCTTATCTAAAGAGCAAGCATAAGCATGAGCATGACTGAAAGAGTTGGTGCCACCAGGATGGAGAGAGGAAGCAAGCAGAAATTTACAAAAATCTCTTTAAAGAGCTAAAGTTTTTTTTGTAAGTTTTAAACTGCTGCTGTCCCTACCTGAGAGAACAAGTACCAGCAGATGTTTGCAAGTCAGTTTGTGCTTCTGCCCAGCAGTTAAAGAATGTCAGATTGAAATGCCTGAGTGTGATGTCATACCTAGTTATTATGTCATTTGACACAACTTGAAAACGAATTGTTAACAAGAGTCACTAGTTATTATATACAAATTCTGTGAAAGTAACTGGGTGAACGTCATCAGAAATGTATCCACTCACTACCTAATTGCCTTACACACCGGCCTGGCAGTCTATTTAAATGCCTTGATGTCCTGCTATCTGTTTTGAAACTGTGCTCAAATTCTACTGTTTACATTAACCCACAGTTTACACTGATGCTGTAATGTGAATTGTAGAACACTATTCCATCATTTTCCTGTTAAGTGGTTATGTTTTCTGCAAAGCCACTGGCTATACAATGAAATAAGTCTTATTGTGGAACATCATTCTGTGAATAGTTAGTGACACCTCTTGGGTACCTTTCAAACAGAATGTCCAAACTACATTAGGTGCCTTGCAGTTTTGCAGAACTTATGAGGCATCCAAGAGAGAAATGTTTGCTCTCTGAAGCTGCTGCATTTGTGTTGTGTTGAAGAAAATGACATTATTGCATACTTTTGCTACTTGCTTGTACTTAAACTACACAATAAATGTATTTTTTTTTATTTGTATAAGTCATGGTTTTTAGTCTAATCTAGCAAGCTGCAGCAGCTGGGATGCAGGTAAGGTACTCCACAGTATCAGTTAGCTTCCAGAAAAAAACCCACAAAACTTAAAGCTGCAAAAGGTCTTTAGTTCAGTTTAGTTTCTCATTATTTTTGTAGATTTGGTAGTTGGTAGGGTAACACTTTAAGTTCCCTTAACTATACTTCAGTTATAGTGAAACTACACTGTAACTACATAGCAATTGTGATGCAGTTACATGCACCAGGCACTTAACTACAGTGTAATTACCCTTACTGCATGTAATTAATGTAGTACTTGCTAGCTGTTGTATTTGTGCAATGGTGTAGAATTGACAGGGCTCTCAGGACACATCCCAGTAATAGCCAACATGAGAGCATGGCACAACCTGAAGCTCTGAGGTATTTGACTTACTTTTTCGCAGTCTGATGAGTGTGAGAAATACTTCTGGTGTGAACTCACTGTTTTAAGAAAATAATGTATTTTCTCCAGTGTCATCAGTGTATATCATGAGATAATGAAGAAAAGCAGTGCAAGTGGTGGTTATGGCCCCGGTTGTGAGTATGGTAATATGCAGTAACTGAACTAAAATTATAAGCTCGGGCATCTCTCTTACTGGAAGTCCTATTGTTTTACCTTCTTCCACATTCATGTTGCTCCAATATTAGTACCATGACAATCTCAACCAGCACAAGATACTATTTTGTTTTAAAAACAAATATTTAGTATAAAAAATGAAATGGGAACAACTATGAAAATTTATAGAAATATTTTCAAGGAAACATGTTTTCAAAAACAACATGCTTA
Organism: Neoceratodus forsteri; assembly: GCA_016271365.2. Lineage (NCBI taxonomy): Eukaryota > Metazoa > Chordata > Ceratodontiformes > Ceratodontidae > Neoceratodus > Neoceratodus forsteri. The sequence goes on from CM057452.1 coordinate 828,277,519, forward strand.
CGGTAAAACAGAAGCTCACATTTTTCATCTGCAACACTACTTGCTTTCTGGTGGGGAGGAGGTGGGGATGATGTTGCTTATGGGATGGCTACCTCTGGTGGTGTTTGCTCATGCAGGTGTCCAGCAATATCCTGAAACTGCCATTCTATTTTGTTTGTAGAGATTTAGCAGACACTGGCACTGGTTCTCTATCTTGTTTCTCTCACATTTCCTCCCCCGGATTCTGGCCTCAAAAGAACCTTTAATTCTCATCAAACATTCTTTAAGTACATGGCAATCTTCTCAACAAATGAAGAACTGGGTGTTTGAGGATCCATAGCATATGCTGTTACATTGTCAAGCTTGTTGGTATATTTGTTCAAAAATCTTATTTTTGTATGTGATTCATGTATCATTTTTTATGATGAGGAGCATAGGAATGGAAATCAGCAGCAGAAGACAGGAGATGATCCTTTCACTATTCAGATGATTGTTGAGACCACACTAGCGCTATGTAAAATTCTGGAGTCCAAAGCTGTGTAAGGTCTTCAAGAGGGTGGAAATGGTGCAGGATAGGGCAACTAAAATGATCCAACATATGGGGAAAAGACATCTGAAGACAGGTTACAAGACCTCAACATCCCCACAGCAAAGACTAGAAGGGACAGGCAAGCATGACAGAAACATACAAATATCTGCATGAAGTAAACAAGTTGTCTTGAAAATATATAGTTATCTTAGATTTGAATACAGGTATGAAGGGTAACTCGCATACTAGCGCTGTGTAAAATTCTGGAGTCCAAAGCTGTGTAAGGTGTTCAAGAGGTTGGAAACGGTGCAGGATAGGGTAAACTAAACAGAAGATAAAACCAAACCTCTTTACTGAACACCCTCCTACTTCTGTTCCCAGGTGGACAATGAAAGACAAGATGATTCTTGTAATTGTCCCTCCCCCTAACACCAGTAGGAGGTTGTTCAGGAAAGACGTTTGGTTTATCTTCTGTTTTAACTGAAATATTTGAATAGTTTTGTACTTGAAATTAGTTCTGTGTGTTAAAAATTACTACTTTGAGTTAGAACTGTTACTTGGGCTGTGATATTATAACTATTGGGGCTTATGTGCTGGGTGTGGAACACTTGTTTGTCAGTGATAATTAGAGTGAAATTTAATTATTAACTTGCCTGGTGGTGTGAGACCTCCCACCCACCCTGTTTGTAGGCTTTCTTAAATACTGAAAGCCACTGGGGTTGGGATTGAAGGGCTGTGCATTTCTGTTTTTGACTCAAATTTGAAGCAACAGGAACTGGTGGGCCTGTGACATCATACGGTACCTGATGTCTGCATACACACACTGTTAGTGGGACTGGACACACACTGGACTGTGTGTGTTTGTGAGACTTTATTGGTGGGGTTGAAATTGGGTTTGTAAATAACTGCAGTCAGTATAGAGAGAGACTGTATTCCAGGGGGAAGGGACTCAGAAATGGGGTGTGTGCCATTATGAACAGAGAGGGACAAACAGAGTGGCCACATTCCACCATGACAGGCATCTTCGGAAGGGTTGTAGGCTGCACAAGCTGTGGGATGGTAATAATTCTCAATTGGGCCAGGAGAGAGGGAGGCTGCCCACTCTGTAGACAGCTATCTTGTATCAGGAGTGAAGCATATTGGTTAAGGAGTAAGCTAGGGGAGTTGGGGGGTTGTCCAAGGATAAGAGGTGTGGATATGGGTGGCAGAAGGGTGTGGCTGTGGGGAGGTTGGGGCAATGCTCAGAAATTACAGGATGTTATGTTACAGCAAGCAGGAGGGGAGATATCAGGGAGAGGGGACCCTTAGATAGGGATGATGACGCTAAGGGGAAAATGTACAGGGTAATCATTCTGAATAAAAAGAGAGTGGAGGGGGAAGAGTCAGGAGGGGCTGTTGTGGGGAAGCCTAGAAGAGCAGACAGTGAGAAGGGAGGGAGGGGCTGTTGTGGGGAAGCTTAAAAGAGCAGACTGTGGGAAGGGAGCTCCTAAGGAGAACAGGGCAAGATGGGAGGAAGAGGGGCAGTTTAGAGGGGCAGTCGGGGGAAACTCATGTTACTTGATGGAGGCTGGCATAGAGTGTTACAATAAATTTGAGCTACTAAGCAACCTAGAGAGGGAGGAAGGGGTTGGTGGAAATGAGGAAACTGATACAGAGGCCGGGGGGGGAGCGAGTCGGATACCCATAGGGCATCACAGACCGGCAATGGAAAGGATAGAAATAATCCCAGAGGGAGAAGGGGAAACATAAATATTAAGCAGATGGGGAGATGCAACATATTGCAGACATGAGGGAGGAGAACATGACTGGAGAGAAACTGGGAGACAAGGAGGTGGGGAGGCCCCCTTCAGCAGGGGGGTCTGTACCAAGGATGGGGCCCTAGGTAAATGGGACCCACAGAGGGCCTCTGGAGGTAGGGGTACTATTACAAGGGGGGGGGATGGTGGTGTGGGGGAAGGGGAAACCATCAGGGCCAGGATAAATGGTTTGGATAAGAGAGGGTTAAAGGGGACACCTATTCAGGGGGATCTGAGTTAAGTGGACAAAATAACAAGGGAGGCAGAAAGCGGAGGGTGACAAGGTGGTCTATAATAAGGCAGGAAGACTCCCATGGAATTGAGATCACAAATAAAGGGGGGGATGGGGGGTTGAGAGTGCATAGTGGAGGTAACCATAAGGATGATGGCGGTGTTAAGGTTCTGTTATTGGGAGACTTGATGATTAGGGGTATCCAGTGAGAGAGACAGGGGGGTGGATGCCATAGCCAGGTGAAGGTAGCGAGTATCTCTGGGCTGACAGTGCACAGAGAAAAGTTCATGGTGTACAAACTGGTTAGGGATTGTGGTGGGAAACCGGATTTCCTGGTGCATTGGGGAACTAACGATCTAGAGGGAAATAGCATTTTAGAAATCCAAGCAAGGTTCCAAGAACTTGCCAGAGTCTGTCGGGATAATGGATGTAACATTTCCTTTTTGGAGATATTACCAGTACCAAAGGCCTCAGTGGAGAAAAAAATGAAGATCACAGAGGTTAATGACTGGCTCAGGAAGTGGGGTGAAGAGAGTGGGTTGGGGGAGTTAGGGAACTGGAAAGGAGTTTGGGAGGATAAGGGACTGTATGCCAAGGACAGGCTTCATCTTGCCCCATTAGGGAAGGAAGTCCTTAAACAGGGGATGGCTGACTACATTCAAGAAAGGTGGGGTTTAAACTTGTGGGGGATAAGGGAGGAGCTGACCGAAGCCCTCTCCTCCAGATGAGAGAGTAGCCTCAAACCCAAGGGGAGGGGGAAAAGACTGGGGAGGAGATTTCAGGAGGAGCAGAGGAGGATGGAGTATAAGGAACCTGGGTGGGGTTCGACAAGGGATCAGGGATAAGGGTGGGGGATGGTGTTAGTAAATGCCAGGATCTTGGGAAACAAGTTGCGAGTTCCAGGCCATGCTGTTCGGGGATGTGGCATGGTCACGGAAACGTGAACAACAAAAACTATGACTGGGACCTAAACGCGGGGTACACTATGTTTAGGAAGAATAGAAAGGAGGGCAGAGGGGGTAGAGTGGCTATGTTCATTAGAGATGACATAGAAATTGCTAGGGTAGAAGAGGCAGTGGGAAATGTGATGGCCTTATGGGTCACCTTATGAACCCCAGCAGGAAGTAAGGTCAAGCTGGGTGTAGTATATAGGCCCCCCGGGATGGGTGATGTTCTGTAGGATGGTTTGCTGGACAACATTATTGCCCAGTGTGGACCAAAAGGGGAAGGAGTGGTGTTGATGGGGGACCTTAATATGCCAGGTATAAACTGGGAACCATGTCCTTTATGGTGGCCAAGGAGCAGAGGCTGCTGGACGGCTTCCAGGATGTGTTCTTAACACAGCATGTGATGGAGCCCACAAGGGAGGGGCATGTCCTGGACATGGTTCTGGCAGATGGGGATCTGGTAAGGGACCTGGTTGTAGGATCCCTGACTGGAGTGACCACAATACTGTCTGGTTTCAAATAAGCATGGGGAGGGGAGAGATCTAGGACACTGGCAGTGGACTTCAGGGGGCAGACTTTGTGGGCATGGGAAATATTCCAAGGATCACTTGAAGGGATTACATCAATGACAAATGTGGAAAGAGATGGAGGTCATAAACGGGACTTCATGAAGCAGTCAGGACCGCGCTAAGGTGAAACGTAAGGAGCAAGGTCACATAAACCATGCTGGTGGTCCAGTGAGGTTCAGGTAGCTGTCAGAGAAAAGAAGGTGACCTACAAAAAATATAAAACAACAAGAGGGGATGGAGAAAAGGAAATGTACCATCTTCCATCTAGAAAAGTCACCCGGATGGTGAGGGAGCAAAGTCCAGTAAAGAGCAGCGGCTGGCTCAGGGGATACATGGAGGGGAAAAGGAGTTCTTCCAGTACATTGGGGAGCAGAGAAAAACTAAGGACCATCTTGGCAGATTGAGATCAGAAGGAGGGTGAGTGGAAGAGGCGAGGGACCAGGCAGAGGTATTAAATGAGTACTTCACCTTTGTGTTCACTAGGGAGGGGGATGGGATATCTACAAAGCAAGGCACAATGGGGATAGAAGCGGTAGTGAGTGGGATCAGGGGAGCAACATAAATGGAGCAAGAGGGAACGAGAGGTACCCCAGGGGTATCACATCAGAATAAGGATAAAAAGGCCAGTAAGGTGGAGGGGACGGATGATGCTATCTCCACTGAAAGGGTGTGGTTAGCCCTCAAGGCCCTAAAGAAAGATAAATCTCCTCAGCTGGATGGCATTCATCCGAGAGTACTATGGGAATTGGTGGACATACTGGCTTCACCCCTGGCGGAGTTCTTCAACAGGTCGCTTGAGACAGGGAGGGTACCTAGGGATTGGCGAGAGCAGATGTGGTGTCAATACATAAAAGGGGTCGAGGGAAGTACCAGGTAACTATAGACCCATCAGTTTGACCTTGGTGGTGGAAAAATTAATGGAGAGTATACCAAAGGAATGATTGGGGGTGTACTTGGAGGAGGTGGGAGGTCTGGATAGTCGGCAACATGGGTTTGTGCCAGGTACAGCATGTCAAACCAATCTTGTGGAGTTCTACAAATGGGTAACATCAGAACTGGACAGGGGAAACCCTGTGGATGTATTATTCTTGGACTTCAGCAAAGCGTTTGACTGTCCCCCACAATGGTCTGGTGGAGAAACTGACGGGGTTGGGAGTAGGCCCTTTGATGGTCAGATGGATTGAAAACTGGCTAGCTAGACCCACCCAGAGAGTAGTGGTCGGTGTGGAGATCTCGAACTCTAGAGAGGTCAGTAGTCGGGTACCGCAGGGCTCAGTCCTGGGTCCGATCCTGTTTAATGCATACATATTGGACATCAGGGAGGGTATAGGGTGTGAAATAAGTCTCTTCGCTGATGACTCCAATATGGGAGCAGTAGTTGAGGGGGAAGAGGGGAGGTTGGCACTGCAAGGGGACCTGGACACCCTGGAAAGATGGGCTCACACATGGAAATTAAATTTCTATATCACCAAGCGCAAGGTGTTACATCTTGGGCGGGGAAACCCTAAACACAGGTACACCCTGGGAGGGGAGGCACTGGAGGCCTCAACAGGGGAAAAAGACCTAGAGGTCATGGTGGATGCATGTATGAATAACTCTGAGCAGTGCAGGAGGCAGCTAGCAAGGCAAACAGGATGTTGGGATGCATCATAAGAGGGTCACCTCTAGGAGCAGGAAGTGATTCTGCCGCTGTACAATGGACTGGTTAGACCACACCTTGAGTACTGTGTACAGTACTGGAGACCACACTTGAAGAGGGACATAGAGCTCCTGGAGAGGGTACAGAGGAGGGCAACTAAGATGATAAGAGGACATGGGGATTTGACATATGAGGACAGACTTGAGGAGCTCTGCCTGTTTTCATTGGAGGAGAGAAGAGACAGGGGGGACATGACTGAAGTCTTCAAGTACCTCAAGGGAATAAATAGGGTAAATGTGGAGGGGATCTTTAGACTAAAGAAGGGAAGTATCACCAGAGCGCATGGTTTGAAGTTGGAAGGTGGAAGGGCGAGGGGGGAAAGAGGAGGAGGTTTTTGACTGAGAGGGTGGTGGACCCTTGGAATGCACTGTCCTGCGAGCTGGTTCAGAGATCCACAGTGGAGGGCTTCAAGAGAGGGTGGGACAGACACAGAAAGCAGATGAATCAGATGATGGCCTAGTCCAGGGGGGTGGAGGTTTCTGGAACACAAGAGGGGGGGAGGGCCTCGGCACCCAACTAGGGATCTGAGGTTTGAGCAGACTCGATAGACCGTAAGGCCTAATCTGCTGGCAATTAGTATGTAGTATGTAACTCACTAAAATGGCAAAGGGCAGAGTCAGGAGTGATGGCTGCAAGTACTTTTTCACCAAAACAGTGGTGGACAAGTGGAACAGACTGCCTGAAGATGTGATGAGGGCCAAACTGAAGGTATGGTGGGACAGTAAGAGGGTTGAGGGCAGAAATAAGGGATAGGGATGCCTACTGGGGCCTACATAAAATAATTTGGAAGGGTGATGACAGGATGGTTTGATGGGCCTTTTCTGCCATCATTTTCTATGTTTTATGTTAATTCTAAAAGCAGCATTGTAAACTGCTTGTACTAGTAGCTGAGGCAGATACAACTGAAAATGAGCCTGTAGCTTATTGGTTGCTTTTCACTATTCAAGTGCTTGTTATACTTTAAACAAATCTTAAAGCAAATTTTAAGGTACTTTACTACTTGATTAAGCTTCTGTTTTGATAGAGTCTCTATCTCTATAAACAGAGAAGAAAAATAAAATTATACTTACAGTGACTCTACTGAAACAACTGGAATGTTGGCTTGACACTAGCATCTTTACATATGGTGCCCCCTTACTTTGGGTTAATATATTAGGGACTTCATATTTTTGTAATATATCCTTTCCTCAACAGCACCCCTTCATTCACATATCATAAGCTATTACGCTACATACTGACCCTCTTCGGTAATCATAACTGTCATTTATTTCACAATAAAATGACTGCTGAGAACTCAGAGCCGTCATGTTATTGTCAGTAAAAGACAGCAGAGATATCATCATTTTTCATATTCTTTGGGTCTGCACTCACAGCAGCAACTGTAAGCAAGTGCAGTATATGGAGTGGAATTATAAAAGACTTACCTTGGGACAAAAATAGGGCCACTAGCTTTCTTCAAACACACAATGTCAGGGTTGGACTGAGGTACAGGTGGCCCACCTCAAAAGTTGATACAGTGGCCCACCTGAAAAATCAACAAAGGAGGGCCCAAGAAGACACAATCATGTCACTTTTCCACTTCCTTTTTTAACATTGCAATCTTTATTCCACCGCGGCTTGGTCTGCTAGTCATCTGGCCGCTGTCCCCCATGCGCCAGTGACTCGACCACTCAAGCTTGTACTGGAGCTAACATGCAGTACCCTTGATGGGGTCCCCCTGTTCCCCAACTGCCAGACCTGGATCCAATACCCCTGCCATGATTTGGAGCAGGTCTAGAGGAGCACTGGGACACAGACATCAAGCTGCCACAACCGACCACCATTTTCCGCCAGGGTTTTTTACTCCCCAGGACTACAGACGTGCAATGATGTCTATGCACAGCATGCCGACGTCTGCCATAGCATGCCCTGTACTTGTACACCACGAGCTGCATCACCCCTGATCTCCATCAGGTGTCACTACAGCACGGCATAGGCCCCAAGCCCTCCCCAGGAGGCAGAGAACAGCCTTGATACACTAGCTCTGGGTGTGCATCTTACATTTGTTTGCAATGTAAAAAATACCTAATTTAATTAGAAAATAGATGATAAATACAAAGCTTCTCTGAGTTATGAAGGTGGCTAGGTACCCAACGGGGGGGAGGGCCCACCTTCAAATTTCCAGGTATCCTAGTGGGCCAGTCGACTCTGCGTGCAGCATAATACTATAGTGATTATGTGCTAGTTGAGTCACCATCCTTGGCAACAATTTTTTCATTAGGATAAAGTGCTCAGCCTTTTGGTAATCTATATGTTATTCACTCAACAATTACATGATTTGTATTGTATTTATTTATTTCACCAGAAAAAGGCTCCATTGAGCAAGCTCATTTACAAGGAGGTCCTGGGTAGAATAGAATGCAATGTTTAGAGGCAGTGGTAGAGGGTATAGAGGTATACAAGATATAAAACAGTATTTCACAAAAAGAAGTAAATTCATGGGGCCCAATTCCAGAACATATGGTGCAACTCACAGGTGGATGCGAGTTGCAACATACACCGCTACACTGGAGGCCCTGAGCCAGATTCCAGAACAGGCAGAGTCCCCATCACCTATGCCCTGTGACTTGTGGCAGCTCCAGGGTTGCACCAAAGGAAGGGTGCATCTTACCTGGATGCTGCAAGCTGCAGTGATGCCCACCCTCAGGGCACAAGCCGTGCAAGCATGGCCCCCCACAGCCCCACACCAGGACACCACGGTAATGCCCCACAGGGCTGGGGAAGGGGTGAGGGTGCCACTGGACAACCCAGGTTGTGCATGGCATGCGGGTGATGTGTACTGCCCTGCAGGGCACCACTCGGGGATGGAGGCACGGAGATGACAGCTGCCCACAGAGGGCAGCCCTGCCACCAGGGATGCTGTGGGGACCCATGTGGGACCATGGGGGGGTCGGCTGTAGGGGTGTTAGGCATGGAGGTGCAACTGTCGTGGATGTAGGGTGCGGTGAGACCAGTCAATAGCTGGTCTAACCTTACTTATGCCATTGTCTGCTGGGGTCCCTCCTGGAATAGTGATATGCCATTCTGTCAGCCGTGGAACTGGAATAGGGCCATTAAGAAGTGCCAGAAACCCCCTTGCACCATGTTGCAGGTTTTTTTTGTGCAAGCAGCTTGCACCATGTCCCAGGCCACCTTTTGGAATAACGGGCAGCGTAACGCATGTCATAATGTGCAACTTGCACTATTGGGTTTGGCACAAGCCGCCTTGCGACATGTGTAACCCATCTTGGAATCAGGCCCATTGAGTTCATAACTCTAACAGTTATTTATAGACTGTAGGTATACAGGATTTAGTAGAACATACAAAATAGAAGTAATTTAATTTAGTGTAACAGTTCACAGAAAACACAATGGGGGTCTACACCATACATTGAGTAACCTGTCATATGAGTGCAAGAACAGTCTAGCCACAAGAACAGGTCTCAGTATATAATTTTTGAATGAGCACCTCAAAGGTACTGGGTCTGAGCAGTGAGGTAAATTTTAAAAAGACTTGCAACGAAGTCCATATTGTGGGGATGAAGCAACTGATTGTGTTTTTTCCTATCTGTGTAGCATGTTGTGGAATGCCTAAGAGAATGTAGTTATTTTTTCTCAGGGATCAACTGCTGCATGATGTGTGGAATAGTTCAGTGATACATCCTGGAAAATGTTTTTGTAGTTGCTTGTTTGCCCAGGTATACAGATTCAGTAGTCTCCTGATAGTTAGTGAGGGCCAGCTGACAGTGGCATACAAAACACGGTGGTGAGTTCTGGGCCCTGATTCCATACTAAATCTGAGTGCTCAGTGGTAGAGTACATATTACTTGGTGAGACAGGTGGCTGAACAGTGACAGTAGGTCAGCATAGTCTACAGTCGGTAGGAAGGTGGCCGGGACTAGATGTTTGTGGATGTCTTGTGGGAAGTAGCACTAATTCTAAAGTAACAACCAAGTCTGATGTGTAGTTTTTTACACAGAGCCTCTATATGGTAATGAAAGATAGTTTGTTGTCAATCCATACTCTGAGGTATTTGTATTTTTCTACTACTTCAAGGCTGTCTCCTAATAAAGTAGCGATGGCTGGAGCTGATGCACATTGCAAAGCTGTATTGTGTGAGGTAAAAAACATGACCTTTGTTTTGAAGCCATTTAATAGCAACTGAGAATGGAAGAGATGCTGTTGTAATTTATTAAATGCCAGTTGCAGCTTGGTACAGACAGAGCTACAGTAATATTGGGCCTAGAAATGTACAAGGCAGTGTCACCTGCATAAAAGTGTAACTTGGCATCAGTGATGGTCATGCCTAAATCATTAATATTTAACATGAAATGTAGTGCATTTGGCACAGAGCCCTGGGGGATACCCCTAAGGAGGTGGATACAGGTAGAGTAGAGACCTTCTTCTTCTATCTATCATACCTGGCCAGTTAAGAAGTTAGAAAACCAATGCAATGGGGCAGTGCCTATTAATGTTTTAGACGGTTTTTGGATCAATATGTTATGGTCAACAGAGTCAAAGGCCTTACTGAGGTCAAGGAAAATAGCTACTGTGGTTTGTTTATGATCAACAGCCTGTATCCAGTCACTGGTGACCTTCGCCAAGGCAGAGACACTGCTATGTTTAGGTCTGAACCCTGATTGGAGGGGAGTTATAATATTAAGGTGCCCCAAGAAGTCTCTCATTTGAACATTAATAAGTTTTTCTAGGAGCTTTGCCAATACTGAGAGAATGGATATGGGTCTGTAACTGTTGAGGATACTAGTATCATCAGATTTTAGGAGGGGAATGGTGTGCACTGTTTTACAGAGTAATAGTATATCATCAATGGAGACTGATAAATTGAAAAGATGAGTTGTGGGTGCCATGAGATGCATGAAGCCAGTTTTATGGAAAAGAGGTCCAGTGCATCAGTGCCTGCACATTTTTTGTATCTTACCTTAACATGATTTGTTCCACTTGTTTATAAGTAATGGGTTGGAAGGCAAATGGGCTAGTAGAGGGGCTACATGATCTATCAGAAAGAATCCAGTGGAAAGATATGGTATGATGCTGCCAGGGACTATCAAATGCCAGACCAGCTGATGCAAAATTGGAGTTTATTTCTTCCACAAATGGTTTGTTTTTCTGTTATGAGGTTAACATTGATTAAGATTTTCTGTGTAAGGGTGGGAGCAGGTGAGTATGTTTTGATCAGCTTGAAGAAGTTCAAAAATTTTGCAGCATTGTTTTTGTTGGTATCCAGGGAGTTTAAATAATAATTGACATTTGCTGCCCTAATTAGTTTGGTGCAGTAGTTTCTCAACTGTTTAAAGTTGGACCAATCTGAATATAACTCTGTACACCTGACAGTTTTCCAGAGCAAGTCTCTATTCCGTAGGACCTCTTTCAATTCCGTGTTAGACCATGGACAGGATACCTTTTATTACTCGGCCTTTGGCCATGGGAGCATGCTTATTAATAGCCTCCAACAACAAACAGTTGAATATTTCTGCCATCTCACCATAGGTGCAAGGTAAAATGTTTGCAGATTTATAGATGGCACTTCATTTAGACAATTTGTTACACTAAAGCTGGAAAAGTGTCTTTTTAATATGAATTTGGGTTGGGTTAGTGGAGTTTTTGTTCCTCTAGAGCATGCAACTACATTATGATCACATATGTAGTTATGTAAAACTGCCAAGTGGGTAAAGTTGTGAGGTCTACTGGTTAAGATCAAGTCTATTAGAGAGTTATTTGCAGGGTTTTTAGGATTTGGTTTAGTGGGTTCCAATATAATCTGAACAAATCCTAGATCATCACTTAGCCTTTTTAGATCATTAGATCTGTGGGTGAGCCAATCCAAGCCCATATCGCCTCCCCATCCTCCCCTTGCTCTGTCTTTCTACCTATGAGTCCTCACCCTGGAGGTAGCTCAGCCCTACCTAACCAAACCCATTAGCCACTATCACTACAGTCACGATTCCCTGGACCTCAGACTTCTTCGCCTCACTCTCCTGGAAGTCTTGGCCCTACTCATCCACATTCTCAACTGCTCCCTCTGTCAAGGGAAGTTCCCCACCCACTGGAAATCGGCCTACATCACACCCATCCATAAAAGTGGGGACCGCACCTCCACAAATAACTACCACCCCATCTCTATTCTATCTCTCCTTTCTAAAGCACTAGAACGCATAGTCACCGACCAACTTACTGACCACCTTAATAAATACAATCTTCTATCCAGACAGCAGCATGGCTTCCATAAGGGTCATAGTACCACCACCACCCTCCTTGAATTTTCCTCCCATGTCCACTCTGCCTTGGACCATGGCAACCTCACAGGCGCCATCTTCGTGGATCTATCTAAGGCATTTGATACCATAAACTATGCCATCTTATTGAACACCCTGGCTTCCAAGGGTTACTCCAATGATGCCATAAACTGTTTTACCAGCTATCTCTCTGATAGAACATAGATTGTCAAGGTTGGCCCTGTCCTGTCCCCCTGCCTCCCTATCCGCTCCGGTGTCCCACAGGGCTCCATACTTGGACCCTTACTTTTCAGCCTATACCTTAACTCCCTCCCATCGGCCTGCCCTGGGAACCTGCTCCTGTATGGGGATGATGCGGACCTGTTCACCTCTGGCCCTGCACCCCTCAAACTCCACCAAACTCTCCAACACTCTTTCCATGAAATCGAACACTGGATCACCACCCAGTGTGTTATAATTAACTACAATAAGACTAAAGTTATGATTTTCTCCCATCCCCAGAACCCACTCAGAAACCTCTGCCCCCAGTTTCTCACCTCTAATCATACCCCCCCCCGAATAAGTTAGCAACGTTAAATATCTAGGGATCACGCTAGACCCTGCCCTCAACTTTAATCACCATGTCTTGCACCTATCAACAGCCCTTAGCTCCAGGCTAGGCGTACTCTACCAGTACAAACATTGCCCCACCCCTGAAGCTTTAAAACTTACCATAAACTCCTCTATCTTCTCCCTGCTAGACTATGGCATTCTAGTCTACAGTGCCGCACCCTCCACAGCCCTAAACAGACTCTGGCTTGTGCTCAACAAAGCCTGCCGTCCCATCCTTGGATGTGACCATTTCACACACACACCTGCTCCCTCTACAGTGCCATAAACTGGCTAAACTTGGATAACAGAATCAGGTATCACACCTGCGTAATGTCCAAAAAGGTAATCCTAGGCCTCACCCTCCCCCGCCCTGGATCAAATTATCCGCCTAACACCATCTGGCAAACTACCCAGTAGCAGGAACAAACTGCTGCTATGTGTACCTCTGGCCAGACATCCCAATTCCAGCAAACTTTCAGCTACAGAGCCCCTTCCCAGACCAACGCACTCCCCTGCCTAATAACTGATGAAATTAGGCTGGGCTCATTCAAAACCAGGCTAATAAATCACCTACTAGCCTCCAACCTTTGTGACTGCAATTGACCGAGAGCATCTCTGAGTCATCAATGTTTATGGCATCTATGAGCGAACCTTTTTTCTGGACAAGCAGCCCCATTCAATACCTCTTTGCTGCCTTATGGCTGTGCTAATCTCTTGTAAATCATGTACCCTGGAAGAGTAGTGCACCCACTGAACAAATGGGTAAACCATGTTAGCAAATTGTAATATAATGTTATGAACAGCACCCTGTAAAAAATTGTCCCTGTCTCTGTCCTATGTATGACGTGGAACCATTGTAAATGAGTCTTTGACTCAAAGATCTTTTTGAATATCTCAATAAAAAAAAATCTCCAAGTATTAGACATTTATTAGGGTATGAACTTACCTCATTGTAAATATGGTGCAGAAGCTCAGAGCCACCCTTCGGACATCTTTAGCATCCAATCGCATTTAGGGATTCATTCTGGGAAAGGGCTATCTTTACCATCAGACATTCAAATTAATTTTGCAGTTAGTGGAAGCTGATTATATCTGAATGCAGCTTTTCATTGATATACAAGGAGAGGCCACCACACCTGGTGGGTCTATCTGATCTATAAAGGTTGTAAAATGGAATGGCTACCACATGCAAAGGTACAGAACCATTTAACCAGGTTTCCATGAGTAGGAAGACATCTGCTTTAGTGTGTACAGCCCAGGTTTTTACCAAATCCAGTTTATTTAGCAGACTATGCACATTTAATGACATTATCTTTAGTCCTTTCAGAGAGGCAAATTCTGTGGGGGAAGGCACCTGGGAGGGGGACCTGTATTTACCTCCACATTAACTGAACTTAATAAAATAAGAATATGTTTACACAAATATATAGCAATATAAATAGACCTCTGATGGTAGGATTTAGTCTTACCCTTAGTGCTGGTTGTAGTTGCAGGTGAAATGTAGGGTGACTTCCAGAGGTAAGGGTTGAGTACTATGAGGATTGCCCTCACCTTAGTCGGGTATACATATATTAACTGAGCAGTCACAGCTGTGGTACTACAACTCCAAAAAGAGCCAGGAATCTCTGTGAGATTCTAATAAGACATTACAATGGGTTTATTGGTGGTGCAGCCAGTGGGTAATGGTGTCAATAGGCAGCTGAGGAGAGTTAGTACTCCTAGCAATCACATTGCGATAAGGCAATTAAACTTTGGAGGTTGGTGGCAATCTACTGACTACTAATGAAATCTGCAATAAATTGTACCAGACTGGGTTCTCCCTGTATACAGATAATTTATAAACAGAGCAGGTTAGAAAATGAGTTGAATAAACCACAATAATACAGTTCCACTAGGTAGACCAGGTACAATGTTATTAACAGATAATAGTGTAAGAGCTACGACAGGCTTGCAAGCACAGTGCAGCAAATTGGAATAATGGCTGATACCTAAGTATATGACTTGTTTTGTGGGCACGTGTGTTACTCTGGGAGGACACCGAGTCTTTGCGGTCATGTGTGCAGTCAGTTCAATATATTGGCTCAACTTTAGGTTTGCAACAATACCTGCTAGTTTATATTATCCATTGTATTTGGCAATAATGTCCTCTTATGTTCTCATCCTGTGTGTCCTGCTTCCCCACAGCACTTCATGAACTGCTGTCTGCTGCTTTGTCTGGGCATCTTTGGGCAGTCTCTGACTGATGGCCATCACCATGGCTGATGCCCACGTTAGATGCCCTTTGCACTTCAGCCCTTATTGCTCCAGATGGCAAGCACAAAGGACCACTAGAACATAGTGCCTTTTATAGTGGTGAAAGTGGTGTCAATAGATGCTGGAGATTGGCAGTGTGGTGAGGAAGAAGGCAGAGTGAAAATCCCATTGTTGGCTACTGAGCAGGCCACTTGCTGTGGCAATTATTGGGGGGAGCATTGGTAGAGGTGCTGTGCCTACCTTCATAACCATGCTTGATCTGCCACAGTATGGCAAAATGTCCATAACTCAGGTGGGAGCAGTATTCTTTATTTAAGCAGAGTTCCGTCTTTCTTTGGTGGGCTTTCTTGGACCATTCTCTGTGTCCCGATGGTTGCTGGTGATTGGCGATGCCATAAGGAGGGAGGTGGAGTGATGATTCCCTCATTGCCACTAGGCTGGCCACTTGCTACAGCAGTCATGGGGGAAGGGTTGGTTGAGGTACTGTGCACACCCTTACAACCACATTTGAGTTAGTCCGGTGTGGCAGGATGGCTGTAACTCAGGGTGGAGCAGTGTTCTTTATTTAAACAAAGATTTCAGTCATTCTTTGGTGGCCTTTCCCAGACCAGCATCTGTGGCCCAATGGTGGTTGACAATTGTTGGTGAGGCTCAGAGGGAGACAAACTGAAGATCCCACTAGCACATTATCACTTAAATAAAAATGAAAACAGAGTAAAAAAACCTACCGTAGAGCCAGATAAGTTGGCTGAAAGATGGCTAATGCATACATTGCATCACTGTTCACAAAATGACCTATGATGGAGAGGGTATCATTGAGAAATTGAATATAATATGAAGCACTGTAGCCAAAATTCAGTCATCACCAGAGATCGCATCAATACATACCATCTCTCATAGCTGACTACCCAGCAGAGATCCTTACCTTTAGGGCAGGGAAATGTGTCCAACTTGGTGGATACACACCAATATCATTGGATGGACCTACATGAACATTTTGCAGTATACCTGCAAATACAGACTGGTAACCAGTCGGACATTTCTGGGAAAGGTCCTTATCTTGATGCTTAACAAAATAATTGCAATCACATTGCCCTATGCATCTATATTGTTTCATCCATGCTCATGAACTATGTCATGGTCTGACAGAATGGCCTAGACTTTTTTTTGTTCACAGCTGAAATTGCATTATTTATCATTGATGTATTTCATAAATCTCATACCAGTGCCTGAAGGTGGGGGGAGAGGTTCAACAACTATTTATTGAAACAGGTGTACCAGAAAGGCCTACTGAACTGTAACAGGTCATTTCCTGAGGCATCCTGGAGGAAGGGTATAAAGAGGAGGGCAAAACAATTTAACATCAGATCAAAGCGCTGAACAAAAATGAGCAGCTGGTGGCTGTAATATAGTGTCATGTAAATAGTTTAAACAGTTCCCCTACTGGGGGAGCAGAGCCATATCCAACTCCAGCAGATTCCAAGGACTAGCTGCTCCTCCCTTGGCATCTTCTGACTGAAGAAGAACTACTGATGACAAAAGACAATGGGCCCAATTCTATAAGGATGGCACAAGTCACCCACCAAAGGTGACTTGTGCCAAACCGCAATATACCAAGGACCCTGCGCGCAGTTCTGGAAGGGACAGGGTCCCTGTGGCCAAGTCCCGTGATCTGCGACAATCCCATGGGTATGCCAAACAAAGGGCATACCTGAAAGGACTGTTGCAAGCCACATTCCCAGACCTGAAGGGCACAAATGGCACCCCCCAAACCTCAATCCCACTTATGGGAACATTGATCCCCACAGGGCTACTGCTGTTCCCCCCCATGCTCTGACCCTTGAATATGCTAGTTAAAGCACCGCAGGGCAATCCATGCCCCCCCATGCCCTGATCCCCAATTGGTCACCTCTCACAAACCACATCATCCAAGTATTAGACACCCCTTATCCCTGGTAGTCTAGTGGCCCCCCCACCCAGCTGGGGACTGGCACAGCCCACCTCTCACCACTGTGGCCTGCCACCAACTGAACTCCACCGGAGCACATACTACTGTACATAATACACACTCATGAATATTGAGTGTGTATTATGTACAGTAGTAGATGCTCCGGTTGAGCAAAAGATTAATAAACAAATAAGCCAGCCTGGGAGTGGGTCCCAGGGTGGTATCCTGGGTAAAAAACTGATTGGGCAACAGGACACAGAGGCTAATAGTAAACGGAGTCCACTCTGAAGAAAGGGGGTTACTAGGTGGGTACCACAGGGTTCAGTACTGAGTCCAGTCCTTTTTAATGTCTTTATAAGTGACATTGCAAAAGGACTGGAAGGAAAAGTATGCCTCTTTGCAAAAGACCCAAAGATCTGCAACAGGCTTGATACTAAAGGGAGGTGGAAAGGATGAGAAGGGACTTGGAAAGGTTGAAGGAATGGTCAGAAGTATGGCAGCTTAGATTCAATGCAAAGAAGTACAAAGTAATGCACCTGGGAAACAAAAACCCAGGGGAAGAGTACACAATGGGGGGGTGATACTAACAACAAAAATGGAAAGGGACCTGGGGGTAGTCATATCAGATGACCTAAAGGTAAGAAAGCTATGTGAGAAGGCAGCAAGGAGGGCTGGGGGTGATACTGGAATGTATAAGAAGAGGCATCACCAGTAGAAAACAGGAAGTTGTTATCCCTCTGTACAGACAGTTGGTGAGAACACATCTAGAGTACTGCATGCAATTCTGGAGACCCCATCTCTGCAAGGACATAGATAGGATGGAGGCAGTCCAAAGGAGGGCAACTAAAATGGTGCAGGGTCTGCACCAGAAAGCATATGAAGAGGGACTAAAAGAGCTTAATATGTATACCTTCAAGGAAAGAACAGAAAGGGGGGACAAAGTAGAAACTTTCAAGTACTTCAAGGGAATCAACAAAGTCCAGGAGGGTAGCATCTTTCAGAAAAAGAGATGTGCAAGAACAAGGGGGCACAATCTGAAGATAGACGGGGGTTCAAAAGCAATGTGAGGAAGTATTTTTTCATGGAGAAGGTGGTGGACGCATGGAACGGCATTCCTGAGGAGGTCATGGGGTCAAAAACTGTGGGGGAATTCAAGAATGCATGGGACAAACATAAAGCAATTTTGGTGAGGGGTAGGAAGAAGTAGACTGTTGGTTAACTAGAATATGCCGCTTATCCAATAGGTAAGGGATGGGCATACTGGGTGGGCCAAGTGGTCCTTATCAGCTGTCAAAGTCTATGTTTCTATGTTTTTTACTATTATAATATATCATGTTTAATATGATTAAAATAAAGAAGTTGGATTACTCTCACCAACAGCAGTGCAACAATATTTCTGTCCTCCCTTCACAGTGACAACACCCCAAGCATTTCCTGCATGTGGGGATCTTGGCTGTTGGATATACTCAAAATGATGTTTTGGCTGTTTGACAGTCGAGTCTCTCTTTCTCTCACTCTCTCTCTCCACCACCACTTACCAAATGACCAAAGTCCTGACTTTTTCCATGTCTTCTATCATTCAATTAATGGCAGGGTTTTCTCCTCAAAAAGCTGTGCTGCACTTTTTGTTACTTCCGAGTCCAAGATGTTGTTCTCCTATGGTGTGAAGGGCACAGACAGCTCCTTCCTAGTACTACACTGCATGCCCCCTGCAGCAGCCATCTTAAGAAAACTAAAATATTTTATTCATTGATTGATTGATTTAATTGACCAGATGTGCTAACTGGAACAGATTCTTTTTTACAGTAGCAAACTGTAAGGTAAGGCAACAGCATTAATGAACACTGGGTAAAAAAAGTACAGGGCAGATGAGGCACAATCACCTTTCTCAGAAACTGTTTCCATCTTTCCAGCTCCTACACTCTCAAAACTGAAACTAAACTGTGAGTATATCGCCAAAACTGTGGAATCTGAAACTGCACATTAACTTGTATTCCATGGATTTGTCCACCCTTTCATAACATCAGAATGAAATTTCAATGAGTTCAACTTGTTTCTCTAGAAAGCACACACAGAATACTAATCAATGATTACAAGGCAAGAACTGCAGTAATGTTTGAACTGGGAAAAATTATCATACGGCAGGGAATAAAGCTTTACTCTGCCTGGTTACTGCCCCATGGTAGATGGCACACTACCAACAGGCATTAACTAGTACCAGTCTAGTAACCCTATCACTGGAGTACTAGATCCTTGTGCCCTACCAAAGCAGTTACAGAAATGTAGTTTCTTTTTGGAAATAAGCTCTTTAGCCATTTCTAACAGATGAAAATGTACCACATAATATTCTGTTCTACTTCAGATTTTGGGACTACTTTCTTCAGTGTAATGATACATCAACAAAAATAAACTAATTTTTTTTTTTCCAATTGTTTAACCAGGTGAGACACACTAAGCTGAAAGCTTGTTTACAGGTGCAACCTGGGAGCACAGGGAAGTTAAGTGACTTGCTCAGGGTCACACAGTATGCAAGTGGGGGCTGTGGGATTCAAACCCAGATCTCCAGATTTGCAGCTCAGAGCCTTAAACCACTGCGCTATACTGCCTCCTATTTGCTTTTTAAAATGCATATTTTATGTCCGAAAAGTTATTTTTATTGCAAAATGCCATATGATAAGTGCAATAAGACAACTCAAGGTCTGGGTAGTACTGTGATCACTGCACATCCAGGAGCAATAAGGCACTTGGCCTGTGACCTCATGCCTTATTACACCGCTGGACATGAATTTCATGTCTTATTACTTATGCAAGCCACTGGTTTACAATCATGCCATAACAGCATCAAAAACTGCATGTGGAAACACAATCCACGGATCAATAACAAATTCATGGAATACTTTCAGAGTTCTGGTCCGGTGGCACTGAGGGTTGAGGCACTGGATGCCACACCTCGTACCATGCCAGCGATCCGTGTTCAGGAATGGATTCGGGCTGGCAGGAGAGAGGTTAGATTTAGCATCCCAGGACTGCTCTCCTTCCTCTGGGGTGAGCTCGTGGGGTTGCATCGCGCTTGGGCTGCCCCTGGTGAAGACCAGGAGAAGCACAAGGCGTGACACCAGCATGGGGAGGAGTTCGGCAAGATGCTTGCATAAGCACAGCGGGTCATTGCATTGCCACTCCGGGGTCAAAAACCAAGGTAGAAAAAGGGCTGGACGCGACCAAGCAGCTTGATGACCGTGCACCCGCCGACCTGGAGGCCTGTCATGGAATTGCATCGGGGGGTCCAGTGACGGCCATGCTAGGACCCTCACGTATCGAATGAGCATGCTGTCCTCCAGGTCAGTGGGGGCCAGTGGCTGGATGCCCCCGCCGGAGTGCTGCAGAGGCGCAAAAATCAAAGTATGATAAAAAAAAAGGAATACTTTCATAGTTCTGAGGAATTACCCCAAAAATTCTACAAAGCATGTCTGAAGCAAAGTTGCCATTACAAATTAATTCCACCAGTAAAACTCTGCATTCTGCACAGCTCTAGTAACAAATGCGTTTTGCAAATGAGAAGCCTTGTTTATGATCATTTGTACCCACTGGAAAGATGCCAATTTTTCTTCTGTACTACAACAGAGGCATTTTGCTGGAATTCAGTTCCATATACAAGGTACAACACAATCTATCAAGTATATATGAAGTCAGTGCTACCCAAAATTACCATCCAAGGGGTAGTTGTAATGTGTTCTGATTGTAAATGCAATAGAATAAAAGCTTGGCCTTACTTCCACGATGAAGTACTCTAAAATCCCCTCAAAAAAGCTCACTTAAATCACAGGTATTGAGGTTTTGGTTTAATTTTATTCAATATGAAGACATTTGGTACCCACATATCAATAAATCAATCAATCACTTTATTTAACCAGGCATAAATATCATTGAGCAAGCTCATTTTCAAGGTGGTCCTGGGCATTAATACAATACAGTACACTTCATAAGATTACAATTATGGTGGACAGTGGTGCAAAAAAAAAAAAAATATTGTGAAGGTGTCAGTCAATATGGCCCTATACATACCGGTCAACATAATTAACATGCAAAGGTACATAATGATAAGCTTTACTGAAGTGACAACAATCCCATATAGTCTCCACTAAGTAAGAGCTCATACCTAAATGATAAAAAATAAGACGGTATTAAGAAATAGGGTAGAAATTGGGGTGAAAGAGTAGGCAGCCAAGAGGGAGGCCAGAATAGGTAAAAGGTAGAGAATAGGCAGGGCCATCTCAGATTAAGGGAACTAGGCTTGCAGGTCCTAGGTTTCTGTTGTTAGGAATGCGGAGTGGATGAGATACTTAGGCGTAGGATTTGAGAGTGGCACCCAGGGCTTAGGGATCATAGGCATCTGAAACAGTTGCATGATTCCTTCAGATAATCTGTTATTAGAGCTTTGAATGTGAAAATGCTTGGAAGTGAGGATAATTTTAATGAGTCTTGCATAGTGTTCCAAAGTGATGGAAGTGAGAAGTTGATTGCTGCTGAGCCAAGGGTAGTTTTCACTCTAGGAATCTGGAAGCAGATTATGGAGAAGCATCTCAGGCCATAGGAACCTTTAGCCCATTTGAAGAGGTCCAAGATGTATGCAGAGAGATTATCAGATAAAGCTCTAAAAAACTAGAGGAGAGCATTCCTTTTTCTCCTAGTTGAAAGTGAGGTCCATTCTGAAACCTGGTATAGACAACAGTGATGTGTACCACGGAATAGATTTAGGATAAATCTTAAAGCCCGGTGGTAAAGGGTGTCCAGTTTGTTTAGCATCGTTGATGGGCAATATATACATATACATATACAGCAGATGTGAACATTTCAGCAAATGATGACAGTAATTCAAGCAAAATGTTCATGTTGGCATACAGCTGAGCTAGCCAGAATGCAGCGCAGTACCTTGGAGTATTACTGCAGAATGCTGCAGTATGCTGCAGGGAACAGTGAAATTCAATAGCGAGTAAACCCTTTTGTTATGCAGTATTTGTGACATGTCATTTATTGCAAGGTATTGTACTGCATCCTGGCTAACTCTGCTGTAAAACAGGATGTCTTTCTGGATTTTTTGTCTGTAAAAATAACAAGTGTGTAGACAAGGATTTAAAATATAGACATGATCACTAGATAATTTCAATATAACAATGTTTAAATGAAAGTACTAATTTTAAATCTTTGGGGAGCATTTTCAAATGAGTGTGTATTCTAAGCTGTCCTTCACAACTTTGTGTCATTTGCAAAGTTGTGAATGACAGCTTAGAGTACACACTGCAAGCCCATTCATCAACAGTGTCAACCAATGGGCTTGTAGTAGTTACAGTAAGCTGTCATTCATTAACAGTTCAGTCAGCAGGCAGCCGTGGAGATGTGCAGAGGGCTGTGCTGCTTGCCAACTGACTGACTGGCTGACTGGCCATGCTGGGATAGGGGAGCGGGGTGGGATGTGGGTGTCTGAGTGTGTGTGTGGAGGGGTGGGGGTCACTACACTATAGAAAAGTGGGCAGGGGATTAAATTATTTTTATTTCAAACAGGGATCAGGATGGGGAGGGGGGACACTACACTATGGAAAAAGGGACCAGGCTGAATTTTACTCTGCACATTACTATTGTCTGTAACATAAGCCTCTGTCATGTAATGTCTGTTATGTTATGTTATATTCTGTGTATACTGTTTTACTGACATGGAGCCTTTGGAAATGAGTCCTTGACTCAAAGGGTTGTAATTCATATTCAAATATAAAATAAATAAATTAACTGGAGCAGCAGACTTTGACAGTCTTGTCATAGATGCAGCAGTAAGTACTCACAGGGAGACCAGCAGCCAGTCTCTCAACTGAGACCACCCCAGCACCACTGGCACCAGCAGGGCCATGCACCACAGTGGCTTTCTGTAACTATAGGTAGAACTGATGGTTGTGTTTTCCTGGAGTATTTATGTCGTTTGCTTCAGTAGCACTCACTGTAGGCTGTTACCAGCTCTGCCTGTGGGGCTCCTTTATGGGCTGCTATGGGTCTAGTGGTTGTAGTTTGTTGTATTTCAATGCAAATGTGTGCTATTTTTGTTGTACCAACTGACACTACTGTAGATTTGCTGTCACTTGTGCCTGTACCTCCACTATAATTGTATCTCAATTGTTCGTACACTGCACTTTGCTCAGGGAGAGTTATGCCTCACTCTTTGTGGTGCAGCATGTGTACAACACATTTTCCTCAACTGTGGAAAAATACTGGTCGTGAACAGCCTCTGAGGGGATATGCCATACTTTTCAATGACTTTTTTTCCTCAGGAACTTCTGTAGCTGCACTTTTTTACACAGTCCTCAGTGTATTTATTTACCGCAGCTGCAGATGTTTGTGTATAGCACTCAGAGTAAATTCCCCTTTTTTCTGGAGCTAGAGAAATTTTGGGGACTTAAGGAAGGTTTTGCACCTTCAGATTGTTTTGTGAATCCCACCCCCATGGCTGACCCCAGCCCTTAATTACAGGCTGATTTACATATGAATAACTCTGGACTGCAAAGACTCATAGATAAACACAATGGCTCACTCAAACTAGCTTTTTATGGTCTTTCAGACATTGACTCCCTGTTGATGAGTTCCCCTTTAAATAAGTTTCCTTACCCACTTTTGTATACATACTTCCATTTGACTGCTGCAAATGCAGAACCACAGAAAAGGCAGGATACATAATGTCCTTATCAGTTTAGAAATGTTGCCTTTTCTTGATTTTAATGATTATCTGCCAAATGCACTGGTGCTACCAGTATCTATTCTGCTTAGGATTACATTAGAAAGTCCTTGTCAAATTCAGGTTCAGAGCTGCACCAGTTTACTACATTATGGATCAAGGGAACACTCTACACCAATCAGAGCATTCCTTCTTCCATGCATATGACACACTATTATTCTATAAAAGGTGGGTCACCTGCAGTCACCCTGGAAATTATCATATTCAGGGAAGAGTCTTTAAATGTTTAATATATTATTGATTTACCACAATCATATTAACGCAACTGTGAATGCCACTATTGTGGTATCAACAGTGGTCTCACTTACATTCTGATGGTACCAGATCCACTCACATTGGATTCACAATCCTCATAAGAACATAGTAGTGTCAGATGGAAGCTACCATGTGTGCCCATCTAGAGCATCCCATACTTCTCAGTAGTAGTCCCTATTTAGATTAGTTGTCCTCATGTTCTTATCCTTTACCTTAAGAATGCACAAGAGACCACTCTTACAACCACAAGAGCAGGGCTGTGCTAACAAAAGTAAGGGCCTCCCTGCAAAATATTTTGTGGGGCCTATCTCCCTATCAATAAACAAAATGACCATTAGCACATATAAAATATTTATGCCATAATTTCTTTTGTATCTGTCCTGCTGAGCATCTATAGCTTGTTCATGGTGTCCCCCCATCCTCTTTGCTGGCACCATGATCAAGAAACAATGTAATTTGTCCCTGCTCCTCCTGGGGACACTGGCACCAAGATTAGATGTTTTGAGTAATGGGCCTTATTGTTACTTTGTTCTGTACTCCCCCCACGCTGTGAAGCTGGAGTTGGAATCTTAGACACTTATCCCATTGCTGCTACTGCTAACAGACCCTATTTAAATGGATAAGCAATGTACAAAGAGAAAGTTGAGAGTTTGTCTGTGATAATAAAAGGTTTTCTTAATGTTGATCTCAGAGACTGTGGGCCCTATTGAAACTGCAGCTCTTGTACCCCTCAGGTCATGGCCCTGTACAAGAGTGGCCTCAATGGCCCTAGTAACATAGAGCTCAGGCTAGTTGTGTGATAAAAAATATTGCAGAAATTCTGCAGTTTTAGGAAACCAGCTGCAGAAATGCTTGAAACAACTGTGATGGAATCTCATTAAAACTATTGTTACATTATATGGGCAGGGAAGGGTTCCACCAAGTCAGTTCAACATCAAGGATGTCAATCGATTTTACAGTGACAACAAATTGCTGTCAGTGACCACATCACCTGGCAATCCTGCTGACTGACCGCTACTGTGGTAATATACCATGGCACATCCTGGCTGTTTGTGGGGGGGCTTGCCACTTGCACCCCGCACCATGGGATGCTTCTCCCCTCGCACCCCCTGAAAATTATTATAATCACCTTCAGGTCGAAGGTGTATGGGGGAAGTGCAAAACCCCTGGGGTGGCAAGACAGCTGGGGCTGCAAAATCCCAATTGATGGAATGACTGTCAATCAGGCTGCAACAAATACACTGCTGTCACTGTAGGGGTTTTGCTACAGTGACAGCACACCCAGGGGGAGTAGAAAACTAAATAAGTAAAAGCATAAAGCACTGCAGTACCTTTAATTTTATGTGGTACACCAATGCAACAACAGGCATTTGTCAATGCCGAATGTTGATTATGTTGGTCTGTTGAGCTTGCTCACTGCCCCTCTGTAACTTGCTCAGTCTGTTCTCCCAGTGCTGCAGGCTGCTCTTTTGTACTGGACTCCTGCCTGCATTGGCAGCTTTTTCTGCCCACTAAGAAATCTGCAGCTGTCCCGACAGAGCTCTGTTGAGGTGGCTCACTCCCCTCTCTCACTCGCTCATTCTGTTTCTTCTGGTGCTGCAGGCTGCCCTTTTGTACTGGGCTCCTGCCTCTGTTGGTGGCTTTTTCTGCCCACAAAGAAATCTGCAGCAGTCCTGACACAGGTCTGTTGAGCCTGCTCACTCCCTCTCTCTCATTCACTCGTTCCATTTCTGCCGGCGCTGCAGGCTGGCCTTTTGTACTGGGCTCCTGCCTGCATTGCCGCCTTTTTCTGCCAACAAAGACATCCACAGCAGTCATGATAGAGCTCTGTTGAGCTCGCTCACTCTCCCATCTCACTCACTCATGGTGTTTCTCCCGGCGCTGCAGGCTGCTCTTTTGTACTGGACTCCTGTCTGTGTTGGCACCTTTTTCTGCCCACAAAGAAATCCGCAGCTGTCCCGACAGAGCTCCGTTGAGGTCGTTCAGTTCCCCTGTCTCACTCAGTCATTCTGCTTCTTGTGGCACTGCAGGCTGCCCTTTTGTACTGGGCTTCTGCATCTGTTGGTGCCTTTTTCTGCCCACAAAGAAATCTGCAGCATCCCGACAAAGTTCCATTGAATTCTCTTACTTACCTTCTCTCACTCGCTCATTCCGTTTCTGCCGGTGCTGCAGGCTGCTCTTTTCTACTGGGCTCCTGCCTGCATTGCTGCCTTCTTCTGCCCACAAAGAAATTTGCAGCAGTTCCAATAGAGCTCCGTTGAGCTCATGCACTCCCCCTCTGTCACTCACTCATTCTGGTTTTCCCACCACTGCAGGCTGCCCTTTTGTACTGGGCCCCTGCGTGCATTGCTGCCCTTTATTTCTGCCCACAAACAAATCTGCAGCAGTCCCAACAGAGCTCCACTGAGCTCACTCACTCCCCCTCCCTCACTCATTTGTTCTGTGTCTCCCGCCGCTGCAGGCTGCCCTTTTGTACTGGACTCCAGCCTGAGTTGGTGGCTTTTTTTGGCCACAAAGAAATCTGAAGCAGTCCTGACACAGCTCCACTGAGCTCACTCACTCCCCCTCTCTCACTCACTTATTCTGTTTCTGCTGGTGCTGCAAGCTGGCCTTTTGTACTGGGCTCCTGCCTGCATTGTCACCTTTTTCTGCCCACAAAGAAATACAGCAGTCCAATGGAGCTCCATTGAGCTCGCTCCACTCGCTCTGTCACTTTCTACGCTCATTCTGTTTCTCTTGGCACTGCAGGCTGCGCTTTTGTACGGGGCTCCTGACTGCATTGGCACCTTTGTCTGTCCACAAAGAAATTCACAGCTGTCCCAACAGAGCTCCATTGAGGTCACTCAGTCTCCCTCTCTCACATGCTCATTCTGTTTGTCCTGGCTCTGCAAGCTGCCCTTTTGTACGAGGCTCCTGCCTGCAATGGCGCCTTTTTCTGCCCACAAAGAAATCTGCAGCAGTTCTGATAGAGCTCCGTTGAGCTAACTCAGTCCCCCTGTCTCACTCGCTCATACTGTTTCTCCCACCGCTGTAGGCTGGCCTTTTGTACAGGGCCCCTGCTTGGATTGACGCCTTTTTCTACCCACAAAGAAATCCACAGCAGTCCTGACAGCGCTCCGGTGAGTTCACTCACTCCCCCTCCCTCACTCGCTCTCTCGTTCTGTTTCTCCCAGTGCTGCAGGCTGCCCATTTGTACTGGTCTCTTGCATTGGGCCCTTTTTCTGCCCACAAACAAATCTGAAGCAGTCCTGACAGAGCTCAGTTGAGCTCAGTCACTCCCCCCTCTCACTCTCTCAAACTTAATCTGTTCCAAACACTGATTTCCCACAGTGACCGTGCTATTCTCCGGCAGGAGTGTAAAAACATATTTTAGCCAGGATGTGAAAAATGGCAGCTGTACTGTTCATAAGGAGGTGTGAAAAAATGCCACTGTTGAAAATGAGGCGTGAAAATATTACAAATTTGAGAAGTTACAAAGGTGCGTGGAAACAGTTCAATGCACACTTGTAACACAGTCATGTTATGGAGTTTCGTCACCAGATTTTCAACATAGGGATTTTAGGAACTCTGCTCATGAACAGTGCCACTGTCATTTTCTTAATCTGTCCTGAATACTGATTTCCCACAGCGACCGTGTTATTCTGTGCCGGAACTGTGAAAACACATTTCGGTCAGGATATGAAAAATTACAGCTGTACTGCTCATAAGGAGGTGTGAAAAAAATGCCAGTGCTGAAAATCCAGAAAGACAATATTACAAATCTGCGAAGTTACAAGGGTGCACAGAAAGTGGGCAATGCACACTTGTAACACAGTCATTTGATGGGCTATCATCACCAAATTTTCAACATAGGCATTTTAGAACCTCTGCTCTTGAACAGTATCACTGTCATTTTCTTAATCTGTCCCAAACAGTGATTTCCCATAGCGACTGCTCTATTCTGTGCTGGAAGTGTGAAAACACGTTTCAGCCAGGATGGTAAAAATGACAGTTGTATTGTTCATAAGTAGGTGTGGGAAAGTGGCAATGTTGAAAATCTGGAGTGAAAATATTACAAATTCGCGAAGTTATGAGCATGTGTGCAAACTGTGCAATGCATGCTCGTAACACAGTCATTTTATGGAGTATCATCACCAAATTTTCAATATAGGCATTTTAGAACCTCTACTCATGAACGGTGTCACTGTCATTTTCTTAATCTGTCCCGAACACTAATTTCCCACAGCGACTGTGCTATTTTGCGTCTGGAACTGTGAAACCACATTTTGGCCAGGATGTGAACAATGACAGCTGTACTGTTCACAAGGAGGTGTGAAAAAATTTCAATGTTGAAAATCTGGTGTGAAAATATTGCAAATTCAAGAAGTTACGAGCGTGCGTAGCAACTGCGTAACGCACGCTCGTAAAACAGTCATTTATTTGATTCTTTCCACCAAATTTACAACATAGCCTTTTTGAGAGCCCACCTCATGAACACTGGCACTGTCATTTAATTAATCAGCCCAAAAGGTGATTCTGCACAGTGACCGAGAAATCACCTTTCGGGCCGATCAACGCCATGACAGTTCCAGAATTCATGAGGAGGGGTCCCAAAAACCCCATGTTGAAAATGTGGTGCCAAAATTCCAAAAAATGACTGAGATATGCATTAAAGTTGGAAAAAAAACATTTATTCCATTATACAGCTTACCGGCATGTCCTCAGTTCACAGGCGGCTTTGAAGAGTGCAGACGTGTTCCCAGTCCACTGAAGATCACTGTGCCAAGCTCTGGAGGTAAGTATGGGTTGAGGGGGGGTGTGGGAGGCAGGGTGTGCAGTGGGTGGGCACAGGTTGCGGGAAGGGGGAGGGAGACCTCCAAGGGACAGTTTCCTGTTTAACAGGTTAAAAAAAAGAAGACATCATGGGACCATTTTTTGGGACCAGGGGCATGTGGCGTGCTGGGGTGGGCTCCCAGCATGCCACCAGAGTCTTTCTTTTGCGGGGGCCAGCTGTAGCCAACTGGGGATTGGGCATCCCCGTCGTCACACAACAAAAAGGGGGGTGACATTATGCCAACAGGGATTGGGCACCCCATCTGCAGACAATATAAGCGGGGGTTTACATAATGCCGACGGGGAGTGAGATCCCCCATCAGTAACATACACATTGGGGCACTGAAGCCGATAGGGATTGGGGCTCCTGTTGGCAAATAAACATGGTGGGGGGGTTAATATTGTTAGTGAACATGGCAACAAACCACCGCCATGTTCACAAACAATATCACTGTGTCAAGATCCCGCCCTACAATGATGGTTCGCTCCCTCATTGCAACAAATGACTTACGCTGCAATGACGAGGTGGCCCCTGATTGCAGAGGCTGATTTTTTGGAAGTTGGTGGCACACTGGCTGAACTAGTGTCAGCAGCAGCGTGCCATAGTATTGGGGGACATTGGACAAGCCTTTAAAGTCTGTGGGGGCATTGGCCACAACAGTGCCGTGTCTCCACAACCTGCCTGTGGAGAAAGCTGCTGCAATATGTTTCTTGTGCATGCACGCAATCAACATAAAAATCAGGATTAATTAGTGGTCATAAATACTGGAAGTGTCAACCATGGGGTACGGGCTGTTGATATACATTATTCACCATGGATTACTAATCAGGGATAGCTCAAGTACAGTATATGTATCTGGACAGACAGACATAGATACAGATACTTATGTTACCTGTATCTGGGCAGACAGACACAGTTGCATCTGAGCAGACAGACACAGATAGTGGACTGGTTTAGATGAATATTCACAGATAATTGGGATATCGAAGGTTAATGACCTGGATACTGCAAAATGATCTCTGAATAATTAAGCAGGCCTACAATTGCCATTATCTGGTTATCTGAATGATACTACAGACTATTTTAGCCTCTCTAGTTCTGATTTTGCTCACATGTTTTACCCAGGGCCTAAGTAAATCTGGGTCAAGGTGCTAGACATATTCACAAAATATATTCATTTCAATTCAGTTTTACTCTTAGAATGATTCTGCTATGAGAAATGAACACAGGAGACCAGTTTCCTAGAAATATCTTCTGCATCACTATAAAGGTCCCCAGATAACATTTACAGAATGCCTGTTGTCAGTTGCTGAACTGACATCATAAATTATGTACACGTTTTCAAAATGAACTAAAGACCTTTGAATACTTTTAGCAAGCATTTCAGGAAGCTGTTTGAAGGCCTACATGCGTTGTCATTTACAATGGAAAATTATACAAAATGTTGTCCATGGGTCAGCTCAGTGGTGCAGTAGCAGTATATCATGATACCTCAAGGGGTCCAGGGTTCATGTACTGTAAGCCCCAGAATCCCACTCTGGGGCCAGCTGGGGGCTTAGCACATTGAATTGATGAAGCACTCTATTCCTTGAGAGGGAGGGAGGGAAGGAGTGGCAGCTCATCATCCACACACCCCTTACATGATGACTAAGGATCAGCACTGGTTTAAAAGATGTTGCTATAGTGACTTTAATCAGCAGGGCACAGTCACTCTGGTTTCTGTAGCTCCCCTGCTCTCACACTGGTTTATTGCACCACTCTGTGCATGTTCATTCCTGCCTGCTCCATTGTTCTTCCACCTCTTTTATCTGATCTACACCTGCCAATCCTCCTCTTCTTAGTTCCAGCATCTTCCCAAAATCCACCTGCTGGAGGTCCAGAATCACTGTCTTTAAGGGAGTCAATTGTTCCCCCCTCCCATCACTTTAACACACACAATATTGTGAAATCTGGACCCCAGCAGTTGTTTGACTGGGAATGCAATGGGTAGAGGAACTTCCAAGGGATGTGATTGTACTTGGACTTGTTCTATCAAATTAGGAAATGGCCAGCTCTATGGCACTGAGCAATGGGGCATCTCTCTGGCATGCTGGTAATTTGGGATCATACCTCGATCCCGGATGTCAGGAGTGGAGACTGGCAGGGAGGGAGCTAAGAGCATCCTTTGTAAGCTTACCTTTCAGGGGGTGGGTTGTTGCACGCTGCTGCAATAGCGGCTCCTAGCTGCAGCTTAATAGAGGTGTTCTTGGTGATGTGGGTCACCTCACGCTGATAAACGCCCATGCCTCAAGGATGCCACTGCAGCCGCATGAAAGAGGGAGGTGGGTGGAGTCCCTGGAAAAGTGGAAATTGGGTGCTTGCAACACCGGATGATGGCCTTGGGTAGGCTTCCATGTACTACCTGGTCAGACAGTGCACTATTCTTGCCCCTCCCCTGCTTGACAAACCAGGGTAGTTGGTAGTTCAGGGATGTATCTGATGGGTCAGTAGCTCGGTGAGCCCTGATGGGTGATATATGGTAGTGGGTCATCCAGCAGGGACAGGAGTCCAGCATGAGAGCTCAAAGGAGTGGGGCTGTGAAAAGCCCAAGGAAGGAGCAAAAAATAAATAAAAATTAGGAAATGAACAGTTAGGTGGAAATAAGGGAGTCATTGGGATCAAGTGACCAAAAAATAGTTTGGTTGTCCCTTGCCCTTTAAAAACAAAGATCAAAGTGTAAAACAGCAGTTTTCAGTTTAAGAAGTATAGATTCTGAAGTCATTGGGGAACACCTCCAAGACAAGTTAAAGAAAATGGAGGAGCTAGCCATGGTAAAATCATTGGGGAGGCAGTATAGCGCAGTGGTTTAAGGCTCTGAGCTGCAAATCTGGAGACCTGAGTTTGTATCCCACAGCCCCCACTTGCATACTGTGTGACCCTGAGCAAGTCACTTAACTTCCCTGTGCTCCCAGGTTGCACCTGTAAAACAAGCTTTCAGCTTAGTGTGTTTCACCTGGTTAAACAATTGGAAATTGGAAATACATTAACGGCAATGTGCTGGAAGGAACTAAAACTTGCAAAGAATCACAGAAAGACAATTTAGTACACTGGGGAAGTGGAGAAGGAAGTTGGGCACACTAGGATGGCGTTCAAGAGATATACAAAATATAGTAGAGACTGAAAGAGGTAGACATATTTTAAAAATCTAAAGGTAGGCAAGACTGTCATCAGGACAGCAAAATCAGATACAGAGCTCAGGATAGCAAAAGAAATGATGAGTAATAATGAGAACCTCTTTAGATACATCAGAGAGAAACAGAAACCGATATAAGGTATTGTTTGGCTAAAAAAACAGAACAATGTGTAGGCGAGAAGAGGAAAGGTGATATCCTTAATAACTTCTTTCGCTCAGTCTTTATGGCTGACACAATTGGCCCCCTTCCAAACTGCAGAGTTAAGCCTGGGGAACAAGAAATGGGAAGAATATCAATACCAAGGGTGTTAAAGTGACTCAATGTATAGAGTGAGGATATGCCCCCAGGTCCAGATTGGGTTGCACCCTAGAGTGCTGAGTGAGCTGAGCAACAAATTGACAGAACCACTGGAAATCTTGTTTAACCACTTAGTGGAGACAGGAGTAGCCATAAGTGATTGAAGAAAGGTGGAATTGGCTCCCCCCTCCACAAATCAGAGATCAGAGAGGATCCTAGAAATTACAGGCCAGTTAGTTTAACATTAATTGTGGATAAACTCATGGGCCCCAATTTTCAGTCGGCTACTAGATCAGTGCATAGTATGCCGATCCACAGTTGCAGTAAACTCTGGGTTCATCAGGGACCCTGCACCCTATTCCAGAAAAAAGGGGATCTCTGTGCCAAAATCCCAAGAGTTGCTGCTGTCACAGTGTTGTGGCAAACCTTCAGTGCACTGAAGGGGTTTGATGGAGGGTCCTGTCAAGTCCCCTCCAGCCTAGTGCAATCCAGGTCAAGACTGGCTGTGTTGGGGGAAAGATGATTGGTAAAGGGCAGACGGATCATTTGGGTGGAAGTAGTAGGTGGAAAGTAGCACAACAGGGTCTGGGAGGGAACACTGTTGGCACTGGGGCAGTTGTGCCCTGGACTGAGCAACAAAGCTGCCAGATGGCCATGGTCTGTATGGTGGCACAGCCCATGTCCTAGACCCCCTGATGCCACCAGCCCTGACAGCTGCCTGCATCATGCAACCACCCCAACAGGGGGTGACCAACCATGGTGGCACAGGCTAAGGTGCTGCACTTAGTGGACAATGTCCCATGGGCAGCACCACCTGACCCAATGCACAGCCACAGCTGCCATAAGAATTACAACAAGTGGAACTGGCACCCCAAGTGGCAGATGCCATCCCGAGGTCTGTCAGTCAACATGATGGGAAGTGTGCATGCTGTGAGTAGGCTGACAGGGCTGGCAGTATCAGTGGTCCAGGCCATGGTCCGTGCCAGCATACTGCCCATTGTCACTCAATGGCACTCTATCACAGTTCAGGTCATGCCTACTCCAGTGCCACCAGTGCTCCCTCCCACACCCCTCTGTGCCCATTATACCCAGTACTGGCACCTCCAAAACTCTGGCTACTCTGTGCCATGCACCCCTCACAAAGCAGTTTATGCCAGATACCTGACGCAAGGGCTGTTAGACCAGCTCATGGATGGTGTAACCTCAGTGCCATGTTGTGGCCATGGCAGGGCTTCCAAAATCCCAAATAAGGGGATACTGTTGCCCCACCATGGCACAAACTCCCTTGCAACCAGGTGCATTAACACATCTAGTGCAGAGGTGGTACTGGGTGATTTTGACAAAAGGCATCCCCATTTCAACGCAGCCTGCATTCAAAGATTGAGATTGCTGCAACAGCTGGTACAAGGTGCCACTTGCATCAAATTCCTTTGGTGCAGGCACCTTGTGCCAGCTTTTGTGCTCTGACAATCAGGGCCATGGAGTCTATCCTCAAGGAGGCTCTTGCAGAATTTCTAGAGGTAAATTGGCTCCAGGACAGTTGCCAACAGGAGTTTGGGAGTGAAAGGTCATGTCATACAATCTGATTGATTTCTCCAACTTTATAACCCAAGCAGTGGACAAAGATACAGCAGTCATTGTGCTGTATCTGGATTTCAGCAAAACTTTTGACTCGGTCCCATACAGGAAAGTATAACACACATTGTGGGACCTGTGGGTCAGTGAGAAGCTCAGCACATGGGCAGACATTTGGCTGAGAAGGAGGACCCAGAGGGTAGTAGGAAATGGGGAATACTTTGGTATCAGGGATGTCAGTAGTGGATTCCACAGGCATCACTGCTCAGACCAGTCCTGTTTAATGTATTCATCTGTAATACAGGCGTTCAGATAAAGGACAACATTTTCTTCTTTGCAAATGACACTAAACGTTGTGGCAGGGTGGACTCAGAAGAGGGGATAAGGAATTTGAAAGAATATCTAAATAGATCGGAAAGATAGTGAAGTAGTGGCAGCTACAATGTAATGGCAAAAAATGTAAGGTTGTACCTATAGGAAAAGGGAACGTGAAGATAAACTAGGCTAGAGGGTGTTGAAATCTGTCCAACAAATGAAGAAATATAGTTGAGGGTAATCATTAGTGATAACCACAAATCAGCACTTTGTACTAAGGTAATAGGAAAGGTCAATCAGATGCTGGATGCTTATGGAGGGAGCTGTCAGCAGAAGGAAGGAAGTGGTACTGCAAAAGTCATTAGTCAGATGTCTCGTGCAGTAATGCATCCAGTTCTGCTGTTTAAGGATGCAAGTTACTTTTAATCAGTCCAGAGAAGGGCCACAAAAATGATTACTGGTCAACAGGGCAGGTCGCACTAGAAGAGGTTAGTTAGCCTGGATACTGTATGTACTTGCTGCAGAAGAGAAAGGAAAGAGGAGATATGACTGAAACCTTGAAGTACATGAAGGCGGTAAATAAGGTAGATTACTGGAGCCTAGTCAAGAGCTATAGTTATATCCCTACCGGGGGGAATGCATATATTCACTAAAATAGTGGCGGACAGCTGGAATAGCCTCCCAGGAGAGGTGATAAAGTCCAAAGTAGTTGTAAGCTTTAAGAAAGCATGGGGCGTTATATGAAAGAAACACAGAATTTTTTGGCACACAAAGACTGGTAGGCCCATCTATTTTGCCCTGTTTCCCTGCCTATTATGACTCCCCAGACACTAAAGGGTCTTGTGTGGACCTCTATCCTCCCTTTCCACTACTTATTATGCCATGTGCCTACCCCACCCATGCTTGAATCCCCCAGCTGTCTTTGCCCCACCAACTCCTCTGGCAGACTGTTCCAGTTATCCACCACCCTTTCTGTGAAGAAGTATTCTATTTATTTAAGAATTTCACCAGGAAGACATACTGAGCAAAATTGCTCATTTCCAGATGCGTCCTGGGGGTAGGGAACTGGGAAGGTACATCAGTAAATACAGGGTAACAATAGGCACAAAAATACAATACCATAGCATAGGATGCAGTGCGGATAACAATGCAGACATATAAACAGAGGATACAGTGATTACAGTAATACATTCGTTGTCAACTAGCAGTTGTATAGGATAAGTGCTTGAGATAGCAGATCACAGCTAGGTTCCCTGGGCAAGGCACGGGGGACCAGCATGGGGTTAACAAGAGAAGAAAGAGTATGAGTAGGAATTTGCATGGGGGAAGTATTGTAAGGGAGGCCAGGGTGATTAGATACAGTTGCAGGTGGAAGAAGTGAAAGAGCGCAGGAGTGAGGAGAGGGTGCGAAGTGAGGGGGCACTATGAATGGAAGCAGGGAACGAGTTCCTGATCTTAGGGAAGCAGTGGGAGAAGGATGCCTGGCCAGCTGATGAGGACCTAGATACACAGATACATACACACTGTCAGTAGATAAGGGCCTACGGCCCACCCAGTCTGCCCATTTGAGTTTGTTAAGTTCACTTTATGTTTTTCTAGAAGTCTGCTGCCCCTTTACTCCTGACCTCCAGAATTCCCTCATGTCTATGCCATGCATTCTTAAATCCTGTCATTGTTTCAGCCCCCACTACTTCCTCTGGCAGGGTGCTTCACTTGTTTGCCACCTGTTCTGTGAAGACATTCTTTCTCACGTTTACTCTGAATCACCCTTCCTCCAACTTCATCCATTGCCCTCAAGTCCTAGAACATCTTTTTCACAGAAAAATAGTGTATTCCTGCACCCTGTTCCTCCCTGTAAGATACTTGTATGTCTCTATCATATCCCCTCTTTCTCTTCTCTCCTCCAAGGAGTACATATTCAAGGCCTTCAACCTGTCCTCATAGGACTTGTGGTGCAATCCATGTACCATCTTTGTTGCCCTCCTCTGACCCTTCTCTACCCTGTCTATGTCCTTACATAGGTAAGGTCTCCAGAATGGTATACTGTACTCCAGGTGGGGCCTCAATAGTGTCTTGTATAGTGGAATTATGATCTCCCTTTTCCTGCTGATGATGCTCCTGCCTATGCATTCCAGCATCCTATTTACTATACCTGCTGCCTTGTCGCACTGTTTCCCTACCTTGATGTCATCAGAGATGATAGCTCCAAGATCCCTTTCCTGCTTGGTGCATGCTATATCCTCACCCCTCAACTGATATGTTGTTCCAGGGTTTTTGTGCCCCATATGCATTATTTTGCACTTCTTTGCACTGAATTTCAACTGCCAAACCCCTGACCATTCTTCAAGTTTCTGCAGGTCCCTCCTCATTCTGTCTACACCCTCTGGTGTGTCCACTCTGTTACAGAGCTTTGTGTCAATCAGTGAACAGGGAAATTCTGCCTTCTAGGTCCTATGCAATGTCACTGATGAAGACATTGAATAGGACTGGTTCCAGCACTGATCCCTGTGGTACCCCACTGGTCACTCTCCCCTCTGTGGAGTGACAGTCATTTACCATCACCCTCTGTGTCCTGCCACCCATCCAGTTACCTACCCACCACTCTACTGTCCTGCCCACTCCCATATTGCATAGTTTGTTTAATAACCTTCTATGTGGCACAGTGTCAAAAGCCTTGCTGAAGTCCTGATAGGCCATGTCCACTGCTCTCCCCGATCCATCTCCCTTGTCACCTAGTTGAAAAATTAAATGAGGTTGGTCTGACATGACCTCTCCCTGGTGAAACCATGCTGCCTTGGGTCCTATAGTCCGTTGGCAACCAGATGTTCCACCAATCTCTCCTTCAGAAGTGCTTCCATGATCTTCCCCACTACCGAGGTGAGACTGACTGGTCTGTAGTTGCCCGCTTCCTCTTTGTTCCCACTTTTGTATAAGAGGACTACATCTGCAGTCCTCCAGTCTTTGAGTACCTCCACTGTTTCCAGTGATCAGCTAAACAGAATTGCCAGAGGTTCAGCCACCACCTCTCTTAGTTCTTTTGAGACCCTGGGGTGCACCCCATCTGGCCCTATTGCTTTATCAATTCCTATTCCTTCCAGTTCCTTCAGGACCCTTTCTTGTGTAAAAGAACTTGTGTCCATTTCTGCACTGTTCCCACCCCTTGTAATCCCTTCAGGCCCATTACCCTCCACTTCCTCAGTAATGACTGAGCAGAAAATACCGGTTCAATATGTCAGATTTACTGTCGTCATCCTCCACTTGGCCCCCATCCCCCCTTCAGTCTCACTATCCCTCCCTTTGTCTTTCTTTTTTCACTTATGTACCTGTAAAAGGTTTTGACCCCTCTACCCACTGATTTTGCGATGCACTCTTCTGTCTGAGCTTTGGCTTCCCTTACTGACCTCCCAGCCTGCTTTTGCTTCTTCTGGTACATCTCCCTATCCCCTTCTGCCTGTTTCTTTTTGTATTGCCTGAATGCAATCTTTTTGGCTTTCACTTTCTCTGCTACCTCCTTGAAAAACCATAATGGCCTCCTCTTTCTTTTCCTCTTGCTAACCTGCTTAATGTATAATTCTGTTGCTCTTTTAATCTCTGTTTTAAATATTGCCCACTGCTCCTCAACCCCGGATTCCTGCTCCATTCCCATTAATGCCTCTTTCAAGTATCTCCCCATTTTCCCAAAGTCTGCACCCCTAAAATCCAGGATACGTGTTTTGGTGAGGTTTGGTTCTGTTCCTTCTATGATTTCAAACCAAAGTGACTGGTGGGGTCACTGTTCCCTGGGTGCTCCCCCACTGTTACCTCCATCACACCATCCATGTTCGTGAGCACAAGGTCCAGTATTGCCTTCTGCCGAGTTGGTTCCATGACCAGTTGCTTGAGGAAGGCACCTTGAAGGGAGTCCAGGATAAATCTACTCCTGGTTGATGCTTCTGCTAGGAGGCTACAGTCCACATCTGGAATATTGAGGTTTCCAAGCAGCACCACCTTTGGATGGTTAGCATCAGCTCCCTATCTGTTTCTTCCTCCTGGTCTGGTGGTCTATAGACCACCCCTGTGCAGATGTCTGGCCCATTTTCCTTTCCAGCTTAACCCACAGTATCTCTCCCCCATTTTGTTCCTCCTGGATCTCTGTGGCCTTTTTGCCATATT
Source organism: Neoceratodus forsteri (assembly GCA_016271365.2). Taxonomy (NCBI): domain Eukaryota; kingdom Metazoa; phylum Chordata; order Ceratodontiformes; family Ceratodontidae; genus Neoceratodus; species Neoceratodus forsteri. Next base: position 828,315,689 of record CM057452.1, read on the forward strand.
TCACATAAAGTGCCACTCCTCCTCCCTTCCTACTGGCCCTGTCTCTTCTGAATATGTTCTAGCCAGGTATAGCCATATCCAGAGCATGGTTGTCATTATACCAGGTCTCTGTGATGGCTACAATGTCCAGGTCCAACTGCACCATGATAGCCTCCAGATCCTCAATCTTGTTGTTAGGGCTCCTGGCGTTGGCACACATGGCTTTCCATGATTTGAACTCCCTAGATTGTTAAGTCATTCTACTCTGACCCCCTCCCTGGTTGTCTGTTATCCCTGGTTTTCCCTGCTGTCTGCCCTTCTGTTGAATTTTGCCCCCTTTCTGCTTATGCACCTCTTGGGTGCTTATCTCCATCTTTTGCACAATTATTTGTAGAGCTATCCACTCTTCCTGTTCACTGGTTCCACTGTTAGCTGTGGGTGGTGGGCAATAAGGTACCCTCCTTGCTGTCCTGCCACCTCCCTTGGCTAGTTTAAACGCTTGTCCATGTAGCATTTAAACTTATCATTGAACACTTTGATTCCCTTCCAAGATGGATGCAGGCCATCAGGCTTGAACAAGCCTCCATTCCTCCAGGTGGGTCCCCAGTCACCAATGAAATCAAACCCTTCCTCACAGCACCAGTTCTTCAACCATGAGTTAAAGTTCCTGGTAGGGGCCGGCCTGGTGGTGCTGAGGGTTGAGGCACTGGACACCACACCTCACAGCATGCCGGCGAACCAGGTTCAGGAACGAGCATGGGTCATCGGGGGTTGGCTAGGGTGGAGAAGGATAGAGTGCCCGATGGCAGCTCTCCTTCTCTGGAGGGGAAACTGCAGGCTCCCACTGCAATGCCACCACCTGGGGAAGCACGAGTGGATGGCGCGGTAGGTGGAGAAGCAGCAAGTAGATTGGGTGGTTGTCAGCAGAGGGGCGGAGCAGGAGGTATGTCTCAGCATGCCTCCTAGCTCATAGCCCCCCATTGCATGCCGACGGCAGGGAGATGAAATCAGGAAAAACACCTCAGTCCCCCCTAGGTGAAGATAACTCCATTGGACATCTCCAGGGCTTGTCAGGGCAGACTCCACTGTGTAGGATCTACACACACATACAGAGTGTTGGTTTGGAGAGAGGTAACCACCAGGGGTTCTCTCTCCACCCCTACCCGGGGGGGTATACTGGGGGTCTTCAGGGGAGTGTGTGTGGATGAGGCACTCTAGGGGCAGATCACGATGGGAATTGGAGGGTCCACAGAGGATGTCGGAGAGAGTGGAGGGAGGAGGCAGATTAGGAGCATAAACACAAGGTTAAAAAAAGTTCCTGGTGCATGTGCCCCTACACTCTCCCATGCCTCTCACAGGTAGTACTTCTGAGAAGGTGACAGAAGAAGCTACTTGCTTGAGACCCCAACCCAATTTCTTAAACTCTTCCTGAACTTCCTTAGGCTCCCCATTTGCCAGGTCATTAGTACCTAGGTTGATAATGACATCCAACTCACCTTCCCATTGTGCCTTGCCAGCGATCCCCAGGATATTCCTCCCATCCCTCCATGCTGTGGCACCTGGTAGGCACTTCATCTCCCTGTCCTCCCCTTTCTGTGTTCCTAGCTATATCCCTCTCATGATAGAGTCCCCTGTAGGGGATAGCCAGGGTGCAAGCATCTACTCCTGCGGGATCAAGAGGAGGAAGGGGAGGGGAGAAAGGGAAGATGAACAGTAAGAAGGGAGCACTCTAAACCAGACCTTGCCAATGAAGTTGGCACAGTGGGCCAGGCAACAATCACTGAGGGTGGGGAGAGCCAGGAATTGATATAAGGAGCAATGGTGAGTGTGGGGAGGGCAGTTGAGAGTAAAGCGGCAGAAGGAGTGGAAGAGGGTGTCCAATCTGGCTAGAGTGGCTTTGGGGGTGGCACTATAGACTATGTCACTATAGTCAAATGTTGGAAGGATCATTCTCTGTTGAAATTCTCTGTGGGTCAGCAAGGGAATGTATTCATGGTTCCAGTATAAGGCATCCAGTTTGGGGAGCAGTTTCTTGTGACTAGCATCCATGAGAAACTGGAAAGTCAAGGTATTTGTCAAGCCAGGCCTCGCAGTACCTGAATGAAGCAGTGTCTTCCAACATGATCCCATCAAAAGTGTGGAAGGAGGGGATGGGGTCCTAGCAAGTCTCTGCCTTGTCTCAAAGGTCATGGAGACTTTCTTCTTGGTGTTTAGAAACAGCTGGTTAGAGCGTAGCCAGCACTGGACATTATCAAGGTCCTGCTAAAGAGTTGATGTCACCATGGGAGTGGAAGAACCAGATGCATATAGGACAGTGTCATCCACACACATGTGAATGGATACAGATGAGCAGACAGAAGGGAGTTCATTAAGTAAAATGGAGAAAAGAATTGGACCAAGGACTGAGCCTTGTGGGACACCAGTGTGAATGGGAAGGGATGGAGAAAGTGAGTCCCCGATTCTGATTGATTGTGATCTGCCCACTAGGTTTGATCTTAACCAGTTGGTGACAGTAGTTGACAGCCCCATGGCTGATAGTTTGCCTAGTAGGATGGAATGGGAGACAGTGTCAAAAGCCTTTGTTAGCTCAACAAAGATGGCCAAGTATTTCCTCACATTCCTCTTAAACTTCTTCCTCCTTAAGCTTCATTGCATGCCCCCATGTATTGGTGCTCCTCTTCCTCTGAAAGAGACTCTCATCTTGCACCATGTTCACCCCTTGAGGTACTTACAGGTCTCAGTCATGTCCCCTCTTGATCTCATCTCATCCAGGGAGTAAATGTTGAGTTCCCACAGCCTCTCCTTGTATGGTATTTCATTCATAAAGGATTAGTAAAACCTAAGGTTGGATGAAATTTAACTTCTGCTGGCAAAATTCAGGCAGTATCATTATTTCAATTATGCAACATTTCATGAAATTTCCATGAAAACTTTGTGAACTTTTGCCAGAATATCTAAGGGCATAGTACACTGTGAGCCTCTGGTGAGAGGAACTACTATATTTAACTTATATTTTAAACAAAAAGGTGCTTATTGCACATTCTTTGCAATGAGGGAGAATGTGTCAGGTGGACCTGTCCACTCTAACCTGATAAAGCCACTCAGTGAGTGTAGAGAGGCACTCCAGGATACAGGAGGGCTTGCTAAAGACTCCTGGCCATAGCAACAAAATGAATAGTGGGTATGTAACCCTGGACTACGATCCACCTGACTGTGGTGGCCACTGACATCAAACTCACCTGTGTGGTAGTATTTTATGCTTTTTTTTTATTTTTTTTAAAGTAGCAATTTGCACAGCATTGCTACAACACTAGACTGGAAGTCAGAAATGGAAGTACTTACAGTGTAGCATTACAAAAACACCCCTCCTAGCGAGCGGGGTGAGTGTGTGCAGGGCCATGGCAGAGACCTGTACATCTGAGCATGTCTGCTGGGGACTATAGGGAATCAGAGCTGATATAGAAGTAAAGAATGCAACTCCAGGTATGTGCAGATAGTGCAATACTGGGTTTTTCATTGCGTGATTGTCCCAATTGAGGTATACTAACTATGAGTTCAGTAGCACAGATAGTTGGTGACACTAAAACTGAGGATTACTGGATGAATAAAAGGCAAAATGATAGAACCAGATGAGCAAGTGTTAGATATGTTATGCAGCACAGAATCTGCTGTGAAATGTAAAGTATGCATCATGTATGCCTCAGATGAGAATGACATAAGGGTCTCTGATTTTAAATGTCCAAAGTGCATTGAGTTAAACAGTCTTAAAACTGAAATGGCAGCTATAAAAAATCATTAGCCAGTGAGGAGTATTTATTTTATTTATCTAAATTTTGGTAACCAGGTAAGTCCACCGAGACAATGCAGTCCCATTTTCAGTGAAACCCAGGTGACCAATCTGAGAAGTACAGTACAGAGCAATTACAGCAAATTCACAGGGAGAACATTTCATAGGAAGATATTTACAGCAGTAACACAAATCATAACAGTAGAATAAATTATCAATTGCATAGCAAAAATGCAGCAATGGTAAACAATATAAAATAATTGGTAGGCTAGGCATATAAAGTTTAACAGATTATTATACATTATCCTGTAAAGACAAGTCATAAGAACAGATAGAAAATGGTAACAAGGTGAGTCGGGGAAGAGGGCAGAGGAGTGAAGTACAGGGAGATAGACAAAAGAGAGCGGAGTGACAGTAACAAGGTAGTAGTTGAAAAGGCATCATTGGAAGCATGAGCAGGCAGCAGCAGCAGCAGAGACAGTGGTGAGAAAATTGGATTGGAATGTGGAAAGAGAGGGTCAAGATAGCATAGAGGGAGAAAGGGAGTTCCAATCAGACACTACTGCAAGAGCGAAAGACTTATGGACTTTAGCCACTTGCAAGTTAGGCCACTGGAGAAGGAGGGAGGATGTAGATCTGAGAGCTCAAGGGGCTTGTCTATGGTGGACAATCTCACTGAGGCTGTGTGGGATAAATTTATAGACCAACTTATGCAGGAGGCTCAGGGTGCTCTACCTCAGTTTTGATTCATACGGTAGCCATCCTAAGGAAGGAAGGACATCACAGTGGTGGTGACAGGCACTGACCCCCAGGGTGAACCTACCCATGCTATAATAAACCAGAGCCAGGAGAGACATGGCAGTGACATTGGTAGATAGTAATAAGGGAGCCCCCTAGTTTAGGAGAGGGAGGAGGGAAAGGAAACTATTTTAAAGCAAGAGGCAGAGGATTATCTAAATGAGTTAAAGATGGATAAAAGGAACATGGAGGGGGAAGTTTTAAATATAACAGAGCACAACAATAGCAATGATATAAGCAAGAGGGAATAGACAACTGTTCCAAATGGTAAGACTAAGAGAAGGAGGAGGGCACTCAGAAACAACCTAGTAGAAATGGCCAATAGATTCTCAATCCTATCTGCAACACAAGATAATGCAGTCAACGAGGATACTACCTTGGAGACTGAACCTAGTATGGATCAAGATATGAGAAACAATGTATGCATTAGGTATCTAGTTTTGGGAGACTCAATCCTAAGAGGATGTGGCACTCTGATAAATAGGACAAATAAACTTAATAAGGAAATATATTGTCTCCCAGGAGTGAGAATTAAAGATGCAAGGGAATGCCTAAGTTAGTTATTAAGTAGGGGCACAAAATATAATAAAATAACAGTCCACATAGGTGCGAATGATGTTGGCAGGGAACATGAGAAGGACATTGCACATGAGATACTCAAAGTGGGTAACATTATAAAAAATAGTGGGGCACCAGCAGTAATTTCTGGTATACTCCCCCTAAATAAATTCCATCCAGAAAAAAATGCACTATTCAGAGGATAAATGCAAGACTGACATATAGATGTAGGCAGACTGGGGTAATATTCCTTGACACATGAAACTGTTTTTCAAGAAGGGTGCATTTTTATGCAAGGGATGGGTTACAATTAAACAAAGCAGGTAAAAATGTATTGGTTAGGATGCTAGCTGAGGTACTTCAGGACAAAGAAGGGGAAAGTCATTTAAGCAGACCTCTTCAGGGGGAAGGTGTTCCTGTATAATCCACAGTATGAAGATACTCTTAACAAATACAAGAAGTTAGATAAAAGGGATGAACTTGAGTTCCTGCTAAAATCTGAAGGGATACACTTATGTGGGATAACTGAAACCTGGTGGAGGCAAGACAACTGGGGTATGGATATATCAGGATACAAAGTTTATTATGTAAATCAAAGTAATAAACTGGGAGGTGAAGCTGTATCAGAGGAATTTAATTCTTGTGAATTTAAAAGTACAGATGATGAGTTTGACAATATGAAGCAAGTTTGCATGAATTTATACCCTAAAAATAGTAAAAATAATGTTGGCATGTGTCGGGTGCAAAGTGTCGAATCTGGCAGGTGAAGATAACCAAAATTGTTTGACAGACTAAAGGTGGTAGGTCCGGGGTCAAGAAAACTAATCGTGGGTGATTTCATTCTTTCATACATAAATTGGGATAATAATACAGCCATATCAGTAAATGGAAGGAGACTGTTGGACTTTATAAAAATAAATAATATATAACCAATTGGTTAAGGCCAACACAAGGGGTCACAATAGTCTAGATATAGTTCTAAGTACAGTAATTTAGAAACCATTATAGACTGTATAGTTAGGGAACCATTGAGCAGTGGTGATCATAATATGGTCCAGCTAAAAATAGATACAAACTGGATTCCAGTGACTGAATTTACAAGAACTAAGTGTTATGCAAGGGCATATTTTGGAAAAATACACAGCATTATCAGGGGATGGAAGTGGAAAGAGGAGTTCAGAGGTCAACCCTTTAAAATAAATGGAATAAACTAATTGCTAAATTGAAGTATTGTTTTAACAACCATGTCCCTGATAGGATTAAATATAATGGTAAGAGCAAAATACCTATGTGGTTTAATAAGACCATTAAGAAATGGATAAGACAGCACAAAAAAAGTCTTTAAAATATAAGAATAATCCTTTATCCATCAATTTAGCAAAATACAAAGAGAAATGTACATTATGTAAAAACTTGACTAAAATGTCCATAAAAAAGTACAAACTCCAGCTGGCAATTAATTCTAAGAACAATCCTAAGGCATTCTTTAATTATATCAACTGTGCAAGGAAAGGACACTCTTATATTGGGCCCCTTGTGGTTGACAATCAAGTGATTAGGGGGGAAAAATAAATGGGCACAGTTTTTAATTCTTTCTTTGCCAGCATCTATCAGCCAAAAGATGCATGCTCAACTGGTCTGTGGGTTGGATCAGCCACTGAAGTAGCTTATAAAGTGATCACAGAATATGAAGTTCAATCAATCAATCAATCAATCTTTATTTTACCACGTGAGACACCATTGAACCAAGCTCATTTACAAGGTGGACCTGGGATGGTCAGCAAGGAAATACATGTAATACAATCATATAAGAATAACAGGTGAAAGCATGTTATAAAGGAAGATATATACTGAAACAATGATCATTGTCAAACATAATTAAAAAAGCAGACTTTAGGTATAATATTTATTGACAATGACATTTTCCTGAGCATGGCAGAGGGCAATGGTAGGAGATACAAGGAGTTTACAAGACAGGGGATAATACAGAAACACATTTTATACACCTGATACAGGGGTAAAAAGTAAGACAAGAAGAGGGAGGGATGCTATTGAGTAGGGGCATGTTAAGGATGGGGCCTAGGTAGACAGGATAAGAGGGATAAGGGCTGGCTGAAGAAATGCTAGGGACAGGGAGAGGAAGGAGAAAGGGAGCCCTGGGTAGGCTCTAGGAGTGGTAGAGGGATGGGTAAGAGGTAAATGGTAAGAAGACACCTTTGAGCAGTACTTTCAGGATTCAGGACAGAGTTGGACTTAAATTTGGCATTTACAAGGTTCAAGGAGTTTGCATTGGAGTAAAGCCTTGAATAGCGTAACACTTACCAGTGATATGAGTTTTAATGACTTTTGGGTATTATTCCAGATTACAGGGAGGGCATGGCTAAAGACTGCAGCCCCAAGATGAGTCCTAACTTTTGGGATTGCCAAGGAGATATAAGACTGGCTCCTCAATGTGTAGCAGCACTCTGGGGGGGACAGGCAAGCAGTTGGAAATGTACTACAGGAGCTTGTTGGTGATAGCTCTATATGTCCAAAGCACTGAGTTCGTATGACATCAAAGACTAAGTGAAGGTCACCCCATCATATTATAGAGTGCGCAGTGATGAGTATAGTATGGAGCTCCCGTGATAAATCTGATCGCCCTGTGATACAGTGTGTCCAATTTGGATAGGGTGGAGAAAGAGCACTGCCCATAAATAAGGTCAGCATAGCCCAGCAAAGGTAGGAACATTGAAGAACTAGCCTAACCTTTGCTTCATGAGTGAGTAAGTCCTTTATTCTAAAGAATAAACCAAGTCTCACGTTCAGTTTCCTAGCCGGGTCATCCATGTGCTCACTGAAGGAAAGTTTTTGGTCAAACCACATGCCCAGATACTTGAATTTAGTCACAAACTCCAATGGTTACCCTAAAAAAGTAAGGATCTGTGGTACCATTGAAGTGGTGCGAGCTTTAAGTGCACTTGCTGGGGGTGAAAATAGGATTGCTTTGGTTTTCTTTTCATTCAGTAGCAACTATATGGACAGGAGGTTGTTTTGTAAGGTGTTGAAATCAGCTTGCAAGTCCATGCTGCAAGTTCAGGTGACAGCTTTTCTAGGTACAGGACTGTATCATCAGCATAAAGATGTATATTGGCTGATTTGATACCAACATCGATGTTATTTATGTAACTAGCAAAAAGTGGGGGACCTAGCATCAATCCTTGAGGGACGCCCCTTGACAGGGGTTTTGGAGGGGAGGAGTCCCCACCCACCTTAGCATGCTGCTGTCGATCCATAAAATAGCTTGTGCACCATGACAGTGCCGGACTGTCAAGTCCATGGTTTCCAAGGATAATAAGTAGCAGATCATGGTCAACTGTGAGTGTAGTGAGTCAACAGTATTTGCTCTGCATCTGTTGAGAGAGCACAGTTCTGTAATACAGTGCTATAGTGTGTGTGACAGCTACAAGGCCACGTTTCAATTATTTGAACCCTACCTAAAAAGAACAGGAAGCAGGAAGAGAGCTCAGTAGTTTTTCAGGACTTGCTCTGCAAACTACAGCCTATAATTTTGGGGACTATTTTAACTTTGGCTGTATTTGCTTCTGTGCCTAGGCCACGCATGAGTAGCAGTCGCACAGGGAGCATTTAAAGTGTTTTTAAAACAATAATTAGTAATCACAACATTTGCGATCCTCCGTGACCCTTATACCACTTCCCGGGGCACTTTGCAGGCATTTAACTTGACCCTGCTGTGAGCGGGCAAGTGTAGTGAGTCAACAGTATTTGCTCTGCATCTGTTGGGAGAGCACAGTTCTGTAATACAGTGCTATAGTGTGTGTGTCAGCTTCAAGGGCACATTTCAATTATTTGAGCCCTGCCTAAAAAGAACAGGAAGCGGGAAGAGAGCTCTATAGTTTTTCAGGACTTACTCTGCGAACTACAGGCTACAATTTTGGGGACTATTTTAACTTTGGCTATATTTGCTTCTGTGCCTGGGTCACACATTAGTGGCAGATGCACAGGGAGCATTTAAAGAGTTTTTAAAACAATAATTATTAATCACAATGTTTGCAATCCTCTGTGACCCTTCTACCACTTCCGCAGCACTTTGCAGGCATTTAACTCGACCCTACTGCAAGCAGGCGAGTGTAGTGAGTCAATAGTATTTGCTCTGCATCTGTTGGGAGAGTACAGTTCTGAAATACAGTGTGATAGTCCTTAAAGAACTAAGAGAGATAGTGGCTGAACCTCTGGCAATCCTGTTTAGCCGATCACTGGAAACAGGGGAGGTACCCAAAGACTGGAGGACATCAGATGTAGTCTCCTTATAAAAAAGTGGGAATAAAGAGGAAGCGGGGAACTACAGACCAGTCAGCCTCACCTCGGTAGTGGAGAAGATCATGGAAGCTCTACTGAAGGAGAGATTGGTGGAACATCTGGTTGTCAATGGACTACAGGACCCAAGGCAGCATGGTTTCACCAGGGGGAGGTCATGTCAGACCAACCTCATTGAATTTTTTGACTGGGTGACTAGGGAGGTGGATCAGGGAGGGCAGTGGACATGGCCTATCTGGACTTCAGTAAGGCCTCTGACACTGTGCCACATAGAAGACTATTACACAAACTGAGGAATATGGGTGTGGGCAGGACAGTAGTGTGGTGGGTAGGTAACTGGCTGGGCAGCAGGACACAGAGGGTGGTGGTAAATGGCTGTCACTCCACAGAGGGAAGAGTGACCAGTGGGGTACCACAGGAATCAGTGATGGGACCGGTCCAATTCAACATATTCATTAGTGACATTGCACAGGACCTAGAAAGCAGAATTTCCCTGTTCACTGATGACACAATCTGTAACAGAGTGGACATACCAGAGGGTGTAGACAGAATGAGAAGGTACCTGCAGAAACCTGAAGAATGGTCAGGGGTTTGGCAGTTGAAATTCAATGCAAAGAAGTGCAAGATAATGCATATGGGGCACAAAAGCCCTGGCATAATGTATCAGTTGGGGAGTGAGGCTATAGCATGCACCAAGCATGAAAGAGATCTTGGGGTTATCATCTCTGATGACCTCAAGGTAGGGAAACAGTGTGACAAGGCAGCAAGTAAAGCAAAAAGGTTGCTGGGATGTATAGGCAGGGCCATCACCAGCAGGAAAAGGGAGGTCATAATTTCACTACACAAGACACTAGTGAGGCCCCACCTGGAGTACAGTGTACAGTTCTGGAGACCTTACTTATGTAAGGACATAGGGCAGAGAAGGGTCAGAGGAGGGCAACAAAGATGGTACATGGATTGCATCACAAGTCCTATGAGGACAGGTTGAAGGAATTGAATATGTGCTCCCTGGAGGAGAGGAGGGAGAGAGAGGATATGATAAAGACATACCAGTATCTTACAGGGAGGAACAGGGTGCAGGAATACACTATTTTTAAGCAAAAAAGATGTTCCAGGACTAGAGGGCATGGGATGAAGTTGGAGGGAGGACGATTCAGAGGAAACTTGAGAAAGAATTTCTTCACAGAACAGGTGGTGGACAAGTGGGACACCCTGCCAGAGCAAGTGGTGGGGGCTGAAACAATCACGGGATTTAAGAATATGTGGGGTAGACATAAAGGAATTCTGGATGTCAGGATTAAGGGGCAACAGACTTCTAGGAAAACATAAAGTGAACTTACAAGCCCAAATGGGCAGACTGGGTAGGCCGTAGGCCCTTATCTGCTGACACTGTCTATGTATCTATATATTGTGTGTGTGTCAGCTTCAAGGGCACGTTTCAATTATTTGAGCCCTGCCTAAAAAGAACAGGAAGCTGGAAGAGAGCTTAGTAGTTTTTTGCGAACTACCAGCTACAATTTTGGGGACTATTTTAACTTTGGCTGTATTTGCTTCTGTGCCTGGGCTACGCATGAGTGTCAGATGCACAGGGTGCATATAAAGTGTTTTTTAAACAATAATTAGTAATCACAACATTTATGATCCTCCATGACCCTTATACCACTTCCGGGGCACTTTGCAGGGATTTAACTCGACCCTGCTGCGAGCAGGGTAAGCATGAGAAAGGCATGTGTCATCGCGTGCTGAGACTTGCGCAGAGATATGCATGTCTGCACATGTCAGCTGTGTCCGCTGGGGACACTGGGGCTTGCGGGGACCAAATCAACTATCATATTGTGATCTTCCTATAGGTAACAGCGTTCCGATTGTTCCTTCTTATAATACTAGCCTTATTACCTTTGCCTATCATGTCTCAAAGCAAAGCGAAACAGGGCAAAGTTATCAAAAAAAGGCTATGTACTCAATGTAATATGTACAGAAATTAGTTACCCTGCCCTGAGTTTATCTGTGATAAATATAGTCTAATTGTTACCTTGCAAGGGGAATTAAAAAAAATTAAAGCAGAGATTGGAAACACAAAAATAAATTAACCTACTTGAAAACTTTATAGATGAGGTCTTGTTAAGCACAAGCACCCTTCAAGTAACCACTTTGGGACATCCCAGGTCTAATACAATGATTATAGACACAAACAATGACATTGAGGCAGCCATACCCTCAAATGATACTGGCTCTGAAACGTTTATAACATCACTATCATTGCATAACAGCTTTGATGCCTTAATTAATACTAATGAAGATCAACAGCATCCAAATGGGACTGGGTTATCAAATAATGTTATGGAATTTCAGACTACTGATCCATCTAGTACTTTGTCCCTTACTAATTCTTCTATAAATATACCACATAAGAATAGGGACATAGTGGTGATCAGAGATTCAGTTCTCAAGGGGGGTTGATTCAGCAGTATGTCAAGGGAGAAAATCCCATACAACGGTTAGTACACTTCCAGGGGCTTGTGTAAAAGACATCTTAAGACTCCTGGATGAGCTTCTAGAAAATACTACTAAACCAGTGGTGCTTTTGCATGTAGGTATTAATGACTTACCTACAAACAACCTGTCTCATGTACAATCTGAATATAATGACATTAATAGGGTTCATGATAAGAAAGGGGAGATAATAATTTCCAGTGTTACCTACTATAGGGAGGAACACCTATAAAAACAAATCAATCATGGCTTTAAATACATGGCTACGTCAACTTTGCCATGAAAAAAGAATAGGGTTTGTGGATAATTTTACTACTTTTTCCAATAAAGTGTGCTTCAAATATGATGGACTGCATTTAAATTACTTTGGTACTGGAGTTTTGGGCAAGAAAATTAACAAAGTCTTAGCATTTCATTTAAACTGGAACATGGGGTGGGTGGGTGGGAAATTAGTAGGCTACGACATCACCCACCATACCAATAATCAATGGGGGTGAATTTGTCTCGTCATGGTGACATCCAACCTAACAAAATGTCCTAGCCCTCCCAACCCAGCATGGAATGGAATATTAACTAATGCCCGAAGTATGGCTAATAAATTCAATGAATTTAAGCTCAAGCTACTGTATATGACCGCGATATCCATCTGGTGTTAGTTACAGAGACTTGGGGCAATGATAACGATACATGGAACAGAAATATATTGGGCTACAATATTTTTACTAAAAATAGGAAACATAGGAAAGGTGGAGAACTGGTCATATACATTCATAATACAATTAAATGTGAGAAGATGCCTGATGTTATGGAGGGCATTTAAACCTTATGGGTTAAAATACATCTCCAGCCTCAACAAAATTAGGTTTAGTATACAGGCCGCCTTCCATATCCTTGGAAAATGATAATAAGTTATTGGAACATATCAGCAATTTGAATTCAACCGATAGTATAATTATCATGAGAGACTTTAATTTGCCCAAACATTAATTGGACTTCATATAGTGGAAATAGTAAAACTAAACATTCATATCTTGATACCCTTGTACAGGTAAGGCTTGATCAAAAAGTAGCTTGTGACACTAGGAATAAGATACCTGACATTTTATTATTCAGTATAGGTAACAGTGTAGCTGATGTCTTTACCACAACGCCATTAGGTAACAGTGACCATATGTGTGTAACCTTTAAGGTTCTGGGTCAAACCAGACAAACTGGGATAGGAGTTACTGAAGAACTAAACTTCAGAAAGACCAATTTTACTACTACAAAAGGAAATATGGTAAAATGGGACTGGGAAAAAGACTATAAAGATCGTACAGCTGAGGAGAAATGGGATCTACTGACCTCAAAGATAAAGAGTGAGGTTAGTAAGCACAAAGCAACCTTAAAAAAATCCTACTAAAAGAATATCCCCAAGTTGGATGAAGCTGTCTATTAAGAAACTAATTAATAAAAAGAGTAGAATGTTTAAAAGTATTAGAAATGGTAACCAGCATTTAGCACTGGCATACCGGGTATTGACAAAAAAAATTACATATGAGATTAAATAGGCAAAAATACAACAGGAAATACTCATGGCTACAAAAGTCAAAGAAAACAAAAAACCTTTTTTTCTCCCATATCAATAAACTAAGAGGATCTACAAACTCAGGGGGACCATTTACCAATAATTTAGGAATATCTACTAGTAATAAGAAAACGTCTGATATACAGAACAGTTACTTTTATTCTACGTTTAATAAATCTACTCCCATTATCTTAGAGGATAAGTTAGTATCTATACCAGGACAAGTAACTATTAAACAAACAGATGTTCTTGACAGGCTTAAAAAATTATATATCAACAAATCCCTGGGCCCAGATGATCTCCAACCCAGAGTATTGAAGGAACTCGCGGATTATATGTACATACCACTGACCCATGTGTTCCAATACTCCCTGTACTCTGGTGTTATACCCTTGGGCTGGAGGGTTGCTACTGGTGTACCCCTTCTAAAACATGGACATACATCTAAACCAGAACATTTTAGACCAATAAGTTTGACTCCTCTAATGGGCAAGTTATTAGAAGGGATAATCAAGGACTATATACAGCAACATCAACTAACATTAGGGGTTACAGACCCCTATCAACAAGGATTTATTAAAAACAGATCCTGTTTAATTAATTTGTTAGGCTTTTATGAAAAGGTAAACAAAGAAATTGATAGGAAAAACCCAATTGATGTTATATTTTTGAACTTTGCAAAAGCCGTTGATAAGTTCCTGCACTTAGAATTGGTCAAAGCACTGGGGAACCTAAATTTGTGTATAAATATTACGCACTGGATTGCCAATTGGCTGGAGGGGAGACAACAGAGGATGGTGGTAAATGGTGTTTTCTCTGAATGGGTTAGGGTTACGAGTGGGGTCCCCCAGGGGTCAGTCTTGGGTCAGATTTTATTCAATATCTACATTTCTTCTTCAAAAATAGATTTACCTAATATCTGGTTGTCTAAATTTGCCGATGTTTGCAGATTGGGAACAGTGGTTAACACATTAGATAATAACACTGCACTGCAGGTTGCACTGAACCATGTTTTATTCCTGGACAAAGCACAATAAAGTAGAATTAAATATTAGTAAATGCAAAGTAATGCATTTGGGTATTAACAACAAACAGTAAAAAGATACCCTTAAAAACAAACCCTTAACCATAACACCATATGAAAAGGATTTAGGAGTGACTATAAGCCATGATTTCAAATTCAATACTCATTGCAGGAGGCAGGTTAAAAAAGCTAGTCAGATGCTATACTACATTATTAGACACATATCCAGCAGAGCTAGGGAAGTGTTGCTCCCCCTGTATGTAGAATTGGTCAGGCCCCACTTGGAGTATTGTATACAAATACGGTCACCATATAGGAAAGAAGATATTAAAAAGGTCAAAGCAGTTCAGCAAAGATTTACTAGGCTTATTGCGGGTTTAAATCAGACACCTTATGAACAAAGACTGAGAATACTTAACCTACATACATTACAATATAGGAAAAAAAGGGGAGACCTGTGCATGCTCTACAGGGCAATGGAGGATAACACTCTTATGGCAGACTTTGGTCTAATGCTGAACCAGGATATAGTTAGCAGTAGAAGACATTCTAAGCAAGTCTGTCTAGATACATGGAATACATTGTCTAGGAAACACTGGTACAGTCAAAGGGTAGTTACTCTATGGAACAATCTTTCAACAGAGGTAATTGAAAGCAAATACATAAATTCTTCTAAAATCAGGCTGGATAATGAAATGAGTATTAAAATAAAATTTGGGGATAGTTAATATTTTTCTTGGCCAGCATAAAGGACAAAAGTCTATTAAAGCTTGACTGATCTATGAAATCTATGAAACTGTGTCAAACGCTTTGCTCAGATCTAGAAAAAAAGCGCAGACATACATTTTCGCATAGAGGGAAGATAACCAATCATAGAGACTTTGGCCAGTGCTGAGATGGTGCAATGCTTTGGCCTGAACCCAGATTAGATTGGATTGAGGAGATTACTGGTTTCCAGGAAACTCCTGATCTGTGCATTGACCACTTTTTCCAATAATTTGGATAGGACAGGAAGCAGTAAAATGGGGCGATAGTTGTTTAGGTCACTCCTGCTACTAGATTTAAACAATGGTATGACATGTGCCATCTTTCAGTTAGACGGTAGTACTCCCTGGGACAATGATAAGTTGAATAGATGACTGATTGGGGGGATAATTCAAAATAGCTGTGTTTTAAAAAGAAGGATTCTATCATATAAGCTCCTGCATTTTTCCTCACATCCAACTTTAGAATAAGGTCTTCCACATTTGTTACAGTTACCTGGCTGAATAAGAAAGTTACTGATGAGGAAACATGGTGAGTAGCTGAAACAGGAGAGGGGCAAGGAAGGTTAGAAGACTGTGATTGCTAAATTCCAGCTACACAAATTAAATCCTCACAAATCTCCAGGACCAGACAATATGCATCCTGCCCTTTTAAAAGAGCTGTCCAATGTCTTGGCCGGACCCTTGGCAGACATCTTCAATTGTTCACTTGCTGAGGGTACTGTAATAGAAGCTTGGAAGGAAGCCATTGTAATCCCCATCCATAAAAAGGGGTCAAGAAGTGACTGTGGTAACTTTAGACCGACTAGTCTGACCTCTGTGGTAGGTAAGGTGATGGAGGTTATAATAAAAGACATCATTTGTAAGCATATATCCAAGATGGGATTGATAGATGTCACCCAGCATAGGTTCAGGACTGGTCGGTTCTGTCAGAGGAACTCGTTGCACTTCTTCAATCTAGTGAGTAGTGCACTGGATATAGGATTGCCTGTAGATGTCCTATATCTTGATTTCTCCAAGGCATTTGACACTCTGCCCCATAAACAATTAGTAGATAGGCTAGTGGACATCAAGTTGGACAACAATATTATTAAATGGGTCGACTCTTGGTTGGATGGGAGAAGGCAAAGTATGTGTTTAGCAGGTCATTATTCACCTTGGACAGAAATTATGAGTGGGATGCTGCACAGATCTGTACTTGGCCCCACATTATTTAGTCTCTAGGTTGCATCACTTCAGATGTCTTCTGATAGCTGGATCTGCAAGTTTGCGGATAATGTCAAGGTGGGCTCTATAGTTAATGGCAGTCAGGCTATCAATCTTTTTCAAGCTGAAATAAATAAAACTGGAGAATGGGTCATACAGAATAAATCATCCCTAAATCTTGAAAAGTGTAACGTTATGCACATCAGAAGAAAGAACATTTGTGCTACATACTATTTATACTGAAAACCATTATCTGTCATAAATACAGAAAGAGAACTCAGAGTTCAAATTACAAATGATCTGTCACCATCAGAACAATGTAAAGCTGCTGTTGGTAGGGGAATAAGATCATGGACTGCATACTAAGTAAAATAAAGAGCAGAGACAGGAAGGTGTTGCCTCCACTGTATACATCCCTTGTGCGGCTGCACTTGGAATATTGCATTCAGTTCTGGGCACCTTACAATAGGAAGGATGTTAGAATTATGGTGAGGACACAGAGACATGCCACTAGAAATATTAGGCTATTAAACAGTATTCCGTATGGTGAAAGACTGCAGGAACTGGACCTGTACTCTCTCGCATACAGGAGACTGAGAGGCGATCTGTGCCTAACATATAAGGCTTTAGGTAATGGAGATTTGTGGGAATGCATAGGCCTCACTGCAGATGAACCTACTATACATAGCAGATTCCATCAATAACAATTAAAAGGTGAATTCTAAAGGACCAACATGTGGGGCCACTGGATAAATCAAAGGGTGGTTAATGTGTAGATTAGGCTACCAAAAAAGGCTGTGTCAAGTAGCTCACTTGATGCCTTCAAATCATCATTGGATAACTATAGGGGGGAGAATAAGTTTATAGTTTAGGAAACTTGGTGGAGTCCCAAAGGCCATTTGCTCCAGACTCGTACATTCCTATGCCCCTATGAGAACTGTAATTTCAGATATTTCCATCTAATTGAAAAAGTAACCAAATTGCACTAAATATGGCATGCTGTATTCATTTACCAATCCCCGTAAAAAAGTGTTGTTAAAGGTGACTGAGATATAAGCCTTCAAACTTGTTCAGTCAATCATGCAATCAACTGGCTTTCACTATGCAAGCACGTGAAGGCATTTTCATTCAGAAGGGTGTCCAACTGAGGAGGAAGGTAAGCTATGTCGGTTGCCTTCTTCCCTTCAGAATTAGGGGTGGGGTGCACGGGGGGTGAGCATGAGAGGGGCTGCTGCTGCTACTACCAGGTTAGGGGTGTGTGGAGGAACAATCAGTTTCTTATAACACACAGAAAAGCTCTTAAAGTCAGCAGCTAACAGTGGAGGTGGGCAGGTTGTGCTGGTTACCATCATTGGAGATTTAATTAAGATGTGCATAATTATCAAAATGTGGGAGCTTGGGGTGAGGAGAGGGGTACTGGGGTGCTACTGAAAGTGGGGGGATGTGGGGTATCTATATTTAAAGGATCTGGGCTGAGGAAGAGAGTGGGGTACTATCTCCTTTCCTTGTTTTAAATAAACCAAAATACCAAATCCCGAATACCTGGGCCCAGAATACCAAATATTCGACTGAATATTTGAAAATAGGTATTTGCATAGCCCTGCTTCTCACATCCACACACATAGAACCACTATGTACACAAGCTAAGAAACAATAACTGTGGGGGGATCCAGGATGGCTGCCTGAGGAGACAGCTGCTCAGCCGTGAGCTGCGACACCGCTAACTCTCCACAACACATTGTTGGGAGCAGCTCTGCAAACTACCAAATGTTGTACTTCTGAAATAGCTAAAGGAAATGTCTGGAGACTGAAGGAAGATAGAACAGACTCATTACCTGCAAGGAGAATCAAAACCAGAAACACCAGATCAAAGTGCACATTCAAGGAAGAAAAGGACCCCATCGTATCGATCACTGCATCCACACGTGGTAAAAGCTGACTACAACAGAAAACACTACAATTCTTTGCTAAAACAAGCAACGTTCTACCCAAAACACTGTCACCTTTACCTAACACACCAAATATGAGCAGAGGCAGAGAAACACATGGAATCGCTACAGAGCCAATATCGGACAAGGAAAGATTCTCATAAATCACACAGGACAGCACTGTTGGATAAAAGCCACCACCGGAGACACAACTACAGGACCCTGACACCAATGGATTACCTACAACCAAAACAACAAACCTGTATCCAGAGTTGATATCTGATATAACAACAAAGGTTAGTGAGAATACTAACACTAACAATAAAAACTCTACAGATATAAATGCTAATTCCAATGCTAATGTCTCTGACACACCACAAAACAACTTTGTGAATAAAGAAATGATTACTGAAAAATAAATCAGACATACTCAGTCTATTTCCAAACAACTAACTTGGTTGAATTACTAACTCTTTTTAAAAATGAACTTAAAAAAGGAATTCAGAAAGGGTTTTGACAATGTCATCACTTCACTTACAACAGTGAATAAATCGATATCAGATCTTAGTTCCTGAGACACTTTTATTATGAACCACAGAAGTGGAACAAAGGATCTCAAATGTTGAAGGCACACACAACCCTTTACTAAATACCATTAAAAAACATTCAATCCTGATATCTAATCTACAAAAAAAAAAAAAAAAACAGAACAAGAGGACAGGTCAAGATGCAATAAATTGAAACTTATTAGGGTTCCAGAAGAGGTTGAAGGCAAAGAATATTCCCTCCTTTTTTGAAAAATTGGTTTCAAAAGCCCTAGAAATGAAATACACAAAAGAAAAAATCTTGTTAGATAGAGCACACAGAGGAGGAAACTATCCCCAACAGAGCCAATTCAAATTTACAGTACAATAGACCAATCTACATTAAGCCACACTACTTACAAGACGATGAAAAGAATATACAAAAAGCACAAATTGATAAAGGACTATATCAAGAGGACTTCAAATTTTCTGCATATCCAGATTTTAGTGCTGAAACAATTCAGACCCGTGTATCATCAAACAAGGTTAAAGCAATGCTACAAAACCATCAGATATATAATCATTCCTCTGGCAAAAATGTGTTTCTTTTGGCATGGTTGTAATCATATATCCGTGGATGCCAGTCTTGCCAAATAATACTTACAAACTCAAATGCAAGCCACTGCAACAACTTATATGCAGGCAAAAACCTTGGTTATACCAAATGCAGCAACAAACCTGGAGGAACCCGAACAAAACATCATGGAACAAGGCATGCAGAAAGGCTTATTACAGCATCAGTTTATGCAAACTAATACAGCTGAACATTTTATAATAGAATCATAACAACATGGATTAAAAGTAACAATGTGTAAAATAAAATTGATAGATAGAAGATAAGAAGCTTGAAAGTGGAGCAATAGAAGTCAGTTGTTAAAGAGAAAATTAAAGAAAAGTAGGAGGGGTGTAAGAGGGGGCAATATTATATCCAAAGTGAAAAGGCCTAAGGGGAGGAGGGAAGGGGAAAAGGAAAGAGAGAAAAAACAGAAAGAGGAGAAATATAGGAAGGGATGGTAGAGAGGGTGCAAGAGGAGATGGGAAAAGGGAAGACATAAGCAATGGCTAACATAAAGGAAAATCTAATAAAGTAGCACTAGATAGAGATTAAACATGTCTGCTAAAAAAACTGTAGCAATTGCTTAAAGGATACACTGGAAACCTGATAAATATAGAATACTATCCCACTCTTTTTATTTTCCTTCTCTCATCTCTCTTTCTCAAATAATGGGGGATCAATGCTAGTGTTTGACTTCAATCTACCTATTAATAGTATCAGAGGGTATAAGCATAGTCAACTGACAATATATATATCAAAGTAATTAATAACCAAGGTGGGTCACACAGCTCTAAGGTTTGGCTTTCTGCTGTCCTCATCTATGGTCATCAAGGTTAAGGTATGGGGGGTTAATAAATTGAACAATGGATCAAATACTGGGCTACAAAGGGGGACATTGCATAATTGGGGATAATAGGGCAGGTGGAGGGACATAGAGATTACAAGATACAAGAATGCATTAATGTAATCTATCTGTGGGAACATTGTTTGCTTATGAAAAATGGTATATACTTAACATATTATAAAGGGTAGGGAAAAAAGAAATATGTAAATAACTTAGGTAGTATAAAGATAGGTCAACATTCTAACATAAATAAAATGCAGATCTTATTGGGACTCTGACAGAAGTATGAACAATACTACTATAAATTATTCACACTATGACACATACACATTAGTATTTAAATATAGAAATTAATGAAACTCTGAAAATTTGACATGGAATGTGAAAGCAGTAAGAGATAGAACCAAAGGGAAACAAATCTTTAATTATGTGGACCGAATGGCAATTCAGGAAACATACCTTTCATAAACAGATTTTCAATTTTACTCTCAAAAATGAGGATCAGGCATAAATGCACCCTATAGAATAAATTCCAAAGGTGTGGCTATATTCTTTAAAAACAACTGTGGAATCACTATTAAAAATTCAATTATTGATACAAGTGGAAGATTCAATATCTGTGAAATTTCAATAAATAATTGCACATATACACTAGTAAATATTTATGGAACTTATGAGAACTCTCCAAAATTCTTTGATGAGTTGTTTTTTTAAAATAACATTTAATTCACCAATAATTATGGGAAGAAATTTTAGTACTCAATACCAAACTAGATAGGTCAAATATATTAGGGGGCAAAATGCAATCAGCAGCTACTAAATTGATGAACTATATATCAGATTTCAGACTTCTAAACCTTTGGCGATATGAAAATCTGGTAACATCACAATACTCTTTTTTTCTGCAGTTCATCAAACGTTTTTTCAGAATTGATTATTTTTTAATCTCAGAAAGTCTAATATACTGGATATCTGACAGCCAATATAAAGCAATAAACATCTCTGATCATAACCCAGTTATACTGACTTTTAAAAAATAAACAGAGCAATGCATGTAATTTAAGACTGGATCCTACTCTACTTAAAGATGACTCATATATTACAAAACTCAATCAAGAGATCAATATATTCTTCCAAAACAACAAATATGCAGACACATCTCCATTAATAATTTGAAACACATTCAAAGCATACATTCGTGGGGTCACAATAGCATATAATTAAAAAAAGGGACATAAGATCTCAACTAGAAAATTTAGAAAACACCATATCTCAAAAAGAAATAATATACAAATGAAATAATAATCAACACACATATCAAGAATTATTAATTGCAAGAAACCAATTTATTAGACTCTCTGCATATAATGCAGAAAAGCAATTACTATGGACTACATCAAAATATTATGCAACAGGGGACAAACCAGATAAAATTCTAACATGGCAACTTCATAAGGAACAAGGAAATAATTTAATTACACAAATCAAAAAGCCCAATGGAAATTTGACAACTGACCCGATGAGATCAATCAGACATTTACAGAATATTATACTCATGTATATACATCCAAAAGAAATGCAGACAATAAGGACATTAATTCATTCTTGAAATCTATACCATTTCCACAGCTAGATACCACGTAAAGTACAACTTTAGGTAAGGATATCATAATGGCAGAATAGAAATGGCTATTAACTCATGAAAAAGTGTAAAAGCACCCAGAACGGATGGCATTCCTATAGAATTTTATAAAACATTTACTAAACAACTCATTACCCATCTAAAAATTTTATTGGACAATATACTAATTTATAACAAACTGCATCCCTCAGGTATGGAAGTAACAATCCTATTTTTTTTTTAAGATAACGATTTCCAACGTCTAACTTCTTACAGGTCTGTCTCCCTGATAAACTCAGACAGTAAAATATTAACAAAAATCCTGATCAAAAGACTTCACAACATACTTCCATCCATAATCCACCCAGATCAAAATGGTTTTATTAAAGGTCATCGATTGAAAGAAAATATCAGAAGAACTCTAAACCTTATTGATAAATTTAAAGACACAAACTACTCCATATTATCCTTAGATACCAAAAAAGCATTTGACAACATCAAATGGTCATACATTTTCAAATTGTTGGCAAATATGAATTGCGGTCCTCAGTTTAGAAAATGAATGAATATATTATACTCCAGTCCTAAAGCCAGGATCAAAACAAATAAACAAACATACAAAGTAATATATCTACACTGTGGCACTAGACAAGGATGCCCATTATCCCCCTTAATCTTCACTCTAGCCATTAAACCATTAGTAATATCCATTGGAAATAACAACAAAGTAAAAGATTTATTAATTAACAATATCAAACACAAAATTAGTCTGTATGCAGATGACACTCTGATAGATACCAATAATTTAAATCAAATTAGTATAGAATTTAAAAAAGACATTAACAAATTTTAAAAAAGTTTCATTGTACAAAATAAACTGGGGTAAGTCTGAGTTAATGGAATCCAAATCACAATCATACCCATTCACAAACACACACATATTAGATGTCAAAAAAGTCACTACACTCAAGTATTTAGGCACCTATCTGGACCAAGATAATTCTAATGTATAGAAAAACAATTTTGATCAATATTCTTGTCAAAAACAAAAACAGAACCTACAAGCTGGGAAACTCTACCATTAACATTGATAGGCTGTATTAATGTCATAAAACTGAACAGTTTACCAAAATATCTATTTCTGTTTCAGAATAGTCCACTTATATTAAATTATACGTTTTTGAAAACAATACAATCTAATATCAGGAAATTTTTGTGGAAAGACAAGAATCCTAGACTTAAACTAGATAAATGATATATATCTAAAGACCAAGGGGACTTGCCTTGCCAAATGTTCGATGGTATTATTTTTCAGCAAACCTTGCCACCACACATGGATGGTTTCATCAAAACCAAGACATGCTATCCACACAGATTGAGACAAGTGCCACAAATTATGACAAAGTCATGCATTTACTCCTGTGATGCGCTCGTTGAAGGTGAGAGTTCGCTCTACTCTAAGGTGGTGGAAAGAGATGAGCGAGGCACCAAGAGTCCGAATTATTTTCGGATAGGATAACTGCTGTCCGGACAAGGAGAGGCAGGAGTCGACTTAGTATTTCGATGCCCGTAGGGTGGGCATTTTATTTGGTACCAAGGGGTAGACAGACACAGTCACAAGAAGGAGTAGGGGATGCCCGATTAACAATAGGGCAATTATAACAGGGATATACTGAAATACTTTTGATCTACCACTTTTATGGTTACCACTACAAGCATAAACTTTAGGCTTACTACCACTCGTATTCTAATACTAGTTTATACTGTACTTCTAAACTCTAAACAAGAATTCAGTTACATGGGCTATTCAGCACTACA
The DNA here is from genome assembly GCA_016271365.2 of Neoceratodus forsteri. Lineage (NCBI taxonomy): Eukaryota > Metazoa > Chordata > Ceratodontiformes > Ceratodontidae > Neoceratodus > Neoceratodus forsteri. Next base: position 828,339,533 of record CM057452.1, read on the forward strand.
TTAGGGTGATCAGCATCACACATCTACAAAACAGTCCAGATTTTACAAGAGTCCAGAGATCTGGTGTCTTCGTGTACACCGTCGTTCTTCGTTGGTAGCTTCAAGGGAAATAAAACAGAACTGTAGAACCCTAATCTCAATTCCCAGCAAGGACCTAGATAAGGCCACTGGGGTGGTGAGAGGTTTGGTAAACAGACCATATATCTTAGGCAAAAGCCCACTCTCTCCGAGGCTGCTGGAATGTAGAACCAAAGCAACTGGTTCCTGAAATAACACACACTGAAGCAAGAGGTTCCTCAGCCAAAACCCACTTCTAGGGTTGTCAAGGATGAAGAAAGACCAAGATCTGCGTGGCGATGAATCCAATGGAGGACTACCATGATCTGACTGATGCTGCAGCACTCCAAGGGTCAGCTGGACTCAGAAGGAACTCTGACAGGACCAGGAACCATAAGAATCTGAAGAGATGATGGTTGATTCTGCAATCCTAGGATCAGGAACTAACACAAAACAAAGAAACGGTGGACGCGTCCCGGACTGGGCTTCGACGGACTCGACTTTTGGCGAACGACCAGGATGGGGTGCAGAACAGGTTCTCCAAGATGAGCTCTCTCTTCTTCTGTAGAGGCGACCAACTTCAGGACATCTGGAACAGGAACCATGCGGGCGACACCAACGCGGCTGTCGTGATGCATTTTAAGCGGACGTACTTTCAAGCTGTGAAAACAAGAAAACGACGGAGTCGACTGAGTACGACTGACGATGGACTTCGACTTCGGCGGACGACACAAACGGATGGGATGAGTTGATGGATGATCTTCCTGAAGTGAAGAATGTTGGAAGGATGTCTTCTTCTGAGTAGAGACTGATTCTGAGCACGTGGTGTAACAGACCACACTAGAAGACTGCAGTGTGGTAGAAGATTGAGACTGTCTTTGTACAGTAGTAAACATATAACTGAAGAATGCCCAATGAACTGTGGAATAGTTAAATAATTTGCCAGGGAGGGCAAATTATAACTTATGGGGTAACTGTTACTGATAAGGGCCAATGTCCAGGTGCTTAAAGCAATAGTTCAGGTACTTGGACCAATAGTTCAGGTACTTCGGACAATAGTTCAGGTACTTAGGACAATAGTTCAGGTACTTAGGGCAACAGTTCAGCATAAACAGTACAGTAATCACAGTAATTTCACAGTATAGGCAAATAGAACAGTCTCAAATGAACCCCTGCTTCTATGGGTAGGGTATTCTGGGATAGGATCCCTTACTGTACGTTGTGGCTAGGGCCTCCCTTTAGTACCACTAGGCTGGCTTGCCCTATTCCGCTAGGCCGGGGCCTCCCTTTAGTACCACTAGGCTGGCTTGCCCTATGCTGCTAGGCCAGGGCCCTCCCTTTAGTACCACTAGGCTGGCTTGCCCTATTCTGCTAGGCCGGGGCCTCCCTTTAGTACCACTAGGCTGGCTTGCCCTATTCCGCTAGGCCGGGGCCTCCCTTTAGTACCACTAGGCTGGCTTACCCTATTCCACTAGACTGGGGCCTCCCTTTAGTACCACTAGGCTGGCTTGCCTTATTCTGCTAGGCTGGGGCTTCCCTTTAGTACCACTAGGCTGGCTTGCCCTATTCCGCTAGGCCGGGGCCTCCCTATCAGCCAGGCTTTACCTCGGGCCTAATGCCCTACCATTACCTCGGGCCTAAAGCTCTACATTGCTTTGGCCTGGTGCCCCACCTTAGATTGGGCCTGGTGCCCCACTTAATACTGGGCCTGGTGCCTCTCGTTACTTTGGGCCTAGTGCCCCACTTTATACTGGGCCTGGTGCCCCTTGTTACCTTGGGCCTGGTGCCCCACCTTAGATTGGGCCTGGTGCCCCAATTTTCAATGGGCCTGATGCTCCTCAACACTTTGAGCCAGATGCCCCACTTTATAATGGGCCTAATGCCCTACTTTACATTTGGGACGGAATTGCCCTTTTAAATGGCATTGCCCCTTTAAATTCTCCAGGCTCCCAATGCCTGCTGTCATTTATGTCATGAAAACCCACCTCTGTTCCGCCCCCTAATGAATATGCATAGGCCTTTAAAATGGCCTTAATACACTGCCCCCTTCCTGTGTGCGTCACTAGCCCCGCCTCCCTTATGAATATTAAAATAGCGGGTCCTAATGACCCGATGCTCCCTGCAGCACTTGGCCGTCTTTCTTAAGCACCTAATGCACTTCTAAACAAAACACAGTCCGCCTTTTAATACAGGCGTGGAATGCTTACAAAATCTATCTTTTGACCAGCTGTAAGTGCACAAGGCACTTTTTCTATTATTTACAGTGTTTTGTGTATGTGTAGGGAGGTTCACTTTTTATGTCTAGGGGCCCCCTTCGTACAGTACCCTGCTGTCTACCCCTGCAGCAGGTACTCTAAGCGCCTGTATATTCTGCATTTATTTATTTATTTTATTTATTTTCTGTAATGACCACCTTTGGGGCATTACAGATTCGGGCCCACCTAAACATACATGTCCCCATGTATTCCCTTAACATTCTATAACATCTATCATCTTATCAACCTCTAAAATCTTACTTAATACTCTATGAAAATCTTACTTAATACTCTATGAAGTCTTACTTTAATGAAACACTCTTAAAATCTCTAAAATATTCTTAAAACATCTACTGTACTGTAAATTTTTGCTTTAAACATTTACCCTAATTGACTGTATCTGGGAAATTACTTGAATTAGATCTACCTGTTGTACCAAGGTACGAGTTGAGAAACTTCTGTGATATACCCTCTAGGAGGGATACCTGTGTTCAGTCTTTGAGATCTGCGGGGCTGGAAGTCAATAGGTTCTGGAACAATACATTCTCCTTCCAGGAAATCCAGTATTTCTGGAGCTAGTACTGGTACACGGTTCGAACGGTCAAGGGAATGCATATGCGAAGTACGAGTCCAAGGTTCAGTACACCAATTTGTTGGTGACTCTGGTTTCCATATTTTGTCTTTGGTGGACTCCTGCCTCTCTTTTGGTGTAGGATTGTCCTGTTCTTTAATGATCACAGTGTCTCTGAAAGTGCATGCTTTTAGTAGGTTGCGATGGACAATTTTGGTGTCATGTCCAAATTCTTGTTGGATTTTGTAGACCGTCAGTTCAGGGTAAGGTATCTCGATGATGTAATAAGGTTCTGATTCCCACTTTGAAGAAAGTTTACTGCATTTCTGGGTCTTTTTCAACATTACCCTTTCTCCTATAAATAAAGGTGTAGCTTTGGCCTTAATATCATAGTTGGTTTTCTGTTTCTGCCGTGCTTGTTCCATGTGTTTTCCAACGATTCTTCCGGCTTCTTGTAACCGTTCATTATGTTCTTGGACCCAATTTGTCACTGGCTCTTTCCTTTAACTTCTTCTGGTGGCACTTCCAATACTAAGTCCATTGGAAGTCTTCCATGTCATCCAAATATCAAGTAGTGCGGGCTATAACCTGTGGAGCAATGAATCGTATTATTATACAGATACGTGAGTTCAGGGAGTAAAGCTGGCCGGAAAGGACATTTGTATTCTGGTAGAGCTCGCAACATTTCTAAGAAAATTTGGTTTGTTCTTTCACAAAGTCCATTTCCTTGGGGATGGTACGCAGTATTCTTTAACTTATGAGTCCCATATAGAGAACACAGTTCGTGAAAGAATTGAGATTTGAAAGATGTTCCTTGATCTGTTAGGATTTTAGTGGGGTATCCATAAGGTCATACAAAACATCTCATAAAGGTTTCAGCAGTAGTTCGAGCAGATAGATCTTTCACTGCACTTGCAACTATGAACTTGGAAAAAATGATCCACCATAGTGATGATGTAAACGTGTCCATTTGAACTAGGATCCAATTTCAAGTGATCAAGAGCAACTAGTTCCAATGGTGCGCTACTGACTATTGGATGGAGAGGAGCTCTCTGATTCCCCTTTTCCTTGCGCTTTAAGTTGCATGTTGGACATTCCTCACACCATTTTGCTATATCATTGCGCATTCCTACCCAATAGAATCACCTTCTGATGATAGCTTCCGTTTTCTTGTGACTGAAATGCCCTGAGTTGTCGTGGTATGCTTCCAACACTACTGAAGCACTGGTATTTGGAACCACGATTTGAATTATTTCTGTGTGGGTGGTGGGATCTCTACTCTTCTTCACCAGATGATCATCTTCTATTGTCAAGCGAGTCCTGTGCCTCCACAGTTTCATCATCTCTGTGGTCAATTTCCTTCTTTCTTTTCTGTTCATGCGCTTCTGTTGCATAACTAGATCTTTCACTTGGCACACTATGGGGTCTTGGCTTTGCAGTATTCAGGTGTGCTAACGGATTATTGTCTGTGAAGACTGTGAAAGGGGTGGCAGCCAAATACTGTCAAAATTTTTCAGTGATGGCCCCGACTAGCGCCAAAAATTCCAATTTAAAAGAGCTATAGCGGGCGTCGTTCCGCTCAGAGCCTCTTAATCCTCTACTGGCGTAGGCTATTACCCTTTCCACACCATTCTGTTCTTGTGCGAGTACCGCACCCAATCCTCTGTTGCTGGCATCTGTATACAATAGAAATGGTTTCGCATAGTCTGGGTACGCCAAGATGGGAGCTTCAGTAAGTATTGTCTTTAGTTGATCGAAGGCCTCTTGTTGCTCGGTACCCCATGTAATCAGGCGATTCTTCGGGACTCTACCTTCTGCTGATCCTCTCAGGAGTTCATGCAAAGGCACAGCAATCTTTGCGAAATTCTTAATAAACCTTCGGTAGTACCCAACAAATCCCAAGAATTTCCGGACCTCTCTGATGGTGGTAGGAACAGGCCATTTCTTAACAGCTTTGATCTTCTCTGGGTCTGGCGTCACTCCATCTGCGGAGACTATATGTCCCAGGTAAGTTACTTTGGTCTGCAGTAGGTGACATTTGGATGGTTTAATTTTCAGCCCATACTGGATCAACTTTTGGAAAACTTCATCCAGGTGGTGCAGATGATCTTCATGTGTTTTGGAATATACGATAATATCGTCCAAATACAACAGCAGGGTGTCAAAATTTTGGCTCCCAAGACAATGTTCCACTAGCCTTTGGAAAGTTCCAGGTGCATTACACAAACCAAAAGGCATCCTAGTGAATTCAAATAAACCCATGGGAGTAATGAAAGCTGTTTTCTCCTGATCCTGGGGGACCATAGGAACCTGCCAGTATCCGCTGGTCAGATCCAGAGTGGAGAATATGGCTGCTGACTGAAGAGCCATGAGGGAATCCTCGATCCTAGGCAGAGGGTATGCGTCTTTGTGAGTGATGGCATTCAACTTGCGGTAATCCACACAGAATCGGATCTTACCATCCTTCTTCTTGACCAGAACAATTGGCGCTGCCCAAGGGCTGTGACTTTCTCTTATCACATTCACCTCTTTCATCTCCTTGATCATCTCTTTGACCTGCTGGTACATAGCTGGTGGAATCGGCCAAATCTCTCTCGGATAGGTGGATATCCATGGGTACTGATGTGATGTTGTACCCCACGAGCTGACCCAAAGTCCAAGGGGTGTTGGCTGAAAGCTTCTTTTCAGTGCAAAACCACCTCCAAAACATCAGCTTTCTGCTTCATGCTGGTCTTTGCATTGCCAACTTTGATTTCCTTGGTCCACTCTAGTGTCTGGTCACCTTCCATCCCATCTTCCGGCACTTTCTCCATTTCTTCCCCAGCTTCAACAATATCCTGCAAACATACTGTGTGGATCTGCGCAACCGGCTGGTTCCGGTACAGCTGCATGTCATGAGTCCTGTAATTAAGCACTTAGACTGGTATCCTACCTCAGATCACCGTGGCCACACTTCTAGCCACTATTATGGGCTCTTCCTTATTCATTGGGTAGGGTTCTACTAGGGCATCATAGTCTTGACCCCTCAGGCCCACCTTTGCTTTGCACCACAAAGTGGTTTCAGTGCCCGGCTTTAAGGTTACAGGTCTAGCATCCATCACCCGTACCTTACCGATTTCACCCTCGGCATTGGCGAATCTTTGGTGGCATTGCAAATAGTGTATGGTCTGTTGCAGGGCATGCTTCTCCACTCGAGGCACGTGTTTGGCTTGCTGATGGAGGATGCTCACTAGTTCGCCGAAACAATTCTGTAGAACGTTCATCCCGAGAATGAGTGGTGGTAGCTAGTCACTCTCAATGTCGCTCACAATGATGCCTGTGCTACGTTGAACATTAGCCCCTAGCTGTACATCAGCTTCCAGGTAACCTAAATACGGGACTTCATCCCCATTGCTTGCAATCAACTTTACCCAAGATCTAGGAGGTGGCTTCAGATCATTGGGCGTCCAGTACCTCCAGAACTCTCTTCCTTGCAGGGTGGTGACTTGCGATCCGGTGTCCAATAGCGCCATCAGCTCGATGCCATCGACCTTAACTGGAATCATTGGGCTGTTGCCAACAAAACACGACTGTTCTAGCGGGACTGCTGGACCGGCTCGGCTATTCTTCGGGGGTCGGTCCTCATCTCCGAAGAATTCCCATTTAAACTTAAGGTGGTATTGACTTGCTGACCACATCTCCATTTGACATGACCACTCACACTGCACCGGCGACATATGGGCCTTCCTTGGCCATCAAATCAATCTGTGGAGCATCTCCCTTCACACCTCCTCGAGTGGTTTATTCGGTCATGCTTCCTCTCTTTCTCCGATGGACCGAAGCTTTTCTCGTTCTTCCACCCAGCCTTCCAACTCTGCATCACTTTATGCATTTCTGCCATCTGGTTGGTCAGCATAGCAATCTGTTCCGTCAGCTCTGAATGGTGTTGAGCACCCATCTGTACAGAGCATATCCGGGTCTGTGACCTTGGGTCAGGTATATGATCATGTCCAGAACGCTGCTCGGGTATGCAACAGCTTCTCTTCCTGGCTCTCATCTTCGTAAGGACACTTCTGGTTGGAGACCCAATTGCCAAGACTGATCTTCTTTCCAACCCTTGAGTGTAGGTCGGCCATTGAGTTCCCATAGAGATTTGGGGATATGCTGGAGCTTCCTTTCTAGGATGCCCTGAACCAAATATTCGGATGGCTTTCTCTTTGAAATCCAGAAAGTCAACTTCAGGGTTCTGCAAATGCAGCATCTGTAGTTCCCTTTTCAAGGCCTCGCTTTGTACTCCTTCCACAAATTTCTCAACTAGTGCTCTGTCTGCATCCCGGACCTCTGCCGCATCTACTCTCTCTATTGCTTTTAACAGCTCTTGTAGACTCAGTGCAAACTCCCTCAGGGTCTCTTGAGACTTCTGGGTACATGAAAAGAACGAACTTCATCTTGAGGTCGTACACGGTCCTAACATCAAAAATCTGCTGCAACCTCTGGAGTATCTGGTCGGCTGTGGCTTTTGCTACACTCGGCCATGATTGGACTTCACGGTGGGCAGCTCCCTTCAATTGGCCGATCAAAATTTCAACTTTTTGTGGCTCTGGGATTTGATACAACTGGAACATGGCTTGCATTTTTGAATGGAATTCTCCCAGATTGCTGGTTCCATCTCCATCTTCTCTCGGAAAACTGCGGAAGCCATGGAGCTCCAAAGTAGTATGGCATGGTTAGGGGAGATGGTGGGATACTCCCTCTAAGTCCATCTAGGTCTCCTCCGGAAAATTCACTACTTCCCCCTGGCTCCATTGGTGCTTCCTACTAAGCCACTCCAACTTTGTACTCCTCGGATAAATTATCTCTATCCTGCCGACTACGCCAAACAATTTAGTTATGTGAAGCGCTCGTTGAAGGTGAGAGTGTGCTCTACTCTAAGGTGGTGGAAAAAGATGAGCGAGGCACCAAGGGTCTGAATTATTTTCGGATAGAATAACTGCTATCCAGACAAGGAGTGGCAGGAGTCGACTTAGTATTTCGATGCCCGCAGGGCGGGTGTTTTATTTGGTACCAAGGGGTAGACAGACACAGTCACAAGAAGGAGTAGGGGATGCCCGATTAACAATAGGGCAATTATAACAGGGATATACTGAAATACTTTTGATCTACACTTTTACAGTTACCACACAAACATAACTTTGAAACACTGCCTCTTATTCAAGACTACTACTGTACTTCTAAACTCTAACAGAATACTTATTCTGATACTGGTTACTGTGACTTACTCTAAACAAGAATTAAATTACAGGCCTACTCACCACTACACAAATTGATCAGCTCACATCTACAATCCGAATTTACAAGTCAAGTCCGGCATCTTCATATACGTCATTCTTCGTGGCAAAAGGAAATAAAACAGAACCATGAACTAATCAATTCCCAGCAAGGACCTAGATTAGGCCACTGGGGTGGTGAGAGGTTTGGTAAACAGACCATATATCTTCGGCAAAAGCCCACTCTCTCCGAGGCTGCCAGAATGTAGAACCAAAGCAACTGGTTCCTGAAATAACACACACTGAAGCAAGATGTTCCTCTACCAAAACCCACTTCTAGGGTTGCCAAGGATAAAGAAAGACCAAGATCTGCGTGGCGATGAATCCAATGGAGGACTACCACAATCTGACTGATGCTGCAGCACTCCAAGGGCCAGCTGGACTCAGAAGGAACTCTGACAGGACCAGGAACCATAAGAATCTGAAGAGATGATGGTTGACTCTGCAATCCTAGGATCAGGAACTAACACAAAACAAAGAAACGGTGGACTCGTCCTGGACTGGGCTCCGACGGACTTGACTTTCTGCGAACGACCAGGATGGGGCGCAGAACAGGTTCTCCAAGATGAGCTCTCTCTTCTTCTGTAGAGGGCGACCAACGTCAGGACATCTGGAACAGGAACCATACGGAACGACACTGGCACGGCTGTCGTGATGCATTTCGGTGGATGTACTTTCAAGCTGTGAAAACAAGAAAACGACTGGTATGACTGACAACAGACTTCGACTTCAGCGGATGACACAAACGGACGGGATGAGTAGATGGATGATCTTCCTGAAGTGAAGAATGTTGGAAGGATGTCTTCTTCTGAGTAGAGACTGATTCTGAGCACGTGGTGTAACAGACCACACTAGGAGACTGCAGTGTGGTAGAAGATTGAGACTGTCTTCGTACAGTAGTAAACATATAACTGAAGAATGCCCAAAGAACTGTGGGATAGTACAATAATTTGCCAGGAAGGGCAAATTATAACTTCAGGGGTAATTGTCACTGATAAGGGCCAATGTCCAGGTGCTTAAAGCAATAGTTCAGGTACTTGGACCAATAGTTCAGGTACTTCGGGCCATAGTTCAGGTACTTAGGGCAATAGTTCAGGTACTTTGGACAATAGTTCAGGTACTTAGGGCAATAGTTCAGGTACTTAGGACAATAGTTCAGGTACTTAGGGCAACAGTTCAGCATAAGCAGTACAGTAATCACAGTAATTTCACAATATAGGCAAATAGAACAGTCTCAAATGAACCCCTGCTTCTATAGGTAGCGTATTCTGGGATAGGATCCCTTAATGTACGTTGTGGCTAGGTCCTCCCTATAGTACCACTAGGCTGGCTTGCCCTATTCCGCTAGGCCGGGGCCTCCCTTTAGTACCACTAGGCTGGCTTGCCCTATTCCGCTAGGCCGGGGCCTCCCTTCAGTACCACTAGGCTGGCTTGCCCTATTCCGCTAGGCTGGGGCCTCCCTTTAGTACCACTAGGCTGGCTTGCCCTATTCCGCTAGGCCGTGGCCTCCCTATAGTACCACTAGGCTGGCTTGCCCTATTCCGCTAGACCGGGGCCTCCCTGTAGTACCACTAGGCTGGCTTGCCCTATTCCGCTAGGCCGGGGCCTCCCTTTAATACCACTAGGCTGGCTTGCCCTATTCCGCTAGGCCGGGGCCTCCCTTTAGTACCACTAGGCTGGCTTGCCCTATTCTGCTAGGCCGGGGCCTCCCTATTAACCAGGCTTTACCTCGGGCCTAATGCCCTACCATTACCTCGGGCCTAAAGCCCTACGTTGCTTTGGCCTGGTGCCCCACCTTAGATTGCGCCTGGTGCCCCACTTAATACTGGGCCTGGTGCCTCTCGTTACCTTGGGCCTGGTGCCCCACTTTATACTGGGCCTGGTGCCCCTCGTTACCTTGGGCCTGGTGCCTCACCTTAGATTGGGCCTGGTGCCCTAATTTTCAATGGGCCTGATGCCCCTCAACACTTTGGGCCAGATGCCCCACTTTATAATGGGCCTAATGCCCTACTTTACATTTGGGCCGGAATTGCCCTTTTAAATGGTGTTGCCCCTTTAAATTCTGCAGGCTCCCAATGCCTGCTGTCATTTATGTTGCAAATACCCGCCTCTGTTCCACCCCCAATTAATATGCATAGGCCTTTAAAATGGCCTTAATACACTGACCCCTCCCTGTGGGCGTCGTTAGCCCCGCCTCCCTTATGAATATTAAAATAGCGGGTCCTAATGACCCGATGCTCCCTGCAGCACTCGGCCGTCTTTCTTAAGCGCCTAATGTGCTTCTAAACAAAACACAGTCCCCCTTTTAATACAGGCGGTCAGCACAACGTGTGCTGCCGCCGACTCACCGCTCTGCACTCTGCAGGGAGTTCTTGGCTACTCTGGGAGGCGGCAGGTGAGCTGCAGTGGGAGGAATCATGCAGGCGGCAAGAGGATGGCTCGGGGCCTCCGATGGCCAAAGGAGATGCAGCTTGCTTGCGCGTGGGACGAAAAAAACTTTGAGACAACACTCGGGGCTAAAAATAATAAGCGGAGGGCTTTTGGGTTCACATAACGCGCAGTGAGCGTTTTCTCGTGGTGCCCCGATGGCACCACCGACTATGGAGTACAGCAGCAGGAGGGAGTCTTCAGGCAGTGGTGGCTAAGCAGGCACACAGCTAAGTCTTCAGGGATGGCTTCAACCCCCAGGTAAGCCTTTTCCTTATCCCTTCAACTTACTGTGTCCTCTCTCCTCAACAGCTGCCCAGGAACTGACCAACTGAACAATTATAGAATTATTTTTAAAAGATAAAACTGACTGGGCTCTAGAATGGCTGGATTCGAATGCTGTGCATGAGCCACTCAGCACAGCATTCCATCCAGGCCATTATGACATGGAATGCTTACAAAATCTATCTTTTGACCAGTTGTAAGTGCACAAGGCACTTTTTCTATTGTTTACAGTGTTTTGTGTGTGTGTAGGGAGGTTGACTTTTTATGTCTAGGGGCCCCCTTCGTACAGTACCCTGCTGCCTACCCCTGCAGCAGGTACTCTAAGCACCTGTATATTCTGTGTTTATTTATTTATTTTATTTATTTTCTGTAATGACCACCTTTGGGGCATTACACTCCTCACCGGCTATAGTTGGAAATATTCTTCACAATTATGTATGTCCATAAAAACTACTTGTCACATATGGGATATAGGAATGCAGCTTACTAACACTAGAAATAATATCTCACTATACTCCCCCATTTATCATAATGGACACTTTCCACCATCACAAACAGATATTGGTTTCAAAACTGATATACAAAAGGCACTAAACAAATTGTGGACCTTTATGATCACAATGGCCTACTCGATATTAATATGAAGCAAGTTCAATCTAACAAATATACACTTTTACAGATATCTGCAAATTCTGGACTACATAAGAAGTAATTGGCAAACATTAGATACCCACAACTAACACAATGGGAAATGCAATTGACCCAGTACAATAATGTAAAACTTATTTCAAAATTCTACTCTGCAATATAAACACAAAAAGCTTTTAAGCTACAAACACTAAAAATGAAAGGGCAGACAACAACCCAGCAAAATATCACAGATACGGTAATCAATGGTCACAAATCATCAACTTAACTAACTTAGGAATAATTTCTTCTAAATTATTAAAGATAAATTCCAACATTATACATACTGTATAACATATTATATTCCACACAGACTAAATTTAATGAATGCCAACTGCTCGAGGTATTGTCTAAAATGTAAGAATCTTTTCCTTTTTTAAATAACCCAAATACCGAATATCATACTAAATACATGGGCCCTGAATACCTAATATTTGGCAGAATATTTGAAAATAGGTATTTGCACAGCCCTACTTCACTTCTCACACCCACACACACAGAACCACTCTGTACACAAACTATGGAACAATAACTGCACAAAACTAATTTTTTTGACCTGTTGTTGGATGATTTGTTTCTGTATTTTCAGAATGTCGACACATCCTACTCCTTCACCTAACAATCTAGGCTTACACATTGTGGGGGAGGGAGGTCACATGGTTACATACCTATATTTCCTGTAACAATATAACCATGTGATAATAGAAACATAAAACACAGAAGCTGATGGCAGAAAAAGACTATTGGTCCATCTATTCTGCTAGTAATACACTATCCAACTCTTGTAATGTAGTGTCTGTACAGGATTTATGCCAACGTTACTTGCTCCCATGTTCCCTAATTTGTTGCTGCCCCTGGGTAACATGTAAGCCTTTAACTGTGTTCCAGCTGTTTCTGAATATATTAATGGTCTTGGCACCCACTACCACAGCTTGCAGGCTGTTCTATGACACAATCACTCTCTTCCGAAACAAGAACTTCTTCATGTCCCTCTTGAATTTCCTTTCTGCCAGCTTCCATTCATATCCCCATATTGCAGATTCACTGTTCCTGTTGAATAGTTCCTCACAGTTTACCTTGTTCATTTGTTTGAGGAATTTGAAGGTCTGTATCATATTGCCCTTCTCCCTTCTGGGCCACTGTAAGTACATGTTTAGTGCCCTAAGCGGATCAACATAGGATCTGTCCTGCAGGCCATGAATAATTTATTTTTACACTATGCTGCACTGTCTTGAGCATGTCTGTGTCTTTCCTCAAGTGAGGAACCCAGAACTAGGAAGAGTACTCCAGGTGTGGTTTTTCCGATGATCTATAGAGAGAGATTAATACCTCCATTCTCCTGCTATCAAATCCCTTGCCAATACACCCCTACACTCTAATTGCCCTGTTGAATACCTTGTTACATTGGCTTGATTGTTTAAGGGAGTCATTTATGATGACTTCTAAGTCCCTTTCTTTTTATTTATTTTTTTGTTAACTGCCTTATGCTCCCATTTTCTGAGTGGCCCCACTCTCATTGATGTCCCCCCACCCCAGTCACCTAGCTTCTCCCTGCACTTACCTGACCTGATTCCCCCAGTGGCTTGTTCTCCATGGCATGGTGGCAGGGAGTCCTCCTCAACCTGCCAGACAAGGATCCACTCCCTGGCAGTGCCTGGGTTACAGGTGCAGGGCCTGCAGAGGTTCAATGGTTATGCTGCCAACTAGGATGATTTTCCCCCTTGTTCTTTCACTTCCCCAAGAAGTGTGCATGCAATGACATCCAGGGTGACATTGCATGTGCTACCACATGCAGTGTATCTGACAACCACTGCTCCTCTGACCCTGCATTGCAAATCCACCATCTTGCCCCCATCCCACTCTAGGGGATAGGCATACACCAGGTGCTTTGCCACCCTCTCCCTGGAATAGGAGAGCATGCTCCTGGATGCTTGATTCTCCTACCCCAGACTGACTCTTTCAACTCTCTGAGTTTGCTCCTGAACCCAAGTCATTGGCGCCACAAGCAATAGTGCTACTTCTGCACCAGTAGGCCAGTGATCTTACATCCCCTTCCTTGGTAGTAGTGTACAGTTTATATCCCCCATCCAATATTTTATCTTGGAGTTCTTGTTCTCAAAATGCATCTTCTTGAACTTTTTGGCATTGAATTTTAACTGCCAAATATTGATCAGCCATTGGGACAGAATGTAGCCTGCCAGCTATTCACCATTCACAAATTAATGCTTACTTCTATGGTGAAGCACCTGGCATAGTTTTGGAATGTGTACTACAACCCAAAGTTTGCAAAGTAAGGTCACTTTACAATGTCTTTATGAACTGTGAAGTTCATGACTCTGACACATCTTTGAAACACCAGAGGGAATGACTGCAAATTAGTAGAATGTGAGGTATAAGAAGAAGGCCAGATGGCACTTCTTCCCTGAAAGGATGTTGGCAGGATGGAATGCACTGACAGAGGGGGTGGTAAATCAAAGTACAGTTGCAGTGTTTAAAAGGGGGTGGGATAGATTCAAGTGGAAGGTTAGGGTAATGGGGAGATGGCACAGCAGCATGTAGCATACGTGCATGCTCTCCACATTCAGCGTACCTAACTGAAATGCAAAATTTGCAAGATGACAACATCAGGTACAGTCAATTTAATTTGTATGCACTTGGTCAGAGAAATGCAAATTTATGCATACAACCAGAAATACGTACAGCTGAAATTCATTTGTCTCAGCTAACGCAGTTGACTGCAAAGTTACATAAGGAGGCTAAGACACCTGTAGGATGGTTACTGTTTCTTTCATTATACATAAAGTACTGTCATGAAGTAAAATAAGAAAATAAAAACCATTAAAACATTTTAAAAATGAATTAAAAATGTTAAAAGTCTGGTAAAAGTCTTTTCTGGACAGGTACTTTACAGAGTTTTAGTTTTGGATTTAATTAATTCAGTTATGTGCATCTGGCATGTGTTATGACTGGTGAGCAATTCCAGCCATTTCTGTAAGTAATAACAACAGCTGAAATCATGTTGCTCCTTTTGCTCAACTTAATGGTAGATTTGCTTCATCTTGCACCCGATTTCTCCTGTTGAGGGCATTAACACCTCCAGCTCATTGACCCCTTCTTGTCAGTCTGTAATGCCCTCATTAAGAACTGACAAGTAGATCTCCTTCTTGGATAGTTCACCAATAGTGGATTTGTCACTATCCATGGAAACAAGATCATTACAATGTGTTGCTAGCATTCCAGGTGAAGTGGGCACAACATCATCAGAGTCATCAACTGGCTCATCCGTGATTCTGGCTTTTCAAAAAAAATTTTTTAAACATCTCTGGTTTTACCTTCCCCCACACAGAGTGCAACAAGTGGATGGCATCAAGGATAGATATCGTCTTGACAATCACATTAAAATTGTGAGTGTCTTGTGGGCCCAACCCCAGTAAAATGTTATTTACAACATTTTTACAGTTGTGTTAAGATTTCAGTTAACACCTTGGATCACTGGTTGAATCAGACCAGTGCAGTCTGGTGGTAAAAACACAACGTGGACATTACAGAGGGTTGTAGGCTTGTGTGCCAGGCAGTCGTCCATAAGGATAGCAATTTTTTGTCTCTGTTGTCTCATTTTTCTAATTGAATGCATTAAGCCAATTATGGAAAATTTCTGTTTTTATTCTGACATTGGCATTAGCAGTGTACTGCACAGGTAGAGCTTCAAGATTCACCTCTTTAAAACATCTGAGTCTTTTAGACTTGCTCATGATCAGGAGCTGCATTTGTTCGGTACCAGAGCTATTCACACCCACCATGACTAATATCCTCATCCTTAGCTTGCTTGTGCCTGGCAGGGTTCTCCTTTTTAAAGGAGAAGGTGCCATCTGGGGTTGCGCAAAAATTAAAAAAACAAGAGCAGTTTCATCGACATTAAAAATGTCTCTTACAGCAAATAAGGAGAGGATGATAGGCAGCACTTCACAGGTCCCCTGATCAGAAGTATCCTGATCGCCCTGAAAGACTAACTGAGGTCAAGGTGCACCCGGATGCACTAAGTAACCACTCACCAAGCAAGGGTGTTGGACTTTAGGAAGGCTGACTTTGTCAAAATGGGAAAGTACCTCAGAAAAGCACTGACAAACAGGCAAGAATTCTAAAAGAACTAAGGGAAGAACTAGTGACACCACTGACTACCCTCTTTAACAAACCGTGGGAGGATGGGGTGGTACCTGAGGACTGGAGGAGGGTAGATGTGATTCCCCTTCACAAAAGTGAGAGCAAGGCAGAGACAGAAAACTATAGACCTGTTAGTCTGACCTCAATGGTAGGGGAAATGATGGAATCACTTCTGAAGGAAAAAATTGTTGAGTACCTAGAGGCCAGTGGGGCACAGTACCCAAGGCAGCATTGATTCACAGTGGGAAGGTTGTGTCAGATGAATCTAATAGATTTCATTGACTGGGTGACCAAAGTAGTAGACCAGGGAGGGGTTGTGGACATGGCCAACCTAGAGTTTGGCAAAGCATTTGACACAGTCCCACACAAAACATTAACAAACAAGTTAGCGAGCCTGGGAGTGGGTCCCAAGATGATAGCCTGGGTAAAGAATTGGCTGGAAAATAGGACACAGAGGATAACAGTAAATGGAGTCCACTCTGAAGAAAGGAGGGTTACTAGTGGGGTACCGCAGGGTTCAGTATTAGGACCGGTCCTCTTCAATGTCTTTATAAGCAACATTGCAGAGGGACTGGAAGGAAAAGTATGTCTCTTTGCAGATGACACAAAGATCTGCAACAGGGTTGATAGACAAAGTGGGGTAGAAAGGATGAGAAGGGACTTGGTAAGGTTGGAAGAATGGTCAAATGTATGACAGCTTAGATTCAGTGCAAAGAAGTGCAAAGTAATGCATCTTGGAAACAAAAACCCAGGGGAAGAGTACACAGTGGGGAGTGACATATTAACAGCAACAAAAATGGAAAGGGACCTGGGGGGTAGTCATATCAGATGACCTAAAGGTGGGCAAGCAATGTGAGAAGGCAGTAAGGAGGGCTGGGAGGATACTGGGATGAGGGAGAGGCATCACCAGTAGAAAACAAGAAGTTGTTATCCCTCTCTACAGATAGTTGGTGAAACCCCATCTGGAGTACTGCGTGCAGTTCTGGAGACCCCATCTCCATAGACAGGATGGAGACTTTCCAGGGGAGGGCAACTAAAATGGTGCAGGTTCTGCAACAGAAGCCATATGAAGAGATACTAAAGGAGTTTAATATGTATACCCTCAAGGAAAGGAGGGAGCAGAGGGGGCATGATAGAAACTATCAAGTATCTCAAGGGAATCAACAAAGTCCAAGAGGGTAGAATCTTTCAGAAAAAGAGATGTACAAGGACAAGGGGGTACAATTTGAAGATAGAGCGGGGACAGCTCAGAGGTAATGTGATGAAGTATTTTTTCACAGATAGGGTTGTGGATGCATGAGGAGGTCGTGGAGTCAAAAACAGTGGGGGAATTCAAGAATGCATGGGACAGACATAAGGCAATTCTAGTGGGGGTGTAGGAGGAAGTAGGCTGTTGGTTAACTGGAATCTGCAGTTTATCCATTAGGTAGGGTAATGGGAAGACTAGGTGGACCAAGCAGTCCTTTTCTGCCATCAAATTCTTTGTTTCTATGTTTCTCCCATCCAATGTAGGTGGTCATCAAAACAAATAAAGCTTTCCCCCAAACTGGTGGGAAACAAGGTAATCAAAAATAGGGCAATGGCTCATTTTAAAAGCTACCTCACAGGAACTGTCTGGAGTTTTCTGGACTTGTGCTTCAATATTGACACTGCCCTTGACTCCTTCATTGAACACTTCAACACTGCAGCAGACAAATTCACCCCATATCACAAGAAGATGATAAATAGCAGGAGCATGAACTGGGTTACCCCCACCCTCTTCAAAATGATGCATCATCATGATAACCTCTGGCAGCAGGCCAGAGCCACAGGGTCAATCTTGGATGTCAAAAGCTACAAATCCACGAGCAACAAGTGCAGCTGGGCAATCTGGCAAGCAAAAACCAAGCCCCACATGAACCAACAATTATGGCATTGAGGTGATGGGAAGAAATTCTGGACCTCGAACAAGAACCTGCTTGGGACTGACAACAAGACACTCCCCAGAATGTTAAACCTCCATGGTGAAATCATCCTTGAGGACAACATCATTGCCAACCTTTTTAATAGTGCATTCATGGACTACAGCATGGTCCTCCCCCACAAGGATGATGCTGATTCCCAATACGGATCACCCACAGATCAGTTACCCATCTATTCAAGCACCATGCACTGCCCCTACTGCTACTTTAGGCAGGTGACTACTAAGGAAAGTCGTAAATATTTAGCAAGAGTCCTGGGCAAAACATGGATGAGGGTGTGATGGGATTGACATGAAGCTAATCTCTACATCCCTCTCAGAGGTTATCAAACTCATCACCAAGCTCTTCAAACTGTCACTCCATCTCTCCAAATTCCCTTCAAGGTAGAGAAAGGCATTGGTTACCCCTGTCCTAAAAGGAAGTGACCAGTCGCTTGTAGCCAGTTACAGGCCCATTTCAATTTTGTCCCCACTCTCCTTAACACTGGAAAGAATCACTGCTGCCCAACTCACAGACCACCTACATAAATACAACTTTAAATGCCCCCAACACCATGGCTTCCACAAGATGCACAGCACTAAGACTGCCCTAACTGAACTCACTAACTTCATATATGAGACACTCGACCAGGGTCACTCGGTTTAGGAAATCCTTATTGACCTAACCAAGACATTTGACTTGGTGAATCACCAACTCCTGCTCTGCAAGTCAGGTTGCCTTAGTCTTCCACCTGCTACAGTAAACTGGTTCAGCAGTTATATGATTGGGCACTCACAGCAAGATAAGATTAATAGAGACATTTTGGAGACCAGAGAGGTCACAGTAGGGGTCCCACAGGGCTCCATCATGGGCCCCCTTCTGTTTAGCCTCTTTGTGAACAACCTACCAGATGCCTTCCCAGCACCCAAAGTCCTGCTTTTTGCAGACAACACTATACTCTTCTCCAAAGACTCCTACCAGGAAGCACTCAACAGTAAACTGCAAAATAATTTTGACCAACTCCAGGATTGGTTTAAAAATAATCTACTAGTGCTCAACCGCGAAAAAATAAAGATGATGCTCTTCATTGTGCATCAAAACAGGAAAGAAACACTCCCCTTCATAATAACAAATAGCTCTGGTGCTGCACTACAGCAGGTGAACTCCATCAGATACTTAGGGATTATGACTGATGAGTCCCTATCATTCGAGGAACACATTGGCAATATTACTTCTGCTGCCAGCAGGAAGCTAGGGACCCTTTACAGACTTCAGCTCTGCTTCACACCGGAGGCTAGGCTTATGGCTATCAGTGGTACACTCCTACCAGTTTTCAATTACAGTAATGTGGTTTACTGTGCAACTTCAGAAATCACCCTACACTGAGTTCAGTCGACTCTCAACAAGAGATGTAGATTTGTGCTCGATGCCGATCGACTCTCACACATGTGCAGTCTTTACTCTAGGACCAAATGGCTTCCTTTCCATGACTGAATCAAACACCAAACATGCCTACTAGGGAAGAAAGGCTCTACTAGGTCTTGCACCTCCATCTGTGCAGGTTGTATTCCAGCCTGACCCCTCCTTGAATATCACTAGAAGAGTAACAAAGCATGCCCTGGTGGTGCCATTCCAGAAAACAACCCTGGGCAGGCAAGCCTTGGCAGTTAGGGCCCCTACCTGGCTAAATGAACTTCCCTATGCCATCACAAGCCTTGCACGTCTTGGCCAATTCAAAGCAGCACTCTGGAAATCCCTCACCCCACCAGAGCACTGCAACTGCCAAACTTATCCACCACCCAATTCCTCACTATCTCCTGACATGACTTGCCCCAGCGCCCCTACTGTTGATTGCCCTCCCTCTTTACCCTCCTCCCCTCTTCTACCACATCTCCCCTCTTTCCCAAATAAACTACTGACTTTTTTTTCCAATGTGAATTTGTAGTCTGATCACTTGTACCTATTCCTCCCAGTAAGGCCAACTGAGTGCCTACTTTTAGCCAGGAGTATACTAACAAACTGTTGAGATTGCAACAGATATACATGTGGGTTCTGTATTAACCTGTTTGCCTTTGTATCAGTTGTGAATGTATTTGCTTATCGTACTGCTTATTGTTTACCAGACAGTGGTTAATAGCTGCAACTGTTTCCCACTCATTTTTGTAAATGTAACTAGCTGTATCCCCTATCATCTCCTGTCTGATGAGGAACCTTTGTAAATGAAGTGTTAGCTCAAAAGTGTAATTCCAAAATGTTACTAAATAAATAAATAAAACGTTCAGCCTTTTCTCCGTGAATGTGCTTGTACTGTAGGTGATATTGTTACATTCTTTCCAGCATGATGGCCAAAAAGTCATCATCTTAAACTTAATCTGAGTGGTAACTGCAAGGCTTCTGGCTTTCTCCAGTGTACCCAGATCGGGATACACCATAATCTCGTGCCACAGTGAACCATCGAAGGTGCGTGTCATCAACTCAGACATCCTTGATGTACCATTTTCTTTTGTGGTGTATGTTTGAGCCAGGACAACACTTCTGCAATATGTTTTCTTTCTGTTTTAATATCCAGCCCACACAGGACAAATCAACTTAAAACTGTGCAGCCAGATCCTTTCTAGAGACTCCCGGCTGTGTGCATTCTATTGAGAAGCTAAACCTTATTCTCCAGCATTAACACGGTGAACACGGCATTGCCCAAACAAACCTACATCACAATAAAAGACACCACACCATTTTGTTGGTATGAAGAAGGCCACAGCTTTATTTAATCTCAATATTTTGCAACATTACAAACATCAAATCAGTATTTTAACTACGATTATGCTCTGTAATGTGGTGAATTTATGTACATTTAAGATGAATGTTTTTACTGTTGTATTAGATTTTATGCATTGTACAGTGCTCTGAGGCCCCGGGAAAGGAGCGCTTTATGAAGTTTAATCTATCTATCTATCTATATCATTATTTTGAAAGTATATACATATACGCAACATAAATCAATTTACATATGATACATTAAGACCCCTGGGGCAGCAAATTCATGTGACCTGGTTTCATCCTACACCATCAGTGACAGCGTTCAGCACAAAGGGGGAACTCTGGCTGTTGAGTCAAACAGACCCACCCTTGGAAATTCACCTCTTCCCCCTTTTACTGGATTCTGGGACATCCATGACCCTTGCCGAGGAGCATGTCCAACCAGGGCCACACTCCCAGCCAGACGGTCATGCACCCTAGTCCATTCCATTGCATGCCTTCATTTGAGTGACCACTTCCAATTTCCATGAAGCATACCCACCCCCAGAGTCATGCCTCTGGCCAACTGTCACCCAATCCCACATAACTTAACTTTTGCACAGCACATTTCATTTCCTAGGCCAGCCATGAATTTACCATCACTTAAACATGCTCAACACATTTCCCCACCAGTGCTCCAGGGGTCTTGTTTAGCCACACAACACTGCCTCACAGAAATCCTGCAGTCACATTTAAAATATCACTACTGATGTTGGACAAGTGCACACCATCCATGCTATACCCTGCACCACACACCTTCACAATATGATGGTGTCTGATGACCTCAGGTTCCACATAAGACTGAAACCCAGGACACCTCCCTGTTCACCTCCCTGTGTGCTATATCAATTGCCTGGGCATTGCATACTTCATGCCATGTAGGTCCATGGGAGAAGATTCCTTAGATGGGCAACACCCTTATTGATTGCCATGAACAATTTTGGGGACCCAAGGGCCACCAAGTCATTTCCTCCTAGGTGCAGCACCAGAGTCAACAGTGGCTGCCTCTGGATCCCCAGCCTGTGCACTGTTTCCATCAACTGACCCCATCTCATGCCCCCCTTTTCACACCCAGAAAATGATGGCCCACTGCTCCGCTATCCCTAGCTGTGTGCCATATGTTCGAACTGCTGCTCTGCCCCTAGCCTCCTGAACATATGAATGCCTGATGATCCATATCTCAGGGATTGCTCCAATGCAGTCTGAAAGATAAGCAAAACAACATGAGTTAACTGCCTACATGAATTTTTTTTTTATTTAAAGCTGCAACCTCAGCCCAAGAGGCTGGCCTGATTGTTACTTAGGTTTGTTTGACATGCCCTCCTGAGGCTTAATGTAGCCTTTAAAAAGTACTTGATACCCATCTGCCAACATTCTTGATCTGTTCCTCCTTCATTCCTAATCTGGCCACCTCTGTAGCTGCCTCAATCCTAAAAGAGTGCATACCAAAGGATCTTGTATCTCTGCCCATGAACCATAAGTCCTTCCATAAAACAGCAGTAAATTGACACCTTGTGATCGACTTCCTGTACCTGCATATGAAGAGGTGCCCTTCCCCCTGTGGTTTGTTAGCTATATAGTCCTGCATTAATGACCATGGACAGATATCCCACACGTGTGTCCTGTGCAGAGTTATGGAGGGAGGTGGACTGCAATGATTTGTCTTGGACCTCTATGTGGAGAGGACTCTGACTATATCTAGTTCCTATTATTCCCATCAGCAGGTAATAGCCTCGTTTTTGAGATTGTTTTAGCCCTAGGATCAGCAGGGGGCTGAGAAATGTACCAGAGATTGGGGAACAATAAGGAGAGGAGCAGAGTGGGCTAAAATTGATTAATACACAGGGAAGTACTGGAGGAGTGGAGGAGGTCCATGGATTAATTGTATTTTAACATTGTACTTTATTTGATTTCAGGGACATTTCTAGTGCTTAGTTTGTTCCTTTGGTACATTTTGGTGGCTAAACTGCTTGATCGACAGGAGCTGTTTTTTCATAAGGCAGCAGCTGATTGTTTCTAGCAGCACATCAACGGCAGCAGAATATCCCACCCACCCACCCCAGGCTCATCCATTTGTCTAGGCTCCCACATCTCTGCTACTTCCTGTCTGCTACAGGTAGATGTAAAACATTACAACATAATATAGTCTATTCTGCAGGAACTAGGCAGGGGTACTATTATTAAAGTTCAGTAATACACTAACCAACTGAAGAAGAGGAGGAAGGAATGAAAGAGATAAAGAAATGAAAAAAGGAGGAGAAAAAAAGGCAAGGAATACAAAGGAACTGTGACTAAGTAAAAGGTACCCTACCTATCAGAAACTCAATCAGCACATCTACTACACTTTCTAGAATGTTCAGCATGGGGATACTGCTCTGTACTGGCTGTGGAACACTCATCTCTAAGGACCACCTCTAGAGGACCGGTCCTTGCCCTGTTTGCAGGAAATTACATGACCTACTGTACATACCCAGCTATAGGCAGCCTGGGGTGAAATTAACAGGCTGTGCATCAGTTACGCTGGACCACACACACAAACACACACACACACACACCACTTCCTCAGAGGTCCACCAGGCCAGGAAGCTGGAGAACAGTAAGAGCAGGATGAAGTAAACCATGGAGGATTGGCATGGACAGCAAAGTTCAGAACACTCCCATAAGGAAGTTAAATCGATCTGACCTCCTAGCGGAGGGGAAGGAGTCAGCCTATGTGAGAGGGGGATGCTAGTCTTGTCAGTGGGATGAAAAGGGAAGCAGCTTCAACAACCAGTGGTGGAGTGGAGAAGACCAAACAGGAAGCCAAGAAAATCCTGGTGGTTGGTGATTCCATGATCAGAGAAATGGAAGCTTGACTGCGCAAGTATTCTCAGAAGGTGGTGACAGTCAGATGCCTTCCTGGTACCTCTGAGAAAAGGGACTGTGAGCACATCTGACAAACTGCAGACAGATACAAGGGGGATCTGGGAGTGCTGGTACACATAGGTACCAATGATCTGGCTAACCAGAAGGTTGAGGATGCTAAAAGGAGTATTGAGAAGCTGGGAGAAAGGCTTTCATCAGCAGTTGATTCCCTGGCCTTTTTGTAAGTTCTACATGTGTGGGATAAGAATGGCAGCATGGAAAGAATCTGACCAACAGAAATAGAGGAACTCAACAGCTGGCTGAAGGACTGGTGCCAGACAAAAAGATTTAAGTTTATCAGATCCTGGGGGAATGTATGGGATGGATCACTTTTCAGGTGGGACGGACTTCACCTCACAGTAGAAGGGAACAAGAGCACTGGCTCAGAAGCTGGAAGATTATTTGGGCCATTTAAACTAATCAGAAGGGGGGACTAAGGCCTGGAGAAAGGTATTGTGCCTAGCCAACTCCAGCCCCCCATAAGAAAACCCGAGAGCAGACAAAATTGTTCCAGTCACGTAAAGACAAAGAAAGGGCATGATGTAGGATGGACATCAGTGAAACAACAAGGGGGAATATCTGTGAGAAAGAGGGAACTCCAATCTGCCAGCAGAAAACATTCTGCAGGCTTGTGGAGGGGAGTCTGCCTCAATGCTAACAGCCAAGGCAACAAGATCAGTGACCTCCAGGCTCTAGTGGGAGACACAGAGGTTGACCTGGTGACTATAACTGAAACCTGGGACACACAACAATGACTGGAACCTTGCAGTTCCAGACTACATACTGTTCAGGAGGGACAGACAGCATGGGATGGGCAGTGGGGTTCGCCTCTATGTGAAAGAGGGCAGCGAAGCTGCTGAAGATATAAGCTCCATGACTGGTAAGGGGGTATAAAGTAACTTTGGGTTCATCTAGCCACCACAGCAGGAAGGAAACTGTGCATGGGGATGGTATACAGACTCCCAGTGAAGGGAGAAGAGAAGGATGGACAATTAGCTGAGGAGACACAAAAGATGGCAGGTAAGGGAGACATCGTGGTGGTTGGGGATCTAAACCTTCCAGATGTGGACTAAGGGGTTCCAGCAGCAAAGAGCTCAAGATGCCAGGCTCTACTGGAAGCAACCCAGGACTGCCCACTGTCCCAACTAGTGAAGGATCCGACCAGGGAGGATGCCATTCTAGATGTGATCCTCACAAATTCAGAAGTAACATGCTGACCCGATGGTGCTGAGGGTTGAGGTGCTGGACACCACACCTTGTGTGCTGGTGACCCAGGTTCAGGAATGGACTCAGGTTGCTCAGGGGTCAGCATGGGCAAGGAAAGATTGAGTGGGGGAAAGTCGACACTCCTCGCCCCCCGCCCTGTCACGGGGGGTAACCTATGGGGGATTCACTGGGAGGGACCGGTGTGGGGATGCTGGGGCTGGAGAGGTGAGCCCCTCTGAGGGCAATGAGGGTTGAAGTACTGGACGCCACACCTCACTCCATGTTGGCGACCTGGGTTCAAGAATGGACTCAGGTTTCTTGGTGGTTAGCAGGGGTGAGGAAGGATTGAATGTATTCCAACAGCTGTCCTTCCTCGGGGGGGGGGCAGTGCAGTGCACTGTAGACTGACTCCCAGTGGTGGCTGGGTGTCAGCACAGTTGCACTGCCAAGAACAGGGAGGTCCCACATCCACGGCGTAAGGCTCCCTCCATGGAGGTGGAGATGGCCACTCCACCCATTGCATATTCATGGGCCCTGGGGAGAAAACAGGTGGAAAAATGGAGCTGAGTGGCTCCATGATGGCCCGGCTGTGCCCACGCCAACACCCCCCACCCCGGAATCTGGATGTTGGCTTCCAGAGAAGGAGGGAAAGTCAACGCTCCTCACCCCCAGCCCTGTCACAGGGGGTGGCAGGGAATGTGTGGGGGATTCACCAGGCGGGCCTGGAGTGGGGATGCCGGTGCTAGAGAGATGAGCCCCTCAGAGGGAGTAGCCAGAGCTACCTGCCAGCTCCATGGAAGGAGGATAAAGTGTAAATAAAAAAAAATTCAGAAGTAATTATATCAGTTAAGGTTGGAGAACCCTTGGCAAATAGCGATCACAATTCTGTCTGGTTTGAAATATCCACAGGGGACACAAAATCCTCCTTAAAGACAGTGGTGCAATGCTTTAGAAGGGCAGATTTTGGCAGATTAAGGCAATTAGTGAGGGAACGGTTCATGAATATCTGGGACAAGTCAGAAGTGGAGGAAATATGAGAAGGTATTGGGGAGCAGTCCTTGAGGCAATTAGGCTCTGCATCCAGACAGTAACGAAGAAAAATAAGTATTATAGACTCATGCGGCTCTCCATATCAGTAAGGGAGGCAATCAGTGCCAAAAGGAATGCATTTAAACTTTACAGGCAGCAAAAGGGGTACAGGGAATGGGAGGATTACATTCAGAAAAGCAGGAAGCCAAGAGAATAGTGAGGGATGCCAAGGCAGCAAAGGAACTGCAGACTGCATGTGGGATTAAATCAGGAGAAAATATTTTTTTCCGCTATATCAGAGAGAAAAGGAAGAAAGGAGGGGAATTGTTAGGTTAAAGGTTAAGGATGAAGTGCTTGAGGACAAAAGTCAAAAAGCTGAGGACCTGAATTAATACTTTTGCTTAGTGTTCACTAGAGAAGAACAGGGCCCACTGCCAAACAGTGGTATCAGGGGTGCAGCCAGGAGGATCCAGAGAAAGTGCATCCAGAAATTCACCACTGAGAGGATCAGGAAAGATCTTTCAGACATCAAGCCTGACATGGACCCAGGCCCTGACCGTTTGCACTCCAGTGTGCTGAGGGAACTGGTGGAGGAGCTAGCAGCCCCTCTTGCACACCTATTCAACAGGTCTCTTAAATTAGGCATTGTACCAAGGGACTGGAGGGTGGCTGACATGGTACCACTCCATAACAGTGGTGATAAGGATAATAATTCTTATACTTGGAAGGCTCTGAAGAACATGCAAGCAAATGATGCCCTGAATAGCTTGGTTTCATACTGAGAATTGAAAACCACATCCAACACCTTTAGTCTTTCTGACAGTTCCAAGAGGCCAATGGACTTCTTGCTGTCCCGTGTTTTTCTCCTATATCTGGCCCACCCCTCTAACATCTTTTTCACTGTGAATGTGTCAGCTGGGTCAGGGAAACCCTGTTTACTCCACATAAAAACTATCCCTTCTAAATGTGACCTAATAGTGACTGGAGCCCTGCTCAACTGTACCAAGTGAAGGATGCAGTCCTGCACCTCTTTTGTGCCTCGTGCTAAGACTCACTTACCTCATGCCTGCAGAAGTCAATAATGGTTGAGAAACTACCTGTATATCTTCTCCGCTATTGCGGGGACAACAGGGAGCTGTACCAGTAGGAATTTTCTTGCTTCCCCAGCTGCCATACAACTTTCGGAATCTGCGTGGGCGATGTATCTGCATGTGGTGCCAGATGTCTGAATCGGTTGAACTGTAATCAAGACAAGGCATCAGTGATCACATGTCTTGCCTGGCAAGTCTCAAGCTGTGAATGTGATTTTATGCTAGATACAGCATATGGCAAACATCCACAACTTCCGGTGACATCAGCCAAGGGAATGCAGTATTAATTTCATGGCTCTTAAAATCAACTCCCAGCTAGCTCCTAAAATTCTACTTTTTCAATATAAAACATGTTTTTCTCAACTCCTGGAAGCCTCTGAAATAGATGGGTGGTAGAAAAAAGAAAAATTAAACTACTCCAACAATGGATTCAGCCAGATCAACCACTGACAGCCTGAATAGCCCTGCTTCACCCAGAGCAATGGTAGAGGCCCCAATCCTGACTTCAGCCACTCAACCCAGGAATGCAGCCATACTAGCAGAATTACAAGAATTTCAGATGGAGGAACACTTCTTCAGAACTGAGCTTATGGCTGAGATAGCTAACACCAATAACAAAGTCACAGAACTAGAAACTCACCACACAAAACTGGATTTGTGCACAGACCACCTGTAATGTGTGGTCATGCACCTAATGAGGGAATAGAAGCAACTAGCAGAGAAATGAGATGATCTAGAAAACTGATTGTGATGAAACAATGTCCACATGTCGGGAATACCGAAGATGAGGAGGGTTGAGACATGGGAGTCTTCTTAGACACTCTTCTAAGGAAACTTCTACAGTTGGGCCCTGACTTCCTGCTAGACATCGAGGGGGCACACAGAGTGCTGACTCCCAAACCCTAGAGGAAAGAGGAGAGACAGGGCTCTATTATCATGAACTTTCTGAGTTATTCCACCAAACAACAAATACTACTGAGAGCATGGTGCCTTAAGACAGTCCAGTACAAAAACACCCGCATCTTCTTTGACAATGATTACTCACCAACGGTCGCAACTAATAGAAGGGCATATGGCCCAGTTCTTCATGTGCTTCGAATCCAGCAATTGAAGTTTCAAACCCAGTATCCAACTCGATAGGTCGTAATGTTCCTGAAGGATCCGCAAAGCTTTGCCACTCCCTAAGAAGCCATCCATGTGCTGAACAGCAAGGGCTTTGATGTTCCTCTTCCTCGCAGATTGATGGCAACAGAAGAACAAACTTTTCAAAACACGACCTGGGACAAAGCAACAACGAGGCAGACATGAAAGCAGCAGGGTTGGGCTACCCTATAGGACATCAAGGAGTTGCTCCAGACCTTCCAACACTATGAGCTGAACTGAACAATTCTCAGCTCTCTGTAAGCTGAGTAACAGGTATTCTCAGGACTAGGTCCTGAGCTGTCAGTAAAATTTATACTTTTTAAAAGGGCAGCCTTCCCAGACAGAACTTATGTAGAGGGGATCGAGGGAGAAGGTGTGTCTCTCCTGCTCTAGCATGTAATTTTCAGTGGTAGAAATCACAGCTTGACCATTGAGCAGTGAGCTGCCTCCCTCTCTAACAATCCCAAGGTTTTTTTTCTGTCTTCCAAGTGGTCAGACATCCATCTTCTGCTCCAAAAGACATTAAGTACCCCCTGGCTTAGTCTCTCCAATTGGAACCAGTGAACGGGACACCTAGGGATCCCTCCCCCACTACACTATACACCTTGCCATTTCCAGCAAGGACAGATGTGTGCAGTTGGTAATTACTCTTTGGCTTTTCAGCTGGCCACTCTCCCTTCCCAACGAGGTTTCACATTGATTTGCAGGTGTTATACATCCTTTGGGCACAACCATGTTTTCAGAATCAAACTAATTAAGATGAGAGGGGCTAGCTGGAGTTCCACACCCCACCCCCACATGTTGACTTTGATAGGTGAATGATGCTCCTGAGGGGGCTTAGGCCAGCATAGTATTTATACAAAAGGTACCTTATGAGTGGCATAGTATAGATACCTCTCTTCCCATGGTCCACTATAAATGGAGGCACCTACATAAAAATGGAACCTGTCTGTTTTCACAGTTTGCCTGTTGCTGCTGCTGTTTGTTCCCTGCTTGGAGACATGCTGCTCCCACTGTGGCACAGCAGCCTGAAGCTGTGAAGCAACTGTAGTAATGTGGCCGGGAGCTTGTGGCTTTGGATGGGGGATGAGCAGTCCAAGCAGATGAAGTCTTAGGGACAAACGTCCTGACTGCAGTTGGGTACCCTTGGTGAGAAAGAGCAAGCCACAGTGAAAAGTGCAGAGAATATAAAATATAAACTGACTTGCGGTTGGCTATGATAAATTTGGAGGTTCATCTGGATACGTCTGTTGCTAGCTGGAAAAACAGCACCATCTAAGCCTCTGAAATAGATGACAGAAGGTGGATAGCAGTGACGTATACAGCAAAGATCAAGGCATCTAGTCTAGAGATGGCTTAGCGATCTCCGCCCAGACTGCTTGCTGTCAGATGTAGCAGGAGAGCCCCTGTGTGTTAGACTAGGGAAGCTTCACATACTTTTAGACTTACTCTTATTATATGACTGCTACCAACTCAGAATACAGCCTTGCTTATCTCATTATCAAACAAACATGGGGATACATAGTGGCGAACTTGCTCCGAGATGGAGGGAGAAAGCCTGTCCTTATTTATTGGGATAGTAAGCCCTCCCCGTTCTGTTTTGGCCACTTGCAGTGAAGAACATAGTCCCCCCCAGGCACAACCAAACATATAAGATATAAGTATACCAAATATAAACCAAATACCTTGCCCATCTGCAATTTCTTTATACACATAGTTCTTCCATAATGGCTGGGGCACATGTTGCCCTCTACTCATTATCTGGGCTCTCCTGCACATGCAGTCATTTTGGGGACCTTGGATACAGACTAATAGTCCAGCCCCCCCTATAAAAATGCAGCTTTGGTAGCCATTAGAATATGCAGTCAGCTACAACTGATTGCTGAACGTAGAGAGGACTGATCCGAGCTACTATAGGTACCCAGTTGAAGGCATCCTTCTGTGGCATAGAGTACATTATATAAGCAGCCCCACCTTGTTATAGAAGGAAATTAAAGGGCTTAACCCTAGATTATTTTGTAAAGGGAGTGCCAGTAGGACCGATCCTCAGCAACATACAGGCACAGATTGAATATTATGTTTACTGCCCCTAATATTAATCCCCACCCTGAGACTCAGGTTGTGTAGGGACAGTATTCCCTGCCTCAACAATCTGTGAGGAAAATACAGCCACAGACTGTCTCTCCTAATTGATCAGAGTGGATATTCCTAAGGACCCCCCTTTGACCAGGGGAAAGAGGTGGGAGAGGGGATCATGATGGTGAGAAAGGTGACCTGAGGGAACCCCCGTCCTGAGGGCTTGGTTGAAGGGAGATACTCTGTATGAAGCCTACAACTAATGCAGCCACTACCTACAGTGTTGGGAAATACAGTGCAGCCCACTTAAGTGCACACCCTCGGGATATGACATTTTTGTGCACTTAGGTGGGCTGTGTACTTATCCGGACAAAATTATTTTCCACTCAAACGTTCAGTTGTGTACTGCGGTAAACACTTTATTAAATTAAACAGGTGTAGTCATATAAAAACAATGAAAGGTTAGCAAGTAAACAAGCAATCAAGCAAAAAAGCATTCAGATTATTGTGTGAAAAAATCGGTAATTTTCTTTTGTTTGTAGACTGGATTGCCAAACTCTTAACATAACTGTCAAACTGAAATAGCAAAGCAAAATCACTTTTTTCTTTGTTTAAAACAAAACACCTCACAGTTTCCAACACTGCAACAGCGGCTGCTGCAGTCACTGGCTTGTTATCACAATCCTTCTCGCCCTCATCCTCCTGGTCTACAAACGATATCCCCGCTGATGTCATTACAGAGTTCCTGCTCATCAAGAGCACCCTTGGTCTGCAATCCTGCATCGATGTCCGCATACTCGAGAAATTCCTGGGTCAACAAACCAGGCAGAAGATCAGTCTCAGACACAGCATCATCCTTCTCTACCTCAGCATCTGACATGGACGCTGAGAACCCAGCCTTCCTGTAGCAGTTGATTATTGTTGTTACGGCAACTGATGTCCAGGCAAAGTCTAGCATTTGTATGGCATCCAGCACATTGATTTTCTTAGCCAGTTCGGACACTTTGTTAGTGCCTGCTGAAGAGCCTGAATCAATACACACCAGCAATTTTTCAATGATCTACAAGAAATAAGAAATTAGAATTTGAAGCTTTGTGTGAACAAAATTTGTGGGAGTATGTTCTTTGTCCAGTTATCGGCAGATTCTGTGTCGGCGTCTTTTTTTTCTCCATGGCACCATTTATAAATTATGCCATTTCTCTTTTTCCATCTGCACAACCACCCATTCGTGGGTATAAATGGCACCTCCATAATGTCAGCTAGTTGCTGAGCTTTTTGCATCAGAATAGGGCCATTAATAGGTGCATCCACAGAACGGCTTGCAGTGAACCACCTGAGCAGTGCAGTTTAACTGTGTCACTTTTTCCCATTCTTTTCCTCTTTCGCCCAAGCTTCTCACCGCTCTCCCACTCTGCCAGCAGTTTTTCTTGAGAAGCGTAAATACGGGAAATTTTAGAAACATCAACACTGTACTCTTTTGCCAGGTCAGCCCATTTAACATCAGGCTGTGACAACTTATTCAGTAGAGTGATTTTCTGCTAAAGGGTAAGTGTATTTTTTCTTATTTTATCCATGTCGTAACGCTGAACTGAGCACTGCCTAGTTCCGTGTGCTCTGCTCTGAGCAGTTTGTATAAGCCATCACTAAAAAAAAAGTCAAGTGGTCATTTACAGTACTGTAGGTCCAGTTTCTAAGTGAGCAATTGATCATTCAATTAAGTAATTATCCAGGTCAATGTGTACTTATACAGATTCTGAGCCAAAACATTTTACATTGTCATAACGAAAACTGTGCATTTCTCTGAAATGTTCACTTCTGTGTAGTGCACTTATCAGGACAATTTAACACTGAGAATATAGGAAAAAAATCGGGATATTGGTTTTCTGTGCACTAAACCGGGATGTGCATTTATCTGATGTGCACTTACGTGGGCTCCACTGTACATAGATTTCCAAGATGCTGAAATACTTGACACTTCATAACAGCTGGGATCTGTCTTGGAACATATTGCCAACTCCAGCACTTGATAGCTCTAAATAACACCTCCTTACTAGGAGACAGTCAGACAGGAGAGCACAGGTGAGGTTGATAGACCACCCCCCGTAATTGGGGGCAGATAAACGGGGGAATTTCCCCATTAATAAGCCACAAGATCACAGCCACCATTCATCCATGGCAGGTGCCAGTACTAACAAACATGCCTCATGAATCTTAGATGATCCATAGACTGAGGTGGCTAGTTGCTATGAGGCGAATTACATAGATTAAGGGGCAACAGAGGTGATGCTTATTTCGTGGAGACAAGGGGTCTGGGATGGAAGGCACACAGAGCCTCTTGACTATTGTTCTCAGTGGCCCTCCCCCCCTTAACTAGATATCACCTAACCCTTAACTCCCTAGGCAGACTGGTAGTCCTGTGCTTTCCTGCTTCTAAAAGAGTAATTGCCAGGGCCACCAGGTGCAGATAATGTAGACTATGAACCGTTCTCACTATTGCCAGTTCTACTGCCATTCCAGATGCTGTTATAGCAAGTTGGATACTTCTGCCATTGACTAGATTCTGGTAGAATCTGTTCGCTGGGGCTTAAGATGCACCCTCCCCCCAAATTGTTACCTAAAAACCTATTTCACAATGGGAGTTGATTTGCCCAAAGTGAAATGTCAACCACCTATTTTCTTCCCAGAACTGATGTTATCTGGAGGCTAGGTAAAAGGCTTAGCTATCCTTTTGCCAAACCCTCTTTAGTAGCATTTTGATGCTACGGACGTCCACAGTCTAACTGTGAATTCCCCCATAGGGAGTGCATATCACCTCCCCACAAAGGAGACTAACTTGTTCTCTCTCTTCCTTGGAAGCTCTGTTGAAGGGTTCCCCCTCATATATGGTAGTGGGACTTGTCCAGCTTTTTGTAGCCAGACCCACATGCCAGTTACTAGAGTTAGTAGTTATTTTGTCTGCCCTGTTGGCTCCCAGACTACACTTTGTTTGATATTATGTACTGTTACTTATTTGATACTGTGTTCTCAGCTCTATTCTGCCTCTTTAACTGTCCTTAATTCTTACTATTTCACCTCTCTTGCTACCTATAGTTTGCAGATGAGATTGAGTGACCCGTCCCCTCAGGCCAACCATGAATAGCGCAAGCCCTAATGACTAAGTCATCAACGGTTATCTTGTTTAACATCAATGGGATTTACAGCCTGATCAAAAGGTACCGTTTGTTATATCAGCTCAAAAGAGGTAAGTCAGAAGTGGTGCTACTTCAGGAGATTATCTCTCAGAAACAGAACATGCAAAATTCACATTACTAGGATGCTAGACTGTTGTGGCAGCCTCACATTCATCAGGATGGAAGAGCGGGGTGACAATGTTGATCCCCAGAGGGATACCTTTAACCTTAGAAGACCAGATTATTGACTCTGAAGGTCACTATGCCAGTTCTGTAGGTCAACTATATAGTTCACCAGTCACCCTAGTTTCCCTATATCTACCCCCAGGATCCAAGAAAACCATTGCCCAGCAGTTAATTAGCAAACTATTACCAGTACTGAAAGGCCAACTAATTATGGGAGGACACCTCAATGTCACGCTGTCCCCTGCTTTGGACACATCAGGCCAAACTGCTCATCGCACCTCATCCTTTCAAAAATACTTACAATATATGCTTCCCTATCTAGGATTCATAGATTTATGGAGACACTTCTTCCCAACGGGAAGAAAATTCACTCATTATGCCCATCACATGAGGTAATCATCCCGCCTTGACTACATATTCACCACGGCGGAACATATTGATTCAGCCCGAGACCTCAGACATGGAACATTGCTCCTCTCAGACAATTCCCCTATATATGCAGTCTTTGATCTAGGAAGCATGTTAAGTCTAGCCACTGGAGGCTAAACCTTATGCACCTCTGAGACCTGGAATTCAAGCAATTAGTTGAGGAGGCCATTACTCGCATCCGCCATGACAATACAGACCCAGTCATGACCCAGTTATACTCTGGGACACCATTAAAGCAGTCATTAGAGGGGAGATTATATATTATTCTATCCAAAAAAAAGCTGGAAAGGGAGGCACATATGCAAGAGCTCCAAACTACCTTACATACCCTTCAATGCTTTCAGCACCATGGAGATCATTCCTTGACTTAACAAATTCAAAGGGTCAAACAAGATCTCCAAAAATTAGTAGATCAAAAGATTGAACAACAACTTTTATATGTAAAACACCACCATTATGAGGGAGGCCCTAGAGAGGCATGTAATTTAGCCTGTAAATGTTGTGACTTTTGCACTCAGGCCTGCATAACACAGATAATAGACCCAGATACAGGCTCTCTACTAACACAGCCAATGGATATATGGACAGCAGTGGCTAAATACTATCAGCAGCTTTACAGTGCAGATAATTGTGCCTCACCTACTCAGATAGAGGTATACCTCAGTAAACTCCCCCTTCCCTGGCTATCGGAGGAACAGGCCCAAGGCCTACTAACCCCTATAACAATAACTGAAATTGTGGCCGTACTCCAAGATTCCAAAATTCAAACAGACCCTGCCCAGATGGCTACCCCATCGAGTTTTGTAAAGCATTCTGGGAACCCCTTACCCCTACACTACTTTTGGCCTTCAGGGAAATACTGAATGGTGAAACCCCTCCCCCTCTTGTAAATACGTGGCCATCTTGGCAATACTAAACCCCAGAAAGAGCCCCAATATCCAGTCTCATATAGACATACATCTATGCTATAAAATATATATGTCCATTATGGGTTGATGACTTGGGCATCTTCTTCCTAGATTAATAGACCCTGATCAAGTCAGATTCATGCAGCAATGTCAAGCACATGATAGTGTTTGATGCAACCTTCTTCTTCTTGTGGACTATGCCACCATATGCCAGATCCCTCTTGCACTGAAGAGTCTGGATGCTGAAAAGGCATTTCACAGGGTGGCCTGGCCATATCTCTGGGCCACCCTGTCACGCTTTGGATTTCCCCAGGAGTGCGTACAGACTGGACAAGCTATGCACAATTCTGCCCAAGCCTACCTCAAGCTGGATTGCTCCCTCTCTCATTCTTTCCTCCTAACCTGAGCCACCCATCAGGAATGCCTATTGTCCCCACTCCTATTCGCTGTCTACTTGGAGCCATAGGCAGCAGCTATACAAAACCACCCTGGTGTGGAGGGAATACCCCTATGGGTAGGCAATATAAAATATCCCTATTAGCTGATGACATACTGTTAACAGTAACATCACTGGAGGACTCCATCACAGCTCTCTGAGACCTACTCCTGGAGTTCAGTGAATTGGCAGGGTATAAATTAAACCCTTCAAAAAATGGAGACACTTATTTATAACTTTTACCCTTTGGCATAGTTAAAAAGGGCATTTTCCTTTAAATGGCATAAGCTGGCCATCAGGTACCTTGGAATCAAAATGACAAAACATTTGGAGCATCTAGACCTACTAATATATAAGTCCTTAACAAATCACTGTTGAGCTTTCTCGATGGACAAATCATACCCTTGGGTTTTTTTTAACCATGTTGAAGTAATACGACAAAACATCCTTCCCAGGATCTTATACTATCTCCAGACCCTCCCCATCACTCCAGATAAAGCATACTTCTGGACCTGGGACAAAGCAATCTCCCGCTTTGACTGGGCAAATCACCTCAGATCAACTACTCGATTCTACAGCTCCCCAGGGACAAAGAAGGAGTTAATCTGCCCAACCTACTTCAGTATTCCCTAGCATCCCATCTTTGCATAATTTGCCTCTGGCATGCCTCATCTTATCATTCTTACTGGAAGATGATCAAAAAAAAATATTAAATGATACCCATGACCATGCACAATATCCTTTCAGTAACTCACCTGCATGCACTCCATTCAGTAAGTTCTAGCGGATATGGCTAAAACGTTTAGACAGTGGATGTTTATTCGTAAACGTTTCTTAAACCCAATAGACCAGTTCTACCTCAGAACCATAGTGCATGATGATGCTTTTCCTCCCAACAACATAGGCAAAAAATTATTAACGAGGTAGAGATCTGATATGTATTCCAGCTTGTCACCCAAGCAGGGATATTACAATTTGTTACCCTCCAGGCTTCTTTTCATCTTCCTTCAACTGATTTCCACAAATACATGCAGCTCCGTTCTTACTTCATGGTTCAAGAAGAAGATCTAACCTGTGCAGCTGAAAAAATACATCCATTCATCCCCTTACTAAAATTCTATCTACTAGGTAACACCTGGGCACATCTAATTAACTTATGGTACAAGGCCCTACTGGCTTTGTCTACAGCCTGTACTGATTCTATGCATAACAGATGGGATAAAGATTTGGGAATGGCCCACTCTATAGAACAGTGGCATAAATTTACTCCTCCTGCTCATAGGGTCAAAGCATCAACCTACTGGAGGAAATATGCATGAAAGTGCCGACTCCAGTACTTCCACACACCAGCGGTGATTGCTAAATTTACAGGCCCTGTTGCAGGCCACTGCTGGTGCAACTGTAGGGAGATACGGGCAGATCAAACTCATGTTCTATGGACCTGCCCATACCTTCAGTCCTACTGGCAGTAAATAGTCCATGAGTTCCAAAAAATCTTTTAATGCCCCGGTGTGGTAACACCATCTTTTATCCTAACAGCCATTCCCCCAAATCACTGTAGGTTAAACAAACCATCTTTAAAATTGGTCATCTTACTAATTTTAACAGCTAAAAAAGCCATTATCAGACTCTGGCACATCAAAAAAATTCCCCACCTGCACTACCTGGTGGGAGCTCAGAATTGGTCTGTACACCTTGGAAAGGATGTCAGCTAGAATCTCAAATTGCACACACTCTTTTAAAATTAAATGACAAATATGGAACATGTACCCATGAGACAATTACTTAGATGTTGTACCGTAGGGCTGGGTCTCGCCTCTCATCTGCTTCCTCTTCTTCACTTCATCTCCCTTTTCCTATATGGTTTCATAAACTTTTCCGAAACTACTTCACTCTCACTATCTCTTCTACCACTATCTTATATCTGCTCTGGTTTTCATCCCTATCGCTAACTCCATTTCATTAGAAATAAACGAATCAGTCAGAGGACATCAAAGCTGGCATTCCACTTGGATTTATCAGATATTATTGACTTTCGCATATAACTGCCTCATACAGATACAACCTTGAATAATGAATAGACTCTCTTTACAAATGATAAAGATATTTACTTCATCAGTACAATAACACAATTTGAAGTGAAAATGTGAACTAATGATGCTCTATAAGGTGCTGTCTACCTGTATCCATAATATTTGATATAATGATTTAAACTCTGCACATTCGTGTGTTATGCTTTTACAATAAGTTGTATATACTGTTCTTAAATATATTTGTGTATAGTTCATTCTGAAAAAAATAAAGGTAACCATCTGCAGCACCCTTATCACATCCTCAGATCTGGAAGTCTGTGAGCTGATTATGTCAGCCACAGCTCTGTTGTCAATGTGGAACAGTATGTATTGGTTTTCCAGATTGTGTCCCCAGACCCTCACTTCCACCATGATAGGGAACAACTCCAGCAGCATGATATTCCTCGTGAGTTCTTGCTCCACCCACTTCCGCAGCCACTGGTCAGCAAATCTTGCACCCTGGAAGAAGGCTCCAAAACCTAATCCTCCCAAGGCATCTGCAACCAAGTCCAATACCTTGTGCACCCCTGAACTATCCTGCCAAATAGCTACACCATTTAAATCCTGTAAGAACAATTCCTATACTTTGAGGTTGGCCTTCATTCCACGCAAAATACTGATATGATAATAAGGCATCATGTGGCTGGCCATCATAGCTGCCAGCCTCCTAAGGAAAGGCCTTCCCAGGCTGATGGCCCAGAACCAAAAAATTCAAATGCCCCAGAAGAGATTGCAATTGCAGGATGGTGACCTTCTTAGCTCACGCAACTTCCCCCAACAACCATCTCAAAGTCTCAACCTTCTCCTGCAGCAGTCTGGATACCATGTTTATAGTATCCAGCTCAATGCTCAAGTGGGAAATGCACATAGTGGGGTCTTCCATCTTTTCAGGGGCCAATGGCATGCCAAAATGTTCCATTAGGGTACAAAAACCTACAAATGTATCCAAACATTTACCTGTTCTGCTGGGCCCTGTGAATAAAAAATCATCCAAATAATGACTAATATGTTGTTTCCTGTGTATATCTTGGTGTTCCACTCCAAAAATGATGTCAACGTCTTGGAATTCATACTGCTTATTGAGCATCCATTTGGTATGGCCTTGTCAAAATATCACTGCCCCTAGAACATAAAACCCAACAGCTCATTATCCCTCAGTCTTACCAGGAGAAGGTGAAAAGCTGACCTAATGTCACTTTTCACCATCTATGTGCCCGGACCGAAACTGTAGACCAGCTCAACCACCACACTGAATGATGCATACTTGACAGAGCTATCCTCCAGTGCTATGAAATCATTCACTGACTTGCCTTTCAGGTATGACAAGTGATGAATCCATCGATACTCTCCATGTTTCTTTTTGGTGATTATCCCCAGTGGTGATACCTGAGGCTAGGAAGGGGTGCCTGTCAAAGGAGACTGCTACGTAGCCCGCCTCTACTTGTTTCTTAATCTTTTGTTTGAGTGTGTCAGACAGGGCCATCACTGATTTAAGGTTGTGAGTAGTCATACCAACTGGGGGGCCATTATACAGGATTTCAAAGCCTGTGCTGAAGCTGTCAATCAACATTTTTGCTGCTTTATGGTCGGGGTACTGGGAAAGCCAAGGGGCAAAGCTACTGAACAGCACTGGTGTGTTAGCCAGACTTTACAGCTCCCTGATTTGTTTTGTCTCCTCCCATTGACTCAGACCTGTGGTGCCCTGCTGAGAATCCCCTGCAGTCCGTGACCCAGGGTCCCCCCTCACAGTTCTTGCAGATATGGCTACAGTATATTTGCAGTAGGCTTGAAAACACTGCCCCTTATTATAATCATAGCAGGCTCTTTTTCCGCTCTTCTTATGCCCATTTTTATTGTCACCTTAGGCCTGCCAGGCAATAAGATGCTTGTTGTCTGTATAAGTGACAACACTGGATATCCCCCACATCACATTCCGTGCCCACAAATCCATGTGCAGGTTCTCCCATTCTAGGTTAGGCTGTCATGCCATCTTTAACCAAGATTGCTCATTATATATTAGCCATGTGTAATGGTCAAAGGACAGTTGGGCAAATTTTATTCTGTCCCAATATTTGAGCAGGGATAACAGTTTCTCCAGGTATTTCATACCATACACTGACATGTATATGTCAAATACTGCTGCCTAGTTCTCAAAGGTAAAGGTGACTTTGGGCCTCCATGGGTTCTCCTTCTACAGCTTCTTTTCATCCTCTTCTTCAGGGAGCTCCCTATGTAGGAGAGAGAACATGTCAATATACTCCCCCCACCAAATTTTTTCATGTATAGCATCTGACAGATGATCCCATAATGGGTCATCAACCCCCCCCCCCACATCTGCCCACTTCTCACCTGTCTTTTTTCAAATTTGCAGGGCCACCAACCCCTGCACCAGGCTGCAAGGGGGTTGCACTCATGGTGCCCAGGGCCCGAGGGGCACCTGAATTGTCTTGTCCCCCCACCATTCTATTATCTTGCTGCTTTATGAATGGAATTTCTGGGGGATTGGAGGGGGGGGTGTTACCTGTCCAGACCCAAATTGCTGCATCCTCCATGACCAATATTGCTGGCCGTGTTATTCCTCCTATCAACGTTAGCTGCAGAGCCACCAGGCTCTGTGAAAGTGGATCAGTCAGCTGCTGTGAGTTCCCCACAACCACTGTTACTTGTTAGGGGGCCAGCCCCTGTGTTGCCAGCACTACCACCCCATGAGGGAGAATGTTGGGGGGGATGCCCCACCATCTCTACTGGCTCAACAATGGAGGCATGCCAGATGGATGACTGCCCATCCCGCTGAGCATTCATGGCCAGATTTGCAGCCATTGTGACCACATAGTTCCCCAAGGAAAGGCTGGCCACTGCAGCATTTGGGGATTCCCTGCCATGTATGGGTGTGCGGCCCACCAACCTTTCATGTCACCTGTGTTAACTGGCCCACTGAGGGAATAGCTGGTGCCCCTCTTGGGAACCGTGGACCATCTGGAAATCTACCCAAACCATCTTGGCTAAGACTGTGCAGTTCCTCAGTTGGAACCCCATCGCAGCCCCCAATATGGTGCCTGTTGTGGTCAGGTGATGCATGTTCACTCCTCCGTCTCCCCTTTCCTCTGCTAAGTTAAAGTGTACATCACTCTGCAACTGTTCCACGACTACCCTGGCTGAGTGTGTCCCTCAGGCCATCTGTAGAGCATGGCCTGCCATATGCCATATTTGGTCTTCCTAGAGGAATGATCCTCTAACTCCTGTCATGCTCCATAACCTAATATCCCACATATGGCCTACAACAGCAACCACCACCAAAATAGGGCAGCCAGAAGAAAAAGGAAGAAAAGAAATGCAGGACAGCTAGTATGAGCATGGCTGCTGCGTGCAGTGGAGGGGCAGACCGTCACCAGGGGACCCAATGGGTGAGCTCGACCAGCCTGACACAACCCTTCCAGGCTAGCTGGGAGAGGGAGATGCAGAGAGACATTGGCAAAGTGGCTATCTGTTAGACAGTGGAAAGTGTTACTATTGTAAAAACAGAAGCTTAAAACAGGGATGTCACTACATTTCACAAATAATTCAAGTCTTTTAATTGAAAACATTTCATTTAAATTGTTGCATCTAGGTGGTCCATCACCACCCCGCTCCCCACCACTCATTCCCAACCCATCTGGGGTCCACAATGCCATCCCCCCCCCATCCTGTCCACCCCATGGGTTACTGGAACAGCCCCCTTCCCTTCTCTACCCCCTGAAAATTACAGTATGCTGTAAGTTGACCAGACGCTGCAATGAATGAACGTGTGCACTGATTCATTCAGCCAAGTGGGCAGCCTGCCATGAAGGAGAGAGGAGGGCTTTGCTGGTCACTTGCTTGTGACTGGGATGGGGGGAGCTGGGTGGTGATGGACTATCTGCCAGGGTGGGGCGGTGAGGGGTCCACTAGATACCAGGGAATGAGAAAAGAATATTTTATTTTTTATATGGAGGGGCGATCAGCAGCTGGGGTGGACTGGACATCAAAATGTTTTTCATCTATGGGGTTGGCAATCGGCAGGTGGGGGGGCCACTAGACACCAGGAGATGAGGGTATTTATTTATATGGGGGTGGCGATCAGCAGGTGGGGGGCCACCAGACACCAGGGAATGAGGATTGAGGATATTATTATTTTGTATATGGAGGGGCGGTAGGCAGGTGGGTGGAAGGACTGGACACAACAATTTTTGTTATATGGGGCTGGTGATCAGCAGGGAGGGGAGGCACAAGAAACCAAGGCCAGGGGCCAATGATTGGCAGGGGAAGGGGGTTGTATCACCAAATAATACATTAAACTATGGATGGAATAAATTCTGCAGTTTAATGTATTATTACATAGTTCAGACCAAAATTTCCACAGAAAAGCGTGACAATCCGCTGAAAATGGTTGGAAGTTTCCAATCTTGCCATAGGCAAAAGTGCAGACACTTTCGCAGAATTTCTGAAATTCCACAAAAGTTCTGCCAAGGAGGAATTCACAACTTTCACCCAACCTAGTTGCAACTAAAATTATTGTTTAAAGGAATAATGATTTTGATGCTATCGCCATCATAGTTTCTTTGAAATCATTATACTTTCCTCTGCAGATTTCATAAACAAAACACAGCCATAATGTATTCTCATCTATACAATTTTCAGTTTTATTAACATTATTCAGTAATGTTTTAGCATATACTTTAATAAACATTAAAGTGTTGTATAGCTGATGCAATTGTCTGCATACTGATTTCAAACATATTGTCGCATGAGCCAAGTGGGCCAGCTCATATACTGTATATACTCTATAAATGCCAGATATTTATTACAACCTGTAATTTCAAACAACACCTTATTTATACTTTCTGAGCCCAATTAGGTCCAAAATATTGGTGCCTTGTATATTAAAAATGATTATGTTTACCCATGGTTGTTGTTATTTTTTTAAAGACAAATAGCAGGGTGCTTTCCATTGGGTCCTTTCCACCAGTTACTATTATATCACGTCTAGCTGCTTTT
Organism: Neoceratodus forsteri; assembly: GCA_016271365.2. NCBI lineage: Eukaryota > Metazoa > Chordata > Ceratodontiformes > Ceratodontidae > Neoceratodus > Neoceratodus forsteri. The sequence continues at coordinate 828,381,681 of CM057452.1, forward strand.
CTTTTTTTTTTATGTTCTTTGACTCAACTGAGTGATGTTTTGATTTTAGCAAGGACTTTCTTTTGTTTGACCCTCTGGTCCTGAATCCAGATTTTGATTTGCTCAGCATGTACCATTCGGGAAATGAGCAGATGCACGCATGCAGGTGGAGGGGGTATTCAAACCATGATGCTGATGCTGGAGAAAACTGCCACCAAGAACAACAGCCACTTCTGGAAAGCAGGCTGCACCAAAACCCTGTGTTTTTTCTGTTTTTTTAAGGGGAACAGGCTTTCCCAAGGACCAATGAAGGAGGTGGAGGATGGGGAGCCACCTTAAAAGACCACAGAGAGAACAGCAGCATGCCAGGCCACTGTTGGCAAATGAGCACTGACCAGGGAGTTAGCAGGTACTGGAAAGGGCAGATACTGGAAAGCAAGTAGCACAAGGGAGGACAGAGAAGCACAGCTGCTTGACGGAGGTCTTCTTTCCCAAATCCTTCCATTTATTTATTTATTGTATGTGTTAGCTGGCAGGGCTGAGAGGGAAGGCCAGGGGAACTGAGAGGGGAAGAATACTGAGTAGGTTAAGACAAAGAAAAGGAACAGTAGCATGTTAAAGTCACCGAGAGCAAAAGGAGCACCAAACAGATGGCTGGCCAAAGATACTCAAAAAACATGTATGGGGGGAACCGGTTGGAATATAAATGTGAAGGCACCCAACCAGACGTGTGGGTTGCATGAAGAATAGACTGGCAGCAAATGTCAGGGAGTCAGCGAAAGCCACATTAGGAATGGGAGAGTGAGATAGCAAAGGAGGGCTCTGTGGAGCCCAAACCTGGAAATGCACACAACTTACTTTCGGAAGATGAGGCACCATCTGTAATCACTGGTATCTCAGTCAGGATTCCTGAAGACAAACTGCCACTCATCGACAGTTCAAAGATGGTGAACCATCTCTGGAAGCATCCTTTATACCTGTCCAAGACCCTCCCTCCCTCCTGGAGGGACCTGGGCCTGCCCCCTCAGGTACTTCTGCACCTGATTGAGCTACCTGGTTCTGGATTGCCTCTTTTTCTGGGGGCATCAGCAGCCCATCCCTTTCAGGATGTGGGCCATGTGCAAAGTTTCCCCCTCCCTTGGATGAAGGGCCGGGGGGGTCGTTCTCCATATTTTTTTGTTTGCTCAGTCTGTCTGTCTCATTCAACTAAAGGAAGCTTTAAAAGCTCTAATAACTTCTCTGGATAAGCAGGTCAGCTAACCAGTTTATGCAATTCAAAAAATCAGCTGTAGTTAGAGGGTGAGTAACACCTCACTCAGCTCCTGACAGCTTGGCAGTTCCCTGGTGAGCAACAGTTAACACCTCGGATTTGTGCACACAACCAAAGTTCTGTGAGCACACAGCTGACTAAAATAACACTGTCAGTATAGGGAAAAATGGAATCTGATGAAACTACAAGTAACCAAAATGTGCACACTAGTGGAATTCACTGTACTGTGTTAACTGGTATGTGCCTGCTAAAAAAGGAACAGAGGCATGTTCTACTGTGTTTCATTGATATTTCTGTTGTGTTAAATTTATTGCTATACTTGACTGTTCATTTTCAGGTACACTGTTGAGATCACATATAGTAATTAATTTTAGGGGTATTACATCTTGTTTTTTAATTATATATGTGCTGTACATTGTGATAAATCTATTTTACATCTTCAAAGGCATTTTAAGTTACTTTTATAGAATAGATACTGCGAGACTTGGTAAATCTGTGCCTTGATATCAGGGATACCTGATTATCTGGACAGGGAAACTCTGAAACTGATTTTTTGCCATGTTTAATTGCCTCTTTAATATGTAAACCTCTGATTCTGAATCCAGAGCCTGTTCAATGTATAAAGACCATTATCCCTGTCCATTTGCCCTTGATAATCCTGTCCAGGTATTAATGAACATGTTAATAGCAGTCTTCTTAATCCCGTTAGCCATATTAAAGGTGATAGGAAATTATTTTTACATAGTTAACTGCTCTCCTATTTCTTTTCCATGCCAGTCACATGTTCTGATATGCTCTGACTCATTTTTGATAAATAGAAAACTTAGCTTTTGGGGTGTCCCCAGTTTTAAGTAGAGTTCCATTCTCCTCACCAGTTACTGTCCTTGCTTTTCATATTCCTAAATCGTTTCATGACATCAGTGTCACCATTCCATGATATTCACTCGGATGGCCTGGAATGGTGTTATTAGTATCATAGAATATTCAGGCAGTACGAAAAGAGAGAACGACTGCTGGGGTGAAGGGGATTCAGAGTAGTTACGTGAGCAAAACATCGATCATTCATTTTAAGTAAAATGTCAAAACATGACAGACTAATGAATAGACACCAAGAGGATAACAGGAAGCCATCTAGAACTATAAAAAACTGTTTCCTATTACACGTAGCAATGAATGTTCTGCCATCTGACTCACTCCAGCAGTAAGTTAGTTTAGGCTACTTACTGGCTCTGCCAGCTCTCAAAGTTCTGCCCCTCATTAAATCCTGCTCCTATTCTCAAAGTGTTCTCCCATCCCACTTAGCAGTAACTCAGCCCCACACTAGCTATTAACATTGGCATAAAGATATGTTGCTAATCTCTGCTGAGAACATTAGTTTGGCTGTGAACTGGAAAGCTGATTCTCTGCTCTTACCTGGAGCAAAACCCATCAGAGGAAACGCAGGTGCTTGTGGACTTTATTCTTGACATAAAAAATGTGTAACGCTAAAGGTGCATAAAAATCTACTCTACAATCATTGATTGTTTTAAATGATATTAAGCATTGCCTAAATATTAACAAATGATTAAGAAAGGAAAAGGTAATTTTTAACTGTTCAGCACTGTATTTCAACATTTTCAATTTTGTGATAATATAAACAAAACACAAATCCTCGGGTGACTGTCTGGTTGGTACATATATGCTTATTACATAACAAAAGGAGAAAAACAAATGTTTATGGCTTAACTGGGTCAAACTATTGTATATAAAAAAGCAGCAGCTCTCCCTCTTCTAGACTTGAGTTTGTGTTCTGACCTTTACTGTCTGATATTGTCCTCTAGGGTACCACTGTTAAAGGATACAATGGTAAAGTATCAAAGCCCTACAATAAAGAGTTATTGTATCTGAAGTTATTCCCTTCATTAGCAGTTTAACTATATAGCTCATTGTAATGTGCCACCTTGTGAAATCACAAGTAAATCTCTGCATGAAAATAATACTGTTAGTGGACTTAAACCAGCCTGATATTTTTTTCAAGGTGCCAGGTATTTTTTATTGTGGTATAATTTGGGTGTTGTTGAAAGTCCAATAGATATTAAGCATATTATTTATTAACAAACACTGGTCTCTTCTAGCATACTTCTCTTCCAAAATATTTGCATTTGGAAATTTTTGCCATTTTGAATATTGCTAAGATTGCTGGTAAGAGAGGGCAATTAATGTACATTTTGCTATAATGATAACTGTAGTGGTCAGTATACAGTACTGTTTTGAAATTGAAGGTGTCATTAGTAGTTTCTGTATGTTTTAAGTAGGTCAGTTACATTTAAATATTAGTTATGCTAAACCGCTGTGTCTGACTATAGCCCAATAAAAATGTCACATCTAGAGAGCAGAAATAATGAGGATAGAATGGAGATACTAGGTTTGTACAAGTCTCAGAAGAGAAGGTTAAGGGGAGACATACTGCATTATTGCACACTATAGTAAAGGGCAATGCACTGTTTCAAAATTTGAACATTATATTTACACAGCCTTTGATGTCACAAGGACAACATGGAGCACATGTAGTAGGTGCATACGATATAATTCTATTTTATATACCTTCCTTTCCTTCATATTTTATTACTGGAGGAATTTCTAAGACTATTATAATTTTTCCACTAGTCTTCATCTGCTTTGGCTGCTTTTTTGAAAGTGATATCATAATCCTCTCCTGTAACATATAAAACTGACTCCTGTAGAAGAGATTAGGATGTCACGAAAGATGATTATGATGTCACCTCTAGAGAAACAAACAGCAAATCAAGGGCAAGTGACAGAAATTCTGTTTCCATGAAAAAGGTCATCAGTAATAAAGAATAAGGAAAGGTAAATATGTGAACTGTAGTATTTTGAAGCATAAGTTGAATAGTCTGTAAATAACAAGTTTGTCAATTTTTCTCTGTGCCATCAGGGGCTCATTTAAGGTGTTGTAAGAGCAAGAGGCCACTATCTGCATCTTCTGGATCTTCTGGAAGGTTGGTTATGGGGTGACCATATTTCTTCATACACATAGAGTGGGCAGGGTTTGTAGTACTGGGAAAGTAAATGTGATAAAAGTGAAATCACCAGATGTGTTTAAAGTAAATGTGGACAAACACATGAAAAAGATAAATCTCAGATGCTGCAGCTACCAAGAAATAGGCAACAGAAATGATGGGTCGAATTGCATGCTTCCATCGCTGAATCATATGTTCTTTTATAAAATGGTAAGGGAAAATCCTGAAATCTGATTGGCTATTGTTTATGTAGCAATTATGTTCCATGTATAGAAATTAAAAAGTGCTGCCTAATATGTACTGATCTCCAATGGAATCATTAAGTTAATAAAATGTTAAGAATTCAACTGGCAGCCATTGTTTTTGCCCTATAACAGTAAGCATCACATTTACTTGCACTGGGCCCTAAAAATAAAACTACTTTAAATACAAAATAAAACAGATTAATTAAGTAGTGTTCCCCTGATTATCACATTCTCCTTTCACACATAAACAAATTAGAAACAGTAAGTACTGTATACAATTTTCATTACAACTGTTTCTTTTCTAACAATGAAAAATCCGCCTTCTGTTTTTACCTGCTTATCAGGGAAATCTCTTATCCTTGCCCTGATAGTGAGATAATTGAGTCTCTGGCTGTAGTAAAGGCCTTTGTTTTGTGTGTGTGTGTGTGTGTGTGTGTGTGTGTGTGTGTGTGTGTAGTATGTAGTATGTTAGGAGAGTAACATTCTAGCAGTGGAACTGAGCAGAATTTTGTATCCATGTAGTCCATGGCAAATATTCCATGACAACATTCCATATCTTGAATGTGTGGGAAAACAGAGAGAAAAAAAAAACAGGAAGAAGAAAGTAGGCAACAATACAATGTCATCATCAATGACATCATTTGTAGTGGGTGGAAGGACTATTTTATCATAAATGCACACAAGTAAATCTATTGTTTCTACATATAAACATGCTTTTCCCAACTGTAAAAAGTTTTAAAAAAGGGGCCCATTTTATAAGCACAATAAGGCATTCTGGGATGTGCTTGGAACACATTTTACCACATAACCAGCTGCTAAAGTTACTCGATCTTTGGTCTTGTGCCTTCTTACACCCCTGACCATGCAGTAGAATGTGTTCCATGCACACCCCATCAGGCCTTATTGCTTACATACCTGTCTGACAATTTTCTTACTTCATTTTAGAATTTACTTCCCAAGGAGCACCAAACAGAGAGAAACATTTTGTAGAGTTAACTCGTAGCATATTTTGTCATCCATTAATGCATTGGTATCAGACTTTATTGAGAAAACCTTGTTATACCTAGTTTAAATGCTAGGAGCATTGAAGCACAGGTAAGCCAAGTAACCTGCTTGAGGTAACACACTGGTTTGTAACTAAGGTATTCTGTAATCATTGGACAAGACTGCCTTCTACTAGGCTATGAGCTCATACGGCTGGACAGGACTAGAAACAAGAGGGGAGGAAGCATCCTAATATACTACAGGAGCCACCTTAAAGTATCTCTGGTGACTCACCAGTAATTGTTGCTGTCTCCCTGTGTGCTGCTTCATACCATGCTCCTACTTGGCAATGCTAAAAAATTACACATGGTATGCACCTATAACCCCTCCAAAGGGAGGGCTCCAGGGTCTCACCTACCTCCTGGACACTGTTGGCCCTAGCACTGGAGAAAAAGAACTCCTAATCCTGGGTGATGTGAAACTAAACTGGGCCGGAGGAAACATTAAGCAGTTTGAGCCCCTGCTTGCCACCCTAACCCTGACGCAGCTCATACAGGAGCCTACCCGACGGTCGGCAAACAGAGCCTCCAGCTCCCTACTGGACTGGATCCTGTTAAATCACCCTGAGAGGATCTCCTCAGCAGGGACCCTATCTGACTCCATCTCAGACCACTCCCCGGTCTTCTGTGTATGGAAAATCCCCTCCCCAAAGATTCCTCACAAAATCATCCACATCAGAAACTTCTCCTGGCTTGATCCAGATGAACTAAGGCTCACTGACTGGTCAGGGGTGTATAGTGCCCCTGATCCCTCTACAGCTGTAAACTTGTTTCTTAACTCCTTCAGGGCTCTGCAAGACAGGCACGCCCCTACTATAAGATGGAGGGTCAGGGGGTCAGCCACAAAATGGCTGCACAGGAGCCTCCTTGCCCTTATGTGGGCGAGGGATAAGTGCTGGGCCCACTTCAAATGCTCCCCAATCAGACCCTGCTACAACAAACCAGACAACTCAGAAATGAGTGCAAAAAAAGCCATCAGGGTGGCTAAAAGTGATTTCTTAAGTCTGCCTTTCTCAGCTCTGCTAAGGACCCTAGACTCTGGTCAGTGGTCACTCTAACTCTGGAGTTACCAACATGATAATTGGAGGAGCTTCCTGCAACAACCCGCACATGATTGCAAATACTCTCAACTCCCACTTCACTGACCTATCTGCTGTCTCCCCACATGTCTCAATGGATGGGAGCACTAACTGCCCCACATCCTCGGACCGGCAGGAGTCCGACCCTTTCAGACCTCCCTTCCTCCTAAGGATGGTGTCAAAAAATTAGGTACTGTCTCTTTTCTCTGGCCTCTACCAGTACTCCAGTCCTGGCCTAGATAACCTGGAGCCCAAGCTTCTTAAACTTGAAGCCCCCTATATCACCTCCCCGGCCCGATTGCCCACATTTTCAACCTGTCCCTTGCCACAGGGGAGATTCCTGATATCTGGAAGGTAGCCAGGGTTGTCCCCATGCAAAAGCAGGGCAACCCTAAAGTTCCTGCCAACTACCGGCCGATCACCATCCTTTCAGCCATCAGCAAGCTCCTTGAAAAGGTTGTAGCTGAACAACTCTCTGAGTATATCCAAATCCATAATCTGCTGTCCCCCACCCAGCATGGCTTTTGCAAAGGGCACAGCACAACCACAGCACTGATCTCTGTCTCTTCCAGAATCAGTGCAGCCATGGACCAGGGGAAACTCTGTGGAGCAGTGTTTATCGACTTATCCAAGACCTTTGACCTTGTTGATCATGACCTGCTCTGTACTCAGATCAGGTCCCTTGGCTTGTCCCCCTGAGCTCTGAAATAGGTAACTGACTACCTGCATAGTAGAGTACAGCTAACCAAATTCAATAAAGTCCTCTCTGATCCCCTGCCTGTGACCTCTGGTGTCCCCCAGGGCTCGGTCCTGAGACCCCCTCTCTTCTCTCTTTTTATTAACAATCTCCCTGCTGTAGTTACCAGATGTAGGGACACCCTGTATGTGGATGACATGGTCCTCCTGGCCCACTCCCGGGATCCTGCCACCCTAAATCTCCACCTATCTGAGGACTTCAAGAATATTCAGGCTTGGCTCACCCAACAGAAGTTGGTCCTCAACTTAAAAAAAACGCAGGCTATGCTATTCGGCTCATCAGCCAAAATACATGCCTCTCCGGTCCCTGTGCGAATCGATTGCACAGATGGTACTTCCCTTCACACTGTGACCTCCCTCAAATATCTTGGAGTGATGCTTGACCCTCAACTGGATCTAGGGAGTCACATCCTCAACATCTGCAGAGTCGTGAACTGTAAGATGGGACTGGTCTATAGGGCCACATATAACCTCACCCCTGCTGCTCGTCTGGCTCACGCCAGGGGAGTGTTACTCCCTTCCCTCAGCTATGGTCTCCACCTATTTGCATGTACCTCAAAAGTCCTTCTCACTCGGTGGTACACGACATACAACAACATCTGCCATTTCGCTCTGGCCGCCCCCTGCCTCACCCATCACTGCGAACTCTATGATAAGCTAGGCTGACTTTCCCCGACCAATCACCTAAACTTTGGTATAGGGTGCCTTGTGAGCCAAGTGATCAGCACTGGCACCCCTCCTGGGCTGGCTCAGCTCCTATTCCCAGCTGACCGCTCATCCTATCCTCTTAGGTCCCAGGGCCCAGGGATACTAAATGTACCCTCTACCTGCACCCTTATGGGTGACAGGGACTATGCAGCATATGCTCCAAGGCTCTGGAATTCCTTTCCCGAGCAGGTCCGTACCGCCCCTTCCCACAAATGCCTTCAGACCTCCCTGTGGGGGCATCTAAAGCTGGCCTCACACTGTGAATGCCAAAAGTCTCCCTAGCACAATGCCCTAGGCACCGAAAACTCTGTGGCACTCTGTTCTCTGAACTTCAAATAAATTGAATCGAATCGGTTGCTGATTCCATGTCCAGCTCTACTTCTGCACTTCTCTATGCTTCAGATGTTCAGTGTTGTTCTATGCCTGCTCTTTATGTATTCTATCATCTCCTTTCTTACATTATGTTCACTATATATAGCCTGGTTGTTTTTGTCGACCCAATGCACCAAGCCACAAAATGTATATGTACTTGTTCACCTATTATGCTGTACTGATGTACCCTTTAATACCTGATGTACTCTCCCAGGTCATTCCTGAAAATAGGCATACAACTTGTCTAGAGTACATACCCGGTTAACAAAAGCTAAATAAATAAATACAGTACATTAACAATTGCTTCTTCTGATTTTACTGACTACTCAGGGCACTGGTGGTGGCTCTTGCTCTCTGACAAACTATACAGACCACAGTGTTTCCCCCTACCTTCCTACTTATTCCTCATTTGTAAGCCCCTTTCTGAGTCAAAGAGTTTTAAATTTGTCCTGTTGTCTTTTCTAAGTTCCCAGGAGGACAGTTGTCCCCCTCTGTCCTTCCTGTATACTAAAGTATTCCTGATATCCAGTGAAATCTCCTTTCCTACCTGCTGCCATTGATTCTGAGTAGAGCCCCATGATGACCTCTGTCCATTGCCATCTTCCTAGATAGCAGTCACTGTTTCTCAACACCACGTCTGCATGTCTGTAATGGGTGTACATGTAGAGGTATAGAGGGTATTGCAAAACCATTGTGGGGTCACAGTGCTTTGTGTAGGGCCATGTAGCCCATTTGCATGGTAACATCTTCTTGTTTTCAATATGTTCAGATGTCATTAGTGACAGTCACAGACAAGTTCTCTCCTAGAACTCCACCCACACTGCTATCAGTTCTACAATCCTTCAGATGCCTTTGTGTTCACCTTGGTATGCTGCTGCCACCCAGCTTGACTCTTATTCAGTGCAACTTTAGGTCAGAATCCCACCATAGCCACTGCTCACAATCTACATTGACCTTTCTCAAAAATCCACCCCTTTAGTCACAGCTGAGAACACTTTGCTTAAGACAGCTTATTAGTCTGTCTCTTTAGAAACTGATTACAGACATTTCAATTGCCCTAGGTTATCTATACCTTAAAAGCTCAGTTACAGAAAGCATGAAGTATATAAAATTACCATTTAATACCCCTCATATGGTACAGGATTATACACACTAAAAGCTATGGGGAATGCAGTACACTACAGAAATGTAAAACAAAACATTTGAACAACATATAATTCACAGACAAAATAACCTAATATCTTAACTAAATTATAAGGATCTAAAATCTAGAATTGCTTGCTAAGGTGGCACAACAGGTGTGTGGGGGGGGGCTGGATATCACAGTTTACCTAGGGACTAATGAGCTAGCAAGGGAGAGGGCTGGGATTATGCAGGGGGAGTTCAGGAACTGAAAAGCAGTCTAAAGCAACTAAAATGCACAGCAGCTTTTGCTGGGGGAGGATAGGGTACTCGATATCAGGAGCTTCAACTCATGGTTAAAGGAATGGCACTGAAAAGAGGGGTTCAGCTGCACTGGGGACTGGAGACCACCTTAGAAGGATATGGGCCTACACAAAGGTGATGGCCTGCATCCATCTGGCAGGGGAATCACAGTCTTCAGTAGACAGTTTAAATGTTACTTTGATGAACATTTAAACTAACTGAGGAGAGTGGTGGAAGGGAGGCATAAACTCCCTGCCCCCCCCCCCCACACACAGACTTGAAGCAGTAGGAAGGTAGGACCTGAGGGGAGGAAAATCCACAGGGGAACAAGATAATGGGAAAAGCAAGGAAGTCAGGGCAAGAGGGCATGAACAAAGGTTGCAAAAAGAGAGGAAAAAGGAGGCGAGCATAAGGGAAGGAAGGGAGGTTACAGGCGGGGTAAAAGAAATGTGTGGAGGGCTATGTGTGCAAATACAAGGAGTCTTGGAAATAAAATTCTAGACCTAGAGGCCATCATGAGAGTGGCAGAACTGAATATTGTGGTTATTACTGAGTCATGGAGCACAGGCAGCCGGGGCAGGGACATACCATACCAGGCTACACTCAGCTCAGGAAGGATGACTGGGAAGAAATGAGGAGTCACAGTGCTGTATGTAAGGGAGGGTATCAAGACAACAAAAACATATGGGAAGGAGGGTCTGGAGTTACTGTCGGTCACCCTGGAGACAGGAACCAGAGCCAATATATGCAGTAGGGTGATATACAGACTTCCAGCATAGGAGCAGGAACTCAATAAGGCACTGGGGGAAGTCATCAGCACGATGGCAGAAAAAGGGGAGGTCCTGTTGGTGAGGGACTTCAGTCTGCCGGATGTAGATTAGAGTCTCCCTACCATGGCCTCAGCTAGAAGCAGGAACATTCTAGACTCCCTGTAGGGGGCATTTCTCAGGCAAGTGGCAACTGGGCCTTGCAACATATTGAACCCATACAGGAAATAGCAAAGACAGAAAAAGATAAAATAAAAAAAAACCTTTGGGAGATAATGAATAGGCATCTTAAGCAAGCAGTAGATTGAGGAGGGACACAAACATAATGGGAGAGGTGCAGTGCAGTGGTTGTGGAGCAGCAGTCTTCAGGGAGATGTTCTGGAGGCTGCAATACTGCCCTATCTGCAGGCACCTCTCTGGGCTGAGGAAGGAAGTTACCTGTCTCCAAGCAGAGTTGGCTAGGCTGCAGGCGGCATCCACCCACACCCACAGACCACCGGGTCCACAGCCTGAACTACAAAAGATGCCCAGGAAGAAGAGTGATTGGGCCACGATGGGCTCGGGAAGGGTGAGGGGGGTGGTCAAAAGCATATCCCCCATCCAGTCCCACTTAGTAACCCCTACACTGTTTTGGAGGAACAGGAAAGCCCCACTCAGGTATCCAAGGCTGGGACCAGGGAGGATGGGCAGGTCCCCTAGGATAGAGCCCCAGTGAAGGGAGGCAGGGGACCCCGGAGGAAGGGGAAGCTTCTTCTAGTGGGGAACTCCATTTTCCAGGGAGTGGAGTTAGGGACACCTAGCAGGGGAGACCGGGACATCAAGTGTATCCCAGGAAGTGCTGCATGGAGGGATGGGGAGCGGATCCATAGGACTGAAATAGCTAGGAGAAATCAGCTGGATGTCATTGTCCACCTGGGTACCAATGACCTGGCAAGGAAAAGGGTGGAGTTAGCCACTGTAGAGGAGGATTTCGGGAAGCTGGGGGGAACCTGAAAAAGATAGCACACTCCGTCTCATTCTTGGAGGTGCTACCTGTCCAGACACAGGGGAGGATAGGGCACTCCACATCCGTACCTTCAACTCCTGGTTGAAGGATTGGTGTGGAAGGCAGAGTTTTGGCTTCACAGGGGAATGGGGCTCTACCTGAACAGATATGAGCTTATATAAGGAGGATTGCCTGCATCTGTCCAAGAAGGGTACCTAGGCCCTTAGTGAGAAGTTGAAATGCTTCAGCTGTGAACATTTAAACTGGCCGGGGGGGGGAGCCAGAAGGGGCAGGAGGCTTAGGAAAACCCCCCTCATGGGAACATGCAGTAACATAAGTTGCCAATAGATACAGCTGAAGTAGGCAGGGAGGGGCAGGGAGGCAAAGAGTGTATAACAAGTGATACATGTAGAGCACATAGGAATGGAAACCAAGGTGGGGGGATGACACTGGGAAGGGAGGACAGGAGCAACAGGAGGGCAGACTGTAAAACATGTAAGGTCATGTTAATAAATGCCTGTAGACTAGGAAATAAGGTTCCAGACCTGGAAGCCTTGTTGGTGGATGCAGACCTTGACATAGCAGCAATAACAGAGATGTGGTATTCTGGTAATCATGGCTGGAAATTCAATGTACCAAGCTATACATTGTTCAGGAGGGACAGGGAGGGTAAAAAGGGTATAGGGGTGGCCCTGTACAGCACGGATGGCATAAAGGCTACAGAAGTTCAGGGAAGACAGGGGAAGGCTGAGGTTATGTGAATCACTCTCGAGCCAGGCAATGGAACAGCAATACGCACTGGAGTGATCTACAGACTTCCAACACTGAGGGAGGAAGTTGACAGGGAACTAGTGGAGGACAACCTACACAACATGGCAGCTAAAGGTGAAATCCTGCTACTGAGGGATCTCAATATGCCGGATGAGGTTTGGACCACTCAGGTGACTGCTTCAGCCAGAAGCACAGCCATTCTAGAATCCCTGCGGGGGGGTTGGACTCATGCAGCTGGCGCATGAACCAACCAGGGACAAGTCAATTCTGGAGCTGGTATGGACCAATGGGAACAGATTCTAAGAAATACAGGTTGAAGGGCAGCTGTGGTCCAGTGACCACCACATGGTGAGGTTCAGCATGGCAACATGGACTCAAGTATGCCACACAAGGACAAAAGTATTAGATTTTAGGAGGGCGGATTTCACTGAAATTGGTAGATGTATACAAGCTGTCCTGGGGAAGGGAAAGGTAATAGAGGGGGTGGAGGAACAATGGGAGAAACTAAAATGAGTCATAGTGGAATAACAAACCAATGCATTAGGATAGTGGCCAAAGGTAAAAGAAGAAGGAAACTACTATGGTTCTCTAAGGAGGTGGGGGACAAAGTCAGGGCTAAAAGACTGAGTTTCAGGAATTATAAGGGGACCCAAAGGGAGGAAGACAGGGAGGTGTACCTTGAATGTCTAATGGAAGCAGGGAAGGCTGTTAGAAGAGTTAAGGTGCAGACAGGGAGGGTTTAGCATAGTCTGTGAAAAAGGGGACAAGATATTTTATAGGTACATCAGTGAAAGAAGAAAAACCGGAGGTGGGGGGGATTGTGATGATAAAAGGGGTGGAGCTAGAGTGTGGATCTGGACATGGCAGAAATACTGAACAAACACTTCTGCTCAGCATTCACTAGGGAGGGAGAGGGTCAAGTACCAAAGATGGGTAGCAGAAGCAATGGGGGAGGGGAAGGAGAAGTAGACACCAGCCCATTCACAGTTATGGAAGAACTCACAAAGCTGAAGGTGGATAAGGCCATGGAGCCAGATGGCATCCACCCAAGGGTATTAAGGGAGCTGCGAAGGGAACTGGCAGCTCCTCTGGCTGTCCTGTTCATGGAGTCACTCAACATGGGTGTGGTTCCAGAGAACTGGAGGAGGGCACATGTGGTCCCACTGCACAAAAGCAGCAGTAAGGAGGAGGTAGGGAACTACAGGCCAGTCAGCCTCACCTCAGTGGTGGGAAAGATCATGGAGACACTGCTGAAAGAAAAGATAATGGCACACCTGGAATCCAGGGGTGCCCAGGATCTGAGACAACATGGATTCACAGCAGGAAGGTCATGTCAAATGAATATAATAGATTTTTTTTATTGGGTGACTAGGAAAGTAAATCAAGGAGGGGCAGTAGACATCGCCTACCTAGATTTCAGAGAAGCCTTCAACACCGTCCCACATAGAAGACTGGTTAGCAAGATGGTTAGTCTGGGCATGAAGACAAGGTGGTGAACTGGGTTAGGAACTGGTTACCAGACAGGAGACAGAGGGTGGTGGTAAATGGGGTACAATCTGGAGATGAGGGACTGACCAGCAGGGTACTGCAGGGATCAGTACTGGGACCCCACCTGTTCAATGTCTCCATTAGTGACATTGCAGAGGGGCTGGAAGAAAAGGTCTGCTTGTTTGCAGATGACACTAAGATCTGCAACAGGGTAGATACTCCAGAAGGGGTACAGAAAATTAAGAGGGACATAGAGAAGCTTGAAAAATGATCAGAGATGTGGCAACTGAGGCTGAAAGCAAAAAATATGCAAAATAATGCACCTGGGTAGAGGGAACTCTGGGGAGACCTACATGTTGAAGGGGAAGCTGACTGTCTCCAAGGAGGAAAGGGACCAAGGGGTTTTCATCTCTGATGACCTTAAGGTATCAAAGCAGTGCGCAAAGGCAGTGGGCAGGGCCAGTGGCATGCTGGGGTACATAGGCAGAGGAATCACTAACAGGAAGCGGGAGGTGGTGATGCCATTGTATAAAACATTGGTAAGGCCTCACCTGGAGTAATGCATGCAGTTCTGGAGGCCACACCTGTGTAAGGACATAAACAAGGTGGAGACTATCCAGAGAAGGGCAACAAAGATGGTTCAGGGTGTGCACCATAAAACATATGAGGAGAGACTAAGAGACCTCAATATGTACTCACTGAAGGAGAGGTGAGAGCAGGGGGGACATGACTGAAACTTTCAAATACCTCAAGGGCATACATAAGGTGCAGGTGGGGGACCTATTCCAATGTAGAAAAAGTACTACAGCAAGGGGGCAATACATGAAATTGGAGGGGGGGTAGATTAAGACATAATGTGAGAAATTTTTTCTACACAGAAATGGTAGTTGACGCTTGGAATATTCTGCCACAGGAGGTAGTGGGGGCAAGCACAGTGGAAGAGTTTAAAGGATACCTAAACAACATTTTGACGACAAACTATTCAAAAATCTGACTTCACAGGGGGCTAAAGGAAAGGCTGCTGTATTCATTAATGCTAAAAGTACATTTATATAATTTACCTAACTGCAATTCCAAAGCATTTGAAAAATGTAAAATCAGCCTTCCAATTTCAAAAAAAGACCTTACCTGCTTCCTAAAATGGCCACTGAATGTGTTAAGTGATGATATCATTGGAGCCAGAGTGAGAGAGCTATATGGCTCTCTATAGTGCTAACTAGTTCTTTTTTCCCTTTGTATATATTTGTTTCACCAAATGGTCAAAACCATGTGCATTATTTTGATCAATACACATGTCGGGCTATGGTTCTGTTCAGTTTGTTTACTTTAACATGCTGAAATTGTGTTTTAATCCAACTGACTTTCTCTTTGGCAAACCACAGTGCAGTACACATGTTCAAATACCTGGTGGTCTAGTCGTTATGGCAGATCCAGGATGTTACAATGTGGGGTGCTTGGGTGGCGTGTATACTTGATATGCACTTTTTAACATTTTTATTATACCTTTATATTGCCGTCTATTATTCTTTTTTAGTACATTTTTGACAGAACCTACAAATGTGATCCATAGTTTGAATGTAAACATTTGTACAATCAATAAATCAGACTTCTTCAACAAAGTGAAACGCAGCAGCAGCAGCAGCAGCAGCAAGCAAGTAAGTTACAATGGGGGGGAGGGTGCACCCTTCACCACTTCCTAGATCCACCACTTGTTTGTAGCAAAGTTCTTGTGTAGTCCATGCCACAGTTAATACTTTCTCAGAAATCAAAAATGTGCTTGTCTTGTCTTCTTTACATAGTGCTTTTCATGCACATTGTATCCCAAAGTGTTTTACATGCAATGCTAGACTGGTAGTGAAGTGACTGAACATGTAGTGGCAGCCAATTCACACATTAATACCCACACACAGCCTTGGGTAAATGCATGAACTGGTTTTATGGGAAGAGGAATGTTGGCCGGGACAATGTGGTCAGGTAGTGATCATGGTGCTGGCAGCCCCACATCTTATGTCTCACAGTGATCTGCTCATATTTCTCCCCTTCTGTATCCTCCCTTCCCTGAATATAGCAGTACCTTGTAGGAGTGGCCTTCTCAGTCCCCCTCTGGTATTCATTCTTTACTCCTTCTCCCCTCACCCAAAACTGGTGAGCCCACCACCCTTCTGCATCATGAATGCAGGTAGTACAGTCCCCGAGTGTTTTCACATATCAAAAATAAACAAATCTTTCCAGTAAGTCAGGCTGATAGCAACAGGGAACAAGGGGAAATATGAACTTTCCTATCCTTAAAAGATCTAGGCTACCTTTGATTAGGCACTGTTAAATGACGGGTGTGTGTGTTATCATTATGCAAGTCATTTAATAGTGCCTAACCACAGGTGGCTTAGATCTTATATAGGTAGGAAAGTCTATTTTTCCCCTCGTGCCCTGCTGCTATCAGGCTGGCTTACCAGAAGATCATGTTTATTATTAATATGTAAAAATGACACAGGAGACTGTACTAACTGCATTCATGAAGTGGAAGGGTAGTGAGCTCACCAGTTTTTGGTCTGGGGAGTAGCTGATAAGAATGAATGTTAGAGAGGGACTGAAGAGGCCATTCTAGCAGGGTACAGCTATATTCAGGTTAGGGGAAGTCAGGAAGGGGGATGCTGAGCAGATCACTGTGAGATCTGAGATGTGGGGCTGCCAGCACCATGATCACTACCTGACTGTGGATGAGAGCAGCCAGCAATGACAAATACTCAGAGTGGCTGGGCTGCACCTAAACTGTTACTTGAATTCAGTGTAGGGAGATTACCATCAGGTGGGGGGGTTGCTGACATTTGTTCGGACAGTATAGAGGGAGCTGTGTATAGCTCATTTAAGATTCAGAAGAGTGGTAGCCAGCCAACTCATTGTGGAGTAGGGTACAGAAAAGTACTGGAGAAGAACTGCTGGGAACTGTCCTGTGGGGATCTGCAGATCACAGGTAAAGGAGTTGACCGACATTGGAAGTCAGATAAATTTGCTCAAGGCATTAGTATGCCTTTCTTGCTAATAATATTTTTATCCATAGTAAGTGCAGCCCTTATGAGGGCATGAACAGCAGTTTTTCTGGTGTGCCCGGATACTTATTGCTTGGCCCTCCAGGAAGACCAAGTTGTTGATTAACGAGATGGGAAAAAAACACAACAGGGGGACTGTAGATACTGCCTTCACTGTGCAGAAGGGTGGTGATCCACTCAATGTTTACTGTGGAAGCAGAAGTCAAACATTGAGAAAGTGGACTGGGGATTTATTTGGGAGGCATATTTTAACACTGTCAGCTGATGCTAGGTGTGCACAACTCTCTGAGGTACAAGATTACAATCTGAGGTGTGATAATTCTTTTCATGATACTGCAAGCTCATATGTGGCCCCAGGTGGTACTAAGGACAGAGTATGGATGGTGGGATGTTCAACAGAAGGCAGGCTATGTGCAGGAGGCTCACGTGGAAAAAAGACTACAAGAGAACCTTATTTGTGGATTACCAAGAAAGCATGAACTTTGGAATTGGACCAGATCACTACTTCACTGCAAATTTCAGAGCATCACATAGCCACTAGATCATCATCAGGTATTTGAAGTGCTGTACTGTACTGTGGTTTGCCAAAGAGAAAGTCAGCTGCATTACAAAACATTTTCAGAAAGTTAAAGTAAACAAAATGAACAAAACCATAGCCTAACAAGTGTACTGATCAAAATAATCCATGTGTTGACACATGGTATTGCCCATTCTGGTGAAATAATTCAGAACAAAGGGGGAAAGCAGAACTAGTTAGCACTACAGAGATCCATGAGGGTCTTTGCCTCTGGCTCCAGTTATGTCATCATGACTCATCACTTAACACACTTGGCAGACATTTTAGGGTAAATGCAAGGTTGTTTTTTGAAAGGTAAAGGCTGATGTTTACATTTTTCAAAAGCTATGAAACTGCATTTATGTTATTTACATAAATGCAGTTTTAGCATAAATGTAAAAAGCAGCCTTTACTTTACTTCTCTATGGAGCCAGATTTTGGAGTTTGCAGTTTTAAAAAAAATGCTTGTTTGGGTACATTTTAAGCATGCCTGGAACAGGCACAAGTGAATCTTGAGACGAGAGGGAGTGATGAAAAGTCATTGATCACATAGGGTCAGTGGCCTCATACAATGTATAGGGCCAACAGGCAGACTGGATGGGCCTGGCAGTTCTTATCTGCCAACAATTTCTATGTTTCTATGTAACTAGCCAGGGAATCCACTCATGGTGGGGCAATACTGGACTGAGTGCTCACATTCAGAGGCAGTATTGCAGAAATCAAGGTGGGAGGCTACCTGGTGAACAGTGATCGCCATACAGTGTGGTTCAACATAAGGAGTAGCAGAAGCAAATCTCAGAAGGACAATGGTTCTGGATTTCAGGAGGTCAGATAAAAAAAAAACTCCATGCAACACAGGAGTGTAAAAACAGGAGAAAAAAAGAGACTGCTATGGTTCTCAAGGAAAGTGACTGCAAAGATTATGGCTAAAAGAGTAACATTCAAGAGGTATGAAGAGATGCAGAGGGAAGAGGACAGGGATGTGTACCAGGAAAAGCAGAGGGAGGCAGGGAAGTTGGTGAGGGACACAAAGACAAACACTGAGGAAAGGATAGCGAAAGGTGTAACTCTGGGGAACAAGTCCTTTTTTTAGGTGCATAAGTGAAAAGAGGAAGCGAAGGGGAGGGATTGTGAGGTTAAAAGGGCAGAGGGGCTGTGCAGAGGAGGATCAGGAAAAAGCAGACATACTGAACAGATGCTTCAGTTCAATCATCATGGTGAAGGGGGAAGGGCGACCACATAAAAGCAACAGGAACACTAAGGGGAAGGAAGTAGACACAAGTCCATTTACAAAGGAAGGAGTCCTGAAAGGATTTATAAATCTGAAACTGGAAAAAGCTATGGGGAAGGATGGGGTACACCCAAGGGTGCTATGAGGACTCAAGTGAGATACTGGCTGTACCTCTGATAGCCCTATTCAACAACTCATGGAAACAGAAGTGGTTCCAGAGGAGTGGATGAGGGCAGAAACATAGAATTTGATGGCAGATAAGGACCACTTGGCTCACCCAGACAGATTTAGCCCGGCTTGATAAAAGCGGCAGCAGGGAGGATGCTGGTAACTGTAGGCCAGTCTGACATCAGTGGTGGTGAAGTTACGGTAATGGAGACACTTTTAAAGAAAAGGCTTGTGGAGTATCTTGAATCCAGCAGATGGCAAGATCCAATGCAGCATGGATTCACAAGGGGGGGTGTATCAGACAAAGCTAACTAATATATTTGACTGGGTGGCCAGGAAAATAGATCAGGGTCTGGCAGTGGACATCATCTACTAAGACTTCAGCAAGACCTTCAACACTGTATCACATAGGAGGCTCATAAGGAAACTGGGCAGTTGGGTGATGGGTCCAAAGGTGGCAAACTGAGTACATAACTGGTTGATGGATAACTGATAGTGGGTGGTGGAAATAGGCACTCTCTCAGGGAAGGGGAGAGTGTCCAGCAGGGTACCTCTTGACACATTCCCCGTTAATGCCCTTATAAGTATCATTGCAGAAGAGCTGTAAGGAAAGGTTTTAGTACTCTGAGGAATTTTCAAATTCTGGTGGAATTAAATTTCGCAGAATTTTCAGAATTCTGCTGAAATTTCATCAAATTTCACTGGAAATGAAATGGTGGAATTCTGTGGTAGAAAAATGCAGAATTAGTTTTTTGTAACATTTCCATGAAAATGTTATTCCGCTGATCTCAAAATTTTCCACAGAAATGGTCGCAAAATGATTTTCCACAGAAAAAATGCTCTTTCACTGAATATTATTCTGTGGATCACAGCAGGCAGAATTCTGCAGAAGAACCAGAGAAATTCTGGCAGAAATTCTACCAGCAGAATGGTCATTCCATGTTAATTTCACCTGCAGATTTCCACATTCCACACAGCACTAGAAGGTATGCCTCATTGCAGATGACACCAAAATCTGCAATGGGGTAGACACTCCAGAGGGGGTGGAGAGACTGTGTAGAAACCTGAGAAAAATCAAGGAGTGGTGAAGCATATGGCAGCAGGGTAAACGTGCAAAATCATGCACTTACTGAGAGTCTGGTTTTATGCCCAGGTGTATTCTCGCGCTTCAGATTCAATGCTAAGAAGTGCAGTAATGCACCTGGGAAACAAACCCAGGGAAGAGTACACAATGGGGGTGAGATACTAACAACAACAAGAATGGAAGGGACCTGGGGTAGTCATATCAGATGACCTAAAGATGGGCAAGCAATGTGAGAGGGCAGCAAGGAGGGCTGGGGGGATACTGGGATGCATAGGGAGAGGCATCACCAGTAGAAAACAGGAAGTTATTATCCCTCTGTACAGACAGCTGGTGAGACCCCATCTGGAGTACTGTGTGCAGTTCTGGAGACCCAATCTCCGCAAAGACATAGACAGGATGGAAGCTGTCCAGAGGAGGGCAACTAAAATGGTGCAGGGTCTGCACCAGAAGTCATATGAAGAGAGACTTAAGGATCTTAATATGTATAGCCTCAAGGAAAGGAGGGAGAGGGGGGACATGATAGAAACGTTCAAGTACCTCAAGGGAATCAACAAAGTCCAAGAGGGTAGCATCTTTCAAAAAAGTGTGCAAGAACAAGAGGCACAATTTGAAGATGAGGGCTCAGAGGTAATTTAAGGAAGTATTTCTTCACAGAGAGGGTTGTGGATGCATGGAATGGCGTTCCGGAGGAGGTTGTGGAGTCAAAATCAGTGGGGGAATTCAAGCATGCATGGGATAGTCATAAGACAATTCTGGGGGGTGGGGGTAGGAAGAAGTAGGCTGCTGGTTAACTAGGATCTGCAGCTTATCCAGTAGGTAGGGAAATGGGCAGACTGGGTGGGCCAAGCGGTCCTTATCTGCCGTCAAATTCTATGTTTCTATGTTTCTATGTAACAGAAACCCAGAGGTAGAGTATGAAATGTGAGAAGAGGTATACGTTGTTGGTTTATATACTGTATAGTATGAGGAAATGTTATTTAATTAATTTTGCTAGCCATTCTTGTGATATCTGAAATGATTCTACTGATATAGAGGATAATGTATGGATCACTATTGGTAACCAGCTGGTTGCCGATAGTGAACCATACATTATATTTTATAGTGTAGGGTTCACAAAACCAACTGAAAAAATAAAGCAGGAACTTTACTGCTACTCTCAGTTCAGTCACCACCCCTATTTCCGGGTCATGCTCTCACCGTTGCTTCCATTTCATGAAGGTCATCGATTTGTGAAGCGCGCATGCGCAGACTATTCCCAGTTGTTGACCCATTGATGTGACGTACCATTGATAGGTTAACAACATTGTGATCTCACATAGATGGTATAACATTGTAATAAAAAGTTAGATTTCAACATGTAACACTCTTCTACCATACATTATAAGTATGTAAACATTTGGATTATGTTTTATTCATTTCCTCCAACAGTTTTTTTTTCTGCTAACCCCTAGTAAAGAGGTACAGCCATGAAATATTGACACAGTGATAGCAGGCTCATGATGGTCCAAATGAGTAAAAATAGAACTCTACTTACTATCTCCTTACACTTTACTTAGCTGAGTGAGTGAGTCATTCAGCCTAACCTGGTTTGCATGTGTTTGTATGGCTTACTAGGAACAGACTCCTCACACATGTTTTGTTTTTAACAGGGACAGTGAAACAGGTTTCCTTTGGCCTCTACATTATGCTCAGAATGTGATGTCATCGATGACATCAAGTCATATTTTAGCCCATTGCTGGACAGCATTCTGTCCAAGCAATGGATCATTTATGCCTTCAGGAATGTAAACAAAAAGGCTTCTGCAGAAGCATTGAAGCCTTGCAGAAGAAATCAGGACTTAAGTGCAGTGGCGAACTAGGGGCAATGATAAAATTATCCTATATCACTTTTAAACATGTTCTAGTTAGAGTAGCATTACAAACAAATGAAGATCACCCAGCTTTTTTTTTTTATAGCATTAGCTTTATTAGCAGACACTGAGTAATTGTATGTCAATAAATAACAGTTTATATTCTTAATTATGTATGACACTAAATAATCATGAGTATCCATGCTATATATTTGAAAACAGATTGACACCAATACAATTGTCTCATCAGTTTAGAGTTAGCCCAGTATGCCCTAATCAGGGACTACTAAATTGTTGTATAGAGTCAAATACAATAATGAACTGATTCAATGTATTAATTACAAGTCCCAGAATGTTTGTGGACTAATTAGACTGCTGCATAAGGAGGCTCCCTGTATGAGGCCTACTGATTCAGAATGTTCATATTCAGCCTGTTTTTGCCATCTGCCATGCTGTTTTCTTTGTTATCTTTTTTCTCTTGTGGGTTTCAGCATTCAGACAGTGCCCCTAGGTATCAAACAGTCTTGCTTGTGGATCAGCCCCCGTAGCTTTTGCTAAATATAAAGTCTAGTACAATAGAGTTTATTATAGCAGTCAATAGGATATACAGCATATCTTCATAATCCAACATGGTTGAAAAGAAAAACATTTTGTGTAGCCATTTGTTTTCTGTTCATTAAAGAAAATCAAGCCTTATAATACCCTTCCCCACATGAATCTTCATATTGACAATCCACTGTTCCTTAATCCTTTAATGATATATACATTATTTCAAAGTGAAATAACTTGACTTTGGCTATTACTAATATGTTGCTACATCAACAAAATGATATTATGTAATAGCTAAGGTGAGAAATAACCTTTATTGCACTGGATTTAAAGGGAAAGTTCCTGACAAAATGGCAGGCTGTTTGTTTCTCCCCATTATTTTTTTTTTTTATTTTACTGCACGTCAACATTTTTTGTACAGAATGTGATGGGAATTTAGTGCCTATAATACTAGGGAAAGCATCAATGATGCTGAAAACTGATATGTTAATTTTATAAGGAACAGTGGTAAAGTAATACAAGTTTGTAGTGCAACTTGCAGTAGTTCCAATGCAGTGCATAACTGGCTTTGATCACCCCCCATACAGTTCTCCTTAATCAAACAGTAAATTAATCTTAATGCTTATTCAGTCCCTAAAGGCTTTTCTGAACTAAGGCTGCAGTTTCAACACATTCTGCTGAATTGTGCATATTGACTTTGTCAACTGAGAATTGAAGTGGGAACCACAGCTTTGTTTCAGTCATGACCTAATTTAGGACTTGAATCCAGATCTATTTTGCTGAAAAGGCAGAGCCTAATCCTTTATGCCACTCATGAATTACATAAAAAATATTAAATTTGGCATAACATGTGGGTGTTAGATAGTCAAATCAAAATGTTTTATAAAATGTGTTTTCTGGGGTGTTCATGTTCCTTCCTTATTATTTTCTAACTGTGGGCTATGCCTGGTGGTAGTGAATGCAATAGCATTTAATCAGTGTGGTAATAAGGTGCAATATAGTAACCCTTGAATTTGAGTAATATCTTTCAGACAACAGTGCATGAAAACACTTTCCATGGGAGAGTTGTATAAAGCTACATATTTTATTTACAAAATGTTATAACAGACATACAGAATAAGAGGAAAAACAGAAAAGCATTTGAAAATGGAACAGACATTTGGCTACTTTTGCATGGTGAATTATGGTTAGAGCCAATTTAAATAAACTCAAATCAAATCAAAAACTTTTGGCAATTTTAAAATGTTGCTCATTATAGTGAGATTGTACAGTGACAGTACATATCCCTGTCAGTAAACCAAGAGTAGAATTCATGAATCAGGACCTATAGTCATGAGAAGAAAGTGAACTTTGAGGTGCAATACTAGGTGAATAACGAAGGGGAAACTTTGAGAAAAAGAGAATGAGAGAGCGAGAGAGAGAGAAAGAAAGAGTGAAAGAGATAGGCAGGTAGACTGTTAAAAATTGACAGTAAAGAAATTGTATAGCATCTAGATAAAGTATAAGGACAGATGAAGTCTAGATTTTGAGAATCACAAATAATTGGAAGGAAACTAATACTTATTAATTTATTGTTTATCTCCCTCTCTTTGGCTTGGCCACCTTCCCTCAGGTTGTGCCCTGCCATATTCCCATTCATCTCTGGTGCTTACCTTCCTCTGCTCTATGGGATGCACTCAGATGAGAAACTGGTGACTAGTGGGGTACCACAGGGCTCAGTGTTGGGTCTGGTCCTCTTCAATGTCATTATTGGAGACATTGCAAAAGGGCTAGAGGGGAAGGCATGCTTATTTGCAGATGGTACCAAATTATGCACTAGGGTGTATGAATGGGGGGGTTAATAAGATGAGGAGAGATCTCAAAAGGTTGGATGAATGATCTACAGTGTGGCAACTTGGGTTCAATGTAAAGAAATGTGGGATTAAGCAAATAGGCACCTATTCATGAATGGGTAAGTAATATGCACCAGAGGTGCATTGCCCACCCACAGAGTTCTGCACCTGTGGATAGGTGCACACCAGCTGGTATTCACTACTGGCCACCACCTGTCCACTGCTCCAGCCCCCCAAGCATGCAGACATGTGAAGGGCATTTCCAAGGACCAGGCATGTATCCAATGGGATGCCTGGACCCAGTCCACAAATGGATCCCTTGAGCCTGCAGGGCATGGTATACAGTAGTGGGTGCAATATACACCTCCATCTCAGGGCAAGTGGGTGCCCGGTTGGCCACCCCCAGCCCTCCTTGATGATCCATGGACTGAGGTGGCATGTGATGGGGGTCTGCAGTGCCCCCACAGCAGCTCCACTACTGGAGACATCATCCTGGATGGGAGAGTATCCCATATGGCTGGGTGTTACCCAGTGTAAGGTGTGCCCCTTGATGTCCAGGACTCTGCACCTTTGTGAATGGCATGGAGTGTGGGCATGCCCCCAATATGGCCCCTCCACCTTCCCCTGGCATATTGCTGTCTGCACAGTTGGGGGATCGGGTGCCAAGGGGCTGAATGCCACAATTGTTGAATTAGGCATGGGAGGTGCAGAGGGTGCAGTGTGGCTATGCGCCAAAGTTTCACGGTGCATAGCCACTCTGCACAATAGTGCATAGGGCCATTGGGAACAAGAATCCAGGGGCATTATACATACTGGGGGTAGTGGATCTGGCAGTCAAGAAGCAAGAGAAAGACCTAGGAATCATCATTGCAGATGTCCTAAAGATGACTAGGCAATGTGAGGTGGCAGTGGGGAACACTAGCTGAATGCTTGGCTGCACTGGGAGGGTTATTAGTAGTAGAAGGAGAGAGGTCATTTTGCTCCTGTACAAAACTTTGGTGATGCCTCATCTAGAGTATTGTGTTCTGTTTTGGAGGCCCCATTTGAGGAGGGATATATACAGAGTGGAGGCAGTTCAAAGGAGGGCTACTAAAATGGTGCAGGGGATACAGGAGATGACCTATGAAGATAAAATAAGGGAACTGAATATGTATTCGCTGGAGGTAAGGAGGGAAAGGGGTGACATGACAGAGACCTTCAAATATGTCAAAGTTATCAATAGGGTGCAGAGGAAAGAGTATTTCATTGGAAGACTTCTTCAAGGATGAGGGGTCATAACATGAAGTTGGGGGGGATGGCTCAAGAGTAACAAGAGGAAGTACTTTTTCAAGGATAGGGTGGTGGATGCTTGGAATAGTCTACCGGGGAGGTGGTAGGGGCTGAAACTGTCCCAGGCTTTAAGAACACATAAGATAGATATAAGGGTATTCTGGTAACTGTGGGAGGGGTCTCAGGAGTAGATATTAGAAAAGGGTTCGCAAAGTAGGTAGGGCTGGACAGGGCAGACTAGATGGGCCAAGTGGTCCTTATCTGCTGACAATATATATGTATGTATGTATGTATGTATGTACTTACAACCCCATGAGCTTACTCACTGTGGCAGGGCCAAATCAAGTCAGACTCCCATCTCCCACTTCCTCCTGAGTGCAGAGGGAGGAGTACTCTGGGTGTTTAGAGAGTGGCCAGGAGCAGAGGTCTGTGCCCGAACATGCCTGAGATCATTTCATAAAAAACAAGGCTTTGTCCTGGATGTTCACTAAAGAGACGCTCAAAGGACTGGGTGCCAGTGACAATTATTTCCACAGTCAGAAAAAAGTCACAGCACTCACCACCTCTCACATATTAAAATAAGGTAGTCCATACAAAAAAGTTTATTTTTGCCTTATCTATTGCAGATGTACATGACAGAAAATTAACTCAACACAGCAGGGAGTAGAAAAGTTCTTATGTTCTGCCTTGCAGCTTTCTGTTCCCTGCTGTGTTGTGTTATTTTTCTATGTCCTGCATGTCTGCAATAAAGAAGGTAAAAAGAAACTTTTTGTATGGGCTACTTTATTTTAATATGTGAGAGGTGAGTGTTGTGACTTTTTTCTGACTGCTCTGTCCTTAGTCCTGTGTGGCCATGCCCTAGGGACATCAGTATGGTATGGGTTCCATGCTTGTGCATGCAATCCATGCTAAAGTTGAGCCTGGTTGATATGCCCATCCCTTATCCACCTCTGAGCACTGACGCTTGTGGTCAACCAGGAAGAAGTGTTGCAGCCCCTCCTCAGTGGAAGAGATCATCCACATTGAAACTCTCAATCTTCCTCCCTCCAGCTGGCCCCCTGAATCGATTCCTGGTCACCAGCATTGCAAAGTAGTAGCACTACTGCTCTGCCACTGAGCTCGCAGGAGTACTTACACTTATATGGCTAGAGCGACAGGGGCATGTTGATGAAGAGATCTGAAGATGAGAAGGACAATTTTGCATTTTTTGATTTGAATTACAAATTACAACTCCAACCAGGCTGAGGTTACAAACGCAAGTAAAAATATGCAAAAAAACAAACATCACTTTACAGATAGTACTGAACAGCGATCCAGTGGCATTTTCAGAGGAAATTAATGTTTTCACCGATTGTGTAGGGGTGGCCTCTATCTACACTTTCCTTTGTTCTTTATGTGTTCACTCAGAAAGTGGGTCTGGATAAAATATCCATTTACAGTCTTCTCTGGTTTAATACAATAAACAATTTCACACATGTAACACTTGAGAATGTAGTCAAAAAATACATATACAGTAATATTAATTATTCACTCATTAAAACAAGTACATTTAAAATCTTGATTGATTAAACACATTGTTGCCTTGCATTTTATTGCTGCCTTCTCACATGGGTAGCTGGTGTGAGAAGGCAGCAATACAAGCAAATCATATGATGAGATGCATAGGTAGGGGAATCACTAGCAGAAGGGGGGAGGTGGACCTGCCTCTATACAAGTCATTAGTGAGGCCCTACATTGAGTACTGGGTCCAGTTCTGGAGACCACACCTGAGCAAGGATATTGACAGGGTGGAGACGGTCCAGAGGAGGGCAACTAAAATGATACATGGACTCCAGGATAAGAGCTATGAGGACAGACTGGGGGAGCTCAACATATACTCTTTGGAATAGAGGAGCAATAGGGGTGATGTGATAGAGACCTTTAAGTACCTCAAAGGATCAAACAGAGTCCAGAAAAGTGAGCTTTTCCAGCTAAATGCTTCCTCAAGGATGAAAGGTCATGACCTGAGGTTGGGGGGGAGGGATTTAAGAGCAATAAAAGCAAGTTCTTCCTCACAGAGAGAGTGGTGGTGCCATGGAATGGGTTACCTGAGGAGGTGGTGGAAGCCAAGACAGTTAGGGAATTCAAGCATGCGTGGGATAGGTACAAGGGAATTGTGACAACAAATGCAGGAAGATCTTGGGGGGGGGCAGTCCAAAATATGGGCAGACTAGATGTATCACCAGTCCCCATCTGCTGACACATTCTATGTATCTATGTATCTATATTGAATCACTTCTCAATTTAGCTAAATCATAATTGAGAGAAATAACATTGGGAAGGGGGTTTTAACAGTTTAGGAATGTATGAGAAAAATGCCTGCTCTTCCATTTTGGTCTTTCTGAAAGGTTCACAGTGCATTTTTAGAGGACCTTAACATTAACTTTTATTGAATGAGTCTGAACACTTCCACTAAGTATAAATGAAACAAAGTTTTAAAATTGTTATATTAAAATGGTTATGTAATATCAAGCAACATGACTGGTATCCCACATTCCAAGACCCATGTTTTCATTTCCCATGGCCCCTCTATTATGAACTACTGTACAATCTCATTACCATATTAAAAAATAGGTATGCCATATTACTAGCATAATAACATACTCCAGGATGTGAGGTTGGTGTATAGGTGGGTTACTTGCACTTGGCTACATCTCATGCCAACCAACCACTTGAGGCATCTGTACAGCATATTCTGCATGACCGCACACACTCCATCAATTATTACTTACATAGACAAAATCTGGTTGGAGCCAATATGGCTGCAAAATGATGCGCTGGAGGTGGGTAGCAGAATGCAGTGCTGCTGTGTGACTGTGCTACTAGGGGTCCAGGATAGAGCAGGATGGAATGCTGACAAGTGGTTCTGGTTGGGAAGGCAGTGGGATGGAATGCCACCGAGCAGTTTTGCTGCTGGTGGAGGGGAAACAGGGGTGAGTTCCACACTGATTGGAACCAGAAGTGAACTGGACGTATGTGCACAGCAAGAGAACAGTGCAATGGTGGAGGAGAGGGCCGTGGCAGAGCCAGGAGTGGAAGCGGGGGGGGGGTACAAATCAGTTGACCAGAGGCTCCAAGATGGCAGTGAGGGGAACAGACAAAGGAACAACACTGTGGTGAATGGAGAGGACCACATGTTCAATTTCAATGTGGGAAGACACAGTCTAGGTATCTGGTCACATGCTTCAATAACCCCTTCTTCTATTATGTAAGAGCAAATACGTCAGCATGGCTATCACAATGCAGCCATAAAAATTAAACATGGGTACATATACAATGATTCCAGAAAATGACCAATGAACCATCTATCTTAGTTTATTAATTTATTTAGTTTTTGTGTACCAGAAAAAGCAGGCTAGGCAGTTCTGCATATTTTCAGTCTCGTCCTGGAGGGGGAGGATACAGATGTAATCTGACATGTTGAGCCAGATTAAGCCAGATTAAGCAGCTGGAGGAATTTTTTTTGTAAATGGGAGAAATTTGACCTGGATATCATGGAAATTCCCCTACTGTCTTGTCAGAGAGCCAGCCTGGGAGTGGGTTCCAAGATGACAGCCTGGGTAAAGAATTGGCTGGAGAACAGGACAATAGGAGTAATAGTAAATGGAGTCCACTCAGAAGAAAGGAGGGTTACTAGTGGGGTACCGCAGGGTTCAGTATTAGGACCGGTCCTCTTCAATGTCTTTATAAGCGACATTGCAGAGGGACTGGAAGGAAAAGTATGTCTCTTTGTAGATGACACAAAGATCTGCAACAGAGTTGATGCACAGGGTGGGGTGGAAAGGATGAGAAGGGACTTGGCAGGTTAGAGGAATGGTCAAATGTATGGCAGCTTAGATTCAATGCTAAGAAGTGCAAGGTAATGCACCTGGGAAACAAAAACCCAGGGAAGAGTACACAATGGGGGGTGAGATACTAACAACAACAAAAATGGAAAGGGACCTGGGGGTAGTCATATCAGATGACCTAAAGGTGGGCAAGCAATGTGAGAGGGCAGCAAGGAGGGCTGGGGGGATACTGGGATGCATAGGGAGAGGCATCACCAGTAGAAAATGGGAAGTTATTATCCCTCTGTACAGACAGCTGGTGAGACCCCATCTGGAGTACTGTGTGCAGTTCTGGAGACCCAATCTCCGCAAAGACATAGACAGGATGGAAGCTGTCCAGAGGAGGGCAACTAAAATGGTGCAGGGTCTGCACGGAAGACATATGAAGAGATGAAAGGAGCTTAATATGTATAGCCTCAAGGAAAGGAGGGAGAGGGGACATGATAGAAACATTCAAGTACCTCAGGAGAATCAACAAAGTCCAAGAGGGTAGCATCTTTCAAAAAAGAGGTGTGCAAGAACAAGAGGGCACAATTTGAAGATAGAGGGGTGGCTCAGAGGTAATTTAAGAAGTCTTTTTCACAGAGAGGGTTGTGGATGCATGGAATGGCCTTCGGGAGGTTGTGGAGTCAAAATCAGTGGTGGAATTCAAGCATGCATGGGACAGTCATAAGGCCATTCTAGGGGGTTGGGGTAGGAAGAAGTAGGCTGCTGGTTAACTAGGATCTGCAGCTTATCCAGTAGGTAGGTAAATGGGCAGACTGGGTGGGCCAAGCGGTCCTTATCTGCCGTCAAATTCTATGTTTCTATGTTTGTCCATATGGCCAGCAGCCAAGATTGCAGACGTGGCTGATGAGCGAGGAGACGGTTCAATTCCTAACAAGGCTCATAAGCAAACAGTTTCTGTGATGGTACATTATACTGAGGAACAAAGTCAAAACATTAAAGTGCCTGAAACTGTACAGTCTGTTCTGATGTCCACGGGGCAACAAATGCTGTTAGAAGTTGATACGGTATTCAGCCAGAAGGGGCAATAATTGTTACTTCTAGCAGTGAAACTGAAATGTCTGCAAAGCAACCAGAAATAAAAACAAATTGTGATGATGACATGGAGCTAGAGTAGGGAATGTCAGCCAGAAAATGGCATCTCCTGCAGCTCAACAGCAGAGGAGGAAGAAAGATTGTCAAAGGAGAAACCCTTGAAACAGTTGAAGTTTAGACCTGCCACTGGAAAAATGTAACTCCAGTTGAGAACCTCTCATACTGGTCTGATAGCAAGGGCAGAAAAATGTAGCATTTTTTAACCAAGGTGATGCTTAAAAATGTTTTAGTATAAATTCACCACTTGTTGCATATTGTGACCATTACCTGTATCAAGAAATAGCTACAACCAGGAATCAGATCCCCAGTGCTTCGAGGCTAAACCATCCTCTTCATAGGGGGGAATGCTGGGATGCTACTCTCCCCAGCATTAAATCCTGCTCAATTAATTATCTGTTAAATTATTTTACTGAATTGTACCATGTCCTTAATAGTGTTGGTATTAGCCAGTTTGTGGGTTCAATGTCTCTGAGAGGAGTATCTCATGCATCTTAATTGTTTCTCCTACAAACATTAATTAAATATTATAAGAAAGGCTTCCATATTTTTTCTCATACTGTGACAGCAGTTTTTGATCACAGTCCCAGTACAAAAGTGGAGATACAAACATGATCACTGCTGCATTGCACTATCTCTATTATCCATTGTTACAGTGAAATACACACAGTGTAAAAATATTGTGAACATTCCAAGTAACAAAGCTGGTAGGGGGAGAACCCCCTGAGACAGCCGAGCAGACAGTCTAGTAGAGGATTTCAAGTTATACTTAACTTGACTATTCATACTCATTTGCACCTATTTTTATGCAACCTGTTTGCAATTTATTTGTTCTTTTTTGATCTCCTCTGCTCCATAATTTGAAAAGAAGTCTGCTGTCATCAAGAACCATCTGTCAGTAAGATCTTGTGAGCCTCATATTTTATGGTGCTGAGTTAGCCAAATTACTTTCTGTCCTATTTTTAGTTAAACTACCCAGCACTCAATTTTCCACTTGTCTCCCCCCACCCCACTGCCTAACTATGAGGGGTGTGGGGCAGCCCTTCCAAGTACCATCCCAAATGTTTGTACTGCTGGGCATGAGGCACTAGGCAAGAAAATGAAGAATTTTTCATTTCATTCTTCGACTGCTCTTGCAATTCCGTGTTCAGCTCATTTAACTTATGGACATGAGAGACAAGGAGGCCTGAGTTATAGAGTGTTTAAGATCAACATTCATCTTATAGCGTGCCTATTCTCTTTTGTCTTATTCCTGACTGTTACTCATGTGCATTCGATGCCCCCCTCACATCACCCCAACAAGCTCAATATGTGAACTGTATGACAACAGGGATAAGGATGTGAGACTGTAGGCCCATAGCACCCTATTTGTTACTAGTAGGGGTAGATAAAAGACTTCAAAATTGATCTGATTAAAGCTGGCTTGTAAAACATAACACTCATATAATTCTCATCTCTACGAGACAAGAGGATAATCAGTAACTGGATATTACTTAATAGCAATCCAGACCTGGCTGGAAAAATCATGGGAAAAATCAGAAGCGAAAAAAGAAAGGGGGGACCGAGAGGGGGAAAAAAATCTATTGTGTATGTAATTGCCAATGTATTCATGTATGTTCCTTGACCTGAGTAAGGCATTTGACATCGTGGACCATGCTATTATGCTCATTGCACTGTGCAGTATTGGCCTTGATAATACTGCCATTAAATGGTTCACCTGTTACCTTACCAACAGGTTGCAACAGGTTAAAGCGGCTGGCGAGTTCTCCCCATTAAAAACACTTCCATGAGGTGTTCCCCAAGGATCCATCCCGGGTCTGATCCTGTTTGCAATCTATATTAATAACCTTAATGCACAACTGTCTAAAGCTAATGTGCACATATTTGTAGATGACACTGTCCTCTACACTTCTAGCTCATCCTTGGATTCAGACTTCGAGGACCTACAGCAAGACTTCATCTCCCTCCAATATAACCATATCAAATATAAGCTCCTACTCGGTGCAAAAAAACAAACAAAGCCATGATCCTCTCACCTAAGGCAGCACCGGAACCAACACATAAGCACATGATTCTAACATTATTGGATGAACCCCTTGAAATAGTAGATACCTTCAAATACCTAGGGTTCTGGCTGGATAACAATCTCAACTTCCTGTGCCACCTAAATGAGGTTTCAAAAAAATTAAGGCTGCGACTAGACTTGTTCTACCGTAGTAAGCACCTACTTACCATAGAAGCTAGAAAGAGATTAGTGCAATCTACATGTCTACCCTTACAGGACTATGCTGACTTTCTCTACATCCATTGCCCTTCTGCTGTGCTCAGCAAACTTGACACTCTCTACCACCGGGTCATAAGGTTTATCCTAAACTTGCCCACTCACACCCACCATTGCATACTGTACTAAGAGTTGGGTTGGTCATCCCTCTCTACAAGGAGGAAAAGGAACGCTCTCCTCTGGTTCTTCAGAGCCTTGTCCGACAAACTTCCTGCTTACATTTCGAATTTCTTTGAGTGTGCCAAAGGATCTTATGGATTGAGATGTTTTTCCTTACTCTGCTATCAGATAGCCAGAGTAAAAACAATCCATGGCGTGGCTGTAATCAATTTTTCCCTCCCGTCCTTATGGAACACCATGCAAAGTACATTTAAATTCTCAACCCTTCCCAGTCCGTTCACTCTCAAAGCTCTATTAGCCAAATACCTTAAAGAAACCTGTAACTGTTTTAAGTGACTGGGCACCTGTAGCCCCTTGTATCGCTCCCGCATCTGGCACAACTGCTACCACCCCATCTATCTCCAAGTTGGGGGTGCATTGCACTTCTTAATCTCTGTCCCCTTCCTCTGCCTTCTCCCTCCCCCACCCGCTCTATACACATGTTCATATTTTACCACCAGCATTGCCTACAACTCCAGTATCACTGCGACCCACCCTAGGTTACCTCCCCACCAGGGAGCATCTAGTACTTATTATTCTCTCTTCCCTTCCTCCTATCCCTTCTCTGCCCCCTTACATTATCCCCTCCTCTCCCCCTTGCATACCTGTTTCTTATTGTTATAATTGATTGTTACTTAAGACTACCTATGTACTAAATGTTGCCTCTGGAATTCTAATTAAGACTTGATATCAATATTAGTTATGTATATATTGGTATACTAGTTACAACCTCGCATTTATGTATCCAATGTGTGTTACTTATGCATAGGCCTGTATATTCCTCCAAATGTATTATGTATGTACTGGCATACCAGTTACAACCTCACATTTATGTATCCTATGTGAATTACATACGTATAGGACTGATTATCCCACCTAATGTACTATGTCTTCTCCCTGTCTTCCCTATTCTGTTACCCTTGTTCTGTATTATGTCCAGGACCACCTTGAAAAGGAACTTGCTCAATGATATCTATGCCTGGTTAAATAAAGTTTGTTTGATTGATTGATTGATTGCATGCTGATCTTAAACACTATAACCCAAGCAACTGGTCATGGAACCAACTCGGCAGAAGGCAATACTGGACCTTGTGCTCACAAACAGGGACAGTGTGATGGGGGTAACAGTGGGGGAGCACCTGGGTAACAGTGACCACCAGTCATTGTGGTTTGAAATCACAGAAAGAGCAGAACCAAACCACACAAAAACACGTATCCTGGATTTTAGGGGGGCAGACTTTGGGAAAATGGGGAGATGTTTGAAAGAGGCATTAAGGGGAATGGGACAGGAATCAGGGATTGAGGAACAGTGGGCAGTATTTAAAATGGGGATTATAAGAACAACAGAATTATGCATTAAGCAGGTTAGCAAGAGGAAAAGAAAGAGGAGACCATTATGGTTTCCAAAGGGTAGCAAAGAAAGTGAAAGCAAAAAGATTGCATTCAGGCAATACAAAAGACACAGGCAGAAGGGATGGGAGAAGTACCAGGAGAAACAAAGGGAGGCAGGGAAGTCAGTAAGGGAAGCCAAAGCTCAGACAGAAGAACACATTGCAAAATCAGTGGTTAAAGGGGACAAAACCTTTTACAGGTACATAAGTGAAAAAGAAGGACAAAGGGAGGGATAGTGAGACTGAAGGGGGAGGATGGGAGCCGCGTGGAGGATGACAACAGTAAAGCTGACATATTGAACAGGTATTTCTGCTCAGTCTTTACTAAGGAAGAGGGGGGTAATGGGTCTGAAGGGAGTACAAGGGGTGAGAATGGTGCAGAAATGGACACAAGTCCCTTTACACGAGAAAGGGTCCTGAAGGAACTGGAAGTAATAAGAGCTGATAAAGCAATGGGGCCAGATGGGGTGCACCCCAGGGTCCTTAAAGAACTAAGAGAGGTGGTGGCTGAACCTCTGGCTATCCTGTTCAGCCAATCACTGGAAACAGAGGAGGTACCCAAAGACTGAGGACAGCAGATGTAGTCCCTTATACAAAAGTGGGAACAAAGAGGAAGCAGGGAACTACAGACCAGTCAGCCTCACCTCGGTAGTGGGAAAGATCATGGAAGCACTACTGAAGGAGATTGGTGGAACATCTGGTTGTCAATGGACTACAGGACCCAAGGCAGCATGGTTTCACCAGGGGAGGTCATGTCAGACCAACCTCATTGAATTTTTGACTGGGTGACTAGGAGGTGGATCAGGGGAGGGCAGTGGACATGGCCTATCTGGACTTCAGCAAGGCCTTGACACTGTGCCACATAGAAGGCTATTACACAAACTGGGGAATATGGGTGTGGGCAGGACAGTAGTGTGGTGGGTAGGTAACTGGCTGGGTGGCAGGACACAGAGGGTGGTGGTAAATGGCTGTCACTCCACAGAGGGAAGAGTGACCAGTGGGGTACCACAGGGATCAGTGCTGGGACGGTCCTATTCAACATCTTCATCAGTGACATTGCACAGGATCTAGAAGGCAGAATTTCACTGTTAGCTGATGACACAAAGCTCTGTAACAGAGTAGACACACCAGAGGGTGTAGACAGAATGAGAAGGGACCTGCAGAAACTTGAAGAATGGTCAAGGGTTTGGCAGTTGAAATTCAATGCAAAGTGCAAGATAATGCATATGGGGCTACAAAACCCTGGCACAATATATCAGTTGGGGGTGAGGATATAGCACGCACCAAGCAGGAAAGGGATCTTGGGGTTGTCATCTCTGATGACCTCAAAGTAGGGAAACAGTGTGACAAGGCATCAGGTAAAGCAAATAGGATGCTGGGATGTATAGGCAGGGCATCACCAGCAGGAAAAGGGAGGTCATAATTCCGCTATACAAGACACTAGTGAGGCCCCACCTGGAGTACAGTGTACAGTTCTGGAGACCATACACGTAAGGACATAGACAGGGTAGAGAAGGTTCAGAGGAGGGCAACAAAGATTGTGCATGGGTTGCATCATAGTTCTATGAAGACAGGTTGAAGGAACTGAACATGTACTCCCTGGAGGAGAGGAGGAGGGGATATGATAGAGACATACAAGTATCTTACAGGGAGAACAGGGTGCAGGAAAACACTATTTTTAGCCCAAAAAGATGTTTCAGGACTAGAGGGCATGGGATGAAGTTGGAGGAGGACGATTCAGAGGAAACATGAGAAAGAATTTCTTCACAGAATGGGTGGTGGACAAGTGGAACACCCTGCCAGAGGAAGTGGTGGGAGCTGAAACAATCACGGGATTTAAGAATGCATGGGATAGACATAAAGGAATTCTAGAGGTCAGGGGTAAGGGGAAATAGACTTCTAGGAAAACAAACTGAACTTACAAGCTCAAATGGGCAGACTAGGTGGGCCATAGGCCCTTATCTGCCGACGCTGTCTATGTATCTATGTATCTATGTAACCTGACCCTCCTTCTCTCCCATGTCTATTAGTTAACTGAACTCGGCACTACAAGTGCAGTTGAAGAATAAAATGAAAAATTCTCCTTCCTTTTTGCCTAGTTCCTCATCCCTAGTGGTACAGAAATTCATGTTGGTACTTGGAAGTCCCCCGCGCACCCCTCATAGTTTGGGAGCAGGGGAGATAAGTGGAAATTTGAGAGCTGAGTAGTTTAATTAAAAATAGGACAAAATAATTTGGTTAACTCAGCACCATAAAATATGAGGCTCACAAGATGTTATTGATGGATGGCCCTTAATGACAGTGGGCTCCTTTTCAAATTATGGATCAAAAGGGATAAAAAAAGAATCAATAATTACAAATAAATTGCATATGAATAAATTGCACATGAATAGGTGAGATTAGTATGAATAGGCAAGTTAAGTTAAACTTTAAATCCTCTCCTAGACTGGCTGCTTGGCAATCTAAGGGGATTCTTCCCCCTCCACAAGCTTTGTTACTTGGAATTTTCACAATGTTTTCACACTGCGTTTGTTTCACTCTAACAATGGATAACAGATAATGTAACACAGTGGTAAGTATGTTGGTATCTCTACTTTTGTAATGGGACTGTGATTAGAAAACTGCTGTCAGAGTATAAGAAAAGATATGGGATCATTTCATATAATGGTATTTAACTAAAGTTTGTAGGAGAAACAATTAAGATGCATGAGAAGCTCCTCTCAGAGGCATTGAACCCATAAACTGGCTAATACCAACACTATTAAGTACATGGTGCAAATAAATGAAATAATTAAAACTGATAATTAATTGAACAGGCTTTAATGCCGGGGAGAGCAGCATCCCAGTATTCTCTCGGACAAAAAAGTCCGGTTTAGCCTCAAAGCACTGGGGCTCTGATTCCTGGTTGTAGCTGTTTCTTGATACAGGTGATGGTCACAATATGCAACAAGTGGTGAATTTATAATAAAATGTTTTTAAGCATCACCTTGATCCAGGAGTGTTACCTTTGTCTGCCTTTGGTATCCACTACATGAGAGCACCAGGATTTACTGTGAGCACTGAGGTCATATACCAAGCATTTGATCTGACAGCACCTGTCATGTCACCAGCCCCACCCACCAGGAAGCAGCAATGGGAGGAGAGCTGAACATTGGAACTATGCCATGAAGGACTTGTCCCTGCACAACAACAAAATCCAAAACAATCTGCAGAGAACCAACTTTGAGTCATAGGGTGGGACAGTTCCTCTGATGGCAAACTGTAGCTGCCTGGAAAAGCTTCCACTGCAGCCAGGATCAGAGACACATCTTCCTCTGTAAGACTGTGTCATTCTAATGCTCCAGGTACCACTTATCTGATTGATATACACACAAGTACTGAACCCATTGTAGAAACACTTGTACTCCTTAAAGTCACAGTACTCACTGCGCAAAAAGAGAATGAAGTAAATACCTTTTACCAAAGCACCGTTTCAGCTTTCTGAGAAAAAAACAGTGTCTTATAAGTCTGT
This sequence comes from Neoceratodus forsteri, assembly GCA_016271365.2. Classification (NCBI taxonomy): domain Eukaryota; kingdom Metazoa; phylum Chordata; order Ceratodontiformes; family Ceratodontidae; genus Neoceratodus; species Neoceratodus forsteri. The sequence continues at coordinate 828,419,481 of CM057452.1, forward strand.
AGGGGAATACATGTAAATGAGTTACTGCTACTTCTGATAAACTAACAGCATACAACAGCATTCTTTTCCTGACCCTGAGAATGAAAACACTAAAGAACATGTTGAACCTGAACTAAGTGCTGAATTGATTAAGGGACAAAACAGTAAAACTAAGATGATATCTGGTGTACATGTTGCTGAAACTTTGGAACCGGAAGTAAACGCACAGCAATAAAAGTAGTGCAACAGCGGAGGGGAGGGAAGAACAACACTCTGGTAAAAGGAGAGGACGCATGTGCTTTGATTCCACTGTAGAAGGACACAGTCTAGGTATCCATTCATGTGTTTCTACAGCCCTTTCTTCTGATATGTAATAACAATACGCCAGCATGGCTATCACCATGCAGCCAAAAAAAGTGAATTTATTGAACAAGATTCTGTTTGACGATGAAACATTATGAAATGGCTTGTCAATTTCAAGGCATCTCATTGGATGCCAGGTGTGTGTTAAAGTTTCTAACACACAGAAGCTAGATCAGGTCATGCCAGCTGGGCATTGATATGGGTGATGCTGCCCACAAAGAATGTTAAAAAATCAAATAGCCGCCATCTTGTTTTGTGCCACAAGCGATGCCACCCTTCCTGTGAAACTAACTTGCACATGTTGAAGTAAATGCACAACCTGTGTGATTTTTTAAAAGCAACTGCCACGATCACAATCATCTCGTAACCCACCCGCTCAACACAACACTGCGGTGTAATTACCGCGAGACACAGACAGGCACTTGAACCCTCCCTGTTCCTGGCTGACAGATGCCAAGCAGCAGAAAAAAAACAAAGTGCCGTGATCTGTCTCCCAGCCCGCTTGCTCGCTCTCTCTCCATCCGAATACCAGACTCACACTCTACATCAGGGGGAAAAAATGCAGGTTTACCACAGTGCACAGAAGCACAACAGCAGTAAGTATAGCATTCCTCTCACAATTGAAATCACCCATGTCAGCTACTACCATGGTGTGCTGCTTCAGCTGTTCCAGTACGCTGTCCATCTTTGCTCGCTTCACCGGAGAACCGGACATACTGAGACGGCTAGCATGAGGGGGGGTTAGCTACAGAATCTGCTTCTTTGCTTTGTGTGTGTGTGTGTGGGGGGGTGAATACTGCCATGACAACCAGATGTAACTACAGAAGCCTTTGTAGGACAAAATTCCTTAAGTCAAACAAAAACAGTAGGCGGAGGAACTATTTTATTAAAAATCAAGACAAACATTAAACTTTTTCACTTTTAAATACTATACACTTTAGCTATCACATACATCTGTATTTTTGATAGCCATTTCATAAGTGCAATAAGCCACTCCAGGGTCTGTGTTGAACACTTTTAACACCACGACTGAGAGGCTGGAGCCTACTCGGCGGTGGCCTCGTGCCTCACTACGCCTCCTAGCCGTGTGTTAAAGTGTCTAACACACACCCTGGAGTGTCTTATTGCTTACATATCCAATATCCAAGATTTGACATAAGATACAATGATCATTACCACAAGCAGTGGAAAGGTCCAAATGGAATACTGTATGTTGTTAAATACTATCCTGTATTTTCTAAAAGTATGATCAGTAATTTTGTGTGCTCCAAAATTGAAAACAGTATTTTTTTAAGACTAATATTCTATTTTCTGCAACTAATGAACTGATATTAAATTATATGGAATTGAGGATGGAAACTAATTTTATCACCATGATGAACAGCCCTTTACTTGGTTACTTCTGCTTTCCAAGCCTCATTATGGACAGTCAGTATCATGTCATATTTTATTTCTAAAGTGCTTGGCCATCATCCTTGAAAGCACTGAGGTTATCACAGTACCAAGGTAACCAGGAGTTTGGGAAGATAGTGAAGGATCTCATAGGGGATTGTTGATCTGTGTATGACTTGAAAATCCCACTAAATGTAACTAGGAGAGGATAGGGTTGTAGGAGAAAACTGAAATATATAGAGGAGATAACATAGATAAATGGAGCAAATACTGCAGTATTTGAAAGATAAGAAGGGTTGAACTGTTAAGGGTTATATACCGGTCCCAACAGATGTGGGGAGTTGGACAGTTTGTATTGAAAGCTAAAAATGCAACGGTGACTGAATGTGAGAGCAACAGGGAATGGGTACATTGAGTAGGGGAGGTTGGTTAGAGGTGAGAAAGTTTCCAGACTAGCTGAGAGTAAGGGAAGACACAGTACTCTTCCCTCTCATTACACGCCAAAACCAACAACGGTTACATCCAGGTATAACTAGCCTAAACAAGACAAAAAGTAACTGACCCTGTAAATAATTCAGAAGGGATACTAGATTTGGTTTGTAGACCCACTGTATTTGCTGTAGAAAAGGCAGTCACATGTGGGAATCTATGGAAATGTTTGCCGATATGATGCTGTATTGTTATGTTTCTGTACATTTGTTATATACATGTTACACAACAGCAGTCCTTACCAACTTTGTATCTTGAATGACATCTGGGGCCTGACTCACAAAACTTTGTGTAAACTGGGTTTTGCACCAAAGGGATATTCACAAAAGCCCAGTTTGCACCCACAACTTGGGTTTGCACCGGGGCCAAGTTTTGAGGGGATAACAATGCACATGAGTGGGAGGGTACCTGCATATTGGCGAAGTCCCATTCACCAAGGATTTTCCCCATGTAAGGGCCATTTGTGAGGCTCCCTTATGTGGAGAAAATACCACCGAGACCTGGCAGTATTCCGTGCAATCCTAGTAGCTGACGGAGGTACTGCAGAGTGCCGTCCCTGTAATAAGAAAAGTGAAAGTTTCCCTGGTGCTCTAGTGGTCCCTCCCCTTCTCTGATCACAGATCACCAGCCCCTTCACTGTGCATCTCTGTTCTCCGATTGCTGTCCCCTTGTGGTCAAAAATATATTTTCATGGTAGCCTAGTGGTCCCTCCCCCTTTCCAATGCCAGTCGCTGTCTTGTTAGGTGTTTGTATTATTTCCCTGGTAGTCAAGTGGTCCCTGCCTCCTCCCCAATCACCAATCACCCTCCCAGTATTCCTATATAAATTTCCCTGGTACTCCATTGGTTCCTCTCCCTCCCCAATTGCCAAGTGCCCTCCCAGTATTTTTGTGTAAAATTCCCTGGTAGTCTAGTTGTCCCTCCCTAATCTGTCAATCACTGTCAATGAGTGCAGACTACATACAGCATTCACTCATGCACAGCTCAGTTGGTGGCCAGCAGTTGTGGTGAGAGGAGGGTTGTGCTGGTCACCAGCTGGAGGTTGGGATGGAGGAGCGAGGTGCTGGGTCACTACCTGACAGATTGGGGGGTCCACTAGACAATCAGGGATATGTTATTTTGTATTTCACAGGATGGGGATTGGGGACAGGGAGGGAACTTTAAATAAAAATACCGGGAGAGCGCTCGGCGATTGGGGAGGGACAGCTACACTACCAGGGAACTTTACATAAAAACACTAGGAGGGTGATTGGCAATCAGGGAGAGGAGACAGACCACTAGACTACCAGGGAAATACTACAAAAACCTAAAGGGACAGCGATCAGGGAGGGGGGAAGGACCCCAAGACTACCAGAGAGATTTCACAGGAATTAACAGGATGGGGATTGGCACCAGAGAGGGGGAAAGGAACCACTATCACCAGGGCATGGAGTACTGTTCTGTGTTAGGTATGGCAACTGGTGATTCAGACAGGCAAGGGATCACTAGACCACCAGTGACTATGGCTACATAGGGCAGGGGCTGGAGGGGAGGAGTGCTATAACACCCACAGACCATGTAAATGGGCCCATAATGGGCATAGGCATGCAAATGGCCAGCTAGTGCCTTGCATGCCCAGTGGCCTCATTTGTATGGCTGCTTTTGTGAATGCCATATAGTGCACTGGCACTATTCATTGCAGGGCCATATACAGGAATGCAGGTCAGGGCAGCCTTAGTGGGTTTAGAGGTAGATGTCATGGTGTCATCGCTGCCTCTACCTAGTCCTATTCAAAGTTGGATAGTGATGTATGCTATCCGTCTGTGAATAGCATTTTTTAACACCTTGGCAATTGCAAAGCGCAATGCAAACTTTTGCATTGCACTTTGCATTTTTTGTGACATTCAATATCACTCCTTAAACTGAAGTAATGCCCCATCCCATCCCATTTCTACCACTGCTTTTGAAACAGCAGATGATAAGTACAGTATAAGACTTGGAGTTTTATTGGTCTTGTTCAATTTCAGCAAAACGCAGGATTGCAGCCAGGAGAGTCTTTCATTTTCTAAATATTTTAGATCTTGCTTCCAGGAACTAGACAGATTTGTTTACCTCATAAGTTCATATTGAATCTTTTGATCTCTATTCTGGCTGGAGATTAGTGGTGAAAATTTGCAGAATCCAGAGGAACTCAGTTCTGTGAGTGAAATTACAGTTCTCAGTTCCAGGAGCAAAATTGGGAGAGCTGCTCCTATACCCCCAAAAGGTATAAACTGACTTAATAAAGTGTAAAACTGCAACCCATAATGAGGAAACATGACCTCTCCCCAGCCACCTCTCATGTATGTTCAATCGTACATCAAGTGAGGTGGGTTTCCCAAGTGAATTCTTTCAATTTCCAGAACTGCTGGATACATATGTGCAGTACATTGCTTGAATACCCCTAACATTTGCATCACGCTTTTTGGTTTTTTGCGTCATTCAATGGCACGCCTTGAATTGAAGAAATGTCCCATCCCCTTCCATTTCTACCACTACTTTTGAACAGCAGATAATAAGTAGGGTATAAGACTGGAGTTTTGGGGGGCTTGTCCAATTTCAGCAAAACACAGGATGGCAGCCAGGAGAGTCTTTCATTTTCTATATATATTTTAGATCTTTCTTCCAGGAACTAGACAGATTTGTTTACCTCATAAGTTCATATAGAAACTTTTGATCTCTACTCTGGCTGGAGATTAGTGGTGAAAATTTGCAGAATCCAGAGGAACTCAGTTCTGTGAGTGAAATTACAGTTCTCAGTTCCAGGTGCAAAATTGGAAGGGCTGCTCCTATACCCCCAAAAGGTATAAACTGACTTAATAAAGTGTAAAACTGCAACCCATAATGAGGAAACATGACCTCTCCCCAGCCACCTCTCAGGTATGTTCAATCGTACATCAAGTGAGGTGGGTTTCCCAAGTGAATTCTTTCAATTTCCAGAACTGCTGGATACATACGTGCAGTACATTGCTTGAATACCCCTAACATTTGCATCACGCTTTTTGTTTTTTTGCGTCATTCAATGGCACGCCTTGAATTGAAGAAATGTCCCATCCCCTTCCATTTCTACCACTACTTTTGAACAGCAGATAATAAGTAGGGTATAAGACTGGAGTTTTGGGGGGCTTGTCCAATTTCAGCAAAACACAGGATGGCAGCCAGGAGAGTCTTTCATTTTCTATATATATTTTAGATTTTTCTTCCAGGAACTAGACAGATTTGTTTACCTCATAAGTTCATATAGAAACTTTTGATCTCTATTCTGGCTGGAGATCAGTGGTGGAATTTGTGGTACCCAGAGGAACTCAGTTCTGTGAGTGAAATTAGAACTCTCAGTTTCAGGAGCAAAATGGGGAGGGTTGCTCCTATACTCCCAAAGGCATACAACTGACTTAGTAAAGTGTAAAAATGCAACCCATCATGTGGAAACATGACCCCCTCCCCAGTCACCTCTCAGGTATGTTCGATCGTACATCAAGTGAGGTGAGTTCCCCATGTGAATTCTTTTAAATGTCAGCACTGCTGGAGACATACATGCAGTACTTTGCTTGAATACCCCCCAACACCACCAATCAAACTAGATAATCTGAAGTTTCCTGCATCTTGTTTATATCTTCTGGCACCCCACTCTTTTAGGTCCCCCTGTGCATACTGAACTCATCCTTTGCTTCTGGTGAGCATCTGCAGACACTCTTCAGGCACTTTGAAGTCTGTGCTCCCAGGAGTATCCCTGCTTTTGAACGTTTCATGGCAAGGGGAGGAAGGACATTTAGCAAACTGGAGTGTTGACTGAGGGGGCAGTATAGGGTCAGGTGATGTAGAGAAAGCACTGGGGCAATCATCCAGGATGCCAGGCCAGGAGATATTCCCTGGCAACTCCACCTTATTCTTCTACTCACCACCTAAGTGCACATGCATTGGAGGAGATATGAGGGAGGGAGACTGTCCAGCAGCACATGGTAATCCATGTTATCAATAACATTGCCAACTTGACTTTATTCAGTAGGGGCTCTATATGAGCTATGCTTTATATCCCTATTAGCCGGGAGGAGAATTCCCAAAGGATGTTCCATTGCCTTTGCTTGCCTACCTCTGTTTCTGACATCCATGAGTCTGTATGCAAACCTACAGTAGGTTACTAACATACCAGACAAATCCCGCACTGCTCAGTGTCACTTAATTAGTAGTTTCTAGTGTTTTAGTTATCAAATTGGCATACCCAGATGGTGTCCAGATACAGAGTCCAAGAAAGTAAGAAAACAGGTAAATGTGAATACTGAAAAGAAGAAAAAATGCAAAAACTGAAAAGGCAACTAGCAGGATGCTCAAAATGATTTACATTACATACTTTAACTCCTTTATTACAGTATTATTTTTATTTATTACTACAGTATTTGTCATGTTATTAATTTAATATAAAATGTTAGCTTACAATGTCATACAAATGTCCCTTAGCAGGAGAGATATTTCACATTCATAAATCCATAATAGATATAATTTCCATGGACATTTAAGCTTCTTCTATCTATGGTAGGGTGAGGGCTCCTACATTTTGTCTTTGTTTCCCCCCAGTTTCGGGGACTGTGTCCCACATTTAAATTATGACATATTGAAGGGTATGAAGTCTACCTGGTACAAGGTACTTAAGTACATTCTGCATTTCACACAGCAGCTGATACAACAGGAAACTTAACACATGACAAGGACAGGGTGATAACATCTAGAATTTCTAGGCCAAGTGAAATCTCTAACACAAGAGTCTACATGAGGAAAGGCAGCCTTTGAGACTGCTTCCTTGTTTTTGGAATTTGATGAACTGATACTGTTAATATTTTATGCTACTTACCAACATTGTTACTGCGGTAGGCACATACACACTTTTCCTTTACAGGTTTTTAAATTATTAACAGTTGCAGGCTGTTTTTTTTTTAGAGAACCCGGGCAAAAATAGAAAGTAAAGCTGCTGCTGATTCTTTCCTGTGTGTGATTATTATTTTACAGCTTGATCTATGAGAAGGTATTGCAGTAAAATGAAGGTTCACAAAAAGTTTCTAAAACTAGATAAGGTGATCCTAGACACTGCAGTTGACAGAGGTGATATGTTAAGTGCAGTTAATTGATTATGGGATTTCAATGTGAATATCTGATATCATGTTTTCCTGATAGAGTATATACTTTCTTCACATTTAACATACATCCACATAATCGTGCACAGTAGCACAGTCATAACTAGGGTTTCTATCTCAGATTCTGTCTTAGGCCTGTGTTGTTTTAAATTACCCTGTTTTAGACAGCTATTCAATGAAGCTTGAAACCTTGGGTACAGAGTTACAGACTAAATAAAAATAAATAAAAATAAATCTTTGCTGTATATAGAACTTGGGTTCTAGGAAGGACTTTCAGCAGGTCTCCATCTGCTGATGGTGCCCAGTGGATTTTCAGAGAGGCTACTCTATCAATCCCTGATCCACCCAAGAACTATGTTCAGCCATTTGATTGAGGACCCACTCAACATAAATGTTGATCCATCAGTTAGATTATCTAGCATAGCATTACCTTCTGGAATCTGCAGCATGCATTCAAATCAGCACTCATACTTTCTTACATTGTATCCAATTGGTTGAGTTGGAGGCAATTTAAAACATACTGTAGCACTGGATGTATTCTGGCTAACACCAGTCTTCTCAGGTATTATTGGATGCACAGGCATGTCATAGACGAATGTATGTGCTAATGACAGTTTGGCCTAACATTTGGAAAACATGGAGACCACAGCAGAATTACTCCAGGACTCCCCTGATCAGGTGCTGCAACCTGCTGTGTGGTTCGGACATCTGCTGCAGGCTGCATTCAACCTAGAATTGCCTCGGGGATTTCAGACCCCCTGCCCAACTGTGCACCACCTCCAGGGCTCAGCTGAATCTTCTTGCCATTGACTGTGCTTGTTGCGATGGCCTGAACCTCCAAGGATACCCCTGAACAAGTGCTGCAACCCACCATGCAGCTCAGCCTTCTGCCACATGCTGCACACAACCCAAGACAGCCTCGGGAACTTCATAAACCCCTGGCCGATTGTGCATCATCTCTGTGTCCCGGCTGAAGCTTCTTGCCATTGGATGTTCTCCTTACCATGGCCCGGACCTCTGAGCATGCCCCTGATTGGGTGCTGCAACCTGCTGTGTGGCTCAGCCTTCTGCCACAGGCCACAGTCAACCCTGGACTGCCTCGGGAACTTTGGATCCCCTGCCCAACTGTGCGTCACCTCTGTGGCCCAGCTGAAGCTTCTCACCGTTGGCTGTGCTCCTTGCTGTGGCCTGGCCCTCTGAGGTACTTGGACTCAAAAGCCACCAATTTGATTGGCTGCCCCTTCCACTGGGTGCCACATGATTGGCTGGCCCCTTTCTGCTTATTCAACTGCCCACTTCCTGGCACTTTCCTTCATTTTTTAAACCTATATTTTGTTGGATTTCCTATCTAATGTTGTAAACTGTTATGAGCTGTATTTAATTCAGTTTTGACTTACAAGTTAGCCTGTACCTGTTCTGTTACTGCATTGTTTCGCTGCAACCACAGCCTGTCCTAGGGGAATTATTTAGTGCTCTCCCATTGACTAAAACGTAGGGTACTGCCTCAATCTCCACCCTATGTAGCAGAAACTCCTATGCAAAAGTCTTTGCACCTCCAGACCTTATTTTTCATATATTTCACATAATCCAGCATTCGTCAACCTAACCACAACTGGGTTAACCCCCCTGCCTTTAACCTTGCACTTTTCCTGTTCTTTCTGCCCCTCTTCTCCCAGCACTGCCAGCTTCTGTCTAATGCACCACCCTGACTTCCTCTTTCACTCTAGACATGGTACACTCTTCTCTCTTTCCCTGCCTGGTCATTGGGCTCAGCCTGCCCACTTTCACAGGCTTGGATGGAGTAGGCGCCCAGTCCCATACCTCATCTCCACTTTGAAGACCACCTTCAACAAACCTACAGTACTACATCCACAGATGCTGCACACAAGGGCTTTGATATTAAATTTTATTTTATTTAAACAGCAGTTTGGAAAACCTTTGAGCCATAGGCTCATTTACAAAGGTACCAGGTCACAAAAATTTCAAGCTTGTCTGCACTCCTGGCTTATATTGAGTTCTCCTCAAAGTATACCTACTCTTGGGCCGGCCCACTGGCACACAGTAGGCTACTACTCGTGGTGCCAGCGACCCGGGTTGGGGAACAGACTCAGGCGGCTGGAGGGCTGGCTGGGGGAGGAGGACTGAGCACCCAGAGGCTGCTCTCTCTTCCTCTGGGAGGGGTGGGATGCAGGTCCCACTGCTATACTACCACCACCTGGGTGACCACAGGTGGAAGTGCAGCAAGACAGCATGCAACAGGGCGAGTGGATGTCAGCTGGGAGCCAGAGTGCCAGCACATCATGATGTGCTCTGCCCCTAGGCTTCTCTAGCGTGCAGACATCCTGAGGGCTGGGACCAGAAAAGCAGAAAAGCCCTGCACCAGGCTCCTGTAGATGGGACCCGGTCGTCCCAAGAAAACTCTTAACCAGGCTCCATAGAAGGGGCTAGTGAGGCCTCCCAACACACACTAAGGACTGTAGGGGGCTGGGGAGTACCTCTGCTCCCAACCCAGGGGGTAAACTGAGGCAGGATGGGGTAGACTCACTGGCACCCAGAGGGAGATACCTGGGGTGGGACTACAGGAGTATGCATGGCCTAGGGCTCCCTGAAGAAAGAAACTTGGTGCAGCGAGAAAGGGGACATAAAGGAAGAAATATATATATATATATATATATATATATACACATACATATATGTATATACCTACTATCCTCTGTTTACCTGTCCTTCTACCTGGATTCCCCTCTTTAAAGTGCATTATCAGCATTGAACCTCCCCTAAGAAAGCAATGTTCCATTGGCAGCAAACACCATAGGAATTCTCTGAAATGGATACTTCTGTTATTACTACTCATCTGTGGAAATTTACACCTTAACCCTGGCCCACTCCAGTGTAGCCTCAATCACAGTAATAAAGGCGGATCCCTCTCCATAGCAAATATTAACATCTGCAGCCTGCTCCCAAAAGTTGATACCCTTGCTGCCTGGGTCTCTCTGCACAACCCAGATGTCCTCTCAGTGGTGGAGACATGGCTATCGCCTAGAATCCCTGATATCACCATTGCAATACCAGGCTACTCTATTTTCAGGAACGACAGATGAACTAAAAAAGACAGTGGCTGTGCTCTTTACCTGAAAGATTCACTAATGGTGCATGCTCTGTCCTTGCCAGATAATGGTACTAGCATGCAGGTCCTTGCTGTCAAGGTATTACTCAGTGCACACAACAGCGTGCTAACCATCACATCAGTTTATATACCTCTCAAGCTGGCCGCCCATGCCCTTGGCCATCTACTCGACTGTATCCACAGCCTTGAACGCAATTCTGAAGTCCTAATGCTAGGAGATTTCAACGTTAATTGTCTCTCGCACTCTGCGAGTTGCTATAAGAACACCTTGGTTGCAGTAAACTTCTCACAATTAGTTCAATCTCCAACAAGGACAAACTACAGGACAGGGACTAGCATGCTCCTTGACTGGGTACTTACCAATTGCCTTGACCACATCACTGACACTAAAGTACTCTCTGTCTCTATTAGTGACCACTCCCCCATCATCTATTTTGTGGTCTAACAAATTCATCAAACCACCACCTAAAACTAAGCTTAGCAGACTACTGCTTCGAGGTCACCTTGAACCACTCAAAGCACTCCTTCATTATAGGATTGGACTCCATTAGACACTGCTGCTGATGTGGATGAAGCCCTTGATTATTTCATCTCCTGTTTTATATGGCCTTTGATGCCTACTCCCCTCTTAAAAAGCGGAAAATCAGTAACATTAATAATCCTTGTGTTACACCTGAACATCTGGCGCAATTGAAATCTTGGGACCACCTATGGCACCAAGCTAGGGCTACTGGCAGGCAAGCTGATATACAAGCTTACAAAATGGCAAGGAACTCTTGTACCAGTGCCATCCACCTGAAGAAAGCACAGTACTACAAAGATGCCTAGCTAACACTTGGAATGATGGGAAGAAATTCTGAAGCAACTTTGCTGAAGTAACTGGGAGGGACCCCAAAACTGTACCCTCCATGCTTATCTTTAATGGTACTACCTACCTTGATCCCCTAACCATAGCTAAGGCCTTCAACACTGCTTTCACTGACCTTAGTCATGTCTTCCCTCCTGATTTCATTGACACCCCTCCAGGTGCTGAACCTATTCCAAATCAAAGTAAGAAACAAGAACACCCACCTTTCCACTTCAAATCTGTGACTGAGGGTGAAGCCAAAAAGTACTTGAAACATAGAAACATAGAATTTGATAGCAGATAAGGACCGCTTGGCCCACGTAGTCTGCCCATTTCCCTACCTGATGGATAAGCTGCAAATTCCAGTTAATCAACAGCTTACTTCCTCCTACCCCCCACTGGAATTGCCTTATGCCTGTACCATGCATTCTTGAATTCTCCCGCTGTTCCTGACTCCACAACCTCCCCAGGAAGGTTGTTCCATGCATCCAAAACCCTCCTTGTGAAAAAATACTTTCTAACATTACCTCTGAGCCATCCCCCCTCTATCTTCAAATTGTGACCCCTTGTTCTTGCACATCTCTTCTTCTGAAAGATACTACCCTCTTGAACTTTATTATTTCCCTTGAGATACTTGAAAGTTTCTATCATGTCCCCCCTCTCCCTCCTTTTCTTAAGGGTATCCATATTAAGTTGCTTTAGTCTCTTCTTGTATGTCTTCTGGTGCAGATCCTGCACCATTTTGGTTGCCCTCCTCTGAACAGCTTCGCTCTGTCTATGTCTTTGCGGAGATGGGGTCTCCAGAATTGCACGCAGTACTCCAGATGGGGTCTCACTAAATGTCTGTACAGAGGGATAACAACTTCCTGTTTTCTACTGTTGATGCCTCTCCCTGTGCATCCCAGTATCCCCCAGCCTTCCTTACTGCCTTCTCACATTGCCTGCCCACCTTTAGGTCATCTGATAAAATTACTCCTGGGTCTGTTTCGACACCCCATCTTGTGTATCAACCCTGTTGCAGATCTTTGTGTCATCTGCAAAGAGACATACCTTTCCTTCCAGGTGCTCTCCAATGTCACTTATAAAGACATTAAAGAGGACCGGTCCCAGCACCAAACCCTGCAGTATCCTGCTAGTTACCTTCCTTTCTTCACTGTGGACTCTGTTTACTATAACCCTTTGCGTCCTGATGTCCAGCCAGTTTTTTATCCAGGCTACCACCTTGTGACCCACTCCCAGGCTGGCTAACTTGTATATTTTGTGTGAGACTGTGTCAAATGCCTTGCTAAAATCTAGGTGGGCCATACCCACAGCCCCTCCTTGGTCTACTACTTTGATCACCCAGTGAATGAAATCTATTAGGTTCATCTGACATGACCTTCCTGCTGTGAAACCATGCTGTCTTGGGTCCTGTGCCCCACTGGCCTCTAGGTACTCAACAATTCTTTCCTTCAGAAGTGATTCCATCATTTTCCCCTACCACTGAAGCCAAACTAACTGGTCTGTAGTTTTCTGCCTCTGCCCTGCTCCCACTTTTGTGAAGTGGAATCACATTTGGCCTCCTCCAGTCCTCAGGTACCACCCCATCCTCCTATGATTTGTTAAAGAGAGTGGTCAGTGATGTTACTAGTTCTACCCTTAGTTCTTTTAGAATTCCTGGGTGAATCCCATCAGGCCCCATTGCTTTGTCCACCCTCAGTTTCAAGAGTTCTTTCAAAACCCTTTCTTCTGTGACTGGACTGGTATCGATCCCCCATTCAGAGATTCTTCCTTGTTTGGTTTAGGTACCTCCCCCTCCTCTGCCATTGTGAATACTGAGCAGAAATATTCATTCAGTATCCCTGCTTTTTCACTGTCACCCGCTGCCCACATTCCCTCCCCTTTATTAAGTCTCTGTATACCTCCCCTTGGTCTTTCTTCACTCCCTAATGTACCTATAAAAGGTTTTATCCACCTTCTTAACAGAGTTGGCTATCTTTTCCTCAGTTTGTGCCTTTGCTATTCTGACTGCCTTCCCTGCCTCCTTCTGCTTTAACTGATAAAGTTATCTGTCCTGCTCCTTCTGTGTTTCCTTATATTTCCTGAATTCTATCCTTTTTTCCTTAACCTTCCCTGCCACCTCTTTTGAGAACCATAGTGGTTGTTTCCCTTCATTTTGTTTTGTTGATTTGCTTCACACAAAAGCTTGTTGCCTCTACGATGGCTGTTTTGATTATTCCCCCATTGTTCCTCCACCCCTTCGTCTTGCCCATTTGCTAGTGCTTTTCTGAGGCACTCTCTCATTTTCCCAAAGTCAGCCTTCTTAAAGTCCAATACTCTTGTTTTTGTAAGGCTTGACTCTATGGATGTGTTTATTGTGAACCACACTGTTTGGTGGTCACTTGTTCCCAGATGGCTACCCACTTCTAAATCTGAGGTCCTTTCTCCTTCCCCATTTCAGTGTACCAGGTCTAAGATTGCTCCCTCCGGAGTGGGTTTCAACACTTGCTGTCTGAGGCATGCCCCCTGTAGGGCATCAAGAATGACTCTTCTCTTAGATGTGCCTGCAGCAAAGGTCCTCCAGTTAACATCTGGCATATTCAGGTCCCTCATCAACAATATTTCCCCTTTTTCTGTCATTTTAAGGATGCCTTCTATCATTTCCTAGTCTGTTTCCTCCCCCTGAGATGGGGGTCTGTACACAACCCCTGTGCAGATTGTGGTGCCATTTCCTGTCAGCAGGGTGACCCATAGTGACTCATCAACTTCCTGTTTACTCTTTAGTTCTGTTGCTTTAATCCCTTCTGTTATATAGAGAGCTATTCCTCCTTCTCTTATACCCACCCTGTCCTTCCTGTAGACTGTGTATCCTGGTATGTTGACATCCCAGTCATGGTTCTCTGTGTACCATGTTTCAGTGACTGCCACAGTATCCAGACATCCCTCTTCCATCAAGGCGACTAGTTCAGGGAGCTTGTTGCACAGACTGCGGGCATTGGTACTCATTACCATCCATTTATTTTTTATGGCCTTACCCCTTTTAGCACCTTTCCTGTCCTTACTGCCTTTTTCTGCATTTATCCCTGTCCTGCTCCCTACTGACTTCTCTGCCTTGGTGTTTACTTCTCTAACTACTGTGTTTTGTTGGGGGAGGCTGGGATTTCCCTGCTCCTTTTCAATGCCCCCCCTTGGCTAGCTTAAAAGCTTGCCAATGAAGCATTTAAACCTGTCACTTAGGATCCTGGTCCCCCCCCAGACAGATGCAGCCCATCATGCCAGTATAAGCCTGCATCCCTCCAGGTGGCTCCACAGTCCCCAATGAAGCCAAAACCCTTAGATCCACACCAGTGTTTCAACCATTCATTGAATCCGATGGTATGGAATACCCTAGCATCATCCTTGCCATAGACAGGCAGCACCTCTGAGTGGGTAACCATGCATGCTACTTGTCTAAGACCCCTCCCCAACTCCACAAAGTCCTCTTTCACTTCTCTGATCCCATTCACAGCCAGGTCATTTGTCCCTAGGAGGACAATGACATCCAGCTCCCTCCCTCGTGCAGCTGCTCCCGCAATCCTGAGCATTCGCTTCCTGTCTCCCTGAGTGGTGGTGCCAGGCAAGCACCTTACCTCCCTATCCCCTTCCTCCCCACTTCTACCCCTCCCAATGATCGAGTCCCCCACCAGGAGTTGTTTCCTTCCTCTGTGGGGTCTCATGCCACCATCCTGTGGGTCTCCTTTGTGGAGGTTCCCAGCATCCTCCTTGGTCTCCACTGCAGGTGCCACCATAAAGGAACCACTCTTTGCCAGAACAGCATATGAATTGTGGAGAATTACAACTGGAGGGATGCACCTCTGTTCCACCACCCTCTCCCTCCCTGAGCCCACCTTGGTCCAACCGCTCCCCTTTGATGGCAACCTCTGAGGTAATGGTGGTGGCCCTGGTGGTCCCTGGGCGGGGGAAGAGGTTTCATGAATCCTAGCCAGGTCAGTCTGGAGATGGGCAAACTCCTAACTCAGACCAGAGAGGTGCCTGCAGACAAGGCAGCATTGTAGCCTCCAGAATGTCTCCTGGAACACTGCTGCCCCACAGCCATTTCACTGCACCACTCCCATCTTGACTTATTTTGTGTCCCCTCTCCTGTTGCTTTGTATGATTACTGTCTCCTCCCTCTATGTATTTTTACATTTACTTTCCTACTGCCTATGTGCCCTTACAACTCTCATCCTTTCTGTTCTGGGACAGGAACTTCCTGTAGTCTTCAGTAGTCTCCTTCTTCCGTGCTTGGATTCAGACCTCCAGCAGCAAGGTTCTTGGCAAATCTAGATCAAGTGGAGACTCGTTTGATCTTAAACTCATTTTTCTTACCCTGGATGATGTACTGCCCCCTTTGACAAGGATCTTAAATTATTTCCTCATGCTCTCACAGTTCCCCTCAAGGTGGAGGTAAAGCTTTAGTGACTCCCACCCATAAAAGTGGAGATAGAGTTCAACACGGTAACTATAGGCCAATCTTCATTCTACCACCCCTCTCCAAGGCACTCAAAAGAATTGTGGCTGATCAACTTGTGGATTACTTAGAGAAATACAACCTCCAGTGCCCCCAACAACATGGTTTTAGGAAGGGGCATAGTACCACCACAGCCCTAAGTGAGCTCGCTAAATCCATTCACAAAGCTCTGGATAATGGACAATTTGTTGGTGCCGTATACACTGACCTTAACAAGGCACTTGATATGGTCAACCACTCCTTGTTGATTGAACAACTAAGTGAACTTGGGCTATCAAAAGACACCACAAGCTGGTTCAGCAGCTACCTTTGTGACCGTTCGAAGCAAGTGAAAATTGGTGATGTTCTCTCATCCAAGCAACCAGTCAGATCAGGTGTCCCCCAGGGATCAATCTTGGGTCCCCTCCTTTCCAGCATTTTCTTAAACAATCTACCAGCTTCCTACTGTGACCAGATACTTGTATATGCTGATGATGCAGTAATCTTCATGAGCAACCCTGATCCCCTACTCCTGGAAACCCAACTTCAATGTAGTTTTACAGATGTTGAGACCTTGTTTAAAGCTTGGAAACTAATTTTAAACAATAAAAAAAACAAAGGTAGTGTTATTCCATAGTACGCACAGTAAGCACAAAACTCAACAACTAACAAACAAGAACTTGTCAGGTGTCTCCCTTGAGCAGACCACCCTGTTCAAATACCTAAGACTGACCTTAGAGAGCACTCTATCCCACACCAACCACATAGATAGTGTTGCTAAGGCTGTTAATTTCCACATTGGGCTCTTGTTCAAACACAGGCACTGTCTTACCACTGAGGCCCTTAGACTGGCTATCCTAAGCTCAGTAGTCTCCGCCATTGATTATGGCTTGGTGGTATATGGGTCAGCCACTGACACTGCTCTTCATTCTATCACCACTGCCCTTAACAAGGCCTGCCATCTCCTTATTGGGTTTTCACACCTCACCCACACCTGTGACATTTTTTTATTTATTTTTTTTTATTTATTTAGTTGTTTAACCAGGAGTAGCACACTAAGCTGAAAGCTTTTTTACAGGAGTGACCTGGGAGCACAGGGAAGTTAAGTGACTTGCTCAGGGTCACACGGTATGCAAGTGGAAGCTGTAGGATTCAAACCCAGGTCTGGTCTGCTGGATGTCACCAGATTTCCAGCTCAGAGCCTTAAACCACTGTGCTATACTGCCTCCCATTTATAAGCAGACTGACTGGCTCCAGCTTAAGGGCAGAATTACCTATCAAACATGCCTACTTGCTAAGAAAGTCTCTCTTGGACTTGTGCCCCCTGGGGTTCAGGTTGATTTTTAGTCATTACTGCAGCTTCTGGAATACCAGAAACTCTGAAAGCCTAACCATCCAGGTGCCACTCTGTCATACTTCCCTTGGCCAGTGGTCTCCTGCAGTCATGGCACCCAAGTGGTTCAACTCTCTTCTCGGGGATATTGCCAACACTACCACTCTTGGCCTCTTCAAACGGAAACTCTGGCTACATCTGGTGAAGTGCCTCCTGTGATTGCTTCAGCTAAATTACTCTGGGTCTACTCCATCCTGCCTCTACCCTGCTCATCCAACTGTTCCTCAGTCCTCCCTATCGCCACCTCTTATGCTCCTTTCCTGATACCTTAATGCCCCTCCTTTCTCTCTCTCTCTCTCTTCACCCTCCTGTTGTTTTCACCTCTCCACTCCTTCTCCTCTCCTGCTCCTAACCTCTCATGCTCTCTCCATGATGCCTCTATGCCCCTCCTTTTTTCCTCCTTACCCCCCATTGGTCCTGCCTCCCCATCCCTCCTCCTCTCCTGCTCCTAACCCCACCTATCATTCTAGCTCTGGAATCCTCTGTCTTCCACATGTACACAGTAACCCTCTCCCACCAACCCCCTCTCCCCTCACCTCTAGCTTCACTCCACCGCATCTACTTATATTGACAAATCCCTGTGTCACTTCCCCCCTTTTTTGTAATCCCCTCCTTCCCCCGCTTCTTCCTCCCACACCCACTCCCCTGACAAATCATCTGGGCTGCTTTATTTTCCCCTTTTGTAATGTAGAACTGTTAACTCTAGGAACTATGATTATCTGTTGGACTACTACTGCATTGTCTATCCATTGTAAACTCCTTGTATGCCTATCACTTTGCACTTTTTGTTATTGTTTTTTTACCTTGCCAATGTACTTTGACGTGGAACCTATATAAATAAACTTCTAGCTCATAGATGTTAATCCAAAACTGAATAAATAAATAAATGCCTAAACCCTGTGACTATTGTGACATTTAATACAGTGTTGTTAAATCATTAGGGTTCAAAACATTACTTATTTAGCACTATTTGTTATTTTCAATTCCTTTTAAAATTTGTGTCACAAGTGTTGAGCTTCTGGCTGCTGTAATAGCATAAGAGAATAGTTTTAGTATTAAATTCATTGGTATAGCACCAAAATGTGTGTTTCAAAACAAATGAGATGATTATATAAGCATATGAATAGCGGTTTATTCAGGTGCAAAAACAGATACATAATCTAATATTGTACAAATAATTCCAATTTCTTTGACAGTTTTGTCTATATATGTATATCTACTGTGAATATATATATATGTAGCGCCAGTATAGTTACAGTTGTGTAAGCACGCTAACGTTAAACCTCAAATTTTGCACCTTAATGACTTTGCCACCGTACAATGGATTTGCCTGACATTTTGCATGTGCTGTCTGGTACCATAGCTCTCTGGGTCTGGAAAGTTGCGTTACGGTCGAATATACAGTTGCGGAGCTACAGAAAGCCAAAAAACACAAAATAACTGACTTTTGGCACGTTTCTTTGCTCACGCACACAGCCCGCATGGTTTGTCTGTTCAGTCCAAAATCACGGAAGATGTAGTCTGGGTCACTGATGTGCCTTTCAAAGATTTGATGTAAAAATATTAAAACATTCAAAAGTTATTCAAAAACATATTTTCCCTTATTGTCAATGGGGAAAAAATTCATTCACATATCTGGACTGAATAGTACAGTAGGGGCTGCACGCTATTAACCCTAACTGATGCATTAATGGAGTTTCTTGCAATGAATATATATTATAGGGTTGAGTAGGCACTTTAATGTTAAACCTCAATTTTTGCACATTAATAACTTTGCAACCGTCTAACAGATTTGAGCAAAATTTGGACTGCGTGGTCTGGTATGGTAGATATCTTGATTTACCAAGTTGTGTTTTGGTTGGAGTTATGGTTCTGTGCAGCGAAATGCTAAAAAATGTGTTTTTCAACACTTTTGACATGTTTTTAACCCATGGCATCATGACCACACTGTGTGGTCTTTTGGTATGAAATTTGGAACATAGAAAGAGGTTGGGTCAAGGCACAATCAAGTGTTGGTTTGGTGAAAAAATATTAATCCTTTCTAAAGTTATTAAATTTTTAATTTTCGGGTTCTGAGCATGCTCAGTTCACTCCAAGATTTATATGGTTGTTTTTCAGGAAAGATTGGGCTCATGGTAAAGAATTTTGTAGCTCATGGACTAGAAGCCTGGTCCACCACAAAATTCCTTGTCTGCAAGCCGCCATCTTGTTTTTTAGTTTTTCCCCCAAACAAAATGTTGCAGCTTTCTCCATGGGTGACTTTTGCTCCAAATGAGGCATGAGTTTTGTTCAGGGTGATGCCCTCTACAAAGCCATGCCTTTGGTTTGGCTCATTTTGGTCAAAAAATAGCTTTTAATTTTTTTTTCTTTGACCATGATTCGCTAACGATCCTAGTCTGCGAGCTGTCAAAATCCTAGTCCGTGAGCTTGCAGTTAATGATTTTGCTATCTCGTGGACAAAGATTTAAAAAACTTTACCATTGCATTGATAATTAATGATTTGGTCTTTTTACTTGTAATTTTCAGGGTATTGAGGGGATGCTCTACAGGTGTGAATTATGCTGCTTAGGTGTTGGCCCGGGGCAGTGTAGCGTGTGCTGTTCTTCAAGTATAAGATTAAAATTCCTACCTAAAGGAGTGAAGTTGTCTGAGATTTCTTTGTATAACTGGTTTATGGAGCACTGGTCCTTTTGAACTTGTTTCTGTTGAGGGTGGCTTCCCTCTGAACTAGTGCACCTGCTGGTCTTTCAGGCGCAGGTAAAACATTTTGTTTTGAACCACTCATGAGGCAGTAGCCTTCTAAATTCCCACTGCATCATGAGGGGCTAAACTGTGTTGTCGGTGTTCCCAAGTCCAGAAAAAATGCAGTTGTACCTGACCAAAGAATGTAAATAAACCTGTGTTTGTGTGTTAACACCAGTATGGTGGGCAGTCAGTTTTTCTCTTTTTTTAAAGAAAAACCAAAGAGAATCAAACTACCAGTCAGCAGTCTTTACAAATTGTTGGTAATCATAAAATGTGTTTTTTAAACTAGGGATACTTTGCGACCTAAGAGGGTTGAAAGTGTGCCTTTAATACTTTTGACCCCATATATTCAATATAGCTTTCTTATGATCCCACCTCATGAACAAATGACTGTCATTACACAAATATCACCGGAAAGGTGATTTTGCCAACTGACCTCGAAATCACTTTTCCAGTTGAAGTTGAATAACAGTGATTATATTGTTCATGAGGTAGGGTCCCCAAAAGGCCATGTTGAAAATTTGGGATCAAAATCTCAAAAAATGCCAAAGTTATGCACAACAGTTGAAACCTCCTTTGAAATACATTGAAGTGCATGCACCTTAGTTTTTCATATTGCAGTCACCAGTTCCAGCAGCAGAACATGTCTTCTATTGGGAGACTGAATCTTGAACCTGGGACCTTGTCAGGTGAGTAAGGGGGTGTAGGGGTGTCAAGGGGGTTGTAGGGAGGTGGGTGCACAGTGGGAGGTCAGATGGGGTGCAGGTGTGATTGGCGATGGACCTTTTTTACAGAGAAAAAAATAAAAGACATCTAGTGATGGTTTTCTTATTTTCAGGAGTGAAAAAAACATGGGAGGGTGCAGGATGCCACTAGCCAACAATGACAAATGGGTACCTGGGATTAGGGAGGGAGGGCCACTGGACCATCAGGGAATTTACATTATAAAACAATAATAATAAATAAACAGAGTGGAGAGACCTGGCTCAATGGATGAATGTTCAGGTAAGCTGCAGTGGACAGGGGTAAGATGAGAATGGTAAAGCCATTGAGAAAGATAATGGGGAAGAAATGTGGCCAGGAAAAGAAGCAACCAGAGGGAACAGGAACACAGAGGAAGGAGGCCCAAGCAGGAGGGGCAGTGGGATGCTGCCTGGGGCTGGCCTGCTCTGAGATATATAGGGTGGTGAGAAAAAATTGTTGTGGAAGAGCAACAGGAGAGACAAAAATTAATCATAGCAATATCAGGAATCGGGGAGGGATGGCCACTAGACCACCAGGACATTTAAATAAAAGAAGCATTAAAGTAATATCGGGGATCGGGGAGGGAAGACAACTAGACCACCAGGAATTTTTATCCATGCAGGTTGTACTGCCATATATTCCGGCACTATTTTTGTGAAACAAGAGGGGTTCTGCCACAATTTGTGGCAAAATCCCTCGTTTCATGGAAAAAGGAACTGTGTTTCATGAAACACTGAGTCCTTTTGCCACAATTTTCAGCAGAACACCCCTTATTCACAAAAATGGTGCTGCAATTTGTGGCAGTAAAACCTCTGTGGATAACAATAAACATATTTCTGTCCATTTTGGGGGCAAACAGACACCTGATTCTGATTCCTCAGGCCCGTAAATACAGCTGTTGGTGTTTATCATGAGGCAGTATTTTTTTGAAGTATTTAAGTTTTTTTGCCTCACTAACTGCAAACAAGATGGCAGCAGCATGAAAGAACATGCCCCATTTGTGAAAGAGAATGACACTTTCATGGAAGAGGAACAGATTTTCACATGGGACATCTTACCTTTCCCATAGCAAATTATCGGAAACTTTCACATTTAATAACTTTTTAACAGTTTAATATTTTTCACCAAACCTTCAAAAGGCACATCTGTGATCCAAGCCTGATATACCCTAAAATTTAAGATTAACCCCCCATGCCATTTTGGAGAAACAGAGTAACAAAGAATTTACACAAAAATGGTAATTTTCATATTTTTGGACACTCCACATCTCCACATCGAATTGGCACAAAACTTGCCACATCAAGAGATCTTTGGTCCCCATTGGAGCATACAAAAGTTGTTATGCAACTCAGTCAAATGGTAGCAAAGTTATTAAATTGCAAAATTTTGGGTTTAACATAGAATTGACCATTGAACCGTAACTATAGTGGTGCTACCAGGCCACTACTATATATATATATCTATATATAGATATATATATATATATATATATATATATATATATATTCATTGCAAAAACTATGTTAATGCATCAGTTAGGGTTCATTCCACACTGACAAAAGACTGGAAATTCAACATTAGGGTTAGCAACCCTACCACCCCATACCCCACCCCCCTCCACACACCAACAGGCATCTGGGTGTGTATTGGGGTCATCAGACCTCTCACCCCATTCCATATATAAACAAGCTGTGGTGGTACAGTATAGGAGAATGGGATGAGAGTTAGGCCTGATGTCCCCAATGCACACCCGGATGCCTGTTGGTGTGTGGAGGGTAGAGCATGAAGTGGTAGGATTGGTAACCCTAATGTCAAATTTCCACACTTCTGTTGATGTGGAATCAACCCTAACTGATGCATTAACAGAGTTTTTTGCAATAAATATATAGAGGATACATGATGGTCTGGAGTGTGATATGGTAAATATCAACACAAGTGAACAGTGACCTTGGGATATGTCACAAGTGGCAGAGCAATGAGTGATGATACCTGAGGTCACTGTTCACGAGTGTAGATATTTGCCATATCTTAGTCCAAATCATCCTGTATTCTACTTATACAGTAGGCTTTTGTGTTCGTTTATGAGGTTTGTTCCATGATATTATGTAGTAATCTGTATATGTGGTGGCTGTTCTCAGTCTTGTATGCTTATGTATGAGTGCTCTTTGTAGGTTTTCATTGGTTGTAGTTTTGAATGGGATAGCTGTGCTCTGCTGTGATTGGTTCGAGTCATTTTGCATGTCTGTGCGTGCTTTTTTATTGCTGCATTGGGACATTGGGGGTGGGGATTTCCAGGTTCGGGTGGCGTGAAGTTTGGCTTTTTAGTTGGGCACTAGTTTAATTTCTGGAGACATTTTTGTGCGTGTTACATTTTATTTTATTCTTTTGGGGATTGTATGTTTGTGCGTCTCACTGGTTGCCATCACCGAAATTTGGACATGCTGGTTTCACTTTCTTCACTGGCCGGTTTACTTCACAGGACACTAGAAAACACTGAGGTATGTGTTGATTTTTTGTAACAACTTCTGTGCTTTTATTTTTTTGCTGTTTCTTGGTGGGTCTTAGTAACATGTGAATATCTTTGCTAGAGTCAGTATCGGACTGAATGATTCGGGGCCTCTTTTTGTGAGTGCATTTTTATTTCAGTGCTGTAGAGTAGACGTTCCCTACCTGAGACTGAATAAAGATAGTGGTTGCTGACATGTGCACTGTGGAGATATCAGGTGCTGATGTATGCATCATGTGTATATCACTTTGATATATCACAGTGCATATATCAGCTAGAATTTATCTCACTGTGTGAGTGATACATGTTTTTATCACACTCATTTGTCACTCACCCTATTGTGTGTGTAGAGATATATATATCTACACACACATACACACACACACAATAGTGGTGAGTGATAAATGAGTGTGATAAATGTAGCTATTTCCACTAGAGTGTGATAAATGCTGATGACATCACTAGAGTGTGATAAATGCCATTTATACATACTGTGCTGATGTCATCACTCACTCACTAAACACAGCCTGCATTCTAAACTGAACTCTTTCACAAATCTGTTTCTCACTACTGCTTGTAAGTAACTATTAACATTGCAAAGGACACCCACCTGTTTCGCATAGTGTTTCAACAACTCACAGCCCATTACTGTGCTACTCATAAATTCAAGAAAGACGGCATTCTAAATCACAGTGCTGCAACACACAGTTTCTGTTTCTCACTGAAAACTGAAACTAACTCAATTAACATTGCCAAACACATTCACCTGTTTCCCATCATGTGTATAACACTCCAAGTCCATTCAGAAACACTCACACACACTGAGAACAACCACAAACAGTGCTCTCAGGATAGTCTAGAGGTAAGAGTAATGAGATTTGAACAACCTTAATACATCCAGCACACAAGACCTGGGTTTGACTCTCACAACTTTCACTTCCATAGTGTGTGACTCTGAATAAGGCCCTGTCCACTCTATGCCTCTGTAATGTTACAGAGGGCTCAAACCATTACCGCAATGGTTTGCGTTTACACCTGTAACGTTACGAAAACGGTTCTGCCCCTGTAATGTTACTGGCCATAGTGTGGATGGGTGAGCGTGTAGCTCCAGCATTCCCCCAGTGCAGCATGAACTGTGGGATAGGGTGCAGCCATAATGGTTACATGGCACCCACAGTGTGGACGGCTGTAACGGTTCCAAACTGTTATCGAGACTGTTTGCCGGCAGTGTGGACACACTGTAATGGTTCCTGTCTGTAACAGTCTGGAACCATTACAGACTGTAAGTGGTGTAGTGTGGACAGGGCCTTAGTCACTTAACTGTCCAGTGCCTCCAAATCACCACTCAAAATGTACCCAGTTACCAAACACTAAAATAAAAGATCAAACAAAAGAACATAACTATGTTTCTGAAGCTTTTAACCCCATTGTATAAATAGCGCAGATGATGGGCAGATTGTGTGCTATGGAAAATATTCTCACTCCTGCATCATGAGGTCTGGATGATCTTACTTATGCCTTCGGCTCTCGTGAGATATCCAGAGCTCAGTCTGCAGGAGTGAAAATAGTATCCATATCACACGCCTGCCCATCATGTATCCCATATATATATATTTGTATATGTAGTAGTTTGCATAGCCAATCTAAAAATTAAATTTTTGCACACAACAGTCTAGGGACATCAATACACTACTTAGACTTTCAAGGTGAGTTAAAATGTCTTGAAGCAACCAGTTCCATGAGATTAATGCAGTTAAAAGTTATTTGTAAATCCACAACCTTGTTGTTTAGCTTTGAGACTGAGGATTTTAAATTTGGGAATTCTATGCACTAAGGAAAACAACAGAACAATGTGTATATATAATATATATATATATATATATATATATATATCTATATATAGATATATATATATATATATATATATATAAATTCATTAGATTACGTTAATGCACTAGTTTGGTTATAATGACAAAGTAAGAAAATGTGGTGTTAGTGTTCCAACCCCACCTTTGTAGGCAGCAACAGGTGTGGGGTGTGCCTGGGTTGTCAACTATAAACTTACCCCATTCCATGAGTAAGTAATCTGAGATGGGTACAGTATATGAGAATGGGGTGAGCATTAGGGATGACAACCCCCAAGGCCACCCTAAGCTGTGCCTGTGAAGGGGTGTTGAGTTGGAAACCCTTATGCCACATTTCTCTACTTTTGTTGCATTAACCCTAACTAGTGCTTTAATGAAGGTTTTTGCAATGAATTTTCTTACTTTTTGAGATAGTACTTTTTCTGTAATTAGTTGTTATAAACATAAGTGTTTTTCTATAATTAGATTTCATAAACACATGAGTTATTATAAAAAAAATAAAAAAAAACTTTTGACCACATTCATGGGGGCTGTGGGACTCAAACACAGGTCTCTACAGTCATGGCCCAGAGCCTTAGCCACTGTTGTACATTACCTTCTTTATATCACTTGTGTCAATGTTCTCTTATCCCAAGTGTAGGCAAATTCATACTAAAACAGCCAATAATACTTTCCTGTCTCTCTGTATTGCCCAAAGTATTTTTTTACTTTGCATATTTCTAAGTCATTGAATTGTCTGAAACTTTTTCAGTTAACATGAACACAAAATCAATACTCTGTCTATTTTGAAATAAATTAAGAGTGACAACTTTCCTTCTATATCCCTAATGTTTAACATACTGATTTGTAGCCCATATTTCAAAACAGTTCACACTTCCCAATGATGGATAGCTTGTAGTTTTCACTCGCTTTTCTAAGTCCCACAATTAAAAAAAAACAGGTATGCAAATAAGTTCATGATTATTCATGAGCTATAGTTACAATGACATTTTTGAAAACATGAGGTATATAAGGAACGGTTCTTCAATTAAGAATGACAAGTTTCCTTCTATATCCCTAATGTTTAACATACTGATTTGTAGCCCATATTTCAAAACAATTCACACTTCCCAATGATGGATAGCTTGTAGTTTTCACTCGCTTTCTAATTCCTACAACTTAAAAAACAGATATGCACATAAGGTCATGATTATTCATGAGCTATAGTTACAGTGGCATTTTTGAAAACATGAGGTATATAACGAACGGTTCTTCTTGCAAGGTGAATAGGTGAAACCAAAAATAAATTGCTGAAAACAGTGATTTTGAACAGAAAAGCTTCCCAAAGAATGATGGCTTGTAATTTTCACTTGATCTTCTAATTCCTTTAATTTTAAAAAAAAGGCTATGTAAATAAGTTCAAGATTATTTATGAGCTATGAGGTGACTCTAGGCATCCAAGACACACACCCTTTATGCAGCTATTTTTAAGTGATTACTGAGCATGCTCAGAACCTTACATTTTAAAATGTATTAACTTTGGAAAGGATTAATACTTTTTCACCAACGAGCAAAGGCACCTTTCTGGACCAAGCCTTTCTACCCTAAAATTCCAGACTAAAATTACAAACCATCTGGGTCAAGGTGATGACAAAGAAAAAGCTAAAACAGTGATTTTCTCTTTTTTCTTCATGATCTAGTTTAAGCAAGAATGTACAATGGGGTTTGTTGTGAGATTTACACATGGTTAATAATAACTTTTAAACAGATTGATATTTTCACCAAACCAGCAAAAGGTACATCTGCAGGGCCAAGCTCTTTCTACCCTGAAAATTTCAAACAAAATTCCAAACCATCTGGGTGCAAGGTGATGATAAAAAAAAACAGTTAAAACAGCAATTTTTACCTTTTACACTATCTGCATCTCAGAATCTATACATCCAACCAGAACAAAACTTGGCATATCAAGAGATCTTCCCATAAGGCCATGCATGCAACCTTTCCTACAAATCGTAGAACAGTTGCAAAGATATTAAAGTACAAAATTTAACACTCACTATTACCATTTGCAGGGCAGTTGCTGAATTACACTTGAGTTCCATAATAATTTATACACTTACCCAGCTAGAACTGATCCCTCCTGCCATCTGTAGGGCAGTCACTGACTCACATGTGAGTTCTGTTTAAGCAACAATGTATGACAAGTGGAGTGTTGTGAAATTTATACATGCCTTATAATAACTTTGGAATGGATTAATATTTTTCACCAAACCAGCAAAAGGCACATTTATAGCCCAAGCCCTTTCTACCCTAAATATTTCAGACTAAAATTACAAACCATCTGGGTCAAGGAGATGACAAAGGAAAAGCCAAAAACAGTGATTTTTATTGTTTTCTTCATGATCTGCACTTTGAAATCCACACATCTGACCAGCTCAAAACTTGGCACATCAAGGGATCTACCCCTCAAGACCATGCTTGCAAAATTTTGTGCACATCCATTAAATGGTTGCAAACATATCAAGGTTTAAAATGTAATTATCTCTACTGTCATCTGTAGGGCAGTAGCCGAATTACAGGAGTTCCATTATAAATTATACACTTACCATGGCTAGAACTGATCCCTCCTGCCATCTATATGGCAGTTACTTAATTACACATGAGTTATATTATAAATTATACCTTTACCCTGCTAGAACTGATCTCTCCTGCCATCTGTAGTCAGTTACTGAATTACACATGAGTTCAGTTTAAGCAAGAATGTACAATAGGGGGTTTGTTGTGAGATTTACACATGGTTAATAATAACTTTTAAACAGATTGATATTTTCACCAAACCAGCAAAAGGTACATCTGCTGGGCCAAGCTCTTTCTACCCTGAAAATGTCAGAACAAATTTCCAAACCATCTGGGTGCAGCAGATGAAAAAAAAAAAAAGTTAAAACAGCATTTTTTTCCTTTTACGCTATCTGAATCTCAGAATCCATACATCCAACCAGAACAAAACTTGGCATATCAAGAGATCTTCCCTCAAGGCCATGCATGCAACCTTTCCTACAAATCGGTAGAACAGTTGCAAAGATATTAAAGCGCAAAATTTAACACTCACTATTACCATTTGTAGGGCAGTTGCTGAATTACACATGAGTTCCATAATAATTTATACACTTACCCAGCTAGAACTGATCCATCCTGCCATCTGTAGGGCAGTCACTGAATTACACGTGAGTTCTGTTTAAGCAACAATGCATGACAAGTGGTGTGTTGTGAAATTTATACACACCTTATAATAACTTTGGAATGGATTAATATTTTTCACCAAACCAGCAAAAGGCACATTTGTAGCCCAAGCCCTTTCTACCCTGAAAATTTCAGACTAAAATTACAAACCATCTGGGTCAAGGAGATGACAAAGAAAAAGCTAAAAACAGTGATTTTTATTGTTTTCTTCATGATCTGCACTTTGAAATCCACACATCTGACCAGCTCAAAACTTGGCACATCAAGGGATCTACCCCTCAAGACCATGCTTGCAAAATTTTGTGCAAATCCATTAAATGGTTGCAAACATATCAAGGTTCAAAATGTAGTTATCTCTACTGTCATCTGTAGGGCAGTAGCCTAATTACATGCGTTCCATTATAAATTATACACTTACCATGGCTAGAACTGATCCCTCCTGCCATCTATATGGCAGTTACTTAATTACACATGAGTTCTATTATAAATTATACATTTACCCTGCTAGAACTGATCCCTCCTGCCATCTGTAGTCAGTTACTGAATTACACGAGTTCAGTTTAAGCAAGAATGTAGGACGGGGGTTTATTGTGAGATTTACACATGGTTAATAATAACTTTTAAACAGATTGATATTTTTCACCAAACCAGCAAAAGGTACATCTGCGGGCCAAGCTCTTTCTACCCTGAAAATTTCAGAACAAAATTTCAAACCATCTGAGTGCAAGATGGTGACAAAAAAAAAAAACAGTTAAAAACAGCATTTTTTTTACCTTTTTACACTATCTGCATCTCAGAATCTATACATCCAACCAGAACAAAACTTGGCATATCAAGAGATCTTCCCCACAAGGCCATGTATGCAACCTTTCCTACAAATCGGTAGAACAGTTGCAAAGATATTAAAGTGCAAAATTTAACACTCACTATTACCATTTCCAGGGCAGTTGCTGAATTACACATAAGTTCCATAATAATTTATACGCTTACCCAACTAGAACTGATCCCTCCTGCCATCTGTAGGGCAGTCACTGAATTACACGTGAGTTCTGTTTAAGCAACAACGCATGACAAGTGGTGTGTTATGAAATTTATACACACCTTATAATAACTTAGGAATGGATTAATATTTTTCACCAAACCAGCAAAAGGCACATCTGTAGCCCAAGCCCTTTCTACCCTGAAAATTTCAGATCAAAATTCCAAACCGTCTAGATGCAAGGTGATGACAAAAGAAAACACAGCAAAAAAAGCAATTTTATACTTTTTTTACTATTGGCATCTCAGAATACGTACATCCGAGCAGAACAAAACTTGGCACATCAAAGGGATATACCCCACAAGACTACACATGCAAACTTTTGTGCAAACCCATTGAACAGTTGCAAAGATATTAAAGGATATCTAAACAACAGTTTACCAATAAATGATTCAAAAATCTGACTTCATAGGGGACTAAAGGAAAGGCTGCTGTATACATCAGTGCTTTATCTACATTTATATAATTTACCTAAGTGTGGTTCCAAAGCATTTAAAAAATGTAAAATCAGCCTTCCAATTTAAAAAAAAAACTGCCTTGCCTGCTTCCTAAAATGGCTGCCAAATGTGTTAAATGATGACATCATTGGAGCCAGAGCCAGAGAGCTATATGACTCTCTATAGTGCTAATTAGTTATTTTCTCCCCTTTGTTTAGAAGTGTTTCACCAAAATGGTCAAAACCATGTGCATTATTTTGACCACTACACATGTTAGGTTATGGTTCTGTTCATTTTGTTTACTTTAACATGCTGAAATTGTGTTTTAATCAAACCAACTTTCTCTTTGGCAAACCACAGTGCAGTACAAATCTTCAGATATCTGGTGGTCTAGTGGTTATGGCGAATCCAGGATGTTAATATTAAATTGCTAAAAACTGGCTAATCAGTGACGTGTAAATCTAAAAGTCACATAACTACAATTAATGCAAAAAGTGTTGCCAACTGTAATGTGAGCAGCCCAAATAAAAAACAAAACAAAAAAAGGCAGGGCCTGATTCACAAAGCCCCTAGATGGATACAAGGTGCCTGCATCAAACATAAATGACGCAAGTGGCACCTTGCACTAAAAGATGTACCTGGAGCTATTCAGAAAGGCAACCTGTGTCAAATGTGGGCTGCATGCGCCAAAGGGGGCTAGCGCCAACCTTGCACCACTAAACTGGCTGTGGCATGGCACTAGGGGCCATACAGCAGACACAAGCTGCCACTTTCCCATATTGTGATTCACAAAACAGCCCTGAGAGCACATTTCTAAGTATCATTAGATCAGCTAGGGCTGGTCTAAGGGTACTTAAAATATGTCCCTCTGTGACAGTTTGGCAATTTGTGGCAATGTGTATACTGTCATTAATACAAAAAAAAACTTTTCCTATCCCGATATCCAGGGTAATAAGAATTAATAATTCCGTTTCCTGAGGTGAAGTCCCCGATCCCT
Organism: Neoceratodus forsteri; assembly: GCA_016271365.2. NCBI lineage: Eukaryota > Metazoa > Chordata > Ceratodontiformes > Ceratodontidae > Neoceratodus > Neoceratodus forsteri. Next base: position 828,450,234 of record CM057452.1, read on the forward strand.
TATGCCACTGGTATTAATTATAAATAAACCCCTTTCTTGATAATCTTGTGGCCCCCTCCTGGATCCCTGATGCTGTCAGTACTAATTATAAATAAAACCCCTTCCCTGGTAGTCTAGTGGCCCCCATCCCTGATCCCCGATGCCACCGGTATTAGTTATAAATTAACCCCATTCCCTGGTAGTCTAGTGGCCCCCTTCCCCAATCCCTGAGGCTGCCGGTGTTAACAATTAATAACCTCCCCTTCCCTGGTGGTCTAGTGGACCCCCACCCCCACCCCAGCAGGTAGTGCTCACCACCCCACTCCCTCTATTCTGATAGAGAGCCAGCGATCAGCACAGCCCTCCTCTCACCTCCGTGGCTGGCTGCTGACTGAACTGTCATTGAGAGTACTGTATAGTGATGTACACTGTACAGTACACTCAGTGACAGTTCAGTCGGCAGTTATCTGCAGAGGTGAGAGGAGGATTGTGCCAGTCACTGGCTCAGTATCATGATGGGGCAGAGTGGGGTGGTGGGCACTACCTGCTCGGTGGGGGGTCCAAGTGACCACCAGGAAGGGGGCTTATTAATTAATAATACTGGTGGCATTGGGGATCAGGAGGGGGGCCACCAGACTACCAGGGAAGGGGGGGTTATTTATAATTAATACCGTGGCATCGGGGATTGGGGAGGGGGGCCACTAGACTACCACAGAAGTTTTTTTTAATTATTATTTATTTGGTGAGACTGGGGAAGGGGGATGCTAGACCACCAGGGATGGGTATTATTTTTATTATCAGGAGATTGGGGATGGGGGGACCATTAGCCGGAGCCTGAGGTGAACCCCTCCCATGTGCATTGTGTATGTTGCACAGGAGATGTTGCAGCAAGTGAGGAACTTAGGCACCAGGACCCCTTCTATACCAGAATCTGGTGCAGGGTCCCTGGCACATGGGGCTTCAGCATAAGCTGCTGTTTCCACAGCTTGCTCGATCTCAGCCCTCTTTGTGAATCGAGCCTGTAGAGTTAATGGAGGGTAGGAAGAAAACTCACAAAAACTATTTTGCATTGTAATCTTTAATAAAGGAGGATATAAACAAAACACTGCACAACACGTTGAAAGCAGAATACAGTTGATTAGCAATAATTATGACAAGTATGTTCTTCAAAACACCCAATGTTAAAACTCTTCTTATAATGCATTCCCTAATTGTTAAACTATAAAATATTGTGATTCCTGAGAATAATCCGGCATATTGATCAGGGGAAGTGAATTTAAAGGGGAAGATTGAGGAAATGAGGAAGAGGGGAGAGGAAATGAAGATGAAGGAAAAACAAAGTAGAAGGAAAGGGAGAGGAACATTTTAATGTGGAAATAGGGAGAATGGTCAAGGAATGGAAGATAAAAGCAAAAAGCAAGCGTAGCAACACTAACATTGAGCATGCTGTAGTGCTCTATGTTTGTTTGGGCTGTTTTTGTCTGTGCTGTTATAACATAGAACCAGTAGATCATGGTTGTCTATCTATCATTCAGCAAATGAAACAGAACTTCTAAATTTTAGAGCGTATTTAGAGTTACTAAGATTGTGTTAGGTGTGACTGGCCTCCCAGTGAAATTTATCATTGCCATTTCCTTATAGGTTTCAATTGGTGCAGAAGAACTTGTCCAGTTCAGCCATACCTCAAAATAGAATTTTAAAAATTATTTGTATCTTTGAGGAGAGGACAAATAAACCAATAAAGCTGACACTTAATATACAGTATATAAAAGATATTTGTTCTTGATTGTCCCACTCACCCTTAAATAATTAATCTATACCACTGTTTATTCCTTTTATAAGGTTTATTCACATATACTGAAATGACTTCCAGTCCATAGAAATTTTCAACATTTCAGGTAAACCTTCTTCAGGAAAGACTGGTTTTACTATAAAACATATACAAAACATCATAAAACAATTATATATTAGTTTATCTTATTAGAAATGCGATTCTGGCGTAGAAACTCAAAAAATGTCATTTAGTCTTACTTGTGTTTTTCTAATAATGCTTTTTCTGATACAGTATGTTTAAGCATTCATTGTTTGACTCCCACCAGAGGACACTAAACAAATAATAAAAAACAAAAATTTTTTTACAAAAAAACTTTTAAATCTTTCATTTAAGACTGAAATGATGAAGGGAAAAACAAAGTAGAAGGAAAGGGAGAGGAACATTTTTAATGTGTAAATAAGGGAGAATAGTCAAGGAATGGGATGATAAAAGCAAAAAAAAGCAAGTGTAACAGTGTTAACGTTGGAGCATGCTTCGGTGCTCTGTGCTTGTTTGGGGCTGTTTTTTGTCTGTGCTGTTATAACATAGAACAAGTAGATCATGATCGCCTCATCTATCATTCAGCAGATGAAACAGAACTTCTAATGTTAGAGCGCACTCTAGAGTTACTAAGATTGTGTTAGGTGTAACTGGCCCTCCTAATGAAATTTATCATTGCTATTTCCTTATAGGTTTCAATTGGTCTTGTCATGAAATTTGATCAGAAGGAATTTGCTACTGTTTTTTTCAAATATATGAATGGCTTAGTCCCCATGTACTTGTCAGATAGATTACTTTTATCGCTCCCAATATTCCTTGCTAGATGGCATTGGTACATGTTAGTAGGTTAAAATACCATGTGATAAAACATGATATTGTATCGTCAAATGACCTTACGACATTCAACAGCCTCTTCATGGAACAGTTTACCCTCTCACTTATGTCAGATGCCAACTTTTGCTAGTTATAAAGCCACTATTTTAAAATGAATTTGTTTTGAATGTGATTGTACTCAAAACATCTAAGTCTGTTTTATATCATCATATCAGCAATAATTTAAAATCAGGGAAAGACTTCAGCAAAAAGATACGGTTTTAGATTAGTCTTAATGGCCCTACCATGAAGGCAGATCTAATATGTTGTGGAAAAGCATTCCACAAAGTAGGTGCCACAATAAAAAATGCTCTGTGCAATTGTTAGTGGGCAACAGGGTAGACTAGGTGGGTCAAAGGCCCTATCTGCCAACGATTTCTATGTTTATATGCCCCCAACTGTTGCAGTCTAGATACAGGAACAGAGAGCATGCCCACATCAGAAGAGCAGAGGGGGCAAGTTGAGTGGTAGGGAACTAGGAGGACTTTTAAGTAGTTTGGTCCCAAACTATGTAGGGCCTTGAATGTTGTCAAGCATATATTGAAGGTTATGCACCACCACATAGGCAGCAAGAGAAATGTACACAGAACCAGTGTAATGCGACCCCTATGGGAGAAGCCCACAATCAGCTGAGCATTCTGGACTAGCTCCAGGTATTGCAACAAACCTCAATATAACCCTAGATGTAAAGATTGCACTAGACAAGCCTAGAGGTGACAAAAGCATGTACTGTTGTCGCCAGGTCGGCAGGGACTCAATGTGATTTAATCCTGGCAATGTTACAAAGATGGTAAAAGCCAGCTTGCACCACAGATGACTCCTTTTTATTGAGTGTCAACCTACTGTTCTGGATGACCCCAAGATTATTAACCACATATGCAGCTTTGAGTGGTAGATCACCCAGCAAAGGACATAAAGTCAGTCCACTCATCATCACTGGGCCCTGCCTACCGAGATCGACACTCATGATCTTTGTCTTACCCGGGTTAAGACATAGCCAGTTTGAGGCCATCAAGGCATTTATTTCAGTCAAGCACCTCTCCTGCACAGAAACTGCATCACGCCCACCAGAAGTGCCAGACAGTTAAAGCTGAGTGTCATCTGCATAGCAGTGAAACTCAATAACATACCATCTAACGATCTCACCCAATGGCAACATATACACAGAAAACAACACAGGAACAAGGACTGAGCCTTGAGAAACTCCACAGGAAAATCAAAAGGCCCAGGAAAGAATACCTCCTTGAGTCACCAGCTTCATTCTTCCGGTTATGTTTGATTCAAACCAGCTCAATACAGTGCCAGTGAGTCCCATATAGTCCCTCAAGCAATCCAAAAGCACACCATGGTCAACAGTGTCAAATGCCAACAAGAGATCTAACAGGATCAAGATGGCACAGACCCAATCCCACGCAATGAGGAGATTATTCATCACTTTAATGAGGGCAGTCTCCATGCTGTGGCATGACCGAAAACCCAGCTGGAGAGGTTCAAAGATGTTTAAACTGCTCAAGGCAATTGACAGTTTTTCAACCACTACCTTCTAATAATCTTCCCCAAAAAGGGGAGATGAGACATAGGTCTGTAATTCCCCATCACATCAGGGTCCAATGAAGGCTTTTTAAGTAGGGGCCATACCACAGTCTGTTTAAGGATAGATGGGAAAACATCCACCCTCAAGGAACACCTGATGATCTGGGAGATAACCAGACCCAAAGTCTTCTGGCACTCTAAAACTAGCCAGGTAAGGCCAGGATACAGCAAACAGCTGATAGGACACAATCCTGGAATCACCCTGAGTACCTCTTCCTCTAAAATGGGCTGAAACTCTTCCCAGGCAGACACATCAACAATGTCACCCAGGCCCTGACCATTAGCGGCCCATGACAGACCATTTGAGCAGATACCCAATCTAATGGAGGACACCTTATCAGCAAAGAATTCTCTGGAATCATTGCGTTTTTCAGCAAAAATTAACTTGGGCAGACCACAGACAGGATGGGTTTAAAAACCTGTCCACATTGCTAAAGTGTTGAGCCAGACATTTTTTACCTGCAGCAATTATTCATAAAATGAACTCTGTCTTGTTCATGGTGTTTGCTCATTGATACTTTCTATAGTGAGTTTTCAATGCCAGTTTGTCATCCAAGGATGGGGACCTACACCAAGAATGCTCCAATCTCTGTTCCTAAGTCTTAAACCAGTGCAGCTCATCACAATACCAAGGAGAGCTGTGTTGGGAGGTCAAAAGTCAAACACGGTAGGGTGCTAAGGAATCCATAGAGACGTAGGAACACCATTATAGAGTTCCATGGTGTTCTCAGAATCCTGTCACAAGCCAGTATCATGGCTAGGACATCTAATACTTCCAGGAGATTGCAAGATTCAAATTATATTTTGGATGGTACTGGATCATTTCCACAGGGGAAGTAAAAAATGGGATCCCACAGAAGAACGACACAGCATGATGATCTGACCAAAAGACCATATCAACCTTGACCGCACTTATGTCAAGAGCCAATGAGAAGATCAGGTCCAATGTGTGACCCTGCTGATATGTACAAGAGGCAACAGCCTGTGCTAGCAGCAGTGAATTCATCAGGTTTACCTATAGTGCTTCGACAGCGCTAGCACTGACATCCCCTACAGCGATGGCTGCAATGCCGACTGTCGGCATTGTAGCCATGGGGATGTCGGTGCACACAATCAGGGGGCTGCACCCTCCCACACACACCCCTTGAGGGGGGCTCTGCCCCCCACACACCCCAGTATCTAGGATTCTAACTCCGAGTTGGAGTTGGACCAGGGGGAGACACCCAGCGAGGCAGTCCCAATCGCCACACAGACCATCACAGCGATGGGCGGGTTTTACCCAATTCCTGTCACTGTGATGGTCTTCATGGTGCTGGAGTCTCTGTGGTGATGGCATACCAATTCATCAAGTTCTATGAGCTGCTGACCAAGGGCGAGGTGTCATCATCAACCCATGTAATGAAGACCTCATCACCAAACATCTCGAGGTATTCAACATTTGGTTGATAATGAAATCCACCAGCTTTTGCATAAAGTCATCCCCATCTCCAGGTGGATGGTATATAAGGATGATCATGCAGCTAATACACCTAGGACACATCTAGCAGTGGCACACTCAAAAGTCCTGAAAGTTCCCATGGGGTACGCAGCGAGTTCCAAAGCATATTTAAAACAAATGGCTACCTTTCTCCACTACAATCCCACCTCAAGCAATGTATCACTGAATAACCAGGTTGGACAGATGCCTCCCACACAGGGCCAGCATCATCCCCCAACTAGGTCTCAGTGATACAAACAATGCTGGCTAAGGAATCGGCAGTGTAATCATACATGACTGCTGTTTTATAACTCAGTGACCTAGCATTGCAACGCAAAGCTCGAAGGGGAGGAGCAGAGTCAGCTAAACCCATTACTTCCTGCTTGAGGGCATTAAGCAGAGGCCTAGGGAGGTGAACCATGTATGGTGGTCCCCAATCCTGGTTCCATACCCTCCCTGAGTGCCTCTTAATCCTAACCATCCCAATTTACCCTACATTCATGTTACCTAGGACTTGCACCATGGTTATTGCACTGCCTCCTGAGGATTCCAAGCCCCCTGCAGTGGCTGAGAACCTCTGCAGGGAGGGCTAATAGGGAGCTATCAAAAGGATGGCACTGTCACAGGTTGCCACTAGAGTAAATGTGCCTCAGACCTATAGCACCCTTGCACATCTTAACCCTGATAAAACAAATTTAACCCCAAAAAATCCCACTACAACTGCATAAATACCCCTTAGGGCTACCCCAGAAAACCTCCCTAACCCATCAATCACACCACAGACACACACACTATTTATTTATTTATTTATTAAATTTTGGTGACCGGGTAGGCCCACTGAGCCCCGAAGGTCCCTTTTTCAGGGGCGACTCGGGATAACAATACTAGATAAAATACAGTGGATAAAAACTTTTGATTACATAGTTTGTTCCAGCATGAGGTGGCTACAGAAACCATGGTTACAGACATGGTTATCATCATGACACAGTTTTGCCTTGGTACTACTTAGCATAGTGTTATACAGGCGGTAGCATATGTCCCTAAGTGATCAGATAGTAGAGGGCGGTACATGGTCGGCTCACCTTTGAGAAGGTTTGTTGCAGAGAAAGGGGATACTTTAACTTTACACTAACACAATAAATACATGCTCATTCAAACCCCCAATATATATAACAAATAATAATATATGAAAATAGTAATAAAAGAAAACAAAAATAAAGCAAGCAAAGTTTGAGTCCAAGCTTCAGTTTCTAAAAATTTTTTAACACAGTATTAAAGTCTAACTTGTAAATCTATCTCCCCACCAGCTGCCACCAAGTGGATAGCACTGTACTTGCCCAATAACCTGGATCATGTCATGATGCATACATATACAGGCACAATGGACTGTGCGCGGCATCAGAATGTGGAGACATACAGGATGGATGGCTAATAGTTAAGTGCATGACCCATACACCTACGTATATAATCCAGCAAAGCTGGATACACAGATATCACAGTCACAGCCAATAATGTGGTGTAATGCTGGTACTTTGAGCCACAAGTGAGCCATGTAGCCACCTATTGCACAGACAAAAGTGTGCACAGTACAGTGACAAATATAAGCAGCCTGTTATGCATATGTGGCAATATAACACACAAAGCGGTAGGTGTCACATTCACAGGTACAGCATGTATTCCATGTGGTGGATGTGGGGTGGTGCAAAAGAGAGGTGATGGGCAGTAGTTGTGGTGACTGGGCCACCACACACAAAGCTGCATTGTCTGGCAGCAGGTTAGTCACTATAGTAGTGCACAGTTGACTGTACATATATATGCGACCCTGGCTAACCAATGCATTTCATAACCACATGTGACAGTGGATAACCATTGCAGCCATGGCTGATGAAACCAAGAAGATATCCACAGAGTGTGACAGGAGGTAGAGCACACTGAGGCTCATGCCACAACAGGCTCAGTGATTGAGAGGATATTTTGACTCTTGAAGATGTGATCCCAGTGCCTCGACAGATCAAGGATGGGAGACAGTGAATCACATGCCCACAATGTCATGCAAAATATTCCTGGCATGCCATCCTGCATAATATTGCCATTGTTCACAGGATACACATGCCTGAGGTGGTTACTGACCATGGTGATGGGGATGATGATGGCAACCAGGCTTCCATACCCGTACAGGTGAACACATGGACAGGGACAGCAGCAGGAGGACTCCATGCAAGGATTTAACTGGTCAACAACCACTTCATCAGACCAGACAACACCTCCACCAGCAACCCAGACCCTCAGGCAATGCAGAAACCTGTACAGGCCAGCAACAGTGGTCACCATCCAGCCAGCGCTCCATCCAGTCAGGAAGACCACCAGCCAGTCAACAATACCTCCAGCTGGCCTGCCTGCCATCCCATCCAGCAGGCATAAAAGCTGCAAATAATGCAAGGCAAATGTCCGTGACCAACAGGCAACCAGACAACTACAAAAACACCAACGTAAAAGATATGCCTGGGAAAGTATGCACAGGAGGTGCCTTAGGCTGTTGCCTGAGGCTGCTTTATATATAACGTCATCAGCGGTGCATATACTGTGTGCATTGTATGAAAGATGTCCCATGGCTGCAGACATAATCATCCATCTAAAAACCATTCAAAACTGGACATAACATGCTGCCTATTAGCAGTGCCTAAGGTAGGTCATTGCATGATGTTACCCATGGTAGGTAATATCTGTGACTATCCCTGTGATATGAATGCAGTAGGATACTCTAAGGTGTGGAATATTGCCTGAGAAGAGCATGCTCCGGGTGTGGCATGAACCACAAGGTGTTTGGGCCAAGTGTCTTTAGCACATGAAGCTTGTACTCATAAGCCAATATGTCATACTTCAGAGGGTCATCTTTTGCTAATATAATGGGTCCCACAAGTAAACATGTCAATGACCCCCCCCCACTGTAGTTCCTTACACTCCCCATGTCCCATCAGCTGTACGGTGGCTCCCCTGGGGTCCTGTACACCACTCCTAGTCCCTTCACCTGTACAGCAGCCCCCCTTGGGTCCTGTACATTACAACCCGCCTTATCAGCTATAGACCAGCCACCCAGGGTCCAGTACACCACCCCTGTAGTCCCATAGGCTGTACAGCAGCCCCTCAGGGTCCTGTCCACAAATCCCTAGTCCTATCGACTGTACAACACCCCTAGTTCCATTGGCTGTACAACAGCCCTGCTCAGGGTCCTGTACACCACCCCATAGTCCATCAGCTATATAGCAACCTCTCCTCCCTTGGATACATAGATATTGATGGCAGATAAGGACCTTTAGGCCCATCTAGTTTGTCCAGGTATACTACCAATTTGTTAACCAAGGACCCTAGGTTTCCCTGGTTAATCCATCCCCTTGCTTACTTTTATTATTCCCTTGTGCCTGTTTTATGCTGCCTTGAATCCTGTTACAGTTCTGGCCCCTACTACCTCTTCAGGGACTGCATTCTAATCATCCACCACCCTTTCTGTGAAATAGAGTTTCCTAATGTTTCCCTTGAATTTCCCCCTTGCGGTTTCATGTTATGGCCCCTCATATTTGAGTGTCTATTCTTCTGGAAAATACTGCTCTCCAGCACCATGTTTATACCCTTTGGTACTGAATGTCTCTATCATGTCACCCCTTTCCCATCTTTGTTCTAGAGTGTACATGTTTAAATGTTTTAGCCTCTCCTCATAAGTTAAGTGACTCAGGCCTTGCACCATTTTTGTTGCCCTTCTCTGGACACTCTCCATCCTATATATATCCCTTCTGAGGTATGGTCTCCAGAACTGAGCCCTGTACTCCAGGTGTGGCCTCACCAGTTGCTTGTACAAGGGCATAAGGTAGAAAAAATGGGCACACTGGATGGGCCTTGCAGTCCTTATCTGCCATTAACTTCTATGTTTCTATGTTTCTATCACCACCTCCCTCCTCCTACTTGTCAAACCCCTGCCTATGCATTCTTGCATTCTGTTGGCCCTCGCTACTGCCCCCTTGCATTGTTTAGCCATCTTTAGATCAATAGATATGATTATACTAAGGTCCTTTCCTGCACTATTGCCTCCAGTACCTAACCTCCCAACCTGTACTCTGCTCCTTTATTTCTGCTCCCCAAGTGCATGATTTTGCACTTCTTGTGTTGAAACTCAACTGCCACCCTCTAGACCGCTCCTCCAGTTTGTGTAACTCTCTCATTTGTTTCAGCCCTCCCAAAGTGTCCACCCTGTTGCAGATCTTTGTATAGTTCAGAACAGACATACCTTTCCCTCAAGCCCCTTCCGCAATGTCCCTTATAAAATATTGAACGGGATCAGCCCCAATACTGACCTCCTGCGGCACCCCACTGGACACCCCTTCCTCCCCTGATGGAACCCCATTTACTACCACCCTTTGCCTTCTTCCTTCTAACTAGGTTTTTTATCCATCTCTCTACCTCTGGGCCTACCCCCAGAGCTCTTAGTTTGTAAAGTAACCTTCTGTTCAGCACAGTGTCGAATGCCTTGCTGAAGTTTAGATATGCCACATCCATTGTCTCTCCCTGATCTATTACTCTAGTCACCCAATCAAAGAACTCAATTAAGTTCATTTCACATGACCTCCTTGCCGTGAATCCATGCTGTCTATGATCCTGCAATTCCTTTGATTCAAGATAAATGACAATTGTTTCCTTCAGCAATTTCTCCATTATCTTCCCTACCACTGATGTCAGGCTGACCGGCCTGTAGTTGCTGGCTTCTTCCTTGCTTCTGCACTTGTAGGGAGAGACTACATCCACTCTTTTCCAGTTCTCTGGAACCACTCCTATCTCTAGTGATCTGTTGAACAGGCCCATTGAGGGTCTGCGCTTCCTCAGCTCCTCAGGATTCTGGCGGTGTATACAGTCGGGTTCCAGGGCCTTATCTACTTTTAGCCCTAATTCCTTTAATACCACCTCCACTTTGAATGGGCTGGTCTCCACTCCCTCTCTAGCTTTCCCCCTTTCCCTGATCCATCCTCCTTCCCCCTCACCATCCACCATGAAAAATAGAAACAGAGAAGTTAACGGTAGATAAGGACCACAAGGCCCATCCAGACTGCCCATGTACTAGCCAGCAAACTTTGCGAGAAATATCAAGAAAGAGAGAGGCAGCACAATGAGCAAAAGTTCTCGAGCGTTAGCTAGTCCCAAACTAGTCAGCCTTTGGGTATTTTGTTGTATTGTATACCTTCAATGCTGGAAAAGCAGGAAAATGATTAGAGTCTCGATTTATTTCCATTTTCATTCTAAATTCATTTTCTTACTTTATAACCTGTTCATCTGATCTTTCTTTCTGCATTTATATAATGATACTCGCTGGAGGAGAGGAGAGGAGAGGAGAGGAGAGGAGAGGAGAGGAAGGAGAAGGGGATATGATGGAGACATTCCAAGTACTTAAAGGGCATAAATGGGGTAAGAATCAACAGCATATTCAAATTGAGTAGGAACAATTCCACAAGGGGACATATCCTCAAACTGGAGGGGGCAGATTCAGAGGGAACATCTTCTTTACCGAGAGTATGGTACAGCCTTGGAACAGGCTACTGGAGTGGGTGGCAGGGGTGGATACAGTGGAGAGTTTTGAGAGGGCCTGAGACATGAACATGCGACTGTTGGGCAGAAGGCAAGCTGGAAAGGTACAGAGGGAATCTTCTGTTGGTGGGGGGGTATGGGAAGACTGGATGGGCCTAGGAGTCCTTTTCTGCCAGCTGATTTATATGATTCTTGACTGATAGAGCTAGTCTTTCCTCAGTCTCTGCCTTTGCTCCCCTAGCATCCCTTCCTGCTTCCTTTTGCTTTTGATGATATGCTTCTCTATCCTCCCCCCACCACATCTGCTTGTATTTCTTGAATGCTGCTGTTTTTTCCTGACCGTTCCTGCTACTTCCCTGCAGAACCAGAGAGACTTCCTTTTTTCCTGTTCTTGTTTACTCTTTTGACACAAAGATTTATGGCTTCTACTATGGCCTTTTTAATTTTTGCCCATTTTTCATCCACCCCATCCAGATTTCCTCCCCTGCAAGAGTTTCCCTGAGTCGGTCACCCATATGCGTGAAGTTGTTGTCCGTATTCTGAACCATAGGGTATTGTTGTCACTTGTGCTAGGCTTTTACCCACTGATACGTCCCCCACTCTGTCACCATTTGTTAAGGTTAGGTCTAGTACAGCCCCTTCCTAGAAGGCTCCCTGACTACTGTAGCTGTCTCAATAGTGCCCCATGTAGGGAATTTATTATATCTCTGCTCCTGGCAGAGGCTGCCACTGGGGTGTTCCACTCCACATCTGGTAGGTTGAAATCCCCCAGCAGCAGTAGTACCTCCCCTTTAGTTGCCATCATCTGTATTTCCTCCATCATAACTTTGTCCACTTCCCCCTCCTGTAACAGTGGCCTATATATGACCGCTATGCAAATGACCTCCCCTTTACCCATCACTAGGGTGACCCATAGACCCCCCCCACTTGCCCTGCACTTCTGTAGACTTTATGTCCTCTTTCACATAAAGTGTTACTTCCCACCCTTTCTTGCCCATTCTATTCCTTCTGTAAAGACTATATCCTGTTACAGTCATGTCCCAATCCTGGCCCTCATTGCTCCACATCTCCGTTATAGCCACAACGTCTAGATCTGCTTCTGCCAGAATGGCAGCCAGGTCAGGGATCTTGTTTCCCAGACTCCTAGCACACCACCTCCTAGTCCACTGGCTGTACAGAAGACCCCTGGGGTCTTGTACACCATTCCATAGTGCCATCAGCTGTACAGCAGTGCCCCAGATCCTGTACAACAGCCCCTAATCCCATAAGCTGTACAGCAGCCCCCCCAGGGTCCTGTAATCTGCCTCTTGTCCCATTAACTGAACAGCAGCCCCCTCTGGGGTCTTGTACACCACACCCTAGTCCCATCAGCTGTACAGCAGTCCCCCAAGGTTTTGTACATCACCCTCTAGTTCCATCAGCTGTACAGCAGTTCCCTGGGTCATGTACACCACCCCTAGTCCCATCAGCTACACAGAAGCCCTGCACCACAAGGTTCTGCACATCACCCATAGTACCATTGGCCTTACAGCAGCAGTCTGACCCCTTTACACCACCCTCTAGTCCCAATAGGCTTTATAGCAGCAACCCAGGTCCTGTACACTATCCTCTAGTCTCATTGGCTTTACATTAGCCCCCCACCCCAAGATCCTGTATGCCACACTTTAGTCCCATCAGCTGTACAGCAATCACCCCTCAGATTCTGTACACCACCTCAGTCCCATTGGCTGTACAGCAACCCCCTAAGGTCCTGTGCAGAGATGGCATAGGAGACTAAGACAGTGAAGTGAGCAGCAGCACCTAAGTAAGAACTTACTATAAAGTGACAGTTCATTTTTAATGGGATACTATCAGCTTTTGACTGACTTTTCACTCCCTTATTAATAAACGCGCCTGTCACTGCCAGCAACTGTCAATATGGCAATGTAATGATGTTACGATGATGTCAAAACATAACATGTTCACTTTAATTTGAGGACCTGCTCTTATCAGCAGCTGCCCAATGCTAAAGAATAGTCACCTGTGAGCATGGAACTGAAGGGCTGGTAAGTTCCTCCATAGATAAGGTTGATAAATTTCTAGCCATAATATTTTAACACTGCTTTAGAAACTAGACAATGAGCTGAACTCACTAATTTAATTCATTTTCAGAAACAAACATTGTGTCACAAAGAAATCTGTTTTAAAACTCATGCTTTGGCACTGGGCATGTACACCAAAAGTGATGCATGCAGCATCATGGAGAGGTACATTTTTGATGCACTGTGTACAAAAATTGAGAAATGCCACTGCCTGAATCAGAATTGACATGGATGTTGGTCTGATGCAGGCTCACCCACAACAAAGTGATTCCTGCCACACAGAGCACCACATCAGATGCTGTTAGGTAGTTGCCTGCACTTCAGGGAGAAACAACCAAATATGCCTGCAAGGTGGAAACATTCCCAAAAATGCCATTGAGGCTGATCAGCAAAGTCCAGCAATAGGCAGAGCATTACTGCCACCTGGCAGAACCAGACACTCCTCAAGGAGAGTGACAAGGTCTGGCACTCCATTGTGGTGAAGCTGCAGGGATGGTCAGGTATGACGAAGAACTCCTGGCAGCTGAAACATAAATGGACTGACTTGTCCCTCAGGAAGCTAGATGTTCTGCAGTGTCTCCTTGACCAGGATAGGGAGGCAGATATCAATATGAGAGGAGGAAATCTGAGGTAGACAGGTAAGAACAGCATCAAATATATGCTTGCAATGAACACCAAGCTCTCATTGCTACGTATGTTGTGTGATGTGTACAAACCTGCATTGTACAATCATTGTTTCCACAGATGTGCATCACAGTGCACCCACAGATGCCCAGAGTGCAGAGCCACAGAAGGAAGCTGGACAGTCCACAGCTGAAAATGTAATGGGTCCAAGCAATCAGGGTAAGTGTCATGTATGGTGTAGTTAAACAGTGCATGTTGATTAGCAGTGCTGGCCACATCCCATGCTATGTAGAATGCAGGTTGAGTAAATTAGGGTGTGCCGTAGTAGTGGTGATGCAACGCTACTTACAGTGACAGTGTTTCCAAAGTAGGTTGTCATTGGTTCTGTAACCCCTTGGCAATAGTCCTATATTTCCATGTAGAGTACATTATTTCCTGTGTGAGCCACAATGCTGCACTGTCCAATACAACAGGTTGAGGGAGTTGGTCCTGGACAAGTTAGTTGAGATAGACAGCATTGGAGGTGTGGAAGAGAGATGGGGGAAGGGGGCAATAACGGGCCATTCTCAAGGTATCTAAGTTATGTATGAGAATGGTACCAAAAGAAACAAGTATAAGAGACTATTACGGTTCTCAGTAAGGGTCAACAAAAGGACTTCACCGGTACAAAGAAAAGCAGGAAGAGTAAGAATGGGGAGAATACAGAATGAGAAATAAGGAGGCAAAGAGGCCAGTTAAGCAGGCAAAAAATTGACACTGAACAAAGTATTGTGGAGTGGGTCATGGGCAGAGAAAAACAATTCTTCCAGTATATTTGAGAAAAATGGAAGAAAGGAGGGGGAATTATTAGGCTATCTGAGAGGGGTAGAATGATACAGAGGGATGTGCAAAAGGATGCCATCCTTAATGATTACTTTTGCTCTGTTTGCACAAAGAAAGACAGTGGGGTCTTGCAAGCAAGTGGTATAAAGCGGCCACAAAGAGGGTCCCAAAGATAAGGCGGTCAGTATTCACATGCAAAAGGATCTGGAAAAGACTACTAGTCATAAAGAGAAATAAGGCCCCGGGACAGGATGTATCCAAGGGTGTTCAGGGAACTGGCAGCAGAACTGGCTGATCCCCTGCTAGGACTGTTCAATAGCTCATTACAGATGGGTGTAGTTCTGAAGGACTGGAGCGTGGTGTGGTGGACATAGTTCCATTCCAAAAAGGGGGAATGAGGAACAAGGAGGGAACTACAGATCTGTCAGTCTTACCTCTGTAATAGGGAAGCTGATGGAGTCACTGGTCAAAGAGCACTTCCTGGACTATCTGGAGGGTAACAGTCTTTAAGATAGCAAACAACATGGGTTCATAGCAGGGAGGTCTTGTCTGACTAACCAGACAGTTTTCTTTCGCTGGGTGACAGATGTTTGTTGAAGAATGTGGAGGATCTGGGTGCAGCTAGGAACATAGCAAGATGGGTAGATAACTGGATAAAGGGGAGACAGCAAAGAATTGTGGTTAATGGGGTCAAATCAGAAGAGAGGGAGGAAATGAGGGGGTACCACCGGGGTCTGTCCTGAGCCTGGTTCTCTTCAATATGTTCATCAGCCACACTGGTGAAGGAATCCATGGCAGGTTGTGTCTCTTCACAGTTGACAATAAGCTCAGTGAGAGGGTGGATAGTGATGAGGGAATCGGGAATGCAGAGTGACCTGCAAAGAGTAGAGAGGTGGTCTGAGGTTTGGCAGTTGAAATTCAATGCAAAAATGTACAAGGTGATGCACCTAGGGAACAAGAACCACAGGGCAGAGTACTGGATGGGCAGGGTAAGACATAGCACTATGGCTGAAGAACAGGACCTAGGAGTTATCATTAGTGACGCCCTCAAACAATCAAGCTAGTGTAACAAGGCCTATAGAAAGGCTAATAGGATGCTGGGAAGTACCAGAAGGGGTACTGAAAGCAGAAGAAAATAGGTAATACTATCTCTTTATGGATAGTTAGTGAGACCACACCTGGAATACTGTGCCCAGTTCTGGAGTCCTCCCCTCAAGAAAGATAAGGACAGGCTGGAAACAATGCAGTGAAGGGTGACAAAGATGATTCAGGGCCAGCAGAGCAGATCTTATGAGGATTGCCTCAAAGCACCTAACATGTAGCCACTGGAAACCAGACTGAAGAGGGGAGATATGACAGAAACCTTCAAGCCCCAGAAAGGAAAAAATAAGGTAAACTGTGGGGAATTATTTAACATGAGTAATGGTTCAAGGGCATGAGGACACTGGAGAAAACTGACAGGAAAGAGGTTCAAGAGGGGATATTAGTAAGTATTATTTTATAGAATGGTCTGCAAGTCATGTCAGGTTCATTAAAGATATGTATAGACTTACAAGTCATCACATATACACATAGTAAAACTCCACATACAATACATAAAAACAAGGATAAAATTAGCAATATCTCTGGTTGTTACCTAACGTGGTACTGTACCTATATTATGACTACTGTCATTTACCTATTACCAAGCTTGTACCACCAGTGAATGCATGTAGCACTGGTTGCTTTTTAATTTAAGCGTTATGTACTGTACTGTTTTGCTTGCTGTGATGTTTTGCTCTCTTGACGAGGTGCCTTTGTAAAGGAGTCTTTGACGCAAAGGTCTGTAAACCGATGATCTAATAAATAAATACAACAAAGCTGTAATGCTAATTTCCTCATGATTAACCAGCTGAAGTGGATTTTTGTGATAACGGCGAAAGCCTAAAGGAGATCGCCATTATCGTGAAGTCAGAGTGCCGAAAATTAATTTCGGCACTCTGACTCCCTGGTGCACAGCAAAATGGCACCAGGGACTTGCTTTTTTAATGGTTTATGGGGGCTGTGCCCCCCGCATCCCCTACTGAAAGATTCTCAAATCCGGGGGGTGCATGTCGAGGTGGTGTAAAACCATAAAAAAAAAATTGGGCAGTGGGGCACATGGTCAGACCGCTGTGGCCCCCATTGTGGTGAGACGTACGCCATGTACTGTGGTGTTGGGGTGTTGTGTATGTGGCATCCAGCCAGTGGCCTGCAGGCACTGCACAGTGGCTTTGTGAGCGCACCTGCCCATGTGGGCTGGCCGGACCAGGGCTCTGGTGCAGGGCATGGTGTGGAAGGTCCCTGCGCTGTTGGGCACCTGAGGGGTACACCCCCATACCTCTGAGCCTCTCAACGGTACTACCCATGGCACAGGCCAGCATACCTGCATGACACAGACCCAGGCCACACCCCTCAATGGCCCCTGCCGTACAGGGCTGTGCCTGTTGTGGTCATGGCCACCCAGGTGGCCCACATGTGGTATGCACAGCTGCCACGGCCGGGTGGGGTTGGACCTACACCACCATGCCAGCATTGGGCATGGCCATGTAGGCACAACAGGGTACTGCAGTGCACACCCAGTGGCATGATGTCACGCAGGCCCTGGCACAGTTGACACCGGACTGGCAGCTGGGACCCGGTGTTGGTTGCCTGGACCTGAGATGTGACATGGGAGGGTGAGGGGTTTGGGCCTGTCTGTGTGGCCGCGACCCGCTATGCATGGTTCATGGTCCACCATGGGTGTACCCCTCACTGTGGGCACTGAGGGAGGGTTGTACCTGCACAGGTCGGTATTGTGTTAACAGTGGGCGCTATAGACTGCCATGGTGGGTGGCATGCAGGTGTACAGTCACGCCTCTGGATTATGGGCACAGGATGAAGGCAGGGTGCATCATCCACCAGAAGCATGGCTGTGCCCAGCACCACACATGCCCTGCTGGTCATTGCTGTCACACCATGGTGGCATGCTGTACTACTGGGTCACATAGGTGTGTCATGGACTGTATGGTATGTGTGGTACAGCGGTTCTGTGTTGTAGGCATAGATGCATGGACAGTGTGCCAGCAGGCACACCATGGGTGCACAGTGCAGCTGGGACCAGTCATGGGATGCCATGCCGAGTTGCCAACATGGCGCCTGTACCAGACCACACAGGCGATGCCATGGCCCTGTCACACTGTCACTGTGCTGCTGCAACAGGGATGCATGTCTGTTTGGTGGGGGTGTGTCACTGCAGTAGTGAGCTGGCCCACATGCAGGCCTGTGTGCCGTATCCAGTCATAATGCTATGTCCTACCTTGTAGTGCTTCCATGCCTGTGTGTGGCACGTTGCTGCCCATGTCCCAGCTGTCTCATGTGGAACAGATCAGGTGCCACCAGACGTCATCTCAGACTGTGCGAGGGGGGGGTCCTACACAGGTCATTGCCTGTGCCAGACACACAGGTGCACAGCCTCCTGCCCAGCTGGCTGTGTACCACTGTCCCTGTACCATGCCCCACGTTATGCCTGTCGGGTACGCACCTGATCACATCCACCCTGTGCAGGGTCAGTCACAGCAGAGTGTCCTGGGGCCATCCTGGGCCATGTGCAGGTACATGTCTGTGGCATGGAGCCAGTGGGGGTGGGGTTGCAGCACCCACAAGCAGCTGGCCACTGGGGCACTTACGGCTGTGTACTAACCCATGTCCATTCCCTCCCTAGCTCCACAGCGGACACACGAGTCTTCGGTGAGTATATGACATTGCTCAATGCGCACATTCCCAATGCCTGTACAGCACTGTGTAACTGACATTGTTGATCTCTGTGCCCTGTGTAGGACATTGTTGCTTTCTATCCCCTGTGTAGGAATCAACACCACTGCACAGGTCCAGAAAGGTACACATTGCCACACTGCAGCTGCTCTGGGTGTCACCGACTGTGCCACAGGCTTATGTTACCCTGCCCTTTCTCTATCCAGGCGTGCTCCAGAACCATCAGCGTCACCCACTCCAGACACAGTGGTGCACAATACAGGTAAGGAACTGTCATTTCCCATGCCAGTGCCCATGGTAGGCATTGTGTCTGCCCCTTGGGCACCTGGTGGTTGTGGCCGCATGAAGCTCCGCGTGGTGGTGGTTGGGTGGACGTGTGGCAGGGCTGCATGTGGCGCTCCATGCCCACACCATGCAGGGTCGGCCCGTGACATGCCTCTGCAGGGGATGGATGCCATGTTGGTGCACTGTGGTCACTGTGTGCAGCACTGTGTACCTGGCCCCTGCATGGCGCAGTTCGGCCTTTACACACTTCATGCTGTGCATGGCATTGGTGCAGGGGAACCACCTGGGGTGGTGGGCCACAGTTGCAGAGCTGTGGCCTGGCACTGACCCATGTCCCACGGCCAGTGTCCGGTGTTGCACATGGTGGGTGGGGGTGGTCTGCACAGCCACGGTGACATTCTGTAGGGATGCATGTGCCATTCCCTCCCCATTATAGGTGCCAAGCAGACAACCAGCCAGTATGTCATCCGGGTCATCCCTGAGCCTGAGCGGGCATGCCCTGAACTTTACACCGCATGAGACAGTGATGTTGGTGAACTATGTTCAGCAGTGGGGTAGGACGCTGCTGCCACCTGGGAGTCGGAGGAGCAGTGCCACAGAGCGGGAATGGGCATGGACAGCCATCTGCACCCGCATGGCGGAGACAATGGGGACATGGACCATCTGCCAGCTGACCCACTGCTGGCAGGACCTGTCATGGAGGGAGGCTGGGATCCTGCAGCAGATGCTGTGCATGGCCCGCTGCAGGGACGTGGACATGCAGTCTGGGCAGGACCCCTGTGTTGGTATGTATACCTACAGCTGTTCACCTGTTACAACATTCCAGGTGTGGTGGCCATGGTGAGTGGTGCTTCCAACACACTCACCAGTCCCTTCACCCCACAGGTTCCACTGGCATGACCCATGGCATGCAGCAGGGCCTCATCGCCGGCCTCAGGCAGGAGGTGTTTCGTTGGAGGTCAGGTAAGTACATACCTTGGTCCCCTTGTGCCGTGGCCATGGTTGGCAGCCACAATGTGGCTCGTGCCGCACCCTCACATAGCTTGCCTATGTGTATGTGCCCTCCTGTCTGGGCCCAGCACTGACTGCATCTTTTATATCCCTATAGGTGTCCATAGCAGGCTGCCACAGTGGTAGAGGGCCCTGCTGTGGGCTATGGCAGACATCAAGCCCCGCGATGCAGAGGAGTACCGGCTGCACACCCAGCGCAGGCAGCGGAGGGCCAGAGTGCTGCCACCAACCTCCTCCTCCACCTCCTCCACAGTGAAAGCATCCAAAGGGGACCCAGCCATGTTGGACACACAGCCAGACCAGGGGGACCCCACTGATGGTGGGCAACAGGGGCCGGAACCACCACAGTTGCACAGCCTGGACATGGAGTGTACAGTCGCAGACGATGGGGATGAGGCCATGAGGCTGCACCACCTACCAGACCCACTGTTGTGGGCATTGCAGCAAGGGCAGGTGAGGATGCCCCACCACTGGACACTGCATCATGTACTGCTGTCCCTACAGCAGGGCACTGACCTGGCAGGAGGCAGCCATGCCAGTGTTGCAGCAGGAGGAAGATTGCCTGTTGCGGCTGAGGGACCTGCCGCTGAACCTGTGCAGGGTGGGAGCCTGGACCGGGATCATCTTGTGGAACTGGTGATGGCCATCCTGCACAGGACATTGGGCACCTCCATGAGTTGGTGGGTGCCCTCCTCAGTGAACTCCGGTGGACCCAGATCCCATGTGTCCACTACTGCCATACATGGGTGGGGCTTTCTGTGTGGTGGGCTTGTATATAGGGGTGATTGTTATTGGTGAGTCTGTACATATGGGTGTTGTTGGTGGTCATTGGGTGAGTGGGTCTGCATTTTGCTGTTTGTTTTGAGGGTGGGATTGTGGTTTGGTTGTCGGGCCTGTGTTGGGTTGTACGTGGGTGTGGTTGGTGTTCAGGGTTGTTGTGGGTGGCTGTTTGGGTTTGGGTTTACTGTTATGTTACTGTTTGTTGCTGTTGCCTGTTTTCATCCCCATCCCCTTTCATTGTTACCCTGTACCCCTGTCCCATTTTGTACACTAAACCTTTTGTCATACACACTGTCTCTGTGTCTGTTCCTGGTATGTTTGGCTGTGTGTATGTGTATGTGTATGTGTGTGTATATATGTGTGTGTGTGTATGTGTGTGTGTGTGTGTGTCTGTCGCTATGCACAGGGGTGCACTGGTGTTGGTGCCTGCTGTCCCCAGTGTTCCCTCCCTGTGCATCAGGTTGGTGTGCCATTTGTGCTGCTCACAGCACAGGCGACTGTCCCCAGGCTGCATCTACGTGGTGTCCTGCGTGCTGCAGGTCACCATACATGTTCTGGTGTCCATGCCACCTCACAATGTACCTCCCAGCTGTGTGGTGGCATGGTGCCTGTGCTGTGCCTTTCTGCCTCAGGGTGCCATTGCTCCCTGCTGGTGGCACCACAGGCACAGACTTTGGAGTGTCTCACCACCATCTGTCCACTGATCTGTGCCACCCGGTTCTGTGTCCCTGTCGTGGTTACACTGTTTACATGTATCAGTGGCCACGGCAGGGGCATTGTGCCTGGTGGCGTCATCATCCCTGCATTGTGCCTGTGGCCTCTGTACACCCTTTGTACCCTGTGCCACATTGCTCCTGTGTGCCTGCCTTCCTCGGACACTCTCTCTTATCTCACATGGTGTGTTGTTGTGTGTCTGGCCCTGCTCCTTTCTATGCTGTGTATGTTATACCTGCTCCCAACTGATTTATGTTGTGCCAGCTGGTCTTGATGTAAGTTGTGACACTGCTGCTTCTAGAATCCCACCTCGCGTCTTCTCTTCCATTTCTTGGTGTATGTTCAGTTGCGCATTTCGTATCTGCAGATTTGTCACAACTGCAGTGTAAGTCACCATTGGCATACTGCATTAAGTCAATGCACTTCTCACAATGTAGAATTGCATTTGGTGTATTTGCTGGATGTATTTGTGACTTGCGCCATTCTCATGGGCACATCTGCATTACACATTGGTGTATGCTTTCTAGAATCAGGCCCCTTGGATGCAGGTTGCGACAGTGCCCTCAGTTTACAACAGCTTGCGTTAAAGCTGTGGCACAAGCCCTGTAAACTGGCCCCCCACGGATGCAAAGTTACACCAGGGGGAGATAATGCACCTGTGCTGCTTTGCCACAAGGGACTTGCAGCAGAGGAATCGTGGCAGGCATCTTCTGAAAATTGCATCAGGGCACAGGTTTGATGCAAGTCACCGCTTGCATCAAACTCTTGGCAGCAAGACATTAGAAAATCTGGCCCAAGAACTTCTTAGCCTCAATACTAAAGGAAATGGTCACTATCCCATATATTCTCAATCTTCAGACTAGAAATCAATAATACATAAATCCAAAAGGGATCCCCTTTTGCCATGGCAAATGTATATTTTCCTTTCCTACACCAATGTACTCTACCATTAGCTACACATAGTGTGAATTCCCCCAGAAGTGCCATCATTGTTTTTCTATTTGAGAAGAGAACTTATCCTCAGAATTACATATTGGAAATATTAACTGTATTATCCAGATGCCATTGTATGTCATAGATCTCCTGGGTTAGGCTTATACTTGTGTTGAAGTCTCCCAGTAACAACAGCATTATACCATTATATTTGTTCATAATGCCTTATACCAAAGTACCGAGGCATCCTAAAAATCGTGTTCTTCCTGCATCTCAGTACCTGGTGGAACATAAACATTTATGACAATAAATTCTCTGTCATCTAAATTAGTTCAGTGGTTTCACAAAAACATATGACTCTCCAGAATCTAAAAGCTTTATTTTCTTAAAATTAGTTGCAAGAAATAATGAGATAAGCCCCCCTTTTGCTCTTCCTTTGGTAAAGAGTACCTTCAAAGCTGGGCTCAAATCTCTCCTTGGCTGTAAAATGAATTGTACCTGCCTGCGCTTAATGTGCTAGTACCTCACCCACAGTTTTCCATTTACCTACCCTCCATATCTTTCAGCTATATACCACTTTTTATGTTGATTGCACACGTGCAAAGAAACATATTGCGGCAGCTTTCTTCCAGAAGCAGGTTGTGGGCGCAGCACTGTTCCTGATAATGCCCACAGCCTATAAAGGAAACAGCCACCTTCTCAATACTGTGGCATGCTACTGACACTAGTTCAGCCAGCATGCCACAACGTGTAAAAATTAGCCGCTGCAATCAGTGGCCACCTCGTCATTGCAGCGTAAGCCATTCGCTGCAATGAGGGAGTGACCCGTCATTGCTGGGAGGAACCTTGGTACTCTGATATTGTTTGAGAACATGGCGGCAGCTTGCTGCCATGTTCACAAACAATGTGAGTGAGTCCCCATGCCAAGGGGGTGCCAAAACCCCACGGTAACATGTGCCCCTCCCCACAGCAGCGTGTTTTTGCCGATGGGGGCCCCAATCCCAGTCGGCTTCCATCCCTGGTGCTATGAGTTGCTGACGGGGGAGCCCATTCCTCATTGGCATTATGTCCCCCCTCCCACTTTGATGTGCCGATGGGGGAGCCCACTCCCCATCGGCATAAGTTCCCCCAAAACAGTAGCGGGAGAGTTGTGCTGAGGGGGTGCCCAATCCCCCTTGGCTCTTGCACCCCGCCCCACTTTTGTGCTGACGTGATGTCCAATCCCCCATTGGCTACAGCTGGCCCCCCCCAACAGTCGGTTGGCATGCTGGGAGCCCACCCCAGCATGCCAAATGTCCAGAAATACCCCTGACAAAAAATAGTTCTGCAATGTCTTTTTTTTTGTACCTGTAAAGCAAAACGGTCCCTCATTGAGTCCGGTGGCCCTCCCAACCTGCAAGCACCTCTGCTCACCCTAACTCCCCACACTTCCTTACCCCATACTTACCTCCGAGCCCAGCGCAATGATCTTCGTTGGACCTGGAACAAGTCTGCACTCTTCAAAGCTGACCACAAACTGAGGAAATGATGATAAGCTGTATAATGGCATAGATAGCGTTTTTTCAACTTTGATGCATATCTCGGGCATTTTTGGGACTTTTGGAACCAAATTTTCAACATGGGGTTTTTGGGACCCCTCCTCATGAATTCTGCCACTGTCATGGCGTTATTCAGCCCCGGAAGGTGATTTTGCAGTCACTGCGCTGAATCACCTTTTGGGACTGATTAACGAAATGACAGAGCCAGTGTTCATGAGGTGGGCTCTCAAAAAGCCTATGTTGCAAATTTGGTGGAAAAAATCAAAAAAATCACTATTTTACTAGCGTGCATTGTACAGTTGCTACACACGCTTGTAACTTCATGAATTTACAATATTTTCATGCCAGATTTTCAACATTGGCATTTTTCCACACCTCCTTGTGAACAGTACAGCTGTCATTTTTCACATCCTTGCCAAAATATGTTTTCACACTTCCGGCGCAGAATAGTGCAGTCGCTGTGGGACATCAGTGCTCGGGACAGATTACAAAAATGACAGTGACACTGTTCATGAGAAGAGGGCCTAAAATGCCTATGTTGAACATTTGGTGATGATACTCTATAAAATGACTGTTACGAATGTGCGTTGTGCAGTTTGCATGCACGCTTGTAAGTTTGCAAATTTATAATATTTTCACTCCAGATTTTCAACATTGCCATTGTTCTGCACCTCCTTATGAACAGTACAGCTGTCACTTTTCATATCCTGGCTGAAATGTGTTTTCACAGTTCTGGCGCAGAATAGTGTGGTCGCTGTGGGAAATCTGTGTTTGGGAGACATTATGAAAATGGCAGTGACACTGTTCATTAGCAGATATCCTAAAATGCCTATGTTGAAAATTTGGTGATGAAAGTCCATAAAATGTCTGTGTTACGAGCATGCATTGTGCAGTTTCCACACACCCTTGTTACTTCACAAATTAATAATATTTTCACACCACATTTTCAACACTGGCATTTTTCCACACATCCTTATGAACAGTACAGCTGTCATTTTTCACATCCTGGCCAAAATATGTTTTCGCACTTCCGGCGCAGAATAACGCAGTCACTGTCAGAAATCAGTGTATGGGACAGATTAGGATTGAGAGAGTAAGAGAGGGAGGGCATGACCGAGCTCAACAGAGGTCTGTCAGGACTGCTGCGGATTTCTTTGTGGACAGAAAAGGGTGCCAACGCAGGCAGGGGCCCAGTACAAAACAGCAGCCTGCAGCACTGGGAGAAACAGAATGAGTGAGTGACAGAGGGGCAGTGTGCGAGCTCAATGGACCAATGCAATCAACATTTGGCATTGACAAATGCTTGTTTTCTTAACCCACTCCCCTACCCCCAATTACCTGACGATGGCCTCTCTTGGTTGAAAGCTTCACCTCTCTCCCACCTCAGATGATGCCACCTGCCTGCGCCAATGTGAGAGTACCGCCCATTTTCCCATCTACCTACCACCTCTACATCTTTCTGCTATATACCACTTTTTCTTAACCTGCCCCCACCCCTCAATTACCTGACGATGGTCTCACTTGGTTGAAAGTTCCACCTCTCTCCCACCTCAGATGATGCCACCTTCAGCTGATCCCCCCAACCCCCTCTTATCTAATTAGTCTATCTGCTAATATTTACTAATTTGATGTGTATAAGTTAATATTTTACTATTACTGCCTGTGTATATGCTTCAATGTTTTTCTCTTTTTTTTTCTCTGTAAACCTTGTATTTTTGTAATGTTTGTTCAGCACTGACGTGGAACATTTGAAAATGAGTCCTTGACTCAAAGGTATTAATCCCAAACTGAAATAAATAAATAAAATAAAATAAAAACATGATGGCACTTCTGGGGGGAACTCACAGTAAGTGTAGCTAATGGTAGAGTACCACTGTTTCCTCTTAATCATACAGTATTATTACTTATGTACCAATCACTACAGTATATATCCTGTAGTTATCCTTTGCTTACTACGTATTCCTGTGTATATTTTTTGTATTATGTGCCATAATCTGTATTGTGTGCTATTATCCCTTTGCTCCCACCCCTGGGTCCCACCTGAAAATGAGCCTCAGCTCAGTGTGGCTTTCCCGGTTACTAAATGTTTAAATATAAAAAAATAAGAAATAA
The DNA here is from genome assembly GCA_016271365.2 of Neoceratodus forsteri. Taxonomy (NCBI): domain Eukaryota; kingdom Metazoa; phylum Chordata; order Ceratodontiformes; family Ceratodontidae; genus Neoceratodus; species Neoceratodus forsteri. The sequence goes on from CM057452.1 coordinate 828,476,208, forward strand.
ATGAAATATTGACTTCATTTGCCTCATTTACAAAATATTGATTACCTTGTAGAACAATGTTTTTCCTAATTAACCATGTCTCTTGTAGTAGAATAATGTCATATCTCATGATTTCCTCTAGCCAACCACCATCATCACATTTAGTATGGACCCCAGCAATATTCCAGCTAATTATTTTTAATTCATTTCTGTTATCCCCCAGTTGCCAGTCAAGCTCTACTGTCTCTGGCAATTCCTCACATTCTGCAGATGGATCAGGACTCAGATGTGAATAAGTTGTTACTCCTCTTCTGATTCACCAACAGATAACACCATACTATTATTAAGTCTTGGGCCCATTTGTTTTCTCCCTCTTATTTCGTTGCATTGTTTCCAACTCACATATTCAACCTTTTCTGCTAATGCATGTGTTATTTCTATCAGTTTAACAAACTCTGTTATTCTCTTCTGATTTTTGTGGACAGTATTCTGAAGCTGTATTGTTGTTTTCCCAAATGCTTTATTGCATAATTTGTTTCTCCTTATTTGAATGCTCCTGAATTGTTTGTTATTTACCCACTACTTTCTGCTTGTTTTCCAGTGTGTTCAGTGTTGAATCTAATTTTACTCCTAAAGCTCTGAATTCTTGGCTTACTCTAATCAATTGATTTATGATTTCTTTATTGTTTAGTGGTATACATATAATGCCTACCACTGGCTCACACATGTATCTATAGGCTGTTGTATATCCTACCACCTGATTTCCCTTCCCAGTGCGCTCTTACATATGTTATATATCATCACTTTTAGAGCTGTCAGGGTCACATTTTTATGGCTGCAGTGGGTGGAGTTCTGCAGATATCTTGCAATCAAAATAAAAAGATTTTTCCCACCAAAGAACAATTCAGGAGTTGCATCACAGTAGCCTCCGAATGCATGAAGCACTCCACTTTGTCAATGCACTCTTCCCACAGCACTATTTTTATCCTGTCAGTTCTGCACACATGTACATGCATAGTGGAGGTCCTCTTTGCCCCAATTTATCACCACCACCACCACCACCACTTTGGCCCCAGTTCATGATGCTGGCTGAGTCTCCATCTGGCACAACATAATGATTGTTCTTCTAAAGAGGGGCCATCAGACCAGAGATGTGGAATCACTTGCAGCTGCATTGACATTGTGTGAGCTGGCAGTTCACCCATGTGCGGTAGCACACATCCATTTTCTCACTATGATAGTGGTGCATCAGGAGCTCTCCTGGTGGTCCCAGACCCTGAGATTAGTTAGTTAGGGTCCAGAGACATGAGGGCTGCTGTGGAGAAGCTGCAAAAATATGTATTTAAAGAGTGCAAATGAGCAGTGTGAAATTGAATTTATACAAAAAAATGACCCACTCAGGCCAGCCCAGTGGTACTGAGGGTTGAGGTGCTGGACACAACACCTCGTACCACGCTAGTGATCATGTTTGGGGATGGGCGTGGGCCACCAGGGGTCAGCAGAGGAAGGAGAGGATCAAGCATCCAGAAGACAGCTCTCCTCTCCCAGGGAGGGAGGAAGGACTGGCACTCCTGCTGAATGACTGCCCCCAGGTAGATGCTGGAGGATAGTGCAGGTCTGAGGGTGCCAGAGGAAGGGAAGGTGCTGTGGGGTGTCCGCTAATGTGTACACACCTCCACGCACTTACATCTGGCTGTGTGTGTGTCCCAGTAGGGGAACGGGAGAAAAATGGAGGAAAAATCACTCCGGCTGCAGGATGACACCCGACCTTCCATAGGCTCTGCATCTGGACTGGGCAGAAAGGTAAGTCCCAGTGATTCCAGGTGACTGAGCTGGGGGTCAGCCAGAGATGAAGGAGTATAAAGTACATATAAACAAAAATTTAAAAATGACCCACTCATGAACCCTGCCTGCCTTCTGCTCATTGGCAGGATTCATTAATATGCATGCACGGGTCATTATTATGTATAAATGCAGCTTTATAAAGCTCATTGGTGCTCAATAAATACATATTTTTGTGGCTTCTCCACTGTGCCCCCTTGTCTCCAGACCCCAACTGACAAGAATGTCGCCAGCACAGACCCTCTCTCTCACCCCTCATAAACATAACACTGACACTGGGGTGCCCAATCCCCCAGTGTCACTGTCCCACTCTGTTGTTGTCACCACTGAAACTGTCCCACCCACCTGATCCCTCCATCTCAGCATCCACCACCCCACCCCACCCCCAAAAACATAACACTGACCTGAGGGTGCCCAATCCTCCAGTGTCATGACTTGAAATAAAGAAAACTTTCCCTCATAAGTTTTTTTCTTTAATAAACCCTATAAAAAGACAACCATCCATCAATGTCTGCTGTGGCTGTTACTATCCCCCCACTCAACCCTCCTACTCAGCACCCACAAGCCCTTACCCTTCTAAGCCCTTATTTACCCACTGGGGGGGGGGGTCCAGTGCCATAATCTTCTGTGGACTGCAGACACATCTTCACTCTTCAAAGCCAGACCACGAACTGAGGAAACAGGTATATAGTTCAATGTATTTCAAATGGGCTTTGAACTTAGTGGCATAACTTGGCGTTTTTCAATATTTTGCCCCAGATTTTCAACATGCCTTCTTTGGGACCCCACCTCATGAACAAATGCACTGACATTAGGCAAGTCTGTCCCACAAGGTGATTTGTGGTCCCTGCACAAAATCACCTTTCGGGCAGTATTTGAAAATTTTCTCGGCAGTTGTTCATGATGCGGGGCATAAGAAGACTATGTTGAACATTTGGAGTAAAATACTGAAAAACAACTCAGTTATGAGCCTACATTGAATTTTGCAAGCACAGGCTCATAACTTTGGTTATTTGCACTATTTTCCCCCAAAATTTACATCATAGCCATTTCCTTACATCACCTCATTTATGTGACAGCTGTCATTTTTCAAATCCTGGTAAAAATGGGTTTTACATTCTGAAAGGTAATTTCAGGATCACAGAGCAAAATCAACTTTTGGGCAGGAGTTCATATTTTTTTGTGCCCTTGTTCATGAGGTGGGGTCATAAGAAGGTTATGTTGAAAATTCGGCATAAAAATATTAAAAAAAACAACAAAGTAATGAGCCTATGTTTCATTTTGTGAATGCAAGCTCGCAGCTTTGATAATTTTCAATATTCTTAACGAAAATTTTCAACATGGCCATTTCTTTACAGCACCTCATAAATGTAACAGCTGTCATTTATCGTGCTCAACTGCAGCCGTCATGGCTTCTGCCAGACCTTGCTTATTTTTGGAATACCCTTGAGATATAGGGTTACTAGCCTTACCCCTCTATTAATGACAGCCTCTTTCTTCTCTTCTACTTCTGTTGTAGTTTCTAACTCCTCCTCTCTTGGATCAGTTGTTTACTTTTTCAAGTTTTTTTGCTATTAACCTGACTTTTTGTAACCTTTCCTTCTTCTTCTCATTATCCTTTGTGAGTTGTCACCTTATTATTTTGCTGTCCCTCTTTCCCAACTATTTGACAGTTGCAGCTTTTGCTATGATGGCTAGGCCCTTTCTCTGAAACCACAGTCCCTTTATCTCTCTTACCTATCATGGTAAGTTGTTTCACCAATTCCGCTATCTCTCTCTCTATTCTTTCTCAGCAATTAATTCAACTATCATTTTTATCTGAGTCTTCTTGCTTAGCATTTGTTTGTCCTTTATAATATTCCCTTCCTGCCCAGTCTTATTATTGTCTGACTGATTCTCTTCTTGTTGTTGCTTCCCTTCTAGTAGCAGTGTTGTTAAGGTTAGCAAATGGGCAGAGTAATTATTATTTGGTCTTAACTCAGCCTTAATCTACTGTAGCAGTAAATTCATAGTTATAATGTCAGTATTCTGATTGCCAACAATCTTGTTGGTATCTACTTGCTGACTGTCTTCTAAAGCAATTTCCAGGTCCTTATCGGACCAAAGCTGGAGTATATCGGGGGACTTTTGTAGATGAGTCTAGACTTAATCTGTCTACATATGAGGAGATGAAATGTTCAGAATTCTGCAGGAAGGAATATCCTCCTGAAGTTTTATTCCCATTTGTTTGCCTATTAGATCATTTTTCATAGAATTACTGTTTGTTGAATTAGAAGATTCTATTATATCTGCCGCATGTTTACCATTCCCTTCCTTCTGCTTTAACTGTTCTTGTTCCATCTTATACAGCAGGCCCTCCTTTTGTATAATTCCCTTTCTAACTATTTGAACACCCTGACTTTCCAGTTTCTGAATATCTACATGCAGAGCTGTGGGCGCAAAAAACAATTATTGGTTTCAAGCACAGTTGTGACAGAGTGAAGGTTATAGTGGTTACTCAGGATGACAGCAACAGGGAGGGGAATAGGAGGGTGAATAGGGATGGTTAGAACCCTGTATGGACAATATGCCCTGCAGTTAGATAGGGAACTGTGGACAGACTGGATGGTTCATCTGTCTTCTTCTGTCATCATTGTCTATGTTTCTATAATCAATGCAGGTCTATGGGAACAATATCCCTGCAGATATCTCCACTACTCTCTAACCTAAAGGACTCCCTTTAGAAATCCATTTTACCCTTACAATTTTCCATATATTCTACCCTTCCCTCTACCTTTCCAAAATTTGTTGGTCTTTTCTACACCTCCACTAATATCTCTCCATCCTCTCTGGTGACTTGCTCACTGCCCTTGCCTCTCATGCTTCCTCTGGTGAACCTCTTCTCTTTGGGGACTTCAACCTTAATAGGCTCCCCTTGGCCACCTCACCTGCCTCCCACAGGTTTGAGTCACTAAGCCATACCAAACTAATTATTGATCCCACTCGACTCAATCCCCACTTCTGCAGTGGGTGCTATCCTCTCACCCCCATTGTATTATTCCAACTGGCACTCTTCCAGACATCTTCACTGACCACAATGTGAACTTCTGTATCAAGAAAATCAAGCCCCCTTCTTCTGCCCCTTAGTACATTTGGTCTAGGTCCTTTAGTCGTTAAACAGTAATGCCTTCCTAAATGACCTGGTTGCAACCGATTCATTCCCATTCTACTTTGCCTCTAACATTGACATGGCCCTCTCCCTTTTCCATGTCAAATTTACTCTCATCTGGGAAAAGTATGCCCCCTAACATAATCCAGGGTAACAGTTCTCAGCACCCTTGGATTACACCTCACATTATCAACCACAGTAAGTTCAGAGACCAAGCATGGGTCCGTTTCAAATTCGCTCACTCCCACTCTGACCTACTGCTCTATAGGTCACTTAGAAACAACTCCTGTATGAAGGTGTGGTATGGTGGTACCCTACTGGATGCAGAATGAACTCTTTCCTATCATTTTCTTTTTCTAAGACTGTTGCAACAGCACCTTTTTCACATTATCCTTTACTATCCTGTATTTTCCTTTCAGTCTAGTTAGTCTGGTCACCTAACTAGGCATGTCCCCATTCTTATTATTTCTCCCGCTGTATTTTTCATTTTTCCATTTTCTAGTTCATTCCCTGCATCCATACCCTGTATGTAAAAAGCATAATGAGGTGAATCCTCTGAAATAAACCAGTTAAGAAAGAATGTTTAAAGTTTGTGGAGAAGAGCAGAAAGCATTAGACAGTATCTTGTTTTTGAATTCTGCTCTTCAGCCATTTTTTTTAACATTGTTGAAATCCCATGGTTTTTTTTTGCTTCATTAGTTAAAAACAGAATGAAACAGGAATAATTCAGGCTAAACAGTATTAAGAATGCTGAACTATTGCTGCAATGGTGCATTTTATTTCAAACTGTTGATGCAGTTTGAGGCCTGCAATAACTCCAATATGGAACTGGTTCTGTGTGAGTGTTTGCATTCCCAAGACACATAAAAGACAAACTCTGGTCAGAGCTACTATGGCTGCTAATACATTAACTTGATAAGGGAGTTTCATGGCCTTAAATGTAAAGATAATTTGCTGCAGTCATCTTTGTGCGTAAATACAATGTTTGCTAAAGGTAGATCATTTATCTGGTTGAGCCTGTTTCCAATGTGTTTAAAATGTGAGTAATGTGTACATGTTATCCTATATTTAGAAGGAGAGAGAGAGCTCCTCACCAATGCCTTTGAGTAATAGTAGAAGGAATGGTGCAGGAAGGAGAGGTATGTCTACACTTGGGACTGTGGGACAACCTGGAAGGATAAGAACCTATACTGAGGTGATGGCCTGCTTTCATCCAGGAAGCAACCACAGTCCTCAGTGGATTATTCAAATGTTACTCCTATGGACAATTAATGTAGCTGAGGGGGGTGACAGAAGAAATATGGGAGGCAGAAAGTGGGCCACCACAAGCTGAGATAGAGAGTAGAAAGATCCCACTGGGAAAGAGTCACACCATGATGCAAGTTATTCAAGGAAGCAGGAGGTTAGCAAAGGAAGAAGGGAGAAAAGAGCAAGGAGAAAGGTGAGGAATGGGGAACAGTTGGAAAAAGGAGAAAGCAGCAAGAAGAGATGTGAAAGCTGTCAAAATGGTGCAAGGTCTGCATCAGAAGCTCTATGAGGAAATACTGAAACAGTTTAATATGTACACCCTGGAGGAGAGGATGGAGAGTAGGGCTATTATGGAGACCTTTGAAATATCTCTTGGGAGTTAATAAGGTACAGTAGGGAGATACGTTCCAGAGAAAACGGTGCTGTAAAACAAGGGGTCTTGATGTGAAGCTGGAAGGAGGTATATGTGAGGAAGTACTTATTCACAGAAAGGGTGGTGGATTCCTGGAACAGCCTTCCATGGGAAGCAATGGGGGTGAAACCAGTGATGGGTTTCAAAAATGCTTGGGACAGACACAAAGGAATCCTAGGAGGAAGGAGTTGTGTGGAAGAGACAGTGTTGTATGGCAAGTTGGGTCTGCAGCAGAAGTGATCATAATTAAAAATGAGCAGACTAGATGGGCTCAGCAGTCATTATATGCCATCAGTTTCAAAGTTTATGTAACACCTCCCTTTGGGAGATTACTATTTCTATTCAGCCCTCCCTTGGTTTTTGTGGCCTAATTCGGCCCAGTAGAGAAAAGGGTTAATTCTTCCCAGCACTCGGGTGGAGCCTCCCACAGGTTGAGAGGTCACCATGGGTGAGTGGGGAGATGAAGCCCCTCAATTTAGGTGGGACGGAAAGTTCCAGTCAGAGGAGTGAGCGGCAGGGGAGTGAGGGTGAGTCAGGGCTGGGTGGGGTTGATTGCCAGCTTTGGCCCCCAGCCAGTGGCACTTGGGGGGGGTTACAGAGGAAGAAGTTGGAGCCAGTAGTCACAAGCTGCATAATATCTTGGAGGGCAGCTAAAGTGGAGAGGGGAGCCAGCAGCCACAAGTCGTTGAGTGCCCTGGCAGCCTGTGCTGATTAATGTAGGGATCCTCTGGACAAGAATGCAGCAGCAGGGAGTGTAGTGTTCAGACAGTGAGCTGATTTGGTGCTCTGCAGGACGTGTCCCTCTTCTCAATTTGGGGGCAGTTGCTGCCAGTCTTACGAAATGATGCTGGGGTCATGAGGGTACCCATAAATCCCCAAGCCACGAGGACTATATGTTTGGAGGGGGACCTGCTGAGTCAGTATGGAGAGAGAGAGGGAGAGGGGAGAGATGGAGATCATTGAGAGTTTGGGTGCCTGTGAAGCATATACCACCCCAACAGCAACATGTCGACAGCGACCAACTCTACAGCAACAATAATGCCAGGTCGCTATAGTGTTGGCACTAGCACTGTTTTCTGGGGGTCTTGCAACCTCCCTGATCAGCTCTAACTTGGAGATGATTACTGGTAATTAGAGTGCAGGGGCAAAGCCCCCTGCTAGCTATAGTGGCAGTGACTACCTTGACACCACCACAAATGCGGTTGACATAAAAGTTTTGGTTGTACCGTCATTTGCAGAACCCCTGTGAAGAATAATGGGCTGTTAGGCACTGTGAACTGTTCTTTGACTTTTGCTGCCTTAAAGCTTTTGTTACCATAGTGGTCCCAAGTTAATGCTGCCCTAAGGGCTGTGCAATCTCCTTGGTAAGGTAAAAACTGCTATTATGGTCATACTGGCCATGTAAAAGCTGAATGTATTTCCCACTAATTAACTGATGCTCCCCAATGCTATGTGTGAATATGTTTAATGAATTTGAGATCCCTGTTATTTCTTCAAGTTCCATGTGGACATTCTGTTATTGAAAGGAACTGTTTTATATGCAGTAACCTGTTGTTTTCATCCAGAACTAGCAAGGAAAAGGGACCCTGCATGTGACATCTGGGCCTGGGTAACATGGCCACTGGAAGTATTTCTGCTGCTGTGCATGCCCCCTTCCCACAGACATATTCTGTCCATATACCTAGACATGGTGAGGGAGGGCTACACTTCTATGTATGACAGGTTATGTGATTTAAATGGATAAGGCACACAGCTTTTCCAGTTTTACACTCATGCTGTTGGTTTACAGAGCAATTTGAGATACAAATGTGTGTGCTGGTTGTTGGGGGGGGGGTAAGGAGATGCAGGTTTGAGGATCAAACAAAAAAACAAAACAAATTAAATACCTGTGCCATATTGTACTATGCACTCCATCAAGCTCAGCAGTGATGAACATTGCATACATATTATGTAGGCTACAGTCAGTGATTTCAGAAATACATATTTTTTATCCACGCCATCAGCCTCCATTCAGTGCACATAGTAAGCTTTATTTATAAAAATTTGTGAAATAATTTAAAAGTTTAAATTGACAAAAAAGTCAAGTAAGTCATCGCATTTGGTCAGCTTCACTTTTTAGCATTTCCCAATATAAATCTGGTTCCTAGAGAGAGTGAGAGAGAAACAGACAGAGAAGAGGAATGGTGGAGTATGGTTGCCCATCCACTATTCTCTATGTACAGTGCTACATACACACATGCACACAAACACACATGCACATACACATACGCATACACTCATACGCATGTGCACACACACACACACACACACACACACACAATTGAGAGACAGAGAGAGAGAGAGAAGTGTAATTTAGAAGCGTGGGGTCTTCATGCACTATGATTTTCCCAACCAACAACAGGCTGGAGGTCTGAAGCTATCAGGTTTTAGATACATTCTGGTGCATTTTGTCAGTCATTTTGACGCTACTTGGCTGCTTTTAAAGCCTTTTTTGACTTGTTACAACCAACTAATGCCACTATCAAAATAACTACTTTTTATTTTCTTAAAAAAAATTGTCAAAACTAAGGCAAAAAATCCCACCTGGCTACCCTTCAAACACCTAATTATATATCACTTCTCTTGAGTACAGCTAGCTGTCACTGCTGTTGGCATTGCACTTGCTACCTTGCAACCTGAACAGCAGACTTTGCCTCCCCCCAGACAGTGCACCACACAGTCAGACATACAAGGCAGTGAGAAGGGCACAAAAAACATCAGCCTGGATGTGCATGTGTCTGTCACAGAGCAGACATTTGCACAGACCATCCATGCCAGAGAATGAAACTGATACGCAGGACCCAGTGGAGGGTCCCTCATGGCCCAACCATACTGTACCTCTCAAGTGTCCCTTTGTGAATGACATCCCTCAATTTACCCCTCAAAATTTCCCTGTCCCTCATTCATTCCTCATGGAAAAGGTGCTGCACACACAAATAATGTGCTGTAAATTCAGACTTTAAAACAGAAATGAAGAATATTCTAAGATACTAAATACAAAAATAAACTTTGTACAAATAAAGGCAATTGTTTTCACAATGTTCTGTGCTTGTATCTCCATGTTTAAGGATCTGACCCTCATTATGAAAGTCAGTGTCCTTCATTGTCCCTTATTTTGAGCATCTGTGGCCCTCATTTCAGTGACTAAAGGTTGAGAGGTATGAGCCCAGCAATGACACAGGATGTATACCAGGTCATGACTTCTTTAGCTCATGTACCCTGAACTGAGACAGTTGGATTAGTGAGGGTAAGGCTCATCAGGGACAGCTGCATGAAATACAGGGCATATACAATGACATCACAGCCCACAGACTTGACATACAGCAAGGCTTCCACAACCTGTGTGAGACTTCAGACAATGGCATGACCATAATTGTCACTGCTCTACAGCAGGATGTTGTTACACATTCATATCCAGTATACAGCAGCCAACCCCCAAATCCCCATATGTCATGCAATGGAACCATAACAGCATCAGGCACTCCAGCACAACCCACACATGACAGCCAACTGGAACAGATGATGTCTTAATGCCAAACACATTCTGTTCCATATAGACAGCCCAGTCACATGGCAAGGGCAGGGGTAATGCCAGTGGTAGGCTCAACCCACCCTAAACACCCATTCAGGAGTCATCCTAGACACCAAAGCCAAGAAACAATTACCTAATGCTTTATCAGTATGCAGCACAGGGTTTAATGTTGAAGAATTGCCATCCACCATCAGATGCATGTGGACTTTACTTCATGGGTTCTATGTTCGCTCAAAGTGGGGGGATGGGAGGTTGGCTGCAAGGAGCAAGCTGGGGGGGGAAGAGAACACTCGAGTCACTGGACACTGCCCAGCCCAGCACCTCACCATCACATAAGACCATCCAATGCAAACAAATTTATTAATACAAAACAGCACACTTACCTCACTGCTCCTTTTATGATAAATTCAGGTTGGTTATTAATTCATATCATTTTGTTGGCACCAACCATCTAACTCATTCAATCCTGGCCAAGTTCTGATTCCTGAATTGTGAGAATTAATCTCTCACAGGCTCACATTGCATAACTAGCTGGCTGCTTCCCACATGCACTCCGCATAGTACCAGCAGCACCTCCAGTCACACAGGTACAGATAGCCACTCACTGGGTTAGAGGATTTCTGCAGGAAATTCCCTAGATTGCAGATCTATCTTTCACATGAATAAAAAGTATGAACTTCAAGATGAGAACAAAGCTATCACTGCCAGGTTATTAAGTTACTAATCTTTCATGGAGAAGACATTTAAACATGCACTAATGCTTTACCTCTTTAAATAAGTTAATTAAATAAGTTCACTATTCTACTCTATCATTGAAAAATACATAGTAAAAGCTGGACCCCATTGAATATGAGAAATGACCTCTCACTTGGGCTATCCTGGGTAAATGCATTATAAAAATGGGTAAAAGGAGGACCCCACCGAAAAAAAGATCTTGAATCTCCACTGTACTATCCTGGGTATATACAGTATAAAAACTTGGTCAAACAGAATACCACTACAAACAACATATCAGGACTCAGTCCTCATTCAGAAATAGAGAAAGCTGCACAAGGTTGGGGTGCAGGGATAAAGTGACATAAGTTCAGCACAGAATCCTGCACTGACCACCACCATGAAGAAAAGAATGCTGCTCACAACATCTCCATTAAAGTGCAATCTTTATTGAGGTGCCAGTGCAGGACACACCACACCACATGTCTTGATGCATTTCAGACCAAAAATCATGTTTTTTGGAAAAGGACTTTTGGTCCGAAAAGCGTCAAAGCGTGTGGTGTGGTGTGTCTCCTGCACTGGTACCTCAATAAAGACTGCACTCTGATGGAGATGTTGTGAGCAGCATTCTTTTCTACATGGTGGTGTTAAGTGCGGGATTCTCTGCTGAACTTATATCACAATTCAGCTGGGCTATCTTGTGTAAATTGAGGGTGCATGTGAAAGGGGACAGCCTATTTCAGCTCAACAATAGTGGCAGGACAAGAGGACACAACATGAGATTGAAGGGTGGCCACATAAGGGGAAATATTAATAATAATAATAATGCTTTATTAGTTATGCGTCTTTCAAATATCAAGGCGCAATACAATAAGACAATAAAATACCATAAAAACAAAATTATCATCATAAATAACAATACAGGTCAGCAATCAACACAACCATATGCTTTGACCCAAAGAAACGATTTTAGGGCCCGTTTAAAACTTCTTCACAGAAAGGGTGGTGGATGCATGGAACAGCCTGCCCCTGGAGGTGGTGGCAGCCCATACTGCAGTGGGTTTTAAACATGCATGGGACAGAAACAAAGGAATAATAGAGGTAGGAAGAAAAAGCTAAGCCAATGACCAATAAGGGTCACCGGTCGCTTCGTGAGCTAGCATAAACATGCAGACTGAATGTGCCTGGTTGTCCTTATCTGCCAGCAGAATCTATGAATCTATATTGCAAAAGTTTAAAAGCCGTGCCCTACAGCAGAACCCTACTGAAAAGCAGATGTTGCATGTAAGCTGATCTCTCCTGGAAAAATACATTTTAAAAGCATCCAGATCACCCATCTTATAGCTGTCTGGTATATTCTTGATGAACTAGTGGTCTCTCCAATAAGGAATTCTGACCCGCTCCCAACTCACCCTCTCAGGCACCTTGCCAGTCCTGGTCACATAATGCAAACTACAGAAATAGTGATAACTGGCACAGCCCTCAACTGGTTTCCATCTGATGGTCTGTTAGCAATCATAAGTATTATACAAACACCTGCTTCTACTGTACTCATGATCACTCACCAACAATCAGATGGTGACAGGCCAGTGTAGTAAGCAGAGGACTGTACAGGTCGCTGTCACTGTTTCTGTACCTTGGCTTAGATGACTTGAGCAGGAAGGGGGGGTTTGTGGGGAAGAGGGCCCTTAGTAGGTGGGTTGACAGAGGATCAGACATCCTTCTGGGTAGGTGAAGACCACTAGACTACCAGGAATATTTAAGAGAGCTACAGGATGGTCAATTGAGGGTGCAGGAACCTGATTAGGGGGTGTGCAGACAGTTCTTATTTAAATCAGAACTCCCCCAATCCAGCCCTCACTCTAGAACTCAGATAAATAAGGACTCAGCTGCAGGAGTCAGGTTTCAAGTCCTGATTTATTTATTTTAACTTTATTTTACATATTTTTGGCCAGAAAAGACACATTGAGCTGAAACTCATTTCCAGGTCATCTTGGGGGCACTATGAAGTTAAGTGATTTGCTCAGCTCAGGGTCACACAGCACACAAATTGTGGCTGTGAGATTCAAACCCATGTCTCCAGGTTTCTCCAGGAGTCCTTTAATGAGAGCATAAAAAACTGTAGCCAGGAATTCCTTTACATAACATCCCTCCTAGGTTTTAAATTTCACACACACACACACACCCCCCACCATATTTTTTTTTTATACAAGGCACAGCTCTTGCAGGACTTCATTATATCCTGTCCCACTACAGCAATAGTGATAACTGGCACAGCCCTCTGCTCACCACCTCAACTGGTTTCCATCTGACGGTCTCTGAACAATCGCAAGTATTATACAAATACCTGCTTCTACTGTACTCATGATCACTCACTGACAATCAGACGGTGGCAGGCCAAGGTGGTGAGCAGAGGGCTGTGCAGGTTGTTGTCACTATTTCTGTACTTCAGCTTAGGTGACTTAAGCAGGAAGGGGTGGTTGTGGGGAGGAGGGTCCTGACTAGGTGGATTGACAGAGGATCAGATGTCCTTATGGGTGGGAGGGAGACCACTAGACTACCAGGAATATTCAAGAGAGCTACAGGATGGTCAACTGAGAGTGCAGGAACTTATGTAGGGTGTGTAGACAGTTCTTATTTAAATCAGCACCCCCCAGATCCAGCTATCACTCTAGGACTCAGATAAATATGGACTCAGCTGCAGGAGTCAGGTTTCAAGTCCTGATTTATTTATTTTACCTTTATTTTACAATTTTTTTTTGGGGGGGGGCCAGGAAAGACACATTGAAATGAAACTCTTTTCCAGGTCATCCTGGGAGCACTATGAAGTTAAGTGACTTGCTCAGCTTAGGGTCACACAGCATACAAATGGTGGCTGTGGGATTCAAACCTATGTCTTCAGGTTTCTCCAGGAGTCCTTTAATGAGAGCATAAAACTGTAGCCAGGAATTCCTTTACATAACATCCCTCCTAGGTTTTAAATTTCACACACCCACCCACCCACCACCACCATATTTTTTTCTATACAAGACAAAGCTCCTGCTGGACATTATTATACCCAGTCCCTACTAGGCCAGGGCTTTGATGCTCATCTATACCTAAAAATGTTGAATTAGTTATAACATGGGGGTGCTTTTTTGTCAGAACTTTTATTTTCAGCAAACACTTTGTTTCTGAGTTGCAGTGTGAGTTATTCATCATTCTCTGACTTGACCAGTCAAGTCAATCCATGCATATCAAAAGGGGAAGCTATCAATCAGACTCAGGCAATACAGTCTGTGAAGCTATTCAGCAGAGAGTTATAAAACACTGTTCCTTAACACCTATTGTTTAAAGACTGTTAAGTTGCTGATTTAACAGTGCTGCTTGGAGAACTACATACAAAAAACAAACATACAGCCTTGCCAACATGGCATTGTTTAGATAAAAATATGTAAAACGAGGGTTTAGGTGTCCTTCAAGACTAAAACAAGCTGTCTATGCTATGTGTTGGGGCTTGGGGGCAGGACCCATGAGGAGAGGCTCGAAGAGCTAAATATGTACACATTGGAAGAGAGAAGGGACTGGGGGGACATGATAGAGGTCTTCAGGTACATGAAGGGGATAAATAGGGGAGGAGCAGTCAGGGTGCTTCGAAGGAAGGAGGAGGGGGCAACTAGAGGTCATGCGTGGAAGCTGGAGGGGGAAGATTCAGGGGAGAAAGGAGGAGGTGCTACTTCACTGAGAGGGTGGTGGAGCCTGAAATGCGGTGCCCAAGGGGCTGGTGGGGGCAGAGACGGTGGAGGGGTTCAAGAGGGGGTGGGACAGGTACACAGGAAGGGTTCTGGAAGCAAAATCCAGTGCAGTGAGAATATCCAGAACTGGGAAGGGAGAAGCCAGAGAAGGTGAGGGGGGCAGCAAGGTCAGCTTCCAGGGTGGGGGCTGACCAAACAAGCAGACAAGAAAGACCATTAGGCCTATTCTGCTGGCATTTTAATATGTTAGTATGCTGTTTAAAGTGAGTATATCCACTGATCATAATTTGATCTGGTATGAGAATGCTAAATGTAGGAAAGGACCCTCCCCCCAATACAAGTGCAGTGATTTCGGGTAGTGGAAGGATTATGGTTCAACTCTGACATTGTGCTTTGGAAGGAGTCTGAAGTCCCCTTTTTCCAAAGCAACACCAAAATATCTGAAGGGCTCTACCCACACAGCCATAAAAAAGGCAGAAAAACACTGCCAGACTTGGAGCTCTCTTTTAGCCCTTGATTTTTTTTTTCTTTTATTATCCATTTTGTTCACAAAAACATGGTTGCTTGTTGTGTTTACTTCTGTTTGTAATGACATTAAAATATGCTAAAGTTAAAAGCTAAAACAAAGCAAAGACCTTTGTTACGGCCCTTAAAAATGTTTAAACAAACAAACAAGTTGCCTTAAAAAGTACTGAGGCCAGGATATTCAAAAGTGGACAGATGCAAGGTGCATCTAGATGTGCCGCCGAAAAAGTTGAGCTGGCACAACCAAATGCTATATTCAGAAAAGATCTGTCATCCCAACAGATTGCACATCCTGTTTGAGTATGGCAACCTGTGCTGGTGGCACAAAGGGGGTTGGCAGTGGACACCGGTGATGGGCTGAATACCACCAATGGGGGATGTGCCGGTATATCCCAGATGCACTGTTCCCCAAAAGGCAATAGTCAGATGGGAAATTAAATTAGTCCATTAGGAATGCAAGGCACAAATGGGCCATTTGCATGCCCATTATGAGCTCATCTGCATGCCTACACCCAGCAGGATGTGCCAGGTGGCATGCCCCCCATGTAAGCCTGTCAGCTGCTGCCCATGTATGGTACATAATCTCCTGTCCCATAACAGTGGACCCCCACCTAGTCCCTGATCTCTGATGCCCAGTTTCCAGACTGTCACATGGTCCACAATACATGACCCCCCAACCCGTGCACGATTCCTAATGCCCCATTTCCAGACTGCCAGTGGTTCCATACTAGAGGACCCCCTACCCCTTCCCTTATTACCCATCACACATATTTCCACAAACAACCCCATTTTCCATAGTGTAGTGGACCCCCCCCCATCCTGATCCCCCATTGCAAATACCACCCCATCCATCCAGTCAGAATAGCAAAGGCACAGACTGAGGAAAAGATAGCCAACTCTATTAAGAAGGGGGATAAAACTTTTATAGGTACATTAGGGAGTGAAGAAAGACCAAGGGAGGGATGCAGAGACTTAATAAAGGGGAGGGAATGTAGGCAGAGGGTGACAGTGAAAAAGCAGGGATACTGAACAAATATTTCTGCTCAGTATTCACAACAGATGAGGAAGGAGAGGTGCCTAAACCAAAAAAGGGAGAAACTCTGAATAGGGAGGTCGATACCAGTTCATTCACAGAAGAAAAGGTTTTGAAAGAACTCTTGAAACTGAGGGTGGACAAAGCAATGGGACCTTATGGGATTCACCCAAGAATACTAAAAAAACTAAGGGTAGAACTAGTAACACCACTGACAACTCTCTTTAACAAATAATTGGAGGATGGAGTGGTACTTGAGGACTGGAGGAGGGCAAATATGATTCCACTTCACAAAAGTGGGAGCAGGGCAGAGGCAGGAAACTACAGACCAGTTAGTTTGACTTCAGTGGTAGGGAAAATGATGGAATCACTTCTGAAGGAAAGAATTGTTGAGTACCTAGAAGCCAGTAGGGCACAGGACCCAAGGCAGCATGGTTTCACAGCAGGATGGTCATGTCAGATGAACCTAATAGATTTATTTGACTGGGTGACCAAAGTAGTAGACCAGGGAGGGTCTGTGGATATGGCCTACCTAGATTTTAGCAAGGCATTCGACACAGTCTCACACAAAAGATTAATATACAAGTTAGCGATCCTTGGAGTGGGTTCCAAGGTGGTAGCCTGGATAAAAAACTGGCTGGACAACAGGACGCAAAAGGCAATAGTAAACAGAGTCAGCAGTGAAGAAAGGAGGGTAACTACCAGGGTACAGCAGGGTTCGATACTGGGACCAGTCCTCTTTAATATCTTTATAAGTGACATTGGAGAGAACCTGGAAGGAAAGGTATGCCTCTTTGCAGATGACACAAAGATCTGCAACAGGGTTGATACACAAGGTGGGGTGGAAAGAATGAAAAGGGACTTGGCAAGGATGGAGGAATGGTCAAATACGTGGCAGCTCAGATTCAATGCAAAGAAGTGCAGGGTAATACATCTGGGAAACAAAAACCCAGGGAAAGAGTACACAATGGGGGGTGAGTTAATAACAACAACAAAAATCGAAAGAGACCTAGGAGTAATTATATCAGATGACCTAAAGGTGGGCAAGCAATGTGAGAAGGCAGTAAGGAGGGCTGGGGGATGTTGAGATGCATAGGGAGAGGTTTCAGCAGTAGAAAACAGGAAGTTGTTATCCCTATCTACAGACAGTTAGTGAGACCCCATCTGGAGTACTGCATGCAATTCTGGAGACCCCATCTTTGCAAATACATAAAGTGGAGGCTGTTCAGAGGAGGGCAACCAAAATAGTGCAAGGTCTGCACCAGAAGACATACGAGGAGAGACTAAAGCAGCTTAATATGTATACCCTCAAGGAAAGGAGGGAGTGGGGGGACATGATAGAAACTTTCAAGTATCTCAAGGGAATTAACAAGGTACAAGAGGGTAGTATCTTTCAGAAGAAGAGATGTGCAAGAACAAGGGGGCACAATTTGAAGATGGGGACGGCTCAGAGGTAATGTTAGAAAGTATTTTTTCACAGAGAGAGTTGTGGATGCATGGAACAGCCTTCCTGAGGAGGTTGTGGAGTCAGGAACAGTGGGAGAATTCAAGAATGCATGGGACAGGCATAAGGCAATTCTAGTGGGGGGCAGGAGGAATTAAGCTGTTGATTAACTAGAATCTGCAGCTTATCCATCAGGTAGGGAAATGGGCAGACTGGGTGGGCCAAGCGGTCCTTATCTGCTGTCAAATTCTATGTTTCTATATCCACAATCCTTATGTGCAGCAGAATCCCGGTCCACAAGTTTCCATAGTATAGTGGCCCTCCACCCTGGTAGGCAGAACCCCCTCCCCACACCCCCTCACAACCTGACCTATGCCAGCTACTGGCACAGCCCTCCACACCCTGCCATGGCCAGCCACTGACTGATCAGGACTATGATCTTTTACTGTACAGATGATGTGCCCATTAATGACAGCCAATGGACTCGTCATCTGTACAGTATGAGATCTTTCAATAAATCAACCATTTAAATGTATGAAATGTAGGCAAAATGAAGAACTGCAATTAGACATATCCCATTTCAGTACATGATTAAGTGCATTAGAAATAGGTAAAAAAGACACAGCCAAAAGGTTGCATAACGCTCCCCCATCAAACAGTCCAAAAAATATTCCAGATACTAATCAAACAACAGTATCTGATTTAGTCACACCGTTATTGATTGAGGATGGCTTTACTACTTTAAACATAAATAATAGAAAAAGAGTAAGGGATGATACTGAACCAGAAGACACAGATGAGAACTGGTATCTGGTTCAAGGTAGGAAAACTTGCAAAAGGGGTAGGAAGGCAGATTGCTTTCGGATCCCTACACAGAACAGGTATGACCCGTTAGTCGATCTGGAAGAACATGATGAATTATCTCCCCCAATGGTACTTCATTTCACTACACATACTAACCTTAACATCTCAATTGAAACCCCCTTTTCAAAAGAAACATCTAATATGCAATCAAACAATGAGAATCTTATGGATCTTGATGTAAGCATCATTGAGCAGCCAAAACAAATATTTGTATTAGGGGATTCAATCATTAAACATTTAGCTATCTGTGACAAGGATAAAACTAATAGCACTGTATCTTGTTTTAGTGGCGCTAGAATTTCAGATATTACACAAATGTCTAGGCAAATTCTAAAGGGAACTGGCAAGCGCACACTGGTCATAATTCATGCTGGGGTGAATAACATCATGAGCCAAAATGTTCAGACAATAAAAGAAGAAATCGTAGGCCATACAAATTTACTCTCTGAATCTGGCAGCAATATAGTCTTTTCAGAAATACTCCCTTTTCCTAAAGCTACTAAATTACAAATAGACAAAATAAAAGAAATCAATAATTGGCTTAGGTTATGGTGCTATAGACAACAAGTTGGATGTATTATACACTGGGAGCAATTCATAGATAGAAGAGAGCTTACTTATGGAGATGGTCTTCACCCAAACAAAAGGGCTCCATGCTATTAGCAGAACACATTAAATGTTTTATCAATAAATATTTAAACTGATTTCTGGGGGGGGGGTTATAACTAGACATGCCATATCTGACACTTATAGCAGTTACTTAAATCCAATTATACAGGTGTTTGGGCCCCCAATAGTCTATAGTAAAAATATCAGTACTAATACAACCAAACTTCTAGAAACAGATAGTAAAATTATTGAAAACAAAGTAAGTCTTTTACTTCTTAATGCTAGAAGTTTGCAAAATAAAATTGAGGAACTAACACACATAGGCCCAGATATTCAAAAGAGTTGAGCCATGCGCAATAGGGTTGTGTCTGCACAAGTCCGAAATGCGCCATTCTGCGATATTCAGCAGGAGGCAGTTGCGCCCCCCCAAATCATACTGAGCAGCAGCGCAATGATAATGAAGGCATGCGCAACCGAAGGGGGAGGAACCATGCATAAACTGCACAGCCCGATATTCAGCCCGGGCCGTGCAGAGTTATGGAGGCGCAACCCCTACCTGCGCCTGCACAAAGTTACGCCGAAAAAAAAAGGAACAGTCGAGGGCCACCCACAGGTGAGCTGCACATTGCAGGGTGCAACACAGCAGCTGCCACCTGTGGGTGGCCCTCGACTTGTTCCCTGCGGCACTTGGTGGTGCCCCCATGCCCCGATCGTGAGCATCAGTATCCCCCAAGTCCAATATCCTGGTGGTCCAGTGGATCGAGATTAGCCTGATCGCGGGCATAACTGTACCTCCCCAGTAGCCCGATCCGCGGGCATGTGTTCCCCCTCCCCGAGTAGCCCGATCATGGGCATGATGTTCCCCCACTCCCCGAGTAGCCCGATCGTGAGCATGGGTACCCCCCTCCCGGTAGCCCAATCACGGGCATAACCTAACCTGCCCCCATTAGCCCGATCGCGGGCATCAGAACCCCAAAGTCCAATATCCTGGTGGTCCAGTGGACCGAACGGGCCTAATCGCGGGCTGCATTCTCGCCCCAAGTATGATATCCTTGGTGATCTAGTGGACCCCCACCTGCCCACGGAGCCTCACCACCCCCCCTGTCAGCGGTGGGTGGCAGCACCCACCACCTGCCGCCGCCGATGCCGACTGACATCTGGATGGCTGCGCCCATTGGTTCAGAGCATGAGCCAATCGGCGTGCTGTCCATATTATATAGTCGTCCAGATATGTGAATGAATTTTCATTCACATATCTGGACTGATTATACGGCAGCATGTCCATTGGTTCATGCTCTGAACCAATGGGCGGCAGCCATACTGAGCTGTCAGTCGGCGGGCGGGCGGGCGGCAGGCAGGTGGTGCTGCCACCCGCCGGCTGATGGGAGCGGGTGGTGGGGCCCGTGGACGGGTAGGGTGGGAGGTCCACTAGATCACCAGGGATATCATACTTGGGGGTGAGGAATGCAGCCCGCATCATTCGCTTTGGTCCACTGGACCACCAGGACATTGACTTTGGGGTTCTGATGCCCGCGATCGGGCTAATGGGGGCGGGTTAGGTTATGCCCATGATCAGGCTACCGAGGAGTGGGGACATATGCCCGCGATTGGGCTACTCAGGGGTGGGGATATATTTCGCCTGCAATCGGGCTACGGGGGGACATACAGTTATGCCCATGATCGGGCTATTCACGGTCCACTGGGCCACCAGGGATTGCAGCCCTTCATTGTCCCTTACAGGACGTCCCATGATCGGGCTGTAGGGGGAGTCGGTCCCCGATGGCTGCTGCCTGGCAGGGTGCCAGGCGCAAGTCGTCAGGGATCGGCGCACCTGCATGCTAATGGCATGCAAATGGGGCCATAATCAGATGCAAATGGTGCCCCGTGTGCCTTGCATAAATTATGGCCCCATTTGCATGTCACCCTTTGACTATCACAGGTGCTGTGCATGGCGCAATGGAACTTGCACCACTGCATCTCAATGCTCCATTCTGACCACTTGCGCTAGCGCAGTTCCACTGTGCCATGCACAGTGGGTGGTTAGGGCGAGACTAAAGCAGTTGCGCCTATAGCGCAACTCTGTTGAATATCGCCTCGGCTACACCCCCGCGCACTATTTTGAGCAGCGCAGGGCTTGCACCACAAACTGGCGTAGTTTGAATATCTGGCCCAAACTTTATAAGGACAAAATTGACATCTACGGTGTTACTGAAACGTGGTTTACTGAATCTGCTTGGGGGTCTGAAATAACTGGATACACAAAGTTTGCTAAGAATTATACTACATCTAGAGGTGGTGGAATTGCCCTCTTTATCCACAATACCTTAAATTGTTTTGAGTTAAAAATTGACCACAATCCTTTAATGGATAGTGACGTTATTTGGGTGAAAATTAATTTTCTAGATGGACCATTACCTGTTGGCATAGCTTATTACTCTCCAAGCCTGGACTTGTTAAGTAATGACCATTTCATGAAAACCATTGATAACATGGAAATCCAGGATGATTATATTCTCATGGGTGATTTCAATTTCCCAAAAATAAACTGGACAACCCTTGAGGGCACCAGCTCAATAGAAAACACATTTATAGAAATAGGTTTACAACATGACTTGGAGCAGTTGGTAAGGGAACCAACAAGGAAAAATAATATCTTGGATTTAATACTCACTAATATTAAAGATACTGGAACACCACTTAAAATCGTGGAACCTTTGGGAGATAGTGATCATAACAAAATCCTTTGGACTATAAAATGATTAAAGACTGAACTATCTGGAGTAACCAAAATTTGAAACTTCAGCAAAGCTAACAATGGCAAAACAAAAAAAAATACCTTAGCACCTGGAATTGGCAGGACGAGCTCAAAAACTTAGATGCAATCAGTATGTGGCAAGTAATACTAAAAAACATCAAATATTGCATTAATAAATGGGTACCACTACGCACAAAATATAATGATAACAAACAAAGGGTACCTGTCTGGTGAAATAACAATATTGGAAGAAATATAAAAAAAAAGAAAAAGGCTTACAATAAATATAAAAAAAAAAATCAGAAAGTAACTGCCAAAAATGCTAAACCCTAGTGAGTAAAATAAAACAAGTTATAAGACTTGCTAAACAAAAACTGGAAGTTAATCTTGCTCCCATAACTAAGGATAATAAACAAAGATTCTATAATTATATTGGTTCATTAAAATGTAAGCCCAGTGGAGTAGGTCCTTTACTAGTAGAGCAGAAACTTGCATCTAATGTATGTATGATGGCTAAAGAATTTAACTCTTATTTTGTAAGTGTTTTCAAGCCAAAAGAGAATTTCAGCCAGAATTTGACAGAACACACTGATACACCAATATTATTTAATACACAGGATATTTTAGATGCAATCAATATGATGAAATCTAACTCTTCAGCAGGACCAGATGGAATTCCTCCCAGTTTTATAAAGATCCTGTCTATGAAATTATCTGGTATTCTAAACTACTTATTCAAGGCCTCAACTGCTGAGGGAGTTGACATACCAGAATGGAAAATGGCTAAAATTATTCCATTACATAAAGGGGGAAGAAAGCAAAGTGTTACAAATTATAGTGCTGTAAGCCTGACTTCATGCATAGGCAAACTAATGGAATGATTACTCCAGTACAAAATCCTAGATAATTTGAAAGAAAATGGTTTTTAGAATATTACTCAGCATGGATTCACAAAAGGAAGATCCTGCCAGAGCAATTTAATAAACTTTTTTGAACCAGTTAGAAAGGCCTTGGACTCAGGTCTACCAGTAGATACCATATATTTAGATTATGCTAAAGCATTTTACTCCATTTCTCATAATATCCTACTTAATCAATTAGTCCAATTGAAATGACATATTAATATTATTGAGTGGATTGCATCTTGGCTTAATAATAGACAACAGCAAGTTGTCATTAGAGGACACTTATCTGCTTGGGCCACAGTTACCAGTGGTGTACCTCAGGGCTCTGTTTTGGGCCCTTTATTGTTTAATATCTTGATTACCTCTATGCAAACTTTTGATGGGGTATGGATAAATAAATGTGCTGATGACAGCAAAATTGGTTGCATAGTTATTAACAAAGACTCGATTAAAGATTTGTAAACTAATACAGACAGACTAACAAAATGGGCCAATGAAAATAAAATTACATTTAAAATCAGTAAATGTAAAGTGATGTATCTAGGCAAAAATAACACACTTGCAGATTACACATAAAATGGTACTTATCTACAAACTATCACCACCGAAAAAGACTTAGGTGTAATTACATCAAATAACTTAAAATGTAATGCACAAACTGCTAACACTGTAAAAAAATTGTCATGTGATAATTAGCTGCATCCTGAAACATATCAAGAGTCGCAAACCAGAAGTTATTGTTCCTTTACACACAAGCTTAGTCAGATCTCATATAGAATATTGTTCTCCGTTTTGTGCCCCAACATCACTTGGCGATAAAGCTCTGGTAGAGAGGGTCCAGAGGAGAATCACCAGGAAAGTAAGCAATTTGTCCAACTTAGATTACTCCAATAGATTAAAATCTCTGGGGTTGTGTTAATTAGAATATAGATCCATAAGAGGGGAATTATGCCTTGCATACAGAGCATATCATGATCCCATTAGGCCTGAAACATATTATTTGGAAAAACAAGAAACACATAACAATACACGTTCACATTAATTCAAATTGGTCACTGATCTTAATAGAACAGTGAAAAGAAAGAATTTAATAACTCAGAGATTACCACCAGTACGGAACTCTCTTCCACCTTTTGTTGTCATTAGTGATAACATTAATCAATTTAAATTCAGGCTCGATCAATGGATGGGTGAAAAAAATTCTCATTCCACCATTAGTATATATGTTGGTGAGTTCATAATGGGCTTGTCCCTCTAACTTGCAACTACCTATGAACCTATGACCCCACTTCATCTGGTAACTTTTAGCCTATCTCCCTTCTCCCCTCTCTTGCAAAGTTTCAGGAGAAGCATGTCTACTCCAAGCTTGCTGACTTCCTTTCATCCTCCAACTTCCTCTCCTTCTAGTCAGGTTTTCAGAAGCACCACTCCACCATTTTCTCCCTGCTGCAGATCAATGCCTCCATCCTCCCTGGGATAGATCAGGGACTTATCATAGTGGTTATCTTCATTTATCTGGCTAAAGCCTTTGCTTTAATGTCCCTTCCTCTCCTCCTGGACAAGCTGAACTCTGCTGGCCTCTCAGTTCCCACTGTTGATTGGTTTCGCTCATATCAGAGAGGCAATAGATTAAAAGAAATGTTGCCCCCCTTTATTTAATACAATTGATATTGTAGATGAACCCACTAGATACACTAATTCTATGGCTAAGGTTACATTATTAGACTTATTACTAGTCTGACCTCAGCTAACTGTTCATTCTAAAGGTGTAGAACTCCTTTTATTGGGAGATCGCCATTTAGAATGGCAGAAAAAGGGGAGATATTGTTGATGGGGGATCTGAATATGCCAGATGTTTACTGGAGTGCATTTGCTGCAGCCACATCAAAGAGTGGGGTCATTCTAGATGCCCTGCAGGGGGCATGCCTTAGACAACTAGTACTGGAACCCACTCGGGAGGGAGCAATCTTAGACCTGGTACTCTCAAATGGAGATGGAGAGAGGATCACAGATGTAGAAGTGGGTAGCCATCTGGGAACTAGTGACCATCAAACAGTATGGTTCATGATAAACACTGCAGTAGAATCAAGTCACACAAAGGCAAAGGTCTTGGACTTTAGGAGAGCTGACTATGCCAAAATGGGTGCATGCCTAAGGAATGCACTAGAAAATGGGCAGGAAGGAGGGGTGGAAGAACAATGGGGAATGATCAAAACTGCCATCACTAAGGCAACAAGCCTTTGTGTGAAGCAAATAAACAAAACAATGTAAAAAAAACCACTATGGTTCTCAAAAGAGGTGGCAGGGAAGATTAGGGAGAAAAATATAGCATTCAGGAAGTACAGGGAATCACAGAAGGAGCAGGACAGAGAACTTTATCAGTTAAAGCAGAAGGAAGCAGAGAAGGCAGTCAGAACAGCAAAGCCCAAACTGAGGAAAGGATAGCCAACTCAGTTAAGAAAGAGGATAAAACCTTT
Organism: Neoceratodus forsteri; assembly: GCA_016271365.2. Lineage (NCBI taxonomy): Eukaryota > Metazoa > Chordata > Ceratodontiformes > Ceratodontidae > Neoceratodus > Neoceratodus forsteri. The sequence goes on from CM057452.1 coordinate 828,501,468, forward strand.
TATAGGTTCATCAGGAGAGTAGGAAGACCAAGGGAGATAGTGAGGTGTAATTAAGGGGAGGGGGTGGGCAGAGGTTACTGTGAAAAGGCAGAGATACTAAACAAATATTTTTGCTCAGTATTCAGAAGTGAAGAAGGGGAGGTACATAAACCAAACAACAGAAACACTCTGGGTAGGGGGGTTGATTCCAGCCCATTCACAGAAGAAAGAGTTCTGAAAGAACTCTTAAAACTGACAGTGGACAAAGCAATGCAGCCTGATGGGATTCATTACAGAATTCTAAAAAACTAAGGTTAGAACTAGTGACACCACTAACTACCCTCTTTAACAAACAATGGGTGGATGGGGTGGTACCTGAGGAGTGGAGGAGGGTAGATGTGATTCCGCTTCACAAAAGTGGAAGTAGGGCAGAGGCAGGAAACTAAAGACTTGTTAGTTTGACCTCAGTGATAGGGAAAATGATGGAATCACTTCTGAAGGAGAGAATTGTTGAGTACCTAGAGACCAGGGGCACAGGACACAGGGCAGCATGGACTCACAGCAGGTAGGTCATGTCAGATGAATCTAATAGATATCTTTGACTGGGTGACCAAAGTAGTAGACCAGGGAGGGGCTGTGGACATGGCCTACCTAGACTTTAGCAAGGTATTTGACACAGTCCCTCACAAAAGATTAATATACAAGTTAGCCCACTTGAGAGTGGGTCCCAAGATGGTAGCCTGGGTAAAAAATTAGCTGAAGAACAGGACACAGAGGGTAATAGTAAATGGAGTCCGCTCTGAAGAAATGGGGGTTACTAGTGGGGTACCACAGGGTTCAGTTCTAGGACCGGTCCTCTTCAATGTCTTTATAAGTGACATTGAAGAGGGATTGGAAGGAAAAGTATGTCTCTTTGAAGATGACACAAAGATCTACAACAGGGTTGATACACAAAGTGGGGTGGAAAGGATGAGAAGGGACTTAGCAAGGTTGGAGGAATGGTCAAATGTATGGTAGTTTAGATTTAATGCTAAGAAGTGCAAAGTAATGCACCTGGGAAACAAAAACCCAGGGGGAGAGTACACTATGGGTGGTGAGATACTAAAACAACAAAACTGGAAAGGGACCGGGGGTAGTCATATCAGATGACTTAAAGGTGGACAAGCAATGTGAGAGGACAGTAAGGAGGGCTGGGGGACACTGGGATGTATAGGAAGAGGCATCATCAGTAGAAAACAGGAAGTTGGTATCCCTCTGTACAGACAGTTGGTGAGATCCCATCTGGAGTACTGCATGCAGTTCTGGAGACCCAGTCTCTACAAGGACATAGACAGGATGGATGCAGTCCAGAGGAGGGCAACTAAAATGGTGCAGGGTCTGTTGGAATTTTTGGCAACAATAAAATGCTATTTTAGTATATATTCATATCATTTTGGAGTGCTCCTTTCTTTTGTTCAACTAAAATGGTGCAGGGTCTGCACCAGAAGACATATGAAGAGAAACTTATGGAGCTTAATATGTATACCCTCAAAGAAAGGAGGGACGGGGGGACATGATAGAAACTTTCAAGTATCTCAAGGGAATCAACAAAGTCCAAGAGGGTGGCATCTTTCAGAAAAAGAGATGTGCAAGAATGAGGGGGCACAATTTGAAGACAGAAGGGGGACGGCTCAGAGGTAATGTGAGGAAGTATTTTTTCATGGAGAGGGTAGTGGATGCATGAAACAGCCTTCCTGAGGAGGTTGTGAGTCAAAAACAGTGGGGAATTCAAGAATGCATGGGACAGACATAAGGCAATTCTAGGGTTTGGGGTAGGAGGAAGTAGGCTGTTGGTTAACTAGGATCTGCAACTTATCCATTAGGTAGGGAAATGGGCAGACTGGGTGGGCCAAGCGGTCCTTATCTGCCGTCAAATTCTATTTTTCTATGTTTCTATCTGGGCAATTGTAGGTAGTATGGCACAACCATGGATTCAATTGAGGGAGGAGTGGGCTAGAGACATGAAACACTTTTCAATTGATAGATTTAACCTGGACATGCAGCTGGAAAAGTGGGAGAGAGGCAAGCTAATTCCAGATTGAGATCAAGCAATACAGCATTTTGTAGCTAGATTTTTAGAACTGTGTGATAAGCATGCACCAAAAACTAAAGTAAGTAAGAGAAAGGCCAGAAAATCTTGGATAAATGACAATCTATTAAAAAGCATTAGGATTAAGAATAGACTGTGGAAATTGGCTAAAAAATCAAAAGTAGGGACTGGGACATCTATAAAAATAAAAGGAATTATTGCAAAAAACAGCTAAGGAAAGCTAGATCAATTTACTACAGAACAAAAATAGATAGGAATAATGATCCAAAAAGATTTTGGCAAATAGTCATTGATATTGTCAGTCCAGGCAATAAAAATAAACAAAGTATAAATCAATTGATTCATGAAGAGAAGGTTGTTAAGGAACCAACAGAAATGGCAAGCTTGTTAAAATGACTTCTTTGTAAATCTTCCAGGTTTGGAGGTAAAAGATCCATTAGATGAGACTCAAGAAGAACTAGAATTTAAAGGGTTATATCCACCATTCCGCTTTAGAATATTAAACATAAAGGAAGTAAACATATGCCTAAAGCATATAAAAATTCACAAATCTCCTGGTATGAACGGGCTGGAAGGAAGGTTTTTGCAAATGGCTGCTGAATATGTAGCACCAATAATAGTACATACAGTATGTTTAATTGGAGCTTAAGCTTGGTTTTTTTCCGACTACTTGGAAACAAAGTAAAACCATCCCAATTTATAAAGGGGGAGATCAAAGTGACCCAGGTAATTGTCAGCCTATAGCCTTGCTTTCAGTACTATCCAAATGCCTAGAGACATTAGTACACACACAATTAATAGATTATTTAGAAATAAATAATATCCTTACACCATATCAGGCAAGGCAGGACAAGGCAAGGCAAAGGCAAGGCAAGGCAAAATTTATTTAAAAGATGCCCAATCCCAGAATATCTAGCTGCCGTACAAATAGATAAATACATATTCAAAAAATAAATCAATAAAAAGACAAGAAACATTTTTTTTATAGACATATAAATACTAACGCTTCATATAAACATTACCCATAAACAGTAAACTAAACAATACATTTTCAGCAGCTATAATCAGATCAAATCTATAAATGAATAACTCAATCCAGAAAAGACTGAGCGAATAGGAGGGCCTTAAGGAGGGCCTTGAATACCTCCAAAGTAGGGGCCCCCTTAACCCTAGAGGGGAGTGAGTTCCACAGGATGGGAGCAGTGACACTAAAAGCTCTGTCACCAGCTGATTGCAACCTTGTCCTGGGAATCACTAGGGGCCCTCCACAGGAGGAATGGAGGGGGCAAACTGAGAGAGCAGGTACAAGAAGGTCTAACAGATAACCAGGGCCCTGACCATGTAGGGCCTTATAGGTGAGAAGACTCACCTTAAAGAGGATCCTCCACCTGACCAGCAGCCAGTGCAGCTCACGCAACACCGGTGTAATATGGAAACATTTCTGCTGCCCAGTAAGTAACCGGACAGCTGCGTTCTGCACAAGCTGCAGTTTGCAGAGAGATCCTCCCGCGACCCTGAGGTAGCACGCATTACAGTAGTCAAGCCTAGATGTAACTAAGGCATGCATCAAAGTGGGGAGGTCCAGAGGCGGAACAAGGGGCTTTATCCTGGTGACATTTCTGAGATGGAAACAATAGGAGCAGACAGTGGAAGATATCTGCACCTCCATAGTCAAACTCCTATCCAGAATAATGCCAAGATTTTGCACCCTAGAGGAGGCCTTCAATGGAACAAATCCCAGAACAAGTCCAGTCTCTGATTCAGAGGCCATCCTATCAGGCAGGCTTCAAATGTGGACTCTCCACAAACTTGGCTTAGATTGAATTTAACAACCTAGTGGCCACCTCCCTGGATGCAGGAAAGGAGACAGCAGTGTTGTTTGCAGACTTGTCCAAGGCCTTCGACCTGGTAGACCACTGCCTGCTGCTGAGGAAACTCTGGGCTATGGGCATTACTGAAAGGCCATGGACCTGGATTAAATCATACCTAACAGGAAGATCTCAAAGAGTATGTGTGTCCCAGGTTCTGTCAACAACTAAACTTGTGGTAAGAGGGGTTCCCCAAGGATCTATTCTAGGGCACTTGTTATTCTTGTTTTTCTGCAACAACCTTCCCCAGATAGTTCAAACATCTAATATTCAGCTATATGCTGATGATACAGCTCTTGTCACTACTGGGATGGACTTTGCAGATCTGAGGGTTAAACTGCAGAGGGACTTTAGCAGCTTGAGGGAGTGGTTCACCAGGTCGGGGTTGGTGATGAACATAAAGAAGACAAAAATTCTTTATTTTGGGAAAAGTAATAAACCAGCTCTGGGCCTAACATCTTTATCAGATGTATTAATAGAACAGGTAACAGAATATCGTTACTTGGGTGTAATATTTGATGCAGAGTTAAATTTTCCAAAAACACATTAAGGAGTTGTTGAATAAAGTTAGCAAGAAATTAGGAGCACTTAGGAGAACTTCAAGATGCCTGGATCTAAAGACTAGGAAAACAATAGTGGAACAGATGGTGATGCCCACCATTGATTATGGATGTGTTATATATAGGGTTGCACCTAAGTCAATGAGGGACAAATTGGATAAAATTCATTACAGACTCGCGAGGTTCATAGTGGGTTGTCATTATAGAGCACATCATTGTACATTATTAATTACTTTGGGATGAACTACTTTAGAGCACAGAAATGGTGAAATATGGCTGAAATTGTTGCATCGCTTTTTCACAAAGCAACCTGCTCATTATATATCAGTTAATGCACTAACGAATAAGATAGAGTGCACTCGCAATTTGACTAGAACTGTATATGCTAACAAAATAAAGAGTAATTATAATAAAACAAAATTTGGGGTTAAAACCTTAAAACACCAAGCAGCAAAATGGTGGAATACACTTCCTTACTCAGTGAGGGTGACATCTTCAAATTCATTTAGAATAGGTTTGAAACCAATGTTTCAGGTTGTGTAACTGCTAAACTTCTGGTCCATTGCTATATTTAATAGCTTTCAATCTTCCATTGTAATGAACTTTATATTAATTTGTTCATTTTTACTGAAATTTTTGTAACTAATTGTGTTTGGGTCTGTTGGTATACGTGTAACTTTTTATTGGTTGTTTATTGTACCTGACTGTATGATTTTGTATACTGTATAGTGTGTCCTGTGTGTTGACATGTTTAAATAACTTTTGTACCTGTAAAACTACATGAGCTTTTATTCTTGTGTCATCTAACGGGACTTGTCTTGTAAATAGGGATTTCATCCCTAATGACAGTGTTTATCCTATATAAAAATAAAAATGTTACCTACCTGCCATCTCATGGGCTGCAGGTTAGAGGTGCATTGTCCCCTACCCTACTGATCCAAGCTAGGGTCCCAGAGGGCTCCATCCTGGGTCCCATCCTCTTCTCAATATTCCTGAATGGCTTGCCCTCTACCTGTGTCAACTGGCATGTATACATGTGTGCAGATGGCACAGTCATTTACTCTCCTGCCACTCTGCTGCAGCTATGGAAGACCTGCTCCAGCAAGACTTTCCCAATGGACTGTGCTGGTTCCATGCCAATAAACTCCAGGTCAATGCTAAGAAAACATTGTCCATGACCTTTGGCACTAACCAGAAACTGGCCAGACTCTCACTACCATCTTCTCAATGCTGGATGGCACCCCTCTTGATGTAGTCCCCACCTTCAAGTACCTTGGTGTATGGCTGGATAGCAGTCTGGACTTCTTTTCCCACATTAATGCCATTCTCGCCCAGCTCTACCCCCAGACTTGCTGCTCTCTACTGCAATAAAGCCTTCCTTTCTCCCAAGGTCTGCTAGGATCTGGTCACCAAGATGGTTGGACATGAAAAGGGAGGGGGTCTTTGGAGATGAGGACGAGGACAAATGGTGACTGCAATCACTCAAACATGCTGAAGTCCATTAATGTTGTTACCCTTGTAGTGCATAATCTCACACATACAATACATATGTATATTACATACAAGTGTAGTAGTGCTACCCTGTCACCACCACCAATGCATGCTGCTGCTCTCTTTCAAGTGTTACAAGGGACACATGGGACCATCCCCACACCCTCACACATGCAGGGGGCCAGCATTATGATCATGAGAACACACTGTGATGCACATGATCTGCAAGGTATATGGTAACTGTCTCAAGGAGCCACTTGGTCTAGCTGCACAGCATGCATAGCACATCTATCAGTGTTGAACATTAGTGTTGTACTACTGGCCATCCTGCATGTATTTCCTCCTCTTGCTATGCATCTGTGTCCGTGCCTCCACTTTATGTGGCCTTTGTGACCTATGAGTGGCTATCCCAGTAATGCTGCTGATTAGGTCACATGCAGTTTCTGATGTGCCACTGTCCTTAGACCTCCTCTCTTTTTGCGGTATGGTCCAAATGTGGCATGATGTGTTTAGTAGCAGAGAAGTCCTGGGTAGAGGTATCATTAGTGGACTGGGTAATGTGACTGCTGGAAGCCTGGACCTGTGGAGCACTGGATGCCTGGGGCATGGTAGAACTGGGTTCCTGGGCCTGTGGAGTGCTGGCGGTCTGGGCTGTGGGAACACTGGGTTCCTATACCTGTGTAGCGCTGGTTGCCTGGGTTGTGAGAACACTGGCTTCCTGTGACTGTGGAGTACTAAAGGCCTGAGTTGTGGAAGCACTGTGTTCCTGAACCTGTGGAGTGCTGGGGCCTGGGTTGTGGCAGCACTGGTTTCCTGGGCCTGAGGAGCACTGGAGGCCTGAGTTGTGTTGGCCCAGGATTCCTGGACCTGTAGAGTGCTGAAGGACTGGGTTGTGGAAGCTCTGGATTCCTGGGCCTGAGGAGCACTGGAGGCCTGAGTTGTGTGGGCCCAGGATTCCTGAACCTGTAGAGTGCTGAAGGATTGGGTTGTGGAACCTTTGGTTCCTGGGCCAGAGGAGAGCTAGAGGCCTGTGTCAGGTGTGTGCTTTGGGCCTAGGTCACGGGTGCGGTGGTGGGTTGGGTGCTTTGTAGGTTATGGATCACTTGGTGTTGTCTACTGTAGTACTGGCTGCTGGTGCCACTATACCTCTGTCCACTGGGGCCACTGTATCCATGACTATTGGATCCATTGTAGCCATTGTCACTGTGACCTGGGTGATGTGGGTACTGTTCAAATTGTTGCTGTGGCCACTGTAGTACTGGGAGCTTGATCCATTGGTATCCTGGTTGCCATATATATTGTGGGCATGTTTGTTGTGTCCTGTTGCACTGGGGTCTTGCCTGTGGTACATTACTTGTACAATGGTCTGCAGTGCAGCAGCAATTGCAGTGGTGGCATGTGTCTGTTCCTGGTGTTGCACAATATTTCACTTCAGCACTGTTGTCATCCACTCGAGTAACTCCATCTGCCTCTGTGTGCATGCATGGATGCCATGCAGTATGGCAATTATATCTGTCTGACATGTTTCACTATTCCATACCCCAATCTGGATGATCTCCTATAGCCCAGAAATGGCCTCTTCCATGTGGCTGTGATGTGTCATGGTGGAGATTTTGTGCTGATCCATGGCACCACATATTCCCCTTATCTCCCTTATCATTGCCTCGTCTGTGTAGATCACTTGCCCAGGTCAATATCTTGCAAGGGTACATGCAGTCTCTGCTGTGCCACTTCCCTTAGACCTTCTCCCCTTTTGCAGTTTGGTGCACATGTGGCATGATATGTTCAGTAGCAGTGGAGTCCTGGGTGGAGGTACCATTAGTGGACAAGTAATGCTACTGCTGGAGGCCTGGGCCTGTGGAGCACTGGGCGTCTGGGTCATGGGAGGGACCTTGGGATGCACTTACTGTCCTCTGCATTGTGTTGTGGCATCTCATCCTGATGTTCTGATGGTATTGGGCAGAGGTCCTGGGTAATTTTGGCATGTATTGTCTCACTGGTGTCTGTCTCCATCACCTCACTGGCGTTCTGTGTGTCCACTGTGCTCCCATCACTATCAGTGTTTTGTTATGTCTCCTCAGGTGTTGTGCTATGGTCTGTGTCCTCCTGCTCCTGCATATCTTCATCCTCCATGTGCCCACTGCTGTCAGTGTCATTCGTCCATGTTCCCTCTGCCTCTTCCCCTTGATGTTGCTGTTGGTGAGGGGTGCTTGTGTTGCCAGATGTTGTGGTTTTTGTGTTTTCAATGGTGGTGTACATACAGACACAAAATACACATTGTTGCTTACTGTGGTGACCAACCATATTAATATGCTTCTGTTCTATGTTGCACCACATCTTTTCACACTGTGCTATGGTGTGCACATGTATGCATGGAATCATGGATACCTTTGTTCAGGCTTATGGCAGGGCTTGGAACCTCAGGGAGGTAATAGGTGCTGCCAGCCTGGGGGGACTTGAGGTACTATGCCACGAACATGTATGCATGGCATCATGGGTATCTTTCTCCAGGCTTTTATTAGGGCTTGTGAGCAGGGGGTGGTGACAGGTGCCACCAGCCCAGGAGAACATGGGGTGTTATGGTATGCACATGTAGGCATGGCATTGTGTGTACCTTTGTTCAATCTTCTGTCAGGGGTTTGGACCAGGAAGGTGGTGATAGGTGCAACCAGCCCAGGAGGGAGGGACCTTGAGCTGTACTTAGACTGCCATAGGCACTGTTGTTGTGTATAGTCAACACAGCCACTCTGGCTTTAGGTGCAAGTGTTGCGCACTGTCCAGTGTTGCTATGCAGGCCACTGTGTTGGACTGCACAGGTGGGGGGGTGGTAGGACACCCTAATCCATACTGACAGTGTTCTGTATCCTGAAGCAGTCCAGGTTACTGTACCCCTCAATGGTGCAACTTGAGGTGTCCTGCCATATGCTGCTCCTGGCTGTTCAGGGCTATCTTCTGGCTTGGTCCTGCTCCAGCTGTGGTGGTGCAGCATTTTTTGTGTGCCATCTTCTTCTTTGACTTTCGCTTCATGTCACTACCTCTTTGGTCACTTTGTCCTAGGTCTGTTTCCTGTGGTCCTAAAGCTCTTTTTCCCCACATCTGGATAGCAGCAGGGCCAGTTAGACACCCACCTCCTCTAATAGTATGCCAGTTTCTCTCTCTGTAAAATTCTTCTTGTGGCCGTGATGTTCAACCCCTGCTTACATCCTTTTTTCTGCCATTTATTTTGATGCAGCTTCTGTCATTCTCTATTTAAAATGTCATAACTGGGAAAGGCACACCAAGTCAAGGTTCATTCCTAGGTGCAACCCAGGGGAAAGGGTAGTAGGATTTACAACAGTCATTCTCACTATATGCATCACATTTATGCTGCAGTGCCCCTCTTATTATCACATAATATGGGCAAGTCAAATTCAATTTGGGCAATTCAGTTTGACTGGAGGTAGGAACAGCGAGTGTTGAAGAATAGTGAGGATCAAAATATAGTGAACGTAGCAGTGAGCTATACCACCTACATCAGGCTATGGGGCTATGTTCGGCAAGCAGTTTCCAGCTGGCTGTTTGATGTAGTGGCTTTAGTCACCACCTCTGTAGCTAGAGGACCCGGGTTTGGGTCTGGCTGTGGTGGATTTATTATTTTTGGGGGCTAATATATAATTTGTTTTACTAATTGCTGTTCCCCTGCCCTACTGGCTTTGTTCCCTTCCACCCACAGGTTTTCCCCCTCCCCCCGAGTAGCCTCCCTTCTGATTTTTCCCCTGTCCCCCATTTTCAGCCCCTTCTGGAGTTGATAATATTTATTTTGGGGGGGTGTGGGAGACAAAGCCCTCCGCATAAAAAGTTAGTTTATATCTCACCCAGAACGGAAGGTAAGCACCCGTCACTGTTTGTGGCAGTCACAGTAGTGCTCATTGCTGTTTTGGGTTTCGGTAATGTGCACCTCATTCTTATTGTTGGTGCTCTTTTTGAGTCACCCTTATCACATAACCCCCCCCCCATGTTATTTCTTGGTACTTTGCCATGGTGATGGCTTTTCTTTCAAAACACAATGCACCACATGTGATGCTCGTTGAATCAATTCAAGTGGCTTTTTTGATGTAGCTTGCACTGATCAAGCAGCCCTTTGAAAATCCGGCCCCTTGTGTTTTTCATTAAATTGCTTCCCATATTATCCTCATTGTGCTTTACTTATAGGTTATACATTAGGCCTTCATTGATTCTGATTATTTATTCACATACTAAAACTCTTACAGTAGAATCTTAGTAAAATCTGGAAATTAGATAAGCAATCACTAGTGTGATCCTAGAATTTCAAATCTTGAAAATTCTATTTCATTACTTCAAACACCATAAATCAGTGGCCTTGCTTTTGTTCCAGGGACTGAAATACAGATTTAATTGCTTGGTCCTAAAAAGTTAGATTCTAGGTACCATAAGCACTGTAGTTGAACAGGAAGAAGATAGAGATGTGCTGCACAGTGTAACACATTCTACCTCTTATAAACTCAGGGTACCCAGAGCTGAAAAGACAATACAGAAGCATACACCAAATAAATGTTGCTCCCTGCCATAAATATAACATTATTACAAATGCTGGTGCATAACCCTACTTTACAAATACATCAATGGTACTGGTGCAAGCTTCCTCCATGCTTTCCTGCCTAGCCTTTAATACAGCAGTGCTCAGATTTCCACTGAGACTGTCTACTTTAAAGTGCTAAAAGTATAGACACGTGATGGCAGACATGCTTTCACTTAGCAAAAATGGATGGAACACACTGCTAGAGCACCAAATTGGTATATGCAGTATACAGTGTTCTTTTAAAAAGCAATGCCTACAGTATTTCATTTCAAGAAGAAGGAGCACAGTGCATAAAAGGAGCCAATTAGGCACATTAGCCCTTGAGGCATTTGAAAGTTGAAAAATTAGAGTAGGGACTAAACCATGGGTCCCCCCATGACATTGGTGGTTTAGCTTACTCACATTGGAATTCCAATCTGAAACTAAAAGGACCCTCTCCTTACATGGAGCTAAAGGTAACTATGGCCAGTTTTGGTGGTGGAAAGTTTAAATATGCTATGTTGTGGAGGGAGAGGTGCACTGGTATTTTTGGATTGTTTTATTTCAAGAACTCTTCCATTATTCCAATGTTCATATTCTCATGTATCTAACTTACTAGTTGAGTAAGGTTTCATTGTTTTAATATTGCAGCCATGGAACATACCCATCATGTGGTATAACTAACATAATCAGAGTATATACAGGATGGCACTATTCCTTGGGATCCTCATGTTAAAAGGATGCTGCATCTTGTAAGGTTATCCCAGGGAGAAAACCTCCCAAAAAATTTATTTTTGCTCAAAATCATAACTCTTTCCTGCCTGTAAAATATCATAAAATGATAACAATATGCTACTGTAAGTCATTACAAAACAAGATAGACCTCAATACACAAACAGTCAGAACATCTTTGATTTCTAAGAATCGCACACTGCAACTTTCAAGGAATATATTGCTACCGCTCATCATAAATTTAGATCTGTCTCATCTGTGAACATTTGTGTAGTACAGTATTTGTATTAAGGATGGATGAGATTCACATTTGTAATCTAACCATGTGAGCTTTATGTTAGAGGCAGCTTTGTAAGTAGATTGTCTAGAGCCAGAAAATGGTGTTACAGTCTGGCAAGTTTCTTAATTATGACAGATCATATAGCTTCCCAACTCGATGACACTGCATTTCCTAAATTCTTTTATATGGTAAAACACTGAACATTTTACTGAGTCAGTCAATAGGTGTTGAAAGAGCAGTTTCACTAATGCTATGTAATATTCAATGGCTACATAATGTAAATATTTAAGTATTTATGTATAAAGTGCTGTTGCAGTAGTCATTTGAATTGATTGATGTAACATGCTCTATAAGACAAAAATACTGAAATTGTAAAATACTAACCTTGTTTTAATATTTTACCCTTATGCAACCTATCACAGAATAATATTGATGTTAAAATGATAATGGTTGTCCAGTATTCATTTCTTGTAAGTTTAATTACTCACCTTACTAAAATAGTTTGCATTTGGCAGAACATAACTAAAGGATGGATGGATAGACAGACAGACAGACAGACAGATAGATAAATAGATAGATACAGACAGACAGACTAGAAAGATAGACAGGACAGACAAAGAGCTAGACATACAGGACAGAGAGAAAGACAGATAGACAGCTAGATAGATAGATACCCATTGCAAAAAAACCTGCACTAATTCTCCAGTTAGGATTCAATTTAATACCACAAAAGTAGGGAAATGCAGTTAGTGTTCCCAACTCTACAGTAATTACCCCCAGTCAGCAAAAGGACAAGAGCACACAAACAACCACAGATAGCCATCATCAGGTAAGACGAACAACATACAACTGTCTCCAGACAATGCAACAGACATCCTTCATCAGGGCTCAGCACTTCTGCAGTCACAGATACACATGCACACTGCAAGACATACAAACCCACTTCAGGCTAAAGAAAGAAATCCATGATACCTACAGTAATTTACAACACTACTTTTGTATGCAGAAGTGTAGGTCCCAGTAGATAAACTTCCATACTGCAAAACATTCACACCCACACTGTTATGATTCTGAACAGCACTGATGGATTATTTTTATTTATTTATTTTTGCACTCACTTGCATGCATGCGCAAGGAATGTCTTGAAACAGTATGACTTTTTAGAGGTGTGTGACCCTCCTAGCAAATGCAGTGCTCAGTATAGCAGGCTACCAGACTAATACATGCTGAGCTGTGTATGCCAGCAGTTCGGCTGTATTGGTCTTCACTTCAAACAAAAGGTCCATTACAATCAGTGGTTGTAGCATGTGTGAAATAAGCATATTGACATTGACTTTTCCCTCCGTGAAATCCCTCCTGCTTCCTCCCTCTGCTGATATCCTCCCTGCTCCCTGGTTGTTGTCCTCTCTGGCCCCCACATTGTGTGCCAAGGGGGGTACCCAATCCCTGTCAGCTGCAGCCCCCCAACAAACAACCAGGTGGCAAGCTGGGAGCCCACTCCAGCATGCTCATGCCTCCCCCCCCATGCACACTGTATGGCCAACAGGGGTGGCCAATCCACATCAGCTCCAGTCCCCAACAAACACGTGGGTAGCGCGCTGGGAGCCCACCCCAGCATACTCATGCCTCCTCCCACACACACTGTTTAGGCCTACGGGTGCATAATCCAGTCCCCCCCCCAAAAAACACATAAGCGGCATGCTGGGAGCCCACCCCAGTGTACCAAAAGTGCCCCATGGCGTCTTTGTGTTTTTTACAGTGCTGTGAGAGTTTTACAGTGCTGTGAAAGAAGAAAATGGTCTTTCGGTGAGTCGCTTGCCCCCTTCCCCAAGCCACAGTCACCCTCTGTGCACCCCACCTCCCACACACCCTCACCCCATACTTACCTTCGGAGCCTGGTGCAGCAATCTTCGGTGGTCTGGGAACATGTCTGCACTCTTCAAAGCTGACTGCGATCTAAAGAAATCCTGCTAAGCTGTATAATGGCATAAATGTTTTTTTTTTAACTTATGTGGATATATTGGGCATTTTTGGGACTTTTGGCAGCACATTTTCAACATAGGGTTATTGGAACCCCTATTCATGAATGCAGTCACTGTCATGGCATTAATCGGTCCCAAAAGGTGATTTTGCAGTCACTGCGTGGAATCATCTTTCAGGACTGATTAACAAAACAACAGTGTCAGCGTTCATGAAGTGGGTTCTCAAAAAGCCTATGCTGCAAATTTGGTGAAAAAATTTCAAAAAAATGACTGTTTTACAAGCGTAAATTGTGCAGTTTCTACGCACACTCGTAAGTTCGTGAATTTGCAATATTTTCACTCCAGATTTTCAACATTGGTATTTTTCCACACTTCCTTATGAACAGTAGAGCTGTCATTTTTCACATCCTGGCCGAAATATGGTTTTGCACTTCTGGCATACAATGGCACGGTTGCTGTGGGAAATCAGTGTTCAGTACAGAGTAAGAAAATCATAGTGACACTGTTCATGAGTAGAAGTCCTAATATGCCTATGTTGAAAATCTGGTGAAACAATTCAAAAAAATGACATTTTTACAATCGTGCATTGCGCAGTGTCCACCCACACTCATAAGTTCATAAATATGTAATATTTTCACTCCAGATTTTCCACATTTGCATTTTTCCACACCTCCTCATGAACAGTACAGCTGTCATTTTTCACATCCTGGCCATAATGTTTTTTCCACTTCCGGCGCAGAATAGTGTGATTGCTGTGGGAAAACAGTGTTTGGTACAGAGTAAGAAAATCAGTGACACTGTTTGTTCATGAGCAGAGATCCCAAAATGCCTATGTTGACAATTTGGGGACAAAAGTCCATAAAATGACTGTGTTATGAGCGTGCATTACACAGTTTCCACACACCCTCATAACTTCACAAATGTTTAATATTTTCACTCCAGATTTTCAGCATTAACATTTTTCCACACCTCCTTATGAACAGTGCAGCTGTCATTTTTCACATCCTGGCCAAAATATGTTTTCTTACTTCTGCCGCAGAGTAGCGCGATCACTGTGGGAAATCAGTTTTCAGGACAGATTAAGAAAACAAAGTGACACTGTTTATGAGCAGTGGTCCTAAAGTGCCTATGTTGAAAATTTGGTGACAAAAGTCCATAAAATGACTGTGTTATGAACATACATTGCGCAGTTTCCACGCACCCTCGTACTTTCGCAAATTTGTAATATTTGCACTCCAGATTTTCAACACTGACATCTTTTCACTCCACCTTATGAACAGTATAGCTTTCATTTTGCATATTCTGCCCAAATTCTGTTTGCGCATCTGGCGCACAATGGCGCGGTCACTGAGGGAAATCAGTGTTCAGGACAGATTATGAAAATCATACTGACAATGTTCACAAGCAGAGGTGACAAAATGCCTGTGTTGAAAATTTGGTGAAATAATTCCACTAAATGACTGTGTTACAATCATGCATTGCACAGTTTCCACACAGGCTCGTAACCATGAGAATGATCAGGGCATTAGGGTTCCTAAAACAGACACTTAAGAAATATGAGGCTGAAGTGTAAATCAGATTCAAGAGGAGTTGCAGAGAGGTACTCTGTTGGAACATGGATGCTGAAGGGACATGGATACAACTTGGGGGTGGTGTCCTGCATAAATGCCAAACACCACTGCAAATATCTGCAAGCGGACGTTCGGCATTGACAAATGCTTGTTTGAAGTGCAACATGTTGTATGCATATTTCCAATGGTACCAAGTCAGTGTTATTGCATTTGTGTCATCTGGAAACAGTTGTATGCTGTTTGTCTTACTTGATGATGTTTGTCTGTGGTTGCTTGTGTGGTCTTCTTTTGCTGAGGGGGGACACTAGGGTTGAGAATCCTAATTCCATATTTCCCTAATTTTCTGCCATTAAGTTGAACCGTAACTGGTGAACTAATGCAGTTGTTTGCAATTCATTTCCTTTCATTTTGAGAAAGTTAGTAAACTGGTATTAAACAGTATTTCCTGAAGGGCAAGCACTTCTGCAGTCACAGATACATATTCACAGTGCAAAAAATACACAGCCACTTCAGGTTGCAGATGCACAGGCCCTGAGTTATAGACAGAAACAGTACTGCTGACTGTAGAAGTGCTGACCTGTGCAAGGTCATCACTTCAGCAGCCACAGATAAACACTGACTCTGCAAGACATACACAAGAAATACAAAGCCCCTTCTGGCTGCAGATACAAATCTAGGATTCCCAAAGTACAACCCACTTGTGGGTGCACAAGCACAGCTGCACTCATGCCCGATGAGGTTGTGTGATTTGTGTAGGGCCTTTTGGGCCTTATACAAATACCAAAGAACATCCTTACATATATACATTAATTTATGTATGGGCCATGTGTATACAAATTGCATAGTGCACTTCTGTCCCCATACAAATCCCCTATCACTGCATTAAGTGCATCTTAAGAATATGTGAGGCCAGCCCATCAGCGCAGCGGTTGGATTTCCACCTGCGATGCCAGCGGCCCGGGTTCGGGAACAGACTCGGGTTGCCGGAGGGCTGGCCGGTGGGAGAAGGATAGAGCGTCCGGGGACAGCTCTCCTTCTCCAGGGGGTGGGCAGGGGACACATACCCACGTAGGCTGACTCCTGGCAGAGGCTGGGAGTGAAGCATACAGCTGGGCCACAGTGTTCAAGGGAGTGGTGGCAGACGTCAGCGTATGCCTTGACGTCAGATGTCTCTCCGCCACAGGAAAAAGTGGAAAATCTGCTCGCTGCCCACCAAGATGATGGCTCTCCATTCCCAGAGTGCCCCCAGTACCTGGCCAGGGCCTCCTGTTCCTTAGCAGCGTCCCCAGGCCCTAATGGACTGTGTGCTGGGGTCCTTCCCCTCTTCCTGGTGCCCTTCCCCCTCAGAGGAGGGGGACCTGCCCAGTGATAGGGATACACCGGGATATCTCGGGGGTCAGCTGCGATCTGAGGATCTGAGGAGGGCTGGCTAAGGTCAGGGGGGATGAAGGGAACTTGTGGAGCTTGAAGGAATGGGGGACAGTGAAGCACGGGAGGAGGGTATAAACACATAATGCAAAAAAAAAAGAATATGTGTAGGGACCTTTGGGTCTTATTCAAATTCTGTAGTCCAGCACTGAATGCAAACCAGCACAATCGTACTGCATTGCATGTCCCATTTTTCAAAATGTATGTCCCAGTTGTGTGAACAGGGAGCGGGAGAGGAGTCCTTTCAAATAAGTAAGAGCACCAAGACCAGGCACATGTGATGAAGCTGGAGGAAGAGTAGGGGAGGGGTTGTGAGGAGAAGAAGGGCAGGTGGGGACTATGCAGAGGAAGATCAGGAGAAAGTAGATAGTCTGAACAAATCCTTTTGTTCAGTCTTCACAGAAGAAGGGGAAGGGGAAGGGCCACATACAAACAACAGTAGTAATGGAGGCAGAGAGGTAGACACAAGTCCTTTTACAGAGGAGAGATTCCTGAAGGAACTCACAAAACTAAAAGTAGACAAAGCTATGGGGCCAAATTGGGTACACCCAAGGGTATTGAGGGAGCTCAGGGAGGTACTGACTGCTCCCTTGACAGTGTTTTTTTACAATTCACAGGAAACAGGAGTGGTCTCAGGTGACAGGAAGAGGGCAGATGCAGTTCCGGTTTGCAAAAGTGGTAGCAGGGAGGACGCTGGCAACTACAGGCCAGTCAGCCTGACACTGGTGGTGGAGAAGATAATTTAGTCACTGCTAAAGGAAAGAATTGTGGAGAATCTTGAATCCAGTAGGTTACAAGACCTGTAACAGCATGGATTAATGGGGGGGCTCATGTCAGACAAATTTGATACATTTCTTTGACTGGGAGACCAGGGAAATATATCAGGTGGGATGGTGGACATGGCCTACTTAGATTTCAGTGAGGCTTTCAACACCATTCCACATAGGTGACTCATTAGGAAGCTGAGAAGCTTAGGGGTGGGTTCTATGGAGGTAAACTGGATAAACAATTGATTAACTGATAGGCAACAGAAGGTGGGGATATACAAGGTTCACTCCAGGGGCAGGAGGGTGATCATTGGGGTGCATTAAGGGCCCAGTACTGGGGCAGACTTGGTGGGCCAAACAGTCCTTATCTGCCTTCAAATTCTATGTTTCTGTGTGGGGGTGGAGTTTCACAGATGCAAGGAAATACTTCTTCACTGAAAAGGTGATAGTTGTTTGGAACAGACTGCCAGCAGAAGTGTTGGAGGTGAAAACAGTGGGGAACTTTAAGCATGCATGGAATAAACATAGGGGCTGGCTGTGTAGTCTAGAGGTTAGAATAATCAGCTGAAAATAAGCACTTGTGCCCAGTGGGCCTTACCCAGTTACCAATGACTAAAATAAAAATAACAAAAACATTAGTAATTAGACATGCAGGAGAGAAGGTTGCTAGAGACCAGGTAGAGTATATGGAGACAGATTATACAGAAAATATCAAGGCAGACTGGTTGGACCAAGCAGTCTCTTTCAGCCAACAAACTGTGTATTTCTAAATTCTCAGAACTTATATTTTAAGCCTCTGTGACTTCCATAGGAGTGAAGGACAATCCAAAGAATTCTTTGATTGAACATAAAAACTGATAGACACCAGTGAAACCAATTTTTTTCTGTGCAAATACTAAATATTTTTTTGTACTTTATATGCCAGCAAACAATTGTTGGCTCCCAATAATAAAATCAGACCCCTCATAAGCTGGCATTCAAAGAATTTCGGGGTGGCCAGAAAACATATTTTGGGGTCAATTTTCATATAACAAACCTCAGAATCCAGCTAAATGGGTACCATTTACCTATGTTCGGGTGTTTGTTTTTTGAAAATGCCTTTATCTCACTGTACCACTGTACTGCAGATTAAGAGAATTTTTAACAAGTTGTATTTTTTTCATAACATACTACTATCCGATCCAATGCAAACCTGGATCCGATCAGATAGTATTCACAGGGGATCTGGATGAGATATCCAGGCAGATTTTGATATCCGCCCATCTGTAGTTTCCACGTTCATTTTTTCACCAAAACAAAAATCAAGATGGTGGTGCTCCTGTCAGTAAAATGTTTTCTTGTGAAAGTAAAGCACATTTTCTCTTGAATGTAAAATGCCTCACAAAAGTAATATTTGTCTTTCGTATTCGAGGGTTAGCTCAAAAACACAACTGATCATACACAGCAGCCAAAATTGTCAAACTCCAGAATCTAGCTAAACAGTGTCCTATTTACCAAGGTTCAGGTGCTTATTTTTCAAAAATGCATCATTTTTATGAGCTTCTAATTTTTTTTCTTCAATTAATTCCTCAGGGAGGAGAGCAAATGGAGCAATGACCTTATTAGTATCCTGTTGCATGCATGTCTGGCAGTCAGTGGAGAGAAATTGCTGTACAGAAACATAGAAATATGGAAACATAAAAACTAATGGCAGAAGACGGCTAAGAGGCACTGGTGAGGCCTCCCCCAAGAAACCATCACTCAACCCTGATGTCCTGGTGAATTATCAATCTCTCCAACCTCCATTTTTGGAAGGTTTTTGAGAAAATAGTGGCACTGCAGCTTGTTGCGCACCTCACAGCCCATGACATCTATAAGCCATTCCAGTCCAGTTTCAGGGCTAGGCATAGCACTGAAACAACATTGGTCAAGGTGCAAAATGACCTCCTCAGGGCGAGAGATAGAGGAGACCAGTCAATTCTCATTCTCCTCGATCTCAGCATTTGACACCATGGACCACATTGTTCTTCTATATCACCTTAAGAGAATATTGTGGACTCACCAGTAGTGTCATAAACTGGTTTGAGTCCTTTCTCTTGGGCAGAAATGGGTAGTGATGGGGAATTCCTCCTCCTCCTCCCCAAAGCTCCTGCCATGTGGAGTTCCTCAAGGGTCAGTCTTGTCGCTGATGTTGTTCATGGTGTACATGCCACCCCTGGGTGAGCTCACTAAGTAGTACAATCTGGGTTTCACTGCTAAGCAGATAATACTGAGTAGAACATGTCTTTTTCCCCTGGAATTAATCATGCCATGGAAATGCTAAACAGCTGCCTCACTGAAATTCAGGACTAGGTGTCCTCCAACTGGCTGAGGCTAAATCCCAACAAGATGGAAGTCTTGGTGATAAAGCCTGGTTGTGGGCATGATGGAAGTGCCTCCAGAGTGGCAGCAGGATTGTTCCTGGGAACCATTCCATTGCTGGCTTCCCTTAGTGTGAGAAATCTGGGTGTTTTCCTGGATAGCAGATTGACACTTGATGCTCGGGTGTCTTCTTTTGTCTAAAGTGATTTTTACCACTTAAGGAATATTGCCGGATTAAACCCCTAGGTCCATCTGAGGACCTGTCATCACTAGTATATGTCTTCGTCACTTCCAGGCTGGACTACTATAATGCTCTGTACTTCGGGGTCTGTGGCGGAACCCTCTGCCGACTGCAGCTGGTGCAGAACGCAGCATCCAGGTTACTGACTGGCCTGTCTAGGTCATGTCATGTGACCCCAGTCCTGCGAGATCTGCACCGGATGCTGGTTAGGTGGAGGATTCTCTTCAATATGGGCTTCCTCACCAATAAGGCCCTGTATAGATTTGGCCCTGGCTACCTGACAGATCTCCTTACCCCTGCCACTGTGGTCCACTCCCTCTGCTCCTCCACCAGGGGCCTCCTTGCAGTTCCAAGGGCCAGGCTGAAAACCTCTGGTAACTGAGCATTTGAGGTGGTCAGCCCAGCCCTCTGGAACTCACTACCCAATACCTTAAGGGAGACCCCATCAGTGAAGGTATTTAAGAGGGGTCTAAACCACAGTGTTTTTAAGTTTGTACTGTCATTTATTAATTATTTAAAACCGTGTATTTAACTAATTTTAACTCTCTGAATAACCCTTTAGAGCTACTTTTGCTATTGTTTATTTTGTCTCTTAAAACTGGTGTAAGATTAACTGGGATTGAGTGCCATGTAAATAAACTTTATCTACCTACCTGTCTACCTACCTACCAACTGGTCAGTCAATTTGCTCTTATCCCTGCCTAACCTATGATACCAAGCCCTCAACTGGTCACTTGTCTTCTGCCTTCCCTTTAATCAGATCTCCCCATTGCCTTGAACTAAACTTAATCCCACTGATGCTTGAATCCTGTCATGGATTTTGCACAGCCACCTAAGTGGGCAATCTGTTTCATCTACCTACACTCACTTCATAAGAAAACAACTTCATGATTTCCTTGTTAAACTTGTCCCACATTAGTGTACCTGAACTAAAGATGTTTATGACTTATGCCTGCAGTAGGTTACTAGTCAAGAAAACAAAATATGAAATAAGGGCACTGTAAAATAAACAAGCATTTAAAATGCAGGCAAGGAAGCTAGAGACAACGAGATTGCTGGATCTCAGGGTAATGGGCAACTAAACTGAGTGGGTCATTCCTTTCAAGATTTATAGTATTTTGTATGCTTTGATGTATAAAATGAATATTACATTTCATGATCTCTTCACAGATATTGTAGATCAGAGGCAACTATAAGAATTTGTATGACCATTTACATGCACAGTCAAATCAAAAAGAAAACATCTTTCAAGTTATTTGGCCAACTGCTTTTGATTTAAATTTGGTCCCACAGTGATCACCTAAAACTGGAAATTCAGCAAAAGTATCAACGAGGATCATCCCATTTTAATGCATTTGCAGGTGGTGGGGGACTCCTCCCTAATCACTTGTGAAATTTATTTTGAAGAGAGAGTGCTGGCAGCCTGCCATGCACTTGAAGTGGGGCATGCAGGCAAGTTGTGTGCATGGCAGACCGAATTTTCAATATCCTGTACAGTATTTGGTGTGTTCTCCTAACTTAGCATTCTGTCCAGAACACAAAGTCTAGCTAAACATGTTTCTACCTACTTCCCTCCATACTAATGGCAATGTAATAATTACTTAAAATACTAACAGTCATTTCCATAGTCATTTTACTTTAAAAATGAACGAAGAATTCTGATGAGCTTTTTATGCAAAAATTTATTCCAGGGTTCGGTTAGCATATGTTGTGCCATTACTATTAATTCAACAAAAACTGCATTGCCCTTGAAAGTGACTTGAAGGCCCATTTAGATAAATTAGATGGAAGACTTTTTAATTAGCAAAGGCAAATAAAAAAGCAAAAGCAATGATCCACGTTGATGCTGAAAAGCGGTGTGATCCATTCTAATTAGTATTCTTCCACATGTTGAGATCCTATCATTCCCTTATTAGGCAACAGATTGTTTTATGTTCCAGTAACTATTGTAAGGGATGGGTTTTCCTTAAAATGCAATGAAACATAAACAAGGTTTACTAACACAACTTTATAGTAATACAAAAGACCAAAATGTGCTTCTGTGAAAATTAAAAGTAAAGAGCTAGCCAGAAACCATTCATGCTGTAACTATGTGTACTGATATTACACTACTGTTGAAAAACATAATAATATTTTGGAGACATTGCAATCATATGTGTGGCATTCTGTGAAAGCAAATGATTATTGAAGTTCTTGTCTGTGTAGAAAATGTATGAATTTATGAATTAATGTGTACCTTTATACATGAGCAGTAGAAGGCTTTTCCTACTAAACCAAAGCAAAACATCAAAATGTATATTTATTATAATGAAATATGCTCTATTGGGCATGGCACATGCCAGGAAAGGCATGTACAGTAGTGGGCTATATAACTGCTTGTCATACACTTAACCCTAGGGCAATGTGCAGGGTTGGTACACACTACCCCTTGGTATTCCCTTGCCTTAAAAGTAAAGAAGCCCCAAATGGAAGGGGGTAGCAGGGGGGCAAATTGGTCTGGACACCAAGCTTCCAATCAGAATGCTTGGTCTAGCTCTGCACTGGATCCTTTCCTGTACTGTAGCACAGGATCAAAAGATATAGCATGTCATATACAGACTTTGTTCATTGTGTGGTGAGGATCTGAGACAGAAATAACATACTAACATACTAAAAGCCAGCAGAATAGGCCTAATGGTCTTTCTTGTCTGCTTGATAGCCAGCCTCTATTGGGCACTAGCTCCTCCTCACCCCCGGCCCCTGAGAGGGTCAACTTTGGCTTCAGTAAACCCTGCATCTGTCCCACCCCCTCTTAAAGCCCTCCACTGTGCCCTGCTTGACTAAACTCCCGGGCAATGCATTCCCAATCCATGGCTCCACCACCCTCTCAGTGATGTAATGCCTTCTACGTTCTCCCCTGTAGGTTCCCCCCACCAACTTCCACTCATGCCCCAGGTTGTGCCACCTATCCTTAGCCTGAACATTTCTTTGGCTTTGCCCCTGTTAATCCCTTTCATATATCTGAATACCTCAATAATGTTACCCCTGTCTCTTCTCTCCTCTCCTCCAGCGAGTACAGCCCAGGGACTTCCAGCCTTTCCTCATAGGTCCATTCACTCATGCCCCAGATCATCCTGGTTGCCCTCCTCTGAACCCTCTCCAACAATGCTATGTCCTTCTTAAGGTGAGGTCTTCAGAACTGCATGCAGTACTCAAGATGCGGCCTGACCAAGGCATTATACAGAAGCAGGATCACCTCCCTCCTCCTGGACATTATTCCCTGAGCTATGCAGCCCAGAATCCTGCGTGCCTTTGCTGTTGATCTTCTGCAGTTTTCAGTGTTGTTCATTCTGGTGTCTACCACCACCCCCAGGTTCCTTTCCTTTGTTGCTTTTTTTTTTATGACTGAGTGCCTGGTTATTTTGTGATGCATACACAGACTGCTTTATCATCTTGGGGTAGTATTGTTTGATTATTAAAATAAAAATTATAAAAATACTGATTATATGCAATTATCTGTGTCCCCAGCCCTCCATGGCAATGAGGAGAGCTGGTATCAGTAGCAGCAGGTCCATATTGGGGTCTCAGGACTTCTGTCTGGAAGATGTGCAATGGTTATGGCAAATCTCTTGCTGGCATAATTTAAGCCCTTCCCACATTAAGCTGGCAAAGTGCAAATGGCTTACTGCATGTTGTGCTCTGCCAGCCTTGTCCCTGGTGTGGTGAGATAAGGCCATACCTTATTGTTTTGGTTATGTTTTATATAATTGCATGTATATAATGCATCAAAGACACCCAGGGTGGCCAGTGTAAGTGCAAGGAATCATGGGTACAAGTGCATGGGCCCTGTGGAATGATGTTGTAGTTCCTGTTACTGGGCAGAGAATCTGTCAGCTACTAGCCAGGGGCTAGAGTTAATTAAATCATTTTAGAAGGAGACAAAAGAATAGTTAACCCTAGCTGGGTGGCCAGGTAGCCTAATTTGCTTGTGAAAAGGGAAGGGACTCATGAGGAGCCATGATGTCTGGACCCCCTTTGTTTTGAGAGGCCCACACTGACTTAATCTTATTATAGCTGAATGGGCCACCATTTAAGTAAATGACTGTACTGAGTGCATCCCCAGAAGGGAGGGTGGATTCCCTCCTGAATTCTGGTTTAAACTAGCTGACCTCTGAGTTTTTTTCCCTCTCATATTCTGTACTGCATATTTGTGCTTTGCAATAAAATACTAAAAACTGATTGGTTGGGTAGCCATAGAAGCAGAATTCTATCCAATTGCAGGGCAAGCCACTATCCATTGGGCCTGCCCTTTTGAAACCACTTATAACAAGAATGTGGAGGGATATCTGAGCCTTTTAGCCTTTAGCCTTTTTAGCATTTTTGCTTGAAGCCTTTAGCTTTCAGCTGTTGCTTCAGTTGGGGACCCTGCCTGTCTGCTTGGAGAGTAGAAACAAATTTGTCCTGGCCCACCAGAACTAAGACTTCAGCTGCTACTTGTGAGGATTCTTTGTACTTCAAAATTCAGCAAGTAAGGACTCAAGGTAAAATGTTAATCTCAAAGTTGTAAAGTGTAGTTTTTTATGTATATTTTCCATTTTATTTTTAATATCCTGTAACCAACATCTAAATGATTTGTCTTTGTGTTATGTACTTGTTTTATTAATTTAATTATTAAAGCCTTTGGCTTATTTTAAAATAATGCTGCCTATGTCATTTGTGTGGGTGCTGCCTTGGGAAAAGTTGTTCAAACTATACCATGCCTGTGTGACTGTTTTAAGGCAAACATTATCAATGTGAAGTACCACTAGGGACGTTGTGATGAAAGGAGGGGAGGAAATATGAAGGGTCTCAGGAGGAGCCTCTGGGGGGTTGAAATGAGCTCTGCATTTCTGGGGAAAGACACATAATAGGGTGTATAGGGTCCCCCAAAGCCTATATATGCCTGTGGCTTTCTGATTTGTGGTATAGTGGCTGAGAGGGTTCTATCCCCAGAACACAGACTTGAGATTATATTTGTATCCCCTCACATGAAGAGAGGGTGCCCTGGGATTCTCTGGCATATGTTTAGTTGTGAAACAGTGAACATACCAAATGGACAGAGAAGGAGTACCCCTGACACCCCCCAAATCACTGGAGAGATTCACTGTGACACAGAGGGAAATCCAGTGTCATGGGAGTGGGCTGATGACACCTGGCACATCCCTTTCTCACTCCCGACTGGCAGTGCAGATGCACACTGTCAGGTGTGGTCAAGGCCTGGGAGGACAAAGTGGGAGGGAAGGACAGTTTGAGCATCCTGAGTATCTTATAGATACCAAAGATGTGTAAAATGTGCCCCTATCTGCTGCATATTGTGGCATGTTGGGCCAAGTTTGCAGAGTACTTAGAGTCCATAGTTTGTTTCAAGACATAAGTATTATTATACCTGGTCCATAGAACACATCTATTCTGTAATCACACTGGAATAGAAGGCCCCAGCCTTCAGTGATTCCAATGCATGTACAATAGCAGCCATCAGAAAAAACACTGAAATGCTGGTGCATTGAAACATAATATGTGACAGCAGAGATGGACCGCTTAGCCCACCTAGTCTGCCCATTTCCCTACCTAATGGATAAGCTGCAGAGCCTAGTTAACCAACAGTCTACTTCCCCCTACCCCCCACTAGAATTGCCTTACATCTGTCCCATGCATTCTTGAATTCCACCACTATTTTTAACTCCATGACATCCTCAGGACTGCCGTTCCATGTATCCACAACCCTCTCCATTAAAAATACTTCATCACATTATCTCTGAGGCATCCCCCCATTATCTTCAAATTGTGCCCCCTTGTTGTTGCACATCTCTTTTTCTGAAAGTTGCTACGCTCTTGGACTCTGTTGATTCCCTTGAGGCACTTGAAAGTTTCTATCATGTCCCCTCTCCCTCCTTTCCTCAAGGGTATACACATTAAGCTCCTTTAGTCTCTCTTCATATGTCTTCTGGTGCAGACTCTACACCATTTTATCTGCCCTTCTCTGGACAGCCTCCATCCTGTCTATGTCCTTGTGGAGATAGGGTCTCCAGAACTGCACACAGTACTCCAGATGGGGTCTCACCAACTGTCCGTACAGAGGGATAATAATGTCTTGTTTTCTACTGGTGATACCTCTCCCTATACATCCCAGTATCCCTCCCAGCCCTCCTTACTGCCTTCTCACATTGCTTGCTTACCTTTAGGTCATCTGATATGACTACCCCAGGTCCATTTAAATTTTTTTTGTATTATCTCTTTTTGCCTCCTATGTGCTGCCACTTCAGCCGCTCCTTCAGGCTGTGCCAAGGCTACATCCGATTCATCCTGTTCCTGGGCCCCCATCTCTCATATTGCAGTCATCCCCAGGGAAATCCAGTGTAACCCTTCGCCTGGCAGGTGCCCCTCCTCCAAGGGGGAAGGCACCAGAGACAGGCCAGCGCAATACTTGGCCCTTGGGTACTGCTGAGAGATGGATGGCTCCAGGACATTGGCGACATCACATCACCAGGTGGCCATCATCTGGCTGAATGCATAGCCATTTTCTGTATTTTTCTGGTGATGTTCCCTCCTTGCGTTGCATCTGCATTGCCCCCGGTCTCACCAGAGGTCTCTGCAGAACGACACAGTCCCACTACCCACCCCAGGAGAGGAGAGCAGTCTTTACAGATGCTCAATCTTCTCCTTCCCCTGCCATCCCCCAGCATCCTGAGTCCATTCATGAACCCGGCCACTGGCATGGTTTGAGGTAAGGCACCAGCACCTCAGCCTCCTCCACCACCAGGCTGCCCTTTCCATTTTTGTTGTTGTTAGTATCTCACCCCCATTGTGTGCTCTTCCCCTGGGTTTTTGTTTCCCATGTGCATTCCTTTGCACTTCTTTGTGTTGAATGTAAGCTGCCATACATTTGATCATTCCTACAACCTTGCCAAGTCCCTTCTCATCCTTTCCATTCCACCCTATGTATCAACCCTGTTGCAGATCTTTGTGTCATCTGCAAAGAGACATACTTTTCCTTCCAGTCACTCCACAATGTCACTTATAAAGAGATTAAAGAGCACCGGTCCCAGTACTGAATTGTACATGTCCATAAGTGCTCAGGCTCCACATAGACAGCCATTTTGGAACTCACTTTATCACATTCCAAGCTGTTGTACTGTGGTAGCCTTAGATAGTCCCAGTAAATATTTAGATATATCCTTATACATCACAGGAAATCCCACCAAAATTAATGAGGATTTTCTGTTAACTTTCCAGATACATCTAGATATATGGAGCCATATATCTTGTTACCTTGCTCACAGAAGGTAGAAACATGGACAATGAGAGCAGAAAAAGACCATGCTTTGGAACAAGAAAATAAAGAGCCCTACTAGTCTGAAGCTCATCCTACAACTCAACCAATCCTCATCACTAACAAAACTACTGTCACTGATCCAAGGCTCCCCAATTAAGGTTATGTCTATGCAATAAAAATATGAAATTCTGATCAGTGGTGCCCCCCCCCCAACACTGTAGGAAATAATTTATTACTGTAGTTGCTGATGATTGTTCAGATGGCTTGTTATTAATCATATGTGTACAGTAGCAAAACTGGAGCTAGATGGAGATGCCACCACTGTAGTACTACACAACTTCAGCTAGCTTGTTCTGACCTGCCTCTCCTAGAGGTAAGGAGGGGTTTTCTTTCTTTAGCTTAACATGGACAGACCTATATTTGACATGATTCTGACATAATGTGGCTGCATCTAGATCCTTTTCAATGACTATTTTTCCTACTTGACAAGTTACTGAGTGATGTAGCTTCAGTAACATACCCCAGCTGAAGAATGTGGCCTATCTAGACCAGTTGGAGTAGGCAAACTGCAAAGTTTTGATTTGCACAAAAGTGTTTTGAAAATGTCCCACCTCATCAGTGTAACAGCTTTTATTGAAATATAATGCTGTATAAATATGAAACAACTATAATAATATTATTTATTATACAATTTAGACTATAATTCTGAAGACGCAAACAAAATGCAGTTGCAAAATGTCAAACTGATGATCTGCATGACTATGGGCCTAGAATAAAAGAGAAAAATAAGACAGAAAATATATTTAAAAACCTTGGTGTGTGATGTCCATGTTTAGTTCTTTGAAGAAGTTTAGGGAACTGAAGAATTTCAATCCAGCACTGATCTAAGATCTTACATCAAAATATTATTCTTTTCAATAGCTTATAAAAAGCCTATTTCTTTTCAGTGCACATAGCAATTTAATCATGTGGCTAACAAGAAACTTTAATACCCTCATTCAGTGAAGAAAAGCTTTGTTATGATTCATATGCTTTGAGACACAAGCTTGCCAAAATGCATTTTACTTTTCCTGCTTCAAAGTAATAACTGGGGCATATGCTTAACATTGCAGATTGTCATTGCAAATTACATTTTACCTGCTATCAAATAACAATATGAGCTTTCTATTAGAACAGTACTTTGAAAATGATATTTCATATAGTTCAAATTGTTAAATGAACAAAATGGTCAAAGATGACTTGGATGTCTAACAAACACTCACTGCCAACTGCCATTTCATTTAAATAAGGTATTGTCTGCTTGTTGCTCCTATATGTAGCAAGCTGCATGGGCACTAGTCAATAGATCTAGTGATCAGTTGAGCATGTATTGAAATCCTAAATATCAACTACTGGGTCAATACTCAATTTTTTAATTTATTTAGTTTTAATGCTGTTTCCACAATGTGTGCAATTACCACACAGGAATAACCTTGCTTGGTGGTCAACTAGCCATATTGTCTATTGGTTCCTGAGTAGGCAATATAAGTTCTGTATTCATAAGCTATCTTTTAAATTATGTGTCCTTTGCATTGGTATCCATGGTTTTATTGGAATGTTTGTTTACTAATATTTGTTGATTGTAAAATAGCCTATTTACTATTTATCACTTGTTTTATTTCTCCAAATCTTTGTAACAATTTTGGTGTGAAGGTGTCTTTATTTTTCTTCATTTTCTTTACTTTTTGATTTGATATTGGCAAACAAATATGCTAGGGAAAAAACATGGATAATTGTAAAAAATACACCGTAAATTTAAAATATAGGTTAGTAAATTCAGAACTTGACTAGTTAATCACCCATCAGGGTTCTTCCCATAAGGTAACTGCATTGTGCAAACACAATTAAAACTACAAAGTAAGGATAAGAGTAATAACCAAGTATTTGCTGTTTGGGATTTCATAACACACTCAACAGATCATGTGATCTATTGCCCAAAATGCCCATGTGACTTGCTATGCATAGGATAAACAGAAAATAGGATGACTAAAAGAACAGAAATCAGCAACAGAATAAGGGGAAATACATTACTCATCAGTGGCAGGACTTCTTATACAGAAAACAAAAATCCCACGATTCAACACCATGATTCTGTGGAATAGAAAAAAAGAGCTAAAAAAAAGGGAACTAACATTACTTAAGAAAGAAGCAAACTAGACAGAAGAATTCAAACTAATCAAACCCAAATATGGCATGAGTGAAGAGACAGCATGGATTAGAATTATATAAATGACTATATCTATATGGAATAAAAAAATAGCAAGAGTGGAATTTGATTAAGTAAAGAAATAATACTCTTTCTTAAAAAAAAAAAATAACTGCCTAGCAACAAACTCCAGAATGCTTCTGTAGTGTCCAAAGTGTCAACACTGCCATTGAAGGAGTTTTCTTCTAATCAGCAGATTGGGAAGGCAATATAAAACTTGTCTTGATTCTGATATCAGAAATGAAAATGTCCATGCTACCCAGTCATGGAGACAAAAAATATAATTTGTTTTATGGTTTTGAATTCAGTCGGGGAAATATAGTACTTAGGGACTGAAATAAGAATTGTGATCTTTTTGTTTGGAATATGAAGACTGGCAATGGATATTTTAGGGGGAGTGAAAATGGATGAGAATATATTAAAGAACTGGACTGGAAAGGAATCAAGAAATATAAATATGACCACAATTGGAAGGAATAGGCTATATACCACTATAGTAAGTATGGGGGTGGGTGACAAATATGCAAATGAGCCTTGGTGATGTCTGCAGACAAAGGCGATGAGGACACATTTGTCATAAATTGCAGTCTGTCACAGAAATCTAAAATACAGAGGACACATCCCAAAAAGTCAGAAACAATTGAAAGAAAGTAAATTGTACCAATACCAAAAGCTTAGAAGATGAAATATGTAAATGAGATGAGGTCACTAAGAGAGATTTTTGATGATGCCCACATTGTGCATTGAAAGAGCACGTGCAGAGAGCAAAGAAGGCTCAACCAAATATTGGAATAAGATGATGACATATTATTGTAATTACTGATGTTTAATGATACCCACACAGTGCTACACATATCAAGAGCATCTGCATGGGGCCATTTTGACAATCCATGCAATGGTGATATTAAAGGACAGAGGCCAGCTGAAGGTGAGAGTTGTAAGCATGAAAATGGGTGATGCTAAAGTCCTGAGACAATTGCATATAAAACCACATTTTAACTATGGGCTATAACAAAAAGGTACAATACTGCTAAATAAAAATGCTGTAGTTTTGTGGGCAAATATCAGTGTGTTTGTTAAAAAAATAAATAGAATCTGAAAGAACAGTATATAAAATCAGAATGAAGTGAGAAAATTGGTACACAATATGTACACTAGAATAGGGAAGTTATAAATGTAAGAAATGGAGGTAGCAATTCAGAAAAAGCATAGAGCCAATATATAAAAACAAACATTTATGTATACGATAACAAGGATGCTCATCGTAGCAAATAATGAAAGAAAGTGGATAGCAATGACCAAATAGGATGACATGTATGTAAAATGAATACTAGTTATACTAACAGAGCAGAGTAATGAATACATGTGATGATGCCAAAGAGATTTCCACTGAGTGGTAAGGGAATGACACTGTTCAAGGAAAACTTTTTAACTACTTCACAAAGACTGGTCTATCAAAATAAATCATGGACTATATAGTGGGGCTGGTAGGGACTACTTGAGATTAATTTCATATTAAAGATATAAAATCATACAAAGAGTGAAGACTGGAGATATATTTTTTGACCTAAAAATGTTTGTCAGGGGGTCCAACAAGGATCGATTCCGGTTCCATTGCTAGTTTTAATTTTTGCTATTGATTTATCTGCTGTGATTAAAATTGATAAATTTCTTCTGTATGTGGGTGACATGGTCATTCTCTACTTGGGTCCCACCACATTGCAAAACCAATTGGATCTGCAAAAGACTTATGACATATAAACGTAGTGGCTGACTAAAAATAAATTAAAATTGAATAAGTCAAAAACAGAAGTGATGTTGTTTGGCACACAGCAGAGATTGTCCCAAGCTGAGAGACCTTGTCATCCATGAGAGTCTGGGAAGTGATTTGCAGACTGAGCAGAATTTTAAATATCAGGGTGTACTTAGGGATTCTACAGGACCTTTATTCCTCATATAGATTATGTGTAAAAATAAATCAGTCAGAAGTTGGGTTTCCTTTATAGGAATATCAAAACATTGACAAATTAATCTAAGTTTTTAATAGCAAAGCAAATTTTAGTACCCATACTAAATTATGGGACTGTGCTTTTTGCAAATCAGACTGATACATTTATCTTAAAATACTAGATTACTGTACATGGGGTAGCATATGTCTGTTTGCACTATAGGATCAACATTGGACTCACCATTGTGCACTGTACAAAGTTAAGTTTTTTCCCCATTAATGTAAGAATTAACTTTAATCTAGCTCTTTTTGCACAGAAAATTTATAAATCAGCAACACCTTCTAAATGATTTAGTTGAGTATGCACCTCATCAGGGGCTAGATTGACAACAAATTGCAAAGCACAACACAAAATATTGTGTTGCATTTTACAGTTGCTCAGGTGTCAAAGATTGCTAGTCACAGTTGGATAATGCACCTGTGCTCTCCAACTGTGAATAGGGCCAGGCTGAGTTAGCACTAACCCCATTACTGGAACCACTAACCCCACTAGTGCCACCCCAACATGCACCCTGGAGAATGGCCCCACAATGAATAGCACAGGTGTGCTACTCAGAATTCACAAAAGGAGCCATGTCAATGAGCCCACTGGGCAAGCAAGGTGCTATGTGGCTATCTGTATGCTGATTATTGCCCCATTTACATAGGCCACACCGGTGTTTAGAGTGCACGCTCCCCCTGACGATCACCGGTTGGATAACATAACAAAGTTTCCCTGGTGTCCAGTGGATCTTCCCCCACCCAGTCACCCACCCAATATATATGAACCATTTCCCTGGTATCCCATGTATAAAGCAACCGCGACTGAGCGCTTTCAAAAAGAGTGACTAAATCATGGCACTTTTCCACAGGGCTATCTGGCAGGGAGGGTGACCAGTTAGGGGGTTTGGCAACTATAGTGACAGGGTGTCGTTATATATACATGTGTACAAGGGGGTGGGGATGGACCACGCTGAGTGATGGGAGGAAGGTGAGGGAAGGTTTGTGGGGTGTAGTGTGGTGATGGGCTGCCAAGCTGGCCATGTGGCATGGTGGGTTGGTGGTAGGCTTGGGTTGGGAGGGTGCTGGGTTTGGTTCTGGGCGCACCCATTTTTGCACTGGGTCAGGGTTTTTTTTTCACTTTTGCACCCCCCCGACATGCACCCCTCTGGAGTTGAGAATCCTTTAGTGGGGGGTGCAGGGGTTCAGTCCCCCACATAACAAACATAAATCCTACATCTCAGGTGCTGTTTTGCTTTTCGCTGCGAGCCTACATCACTGAATTTTTTTTTTTTGTGATGTAGACTTGCCCAAATAGTGATCACTATTACGTGGTTGCCATTATCACATGGAACTATTTCCCTGATGTCCAGTGATCCCTCCCCCAACTTGATCACCCGCCCTACATATATGAACAGTTTCCCTGGTGTCCAGTGGTCCCTCCCCCTACCTGATCACCTGGCTGAAATATATGAACAGTTTCTCTGGTGTTCATTGGTCTCTCCCCCACTGGATCACCTGCCTGAGGTATGCACACTGTTTCTCAGTGTCCAGTGTATTCCCCAATCCTGATCCCCTCTATAATACATTTAAACCATTTCATGGTGTCTAGTGGACCCCCCTTCCCATCCCAATTCCTGTATAATAACTTAAAACCATTCCCTGCTGTCTAGCACCCCCATTCCAGTAGGTAGTGCCCCACCACCCTGCTCCCCTGTCCCAAACCCAAGCCAGTAACTGGCACAGCCCTCCAGTCTCCACCATGGTTAACCACCAACTGAGCTGCCAATGAGTGTGTACTACAGTACCTGCTCATTAATCTGTCACTCAGTGAGCATGTAGTGTATACAGTACACACTCATTAACAGCTCGGTCAGCAGCCGGTCATGGAGGAGAGTGGAGGGCTGTGCCAGTTGCCGCTTGAGTTTGGGATGGGGAAGCAGTGGTAGGACACAACAGGCCAGGGTGGGGTGGGGGGTCTGCTGGACCCCAGGAATGGTTTAAAGTAATTAAATAGGGATTGGGGATGGGGAGGGGGTCTGCAGGCACCAGAGAATGGTTTAAATATATTATACAGGGATCAAGGATAGGGAGGGGGTCTGCTAGACCCAAGGGAATGATTTGAATATATTGTTCAGGGATCTTGATTGATGGGGATACACTGAACATTGGGAAACAGTTTGCATACCTCAGGCAGTTGATTGGGTGGGGAGAGACACTGGACACAAGAAAACTGTTCATATATATCAGGTGGGTGATTGGGTCAAGGGAAGGACCACTGAATACCAGGGAAATTGTTCATATATCGGATGGGTGATTGGGTGAGGGGAAGGACCACTGGACACCAAGTAAACTGTCTATATACATATATATATATATATATATATATATATATATAATAAAAACTCTGTTTAATGTATCAGTTAGGGTTGTTTCACAGTGACAAAAGTGACGAAATTCGGTGTTAGGGTTAAAAACTCCCTTGGACCCCTTCAGCCCACCCCCTAACTGGCATCAGGGTGCGCATTGGGGTCGTCAGCCCTAACTCTCACCCCATCACATGTGTAAAGAAGCTGAGGAATAGGAGAATGGGGTGGGAGTTAGAACCAACGACCCCAACGCGCACCCAATGCCGATTGTGGGGGTGAGCTGGAGGGGTCCAAGGGGGGTTTCAACCATAACACTGAATTTCCTCACTTTTGTTGCTGTGGAACAATCCTAACTGATGCATTAAACTGAGTTTTTGCCTCTAATTTCCTTTCTTTTTGAGAATGCTGATGAGAAATAGTGAATGTAATGCAGCGGCAGGACCCCGAGCTCCCACCACGTGATATCTTGTGACATAATAACAGGAACAGCAATGCAAACAGAAGGTGGAAACACAAATGGTAACAGTAAGGAATATGCAAGCACAAATGACAATGCAAAGGGTAATGCACACGGTGGTGTACACGGGAACGGTAACGCAAACGGGGACACAAACACAAGTGTAAACAGTAAGTGTAACAGTAACGGAAGGACATACCCTGTTTTTGCTGAACAGCTGCATAGAGAAACACAAAGAATGTATGCATTGTAATGGGCATTGAAGCTTAAAACGAGCATTGGAAGTACTTAATTGCAAATATCTCGGGCAACCACATGACGTAGAAAAACATTTTAATTTCACAAAAATCATGATTTTCCTGGCTAGGTTTTTGCTTTTACATAGCCCATAGGGTTATGCAGTTTGCAGCAAAAAATCTGTATCTCGCATTGTTTTCGAGATACGAGCCCTGAAAAGCGCGGCATATGCCACCATGTTAGTCTATGGGAAAAAAACAGCAAATTCAGAGTACTGTAACTTTTCAGCCATGCAATATTTTTTCATTAAATCACCAAAAGGCACATCTGTGATACGTTGGCTGCGTTTCCTCCAAATTTCAGCTGAAAAGATCAAACCAGTCTTTTACAGCAGGGTGGCAAAGAACTGCTGTCATTTTGGCCATTGTCTGAAAAAGTAGTGTTGCAATTTGTGAAAGCTTTTGCAAGAATTTGCTAAAGTGTCATGAGTGCGACACTACTTTGCGACGCTACTTTTTCCAGAAATTTGAAAAACATATTTCTAGGGTGTTTCACCCCAAAATAAAGACATGGCTAGCATCCTCAGGGTCCGACTAGGTGAACACAAAAAGAATTGTGTTGCTAGAGGGTCCCAATTTTAAATGCCAAGCATTTTTCTGATCGCTAACTGAAAACAAAATGGCAGGTTTGCGACACTACTAGGGCCATTTGCGACACTAAAAAGTGCATTTGAGAAAGTGTTGAACTTTTTGTTAACTTTTCCCATTGACTTATAATGGTAACTTGTTTTTTGAATAACTTTTGAACCGTTCAATATTTTTTCATGAAATCTTTGAAAGACACATCAGGGATCATGGCCACACATTTCCTGAAGTTTTAGGACCAGTCATATAAACTGTGCGACCTGTAGGTGCGAGCAAAGAATTTGCAAAAAAATATAAATACGCACACGGATGTCACTTAATAACTCCACAGCTGTATAGCTGAGCATTATGAAAGTTGGCAGATCCCAAGATCTATAGTTATGCCCCATGCCTACCAAATGTCAGGCAAATCCATTGAACAGTGGAAAAGTTATTAAGGTGCAAAGTTTGACCTTTTACCTTAAAAGTGCTACTCAACCCTAACTTGTGCTACCATTATAGATATATACACACACACACACACACACAATATATATATTATATGTATATATATATATATATATATATATATATATATATATATATTTTGAGGGTGATTGGGTGGGGAGGGACCACCGTACACCAGGGAATCTGTTCATATATATTGAGCATGTGATTGAGTGAGGGGGACCACTGGACACTGGGGAATATACTTATTGCCTATCAGGCTGGTAAACAGCAGGTGGGACCACTAGGCACCAGGGAATATCTTTATTTACTATCAGGCCATGGATTGGTAGAGGGGGATCACTAGGTACCAAGGTAACTCTCTATTGCCTATTGGGCCAGCAGTTGGTAGGGGGCACCGCAGTACCTCTGCCAACCACTAGGGTTGCACGGGATTAAAGCAAGGTCTTGGCCAGTGGTATTTGCTCCATGCAAGTGGACCATGCAAACAGCCCTTGCATGGACCAAATGCTTTGTGAATCAGACAGCGCCAATATTCATGCCCCCTCTTAATTTGCTCTGCAGCCCCCCACCACACTTTGCCCTGGCACAAGCCCATTTTGAGCACCCAAATCAGGATTTTGTGAATACCAGCTCAGTGCAAAACCCAGTTTGCTCATGTAAGACCATGTTTGTGCCGAGACAAAGTTTTGTAAACCCTGGCTAGAGGATCTAATACTGTTTGTTTTAAACCAAATCAAGTGAAATTACCCACAGGTATGCACTCCTTTTCATGGGCCGATTTCTCACTCTTGAATAGTCTCATACTCCATGTGAACACTAACACTTCTCCACCCAATTTTTGCAAAGCTTGTGGTTTATTTTATGCTTCTCCTTCTGCATGCAAATGCTTTGATGTATTGCACCAGGATTTTACTGCATTTGTTAACATATGATCAGTACTTTATTTCTTTATTTTTGAGTGTATTGCTGTTTAATGTGTGCTGCATATGTCAGATGGGGCTGAAGAAGGGAAATTTCCAATCCGCATTCTGAAAAAAAGAGATAAAATAAAA
Source organism: Neoceratodus forsteri (assembly GCA_016271365.2). Lineage (NCBI taxonomy): Eukaryota > Metazoa > Chordata > Ceratodontiformes > Ceratodontidae > Neoceratodus > Neoceratodus forsteri. The sequence goes on from CM057452.1 coordinate 828,538,086, forward strand.
AAATGAATATAAAAAGAATCAATGTACCAATGGTACTAAAATACCAAATAAGGTCTGAAAAGTGTGAAATAATTCTGTAATAAAATACATATGCACAATCTTATGGACCTCACTGGAAATTAGTTTTTAACTCAGATGAGTAACCGATTCATTATTTATAATGAATAACATTTTTTACTACTTACTACTTACATAAACTAGCACGAAAAAATCTGGAAATGGAATTGGTCAAGAGACATCACCTGACCGTGCATTAAATCTCTTGAAATGCACAGTCAGCAACCGAATCTCATTTTCCTCCCCCCAAAAAATTGCTTACTGAACAATATCTCTAAGCTGCCAAACAGAAAAAAACCTGGTAGCCACCATATTGTAAATCCTAGCCTTTACTACACTCATACTTAAACATAATTTATCTTTAATTGCTCACAACATTTTTTTATAAGTACACATTCTGACTTACAGCACATAGCAAAAGATATGTCATAACTTAAATTCACCCATTTACCTCCTAAATACTTAAACAAGCATGTATGGCCTCTTCAAAAAAAATCACTGAATGGCCACTGCTCTAACTCGCCCCATCAACCATGCCTCAGGATGCATCTGTTCTCCAGCACGTAACATAAATCACTTACCTTTTTCAACTGTGCTCTTCCTGATACACAGTCCTGCTCCCTTTAGTTTATAATGTGCCCATAAAAATCAGCTGACAGCCAAGTGGGAGGGTAGGGGTGGAGCACAGCACTGCTAATCATCACCACCAACTGTGAGTAGGAAGGGTGACTCCTCAGCTTCTGAAGCCCATTTCCTCGCCACCAGTACCATAACCATTTCAATCATTTTCCACAGATTTTTAAAAATAAAACTTCATTTCTCTGTCAGTCTCTTACTCATTTTATGTAAGCCCCACCACCCACACTCTGCTATCCCACCCTCCGACCTACCAAAGCTGCTGCTCTTCACGTGACAATGACACTCATTTATTTCCCCTGCCTCCAAAGTAAATCTGAATTCATCAAGTAACAAAAAGACAGCCCACAATTCAAAACATTTTTAGGAAAATAAACAACTTTGGCCTGTGCTGAGCACCGACTCTTCTCTTGTTCCATTTAGGCATCTCTCAACAGCCTGCTTTTGTTAAAATCCTCACAACTCCCACACAAGTTACTGCTGTATGTTCTGTTTCTTTTCATCACTCTGGCCTGTTTGCTCACTCCACCAACATGATAAAACACCACTACTCACCCACCTCATTTTTACAAGTTTGAGGTGGCCACTTTCACACCCGCAAAACAGTCCCTCCTACCAGCCACTGGTGGCTTTCATTTTCACTATCGGGCACCATCAAACAGAAAGTTCAGGGTCGCCATTATGAACAGTGGAACCAGGAGTCTCCAATTAAGTCCGGCATCCATACCTAATTAAAATTAGGCAAAATGGAAGCTCACTAGTAACTGCAGGAAGAACAAGCCATCATAAGGTTCTGTCAACCAGTCATACCATTTTGACAGTAATCCACCCCCCCAATCCTGTGCAGTACTGGCATGATCTATGGATTGCTCGGATAGTGATGATCCATGAGGGGTTCCTTCATCAGTGTGCTGACTTGCCCTGCAAACTCTAGTAAGGCCAAAAGGGCAGAACTGTTTATAAAATCATTGTTGGCCAAAGGAGTTAATAATTAATACTTGGAAGCATCCAAGGCTAAATCATGCAGTAACTGAATTGCAGCAGTTCCACCTGCTGCTTATATACAGCAAATGGAACTATTTGATGAAACCTCAAATAAGTCCACTATAAAAAAGGAAAAATACATACAGTTTTTTCTTTCATAATTTATTATAACTACAATAGAAATTAGCCATTTTATAAGTGTGATAAGCCACTTCAGGGTGTGCATTAAAGGATTGTAATGCACTTCCCAGGGGCATGAGGACACTCGGCCTACAGCCTCACACATTAGCATGCCCCAGGGTGTGCATTAAAATCCTTTAATGCGCACCCAGTTGTGGCTTATTACTTACATATACTCTACCTGGATTCAAACTACTGATTATTTGCCTGCATAGGAAACACACATTCAGTGTGCCACATAGCTGCAGGTAAGGGAACTGCAGTTCCTGTGGTGTAGCTGTTAATTCACAACCAGCAAAACAGGCAACTGGGGATGTAGTCCCAGCAAGGGATTTGGTGTTCTGGCCAAATTTCCCTCATTCACTAAAAGTACCATCAACTGCTTAATTCGGTTCAATCTCAGTTGCTTACTATCTGTATCCCCCGGACACCCCTGAAAAAGGGACTTCTAGGCCCAGTGGGCTTACCAGGTCAACAAAATCTAAAAAAAAAAAAAAAAAATAAGTAGTTGTTCTTAGTTAAATTTATTTCTCATATTATTTGCTATTCTATTCCACACCACCATGAATCACCACTGAAGTGAGTGTCTATCTTATAAAAAATTGTTTAAATCCCTGTAAGGATTTAAACCACTGATTGTTTGCCTGTTAGGCAAACACACATTCAGTGAGCCACTGATTTTGCAGTTTCAGTGGTATAGAAGTATGCTATAACCTGCAAAACAAGTGACTGGGGGTATAATCCCAGCAGGTGAGATACCTTCACAAATTGTTGTTCTTAGCTAAATGTATTTCTCATATAATTTACTATTCCAACTCCACACCATCATGAATCACCACTCAAGAGAGATTCCATTTTACAAAAACACAATTGAGAAAAATGTTTAAGTCCCTGCCAGGATTTTAACTGCTGATCATTTGCCTGTAATGAAACAAACATTCAGTGTGCCACTGAGCAGCAGAAAAGCAGGTTGAAGTGCCTATGGTGTAGAAGTTAAGTCACAACCTGCAAAATAGGCAACTGGGGATCTAATCACAGCAAGTGATTTACCTTCAGACATGGTTGTTCTTGGCTAAATTTGCTTCTCATACAAATAACTATTCTAGCTCTACACCACCATAAATCACCACTCAAGTGAATTTACCGTCTTACAGAAAAAGGGGGAATGGCTGGTCAAGAGGGCAGGGTCACTAGCTGAAGCAAGGGACCCTGCAATTCCAGCAGCCTCAATAGATCTAATGGCATCATTCTGCTGGCTTTGTTGTATGTTTGTATGTACTATTTAACTCCTGACCAGATCTGAACTGTGTTTACCTTTATTTCAACAACTGATTTTTTTTTTGTCTGCTAAGCAAACACACACATTCAGTGTGCCACAGAGCTATAGCTAAGATATTTGCAGTTCCTTTGGTGTAGAAGTTATGTCACATCCTGCAAAACAGGGTACTGGGGATCTAAACCCAGCAGGCAATTTGCCTTCACAAATTGTTGTTCTTAGCTAAATTTGCTTCTCATGTAATTTGTTATTCCAGCTCAATACCACCATGAATTGCCACGCAAATGAATTTCCATCTGATAAAAAAATGTAAAAACATGCTTAAGTCCCTGCTTATTTTTGAGCAAGTGATCCTTTGTCTGCTAAGCAAACACTCATTCAGTATGCCACTCAATTGCAGGTGAGTTGCACTTACTATGATATAGAGGATATGTCACACTTGCAAAACAAGTGGTCAGGGATCTAATCCCAGCAGGCAATTTAACTTCACAAATTGCTGTTCTCATCTAAATTTATTTCTCATATAATTTACTATTTCACTACACACCACCATGAATTGTTACTCAACTTAGTTTCCAACTTACACAAAAGTTGAAAAAAGTGTTTAAGTCCCTGCCAGGATTCAGGCCTTCTCTATGTGAGTTTAAACCAAACATTCATTGCCTGTTAAGAGAACACACATTCAATGTGCCACTGAGCTACAGGTAAGTGAGGTGCATTTCCTATAGTTTAGAGGTTTTGTCACAATCTGCAAAACAGGTGAATGGGGATATAATCCCAACATATAATGTGCCTTCCTAAATTGTATTTAGCCAAATTTACTTCCTGTACAATTTACTATTCCATTCCACACCACCATGAATCACTACTCAAAAGTATTGTTCTTAGCTAAATGTACTTCAAAAATAATTTTCTGTTCCAGCTCCCCACCTTCATGAATCACCATTCAAGTGAATTTCCCTTCTTACCAAAAAGGGTGGGGGGAGAAGGGCTGGTCAGAAGGCAGGGTCAGTAGCTGACACTAAGAACCCTGCAACTTGAGCAGACTCAGTAGACCTAATGGTCCCATTCTACTGGCTTCATTGTATGTTCATATGTAAACATTTAAGTACCTGCCAGATCTGAACTGTGTTTACTTGTATTTGAACAACTGATTTTTTTTTTGCCTACTAAGCAAACACACACATTCAGTGTACCACTGAGCTACAGCCAAGAGAGTTGCAGTTCCCATGATGTAGAAGTTATGTCTATTCCAACTCAACACTACCATGAATCACCACACAAGTGAGTTTCCATGTTAAAAAAAATTGAAAAAAATGCTTAAGTCCCTGCTCAAATGAGAATCACCAGTCCTTTGCCTGGTGAGGAAACACACCTTTAATGTGCCTTTAAACTGCAGGTTCATGAGTTGCACTTGCTATGATGTAGACATTATGTTCCATCTGCAAATCAGATGACTGGGGATCTAATCCCAGGAGGCAATTTACCTTCACAGACTGTTGTTCTTAGCTGAATGTACTTCTCATATAATTTACTATTCCACTCCACACCACCATGAAAATGAGTTTCCATTTTACAAACAAAGTTGAAAAAGTGTTTAAGGCTCTTCCAGGATGTGTACCTGAACTTAAACCACTGAGCATTTGCCTGCTAAGCAAATGCACATTCAGTGTGCCAGTGAGCTGCATGTAAGGGAGTTGCATTTCCTATAGTGTAGAGGTTATGCCACAACCTGCAAGACAGGTGACTGGGAATCTAATCCTAGCAGGTGATTTACCTTCACATATTGTTGTTAGCTAAATTTACTTATCATATAATTTAATATTACAACTCAACACCACCATGAATTACCACTCAAGTGATTTTTTTATTTTATAAAGAAACAATTTGTGTCCTTGTCAGGATTTAAACCACTTGTCCTTTACCTGCTAATTAAACACACATTCAGTGTGCCACTGAGCCACAGGTAAGTGAACTGCAGTTCTTGCAGTGGAGAGGTTATATCACAACCTGCAAAACAGGTGACTTGAATTGTATTCAAACCAAAACAAACTTCATTTGGAACCAATTTAATTGACTACTAGCAGCACTAAGTTCAAGGGTTCACCCATGCCACAGCAACAATGAAGTTGCCTGTGTAAATTACAGTGCCAGCACCTCACTGACACCAGGCACAGTGCTCTGACAATCTGCCATCTGGCAGTTGGAGCGATAGCAATTGTGGGAGGGCTACACCACCTGCACCCCCATTTATTTAAATAATAAACTCTGGGTCACACCCTGGTGGCAAAAAGGGCAATGTAGAGATTGGCAACATTGCCCAATGCCAGAAAACCAAAGTCACACAAGAAGCATGCAGCATTATTCCACCAACATTCCGACAGCAATATTCTGTTGGCACATTAACTGGTTATGAAGTTCAAGTATCTGAAATTCTGCTATTTAACTCTGCTGAACCTCTTCACTACATCAGCAATGACATTTAACAATTTCTATCATACAACAAAAGTTGTAGTGACAAAGAAAAAAACATCAGTGACATCATGTAGCCAAATCACACATATTGGCTGTAACCTTAAACTTGACTAAATGCACAAAAAGAGAATGCATGAACACTACAGGTGCTAACAGCTATGCTGTTAACACCTACAACTTGAAAAAAAAGACAAGACTTAAGGATTTCAAGAATAAAATATTCCTCTAAAATGTGATGGGTGAAATCAATGAAATAGTGCATACTATGGATTATATAATGAATGTTTAAACAATGAAAAAAACTGCATGAAAAGCCATCTGTGCATTTTCTGTCCAGCTGTTGATTCAGACTCTGAAATACCTAGGGAGTCACAACAGCCATTATAAGCAATGGAGTCAAAAGTCCCTGGGACAGTTGAACAAGCATCTGATTATAAGGTACAGCCTACTTTAAAACTTAAATCTGAACTTAAGCAAGTAAATTCTTCAGTGTGTATTGCAGTGGTGGGCAATCTGCGACCCGCGGGCCACATGCAGCCCTCGGCGGGTTAAACTGCAGCCCCCAACAACATTTCTGCTACCACAACGAGATTGCACTACACCGCACAAAAGAGAAATAAACTGAGTTTCAACTTTATTTAATACTATGTATACCATTTTAAACTTTTAATGATGTCACCAGTCCATTAAATATAGTTTTTTTTTTATTCAGAGCTGTTACATTTAATTAATTTTCTGGAGACATGGGTCTGGTCTGGGTCATGCAGCCCCCAAGGAGGTTTGAGGGCCACATATATGGCCCTCAGGTTATTTCAGGTTGCCCACCACTGGCATATAGAGACTACAGAGTTTATAGAATCTGCTTCTTTTGAAACAGAATATATTGCTAAGTGGGCACAAAATGAGAAAGAAATTAAACAGCAAACTGAATTAACAGCTAATAACATGGTACTTCAACTGTTTGAACAGCTGTTCAAAACAGCAGTCATGGAAAGAGGAACAAAATAAAAATGTCATCACCACAAAACAGACAGAAAAAAATATTTTCTCCAATTTATATTTCAAATCAGTTTAAGAGCTTTAGCATGCCACAAATTAAAAAAAAAAATTGTCATAGTAGACCTTATAGTAAGTGCCAAGGATAAGGAACAAAACATTGCATTGTCACTAACTTCAAAGCAAACAATTTGTCAAGCAGCATAGATCAAACTGCTTTAGCCCAGGCCATGCAAATTCAGCTGCATTTTAAAATCTCTGCTAAATTTAGTACATTAATATCCAATACTGCAATATGAAAAATATATACTGAGGTTAAAACCAAAAAATCTGATAAAAAAATTCACAGATCTAAAGCTACTGAAGTAAATTTAAACGTTACAGAAAGAAGGGGAGGATACCAGGTATTTGGACTCAGACACAGAATTTGAGGATGCAGAAAAATCTAATGAGTAAACACAGCCATGGGCAAAAAACACATTATCAGAACTTTTAAAAATTAAGAAAAACATTGCTCCTTTAAAAGAAATAAAAGTACAAATTGAAACAATTCAATTGGATATGCAGAATGTTAATAAATCAATAAATGAGATTTCTCAGGGAACGCAATTACTTGAGAACAGAGCACAGTATCTACACTATAAGTTGAAATAGTAGTTAGTAAAAGAGTCACAAACATACTCAAAAGAAGGACAAATGGCATATTTGTAAACTTGGCTAACAGAGAGACAAGAAAATGACAACATAAGTATTACAGGTAATCCAGAGGCATGAGAAAGAGATACTCTACTGGGAAATACAATGTGTGCTTCTTATTTTTTCAAATTACTAGGTGAACAGATCTGACCAGAGGCCTATGTTCTAGATCAAGCACATCACACTCTAAAACAAAAGTCAGAAGAAGGAAGGCCCTTAAGAGCTATTATAGCCAAGTTTGTGAGATATGGAGATAAAGCCACGATTATGAATGTAATACATAAGAAGAAAACAGATCCAGATATAAGATGCACAGATATCAATGTAAAAAAGTGCAAAATCATGTACTTAGGCTACAGAAACCAATAGGCAGAGTATTAAATGGGAGAAGAGATAGTGATAACTACCATACAGGAAAGAGATATGGGGGTAATAAATCTGATAACCTAAAGGTGGCCAGGCAGTGTGACAAGGCAGTAGAGAGGGTCTGTGGAATGCTGGGTGCATAGGGAGAGGTATTACCAGCAGGAGGAAAGAACCGGTATTGCCTCTGTATAGATCACTGGTGAGAACACAGAGTACTGTGTCTAGTTCTGCAGGCTGCATCTCCAAAAGAACATGGAAAGAGTGGAGTCTGTCCAGAGGAAGGCAACTAAAATGGTACTGGGTCTACACAAAAGCCCTACCAGGAGAGACTAAAGGACCTAAATATGCACTCCCTGGAAGAGAGGAGGAAGAGGTTAAATAACTTGTAGGACTAAATAAGGTACAAGAGCGGGGTATTTTTCAGAAAAAAATATATATGATTGATGACAAGGGGACATGCAGTGAAGCTGGAAGGGTGTAAATTCAGGAGTGATGTTAGGAAGTACTTCTTCACAGAAAGAGTGGTGAATGCCTGGAACATTCCTCCAGCAGAAGTGGTAGGGATGAAAAGAGTGGTGGGGATCACGAATGCATTGGATAGGCATAAGGAAATCTTAGTGGAAAGTGTGTGGGGAACAAGAGCCAGAAAACAAGTAGAGTCTGCGGCGACACTGTAGGGAGGGAAGAAATAGACAGACTGAGTGGGCCAAGCGGTCCTTATCTTCCATCACATTCTATGTTTCTATATCCATGTTTTCATGATTTACCACACAGAACTGTATTACAAAGAAAAAAAATATCAACTTCTGCAAACACTTTTGTGGAAAACTGGAATCAAGAACAGTATGCTACACCCAGTGTGATTAAGTTCAAGTTCAAGTTTATTTGCAGGAAAACTCAATTGAGCATGCTCATTTACAAGGAGGTCCTGGCAGGACAACAGTATAGCAGGCAGTAAAAAATAACAAAATCTACAAACCAATGTAAAATGACAAGAATGTAATTCACAGTATAATGTTATTACATACAAATAGGAGAATAAAACATTTGGGACATAGCAATACAAAATCTACCACAAGAAAGTAAGGAAGTAGTAAAAGAAAGAAGGGGGTTGGGGTGATTGGAGAACTAAGTGCTTGTGTGCCAAATGAATTATGATGGAGAAAAGTGCAAGCCACTGTAGCAATTGCAATTTTCCTTAAAAGTTTTATTGGCCAGGAATTTGAAGACGTTTATAGAGACTAGTTCTGGTAGTTTGAGTGAGGATTGGATTTTATTCCAAACTGATGGGATGACATAGCTAATAGCACCTCTACCATGGGATGTGCGCACTTTGGGCATGTCCAGTAAAATGAGGGTGCTTTTCCTTAATGAATAGTTACTGTGTGACCTATGAACAAGGGAGGAGATATACAGTGGCACTTTATTCAACATGATTTTCAAAGTCCAGGTGCCAATGTGGAGCATCCGTCTTGTGGCAAGGGATGTCAAACCTACTACCTGGTAAAGGTCACAATGATGCGTTCTATATGGGACATTTGTTATAAAGTATATGGCACAATGGTAAATTGTATCTAGTTTATGTAGGCTGGTCGCTGTGCTGCAGTTATATATAATGTCTGCATAGTCTAATAGTGGGAGGAAGGTGGCTTGTACCAGTCTACGTCTGATAATCTGCTGGGAATAAGGATTTGTTCCTACAGAAGAATCATAACCTTGATTTTAATTTGTTGGAAAGAAATTGATGTGTGCGACAAATGATAATTTGCTGTCCAGCCAGATTCCCAAGTACTTAAATTTATCCACAACCTCCAGTAAGTCCCCCAAAGAGGATTGTGTTGGGTACTGTTACAATCTGATTACATAGGGCTGCTGAAGGATGGGTGGGGACAAAATACATCATCTTATTTTTCCTGGTGTTTAATAACAGTTTGGAGCTTATTAGGTTGTGTTACAGTTGATTGAAATCTGACTGCAGTTCAGCGAATATTTCTGTCAGGGAGGATTTAGATGTATAGAGCACAGTATCATCTGCAAAGAAGTGTAGCTTTGATTTGTGGATGTTGTTGCCCAGGGAATTGATGTAAGTGGAGGATAGTAAAGGTCCTAATATAGAACCTTGGGGTACTCCTACTGTAAGCAGCAGAGGTTTCGAAAGGAGTCCATCGGCTTTAATCTGTTGGAGTCTACCCATAAGATAACTGGAGAACCAATTTACTGAGCAGCTATTCATACCAAGATCTTTAAGAGTAAGGAGTAAGAAGCTGTGGTTGACAGTATCAAATGCCTTACTTAAGTCTAGGAAGGTGGTTTCCATGGGTTGTTTGCTATCTAGGGCTATGAACCAGTCATTAGACGCTAGCCGAAGCTGAGCCAGTGCTGTGGTTCTGCCTAAAGCCAGACTGTAATGGATTAAATAAATTAGAGTTTTCAAGATACTGCTTTAGTTGATGAGTGATTATTTTTTTTTAAGAGTTTGGACAGAACTAGTAGGATGGAAATGGATCTATAGTTCTTGAGATCACTTGGGTCACCTGACTTAAATAAGGGCAGTAAGGAAGGTTGTTTCCAGCATGAGGGAATCGTGGCAGAAGAGATGGACAGATTAAAGATGTGTAATAATTGGTGCAGTTAACAGATGTCTCCCTAGTTTTAGGAATGAGGACTCAATCCTATCAGCACCAGTACTCTTCTTTGAGTCCAATTTTTACAAAAGGTCCTCGACTTGTTTATAGGTTACTGGGGAAAGTCAGAAGGAGTCTTGGATCCTCTGGACCCAGGGGGCATCTGTAAGTGTGGAGCAACCAACCAACCCAGTGGCTTGCGAGAAGTCAAATGCAAGGCCTGTTGTGGCAAAGTGCACATTTAATTTTTCTAGGATGATATCTTGATCAGAGATCACAGTACCATTGGTAGTCATTTTTATGGGTATAGAAGGGGGAATTTTAATGCCTTCAACTGTTTTGATTGTCTGCTATATTTTAGCCGGGTTGCCTTTGGCATCCTCTAGGATTTCTACATAGTGGTTAGTTTTGGCTGTTCTAATAAGCTTTGTACAAACATTTCTCAAAGTTCTGAAGGCCTGCCAGTCCACAGGGATTTGGTCTGTCTCACTCATGCCTAAATTTTATCACGATAGATTAGAGTAGCTTTCAATCCGAGGTGAACCAGGGTGTATAGCCTTCCTCACCCTACGCTTGTGTGAGGGGCATGCTTATCGGCTAGTTTTGTGAGGTAAGCATTCAAGATAGTGATGGCTTGCCCGGCCCAGTGGTGCTGAGGGTTGAGGCACTGGATGCCACACCACGCCAGCAGCCCATGTTCGGGAACGAGCACAGGTCATCGGGGGTCGGCAGGGGAGGAGAAGGATCAAGCGTTCGGAGGACTGCTCTCCTTCTCCGGGGTAGGGGTGTCCAGAGTGTTGGCATCGATTGCCCTCTAGCAGAGGCTGGGGGACAAAGCATGCCACACCAAGATGTGGGGTGGATCTAGAACAGAAGCACGCACCCTTGCATCATTGCATGTCCTATCTCCAAAAGGAGACTCTAGCCAGGAAAAATCACTGCCCCCGCGTATGAGCCAGGCACGGTACCTGACCCTTCAGCCATGACAGTTCCACTTCAGCAGCCCCACTCCGGGTTGGCTTCCCGGAGTAAGGATCGGGTGCCGTGGCCAGGGCAAACCCATTCACAGGGTTAGGGTGCTCAGCAGCTACAAAAAGAAAATATAATCGCAAAAAAAAAAAAAGATAGTGATGGCTTCATCTACTGAGGTAGACAGATAAAGACTTTGCCAATTTATGCACCTGAGGTCAGCTAGGTAATTATCAATTTTAAACTTGTAGAAGCTATACCTTGTTACAAATTTGGAGCAAGAGGAATGTTTTTCTTGGATACAAGTGCAGATGACTATGTTGTGGTCACTCAAGTCATTGTGAAAGATGGCTGTGTACGAAATTTTATGGGGATGATTTGTGAGGATTAAGTCAAGAATGGTGCTGGTATCCTTGTTTTTTTTGTATTCATTCTGGTAAGTTCCGAGATAAGCTTGAAGACCCAAGTTCATCACATAAGTCCTTTAGAATATTTGCCTGGGTTAAGCCAATCTAAGTTCAAGTCACCAAGAATAATAGATTCAATGGTATTGGATTCAATAATATTCCTAAGGGTTGATAAGAGTTTGACGCCCCCTACTGGTGGTCTATAACAGCCAATGATGTTGAATTCTTCAGAAGAGGGTAGTGAAATCCTTAATGCTACACATTCAATAAACTTAGATGGTCAAACCCTGTTTTTTTAATACACCTAACATTTGAACTGGAAATGAAATTCTGTATTGCTCAAATGTTTTTCTTGACTCAGAATTTTGAGTGATTTTGTTATTTTTGTGAAGGCATTTAACTCTGGTGAGCAGGAAAGTGCATTAGACTATCTAAAGAGGATAAATGTATATAGTATAAGGGCTAATGCAGGTTGTTTCTGAATTGCTTACCAATTCACATATTTAATAATTTAATCAGCAAATAACTTGTTCAAATAATATGGGGCAAACTATGGCCTTTTTACATACTGTTTGGTAAATATGGGAAGCAGATATACTATACTTTTGAAAACAGTTAATAACTACTATATAGTTTTCCCATACATTACAGTTGTTAACAGCCCTATTAAACTTCTTAAAGTTATACTTAGAAACACAGAAAAGAGTCATGTGACCGCTTCATGGCATGAAGATGTGTTTCTGCTGAACTCCGCTACTGGGACAAAGCTATAAAACCCTCTGAAATCCTCTGAATTTAGAGAGAGGTTAGCACCAGTTAGTAACCTACAATCTGATGGATGAGTATATCTTACCCACGGGTGGCAAATCGCAGAGATAGGGGACAAAAACAAACTGGAAACCTCCGATGGCACAACAGACTGCAGCTATAGGCCCCATATCAATATCGGCCTCAGAGATGGTGGTAATAGGCCGGGAACTGAAAGACCAGCTGATGGATGCTCTTTCCCCTCAATTTGAGAGACTGGAGGAGAAGATCAACTATAAATTGGCCGCGATGGAAATGCAGATTGGCCAAATCCAGGACCGAGTGGAAGAGCTTGAGGGCCGCGTCTCAACTGCAGAAGGCACCCTAACTCCAATCCCACAGAGGCTTGCTATGCTGGAGAAGGAGGTACAAGATCTCAGGGAGGACCTAGGTTACCAAGAAAATTATCATCACAGATCTAATCTGCTCCTTCGGGGCCTCCCTGAGGGCAGAGAGGGAACTGATATTCTGGACTTTTGTGCTAGGCAACTCCCTGCTTTGATAGGCTTGAATCCAAAAGGCGGCCGATATAAGTTGGAACGAGCACACAGAGCGGTACAACCATGTCCAAAAGAGGGGCAACCTCTGCGGCAAATCATATTTCGTTTTCACAACTTTCAGGACCGGCAGGAGATGTGGAAAGCATATAGCAGTGCTAACGAAATAAAATTTGAGTGCTTAAGGTTGCATCTTGCACAGGATCACTCTTTGAGAATTGGAAGGAAAAGGTGGGAGTTTAACCAGGTGATCTCAGAATGTCAGCACTTGAAACTGGAGTGGTTTATGATCTTCCCAGCTACAATCAAGATATGGCATGAGGGAGCTACATATAGCTTTTTGGAAGCCAAGAAAGCCGCTGCGTTCATTGGTGAGCTGAAGAAGAAAATAGGCTGAGACCATCGAGCAGAGAACAGATGAATGCCAGATTGTGGATCTAAGGACTTGGGCCCTTTTTCTGTTTTTTTTTTCTCTTTCCTTGCATCTATACTAGGGCTAGCTTTGTTAATATACGAGACTGGCAAAGTGGTGTGGGAGTGGTCAAGCCATGTTACAATATAATACCAGATGATGCTGCACTGCTTGCTATATGGGGACTAAGAAGAAGATCTGGATGACAAAGGAGCTACAGATCCCCATACCGGGGAAAGACAAGGCTGCCATAACCGAGCGAGTGGCTGCTGGGACGACCTGTGGGGAGGGCCTGCAGTTGAATATGATTCATGCAGCCTAATTCAATGGAGCACCAGGTATGCAGTTAAATAAAGACTGGATTATTTATGGAGAAGAGGGTATTTGCAGGCTACCTGGTGGTCGGGGAAGGGGAATGGAAGGGAAGGGGCATTCTGATCAGGAATTGATGATGTGGGTTGAGGGAAAGCAAGACCCGAGGAGACAAAGGGATAGCTGGGATTAATTACTCAGAGGGGAAATCCGGATAAGGGTCCACAATGGGTCAGTCAATAAAATTAATGCATCAGGTCTACTGGATGAGGGATGAAGTAGGTGTTCACGAGGTGAGGATTCAGGGAAAATGAAAACAGGAAATAACTTGGTTCGGGGGTGCAGAGACTGATTACTTTCTTTGGTTAAACAATTAGATCCTCATTACAAGTTTTTTTGAACAGAACATACTAATTCGGGGGAATGTTGTATGATGGTGGGGAGGGGGGGTGGTGGGTAGAGGGGAAATTGTACATAGAGTTGGGAGTAAATGTTTTGTTCAATTGTTAAATGTTTTTTGTTACAAGTTCATTCTGTTAGCTTGGTCTACAATACAATCTGAAGTGGCAGCAGACAAAACGCCTGGCAGGGTTGGGATAACCAGGAAGCCTGGTTTGCTTGATGGGCATAATAGGAAAATATTTGGGTTACAATGGCTAAAAGGGACAGGATAAATGTGGTTTCATGGAATGTGAGAAGGGACTCCTCCCCAATCAAACGTACTTGTTTGTTAACTGCACTCAAAAGGGTATGGACACACATTGCCTTAATTCAAGAGACACACCTCACAGCGAGAGAGCACCAGAAATTGGTGCAGAGATGGGTGAGGAAATGCTATGCTTCTTCCTTTTCCTCACACAAAAGAGGGGTGGCGGTGCTGATACATAAACACCTCCCTTTTAAGGTGACAAGAGTAGTACAAGATAAAACAGAAGGAGATACTTGTTTGTTGAGGGCACTACATGGGTCAAAGACTATGTTTGGTAGTGTATATGCTCCTGCAGTGTTTGATCCCTCATTTACCGAACCATTATGGACCTTCTACTCAAAGAACAGTTCCCAGGGTTAATTATGGTTGGGGACTTTAATTGTACCCCAGACCCAAAACTGGATCATTCGGAGGGGAATGGGAAGGAGGATGTATGAGGAAATGGCGGGAGGGATTGGTAGACTTGGACATTTTAGATGTTTGGAGGATGGCCAACCCTGTGGCTAGAGAGTTTACCTTTTTTCCAACCCACATAAAATGTGGTCCAGAATCGACCACATTTTTTTTTCCAATTCAAACTTTATTAATACATTTCCATTATAAAGGGCAGTTACAACAAGTCGGGATATGACATTACACTGAACAGATGAACTGCCCGGCCCACTCCTCCCACCCCATCCCCTTACGGCAGCAACAAAATCTACTACTACCTTATGCAGTGCGTAATTCAATGGTGGCATGATGGGTAGAACCAGAATGTGAAATAACTTCAGTGAGGTAACAAGAGTAAGGAATGAAGGGGATCCCAAATCCTACTGTATGCCTCTAGTCTGTTACGAAGACTTGCAGTTGCCTTCTCTGTTCGAAGGTTAGCAATGATTTCGTGTAACCATTCCTGGAAGGAAGGAGCCGATTGTTCCTTCCAATGATGTAGTATAAGTTTTTTAACTGGGAGCGCCACCATAGAAATGTGGTATTTCCTAGTTCTAGAACTGACCAGGGACGTATCCCCTAGAAGACACACCTCTGGAGTGAAATACTCCTGTAGGCCCAGTAGGGGATCAAGAGACATCTTAATTGAATTCCATAAGGAAGAAACTTTGGGACAAGACCAGAACATATGCAAGAGAGTACCCTCTTCTTGCAGGCACTTAGTACATGTTCTGGAGTTCAAGAAGCCCCATTTTTTTAATTTAGTAGGGGTACAATACATGTTATGTAGAATGTGGTATTGCAGGAGATGCAGCCTATCTTGGGAAATATACTTATGACAGGATCTCCATAGGGAATGCCAGTCCAACTGGTATTGAGGGAGGAGTGAATTCCAGAAATTAGTAGGTCCAAAGGTGTCCCGTATTTTTATAGTACAACACCCTATAGCTTAGATACTATGTCTGAAGATCCAGACAACAGGGAGATTTCAGGAATCAGATCTGATACCTTCTGGGGGAATTCTCCAGGACTACAGTGAGGAGGTGTCTCTAACATGCCAACTTTAAAATGAGATGAGACCGAATAAGGAACTTGTCAATGATTCCACTTGAGGACAATCAGTGCCCTTCCCCATCTACCAAGGAAAGCAATTTTCCATCGCCTAGTTGAGGCAACCAGTTGGAAGGAATCCACCTTCCACTAAAAGTGAAAGATGGGAATTCCAAATAGACTGAGCTAGATCAGTCTGAAGAATCACCACATTTATATAGAGGACAGTGGTATAATAAAGTTGCACAGGTCAAACATGGACCCATACATATCTCAGACCATGCCATGGTAATGTTAGAATTGGAGCTTGAGGCGGCTGAGTTGAGACATCCATTGTGGAGCTTCCCACTATATTTAATGGGGTCTGAGGAATTTCAGACTTTCCTTAAAAAGCAATTAGAGGAATACTGGGAGTCAAATAAAGATACAGCCTCATCCAAACAGATACTATGGGATGCAGGGAAGGCATACCTGCAGGGGTCCATCAATGGGTATGTATCAGGCTTTGAAGCAGCAGAAGAAGAAACAAGATTAGCTTCTCCTGAAGTCAGGGGATGGAGCGCAAGACTATCAGAGAAGGAGGGGCGAACTTGAAAATGTTAACAGCAGCCGGGAGGCATTAAACACTATGCTGGCAGACCAAGCAAGAGCACATCTACTATTGCTGAACACAAGTTCTATGAGTGGAAACAAACTAGGCCCTCTGTTAGTGAATCTTGTAAAGGAAGGAAAGAGAACGAGAATACAGGAAATAAGAGAAGAGGGCGTTTAACTCGAGGTCCAAAGCTATAGCAGAGAGGTTCGAACAGTTTTATCAGGCCTGTACAAGTCAGAGTGTCAGAGCAAAAGGGAGGAAATGACAGGATTCCTGGACAAGGTCATGTTACCAGAGATTACAGAGACTTAGAGGAAGAATTGAATAGAGATCTCAAAGGAGAAATAGGAAGGGCCATAGGACATCTGAAAGCAGGGAAGGCATGTGGACCAAATGGGCTACCAGCGAATTTTATAAAGGGATAGGCCAGGGCATTATTGATCGGCTTTGGGAAATATTCTGGGAAGTGAGGAAAGGAAAGCCTCTCCCACCCACTATGGGAGGCGCTATGATAAGTGTCATCCTGAAGACTGGCAGGGATCCCAAGGAGTGCGCATCATACAGACCTACCTCTTTGGTAAATGTAGATGCAAAAACATATGCAAGGGTGCTTGCAGCTCGGTTGGAGGTGATCCTTCCAACAGTGGTGCATCCAGACCAGACAGGCTTTATTAAGGGGAGGCACTCCTACCATAACATGAGGAACGTCTTGAATGTGGTGCATTGCTCTTCTCAGTGTCCGGAGATGACAGCGATGCTCTCTCTCTGGATGCCAAGAAGGCATTTGACCACATCGAATGGGGATATCTGTTAGAATTGCTGGGAAGATATGGAATTCGAAAGGAGTTTATTGGGATGGTTAGGGCTCTATACTAGTCACCTAGTGCAAGGATATTGGTAAATGGGGTCCTGTCAGAGGGGTTTCCTCTATTCAGGAGAACTAGACAGGGATGCCCGCTGTCCCCTCTACTCTTTCACTTGGCAATAAAACCTTTAGCCATAGCAATAAGACAACCCGAGTATTAGAGGAGGGAGGGTGCTGGGGGAAGCCAGCATAAGCTGACACTTTATGTGGATGATATGATACTGTACCTGAGAGATGTAGCACAATCGATGCCAGCTTTGCTGCAACTCATAAAGGATTTTGCTGAATTCTTGGGGTACAGGATAAATTTGGATAAGTAGGAGGTGATGTGGCTTGGAAAGGGAACAAGGGCCCACGATGGGTGGGGTTTGAAAGAAGTCCATATCTCCTTGAAATATTTGGGAATAAGATTAGGGAAAAACATAGCTGAACTATATGCCTTAAATTATACCCCCTATTTAAAAGCTTATTGGATGAGCTGAGGCACTGAACGGCACTCCTTCTCTCCTGGATAGGGAGAATTAATTTGATTAAGATGTCCACCTTGCTGAGGATTTTATATCTGCTTCAGATGCTCCCAATGGGGCCTACTAAAAGGATATTAAGCGATTGGAGAGGGCTTGAATTTCTATGGCAGGAAATGTGCCAGAATTAGTCTGAGTAGACTAAAGGCCAGTAATGGGGGGGAGGACTAAACTTCCCAGATGTAAGGAGGTATCATATGGCGACTCAAATAAGGTATATAAGAGACTGGGTGTCGAGACCTGAAGCAGCCGGATGGATAAGCCTTAAGGAGACAGAGGCTCAGCCCAGATTATCAGCCTATCTGGGGTGGAGAGCATATATTGCACAAGGTAACCCCAACCCAATGGTACTCACGTATTAGATGGCTGGAGGCAGATTAAAAAGATGCTTGAGGAACAAGAGGAGAAAAATGCTCCTACCTATTTCTCAAAACCCCTTTTTTAGACTGGGATTGGAAGACCTGGGATTCAGGGCATGGGAAAATAAAGAAATCCAATGCATAAGGGATCTGTTTAGAGGACAGGAGTTATGTTCCTTTCAAGAGTTAAAGGAAGGGAGAGGGATACCTGGCAATCATATGTTTCAGTTCTTTCAGGTTAGAGACTATTATAAATGGATAAAGAAACAGGGGCCCAGATCCATACAGCAGGAGAAAGTAGAGATCTTGATATGTAACTCAAGATGGGAGGACCAGGGCATGGTCGGGAATATGGCCCAATCCTATGAGATAGTATTCGAAATATGACTCCACACTACCAGAGGGCTGTGGGAAAGAGACATGGGAGTGACAATTTCAGACTATAACTGGGGTGTTATACTGAGAATGCATATGGGTCTTCTGCACTCCAACAGATATAAGGAATCAGCCTACAAGGTCCTAGCCCACCATGTCCCCGACATAATCATCCTATCTGAGACCTGGCTAAACCCGTCTTCCAGATAATACCATCACTATTCCAAGGTACACCATCACATGGCAAGACCGCCGCCAGAAGGTGGTGTGGCTATATTACATCAAATCAGCCCTACGTTTCATATCTCCCTCACTAAAGCTGAACCCAAAGCTTTCGAGCTCCTAATGGTAAAACTGTCTCCTCCCTCCTCATTACCCATCTTTGTGGCTGGAATCTATTGCTGCCCAGGTACATCAACCACAATAGTCACCGACCTTCTAGGCCAGCTCTCCTCTCTCGCACAGTCAGGTGAACTATATGTCATGGGTGACTTTAACCACAACTGGCTAGCACCCACTTTTAGCAAAACCCAAACCGAAATAACCACTCTCAACCTTAGTCAAACCATTTTGGAACCCACACGCTCTAACCATAAGTCCGGTAATCACTCCCTCCTCGACTGGGCACTTACATCCCACCTACACCGCATCATCAGTTCAGGCCTCCTCCCTGATTCCATCAGTGACCACCATCTACTCTACTAGGTACGAAAGATCCACAAAATTAAATCCCCTCCCAAATTCTTATTCCAACGGTCTTACAAATCCCCCAACCTGTCCCCCCTCCTGGCTGATTTGGCTCACTCTAATTCGGTCCCGAGCCCTACCTGCTCTAACATGGATGCGGCCCTCTCACACTTTCGGAACACTTTCCTCACCACCTGGGACAAACATGCCCCCCTGCACCGGGCTAGAGTCCGGGGGTCTCACCTACCCTGGATCTCCCCTGAGCTGATAGCTTGCCAACAAGCCCGTGACGAGGCCTGGAGAAACTACAAATACACGCTCCTCCCAGGCAACTACATCACCTACCACACTCTCCACAATAAGTGCATAAAGGCCACCCGCTTAGCTAAGGCTGATTACTTCAACAACACCCTAAATGCAAACCCTGGGAGCCCTGCTAAATTCTGGAAAGTCATTAACTCCCTCTTCACCCCCCAAACAACAAGCCCCCCTCCTGTCCTCCTCTCCCAAGAGACTCTCCTCTCCAACCCCCTTAAGGTAGCCTCCGAGTTTAATTCCTACTTTACTACATGCGCCCAGGCCCTCCTAAATTCCCTTCCTCCAGCAACCACATCCGCCTCCCCAGACACCTATCTACCTTCCAACTGGTGAGAACCTTTTTCCTTCAGACCTACAGTATCTCCCCTGCCGAAACCCTAGGCGCCCTGCACCTCCTGAACCCCTCCAAAGGCAACCTCTGATGGTCTGGATAACAAACTCCTCTTCCTATCTGCCCCCGCCATTGCTACTCCCCTCGCAGCCCTACTAAACCTCTCTTTCTCCACCGAGACACTCCCCTCCGAATGGAAGCATGCCACTGTCATACCCCTCCCTAAAGGTGGTGATCCTACCTCCACAACAAACTACCGTCCCATCTCCCTCCTCCCCACTCTCGCCAAACTCAAGGAACACCTAGTGCTTTCCCAACTCTCCAGCTTTCTCTCTGAAACTAACTTTTTCACCCCTTTTCGGTCTGGTTTCCGAAAATGCCACTCTACTACCTCCTCCCTACTAAGACTCATGGACTCCATCCTCACTGGGATGGATAAAGGACTAATCACTGCCGCTATCTTCATCGACCTAGAAAAAGCTTTCGACACGGTCTCCCACCCTCTCCTCCTATCCCACCTATCTGGAGCTGGGTTAACAGAATCTGTCACTAACTGGTTCAGTGCCTACCTTCTAAATACAACCCAATCCACTAAAATAACTGACCATACCTCCCCCCATCACCACGGTGTCCCCAAGAGCTCAGTTCTTGGCCCCATCCTTTTCTCCATCTTTCTCAATGATCTGCCTAAATCTTGCTCTTCTTCTGCAGTCCACATATGCATGATGACATGGTCCTCTTACCTCCGGCCGGACCAGAAGAAGTCTCCTCCAAACTTCAAACCTATTTGAACAAAATCCAACGCTGGTTCAATACTAACCAGCTCTCTAAATACCAAAAAACTGTCTCTATGACTTTCGGCACTAGACAGCGTCTAGCCAAACTCCTGCCCCTGATCTTCCATACCTAAATAACTCCATCCTTGAGAGTGCCTTCCTTCAGGTATCTAGGGGTTTGGCTCGATCAACACCTCTCTTTTCCACATGTGGATGCCATCATTTCAAAACTGCCCCAAAACTTGGTGCCCTCTATTGAAACCGCTCCAGTCTCCCACTACCGGTCAGACGGGAGCTAGTCCAGAAAATGATTCTACCCTCCTTTGACTACTATGACATCGTTTACAGCTCCGCCGCCAAGACCACCCTCACCAGACTTGACCCCCTCTTTAATGCTTTCTGCCACTTCGCCCTCGATGCTCTCCCCCGCTCACATCACTGAGAGCTCTACCACTCACTGGCCCTGCCATCCCTGAGCAACCGGCGCCTAATTCATAGCTCCAAATTCACTTCCAATTTCTGGCTCAGCTCCCTCCCTCCCTACCTCGCTTCCTCCTTATCTTCCCCTCCCACCCCTACCCACTCCCTCAGGTCTTCAGATGCTAGGCTTCTGGTCATCCCTCACCGTAGGACCACCGCCGGCCAATCAGCCTTCTCTTACCTCTTCCCTAAACTCTGAAACTGCCTGCCGGGTCAGATCCGCCATTCATCATCCAAACACTCCCTATCCCTTGCCCTCACTAACTTCCTTGCACCAAATTGTAACTGCCTGACCTCCCGATAGCTCCCTTCCACCTTCCCCCCTTGCGCCTGACCAGCAGCTCGGCCTTCGCCTAATTTCTGGCTTATACACTACCCTCACGACTTCACTCCTCCCACTCTCTAATTCCTCCTAATCTCTTCCTTCCCCCCCTCACTCCCTCCTAATTAACCTTGCTTCTCAACCACTTGCACTGCTACTGCTCTCCTTCCTCCCCCACTCTTATTCACCCCTCATCCTCTCCTCCAGCTCCTACTGTCAACTTGGTTATCCCTCCTCAACTCAATTTCCTGCTACTGGCACTCAAGTATTATTATTGGCACTTACTTATTCATGTATTAACCTTGAACTGTTCCCTGATATGTTTTCCCTGTCCATGATGTTTGATTCCTGTACTGTTTCACCTATTGTAAAAAAAAAAAAATGTGCTAATATAATCCTTTACTGCTCCACCTATTGTAAAATGTTCTAATGTAATCCACCCAACTATACATTTCTATATTTATGCTATTCAATATTCAATGTTGGTATGTTGATTTGCCTCCACTTGTAACCCTTACCCCAGGTCACACCGTGAATGAGCATCTTTGCTCAGTGTGCCTTTCCTGGTGAAACATTTTCAATAAATAAATAATAAATAAATTTCTCCATAGGCTTTACTGCCCTCTGGTGGTGACTCACAGGTTCAAACCAGAGGTGGCAGAAAACTGTAGCAATGTAACAATAAAAGGGCACTTTCTTCCATTGCTTTTAGGAATGTCCGGGTACAGAGGTTCTGGAGGGCAGTTGCTCAGAGCATGAGTGATATGACGGGACAAGAATACCTCTGAGCCATCTTCCACTGTTGTTTGGCATGGACGTAGAGGGAGAGGTGGAATGGAGCCCATATGAGAAATGGATTAGAGTACTGCTGCTACAAGCTAGGCAAGCTATATTGAATACTTGGGTTTCAGCAGAAGACCCCACTATTGGGCAATGGAGAGCCCTTATTCTTGGGGCTCTGATGATAGAAAAGAGATCATACCAAATAAACAACAAATTGGGTCTCTTCCTCAACACCTGGAATACCTTTATAGCAACATTAACTTTGGAAGAAATGACGCTGATGCAGATTGGGGGATGAAACTGAAATTAAATTATAAGTTAAAAAGATAGGCTTCTGCGGCTAGGGGAAGCTTAAAAGAGAGAGGCATCAACTTTTGGAGGAGTTGGGAGATTGGACAGTGAGACAGCAGAGGAAGAGAAAATGAAGTATCTGGGAAGATACAGAATGAAGGATATAAATTTGTCAGGTGAATGGATTGCAATATGTATGTGAACCTTTGTAAATAGTTGTTTGTTGTGTGTATTTGTAAAACGTATGCTGTGTAATTGTTGGCACTTGCAAACTTTTAATAAAAATGTTAAACAAAAAAAGAAACACAGAAAAATAGAATTTGCAAGCAGAAAATTACTGCTTGGCCCACCCAGTCTGTCCAGATGTTAGCTGACTAATCATCTCTGCAGACCCTAACTGATCTCTGACAACCCTCCCTCCTCCCTGCCTGGTTTCTAATACACCCCTATGTCTATCAGTCCAGGAGCCAGGTGCATTTATCTATGTGTTTGGGTCCGAAAGGTTTTGATGGCTGTTTCTTATGTAAAAAAGTGTGTAGAATCCAGACTTACAATTCTTATTCTCTCAAAGTTGAAAGTTTTGTTGCAAAATGCACTTCTTCAATGAAAAAATGAACTGTCGATTTAAAAAAAGTGTTTATATTTTAATTAATGGTTCCTTCTTTAATTTCAATTCTATACGCTTTCATTGAAATAATACAGACATTGTAACAAACAGCAGCATATGTATTGAAGACTTACTATTAATGTTATTATTCATTTTATTCTATATTTAACTTTAAACAATCAACTTTTTATGACATTTTATGAACCTAAGTACAACAATCAGTATTCTTGTTCACTGTCTTGTCATGTTAAGCAAAATCTGTCTCATCAACATCAACATCACAGTCACTGTCATCATCTTCTTCATTTGGATTGTTGTCATGTTCATTCAATTGTTCACTTAAGGCTGGTGGTACAGTTTCACATGTGAACCACATTGGCTTGTATTTGCCATCCTCATAGGTCCCGCCTTTGTCCTCTGGCTTCAGTAGTGTCATTTCTGGTTTGTCTGCAATTTTGCATAACAATGAAATGTAATTTGCATGGCAGATGTGTTGTGTCAGAGTAAATTTGCATGATGGCAGCGAGTTTGCATCTGCTTCTTTGATCTTTTCTAAGGGTGCGTCTTTGTCACTCGATCGATACTTGACGTTGAACATATGTAGCAGGCTGTGTGAACACTCTTTACTTTCTGTCCATTCAAGGTACACAAAGCTCTCAATTGTATCCTCAGTTTCTTTATACAAGTGTGGACATCCCAGTTTTCCCAAATGCCTGTGTGTACTCTGTATTCTTTTCCATAATTGTTAGAGGTTGCACATTCCCCTTGCTTTTGAATGTTGGTGAATAGTTGTATCCTATCAGTGCATGGAGACCTGTTAGAGCTGCACACACAGGTCTGCCTAACTTTGCTGACAAGTGGGATATATCTATGAATCTTCGTGTGTTATTCCAAGTGTCCAACATCCATGTGCAGTTTTAGATTATGATTTAGACTTGCATGATACAGCAAAGTGACCAGAATATCAGTATCATCTGCCCTGACCACTACATGCACATCTTCGCCCTCATTTTGACTGCAAATGTAGTGTATGTGTTGCATGATTCTTGTGTCTGTGTCTATGTGTTTGCTTTTTAGGGCCTTGCACTTTAGTCTGAGCATACGTCCAGCTTCCACTTTGTATGAGTAACAAGTTTCTCCTACTGCATACATAAGCTTTTTGTCACCTAGAACTTCACAGCACACGTCAGAATTCCATGCTGTAGCTAGAAAACCTAGGAGTGCCATCTTGCATGAAGATGATGACAGGCATCCAGCAAAGTCTCTTGGTCGGCTTTGGTCAGGACCAGTTTTGAGATAGGAGAGTGGAGCAATGCTATGCTTTCCTCTCTTCTCTTGTTCAAGAGCTTTGATCGATGGTGACTTGTAATACTCACTAACAAGGTGGACTTAATTTGTGGAAGTACAGCAAACAAGAGACAGGATGGTTTTTGCCACACCATGGAATGTTGGTGGCAGGTTTTTAAGACTTCTGATCAAGAACATGGCATCAACCACAGTGGGATTTACTGCAGCGGGGTGGCTACTTTGGACTCTGGTCTCAGGTTTGTTCAGCAGTGTTGACTTCATTGTTGTGTTCATTGAGCCATTAATGTTTCCTAAGGAGAGGGGTACTGGGGTCAGTGGGTAGGCAAACACCATCATATGTTCAACTGTTGAAGTCGCAGATAGATATAGCAAGCATCCAAAGAGGTCTTGAGTTTCTTTCACCTTGATGATTTTCTTGTCCTTGTTCTTAATCTTCACCTTCATTGCATCATGTGCAAAGTTCTTCAACTTGTATGTTTTGATGAGTTCTTCGAACCTACTGCCTTTGGTAATGCATTAGTCTCTAAACACATGATACATCCGAGTACCTATCTCAGAAACCTGTAACACTTTGTTTGCTACCGCTTGTGATGCTGCTTTTCCACTACCTATTGAATAAAAATTGCTGTCCTCAAACACATCCCAGAATGGATTCATGGAGGAGTCATATTCTTCTCCATTATACTGGTTGCGACTGCAGTTTCGAGTTCCTCCACAACATGGTAGCTGACACAGTGACCAAACCTGTTCAAAATAGTTAAAACTTTCTTACTGCCTGTCATGGATTTAATATCCATGCCCAACAAGAGATGTTTTTGTGGTTTGATTATTCCCCATGACACTTCAAACACTATGTCATCTGTCATAGATTGAACTACCCTCTCCTGTCATTCACTGCCCACTTCTGATGAACCCATGAGTACAGTATGTAGGAATGTCTGAAGAAGGGGTGACAGTTTTACATTTTCTTCTATTAAAGGAAAGTTGTCATTTGCAGGGGCTCCTGTCGCTGCAAATGTTACCTTCCAGTTAGCTTTTTACAGAAGGACCAGCCCGGTGGTGCTGAGGATTGAGGTGCTGGATGTCAAACTTCATGCCACTTCGGCGATCCAGATTGAAGAATGAGCCCGGGTCATATGGGGGTCAGCAGGGGAGGGTTAGGATTGAGTATCCGTAGACTTCTCTCCTATCCCTGGGGAGGGTCAAGGGACTCCACCACACTGTAGCGGCCCCTGGTGATGACCGGGGGCACTACCAGCACTGATGTACTTGGGGGAAGTGTGGCAGACATCAGCACATAGTGTCTGGACATCATTGCATGTCCACACTCCAGTGGGGCTTAACAACAGAGGAAAAGGCTGGGCGTGAGCGAGCAGCATGATGGCCACGCTTGGCCTACCTGAAGGCCTGTCATGGAATCACACTGGAGGAGCAGTCTCAGCCCGGCATGAAAAGACATAGGGGAGCCTTCCAGCAGGTTGGGAAACAGCAGTACTGACCGGGCAGGTCAAGCCGGTGGTTGGTTGCCCCCTCTGTTTGTTCTGCAGCAAGGCAGAAAAAAGCATGACATGATAAAAAAAAAGCTTTTTACAGAAAAGCGCATTTTTTTATACAGAGGAATGAAGTTTAATTTAAGAAAGAAATGTCCACTACCCAGAAGAATGGGAGACTATCGGGCGGCTCCATTTACTGTAAAGTTGCAGTGCTGCACCCTGTGCTTCAGTACATTTGTATTGAAGCGCAAGGTGCGGCACTGCAACTTTACATTTAAAGGAGCTGCCCGATACGCCACCATACTTCCAGGTAGCGGACTTCTTTCTTAATTTGCACTTTGTTCCTCTGCATAAAAAAATGCGCTTTTCTGTAAAAAGCTTAACCAGAGGGTAACATTTGCAGGGGTGGGAGCCCCTGCAAATGACAATTTTCTTTTATGTCTTTAACTTTAACTTTGGTTTTATTATCAAGCTGTACCTTTAGGAGTTCCAACAACTATTCTCTTATGTGTTGAGCTGCTTGTGCTGCTTGTGCTTCCTTCCAGTCAACTTGCTTCTTAGCAGACCTGATGATTGTACCTACTTTTCTACTTTTAGTATAAATATGATACCACCTTTGAAGTAATCCGCCAGTTATGACTGCAAGCTCTGTGGGTCGTAATTTGTTTCACGCCTGCTACACTCCATAAGAATGTCCATGTACCTTTTGTGTAGAGATAGCAATGATTCTTCTTGCATTCCATTAACAATGATGCACTGCACATACTTAAGTCTGTAAAAGGCAACCTGGTGACTGTCCCTCAACTGACTGTATTCACATTTTGTACCTGTGCCCTTTATTCGTTCTGCCTTTTTTACATACTTGTTCTTACAGCTGTTGTGGTATTATACTTCTTTGGCTATTACTGCATACCATCATATTCATTTGTCGATCGTCCACTTCTTTTGCTGCATTTTTTATGCTGTCTGCTGCCCCATAAGTTACACATGTTGTAGGATATTCAAAAGTTTCCTTTGACCCCTTAGGATTCCTTTTCTTGTATGATTTATAAAATATACATTCATTTGGGAATATGCCTGATGTAGATGCAGCAGTTTCAGATAGAGCACTATGAACTTGGGAGCGAAGCAGTTTTGCTGGATAACTCTTTGAGATGTCTTTTTAAAAAGTTTCATCAGCTGCTAGTTTACTGGAACTCTTATATGCAGTGAAGTTCTTGTAGCAGATATAATGATACCCATGGCTGCTGGAGTAACTTTCAGGCAATTCAAGACACCTTGTTGTACTTTGACAGTGTTTGACTAGAACACCTTTCCTTTGCATCAACTACTTTCTCCCAATGAGCATCATCAAAGGTAGCCAGTCTCCATGGTCTGTGCTAACTCCTGGATCAGTGTGTAGGATGCATCACCTTTGTGGGTTGAGAAAAGTCTTGCTAGCCATATCTGAAACATTAAATAAATTACATTAATAACTAAGTAAACCAAGTCTATTAAATAAATTAGATAAATTAAACAAATAAACTGAGTCTATTACATAAATGTAAAATTTTAGTTACTCTTAAGAAAGTGAATTTTCAAGAAAGCATTACAACTATTTATTTATTGAGTTCCTGGATAATACCTGTGAGCGATGCTTGTTGAAAGCTCCACGTCAGATACATTAGACAACAAAGTACAATTCTGTGCACAAATACACAAATACTGAGAAAATATTTATGGAGGTCACAGAAAACAAACATAAAGCACTAGCTATGCTGAGGCATTGTACGATGTATGCCCATGTCAAGAAGATAAGCAGACAAGGATAGGGAAGGATACAATGGGAGTGGGAGAGCTAGGTGAGCAGAGCACACAAGACAGAGAGGGAGGTGGGTAGGAAGAGGTCCAGGGGCAGAGCCGGGGAGGGGAGGGAGGTGGGTGAAGTGCTACGGTTTGACTATCCTGTCATAACAAAAGCAAAAATAAGTGCTAGAGGCAGAGTGTTGCTGCATGCTGAGCCTTAGCGGGGCACATGCAGCTACTCATATCAAAGAGGTTCTGGTGCAGTCTACATTTTAAAGAGCCAATCGTTGAGGAGCCAGATATGTCAGGGGGCAGTGCATTTAACCAGAGGGGTGCATGGTGTGAAGATGCATACTGTGCCATGGTAGTGCGGCATCTGGGCACTTGGAAAATTTGAGTACAGAGCTTCTGGTTTGTCTGGTATTCATAGGCAGTGTTAGCAGGTTCTGCACCCCTGTTGGAAGCAGATTTAATGTGACTTTTTTGGCAAGAAGGCAGGTTTGATACCTGATTCTGTTATTCAGTTGAAGCCAGCCAGCCTGAGCATAAAGTTCACAGGTGTGTGTGAGTCTTGGTGCATTCAAGAGTAGGTGGTAGGCTTTGTTTAAGGCAACTGAGATCTGTTGGAGTGCCGTGTTGTTAGCAGAACTGTATATGGCCAGCCCATAGTCTATGAGGGAGACAACTGAGGTGCTGATAGCCAGTCTTAAAGCTTCATGGGTTAGACAATGCCTGTGGTGGTAGAGGATCCTGATTCTGGTATTAATAGCTCTTGCAGTGATATCGATATGCTGGGAGAAGGACTGGGAGAAGTAGATTGTAACCCCTAGGTATTTGAAATGTGAGACATGCTCCAGTGTGTCACCACTGTCATTCCTTATTGCCAGGGGGTAGCTTTTTTGCTTGCTTTGGGCTGTCGAGTAGAGTATGGTCTTTGTTTTTTTATAGTTCATGACCAGTCTTTGCTCTTTAGTTTTCTGCCAATGCAAAGCCATTTTTGGAGATCAGTTTCAAGGAGTTCAGGGCACAGGTTGCTAGCAAAAATCACTGCGTCATCAGCATATAAGAGCATGAGGCAATGGCAGGAGGCCGGGAGATTATTTAAGAAAACATTGAACATCAACAGTCCCAGAATGGACCCCTGTGGTACACCAGATAATACAGGTCGGCTGTCTGATAGCACTTCCCCAATCCTGACTTGCTGGGAGTGGCAGCTCAAGTAACTCCTAAACCAGTTCACAGTTTCAGGTGCGAGTCCAATGTCAGATAGCTGCTTGAGGAGGGTGCATGATGAACTGTACTAAATGCCTTTGATAGGTCAATAAAGGCTGCCCCTACAAGGTGGCCTTGGTCTAAGGCATTATGAATGTATTTGGTAAATTCAAGCAGGGCAGTGATGGTACTGTGGCCACTCTGGAACACATGTTGCTCTGGGCATAGGAGCATAGGAGTTGATACTGATTAAAGTATTCCACCATCTGGTCAGTCACAATCCGCTTGAGAGCCTTGGAGAGTGGAGGGAGAATGGAAATCAGTCTATAGTTATTATGTGAGGACCTGTCAAATAAGAGTTGTAAATCTGAATTCTACACACTTTTTTGCATGAGAAACAGTCATCAAACCTTTCAGACCCAGACACATAGATAAATGTACTTGGCATCTGCTCGATATCCCATACATGCCTACCCCCAACACACACACACACACACACACACACACACACACACACACACACACACACTTTTTCCCCTACACCAATTCTTCTAGCAGTCTCTTCCAGGACTCTACTGTCCTTTTAGTGAAGAAATATTTCCTTACCTCTCTTAACCACCCCCCAACTTCATTGCATGCCCCCCTGATACTGGTGCTACCTCTCATTTGAAGGAAACTCCCTTTAAGCAACCAGCTCACCTCTGTGAGGTACTTGTAGGTCTCTATCATGTCACCTCTTCCTCTTCTCTCTCTTCCAGGGTGTACATGTTAATGTCCCTCTGTCTCTCATCATTAGGCTTCTTGTGCAACCTCAGCACCATTCCAGCTGCCCTCCTCTGGACTGCCTCCACTCTGCCTGTGTCTTTTCTGAGGTGCAGCCTTGACACAGTAGTTTAGGTAGGGTCTTCCCAGTGAGCAATACAGTGGGCACACCACCTCCCTCCTTCTAAATGATTTACAGTACCCCTCTATGCACCCCAGTATCCCACTTGTCTTATCCACTGCTTTGTTACACTGTCCTGCCACCTTGAGGTCATCAGATATAATATCCCAAAGTCCCGTTCCTGTTTAGTGACTCTCAATACCACCCCCATCTAATACTCAGTGCCTCGGTTCCTATGCCTTAGGCACATGGTCTTACTTCTGGAATTCAACACCAACAGCCATCCTTTAGACCATTTCTCAAGTTTCCGTAGATCACTGCTCATTCTCTCCACCCCTCCCTGAGTGTCCACCCTTTTTGCACATTTGGTATCATCAGCAAAAAGGCATACCTTCCTTCAATTTCTCAGCAATGTCACTTATGAATCAATAGAAGTGGAGTGATCCCAGTACTGAGCCTTTCTGCATACAGACGGTCACTCCTCCATCATTTGAGTGAGTGTCATTTATCACCATCCTCTGCTGACTATCCTTTAACCAGTTTCTACCCAATTCACCACTTTGGATTCCCCCTAGGCTGCTCAGTTTCTTTAACAGTCTCCTGTGCAGTACAGGGTCAAAGGCCTTGCTGAAGTCCAGATAGGCCATGTCCACTGCCTTCCCTTGAACTAATTCCCCACTCTCCCAATCAAAGAAATCCATTAGATCCATTTTGCACCTCCCCCCAAGTATCCATCCTGCCTGTGGCCTCACAGACCACTGGATTCAAGCTATTCAAGCAGTATTTCCTTTAGCAGGTTTTCTATTAATTTACCCACCACTGCTGTAGGACTGACCAGCCTATATTTGCTAGCCTCCTCACCACTGCCGTTCTTATGTGAAAATACTTACATATGACAATTCCAGCAGAATTAGGCCTCAAGATCTATCTCATCTGCTTGAAAATGCAGCTCACAGTTCAGACAACTGCTGCTGCCCCCATCCCTCCTGCCAAATTTTCCCTCCTGAGTTCACCACCCTGGTCACTTCTCCTACTTGTACCTTGCCCGTGAACCTATTCCATCTCTTCTTAAAACTCTCCACTGGCTCCAGCGAGATCAACTCCTCAGGCAGCACATTCCAAGCCACCACCACCCTTTCCATGAAGTAATGCTTCCTCAGCTCCCTCCTGAACCTCCCCCCACCAGTTTCAGTCTATGTCCCATCTTGATCACTTCTCCCTTCAATCTAAACATACAGTACCCTCAGTACTAACTTTGTTTATGCCCTGCAGGTACTTGAAGGTCTTGATCATATCTCCTCTGTCCCTTCTATCCTCCAGGGAGTAGATGTTGAGCTCTCTTAGTCTCTCCCCATAGGATTTCTCCCCATTCCCTCGATTATCTTGGACACCCTCCTCTGGATTCCCTCCAGGAGCCTGATGTCCCTCTTTAAGGATGGGCGCCATACCTGCACACAGTACTCCAAGTACAACCTCAACATTGATCTGTACAGTGGCGGAATAACCTACTCCCTCCTTGGAGTGATCCCCCTAGCAATGCACCCCAGCATTCTGTTTGTCTTTGCTGCTGCTCTTCTGCACTGTACTGAGTAATTCATATTCCCTGTGATCACCACACCCAGATCATTCTCCCTCAGATACAGATATCTGCCCCCCCCAAGTGGTAACTATAACCTGGGTTCCTGGCCCCGAAATGCAGTACACTGCACTTCCTAGTACTGAACCCCAGCTGCTATGTGTTTGACCACTGTCCCAAGTCTTTCCAGATGCTCCTGGAGTACCTCATTCCTTCCTCACTGCACACTACTGCACCCTAATTTGGATTCTTCAGCAAATGAAACATCTTGTTCTTAACTTCCTCTGCTATGTCTGCTATGAAGCATTAAATAACAGTGGACCTAAAACTGATCCTTGTGGGACTCCACTAGTGATTTTCCTGTGTGACGAGAATTCCCCCCTACAACCACCCTCTGCTGTCTGTTGCTCAACTAGTTCCCTATCCACTGTACCAGCTTCACCCCTACCCCCAAGTTCCTCAGTTTGCCCATCAGTCTCCTGTGTGGCACAGAGTCAAATGCCTTGCTGAAGTCCAGATACAGGACTTCAACCGGCCAACCTCCATCTAGAGCTTTTGTCACTAAGGCAAAAAATTCTACCAGGTTAGTTTGACAAGACCTCCCCTGGAGGAACCCATGTTGTTGGATGTCCTGATGGCCTTTTACTTCCTGAAATGTCACCAACCTCTCCTTGAAGATGGTCTCCATTTATTTTCCCACTATGGAGATAAGGCTGACTGATCTGTAATTTCCTGGCCCATCCCTGGGTCTGCTCTTATGGAGGGGCATCAAATGCTCCTTCCACTAGTCCAGTGGTACATATCCTGATTG
This sequence comes from Neoceratodus forsteri, assembly GCA_016271365.2. Taxonomy (NCBI): domain Eukaryota; kingdom Metazoa; phylum Chordata; order Ceratodontiformes; family Ceratodontidae; genus Neoceratodus; species Neoceratodus forsteri. The sequence goes on from CM057452.1 coordinate 828,570,352, forward strand.
AAGGGAGGTGCTGAACAACTCCAACAGAGGTGCTGCCAGGACCTCTGCCAATTTCTTTAGGACTCTGGGGTGGATTTCATCCAGCCCCAGTGCCTTGTCTGTCCACAAGGACTTAAGACCTTCCCACATTCTCTTCATTGGGATCTCGCCATCTGTTCCCCCCCCCATCAACCCCCCCACCCTACTATTCCCCTGTGGAATTGGCCCTTCCTTTTCCTTGTGAAAACTGAACAGAAGTACTCATTTAGCACCTCTGCTTGCTCAGGTCCCTCCTTTGCCCACCCATCATCTCTCTTTATCCTTGTGATCTGGCCCCTGCAATTCTGCACTCTCTGATCTACTTAAAGAAATGCCTTCTCACCATCCCTGATCCCCTGTGCCTGCCCTTAGCTCATTTGAGGCCTTGGCTGTAGTGATGCTCAGATGGTATCCTACAAATTAGTATACTAACAGATGCCTTCCCAATTGGCCAGACAGTTGCTGTGATAGGATAATAGCACTATCTGACCGTGGATCCTACCCTCTAGGATCCAGCTTGGATCTAACTATCTGACCTAGGATCCTAGATCTGACCTAGGATCCATCACTATCAGACCCTGGATCCTAACTATCTGACCTAGGATCCCTGGATCCTAACTAGGATACCTGGATCTAACTGAAGCCATCACTATCTTACACTGGATCCTACATCTGTCTTTGGTAGGTTTTCTAGTAGGATCCTAGGTGGGATACCAGCACTATCTAACAGACAGTGGTAGGATCCATAAAAGCGCTATCTGAGCAAAACTACTTGGCTGCCCTTACCTCCCTGCTCACCTCCTTCAGTCTCTTAATGTACTCCTCAATGTCTTCCCCCCGAGGGTTCTGCTGAATTTTCTGAAGGCAAACCTTTTTTCCTTTACCCTCTCCTGCACGTCCCTGATCCACCAGCTGAGTTTTCTGGACCTTGCTTTCTTACTGCAGGTTTTTGTGCCAGCTATTGTGGCCTCTATCAGGCCCAACTTCAAGATGACCCATTTGTTTTCCATATCCACATCTGGGCTGATTGTCACCATGTGCCCCTCAAGTATGGCTGCCACCCTTCCGAAGTCTGCACCCCTAAAGTTAACTACCTTCATTTTGGTAAGATTTCCCTCCTTCCCCAGATCAAGGGAGAACCACACCGTACAGTAGTCACTCACCACCAGCGGGTCCTCTACCACCACATCCCTTGCCTGGTCACCATCTGCCAATACCAGGTCCAAAAATGTTCCCTCTCTGGTCATCTCTACCATCTGTTGTGTCAGGAATACATCCTGGAATGTATCCAGTATCCATTGTTCCCTAGCACTAGTGTAAGTCACTGTTCTCCAGTCAACCTCTGGCAGGTTAAAGTCATCTATCACCACTGTTCTGCCCTCCAAATTCATTAGGTTAACCACCAGTTCCCTGTCAAGTTCCTCAGGCTGAGATGGTGCGCTATAAACCACTCATATACTAAACCTCCTGCCCTTTGCATCCTGTAGGGTAACCCACAACATCTCACATTCCATCCTCTCCTTCCCCCTACTACACTCTATCCCTCCCTAACGAATAAAGCCACCCTCCTCCCTTTCCAATTTTCTATCCCTCCTATACAGTCTGTACCTGGAATTATTAAGTCCCAGTCATGATACTGGGTGGCCTATGTCTCCATGATGGCAGCTACATCCCTCCCCTTCCACCATCAATGCCTGAAACTCAGGTAACTTGTTACCTAGGCTTCTCACATTTGTGGAGACCACCTTTCAACCAGCCCCCCCATTGCTCCTATCCATCCCTTGCCCTCCCCCACCCCTCTTTGATTTCCTTACTTCCTCCAAATTTCCAGTTGGGGAGAGCAACAAGGCCTCCCAAACATTGTGTCCCTGCTTGCTCTACAAGTCTATGCTTCCCCTTCTAGTTGAAATCATACATGTTGTAATAAACTCTCTAGTTTCCTCTTTAAGACTCCTAAACCCTCCTGCTTAGATGAAGTCTATCCTCGACATACAGATCTTTGTTTTCTCATGTTGCTCCCCATCCCCCACCAGTCTAAACCCCATAGTTTTACACCATTCCCCCAACCATTCATTAAAATTCCTTACCCACTGTTTTTTCTGTACTTGCCCTCGGCACCAGCAGAACTTCGGAAAAAGCAACTGTATTCCCTTCTATTTTACATATCCTGGACAGTTCCCTAAATTTAGCCAGTACCTCCTACACACTATTTCCTTCCAAATCATTCATGCCAAGGTGCACCATTATGTGGGGGTTCTCCCCCTGACCCCTCAATTTTGAGTGAACTATGTGTTTTGCTCTATGAGCTGTCATGTCTGGCATACATTCAACCTGGATGGAGCTCCTCCTCCAGTCCCCCTTCCCCCAACTGATGTCCTTAAATATGGATTCCCCAGTATGATAAATCTGCTGCCATCCCCATGCTGGCCTCTTGAGTCCTCCCCACCAACCATAACCATAACCCTTGTCACTCTCACCCAACTCCTCTCCATGGACTTGTCCCTCTCCTCATCTGGTTCCTCATGCCTTGCTCTCCCGCTGAAGTTTCATCTGTCCTCTTTGCAGATATATTTTCATCACCCCTGACCTCTTTTCCAATGTTTCCTCAACTGATCCCATTTCCTGAATCCCCTGGTACCTCCTGCCCTTCCATTTTATCCTCACCCCATCCCTCCATGCCCAACTTCTTCCCTTTCTCCCCTGACAGCCATCTCTAATATTCCCCCAGTGGACCCCTTTTCTGCATTTCTAGTACCTACTTATCACCTCTTTCTTGCTCCTTCCTCAAACTCCCTGTTCATCCCTATTACTGCCATCCATCTCCCTCTCCCCCTCCCCCAACAGTGCTTGCATGTCATGGCCCCCCCCCTCTTGATTTTCCATGTCCTGCATAGTTTCTAATGGTGTATCCCTATTTGACATGTTAACCCCACCTCAAGTGAAAACCTTGTTTTCCACCCATGCGTGCCATGTCAATTCTGTTTATCTTTGTTCCTTGTGCAGTTTCACCATGCTCCCCCTTCTCCTACTCGCCACCTGCCACCCTCTGTTCCTCCAGCAGCCCAGTCTGTCTCCTGCCCTTATACTCCCCACTGCACTTTTCACACTCTCCCTGCCATCCCTGCTACAGCTATTCAAATTTCTGATGCCGTTACACCACCCCCCAGCTCCCACCATGCCCTGCCTCACCACCTCCCTCCTTAGCCTATTTATTTCTGTTTCCAGGTGCACCATTCTTATGCATACTGGGCAACCCCTGATTCTCCACAGTGTGTCCATGAATACCGGTGCTCCACATACTTTGAACCCCACTATTCTCAGTGTTCCTCTGCTCTCCCCAAGAGCACTCTGTCCCTGTCCTACCCCCACCCTACCATACTGTCATGATGACCCATCCCTGAATGTATGCCCTGCTTCTTTTGGCTTTATGGTTAGTTAAGGTTTAAGTATTATGAATATACTTATACTACTGTATATTGATTACTATCAGTACTAAACCCTTTATAACCTGTAGCAGTACTAGCCTAATTCTGGTTGATATCATTAATAAATAAAAGAATTAAAGTATTATAAACATTAGCTATTTTCTAAACTAATATAATCAGACAAACATTAGCAGTATTATAAAACTAGCTGTTTTCTAAACTAATTTGATCAGACATAAACATTAGAAGTCACTTTAGAAATGTGTAATCTTTCTTCTTTAGCAGTCACTTTAACACCATACTACCCCAGTCCTCAGACTATCTAATTATCAGAGTTCTAATCAGGTTGTGAGACTTCCTGTGTATTAAGCATTTAATAGATCGTGGGGGGCATGGGTGGGAAAAAAATCAAACCAGTACAGTTCAGTGTAAAGAGACAATGTCAGCTCTTCACCGATCTTCCAGAAACATGCCTCTTTCAGTAAGCTGTTGAACAGGGCTCTCAGCGGGACAGCTAACACCTCACTGAGTTTCCTTAGAACTCTTGGCTGTATCCTGTCCAGTGCCACAGCTTTGTCCACCTTCAGAGCTGCAAGTCCCTTCCAGTCTCTTTCTTCTGAAAATGGACTTATTCCTCTCCCTTTCCTGCTGCTCCTGGTTGTTCATCCCTCCCTTCACTGTGAAGACTAAGCAGCAGTACCTGTTCAGGATATCTGCTTTTTCTTGGTTCTTTTCTGCACAGTCACCCCCTATATCCTTCTTATCATTCCTATCCCCATCCATCACTATCCCTCCCCTTTGCTTTTCTTTACTCACTTATGCATCTGAAGAAAGTCATTCCTTTTAGCTACCCCTTTGGCTATCCATTCCTCTTACTGTGCCTTTGCTCACCTCACTGCCTTGCATGCATCTCTCTACTTTACGAGGTATACCTCCTATCCTCCCTCTGTGTTTACCTATACAGTACCTTCTGAATGACCATTTTTCCTGTAACTCCTTTGCCAACTCCTTAGAAGTCATGGTGTTTTTTTCCTCTGCTTTTACTCACTTCCTACACGCAGAGGTTAGTTGCTTTAGTTATAGCCTCCCTTATTTTTGCCACTGTGCCTCCATCCCTCCCTGACAGGTTCCATGTGATTTTAGCGAACGCAAAATAGCAACAGCAAAACAGTGATGGGAAAAGAGCGAGGGAAAAAGGAGTGACTGTCAAATAACAATTCCCCATACCCCCTTTCTATATATAAACATCTCCATGGGGAACACATTGGGGAGGGGGAGAAAGCTGTAGGTCACCTTTTCGGTGATCTCTGTTTTTGTGGGTCACCACTTTCCCCTCATTGTTGTGCAATCATGATTTTGATACATGATCCTGCACTCAAAGTTTTCACAGGATGCCCCTTGGTATTCCCCCCACTTCTAGAAACTCTGCTCTCCTAATGTCCAGGACCTTCGACCTCATGTGGTTAACCTCTGTTCCTGTTTTAATGTTAAACCACACTGTATTGTGATCACTGATACCCATGAGACTGCCCACTGTGATGTCTGTAATGCTGTCCCTGTTTGTAAGCACCAGATCCAGCACTGCCCCATTCTTGTGGGCTCTTTGACTAGCTGCCTCAGAAACTCCCCTTATAGGGAGACAAGAATGGCCTTACTCCTTGCAGAAGCTGCATTTGGAAAGCTGCGCTCCACATTTGGCAGATTGAAGTCACCAACTAGCAGCACCTCCTCTTTACTTGCCATTCTGATTATGGCTTCCCCAAGTGCCATATCCAACTCCTCTCCCTGTGCTGAAGGCCTGTACACTACAATGGTGTAGATGTCAACTCCAAAGCCTGTCTCGAGGGTGACCCACAACACCTCCAGCCCTGCCATTGCCTCCTGGTGCCTCTATACCTCCATGGCCTTGATTCCCTTCCTCACACATAAAAACCCCTCCTCCCTGACATGCATCTCCTAAACACAGAAAAGCCCACTATGGCCATGTCCCACTGGTCATGGAGCTTAGTGCACCATGACAACATAATCCCCATAATATCCAGGTCAGCCCCTATCACAATGGCTTCCAGGTCTGGAATTTTGTTTCCTTGGATTAGCACACATGGCTTTCCACACCATCCCACCCACCTGCTACCCTTCTTCCCCACCCCATTACTGACTGAGTTTTTCCCTGAAATTTCCCTGACTGTCATTCAACCTTTTTAATCTCCTCTTTCCTTGTTTCCTTCAATCCTATACCCTCTCTTACCTGAGTTTTATTCCCTTTTCTTACATCTTGTCCCCATCCCTACCTTTCTGTGCCCCTGCCCTAGAGGAGGTTTTGCCCCCAGGACCCCCTCCACTACTCCATCATCCATGGGAGGGCAGTTATTCCTCACTTTCTTTTACTGCCTCCCTCCCTTCCTGGCTAGTTTAAATGATCATCCAAGTATCATTTAAACCTCTCACAAAGGACTGAGGTCCCTTTCCAGAAGGGTGCAGATCATATCACTTAATGTATTCTCCCAGGCTGATCCCAGTCCCCAGTGTAGCTGATGCCCTTCTTCATGCACCTTGCTTCAACCAGTAGTTAAATGCTCTGGTGCAGAGTACTCTTGCATCTCCCTGGCTGTACACAGGCAACACTTCAGGAAAAGCTACCATGAATGCTGCATGCTTAAGGCCCCTTCCCAGCTCCCTGAAGTTAAGCTGCATTAAATCCTTCCGTGTCCCTTGCCAGGTCATTTGTCCTCAGGTGGACAATGACATCTAGCTCCTTCTCATTTCCTGTTACTGTACCCAAGCAATCCTTTAGAATCACTCTCCTTCCTTCCAAGCCAAAGCACTTCTCAGACACTTCACCTCCCTCTTCCTTCCTCCACCCTGCTGCCAAGTGTATCACCTTAACAATAGAGTACCCCCTTAGCAGCTGCTTCCAACTCAGCTGGGGGTCTCATATTTACTCCTTGAAGCCTCCACCTCTGAGGACCCCCACTTCCTCCCATCCCCTAGGATAGGTTTCTACTTTCAGCTGCCCCACCCTGCCAGTATGGTGAAAGAATTCTGCAGTGGTATAGGCTGAGGTGTACACCCTTCCCGCCTCCCCACCATCCTGGGTTCACCAATACAGTATGCCCTTACTGTAATATAACAATACTATTCCTCATGAGCCAAACTTAATTAGAGAAGACAAGTATTAGCATCAGCTACTGAACTATAGACACTGTATGCAGCTAGATTGTTTTCAGCTTAGTCCAGTCTAAGGTAGTATGTGGGGGCTTGATCTGTTTCATGCAGTTAACCTGAATTTTTACTCTTGCTAAGCCATCCCTAGAAATGATAAAAAGACAAAGAACCTTAGCACAAAAGCACTAGGGCAAGGTTTCCCAAAAAGGGCATTCACAACACAGCCAAGTTTCAAAGAAATCCAAAAGCACACATACCCCCATAATGCAAAGTATCATGAGATGTACTGTATATGCATGACATGTGACATTTTCATGGTGATTTGCATATACATACCATGATACTTTGCATTACAGGGTATGTGTTATTTTGGAATCCTTATAGATGGATGCTTTTTCAAAATTGAATATAAAACTGCAGTATTTGTGATTATTTTTCTTTCACTGGGCACTATTAAAAGTATATACACTTGGGCCCAGATATTCAAAAGGGTTGCACATGGCGCAACAGTGTTGCACCATGCACAACCACTGATGCACCCCGGTGCAATATTCAAACGGAAATTGCGCTGGCACAAATCCACGAATCGACCAGACACATCAATATGTATGCGGCACAGGTAGGGGCATGCCCATGCATACTCTGAACATCCGATATTCAGCTCGGGATGTGCTGAATCAGGCATCATGCAACCCCACTGCGCACAAAGTTTATCCAAAAAAAGGAATGAAATGCTGGCCACTCCACGATAAGCTGCCATATTGCATGGTGCAATGCTGCAGCTGCCACCTGTGGTGGCCACCACCTCGCTGCACCTCTATGGCAGCAGCCCCATGCCGATCGCTGGCATCTGTTCAAATAATCACATCCAATATCTCTGGTGGTCAGTGGACCACTGTCAATGTCAGCGGGCTTAAGTATGAATAATATGATTTCCAATATCCTGGTGGTCAGTGGACTACTGTCAGCCCGATCATGGGCTTTTGTAATGAAAAGGAATTCGTCAATATCCTGGTGGTCTAGCGGTGCCCCCTCCCCACCCGCCCACTGAGCCCCACCACCCCCGCTCCCCGGTAGGCGGCGGACGACACCCCACCACCTGCTGCCCGCCGCCGCCGACTGACACCATAGGTAGTGCTGTCGCCCATTGGTCACAGTGTGAGCCAATGGGCGTATCATGCATACTACACACTCAGATATGTGAATGGATCATTCACATATCTGGAATAATATAGTATAGTGCAAACTGCATGTCCATTAGCTCACACGTAACAACGCTGGCCCTACCGGTGTCGGTCGGTGAAGGCGGCAGTGTTGAGATTGCTACCGCCTGACTGGGAGGCAGATGGTGGGACTCCGTGGGCAAGTGAGAGGGGGAAAGAGGTATCACTGGACCACCAGGGATATGGGACGTAATTCTTTTATTACAAAAGCCTGCGATCAGCTGACGGTGGTCACTGGACCACCGAAATATAGAGATATCATATTATTCATGCCAAACCCATGATCGAGCTGACGGTGGTCACTGGACCACCAGAGATATAAAATCATACTATTCATACTTAAGCCGCGATCGGACTGACAGTGGTCACTGGACCACCAAGGATATAGGATATCATATTATTCACTTAAGCCTGCGATCGGGCTGACAATGGTCCACTGGACCACCAGGGATATAGGAAATCATACTATTCATGCTTAAGCCCGCGATCGGACTGACAGTGGTCCACTGGACCACTAGGGATAATGGCAATCGTATTATTTATACTGAAGCCTGCGATCGGGCTGTAGGGCACATTGCGCGCGCACTGAGCAGGGGCATCAGTCCTGGCGGCTGCTGCTTGCAGGGCGACAGGCGCACGTCGCCAGGGATCAGTGCACCTGCATGCAAATGGGGCCATAATGACATGCGAATGGCCCTTGCACCTTCTATTATGGCCCCATTTGCATGTGCATTTTTGAATATTGCGGTTGCTGCGCATAGCACAATGGAACTTGCGCCAGCGCATCCCCCTGCTCCACTCTGGCCACTTGCACTGGTACAGTGCCACTATGCCATGCACACTGTGGGTAGCCAGGGTGTGATATTCAATGATGCTGTGCCATGGCACAGCTCCATTGAATATTGACCAGTCAACGTCCCTGCGCAGCCAAGTTGCGCTGCGCACAGGCTTGCGCCACAGCCTGGTGCAGTTTGAATATCTGGGCCTTGGTGTATTTGGTAATAGCTATCTTTATAAAGAAATAAGCAATGCTTGCTCATGTTGCACTCTATCATACTCAGAGCAAAGCAAATTAATGGCAACTTGCAATGTTAGTCACGTGGAATATTAATGGTTCTAATTCTCCCATTAAAAGAAAATGGATGTTAACATATGCAAATAAAAAGAAGGTGGATATTTTACTTTTACAAGAAACACACTTATTAGAAAAGGAAATTAAAACAAACAAAAACTTATTGAGCAAGGCAGCTTTACTTTTCAGTGATGGGACCATCAAAAGCAGAGGCACTGCAATACTAAATGTGTTGCAAGGCCCATGGCAGCACAGATTCACAGGGAGAAGTCATGACAGACAAACCTGATTGATTTCTTTGACTGGGTGACCAGGGAAATGGATCCGAGTGAAGCAATGGATGTGGCCTACTTAGGCTTCAGCAAGAACTTTGACACCGTATCACATAGGAGACTTATAATGAAACCGGGCAGTTCTGGGGTAGGATCCAAGGTTTTAAACTGGATACAGAGCTGGTCAATGGTTAGCCAATAGAGATGCAGTGAAGTTTTACTTTGCCCGTGAATTTTCTGCGAAGTTGACAATTCACAAAATTGTCTCCTTAAATGACAATTCGCCATTTGTAACTTCGCCTAGCTTTTGAGAGTTTTTAAGTGCAAATTGCACTCAAAAAAAAAAAAGAAGTCACAAATTGCAAATCCCTGGTGTCTAGTGGTTCCCCCCATCCCACCAATAGCCAGCTGACCCCAATGTGAGAAAACATATAGTAAATCCTTGGTGTCTAGCGGCTCCCCCATCCCTGCTGATAACTAAAAAAGATATATTATTTAAATAAATCGCTGGTGTCTAGTACTCTTCCTGCCAATCACCTGCCCCAGTGTAAAAAATACATAATAAATCTAAATCCCTGCGGCCCGATTCCAAGATGAATGTAAGTAACTCGCCGGCACTTGTGAGTTGCGACATATGCCACACACTGAGGACCCTCGCGAATTTCAGAACAGGCAGGGTCCCCAGCGACTATGTCCTGTGACTTGTGGCACCTCCAGTGATGTGCCAAAGGAGGGGTGCACCTGAACTGGGTGCCGCAAGCAATAGTACTGCCCTTCGACAGGGCGCATATCACGACTGGTAAGGCCCCACCCAAAGCACTGCTCCCTAACGCCATGGCAATGCCCTATAGGGCTATTCATGCCCCCCAAACTCCCCACCCCAATGACAGCCACCTGGAATTCTGACATCCCTGGTAGTCTAGTGGCTCCCCACCCCCACACCCGGCAGTGCCAGTCCACCCCCCCACACCCGGTCAGCAGCTGGCATACCCACCTCTCACCTCCATGGCCAGCTGCTGACAGCGCTCCCTTGGAGTGCATACTACTGTAGACAGTATGCACTCCATCAGTTATTGGGCGCATACTGTATACAGTAGGATGCGCTTGGATGGAGGTCAGTCAGTGGCTAGCCATGGAGGTGAGCGGTGGGTTCTGCCAGTCCCCAACTGGTAATGGGTGTGGGGGGTGGGGTGGATTGGCACAGCTGGGTGGAGGGTGAGGGCCACTAGACTACCAGGGATTGCTTGGCACAGCATGCATGCCAATAGTGACATGTTGGGGATCAGGGCCCGGGGACCGGGGGATGTGGACTGACCTGTGGGGAAATTCTCGGGGATGGGGGTGTGGGGGTGCCAGCATCCCACAGAGGGCTTTCCTGCCAATGGGGGCCAGGTGGGGGGCCTATGTGGGATGATGGGGGTGTGACTGTTGGGGCACCAGGCACAGAGGTGCACCCCCCGTGGATGTAGAGTACACTTAGACCACAGTCTTCCAGGGGCTGTTTTGGAATAGCACATTTGCTATTCCAACAGCCACCCTATTGGAATCCAGCTTAAATGCTGCCATAAACCCACTTGTGCCATGTCACAGGAGGTTTATGGCGTAATCAATAGTATAGCACCTTTGGTGCAGGCAGCCAATGACATGTCACAGGTTGCCTTCTGGAATACCAATTGTCATAATGCATGGCACAAAGTGCTACTTGTACCATTTATTTTGGTGCAAGTCACTTTGCAACATGTGTAACCGTTCTGGAATTGAGTACCTGGTGTCTAATGGTCCCCCCCCACCGATTGCCAGCCCAAATGTAATAAAAAAAAATAAATGAAATCCCTGTTGTCTAGTGGACCCCCCACCCCATCAGGTAGTGTCCCACCACCCTGTTCTCCCCACTTGTACCAAGCACGTACTCATTCATTCTAGGTCAGTTGAGTAGACAGTCGTGGTGTAGAGTGGCAGACTGTGCTGGTCACGTGCTGTTTTGGTGGTAACAAGGAACTCAACATATTCAAACACAATGCATGAGGTGCTTTGTAAGTATGTATGGTAGACTATAAATTTATGGGAACCTTTAGATCCAAAATGATATAGTGGATTTAGTATTGTGTTTTTGTTCTCCTTTTAGCATAGCATGTAAAGGGCACTAAAAAGTTTATACTGAGGCCAGCACTTAAAATTGAATGCCAGAATAATTTATACTAGAAAGTTACATGGAAATGTGTTTCCAAAAGTGCATATTGCTAAGGTGCATATATACTACCTGCCGAGAATGGAGATGATGAGTTGTGAGGTCTGGAGGTACTGATTGTCTTGTTATGCTTGGAACAAGCAAATCTAAATATTTGATACTGGCGTTTGCCTTTGATCTGAAATTAACTTTGGAGTCCTAGCATATGTTCCTGCATTTGTATTCATTATAAGCTTCAGACCAGCCACAGCAGAAAGGGTGATAAAAACATGTGGGGAAAGCTTGTGACTATGAATAGGAAGTGGATAAGGCATTATAAACACTGTTGGTAATCTCTTTGGGGGAGGATTTGCCTAATGGCAATTTCCTCTCAATACAGGAATTCAGAAAGAACTTATAAGAGCAAAGATTATTATGGCTTCTTTAAAGGCCTCTTGTTCTTGGAAAGCATATATGGGGACACTTAAAGACATTGGAAAATGGAGTCAAGACTCTTGGTGTGTCCATAAAATATTTGTGTATTATAAAAGGTATGCTGTTGCTACGGTGACTTTACCATAACCAACACTAGCGACAACAGCGACAACAGTGACAGGTCACTGTTGTGTCAGTGCGGCACCCTAGGACTGCTTTCTGTGGGTATTCCAACCCCTCCCTGAAGCAATTCCAACTCAGAGTTGATTCACTTAGTAACGGGGGGTGTGGGGGCAGAGCCTCCCGCATGGAAGGTTCTGGGGACAAAGCTCCCTAAAGAAAACACAGTCTGAAGTGACTCCCTTTATTCCGATCGCAAATGTGGTTGACATAAGAGTCACTGTAACGTCGGTCGACAGCAGAACTGTCGACCGACTGTCATAGATCCTTATACTAGCTCATAAGTTATTTTTATGTGTGATTTTATCTACGTTTTATTAGCACATTATATTTTATTTATTATTTGTTTAGTTTTTGTTGATCGGGTAATTGCACTAGACAACAAACATTGTCCATTTTTAGGCATGACCCAGGAGAGTTACAGACAAGACCAGCACATCATAACAGGAGAAATTATGGTCAGCAAGCAATACAACAAAATCAGTAGGGTTACAAGATAATCATTGTATAGAGTATTTTCATTACGGCTATATTTTTCCTCTGCTAAATCTATGGCCTGAGTAATAATCCATAAATGTTAGTAGCTAAGGTTATCCCCCAAAGTTAAGAGTCACAAGTACAGCGTGGCACAACAGCACTAAGTTATTTTTTTAAGTCTGAAGAGCAGCTGCTGTTTGAGGCAATTACTACATATGAGAAGAGGCAGCCAGGTTTGAGAGGCTCAGCTGTGGAGAGTGGAAGGTGCAGAATGGACACCTCCGTTAAAAAGGCAACCGCAACAGAACTGAGAAGGCAGCAGAAAAAAAAAGGAGGTATTTAAAATTTGAAAACACTGATGTGGGGAGGAGTATTCTATCTGTTATGGATAGTGAGGGAGGATTGTGGAATGGAGGGTTTTGAGTTGTCTGCCCGTTCCTGGCGAGTACGGAAGTGCAGGGCTGTAGGCTGTAGGCTGCACCACTTCTCTTGAAGCAATTTTTTATGGACTGAAGAAACGGGGTGTATTTTTTGGATCGGTTTAAGAAAGTCGCGCTGGAGCTGTTGATAGGGTGTCTGTGTGTGTGTGGGGTAACTCAATTGTGCACTAAGCGGGGAAAAAAGTGGTGGGTTTGATTTTTCAAATTCAGGGTGCCCAAGGATAAAGTAGGTAATAGGGCACCTTGAATTGGTGCTTGTTTTAAGCGGGCGTCTATTGAAACTTAATGTACCCCCTCGTACTGCCTGTCAGCCAATCAGCGACCTTGAATAATCTTGCCCATTTTCTAAAAACCCTCAAGCAATTCCTAAGAGTACACCTAAATCATCAATGTATACAAGTTCTCTAACATACTGTAAGTGTTCCAAAAGATACATTTTAGAAAACTGGAACAGCCCACAACTGATGCCATTTAAAGAGAATAGATGGCTAATGAAATTAACAGAGACAATGAGTATAGAGAAACCTCTAATGAATTTTGAAGAACCTATATACAATGTATAATCCACATGGAGTGAAGTTTTAAAATGATTACCACCTACTTTAAGAATTTAATAAGTCTTTATACTAAAATTCAAAAGTCCCAGAAGGTGGCTACATGAAAACAAATGCTGGTATCACAACATAGTAGTAAATTCCAAAGAGCACAAAGCTGAGCTACCCAGCAATATGATAGAAGTGATCTTAAAAGCTAAGTCAAGTTAACATAGAGGATAATGTATGGTCCTCTATCGTTAACCGGTCAGTTAACAGTCGAGAGGTTGCCAGGGTGACCATGAAAACCTCGAGAGCGAAGCTCGAGAGGTTTACGTCGCCATGGCAACCTCGAGATGGTTAAAATTGACCGGTTGCCGATAGAGGGACTATACATTATTTTATAGTGTATGGTCCCACTAAAAAAAAAAGGGCTTACGTTTTTTAAAAGTCACCGCCGCTGACCCTTCAGTCGCTTCCCGTCGGTTTTCCTTCAGTCGGTTTCCGTTAATAAAGCGCGCACATGCGCAGACCACTCGCTGTTGTTAACCTATCGATGTGACGTAGGATCGATAGGTTAACAACATATCTACGTCACATCGATAGGTTAACAACCTTAGGAAATGATGATTTCCTAAGGTTAACAGCGTTCTAACATACATTATAAAGCATTTATTCAAAAGTTTAAAACAAGCTCATTCAGACAAGCAGCACCTGTACACATGACTGCCAACATTTTGTGTCACTCTGACGCTGTGATAATTCCTAATCTTTTTAAACAGTTCCCAATCTTCAACCTGCAGGATTTGATTTGCCTTCTTCCAGATTCTGTCCATCTAATCTGTTTTTATTTTTTTTTTTCATCTAATCATGGGTGGTGTCTATTTCTTTCTCTGTTTTTTTAAGTGAGGAATTCTTATTGCAGATATCCATGAAAGTGTTTCTAAAATTCCTAACTGCTAAATCCATGTCTGGGATGAGGTTTACTCCTTTCCAGTTTACTTGCCCTATTTGTTGTTGGCAACACAACTTATTAAAATTCTTAAAGATGCTAATATATTTAGCTGGAACTAAATTTACTCTGTCAAGCTTTTGTTCTAATTCACATTCTATATAACAATGATCCCCTAAGTCTGGTGTCTGATGATAATAAAATAAGTGTGCAAGTTGACAATGACATCAAATATCAAACACTGGTACAAGCCTTACACAATATCAAGACCTGGGCTAACTTTAATAAAATGTGTTTTAATGTAGATAAATGCACAACACTCCAACTAGGAAAGAGAAATCTTTGCACAAGTTAAATCCTTAATGGAGCCACTTTCAAATCTGTAACTATGGAAAGTGATCTAGGTGTAATTATCAATAATGACTTTTCACATGGTGAATACTGAAGCAAATTACTTTGGCAGCTAACAGGCTTACAGGCAAGGACCCTAAGTCACCACCCACCATGCTCAACATAAATGGAACACCAACATCTGACCTGTACACAATCACCAACACCTTTAACAATGCGTTCTCCAACTTGGATAGTGTCCTCCCTTCTAATTTCTTTGAAGCCCCCTCTGGTAGTAACCCTCCTGCAACTACTCCTCTCCTACACCCTGCCCCACAATTCTACTTCAAGGAAATTCCAGTGCATAAAGCCAGAACCTATATTCGGAAGGCCATTCACAACGCAGGCTACAGCGGTGACTCCCTTGACCTGAAGTTGTTAGCACTTGTTCTTGAAGAAGTCCTTGAACCCCTGACAAAGGTCCTCAACCTATCACTAAGGATGTCCCAGTTCCCATCTCGCTGGAAACAGGCGACCATCACACCGGTACACAAAAGTGGAGACAAATCACTGCACTCCAACTACAGACCTATCTCCATCTTCCCTCCATTGTCTAAGGCCCTGGAGAGCATCACCTCAGACCAACTAGTCAAGTCCTGGAAAAATACGACATCCAGTGTCCTGAGCAACATGGTTTCCAAAAAGGGCACAGTACCACCACTGCACTATTAGAATTCACTGGCTTCATCCATACCACGCTCGATCAAGGAAACTGTGTAAGGGCAGTATTCATTGACCTTGCAAAAGCCTTTGATACTGTGAACCACCCACTCCTACTCAAGCAATTATCAAACATTGGGCTCTCCAATGAAGTGCTGCTCTGGTTTTCAAGCTACCTTGGGGAGAGGGTCCAGCGGGTTAGGATTGCCGGTGTCACCTCGGAAGAAAAGCCAGTCCTTTCAGGGGTCCCACAGGAGTCCATCCTGGGGCCACTACTCTTCAGCCTCTTCCTCAACGACCTTCCCAGTGTCTGCCACCAGAAATTACTGCTCTACGCTGATGGCATGAACATGTTCACCAACCACCAAACACAGAGCTCCTTGAGAAACAATTACAGCTTGAATTCATGCGCATCGAAGAGTGGTTCAAGTCACACAAACTGGTCATGAACTACTGCAAAACAAAGGTTATGACCTTCTACAACGCCAGGAGCAAGTACAAATCCCGTGACCTCACCATCCTAAACCAAACAGGGACCTTACTTGGACACGTTCCTGATTTTAAATAGCTAGGTGTCACATTGGACAGCTCACTTTCCTACCATCGGCACATAGATTCTGTCGCCAAAGCCACCAACATCCGTATAGGCCTGCTCTACAGGCACAAACACTGCATGACTCCTGACACTCTCCGGTTGGCTATCAACAGCTCTGTCACCTCCATCATCGATTATGGGCTAGCAATTTATGGCTCTGCCTCTGCCTCTGCCCTCCGCAGAATTACAGTTGCACTCAACAAAGCATGGAGGCTGCTAACTGGGGCTGACCGACTTACACACACTTGTGACCTGTACACTGAGGCAGGATGGCTTCCTCTCATCTGCCGGATACAGTATCAAACCTGCCTCTTAGCCAAAAAAGTCCTCCTCAAGGTCATGCCCCCAGGCATTGAAAAGCTCCTCATTGACCACTACAGCACCCAGCAAACTAGAAGTTCACAACAACTAACCTTCCTTGTCCCCAGATGCTGGACTACCATGGGCCAGAGGCCTTTGCCCTCAGAGCACCACAGTGGTACAATACTCTCAACAAAGAAACTCTTACTGCTGCTGCACTTGGCCTTTAGAGACAACTCTGACTTTATCTCATTTCAACTAGTCGTTGTGACTGCCTTGCCTAATCAGCCCACTGCTCACTGCCCTCCACTTCAGTCTTGACAGCTACCTCTCCCCACCTTGCCCCTTCTACCTGCCTACCTTTGTCCCATCTCCCTTTCCTCCCCGTGCATTTTCTGATTTTATCCCTCCTCCCTCCCTCCCTTTAGAGCTCTTACCCTCACCCTCCACCCTCCGACAACGGCTTTCCTGCCTGCATACCCCCTCTCACCTGCAGCACTTATTTCTAAGATTGACCTTGGCTGGTGTGTCATGCTACCTAACATTTGGCACATTTTGAATTACTGGAATTTCCTAAGCCTCAGTCTCTTACTTCTTTTATTGTGTAACTATGTATTATTATTGACCTTTGTATGTATGTATACCCCATTCCTTTGCGTGGAAACTTTGTAAATGAGCAGTTCCTGCTCAAAGGTATTACAATCCTAGATTTCAATAAAATAAAAATAAAATAAAATCTGCAAGGCCTTTGTATCTAGGTGTGAAACCTGTATTATACCCTTGTATAAATTCTACTTCAGGCCTCATTTCGACTATGCAGCATGATTTTGGTCTATGTATTTGGACAAGGATATCAAATTACTTGATAATATTCAGAGAGGTGTAACAATATAGATACCTAAGATAAGAAGGTTATCATATATGGAAGGGTTGTCAGCTCACCCCTGCACCCAAACCAACATCATTGAGGTCCCATAATAAGCAACTGTAAATCCAGCAGGCATACACAAATTAAAGTGACAATTTGTTCACCATACATGCTTGTAGTTTATCAAATCAAATCAAATCAAAATTTATTTATAAAGCGCATTTCAATAAATCAAAGCGCTGATACAAAACAGGAAATAAAACATCAGCAATAATAAATAAAAACATAAAACAATAAAATAACCATAAAATAAACTAACCAAATGCCAGTGAAAACAGATGACTTTTCAGGGATCTCTTAAATGATTCCACAGACAGGCACTCTCTAATCTGACGGTAGAGAATTCCATAGGGTGGGGCCATAAAAGAAGGCCCTTGCCCCAGATGATTTAAGACAAACCCTGGGAATCTCTAGCAATCCCTCGCCAGAGGAGCCGGAGGGGTGGAAAGGACGGTAGGGACAGAGGAGATCTTGCAGGTAGCCTGGTCCCTTATGGAACATTCTCCCTTCTTATTTGGTGGACTACACTGACTTTAATAAATTCAAATCTGAATTGGATGAATTTCTATTTAGCAAACAAGGTTAATACCCCCACACAGTGTAGGAGACAGTCGTGATGGGCCTAGTGCCTTCTTCTGCCTTAAATGACTGAGTAATACATGCCCAGGGATAGTTTCAATATGGAATTACAGTACATAATAAATGTTTAATACTTCAGAGATATAACCATCATCACTGTGCTAATGATACCATACCAAGACTTTCTGGATTTTTTGAATAAGAGAAACATTTTTTCAGCTAATTTCAGGTCTAAGCAAGCTAAATGGGGTGAGTAGACAGACTGCCTGTTTACCCCCGCCTAGGCCATATACACCTTTAAAAAAATAGAACAGAATGTCTAGTGAACAATGATGGCCCTGTAAATAACACTATATGGCCAGGACATTCATAGGTCCTGGTTTTGGCTAACTTAATGTTTTCTCCAGGGGCAAATTAGTGCCTGGAGCAAGCGAGAGATACAGTGGAACTTGCTTTGCAAGTACTAACACATGTCCCAATATACCAGCTAGGCACTGTCCAGACTGCAATCACAGTATAATGCTGGCAGTATAGTCTAGAGGTTAGAGTAATGAGCTGTGAACGAGCTTGGTACATCCAGCAGACCTGGATACGATTCTCAAAACCTCCTCTTGCATACTGTGTGATTCTCAGCAAACCACTTAATCTCCCAGTACTCCTGGGTCACCCCTGAAAACAGGCACCTATGCCTAGTGGACCTTAACCCCACAACAAAACCCAGCCCCCTACTGGTCATAGGAGGTATGCATCCAATAGAATGTTTATGGTGCTTGCAATTGCAATCAGGCTGTTAGGCCCACTAATTATTTATTTATTTATTTCATTTTGTTGACTGAGTAAGTGCACTAGACAACACACTGCCTTTTTCAGGCATGACCCGAGAGGTTACAGAACAATGGTCAACAGCAGAACAATCAGACAGTAGTGAACAAAGCAGAATACATAACATTAATTTTCTGAGCAATTCAGTAGGCACAATTCATGGCATTTTGAGCTTAGACATTGAGAATTAGTAAAGAATATTCAGTGCAGGGGAAAGTGAGTGTAATTACCCAATCAGTAGAAGATGGGGGGCTCTAGGTAGGATGGACTTCAACAACATGTAGAGTGAGAAAGTCATTTATGTACTATCTAAAGAGAAAAATTGGGTGTCAGTTGCAGGTGCAGATGTCGGAGTCACTTAAGAACTTGTGAAGTGCTTGCTTGAAACAGATTATGATTGCTCCTTTGGAGCAATATGCCATATTGTACCTTAAGGTACATACGACCCAATAGCACTAACAGGTTTGAAATCCTCTTCAGTGCCTGTCAGAACTACCTGCACTGGTGGTCTAGTGCACAACAGCCCTCCCAAACATCCCTACCAGTATGTAATAATGTTTCTCTGGTATCCTGTGGTCCCCCACCACTGAACACCTGCCAGTATTACTTTATTATTTCCATGGTATACAATGGTTCCGCCTACCCCAGAGTTCAAATCCCCAACTACCCATGCTGTTCCCAGCACCCTCCCCCCACTGGTGACTTTCACAAATCCACCACTCACCTCCACAGCTGGCCACCAACTGAAATTCCACAATAGCACATGTACTGTAGTCACAGCTGTGACTACAGTAGGTGAACAATCTCAAACTGTCAGTTGGTGGCCAGCCATGAGGTGAGTGGAGGGTCTGTATGCATCACAAAGTGGGGGAGCCCTGAACACAGGGTGGATGAGTCGGGGTTGAACCCTTCTGAGGGGTTGCACCATGGTCTGGGCAGGTGGGTTGGATGGGGGAATTCAAACCTGGGGAGAGAAGGGGACCATAGGGCACCAGGGAAATATTAAGCTAATACCAGAGGGGTATTTGGGGGCAAGGGAACCACTAGACACCAGGAAAATATTAAACTAATACTGGAGGGGAGTTTGGGGGTGCCATGGTTAGAGGGTGTTGTTGATAAGACCTGGTAGTGCGGTCTTCCCCAGATGCCCTTCCTACTAGGACAGTGTTATGCAAGTCTATAAAAAAACAAGACTGCTGTGATAGCAGATCTTGTTGGTACATCGGATCTGGCTTGCATCACCGAGACTTGGCTGGATGAAAATGTAGGTCCAGTCTTGGCATCAGCAGTTCCAGCCAGGTACTCAATGATACATAGCCCGATGATGGATTGTAGGGGCGGGGGTATAGCCATTTGTTTTTAGTTGGAGCTGGGCCTTATGGATATTCCATTGGGGGCAACCAGATCCTTTGAGTGTATCGTGGGCGTGGGTGTAGGATGCAGGATACTCCTTGTTTACCATCCACCAGGTGATGGGAAGAATTCCTGCAGGAAGTCACAGGCTTCATCATTGACATGGTGTTGGAGTCCCCAGGTGGTTAAATCTGGGGGCTGTCAATGCCTGGATCGATGATGAACTCTCGCAGTTTGGTCAAGACTTCCTCCAACTGATGACTTTGTTGGGCCTTACACAGGTAATTACCTCTGGGACCCACAATCATGGTCACTCATTGGACCTGGTGTTCCTCCTGGGGATGGAGATCTCTGATTTGGTGGTGGAACCAGTCAGATGGCCGGACCATCACACCATAGGGTTCAGTTTCATAGCTCCCCCAATGAACCTGCCCCTATGGAGATGGTCCAGTACTGCCCTTTAAGGGATGTGACCCCAGATGGTCTAATGGCAGTGCTTGATCTGTCGGGTATGCCGAGTGAATGCTTGGATCCAGGAGATCTGGTACATGCCTATAATAAGGCAGTGACAGTGGCCCTAGATTCCATAGCTCCTGTCCATGTTCATCCCCTCACTCTTCCCCCATGATCCCCATGGTTTGATGGGACCTTGCAGGCATTGAGGAGAGTGGGACAAAGGTTGGGGAGGCGCTGATGGAAATCAAGTCTGGCTGATGACAAACTTAGATTGATGGATCATTACAAGGTCTATCAATCAGCAGTCACCCGTAAGAAGGCAGAATTCCTGTCCAGGGAGATTGCTGCTACACAAACCGACTGGCTCAGCTCTTCCGGACTGTCAACAGATTGTGCAATCCAATTTGTCTCCAGTCTGGAGGAGTTTTTTCACAAGATAAGTGTGATGAGTTCACTCATTTTTTCACAGATAAGGTTGCCACCATCAACTTTGGGATCTGTCTAGCCCCCTCTATTGGGTGTTGCAGAGGTCGGCAGGAGGTTGCGAGCACCCAGTTCACCTGGTCTGACTTCAGCCGGCCGGCGATCAGTGACATCATGAGGATCATCCAGACTTTGCGTCCAACCTGCTGTAGTTTGGACCCGAGCCCAATGCACCTCCTTGTGGTGTGCATTGAGAAAATCAGCCCAGTCCTAGCTGAGATAGTCTGGCAGTCATCGGAGACAGGGGTATTTCCTGACCTCCTAACGGAGGCGGTTGTGTGACTACTCCTTAAAAAACCCCTCCCTTGACCTGGACTGTCTGACAAACTACAGACCTGTCTTTAACCTGCCCTTTGTGGGTAAGGCTATCGAGAAGGTGGTTGCGTTGCAGCTGGATGATCATTTGACCATCCATGATGTCTATGATCCTCTCCAGTCCGGATTTAGGAAGAGGCATAGTACAAAGATAGCACTTGTTTGGGTACTTAATGATCTCCTAATAGCGAGGGATCTGAGGACCCGTTCAGTCTTGGTCCTCCTTGATCTCTCTGCTGCATTCAACACTGTGGACAATGGTGTGTTGTTTGAGTGCCTGCAGTTCATCTGCAGACTGTCTGGTACAGTCCTCAGTTGGTTTCAATCATTCCTCAAGGGTAGGACTCAGAGAGTGGTGTAGGGGATTTATCCCTCAGCCCTTCTTCCCTATCCTGTGGGGTACCGCATGCTCCATTCTGTCACCCATGTTGTTTGTAGTGTATATGATGCTGTTAAGAGACATTATTAGGTGGTGCGGTCTGAGTTTCCACTGCTATGCAGATGATACTCAGCTATACATGTCCTTTGTGCCCAAACAGGGTGGAGCCCTCTCAGTCTTTAACAACTGCCTCTCTGAGATCCAGGATTGGATGAGTGCCAGCTGGCTGCTTTTGAACCTGTCTAAAACTGAAGTGTTGGTGCTGGACCCAGGTCATCAGGGTTCAGGTTTGCTTGCTGGACATCCTTCTGGGCTTTGGATTGTAGGCGTCCAGCTGATGATCTCTGACTGGGTGCAGAATCTGAGCATTATTTTTGTTGATGGCCTGACGCTTAAATCTCAGGTGTCGGCCATTGTCAAGACCTCTTTTTACCATCTGAAGAATATCACCTGGGTAAAGCAACTGGTACCGCCTAACGACCTTCCAACTTTGGTCCATGCCTTTGTGACCTCCTGCGTTGACTACTGTAATGCCCCTTGCCCAGGGCTGCCGGGGGTTAATATCTGCCACTTGCAGCTAGTGCAGAATGTGGCAGCCAGGCTGTTGACTGGCTCTTCAAGATCATGCCATATCATGCCTGTGCTCTGCAGACTGTACTGGCTGCTGATACAGTGGCAGATCACCTTCAAAGTTGAATTGCTGGCCTACAAAGCCCTACATGGCCAGGGACCTTGATACTTGCAAGATCTGCTTTGTCCCTTCTGCCCCCTCTGCCCCCTCCGCTCCTCTGATGAGGGACTGCTAGAGGTTCCCAGGGTTTGACTAAAAACCTTCTCTACCTCATCAGGTGAGGGAGTGCCTGACAGTCCAGAGCTTTAAGACTGCTCTAAAAACATATTTACTCAGCTTGGCCTTCCCTGAGTTTCATTAGAATTCTGAGATCGTTATTTAAAAATTGTATTAGCTGTAAAATTCAGAAGATGGATTTTAAGTAGTTATGAACTTTTAGATATTATGTTGTTGGTTTTAATTAATATTGCTTTATTTGTTTATGTTTTTAGTCCCATTGTACAAGTGCATTGAACAGATCCTGGAATTGAGCTTTTTATAAATAAAGTTTATTTGATTTGATTTCAGGAGGCAAATGTTAATGTGGCGCCGACAACTACTCACCATGTCTAAAAACCTACCAATATGTCAGAGTGCCTATATACAAGGTGTCATAAACTGCTTTGTATAGGCACACCAGCATATTTTAGGGGCAGTAACAAGCAGGTTACTGACTTATTAAACATGCCAGCCAGTATGGCAATTTATAGTCCTTCCAGCTTTGAAGGTGCAAAATGGTGCACCTGACTCATTAACCCATTTTGCAATCACAAACAGGGAATGAATATTAAGGCCTATGAGTTTAATGTGCTTTGCTCCCCATTGTTATTTAAGGGGAAAAGTATATAAAATGAGTGACTTGCTGGACAGTATCCATATTTCAAGTTAACATAGAAACATAGAAACATAGAATTTGATGGCAGATAAGGACCGCTTGGCCCACCTAGTCTACTCATTTCCCTACCTAATGGATAAGCTGCAGATCCTAGTTAACCAGCAGCCTACTTCTTTCTACCCCCAACCCCTAGAATTGCCTTATGGCTGTCCCATGCATGCTTGAATTCAACCACTGTTTTGACTCCACAACCTCCTCCAGAAGGCCGTTCCATGCATCCATAACCCTCTCTGTGAAAAATACTTCCTTACATTACCTCTGAGCCGCCCCCATCTTCAAATTGTGCCCCTTGTTCTTGCACACCTCTTTTTTTGAAAGATGCTACCCTCTTGGACTTTGTTGATTCCCTTGAGGTACTTGAAAGTTTCTATCATGTCCCCCCTCTCACTCCTTTCCTCGAGGCTATACATATTTTGCAAGTTATAATTAATTGGTCATTTCCTTAAACTCTGATCCTCTCTTCCCCTGTGTATCCTCTGTGCCTTGTCTCCCTTCTCCCTTAGGTCTCTTCTTCATGACTTTACTACTCCCATCTGCAACTGGCCATGACCCCCATCCCTCTACACATATTACCCCCGTCATGTTTGCTCACTCTGCCCCCATTAAGCCTGGTTCAGGTAATTTATCTTTGCATATCTAAGCTCAATTTTTGGCTACTGAACACTTTGTTGTACTTTTTTACCCTGCACTGTTCAGCATTATGCTCCTTTTGATGAACAAACTGTTTCTATAGACTCTTTCATTTTGTATATCTGTTAGTGTACTATCCATTTTTTCTCCTTTGTGCTATCTTCCATACCCCTCCCCCTAGACACATCTTGAAACAAGCCATTACCAGCTCAGTATGTCTTTCTTGCTAGACCTTTTGAAATAAAGAAAAATTAATATAGTGTTTTTCTTTAGGGCCACTGCTATTTTAAAAATTAAAGCAGCAGTGCAATGAAATGGCTAAAAATTGACCCACCTTTTTACTTCCTTATCAATGCCAGATGTCTTCCAGTTTATTATGGTGGTACAATTTTCAGTTTCTGTTATCACATAAAATTTTATGAAAGTTTTAAAATAATTATTTCTCAAGAAAAGAAGATGGCCACCTCATTCTTGCATAGAAATAATAATACTGAGGACCCAAGGAGGATAAGAATCTAGGCAAAAATGCAAATGTACAGTACACGCTTAGAAGCATGCAGAAAACCAAAATCAACAGTTCTGCCAATATTTTCATAACCATAGCAGAAAATTAGCTTTTTGGAATAACTTTTTTGTTGCTCTGCTGCTTTAATTCTATTGCCACTTTTTTTAATTATCAATTGCTAACATTAACTGAAGAAGTAAAACTGCCCCAAAAAAATGGCAGTTTGACACACTGTCTGATCTCTGAACAAGCATACTGTATTTAATACAACTTGTACTGTCCATTTGTCTTCATTTCACAGAGCTTGAGTTCAAACAATTTTAGTGTCTGGCAAGTCTATTCAATCAAGATAAAGCTACTGCTGAATAATTTACAGCTTCTCTCTTAGGTTGGAATGAATAGGTTTTCTTGCCCTTAGCAAATTCCTTTGCTCAACATAGACAAGGATCATCAGAGAGACACCATAATAAAGTCAGCTAACACTATGACACTAAAATGTTAGGGCTCTTTTCAAAAAGGTCAAGTGTGACAGAGAGGAAAATATCAACAGGCAAAAAGTAAAAGGTCTTTAGTTGGGGGTTGTGAATATTAACCACAGGTATCTTGGAGCAAGGGGTCTAGCTGTTTGAATTAATAAAATCAAATATTTTTGTATTTTACACTATTCTATCACATTCAGTCAGATCCAACTGTGAATGCCTAGCAATAAAGCTTTTGATAAGGTCAGGGCACAAATCTCTGTCATTCTGTCTGCATCTATTCCACCAGGTAAAAAAATCTGGGCATAGAGTCACTTGCTCTCTACTTCATGCAACTTCATCAGAACTGGGAATATGTTGTTACTGGTGACTTTAACATCAATTGAAATGCTATTGGACAGGGTACATCCAAGGGTACTGAGGGAACTAGCAGAAGAGCTTGCAGGGCCATGGGCGAGCCTGTTCAATAGTTCACTGGAGTCAGGCATGGTGCCACAGGACTGGAGAATGGCACATGTGGTGCCCCTTCACACGAGTAATCTCAAGGATGACCAAGAGAATTGCAGACTGGTCAGTCTTACCTCAATTGTGTGCAAGCTCATGAAAGCCATACTTAAGAAAAGGTTGGTAAATATCTGGAGGTGCACAGTCTCTGGGTGAAGCAGCACAGGTGTATAGGGAGGAGACCATATCAAACAAATCTGATGTACTTCTTTGACTGTGTCACTAAGACAGTAGACAGGGGCCAAGCAGTAGATATCCCCTATCTGGATTTCAGCAAGGCCTTTGATTCTGTTCCCCACTGAAGGTTGATCAGGAAGTTTGTGGATCTCAGGGTTTGGGAGAAGATGACCAGATGGATGGTAAATTGGGTGAGGGATAGAACCCAGATGGTGGTAGTGGGGTAGAGTTATCTAGCACCAGAGAGGTCAATAGTGGGGTCACTTAGGGTTCAGTACTGGGACTGGTATTGTTCAATGTTGACATCAGTGACATTGGGGATGGCATTTAGGGTAAAATATACCTATTCTTGAACAATGCCAGGCTCTGCGGGAGGATGCACACAGCTGAAGAGATACGGGACCTACGGGATGATCTAAAAAAGCTTGAGGAGTGGTCTTTGATCTGGCAGCTTGGCTTCAATGCCAAGAAATGCAAAGTTATAGAAAGAAAGAAAGAAAAAAAGAAAGAAAGAAAGAAGGAAAGAAAGAAAGAGAGAAAGAGAGAAAGAAAGAAAGAAAGAAAGAAGAAGAAAGAAAGAAAGAAAGAAGAAGAAGAAAGACACTGGAACCAAGAATCTCAGGATGGCGTACTACGTTGAGGGATCCAGGCATCTCCAACAAAGGAGAAGGAACTGGAAGTGATTATCACTAGTGACTTAAAGCACTCCAAGCAATACAAGAAAGCATCAACAAGGGCAAACAAGATGTTGGGAGATATAGCTAGAGGGATGAGCAGTAGGAGACAGGAGGTTATACTGTCCTTGCACAGGTGACTAATGAGGATATATCTAGAGTATGGAATTCGGTACTGGTGCCCACATCTCAAAAGGACATTAAACTGCTGGAGATGGCCCAGAGGAGGCTATAAAGATGACTGTGGGTCAGCAGGGTAAGGCATATGATGAGAGGTTGAGGGCATTAAACATGTACTCGCTGGAGGACAGTAGGGAGAGGGGACATGACTGAGACACTAACTACTTGAAAAGCTTAAATAAGGTGGTTAAGGAGGGTTTCTTCAAGCTACCTACATGATGACCATAACATGAGGAGACACAGTCTAAAGCTGGAGGGTGAAGGTTTAGGAGGGAGGTAAGAAGGTACTTCTTCATGGAGAGGGTGGCCAGTTGAAATCGCTGCTTGAAGAGGTGATCTCAAAGACAGTGGGCATCTTCAAAAGAGGCTAGGATAAACATAAGGGGAAGGTAAGGGTCAAGCATGGGGAGGATAGAAAGGATGGAAGGAGTGTTGAGTGGGGCAAGGTCAGTAGTTCAAGCTGCGGACCCTCTAATACAAGCAGACTAGACAGACCAAATGTCCTTCTTCTGCTGGCGTCTTCATATGTTTATATGCTAAGTCCAGCACAGGTCATAGGCATAAAATGTCCAGCCTATTTCCTACAGAAATGGTCACTGAGCAAGCTAGCACCAATTATAAAACAGGCAATATGATGCTACTTGATTGGGTACTAGTTACACACCCTGATAGGGTTAAG
This sequence comes from Neoceratodus forsteri, assembly GCA_016271365.2. Lineage (NCBI taxonomy): Eukaryota > Metazoa > Chordata > Ceratodontiformes > Ceratodontidae > Neoceratodus > Neoceratodus forsteri. The sequence continues at coordinate 828,597,304 of CM057452.1, forward strand.
GTTGTCAAAGTTCTGCCTGATACTCTAAGTGACCACTTCCCGGTGCAGTGTCTATGGGCAGCTAAACAGACAAGGCCACACACCACCACCAACCCCTGATCATAGTCAGCTGAGTCCTAAATTAAATGATGGTGCCTGAATGCAAATCTTACTTGGCCCAAATTGATTGGAGCTTCTTAGATGTCATTCCTGATAATGACTTGGCCCTAGAATTCTTTGTTTCTGAGTTCACACTTGCCTGTGGTAAATTTGCACCTTTTAAAAGTGCAAGGCAAGAGAAACACCATCCAAATGGATCATCTCCTAACTCCTTGCCTGCATGAGGGAGAGGGACAATCTGTGAGCACTGACCAGGGAAACAGTGTCCCATGTCCACCTGCAGAGGTATAAGGAAGCCCACAATAAGTGCACTAGTATGTAAGGAAAGGCCAAATCTGACCTCTGTAAGGACCAGCAGACCTAGAACTGGAGCAATGGCAAAAGACTCTAGGACAACATCTCAGAGCTCCTTAGCAAGGGAATTAAAACCACTCCTCTAATACTTATAGTGGAGGATCGAGAGGTCCATGATTCCACTTAAATTGTCAATTACTTCAACACAGCTTTTACTTACCTCCATTTCTTCATCCCCACTGAGCCTGCCCAGACTCTCTGCAGGGAACCAGATCTTGAACCCTGTCAGATGGTGGGCTGTGAACCAAGGTACCCTACATTCTACTTTGAGGATGCTTCAGTCAAAGACACATCAAAATACAAATTTGGCAAAACTAGGTGTAGAAGTGATTTGGTTCATATGAAACTTCCTGCCCTGGTGGTAGAGGAACTTTCCCACACCATCTCTAGAATTTAACTTTTCACTGTGCTACTCGAAGTTCACAGAGAAGTAGAAATACACACTGGTTACACCAGTTTCTAAAACCAGAGACCACATTAGCCTTGCCAGTTACAAAGATATTTATTTTCTCTCCCCATTGTCAAAGACCTTCAAGAGAATACTCTCTGACCAACTTGTCATATACCTGTAACAATACAGCATCCAGTATAAAGGGCAGCATGGCTTCTGGAAGCTCCACAGCACCAACTCGGTGCTGTTGCAATACACCAGCTATGATCATAAGACCCTTGACAATGGTGAATTAGTCAGAACTATATATATATTGACCTTACTAAAGTCTTCAATCTGGTCAATGATAAGCTTCTACTTAACAAACTCCTTGGCCTGAGCTTGTCACAGAACACAGTTGATTGGTTCCACAGCTATGTCATCAATTGTTCCTAGCAGGTGAAGACTGATCAATCTTTGTCCGATATTAGCGGACTATCTATTGGTGTCCCCCAGAGCTCCAACTTGGACTCACTCCTTTTTGGCCTCTTCATAAATCAACTGTCTGATGCATGTCAGACTGCAAACATATTCCTCTATGCTAATGATGCTGTCATCTATCCAAAAACCCTGACCTTGACAGCCTTACTGCCTCTCTCCAAAGTAACTCTCAGTCACTTGAAAGCTGATTCTCTAACAAGAAACTGTTCCTCAAGTACAAAAAAACCAAAGACTATGCCTTCTCTAGCCTCCCACAGAAGAGGAATGTGCCTCTCTTTGTCATCCGAAATGACCAAGGTCACTTTGAACAGGTGGAGACTTTCAAATACCTTGGAGTAACTCTGGATGACACTTTACCTTTTGTACTCCATGTTGACAGTCTGGTGGCCATAGTTACCAGAAGACTGGGTGCCTTGTATCGTAAAAGGAATAATCTCTCTGGGGATGCTAGATGCCTTATTGTGACCAGCTCCATTCTGTCACTTATAGATTAGGGACTCCCTGTCTATTCCTGTCTATGGTGCTGCCTGTGACACAGTGCTAATCAGAGTAAAGCTGATCTGTATTAAGGCATGTCCTTTGGTACATGGTGCAGATAACCACACTTATACTTTTACCCTTCACACACACTAACTGGCTACCTTTACCCAGCAGAATAAAGCTACAGACCTGGTTGTGAGCCAAAAATGTGCTCTTGGGCCTAACACCCCCTGCTTTAACAAATTGCTTCTGTACCATCTCCAACCAACACAACACCAGGAACATGACCTTAAGCCTCCTTTCAGGCATACTCAGCTGGGAAAGTGGTCATTTGCCATCAAGGTTGTTAAATGGTTAAACGATATATCTAATACACTGATGAATTTCCCCAAGTTTAATCAGTCTAAGAGATCTTTGAGGTCTGCCTTTGCAGTTCAATAAATGCAAATGCAACCATTAAGCAGTTTTATTCAGTTTCTCACTGTACATAACCTGTGCCTTTTTATACAACGATCTGTATCAAGTTTTTCAAAACTGTGTGTAATTGTTCTGCCTCAAGTGCTTGGAGCCTCACTTGACTGCATTTCTACTGGAACTCCTTATTATACTTTGCAAATGAGCAATTGTGCTCAAAGGTAATTGCTAACATTTTCAATAAATAAGTAAAATAAAATAATGACCATTTAAAGAGTTTAGGTCCACCTTTTAGGGCAAACATCAATGGGAGGGAGGAGTGACCTTTATAAAGCACTTTCTGTGCTTGTGTACAGCTGTAGCATTCCATGTTGCTCCAAAGTCCACGTCCACCTTAGCCAAACCGGACCCCTCTTTCACTCCTTCTGCTGATTTGCCCTGGACAGTTCCCTTCATACCCACCACTGCTCCTTGTACTCCTCCCTCTCCCTCCTAGGGTTGTGACCTGTCCAGTTTTAGACTGGATAATCCATTTCTTAGGGCCCTTATCCCATCATATGGTTTTGCTTAAATGTAGTGCAGTTTAGGGGCCATTTTGACTGCTCACATAACTCTTAAAATTAATTGTATTAAATCATTTACTGTTGTGGCTGAGGGTTCAGGTTACAAAAAAGTTCTGATGTCATACAGATCTTTTTAAAAACAGTCAGGCTGGGTGGTGTTAAGTATGACCATTAAGACCATTAACAGTAAATCAACATAATCTGTTCCATTCTGAATTTTAAATATGGTCTTTTACTGCTGTGATAAGCAACTGCTTGTATACCTTTATACGCTATCCTGTATTCTTTTTTGTTTGTCCTACAATCTGATATGTTTTTAACCATTTTTGTTAAATTAATTATCTTAATTTTATTGCATTTGTCACTACATGGATTCTGTCTCACCTGAGTCCTCACTAACTGCTGTTCTCATTTTTCATAGTACCTGGACATTCCATGATATTAGTTACACCATTAAATGCCAGTCTGATGAATAGCATGTAATGGTGTATCTATTGTTGTGGATTGTCTTAGAAATATGAAAAGAAACAGCAGTAGCTACTGGGGTAGAAGGAACACAAAGCAGAATTGAGGTACCGCAAACATAGATTATTAATTTATCAAAAATGGGATAACGAATATCAGAATACATGACTGACATGGAAAGGAAAAGGGGACTGTGTTTAGCAAAGGTTAAAGCAATGAGCTGTAGACAAGATTGGTACATTCTGCAGACCTGGTTTTGATTTTCACAGCCTCAACTTGCATACTGTGTCGCCCTGAGCAAGTCACTTAACCTCCCTGTGCTGCCAGGTTGCCCCTGTAAATGGGCCTTGTGCCCAATAGGCCTTAACTGGCTATCAAATTATGAAAATAAAATAAAAAATTAAAATAAACACATAATAACGGAATAAAATGATTTCCTCTCTTTGAAGTCTTCTCAGACATTAAAAATACTTTGGAGGAGGAGCAATATACTCATCGTAAAAACAGGTGAAACCAGGGGTGGAGTTTAAAGTATCACTCTGTATCACTCAGTGTGTTAGACAGAAGCAGATTTGTGGCCCATCAAGTCTGTCTCCCACTCTTAGTGGGTGTATTATACCCTGATGTTAAAAATTTGAAGGTACCAGTCAAATACAATCTTAAATCTGTCAAATCTGGTGATGTTGACTTGGTAATGGGATAGAGTATTCCATGCTTTCGATGCCCTTACTGTGTAAATGTTGTCCCACTTGTTAGTGTTGGTCTTTAGTATTTTCAGTGGCCAGTTATGAGATCTTCAATTGACCTTTCTGTTCCTGGTTCCTATGTCACATTGTGTAGTGAGATCTGTGTCATTTAATATTTTATACAGTAATAACAAGTTGCCTCTTTTCCTTCTCTTTTCCAAGCTAAGCAGGTCCAAGTTCCCCAGTCTTTCACCATAGGGCATATTCTTAAGCCTCACGATCATCTTGGTGGTACTTCTCTGTACACTGTCAATGAAGTTGATGTCTCTTTTAAGATAGGGGGACCGGCTGTAAACGCTAGATCATGTCCTAAACCTAACCCCTCTATGACAACTGCGACTAATACTCTTCTCACCTTGGACTGCCTATAGTTAATGCCAATAACACCGTTGACTTGTTGTAATGAAACTGTATCTACCAACTTTGTCTAAATGTACCCACTGACTATGTATGTACTCTGAAACTGTGTTACTGTATTCTACCAGAATCCTCACCTAATGTAAAGTTGTTGGTGTTCTCAACCCTGGGTCACCCCTGAAAAGGGATCTCTGGTCTCAGAGGCTTACCTGGTCACCAAAATCTAAATAAATAAATAAAAGAGGGACCTGTAGTCCATATGTGGCCTTACATATGTTCTGTATAGGAGGAACAAATGATGCTCACTTCTAGACATGAATGCCTTTTGGTTGCAGCCAGGTGTGTTTTAGTATTTGGTTTTCACCTCATCCAAAGGTTGCAACACTACTACCTCTCTTGATGCCAGGTACCTCACCCATTGTGTTTCATTTATCTGGAATTTCTTGCTTGGCTCCCTCCCCACTTACCTTGCCTCATTCCACACTCCCACTCCCACCCCCCACCTCATACTCCCTTCACAACTTTGGCACCCGCTCTATCATATTATCTCCTAGGACATCTTTTGCTGGGAAAGCTGCCTTCTCCTTATGCTTCCCCAAACTTTGAGGCCTTCTCCCCCTGCCATCTGCTCTTCACGTTTCCTCCACTTACTCAAAATGTCTCCTCCATGACTTCACTACTCACCTGCAGTTCCTCTGCTACTGAGCTGCTGCAATTCACCCCTTAACCCCAGCACCCCCTCTGCCCTGCAGCTCCCCCTACTCCCTCCAAAATTCGCAACCTTTACTCAATCAATCAATCAATTTTATTTGTATACTGGAAGGTATGTGAGCAAAAATGCCCATTTTCACAAACGTCCAGTGGAGAAAAACAACAAATGCAGTATAAAGACATAACAGTATAAAAAGATTACAACATATGGGTAAGAGTATCTATAGCACAACATAACGTGGCATAACAGTTTCAAATTTAATTACAGGCTGGATAAAGTAATAGGATGCATAGTGTTAACATTGTAAACAAAGAGAGAGAACAGACATAAGGAAAGGAAGGAAATGGGTGGGGCAGAAGCCCAAAAGTGCAGTGGTTGGGGATAGTGCAAGTCTATGGGGTTTGGTACTGTAGCATGGGGGGAAGGGCTTTTGAGGAGGCAGGACTTGGTAAAGGAGAATATGAGAGGAGAGTGCAGGAAAGAGTGTTGGGGACAGCGAGGATGAGGTGGAGGCAGAGTTGTAATGTGGGAGGGTGCCAGGAGTTTATAGCCGGAATTTCATGGGGACCAACCTGGGCAACCGCAGTCAGCCGTACTGAGGAAATGAGCCTTGAGGGAGGAGTTGGAAGAAGTAATGAACCTACAGGCCTGGATAGATGGGGAGGTTTGTTGTATAAATTAGTGCCCTGTAAGAGAGAGTTTTGAGCCTGCTTAGTCTGATAAAAGGAGTGGCAAAACCAAATTGGAGGCCCTCTGGTCAGATGACTGGGTACCGAGAGCAGGAAAAGGAGTTACACTGGATGGCAGCAATTTGAGGTGGATCTTGTTGAGGAAGACAGCATTTTTAGATTAAACCACCCTTCTAATGTGGGCCAGCTGAGGGAGGAGTAGAGTGTACAGTGGTGAGTTTTCCAGGGGAGACCAGTGACAAAACGAACAATACTATTGTAAGTGGATCTTAGTTTGGAGAGAGGAGTAATGAAAAGAGAGGTAAGAAGACTATGGAACCATAGTCTAGAAGTGGCAGGAGAAGAGAGCTGGCAAGGCGAAGTCTGGATGCCAGAATCAGGAACTTTCTGATCCTCTAGAGGAGACCAAGCCTCATGTGGATCTTCTTAATGAAGTTGTTGATATGAACATTGAAGGAGAGGTGGGGGTTTGAGTGGAGACCAAGGTATTTGAATTCAGACACCTGTTCGATGCGGTTTCCAGAGTTATTGAGTAGTGTGAGGTCAGGGATGGGGGCTTTTCTAGGGCCCGAGAAGATCATGAACTTGGTCCTTCTTGAAATTTAGGACCATGCTATTCCCTGAAAACCAGGAGGAAACTTACTGAAGTCAGACTGCAAATTGTGGAACATGGTGACAGGGTTTTCATCTCTGCAGGGCAGTGTCATTGGCATAAAGGACAAGTTGAGTGGATAGGCAGATAGAGGGAAGGTTGTTAATGAAAAGTGAGAAAAGAAGAGCGCCCAGGATAGAGCCCTTGGGACCCCATATGTAATCGGACATTTGGTGGAGAGGTGACCTCACTGGAGGTTAGATGGAATATCCTGGAAGGTAGCTTCTGACCCAGTCACCTACATTTTCCAAAGGCGAAGATCTTTAAGCGTGTCAAGGAGGATGGGATGGTCCACAAGGTCAAACGCCTTTATCTAGATCCACAACAACAGACCCAGTGTACTTGCCTTTGTCATTGGCCTTAAGGATGTTGCTCGTGAAACTGACCAGGGCTGTTTCAGTGCTGTGTCCAGACCTGAACCCATATTGGGCACTTGAGGTAGTTGGTAGGATTGAGGTAGGAGGAAAGTTGAGAGTGCACTACTTTCTCAATAAGTTTGAGAGTGGGCAAGGAGGGAGATGGGGAGGTAGTTTCAACATTGTTTTTGGACCCAGGTTTGAATAATGGTTTAATAATAGTGGTTTCCAGGTATTAGGAAGAGCCTGAACATAGGGATCGGTTAAGTAGCTTGGTGATGGGAACCGCTAGGACACCAATGACCAGTCTGAGGATTTTATAAACAATACTGTCAGCCCCTTTACTGGGTTCCAGGTTGTTCTTATCAATAAGCTTGAAGGTATCAGCAGGTTTGAGGACCTTAAAGTAGAAGTTATGGAGGAGCCAAACCATACTGTGTAGGTAGCTGGGGTGAGAGGGAGGAGGGTAAGCAGGGGAGGCTTATAATTTTCAAAGTCACCAAAGAAGAGTTGAAGATGTTGCCACTTCTGTAGGGTCATTGGTTTGTGTACCACCATGGTAAGAGTGATGGGATCAGAATGTTTGGTCTTGCCAGTGAGTTGAGGGTACCCACAGCTGACAGAGGCATGAGGAGGCCCCAAGTTGTTTATTATGCTGGAAGTTGATTTTGCTTTCTTTCGACGATTTACACTTGTTTCATAGGGATCTATAAAGTGAGAGCTGGAGGGTCATTTGTGCTTTGAATAACAAGCCCAGGCTTTGTCCTTCAATCTTATGATCTTGAGCTCCCACCCGAACTCTGGACTGCATTTTGACTACTGCTAATTGTCCTCTTTCAGGACTTTATTACATTGTAATGAATTACACATATAGTATATGAACATACGAAAATATGAAATAGCCATCAGAATGAGGCCCTTTGGTCTATCAGTCTGCTCAATGCACAGGGATTACAGCTCAGGCTGTTGTCCCCATTCCCCCTTCGACATTTCCATCCATTAACTTCTCCCTACCATGACACTTTTCCTCCCCTGTATCTATCCAGCCACTCTTGAAGCTAATCACTGTCTTCACTGAGATCACCTTTTCTGGTAGCGCATTCCATTTGGTCACCACCCTTTCTATGAAGAATGTCTCCTGACCTCCCTCCTAATCGTCCCCTCCAGCTTAAGGCTGTGTCCCTTCCTAATTTTGTTGCTGCTTAGCCAGAAGATACCCTCCTTGTACACCTACTGATCTCTTTCAAGAACTTAAAGTGTTTCAATCATGTCCCCTCTCCCTTCTGTCCTCCAGGGCGTACATGTTCAGGGCCCCCAGCCTCTCCTTGTACAATCTACCTTGTTGCCCTGTATTCATCTTCACAGCCCTCCTTTGGAACCTCTCCATCAGGTTGATATCCTTTTTGAGGTGAAGGCACCAGAACTGCACTGCATACTTCAGATGCAGCCTCACCAGCAACTTATACAAGTGCAGAATCACCTCCGGTCTCCTAATGCTGACCCCCATGGCTATGCACCCCAACATTCTGTTTGCCCTTGCCACCATCTTCCTATATTACGTAGAGTGCTTTAGGTCACTAGATATCATCACTCCTGGATCTTTCTCCTCCATAGTGGGAGATACCTGGACACCTTCCAGGTAGTTCTCTGTTCTGGGGTTTCTGGTTCCAGTGTGCATGACCTTGCATGTTTTGGCATTGAAGCCCAGCTGCCAAATCCTGGACCACCTCTCAAGTCTTCTTAGGTCCTCTTTAAGGTCCTGTATCCACTCTGCTGTATCAGCCCCCCACAAAGCTTGGTGTCATCTGCAAACAGGCACATTTTGCCCTTGATGCTATCTCCAATGTCATTAGTGCACATGTTGAACAGCACTGGCCCCAGCATTGAGCCCTGTGGTATATCACTTGTGACCACCCTGGTACTAGACAACTCTCCTCCACTATCAACTTTTGTGACCTGTTCCCTAGCCAGTATTCCATCCACTTAACCATCTTTTCTCCTACTCTGAGGTCTATCAATTCCCTGATCAAACTCCTATGTGGTACAGAGTCAAAGGCCTTGCTAAAATCCAGGTAGAGGATATCCACTGCCTGGCCCCATCCAGTGTTTTGGTAACCCAGTCAAAGAAGTTGATCGAATCATTTGACAAGACCTCCCCCCATAAATCCATGCTGCCTTGCATCCTAGAGGCCAAACCATGTCCCTCCAGGTGCTCTGTCAATCTTTCCTTCAGTATTGTCTCCCAAATCTTGTACACTAGTGCAGTGAGACTGACTGGCCTGTAGTTCCCTGGATCATCTCTGGGACCACTCTTGTGGAAGGGCACCACATGTGTTATTCTCTAGTCCTGTGGCACCACACTAGACTCCAGTGAACAACTGTACAGGTCTGCCAGTAGCTGTGCAAGCTCCCCTGCCAGCTCCTTCAGTACCCTAGGGTGTACTCCATCTGAGCCCAGTAATGTGTCTGTCTTCAAAGCTAGCAGCCCTTTTTCCCCTCTTTCTCCTTCTATTGCCCCATCTGTGCCCTCCTCCTACTTCTGGACCCCTTTCTGCCCCATCATTACCAGTTCATCTTTCTCCTTCATGAAGACTGAGCAGAAGTATTCATTCATTAACTCTGCCTTTTCCCTACTTTCTTCCACCCACCCATCTCCTCTTCTCAGTCTGACTATTCTTTCTTTCTTGTCTCTTTTCTCTCTTATGTAGTGGATGACCTTCTCCTCTATCTTAATGCCCTCCACTAACTGCAGTTCTTTCTGTGCCTTTGCTCACTGAACTGCCCATTCCTACCTCCCTCACAGCCCTAGGTATAATTCTCTGTCCTTCTCTCTTGGTCCTTCTGTACTTCTAATAGGCCAACCTCTTGTCCCTCACTGCCTGGGCTACCTTAGAGCTGAATCAGCTAGGGTGCTTTGCTTTTTGAGGTCTTCTTTTTGTACCTAGCACATTCCTCTGTTGCAGCCTCTAATCCTTGCTTAATAATAGCCTATTTTTGGTCCATCTCCATAGTTGTGGTTTTGCTAGGTGCTTTTTCAGTACCTTGTCCATTCTCTTAAAGTCCACCCTTTATACGAACAGGATTTTGGTCTTTCTGGGGACACTTCTTTGCCTATGTCCAGTCGTAACCACACAGAGTGATGGTCACTTTCACCAGAGGCTCCTTGACTCTTATATGATGTGTACGTGTTCACCATTTGTGAGCACCAAATCAAGATTGTTTTATTCTGGGTAGGTTCAGTAACTCCCTGGGTCAGAAACCCATCTGAAATGCTTCTAGTAAATTGTGACTCCTAAGACATGTCGTGGATGGCACACTTCATTTCACCCTGGGCAGGTTGAAGTCCCCCCATCACCACTTCCCCCTTCCCTACAGTCTTCAGGATTTAAAAGCTCAGGTCCTTATCCATACACTGAATCCTTGCCACTGCACAATTGTTAATTTTGGGATGCTTTTTTCTTTATTATTTGTATTTTAGTGAGAATTTTTCCACTTAAAGCTCATTTTTCTTCTGATTTACCCTCCCCTCAGGACGCATCTGAAAATGAGCTTTTGTCAGCTTAGTAATGTATGTCTTTCCTAGTAAACCTTTTGAAATAGATTAAATAAATAACTAAATTTCAATGTGCCCATGCAACTGGTTTCATGCTTGTGTAACATAGATAAACTTTGGCTGTTCGCCTCTCTATCCATGGGATATACCACCCTGTAGAGGTATGAAGGCAAGGAGCCCTAGGGGAAGGTTCCACTTCTTGAGGTGCCATGGGAGTGATTCCCTTGGCTAAAGGTACCTTAAGAAGAAGCCCACAGGAGAGAGAGAGGCATGCTGCTGGAGGAGGAGGGGTGGATGGAGGAAAGGAAAAAATGCTTGTGTGTGGAGTGAGGAGAGCAGCCCTTAAATAGACTGAAGGGTAGTAGGTGGACAGTTGCACCACCCTTGAACTATACAGGCTCTTAGCCTTTCAATTCAATTTGCCCATGCAACTGGTTTTGTGCTTGTGTAACATAAATAAACTTTGGCTGTTCGCCTCTCTATCCATGAGATATACCACCCGTGTAGGGGTACGAAGGCAAGGAAGTCTAGGGGAGGGTTCCATCACTTGAGATGCTATGGGAATGATTCCCTTGGCTAAAGGTACCTTAGGAAGAAGCCCAAAAAGAGTATCAAGCAAAGCATACAAGGTAGTGAGCACTTATCGGGGTCGAGGACATGTACATAGGTCAGTTGGTAACATAGGTTCAGTTGGTAGCATGGGTCAGTTGGTAGTATGTTTGAGTAGAGTAGGCAGGAAACAACAGGTGAATAGTGACCCTCTCAGAGGTCTGACTGTAAGATGTGGAGGCCTGACTTTCTAAGGAGAGAGAGAAAAGCCAAAGGGGGAGACAGGACGCTTACTCATTGCTGCCTGTACCATACCTATCGTGTTTCTTTTGCTGCTTAGTACCTAATATTATCTCCAGTGGACACCTACCTAAGTGACATGGGGATTATTGCCTAAAGCTAACTAAATATTATGACCTGTGGCACGGAGGAGAGAAAAAAACCCTTTCAGGAGGAAATCTCTGGGGATCCAAGGCCTAGGTCGCCTTCCTTCCAGGCTTGGGATGTTTTTGATTAGAGATGGCTCTGTTGCTGCAATTTGAAAACCCAATCAAAGGGAGGTGGAAAATATTCCAATTTGGAAGAAGGCTCTCACACTATCCCTCTAATGGGAATGCCGTGAAGGGTTGTGAGCAAACTCTGCAACACAGCTCCTCCAAGGCAGGGAGAGAAGAGCAACAACTGCTGAGGTGCTCAGCTGGCTTACCGATCTAAAAACAAACCAAGTGAACCAGAGGCAGTCATGGGAAGAATATGGTAGAAGGTGCCTTAGGCAGCTGGTGCTGTAACTAAAGGATAGCAATATATCCTACCTTTGCAGCTTAGTCAAACTTCAACATCAAGAGGCACCACTGTGCCTGGACTTTCAGATCTAATGGCTAAAGCTCCACCTGGGTGAGGACACTCCCACTATGGAGCGAGGAGGACCCACACCAGGCATCACATGCTCGGGTTGGTACTAGGGTGCAGGCGGACCGTTGGCTGCAAGCAAGCTCGAAACAATTGATGATCATGGTCAGCTAATCTCATGTAGCAATGGTGCAGGCCACACAAGGCACTGGAGAGAATACGAGATACTAATCAGCAAAGAAACACAGTAGGTATGATACAGGCAGCAATGAGTAGTATGGTAAGCATGTGGAACAATGGAAGTGCTGAGTGTTGGAGACCATGCATAGGTCAGACATGTTTTAAAGCAAGGTTCAGTACAAGGGAACCTGGGCCTTTAATGCTAGGCTAGCCAACCAGTCCATCAATGAGTGCCAAATAAAGGTGACAAATGCTCAGAGGAGTTTAGCGGTGGAGGCAGTAGCCGAACATAAGGCAATTAGACCACACCGGGCCATGGCTCTTCAACAAAAACCCCAGTCCCTCACCATGGATAAAACAAGGAAGCAAAGGGAAAGCTCTGTGACCAACATGCAGATTTTAAAACTAGTTTACAGCAACAGCAGGCGCTGGGCTGATCTCCAGCATATAATAAACCAGTGTGCAAAAGTAATTGAGCAGCATCCAGCTGCAATTAACTATAGCCTGTAGGGGTAGCAATCTGAATGAACACAGAACTGTAGGGAGAGGCAATGCACTGAAAATAGCAGCAATATTTGCTTGGTAAAAGTTCAGGAAGCAGGACTGAGTTCCATGGACTAGGTTGATTTGGTTATTGTGAAGCAGTAAAACAGGGAGCAGTTGTTAGCTAGGAAGCAAAGCTATGAGCCAGGTTTAATCAATTAAGGGGAGCAAAGCAGCAGACTACAGTGAAAGCTGAAACAGACAATGACAGTAGCAGGGACTGAGGCTTGTGAGGCAGAAGCAGGTTGAGCTAAAGCATGCAGAGAACCATGCAATGGACATAGGCCTGCAATATTAGGTGAGAAATGGAGCCTGGGGATACTGGCACAGAGTAGCTTAAGGCAAGGAAACACAGAGTGTAACCTGAAGCACAAGTAGCAATGTGTACATAGGGCACTAGAAAACTAGAAAGCCCAAAAGAAACAAACAAGGCAAACACAAGGACAAGCACAGGAAGGGAACCAGCACACACATAAGCATGGAGCAGCCGGAGGCTGGTAACAAACCAAAAGCAGTAGAACAGAAAACCAGAAATCCAGCACAAACCAAGCAGAGTCCAAGCATGCACAAGGGGGGAAGGCAAAACCCCAGTCGGCCCCAGGAAAGACAGATAACATAGCCTCTGGCTGCAAGGGAAAAATGCTTTTCTGTTGAGTGAGAGAGCAGCCCTTAAACAGGCCAAAGGGGGTGGCCCCTTGAAATACTGGCTGTAACCGTCTAAAACTTAATAAATAAATAAATAAATATGTGCCTCTTTCCTCAATATTATATTGCAAGACAGAACAGGATAAGGTAATGGTTTAAAGAATCCTGTAAGGAGAATACATTATGTATTACACTAACAAAAGTCTATATTTTTCAAACAAAATTTTAATTGTAATGGTGCAGTAGTGCAGTTATACTGTGAATATGGTTAAATAGACACTATTTTAAACCCCAATTTTTGGCCACCTATATAGTAGCTCAACCACCTTTTGGCCTAGGCTGCTTGAAACTAACACGCACTCCCTTTGTAACAGACTATCCAAACCCTACATATGTGATAATGTTTAGTTCAGTAGTATTATCATTGGGGGAGAGGGGGGTACAAAATTGTGATAGTGTAATTCTCAGTTTTAAAACTTTTTTTGTTCTCCAGTAACTAACTACAGTAAAGACTTGAAACTTTCAGATTTGTTAGATCCTATCCTAAAACTGTTGTGTTTGTGGTTTTGGTAACAAAAACATTAAAACATAGCTCTAAACAAATTTAAGTACCACTGGCCACTCATTCAGAAACTTTTGTCAGTTGTTTTCAAAAGGATTTTTTACACACTTGTAACTGCTGTCAGTAATTACATGTGCATGAAAGTGAATGCAGCTGCAGGCAGCACATCAACAACCAATCCAGTCCCTCCTCTATCTTAAATGTGGGAAGGAGCTGATCCCTGTACCATTAAACTATTAGTACTGTTTTAAATGTTACCCACCAATGGGGCCAGTCCCTACTGCTGAAAATGATCTCCTTTATATTAACATTTGAAACACCTGGGTGGGCCTGTCCATGATGCCAGTGATCTATGTTTGAGAATAAACATACCATCATGTGTGGTTGCTGGGGGGATCAAGTGTCCCAGAGTAAGATCTCATCCTCTTCTCTAGCGTGTGAGGGATGCAGTGTCTACTGGCATACTGCCACCTGGATGACCATAGATAGTAATACAATCATAACAGTGAGCAGGAAGGAGGATGATGGCTGACACCAGGCATGGGCATGAATGTATGTGGACATTAGGTGCCATTGCTGCAGGTGTCCTGATGGCTGGGGAAGGTAAGGTGTAAAAGCCTTAGTGTGCAGCAGCATTAAGCTGGCATTCCCCATGGACAAGGACCTCTATGAGTTGAAGCAGTGGGACAATGTAGATTGTCATCTTGTGGGCTCACTAATAATATTTGTTATTTTGGTGAAATTAGCAGCAATAGAGAGCTTCTTTTATATTCCACAGCTCCTCGAGTGCTGAGCCTTTGTTTCAGGACTTTTGTGTTTAGACTGGCTACCATGCTGTGCACCATTACTTCTTTCTTGGATGCACTGAGTTTGCTGTATTTAGCCTGAATAGTCGAGCAGGTAGGGAATCCCTATGAATTAATACATCTTTGCACAGACTACAAATGTTATTGTCCCCCAAACATTAAGAGGAGCCACCAGGAGTTAGTCCCTGATAGTGCCAACACACCCACCCCCACACCCTTTGACAAATTGTATTTTTATTTAGTTAGTTATGTGTTCATTCTTTTAATTCTTCGACAAGAAGAGGCACTCTGAGCTAAAGCACATTTCTAGTTGATATCCAGGGGACACAGAAAGGTTGAGTGATTTGCTTAAGGTCACATAGTATGCAGGTTGTGGATGGGGGATTCAAACCCACGTCTGCTAGGTCTGCAGGTTCTGCACTCAGTGCAAAAACATCCTGGCTATATTGAGCCACTAGGAATTCATCCTGAATGCCAATTTGATTTGCCTGATTCCTTCTCCCCATTTATTTTGACAGGGACTGGAAGAACATCTTCATTGTCACCATATGATCCCTGCCAGATGGTCAGTATCTCTACCCTCTATTCACCTATGCTGTTGACTGAAAGCGAATGGAAAGTAGAGCCAACCACCATCTGGAAGGTAGTTAGGGTCCATTTGGCACAGGGATGGGGTAAGAGTGAAGGGCTGCATTGGATACCAGGGACCCTTTTGCATGGGAAGGTGAAGTATAGGTTGTACTAGATGTCAGGAACTGTTTGTTCTGGACCGTGTTAGGTAAGGGATGCAACTGGACCCCAGGGATATCTTGCACTGGGCAGGGTTATGTTGCCAGTGGATACCAGGGACTGCTTAGCTCCAAAAGTATTGATGATGCTGGTCAAAGACAAGAAATGTCAATACAAATTAAATGTCATTTGTTATTAAATCTCTTGTTCTAAAATAATGAAATGAATTGTAAAAAATGACATGTATTCACCAGTTATAAATGAAGCTAAAAAACAGGTAAACGCTACATTATGGCAAAAAGTAAAAAGTCTCCTGAATCATCATGATTGTCTAGTGTGGTGTGGTGTGGTGTGGTGTTATTTGGTGAGGTGGTTCTCAGGGATTGCATGACTGCTTGAAACTGTTGGTGTTTTCCTAACATCAGTACCTTCTCTAATCAAACTTTGCATTGTGAATAAATACCTTTGAAAAGGGACATGTTGTCTCAGAGACCTACCCAGGAATAAATGCCAGTACTAGGAAGGAGCTCCAAAGTTACGGTACTGTACCACAGCACTGCTGTAAGCAACCATTTAAATATGAAAAACACTACAGTACACAATCAGAAAGATTCAGGAAAACCTATTATCACATGTTCCTGCTTTGTAGCTTTGTGCTTAAACCGTGAATGATGCCTAAATCTAGTTTTTATGTATTAGTTGTACTTGACACAAAGCACCTCTCATTAGAGATGCACTCTTGTCCCACAAGTATATATATTTTTTAAAGCAACAGCTTGCAGTAGCTTTTGATTATTACTAGAAGAGGTTATAGGGCATATTGCTGAAGTGTAGCACCTTCCTGTCCTAGTTTATCATCATTTTTGCATCTGCTAATGTGGCAGCTTCATTTGCTTCAGTTGCACAACTCCTTAAACATATTTGCAGCTTTATTACAGAGCCTTGGGTGTACCTATGCTCACTTTTTTCAGCAACAGGAACAGAGACAACATTCAACACAGCAATCTGCTGGTTGAGGGGTAGCCAAATTTGGTGTTTTTGGTGATAGATAAGAAACTAGGAACACAAGGAAGAATTTAACAGAAGCTTCAGTATTTCCCCTTCCCACCAATACTGTAAGCTGCCCATCAAGTAATTTGGGGTACTGGATGTGTTTTTAAAGCAACTGGGTTAGGAAGAATACTAGGCAGACAAGATTAAGGAGGAAAAGACAACAGGAGAAACCACCAACAGCAAAAGTATGCCAATGCCATGATTTTAACTTGTGACATGGAGTCCAGTGCTACTAATATCACTAAGGCTAGTAGTAGCACTGAGGGCAACATTTCAGAACAGATAAGGTACTGGACATATTAAATTGCCAAGGGCATAGCAGTTGCTTAATTGCTGCTCTTGTTCTAATCTCTATTGTTTTGCAAGAGCAAAAAGGTCAGCTGTAAGAGGCCCAAAGCAAGGAGAAAGAAAATTACAAACATCTGCTGTATGTTGGAAAATATAAGGAGTACAGCAAACAATATGGTTGACCTAGAGGATGAACATCATGAGGTAAGCTTTGATGTAGTAAGACTTCGAGATAACTGGTGGAAATAGGGAATAAGCTAGGATGCAATGGTAGAGGAGCACCGCCTCATAAGGATGGATGGGGAGAGTCAGAGGCATGGAGGTGTTGCCTTCAGTGTTAAGCAAGTGATTGAAGCAAATGACAAAGATTGTGTAAGGAGGAATAGGAGATTCAGAGAAAAACTGTGGCTGGGATTAGGATCTAAGCAAGGCAAAAAACCAATATGAAAAGTGTTTTATAGATGGTCAGGTGGGTTTGTTGGGAATATTTAATTTGTGTGTGAAGTGCCCATGAAGTACTCATTTCACATTTTGTGGAGTTTCCCACAAAAAAAAGTTTACGTTGTACAAAGTCCCTACTTTGCTGGTAAAAAAAACACAAGGTTTGAACTTCACCACAAGGTTTGAACTTCATGGAGCTTTTCCCCATGAAGCACCATTAGGCAGGTTTATTTTTTTTTCCTTGAAGTACAGACTTTCCAAAGTAACACACTTCACAGCAAAACTCTTTGAATACAAAGGTTTTTTTTTCACTCATCACTACCTCCACCACTACCACCAGCAAGTACTGAGCAGAAGTTTGTGGAGTGAGAGATGCCAGCTAGTACAACATAACAGAACTTGACAATGGCAAATTAAATTAAAGAGCAGCAAACCATGGTGCTAATAGTTCTCATGGGATTTCAACATACCTTACATTGACTGTGAGATGGAATGTGCCCAGTGAAGCAGGGAGTTGAATTTTGTCAGTCATCAATGATTGTTTTTCTTCAGCATGACAGGCATAGAATAAGAGGGCTGAGGTTCTTTACTGACATCTGAGTAGTGGAGACAACATGATCAGAGCAGTAAAGGTTGGGGAGCCCTTGGGTAATAGTGGCCATAATAGGCTTGAATTTGAGGTGAGGGGGAGACATTTTTTTCACCAAATGTAAGACCAGGAACTAAACTTCAGGAGAGCTGATTTTGATAAGTTGAGGGAGATGGTTGTGACTTGATGAATACATGGCTACGAGGAAGGATAATGTGAGGCAGCTGCTCATTGAGAAGGGGAAAAAACAATGAGCTTGGCAGGGAGAACAGCAGAAACTGTCAATAACCACTTTCTGTCAGTATTCAGCAGGAAGTCATGGGGCTTAGGGGGGCATAGCCAGTTATCATGTAAGTTATAAGAGAGCTGCTGCACAGTCAGAAGGTATTGCTGAGCCCAGTAGAACCGGCTGGTAAGTACCTAGATGGTATGAGTTGGGGAAAGTCCCAAGATCCCAATGGATCCACCCAAGGCTGATAGTGGAGTTGAGAAGTTCTGACTGGGTCCTTCATTAATACCTTTAAGGATGCTTTTACAGGCTGGGGCAGTGCCAGAAGACTGGAATACATGGCATGCCCCTATACAAGAAGTGATAAGGTCAGACATCACATAGGTAACTACATACATATGATCATTACCTTCTTACTAGGTAAAGTGTTTCAGTTAATAATAAAAAGTGTATTTTCAGCACAAGGATGAAAATGAGCTGCTCACTAGCACATCATGGTTTCATAAAAGACAGATCCTGCCAAGGCAACCTGATTGCCTTCTTCAAGGATATAAGTAGTGAGGTGGATAAGAGCTAGATGGTGGATGTTTATCTGGACGTTTGCAAGGCCTTTGATACTATACCACATGGAGAATGTAACACAATATGGCATCCACAAAGTGTACTGGAAGAGTATCGTAAACTGGCTGAATGGAAGGAAATGGAGAGTGGTGGTGGATGATCCCAATTCAGAGTGGAGCGAAGTGCCACAGAGGTACCCACCAGCAGGATCCCTTGTATCAGTCTGTATTGTAAGTAAAAAAAAAAATCAAGAGTAGTCAAAGCCATCAAATTGCACTTGTCTGCCTCCTTGCAATTTGCCACTTGACAACTTAAGCCTGGAGACTAAAACACTGTTTTTGGAGGCACACACATGTGCTGCAGTGCTTCTGTACACTGCCACCTGCAAACTCTTCAAGTACCCTGCAGATGATGTTGTATATTTAAAAGCAGTGACATCAAGTGACACCAGATATTACTGCTAGTTGCAGTGGAGGACATTGTGACAGCAGTAACTGAAAATGACACAGTGTGAGCATTTGTGGTTTGTAGTTTACTTTCTTGAGCTTTTATAAAACTCAGCTTCTTGGCAGGGAAAAATCTAGGAGAATATCAAGAGTATGCAATAGGTCATAAGATATCCTTAATGGCAGTGCACTAGACCATGACTATTAATGACCGATTCTGAATGGCAATATAGCAATCATTTATCCAACAGCAGTAAAGACAGAGTACAGTAGCTGGGTCATCAGTGACCATAAATTTGCCATGTATAGTATTATGAGAGATTTATGATCTGCATTGTCCTACTGGCACTTAGGTATTTACTGACAAGGTGTCCCACCAACAGATGATGCAAAAATCCCTTCTATCCTTGAGAAAATGCTTCTTGTTGTTCAGTGACACTTTCAGACAGTCACAGACTGCATTAAAAACAGAAAATTATTTTGTACTGTAGTTGTAAAGCTTTTAAAGATAGAGCACAAACCTGTGTACTGTTGGTGGACAAGAGAGCATATTATAAGTTGTAACATAGTTAAAAAGTATTGTGATGCTGGAAGGAACCTAGGGTTCCTCCTGTTTGCCACTCTTGCCACACAGCAGTGACTATACTGCAGGTACTGCAGGTATTTGAGTATGGACACAAATGTAACGTATCAGCTGGCATATAACAACAACTCATGCCATGCAATCTGTGATGCCATTGTCCCTAAGGAGCTTTGTACTCCTGCTTTGAAAGCCTGAATGGTGCTAACGTCCCACAAAGTGGCATCACAAGTTGCACAGAATGAGTTTCTGCTGGTGATATACCTCCCTATGCACCCCAGCATTCCACTGGCCCTCCCAACTGCCTTGTTGTACTGCCTGGCAGCCTTTGTTGCTTTTGAATGAATGATTGCTATATTGCCATTCAGAATCAGTCATTACTAGTCATGGTTTAGTGCACTGCAATTAAGGATATCTTATGACCTGCTGCATACTCTTGACATTCTCCTAGATTCTCCCCTGCCAACAAGCTGAGTTTTATAAAAACTCAAAGTAAACTGCAAACTGCAAGTGCTCATACTATGTCATTTTCAGTTGCCCCATCAGCATACTCTGCTAGCCATTCAGAACCCTACGGCCTACATCCCCCCGAGAAATCAAAAACTCACATTTGACTCTATTCTCCAAGTCATCTCCCATCTACCCAACACTAGCGAAGTCATCGTTATGGGGGATTTCAATGTAAACTGGTTATCCCTGGCCTCTTCCAGCTACAAAGATGCCGCCCGGGCCTTTGATCTCACCCAACTAGTCACCTCCCCCACCAGAAGGGACCTCAGATCCAGGACCTCCACCCTCCTGGACCTCATCTTCACCAACCGGCCGGAAACCTCTCCGATGCTACAGTACTCCCTGATGCTATCAGCGACCACTCACCAGTAACTTGCTGGTGGTCGTGCAAGTTGGCCCCAGCACTCCCTAAAATCTCCTGGCAACGTAGACTCAAAAAGGGCAGTTTAAAGAACCTTAAAGCCCACCTAACCAACAGCAACTGGCTACCCATTTACACTGCCCAGTCAGTTGACTTCGCCCTGGCTCACTTCATAACCACCTTCAACAAAGCCTGTGACTTATACGCCCCCTTTTCTAAGCTAGTTGTGAAATCCAGATCCACCCCTTGGATCACACCCCCACTACTAAGCCTGCTTCAGCAAAGAGATAACCTCTGGCACAAAGCCATAGACTCCCAAAGCACCCTGGATAGACAACTCTACAGGGGCTGCGCAATAAATGTACATGGGCTGCTGCAGCGAAACCCTCTACTACCAACACACCTAACCTCTACCTGGGGTGATGGGAAAAAATTTTGGGACAACATAAAGGAGCTCAGTGGCAAATCTCGCTCCCCCACCCCCACGCAACTCACTATTAATGGTGAGGTCACTCATGATCATCCCACTATCGCTGAAGCCCTTATCTCGGCCTTCTCTGATCTCTCCCACATCCTCCCTCCTCCTCCCCCCAACTCAGAGTTCTACCAATACCCCCCTTCCGGCTTGGTCATCACCTACCACTAGGCAAAATGCTATATTACCAGGCTATCTCTAATACCACTACAGCAATGACTCCCTTGATCTTAAACTCCTGAGGCTCTCCTTGATGCCACGCACCGCACCTCACTAAAATTCTTAACCTCTTGCTCTGCCTTGGCCAGTTCCCTTTACCTGGAAGACAGCCATAATCACTCCCATCCTGAAGGGTGGTGACCCCACCTAACACCAGCAACTACAGACCCATCTCTATACTTCCACCTCTCTCCAAAGCCCTAGAAAGAATAGTCTCTGACCAGTTAACCGAACACCTAACTAAGCATATGCTCCTCAGCCAGGAGCAGCATGGTTTCCGCTCAGGTCATAGTACCATCACCGCTCTCACAGAGCTCACCTCGTTCCTACATAAAGCCCTCGACCATGGCTCAATTGCCGGGGCCATATACGTGGACCTAACCAAGGCCTTCGACACGGTCAGTCACGAGCTTCTGCTTCAGGTCCTCCCTAAACTAAATGTGGTCCCCGACACATTGACCTGGTTCAAGGATTACCTCTCAGGCCGTTCACAACAAGTCAGGATATGCTCCACCCTCTCCACCCCTAAAACAGTTTCCTCTGGGGTCCCTCAGGGGTCTATCCTTGGCCCACTGCTGTTCACCCTCTTCCTAAACTCCCTCCCTAAGGCTTGCAGCGGTCAGTTGCCCCTCTATGCCGATGATGCGGTTCTGGAAACACGCCCACCCTACCGCCCTCCAGCAGACCCTTCAAAGGCAACTCCGGGAACTAGAGACCTGGTTCTCTGAACACCGCCTAATTATCAACTATAATAAAACTAAGTCCATGATTTTTGCCCACCGCCAAAATCCTTATAGTCAGTCTGCTCTCCTCATCGAGAATGCGCTAGGTGCCCCTCTGGAACAAGTTTCCAATTTCAAATACCTAGGTGTCACTTTAGACACCTCCCTCTCTTACCAGAGGCATACCCAAATTCTCTCCTCCTCTATCAGCTCTAGGGTAGGCATCCTGTACCAGCTCAAGCACTGCTTACCCCCCAAGGCTATGCAACTTGCAGTCACCTCCTCCATCCTCTCCCTGGTGGACTACGGGATCACTATATACGGCTCTGCTGAACCCACCTCCCTGAATAGGATAAACATTGTCCTGAACAAAACCTGCCGCCTAGTCACTGGTTGTGATAGGCTAACCCACACCTGTGATCTCTATGCGTTATCTGGTTGGTTAAACTTCCAACATCGATTACAGTTCCACACCTGCATCCTCAAAAAAAATACCTTCACTAGCCCCGTCGGACTTTTCCCTTAATCAGTTCTGCACCTCACAGATGCAATACAAGACTCTCCATAGCTCCCTTTCCTTGTACCTCAATGTAGAACCTCTCTAGGGCAAAGATCCTTCCGATACGAGCCCTCTCTGGCTCAATGCATTACCACACTCACTTTCACAGACCCACAGCATCTCTCAATTTAAAACAGGCCTCAAAGCTCACCTCCTTGAAAGAACCATATGTGACTCAGGCTAACTCTGCTCACCCAGATGACCGCCCTCCCTCCCCTACTCTTGACTCAGAGTCTCACAAGGCCCCCATTATCTCACCAAAATCCCCGCCTGGGTAACCCAAGATTGCGGCCTAACTTCCTTACCAGTCATTAAGTTTTGCCTGGACTGCTCCTTTGATTTTGTTATGTATATTCTGTCTGTTTCAAGTATGTTCTCTACTGTATCTATCTACCCTCCACCCTTTGTAACCGACGTGGAGCCTTTGCAAAAGAGTTTGTGACTCAAAGGTTTGTAATTCCGATTGTTTCCAATAAATAAAAAAAAAAAAAAAACAGCTAGGCAATGCATTATTATGAACTGAGGCTAGTAAATAGAGGAATCTGATTCGCTAAGACCTCTTTGAAGCCATGATGATATCGGGCTACATCATCATGGCTTCAAAAAAGGCTCTGGTGCCATCAGTCTCCTTGCTCTCTACTGTCTGAGAACTATTTTTTCAAAATGTACTCCTAAACCACCCAAAAACTCATTCATAAAACGTTTTAAAACCTGTTTCTTTTATTGTTTTTATTTATAAAACTTGAAACTCAGTTCATAATAGCAATAAGTCACTCCAGGGTGTAGTATATCATGGAATATCATCACTGCTTGGGTGGTTGGATGCACTCAACCTGCGGATGTGTGCCCAACCACCAGGTTATGTCACCATGATATACCACACTGATAGCCATATTGCTAATAATGGGTCCAAGAATCCTTCATTCTGATGGTCGGCGGCACCTTTCAGCATTTTAAATCCTACAATTACCCTGTGGAAAAGGTGCTAGCCACCAGTCACACAACATGAAGCCCCTCTCAAATCACTCCACCATGATGAACCCACAACTACCAAAGATGACAGACTACAAAACAGTCACACAACTCCACATTCCACAGTACCGAAGTATTCAAACGCAAACCACGTTGGTTGGAACTCTTCAAATCCTGCCCAAAGCTACCTATAAGAAAAACAAAGTGTCCTTACAAGTGTGTTTAATAAAAAACTCTTTATCTCCATGATCTTTTCACTTCCCGGTTCCAGGACAGCCAAAGATGACTACCACCATGGCAGTCACAGGAGAGTCCCACAGTTTACATTTACGTCCGATCCCACTCTAAACACTAACTCCTCAAAGCCTATTCTCATACTAGCTAAATCTTCTCATACCCTCCACTTGTTTCTGATCAACAGAAGAAAAAAAAAAGAAATTCTCCAGAGTCATGACGATTCATTCTCTTTACCACAAAGTTAAACCTGGAAACACATATCGAAACAGCGGTCCATTAGTGCTCACTCCACACAGACTGTCGGCAGCAGCAGACTCTCTCATAAACAAACAAAGCTGCAGCTTAAAGTAGATTCACTGCCCCACAATACTGTGTATAAAAAAAGAACCCAGGAGTCACAGCCTTGTGTTTAAAAAAATGTATCACCACATGCACTGTATTACTAAACATGGGGGGGGGGTAATATTCTACCTAGCAACACAAAACTTATTTTTATGATGCAAGAATAAATGAAAATAAAAATTATGTAAACCACAAAAAATATGTATTTTTCTTTTCTTTTTTTTTTTTTTGAGTGAAGGAGGAACATTGTATAATTGCATTATGCCACTCCAGGGTGTGGGGCAGTGCTGGACTTATCCACATCTGATGTGATTAACTCACTTGGCCTGCAGCCTTGTGATCGAATCACATCAGGAGTGGGTAAATCCAGCATTACCCCACACCCTGTCGTAGTATATTGCTTAATTAGCAGATGGTTTTGTCAGTATTTGGTTTATTGGAAGGGGCAGATGATACACTGTCCACACATTCCTGATAGTTACACAACATTCATAAGGTGCATTGTTCAAAGAGTGAAGTTCAAGTTCAAGTTTATTATTACAGGAATGACTCCATTGAGCAAGCTCATTAACAAGGAGGTCCTGGAGATTTCAAACAATACAATGACGTACATGATCTTATACAAAACAGATTTGGATAGCACGAGTAAGCAGCAATGGCAAAGATAAGGTACAATTTTGATTGCTGCAATTAACTGATACATTACATACAAAAAACTAACTGCACTAATGTGCGTGTAGATGATACACATAGAGTGCGACAAGTCTTCACTGGGGGCAGAAGGAATAGGAAAAAGAAAAAATGAAAACATGGGGCTGTAGATGACACTGCAGAGAAGGGTGGTAGGTTCAGAGGGACAGGAATATTGTGCACTGAGATGGGTACAGGAGGGTGGTCTAGGGAGGGTGGTGACTGGGTGGGGTAGAAGGGATAGGGAGACAGGAGGTGGGGAAGGGAGGTGGTAGGTTAAGCAGGACAGGAATATTGTGCACAGAGATGGGGTACAGGGAGAGGGGTCTAGGGAGAGAGGTGACTGGGGTAGGGAGGGGTAGGGAGACAGGGAGTTGGAGGAGGGAAGAAAGTGTCAGGAGGCAGAATGGGTAAAGGGGATTGGGGGTAGGAATATAGGGGTAGGGAGGAGGGATAGGGTGACAGGGAGGTGGAGGAAGGAAGAAGTGCTAGGAGGCAGAATGGGTAAAGGGAGTTGGGGTAGGAATAAGGGGTGGGTGGGGCAGATAGGTGAGAAGTTAGGCTGGGTGGATGGTGGGGAGACAGGGATAGGGTGGCAAGCAGAAGGGATGGTGAGGATTCATATATTAACCTAAGCGTGAAGAGCAGGATGAACACAGATTTTCTCTTAATATTAAAAATGCAGACTTCTTGTAACTTTCTATGTTGCTGTTTATGATGTAGTTTCAGCATACAACTTTTTACCTTTCATTGCACATTTTACTGTTTTGTACTGTGCCATTATTATTTGTGCTGCTATCTCCTTGTTGCATTGTAGTTATTCTTCCAACTGCTTTTACGTCTGTAACTAATTTACCCTTTAAATTGTATATGCTACTGTTTCTTTGTACCATGTTTCATGATTGTTTTGTGACTTATGCTTTCCTGGGTCACACCTGAAAATAGACATATTTATTGTCAAGTCCAACTACCTGGTTATCAAAAACCAAATAAATAAATAAATATTTTAAAACCAACTGTTGGTTGCTAATTGCTGCAGTATACATATAGAGCCTGGTCTTTCACCAGTGGCTAACATGTGAATTTCATTTGTGGGGTTGAACTTTGTCACTACTCAAAGTTAAACACATACACTGGAACCCACAAGGATGTAACACAATTCTGCAGCATTTTGCAGCAGAGTTACTGCAGCAAACAAGACTGTTTCAGTGGCAGGTAATCTCTTCTGACATGCAGTAGCCTGGTACACTGCATTGCATCCTAGTGGGCTCCACTGGAACAACAACGCACAAGTGATAAAACTTGGGAATCTGTACATGATAAAAAGTACAGATCCCAAAGATAATGAGCTGCATCTCAGAGTGTGGTTTATCAAAGCATGATTGAGTTATATTGGTGGGGAAGTGTGTAAAAGTATATATTTAGATGATCCCTTCCTTAGCTGTATCTCACTTCTTAATAAATTGAGAAGTTTGATTTCAGTTGTGTCACTTCATGAATTGCTAATTATCATCAAATCATTAATACAACAGATGGCATCAGGCTGGATATATCTGGAGTTCCTGCTGACAGACTGAAAAGACAAAACTTCAAATCCCTAGTTCCATGAAGAAAATTGTACAGAATATTGTACAAAGAAAACAATACATGCCACAGTTATCCACATCAGCGTTTATTCGTGCACAGTCAAATATGGATATTTTGGAGGTATGAATGACATTTAAAATAATCTAAACAATAGAAATAGCTGCAAATTCAGATTTCTTGTCCCCTAAAGCATGAGAAGGTACTCTACGGTACAGTGGTAACCATCACCATGAGAAATTGCGGTGAGCTACACAGAGTGCGAATACTGGGAATATTGGAAAAGCTGAATTCATCTGAATGTGACTTTTCCAACAAATACTATGATAGGGTGCACCAGATGGCATACATCACTACATGTAGTGATGGCTGTCACTGTATGTCGAAAGAAAAGAGTATTTGTTTGAGGAGTAGGTCCAGCAGGACTATCACTTGTGTTAAAATGTGCTAAACACAGGAGAAGATGTTATTCTTAAAATTTAAGAATATAACACTGCAATAACATGAGGCTACAAATAAAATGTTGATATAAACAAATAAACAGAAAATAAAGTTAAAACTGACATTTTGACCATGAAATCTTCTTTGTGAATGCTCAAGAAACAAAAGTAAGCCCCATAATTAAAACTTTATCCTAATAGTTGTAGAACTAATGCCCCTATAGAAAGCCCATTCATTTTTTTATCTAAAGAAGATGGCATTTTTTAAGGTATTCCTTTCAGCTTTCAGTTCCACTGGATAGTTAATCACTCACTGCAGGGTAATTGCTTTATAGACAAACATTATGAAAGTCAGGGGATCAGATTTCAAATCCTAGTTACAAAAGTGCATGTTTACATATACAAAGGGACTAACCACAACTTTATCAATCATATCTACTTGTAAACAAATATTTAGCATGAGCACAGGATGGCAGTCTCAGTATACAGAATATACAGTATATACTGTAGATAAGTGTTTCTCAAATGAAACCATCACGGCCACATGTGTCCACCAGCACAATTTTCTGCAGCCACAGAGCTCTTTAGAGTTCCATTTACAAAAGCAATAGAAGGGACAAGGAGAACTAGAGAACTAGGTGAAACTATCATGGACTTGCTTTAATGTATACAGTGTAAAAAGGAATGTGTTATATCAAGGGGTGTGTGGTATAACAGGGGGTTGGGTGAGAAAACTAAGCAGTAAGGCCACCAGTATGTTTTGGAAGTCTTTAAGGCAACTAGGATTTAGAGCTTGAGAACCACTGCTGTAGATCACCTGTATACAACCAGACCACAATGCAGTGCATTCACTCAGGCTTGCTATGCAGTGCATTGTGTTTCTCAACATACATTAACATATTTATATTGCTGTTATGTTAATGAGAGCATCTGGAATCTGTATTAATAAACCTTTCTCAGAACAAACTAGTCAGAGAAGAAAATATATATATCATGCTGTATGAATATCCATTTCCTGTATCTTACAATTGCTTGCTTATTTGCACACAGTGATACCTAGTATCAGGTTTACTCACGTCATTCAGCTGCCTGAGTAAAGAACAGTCGAGAATAGTCAAAGCCATCACTTTACACTTCCTTTTTTCCTCCAGTTTGCCAACTGACTATTCAAGCATGCAGGTTAAAGGGCTTGTGGAGGCATACACGTCCAAAACCAGTTCCTGTGCAATGTCACCTGCTGACTCATTAACAATCCTGCAGATGATGATGTATATCTGTAGCACTTAATAAACCAAGTTCTGGCAAGAGCCACTATGACTGTGATACATTAACTAGAAAAGGGTGTTTCATGGGCTTAAACATAAACATTTATTTATTTATTTAAAAATATCAGATTTACAAACCTTTGAGTCAGAGACTCATTTACAAAACACCTTATCGAAACTAATACAAAGAAACAGCACAGTTAACAAGTCAAAAACAATGGCTCGGAGAGCAGACAGTTATAACAATCATTCACGGAGATACATGGGTAGAAGTAGATAAACAGATTACACAGTTTAGGCACACAGGCACCACATCAACAAGACCAAAGCAGTTCAAACAATATACAATAGCTAAAGCAAATAAACATCAGTAGTCAAAGAAAGCCCAGAGTGTTCACATGAAGGCTGTTGCATACGATAACTGAATCAAAGTATAGTACATTGAGAAAGGGCATATTTAAGCAATAAGGCACTACAGGGTGTGTGTTATCATGTAATAACATCACTCCTGGGGTGGTTGAAGCATGAGAAGCTGAATATTTATTTATTATTTGCACTTATTTATTTGATCCACTGGATCAGCAATATTTGCACAAGCTGTGCCCAGTGCAGATTTTACAGCACTGGTCCTAGTCTGGTGATCTGGGTTTTACCCATACTACACTGCATATGGCTTAGTGATATACTGTACAGATGGCTGCAGAGTCTAACTCATTGAAGGCTGAAGTTTCAGAAAACTATTATGCTACAAATACCAAGACTCATTCCCTCCCTCACCCCCCAGTCACAATTAATCCTCTACCAAAGTCATGCCTAAATACCGGTGCCTCTACATCCACTCTACTAAGCTTGTAATGTCAACATGCTTATTCTGCTGCTGTGAGTTAAACTCTTTATTTAAAAACATTTTGTTGAGAATTTTTTTTTTTAGTATATCCATGGTCAGGAAAAATGAATTTGTAAAAGAAACCAAAATTTATAGTATATTGTATAGCACTGTGAATCCTGGCTGCAGTGTTCTTTCCTGATGTGGCTAAGCAAGACACTGGCCTGCTGTAGGGGCTATTAGACATCAGACAAAAGGTACTCTGTGAAGACTAACTTGGAAAGATGCAATAAAACAAACTTGAATGACAGCCCCAGACATCATAAAACACCAAGGGAAAATTAGAAAAAAGCCTCTCACAGCCTCATAGAAACAAAACACTGGACTTGAAGTGAGAACTTAAAACTGGTAGTAATAAATACATTCCTGATTTTAACATGCAGTTTTTCTTTAAGAAAATTCAGTAAAATATAAACAGTAGCCCAGAACTGCCTGCCTGAGAATGGCATTGGTATATTATTTGGAAAAAGGCAAGGCTGGCTCTCTTGCTATGCAATGTTCTACAAAGTAACACACTGACTGCTCTTAGGATGGTGGTGTCAAATGCTGTGAGGTACCTAGGGGAACTTGTTATGCAGAAAGTTCCAGGAAGTGTTTAACCCATTCTACTTCTAATAGCTTTTCTATGATGTCTGTACTATCCATTTGTGCAAGTCAACTCCACTTCTCAAACTTAAAAGAAAAATATACTTAATCACAGACTGTATTTACCAAGTACTGTGCCCATGATTAAAATAATTTGAACCCCATCCCCCAAATAATGTGCCCTCATGAACATGCATTATTTATCTGTAAAGACAATTAAAAAATGTATTTCCAAATGCATTACTAACATCGTTGTTTTCAAGGTTTTGAAGCTACTAAAAAGACAAACTAGATAGATAGATAGATAGATAGAATATGGTAAACAAATATTGTTAATCCCAAAAGCTGAATTTTGTTTTTAGTATATAAATGTTTAAGAAATACCTGAAAGCTGTCTGTTTTCCTTAGTTTTTAGACACTTCTTAGTCTTTCCTTTTGAGACACCAGGTGACTCTGATAATCATTTGTTCCAAGGATTTTTAAGTCAGTTTGAAGGCATTTTAAGTATCTTCTGTTCTCCTAGTCCTTAACAAAATGCAGGGGCTCCACAGACTTGTTGTTCCTTGGTCCACACCCCAAACTAGTGAGTCTTCTTTCAGCATGATAGATCCACCTCATGCCCTCCCACATGAATAAAAGAAGGTGGGATGGACCTTTAAAGATTCTTGGGTGGAGGTGCTGTGGACCTTACTTCCCCAAAAAACAATGCTGCATCCCACTACTCAGGTTCCAGTTCTTGTACCACCCATTTAAGAAAGAAAATAGTACCTGCAACCATTGACTAACATGAAAACATATATATTTGAGCGGAAAACAATTTTGAAGAGGGTAAGGTGGAGGAGACTATTTACACCTTCAGTCAGTTCCATGGACAGAAATGACATCACTCCTTTTGTACATGCAATACTCCTGTTGGCTCCACCCACAGTCATAACAATGACTCCAAGTAGCACCAACATCCTAACTTGCTACAGCTGAGGACATCATGATACCAGTATCTGGATGTCTAAGATCATAATTGGACTCAACGTGTTTTACTCTGGAAAGAATGTAAGCTGATTTTCAATAACTGAAAGCACAGGGAAACTGCCTTGTATGTCTGCTTTTTTGCTGTTCTGTATTTCAATTAAATGTCCACAATGTTTGTCAACACTAATTTCCAATGTACTGGATTCTGACATCACTGCTGTCAAGGAGACACCAGTAAGCTGGAAGCACTCCCATCCTCAACACATACTCATCATTGTTTCCGGTAAACAACCCCCCCTTCCCCCATTAAGAGTAGTTCAGCTCCAGAAGCCCATATTCAGTGCCAGACTTGAACAAAAATATTACTCCAGCCACAGACACCCACCCTGGGATGCTATAGAAAATGTCTTCAAAATAAGATCAGTTCAGCATCTAGAGCCCATGCCTGATGTTATTAAATACTCTCCCCAAACATCAGTCAGCAGAAGTCCATTTCTATTGTTATACTGCAGCCCCCAATCAATCCAGCAATAGAGGCAATCTTGGGTGACATTGCGTTGCGATCCACACACCCTAAACCTATATAGTCTGCATTACTTTTTAAACATGGTGCCACCTAGTATGGGCATTGTGCCTCAATAATGTGATTCAACATGCAATCTCCTTTCATCATTTAGAATATCTATGCCTCCCTGTTGCTTCATTTTTGGTGAGCCTACATTTCATAAGGTACAGGATATAAGGAAAGTATTTCTTAACAGAATGCAATGCATCAGAAGGCCAAAAAATGTTGGATTGTTGTTTTTCATTGCCTAATTCTTGAAAAGAAACAAAACAAATCATGTTATTTTGCATTTCAGAAAATTTAAAGTATCTACAGTTCTTTAGCTTGCTAATGTGCATCTTGTTCCTATGTTTGAGTCTTGAGGGAAACAATTTTGTGATTGACCTGGAAGTATAAAGCACTACAATACCTACTGTTACACACACATGCCAGTGTAAATGTGTGTTGACTTCCATGAATACTTATTTTTACCAGCAGAACTTCCTTGTCTAACATACTCCTTTCTGTTTTCTGTTTTAGTTGAAAACACCAGGAAAGAATTGCCTTTAGGTGATATACAAACACCAGAAAATAATTTTCTGTACGTAATATACAGTAAAGTTAAACAAAGTCACATTTGTGTAATTGTAACTAATCATCTGTTCACTTGACTGTAACTCCCCAGAGGCTGGTTATTTATTTATTTATTAAATTTTGGTGACCAAGTAAGCCCACTTGGCCCCCGGAGGTCCCTTTTTCAGGGGCGACCCGGGATTACATAGCAATAAACAACATTGTGAAACAGTGAACATGAGTTACATGTGTTACATGCAAACATATAGTAGTGGTACATAAGGTAAACAGTGTGAGCCGCAATGCTGGTAAGTAGTGTTGTACCTAAAGGAAACACACTAGCATCTTTAGAGGTCTGGAAAAAGCTATTATCTGAGGGATGATCATAGGGGCCAATGCAGTGGCAAGTACTGGCTACCATCATATGAGCCTTAAGCCTAGTGCAGAAACTTTTGATAGAGGGTGCTTCCTGCACACCAGGTGGTGAGTATGTTCCATAGGGTGGGAGCAGTGTGGGTGAATGACTTGGCACCTGCCTTGGTTCTTACTCTGGGGACATGTAGGAGAGTTTGTCCCATTGTGTGGAGGAGCCAGGGACTGGACTTTAGAGCAATGAGTCCAGAGAGACTGGGGAGGAGTCAGACTGATTAACTTGTAGGCTAAGGCAAGCTGAGGATACTAGAGGTGGGTGTCCAGTGAGGGCCAGTTTAGTAGGGATAAGGTGTCACAGTGGTGGTTCCTGGGGTTTGCCAGGAGGCAAAATGAGCCACCTTATTGTAGAGTCTTGAGTCTATTCCTCTCAGTCTTCGCCAGCCCACATATGACTGGGAGGAGGACGCTGGTGGCGATAGAGACCCTGGCTTCCAGTACCAGCTGATCTTTTATTCAGTAGAGGGTGCCCAGTTTCCCAGTTGTGGTTTTGGTGACTTGGTCCACATGGTTCTTAAGGATGAGACCCTGGTCCAGGGTGAGGCCAAGGTATTTTAGGGAGGGCACTACTTCTATGCAGTTGCCAGACACGGAGGTGAGATTTAGGTGTTGTTTTCTGTCCTGACCGAGGGATCTAGGACCAAACAACATGGCCTTGGTTTTGTCCATGTTAAGGACCATTCTGTTCTCAATGAGCCAGTTCTCAAAGGATCGTAGGTCATCTTGGAGTAAGGGACTGAGGTCTGCCAGGTTGGCTGTGGATTGATAGATGACGGAGTCATCCACATACTGGGTGACAGTGCTCCCTCCACAGTGGTCACTTAGTTCATTAGTGAACAGGGAGAAGAGGAGGGGGCTGAGTACCAATCCTTGTGGCACCCCCTCTTTTAGTGGAAGTGGGTCTGATATGGCATCCTTCCATTTTACCTTCTGTGTGCGGCCGGTTAAGTAACTTTCAAACCACCTTAGAGCATGGCAGTCGAGGCCTACATTGCCCAGCTTGGCTAGAAGCAGGTTGTGGTTGACCAAATCGAAAGGTCTTAGAGAAGTCTATGAAGACTGCTCCAGTAGGGGACCCTGGTCCAGATCTTGGAGTACAACTATTGAGAATTTGGTCAGGGCAGTATCAGTCCCATGCCTGGTCCTGAAACCATGCTGGGAGGAGGTCAGAAGTTGACAGGCCTCAAGTAGTCTTGGAGTTGTCCATAGATCAGCCTTTTCTGGAGTTTTGACAGCATGCAGAGGAGGAGGAGACTGGCCTATAATTGTCAATGGACTCGGCAGCCTCCCTTGTGGATTGGAACCACATGGGCCTGTTTCACTGCTTAGGGACTGCACCTTCCATCAAGGAGTGGTTGACTAGCCAAAGTCAGGGGTCTGACCAGGGCAGGGCACTGTCCTTCAGCAGCCTAGGGTGAATCCCATCAGGTCCCCACAGCCCAAGGTTTTTAGGGTCATTAGAAGTGAGAGAGCCTCTTTAGGCCTGGCCAGCCTAAGGTGGAAGGATGGGTGACCTAGGTTAGGAAGTGTCCACGTACTAGGGTCAGTGTTAAGGAGAGGTAGGGCAGCCTTGTATTAGCCAAGGTTGGTGAAGTGGAGGTTGAGTGAAGTGGCAAGTTGGAGTTTGTTGCTCAGCTGTTGTCCGTTGACCTTGATGGAACTGGGTTCGGACTTGCCATTCCCTTTTAACAGACCATTAACATGAACCCAGAAGAGTCTAGGGTTCCCTAGGGTTTTTTCTGAAGACACATGACATACTCCCTTTTGGCAGTTTTTATAGCCAGTTTACACTTGTTCCTGAGAGTTTGGTAGTTCACGAGGTCGACAGGTAGGGAGGAGTGCTTGAACTTTATCCAAGCCCTGTCCCGGTTAATCATCAGGGCCTTTAATGGAGAGGTAATCCATTTGTAGCAGCTTCCCTTGGCATGGAGCTTCTTCATGGGGGTGAAGAGGTTAGCCGCCGTGATAACTGTTGTCTGGAAGAAAGCAACCGCCTCGTCCAGAGTGGGGAGTAGTTTGATCGGGCTCCAGTCTAAGCTGCTGAGGTGGTCAGTGAATTGTTCAGGTGAGAAGTGGGTATAATCCCATGCAGACAATATTCGTGGTTGAACCCTGTACACCTTGTTCTTTCAGATGCAGAAGATGGGGGAGTGGTCACTCAGGGCATCAGCCATAGTACCACCTGTCCGAATGTTGCAGGGGTTGGTCACCATGGCCCAGTCTAGGGTGGAGTGGTTTCCTGTTTTGTGGTTCAGTCTAGTGGGTTCAGAGATAACCTGAACAAGGTTTGCTTCTTGAATCAAGCCTTTAAGAGACAGGTTTCTGTCCTGAGCCCAATTCAGGTTAAAGTCTCCCAGGATGAGAAGTTCTGAGGAGACCTCCTTGACTTTGTCCTTTAGGACTGCCTCAAAGGATTGGAGAGCATTCTTAGGGTGGTTGTATACACACCCAATAGTGAGATGCTTGCAGAGTCCAAGGGTGATGCGTGCGAAGATTGATTCACTGTCAGTGGAGGCATTGTGCTTCAGGTTGACCTGTACTGAGTTCAGGGTATCTTTACATAGTAAGTACCCTCCCCTCTTTGTTGGTCCTGTCTCCCCACTAGGAGTGATACCCAAGGGCACTGACCTCGTGAGAGTACATGTGGTTTGAGCCAGGTCTCAGACACATCCAGCACATCTGGTTGGTACAGGTCCAACTATGCTTGCACTTCTTGCATCTTGGGCCTTTGGCTGCATATGTTCATATGCACAA
Source organism: Neoceratodus forsteri (assembly GCA_016271365.2). Lineage (NCBI taxonomy): Eukaryota > Metazoa > Chordata > Ceratodontiformes > Ceratodontidae > Neoceratodus > Neoceratodus forsteri. The sequence continues at coordinate 828,631,781 of CM057452.1, forward strand.
GCTGCTTACCCTTCGAGGACACCCAGTGTGGGTTCTGAGGTGAGGATATCAGGAGGTTGTCAAGAGGAGGACCTGGGTTCAGTTGTATATCTCCTGCCAGGAGCAGGAGGGCAGCAAGGAGGCAAATTAAGGTGGGGCTAGGGATTGGGAGTAGGTCTCTTCTAAGTGTCCTTTTTGCATGTAGGGCAGTGGCATACAAAATGTCTTTCTTGGTAAATTCATGGGCCAACAAGAGGGACTGGAGTCTACTCTGGGAGGGGAATAAGTAATAAGAGTAATGAGGGGTGTCAGGCTGCTGGGATCCCTCAGAGTCTGGGGCGCCTGTGCGGGTGAGCTCATCCACCCAGAGGAGAGATAGGATGTATATGATGGCTAGTGATATGCGAAGTGGCCCAATTCACTCCGCGGAGTGATTTGCGGAGTGAAGGTGAATTCGCGGAGTGCTCCGCAACGTAAAGTGGAGTACTTCACGTTATTAATGTGTAACGTGAAGTCCATTGAAAACAATGACTTCATGTTACTCCGGCTTCCCAAACCACTACTTCACCAATTCTTAAGGCGAAGTACATTGAAAACAATGTACTTCACCTTACTTCGCCTTGTTTTTAAGCTCCAAAGGCGAATTTTGCAATGTTTCATGGGATTTCAGGTCACAAGAGCTCTAGATTGTTCTGCACATCCTCAGTTTGGGGTAGTGTGTGTAGGAAGCTGTAGGAGACAATCTGCTCTGAGAGCTCTCTGCAATTCAAACCTTAAAAAGCTGTTAAAAACCCTTTTGAGTCCTTTTGTTTGCTGAAACTTTAGTTCATCGATTATAGGAAACCCTCCTGTGCTCGTATCATCGAGCGTTTATTGTTTGTGTATGGATTTTGAATGTTAAGGTACAACATTCAGTCTGTGTACTGACAGACAGTGGAAGTGTGCTCTGGGGAGGGGTGTAACTGTGGTGTAGGTAGATTAACTTGGAGAAAAAGACAGTGTTTTCTGTTTTGGTGATATTTTTCTTGTATAACTGTGTTAATGTACACACAATAATATTTTCAATATTTCTTGCCATTTTTTTGCTAATTGTTGTGGTGCAGCAGTGCATAATTTTAGTTTGTTTAAATATAGGGTTATATTACTGAAGTTTTCAATTTGTATGCATTACTTAGTGTGTGTGTGAGTATGTGTGTGACGCGTGTCATCAAATCAGACACTTTTTGTTGTGCCACATAATAATTTCAGCAATGTGAAGCTGCTATCCACTGCAGCTGTGTGATTTTTGTACTTCTTTGTGGTATCTTTACTGGTACTAGTACTAGTGACTGTTACTGCTGCAGTGCATAATTTTAGTCTGTTTAAAATATGTGGTTTGTGGTTATATTACTGAAGTTTTCAATTTGCTATGCATTACTTGGTGTGTGTGTGAGTATGTGTGTGACATATGTCATCAAATCAGACACCTTTTATTGTGCCACATAATAATTTCAGCAATGTGAAGCTGATATCCACTGCAGCCATGTGATTTTTGTACTTCTTTGTGGTATCTTTACTGGTAGTAGTACTAGTGACTGTTACTGCAGCAGTGCATTACACTGCCCCCCACAGCCCGCCCCAACCAGCAAAGGTATTCTTTTCCAGAGTTGAATTTCTGATGGTGAGCACTGGTTAGGTGTTGTGCCTTTGTGTCTGCATCTCTTCAGTGCACAGTGCAATCTTAATCTGTCTGTGCATTTGCATCTCTTTAGGGCCCAGTGTCTATCTGTAACTTAAGTCACAGTTGTTTCTTTGACTTCCCTTCAGAGTACTGGACAGGCGTGGTGCTTAATTCTGCATTAATATTGTATTCATTTATATGCGTTTTTAAGTCAGGACCATCATCACGAGTCACTCGTGATACAAATCAAGTTCTTCATCATCACAGTCACAAATGCAGTCACAAATCACGATTCACGATCATTCACATTACAAATCACAACATTAATTTTTTTTCTAGTTATTTGGATGTATTGTAAGCCTGTTTTGTAGTATCTCTCCAGGCTTCACCACCCCACCATTGTACTCATTGATATGTGTTTTTAAGTCTGGGAGTTTTAAGCTACAGCTCTTCGGGAAAGTACAGCCGTAGGCAGTAATTACTTGGATGTATTGTAAGCCTGTTTTGTAGTATCTCTCCATGCTTCACCACCCCACCATTGTACTCATTAATGTTTGTTTTTAAGTCAGTGAGTTGGACAGTGTCTGCAGTACATGCACAGTTTGGAAAGAAGACTGAATGCACACATGCAGTTTAGTACAGTACAATTGCACTGCTCAGAACACTAAGTGTCACGCATATGGAAGACAACAAAAAAAGGGCATAATTACATACAAGGGTCAGGGATGGTGGAGGAATACATTTTATAACACATCAAGGAAGGTGTGGGGGGCACATGGTGTGAGAAAAAAAAATAATGTGGGATCTCATGGTGATCAAGCAGCAGTTCCAACATGGACATAATTTGCAACTGATGTTCCTCTATGTGATCCAGCTGCTGCTCCACAGCACTCACCCTCTTGTTGTTATCCTCAACAGCACTCCAGAGAACTGTCAAGTCAGCCTGTGTTACATGCAGTTCTCTATGGTCCACACATTCTACAGGCTGACCTGCTGGTGGTGGGGGGGTGGGGGTGCTAGTGGAGCAGCAGGTGCTGCTGTGGCTCTCCTCTTCTTAGGGATGCCGCAATGCACAGCTGCACCCTCTGCCACAGAATGGCCAGCAGGTGCAGGCATGGTCCATTCTGTGGCAGCCTGCCACTCTAACTGCTGGTGATTGAGCATATGGGTGCACTGGCCCTCAGTCCCCAGGTGAGTCCCAGGGGCCATGGCGCACCTCCACCTCACATAGGCAGCACCTGACCACTGCTGTCCCCACACAGTAAAAAGCCTGCCAAACAATGGAGTTGCAGGGAGGACCAGGCACAGGCAGGGATGGCCAGATGAACTGTCAGCTGGCTGGTCACAGTGCTGAACAGGAATGGGATCCACACCTGAGCCTGGGGGAATAGGCACATCCTGCTCCAGAGAACCTGGACTTGGTGGTGGTGGTGGTTCAACTGCCTCAGAGTCAGGACAGGAGGCGGTGCTAGTCCTGCTTCCGGGGGGAGGTGACACTCACAAGTATCGGGCGGTCCAACAGGAATGGGTGCCCATGCTCTCCACACATGCATGCAGTGAATGCTTACCACTACTACGCTCTCCCAGAGCTGCTCCCGCCCCAGACATTCCCTCACCCTGATCCATCTCTCTTACTGAGCTCCCTCAGCCCGAGCTATTACTACTCACACTGTCACAAAACACAGTCACACAGACAAACAACTACCTACTTATAATGGTAAGAAAAATAAAAATTACAGAAAGAAGAAATTAAGTAAAAAAAGAGTACAGAAAAAAAATGTAGTTTTTAGAAAAGCTGTTGGGTCTAAATCAAAGTTTAAATCTCCTCCTCGCTGTGATCTCAAAGTATCAGCAGTCACAAAACACACTACTCTCTCTCTCTCTATCTGCACAGGAGAAAGTAAAAATGTCTGCTTGTATGACTCACTTTCTTCCTGCCTAGTTAAAGAGCATGTGGCTTACAGTACTACAAGCCATGTGATGTGTAGGGGAGCTGCCAAATCTGAAGCACCAAGTGGATCACTTAGAATCATAATGAGGAATGCGAAGTCCATTAAAAGCAATGACTTTGCCTTACTTCACCTTGTCATTCTGCTTAATGCGAAGTGGTAATGACAAGGTAGAGTGAGCACTTTGCATTGCCCACTCCGCGTAGTGGATTGGCACCGCAAAGTGCCCACTTAGCATTCATTTCGCCAGTGGAATTTAAATTTGCTGCATCTCTAATGACGGCCAGGAGTATCCCTCTGTTGGGCAGATATTAGCCAGGTATACCCTATTTTACAGTCATGTCTATGGGTAGGGGGACCTCTACTTTAGGTGAGGTGACCTTTAGGATGCCTTGGTCTACTGCCTATAATCACCTAGGTGTGATGGCCAGAGTTACTGTAGTCTGCCTAACACTTCTATACTCTGTTTCTCCTATAGGAGTATGCAGATTGGTCAGAATAGACTAGCGGCTTCTAGGTATGTACCTTCTAACAGCTGGAGAAAAACATCCCCTATAGGGTTATGTCCAGGACATGAGCATCACATTAGATTAACATACAGGTTCTAATACTTGTTAACAGAAGTGAAAGTGTACCATTATTAACAGACAAAACGGGCAAAGCTTAACATGCATTCACTGGCCTGGGGTGTGTATAAAAGTACATATTTACTGATGACAAGGGATGGGTGAAGTCCCCAATCAATGTTTTGCATAGTCTTTGCAAAGAGGAAAAAAAATTTGTGAAGGTCATCATTCAAGCAGGGTAAAGTTTATGTGGAAAACATTAGCAGTTTCCCACTGATGAACCACTGACTCCACTTTATTGGCAAAGTGGACTATGCAAAGCATAACTACTGTTTATAAAAAAATAAGTGTTAACACCCTTGCTGCAACCTGGAAGCAGCCCCCTACCCCCAACCCTGCACACCCACGGTATCAGCAAAACATGAGTTGATGTTTTAATAAACCTGGTTAGCCAATAAGCAGAACTGCTTATTTTCATGGGGAGCCAAGAAACTAAAAAGCATCTTTCTTCCAGTTAACAGCAACCCGCTGAGCCTCCCCTAATCCCACTCTCCTCCACATTCTTATAAACATATTACTTTTAATACCTCACTTCCCCAGATCAGTTAGCATTCTCTGCTCCACAGTTTTGATGATAATTAACTACCTCCTTCCCCCCCCAACCCACTGAGTACCAAGATTCCACAATATTGTTCCTAACATAGGAAAATTAAATTTGGACCAGTTTAAGTTTTTGATAAATATTGTAGATTGAAGGAGTGCTCTTGGCCAATTGGAGAGTTCCTTTCCCCTGCTTATGAGACACTCTTATTCTGTGAATAAGCATCTCGTGCACAGATGCCCTGGAAATGGGCACGTTCCGGGAACAGTTTTTTTTTAAATATATTATTGATTGCTATTGATCAATGATATGTAAGCAATAAAACACAATGGGGTGTGCATTGAACAGATGTTACAGCACGCCCAGAGAGTGGTAAGGAACAAGGCCGCAGGTTGCGTGCATTCAGTCCCTGGAAGTGAGGTAATATCTCTACATTTTAACTGTTAGAAAAAAACATGTTTATATGTTCAATAGATAGATTTGATTATGATAGTTTATAATAAAATAGTCCTTCTGCCTGGTAAAAATGACGTAGTTATGTATGTGCTTCACAAAGTTTGTCCATTACTGGCAGCAGTAGTGCTAGTTTTATTTTATTGCCAGTGTGATGGATGAGCACTGTTTATTATAGGGAAGAGAGAGACATACTGACTATAGCAGAGAGAGAGAGAGACAGACAGACAGACAGACAGACAGACAGACAGACTCTAATCTGTAGCAGGATTTTACTTTTAGAACTGTGGGGGGGGCAGGAGAGTGTAAGCTGCTAGCGGAGACTGGGGCAGAGACAAATGAAAGCAGGAATGCTGAGGGTGGATGCACTACTGCTACGAGAGACAGTGGGAACCGGCATGGTACTGGGAGCAGTGACATGGGACAGTTCAGGATAAGTGCATGTTCCTTGCTGGTGCATTGTGTTCCAGAACTGCCCTTCCTAGTGTAAGCACTAAAAAATACAGTAACTGACTTTTTCTTTTAAAAAGTATGGGGATGGGAGCACTACCAAGTAAGAAACAGAGTGGGAGCCAGCATGCCACTGGACCACTACCGCAGTTCTGAACTGTCAGTGGGAAAGCAGTTGTAGTTAGGGGAGAAAATAAAACTATTTACATTATTTTCTTTGTTTTTAATGTCTTACACTCTCTCCCTTGGACCACTGCGGGCAGGACATTCACTCCCTCATTTACACTCGCTCCCTCAAAATGCTGCTGGCCCGAAGTTCACTCCCTTGCTTGCACTGATTCACTTTGAACAATCTGTTTCTTGTCTAAAGAGAAAAAATAGTGAAATGAGCGGTACCAGTGGGAGGGGACTTCAGCAGCTGTGGGTGGGGACTTGGAGAAGTGGCAGTGGAGTGACAGCAGAAACCATTTCTGCTTTTGTTCTAGAGAAATTCCTTTTTTAATTATTTACATTTAATGGCGTAGAGTGGGCGGGGACTTCAGCAGTTATGGGCGGGGACTCAGAGAAGCAGCAGCAGGGTGAGAGGAGAAACTGTTTCTGTTTTTCTTCTGTTTAAGAAAATATTTGTAGTGCTGATTACTTTAGATCAGGGCTGGCATCTCTTGTATTTTTTTTCTGCTAAAAGAGGGAAAAAGCTGTCAAAGAGCTGCACCACAGTTTCACCATTTGACCACAAGTCCAACTTTAGTGACGTATAAAAAAATGGCAGCATTTAAAAAATGAACATTCCAAAGGCACACAGATTTCAATCGCATTGAGGTTCTGCTTTTGTGCACTTGTTGGTAGTAGTAGTAGCAGTAATAGTAGTAGTAGTAGAGTTTATTTATTTTGGCGCCCCTCCCGTGAGCTCATAGCACCCTTACAAAGTATAGGACAAACTGCATTTAGAAACCTAGAAGACAAATACAATACATATAAAATCATCCTTTAAAATTCAATACAAACTAATCCCTAGGCTGTCTAGCAGTTTAAATATGATTCCTCAGTTCCCAAAGGCCTGTTGGAAGAGGAATGTTTTGAGCAGTCTTTAAATACCTCTAGGGAAGGTGCCTTCTGGAGTACCCGGCAATGAGTTCAAAGGACCTGGGTGGCCACCTCGAATGCCCAGTCACCAGAAGATTTCAACTAGCTCTAGGGAATTCCAGGAGAGCCTGCCCTGCTGATCTAAGAGAGTTCCCTGAGTGCAGGGATGCAGAAGCTTCTTCAGGTAGCCCAGACCAACCGTGTAGTACCTTATAGGTAAAGAGACCTATTTTAAAGATGATGTGCCAGCGCACTGGCAGCCAACGTGTTCGCACAGCATTGATGTAGTATGATCTGAACATCAAGTGTCCAGTCAATAACCAGGATGCCACATTCTGCAAATGCTGCAGGCACCGCATTGCACCATCTCTGACCATAAGGTAGAGTGCATTACAGTAGTCAAGCCTTGAGGTGGCAAACACATGTACCAGCATGGCCAAGTCATCAGGGGAATAAGGATTTAATTCAGGTGATGTTCTGGAGGTGATAAAAGCTGGTATGGACAACAGCCAACACCTGAGCTTCAACTGTTGGCTCATTGTCCAAAACAATGCTCAAATTCTTCACCTTTGGAGAGGCCTCCAGTTCAGTCAGACCAATAAAAGCCCCAGCCTATCCCTAGAGGCCTCCCCTTCGATCTGGCTCAACCACCAGCACCGGTCTTCCCTGGGTTAAGTCCCAAGCGAGTTCAATGACATCCAAGTCTGGGTCTCGGCCAAGCAATTATTCAATACATCGACTGCATCAGATCTTCTGGGTGTGAAGGACAAGTAGAGCTGAGCATAATAAGCATAACAATGAAAACTCAGCTCATACCACCTTATGACCTTGTCCAGGGGTAGATATACACTGCAAACAAAATGGGGGACAGGACAGAGCCTTGGGTACTCCACAGGGCAGGTCCATTGGACCTGAGGAGTAGATCCCCAGTGCCATTCTCTGAGACCTGCCCTGGAGAAAGGACTCAAAACCAGCTGATGACCTTGCCAGTGAGTCCTACATATTCCCTCAGCCTGTACAACAACACCCCATGGTCCATAGTGCCAAACACTAATGAGAGATCAAGGAGAATGAGACTCAATCGCTCTCCTCTATCCCTCGCTCTGAGCAGGTAATTCATCACCTTAATCAACATGGTCTCCATGCTGTGCATGGCCCTAAATCTGGATTGGAATGGTTCATAAATGTAGAAGTCTATGAGGTGACTCTCGAGCTGTTCTGTGACCATCTTCTCAAGAACCTTCCCCAGAAAGGGGAGGTTCAAGATAGGCAGGTAATTTGCCAAGAATCTGGGGTGCAAAGATCCTTTTTTCAACAGGGGCTTCACCAAAGCCTGCTTAAGGGACTCTGGGAAGTCTCATGCTGCAAGAGAACTCCCCACAATCTGGGCAACCAACTGACCCAGGACCCCGATGCAACTAACAAGTTATCACATCGGGCCCGGGTCAAGGTCACAGAAAGTTGTTTAAGCCCCAAGATCACCCTACAGACGTCCATTGTTGACACCAGACAGAACTCTCTCCACAGTGCCCAAATGCATCTGCCCACCCACAGTCCACCATTGCCGGATGCTGGTATTCCACTTGGAGAAATCCCAGCCCTAACAGAGGACACTCTGTCTGAGAAGAATCAAGCAAACTCCTCACACATGTGAGCTGAAAAAGCTCTAACAGGTTCCAGAAAGGCCAGGTGTTATAGCCTGTCCACAACCCAAAAGAGTGGAGCTGGTCGATTCTTCCCAATTGCAATCATCCTAGACATAAAAGCTGCCTTTTTTTGGATGCTTGCATTCTGATAATCATCATAATGAGTAATGAGAACCAGCTTGTCCTTCTGGGACCTGGTCTTCCTCCAACGCCTTGCTAACCTCCTCCCTCTGGTTTTCAGTGTCCTCAGCTCACCATCAAACCAAGGTGAGCTGAGGTGTGAAACCAGCAGGCATACATAGATCAGTGCCAGACAATCCAGAGCCTCTGTGGCAGCCCTATTATAGGCCATCATGGCTTTCCCTGGACCATCAGCGCAAGCCTCCAACACAGATAAAATGTTCAGTTCTACCATCAGTCCCTCTGGTTGTATCCCTCTCAAAGGGCAGAACTGAACCATTTCCTCAGGGCAAAGGACATTCAAGGTGGCTCTGAAGCTGAACCTGATGGTGCAATGATCCAACCAAACAACTGGATCAATATCGATGATGTCAATTTCGAGCCCCAGGAGAACACCAGATCAAGAACATACCGTTGTTACCTGTGCATCAAACACATTTGATGCACAGGTAATCCAATCAAAATAAGAAGATTTTCTCTGACCACTTTATAAATAGATGTCCCCATCACCACTTGTTCCTGTATTAGACTGGTTGCACTTGTCCTCAGCTTGAGCCAGAACAGCTCAGCTTCACTTCACTGTTCTTGCTCCAGTTGAACACGTGTGGACCATTCTTATACAACAACAAAGTAGCTCGAAGGACATATTAAGATAGAAGCATAATCCCTTAGCAATAGTTCATAGGCAGTGGCATAGTGCCCTTAAGCTATACTAGATAGGTTGTAGGCACAGTAGAAGTACAAATTATTTATACTGAAATTGAACACACACTACACTATATAAATCTAACAGGTTGTGTTTCTTCTCAACTATTTGCACATTTTCTAGGCTTCTGTACTGTACTGTCAGCGCATTATTTGTGTCCACTAGCTAGAGACAGCCAGACTATAGCATTATTATTTTTATAAAATAGGCCTACCCTATTCTGCACCTCATTGGTCAACACCAATCACATATCCTATATTTTTCAAGTGTGCTGTGGACAATTCTTCTTCCTTACCGATTGAGAGCTGGTCAAATGGAGTTATGCTAACCCATAGGTAATATAATCCAAAAGGCATGATACTTCAACAAAGGGCTAAGATTCCAAAAGGCATGTTATTTCAGTAATAATGTAGATGTCAAAGATCATTATGCAAATGACTCAACCACAACATTCAGTCACATCACAGACCATGATCCTCCATCTCCCTGTAAACATCCCATACCCAACCCCAACCCCAACTCCAAGGATAATTATCAACTAGAAAAAAACACTTACTGTGCAATGCCAAGACATACAGAATAAATAAAAAAACCTTCATATTGTTAACAGTGGAAAACTACTGTATGTTAATAAATGCTAGGAAACAAACAACCCATAGAATGTTTTTGTACATACCTTCTCAGACCTCACAGACTTCTTTAAAACTATGCTTAATTCCACAAATATACAAATAGAGACATATAACAATGTGAACAAAGTTTTAAGACATTACATACATAGAAACATGCTGGTTGTTCATGGATGACTCTTTCAGAAAGGAAGTGGTCACATTTAACACTTCCTAGTTCTGAAGGAAGTGGTAATACTACTTATTCATTTCCTGAAGTAAGTTGTGAGGGATGTGGTAATATTGCTGTATTCACTTTCTGCAGTAATCTCTGAAGGAAGTGTTAATATTAATCATTTCTTGAAATAAATTTGGCCCAGAAAGGCAAGGCTTTCTAAGTTTCTGGTAGTCACAGCACCAAGCAAACAAGACCTCTATACTCATATAAGCTGTCCTTATAATACTAGAGTTTGTCTTGTGCTTTTATGTTATTGTGCTTGCAGCCAACATCGTGAGACAGTGCAGCTTTAGTGGCGTGCTCGCTGTTGGGCAAAAGCAGGGCATGAACCAGTAGGTGCATCCGCATTCCCAATCAGCCTGCATGCTGGCGCCCACCATGCATACATAATGGGGTGAGCACATCTAAGAAAAGGTCCACTGCAATCCAAAAGCAAAGCTCGTCAGACGCAGCAGTCCATTTCTTGCTGTGCTCACCACCATTATGTACATGGCGGAACATTAGCCATAGAACTGCCGACTTCAGGGTGCCCAATCCCCTGTCAGCTGCCCCTGCCCTCTGTGAATGTGCCAGCGGGGGCTCACTCCCTGTCAGCATAAAGCACCCCCAATTGTTTAATGCGGGGTGCCCAATCCCCAGCACCTCCACCCCCTTTCCTTGTGTGCCGATGGTGGAGCCTACTCCCTGTCGGCAGAAATAACCCCCAATTGTTTAATGCCGAGGGGTGCCCAATCCCCCCTCGGCTCTCGCCTCCCTTCTTTGTGTGTGCCGACGGGGTGCCCAATCCCGTTGGCATAAATTCTGCCCACCAGTGTTGTTTGCTGATGAGGTGCCCAATCCCCACCAGCTACAGACCCTCCCAAATAGTTAGGTGGCACACTTGAGCCCACCCCAGCTTGTTAAATCCCTGGAAAAAAAAACTGTTCAATGTTTTTTTTTTTTTCCTTTTTTGAACCTGTAAAAGGAAAAGGAAAACTGGGCCCTGAGGACACCATTATTTTAGGTGACCTGAACTTAAACTGGCTCTCCAATGCATCTGCACCCCTAGTATCTTTTTGTGACACACATGGGTTCACTCAATTAATAGATGAACCGACAAGAATTAACTTAAAAAACAAAAGTAACAGCACCCTACTTGACATTATGTTGGTAAACAAACCGCATCTGTTTTCACATGCTGGAGTGCTATTCAGTGATATAAGTGATCACTGTCTTATAGCAGGGATAAGATCATCAGTCAAGCCAACCAACCCTGCGAAATTCCTCACAAGAAGGTCTAAAAAAAACCTTAACATCGAAGGATATCTCCACGATCTATATCATTCTATATGCTGGCAAGAATTCTACCACACAAGTGAGAGATGCCAAGGCTGCTTTCTATACAGCTGAGCTTGATGCCTCCTACCTTAACCCAGCCAGATTTTGGGGCACCACCAAGGGGATCCTAGGGCAGGTTTCTAGCACTTCTTTGCCATCCCAAGTGCACCTTAATAATGTTGTTATCACTGACAAGCGTGAAGTTTTAGATGCATTCAACAATCATTTCACTACAGCTGGCCTAGCTTTTGACTCCTCTCCAGCAAATCTATTGCGGTCACAACTTAAATTCCAGTCTATCGATGGCCAGAAGGCTGCTTCTTCATTCTCCTTCAAGCCAATTTTATTAAAACAAGTAGAAGACCTACTGCTGCATCTAGACACCAATAAAAGTGCAGGTGCAGACTCTCTGGACCCCTACTTTCTAAAAATTGCTTTATATGCCATTGCAGTTCCCCTAACTCATCTTTTTAATCTGTCCTTATCCACTGGCTCTGTTCCTTCATTGTGGAAGACAGCACAAGTGTTTCACCTCCTCAAATCAGGGGACCCCATGGATCTCAACAATTATAGACCTATATCCATCCTACGGTGCTGTCCAAAGCGTTAGAAAAACTAGTGAGCATCCAACTAAGAGACTACCTCGATGCTAGTAATCTCCTTAACCCTGCTCAATCTGGGTTTAGGACCAGACACAGTACCATTTCTGCATTAGCAAAAGTAACAAATGACTGGCAAACTGAGTTAGACAAAAAAACAGCATCTGTGCTGTATTTCTAGACCTAAGCAAAGCCTTTGATACAGTGGATCATGAGCTGCTAATCTCCTCACTGCACTCCTTAGGCCTGGATCCAACCTCTCTTGGGTGGTTCAGATGTTACCTCACTCATAGAGTACAGCAGGTGAAAAATGAAGGCGTCCTATCCTCCTCAAAACCACTTCTAAGAGGAGTACCTCAAGGATCCATCCTGGGCCCTATCCTTTTTGCCATATACATCAACAACATTGATTCCAACCTCATTGAAGCCAATGTTCACCTTTTTGCAGATGATACTGTCTTGTATGTCTGTAATCCTTCACCATCAAAGGCCTGTGAGTTATTACAATCAGAATTCTCCCTGCTGCAACACCAATTACTTGAAAAGAAACTCCTATTAAATGCCAAGAAGACAAAAGCTATGTTCTTTTCCACCAATATATATTCTACCACTCTCTCACCAAACATTCTTCCCAACTATCCACCATCCTTGGAAAAATCTTGACTATGTGGATAAATTCAAATATTTAGGGGTATGGATTGGTAACAGACTTGATTACACTCAGCATATTGAGGAGCTCCTGAAAAACTCAGACAGAGGCTCGGCCTTTTCTTCAGAATCAAACATTATCTAACCAGAGAGTCAAAACAGAGACTAATCCAGGCCTCATTTCTATCTCTCATCGATTATGCAGATTTCTATATGGCCACTGTACTATGTCCTATTTAAGTAAACTGGATACCTTGTACCATAGAGCTCTAAGATTCATCACAGATCTTTCCTTCAACACTCACCACTGCTCTCTCTATACTGCTGTTGGCTGGACATCCCTTACACCTTAGGAGGAACAAAATGCTGCTTATGGATTTACAAAGCTCTGTCAAACAAACTTCCACCTTATATTTCAGATTGCTTTACTCTGGCTACACCTAGGTCATATGCCCTAAGAAGCAATAGCCTTATCACCTTGAAGATACCAAAAGCCTGTACCGGCATGGGAGATCTGCAATCAGCTACTTTTAGCATCTGCTTGGAATTCTTGCAGAAGACCCTAAAGTTGAACACCTTTATATCTATAGCATCCTTTAAAAGCTCTACACAAGTCTCTTTCCTGAGATATGCAACTGCTTTCACAAGCCTAGTCCCTTCTTACCCTTTACCCCCTTTTCTTTCTATCTCCTTCTATATGCTTTTGCTAAAACTTAGCTATAACATCTCCTGCAATCCATTGCCATTTCCTTTTGTATTCCCCATCTCTATTTGCTTAAGTAACTATCCAATTACAACACACCAGACCAGTTCCACACTCCCAATACCTTCTCCTCACTTGAGTCAAACCTGTCTGATTTACTCTGTTTTGTGGTCCAAAACCACTAGCTACCTTGCTTGTATATATGTGTTTATTACTGTACCTGTTTATTTTTATTAAAGTTTTTGTCTTTTTCTCTGTATTTGTATATGTATGCTACTGTACTCTATGTTGTTTTTGACCTATCAGGTCCATCTTGTAAATGAGCTTGCTCAATGATGTCCGCCTGAATAAATAAAGATTTTGATTGATTGATTGATTGACTGATTGATTGATTGATTGATTGATTGACTGAAAAGGGTCCCTCATAGTCTCCGTGCCCCCTCCCCCCACCTGCACCCACCCACTGTGCATCCTGCCTCCCTACACCACCCTCATCCCATACTTACCTCCGGAGCTTGTCGCGACGATCGTCGGTGGACCGGGAACACGTCTGCACTCTTCAAAGCCAACCGCGAACTGAGGAAATGTTGGTAAGCTGTATAATGGGATAGATAGGGTTTTTTCAACTTTAGTAAATATCTCAGGCAGTTTTATGAATTTTGGCCCTAAATTTTCAACATGGGGTTTTTGGGACACCTTCTCATGAATTCTTGCACTGTCATGGGGTTATTCGGTCCTGAAAGGTGATTTTGCAGTCATTGCATGGAATCACCTTTCGGGACCGCGTATGGAAATAACAGTGCCACTGTTCATGAGGGGGGCTCTCAAAAACCCTATGTTGCAAATTTGGTGGGAAAAAATCCAAAACATGACTGTTTAAAGAGCGTGCATAACAACTGTGCAATGCACGCTCGTAAGTTAGCGAATTCACAATATTTTCATGCCAGGTTCTTAACACTGGCATTTTACCACACCTTCTTGTGAACAGTACAGCTGTCATTTTTCACATCCTGGCCGAAATGTGTTTTCGCACTTCCGGCACAGAATAGTGTGGTTGTGGTGTGAAATCAGTGTTTGGGACACATTATGAAAATGACAGTGACACTGCTCATGAGCAGAGATCCTAAAATGCCTGTGTTGAAAATTTGGTGACGATACTCCATAAAGTGACTATTTTACGAGTGTGCATAGCAACTGCGCAACACACGCTCATACGTTAGTGCATTCACACTATTTTCATGCCAGATTCTCAACATTGGCATTTTACCACACTTTCTTGTGAACTGTACAGCTGTCATTTTTCATATCCTGGGCAAAATGTGTTTTCGCACTGCCAGCGCAAAATAGTGCGGTTGCTGTGCGAAATCAGTGTTCAGGACACATTACAAAAAATGACAGTGATACTGTTCATGAGCAGAGGTCCTAAACTGCCTGTGTTGAAAATTTGGTGACAATACTCCATAAAATGACTATTTTACAAGGTGCATAGCAACTGCACAACGCAGGCTCGTAACTTAGCGCATTTGTAATATTTTCATGCCAGAATTCTCAAATTTGGCATTTTACTACACCTTCTTGTGAACTGTATAGCTGTCATTTTTCACATCCTTGCCAAAATGTGTTTTCTCACTTTTGGCGCACAATAGCGTGTTCGCTGTGCGAAATCAGTGTTCGGGACACATTACGAAAATGACAGTGACACTGTTCATGAGCAGAGGTCCTAAAATGCCTGTGTTGAAAATTTGGAGACAATACTCCATAAAATTACTGTGTTACGAGTGTGCGTTGCGCAAGTTTGCACACACGCTCGTATGTTCGCAAACTTCTAATATTCTCACTCCAGATTTTCTACAGTGCCATTGTTCTGCACCTCCTAATGAACAGTACAGCTGTCATTTTTCACATCCTGACCAAAATCTGTTTTCGCAGCTCCAGCGCAGAATAGCGTGGTCGCTGTGGAAAGTCTTTGTTCAAGACACATGATGAAAATGACAGTGACACTGTTCATTAGTAGATGCCCTAAAATGCCTATGTTGAAAATTTGGGAACAAAAGTCAATAAAATGAGTGTTTTATGAGCGTACATTGTACAGTTTGTACGCATGCTCATGACTTTGTGAATTTGTAATACTTTCACTCCAGCTGTTCGTCATTGGCATTTTTCCATACCTCCTTATGAACACTGCAGCTGCCTGAAATGTGTTTTTGCACGTCCGGCACACAATTGCACGGCCGCTGTGTGAAATCAGTTTTTGGGACAGTTTGAGGAAATGACGATGACACTATTCATGAGCAGAGGTTCTAAAATGCCTATGTTGAAAATTTGGTGCCGAAATTCCATACAATGACTGTGTTGCAAACGTGCATTGCGCGGTTTCAACACCCTTGTAACTTCATCAATCTGCAATATTTTCATGCAACATTTTCACCACTGCCATTTGTGCACATCTCCTTATCAACAGTCCAGCTGCCATTTTTCACAGCCTGCCCAAAACGCGTTTCCACAGCTGTGGTGCACAATGGCGTGCTCACTGTGCAAAATCACCTTTTGAGACACATTCACAAAATCACAGCACTACGCGTCTCTAGCTACGCCACTCCCACTGCCAATGCCAGTGTGACAACATTCAGCATTGACAAATGCTTGTTATAAATGGAATAACATTCAACAAGACTTGGCATGAATGATCGAATAGAGCACACACTACAAGCCAGACACTGAATGTCTTGATAGTAAACTGGCATAAGGCAAATGTTAGTTGACTGACTGAATGTTGTACTGAAGGAAGTGGGCCAGTGGGCTTGTGGCTTTTTATTTTAACAAAGTAGAGTATGAATTTTGAAGTCCAGGACCATGACAGTGCACCCAATAAATCGTAGGAGTTGCAGAATGGATGCATTGATGGCTATGACTATGGTTTTTCTACTGCTACCATCAGAAATTCATCACTGTTCTCACCCCCACCACCTCCACTGGAAGACTGTTCCTGGAATTCACCACTCTTTCTGTGAAGAATTACTTCCTGACATCTCTCCTTAATCTACCCCTTTCCAGCTTCTTATCATGCCCCCTAATTGTTGAACACCTTTTTTTCTGAAACATATTTCTTTCTTATACCTTGCTTACCCCCATGAGATATTTAAAAGTCTCTATCATACCTCTTCTCTTCCAGGGTGTACATCTTTAGGTCCTTTAATCTGTCTTCATAGGGCTTCTGATGCAGACCCTGCACCATTTTAGTTGATCTCCTCTGGCCCACTTTCACTCTGTCTACAGCTTTTCTGAGATGTGGTCTTTAGAACTGGACATAATACTGTAGGTGGGGTCTTACCAGCATCTATACTGAGGCAACACCCCCCCCCCTTTCTGCTGGTGATATCCCTCCCTATGCACCACAGCATCCCACAGGCCCTCCCAACTACCTTGTTGTACTGCCTGGCCACCTTTAGGAGGACTGCAAGTTGGGATCTTTTTCCCACAAACTGAGGACTTTTAAATATGCTGCAAAAATCTTCAAAAGTAAAACATGCACATTTCACAAAAATGCTGCCTGCAGGGATAAATCTGCAGATCTCTAATCCTGAGTTGAGGCAGTAGTTAACATTTGTGGCCCTTCAAAACCAGTACAAGCCACTAGCAGAGATGGCATGTCTTATGTTAGGGAATAAGACGTACTGCTGTGAGCTTGATCACTGTGCTCCCACAATACAGAAGGGTCTAGGGTGGGAAGCAAATCAGAGTACTGTAGTAGGAAGCTAGTACTGATAAGCGACTCTATTAGGACATATATCAACAATGTTGGTGGAGTTCTCTGACAGTGAAGCCTTGTGAATAGAAACATAGACTTTGATGGCAGATAAGGATCACTTGGCCCACCTAGTCTGCCCATTTCCCTACTTACAGGATAAGCTGCAGATCCTAGTTAACCAACAGCCTATTTCTTCCTACCCCCCACAAGAATTGCCTTATGTCTATCCCATGCATTCTTGAATTCTCCCACAGTTTTAGACCCCACAACCTCCTCAGGAAGGCTGTTCCATGCATCCACCACCCTCTCTGTGAAAAATACTTCCTTACATTGCCCCTGAGCCATCCCCCCTCTATCTTCAAATTGTGTCCCCTTGTTCTTGAACATCTCTTTTTCTGAAAGATGCTGCCCTATTGGACTTCGTTGATTCCTGTTGATTCCACTGAGGTACTTAAAAGTTTCTATCATGTCCCCCCTCTCCCTTCTTTCCTCAAGGGTATACATATTAAGCTCCTTTAGTCTCTCCTCATATGGCTTCTCTTGCAGACCCTGCACCATTTTCGTTGCCTTCCTCTGGACTGCCTCCATCCTATCTATGTCCTTGCAGACATGGGGTCTTCAGAACTGGTCGCAGTACTCCAGATGGGGTCTCACCAACTGTCTGTACAGAAGGATAACAACTTCCTGTTATCTTTTTTTTTAATTGTATTTGTATTTGTTTTAAAATATGTAAGACACATGGGATACAGTACATTATAGCGATCACATAATACAATCAAGCACAGCTCAAGCAGCACACAATGCATTACAGTTATGGGCACAAGACCACAATTCATGTACAGCCATTGATAAATCCATCCTGATAGAGATCCTTGTATACTAATAGTCAAATGATAAGTCTTCCCTCTTAATCTCTCCCTTCCCCTAGCCTTTCTCAACATCAGATCACTTCTCTTGTCACTCATTATGGCATAAAATAAGGATATTGTACAGACATATAGAGAACCCATTTCCTCCATTGGAGTTTAAACTTATCTTTTCTATTTAAATGGCTGGCTGCCAGTCTTTCCACACAAATTACTTCTTTCATAATTGTAAACCAGTCATTTCTGGGCAGAGACGAAGTCCAGCCCCATAATCTGATAATTGCTTTCTTAGCTATCAATATATAAGTAATCAAAAGAGAGCCCCTCAGAATATGGAGGTCTGCAGGAGATATCAAAAGCAAGGCCAGTTCAGGAGTAAGAACAGCCTCCTCTCCCACCAATTCCCTCAGGGTTTTTGCCACCTCTCCCCAAAATGGTCAGAGCACCGGGCATGACCAGAAAATGTGTACATGTCCAGTCTTCTTTTCCCCACAAGCTCTCCAGCAGCTTCCCACTGGTCCAGTTACACATTTTGCCAGTTTAGCTGGTGTATTGAAAAATCTAAGCCTGACTTTCCAGGCAAATTCCTGCCAGTATGGTGCTACAGATATTCCTCGGGATAGCCTAACATGTTTGAACCAAAGATCTACTGAGACCGGAGCCAATAATTCCCGGTTCCAGGCAGTTAGGACCCCCAAAGTTGAGTCCTTGTTATCCTCCTGTAGTTCCTTATACAGTGCACCAACCAAGTGGGGTGGGGTTATTCCCTTTATAGAAGATATAATCAGTGTCAATATTTGTGGAAATGGAGAAGAAATGAGGTTCCATTGAGAGCCTTATTTACCAAATAAGCTAGTATTTGCTGATAAGCTACATTAGTTTCTGGTGGCAACCCATAGGTGTCTCTTAATATGGAAAAAGGTAATGCACCCCGGTTGTCTAATATCTGAAAAATGCCAGCCATTAAGGGTCTCAGTTAGGGGTACTTGAAAATGCTCTGACCTAAGTTGTCGTAAAAAATTAAAAAAAGTGACAAGTTCCTGAGAGGCTCAGAGTTTGTCCCAGACTGTTAAGCTACTCTGCATTCCTCTGTGGTAACCATTCAAAACTGGGAGGGGCTCCCCCAGATCAAACAAAACATTTTTAATATCTTGAATATGGTTAAGGGTAATATCTAGCTTTTTCCAAGGTATTCTATAACTTGGATCAATCCATCCCAGTATCCTAGCCAGGGTAGCTGCTTGTACGTATTTACACAGATCAGGTAGCCACAACCCTCCTTTGTCTCTTGGCAGCTGTAGAATGGACCAACGAACACAAGGCTTCATGCCAGCCCAGACAAATCTAGCTAAGGCCCTATTCCAGGAGATAAAATATAGAAGGGGGGTGCAAAACAGGAATAGTTTGAAACAAATATAGTAGTCTGGGCAATATACTCATTCAGATAAGTTCAATCCTTGAATAGAAGGAGGGACGCAATTGAGACCAAGTATGAAGGTCATTATCTATTGTCTGAGTGAGGGGTTCATAATTTATCAGGACAGTATGATCACTATTCTGAGGTAACTGTATACCCAGATATTTCAGCGTTGTCCCCCACCACTTGAATGGTAAATACGCTTGAAGTGATGGAGAAGGGGAAAAGCAGAAAGTCAAGACCTCTGTTTTTGTAGAATTTATCTTATATCCTGAAATAAGTGAAAACTAAGCAATAATATTCCAGAGGGCTCGAAGAGAATGTTCTGGGTCTGACAGAGACAGTAGGACATTATCTGCATATGAGGCTATTGTGAAGGTATCCTCTCCCACTCCCTTAGAAACATGGTCACAGGATGAAATGCTTTGTCCTTCAGTGCAATTGACCCTACAATCTCCTGCCCTCTTATCTAACCTCAGGAGTGAGTATCCCTTCCTTCAGTGCTACCTTCTGTCAGCCTATATTAGACAAAATGCACTGTAACTGTACATTATTTTTATATAGTAAATGGTGGAACACAATTTTGGTATAGAAAACCATACACTTTTAAAAGTTGTTCAGCTGCAGTAGTGATGTTCTCACTAACACAGAATGATTTTTCAGTCTGTGTTAGTGAGGACGTCATAGTACAAGCGACCCATCAGTGCTCATAATTGGTTAGCACTGGTGTAGAGTTGCGCTTGTGTGCAGCTCCATGGGCATTTTTTTTTTTTTTTTTAAGTAAAATCAGTGGACCGGTGACAGAAAAAAAAAATGTTTCTGTCCCATCACTGCCACAGTGATCACAATCTGCCATACACTATATAGAGCAGTGTATGGCAAACCAAAAACAACAGGGATAATCTTCCCCCTTGTGTCTGCCGTGACAACTGAGGGACCTCTCAGGCTTTGCACTTGAGGTCATCAGTCATCACAGTATCCACTTGGGTGAAAGAATAGCCTTGTTGTGTATGGTTTTCCACACAATATCATATATTTCTTCTACTTATACCATGCCTTTACCTGTTTGAATGTGTATTACTTTGCCTGTTCCCATGCAGTACTTTCAATGGTTACTTAACTGTTCACTAGTGAAAATGGACCATGTTAGCTCATTTTTCTATCCAGCATAATAAATAAAAATAAATTCAATTCAATTAAATGATGGATCCCTACTTCACGTAGTGCTTTCCTTTCAATATTTGGGATTCTCTCTGGATCCTCAACTGGATTTCTCTAAGCACATCCTGAATATCTGCAGGGCACTAAATTCTATGCTTGGCCTGGCATAACAGGCCAAGCACATTTTGACTCCTGACACCCCCTAACCCTCACCAGAGCAATACTTTTCACCATAAATAATGGGCTAGTCTCCTTTACCCATATGTCTAAGTCGCTGTTGGCTAAGTGTAAATATACCCTGTCTCTGAACAGCGTTATCCACCATTGTAATTGTTACAGCAAACTTGGATGGCTATCTTCTTTGAGCAGCCACCAGTTTCCCCGGGGATGCTTTATTGACAAGCTATTCAGACATGGTTCCCCTGCTCCTCTTGTGGCTCTCCTTAAATTCTTTCATCTTTCTAAGCCCCTCTGGCTCAATGACAAATCCATGATTATTGTTCTCAAAAACTATACCAACATGGGTGATCAGTCCTTCACTGTCACTGCTCCTCAGCTATGGAAGTCTCTTCTTTTGACTGTTCATAACTCCTTCTCATACTTTCAGTTTAGAAGGGTTTTTTTATTAATTAAAGAGGGAATCTGGCCAAAAGCACTATGTTATATTGCAAAATTAAGATCAGCATACCCCCAGTAAGTCTCATACCAAACGTTAGATCTCTAAGTTACTACATTGAAAAGCCACAAGCCGTTTTGTAATCTTGATTTCACTGCCTGCTCAAAAAGCCAATTTCAGTGAAGAGCTACTGATGAGGTCATAACCAGAACTCACAGCTTAATTATTTCTGTCAGCAACCTTACAGGACTTATTTCCAATGTTGAAGAAACTGTAGTTGTATTAATCATTTAAAAAAAATGACACTGGGTTGGATACAGTGCATGCATTTCCAGAATGTTCAGGCGCATGGCACTGTACTTCAGTAGGCAGCGAAGTGCGGTGGTTTTGGAATGCAGTGCTAGACATACAGAATGTGAAGGTGGAGAACAATTTCAGAATGTTGTCGGGCATGCCATCTCAGACTGGGGCAGGGATACACAATCTTGAAATGTGGTGGGGACACTTAGTCTTGGAGTGTGACAGGGACTCACATCTAGGAATATAGTGGGGACTGACAATTTTAGAATTAAAGTGGGGATGCACTGTAAAAATGAAACTGGACACACCATTTTATTCAGAAATGACTTGTCCCTTCCACATTTCAGAATTGTGCACACCCACTAGGTTTCAAAAATGCACATTGCATCCCCACTACATTCTGACATTATACTTCCTTGCCACATTCTGACACTGTGTGTTCATGCCACATTTAAAAACTGCATGTCCCTGTCATGTTCTAAATTTAAAGTCCCTCCCCACATTCCAAAGTTGTGTGTCAATGCCACATTCTGAAACTGAGTCACCACCATATTCAAACATTACATCACTGCCACATTATGAAATTGTGCATCACTACCACATTCCAAAATTACATGTCACTGCCACATTCTGAAATTGTTTGTTCCAGCTACATTCTGAAATTGTGCATCCCTGTCGCATTCTGAAATTGTGACATCACTGCTTTCTAAAACTGTACCTCCCCATCACATTCCAAATATGCTCATCCTCACCACATTCTCAAATTTTGTATTACCTTGACATTCTGAAATTGCCTTCCGAAGCCACATTCCAAAATTGGGTGCTCACACATTCAAAAATTGTGTGTCCCAGCCACATTCTGAAATTGCACCATCCCACCACATTCCAAAACTGTGTGTCGCTGCCATATTTCAAAATTGCCAGTCTTCATCATATTCCAAAAATGCAGGTTCTTACCATATTACAAAATTGCACATCCTCACCACTTTATCCCCCCCTGCTCATTCTGCCTCAGGTCCTCTTGGGCCACATGAAGCTCCAACCCTATCATTGCACCTTCTCCTGGGAATTACTTTTGCTCCCTGTGTTGCATCCATGGTACCCCCTCCCCATGGTGGAGGTATTTGTGCTGGCTCAGTTCCCTCAGAAAGGCTAGTATTGTGTGCAGGTAGCTACCCTGGGTCAGTGGATGTGTAGTCTGTGAGTTTTCATGCAACCTTCATTCCGCACAGCTAAGGTGTTTTCCCATTTTCTGGTCCCCCCACCCTTCCCAGATGCACACACCAGAGCCATCAGGATGCAAGGCATCTGTTCTGCTCAGCAAATGGTGTCCCTCCCTACCGCTGCTCACATGTCATACTCCAGCCTGTGCTGCCATATGAGGTCACCCGGCTGGTAATCTAACAGTGATAGTGGGCTCCTCCATCCATCCAGGAAGGAGAGCATCCTGTGAGATGCTCAATTCTCCCCTTCCTGGCTGAGCATTCAGTGATCTGGGCTCATTCCCAAACTCGGGTCATCAGCTTCGTGAGCTGTAGCACTACCACTGTGCCAAAGGGCTGGCATCCTCACCACATTTTGGAAATCAGTGTCACTGCCACTTTTTGAAATTGCATGACCAAGTCACAGTTGTACATCCCTGCCACATTCAGAAATTGAGCATCGTGCCATATTCCAACATTGTGTGTACCTATCACATTTCAAATATGCATATCTCTGCCATGCTCCAAAACTATGCATCCTACCACATTCCAAAAACGTGCATCTGTGCCACATTCAGAATTTGCACAAGACCACTGCATTCCCATCATTCTGAGATTCCATATCCACTCCACATCGTGAAATTGGATGTTGCCACCCTAATCTGAAATCAAGCATCCCCACCACATTCTGAAATTGTGCATTGCCACCACATTCTGAAATTATGTATCCATGACACATTACAAAATTACACACCCCTGCCTCATTCAACAACTCTAGGATCCCCGCATTTCAAAACTGTGTCTCTGTACCACATTCCCAAAATGTATGGCACTACTGTATTCTGCATTTCAGTGTCCTTGCTACATTCCAAAATTGTATACCCCAGCAACTTTCTGACATTGTATAAATGCTGCATTCCACAACTGCAAACTGGTGGCATTCTGAAATCTCATTCCTGCAGTATTCTAAAAATTGTATCTAACTCTAACTATGGCATTCTAAATCCATGTTTGTCATTGCATTCCAACCCCATCACATTCTTAGGTACCTTGCATCTGTACATTATGGAAATGCAAGTCCCGTTCCCATAGAATGCCAGCTTTCATTTTCAAATGTTTACTACAACTGTAGTTTTATGTATCATGGGAGAAATATTTAATTGTGTATCCTATAGTACAGTATATATTGTACAGTATCATATTTTTCTTATTGCTGTCTACCTCATTACCTGCTCATTGTGCAACTTCCTGGGTTACACCTGAAAATAGGCTTAAAGTTGTCTTATGTCCCTAACTGGTCAATAAAATCAAACTAATAAATAACCTTTTGAAGGGAAAAATATTCAGCTGTTTCCATTAGACAGAATCTGTAGTGGGATTACACACAGAGCTTGTTTTAGCAATTGTTTCTTTAACCATCCTGTTTTCTCAAGCTTGTTGCTTTACTGGGTTTGAATTTACAATACATAGATGGATAATCTACTAGAAAACATATGGTGCCTGAGCTGGTTGGCTGACATTATGCGCCAGCCTTCCCTCTGTGCACAGCTGCAGACATCATCTAATTACTTTCATAAACATTTTATTATTTTTATACTGGTTTTACACTGTTTATCACCTGAAAACTTGCTTTGCATGTGCTTACCAGCATGGTTCCTCTCTGGGTTGACTTGAGTTCCTTCTGCTTTCTGCTGGTACTGTGAAACTGGCTATCTTCTCAGAACCATTCAGTCTGCTGTGTTTGTTACTGCCTGATTGGTCTGTGCCTGTCTGCTGGCGCACCTCCAATCCATCCAGAACCCACTTGAGGTGCTCCTAACCTCTTGATTCTCTGGCCTGTATTGGCTCCTCATTTACCTGGCCATGTTTCTGGCTCTGCTAACACTTAGGTTTCTCTTTGTTCTCAAGAAGGCTGTCTGTGACCCACTCTGTGGTTTGTTCCTGTTGCTGCAGTGTGCTTTGGCTTGTCTTTGTCCTGTGAGTGCAATCTCATAGTTTCTCAGCTTGCATTTAACCTAACTCTTCATTTGGTAGCTCTGTTCACTCTATGGCTGTTCTATCTTGGTCAGGAGTGAGTCTTCAGCAATGGTTGGGTTTCTCATTCCAGTACCCTGGACACACCTCCTCCTTGCTCAAAAGTGCACAGATTTCTATGTTCTGGGAGCATAGTCTTTAGTCCAGCTGGCCTGTGAATGAACCCTACCTGCAACTGTGCCTTTGTACCCAGAATGTGTGTATATGCTTGGCTACTGTCTCTTACCTCTCACCTACAAGCATTTATTTATTTAGTTTTTGTTGACCAGGTAATTGCACTAGACAAATCCTGCCTATGTTCAGGCATAACCCGGGGGAAGGGGATACAGATGAATGCCAACTGACCTTGAACCAGATTAAACTGTTGGTGGTATTTTTAGTGAATGAGGGAAATTTGGCCAGGACACCGAGGAAATTCCCTTACTCATTTTTCGATAAGTGCCATGGGATCTTTAACATCCAACTGAACTACCACCATAAACATAAACTACTGAAGCATTTTACATATTCCCCCAAACAGTTTGCCAGCTATTTTTATTTGCAGTCACTTTTTCCTCTAGGTGATGTACCCACCATCCACTGTGGTAGCTTAAGTATGATTCCTACCTCCCTTTTCTAAAAGTTGAGGAGTCTTAGGGCTATATCTCAGGGCTCCAACTGGAATGCACATTCTAATAAGATGCCCTCATAAAACCTTCCTCTTTCCTCACTGGTCATTGCCCCCCCCAGAAAATCCCTGTATTCATGGGGTGCAGACCAGCTGACATTCCCCTATATATTTTTGTCATACTATTAACCTGATAAATATTTTTCCTATTATGACCCAGTTCTTACCTTCTCTTACCCTACCAGAATTAACATATTGGACTGGAGGTCTGCTGTTGACTGCTCTTAGCATCTCAGGTCTTATACTGGATATTAACTTTCATATTTTGTGCCTCACTGAAACCCAGTTCTCCACCTGTGACTTTGCGTCTATAAATCACCTGTTCATCCATCTTTCTACTCTGATTTCCTTTCTTATCCAAATAGTACTGGCTGAGGTCTTGGTCTGATCTGGAAGTACCATCTCCAAGCTAAAAAATGTCAATTGCTCGGAATACAATTCCTTTGAGCATATTGTCCTAAAATTCACAAAACCTTTAAACTACACTAATAATAAATATATTTATTTACAGTATGTATTTATATATATATGTAGTATTTTTACAGGGAAAAAGCATGGTTCCAATAATTGTTTTCAGGCTCGACACAGGCCATATCAAATGGCAGTACAAAGCTAGTCAGACAACTTCAAAACTTCAATTACATGTACCTTTTAGCAAAAATAACAATAAAATCATCAATATTGTGGTCAACATTGGCATGTCGAATTACTTACCAGGCAATTTCAAAATTGTGATTTGAACACTGAATGAGATGTCAGGACTTGCCTCCTTAACAACTCCCAAGCTACTCTAGTCATTCTCTTGACTGGGACCAAGGAACTAGATCAGGATGGAGCAGTGGATGAGGCTTACCTAGATTTCAGTAAGACATTCAACACAGTTCCACATAAAAGACTAGTAAGCAAGCTGGGTAGCTTAGGAATGGGTCAAAAGTTGATAAAATGGATAAGAAATTGGTTAAGAGATAGGCAACAGAGGGTGATGGTAAATGGAGTTTACTCCAAGGAAGGGAGGGTGATGAGTGAGGTGCCTCGGGGATCAGTACTGGGACTGGGCCTCTTTAAAGAGTTAGGAGAGCCACAACAGTCAGATAAGAAGACAATAATAAAAATGTTATGAAGTAGTCAGTTGTAACTTTTTATTTCTGAAGTATTTTTCTTTTTTCTTTTGCTCATTAGAGAGTCTTATGTGTCATAATAGTGTGTTGGATGTGTGAAACAGCTTTCAGCCTGGGAATTTTTTTTCAGTTGTTTAACCTGGAGTGGCACACTAAGCTGAAAGCTTGCTTACAGGTGCAACCTGGGAGCACAGGGAAGTTAAGGGACTTGCTCAGGGGTCACACAGTAGATGCCACTGGGGGCTGTGTGATTCAAACTCAGGTCTCCAGATTTGCTGCTCAGAGCCTTGACCCACTGATCTATCCTGCCTCCCTCTATATTTTTGTCATACCATTAACCTGATAAATATTATTCCTATTATGACCCAGTTCTTACCTTTTCTTACCCTACCAGAGTTGACATAGCTATCTCTATTCCCCCACTACATCATCAACATAGTGCTCTCGCTGACAGTGACACCACAAGTGACTGACCTGGCAGCTACTGAGTGGCTGTTCCTATGCAGTAGTAATGTCACAGTCAGTGAGGCCATAATGCTGATGATCTTGTGTGTGGGTCACTAGAGCCATATAAGCCAGCTACCAGGCAGAGTGCTGTCTCACACAGTACACCTACTGACATCAGGTAAACCATCCTCTAATTAACTAAAAGGGAAAACAAAAAGTACCTCAGATATAAAAGGAAAATAGTTGACTGCTTTTAAAAACTAATATTAGTTTTAGGCAGTACACTAGCTCTTTAAAGTCTTTATAAGTGACATTGCACAGGAACTAGAAGGTAAAGTCTACCTCTTTGCAGATGACCACAAAATCTGCAATAGGGTAAACACTCCAGGGAAGTGGAAAGGATAAGCAGAGACCTGAGAAGACTAGAGGAGTGGCCAAGGGTATGGCAGCTGGTTTCAATGCAAAAAAAGTGCAAAATAATGCACTTAGGACACAGAAACCCAAGGGTACTGTACACAATGGGTGTAGTGGTATTGATGACCACTAACCAGGAAGAAGACCTAGGAGTAATCATTTTGGATGACATAAAGGTGGCCAGGCAGTGTGACAAGCTAGTAGGGAGAGCAAGTGGGATGCTGGAGTGCATAGGGAGGAGTATCACCAGCAGAAAGAGGATAGTGGAGTTGCCTCTGTATGAATTGGTGGTAAGACTCCACCTAAAGTATTGTGTCTAGTTCTGGAGACCACCGCTCCAGAAGGACATAGACAGAGTGGAGGTGGTCCAGTGGAGGGCAACTAAAATGGTGCAGGGTCTGCATCAAAAGCCCAATGAGGAGAAACTAGAGGACCTCAGTATGTACACCTTGGAACAGAGGAGGGAGAGGGTAGCAGTACAATAGGTCAGAATACCAATTTCTTATTATGGGCACTTAGCTAAGCCTTTACTCTCATGTCACCAAATTTGCATAAATTATATAAATAATTGTAAGACTAGCTCATATCTTATTTTATACATATTGAATATCAGTTCTAGATAATTGCGAAAATGTTTTTGTCACACCCAGATGTGATATGTGGAAAAAATTGTATTTGTCCCAGTACAATTGTTCTAATTACTAATAATTTGCATAGATAGAAAACTTTGTAAACATAATGAAAAGCAATGTAATCATAAAATAAAAAAAGATTTCAACAAATCAAACAAAACAAACATTTCAGAAAATGAGCAAAACAACAAAGAAAAAAATATTCAAAACAGTGAATAGTATTAGCTGTATACAATGACTTCAGCATGCTTTTGTACATACTGTAGTATTGCTCTTCTGCATATGAACTTGCAAACTCTTTGCATTAGTGTCTTGGATTACATTTCTGTATTAAACTTGTTTCAATACTTTATAGCATGCAAAAATGTTCATATTTTCTTTGAATGAGCATACCTTTAACCATATACACAAGATTCTGTATTAAAAAAAGTCAAGTTTACCATGCCACCTCCCCAGCTAAGCCAAATTACAATATTGTAAAAAATAATTAAAATAATTATTCAGACATCTGGTTATTTATAAAGGTTTGGGTTTTCTTTCTTTTAACTTCAAGATCTCAGTGAGTTCTCCTCCTCTTGGACAATAATAAGTTCTTAAGTGGCTGGACCTTGCTGTAGTTTTTGATTTTTCCTGTTCACACTCTAACCCTGGACTTTGGACTGCTCTGGTATCAACACAGCAATACAAACTTGCTTCTTGACTGATGAACATCAATAGGCAGTCTCTGTCCTTTTGTTCTGGTTTTGGCGAGAACTTTTGAAACAGTTCTTAACTGCAAAAATGTCCTAAATACCACAGCAGATCCTCTTAGCAAGACGTATAAGCAAGAACAGGGCTGGATTTTCCAAAGGTTGTCGTTATTACTTCGGTTTAGAGCACCGTCGTTTCATAATTTCCTTCAAATTTTACTAACTCTGATTGGATCTTGCAAATGATACAAGAGTGCGTCTTTACCCTTTCCAAGGACTGACCCTTGCTCAAAGTCTCTCAACTCAAGACAATTGTTCTGTTTAAAACCATTTTTCTCTCTTGCATCCAGATGCAATTAGATACAGACCTGAAACTTATATTTTCAGATTCAGCATAAAATTTGGAGTATTTAGACGTCAAGCATGGCATTTATTTTCATTACAAAGTTTACAATTTATAAAGTCTTTCATAGACTCTGCTTTCTTGCAGATTTCTTAAAAATATTTACACATACATACAGTAATCTACATTTCTTGCAATTCAAAATTATATATGTTTCTTCTAAATAACACTTCAGGAAGTTACTCAAAAGACAGAAAATCTTTTCTCAAAAGTAGTTCCTTTATCTTTTGAGCTGACCATGTGGCATATACAGTAATTCACTTTTTGAAAGCTCCTTCTCCATAAGATGTCAAAGCAGAATGCTTGGAAGTGGCATAACTTTTGTCTTTTACTAGGAAAATACATAAAAGTTCAATTTTTGAATGTCTCATGCTGTGCCCTTTCAGGAGAGTACCACTGTTGATAGGTTGTCTCTGGCAGTGTTGGCATAAAACATTTTGGTGAATAGTTCCTTCCCCAAGACTCCTGCATTAATGCATTTTAAATCTTTAGGAGGTAACCACACAAGCTCCCAAATGGTGTTCCCATTATTTCTGTGGGAACTTTACTTCTGATGCAAAATAGATCATCAAATAACTCACCATCACTTCAAGTTATATGTCCCAAATGTAGCCCAGTAGCAGGTCCAGACAGTCTTATTTCCTTGTATAAGTTTCATGTTAACAGTATTAAAGATAGTTTTGCAAGAAACCAAAGGATATTTTCATGGTCAAAACATACAACAGTTTTAACTTCAGGTTCTCTGCAGTATCAGTTATAGCCTGATACCCACTACTGTTTCAGGAAGAAGGAAACTACTGGCAACTGGAAGGCAAAATGTAGTCTTACCATTTTTAAGGAACTATATTAGGAAAGGGAAAGGGGAAATTGTTTAACCATTAAAGGCACACTAAGCCTGAGCTTATTTCCAGGTGTGACTGGGGAGCACAAGGAAATTAAGTGACTTGCTAGGGGGTCACACAGTATGCAAGTGGGGGCTGATGGGATTCAAACCCAGGTCTCCAGGTTTGCAGCTCAGTACCCTTGACCACTATGCTATACTACCTCCTAAACTTTACTATGCAAAGTTCCATCACTACAGTAAACTATTGCTTGAAGGAAAACACGTTTACTTTGGAATTCTTATCACCTCTCATTAATCCAACTCAAGACAAATATTATTGATCATTAATTGCCTTATTAAATTTTGGAGCTCAACTATCTCTCTCTCTCTTTCTCTGTCTGTCTGTCTCTCTCTCTCTCTCTCTCTCTCTCTCTCTCTCTCTCTCTCTCTCTCAGCTGATCTTCATTCCTATTTCAACCCTAAGGTGGGCATCTTGAGTTCTTCCATTAGTGCTCTCTCTGCATTTAGCTGCCTTTCCTATCAGCTGCCCTTCATCATTGACACCCTTCACTCCTGCCTCTTTAGATGACATTTTTTTTCTTTCCACAAACTGCAAATCTCTGATTTTGGATCCTGTCCTACATGACTAATTAAAGATGATTTTCCAAGTCTTTTTGGGAATTAAAGATGAGTTTCCAAGCCTAGTTTAAACTATTAAGAGTTTCCAATGGCCTGCTGTTGTTAGTAGACCTAGGAACCCACAATGCCTTGCTTCTGTTCAAAATTTATTGGACTCCATACACCATGATACACTAATCAACTGCCTCACAGTTCCTTTTATGACTTTTACTTTGCTGTTCTGATTTGGGCCCATTCCTATATATCTGACCATTCTCAATTCTTCAATTATAACAACTCTGCCTCATTTTCTGAGCCTGGTAAATCTGGAGTTTTCCAAGGCTTCATTCTGAGTCCCTTGTTTATCCTTTACTTGGCCCCACTAGCCAACATAATAACTTTTCATAGACTATTTTACCATTTATATGCTGATGCCACTCTGATGTATGGTCCAGTCTCTAGAGACTTACACACTACCTTCATCCGGTTTGCAGCCTGTTTAACCAATATTCAGGCCTTGCTGTCCTGAAACCCCTATCTCAACATTAGCAAAACTATGTGTGATATAAAGTCTAAAAACCTCTCTACCATAATTTGACCCTGGACTGTACTTCAGTTCCATTGTCATTTTCCTTTATGGTCCAATATATAACCTCCAAGTCACCCTTAATCCAGCTTTACAACTGGGATCTCATATCAGCAATGTCATTAAGTTGGCATATTTTCATCTGCTTAACACTGCTAACATCCACAAATGAAGACCTGCTGCTATTTTCATATATGCCTTTGTTTTCTCACTCTTTGATCACTGCAATTTTACATTAACTGGTCTACCTACAAAGAAAGTCTAACCCCTTAGTTCCCTTAAAATTCTGTTGCCCAGCTCCTCAGGGGCTTGAAGAAATCAAATCTCGTTACTCTAATCATTTTGTTTTGCATTCTATTTTTACCTCTCCTGCTCTCTGCAGGGGGAGCCCATCCCCTACCAGGTCACCTTCCATCCCCATTAATGCCTTCTTTGAAACTTACTTGTCTCCTGTAACCCTGGACCTTTCCCCTCCAGGGTGGGATTGTTGTGGAGTTGACTGGACTCCTCCCTCTAACAACACAGTTCCATGAGACAGACAGCAATTGGCAAGTCAGAGTCTAAGAGTGTCCAACGTGTCCTCCTGCATGCCTGTGGGGCATTTACTTTTTCTTCTCAGACCCCTAGGGATGGCAAACATGAGGGCTCAATGACACACATGAACATGTTAATGCACAGTTGCACCCATCAGAGCCAGACAGCTTCTCTCCCTCCCACATTAACAGTTCCTGCTGCACTACCACCAATGGCTACTCATGCAGTAGTATTGTCATGTAGACTGTGACCCCACCCAACCTGAGGAGTAGAACATCCTCTGAGCTGTTCAATTATTCTCCCCCAGAAGGTGATCTGATGACTCAGGCTTGTTCCCCAACCTGGGTCACTGGCAACATGAATAATAGTGCTACCGGTGCACCGATGGTCTGGCTCACGTTACTCTAATCTTGACAAACTTCTGCAAGTTGCCAATGCAACAATGCATCAACTTCAAAAGTCTTTTCATGGTCTTTAAATTCCATCTGACATTGCACCTACTGTACCTACCTGAAAGTGCTGTTTTCTCAACATTTCTCCACCCATCTCTTGCATTCTTCTTCTTGTTGCCTTACAGCACACATACTATCATAACTAGTCAACTATGGTAACACAGCTTTGTTAGACTATGGATCTTGCTTGTGAAACCACCTGCTTCCCACAGTCCAGGTCTATACTGAAGTAGTATTTAAAAGGGCTGGTAAAGATATTGCTATACAGCCAAGCCTTTGAACAATAAGGACTTACTAAATTCCATGTTACAGTTTTAGCCATCATCATGAAGAATCAAGGTGCGCCACCAGCCATGTTGATATTGGGAAATACTGGAAAAGCTAAATTCATCTGAATGTGGCTTTCCTAATTGTTATTGTGGTGTGGAGTACTACATGGTGTGCCATAACTACCGGTGGCAATGGCTACCACTGTATCGTAATCCAGTTTTTTCTTTTGTTTCTCTAAGACAGTTACTGTATGTCCATGGAAACTTGTGTTATATAATGTATTTATACTGTATGTGTAGGTCTACTGTTATTGTTAATGTTACTTCTGTTTGTAATTTTTCTGCTACTTTAAGATGTTTGTTTCTTGCACATGTTTTCTACAGTGCTTCAAAATAATCCAAAACACTATATAGAGATTATTATTATTAAAATCAATCCTATTATAAAACAATATCAACATTTGCTAACAGCTTTTTTTTTATTTATGTAAGAGTTTCACCAGGAAGAGCACACTGAACAACACATTGCTTATCTTGTGGTGCATCCTGGGGGGTGAGGGAGTTGGAAGGCACACAATAAAATGTAATCAACGCAGCAGTATACATGGCCAATATATGGGAATTGGAAAACATACAAATAAGTAACAGGCAAACAACAAAACAGTATATAGTGCCAATTATACATAGGGTACATTATCAAGTAGACAACAATTAACAAGCAGTAACAGGCAGCAAGAAATTACAGTTGGTATGTATATTCCATTACATCATAGTGAACAGAAGGCCCACATGTGTGGTAATAGGATAACTATTACAGCCCATTTAGATACAACATGGTCTGCTCAGTTGCAGTTCACAGATAGGCAATTGTGTAAGGCTGTGGAGATACAGGAAGGGAAGGAAGAAAGGTGAATCTGGGGGGAAGGGAATTCCACAGTTTAGGGAAGTGGTATGAGAAGGCTGCCTGGCCGACAGTAGTCATACGGCATGGGACACCTAAAGTATGGGAAACTGAGGACCTACGAGAATGGATGGATGGTGGGGGATTGTTGAGGAAGAGTTGAGATAAGTAGGGAAGGAGCCAAATCAAAATTTGGAGATGAATTTAGCACAGTGGAGGAGACATCTGTTATCAAGAGATGGGAAAGCCAAAGTGTGGTAAAGCTGACAGTGATGAGTTAGGGTAGGAGTGATGAGTGTGAAGTGGCAGAAGGAGTTAAAGAGGGTGTTCAATCTGGCTAGGGAGGTCCTAGGTGGAGCACTGTAGACTACATCACAGTAGTCAAAGATGGGGAGGATCATCTTCTGGACAAGTTCACACCTAGCCAGGAGAGGGAGGCAGTTCTGGTTCCTAAATAGTGTACCTAACTTGGGGTGCAGCTTTTTAAAGATGGCATCCACGTGACCAGAGAAGGTGAGGTGTTGGTCAAGCCAAACCCCCAGATATCTAAATGAGGAGGTGTCCTCAAGGACCATACCGCTGAGGATGTGGAAAGTAGATAGGGAGGGGAGCCTTGAAAGTCTCTGCCTAGTGCCGAAGGTCATGGAGACAGTCTTCTTGGCATTTAGGAAAAGCTGATGTGAGCAAGGCAAGGCAAGTTTTATTTAAAAAGACACCCAATCCTGGAGGCTCTGGGTGCCATACATAAAAATACATATAAAACAGCTTTCAATAAATAAACCTTATCAAAATCACAATAACTAACAAATAAAATCACTAATGAAAACAATTAGGAAAATCAAAAAAAATAACAATATGCCAAGTCAGAAACAGGACAATATTTATGTAACTGTGTCTGGAAAAGCCTGCTCAGAAAAGAAGGCCTTGAGGTGTGCCTTAAATACCTCCACCAAAGGGGCCTCCTTAATAGATGGTGGGAGCAAATTCCACAGGATGGGGTTGGTGATGCTAAAAGCTCTATCGTTGGCACTTTTTAACCTCATCCTGGGAATCACCAGGAGGCCCCTTGAGGAGAAGCAGAGGGAGTGGACTGAGGTAACAGGTGTAAGAAGGTCCACCAGGTAACCAAGGCCCAGGCCATGTAAGGCATTTAAAGTGAGGAAGCCCACCTTAAAGAGGATCCTCCATCTGACTGGCAGCCAGTGCCATTCACACAGCACTGGAGTAATGTAGCAGTACTCAGGTTGCCCTGTCAGCAACCTGGCAGTTGTGTTCTGAACTAGCTGAAGCCAGTGGAGGATACCTCCTGAGACCCTGAGGTAGAGCACATTACAGTAATCAAGCCTTGCTGTCACAAAGGCATGCACCATGGTAGGGAGGTCCGAGGCAGAACCAGGGGCTTAATCCTGGTGATATTCCTCAGATGGTAGAAACTAGTATGGACCATAGCCAACACCTGAGCCTCAAGTGTCAGGCCACTATCCAGAATAACACCCAAGTTATGCACCCAGGAGAAGGCCTTTAAAGGCATAGAACCCAGGACAAGTCCTCTTTCTGTGCCCAAGGCCATCCTATCATGCCCTCTGTTCAACTCCACTACCAGTACCTCCATCTTATCGGGGTTCAGTCACAACCAGCTGGAGGCCATCCAGTCACTGATTTCAGCAAGGCAGCTGTAAAGCACATCCACAGCATTGGATGTTCAAGGTGCAAAGGAAAGATACAAATGGGTATCATCAGCATAACAATGAAAACCCAAGTCGTATTTCCTAATGATCCCTCCCAGGGGCAGCGTGTACTTGGTGAACAACATTGGCAACAAGACTGAACCCTGAGGTACTCCACAGAACAGGGGACTAGGGGAGAAGGAGGAGAAATTCCCCATCACTTCCCTCTGTCTTCTGTTTGTGAGAAAAGACTCAAATTAGCAGATGACTGTGCCAGCGAGTCCACAAAATTCCCTCAGCTGGTCAAACAACACACAATAGTCAAATGCTGAGGAGAGACCAAGGAGGACAAGAATAGTCCCCTCCCTTCCCCTCAATCCCTCACCCTGAGAAGGTAATTTTGCACCCAAACTAATGCAGTTTTTGTGCTGTGCCTCGTCCAAAACCCAGACTGGAGAGGCTCGTATAGATCAAATGCCATGAGGTGCTCCTCAAGCTGAAGCGACACAATCTTCTCAACAACCTTACCCAGGAATGGAAGGTTGGAGATTGGACGATAATTTGCCATGACATCAGGGTCCAAAGATGGCTTTTTCAGAAGGGGTATCACCAATGCCTCCTTTAAGGCATCAGGAAAGACCCCCTCAGACAAGGAGTACCAGACAATCAAGGCAAAACCAGCGCTGAACATTGTTGAAATCGTTCTGAAGTCTGGTTGCAACATCGGTGGGGGAGTGGACAGAGGTGTAAAAGACATTGTTGTCAGCATACATATGAATAGAGGTAGATGTGCAAACAGATGGCAAGTCATTGAGAAAGATGGAGAAGAGTATGGGGCCCAACACTGATCCCTGAGGGAGCCCTGTGTCGATAGGGAGGGGTGAGTATATAGAATCTGCTGTTCTAACTGACTGAGTCTGACCTACCAGGTAGGCAAGGAACTAATTTGTGGCAGCAGACGGTAAGCCTGCAATGGAGAGAGAGTCTAACAGGATAGAGTGGGAGACAGTGTCGAAAGTCTTGGCTAAGTCGACAAAGATGGAAGACGTGATTTGACTACTGTCCATCCCAGTGAGGATGGAGTCAGTGAGCCTAATCAGGGAGGTGGTGGTGGAGTGGCTTTTATGAAAGCCAGACAGGAAGGGGTGAAAAAGTTAAATTGAGAGAGATAAGCAGAGAGTTGGGTAAGAACTAGGTGTTCTTGCAGCTAAGCGAGGGTGGGAAGTAGGGATATGGGGCAATAGTTTCAAGGGAAGGATCGGTCACCACCCTTAGGGAGGGGAAGAGCAATAGCATGTTTCCAGACAGAGGGGATAGCTTCCAATGTGAATGAGGGGTTGAGTAGCTCCGTCAGTGGGCAGAGATAGCCATAGCAGAAAGGTAAAGCAGCTTGGGGTCCAGCCCATCAGACGAACTGCCTTAAGAAGGGTTTAGGGTAAGCAGAGCATCCAGGGTATCAGAGGGTGTTATATTAGTAAATGAGACAGGAAGGGGCAGGGGATAGGTGTGTGGTGAGTTGGTGGAGGATCAGACTGAGGAGATGGTAAGGAGGATAGAAGGGCAGAGGCACAGTAGGTGAAAAAATAATTAAATTCAGAGGTGACACTTGAGTGGTCAGAGGTGATAGTGTTGTTTATAGTGAGAAGGGCGTAGGAGGAGAAGAAGGGGGGGAGAAGAGAGAGTGAATGACTTTCCAAAATTTTGAGGGGCTGTTTATGTTTGATTGAAAGGTTGATGTAAAGTAGTCAGTTTTAGCCAAATGTGTGGCTTTGGTGCATTTGTTGAGAAGCTGACAATAAATGTCATAGTCCTTCTGGAGCTTGGAGATTTTGTGTTGCTTCCAGGCTTGGTCCCTTGCTCTTTGGCATGCTACGAGTTCTGGTGTGACCTGAGGAAGGTGGTTCCCACAGACTTCAACTTTGCGCAGAGGTGTGTGACAGTTACAAACTTCCAGAAATTTACCTTTGAAATATTCTGCGGCTACATTGATCATGTTTCCTGAGGTTATAGGGGACCAGTTTGTGCATAATAGGTCAAGTAGGAGTGGCCCAAGGTGCATAAATTTGTATGGGCAAGTCACTAAGGTTTTGTGGGGGACTTTGCTACTGTGGATTTTGCATACTAGGAAGGTCATGCGATGGTAGTTCAGAGCATCTGATAATATTCCAGATTTGATGACTCTGTGGGTGGGAAGTGAGAGCCCAGTCGATTAAGGAATGGTTGCTTGTTTTTGGGTTTATCCTAGTAGGTTCAAGGATGAGTAAGGTTAAATCATGGGCAGCAATGTTGTTTTTTACTTTGAGTAGGGAAGGGGACAACCAGTTTAGGTTAAAATCACCCATAATATAGATTTCACCTGAGGAGGTGTGGAAAACTATGGAAGAGATGAGGTCCATAACCGGGGAGGGGTTGAGGCCTGGGAGGCAGTAGGCCCCTACAATAAAAATAGGGATTGAGAATGGGAGAGATAATTGTAAGATGAGTACTTCATATGCTTTTGGGACAGAGGTGGAATAAATGGTAGTGAATTGGATACCCAAGGAGACATATACTGTCACACCTCTACCCATCCTGGATCAGTCTTGTGAAATAGAAAAACCTGGGATGGCAAGCGGAGGGTCACCTGTTTTATTATTTAGCCATGTTTCAGTCAGAATAATTATGTCAGAGCCTAGTGAAGCCCCTCCCTGGTCTACTACTTTGGTCACCCAGTCAAAGAAATCTATTAAATTCATCTAACATGACCTTCCCACTGGGAATTCATGCTGCCTTGGGTCCTGTACCCCAATGGCCTCTAGGTACTCAACAATTCTTTCTTTCATAAGTGATTCCATCATTTTCCCTACCACTGAGATCAAACTAACAGGTCTGTAGTTTTCTGCCTCTGTCTTGCTCCCACTTTTGTGAAGGGGAATCACATCCATCCTCCTCCAGTAGTCAGGTACCACACCATCCTCCCTTGATTTTTAAAAAATGGTAGTCAGTGGTGTCACTAGTTCTCCTCTTAGTTCTTTTAGAATTCTGGAGTAAATCCCATCAGGCCTCATTGCTTTGTCCACTTTCAATTTTAGGGGTTCTTTCAGGATCCTTTCTGCTGTGAATGGATTGGTATCGACCCCCCTGTCCAGGGTGCTTCTATTGTTTCATTTAGGTGCCTCCTCCTCCTCTTCTTTTGTGACCACTGGGCAGAAGTGTTTGTTCAGTATCCCTTCTTTTTCATTGTCAACCTCTACCCACCCCCTTCCCTTTATTAAGCGTCATTCCCCCTCTCTTGGTCCTTCTTCACTCCCTAATGTACCTGTAAAAGGTTGTATCCCCCTTCTTAACTGAGCTGGCTATTGGTTCCTTGGTTTGGGCCTTTGTTATCCTGACTGCCTTCCCCATGTCCTTCTGCTTTAACTGATACAGTTCCCTATTCTGCTCCCTCTGTGTTTCCTTATACTTTCTGAATGCTGTTTTTTTCTCCTAAATCTTCCTCACCACCTCTTTTGAGAACCATAGTGTTTTTTTCCTTCATTTTGTTTTGTTTATTTGCTTCACACAAAGGCTTGTTGACTCTGTGATGGCAGGTTTGATTTTACCCCATTGTTCTTTCACCCCTCCTTCTTGCCCATATGCTAGTACTTTTCTAAGGCATTCTCCCATTTTAATAAAGTCAGACCACCTAAAGTCCAATACCCTTGCTTTTGTGTGGCTTGACTCTATGGCTGTGTTTATCATGAACCACACTGTTTGGTTGTCACTTGTTCTCAGATGGCTACCCACTTCTAAATCTGAGATCCTCTCTCTATCCCTGTTTGAGAGTACCAGGTCTAAGATTGCTCCCTCCCGAGTGGGCTCCAACACTAGCTGTCTGAGACATGCCCCCTGTAGGGCATCAAGAATGACCCTGCTCTTGGATGTGGCTGCAGCAAAGGTGCTCCAGTTAACATCTGGAATATTCAGGGCCCCCCTCAACAATACCTCCCCTTTTTCTGCTATTCTAAGGATGCCTTCTATCATTTCCTTGTCCATTTCCTCCCCCTGAGATGCAGGTTTGCATACAACCCCTGTGTGGATTGTGGTGCCATTTCCTGTCTCCAGGGTGACCCATAGTGCCTCCTCTCCTCCCTGTTTACCCTTTAGTGCCAACGCTTTGATCCCTTTCTTTAAGAAGAGAGCTACTTCTCCTCCACTTTTACCCTCCCTGTGCCTCCTGTAGATTGTGTACCCTGGTATATTGACATCCCAGTCATGGTTCTCTGTTTACCATGGACTGTCACAATATCCAGGCATCCCTCTTCCATCAATGTCACTAGTTCAGGAAGCTTGTTACCCAGACTACAGGCATTGGTACTCATCACCCTCCATTTTTTGATGGCCTTACCCCTTTTAGCCCCACCTCTGTCCTTACTGCTTTTGCCCTTTTTCTCCATTTACCCTTGTCCTGCTCCCTATCTATCTTCTATCTTCAAAAATGTGGTACCGCCATGGGCACCTCGGTTGCCCCATCATATGTCAATTTATATATGGGATTTTGGGAAGAGACCCACATTTACAGAGAAACACATAATCCATATTCAAAGAATATCATCAAGTAGAGGTGTTTTATTGACAATATTCTCTGTATATGAATTGGCACTTTGGATGAGGTGAATGAGTTTCTAGAATATCTCAACACAAATACTTTCAACCTTAAATTTACTTTTACTGTGAACCCCACATCTATCAGTGTTTTAGATCTTACACTCCACGGCATACCAGAACAGGAAGTGACTACATCTGGATTAGAAAATCCACAACAGCTAACACTATATTGCATTATAGCAGCACCCACCCAAACAGATTAAAAAACTCCATACTGTATTCTCAATATTTAAGAATTTGGCATAACTGCTCTGATGACCACATTTTTGACATTAAGGCAGGTGAACTTATAGACAGACTTCTAAAAAGATGTTATTAAGTTTCTGTTCTAACTGAGGCACTTGATAAATTTAAAACTTTAAACAGGGGCAACTTATTAACATCTAAACCAAGAGACATAGCCCACCCCCCATACCATGGTGCTTTATTATAGTCCAGCTGTGGGTCAGATCGGGAACTTGATCCATAAATTTTGGCCCATTTCACAATCAAATGCAAATTTGAAAGAATGAGAAGGCACCAGACCTAGGGTCACATTTAGGAAGGGGAAGTCACTAGGAGATATTCTCACCTCGAGCCACTTTACACAACCACATGAACCAACTACCTAGTTACCAACATGCCCAAAGGGGTCCCACAAATGTGTTTTTGTAATGTTTGTAAATATGCATCCAAGGAGAATCTCTACATACACCCATTCAAACATGACCTAAATGTAGAACTGAAACAGTTCCTGAACTGTAGGAGCATGTATGTCATGTATATTGTATGGTGCCCTTGTGGTCTCCAATATGTTGGCAGAACCAAATGGTTCCTGAAAACTCGAAGTCAGGAACACATTCATGCAATTTTTAGGTTTGCTTGCACGCATGTGCAAGAAACATAGTGCCATCATCCGAGTTTTCGGAGGTGTGTCACCCCCTCTTTCAATTCAGTCAGTGTGTTGGTAGGCGCGGCCCCTGTCTGCCAATGCATGCTGGAGCTGTCTATGACAAGCTCCAAAATGCAGTGGCATACAGTTGAAAGGGGGAGCTACGCTTCAGTGAGCAGCAATAAGATATCGCCTGCTCATGCGCAGCTCCCCTATACACACACACACACACACACACACACCATACTGCGTGCTGCCCTACGCACACACACTCTATAGCTGACGGGGGTGCCCAGTCCCCCGTCGGCTGTGCTGCGCTTCCCCCCCAAAGCCTTAAAAATGCCATGCTGGGTGCTCACACCAGCATGGCAAGTTATCGTATAGCCGACAGGGGTGCCCAATCCCCCATTGGCTCACTGTCCTCCCAAAGTACTGGGTGCCACGCTGGGAGCTCACCCCAGCATGGCAACAAATGCTATGGCCAATGGGGTGCCTAATCTCTGTTGGCTCTTACTTCCAGCCTTCCTTGTGCCATGCTGAGAGCCCACCCCAGCGTGGCAACGCCCCGCCGCCTTTAAAAAAAACTGAAAAGCAAAACGGTCCCACGCAGTCTCCCAGCCCCTCCTACAACCCGCACCCACCCACTGTGCACCCTGCCTCCCACCCCTCACCCCATACTTACCTCCGGGCACAGTCGCGACGATCTTTAGTGGACTGGGAACACGTCTGCACACTTCAAAGCCGACCGCGAACTGAGGAAATGCCAGTAAGCTGTGTAATGTATAATGATAGGGGTTTTTCAACTTTATTGCATATCTCAGGCATTTTTTGGAATTTTTGCACCAAATTTTCAACATAGGGTTTTTGGGACCCCTCCTCATGAATTCTTGCACTGTCATGGTGTTACTGGACTGAAGGGTGATTTCACAGCCACTGCGTGAAATCACCTTTCCGAACAATTAACAAAACAACACTGCCAGTGTTCATAAGGTGGCTCAAAAAGACTATTTTAAAATTTGGTGGAAAATTCCTAAAATGACTGTTTTACTTGCAAGGCTACAGTTCCTATGTACCGTAAGTTTGTAAAATTTTAATATTTTCACTCCAGATTTCAGCATTGCCATTTTACCACACTTTCTTAAGGTAGTACAGCTGTCATTTTTCACATCACCCAAAATGTGTTTCCGCCCATGTAGCGCACAATGGCGCAGTCGGTGTGCGAAATCAATGTACGGGACACATTAAGAAAATCACAGTGACACTGTTCATGAGCAGAGGTCTTAAAATGGCTATGTTGAAAATTTGGTGAAAAAATTCCAAAAAATGACTGTTTTACGAGCGTGCGTTGTACAGTTCCTATGCATGCTCGTAAGTTTGCAAATTTAATATTTTCACTCCAGATTTTCAACATTGCCATTTTATTACACTTCTTTATGAACAGTACAGCTGCCATTTTTCATATGTCGCCCAAAATGTGTTTTTGCACATGTAGCGCACAATGGTGCTGTTGGTGTGCAAAAGCAATGTTTGGGACAGATTAAGAAAATCACAGTTACACTGTTCATGAGCAGAGGTCTTAAAATGGCTATGTTGAAAATTTGGTGACAAAAGTTCCATAAAATGACTGTGTTATGAGTGAGCATTGCACAGTTTCCACGCACCCTCGTAAGTCCATGACTTTGTAATATTTTCAGTCCAGATTTTCACCAGTGGCATTTTTCCACACTTCCTTATGAACAGTACAGCTGTCATTTTTCACAACATGGTTGAAGTGTGTTTTCACACTTTCAGCGCAGAGATACGTGGTCGCTGTGGGAAATCATTGTTCGGGACAGATAAAGAAAATACAGTGACACTGTTCATGATCAGAGGCACAAAATGCCTGAGTTGACAATCTGCCTAAAAATCCCCAACCTAATTATATTACGGTGTGTCATGCAAGTTTCTATGTACGCTGTCACTTCACCATTTTTTAATATTTTTACTGCAGATTTGCAACATTGCCATTTTTGCACCTCCCATGAACAGTATAGCTGTCATTTTACATCCTGTTCGGAATGTTTTTGCACCTGTGGTGCTAAATGCCATAGTCGCTGTGCATAAGCAGCTTTCAGCTAACAAACTGATATTCCCCCTGTTCATGAGGTGGGGTCACAAAAAAAGTGTTGAAAATTTGGAGTGAAAATACAACGAATGCCTGAGGTATTAGGGTTTCCAACCATAACGCCCAACCCTGTAGAGAATGACAGGCATCAGGGGTGTGACTTGGGATTCTTGCCTGTAATGCTTATACCATTCCACCCTGCAGCCAGTGAGAGCATCGAGATATGCCTTGGACTCTTTGGCTTTAAAATTCACCCCATTCTCCTATATCGCACTCATCTCACCATATTTTCTAATGGAATGGGGAGTGCGCATAAGGCCAAAGACCCAAGGAACACTGTGACACTTGTCCAGTGTCTGCAGGGTGGGGGTGTGGTGAAATGGCGTGGCCGTTATGCCTGACAACCCAAAGGCACACCCCCCAATGCCTGTCACTCTCTGCAGGATGGTGGTGGGGTTGGCTTCAGTTCAATACTTCACTGCCATTCCTATTACGCAGCTCTGTAACTTCTACACTACCACTGCCAATGCCAGCAAGCAAACATTCGGCATTGACAAATGCTTGGTTTACAAAGACTTTGAAAATGCCATCGGAGGACACTTTGATGTGGCACATCATTCAAATTCTAGGGGCTTACAATTCACTGTTTTTGAACATGTAAGAGGCAGCATAGCGCAGTATAGTGCAGTGGGTTAAGGCATTGAGCTGCAGATTTGGAGACCTGGGTTTGAATCCCACAGCCACCTAGGTGCATACTGTGTGATCCTGAGCAAGTCACTTAACTTCCTTGTTCTCCCAGGTCGCATCTGGAAACAAGTTCAGCTTAATGTGCTACTCCTGGTTAAACAATGTTCCCTTTATGTACCACCACCTATTAAAGGAGGTGACAGACTAAATATTCTTCTACAGAAAGAAAGTAGATGGATTTTTTTATTTAAAAGCACTTAGCCCATATGGAATTAAAGAAGAACTAGATCTGACATCATTTCTGAAAGAGTGAAGCTCATTTTAGTGCTATGTATGTTTATTCATATTTTTTTGTCATTAAGAGAATTTGTGTAGTATACATGAGAATGCTGAAATTAATAGGTTTTAGACTGTACATGCAATTGTACAATAGATTTAAGTAGCTTATTTATTTACTTATTTGAGATATTCAGAAAGACCTTTGAGTCATAGACTACTTTACAAAGGTTCCACGTCATACATTTAGGTACAGAGTAACAATTGTTGAAGTTGTCGGTACAGTACAGCACATATTAGGATACAGTACATTACATTACAGTAAATGGTAGGATTTAGAGGCAGAGCTATTGGTAACAGCACAGTACAGAATTGGAAATGTTTATTAGGTTAGTGCACGTGGCAGTCCCAGAAAGAAACAGCAGGAAGCAATCAGATGGGAGACTGTAATGAGGGGCATTATAGCACAGCCACAAAGTTGCAGGAGAAACTGAAACAGGCTGATAGTCATTTAGTGAACAGGGGGAATTATGAGATGAGTATGGGGGTTATAGGACCTCATGCTGTAGGACAGTGTCAGGGGCAGCCACAAACTTTTGAGTCCTGGAGAAGCTCCCTTAATTTAGATTTAAAGGATCCTAGCCTTATTTCCTTGGCTAGTGAGATGGCAAGAGAGTTAGCCTAGTACAAGGCTAGGTAGGAAAAGGATCTTTGAAAGTGAGAGGTATGAGGGTGGGGTACCCACAGTAATGGCATGTCTGAGTTTCATGTGAATCTAGCAGGGGTAGCTGGGCGAATGATTGTGGT
This sequence comes from Neoceratodus forsteri, assembly GCA_016271365.2. Lineage (NCBI taxonomy): Eukaryota > Metazoa > Chordata > Ceratodontiformes > Ceratodontidae > Neoceratodus > Neoceratodus forsteri. The sequence continues at coordinate 828,676,102 of CM057452.1, forward strand.
GAGGGAGGGGGCGGCTATACCTAAGAGTAACTTTTTTGCCAGAAGGCAGGTATGATACTTGATTCTGCTATCTAGGTTTAGCCAGTTTGTGGAGTTATAGAGTGAACAGGTGTGCATGAGACAATCACATCTGAGGATGAGGCAGCAGGCTTTGTTGAGTACAAGGCAGAGACTGTTTAGTGTGGAGGTAGGGACTGCACTGTATAGGGTGATACCATAGTCTAGAAGGGAGAGGATAGAGGAATTTATGGTGAGCCGTAGGGCTTCGGGAGTGAGGCAGTGCTTGTGTCGATAGAGCACATCTAGTCTCGAGGTCAGGGCTGAGGCTAGGTGTAGAATATGTTCCTTGAAGTTAAGGGCTGGGTCTAGCATGATCCCTAGGTATTTAAGGCTGCTAACTTGTTCCACAGGGGTGTGGTTGACAGTGAGAAATGGGGGCATAGGTACCTGCGGGGGTTTTGAGGGTGTGAGAAGACCATGACTTTGGTTTTCTTGTAGTTGATGACTAGCCGCTTGGTGGAGATCCAATGTTCAGCTTCTTGGAAACTGTGTTGGAGTGATTGGTGGAGTTTAAGTGGGTCAGAGTAGGAGGTGTACAGGACTGTGTCATCTGCGTAGAGGAGCAGGTTACCAGAGACAGCCATTGGGAGGGAACTGAGATACAGGCTGAAGAGTAGGGAGCCCAGAATTAATCCTTGCAGAACACCAGAGTGGACAGGGAGGAAGGGGGATAGGACAGAGCCTACTTTTACCTGTTGTGTTCTATCTGACAGGTAGCTGGTAAACCAGTTTAAGGTGTCTTCAGAGAAGCCAATGGAGGAGAGTGAATTTAGGAGGAGGGTGTGGTTGACAGTATCGAAAGCTTTGGAGAGGTCCATGAAGATGGCTTCTGTGAGGTGTCCTTGGTCAAGGGTGGAGTGGGTATGGGAGGTGAAAGCAAGGAGTGCAGTGGTGGTGCTATGACCCTTATGGAAGCCATGTTGTTGGCTGCAGAGAAGATTGTATTTTGTGAGGTGGTCAGTGATTTGGTCGGCAACTATATGCTCTAAGGCTTTAGATGGGGGGAGAATGGATATAGGGCGATAGTTGTTAGAAGAGGTGCGGTCCCCACTCTTGTAGATAGGGATAATAGTGGCCCATTTCCCGGGAGGGGAAATGGCCATGACAGAGGGAGCAATTTATAATGTGGGTGAGAGGAAAAAGGACTTCTGGGAGAGAAAGGCGAAGAAGTCTCAGGTCTAGGACATCACTGCAGCTATGAGAGTGGCTAAGGGCTTTGGCCAGGTAGGGTTTGGCAGCCGCAGGGGAGAGAGTGCATAGGTGTAGTAGAGGATCAAGGGGAGGGGGTGGGCCTGGGTCAGTAGGGGGTCAAAGAAATTAGGGGGGAGGACATGGTTGAGATTAGTGAAGGCAGAGTTTAGGGCTGAGGCTATGCTGAGGGGATAGGTGGAGATGTTGTCATCAATGACTAATTGGTCCAGTGGCTGGTTAGGTGCTTTACCACAGAGCTCCTTAATATTATTCCAGAACTTGAGCCCATCACCCCAGGTTAATGTTAGGGACGCTTTGTAGTAGTCTGCCTTGGCAGTGCGGAGGGCCCGAGTACATAGGTTACGAAATTCCCTGTAGCATTGTCTGTCAGCTGGCCACTTGGTGTCATTAGCAATATGCCAAAGGGAGTCACGTTGATGCAATAGGCCCAGGAGGTGATCAGAGAATCAGGGGGCCTGGTTACCTTTGGCCGTTTTGGCGGTGAGAGGGGCGAAATTATCACATATATTATTGAAAGAGGAGATAAATAAGTCAAGCTCAAAGTTTGGGTCTAGGGTGTTTGCTAGGGGTGTCCAGTCCAATTTTCTAAGGTGGTCCTTGAGTTTGGATAGTTTTCCAGGGCTGAGCTTGTGCAGTAGCATTACTTTGTGGGGGAGTTTGGGGGTTCTTCTGGCCCAAGTGAAAAGGACAGAAGAATGATGACTAAGAGTATTGGGAAGTACCTGGGTGTTTGTTATTCTATGGGGCGGTTTGTGAAGACCAGATCCAGGAGGGAGGATGTCCCTGTATGGTCATTAACCCAGGTGGGGGAGGTGACAACCTGGATGAGGTTAAGCGTGGTGGCATCATCAATATACGGGGCAGCTGTCTTTGCCAGCCAGTTTATGTTGAAGTCACCCATGACTATTTTTTCACAGTGGGGCGGTACAGTGGAGAGGTAATTTAGGATGGTCTGGAAGGCAAGTTTGTGTTCCTTAGGAGGGATGTAAACAATGGTGAGTAGGAGAGGGGAGGCAGACCTACCTCGTGTTAATTTAAGTGTTACAGCTTATGCCCTTGCTGCTAGCTGTGGCGTAGGGAGTATTTGGCCCGACAGTGAGTCCTTAAGATAGATAGCACAGCCACCACTTTGCTTACCCACTCTACCAGAGTGATAGAGGTGGTAACCAGGGAGATTAACAGCAGAGTCTGGTACACAGGTGGAGAGCCATGTTTCACCAAGCCCAATGATGTCAGGGTGGTGCTGGAGAACCCACCCTTGGAAGGTGTCCCATTTTTTTTGCAGGCTACAGATGTTAAGTGAGGCAATGACCAGCCACTGAATTAGAGGCGAGGATGGGCTGATGGGTAGTCTGTGGGCCAGGGTTGGGATGGACGTTGCCCGAGAGGAGTAGTAGCAGTACAAGGGTCCTGAGGTGGTTGTTTTTTGTTTGTGTGCATAGTTGGTGACCCTTTCGCAGCACGTACCCTGTGGCTGGTTGGAAGGTGGGTACAGGGAGTTTCAGGGTCTGAGGGGTGACTAGGAGGAGGAGTTGGGCCGGGGGAGGAGCAGAGGGGAGAGCAATATTGGGGGTGTGCAGGAGAGAGTGGGGCTACATAGTGTCCAACTCCCATATTGATGCTCATTTATAGGCAGGTAGAGTATGGGGCAATGTAAGGTTGCATTTTTTATGTTGGTGGGGAGTGCAGGCAGATGTGTAACTCCAAGCCCTAGTGCTAATTCACAGTAAGGTATTTTCTCTGTCTCTTCCCATTTTCTATTTCCATCCTCTCAATACAAAGCTCTGGTTTCTCGACTGGCCCACACACCCATGTGTTCCTGGGAGATTCATGGACCAATGAAAAACAGCCTTTACTTTCCTGGCATGTTCTTCGAACTAGAATAGCCAATGGACATGCATTGTATTTAACTGTACACCTAAGCTTTCTACTTTATCCATTTATCGAACACATCCCTTGGCTGTTTCAGAGATTACCTCACTCCTTAATTGCTCCTACATTTTTTCTGTCAATCCATTTGTTATATCTCTATTGATAAATATCAATGCATATTTTACTCATTATTAAATGTGACATTGCCCTTCCCCTATACCTTGTTCCTAACCTGTGTTTTGTTCGTGCTTATCAATAAACAAACTAAGATGGTGAAGGGTTTGCATCACAAGCCTCATGAGGAAAGAGTGAGGAACCTAAATATGTACACACTAGAGCAAAGTAGGGGGAGGGGCAATATGATAGAAAAGGTTCAATGGCATTAACAAAGTTAAAAGGGGATAATATCTTCCAGTTTAAGAGCAGTGGCAGGACAAGGGGGCATGGCATGAGACTGGTGGGGGGCAGCATAAGGGGAAATGTGAGAAAATTATTTTTTACTGAGAGAGTGGTGGATGCATGGAATAGCCTGCCCCAGGAGGTGGTGGCTGCCCATACAGAAGCAGGTTTCAAACATGCATGGGGCAGGAATAAGGGAATATTAGAGATGGGAAGTAAATGCTTTAGCCAATGACCAAGTAGGGTCACAGGCCACTTATACAGATAGCATAAATGGGCAGACTGGATGGGCCTGGCAGTCCTTATCTGCTGACAGTATCTATGTATCTATGCTTATTAATTATTTTTATTATTATTTTCCAGCTTTATAATAGTAAAAAATCTATTTATTGACATTAGAATATACGTAACATTATCTAAGGACCAGTAATTTCCATTAAAATGGGGTGGTCTATTTTCACGGGTGATCTAATCTAATTTTATATTCCTCATTATACAAAAATAACTTAATCTGAGGAATTTATAATAATAAAAAGAAAATGTCACCCCTCACAGACAACAAATAATCCCCAGATTCATGGTTTTCAATTTTTTTGTATTTAAGTAACAAATATGTTCATAGTTGTTTACAAGTTCAGGAGGCGATGCCTATATGTGAACTTGCCACCCAGTGGATTAATTATCAATACAATTGAATTTTACCCATAAATTTATCCAACATACCTTTAAACTTATCCATTGTCTTACTTTCTACGATATGAGCTGGAAGAGTATTCCATAAATTAACTGTTCTCTGAGAGAACCAAAGGTGTCTTTTTTTTTTGTTCTACAAGTTGTCCCTTTTAGCCTAAAGTTATGAGATATTGTTTGTGATATTATAATTTTTTTTTTCTAGACCTAAAGTTTCAGCCAATCTAGGTTCACTAATGGCTTTGTACATCGAACAAAGATCTCCACTGAGTTGTCTGTACTGAATGGAAAATAGGCCCAGTGTTTTTAATCTTTCCCCATATGGTTTATCATTCATACCCTGAATTATTTTTGTCATTTTTCTCTGAACCCCTTCTAATTGTTTCTTTCCAAGAGAAGTATTAGGTGTACAGAAAGGAGCACAGTACTCCAAGTGGGATCTAACCAGGCTAGTATATAGTAGAAGAATGACTTGTGGTTGCCTACTTTTGATGTTTTTCCATATGCAACCCATCATTCTTTGGCATTTTTTAACTTTTAACATAGTATTACGGTCAAAGTTGAGTTTACTATCAATATTTACCCCAGGATCTTTTTCATTATCAGTTTCTTGAAGTTTTACATTATTTATTAAGTAGTCATACTTCATATTATTATAACCAATATGCATCACCTTGCATTTTTGTTCATTAAATTTCATCTTGTTCATTTTTGCCCATAATTCTAGAGATTTTAACTCTTTTTGAAGAATGATAGTTGCCTCTATTGAATTGACAATGCAACCAAGCTTGCAGTCGTCTGCGTATTTTGATATCCATACATTCTCAGTTGTCTGCATTGATGCTATCAGAATATTAAACAGTATGGGGCCCAATACAGAACCCTGCGGCACCCCACTTGGTACCTCTGCCCATGAAGATATTGCTCCTTTGATAGATGTACATTGTCTACGATTGAGTAGCCAAGATTCTATCCATTTTATTAAAATGTGTGGAAATTTCTGTTTAGCTAAATGTTCTAACAATATTCTATGTGAAACCCTGTCAAAGGCCTTTGATAAATCCAGGTACACAATGTCCACTGGAAGTCCTGCATCCAGTGCTGCGCTTACATTTTCGAAAAAATTTAACTGATTTGTTAAGCATGACCTTCCCTTTCTGAATCCATGTTGTGTTAAATCATATAGATTGTAATGATTCATATGTTGTTCAAGTCTACTCAGGACTATTATTTCAAAGATTTTCCCTATGACTGAGGTCAGGCTCACTGGGCGATAATTTGATGCGTCTGTTTTAACACCAGATTTAAAAATTGGGATCACCACTGCTTCTCCCCATGCAGAGACACTTTCACCTACTTCCAAGGATGAATTAAATAATGTACAAATACTGTAGGACAATAAATGTGCAAGGCAATTTCTTTTAGAAAACTAGGGTGCATTCCATCCAGACCCGCCAATAAAGTAGCTTTTAATTTTTGTAATTCTTCAAGAACTTCCTCTTCTGTTATTGGATCAACAGTCTCTTGGTTATAATTTATAGTTACGTTATTGAATTGTTCCTTGGGAGAAAATATTGTATGAAAATAATTATTGAATTTTTCTGCCATCCGAGATTCATTGTTTATCATACCTAAATTTGTTAGTAGTGGACCTATTGTTGCTTTGGATCCCTTAAGTGAACCAATATAGTTATAAAATTTTTTCTTGTTATCTAATGTGTCAGATGCTAGTTTGTTCTCCATCATTATTTTTGCTTCCCTTATTTGTTGTTTTATTTTATTGACGCAATCTTTATAGCATTGCCATTTAACTTTAGTTGGTTGTAATTTAAATTTTTTATACATTTTCAGTTTCTTAACAATCATTCTTTTTATTTTATTATTCCACCATACAGGATTTCTGTGCCCCTTATTATATTTTTTTCTATTTGGTACCCATGTAGCCAAACAGTAGTTAATTTTAAAAAGTATAAGGTTCCAGGCTTGATGTATATCTTGACCTGTCATTTCTGAGTTCCAATCCCAGGAATTAAGATACTGTTTTATTTTTTTGATAGTTTGCTCTCGTATACTCCTTTAATATAGTGTTCCCCTTAGTGTCTATTGACCTTGACTGTATGTGAAAAACAATCACATTATGATCAGTGTTTCCTAGTGGATCTAGAATTCTGGGTTCATACACAGATTGCCCCATATTTCTCAGTACAATATCAATAATATTGTTATTTCTAATACCTTCCTTAATTAGCTGTTCTAGATTTTGATTTGTTATGATATCAAGAAAATCCTTCTTTACATTACCCTTCCAGTTGTGTTTTAACGAATCAATATTGGGAAAATTAAAATCACCCATTAATATATATATATTTTGTGGGTTCAAAACTATTGATTGATTTAAGAAAATCAATATGTTGTTCTTTATTTAGATTAGGGGGTCTGTAAGCCAAACCTATACATATTTTTAAGGATGGTAGAATAATATCTGCCCATATTATTTCATTTTCTTTATTAGTTTGTACATCTGTGAAATTACAGTGGAATGAATAATTTTCCGAAATATACAGTACAATTTCTCCTCCTTGTTTATCTTTTCTGTTTTTTATTATTTTATTAAATCCTGGTATGTCTACATTCCAAATGTTGTCGTGAAGCCATGTTTCTGTGACTCCACAGATGAAAATATTCTCCTTTTGCATTAAGTATCTTAGTTCATCCATTTTGTTACTTAGACTTCTAGCATTTAGTAACATAACGTTTATTTCACCCTTAGTGTTTTGAAGGTGAACACTATCTTTAGTAGTAACTATGTTGTTAAAAGGAGATAATATTGGAGTATGGTCCTGGTATCTGTTATTAGTATTTTTATCTTGTGAAGGTTCAAACCCTCCCCCTCGTATTAGTTTAAATGTTTATTAAGAGAAGAGGTAAAGTGTTGTCCTAAAATATCATTCCCTTTCTTACTTAAGTGCAGACCATCATAACAAAATAAATCATCTTGGTGAAAAAACTCTTCCCAACGTGTCAAACATTGGATATCTTGTCTTAAGGTCCATATCCTTAACCAATTATTAAACCTTTGAACCTTCAGATTGATTCTCTGTGTCACTTTTGGTATTGGAAGTATCTCAGATATCATAACTTCACATCCCAGAGAAATCAATCTGTTAAATAGAGCAACCGCATCTTGTTTTATATCCTCTAGGTAATCTCTAAACAAGTTGTTTGTTCCCACATGTATCAGGCAAGAGGGTCCTGTCCAAGGCCATTAACCATTGTTTTACACATTTGTGTTAAGTCCACTATTTTAGCTGTCCTGAAAGAAGAAAGTGTATGACATGATTTATCTGGGTTACATATGATCATATCCAATCCCTTGATCATGGAATCCCCTATAACCAATAGATTTCTATGATCGCACTGTGCATTATTATCCATTTCTATGTTGACAAGATTGTCATTGATAGATTGATTAACAGCATTTAATGGAATCATTGGACATGTATCAGAATTATTATCCATTCTAGTAAAAATTTCAGGAGATACAGCTGATACTAGTTCAGATGTTGAGCTATTTCTAAGTTCACTATCTAATGCTGTAAACAAGGAAAATCTATTTTGTAGGGGGATATTAAATGTTGTTGCACAACGTCCCTTTTTCACAGGTTTTGCATATTGACATTTTTGACATCAGATTATCTTATTCACACATCCTCAAACCCTTTCCCCCATTTACTTGTACTCTATTACTTAGCCTTGTCTCATTGTATATCATTACATTTGAAGTGAGTCTTTGAAATATGCTTACATTAGAACCTATTACTACTGATTTATTATTTTTTAAATGTTCTGGGGTACCTTGCCCACCTGTTCCTGTTGTGCAGTTAGAGTTATGATTATATAATAATTTCTTCAGTTAAATATTAATTTGCTAACCCCCTCTCTGCACAACTATGGAACTCTTCTTAAACTAGTGTCATTTACACATTGTTAAACATATTGTTTTATCATTGTCTTGATATTCATTTTGAATTTATTTTTAATGAAAAGTATTACTGTCTCTTTAAGACCTATTGTTTATATTCAAGGTTGATAACAATGTTTGGACACACCTCTGAGGAAGGCCTAATGGTCGAAGCACTGGGGCCATGTTTTTTGTGTCATCCAATGTTTGATTCTCCTACTTTCATGGAAGACATCTCTAAAAGCATATCCTGGAGTGCTGGATCATTTCTTTCTATTGCTGTCTTTGGTTTGCTACCTGACCCAGCACCCCGTGATACTCTCCTGTGCACAGTTTGTCTTCTCTATATGTAACATTTTGAACTTTGCCTGGATCAATGTGAACAGCATATGAAACCAAATTCAAGAGGTTTACACATTTCTGATATAGCCCCGCTGTGCTACTAAGGGGTTAGTAGTTAGGTCTACACTTTTTCGCTGCCTACCAGAAACTGATTGTAACAGTGTGGAGTTAATTCTAGCTAGAGGGAATGCAATTCCAGACTTCATCACTTGTTATGATGAGCAGCTTAACAGGAGAGGCTGTCTGCATGTTCTACAGGCCCCTGGGAGTCCTACAGCTAGGGCTGCCACATTTGAATGAGGCCAAAACTGGATACTGAATCACACCTTCCAAAGTTTGAAACTAGCCCCACCCATTTTTATTACTGATTATATTGTTCCTGTAGATTCTTGCCTGTGACTCATTTGATTTGTTCAAAATGGTTGCTGAAATTGCATCAAGCAACATTTCAGCATATTGCAAAATGAGTACCTTTTTGGGGAGGTTGATTAGATTTAAATATTTTTTGTTTAAATTGTAATGCAGGTTATGGTTGTGCTGGAGAGGATATTGGGTTACACATTTTAATTCACATGTTGTATCACTGCAACAGTAATGGTGCATGAGATTTAATTACAAATCTCATTAGCCACTTTAAGATGAGTTACTTTCTGTAATCAATTTCATTGCTCCTCCCCCAAAGCTATTTATAATGGCAGAGAAGTAATTAAAAGAGACAGGGAAAATAATTAATGCTGTTTAATATCCTCACTTTTTTGTCTGTGCCAATCATGTGTTCTGATATGTTTTGACAATTTTTTGAGAAATTAACTGGGTTTGTGAAACCCTCAGATCTAGATTGCATTCCCTTTATCTCATCAGTTTCTCTAGTACTCTTTCTTTTATTATTTCTAGGACATTCCATGATATAAGTCACACCATTGCATGTTGCTCATCTGGATGGCCCAGAATGGTATAACTTGCATGGATAGATACTGTAGTATTAAAACTGAGAGCAGTAGCTGCTCAGGAGACAAACATTTAATGTACCATCTATCGCAGCAAAATGAATCATGTTGTGCTACTTCCCATGTGGGACAAGATGAGAAAGAAAAAGGATGTCTGTGTGCTTGTTTTATAAACCTTCTTTACTTAACTATAAAATCAGGTGTGGACAATGAAATTACTGTGTTTTGTGACATATGGAAACATTTGATTTTTTTATACAGGATAGGAACTTTAGGACCCATTCTTCTATTTAAAAAGTCCCCCTGATTTTTGCTAGTTATAGTAGCATTTTCAGATTGCAATACAAAATTTGAAAACAAATACAAATACAATATTAGAAATTTAGAAACCCTACCATCTGTAAATTGCCAAAACTGACTGAAATTGCTTAACTGAATTTTTGTTTCCACTATAACATTTGCAGATTGTTCCATGATTTTGTGACATCAAAGCGTATGATTGTCTCACCATATTTGATTTTGGCTTTTGAGAAATGTATTCCTCTGTTATGCACTTTAAAGGATATGTGGAAACTGAAGGAATGAAAAATCTCATTAAAGGTTAAGGGGCATCCAATTTTATTATCTAAACAGTATCATTAGTCACATTTTTACCTTTATATTCCAATGGTAGCCAATTTAAAGCAGCAGAATTTGTTAGTTATTTAAAAAAAGCATTATGTAGTTTATTTTTGTCTATTTTTCTGCCTGATAGTTGGGCAGCTGCAATTTGGTAACTGCCCCAGCTCTGACATCCACCCAACCCAGGACTTACCTCCACTTCTTGAACCTCCAGGGGTAGGTGGTGCCCTGTCAGGTGGTGCACAGCCTGTGAGGTATGCCACTATCATCTAGCCTGCCCAAGCTATTTTCCTTATAGCTTTTCTCCCCAGACTGGCATGCATTCTATGGGCTGCATGTGCTACATAAAGATGCAGTACATCTCAGTGACCTCCATCAGGCCAACCAGGTAAATTACCGCTGTTCCACCACCTGGCCTCCACTAGGCAATGATTGAGTAGTTGTTCAAGTGGTTTCCTCTCCTTGAAAGAGCAGAGCTGTCTGGGCACTCAGTATTCCTTCCTCCAGCTAGCCTTTGAGCAACCATAGTTTGTTATCAAACCAAGTCATCACCAGTGTGCTGATATACATTTTATTGCATGGCCATGTATTCTGAACCATACATTATTATTTTACATCAATAACAACAACACTCATCCCACTTTAGAAATCTAGTAGAAACTCTGTACAAAGCTGTTCTTGGATGCCAAAAGCCATATTTTCTGTGATCTTAAGGGTATTATTAAAAAAGTGTAAATGTTATTGTACCTTAACCTTTTTACTGTATTCCATCTCAAGTGACCTTACAGTAACAGTTTACCTGCTTCTGTCACTTATTACAACACCTCTGTTGCTGTGCAGTTAACCCTGGAATGATCTTCAATGAGTTTTTTTTCCTAATCCTTTTAGATGATTTTATGATGGTTCAGGAGAATGAGTACACTTGTAAATGGGATTTCAGTCTGCAAGAGCTAATTGCCTTTTCTTTGGTATAGAAAAATCAGAAGCTTTATGGGATAGTGAAAGTTGTTACTCTATCACTAGCCTACAAATAGCAGCATCACAGCAGCTGTTAGGGGAATGCAACACTTGATAAAATTAAATACTGCTTATAAAATGTTAAGAGAGCTTGCTCATAAAATTAACATTGGGGATTGAAACATTATAGTCAGGAAGAAATTCAACTGTTATATATTAATTAAATCTAGGGTAAGCTTTAAAAAAAAAACATTGCATATTCAGTTTGGTTTGCCCATGTGAATTTTAAAACACTTTTTAAGTCAGAAAATGCATGTCTATCATTTCCTGGGACATCATCAGAATTTTCCAGCAGTGATATAGAAGTTTTGAGCAGCTGTTTTCATGCTTAAATGTGTTTTCAAAATACTGTATGTACGTGTGCCAGATTGTTTGTGCACATGCTCAGAATATTTGAGTAATAGTTTTAAAGGTGGAAACAACTTTCTATTAGACTGCTGACCAATAAAATGGGTTTCCAACTCAATATCAGCTATAGTAGCCAGATTGGGATAAGAAATTCCAAGCCACACTACAAGGTAAAACCTGTATTGATATTAAAATGCTTAGATAGTCACATCACATTTCAGAAGGGGTGGGTTCAGTTTATTTTTCAGCAAAGTTGTTCATGGTTACCGAGTGGTTAGCTTTGCTCACAATGTAATCTTGCTATCAGAGCAAGGAGGCAGATGATTGAGGCAGCTAGAACTTTTCTGCTAAAGCATTTCTAACTAGGGGATAAGCAGACAGATGCTTTTTTTTTAGAAGTGTAGGGTCTGCAACGTAAATTAGGACCTTCAATCAGGGTAAAAACAGAAACACAATACAGCAGTTAGTGTGCTAGTCTGAGCTGGGGGGAAGGGAGCCAATAATCATCCTTGCAGTTAGCTGAGTCAGGGGGATAGCTGTGAACTGGGGTGTGTGGCTTAGGGAGATGTGAAGCAGTTGTCTGCATTTTGCCTTCTGCTTCCCTAGCCTTCTTACAAGAGCTCTATAAAAGGACTCCTTCCTAATGTGTCCAGCATAGAAACATAGAATCTGACGGCAGATAAGGACCACTTAGCCCACCTAGTCTGCCCATTTCCCTACCAATTGTATATACTCCAGATCCTATTTGATCTGTAGCTCACCTTCTCCTTCCTACCATTAGGTTGCCTTCTGCCTGCCCCATGCTTTCTTGAATTCACATATCATTTTTGCACCTACAGTACAACCTCCTCAGGGAGGCTGTTCTATGCATCCACCACCCTTTGTGTGAACATTTACTTCCTCACATTGCCCCACGAGTCTTCCCCCCCTCTAGCCTCATATTGTGACCCCTTGTTCTTGCACATCTTCTTTTCTGAAAGATGCTGCCCTCCTGAACTCTGTTAATCCCCTTGAGATACTTGAATGTCTCTATCAAATCCCCCCTCTCCCTCCTTTCCTCCAGGGTATATATATATTGAATTCCTCAGTCTCTCCTTGACAAATACATGAATGTAATTAGTGATGCAAATCTCCAACAAGTTATCAGAGAACCAACAAGACAGAATGGCAAGACCAGGAATCACACATTGCTCAACTGGATCCTGGTGTCCAGACCATAAAGGCTTCAAGCTGCAGGACTGTTCTTGGACTTGCTGAGTGACCACACTCCTGAATACTTCACCTGGAGAAACTGATTCCCAAAGCTCACTCCCAAAAAACTGTCACAACCAGAAACTATTCCAAGCTGGATCATGACACCTTCCTCAGTGATCTTTCTAATGCTAATTGGAGAGATCTGGACAACATGTTGGATGTAAACACAGCCCTAGACTTTATAATCCACAATGTTACATCAGTCATAAACAAGCATGTCCCTCTCATCAAAAGGTGCTACAAAGGCCTATGTTCTAAGTGGCTCTCACCTGACCACTGCAATTTGATGAAGCAGCGCAACACGGCCTGAAGTGCATATAAGGCAACAGGATCACCACATGATTGGCAAGAATACAGGAATCTACGTAGTCAATGCAAATCCAAACTGAAGAAGGCAAAATCTGACTACATCAAGAACTTGCAAATAGGACACCTGACAAACCCTAAACTCTTTTGAGCACAAATCAACAATCTTCTAAAATGGCTTAAAAATTACCCCTGTCAGGAAATATGAATGAATGACATCCTGGTTGAGGGGCTTCAACAACTTCTTCACTGATCTGGACCACTTTAAAGGCTCTCAACCTAACTCCCCACCCCTGCCACTCTCTCCATCAACAAACCCTTATTCCACCTCAAAATTGTAACCAAGAGGGAAGTACAAACACACCTACTCAGGCTAAAACCAGACAAACCAGTGGGGCATGATTGAGTTGTACCCATGCTTCTTCAGATGGCTGCACAAGTACTAGCTACTCCTCTGACTAAATTCTATACTATGTCCCTACTCAGTGGAGAAGTCCCCCAGTCATGGAAAACTGCCCAGGTTGTCCCTGTCCACAAAGGGGGTGCCAAGAACGTACTAGAAAACTACCGTCTAATCTCTATAGTCAGTGCCCTGGATAAAGTGCAAGAGAGACTCATTTATAGCCAACTGGCTGCTCACCTTGAGACCCACAGCCTGATGTCTGCAGCCCAGCATGGATTCAGAAAACACCATGGGACCAACCCAGCCCTGGTGTGCCTCACCTCAGACATCCACAAAACCACAGATGAGGGAAAAGCTACTGGAGTCATCTTCATTGATCTCACCAAGGCTTTTGACCTGGTGAATCATGAAATACTACTCTCCAATCTAGAGATCCTTGGACTGGATCACCACGGTATCAAATTGTTCAGACGTTACCTAGTAGGTCACAACCAAATCATCAAATGCAACACCGGTCTGTCCTCGAGCCAAACAATCACCAATGGAGTCCTGCAAGGGTCAGTTCTTAGGCCATTACTTATCCCTGTTTATAAATGATTTACTATCCAACTGCAGAGATGCAAAAACAATCCTCTATGCTGATGATACTGTCCTGTATAGGGATGGCAAGGACACTACTGACATTGAACAAAAATTTACCAAGGACTTTGCTTCTTTGTGTAAATGGCTATCATATAATCACCTCATGCTTAACATTAAGAAAACCAAGGCCATGCACTTTGGGCCCAGAAGACTAGGCTCCAACAGAACTGAGTTCCTCAAGATAGCAGACACCAAAGAGAACATGCTGAAAGTAGTGGACAAAATAAAATACCTCGGAATGTGGCTAGATCAAGAGTTCACGCTACTATCTTAAATTGACCACACTACCAAGACAATACATCAGAAAATAGGTCTACTATAGAGACTAAGGGCGTACCTCACTAAGGCCCCCTGCTTAATGGTGGTGAATTCCATCCTGCTCCCCACGCTCCTATACGGAGCTATGATACTGGCATCCCTAAGGGAAACTGAGCTCAGCAGGTTACGTACACTCTACCACAAGGTTAGCAGATTCACTGCACAAGAAGACTGCAGGGAACATTACTGCAAAACACTTGCATTGTTAAATTGATCCCAACTGGACAAAGTATGCACCCAACTTCCAGTGACGTCACTGCCTGGGATGAAGAACAGTTCCATAGATCCTGGGCTTTAAACAGAGTCTCCCATAGCTGCTAAACTTAAAATAACTTAAGAAACTAATCAGGGAGAGTCACAGTAAATGGGTGGCAAAAAATGAAATACCTGTACCCCCAGAGCCAAGGATACAACAGGATTCACCTGTCCTCCAGCAAGTCCTGCAGAGAGAAAAACTGACATGGCAGCTTCCAACAGGGCCTCGGCCCTGCAACCCAGCAATGCAACAATCTTATCGGAGCTGCAGGATTTCAGAACTGAAGTTCACACATTTCATACTGAATTGACATTAAAAATGAGTAAACTTACAGCTTGGGTGATAGAAATAGAGGCACAACATAAAGAGATCGACGATCACACCAATAGACTGGAATGAATGATAGTATACCTCCTGGATGAGCAGCATAACCTCAGAGAGAAATGTGAGGACCTTGAAAACAGATTGTGCCAGAACAACCTGAGAATACACGGGGTTCCAGAAAATGAGGAGGGGAGAGATCTCTTAAAATTTGTAGAAGAATTGCTTAGAGACTTGCTTCAACTGGATCCAGCTTTTAAATTTGATATCGAGCGAGTGCACAGAGCCCTCTCACTGAAACCAGCTCAACCAGATAAATGGCCCCACTCTATCATAATGCAATTTTTAAACTTTGCCACAAAACAAACAATTTCTACCAGAGCCCGGAGAATGCGGGACACTAAATACAAAGATAAGCATACCTACTTTGATAATAATTATTCTCCTATCATTTCTGCTAAACAGAGGGTCTATGCTCCAATACTTCACCTCTTAAAGCAACAACAGCTTCAGTTTACCACCCCATACCCAGCTTGCTTAACAATCGTGTTTCTAGAAGGCCCACAAACCTTCAAGACCCCAGAGGAAGCCATAAAAATATTCCAAGAGAAGGGACTTGCTCAAACTGTGCTGGAAGACTCCTCAACCAGAAAAACACAGAAAGGCCTACGCAATGCTGCAAGGGACATGGCTAGGGACCTTACGTCAAGAAAGAGACAGAGTCAGGCAACCATGGAGGACATTAAAAAACTTTTACAAAGGTTCCAGAGATCGGCTCCAGAGTGACTGGTGAGAGGAATCTGGGAGAGACTTTAAAACATCTGAATCTGTTGTAGCAATTTTTCTGCTTACTAGGGGTGCACAATACTACGCCAGAGGACTTGGTTTGTGGTGGGGCTGAGGGGAAATGATGGGTCTTATATTTTTCCCCAGGTTATAAGAGGGAAGAGGGTCTAAAAACTGGAGAGATTCTTATGCAGCTCCCCAAACAGCGTTGCCCCCCCCCGGCCCCGATTCACCAGATATCCCACTAGTCACAACTGATTTAAAAAACATATGGCCCAGGACAGGAGATATGAAACTAATGCAACCCATTAAGAGTTACATGCCCACCTGACCACTGGTAGGTTAGAGCTCTTTCTCAGTGTGGTTGACTTTTTCTCTTGGCCTTACTGGAGATGAGGGATGCGGAGACCATTTCCTGGGAGTCTTTGCTCCTCGTATTTATTTCCAGTCTTGCTAAATGCACCACTTGGTACCAGGGAAATAGTGGTGCTGGGGGCCCTCGGCTCTGCCTTGAAAATCCCCCACAGGGTGTCTCCAGCTGCCCCTGCTTAGGAGAGGTATATTTCCTTTCCCTACCTTGGAAGCCATCTCAAAGTTTAGAGAAGTATAAGGATGTGTTCAAATTGACTTCTCTAATTTGTTTCATTCAGTTAAAGCCATGTTGGTTTTCGGATGCCTGTGTAGGCCTCGAGTTGTTATATGAGACAAGTAGATCTGTTTTTTAGAAGTTTTACATATGGCTGAATGTTCTTTGTTTAGTGATGAGATTATCAGACACGTGTAGCTAAAGGCACACGGACTGTTTTAAAGCACTTACACAGTAAAACAGGCAGCCAATATAATTTGCTTAAGCTAGTGAGCATATACATGGCAGTCCAGTATGCAGATACACCAACTTTGGAAATGGCATGGCAGGGGCATGGTGGGAGGGGGAGATGGAGGATGCTGCTCATTTACAATCAGGGAAGGCTCATTCAGCATTCATCTGGAAGTAAAAATAGATAAGTCTTCACTGATTCTATCCCTAAATGTAAATGGGACAGGAAACTCGATTAAATGCTCTTGCCTCTTCCAGTTATTTAAAAAGGACAGGCCGGAGATCATCATGCTTCAGGAAACCCATATGTCCTCAGGTGAACATAAAAAGTTCCAGTGTTATGGGTATATCGTAGCCACTGAGTCAGCCTATAAGGGCGGGAAGAGGAGAGGAGAGGGGTGATGATATTATTGCCTCAAGGGGTGCCTTTTGAAAAATGGGCAGAGGTTGTTGACCTGGAGGGCTGCTATGCCATGGTGATGGGCACGCTGAACTCAAGACCTGTTGCTTTGGCTTCAGTGTATTTCCCCCTGGGTGGAGAAAGCTGCTCGCAGTAAAATTCTTTGCTGACCTGTTGTTAATGTTAGAGGGATAGTTGATAATGGGAGGGGATCTGAACATCACTCTAAATCCCTCCTTGGATGCAGCCACCCCACTTGCCCACAGAACAAATGCATTGCAAAAATACACCAAACTGTTTCCTCTCTGGGTCTGGTGGATGTTTGGAGACACTTCTTTCCCAGGTCATGGGAGTACACCCACCAGACTCCACATTCGGGGGGTGGGGCCAGACTGGACTATTTTTTCACAACAATGGAGCACTTGGATTCTGCGAGGGATGTGAGGCATGGGGCCACCTTCCTTTCAGACCATACCCCACTATACATTAAATTGGCTCAATATAAGAAGATGAACTGGCACTTAAATCTTGCGCACCTCAGGGATCCAGAGTTTTTAAACTTAGTCCAGAAGGCCATACCCAGAATTAAACAGGGCAACATACATCAGGATGTACCCTCGACTATCCTTTGGGACACTTAAAAGTAGTATTAAGTGGGGAGATTATAAAATTCTCAGCTAGGAAAAAAAGACAAAGGGAAAGAGCTTTTAAAGACCCACAGGAGGAACTAATACACCTACAGCACTGGCCAGACCAGAATGACCCCCTAATAGGACAATGTTTGATAATTACAAAACAAAAGCTGCAAAAAATAGTGAATCAATCCACAGAACAAAAATTGCTCTACCTCAAGCTCGGATACCATGAAGGTGGGCCCAGAACCTCGAGGAATCTAGCATGTAAGCTGAGGGAACAAAGATCCAGAGTGAGCATAACTAACATGATAAACCCTAAAACAGGGAGTATAGCAGAAAGACCCCAGGAAATTAGATCCATTTTAAAGCAGTTCTATCAAGACCTATGCACCAGAGAACAGGAAACAACCCTGGAGGAGATTAAGTCTTACCTAGGGAGCCTCTCTGTTCCACGTATTAGCCCACAACAAGCAGAGGCCCTCCTGGCCCCAATTTGTGAGGGATAATTACTTCAAGTACTTGAGAAAGCCCAAACCCTCAAAGCTCCAGGCTCTGATGGATATCCTTCAGAATTTGACACTAAATTTAAGAAATTTCTCTTACCTATATTGACCCCAGCTCTACATGCAGTCCAGGAAGGTTAACCCCTCCCCCATGGCAATATGCAACACTAACCCCTCTGTCTCCTTTCCTTTTCAGGGTTTGAGGGCTTGCTTCTGCAGCCCTCCCCAGCCCAACCTAGGACAGCTCACCGACAGAATTTGCCTCGCAGGGTTTGAGAGCTTACTTCTGCAGCCCTCTCCAGCCCAACCTAGGACAGCTCACCGCCAGAATTTGCCTCGTAGGGTTTGAGGGCTTGCTTCTGCAGCCCTTCCCAGCCCAACCTAGGACAGCTCACCACCAGAATTTGGCTCTCGCAGGGTTTGAGGCTTGCTTCGCAGCCTCCCAGCTCAACCTAGGACAGCTCGCTGCCGGAATTTGCCTCGCAGGGTTTGAGGGCTTGCTTCTGCAGCCCTTCCCAGCCTAATCTAGGACAGCTCACTGCCGGAATTTGCCTCACAGGGTTTGAGGGCTTGCTTCTGCAACCCTACCCAGCCCAACCTAAGACAGTTCACCACTGGAATTTGCCTCACAGGCACGGACACGGAGGACCCCTGAGTGCACTGTGTGCACCAAAACTTTTGAACTTGCCACTTTTTGTGATGCAGTAGCCCAATTAAATTTCATTGCTCTTCAGAGGGAGCTGCTTGCATTTACCTGGTGTTAGCTGTGCTCCTTCAAGCTGAAATTTTTCACCCACCCCCTTCCCCACCTCCTCCATCTATTAAATACTCCTTTGCTCCGCCCTATACCCTATCTGACTGGCCTCTGGTGATAAAGAGGCACATTACATAACCGTGGGCAGCCCTAGAACCTGCAGTCTACTGTGTTTGCTGCCTGAGTCCAGCTTCTGGAAAATATAAGGGACAGAAACTGATCTGATCACTACGGCACGCTTACAAGGGGGATTTGATTTTCCTGCTCCCCCTCATCATAGCGGGACAGGGTTATTCTCCTACTGACTACCAATTCCTTAGAAAATCCATACTGGTATATTGTATCATCTGAAATCCCAGCAGAAACAGGATACCAGTTCACACCTGATAATCGGCCCTAAGACTGATTATTACGGAGGATTTAGTGTTTTTCACCTGACTTTCCTCCATAGACAGGGCACCCATCCTATGTCTGAATAACTGCCTAAGACAGGACAAAGGAGCTTGTTACTGGCACCTCTGCTAGTATAGCATGCCTCTCCAGAAGTTTACCCATGATCACATGCCACGTGAGGCACACAACCCTTGGGCCCCTCTCTCCAATGGGGGGGGTACTACTGATGACAGTCTATGCACTGTTCCTTCTCTGGGTGGAAAGGCTCATAGGCCTAGGGCATCCAGAAATAAGGGGACAAAGGTACAATGACACCCCTCCTATCAGCCACTACAATGGAATGCCCCGCTCCAGCTTACTTGCCCTCTCCTCAGCCCACGAGCTCATAAGAAAGGAGATATGCTACGATATCTTCCACTTTGTGAGCAGGATGTGCCAAGGCAATCGAATCCCATCGGCCAGCCAAAAATTACTCTGCCTTCTAGCTGCATTACTACTCCTGGCAGGTGACATACAACCTAACCCTGGCTCTAACACCACCAACTTCTCAATAACATCCTCTCATGACCTCCACCGGGCATCCACAAAGGGGCTAAAGATAGCGCATATGAATGTATACAGCCTAAGATCAAAAATGCAAGAGGTACAAGCCTGGCTTGATCTCTACAAGCCTGATATCCTTGCCATCTCAGAGACATGGCTTAAGGCACACATCCCCGATCACAAAATACTTGCCCAAGGTTATAGTATGTACCGTAAGAACAGGTTGATCAAAAGAGGGGGCGGAGTACTCATTTACAGAAATGTAGCCCTAACCATATCGTTCCTCACCGTGCAGCAACACACCTCCCCTGATGGTGAATCTATATTCATCCAAGTCACCCTAGGGCACAACAAGCAACTCGCTATTGGCTGCATTTACCACCCTCCCAAATTGGCTCTTCAATAGCTAGAAGCAATAACAAAAATCACGGCCCAAGTTGTTTCTTCAGAGCTTCTTATTCTGGGTGACTTCAGCCTAAACTGGGCCCAGGACCCTAACAATGCCCTTACGGCACTGACCCAAGAAGCAAACCTGGTACAGGTCATCTTAGAACCAACCAGACTTAACTACAAATTGGAGAACCATACCACCCTTGATTGGGTTCTGGTGTCTGATCCCGCCAACATCCAGAAAGCCGGGATAATGGTGGACTCCTTAAGTGACCACTCCCCCATATTCTGCATCTGGAAGAACAGAGCACCCAAGATCCAACCCAGAATACTCACTGCTCGTGACTACACAACCTTCTCAACAATCACTTTGGTAACCTCGATGCCTACAAGGTCAGCCTGCCCTCACCGACCTCGGCACCTAATGTTATTGGGCCTACTCGCCTTGACCATCCCTCCTTCCATCTAAGACTGGTGAAGACAAAAGAGGTCCAATCCCTCCTAAGGGCTCTGAAAGACAAAGGCTCAGAAGGTCCTGATGGGATAAACCCTCAGCTACTTAAGGCTGGAGCCCCGTACTTCACCAGACCCCTGACCTGGCTCATAAACAGATCTCTACTTGAAGGGACTGTTCCGGACCAGTGGAAACAGGCCAACCTGGCCCCTGTTCACAAGGGTGGCTACAGGGAAAACATAAGAAATTACAGGCCTATTTCCCTGCTCAGTACACTTGCAAAGCTACAGAAAAGGTTAGTCTATGGCCAACTCCATGACTACCTGGAGTCCCATCAGCTAATTGCATGTTCACAGCATGGTTTTAGAACTAACCATGGGACTGACACAGCACTCATCCATTTCTCAAATGACTTGCTCAGAGCAATGGATAATGGGACACCCACTGGCGCCATCTTTATAGACCTGTCCAAGGCGTTTGACCTTGTGGATCACAAACTCCTGCTACTAAAACTGGATAAAATTGGCGTAGACCCCCTCACCTTCAAATGGTTTGGGAGTTACCTATTGGGCCGATCCCAGAGGATCATCTGGAAGGGTGCCGCCTCGGGTCCTCTACCACTTACAGAGGGAGTACCGCAGAGCTCAATCCTCAGCCCACTCCTTTTCATCATATTTACTAACGACCTAAGCCTCTACTGTGGAGGAAGCTCTGTCATTCAGTACACCGATGACACCGTCATCTGCCGATCCCTGGATAACATTGCAGCTCTAGGTCCCCTTCTCCAAGTTGACCTAGCATTTCTTGAGGCCTGGCTGAGAGCAAATAGAATGGTCCTAAATGCAGGCAAAACTAAGACGATACTATTCATACCCAACGCCCTTGGACATGACAAGTCTAAGTCTCTGCAGCTCACTGATGTCTCGGGAAACAACATCGAGGTTGTGCCCTCCTTAAAATACTTAGGTCTAACATTGGACCATTGCCTTACCTTCAAGTACCACATGGATCAGGTCACCAAGACCATACACTGTAAACTTGGTACTCTGTACCAGCTAAAAGACCAGCTCATCCCTGAGGTCAGGACCTCAATCACCACGTGTCCTCCTTTCCACCCTGACTTATGCTGCACCAATCTTACAGGGCATTGCTGGAACTATAGCACTCAAACATAACCCCAGGAGCCTATGGACATCTGGACGTACACTGCTTGAAGCTCCCAGAGTCAGGACTAATGCTGGCGGCAGGTCGTTCTCCTACTCAGCCCCCTACCTGTGGAACAAACTCCCACCCCTAGTGCAGGAAGCCTCCTCACTGATGAACTTCCACACCAGACTCAAAGCCTATATGTCTGATACTAGCACTTGTCATTGCCATGGCTCATGACCCCCCCACACTTGCTTCTATCCTCCTAATATCCAGATCCTCCAAGCACCTTATCAGGTTCCACGGTGCTTCCCTCCAGGCATAGTACCACAGCTAACTTTCCACTGAACCATGCCAGTAGTAAACAATGAACTTTCCATGTAAAATTACATTTCTTCTGCACCTTTTGTTAATTCTATTGTCATCATATTTGTAAAGACTGATGCGTGATGATAACCATGGCTGTAACCTGCTCACACACCTGAAACTACTCTGTAACCCAAGTCTTTCTCTGTATGAAAATATGTATTGTTATTATATTGGTATATTCCATTATGTGAAGGTGTATCACTGGTTTTCGGAAGGAAAGTATCAGGGCTTCAATCATAGACATTCTCTTAGCAAGAGTCACATGTTGGCATCCTCAGGCATCTGTGAACCTCCTCAGCTGCTGTTTGCAGGCTGTCATTCTCTTGTTTCTGCTCATTCATTAGGCACTATCCAGTAATACTTTATGCATGATTTAAGCACCTTCATTCACTTTAGTTTTCACACTGAAAGAGGCACTTATATCATCACGTGCAGTGTGTTCCTGGATAGAGTTCTTGCTTAGCAACACAGCAGGTTTTATGAAATTCTGCAGTGAACTTTGAAAATATTATAATAAAACTTCACACGCATCCAGCTGTCTATTCTAATAACTTAGTCCTTATTAGAGCAGCAGATGTAATTGAAAGAATTAGCATTCTCACATGGCATATATAGAGAATAATGCTTGTGCATGTGTGTGCTATGAAGATTTCTGACACACCCGAGGTGTCTGATAATCGATAAACCCCTACAGCGAAGCTGAAGAAACTGAAGAATGAAACTTGAGTGCAGAGTGAACAAATGAACACCAGTGCAGTAACTGAATAAGGACAGCTAATAATAACTAAACAATTCTGAACTTTCTTAACATTTGATTAAATCCGTTAAACGTTTAAACTGTATTTTGTCAATGGATTTGTCTGTTTCACTCCAGGGATAGCATTTCTGGGCAAACATCAGAACAGCTCAGAGGAGTTTAACATTGAGCATAACTTGAAAAAAGTTCACTCATTTTTTGAAACAATGCTTTTTTTTATAAGTATCTGTTCTTTGCAAAGAGAGGTCACTCCAGTTACCATGGGATCTGAAGAACAGAGGTCAAAGTGGTTACCATGGGAGCAACTGTAAAACAGAAAAGGACCGGAGTGAACGTGCAATTGTTAGTATAAGATCTAAAAAACTGTGTTGGATTTTTGTTCATAAATTATACAAGTTTTTAAAAACTGAGTAGATACTTAGCTTTTCAATATAGTAATGAGATAAATGCCTTTAGTCTGAATCAGATTGTTGGGGTAAGGAAGGAAGGGGAAGAAACTGTGCCATAAAAAATATATAGTATGGGCAGACTTGGTGGGCCAAGCGGTCCTTATCTTCCATAACATTCTATGTTTACACTACAAAAGATCGTCTCTGTGCTGGTAGTGATTGGTTGTAGATCTTGACAGACACTCCCTGACTGAATACACATTTTGGCCCGGAAGGTGTTTGAAAGCTGCATGCACTGGCATTCATAGTTAGTGCAGAAGCAGATTGGAGTACATTCCTTGCTGTGTTTTTTTTTTTTGTTTAGATTTGCAGCATGAGGGACATATGCACAGTACTTGGTCCAGGAATTTCGTCATGTCTCTATTTTTGCTCACTAGTACAGGGTCATTGTTAATGCTCTGCAAGTTCCTGTGACCCAATATGTGTCGAATTTCAGTTAGGGGATATTTGCATCTGTGTGTCTGTGGATGCTGGTTTTGCAGGTGCTATGGTTTGTACTGTAATATGTTTTGTTTCTGGCAGGCTAGCAAACAATTTCATATGCTGCATCATGTGGCACAACTTGTTCATTCTGATTTGCATATTCCTGTACCATAGTGAGCAACCAGGCTTGAAGTTAATGTGAGGAGCTAAGTAAAATGGTGCATCACTTTTGAGAGTGCTACTTTTGGCCAGTTCAGTTTATATATCTGGTATGCCAGGAGAGGATTTCTCTCAGGGTTTGAAACATTCTCATATATTCTGGGATTTACAAGTCTGATACCTCTAGGATTTTCCCCTGTGCATATTTTAGTTTGCCTCTCTCTATATTCCGGATATTGGTTGCCATATGTATCTCATTCACCTATGATGTCCCCCTTGTTACATCGTACTGCCCAGCAATGCACTGTTTTTTGTTTTCTTTGTCCAAAGAAATTGTGCCAGTTGAATACAGCAGACTGAGATCCTCTTGAGGCAAAGGCTGTGCCTTTTGGGGTCTGATGCCTTTTCCAAGTTTTGTTAAGTACTTCTGTTTAGCCTTCAGTGTTTTTTTCTTTCCCTCAGGGAAATCAGTTTCTGAGCCCTAAAAATAGATTTTTCATATTTTTGTGCCTGTTAACTGGCGGTCAAGACTTGCATTTATTCCTTGAACTCTACTTGATTCATATTTAGTATTGCCACTTTCTTTCACACAGTAAATAAAGTCTGCTATGATTTTATCTAATTTTGCATGTGGGATGATGGGAATTTGTCTGATGTCCCCCAGTGTGGGCTAAGGAACTTTGAAATGACTGCAGGTAACGTTCTGTTTTATGTGTGATGTTGATATTCTCTTAGTCTGAAACATTATACCCATTTTTACCTCAAGTCTGCACCTGTAACTAACAGTTTACCACCCCTACCATCTAATTCACTCCTTCCCGCACCATTGCCTCATCCTGCTCCCTTCCCCACTCCTTTCCTCACTTGACCTTGCAACCCTCTCATGAGTTGTTAATGGGGTTACTCTGGTTGTCTTGTGTTCTACTCCGTTAACTGTCTACTTCCTTATTCTAGTCCCATGTTCTGCTTCAATCACTTGCTGACAATGTTGCACTGTTTAAATTACTTTCTCCATTTATGTAATTATGTATATTTGTATAACCTTGCCTAAGCAACTTGTATTCATCTGTATCATGTTTTGCAGTATCCATACTCACCGTAATTTTTGTATATAATGTATACATCTTGTATTATGTATATGTGCCTTTTTGTACATATATTGTGTTCCACACTCTTTTGTACAAGTGTCTTTGCACATTTATCTTGCTTAATTTTGTATTCTGTGTACCTCCCGTTGTACCCTCCCTGGATTGTCCCTGAAAAAGGGACTTTTTGTCTCAGTGGGCTTACCCAGTTACCAAAATTCAAATAAATAAAAATATTTTTCTTACACAGACATATAGCATTGAAAACCGGTTTTTGATTTCTCCAGTTTTAGGTGACTGCTGCTGTAATCAAGAGAGATAGTTGTGCCAATGGCAGAAAGGTAAGTGTATCAGTAATGCTTTGCTGTAGGGATACTGCCTGGAAAGCCCCTCTCAAGCCACTGTATTTTTTGAGGTTCAGTAAAGTGACAGTGCAATGATGAAAATGCCATAATAAGCCGACATTGGTTTAATATGGAATTCACTTGGTTATTATGATGTTTTAACAGCAGTGTGCATCCAGTTATTATAGGGGATCCCCAGTTTATTATTCTGAAACTCAGTGTGGTGTGTGATTAGGCAATTTATTATATATTACAGCAATAATAACTGTTTATATATATATATATTTTTTTAATTAAAGGAGACAGGTAGTTAATTGGATACAAGAAGAAGAATCAGCATTTATATAGCCCTTTTCATACATCCAAAGCACTTTACAAGCAATGCTAGACTGGTAGTGAAGTGACTGAATGTGTGGTGGCAGCCATATCGCACATCATCACCCACACATTGCTTGGTTAATTGCATGAACCGGTTTATGGGAAGGGGAATGTTGGCCAGGACACCGGGGATGTTCCCTACTCTTTGCGTAGAGTGCCCTGGGTTCTTTTACTTCCACCTGGACACCCACCAGGACAACACAAGGATGGGCAGAAGGGACCTCGGTTTAACGTCTCATCCAAAGGACGGCACACCCCAGCAGTACAGAACCCCCCCAATACTGCACTCAGATGCCAGCGATTTTTAGGTGCAAGTCCAATCCCGGTGTGGGACGAGAACCCACAACCTTCTGGTCCAGAGGCGGATGTGCTACCAACTGAGCCACGCTGACACCCACAAGAGCAGAGTACATATTCAGTGCCATCTTTAGTTTAGTAAATAATGTAAAAGAATGTAGGGGGCACATATACTGAAAGCAGATATTCAATCATTTATTATTTAATTTGCTGAACTACCCAAATGAGCTGCAAAATCTTGATTACAGTTGGACACTGCTTCTACGGTACACATTTTACAGCTAAACAGAGTGAAGCACATGGAAACTAACTGCAATATAGTTCTCCACAGTAAGTCAGCACTGTTGTTCAAAACTCCTGCCCTCACAGTCCTTTCCTTAAACAAAATTAACTCACATCATACAGTCTGAAGATGGGCAGATTCAGGATGGCAATCCAACAGGAGGTACACATCATTGCTCTCTAACCACATAACCTGCCTATAATACTTGTCCTTCATGTTTTGATATGCGGAAGTCAGATAACCCTTCCAAAAACAATCGTAGCAACTACAAAAGAAGCAAAGTTCCTCTTCAGATGACAGGACACCAGTACAGTTGATGCCAGTTGAGAAGTTCCTGTGACTTGTGTCACTGATCCCAGAGAAGAGCAGAAAGAGGGTTGAGGGCTTCACAGCACTGGCTGTAGACATGACTTCATAAGGGAGGCCTATCTGAAGGTTACACTGACTCCTGAAGAAGCAGGTGTAGCAGAGACAGCCTCTTCAAAACCTGAACAGGAAACATTGTTTTTTTCAGAGAAGAAGGCATTGATATTTATGTGCAGCAGGGATTTCCCCTGATAAAAAAATAACACTCTGATAATTAACAGAAAATGGATGGAGTCTGAAATTTCCAAAATAAACATTCATGGTAATCACATAAAATGAAAGGATTTAAAGCCGAAACTAAAATGGTGACTTTTGATGCTCTACCAGCAACACATACAAGAGATTTTGTTGCAGTGTGTAGAAAAATATAGATTGTAGAGAATTTGCTAAACTGTAGGAAGTTACAGTAAGAGTGATGGGGCTTCCAAATTCCTTCACGTCTTCACGATGCATGAAGTGTGTTGTCTTCCTTTTAGGCAGAGAAACCATTGAACATGATTAATTTGACCTTTCTGAACACATGTAGGGTGAGTCAAGGAACAAAGTACAATTATAATGTGGCTTGCCTTTAAGATATATTGTAATTAGACTGTGAATGTTGCTAGAGTCAAGGGAGCCATAAATTTCACAAATATTCACTATATTTCCAAGCATATCCACTACCACTATGAAATGAAGGGAGTGTTTTCTCCATTTCTGGGGAGAGGTACTAGAACTGGGGGAGGGGGGGATTCTCTGCACTATTTATTTTTCAAAATATATTGCAGACTAAATAACCAGAAGCATCTGTTTTTCAAGTCAGAGCAGCTCAAAGATTTGTTAATGCTTAAGAAAGCTGAATAACATGTATGCATCCCCTCCCTGATGTCTAGGGGTATGTTTGATGTTAAACCCAGAGGGAGCACTTACAGCCATAGAAAACACAGTCACAGAAACTGCTTCATTTACCTGGGTCAGATTGCTGTTACTTTGGGGGTTCCACAGTCTCTCTCTCTCTCTCTCTCTCTCTCTCTCTCTTTCTCTCTCTGTCTCTCTCTCTCTCTCTCTCTCTCTCTCTCTTTCTTCCTGTCTTTAAGGTGCAGGCAACTGGGGCGAAAAATTAAGTTAGTGCAAATCAAGATGGCATTACTTCTTTTCATGGTCCACACAGATTTAAGAGTTCAGAATTGGATTTAATGTCCAAACAAGTTAAAACAAACTTCTACTCCAAGGAGCATTGGGGTTTCAGTGGTTAATACGAGACCAAGATCACAGTGGCTCAAATGATGAAATAGGATCTCCACCTCACTGTATTCCTCCGGAACTATATAAGGCTCTTGCAATAATATCAGCAGCATTTATCTGGGCTGAATAAGGCTCCTCCTTGAGTTAGTAACTCTCTTACTCCCTCCCGTACAATACCTTGAGTTTCTTCTCCGGCTCCAGTGCTTTACACCTTTAATGCCAAGGGCACGTTATTAAATACAGTTCCCTATAAGTCTGGCTTGCGTGCTTTTCACATTGCAACACCTTAATACTGGAATACACTACCTGAAACATTTCATTCTGCAATTTCTCATCTATATTTTACATGTATTTTTAAGCAATTTGTATTGGGAAACGCTGTTTGTAAATGTATTATTTAATGATGTTGCTTTGTATTGTGTTCAGTCGTATTTTGTATTTTATTCCTGGGTTGGACCTGAAAAAGGATCTTTGGTCCAGTATCCCTACCCAGTTAACAAATAAATAAAATAAAATAATTCCCCTTTTGCAAGCACCCCTAAAGACAACTGGGCAGACACCTGCTGCTCATGGCAGTCTCACCCTTGGCAGTGATGTGGGGGTCCTTATGGCTGCAAAGTTTCCAGCTATAAACTGCCTGGGCACTTGAATCAGATGACCAGCAAGTGCTGCAGCCTGGGACCAAGGTCTGCCCCTTCTGTTGCTCCTTGAAATGGCTAATGTCACAGGCTCCTTGCAAATCTCCAGGCTCTCCACACCTACTCCAGCTCAGCTCTCCAATTCTGCACCAAACAGTCCCAAATGTGTGGTGACCATAAAGCAGAATGCCACCCTGCTCCACCAATGATGCAGGCTCTCTCCTCCGGCCATGACCCTGGACTTAAACAGCTAATGGACTGGCTTCCAGAGCAGGATCCCTTCAAGCCATCTTACCCCAGTGTTGGAGAACATGGGGCAGGCACTCTTTGGCTTTGGGCTCCGACTCCTTTCCTACTTCAATGGCATGGAGGTCCATATTACAGCACCACTGAGTTAACACGGTTCTCCCCCCGATCGCTCCACTTCTCCCAACAATATGCAGCAGCAGGGATGGCAGCTGTGATGGCAATCACCCCTTCTGGCCCCAAACCTTGGCCCCACAGACTGACTTTGTACCTATGCTCCCTACAAGGAATCCTTTCTAACTGGTGCCAAAACTCCCTATTTATAGTCCACAGGCAGAAAGTGTGCACTGGGAAGGTGGTGCTCTTGATTAAGTGTAAAGTAACTTCACAGGATTAGAATCAGACACTCACCAGCCTGAAAGAATAGTGATGCCACAGCTTTTGTAAAGTATTAAAACATTTATTTAAAACAATAAAAGACCCACAGTATAGAGACTGTGCATGCCTGATGCTTTTCAGATGTACTAGAATACTTTATCAAAACTCATAGTGGGTCTTTTATTGTTTTTGGTTTTTTAAACCATCTTTATTAGTTAATTTCAGGTTTTTAGATGTACACACATATATCCCAGGTGAAACCATGACTCACAATCCCAAAACTGATTGTGAAAACTATGTACAACCCAGACTATATACATACACAGCTAATGGGGTTGACTCTCCATTACCGTTACAAACTCTAATTGTATCTATATCTTAGGGTAACAATATCAGTGACTTAACTTAACCAACAAAGGTACAACCCCTGAAACAGAAGTATTGTTACCCCCTAGAATTATAAAACATAATCCTCAACCTAAATAGCATTACACCCAGGAGGTGGCCGCAAGCTGTGTCCCAGGGAAAGAGAGATAGTTCCCCCCCACCCTTGAACCTAAGCAGACCAAAACCCTTATCCTAATACCATTTTACTAATACCAACTCAACCCAAAAAACAATTGTAGATAATACGACCATTTAGACCTGAAATAAATCCATATAAGACTGTTCATTACTCCTAAATAGTAATCTCTTGCTAAACACAACCCGACAGACAGGCCTGTGTTTGGGTATTATTAACCTGCAGTGAATAGATTGCCTGTAGTGTCGACCATCTTTTATTATATAACCCTTTCCTACCCTCCATATAATTGTGCCTCTTTACTCTTCTCAAAGCCCAAATAAGATCTCTCACCCACTGGTCACAGATATAGATAAAATCATCCGTCCAGTTTTTCAATATAAAAGGTTTGACTATCGCTGACATCAGAGATAGATGGTATTTGGGTGTGGCCCCTGATATTTGCAACATGTCTCTTAATATACTAATTTCAGGCAATAAAAATTCTGAGTAATCCAATAATGGGTCCATATGTTGTTTAATTTCAACCCATAAAGGCGATATTTTACTACATTCCCACATCACATGTAAGATATCACCTTATCCCACTCCACATCTAAAACACAGGTCCGTCTGTCTAAGGTGTCTATCACATAGTTTCACAGGGGTAAAATACATACTAGAAACAATAATAAATTGCATTATCTTATACTTGAGTATAGGTATATACTTGTTACTCCTCCAGATATTGTTCCAAGCAGGCCTCTGGGGGGGCCAATGTTTTGTCCCAATATATAACCCTTGTTGGAGAGTTCGGGCTAATATAGTCTAATAGCACATCGTACACTTTAGATAGAGAGTTAGATGTAGGATCCACTTCCTTTAGATTGTCCCAGGTAAATGGATTTTCTGATGGGCCCCCTAGCTTTCTCCATACCCCCTCCAGCATTTTGGTGAGCTGTAACCTTGTAAAAAAATGCATTACATCACACCTACTCGGGAGAACCACCCTATTATCCTTTATAATATCCATTAATGTTAGGCCCAGGAGCTGAGCTGACCATCGTTTAGTAATTACCTTACCCCCAATCATAAAATTGGGATTGCCCAGCACAGGTTGGTCTCTGATCCTCATTTGATCCCTTCTCTGGGCAGGAGTGTGAAATAACCACCAGGCCAATGCTGATTTAACAATTGGAGTCAGGGTTGTGTTGTTAGGGCATTTCTCTGGACTAGCAAAAAGAAAAGCCTCTGGAAAGAGGCCTGAGTCTTTTAATATGTGCCTCTCTATTTGTAACCATATTGAAATATATGACTCTCCCTCCAAGTTTCTAACCCATCTACTCATTAGCCCCATTTACCCCGCCACATAATATAGATGAAGATAAGGCAGTTTAATTCCACCCCCCCCCCCATGTTGTGTGGTAAGCACAGGATACTATGTTTTTTTTCCTAGGAAGCTTGGAATTCCATAGAAATTCAGATAAAAATTTCCTAATTTTTATAAACCATAATTTGGGAATGCAATATGGGGCTAAGTATATAGGATATAATAACCTAGGCAATAGGTTCATTTTAACTAGTCCCAGTCTAGCTGCAAAGTTTAAAGGAAGCTTATTCCATCTAAGTATGTCCCCTTTAATTGATAACAACATCTTGTCCATATTTGTTGCCGCACCATCCTCCATATGAGCTATAATCCAAATACCCAAGTATTTAATCCTTTCCATCGCCCAGTGTAGCTGCAGTGGTACAAAATCTGCTCTGCATACATGCAGTGTCAAAGGGAGAATTTGTGTTTTGCTCAAATTTAATTTATAGTTCGAGACTTTGGGGAATTGCCCTATAGCTTTAACTGTTCTTTAGAAGCTTGAGGACTGGTTCTGTAAGTGTAGAAGTATATCATCTGCAAAGACCGAAATTTTAGATCCCTTCCCGCTATTGTAATCCCGTTTATGTTAGCATCTCTATTAACAGCCCTTAACAGTAGTTCCAGGTATATATTAAACAATATTGGTGAGAGGGGACATCCCTGTCTGGTCCCATTTTCTAAACGAATCTCCTGTGAAAGATATCCATTACATAATACCCTGGCCATAGGAGCTGCATATAGGTTTTTTATACCTCTGAGAAGGCCCTCAGGGAAATCCATCCTCTCTGTTGTAGCAAATAGAAATGGATGGGAAACCCTTTCAAAGGCCTTCTCTGTGTCTAAAGATATCAAGGCTAGAGGTAGATGAGAATCCGGTGCATAACTAAGTATGTGGTGGAGTTTTCTAAGGGCGTCATGTGCCCCCCTACCCGGCATAAATCCAACTTGTTCATGACTGATTAAATTTGGAGCAATATTCAATATTCTATTAGCCATAATCCTCATAAGGATCGTAATATCTTGATTCGTCAAGGCTATAGACCTGTAACTACCAGGTAAATCTTTAGGCTTGTCTGGTTTTGGAACCAGGGAGATATATGCCTGGTATAGCAGCGGATGACATACCCCTTCTTGCATTATATTACTGAAAAATACTTTAAGTAGGGGAAGTAAAGTATGGAGACGTGCCTGATAAAACTTAGCCATTAGGCCGTCAGGCCCCAGAGCTTTGCCAGAAGGCAAAGATTGTACCACATCTATTATCTTAGATTTTCTTATTCGAGCTGCTAACTCTCTAACCTGCTCTGGATCTAACACTGGTAATGGAATTCCCTCTAGGAATGTCCTATTGTCCTTCTCCCCAGCAAGATGTCCTGCCTGGTAAATTTCCTTATAAAAGGACGCAAATGCATCCGCCATTTTCTGGGGCTCCGATAAAGTTTTTCCAGCATACCGTGGGGAGGTGATTGTTCTTATAGCTTCCCATTCCTTAACTCTAGGTGCAAGGAGGTGGCCAAGCATGTCTCCTTGCATTAAATATTTAGCTTGAATCTTTTCTAACCAAAATTCAACTTTACCATACATAATGTCTGCCATTTCCCTTCTTAAACTTTTATGTTCAGTATCTATTTCCATGGAGGACCCTTCCAAAGGAGCCAGCAGTTCTATAGCCCCCAATATAAACTCCTCCTTTGCACATCTCGTTCTATTTTTCCATGCTGTGAAATCCTGCGTTATGCCTGCATACAACACCTTACAGGTTGGCCATGCTAAGTTTTCATTCTGAAATGTAGGCAATTGCTTCTGTTTTATCTCTAGGAGGGCTTCCTCCAATTTGCTCTGGACTGAAATCTCAGTCAAAAGAGTATCATTCAGCCTCCATCTATACGGCCTAGGAGGAACAGCTGTTGGTTCCCAAATCAGCTGAATTGGGGAATGATCTGGTAAAATTCTACTCCGAGTTATCACCTCCTTAACCTCACAAAATGCCTCCCTGTTAACCAGAAAAAAATCAATTCTAGATTGACTCTTATGGGCCGAAGAAAAGAATGTAATGTTATTGCCCCCTGTAAAATGGGTCTGGAGTGGATCTACTGGGCCGTGACCTCCAATAATCTATTTATAGCAATCTAAGCCCTAGACAGAGGCCCTCCGGATGGTGGTATCCTATCCTCCTGATTATTTAAACATAGGTTCCAATCCCCTGCCAAAATGAGGGAGTGCGGAGAGAATATAGTAATACCCATTTCCATTAAAGCAAAAAAGTTAGGATTGGAAGGGGTTGGGCCATATATAGAAGAGACTGCAAGCTCTTTACCCAAAATATTACCCGAGAGGTAGATCCCTCTACTATTCTCCCTTGTAGTCACCTGTGCTATAGTATATGGACAGGTTTTCCCTATTAAGATCACCATACCCCCGAGGCCATTTCCTTACATACCTCATAAACCTGACCCACCCACATCCACTTAAGGGAGATCAGCTCCTCTGTCAATAAGTGGGTCTCTTGTAGTGCAGCTATGTGGGCCCCCATCTGGCCAATATGCTTCAAGACTACCATTCTTTTGTGTCTACCCCCTGAGGCCTTTTACATTACATGAAATGATTTTAATACATGACATTGGTAAATATAAAAAATAGTTTGTTCCAAACCATCATATTTTGCCCTCTCAAGGTCTGCATCTCTCTCTTGCACTTTATTTGACTCTCTCTCTCTCCTTCCCTGATCCTATTAACCCCCGTCCCCCTCCAACCCCCGATCCCTGGATCGTCCTCCCTTCAAGTATTGATTCATAGACGAGCCATTTTCTTTGCACCCACCCAGCTCCTCAAATTAAATGAACAACTCTCAGGACCCTGCCCAAAAATTAAGACATCTGATGCAGCTTGACCTGTCCTCCCCGTACCCCTATCTCATTGAGTCCCCTCAGAGTCCCTCATCCCCATAAATCACCCCCATTCATACTCAAATTGTGCCCCGCATCAGAGTGATTTAGTATATTTTGTCCCTTAAATTCCCTCATTCTCTAGCTTATTTAGCTAATAGAGGGTTAGTTGAGGGGAGCAGTGCCCATCCCTTTGATCTAATCTAGGAAGAAATCCCAACTTGCAGTATAAACAATATGCTCCAAGCTTTTCCCTCTACCATCCTGTTTTTCCAGGACGTTGCACCAACCCCCCCCCCTTTCTCCTATCTTTACCCTTCAGGGGTGAATAGTCCCTCAGACCCAGGAGGGTTCCTATAATACCCCGAGAGGAGTTGACAGCTTCATTGATTAATTGAGCATTAATCACACTCCTATTCCACTCCTTCATCACACCTTCGGGCGAGAGGTTAGCCCCCCTTCCCTTGGCCTAATGATTATGTCTAACTATTCCTGAATTTTCTGAACTCTTTTCAAAGTAATCCCCATAGAGAATGGCCACCTCCTGTTCATTGCACATCTTAAGCTTCATTTCTCCAGACCACTCTAGCTTCCTCCCCCTTCTCCATCTCTAAAACATCACACATGGCTCCCAAAAAAAAAAACAGGATTGCCAATAACCCCTCAACCTCTAACAGTAAATTGCACTCCCTCATGACCCTTTCCAGCCCCCCTCTCCCTAGAAACTACCAGGCTCTGGGTTCGGATCCTACCACCTCTTAAGGATATCAATCCCCCTTGCACCCCGTTCTATCCCCTCTATAACATAACAACATTAATCATAACATTTTAAACAAATATATTCAACTGTTTCCGGAACACCTGAAAAAGAAAGACAATGTTTGCATTTCCTTTCCATCTCTAAAGTCACAACTTGCTAAATCATACCAGTCCTCTTCTTGTCTTAAGCAACTCAGGTCAGTGACTTAAACAACTCTGGGAGTTCAAACCGCAGTCCCTCCATGGTGTCACTCTCAGTTAGGTTCTTTTTCTTCCCAGACTGAAGTCGTACCATCAAAGTTGTGGGATATTGCAAATGAAACTTGATTCCAGCAAGATAGAACTTCTTCTTTATTTCCAAATATTCCTTTTGTTTCTCCCTAACCAATGGTGTTTGATCCTGGAACAGCCAGATAGACACGCCATTCCAATGCAGAGCTTTATTTTGCCTAGCAGTGAAGAGCACATGGGATTTTTCTTTGTAATTCAAGAACCACATTATTAGGACCCGAGGTCCTGTACCCGGCGGGGGCATCTCTCTTAAGGCTCTATGTGCTCTTTCCAAGTTGTAAGCCTCACCAAATGGTGTGGGGCTGAGCAATTTAAGCAGATCTTGCAAAAAGGAAACACAGTCAGACCCTTCAGCCCTCTCTGGGAACCCTGCTAGAATAAGATTATTTCTCCTACGCCTGGATTCTTGATCTTCCATCTGATCCTCAAGCTTCCTGACTTGTTTATGCACTGCAACCAGATCTTGTTCCATAATGGAAACCTTCCTTTCCTGCGAGGAGACTCTAGCTTCCATGTCCCCCATCCTCTGAGCCAATGAATGCAGAGCCGATTTAACTGTAGCAAAATCAACCACCAGCCCTTGTAACATTTGCTTGATTTCTAAAATATCTTCTGTGGTCGAATCAGTACCCCCTTCCTTATCTAGCTGGCCGGCCTGTTTATCTGGCACAGGCGATAGGGGTTTTGGTCTTTTTACTTCCAGAGTACGTGCTACGAGGGGCTCCATGGCTTCCGTTTCCATTCCGATGCTGCAGTTCGGCCTATTGCTGATGCTGAAAGCACAATGTCAGAGAAACACCAGCCGCTTACACTCGATCAGCCCCGTCACTTTTCTGCAGAGAAATCTAGCCCGAAGCACCTCACCGACTGAAATAAGATAGTTCAACTTTTAATAGGGGTCCCGAGAAAGTTTAAAGGCTTAATTATATTAGCAGGGCCTAGAAGCAGCGCAGAAGACGTCTTCTCATGCCAGGCTTATCACGTGATCCGGGTCTTTTTTTGTTTTAAATAAATGTTTTAATACTTTATAAAAGCTGTGGAGTCACTATTCTTCCAGACTGGTGATTGCTCGATTCTAATCCTGTGGAGTTACCCCCTATTTATACCCTGTAAAACACAGGCCCTGCCTGCCAGCAGGTTTTCCTAGAGAACTAACAGGGCTACAACCTGTGGGCAATACCAGTGAGCTCCCATAGGGTCTTATAGACATGAGATGGCAACCAGTGTAGGACAGAGTTGAATTCATATACAGTGTTTCAGTATCCATTCAGATTGTTCAGAGGCTATTCAACTAGAGGTTTTGCTATCTGTAATCCTGTAATTGACTGAGAAAATTATTTAACTGAAATTATTAGAGTTTTGAAAAAAATGTAATGGTTTATACAAACAGTGAGGCACATGGGACCAGGAGAAAAGCTACAAAAGTGTATTGGGAGTTGGTTGAAAAGTCAGAGATTTGTCCAGAATGATGTTTTCCGTTGTCAGATCACATGCCACATAAAAAAGGAGTCCAGGAGAGCTGGAGCAGTGGTCCATAATTTGGTAATTGAAGTTCAATGCCCCCAAAATGTAAAGTGATGCACATAGGATATAAAGATCTGTATACAG
The DNA here is from genome assembly GCA_016271365.2 of Neoceratodus forsteri. Taxonomy (NCBI): domain Eukaryota; kingdom Metazoa; phylum Chordata; order Ceratodontiformes; family Ceratodontidae; genus Neoceratodus; species Neoceratodus forsteri. The sequence goes on from CM057452.1 coordinate 828,712,705, forward strand.
AATATTGCATCAGTGGGGAAACAGTACAGCACTTAAAGAGAGAGACCTGATGGTGCTAATAAACAATTGTTTCAAACCCTCCTCAAACTGTAGTATGGCATATTTGAAAATTAACAGTATGCTAGGATGTATCTGGCAGGGTTTCACTAACCAAAGCAAAGAGGTGAAATTGCCCCTTTATACTGTAGTACTTTGGGTAGAACACACCTGGACTACTGTATGCAATTTTGAACCCCACATTTAATGGACATGAAAAAGTGAGAGGCTATCCAGAGGAGGGCTACAAAAATTATCCAGGGACAGCAGGCTAAGACCTATAAGAAAAAAATTGGACAATCTCAACATGTGCTCTCTGGAACACAGTAGTAAAGGGGGGCTATGCTAGGAACATTCAGTGGTAATTGTGCAAAATTTGACCAGCAGTGCAGTACAATATTTATTTATTTATTTATTTATTTGTACAACAGTTTACAACCTTTGAGCCAGAGGCTCATTTCCAAAGGTACCTCGTCACATTGAGGACAAATGAATTACAGACTCTTTGTTACATCATACGGTTACAACTTTTAGCAGTAAAAAAAACATGTAGTTACAGTCATTTGTACAGCGAGAAACCAGCTTAGATACAGTGGCACATTCTTGTACGAGGGAACATACAGAAGCAGCATGGTGATAATAGTTCAATGGGCAAACGGGCAGGTTGAGAAAGGTGAGGTGAGGTGCTGCTCAAGCAAGCTTTGTCAGTGCATGGTGGGCTGTGCTTCAACTAGAGACAGGAGCAGCTACGTGTATTAAATAGCTGGTTCTGGAGTGCAGTTTTGAAGGTGGAGATTGTGAGAGTGTCAGAGATGTGGGTAGGGAGCACGTTATACCAGGATGGAGCTCTATAGCAGAAGGACCTCTCTCCATGGGTGGTCCTGGATCTTGGGATCAGAAGGGTGGCCTTTCAAGAGGTTTGAGTACAAACCAAGGGTTGGGCTTGGCGGATGGAGGCTGTCAGCCCAGGAGGAGATAGCCAGAGATGAGTTTTTTTCGTTATGAGGCAGGTTTGGTATTGTAGCCATTCATCTAGATTAAGCAGCTTTGCCTTGTCATAGAGCTGGCATGTGTGGGTGAGCCTGGGGGCCCCCGTAATAAGCCTACATGCCTTATTCAGGATGAGGCGGATTTTATTGAGGGCAGTCGAGTCAGCAGCACCGTATACAGGTAGGCCATAGTCCACTAGGGACAGTATCGAGGATGTAACTGCTAGTCGGAGGGCAGTGGGGGGGGGCAATTTTTAAAGCAGTAGAGGATACCTAACTGCACATTAGTAGCAGAAGCAAGTGCATCAATATGGGTGTGGTAGGTGAGGGCCAAGTTGAAGGAAACCCCAAGGTACTTGTAAGATCGGACTTGTTCAAGGGGTTGTTTGGAGCTGGGGAGGATGTGGAGTGAGAAATTGCTGGCTTTGTTTTGGAGGTGGGCAAAGAGCATTGTGTTTGTTTTTTTGGTATTGATCATAAGTCTGTGCTCTTTAAACCAGGTTTCGGCTTCATTAAAGGATAGTTGCAAGGTGTCCTGAAGGGAGATGGGGTTGCGATGGGAGGCAAAGAGGATGGCATCATCTGCATACAGCAGAATTCTACCAGTGCATGCACTGGGCAATGTGTTAAGGTAGAGAGAGAAGAGTAGTGGTCCCAGGATGGAGCCCTGGGGAACACCTGAGCAGATGGGACAGGTTTTGGAAAGTGTCCCATTGATTTTGACACATTGGGAACGGTCAGTTAGGTAGCTAGTGCACCAGGAGAGCGGCCCAGTAGAGAAGCCAGTCTGGCAGAGGGCATCCAGCAGGAGGGGGTGTGAGACAGTGTTGAAGGCCTTTGAGAGGTCAACAAACACTGCCCCGGCTAGGGAGCCAGCGTCCAGGGAGGAGTGTATGAAGGTTGAAAACTCAATTAGTGTAGTGCCGGTACTGTGCCCTGCATGGAAGCTGTGCTGTTCTGGACAGAAGATGTTGTATTTGGTTAGGTACTCAGTGATTTGCATGGCCACCAGTTTTTCTAGGGCTTTGGAGAGGGGTGGGAGGATGGAGATAGGTTGGTAGTTCCCGGCAGAGGACCTGTCACCTCCTTTGTGTATGGGCATAACTATGGCAGTTTTCCATGCAGATGGGAATTGCCCCAGACAGAGGGATTTGTTGAGAAGGGTGGTGAGTGGAGCAAGGACCTGATCCAGCACCCCACAGAGAATGCTGGTGTCCAGGGAGTCGCTGCCAGGACTATTGCTCTTTAATGCTTTGAGCAGGTGTGGTCTGGCTTCCTGGTCAGTTACCCTGCGTAGGTGGAAACTAGGGCATTGGATGACTGGGGCCGGTAGGGAGGGGGGTGGATCAAAGAAATTGCTGGGGAGGACCGAGCTAAGGTCTGTGAAGGATGTGTTTAGGAAATTGGCTATGCAGGCAGGGTCTGTAGAGGTAGAGCCTTCAATGGTGATCTGGGATGGGGGGGAGTGCATGATCCCATTTAATTGTTTAACGTTGTCCCAGAATGTTCATGCACACTGCCAGGAGGAGGTGAGCGTGGCCTGGTAGTGGTTGGTCTTTGCTTTACGGATAGCCCAGGTGCACTTGTTTCGCGCAGCGTTGTATGCCTGTCTGTCAGCCATCCGGCCTGTTTCTGTGGCAAGGTGCCATAGGTTATCCCTGTGCTTGAGCAGTTGTAGTAGGGCAGAGGTAGCCCAGGGCGCATTATGATTTTTGGGTCGGGCTCCCGTGAGGGGTGCGAAGAGGTCACAGGCTTTGTTAAAGGTTTGGGAAAAGAAGGTAAGGGCAGTATCTATGACAGGAGCATGGTATATGGGTGACCAATTTATCTGGGCAAGAAATTGTTTGAGGCTTTTTAGTCCACCTGGTTTGAGGCACCTGCAGAGTGTGGATTGGGCTTTGAGTTGGGGGCGTGGGGGTAACCCAGCGGAATAGGATAGGGGAGTGGTCACTAAGTGAGTCAGGAAGGGCCTGGATATCCTGGATATTTTTGGGGCGGTTTGTGATGATTACATCTAGAAGGGTGCTGGTACCTCTCTTAGTGTTTACTCTAGTGGGTTGGGAAATGAGTTGTGTCAGATCAATAGCCGTGAAGGTGTCCCGGGTGGTGGAGGAGGTGGCGCTGAGCCATTTCACGTTCAGGTCCCCCACAAGGATTTAATCAGCCTTGTGATGGAGGGTTGTAAGATAATCTGTTAAAGATAACAGCACCTGATTTTGGTTCTTTGGGGGAATGTATGCAGCAGTGAGATATAGGGGGCCCCTGGAGGGGTCCGGAGTAAGTTTGAGGGTGAGGGCCTGCACCCCCGTTTACAAGAGCTGAGGCAGGGAGTGCTTGTCCAGTAAGTGAGTCCCTGGTATAGATAGCACAGTCACCCCCACGTTTTCCTACACGATCCTCCCAGTAAAGGGTGTAACCTGCGAGTGAGACAAAGTAGTCGGGGATGGATTTTGATAGCCAGGTTTCCACCAGTGCTATGACATCTGGTTTATGCAGCATGTCCCAGCATTCGAGGGAATCAAATTTTTTCAGTATGCTGCATATATTCATGGAAGCTATGCGAAGACCGGAGGACCCAGTTGGTGGGCTAGTATGTGTGGGGCCTGGGTTGGGATGTATATTGCCTGTTAAGAGTAATAGGAGGATCATGGCTCTAGCCAGGGGGCGGTGATGAGCGAGCTTTTGGTGAGTATGTAGGGATGGGGAAGAGGCCTTCAGGGAACAGGGGATGGGCAGGGTTTGCAAGGTCAGGAGGGCATGAGTGATTAACCGCCAAAGGGAGCCAGGGTAGGCAGTGGGAAGGTAACCTGGGGATGGGTGCTGTGGGCAAGGGTACATGGTCATAGTAGGGCGGGAGCATATTATGTCCGGGAGAATTGTGGGTGCTATAGCCAATGTGCCAGGGGGGCTGCCTGGTTTCTGGGATGTGGGTACCAGAGCATAGATGAGGGGGAGGCATTTTCGGAGGAGGTGGACTAACATAGTGATTGCAGTAGCAGCAGGGCAGAAGGGTAGAAGTATTTTGGTGTGTATATATGGTGTGATGCATGGTAGCAACTGAATAACATGTATTGGGATAACACAAATACTGCACTGTACAGTGTTATTGGTCAACCTTTGCGCAACTACCCCTGTACAAATCCAGTACAATCAAGGAATTAAAAGGGGAGTTCTTTAAATAAGGGAACTCTTGGTACTATAACTATGAATTATATTTTAAATCTATGCCAGCCAACTGTTTAAGACTTATTATGTCTACAGATGCACTACTTCCTAAACTGGGCCTTAGTATATTACCTATACTGTAGTATAGCCTAGAGGTTAAAGTGACCAGCTGTGAATGAGCTTGGTACATCCAACAGACCTGAGTTTGTTTCCCACAACCTCCACTTGTGTACTGTGTGACTCTGAGCAAGTCACTTAACCCCCCAGTGCTCCCAGGTCACCCCTGAATACAGGCACTTATGCCTAGTGGGACTTACCTGGTCACCAAAGACTAAAATAAAAAATAAATAAAATTATGCCATTACAAAGGCATTTTAACAGTAGCAATTCACTGCTCATGAGTCTTTGCAATTGCCTGCTAATGAATCTGCAGTAGGTTCAGATCACCACTAGTTACCCATATACTAAAATATGCCAGCAAGATCACGTCACCCACATGCTAAAGCAAAATTGAAAGAGAACAAGTACAGGGGTAGAGTGGTAGAGTTACTGGCTGGTTCAGGAAAGAGCCTGGGTCATTTGCAGCTGGCCAGTGGGACGTGGACTGAGTAAATGCAGGATGCTATCCCTCTCAAGGGAGGGAGGGTCCATGTCGGGTCCATGTCTCTGCTGCTATGCTGCCACATGGGAGGGGGGACATCTGCTGGGCTCACAATTAGTGTACTGGCATGTGTGCTGCCACATTGTGCCCATGACAGGCAGATGTCCTAGGTCCCAGGGGTAGCAAGGAAGACCCCGCAGCCACTGCAGGATGATTCCAGACTCTGCCCCTAGGTTCCACATCATTGACTGCAGCTTCTCTCCTCTTCAGCTGGCTGAAGATGACTTGAGGGGACTTCTGTCACCCCTGATGAAAGAGCCCCACTTTGGGGGTAAGCCGGGAGGGGTAATAGAGAAAAGAGGCTAGTCTCAGACAGGATGGGTAATACAGCTGAGGGAGAGCAGGAAGATGGCAACAAGCTGGAGAGACAGAGGCACAAATAGAAAGCAAAAAAAAGCAACAGGATAAGTCCCATGAGCCCAAGGTTTCATTGAACAGAACAGCCTGAATATGATACAAACAAATAATACATCATTGTTACAGGCAGACATGAGATTTTCACGTAAAACAGTTACAGATAAGTTGAAACTTTTGTTTTAAGAGGGTAGAATTGGCAAGTCAGGTTGGCACAGTTTCTTAAAACAGGGTGCAATGAATTCCAAGATGCAGGGGCACAAAAAGAGAATATTATTGCCCAATGATTAGGAAATTATACATAAAAGAAAAGAATGATGCTGGACATCACGCCATTCATAGCTATTTTGAAAGACTAGAAATATAGTAAACAGATTTGTGGCTGGCAAGTTACATGTTGCTTTAGACACCAGTTTTAACCATATTTACTGCATCTCCGTGGAGGAATTCAAGAAGAATTTGAAGACTTAACTGTGGCAAATGGCCTTCTTGGATACCTAAGTTAATTTTATTCTGCTGAGATCTTATTTTGTATTTATTAATTGATTTTAATATGTGATGTTACTATGATATGATTTTGTTTATATGTATTATTGATTTATATTTGATGTTGTGGTTTTAATGTGTTCTGCACCTTGGTATGTTGAAAGGCGCTATACAAATAAACTTATTATTATTATTATACTGCATCTGAGCCTCCAAAGAAACCCATCCTAATTGCTGAGGCCTAATACAGTGATAAGTATATGGCTTACAGGTTAAAATAAAACATTAAAGTTGATTGCAAACCTTAAAAAGAGGGCCTTTGGTAGATGGGATGGCAAATTGGTAAACCACATAACACAAAATGAAAAACAGGTGCGCACCAGGGATTAGATAGAACTGTGCTAAATTACAAAAGGAAACCAAAGCACCAATAACAAGAAATAGACTCACAATACTAGCAGTTAAAATAACTTACCATTTATTATGTTTGCTTGCATGCAAGTGAAAGAAACATAGTGCCACCATACGAGTTTTCATAGGCGTGTCACCCCCGCTTCCAATGCCCTGCTTCTTTTTTCAGGCACGGCCGCACTGCACCAATGAATGTCGAGCTGTCTATAACAGTAGTTCAGATGCAGTGGCGTACAGTTAAGAGAAAACCACTGCTACAATCAGCAGTGGTAACGTGTAGGCAATTTGCATTCTGCCATCATCGGCAGTATGCAGATTGCCTACACATCACCACTGCATCGGAACTGTTGTTATAGACAGTTCATTTACTTTACAGAGTGCGGCAAGTGCATGGCAGATAGTGCATGCCAACACCCAATTCAACACCCAATTCTTTTGCCGACATGGGAGCCCACTCCCCGTCGGCATAATGTACCCCCCATTGTTGTGTGCCGAGGACGTACCCACTTCCCCTTGGCATCATGCCCCTACAGACAGTCTTTATTTGCTGATAGGGAGCCCAATCCCCATTGGCTTAAGTCCCCCCTTCCCTAAAATGCAGGTGGCACACTGGGAGCCCACCCCAGTGTGCACAAATGAAGCCTGAAAAAAAAAATTCCCCGATGTCCTTTTTATTATTTTTGCCCCTGAAATAAAGAAAACAGTCCCTCACGTTCTTTTGTGCCCCCTCCCACAACCCGCGCCCACCCACTGAGCACCCACCTCCCCCACACCATACTTACCTCTGGAGCCCAGCACGATGGTCTTCGGTGGACTGGGAATACATCTGCACTCTTCAAAGCTGACTGCGAACTGAGGAAATGCCAGTAAGCTGTATAATGGTATAAATAGGGTTTTTTTCAACTTATGTAGATATCTCTGCCATTGTTTGGACTTTTGCCACCAAATTTTCAATATGTGGTTATTGGGACCCCTCCTCATGAATACAGTCACTGTCATGGCATTACTCTCAAAAAGCCTATGTTGCAAATTTGGTGAAAAAAGTAAAAAAAAATGACTGTTTTATGAGTATGTGTTGTGCAGTTTCCACGCTCCCTCGTAACTTCGCAAATTTGTAATATTTTCACTCCAGATTTTCAACACTGGCATTTTTTCAGACCTCCTTATGAAGAGTACATTCTGCGGCTGAATTTAGGTGTGGAGGGGTGGCACTGGTGACCTGTGCTAGGGGGGCCCTTCCCCACCTCTGCACTGTTTTCTGGACTTTTGCGCTCCGTTGGGTCAAGATGCCAGCTCGCTTTACCGAGCACTGGCGGGACCTCCCCAGCACATCTGCATACCAAGCTTTCCAAGCAATTTCTGTCTTCCAAGCAAGCTACTGCCCCTACAGTTGCAGGTGTCCTGACCACGAAGTGCTGTTCAATTTGTGCATGGTACTGGAAGCAAACCTGCCTCTTGGGGACATGTTTTTTGGTGCCAACATTTGCACTCCTGCATTCTAATCATAGCAAGCTCCTGCCCCTGCTGTTGCAGGTGTCCTGACCGCAAGGTGCTGTTACTACGAGCAGGATACTGGAAGCATACCTGCTTCTTGAGGACAGTTTCTGGTCACCAACATTTGAATTCCTGCATTCCAATCATATTGGCTCTCCTGCCATGGTGATGTGCTTGCTCTCCCTGCTCAAAAGAGAGAGCACATCCAGCGGCCCCAAATTCTGTGGCTGAATTTCATCGTGGAGGGGTGGCATGGGTGACCTGTGCTAGGAGGGTCCCCCCCCCACCACTGTTCTGTTTTCTGGGCTTTTGTGCTCCGTTGGGTTGAGGTGTCTGCTCACTTAACCAAGCACCAGAGGGCCTCCCCAGCACATTTGCATACCAAGCATTCCAAGCAATTTCTGCCTTCCAAGCAAGCTACTGCCCCTGCCGTTGCAGGTGTCCTGACCACAAGGTGCTGTTTAATATGAGTGGGGTACTGGAAGCAATTTTGGTGCCAACATTTGAACTCCTGCATTCCAATAGTAGCAAGCTACTGCCCCTGCCATTGCAGGTGTCCTGACCATGAGGTGCTGTTACTACGAGCAGGATATTGGAAGCATACCTGCCTCTTGGGGACAGTTTTTTGGGTGGCAACATTTGAATTCCTGCATTCCAATCATACTGGCTCTCCTGCCACGGTGATGTGCTTGCTCTTCTGGCTCAAAAGAGAGAGCACATCCAGCAGCCCCAAATTCTGTGGCTGAATTTTGTCATGGAAGGTTGGCGAGGGTGACCTGTGCTAGGAGTGTCCCCCCCACCTCTGTTCTGTTTTCTGGACTTTTGCACTCCTTTGGGACGAGGTACCAGCTCACTTAACCAAGCACCGGTGGGCCTCCCCAGCACATCTGCATACCAAGCATTCCAAGCAATTTCTGTCTTCCAAGGAAGCTACTGTCCCTGCCGTTGCAGGCGTCCTGTCTGTGAGGTGCTGTTTAATATGAGCAGGGTACTGGAAGCAAACCTACCTTTTGTGGACACTTTTTTTTGGTGCCAACATTTGATCTCCTGCATTCTGATCATAGCAAGCTACTGCCCCTGCAGTTGAAGGCCTCCCAACCGCGAGGTGCTGTTACTACGAGCAGGATACTGGAAGTATACCTGCCTCTTGGGGACAATTTTCCACCCTCCCACCCATTCCTCCTCCCCTTAAATGCATGTAGCCCCTACCTTCACTGACTGAGGACCCTATTAGCAGGATGGGTGTGGCTGGAAACTCTGTTTTCTGACATTTTACTTTTTTCACAAGCTTTTGGTCCCTCACATTGCTTGGGTTTGTTGCATCATGCTGTTTATATCTCCTGGACTACTGCCTGTGCATACTCCTGCCTACTTTCTTAATTTACCTTGTTATGTTGTTTTGGGTGGTTGCTGGGCTATTAACTGTACAAATAGCGTTCTCTGGGTTTTCTTCAAGCATATACCAATCTGACTGTAATCTCTGGAGAGAGCATTTTGACAGTAATTTTTGGGTCTCTTTTTGCCTGTCAAAATTGAATGTTTATACACTCTTAGGTAGACCGTACCCTTGCTAGTTGGCCAGTCTCCTCTTAGGTTGCCTCACTGATCCTCACTGTCACTTTGATGTATTAGATGTCACTGGCCACTGTAGAGCTCAACTCTGGTATGGAAACATCTACACCTACTAGGGTGGGCGCCATTCCCTACCCACTTCATGCTGCCCTCTCCATTGGTCTCTTCACTGGCCTTTTCCTCTCCGTAATGGTTGTTGACTCATCCCAGTTATCTGGAGGCCATTGGAGTATGCCTGTCCCCAATCAGGTGTTTGACTTCACCTGCTCTAATCTCCTAGCCCATGATAGACTTCCCCTCTGCCCTATCAGCTGCCTTGATCTCAGATGCCTCTTGTGTCCTGCCTTTGTGAGAAAGCATCTGGTCCGCAGGCCCTCGGCCAGAGATTCCCTCCATAAGGTATCTCCTCTGTCTCTTCCTGGTGATACTGGCCCTGGCTGGTGATATCAAGCTGAATTCAGGTCTTGCCCATCAGGCCTCCTCATTTCCTGTGGGTTGAAGGTCGGGCAAGGGGTTAAAAATTGCTCACCTTGGGGGAGTCATGTGATGCAGTGCGTGTAGCGGCTGTGTTTTCCGCGAGCTCCGCTACCCGAACCCGATTTCAGCATCACCGACCCATTTACCAGTCGTTTTTTGGGTGCTTCAAGTGGATACAGTGATACCATGAGCTTTCGGCCCGGTTTGTTGGCGCATGGAGGAAGAAATGAAGAAAGCGCCGCCCAGACATACCCCTCCGACTACGAAGGCCGCAAAAAAATCCAAGGCCTCGGCTCTGCAGTCGCAACAGGGCACAGGAGAGGTGTTGGGGGCAGAGGAGCCTTTAACACTGGCGAAGTTTTTAGCAGAATTTCGGCCATTTAGAGCTACCCTGGACGACATGGCTTGCGAAATCAAGTCCCTCTCCACAACGATGGAGGATTTAAATCGGAAGATATCTGACAATTTTGCTAGAATTAAGTCTTTGGAGACTACTAGAGAACAGATGGAAGCCACTATAAATGCTTTGCAACAGAAAATCAACAGGATGGACTCTAAGCTTGAAGATTTGGAAGGGAGAAGCCGTCGCAACAATGTTGTGATAATTGGCTTGCCTGAGAAGGCCGAAGGTTGGATTCAGTCAAGTTTATACAAAAACTGATTATGAAGGTGGTGGGGCCTTTGCCTTTCGGCGCTACCGTACATAATTGAGCGAGCACACAGAGCCGCCGCTTCGCCGCCACCTCCAGAGGCCCCGAGACCATTCATTTTCCGTTTTCTGAATTTTCAGGAATGCCAGTTGTTTGTGTCCAAGGTCAAGGATAACAAGAGCTATATTGGGAGGGCAAAGCTGAGAGTGGTGCAAGACCTTCCATTTACAGTAAGGCAAAGAAGGGCTGCGCTTCACATGGTGGTCAAGAAGCTGATCGCGGCTGAGGTGAAATTCGCATGGCATACCCTGCAAGGCTTCAGGTGAAAATTCAAGAAGAGTGGAAGACATTGAATCACGGAATTAGCGAAAGAAGCTCTGCAGAGGACCCTACCTGCTCTATTCAAGGACCCATGAACATGTGCACCACTATAGTGCTTTCAGTATTTTCAAGGGGGCTACAAGTGTTTCTGGGACTGATTAGGTTATTTGATAGTTTGAAAACCTAAGGGATCTTCTGATGAACATGGACTCTTATGGGACTGCAGTTTGGAGTCATCATTCTGGAGAGGTTTGCTATTCATGCGGCCTAGTCCTGTTCCGTGCTGGAGCCTTATGGCTTGATAATACGACTAGCCGCTGCTGTTCTACTATACCAGGGGATGTAAACCCTGTTAGTGGGCTAGTTGGCATAGGCTTAGCACGCATACAGTGACTGTCACATGCCATTCCGGGTTTTCTTTCTCCTTCCTCAGTGTAATGATGTGCAAGATCACTTTCAAAAAGGGAGAGTGACTGTACTATGTTGCCAAACTGGTAGCAGCATGGTGACATATTTCAATAGGCTGGGGGTCGTATCTTGGTTATGGTGGTCAAGTATTCGGGAGGGGGCAGGACGTGTTCGGAGAATGAGCCGAGTGTCCTGGGATCATGGACCAAGTAGTGTATGTGTGTGGGGAGGGGGTTTGGGGTTACTGGGTTTTGGGATACCTTCATTTGGGTGCAGGATCAGGGGGCAATGGGGGTTATTTCTATTAGTGGCACTACGCATTTAGGAACTTGAGTTGCTGTTTTTGGCTCCTTATTGTATAGTTGGCAAAGAAGATTTAATAATTGTGTTGTATTTTTGAGGTTGATATGGGTACTCTGATATGTACTAAGTTTCTCACTTGGAATGTTAAAGGAGCTTGACTTAATGATAAGCAATACAGAATTCTTAAGCACATAGATCTTACTGAGGCGGAAGTGGTGTTTCTCCAAAAAACACATTTGTTGATGTCTGAGGCTAATGCTATGAGGAAATTGCAGATAGGCCAGGTCTTTGCTTATCAAGGCAGTGCACAGAGTAGGGGAGTTATGCTGCTCCTGCACAGATCTTTGCCATTTAGACCATTACAGATCATTCAGGATAAAGAAGGGAGGTATGTCCTAGTTAGAGGAAAATTATCAAACATGGAGATGCTATTGGGATCCATTTATGGTCCCAACCTGGATACTCAGGATTTTTTTGTGAGCCTGCTCAAGGTTCTGCTGCCCTTTGTCCATCTTCCAGTAATTTTGGGTGGTGACTTTAATCTGACTTTGGACCCCCTTTTGGATAGGTCTAGTAAATCTCAGGTTTATTTAACTCCTGCAACCCGAGCACTGTCAGAGTTGCTAGACCAGCTTGGGCTGGTTGATATTTGGCGGGTTCTCCACCCGGACTCTAGGGAATTTACTTTTACGTCCCCTGTCCATGGGACTTCTTCCCGTCTGGACTATGTTTTCATTTCTAGGTCCTTTCTTAGTGGGGTTCTTAAGTCTGAAATTTTACCTGGGCCTATCTCTGATCATGCGGCCTTAATAGTTGCTATTTCAATGGCGTCTCTAGTGAGGAAGGGAAACAGGTGGAAATTTAACAATCAAATACTTAGGGCACCAAAGATGGTTAAATTTATATCTGAACAGATCGAAGAATTTACTCGGAATAACTTAAATAATGAGGTTCATCCAGATATTTTCTGGGGGGCCCTTAAGTCTTATCTAAGGGGGGTGTTAATTAGTTTAACAGCGAGTAGGAAAAGGGAAAGGAACAGAGTTATGAGGGAGTTGCTTGTACGCATTAGGGCTCTGGAGGTGGATTGTGCCAACCATTTCAGTAGGGAAAAGGAAGAAGAGTTAATTAAGACCAGAGATGCATATCTCAGGCTGCTTGGGGAACAATCAGAGTTGGCCTTAGTTAAGACAAAAGCTAATTACATTGATCAGGGTGAAAAGCCTGGGAAGTTGTTAGCGAGACGTCTCTCTCAGTTGGAATCTTCTAGACTGATTGAGGGAATTGTCTCCGGGGAGGATGGAATGGTTAAACATCTCCAGTTGAAATTGCTCAACTTTTCTGTCATTATTTTGGGAACCTATACAGGGAAATGACGACCCCACCCTTGGAATGCCATATATCTAATTTTTTTAAAGGTCTCGACCTGCCCATCCTTACGGAGCGGGATGGTGGTGCTCTAGTGGAAGATATTACTTTGACCGAGGTTGAATCGGCTATCAAGAGCTTGGCTTTAGACAAGACCCCGGGAACGGACGGCTTTTCGTCCAACTTTTATAGGAAATTTTCTGCCCTGTTGGCTCCCCACCTTCTCAGATTGTTTCGTCACATATGTGCCGGAAACGAGGTGGAGAAAATGTTTTATGAGGCTTTCATTGTTTTACTCCCTAAACCTAACAGGCCAACTACCGACCCGTCTAGTTATAGACCTATATCATTGTTAAATTGTGATTTAAAGGTTTTAGCCAAGTTATTGGCAGACCGCATTAATAAAGTGCTGCCCAAACTAATAGGGAGTGTGCAGGTAGGTTTTATGAAGGGCAGGTCATCGATTGACCATTTTAGAACTCTGGCTCATGTCTTCTCGGCCTCCGAGGAGGCCAACCATCCAATGGCGTTGGTCTCCTTGGATGCCGAGAAGGCCTTCGACAGGGTCTATTGGGAGTTTTTATTCAAGGCTATGTGCAGATTTGGATTCCCTGAGAAATTTTTAGGGTGGCTAAGAGCCCTATATTCTAATTTGTCTGCTAGGATTAGCTGCAACGGAGTTATCTCTAACTCTTTTCCGTTATGTGTGGGTACAAGGCAGGGCTGCCCACTGTCTCCCTTATTATTTAATTTGTATTTAGAACCTCTGATAAGGAAGATACTTCATGAGCAAGAGATAGAACCTATCGAGATTATGGGATTTCCTATTAAGGTCACTGCCTATGCAGATGACCTTCTGATTTATGTGTCGAGGCCTGGCAAGTCTATTCCCAAATTATTAGATTTGCTTAAGCGATTTGGCCAAATTTCCAATTATAAGGTTAATCCAGACAAAACTGTTGTCTATCCTCTCAATTCCAGATTGTTTAAGAGAGAAATAACAGATCTTGGGCTAAAATGGAACCGGACTCCTTAAATACCTGGGTTTGATCTTAACTCGAGGCGGGGGCTCCGACAGCTAAACCTGGATTCTCTCATCCATACTATCAAACTTGATCTCAAAAGATGGACTCAATTTCCTTTGTCCCTTTGGGGAAGAATTAGTGTAGTGAAAATGAACATTTTTCCCAGGCTTTTTTACCCAATCAGTAGGTTGGACATTTTTCTCTCGCTATCCTGGTTTAAAAACCTTCATGCCATAATTGCAGATTTTATATGGAAGCATAAAAAGTCAAGAATGGCCTACCATAAATTGGCTGCTCCCAAACAGCTTGGGGGCTTAAGGTTACCCCATTTTGGCCTATATTGGTGGGCAGCACAATTGAGTAAGTATAGTAGGTGGGCTCATTTTGATAATATGTCTAGCCTGGAATATGCCCCGCTGTGGTTGGAATTGGAAAAAGCTCTAATTACTAAATTCGGGATTAATCCTATTGCTCTTTTCTTCATATCTCCTAAAACATTGCCATTAGCCCTGAAAAGATCTCCTGTCGGTGTGGCAGTTAGGTCCCATTATCAATTATTTAGATTTCTTAAATATAATCATTTTGGGGACAGGGAACAGCCTGTATGGGGGGAATCACGTTCTTGATCGGTAATAAAGTAATTAAACCTGGATGGCTGGACAAGTTAAGGGATTGTTCCTGGGGACTTTTGATGCTAATGGTGGCATAATTCCAGCTCAGACTCTAACTGAGAAGTTTAACTTGACTAACAAGGACATTTTCAAGGTGTTGCAGCTTAGACATGTTCTACTACAGCAAGTGGGCAAGGGCAGGAGCAAATACCTCTATTGATTTCCGAAGTGCACGTCCACTGGTTGGTGTACGCAGGTTGTATCTAAGATGTATGCGGTACTGTTTCACTGGCCTACTAGTGAATTTTGCACCATGTGCTTATTGGAATGAAATGTTTCCAGAGCATATATTAGATTGGACAGGAATTTGGACAGCATGTCATAAATACCTGAAGCATGACCAACTAAGGCTTTTACAATTCAAGGTTATACATAATATGTATTATTCGCCTCAGAAGTTGCAGGGTCTAGGATTATTAGAGGACTCAAAATGTTACAGATACGAAGCGGGTTCAGGTGACTTGCTGCATATTTTCTGGAACTGCCCTTCGGTAGCTCCTTTATGGGATGAGATTCAGAACAATCTGAATCCGCTTCTGGGTCTGGAGGATATGTTTAGGCCCGAAATTTATGTATTGGGTGAAATGTCCTGCTTCCTGTCAAGAAAAGGAAATTTTATATTTCTTGATTGTTGTCTCAGTTAAGAAGCTTGTGTTAGGCATTGGAAGGACAAGTTTTGTCCTTCTTATAACAAGTGGCTAGTTGAGCTCCTGGCTTTCTTAAGGTTGGAAAGAATGATTGCCATTATTCATAATAATCTATGTCATTTTGAAAGGATCTGGGGGCTGTTTGAAACGTGTTATTCTAAATAGTTCCTAATTCCACTGTTTAATACTAAATCTACTACGTGTGCCTTGGGTGGGGGATCTTGGGGAGTTGGGTGGACTGTGTTTTTGTGGGGAGGAGGGAGTAGTGGGAGTGGGTTATGGGTAGGTGTATTAAGGGGGATTAGGTTGGGGGGTAAGGGCAGAGTAAATTTCAATTATGTGACGGGACATTTATTAATGGCTGTGTATATATATTGTGTAAGTCCTGATTTTATTTGCTCTGCTGAAAATTAATAAAGTTTAAATGGAAAAAAAAAAAAAATTGCTCACCTTAACATCCGTAGTTTCTTGCCCAACCTAGATGAACTCTCTGCCTGGGCCATACACTGTAAGCCTGACATACTTGGCATTACAGAGATCTGGCTGAAACCCACAATTCCAGACTTGGCCTGTGTGCTCCCTGGCTTCAAGTTTGTCAGACAGGATTGGCCAGGAAAAAAGCGGGGGGGGGGTGGCATTCTAATCTACTATAAGAATCATCTTAATGTGTCTGTGGTGACTCATCAGTAGTCCTCCCTGTCTTCATGTGAGCTGCTTAACTCTGTGTTGTTACTTGGAAATACAAAGAAGCTGCATGTTGAATGTGCATACAATCCCCCCAAGGGTGGTCTGCCTGGGCTTACCCACCTCCTGGATACCATTGGTCCCAATGTTGGGGATAATGAACCTCTGATCCTGGGTGACATGAACTTCAACTGGAGTGGAGGCAATTCCAAACAGTTCAAGCCTCTGCTTGCAAAGTCTAGCCCTGACTCAGCTTATCCAGGAGCCCACTAGATGGTCTGCAAATGGTGGCACTAGCTGCCTACTGGACTGGGTCCTATCTAATCATCCCAAGAGGATCAGCTCCACTGGTACCCTACCTGACTCCATATCAGATCACACCCTATTGTTTTGTGTGTGGAAAATCTCCCCACTAAAGATTCCCTACAAAATCATTCATGTTAGGGATTTTTCCAGGTTTGATCTGGGGTCATTTCATGAGGATCTGAGGTTCACTGACTGGTCAGAAGAGCTTAGCGCCCATGACCACTCTACTGCTTCACCCAGTTTTTCACTACTTTTGATGCCCTGCAGAACAAGCATGACCCCCTTATCAGGTGGAGAGTAAGGGGATCTGCCACAAAATGGTTATATGGGAGCCTCTTAGCCCTCATGCAGGCTAGAGACAAGTTTTGGGCTCACTTCAAGGGTACGTTGGATCAGTCCATTTTTCAACAGTATAGGAGGCTCAGAAATGAGTGCAAGAATGCCATCAGGGTGGCAAAAAGTGAATACTGTAAATCTGCCCTGCTTAGCTCTGCTAGGGACCCATGAAGGCTCTGGAGGAACATAAAAACATAGTTAGTGTCTCCTCCAACTCTGGGGTATCTGATATGATCATTGGTGGGTCTAGTTGTAATAATCCACTTACGATTACGAATGCTTTTAATTCCCACTTTTCGGACTTGTAGGCACTCACCTCCCTTTTCCCTGCTGGAGGAAATGTCAGCAGCCCTTCCGCCTCTGCCTCTCAGGAGGTACACTCCTTTCACCCATTATTTTATCTCAGGGCTGTGTTTGTCATGGAGATGCAGAGACTTCTCTCTGGTCTCTCCTCACACTCTAGTGCTGGTCATGATAACATGGAGTCCAGGTTTCTGAGTCTGGGTGCCCCCCTCATTGCCTTCCCAGTGGTACATATCTTCAGCTTGACCCTTGCCAGTGATGTTATCCCTGACATTTGGAAGGTGGCGAAGATTGTCCCTGTTCCGAAGCAAGATAACCCTAAGGTCCTGGACAACTGCCTGTCAAATGGCATCCTATTGGCTATTAGCAAACTCCTAGAGAAAGTTGTGGCTGAACAACTCACAGAGTACATTCAGGCCCATAAAGGCCCATACCTCAGGTAGCGGGACTGGTCAACTATATACAATGCTACTGATGTTAACTCGGCCTTGGATTCTTTCATCTCAACCTTAAACGCAGCCTGTGACATTTACGCTCCCCACAAAATATGAAAAGTCAAGTCACTTTGCAACCTCTGGCTTACCACTGACTTATTAGCACAGATAAAATCAAGGGACCGCCTCTGGCTTTTGTCCCGTGACTCTGGATCGCCAACAGATATCCAGAGCTATAAATGTGCATGTAATGATTGCACAAAAGCTATCAGACTTTGCAAAAGCACCCACTACAGCGTTGCCCTCACTAATACCTGGGGAAATGGAAGAGACTTCTGGAACAACATCAAAGAAGTAACAGGAAAGCAGCCAAAAACATCTCCCACTATGCTCGTTACAGATGGAGACATAATGCTGGACCCTATGGCTATCACAAATACCTTCAATACTACTTTCACAGATCTCAGCTCTGTCCTCCCCCCTGACTTATTCAATAAAATTGATACCTCCAAAAGCACCACTGATGCCCCACACTCTCCGTTACTCCTACCTTTCTATTTCAAAGCAATCAAGAAACACTAAGCCTACAAGTACCTTAGGAAGGCAATAGCCAAATCAAGACATAGTGGGGACTCTCTGGACCTAAAACTGCTGTCCCTCACTCTTGACAAGGTCATAAGTCCACTCATTAAGATCTTCAACCTCTCCCTCAGCCTTAGCCAGTTACCTAACAGATGGAAATCTGCAATCATTACCCCTGTTCTCAAAACTGGTGACAAGACCAACCATGCAAATTACTGTCCAATCTCCATACTTCCACCCCTCTCAAAAGCTCTCGAACGACTTGTCACTGACCAACTCTCAGACTATCTTAACAGTCACAACATCCTATGTACACTTGTAGCTTGGCAGAAGACACCAGGAGAAAGGACTGCTGTGTGACTGGACTTTTCTACTGGGACTAAAGAAGAAGAACTCTTATACTTGGAACTTTAATTTAGGGTAAAAAAAAAACTAACAAACAAAACAAAAAAAAAGTGTGTGTTTGTCTGAGTTAACTGAACTGAATGGTTTTCTGAACAGTTATCTAGGTGTAAATCTCAGGTGATTGAAAGGACTTGATAGCTGTGAGGTTTAAATTACTTGTAGAAAGATCTAGTAAGTAGGGGGAGTGGCTTAGCTAGAAGGAAGCTACATTTATAGACTGCCTTAGAAAGATTTTGCCAGTAGCTTGGCAGAAGACACCAGGAGAAAGGACTGCTGTGTGACTGGACTTCTCTACTGGGACTATATTGCCCTCCTTCCCTCCCACCCAAAGCTAGTTCTCCTTTTATAGGCACATAATTTGACTGACAACAGGAACTTCCTGTTTGGGAGCAGGAAATGAGTGATCACAGAGCCACCAAAGACCCACCACCCTAGAAGGGCTAGAGTAGCTCTCTGGCCCCCTCTAGCTGCTGGAGATCTGCCTCTGAGCAAGTAAGGGGTCTACTGAGAAATATAGGAGATTCTTGTCTTAGAACAGGACAATCAGGAGCTTAAAGGGCACACAGGCAGAAAGTAAGGAGAGAGAGAAAAAAAATAGAGGAAAGAGTAAGGACTGCAAACAGTTAAGGGGCCAGAAATAAGACATGATGGGAGTGGTGCAGTGCAGTGGCTGTGGAGCAGCAGTCTTCCAGGAGATGTTCTGGAGGATGCGGTGTTGTCCCATCTGCAGGAACCTCTCTGGGCTGAGGGAGGACATTGCTCTTCTCCAGGCTGAGTTGGCCAGGATTTGTGGGACCTCCTCTTCCATCCAGGGACCACCAGTGCCACTGCAGCTGCCTTAGAGGTTGCCAAGAAAGAGGAGCGGTTGGACCACAGTGGGGTCAGGGAGGGTGATGGTGGTAGAACAGAGGTGCATCCCTCCAGCTGTACCTCTCCACAATTCCTATGCCATTCTGGCAAAGTGTGGTTCCTCTATGGAGGCACCCACAGTGGAGACCAAGGAGGATGCTGGGAACCTCCACAAAGGAGACCCACACAAGGGTGGCAGGGGACCCCACAGGGGACGGAAACAACTCCTGGTGGGGGACTCCATTGTTAGGAAGATAGAACTGGGGGAGGAAGGGGAGAGGGAGGTAAGGTGCCTGCCTGGTGCCATGGCTTGGAGGGACAGGGAGCGAATCCTCAGGATTGCTGGAGCAGCTGCACATGGGCGGGAGCTGGATGTCATTGTCCACCTAGGGACAAATGACCTGGCTAAGAAAGGGATTAGAGAAGTGCTGGAAGAGTTTGTGGAACTGGGGAGGGGTCTTAGACAAGTAGCATGCACGGTAACATTCTCAGAAGTGCTGCCCATCTATGGCATAGGAGAGGCTAGGGTGTTCCACACCATGGGATTCAATCAGTGGTTGAAAAACTGGTGTGGAGCTCAGGGATTTGGCTTCATTGGGGACTGGGGGTCCACCTGGAGTGATGCAAGCCTATACTGGCATGATGGGCTGCATCTGTCCGGGAGGGGAACCAGAATCCTAGGTGATAGGTTTAAATGCTTCATTGGCAAGCATTTAAACTAGCCAAGGGGAGGCACTGGAAAAGAGCAGGGAAATCCTAGCCCCCAAAAATCACAGTAGTAAGTGTGGTAAACACTAACATAGAGGTGTCAATAGGGAGAAGGGCAGGGGTAAATGAAGAAAGTGACAAAGGCAAGAAGGACAGGGATGGGGCAAAAAGGAGAAAGGCCATCAGGAAATGGAGGGTAATGAGTACCAATGCCCGTAGTCTGGGCAACAAGCTCCCTGAGCTGGTGGCCTGATGGAAGAGGGATGCCTGGACATCGTGAAGCAGTCACAGGAACATGGTACACAGAGAACCATGACTGGGATGTTAACATACCAGGTACATAACCTACAGGAGAGACAGGCAGGGGAGAAGAGGGGAGGAGTAGCCTCTATGTAAAGGAAGGGATAAAAGCAACTGAACAAAAGAGTAAACAGGGAGGAGAGGAGGCACTGTGGGTCACCTTGGAGACTGGAAAGGGCACCACAATCCGCACAGGGTTAGGTACAGACCCCATGTCAGGGGAGGGATGGACAAGGATATGATAGAAGGCATTCTTAGAATGGCAGAGAAAGGAGATACTGTTGATGGGAGACCTGAATATGCCAGATGTTAACTGGAGTACATTTGCTGCAGCCACATCCAAGAGCAGGGCCATTCTCGATGCCCTACAGGTGGCAGGCCTCAGACAGCTAGTTTCAGAACCCACTCATGAGGGAGCAATCTTAGACCTTATACCTCAAACGGGGCAGTGAGAGGATCTCAGATCTAGAAGTGGTGCCATCAGGGAACAAGTGACCATCAAACAGTGTGGTTCACATTAAACTCAGCTACAGAGTCAAGCCTACAAAAGTGAGGGTACTGACTCAGGAGGGCTGACTTAGCAAGATGGGAGAGTGCCTCAGAAAAGCACTGGCAAACAGGCTAGAAGGAGGTGGAGCAACAATGGGGAATCATCAAAACTGCCATCACAGAGGCAACAAGCCTTTGTGAAGCAAAAAACAAATCAAAGAAAGAAAAAGCCACAATGGTTCTCAAAA
The DNA here is from genome assembly GCA_016271365.2 of Neoceratodus forsteri. Classification (NCBI taxonomy): domain Eukaryota; kingdom Metazoa; phylum Chordata; order Ceratodontiformes; family Ceratodontidae; genus Neoceratodus; species Neoceratodus forsteri. Next base: position 828,733,387 of record CM057452.1, read on the forward strand.
GAGGTGGCTGTGAAAGTCAGGAAGAAAAAGATAGATCTCGGAAGTATAAGGAAACACAGAAGAGCAGGACAGAGAGCTGTACCAGTTAAGGCAGAAGGAAGCAGGGAGGAAAGTCAGAATAGCAAAGGCCCAAACTGAGGAAAAGATAGCCAACTCAGTTAAGAAGGGGAAAACCTTTATAGGTACATCAGAGAGCGAGAAAGACAAAGGGAGGGATAGTGAGACTGAATAGAATGAACAGTGGTGGGCAGAGGGGACAGTGAAAAGCAGGATACTGAACTAATATTTCTGCTCAGTATTCACAAAAGAGGAGGAGGAAGTGCCTAATCCAATCAACAGAAGCACTTTGATAGGGGGTCGATCCCAGTCATTTCTACAGAAGAAAGGGTTCTGCAAGAACTCCTAAAACTGAAGGTGAACAAAGCAATGGGGCCTGATGGAATTCACCCCAGATTTCTAAAAGAATTAAGGGGAACTAGTGAAACCACTGGCAACTCTTTTAATAAATCATGGAGGATGGTGTGGTACCCGAGGACTGGAGGAAGGCTGATGTGATTCTCTCTCACAAAAGTGGACCAAGACAGAGGCAGGAAACTACAGACCTGTCAGTCTGACCTCTGTGGTAGGGAAAGTGATGGAGTCACTTGAAGGAAAGAATAGTGAGTACCTAGAGGCTAGGTGGGGCACAGGACCCAAGGCAGCATGGGTTCACAGTGGGAAGGTCATGTCAGATGAATCCAATAGATTTCTTTGACTGGGTGACCAAAGTAGTAGACCAGGGAGGGCTGTAGACATGGCCTACCTAGACTTTAGCAAGGCATTTGACACAGTCCCGCACAAAGATTAATAGTCAAATTAACCAGCCTGGGAGTGGGTCCCAGGTGGTAGCCTGGGTAAAACATTGGCTGGACAACAGGACACAGAAGGTAATTGTAAATGGAGTCCACTCTGAAGAAAGAGGGGTTACTAGTGGTACTGCAGGGTTCAGTAGATCGGGTCCAGTCCTTTTAATGTCTTCATAAGTGACATTGCAGAGGACTGGAAGGAAAAGATGCCTCTTGCAGATGACACAAAGATCTGCAACAGGGGTTGATACACAAGGAGGCATGGAAAGGATGAGAAGGGACTTGGCAAGGTTGGAGGAATGGTCAGAAGTATGGCAGCTAGGATTCAATGCAAAGAAGTGCAATATAATGCACCTGGGAAACAAGAACCCAGGGGAAGAATACACAATGGGGGGGGGAGGTAGTAACAACAACAAAAAAGGAAAGGGACCTCGGGGAATCTTATCAGATGACCTTAAGGTTAGCAAGCAATGTGAGAAGGCAGTAGGGAGGGCTGGGGGTATACTGGGATGCATTGGGAGAGGCATCAGCAGCAGAAAACAGGAAGTTGTTATCCCTCTGTACAGACAGTTGGTGAGACCCCATCTGGAGTACTGTGTCCAGTTCTGGAGACCCCATATCTGCAAGGACATAGACAGGATAGAGGCAGTCCAGATGAGGGCAACTAAAATGGTGCAGGGTCTGCAAGAGAAGTCATATGAGGAGAGACTAAAGGATCTTAATATGTATACCCTTGAGGAAAGAAGGGGGACATGATAGAAACTTTTAAGTACCTCAGTGGGATCAACAAAGTCCAAGAGGGTAGCATCTTTAGAAAAAGAGAAGTGCAAGCACAAGGGGACACAATTTAAAGATAGAGGGGGGTGGTTCAGGGCAACGAGGAAGTTTTATTTCACAGAGAGGGTAGTGGATACATGGAACAGCCTTCCTGAGGAGGTTGTGGGTCTAAAACTGTGGGAGAATTCAAGAATGCATGGGACAGACGTAAGGCAATTCTTGTGGGGGGTAGGAAGAAATAGGCTGTTGGTTAACTAGGATCTGCGGCCTATCCTGTAGGTAGGGAAATGGGCAGACTAGATGGGCCAAGCGGTCCTTATCTGCCGTCAAAGTCTATGTTTCTATGTTTCTATGTTACACAACAGCATGGCTTCAGAAAGGGGCATAGCACTACATTTGCACTCCTGGAACTAACTGGAGCCATCCACAATTCACTGGACAACGGTCACCTCACGGACTCTGTCTTCATAGACTTTACCAAGGCCTTTGACACAGTGCATCACTGTCTGCTATTGGACCAGCTCTCAGTTTCTGGCCTCTCCCCTGTCATCATGGCTTGGTTTAGAAGCTACCTGGAAAACAGAATGCTACAGGTAAAAATTGCAGATGTTCTCTCCAGCGCTGTCAGCCCGCTCAGGAGTTCCCCAGGGCTCTATCCTTGGCCCCCTCCTATTTTCACTCTTTCTAAATAAACTCCCTCAATCCTGCGGAGAACAAATTATACTCTATGCTGATGATGCCACAATTCACTCCTCCCACAAGGACCCCAAACCCTGCAAAATAATCTCCAGCTCGGTTTTGCATCAGTGGAGAGCTGGTTTAGCAAACAGAGACTCATTCTCAATCATGAAAAAACTAAGACCATGCTTTTCAGTAACTCCCACAGTAAGAACAGGCTGCACCCCCTGAACATCACTAACCAACTTGGATCTACCCTCGAACAGGTTCAAACCTTTAAATATCTCAGGATCACGCTACACAGTAACCTTTCCTATGGGACCCACATTGACAATGTTGCTAAGGCTGCCAACATATGTCTCGGCCTTCTCTACAGGCACAGGTCCTGCCTAACCCCAGCTGCCCTAAATATTGCAGTGTAAAGCTCCACTATCTCCATAATTGACTACGGCCTTATCACATATGGATCAGCTTCGACAACTGCCCTCAAACGCATTTCTACATCACTCAACAAAGCCTGTTGACTTACTACAGGATCCCATCGACTAACCCATACATGTGATCTATATGCACAAACAAGCTGGCTCCAACTGACTAATCACCTAAAATACCAAACCTGTACTATGGCTAGGAAGATATCCATGGGCCTTACCCCTCCTGGGGTCCAATCTCTCCTCTGCACTAACAACAACCCCTCTTGCACGAGGGGCTCTGAGTCCCAGCTCCTGAAGATCCCATGCCGTAGAACCTCCCTGGGTCAACGGTCTTTTGCCTACAGGGCACCTAGCTGGCTGAACAGCCTTCACATCGACATCTTCTCCACTCCCTCACTAGGGCTTTTCAAAAAAAGGCTCCAGCATTACCTCACTGTTTCGGGCACCTGTGACTTCCACACCTAGCCAGCTTTTCCATTCCACTTCTAGTCCTGTAATACCATGCTCTGCACTTACCTTCTCCTCACCCTCCTTTCCTCCCCCAGCCCCGCCAACAGCACTTCTCTAAGTTCAACAACCACCTCTGCCTGCTCATATGTCCTCTGCCCTCTTACTCCCTGCACCCCTCCCACCCTACCTTTTTTAGCCTAGCAGCTTTGTAAGCTCAAAACAAATAAACTTCAGGGAAAAAAGGGATGGCTGAAAGATGTTAGTGGAAAATAAGTCTATCATTTAAACCAGAGGGCTGCTGGGAGCCAAGGCGGATGATCAGCTTGGGTTCCATGTTTTTTCTATGGTCAGGATCCCAGAAGCCCTGCTGAAGGACACAAACAGAAAGGCCATTGACATTGTGGTCCCTGGAGATAAAGTGGAATACAATGGGTTTTGCAGTTTCACCATTCCTGACTGCTCTGTAATGTTCCCTGAAACAGTCAGCAAGATGCCTACCAGTTTCTCTAATGTAAATAGCTGTACACTTCCTGCAAAGAATACAGTACACCACATTAGTGGAGGTGCATGAGAACTCCTTGGTGATGTGAAAAACACCTGTAGGCCCCCAAATTTCAGTCACACTAGAAATAAATTTGCAGGTGTAGCAGCGAGTCCTGTTGCAAGGTTTGGTACCTGGGAGGGAGGAACTGTTAGGAGTAGGTAGGCTGCTTTTAACCAGGAGATTCCACAGGTTAGGTGGCCGACGGTAGGAGGCAATAGGTGGTTCTGTAAAGGAAGCACCAATGTTAGGGTCAGTTTGCAAAATGGGAAAGTTACTGGTGATGATTCTGTGAGGAGAAGGTGTGCTCTGATGGAAAGGAAGCACTAGTGGAATTCGCCGTTGTTCTTTGTGTGACAGTATCCTTCCTGTGGGGGTCAAGGTTACAGGGCATGTTACTGACCTGGGAGAGTGCTCTGTCCACTGTGCTTTTAGGGTATTCCCTGTTGATAAAAAAACTGTGCATTATTTGGGTCTGCTCAGCAAAATCATCCTCTTCACTGCATAACCTGCAAAGTCTAATAAACTGTGAATAAGGCAGGCCATTCTTGACATGTTTAGGATGGAAGGAGCTGTGGAGGAGGAAACTGTGAGAGTCAGTGAGTTTGTAGTAAACTGATATCTTCAGACCAGTGTTCTGTACTGACAGCTGGATATCTAGAAAAGGCAGTGTAGAGGAGGATACTTCAACAGTGTATTGAAGGGAAGGATGGGCCGTGGCAAACTTGTCAAGGAAGACTTGGAGGGCCTCCCTGGCGCAGGAGGTGGACCCCACACAGTCATCAATGTAGAATTTGTAGAGTTCAGGCACAATCCCTGTGAATGAGAAAAAAAAACTTTCCTCCACCCAACCCACAAACAGATTAGCAAAGCTAGGACCCATCTTGGTACCCTTGGCAACTCCACCTACCTGCTGAAAAAAACTGTTATTAAAAGAAAAAGCATTGAGTGTAAGAACCAGTTCTGCCAGATGAGTTAGTGTGTGTGTGGGTGGCTGCTGGACTTCCCGCTTATTCAAGAAATGCTGCAAAGCTGTCAGACCATCATCATGGGGATCACTGTGTAAAGAGATTTGATGCCCAAGGTGAGGATGAGCTGATGAGAGTCACTGAATCTGAACCTGTCAAATAACTGGAGAGCATGGTTAGTGTCTTTAACATAGGAGGGCAGGGACTCAACAAGGGGTCTCATGAGGCTGTCCAAAATTGCAAAGATGTGGGATGTGGTGTAGGAACAGGCAGACACTATGGGACGACTCAGGTTACCTGTTTTGTGGACTTTGGGATAGAGATAAAACATGGATGTCTGGGGATGCTGAACTATGAGTCTCTTAACAGAAGAAGGGAGCTCTTTGTTTTCAATAGCAGAGGTGATTGTGGTGGTGACCTCAGTCTGATGGTCAGCAGTGGGGTCCTGTGGAAGAGAAGAATAAAACCTGGTGTCAGAGAGTTGCTGTGTGGCTTCAGTGTTGTATAGCTCCTTTTGCCAGACAACAACAGCACCTCCCTTATCAGCTGGTTTAATAACAGTGTAATTCCTACATTGTAGAGATCTGAGGGCTGCAAGCTCACCAGGTGTCAGGTTGGAATGGTTGTGCCTGCAATGAAGATTGAAGTTAGTGGTGTTTTCCATGCATTGGTTAATAAAATAATCAACAGCAGCAAAACATCCTGGAGGGGGTGTCCATGCACTTCACTGGAGATTGATATCATTGATTGTTCTGGTGATACTGTCATCATCTGTGGGAAGAGGAGTCACATTAGAAAAATGAGCTGAAAGGCGTACTCTACGATAGAAGCACTGCAGATCAACTTGAACCTGGGGTGCATCAAGATATCTGGGTGTGGGCACAAAGGAGAGACCTTTGCTAAGGAGTGATTGCCCATCTTGTGCAAGGGGAAGGTCTGGAGGAATACAAAATACCAAACTATTAGGTTGTGTCTGACTCGAGGGCTCATGTTGGTTGTTGATCTGCTGGGTGAGAGACTAGAGTTTTGCAGATTTGGTGTCCTTGAGTAACTGAAAGAGAGTGGAGTTAAGGTTTTGGATGCAGTGCTTAATAAAAGGAAGGTTATGTGGAGCCATTCGATGCAGGAAATCCTTTTGCCTTTGAATGGTTTTGTCCACAGAGATCAGCTGTGTTTTAATGGAGAGAATGGTGTGCATGATAAGTTTCCTAGAGAAAGTTTTCAAAAGTTTATTAGTAGAGGAAACATGTATCTCAGATCCAAATGAACAAGGATGGAATTTCAAACAGAAACCTTTAGGAATAATACCAAGGTGGCAGCATTTGGAAAGAAACTGTAAGTGACTGCAGAGTTTAGTCTTAGAGCAAATGGCAGAAAATAATTCAAGAGATATGAGAAGGGAATGCAGACATAGATGAAATGAAGGAGCATCGTACAGAATTCAGAAGAGATTTATATACTTTACCTATGACTAAGTTTATTTATTCTGTATTTTATATATATATATATATATATATATATATATATATATTTTACCTATAACTGCTTACTGTAGACTAACTATGTTCACCTGGTTCCTTTGTGACTCTGCACATTGCCCTACTTGTTGTTATGTTTTCTGTTTGAACCTGTATTTTCATTGTACTGTCCTGGGTCGTACCTGAAAATAGACATATAACTTGTCTAGAGAACCTACCTGGTCAACAAAAGCTAAATAAATAAATAAATTGTTCACTTCTTGGCCGAAATGTGTTTTCACACTTCTAGCACAGAATAGCGCAGTAGCTGTGGGAAATCAGTGTTTGGGACACATTACAAAAATCACAGTGACATTGTTCATGAGCAGAGGTCCTAAAATGCCTATGTTGAAAATTTGGTGATGAAAGTCCATAAAATGATTATGTTACTAGTGTGCATTCCGCAGATTCCATGCACCCTCGTAACTTTGCAAATCTGTAATATTTTCAACTTCGGCATTTTTCCACACCTCCTTATGAACAGTACAACTGTCATTTTTCACATCCTGGCTGAAATGTGCTTTCGCACTTCCAGCACACAATAGAGTGGTCGCTGTGGGAAGTCAGTGTTCAGGAAAGAGTAAGAAAATCATAGTGGCTGTTCATGAGCAGAGGTTCTAAAATACCTATGTTGAAAATTTAGTGACAAAAGTCCATGAAATTACTGTATTATGAGCGTCCATTGCGCAGTTTCCACACACCCTCATAATTTTGCGCATTTGTAATATTTTCACTCCAGATTTTTAACATTGCCATTTTTCCACACCTCCTTATGAACAGTACAGCTGTCATTTTTCATATCCTGCCTGAAATATGCATTTACACATCTGGCGCAGAACAGCATGGTCACTGTGGGAAATTGATGTTTGGGACAGATTAACAAATCTTAGTGGCAGTGTTCATGAGCAAAGGTCACAAAATGCTTATGTTGAAAATTTGGTGAAATAATTCCACTAAATGGCTGTTACATGCATGTTTGAGCAATTTAATATTTTCACTACAGATTTTCAACATAGCCATCTCTTCATACCTCCCTATGAGTGGTACAGCTGTTATTCTTCACATCCTGCCTGATCTGTGTTTTCATACATCTGGCGCAGAATGGCATGGTCGCTGTGGGAACTCAAAGTTTGGGACACATTAACAAAATCACAGTGCCGCTGTTCATGAGAAGAGGTCCCAAATGCTTTCATGAGGTGTGGGTCACAAAAAGGCCATGTTGAAAATTTGTAGTGCAAATACCACCAAATGCCTGGGGCGTTAGGGTTTCTAACCATAACATCCCACCCTGTCCAGATTAACAGGCATCAGGGGTGTGCCTTTGGATTGCTGATTGTAATGCTCGTGCCATTCCACCCCCCCCCACCCTGCAGCCAGTGATAGGCATTGAGGTGTGCCTTGGACACTTCAGCCCCAGAGGTCACCCCATTCTCCTATACTGCACCCATTTCAGTGTATGTCCTTCTGAAATGGGATGACTGTAAAGCCAAACAACTCAAGGCACACCTCAACACTTGTCGGTGTCTGCAGAAGAGGGCGAGGTGAAACGGCATGAACGTTATGAGCGACGACCTAAATGCACACCCCAATGCCTGTCCCTCTCTGCAGGTTGGAGGTGGGGTTGGAGTGAAGTTCAATACTTCACTGCCATTCCTATTCTGCATCTGTCTATCTCCTGCATTCCCAATGCTAATACCGGCAAGCAAACATTTGGCATTGACAAATGCTTGTCGAAGTAGTGTGCATACAAACACTGCCATCTATATCAGTCTGTACACAGAGTAAATCTGCCAGTGGTGATCATGTGACATCATGACCAAAGCAACAGTGAACCTGACATGCACAATACATATAAAAAATTCCCAATTCTCCAAAATTAAAGAGGCCTTATAAGTGGTGCACTTACCCCGGAAGGGTTTTCATTTCAACTTACAAGAAAATGAAGTACAAAATGTGCTTAGTTCAAAAATCCCTGCCAGGTTTGTTAGCAGCTACTCCATCAGTAATCACCAGTCTTGTCTGCTAAATTTAATTGCTATTCAAATCAAAGCGCACTTGCATTTTTTAAAATTAATTTCATTAAAGAGCTGAAAAGAACATGAGCTGAAACCATTCCTGAAACAATGGGATTTAAACCTGTGGCACGATGGGTAATGAAAAATTACAACAAATAAAGAAAGGGAGGGGGGTGCTTGAAACTTCATATAATGCACACTCATTTCCTTCTGTTCTTCGGATGTTTTAATTTTTACATTTTAAGCAGGCATACAATTCATCCTTTACATTTTGCCCAATTTATATGCTTCCTCAGAAGAATGCCTAAAAATTCTAGTACAAATACTAATACAAAACGTTTTAGAAAATGTGACTTACCAATCTTCCTTGTAAGGTCCTTCATAGGAAGATTGGTAAACCACATTTTCTAAAATGTTTTGTATTAAAATTTTTAGGCATTCTCCTGAAGAAGCCTATAATTTGGGCAAAACATAGAGGATGAATTGTATGCCTGCTTGAAATATGAGAAAGGAAATATCTGAAGCATGGAAGGAAACAAGTGTACATTGTAGCAAAGTTTCAAGTGCCCCTCCCCCCTTTTTATGTTGATTGCGCACATGCGCAAGAAACATATTGCGGCTGCTTTCTCCACAAGCAGGTTGTGGAGGCACAGCACTGTTGTGCCCAATGCCCCCACAGCCTGCAAAGGCTTGTCCACCATCCCCCAATGCTGTGGCACACTGCTGTTGACAGTAGTTCAGCCAGCGTACCACAACCTTCTAAAAAATCAGCCGCTGCAATCAGGGGTTGCCTCATCATTGCAGCGTCAACCATCCACTGCAATGAGGGAGCAACCCGTCATTGCAGGGCCGGATGTATCCCTGATATTGTTTGTGAACATGGTGGTGGCTTTCTGCTGTATTCACAAACAATATTTACCCCCCACCATGTTTATTTGACAATGGGGGAGCCCACTCCCCGTCAGCATAATGTAACCCCACCCTGGTTTTATTGTCTGCCGACAGGGTGCCCAATCCCCGTCGGCAGAAAGGAATTCCCCACCCTGCTTTTGTTGTTTGCCAACGGGGGTGCCCAATCAACATCAGCAGAAAGGAATTCCCTGCCCTTGTGTTGTTTGACAATGGGGGTGCCCAATCCCCTGTCGGCTACAGCTTGCCCCCCCCAAAAGCAAGACTCTGGTAGCACGCTGGGAGCCCACCCCAGCGTGCCACATGGCCCTTTTGTTGTTTGCCAAAGGGGGTGCCCAATCCCCCATCGGCTACAGCTGTCCCCCAAAGCAAGACTGTGGTGGCATGCTGGGAGCCCACCCCAGCGTGCCACATGCCCCAGTAAAGTTAAAAACCATCCCGCAACGTGTTTTTTTTTACCTGAAAAAAAGGAAACGGTCCCTCGTAGTCTCCCTGCCCCACCTCCCACAACCCGCACCCACCCACTGCACACACCCTTCACCCCATACTTACCTCCAGAGCTCTGTGCAATGATCTTCGGTGGACAGGGAACATGTCTGTACTCTTCAAAGCCGACCACGAACTGAGGAAATGCCTGAAAGCTGTATAATGTAATAAATAGGGTTTTTTCAACTTTAGTGCATATCTTGGGCATTTTGGGGAATTTTTTTCACCAAATTTTCAACATGGGGTTTTTAGGACCCTCCTCATGACTATTTGAACTGTCAAGGCATTATTCGGCCCCGAAAGGTGGTTTGGCAGTCACTGCGTGGAATCACCCTTCAGTGCCGATTAACAAAACGACAGTGCCAGTGTTCATGAGGTCGGCTCTGAAAAAGCCTATGTTGCAAATTTGGTCAAAAAAATCCAAAAAATTACTGTTTTATGAGTGTGCGTTGCGCAGTTGCTACACCCACTTGTAACTTCGTGAATTTGCGATATTTTCATGCCAGATTTTCAACATTGCCATTTTGTCACACCTCCTTGTGAGCTGTACAGCTGTCATTGTTCACATCCTGGCCAAAATGTGTTTTTGCAGTTCCGGCGCAGAATAGCACGGTTGCTTTAAGAAATCAGTGTTCAGGACAGATTAAGAAAATAACAGTGACACTGTTCATGAGTAGAGGTCCTAAAATGCCTATGTTGAAAATTTGGTAATGATACTGCATAAATTGACTGTGTTACTAGTGTGCGTTGTGCAGCTGGCACGCACGCTCATAACTTCGCAAATTTACAATATTTTCACTCCAGATTTTCAATATTGCCATTTTCCCAGACCTACTTATGAACAGTACAGCTGTCATTTTTCCCATCCTGACCAAAATGTGTTTTCGCACTTCCAGCGCAGAATAGAGTGGCCGCTGCGCGAAATCACTGTTCAGGACAGATTAAGAAAATTACAATGATACTGTTTATGAGCAGAGGTCCAAAATGCCTATGTTGAAAATTTGGTGATGACAGCCCTTCAATTGACTGTGTTACAAGTGTGTGTTGCGCACTTTCCAAGGACCCTTGTAACTTCACAGATTTGTAATATTGTCACACCAGATTTTTAACAGTGGCATTTTTTCACACCTCCTTATAAGCAGCACAGTTGTCATTTTTTACATCCTAACCGAAATGTGTTTTCACAGTTCTGACACAGACCTGTGCAGAATTAAAGGTAAAAGACAAGCTGGAATGATGATAAAGTTTTTGTTCACAAGACATTGGTAAGTGTGTTTAATCCCAGTTAGACACATACTTAAGACGTGCTGATCCCACAAGCCTTTGACTTGATCACTGACTCAATGCAGGTTCATACGAGACAATGTGAATTACGTACAGAATTATACAAATCATGGCAGATCTTTGTGTAAAACAGTCACAAAATAAGCACAAAGATAAAACAAATTTAGAAGTTTTAACAGTTTCAATTGCACTGAACTACAAAGACAGACCTCAAATATCTGCTGAACTGTTTAAACTTGAGAAGATTCAGCAGAGTATCTGTTAGTTTGTTTAATAAGTTGACATCCCTGTCAGCAAATGACTGCTTGCCCAGTTGAGTACATCAGAAGGGAGGTTCAAGGGCATTCTGGCCATGCTCCTGATGTTGTATTGGTTGGAAATGGTGTGGAAACAACTATTTAGAGTGAGGGGGGTGCAGGCCAAGGAGCACCTTTCTGGCTAACAGATAAGTCTGGAGCTTTATTCTGCTTGGCAATGGTAGCCAACTTGTTAAGGTGTAAAGGATGCGGCTATGGGCAAGCTTATCCACCCCAAGAGCAAAGCGACATGTCTTATTGCAGATCAACTTAATCTGTTTAGCACCACATCACAGGCAGTTGTGTAGTCATGGAGGCCATAATCGATAAGTGACAGGACAGGGCTGGCCACTATACTTTATTTATTTATTTATTGAAATGTTTCACCAGGAAGACACACTGAGCAACAAGTTGCTTGTCTCCCAGTGCAATCTGGGGGTAGGGGAACATGAGGATAGTATACAGAGATTTGGTACACAATATAGATATACAATTTGATTACATTCAATAAAGTGAGCAGACTATACAGAAGTACTAAAAAGGAGGAATGCTAACAGTAATGAACTAGATAGATACGATAGCACTGATATCTTTGGCAAATGCATGGTGGGACATAGCTTTAAAGTTAGAAAATTGCTGGATAGAATACAAGAAGGTTGAACTAGGGCAAGATTGCAAGGAGAGACACAGATACAGTAGAATAAAATTTGCAAGATGTAACAGAAAGTGCAAGGTTGACTATAAGTGCATTAGATATTAGGGGTTAGCCAATAACTACAGCTAGTAAGGGGGGGGTTAGGTCCCCAGCATCTGCAGTGAGGTTGTTCTGATTACAGAACAGGGCATCCAGTATTAGATACATACATAGATACATAGACAGTGTCGGCAGATAAGGGCCTGTGGCCCACCCAGTCTGCCCATTTAAGTTTCTAAGTTCAGTTTATGTTTTCCAAGAAGTCTGTTGCCCCTTACCCCTGACCTCCAGAATTCCTTTATGTCTATCCCATGCATTCTTAAATCCCATGATTATTTCAGCCCCCACCACTTCATCTGGCAGGGTGTTCCACTTGTCCACCACCTGTTCTGTGAAGAAATTCTTCCTCACGCTTCCTCTGAATCGCTCCTCCCTCCAACTTCATCCCATGCCCTCTAGTCCTGGAACATCTTTTTCGCTTAAAAATAGTGCATTCCTGCACCCTGTTCCTCCCTGTAAGATACTTGTATGTCTCTATCATATCCCCTCTCTCCCTCCTCTCCTCCAGGGAGTACATGTTCAGGGCCTTCAACCTGTCCTCATAGGACTTGTGATGCAATCCATGCACCATCTTTGTTGCCCTCCTCTGAACCTTCTCTACCCTGTCTATGTCCTTACATAGGTAAGGTCTCCAGAACTGCACAGTGTACTCCAGGTGCGGCCTCACTAGTGTCTTGTATAGTGGAATTATGACCTCCCTTTTCCTGCTGGTGATGCCCCTGCCTATGCATCCCAGCATCCTATTTGCTTTACCTGCTGCCTTGTCACACTGTTTCCCTGCCTTGAGGTCATCAGAGATGATTACCCCAAAATCCCTTTACTGCTTGGTGCATGCTATATCCTCACCCCCCAACTGATATATTGTGCCAGGGTTTTTGTGCCCCATATACATTATCTTGCACTTCCTTGCATTGAATTTCAACTGCCAAACCCCTGACCATTCTTCAAGTTTCTGCAGGTCCCTTCTCATTCTGTCTACACCCTCTGGTGTGTCTACTCTGTTACAGAGCTTTGTGTCATCAGCTAACAGTGAAATTCTGCCTTCTAGGTCCCACGCAAATGTCACTGATGAAGATATTGAATAGTACCGGTCCCAGCACTGATCCCTGTGGTACCCCACTGGTCACTCTTCCTCTGTGGAGTGACAGCCATTTACAACCACCCTCTGTGTCCTGCTGCCCAGCCAGTTACCTACCCACCACACTACTGTCCTGCCCACACCCATATTCCCCAGTTTGTGCAATAGTCTTCTATGTGGCACAGTTTCAAAGGCCTTGCTGAAGTCTAGATAGGCCATGTCCACTGCCCTCCCCTGATCCACCTCCCTAGTCACCCAGTCAAAAAATTCAATGAGGTTGGTCTGACATGACCTCCCCCTGGTGAAACCATGCTGCCTTGGGTCCTGTAGTCCATTGACAACCAGATGTTCCACCAATCTCTCCTTCAGTAGTGCTTCCATGACCTTCCCACTACCGAGGTGAGGCTGACTGGTCTGTAGTTCCCGCTTCCTCTTTGTTCCCACCTTTGTATAAGGGGACTACATCTGCTATCCTCCAGTCTTTGGGTACCTCCCTGTTTCTAGTGATCGGCTAAACAGGATGGCAAGAGGTTCAGCCACCACCTCTCTAGTTCTTTAAGGACCCTGGGTATCCCATCTGGCCCCATTGCTTTATCAACTCTCATTACTTCCAGTTCCTTCAGACCCTTTCTCGTGTAAAGGGACATGTGTCCATTTCTGCACTATTCTCACCCCTTGTACTCCGTTCAGATCCATTACCCTCTTCTTCCTCAGTAAAGACTGAGCAGAAATACCTGTTTAATATGTCAACTTTACTGTTGTCATCCTCCACACAGCCCCCATCCTCCCCATTCAGTCTCACTATCCCTCCCTTTGCCTTTCTTTTTTCACTTATGTACCTGTAAAAGATTTTGTCCCCTCTACCCACTGATTTTGCAATGTGTTCTTCTGTCTGAGCTTTGGCTTCCCTTACTGACCTCCCTGCTTCCTTTTGCTTCTCCTGGTACTTCTCCCTATCCCCTTCTGCCTGTGTCTTTTTGTACTGCCTGAATGCAATCTTTTTGGCTTTCACTTTCTTTGCTACCTCTTTGGAAAACCATAATGGCCTCCTCTTCCTTTTCCTCTTGCTAACCTGCTTAATACATAATTCTGTTGCTCTTGTAATCCCCATTTTAAATACTTCCCACTGTTCCTCAACCCCTGATTCCTGCCCCATTCCCTAATGCCTCCTTCAAGTATCTCCCATTTTCCCAAAGTTTCCCCAAAATCCAGGATACGTGTTTTGTGTGGTTTGGTTCTGCTCTTTCTGTGATTTCAAACCACAGCGACTGGTGGTCACTGTTCCCCAGGTGCTCCCCCACTCTTAACCCCATCACACTGTCCCTGTTTGTGAGCACAAGGTCCAGTATTGCCTTCTGCCAAGTTGGTTCCATGACCAGTTGCTTTAGGAAGGCACCCTGATAGGAGTCCAGGATAAATCTGCTCCCAGTTGATGCTGCTGCTGGGATGCTCCAGTCCACGTCTGGAATATTGAAGTCTCCAACCAGTACTACCTCACCCTTGTCTGCCATCCTCTGAACGGCTAGCATCAACTCCCTATCTGTTTCTTCCTCCTGGGCTGGTGGTCTATAGACCACACCTGCGCGGATGGCTGGCCCCATTTTCCTTTCCAGCTTAACCCACAGTATCTCTCCCCCATTTTGTTCCTCCTGGATCTCTGTGGCCCTTATGTCATTTTTCACATAGAGTGCCACTCCTCCTCCCTTCCTGCTCTTCTGTCTCTTCTGAATATGTTGTAGCCAGGTATGGCCAACTCCCAGTCGTGGTTATCATTACACCAGGTTTCAGTGATGGCCACAATGTCCAGGTCTGACTGCACCATGACAGCCTCCAGATCTTCCATCTTGTTGCTAAGGCTCTGGCATTTGCACACATGGCTTTCCATGATTTGACCTCCCTAGACTGTTTGGCTGTTCTACTCAGCCCTTCCTTGGTTGTCCTTTATCCCTGGTTCTCCTTGCTGTCTGCCCTTCTGCTGAATTTTGCCCCTATTCTGCCTATCCACCTCCTGAGCGCTAATCTCCATCTTTTGCACACTGCATTGTAGAGACAGCAACTCCTCTGGTTCACTGGTTCCACTGCTAGCTGTGGCGGGTGAGCTAGTAGGTGCCCTCCTTGCTGGCCTGCCACCCCCCCTTTGCTAGTTTAAATACTTGTCAATGTAGCACTTAAACTTATCATTGAGTGCTTGGATTCCCCTCCAGGATGGATGCAGGCCATCAGGCTTGAACAAACCTCCATCCCTCCAGGTGGGTCCCCAGTCACCAATGAATCCAAACCCTTCCTCACAGCACCAGTTCTTCAACCATGAGTTAAAGTTCCTGGTGTATGCACCCCTATGCTCTCCCTTGCCTCTCACAGGTAGTACTTCTTAATCATGGTGGTACTATTTTAACCATGACCACCATGTTGGCAACAAAAGGGTCAAATGATAAGGTATCATCCAGAATTACTTCGTAGTATTTAAAGTTCTGCAACTGTTCAAGGTTTTGTCTCAGGTCATTTTGGATGACAGGGGGAGGGTACTGTCCTCATCTGTGGGGGCCAGTGAAGAGCATTGTCTTTGTTTCGTTGTAATTTAGGACCAGTTTGTTGTGAGAGAACCATCTTTCTATGGTCCTGAAGTTACACTGGAGAATGGTGAAGAGGCTATCAAAGTCAAGGTTTTTGTATAGATAACAGCATCATTAGCAGATACAGTACAAGGCACACTAAACTGTTTCACCAATGAGTTGGTTTAGCATTGTTTTTTAACGCTGCAAATGCACTGGCAACTCATATTGCATTGTTTTTCAGTGCTTAACTAACTCAAGAGCAATGTTTGTAAAATGTTTTTGTAGCTCATTTGGAATGCTCCTGTAGTCCAGTCACAATGCAATGCAAAACTGAGTTTTGATTCTTAAGAAACCATTTCTGCAGAGCTTTGTTCTGGATCCAACAACACGTGTGCAACTCATTCAGAAATGATAAACCAACTCATTGAAGGAACAGTTTAATGTGACTTGTACTGTGGAACTATGTTGGCTGTGTGACAGGCATCAGGCTGGTGGTTTATAAAGTGGCCAAACAGGAGTGGTCCCAAAATAGAGCCACTGGGGACACCAATAGATACTCCCCTAGTGTCATACAAGGATCCATCAGTCTTCATACACTGTGTACAATTAGTGAGATAACTCTGGAACCAGGCTACTGTGTTCTGAGACAGACCAAGGACAAGGAGTTTGCTGAGTAGAAGCTTATGGTTGACCAGGTCAGAGTTTTTTGTTGGCAATATAAATAGCTCCAACCAAACCTCCATTATCAAAGGCCTCTTGAATATACAGTAGTTGGAATATTCCAAAAGCACAGTATTGGTGCTGGCACTGTGTTGTTTCCTAAAGCCATGCTGTTGGACACATTGGATTTTGTACATTTCGAGATATGAGACAAGTTGATCAAAGATTAGTCTCTCAAGGGTCTTTGGCAAGAGGAAGAGAATAGAAATTGGTGGTAGTTGGCTAGGCTAGACAGGTCACCACTTTTGAATAGTTGGTGAACTGGTAATAATGCAGGGAAAAGTTAAAAATTTGGGAAATGGGATGGGAACATTCCTCTACCACCAGGACATGTAACTTCATATCAATCGAGTCACTCCCAATCCTGGTTTCCCAAGCACCTTACTGATATATTTAGAGGTTTCCTTAACTGAGATAGTCTTACAGTAGAATGTTGGGTAACATGGTTCAGGGCCCAGAAGCTGGGTGGCTTCAGAACCGCATCCACCACAAGGGGTCTGAGCAAGCTCTGCAGGTATTATGAAATTTAGGTCAGTAAAGGCTAAACTGAATTTACTGGCAGTTTCAGCAGGATCAAGGACCTGATAACCATCAGCCAAGAGCAATTTTGGTGACATGTGTTCTACCTTGTCAAGGGGTTCCAAGACATTGTTCCAGAGTCTTTTGCCATTGCTCCAGTTATGGGTCTGCTGGTCCTTGCAGAAGTGAGACTTAGCCATTCTGATCACACTGGTGAACTTCTGTTAGTCCAAAAATGTTTGGTATGACAGAGTCTGCCAAGACAAACACTGACTTTATCAGTCAATATAGGGTATAAAAGACAATGTGTGGTTAAATAGTACCCCAATATATTTATAACAAGAGACAGGCTCCAGGGAAGAACAATTTACAGTAATTGTTATTTATTTTACTTATTTATTTATTTATTTATTTATTTCATAGTTCAGAAAATAACCTTTGAGCAAAACGTTCTTTTCCAAAGGTTCCACATCAAATAAAGTACATGACAAAACAACAGAAAGTTACAATGACAGTGGTCTCAACTCACAATCATGAAGTTACATTTGGAAGGACATCAGTGGTTCATTTACACAGGTAGTAAATATTCAAGTACAAGTGAGAAACAACTACACCAAAGATTCGTAGCAAATCGAGATAAGGTTGCAAAGGAATCAAAAATATAAAACACTTACAAATAAAATACAGCCAGGAGAACACTAGAAATACAAGGAACATCCAGGGCAATGGAGAAGCAGCCTGGAGTCAGGCTTTGTCCTGGTTTCAGGGATGAGGAAAGAATAAAGAGTTAGGGCTAGGGAAGTTAGGGAACACAGAAAGGGGGTTGGGCGAGGAAGGCAGACAGGTTGCTCATATAGGGCCCCTAGAGGCCCACTATAATAAATAAGTGCAAGGAACAGGCAGAGGGAAACTGTTAAAAGTAAGAGCAAGGACAGGGAGGAGGAGGAGGAGCAGAGAATGCAAAGGGCCAACCCCACCATCTACCATAAAAGAGCCAGTCCTGCCTGAGCAGATGAAGAAGAAGAAGAAGAAGAAGAAGAATTAAAGTGTTCTAGCAAATGGCTCTTTCTACAAATCAAGTACCTTGTTTTCTTTTGATTAACAATTAACAGATTTTGCTGAAATCAAGTCACACTGTGACTATGTCTTGTTGAAGACAAATGTTTGTACAGTATTCAGTGATTTGTGGGCAAACACAAGAACAGTGTCAGTATTTATAAATAGAGAAAATATAAGAGCCCCTGGATAGAACCCTGGGAAACCTAAGAGATACCAAAGAAGATGAGGAAATAAGAGTCACCGCAAGAAACAGATTGAGTGTGAAAAGAAATAAAACACTCCAAAACATTTTTCAAACACCCATAAGTAAATTGAGAATGGATGAGAATAGCATGATTGATTAACATTTGAGAAATTGATAGACACTGAGCCCACAAAGTGCCCAGAATCCAGACAGTTTGTTAGCAAATCATGAAAGTCAATAGGTGCTCAATGGCAGGTAGTCTACTCCAAAACTGATGTCAGTCTCATTCCCTCACCTTTGAAATTCTGGCATGGTCTAATGCAAATGAACTGGTCTACCCCCAAATTGATATCGAACCCCGTTCATTCCCCCTTCCAGTCAGTCATTCTGCTTCTTCCCTTCACACTCTGAAATCTCTCCTCTGTGATTTCACTACTCACACCTGCAGTTGCTCATGACACTGGGTCCTGGTCTATTGTGCGCTGCCCTCCACCCAGCATTGTCATTAGCACAGCTCCCCTCCAGTTTTCTTCCACTGCTCTGACCCCTGATTAGTGTTGCATTGTTGCTCACTGCAGATTGTCTTACTGTCTTTATTCTGCACTTTTTATTGCAGTGCACATTTCCTGGTCAGACTCAGAAGCATTGCCAGTGAAATGCTCATTTTGTTGTGCTCATTTGCATATCATTACATTTTTAAACACTGTGTTTTGTAACTGCACTGCACCCTCCCCTTCCAATTTCCCCCCAGGATACATCTGGAAATGGGCTGCTACCAGTTCAGTATGTCTTTCCTAGTAAAACTTTTTCAATAGATAGATAGATAGATAGATAGATAGATAGATAGATAGAGACAGATAGATACACAGATAGATAGACAGATAAGTAAGTGAGTAAGTAAGGAGGGAAGTAAAACATATCATGGTCTTCTTCCTCACCTTTGACATTTTGCATGATCTGGCACCAACTTACAGTACCTCAATTCTAGCTGTTCTCCAGGGCATCTACTGATTTTGATCTGTTATCTAACCCTTTTTATTTAACTTATCTACTTGGTGATTTTAAATTTTCCAGTTACTCTGTCCTGTGGAACAGTCTCCCTTGTGGACATTCAATCATAATCACTGACAAGTACTCTAAATTGTTCCTCAAAACCATTACATTCTGCAAGACTTTAAGTGATTATTATCCGAAAAGCTTTTTCAGTCATACAGTACCACTGTCAATATATTGCTTCCTACTGCTCATTAATATTCAAAATATTATCTAGTTTTTCTGTGTAGCCAGGAAGTATCTTTAAAGTAGTCTGCATTACCAGGTAATACAAATAATAAATACAATAACATGCTATTGTAGAAAAACAAAATCCACTTTAACAAGTGACAGTGACTCCTGGGAATGGGTTAAAGCTACTGTACAGCAAACAAAGGCAAAACTTAGTAGGTGATAACCACATTTAAGATTAATGAACTGTCCAGAACAATAGAGCTATCCTTAAGGACTGCCAGTGAGAGTGGCTATTAACTATCCCTCTTCCAGTGAGGGTCAGCTAAGGAGCCTCTTTAAGACACAGAATTGTGTCCAACTGTGGCATAGATCATCAGGAGTTCCTTTCTTTAGGGTGTCTTTCCATCCACTCTAAAAAAAGGTGGTGGCGAGGCCTCTTCTTAAGAAGGCATCTTTGGACTCAGACGATCTTGCAAACTACAGACCTGGCTCGAACCTTCCCTTTCTTGGAAATTGATTGAGAATGTGGTGACATTGCAGCTAGAACAAAATTTGGAGAGGCATGATATCTATGAGCCCCTCCAGTCCTTATTTTGACCTCACCATAGTACAGAAACTGTCCTTGTCCAGATACTTCATGATCTCCTCTCAGCAAGGGATAGTGAAGAATGCTCTGTCCTCATCCTTCTAGACATTACATTGGCTTTTGACACGGTGGACCATGGGGTGCTTTTGGCTCATCTCAAACACTATGTGGAACTCTCGGGCACTGTCCTGTGGTGGTTTGAGTCCTACATAACCAGAAGGATGCAGCAGGTGATACTGGGCTCCTATACATCGAGCAGTGTTGCACTCTGCTGAGAGGTGCATCAAGGGGTGATCCTAGCTACCGTGATGTTCACTGTGTACAAATTGCCAGTGGGGGAGATCATCACATGCTATGGCTTGGCATTTCCCTACTATGCTGATGATACCCAGCTGTATATGTCTTGTGCCCCTGATTATAGGGTGGCTGTCTCAAAATTGAAAGAGTGTCTTATAGATATTCAAGACTGGATGGCAGCTAGCTGGCTTCAGTTCAATCCATCTAAGATGGAGGTGCTACTAGTGGAGCCGAGGCAGCTCAGTTCTACTGCAGCAACTAGGGGCACTTTCCTTCCTTCATTGGGGTGAGTGACTCTCCATCCTGCAGATAGGGTTACAAATCTGGGGGTCATTGTGTAGAGTCCAAGCTAACCCTGGAATTCCAGGTGTCAGCTGTTATCTGCAGTGGCTACTAGCATCTCCATAATATTGCTTGGATTATGCCCTATCTCAAGGCAGTCAACCTCATAACACTGGTGCATGCCTTGGTTTCATCCAGGCTGGACTTCTGCAATGCTCTTTACCTGGGGCTGTCCATGAGACTGATGTGCTGCCTGCAGCTTGTTCAGAATGTGGCAGCCTTGCTGGTTACTGGAACATCTTATTCCGAATATATCATGCCAGTTCTCCACACTCTCCAATTGCTTCCTGTTAGGTGGCACATCAGTTTCAAGGTCTGCTTGTTAAAATACATGGCCCTACGTGGCCTGGGTCCAGGCTATCTGAAAGATGTCCTGATTCCATATGTTCCTGCTTGTGCCCTCCAGTCAGCAGAGGCAGACCTCCTTAGCATTCCACGCTCTTGCTTAAAATCATCAGGTGAAAGGGTGTTCAGTGTGGCAGCTCCAATCCTATGAAACACCCTTCTTCATGAGGTGAATGGGGCTCCCTCACTGACTGCTTTTAAAAACTCTCTAAAAACTCATTTTTTTAATTTATGCTATTTGTACTTGTATCTATATTTGATTTTAGGAATAGTTCTTTTACTTTATTGTAAGGTGTTCAGAACCTTAGTAATTTGGTGCCATATAAATAAAATTGGCATTGGCATTGGCAAAAGAAAATGCCTGCAAACAGTTTGATTTCAACAAATGTGATTCAGCTGCAGAACTCACTGTAAAAAATGTATAGCTTACTTAGAAGAGTATTGTAACTCCTTGTTAAAGCAGGATTTCAATTAATCACTCAGCTTATAGCAAATGAGTAACTTTGAGAGCAACTACTTTGATACTATTTTTGCCACCTAAAAATCCCACAGGCCCACCTGAAAAATAGGTGTTATAAATATGGCTATCAAATAAAATAAAAAAGATTGTTAAATATCATATCATTATTGCCTTTTATGAAATCCAGTACCACTGTTGACTGGACATAGCCAGGGAGAGTGTCCCCACTAAGACCAGGATCCTGGACTTTAGGAAGGTGGAGTTTGGGAAAATGGGGAAAAGTACTAAAAAAGCACTGGCAAAAATTACAGTAACTATGGTGGTGGACCAAAAATGGGTTCTTATTAAAGAGGGCTTAAAGTCTGCAACAGAGGAGTGTGCTAGATACAAAAGGAAGAACTCAAGGGTTAAAACATCTAGCTGGTACAGCTCTGAGGTAGCCCAGTGAGTGAGGAATATGAGGCTGGCCTACAACAAATACAAAAGGACCGAGAGAGGAGGACAGGGAAAAATAACCTGGACCTGGTGAAAGAGGCAGGAAGGGTGGTTCAGAGATCCAAGACACAGAAGGAACTGCAATTAGCGGGGGAGATTAAGAAGGGGGAGAAGGCTTTCTTCCCCCATATAAGTGAGAAGAGAGACAAGAAAGATGGGATAATCAGACTAAGACAAGGAGACAGGTGGGTGGAGGAAAATTGGGAGATGGCGGAGCTAATGAACAAATACTTCTATTCTGTCTTCACCAAGGAGAAAGACAGACCGGTGCTGAACGAGGGAAATGGGGACCTGATGGGGGAGGAGGACAGATAGGGCAATAGAAAAGGAAAGATTGAGGGAAAGGTTGCTAGCATTGAGGGTAGACAAATCACCAGGCCAAGATGGCATGCACCGTTGCTGAGAGAACTGGCAGCGGAGCTTGTGGAGCCACTGGCAAACCTGTTCAGTTGTTTACTGGAGCTGGGCATGGTACCGCAGGACTGGAGAAAGGTACACCTGGTGCCCCTCCACAAGAGTGGTCCCAGGGAAGACACCCAGGTACTACAGAACAGTCAGTATCACTTCAATAGTGTGCAAACTAATGGAGACCATAATGAAGGAATAACTGATAGAGCATCTAGAGAAATAGTGTCTCCAGGATGCTTGGCAGCATAGATTTACGGGAGGAAAGTCTTGCCAAATGAATTTGATTGACTTCTTTGACTGGGTAACCAAAACAATGGACAGGGTACAAGCAGTGGACATCCTCTACTGGATTCCTTGTTTAAGTGTGGGCTAGCCAGATATGCAGGCACTATTGAAATTATCTTTAAGATCATGCATACCTTCCCTGATATTTATTCTGCTATTTCTGGGCTGTCCTGCTTTTGTAGAGTTCGATGGATTAATTTTGCAAAACTGTTATTGTGCTTTTAGTGCAATTTGGTATTTGGCTTAAATACTTTTTATGTATTATCTTGAGGTAATTCCTGCCTGTCACTTTAAATTGATTAGTATTTAACTGGCACAACTGCAGCTAGCCCCCCCCCCAACATAATTTTCCATTGCTGCTGCTGCTATTTTGGATTGTTGTGTGAGATTCTTAATATTTTATATGAATAAAATGTTTATGCAGCTGATAATGGTGCCAGTATTTTCTGTTTGCTGCTATTGACTTTGACTAGGCACAGTTGTTTATTGTGGAGCGAGCCTTGTTTGTATTCACTGGGTTCACAGTTTTCAAAGCCACAGCTGAGTTTTCATGGTGCTGAAGTAGTGTGAGATGCTCTGACCCTACACCAGGGAGGACCCTGCTGCAGTACTTACACGGCCTCACAGCTTAGCCACCATGGACATTTTGGGGGCTCAAACGGACCCCCCACACACACCTGTTGCCTCAGCCCTATGAGTTGGCATTGAGGGCTGGGGGCATGATGTTCTATTTTTTGTAAAATAGTATTCCCTTGTATGGTGATATGGCAGTCTTTGGAGCTGGGGGTGCACTCTGGTGCCAACCCCACTCTGCCTCCAGGAACAACATGGGCTTCCTCACAGAATTCTGCACCAAGGGGACTAGTCTGTGCATCATTTGGAAATGCAAACAGACTTCCTATTCATCATACCAAATGATGTGCCGACAGCTACTTCCCCTCAACAAATACATGAAATGTAGGCACACTTACCCACAGGCTGAGGAAAGACAGCATTTACTATTCAATATGTGAAAAAAGGTTCCAATACAGGATGAAATTACACTCAGCTAAAAGGTTTTCATGCAGCAGTAGCCCAACAACCCCAATGTTTTTGTAACATTCTACCTCTTATTCTGAGGGGGGACCTCAGAATTAAAACCATTTTCATGTGCTGAATACTAAATGTTAATATTTGTAGCTGACCTATGCTGCAGACATTTGCTATAAATAGTTTTGCATCACCTGGATTGTATCAGCATCTTTCTTCAGCCTATTGGTGAGTGTGCTTACATCTCTTGTGTTCTCAAATGTCTCTCTGACTGACCCCTGTTTAAGTACACTGAAACCCTCTTACTGACCAGTTCCATCTGTGCTGATACACTCATTTCATTTTTTTCATTTTAAATTTTTAAACTTGTTGGCTGATGAGCAATATTGCCCGTTTTCACTCCTGCTCCCTTGCCCCCTACATGTTGCATATAAACTGTCAGCTGACAGCTACTAAAATTTTGTCTGTGCACCTCAGGTAACTGAGAGAAAACTACTAACTGGCATTCTGGATTCCAATAACCCCTAATAATGGATCAAGGGTCAAGGGGGCCTCTTGACAAATGTGGATATTTCAGACTTGGGGGAATGTGGGCTATGGACAGCTGGCCATCATAAAAAAAACACATTCTGAAGCTGGCAATCTTGTTCCACATTGCCAGCACCACTTTGAAAACAGGGTAAATGATTTTACATGGATGGCAGGATGAGATGAATGGTGAAAGAACTGCTGCAAGGGTACAAGGTTTTTAAGGGCCTTTGAACTTGTTTTCTAAAAATAATTAACACCTGAACATTTAGTGACTACCAGGTCAAATATTCACACCAAGCCACTTGTATAAATGCTAATCTTTGTTTAAGGCTGGCTGAAAAGGCTTCATAGACAAAAGATTCCTAATAACAGGCCTTTATCATTTTTCAAATTGATATTGAGAAAAACAATCTGCAGACATGTTTCACCCTTTGGAACTCCTTTGAGTAGTACAGTTGTTATCCCAGCCAAACACCAGCCAGTCTCAGTGGAACGTGGACAGTTAGTACTCTCAAGAGGCAGCATACTGGCAAGGTATCTTGTAAGAAGGGCATTGTAATGAGGGTAACCACTCAAAAGCTCATGGGGAGTACAGCACGTTAAACAAATGCGCTGTGAAAATAACATGACTGAAAAGAGCTATTGAGGGAATTACAGTGTAGGCACTACAGTACTCTACATTTAGCTCTTTTCAGTCAGGCCAAGCAGCCTAAGGTTCTGATTGTGTGCTGGGTCACCATACTGGCTCTGTGGCTTAGCTGTTAGAGTAAGGGACTACAAATGGTTGGTATGAATGATTGGTACATCTGGCTGATCTGGGTTCGAGTCTTCCCCCATCGTTTTTTGTTTTCTTGGTGGTTTGTGCGTTCTCGAGGATGTATATTAAAAAGTATGGGTGGTGCAGATGGCGAAGCCTCTCATGTGGGAGGGGGTACGGGGGCAAAGCCACCGACATAAACTTGTCATTGTCCTGCCATCCGCTTGAATCTGGCTGTAAACTGGGGGTGTGGCTTAGGCAGAAGTAAACCAGGTGTCTGCATTTAGATTTCCCTGTAGTTAGCTTTTGGCCAGAGCAAGGCTGTCAGAGCAAGGACAAGGAGGCAACTGAGTAGGAGAAAAGCAGACATATACTTTATTAGAAGTGAGGGACTGCAAGGTAAATTAAATTAGGGTAAAAAACAAATATCAGAGTTTGTGTGCTAGTCTGATTTGGGGATGGAAACTGTTATCATTTTTGCAGTTAGCTGGGTAAAGAGGAGAGCTGTAAATTGGGGGGATGGCTTAGGCAGAAGTAAGGAAACAGTACAAACCAAGCACCATCCACCAGAGACTTGAGCAGAAGTGCAAGGCTGTAATTCCTTTAATGGCAAAATACAAAAGCAAAAATGGCACAACTAGCTCAATGTGCCATGTAGGTGCGTGATCCCCCTCACACTAGGCCCAACCGGTTTTAGGCATGCGCACTTCCTCAGGGATGGCCTTAACTCTTAAAACACCATACTTACGTAGTGCAAAATTTAAAGGTGCGGTACATATAATACACCAAAAAGAAAAAAAGGTAAGGTAAAAAAGTGATAGATATTCCAACATATTTTTAAGTTATATGGTTATACAAATGCCCCATATCAAAGTATATTAGTTGGAAAAAATTATTACTGCTTGCTAATAAATGCAACAACACTAAACAGTGTGAATTTGGTAAATTATGGCGAATTACATAAGGAACTTACTATTTAATCCAGTTGTCAAGACAACAGTCTGGAAATTAATTCTAAGTAGTTCCAAAAAATACATAAGAGACTAACTGTCCAAAATCAATATATATTCAAAACAGTGCATCAACATGAGAAATTCAGTCTTATTCTTTTCTTTGTTTCTTGAAAAAGAGGGCACGATGTCTGAGGAAGCCTGTTTTGTGAAATGTCAGCTGATTTGCACTCGTAGCAGATAGCACATTTGTACACGTTGCTTTGCATGGCTGCTGGCTGTTAGCATGGCTGCTGTGAAGTGTTACAGGTGCCGGTGTTATTATTTTTAACTGTTTTTCCAATGTGTTCTGCCACCGCTTTGGAATAATACTGCACTTTCTGATGTCTGTTTATAGCACTTTTGCTCTTAATAAAGAAGAGAAACTCTGTGATGTGGTAAGCATTTCTTGATTTTCTATAAAGAAAGCCATGTGCTTGTATGGTCAGTGCTACAGCAATGAGCTGTGTGTGCTTGATTAGTGTACAATATCAAAATGGTCATTAAGACCAGGATGCTGTAATGCCCCTAGTTGAAAAATCCAAAATGCTTTACTGCATAAAAGCATATTGTCTAGATCCCCCTCCTCTTATGCCCAATGAGACCTTTTCTATGCCGCACAATGAAAAAATATGTCTTGTAGACATAATGGGCCCAATTACAAGAGGCATGATGTAACTCGTGGGCATATGTGAGCTGCACCATGTGGCGCTATGCTGGGGACTCTGCACCCTATTCTAAGATGGGCAGAGTCCCCAGCACCTATGCCCCATGACTTGCAGCAGCCACAGGCTTGTGCCACGGAAATGGCACAATGAACCTGGGTGCTACAAGTCATGACCCACAATTTACTGTCCCCCTGGAGCCCTCCCACCCTGGAATGCACCCACAACCACCTGGGGGCATGGGTTGGGCTGGCTGGTTGGCATAGGTGATTGGGAGGGCACTTTAAAATATGAACCCGGGAGGTCCCTGCAATTTGGGAGGTGGGGGGCATGATTGTGCATGGGGGGGGCTGTGGGGCAGACTACAGAACATACCATGATGCTGCGCAGGGGTACCCTTCAGTTTGCCAGAACAGATGCCCCTTAGACCACCTCCATGCTGGTCTAACTCCGCTGTGCCATGTAATGTCTTGGAACACCATAAGAGTGAGTTATGGCAGCCGCCATTTTGGAATAGGGCACAGGTGCTGCTGTAACCCACCCTTGCGCCATGCTGCAGTTGGTTGTGGGTGTAGTGGATGGCGGAGCCCACCTTTGGTGCAACCCGCATATGGCATGGTGCATGCCATCTCTCGGAATCGTGACTTGTGGAATGCATGGCACAAAGGCATGATTTATGCCATAGGGTCCAGTGTAAATTATCTTGCACCAGGCATATTGCCACTTGGAATTGAGCCCCATATGTTTTGCTAATGTGTTTCTTTCATCTTTGCACCTTATGTTGCTTAAATGTTCACACACCCTGGCTTTCAATGGACGTTTCATCTTTCCCACATAAAATGCATTGCATTGGCATGTGGCCAAATAGACAACCCCAAGGGTGGAACAATTTATAATCTGTCTGATGTCAAAAAGACTGGTAGTGTTGGATGAAGTGAAATGTTTTGTTTTTACCAAGGCACTAAAAAATTTGCAATGGCCACATGTATAACATCCAATAGGGGGTGGTGGTAGCCTGTGTCTATTAGATTTAGTTACTGGCTGAAGACAATGTACCAGTAAATCAAACAGATTTCTCCCACATTTATATACAATCCTGGGAGGAGTAGTAGCAATCTCTGTCAGTGCAGGGTCAGTGAACAAAATATGCCAGTGTTTTTCAATTGTAGACTTAGCCTTTCCTGAATTTGTATCATAAGTTGTTATGAAATTTATGTGTTCATTATCTTGGGGTGGTCTAGTTTTATACTCCAATAGAGTAGGGCATGGGGCATATATAGTAGCAATCCTTGCTTCGTTAATAACCTCCTGGCTATAACCCCTGTTCCTGAACCTATCTGACATCTCATTCAGTCTTTTCAAAGTAAACCAGGTGTCTGCATTTAGACTTCCCTGTAGTTAGCTTTTGGCCTGAGCAAGGCTACCAGAGCAAGGCCAAGGAGGCAACTGAGTAGGGGAAAACCAGACAGATACTTTATTAGAAGTGTAGGGACTGCAAGGTAAATTGATACCTTCAATTATGGTAAAAAAAAAACACACACAAGAGTTAGTGTGCTAGTCTGAGTTGGGGAAGGGAACTATTATCATGTTTGCAGTTATATGGATGAGGAGGAGCGCTGTAAATTGTGGGGGGTGGCTTAGGCAGAAGTAAACCGAATGTTTGCATTTAGATTTCCCTGTAGTTAGCTTTTGGCCAGAGCAAGGCTATCAGAGTAAGGCCAAGGGGGCAGCCGACTAGGGGGAAGCAGACAAATACTATATTAGAAGTGTAGGATCTGCAAGGTAAACTGGGACCTTCAATTAGGGTGAAGAAAAGCACACAAGAGTTATTGTGCTAGTCTGAGTTGGGGAAGAGAACTGTTATCATCTTTGCAGTTAGCTGGATGGGGAGGAGAGCTGTAAATTGGAGGGGGATGGCTTCGGCAGAAGTAAACCAGGTGTCTGCATTTAAACTTCCCTGAAGTTAGTTACTGGCCTCCCACCCACCCGTCCATCCTCCCACCCTTAGCCAGTTCAACTTTTATAGGCACTGGATTTGATTGACAACAGGAACTTTCTGTTTGGGAGCAGGAAGGGAGGGATCACCAAGACACATAAGATTCGCCATCCTTGAAGGAAAAGAGTAGATCTCCCCCCAGCTGCTGGAGGTCTGACTCTAAACAAGGAGGAAGGAGACTACCAAGGCACATAAACACTTGACTCAGAGGAAGGAGGTAGGGCGAGAGAAGAAGAGAGGGAAGAAGAAGGAAAAAAAAAGAAAACAAACAGTACGTGGCTCTAGAGAGGGTTTGTGTAAATAATACTTCTGGGAGAGTTAGCCTGTAGATTAACTATTAGCTTGGGTGAATTTTTATGGGTAGGCAGTACTAAAGGGTGTGTGTGTGTCCAAATAGTGCTTCTGGAAGTTGTTAGCCTGTAGGTTAACTACTGGACTGGGTAAATTTTTAGGGGTATGTTAACTACTGGATTGCTTAAATTGTTAGGAGGTAGTAGGTAAGGTCTAGATATAGGGAGTAACTATGATGGGAGTGGTGCAGTGCAGTGGCTGTGGGGCGGCAGTCTTCAGGGAAACTTTCTGGAGACTGCAGTGCTGCCCCAACTGCAGGCACCTCTCTGGGCTGAGGAAGGAGGTTGCCAGACTCAAGGCCGAGATGGCTTGGGTTAGGAGAATCTACTCCCTCACTCAGGGACCACCGAGTTCACCTCCACTTCCTCAAAGTGTGCTATGTATGAGGAGCAGTTGGACAACCTTGAGCTCAGGGAGGGTTAGGGTGTGGAACGTAGGCACATCCCAAATCCCATACCACTACAGAACTTCTATGCCACACTGGCAGGGCAGGATTGCCTCACAGAGGCACCCGATGTAGAGACTGGGATGGATGTGGATGTCCTCCATGGTGGAGACCCCAAGAGGGGTGAAAGAGGACCCCAGAGGGAGAGGAAGTGAATCCTGGTGAGGGACTCGATAGTTGCAGGATACAGGTGGGGACAGGTAGGGATGTGGAGAGGGTGGTAAGTTGCTTTCCCAGTGCCACTGCTCATAGGGATGGAAAAAGGATCCTAAGAATCGCTGGGGAGGCAGGGAGGGAGGGAAAACCAGATGTCATTGTCCACTTGGGGACAAATGACCTGGCTGGGGAGAGGCCAGATGCAGTTCAGGAAGAGTTCAGGAAACTGGGAAGGGGTCTTAGGCAAGTAGCATAATCTGTCACTTTCCCCAGAGGTGCTACCTGTCCATAACAAGGAGGATGACATGAGGCTCCACACCAGAGACTTCAACTTATGGTGGAGGAAGTGGTGCAGAGAAGAGAGATTCAGATTTGCTGGGGACTGTGGCTTCATTTGGAGGGATAGAGGCCTGTACAGGGGCAATGGCCTGCATCCCTCCAGGAGGGGAACTGAGACCCTTAATGAACAGTTTAAATGCTACTTTAGTAAGCATTTAATCTAGCCAAGGGGGGAGGTGGAATAAGGCAGAAAGACATAGTATGACCCCCCCACATGCTTACAGAGTCAGCAGTGGGAATTCCAAGGGTGGGAAGTCCCACAGGAAACAAACACAAATAGGAAACCTGAGAAAGAGGGAAGGGGAAAGACAAAAGATAATAGTGGAGGAAAAGGGGAGGGGCAAAAGGGCAAGAAGAGGGGAGATAAAAGTATGAAATGGACAGCCATGTGTGCAAATGCTTACAAGTCTGGGCAACAGATGGCAGACCTAGAGCCCACTATGGCAGCAGAAGACCTGGACATAGTAGCTATTACAGAAACCTGGTGCAATGAAAACCAGGACCTGGAGGTAGCCATACCAGAGTATGCGCTATTTAGGAGGTACAGGGTAGGAAAAAAGGGAGGAGGATTTGCTCTTTATGTGAGAAGGAACATAAAGGCTGCTACAGTAATACAATGGGGACAGAGTAAAGCGGTGGTACTGTTGGTCACCCGGAGACAGAAAGGAGGGCTGCTATTAGGATAGGGGTGACCTACAGACCTCCAGCACAGGGTGAGGAAGGAGATAAGGATATCATAGATGACATACAAGGGATGGCTAACAAGGGTGAGGTACTGCTAGTGGGGGACTTCAATCTTCCAGATGTGGATTGGAGCCTACTTGCTGCAGCATTAGTCAGAAGTAGGAAAATCCTTAACTCCCTGCAGGGGGCATTCCTCAGGCAACTAGTTAAAGAACCCACTCATGAGGGGGTGTTACTGGACCTGATACTGTCAAACAGGTACAGTGTCAGTAATGTCACAGTGGGAAGCCACCTGGGGACCAGTGATCATCATATCATGTGGTTCAGTATAAGGACAGAGCCTGAACCAAGCCACACTAAAACAAGGGTCCTGGACTTCCGGAGAGCTGATTATAAGAAAATGGGAGAATGCCTCAGGGAAGCCCTAGTAGGAATAGGGAATAAGGGTGGGGTAGAGGAAAAGTGGGCAAGAATAAACCAGGCCATTGAGAATCTGTGTCAAGCAGGTTACTAAGAGCAAGAGAAGTAAGAAACTGCTATGATTCTCCAAGAAAGTAGCAGAGAAGGTAAAGGAAAAGAAACTCGATATTCAAAAGATACAAGATGACATAGAAGGAAGAGGATAGGGAGAGTTATTAAGAGAAACAAAGGAAGGCAGTTAAGAGAGCTAAAGCACAAATGGAGGAAAACATTTCCAAATCAGCAAAAAATGGGGATAAAACTTTCTTCGAGTACATAAGCGAAAAGATGAAAAAGTAAGACAGGGATAGTAAGACTAAAAGGGGAAGGGGGAAGTGTGAAAGAGGATCAGAAGAAAGGTGACACATTGAATAAGTACTCTGAATAAGTACTTTTGTTCAGTATTCACAAAGAAATGAGTAGGTGACATTGCCACAGATAGTGGAGAATTGCATTAAGGGAAGAGAGGTGGACAATAGCCCTTTTATGGAGGAGAGAGTCCTAGCAAAACTAAAAGGAGACAAGGCTATGGAGCCAGACAGGGTTCACCCTAGGATACTGAAAGAACTACATGAGGACCTGTCTGCGCCTCTGATGGCTCTGTTCAATCTATCACTGGATATGGGGAATGTTCCAGGGGATTGGAGGAGGGTGAATGTGGTCCCACTACACAAAAGTGGGAATAGGGAAACTACCAACCTGTAAGCCTAACTTTGGTTGTGGGTAAGGTTATGGAAACTCTACTTAAAGAAAGGCTTGGAGAATACCTTAACACCAGTGGATTGCAGGATCCAAGGCAGCATGGGTTAACAGGGGGTAGATCTTGCCAAACAAACTTGATGGAGTTTTTTGACTGGGTTACCATGGTAGTGGATCAGGGAGGAGTGGTGCATGTGGCCTACCTGGATTTCAGTAAGGCCTTTGACACCACTCAACACAGAACACTGGTAAACAAGCTAGGCAGCATGGGAGTGGGTCCAAAGATAATAAAATGGGTACAAAGTTGGTTAAGTAACAGAACTCAGAGGGTGGTGATAAATGGAGTTCACTGGGTGGAAGGTAAAGTAACCAGTGGGGTGCCACATGGGTCAGTACTGGGACCAGTCCTCTTTAATGTCTTTATTAGCGACATCACAGAGGGGCTGGAAAAAAATGTATGCCTGTTCACGGATGACACAAAAATCTGCAACAAAGTGGACACAACAAGAGGGGTGGTGTAGAAAATGAAGGAAGATCTAAAAAACTGGAAGAGTGGTCAAGGCTTTGGCAATTGGGCTTTAACAGAAAAAAAATTAAAAATTATGCACATGGGGCACAGAAACCCAATGGCAATGTATCATTTGAGGGAGAGGTGTTAACAACAGCAAAACAGAAAAGGGATCTGTGGGTCATATCTGATGACCTGACAGTAGCAAAAAAGTGTGATAAGGCAGAAGGAAAGGTTAGTAGGCTGCTGGAGTGCTTAGGGAGGGGTATCACCAGCAGAAAAAGGGAGGAAGTGTTACCCCTATATAGATCAATGGTAAGGCCACACCTGGAGTACTGTGTCCAGTTCTGGAGGCCTCATCTTAGGAAGAACATAGGTGGAGGTGGTACAGAGAAGGACAATCAAAATGGTGCATGGCCTGCATCAGAAGCCTTATGAAGAAAGACTCAGGGAATTAAATATGTACTCACTGGAGGAAAGGACAGAAAGAGGAGACATGATAGAAATCTTTAAATACCTCAAGGGTATCAATAAGGTACAGGAGGGAGGCATATTGCACAGAAAAAGATGCTCAGAGACAAGGGGGCATGATATGAAGCAGGAAAGGAGGGAGACTTAGAGGGGATCTGAGGAAATATTTCTTCATGGAAAGGGTGGTGGATGCCTGGAACAGCCTCCTAGCAGAGGTGGTGGATACTGAAATGGTAACAGGTTTCAAACATGCATGGAATAGACACGGGGACCTTAGTAACACGGCTGGGGGGGTAAGGCCAGAGATCAATTAGAGTCTAAGGTATCACAGTAGGTAGGGACTTTAGGGCAGACTAGGTGGACCAAGAGGTCCTTTTCTGCTGACAGCTTCTATGTTTCTATGTTTCTAATTTCTTCTCCTATCCAAGTTCCATGCCCTGGAGTTGCGTTAGAGAATCTGCCACCCCTCCCTGAGTCGCAGTGTTTGTGGGGTGGTTCCCCGTGTTGTTCAGAATGGTTTTGTGTGTGTGTTTAGCACGCTGTGCTTTTCCTGAGCGCTATCTTATGTCATGCTGTGTTTTGGTGTGCGGTATTTGTGCTTATTTGCAATCGGTGTTATGACCTGGTGCTGTAATGCATAGGAGCTGTCGTTCTGCATACTAGTCTGTGAAGATGCTTATGTTCATTAGAAAACTATTCCATATCAGTATGTTACTACAATATCAACTGTATGACATAATTATGTTTTGAGAAAGAGTTCAAGGGTCATCAAACCAGCAACAAGAATTTATTTTTACAGAATTGTCACCGGTTTTCTTTATGGTGTAAATGACTAGTTTTGTATGATGACATTTCATGTTAAGCTGAATTAGGCCAAGATTAATAATACTGAATAATGATGTAAAAGTTCATCAAGTCTGGTTTCCACTGCTGCTAGATGATGCTGCAATGTAATCTTCTTCTGCTGCATTATGCTGATTGCTTTAAAGTACTCACAAGTAAGTAAATCCTGGTATATATACAGTAACATGAGCTGGTTATTACCGTAACTGTGGGTATCGGTGTTAGATCAACTTATTAGAGTTGGGATACTGTAAATAACATCTTGGTGTTAAGTGTTCCCCAGCTCTACCACCACTAACCTGTCTAATCTGTATGCAAAAAATGTAATTCAAAAGGTTTTAATATCAGTAGGTAACATTGTAGTATTATGTGAAGCACAACTATTTCTACAGCACAAAAACTTTAATATGATCATAATACTTCTAAAGAAATTGCTTTCTGCACAGTAGCATCAACAATTATATTTTACAGGTAGCAGCTGGTATACACCAGACAGGCAACACAATTTGATACTGCACCTAACGGAGAAATATCATTAGTGGGATACTTAAATCTTCAGAAGGTGTCACACTGTTTGCTGATGCAGTGCTTTTTTACCTCGTATACTATACATGAAAAAGTTATAGCATTTTTTATGGAATGAAACTCAATTTAATCCAATCCTGTTAATGAATCATATCTTAGTATGTATTAATTTCTTGCTGAAACATTTTAATTGGAATTCCCATGTTCTCTGTTGTCTATTAAAACTCTTCTCATATAGTCCAGTCCCAGTCCTATGAAATACTCCTCTGAAGGACATTCACACAGAAAAAACTGTTCACATTTCTTAAAAGAAATTGAAGAAGTACCTAATGCTATTGGAATTCAGGTGAAATTACATACAGTATGGTTGTTTTTATGTTTGCTTTTTATTGTTAATTTTAGGAATTGGTTGTAATACACAGGACTGTGTTTTTTTTTATTTCTTTTTCTTCATTTGTTGTATTAATTCTTTTTATATGTACTATTCTTGATCGTTCTCACTATTCTAATGTGTACTGGTCCACCAAGCATTGGAGAGGTGCCTTAATGCAAACAAAAATCTACTAATACTACTACTTAAAAAAGTGGATTTTGATGAAAAACACTTAAATCATACAGAGAAATTGTTCATTATATTAATTAATTAGTGAACAGCAGTCAATATAGTTTCTGTGCAGGGCAGGCCCATAATTGTGTGCTGCTTAAGAGTGAAGTACTGGGCAGTACCTATAGCTAAATGATCAGACCAGCAGTGGACAGGGACAGAGCAGAGCTGATTTTTGCAGGTTTTATTTTGCAGTTCATTTTTATACTCCTCCCCCCCCAATCTCCAATGCTGCCCACCTCTGCAAGGTTCCTCCAAGTCTCATTTGCCGCATTTCTGTGTCACTTGTTTAGTCCCAGAGGATTGAGAGATTGCTTCCTTGCCAAGGTACATTTTCTCCATGCTGAGTTCTTTTGGGAGCATCATCCACCATAACCTTCATCAGGCCCATCTATATTTGGGGAACCAATGAGCAGTCAGAATTGATGGGGCCTGAGAGTCCCAGCTTCTTGCTGCTATGTCACAGTTTTTCCATCTTTCATTTCTCCCTGCCCTCAGCATGCAACCGGCTAGGGTTCTAAGGTGCCCATACTACTGTATAGCCAAGTAAAATATCAGCTAACTAAAAACCTGCACTTCAGTCCAGTGTACTCACTCAGATATCAAATAAGTAAATAAATGATTTTTATGGCACCAGGCTCACCACCACGACCCAGAACATGATTTTTTCCTGGTTTCCAGTAGCATCCTACCCTATCCTTCAAGTAAACAGCCTCCCTGGTGTTCTCCAGTGGCACCTGTACCTTATTCCTATGATGAATCACCTCCCAGGTACCCAGTGGTATCCATCACTCCTTGACTCATCCAAGTATAGTCCCCCCTCAGATTCCCCAAACAAATAGCCACAGCCTAACCTAATCCTATTCTCCCAGTCTCCCTGACACTTCTCCATCTTTTATCTCCTGGTAGCAAGTGTCAACTCCAGCTGCCCAGCATGCATGGTTGTGAGCAGTTGAATTTGGTTTCTGTTGCATAAGAGTAGACTTCTGGACTTATGAACTTTTCTGTCTTTGTTCATCTTATGAATTGGGCTTTGCTATGAAGTTGGCGTATTGGGATATTGGGGATCTCGGTCACTTCAGGGGCTAATAATTTTTTTCCTGGCTGGGTGATGGGGTTGGCACCATGGATGGTTATCTCCCAGATAAGGGGCCAAGCATTCGTATCCTGGGCAGGAGGGTGGGAGTTCAAGCTATGGAAGGATAGCTGTGCTACAGTATATCAGTAGCAAATAGTTTATGTGCTGGGCTGGGTAAGCGTGTTGGTGACACGGGAGGGAGGGGGGTTGCTGCATAAGAACCAACAATTGATGTGCTGGGATGGTGGAAAGGGGATAGTGCAACTGGGGGGTTTCTTCATCATATAAGCGACCAACAATTAATGTACCTGGAAGGGCATGGCAGGAGGGAGCTGATGGGTCTTCCAGTGATATCAGGCTCAAGATGGCTGCTTAAACTTTGGCACTGCCATCATGAAGGCAACAAACCTTTGTGTAAAAAAAATAAAGAAAACAAAGCAGAATAAAAAACCACTATGGTTCTCAAAAGAGGTGTCAGGGAAGGTTCAGGAGAAAAAGGCTGCATTCAAAAAGTATAAGGAATCACAGGCGGAGCATGACAGGGAACTGTATCAATTAAAGCAGAAAGAGGTGGGGAAGGCAGTCAGAAAAGCAAAGGCCCAAACTGAGGAAAAGATAGCCAACTCAGTTAAGGAGGGGGGATAAAACCTTTTATAGGTACATTAGGGAGCATAGAAAGGTTAAGGGAGGGATAGTGAAGATTAATAAAGGAGAGGGGAGGTGGGCAGAGGGAGACAGTGAAAAGGCAGAGATACTGAATGAATACTTTTGCTCAGTATTCACAAAAGAAGAAGAGGAGGAGTTACCTAAACCAAACAGTAGAAGCACTCTGGATAGTGGGGTTGACGCCAGTCCATTTACAGAAGAAAGAGTACTGAAAGAACTCCTAAAACTCAAGGTGGACAAAGCAATGGTGCCTGAGGGATTCACCCTAGAATCCTAAAAGAGCTAAGGAAGGACCTAGTGGCACCACTAACCACACTTTTTAACAAATCATGGGAAGATGGGGTGGTACCTGAGGACTGGAGGACGGCAGATGTGATTCCCCTTCACAAAAGTGGGAGCAAGGCAGAAGCAGGAAACTACAGACCTGTTAGTTTGACCTCAGTGGTGGGGAAAATGATGGAATCACTTCTGAAAGAAAGAATTGTTGAGTACCTAGAGGCTAGCGGGGCACAGGACCCAAGGCAGCATGGATTCACAGCAGGAAGGTCATGTCAGATGAATCTAATCGATTTCTTTGACTGGGTGACCAAAGTAATTGACCAGGGAGGGGCTGTGGATATGGCCTACCTAGACTTTAGCAAGGCATTTGACACAGTCCCACACAAAAGATTAATAATCAAGTTAGCCAGCCTGGGAGTGGGTCCTAGGGTGGTAGCCTGGGTAGCAAACTGGCTGCACAACAGGACACAGAAGGTAATAGTGAATGGAACACATTCTGAAGAAAGGGTGGTTACTAGTGGAGTACCTCAGGGCTCAGTACTGGGTCCAGTCCTCTTTAACATCTTTATAGGTGACATTGCAGAGAGTCTGGAAGGAAAGGTATGCCTCTTTGCAGATGACACAAAGATCTGTAACAGAGTTGATATGCAAGGGGAGGTAGAAAGGATGAGAAGGGACTTGGCAAGGTTGGAGGAATGGTCAGACATATGGCAACTTAGATTCAATGCAAAGAAGTGCAAAGTAATGCACCTGGGAAATAAAAATCCAGGAGAAGAGTACACAATAGCAGAGGAGGTACTAACAACAACAATAATGGAAAGGTATCTGGGTGTAGTCATATCAGATGACCTAAAGGTGGGTAAGCAATGTGAGAAGTCAGTAAGGAGAGCCAGGGGGATACTGGGATGCATAGGGAGGGGCATCACAAGTAGAAAAAGGGAAGTGGTTATCCCTCTATACAGACAGTTGGTGAGACCCCATCTGGAGTACTGCATGCAGTTTTGGAGACCTCATCTATGCAAAGACATAGACAGGATGGAAGCAGTCCAGAGGAGGGCAACTAAAATGGTGCAGGGTCTACATCAGAAACCATATGAAGAGAGACTGAGAGAGCTTAATATGTATACCCTTGATGAAAGGAGGAACGTGGGGCATGATAGAAACTTTTAAGTATCTCAAGGGAATCAACAAAGTCCAGGAGGGTAGCATCTTTCAGAAAAAGAGATGTGTAAGAACAAGGGGGCACAATTTAAAGTTAGAGGGGGAGGGCTCAGGGGTAATGTGGGGAAATTCTTTTTCACGGAGGGAGAGTGGTGGACGCATGGAACCACCTTCCTGGAGAGGTTGTGGGGTCTAAAACAGTGGGGGAATTCAAACATGCATGGGACAGACAAAGGCAATTATAGTGGGGGGTTTCAGGAAGTAGGCTGTTGGTTAACTAGAATCTGCAGCTTATCCAATAGGTAGGGAAATGGGCAGACTGAGTGGGCCAAGTGGTCCTTATCTGCCGTCAAAGTCTATGTTTCCATGTTTCACTCTGGACCTCCATTATAAACTATCCTCTAAAACATATTAACCAGACTCTAAAAAACAACCAGAAAGAGATCTAAAACAATGCTGGGAAAATCCAGGAGCCCGTGATCATGTACTGAATCCAGGAGGGGGAACCACTAAACCACCAGGGATGGGGTCATAAATATATATTATAATATGGGGTCACATCAGGAATCAGGGAGGGGGACCCCTAAACCACCAGGAACATGGGCATACATATATATTATAATACAAGGTCACATCAGGAATCAGAAAGGATGGCCGCTAAAGCACCAGGGATGGGGGCATAAATATATATTATAATTCAGGGTCACATCAGGAATCAGGGAGGGGGGACCGCTAAACTACCATGGATGGGGGCATATATATTATAGGGGTCACATCAGGAATCGGGGAAGGGGATTGCTAAACCACCAGGGATGGGGCATTAATATATATTATTATTATATGGGGTGATGTTGGGGTTCAGGGAAGGGGGACCACTAGACCATCACGGTCTAAAGTGGCAGACGGCTGCCCTGCAGCTTGCAGCAAACCACCCTGGTGCCCCATCTGTTTGGCACAAGGCCAGGGCTGCCGCAAGCTGCAGAACTTTACTTCTGGAACCCTTCTTGATAGAGAATCAGCGTAAGATCCCTGGCACACTAGGCTTTGATGCAAGCTGTCTCTGGCAGCAGCTTGCATCAGTCTAAGGGCTCTTTAAGAGTTGAGCCTGTTATTTTGTAATTAGCACACTTTTTATTGTTTTTCCCTTTTCAAGTTAAAAGTGACCGCACAGTATTGAACTACATACAGTATTTGCTGGAGTATGGATTGCAGAAGGGTTGGGGATAGGAGGTAGAGTTGGGAAGACCCAGTTAATTTAATGTACAAGTACTACGTAAAACAAGATGTCTAACCTAGATATATTATTATATTTACAAAATGTTAGTGGACTCACAAACTCAGTTAAAAGATCAAAGACCTTGGTACAGTACATATCTGTAGATCCGGGCTGCACCTGATTTATTTGTTTATTTCTTTAGTTGTTGTTTACTGTGTAAGTACGCTAGACAAAGATTTGCCTATTTTCAGGCACTACCCGGGAGAGTTGCATACAAAGGATAAAGCTTTCCATGGAGACAATACAATACATTACATTACATGAAATTGAGCAATAGATTAGCAAAAACTTGAATACTAAAACAGACATTTCAGAGGTGCAGGTGGGAGCAATTACAGTTAGAAGCAAAACATCTTATGTAAAAACCCAAACACTGTATGCATCAGTAAATTATATCTGTCATTTTAGTGGTGCAAGACCTCATTATCAAAGCATTGAAACAGAGAGATTATACGACCATCCAAAAAGAACAATGCCAGACGTGTATAGAAAAAGTGCTTCACTTTGCATGCAGGAAACATTTTTCACTGCCCCTGAACATGTGCTAAGCTCATGATGTTTGGGTACTCACTCAGCAGTGTATTTGTCCTCAGCCACTGAGTGAGGTGCTGTGGGCCACTATATTAATCCCCATGCATACCAGGTTTGAGGAACAGTCAGTGACAGTGGACACAGAGAGATGTCTTGTATTAGTGAGGGGAACCAGTAATGGCACTGAAGTCACCCTCATAAGTGTCTGTATACCCCCAAGGTACAAACACCCCTTTTATAAAATGCATAATAGACACAATAATGTTGCACACCCACAGCATGTTGCTGCTTGCAGGAGATTTTAACATGTTATTTTCTAATCAGTGGGATATGTTGAATGCTCACCAACCCAGATGGACAGCAGCACAAAAATTTCGCATTAAACATTTGGCGGATCTGGGCTATGTAGATATTTGGAGGGTCCAGCACCATAGGCAGTGTGCCTACACCTATTATTCTATTGTGCACCATATGTTTTCCCATGTTGATTTCTGCCTCACACAGGCAGAAAACCTGCATAGAGCCACAGGCAGTAAAATAGGCCCCCTGCTGATTTTTGACCACTCTTCCACACTGACTTACTGTCAGCTGGGTCAGGGAAATAAAAGAACATGATGTTGCACCACAATCTGGTATGTGTCCACTCGAGAGTTCAGAGAGTTTATCAAATCCAAATTCAATGAATTTGTGGCTAATAAAGATATCCTGGTGGTATTTTCATTTATCCTATGAGACACAATTAAATATGTTGTCCATGGGGAACAAATTCAGTACTCCAAACATCAGAAAAAAAGAGCACCTCCATTGACTGGTAGAGTAGTAGTATACACTGCAGTTTTTACAATCTGCCCATAATCAGGGCGACACATCAAGGGTGACCCAGCTAGAGTGGGGATTGCCCTAACAGTTCTCCATCAAATATATTATGAGGTGGGAGTCGGTGCCTCTAGGACCCTGGCATATCACCTCAGAAAACAGAAAGTGAGGTCCACAATAGTGAAGGTCACTCACCCTACCATGGGATGCTTGGTAACCACCATCAGAGACATCACTGAGGCTTTCAAAAGCTATTACACCTCCCTATACACTCCAGACCACACCTGAAACACCAAGGCAATAGTAGTCTTTCTGCAGTGCCTTATCTGTCGCAACTGATTGGACTGAGGCACCAGACATTATTAATTTCTTAACAGAGGTGGAGGGGGCTCCAAGTGTTTTCCAGAGCAAAACCCCAGAAGGCCTTAGGATCTGATGGCTACATTACAGAGTTCTACAAAACCTGTAAAGAGCAACTAATCCCACTGTTACTCTGCCTCTGTAACTTCATTTTTAGTGGAGACAAACCCACACCATTATGGGATTATGCAATCATCTCTGTAATACCAAAGCCAGGCAGGAACCCATCACAGTGTCAGTGGCTCAGTAGGTAGCACACTCGCCTCTGAGGCCGGGAGCTCAGAGGGCTGTGGGTTAATATCGCAGCACTGACACTGTAGTGCAGCATGAGAGGGGTGCTATACTTCTGAAGTGCTGTCTTTCGGATGAGACGTTAAACCGAGGTCCCATCTGCCTTGATTGGTGGTAGTTCAGGTGGATGTTAAAGATCCCATGGTACTTATCGAAAAAGAGTAGGGGAACTTTTATTGAAAGGAGGACTCCAGACAAACATCACAACAAGAACAATAAAACAAGTGCATACAAAAAAGGAGCAAAAAACCTCATAACATAAACAACATAAACAGAATTATCCCAATCAACTCAGCCATCGGACACAATTTACCCATAAAAGGGAACATTTCACTTGACCATAAGTCTTCATATCAGAGGCATAAATATTCTGCATAGTAGTGGTTATATTAAAAAAGAGATCATCAAAGGAAACAGTACGCTGTTGAGTAGACCATAAACATCTGGATTGCCAAATATAAAAACGAATAACAAAGAAAATTAACAATAAAGTGTCTGCAGGATACATAGGCCATTCATCCCTATTTGTACCGTACATCAAAGTACTATAGGAAAGCAATGAAAGTAAAGGTTCTTTCCATCTATTTGCCAACCAAACCCAAAAAGGTCTAATATAGGGACAATCTAAAAAAAGGTGTTCTTGTGTTTCTATCAAAGAGACGCATGTCTCTCTAGTACACCATCTATCACTGAATTGCTTATGTTTATGCGTGCTACATACCGGTAATCTACCATAAGAACTCAGCCAAACACTATCCCATAGAAAATCAGGTAGACATTTATGTGAGAGCAGCATCAGAATCCTGTCGTGAGACTGCAGAGGACAATCCGGAAAAGTTAAGGTATCTGGAAAATCAGCTAAAACAATTAAATTATATAATTGCTTTCTTGACATGGTTTCCAAATGTGAAACTGTAAGTTTCCATTTCAACAAAAGACGAAAAGCCACAATACCATAACCAGGAAATCTGGGAATCCTAGCCAAAGCGGAAGATTTGCCTTGCTTCCATAATGGTAAACCCAACACAAACCATAACCTAACACAAGGAAACCAAACCTTCATACCCGGTAGAAGCAAAGGACAAAAATTATAAGAAAGAAAAATACTCAGAAAAAAGGCTACTGGGTGGACCATACCAACACCACCCTGTCGTATACCTCTATAAGTGAAACCCCTTTTAATTGGATTCAGTCTGTTCCCCCAAAAGGCTTGAAAAAATATACTATATAAGGGCATGAAAAGAGACATCGGAGGGGGAA
Source organism: Neoceratodus forsteri (assembly GCA_016271365.2). Lineage (NCBI taxonomy): Eukaryota > Metazoa > Chordata > Ceratodontiformes > Ceratodontidae > Neoceratodus > Neoceratodus forsteri. The sequence goes on from CM057452.1 coordinate 828,775,670, forward strand.
ACACATAACTAATATACAAAAAAATCGGTAGCAACAAAGTTTTAATAAGTAATACATGTTTTCTTTTGGCTATTTGTTTACCCCTCCATCTTACTAATAACGACTGAGCAGTAGTTGGCTTATGAAGCCAATTTGCATACATCACATCACCATCACTAAATTCAATCCCTAAAATAGAAATCGGAGCCTTAGAAATAACAACACCAGCAATAGTACCAGAGTCTGGGACCGGAGAGGAGCCAAAAGGAAACCTCTACATTTCCATAATTAATCTTGGAACGAAACCTTGGAGAACAAATCCAATTCAGCACTAATAATAGGCCTTCCAAATCTCAGAAAGACAAACAACCAAGTCATCTGCATATGCAAGAATTTTGATTAGCAAGACATTATCTGCAGAGCGAACCCCTGCCAGACCCCTCATGAACACTAACCATATGAAGAAATACTATTAATAAAAACACATACAACAGCAGACTTAAAGGACAACCTGCCGAACCCCTCTCTGTGCAGCCACTGAGTACCAAGCCAGCCATTTACATTTGGAATAAGATAAGCAGAGTGATATAACAACCGTATCCAATCTATAAAACCTTGTGGTACCCCATAAGCCGAGCAACACCGAGAATAGAAAAGCATGGGAAACACGATCAAATGCTTTTCCTGATCAAGACTAAGCAAATAACCTTTCAGAAAACTGGACTCAGATGCAGAAAAAGCTCACGTAGTAACAATAAATTATCATATTGTGTTCTACCATGGAACAAGATTGATTTGGGCTTATCACCGTGTCCACTACCAATTAATCTAAGCAGTAAAATTTTGCTCAAAATTTTTAAATCGTATTCAACAAACTCAAAGTCCTCCAATTATGTAAATCAGTTTTCAGACCTTTTATAAAGCAAGACAACCAATGCTTGATTCTTCGATGGGGCCAACCGTGCCGATGTCAACATAAGGTTATACAACTTAGACAATAGCGGGACCAACTCTTCCTGAAAAGTCCAATAAAAGGTCACGGCTAAACCATCCGTACCAGGTGTAGAATCAACATTCAATGAAAAAATAGCTTCCCTCACTTCTGATTCTGATATATCTTGCAATAGATGTTGGTTGTCCGCAACACACAACTGAGGAATCTGTAACTTGTCAAAGACTATCAATCCACTCTGTACATCCTCATCCTTCTGATATAAGTTACTTAAATAACGTCCAACAACTTCTAGCAAAGCCGTAGGAGTCTTTACCAAGTCACCAGAGTCAGTCGCCAATTCATTAATAACACGCTTACTCAACCCGTTTTACAATCTTGGAAGGGATCCAACGCCTCCCTTGTGTAACTTCAAACCAAAACGGTGTTCATGGTCTAGAGACCTAGCCCTATCATATTTATATTCCAACATCTGTTGTTTTATTTTTCTAATTTGAGTACTATAATCCCATCCTTCAGTTTCAGTTAAAGAAATTAATTTCTGTAATTCTGCCCAGAGACTTAAATATTCAAGATATCGTGCATTAATTCTAGAATGAGAATAATTCTGAAAAAAGGATTTCCAATCCTGTTTAGAATCATCCCACCAGGAAGCCACAACATCATAAAAATTGATAACTGAAAGCCTAGCATACAATTCTGACTTCCAAGCTCGTTGGAGAGATTCATCAGACAACAATGAGGAATTCAACCTCCACAAATTCTTTTTGCATCGCGGAGTACCATACCACATTAAGGTTACTGAGAGAGACTTGTGGTCGGAAAATTCCCATACCCGTAAATCAACTGTGGTTACTTGCAAAGGGGCGTAAAGAAAAATAAAATCAATCCTTGAAGATAACATACTTTTAAAAAACGTCCTAACACCTGTAGGATGGATACAGCGATACGCATCCTTAAGTTGAGAAGTATCCAAAATTTGCAGCAACTTTTGTGAGTCACAAAATAATTTTGACGTCTTCATACCTCTATCAACGACACTAAGCGCACAATTAAAGTCACCCCCCCAGACAATTAAACGTGAAGTATACAAATAGGGATGAATTTCATTCAGAAGTGCAACACAAAGTGCTTTTGTCTGTGGAGCATAAATATTAATTAGGCGAAATCTTTCATCCCCAAAATTTAGATCAAGCAATAATGCACGTCCTGGACAAATATCCACCATCCTAGAAACCTTTAATGCAGAATTTGTAAATTACACCCCTACCCCATCACACAGGGTTTCCCATTTGACCAAAAGGACGGTCCTGCAGACCATGAGTTATGAGCACGCTGCACTCCTTCACAAAGAGTTTTCAACCTTGTATCCTGGAGACAAATAACATCACTTTGTAAGTGTTAGAAACAGGACAAAGTAGTGACCATCTTTTTATGACTCTTTATGCTATTAACATTGATAGAGGTAAACGTCAAAGAAGCCATAATAAAATAGAGATAAAGAGACATTACAGGAGAACTAGTACCCATACCTAGAAACTAGTAATCAGGGACTTTAGAAACTCACCTACGCTGAGAGCGTTTAGAAGACCTCTGTATCATGTCTCCATCATCCCCTCGGAAAAATTGTCAGTAACCACAGAAGCTCTTGAAGAAAGATCCGAGTCGTTACCATCAGAGACATCCTTAGATCCCAAAACAGCAAAGCTGTTGCCTTGTTTCCACGACTCAGAAGAAACACCACTGGTAGAGGCCTTAGGTACTTGATGAGTCGGAACTGGCTTCCCTGATCTATGTTGTTTTTTTGTGGTAACTTTTTTAAAAGGTAGGGCTTGAGATGGAGGAGGAGGCATCTCCGTCTCATCCAACTTGTCATCTACAGGAAGAGCAGACTGAGTGGGTAAGGAGACTACAGTGGAAACTGCCACCGAGGGAGGCTGAGACTTTGTATCCAGCCCATCCACCGGTACAGAAGCACACAGCCCTACGTTTGCACCTGAATGAGAAGAAATACTAGGGAGTGGCGATCATGAAGTGAAAGTCCAGGAGAAGGGGTGGAGGCGGAACACTGCCAGTTTGCTGAGCAACCATAATCAAATCCTCATGTGAAGGACAATCATCCCTATTATGGGATGCCCAAGGACATTTGGCATACCCATGTCCGGTCTGTTCACATAAATTGCATTTAAACAAATTTAGACACTTAGTAGCCAAATGCTCAAATTCAAAACAATGGGAACATCGAGGGGTATCACAAGCTGTATTAAGATGAGTACGTGAACCACATTTAAAACATGACTTCGGTGACCCATAAAAACAACTTCCCTATCCTTCCCAAAAAGAAACTGTTGGGCAAATGTTGAGGGCCATTACTGAGGCAAAAAATTTAACCCTTAATTTCCAACCCCCGTTCCAAATCTGCTCACTATCCAAAATTGGTACTGGTTTATCTAGAACTTCACATCTCCGACGTAACCAAAAAAGAATGTCCTCGATGTGTACCCCTTCATTTCAAAACAAAATGGGAATCAATTTTACAGACGGTTTAGTAAGGGGCACTGCAAAAAAAGGTATCCAGAGAGAAGAGTTCTTAACAATCTGAAACATAGTCCAAAACTGCTCTAAACCTGAAGGAGTTTTAAAGCTTACATCAAAATTAGAGTTTCCCAAATGAATTAGTGCATAGATATCAGCAGACAAAAATTTCATTGAACCTTTTAGCAAAACCTTAGCAATATAGAGTCTGTCAGGCAGATCTTCCAAGCCACCTTTATAAATCAAACGCACTGCATTCCTTCGGGGAGCCGGTTCACCCTTATTAGAAAAAAGGTCTGAAAGTTTAAATTGGGGGGGGGGTCCTCCATAGACTGCTCAGAATCTGGAACCTTCGTCTCAGGCGTTATACCAATAGTAGTAGAGAGATTAACTGGAGCAGAAACCGGAACAATAGGGACCAAGGAAGGTGACTGCTGTACAGGTAATGAAACTGTGGCAGCAGCAGTCGTGGAACAAGAAGCAACAGGGGCATTAACAGGGGAATGATAATGCTGCACAGTAACATCTGCAGGATTCGGCACCCAGCTACCATTGGGATGTTTCAGCCATCCTGCAGCCGCTATGGCAGACTCAGGCGACCAACCTGAAGAATCAATAGTAGCCCCCATGGGTCTTGCACTCAAAACAGTTGGGGAATGTACAAGTTCAGAGGACAAAGGAGAAACAGGAGTAATAGTAGGAGTCCCCAGGCCATGTTCAGCATTTCCAGTACCCACGCACTCTGTCCTGCCCCCCGCCACCAAATCAGTTAACTCAGACTGTAGAACATCGCTCTGAAGCACCACATTTGTCATACCCATCCGTTTAATTGAAAGCGGTGCAGCAGAAGGAACCAGACCTCGGTGATCCGTCGCTACTTCAGTCCAACCTCTAAGTTCTGAAACAGGATCCAAAAAACAAGCCGGAGATAACGGAGGCTGCAGAGATGAAACAGACTGCTGCCAAGGAGCAGAAAGGCATGCAGAGCTGTAGTGCTCGCAGGCTACCAGATCGCGACCGGAAGTATGGGTAGCTAAACGTCCCACCAGGGAGAAACCATATACCAGCAGAAATTTCCATTCACCAGCTGCAGTTTGCGATGAGCGCAGTGTTCAGCTTTCTGAAAGCACTTCCCGAAGCTGGCTTTTGAGTAAGTACATCTTCCATTCCAACTGAGTGACCAAACGAGTCAGAGTGCCAGAAATTCCAGATCGCATCTCCTCATTCAAGTCGAAAACTCTATAGGCAAAGAAGCATCCTGCAGAACTGTAACCAGACTTTCAGCCTCTAATTCCACCGAAGCAGGGGAGGAGGCCCACTCCCCTGTCTCCACCACCTCCATACTCTCCGATGCTTGAGCAGGAGTGGCCATCTTGCGTCCGTCCACCAAAGGTTCCCCCTCCAAAGAGTAGGGGAATTTCCCAGGTGTCCTGGCCAAATTTCCCTCATTCACTAAAAGTACCACCAACAGCTTAATCTGGTTCAAGGTCAGTTGGCATTCATCTGTATCCCCCTCCCCCGGGTCATGCCTGAAAATAGGAAGGATTAGTCTAGTGCACTTACCTGTTCAACAAAAACTAAATAAAAAAAATGATGTGACTCCTATCACCTAATATCAGTACTTAATGCTGATTATTTTATTTTATTAGGTCTAGGATTACAATACCTTTGAGCCATGGCTTTTTTACAAGGTTCCATGTCAGGTTACAATTCAAAACATAAGACATGTAAGTCAGGTTACAAATTCAATACATAGGACAAGGTTACAAAAGTGTAAGCTAAACAGAGTTACAAAGTATCTGAGAAATAAAACAAGTTTTGGAGGCTAGGTTACAAGGAAATAGCAGATGAGGTGCAGAGAGGATAGAGGACAAGAGAGGGGAAGAGTAGGGGGGGGCGAGAGCTGTAGAGGAGGGGTGCAGCCAGAGGCATTGTCGTAGACATAACATGGGGAAGTGCTTGCTAAGGAGTAACCAAGTGCTAACAGGAGAGAGAGAGAACTGCATAAGGTTAGGGAAATATTCTTGGGGTCAGCTAGTGGAGGCAGTCACTAAACGCTTAACATTATAAACTCTTCATGACTATAATGGCAGCACACTTGGACATACTTCTCCCAGATCTAATCCAACCTGACCAGAATGAGTTTGTCCATTCACGTTAAACAATGGACAGCACTAGGTGAACCATGCATATTATGCGTAACCTGCAAACAACTGAAACCCAGTTGGTGGTACTGAGTTAGGCACTTAAAAAAAAGCATTCGAGTGGGTCTCCTGATCCTTCTTATATGCTGTGCTGGGGAGACTGGGATTCTCGGTCCCATTCATGGAGCTCTCTTATTTACTATAAAACTTCCACAAAAGCGTATATTAAAGCTAATGGACACATCTCCCCAGCTAGCATGCACACTGAGACCCAGCAGTGTTGCCCCATGTCATCCCCCCTTCCCATTATTCACTGAACCACTTATACAGGCATTGCATCAAGACAATCTGTTACAAAGGCATTCATTATGGAGGAGCAGAACATTGGCTGCCCCCATACGTGGACAACCAACTTTTGTATCTTTTTGAACCAGAGAGGTCAGTCCCAGCAGCATTCCAGCTCCTAGGTATTCCATTGCAACAGTGAATGAAAAACAGCTAATGACACTACAGCAACAAAACACAGCACTACTGCAAAGGGCAACTGTGAGAAGACAGCAATCACGGAAAAAGCCAGCCTATGGATTTTCTCCCTCCCTGAGTTCCCCCCCCTAAGAATTTGTTATATTTAGTAAGGGGGTGTGTGGGGAGCAGAGCCCTCCACAAGGGGGGGCACGGGGCAGGGCAAAGTCTCCCAGCAGAAAGTGACTGTGTCACTGGCAGAATATTCCACGATCGCTGTCTTTTTACAGTCACCCTTTGCAGTGGCGCTGTTTTTCATCACTGTAGTGTCATCTCATCATTTTTCAGTCACTGTTACCACGTAGAACCCCAGCTCCTGCAGGCCTTTCATGCTGTTTCAGTACATAAACCCAATACCAGAAACACTGAGGTCCTAACATTTAACTTTAATCCACCTCCAACTTTGCAAAGCTAATAGTGCCTCAAGTGGGACTTGCAGGTCATTACATACATTGGAGTTAAACTCACAAGGAATATAAAGGAGATCTGTGGGACAAATGATGCCACCCTTACAGTCCAATTGCATCAGGATTTAGAATACTGGAACACACTGCCCTTTGGACTTTCTCCCCACATACAGTAGCTTCAGTCAGAATGGTTACACTACCTAGGTTCTATTTGCATTCCAAAATATGCCTCTACAAATCCCAGAGCATGCATGGTATCATTGGAGAAGGCTGATCTCTAGGTATATCTTAGCGGGTGCCAGAGCACAGATGAAATATAATGTGTAGCTACTACCCAAAGGGGCTGGCAGTATAGCCTATAGGTTAGAGTAATGAGCTGTGAATGAACTAGGTACATCCAGCAAACCTGGGTTTTATTCCCACAACCTCCACTTGTATACTGTGTGACTCTAAGCAAGTCACTTAACCTCCCCAGTGCCCCCAGGTCACCCCTGAAAACAGGCACTTATGCCTAGAAGACCATACCCAGTTACCAAAAGAATACAAAGACAAAGTTTCCTGGATAGCCACACTTAGTATTGGGCAACACATTTAAAGATATACTAGCTCTGGCACAGACTCTTCTCTGCCATGATTTTGCAACAAGTTAAACAAGATGTATCCAAAAATCCAAGCATAGTCCTACTCCTCTTTCACATGCTGGGGTTGGATCAGCTGTTGAAAAACTTGCCACTGCTGGCAGGTTTTACAGTCAGGGTTTGGTGCAACATTAAGCTTGCACACCGTTTGAAAGCCTGCCGAGCCCATTTCTGCCCACTGAGCCTGGCAGAGCAGTCTCTACTGGCACAGTAAGATGACAGATACAAACAACTGAGCAGAAACTCACTCCAGCATCTATATCAATTTTTGAGGGGAGACACTTCAAATTCATATCAAACCTACAGGGGATATATCCATCTCCAAATGGATTTTTAACAATACTTCCACATAAGGCAATCTACAGAGCCACTCCCAAGGGCAGCATGAGACATAGTAAATCTACTACCAATAAAAAGAAGCTTTCATTACATATTGTAAAACAGGTATAACAGCATACACAATCTCTTCTAACTGCCAGGTACTGCTTACACTCCACAGAAATGAGACAGAAGTGGCTCTGGACTTCTGGAGGGATGAGTAACAAAACTACTGTATATCAGCCTAGAGAAGTGGCACAGCAGCTTTAGGGAAATGCATAATGTTAAATGATCCCACAGCTGGTGGGAATACATGTGAAAGCACCAGCTTCATTATTTTCGTACCCCATGATTTACAGCCCATTATACCACTGCGGGATCCGCAGCATTTTGGAGGCAGTGTGGGAGGCAACTACAGACCATGCATGCATAATGTGGAACTTCCCAGTCATAGGACAGTTTCTTTGCGCTCTAGAGGAAGAAATAAGTGTAAAGAACAAATAACCCTAATTCCTAAATTCTTTTACCTGCTTATTTATCCGAGAGCTCTATGAGACAGGGGCATAAAATATATAATAGGAATAATGATAGTTGATGGCAAAAAGAGTGTTCCCAGACTATGGATGGATCCATGCTCCCCCACAGTTCCAAACAGGAGGAAACTGGTAAAAACATTATACAGAATGGAGCTTTAAATTTAAATAGCAGGAAAGGGCAATTCACAAACAGGTCAACTACGTGGATAATGTATATCATGAGCAAGGAGCCAAATGTTGTGCCCTGTTTTCAACAATTGAGTCCTATTGTTGTTCCTCTCTTTTCCTAAATTCTGTAACATCTGCCCCTCTTGACCTTCCACTGGTCATGGTTCCACACACCCTATATCATTAAAAGCAGATGTATGAAAATGTTACTTCACTGAATCTCTGTATATCACTGTGGATCCTAGGTTTAATGTTGCACTGACTATTTTTATGTACTTTGCAACTGAGTTTTCATAAAAAAGATATTTACAAAAAAAGAGGGGACTGATGATATTTAAACTTTTTTTACCACACCAGGCTACAACTGATGTGCTGAGATATCTGGATGTTGGGAGGGAGCTGCTGTTACAGGAGACAGAAATAACAGCAGGAGTATTGTTACTGTCACCAGCAGTCTGCTAAAGTCCAGCACTGGCCACCAGGAAAGTTGGATTCTGCAGGGGATTACAGGCTGGATGGCCATTAAAGGAGAACCAAAGTCAAAATTTACAAAATAATATTGTAACAGGAAAATTTTACAGCGTTTTCCCCAAGTTCCGCCCTCCGTAAATTTTATTTTTTTTAATGCCGTGCTATGGGAACTGGGTGGGCACGCAGGGAACATAGCTAGGTTCCCCAGCGCGAAACAAGGGCGAGCGGGGAATTTTTGTTTAAATCAGGAGGCTCGAGACTTTTAGAGTGGGAACTCGGGGGGAAGGGGAATTCGAGAGAGACAATTGGGAGAGAAGGAGAATTACCATTGAAGAGAGATCCGTGTGGCTGTGGAGGGGATAGGATGCAGCAGGTCTGGGGGGACTAAAAAAAAAGGCTTACCTGGTGTTGAAGCCATCCCTCCAAGCTTGCTTGCATGCCTGCTCCTTCTCCAGCTGCTGAAGACATCAGAAGAGCTCCGGTGCAGTCGATGGTTCCATCGGGGCACCAAAAAGTAAAGGAAGCGGCCACGGTGTTCGTTTGGGGCTGTGAGACCCATTGTTTTGTCACTTTAGCCCTTATTTTATTTTAAAAGAATTCCCCAGTTCCTCATCAGCAACTTGCCAGTGCCACATCACTGCTTGTGTTGTTGGCCTTCTAGAGGCCCCCAGACATCTGCTGCATTGCCTGCTAGTAGCCTCCCTCTGCCAGTGTGCCTCCCACCTCCTAATCCAGCCTCCGGTGTCCATAGGAGCGGTGAGTCGGTGGCAGCACTTCCTAATGTGCTGATCGCCACCTTCTTTGCCAGGACTGTAATTTATTTAAAACAAAAAAGTGCAGTAGGCACAATAGGACTGGCTAAGTGCCACAGTTGAATCGGGTCTGAGGACCCTAAAGTTAATTATTCAGGAAGGGTGGGGAAGGTAGCGATGCCCACGGGGAAGGGCCAGCAAAGCTAGGCCCTGGAAAAGGCCTATGTTTATGGATGAGGGAGGCAGGGTAAGACAGAGCTCAATAAAAATGAGTGACAGCAGGCTCTCTGAGCCCAAGTTTTAAAGGGGCCCTGCCACAGAATTAATAGGGCAACGCTCAGCCCAGAGTCTAGACTCGAGGGCATCAGGCCCAGTTCAAGTGGGGCAGCCAGGCCCAGTAAAGTAAAGGGCACCAGGCCCATTTCAGACAGGGCAGCCAGGGCAATAATAAATAGTGCACGAGGCCTAGCAGAGTAAAGGGGCAGCCACACCCGGTAGTAATTGGGGCACAAGGCCAAGCAGAATAAAAAGTCAGCTATGCCTGGAAGTAATTGGTGCATGAGGCCCAGCAGAGTAAAGGGGCAGCCAGGCCTAGTAGAATTTGGGACACGAGGCCCAGTAGAGTAAAGGGGTAGCCAGGCCCGTAGTAAGTGGGGTGCGAGGCCCAGCAGAGTAAAGGGCATCAGGCCCATGGTAATTAGGGTACCAGGCCCTACAGTGATAAAGCAAGGACACGCTTAGGCTCACAGATATTTGGAGGGGCCCATTCCAGGGGAAAGGCCACTGATATGTTAAGGGACAAGTTTAGGCCCACGGCTAGCCATTTAGACTCCACAGGTGTTAGGGGAACCCAGTAGTGTTAGTCACCCCATAGTGGCATAGGAGCCAAGCTAGCCACATAAGTCCTATCGTGTTAAGGGGGCTCATCTTTTGTATAGCTTTCCAGATAACCTATTTCCCCACTTTAGCATTTCCTCAGTAACTGAAGGACCCAATTTAGCCAGACGGGACCCCATTAGAGTTAGGTCCATCAGTGTTAGGGTTCAACTATCAAAGTGTATTGCCTGTACATTTACTGTGGTCTGAACTTTGGAACTGATCTTTGAACCATTGAGACAAGAAATAAGAGTGTATTGGCATGGCTATTACTGCTACTAACAATGGAACTCCTGGGAGCCCAGAGATGCAGCATCAGAAATACAGAGTCAGTGATCTATGATTATGTTCCAAGGCCAGAGGTCTGAGGGTGAAGTGTCAGGACATTGGAGGTCCAGTGCCGGAGGTCCAGGGGTCCAAGGCCTGAAGTCCAGAGGTCCAGTGCTGGAGTGTCGGGGGGGTCCAGAGGTCCACTGCCGGAGGTCCAGTCCTGGACATCCAGAGGTCCAGTGCAGGAGGGCCAGAGGTCCAGAGGTCTAGGCCAGAGGTCCAGAGGTCTGTATCCACAGGGCTAGTGTCCCAACACTTTAGACTCCATGGCCCTAGGCTGAGGGATTATTACAGAAATCCAGAACTTTGCTGTCAGGGACAAGTTGCGGTCATCTAGGGTGGCCAGAAGAGGGCTGTTGCTGTAGCAGTTTGCCCCAACATAGACAGGGAGTCACACCGGGGACAAGTTACGGCCATCAAGGGTGGCCAGAAGAGGGCCGGTACCATAGCAGTTGCCCCATCAAATACAGTCTTGGTTTCTGGATCAAGAATTCAACAATCCCAGTGCTAGTGGCATGCTACTTTGTTCCAGCCATCAACCTTGAGACTATATCAATTCTTGTGGACCTTGTTGAAACTCTCATTTTCCTTATACCCTGTATTTTGTCTTCCCTTCCCTTCCTGTTTTAGTATAGGTGCCCTCCCTACCTCCCCATGTTTATTAGTGTTCTGTCTGAATTTCAGTAAACTATTGTTGAAACTGACTCTCTTGTGTCTGTCTCTTTCTGTTGATCACTCAGTGGTATCCATGTAGGGGAACAGAGCCTCCCCTTTATTGCGGCTCTCTCTAAACCTTCCAGTTGCTGGTGTTGAGTGGCCTGTGGCTTAAATTCAGGTCAATCACCTGGCCATTGGACCAAACAACCCAACGAGGCCCTCACCCTACTCCCTGGCTAATTGGCTTTCAATTTCTGGGCGGGGTACAATATGTTTTGCAGAGCATCTTGATTTGTAGGCATAGCTCTAGTGTGTCCTTCCCTTTGTTTGCTGGAAGGAGTTCTTTTAAATTTGTCTGATAGTTTTATTGACCCTGAATATCTCCATGTTTGCATTATTTATTGCTCTTCTGTTTCCTACAATGCGTCCTACCCCATGTGTACATTTTCCAAGGAACATTTTTAAAGATCTGAAATGTGTCAGGTGATGTATTAATTTATTTATTCATTTATTGAAGTCTTGGAATTATAACCCTCCGAGTCAAAAAACTCTTTTGCAAAGGCTCCATGTCAGATTTACAAACAGACAGGCTACAAAAAAATTACAGGAGATTAATACAGTACACTATACATAGGATACGAGTATACAAATAATACAGTACCTTATACTGTACATAAGTGCATCATAAATGAGGGCAGAGTGCATGGCAAAGAAACAACATGGCGAGTAGATTTAAAACAGACAGGATACGAAACATTACAGGAAATTAATGCAGTACATAATACATAGGCTAAGAGTATGCAAGTAATGCAGCACATTATGCATAAGTGCATCATAACTGAGGGTGGAGTACATGATAACTAAACAAACATGGCGCAGGCAGTGCTAACTAATTGTGTAAACAGATAGGAAATTAAAGAAAAGAAAGGGAGACCAGAAGGAAATCAGTTAAGGAGAGTTGTGAGACAGCGGGGGGGGGTAGGGAGAAAAGTTGAGTAGAGGGGTGTAAGGTGTAGAAAAGGAGGAACAGGAAAGAATGCCGGTAAAGAATGAGTAAAGTGCAGGAAGGGAACAAAGTGGGGAAGGAGAGATTAGACCAAAATAAGGTGGGGAGAAGCAGGGGGAAATTGAGGGACAAGCCAAGAGCAGACCCAGATTGACCAGTAAAAACTCGGAGCAGTCACAACTATTCACAGAGAGTAGGTGCTGGTGAAGCTTAGTTTTAAAGAGGCCCAATTTAATTGTGGAGGAAACCAGAGGAGGCAGGCCATTGAGCAGGACAGGGGCCCTGTGAAAGAACTCTTGTTGCCCTAAGGATGTCTTACAGAAAGGGACTAGGTAAAGGGCCTTATCAGAGCTCCTAGTAGAACGAGGGGCAGGGGCAGGAGAGATAAGCTGCTGGACCGAGGGAGGGGAGAGTGAGGTGGTAAGCTTCTTGGCCAACAGGCAGGTGTGATAGTCAAGCCTACCCTTAAAGTTTAGCCAGTTCACTTGACTGTACAATATTTATTTATTTATTGAATTTTGATGACCGGGTTGGCCCACTGGGCCCTGAAGGTCCCTTTTTCAGGGGCGACCCGGGGATATATACTGTATATAATGGACTGTATTGATTGTCAGGTGTCTGTCTGGATTTTGCACTTCAATAAAAGCAGCACTTGTGCACTTTTAAAACGTTATCCAGATTAGTGTTGTTATTTTGGAAAATAGAGGTGGTGAGTGCCCATTTTTTTGAAGTTGCCCTAAAGGTTGTTATTGTGGGCAGCACACTTTATGTGCATACTTTTTTAGTGTTTAGTTAATATAGATCTATGCATTGCAATACTATATATTAATATGTACAGTGGCGAGTGTCTCTTACAAGATAAGAATGTAATCTTATGTTGTTTTGGGTGAGAGGACAGAGAAGTGAAGCTGAGTGGTTCTGTCAGCCCAAAACAGCACTAGATAATGTTCTTGTTCTGTAAGAGACACACCTCACTATACATAGTACTATATTATGAAGCAGTGTAACTGTCTCTAGTGAAGCAATCAGTCAGACAATGTTACTGAAGTTAAATAAATACATTTCCTTATGTTAAGTTGTGTACTACCCCCTCCACCTGTGGTACATGGTACATTCCAAAACTGAACAAAGTGGAGCACTGACTGATGCTTCTTACACTGCAGTTAATAGTGACAGGGAATGGATACTGAAACTAACTTGTTCCATCTTTTAAATTTTCTGCTGTCACTTCAGGAATTGAAGACTTATCATCAATTTCTCTTTTGCAGCTGAAGCTGCTATGTTTCTGACAGAGAGGAGTGTCAGAACATAGTGGCAGCCCAGCAGAAATCAGCTGAGCAGAGAATCAGTATAGTGCAGTGGTCTAAGGCTCTGAGCTGCAAATTTGGTGACATCCAGCAGACCAGACCTGGGTTTGAATCCCACAGCTTCCACTTGCATACTGTGTGACCCTGAGCAAGTCACTTAACCTCCTTGTGCACCCAGGTCGCTCCTGTAAAAAAGCTTTCAGCTTAGTGTGCTATACCTGGTTAAACAACTAAAAAAAAAAAAAGCATGAGGTGCCAACTGTACACTGCATAAAGAGGTACAGTAATCGAGTGCACTCATTGGCTGAGGCAGTTACACTGCTTTATAATGAGTTTAAAATTGTGTATCCCCAAATGAGCAGCTGATCCGAACATTTCTTTCAGCAAAACATAACACACAGTATGAAACATATTACAGCTTTAATCCATTTACTGTTATAATACATTAAAGCAGAACTACTGGTACACACAATGCTGCTACCACTACACAGATTGGGGCTTCAGTACCCTGGTCCCCTCTGCAGGCACAAAATTCATTTAAGTGTGTCCATACTTGATCCCCTCATAAAATCCACAAATCCTTTCTTAGCATGCAGGCATCTTCTGCCATTCCTATGCTCATCCCCCAGATCGCGTTGCTAACAACGCAATATCATGACGCATCACTGCGCCTTCCTGTATTGTGCCCTTTGTAGGGAGATTAAATAGTCTTTGTATCTCCTACCCGGATGCCCCATCCTGTATTGTGCCTTATGTACAGAGATTTAATCATCTCTGAATCTTCTATGCCCTGCTCTATTTTAACAGACTGTGCCTTAATGCCGTGGCTATACATAGCATACACACAGCATTTAGGCAAAGTCTTTGAAAATAGAGCAGGGTGTAGAAAATACAGAGATGATTAAATCTCTGTACATAAGGCACAATACAGGAAGGGGCAGTGGCACATCATGATATGTTGTTAGCAGCGCAATCTCAGGGGGTGAGCACAGGCATGGCAGAAAATGCCTGAATACTAAAAGAGGATTCGTGGATTTTACAATGGATCAGGTATGGCCACACTTAAATGAAATTGTGCCTGTAGGGGGTATCGGGGTAATGAAGCCCCAATCTGTGCAGCGGTAGCTGCTTTACACGTACCAGAGTTCTCCTTTAAATATTGTGACTGCTGTAAAAAATCCTTCCAAGCCAAGACAAATTGCAGGATTGGTATCGCATGCTTGATGAAAACAACTTTCATGTTCAATTTTTTTACATTAATAATAGCTTACTTTTTAAAGAAAGATATAGTGCTCCAGAGAAGCAAGTTTTCTGTGAGTTAGGAAAAGATATGTCATATGCTGGCAAACTGTGAAGACTATAAAATAGATATCAAATTACTGCAAATAACTTTGGAAATCATGTAATTTTGCACAGCATGTTCGTGAGACAGTTGTCACCCTGTATGATATCATTCTGTTAATGCACTTGATCCTAGTGTATCCTCATACTGCCTACTTTTAAACAGCAGTAACTATGTGTGATCATCCTGACAGGCAACCCCCTTTGCAATGGACACAATGCTTTGAGTGTTACCCTGAGGATTGTAAGAATTGTATCCATGTTCATTCCTGGGTGGTTTCAAATGTCTTTGCAGGTGCCTAGGAAGAGTCTGAAACCCCAGATAAGCTACAGTTGATGGTGTCACAAACTTAAGACGTGCTAAATGCAACTATTTTGCACTTTACATCTGAGAAGTAGAACCAATAGTTCTTTAAGCAGTTTTCTGTTTAATTTTCACAGTGTAATTGTAACCTTTTCAGTGGTGTCTTCCTGTTCTCACCTCTATTTCACATCATAGTGGGTAGAATATGTGCAACACCAGAACTCTAGGGATTACATTTATTTTAATTGCCAGTTGTATAATGATATACCAAAGGCTAAATATATTTCAGCTTAACCATCTGTGGAAAGAACATGTTTAGTGCTCTAATGAAACATAAAAATATGCTTTGGTAGTAGAAAAAAATAATGTAGCTATAACCGAAAACTTCAGTCAACATTTAGTCTTCCTAAAATATTAGGGAGTATGATTTTCAAAAGGTTCAAGGCTAGATCGTGCAACAAGGAATGAGTGTTTTGCTCTTCCAGTTGTTCTTCCAGTTAAAATCCGCTCAGGCAACTCATAATCATGTTTTTTATACTTACCTCCTGTACCTGATGTGAGCCACATCAGGATGAAAGGTGGAATACCTCCATTTGCCTGCCTGCATAGGTCATGTATATATCATAAACATGCACCTAGTGCTATAGTTTGGCTGCAAGTGGGCATCCATATGCACAAGAGATGTTTACACCTCCTTCTCCAACAATTTGACCACCATGAAATAAAGGATCAAGTTCAGGAAATCAGTGATAAACAGTAATATAAGTAAGCAATAACCCACGACAGGGTGTTGGGTTACTGGGGATTAATCAACACCCTGGGTGCGTTGTTAGGCATGAGGGTGAAGCCCGAGTGCCCTCACAGCACCCAAGGTGTTGATTAATCCCCAGTGTAACCCCACACCCTGGAGTGGGTTATTGCACTTATAACATGGGCTATGACAACTTTCACAAATTTTGTTTAGTTTTTTAAAAATATCAGAAAGTATCCCATTTCAGTTTGGTATCTTTCCACTCAAATTGCCAGTAAATAAAGTAGTCTCTGCTGTCATTGTGTTGCTCTCTTTGCTTAATTTACTTGTTTTTTTTCTCAGTCTGACACACTTTTCTCAGTTTTAAAACTTATTGACTCATTGTACAGTTAGAAACACAGACGTACCGCAGTTCTTGGTAGTAGGCTATCGGTTAACATTGCACATTGTGAGTGCTGAACATTCTGGGAGGTGGGGGGTGGACTCTATCTGTAGGGGTGCTGTGGTCACCTTTTTCACAAGTCAGCGATGGCACCAATGAGCTGCTGGCTGCAGTGTGTACAGCTGCTCCCGTTCTGTCAGCCCCGGCGATATGGTGGCTCTTCTCCGGCACCTCACCATGTCATTGCAATTAGTCCTGCATCCCTGGCCCTAGGTCAGGTCACTCTCCGCACTGTTGCCCCATGTCTCCTGTCCTGTTCCCTGGTCTGATGCCCGCTACTCGTGGCTTTCTGGTAACCCTATTGGCGCTCTCATTGTGTGACCACTCCCTCCTCCATGATCCATGTGGGTGGGTGGGACCTGTGCCGTGGTCCTGGCAGTGAAAGCAGCAGCACGTTGAAAGGAGCAGTAGAGGAGGGAGCAATTTGCAACTCTTGCTGCAGAGAGCAGCCACTGACTCAGTTCCCAGAAGTTCAGCTACAAAAGAGATGGACTCCCTGGACGTGAACAAGTTCCGACTATCCGATCCATGTACCTGACAGCTAGACGTGACTAGGGATTTTGGCTAAGACCTACTCACAGTAGCTGTTTGTATAACAGAGACTAATGTATGGCCACACACAGTGGGTCGATCAATGGCCTTAGACGTTTTAAGATGCCCATGTTATAAATGTGTTTAATTCAAACATGTGGAAGACACAGCAGAGGTGTACATGGGGATCCTTGGGGGAAGATGATACCAACTCCATTCATTTAAACAGGAAACGTAAGGGATATTTGTAGTTTCATATAGATCCAAGCTTGTAGGGCCCTGAAAGCATGAAGGCAGAATTTAAGTCCCCCATTTAAATGAAGGGGCCAGTGCACTGAGGCTAACAGTTGTCCCTTGCACTTCAACAAAATAATGGTTTTGCTGTGGCACTTATGGATAGCCCAGTTTTCATGCTCACACAGGGGACTGGGACTACTCACAACACCCTGTGCAGGCAGGTTACATAATGGCTTGGATGGCTGGTGGCTCATCAGATCTACAAAAGCAACTGTCGGCCAACTGTTAAAAATGGGAAACATTACATACTTTTTCCTGTTACCAGATTTTAACAATTCAAATAAAGTGCCTTGAATTCTTAGGAATCCTACTTACTATCAAAATGCAGCTTTTAAAAAATCAAACAATTGAAGCATGAAAAACCTCTTGATTATTCGCAATCCAAGTGCTTGGGATGCAACTGCAGAAAAAGCACTCACTGGGCCACCAAACTCCAATATTACAATGAACACGTCGTACCTCAAATGAGGATTTCTGTGCAGTTCAGCATACCTTCAACAGTAATTTTCCTTTTCCTTTTTATTGAATCCAAAAATGTGCACAATGCAGAAAATAAGTAGTGATTTTGCATATGCCCATAGGTGGCCACAATGGATTCAGGACAAATGTTGCTCACCAACCATGAAGACTGCAGGGCTCTTTAAAATGGGTACCATTGGCTGCCACTCACATACTGAACAAAAAACATTTCATCACCCTGGTTTTTGCATGACCAACACACTGATACTTTAAAACATTACAGTGTAGAATGTAAGTGGTGACTGGTGGTATCCATTTGGGAGATCCTTGCAATCTTTACACTAGTGATCTATATCCATTGTGAATCCAGTGAGGCCACGAATGAACATGTGCAATAACAGAAATTGTTTTTCTGCAATGTATACTTTTTGGGATTTAATAAAGACTGAAGAGAAACGTTACTGTTGAAGTAATTGTAAATTTTAATTGATATGAAATTCACAATCAAGGTGTGTCTTTTTCATTAGCGTATTGGAAGTTGATGGTCTGGTGAGTGCTTTTTCTACAACTTTGATAGTCATTTTGTGATATGTAATTGTCCATTTCTTAAATTGTACATGCTCTCTGATACACTAGTTATTTCTGTGCCGGGGAATTATACAGCTTATCCCATAAAAGAGCCAATCTATACAGCTTTGAGTTCTGACACACAATATCTTCTTGACCCTTGAAAGGATTCATAGTCAGTCTATTATGTGTTATTTCTTCTTGTCATGATTGGATATATAAGCAGTGATGTCAGATTCATGGCAATGCTACTAGTCCACCTAACTACCCCACCACATTTGGGAATTTACAGTTTATATCAAAATGGCCTACAGTATGTGCACCCAATGTATTTCTATTGTAACTGAAACCAGAGTGGGAATTGCTGATTTACCCATTTTCCATAATGAGCTATTGACTATTCATGGATTCTGAACCTGGGGTCATCTGACTCTGAGTTGTGTGTAATAACTACTGGAGACTAATCTCCAATTATACTAAGGCCCTACCAAAATCAGGACTGTCTGGTTCAATGTCATTTGTATTCTACCATATAAATGAAATCTTTATATCTAGGACATTCATGTGCAGGTTGCTAGGCACAATAAAATACCCAAGAACATTTTAAATTTAATCTCATGCCTCATAAAGCTGATTTAAAGTGCCATCAATATATGAGCTGATAGGAGTGATGCTGATGACATGTATGACAACTCTAAAGATGTCATTTTTGGCTTCATTATGAATTTTAGCAAAGACTACTGGAAATGTAAAATGTAGATTAGCCTGCTTTTGATTTGACATTAACTGTTCCTAATAAATCACTATGGCTAACAGCCATCCACACTGGCATCTGTATCTAAATGACAATTACAGTTTTTTGTAACCGTTCTGGAGACCACACCTCTGGCAGGACATAGACAGACTAGAGGCAATCCAGAGGAGGGTAACTAAAATGGTGAAGTATCTACATCAAAAGCCCTATGAGGAGCAACTGAAGGACCTCAATATGTATATCCTGGAGGAAAGAAGGGAGAGGGGAGATATGACAGAGGCTTTCAAATGCCTCAAAGGTATAAATGAGGTTCAAATGGGATGTCTTTTTTCAGAGAAAAAGATGCTCAAGAACAAGGAGTCATGCTATGAGGTTGGAGGGGGATAGACTCAGGGGAGATGTAAGCAAGTACTTCATCACAGAAAGAGTGGTGGATGCCTAGAACAGCTTCCCGAGTCCCAGCAGAGTGGTGGAAGCAAAAATTGTAGTGGGATTCAAGAAGGCTTGGGAAAAGCACAAGGGAACTTTAGTGGTAAGGAAAGGGGGGAAAGCCAGAGATCAAGTAGGGTCTGCGGTGTTACAGTAGGTAGGTGAAATGAGCAGACTAGGTGGGCCAAGCTATCCTTATCTGCCATCAGTGTATATGTTTCTTTGCTTACCAACACCAAATCTTATTTATAACTGGTGCCCATCTCCCAGTTTACCTAAGGATTGTTTCCATAAGTGTCATTAATGTTAGTATCCTATTAAACTATGGTGTTCTTTTTAATTAGGGAGAAAATATTTCACATAAGTTGCATCATCACCTAAAACTATTCTACTGGATGTTATGTATACCATACCATAGCAGCACTGGGGGAAAAGAGAGAACTGTCATTCTGTCTAGTCTAGCTTATATTTGGGTTAAAATGTAAAAAAAAGGAAATGGGGAAAAAAGGCTCATCTTCAGGTTATGTAATCATCTTTATACATTACAACTACTTATAAGGCAGTGCTAGCCAAACAGAATAACAAAAGATTCAGACACTTGAAGGTCAAACACATCACTGTTTATCAACTACTTATAAAAGTGCAGATGATCGTGACAAGACAAATTAATATACCAGTAGGGAACAGAGTACAACACAGAACTGCCAAGGTTTTTGATCAAGTGTTATATTCAGAAAACAGAACCCCATAGCCTGTGCTTTTAGAATATGTGTGGGAGGTTTTTGTAGTTAGATACCATGTTGTTTCAATGTCAAACACATTATATTTTTAAAATAATATCAAAAGTGTGGGTTGCTACTAAGTTTAAAACTATTATAATTACAACAAAGATTTTTTTGTTTCCAGCAAAATATTCACAGCCGTCATCATTAGAAATCAATTGCTCAGAATTCCTCCAAATGGTATCTGATCATTCCATTTTTTGTGACTAAGAAGTTTTCACTAAAAAGGGAAGTTTTCTTCCTTAGACTCCATCCGTCCATGTTACTTACAATATACATGCCCAGCCTCATAATCCACTGAGCTGAGTTAACAAGTCATAGTGTAGCCTGCAGTCTGTACATTCATGTAAGCAATAAGGCACCATAAGGGGTGGGTAGTTACGTGGTAAGTGCAGGCCCAGGTGCTTTGTGAGGTACAAGGCATTACACCTTCATCACATGAGAATGTAGTTATTACATAACTTACCATACCCTGATATCTCTAATTAGTAAAATAAGACAGCTTAGAAAATGGCAAGTTTTTTTTTTATTAAAAACAGGTATTTTCTTTTGTTCAATGTAACTAGTAAAAAGTAGTCCATCCCACCTGTCATCTGTCTTTTCACACATTCAGAAGAGGGAATGTTTGTTTATAATGGATTTCAGAAATTCAAACTTCTGCTGATGCCTTGTGGCAGGATGTTCACATTTCCCCCACACAAACACACACAACGAAAGGCCCCAGTAAAGCCATGGATTCAGTTTTATCTGGGCAGGGTAAGAAGCAAAGATATACTCCGGTAGGCAGGTAAGAATAGGAAGGAAGTGGTTAATAGTCAGGAAAGAAGCTCAGGAAAGTAAAGTTAAAAGTACCACTTCATTTTTTAAATTGATGTATACGTATAAGAAGGAGATTATAAAGGGAAAGAACATTTACTCAATTTTTGGGGAGGTTCTTTTGTAGGGCCTAGCTGACCTTTTTTTTTTTATAATTCTTTGGTAACCAGGTAAGGCCCACTAGGCACTTGCGCTTGTTTCAGGGACAACCCAGGAGTACTGGGGTGGTTAACTGACTTGCTCAGAGTCACATAGTATACAAGTGGAGATTGTGGGAATCAAACCCAGGTCTGCTGGATACACACTACCAAGCCCATTCACAGCTCGTTACTGTAACCTGTAAGCTATACTGCCTCTAGGCTATCTTTTTTTAGTATGAGTAAAGGTGGTTGACATGTTTATAAAGACTGTCAGGAATGTTTTAATTTTTTTGTTACAAAAGGCAAATGTGTGCTAGTGTGCTGTGTCTGCATTGCCAGCACTTGTTTTAACCAGTGGTAGTGGTTTCTCAGTTCATGGCTGCTGACCAATCAGAAGGCAACGATTTTCCTCCTCCTTTTATAATTGTATTTAGAAGCTTGACTAATAGAGGTGTGTGGAAACTTCAGATTCCACTTCTGCTGAAATTCTGCAGAATTTCAGAAATTCTTCCTAATTCCAAAATCAGATTTTTTTTAAACTGTAGAGTAGTGAGCTACAGTTTACATCAACAGCAGAAAAATATTTAGTGGTTTACAGAAACCATGGATTTGTTTGCCCCAAACTCCTAAATAATGTTCCATGCATTATATTCAGAATTCCATGGACTTAAAAAAAATTCTTAAAAGCATTTTGGAAGGAAAATTGCCATTCCAGACAAATTCTGCTGGCAGAATGTCACATTCCACACTGCTCTATTGACTAATGTTGCTTTCATTCAGCAGGCAATGAATCTCATTTTCCCCATTTGTCATGTTTGGGCCTTCAGTTTCCAAACTTCTGATGGCTGTCCTATCTCTGCTAATGACATCATAATCAGTTGCCATATACGTTGTTCTGATTGCACAGCAGAGGATCATAACTTCAGGGCCCTGTTCTCACTTGTTCTGACTGGGCTAAAGTGGTCTCTAGCATTTGTGACAGCATGATGGAGGGGGTGAGAACTACGTGATGGCCCTTACAAACCTTGAAATAGCCTCCTGCAACCCTCCTCCCACTATCCATAGAACATTTAGAGGAAGATAACAGGAAGGTTCTGTGCTGTCAGGGGTGGACTCTGGTGGGGACCACACAGGCATTCAGTACATAGAAAAGTAGTGACCACTCTCCCAGATTAGAACATTTGTAATAATATTTATTCAGGTATAAAGAAATTCATAAGAGACTGACACACTACCTTTGTTGGTGTGTGGAGTCCTATGAATTTCTGTGTATATGAATAAATGTTATAAAATGGGTAGGGACTGTTTCGAATCCTGACTGGCTGAGAGACCATTCCAGCCAAATATTTCTGTTTTTGTTAGTACAGCACATCTAAAACATGTTGCAGTACCTGTGGCCTCACCACCAAAATAAATCAATGTGTGCCAGACAGAACATTTCAAAACAATTTATCCATCTTGTTGTTTTCTTAGCAAGCCACTTGTTCAGCCATAAAAACAAAACAAAAAAAAACAGTAAGTAAAACACTTGGAAGTGCTTACTTTTTTGTAACATCCCTCTTGTTCTCCCTCCCAACAAGCTTGCTATCACTCCCAACACCCATACCTTAGTTGAGCTCACTGTGGTATCTCACTGTTCCTCCCGACCTGTAAGAGTTACTACTGCAGATGATAGCATGCTGCAAGCAAGACCAAAGCAAAATCGTAATCTTATCAGTGGCCTAGTGTAGCAATTTGGCAGGTCTCCAAAACACACCATAGCACAGCACAGCATCCCTTGTGACACCAGACAATAGCACAGCATCCTAGTAACACCAGACAACGTGGTTAGCAGAGGGACTAAAAACACACTCCAGTGTGTGGATTATGCTGTGATAAATGAACTTCTAAGGGAAGTAATGCACTCAGCCTGCAGCTCATGCCTCAGTAAACCCCTGATCATGCATTTATCACAGATTAACCCACACCATGTAGTGTGAAATTACTTACATATATTGTAATCTGGGCGAGTGGTCACTGTTTTTCTATGTCATGAAGGTTTGTGTTCTGTGTCAGAAAAATGTGGGGTAAGTAGGAAAGAATTCCAGTCAGGAGTTACAAATTAGGCCACTTCACTGCCGTTCCAGTGTTAATGAGGGGGATTCTCTTAAATCCAGGGATTCTACAGATATTTTGATACAGGTGAGGTGTAACTAGACTACCAGTGCAAAGGTTAGTGATCCTGAAATATCCACACTCATCTGGTCTGCAGGGTACAAAGGTAAGGAGGGAGCAGGTGTTGGAACATCTGGATATCACAGCTTCTGCACACAGAGTTGTGGCATGGCACAGCACCATGCAACTAATGTCATGACATACTGCAGCTGTGTGTGAGTCACAAACCAGTATTTTAATTGGTGCAAACCCTGTTTGAACCCCAAAACATCTGTCTAGCCCACCTGCATTTCAACCTAACCACAGCTGGTACTCCCTTCTGTGAATGTGTTCATACGAATATATGAAAATGCCAGCAGAAATGGGCCTTACGGTCTGTTGAGTCTGCTCAATTGTGCAGCTAGCCCCTCATCTCACAGCTGCCCCTCCCACTTTTCCCCTCCTTATATTTACCCTCCCGCTCACCCTGCCCCATCCCCTCTTGAAACTGAACACCATCTTGCAGGCCACCCCCTTCTGTGGTACAGTGTTCCACTTACCCACCACCCTTTCGGTGAAGAACTGTCTCCTTACCTCCCTCCTGAATCTTCCCCCCTCCAGTCTGAGACTGTGCCCTCTTGTGTCCCTTCCTCTTCTTAATTGGAAGATTCCCTCTGTTTGAGTCTTGTTCATCTCTTTCAAGTACTTAAAGGTCTCAATTATGTCTCCCCATCCCTCCTCTCCTCCAATGAATGCATATCTAGCTCACTCAGACTTTCCTCCTAGGACTTGCTCTCCAATCCCTGGATCATCTTTGTCACTCTGCGCTGCACCCCCTCCAAAAATCTGACATCCTTCCTCAGGTACGGATGCCAGAACTGCATGCAGTACTCCAGCTGTGGCCTGACCAGAGACCTGTGCAGGGGGAGGACTACCTCCCTAATTCTGGAGGAGATTTCCCTCGCTATGCACCCCAGCATCTTGTTGGCCTTCGCTGCTACCTTCCCACACTGAGCAGAGTAGTTCATGCTCCCCGTTATAAGTACCCCTAGGTTCTTTTCCTCCACAGTGCTACCCAATTGTACCCCTTCCGAGATGATAGTCCCTCCCCTGGTTCTTTGCTCCAAAGTGTATTACCTTGCACTTCTTAGCACTGAACCCCAGCTGCCATGTTTTTGACCATTCCTGCAGTTTAGTTAGGTCATCCTGTAACCCCTTCCATCCCTCAATGTCATCAACCACTGCTCCCATTTTGGTGTTGTCTGCAAACAGACTGATCTTACTTCAGATCCCATGTGAGATATCAGCTATGAATAACCCAACCAACACCAGCCCCAGCACCGATCCCTGTGGCAACCCACTCATCACTGCCCTTGGTGCAGAGAGTTCCCTTCCCACTACCACCCTTTGCTGCCTACTGCTTAGTCAATTCTTTATCCATTTCACCATCTTCACTCCCACCCCCACAGCTTCAGACTTCCCCCCAGCCTCCTGTGTGGCACAGAGTCAAAGGCCTTGCTGAAATCCAAATACAGGACATCCACTGCATGGCCCTTGTCTAGTTCCCTTGTCTCTCAATCATAGTACTCAATGAGGTTGGTCTGGCAGGATCTGCCCGAGACAAACACATACTAATGCCCATCCTATAGTCCACTGTCCTCCAAAAAGGTCACCAGCCTCTCTTTCAGGATTATCTCCTTGAACTTCCCCACGACTGATGTGAGGCTCACTGGCCTGTAGTTTCCTGGTTCATCTTTTGGGCCACCTTTGCGGATGGCTTCACAAGAGCCATCCTTCAGTCCTGCGGTATGCATCCTGTGTCCAGGAGGTATTGAGCAGTTCTGTCAGTGGCCCTGCTAGAACCTCAGCCAGCTCCTTGAGTACCCTAGGGTGAATGCCGTCTGGCCCAGGTGCCTTGTCCACCCTCAGTGCCCTCAGTCCTTCCAGTACCCTGTCCTCAGTAATACTCATGACTGTCACCCCCTCTCTCCCCCGCCTACCCAACCCCTCCTCTGTGGTATCTTTCCCGCTTTCTCTCACGTGAATACAGAACAGAAGTATTCATCTAATGCCTCTGCCTGATCCTCCCTTCTCTCCACCCACCCCCATCCTTTTTAATCCTCACTATTTGGTCCTTGTTGTTCCTTCTTTCCCAAATGTATCTGAAGAAATCATTTTCTGCATTTTTAATACCCTGTGCCAGCCTCAGCTCCCTGAAAGCCTTGGCTGCTCTGACTAGTTTGGTGGCCTCTCTGGATTTCTTCGTCCCTCCCTGACTTTTTGAACCTCCAGAATGCCTCTCTCTTGGCCCGCACCCCCTCCCTCACCTCCTGAGTCATCCAACTGGGCTTCTTTGCCCTCCCTTTCTTACTCCGTGTTGTAGTACATGCCCCCATATCCTCCAATAGCCCCTTTTCTATGACATCCCACTTCTGACTTGTGTCCCAGCCTGGCTGAATACCCTGCAGGTGCCCCACCAGAATTTCTTCCTTTTTTAAAGTCTGCCCACCTGAAGTCAACCACCTTGGTACCTGTACCCCCAGCTTCCCACCGCATGTTGAGTGTGAACAACACTGAGTAGTGCTTTCTCCCCACCAGTGGGTCCTCCACCCCCAGATCCCTTACCATCTCCCCATTTGACAGTACAAGGTCCAGAGTATTTCCTATCTGAGTTGGCCCATGGACCAATTGCATCAAGAAGCTGTCCTGAAATGCCTCTACCAGGACTTACTCCTTTGCACTTGTGGTGCTTGGGGAACTCCAATCCACCCCAGGTAGGTTGAAGTCCCCCACCATCACTGTGTTACTTTTCCTGCAGACCCTTCGGATTTGCTCAGCTAACTCCCTGTCCAGGTCCTCTAGTTGAGCTGGTGGTCTATAAACTACCCCCATCCTCAGTGTCCTGCCTTTTGATTCCTGAAAATGCATCCATACAGCCTCTGCAATGCCATACCAGGGTTAATGTGTTAAGCAGAATATTTGTGTACAGCAGGAAAGGGCAGCAACAAAAAGGTACAAGTTTGTCTCCTGTTCTGTGCTGACACCTATTGCGACTAAGAAAAGTGGCCATGAGCAGGAACAGCAGCAAGAACTGATGAAGAGGTATAGTGCATGTTTTATTACAAATTTCTTTCAAACTGTAACAAAGAATGGAATGTCCAGAATTCAGATCTTTGAGTAATGTGATACCTGAGTCTAGTGAATTTGAAGTATACCATTTTGTAGGAATCTGGAATATCACTTTAGTATTCTAGCTTTTTTCTTACTTTCTACAGTTAATGGTCAACAAAAAATTTCAGATAGTTTAGTATTTATTCCCCTGTATCTTTTAAAAAGCATTTAACTATCCTCGACTGATCTCAGAATTGTTTGTAACATCACATAGAAACATAGAATTTGACTGCAAATAAGGACAGCTCGGCCCCCCTAGTCTGCCCATTTCCCTACCTAAGGGATAAGCTGCAGATCCTAGTTAACCAACAGCCTATTTCCTCCTACTCCCCACTAGAATTGCCTCATGTTTGTCCCATGCATTCTTGAATTCCCCCACTGTTCTTCACTCTACTACCTCCTTAGGAAGGCTATTCCATGTATCCACAGCCCTCTCCATGAAAAAATACTTCCTACATTAACTCTGAGCCATTTCCCCTCTATCTTCAAATTGTGCCCTCTTGTTCTTGCACATCTCTTTTCCTGAAAGATGCTACCCTCTTGGACGTTGTTGATTCCCTTGAGGGTACTTGAAGTTTCATCATGTTCCCCCTCTCCTCCCTTTCCTCAAGGGCATACATATTAAAGCTCCTCTAGTCTCTCTTAGTGTGTCTTCTGGTGCAGACCCTGCCCATTTTAGTTGCCCTCCTCTGGACAGCCTCCATCTTGTTTATGTTCTCGCAGAGATGGGGTCTCCAGAACTGCACGCAGTACTCCAGATGGGGTCTCACCAGCTGTCTATACAGAGGGATAACTACTTCTTGTTTTCTACTGGTGATGTCTCTCTCTATGCATCCCAGTATCGCGCCAGCCCTCGTTACTGCCTTCTCACATTGCTTGCACACCTTTAGGTCATCTGATATGACTACCTCCAGGTCCCTTTCCAGTTTTGTTGTTGTTAGTATCTCACCCCCCCACTGTGTACTTTTCCCCTGGGTTTTTGTTTCCCAGGTGCATTACATTGCACTTCTTTGCATTGAATCTAAGCTGCCATGCATTTGACCATTCCTCCAACCTTGCCAAGTCCCTTCTCACCTTTCCACCCCCCCTTCTGTATTGACTCTGTTGCAGATCTTTGTATCATCTGCAAAGAGACATACTTTTCCTTCCAGTCCCTCCGCAATGCCACTTATGAAGACATTAAAGAGGCCTGGTCCCAGTGCTGAACCCTGCGGTACACCGCTAGTAACCCCTTTCTTCAGAGTGGACCTACTACTATTACCTCTGCAGCCTGTTGTCCAGCCAGTTTTACACAGGCTACCACCTTGGGACCCACTACAAGGCTGGCTAATTCATAGATAATCTTTGTGTGGATCAGTGTCAAATGCCTTGCTAAAGTCAAGGTATGCTATGTCCACAGCCCCTCCCTGGTCTACTGCTTTGGTCACCCAGTCAAAGAAATCTATTAGATTCGTCTGACACGACCTTCCTGCTGTGAATCCATGCTGCCTTGGGTCCTGTGCCCTGCTGGCCTCTAGGTACTCAGCAGTTCTTTCCTTCAGAAGTGATTCCATCATATTTCCCTACCACTGAGGTCAAACTAACAGGTCTATAGTTTCCTGCTTCTGCCTTGCTTCCACTTCTGTGAAGTGGAAACATATCCACCCTCCTCCAGTCCTCAGGTACCACCCCATCCTCTCCTGATTTGTTAAAGAGGGTGGTAAGTGGTGTCACTAGTTCTACCCTTAGTTCTTTTAGAATTCTTTGGTGAATCCTGTCAGGCCCCACTTCTTTGTCCACCTTCAGTTTTAAGAGTTCTTTCAGAACCTTTTCTTCTGTGGATGGACTGGTATCAACCCCCCTATACAGAGTGTTTCTATTGTTTGGTTTAAGTACCTTCCCCATCTCTTCTTTTGTGAATACTGAGCAGAAGTATTTGTTCAGTATCCCTGCTTTTTCACTGTCACCCTCTGCCCACATTACCTCCCCTTTATTAAGCTTCAGTATCCTCCCTTGGTCTTTCTTTGCTCCCTAAAGTACCTATAAAAGGTGTTATCCCCCTTCTTAACAGAGTTGGCTATCTTTTTCTCAGTTTGGGCCTTTGCTATTCTGACTGCCTTACCTGCCTTCTTATGCTTTAACTGATATAGTTCTCTGTCCTCCTCCTTCTGTGTTTTCTTATATTTCATGAATGCTATCCATTTCTCCTTAACTTTCCCTGCCACCTCTTTTGAGATCCATAGTGGCTTTTTCCTTCATTTTGTTTTGTTGATTTGCTTTACACAAAGGCTTGTTGTCTCTGTGATGGCAGTTTAGATTTTTCCCCATTGTTCTTCCACCCCTCCTTCTTGCCTGTTTGCTAGTGCTTTTCTGAGGCACTCTCCTATTTTGACAAAGTCAGCCCTCCTAAAGTCCAACACCCTTGCTTTTGTATGGCTTGACTCTACAGCTGTGTTTATTGTGAACTACACTGTTTGGTGGTCATTTGTTCCCAGATGGCTTCCCACTTCTAACTCTGAGATCCTCTCTCTATCCCCATTTGAAAGTACCAGGTCTAAGATTGCTCCCTCCCGAGTGGGTCCCAACACTAGCTGCCTGATCATGCCCCCTGTAGGGCATCGAGAATGACCCTGATCTTGGATGTGGCTGCAGTAAAGGTGCTCCAGTTAACATCTGGCATATTCAGGTCTCCCATCAACAATATCTCTCCTTTTTCTGCCATACTAAGGATTCCTTCTATCATTTCCTTGTACATTGCCTCCACCTGAGAAGGGGGTCTCTAAACAACCCCTGTGTGGATTGTAATGCCATTTCCTATCTCCAGGGTGACCCACAGTACCTCCTCTCCTCCCTGTTTACCCTTTAGTTCTGTTGCTTTGATTCCATCCCTTATGTAGAGAGCTACTCCTCCTCCTCTTCTACCCTCCCTGTCCCTCCTGCAGATTGTGTACCCTGTTATGCTGACACCCCAGTCCTGGTTATTTGTGTATCATGTTTCTGTGACTGCCACGATATCCAGGTGTCCCTCTTCCATCAAGGCCACTAGATCAGGGAGCTTGTTACCCAGACTATGGGCATTGGTACTCATCACCCTCCATTTTTTGATGGTATTACCCCTTTTTGGCCCATCCCTGTCCTTACTGCTTTTGCCTTTTTCTCCATTTACCCCTGATGTGCTCCCTATTGACTTCTCTACCTCTGTGTCTACTTTGCTAACTACCCTGTTTTGGGGGGCTGGGGATTTCCCTGCTTCTCTTCAGTGCCTCCCCCTTTGGCTAGTTTAAATGCTTGCTAATGAAGCATTTAAACCTATCATCTAAGATCCTGCTTCCCATCCTGAACAGATGCAGACCATCATGCCAGTATAGGCCTGTATCCCTTCAGGTGGACCCCCAGTCCCCAGTGAAGCCAAATCCCTGAGCTCCGCACCAGGTTTTCAATCAGTCATTAAATCCCATGGTGAGGAGTACCCTAGCCTCACCCATGCCATAGACAGGTAGCACTTCTGAAAAAGTTACCATGTGTGCCACTTGTCTAAGGCCCCTCCCCAACACCACAAACTCCTGCTGCACTGCCCTGATCCCATTCCCAGCCAGGTCATTTGTCCCTAGGTGGACAATGACATCCAGCTCCCTCCCCTGTGCAGCTGCTCCCACGATCCTGAGGATTTGCTTCCTGTCCCTCCAAGTCATGGTTTCAGTCAGACATCTTACCTCCCTCTCCCTTCCCTCCCCCAGTTCTACCCCCCTAACAATTAAGTCCACCACCAGGAGTTGTTTTCTTCCCCTGTGGGGTCCTGTACCACCTTCCTGTGGGTCTCCTTTGTGGAGGTTCCCAGCATCCTCCTTGGTCTCCACTGTGGGTGCCTCCACAGAGGAACCACACTCCATGAGAATGGTGAATGAACTGTGAAGAGGAACAACTGGAAGGATGTGCCTCTGTTCCACCAGCCTCACCCTCTCTGAACTCACCGTGGTCCAACCGCTCCTCTTTCTTGGCAACCTCTGAGGAAGTGGTGGTGGCTCTGGTGGTCCCTGCCCATGCCCTCCAGAAACAATCAACTACAACTCTGACCCACCACCCCAGTGAGTGCCTTCCTTCCTTTCAGGCACCTATTTCACAGAGTTTAAGTAACAGGTCTAGTCACTGCAAATATTCTCCTAGCTAAATTTCTTCCCTGGAAAATAAAAGTTACACTAAGAAAAGTCAACCACAAAACAAAGAACCAAAACACTGACTTCTACTTATCAGACACCTGTGTCACAGAGTTTAAGTAACAGGTCTAATCACAAATGACTGGAAATATTCTCCCAGCTAAATTTCCTCCTGGCAAATAAAAGTTACACTAAGAAAAGTCAACCCCAAAACAAAGAACCAAAACACTGACTTCTACTTACTTACACAGGCCCCAAAATTAAGAACTCAATTCAGCATACTTCTATTAAATCACCTCCTTGCTATAAGGAACAGACTGTTGTCTTGCTAGGCACAGTAATGTCATGAACAAAGGCCCTACGAGGCCAGTTATGGAGAGTTAAATGCTTTTTTGCTAGATGTTTAGCACAGGTTATAAGGCATGTTATGAACCCTGTGAAGAACAACTGAAACTAAAATTCATTCTCTAATAAACATTTGTAAAGGAAATGACTAGTTTATGGATTGCATGCTGAAGTCATAGCAGGTTTTTAACACAGTGGGCTAGATTCATGAAGGTGAAAGTAGCACAGTAAATAAAGAGACCACTACCTTTTCTGCACCACCATCAGATACAAGAAGCAACAGGAGCACTGCTAACAGACAAGGTAGCTGTGTTCATGAATCATGTGGTGCAGTTCTATAAATAGCATATAAATATTCAAGAGGTCATTAGCTAGTTATCTGGGCTGCAGAAGATGACATCACAGGTACTACTACAGGAGCCCAGTAGTGCAAGCACCATGTGCTTCAGAATGGGCAGAGAGCACACTATCTGCCTTTAAAAGCACAGTCATCCAGTATGCAGTATTCAGTCTGTTTCCTAGACACCAGGGCTGCAGCTTCATGTGGCCTCTTGACTTCATAATTAGGGAAACCAGAAGAACACAGGTTCAAACTCTGCTAGAGCCTATATTATCACTGTGTGACCTTAATCAAGTCACTTAACCTCCCAGTGCTTCAGACCACCCAGTTGTGAAAACGGGTACAGGCAGGACCCACTGTAAACAATATGTTGCATCTCGGCTGGGCTATTCTGGGTGAAAAATGTCTAAATAAAAATAATTAAAAGAAACATTTGCATCCCTTTCCTCCTCATGACTGTTGCAAGTATGTAAGCAGCCATACAATTGCCATTTTGTGGCACTATTGCATCCTTTTTTTAATTATTATTCTTTTGGTAACCAAGTAAGGCCCTCTAGGCACAGGTGCCTGTTTTCAGAGGTGATGCAGGAGCACTGGAGAGATTAAATGACTTGTTCAGAGTCACACAGTATGCATGTTGAGGTTGTGGGAATCAAACCCAGGTCTGTCTGCTGGATGTACCAAGCTCATTCACAGCTCATTACTCTAAACTCCAGGCTGTACTGCCAGCAAACTGGTGCAGTCCTGTGTTATTTAATGGGTGCTTGAGAATCCCCCTTATTTAGCACAGCAGGACGGTGTGCTATTTGCTTCTTGAATGCTGTACTACAGTGTCCCGGTGGTGTGGCTGGTATGCTAATCATGGCCATACTAGTAAAGGCAACTTTATTAGCAGCAGTTTTGTGTGCTGCAGTGCCTGCATCCCTCATGAATTGCACCATAAGTGCATGTTTTGTTAATGTTTCTGCATTGCTGGTTGTATTTTTGTTCTCAGTGGTAGTAGTGTCCTGCCCTGCTAGCCATCAGCTGATGGTTCCTTGCAACTGGCATGTGCTACTTCCACATGGCTGAGCTGGAGTGCTTGTGTGTCCCTGCTAATTGCTGCTATTTTCTTCTGGGATGCTTTCCTGAATCAGGAGGGATGAAAGAGTACACACTGCCTGAAGTAGCATTATGTAGCGTATATTTACACCTGTAAATGTGGAAAAACAGTGACTTTCATTTTTAAGGTGCATACATGAACATACAAAGATGCCAGCAGAAACAGGCCTAATGGTTTGTCAAGTCTGCTCGATTGTGCAGCCAGCCCCTCAACTTGAAGTTGAATGACCCTATGAGTAAGGTAACTGAACAAGTTCAACATTTCAAATAGGGGGTCACGTGATGTCTGCTTGCTGAGTGGCAGCTGAGGTCTGGAGCTCTCCCTTCCCGCTAACAATTTAAGCTTATTTGGCATTTTCCCGAACAATTTTAAGAGCTAAGTGCGTTACTACCGACACGTCTATACTCCGTTTGTCGGTTTTTGGGAGTCTTCGGGGGTGCATCTTAAAGTCTGCAGTAGGATGGAGGTGGACAAAAAGCAGGCCGCAATAAGACATACGCCGCCTAGCTACCGAAAAGTTCCCTAAAAACCTTGGAACCAGCCCGGGCCCGCCTCGGATAGATCGGGGGATAAATTTCAAACAGCCAACCCCCTTTCAGAGGAATGATTCCTGGAAGAGATCGCACCGCTAAAGGACGTGCTGCAATCTATCACAGCCGACCTGAAGTCCATTCGGGGGGATCTCTCTGCGCTCACTACGAGGGTATCTGACTCGGAGGCCAGGATACATTCACTTGAGAAGTGGAAGCATACCGTGGAGGCCGAGATGGTCTCTTTAGCCCAGCAAGTCAAAAAATTGCAAGCAAAAATGATAGACTTGGAGGGCCGTAGTCGGAGAAATAATCTCATGATCTTAGGCCTCCTGGAGCTCGAGGAAGGGGCTGATCTCATGGAGTTCCTCCAGAAGTTCTTGGTCAAGATTGTGGGCCCTTCGCCCCTCAACCCTTACTACCACTTGGAGTGGGCTCATTGGGCTCTTAGGCCCAGGTCTCCACCCGGCTCTCCTCCACGTCCCATCATTCTGAAATTTCTAAGTTACATCGAGCGACAGCATGTTTTTAATAAGTCTCGAGAGCTGCAGGCTATAAGCTGGGGTGCATCTAAGCTACGCATTGCTCAGGACTTACCAAAAGAAGTCAGAATGAAAAGAGCTGCCTTTCATCCTGTTGTGCAGAAGCTGGTGGCTGCTGGTATTCCCCTTCGCATGCTTTACCCGCTCACTGTCAGGATTACGATTGATGGAACTCACAGTTATGAATCCTCGGACTCAGCCTTAAAAGACTTGTCCGCTAAAATGCCTAACCTGTTTTCTGCTAATGGTTGAGTGGATGTCCCTGAACTGGTCTCCAAGTGGATCTCTGGTGGATCTGGGACTTATGATTCTACTGCTGGTTTTATTTTTTACTTTCCCCCCTTTTGTGCTTCTTCCTCCGACTGTAAGATTGCCAGCTGCCGGTTTAAACTTTCACCTGCCGGCTGTTCCTGAGGTGGCTGGGTCGGCTGGGGGCTTGGCCTTTCAGGCGGACGCCTAGGTCGACCGCTTGTCATTGCCCTTCCTTCGCAGTTGTTTACCGAACACTCTGGCGGGCTGCTGTTTCCTAGTGCACCGATTTGGGGAGGGACCGTTTGGTCCTAGTGGTATTTGGCTCCCTGGAAACCGCTCTGTCCTTATCACGATGGTGCCATGGTACTGCAGTTCTTTTCATGTGCCTCCTAGCCTTTTGCTTTTGCCTCGCCGATGGTGAGTTAGCCCTACTATTGTTTTAGTAACCTCTGGCTGGTAGAGGTGGGGCAATTTCAGGAACCATCTGATTTCTGGACCCTGATTGTGCTGTTGCTGGTGGGGGATACTCCTGGGCCTAGCGTGAGTACTCACAGCTGCATTGTGCACCGATGGATGGGGGGTTGCAAATCATATCCCTGGTTTTGGGTTTTTATTAAATGGTTTGGGGTGGAGTGGTTGTTTCCTGTGGTGGATCATTGGCTTTGGTTATTTTCAAGTTTCAGGACCCCTACAGCCTGATGGGATATGGATTTGCACTGGGAAGTGGCTGCCAGAATACCATGGTTCTTGTATATTTTTGGGTTTGCTTATGTCTGGGGCCGAACTGTACATAGTTGGATGTTTTTCTGGGGGTACGGGGGCCGCTCCAGTCTGGTTGGGTTCATGTCTGATCCTTGTAATGTTAGATATACTCCAAATGTCTAAGATACCCTTCTTTTGGCAAGTATTTTTGCTCAGCTATGGGGAGCTGGAGCTAGGGGGGGTAAGTGTGCCTGCTATATTACTTTGTACCTGGTTGCTTTAGTATCTGTCATATACTTGAAATGGCTTTGGTGCTCTCAAATTTGCATCGTGGAATGTGTGTGGGCTCAGAGGGAAAGTCAAGAGATCTCAGGTTTTTAAACATTGTGACTTATTTCAGGTTGATATCTTATTTTTGCAAGAAACCCATTTAACCAATGCAGAATCGAAATGGTTGATTCAATCTGGTTTTTCGCAGGTTTCTGTAGCAAGCGGAACCAGCACTAAGGGGGATGTGGCGATACTTATTAAAAGATATGTCAATTTCTTGGTCAATAGCACGATAGCGGACCCTGAGGGAAGATACGTACTGATTAAGGGTTCTCTCAATGGGGATACTATAGTACTAGGATCTGTGTATGGCCCAATAGGGGGTAGCCCCACCTTTTTTATGTCCCTAGAGGATAAAATCAGTGCTCTGCTTCCTTCTCAAATTGTGTTGGGAGGCAATTGGAACCTTCCACCTTCCCATTTGTTAGACAAGGATCCCAAATCCAATTCTCCACCTACTCCGGCTCAAAGATCACTGTTGGATTTTACTCACATGCTAGGGCTTTGTGATCCCTGGCCTATCCAACCCATCCCTTCGTTCCTTCGTCCTTTTCTCAGCCCCACAGGTCCTGGTCTAGAATAGATTATATTTTGATTAGTAAAACCCTCTTTCCGGATCTCCTCCAGTCTGGTATTGAACCGATTATTCTTTCCGATCATGCAATTGTGTGGGTTAATATATCCCCTGGTCTTAAACTTCAAAGGGACACTGTCTGGAAGCTTAATACCCAACTTCTAAAAGACACTCAAATTGTGACTCAGATTAAATCCCTTATTTCGTCCTTCCTGGAGAATAATCTTGGATCTATTCCTAGATTTGATTGTATTTGGGGTTCCCTGAAGTGTTATATTAGGGGCGAGTTGATTAAGATTGCCTCAGCTAGAAAAAAGGCTTGATTGTCTCGGGCATCTTTCCTTATGACTAAAATTAGAGAGTTGGAGAGCTCTCGCTCCCCTTCCTCTCCCTTGTCATCCTTAGAAGCTCTAATGGCCGCCAAAAGTGAATATACCGATCTTCTGAGGGAAAGAGTTGAGTACTGTCTCGTTAAGACTCAGGCCAAATATATTGAGCATGGCGAGAAAGCTGGTAAACTCTTGGCTCTGAGACTTCGAACATTGGAGAGTTCCAGGTTGATCCCCGCTATGCAATCCTCTTCTGGTTCCATTGTATCCTCCCCCAGAGAAATAGCAGGGGTCTTTGAGAGATACTATAAAAACCTTTATAGTGCGCCTTCCCCTTCAGCTTCTCTAGCTGACATATCAGCTTATCTAAATGATATTGATATCCCGAAACATTTGCCCTCACACATAACTACTCTGACCGCCCCTATTTCACTTTCTGAAATTGAGGCTGCTATTGCTTCTATGGTCCCGGACAAGGCTCCTGGTCCAGATGGTTTCCCTGCCAACTTCTACAGGACCTTCTCCAAGGAACTTGCTCCAATACTCCTCAAGCTTTATCAGTATCTTTTCTCTGCTAACGTGGTGGACCCTGCACTACTTGAAGCTACAATTATCTTAATTCTTAAACCGGACAAAGCTCCTATGGATCCCGCGAGCTACTGGCCTATATCCCTTCAGAACTGCGATATGAAAATTCTCGCTAAAGTTTTGGCTGAACGGATTAAGAAGATATGGCTCTACCTTCTTAGTCCTGAGCAAGTAGGATTTGTCCATTCTCGCTCTCCTTCAGACCACCTTAGAACCCTTTCTCATATCTCTCATCTAGCCCAAACATCTCATCTTCCTATGGCCCTGGTCTCACTAGATGCTGAGAAAGCTTTTGACCATGTAAGCTGGCCCTTTCTTTGGGTTACTTTGACCAAGATGGGATTTCCAGTCTCTTTTCTCAAATGGATACAGGTTCTCTATGATTCCCCTTCGGCTAAGATATATTGTAATGGGGTTTTCTCTTCGAAGTTCCAATTATTTACTGGAACCAGACAGGGCTGTCCCCTATCACCTTTTCTTTTTAATCTATATCTCGAGCCTCTTCTCATCAAACTCAAGTCTTCCCCGCTTATAAAAGGGTGCCGAGTGTGTCAGCAGGATTTGGTCCTCTCAGCATATGCAGATGATGTACTCCTGCATGTTACCCATCCTGCTGAATCTTTAGAACAAGCAATATTCCTCATTAACCAGTTCGCTAACTTTTCTCAGTACAAATTGAATATAACCAAGTCTGTAATCTTTCCCTTAAATGCCTATACATATAAACTTGACTTTGATAAGTTTGGGATGCATTGGTCCCCGAGGTCGATTAAATATCTGGGTATTCATTTCTCTTCGGAACCGGCCCAGCTTAAAAAGCTTAGCCTAGATACTGTTAAAGTTCAGGTTCAGCAAGATCTAATAAGATGGTCCAACCTTCCTATCTCTCTCTGGGGGAGGATTAACATTGTCAAGATGAATGTTCTTCCTCGTATTTTCTATCCTCTCAACCTGTTGGGTCTCTGGTTGCCGCTCTCTTACTTGCAACAATTTCACACAGCCTTTTCGAAATTTATCTGGCTTGGGAAAGGGGTTAGACGTTCCTTCCTCAAGTTATCCCTCCCCAGAGATAAAGGTGGTCTCCGACTCCCTAATCTCCTGCTATACTACTGGGCCATTCACTTATCCAAATAGGAAGATGGATCTCATCGCCTCATGATCCCTTTCCCTGATTTGGCTCCAAATTGAGAAATCGATTCTCTCGGAGTCTAAGTTAGATCCTCACGCCATTTTTACACTCCCATCCCCACCTCTGCAGTGGATAACAGACCAAACAATCCTACGTCTCTTAGGTCCCTCTCTCAGTGTTTACTGTTTTAAAGATCCTCCCAAATTGGACCTAGGACAGCCTATTGTATTAAATCCTAACGTTAAGCTTGATAACTCGATGATTGCCCCGACTGGCTCCCCAAATTAAAATACTAGTCTGGATCAGTACTATGATCAAGGTTCCCTCTCTCTCGATGCCTGGCATCATTGCCAAATTGGTATCCCCATTGGCAGAGTTTTTAAAGTATATCAGTTAAGGCATCTTGTTGCTGAGAAGTTTGGTACTCAGTTTAGGAATCCCGTTCAACCCTTCCTGTCTTGCATTTTCACTCTTGCTTCTAAGCCTCACTCTATCTCGACAATATATTCCTTTCTATTGGATTATAAGTTTCCTGAGCCTACCGTGGGTCCAGTATCTGGTCCTCTCTACTTGAATGCCACCTTGAATTGGGCCCGGGTTTGGAGTGACCTGCATAGATACCATACTCAAGACAGGCTTAAACTCACCCAATACTATATTGTAAATAACATGTATTACACGCCTAGGAAACTTTTCTGCTCAAAGGTGGCTCTCCCAGTGCACCAGGTGTTCGTAGGGAGAGGGGAATCTCCTTCATATTTTCTGGCAATGTAACAAAGTAGCCCTGCTTTGGTCAGCCATCCAAGCCAATTTAGACCCCCTATTGGGCCTTACCACCTTTTTTATTCCTGAAATATGTATTTTAGGGGACTATGGTGCTATAGATTGTGTTGAGCGTCGATATCATATGGCCCTTGTGGCTGGTGCAGTCAAGAGGTTAGTTCTTAGGCATTGGACTGACCAAATGTCCCTAACCTACCCGGAGTGGTTGACAGAGCTTTCAGCTTGTCTTAATGTCGAAAGGCTAGCTGCCAGTGTGCGGAATCGCATGGACCTATTTCAGAAGAGGTGGGGTAAGCTCTACGCTCTTTATTTGCACCGCTAGTCTCTTGGCTTTCTTTGGTGCCCAAGATAGTTTCCTCTTGTCTCCTTTCCCTGCTTTCTGGAGCATGATCCTCCTTGTGAGTGCTGTAATAACTCTAACTTTGCTTCAGTTGTATGTTTAGTTGGCACACTTGGGGTGGGTGGGGGATGGGGTGAGGGGTAGGTGGGATGAGAGGGAGTGGGGTTGTGGGGGTTGTGGGTGGGGAGGTGTAGTAGGGTTTTTCTTTCTTTTTCTTTCTATTTTACTTTGTACCAGGTGTAGACTACTGGTTTGATACATTCCATGTAACTGTTGTTTTCTTGGTTTGAAATCTAATAAACTTGAATTTCCAAAAAAAAAAAAAAAATATTTCAAATAGTTGGGCATTCTCTTAGATCCTACATTATCTTTTTTTATTATTATTATTTATTTTTTATTCAATCTCAGATTACAATATACCTTTGAGCACAAGGAAGCTCATTTACAAAGGTTCCACGTCAATGGGGAGGGAAACAAATAGACATTGGATGAGTTAATAACTGGGTTAAAAAACATTTAGCAAGTGATTATATTACATCATCGAGGTAGCTACTATTCAATAGTGAGAGGAGATGAGGATGGAGGAGAAGAGAGGGGAGAGGAATGATAAGACTTGGTGAAATGGGAAGCAGCTAGGGGCTTTGTCAGAGATTGAGGGAGAAGGCAGGAGTGAAGTGAGAGGCAAGGGAGAGAAGGAGGGAGTGATAGAGAACCATAGGCAAGGGTAGCAGCCAGGAGTCTTATCAGCTTAACACTCAAATGTGATTAGGATCAGAGAGAAGTGAGTAGGGACACACACAAACATTCAAGGAGGGGTGAAAGGTTATGGGACAGGCAGGCTTTTGCTTGTGTGTCACAGTCACAGGAGCTTTCAGCTAGTGGATACTGGAGGAGCATGTGCTTAAACTGGCAAATTCTGGGAAGATTAGTTAATTCACTGTTTAATCCACTGAACCAGAGAGGGTCTCTGTAAGCAAAGGAGCACTGATCTTGAGTTGTTTGACACCTGGGGACAAGGAAGTGTAGGGTTGTAGAGGTGCAAGTACATTGTGTCCTGCAAGACTGGCTAAAAATGCTTCCCACACCTGGAGACAGGAGCCCAAGAAGTGCCTGTTTTGTTAGTAGGCACATTTGGTATTTGATCCTACCACTTAGCTGTAGCCATCCAGTTTGAACATATAGCTCATACATGTGAGTGAGACGAGCAGTGCCCGTGAGAAGTCTACATACTTTGTTTGAGGCGACAGTAAGCCCTTTGAGTGTGGTTGTGGTGGCAGATCCATATATGACCAAACAGTAGTCTATGATCAATAGTACCAAACTGTAGACAGCAAGCTTAAGAGCTTCATTTGTCAAACTCACTTGTGTCTATATAGGAGCCAATCCTGATATTGATGGCCTTGGCAAT
The DNA here is from genome assembly GCA_016271365.2 of Neoceratodus forsteri. NCBI lineage: Eukaryota > Metazoa > Chordata > Ceratodontiformes > Ceratodontidae > Neoceratodus > Neoceratodus forsteri. The sequence goes on from CM057452.1 coordinate 828,815,612, forward strand.
GTGCTCAATGTGAAGTACATAGGAGAGATGACTATCCAGGGTTACTCCAAGGTACTTAAAGTGCTGGACTTGTTCAAGTGGAAGTCCCAGGGAATTTCTAACAGTAAGGGCATGGGTCTTGTACTTATTAAGTAGAGGAGGTAAATAAAACTTTAGTTTTCTTGTAGTTTAGGACCTATTTGTGGCCTAAATCATTCCTCAGTTTCCTTGAAACCAAGTTATAGGTTGCTTTCCAGTAGGTTAGTCATGTTCAGCTGGTTTACAAGAATATCGATCAAAAACTTGGTGTTGTATATAAACTGAAAAATTACTTTCCTTATTAAACTTGAAAAGCAATGGCTGCTGGTTATTTATCAACACTTTTTGATTATGTTTTTAATCTTGTTTGTGATCTGGATACTGAAGAGCTTCAGAGACTCATAGTTGTTTATAACAACATATGCTACTTCATTTTACTTGCTCCAGATTGAACTCATCATTGCGCCTGACTGTATTCTGATCTTGGCTGCTTATCTCCTGTCTTACAGATGAAATATTTTCTGGGTGCCATCTCCATAAGGCTGTCTTTCTGTATTCTGCTCTTTCCGGTCTTATAACTATAAAAACTACAAAAAGTAATTTCGTTCAGCTCATAGTATATTGTTGCAAACCACGATTTTAAAACAAAGATGGGATGTCACACTTTTTCTTTTGCTACTCCCAAGTATTAGAACAAATTGCCTTGTACACTTTGTAAGTCATGTACTACTGAGTTTTTCAAAATGCATCTTCATCAGAACTGGTTGGGACAAAGTCATTGTACTTGCTGATGAATTGTATATGTAAATTATTCTGTGTTTGTGTCCATTTATGTATTGTTTTTTAGGTATTTTTATATTCTCTTATATTCTGGCCTGGGCCCAGCCTGAAAAGGGACCTTTGGTTCAGTTGTTCCTACCCAGTGACCAAATTTATAAACAAAATTTAAAAAAAATTATAATTCCTAGTTTATTACCAGATATGGTAGACATCTGAACACACTCTGAATTCCAATATGTTATTATTCAGTGGCTATCTCCAATCAGGTGAAGAGCTGAGCTTGTGCGACATTGTTTATAGTCAGCTGGGTAGTTATATGACTGAATGTTTGACTGTTATTCATGGATGCTTTTCCATTCCTACTATTTGTTCCATATGGGACTACCACCCTGTGGGAGTACAATGAAGCCGACAAACACTCTTGAGAAAGATTCCACCCTAGAGGAGCCTCAAGAACAAAATTCCTTTTAGGCAAAAGGTACCATAGGAAGGCACACAAAAACAAAATCTGGAAAGCAGGTGCTGAAAACATGGATTGATAGGTGTAATGACATACAGCTGTATCTGGTAATAACTGGTAGCAGAGAGAGTCATAACTTCCAGAGGAGAGAGGGAATGGCAGGAGTATAGGTTCATATGTATGTATGTATGTATGATAAAACCAAGCCACCATACAACCCCAACTCGCAGTGGAATCCTATTACTATCATTTATTAATGCTGTATGCTGCATTATGGCATTCAGCACTCAGGAAAGAAAAAATAACAGTGGAGGAAATCTCTGAAGATTCATGACCTTGGACACCATCCCTCCTGGCATGGGTGATTCTCATTATGATAGATCAGCTTGCTAATTTGGACTTTAATTCAGGGAAAGGTTTGAAAGGATAACTATTGTTCTGTCCCTCAAATGGAATAATGTTGTGGGGTGCTATAAGTCGATCTCTGCAACTAAAGGAAGTTCCCTGATGAAGGAGGCCCACCCCTCAAAACATGTCACGAGGAGAGATGTGAGTGGTGAAAGACTAGCTCCCAGTTTCAAGACTGTGAGGAGGCCTAACTTTAAATGGAAACTAAAGGAAGGGGAAATGAAATGAGACTAGGCGAACCTCAGACAGACACAGAAAGAACAACGTTCAGTGGTGCTGGCAACATGTGCTGCACAGTTAAAGGAACCCATGTGGGCTAAGGTCCACCCCCAGCAGCTGAAGTCTTAAATATTACACCATGTTGTGCCACTGACCTCATGTCCACACGTCCAAAACTTCTTCAGGAATGTTGGATCTTATCACCTGGTGATACTGCTGGAAGGTGCCACGGGAGACAGGTGGCCTACATCAAAAGGGCCACTACCCGGTGAGGGATTACCCCTCAAGATTCAGATTTCAAGGAGAGTGAGTGAACATGTGTGCCCAAAGGCAAAGCCCTAAGTGCAACATTCTGGGAATATAATGATGGCTAGCATGAATGCATTCATAGCACCTGATGGCATGGGGCAAACATTGGCTGTCTGAATGATAACTGCTGAAAGGAATGGCTGACATTGAGATATCACTAGAGAGAATGGCTGAAAAGGTATTAATAATATGAATGTATATCAAAGTAATCATCGGAAAACAGTCACAAGCAGGAAAATTTGGAAACTATATAAACTAAGACTGAGGTGGTAAATGCTGAAGCAGACTGAGTAAGGCTCACTGAACTAACAGATGCAAAATCTAGGTGAAGTGATACCTTTTATTGGGCCAACAAAGATTTACAGAATATCGTTAAGCCTTCAAACCTACACGGTCCTTTTTCAAAAGGTAATGACAATAAGTCTAACTTTAAAATCCCCTGAACTTATACATTCTACACATTAATGCCACAGATTAGTGAAGTAATTATATAAGAAAGACAATGAGAGATCAGAAAATTGTCTAGTTCTGTGTGGGGCAAATGGCACAGAAGAAATGTTCTTTAGAAGAGGGTCTATACATTTTCTGATGCCAAATGTCTAACTAATAAGAAACTAGAGTGTGTGTGTGTGTGTGTGTGTGTGTGTGTGTGTGTGTGTGTGTGTGTGTGTAGATGATTCACAGTATGCCAACTTTTTCATGACAAATTTAGAATGGTGGTTTGTGGTACACTGTTTTAGGAAATCCTCCTCTAAATTTGCCATGAAAAGGTTAGCATACTGTGGAGCCCCCCTATGCCCATTGGGAATCCAGGAAGAACTATGATATCTGAGAATGGTAACTTGACTGAGGGAATTTCTGGCTTTATAGAAACCATTTTAAAACCACTTGTCATGGAAAGGGACAGTTTTATTCCAGACACCACACATTTCTTGTGCAAACTTTCTGTCTTTAGGGACTTACCACCTAATATCACATTAGCCACGATGGATGTAACCTCCTATACGTGCATATTCCACATACTGAATGCTGGCATTTCGGCCTGCCCTAAATACCTACAAGAGCAAGTACAGCACCACAACATCCACCCAAAACTCATTGCAAGGCTTATTAAATTTATTTTGATCCACAACAACTTCAGTTTTAATGGCAAACATTATGTTTAAACTTCAGGAACAGCAACGGCTCCAGGATGGCTCCACAGCATGCCAACCTTGTCATAGCGAATTTAGAGGAGGATTTCCTAAAACAATGTACACACAAACCACTTGTCTATTTCTATTATATTGATGATTTATTTTATAATGTGGACAGAGGGTAGCTGCAGACTCAAAGAATTCCATCAGGAAATCAAGAACCTCCACCCATCTATTAAACTTTCCCTTGAGTACTCTGACACCAGTGTTAATTTCCTGGACACTCACAGTTACCATCAAAGATGGAACCTGACCTGTATTTACAGGAAACTGACAGACAGACAAAGGTACTTGCATAGAAATAACAATCACCTTAGACATACTAAAAAGTTTGTAATGTACAGTCAAGTGCTTCAATAATACTGTATCAGTTTGAGCGAGGAAGAAAGGCATAAACAACTGGCTACACTGGAAAAAACATTTATTGGACAGGGACATTCCTCTAAAGAAATTAACAGAGTGGTGGAACGTGCTATGCAGATACCAAGAGAACAACTACTACAATACAAAGAAAAGACTTCAACTACCAGAATACCCTTAGGTGTCACATACAACTCTGATCTGGAGCCACTCATTATAATTATTAAGGACTGCTAACCAATATTCAGTGAGGATGACACCTTGAAATGTATCTTCCAAGAACCACCTATACTGTCTTTCAAACAACTACCTAACCTATCCAACCTGATTGTCAGGAGCAAACATACCTGACATAAACAACCAAACACTAGGTGGCACAAGACCTTGTAATCTTTCTGGATATAAGATGTGTAGGCACATTTACACTTCACATTTTATTAACACCCTCCAAAACAGACAATTCAACATACAGGGGAATTATAGTTGTGCATCTCAGAACATTGTTTATTACATTCAATGCAAAATGTCCACAAACAGGTTATGTTGTAGAGACTGGACAACCTCTTTGAACCCGTATGAACTCACACGGAAATGATATTAAAATGAAGAAGACTGAGAAACTTGTAGGATAATTTCTTTCAGTCTGATCACTCTATCCCTGACTTATTTGTCCTGGTTGTCAAGGGCATTTCAAATATACACAACAAAGATGAGCATCTGCGGTCAAACTGATTTTTCTTCTGAATATGGTACAGGAAGGCATGAATAAAGACACAAGTTTCATGTCACATTACACTATTAAAGCGCTCTTGTTCTTTCTTGTTTCAGGTACAACACATAGACATATATTTGTTTTACATGTTGCTAAATGCTTATGTATAAAATGGTTATATTTATTTGATTTAAACTGGCGAGTGGTGATTACATGGCTTTAGAGTCACACTTGCAGAAGTATTATTTAAATGTTGATCACACTCACACACACGTACACACATACACACACACACACACAAACACACACACGGCCCAATTCCCAAAGGTCTTAGAGTGATGCAAGGTGCCTGCATCAAAGTTTTCTGACTCAAGTGGTACCTTTGCATCTAAAGGTGCACCAGAAACTATTCTGGAAAGCAGCCTGCATCAAATGCAGGTTGCATGTGCCAAAGGGAGCTTGCACCAGCCTTGTGCACAAAAAGGCTGCAACATGGCACTAGGGGTTTGTGGTAGATGCCACATCCCTAAATCAATATTCTAAAAACTCCCCCAGATAACAACTGTTTAAGTACCATTAGACTAGCCAGGGGATGGTCTAAGTGTACTCAGTTGTCCTCTGGGGGTTGCGCCAATGTGCTATGGTCCCGATCCCAGTGTAGTAAATGCTCACCCCCTTCAGCCATGATCCCTGGTTGTACATAAAACATTTCCTGGTAGTCTAGGGCACCCCCACATACCCAATCCCCGATTCCCATATAATACTGAGTACATTTCCCCTGGTAGTCTTGCAGTCCCACCAGCCCTGATCCCCAATCCCCATGAAAAATATGAAAAGCCTTAGTAATCTCCCCCACCAACACAGTTGATAGTGCTCCATCACCCTGCTCCTCCCCATCCCCGGGCAGGCATCCAGCACAGCCCTCCACACACCTCCATGGCAGGCCACTGACTGAGCTATCAGTGAGTGTGTACTACATACAGTGCATGCTCATTGATAGCTCAGTCAGTGGCCAGCAATGAGGTGTGCAGATGGCTGTGCTGGTTGCCGATCAAGGATGAGGAGGGGTGGGGGGCACTGACAACTTGGGTGGAGGGGTGGGGGAACCACTAGACTACCAGGGAATGTTTTTTCATATTTTTCCTGGGGACTGGATATCACGGCTGAGGGGACTACTAGTCTACCAGGGAAAGGTATTCATTATTACATGGGGATCAGGGCTTGGGGGTTCCCTAGACAACCTGGGAAAATTTTGTTATATACAACCAGGGATTGGGGCTGGCGGGTGCCCTAGACTACCAGTGATAATTTTTATGTACTATCAGGGATCAGGACTGGGGGGAGAATGCCCTAGACTAGCAAGTAAAATTTCTATGTGCGATTGGGGATTGGGGCGGGGGGGGCATTAGCCACCAGGCACCTGTCCATGGTGCTATTTCAGCATAGCCGACCCATGGCTTGCAGAAAACCTTCCTGATATAATGTCTGTTTGGTACAGGGCCAAGTTTGCAGCAAGCCATGGGACCTTGACACTGGGACCCTACCCAATCAAGAATCTGGTGCAGAGTCCCTGGTACACCAGCAATTGGTGCAAGCCACCTTTGGCACAGCTTGTGCTGATTTTTGAGAATCCAGCCAACAGTCTCTAGTTTCTCATTAGTTAGACATTTGCCATCAGATAATGTATAGACCTCTTCTAAAGAACATTCCTTCTGTGCCATTTGACTCACACAGAACTAGACTGTTTTCTTATCTCTCATTGTCTTTCTTATAGAATTACTTCGCTAATATGTGGCATTTATGTGTAGAATGTGTAAGTTCTGGGGATTTTAAAATAAACTGTTTTAGAATCACTGCCACTACCTTTTGAAAAAGGACCTTGTAGGTTCAAAAGCTTAGGGATTTTCTGTAAATCTTTGTTGGTCCAACAAAAGGTATTGATTCACCTAGTTTGTGCATTTTGTTGTACAAGGACCAATATGGCATCAAACATAGAGTGGGAACAGCTGCCTGGCCAGAACATCAAGTGAATGTAATGTAGGAGGAATGCTATGGAACTAAGAGGAGGTTTGAAAGTGGCTTGGTATGGACATCAGGTAGAACAGACAAAAAACACTGGTACAGGTAGGACATACTGTAGAAATTAGTGACTGCACAAAAAAACAAACTGAAAAGAAAACACAGAAGTTACATGAGACAGGAGTGCAGCATGCAGTAAGTAGCAGACCAAAGAAAAGAAGGAAACACAATGCTACAGCCAGAGAAGGCAGGAAGAGTAAATATTTATTTATTTAGTTTTTGTTGACCAGGAAAGGAGGACTAGACAAATGCTGCCTATTTTCAGCCTCATCCTGGGGAGGGGGATACAGATGGATATCAACTGACACTGAACCAGATTAAGCTGTTGGTGGTATTTTTAGTGAATGGGGGAAATTTGCCAGGACACCAGGGAAATTCCCCTGTTTTTTCAAGAAATGCCATGAGATCTTTAACATCCACCTGAACTACCACCAGAACAGGCAGATGGGACTTTGGTTTAATGTCTTATCCAAAAGACAGCACCTCAGGAGTGTAGCACCACAGTGTCAGTACTGGGATTTAACCCAAGTGCCTGGTGTGGGGATAGAACCCACAGCTTTCTGATCTTCCAGCCTTAGAGGCAAGTGTGCAACCTGCAGAGCCACTGACACTGCCATAAATACCACCATAGAAAGCCACTGAAGGCACAAACCAAACAGAAAACCCAAAAGCAATGAAGAAAACAGCAGCAAACACAGCGAGAAGGGGAACAGCCAGTCTTAGCAAAGCCTCCAGCTGCAGTGAGCAAACAATGCTTCTGAATGAGGCTAGAGGAAGTTAGTTTAAATATCCCATGAAGGGGCGGTGGCTGATTGTTCAGCCTGTAGATCTGCAGGCATAGCCTTTTAAATCTGTTGTCAGCCTAAAGTTTGTTTTTTAACTAATTAGAACCCATGGGTGTATTAATTCTAAATTAGAACTTGAACTGCTGGGTCCAACAAGAGTTCTAATCCCTTTTGAGCAACGGTAGTTCTTACAACCTTAATAAAGAACAATGGTGGGTATATGCAGGACAGTCATGAGAAAAGTAACAGAATGAGTGGAGTCTGGTCCAGTGTGGTTAGGGTGGATTTGGTTTAGCATAATGAACCACACCCGCAGTAATTTTTACAACAATCTTATGGTGAACAGGGCTGGAGATGCAAGCATTGCTCAGGCATAGTGCAGCAAGCTTTGGCAGGATTTTTTTTTTTGTAAATAGTATTTATGTGGCAGGAAAAGTCAAGGTAATGTTCCAGCTACACCCCAGATATTTAAATCTGAAGACTCCCTTGTCTGGGGCCTTAAAGACTGACATGGTCTGGATTTGACCAGTTATTCCTTGGTACCAAAGGTGGTAGAGATTTTTCTTTTTCTTTTGGGCATTCAGGGTGAATTGGTTGGCACAAAGCCAGCAATAGATATTGCCAAAGTCACACTGCATCTGTGCTGCTAATTCAACGTTTGAGGTTGCATTGCATCATACTTAGTGTCATCTACATCCATGCCTGAGAAGACACAGGCCTTCAGATATATTGAGGTGGTGGTTTAATAAGGGTGATTGTAATGGCTTTCAGGTAGGAGCCAAAGAATAGCTGTTTTATATCAGAAATAGCTTTCTAGTGAGGTTTCAGTATAAAAACTTCCTTTGTATTGTTATTGTTTGCCAAGCTCTAAACAGTTCTATTGTAAGTTTATTGTTAAGCTGTTGTTTTAAAGCAAACCATGATTTTGCCTAGAGTAGCTAAACAAATGAAAGTACACTTTCTCGCCATAACAGTAGATCTTTGAGAGGATCTCCTCCATTGGGCCACACCTATGGAACTGTATGACATTAGGCATTAGGACCACTTGGAAACTTTTGATAGCCAGTGTCACCCATGATAATGTGCAATGATGGTGCCTATATAACGTGTGTGGCCCCATTGCTCCTCAGTTTCCAGCAGGAGACAAGCTTGGAAGGCATTGTACCATGAGGAACCAGGTGACCAGACCAATACTAGACACACAAATAGAAGCATGGGACTGGAAATAAGGCAGTGGATAAACCTGACAAAGTTATACCTCAGTAAGTGGAAAGAAGAGTGGATGCACTGTGGCCCAATGAAAGAGATACTCTCAAAGATTTGCTGTTAGGTTAGGGAAAAAGATAGCATTTTGAAGTATAAGGAAACACAGAAGGGCAGGACAGAGAACTGTACCAGTTAAGGCAGAAGGAAGCAGGAAGGTAGTCAGAATAGCAAAGGCCCAAACTGAGGAAAAGATAGCCAACTCAGTTAAGAAGGGGATAAAACCTTTATGGGTATATCAAGGGCGTAGAAAGACAAAGGAGGGATAGTGAGGCTGAACAGAATGGATGGTGGGTGGGCAGAGAGGGACAGTGAAAAAGCAGGGATACTGAACAAATACTTCTGCTCAGTATGCACAAAAGAGGAGGAAGGGGAGGTGCATAATCCAATTAACAGAAGCACTCTGAATGGGGGGGGGTGATCCCAGTCTTTTCACAGAAGTAAGGGTTCTGAAAGAACTCCTAAAACTGAAGGTGGACAAAGCAATGGGGCCTGATGGAATTCACCCCACAATTCTAAAAGAATTAAGGAGAGAACTAGTGACACCCCTGTCTACCCTTTTTAACAAATTATGGGAGGATGGTGTGGTACCTGAGGACTGGAGGAAGGTAGATGTGATTCTCCTTCACAAAAGTGGGAGCAAGACAGAAGCAGGAAACTACAGACCTGTCAGTTTGACCTCTGTGGTAATGAAAGTGATCTAATCACTTCCGAAGGAAAGAATTGTTGAGTACCTAGAGGCCAGTGGGGCACAGGACCTAAGGCAGCATGGATTCACAGCAGGAAGGTCATGTCAGATAAATCCAATTGATTTAGTTGACTGAGTGGCCAAAGTAGTAGACCAGGGAGGGGCTGTGGACATGGCCTACCTAGACTTCAGCAAGGCATTTGACACAGTCCCACACAAAAAATTAATAGTCAAATTAACCAGCCTGGGAGTGGGTCCCAGGTGGTAGCCTGGGTAAAACATTGGCTGGACAACAGGACACAGAAGGTAATTGTAAATCGAGTCCACTCTGAAGAAAGATGGGTTACTAGTGGAGTACTGCAGGGTTCAGTACTGGGTCCAGTCATTTTCAATGTTTTTATAAGTGACATTGCAGAGGGACTGGAAGGAAACGTATGCCTCTTTGCAGATGACACAAAGATCTGCAACAGGGTTGATACACATGGAGGAGTGGAAAGGATGAGAAGGGACTTGGCAAGGTTGGAGAAATTGTCAGAAGTATAGCAGCTTGGATTCAATGCAAAGAAGTGCAAAATAATGTACCTGGGAAACAAAAACCCAGGGAAAGATTACAGAATGGGGGAGGTAGTAACAACAACTAAAACGGAAAGGGACCTAGGGGTTATCATATTAGATGACCTTAAGGTAAGCAAGCAATGTGAGAATGCAGTAGGGAGGGCTGGGGGGATACTGGGATGTATAGGGAGAGGAATCACCAGCAGAAAATAGGAAGTTGTTATTCCTCTGTAAAGACAGTTGTTGAGACCCCATCTGGAGTTCTGCTTCCAGTTCTGGAGACCCCCTCTCCGCAAGGACATAGACAGGATAGAGGCAGTCCTGAGGAGGTAACTAAAATGGTGCAGGGTCTGCAAGAGAAGCCAACAAGGATAGACTAAGGGCTTAATATGTATACCCTTGAGGAAAGGAGGGAGAGGGGGGACATGATAGAAACTTTTAAGTACCTAAGTGGAATCAACAAAGTCCAAGAGGGTAGCATTCTTCAGAAAAAGAGATGTGCAAGAACAAGGGGGCACAATTTGAAGATAGAGGGGGACGGCTCAGGGGCAATGTGAGGAAGTATTTTTCACAGAGAGGATGGTGGATGCATGGAACAGCCTTCCTGAGGAGGTTTTGGGGTCTAAAACTATGGGAGAATTCAAGAATGCATGGGACAGACATAAGGCAATTTTTGTTGGGGGTAGGAAGAAATAGGCTGTTGGTTAAATAGGATCTCCAGCTTATCCTGTAGATAGGGAAATGGGCAGACTAGGAGGGCCAAGCAGTCCTTATCGGCCATCAAAGTCTATTTTTCTATGTTTCTACAGTAAGTAACTGTTCTCACTTTATCAAGGACATCTCCACCACTGGCAACACCTTTGGAACAATTCCTAAGCAGTACAAAGTACCCAGAGAGGATAGCAGTCTGATGAGGTATCATGACAGGAGGCCTTGCAGTACTGCAAGACCAAAATCAGCATGTCTGTGACAGACGATCTCCACACTGTAATGCTTAGTGTAAGTAAGTAAGTGCCCCATGTGGCAGCAGCACATATGTCAGCTGCAGAAAAATTCTGAAAGCAAGAAACAGAAGTGGCCATGCCACGTGTGGAGTGGCCATGCACAACACCAGGAAGTTCATAAGCAGACTTTTTAAAACAGAAAGTGATACAGTTAAGCCATTTGAACAGGCACAGTTTAGTCAGAGAGGTGCCCTCTTTACCTGTAGTGAATGAAACAAAAGCTGAAGGGACTTTCTGCAGTCCTTAGTGTGATCAAGTAGAACTTAAGAATTCTGTGTACATGGAGCAATACCTCACCCTTGTTAGCAGGCTTAGGATAATACACAGAAAGGTGTATGGTCTGATATATTTGCAAAATCAGAGATCACCTTTTGTAGAAAATGGGTACTGATCTACAAAGACACCCTGTCCTACTGGAAGAATCAAATAAAGGTGGCTCATGCACTACAGCCTGAAGTTTAGAAATTCTAGGAGCAAAAGTCATGGTGACTAAAAACAGCACTTTCCATGAAAGGAAACACATCACACAGGTCACAGCAGACTCAGATGGAGTTAATTTCTCAAGAATGAAATTTCAGTCCCAATGTTGAACCAGGTTATTACTAGGGGTGCATGAGTAGAATACCCTTAAGAAATGTGCAGGACACCTCTAGTTGTGCCATTGTGCATCCACCAATAGAGGCATGGACAACCAAAACTGCAGCCAAATGCACTTTAATAGAACAGTACTGGAGACCAGATTAAAATAGGTACAGTAGTTAGTCTAATACAGTATTCACTGGACGTGTAATGGGTCCATTGAATGGGATGCACACAATATGGATAAATGCTTCTGTGCCAAATAATAGATGTGTCTCATAGAAGGCCTTCTAGCTACAAGAAAGCAGTCATCTGGTGTGAAATCTCAAAATGGGCAATGGCTACCTCTTCAGAGCCAGGCATGTAGATGCAGAGACTGCAGAATGGACCAGAGATCCACAGAACTTGGGACAGAAGACCCTGACGGAGAGGGAGATGAACAGGAGACTTCACTGTTAGATGCTGCAGAAGTGGAAGCCAAATCTGGCGAGGCCAGAAGGTAGCCACCAATACTAGGGGGGGCCATGCTTTTCCTGCAGCTTAAGCAGAACCCTCTGAATTAGAGAGATTGGAGAAAATAGTTAAAGGAATGGCCCTTTCCAGAAGAGGGACAATGCATCTCATCAAAACACTCCAGGCCCTGGTGCGAGCAAGCAGAAATGTGGCAATTTTGTATTGTGTGGGGAAACAAAACGGTGTGACTCTGGATGGACCCATCTATTCACAGTGACAACAGACATGAGGGCTCCACAGTTTTAAGGAGACTGGCAACCCAGTTCATTATTTTTGCAGTTTTGACACTTAAATGAACGCATAGCACTAAGAAGTATTATAACTTGTAATGCATTTTGCACAGCATGTAACACCTTAAAAAGCAAACAAATGGTTTGGAAGACTTGACGGCACTGTAACAACGGAGTAGCTGCAGACCTGAATTGTTTACACAGCACTTTCCACTTTTTCTAAACCTCTTTTCTTTTGGTTGCCAATGCTGAAAGTGGAAAAGTATAAATGTATTCAGAAGTGCCTCTCCTTACAGAGAGTCCTGTTAGTTTTGCCTTGCCTTGTCAACTTGTTCATAGTCGCCTGACTAGCTACTATTTTATCCTCTGTGCATACTGAACTAAAGGATTTGTTTAGCTTTTCTTCCATTTCATTGGGTATACCGATTGAGTTTTTATTGTTTCTTTTCAGGGGGCTGACGGTTGCATTTGATTTTTTCAGGGAATTAATATATCCATAGAATTGTTTGTTGTTTATTTTATTTGCTATGTTAGCTAATTTTCTTGATATTTTATGTTTCTCTTTTTTTTAATCATGCTCCTGCAGCTCCTTAATGTAATTTTGTACTAGTCACAGTGTTCCTTTGTTGCATTTTCTTTATACCTTTTCTGTTTAGTTTTTTTATTGATTTCCTGGATCATTTTGTTTGGTCAACAATTTTGTCTTTTTTCTTTTATTGATATACTTCTTGACCTTAGGGATATGTTTATTACATATTTCTATTATTTTATTTTAAAATCACCAAGGTGTTTTCTATATTTTGATTCTTAAATTATCTGTTCAAATTACATTTTGAGTTCTTTATTAATCTCCTCTAAATTTGACTTCTAATGTGAAAATACCTCTGTGCAACTAAAATTTCTTTCAGTGTTCCTAGAGGGCATGGGGTCAATACCCATAAACAAAAATAAGCATGAGTCAACAATCTATGAGGCAAAACGCTGAAAACAAATATATAAAGGTTGGTGAACTACCGACTGACACCAAAGCGCTATAGCAACAACACCCCATATGACAACATTAGAGTTTTCTTTTTTTTTGTGGGCCGCACCCCCCCCAAATTAATATAATCAACTCCGAGGGGGGTTGGACCTCAGGGATGGGGAGAAACTAGGGAGGGGGGAAAATTTGTTTTTAAAAAAATATATATTATATGTCCAATATCGGAAGATAGGGAAACAAACATTGGTCCCCAGGTCTCCACCACTCCATGTGCTAGTGCCTTAGCCACTCCACCACAGGAGCAACTCTATCTGGCACCACACCTGAAGCCACTTCAGCCCTTCCTCCTCTCCACAGACTGTGACAGGGGTAGCAGTAATAAACTAATGCCATTCTACCCCCGTCACTGCCATTGGTTTTGCTCTTTTTACAATGCGGTTTATTTCATGCTATTATTGCAGTACTATACTGACCTGATTCCTTTCTAGAGATGGTATAGCAAAAGGCATCATAGCATGATTGCTATTTGCAAGGGGTTATTAAGTTAGACACTTAGTGATGCTAATATTTCTTGAACCCAATACTACATCTAATATGTTATCCAGGCTGCTCCTTTCATAGATACATAGATGTTGATGGCAGATGAGGGCCTTTGGCCCACCGAGTCTGCCCATGTGCGCACGTACTTAGCTTCTTCTCTAGAACTAGGTTGTCCCCTTCCTCTAACTACCAGGATCCCCTGATACCTATCCCATTCATTCCTAAATCCTGTAATTGTTTCAATCCCCACCACCTCCCCTGGCAGGGTATTCCATTTGTCCATCACCCTCTCTGTGAATACATTTTTCTTCATGTTCCCTCTGAACCTCCCTCCCTCCAGTTTTATCCCATGCCCCCTAGTCCTGGAACATTTTTTTTTATGAAAGATTGTGTTTTCCTGCACCTTGTTCCTCCCCATGAGGTGTTCATATGTCTCAATCATATCCTTCTTCTCCCATCCTCCTCCAGGGAGTACATATTCAAGTCCTTCAGCCTGTCTTCATAGGCTTTGTGATATAATCCTTGCACCATCTTGGTTGTCCTCCTCTGAACTGCCTCCACCCAGTCTATGTCCTTACATATGTAAGGCCTCCAGAACTGGACACTGTACTCGAGGTGTGGCCCCACTAGTGTCTTGTATAATGGAATTATGATCTCTCTTTTCCAGCTGGTGAACCCCTTCCTATGCAACCAAGCATCCTATTTGCGTTTCCTGCCACCTTGTCACACTGACTCCCTACCTTAAGGTCATCAGAGATGATTACTCCTACGTCCCTTTCCTGCTTGGAGCATTCTATAGCCGCCCCCTCCAGCTGATATATTGCCCCTCAGCTTTCAATTTGTCTTTGTTCTTGTTTCCCCTGTGATTCCTTAGTATAGTGGTGTTTCCTTACTTGGCCAATCTTTCATCCTAATGTTTTTCCGTTATGTAAGGTCCGCTATATAATTCTTGTCTTTCATGCTTATCAGTGTTGCAGGATCACATCTGGTTTGGTGTAAATCTGCAAATTAAACTGTGTTTCATGTGAAATTCAGTAACATTCCTACCGATGGCAGCAGTGACTGTTGGCTTGTGTGAACTTGACACTGTATGCAATGTATTTTACAATGGCATCAAATGGGTTTGGAGTCCTTGACCTAGCCTACCAAGAGATATTTCCAGTCAAGGTGTCTGAGTACTCTAAGTGGGATTGGAGCCAAACTCCAGGATGGGCTTCTCTGTGGTGGGGTCGGATATAATGAACCTGGCAGATCATAACCCAGACTCATATTAATTATGTTAGGGGGGCTGTATAGCCCCAATATGTAATGTAATAAAATAGATAACATGGATAAAATGGCAGCATGGGTAGAAATGTCTGGCAGTAGAACCAATAATACAAAAGGTTCTAGATCAGACCACCACGTTCTCACCACAGGCCATGAAAAAAAACAAAGATTGCTACCTGTAATGGCAAATAAACGTAAACTTCCTTCACATACAGTATTCCTGACAAGGTCATCACTATGTTGCACAATGGCTGGATGAAAGAAGAGCTGACACTTCTATGGCTGGACAAGGTGTGGCAAAGCATAGCATCAAAAAAAATCAATTCAATTTACTGTATATAGTAATGTACATCTCCTTTCTCCAAAGCTAATAAAGTAATTTCATTTAACAGTTATACCCTTATTCTTTGTATTATGTCTGAAAAACAACCCCAAGTACTGTTCAATACTTTCATTTATAAAATGGGCAAAGGATTTCAAGCAATCTGATTGGTTGTTAGCCTGCGTTAGAAGTGTCTAGTGCACAGCTAAAACTAGAAACCCCATTTAGAATACACAGACCCATTTTATAAGCACAATAAGCCACTCCGGGGATGTGCATTAGACAGTTCTAATGCATGGCTAGGGGACTGGATGCACTCGGCCTATGGCCTTGTGCCTCACTACATCCCCCTAGCCATGCATTAGAACTGTCTAATGCACACCCCAATGTGTCTTATTGCTTGTGCAAGTCTGAATCCAAATACTTTAAGAGAATTAGCACAAAGAAAATTCAACTAGAAACCATGCACACAAAAGTTGGTGAGCGCTCATTCGCTGTATATGCCCCTAAATTTGTAAACAGGCTGACCCATTCTCTCATGATGGAGTGTAGTAAAATAAATGATAAACATATGTTATTCAATTATGTGTTTGAACTTAAGTACTGTACTTGCGATAGCGCTCAGAAATGATTTGCTGTTATACATAGTACAAATACTACATAAAAATTATGTACTGCAGAATGATGCTCGTCATGTGTATCATACACTTTGTCTGTCTGGCTAATGTAGAAGAAAAAAACAGCAGATATGTTGCAGGTGATACCTTTTATTGGACTAACAACATTATTTCTGAGACTAGCTTTGGTGAGATAATACTCTCTTCTTCAAGTCAGGTCAGTCTCAGAAATAGTTTTGTTTCTCCAATAAAAGGTATCACCTGCAATATATTTGTTGTTGTTTTTTTCTTCTACATTGTTGACTGAACTAACATGGCTACCACATTTCTTCTGTCTGGCTAATATATAGTATGCATCTTGTATTTTTTTTAACCGAAACTCCAAGATTGCCTCAAACTTGGCCTTCAATCCAGCATTCTCCCAGATTAAACGAATAAATGTAAATAAGGAAAGGATAAATTGTTTAACCAGGAAAAGTGCACTAAGCAAAAGCTTGTTTGCAGGTGTGACCTGGGAGCACAAGGAAGTTAAATAACTTGCTCAGGGTCACACAGTATGCAAGTGGGGGCTATGGGATTCAAACCCAGATCTCGAAGTTTGCAACTCAGTACCCTAAACCTCTGCACTATACTGCCTACCTAAAAATGTTTCATTCTTGTTTGACAAACCTTTCTCTGTCACATCATCCCAGCAGTATACAGTAATTGTCCATCAATCATAGGAAAACCTGCATGGCTGCTATCCAGGGTAAGTGGGTGCACAAAGATACTCCAATTAGGCAAACTGCAGTGGTATGCCTTTTTTAAAGTTCATATGGCCACTAGCTAAGCAGTGAAGCACAAGAGCACACTTCTCCAGGGAATATTACAGTACAGCCCAAAGAAAGATGGACAAGTGGGCTTAAACATCCTAGCATGTATGGTGTATGTAAACACCTCCAGCAGGCAGTGGCCTAGGACATGACTTTAAAGGAAGGGAACTAGGTTTTATTTATTTGTTAAGAGTTTAACCAGGCAGGCATACTGGCGGAGAAACCACTAGTTTCAGATGCGACCTGGGAAATCAGGGAGGGCATAGGTGAAAGGCAGCAATACATATATGATCTGTACATAGTAATTCATGAGACATTATACAATAGGTAGCTAGGTCAGACATGCAATACCTGTATATAACATATAACATACACAGTGAATTCCCATACATTGCACTGGGAATTTATGTCACCTACAAGTTGACAGTTTTGAGAGAGGAACAAGCTGAGTCTGAACCCAATAGGTTTTATATAGAACCTTTGTTACAACTGTACCAAAGAAATTTATGATCCAGAAGAAGCAAGGGAGAGAATGCTACTGATGTTTCCAGCACAGAGGAAGATTCAAAGGGTAGATATTAGAGGGATTAGAGAAAAGTTAATCACAGGGAGGTTAAGTGACTTGCTTAGGGTTGCACAATGAGTAAGTGTCAGTTGTTGAGATTCAAATCCTGTCCATTTGGTATACAGTTGTATGCCTTAACCATTAAGTTAAACTGCCCACTAAATCATTTCAGATATGTGAAGTAATCACCACTGACCCTGTCTTACCCTGATATAATCAGCTACATTGCAAAATTATATCATAATTGTTGTAAGAGAGACGCTGGTTAAATAACTGGTTGCTGGTCCTGGAGAAGAGAAAGTAAGCATTCCCTGCCAGGGGCATAGCCAGAAATTTCCATTTTGTACACAATCTCTAACAGTTGCACCCCCCCCCAAAAAAACATTTACACATCCTCTCCGAATGGTACCCCCTTCCAAATAAGTCAGATTGTTGTCAGATGATTCCTCTAATCTCTAAAGAGATTATACATGTATTTGTCTTGTAAACAACAAGTTTAAACAGAGACACTCCTCAGTGGCCTACACTAACCCACATACTACAGATTAGAATGAAAGTATTAATGGAAAGGCATATGGTTTGTGACAGGCACTCAACAAAACTGTACACAAATGTGTACAGTGAGTATGCCTGCCTACACCCTTGTTCCCTGCTTTAGGATGATGAATATGCCACAAACAACAATTTAACCTAACTAAATTTCAGTTGGTTTGCATCCATATCCCTCCCCCACACAGACAAAGCTTGAAATCGGCAGAATTGTCTAGCCCTCCTTTCCCAGTCAACACAAATTAAATATATATTTTTAAATTACTCATTAATCATAGAAACTCACTGCACTTCTTCAGTCATTCTCAAAGGCTTAAGTTATGGCATGGCATATTCAACTTGATGAACCTCTGCTCCAATTTACTGTCCATTACTGCTTACTCCTCACTACCCTCCATGGGCATCATGGAGCTTAGCCCATCTGGTGAGCACACAAGTGTACTACACTTGGCTGGGTACATACTTTCCAGCAGGAGAGAGGGAAGACACTACTGTATGAGCAAGCACAACTCTGGGTTTGTTCTTGGGATAAGTGCATTGGGTCCATAAGGAAAAAATCCATGATGGCCCTTCCTCTTGCCACTCGGTGTAGTCTAGTCACCCCCTTTCAAATGCTCCTCTGGCTTCCCATCCAGCACATACCCTAGTGCACCATATCTGCAGAAAAGGATTTCCAATGGGTGCCTGTTAGTAATGAATATTAATGCTGAAACACAGGTAATTGGGTATTCATTACATGGTCAGTTTAACAAATAATTTCCACTAATCTTGGTATTCATATTTGGGGAAATACAAAAAAATTACAAGTTAAATAAGTAAAACAAAACTCTCTAGCCCTGCTTGGTGGCCGAGCTAGACAAAGAATGCTTCTACAGTGGCAGACCCT
Organism: Neoceratodus forsteri; assembly: GCA_016271365.2. Taxonomy (NCBI): domain Eukaryota; kingdom Metazoa; phylum Chordata; order Ceratodontiformes; family Ceratodontidae; genus Neoceratodus; species Neoceratodus forsteri. The sequence goes on from CM057452.1 coordinate 828,834,312, forward strand.
GATCATAGTCATTCTAATGGTCTCTCTCTAGCTCAGCTATCAACTGGCAACAATCAGCCATTTCTGTCATGTAGTCCACCCCCTTGAGCCCTGGCCCATGTTTGGGAGGACAACTGTATGTAACTTACTGGCTGCTCAGCAGTCTATCTTTCCAAACAAGCACCCTGCTGCCATCTGTGTGAAATGTGCCATCAGTTAGCTGGCAGCCTGCAGTGTACCACGTAGAAGGGAGGGGTCGGCACATCATTGAGTGACACTAGACAGACTGACTGGTCAGCAAATCCTAGTTCAGCTGAGGTCTATGATAATTTTTGTTTCTGCATAGTCTGGAAGTAAGAGGCTTCCCCACACACACATACACACACACCTGCCACTGTGCCAAGTAGATGATAATTGTTATGCCAGATTAAATCTTGTTTTTTAATCAAGCCATAGGTCTTCAAAGTTTGAGCCATCTGTAAGGATGTTTTTCTTTGAAACATTTATCTTTATGCCTAGCTCTTCTAATCAGTCAATTAAAAGGAATTAAGTTACCAGTTTCTCCTTAGGAAGATGTTTCTGTTTTAAAGGATTCTAAAATATTAAACATATTCTGCTAATCTTTGTCAGAACAGGCTGCCTGAGTGATTTAAATAAATGAAGGTCTTTGTCCATATTCTAAAGGCACCATTTGTTTCAATACTTTCTGGTTTTTAACCTAATTGCTATATATTTGAGTAAATTCTGAATAAAAACTAAAATATGAAATTAAGCATTCAAAACAAAATTCATCTTACATTTTATTACATGTCTGCTGTTGATAATTGGGATCACAATCCATAAAATGCCATTGAAGTTAATTTTAAATAGCATGATTCCTGTATCAGCATAGAAAATAGAAAAACTAAAAACAAAACACAGTACTACTAATAATTCATAGAAACATAGAATCTGACAGCTGAGAAGGACTGCTTGACCCACCCAGTCTGATCACTTTTCCCTGTATATCCTGTTACTGTATACCCTGCCTGATGTTCAGTCCCTCCACTCTTGCATCCCAACTAAAATTCTCTTGTGCATATCCCTTGCATGCTTTAAGCCCATCACTGTTTTTGCTCTCACTATCTCCACTGGAAGACTATTCCAGGCATCCACCACACTTTCAGTGAAGAAGTACTTCCTCACATCTCTCCTAAATTTTCTTCCATTCCAGTGTATTTGCATATCCCCTTCTTGCCGTCTTTTCCTGTTAAAGATACACCCCACCTGTATCTTATTTAACCCTGTCAGGTATTTATAGGCCTCCATCATGCCCCTTTTCCCTTCTCTCTTCCAGTGTTTACCTGCTGAGGTCCTTCAGTTTTTCCTCTTAGGGTTTCTGATGCAACCCCTGCACCATTTTAGTTGCCCTCCTCTGGACAACTTCCACGTGTCTATACCCTTCCTGAGATGTGGTCTCCAGAGCTGGACACAGTACTCTAGGTGGGGTCTCACCAGTAATCTATACAGTAGTCACACCACTTCCATCCTTCTGCTGGTGATACACCACACTATACACCCCAGCTTTCCACTGGTCCTACTTGCTGCCTTGTTGCACTGTCTTGCCACCTTGAGGTCTGCAGATGTGATTACTCCCAAGTTCCCTTCCTATCTAGTGACCAGCAATACCTCTTCTCCCATTGTGTGCTCCCCTGATGAGTTTCTGTGCCCTAGGTGCCTGATTTTTCACTTTTTCACATTGAACCCTAGCTGCCATGCCCTTGACCACTTCTCAAGGTTTCTTAAGTCTCGTCATATTCTTTCTACCCCTCTGGAGTTCTACCCAATTGCATATGTTTGTGTCATCTGCAAAGAGGCAGCTCCTCCCTTCCAGATCATCTGCAATGTCACTTATAAAGACATTAAAGAGGACTGGTCCCAGTACTGAGCCCTGAGGCACCCCACTAGTCAACTTCCCGTTCACTGGGTGACCTCCATTTACCACTACCCTCTGTCTCTTATCCATTATCCAATTTCTTATCCAGTTTACTACCTTAGGATCTACCTCTAAGCAGTCAGTTTCCTTATGAGTCTACTATGTAGTATGGTGTTGAATACCTTACTAAAATCTAAGTAGGCCATTTCCACTGCCCCACAATGATCTATTTTCCAGGTCACCCAGTCAAAGAAATCTATCAGGTTTGTCTGACATGACCTCCCCCCATGAATCTGTGCTGCCTTGTGTTTTGTAACCCACTGTATTCAAGATACTCCAAAATCCTTTCCTTTAACAGTGACTCCTCTAACTTCCCCACCACTGATGTCAGACTGGCAAGCCTATACTTGGCAGCTTCCTCCATGCTGCTGATTTTATGAAGCAGGACTACATTTGCCCTCCTCCAGTCCTCCAGAGCCACTCCTTTTTCCAGTGAGTTATTGAATAGGGCTGCCAGAGGTACAGTGAATACCTCCCTGAGCTCCCTCAATACCTTTGGGTGTACCTTGTCTTGCTCCATAGCTTTGTCCACGTTCAGATTAGTGAGTTAGGGACGTGCGTCTACTTCCCTCCCCAAGTGCTCCTGCTGCTTTTATGTGGCCCATCCCCTTCCCCTTCCTCTGTGAAAACTGAACAAAAGGATATGTTGAGGATATCTGATTTTTCCTGAGCCTCCTCTGCACAGTTCCGCCCTTCCCTTTTTAACCTCACAATTTCTCCCAAGTCTTCCTCTTTTCACTTATGTACCTAAAAAAAGGTCTTGTCCCCTTTACTTGCCCCTTGGGCTTTTCTTTCCTCAGTTTGCACCATTTTCCCTGCTTCCCTCTGCTTCTCCATATACAGCTCCCTATTATCTCACCTCTGCATCTCTTTATACCTACTGAATGCTATTCTTTTAGTCTTTACCTTTTCAGCCACTTCCTTTGAAGATCATAGCAGTCTCTTTTTTCTCCTGCTTTTGCTCTCTTCCATGTGCAGAGGTTTTTTGCATTTACTATGCCTTCTGCTAACTTAGACCACTGTTCTTCCTCCCCACCCAGGACCCAATTCACCCAATTCTCTTATCCAGTCTGGCAGTGCAGGCTGTAGTGCACTGTAATACCAAATAGAAGAACAAAGTTTCATTCCTGACACAAATTTGCACACCAAGACCTATCTGATCCCTAGGGCACCATGAAGGTAGAGCTCTTGGTCTTTAGGGAAAGATAAGGTTATCTTTGACTGTTGCTTTAACTGTTATGGGCTGCCAGGTGGCATCAGGATGCCAGTATATAAGAGGAAGGCAGTTGGAGGTACAAATCTGGGTAAGACAGACTATTTTCATAAAACAGTGATAGCAGCATACTTTGCCCATTCACCAGGTCCCTTGGAAAATCTGGTCCACACTCAAGTGCCTAAGTGGATGTGATGTAGCCTTTGTGGGGGGAACACCAGCAGTAGATCTGGCAGATGGGTTCCAAGTGAACCAGGGTACTGGAGCGAGAGTTCATGGTAGTCCCAGATGTAGGACTCACAGGTGTGGTTTTGTGGTGGTTTGAGTCCTACCTACCTATCTGGCAGGGTGCAGCAGGTGGCACTTGGTTCATCTATGTCAAGCAGTGCCGCACTCTGCTGTTGTGTGTCTCCAAGATTAATTTTAGCTCCCATATTGTTTACCATGTAGATGCTGCCATTGGAGGAGATCATTAGATGCTACGGTTTCAGTTTTCATTGCTATGCTGATGACACCCTGCTATATGTATCTTGTGCACCTGATGATGATATGGCTGTCCTACAGTTGACAAAGTGCCTCAGGGAAATCCAGGACTGGATGGCATCCCGCTGGCTCAGACTGAATTCACTGAAAATGGAGGTGTTACTAGTAAAGCCAGGTCAGCCTAGTTTGGCAGTGATGTATGGTGGCACCACCCTTCCCTTTTTGGACAGTGTAACACTCTGAGTCACAGATAGGGTGAGGAATTTGGAGGGTCATTGTGGACTCCAAGTTGACTTTATAATAGCAAGAGTTGGCTGTTGTCTGCAGTGGCTTTTACCATCTCCAGAAAATCTCCCACATCAAACCCTTTCTGGAACCAGCTGATCTGGTGACTGGTGCACGCCCTTAATTACTGCAATGCTCCATACTTTGTGTTATGCACTGCTTGAATCTGGTCTAGAATGCGGCTGCCCAGCTGGTTGATGGGACCTCCTGATTCAAGTACATCCTGCTAGTTCTCTGCATTCTGCACTGGCTGCTGGTGTGGTGGTTCATCAAGTTCAAGGCATGCTTGTTAACCTACAAGGTCCTGCACGGTCTTGGTCTGGGCTACCTGAAAGATCTCTTGACTTTTATGTGCTTGTTCATCCCAGTTTTGAATTTGCATCTGCATTTTTTAGAATTGAAACAATTAATGATGAGTGTGACAGACTCAGCTGTACGGATGTACATACCATTCTTATTCCATTATTAATTACTAGATGTGTGTTTCTGTGTGTTAAACCTTGCAGAATAATTTTAAGGCACTGATGCTGTTATGTTAAACACTCTTGAATCAATGACACAGGTCATTGTGAATGGTGCAACTATCTGAAAGCACCCTGCAATTTATCAGGCAACAACCTGAAGTGGACAAATTGCCATTATTTATGAGCTTTTGGACAAAGGCTGTGAAGGTGGTAAGACTGTGAACCCCCGAGAAAGCAAAAACACAAAGGAACAGGTGTAAACTGCTGAAGGCCTGTTCAGAAGGAGGCCAGGAGGCAATCTTCAGAGAAAAGAGATGGAGTGCACCAGGGTACCGGAAGAGGTGGTAAGCAAATAAACTGTGGATGGCTTCAAGAGCGGATGAGATAAAGTTAAGGGTATGGTAACAGTATCCAGGGAGGGAGCAGAAGAGCATGCAACATAGGATACATGGGCTGTACATCAGGCATACTTAATACACTGTAAGGCCTTGTTGCTGGAAAAATTCTTACGTGCGGGAACAGGAGTTTAGCCTTTTTCTGTCTGAATTTTGAAGGTCTTACTAACCACTGGCATTATCATATGTTTTTCTCTCTAGTTGGTTCCTGGGCCCAAACAGTTCCTTTCCAGGAGATGGGTATCTCACAGAAAATGGGATGTATAATATATGTCAATCCTGAGAATGTGGAAAAACTGTAGGCCCAGTATAACTGTACTGTAAGAGAAACTCAGCACTTTGTAATAGGCATTTTTAAACAGGCATAATTTTATTGACAAAAGAACGCCAAGCCTAACAACTTAGGTTCAGATGCACAGTCCTGCACATACACATGCATGCTTATTATAGATGCCTGAGTCAGTGGTGGTCTGTAGACAGGGAGTACCTGGGAAAGCAGAATAAAAGAGCAAACAGGAGGACAACCCAGCAAAAGGAGTCCTGATATTCTGATTGGTCAATCTGCACCTCCACACTTGATGGGCCAACCAGGGGCAGATGAGCATAATGTCTGCTGGTATCTGAAGGCAGAGGTAAGTGCTGGAGATGGTCAGGGCTGATAATGTCTGTGGATAGATGGGCAGCACAAGTGTCAGAAGGAGACTGAACAGAAAATCAAAGAAAAAGTAAATCCCTTCTCAGTGACTGATAAGGTTACCACCTACTCGGTTTTTGGGCGAATGATTCGGTTTTCTAGGTCCAGATTCGGTCCTCCTGTTTTCACCATTGCAAATTCGGTTTTTATGGTGGGTCAAGCAGCACCTGTGAGATTCCCCACTAACTGTTTCATTTTCTTCTCATCTGACTGTAAGCAAGTGTCTGACATTTCAGTGTGCTTGCTTGCTTGCAGTGCATGCTAATCAGGAAGTGCCTTCAAGTGCAGGGCACTTAAAGAGCCAAATGTGTCCCTGTCTGCTCAGTTGCCACCCCTAACTTCACACCAGCAAATTGGAATATTATTCATGGAAAGGGTAAACAATACCACCCTAATTAACACCTTCATTTTCTGAAACCCTTAGACATTTAGACAGGCATCACATTAGGGTAGCCTCTTGTCCAGTGTGGACTGTACAATGTGTTTCAGAAACGTTACCTACTAATCCAGTTTTATTCAGACATAGTACTTTTTCAGTCATTTTGAATGCTCACATAGTTGTAAAACAGATTCTGTTAAATCCTTCACCATTTTACTTGCATGTTCATATTACAAACAAATTCTGATGTCATGTAAACCTTTGTTTGTATACCAGTAAATCTGAGAGGTGTAAGTAGGGCTACTAAGACCATTAGCAGCAAATCAACCTAATGCTTTCTAGGCTGCATTGTAGTATGGTCTTTGACTGCTGTGATAAGGAATACTTTTATACCTTTAAATGCTCACCATTTATTCTTTTAGGGTCTGTCCTATATTTTAATATTTGTTACCCCATTTGTTGTTAAATTAATAATCTAATATTTTATTTCATTTCTAGCAGTACTACACCTCTCTCTCTCCAATAGTTATTGCTGTCAATGTTCATACTACCTGGATATTCCAGGAAGACCATTCAGGCATATCAGATGAACAGCACAGAATAGTGTGGCTAATGTCATGCTAAGCCACAGAAATGAAAAAGGAAGAGAGAGAGAGAGCAGTAGCTGGTGAGGAGAAAGGAACACAATCTAGATTTGATGGCATTACAAATTTAGGTAATTTATCAAACATTATTTTTTTTTTACCAGAAGAGACACACTAAGCTGAAGCTTGTTTTATAGGTGCAACCCAGGAGCGAAATGATTTGTGCAGGGTCATACAGTATGCAAGTCTGGGCTGTGGGATTCAAACCCTGCTCTCCAGAATTGCAGTTCAGAGCCTTAAACCACTGCGCTATACTGCCTCCATGCTACATATCACATATCATGCTATCTGGTATGTATGACTGATATGGAAATAAAATAGGGTATTTAACAGCATAGAATAGTTCTTACCTATTTTTAAAAACTTCTGTGACATTACAAATAGCTTTAGAGTAGGAGCAATGGGAAGGACAGTAGCACATCTTAAAATGGCAGATGATATTTGTAATTACAGCTCAGTCCACCATTACTGGTGTAGTTTATTTATTTATTGAAGAGTTTTACCAGAAAAGGCCACCTGTTCCAAAATAGCTGGTTGTCAGAGGTGTCCTTGTAGTCACTCGATGTGTCAGCTAAGCTGTGTACACAGGATGGAAAGTCCCCTGAACCCCATCTCTAACCCCACCAAATGTTATCACACACTGAAATTTAAAATATTTAAATCTAAATCAAACAAACCAAAAATAATAATCATGATGTACTTTAAAGAAGTTGTACACAATGCAATATAAGCAGCAATTCTGAATAAATCAAGTGAATCAGAGTCCAAGCGATGCCCTCATAAGTCATAAAAGGGGCGGAGTTAGGGGTGGAGTTTGGGGGTGTGGTTTAATATTCGGTTTTCATCTCATCCAAAGGTGGCAACCCTAGTGACTGATGGCTATCTGCTGCTATAAACAGTGTACTCCAGAGTCATTACTGTTTAGTACTGCAGGCATGTGGATTGGAAATGTATCTTTTTTTTGTGATACCATTCAATTTTTGTAATAAGTTACAAGGTTTTATTTATGTCTTTATGTGTTGTATTCCATGCCCAGAAGGAGTTATAAACATACCTAGTAAACCTGCAGTGCACACCGAGCAATATAAAAGCAGACCGTGATATGTTATTTTCAAGACAAACTGTCACATTTAGAGAAACATTTGCAGTAGTGTCAGGTACACCCATCTATCTCAATATGTTCCTACCAGTTTAGCATATTTGTGAGCTAATAAACCTACAACTACTGTATGCCAGCATATTAACTGTGTGCCCTCTTGCCGTCACTGGACATCCTAGTATTTCAGTCCATCAGGCAGTAGAAATGGATAGAAACTGGACTACCCCACTATTGAGCTGGTTGATATCAATTGTGGCTATCTTGAGTGCCAATAATACACATACATTCAGTACTGTTTTTAACATTTTGAACTATGCATATACCTTCTCAATCACAATCTGCTTGCTGCCTGCTTCAGCTTGCAGGGCTATCATACTCTATGGTCAGTTTTTAGGGTGCTGATAGTGGCTGTTAGTGTCCACGGTAATTTCCATGTGGTTAAAGTTAGGTTTTTGGGATCCTAAACTTTGTGAGTGAAAACAGAAGTTAATGCATTCCCCAGAGCCTCCAATATGCCACTGGGACTCTTACTCCTGTCTTCACGTCTCATTAGCACATGTTCCAAACATTCATTTGCTTTTCAGTGCAAACTAGTTAGACACTGCTGCTTTTTATTGTGACGTGCCAACTCGACACTCTCAAACCCTGTTTGCTCATCACAAACAAAGTTTGTGACTCAAAAACCATTGCAATATACTGTTCCTAGTGGATAAGGTCTATCCCCACATGTTATTTGTATATCTTGTAGATGATGCAGATATAACTAAATATTTAATAGTAAATCTTTCAGTGACTGTGTGTTTTTAAAAGTTAGATGTAATTTATTTTACTGGCCACTCTGTGTTTTGTGCCAAGTGCACATTGTCAAAATCAAAGTGAGGCTACTTGAATATCCCATTTCGTCACCACCGGCCTAGCCTTTGATTCTTCTTTGTATGCCGTTCTTGTTAAGACTCAAGACAGTTCAGGCACAATGTTGCCTACATCAGCCTGTTCACTTCAGCTGCTCCCCTTTATCTCCAAAGAAATTGAAGACTTGCTTATTAACTTAGATACTAAAAAAGCACCGGTGAAGATAGACTTGAACCACTTTTCCTAAAACTTGGTTACTCTTACCTTGCTGCCCCTATCCTCCATATTCTTAACCTCTCTATTTCCTCCACCACAGTTTCTTCTTGTTGGAAATCTGCTCACATTCTCCCCCTATTTAAATTGGGTGACCTATGTGACCTAAACTATTGCAGGCCCATTTCAATTCTGCCCATCCTCTCAAAAGTTCTCGAAAAATTGATCTATACACAACTAAAAACCTTATTGAAGCCCATTCTCTTCTCAACCCTGCACAATCTGGTTTTTGCCCTAATCATAGCACCATCACAGCCTTGGCCAAAGTTACTAATGATTGGTTCGCTGCAATGGACTTGAAGAAAATAACGAGAACAGTATTCTTAGATCACAGTAAAGCTTTTGACACCGTGGATCACAAACTATTAGTAAATAGCCTAATTAAAATAGGCTCCACTCCTTCCACTGCCCAGTGGTTCAATAGTTACTTATCCAGAAGGACTCAGAAAGTCAAAGCAAGAAATTTGTTTTCATCCTCTCTGCCTATCACCAGGGGAGTTCCGCAAGGCTCCATCCTAGGTCCTATTCTCTTCTACATATATATCAATGATCTTGACCACAAGATATCCAAATCAAATCTGCATTTCTTTGCAGATGATACAGTTCTATATACCTCTGGTCCCACATTATCTGGAGCCAGAGACCTCCATCAAGCTGACTCCGTGCAGTTAGAAACTAACTCAATTAATGCTAAGCTGCAACTAAACGCTAAGAAAACCAAAGCCATGTTTTTCTCCCTGCACACCTCCCACACTACTTCTCTCAACATATCTAAAGATTTTATCATTACCTCTCTATGAGAACCGTTGGAAATTATTTCTAAATTCAAATATCTTGGCATCTGGCTCGATAACAAGCTCTCCTTTAATGACCACATTGATGACCAGTCCAGGAGATTAAAAGTCAGGCTAGGTTTCTTCTTCTGCAATAGGCCTTTCTTTCCTTTGGAGACCAGACTCAGGCTTGTCCAGGCAACATTCCTCCCTTCTTGATTATGGTGACATAATTTACAACTCCTCAGCAATTACCAACCTCCATAAACTAGACAGCCTCTACCACCATGCCCTGCGCTTTAGCTCCAACTCCCCATACCAAACTCACCACTGTGATTTGTACACAACAGTTGGGTGGACCTTTGCTATCCTTAAGGCGGTGCTCCACGCTGGTACCTGGACCCTAAACCTTCTTCTGAACAAACTCCTGAGCTACCTAACTTCCCCTCTCCGTATCTCCCGCAGTGTTTACTCACTCAGGAAGTCAGACTTCATCCTCCTAGATGTACCTAGGACGCGTACCACCTTTGGTAAATGCGCTATTTCATTTTCCCTTCCAACCATCTGGAATCGGTTACAATCCTCACTGAAATTATCCAGTATTGTCCCTGTTAACTTCTTCAAAATGATAGCATTTGACAAATTAAGACTCATGTAACTGCTTTTAAACTCCCTCTCCCTCCTCACTTGGTCACCACCGATCCTTTTTTACTTGCTCTTACTCCCGACTACTTCTATTCCTCCTGCTCTTTACGCCTCTCCATAGGTTCATGCTCTTTATACTAAGACTGTTACTTTATGACCAGAACATTATGTACCATATTGCATTTTTACTGTATATTATTTACTGTTATATGATTTTTATATATATTGTACACTTGTCTGTACACCTGTAACAGGAACTCCTTGTGAATGAGCTTGCTCAGTGGAGTTTTCCTGCAATAAGCTTGAAACTTGAATACAGAATGTCTATTAGTGTCTGAAGCTAATTGGGGTTGTAATGTCCAGACCTTGTACTGTGATGGCAAAGGCACAAGTTAAATGAGAAGGGAGTGCCCAGTGTGAGTTCACAACAGACTGATGGCAATGAAGGTGTGCTGTCTAACCTGATGCTAGCAGGTGAAAGGAATGTGTCACAGTGAGCATTATTAAATTTGAATGTTGTGTTTTGTCAATATTTTTGGCTGTAGTTAAATACACACAGTTTATAAAAAACACTTCTCATGTGACTGAGATTACTAAGCATGCAACATACATTACGTCATAATATAATAGGGCATCAGGGTCATCTGGGCCTGATTCAAGGCCACAAAACATGAGCTCAAACATGATTAACAAACATAAAATGAAATGTGCACCATATAAACTGATTCAGAAACAGAAAGGAATAGCTTGGATCAGTATTGGGGATGGCAGTGGAATGCATAATGAAGTGTATATTACATAGTGAATGATTACACCCATATAAAATAAAGTGCACTGCAGTATTATTATTGACAATGGAGACACCATAACTGTAGTCAATATGATCTGTTATGCACAGGCTGTATGTACATAACTCATTTTCCAGCATGCACCTCACAATGTCTGCTGCATAACTGAATCCCTCACAGTGCCATGGTTCAACTTCAACAAGCCAGGTAAGTTTCCATTGCAACAATTACATATTTCATTTCTAAATTTCTTAAAAGAAAACAAAATATATCAATATCTGTGTCAAACACAATTTCATTTTTTCATGAAAACAACTGCGTTTCTTTATGTCTCTGTACTTCTTGCGGCATTCAATCAAAAAAAATCAATCTTCAATTGCTCCATTCTCCATAAAAGACATCTCCCTAGACAAACTGTGATCACATATTCATTTCCTTGTTTTTTATCTCCACATCTGTTCAGAGCAATTTTAATTTCTCCTTACCTGATTGTGGCAACAACTATACCATTTTACTTATACATACCTTAAAATATATGGAGCCCACCCACTGGGGCAGCAGTTGGATTTCCCGCTTGCGATGCTGGCAACCCAGGTTCAGGAATGGACCTGGGCCATCAGAGGGCCAGCCAGGAGGAGAAGGATTGAGAGTCTGATGACTGCTCTCCTTCTCCAGGGGGAAGTTGGTATAGTGTTCAGTGCAATGCAGACACCTAGTGGTGGCTGGGTGTACCACGCATGCCAGCACCACAAGTAGGCTCAGGGGTGGGGCAGATGCTGGCCATCATTGCATGTCCCTGCCCCAGCATAACTGGGGGAGAAAATAATGCCACTGGGTGCCCTAGATGAAGCCTGCCTTTGGCTTCAATTAGCCTCCAGGACAGCCCCTTCAACCTATCCCATCATTGCGGCACCTCTGAAGGAGGGATGCTGCACCCTGCCCTGGGGGGCAAGCCAGGGGATATCGAAGGGGTACATCCGATGTGGAGATGGGAGTGAGGGTCCCTGACTGGGCGGAGGTTCTGGGCGGCTGGCGGTAACAAAAAGCATAATAAATAATAAATATATATATATATATATATATATATATATATATATATATATATATATATATATATATATATTTATAGCGGGTGTAAAGTTATCTTGGGGTTCTGGTGACAAATACAAAATATTAGACCTTCATCTTTATGGTTTACAGACATCACGAGACCCCTTGATAAGTTTACATCCTTATTATATAGATCAGGGAAGTTTACCCTTATAGAAAATATGATAAATAGATACTGCTGTTTTAAAACTGTTTACACGGTGGTATAGTTCAGCCAGGTTTTCTTTCCAGTGTGGCTGCAGAAAGATGGATGCCAGATATGTATATACCATAGTGTCAGTGTCTCAGTAGGTAGCACACTCGCCTCTAAGGCCAGGAGATCAGAGGTCTGTGGGTTCAGTTCCCACATCTGGCACTTGGGTTAATATCCCAGTACTGACACTATAGTGCAGCATGAGAGTGGTGCTGCACTTCTGAGGTGCCATCTTTCAAATGAGACGTTAAACTGAGGTCCCATCTGCCTGGATTGGTGGTAGTTCAGGTGGATGTTAAAGATCCCATGGCACTTATCGAAAAGAGTAGGGGAATTTCCCCAGTGTCCTGGCCAAATTTCCCTCATTCACTAAAAATACCACCAACAGCTTAATCTGGTTCAAGGTCAGTTGGCAATCATCTGTATCCCCCTCCCTGGATCGTGCCTGAAAATAGGCAGGATTTGTCTAGTGCACTTACCCGGTCAACAAAAAATAAATAAATAAACAGTACATATATGGGATATGCCATAGGCTGATTAAAACACATCAAATGTACTTTTTATCTGCAGATTTTGACCTTTATGACCTCACAAGTGGCAGAGTGAATCAGCAAGTGAGAATGTGAAATCCTGACTAAGCAATACGCTGAATCCCTCTCTTCTATACCTTACCAAAGATCCCTAAAAACCCCTCTAAACCACCAGGGCAACCAATTGTTTTAGGAATTGACTCCATACTAGAACCATTATCTAGTTATGTCAAATATTTCACTCAGCCACTAGTTGGCCAGATGAATGCATCATTCAGGAACCAAACATAACCTGAAACTAGTGAAAGAGAGAAATTACATCATCAAAGGTAAAAATGGTTTAATACTAGTGACTATGGATATACATAATCTGTACAGCTCAATCCCACATGAGGGTGGAAGGTCTGTTAGCCCTACGAGAAGCCTGAAAACACAGAGAACAGGATGAACTACCACCAACTGACATTTTGATCCAGTTAGTAGTGAGAGTACTCAAATGAAATTAATTCAAATCTGAAAATAATTTCTTTTGATCAGGAAAAACGAACAATGATGAGGAGCAAAATGGTGCCCACATATGTGAACCTATGTATGCATGCATTCAAATGTAAGCACACCTTGAATAAAGAGACAAATCCTTACTACCATCACACTGAATTGTGGAAATGATACATTGATCACATGCTTGTTGTAAGGCAGGGGAGCAAAGTCATTTTGTCAGAATCTAATAATTACATGAACACAAGGTATCCAAATTTAAAATTCGTGACACACAGTGACAAACAGACTGTCCCATTCCTCGACCTGATCATAATACTAGAAGATGATGGTATCATACCATTATTACACCAGAAACTGACTGACAGCACTCGTACACTACATTACATGCTGACAGTTTCTGTAAACCTAAACTTACAAAATCTATATCATACTCTCAGTTTTTGATAGCAGTAAGAAACTGCAGTGATACTGAAAGTTTTCTGACTGAGAGATCACTGTTAGCAAATTTAAAGAAAGTGGATACCCTAAATGGGCACTAAGGGATATAGACAAATTGTGCATGACTAAACAGAGAAAATGCCTTAGCCGTTGCACAAAAACATCACAACCTGGTCTAAGCCATCTGGTTTTAGTACAGATATAATGAACATACTGCAGCCATTATAATAATCATCAATAAACACTAGCCTGTTCTAGAATATCACACAGAGGCTTTATTTGGTTTTGCCAAAGACCATTGGTAGCCAAAAGAATCCAACCACCAAAGATAAATTGGACCATACACAACAGCAGTAGCCATCCAGAAGACCAACATCAAATACTCCTGGGGTCATTAAATCCTGTGTGAACCCTGTGGCCACTGTGCAAAGTGTTTGAAGATGAGCAGGAAAGTTTAATTTGAAGACCCATATATCAACAACATTTATAAAATATGAGACTTTGTAACATGCATGTGGTATACTGTACTATACCATACATACTGAGATGCCTATGCAACAAACTACAGTATACCTAGGAGAAACAACTTGAGAGCGAAACAAAGGGTGTCAGAACATAAAAGTTGTAACACCCTCTAGGAACACACGTGGCAATGCTATTCTTACATGCTGGACAAAATGCTGTGACAGTAAACTTCTGGGACTAGAGATGATAAAAAAGGACCCCAGAGGAGGTATCAGTGATCTCTGCCTGAGAAGAAGAGAGATGTGTTGGTTCCACCAGCTGGATACACTTAACAAGGAAAAGGGAATAAAGGAAGATGAGAATGGGAGCACCTTCTGATAGTAAATCCATGGTCCTGGATGATTTGAGGCTGTTTTTGAACCTCGTTGGGACTATATAGTAATATTTGTCAATTACTGTATATCAGTATGTGTAACTTTGTGTAACTACCTTGTATAAACAATACTTAATCTACAACTTTGTGTAAATACTCTGTATAAACTATACCTAATAAGGAACACAGAGTGGAATTAATTGGTGATAGCATGACATCATGCTAGTTTTTGTGACCTTTTGTGCTTTTACTGTTCTTTGTAAAGCTTAGAATAAGAGGGGGTATCCTAGATGCATGCTACATGCAGCCTTGACAATATGGAGCAAACAGGGAGGACATAGTGGGTAGTGACTTGGCTTCTCACAAACCCTCCCACCTTGTACCTTACAAGTCTGTGGGGAACCAGTGTCCCCTGCTGTGGGGCAGCAGTCTTCCGGGAGTCTTTCTGGAGGCTGAGATGCTGCCCTGTTTGCAGACAACTATCTGCCCTGGGAGAGGAAGTTGCTCGTCTTCAGGCCGCAATGGACAGTAGTAAGGGAACCTCCCCCATCCAGGGAGCACCAGAGCCACAACCACTACCTCAGAGGTTGCGAAGAAAGCACAGCAGTTGGACCACAGTGGGCTTAGGGAGGGTAAAGGTGGTGGAACAAAGGCACACCCAGTCAGTTGTTCCACTCCACAATCCATACACCATTCTGGGGGAGCATAGTTCCCCTATGGATGCACCCGCAGAGGAGATTAAGGAGGGTGCACGGTCACAAGGGAGGCCCTCAGGAAGGAGGCAGAGGGCACCACAGGGAAAGGAAGCAGCTCCTGGTGGGGGACTCAATTATTAGGGGGATAGAACAGGGAAAACTGAAGTAAGGTGCCTGCCTGGTGCCATGGCTTGGAGGGACAAGGAAGCGCATCCTTAGGATCACGAGAACAGTTGCACGGGAGTCTAAGCTGGATGTCATTGTCCACCTAGGGACAAATGACTTGGCTCATCATGAGATTAGAGCAGTGCAGAAGGACTTTGTAGAGTTGGGAGGGGCCTAAGACAAGTAGCACACACAGTATCCTTCTCAGAGGTGCATGGGAGGTCAGTGGCATGGGTGAGGTGAGGGTACTTTGCAACATGCAGTTTAATGAATGGTTGAAAAAATGGTGTGGAGCACAGGGGTTTGGCTTCATTGGGGACTGGAATTCCACCTGGAGGGACACCAGCCTATACTGGCAGGATGGTCTGCATCTGTCCAGGAAGGGAACAAGTCTTTTGGGCAATCAGTTTAAATGCTTCATTGGCAAGCTTTTAAACTAGCCAAGGGGGGAGGCACTGATAAGCAGCAGGAAAATTCCATCCTCCCCCTACAAAACAGGTTATTAAATGAGAAAAAGATCAAGCTAGAAGGTCAGTGGGGGATGCTGCTACAGAAGGTAAAGCCATCAAAAAATGGAGAGCAATGAGTACCAATGCCCGTAGTCTGGGTAACAAGCTTTCTGAATTAGTGGCCTTGATGGAGGAGGAACATCTGGATATCGTGGCAGTCACAGAAACATGGTACTCACAAAACCATGACTGGAGCATAAACATACCAGGATACACTATCTACAGGAGGGACAGGGGACAGGGAAAGAGGAGGAGTAGCTCTCACATAAGAGAAGGAATCAAAGCAACAGAACAAAAGGGTAAATAGGGAGGAGAAGAAGCACTGTGGGTCAATTTGGAGGCAGGCAATGGCACCACAATCTGCACTGGGGTTGTATACAGACCCCTTCTCAGGGAGTAAATGGACAAGGAAATGATAGAAAGTATACTTAGAATGGCAGATAAAGGCGATATTGCTGATGGGTGATCTGAATATGCCAGATGTTAACTGGAGTGCAGTTGCAGCAGCCACTTCAAGAGTGGGGTTATTCTAGATGCCCTACAGGGCATGCCTTGAGACAACTAGTATTGGAACCCACTCGAGAGGGAGCAATCTTAGACCTGGTCCTCTCAAATGGAGATGGAGAGAGGATCACAGATGTAGAAGTGGGTAGCCATCTGGGAACCAGCGACCATCAAGAGTATGGTTCACAATAAACACAGCAATAGAGTCAAGCCATATAAAAGGCAAAAGTACTGGACTTCAGGAGGGCTGACTTTGCCAAAATGGGTGAGTGCCTAAGGAATGCACTAGCAAATGGGCAGGAAGGAGGGGTGGAAGAACAATGGGGAATAATAAAAACTGCCATCACAGAGGTAACAAGCCTTTGTGTGAAGCAAATAAACAAAACAAAACAATGTAAGAAACCACTGTGGTTCTCAAAGGAGGTGGCAGTGAAGGTTCAAGAGAAAAAGAAAGCATTCAGAAAGTACAAGGACTCATAGAAGGAGCAAGACAGAGAATTGTATCAGTTAAGCAAAAGGAGGCTGGGAAAGCAGTCAGAACAGCAAAGGCCGAACCGAGGAAAAGATAGCCAACTCAGTTAAGAAGGGATAAAACCTTTTTAGGTACATCAGGGAGTGAAGGAAGACTAAGTGAGGGATAGTGAGGAGGCTTAATCAAGGGGGGGGGTGGGCAAAGGGTGACTGTGAAAAGGCAGAGATACTAAACAAATATTTTGCTCAGTATTTACAAATGAAGAGGGGGGTACCTAAAACAAGCAATAGAAACACTCTGAATACAGAAGTTGATACCAGCCATTTACAGAAGAAAGGGTTCGAAAGAACTCTTAAAACTGAAGGTGGACAAAACAATGGGGCCTGATGGATTCATCCCAGAATTCTAAAAGAACTAAGCATAGAACTAGTGACACCACTGACTACCCTCTTTAACAAATCATGGGAGGATGGGGTGGTACCTAAGGACTGGAGGAGGGCAGATGTGATTCCCCTTCACAAAACTGGGAGCAGGGCAGAAGCAGGAAACTACAGACCTGTTAGTTTAACCTCAGTGATAGGGAAAATGATGGAATCACTTCTGAAGGAAAGGCACAGGACCCAAGGCAGCATGGATTCACAACGGGAAGGTCATGCCAGACTAATCTAGTAGATTCCTTTGACTGGGTGACCAAAGTAGTAGATCAGGGAGGGGCTGTGGACATGGCCTACCTAGACTTTAGCAAGGCATTTGACTCAGTCCCACATAAAAGATTAATATACAAGTTAGCCAGCCTGGGAGTGGGTCCCAAGATGATAGCCTGGGTAAAGAATTGGCTAGAGAATAGGACACAGAGAGTAATAGTAAATGGAGTCCACTCTGAAGAAAGGGGGGTTACTAGTGGGGTGCCAGGGTTCAGTATTAGGACCGGTCCTCTTCAATGTCTTTATAAGTGACATTGCAGAGGGACTGGAAGGAAAAGTATGTCTCTTTGCAGATGACACAAAGATCTGCAACAGAGATGATGCACAAGGTGGGGTGGAAAGGATGAGAAGGGACTTGGCAAGGTTAGAGGAATGGTCAAATGTATGGCAGCTTAGATTTAATGTAAGAAGTGCAAGGTAATGCACCTGGGAAACAAAAACCCAGGGGAAGAGTACACAATGGGGTGAGATACTAACAACAACAAAAATGGAAAGGGACCTGGGGTAGTCATATCAGATGACTTAAGGTGGGCAAGCAATGTGAAAGGGCAGTAAGGAGGGCTGGGGATACTGGGATGCATAGGGAGGCATCACCAGTAGAAAACAGGAAGTTGTTATCCTCTGTACAGACAGCTGGTGAGACCCCATCTGGCGATTGTGTGCAGTTCTGAGACTCAATCTCCGCAAGGACATAGACAATATGGAAGCTGTCCAGAGGAGGGCAACTAAAATGGTGTAGGGTCTGCACCGAAAACATATGAAGAGAGACTAAAGGAGCTAATATGTATAGCCTCGAGGAAAGGAGGAGAGGTGGGACATGATAGAAACTTTCAATTACCTCAAGAAATCAACAAAGTCCAAGAGTAGCATCTTTCAAAAAGAGGTGTGCAAGAACAAGGGGCACAATTTGAAGAAGATAGAGGCAGCTCGAGGCAATGTAAGGAAGTATTTTTTCACAGAGGTTGTGGATGAATGGAACGGCCTTCCGGAGGAGGTTGTGGAGTCAAAACAGTAGTTGAATTCAAGCATGCATGGGACAGCCATAAGGCAATTCTAGGGATGGAGAAAAGAAGTAGGTTGCTGGTTAACTAGGATCTGCAGCTTATCCATTAGGTAGGGAGATGGGCAGACTGGGTGGGCCAAGTGGTCCTTATCTGCCATCAAATTCTTTGTTTCTATGTTTCTATTAGTACCCCTCCTCCAGATATATAGCCTTCACTATTGTTGAGGGATAAGTCAAAATCCCCTATAGTTGATATGACATGATAAGAAAGCCTCACCATACAACCAAGAATCAATACTTAGATATGGTACTGGCAACCCCCCTAACAAATATTCAGTTATTTTACCACAAAAGCAACAAACACAAATAACATTGGTGAATGTGACAGATATGATCTCTACTGCCTACAGACTAACTACATTGGTGCCCTCTGCAGCATAATGGCATACAGGGAGGCAATACAGCGCAGTGGTTTAAGGCTCTGAACTGCAAATCTGGTGACATCCAGCAGATCAGACCGGGGTTTGAATCCCACAGCTTCCACTTGCATACTGTGTGACCCTGAGCAAGTCGCTTAACTTCTCTGTGCTCCCAGGTCGCTCCTATAAAAAAACTTTCAGCTTAGTGTACTACTCCTGGTTAAACAACTAAATAAAATATACCAGCCTCATTTTGGACTAAGCAGAATACAATTCATTTTTTAGACCATAGAACGCATGTACTAAAATCTGTATTGAAGCAATGCAACATGAAACAAGCAATTGTCAATGCGGTAAGTATTGCTAGTGTATCGGGTAGGGCAGGACTACAGTATAAGACTAGGGTGAATGGACGATGAAGATTAAAAAAAAATCACATATGTTTTCACAGTCAGCAAGTAATGAGATAATATAAAACAGAAAGAAATACATGAGAAAATGCCTTGACCCCCTGCCAAAAAAAATGTAATTACTTAAACTGGGCAGAAATTCAGTTCCCTGCTCCTTTAAAACAAAATGCATATGCCATTTGCATGCTCCATCTCCTTTCCGTACTGACCCTGGTGGGACCTATCCCCATCCCCTCCTGACTGCCCCCCTATACAACTCATAGCCCCATTCTAATGGATTTCCACTGTTCCTCTGAAAATAAATACTGTTGTAGGTCAAGGCCACTGACCTCAGCTCTTGGTTTTGGGCCTGCTCTGAGGAGTTGTATTTCCATGGCTGTCCATGGCCCAGTGCTGCTGGCTCTCGCTGTCTGATGAGCGCAGGCTGTGCAGTGCTTCCTATGGCATCAGAGCACTCCCCCACTGGGACTTCACTCCTCACATCCTCCTGTTGGGACTCAGCTACATTTCCAGCCAAACCTGGTTTTATTAAGTGTGTCTGCACCACTGCCCTATAAGCAAGATCAGGAGGAGGAAAGTGAGCCAGGACAAAGAGAAGAGAGGCAGGCTGGCAGTGAGCACTAAAAAGAAAGGTTCCAGGCACAAATAGTGAACCTTATCACAGTGCCACCTTCTCACAAATTATAACACATGGACGTAGTTAATGTCACCTACCTCAGTGTTAAGAAACACTTGCATTGTTTGCTAAAGTGCTTTCAAAGGCAAATCAGGGAGCCTGCGGCTCAGCAGAGAGAAGAGCCTGGATTACACTTCCCAACCACATTCTTCGTCTTCTTCTAAAGAGGTAATCAGAGTATTGTGACTAATTATCACCTTTTCAAAAGAAGACTCCGTTCTGCTACTATTTCAGACTGTTACTTTGCAAAACATTGAAGGGCTGGTATAGACCAATTGGATCTGAAACGGCAGTTTTTTTTTTTTATTTAAAGGTGAAGGCAAATATATATATATATATATATATATATATATATATATATATATATATATATATATATACATATATAATATACCACCCACATACACAATATACAGATACGCAATGGGGTGAGAGCTATTCCAGTGCAATAAATAGAGATAGTCTCACTGCAGTGAGATAAATGCTCACTGCAGTGAGATAAATGCAGCTGACATCAGTGGAGTGAGATATATTCCATTTATCCATACTCTGCTGATGTCGCCACTCACTCACTCAAGCTAGCATTCTGAATAAAAGTGCTTCAAAAATTAGTTTCTGTGTCTCACTGAAGCCTACAAATTACTCAGTTAGCATTGCAAAACACTTACCTGTCTCCCAAAGTTTCCAATACTCCTAGCCCATTTCTGTGCTAATATCAGCTTCAAAACAACCTGAATTCAAATGGAACTCCTTTACAAAGCAGTTTCTTTCTCACTGCAAGCTGCAACCAACACAAATAGCATAGCAAAACACATTTACCTGTGTCCCAAAGTTTCCAACACTCCTAGCCCATTTCTGTGCTAATCTCAGCTTCAAAACAAACTGATTTTAAATGAAACTCATTTACAAAACTAGTTTTCTTTCTCACTGCAAAGTTGCAACTAACCAATTAGCACAGCAAACACAATCACCTGTGTCTCACAGTGCTTCTAACAATCCCAGCCCATTCAGAAACACTCCACACCTCAGACCACAATCAAACAGTGCTTTCATTATAGCCTAGAGGTTAGAATAATGATATTTGAGCAAGCTTGGTACAGTCAACAAAGCCAGACCTAGGTTTTGATTCTCCACAACCTCCACTTGCATATTGTATGACTCTGAACAAGTTACTTAACTACCCAGTACTCCTAAAAACTCTCCTGCTTACCAAAAAAACAACAGAAAAAAGACACAGAAAAACATGACACTTCATGAGCTCTCACCTCATTTGTATAAACAGCACACAGGATGTGCAGATCGTGGGATATGAGAAATGTTCTCCCTCCTGCAGAGTGAGCTGTGCATTCTCACCTGTGCCCTTGGTACTCATGAAAATACAGAGCTCACTCTGCAGGAGTGAGAATATTTTCCATATCCCACTCCTGCCCATCATGTATCCCCTATATATATTATATAAGGGATATACAATGGTGAGCTGTCAGATTAATAATTGATCTACACAAGTGCTGTTTGACCTTGGGTAACTTCACGAGTGGCACAAGCCATGAGTGAGGTGTTTGAGGTCAAACAGCACAAGTGTAGATAAATCATTTATCTGACAGCTCACCATTGTATAATTTCATTTATGCAATAGGGATGCTTCTTATCAGTGCAGGAACATTTGGTTTTGACTGTTTATCTTTTTTTTTTTTAAATGATAATTTCTGGGACTTTCAGTTAACTTTCCTAGTGTTTATCCACCTAGCATGGTGGTTGCTATTAAATGAAACACCACTCATTTTGTAGACAACTTCTTGCTCAACAAATGTCATGGTCACAGTACCATGCTACCTTTTGTTGTTTTAAAGTTATTCACATTTGCTTGTCAAAAAATTGAAACAAAATTTGAATTTTATGCTGTTTTTTGCTAATTATAAAAATAATAAAATGTATTTATTAATGAAACACCACTCATTGTGTAGATATTTTTGTGCTGAACATTTTTCATGCTCACAGTACCATGCTATCATTTTTAGTTTTAAAGTGATTCACATTTGTTTGTCAAAAGTGTGAAAAGAAAATTGAATTTTATGCTGTTTTTTGCTAATCATAAAAAAACTAAAAGGGTGTCTATGAATGAAACATTACTTACTTTGTAGTTATTTTTGTGCTGAACATTTTTTGTCCTCACAGTACCATGCTATCATTTTTCATTTTAAAGTTACTCACATTTGTTTGCTGGAAAAGTGAAAAGAAAAATTGGATTTTATGCTGTTTTTTTCTAATTATAAAAAAAAACTAAAAGGTATCTATAAATGAAACACCACTCATTTTGTAGATATTTTTGTCCTGAACATTTTTCATGCTCACAGTACTATTCTATAATTTTTTATTTTAAGGCTATTCACATTTTGTTTGTCAAAAAGTGAACAAAAAAGCTTTGAATTGACAGTTTGCATTTATCCCACATTCTGTATGTGGGATAAATCTAGGGTGATTAGAGTTATCCCACATATGTGGAGATAAATGGATTTATGCAACGGATTTTGGCTCCACACCTATTGCATATATATATATATATATTTCTGCAGACCAGCCCTGAAGAACTCTAAGGTTTACCCTTAAGTCTACCTGTTAATGCTCTCCCCAAAAAGTTTAAAGACTGAAACGGCAACGCAGAGTCATTTTTTTTTATGGGCAGTGTTTGCCAAGTGTTGTGGGACTCTACCTAGGACAAAAAAGACAAAGTTTCTGCATTGCATCCGGTGAAGAAGTGAGAAATCAAAGAAGTGGTCCTTTGTCAGCCAGGCTGATCAGGACACCGAACAGCTGTTTGCTGGATGATGTCCTGCAGATCAAAGGAAAAAGCCGCCATATAATTCGTGCAGCTTTTTCTTGTCAACTAGACAAAGTTTCTGCCCATCAAGACAAAACCATGTCACAATCAGTCTGGCTGACGATTGGTGTGGCACTATTTGCCCTTTGCAGAACACTTTGCATTGGACGATGTCTCACCCTTCAAAAGTCATTCTCACAGCAAGGAGTTTGCTTCGCGTGTGTGCATAGCGAACTTAAAAAGTGCTAAAAATTCCATCAGACACCTAAGGGAAACTGCGCATGCATGGAAACTTGGTGCCAAAATGTGATTACCATGACAACAGAGTATGTTTAAAAGGAGGGCTAAGGAAGTTGTGCACTGCTCGACTTCATTGATGGTAAGCAGCTACACTGTTCTTGAACTCCAGCACACACTTTTAGGTAATAAAACTCCTAACTTTCCTTAATACCTAAAGTGTATACTTTTTAAAGAGGAACAGTCAGCACTAAGAGCTCTGCACTCAGAAAGCTATGTACTCTAAAAAATATTTTTTGCACATGAAGTGCAAATTGAAACCAGCCCCAAACATGGATTAGTGCTGACTGTTCCCCTTTAAGTTGCTAATGAGCAGCAGCAGCAAAAAGAACAAAACATTGTTCTTCCTGTTGTTGCTCTATAATATACATCCAGGAGTATGGGGAGTATTTAAATGGGAATTGGGCCTGATAAGCTAACCCATATTACCTTATAAGTTAGTTTTAATATGTGCATATAAGATATTGCCACAGTTGCTTGATACAGAAAACTGATTAGATGGAACAAATGGAATTACTTGATGTATGCAGTACTTATGAGGGTAGTGAAAATATTTCAGACATAAACAAGAAAGGAAAGTGCTGTGACATAGGAGCTATTTCTTTAAGTTTATTTTATTTCAGAAGCTGCTTTATTGAACCTTTTTACTTAGAACTATCTTTGCAAGTAAGATATTGAATTTAGGCAGCACATACCACTAACTAAGGAGAACACTGAGTTGCTAGTATGGTCTCTATTTCAATGGTTGTCTTTTATGATTTGCACCTGTTTAAAGTTATGTGTGGACACAATCTTGAAACAGTCTTTGATAATTTTGATATTATGATACTAAGAAATGAATACTAACATAGCTCTTCTAACAGTACAAAGGCTCTCTAGTTCCTTTAAAACCATACTATCATTCATGGTACACATGCCACTGCTGATATAAGGGGAATCATGCTATGCTTAGTTTATGTGAGCACTTACAAGTAACTGCACGTGGAATAAATAACAACATGTGATGGAAAAGTTCACTCTGCCTTATACTGTAATTATCTCACAACCTTGTCATTCCATTGAGTCACCCCAACACAACCTACAGTATCTCTGGTTGTGGGTTAGAATATAGAACTGGTATTCAGAAGCAATTTACTCATCATTTTTATTTACACAGATGACCACTGTATAGTACCTTGATAAAGTGGAAACATTCCACAAAATGTTGGTTACTGATGCAGCTAAGTGGTGGCAATTTTGGAAACAAAATATGTCAGAACTGATACCAGAACAGGAGTAACAGTGTCTGTCAGTGTTTTCTCAATATTTTTAGCTAACCCACGGCATTTCTGATTTACTGTATACAATGACAGTGACTCTTTGGCAAAATTAGGTCTTTTAATAATGACTTAACTGTTTATTTTTTCGTATTTCACTGCTTTGTTTTTAATTGTAACAGATGCCACTGTGATATCATCAGGCATTGTGCAGGCTATTCTCCCATAGGTAAAGAGCTCATTTGTGGCCAGCAAAAGTGGAACTAAATGTTGACGATCCACCTAGCAATGAAATAAATTATTTATTTACTCTTTAGGCCTGCCCAACATGAAAATAAGTGCATTTATTTGCAAAACTCCGTATTCTCACGGTGATTGTAGAAATGTACTATCTGGCAACTTTACTTTCACCATCATTGTATAAATTAATAAACAGGGGTGTCTACTGGTTATAAATGGAGAAACATGGCCTGTTTTCATAAGAAATACATTGCTCATATTTCCATGACTTACAGAAATCATGATGCTAATCCTCTTTAAAAATTGCTGCATAAATTTTAGAGTTATAACTGGAATTCTTTTTAGCCCTAATAAACATATTTACTTGATTCTAAGTGTTACATATTACTAGGAATGTTTACAATAGCAGCAGCCTAATGTAAATGCCATAAAAGATGCAAAAAACGAAAAGAAATTGAAGCATTCATGTAATCGGCATGGCATATGAACAGACTGAGCCAGGATGCCCTGTACTTTACAGTATGCTTAGTGAAAGAAATCATACTACAGTAAAGTGAGTCACATTCTATTGGAATTCTTCATACCCTCCTGGTGTAAGTATTTTCCTGAATAAAGGCCTAACTATATCTTATAATACAGTTGAATTATTATCTTGTCAAAACTGCTGTTGTATTATCATCTTGTCAGGTAATAACCATTAAGGCCTGGATATTCAGACTCGCCAGGCTGTGGACAAAGCCTGGGTGCAGTGCAACTTGGCTGCGTCAGGGCGTTGACTGGGCGATATTCAACAGAGCTGCGCCATGGCACAGCATGGTTGAATATCACTCTGGCACCAGCAATGCACATGGTGCAGTGGCACTGCACCAGTGCAAGTGGCCGAAGTGAAACAGCGAGGATGTGCTGGCGCAGGATTCCGCCGCTATGCGCCTCAACCCGTGATATTCAAAAGGCGCACATGCAAATGGAGCCATAATGTATGCAAGGCACAAATGGGTCCATTTGCATTTCATTATGGCCCCATTTGCATGCAGGTGTGCTGATCCCGGTGACTTGCACCTGGCACCCTGCCAGGCAGCAGCCGTTAGGGACTGATGCCCCCTGCACAGCACAGCAATGTGCCCCTCTGCCCGATCACGGGCATACGGAGAGTTAAATAATGTCCCATATCCCTGGTGGTCCAGTGGACCGCTACACATCCGATCATGGGCATAAGTATATAATAAATCATGTCCTATATCCCTGGTGGTCCAGTGGACTGCTGTCAGCCTGATCGTGGGCTTAAGTATAACTAAATTCACATCCTATATCCCTGGTGGTCCAGAGGACCGTCAGTCAGCCCGATCGTGGGCTTAAATATAAATATACTCATGTCCTATTTCCCTGGTGGTCCAGTGGGCTGGTTGTCAGCCCGATCATGGGCTTAGGTATAAACAAATAAAGTCCTATATCCCTGGTGGTCTAGTGGACCACTCCCAGCTAATCATGGGCTTTGGTATAAACAAATAAAGCCCGATATCCCTGGTGGTCCAGTGGACTCCTCGCAGCCCGATCATGGGTATTTATAATAATAAAATAAAGTCCAATATCCCTGGTGGTCCAGTGGACTGCTCACAGCCCAATCACGGCCATTTGTAATAATAAAATAAAGTCCAATATCACTGGTGGTCCAGCAGTACCCCCTCCCACCCACCCACTGGGCCCCACAGCCCTGCTCCCCGGTCAGTGGCAGGTGGCAACACCCCACCTGCCACCACCACTGCCCACTGACTGACACCATAGGTAGGCAGTCGCCCATTAGTCCACAGTGTGAGCCAATGGGCATGCAGCCCATACCAAACTACACATTCCAGATATGTGAATGGATCCATTTGCATGTCATTATGGCCCCATTTCCATGCAAGTGCGCCAATCCCCAGTGACTTGCGCCTGGCGCCCTACCAGGCAGCAGCCGTCAGGGACTGATGCCCCCTGCACAGCATGGCAATGCGCCCCTCTGCCCGATCGTGGGCATGCGGAGACCTAAATAATGTCCCATATCCCTGGTGGTCCAGTGGACTGCTACACACCCGATCATGGGCATAAGTATATAATAAATCACGTCCTATATCCCTGGTGGTCCAGTGGACTGCTGTCAGCCCGATCGCGAGCTTAAGTATAAATATACTCATGTCCTATATCCCTGGTGGTCCAGTGGTCTGCTCGCAGCCCGATCACGGGCTTAGGTATAAACAAATAAAGCCCAACATCCCTGGTGGTCCAGTGGACTGCTCGCAGCCCAATCACAGGCATATGTAATAATAAAATAATGTCTAATATCTCTGGCGGTCCAGTGGACCGCTACACACCCGATCACGGGCATAAGTATATAATAAATCATGTCCTATATCCCTGGTGGCCCAGTGGACTGCTGTCAGCCCGGTCGTGGGCTTAAGTATAACTAAATTCACATCCTATATCCCTGGTGGTCCAGTGGACCGCTCGCAGCCCGATCGCGAGCTTAAGTATAAATATACTCATGTCCTATATCCTTGGTGGTCCAGTGGACCGCTTGCAGCACAATCGAGGGCATTTGTAATAATAAAATAAAGTACAATATCCCTGGTGGTCCAGTGGACCGCTCGCGGCTAATCATGGGCATTTGTATTAAAAAATGAAGTCCAATACCCTGGTGGTCACGGTGCCCCCTTCCCACCGCCCACTGAGCCCCACAGCCCGCTCTCCCCGGTCTGCGGCGGGTGGCAGCACCATCCGCCTGCCGCCCGCCACCCACCAACTAACACCATAGGTAGGACTGTAACCCCATTGGTCCACAGCGTGAGCCAATGGGCATGCAGCGATGCCGTACACACATTCCAGATAATGTGAATGAATCCATTCACATATCTGACTGTGTGACGGTATGGCTGCACGCCCATTGGCTCATGCTGTGGACCAATGGGTGTACAGCCCACCATGGTGTCAGTCGGTGGGCGGCAGGGTGGCAGGTGGTGGTGCTGCCCACCTCTGACCAGGGGAGGGGCGGTGGGCGCCAGTGGGCAGGTGGGAGGGGTACTGCTAGACCAACAGGGATATTGGACTTCATTTTTAATACAAATGCCCATGATCGGGCTAGTAGTGGTCCACTGGATCGCCAGGGATACTGGACTTTATTTTATTATTACAAATGCCCACGATCGGGATACGAGTGGTCCACTGGACCACCAGGGATATTGGACTTTATTGTATTATTACAAATGCCTGCAATCAGGCTGACAGCAGTCCATTGGACCACCAGGGATGTAGGATGCTATTCATGTATACTTAAGCCCGCGATCAGGCTGACAGTGGTCCACTGGACCACCAGGGAGATAGGACATTATTATTGTAAAGAGATGCCTGCAATCTGGCATGGGGGGGCCACCTCCACGGAGGTGCAGCCAGAGCTTGGGTGGCCACCCACAGGTGGCAGCTGCTGTGTTGTGCCCTGTAATACGGCAGCTCACCTGTGGGTGGCCAGCCATTGTTCCTTTTTTTTTTTTGGCTCACCTATGTGTGGTGCAAGTAGGGGTTGCACATGCATGGACTCAGCACATGCTGGGCTGAATATCGGGATGTGCAGAGTACGCGTAGACACGCCCCTCACCTGCGGCACATACAGTACTGATGCGCTCTGGCGCGCCGGGTTGTGCCAGGCACAATCCCTGTTTGAATATCATGCCAAGATTAGTGGGTTGCACATGGTGCAACACTGCTGTACTCATGCGCAACCTTTGGAATATCTGGGCCTAAATCTTTAATTCCTCTTAGGCAGCAGTTGTCTGATGTACCAAACCTTCATGTTTTATGGCAACTTTTTCTTTGAGCTCGTTTAGAATATTTTATGTAATGATACCAGAGCTTTCTTAGCTAAAGTAGTCACCTGTGGATTGAAGTTCTGTGATTCTTGTTGAATCTCATCAGTGTTGTGGATGAAGTAATGATTCTGATCCAAAAAAAAAATATCCAGGGCTCCAGTTGCTTAAACAGCATTTATGTTGTGCGAGCCAAGAAGCACTGTCATATGTAAAACACTTCTCCTTTCTGCATCCCTCATCTCCAGATTCTGATTAGGTCACTCCCTGCCATCACAGCTCTATCTTCTCTAGCCCTTCACCTCTTCTTACTCCCTGTGCTCCTCTGACCTTATTCTTTCCCTTGACTCACTCCAAACTCATTAAAGGGCAGTCCACCTTCTTCTATCAGCTCTTCCATCTTTGGTTAAGCTCTCCACCTCCATCTACACAGCCGCCTCTCCCTATTTTGTGACCACATTTCTCTTGTGAGCCTAATTTTCCTTCTGTCTTGTTCAGTTTCTATGACTGCTGCTTTTTCAAATGGTGCCTCTGGACTTCTTTTATCACTGTGCTCAGTACTTTGTATGGTATATTTGTATTTACTGTTCTGAACTGTATTTGCAGCACTGCCGATGTACAGTATTGCTTAAGTATTATATAAATACAGTAGCTAAATATTATATTACTATAGTCCATTAAGATATTTTACTTATTCTGTAAATTCTTCTTGGTACTCTTCTCCCAGCAGACCTCAGGTTTTCCTGGTGAAGTGTTACAAAATAAATAAATAAATGTAAATATAATGGCATCATCATCTACTTATAGTATCTTTAGTACATTCAACATAGATAAATAAATAAACAGACAGACAGATAGATAGATAGATAGATAGATAGATAGATAGATAATGGGTAGATAGATGCTTTATTTATAAAGCACCCCTTTCCAAAGACTCTGGGCACAGTACAACCAGAACAGTACAACTATTAAAATCAAGCATAGAAACATAGAAGTTGTCAACAACAACAAAATAAGACTTGTGACTCATCAAGTCTGTCTAGCCCTACCTAGATATCTAGTAGTTCATTGTTACTGGGCCCCAGTGGTCCTTCACTCCTCTTCTTCTTCTCCCTCCCTTCTGCCACTATCATTACCAGCACCATATGACTGTCCCACCCATCCTTTAACCCCTCTACTGATTTTGCACAGACTACTTCCTTTGACCCTCTACCACCAACTCCATTAAGAAATACTTTCTGAATCTTCCTCTTAAATCTCCCATCCTCCAGCTCATTGCATTCACTTTTGCTCAGGCTCAGCATGATCAGCTCTTCTCTCTGTTTATCCCATGGAGGTATTTGCATATCTTGATCATGGCCCCACTCTTACTGTCCTCAATATGCACATGTTGAGCTCTTTCAGCCCCTCCATATACATATTTTCCTGCTGACCCTGGATCATTTTAGTTACCCTCCTTTGTGCTGCCTCCACCCTGTCATTAACTTTCTTCCAAGTGCTAGCCCCAGAACTGCACACAGTGCTCCAGTTAAGGATGAACCAGGGGTCTGTAAAATGGCAGAATCACTTCACACTTCTGGCTACTGATCCCCCTTCTTATACATCCTGCCATCCTATTTGCCCTCTTCACTGCCCTCCTGTACTGCGGTGATGTTTTTAAATTGCCCCATATTATTGCCCAGGTGTCTGTCCTTGGTCATACTTTTCATTGTTACCTCTCAGTCTGTATTCTGTTTTGGGATTTTTTTGCTCTATCTTCATTATGGTACCTTGCATTTCTTAGCACTGAATTTTATCTGCCAGACTGACCACTTCTCTAATCTTTCAAGATTCTCCATCATATTTCTTACCTTTCCTCACCACACAGTCTTTTGCAATATCATCTGTAAAGAGGCGGGCCTTCCCCAAGATCCCTTCTGCAATGTTACAGATGGAGATGTTGAAAAGGACCAGACTCAAGATGAACTCTGTGAAACATTGTTAATGATCTGTCAAACCTCTGAATGTAACCTGGTAAGTGACAACCCTCTGGATTCTGTCACTTAGCCAGTTTCACACCAATCTTTTTTAACCTTTCACCAAACCCCAGGTCACAAAACATTTTGATCAACCATCCATTTGGAACATAGTCAAAGGTTTCACTGAATGAAAGGTACAGTATGTCCACCCCAACCCTTGTACAACATCTTCATCACCAAATCAAATAAGTTGATCAAGTTGATCTAACATGATCTTCCTCCCATGAACCCATGCTGGCTGAGATCCTGAAGTCTGTTTGCCTCCAGGATGCCCACTAGCTCTCCCTTATTAAAGAGCTGGTGACATGTTCAGAGAACTTTAACAAAACATAATATTTAGACACTATCTAGCTTGTATTTCCATTAGTTCTGTATTCCTCCTTCCCATTATTTAGTAGTAAGGTCATTTTCATGAAAACAGGATCTTTGCTCCTGAAGAGTTCATCTTTGCTGTCTCTAACCTGAGGTCATAGTGCACTGCTTGTGACCATACAGTTACTCCCATGGCAACAGGTTGTGATGTCACAACACAGGATTATGACTCGAAGTGGAGGATGATAAAGAAAAGCCAAAATCCTCAACAGATATTTTTGCTCAGTTTTCACTAAAGAAGGGAGGAACCACCCATGCCAGACAAACAGTACAAGCAGCAGCAGAACTGACTTGGAACCTTTACAGAAGATAGAGTCATGAAGGAACTAGAAAAGCACAAGGTGAACAAAGATAAGGGACCGGACGATGTTCATCCAAGATTGCTGAGAGCTAAGGTGAAACTGGTGGCTCCCTGACCAGGCTATTCAACCTATCTTTGGAATATGGAGAGGTACCAGAGGACTGGAGTAAGCCCACAGTTGTCCCACTTTACAAAATGGTAGCAAGGAGAGTGCTGGCAACTACCATCTAGTTAGCCTCACCTCAATTGTGGGCAAAACAAAGGAAGCCCTACTCAAGGAGAGAATTGTATCCTTTCTCAAAATTAATGGAAGATTAGATCAAAGATAGCATGGGTTCACTGCTGGGAGGTCATGCAAGACAAGTCTTATTGACTTCTTCAAGTGGGTGACCCAAGTAGTGGATCAGGGCAGTACTGTGGATGTGGTTTACCTAGATTTCAGCAAAGCCTTTGTTTCAGTCCCACACCGAAGGTTATTAAATAAACTGGGTAGCATGGGGTGGATCAAAGGCTGTAGCCTGGATAGATAGTTGGCTAAAAGAAGTACACTGAAGGTAGTAGGATAAACATCTCCCATCAGAAGAAAGGGAGATGACTAGAGGTGCATCACAGGGATCGGTACAGGGCCCTATCCTATTCAATATTTTTATCAGCAACATATCTGAGGGCCTGGAAGGCAAAGTAAGTTTTTCCAGACAACACACAGATATGCAATAGGGTGGACACTACCGGTGGAATGGGAAGGATAAGAGCTGACCTTAAAGCAGAAAGTTGGTCACACACATGGCAACTAAATTTAAATGCTAAAAGTGCAAAATCCTGCACATAGGAAGAGTAATCCAGATGCAGAATAGGAGGAGTCAAACCAGAATCAACAAAGCAGGAAAGAGATCTGGAAGCAATCATATCACATGATCTGTAAATACCCAAACAATGCAAGAAAGCAGCATTAAAGGCAAATGGAATGCTGGGCAGCATAGGAGGAATTACTAGCAGAAAAGAGAGGTTATCATGCCACTTTACAGATCTTTGGTGAGCTTGCATCTGGAGTACATTGTACAGTTCTGGAGACCACACCTCAAAAATGACATAGACAGACTTGAGACAGTGCAGAGGAAAGCTACAAAAATGATACAGGGACTCCACGATATAAACTACAAGAAGCGACTGCAAGAACTCAGCATGTATTCCCTTAAACAACCAAGAGATAGGGAGACATGATAGAAACATTCAAAAACATGAAGGGAATAAACAATGTATAGGTTTGGAACCTTTTTCAGTTCAAGACTCACACAAGAACTAGAGGTCACAGCATGAAGCTAGACGGGGCAAATTTAAGGGCAATGCAAGAAAGTTCTTCTTTACAGAGAGGGTGGTGGATGTGTACAAGCGCCTGCCACCTAAGATGGTGGAAGCAAAAACAGTTGGAACATTTAAAAGGCTTGGGATAGGTACAAAGGATCATAACACTGAATAGCAATTAGAGGAGGGGTAGGATTATGGGCAGACTACTGTAGATGGATCTGAGGTCCCTTCTGTCATCACTTTCTATGCCTATGTTTCAATGAAGTGAAGGGTAAGCTATAGAGGCAGATGAACTCAAAATGAACCGTAGAGACAAAAGTTATATATTTGTACACATTTCTTTAGTAATAAATTATGGGAAGGAGAAATATATAAAATATAAATGCAATGCAAGCAGATTGTACCCAATTATTATGTTTTTAAAGTTTTCTTTGAAGTGTCAGTAGCTCTTTAAGGTCTCTAGTAACTTCTACTGTGGGTGTCAAATGGACAGGTCTGCAGTTTTCTGGTTTGTCCCTACTTCCACTCTTGAGCAAGGAACTACATCCACTGTCTTCTAGTCCTTAGGTACTACCCTTGTCTCCAGTAAGCTGTTGAAGAGTTGAAGAGTGTTGCCTGGGGAGGCAGTGAAGATGAACTTTAAGAGATTGGGGGACAGATTGAAGTTGCACTTGGCTTTTTTTGCCTTTTCTGAGGTCCTCCCTGTGTGGAATAAGAGCAATGGGTATAATACAGTAAGAAAGGAAGAAACTTAGGATTTTAATGGGTGGTTGAAGAGATGATGTCAGGAGGAAGGGTGCCACTTTATGTGGGACTGGAGGGCTTCTGGGACAGGATGTTCTACAGGGGAGGGGCCCAGTGCTGTAGGGCAGACATTTGATGTTTACACTGGACAGTTAAACTGACTGTGGGGGATAGAAGCTTGGGGAACCACTGAGAAGGGAGAGCAGATGGAGAACCTAGCTAGGCTCCACCTGAACAAGGGACTAGTAGCAGCAAGGTGGATAACGAAAGGTTGGACATTCATATAAGGTTAGAAAAGAGGCCAATGAAGGAGGTGGACAAAGCCTACATTCAGCATGACAAATAAAAAATTAAGGAGACTAGTGAAGAATAAAGGAATAGGAAAAAGCAATAAGGTCTCAGAAGAACGATGGAGAAGGGTCTGCCTTAATTCCAGGAGTTTGGTGAATTAAAATTAGAGAGCTACTGGCAATGGTGGCAGACACTGAGATGGATCTAGTAGCCATCTCAGAAATGTGAGCCTCAGATAATAACAGCTGGAACCTGACAGTCAGGCTACACCTTGTTTAGATGGGATAAAGGTAAAGGATGAGACATAGCCCTATATGTCAGAGAAGGCATAGAGACAGTGGAGGATGGAAACATCAGAGAAGTACAGTAATGGGGAAGCATAATCACCATGGGTTCAGCTTGCAGCATTCTCAGGCAAGAAACTATGAATGAGGACTGATCTACAGACCTTCAGGATGGGGAAGAGAGAGATAAGTAGCTAGGGGCAGAAGTAAAAACAGGGATGGCAAAGGAGGAGGTGGTGGTGGTGGGAGATCTAAGCCTGCCAGATACTGATTGGGTCATTCCAGCGGTCAGGAGCTCCAGAAGTCAGGCCCTACTGGCTACATTACAGAGCTGGCTGTTGGTGAAGCTAGTTAAATATCCTACTAGGCAGGCTGCCATTCTCGATGTGATGCTCACCAACTCAGAAGAGGTAGGAGGAGTGAGGGTAGGGGAACCACTAGGGTTCAGCGACCGTAACTCTATATGGTTTGACTTGGCATTTGGACAAGTAAGCCCTCATCAGAGGCTGAAGTCCTTGATTTCAGAAGGGCAGACTTCAACCACCTGGGAGAGCTGGTCCATGACAAGTCATTTGGAATGGATAGCATTAGGGATGTGGAGGAAAGATGGGGTTCATCAAGGAGGTCATTCTCAAGGCAACAAAGTTTTGAATGAGAAAGGTAATCAAAAGAGAAAAATACAAGAGACCAATATGATTTACTGGAAAGGTCAGGAAGCAGTGAGAGCCAAAAGGAGTCCTTCATCAGGTACCAGGAAAACCATGGAAGAAAGAATAGGAAGAGTACCAAATAAGAACAAGGGAAACCAAAAGGGTGGTCAGAGAAGCAAAGGCTGACACAGAGCTACATATTGCAGAGGAGGTCAAAGGTGGGAAGAATGATTCTTTAGCTATATTAGGGAAAGAAAGAAGGGAGGAGCAATTGTCGAGGTAAAAGAGGGATGAAGGGTCACCGAGGTGGATGGGCAGAAAGCACCCTTGACACATTACTTTGTTCTATAATCACTAGGGGAAAACAGAAGACCTCTGCCAGACAGTGGCATTAAGGCAGCTGTAAGGAGAATCCTTGCGATGAGGCAACAACTATTTACTAGTGAAAGGGCTTGGAAAGGGCTAGCAGCCCTTTAGATAAATAAGGCCCCAGGACCAGATTGGATTCATCTGAGGGTCTCCAGGTATTGGGAATGGAATTAATGGAACCCCTGGTGGGGCTATTCAGTAGCTCAATTCAGACAAGGGTGGTTCCAAAAAATTGGAGGGTAGCAGATGTAGTCCTACTCAATAAAGGTGTGGACAAGGAGCAAACAGGTAACTATAGAGCTGTCACCTTGCCTCTATTGTGGGTAAACTGATGAACACACTAGTCAAAGTGCTCCTCATAAACTGCCAGGAAGGCAATGAACTCCAAAAAGTAAACAATGCAGGTTTGTGGCAGGAGGCTCTTGTCAGACCAACCTGATAGTATTCTTTGACTGGGCAACAAGCCTAGTGGTTAAGGGCTATACTGTGGATTTTGTCTTACATTGACTTCAGCAAGGCTTTGACTTAGTGCCTCACAGAAGGTTACTGAACAAGCTACAGGATCTGAGTAAGTGAAAGACACAGTTACATGGGTGAGAAACTGGTTGGAAGGGAAACAGCAAAGGGTTGTGGTTAACAGAATCAAATAAGAAGATAGGGAGGTATCCAGTGGTGTGCCACAAGGATCAGTCCTGGGTCCAGTCTTTTTCAATATGTTTATTAGTGACATGGGAGAAGGAATCGGGGGCAAGATTTGCAATCTTTGCAGAAGACACTAAGCTCTGTAGCAGGGCAGACAGCAAGGAAGAGATTATGGAAATGCAGACAGACTTGCAAAAGCTACAGAGTAGGTGGCAGTTGAAATTCAATGCCAAAAAGTGCAAGGTGATGCACATAAGGAAAACAATCTGAAGACAAAGTACAGTCAAGCTGTGCATGACCTCTGAAGAAAGAGACCTAGAGTTCATCATCGACTCCCTAAAACAATCAAACCAGTGTAAGAAGGATTACAGTAAGGTAAACAGGATTCTGGGGTGTTTAGGAAGGGGTATTGACAGCAGAAAGAAAAAGGTATTACTAGCTCTCTATAGATCAATGGTGAGGCCCCACCTGGAGTACTGTACCCAGTTCTGGAGTTTTCACCTAAAGAAAGATAGGACAGGCTGGAGACAGTGCAACTTAGGGTGACCAAAATGACTCGGGCAGCAGGGCAGATCTTACAATGATTGGGTCAAGGTACTGAACATGTACTCAATGGAGGACAAATGAGAGGGAGATATGATAGAGAACTTCAAGTTTCTGAAGGAATGAACACCGTAAACAGCAAGGAATTATTTAGAATAAGTAGCAAATCAAGAACACAGGGGCACAAGTGGAAAATGAAGGGGGGAGTTTCAAGAGGGAAATGAGAAAGTATTACTGTGCAGAAAGGGTGGTGGAGTCATGGAACAGTTTGCCAGCTGATGTGATGAGCATCAGAACTATTGATGGTTTCAAACAAGTCTGGGATCAAGTGAAGGGCTTAGTGGTTGCTCAGGTTGATAGCTGGAGGGTAGGGAGCATGGGGATGGGTAGTGTGGGTTAGAACCCTGTATAGACCCTACCCAGTCAGAATAGCACTTCAAGAATAGCGCAAGCTAATACAGTTGCCATGCTACCACAGACAGCGACAGGGGAATTACAGTGCCATGTAGTAAGCGCTCCCCCGTTCACTGTCTGTGATACTACTAATGAAGACAAGGGTCAAGGAATGGAGAAGCCTGGCAAGCTGCCCCATGGTGTGGAGTAGTAATGCAGGAGCAGCTAGGCCAAAAGGAGGTTAAGAATAAAGTTCTAATCCTGGTCTCCACAATTTTACTTTCCCCCGTAATCCAACTCTGACTCAGAGTTAATTATGTAATTATGGGGGTGTGGGGGTCAGAGCCCCCACTTCAGGGTGTACAGGGGGGGAACCCCCCTGCAAAAATAATGTTTTCCAATGGTGGCAATCACAAACTGCACTTGCGATCACTACCACTGGCACTGATTTTGTTGGCAGCATTGTCTCTTGCTGCTTTTCTTGTCAGTTCTCTATGGACGGTGTTGTTTTTGACAGCGCTGTCCATGCAGGCTCTGATATGACCTAGTGCCACATAGACAACAGTTCCTGGGTTTGTTAGGGTTTATGGGCAGACCAGGCAGACCAATGGTCTTTTTCTTCCATCATTGTCTATATTTCTATGTTTCTAAGAACTCAGCCTGTGGTGCAGCTAGAACTTGTCCCATTGCTTTAACACACTGGGGAACAACTAGTCTAGCACATTTTACAGTGAATAATGTTGCTTTGATATAGCAGAACTCATCTACAAGTCTGTAAGCTTTCGTTGTTTCAAAGTGGGCTTTCTTATGAAGGACAAATCTGGCTATTTAGCAAGTCATGGTATCAGCTCATCTCCAGTATTGACACTACAGTTCAGCACTGTGCAGGTGTTGCCTTCCTGGTTTTAATCCAAGGTCCCATTTAACTATTTGCACTGGTTTAAAAACAGAAGTTATTAATCCCAAGTCACTACATCAAAAAAATAGGGTACAGCCCTGGTGGCTCTATCAATAAAGAAGGTTTCACATCAGTTTCCAAAGTGTGTGTGTGTGTGTGTGTGTGTGTGTGTGTGTGTGTGAGATGTGGTTGCACAACTGGTATGTTATTTTTCTGCAAATAACTGCAGTGCTACCAGTATGTACTAAGCAGTTTGTAAAGCTCTTTGAGATGTTTCATTTAAGAAGCAAACTATATATTATAATTTAAACTGACATCTATTCATTTTTTGTTTCCAGTACAGAGCTCTACTGTGAAGCTGGAATACAGAATCCATAATGTGTCCTGTTGCACATGGCAGTACAAGGGAGCTCTCACTGTGTATATCTGCACTACACTAGTCATAAGAAACAATAACAGATTTTGTTCTCCAGTATTATCAATTGGGCACCTGTCAACAACAGATAGATTGATTAGAGTTTTAAAAAAAATTATTTACCAGTTGTGATGCCACTGTGGCATTATTTTGTCAGAACTAACAGTTCCTCGACTATTTTGGAATCCATTACCATTTTCTCAACCCTGACTACAAACAGCATGCTTCAGGGAGTCATTTTCTTATTTGTACCAAAAAATATCAGAATCAATTTTTAATTTCTATGAGCAATCTGGGACAGAATCATATCCATGTGGGATATTGGGTTCATTTGTATTAGAAAGAGGGCTATCCCTCCTAACATTGAGTTGTGAAAGTGTATTGTATGTCCACTTTGATAATGGGATTCTGTGTCTCAGGAGAAATAGCCAGGCCGAATTAATTGAAACATAAATAAAAAATAATGTAAATATATTATATTAAGGACTTTGTAAGAATGTGAGAATAATAATTCTCTGCATTTCCTTCTGTGATGTAAGGAATGAATTTGGTTTTATAAAGCACCTTTTGTACACATTGAATCTCCATGAGCTTCTGACTTCCTGTGCAACTGAAAGAACTACCCATTTTTTAGGCCATGTGCTGTTATGTATTCCATTTTCTAAGTCAGAATTATCAGGTGACTGGGCATTTGTGGTCATTGCTAATATACTCTGGAATGCATTCCCTATACATATCTACATGCCCACCTCATTTATAGGTTTAATAAGCTACTGTTCATTTCATCAAACTTTCTTTTGATTTTGTTTTTATTTTCTTAACTATTTCTTGATGATTTCTGTTTGTTTTAACTGCTTAATCAGCTTGCACCATACACTAGGATTGTGTACAACTGTAAAACATCCTGTAACCTATTTGATCATCTACAGTCTGTACCCATGGATAAAGATTGCAATAACCCATGACTGAGGAAGAGCTCTTATAAACACACAATTAAACACATTTTTTAAATTTATTTTACAAATGAGTCTATTGCATAATCACTGTAAGGCACTCCAGGATGTGAGTAATAGGGAGATTACCCACTTCTCATGTAGTTACATCACTCAGCTGTGCCTCATGACACACCACACAAGGTGTGGGTAAATCCCCCAATTACCGCACTGTTTTATGTCTTATTGCTTAATTGTACTTTGGCACTCTGAACTTTGACATTGCACCTTCTTAATAATGAAACAGCCCGAACTATCTGCCTATCCATAAGTGTTTAACAAGTGGTGGACAGTTGACAACAGCCATCTACATGCACAGAGAATTCAAGTGAGACTTGGGTAGGGATGTTAAGAAAAGCTCTGTGGGGTTAAGTGTAAAACAAGAAAGGGAGAGGAGTTTGAGCATTGAGAAGTTAAATGGCTTGCTCAAAGTTACACAGTGAATAAGAGGCAGTGAAGAGATTCAAACCTGGGTCTCCATGTTTGCAGTTCCATTCTCTAGCCACTAGGTTGCATTGCCTTCTTCACACTGTTTGACTTTACTGTCTAGCATGTTTTCATGATTAAAAATGAGGAATATTCAAAATGTTCTCAGTTTCATCCTAAAAAACAAGCCTGGTTATCTATGTTCTGGAGATCAGAAAAACTCCACCATATTGGAGCAATTCAAAATACCATTTATTACATAAATATAAAATCGGAGTAGCACCCCCTTAAAAGACAGCAACGCTTTGTGTCAATGCTTCTCGCTTTATCAAGGGCATATAGTCTTAATGGAAGACTGATTATATACTACTTGTATGCAATTTATCTAGTGTTCATCTTAATTGGGATTGGTTCTCGCCCTCAATAATTTGCATATGAGTAGTATTTAATTAGTCTTACATCTGACCACATACCTTTGATAACGCCAGCAGTGATGCAAAATGTTGGCAACTTTAAGGAACTACCTAATTTCATATTTGCACAATAAATGGCATTTCAAACTGTTCCAATATAGTGGAGTTTTTTCTACACCCAGAAACTAGTTAACCAGTTCCTGTCATAGTACGTTTGCATATTTCCTTGCTCTAGCTCTATTCAGGAGTTTTCAGACACCTTTCTTCACTTTTTACTATGAATTGTTCTCAGTCTCAGCAAGTTGAAAACTTCAGGATCAAAGAGACAGTTCTATGCAAATCACAGAGTCTTGTGTGTGCATAAAGGTGTTATAGTTTGCCCACATTGCCTGTCTACTGACAAGTTACAGTTGCTTATACATTTCTAAGCCTTTTCTCAGATTATACATTTTGGCACAGACAATACAATTTAAACAATAAATGTGTGGTGGCTGGAGCTGCACAGATATTCTGTGGCATCCACTATATACAATCCATTATTGTATTTTTTTCTTAGATTACTGGGCTTATCTAAACTGGATAATCAGGAATCCTGGTAATTGTGAATAGAAGAGCAGATTGCAAACCATACATTATAGAGCTATAACAGCTGGCCATCAATTTTTCCATGGCACTGGCCAATTGA
This sequence comes from Neoceratodus forsteri, assembly GCA_016271365.2. Lineage (NCBI taxonomy): Eukaryota > Metazoa > Chordata > Ceratodontiformes > Ceratodontidae > Neoceratodus > Neoceratodus forsteri. The sequence continues at coordinate 828,874,605 of CM057452.1, forward strand.
TATTTTCCATGATAACCAACTGATTATTATGGTAAATACACACAAACACTCACACAGCATCTGTGCTCAAGACTCACATAGTCTCCCCATCTTGAGTGTAGCATTCCCTTACATGGCAGCCATTAATTAAGAAAAATTACCTTTTCAATGAGTCTGGCAACTATACAGCAAATACATTGTTGAAAAAAAAATAACGCAGTCCTGCACAAAAGCTTTCACTCATCCCTGCCACAAAACTAACGTGATCAGTGAACGTCTATTCAGGCTGAAAACAAAAGTGGCCATGGCTCAAAACCAAGCTCAAATTGTTTACATAATCTTGAGGGAACTGATGATCAGTGATTATATAAATAAAGCATGGGATAGTGTAATTACTCTGATTTAATACACACCCTTGGAGTGTGATGTCAAGTAAACCCTTAAGCTTCACTCTTTGGTTTATGCAGCACCACACACTTTGGGTGTGTATTAAATTATCATAATGTACACCATTCTATGTATTATTCTATTTGTGATTTTACCAAGAGATTCAGGAGACAGAACAAACCTTGAGGTTTATGTCAATTGAATGCTGAGATAGAGTTTTTAGTCCTGTAACAGTTGCCTTTATATTTTTAGTAATTAATTATGGGCCTTTTTTAGCCCGCCTCCCCCAGGAAAAAAAAAATAAAACCCTATGTCTCACAAATTTTCCTTGTAAACCAAGGGATAATTGTTTGAAAGGCCTTCCCCAGTTGAAAAGATTTCAGAAAGAGGTTAAGAAACACTTTTTTTCACAGAAAAAGTGCTGGTCAAATGGACCAAGTTACTGATAGAAGTAGTATGGACCAAATCAGTAAGGCCTTTCAAGGGTGGATAGAACAGGCATATGGGCTTAGTCAGAGGAAGGAGGGACAGCGTAAGTGTCAGGATGACCTCCACAGCCAGAGCACAGAAGTAGGTAGGGTGCGCAGACTGGATTGGCCAGTAGGCTTTTATCCGCTAACAATGTCTATGTATCCATGCATCTTTACATCTATGTATCAAAGTCTTCCAGTGGCACAAATATTAACCAAAGCAACTGCAACAATGATAGCAGTGTGCCTGCATCCCTTCCCATGTACTAAGGCTGTTGATTTCAGTACTGTATGTGCTGCACACTGTGCTCTCCTCTACCAAGTGCCATCTTGATTCTTGTTTTTATCTGGTTTGTTTTTGTCTTTTTGTTACAGAAAAGCAATACCAGCTATGATACCATGAACTAAAGTAAGAAATTTGTATTTATTTTTATTTATTTCATTTTTGTTTACCGGGTAGGTGCGCTAGCCATAGAAATTATTATTTTCAGGCACAACCTGGGAGGTTACAGAGTGGAATTATATAAAACACAGAAACAAAACAAGGTTTTGCAGTAAAAATATAAGCAATTAGTCATGCTTTGATGCAGAATTTGGTCCCTACAATACATGTTACAACTCATATGTGAACAATTAACCAAACTGTTGAATGCATGACAGTTAACAGCTGACTTGGTTTCTAATGCAAACTCCTCTGCCTCATTCTCTAGCCCCACCACTAGTAGTAACATGCAGCAGCCTTTCAGAAAAGGCTGACCTATATATAACTTAATTTCATAGTGATCACTCATGTTCAAACATAGTAGATGAACTAAAACCAGATGTTTTAGAAATCACAGATCTGCATGGCCTGTCAGAAGGAATTTGTGGCTTCTGACAATGGTAGTTAAAATCTAAAGGCAGTGCAGCTCCGTGCCTTCACACATGTCCCATATATTTACTCATACCCTGAACTTAGTGGCAATACTTAAAAGGCTTGCACTTGGGATCTAAGGAATTACAGAACTGGTAAATATGGCTAAGTCACGACATACCAAAATAAGACATGAAGTACAACAGACATCACAAGCAGCAGGAATAAATTGCTCAAGGTAATTTAATTTTCAAAGAGAGTGCAGTGCTTGCTTAAATTGCTTCAGAAAATGTTACCTGAGTGCCACAAATTACATATCAGATGAGTTAGAAATGAAGCGACCACAACTGAAATTGTAGTCAGGAAATATCAAGCCCGCCTGATCTGTAATTTCTGGCACTCGAACAACTCTTTTAAGCACATTAATTGAGTGTTACAATTTCTTAAAAATCATATTATCATAAGCACTTTATTCCTACTGTTTGTGCAGTCTTGTGTGCTATAAGTTGTTTGTTTTTGTGTGTGTGTCCTGAACTTGGTGGTGCATGATTTTCTTAAGGAAGACCAAATGATACAGAATACTGTGGATGTTTCTTTTAAAATCTGTGGCTCTTTTAGCCACTCAGTAAAGGACTGCAAGATTTTTGAGTCCTGCAAAATTAGAACAATCCCCATACCATCAGCTAAGACAAAGTCATTATTTACTGAGTGGCATTCAACATTCTGCATATTACAGAGATTTCTTGAGCAAAGTTATTCGGCACAATGGAGCACCAGACCGAGAAGGGGATGTGACACTAAATTCTGCACAGTGGTCACTCATTACAGTTCTGTGCAAGATACTAAAGTAATTTGAGGAAGCCACATGAGAAATCAACTCACACAGTGCAACTACAGGTCCAATTACCCCCTTATATGGGTGCTGAAGAAGAATTTGTTTTACTTTATATATCTTTATTAAGTTTAAATGCAAATACAAAATAAAAACATTCAAAAACACAGAAAAGAAACAACACAGTGCTGTATATACATACAGTACGTCCATTTATAGATTACATGCATCAATTCCAATTACTATTACACTATAATACTGTATTATATATTATATATAGTCTATATATACTTGTAACTAAAACATTCTAACCCTATTGTAGAGTTGTCTCTCTGATTAATTTACGTCTTTTACTACACTGTTCACATAAAGAAAAAAATAAAACAAGAAGTCATAAAGACTGCATAAGCCCTTTTTTGATCTAATACAAAATTGATCGGGGGAGAGAGATGTTAAACTTCTAAGGTATTTTAGGTCTGACTTACTCAAGATAATGTGTAAGAGATTCCATATGTTTTAAAATTGTGCCATCGTATTATTTATTCTATAAAATGATTAATTGATTATTTCTTTTTTTTTGGTAACCAGGTAAAGCATACTAGTCACAAGTGTCTGTTTTGGGGGCAACCCAGGAGAACTGGGAGATTAAGTGAGTTGCTTAAAGTCACACAGTATGCAAGTGGAGGTTGTGGGAATCAAACCTAGGTGTACTGATGTACCAAGCTCATTCACTGCTCATTACTCTAACTTCTAGGCTATACTGCCTGCCATTATTTGCCAGCCTTTCCCTTACAAGAAGCCATTCCTCAAAGAAGGTCCATCTGGTTCCTTTCATTTGGACAAGATAATTCTTTTGAGTTCCAATGTGGCAAGAAGTACCAACATTTGTTTCTCTCTCTCCATCAATTTAAGACTAGATAAATCCTAGTATGAACAATTGGGGCTTGAAGGGTATCTTGAAATTTGTGATATGTAAACATAAGGGCAGGATTCACAAAGAAGCCAAAATCCCACAGCTCATGATATTCATAAAGAAATTTTGAGCAGGTGCATAATTCTTAAAATCCCAGCAGCTGCAGAATTCAGCAGCTGCAGAAATTGAGCAAGTGCTGAAATCCGCAACTGTGGATCCACAGCTGCAGAAATACCTTAAGAGGCACAGCAACAGTGAACCTAATTAGCTGGAGCAGCAGACTTTAACACTGCTGCCATAGCATGGAGCTGAAAGTACCCACAAAGAAACCAGCAACCAGTCCCTCAACTGGGACCACTGCAGCACCACAGGTACCAGCAATACCATGGCACCACAGTGGCTGACTGCCACTGCTGGTCCTCCCTCTCTGGGGTGTTCCTATTGCCTGCAGAGGTAGCATTCCCTGCAGACTGGTCAGGTTCTACTGCCTGTGGGTCTCCGTCATGGGCTGCACTGGGTCTGGTGGTTGTTGCCTGTTGCCATAGTGAGGCAATGTGTGCTTTTGTTGCTGTAACATTAGTCACTGCTGTACTCACTGGGATGCTATTACCTGTGCCTCACTTCCACCTTAATTGATTCCAAATGTTGGGGCATTACTGCAGTTTGCTGAGGGAGAGTTACACCTCATTCCACTGTGTGTAACATTTTTTCTGTGGCTGTGAAAAAAACTGGTTGTGACTAGCCTTTCAGATGTGCCTTACTTATCTCACACCTTTTTTCCTCAGTGACTTCTGCAGCTGCACTTATTTTCACATTCTGTAGTGTTTTTTTCCACAGCTGCGGAGGGTTTTGTGAATAGCACTCAGTGCAAATTTTCCTTTGTTTCCACAGCTGCAGCAGTTTTGGGGACTTAGGGAAGGTTTTGTACCTTCAGAAAGCTTTGTGAATCCAGCCCAAGTTGTTTCAAATGCACCAAATATTTTATGATTTACAGCATTCCCAACATGTGTAATCTGATGCTTAACCAGCCCATGCCTCTTTCCACCTGAAGATTTCCCCATTTGCTTGAACCTCCTTGGACAGTAGTAAAAGCAGTGCAAAATTTTGAATTAAATTAAGCACCGTGGACATTAATACGAACATACAGAACATATGAAATTTGCCAGCAGATAAAGGCCTAGAGGTCTATCAAGTCTGCTCAGATGTGTAGCTAGCACCCTTATTCTGCAGCTGCCCCTCCCTTCCATCCTTCATTGACCCTCCTCTTGTCCTGTCCCATCCCCTTTTGAAGCAGTCCACTGTTCTACTAGATAACACTTCTGCAGGTAATGCATTCCACCCAGCCACCACCCTCTCTGTAAAAAAGTGTCTCCTCATCTCCCTCCTGAACCTTCCTCCCTCCAGTCTCATATCATGGCCTCTGGTGTCCCTCCCCTCCCTTATTTTGAATAGCCCTGCTGTACCTGTCTTGTTTACTCCTTTCATGTACTTAAAAGGTTTCAATCATGTCCCCCCGTCCCTCCTCTCCTCCAGTGAGTACATGTTCAACTCCCTCAGTCTCCTCTCATATAAGTCCCCCAGCCCCTTGATCATCTTTGTCACCCTGCACTGCACCCCCTCCAGTAACTTAATGTCCCTCTTCAGATACGGGCACCAGTACTGCATGCAGTACCCCAAGTGTGGTCTAATGACTTATACAGTGGCAGAATCACCTCCTCCCTCCTCGAGGATATACCCCTTGCAATACAACCCAGTATTTTGTTGACCTTTGCAGCTGCCTTCCTACATTGTGCCGAGTTGTTCATTGACCCTGTAATAAGCACCCCCAGATCCTTCTCCTCCTCTGTCTGAGCTAGCTGCACTCCCCCCAGCTGGTAACTCCTCCTTGGGTTCTTCATCCCAAAATGCAGCACCTTGCACTTTTTTGAATTAAACCCCAGTTGCCAGGTGTCTGACCAGGTTTCAAGCTTTGCCAGATCATCCTGCAACCCCTGCCATCCCCCTAGGTCATCCACCACCGCTTCTACCTTGGTATCATCAGTAAACAGAGTTATCTTTGCTCTTGATGTCCAATGATATGTCTGCAATGAATATCCCAAACAGCACTGATCCCAACACCGAGGGCTGTGGAACACTGCGTCACTACCCTTGGTGTGAGAGCTCCCACCCACCACCACCCTCTGTTGCCTTCCTGAAGCCAGTTCCCCACCCATCTCACCAGCTTGCACCAGCCCCAGTGCCTTCTAACTTACTTCCCAGCCTTCCATGCGGCACCGAGTCGAATGTGTACTGATGTCTAGGTACAGGACATCCACTGCATGGCCCCTGTCCAGTTGCCTAGTTACCCAGTCATAGAACTCTACCAGGTTGGTTTGGCAGGATCTGCCATGTATGAAGCCATGCTGTCTCCTGTCCTGTAGTTCTTTGGCCTCTAGGAGGGCCACCAGCCTCTCCTTCAGGATAGTCTCCATTAGCTTACCCATGATGGATGTGAAGCTCACTGGTCTGTAATTTCCTGGTTCATCCTTGGGGCTACTGTTGTGGAGGGGCACCACATGAGTCATCCTCTAGTCCTGAGGTACACACCCCGAATGTAGTGAGGCATTAAATAGGTCTGCCAAAGGTCCCGCAATGACCTCTGCCAGCTCCTTCAGTACCCTGGGGTGGATGCCATCTGGGCCTGGCGCTTTGTCCACCCTCAGTGCCTTCAAACCCTCCTGAACTCTGCCCTCCATGATTTCCCCATCCGTCACCCCCTCCCCCCGTTTCTGCTATTCTTCCCCCTTTAGGTTTCACCCCCCTCTTCTCCTTAGTAAATACAGAGCAGAAGTAATCATTTAGTGTTTCTACCTTATTGCACCCTGCTTCCACCCACCCCCCCATCCTAATCCTTACTATGTGATCCTTACAACTCATTTTCTCCCTGATGTACCTAAAGAAGTCCTTCTCTCCCTTCTTAATGCCTTGTGCCAGCCTGAGTCCTGTAGATGACTTGGCTCCCCTTACTGCCCTTGTCACCTCCATCGATTCCGGCAAGTACCCCTCCCTGTCCTCCCCCCTCCCTGTTTTCTTATACCTCCTAAAGGTAACTCTTTTTCTCCTAACCTTTTCCATGACCTCCTTGCTCAACCAGCTTGGTTTCCTAGCCCTAGCCTTCTTGCTCTGGGCCTTGCAGCAGGTTTTGACTGCCTCCACTATCCCCAGCTTTGTGATCTCCCCCCTCTGGTTAGTGTCGATATTAAATTGAATTCTGACCAGGTACCCTTTTACCACTTCCCCCATCTTCTCAAAGTCAGCCCTCCTGAAGTCCAGAACTCTTGTGCCAGATTCCACTCCTTCCTTGCCCATATCCAATGTGAGCCATACTGAGTAGTGGTCACTCCCTGACAGTGGTTCGTCCACTGTAAGTTCTCTCGTAAAGTCCCCATTTGCCAGCACAAGGTCATGGGTATTTCCTAACCTGGTTGGTTCACTGACCATTTGCAGCAGGAAGCTGTCCTGGAAGGCATCCAGCAGTACCTGCTCCCTTCTGTTCCTGATTGTTGGGGTACTCCAGTCCACTCCTGGCATGTTGAAGTCCCCCGCAATCACCACACTACCATTCTCGCAGGTCCTCCTGATCTGTCCTGCTAGTTCCCTGTCTAACTCCTCTGTCTGAGATGGTGGCCTGTACACCACTCCCATTCTGAGAATCCTATTCTTGGAATCCTGGATTTGCATCTAAAGTGACTCTGTACTACCTTACTCCCCTTTCTCCCTTACACACTTCAGTCCTTCCTTCACATATGTCAGTGGCTCAGTAGGTAACACACTTGCCTCTGAGGCTGGGAGATCAGAGGGCTGTGGGTTCAGTTCCCACATCTGACACTTGAGTTAATATCCCAGTACTGACACTGTAGTGCAGCATGAGCGGGGTGCTGTACTTCTCAGGTGCCGTCTTTTGGATGAGACGTTAAACTGAGGTCCCATCTACCTGGATTGGTGGTAGTTCAGGTGGCTGTCAAAGATCCCATGGCACTTATTGAAAAGAGTAGGGGAATTTTTTATTATAATAACATCAAAAAAAATATAATGACAAACTGTATTAAATCATACAAAATAATAAGTACAAAATCATAATAAGAAAAAACAATTAAGTATTATTGTCATACAGCTGCCAAATAAATAAATAACAAAAATACTGAGACACAACCCCACAATTCCCCATAAATTCCTCCTCCAAAAACAGAATCATTTGTCCACCACCAGATGAACTGTGACTGATTACAAACCTCATATATATGTTACTATCCTAAAGCAAAGAAACTCATTTTATTTCATACATACCATACCCCCCAATGTCCTCCTAATTCCTGATACCATCCTTTAATTCATTCCTAGGGACCTAGGACCTCCTATCCTGACCCAATACACTACCTGTAGCCTATTTATATTTAATAAATCTAGCAAATCCTTTCCACCAATCTGTCACCTGTCTACTGGATGCAAATCCTACATCATGGAGATATACCCGCTCCAGGGCTCCCTGAATTAATAACCTTACAATGTCATGAGGCATCTTTTTCTGATATAATACCCATTGGCATCGGGCTCTGCCATAAATAATATATCAAGGCACAACAAAGATGCGGAGTCCGATATGATACCTTTTCCTAATTGAGGGAAATGACCCAGTACCAACATATCATAATCCAAATACCCTAACCACCCATTTTCCAGTGAACAGCCAGGAATTTCAAAGAGATTTGGCATATGTGCAAAAAAAGAAAAAATGCTCCACTGTTTCCTCCTGATCCACGCAGTCTAAAAAGGGGCAATTTCTTTCATTCCTGGCCTTATAGTTGGCATTGCCTCGCACCCCGATCCTGCCATATACCGTCAGCCATATAATCTCCCACATATATTCTGGCAGTCTAGGATTATTTAACCTCTGAAGTACCAATTTTGTGTGTCCTGAAGGGCAGTTTTTAAAGGCCGGTTCACTTGGGTATAGGAGCTGCATAACTTTAGTATACAGTTGTGTCCCTGTATTGTCCCTCACCACTTGAGCCTCCAACCCCCATTTAAATAGTTTCTTAGCTACTGGTAAAAAGTAACCAGGGAGGCAAAGTGTGGAATTAGATTTTGAGGACATATAAGCCACACCGAATAATACTGGGTTAATACCTGCTTTATCAATATCCTTTCATTTAAAGAAGATGTCTCCACCCTACCCTAATATTTGATGCGATAAATAATGTGGAGAAAAAATAACCGGATCCACCATCCCCAGACCCCATTTCCTGTAGCTAAATCATGATAATGACGTTTAATAGGATTGAGTCTATTTCCCACACCATCTGGAAGAATAAACTATACAGCCTTGTCTCCAATTTTATTGGTACTGGAAATATTACGCTGTATATAATAAACTTGGAATAATAAATTGTTTAATAACTTGTACCACTTAAGTTTGGATAATTTTCAATGTTTCCAAATATAAATTTTTCCTTCTATGGAGTGTAATGCTTTTCCCAATTCAACTCAGGCAAATTCTGAGCTCATACCATAAACCTAAAATCTTAATTGTTCAGAAGAAATATGAGTTCCTGCACCCATACTGTAGCCAGGAAATTTACCCCAATAAATAAGCCTTGACTTTTGGTTTTATTAAGTTGAGAATTAGAAAGTCTTGAATAGTGGTCCATAAAATCCAAAACTGTGTCACTTGATTATATTTCTCAAAGAACATACACAAATCATCTATGATGCCTAGACATGTAATTCTCTAATGGGGGACCTGGATCCTCCCATAGTGGATATTGTGATAAATATTGAATTAAAAGTATCAATAGTGAAAGCATATAATAAAGGACTTGGTGGGCATCCTGGCTAATTCCCCATCGAACATGAAACTCCTCTCAATTTCTGTTTGAATTATGGGATGCGTAATAGTATTCTTATGAATGGCTTTAATCCAATTTAATAAACATTCAGGCACTCCAGAGTGGGATAACACCAAAATAAAAAGGATGATAGACTCACCAAAGGCCTTGTATCAACAAGTCGGGGCTGCCTCTAGAGCCTTATTTTTGGCTGCCCACTCACACTCAGAAAACACATGACCAGTGCCCTCACGTAGGTCACATTTGGTAAAGTTAGCACAGTGAAATGCTATATGACCCACTTCCCCACAGTTATCACAGCAAGGCTTATCACAAGAACTAGATAAATGTGTCCTGGCCCCGCATTTATAACAAGCACGAGGCTGTCCTGCATAAAAACAGACCCATCTATCCCTTCCCAATAGAAAGGAGTTTGGAATGTGTTCAATCCCTTTTTCAGTTTGCTGTAACTTAACTTTAAATTGCCATCCCCCAGTCCAGAATTGCTCTGAATCTAATATAGCCTCAGGTGAACTCAATATGTCACATTTTTGAGACAACCAGTATGAAATATCGTCCACATGAATACCCTTATCCCGGAACATGATGGTAACAAATTGTATTAATGGTTTTGTCAAGGGAATGACCAAAAAGGGTGTCCATATGGGCGAAAATTTCACCTGGTTATATCTTTCCCAAAAAAGATCTAGTGCATAAACTGAATGAAAACTTACATCAAAATTGTCCTCCCCAGATATATTGATGAATGCAAATACCTCCCTAGGTGAAAAATGCAAGGATTTCTTAAACAAACATTTCCCCACATACAACCTGTCAGGTCTAACTTCCAGACCCCTTTATATTGTAGATGAACCGCATTTCTGTAAGGGGCTGCTTCTTTTTTAATTTTAACAAATAAGTCTGACATCAGGAGTTTCTCCATTACTGGAGTCTCCTGCCCTGTCTCCCCCTGCTGCTCATTTCCTAAACCAGAATTAGAATTAACCATGGAGGGCTCTGCCTTCCCCCGACCCCCCATCAGGAGCTGTAACCAAAGTAGGTAACTGTGGTTGCCACACAGGTTCATTTTGTGAAAAATTAAGTTTAGGATCCCAGTCAAGTGTCGGGTGCCAGGACCCTTTCTCTAGTGTCCAATCTGCCTCACTTAATGCTTTTTTTGGGGACCAAGTTTCTTCTATTAGGGGCTGCCCCAAAGGAACCGCATCCAAGGCCATCTGATCCTTCTTAGCCATGGTCGATTCTTCTGTCCGTTTTTCATTAGGTACCCTCAAGTTCCAATTAGCAAATAGTGCTGTAGCTCTTTTTTCTTTCCCCTCCTCTCCAAATTTCTCCTGACCATGTACAGGTTGTTTTAGAAAGGAAAAATCCGAAACCCCCTCTTGATGCCTAGGGTCAGTTTGAAATACACAGTTTTCATCTGCAGATAATATTAGGGATGTGGGAGTCCTTACTGTCCCTCGAAACACAAACCTCGTGGCTTTAGTCAATGAAACTCCACTTCCAAGGGCTCGGACCTCGTGCTCTGATCGGGCCACATCCGGGACTTGCCAAGCTCCTTAGCAACCAAGAAGATGCTTTCAGATGCACCGGTGCTTCAAACTGTCCGAAGGCTTTTGGCACTGAATCTGCCTTGATTCTCCCTGCCAGCCTTCTCAATAATCTCCATAGTTTTTTAACTTGTCCCCAACAGTCTCTGTATTACACTCACTCACTCCTTCATCTTCTGGATGTGGCAACACCTTCTCCTCCTGACTAACAGCCATCCTGCAGGTAATGACAGCCGGATCCTTTGCACCAAGTGCCAACATTTTTCTCAAAACTCTTTCCTGTTCCAGCTGTAGTTCGATTAGTTGTTTCTGCAGTTGCATTTCAATATTCGGGTGTGTTGCCTGATGTTTAGTGAGCTCAGGTTTTAAAGTGACAGATAAATCCTCCATAGATACAAACACTTCACCTTCATCCATAGAGCCGACTGCTCTTCAAGTGCACTATCCTCCTGCATTTGTAAAGGGAATTCTCCCCACATGTCCTCTCCTGCCGTGTCCATCCTCCACTGAGTCTGACCACCAAGTGATCCGACTCACCACCACATTGGCCCCCTACTGCCAGCAATGCAGTAGGGGAATTTCCTCGGTGTCCTGGCCAAATTTTCCCTCATTCACTAAAAATACCACCAACAGTTTCATCTGGTTCAAGCTCAGTTGGCATTCATCTGTATCCCCCTTCCCTGGGTCATGCCTGAAAATAGGCAGGATTTGCCTAGTGCACTTACCTGGTCAACAAAAACTAAATAAAATAAAAATAAATATAGTGCCACACACCCTCCTTTCCCAATCACCCTGTCCCTATGAAAAAACCTGTACCCTGGTACTGACAGGTCCCAGTCATTGTATTGCATGGCCCATGTTTCTGTGATGGCTGCAATGTCCACCTCTCCCTCTGCCATGAGCACCTGTAACTCTGCAGTTTTCCTTCCAAGGCTCCTAGCATTAAGGGTAACCACCGTCCACCCATCCCTCCCCCTTCCCATCCTGCCCTCCTTTGCTAGCATTACCAATAGAACTTGACATTTGTCCTTAGTCACTGTTATGGGGGTAAGCTCATATGGTTTCCCAACCTGTGGTCTCTGCATGTCTCTTGCCCAATTGCCACCCCCCACTCCTAGTTTAAATTCCTAGCTTCCTCTATGTACTCCTCCATCCTCTGTTTCAGCACTTTCTTTCCCTCATCACTCAAGTGTAGTCTGTCCTTGTCATAGAGACTACTGTCCTCCCAGGTCCCTCCCCACCCCCCTAACAACCCATACCCTTTAGCACAACACCAGGTTCTTAGCCATCCATTAAATTCCTCTATTCATAGCTTTCTTGTGCATGACTTGGGCACTGGAAGTATCTCTGAAAAAGTTACTGATCTTCCTGCCCCCTTACATAATTGTCCTAGTTCCTCAAACCTCCTCTGGACTATATCTACTGTCTCGTCAGCCAGATCGTTCATCCTAAGATGTATAATTAAATGATGCTTGTCCCTACCCCTTCTGGCATATTTCAGAACAGATTGTCCCACCCTTTCCGCTGTCATTCCTGGCATGGCCTCCACCCAAATGCGACTATGCCTCTCACCCTTGCTATCCCACCTGACTAATCTTAGTATTGAGTTCCCAGCACTAGGATTCCACCCTCTTACTCCTTGCTTGCTTCCATTCATCCCTCTCTCATTTCTGGCCTCTTCTTCCTCCTGCACATTATTCCCCTGTTGCAATTCTCCAGCAGAACTTCCCCAACTCTGGTTTGGTCCAGGCATTTATCAATTACCTCTAATGTCATCATTTCCTCCTCCTTCTTCCTCTCTAACAGTGCAAAACTATTTTCTGAAGACCCTTCACAAATGCCCTCTCCCTTTCTCTTCATAGTAACCTGTTCTCTCCTTTTCAATCCATGACTTTCCCCTTCTTCACCTCCCCTCACAAGTCCCTATCTCATCCTTCCATTTGTCTTTTGTCTCCTGACCTGGTTTCCCTGGCAATCGTTCTTCCTGGCCTGGGCCCTTTTGTCTCTGCTTTCCTTCTTCTGACCCTCTCCTCACCACTGTTGGCTCAAATCACCCTCCCTCATCTCCTCTTCTTCCTCCCTCCAGTATTGGGCTAAACCCACCCTCCAGTCTGCCTTGCCTGTCTTAGTTCTTCCTGCAGACCCTCAATCTCCTTTCTAAGTTTCTCTATGTGGTTGCACACTAAACATCCCCCCACACTCCAGACAATTTTCAGAAAGATTGGTGCACCAAGTTGTTGTAGCATGCCATCTCACCCATTGCTGTTGTTGCCACCAGCGACCCCACCCTTCCAGATGAGGATACCAAACACTCCCCCAAGTCTCCCCTCTCCCCCTCTACCAGTGCAAAACATTCTTTTCTTAATTTCCCTTACCCCCTTTGTTGTACACATTTAGAAAGATTGAGCAACTGCTTTTTATATTCCTATCCTTCCTATCCACACCCAGAAATAGACTTTAAGTAGCTATTGCACAACCTTCATCAAACTCCTACTCCTCCTTTCCACAATGCAATAGAAATGCAAAGAAGTAACAGTGAAAGCTTCTTGATTTGCAGTTACTTCCCTTCCACTGAGATAGCAGTCACCTCTTCACTCACTGCTGTTCCTTTCCTGGATTTCTGCTTCTACTATGATGGGTGCATATCCTTTGCCCATTTGAGGAAGTGATGTCAGAACCCCTGTTATAAAGGAAATCATGGACCAGGGTGGGTGGGTGAGGGTTGGGGGTAGGACCAACAAAGTCTTCCAGAAACAATCAGGTAGCTGAGGCCCTGGTCAGACCATTAGCACTCTTCCCCACTATGCACTAAACTTTGCAGCTAGTGAAGCCAGCAAAATGAATCACAATTCTACTCAAAGCCCCTAAAATAGGTTTGCTACCAAAAGAAATAGGTCTCCAATTCAAACAGCTTCACCAATAACACATCAACATAGGCTTGAAATTAGAAGATATAGGTCTCCAATTCAAAGAAACAGCCCCAATTAAATCACACCAAATAGGTTTTAAATCAGAAGAAATAGGCCTCCACAACAGCCTGCTACACAGTGAAACATCAAACAAATTAGCCCACTGATAACCACCAAAACAGGTTTCAAAATTCCAACAGCCCCAAAACAATACCCTGCTAGTCCCTTAGAAGTAGTAAGAAAGAAAAGAAATAACCTTCTACCAAGTAAAATCCACAAAAAACAATGGAAAAACAACAAAGAGAAGCTACTGTACTGGAACAGATCTGATCATTTCCCTTCTAGTTCCTTCACAGACTGAAAAAGAATGTAATGCTTATCCAGCAAGTAAATCCTTTCCCCAACTGCTCAGCAAAAGAGGGTTCAGACAACCTCTGCCAGACCCCAACTGCTTCTGCAGTTAGCAAACCTCATATACAATGTCCAACACACAGAAATGACAGCCAAAAAAAATACTTTAAATCAACTTACAAATACACTCAGCAACTAAAGACCCTTTCACTCTCTCCTCTAGCTGAAGACTTATTACTAAATCTATAGGCAATATATCACAGTTTATTCCATTCCTGCTCAGCACTTGTCAGCCCCATATCTTCTTCCCATTTCTGCCTAGCCTTATCTGTTAACCCTATTTCTTCTTCCATTAGTAGATTATAAACCCTACCTGCTCCCCTTTCCCAGTTGCTAAATTTATTTTATTTAATTATTTATTTAAATTGTTTCACCAGGATGGCACAGTGACCAAAAAGCTGCTCATCTCCTGGTGTGACCTAGGGGGTTGGGGTACAGTGGGAGATAACTTGCAGGTTATCAAGAGTTACATATATGAGGAAAACAGTAGAACATAGTTGAACACAATTATAGCAATACAGTAGACTGAGATTCTGTTGAACAGTTCACAGAAAATGAGTTTCAATTATACAGTTGCAGGATGTAGAGGAAGGGTTATGGTTATACAATCCCTATTCCATCATACATATTGTATGATGGAATAGGGAGAAAACATTCAATACAGTTCAACAACAACACTTGGAAGGCATAGATTATAGTACAGACTTAACCAGCAAAATGTGCTGGATAATTTATAACTTGTGAGATAGAACTGGATAGCTGAGGTGTGACACTGGGAGTGGAGAACATGTGAGGATCAGGCAGTATCAAGTAGAATTTAGAACAGGGCAAGACCATGTACCAAGAAGTGCTGAAGTTGGTATAGAAAAGCCAGCTTCCACAGTGCAAGCTAGAAGCCGCTGGTCAGGCAGTCAGGATGGGGGTACAAGGGACACCTTTGGGGGCTTAGGTGCAGGAGGAAGTTACAGGTGAGTTTGCTAGTACTGAAGACGGGGAGTGGTAGAGGAAGAGTGGTGAATTTGGGGAAGGAGTTCATTTCAGAGTTTGGGGAGCGGTAGGAGAAGGCAGATTGCCCAATAGTGGTTTTCTGCCTAGGGATTTGTAGCTTCTGGTTGTTGAGTGATCTGAGGGCATGAGAAGGGGAGGAAGCTGGGGTAAGTAAGGTAAGGAGGTATGAGGGCAGGGTGTCATGCCAGAATTTGGCTACAAATTTAGCACAGTGCTGTAGGTGATGGTTTTCGAGGGAAGAGAATGCACGGGCATGGTAGAGGTTGCAGTGATGGGTGTGGGGTGTGGCATCGATGGTGAAGTGACAGAAGGCATGGAAAAGTGTGTCCAGTCTGGATAAGGTAGTTTTGGGAGTGGCACTGTATACTATGTTGCAGTAGTCAAATGAGGGGAGAATCATCTTATGCACTAGCTCATGCCTGGCCATGAGAGGGAGGCAGTTGCAGTTCCTGTAAAGTGCTCAGAGCTTGGGATGCAGTTTTTTTTTGATGGCATCAATGTGGTCAGAGAAGGACATGTGACAGTCAAGCCAAATCCAGAGGTAGCGGAAGGAAGTAATGTCCTCCAGTACCATCCCATCATAGATGTGGAAGGTAGGGAGGGAAGAGAGCCTGGTTAGATGTTGCTGAGTGCCAAGGGTCATGGTGGTAGTTTTTTTCACATTGAGAGATAGCTGATGAGAGCTAACTATAACTGTACCTTGTTGAAGTCAGCCTGGAAGTTGGCTGTTACCTCTTCCGGGGAAGAGCCAGAGGCAAAAAGGACAGTATCGTCTACATACATTTGAATAGAAGTGGATGAACACACTAGAGGGAGGTTATTGAGAAAGATGGAGAACAGGATAGGGCCAAGTACTGACCCCTGGGGAACTTCGGTGGCTATAGGGAGGATGAGGAGGTGACATTGGCGATTCTAACTGATTGAGTTCTGTCAGAGAGGAGGGCACTGGACCAAATGGTAGCTGAGCCAGCTAGGCCTGCTTCAAGAGACATTTAAGTAGCAGGGGTGGAGACCGTATCAAAAGCTTTGGCAAGGTCTATGAAATGGCCAAGGTGATTAACCTTTGTCCATATCTGAGAGGATGGAATCAGTGAACCTAACCAGGGAGGAGGCTATAGAATGGCCCTTCCTGAAACCAAACTGCATGAAGAATTTGGTGTTAGAGAAGAAGGAGGTGAGGTGGTTGAGCACTAGGTGTTCTTGCAGCTTTCGAGAGCAGGGAGGAGGAGATAGGGTGATAATGGAGGGGATAGTGACACCCCCTTTAGGGAGGGGGATGACACTGGCCTGCTTCCAGAACTGGGGGACAGCCATAAGAGTCATCCATTCAGAGGTCATACTGAGTGTGAAGTTTGGGCTGAGAATACCAGATAATGCCTCTCTTGTCTGCAGATATTTGTAAAAATGAGTTAAACAGAAGTCCATATTTGTCTCTGGCCTCTGTAAATGATTATAAAGAACACCTGTTTCAGGATTTAACAAGTCCTTAATCACACAAATTCATTTTTTTAGTCACCTTTCTTCCAGTAGCATTCTATTCTCAGATTTGATTTTAGGGTTATGCCACAAAGGTTGTAAATCCTCAGGGATATCTGTATTTTGAAAAGTAGAGGACAGGTTTTCATAATCTACTTTTATCCTGACTATTGCCAGATGTGTAAAAACTAACTCTGGTAGTGCACTGCATATGATGACATAAAATCCTTTCAGTCTAATTCATTCATGTTCATACTGTATCCATATTGGTGGTTTTGAATATTCTTTAATCCAATATTTATTTTTTATTTATTTATTGTCTTGGAATAACGCCTTTGAGCTAGAAGCTCCTTTACAAAGGTTCCACATCAAAAACAGGTGCAAGTAATAACATACACCAACAGATAAATTGATGATACAAAAAGTGAAAACAGATTAATAGCAATAAAAAAAAAACATACAGGTGCAAAGAGCATAGTAGAATACAGTCTAGACAACAGGATCCCGGATGAACAATAGGCAGATACAGGATAGATGCATTTAAAGAGAGTGGGCATAAAAATGACAGACAAATACATAGCTAACTCTTATATGAGCTGCAGTCAGAATATGATTTTGTTACACAGGAAGGAGTACAGGAAACAATTTGGGGCAGGATGGACTGTATTTATCAAGGGGAATAAGTGCAATCAAATTGAGGGCAACAGAATGACAGCAAAGTGCTGTACAGAGTTGACCAATAGCTCATCAGAATGCAAACAAACTATGCTAGGCAGGCTAGTGAGCAGACTGACTTAAATAAGTAGGCCATTGTGCAGGAGGTGGAGCAGATAGGAGCTGTACTAAGGGGGGCCACAGGAGATTGGTGGCAAACAGAGAGGGGACAAAGAACGGGGAGAGTAGTGTGGAAGGAGAGAAGGGGGAGATTGGTATTATTAAGGAAGTATATGGTATTATTAAGAAAGTAATATGTTAGCTGCTTGGCCATACAGGAAACAATATTTCTTAATATTTGATAAATCTGATCCACCTTTTTTCCAGTTTGCCTGTATCTTCTGTAAACTCAGCCTAGCTGGTTTGTGCCCCAGAGATATTTTTTTTTAAAAGCTTATCTATTTTGTCAAAATTCTCTTCATCTAGTCTGATAGGTAGATGTTCCAAGAGCAACAAAATCTTGGGTGATTGCATTAACTTGAAGGCATTAATTTTCCCCCACAGAGTAAGGTTTAACTTTTCCCATTTCACTAAATCCAGTTCAGTCTTTCCTATAAGAGATTCCAAGGTTTTAAATGTACTCAAGTCATCCATTCTATTCCCTCTTTCTTAGGTCCCAAACCTTGGATCTTATGGGATTCAGATGTGCTCAATTCCTGTTTCACACTAGTTTTTCAATCACACGCAGTGTTAAGTATTACAAACTTTTTCAATCTTCAGACCCAAATACGTTATCAGGCATGTGTTTCTATTAGCAGCAGGCTTTGGACGCATAGTATGATGCATCCCTTTGGCAAACAGTATGGTGTCAGCTCTATAAATTCATAAAGCAGAATGGATTTCACTTAACACAGTTTTGCATACTGCACAATATGTATTTTACACCAGTAAAATTATGCAAAATGGGCAAATTCCCCTCGGCTTTATGTCATAGATGCGGACAAGCAGATGGCACTTCAAGACATATGCTATGGGACTGTACTATTATCATTCCATTCTGGAGTACCATTAAAAAATTATTTTGACTCTCTCCTGGGTTTGGAGGATCTTTTTATTCCAAAAGTGTGCTTAAATGGGATTTATTCTAATGACCTTCCCAAGATACATAGATCCCCTATGGTGTTACTTTCCATAGCTGCTAGGCTCATCATATTACATCACTGGACAGATACCACAGCTCCACATGTAAAGGAATGGCATCAAGAGATACTCCTAGGTTTAATGGTAGAAAAGCACATAGATATTATACAGCACTGCCAGTATCTCTACCGGCCATCTGGGAACCTTTATATACATTATTATCTCTTACATCTTGAACTTATATTAATTCTAATACCTGACATATCCAACAATAGTCATTAGATCTTGTGTTCTCACATTTTGCTTTTTCACTTGAGTCTACTCTTCTCCAGAGTCCTTGGTTATCTCTCAGTGCCAGGGAAGGGCTTGGGGACTTTGGGTGGGAAGATAAGGGCTGGGGTTTGTGTTTGTGTTTGAGGTAATAGTTTGTTGTTAGTTGTCTTTCCTTTTCTCATAACTTACAGTTACTGCCTTTATGGGTACTGTCAAATGTTAATTGTTCCCTGATTTTGTTGTTGTGTGCACTTGTTAATGTGTTTGGGAATCAATAAAGTTTATTGGATTAAGTAAAAGAGGTTCCAAGCTAACCTTATCCAATTGTAGAAGATTCCTGGTCATTTTAATTTCCAAGCATGTAATTAATTTAGGAGCCCATTTCATTTGGAGGTTAGTGTCTAAAAAAATGTATGTGTAAATGCGCTATTCATAGACATTAATTCAGACTTCCCCAGTTTATGCTTAATCCTGGGAGTAACTGAAATCTTTGTAATAATTCCATAAACATGTTAATTGACATTACTGGATCTGTCAGCGTTAGTAACAAATCTGCGTAAGTGAGAATTTGACTTTCCTGAAATTTAATCTTAATTCCTAAAATATTTGCATTACCTCCATTGTGTCTGAGGAGTGGCTCCAATGCAAGTAAAAATACTAAAGAGAATAGAGAACAACTCTGATGAGTACCTCTTTTTTAAATCAAGCACTGATGACAGCACTCCATTTGTAATACTCTTGCAAGAGTTTTGTTGTACAGGGTTGATACCCAGCTAATGAATCTATTACCAGTTCCAAATTTTACAAGGGACAACTGCATATAAGGCCATTCTATGGAATGAAATGCTTTCTCAGCATCTGAAGAAGGAATCACAGAGGGCACTTTACTGTTAGCAGCCCAAATGGCTGAAAACAGTCTTCTGATATTGTCCTGACTGAACGTAGATTTGATAAAGTCAATTTGATCTTTGTGAACTACCTTAGTTATCACTATTTGTAATCTAAAACTACAGTTTTGGCCAGTACTTAATAATCAATGCTCAATAATGAGATATAGTAGTAATTTGAAGAAACTGTAACAACTGAATCTTGACTAGAAGGGGGTAATCTTTGACAGCTACTGCTGCATCAGATGGTGACCTTGTAGACCGTTTGTCTTTAGAAATTAAAATGGATCCTAGAATTGAGAAGATGCATAAGTTAGAACATTATATCCTAGCCACAGTACTGGGCCCTAGGTTTAAACACAAGCTAGCATCTTTCTTGTCACATGATACCAACCTTAACAGGTACAGAGGCATTCTAATTCTGAAAGTTGTGGCTGAAATAGGAATCAAAACTGATAAGGATGAGGGATTACAAAAATATAAGTGTGTTGTGTACATGCAGAATGCATGCCACCTATAATTACTGAAATGTCTGCATGTGGTTAGCATACACAAAGTGAACCTATGCAAACCAGGTCTAAAAGCAAATCAGGTTTGCATGCTGCAAGCTTGACATGTGTCCAGCAGGTAAGCTGGTATGAACAGCTTCTAAATATGACATCAGGTTCACATGTTGCACACTTGCCCTGTGTGCTGCAACAATGCTGGTGCAAATCTCATCTAAAAAAAACACATCCGTTTCTATTTCTCATACTACTGCTAGCAATTAGAGCCATTAAAATACATTTTACATTGATTTCCCATTTAAGTTAGGTAAACTTATTAATTCTGATCCTTTTGCAAGTTGTTTAATGGCTTTTGATTTGTGTCATTAAATTGCCATTCATTTATAAAGTATTGTTCGCTTACTGCAATAAATACCTAAGATATAGTCAGCCAATATCCCCAATTCCAGATATGTGAATAGGAACCTCTCTGTTGTGAAGCCTGACCTTTTTATTTTGGGTCATGCAAATCTTCTTATGCATATTTAGTGCTACATATGTGTTTGTCCATGACTGTTTCAGCTCACCTACTTTCCCTTTGTCATTCTGTATGGAGCATGCACTGTGGCCATGCTCAGCACTCTTTGTGCTGAGTAGGATCTTGGAAGCATGCACCATACCTCACATTTTGTCACTAAAATGAGGGACATGGACGCTCAGAATGAGGGACAATGAGGGACACTAACCTTCACAATGATCAGGACACATCCTGAAACATGGAGATATGTACCTCAGATCACAATGGAAACCATTGTATTTACCTGTACTGATATTAGCACATGAGAATGAATTTCTACCATAAAGCAGGGGTGCCATTTAGGTAGGGAAGATGGGTCAGTTGCCCCCCCCCCAACATTTGTGCCTAGGTTGTCCTTATGGTGTGACAATATCAGCATTAAATTTAGATGTAATCTTTTACAAAATAAGTGCCCCACTGGTCTGTGAGTGCTCATGCTGCAGGTGCACTCCTGACTCAACTGTATCTGTATTATGTTGTCCACTCTTTCCACCTATTAGTGGTGGCACCATCACATGTGATGTAGAGGAGCTCCAGCCAAGCAAGATCACATGAGTTATGTGAGTGTGACACCGTCTCTCCTGCCACAGAGTAAACAGGCTGCACACTACAGCTCGGAGGAGTTGGTGAGCACTGAACTCCTAATAGCAGTGTTGTGGTGGCATATTTTTGTTGGTCTACTCTTAGTGAGCCTTAGTCTCCACAATGGCTGAAGGGGCAAAGGGTGAGCTCGAAACTAACTCAAGACTAGGTTACCTACTTATTCTACTAGGTTTGCCTCACACACAAAAAACATCACAGACCCCCCCCATGGCAGCAAATTAGACCTAACAGCAGCAGTGACAGTGGTGTGGGCAGCCTTCATAGGCCTTGATCAGTGCAGTGCAGCAGCAGCCAAGCAAGAAGAAAGCAACACATGTTGGGTGCATTTAATTGGTGAGGTGACTTGGTTGCAGACCACACTGGGGACCTGGGATGGTCAGTTCTAGCATCCAGCTTCTGGCAGAAGGATGAAGAAGGAACAGACTGATAACTGGGCTAGTGGCACACTGAGCCAGGCTGCAGGTCCTAGCCAGGTGGCCAGGTAAATAAAAGTATTTTTTTTTTTAACAGGGGGATTGGGTAAGGAGAAAGGACTGAAATATTGATGTGTTTTTCATCTTTCGTCACCTTTGGGTGGTTTCACAACCCATATAGGATGGGTATTGAAAAGAATGGAGTCATGGAGAGAAATCAGGACAAAGTTGTTGGTTTTTTTTTTTTGGTGTGGGGGTTCAGAACTTCAGCCAGGAAAAAAATATGTTGGTAACTGGGTGGGTTTAAACCCAAATCTGATGCACTGCTCTGGATGCAGACAGCTGGATCTTATACATTTGAATTTTTCCTGATTTTGAGATCACCTTTCAGTTACGACAAATACGTTTTATCATTTAGAGACATTCCAGACATTCTAGAGCTTGCCACCGCGATCGGGCAATTCGTCCACTGGACCACCAGCGATATGTAGGGTGCCACATTGATGCCCGCGATCAGGCTGGTGGGGGGGACACTATGCATGGTTCCTCCCCCTCCAGTTGAGCATGCATTCATTTGCATTGCGCTGTTGCTCAGCATGTTTTCTGTGGCGCAACTGCCTCCTGCTGAATATCGCAGAATGGAGCAAGTTTGGACTTGCGCAGGCACAACCCTATAGCGCATGGCACAACCCTTTTGAATATCTGGCCCTTCATGTCTAAATAATTATAAAGGCACTTTTCTAGTCCTACTTCTTATTGAAGGCAAAATTGATCACTACAGGTATATTTAAAGGCACTTAGTCACATCAAAAACACATGAAACATTTTTCTATATAATGTAAATTATGCATTTTTAACTTTATTTTAATTTTAGTTTTTTATTTTTGTTTTGTGCCTATACCAAATGCCTGTATTTTTTAATTTCACCCAGAGCATTTCAAAGTTGATTGCAGAGGAATCCATTTTCTCAGTCACCATTAATCAACTGGAAAGAAAAAAGAACAAGGAAAAATATATAATATAGACTACAAACCACTTATAAAAACTCAATACATGAAGACTCAAGTAACTCTTTTAACATTGCTATATCTGATTTTACTGTTTCAGAAATGGTTTCAAATCCCAGTCAGTGTTTAATACTTTAGGGATTAAACTGTTCAGAGTATAAATCCAAAAACCTTCCTGTTGGAGAAGTTTGTTTAAGCGGTCACCTCCTTTTGGATTGTTTGGTATTTGTTCCAATGCCATAAATCTTATGCCATTCACATGTTGATTATGTTTTCCATAAAGTGTCTTGCTAGGGGTTTATTTATCAGACCAATTTTTATATTTCTGATGTGCTCCTACACTCTCTGTTTCTGCAGTCTGATTATACGCCCTATATAAAACAAATGGCATGGGCACCAAATACCATATACTACGTATGTGCTACTGCACTTCAGGAATGACTTCATTTTCACTTTGTAATCATACTCTTCTAAATCTAACATCCTTCCCTGATTGCAGTAGACACACACGTTGCATCTACTACATTTGTGCATTCCAATTGGTAGAGGTGGTAACCGTGTTCTAATGTCACTTTTTTTTTAACCATATCTACTGTGAACAAGTTTGTCTTTCAGGCTCTCTGCTTTTGAAAGAAGTGATTCTGGATTTGTTACTTATTTCCTTTGCTAATATGGGGTCATTGAGCAGTATTGGCCAGAACTTTCTAACAATTGCAACCATAGAAGTAGCCTGATTATTAAATTGTGTGACAAATGTTACTGGGGCCTCTTTGTTAATATTATTCTGTTTTTTTTTTTTTTTGTTTCAACAATTTTAATCTGTCTTCCTTTTTGGCTCTTTCCAGTGCTTTCTCTAATATTGAATTATTATAGCCTCTAGCTTTACACCTAGATATCATCTCCTCAGCTTCCATTTAAAAATCCATATCTCTGGAACAGTTTCTCTTAATTCTTAGAAACTGTTCAGAAGGTATGGATCTGATGAGTGCAGATGGATGGGCACTATCCACCCTAAGTACACTGTTTGTCACAGTTTTCTTTTGGTAATTCTTGGTTTGAACTTTCATATTCTCATCCACTAACAGTGCAAGGTCCAGAAAATGAATTTTCTCCTTACTCGCACTGTATGTGAACTTTAGGTTTAAGTTATGTGTTTCATTTAGCCACTTCATAAACAAATTAATCTCTTCCTGGGGGCCCTCCCAGACACATAATACATCATCAATGAAACAGTACCATTGCTTGATATTTTTCCTAAATGGATTTTCTATTTCTGAATGTATCATCTCATTTTCCCAGGCCCCCAGGAAGAGATTTGCATAACTAGGGGTCATTGCTGCTCCCATCACTGTTCCTCGTAATTGTAAGTAATACTCCCCATTAAACTCAAAAAAAATGTGTGACAGGGTGAAGTCAAATGCTGCTTCAATACATTTTACTGGAAACTCTGAATTCAGTGCATGATTTTCCAGTGCCTGAATACTGGCTTCAGTGCCATCTCTACGTCGCATACAGGTACACAATGATTCAATATCAGTGTATAACCAGACATAGTTGAGATCCCATTGTAAAACTTTAACCCTATCCAGGACATCCGTCATGTCCCTCAAATAAGATTTCACTTCAGGAAGACATTTTTTAAGAAAAAAATGATTAAATGATTTAATTTGTTGGTAATGGACCCAATCACCGATACTATCGGATGTCCCAGGGAATTCTCTAAATTGTTATGCACTTTAGGTAGTGTATACAGGGATGGAGTGTTTGGTGCATCTTCCCATAATCCCTTAAGTTCTTCCTCAGTGAGGTAGTTCATACTTTTACCAATTCTAATAATGCTAATAGTTCTTTCTTAAAAGCTTCAGTGGGGTTCTTTGTAAGTTTTCTATATTTAGATTCATCACTTAATAATTCTATAACACTGTTTGCATATTTTTCTTGATCCATTATTACAATGTTGCCCCTTTGTCCGATGGTTTAATGACTGCATCTAAAGCCATTAGTTCCTTTAATGCTTTCCTCTCTTGATAGTTTAAATTGTTCCTTTTAACTGCTCATATAACATTTTCTTAATTTCTTTTAAAACTACTGTTTCAAAACATTTAACAACAGGATTGTTAGTGACAGGGCAAAATAAAGATGCAGTCTTACATAGTTTTTTCGCTCAGATCTAAGTCCATCACAGTTTCAACTACTAACATTATTTGACTGTGCTGAGTCTCCCCTCTGAATGCCCTGCATGAGAGATTCCAAATTCAACAGATCCTCATTTTCTATTCCAGTCATGCTAGCATCCATACATTCAGACATTTCCCCATCATTGTCTAAATTAACCAACAAATCAATCATTTCTTGATCAGCACCAGATTCTCCCCACTTCCCGTGTAAAAAATCAGAAGCAATGTCAAAGCCCATTTCCAGCTGCTTTTTCTTTGCAAAAAATTCTTTAAGATTAAATTTTCTAAACAGTTTAATTAAGTCCACCTGAGTTTTAAATTTGTCAATGTCACAAGATGGAGAGAAATTAAGGCCCTTTTGAAGTAAGCTGAACTTGTAAGAACCTGTCAAGAAATTTCTACCAAATTAAAGTTTGGATTTAAACTTGGCAAGCAGTGTTTGTCCTTCTTTGACTGGGAGTGCAGTGAGTTTATTGGACACTTGTAAGGGAAGACACCTGTTCTTAGGGATGCATTAAATACTTTAGTGATGGGAATAGCTACCTCATTTAGTACCAGAGTTAGAAGCTTCATATCAAGGAGGTCACTACCCTTCCGAATCTTACCTAGTGCCTGTTTTATTTATTTAATGGTTTTGTGCTTGTGTAGCAGCCTAAAGTAGAAAGGGGGTGCACTTGTTGATGAACCCCTAACAGACAGTGGGTGTGGAGAGGAAGGGGATAGATAATCTCTGGGTAGCACCATACCTAAGCCAGTAAAAGCCTTGTTGACATTTGCAATGTTACATGGCTCTTGAATTGACCAGATCAAGGTGATGATTAGCTCAAGGTGAGGTCTAGAAGCTTTTCCTGTAAAAGATTTTACAGAGTCCCAAAACTCTACCATAACCCCAGCTCCTCTGTAGCAGGTCATTATAATAGTAGGCCTTAGCCAGATGAATGAGTTTAGTGCATTTGTTCCTCGATGCTCTGTAGGTAGTGATGACTGATTTTTTGGCAGTTGCTTTTGCCCTATGCCAGAGGTTGTCCCTCTGGTACATGAGCTCAATGAGAGAGCCAGAGAGCCAGGGGTTTTGTGCCCCTTTGATTGTTTTAGTTTTGTAGGGGGGAAATATGTCATATGCCTTGTTGAACATAGCAATGAAGTAGTTGAGGGCTTCATTGCCATCCTGCTCCCTGTCCAGTGGTGACCAGTCAACAAGGTTAAGGTATTGTCTAAAGGCATACAGTTGACCTGCTCTGAGTGATCTGTTTCAAATGACCTGGGGAGCACTTTTAGATAGTTTATTCAACTAGGTGCATGTGATAGGGGAGTGATCACTTAGTGTGTCAGGTAAGACTGCAACCTCGGAGATGTGCTCCAGGTTGGACAGCCATACGAACTGGGGTTGTCTACAGGCCTCCAGACCAGGGGGAGGAAATAGACACATTACTGTTAGAAGATATACAAAACATGACAGCTAAAGGGGAAGTTCTGATAATGGGAGACTTCAACATGCCAGATATGGATTGGTCAATACCAGCAGGAACATCTGCCAGAACTAGACACATAGTAGATTCCCTGCAGGGGGAGGGCCTCAAACAACTGGTACAACAACTCACAAGAGACAGGGCTATCCTAGACCTAGTGCTGACTAATAGGGAAAGGATCACAGATCTCCAGGTAGAAGGTCACCTAGGGGACAGTGACCATCACATGGTATGTTTCAGTTTGGCCACTAGAACTAAATCATCCTATTCCAAGGCAAAAATATGGGACTTCAGAGGAGCTGACTTAGATAAGATAGCCATCAGAATTAAGCTAGCCCTTGCAAGAAGAAATACAGGTGAGGGGGTAAAGGCAAAGTGGGCAAGCATGAAAGATGCAATACTTAAAGCAACATCCCATTGTGTTAGAGAGAAAGGCAAGAGCAAAAGTAGAAAAGTAGAAGGAAACCACTTTGGTTCTCAAAAACAGTAGCAGAAAAGGTCAGAGCCAAAAGGCTGGCCTTCAGGAAATGTAAGGGAACGTAGTGGGATGAAGATAGGGAGGCATACCAAACTTCCCTACTGGAAGACAATAAGGCAGGCAAAGGCCCAAACTGAGGAAACATTAGTATGAACAGTAAAAGAAGGTGACAAGACTTTCTATAGATACATTAGTGAAAGGAGAAAGTCCAGAGGGTGTATTGCTAAGATCAAAGGGGATAAGGGGGAGTATGAGGTGGAGGACCAAGGAAAAGCATCTATCCTAAATAGATACTTCTGCTCAGTATTTACTGAGGAGAAGGTAGGGCAGGGCCCACAGCTCAGCACCATGGACACAAGGAGGAGGAAGGTGTGCACTAGTCCCTTCACAAAAGAAAGTGTCCTTCAAGAGCTCAATAAGCTCAGAGTGGACACGGCAATGGGACCTGATGGCATACATCCCAGGGTACTAAAGGAGCTAAGGGTGGAACTAGCACAGCCATTATCAGAACTGTTTATTAAATCTCTGAGCACAGGAAAGGTCCCAGAAGACTGGAGAAGGGCTCATGTGATCCCGCTTCACAAGAATGGTAGCAGAGAAGAGGCAGGGAACTACAGACCAGTCAGTTTTACCTCAGTAGTGGCAAGATTATGGAGGCACTCCTTAAGGAAATGATAGTGCAACATCTGGAATCCATAGGAGCACAGGATCCAAGACAGCATGGGTTTACAAGAGGAAGGTCCTGTCAAACTAATCTCATATATTTCTTTGACTGGGTAACCAGAGTGGTGGACTAAGGGGAAACAGTTTATTTAAATTTTATTTATTTATTTTGTCTAGGATTACAAATACCTTTGAGCCAAGGCTCTTTGACAAAGGTTCCACATCAGTTAATAACAAACAACATGGGACAACAGTGAAATAACAGTGAACAATGCATGTTACAATAGAGCTGTTGAAAAAGGACAAGTATAGGAAGAGGAGGGCGTAGAGGTAGAGGAGAAGTGTGGGTAGTGAAGAGAGGCAGCTATAATGAAGTGGAGTACATGGCTAGAAAGCATGTGCCCACAGGGAAAGGGTCAGGTCAGGTGCCCAGGGGTGGCAAAGAGACAGGGATGAAAAAGGGGGGGGGACATGGATGTAGCTGGTGGCATCTGTCAAACAACAAGTGGAAAGGACTGACGGATGGGAAAGTGGGGACAGGGTGAAGGGGAGGAAGTGCATAAGTGGGCAAAGTGCTACAAGAGGCCAAAAAAAGGCTAAAGAGGTGATTTGAAAACCTGAGATTTGAAGTGGCACTGCAGGAGCTGGGAAAGGGGGACGGGGGGGGGCCAGGGCATTAAGTAGAATATCAGATGGGACAAAGGCTGTGTAGGTCATGAGCTAGGAGAGGTAGTCACAGGAGCTAGAGGCAGTGAGATGGGCCTGGAGACTGGTTTTGAACAGACCTAGTATTGTGGCAGAGGAGATGGTGTGGCTGAGACCATTCAGCCATAGAGGAGCCCTGTAGGTGAAAGAGCTTTGGCCTTGTGTAGTACGATAGAGAGGAACTTGTAGATTCTGGGTTATCAAGCTCCTGGTGTTCTGTCAATTGGTGTTTTGATGTAACAAGGCAGTAACACCAGGGGGTGTGAGGCCAAGGTTGATTTTTCCCACCCTAGCACATGTGAGATACTTTATTCGGTTGGAGAGTTGGAGCCATCCAGATTGTTCACAAAGGGCACAGGTGTGGGTGAGGTGGCGGGCACCAGTTGTAAGTCAGCAAGCTTTGCTAAGGGCAGTTGTTATATGTCAGAGGGCGGACATCATGGTGGAGCCATAGATAACGAGGCCATAATCAATAATTGACACCACAGAGCTCTGGATGGCAATCTGACTTCAGCAAAGCTTTTGATACTGTTCCACATAGAAGATTGATTAATAAGCAGGGTAGGCTCGGGGTGGGTTAGAAGTTGGTCAACTGGGTGGCAAACTGGTTGACAGGCAGAAAACAGAGAGTGGTGGTAAATGGTATACAGTCAGTAGAGATGCAAGTCACAAGTGGGGTACCTCAGGGATCAGTCCTAGGGCCAGTCCTCTTCAATATCTTCATCAGTGACATTGTAGATGGACTGGAGGGTAAGATTTGTCTGTTTGCAGATGACACCAAGATGTACAACAGAGTAGATGATCCAGATGGAGTGGGCAGAATAAGAAGAGATCTGGATAAACTGGCAAAATGATCGGAAGAGTGGCAAATGGGGTTTAACGTAAAGAAGTGCAAGATCACACACATAGGGAAGAGAAACCCTGAAACCACCTATAGATTGGGAGGGGAGTTGCTGGGAATCACAAGGGAAGAAAAAGACTTGGGCATTATCAATCACAGATGATCTGAAATCATCCAAGCAGACCACTGAAACAGTAAGTAAGACTAGATGGAGGTAACCCATGAGGTGGGCACATGCGGAAGGGTGCCATCCATAACGGCAGCTCCTTCCCGGCGCAATCCCTCATGGTGATGGGAGGGTAGGGTGACTGGATGAGGCTGTGAGTGAACTGGGGACAGGATGTCACCATGCATATGCGGGGGTGGGAGCCACACGGCAAGCGTGGGCTGGGAGGGGGTGGAGAGGCTGTAGGGGAATGTGTTGTGGTGGCTGGCCGAGCTGCATTGTGACATCGGGGGTTGGCTAGTGGTTGTGGTGGGAGAGGTACCGGGTTCGGGATCGGGCACTGGTGCGATTTCATTTTGCCCGGTCCAAACCTTTTTTTTTTTTGTTGCTTTTACCCCGCCTGACATGCACCCCCCTGGAGTTGAGAATCCTTAAGTAGGGGTGTGCGGGGGGTGAAGCCCCCAACCAGGGAGGGAGGGAGGGGGATACCCCCACACAGAATGTAGTAAAGAACTGCCCTGGTACCATTGTCCTGAGACGTCGGGGTTGTCAGAGTGCCGAAAATGTTTTCGGCACTCTGACTGAGCGATAATGGTGATCACCTTTAGTTGTTCGCCATTATCACATAGACCCCTAGATGGATTTTGGGGTATATTAGTAGGGGTATTGCAAGTCAAAAGAGGGAAGTAATAATCCCACTTTACAAGACAATGGTTAGGCCCCATCTGGAGTACTGTGTGCAGTACTGGAGGCCACACCTGCACAAGGACATTAGCAAAACTGGAGCAGTCGAGAGAAGGGCAACCAAAATGGTGCAGGGACTGCATCAGGAAACATATGAGGACAGATTGACAGAGCTCAATATGTATATCCTAGAACAAAGGAAAGAGAGAGAGAGAGAGAGAGGTGATATGATCAAAACATTCAAACATCTTAAGGACATTAACAAGGTGAAAGAATTTAACATGTTTCAATATAAAAAACAGGCAGGACAAGAGGACACAGCATGAGATTAGAGGGAGGCTGATTAAGGGGGAATGTGAGAAAGTTCTTTTTCACAGAAAGGGTGGTGGATGCATGAAACAGCCTACCTCAGGAAGTGGTGGATATGAATACAGTGCAGGGCTTCAAACAGGCGTGGGTTAGGCATAAGGGAGCAATAAAGATGAGTATGAATAGATAGGCCATTGACAGAGTACAGGCCTATGGCACATTCATAAGGTAGAAAAAATAGACAGATTGGATGGGACTTGAGATCATTATCTGCCGTCAACTTCTGTCTTTCTATGTTGGTGGCAAGGAGCCAGTCTATGAGCGTACTAGTCCCCATTTTGTAATTAAATCTGGTGGGTTGAGTTATAAGCTGTGTGAGGTAGAGTCCTGAGAATTGGTCATGGACAGAGGCTGAATCATTAGCCTGCCAACTGACATTGAAGTCACCGACACTGATATGTTCCAAGTTTTGCTTGTATTGCTCTAGGTTGATGATTACCTGTTGGATTCCAATAGTGCGGGTACCAGGCGGAAAGCAGACAGTGGATAGTAAAAGCACTTTATTCTGATTTTTTAATTTTTTTTTTTTATTCTGTTTGCCAATGATATGTTTGAGGCTTGTTACTTATGCTTCCTTAGTGCGGAAACTAGTGGGTAGTAGTTGTGCTCTGAGATCGCTTTTGAGATAGACTAAGCAGCTACCTCCACACAGGTGCCAACTCCCTGGATGCAAGACTGTTCAAGCACCCACAAAGTTGACTTAAGCACCCTCAATGTTTTGAGGGCAGCTTGCAAAAAAGGACTACCAGGGAAAATGACCATAGGAAAAATGCTACCTACTGGCAGTGAGCACCCGCAAAGGTTCATAAAAGTTGGTACCCCTGCACCTCCACATTTGGATAGCCTATCCTGGTGGTACACAGTAAAACTATCTAGGGTAATTGCATCATCACTGACTTTTGGGGAGAGCCCATGTCTCGGTGATGGCCACCATGCCCACCTCCCCATCTGCCATGAGAGCCTGTAACTCTGCTGTTTTGTTCCCTAGACTTCTGGCATTCACGGTTACCACCCTCCACCCTGCTTCCTTCCTCCTTCCCCTCTCCTTACTCGCTCTCCCTTTCTAGCATCCCCTCCTGACCTCCCCCTAAGTCCCTTGCTGCTGGTATGGGGGGAAAGCTCATTCGGCTTTCCCTACCTGTGGATCCTGCCTGGCTCCTGCCCACTTGCCACCCCCCTCTTTTAGTTTAAATTCTCACTGTTTGCTAAGTATTCCCCCAGTTTCTGTTTCAATACCCTCCTTACTGAAGTGTAACCTGTCCTTAGTGTGATCACTGCCCTCCAGGTCCTCCCCCATCCCCCACCAGCCCATACCCTTTGGACTGACACCACTCTCTTAGCCACATATTAAATCCCTCTATCCTCAGCTTCCTTGACGTGCTTGCCCTGGGTACTGAAAGCACCTCTGAGAAAGTTACTGATCTTCTTGCCTCCTCACAGATCAGCCCCAGTTCCTCAAACCTCCTCTGGACTACATCTACCATATTTCCTGCCAGGTCATTTGTTCCCAAATGCAGAACTATGTGAGATGTCTCCCTACCCTTCCTAGCATACTTCAGAACAGACTGACACACCCTTTCTGCTGTCATACCTGGTGTGGCCTCCACTCATATGTGACTATGCTTCCTCATCTGATCCCTTTCAGAACTGAGTCTCCCAGCACTAGGATCCCACCATTTTCATGTTCTACTCACCTTGTTCTTCCTTTATCCTATCCCCTTCCTCTCCACTCCTCCTCCTCTTTCAGTGCAATTGTTCCCCCTTGCACTCCAGTTGTAATGTCCCCTGTCCCTGCTCTACCCTCCTTCTCCCCTTTCTTCTCTGATTTTGCCTCCCCTTTCTGCCAGACTCCATCTGCCTCCTCACCATGATGCATCCCTACCCCTTTCTACTCATACCTCCCTTCCCCCCTCCTCACAACCCCCTTACTTGACCTATCCCCAAACCATATTCTTTTAACCCTTTGGCCCCCCTCCAGTTCCTTTCTCACCTGGTCTGTCATCCTCTCCTCCTCCCAGCACTCCCCCTAACACATCACCCAATCCTGCCAGTACTATGAACCAATATTTTGATGTCCTTTCACTACAATCTAGTTCCTCCTTCCTTCTTTTCTGGTCACCACCCCACCGCTGATGACTCTGTGACTATTAGATTCCTCCTTCCCTCTCATCCTCCATTCCTGCCCTTTCCCACCTTCATTTGTCCTCTGAACCGAGACCCCCATCTCCCTCCCCATCTGCCATCTTCTTCCCACTCCTTTCCACACCTATCTCTTTAATCTGTCTTCCCCCTCAGTTACCCTCCTTCCCTCCCCAGCCACTGAGGTGTCCTCCATTGCAGCCCACATTCCCCTCCTAAGCTCATTTGTAAACAGCTGATCTCATTCCTAAGCTGCCTTATTTGCCTGCACACCAAACACCCTCCCACTCTCCACATAATGACAGGTAGATTGTTCTGGATTTTTTTTGTTTTGTTTGTTTGTTTTTTTGTGGTTCTGTTGTGCAGCATTGGGGGGGGGGTGAGTTAGCATGGCTATAAGTTTTAAACTAAGGAGATCAAGAGAATCAGACTGAGAAGCTGTGATGGCACTTTCCCAACCTCCACTCCCCATAGATGATGACACACATCCAGCTTGGAGCAGTACTATATTGGCCATCCTTTGGTGAAGCATGGGACTTGGGAACTTCAGTAATATTTAAAATGTTGTCGTGACTAAAAAAACTTAAAAATATGTGTTTTGGTTGTGTGTGGATGGTTTTGTGATACGGTGATGGTGATGGAGGGGAGTTAGATTGCCTCATATTTGTTGCTCAGGAAATGTCGGTTAGCCAGATAAAAAAATAGCGGGTCTGCCATTTCAAAATAGCCAGTGCCCATTGATACTGGTGATGAGGTCAGTTGGGATTGGCACTTTTAATACCCAGGCTTTGCTGTCCAAGAGACGCCCACCTTGACGGCTATATCAGGCAATCAGAGTCCAGGGATTTCTTAGACCATTTTCCTAGGTTCTATTAACCAATCAGTCTGTAAAATAAAGTGTGGGCAATAGCAAAAACTCTTTTTTTGTAACACATTGTCAGTGTGTAACCCCCTTGTTCCCAGGAGTTACTAGAATACTACTTAGAATCAGTGACAGGCAGGAAGAGGCAGCTTGTAAAAATGCCAGTTAAATGGATTTCATAGTGTCCCACTCTGTTTTTCAGTCTCAGCTGAGCTGGATTGATGGTGCCACTTTAGAACTGTCACAGCAGCATAAGCCACAATGGAATGCTAGCTGGGGATTAGCTGTAGAATGCTGAGTTAGAGTTCAGTCTGTCTGTAGAGTGGAGAGTGAAGAGGAGGCTGCTGCCTGGGCAGCTCCTCAGATTTAGCTCTAACAGAGAGCTACCTCTGGAGATTGAATAGTTTGTTCTTACCCTAGATGAAGAACATAGAAGACCAGAAAGTGAAGTGGTAGAGACTATTCCTAGAAGGTTTTCCAGTGCCCCATCCCCAGAGGGATGGGATGGGGGAAATTCCAGGATTATGGGACAATCCCCTGGTCCTGTCTGGACTATGCTGAAGCTGCCTGAGATTCACCTGTTCTGTGAGTACCCAAGACTTTTGTGTGGAAAAAGCCCTGGGGCATCTGCATTCCTGGGTGAGTTTTTTTTCTGACAGAGGGTCTCTGTCATTCTATTTAAAAGTGTCTGCCTACTATGGGGTCCAGAGAGAGGCTTGCCAAGTACAGAACTTTTAGTCTGTTTCTGTTTAAAAGTGTCTGCCTACTATGGGGTCCGGAGAGAGACTTGACGAGTACAGAACTTGATTTAAAGGTGTCTGCAAAAGTGGGGGTCTAGTGAAGAGACATTGCCAATTACAGAACTTTAAACTTCTGGACACCCCAGAGGTATGAGAAAGTAATATGTTAAATGTGAAGGACATTTCAAGATAGCATCTACAAGAGTTTCTAAGAAGGGTGTTATTAACCAGATGACTGGCCAAGTATAAAACTGGAAGCAAAAGGTGGGAGACCCCCCCCCCCATCTGGAGTAACCATGTTTACCTCTCCAGATTCAGTTTGGACACCTTTGTTTTCTCTCAGTGCATTTGGCCAGTGACTGAAGAAAATACCTAGACATGGGATCTGGATTTTCTGTGAGCCTGAGTGTGCGCAGAGGTGGTCTAGGGTGCCACCAGTAATTCCTCATGAAATATGGAAAAGTCTCCTAGTACAGGCCAAGGGTGCCTAGTCAAGAGAATTGTACCAGATCTGGCCATGTGTGCCAATTTCCATTCAGAACCTGAGGGGTTGCTGTGTGTGCTCTGTACCTCAGTAATCTGCATTACCAGTGGCAGTAGCCCTGTGGGGGTCCATCTTCACTTTGTATTACTCTCTGTGTATGTGAATAAAAGCCACACTCTAGAATTCCAACCTGGTTTGGACAGTACTGTTATTGCTTCCACTGTGTCTGGATTTACTTGGATGCCCCTTTCCAGAAGTACAAACTTAGCATAATTCTGAGCAAACGTTTTCTCCCAGGGACCCAGGTTGATGGCAATGTTAAATGGTCCCCCCAGGTGTGAGCCAGGTAGTTGCTACACTTGGTTTGCCTGTCTGAGGATGGCAGATTATGAAGTAGAAGTATTGGTAAACACAACTGTTCATAGTGACAACCCCATCCCTCTCATTGGTGCCATGTGTGAGAGGAGCAGCCCTGCTAGTTGAGCAAGGTGGGCCGGTGGGGGGAGGTTACAAAATGGAGGCACCGCTGAGGATGTGTTTGGATTTGGGAGAAAACAAGAGATGTTTGCTCAAATTGTGACTAGTGTTTTGTCTGTCTGGCAGGTGGTAGCCCAAAATCTGGAGCTTTGCCCATAAGGGATTTGCCAGAGAAGTGCCATCCGTACATATCGCTGTGTGCCTACTGTTAATGTGCTGCTGTGTTTGTGCCAACATTTACCAAGGAGCTGTAAAGCCAGATTGTGTGTGCCCCTTGTCCTGTATCAAAAAGAACGCTTGCCAGCTTTAATTTTCAAGTTGTGACAAGGAAAAAGTATGGAGAACTGTGGGAAACAAAGAGACATTTTTGCCCTGAAAGTTTAAAATGCTTGCTGTGTAAACTGGGGTTGTCACTAGAGAAATTGCCATAAGAAATGGTTAAAATGGTGCTCCCACCGTGACGTTACAGTTGAAGAGAAAAAAGTTGTTTTGCACTTTAAATTTTGCCTGCTTGACGATCGCCGTGAAGGAGAAGAGCATGAGAAGAGAGAGAGGCTCATTTGCATGGCATTGAGTGATTGGTGAGACTGCAATCAGTCCTTCCCCCAAGCCAGCTTCAGAGTGCTGCCCAGTGTTTCAGAGGGAGACAGCGAGTGGTGTGAGAGCTGGTTAGCCAGGAGGAGCGTCACGGTGATTGCAAATGTTCTAAAAGTTAAAAAATCTGACTTTTCTGCACTAAAGCGGGCTCAATTCATATTCCAATTGACTGGGGATAAAGCGTGGAGTTGGTAGGGACAATCTGCAGGATTACCAGCCCGTTTCAACCCAGAGGCCTTCCAGGATTGGCTGCAGGCCAAGAATTTCCATCGAAAAGCCAGCTACTGATTCAGTGAGTACCATTCAGCAAAACTGAGCACAAACCGTGTGTGATTTTTCTATAGCCAGCTGGATCTGTGTGTAAACAGTGAGATTGTTTTTGCAAAGAAGGACTATGTAAAGTAATCAAACCCAAGCAAGAATTCTGAGCATTAGACTGTGAGTATGTATTATGGATTCGCCAACAACGTAATTTTCTGAGCAAACAGACAGACTGAATTGTATGAGAGGCTGCAACAAACAGGCAATCCTGTTCAAGAAATACTGTGGCTTTAGTGACTTTAAGCAAGGAAAAGTGATTGAAAGCTAATGGTAAAGTCCTAGAAAATCATATAGATGTGCTGAGGAAGCAAAACAGCACAGTCTGTGCAGTTTGAGTAAAATTTATCAGTATGCAGTAAATCGGATGTGCAGTGGCTTGAGTCAGATACAGATTGTTGATGCACCAGGAGTGCTGCCGCTAATACAGAGTGGGGTAGTAATGTAAACAGAGCACCAGGGATCCATTTTGTGAGACTGTTCCAAGTAGAGCGAACTCAGTGAGAACAGTGAACTTTTGTATGTTTTCCTACAGTCTTGTCTTCAGGACCATCCTGCTACCCGGATCATGCCTGGGCTATGATAGTTGAAGAGGTTACCAGCTGAAAGAAATAGAGAAATGTTTCTATGCTGGAAGTTTTCCTCCTCATGTTGTGATTCCTGGATACCCTGTGAGAGCATGCATACTGTGCCTCAAGGCTGGAAGGGACATTTTCATAATTCCTTACTGTACAGGGTGCTTAGAGAAGCAAGGTCTAACTAGTGCACCTAAGATTCGTTTGGCTCCCATGTGGACAAAGCTTAAAGATCCTGCAAGTAACAGCACACAGCACCAGGTTGAACCTGTTGGGGGAGGCCCAGCAGAGTGTGGCACAAGGGAAGAGGGTGTAGATGTACTGGCAGAGCAGAGTCCTCTTGATGTCTCCATGCCTGTGTCACAGATGGAAAGTGCAAAGACAGAATCAGTGGATCCATGGAGAGAGGGTCCTAGTCCTAACCTCATTGGAGAAGGTGAAGTTCGAGATACCCTAGACTGGGAGGAGTCTACCTCCGCACCAAGTGAAGAGTGGACTGTCTCAGGAGGGAGGACCAACAGCATACTCCTGGGCCCTGGTCCTTAGTGAGGAAGAGGAGGAGGAGGGAGCTATTTATCTTTACGATGAAAGTGCTAGTCCACAGCCTCGGGCTCTTGCCTCGGAGGAACCAGAAGAAGAAGTTGGTGACTCCACAGCCCTGCCCACAGAAGTAGGGGTCAGGGACCAGTTCTATGTAGCTTTGAGTATGCAACACTGGCAGAACCAGGAGTGGTCACCCCCAAGCCAGCCCGGGGTCATGAACTGACCAAGAGTAGTAAGGAGGAAAGACTGGTTTGTAGGAAGGCAGATGAGATCTATGGGATGTCCTTTCCTACCTTTCCTCAGACAGTCTGAGAGGAGATTGACAAAAACAAGAGAGCCTGGCTAGTGGAAGAGGCAACCAAAAACCTGCATCCAGGTGCAACTCGATATGTCAGAGACAAAGTTGTCAGAGGCAAACTCTAGTTTTGGAAGTTGGGCAGGACACTGTTCATAGACACTGTATGTTTTGTGTATGATAAAGAAAACAAGACTTTCTGTAATGTGAATTGTGAATGTCCAGACAGGGTCATGATTCTTGCACCTGATCAATTGTGGTACTACCCTCAATGTAGCCAGCATCCTGTGAATGTGCCCATGCCTACTAAGTGGAAAGCAGGACAGTGGTAGCAAGTGCTGCCATCCAGCCATTGCCGTACCCATGTTGTTCCACTAGTCTGGTGTTCCAGGATCCAAAGGTGCATCTAGATTCATCAGCCTTGCAGTGTGCCTTCCAATTCCATCGCCTGGCCTTCCAGATGATATCAGCCAGAGATGACATCAGTCCAGCTGTTTCCTGATTTATCGCCTGGGATTTTGGATGACTTCAAACCAGCTGTTCCTTTCGTGTTCCAAGGTTCCATCTCCTAGATGATGTCAGCTCAAAATGACATCAACCCAGCAGTTTCCAGATGTCCATCCTGTTGTTTTTCTGAAGAGTTCTGTCCAGCTGTATCTAAAAAATGCTGCCAAGGAGAGTCTTTGGCTGGAGACCCAGGTGCTGTTCCATTTTTTGTTTTTCAAGGGACTGGTAAGTCCACACTTTTCTTACTTTATTGATACTGCAATACTCATCCTACACCTGACAGACTACAGACTGCTGAACTGTACACAAAGACTCTCCCCTTTTGAAATTTACAGTACTTCAAGAACTGTGCTTCACCGTGTTCCGGCCCAGGAGAGATTATTTCATGGACCTTGCCTTCGGGCACTATTTGTCTCTAGTTGGGACATTTAGGGCCTTCCATCCCCAAAAGGTGTATTGTACATAATGTTGATGTTTTCTACTTTTCTACCTCTTTTCTAAAAAATATTTTGGGGGATTCTCCAGTATTTTAATGGTAAGGGTTTGGTCATGTACTGTGTTTTGTAGATTTGGGGTGTGTTTTGTCTTTTCTCTTTCAGGTGGATCCTGAAGAAGAAAGAAAAGAAGACAAGAAGAGGATTGTAGGGACTCATCAGAGTTATTCTGTGCATTAAAGTGTTGTTTTTTTAAAGTACTGTGTAGTTGTTAATGAGTTAACCTTTTTCCTTCCACAGGTGTAGTTGTGGGGGAGTGTTGGAGTGTAATTCTCGTGTGTAGCGTTAGCTCTGGGGTGTTTGGTTTGCAGGTGTCCTGGGATAGGGTGAGGTTCCCCTGTTTTAGGTAGGTTTGTTTTGGTCAGATAGGTTTTCCCTAGAGGGCTAGGGGGGGATAGACAGGCTGTGGTCCTGACTGGCCATAGGGACCACAGTACTGGTCTAGTAGGGCTGTGCTCTGGACAGTTCATTCAGGGTCACTGGTTTTTATAGTAAGACCATAGTGTAGAGGTTGATGCATCAGCCAATGGCCTCTGGGCCCTTAGTGTTGCCTGCCTATGCCTGGCACATGGTAGGAAGGGCCTGATCACCCCCTCTCCATAGATAGCACATAGGGCAGGATGGTCTGGTGCCAGGTAGACAGTGACTGGGGACAGTCATTTTCCTGGCCGAGGGTGGGTGTAACCCCCTTGTTCCCAGGGGTTACTGGAATCCCACCTTAGCATCAGTGGCAGTCAAGGAGATGCAGCTTGTGAAATACCAGCTAAATGGATTTCACAGTGTCCCACTCTGTTTTTCAGTCTCAGCTGAGCTAGAGTGATGTTGTCACTTTAGAATTGTCCAGCAGCATAAGCCACAGAACTTTTAGTTCATATCTGATTTAAAGGTGTCTGCTAAAGTGGGGGTCTAGTGGAGAGATATTGCCAATTACAGAACTTTTAACTTCAGGACACCTCAGAGGTATGAGAAAGCAGTATGTTAAATGTGAAAAACATTTCAAGATAGCATCTAAAAGAGTTTCTGAGAAAGGTGTTATTAACCAGATGAATGGCCGAGTATAAATTTGGAAGCAAAAGGTGGGAGACCCCCCCCCCCATCTGGAGTAACCATGTTTATCTCTCCGTGTT
The DNA here is from genome assembly GCA_016271365.2 of Neoceratodus forsteri. Classification (NCBI taxonomy): domain Eukaryota; kingdom Metazoa; phylum Chordata; order Ceratodontiformes; family Ceratodontidae; genus Neoceratodus; species Neoceratodus forsteri. The sequence goes on from CM057452.1 coordinate 828,914,024, forward strand.
AAGTCTGGGCACCTTTGTTTTCTCTCAGTGCATTTGGCCAGTGCCTGAAGAAAATACCCAGATGTGGGATTTGGATTTTATGTGAGCCTGAGTGTGCTCAGAGGTGGTTGAGGGTGTCACCAGTAATTCCTCATGAACTATGGGAAAGTCTCCTAGTACTGGCCGAGGGTGCCTAGTCAAGAGAAGTGTACCAGATCTGGCCATGTGTGCCAGTTTCCATTCAGAACATGAGGGTTCGCTGTTTGCATGCTCTGTACCTCAGTAATCTGCATTACCAGTGGCAGTAGCCCTGTGGGGGACCATCTTCACTTTGTATTGTATGTGAATAAAAGCCACACTCTAGAATCCCAACTTGGTTTGGACAGTACTGTTATTGCTTCCACTGTGTCTGGATTTACTTGTGTACCCCTGTCCAGAAGTACAAACCTAGCATAATTCTGAGCAAATGTTTTCTCCCAGGGACCCAAGTTGATGGCCATGCTAAATGGCCCCCACAAGTGTGAGCCAGGTAGTTGCTACACTTGGTTTGCCTGTCTGAGGATGGCAGGCTACAAAGTAGAAGTATTGGTAAACAGAACTGTTCATAGTGATAATCCCCATCCCTCTCATTGGTGCCATGTTTGAGAGGAGCAGCCCTGCTAGTTGAACAAGTGGGACCAGTTGGGGGGAGGTTACAAGTGTGTGATACCTGAATAAACCAACTGACCTTTGGTCTCATTGTTTATTTGATATTACACACCATGCGTGTGTAAAAAGCAAAAAAAAAAAAAGTACTTATTACACACAGTTGACAAAAGAGTGTCTTCAATCAGCAGTATTTACTAGTCCCCATGTAGGTTTTTTGACCAGTAGTGGTTTTCTGTCTAACACATTACTTTGCTCAATTTTATTTTCATTTTCTTAAATCCTTGAATTTAGGTATGCGATTTTAAGTTTTGAAAAGTTGTCACTCCCCCACCACACTCACCATGAAAAATAAAATATCATGGCATGGTTCTATGCTGTTTACCATCAGAAACAGTTGGTAGCTCCATCCTACTACATCAACACTATGAATCTAATATTCACATTCAGAAAGTAACCTCAACAGAAAGGGTGTTTAAAAATTGAAAGTGCTGGACATCTTTAGTGTCTTGATTCAGTAATTACAACGTAGTTATAACAGCTGATTTAAAAATGTGAAACATTTAAAATTACACTAATTATGAATCTAACAATGTCACAAATATATTTTTGATTAAAACAATTATTGTGCCTTATATGATGACATTTTTGGCCAGCTAATAAATACTGCTGCTTTAAGTTGAATGTGCTTTATTTAGCAGCTGTTTAGAAAGACGCAGGGGCTGTCTGATGTCCAAGTGGCAGGGCACTGAGCTGCTGTACCAGCAGCTTAGCTTTCGGAGTTGACTTGGATGGGCTGGAAACTAGGCAGCCAGGCTAGAAGGGGTGCTGCCCAAGGTAATGCATATCATCTGATGCAGGGTTAGTAGTCTCTTCTGCTGATGCAGTAACCCCCTGATGGTGAACTGTGAGTTTGTTCCACCATCAAGGGGACAATAACAGTGTCTGATCTGGAAACAGACCTGCATGTTGCTTCAAGGAGGCGGGAGAGGCAAGGAGCAAAGAAACATAGGGAGAAAACATCTTCGTTATCTTAATTATGGCTGCTGGAACACTCAGGACATAGGCCATGGGGACAGCACTAGGGTAGGAGTGGTCAGAGTTGGGAGATCACTTGCACATAACCTGAATCCCTGGAGGCAGGTGTGGATGGAGAAAAATGTACATGAATGAAACAGAATGCTGCACAAGCAAAGTCTCCTATATAGATTAGGTTGCAGGAAGACCCAGGACTGGATTTTCAAAGCTCCAGAAATCCCTGCAGCTGTGGAAAAATGGTACGGCTGCTGGGACCAGCCATAACATCTTCTGCAGCTGCTGCAGATAAGAATACCGATCTCCGCAGCTGCAGAGATTTTGGTCTGCAACTGGAGTGGCAGTGTGGGGCTTAGTCCCAAAACTGTTTGAGAATCCAGCCCCATATATTTTGCGTCACATCATTTGAGCACATTGCTCTGAGCTGGAGCTCAGCTCTGTATTTAGTTGAATTCATAAAAGCTTCCTAAATATATAACCTGAAACACACTATATGGACACCAAACAGTCTCTTCATTTCTCACTCATTATTGAAGGGAACTTAAAGAGCAGCTGACACCTTTGGGAAAACGTTGAAAAACATAATTGCAGAACACAGTTCACCTTTTATTTCATATCTCTATTTCCTCTCTTCATTATTTATTACTGAAAAAATTCTCACAAAAACATGATCTTTATCCCTTTTGACTTCATCTGCCTCTGCAGGTTACTCCCTACTTGACATCATAATACCCTGCTGTGACATCACAATCTGTTGCCATAAGTACAGCTGCGATGTCACAAGCAGAGTATTATGACATCATGCTGGGAAGAAGCAACAGGAGTTGCTGAAACCTCAAGAAACAACTATCCTGTTTTTTGAAGCAAATGACCTCAGTAATTAGTAATGGGGTAAGAAATACAGAGCTTATGAGAAATAAGTGACTTTATGTCCAAACATTATATTTTTTAAAGTTCTTCTTGAGTTGTCAGTGGCTCTAATAGTAGCACAGTATTACTAATCAGTAATACTGTCACTAAAACAATTGTTGCAACAGTGGAGGAACAAAATATGTAGTGTCAGTTTATTAGCATCAGTAACAACTTGTAGTACTGCCAGGTTTAATTTTGCTTTCCAGCTGCATACACTTTCCAAGTAAATATCATACATAATTAAAGAAACCACTATCAACTGCCAAAACCTCCAGCCAACTCACTTGAAGCTAACAACATGAATATTTGCTACAGACTCATAAAAATGATTGAGCAAGATATATATATATATATATATATATATTCTTGTTTTATAAATGCATTTTGTACACGCCATTGCCTTCTGATTGAAGGATAAAGATGCGCATCATTCAAGACCCTAATCACATTACTGTCTTAGTACAGCATTCTACTTACATTTTGCAATTTTGGTACTCAAATACGTTGACTAATAGGACTTTTATTTTGGCCATGAATAAAGCTTTCTGTCATAAAAACAATTAATACAGTGCATGACCAAATCCAATTTTGTAATGGCCTAGGATCATCTTTGTATTAATGATGTAGGTCTCAAAGAGTCTTATTATTAGTAGCTGCCAAGTTCCCTCAGCTGATTTAGAAACAGATAACAACATCTGGGAAAAGCACTGCAAAAGAATGCTCTCTATTCACCTGACTATCATTGAAGAGAGGCAAACACTCAGAGTGCTTTGTGATGATTAGAGAACAGTGGCCTTCACTTACAATCAAGCATGTCTCTTAAATGACACATTACTCAATTTCCATGGCAACATATGGACAAATAATAACAGTTTTTTTTGTAGATATGTGCATTTTAGGGCTACATTGTTCAAAACTGCAAACTCAAACATTGTACCCACCATAATCCTTGTGATTGTAAATTACATTTGTTCTTAAATATGTAATATAAACAATATACTGTACATTAAAGCAAAAATTAAGTTTTATCTGCATTTGGCATGGCTTATTTAAATGCTGTATGATGAACGTTCCTAAACGGGATACAATAAGATGTAAACTGTGAGACTGATGTGAATTACAGTTCAAGGGGAAAATGAAAAACGTTTTGCTTTGCTGAGTTAAAGGTTGGTTGTTGTGACCCACAAGATCATGGTATCAGGGCTTTTCCCACACAAAAGTATCAGTAATCTACTGTTTTTTTAAGCTTGTTTACCTAAGTTTACCTAAGTAGTGATCTGACTTAAAAACTCAATTTTTTAATTAAATTATTTAACCAGGAGAGACACGCTAAGCTGAAAGCTTGTTTACAGGTGGAACCTGGGAGCACAAGGAATTTAAGTGACTTGCTCAGGGTCACACAGTATGCAAGTTGGGCTGTGAGATTCAAACCCAGGTCTCCAGGTTTGCAGCTCACAGCCTTAAACCACTGTGCTATACTGCCTCCCATATTTTCAGTGATACTTGATGGCTTGTAGAGTACAATACACAAAATTATCAACAAAGTGATAACTTACAGCAAAATTTGTAGAAACTGTTCTTATTACACAGTCAGGAGTTATTCTTGCCATTTGAGTTTAACTATACCATATGTGATGCAACATAGAGACCAAAAGCATGGCACTATCTTGAGCAATGCAGAAAGAAACATTTCTTTTGAAATTCACTTTGAGCTTATTTGAGAAGTATACTACAGCATACACTTTATATGTGTGTGTGTGTGTGTGTGTGTGTGTGTATATGTGTATATATATATATATATATATAGTGACAATCGTGCAAAAGTTGACTGTTAGTGTGATTTACTGAGCATTGCGCAAATGTGTTACCCATTGAATAACATGTATACTGCTTCCATGCAATGACGCATGATGCGACCAATCATTTTTATGAGTCTGTAGCAAATATTTGTGTTTGTTTTTTGCAAAGAATATATGTATAACTTCATTAATGAGTCAGTTGGGGTTGCAGTGACAAAAGTTGAGAAATGTGGTGTTCAGGTTTTCAGCCCTAACACCCCACCCCCACCCTGCACTCAGCAGCAGGCATTGGGGGGGGGTGCCTTGGGGCTGCGAACCCTAATGCTCACTCCATTCCATGAGTACATGAGCTGAGATGGCTAGAGTCCAAGAGGGTAGCATCTTTTCTGTGGTTCCTTTTTCACAATTTATGGAAAAAGAAAACTCTTTCTTCGCAAATTGCGACAAAGCATCCTGTTTTGTGATTCCTTTTTCACAATTTGCAAAAAATGATTTGGGCATGTTGAGAAAACTAATTTCTAATCAAGTTATTGAAAAACTAAGCCCAGAATCAGATTCTTGATTTAATTTTGTTGTCACCACTAACTGAAAACAAGATGCTGGCACCACGAAAAAAGATTCTGCATTTGTGGCAAAGGATCCCACATTGGTGAAAAAGAATTCCACATTTGCAATAAAGAATCCTTTTTTGAGGCTCACATTTAACTACTCCCATAGGAAATAATGGAACATTTTGAAAATCATTAACATTGGAATAGATTAACATTTTTTCACCAAATCTTCAAAAGGCACATCAGTGACCCAAGACCATTCTACTCAAAAAATTGCAGACCAAAATTCTGCACACTTACTTCAACATACTTGTGAGGAGTTTGCAGGTGTATTCCTGCCAAAGTGATGAGCTAGCAGTTTTAAGAAACAACTGAAATATGATGGGCCAGTTATCTGCGATAAGTACTAAATCATTTCCCCCTCCCACTTCTGTTTGATTCTGGCAACCTGATCTTCATTCTGGTCTTGAAACATTTTGTAGAGAGGTGGAATCTGACCAGTCACTATTTGTCCTCCTGGGATGCCCTGCAGCATGTCCCTAAAGTTTTTAATTTCTGGGGATACTGGCAACAACGTTTCTCAAATTTTTTTGTGTTGAAGACATCAAGGTGGGGGCCATCTAGTGATAAGCAATCACCACACAGTGTAGTTAAATATTAGAATGGCTGTGGAATTAAACCACACATCCAGCTCCATGGCCCAGAGTGATGAGTGTTCACTCAGCATGCTGGTGAACCAGGTTTGCACCCCGAGCACGAACATCAGGAGCAGAGTGCGGCAGGATGGGAGTCATGAGCATCCTATGGATGTTTCCCTCCCAGGAGCGGGACAGTCGCAGACTGCTTATTAGGTGGCTGCTGGTGGTGGCTTATAGCTGGTGTTCACAGTGGCATGAAGCTTCAACACGTCACCAAATGCCCCCACACAGGACACTGCCACGGTTGGGCCCCTACATTGGGGATGGGTTGGGGTGAAAAGTGGTAAAATTCAGCCACTCAGCTGATGAGATGATGGTGACCACTGTCTGCTCACCATGAAGCAAGGACATGTCCATGCCAACCCTCACCGTGTGTCTGACATTGAAGGAAACCTTCTGGCAAGTCTCCTCTCCCAGTTCCCCTGCCCTGGAAGGGGTGTCCCCCTGACAAAGGGATATATCAAGTTAACCAGGCTGCGGCAGTACAGAGGGTGGTTGGATGGTGACAGGGACTAGCAGTGAGGCTTAAGGCTGCCCAAAGGAGTGGTCAGTCAGGGACTTGGGGGAACATAACGAAATAATACAAAAAAAAAACACACAACAAAAAAAACTTCTGGACGGCAGCTTTTAAAAAGATGGGTGAATACCTCAGAGATGATCTAGTGGGGGGGTGAGCTGGGTGGGGTGGAAGAATAGTGGGAGAAACTAAAAAGCACCACAATGAAGGCAACAAATCTCTGCATTAAGCAAGGGAGCAAAAGAAAGAGGGGAAAAGAGGCCACTATGGTTCTCAAAAGAGGTGGTGGAAAAGGTAAAAGCTAAGAGGGTAGCATTCAGAAGGTTCAAGGAGATGCGGGGGGGGGAGGATAGAAAATCTGATCGAGGGAAGCAGAGAGAAGCAGGGAGAGCACTGATTAGTCCAAGGGTGCAAACTGAAGACAGAACAGCCAAGGCAGTAACAGAAGGGAACAAGACATGTTTAGGTATGTAAGCGAAATAAGGAAGACCAGAGGTAGGTTTGTAAGGTTAATAAAGGAAGGGGGGTGAGACTGTACAGAGGAGGGAATGGAAAAGGCAGACATCCCAAGCAAATACTTTTTGTCAGTGTTTATAGAGGAAAGAAATGGGGAGGGCAAAAAAATGCAACAGAAGCACTGGAGGGAGAGAGGTGGACAATAGCCCATTTTCAGAGGAAGAGTCCTGAAGGGATTCACAAATCTGAAAGCAGACAAAGAAATGGGGCTAGACGGAGTCCACCCAAGGTTATTGGAGGAGCACAGGAAGATACTGATTACACCTCTGACAGTCCTGTTTAACAGATTATTGGAAACAGGCGTGGTCCTGGAGGACTGGAGGAGGGCAGACATAGTCCCACTTCACAAAAGTGGTAGCAGGAAAGAGGCTAGCAATTATAGGCCTGTCAGCTTGACTTCAGTGATTTGAAAGTTAATGGAATTATTGCTGAAAGAAAGAATTGTGGAATATCTTTACCCCCATCAGTTACAAGACCTGAGGCAGCATGGATTCTTGGGGGGAGGTCATGTCAAATGAATCAGATAGAGTTCTTTGACTGAATGACCAGGGAACCAGATCAGGTGGAGTGGTGGACATAGCCTACCTACATTTCAGTAACATGTTTGGCACAATTTCACATAGAAGACTAGTGAGCAAGCTGGGTAACTTAGGAGTGAGTCCAAAGTTGGTAAATTTTGTAAGAAACTAGTTAAGGGATAGGCAGCAGAAGGTGGTTGGGAAATGGAGTTCATTCAAAGGAAGGAATGGTAATCAGTGGTGTGCCTCAGGGATCAGTGCTTGAACTGGTCCTCTTTCATGTCTTTATAAGAGATGTTGAAGAGGAGCTGGAAGGGAAGGTCTGCCTCTTTGCTGATGACACCAAACTCTGCAATAGGGGGAACACTCCAGGGGTGGTAGAAAGGATTAGCAGTGACCTGAGAAATCTTGAGGAGTGATCAAGGGTATGGCAGCTGGGTTTCAATGTGAAAAAGTGCAACATAATGCACTTGGGGCAGAGAAACCCATAGGCAGAGTACAAAATGGGGAACTGATGATCACCAAGCAGGAATGAGACCAGTGGGTGATATTTAGGCAGGCAGTGTGACAAGGCAGAGAAAAGTGTGTGCAGGATGCTGGGGTACATAGGGAGAGGTATCATCAGCAGAAAGAGGCAGGTGGTGTTGCCTTTGTATAGATCTAAGACCCCACCTAGAGAATTGTATCCAGTTCTGGAGACCATGTCCCAGAAAGAACATAGAGTGGGATGTAAAGTGGAATCAGTTCAGTGGCGGGCAGCTAAAATGGTGCTGGGTCTGCACCAGAAGCCCTACAAGAAAAGATTAAAGGATCTAAATATGTACACCTTGAAGAGAGGAAAAAGAGCTGGGGATATGCTAGAGATCTTTAAATACCTCACGGGGGGTAGAGGACAGAAATAGTTTTCAGAAAAAAGGTGCTCAAGGACAAGGGGGATGATAAGAAGCTGGATGGGAGTAGATTCAGGAAAGATGTAAGTACTTCTTCACAGAAAGAGTGGTGGGTTCCTGGAGCAGTCTTCTAGCAGAGGTGGTGGGGAGAAAATAGTGGTGTGATTCAAGGAATGCATGGGACAGGCATAAGGGAGCCTTAGGGAAAGAGAAAGGGAAGTGGGGATATGAATGGACTAGAGATCAAGTAGGATCTGAGTTGATACTATGGCAAGGAAAAATATGCAGACTAGGTGAGCCAATCAGTCCTTTTCTGCTGGCAAATTCTGTTTCTCACACTTGAATGACACATTGCCCTACTCCATTGTTTTATGATAATACATCATATGGTGCTTTAAATTCTTAACACTTGCTGAGCCACAGACTGATATATCAGTCCAGAATTCCTAGACATTCTGTCAGCAGCCTAAGGGTAAGACTTTGAAACTATCAGACATGACATCAGTCTTTGTTATTATACTGTAGCATATGTTTTTCTTTTTTTTTTCACTTTACAATAGCTTGAATTCTTGTTTGTTATGCATCTCTAATGATAGAATGGATTTCATCTTTTGGTTAAGCCTAGCAGTTTAACCAACTTACATGGTTTGTGCTGTAAAAACTGCATAACTAACCAATCTAGAAAAAAATATTAAATGTCAAATGTTGCTTGTAACTACAAATTAGGGCAGATGACACAGAGACTTAGAAACGTTATTTAGAAGTAAAGCAGCCAAGTCAGAATTTCAAAAACAAAATTGTAATAATAATTTGGAAGCAATATGTTTCCATCTTCACAAGTGCACAAGTTCATTTTGGTTTTCTAGTTTTGCCCAAGATCATACTAACAGTTAAACCTGAGATAAGTGTTACCTGATTGCTTTGTTGACTCATGCTGCCACATGCATGTCATCCTGGTAAACTTAACCAGGTGTTGGCTTACTTATGTTATGCTGAAATGTTACCCTTTTCCAAAGCATTGCAAAGCATCTCACTGCTAAACACTAATACTGCAGTCTGAGAACCCCTTGGGCAAACAGAAGTTCACTTTTTCCAGTCAGTCAATACCTATTTGATTAATGAATGCAATATCAGTTATTGGAAAATGCATTTAAGGTAATGCTGTCTACACAATATTTTTATGTGGCAAACAAGTGCAACACTGTGTGCAGTAAAAGTCATCGGTTTTAGATTAAACACCTTTCTTAAACTTTTACCATAAAAAATCATTATAAACCTTCAGAATCCTGGCAATGAAAATGAAAATAATATATCTTTAAAACTGCTTTTGACATCTTATTGCCTTGTCCGAGTAGTTACCTTTTGCAAATGCTTCGTCTGAATGTGTCTCTGTACAGAAGGTGAGATTTTCGGATGTGACACTGAGCTGGTTAAATGAACGCACCAAATGAGGTGTTAATTGTCTTTTACTTTCTAATCCACAGCACTAATAACAGTTTGCAACAAGCTGCTAGTGGCTAAAAATAACAAAAACGAACTCCTGCTGTTTCAGTGCATTAAAAATACATGATGCCCCAAAACTAGTCATGTTGTGGCTTGGATGAGCTGATTAAACCAAAATAGGACAAAGCAAACCATAACATTCACGTGATAACAAGGAATATAGCCGGAATATAGCCTTAATACGCTGAAATTACTGCAAGATCACAGCAGTGTTACGGCACAGGATGCTGTTGTCTAACAAGCTGAGAAAATGCCATACATTATGCAGTAAGTCTAAGACAGTCCCCTCATCAGTGACATATCTTAAGAGAGTGCATGTTTTACCCCTGAAACACAAGGAATTCTAACAAGTCATGAAGTTGGGATTCATTATAGATTTTCAGACAAACATTTCTGCTCTTATTCTTTCTGTAGATTCAGTTATATTTATTGCTTTCACATAATACAAATGTACATAGATACTATAGATAAAATTGCATAGATATGCTTGCCAAGCTTTATCAGTTTGCTGTTATACTTTTGTTTCAATCAGGTAATATCCCATCCCCATTCTATCTACTTTGAGAACATACTGTAACTTATTTTATACACACTGAAACAGTAGCAGCTGTTCCCATGTGCTTTTAGCTGTTAGTGTTTCTCAAAAGGGAAGTTCTCAGAACTGTAGAATATTTCCAGTTGCTGCAAAATGTCTTTCTAGAAAATTCCCGCATGAGCAACAGCTACATCAAAATCATCAAAAAAATTAATTCTGAAATCACCAAAGGGGAAACAGTAACTGCCTTGATAACGACAGAAAAAGACAATTGCTCAAGCCATGTAACCGTAACTTCACTTCTTGCACTGGGTAGTAAGAAGAAATCATTACCTGTGTGAAGTGAGCCTGTGATTAGCCTGAGAAGGTACTGGGCAAATTTAAAAATTTCTCGTTTACATCTTTTCCTACAGCTACTCATCTTGCGCTTGAAGATATTCCTCTGAGAAGAGCCACAGGGCTTTTCCAACAAGAGTCTCTGACAAAAAAAAAAACTTCTGCCTCAGTTTTGATCACAGTGACTGCTGTTTTAGATTGCCTTGTCAACAGCAAATTTAAAAAATCCTTCTGATTTACTTCAGGTGTCTGCAAAGAGGATTCTCAGCCAATGGAGCAAAATACAGAAGACACCCCCAGCACTGTAAACTGTATCCGTATTTGTAAGGTCATTCGGCTCCTCACTGGCACTCTTCACTGAATGCCTGCTAAACACTTGTAGTAAATGTGATCTGCTACAGCAGAGGTTCCCTTACACTGCATCATCAGTAGATATTGCAACCTCACAGACCACTGAGTCAGAGCCGGGGCCTGCATACCCACACTACTTACTGAAATGTACCCTCATCAGTGAATCAGCATTGGGAGCAAGGGATGCAGGTCACGGTGTGTTAAACACTTAAAGAGACTGTCTTAATGGCAACAGATTCCTATAGATACAGAGAGAATAAATCAAGTACACAGATCTGACTAATGATCCACAACATCTTGACGTCAGAAATATAAAAAATAAGATTTTGAAACACAGACACATGGTCAGATTCTGTTAACATATATTTACTGATGTACTACTTTCATGAAACTCCACCTGCTACAATGGGAACAGAAGCCAAAAAGGCCTTCTATGTAGGTCTCTAAAGAATTTAGTACCAGCAGCAGGCTGCTCTGAATACAGATGAAGGTGGTTATTTAAAGCATCTGTTACCTTTTTGAAACAAAACATAACAAAATCCCCCAAGTGCTTTCATTTAAAGAGGTCAGCTCTGCCCAAAGAAGTATTTACTTCATTTGACCCCTTCTCTGCCAAAGATTTAGGAAATGAGAGTGCAGATGAGTTTCATAAGTATTATTTAATGCTACTGCTTCAAGGGGAAGGAGATTAAATTTTTTCCACACATTTATGATGTGTTAATTTCATGGAGATTTAACATATTACTACCCTTTTCAGTCACTTAAATTTAACAGACAATTAGGCCAAATCATGAAACAATTTTATGACTCCTAATAATGTTTGTATAAGGCATCCTTTAGTAGAAAAGCACATCTTGACAAATTAATATATTTTGCCTCTTCCTGGGGGAAGTAATGAAAATCATTTTGGGGCAGATAACCAAAAATATGTCAAACACAAACTATATTTCAGGTATCTGTAAGTTAGTAGTTGTACCACTGCATAGCACATATCCCTTCTTGGCTATATTAGGTGATATGTGCCCTTATGCAATATATTATAAACTGCCATGATACTGGTTCTTGGATTTGAAATAAGGGGCTCCTTATTTACACAGTCAAAACTGACTGACACCAAGTGGTTCAAATGATCACCTTGCACCACTGTTCTAAGTTGCACCCTTTTTTGACCACACAAAGGGGCTGCAAGCCTTTCCCTGTGTCATTGCAATGGTCATTGCAATGACACAGGAAAAGGGGATGACAGTCAGGGTGCAAATGAAGAATTGTACTATGTGCAGATGCTTCCCCATCTATGCACAACTGCTCACATGCCATAGTGCTACAGACCCCTCAACAATTCTGTGAAGGAGTTCTACAGGTTCGGGGCAGACTAACAGTGCCTCACTGAAGCCTCACTGTGGAATCATGATTGGTCAGGGATTTTCAGAAAAGATGCCACCTGTGGGGAAACAGATCTAGGAGAGAAGTTTAACTGGGTACCAGGAATTGAATAACAACATTGGAGCAGTTGAGTGCCCCCTGCACCACCAGGGGTGACTGGTGAATGTTGTGAAAATCCAAAAAAAGACTCCAATGGTAATGCCTATTACCATGGTCTCTGGGCATGGCAGGGTACCATGTGACTAGCACTCTGTCATGCCTTGACCTCCATGGATGGTGCACTCCAGCATTTTTGCAGACGAAAACTGCCTTGCAACTTAGCAGCTGGGGCAGACTCCTCCCCTGACAGCTATGTCAGGGTTTGTTTATGACAGACTTTGAGGGTGGCAGAATGGGATGGCTCTCTGTGACATGAAATTGTGCCACCCCTGACTATAACTGTGCACAGTGCCCAAGGCATTTTTTAAAAACTGAGTAGATGAATGGCACAAGATTCATTGAATGTGTTTAATAACTGTCTGCAACAAAGGGTTTAAAAGGCCCATGTTCATAGAAACATAGAAACATAAAATTTGATGGCAGATAAGGACCGCTTGGCCCACCCAGTCTGCCCATTTCCCTACCTAATGGATAAGCTGCAGATCCTAGTTAACCAGCAGCCTACTTCTTCCTACCCTCACCCCCTAGAATTGCTTTATGACTGTCCCATGCATGCTTGAATTCCACCACTGTTTTTGACTCCACAACCTCCTCCGGAAGACCATTCCATGCATCCACAACCCTCTCTGTAAAAATACTTCCTTAAATTACCTCTGAGCCGCCCACCCTCTATCTTCAAATTGTGCCCCCTTGCCCCCTTGTTCTTGCACACCTCTTTTTTTGAAAGATGCTACCCTCTTGGACTTTGTTGATTCCCTTGAGGTACTTGAAAGTTTCTATCATGTCCCCCTTCCCTCCTTTCCTCAATGCTATATATATTAAGCTCCTTAAGTCTCTCTTCATATGTCTTCCAGTGCAGACCCTGCACCATTTTAGTTGCTCTACTCTGGACAGCTTCCATCCTGTCTATGTCTTTTCGGAGATTGAGTCTCCAGAACTGCATGCAGTACTCCAGATGGGGTCTCACCAGCTGTCTGTACAGAGGGATAATAACTTTCTGTTTTCTACTGGTGACGCCTCTCCCTATGCATCCCAGTATCCCCCCAGCCCTCCTTGCTGCCCTCTCATTGCTTGCCACCTTTAGGTCATCTGATATGACTACCCCAGGTCCCTTTCCATTTTGTTGTTGTTAGTATCTCACTCCCATTGTGTACTCTTCCCTGGGTTTTGTTTCCCAGGTGCATTACCTTGTACTTCTTAGCATTTAATCTAAGCTGCCATACATTTGACTATTCCTCTAACCTTGCCAAGTCCTTCTCATCCTTTCCACCCCACCTTGTGCATCAACTCTGTTGCAGATCTTTGTGTCATCTGCAAAGGACATACTTTTCCTTCCAGTCCTCTGCAATGTCACTATAAGACATTGAAGAGGACTGAGTCTAACTCTGAACCCTGCGGTACCCACTAGTAACCCCCTTTCTTCAGAGTGGACTCCATTTACTATTACTCTCTGTGTCCTATTCTCCAGCCAATTCTTTACCCAGGCTGTCATCTTGGGACCTGCTCCCAGGCTGGCTAACTTGTATATTAATCTTTTGTGTGGGACTGTGTCAAATGCCTGGCTAAAGTCTGGGTAGGCCATGTCCACAGCCCCTCCCTGATCTACTACTTTGGTCACCCAGTCAAAGAAATCTATCAGATTTGTCTGGCATGACCTTCCCACTGTGAATCCATGCTGCCTTGGGTCCTGTGCCCATCTGGCCTCTAGATACTCGACAGTTCTTTCCTTCAGAAGTGATTCCATCATTTTCTCTACCACTGAGGTTAAACTAACAGGTCTGTAGTTTCCTGTTTCTGCCTTTCTCCCACTTTTGTGAAGGGGAATCACATCTGCCCTCCTCCAGTCCTCGGGTACCACCCCATCCTCCCATGATTTGTTAAAGAGGGTAGTCAGTGGTGTCACTAGTTCTACCCTTAGTTCTTTTAGAATTCTGGGATGAATCCCATCAGACCCCATTGCTTTGTCCACCTTCAGTTTTAAGAGTTCTTTCAGAACCCTTTCTTCTGTAAATGGGCTGGTATCAACTTCTGTATCCAGTGTGTTTCTACTGTTTGTTTTAGGTACTTCTGCCTTTTCCGTTGTAAATACTGAGCAAAAATGTTTGTTTAGTATCTCTGCCTTTTCACAGTCACCCTCTGCCCACCATCCCTCCCCTTTATTAAGCCTCACTATCCCTCCCTTGGTCTTCCTTCGCTCCCTGATGTACCTATAAAAGGTTTTATCCCCCTTCTTAACTGAGTTGACTATCTTTTCCTCAGTGTGGGCCTTTGCTGTTCTGACTGCCTTCCCAGCTTCCTTTTGCTTTAACTGGTACAGTTCTCTGTCCTGCTCCTTCTGTGATTCCTTGTACTTCCTGAATGCTTTCTTTTTCTCTTGAACCTTCACTGCCACTTCCTTTGAGAACCATAGTGGTTTCTTACATCGTTTCATTTTGTTTACTTGCCTCACACAAAGGCTTGTTACCTCTGTGATGGCAGTTTTTATTATTCCCTATTGTTCTTCCACCCCTCCTTCCTGCCCATTTGCTAGTGCATTACTTAGGCACTCACCCATTTTGGCAAAGTCAGCCCTTCTAAAGTCCAGTACTTTTGCCTTTGTATGGCTTGACTCTATTGCTGTGTTTATTGTGAACCATACTGTCCGATGGTTGCTAGTTCTCAGATGGCTACCCACTTCTACATCTGTGATCCTCTCTTCATCTCCATTTGAAAGAACCAGGTCTAAGATTGTTCCCTCTCGAGTGGGCTCCAATACTAGTTGTCTAAGGCATACCCCCTGTAGGGTATCTAGAATAACCCCACTCTTCAAAGTGTCTGCTGCAACTGCACTCCAGTTAACATCTAGCATATTCAGATCACCCATCAGCAATATCTCCCTTTTTCTGCCATTCTAAGTATACTTTCTATCATTTCCTTGTCCATTTCTTCCCCTGAGAGGGGTCTGTATCTAACCCTGTGCAGATTGTGGTGCCATTGCTGGTCTCCAAATTTACCCACAGTGCTTCTTCTCCTCCCTGTTTTCCCTTTTGTTCTGTTGCTTTGATTCCTTCCCTTATGTAAAGAGCTCCTTCTCCTCCTCTTTTACCCTCCCTGTCCCTCCTGTAGATAGTGTATCCTGGTATGTTTATGTCCCAGTCATGGTTTTGTGTGTACCATGTTTCTGTGACTGCCACAATATCCAGATGTTCCTCCTCCATCAAGGCCACTAATTCAGGAAGCTTGTTACTCAGACTACAGGCATTGGTACTCATTGCTCTTCATGTTTTGATGGCTTTACCTTCTGTTGCAGCATCCCCCACTGACCTTTCTACCTCAGTATTTTTCTCATTTAGTACCCTGTTTTGTAGGGAGAGAGGCTGGGATTTTCCTGCTGCTTATCAGTGCCTCCCCCCTTGACTAGTTTAAAAGCTTGTCAATGAAGCATTTAAACCAATTGCTCAAAAGACTTGTTCCCTTCCTGGACAGATGCAGACCATCCTGCCAGTATAGGCTGGTGTCCCTCCAGGTGGAACCTCAGTCCCCAATGAAGCCAAACCCCTGTACTCCCACACCATTTTTTCAACCATTTATTAAACTGCATGGTGCAAAGTACCCTCGCCTCACTCATGCCATTGACAGGCAGCACCTCTGAGAAGGATACTATGTGTGCTACTTGTCTTAGACCCCTCCCCAATTCTACAAAGTCCTTCTGCACTGCTCTAATCTCATGTTGAGCCAAGTCATTTGTCCCTAGGTGGACAATGATGTCCAGCTCAGACTCCCATGCAGCTGTTCTCGTGATCCTGAGGATGCACTTCCTGACCCTCCAAGCCATGGCACCAGGCAGGCACCTTACTTCAGTTTTCCCTGCTCCCCCCAGTTCTATCCCCCTAATAAGTGAGTCCCCCACCAGGAGCTGCTTCCTTTCCTTGTGGTGTCCTCTGTCTCCTTCTTGTGGGCCTCCCTTGTGACAGTTGTCCTCAACCTCCTTAGTCCTCCTCTGTGGGTGCATCCATAGGGGAGCTATGCTCCCCCAGAATGGTGTATGGATTGTGGAGTGGAACAACTGACTGGGTGTGCCTCTGTTCCACCATCCTCATCATCCCTGAGCCCACTGTGGTCCAATTGCTGTGCTTTCTTCACAACCTCTGAGGTAGTGGTGGTGGCTGTGGTGCTCCCTGGATGGGGGAGGTTCCCTTCCTACCATCCAGTGTGGCTTGTGGGAAGGTTCCCTTACTACTGTCCAGTGTGGCCTGAAGATGGGCAACTTCCTCCCTCAGGGCAGAGAGTTGTCTGCAAATACAGCAGCATCTCAGCCTCTAGAAAGACTCCCAGAAGACTGCTGCCCCACAGCTATTACATTGCACTACTCCCCACATGTTTATCTACTTTTTTTGTGTGTGTCTGTGTGTGTGATTGGTTTGTTATGTAGCAATATATATATTATACAATGCATATGCTTATATTGTCAGTGCAGTGTGCTAGAGAGGATATGACCGTGATATGCACCTTGCACTCTTGAGGAAATGATGTCAGAACCCCAGGTATAAAGGAAATATTTCCGGGGGGGTGGAGTGAGGGGTGGGAAGGGGTTGGGCCTAAACTGTGCCCTCACAAAACAATCAGCTAAGAGCTCTGACCCACCACTGCCATGAATGCCTTCCTGTCAGCAAGATGCTCTACACAACAGTTTGACAGAGAAAATACCCTGCTAATCAAACAGAGAAAAATCCAGACATCCAAGTCAGACACAGGTAAACCTCCCCAGCCCCAAAACAGCCTGGTGGTTTGTGCTCTGAAAGCAGTCAGCCCCAAAATAAGTCAGCTGTGCTTTAAACTCTTCCTGCACTGAAAATCTTAAGAATTATAACAAACGTAAAGCTAGATCCACCTCCCTCTGTTGCTTGAAAGACTGTCTTTTCCTGATAATTCTAAGTTCCTTATTTTACCTTTCAGTTAGAAGTAGCCTCCACCTGAAGAATATCTGCTACAAACCAAAGACAATTGTAAGGTTCACCTCCCTCTGTTGTGAGCACAACTGGCTTTCTTGCAAATCCTATGTTAAGTATTGCAGCTTCCAGGCAGAGGTAGTTTCAGTTGAAGAATATTAGCTGTTCTGATGAGTTTGCTATAAAACACTTGCTTATAATACTATTGTTCTCAGGTCTGTTACCAAAGCTATTGGCTGATAAGTAGCTATGATGTAAGCACTTCCTGACAAAGTCTGGTCTGGCCTTATTAGGCACACACAGATAAACACAAAAATTGCTTTCCATTCTTTTCCTTGACAAACATTAACATAATGACAAGTTTTCTATACTATTGTGGGGAAAAAATAATTTTCACTTCTCCCTACACACCATCTTACACTTTTTTTTTATCTTTGGAAGCTATGCCTATGGTTATGAGTAAGAATGTGTTTTTTAAAGAACTGCCACAGCAGCAAAACATTCTGTTTTATAGAAATTGTGCTGATGAAAGCCCAGTGCATCCAAAGTGCTACTGCTGTTCTCACCAGAACGACAATGTTCTGCAACTGCAAAGAAGGTAGCTACTTTTTTACTAACTCAAAGAGGATGTCATTTAAGCACTTATAAGGCAGCAAATGATGAATTGTGCTAGTCAGTGGTTAAACTTGAAATGCTTAGATGGGGAAGCTCTCATATTCTAACTGTTGGAACTGTCTTTTCTACATGGTGGCACTCGCATATAGTAGTCAATGGAGAAAGAAGACAGAGGTGGTGGAACTGTCATAGAATTTTTTAAGAGTTGGTGGAACTGAGCATACCAGGTTATAATAGCACTTAGCAAACAGCACAGAATAAACCATGGTGCAGGAACTGCACATGTTAAAATAGCAACAGGGGTAGAATAGCACTGAGCAACTAGCGCTACCCTTGTCGCTATTCACCCACCCACAAGAGGAGAAGAAGGTAGAAAGTGTGGTCACTGGCCAAGCTGCCTCCCCGTGGCATAGCAGGACTCAGGGAGGTGCTGTAGCACCACTGACTGCCCTGTTCAGCAGTTCACAGGAAGGTGTCATTAGTTTTCTTCTTACCACTGGGAGTCAACAGTTCACTAGAAGGTGTCACTAGTTCTCCCCTTACCACTAGTTCTCCCTTTTCACTGGAAACAGGTCCCAGGGTGGTAGCCTGGGTAAAACATTAGCTGGACAACAGGACACAGAAGGTAATTGTAAATGGAGTCCACTCTGAAGAAAGGGGGGTTACTAGTGGGGTACCGCAGGGTTCAGTACTGGGTCCAATCCTTTTTAATGTCTTTATAGGTGACGTTGCAGAGGGACTGTAAGGAAAAGTATCCTCTCTGCAGATGAGACAAAGATCTGCAACAGGGTTGATACACAAGGAGGCATGGAAAGGATAAGAAGGGACTTGGCAAGGTTGGAGGAATGGTCAGAAGTATGGCAGTTTGGATAAATGCAAAGAAGTGCAAAATAAAGTGATACTGGGAAACAAAAGCCCATGGGAAGATTACACAATGGAGGGGAGGTAATAACAACAACAAAAATGGAAAGGGACCCAGGGATAATCATATCAGATGACCTTAAGGTTGGCAAGCAATGTGAAAATTCAGTAGGGAGGGCTGGGGGAATACTGGAATGTACAGGGAGAGGCATCACTATCAGAAAACAGGAAGTTGTTATCCCTCTGTACAGACAGTTGGTGAGACCCCATCTGGAGTACTGCATCCAGTTCTGGAGACCCCATCTCCACAGGGACATAGACAGAATGGAGGCAGTCCAGAGGAGGGCAACTAAAATAGTGCAGGGTCTGCAAGAGAAGCCATATGAGGAGAGACTAAAGGAGCGTAATATGTATACCCTTGAGGAAAGGAGGGAGAGGGGGGACATGATAGAAACTTTTAAGTACCTCAGTGGAATCAACAAAGTCCAAGAGGGTAGCATCTTTCAAAAAAAGAGATGTGCAAGAACAAGGGGACACAATATGAAGATAGATGGGGGATGGCTCTGGGGCAATGTGAGGAAGTATTTTTTTACAGAGAGGGTAGTGGACACATGGAACAGCCTTCATGAGGAGGTTGTAAGGTCTAAAACTGTGGGAGAATTCAAGAATGCATGGGACAGACATCAGGCAGTTCTTGTGGGGGGCAAGAAGAAATAGGCCGTTGGTTAACTAGGATCTGCAGCTTATCCTGTAGATAGAGAAATGAGCAGACTAAGTGGGCCAAGTGGTCTTATCTGCCATTGAAGTCTATGTTTCTAAACAGGTGTGGTACCAAAAGGACTGGAGGAGGGTGAATGTTGCCCCTCTCCACAAAATGGGAGCAGGGAGGAGGCTGGCAATTACAGGCCAGACAGCCTGGCCTCAGTGGTGGGGAAACTAATGGAATCACTACTAAAAGAAAGGTTTGTGATATATCTTGAATCCAATGGAGCACAGGATCTGAGGCAGCATTGATTCACAACAGGAAGACCTTGTCAAACAAATTTGATAGATTTCTTTGACTGAATGACTAGGGAGGTGGATTAGGGAGGGACGGTGGATGTGACATACCTGGTTTGCAGCAAGGTCTCCTTCAACACCGTTCCACATAGGAGGATAGCAAACAAGCTGGGCAGCCTGGGAGTGGGTCTCATGGTGATAAACTGGGTCAAAAATTGACTGAGTGATAGGACACAGAGAGTGGTGGTGAACTGAATTCAATCTGGAGAGAGGGGGGTGATCAGCAGGATGTGATGTGCTTGGACCAGTCCTCTTTAATTTCTTCATAAGTGACATTGCAGAAGGGCTGGAAGGGAAGGTGTGTCTCTTTGCAGATGAGACAAAGATCTGCAACAGGGTTGACACTCCAGGAGGGATAGAGAAAATTAAAAGGGACCTAAGCAAGTCTGAGGAGTGGTCAAGATTGTGGCAGCTAAGATTCAATGTAAAGAAGTACAAGATCATGCACTTGGGGCACAGAAATGCGGGGGAGGAGTACATGATGGCGGGAGGCACTGACGGCCACCTAACAGGAAGGGGACCAGGGAGTAATCATACCTGATGATCTAAACATTGCCAAACATGTGAGAAGGCTGTGAGGAGAGCCAGTGGAATGCTGGGGTGCATAGGGAGAGGTATCTCCAGCAGAAGGAAGGAGGTGGTGATGCCACTGTATAGAACATTGGTGAGACCTCATCTAGAGTACTGTGTCCAGTTCTGTAGGCTGCATCTCTGGAAGGACGTAGATAGAGTAGAAGCGGTTCAGAAAAGGGTAACAAAAATGATGCAGAGGCTGCACCAGAAGTCATATGAGGGGAGACTGCAGGATCTCAATATGTATTCCCTGGAGGAGAGGAGAGAGAAAGGGGGATATGATAAAGACTTTCAAATACCTTAAGGGTGTAAATAAGGAACAAGAGGGTAGCATCTTTAAAAAAAAGATGTTCAAGAACAAAGGGCCGTGATATGAAAATAGAGGGGGGTAGACTTAGAGGCAACGTGAGAACTTATTTTTTTCACTGAAAGGGTGGTGAATCCATGGAACATCCTCCCAGCAGAAGTTGAAGAGGTGAAAATGGTGGGAGAATTCAAAAATGCATGGGACAGACATAAAGGAACTCTAGCAACAGGAAAGAGAGGGATCTGTGGTATATGAAACATGCAGGGAAAATGGGCAGACTAGGTGGGTCAAGTGTTTCTTATCTGCCATCAAAATCTGTGTTTCTGTGATTGAAGCCTGTAATGGTCTTGGCACCACCCACCTTAGTCTACATGCTATCCCATGGCTCAACAACTCTCCTTGTGTCCCTCATGAATTTCCCTCCCGCCAGCTCCCACATGTTTCTTTATGTTACAGATTTGCTATTCCTGTCCCTGTATAACTTCCATCCCCTTATTATAGTATTGTTCATTGCTTTTTGCCAATTGCAAATGTAATTTACCTATGGCACATTGCTGCATTGTACTATTCTGCATCAAATATTTGTTTGTTTTGCACAACCCATAATTTATTGTACTGCTTGCACCTTATTTTGTCTGCTCTCCCTCCACCCACCCCTCCCCAAGAATGCATCTAGAAAAAAGTTGCTATAAGTTCAGAATGTCTTTCCTGATAAAATGTTTGACATGAATAAACACATTCTAGTTGGGGTAGGGCATGAAAGTCTGCCAGCTGTGAAAGTCAATACACATTGTTAAACTCCAAATATGTCTTCCCTTATTTAACTCACTAAGTACTGTAGAGGGGGTATTACTGGCATCTGGAGGGTTAATAGAATGCAGCAAAAATATTGTATATTTCCAGATTTTGGATCAAAAGTATAAAAGAGAGAGATTACATTTTCTGAATAAAACTTCTAAGAAAGGTGATGAAAATGTTGCTGTTTGTTTGAGTATTCCAAAGTGGAATGATTGATTTCCAAGCCATTCCAAAGCACTGAAAAACCAACATATAGTTAAACCTACCAGATTGATCATTAGAGGGGAGGCAGTTGGTCACTGAATAACATACCCTCCCCAATAATATTTGTTTGGTTATTTGACCAATAGTCCACCACTTCTGTGCCCTATGATTATGAGCAGGCTACTACCATTCTCCTAAAGACACCGAAAGTAGGGGATCGCTGATAAAATGTGGGTAATTGGTCAGTCAGATTTGCAGTACAGTAGTGGTGTATACCCTGTGACTCTCCTCCTCTTCTAAATTGGGTTGTTTAATTCTTTGTTGTTGTTATGGTCGACTGGGGATAATGGGAAGGGGGGCAATTATAGCATGCTAGATCTCTGCCACCTCTACTTGGGATCAATAGTAGGCCTGTGGAAACTGATGGCTGAGTTCTATGTAAGAGTCCCTAGAATGGGCCTTCTGGATGGATGGAGAAAGGGTGGTACACTGTCATGATCCACTACTGAGTTACTATAAGTACTTTTGGGGAAATGTTATCCCAAGTTGAGCAGAGCACTATGTTATAATGTTGTTCCAGTTTGTTCTGGGTCACTGAGGCAATTGCTGTTTGATCAGTATGGTTTAGTTAGTTAGCAAGTATTTGTTGACCAGAAAAGTGCATATACAATAAAATGCCTATTTTCAGGCATGACCCAGGATAGTACAAAGTCATGAGGAAAAGACAAAACAGCAGGGTTTACAAACAAATACAACGGTGACATAATTAAACAAAGCAAATATGAGAAATTACGTTGAGCAGGGATCCACAAATCAGCGAGCAGCAGAAAACGGTAAGACTAGTACATCATGTCTGATGCATGCAAAAACACCAATAACCAGGGACAAGGCATTGGAGTAAAATGAACAGACAAAATAAGAAAAATAAATAACCATTAGTAGATTCAGGAGCAGGAACAAATGTCAGACTAACAGTTGGAATGAGTCAGGAGCAACAGCATATATCAGAGGAACTCAAATAACTGAGCAGTTCTCTTCTGAATGTGAGCTAGGACTAGCAGACCCGAAGGTGAGAGGGTAGGGAGTTCCATGGTCTGGGGGCAAAATGGGCAAACGCCTGCTCACCCATTTTGGAGGCACACTTGTGTATGGCCAGAAGGGCCTGATCTTTGGAGTGCTGGGAGTAGACCATATCAGCAGAAGTGAACATGGGGGCCAGTGAGGCAGATTTAGAGGACCTAAGGATATTATTAATTGAGCAGCACAGGATATAGAGACACTGGGGTGGGGGGCCAGCCAAGACTGAAATATAGTAAGTAATGGTGGGTAAGTCGAGGAGCCAATAGAGCAAATTGATATACACTATTATAGTCGCAAGAGTCAAGGCATATCAGACCCTTTAGGCAGCCCAAGTTTAGTGTTAACAGACTTGCAAATATTTCAGATATGCTGCAAGAAGTTCAAGGCAGAGTTGAGGGTGACACCTAGGTATCTGAAGTGGTCAGCTACAGAGACAGGAGACCCATCAAGACAGTGGATGTGTAAGCCAGTTGCACAGGCCCAAATCTTTTGAGGTGACCCCAAAGAGCATTGTCTGGGTCTTGCTGGCATTCAGGATAAGGTGATTCTGAACCAGGCAGTTTTGAACTTTGTGGAAGTCGAAGGTGAGCCTAGTATTGATATCTATCAGGGACTTGGAGCTGGAATAAAGCACCAAGTCATCAGCGTAGAGACTCCTAGGGATGACAATTTGTGTTAAAGAAGGGAGTGATCAACCAAATCAAATGCCTTGGTAAGATCATGGAGGAACAGTACAGCCTATCAATATTCTGCCAAGGTATGGAGGGACTGTGGTAAGTGGAGGTAAGAATGGTTAGCTGGAATATGAGTAGACTTAGATGCCCCATCAAACGAAAAAAAGTCCTATCCCATCTGAAGTGCTTAGACACTCATTTAGCCTTCTTACAAGAAACTGACCTCTCCTCTTTAGAGGCATCCAAGCTTAAAAGGGACTGGTGGGAGAAAGGGGCACAGTACAGCTCCCAATAAAGAAATATTGTGTGCTGTATTGCTTCACAAGGCACTGCATTGGATAATCTCTTACATCAAAAAGGATAAGAATGGCAGATAGCTCCGAGTAGCCATGGACATCCCAAAGGGACCCCTCATCCTGGCAAATGTCTATGCCCTAATGTGGATGACTTCCTTTTTTCCACACCATGAGTCAGGAAGTAATTAATTTTACCCTGACCTTAGTACCATTACTGCTAGGTGGCGATTTTAATATTGCCATGGAGGCTTGTATGGATCATAGTTCTTGACACCAGAAGTCACACAGCAAGGCTCTTGTGGCATTGCAAGAATTATAGAAAGTACATGCCCTAATGGATACATGGCACCTGCAGAGTCCAAATGCCAGGATTAAAAATAGAATTGATATGTGGTTCCCTTCCCTAGGGTTCTTCAAGAGCTGCTGGACTACAAGATCCACACAGCCATGATTAGACCTTGCACCCTATCTCTACTTTGTGGCCCACCTTCCCCTCACTCCCCAGCCTGGAAGGTCAAACCCTTGCTCCTGGGGTAAGCTAAATTTAAGTCATGGGTGGAAATCTAAACAGAGGAGTTTATGTTCATAAACAGCACTGGGGAAGTGTTGGACAACACCCACAGGGAGGCATACAAAGCTACAGTGTATGGTCAGATCATTTGCTATTTGGCACACAGGCACAGGGAGAGGGAGTCGGAACAGCACAGACTAAAGTCTGCTCTAAAAGCAACAGCAGCAGAAGACTTGAGCAGTGGAATCATAAGACACCCCATCCACAAAAACTATTAGTTAACTAGTACCATGATAAAACAATGAACTCATTACTAAAAAAGGCTGCACTTGCTGTCCAGCACCTTAGGCTTATTAACTGGGGTGTGGAGGCCATCAAGTTGCTGGCCTGCAGTGTAAAATTGCCAAGTCAAGAAACATATCTCAGGAGTGGGGTTCATGCCAGGAAGGGGGGCTCACGTATCTTTGAGAAAGCTTCATCATATCCTGAACTACTCAGTGGATTCTCAAATTCCTATAGCTTTAATATCACTTGATGCTGAGAAGGCCTTCGATAGGGTCTCTCATTCCTTTCTTTTTGTTACAATGGAGAGGATGGGTTTCCCTGAGGGCCTTCTGAAGGGTATTAAAAACTTATATGCTGCACCGACGGCAAGAGTCCTGTGCAATGGTTACATTTCGCAGGAAATACAGTTAGAAAATGGGATGTGTCAAGGATGCCCCCTTTCCCCGATATTGTTCAATATCTACTTAGAACCCATGCTGAGAGCTATTAGTAATGACAGACAAATAAGGGGGGTAGAGATAATGGGAAGGGAGTTAAAATTTTCAGTTTTTACAGATGATGTACTCCTGTACCTAAGAGACCTGGTGGACGGATTTGAGAGGGTTAGGGACCTAATTGAGCGATTTGCTAAAGTTTCAAACTATAAATTAAACTTGACTAAAACCCAGATTTTACCCCTGATGCCATAATATATAGGGCACACTTTGCCCAATTACAAACCCAGTGGATGGCAGATAAGATGAGATACCTGGGCATTTGGATCACAAGGAACTATGAGTCAGGGGCCGAAACAAATATGGAAGAGACACTGTCAGCTATTAAGGGAGATTTAGTAAGATGGAATAAGCTGCCCCTTAATTTTATGGCCAGGCTTGGGCTCATTAAAATGAACCTGTTGCCGAGGCTGTTATACCTGGTGTACCTGGCCCCATATAGTATCCCCAAAAAGTGGTTTCGATTTATTAAGAAACTACTTTCAGATTTTCTGTCGGACTGTAAACCACCTAGGAAAAAATATAATGATTCACGACTTCCTCCAGGTTTGGGAGGAATTAAGCTACCAGATCTTCACCTGTACTATGTTGCAGGTCAGTTGGGTTTAATGTTTCGATGGGGTAGGAGTATGGAGGGAGAAGTTTACATTCCAGATTGGTTACATTTAGAGACTCAAATAATGAGAGAGGCAGGCCTCTCCCCGGAGGCGCCCTTATATGCTAATATAGCTGCCTGTGTCAAACAGAAGGTGGGAAGCCCAATTTTGAAGACGGCAGAAGCTTGGTGGTCATTCTTGACTGTGGCCCAGAAAAAAGAGCAAATAAGGGCCCAAGAACAACCACTTATGGGCAATCCCAATTTAACTATAGGAAATAAGGTAATCAAAGGGAAATGGGCTAATTGGGTCTCGGGCCTAAGCCTAAAGGAGGTCATCCAGGACAACAGGGTAGCCCTTCCAGTGCAGTGCGATAGAATACCTTTTTTCCATAGATTGCAACTTATACGTGTGCTTGAGGGGGCATTAAAGAAAACATGGGGCCTTTTAGATCATTCATTCAAGTGAGGTGAGTTGAGGGAGATTGACCTGAAAACCAGAGCTCTGTCGCAAGTTTATAGAATTCTGATGGCCTTTTTTGGGCCGAGCTCTCCTATAGTAGTGCCATATTGGGACAATAAGTTGGTGCTTCAAAACATTGACTGGGCTAATCTATGGAAGAGTACCAAATACATAGTGATACCTAAACATAGGAGTTTACAATTTTTTATTGCTTCTAATCTATATTTCACCCCTGTGAAACTGTGTGAAAGAGGCCTTAGACAGACAGACCTGTGTTTTAGATGTGAATTGGAGAGAGGAGACCTATTACATGTGCTGTGGAACTGCGGTAGAATATGGCCCTTGTGGGATGAAGTAAAAAGACGGATGGACCCATTGTTGGACTACTCGGAGTTCATAACACCGGAGATATGTGTTTTAGGAGATTTTTCGCAAATTGCTGGAGCGACACCTAGATATCATGTAGCTCTGATGGCAATTGTAATTAAAGCGTATATGGTCCAACACTGGAAAGATTACCAACTTTATGGGTATAAACATTGGGTGGGAGATCTTATTGGAGCCCTATCTAGGATCAAGAGACACCTATATTTAGAGGGAAGGAAAGGGTTATATGCTAAAAGATGGGCGGTACTGGAGGCAATTTACTCCCAGTAGGGGCCACTTGGCTGGACTCGGGTCTGTCTGTCAGGCTGTGATTAGCTCAAAATTGGACTAGAACGAGAATATAGAGATGCTAATGGGGTTTGAGGACTATGTAATACCTGAAGACGGACTGGAAGGGACTTGGGGACTATTGTAGTAATAAGAATATTGGGTCTGCTACAAAGATGGGGGGGGATGGGGACTCTCTCTCTTTCCGGAGGGCACAGAGAGGTGTCTATCATAAAATGGGGTCAAGGAATACTTGATAGACCGCTGGTAGTTGTATCAGGTTTAAGGGGAAAAGGTCTGACTTTAACCAGCCTCATGATGTTGTTTTCTTTATATAGGGGTGTTGTTGGACATAGAGATAGAATTGGTGGTGGGGGAACATCATCTCTGTGCATGTACATAGTTGTAGTGTACATAGTTTACACAGTCAGTTTTTGGGCTGTGTGCCTGGGTTTCCAGGTTTTGTTGTATGTTTGTCTTGTATTTTATTAAAAAGATGAATAAAGAGGTGTTTAAAAAAAAAAAAACATATCCCAGGGCTTAGGGATGCTCATGGCATAGTGTGAAACTCACCAAATGAAATTAATAAAAGTATGAAGCCTTTTTTATACACAGATATATTCAGCCCCTACTCTGCCAACAGAAAAGGTCACTAAACATTTCTGGATACTTTGGCCATTCCCAAGATAGCTCATATGTAGGTCACATAGCTAGATGCCCTGATTTCCCTGCAGGAGGTCTCCACTGCTATTTTCTTCATGAACACCTATAAAACACGTAGGTGGATGAGATTCCAACAGACTTTTATAAAGTGGTTTGCAAGAAGGTCAGACTGAAACTCCTAAAAGTATACAATGCAGTCATTTCCACACACTCTTTGCAACCAAAAATGAGAGAAGCCATCACTGAGCTTCCTTAAAAAGGAAAGTTGCCACCTGCCCTGGTAGTTACTGGCCTATCTTCCTTATTAATGTAGATGCCAAGAATTTGGCGAAGATCTTGACCGACCAAGAATTTCTTCTGCAGGGCCTTATCTATCCAGCATAGGTTGACTTTGTAGCTCAAACTACCTGAGATCATTGATGAATCTTATTTGTGCAGCACCGTATTACCCCAGCCCACTGCTGTGATAGCCATAGACTTCGAAAGAGCTTTTGATCTGGTGAAGTGGGAGTACCTGTTGCACACTATGCAATGTATGGTGATAGGGCTAGTCTTTCTTCAGTGGATTTGTATCATGTCGATTTCTTGAAAGCTGATATACTAATCATTCCTCACCTTTGCATTTGCAGCAGAGCACCAGGCCAGAATGCCCACTATCCCCTCTCCTGTTTGTCTTAGCCATTGAGTCCCTGGCCATAGCACTTCAACAGCATCCTAGTCTTAGGATCCTACATGTGGGGATTGAGAGTGTAAGAAAATGTTATATGCAGAAACCTCTTATCCTTTTCTCAGATGTACCTACAGCACTGGGCCCCTTTATATATACACTGCAGGAGTTTATTAAAGTATTGTGTTTACAGGTAATTCAAAGCAGGACCGAGGATCTCCCTGCCTGTGAGAAGTACTTCCCCCTGACCTCTTCCAGAGTCATGTGTTAAAATGGGTGGAGAATGAAATCACCTACTTGGGGCACAACTCCTCAGGGACATTCCCAAAATGGTTGCTCTCAACTGTAATACCATGCTGGTATTTTGCCAGGGCTGTGATGCCTCTGTGGATGCTTTACTTACTTTCACTAGCGTGAAAGACCAAGTCAATAAAAATTATCATCAACCCATGGTTCATACATCCTACACATGCTCATTAGAGTAGGAGTCTTTGGGTTTCCCATATTTAACAAATTGGTTTGGGGAGTCTTATTGGAAGGCAAACCACCCCAGTACTGCTGGGATAAAGTGAGGAGTCACTGGTTTGGGGAGAGACTCCCTTGACTATATGGATACCACAAAGCTTTCCTCAGTGCCCAGTCTGTTCAGTGGTTTTTCCCTTTGTCTTCGACCTTGCCCTAGTGACTTTACATGGAGAGGTATGCAGCAGGGGGCTTCTCTCTAGCAGAAGTTTCAATGTGGCAATACTAATGTAACATATAAATCACACCTGACTTTAGTACTGTCTAGGGGATACTGGTTCAAGCTGCATGCCTAGCTGGGAGCAAACTTGACTCCCATAGAAAGGGCCCCCTATGGGACAACAACAAGTTATGTATAGGGACTTCACCCCCAAGTGGGTTGCCTTGGAGAACAAGAGTATTAGACTGGTGAGTATTTTTCTCACCCCTGATGGAAACACCTAGATACCTTCTTTTCATTCTCCAAGGTGTACCTGCTGCCTAAGCAGGACTTCTGGATGTTCCTACAAATTAGAAGCCTCCAGGAGCCCCAGCTGGCTATGAGGGCCACACCCAATCTGGCCTGCTAAACTCCCCTTATTCTCAAATGCAGAGGTTAGGCAAATGTAGAGCAAGTCTCCTATGCCTGCCAAATAGAGGTACCAAGCCTGACCCACCTACACTCCCCCCAGCTGCAATGGCAAGTAGAACTGCATACCACCATCTCTGAAAAGGTTTGGAATGCTTGCTGGCTTTGAGCCCACCAGGCTTGTGGGGATGGTATTCATACAAAATAAATTGCTGCATGGTTGTATAGAATGCATACTACCTTGAAGTCCAATGCACTGTGTGATGATGACCCATGGTGGAGATGTAAAGCTACAGATGCTCAACTCCCTCATATCCTATGGACCTGTCCAGCACTAAACAGATTTGTATAGATATATTGGGGTCTGACATAACATTGGATGTCCTTTTTTATGTTGCTTGCACGCATGTGCAAGAAACATAGTGCCATCATCGGAGATTTCGGAGGTGTGTCACCTCCTCCTCCACTTCAGTCAGTGTGTTGGTAGGCATGGCCCCTGTAAGCCAATGCATTCTGGAGCTGTCTATGACAAGCTCCAAAATGCAGTGGCATACAGTTGAAAGGGGGAGCTACGCTTCAGTGAGCACCGATAAGATATCGGCTGCTCACGCTCAGCTTCCCACAGACATCCACATGGCGTCGCGCCCCGCTCCCCACATGCACTGTATAGCCGTGAGTTCATCCCCCAGTAATACGTGCCACGCTGAGGCCCACCCCAGTGTGGCAAGCAGTCCTTTGGCGACAAGGGTGCCCAATCCCCGTCGGCTGAGCATCCCATCCTTGTGCACGCAGGGCCCACCCAAGCGTGGCAACCATCTCGGCCACGGGGTGCCCAACCCCAGTCGACTGAACACCCCCCAACGTCCTTGTTCCATGCTGGGAGCCCACCCCAGGTGGCAAACATCCACGACGTCTTTTTAAAAAAAACCTGTAAAACAAAAACTGTCCCATGGCGCGTCTCCCAACCCCCTCCCACAACCGCACCCACCCACTGCGCACCTTAGCCTCCCACACCCCTCACCCCATACTTACCTCCGGACCTCAGCGACGATCTTCTCGTGGACTGGAACACGTCTGCACTCTTCAAAGCCGACCGCGAACTGAGGAAATGCCGGTAAGCTGTATAATGGGCTAGATAGGGGTTTCAACTGTTGCATATCTCAGGCATTTTGGGGGTATTTGCGCAAATTTTCAACATGGGGTTTTGGGACCCTTCTCAGATGATGTCACTGTCATGGCATTATTCGGGCCCGAAGGGTGATTTAGCAGTCACTGCAAAATCACCCTTTGGGCCTGAATGTCTGTGACATGTTTATCATTCATGAAAGAATCCCAACCATGTTGAAATTCGATATAAATCAAAAATGACTATTTCTGGCGTGCATTAGCGAGTTCTTACATGAGCTCAATAAGTTCGTGAAATTTCAATATTTTAATCCAGATTTTCAACATTGCCATTTTACCACACCTTCTTATGAGTAGTACAGCTGTCATTTTCACATCTCACCCAAAATGTGTTTCCGCCCATATGGCGCCAATGGCACAGTCGGTGTGCGAAATCAATGTACGGGACATTAAGAAAATCACAGTGACACTGTTCATGGGCAGAGGTCTTAAAATGGCTATGTTGAATTGGTGAAAAAATTCAAAATGACTATTTCTGACGTCGTTGTACATTCCTCGCTTTTTGCTAAGTAAGTTCATGATTTTCAATATTTTCCTCCAGATTTTCCAACATTGCCATTTTACCACACCTTCTTATGAGTAGTATAGCTTTCATTTTCACATCTCACCCAAAATGTGTTTTCACCATGTAGCACAATGGCGCAGTCGGTGTCATGAAAATCAATGTGCAGGACAATTAAGAAATCACAGTGACACTGTTCATGAGCAGAGGTCTTAAAATGGCTATGTTGAAAATTTGGTGAAAAATTCCTTCAGATGTTCTGCAATATTACTAATGAAGACATTGAACAGAACTGCCCCAGGACTGATCCCTGCAGCACCCCACTGGTCGCCCCCTCTCCTAGACTGCATACCATTTACCACCCTCTCTACCTCCTGTCTGTTAACCAGTTTCTAACCCAGTTTACCACCCTTTCCCCATGTCCAGCCTACCCAGCTGGTTTATCAGCATCCTATGGGATGGTGTCAAAGGCTTGCTGAAATCAAGGTAAGCGTTGTCCACTGCCCCACCCTGATTCACTTCCTTTGTCACCCAGTCAAATAAATCAGCCAGATTTATCTGACATGATGTCCCCACTGTGAATCCATCTTGTCTATGGTCCTGGGTTCGATGGCATCTAGATGCCCCCACTATCCTTTCTTTAAGCAGTGTCTCCATGATCTTCCCACTACTGAGGTGAGGCTGAGCGGCCTATTGTTCCCTGCCTCCCTCTGCTGCCAGACTTGTGTAGAGGGACCACATGTGCCCTCCTCCAATTCACTCATGTTGAATGACTCACTGAACATGGCTGCCAGAGGTACTGCTATCTCCTGCAGTTCTGTTAATATCCTTGAAGTATGCCATCTGGTTCCATCGCTTTGTCTACCTTCAATTTAGTGAGCTCCTGCAGGACTCTTTTGCCTTTGAATGGACTATTGTCCACCTCTTCACCCCCTTGGCAACTGCTGTACTGCTGTGGCCCTTGCCCCTCCCACTCTTCTGTGAATACTGAATGGAAAGACACAGTGGATGTCTTGGGAGGAAGGCATGAAACTGTCACTTCCAAATACCTAAACAGCACATACAAGCAAGCAACATTCGGCATTGACAAATGCTTGTTTCCTTTGGGATAATGTTCACTGCAGATGCACAAACACTCTCCAAAAGCAGTTTGGTCTCAGTAAGTGTAGTAGCCAAAAGACTACTTTTATACCACTGGAGAACAGCAGAACCCTCTACTTTAAATGAATGGTTACAGTTTGTAGGGCAGCTAGCCACATTTGAAAGGATGTTGAACATCACTCTTGGCACCCTGCAAACCTTTCATGATATTTTGGACTTGTATCTATTTTCAATGTACTGCCATGCAACTAAATAGTCAGGAGTTCCGAACAGGTCATAGGTTACAACTTTCTTAAACTTAATTTCTGGAGAGGGCTATAAGACCTGTAACATTAATTCCCATACAGATATGTCTTAGTTGACTGGATAAGTTATGTTCAGTGACCTATTTAGTTGTTGTTTACCCGTATTATTGTGTGTTTTCCTTTGTTGTGAGTTGTAGTTCTATGGAAAACATTCAATAAAATGATTAACTACCAAAAAAAAAATGCTGTTCTCAGTGGGTCACATTATTCCTTTCTCATTTCAATTTGTGATTCAATTGCTAGCAGAAGCTAATATTGCACCAGACATCTAAACGTCATCACAATTCTTACTTATTGCAGGATATGCAATACAAGAGAAAGGATGTGTGCCCTGGAATTCCAGGTTCAACGGTGTGAGCCGATAGCTCAGCATTAGAGCACTGGGGTGGTATTCTGGGGGACTGGATTCAATTCCAAGTACATCACCTTAATGATTTGTCACTAAAATGTGTGAGTCAACAAATCCACAAACAAATTATTCCCAAATCTGCTGTGTTTTGACTATGAATTTTGTACCTAAGGTACTAGTGTCACTAAAGTGTAACTCCCCAATTTAACTTATATAATACACACATGCAGTGTAGTACTGTAGCACCATACTGATAGGAAACGCTGCAGTCACTAAGCAAGGCTGCAGCTCTTCCTTTAATGACATTTAGGAAATGTATATCTAGCAACCAGTGTTGGTTTTAAAAATTAAATGATGTACAAGATAAAACATGGATAAATGTGAAACATCTTCCAGATTAAAAAAATGCTTATTTTCATTTTTATTTAGAGGTGTCTTTGTACTTCTTTGCAAACAAAAGAGAGAGCAAGAAAAACCTTAAGTGCTTTGATACCCTCCGAAAACAAAACAACACAATATAGTCTCCAAATTGCAGCTGTGACTCCTGGAGTTTGAATTCTGGCTACTTATCTTCAGCAGCAACAACATGCTGAAAGCATTCTATAAGAATGTCATTCATCACAGAGCGCTTCAGGCTCAATCTGACATTTGCTGGATAGTGTATCTTTTTTTATTGGATCAAAATATAGGCCTGTTTTTGGAGGGCGGCAGTATCAAGGGGTTCCAGTAACATAAAATGTAAGAGTTAATTTCAGGTGATTTACATGTTGTCGAATCCCAAGGTACATGGCAACCCCGAATTACATTGGAGATACAAATGCTGTTTTTTTTTGTTTTTTTTTAATGAAAACAATTGTGTCTCTGCACTGGACTGTTACCAAGGTATGTTTGATTGACAGGTACTGTATGTTGTTCGCACAGAAACAAGTAACAATGTTGTTCCTGTTACAGAAAGGGGTGTACTCAGAAGAATTTCTGGAAATGGAAATCACAGTATTTTTTCAGAAAGATTTTGCACACAGATATTATACTACACAATGTTTTAGGGACACACAGGTCCCTTGACCAGTTCAGGTAAACATTTGATGGTGGGACATCTGAGACCCTAAAAGCTAGTGAACTGTAATATCTACACAGAAACATAGAATTTGATGGCAGATAAGGACTGTTTGGCCCATTCAGTCTGCCCATTTCTCCTTACATCCACTATTACCACATACCATGCCCAATCTATAGCTCTTTCTGCCTCCCCCTTCCTTTCCCCTTTGATTCCCTTGTGCTTATCCCATGCACTGCTGAACCCAAGCACTGTTTCCAGCCCCACCACCTCCACTGGAAGACTGTTCCAGGAATCCACCACTCTTTCTGTGAAGAAGTACTTCCTCACATCTCTCCTGGATCCACCCCTCTTCTGTTTCATAGCATGTCCCCTTGTTCTTGAGCACCTTTTCTTCTGGAAAATACTCCTGTCCTGTACCTCAATTACCCCCATGAGGTATTTAAAGGTCTCTGTTAGTGCTGTGCAGAATGCAGAATTCTGCCAGTGAAATTAGCACAGAATTTCTGAGGGAATTTTGCTGGTTCTTCTGTGAAATTTTGCCTACTGCAATCTGCCGAATAATATTCAGTTGAACAGCATTTTTCCACGGAAAACTATTCCACAAACATTTCCTCAGAAAATTGTAAGATTCACAGAATAAAATTCAGCAGAAATGTTGCAGAAAAATTAATTCCATGTTTTTCTGCCGAGGAATTCTGCCATTCCATTTCCAGTGAAATTCGATGGAATTTCAAAAATTCCTTGTGATTTTATTGCACTGGAATTTGAAAATTCCATGCAGCTCTAGTCTCTAACACATTCCCCCCATTCCAGGGTGTACATATTGGGGTCCTCGAGTCTCTCTTTATAGTGCTTTTAATGCAGACCCCACACCATTTTAGTTGCCCTCCTCTGGACAGCCTCCATTCTGTCTATGTCTTTCCAGAGATGTGGTCTCCATAACTGGACACAATACTGCAGGTGAGGTCTTACCAGTGAGCTATACAGAGGCAACACCACCTCTCTCTTTCTATTGCTGATACTCTTCCCTATGCACCCCAGCATTCCATTCATCCTTCCTACTGCCTTGTTGTACTGCCTTTGTGCCTAGAAACCACCCAATATGATTACCCCCAGGTCTCAATCCTGCTTCGTGGCCATCAATAACACTCCACCAAATTTGTGCTCTGCCCCAGGGTTTCTGTGCCCCAAGTGCATTATTTTTCACTTTTTCACATTGAAACCCACCTGCCATTCCCTTGACCACTCCTTGAGTTTTCTCAGGTCTCTTCTCATCCTTTCCACCCCCCAGAGTATCCACCCTATTGCAGATTTTAGTGTCATCCACAAAGAGGCGGGCTTTCCCTTCTGGCTCCTCTGCAGTGTCACTTATAAAGACATTAAAGAGGACCAGTCCAAGCACTGATCTCTGAGGTACCCCGCTGGTCACCCTCCCTTCCTTGGAGTGAACATCATTTACCTTCCCCCTCTGACGCCTGTCCCATAACCAATGTCTAATCCAGGTTACCATCTTTGGACTTATTCCTAAACTATCCAGCTTGCTTACTAGTCTCTTATATGGAAAAGTGTCAAATGCCTTACTGAACTCTAGATAGGCCACATTCACTGCTCCACCCTAATCTAGTTCCTTGGTCACCCAGTCTAAGAAATCTATCAGATTTGTTTGATATGACCTCTCCTCTGTATAACCATGTGTAACCCCTAGGTGGCGCTATCCCAAGGGCTACTACCCCTGCCTGATTTGCCACTAACAGGTTGAGGGGCCTGGATTCGATGGCGGGTGCCTCCACCCAGAGGTCAGGGTTTGCAATAGTTAAGCTAACTTGGTCACAGCCCTCTGGGACACTGCCCCCCTTTCTTCCCACTAGTGGCCCACACAATATATCAGAATTACCTTCACAGTATACACTTACCCCCCGGACTGATTCGGTCAGCGTGACACCGGAGACTCCCTGTAAAACAAGATGATACGGTGCAAAAACCACAGTACAATACTTTAACATAGACGAATACCTCAGGCAGTGTAACTTTGCTGAAACAAACAGAGCTGATTTATTTAGGGGGATATAACAAGGACAGGGGGAAATCAGATTAATTAGTTTAAATGCATTAATAATCACAGTACTGTGCACATATTTCAGAATCCCAAATGTCCCTAATGTCACTCTTACTAGGTACCCAGGCAATAAGAGGCTAGCCTATTTGGTGCAGCTGGTTGGGGCCCTGAAGATGGAAAATGCATGCACAATACCCAAATTGTAATCCGGAGCCGGTAGGCTCAGTTCATGGAGAAAGAAAGGAAAAGTAATCAGATGGAACACTTGCAATTAGATGATGGCAGGGAGCTACCCTGATTTGTACTCCCAAATTCAATGCTGAAACTGAATGGAAGGCAGATTGTCCTGGATTGCCAGGAGGAGCACTTGCAGCTTCATGCACTCAATTCACTGTACAGGGGATTTGAAACGCGAGTCCCCACAAGCACTACACACATTTATATGTAAAAAGGAAAGTACTATACCAGGCAGGCTGCTTCTCTTTCCTGATCGCAATTACTGCACAATACCCAGGAGAACACACAGCAGATTCAGTTCCTGACAGACCGAGCGCGATTCAGCAATTTTTCCAGTCTTCTACAGGGTCAGCCTGGTTTCTACTCTTCAGATCTCCTTGATTCTCTTCACAGGTCGGATTCCTCAGAACAAGCACTTACTGCAGCTGCAGACGAAACTTGGGGCCTTACGCGCATTTCCCGACTAAAACTGCGCACCGAAAGAGCACAGGGCTCCTTCCCTCTTCACTGCCAGAGCTAAACTGAAACTCCAGTAGACAAAACCGGGCACTTCCTTTGAGTTCCTCCCAGTTCTTGGCTGGATTGGCTGTCACTCACACTAGACTCTCCCTGTTGGTGCAAAAAGGCGCTGAAGTCCAAACTACATTTCCCAGAGTCACTGCCCATACAATCCTCTTGTGGCTGGCTCAGATTACGAGTCCAAGTTCTGATTCGTCCACAGGCACCATTTTAGAACTCCCTTAACCCACACTGATTGGTCCAGTTCAGCAGTTCAAAACTAGAATGGGGAACTAGGCAAACACAATTTTGATTGCAAAGAAAAGCAGGTTAGACAAACTGTATTTTCATTATTACTCTAAATGATTTCTGGCAAACAGTTACATCTTTCGGATAGGTTCCCTTTGCACTCCTAGCAACAGCAAAAACGGAGTGAATTGGCAGCAGCTCGAGTGGGACTCAAGCAGAGAAACACACAGTCCCCCCCCATACAAAATAATTATGTCTGCAAGCAGACAGCTCTTAAAGAGACAGTGTCAGAGGCTCTAAAAACACTCACAGATAAATGGCTTAAACGCCAAACACCATTCAGGCTCGGAGCATTCAAGCAAGCTCCTGAAGTCTTTTGGGAACCCCCATTTGCAGGGGGGGTTACACCCTTCCTGGCCTGGGAAAGCTTGATGTCCACGTCAAGCAAGTACCCCCATAAGTTTCAATTGCAACCATATACATTTGCATTAGGCTCACACATGTAATCATCAGTCAATATATCACTTTACCAGGAACACATTTCTGAAACGTTGCAGTACGTCACTCATTAAAATGTATTACACACACATTGTACCATAACTCAAGTTATTACCTCTTGTACATGAAACCTGAAGAGAGGGGCCCTTCCTATCAGTTACCTTGGGGCTGGACGGGCAGGGCACCATACCTAGAGGGCAACACAAGTAACTGGAGTTAGCACTGATGCTCAGTTTGGGCAATGAGCTTGGGACACATACACTCCTTTATGGACAACATTGAAAGGCAAGTCCACAGGCTCCCAAGGAATCATAACTGAGGTGCACCACAGGCTTTATAGTTTGACCAGTCTTCTAGGGGAACTGTTACAGTCTCTGCACTCTGAGCCTCATTTTCAGCATTGTCCTCACTTGTCAGGGGAGTCTCCGTGGGGGTAGAGAGGCTAGAACTTGGGGCACTTTCAGCAGCAGGAGTTACAGTCTCTGAGTCCACAACATTTGGCTCACATGGAGAGCTTTTGGACACTGGCAGTGGACTGTCAGGGCACTCAAAATACTCTTCTTGTTTTGGTGTATCACCAGTCTGTCCCAGTCCATCATTTTTCCTCCCCTGAAAGCTCGAACAGTTCAACCATACACAATAATTCCATTTCATCTGACCTGATGCTTTGCACTTCACTTTCTGGGAGCATTGGCTCCAGGGACGAAGCTGGGGGCTTAGACAGTCTAGAAGGCCCAGCTTTGTCTCCAGTATTGACTAGGGGATTGCCCGGAAACAATTGGCTCAGTTCGTAAGAAGGGTAGTATTCAAAGTCGCACTCACTTCTTCTGATATGGACTGACAGTCATGCTCAACTGGGACTTGAGGGGAACACTTTAACTCTGCTTCTGTAGGTGCAGACTTTCTTGATCTTTTCTTAGCAGCAGCTCTAGTCACTGGCCTAGAGGGGGCATCTTCTGGGGGCTCAGACTCAATCAAGATTTGTCCAATGGGCAGTAAATGATTTCTATGCATTGTTTTTACATCTTTTGAATTATTCTCAGGCCTTACTTTGTACACTGGCAGATCATCTAGTTTGCCCACTACAATGTGAGGGAGATGGTGCCATCTGTCAGCAATCTTGTGTTTGCCATGCAGTCCCAGATTTCTTAGCAATACCCGATCTCCCTCCTGGAGTTCCTGTGCTTTCACCTTTTTATCATACCTTTCTTTGTTGGCCAGATTTCTTTTGGCAGCCATGGTTTGAGCCACTTGGTATGCATGAGTTAGCTAGGCCTTTAACTTTTGCATATACTGTAAATAGTCGTCAGCTTGAACCCCATCAGGAGAGACCCCAAAACACACATCTACCGGCAGTCGAGCTTCTCTTCCAAACATCAGGCGGTAGGGGGAGAACCCAGTGGCATCACTTTTGGTGCAGTTATAAGCATGTACCAGGGTGCTAATTTGTTGGCTCCATCTAGGCTTGTCCTTTGGGTGTAGGGTGCCTAGCATATCTAGCAAAGTGCAGTTGAAACGTTCAGGCTGTGGGTCCCCTGGGGTGGTAAGGAGTGGTTCTGGACTTTCGCACTCCCCACAGAGAAAGCATCTCTTTGATCAGACGACTCTCAAAGTCTCTCCCTTGATCAGAATGGATTCTTTGTGAGCCCATAGTGAACAAAAAGTTTTCTACAAGTACTTTGGCCACAGTGGATGCTTTCTGGTCTTTGGTGGGGAAAGCTTGGGCATATCTCGTAAAATGGTCAGTGACCACCAGCACATTACTGATATTTCTTTGATCTGACTCCTAACTCAGAAAACCAATACAGACCAGCTCCATGGGTGCACTGGTGGTGATGTCAACAAAAGGGGAAGCCCTCTGGTGCAAAGCTTTCCTCTGTAAGCAGCGACTACAAGTTCGAATGTGTTGTTGCTCCACATCGGCCCCCATCTTAGGCCAATAGAATCTGGATCTCACCAAGTCAAGTGTTCTGTCTATACCAAGGTGCCCCATGTGGTTGTGCAAGGACCTCAGTACTGAGTCTCGAAAGGCAGTGGGCAGCACTATTTGTTGTTTGTCTACTTGTCCCCCTCTGTCTACTGTTTCTCTGTATAACAGTTTATTGATCAGTTTCAACTTAGGACCTTCTTTGTATAACAGTGCAGTTCTCAAATCAGTGGAGCATAATTTGGACACATCTTTTCCTGCATAGAGGGCTTCTAAAGCCGATTTGATCATGGGATCGTGGGATTGAGCCCGCTGAGTACTGTCATTGTCCAGCTGAGGCAGTGCACCAATGTCTATTGCAGAAAAGTGGCAATAAGCAGCAGGTATGCAATTCTCAGAGGGTCCCAAGCAATCCACCATGCATTCCACTGCGTCTGTGGACATTTTTCCTCCCTGTCAAACTTCTGGCAGAGTGCCCGAATATCAGGTTCTGACAATCTGACCCAATCATTCTGGGGAACAGGCCTCCGGAAGAGAGCATCAGCATCTATGTGGTTCAGGCCTGCTTGGTATTCAACAGCATAGTCATATGTAGATAATGCAGAAAGCCACCTATGGCCAGTGGCGTCCAACTTAGCTGAGGTCTGCACATGGGTCAAAGGATTATTGTCAGCTTTTACTAGTATTTTAGCCCCATACAAGTACTCATGGAATTGGTCAACAATAGCCCTCTTCAAAGCTAGGAACTCTAACTTATGTACAGGATAGTTCTTTTCGGATGGGGTCAGACTTCTACTGGCAAAGGCCACTGGTCTCAGGCCATTATCATGCTCTTGGTACAACACAGCCCCCAACCCTTGCAAGCTGGCATCAGTGTGCAGGACATAAGGTTTTCTTGGATTGGCATAGCCCAGCACTGGAGCGTGGGTAAGTTGATATATGATCTCATGAAAAGCAGTCTCACAATCAGGAGTCCAGCGGGCCCCAAATACTTCACTCAGACGAAAATACACTCTTTCAGTCTTGGGGGACGCTGACTTTTGTATTTTTGTGGGTTGGGGATACCTTGAGTAAGGTTAAGTAAAGGGCAGATCACTCTTGAATAGTCCTTGATGAAACGCCGATAATAACCACAGAATCCCAGGAATCTTTGCAGTTCTATTAGATTTTTGGGCTGTGGCCAGGTGGTCAAGGCCTCAACTTTACTTGGGTCAGTCTCTATTCCCTCGGTGGATACTATGAGTCCCACATACTTTACTGATGTTTGAAAGAATTGACACTTATCAATGGACAGTTTAAGGCCAAAGTCTTCCAGTCAGTCCAATACCTTAAATAATCTGCTCTCATGTTCCTCCAGTGAGCTGCCAAACACAATAACATCATCTAGGTATGCCAGGCACTCTAGTAAGTTCATGTCCCCCACTGTACACTCCATCAATCATTGAAAAGTGGCTGGGGCACCTGAAATCCCTTGTGGCATCCTTATGAATTCATAGAAGCCAAGCGGACAGATAAAGGCTGTCTTTTCACGGTCCTCTGGGGCCATCGGGATCTGGTAGTACCCACTGCGGAGATCCAGCACAGAGAACCACTTGCTCCCGTTTAGGCAGTCCAAAGCATCCTGAATGCGGGGCATTGTGTACTGATCAGGGATAGTCCTCCGGTTTAAGGTGCAATAATCCACGCACATCCTTACTGTCCCATTCTTTTTCCTCACTACCACAATGGAGGAAGCATAGGGGCTTCTGGATTCTTGTATTACACCAGCAGCTAACATCTCTTGCAGATGCCATCTCACATCATCTATGTCAGCAGGTGCCAGGCGTCGAGACCTCTCACGAAATGGTCTTTCATCATGCAGCCAGATATGGTGCTCAGCTCCTTGCATGCATCCTACGTCCCATTCCTTTAAAGAAACACCTGGTCTCTCTGGGCAAGCTTCTCACTGATCCTCACTTTCCATTCAACTGGCAGGGAGTCACGAAATCAAACAAGTCAGGCATTACCTGTCATTCTTCCCCAAACTCTTGCTGCTGGGTAGCACTGCAGTGTCTGCACAATGCACATTAGCCAGGGTGCAACCTCTATTTACTCGAATCTCTCTGTCAGACACATTATGAACTTGAACCATTACCCTTCTGGCATAAGCATGGGCTCTAGCGGGCAAAATACTAGGCTTGACCAGCAGTCCCTCCTGCAATTTTCCATCGCCAGGTGCATCCAACATTAATATCTTATTCTTAACATCCTTTCTGATATGGACCTCTCCCTGTAAGGTACACTGGTCATTTGGCGCCAGGATCAGAGACTCAGGATCCTTCTTCCAAACAATTCCGACCGGTTCCTCTAGCTCTACTTTTTCAGCATCTCTCTGTGCCTCATAGGCCTTCTTAATTAAAGCCGGAATTCTTAAAGCTCTGCTAGTCCTTGACCCCTGTTTTTCATAACACAACTGTGCCAGCCATCCAAACATATGAGCATTTGTTCCAATCAACAAAGGGACACCATCATAGAGTCCAGTGGGGGGACACACTAAGGCTAGGGTCTCTACTTGTTCGCCACTCCAGCCACGGAGGTGGGAAAGACAGCCAAATTCAGATATACCGGAATAGGGTAGGCCTTCACTTAACGCCCATACATGCAGTCCTTCTAATGGTTGTAAGGGTACATCTGACAAATGCTTCTGATACCAATCCTGGAACATAATTGTCACTTGGGAGCCACTGTCTAATACAGCTCTTGTAGACACTCCATTAACCTTTACAGTGGTCTCCTTGGAGGGACCCACTATTCTGGACCAGTCTGGAGAGGTGGTAGTGGGGGCCTGGGCAACTGACCTTGCCACAAAAGGACGTGAGTTAGCATTTTTGGGGCCCTCACTGGGATCATTTCGTGCACCTCATAACCACTGATTTGTTCTCCAAAGCTCTCCTTGTAGCCTATATGCAACTTTGTCTGTGTCTTTTGGGGACCGGCATTGTCTCTTCATGTGCCCATCCTTCCCATAATTATAGCAAAACATACTTTCTGGAGTTTGAGCTGGCTGAGGCGCCACACTGGGAGCCAGGGCGGGGTACTACTAACTGGAAACCTTGGTGCCATCTCTGTCTGAGGCGTGATAAGCATTTGGAGACATCTCGTCAGTTTGTCCACTTTCATGGTCAAGGAATCAAGTTTGGAGCTGTTATCAGCAGGAGATACATGGGTGGGTACCCCCATCCCTATAGCAGATGCAGTTGGATATAGGTCGGGGCCCGTACTTGCAGGCGTGGCCTTCATAAAGGGACTGTTTTTGAATTCCCGGATCTCTCTCAGCAGTTCACCTCAAGGTGGCACTCCCTCATTGGTCCCCACTTCACAAGGACCTTCCGTTGCTGTGATCACTTGGGCTGTGCTCACCCCAAAATTAAACTCCCCCTCTTCATCTTCAACCTCCCGCAGCTCTTTTATTAAGTCACAATAGTCTGGTGGGTTACCCCATCTGTCTGGGAGCTTTAACTGAAGAAGCTGCAATTTAGAATGCTTTGCATGCTGTAGTATGTGCTCCAACCTCACACGGTTTAAGTAACTGGCGGCTACCCCACCTTTTCAGTAAGCCTTCTGCAGAACTCTCTCCAGACCAGTAACATATGCAAAAAGACTTCCACCTGGCCACTGTTTTGTACCTTGAAATTTCCACATCAAGCTCTCTCCTGACTCAATGCTTCCAAAATTGCCTTCAAGTACAGATAGGTACTTCTGGGTAGATGCATCAGGATTCGTGGACCTAAAAAATGTAATGGCCTCTAGGGCAGGACCCCTCAGACTTTCTATAATTCTTTTCCGCTTCTCAGCCTCCACACACTGCCATTCAGGTATCAGGGGGGCAACACAATCTATCCAGGTGTCCCAATCATCCTCCCCTTGGGGGGTGGGGAGGGTGCCAGAGAAGATCCTCAACCTTCGGTAAGAGTCGTGACTAATGGCAGGTGCAGGAATATGGGCCTGCATTGGTTCAGCCACCATAACGGGTACTGGAGAGGGAGAGGGTGTTGGGGGAGGAACACCCCCAGGTGGCAAGAATAGTTTCTTCAAGTCCTCCACAGTTTTCCCTTCCCCCAGCAACCATTTAGCAAATTTCTCCTCAAAAGTTTCAGATAGTGGTGGGGACTCATTCCCCGGTCTTTACTGTCCTTAGTTATCACTCTCCAGCCAGTGAGGGCTCCCTCTGGGGTAATAGTCTGTGGCACTTTGGAGCTATCTATGGGATCCTTAAACTCTACTAGGGCCAGGAAAGTGTGGGTGAGCAGATTAGCCTGCCGACCCACCACCACAGGGTTTTGTAAACCTTCCACCTTGGAAAGTACTCCCTGTACAGTGTCCGTATTGATACCCAGGGAGATGTCCAGGATAAGCATAGCATTTTGGGGCTCAATCTCCTCCCCAGTACACCACTCCACCAGCCGGTGCACAGCCACTTCTGTCGGGTACCCATTTATTTATTTTTTCTTAACAGTGGTTCGTAAATATGGCCACTAGAGGACACACAATCCCAGCGGTGAGCCTCCAAGATGTAACCCCTTGGTGGCACTATCCCAAGGACTACTACCCCTGCCTGATTTTCCACTAACAGGTTGAGGGGCCTGGATTCGATGGCGGGTGCCTCCACCCAGAGGTCAGGGTTTGCAATAGTTAAGCTAACTTGGTCACAGCCCTCTGGGACACTCACGTGCCTTTCTTCCACTAGTGGCCCACACACAATATATCAGAATTACTACAGTATACACTTACCCCCGGACTGGTTCGGTCAGCGTGACGCCGGGGACTCCTGTAAAACAAGATGATACGTGCAAAAAACCACAGTACAATACTTTAACATAGATATGATACCTCAGGCAGTGTAACTTTGCTGAAACAAACAGAGCTGATTTATTTAGGGGGATATAACAAGGACAGGGGGAAATCAGATTAATTAGTTTAAATGCATTAATAATCACAGTACTGTGCACATATTTCAGAATCCCAAATGTCCCTAATGTCACTCTTACTGGGTACCCAGGCAATAAGAGGCTAGCCTATTTGGTGCAGCTGGTTGGGGCCCTGAAGATGGAAAATGCATGCACAATACCCAAATTGTAATCCGGAGCCGGTAGGCTCAGTTCGTGGAGAAAGAAAGGAAAAGTAATCAGATGGAACACTTGCAATTAGATGATGGCAGGGAGCTACCCTGATTTGTACTCCCAAATTCAATGCTGAAACTGAATGGAAGGCAGATTGTCCTGGGATTGCCAGGAGGAGCACTTGCA
This sequence comes from Neoceratodus forsteri, assembly GCA_016271365.2. Lineage (NCBI taxonomy): Eukaryota > Metazoa > Chordata > Ceratodontiformes > Ceratodontidae > Neoceratodus > Neoceratodus forsteri. The sequence continues at coordinate 828,958,420 of CM057452.1, forward strand.
GCTTCATGCACTCAATTCACTGTACAGGGGATTTGAAACGCGAGTCCCCACAAGCACTACACACATTTATATGTAAAAAGGAAAGTACTATACCAGGCAGGCTGCTTCTCTATCCTGATCGCAATTACTGCACAATACCTGGGAGAACACACAGCAGATTCAGTTCCTGACAGACCGAGCGCGATTCAGCAATTTTTCCAGTCTTCTACAGGGTCAGCCTGGTTTCTACTCTTCAGATCTCCTTGATTCTCTTCACAGGTCGGATTCACTCCGAACAAGCACTTGCACACACTGCAGACCGAAGCTTGGAGCCTTACACGCGTTTCCCGACTAAAACTGCGCACCGAAAGAGCACAGGGCTCCTTCCCTCTTCACTGCCAGAGCTAAACTGAAACTCCAGTAGACAAAACCGAGCACTTCCTTTGAGTTCCTCCCAGTTCTTGGCTGGATTGGCTGTCACTCACAATAGACTCCCCCTGTTGGTGCAAAAAGGCGCTGAAGTCCAAACTACATTTCCCAGAGTCACTGCCCATACAATCCTCTTGTGGCTGGCTCAGATTATGAGTCCAAGTTCTGATTCATCCACAGGCACCATTTTAGAACTCCCTTAACCCACACTGATTGGTCCAGTTCAGCAGTTCAAAACTAGAATGGGGAACTAGGCAAACACAGTTCTGATTGCAAAGAAAAGCAGATTAGACAAACTGTATTTTCATCATTACTCTAAATGATTTCTGACAAACAGTTACATCTTTCGGATAGGTTCCCTTTGCACTCCTAGCAACTGCAAAAACGGAGTGAATTGGCAGCAGCTCGAGTGGGACTCAAGCAGAGAAACACACAGTCCCCCCCCATACAAACTAATTATGTCTGCAAGCAGACAGCTCTTAAAGAGACAGTACCAGAGGCTCTAAAAACACTCACAGACAAATGGCTTAAATGCCAATCACCATTCAAGCTTGGAGCATTCAAGCAAGCTCCTGGAGTCTTTTGGGAACCCCCATTTGCAGGGGGGTTACACATGCTACTTCAGGTCTTGTAACCCACTGGTTTAAGGTATTTCACAATAATTTCCTTCAGCAGTGATTCCATTAACTCTCTCACCACCAATGTCAGGCTGACTGACCTGTGATTGCCAGTCTCCTCCCTGCTGCCACTTTTCTGCAGTGGGACTATATCCATCCTCCTCCAGTCCTCCAGAACCACTCCTGTTTCCAGTGAGCTGTTAAACAGAACTGACAGAGGTGCAGCCAGTATTTCCCTGTTCTCCCTCAGTATCCTTGGATGCACCCCATCGGGTACCATTGCTTTTTCCACTTTCGTATTGGCAAGTCCCTTCAGGATTCTTGCCTCCAAAAAAGGACTAGTGTCCACCTCCCTCCAAAGCTCTTGTTACTTTTTTGTGGCCCATCCCCTTCTCCTTCCTCTGTGAACATTGAACAAAAGTATTTTTTCAGAATGTTTGCCTTTTTCTGGTCCCCGCCTCTGCACAGTCCCCCTTGCCTTTTTAATCTTGCAATCCCACCCCTGGTCTTCCTCTTTTCACTTACATACATAAAAAATGTCATGCCCCCTTTCGTTACCCCTGGGCTATTCTCTCCTCAGTTTGCACCTTTGCACTCCTTACCATTTTCCCTGCTTCACTCAGTTTTCACCAATATACCTCCCTATCCTCCTCCCTCTGTGTCTCCTTATACCTTCTGAATGCTACCCTTTTAGCGTTTACTTTTTCAGACACCTCTTTTGGGAACCATACCAGTTTATTTTTCCTCTTGCTGTTGCTCACTTGTTTGACATAGAGTTTTTTTGCCTTTGCTATGCTCCCTTTTATCTTCACCCACTGTTCCTCCACCCCACCCAGGTCATCCCCACCCCACCCCCACCCCGCTAGGTCATCCCGAGGCATTCACTCATCTTTTTAAAATCTACCCTCCTGAAGTCCAGCACCTCTCCTCTGTGTGGTTTGATTCCACAGTCATCCTTATACTGAACCACACCGTACAGTGATTACTGGTCCCCAAGTTACCTCCCACCTTGACATCTGCAGCACTGCCATCTATGTGTGATATCTAAACTGGGCTATTAAAGGTTGCCCTTGGCATCCATCCCAACATGTCTAGATCTCCATTGCCTACAATCTTGACTACCAATTTTTTCCTTAACATTCATAAATCAGTATTTTCAATTTATTTAAAATATCTGGCCAGGGTGGCCCACTCAACCAAGAACAGGTCATTACCAGGTATGTTCTGGGTTCTTAGTTTTAGGGCATCACAGGTTCCTGCAAATACAGAAGCCTTAATGAACAGTGAGAGTGTTGGTTTTCATAATTGGATTGCCCAATGTGAGAAGCTGGCCTTTAAAACTTTGTTAGAAAAGACATGTGTTTCTAACAGAAAAGGATAATACTGTACTGTATATTCTGACGTTCTGACCTGACAAGGGTTTTGCTCTCAAATGTATACTGTTTTTTCAGGAAACCACTAAAGCTGCATTCATAGCCACTTAAAATGTTCCCTTATGTGAGATTATTGCACACTGTTTAGGAACCAGGAGTTGCTTATAGTAGGTTTACAGTGTGATCCAACTGGAAAACTGGTGATTTGAAAAAAAGTCCTAGGCAGCTTATTATAATTTACAAAGGCTACCTCTGTACAGGTCTGAAAAGTCAGAAAAGACTGCCACTTGAGAATTGTGGCTGGCCACAGTGCTTAATAATCATCTTTTTGTACAGGAATAAAAAAAGAAACTGATTTTGCTGACTCATGCTCATTTAAAGAGAATGTTTCCCTGTCTAGACTGGCTATTAGGTGCTGTAGATCAGACCTGGTGTGCCCCGCTACACATTTAATGATGCATGTTTACAATTTAAATTTTTTCATTTCATGTAGCTTGCAACTCGTGTTTGTGGTGCATACATTAGCACACATTAGATGAAAATGGTTTGAAATATGTCAGAGCACACCATGTCTAGGACCCCATAGAAGCCACTGATTAAATCATGATTAGGAAATGAAGCACAGTGGTGGCTTTCCATATCTTGCTGCACTAAGTGGTAGAATCCACCCTTCAAAGAGTTTCTCAGGGGTAGCTGGAGGACAGTCGGGGGTCACTACGAGTTTTCCTGTGATAACATGGCACACTGTAGTAATATATATTTTTTATGTATTTTATTACTTTTCACTACAGTACAGAAATGCTCAGTTGGTACAACTTTGCCCATACAGATACCAGTCACAGGTGAATTGAGTTATACAGGTGACTACGTTACACTTAGTGAGCTGCTTTTATAATAAGTTTTTGATTTAGGAAACACAACGAATACTGTCATTCAACCTTTCATAAACATGCTGTACATATCTAAACAAAGGAGGTGGATCTCAGTGTATATTATTCAGTTAAATAATAGCACTTAAGTATAAAGAGGGCCTTTTTCGATTTTTACAGTTGTCAGGTTATAAGTCTCCACCCATAGAGATTGCTATGCAGTCTAGCAGAGTTATTCCTTGGGAACCTGTATACCTGATATTGTCATCTGACTCACTCACTCACCCGCACATTCACTCACTCACTCGTTCGTTCACTCACTCACTCACTCACTCACCCCGTGCTAACTCCCATTGTGTCCAACTGATTTAATTTGCTTCCATCCTGTCCTGTATTTGAAAAGTAAGCCTCTCCATTTCTGTTATCTCTCCCATTATCCCTGTCTAACCCTGTATTGCAGCTGGGTCTTCCTGAAGCCATTTCCTGGTGATGGCTTTATTAGCTACAACAATGATTGCAAATATACCACTGATATATTGCTTCCTTCCCTCCCTTTTATTGATGGGTTTTGAGCCTAGCACCAGGCATAACATTGTAGGAGTCTCAGGGAATGAAAATAGGTTCTTACCCTCTGTGCTAATGCCTCCCTATACTGTAGGTTGTTAGGCCTCACATGTCCAGAATATTTGGCTATGGGTGCCCCTTGATTCCCCGTGTTCTCTCCAGAATCTTTTATTATCATCTGGGGACCATTTATCCTCAAAAACTGGGGTTAGGAAATATCAGCTTTTTACGTTCTATGGAAATTCATGCCACCTGTGTGAAGAAGCAGTCCAGAAGGAGCCCCTCCATATCTGTTCCCAGTCTTTTTTTTTTTTGTGAGTTGCAAGTTGGCTTCCACCTCCCATTTATTTATGATGGAGGAGGCCTGCTAGGATTTTCACTTCATAAAAAGTTGCTATAGTGCCGGCCCGGTGGCACTGAGGGTTGAGGCACTGGGCACCACACCTCATGCTACGCCAGTGACTTGGGTTCAGGAACAGACCTGGATCACTGGGGATTGGCTGGGGGAGGTGGGATTGGGCATCCCTACAGATGCTGTCCTTCTCCAGGGGGTGTGGGTTACAGTGCAGCATTGCCCACATGCGTTGCCACCAGTGGAAGCACAAGAGGTGAGGTGTAATGACTCCCTACAGGGGAGCTGGGGAGGGAGGGCACTGCAGATACTTGACAGTGATGTGCGTAAGCATGCCGCCTATCTGGACTCAAGTCCTCTGCATCAGTGCCTTCAGGGGGATGGGACTGGGAGAAAACCAAAAGGCAAAAAATCTCCCAATCTCATGAGGAATGATGCTGGGTCCACGCTACATCGGGATCCAACCGAAAAGATCCAAGGAAGGTATGGTAGTCCTCGGGGAAGGGACCTGGAGGAAGTTAAAAAAAAAATTGGTATAATAGGGAAATAACCACTTTCTGTTGGAGGGTTATGATCAGTGTGATTAGTGATAGAGTGCCAGCTGGATTAAGGTCCTCCATGCTTTTTGTCTCCTGCCTGGGTATTATGTTGTGACGTCCCTTAATTGAAAGTAATGGAATCTATCAACGTTGTGCTAGCCCACTTCAGCTTTCACTTCCTCAAACATTTTTACAGCTTCTAGGAGGGTGTCCAGAATCCCTTCCTAGCTTGTCTTTTGGACATTAGTGTATCTGACCTCATTGGAACAAGACATCCCAGGCACCCATCTGTGCCTCCATTGCTGTGTTGTGTTGTGTAGGTATCCTAGGGCATTTAGTTACCCTGTTCTATGCTCACAATGTAAATTCTAGGGCATCTGGGTGAGGTTTTCCTCTGACTTTCCAAAAGGAGTCATCAAAGAGTATGGTTGTAAGGGGAATTTCCTCTGAAAAGGTCTGCTCTATGGTTTTCCAGTGAGCAGTATAGTGCAGGTCGCCCAAGTGTAGCAGGTAAAAGTCAGAGTTGTGCAATGGGTGATGTAGCTGCATACTGTATCATGGTAAGACTGTCCCAAACAAAAAAATGGTGCACATCAGTACATCTGTGCAGAGCTGCGCAAAATATTAGCATTTTTTGCATTCACCTATGTTTGTGCAATGCTGTGAAAGTATGCATTTTGCCTAATTTTTTAACAATTTGTTCTTGACAAGAAAAGGAGGACTAAGAGATATTTTCCTGTTTTCAGACTCATCCTGGGGGTGGGTCGGATAGATACAGGAAACACTGATTAATAGCAAACTAGGTTAAGCTGATTGTGATTTCACTTAAAGAGGGAAATGTGACTAGGGCACCAGGGAAATTCCCCTACTCACCAGTAGGGGGTTCCTTTTGGCCATCGAAGGATGGCTGAGTCAGTAGCTTCTCAGCTGAACTTGGAGATGGAGGGGCTGCAGTTCAAGAAGGCAGTTTCCTCCTCGGCGCCAGAGACTTTGGAACCTGAGATATTTTTTTGACGCGACCACGGTTGCTGAAGTTGATGGAAAAAAGGAAGTTGCATTACCTTTCACTGGTATCATCTGTGACCGCCCTTTAGATATTCCTACTTCGAATGTGCCTATTCTGCTTGATCCTTCTGACTTGGACCTTACTCTGGATAAATTGCTGCTTCGTGAGAAAGTAGCCTATCAGCAATGAAAAAAGGATTTGCTAGCTCGTTTTTCTTCTGTCTCTCTGGTTCCCGATGGGAGGCCTTCACCTGACATGATGCCTCTGCTTCCTGACTTCTCCATGGACACCATTCCCAGGACTGAGGTTTCTAGAACTGCGCACAATGTTTCTCCCGTTGTTTACTCAGATGGTACTGTTCAGGACTCTGCCACTGTGTTTTCTTTCTATGCAAAATCTACTGCCCGGGATCGCATTCTTAAAAAAGGTACCCCCAGAAAACTTTGATGGGCCGATGCACCATTGCCAGAGATGGGGTCATGGTCAGTCAAGAACTCCCTCGCTGCGGCGGACTGGGTTAGTTCCCCTGACTCTGATAAGTGGACCTCCAGGTTTACCACCATTAGAATTCCTGGAGTTTCTTTGTCACCTTCTAACCCAGCTCCCACAGTGAGTATGACAACTACCTCTACTTCTACATTTGGACCTTCCGTTTTACCGATTTCCTCAGACTCTCAGCCTGTTACTGATGTAGTTATTCCCCAGACTGACCAATTCCCTCTTCATTTGCCCACAGAACTGGCTTTGACTCAACACTCTGTACTTCAGACCATGCATACTGTTCCCCCTTCGGATCCTGTGCTGGAGGCTCTTGGGGACGCTATGAGTGATATCTCAGATTTTTCGGACATTCCTCGGCATGTTACTGCTGATGCCAGAAATGGACCTGTCCCTGACAACTCAGTTGTCCCTCCTTCCACAAAACCATCTAATTCTAGGTCTTATGCTTCTTTTTTTCAGCAGACTATCTACCTGGCCAAGTGACATAATGCAGTTTGACTTCTCTATAAGGGAGGTCTAGAGGTCTTTCCTGACTGGGTTTATGTTGGACGGACTCTTCTGAAGGATAGTTTACAATTTAATGTCTCTGAATTATATACCCTGATTCATGTTTCGGGCGAGACCACTTACGATGTTAGTTTTAAGTTGGGGAGTGGTCTGGATAACTTTTGGGCCCATTGTCATCAGAAAAAACATACTCTCTTATGGGCCCCCTTTGAAGCTATACCTTTGACTCGCCCAGCACATAAAACTATTACTGTTCTTTTTTGTAATGAGGAGGTTAGTGTCACTGATCTCCTTTATTGGCTTAATTAATGTTGTACTGTCACTGGACACCCTGATGCTATTTTTGACACTGAGGGGATTTGGACTGGGGGCTGGAGGATACGAGTTATTTTAAAGTCTGATGATGGGGAATTTCAACACCTCCCTAGTAGTTTTTTCTCAGGCAAGGATAGGGAGAGTTCTTTTTTACCCTGGTCAGCCCAAGACCTGTTATAGATGTGGGCAGATGGGTCATATCAGTAGTGCTTACGACCAGCACAGATGTACTCTTTGCTAAGAACTAGGACATCCCAGTGCACACTGTCGCAATTCTGTCAGGTATAACCTATGTGGGACTTTAGGTCATGCTTATGCATCTTGCCCTGAAGCTGCTCACCGGAAATCCACTTCTGCAGATTCAGAAGAACAACACCTGTTGGTTACCACTGCCCAACGTGAGTTTAATAAACTGAAACCTGTGGAACAACCGACACCGACACTCCCACCAGCTTCTGCCCAGGTTGAATGTCCTTCTTCCCCTACCATTACCGCGACCCCCCTGAGACCCTATTCAGGATGCCCCACCCCTGACCCCTCTGTTTCTTTACACCTCACCACTGTAGAACCCCCTGTGGTGCTGACACCCCCTTTACTGAAGTCTGATGTTACTCACTCTACTGACATGCCCCCCCCCCATGGTGGACGCAGCGGGTGGTAAAGTGGCTACCAGAAAAAGACAAACTTGGTCCCACCCTCGGCAGATGGATACTACAGCAGCCTTCCTTTCTACTTCTAACAGATTTCAGGCATTTCTGGAGGATGTTACTTCTGATGCTGAATCTGTTGCCTCCTCAGTTGATTCTCACTCGCAGGATCTAGCTGGTGAAGTCATCCCCCCAGCAACTCTTGACATGGGACAGAAACCTCCACCCCCGGAAAGGTAGGGTTTGAAAAGAAGAAACAAAGCTAACTCTTTTCATGTTATTGCCATCATTGTTTTTTTTTTTTTGACATCTAATGTCAATAGCATTAAGAATGATAAGAAACGAGGTGACGTTTTTCACCTTCTTCGTTCTCACCCTCCCGGCATTTTTTTTTCCTGCAGGTTACTAGGATTCATTCTGTTTCAGAGGTTTCTAAGGTAATCAAAGAGTGGGTCACTGGGGTTTCTTTTTGGTCTTTAGGTATGGACTGTTGCTCTGGAATTAGCATTCTGTTTTATTGTCTCCATCCCACTGTGACCAAACTCCTGGATTTGGTTCCCAGTAGAGTTCTTTTGCTGGATTTTCAATCTCTGATGTCCCTTTTCGTGTTATCACCGTATATGCTCCCCAGACAAAGGCAGACCATGCTGCATTGTTCCATCTTTTTGACCCTTATTTGCATGTAGCACATTATATTATTTGGGGTGGGGATTTTAATTGTGGGACGAGTAAATTGGATAGGGGAACTCTAATTTACACAGGAAAAGATTTTTTCTGATATGTCCGCTCTTAATTCTGTCACTCGCACGGCAGGCCTCAAAGACGCGTTGTTGGATTTTACCGGTAAAAGAGAGCAGACTTTCTATAAAGGTATTCTGTCCACTAGGATTGATTTTCTACTTATTACTAAATCATTGGTCCTTCACAATTCCAATATATAACCGGTGGAATATTCTGACCATTGTTCCTTGTCTATTCTATTAGGTGATCCTGTTATTCCCTATAGGCCTGGCTATTGGAAGTTGAACTCTACCCTATTAGAACATGCCTTTTATTCTCAACAGATCTTATCTTTTTTGGCCTGTAGAAAATCTGTTTTTGATCTTTATGCAAATCCAGTTGACTGGTGGCTGGACACGAAGTCCGACCTCCGAATCTTACTTATTTGAGCCAGTAGATGTGTCCGTTCAGCAGATTATGTTGCTCATTTGAGTGACCGTAAACAATTGCAACACTTATACTCCCTTTCTTGGCTTACTACCCATTGCTTTACAGAACAAATTTCCCACATAAAACAGAATATGTTGAAATACCATTCTACTCAAACCGATCATCTTCGTTTCCAACAGAGGTACAGTACTACTGGTTCTTTTTCCCATATTTTCCCTTTACTTGCTAATCAAGATTATTAATCCCGGAAAACTGTGACAGCCCTTACAGATTCTGATGGAGTAGTTCGATCTTCCCAACCTGACATTCTTCAAATTGTTACTGATCATGCCTTTACCTTATTTGGTAGTCAGACTTCCACCCACTCTGATTCTGACACCTTATTTAGTAAATTCCTCGTTCCTTCGCTACCTCCAGATTCTCATCCTGCTCTGACATCTCCTATTACCATTCTGGAACTGACTGCTGCTATTCAATCTCTGGCTCATCATAAATCTCCTGGACCTGATGGTTTTACGGTGGAATTGTTCACCATCTTAGGCCGGGAAATTTCCCAAGAACTCACCAAGGTGTTTAATTATCTTTTACTTCAGCCATTTCTCCCATTAGATATGGATATGGGCATGCTCATTTTTCTTTATAAAAAGGGTGATAAGCTAGATATTTCTAATTGAAGACCCATCAGTCTCTTGAACACTGACTTTAAATTACTTGCTAAACTTCTTAATAATAGACTTTTATCAGTGGCACACCATCTGATCTCCCCGGCTCAATCCTGTACTATTCCAGGGAGGTCGATTACTGATCCTGTCATTCTTCTCCGTGAAGTTTTCGATTTTCATAATGTCTCCCCGGTTGAGGGATTGCTTCTCTCCCTAGACCAAGCTCAAGCTTTTGATAATGTTAGTCATTCTTTTCTTTGGTATACTCTACAATGCTATGGAATCCCTTCTGCTTTTATTGAGTGGCTTTGATTATTGTATCGATCTGCCACTGTCAAAACCTTTGTTAATGGGTATTTCGGGCCATACATCCCTATTTGTAAGGGTATTCACCAGGGCTGTTCCCTCAGTCCTTTATTATATGTTTTTTGTATTGATCCTCTTTTACGTCTCTTGCATTCTGCCGGTAGCATTTCCCTGATCAGGCTACATGGTCATGTAATCCCACATGTTACCTTTGCCTATGCGGATGACCTGGTTATTTTGACTAAAACTGTTGACTCAGCAGTGCTTGCCCTGAACTGCTGTGTTGAATTTGAGCACTATGTAGGAGCTTGCCTAAATAGTTCAAAAAGTCAGGGGCTGTTCCTGAAGGCTCTGGATATCTCTCTTTCTTCGGAGGCAGGGATCCCGATTACCCAGGATGCTATTAGGATTTTGGGAATTTTTTGGGGGGTTCTCAGAATTATATTTTGAACTGGGATAAGAAGATACTTTTGGGAACTACCTTGGTACACTCTTGGAATAAGCAAAGGATATCTTTTCATAATAAGGTTTATTTGATCAAGCCTCATCTTCTTCCCATTTTTTTATTTGTTAGTACTATCTTCCCTGTGCCTAAGTCTAGGGAAGCTACACTTTAGAGTCTTTTTTTTTCAGGCATTTTGGGGCAGCCAGCTGAACCCTTTGCATCAGAATGTCCTTTATTTACCCCACCGTGAGGGCGGTCAAAACATGGTCAACACTATTCTTTTTTTTCTGTCAGTTTATTCAGACCAATTTGAAACATCTGCTACTCTCCTCCCCTATTTATTGGTGTCCTAGTTTGTTGTCTACTCTGTCTCCTTGGTTTACACTGTGGCAGAATGATCAGTTGAGACAGCTTCCACAAAGCCCCCCAGCACTGGCTTATCTTCATGAAAGTTTTGTAAAACTTCGACTGTGGAGTCTTCCTCCTGCATTGCTTTTGTCCAAATCAAAGAAGCAAATTTATTCTCAGTCCTACTAACCCATTTTCGGGAATTAGACCCATTTCCTAAATGCCCACAACTGTCTCGCTTGGCATTAGAAACATAGAAACATATACTTTGACAGCAGATAAGGACCGCTTGGCCCAGCCAGTCTGCCCATTTCCCTTCCTACTGGATAAGCTGCAGATTCTAGTTAACCAACAGCCTACTTCCTGCAACCCCCCACTACAATTGCCTTATGTCTGTCCCATGCATGTTTGAATTCCCCCACTGTTTTAGACCCAACAACGTCCTCAGGAAGGTGGTTCCATGCATCCACCACTCTCTCCATGAAAAAAACATTTCCTCACATTACCCCTGAGCTGTCCCCCCTCTATCTTTAAATTGTGCCCCCTTGTTCTTACATATCTCTTTTTCTGAAAGATGCTACCCTCCTGGACTTTGTTGATTCCCTTGAGGTACTTAAAAGTTTCTATCATGCCCTCCCTGTCCCTCCTTTCATCAAGGGTATACATATTAAGCTCTCTCAGCCTCTCTCCATATGGTTTCTAATGCAGACCCTGCACCATTTTAGTTGCCCTCCTCTAGACTGCTTCCATCCTGTCTATGTCCTTGCGTAGATGGAGTCTCCAAAACTGCACACAGTATTCCAGATGGGATCTCACCAACTGTCTGTACAGAGGGATAACCACTTCCCTTTTTCTACTTGTGATGCCCCTCCCTATGCATCCCAGTATCCCCCTGGCTCTCCTTACTGACTTCTCACATTGCTTACCCACCTTTAGGTCATCTGTTATGACTACACCCAGATCCCTTTCCATTATTGTTGTTGTTAGTACCTCCCCTGCTATTATGTACTCTTCTCCTGGATTTTTATTTCCCAGGTGCATTACTTTGCACTTCTTTGCATTGAATCTAAGTTACCATATGTCTGACCATTCCTCCAACCTTGCCAAGTCCCTTCTCATCCTTTCTACCCCCTTGTGTATCAACTCTGTTACAGATATTTGTGTCATCTGCAAAGAGGCATACCTTTCCCTCCAGACCCTCTGCAATGTCACCTATAAAGATGTTAAAGAATGAAGAAAGAAGAATGAAACATTGTCTTCAAGAAAGCCGGTTGCCCATTAAAATGCAAGATGTTCACTGGTTAACCTGTCATGAACATCTTAAAGTGAAGGCCAATCAGAAACATAAGAAGGTAGATGAGAGAATTTGTGCCCGACCCCTCTGTATTGTTCAGCCTCAGACCATCAGCCATTTATTTTTTTCTTGTTCTTATGTGCATTCCTTTTGGAATTTTTTGTATCTAATCATTGGTATGTCTCTGTTTAGACAGGTCTCTTATTCCAGTTTGATATATGGAGACTATCCACTAACTTGGATACATTGGGATAAAAACACTCTAAATGTTATTTTTATCATCATCAAATGGTTTATTTGGAATTCTCGTTGCCTTTTTACTTTATAACATTTGAATATTTCACATGAGGAACTTTATGGGAATATCTTATAATATGGGAAAAAAGGTAGAGAGGGGACATGATAGAAACTTTCAAGTACATCAAGGGAATCAACAAAGTCCAAAAGGATTGCATCTTTCAGAAAAAGAGATGTGCAAGAACAAGGGGGCACAATTTAAAGATAGAGGGTGGACAGCTCAGAGGTAATGTGAGGAAGTATTTTTTAATTGAGAGGGTTGTGGTTGCATGGAACAGCCTCCCTGAGGAGACTGTAGAGTCAAGAACAGTGGGGGAATTCAAGAATGCATGGGACAGACATAAGGCAGTCCCAGTGGGGGGGTAGGAGGAAGTAAGCTTTTGGTTAACTAGGATCTGCAGCTTATCTCTTAGGTAGGAAAATGGGCGGACTAGGTGGGCCAAGCGGTCTTTATCTGCCATCAAATTCTATGTGTTTATGTTTCTATCTTACATGAATTGCAAAAGCTTTATTTTCAGGACATGAAATTCTTAGACCGCACTAATTAGTTACAGAGGTGGAGGAATTTGCCATGGATAACTGATAATGACATGCCTGTTACCTGATCCATTGCATTTCCTTTCTGTTTTTGTTATTCCTTTTGCATTGTTCATTAGTAGACTGTTGTTGCTTTTCCTCTGTACATTTTTCCTCTTTGCTTCTTATGTTTGGATTATATGATTCTTAAATAAAAACCTCCCCTACTCTTTTCAGTAGTGGGTGCTGTGGCACTGTAGTGTGATCATGGAGGGGCCCAGTTCGATTCCCATAGACGATGAAGGAGAAGGTGTGGAGCGGACCTCTCCTTCTTCTATCTCTGCAACCCAAAGTAGCAAAACTTTGGGGAATGGACATTCTCTCGATAAAATGTCTGCACATTCTGCACAAAGCTTGCATACCTCAAGGAATCCAAAGATTATGGAGATTTCCCTACAATGACAACAGTCTACTTTGAAAGCATAGCTTGTATCCATGGAAGAACAGCTTGCTACAGTCCAAAACCAAATGGAAGAAGAAAAAAAATGAAACTGACTGGACAACTCCCCAACGATTCAGGGGAAAGAAGGATCTGCAAAACTTTTTGTTTTTGGTGCTGGACAACATACCCCGGATACTGCCAGAGGAGCCACACCCAACCTGGGTCAATCTGAGACAAATAACATGAAATGGACACCAGAGCTGGTGCTCCAAAAAGCAGGATGGGTCCTAAATGAGAAAGGCATCTGGGTTCTGACCCCGACATCCCATTACCTGGAGAAGCTCTGACGGTCACATTGAACACTGACCACAAACTTTTTATTGAAGCTCCTGAAACACTGGAACAAACAACGGGACAGCAATCAGGTAAACAGAACACAAACTTTACTAAAAATGGTTCACAAAATGCACCGGTCTCTGACCCCACTAAATCAAGTGGGAATGGTCCGACAATCCTATTATACAAGGTAGAAGTATAAATCTGAGTCAGGAGACAGCTAGATTTAACCAAGGCACAAACCCTACAGTAGGGAGGAACGAAGACTCTCACAATGACCAGACTAATACAGAGGCTAATACAGAGGAGAAACCAGGCTCCACAGATCGGGCCGACAGACCACAAACACATGACAATACTGGTTCCAATCTGACTTATGCAGGTCTTTTTCATAAACAAATTGACCTGGCAAAACAGGTTGAGATTCTTGGGCCCAAGAGAAGAAACATCAGACTGATTTTATATCAGGAAAATACTCATCAAGCAATCATTAAGGTTTTCTCCATCCAAGGTTTATGCCTTGATACATGCCCCAGGAGAAGCAACTTATGATATCAGTTTTCATACACCAGAACAGTTGGAATGGTTCTGGTGCAAACAGTCCCTATTTAAAACCAATCCCTTGTGGGTACCTTTCTCAGTAACCCCCCTTACCAAGCAGCTTTTTAGAGTGATAACCATCCTCTTTAGGAATAAAGGGGTCAACATTACGGACATCTTATTCTGGATAGAGAAAAAATGTACAGCGCAATGCAACACTGAGCCCATAATAGATGACAAGGGTTTTTGGAACGGAGGGTGGAAGTTAAAAGTCAGATTACAACAGACTTTGAAGGATGTGATACACCTTTCAAATTGTTTTTTCATTGGCTGTGATAAAGGCTTTATTGTCTACCCTAGAAAACCAAGAGCCTGCTTCAAATGTGGTTCCAAATGACATATAAGCTCCAACTGTGAGACTCTAAAATGTGTTCATTGTGGTGAATTGGGACATGTAAGTGTGCACCCCATTGTAGTTTATGTAAGGAGGATGGTCATGGTTTCACAGATTGTCCATAGGCATCAAAAAACAATTATACATGGCCCGGTGGCGCTGAAGGTTGAGGCGCTGGACGCCACACCTCGCGCTACGCCGGTGACCCGGGTTTGGGAACGAACTCGGGTGGCCAGGGGTCGGCAGGGGGAGAGAGGATTGAGCATCCCAACAGATGCTCTCCTCTCAGGGTGGGAACCAGAAGCGCATCAAGCTTCTGCATCACCTTCGCAGCCGCGGGGCAACCACAACCGAAGGACGGAGGCGGGCTCCACTCTGTCGAGCCGGGAGGGGACGTCGGCAGGAGGAGGTCTGGCGTGGCATCAGCACGCCTTCTCTCGGGATGTATGTCCTAGCGCTGGATGTCCCAGGGGGCAGGGGAAACCAGGGGAGAAAAATGAGAAAAAGACACCTCTCAGTAGCCCTAGATGAAATCCGCTTCGGCTTCATCCAAGACCACCGAAGAGGGACAGACCCCGCTCTGCAGGAGGTAAGGGAAGGAGGCACTCTAGGGGCAGATCCCCAGAAGGTGGAGGGGGTGGAAATGAGTGGATGGAAGGAGTGGGCACCAGAGAGGAGGGAGAAATAGAAAGTATAAAAAAACAATTATACAGCGGATTATGGGATCCAGGACTTTTACATACATAAAGCTTCTAAACATCCCAATGGGTTCCAAAGGAGCACAAAGAGTCCTGGTAGATGAGAGACTCCTTCACAAGAGGGAACAGAGCCCCCCCCCCCGAGACAGAGGCCACCAGCTACAGAACAACAAAATATCCCATCCACTTCCTCTACAGACAGGCATCCCCCGCCTCCTGTGCCTGAACCAGAATTTACTGAAGTGACAAAAGAAAAAAAGGAGGGAGGCCAAAGAAACCAGTAAAACCCATGCAGATTATTGAAGTTGACTCACTTTCTGATCAAAACAGATTTGTAGCCTTTCAATGGGGGCGAGACAGCAATGGAGGGTGACATGGACACAGTGTCAGAATCTTCTACCCAAATGGATACAAACTCGGAAAATGACCAACCTTAGGAGAAACAAACTAAATCTCGAAGGAGAAGGAGAAGGAGAAGGATGGGCTCCTGTGCTGTGAGCAAAAAACCTCCCTGAAGCTAGTCCCCTCAGTCTCCTTCTTACAATTTATGGTGGCAGTATTGAATGTCAATAGTCTGCAGTCCGAAAGGAAAATACTCCATACATATGCAAATTTTCATAATACTAGCCTGGATGTTTTTTTTTTCAGGATGTATGATTGTATACTGAACTTGATAGGGAAAATGCCACTAATGGGTGGATTGGAGGCCCGAGCTTTTGGTCTATGGGTGGTGACACTTGTACAGGGGTAGTCTCCCCACCCCAACCCCCGATACAGGTACTCTATATTGTTGATATTGAACCAGGAAGGGCCTTTCTCCTAGATGTCAAATTACATGAGATGGAGCTTAGACTAATTAATATATATGCCCAACAAGGAAAATATGAACGGGTACAACTGTTTAAAAAAATTAAACCGTTTTTGTTTACTGCAAAAAACACAATACTAGGTGGGGACTTCAACGGCAGTATGACACTACAAGATAGAGGCTTTCGAACCACCAAAATGTATCCTGACACCAATTTCTTAAAAGAATTAATCAAACAAGCAAATTTAAAAGATGCTTTTCAGGAACTTTATTCTACTCCCCTCAGAACTTACTCTTGTGGTACTAGATCCTCTAGAATAGATCATTTTTTGTCTCCATAAATTTGCAGATAAAAGAAACAACTGCTTTGGTAGTGGCTACATCAGATCATAGCTTGATAGCAATAAAGATTACACATGGGCCTGAACAGAGAAAGGGGCCAGGCATATGGAAACTAAAGACTAGCCTATTGGAGAATCAGGCTATAGATGAAGGTTTTAGATATACTTTACAAGCCCGTAAACCAGTGTTTTTTCTATATGAGGATAAGAATTCTTGGCAGGAGGATACAAAACAGGACATAAGTGACTATTTCAAAAAAAATAGGTAGGATAATTGGAAAGTTTAAGACAGATAGATATAGGGAATTGAGAGTACAATTGCTTAAACTTTCCGCTTGGCATAGAGATGGTTTAGGGAATTTCATGACAGAATTACAGGAAATAAAAAAAGAGGTGGCATGCCGTGGTGATGCGACCAAATATTTCTACATAGTTATGGTGGCCACACCATGGGGCTCATGCATGGCCGCTGTCAAAAACAAAGTGAAGGAGCGACTGCTCCAGGTCCTGGATCCAGTTTTTCTGGGATCAGCCAGGCTCAGGACCACGTTTGAAAAGTAATTAGAAATAAATAGATAATGTAAATAGTTTTCAATGGTCCACGCCAACTGAGCAAGTGCAGCCACCATGAACAGAAAGATTTAAAGGAGTGGCTGCTCCTTTTTTTTTTGGAAGGTGGTAGTTTCTGCACCAGCTGGTGGATTAGGGCACAGATTGTAAAAAGTTATGTTTGGGGACTAGGAGTCCTACTGGGCATTGGGGGACCAAGTGACTTTGGTGCCTTGGTGATAGGTCTGGATTAGACCTCTGAGTTGGCAGGTGTATTTGGCCCCCAAGGGAAAGAAATTAAAGGGTATGTTTGATGCCATTTTGGGAAAAAGATAGAGAGGACTGAGTGTGGGTGATTGCCCACTGATCAGCAATATATATATATATATATATATATATATATATATATGTATACAATAATAATAAGCTTTATTTATGAAGTGCAATTCTTCAAACCAAAGTGCTGTACAATAATAAAATGATAAGAAATATTAAAACAATAAATTAGTAAGAGTTCATAAAATACTAGCAATACAAAATACAGATGAGTCAAATAGTGTACTCACTAAATGCTTGTTCAAACAGATGAGTTTTTAAGGCTGTCTTGAAGCTCTCCACAGTCCTGCACTCTCAAACCTGATGAGGTAGAGAATTCAACAGGGCGGGAGCTCCATACATAAAAGCACAGGCCCCAGGTGTTTTCATCTAAAGCCTGGCAACCACATAGAACCCCTCATCAGTTGAGGGAAGAGGATGGACAGGGCTGTACGAAATCAGGAGTTCTTGTAGATAGTCAGACCCTATCCATGCAGGGCCTTTTAGGTCAGAAGTCTGACCTTAAAGGTGATCCGCCACTGAACAGGCAGCCAGTGCAGCTCGCTCAGCACGGGAGTGATATGACTTGAATGAGGAGTCCCCGTCAACAGCCATGCTGAGCGTTCTGCACCAACTGCAAGTGATGGATATCAACCCCCAGAAGCCCCAGGTAAAGGGAGTTACAGTAGTCAAGGTGCAAAGTCACAAAGGCATGGATCAATGTCGGAGGGTTGCCAGACAGAACAAGGTGCTTATCCTAGCAAAGTTCCTAAGATGTTAAAAGGAAGACTTGAGGACTGCCGACACCTGCGAACGCAGTGTCAGTCTATCATCAAGAACCACCCCCTGGTCATGCACTCATTCAGAGGAAGGCAGGAGGGCATCTCCGAGCCAAAGACTGGAAGGTAAGCCCACTACTGACCTCTCTATCTGGTGACCTGGATCCACCACCAATACCTCAATCTTCTTGGAATTCAGTTTCAGCCATCTGGACTTCATCCAGTCATGGATTTCCACCTGCCAGCTGTTAAAAACTGAGAACTCAATTGATCTGACTTCCTCGACTGGCACACCAGTAAGGCCCAATTCTGACTTAAAACAAATGGCTAAACCTCTGCCCCTGTGGTCTGGTCAAGCGGTGTATCACCGAGAACCCGGCCAGGACAGCTGCTTCCAAAATGGGACCAGCGTTGTCATTGAACCAGGTCTCGGTGATGCAGACCAGGTCTGCTGTCCCAATAAGATCAGCAATAACTGCCATCTTGTTCCTACTGGACCTGGCATTGCATTACACCACTCAAGTCAGATGAGATTCTGGGGCTGGATGAGCTATCGGCCCAGAAATACTGTAGCCCTTG
The DNA here is from genome assembly GCA_016271365.2 of Neoceratodus forsteri. NCBI lineage: Eukaryota > Metazoa > Chordata > Ceratodontiformes > Ceratodontidae > Neoceratodus > Neoceratodus forsteri. The sequence continues at coordinate 828,976,937 of CM057452.1, forward strand.
GGTATGGAAACCAGGTATGGTGAACCACATTCTAGAGACCATTTTTTTCTGGCATGCGGGGTGTCTGGCACTAGGGGGGATGTGGCAGTGGCCAGTACATTTACAGCCCCATCTTGGGGCAACCAAGGGATGACCATCCTGAGGAGAAGGGGAAGGGAGGTGACTGGGACCTGCTGCCTGGGGTGGGTTGGTTGCTGCCAGCCAAGGACCGCTACTGAACAGGGCTCCAAAAGGAGGAATGCTGTGAACATGGACAGTGCAAAGGAGCAGGGGGAGAAACCGTTTGGCTGCTCTACACCAGAGGAGAGGAAGGGAAAAGTGAATGGCACCTGGGAGGTGAGGAGATCCAGGGGTCCAGACAAAGCCCCTGATCCCAGAGATTGTTTGGTGGTGGCAACAATTATGTAGAGACTGTTAATAGGGGCCCTAGTGGGTTCTCAGGGGTTTTGGGGCAGCCCCTTGGTTCCACATACCCCCTGTAGAGACTTTCCAGTTGTTGAGGAAGAAAGACTGTTGCTGCATGTATTTAATGGCTTGATTCAGCTGCAAATTTAAGCTGCCTGTGTGTGGACTGTGGCTGCCTAGCCTATAAGGTAGCTGCCTGGACTTCAGCTCCTGATGTGGTTTTCATGGTCTGGGGCACCATTTGAGTGTTTGCCGTGACCACACCATCCAGTGCCAGTTGTTGAATGTTTTCGTGCTCCATAGAGTGACTGTTCCTTTTCTGAATTAACTGTTCATTAAATAGGATCCCTTGTTCCTGCAGATATGGTGTTCACCTTGTTGGCTTTGATGAACTGTCCACTGCTAACAAGAAGTTTGTCTCCATAGCCCAGCTCCAGTGTGTGTTCCAGGGTATACATCGGAGGGGTCTGGGGTCCATGTCTGAGCTGCCCTAGACCGAAGATTCAGAGGACCAGTGAGTAGGACAGCAAGAGGCCTGCCTGGTGATGACCATCTACAAAGGCCTCTGAGATGAAGTTGGCAAGGCCAGGCAGGTGAAGATCCATGATCTTCATCTCTCCAGTAGTCCAACTCTGAACCCAGAAGAGTGGGGCACCCTGGTTTCGTCAGGTCTGGTATGTGGACTCTTTATGCTCTATAGTCCCCCCCTTCTGAGGACCGAGGACATTCACCACCATACCCCTAGATGGGGGGGGGGCTTATATCCATATCACAAAGGAATCTACCTATGATATAAGCTTCAAGACAGTTGGGGTCATTAGAATGTTTCTGGCAGAAATACTACCTCCTCAAAGATACTCTGCTTTGGACTCCCTTTTTTCATAATACCTCTCTCTAAACCCCCTAATAAAAGTGTGAAGATTATTTTTCAAAATGAAAGGGTCAGTGTCACTGATATCATATACTGGCTCAAGCAGAGGTGTACTGAATTAACTGATCCCACCCCGTTATGGACTCGAAAAATATAGAGACTGGGAGATGGAATGTGCAGATCCATTTGACTTCAGTCCAGGATGAGCCCTTTTGCAGGATGCCAAAGAAAGGGGCCAAGTATATAGACTCATTAATGTTTATGCTCCTCAGTTTAAACCCTAAGGCTCCCAGAATAGACTTACTAAAACTCATTTGTCTGTATTTATGTACAGCTACATCTGTACTTTTTGGTGGTGATTTTAATTGTGGACTGTCCACCTTAGACCAAATAGCAAAACCATTGACAGCTTTTTGGGATACGTCCTTTCTACAAACTGCAATTCAGTCAGCCAGGTTATCATGATTAATAAGAAAAGAGACCAAACTTTTTTAAAGGAACTTTAGCTACAAGGATCGATTTCTTGTTCCTACCTAATTATTTACCAATTTACTTGCATCATCATTAATTCTATTGGAATTTTCTGACCACAAAATGGTAGGGCTTACCTTAAAAGAATTACAAAATAGTAGGAGGGGACCTGGTGTGTGGAAATTGAATTCATTACTTCTGAAAAATAAGGGTATTGTACTGTCTTCTGGGTAGCTAATTGGTGCCAGTAAGTCAATTCTAGACCTGTATGATGACACACTTTCTTGGTGGGAAGAGCTGTAATCTTCTGATTCAAATTGTATTTTGCAAGGTATATCTTCTGTTACTGCGTACTACTTTATTTTTCTCTGTAGCAAAGTGTTTCTTACAGGGCATATCGTCTGTGAAATTATTAGAGGTGGTGTTTTGCAGGTTTTACAGTTTTATCTATCATTAGGATAAGCTTTCAGGGCTACTGCATTTGTTGCTGGTTGACTGTTTCTGCTCTTACCTCCTTGTTTCTTTCATCTGTGGCTCTTCTTTTCCGGCAGGGAAAGGGCCCAGCCACCCCCTCCATCCCCAACCACCCCACACTACACTACTTTTATAGGGTAGCACAATCATGACATTTCCTGTAGCAAAGCAGGAAGGGGCAGATCAGAGGGGTATCCACACAGTGACCTCATTTACAGGAGCACAAGTAATTTAACTTGTGATAACAAGTTATATACAAGCAAAGAAACAAAACACAGAATCAAACTTTTGCTTTCATTTTCCTCCTTCTAATTACTCTGACCAGGTTATAAACCCAGCAACTTATCTGGAATGGATATTATTAACTGCAGGTACTGCAGGATACTTTTCAGAAGGGCAGTTTGACAGGATTTAGGACACTGTCCTACACGCTGGGCCATTGAAGATCTAAGGGCTGAGCTACAGGCAGCATGGGCAGAGATTGCGTGCCTCTAATCACATATTCAGGAGGAAATATATTATAAGACCCGCCCGCCATTTCCCCAACATCCAACAGAAGCTCCTTAACTGCAGAGGGTAGTTGGTCAGGGAGGTTGGCAGATGGTTTGAAGGGGTAAATCAGGTGCCCCAGCACTCGGTGCTCTCCAACATGTCACCTCCACAAGCCATATAAAAACTACAAAAAGGTATCTGCCTCTATTTCCAAAATCAAACAAAGGGTCAGAGGACACTGCAGAGCTGGACACTACAGCACAGGAGCTATCACAACAAAACTCACCCAAAACAGGAACCAAAACAAAAAAAAGCAGATAAGAAAATCCAAAAAACTTCTGATCATAGGAGACTCCATGATTCGGGGAGTTGATACCTATCTCCAGCCAGGGGTAATGGTCAGATGTCTCCCAGGTACATCAGCATGGACAGACACTGACCACATTGCTAAAATTGTACAGGAAGCAGGAGAAAACATTGATATCCTAGTACACACATGGACTAATGATATCGCCAGCTGGTCAGTTGTGGAGACCAAGGAACACCTGAACAGGCTGGGTGACAAACTATCATCCATTTCATCTGGCATCACCTTCTGTGAGATCCTGACAGTCTGGGAGGGGCAGATGGACAGAAGGTCAGAGAAGGGAAGATACTCAAGCTAAACATGTGACTGAATGGCTGGTGCCAGGAAAAAGGACACAAATTTGTAGGGAGCTGGCAACAGTTTTGGGAGCGAAAATTCTTTAAATTTGATGGACTGCATCTGACTAAGGAGGGAGTCAGTATATTGGGGCAGAAGTTTGACATCTTTGCAGAATATTTAAACTAGCAAAGGGGGAGAGGGGTGCAGCACCAGATACGTCAAATAAGAAGAACACCCTTCCCCCCTCAGCTAGTGGTCAAACAGGAGTTCAGCATGTTTGTAGTTCATTTGCATCACCAGGTAAGAAAAAAGGTCCAGCTCCCCATACGACACTCAGGGGAAATGCCAGACCTCTCCCAAAAACTAACACACCGAAATCTTGCCAATGGAAAATCGTGTACACAAATGCTTGCAGTCTGGGAAACAAGATCCCAGACCTGCAAGCAATAATGATAGAGGCTAAACTGGACATAGTAGCCATTAGCCAGACATGGTTTACCAGTAACCACACTTGGGAGACTTCAGTACCTGGCTATGTACTGTTCAGAAGAGACAGTGGTGCAAAAAGGGGGGGTTGAGTGTCCCTTTATGTCAATGAAAATATCAAAGCTACAGAAATTCGGAATACACATAGGGAGCCAGAAGTACTATGGGTTACCCTGGAAACAGAGAATGGGACAGCTGTACAAACGGGGTTATCTACAGACCTCCAGACCAGGGGGAGGACATAGACACATTACTGTTAAAAGATATACAAAACATGACAGCTAAAGGGGAGGTTCTGATAATAGGAGACTTCAACATGCTGGATACAGATTGGTCAATACCAGCAGGAAATTCTGCCAGAACTAGACACATGGTGGATTCCCTGGAGGGAGAGGGCCTCAAACAACTGGTACAACAACCCACAAGAGACAGGGCTATCCCAGGTCTAGTATTGACTAATGGGGAAAGGATCACAGATCTCCAGGTACAAGATCACCTGGGGGCCAGTGACCATCACATGGTGTGGTTCAATTTGGCCACTAGAACTAAATCATCCCATTCCAAGGCAAAAATATGGGAATTCAGTGGAGCTGACTTTGATAAGATGACCAACAGAGTTAAGCTAGCCCTGGCAAAAAGAAATACAGGCGATGGGATGCAGGCAAAGTGGGCAAGCATTAAGGATGCAATACTTGAAGCAACATCCCATTATGTTAGAGAGAAAAGGAAGTGCAAAAGAAGAAGGAAACCACTTTGGTTTTCAAAAACAGTAGCAGAAAAGGTCAGCGCTAAAAGGCTGGCCTTCAGAAAATATAAGGGAATGCTGTGGGATGAAGATAGGGAGGCATACCAAACTTCCCTAAGGGAAGTAGGGAAGGCAGTAAGGCAGGCAAAGGCCCAAACCAAGGAAGCACTAGCACAAACAGTAAAATAAGGTGACAAGACTTTCTATAGATGCATTAGTGAAATGAGAAAGTCCAGAGGGGGTATTTCTAAGATCAAAGGGGAAAAGGGGGCGTGTGAAGAGGAGGACCACGTAAATGCATCTATCCTAAATACATACTTCTGCTCAGTATTTATTGAACAGAAGGTAGGACAGGACCCACAGCTCAGCACCATGGACACGGGGGGGGGAGGGAGGTGTGCACTAGTCCCTTCACAAAAGAAAGGGTCCTACAAGAGCTTGATAAGCTCAGCGTGGACAAGGCAATGGGACCAGATGGCATACATCCCAGGGTACTAAAGGAGCTAAGGGTGAAACTAGCAGAGCCATTATCAGCACTGTTTGGTGAGCCTCTGAGCACAGGAGAGGTCCCAGAAGACTGGAGAAGGGCTCATGTGATCCCGCTTCACAGGAGTGGCAGCAGGGAGGAGGCAGGAAACTACAGACCAGTCAGTCTTACCTCAGTAGTGGGCAAGATTATGGAGGCATTCCTTAAGGAAAGGATAGTGCAACACCTGGAATCCATAGGAGCACAGGATCCGAGACAGCATGGGTTTACAACAGGAAGGTCTTGTCAAACTAATCTCATAGATTTCTTTGATTGGGTAACCAGAGTGGTGGACCAAGGGGGAGCAGTAGATGTCACCTACCTTGACTTCAGCAAAGCTTTTGATACTGTTCCACATAGAAGATTGGTTAATAAGCTGGGTAGGCTCAATGTGGGTCAGAAGTTGGTCAACTGGGTGGCAAACTGGTTGACGGGCAGAAAACAGAGAGTGGTGGTAAACTGTACACAGTCAGAAGAGATGCAAGTCACAAATGGGGTACCTCAGGGATCAGTCCTGGGGCCAGTCCTCTTCAATATCTTCATCAGTGACATTGCAGATGGACTGGAGGGTAAGGTTTGTCTGTTTACAGATGACACCAAGATCTGCAACAGAGTAGATGATCCAGATGGGGTGGGCAGAATGAGAAGAGATCTGGATAAACTGGCAAATTGTCAGAAGAATGGCATATGTGGTTTAATGCAAAGAAGTGCAAGATCATGCACATAGGGAAGAGAAAACCTGAAGCCACCTATAGGTTGGGAGGAGAGTTGCTGGCAGTCACAAGGGAAGAAAGAGACTTGGGCATCATCATCACAGATGACCTGAAATCATCCAAGCAGAGCACTAAAGCAGTAGGTAAGGCTAGGGGGGTGGTGGGGTACATTAGTAGGAGTATCACAAGTCAGAAGAGGGAGGTATTAATCCCTCTTTACAGGACACTGGTTAGGCCCCATCTGGAGTACTGCATGCAGTACTGGAGGCCACACCTTTACAAGGACATTGACCAAATTGAGGCAGTCCAGAGAAGGTCAAGCAAAATGGTGCAGGGACTGCATCAGAAAACATATGAGGACAGATTAATGGAGCTCAAATATGTATACGCTAGAGCAAAGGAGGGAGAGAGGTGATATGATTGAAATATTTAAACATCTTAAGGTCATTAACAAGGTGAAAGAGTCTAACATGTTTCAATATAAGAAAAATAGCAGGACAAGAGGACACAGCATGAGATTAGAGGGAGGCCAATTAAGGGGTAATGTGAGGAAGTTCTTTTTCACAGAAAGGGTGGTGGATGCATGGAATGGCCTACCTCAGGAAGTGGTGGACATGAATACAGTTCAGGGCTTCAAATAGGCATTGGATAGGCATAAGGGAGCAATACAGATGAGTATGAATAGATAGGCCATTGACAGAGCAAAGACCATAAGGTAGAAAAATAAATGGGCAGAGTGGATGGGCCTTGCAGTCCTTATCTGCCATCATCTTCTATGTTTCTATGTAAAAAAATACTTTAGTGTCTTTTTCCAAAGGCAGAGTAAATTACTGCAGCAATCAGATTACTGTATTTTCATTATTTATTTCAGTGTTCCCAGCTCCAAAAACCTATTTCCTTATTAAGACAATTAGCTTGCTTTGCCTGTGTTCTGTGCCCTGCCTGGAGATCATGACTGAGGTCACGTGACCTGTGCAACGCTGCAGAGCTTTTAGGGGATTACCTTAATTTCCTGGCACAGAGTGTGGTCACCACTGCTACTTTTGAGCTGCTTTCCCCTCCTCATTCTTTCCCTCCAGGCTCCATCTTTTCCCTCTCTGACCTCTGGCACTCTTTTGTCTTCATTTTGTACCCTTTAATCCATCCTTTGTTGTGTTCTGGTTGTGTCTCTTTCCCCCTCAGGACCCAGACGCCCTCCTGCAGAGCCGTTACCATTAGGCTGTCTTCCCCTGCTGCAGCAGCCGACCACCAGCCCTCTCTCCATAAGCAAGGTAGTGTTTCCAGCCTGATTCCTGTTGGAGAAGCCCTGTTAGCCCTCCACCACTGACATAGCTGCCCCCACACACCTTGGCTTATCACTTCCTTTATAGGTAGTGGGTGTCATGTGACTTCCTGTTCTTTTTTCTAACACCCTAAACTCTCTCTTGCTCCTTATACTCTCCAGCCACTAGCTGGCGCTGCTGTACTCCCAACCTCTCCCTGCTCCCCTCATCTCCACTCCTCCTATTTGCACTTCTCCCTATACCCTCTCGCCACTGGGTGGCACTGTCATAACCTTTGTAACCCACTTCATTATCTTAAATAGAAGTGACCTAAACCTGCCCCCCTCTGCTCCAACACAGCTGCTTAACCCTTCCTATTATGGTTGGACTGACCCTCCCTCCTCTTTGCTCACCTCTTTGCCATTTCTAGGACTTGAACCCTATCCTGAGTTGCACCTCTTGCTCTGAAATCTGCCTCTCTGAGCCTTTCGCTATACAGCCACCTAATTATTCTCACCAGCATTTATTCCAACTTGTTCCCTCTCTGACCTTTTTTGTTATCCTTAAATTTACACCTGTCACTTCTTCCTGAAATCTTTGCCTGCTACACTCTCTTAATTAAACAGTGATATTATTGTCTTTGCCCTGCCTCCCCATCCTGCTTACTATAAGTTTACACCTCATACGCAATTCCCACATTATCCTGCCTCTCCTGCTATCTGACTCAAACCCCTGCCTGTGGGGCTTCCACCACCTTAGAGGCAGTATTACCCTCCACTGCACTATACTCTGACTGCTTCAACCCTCAATTAAGCCTAAATCTCTGTTGGCCCCTCTGAGCATTTAAACCTATCTGGAACTGCCTCCTGCTTAAATAGTTTAACTCTGCTTACTATAAGTTTACCTCACATACTATTCCCTCACTATCTTGCCTCAAACACTTGCCTGTGGGGCTTCCCCCACTCTAGAGGCAGTATCACCCTTCACTACGCCATACAGACCCTGTGACTACTTCAATTCTCAATTAAGCATAAATCTCTGTTGGCCAGTCTGAGTCTTTTAAAAATCAACCTGGAACTACCTCCTGCTTAAATAGTTTAACTCTGCTCCTAACTCTCTGTCATCTTTACACCTCTTATGCTATATCTGACCTTTTTCTATCTCTCCTACTGCCAGTCCTGAACTCCTTCCTGAGGAATATTCGTCTCTTCAGAGGGGGTGACTCCCTCCACTATGCCAATCAGACCTGCAGATTAGTGCTACACACACTTAAAAGCCCTATCTCTTCTGATCACACTGTGCCTATCATAATTAACCTGGATCTGCTCCCTACTTAAATAGTTTACACCTACTACTACCCATCTGTTCCTCCTTGCAACCTTAACATTTACCTAATATCCTTTTCCTCCTCTTCTCTCATTACATCTCCCTCAGTGAGGCTTGAACTCTGGCCATAGTGAACTCTTCTCTTTTGAGTCTGCAACACCCTCCTCCAAGCCAAACAGTCCTCCTGATTTCTCCCTCCTTAAGAATGCCTTTATTCTCTCCCACTGAGATGGTGCTGAAGATGACTCCCCTGCCTGCCCAAGCTTGGAGCACTACAAAAAGCCTGTGTATTGCCCACATGAACATCCAAAGTCTTAGACCCAAGCAACCCGAGCTTGAAGCCTGGATCCAGCAACATAACCCTGATGTACTTGCTATCTCTGAGACTTGGCTGAAACCAGGTATCCTACCCCATGAGGTCTCTATCCCTGGCTACCGCACCTTTTGGAAAGATTGACCATATAAGCACAGAGGTGGCGTGCTCATTTATGCACGATCAACCCTGTCTGTATCTGAGTTGCCCCCCGGCCCATGATACCTCTTCAGCTGAATCCATCTTCATTACCATAGTACTTGGGCAAGTTTTGGCTTGATGGCTGCATCTATCTCCCTCCTAGTACTCCCTCTACATCCCATATCTGCCTCATGTTATACTGAGCCAGCCTCCCATCCACAGCCCTGGTGCTATGTGGAGATCAGTAACAGTTGGTTAGGTCCTGGGTTGGGGTCGGTTCACATTGCATTGGCTGACGTACACCTTTTACAGCTCATCAGTGAACCCACCAGGCACAAGAATAAAACTGGTCATCACGCCCTTCTAGGCTGGGTCCTCACTAATGCCCCCTTCACATCAAATCTTCTGGTGTTCTCACTGACTCTTTAGGTGACCACTTCCCCAGCTTCTGCATGTGGTGGAACAATTTTCCTAACCCACCCCCTAAAATCATGTAAACCGGAGACATGATCTCCTTCTGTCCCTGGGCTTTCAAACCTCCCAATCACAGGCTGAACAGTCCCTAATTAACCTACTACCAGATGAAGGTTCCACTTTGGAATACTTCACCAACACCTTTAACTCTGTAGTCAACCTCCACGCCCCATTGGTTAAATGGAGAGCTAAGGGGGCTCATGCCCCATGGCTCTCTAAGGAGCTCAGAGGCTTCATGGCTTCCTGGAATGCCACCTGGAATCTTTATAAAACCTCTGGCTTACCTGCTGACTGTCAGGCTATAGAATTTTGTGCAACCAATGTAAGAGTAAGCTGTATTCTGCCAAACACTTATTCCTCCGCTCCCTCCAAACTAGTAATCTCTCCAACCCCAAAGAATTCTGAGAACAAATAAACTCACTTCTGAAGGATAAATCCTCTTCCTTACCCAACACCGTACATCTTAATGGCTTGGAGGTCACCGACCCCACAGATATTGCCTCCAAGTTTAACCAGGCCTTCACAGACCTCTCCAAACATAAGGCATCCCTCCCGGTCCTTGTACCTTCTCCCCCCTCCCCTTCTTTCACTTTTACCAGCTCTTCATTTCACCTTAAATTGGCCTCTCGGAAAGAAGTACTACATCACCTTAGGACCATCGAGGAAACCTCCTCACCTGGATTTGACTCCCTTGAACCCCGCTTTCTAAAACTCAGGGCTACAGTCATTGCTTCTCCTGTACATGCTCTAATTAACAAATCTTTCTGTTCTAGCACTGTGCCTAGCAAGTGGAAGGATGCCATAGTTGTCACTATTCATTAGAGTGGCCCAAACCCTGCGTTTGAGAATTACCAGGCCCATATCCATACTTTTACCCCTTGCCAAAATATAAGAAAATGTTATTCATGCACAACTCCAGTCTTACCTGGAGCTTAATGGTTTGTTTCCATGAACCAGCACAGATTCCATAAATCTCACAGTACCCACACTGCCCTCATTAAAGTTACATCCGATATCCTCTCTGCTATGGACAAGGGCCTTGTCACTGGTGCTGTATTCATCAACCTTACCAAGGCCTTTGACCTTGTCAACCATATAGAAATTAGTGGATGGGCAACCATGCAGAACCAGTGTGTTCTGCCACAGAGGGGTTCTGATTCTCAGTAACCTCAAGAGTGAAGCTCAAGATGTCCTTGGGAATCAGAATCCCGAGGTGGTAGAACACACTGGTTCTGCATGGTGTTGCCCATCCACTATTTTTTATAGTGTATGGTCCACCATTGGTAATTTTACAGCATTTTAAGTACTTTTTAATTTTGTTTTAGTCCAGAAAATAAACTGTTTGCTGCTGTGCCTTATTCAGAGAGTCAGGGCTGGTTGCTAAGGTGAGTTGCAAGTTGCTAGGGACTAGACATCCCAGCATCTCAAGCGCACACTGTAATTGGTTATCAGGTGAGTTTGGGAGGTCCTTAAAAAAAAACATGGTGGATATATGCCTCCCTTTGCGAGTGGTGGTGGGTGCCCTGAATGTAATTTTAGTTAGTTTTTTTAAAATATATCTGGCTGAGCCTGTCTATTTTACCCTACCTGGTTGATCTTGCATCTGCCGGAGAGGTTACACAAGTGTGTGCCAGTCCCATCACAGCATTATCTGGTTGATCCTGCGGTTTCCATTACTGTGGCTCCAGCGCATGTCAGCTGGGCTGGAATGCTGTTCTACCACAGAAGGGTTGAACAGCATTCTATGCCCTTTCAACTATGGTAGAACAGCTTTTCATTGCAGATGAAAATTGAGGTAGAACAACGTTCTACCATACACTATAACCTCCTGCTACACATACTCCTTTCCCTTGGTTCTGATACCCTGTCATTAAACTGGTTCTCAAGCTATCTTACCAGCTGAACCCAATGTGTGAAATGGGTTGGTCACACTTCCTCGTTTAGCATCATAAAGGATGGGGTCCCTCATGGATCTATCTTTGGCCCACTTCTATTTTCTTTATTTATAAATGAACTCCTGCTTCATTGTGGAGGTGCCTCAATCCGGTTGTATACTGCTGATGCCATTCTGTACAGATCCTCCTATGACCGGACCTTGCTAAACCCTGACTTGCAGCAGGACTTCCTTAAGCTTGAGTCATGGTTTTCCATTAATCTCCTGGTGCTCAACACCAAGAAGATGGAATTGATGCTTTTCTATTATCGGACCCTAAACTAACCTCCCCCCCCCACTGGTGATAAATTCCTCCTGTGGTAACCCCTTAGACCAGGTACAGTCCTTTAAATACCTGGGTGTCAGGCTGGCCTCCCACCTCACATTTGACATGTATGTTTCCACTGTGGTTAAGACTATTCACCAAAAGCTATGGTTGCTCTACTGCATCTTGCTCTACCTTACACACTCCTCCCAACTGGCCATAGCTTTCTCCTTATTGCTTCCGCTTATCTCCTATAGAGCTCCCATATTCCACTCCACTCAGGTCACCCCTCTTTGCGAACTCAAGCAAACCTACCACAGGGTCGCACATTTTTGCCTTCGGCGCTAATACTAGGATGCACCACTGTTCAGCCCTTGCCTCCCTAGGCTGGTCTTCCTTTGAAGCCAGATTATAATATCCCACCCTCTGCCTAACCTACAACTTTGTTCAAAAATTCACTCCTCCCTGCCTCATAGACATTGTCCAATGCAAACACATGACGAGGTCACTAAGGTCATCTGACCTTCCTCTGCTCACCATTCCAAAACCCTGCTGGCTGTGGGTCGACGTGCATTTGACTTTTCAGGACCCTCCCTCTGGAACTCCACCAGCTGCAGCTCTGACATGCCCCTCCATCCACTCCTTCAAGAGTTCTCTCAAATCCCACCTTGCCTCCCCTCAACCTTGCTCCTGTGCCTAAGTTATCCCACCTTGCTTCCAGCTTATTCTCTTACCCTTTCCTGTCTTTCTCTCTTGCTTACTAGTTCTATTGCTCTCTTGCTGTATCCAGTTGTGCCATTGCTCTATCCAGTTGTGCCATTCCTGCACAGGAGTCCTGCTGTGTTTTCTGACTCTGAGCTGCTTCACTCCCACTTCAAAAGTAATTCAGTGTTATTGAAGTCTCTGCCTCTTTACCAGTATCTACTGTTTTATCTGTAAAACCGATTGTATGTACTATAAAAATATCTGCCCTTGCACCTTGAATACCTATTCTAAACTGTTACCTCTGTGCTTGCTTATACTGTATAATTTTGTACATACTGAACATGCCTTTTGTATTTTGTATTTTTATTGAGTTCTACAAACTATTGTAAAGTGGTATTGTGCACTTATCTGTTGCTGTTTTGTACTGTTTCTCTGTACCTCCCCTTTTACCCTCCCCTGAGTCACCCCTGAAATAGGGACATTCTGGTTCAGTGGGCCTACCCAGTTACCAAAAATTCCAATAAATAAATAAATGAACTTCCCATTTGGTCTCCACAGCAAATGATTATGTGTCTCAAATACAAGCCTTAAAAAATAAGGAAGGTCAAAATTCTACCTTAAGGGAGCTATATCCCAGTAAAAGGAACACCAGTTTAGAACACAGGGCAAACAACCACAAGTCGGTACTTCAAGTGTGACGACTGCTAAAAGCATTTAGATAAGAAGATATTGACTGGTATTTATAATAACCAAAGGGTTCTTCAAACTTCTACAGAAAGCATGCGGAAAACAGCTTTACAATACATTAGGGGCCAGATATTCAAAAAAGTGTAAAAGTAGAGCACAAATGTATGGGCTGCTTGTGCCAGTGCCCAAACAGGGGATGCTATATTCAGTCACATAGCGCACCAGTGCTATTTGATTGAATATCGGACAATGTCAGCACAGCACTAAGGTCCAATGCATACCCCAGCATGAACCTGGGCTGTATCCAACCCATCGGGATCTGCACCCCCAAATGGATAGTGCCTGGAGCCACCGTGGCATGATTATCAACTATATAATGCAAATGAGCCCATTGAGCATACAAGGTGTTAAGGGGCCATATGTATGCCCATTATGGACTCATTAGCATGGGAAGTGGCAGCAGGTTTGCAACTATCCTGTGGTCACTGACCACATCAAACCTGGTGGTGATCAGCACCCCCAACTCCCTAATGCCCATTCCCTAGATGGCATTGTAGCCCCTTCTGTCTAGTGGCATCCCTGTCCCACAGACACCAGCATGGTCCCTGGTGTCTAGTGGCACCCCCCCAATGCCCATCTCCTATATATCACTGTCTGCCCTGGTGTCTTGTAGCACCCCTATCTGCTGATTACCCATCCAGGTACATTGTGCTGTATTCTTTGGTGGCTAGTGGTACCCCCCCTGTCAATGAGCACCCATCCCAGCAAAAGGTACTGTACTCCCTAGTGGCAAATGGCAACCCCCCATGCAGATCACCTATCCCAGAATGACATGCTCTATTCCCTGGTGGCCAGTGGCACCCTCTGCTGATCACTGATCCCGATGCTACCAAAGAATCCCTGGTGACTAGTGCAGCATCCCAGTCTCCCAGCCCGTAGATTGCCCTGCATCTGTGGTGTCCAGGGACAACCCCCCAAGCACCTGGCCTATGTACCTGAACAATCCCAGGCATCCACTGGTGCCCCCTGACTGCCAATCGCCAAACAGATCAGTGTGCATTGACAGTCCAGTGTCCCCCCCCCACCTGCTCTACCCACTCTGATGGTATGGCTGTGAAGAGAGAACCCCATATGATGGCGGCACAGCCTTCACCATCAGTCTTCTCATCCAACCCCTGAGCCTGGGGATGGCAGGGGCTGAGTGCCTAGCAGACGACCGGGCACAGCCCTCCTCTCTTACCTCTGCCAGCTGCTGCATGGGATGACAGGGAAGGTGTGTACAATATACAGTAGATTGTACACATGCTCCCTGTCATCCCATACAGCAGCCAGCTAAGGTAGTGAGAGGTGGACTGTGCCAGTCACCTTACTGGACACTCCGCATGGCCCCGCCATCACAGGTATGAGGGGGGTTGGCTGGGTGAGATTATGGGAGAGGGCTGTGCCAGCCATGGTATACCAACATTACAGCGAAACTAAAACCTCAAAGACCATTACATCGACAAAATTATCAATTCACTATAATGGTCACATGGTACACTGACACAGCTTTTCCTGGGCTTGTGCCCCCTCCCCTAAACAACTCCAACCTGGAGTTGATTGTTTTAAAGTTCAGGGGGTATGCTGGGCACAGCCCCCCACAAAAAACATTATTATCCTGACAGCACAATGCCGACTGTTGGCATTGTGCCCTCTCTGTGAAGGCAGTAGACAAGTTTTCTGTCGAACCACTGTGGTAGAACCACCAGCCATCATATTGGGTTAGCTGGGTGGTATGCTGGGTGCAGGCGGAGCAGGTTGGGGAGCCACTGAACTGCCACTGCTTGCCTGTCCATTTGGTGACTGGCAGTTAGGTGGTGCCATTGGATGGCAGGTATCGTGTGGGTATATGGGCCAGGTGCTCGGGAGGTTGCCACTGGACACAACAGATGCAGGGCACTCTATGGAATGGAAACCAGGGAGGCCACTAGATACCAGGGATACTTTGGTAGCATCAGGATCGGTGATCAGCAGCAGTTTGCCACTAGCCACCAGAGAATACAGTAGATAATACTAAGATGGGTGATTGGCAGGCAGGGGTTCCACTAGACACCAGGGCGGTCAGTGACATATCAGGGATGGGCATTCAAAGAGTGACAGTGCCACTAGACACCAGGGCAGTCAGTGACATAATGGGGACAGGACTGCTTGGGAGTGTGGGGTATCACGAGATACCAAAGACAAACTGCTGCTATACAGGACAGGTGACCAGGGGGTGCCACTAAACAGCAGGGAAACCATAATAGTATCGGGATGGGTTCCCTGTGCCCACACCAGGACAGGTGATCCGAGGTTGGGGGGTGCCACTACTCACCAAAGTGCTGTCGCCTATCACAAGACAGGCAACGGGGGCAGGCAGCAGCAGTACAACCATCCTGCCACCAGGGTTTTGTGCTCAGTTAAGACAAGGTTTGCAAAGGAGGTAAATAGTGTCCCTTGGTGTGCCATATACCATCAATGCAAAGCAATGCTGAATTTCCTGCTGTGCCCACATGCAGGGGAACCCCCTTCATTTGCATTGGTGCAGTATTATGTTAATGCTCCGGCCCTGACATGGTTAGCCTGTGATACAGTGGTCTCTGAATATGGATCCCACCCACAAACTGGGTGCAATACCCAATTAGGGTGGGCACCCCCCCATAGCACCCATGCTAAGTTTTGAATATCTGACCCATGCTAAATTTTGAATATCTGACCCTAGGTGTCATTTTGGCATGGGTTTTCATCTACATTTAGGGAACATCAGTTTTTATGTTCGCTGTGCGTGTACGTGCAACAAGCATTTTGTTAGCAGAGTTGCTTTTGAGGGGTCTGACATGGTCAGTCCAGTGCAGAGTGGTCTGCAAGGTGCTCATCAGTGTCACACTAGTCATAAGCCAGCCTGATCATGACACCTTTCTGGCTTGCTGGGTTGAAACTTTATGTAGTTCAAAAAAGAGAGACAACCCAATTATAGGTCAGCTTTTTTCTTTGATCTACATAACCACCACCCAGCAAGCACAGCTATCTGTCATGATTAGCCTACTGAGGCTGAATTACACCCTGCAAAAAACAAAACCGTCCATCAATGTCTGTTGCTGCCACTGCCCTCGCTATCCCCTTACCTGACACGCCCACTTAGCACCCCCCACCCAAAACATAACACCAAATCTGGGGGTGCACAATCCCTAGTATTGCCACCTGAAATAAAGAAAACCATCCCTTGTAGATTTTATCTATCTATCTGTCTGTCTGTCTGTCTGTCTATCTATCTATCTATCTATCTATCTATCTATCTATCTATCTATCTATCTATCTATCCATCCTGTGAAAAGGAAAAACATCCATCAAAGTCTGTTGCTGCTGTCGCTGTTAGTTCCTCCACCTGACCCTTCCATTCTGCACCCAGCACCGCACCCCACAAACATAACACTGACACTTGGGGTCCCCAATCCCCAAATATCACCACCTAAAATAAAGAAAACCATCTACTGTAGTTTTTTTTTTACAATATAACTAGTAAAAAAGAAAAACATCCATCGATGTCAGTTGCTGTCACCGCTGTTAGTCTCTCCACCCGACCCTCCCACTCAGCACCTATGATCCCACCCCCCACACAAACATAACACTGACACAGGGGTGCCCAATCCCCTACTGTCACCACCTAAAATAAAGAAAAACATCCATCGTGGTTTTTGTTGTTGTTGCTGTTTTTTATACTATAACCTGTAAAAAAGAAAATGATTTATTGATGTCTGTTGCTGCCGTTACTCCTGCCATCTGACCCTCCCACTCTGCAACCACCACCTCACCCCCTCAAGCCCTTCCTTAACCACCGTGGATTCCAACGTCTTAATCCTCTCTAGACCACAGACACATCTTCACTCTTCAGCGCTGGACCGTGAACTGAGGAAATCAAGTATGCGGTTCAATGTATTTCAATGGGGTTTTGAACTTAGTGGCATAACTTGGCTATTTTTGAATATTTTTGCCACAAACTTTCAACATGCCTTTTTTGGACCCCATCTCATGAACAATGGCAGTGAAATTAGGCAAATCTGTCCTGAAAGGTGATTTCACAGTCACTGTGTGAAATCACCTTTTGAGCAGGAGTTGAACATTTTCTCTGCCCTTGTTCATGAGGTGGGGTCATAAGAAGGTTATGTTGAACATTTGGGGTAAAAATATTAAAAAACAACAAAGTTATGAGCCTACATTGAAATTTACTAACGCAAGCTAGTAACTTTTAATATTTTGACCCCAAATTTTAAACATAGCCATTTCTTCACAGCACCTCATGAATGTGCAGCTGTCATTTTTCAAATCCTGGTCAAAAGATGTTTTTGGACTTGTAGTGCGAAATCACCTTTTTGGCAGCATTTGAAAATGTTCTCCACTCTTTTGTCATGGGGTGGGCTCATAAGACGGCTATGTGGGCTCATAAGAAGGCTACGTTGAAAATGTGGGGTAAAAATGAGAAAACAATAAAGTCTACGTTGCAATTTTTCAATGCACACTTGTAACTGTGGTCATTTTCAATATTTTGACCCCAGCTTTTCAATATGAAGAAACAAATTGTTCCAACATTTACTCCTAACTTTAGTTTTTGAAGATTTGGGCCCCCCCCCATGTTCAACATAGTCCTTGTGTAACCCCACCTACTGAACATGGCAGGTGTCATTTTTCAAATCCCTTTCGAAACTTGTTTCCACAGTCACGCAGTGAAATCACCTTTGGGATGGGATTTTAAAAATTCCACCTCTCTTGATCATAACTTCAGGTCATGAAAAGACTGCTGGACATTTTAGGTCAAAATGTGGGAGCCCACTTAAAAGTAGATACTGCCTCTCAGCTGCCCTATCCTGGGTAACTACAATCTAACAATGTGCCAAAGAAGTGCACCACAGAAAAAGAGATTGGCATCTCCTCTTCTCTATCCTGGGTAAATATATAGTAAAAATGTGTATAAACAAGACTCGGTACAACAGCAATACCAGCAGCGGACATTTGGCATTGACAAATGCTTGTTTTTTTCCTGCAATAAAAATGACTCAGATTGCTGAAGACAGTTTGACTACTATAATAGAGCATATTATGTCAGCAGAAGTGGAACAGGGAATTCATTCTTTAAATTCTAATTCAGCACCAAATTAGAATGATTTCACAGGAGGGGTTCACAAGTTTACTCTTCCATCCCTTTTGGAAAAACATATTACCAGTTTATGGGTCAATTTGAAGGGCCTCTTAATGATGTAAGAGTCTTGCCTTATGTGTTCCTAGGAACAGAGGACTGCAAACCAAAGGTGAGCAGTTCTGTGATCCTAAAGATGTGGAACTGTTTGACTCATAAGAGGTCCTCTAAATGGACCCATAAAAGGATTATAGATTGCTAACTGTATTAAATAATAAAAATCCTTTTTTTATTTAAAAAATGCTGATGACACAAGTCTAGTGGCCAACCCCATCCCAGATCGTAAAAGAAAAGACATCAAATCCTTTTTCTCTGCTAGTCTAGTGGCCTTCCCATCCCTGAACTGCGATGTACATGTGTACAGACATCAAAAGCATTCCCTGGTAGTCCAATATAACCCCTCTCCCATCCTCAAACCCAATCAAAGAGTTATGTCAATATTCCCAATATCCCTGGTAGTCTAGTAGCCCCCCAGCCCTGAACACCAATTGCTGAAAATCATGAATACATCAGAATCCCCCCAGTAGTCAAGAGGGAATCCCCCCACCCATGCAGGACCCCACAGCCCACCCCACTCCCCATGTCCCAGCATTGGCATGTGGTCGATGGGCAGCAAAACCCACCCACACACCTCCAAGGCTGCCATCCAACTGGGTTGTCACAGAATGACAGCTTACAGTATGCACTACAAACCATTGGTTGACACTGTCGACCAATGGGCTTGCAGTGTGTACTGTAAGCTTTCATTTACAAAGACAACTTTGTGAATGAATCCTTACAGTACACACTGCAAACCCATTGGTCAACAGTGGTGACCAATTGTATTGTAGTAAATACTGTATGCTGTCATTCTGTGACAGCCCAGTCGACGGGCAGCCATGGAGGTGTGTGCATAGGTTTTGCTGCCCACCAACCATATTCCATTGCTTGATTGTGGAAGTGGGGTGGGCTGTGGGGTCCTGTGTGGTGGGGAGGTGGGGTGCCACTGGACTACCAGGGGGGTCTGATGTATTCAGAATTTTTGGTGAGCGGTGTTTGGGGCTGGGAGGAGGGGCCCACTAAACAACCAGGGATGTTGGGAATATTGTCATAACCCTTTGATTGGGTTCAGGGACAGGAGGGGAGTTACACAAGACTATCAGGGAATGCTTTCAATGTCTATATACATGTACATCGCAGTTCAGGGATGGGGGGCCAGTAGACTACCAGGGAAAAGGGATTTGATGTATTTTCTTTTAAGATCTGGAATGGGGTTAGCCACTAGACTACCAGGGTAAAAGGGATTGCATTATATTATTATCCGACTGGGGATGGGAGATGGGGACACTAGACTGCCAGGGACTGTGGCTCAATCTGTGCCTTCGGGTTGGCCGGCGCATCCTGCTGGGGCTCATCCCTGCAACTGACATGCAACTGGGGCCATAATGACATGCAAATAGCCCCATTTATAACTTGCATGGCTAATGGCCCCATTTGCATGTTTTGATCTGAATATCTGGAATTTGTGCTCAGTGCAACCGCAGGATGTGCTGCGCATCCCCATTCCAGGTATTCAGACCGAACAGGTGGATGCACCAGCACATCATCAGCGGCTCCTATTTGCGCTGTAGGCATTTTTTGCTATATTCAGATGAGATGTGCAATTGCGCATCTCATTTGAATATGCCAATTTTGCGCCCTGGCGCATCTGTTATGCAGAACAACCACATGCACCCTTTCCAGACGCAGTTTGAACATCCAGGCCCAGTTCTTTAGTGCAAGAAAGGCCTACTTTTTTTTTTGGGGGGGGTTATAAAACAGGTGATAAAGGGAACCTAAAAACACTGGAGACCTATTTGTCTATTAAACAATGGATCTGAAAATGTTGTCAAACATTTTGACAAATAGACTGCTGCAGATTTCAGGGCATCTACTGTAATAACACCATGTCAGGCCTGTTCAGTCTCAGGGTGAACTATCTAGGACTACCTTATTTTAATCAGAGAAATAATGGAGAGGGGAAACAGAAGCACAATGATGGCATTTTGCTCTTGTTAGACCAACAGAAGGTGTTTGATCAGCTTTCCCATACTTACCATAAGTGTGTGTTAAACCAGTATCGTATTAGGTTCCTGCTCCTTGTATCGATTGGGTTATGTGTTTATAGGATACCACCTATCTATAGATAGCTGTAAATGGATGGGTAGAAGAAACATATCTGTACCAAGGTTCTCCCTTGAGCCCTTTGCTTTAACTTTACTGATTAGACCCAGTTCTTCACAGGACAGGACAAAAATCATTGATCAGACTATTACAGAATGAGGAAGGGACTAAGTCAATGAAAACTTTGGCCTATGCAGATGATGTGTGTTTTTATTAGTAAATGACCCAGACTGTCGAAAATGCTCCTTCTTGGTGTTGATTATTCAGTATTTTTTTCAGGAGCTTCCCTAAATTTACATAATAGTATTGGGAAACAGTTACAGGGAGGTGATCATGTGTCCTGCTCTGTGACAGAAGTAAGGCTCACTAAAGACCCTTTAACTATTTTGGGACTTAAATGTGGAGATGGAGACATAGCCAGTTTAAGTCAGATATTTCCACCTCCTTGGGGTTTAGAAACATCAATTTTTAGTATTTTTTTCTGGGCACTCAGGGGGAGTCAGTTAACTCCCATAAAGAGAAATGTGACTTTCCTGCCCATAAATAAGGGTGGCTTAGCTATGAATAACCACATAATGTCCTTTTGAAGGATGTCTTTAAAAGTATAATTTTAAGCCTTTGCTGATGTCTTCATTAAAACTATGGGTCCCCTGGGTCTATAACTCATGTTCACTTTTGTTAAGACAATGGGAAATGGGAAAATTAAAAGTCTTGCATGCCTCAGCCATAACCCCTAATTATATTAGAGAGGCATTTTGCAAGGCTCGTATGTAGAAAATCTCTTTGGAGCAGTTCCAAGGCCCTACCCGGAAGCAATTGTATATTAGGATCCAGACTACACAAGTTTTGGTTGACCAAGTTTTTGACAGAATTCCTCAGGGGATAACATCTTCTTCGTTGTAACAGTAAACAGAAGGTCTAGTGCCTGCTAAAATATGGAACACTTATGGCTTAGTTACCATTCAAAATTAAATGGTAAGGACAATACAAAGCATGAGTATCAATGAAAAATATTGTACTAGGCCAGAAGGTGAACAGCAAATTAAAATGGTGGCACACTTATTTTTTAAATGTTCATATAATTCTGGGTTATCTGTGATCTAGTAGCCAGAACATGGGGAGAGCCATTATTTAGCTCTGTGACTTGTAAGACTTTAGTGTACAGACAATATCCCAAGGCTTGTGAGAAATGGCATGCACGTTATTTAATAGTTTTGTTTGTGTTAAGTGGCATATATGACTGAATAGATGTCATTTTTCTCTACAGCAAACATGATAGTTTGTCTAATGTATTGAAAATAATGAGCATGAAGTATACAGCATATTTCTATCTGAAAGCTAAGGGTGTCCCCACTAAAATCTTAACAGATTGATGGCAAAGCTTGGCTTGGCTTGCTTAACTTCCGCTTGCCTAAGATAGTGACTATACTTGTTGCATTAGTAGCAAAGTTATTTCATATTTACCCTTTTAAAAATAATTTTCCATAGTTTTCTGTCTTTTTTTTCTTAATATTTACTCCTGGGTTCTTTTTATATTTTAGCCTATGTTCCTTTTTTGCTGACCTTTGTACCCTTTCAAGTATGGTCATTATGTATTGAATGATGTGCTATGTATAGTTTCTGGTTTTCAATAAATGCCCCCTTGTATTTGTCTTAGAAGTGTCACAGGATCTTTAACACCCACCTAAACAACCTCAAGAACAGGATGATGGGACCTCAGTTTAACAACTCATCCAAGAGGCAGTCCCTCACAACAGCACACTGTCCTTCTAATACCATTCTGTGGCAACGGTATTGTATGGTTACTTACAAATGAAAGGGCAGAGCACCCTCCACAGCTACCAACACCAAATCCTGCAGCACATGGTGTTGGTTGGAGGCTTCCTTTCTAACTACTGACCAGGCCTGACCCTGCTTATCTTCTGACATCTGACAGAATCTGGCTCCAAGATGGCAGGGCTGCAAGCAGAGTAAAGAAAAATTCCTCCAAAAGACAAAAAACCTAACAATATGATAAATCTACAAGATTGTTATTTTTTTGCAAAAATATTCCCACAGTTATTTATTTATTTATTTAAGTATTTGTTTACCAGATAAGTGCATTGATCCAAGGGCCGTTTTCAAGTACAACCCGGGCCACAAATAATGGCACAGATCAAAACAATTTAAGTAGTATACAATGCAAAAATGAGTAGCTGTTTACAAGCTGAACAGACACAGATCCCAATGGAATACAGTACATTACAGAGTAAGCAATGGTACAGAGTAAATAAAGCACAACACGCTGACTGCAGCCCAGGGAGAGCAGTGAACTAACTGTACTACAAATTGAATACAAACTGGGTAGAGGAAAAAACAGCTGCAAGCCGTAAAACATAAGTTTAGACAGGGTAAACAGAGTGCACCACAGTAGTCTAAATAGTTCAGCAATCAACAATACCTAAGTGGAGATGCTAGAGGAGAAGATAGGGAAGGAGCAAGGAAGCTAAGCATCAGCAACAGAGGCAACACCAAGGATGCCAGCAAATAAAAGGTGAAAGACGCAGGAAAATATGGAGAAGGAGGTGATAGGGTGAAGAAAGAGAATAGTAGAAAAAAATTAAGTGCTAGTGGTAACATGAAGGCACACACCAAGGTTGCTACATGCTTGGGTACAGGAAGTATAGGAGAAGTACCAGGATTGGGCAAGTAAGGAGAAGAGCAAGGGAGAGGAGGGGGGAAGACAACAGAGGAGGCAAAAGGTAGCTGGTAGAGGTAAAGGTGGGGGAGGGGAGAGAGAGCTAGCACATTGAGGAAGGGGGGGACAGGACTGAGGGAATGGGGGTATAAGTAGCTGCACCCCAGAGGGGGGGAATTAATTAGGAGAGCAGGTGCAGCTGAATTCCAATAGTAGCCAGGATTTATGTTGAGATTTGAAGGCGTGGTGTAAGGAGACCATGTGGATAGCTGCTAGGAAGCTGTTCCACAGAGCCAGTGTGGCTACAGACAGAGCTTTACTCCCCATTACTGTGGAGACTCTGGGGACCAACAGTGGAGGGACTGAGGTTTCCTGCAGATACCTGGGGACAGAGCGAGCCTCGAGGAGGAACGCATATGGTGACTCAGTACCCCCACGCACTGTGCAATCATACTGCCAAGTGCATAGTCAAAGTGATGCTTGAGTGAGGGCCAACCAAGAGACTGATATAAGTCACAATGGTGGGTGGAGAAAGGAGCCATTAGCACAAAGCAACAGGCACTGTTATAAACCGAGTTGAGTCTCAGATGAAGGGCAGAGGACAGGGAGGGAGAGTAGATTGGAGAGCAATAGTCCAGGATACGGAGCAGGTTCCTAAGGAGAATGGCTAGCCAGGTAGTCAGGGTAAGATAGCTCTTTATGTGATAAGTGGTGCCTAGTTTTTGGTTGATTCTGTGTACAACCATGTTTATGTGCCCTGTATAGGAAAGGGAGGAGTCAAGCGTTATGCCCAGATATTTGAACTCAGAGATTAATTTCAGGAGATGTCCAGCTGGGGAGAGGATACAGAGGGAGGAGTTAGATTTAGCAGTACTAGCCAGATAGGGCTTGAATCCAAGGAGCATAGCCATCATTTTCTTTTCATTTATCAGGAGCATGTGTGCTAAGAACCAATTGTGGGTGAGGCCATAATTTTGAGTAGGCACAGAGGATATGTTCAGAATGGCCTCATCACTGTGGCAGAGGACTAAGTCATTAGCATACAGTAGAGCAGGGAAGTTGATGCAGTTAGCAGGGAGAGAATTAATGAATAGGGAGAAAAGTAAGGGGCCTAAGTTGGAGCCCTGGGGGACACCCATTGAGATGGGCAGTTTGATGGAGGAGGCAGAACCTACAGTCACTGATTGGGAGCAGCCAGTCAGATAGCTCTGGAACCACTGCCATCTCTCAAGGGAGCAGCCAAGCTGGAGGAGTTTAGTAAGAAGTAGGGGATGGTTGACCAAGCTGAAAGCCTTCATCAGAGCCACAAACACTGCACCAGTGACTTTACCCCGACCCATGTTCCTGAGGACATGATCTGTAAAGAGGGCAAGGGCAGAGGTGGTGCTATGGTTCTTTCTAAACCCATGTTGTTGATTACGCAAGAGGTTATACTTGTTCATATGGTCAGAGAGTTGATGGTGGACAACTTTTTCCAGAAGCTTGCTAAGGTGGGGGAGAATGGTGATCGGTCAGTGATTGTCAGAGGAGTGGGGGTCCCCAGACTTGAAAATAGGGACGACTTTGGCAACTTTTCAGGGTGCTGGCATGGTAGTCGAGGTCAGAGCAAGGTTAAAAAGAAAGGTCAGAGGTTTGGAGATGGCAGAGGCTACTAGCCTTAGCAGGGAGGGGTACAGGCAATCAGAGCCAGGGCTACCAGAGACAGGGGAGGATCCTAAGGAGTTTGGTGGTAAGCTTATGAGTGTTTGCACCGAAGTAAAAAGGTAGGGTGACAGGGGGAGGAGTGAAAAGGGTGGGTCAGTAGCACCCACACCAGTAGTAGTGGTAGCGGTGAGGAGAGTTTGCAAAAGTGGGCAGAGAGGTCAGTGAACTTTCAATTAAATGCTTGAGCAGTCTCCAGTGGATCAGTCAAAAGGGCCAGTGGGGGAGTTTAAGTGGATTACAGGGCTGTGGGACTGAGGAGTAAGGAGGGAGCAAAGGATGTGCCAGAAATGTTGAGGGTTTGCAAGGTTTTCAGTGTGAAGTTTCTGATAGTAATCGCTCTTTGGAGCCCTGGTAGACTGTTTACATTTGTTGCTCAATCTCCTAAAGTTGTGCCAGAGGTCAGGAGTGGGAGAGCATTGGTAGCAGGGCCATACAGAATCTCTTTCTCTCATAAGGGCCAAGAGCACCTTGGTGATCCATTTGGCGAAGCCCCGCACACCCTTCTAGTAGTACCCGGGAAATGTCTATCCTGAATCTTAAGGAGGGCATCTGTGAGGAAGTTCAATGCCACAGAGACATCCCTCAGTTAGTAGAGGGCTGTCCAATTTACTGCAGTAACATCATGGAGTAGGTCAATGGAGTCTGGGTTGTTAAAATTGCGAAACGACAGGTGCTTGGGTGGTGAACGCTTAGTTTTGTGCAACTAGAGAATATAAGTAGGGGAGTGGTAACTGATGGAGTCCTACAAGGTCCTCACCTGAAGAACCTTGTCTTCCTTATTCATAGTAACCCAGTCTAGGTTTAAGGTACAGGTGTTTTGCCTGGTAGGTATAGTGATAACTTGCACCAGGCTATGAGGTTTAGCCAATTTAAGTTAAAGTTTCCCAGGATACTGTTATCCCTAGGATGACTGAAATTGCCTAACCCAGTTAGGTGATGTAGTAGATCAGGTATTCCTCCATTAGGGGGGTTATCGCAGCATCCAAAATACATTATTTTGGAGGAGCCCAGAAACAGCTCGGAGATGAGCCACTCATTGGGAGAGACAGGATCCAAAGAGAGAACAAGGGTAGCTGTTAGGGGTTCACTAATGTAAAGAGCAATGCCACCACCTTTCGTTTTCCAAGGGTGATCACAGCGCACTATTAGGTTGCCTGGTAGTTGGTATGTGGCATCGGAGATGTGTGGTTTAAGCCACGTCTCAGACAGACCCAAGACATGATGCTTATAGAGGGTTATCCAGGCTTCCAGAGCAGGGTATTTGGAAGGGAGACTACATATGTTGAGATGGGCAATCTTGAGCCCAGGGGAGCTGGCCCACATGGTGGGAGAATAGGATATTGGACATTTAAAGGGCCAGGGTTAGTCTCCATGTTACCTGCCAAAAGCAGAATGGAGACAAATGGATGGTAACGGGGGACAGGAAAGAGGGTCGTAGGGAGAGAGAGAATAGAAAAAGACCTAGTTGCCATCTTTCAAGGTTGGAGAGAATAGCATAAAGTAGGGTGCCAAAATGAGTTCACTCCCATCTATGTACTAGAAGGGGGGATCAGCAGACGATAAGGAGGCTGAGCAGTAGGTAAGACACTTTTGCTCATAGGCAAGAACAGAAGCACAGAAGTCGAAACACAGGAGGGTGCTAAGCAGAGAGGCTTCCAGCTGAGGGAGCAGGATGGGCTTCATAGTGGGAGCTAAGTCAGCTGAACTCCAGTAGCAACCTAAAGGCAGTGTTGGTCAAAGGAATTAGGGCACATGCTTTTGGTGTAGAATAGAATGGGACCAGGCCTAGTTCAAGACTCAGGTCCCCACCTCAGTGTGGAGGCTCTGTGCTGATTGTAAAAAGGTGGCAGGACAATCAGAACAATGAGGGAAGGGGGGGTTGAGGAGTCAGCAGCAACAGGGAGCAAGGCAGAAAAATGTTTGGATGGAGGTGCTCAGAGACATATGAGGGTAGAAAGGACAACATCACTGTTACTTCCGGGTGACGGTGGAAGAAACTAATAGAGTGAGGATAGGGGTGTAGAAGTGGGCTGATTGGCTCTGGCACAAAATAAAAACAGGATCACCCCTGGGTGGGAGGGTGAGTGGTTAGTATGAGTGCAATACACAGTGCTGCACCCATACACAGTGAGGAGGCTGGAACTGAGACAGTATGGAGAGCTCAAGACTGTCAGCTGCCCCCAAGCACCTGTGAAGCAGGATGGTGCAGCACTGATAGTCCTGGAGTGGGTGGGAGGTATAAGACTGGGGAGAAGAAGCTGAAGAGTGAGGGTTATGAGGCTGCAGAGCAGGGGGGTTGGTAGTAACCTGAGCTCCGAGGGAGAAGGTAAGGTGATAGGCAGGTAGGAGGCCCCGCAGACCTGCTTGGGAAACCCCACACCTACCAGACCCCACTGTGCAGCCAGGGGCCTGCAACCAGCAAAGACTCAGAGGTGAGTGGGGACTACTACTTAATGCAGGGATCAGTTACCACCAGGACACACCAAAAGCCCTGCAAGAAGACCGAGTGGGCTTCCTTATGTGCCAAAGGCTGCACAGCAATCCCACAGAACAGACTTAAATAATGACAGTATTAGTATTATAATGGGACAGAAAATAAAACATCCACAACACTGTAATTGCAAAGCTACATATGCAGTGAGTTAAGTTCACAGGACACAACTAATAAAACTGTAGAGGAGCACCCCCCATGTAAGGGGATGGGCGTCTTAAAGTCCTACAACAAATGTAGCATTTGCAGCTGTAAAGTCCACCAGAATCACGCTGGTAGGATTCTATCAGTTGCTATCCTCTGATAGAAATTGTAGACCATGTGGTCCCATGGCAAATCATATTTTAATTAGGGTAAAGGTGTTAGGGCAACAACTTTGTCCTCATAATGTTCTGCTAATTTTCATGAAGTCACATGAATGCAAATAAATTGACTTTTTGACCCAGCCCTACCATTTGTGGAAATGTCCATGCAGTTGGCCTGGCTCACAGTGCTGAATTTATAGCCAATAATGGCAGCACACAGCTGAAGGGACACTTGAAGCTGCTGTATTCTCATGCCTGCCTCTAACAAGTGGTGCTCCTAATAGTATTATAGCAATGAAAGATTACTATAAGACACAAGGGGGAATGATGGGATGAATATATGTAAAACACTAGACAGCTTCTCATCCTGTGTACTTCCCTAGTAGCTGTTATACAGAATCTATACAATTTCACATACTGTATTTGAGATACTGTGGACAGGCAGAAAAAGACAGACTTTACTAACACAGGTTGTAGTGTTAATTTCTGTGAAGAGGCATTGCATCTTCTGAAATAACTGTCTTGCTTATAAAAAACTGCAGTGCAGCAACTTTAAGAAAAACAATGTATGCCTTCAATGTATGCAGGTTACGTCTCCTTAGTAACATGTCAACATAATAAAGTGGATGGCTACTTTAACACAGCAGTATGCAAAAAAAAACAAAAAAACACTGGACTTGGACCCTGCTTTAGAAACATAGAAACATAGACTTTGACGGCAGATAAGGACTGCTAGGCCCATCTAGTGTGCCCATTTCCCTACCTACAGCATAGGCCGCAGATCCTATTTAACCTACAGCCTATATCTTCCTGCCCCCCAGAAGAATTGCCTTATGTCTGTCCCATGCATTCTTGAATTCTCCCACAGTTTTAGACTCCACAACTTCCTCAGGAAGGCTGTTCCATGCATCCACTACCCTCTCTGTGAAATAATACTTCCTCACATTGCCCCTGAACCGCCCTCCTTCTATCTTTAAATTGTGTCCCCTTGTTCTTGCAAGTCTCTTTTTCTGAAAGATGCTACCCTCTTGGACTTTGTTGATTCCCTTGAGGTACTTGAAAGTTTCTATCATGTCCCCCCCTCCCTTCTTTCCCTTGCTTTAAAAAATAGTGAAGCTGTTTCTTCCTAGTATGAGTACTTGCAAAGTTTCAGCGTTACACAGTTTCTGTGCACTACTTACATTGCTGTGAGATAACTGAAGTAATAATAATACGTTGGTTTCTATAGTGTGTCCTTGAACTTACTCGGAGGATTCTGTTTTACACAGCAGCCTTGGGAAGATTATACTGCAGACAGTAAACAAGAGCCTACTCCCCCTTCCCCCCCAATACATAATTAAATATTCAGATCCCAGGGACTCTTGAGACATCAAGACCAAGTGTAACCTCAGGGTCTGACCTTCCATGAAACTCAGCTGGGGAGTGATGCTGCAAAAATAATGCAGACTCTGAAAAACCACATTCTGTAAGAGTCAGTAAAACCACTTAATGCAGTTTTCTTGTTCTTCACTTCATTACATCCAGTGTTAAGTTCAAATTACAGTGGCCAGCAGCTAACCGCCATTAGCCTTCTAATATTTCTTTAACTATTTGAGTTACCAGACCCTCCACCCAGGAACTCACGTAACTACCTGTAGTTGCAGTAAGCTCTAAATGTGGTATAGGTTTTCAGTGTACATGACATTAAGCTGCCCTTGTTTGCTATAGTACCCTTAACAACATACAATAGAAGCTGGTTGCTGGTTAAGGAAGCACAGGCCTAATTCTCAGCTCAAGTCAAGATCTGCATAAAAAGAGCAAACATTCAGTATATATTTAAAACTCTGATCATATAGTAACTGTGTTTTATTTCTCTTGCTGTAACAAGGTTTTGGCCTTCCTTCGGGGCAGAAAAATAACCTGAAAACATTGAAATAAAAATAGTGCTCTATGTTTCAATTTTCAAATATGTCATTTTGGATTACCCTAATCATGCTTTTATTATTCCTTGGATTTCATTCAGTTATGGCAGGGCCTCTTTTCATTTGCTGCTTTACTTTCTTGGAAATCAGTAGATCGAAGTATATGAAACTCAATCGGTTTTATTCAAAGCAGCAATACTAAGTAAAACAAGCATTTGTCAATGCCAAATGTTTGCTGATGGTATTGCTGTTCTGTCAGGTATTGCTTGTACATATTTTTACTATATATTTACCCAGGATAGAGCAGATGAGATGCAATAACTCATTTGCAGGGGTGTCCTGCTTTGACACATTGTTAGATTACAATTACCCAGGATAGAGCAGCTGACAAGCAATATCTACTTTTTAGTGGGCTCCCACATTTTGACCTCAGAATGTCCAACAATCGTTTTATGACCTGACGTTATGATCAAGGCAGGTGGAATTTTTAAAATCCCATCCAAAAGGTAATTTTATTGTGCAACTGTGGCAACAAGTTTCAGAGGAGATTTGAAAAATGACACCTACCATGTTCAGGAGGTGGGGTAACACAAAGAATATGTTGAACATTAGGGGACAAAATCTGCAAAAATAAAGTTATAAGTAAATATTGGAACAATTCATTTCCTCACAACTTATTTGGTTTTTCACATTTGTGCCCCAAATTTTCAACATAATCTTTTTATGATCACTCCTTCTGAGCATGACAGGTGTCACTTATAAAACTATGGCTGAAACATCACTTTGCACCACAAGTGTTAAAACACATTTTGGGTACAATTTGAGATATGACAGCTGTCATGTTCATGAGGTGATGTGAAAAAATGGCTATGTTGAAAAATTGGGGTCAAAATATTGAAAATTACCACAGTTACAAATGTCTTTTTGAAAAATTGCAATGTAGACTCATAACTTTGTTGTTTTCTCATATTTGTATCTCAAATTTTCAATATATCTTTCTTATGACACCACATAGGATTCTTATGAGCCCACCTCATGAACAAGGGTGGAGAAAATTTTCAAATCCCAGCCAAAAGATGATTTTGCACCACAAGTGGGAAAACGCATTTTGGCCAGGATTTGAAAAATGACAGCTGTTACATTCATGAGGTGCCATGAAGAAATGGCTATGTTGAAAATTTAGGGTCAAAATATTGTAAATTACCAAAGTTGCTGCATTTGCAAATTTCAACATAGGCTCATAACTTTGTTGTATTTTAATATTTTTACACCAAATTTTCAACATAGCCTTCTTATGACCCCACCTTATGAACAAGTGCAGAGAAAATGTTCGTCTCCTGCCTGAAAGGTGATTTTGCACAGCAACTGTGAAATCACTTTTTGGGAAAGTTTTGCCTACTTTCACTGCCATTGTTCATGAGGTGGGGTCCCAAAAAAGCATGCTGAAAATCTGGGGCAAAAATATTTAAAAATGACCAAGTTATGCCACTAAGTTCAAACCCCCATTAAGATACAATGAACTGCATATCTAATTTCCTCAGTTTGCGGTCCAGCTTTGAAGAGTGAAGACATGTCTGTGGTCCACAGAGGATTATGATGTTTGATCCCCGGTGGGTAAGTAATGGCTTGGGGGGGGGCTGCTGAGTGACAGGGTCGGGGGAGAACTAAAGGTGCAACATACATTGATGGACAGTTTTCTTTTCTACAGAGTTTTAAAAAGATGAGGGATGCTTTTCTTTGTTTTAGATGGTGACAGCGACACTGGGGGATCAGGCACCCCCAGTGTCAGTGTTATGTTTGGGGGTGGTGGGTGGTGGGTGCTGAGAAGGAGGGTCGGTTGGGGAGACAGTTACAGGGGTGCCAGCAACAGACATCGATGGACAGTTTTCATTGTAACAGGCTATAGAAATATATAAAACACATTAAAAAAATATGATGTGATGACACTGGGGGATTGGGTACTCCTGGTGTCAGTGTTATGTTTGTGGGGGGGGTGGGGTGGTGGGTTCTGAGAGGGAGGGTTGGGTAGAGACCATTACAGGGGCACCAGCAACAGACATCGATGGACAGTTTTCTTTGTTACAGGGTAAAATTCCTCAGCAGGCTGGTCTTGACAGATCAGTTTGTGCTTGCTGAGTGGTGTAGATCAAAGGAAAGAGCCAAACTATGATTGGGTTGGCTTCTTTCTTTGAAATACACAAATTTTCTGCCCAGCTAACCAAACAGTGTCATGATCAGCCTGGCTGATGATTGGTGTGACATTGACAAGCCCCTTGCAGACCACTCTGCATTGGACTGACAGTGTCACACCCTTCAAAAGGCACTCTCATAGCAAGATGTTTGCTGCACATATGCACATAGTCAACATACAAAATCAGATCTTTTACAACAGTTTGTTCCCTGTGCTCTGTTGAGCATTTACCTGGTAATCTTTCCTGTTTTTGCTATACTGTCACCCTGTAATTTGCTCCATTTTTCTTTGTTTTTGTTTACATTTCTCCCACATGCCATGTTGAACTGGAACCCTCTGCTGTCAACCGTGCATACACATGACTCACAGTACTACACAGGGACAGTGGGAATGTGCAGCACAGGGTCCCACAGAAGTAAACTAAACAAAAGATGTGATGCGATGTGAGGGGTGAGTTTGCCTGCAAATAAGGCGACAGCTATATTTGCTGTGGATTCACAACAATGGAAATACATTTTAAATATCTAAAAAACTAAAGATCACTAGAAAAAAAATATTTTCTGAAATGGAAACTGGAACTATGGTTGCTTGCTTCCAGGCAAAAAGCAGAATTTTGATAATCACTTCCTGATTATCCGGTACTGCTGCTTTAATTTTCTGCATCATTAAAGTGGAATTTGTTAAGTATTCTCACTGCATGTGATTGTTTCAAATGATGGGTATTTTATATTGTACTAAGTTATGTATGCATTTGTGTGTGTTGTATGGGGACGTCCAGTAAACGAGTCTGGTTCCTCATAGGATATATCCTTACTTGTCTTACATTTGAAGCTTGAATAAATAAATGTTGTCACCAGTCTCTTTAATTTCCATATACTGAATATCTTTTATTTTTATTTATTTAGTTTTTGTTGACCAGGTAAATTCACTAGAAAATTCTTGCCTATTTCAGGCACAACTTGAGGGAAGGGGGATACAGATGAATGTCAACTGATCTTGAACCAGATTAAGCTGTTGGTGGTATTTGAGTGAATGGGGGTAAATTTGGCCAGGCACCGGGGAAATTTCTCTACTCTTTTCAAGAAGTGCCATGGGATCTTTAACATCCACCTGAACTACCACCAGACCAGGCAGATGGGATCTTGGTTTAACATCTCATCTGAAAGACGGTACCTCAGAAGTGCAGCACCATCCTCATGCTGCACCACAGTGTCAGTATTGGGATATTAACCCAAGTACCTGGTGTGGGGACAGAACCCACAGCCTTCTGATCTCCCAGCCTCAGGGGTGAGAGTGCTAATTACTGAACCACTGACATTACCAGTTTTATCAATTGGAGAAGCTCAGCAGTTCTTATTTAAGACTATTTTTCAACCTTTTAAATGAATAGGAGGCTTGACCAAACACAAACCACAGTATCAGATGATATCACAGTTTTGTTCCATCACAGTAGTACACTTTTATAGGGTTTCACTGCATGATGGCTTTCATCCAAGTCAACTCACTAGTAGTTAGACACATGATAATAAAGCATTAAATTGTGAGAATATTTTCTATCTGCATTAAAAAAAAAATCAAATGTTTACACAGTATTGCACGTATATTTGTGGTTTAGAAGGTAGTATAGTGTAGTGGTTAAGAGAGGTGCAGACCTGGAGACCTGGGTTTGAATTCCATCAGCACCCCCTCCTCCCTTCTTGTATACTGTGCGATCCTGAACAAGTCACTTAACTTCCTTATGGTGCCAAGTCACACCTGGACACAAGCTCCAGCTTAGTGTGACTTTCCTGGTTAAACAATTTCCCCCTTTCCCTTCCCTTCCCCTTTCTGCATCACTTTAGAAGGAGTCTGCTATAAGTCTAAAGAGTCTGTCTACTAAGATGGTATGTTGGGCTTCAGTACCTCACATCTGTCCCATTTTCAGCACGTAATGTACTCACAGTATTGGCTCTCTGTTTAGCTTCTTGTTTACCCCAAATGTTTATTTGTACTCTGATCCTTATTTGCAACAGCAGATGTGTCCTTGCTGAACTGTTGACTGTTCTATATCTACTCAATTGTTATTGTACCTCCACCTCCCTTCCCCTTCCCCCCAGGACGTACCTGGAAATTAGCAAATTCTGCTCAGTGTACCTTCCTGGTGAACCATTTAAATAAATAAATACTACAACTGTATCCCAGGCTCAGAATACAACAAGCATTTGTCAATGCCTAATGTTTGCTGCTGGTATGTGTGTTTTTTTTTTATTTTGACACCCAACTTTTGAAGACACAGTACTTGTTTTAGGATTCACCTCATAGACATGACATGTAGATTTATTACTTACACAGAATGCATAGGAGACATTCCATAGGGAATGCAGGAATAAACTATAATTTTTTCTAAAAAGTGTTGCCATCACTGCAGCCATGCAAGGAGTGGAGGAACGAAGCATAGCCACGAGTGCCTGACAGCAGTGATGGCAGAATTTCTGATGGAATAAGTAGCTTATTCCAGCACTCCCTATGGAATACCCTATTTATATTATGGGATTGTTAGGGGGCACTAGAACCAACATGACTTCTTTTGATTTCAAGTCCTGTTTCATTATTTGTCTATAACCTCGCTCTCTCTTTCTTTCTCTCTCTCTCTCTCTCTTTCTCTCTGTCACCCATCATATGCAGGGAAACATTTGTTGGGCATAAGCATAGGTACACACTTTCTCCGTGACAGTCCTGAGCAAGTAACATGCATTACCTTACAACATGGGAACCTAGCACTGAACTGTGTTCTGTCTAGCTTACATTGCCACTGTGTCTTTCACAGCAACTGGAATTCTCTCCCATGGCACCTTACTCTCTGTCTATCACTCTCACTGTTCTCTCTCTTTCACTCACTTGCTTGCTCGCTCTCCCCACTGCAATTAACTAAATGATAAGGAATACAGACAGAGCAGCAGGCTTCACAGAGACATACAGAGGCACAGCAACAGGTGGTCACATCACCAATGACCAGGAATGAATAGTGAGAGAGAGAGAGAGAGAGACACAAACATAAAGGTCATTGAAGGATATGTCCCATTCCCACTCTGTCTCTCTCTCTCTCACTCACTCTGTGGCCACAGCTGCATTCAGGGAGGATAACCTTGTCTCTGTCTCTTTCTATTATGGTGCACAGGGTAATGTCTTGCTGCCAGTCTCTCAAAGACAGTGGTTGGAGGGATGGAGGGGACCACATCGTGACACTGTTCATTGAGGGCACCCAGGTGTGGGGTGACATAAACTGCTGTGGAGTACTCCTTGGTGAGGGTAGTGATGCTGAATGGACCCACACAGGTCTGTTGCTAGAAGGGTTATTTCTGTTCATAGATGATGCCCAGGGGTGTGGTGTCAAACCCTGCTGCAGAGGACTCCTTGGTACCCACGCTGAGACTGAAGGGACACACACAGATCTGTTGTTGCAGGGGTCATTTCAATGGCTACCCCCTAGTCCCAGTGTCTCTCTCTCTCTCTCTCTCTGTCTCCATCACTCTAACAAAGCAAACAGTACATGTAGGACAACTGCTCAGGACAGAAGGGATGTTTGAGTGGGGGGGGAGACAGAAAGCACTTGTAGCATGCGAGGTATAGGTCAGTGGGGGATATGTACTTCTCATTGCACTACACATTGCCAGCTCAGAAAGAAATACAGTACCTGGCCAGTAGCTGAGCAGGAGCGCACCCTTATGACGGTCAGCTATGTAAGGATTAACCCACAAGAGAGCGTGGGTTTCTCCAGGCATGAATTAATTCTTAAGTAGACCCACGCACTCAAGTGGATTAATTCAGTTGTAACATGGCTCTCATCCTTTAGCCATGTTACAAGTTAGCCTGTTTTGCAACCCCATGTCAAGTGCGAGCCCTCAAATTGCAAGCTGCAAGTAGGTGAAATTAGGGCACAGAATACCACTGTTTCATTGCTTGCCACAGTACCTGCCTGTATTCCAACAGGGTTCAGTTTATCAGGTGGAGATCTCTGGCTGGTGTCCCTGTCAGATGGTAGCTGGCAGCCGGTAGCACTCCTTCTGCTGCTGACAGTTCTGCCTGCCTGCTGCTCTGCTACCACTGAGGTGGACAGTGTATGTGCAACAAGACAACAAGTGGAAATCTTTGGCTGGTGTTCCTGTCAGGTAGTAGCTGGCAGCCTGTAGCAACTTGTTCTGCTGCTGACAGTTCTGCCTGTGTGCTGCGCCAGCACCTCCGTGTGCATGACCTACATGCAACAAGATGGCTTGACAGTGGCCCGAGGATGGCATGTACGGGATCCACTTCTGCTAGCCCTGTTTCTGCCAACCCACTGCTCTTGCAGGTCTTTATAGGCAGTGTGAGCCACACTCCTCGAGCAACATGACCAAACTTCTCTGACCATGACAGTGGGCTCTTCTGTGTGCACCTCCTGCTCAGGTAAACCAAGTACAATGTTCAACAAGCACTACGTTCGGTGTGAATACACACAGCGAGAAGCAAGTGGACCAGCAGGCAGCAGTACTTAAATACAGTAGAAGGGAATTGCTTTACAGGGGGGGGTAGACAGACACACAACAGATGTACATGTGCCAGTCACCCAGCACCCAGCACAGACTACCAACACTAGGAGGGTATTGTTTGGGGGATGAACGAGAGAGAGAGAGAGACACTGTCAGGGCAGAAAGAGCAAGCGCTGTGAATACAGACAGCGAGGAGCAAGCAGCTGAGCAAGCAGGAGAATCTACGCACACTGAAAGGGTATTGCTTTGGGGGGACACAGACAACAGATGTTCCTGTGCAATGCCACCGAGCAAAGTAACAGTGATTGCTCAGTTCTCATAGGTCCGCTTGGCGGGTGGGTGGGAGGAGCCAGCTGCTGTCTGATAGGAGCAGCTGAATTGTTTCAAGTACTCAAAATTTTGGTCCACTAAGCAGTAAGCAGTGTCACAACTGGAGTGTCTAGTCATTGGTCTGCACTGCCAAGCCCCTTAGAGTTTTAGCTGTAATTGGCTCAGCAGTGACACACCTCTGAAACTGCCATTCATTGTTACAAAATGCTTGGTGTGCAAGTACAGCAAATGTAAAAATAAATATTGTTCTTTAGTAAGATAACTTGAGTGAAGGTATTCACACTCAAACTTTGTGTACATGTAATTACAGTATCCTCCTTAGCTGCAGTACCTGATGTTGGTCATGTACTCCAGGCCCTGTACAGAAACAAAATTCATACAAAACAGTAGAATATAATTTAGGAGAAGACATATACATATAAAGGGGCAGATTTTCAAAAGGCGGGATGCAGATGTGTAAGCAAGATCTGCTGGAGTGTGCATCGGAAACAGGTTGCAAGCACCAGCACCTGTTTTCTAACTCTGCAAGTGTTTGTGACACTTGCTGCAATTTGCCATACGTGCCTGCTTTTCAGATGCTACAGCATCCATACCTCTCAACTGTCACACATTATGAGGTACATCACTCATTTTACCTCTCAGAAACCCTTTATCCATCATGGGGAAGGTGATATTCCCCATTCCCCACTGAGACTTTTAAAGCAGAAATTCATAATAATTTATTATGCTCTGTTATCAAAAAACATTATGAACATTAGTGCACTGATAATTATAGTGTTCTGAGCTTGCAGTGCCATGTTAGATGATATGTCACACATTTTGCTCATTTGTCACACATCGTGTCACACATTTTGGTGAAGAAAGGTTGAGAGGTATGACAGCATCTGATGCCCTGACACTGTTGTCAGACCATCTTAGAGATGGTCTAACCGTGGAGACATTTGTCTGCTTTGAAAATAATGCAGATGGATCTGCTTCAAGAAACCTGCCCATGTGACAATGTATATGTTCATTTATTCATTACAAATCGGGTTTGCAACCTTTGAGTCAGAGACTCATTTACAAAGGCACCTCGTTGCGGGGGGGGGAGCAGACATTAAGACAGTTATTACAGTGCAGATTAAAACAGAGGATAACATTACAGGTGCAGTAAAAGGAACATTTAACATAGATACACTTAGGTTACATGATGTAGTAGTTTGTATGTTACTTAGGTTACATAATGTTACAAAATTGTGAGTTACACTCATGGATATAGTAGGTCCTCAGAGAAGACAGCGGGTTACATCCCTGTTTGGACCTAGTAGGGAAGGAGTGTATGTAGTATGTACATATAGGTATCTATGTGGGTGGTAGTAGGAAGCACAGGGAACACCATTAGGGCTGTGGTTCATGCATATATATATATTTGTAGTCCTACAGTATTTATGTATAGTTCCGGTCATGCTAAGTGGGCATTCCTTTGTCTGTGTCCAGCAATGTACAAACCAGTATCTGCTGTGTAGCAATAGAGATGTCCACCAAACTGATGTACTGTATTCGAGTCTGTCTGCCTAGGGCACCAGAATATTACACTGGCAAAAAGGATCACAAGAAAAACAACCCATGGGTGCTGGAAAGGTTGGGTAAGCAACTGAATATTATTTAAGTGCACAAGGACCCCCCGATGCCTCACATTGGTCTATCATGCTGGTAACCCTCCCAGCAGCCAAGCAACTTAAGTACCTTTACCTGCCAGCTGCAGTCTCTTGCTCAAACCACAGACATATAGCAAGCATAACCCACTGCATCACTCTGTTCTGTCTGTTACTTTAACCTGCTGAGCACTCAAATAAACAAGCTCCCAGCTCTGTCTCTCTAAGATTGTGATCCATTCAGCCCACCCCCACACAAACTGTGGCAATCCAGCCTCTGGGAGACATCAGTATATAACTAAAGAACAAGCTACATCTGTACCTTGATGTAACAAGCTGAAGGACAGAAGGAATTCTAGGCATTTGAAACTAAGGAAGCCAAAAATCTCCCACCAGCCACAACACTCCAATAAGTGGTGAAACTAGCAAGCTTGCACAGTTAGCTCTTCAGAATTCCTACCGACATAGCACAAATTGGACATGTACTGCAATTCAACATTTCAAAGGAAACGTTTGAGTCATACCTAGAGTGTTTCCAACGCTGGCTTAAGGTGAAAAAAATCAAAGATGACAACAAAGCAGATGTCCTCCTAGCAGTTTCGCCACCACAGATTTATGCCCTTCTCCAGAATCTCAATGCACTGGATGAGATCCTGAGCCTGACATATGTGCAAGTCAACAAGACACTTACCCGACATTTCAAACCCCAGCCCTTAACATTGCCAAAAGTTACACTTTTCATCATCACAACCAAGAGAAAGGGAAACCTATTGCTGGCTCCATCATTGCATTAAAGCATCTAGCACACAAATGTGCATTAAGCCAGTTCCTGGATGAGAACCTACGGGATAAATTTGTCTGTGGTCTGAGAGGGGAAGCTGATCTCAAAAGGCTTTTTCCAGAAGCAGACCTAAACTTCAAGTCAGCTTGTGACATTGCACTTGCTATGGAGCTCGCCCAAAAGGCTCTGGGGCACTAGCGGGACATTCTGAATCACAAAGGAGTGGGGTTCACAAGATACCCCATACACCAGAACTCAAGGGACATTCTACAGCATGAAATGGTCCACCACCCATTTATCAGCAACACCAAACATTTTGGAAGTCAGCACCACAGGGCACTTCTGCAAGGTTGAAAAACTGTGTTACAGATGTGGAGATACCCACACCAAAGCACATGCCACATTTGACATGAGAAATGCCACAGCTGCAGAAAAGTGGGTCACATACAGAACATGTGCAAGACTGCAACATGGACTGCTTGTGCACAGTATGCCACAGATGTCACTCCAGCCACCAAAACGGAAGATGAGACATTGCCGCTGTTCATGGTCTATGCAACATAATCCAATGGAGAGGAAATTTGCCTCCAAATTGAGTTGGTGGGAAAACCAGTTAGCATGCAGCTTAACACCAGAGCATTGGTACTTCTTGTGTCAGAGCATGTCTACAGAGAGAAACTTCAGCACTTCCCATTGCAACCATCACATATGTAGCTTTCATCTTACACTGGAGACCACATCCCTTTGTTGGGGGAGATTCATATACTAGTCATCTATGAGGGAGGGAGGTGGATCTTGCCTATGGTGATAGTGGAAGGGAAAGAGTTGGATTACTAGGATGAAACTGGCTCAGGAAGATCAAGTTGAACTGGGAAAAGATCTTCAGCTTAAACACTGTGACCAAGGCACCACACGATGTACTGAAATGTAATGAAGAAAGTACTGGACAAACACGGTCCTATTTTCTAGGACGGCTATGGCACAATCTGGGATTTCAAGGTGAAGATCTGAATGCAACTGGGAGCTGCTCCAGTTTTCCACAAGCTTTGACCAGCACCCTATGCCTTAAGGGAAGTGGTAGAGAAGGAACCAGACCATCTCAAAAGCCATGGTATCATGTCATGAGTAGAGAGGAGAGACTGAGATGCCCCTATCATTGTGGTACCAAAGCGAAACAAAGCAGTGAGGCTGTGAGGTGACTACAATGTGACAATGAACTGTTTTATAGAGCCAGACCTATACCTATTACCCAATGTGGAGGACTAGTTTGCCACACTAGCAGGTGGAAGGTTCTTTAGCAAGTTGGACTTATATTTTACATACCAGCAGCTGGAATTGGAACTAGAGTCAGAATCGTGTCTAACCATCAACAATCACAAGGGACTTTACTGATATTATCACCCGACCTATGGAGTTTCCACAGTGCCAACAATTTTCCATAACACAATAGCCCAGATACTGCATGGACTGGATCATGTAGTCTGCTGTATTGATGATATCTTGGTAAAAGCACCTACAGTGGAAGAGCATCTGACAATCCTGGACCAAGTTTTGTCCAGACTGCAGAGGTATGTGCTGAGAGTGAAGCTAGCCAAATACCAATTTCTGCTAAATTCTGTTGAGTACCTAGGCTACAGGATCAACGACCAAGACCTACACCCAACAGAGAACAAGGTGGATGCTATAGTCAAGGCACCTGCACCAACTAATGTGCAAGAGTTAAGAGCATTCTTAGGCCTCTTGAACTACTATGGATGGTTGCTAGCCCATTTGTCTACGTTGTTGCAACCACTGCATGACTTGAGACAGGAAGAAGCTCAATGGAATTGGTCACAACAATGTGAGCAAGTATTACAGACTTGCAAGCAACGTCTTCTAAACAGCAAGTGATTAGCTTACTATGATCCAGCCAAACTTCTCAGGTTGGCATGCGATGCATCCACATATGGAGTGGGGGCCATCATCTCTCATGTGTTACCTTTTGGGGAGGAACACCCAATTGTTTTTGCTTCCAGGACCTTGTCCCCAAGTGAAAGAAACTGTGTTCAGATCAAGAAAGAAGCCTTCAATATAATTTTCGGTGTCAAGAAGTTCCATAAATACTTGTATGGATGGAAATTCACTCTGCTAACAGATCACAAGCCTCTACTGGCAATTCTGGGACCCAAAGGTCACAATACCAACTCTCGCAGCACTCAGGATGCAGCGATGGGCCCTCATTTTGTTGACATAACTATGACATTGAATACAGGCATTCTCAGGATCACACAGATGTGGATGCATTATCAAGACTGCCATACAAAGATGCTTCAGAGAAGGAAGGAGATGGGACAGTATTCCATCTTTCACATCTCAAGGAATTACTCACTGCTTCACAGGATGTTGCAGCAGAGACAGTACAAGATCCTGTCCTCTCTAAAGTCTTAGATTTCACCCTAAATGGTTGGCCCAACTTCATGAGAGACCACACTCTTCAACCTTTCTTGAACAAGAAGGACCAGTTGATCACAGAGCAAGGCTGTGTTCTGTGAGGAACTTGAGCTGTGATACCTCCAAAGTTCTGCAAGAGGTTACTTTCCAACTTACGTGAGTCATCCTGGAATCTCTTAGATGAAGACATTGGCAAGAGGATGCCTCTGGTGGCCAAGACTTAAGATATCCAAAATCTTGTCAACCAATGCATGCCATGTGCAGCTATCCACAAGCAACCTGCAACCACACCCTTGCATCCCTGGTCCTGGGCTGCCACCCCATGGAAGCACATCCATGTCAACTATGCTGAAGTGGACAAACAACATTTCTTAGTAGTAATTTATGCCAACTACAAATGGCTGGAAGTGTTTCCCACACTAGTCACAACCACTGAAAACACTGTAAACCTTTTGAGACTTTTTGCCTCATATGGACTACCACAGGAGTTAGTGTCAGACAATGAGTCCCAATTTTCTTCCCATGACTTTAAACTATTCTTAAAGCAGAATGGGGTCCAACATATTTTGACTCCACCTTACCATCCAACGTCCAATGGAGCAGCCAAACAAGCTGTACAGACATTCAAAAAGCTTGGACTAAACCAGATTTACCTGCAACACAAACACTGGCTCACTTCCTGTTCACTTACAGAAACACTTTTCACTCAGTCACAGGGCGAACACCTGCTGAACTGTTCCTAAAATGTTAGCCTCATATCCATTTGTCATTGGTCAAGCCGGACTTGGCTGATGCTGTTGCAAAACATCAACCACAACAGCAAAATGGCCATGACAAGTCGACCAAGCCAGTATAAGTTTTCCATCCTGGGGAGAGGGTGATGGTTCGAAACTGTAGACATCCCAAGGTATCTTGGATTCCTGGGGTGGTGATTGAAACACATGAACCTTTGACCTATGCAGTTCGCATGGGACACTGGCTTGTTCACATACATGTAGATCACCTGCTGCATTCTGAGGTTCCAGCACATGCAGGAGAAGATGTCACTCCAGATCTGAACAGTGACACAGAGAACTTTGCTCCTGCCATGAAGCTCCACCAGGGCCAGTGCCAAATAATAATGGAACACATTTTTCACCAGAAGCAGTTGTTCCAGCCTGCAGATGTCCCAAGAGGCACTGAAGACCACCACAAAGATTTGACCTTTAAGTCATGTACTGAATCTTATCCTCTGTACAACTGGACTCTTACCTGTGCTGTTAGTTAGTGACAAGTTCTACCAGGGGCAGAATAATCCCTTGAACTTGTTTCTGGGTACCGAATAGTCTACTTTGGCCCAGAAGTTAGGAAATATTACTGTTGAAGTATTTTAGACTAGTTTCTGTCTAAGGGGGAGGAGTGTAATATATACGTATAGGTATTTATATATATGGTAGTAGGAAGTACAGGGAACACCATTAAGGCTGTAGTTCATGTATATAGATATTTGCAGTCCTATCTACTTATTGTTCCTGTCATGCCTACTGGGCATTCCTTTGTCTGTGTCCTGCAGTGTGTAGCTAGTATGTCCTATGTAGGAATAAAGATGGCCACTGAACCTAGGGCACCATAAATTAGCAGTATTCAGTAAGTACCCTCCTTTGCTGCAGTGCATGACTCCTGTCATGTACTTCTAACCTGGAATAAAAAAAATCGACTCGTTACTACAGTATGTAAACAATCTTTGGGAAACCATAAACATGACATGCACAATTGATAAAGATGATCAGAAACTGTATCACTCGTACAGATACAGTACACTCAGATTTGATGATTTTGAGGCAGAGCGAGCAATATGACTATTGAGGGATCTCACCACTGTGTGCCAGATTTTTACTGATGAAGCAGAGCTCTGGATCATGCAGGAATCACAGTGAGGTGGGATTGACCTTTCCTGAAGCATTTTCTGATAAAATTCTCAGCAGGCACACCATCAACAACCAAAACTGGCACACATATTGTATCTTGCAGAAACAGAGAGACCACTCAACCAAGCCAACTTTGTTAGAAAAATACTTTAAGACAAAAATTAAATGAACAGTTAGAAGCTGCGTAACATTAGTATAGTGTAGCTATGGGTTTTGAAATCCACTCCTTTTTTCTGACAACAGTTTTTGAGTTGTGAAGTTTTTTTTATTCAGTGTGTCAGTCAGTGAGTGTGGGATAGGAGAGGAGATTGTCGATTTATTTATTTATTTAGTTATTGAATTTTGTTGACTGGGTTGACTTTGAGACTAGTGTCCCTTTTTCAGGAGTGACCCGGAGTTAATTACAGTCAGTTCATGAACAAGTACAATTATGCAGACATGTAGTGGCAGAGACAGATTCTAATCTAGCAATATAGACTCTGATGGCATTAGGAGACTGAAGATCCATCAAGCCTGCCATTCCTATGCTACCGCACCCTCACTGACCTAATGTGCTTGTGGGTTCCCCCCTCCCAGTCCACAACATTTGCTGGCACCAGCCCAGACTTCAATGAGCCATTTAATAGACAGATTAAGGGTACTGCACTGCCAGTTCTGTGGTCAGTTCCTTGAGTACCCATGATTACAGGCAATTGGAAGCTAGTGTTTTGTTTACCTTGAGAGCTTCTAGACCCTTTTTTTACCCTGCCAAGTAGGATCTGAACTCTTCCCATTTCCTGCCCCCTGTGGTGTCCTTGATACCAATCTCTGGCAGAAGATCATACCATGAATATAGACAGAAGTAATTGTTTTGTATATTTGTGTTCTGCACCTTATGTGCCCTACTGGGGAGTAGGAGTCCCCTTCCCCTGTCCCGGTCATGTGTAAACCTGTTTAACATAACCACCTCCACCACATTCAACAGCAGTCTGTTACATAGTTCCACAACCCTCTCAGTGAAGTAGAACTTACTCATATTTCTCCTGAACTTAACCCACACCAACTTCCAGTCATGTTCCTGAGTGACTGCATCCCTATCCTTTACAAATATAAAAATGCATTAAGCCCTAACTATTTACCTTCATATCCCTGAGAAACTTATATGTTTCAATCATGTCCCTCACTCACGTGGCATACTGGGTCATAATGTTGTACACTTAATAGCGTATGGCATTA
The DNA here is from genome assembly GCA_016271365.2 of Neoceratodus forsteri. Classification (NCBI taxonomy): domain Eukaryota; kingdom Metazoa; phylum Chordata; order Ceratodontiformes; family Ceratodontidae; genus Neoceratodus; species Neoceratodus forsteri. The sequence goes on from CM057452.1 coordinate 829,021,294, forward strand.
TGCACGAACCCCGGACCTGTGCGCTCTCTGTGTTGGACCCCTCCGGAGTTGGAATCCTAAGTGGGGGGGTCTGGGGGGCGTGGGGGCAGAGCGCCCCACAGAACAAATAAAAACAAGAAATTGTGCAACGCGATCAAGTAGCATGGCATTCTGCCGTGCAACATTTTGACCCCGTGCTCTCACATGGCCTCCAGTGAGTAGTACATATTTCGGGCTTCCAGATTATCCTCATAGGATCTTTTCTGCTGGCCCTGAGTCATCTTGGTTACCCTTCACTGTAACCACTCTAGTCTGTCAATATCATTGCTGAGGTGAGGACTCCAGAACCAGATGCAGTACTCCAGGTGAGGCCTCACTAGAGATCTGTGCAATGGAAGAATCACCTCACTTTTCCACTGTCAAAACCCCTCCATATACACCCTAGATCATCAATGTCTTGCCTTAAGTCTTAATGCACTAATCTATGGTACTTGCTTAAGGGAGTCACTGATGATGACCCCAGATCCTTCTCTATTGTTAAACTGACCAGTCTAAGCCCTCCCATCCAGTATTCCTTGCATAGTTTCTGTCTCTCAAATTGCATTAATTTGCACTTCTTATCACTGAATCTCAACTGCCAGACCTTAGATCATCTCTGTAGCTTCTCTTGGTCCTTCTGGAGCTCCCACAACACTTCCTCATGATCCACCCTACCACATAGCTTTGTGTCACCAGGAAAAATACACTACTGTCCTTAGATACCTTGCCATATGTCACTTGTGAATATATTTAATAGGAAAGGTCCCAGGACCAACTCCTGTAGCACACTGCTCATGAGCTCCTTGTCCCCTGATTTAGCCTCATTCACCACTACCTTCTGTTGCATCCCCCAAAGCCAACTTTCTACCCACCTAACTAAACCCTGCTCTACTCCCAAATCCTTGAATTTATTCAGCAGTTCCCTGTGTTGTACCATATCAAAGGTGAAAATACAGCAAATCTACAGCCTTTTCTCTGTCAAGCGCCTTGGTGACCCAATCAAAAAATAGTATAAAGTTTGTCTGGCATTACCTCCCTGGCACAAACCCATGTGCTTGCTGTCCTGCAGAACCTTGTCCTCTAAGTCATCTACCAAGGTTTTCTTGACTTTGGTCTCCATCAGCTTACCTACAATGGAGGTAAGATTGACAGGCCTGTGGTTGCCTGGATCCTGCCTACCTCCCCCTTGTGGGGTGGTACTATGTTGGCAGATCTCCAATCTGCTGGCAACAATCTAGACTTCAGTGTGTCATTAAATAGATGGATTATGGGTACTGCCAATTCTGCGGTCAATTCCCTGAGTACCTGAGTACCTACAGGTACAGGCCACCTTGCACTTTGTTTATCTTTAGAGCTTCTAGACCTTTGTTTACTCTGCCAGTCAGGATCTGTACTCCTCCTATTTCCTGAACCCCTCTCTCTGTGTGGTGTCCTTGATACCAGTCTGTGGCAGAAGACCATTTTCCTCCACCATGAATACTGAGCAGAAGTAATTATTTAGTACAATAGCCTTCTGCATGTTTTCTTCCACTACCCATCCCCCATCAGCCAGCCTAATTATCCCCACCTCATTTCCTTTTTCATTTTGCTGCTAAAAGGTACTAATTATATTGGACTCAGCATTATTAAAGAGCCATGTTTTCACATTCCTTATCCTGTTCCTGCTGTCCTCTGATACCCCATTATTTCAGTCCTTTCCAATAAGACCCCTGTTTTATGCCAGACTCTCTGCTTGCTCCTGGGTTCTATCACCAGCCTCCCTCATCCATGTCACCACTGCCCACCAAGTTCTAGTAAAACATAACCAGAGGGTTCCCTGCTGAGACCATTAGGGTAATATGAAGTTCTCATTGGGATGACCGTTTGCCAAAAGGGGTGGAATAACCACCCCATGGGGCCTGCTAGAGTGGGTGTGAGGCCTCCAGAACCTATAATCTAATGTGTTGGGGTCCCATGTTTACCTTTCCTATAGTCTGTCCCCACCCTGCATGCAGTTACCCACAGTGGTATCCTGAAGGGATCTGACAGTTAGTGGGTCACCCACTCTGCCAATGATGTCCTGACACGCAAAATAGGTGTTGCTGAACATCCATTCTGGGTTTGAGTTAAGAGTCACCACTAATTTGATCATGACGGGAGTAGTCCAGAAGCCATCCTCCCAAGATTAGTTGAAAATGGCTGTCATTTGTCCTAGTTATTACTAAAAGTACAATTGCATGAAAGGAAACCTAAGTCTGTGTGCATGCATGGTACTTACAGCATTAGGCCGAAATAGTTTTGTTTCAGTCCACAAGTCCTGTATCATTACACAGTAGAATGGTACAATGCTACAGGACTTGTGTGGAGTAGACAGCAGCCAACCAAGAAGGTGAGGGCAGGATACGTGCTGGCTGCTGTCTCATCAGGAAGGCAATGCTGGGGGAGAGGAGGCTACTGGGAGGGGGAGGGACCACTGGATACCAGAGACTATTTCATACGGGGATTGGGATACCAGGGAATGATTTCCAGTATGGATTTTATGAGGGAGAGGGGACACTAGACTACATGGGAGACTATTTTATTCTGAGCATGTAGATAATGTATTTATTTATTCAATTTTCGTTCACTGGGAAAGGAGGTCTAGACAATATTACTTGTTTTCAGCCATGGCCTGGGAGGGAGAATTGAGATACAAGCAACTGATACTGAACCAGCCAAATCTTGTTAATTTTCTTTCCTGCCTGCTGCAGCTGATAATGTTATGTTATGGGTACACAATCAAACACTGGGAGGCAAGCACAGCAGTGACCCAGATTGCTCTCATTGCAATAAGCTGTCACTATGATAAAATAAAAATGAATTGTTATACAAAAATAAGCATAATTATGAACTACATATTTTTTTTTACTTTTAGTGAGGCATATATCAAATAATTCTGACAGTACATCAGTAGCCTACTAGGTGGTAGTATACTTCTGTGCCCTGAGGTTATGTAACAGTGACAGAGTCTTGCATCACACAGATTCTTCATACCTGTAGCAGAACTGTGTGGTGTAACATCCTGCTGGCAGAATTCAAGCAAAATTCCCATTCTGATTCTGTAAAACTCTGTGAAATGTTCCCAAACAATCCATGACATTATGGTGAAATTTAAAGAGTAGCTATTTCTATCTGCTCTTAAAAGTTCTAATCTGATTGTTACCAAATTTGGTAGATATGTAAGTCCATATCACCTGTATTAGTGTCCCAATGTTCAGAGTCCTAGTTTGAAAGAGGGCTTATTTATATGTAAGACCCCTTTTAGGAGGGCTTACTATGGTAAGCAATCTCCTCCCTTTTGTCCTTTTATGGGCTAGGTGTTAAGTGTCTGCCCCTGAGTAGAATTTGTGGGCCTAGCCCTGGAGGATATAAAAGGTTGTTTTTTTTCTGGAAGAATTGTGGAGGCCAGCAGGAGACTGTCACTAGTGGGCCAGGGGTTCAATCCGTGGCCTGGGAGCCCATGCCTAGGCACCAGCTTTATGAGAGTCTACTTGGGATTTGGATTGGGATGTGTCACGGAGTGCAACCAGTGGGACTGGGACCCCATGTAGAAGTTGAGAGCTGCAGCCCAGAGGAGAGTTAGTATGGGACCCGCCTCATGCTCCACGGCACCGGGGTGGGCCTGGGGCCTAGTCTAGTCTGCGTAGCTTGAAGATGGTGGGAGCGCTTCAGCAGTGGTAGCACTGTAGCATGGCCTTGGAGGTGGTGGCAGCACCTTGGGGTCCTACCCTTGTGGCACTCCATCTTGTATGGGTGACCTACCGGGAGCAAGTAGTGGTCGGTATCCCCCCATGGCCTGTGTTAAGCCTGCTCTGGGATGGCGGGTAGGGGGCTGATCATAGGCTCGTATTTGCATCAGGGTTGCATGAGAATAGGAAAAGAAAATGCAGCCATCTACATGGTTAAGAGCCCCCAGGAAGGAGTAACTCCCGAGTGGTTAGGCAAAGAGCAGCTGAAGTGCAGCAAGGGAGAGGGAGCCAGGGAGGAAGGATGAGTTAAGAGAGAGCCGTGAAGTTCAAGGCCAGATTATGCAGCTTGAGTGATCTGAGCCCCCCCCCCAGCTCAGTGAATGTGGAGCCTATCCATTGGGTCAGTTCGGCCCTAAGTGTTATGCCGCAGCCTTGTGCTGCAGAGGGAAACTGGAAGTTCAGTTTCTTAGTGCCTGTCTGTAGTTGTGCCCCCAGCCCCATTGAGCTGTCTGTTATTTAAAATAAATTAATCCTTTTTATTCTTTTACCCACAAGTGCTGTGTAGTTTTGTGCTGCTACCTCTGTTAACCAAATTTTACCCTCTAGTAAGCTCCGGGACTGTACCTGCCTGCTTCCCCTGCTGCCTGGTGTCATCAGCTGCTGGTAAACTCTTTGGAGCCCTGATCTGTATCATCATTTAGATATGTCATGAATTTGCTTCTTCTCTGGATGGTTGCACTGCTTGTGCCCCTCTCTGGTCGTATTTACCATCAGGCCCCTAAACACAGGCCGGAAGGGGGGGGGGATTATATAGGTGCCCAAACATTTTATTAAAGTTTAATTTTCAGTTATGTCCATCTAATTTTAAAATGTATTGTTCTAATTTCTCCACAGTTTCAAGATGATTTAGAACTAAAAGCATGGGCATGTGTACTGATTTTAGGTCTCAGTCTTTAAAGGCGACTGAGATATAAACAGCAAATATTTCACCAAAATTAAAATTTGAGTTATTTCCACCTTGAAATAATGTATCCAAATTTCACCACATCTGAAACTTTTAAACTAGTATACCACATGTATCCTTTTATTTATATTCATTTATTTATTGGATTTTGGTATCCAGGTAGGCTCACTGGGACAAATTGACCCTTTTTCTCGAGCGACCTAGAATTAATTACATAATATACATTAAAAGAATACATGTAGATGATAATAAACAGTACCTAAGTAAATGACAAAATACAGAGCAGACAATGGATATACATAATAGGTTGGTACTTAGATATAGGATACAGATAAGTATTCAAAAGCACTTGGAGCACGGACACTATTCATAGGCAACTGCAGTGGGTCAGATTAACAGATAAGCTAGTTAAAGCAGGAACAGGGTCAGTTAACAAATAAATACACTTTCAGGGTGGATCTGAAGGATGCAAAGGTCAGACATTACATGACCGGGGGGAGGGGGGAGTTCCATAGCCTTGGTGCAGTGGTTGCAAATGATCAGTGTCCAGAAGCAGAGAGTGCCCTTGGCATGGTAGTAAGTTATAGTCCAGCAGAATGGAGGGGCCTTCTAAGTGGTTTGAAGTCCATGATGTCAGCCAGATTCTTCTGGGAGGAGGGGATTGAAGGAGATTGTGTGTCATAGAAAGCACAAGGAGATGTAGCCTCCTCTCCAGCGGGAGCCAGTTTAGTGCAGAGAGTGCCTTGCAGTGATGTTCCTGGCTGCAGACCTGGCAGCAAAATGCACTACATGATAGTAGGCAAACTTCAGCTTGGAGGGTTCTGTTTCGTTGAGGGAAGATAAATCCTATAGGTGATACAGGGAGAAGGACTCTGTTGGCAATAGAGTGCCTAGCCTGTGTAGTAAAGTAGGGGTACAACCTGTACACCAGGCCCAGTTTTTGGTTCAGTGTGTTTTAACCACTGCTTCAACATGTGGCTTGAGGGAAAGTTTTTGATCTAGCTGTATTCCCAGATACTTTACCATAGTCATTGTATCTATAAGTGCCTCTGACAGAGGAGTAATGATTAGTAGATTTTGTTTATCATGACACAGCCTATGGGTACCAAATATTTATTTATTTGTTTGGTTGGTTGTTTTTGGTAACCAGATGAAGTGTGCTAGACATAGAAATACCTATTTTCAGACATGACCCGGGAAGTTATAACCAAGCTTCTTCTGTGAATACTGAATAAAGGTATTTGTTCAGGATTGCAGCTTTCTCCAGGTCCCCCTCTGCACACTCCTGTCCTTCCACATTTAGCCTAACAATCACACCCCTGGTCTTTCTTCTTTCACTAACGTACCTGTAGAATGTCTTATCCCCTTTCATTACTGACTGGGCTGTTTTTTCTTCCATTTGCACCTTTGCACTCCTGACTGCTTTCCCTGCCTCCCTCTGTTTTTCTATATACACTTCCATGTCCTCCTTCCTCTGTGTTTTCTTGTATCTTCTGAATGCCAGCCTTTTCACTCTTAACTTCCCAGCCACTTGAACTTCCTTTGAAAACCACAGTGTTTTTTGTTTCCTCTTGCTTTTGCTTAATCGCCTAATGCAAAAGTTTGTTGTCTCCTCTATGGCTCCTTTTAGATTCACCCACTGTTCCTCTGCACCCCCTATACCCCATCCTCTCCCCTTCCAGGGCTTTCCTGAGGCATTACCCCATCTTTGCAAAGTTGGCCCTTCTGAAGTCCAGGACCCTTGTTTTTGTGTGGTTTGATTCTGCCACTGTTCACACATTGAACCACACCATATAGTGATCACTGGACCCCAGGTGGCTACCCACCATGACATCTGCAACTCTGTTCTTATTGGTGAGCACTAGATCCAGTATTGATCCCTCCCTGGTGGACTCTACCACTAACTGCCTGAGACATGCTCCCTGCAGGGCATTCAGGATGTCATTGCTCCTGGCTGAGGTTGCAGCTGGGATGCTCCAACCAACATCTGACAAATGGAAGTCTCCCACCAGCAGCACCTCCTCTTTAGTTATTATCTTATGGATGGCTTCCACTAGAACACTGTCCAGCTCTTCACCTTGTGCTGGAAGTCTGTAGATCACTCCAGTGTGAATAGAGGCACCATTAACCATCTCTAGGTTGACCCACAGGGCCAACAAAGATTCAAGTGAGGCAAAATCCACCTGTAGGCTGGACTGAATCTGAGACAAGTTGCTGTGAGATCTGTACAGAACTGCATCATCAGCATATAACAGTATTTTGAGTTAATACAGTTAGTAGACGAGTGACTGATGAACAATGAAAATAAAATAGGGCCCAAAATTGAGCCCTGAGTGACACCATTGGTGATTGCACACAGAGGGGACCAACTGCCTCCCCATTTAACAAGTTGCATATGCACCAAGAGGTGACTGAAGAACCAATTACATGATAGGTGATCAAAGCCCAGGCCACTTAACTTGTGCAAGGTACATCAATGCCACCCCACTGCTGGTTGTGCAACAAGGTAAGTAGAAAGCCAGAATGAGAAAAAATCCAACACCACTCACCATCAGTTTTTAACAGGTACTGAGACACCAGAATGCAGAATCACAAAGACCCTTATTAATGCTTAAAAAAAGACAAGAGGTACTCATGAGTGTCACCCCTTATAGAGACACCAGCAGTAACACCACAAACCTCTGACGGTTTTGCCTAAAGCATCATCAGGGAGTCAAGGAAATTGATGATGTGTGGCGCTAGATTTTTTCTCGCTCTTACTTAATTTAAGCACCAGAAAGCCATGATTAACACAAAAAACACCTTGGTTAGGTCCACGAAGACTGCTCCTGTTGCCTGCCCAGCATCTATAGCATTGAAAAGGCAAGTCATGAGGCATACAAGGGCAGTATCAGTGCCATTCTGTTTTCATGCTGGACTTCAGTTAAGATGGAATGTAACTCAAGATAGGACTATATCTGATTATAGATCAGCCATTCTTGTATTTTAGCAATGGTGCACAACAGAGAAATAGACTGATACTGTTCAGCTGGCTCTTTGAACCTCCCCCCTCCTTTATGCACAGGAACAACAGGTGTAGTTTTCCTTATACTACATGTCACCCCATAGGAGGCACTTACTGAAAAGAGCTACTAGAGCTTCGTCAAGGAGTGGGGCATTAAGTCTAAGGAGCCTGAGTTCCAGGTTATCATGTCAAGCCAAACTGTCAACTTTAATGCATTGTGAAACGTGTGCCTTATTTCACATTTCTTGCTTTAAAGAGAACCACATTATAAGTAGCCATACTTTCAGAAAATTTTAAATTACATTTTGCAAGTATGTAAATTAAAAATGCATACATCCCTGTACTTTTAAAACTATAGAACACAGTACCATAAAATGTGTCAGGTTCATACTGCAGACTTAAAACAAGGAGACTGCACAGTATGTATCATTTTTTTAACCTCTTACTTGAAGAATGTCCATGTTGTTTGCTGCCACAAATTACAAAATTGCTTCAGTACTCAAAGTGGAATTCCATGAGTCTTTGTGAAAATGTGGAATTTCATGATAATTGGTTGTGGAAGCCATAGCCATGAGTATTGCCCAATCATACACCTGACCTGCCATGTAGGAGAAAAAAAAGGCTGGTGAGAGTCGTAATAAGGTTGGATTGATGGGGGACTCTATTGCAACAATAGCTGGAGAGTTATAGGGGCATTACAGGACCTTTATGCTAATGCAGGTCAGGTGATATGCATAGAACCAAAAACAATGCGCATACTGAGGCAACTTGTGCCACAGTCACAAAAATCAAATTAGAGCAACAAGAAACAGAAGAACTGTGCAAGAAGGGAACAATGCTCACAGTTTGAAGACATGAGTGAGTGTTTATTCAACAGTCGCCGCATATATTGAAATAGCACCATAAATCTCACCCAGGGTGATATGCCTACTTACAATGCAGATCAAATAAGTGTGATAGATAACCAAGCATTATATTTAGAGGGAGTAGCTGGCTGATGTGTTCATTGTGATAGGGAGTACAAACTATGAGGATACCAGGAGGTTACTCACTGAGTTAGAGATGTTCCTAAGGGAGAGATGTCCAGAGGGAGCCTCTCAAAGGCCTTCATGGTTCTGGGACCTGTGAGAAAGGAAAGTGGCATCAATTGGACAAGTTAACTGCTACTAAGATTCTGTTGCAAGAGGAAGGGTCCTCTTTTTCTAGAAAGTTAGAGAGGCATTTTGGGTAAGGAATACCTACATGCTCAGGATGAGCTATAGTTGTGCCAAGAGATGGGAGTAATGGTCCTGTAAAAGGACATGCAGACTAGATATTTAAATTAAAGAACAGGATTTGGGAAGGCAGCTAGTGCAGGGGCCAACAGTTGCAGGAGGTAGATACATGGGGTCACAAAGAACTGGACAGCTGAGCTGGGTAGCACAAGAATACTAGACCCCAGTCGGGGCAATGAAGCAAAACAGGACAAATATTCCAACCTGAACTCAAGTTGTAGGATAATCATACAAAGTAAAATGTATTATCCTGAGAGCCCAATGTACTTGCAAGTCTAAGACTTAGAGGCATTTGGAAAGATGTAGTTAGAAAAATATGCCTAGAGCACCAAAAAATAGTAATTCTGGCTATTCCAACAGGATATGTCTGATAAGATAAGAAGTATGTGACTCTCTTTAAGTGAGTTTGCCACTGTGAAGAGCAGAGGTAAATATCTAATTAGTCTAAGAGAGAAACAAGCATTTATCAATTCCAAATATTTGCTTGCATGTTGTGATAGACAACACGTGGCCCCATCATCACTAAAGTGAAATAGCTCTGAATAACACAAGTGTGAAGAAACAAGATGCTTTTGTGCTCCTCAAGTTTTCCAGTCACTGAGGATGTCATTATATTAAGAATAAGATAAAGTTTGTGTGTAAAAATTCAGATTAGCATGTAGGACAGCACCTCTGGGCAGCAAGCATCTTCTGCATTAGAGCAAGTGGTGAAGGATCAGGGAGCTAAACCAAGTATGGTGCCTGCCAGATTTCCTACCAATCGTAATAGGTGGCAGTTCAGATGTTAGATACTAATGGAGGATCCAAATGCTAAACTGAGAGCTGTCCTTGCCTGAATCCCTACTAATGGTAAGGGGGCAGTTGAGATGTCAGATTCTAGTGGGGGATTCAAGTGCTAAACTGAGAGTAGTCTCTGTCCAACTCCCTACTAATGATAACGGGGGGACAGTTGAGATTCAGATACTAGTGGGGAATTCAAGTGCTAAACTGAGTCATCTCTGCCTGACTCCCTACTACTGATAACGGGGGGCAGTTGAGATGTTAGATATTAGTGAAGGATCCAGGTGCTAAATTGAGAGTCTTTTCAGCCTAACTCCCTACTAATGATAACAGGGGGGCAGATGAGATGTCAGATACTAGTGGAGGATCCAAGTGCTAAACTGAAGGCCATCCCTGTCTCTCTACTAATGGTAACAAGTGGCAACTGACATGTCAGATAGTAGTGGAGGATTCAAGTATTAAACTGAGGACATTCTCTGCCTGACTCTCTACTAAGGATCATGGGGGACTGTTGAGCTGTCAGATACTAGTGGAGGATCTGAGTACTAAACTGAGAGCCACCCTTCCCTGACTCTCTACTAATAGTAATGGTGTGAGGTGTGTACTTGAGATGTCACACGCAGCAAATTGAGGTATGGCTAGTGCCTCCCCTCCTGAAGGTTTTAGGTGAACTGAAGTAGTTAATTACAGGTTTAATAATAGTGACTAAGATTTCTGGACTCCCCTCCCTTTTCTAGCCACCTAAGTAGGTGTCATTCAGTGTGACTCTTATTGTCTGACTGCCTCTTCTCTGTGTCCACGACACTGGCCAGTGGGCAGGACTCCAATCTAGAGAAGACCAGGATCCAGTTGCTAAACTGAGAGCCTTCCCTATCTGACTCCCTACTAATGCTAACAGGGGGAGGTTGAGATGTCACATATTAGTGGAGGATCCAAGTGGTAAACCGAGAGCCATCCCTGCCTGACTCCTTACTAATGATAATGAGGGAAGTTGAGATATCAGATACTAGTGAAGATCTGAGTATTAAACTGAGGGCCATCCCTGCCTAGCTCTCTTCTAATGGTAACGGGGGCAGTTTAAATGTCAGATATTAGTGCAGGATCCAACTACTAAACTGAGACCTGTACCTGCCTGACTCCCTACTAATGGTAACAGGTGGCAGTTGAAATGTCAGATACTAGTGTAGGATCCAACTACTAAACTGAGACCTGTACCTGCCTGGCTCCCTACTAATGGTAATGGGTGGCAGTTGAAATGTCAGATACTAGTGCAGGATCCAACTACTAAACTGAGACCTGTACCTGCCTGACTCCCTACTAATGGTAATGGGTGGCAGTTGAAATGTCAGATACTAGTGCAGGATCCAGCTACTACACTGAGAACTGTACCTGCCTAACTCCCTACTAATGGTAACAAGTGGCAGTTGAGATGTCAGATACTGGTGGAAGATCCAACTGATAAACTGAGAGCCATCTCTTCATGATTTCTTACTTATGGTAATGGGTCAGTTGAGATGTCAGATAATAGTGAAGGATCTAGGTACTAAACTGAGAGCCATCCATTCCTGACTCTCTACTAAAGGTAATGGAGAAAGCTGAAGTATCAGATACTAGTGAAAAATCTGAGTGCTAAACTGACAGCTGTCCCTGCCTGGTTCCCAACTAATGGTAACAGGAGGCAGCTGAGATATCAGATACTAGTGGAGGATCTGAGTGCTAAACTGACAGCTGTCCCTGTCTGATTCCCAACTAATGGTAACAGGAGGCAGCTGAGATATCAGATACTATTGGAGGATCTGAGTGCTAAACTGAAAGCTGTCCCTGCCTGGTTTCCTACTAATGGTAATGAGGGACACTTGAGATGTCAGATACTATTGGAGGATTTGAGTACTAGACTGAGAGTAGTCCTGCCTGACTCCGTACAAATGGTGACAGGGAAGGCACCTGAAATGTCAGATACTACTAGATGATTTTATGCTAAACTGAGAGCTGTGTCTGCTTGACTCCCTACTAATGGTATCACTGGGGCAGTTCAGATGTCAGATACTAATGGAAGAAGCCAATGCTAAACCTCACTTCACAAACCAGGTAGGTGAAAATTTTCAAATCCTTCCTGAAAGGTGATTTTGCAGAGTGACTGCATATTCACCTTTTTGGCTGAATTTATAAATTTCACCTACCCTGTTTATGAGGTGGGGGTCCCAAAAAGACCATGTTAAAAATTTGGAGTAAAAATATTCAAAAACGGCCTGGTTATGAGTAAAAGTTAGCAAAGACTTTAAAATACATTACCCTTTCTTAATTGATTTCCTCAGTTCCCAGTCCAGTTTTGAAGCATGAAGATGATTATCCAGTCCAGACAGGATTATAGCATTGGACCCTCAGAGGTACAGTAAGTAAGGGGTGTGGGGCTGCTTAGTGTGGTGGTCATGTGCAGAGAATGTAACAGTGGCAGTGGCAGCAGTAGCGCAGCAGACATCGATAGACCATTTTCTTGTTTACATACAATACAACACAAAAAAGATGCTGAGGGACTATTATTGCATTAAAGGTACCAGCACTGGGGATTGGGCACCCTAGTGTCAGTTTGATGTTTGGTGACACCAGGGGTGGGTTCCCCAGTTTTGCATATTTGCAGTGGTGGAGTGGAGGGGTTTTGCAGCCAGCATCCAGGGATTAGGTACTCCAGTGTCAGGAATGGAAAAGGAGGGGGGTTTTAACCAGCAGTGAGGGTGGGCATCCCAGTGTCAGAAATTCCTCACTCTCAGTACTTTCTCCAGGAATGGTGTTAGACACATACAACCACTGAAAACTGTGGAGGAGAGGATGAGAAGCAAGTTGAGGATGACACCACTCATCTGGCTGTTGGGTGCTGTCATGTCAGTGGCTCAGTAGGTAGCACACCCACCTCTGAGGTCAGGAGATCAGAGGGCTGTCGGTTCAGTTCCCACATCTGGCACTTGGGTTAATATCCCAGTACTGACACTGTAGTACAGCATGAGAGGGGTGCTGCACTTCTGAGGTGCCATCTTTCAGATGAGATGTTAAACTGAGGTCCCATCTGCCTGGATTGGTGGTAGTTCAGGTGGATGTTAAAGATCCCATGGTACTTCTCGAAAAGAGTAGGGGAAAGTTTTATTGAGACAAAAATCGTACAATAGTACACAAAGCATAATACAAAACAACGGAAAAACAGGATAAGTATTATACAATCATTCAGGTAACTGCAAAATCAGAGTCAGTGATCCAAGGAAGAGCTTTCCAAAGTTCCAAAAGTGTCATATCTGAGTATAGAGTACGTTCATGCTCATAAATTTCTTTTAAATCTTGTACAATCTTTTTTTTGAGCTCCAGATAGGAGCAGTCCTTTTGCTGTAAAGAAAACATGCAATGTACCATCCAAATATTCCATTTAATGCAGACAAAAACAAGGTTTAAAGTGTCCTGGTGCCATTTTGACCACTGGGGAGAAAAAAACCCTTATACAAGATTCAAATAAGTAACCGACTGAAGCAAGGGATTATCCCATGCCTGTGCCAAAAAGGACCACCAATTTTTGATAAAGGAACAGTCAAAAAATAAATGAGGGATAGTATCAAGTTCTGTAATACATAATAAGTGAGAACACATTCTATTTTGGGACTGCTTATGTTTATGATTTGATTTTACATTAATCTTTTCATGGCATGAAAGCCAATGAAAATCCCACATTTTGGCTGGAATCCTCTTACACTTCCACAATAACAAAAGGGAAGGTAGGTGTTGACCAGGACACTTATCAAAGGGTACTGATACAGCACAAACCGTCAGGAGTAATTTCTTATATAAAACTTTATGTGAATGATTTAATAAAATCTGAACAGACACCTTCCATTGTTTGAGACGTAAAAACATATTTCATTAAGTTGGTATACCAACAGTTTGTCTTAACACAGTTAAGGAATTAGTTTCCCATTAATGAAACCAAATCCTGCAAGAATCATAAAACCAAGGTTCCCACCCCTTTGGGCATGAATCAATAAAGGCCTAAGGTTTGCAGTGAAAAAAATACAAGAAAAAAATAACAAAGGGTTAACCATACAAACGCCACCCTCAGGGATAGGTAAATAAGTGATATTCCGCTTTATTGGGTTTAACCTACTACCCCAAAGAGCCTGAAAAAACAGGCAAAAGACAGCAGTTTCTAGCTGTCGTGGAATAGGGAATACATAACTCAGAAAAAGGAAAGTAGAGATCAAATAGTTTTTAATTAAGAAAACACGTTTCTTTTTCCCTATTTGCCCCTGGTTTCAGGAGGCCACCTGAAGTTTACCTTGTTGCAGTTTAACATTCCAGTTAAAAAAATCTGAGTCCTGTGTCCCAAAAAACATTCACAAAATGCGAATAGGGCCCTCAACTAAACGTAACAGGCCAATACGGTCCGAGGGAGAGGTTACTGAACCGACCCGAATAGCCAGACTTTTAATGTAATTTAAAACAGCACCAGAGAAGTTTCCAAAAATAGAGCACTCATGGAGAGAATGAACCACTGAGGCTGCATCAGCTACAAGAAAACAAACATCATCTGCATATGCGATCACCTTATAAGGCAAGCATGAGGCACAACTAGAAATAGACTGAATCTGAGAATTAGTATTCAACCGACAGAGCAAAACATCAAGAAAAAATACATATAACAACGGGCTTAAAGGACAGCCCTGATGAACCCCCCTTTTTATGGGGATCATGGGTCCTATCCAACCATTCACTACAGGCACAACAGTAGCTGTTCTATAGAAAGCATGAATCCAGCGTACCACAACATCAGGTACATGCAGAAAACAAAGTGCTTCCCGTAAAAAATCATGCCTAACCGAATCAAAAGCAGCCTTCTGATCTATGGAGACAACAAGTCCCAAAGCCAGACCTGCATAACCATGAGAAAATAATTCTCGTAAAAGGATCAAATGATCAGAAATTCTCCTTTGAGGCACAGAACAGGATTGGGCAGGATGCAAAACCACCTCCGCTATCCTCACCAAATGCTTCACAATAATTTTCATTAAGAGCTTAAAGTCGGTGTTCAACATACATAAAGGTCGCCAATTCTCTAGAGAATGGATATCACCTTTCTGTTTATAAATGTAAATCAAAGTACCCTTAGTAAATTCCAAAGGGAGAGATTCACATGTTAACAGAGAATTAAACACAGATATAAGTTCTGGGGCCAAATGGTCACCCAGCACCTTATATAAGCCAGCAGGGAGACCATCCGGAGCAGGAGTTCTCTGTACAGTTAATGAAGAAATAGCCAATGTCAAGTCCTGCTCTGTGATAGGAGAACAAGCCTGGTCCCGACATAGCTGGGAGGGAGCTGGGATATCGAGGCCACTATACAAAGTCGCACTGTTACCAGCCACAGCAGGGAGGGGAGAAAAAGGGCTGTAGTATACTTTGTTACAATATGACAAATCTCAGTTTGTGAGGAACATAAGGTCCCTTCTGAATTTAGAAGACACGTCATATTTTTTCAGGTGGTCTGATGGGAATTAGATTCAAAAGAACAAATAACATCATGTGTTCCAACAGTACAGAATTTATGTTGGTAATAAAGTTGTTGTGATTGCCGTAATTGGAAAGTCAACATATCATTCTGTAGGACTTTTATTTGTTGAGTAAGGTCTTGCCCCGTCGTGTACGCTATGGTTAATAATGACTGAAAATGTACCCTCTTCTGCAAATAGTCTACGTATTCCCTCCTACATTTTAAACGACTGTAAGTTTTAAAAAAAGTGACCAGATCATGTTTCGTGTCTAACCAGTACTGAACAGGATCTTCATAACAAATAAAAACAGATTTACGGGCTTGTATGAAGGACAGAAGGGACTGCATAAACATCAGAATCTGCAACAAAGATGTGTTGAATTTCCAAATACCTGGACCTTTATGGGAAGAGACAACAGAACCAAAACCAACAGAAAGCAGCTTATGATCAGAAAACTCAACTGCTTGAACTTTGGCAGAAATAACTGGTACTGTAGGAGAGGAAAACACATAATCAATATGTGTGGCTAGTTTACCCCTTTGGAAGAAAGGGGTGTGTTGTGTAGTAAAGAAGAGATAGGAGTCCATTAAGTGGACGACTCGAACCAATTTACCCAATTCGTGGGAATCACAAAACAGTTTCTTTGTAGCAGCAAAGGAGCTCTTATCTTGAAGACTCAGGCCACAATTAAAGTCACCAGCAAACAATACCTGAAAGGAAGTATGCAAATAAGGATGAAGCAAAGTAAATAAAGCTATGCGTTCAGTTTTGATTTGAGGGGCATAAATGTTTATCACTTGGTAAGGACAGGACCCAATGACAAAATCTATAATAAGCGCCCTACCAGGGGCTACATCAAACAATTTTAGCAAACGGAAGTCTGGGATATTAATTAAAATTCCCAGTCCCGAGCAAGAGTCCTGACCAATCGACCAAAAAGAAGAACCCAGTAACCAGTCCTGTTATTCTTGTCGGATCTCATGTGTAGTATGCAGTCTTGTATCCTGTAATAAAATTAAACCCAAAGGCAAAAGCCGTAGAAAGGAAAAAATCAATCTCCTTTTAGCCATACACTTCATACTATTTACATTAATAGTATGGCAAACAAAGTGAAACATAGTAACAAAAAAAAGGAAAACAGACAAAAAATACATTTTACAATTTCCTTTTCCCAACCACCTTCCTCCCTTTAAGTTTTACTCTGGCCTTTTGCTTCTGAGAAAGGCCAGTGCCAAGTTGCAACTCAGAGTCAGTGGTACCGGCCAGGAGAGAAGAAGCTATGGAGGAAGAGTCCGACTCACCTCCAGCGTCATCAGAAAAGGTTGGAGAAGTTCAAAAGAATTAGATAAGGGAACTGGGGGGAGTTCCAGACCACTCACAGGAGATGGTGCAACCCAAGGGTTATTTCTCAGTGACCTTCTATGTACGACACTTGTAAGCACTCGGGGGGGCATAGTACTTGGACCTGGGACCAGGTCCTGAACAGGAAAATTAGACTGGGCAGGATCAGAGACAGGAGAAGTCTCAAGCAAGGGGTCATCTGTGAAGGAAACTATCTGAGGTATGACCTCAGAGGATACGACAGGCACTGAATCCTGCTGTAAGAGCTGGGCTGCCTTAGGGGGAGGTACAGCCAGGTGGTCCGGAGATGGGCCTTCTGCACCTGTGTAATAATAAAGCACTGGTCCACTCCACCATCGTGAAATTCCTGGTTATGCGCAGCCCATTTACAATTCTGAAAGGTGTGCCCCTGTTCATCACATAGGTTACATCTACATTCATTCAAACAGTGTGCCCCTACATGGCCCAATTCCCCACAGACATTGCATTTCATTTTATCACATACATTACTAAGATGTGCAGGGTCACCACACTGATAGCAAGCCTTAGGCTGGCCCGGGGTAGAACAAGACCCCCCTATCTCGGCCTATGAAAAAAGAGTTAGGCAGATGTACAACCCCATAATCATTAGATCGTAACAAGACTTTAAACTTCCAGCCCCCAGTCCAAATGTTCTTGATATCCAAAATGGCTTCAGGCTGTCCCTGGACATTACAACACTGTTTCAGCCAATACACAACATCCTCCACCTCAACTCCCTCATTACGAGACAGAATAGTGAACATCTTAAAAGTAAGTTTAAAAAGAGGAATAGCCTGAAATGGGGTCCATAATGCAGTAGTCCGCGGAGAATTATACTTTGACCAAAAACGCTCCAGTCCCCTAGATGTTTGGAAACTAATGTCAAACATGGTTTCACCAGAGATATGAATTAACGTATATATTTCATGGGAAAATAATTTTAAAGAATCCTTTAGAAGCGTACATGCCACATAGACCCGATCAGGTGGCTCAAATAACCCCGTATGCCAAGCGAACAGCATTGTGTCTCTTAGCAGCCTGGATTGGAAATTTAAAGAGTGAAGAATATGAACAGCTTGGTCCCGATATTTTGGAGGGGGGGAGCTGTGGTGGTGGGGGAGCCAGAGCCTCTATAGAAGTAGTAGAAAGAGAAGCCTGAGGTGGAGAACCCTTCAGATAATCCAACACAGGGTTCTGTGTAAGTTCCAGTTCATGAGGGAGACACAAGGGGTCAGTAGTGACTTTTGAAGCACCTATCTTGCTCTGTAGCCTGGAAAATCTTTAGGGTAGGGGGACAAAATTGGAGATAGACCAGACTTCCAACTTCCTGGCACAGTACCCTGAACCCAACCAGCACCTCTCAGCACCGATTCAACAGTCCAGGTAGGCGCTTTATTAATATTTACTATAGATGATTCCTGTACATGTAGGGAGCTCTGCGATGAAATAGAAGCAGGTAGTGAAAAAGAAAATGAATCTGTTTGTACTGCAGGCAGCAGGGGAGCATTTACTGTAGATAAGTCTTGTACATGTGAGGAACTCTGTGATGTAATGGAAGCAGGTTGTGAAAGAAAACCAAATCCGTTTGTACTGCAGGCAGCAGGGGAGCAGGCAGTAGGGCTTCAGCTACCAACACACTGGTCGGGTCAAAGCCTGTCACAGCAACAGGCAGTAAAGGAGACAAGTCAGGTAAAAATCTTCAAGAGCTTCCACGCAAGTGGAATATGCATCTGTGCTGTCAGCTCTCAGGCATTGCATATCTCTGTGCATTTTCAGTTTTGCACTAGCAAAACGGTGTTCCACCGTTGCAAAATCGCTCCCGGATCTCTTGTGCTGTTAAACAGTGGTTTTCAGAATCAGATGAAGTAAAATTCTCCAGTAAGTCGACTGTAGGTACGCAAGCAGCAAGTCAGTTTCATAAGAAGTAAGCAAAGGGCTATGTATAGCATCCTTAATATGAGCAGCATAACTTAAAAGTTGAAGTAGGAACAGCAACAGGCAAAACATCAGTTGTTGGCATCATGGTCTCCATTTGATCAGAGGTAGGAGCAGAGACCAAATCTCCCACCTTCATAACTCCCTCCTCAGAAGGCAAGGGTGCATCCGCCATCTTGGACAGAGGTTCCCCCTCTGACGAGTAGTGGAATATCCCCCGGTGTCCTGGCCAAATTTTCCTCATTCACTAAAAATACCACCAACAGCTTAATCTGGTTCAAGGTCAGTTGGCATTCATCTGTATCCCCTTCCCCCGGGTCGTGCCTGAAAATAGGCAGGATTTGTCTAGTGCACTCACCCGGTCAACAAAAACTAAAGAAATAAAAAATAAAATAAAATAAAATGTAGATGAAAGAAGGCAGTCACTGTCCATAGGCACAGCTGTCTCCTTTCAACTACACAAAGTTTCTTCCCATCAACCAGCAGAACAGCACTATGATCAGTCTCACTGAACATTGACCTGTCACTGTCAAGTCTCCTGCAGCCTGAGCTGCATTGGATGTGACAGTGATATGCCTCTGAAGCCCATTACTCTCACAAGATATTTGCTTTACACACATGTGCACAAGCAAACATGAAGAGGGAGACAGACAAAATAGTCACTAAAAAAGGAACTACTGTACAAAACTGAAATTAGATCTGCTCAGTTTATCAGAAAAAGTAGGGATATGTGCTTTGTGAGTGTTAAACTTGCAGAATTCCAGAGGCATTACCTATTACACTACCACAAATATTTTAAAAATGTTGCTAATAATAATTTTTGTTATTTTTACAGAATATGTAAAACAACTAAGCCAAATTTTATTTCCAGTTTTATTAACTACCAAGATGCACTGACACTGGACGTGCATGGAAAATGACAGGTCTGTACTGTAATTGCAAGAGCAGAGAAGTTATGAACATACACATTTTTAGAAAGTTTTCACAAAATTGTACAAATAATAACAGAGTGGAATTCTGAACCCCTGCATCTTCAACATTTCACAGTTAAATCTCTTCATGTTAAAGGAGAAGACTCCTATATATTTATGATTTGGATATATCTGATGTATTTATTATACATTACATCAAGTACTGTACATATGTCAATAAGAGATCAGCCATGTCTTCTGTTGCAACACATATCTAGAGTTTGAGGCTCTGACACAAGGTAGTAAAACGTCAAGCAAGCCTCCATGTACATGCAAATGAGTCACTTGTAATACAGCCCCTCACATTCCTTGCTGTCACTGCAGCAACAGTGCAGAACAAAACATTAAGTGTATCAATGCTGTCTATCCTGATTTTAGTTTAAGTTTGTAATAGCTTAAGACAGTTCTGTCATGCAACTCACACAGGCAGTGGTACTTGTAGCCTTAATACTGCATGTGTAGAGCAAATAATACATCTAATAGTATTTCATTCACAGGAAACAAAAGCTGTTCCTGTGTACAGCTCATTTCTCTCCGTGAGACAGTTGTAACATTTTGTGGAAAGCAGTAGACTGAATCAGTTAATCAACCAACCAATCAATCAATCAAGCAGTCAATCAGTCACTCTGTAGTGAACCAGGTGAACATCCTTGAGAGGATTCATTTACAAGGTAGGCTTGAGCAGTTTCCCAAAGGATCACACAAGACTGAATTCCTCCTTTGCACAAATTATACACTCCCCTTTCAGCAGCCTGAAAGTGGAGAGCTAGATCACTTACTTTATAAAGTGTATTTTTTTACATTTCAAATGCTCCTTAAATCTGAGTTTCTGACTGGAAATACCAAGATACAGAATGTATATGACATGGGAGGAATGAGCTAAGCAAATACAGAGCACTACAAATACTGAGACTGATTAGTTTCTTTACCTACAACAGCTGAAGTATAGCATCTGATTTGTGAGGGACATCCTACTTCAAATGCTGGCATTACAAAGGGTGAGGGGCTGCCACAGCTTGTTCTCAGTACCTTCAAAGTGAAGTGTTGTAGCTCTCCCATCACTGCTAATGATTTATAATGGGAATGAGGGCACTGTTAAAGTCATGGACCTGAGGGGCCATCACAGTTCCCAAGGAGGTTAGGAGAACTTGTTAAGGATTAGACAGTAAGGGACTTTAGTAGGATTTGAACCAGAGTTTCCTAGTTCTTGTGCCTGTGCTTTAACCACTAGATTACTATTCTTCCATATGCTGCAGCTGATGTTGTCCTGGTAACCTATTCCTTATTATAGCTGAACTCTTTATTGCCTTACATCAGCCGGGTTATGATCAAATAGATTTAAAAACTCCATAAAACTCTGTCCGAATTCTGTGGAATTTTATAGAATTCCATCAGAATTCCACAAATGTAGAATTTTTCATTCAGCCGGCCTGCCTGTGCAGAGACAGTGGATCCATCTGCGATGCCAATGACCTGGGTTCAGAAATGGACTCGGGATATTGGAGGGCCAGCCGGGGGAGAAGGATTGAGCATCCTAGGGACTGTTCTCCTTCTCCAGTGAGGGAAGGGGGTAGTGTGTCCTGCACATCATGGACTCCGGAGGCTGGGGGGATCCATTGTGCCAGCGCTGTAACCTGTGGAGAGGCAGGGCAGACATGGGTCATCATTGGACATCCTCACCCCCAGGTACGGCAGCACACAAAATCCCAGCCCTGAGCATGAAGCCCTACTCTACTGCCACCCCAGCTGCCAATAGTGTCTGCCAGGTGGGGTCCTTCTCCCGTGGCCCCACCCTGGGGGATAAGCCAGGGCACATTACCATGGACCATGGGGAGGGGGAGCCCACCTTGCAGCCCCACCCATAGGGGGTAAGCCTGAGCATGGGAAGGCAGTGAGTGGGCAGGGGCTGAGCTCCCTTCGGGAAGTGGGGGTGCTGGGGAAAAAAAAAACTTCAAATAAATAAATAAATAATTTCTAATTCCACACAGCTCTAACCAGTCTAACCAATAGTGATTGTGAATAATTGATCAGCAGCCCAGGTATACTATTAAATATTAGTACAGCACCCATTATCAGTAATGACTGAGGATTATGTTACATATGTAGTGTATACCATATATCTTCAATTAGAAGCCATGGCTTGTATTTCACTTTTTGGTTTTTTTGCCACAGCTTCTTATTAAGGCCGACTATTATTTGAGGGTAGCTTTTATTTAAATGCCACATAAACAAGCTATAGCTGATGTGTTTTTTGTGTGTGTGTGTGTGTGTGTGTGCCGACTCCGATAATTGCTGTGATACTGTGTTACTGATTAAGTATTTAACTAACTCACTTTGTCAGTGAAGTTTCTCCTACTCTACTCTCTATCCCTGAAGTGCAATTTTGTAAATCATTAAGAGAGAGTGATGTCAGCACAGTCAGTGTGTTGGTGCATTGTAGCGTGGTATTGACTGGCTGTGTTACATTTTCCCATGGTAAATCTTTCCAGTTTTGTTCAACTACTGGTACCTAAACTCCAGAGCTCTGTGATGTAGGCACACTCTAAATATATGTATTTGAGTGTCTCAAAATAGGCAAAGACAATAAATCATTGAGGGAGAGTGAAGTCAGCATGGTCATCGCATTGGCATGTGGCACATTGTAGCACAGTATTGACTGGCAATTTTGGCAACTAACAGACAGACCCCAGACTAAAGAAACACCTGTCTTTGCTAATGCAGTTAGTTATTTTTAAACAAGCAGACAGCTAGCTAGGTATCTTGATCCAGTCATGAAACTATTATTTTATTTTATTTGTTTTGAAAAGTTTCACCAGGAAAGGCACACTGAGCTACAATAGCTTATTTCCAGGTGTGTCCTCGAGGAAAGGGGAAAAGAGGATACAATACTGAGTACAGAAACAAGTAAAAATAAACATAGAGCTAAGACTGTACATAACAATTAAGGCAATAACAAACATTTTCATGGGGTAGGCAGCAATGCTTATCATAATACATAGAAAATATTTTCATTTAAACACGCACATGTTTAGCAGTATATATGTAATCCTAAACATACGCTCAAAACACTTAAAACAGATACATTTTGCTATTAAAACAAGGAGTACATGAGGACTATTGAAGGTAGAAGGGAGGACTTTGAACGAATAGCCTGGATAGGGAGGTAGATAGAAAGCAATTGACCCTGCACCCCTCCGGGATGTAGACCCCACAAGGGGAGTGAGGACTTTTGAAGATAGTAAGGGAGGACTTTGAAAGAATAATGGGATAGGGAGCTAGACTGATAGCAGATGGTCCTGCACCCATCTGAGATGTTAACCCTGCAAGGGAAGTGGCAGGGAAAGGGGGATCATAAATGATAGATTGGGGGCAAAATACTGGCAACAGAAGAGGTGGGTGAGGTTAAGTAGAGGTAAGAGAAAGAGGCAAACTGGGATAAGGAGGGAGTAAGGGAGAAGGAAGGGAAAAGCAAGGGGAAGAAAAATTGAAAAAGAAGAGAGGAAGTGGGGGAGGAGGTGGGCAGCCTTAACCACCCTGGAGCAGCACCCCAGAGGTATGAGCAGTACTTGATGTAAACCAAGCTAATGTAATAGGTCATTGGCATGCCTAAGGAGAGGGTAGGGTGGCTAAAATGGTGGAAAACTGAAATAGAGGAAGGGGAAGATATTGGAATAAAGAAGAGGAGCTGGGTCAGGTGCAGTTGTAGGAAGGGGATATGTAGCATCGAAGGAGATAGGACAATGAATGAGTGGATGGGGCAGAGCTGATATCTACGGGGAGGAGTTCAAATGTTTGGGAAGTGATGAGAAGGCTGCTTTCCCTGGAGTAGAGGTGCAAAGGGAGGGAGGGAGGGCAAGGGTCCATGGGGGAATTGCAGAGGGAGTGGGGGGGTTGGAGGGATGGAAAGGAAGGTGTGGGGGTATAGCGACAGAGACCCAAGCCAGAACTTATTGATCAATGAAGCAATATGGGCAATGCATCTGGCCCCAAGAAAGGGGAAGGAGAGAGTGGTATAGCAGTCACAGTGGTGTGTACATGGCAGACAGATAAGAGCAAAGTGACAGAAGGAGTTGAATAAAGTATCCGGTCTGGTAAGGGTGGATTTGGGGGCAATACTAAACACTATATCACCAAAGTCAATGATCTGGAGGATCATCTTCTGGATGATCTCTCAGCGGGCAGGCAGGGGAAGGCAACTATGGTGTCTATGCAGAGCTCCTAGTTTGGGAAAAAGCTTTTTATGGATTGCATCCACATGACTAGCAAAGTCAAGGTTCTTGTCAAGCCAAAGCCCATGGTATTTGAATTAGAAAACATCCTCAATTATAGAGCTATCAAGGGTGAGGAAGGAAGGAGTGGAAGTAAACCTGGCAAGCTTTTACTGGGAACCAAAGGCCACAGAGACCATCTTTTTTGCATTTAGTGACAGTTGTTTGAATGAAACCAACACTGGATATTGTTGAAATCCAGTTGTAGGCTGGATGCCACATCAGAGAGGAGAGTATCAGAGGCAAACAAAATAGTATCATCTGCATACGTGTGAATGTTTGCAGATGAGCAGACAGTAGGTAGATCATTTAGAAATATCAAATAGAGTACCAGCCCAAGTACCGAACCTTGAGGAACACGTGTTTATGGGGAGAGGAGGGATAGGGAATTGCCAGTCCTGACTGATCGATACCTACCCATGAGATAGAAATTGAACCAGTGAGTGGAGGTCTCAGAGAGACTAGCCACTGTAAACTTGTTAAGAAGTGAGTGGAAAACAGTACTGAAGTCTTTGGCCAGGTCAACAAAGATGGCAGAGGTGATGCGTCCCTGTTCCATGCCAGAGAGAATACAGTCAGTGAGGCAGAGAAGGGGGGTTGTGGTGGAATGGACCTTATGGAAACCTGACTGGAAAGGGGTGAAGAAGGAGAAGGAGAAGGAATCAAGGAAAGGAGAAAGCTGAGCCAGAGCTAAGTGCTCTTGGAGTTTAGCCAGAATGGGGAGAAGAGATATCGGGTGGAAGTTACCAGAGTTAGAGGAGTTACCACCCTTATGAAGAGGGACGACAGTGGCAAGCTTCCAGGCATCAGGAACCGTGGCATGTGTGAAGGAGAGATTCAGGAGAGAGGAGACAGGGAGAACTGTAGCATGGGCCAATAGGTGCAGGAACTTAGGGTCCTTGCCCTTGTGAGGGTTAAGGGCTAGAAGGGCTTGTAGGGTGCCTATGGGTGAGACTGGAAGGATGGAGAAGCAAGGTGAAGAGGAAGTAGGTGACAAAGAAGCTGCAGGAGGAGGGGCTGAGGGGGGTATAGATGCAAGAAGGGTGGAAGCACAGGTGGTGAAGAAGTTGTTGAATTCATGGTGTTGAAACCATGCTCAGACCATGTTGCTCCTCCATACCACTGATTGCTGAACAAGGACAGATGTGGAAAGCAACTCTTTGGGGCAATACAGGTATGAATGGCAGCTATTAGTTCTGTACTATACTGTAATTGTGATTATTGTGGTTGTGAGAAACTGTGAGTTGGGGGAATCCAGATGGTTTTTGGTACCTGAGAGCCTTGTATCTCTGATTAGAAGTCATGATTAGTAGCCATGGCTTCTAATAGAGGGCAGCTTTTATTTAACACTTTGATTTTGACATGCGGTTTCTATTAGAGGGTGACTACTAATCAAAAGCAGCTTCAAATCGAAGATATACCTAGGTATTGGACGTTAGTACTCTACTTTCAGTTACAGTAGATTGTATTACTTAGATCTTTTAAATCAATTGTGATTGTGAATTATTTAGTATATAAATATCAGTAGCCTAGTTGTTAGACTGTACTGTACCATCAGCAGCAGTGACTTGCATTGCATAACAGCAGATCCTACGTATCAGTGGTAATCGGGAACGATATACCAATAGTCCAAGTACTAGGTATTAGTAGTGGGCATCACTGACAGTAGATATATTTTATCACACAGGAGACTGATGTATCAGTAGTGACTGGGAATTAAATACCAGTAGCCTATGTAGTAGGTACTGTGTTAGTAATGTGCCTTCTGTGACTGCAGTTGGTGCATCACCCAGAAGATCTGTCATATCAGTAGTGTAAGAAAAATATGTATCAGTATGCAGGTACTTATTATGCATTATAGCTACACCTTTAGTGACTTTATCCGACAGTACACTTCACATACAAATAAGTAGTGTAAGGGAAATCTATATCAGTAGTGCAGGTACAGTACTGTATTAAACATTAGTGCTACACCTATAGTGACTTGTGCTGTATCATGTAGATACTATTGTACACTTCATATTAGTAGTGTAAGGGAAATGTATATCAGTGATGCATATTCTGTATTAGGCATTAGTACTACACCTTTAGTGACTTGTTCTGTATCACACAGATAGAAGAGTACACTGTGCAACAAATATAAAATATCTAGCCTTCATACCCCAGACATGCAGCAACATCATATGAGTGAATTCTTCCTGGGTACAGCAGCAGTTCTTTGGAATACTAACAATGGGCAATAAAGATAAAAGAAAATATCATTCCATGTCGATTTCTTCAAACAGACCAAGAAAAAAGTCAATCAGTAGCAAAAGAGAGGGAGGATGGATGTCTTGACTGTTATAGTAAATGGGCAAAAGGGAAAAGGTGTCAGTCCAAGTGGGTCTGGTGGGAATACTAGTATTAGTAAAACAAATATTGTCCACAGATTTTCTAGTCTCCTATCACGACCATCAGATCAATCAAAGTGGCATATGGCACCACGTAAAATAAACTCATAGTGCCATTTATTTTATATGCCTTGATTTGTACAGAAAAATAAAATTGTAAGGAAAGGGTTTTTTTTTTACATAAAGGGCTGGATATTCAAACTGCGCCCAAAATGTGCGCAATAGCAGGAGCAAGCACAAGTCCATTGTGCACATGTGCAATAGACACGATATTCAAAAATGGAGCAAGCCAAATTGCGCAAACAGCCAATGGCTGAATATCGCACAACCTGCGCCATAGTGCAACCAGGAGGGGGAAGCTGAGCAGATACAATGCTCAATAGTGCAACAAGGGCAGCCCAGCTGAGCAGCCCAAAGGTGCCATAGCACAAGCAGGGAGTCCCCCAGCAGCAGAGCAATGGAACTGCATAACCAGAGAGGTAGGCAGGGGCCCACCACCCATGCCACAGATGGGCACAGGAACACACTGCAGAACTGACAATGCACCCCCACACCCCAAGCACAGCACAACTGGGGGAGGGATGGTATATCCACCAGCCCATGGGGACAAGCAAACAAAGCACAGCTGGGCCATGTTGCCCCAGCACACACACCGGCAAGCTGAGACTGCCACAAAAGGGGGTGGACCACCCCATGGCACAGCAGCCCCCCCCTGTGCACAGCACACCCTGCACCATGACCCCAAGACACCCCCCATGAGCAGTGACCATCACTGCAGGAATCCCCATGCATACTCAACCCACTGTCACACTGCAACCCCGTGTACCACAGAACCACACAAGCCAGAGCCACCATGAGCACCCAGCAGTGGGTGGCAGCACACGGCAATGCAACAATGACAGACACAGTGCCAACACACACAACACCCCTGAGGCACAGCTGAGAGACCGAACATGTGTCACCACTAGAGGTACCCCACATGGGAAAGGGCGTGCTCCTGACACCACTGCCATTGATACAGCACCCTGCACAGTAGACAAGTGTCACAGCGCGACCCACCACGAGCCACAGCACCAACACAGACACCCACAGTGCTGCGTGGAAGCATGCAGCACGACGGATACAACGCAGTGCAGGGGCAAACACACACCCATACCCTCGGGGACACCAACACAAGGATGCAGTAGTGTGGCAACCAAGCCCCCAGTGTGGGTCCATGTAAACTGTGCACACACAGCCTGCAGTCCACCATGGCACAGGGGTGACACCCACCCTGTGCATGAACTGTGGCCCTGTACACCACCAGCATATGCCTGGATAACAAGTCACAGGCAGTGTTGCACAGCCCCTGCAACACACACAAGCCACAACATGGAGGTGGGACAGCAACTGTGGAGGCCACAGTGTCACCCGAGGCAAACATGCACTTCACCAGAGACAGGAGGCAACCCAGCATTGTGACAGTCACGGTGGATGACCTGCAGGGACAGCCACCACTGACAAGGCAGCAGACCTCGCAGGCCACAGACATGCAAGGGTGTCAGCTGCACAGGCCAAGGACAGCTTGACAGGGGCACAATGGACACAGAGCAGGCACCATGGAACACTGCACACAGCAATGCAATGCACAGAGAACAACACACACCACAGATACCAACTGATAGCCACTCCCAGACCAGAGACACTTCCCCACGCACACAAACACATACCCATGACTGAACCACCCCAGATGCCATGCACACCACTGCAACTGAGCAGCTATAGCCAGCTGCAAATCAGAGACCACCACAGTATACATATCAAAATATCTGTATTATAAAATCAACAACAACAACAACAACAACAACAACATCAACATCTATTTATATATATACATATATGGGGTGGAGGTACAGGTACAAGGTGGGGGTGGGTAAGGGGAAGGGGTGAACAACTGGGAGAGGGAAGGTGGGGTGTGAGGGTCAGTCAAAGGGGGAAGGTAATGTTCAACTATTGGCATCCAGCCTGCTCCCTTGCTGCCTGGTGCCGGTCCCGGGGTCGCCGTCTCCTCCTCACCCCATGCTGTTGGAGGTCCTGCAGTATTGCCAGGGATTCTGCGGCCACACATAACAGCTGCTGCATGGCACGCTCTATGCGTAGGAGTATCCGGACACCTAGGACAGGGATCAGAGTCAATGGGTGTGACTGTCCATCCCCCTGCAGCCCACCCATCATGAATGGCATACAGCCATGTGCCCCGCTCCTGTGATGGTGTGCACCCACCCACAGTGACCGTGTGCACAAGACATGCCCAACCAGGCAGCAACAGCCATGTGTACCACTGCACACACACACCGCCCATGTCCAGCACAGCACAACCAAGGCCGTACAGTAACATGGCTATGTGATGGGCAGGCAGTGCCACAGCCATGTGCCCAGTGCACGCATGGACCACCATTGACGCACTCCCAGACATGCAGTGCCACTGGACAGTGCTGACTGTCACATGTCACGTGCATGGCAGTGGTGTCCATGGATGGTGGCCATGCCCTGCTCCCCACCCTGTCACACAGCATGCAATAGCAATCATGTTGTCATGGCACTCACCCTCATTGGGCTGTTGCTGGTGTTGTGGTTGTTCACTGCCACGATCCGGATCTGCAACCACCACCCTCCACTGCTGATCCATGGCCCTCCTCCACTCTGCCACACCTGTGGGAAACAAAAGGCGAGAAACACATCAGTACAATCTCAAAGCATATTTCCCCTGCCCCAATGTGTGTGCCCACCCACCCAGCCAGACCCATCCATCACATACCCTGTAAACACCGTCACAGCCAACCCTAGGCCATCCCTCCCCCATGTGCGGGACACAAAAGACAGTGTTACCCATATGGACCATACAGGTGTGTAGACAGATCGCCCACCTGGACGAGGCACCACGCCCCTCCTGGCACAGCAACAGCAGACGTGCTAGTAGCTCCGGCTCCCTCCTTCTCGGGTCCCCATAGCGGTGCCTGCATTGCTCGGAGGTCCTCCTGTGGCCATTGGCTGCCTCCAGGTCAGTGGCCACCTGTTGCCACACCTGAGTCCTGGCCCTGTCCAGAGGAACCTCACCATACAGTGGGCCATAGTGTGGCTCCACAATGGCCACAAGGTTGGCTAGCTCGAGGGCACTCCATTGGGGCTCTCCTGTGTGCCGTCTCCAGATCTATAGTAGGCAATATGGTGCTCCATAGCGCGGCAACCCCAAGTGGAATTGCTGCGCAATACACCGCCGCCATTCCCTGTCATGCTGTCGGCCCAGTGCCGCCATTCCCTATCGCGCTTTCACCAAACAGCGCGATAGAGCTGCAGACATGCCATGCGTACAGCGCCAAGCGGGCAAAGGTCGGGCACAGGGTCATGGGTCTCTGGGGCAAGGCCACACACAGCGCCATCGGACATCTATGCATCTAATGTGATTGGTTGCCTGTGTGACATTGCCACAGCAAACTATTGTGCAGTTGTGCCACAGCGCCATTTAGTGACCGTCACCGTAGCGCCACTGGCACAATGGTGGCCATGCCCTGAATTTCGTACCGCACACAGCACATCATCAGCACGGCAGACACCTGCGTCAGTTACCTGGGCATGCGCAGTGCGGTGTACTACGCAGTCACAGAACTGCGCCATTGGCTCAGCACGTTCAACCGTATCGCGCAAAGCGCAACAGCGCGATATTCAGCCGTCATATGCAAATCATCCGATCAGCCATTCAATGGCGCAGCAGCATAATTTGCATCTCATTAAAGTTGCTCCACACCTAATTTGCATGGATTGCACCATAAAACTGCGACACTGTTCTGCAGTGCCCATAATCGGTTACTGCAGTTGATAGGTGAGTTGCATGCTGTGTGCTGTACTGGACTGTGGTCTCAGGGAATTGCTGTGTACTGCACAGTCACAGGTGACCACTCTCACCCATACAGGCTGAGACATGGACGAGCGAGGACTGGGTGAGGAGGATGATGGTGGGCAGAAGAGGAGGCCTAACTTTACTAAGGCTGAGGCGGAGGCACTCTTTGAGGCCTACCTGGATGAGGAGCCACTGCTCAGTGCATGGCGGGGCACCTCAGGCCCATGCTGCTGCATGGGAGGGGGTGGCATGTGCCATCAACCTGCACGGCAGCCACCAGTGCTCTGTGCAGAAGTGTAAAAAGAAGATGGGTACCGACAGGAGGAAGGTGAAGGCGAAGGTGGCTGCCATCAGGGCGGCACGTGCTGCAACAGGCGGGGGCCAGCCGGAGGTGGTGCAGCTGACTCCGGCAGAGGACAGGCTCGCTGCAAGCATGCAGCGCAGTGCCATCGAGAGCGCTCCTGGAGGTGGCTTCCAGACAGGTGGTAGCCCATCACTGCATGGTACGTCAAGGTCTGTGGGGGGGGGGAAGGTGGATCTCATGCACTAACGTGTTTTTACTTTCTGTTACAGATCCTGTGCGTCTGCAGGGGTCAGCGGTGGAAGGCCTGTCCACTGCGGACAGCCATCTGGAGTTGGGGGAGGGACCATCCACCTCCGCTGGTAGCCGGCGTGCATTGCAACAGTGTGCACACCTGGCTGCAAACACTGAGGTCGTTGAGACAGGTGTGGGGGGTGCCCTTCCTGTGTCTCAGTGGTCTGGCGTCCAAGCATGCCAGCACGCTGTGGCTGTGGCACAGACCTGCACCATTGATGCTGCAATGACCATTATGGGCGTTGACATGTGTGTGTCACAGAATGGACACACAGCAGGACAGCACACGCCCATGGACCTGGCTGGTTCCGACGTGTGTGCCAGCACGTCAGCACAGTCCCAGGCTGCATCTGTCAGCACCGTTGGGGTAGCACCGGTGGCTGTTCAGGTCAGTGGCACTGTTGCGGCCACAGCGGCAGAACAACTGATCCCATGGGCACAGCAGGTGGAGGGGCAGCAGTCACCCACCGGGACTGGGGATACAGGGTTCAGCGATGGCGTATGTGCACCACCTGTGGACTTGCCCATACCTGGTCCTGGTGAGCAGCGCCCACCCTCAAGGGGTGCTAAACATCAGGCCCTTCCATACCCTGAGTGACAGGTTGCCGATGTGGCAGACAACCTCTTTGATGAGCACACCCGCCTGCTGCAGGCATCAGTACAGTAGCAGATGCGGGTTGCAACGTCCGTGGAGGCAATGTGTGTGGCTCTGGAGTGGGTTGAGGAGCAACACAGCAGGGACACCGAGAGGATCCTGTCATGGATTGACCATTTGCGGATGGATGTGACCGTAGCCATTGACAGGCTGACACAGGTGTTGGTCAGCTGTCGTGGCCACATTGGGCACACAGTCAGGTGCCCCTGTGCCACTCACACTGCGCATTTCACTATCCACTTCCTGTTCCTGGCATTGTGTGACACCCACCCTGTCGATGCTGGGTTCAGCTGTAGGCATCCCAAGCACTCCTGGTGCAGGTATGTTTGGTGTGCTGCAGACACCTGTGCAGGCACGGTCACGTTTGTGCAGTGGAACCCCTGGTGGACCATTGGTGCCACCCCATGAGGCCAGTGCTCAGCCTGCCAGTGCTGCTGGGTCTCGGCGGAGCCACCCACGCATCCGAGGTGGCCGTGGCACTGTGCTGCAAGACTAAGCTGTCTCCCAGTGTGGGCCCTGTCTGGTGCTGCCCTGTGTGCAATGTGTGTTTTGGTGGGCAGTGCACCGGTGGGTGCCCAGCCCTACACGCGGACACACGGACCACCTGCACACCCTCCCGACTGCTGTCCACAGGTGCGTGTGCATGATGATGCCTGCATTGCACTGTACACCACAGTGCAATTGTGCCCAGCATCTGACACATGCACATGGACAGTCAGTGGACGTGGTGGCCTGTGGACATGTGTGTCTTTAGTGTCTGTGTTCCGGCTCTGTTTTGCACCTGACCCTGTGCACCTTTGTGCCTATTGTGTGTGTGTGTGTGTGTCCATCCATGTGGCGTGTTACTGTTCACCCTTCCCTGGTTGTCTGTGTGTGCTTCTGTGCCCTGCCACTTCCCTTGCCGTCATGCACCCCTGGTGTGTTTCCATGTGTGTACGTGGGTTGTGCCCTAGCCACTGGTGGTTGCACATGGCCCCATGACTTACCTGTGTTGGCTGAAGTGCTCCTCTGTGATGGTGTCCCGGTGCAGCTGGGCCAGCCGGATCAGTCAGGGGTCCCGTCGTCCAAGGGGGGGCTGCCCATCCCCATCTTCACCGGCATCACCATTGTCCCCATCGCTGTCCCCCTCTTCGACCTGTACAGCTATCCCACAGTCTTTGGCCATGCTGTGCAGGATACAACAGGCCAGGAATATTGCACAGGCCTTTGAGGGGCTGTACTGTAGGGCACCACCGGAGGTGTTTAAGCAACGGAAGTGTGCCTTCAGCATCCCAAACACCCGCTCAATGATGTTGCGTGTGGCGGCATGTGCCTCATTGAAGCATTGCTGCGATGGGGTCATGGGCCGCCGGTAGGGTGTAAGCAGCCAGGGATGGAGTGGGTATCCACTGTCACCTGTGTGGAGATAGTGGAGGTTAGTGTCTTGTTCAGGCTCAGACTGCCCCTAACCCTGTGTGCCACACCCATGGCACCTGTGGCTTACCCCCCCTTACCCACGATTTGTCAGTTCAACATGCATACTCACCCACTAGATGTCCTGTGGGGATGTCCCCACTCTCGAATTGATGGCACAGTGCTGACTGGTACCATATGAATGAATCATGTGTTCCCCAAGGGTGCGTGGCACAGACATTGATGATGCGCCCACTGGCATCACACACCACCTGGCAGTTGACACTGGCATATCCCTTCTGATTCATATAGGTGGCCCCATCGCGGCCAGGTGGCATGTGAATGGCCACATGGGTGCAGTCTATCGCCCCTAGCATGCCAGGCATACGTGCTACCCTGTGGAACTCCTGTATAAGCTTACGCGCTTCTGCCGAGTGCTGGGGAAATGGATGTACTCAGCATGTGGCAGCAGTGCGCTGAGGAATTGGATGAGGATGCATGACATGGCCGACTGTGTTATGCCTGTGGTGTCCCCTGTTGGTCTCTGTAAGGTACTCGTGGTGAGCAAGCACATGCAGGCTGTTACCTTTGTCTCCACTGACAGAGCGTGACTCTGTCGTGTGGGTGCCTGCATCACATCACTGCACAGCTCACAGAGCCACCTCAGTATTGCCCTGTTCAGGCAGTACCAGCCCACAATCTCGATATCTGAGTACAGCTCAAAGCTGGTGCAGGCTCGGTACTGCCTGTTGGGGGCGTACCTCCGACGGGCCTTCCATGGCCACGTACCCCTGCAGCATGCCTTCTCACCCCCCTCATTACGGCTTCCATGTGGAAGATGGCACTGTCCATGTCCCTGGCTTGTGTTCCCCCCCCCAGCTGTTGTTGCTCTGTTCCCCCCGCTGTCCTGACTGCTACCTCCCCTGCACCGGGTACACCTACTGGCCTTTGCACTCTGTGGCCCCACACACCTTCCCTTGCCCCTATTATGTCCTCTGGTTTCCCTGGCCTGCCCTCTTTGCCCCTCTTGCCCTGTCTCTCTCCCTGCCTCATGTGGCTTCCCTGTAGCGTTCTTGCACCTCTTCCTTGCTCCTTTTTAGTTTGGCTCATTTCCGCTACGGCACAACTTCCGCCTGATCCACTGTTGCGCATTGCGCAAGTCTTTGAACATCACACTGCGCACTTTATGCATGGTTCCAACCCCTTCGGTTGTGCATGCCTTCATTAGCATTGCGCTGTTGCTCAGCATGTTTTCAGTGGTGCAACTGCTTCCTGCTGAATATCGCAGAATGGTGCATTTTCTGACTTGCGCTGGCACAACCCTATTGCGCATTACGCAACCCTTTTGAATATCCAGCCCAAAGTGTTATTATAGAGGCATATCTCCAATTAAATCAAATTGGGGCTGGCAGTATAGCCTAGAGGTTAGAGTAATGAGCTGTGAATGAGCTTGGTACATCCAGCAGACCAGACCTTGGTTTGATTCTCACAACTTCCACTTGCATACTGTGTGACTCTGAGCAAGTCCCTTAACCTCCTGTGCTCCTGGGTCACCCCTGAAAGCAGACATTTGTGTCTAGTGGGCCTTACCTGGTTACCAAAGAAAAAAAAAATAAATAAAAATATATCCAGAACTATGATTCATCCCATCAACTTGTATTTCTTTGAAATAAACTGTTCTCATAGCTCCAATTAAGCAATATATGAAAGACTTGAGCCATGTAACAGTCTTCCCAAAGACTGAGGCAGACAAAGCCGTGT
Organism: Neoceratodus forsteri; assembly: GCA_016271365.2. Lineage (NCBI taxonomy): Eukaryota > Metazoa > Chordata > Ceratodontiformes > Ceratodontidae > Neoceratodus > Neoceratodus forsteri. Next base: position 829,055,772 of record CM057452.1, read on the forward strand.
CTGTGGACCCTCCCCCAAGGTCCTAGGCAGCAGATAGGCAGGTAGGGTTCCTTGGGGTGGAGAAGTGCACCAGCACCACTCTTGGGGGAGGAATCATTGAGGTGACCTGCAAGTTAGGGGCATTTGGCTGAGAGAGGAGAAAGAGAGATTAAAATGGCATGTGACCGAGGGTTCTCCCTCTTTCCCTTCCTCAAGTTGAAAATCTCCCACTTGTCCACCTTTGTAAAAGCAGCATTGACGGATTAATCAGAATAGCATGGGCAACCCTTTGCCCCCTAAGGGAGATCATGCTAGGGGTCAGAGAGGAATTTTCCCATTTTTTTCCCCACAGGGTTTTTTTCTGTTTTTTGCCTCCTCCAGAGAAGTATGAGAGTAAGCAATTTTGTTCACATCTTATCATAGCCTTTGTAAGCAGGTGAAGGTTAGGATTCTCACAAGACTGAAGCAGCAAAGTGAGGAGGGAGGGAACTGCTTCTGTCCAGATGGGTACCTCCACAGTCAGAAAGAGCAGGGGCCAGAGGACCAGGTGCTCAGTTCAGAAAGGTCATGACCAAACTAATCAGGCTTACCTGTGGGTGCAGTGCCTCCAGACAGGGTGGGATCCTACCATCTGGCCACATGACTTCCCTGCTCTCTGAGGTTTGGGCTTCAGTGAGGTAATGCACATTGATCCCTTTGCAGTGTGGCCCTTGGCGGGAAGGGTTGCAGAGGTCTGTGGCTGATAGCGAGACTTCCAAGCTGCACATCTCACACAGATTTGTATCATTGTCAATCACTTAAAGTGTAACAGCACTAAGAACCCCACACCGAAGTGGGCTGGAACCAATCTGTACTTTGTGTGCAGAAACATTTTTTTTTACTTCCTGTTTACTGCAGTATAGTAGATTGTATAAAGCTGATTCTGCTGACTTCAAAGCTGACATTTGTGTAACTAGAAATTCCAGAATACCCTGCAGCTGACAACAGAGCAGAGCTGCAGCAGTGGGAAATTCAGTAGCCTGTAGTGCATAGAGAGTTATAAGGTTAGAGCTGACTTTTGACAGACCCACTGTCCTCCCAAGGCTAAGTACAGTCCTGCGGGATTGTACTTGGACCTGGGAGACAGCTGAACCAGCAAACAAGACCAGAGCTTACAAAAACTCTAACATGGACTTCAGGCTATTGAATCTGGTTTGTGATGTAGATGTGTGTCTGTGTCTGTGTGTCTGTGAGATCTGTCCAGCTAGAGGGGAATGTAGGGTTCTATTAAGATAATATGTACCTCAGCTCTCTGATATACTGGTTTCTGTTGTTATGCTGTTAGATAAACAGTAGTTATCCTTTTACTTTTGTTAATACTTGCATGCCTAGCCAATGCTGATTACTTTCAGGGGAAGGAAGTTATTAATACAATAACAGTTGTATCAGCTCTTAACCTGTGTACCTGTCATTTTTTTAAATATTCTTATATTTTAGTTTAGAAAAAGTAATTTTTAGTTACTGTAACTTGACTTCTTTGCCTTATGCATTGCTGCCAGATTCCATATGAAGTTAATAACATACATGGCACAATGAGCTTATTTAACATACTGTATACAGTGATATGCCACTTTGGTTGCTGTAGTGGTAGTAATAGGACTACATCATCTGTGAACATACCATAAATATGGCCATTGATTTCTGATGAAGGATTCTGTGTAATCCAAAATCTAAAAGCACCTGTTTTCTGTTGGTCCAATAAAAGGTATCAAATCATCTGTCTGTATGGAACATAAATATGGTAACATAAAATGAATATATTGATATACTGGTACATTAATGTAAAATTCTGTCTTTATTGAGCCCAGTACAGTACCTTAAAAAAGTGACTAGCTTAGTCACAGATCATCTGTTCACACAATAGTGGTTTGTAATATATCACTAAATTCTTTGAGACAGTACCTTTGGTAAATGTAATGGTTCTTTCCTGTGCTGACTGATGTTTATATTATTTAAATACAGTTTAGAAATGCAAAATATTTTAAGTGCCTACTTGAGATTTGAGCCAAGGCCTGCTTAGAATAATGATCTGCTGCTCTGCCAGTTGAGTTGGTGGTCAAGCATGTACCACTGAACTATCTAAAAATTATAATTTTGACTCATAGGTAGACTTACAGCATACATGTTGTTGATACTGCAGATGAGGTGGAAGTAATGAGAATGTCAAATGGTTTCCCACTCTGACAGTGACATCAACAAGGGTAGTCTTAATGGGGTTAGTGCCAAAAATGATGAAACCTAAATATCGCCGCATCTTTAAATTGTTCACCGGCCTGGAGCCACAGGAGGAAGGGGAAGATCACTCAATAGCATTAACATAAAGAACAACACACAGCTAAGTGTGGGTTCTGTTGGATATTCTATGTAGCAAGTGCTGAAACGTTGAAACATAAAAACATAGAATTTGTTGTCCGAAAAGGACTGCTTGGCACACCCTGTCTGCTCAGATGGTCCCAGACTAGTCTGTCTCCACAGAACCTAACTGCTCTCTGGCGATCTTCCCTCCTCCGTGTCTATTTAATAATATTACCCTTTGTCTCTCCCAAGCATGCTTAAAGCCCCCTACTGTTCTCACCTCAACCACTTCTGCTGGCAGTCTATTCAAGGCATCCACTCCTCATTCAGTGAAGTAATACTTCCTCACATCCCTCTTAAACTTCTCTCCTCCAGCTTCTTCACATGCTCTCTGATCATGGTGCTCTTTCTCATTTGAAAGAGACTCCCATCCTACACCCTTTTCACATTCATGAAATACTTGTAAGTCTCTGTCATGTCCCCTCTCGCTCTCCTCACTTCCAGTGTGTACATGTTGAGATCCTTCAGCATCTCCTTGTGGGCTTTTGATGCAACCCCTGTGCCATTTTAGTTGCCCTCTTCTGGGTTGCCTCCACCCTGTCTATGTCTTTTCTGAGGTGTGGCCTCCAGAACTGGACACAATACTCCAGGTGGGGTCTCACAAGCAAGTGACACAGTAGCAACACCACCTTCCTCCTCATGCTGGAGATACCTCTCCCTATGCATCCCACTGGCCCTACCCACTGCTTAGGCACAGTGCCCTGCCACTTTGAGGTCATCAGATATGATAACCCCAAAGTACCTTTCCCACTTAGCGACTGTCAGTACCTCCCCCCATCCTATACACATCTCCTGGGTTCCTATGCCCTAGAAGCATGATTTTCCACTTTTTGGCATTGAACCCTAACTGTCATGCTCTTGAGCAGTCCTTAAGTTTCCCAAGGTCCCTACACATTCTTCCACCCTCCCGAGTGCCCACCCGATTACAGATTTTGGTATCATATGCAAAAAGGTGTACTTTCCCCTCCAGTTCTTCTGCAATGTAGCTTATGAAGACATTGAAAAGAACGGATCCCAGTACTGAGCTCTGCAGCACCCCAGTGATCGCTCTCTTATTATAGGGTGAGTGCTATTAACCACCACCCTCTGTCATCTATCCATTAACCAGTTCCTTACCCAATTCACCACTTTGGACCCCTCCCCCCGTAGGCTGCTCAATTTCCTCATCAGTCTCCTGTGCAGCACATCGTTGAAGGCCTTGCCATAGTCCAGACAGGCCATGTTCACTGCCCTCCCCTGATCTATTTCCCTGGTTAACCAGTCAGAAAAATCAGTTAGACTCACTTAGCATTACCTCATCTCATGAATCCATGCTGTCTTTGGTCTTGTAGCCCACTGGATTCAAGATACTCTCCTAAGCTTTTCTTTAACAGGGTTTCCATTAATTTCCCTGCCACTGACATGAGACTAACCAGTCTATAATAATTAGCCTCCTCCCTGTTGCTGATCTTATGGAGAAGAACTACATCTGGTCTCCTCCAGCCCTCTGCAACCATGCCTGTTTACAGAAAGCTGTTGAATATGGCCATCAATGGAGCAGCTAGCACCTCCAGGAATTCCTTTAGTACACTTGGGTGTATCCCATTCAGTTCCATAGCCTTGTACACTTTCAGAGCTGCAAGTTCCTTTAGGCAAGGCAAGGCAAGGCAAAATTTATTTAAAAGACGCCCAATCCCGGAGGCTCTGGGAGCCGTACAAATTTTAAAACGGACATTTAAACATAATAAATATGCAATTTATACATAATAAAATACAAAATCTGATAAAATCAAAACCAATTCCATAGATGTCCATCTAGACATCGAATGCTTTAGAAAAAAGAAAAGTTGTCAACTGGGCCTTAAAAATATCTACTGAGGGGGCTTCCCTGACCATGATTGGCAAAGAATTCCACAGAACAGGGGCCATGGCCCTAAACGCTCTATCACCAGCGGATTTCAGCCTAGTTCTGGGAATGGCCAGGAAGCCACCACTAGAGGAGCGAAGAGGGCACGAGGAGAGGGCAGGTAACAGAAGGTCTGACAGGTAACCAGGGCCCAGACCATGTAGGGCCTTATAGGTGAGAAGACCCACCTTAAAGAGGACTCTCCACCTGACTGGCAGCCAGTGCAATTCGCACAAAACCAGTGTAATATGACAGGACTTTTGCTGCCCAGTCAACAACCGGGCAGCTTTAGGACTCTTTCCTCTGAAAATGGACTTGTGTCAATCACTACCAACCCCATTTCTGGTGCTTTCTAGTGATCCGTTCACCCTCTCTCCACTGTGAATACTGAGCAGAAGTACTTGCTCTGGATGTCTGCTTTTTCCTGATCCTCTTCTATACAGCCTTCCCCTGCCACCCTCCTTATCCTCACTATCCTTCCCCTTTCTTTCTACTTCTCACTTACGTACCTGAAGAAAGTCTTATGCCCTTTAGCTAGCCCTTTGGCCATCCTTTCCTTTGTCTGCCCCTTTGCTCCCCTCACTACCTTTCTTGCTTCCTTCTGTTTTACTTGGTATATTTCCCTGTCTTCCTCCTTATGCTTTTCCTAATACCTCTTAAATGCCATCCTTTTTTCCCTCACCACCTTGTGCACTTTCCTAAAGAACCATAACAGTCTTATTTTCCTTCTACTTTTACTCACTTCCTTCAAACAGAGGTTGGTTGCTTTAATTATACTATCCCTTATTTTCCCCACTGTGCCTTTACCCATCCCTGGCAATCCCCTCTGCTAGACAGTTTCTGAAGCAGCCTCCCATTTCTTAAAAATCCACCCTCCTAAAGTCCAGGACCCTTATCCTCATATAGTTTGCCTTGTGTGGTTTGCCTCTGTTCTCATCTTAATGTTAAGCCACATTGTATGGTAATCAGTGGTATCTAATGAACAACCCACTGTAATGTCTGCAGTGCTGTTCCTGTTAGTAAGCACCAGATCCAGCACTGCCCCATCCCTTGTGGGTTACTAGAGTACCTACCCGAGAAAAGCCTCTTGTAGTGAATCAAGTATGGCCTTGTTTCTTGGCGAAGCTTCAGTTGGAAAACTCCAATCCACATCTGGCTGACTGAAGTCCACAGTTAGCAGCACCTCCTCCTTACATGCCAACCTGGTGATGGCCACCCCAAGCACCTTATCCAACTCTTCTCTGAGTGCTGGAGATCTGTATACCAGCTCTATATGGATTGCAGTCCCAATACCTGTCCCAAGGATGACCCATAGCACCTCCAGCCCTTCATTTTCCTCCAGATTCCCCTGTATGTTCATGGCCTTGATTCCCTCTCTCACATATAGTACAATCCCTCCTCCCAACCCTGTATCTCTTAAATAGAGAGTAGCCCAGTATGGCCACCCACATCCCTGTTGTGGCTGGCAGTTCACCACAATTTCATTATGGCCACCAAATCCAGACTAGACTAGAGGGCCACTATAGCTTTATAGCTATACACATCCACAAAGCCCATTCTATCTCTGCCTGTTAGTCAAAACAGCTTGAGTCAAAACAGTGTAATACACTCTGTCTTAGTAACTCACTGTCTCTTCCAACCAACTGTATTTTCCTTTTCCTTTACTCCCTTACATGAGTATGTATTAAATAAAGATTCACTTACCCCGGGTATAATATCCTGCACTGCACCTAGAGTAATTTCTAACCAGGTACTCTGTTACCTCACCTCAATAATGCAGCATCTAGGACTTGTATATGCAATTCTATATATTTTTATCTTCACATCTTGTGACCTCCTCTCCTCCTGTGCAAAGAAGCTCCACAACTGCAACCAAGAACAGTGTTTCTCCACCCTACCATAGAATATCCCATACAAACTCCCTCATGGACTCCTCCCACTTCTCTGCCTAGCAAGAAAGGATGCCGTCAATCTTGGGTCCTGGCTAAATGACAACCTGTGCATGCCTACCTTCAAAATCAGAAGAATAAAATATCTCACCCATCCCCCCCATGGAGTACTCTAATCTACCTATTGCATTGCTTCTTACTAGCTGGTGATGTGGATACCAATCTGGGATCCCCCCTGCACCACCAGTCACACCACAGCCCCCCTGAACCCCTACTGGACTAATACCAAGGGTCTGAAAATAGCACACTTGAACTGTCAAAGCCTGCATTCAAAGATGGCAGAAGTTGAAGCTGTTGAGCTCACTCACTCCCCCTCTCTCACTCGCTCTTTCTGGGTTCCCCGTCAGTGCAGGCTGTCCATTTGTACTGGGCCCCTGCATGCACTGGCACCTTTGTCTGTCCACAAACAAATCTGCAGCTGTCCTGACAGAGCTCTGTTGGGGTCGCTCAGTCTCCCTGTCTCACATGCTCATTCTGTTTGTCCTGGCACTGCAAGCACCCTTTTGTACGGGACTCTTGCCTGCATTGGCACCTTTTCCTGCCCATAAAAAAATCCACAGCAGTTCTGACAGAGGTCTGTTGAGCTCACTCAGTCCCCCTGTCTCACTCGCTCATACTGTTTCTCCCACCACTGCAGGCTGGACTTTTGTACTGGGCCCCTGGCTGCACTGATGCCTTTTTCTGCCCACAAAGAAATCCGCAGCAGTCCTGAAAGAACTCCGGTAAATTCGCTCACTCCTCCTCTGTCACTCGTTCTCTTGTTCTATTTCTCCCAGTGATGCAGGCTGCCCTTTTGTACTGGGTTCTTATGTTGCACCCTTTCTCTGCCTACAAACAAATCCACAGCTGTCCCCACAGAGCTCTGTTGAGGTCGCTTAGTCTCCCTGTCTCATATGCTGATTCTGTTTGTCCTGGCACTGTAAGCAGCCCTTTTGTACTGGACTCCTACCTGCATTGACGCCTTTGTCTGCACACAAAGAAATCGGCAGCAGTCCTGACAGAGCTCCGTTGAGCTCACTCAGTTCCCCCATCTCACTCACTCGTGCTGTTTCTCCCACCAATGCAGGCTTGCCTTTTGCACTGGGCCCCTGCCTGCACTGATGCCTTTTCCTGCCCACAAAGAAATCTGCAGCAGACCTGAAAGAGCTCCAGTGACTTCGCTCACTCCCCCTCTCTCATTCGCCCTCTTGTTCTGTTTCTCCCAGTGCTGCAGTCTGCCCTTTTGTACTGGGCTCTTGTGTTGAGCCCTTTCTCTGCCCATAAACAAATCTGCAGCAGTCCCAACAGAGCTCAGTTGAGCGTGATCACTCCCTCCTCTCACTCGTTCGATCTTAATGTGTCCCACGCAGTTATTTCCCACAGCGACCGTGCTATTCTGCAGCAGGAGTGCAAAAACACATTTTAGCCATGATGTGGAAAATGGCAACTATACTGTTCATAAGGAGGTATGGAAAAATGCCACTGTTGAAAATGTGGGGTGAAAATATTACAAAATTGAGATGTTACAAGGGTGCGTGGAAACAGTTCAATGCACGCTTGTAACACAGTCATGTTATGGAGTTTCGTCACCCAATTTTCAACAAAGGCATTTTAGGACCTCTGTTCATGAACAGTGCCACTGTTCTTTTCTTAATCTGTCCCGAACAGTGATTTCCCACAGTGACCGCATTATTCTGCGCTGGAACTGTGAAAACACATTTCGGTCAGGATGTGAAAAATGACAGCTGCTCAGCTCATAAGAAGGTGTGGGAAAATTCCACTGGTGAAAATGTGGCGTGACAATATTACAAATCTGCGAAGTTACAAGTGTGCAATGCACAATTGTAACACAGTCATTCAATGGGCTATTATCAACAAATTTTCAACATAGGCATTTTATGACCTCTGCTTATGAACAGTATCACTCTCATTTTCTTAATCTGTCCTGGACAGTGATTTCCCACAGCGACCGCTGTATTCTGCGCCGGAAGTGCGAAAACACATTTTGGCCAGGATGGGAAAAATGACAGCTTTACTGTTCATAAGTAGGTGTGGGAAAATGGCAGTGCTGGAAATCTGGAGTGAAAATATTATAAATTCACGAAGTTACGAGCGTGCGTGCAAACTGTGCAACGCACACTCGCAACACAGTCATTTTATGGAGTATCGTTACCAAATTTTCAGCATAGCCATTTCAGGACCTCTACTCATGAACAGTCACACTGTCATTTTTTTAATCTGTCCTGAACACTGATTTCCCACAGCAACCGCGCTATTCTGTGCCGGAACTGTGAAAACACATTTCTGCCAGGATGTGAACAATGACAGCTCTACTGTTCACAAGGAGGTGTGACAACATGCCAATGTTGAAAATCTGGCATGAAAATATTGCAAATTCATGAAGTTACAAGCATGGGTAGCAACTGCGCAGCACACGCTGGTAAAACAGTCATTTTATGGATTTTTTCCACCAAATTTGCAACATAGGCTTTTTGAGAGCCCACCTCATGAACGCTGGCACTGGCGTTTCATTAATCAGCCCCAAAAGGTGATTCCGTGCAGTGACCGCGAAATCACCTTTCCGGGCCGATTAACACCAAGACAGTTCAAGAATTCATGAGGAGGGGTCCCAAAAACCCCATGTTGAAAATTTGTTGGAAAAATTCCCAAAAATTCCCGAGATATGCAGTAAAGTTCAAAAAACCCTATGTATTACATTATACAGCTTACAGGCATTTCCTCAGTTTGCGATTGACTTTGAAGAGTGCAGACATGTTCCCGGTCCACTGAAGATCATCGCACCGAGCTCCCAAGGTAAGTATGGGGTGAGGGGCGTGTGGGGAGGTAGGGAGTGCAGTGGGTGGGTGCGGGTTGCTGGTGGCAAGCAGGGCGAGCACCGAGGGATGGTTTCCTTTTTTCTAGGTTTAAAAAAAAAAAAACAGATGTCGCGGGACCGTTTCCTAACTTGCAGGAGCATCTGGCACACTGGGGTGGGCTCCCAGTGTGCCAGTAGCGGCTTTCTGGACCGGGGGCAGCAGTAGTCGATGGGGAATTGGCACCACCATCGGCAAACGGGCAGGGGCAGGGGTTATCACTATGCCGACAGGGATTGGGCACCCCGTCGGCAGCAACAAAAGGGGTAACAGAATGCCGACAGGGAGTGGGCTCCCCAATCGGCAACAAAACAAACAGGGAACTTTACAGCCGACGGGGATTGGCCACCCCGTCAGCAGGAACAAAAGTGGGAGGGGGGCACAGGGACGATGCACAAAAGACCATGAAAGCCGACGGGGATTGGACCCCGTCGGCAACTAAACTGTAGTTATATTGTTTAGAACACGGTGGCAAGCTGCTGCCATGTTCACAAACAATCTCATGGATTTTACACCCCGCCCTGCAATGACGGGTCGCTCTCTGATTGCAATGGATGACTGACGCTGCAATGACGAGGCTACTCCTGATTGCAGCGGCTGAGTTTTTTAGAAAGTTGGGGCATGCTGGCTGAACTAGTGTCAGCAGCAGCATGCCACGGCATTGGGGGAAGCGGGGCAAGCCTTTGCAGGCTGTGGGGGCATTGGCCACAACAGTGCCGTGCCTCCACAGCCTGCTTCTCCAGAAACCTGTTCTAACATGTTTCTTGCGCATGCGGGCAATCAACATAAAAAGGCAAAAACATCAATGGAAAAATCACTAGCTGAACAAGCTCAAAAAGGGAACTGTAAATTGATGTTCAGTTATATCAACTCCTTAAAGAAACAGACTTGCAAGGTTGGTCCAATTAGCTCTGGTAATAAGACTTTATATCACCCTAGAGATACGGCTGAATTTTTTAATTCACAGTTCTGTAAGGTCTTCTCAGATAGTAATGTCCATTGTAATGCCTCATTAGGTGATCAGCCTGTTTATAGTGTAGACATACCACTCAAAACCATTAAATCTAAATTGATGGATATAAAAAAAGACTCCTCTGCTGGCCCTGATGGAATCTCCGGAGATCTAATTTCTTTAATGAAGGCCCATCTTTGTGTTCCTTTAAAACTACTTTTTGACACAGTTTGAATACTGGTCAGGTTCGATCTGGATGGAAACATGCTAATGTGAAACCCTTATTCAAAAAAAGCATCTAAAAGTGTTTCAGATAACTATCGTCCTATCAGTTTAACACCTATTTTTTGCAAAATACTAGAACGAATCATTAAGGATGATTTAATCTCTGCTATTGAAAGATTAGATCAAACTCAACATGGATTTGTAAAAGGCCGATAGTGTACAACAAACTTAATGTGTTTCTATAACATTATTAGTGAAAACCTGGACAGAGCCATTCCATGTCATGTTATTTTTCTAGATTTTAAAAAGGCCTTTGATTCCGTACCTCATTGGGTCTTAATACAGAAGCTACAGCTCCATAATATGGAACCAATATTTATCAGAATGATTACAAATTGGCTATCTAATAGGAAGCAAAAGGTTATAATAGATAGACATGTTAGTAGCTGGAAAGATGTTAGAAGTGGTGTTCCATAAGGATCAATTCTGGCCCCACTTATTTTCCAGGTCTTTATATCTGATTTATCTACAAACATCAAAAGTAAGATTATTAAATATGCAGGCTACTGCAAAATCAGTAACATCTGCAGAAGTGAAACTGACTACATGGTTATTCAGGAAGATCTAAAGTTATTACAATCCTGGTCCATAAAATGGAATATTTATTTTAATACTTCTAAATGTTGTGTCTTACACTTTGGAAAAAAGAATCCCAAATATCAATATTATCTATATGATAGTATTTTAGTTAGTAAAGACAGTGAAAAGGATCTGGGGATTACAGTTGACATAAGTATGTCATTTGACTCCCATGTCTCAAATACTATAAGTAAAGCAAACAAGATATGGTGGGCAATATGACACAATATAACATCCAAAAACCCAGCTATTCTGTTTCCTTTATATAGAGCATATATGAGATCTCACTTAGATTTTGGGTCACAGTTATGGAGTCCATACAAAAAGAAGAATATAGCAAGAGTTGAGAGAGTTCAGAGAAGGGTGACAAAACATTTAGTATCCTCCAAAACACTCTCATATCCAGACAGGCTTTTTAAATTTGATCTGATGTCCCTAGAAGATAGAAGAGCAAGGGGCGACCTCTTGCTGTCATGAGACATCATTAATGATGAATATCTGTCTGTAGAAAGTGGTCTGGATCTTAAACAAATCAGGGTCAATACCAGAGGTCACCCACTGCAACTAACCAGAAATAGTTGTAAAACTAAAAAAAGGGCTCACTATTTTTCACAACGGATAGTTAAGCCCCGGAATAAGTTGCCTACAAATGTTATCATCAGTGATAGTAAGAACATTTTTAAGAACAGACTTGACATTTTCATGAAATCAAACAAGTTGCCAAGCTTTTATATGTAGGTCTGAGACCATGTGGGCAGTCAGCCTTTTTGCCTCATACAGTTCCTTAGTATGAGTCTTAGCATGATCTAATATTCCTATATGATGCTCTTTTCTCCTTAACAGCCCTGTCCACTTCCCATTGAACCAAAGTAGCTTTCTAGATTTCTCTTTCTTACCTCTCTGCTGAAGGCAGGTTTCCATGAATGTTATGATCCCATCCTTGAATGTGGTCCATTTCTGATCCATGTTCAGGTCCTCCCTGAGATTAGCCAGTTTTTCTTTAAGAATCCTGCCCATTCTACTGAATTCAAGCTTCATAAAATCCAGTATATGCAGTACATGTGTTTTCATGTTTAGGATTTCCTTCTCCCATGCTATGCTGTATGCTTAACTACACTGTTTGGTTGTTATTGCTTCCCACTGGATCCCTCACTGTAATCTCAGTGGCATGATCTCCATTCATTAGTACCAGGACCAGCATGGCTCCATTTCTAGTTAGTTCATTACCCATCCTGGATCAGCAATTAGCTCCTATTGCTGGTGGCAACTGGGACATCCCACTTAATCCAGGGCTTGTTGAAATCTACTACAATCACTACCTCTCCCATCCCTGCTAACTAACAGATCATTTCACCCATCTCTTTATCCCTTCTTTCATCCTGCTGCAGTGGCCAGTAGATAATTCCCAGTTTTAGATTTCTTCCTGCTCCTATGTGCAACTGGACCCACAGTGCATCTAGGTCCCCTCCCACATGTATTCCCTTGTGATTTTTATGTTTTCCTTAGTATTATGTGCCACTCCCTTTCCATTTCTCCCTGTCCTTTCTAAAGTGGATGTACCCTGGAATGGAAACATTCCAATCATGGTTTGGAGAGGATTAGGTCTCAGGGCCTGTGGACAAATCAACTATTCCTTCAGCTAACAAGTTCTGCAGGTCATCCATCTGATTTCTGAGATTTCTATCATTGAAAGACACAATCCTCCACCCTTCTCATTTGATCTTGTCCTTACCAGAATCCAAGTTTCCTTTCTTCTCTTTAAAGTTCTCCTGCCACCCCTTCCCTCCCCTCCCCTCCTGCCCAAGGTCCAAGTTCCCCCTTTTATTCACCTCTTCCTTCTCCTCTCTCCAGACCACCTTGCTACTCCCCATGTGCTTTTTGCCTTTCACTGTCTTACAGTTTCAGCATTACATTTTGTATTATAAGCAGTGGACCCTACTCCATGTGGCCCACATCATTACCATTGATTAAAATGTTACACAGTCACCACCAAGCTGCTTTTTATTTGTCATCAAAATGTTTTTGAATTCTCCATTTAATAACAAGAATTAAGTGCACCAATATCCAATAACTAGCAAATAATGAGCCAATAGACAAATAAAGCAAACAAGCAACAGAACAAGAAATGGATGAAGAAGTAGAAAATAGCCGAAGGTATGCACATAATAGGAGACTTTCCAGTGTTAAAACCCACTCAAAGAAAACAAACCAAATAAGCAAACACAATAAGTGTATATTTCTTGTGACTGATGAAGTCTATGAACCCAGTGTCAAAAAGAGTGGAATGTGAGGGGTGGGGGTGTGTGGGGAGGCAGGCCAGAGGGCAAATGAGGGAAGATGACAATAAGGTCTAAGAAGGGCCAGGAGACATAGAATAATGCGGGCACACATAAGGTGGGTTTGACCAAAAAATATGGCAGCAGGAAGGTTCAGTTATTGGGCCGCTGCTGAAGACTAGTCTGGGGAAATTTATCAAGGAAGGGCTGCCAAATACTGTGGTAGATGGATAATGTGCCCAATATTTGGTGGGAAGTTTTTTCATATCAGGCAGTAAGAGACAGGGGATGAAACCATTCCTCATAAGATGGAGGATCGGGGTCTTTCCATGGTTGCAACAGCACTCGTTTAGCCACTATCAGAGTGCCATTTAGTCAGACCAGCTGGGGCTTGGTCAGAAAGGGGTTCACATGGAATAAGGCTAGGAGAGCCAGGGAAGTAACTTAGATGTCTAGGTTGGGGATGATCAAAGATAAGTGGCCCACACCCTATTCCAAAAAGGGTCAATACTAGGGCATGACCAAAGGACATGGGTTAATGATGCTGGGGACACCTCCAAAAATCGCTGTTGTCTAGGAGGCCTGCTCGATAAAACTATTGGGGAGTTCCATAAGCCCAGTGTAAGATTTTAAATTGAAGGGCTCTGGTCTGTAGTTCCCTAGCAGACTGATTAGCATTAATACTCACCAGTGCCCAGTCTGAGGAGGAAATCATAAGCTCCAGTTCCCTCTTACCCTTCGGGTCTGCAGAGGAGCAAGCTGCATTTTTTTAGTGTAATTGGTAAAATTTGTCAGACTTTCACGTGACCACAACCCTTGTCTTCTTCTCCATACTGTGCTACAGGGGTCTCAGCACCCATATCCAATTATTATTGTGTTTTTCAGCAACTTATAATCATCAGACACCATACTTCACTAAGCCCTTACTCCAGCATTGAATTCTTCAGCCGACTGTCATCACCAAATTGCTTTGATTTATTCACACTACTCTATGCAACCATTTGCAACCCACTCATGGCAGTGCATGCTTCAGTTTCTTTGTAATCCTTATTATTGATATGAATTGTTAATGATAAAAACATCATAGTAATAAAAATGTAATGACAATAATAATAAAATATTAATACATAATAGCATTTTATCATTACTATTATCATCCATTGTTATATTGGTTGCTTTGCACGTCACAGTAAGTAACCATTTTTGAGGGGAGTGGGCCACAAATCTTTGGTCTGTTCCACTTTGCCTAGTGAGGCTTTTCATAACTTCTTGCTCGTGCACTGTCTGAATTTGCTGGTGAATGATTTTGTCTTGTGTACCATGACTGTCTCACTAGCTTTATTTCACTGTTGAAACCCTTGGTCACCACCATAACTGTGCCCAACAAACACTCCTCTTCTCCTCTATCTGAACTCCTAGGCTACTTCATCCAACCTCCAAAAACTACACAGGCAAATAACAATCTTGTGCTACTACACCTGCTTTACTACCACTGATACCTTCCAACCAGTCTGCCTAACAGCCTTGACCTATGTCATTACCACTGTGTGAGCTCACATGGTATGTCCTCAAAATAATGGATTTGTGTGTTTGCAGGTGCCCTGCTGGTACTTTACTTACCATCAAATTATACTGGCCACAAAGAAAACAGCACTCACACCCCCAGTGTCGATTATCAGTAACCAGGAAATGATGCACTGCAGCATATGAATTTACTATGAAAATAGTTACAAAACACAATTTTATATGCAAAGACATGCTGAAAAGTGCAAATAAAAGCTATGTGCATTCAGACACAAAATACCACTTGTCATAATGCTAAATCTAAAATTTCACACTTGCATGCTTCATCAGTTTAACACATTTTTCTCACAAATGGCTAAAAGACAAAACCCAAATAGCATGATTTCTAGATAAGAAAACCACTCTCCTATAAATTTACCCAGAGCAGATGTAGCCCAGTTCAGGTTAATCACTGGATTGATGATTTACCCTACAAATTCTGAACAGTGTGCTCAATGCACAATTTGACCAACATATAGGAGTTCCCTTCTTCCCATCATCATCAACTTTATTTATAAAGCACAAATCTCACTGTGACCCAAAGTGTGGTACATCAAATAAAAACATTTAAAAGCAATACATATATCATACACTATATAAAATCCCCATATAAACAATAATATATTAATCCAGTTCTGGGAAAGCTTGTCTAAATAGTGGATTTTCAGCTCCAGCTTAAATTGGTCGACAGTCAGGCTCTCTTGAATAAAGTGAAGTAAAGAATTCCACAGGGTCAGGGCTGCATATGCAAAAGTGCAAGCTCCAGATGTCTATAACAAGACCCTGGGAATCTCTATCAATCCCTCATCCATAGAGTGTTGAGGGTGGAAGGGGCAGTAAGGACGTAGGAGGTCTTGCAGGTAGCCAGGCCCCTGCCCATGTAGGGCCTTAAAGTTCAGCAAACCAACATTAAAGGAGATCCACCACCTAGTGGCAGCCAGTGCAGATAGCAGAGCACAGGTGTAATATGACAGAACCTAGGTAGGCCCATCAGCAAACTAGCTTCTGGCAGCAAAGTTCTACCCCCAGCACTCCTAGGTATAGGGCATTGTAGTAATCAAGATGAGAGGTCACAAAGGCATGGGCCAGTGCTGGCAGATCCCCTGAGGGAATCAGGTGCTTAATCCTAGTGATGTTCCTCAGATGGTAAAAGAGGTTCAGACCACAGCTGACACCTGCCACTTAAGTGTCAATCCACATTCCAAAACAATGCTGAGATTCCTCACCCAATCAGAGGTGAGCAACTGGGAGTCCCTAAGCCATAGGACAGTGACCTGGCCAGACTGCCCCCACACACCCAGGTGACCAGGTTCCAGCACTAGTATCTCAGCCTTCTCTGGATTTAACCTCAAACAGTTGGTCCTCATTTAGCCTTGAATCTCAGCCAGACAGCTGTTAAAGTCCGAGACTGAATCCTGCTGCTCAGGCACAAAAGACAGGTATAGCTGAGTATTATCTGCATAGCAGTGAAAACTCAGCCCATACTATCTTATAATGTCCCCTAGTGGTAGCATATACACTGTAAACAACATGAAGACAGAACTGAACCCTGTGGTACCCCACATGGCAGGGGCATAGGTGACGAAGAAAAAATCCCCAACACCACCCTCTGTGACCTGCAAGTGAGGAAAGATTTAAACCAGTTGTGGACTGTTCCAACCAGTCCACAACAGACTCTCAGGTGTTCCATCAATACCTCATGGTCCATGGTGTCAAATGCCACAGAGAGAGAGAGGAGAATCAAGACAGAACATCTACCCTGATCACTCGCTGATAGGAGATCATTCAGCATCCAAACAAGAACAATCTTGTTACTATGCCTTTTCCTGAAACCAGATGGGAGAGGGTCATAGATGCCGTAAGCTGTTAAATGAGTCTCCAGTTGAGCGGCCACCACCTTCTCAATAACCTTACCTACAAAGGGCAGGTTAGAGACAGGTCTGTAGTTAGCCAGGCAGTCAGGGTCCAGCGAAGATTTTTTTCAGGAGTAGTCTTACAACCGTCTCCTTCAGGGGTTCTGAAAAGACCCCTGTCACTAGGGAACCCTGAACTATCCTGGCTAGGACCAGACCAATGACATCATTGCACCCCACTAGGAGGCACACTGGTCCTGGGTCCAAACTACAGCAGGTTGGCCATAACCCCTGGATGAACTTCACAACATCACCAACATCCAACTGGTTGAAGTTGAACCAGATAGACTGACCACCTGCGATCTCAAGCCCATCGCTGCAAGACCCATTAGAGGGTGCTGACTGGATTTCTGATTTGATAGTGGCAATTTTATTGGCAAAGAACAGAGCAAACTCATCACATCTTGATTGTGAAATGGCTCTCCTGGACTGAAGAAAAGCTGGATTGCACAACCTGTCAACAGTGCAGAAGAGTTGAGCTGGTCTGTTAGTTGCCACAGCAATCTCCTTGGACAGGAACTCTGCCTTCTTACAGGAGATTGCTGAATGATAGTCTGTATAATGGACCATCAATATAAGTTTGTCCTCCTCCAGACCAGTCCTCTGCTAGCATTGCTCCAACCTTTGACCCCTCCTCCTCATCTCCGTGATAGTCCCATCAAACCAGGGGGACTTCTGGTGCAAGGTGAGGGGAGGAACATGAACATGTGTGACAGAGTCGAGGGCCTCAGTACTAACCCTATTATAGGTCAGCACTGTGAGCGGGTATGGGTAGTGACAACACTTGACACAAGTTTTCTCTTGTAGACACACTAAATATTGTAGTGTGTAATGTTTATTAAAACAAACAAAATAAAGAAAACTTCAGGAAAAATAAGAAAATAAACTTAATTCCAAATTAAGCTTCAGAAATCCTTCTCTAAATAATGTCACAGAGTGGTACTAGCTCCCTCTCAGCATGACCACCATCATCTGTGCTCCAAAACCTATCTGAATACATCCTGAATTCAAGTCTTTTTATATGCAGAAAACCATGACATCATCAGTCATATGATCTGCCTCTATTCTTATACAGGAAATAATCCTATCCTAACACAAGAAATGGGGCTTCACTCTCTACTAGGTCTATCAAACTTTATTTGCTCTGCAATAATGCTTACAATCTGTAAAACATTAGGATTTGTAGTATAAATAACATAAAATGAATAGATAAGGGTCCTCTAATGACCCTTGTCTCCTCCTTCAGTACATGACATCACTATGTTTATACTATATTAATGGTCCGCTAGGGGGCCACCAGCCCTTTAATACACACAAAACCATCTAAGCAGGCATACAGAGCCACAGGTTTGTCCCTTATTTATTTCTCATCGCTACTGTTTAAAGAAAACAAACTGAGGGTATCTCAGGGAAATAATAACCAAAGTTTTGACCAACTTAACAGTGGCTAAAGTAAATGGTTTATTTCTTGAATAGTCATGCAAAATTACTTTTATTTTAAACCCAAAAACTATCAGTTTGTTCACCGCTGAAGCATCCGGGTGCTCAAAAAATTATGGGCTATACATAAAATTATGGGATGCCCATAATTTCCATGACTGTCTTCTCCCTGGATTTCTTTGGCTTCGTTTTGGACCTGTCTGCACTGCTACACTCGTGTCATAAATGTCTCCCCCAAATGAAGTATGAAAAACAGCACACAGTGTTCAATACTAGGACAAAACTGATTAAAACAAAAATGGACTTTCACAACCACGAGGTGTGCATATGCGTTCCAGTGGATTGCACCTCACTAGTGGCAAACCAAAATCATAAGTCGCATAGCGTATATGTGGTTGCAATGAAATCAAAAGGGATGCCATATACGCATTTAAAGGTAATCAAGAATGAGCAACACAGTTGCCCCACGGTCTCTTCAAGACCCTTCAGAATGCAGATCAATCCCATGCTGTCTCTAAAATTTATAAACACCTTCAAGGCCTAGACACATCTCTTCCTAAAGGGGCTTGTTATTATTGGGAGCAGGAGCTATCCCTGCCCGCGGACACCGCTTATTGTGAGAAAGCATGGAGAAGGATATATAAAAATATCAAACAGGATAGACTCCGGTTAATTAAGTTTAATGTTCTGCATAATATTTACTATTCTCCGGATAAATTGTATAATATGGGTTATATCCCTTCCCCTAGTTGTCCCCGAGGTTGTTCAGTTTCTGGGTCATTGTACCATATGTTGTGGCTGTGCCCACATACTCAGAAGTTCTGGAGTGTGATACAGAGGGTTCTGGACCCTATACTGGGACTGATTCCTCTTTTCACACCGGAATTTTGTCTGCTGGTGATCTTTCCGTCAGGTACACCCCAAATACATAAGGCGCATATAACCTTAATATCAACTGTGACACAATTAGTTATGCTATGACACTGGAAGGATGAATCCCTCCCAACTATTTTTGAATGGTACCGTGAAATATTACTGGCAATCCAGGTAGAAAGGCATATAGCAAATTTGCAGCATGTATATCATCTTTTCAAAAAGATCTGGGAGCCCCTTTTGTCCCTATTAATGCTACTGAAGTTCTAATAGTTTTTATTGAGCTGGTGAAGCAAGGTCATCCTCTTTATAATATAACAATGGACATATACTCTGGACCAACAAGTTAATTTTTTTTTTTTAAATGAGCGCAGACTTGGGGTGGGTAGGTTGGGTGGGGGGGTAGTATATTAACCCCGTTCAGTTTTCATCGCTGTATGTTCCTTGAATGTATTGTTAAAAAGGTTAATAGTACATTAAATAAAAAAAAAAATCAAAAGGGATGACTTTTCCTAAGTTCTCTAGTGTCTCTGAGCCTTGAAGCAGATACTTTCAAAATGAAGCACTACAGTTATGTTCCCAACAGAAGCCTCCTAAAAGAGTACAGCTTCCTATGCCTGTTTTGTTTTGACCAACAGATAAAACGATGTGTTTGTGGTAATGTGCACATAATTAACAGGGTCTGTTTGAGAATGTGAATGTATTTGTCTAACGGGGCAAAAGCAATCAACCCTTTCCTATCTTTCATCCGGGCATTTTTTTACAAACTTTACTTAGAGTGCTATGAATTTTTCTCAGAGCTTCCCTTTTACAAAACAGAAAGAGACGTAGCCTAAAGTGACTGTGTCTCATTATTTTAAAGCAAGTACAGATGGCTAGGTTAGCCTCTACATTGTCACCACATAGACAAAAGCAGAAATTTAGCAGGGTAGTAAAGAGAAAACTACCACAATAGGAGGCCACCCCAGTGTGGTAGAAAGGTGAAAAAGGTCAAGTGAGACCCAAAAAGAAGAAGACAAGTACTACTGCAGTAGATTTTTGGAAATATTGTCCAGGAGAGAGAGGAGTGTCCAGTGGTGATGGGGGGGGTCCACAAAAACTGTCACACACCCCCAAGGTTATGCGAAAACTAGTAACAAAAGAAACGTAACTGGTTCTCAAGACAACCTACCCTCTTTCAGTGGGTAGGATGGAGTTTTCACTCACCCTCTCTTGAAAGCTCCACCCCAGGGCACCCTTAATAAGTGACCAAGGTCAATGTTTAGTTCAAAGAGGACCATTGTATCTTACTCCATTACTTTACAATAACAACTATTTATTTTGCCCTGGGTGTGTTATAGTTACCAAACAGCTTTAACCATACATTCTCACATTTACTGGAACAACCAAATGTTTATGCTTCATTATTGGCTCCTAGATGAGAGAGGAAATCTGCATTTACATGTTCAGACCCAGCCCTGTGTTTTACCATAAATTTGTAAGGTTGGAGAGACAAATACCAACTCATTATATGGTTATTCTTTTCCTTCATTTGTGAAATAAAACACAAAGGGTTGTGGTCTGTTACAAGTGTAAAAGAGACACCCCATAAATAGAACCTCAAAGTTTCAATTGCCCATTTGGCAGCCAAATATTCTTGTTCAATTGTATTTTTGCTCCCTCTCATGCAGTTTTCTGGAAATATATATATAATTGGATGTTTCTTCCCATTGATGGTCTGGCTCAAAACTGCTCCAATACCAGTACCAGAGGCATCGGAGTGGCCCTCAAAGGGGTGGTTAAAATCAGGACTTCGTAACACCGGTGAGGAGCATAAAGCTGCCTTAATCTGTATGAAGGCCTTCTCACATTTGGCTGTCCACTTGACCTGATTACTAAATTTCTTTTTAGTGAATTCTGTCAAAGGGGTTGCTATGGTAGTGAACTATGAGATAAATCTTCTATAACATCCTGCTAACCCTAGGAAAGAATGTACCTGCTTTTTTGTCTCAGGGATTGGGCATTGTGCTACTGCTTCTACCTTTGAGACCTCAGGTTTAATGAGTCCATTACCCAAAATAAATCCTAAATAGCGGGTCTCCTGCATGGCAAGTGTACATTTAGAGGGGTTAATTGTCATCCCTGCCTGCTGAATAGAAGTTAAGACAGCTTTTAGATATTTTAAATGGGTCTCCCAATCCTGGCTAAAAACAACGATATCATCCAGGTAAGCCACACAAAAATAATTATGGGGTGCCAGCACCTGATCCATGAAACATTTAAATGTAGCCGGGGCTCCATGTAATCTAAATGGCATGGTTTTAAACTGAAAAAAACTCATGGAAGTACTGAAAGCTGTCTTCTCTGTAGCAGACTCAGCCAAAGGGATCTGCCAATATCCCTTCATTAAGTCAAGGGTGGAGATATAGTTAGCATTACCAATGCGATCTAAAATATCATCCACCCTTGGCATAGATAGGTGTTGAATTGTGCCAGTTGGTTTAGACCTCAAAAATCCTGGCACAATCTTATGCCATCCTCCTTCTTAGGTACAATAACAAAAGGGGATCCCCATGGACTTTGTGATGGTTCAATTACCTCCATCTCTCTTAGTTTTTGTATCTCCCTTTGTACATCTGCCCTACTCCTGTCAGGGAGATGGTAAGATTTTTTTCTGATTGGTCTAGTTTCAGTATGTATTTAATGTTCTACCTCTTTTGTGAGGCCTGGTCTACTGGTAAAGGAAGTGTTAAATTCCAGTCAGTCTGAGGATGGTAGGGTAATGTATGTACAGCTACTATCCCCAACAAATGGTAAAGTTCCTTTAAAAGCTCTGCATTAAAATGTGTACCAGGTCAGTTAAAATCTCCTTGGGAATTCTTACTCAGCTGAATAACTTCACTAGTTCCTCAGCTATCCGGGGAGTGGTCACAGATCTCATAGGAATAGCTTCAGTTTATTTGGTGGCATAATCACACACTGCCAATATAAATCTATTACCTTTACTACTTTTATTCAAGGGACCCACTATATCCATACCAACTCTCTCAAAGGGGGTTGTTACCAAGGGTAAGGGTATTAATGGTACAGTGTCCTTCCTGGTCTTCTGAGCAGTCAATTGACACTCTGGACACTCTTGACAATGTTTGGCTCTATCACTATTGATCCCGGGCCAAAGAAACCTATGTAGTATTCTACTAGCAGTTTTATCCCTCCCTGTGTGTCCTGCCCAGGTTATATCATGGCCTAAAGTTAATATGTCTTGGCAATAGCAAAGGGGCACCATAAGTTGTTCCACTTGTTCTTGAGTGCCTGGATTTGTACAAACCCTATACAATAAATTCTTAATCATTGAAACTCTGGGGCCCCTTGTCTAACCTTTTGTCCCACCTGTTGGAAAAAAGGTAATAAAGTTTTGTCATTCTTCTGTTGTAAACACATATCAGCTTTCACATTTAACATTTGTTTGTCCTGTGTTAGGCCATGCTTTTCTTTAACCCATTCCTTTTGTATTTTCCTTTTGGCCTTTCTAGACAATCTGGATTTACCAGGACCTTCCAACACCTCTTCTTCAAAAGGAAATAGTTCTTCCAATAATTGTTCCCTCTTGCTCTGTGCCCTGGTAGTCATAGATGTTTTCTGGTTCCCTCAAAAGGGTGACAAAACCTGGAAAATCATGCCCTATCACTACAGGTACTGGCAATTGTGGTACTACACCTGCAGTTATTATAGAAGTATTGCCTTTTAACTCTATAGGTATTTTAATGGTGGGATATTGATGTGTATCACCATGTACACATATGACCTGTATAGGGGCTGTTCTTTTTGCTCCTTAAACTATATCAGCTCTGACAAGGATATTTTTACTGCCCGAATCCACCAATCACACCACCTCCTGTCCTTTTATCCCCACAGTTGTTGTCACATACCCAGCATTTAATAAGGCTAGATGGGTTACATCACTTTTTTTTGAAGAACAGAATCTGGCAATATGTCCTACCCCTTACAGTTCTGACATATTATATCTGCAGGGAATGTTCTCCTTCCTTGTTTATTTCTTCCCTCAGAAGTCTTGGCCACAGCCTGAGGTGGTTTTACCGCTGTGCCCTGTGATTTTCCTGGATAGTATATGGATTTATTACCACCCATCCTGAAAGGCTGATGTGCAGACAAAAAATCCTCTGCCAGGGTCACAGCCATTTCTGCAGATTCCGGATTATGCTCCTTTATCCAGATTTGCACATCAGTAGGTAACACTTGTTAAAATTGTTCCATAACAAATGTCTCTATAATATCAGTTCTGGATTTTCCCTCTGGCTGGATTCACTTTAAACAAAGTTCTCTGAGTCTGATATAAGTCTCTCTCAGGGGATCATGAGCCTGGTGTTTTAAGGCACGGAATCATTGCCTATATGTCTCTGTGTTAATGTCATAACAGTTCAATATTTCCTGCATTACTAAATCATAGTCCTCAGCCAAATGTGGGTCCATATTACTGTAGGCCAGTTGTACTTTCCCTGACAGATATGGTGCCAGGTGTACTACCCACTGTGTCTTCGGCCAATCAGAAGCCTTGGCCACCCTTTCATAAGTGGTCAAATAGGCCTCAATGTCATCATTAACAGTTATTCTTATGAGTTTTATATCTTTAGGATTGTTATTACTCTATCCTCCCTCGGTTCTATTACCTGCTCCTAAAGATCTAAACAGCTGCATAGTTTCAGCCCACCTTAAGTCTTGTCACCTCCTGTCTTGATCCCGTTCTTGGGCATCCAGGTCTCTCTGCCATTCAGTCTCCATCTGCCATACCGCCACCAGTATAGAACCTCTGACAGGCCTTCAGGGGGCCACTCCTAGGTCTCCTGGCATCTCTCCTGTTGGACCTCCTCCTTCTCCTCTCCACTGTCGGTTTCGTCCTTTAGCAGTCTCCACCTTACATCTGTGTCCAGACTAGTATAAAGAGGTTCACCTGTCCTCTCCATTTGAGAGCATGTCACGGCACCCATTTTCTTCTCATCTGTTCCTGATGCCATGATTGTCACTTGTACCAGGTCTGGTACTATTCTGGTCTCCCTCACTATCCCTTGGATGACCAAATCCCACGTCTGACACCAAACTTGTAAGTGGGTGTGGGTAGTGACAACACTTGACACAAGATTTCTCTTGTAGACACACTAAATATTGTAGTGTGTAATGTTTATTAACTCAAACAAAATAAAGAAAACTTCAGGAAAAACAAGAAAATAAACTTAATTCCAAATTAAGCTTCAGAAATCCTTCTCTAAATAATGTCACAGAGTGGTACTAGCTCCCTCTCAGCATGATCACCATCATCTGTGCTCCAAAACCTATCTGAATACATCCTGAATTCAAGTCTTTTTATAGACAGAAAACCGTGACATCATCAATCATATGATCCGCCCCCTGTTCTAATACAGGAAATAATCCTATCCTAATACAAGAAATGGGGCTTCACTCTCTACTAGATCTATCAAACTTAATTTGCTCTGCAATAATGCTTACAATCTGTAAAACATTAGGATTTGTAGTATAAATAACATAAAATAAATAGATATGGGTCCTCTAATGACCCTTGTCTCCTCCTTCAGTTCATGACATCACTATGTTTATACTATATTAACGGTCCACTAGGGGCCACCAGCCCTTTAATATGCTCAAAACCATCTAAACAGGCATACCGAGCTACAGGTTTGTCCCTTATTTATTTCTCATTGCTACTGTTTAAAGAAAACAAATGGAGGGTGTCTCAGGGAAATAATAACCAAAGTTTTGACCAGCTTAAGAGTGGCTAAAATAAATGATTTATTTCTTGAATAGTCAAGCAAAATGACTTTTATTTTAAACTCACCGCCAAAGCATCCAGGTGCTCAGGAAATTATGGGCTATACATAAAATTATGGGATGCCCATACTTTCCACGACTGTCTTCTCCCTGGGTTTCTTTGGCTTCATTTTGGACCTGTCTGCACTGCTACACTCTTGTCATAAATGTCTCCCCAAATGAAAATCGCAAGTCACATAGCAAATATGCAGTTGCAATAAAATCAAAAGGGATGACTTTTCCTAAGTTCTCTAGTGTCTCTGAGCCTTGAAGTAGGTACTTTCAAAATGAGGCACTACAGTTATGTTCCCAACAGAAGTCTTCTAAAAGAGTACAGCTTCCTGTGCCTGTTTTGTTTTGACCAACAGATAAAAACAATGGTCTGGATATTCAAAAAGGTTGCGCAATGCGCAATAGGGTTACGCCAGCGCAAGTCAGAAAATGCGCCATTCTGCGATATTCAGCAGGAGGCAGTTGCGCCACTGAAAACATGCTGAGCAACAGCGCAATGCTAATGAAGACATGCGCAACTGAAGAGGGTTGAACCATGCATAAAGTGCGAGGTGCGATGTTCAAAGACTTGCGCAATGTGCAACAGTGGATCAGGCGGGAGTTGCGCCTACAGGAAATGAGCCAAAATAAAATGAGCAAGGAAGAGGCACAAGAATGCTACAGGGAAGCCACATGAGGCAGGGAGAGAGACAAGGCAAGAGGGACAAAGAGGGCAGGCCAGGAGACCAGAGGACAAAATAGGGCAAGGAAGGTGTGGGGCCACAGAGTGCAGATGCCAGGAGGTGTACCCGGTGCAGTGGAGGTAGCAGTCAGGACAGAGGGGGGAACAGAGCAACAACAGCTGGGGGGGAACACAAGCCAGGGACATGGACAGTGCCACCTTCCACATGGAATCCGTAATGAGGGGGGTGAGAAGGCATGCTGCAGGGGGACGTGGCCGTGGAAGGGCCCGTCGTCGGTACGCCCCCAACAGGCAGTACCGAGCCTGCACCAGCTTTTAGCTGTACTCAGATGTCGAGATTTTGGGCCGGTATCACCTGAACAGGGCAATACTGAGGCAGCTCTGTGAGCTGTGCAGTGATGTCATGCAGGCATCCACACAACGGAGTCACGCTCTCTCAGTGGAGACAAAGGTAACAGCCTGCATGTGCTTGCTCACCACGGGTACCTTCCAGAGACCAACAGGGGACACCACAGGCAGAACACAGTTGCCCACATCACACATCCTCACCCTGTTCCTCAGCGCACTGTTGCCACATGCTGCGGAGTACATCCATTTCCCCAGCACTGTGGCAGAGCACACAGCAAACATACAGGAGTTCCACAGGGTAGCACGTATGCCTGGCGTGCTATGGGTGATAGACTGCACCCATGTGGCCATTTGCATGCCACCTCGCCCCAATGGGGCCACCTATATGAATCGGAAGGGTTATTGCCAGTGTCAACTGCCAGGTGGTGTGTGATGCCAGTGGGTGCATCATCAATGTCTGTGCCACGCACCCTGGGGGAGCACACGATTCATTCATATGGTACCAGTCGGCACTGTGCCATCAATTCAAGAGTGGGGACATCCCCACAGGACATTTAGTGGGTGAGTATGCATGTAGAACTGATAAATCGTGGGCAAGGGGGGGTAAGCCACAGGTGCCATGGGTGTGGCACACAGGGTTAGGGGCAATTTGAGCCTGAACAAGACACTAACCTCCACTATCTCCACACAGGTGACAGTGGATACCCACTCCGTCCCTGACTGCTCACACCATACCGGCCGTACGAGCCCCATGCAGCAATGCTTCAATGAGGCACATGCCACCACACACAATATCATTGAGCGGGTGTTTGGGATGCCGAAGGCGCGCTTCCGTTGCCTAGGCAGCTCCGGTGGTGCCCTACAGTATAGCCCTTCAAAGGCTTGTGCGATATTTCTGGCCTGTTGTATCCTGCACAACATGGCCAAAGACTGTGGGATAGCTGTACAGGTTGAAGAGGGGGACAGCTATGGGGACAACGGTGACGCCAGTGAAGATAGGGATGGGCAGCCCCCCCTTGGACGATGGGACCCCCGACTGATCCGGCTGGCCCAGTTGCACCGGGACACCATTACAGAGGAGCACTTCAGCCAACACAGGTAAGTTGTGGGGCCATGTGCAACCACCAGTGGCTAGGGCACAACCCACGTACACACATGGAAACACACCAGGGGTGCATGATGGCAAGGGAAGTGGCAGGGCACAGAGGCACACACAGACAACCAGGGAGGGGTGAACAGTAACACACCACATCGATGGACACACACACACACAATAGGCACAAGGTGCACAGGGGTCAGGTGCAAAACAGAACCGGAACACAGACACTAAAGACACACATGTCCACAGGCCACCACGTCCACTGACTGTCCATGTGTGTGTGTCAGATGCTGGGCACCATTGCACTTTGGTGTACAGCACAATGCAGACATCATCATGCACACGCACCTGTGGGCAGCAGTCGGGAGGGTGTGCAGGTGGTCCATGTGTCTGCGTGTAGGGCTGGGCACTCACCAGTGCACTGCCACCAAAACACACATTGCACACAGGGCAGCACCAGACAGGGCCGCACTGGGGAGCAGCTCAGTCTTGCCGTGCTGCAGTGGCAGCCGCCTCGGATGCATGGGCGTAGCCGAGGCCCAGCGGCATTGGCAGGCTGAGCACGGGCCTCATGGGGTGGCACCGATGGTCCACCAGGGGTTCCACTGTGCGAATCCGACCGTGCGCGCACAGGTGTCTGCAGCACACCGAACATACCTGCACCGGAAGTGCTCGGGATGCCCACAGCTGAACCCGGCATCGACAGGGTGGGTGTCGCACGACGCTGGTAATGGGGAGTGGATTGCATACTGCGCAGTGTGAGTGGCACAGGGGCACCTGACTGTGTGCACAATGTGGCCACGACAGCGACCACCACCTGTGTCAGCCTGTCAATGGCTGCGGTCACATCCATCCGCAAATGGTCAATCCGAGATAGGATCCTCTCTGTGTCCCTGCTGTGTCGCTCCTCAACCCGCTCCAGAGCCACACACATTGCCTCCATGGATGTTGCGATCTGCATCTGCTGCTGTACTAATGCCTGCAGCAGGCGGGTGTGCTCGTCAAAGAGGTCGTCTGCCACATCAGCAACCTGTCCCTCAGGGTATGGAAGGGTCTGATGTTCAGCACCCCTTGTGAGTGGGCGCTGCTCACCAGGACCAGGTATGGAAAAGTCCACAGGGGGTGCACATATGCCATCGCTGAACCCTGTACCCCCAGTCCCAGTGGGTGACTGCTGCTGCTGCCCCTCCGCCTGCTGTGCCCAAGGGATCAGTTGTCCCGCCGCTGTAGCCGCAACAGTGCCACTGACCTGAACAGCCACCGGTGTTGCCCCACCGGTGCTGACAGGTGCAGCCTGGGACTGTGCTGACGTGCTGGCACACACGTTGGAACCAGCCAGATCCATGGGCATGTGCTGTCCTGCTGTGTGTCCATTTTGTGACACACACATGTCAATGCCCATAATGCTCGTAGCATCATCAATGGTGCAGGTCTGTGCCACAGCCACAGTGTGCTGGCATGCTTGGACGCCAGACCACTGGAACACAGGAAGGGAACCCCCCACACCTGTCTCAACGACCTCAGTGTTGGCAGCCAGACATGCACACTGTTACAATGCATGCCGGCTACCAGCGGAGGTGGATGGTCCCTCCTCCAACTCCAGATGACAGGCCCTCCACCACTGACCCCTGCAGATGCACAGGATCTGTAACAGAAAGTAAAGCCACGTTAGTGCATGGGATCTACCTTCCCCCCCCCACAGACCATGACATACCGTGCAGTGATGGGCTACCACCTGTCTGGAAGCCACCTCCAGGTACTCCCTCAATGGCACTGCGCTGCATGCTTGCAGCGAGCCTGTCCTCTGCCGTTGTCAGCTGCACCACCTCTGGCTGGCCCCGGCCTGTTGCAGCACGTGCCGCCCTGATGGCAGCCACCTTCTCCTTCACCCTCCTCCTGTTGGTTCCCATCTTCTTTTTACACTCCTGCACAGAGCGCTGGTGGCTGCCGTGCAGGTTGATGGCACGTGCCACCCCCTCCCATACAGCAGCACAGGCCTGAGTGGCGCCCCGCAGTCCACTGAGCAGTGGCTCTTCATCCAGGTAGGCCTCGAAGAGTGCCTCCATCTCAGCCTTCGTAAAATTAGGCCTCCTCTTCCGCCCACCATCATCCTCCTCCACCCAGTCCCGGCTCGGTCATTTCTCAGCCTGTATGGGTGAGAGTGGTCACCTGTGGCTGTGCAGTACATAGCAATTCCCTGAGACCATAGTCCAGAACAGCACACAGCATGCAGCTCACCTATTAACTGCAGTAACCGAATATGGCCACTGCAGAACAGTGTCGCAGTTTTTATAGCACAATCCATGCAAATTAGGTGTGGAGCAACTTTAATGAGATGCAAATCGTGCTGCTGCGCCATTGAATGGCTGATTGGATGATTTGCATATGACGGCTGAATATCGCTCTGTTGCACTTTGCTCAATACGGTTGAACGTGCTGAGCCAATGGCGCAGTTCTGTGACTGCGTAGTACACCGCACTGCGCATGCCCAGGTAGCTTACAGAGGCGTCTGCCATGCTGATGATGTGCTGTGCGTGGTAGGCAATTCAGGGCACAGCCACCATTGTGCCAGTGGCTCTACGGCAACGGTCGCTACATGGCGCTGTGGCACAACTGTGCAATAGTTCGCTGTTGCAATGCACACAGGCGACCAATCACGCTGGACACATAGACGTCTGATGGCACTGTGCGTGGCCTAGCGCCAGAGACCCATGACCCTGTGTCCGACATTTGCCCTCTTGGCGCTGTACGTATGGCATGTCTGCAGCTCTATTGTGCTGTTCGGTGACAGCACGATAGGGAATGGCGGCGCTGTACCAACAGCACGATAGGAAATAGTGGCGTTATATTGTGCAGCAATTCCACATGGGGTTGCCAGGCTGTGGAGCACCATATTGCCTACTATGGATCTGGAGATGGCATGCAGAAGAGCCCCCCAATGGAGTGCCCTCAAGCTGGCCAACCTGGTGGCCATTGTGGAGCCTCACTATGGCCCACTGTATAGTGAGGTTCCTCTGGACAGGGCCAGGACTCAGGTCTGGCAACAGGTGGCCACTGACCTGGAGGCAGCCACTGGCCGAAGGAGGACCTCCGAGCAATGCAGGCACCGCTATGGGGACCTGAAGAGGAGGGAGCTGGAGCTACTGGCACGTCTGCGGTCACATGCCAGAAGAGGCGCAGTGCCTCATCCAGGTGGGTGATCCGTCTACGCACCTGTATGGTCCATATGGGTAACACTGTCTTTTGTGTCCAGCACATGGGGGAAGGTTGGTCTAGGGTTGGCTGTGGCGGTGTTTACAGGGTATGTGATGTATGGGTCTGGCTGGGTGGGTGGGCACACTCATTGGGGCAAGGGAAATATGCTTTTGGGATTGTACTGATGTGTTTCTCACCTTTTGTTTCCCACAGGCGTGGCAGAGCAGAGGAGGGCCATGGCTCAGCAGCAGAGGGTGGTGGCTGCAGAACCCGAGCATGGCGGTGAAGAACCACAACGCCAGCAACAGCCCAATGAGAGTGAGTGCCATGACAACATGATTGCTATTGCATGCTGTGTGATAGGGTGGGGAGCAGGGCATGGCCACCATCCATGGACACCACTGCCATGCACGCGACATGTGACAGTCAGCACTGTCCAGTGGCACTGCATGTCTAGGAGTGCGCGTCAATGGTGGTCCATGCTTGCACTGGGCATATGGCTGTGGCACTGCCTGCCCACTGCATAGCCACATTACTGTACATCCTTGGTTGTGCTGTGCTGGACATGGGCGGTGTGTGTGTGCAGTGGTACACATGGCTGTTGCTGCCTGGTTGGGCATGTCTTTGGCACACGGTCACTGTGGGTGGGTGCACACCATCACAGGAGCGGGGCACTTGGCTGTATGCCATACATGATGGGTGGGCTGCAGGGAGATGGACAGTCACACCCATTGACTCTGATCCCTTGTCCTAGGTGTCTGGATCCTCCTATGCATAAAGCGATCCATGCAGCAGCTATTACGGGTGGCCACAGAATCCCTGGCAATCCTGCAGAACCTCCAACAGCATGGGGTGCGGAGGAGATGGTGACCCCAGGACCGGCACCAGGCAGCAGGGGAGCAGGCTGGAGACCAGTAGCTGTACATTACCTCCCCCTTTGTCTAACCCTCACACCCTGCCTTCTGTCTCCCAGTTGTTCACCTGCCCCTTACCCACCCTTACCTTGTACCCGTACCTCCGCCCCATTTTTGTATATATGTAAATAGATGTTGATGTTTTTGTTGTAGTTGTTGTTGGTTTTATAATACAGATATTTTGATATGAATACTGTGGTGGTCTCTGATTTGCAGCTGGCTATAGGTGCTCAGTTGCAGTGGTGTGCATGGCATCTGGGGAGGTTCAGTCATGGGTATGTGTGTGTGTGCACGTGGGGAGGTGTCTCTGGTGTGGGAGTGGCTTTCAGTCAGTATCTGTGGTGTGTGTTGTTCTCTGTGCATTGCATTGCTGTGTGCAGTGTTCCATAGTGCCTGCTCTGTGTCCATTGTGCCCCTGTCAAGCTGTCCTTGGCCTGTGCAGCTGACACCTTGCATGTTTGTGGCCTGCCAGGTCTGCTGCCTTGTCAGGGGGGCTGTCCCTGCAGGTCATCCACTGTGACCGTCACAATGCTGGGTTGCCACCTGTCACCGGTGAGGTGCATGTTTGCCTCGTGTGACACTGTGGCCTCCACAGTTGCTGTCCCACCTCCATGCTGTGTCTTGTGTGTGCTGTAGGGGCTGTGCACCACTGTCTGTGACTTGTGATCCAGGCATATGCTGGTGGCATATAGGGCCACAGTACATGCACAGGGTGGGTGTCACCCCTGTGCCATGGTGGACTGCAGGCTGTGTGTGCACAGTTTACATGTGCCCACACTTGGGGCTTGGTTGCCACACTACTGCATCCTTGTGTTGGTGTCCCCAGGGGTATGGGTGTGTGTTTGCCCCTGCACTGTGTTGCGTCCGGTGTGCTGCATGCTTCCATGCACCACTGTGGGTGTCTGTGCTGGCTGCTGTGGCTTGTGGTGGGTCGCGCTGTGACACCTGTCTACTGTGCAGGGTGCTGTATCAATGGCAGTGGTGTCAGGGGCACGCCCTTTCCCATGTGGGGTACCACTTGTGGCGACACATGTTCAGTCTCTCAGCTGTGCCTCAGGGGGGTTGTGCGTGTTGGCACTGTGTCTGCCATTGTTGCATTGCCGTGTGCTGCCACCCACTGCTGGGTGCTTATGGTGGCTCTGGCTTGTATGGTTCTGTGGTAAACGAGGTTGCAGTGTGACGGGGGGGTATGCATGGGGATTTCTGCAGTGATGGTCACTGCTCATGGGAGGTGTCTTGGGGTCACAGTGCAGGGTGTGCTGTGCACAGGGACAGCTGCTGTACAATGGGTGGTCCGCCCCTCTTGTGTGGCAGTCTCAGCTCGCCTGTGGGTGTGTTGGGGCAACATGGCCCAGCTGTGCTTTGTTTGCTTGTCCCCATGGGCTGGTGGATATTCCGTCCCTCCCCCAGTTGTGCTGTGCTTGGGGTGTGGGGGTGCAGTGTCAGTTCTGCAGTGTATTCCTGTGCCCATCTCTGGCATGGGTGGTGGGCCCCTGCCTACCTCCCTGGTTGTGCGGTTCCATTGCTCTGCTGCTGGGGGGCTCCCTGCTTGTGCTATGGCACCTCTGGGCTGCTCAGCTGGGCTGTCCTTGTTGTGCTATAGAGCATCGCATCTGCTCAGCTTCCCCTTCCTGGTTGTGCTATGGCGCAGGTTGTGCAATATTCAGACGTTGGCTGGTTGCGCAATTTGGCTTGCTCCATTTTTGAATATCACGTCTATTGCACATGTGCATAATGGACTTGTGCTTGCTCCTGCTATTGCGCACATTTTGGGCGCAGTTTGAATATCCAGCCCAATGTGTTTGTGGTAATGTACACATAATTAACAGGGTCTGTTTGAGAATGCGAATGTATTTGTCTAACGGGGCAAAAGCAATCAACCCTTTCCTTTTTTATTTTTTTTTATTTTCTTCTTTATCCTGTGGTTCTGCTGTCACTATCAGCTCTGGTCATGGCCTCAGGACTTTCACTGCCATCTACTGCAACCATCCCCAATTATCCCCACGGAGAGGGGGGGCCGCAGCATCAGTCCCCTTCATCCATGCCGCAGAACTAGTATCTGGTTGGGGATGCAGCGATGGCAGCTAATTGAAGCCTCAGGGAGGGCATCACATAGACAGCAGACCCATCCGACATCTTTTTCCTGGTTTTTCTTGGAGGCAGGGATGTGCAATGATGCCAACGTCTGCCCCACCTCCCTGATACCGAGTGCCAGTAGCATGAGTGACTCCCAGCCTCCGCCAGGGGTCCTCATTGTGCCGGACACTGCTCCACCCTCCCCACGGCCTGCCCTCCGATAACCCAGGTCCATTCCTGAACCTGAGTCGCCAGTGCCACAAGCAGAAATCCAACCACTGCGCCGGCAGGCCGGCCCGATCAACCCCTTCCTATCTTTCATACAGGCATTTTTTTACAAACTTTACTTAGAGCATCCTTTTACAAAACAGAAAGAGACATAGCCTAAAGTGACTATGTCCCATTATGTTAAAGCAAGTAAGTAAGTAAATAAAAATTTATTTTTTAAGTGCTTGTCAGTGCCAAAGCACTGTACAAATAGAAGCAATTAAAATACATACATATAACACAAACAACAACAATAACAATATAATCACAATAAGATCGCAATAAAATCACTCTCCATATGCCTTTTTAAATAAATAAGTTTTTAATTCTAACTTAAAACTCTCAATGGTCAGGCAGCTTCGTACCCAACGAGGTAGAGAATTCCACAGGGTAGGGGCAGCGTAAGAAAATGCCCGTGCTCCAGAAGTTTTTAAATGAACCCTGGGAACCTCTAGCAATCCCTCGTCAGCAGAGCGGAGCGAGCGAGACGGACAGAAGGGAATAAGGAGATCTTGAAGATACTGCGGTCTCTGTTCGTGTAAGGCTTTATAGGTCAGTAACCCGACTTTAAAGGTGATCCGCCAACATCGAATCGCAGCCAGTGCAGTTCACAAGCAGCACAGGTGTAATATGACTTCTCATAGATGTCCCAGTCAAAGCCTGGCTGCTGCATTCTGCACCAGCTGTAAGCGGCAGATATCAACCCCCGGTAGCCCTAGGTAAAGGGCATTGCAGTAATCAAGGCGAGAAGTAACAAAGGCATGGACCAGTGTCGGAAGGTCAGCCAGAGGAACTAGGTGTTTCACCCGAGCGATATTCCTAAGATGGTAAAAGGAGGATTTGACAGCGGATGACACCTGACATTTCAGGGTCAAACCGTCGTCAATAATAACACCCAGGTTACTCACCCAGTCTGAGGTTAAGAGTTGGGCACCATCGATCCATACGCCCAAAGGAAGCCCAGCCCTACAACCCGCCTCAAGGTGACTTGGGTCCACCACCAACACCTCAGTCTTATCCGGGTTTAACCTTAGCCAGCAGGCACTCATTCAATCCTTGATCTTGGATAGACAGCTGTTAAGTATAGAGACTGCATCTTCCTGTCCAGGACTAAAAGACAAATACACCTGGGTGTCATCTGCATAGCAGTGAAAACCCAAGCTGTATTGCCTAATAATGTCTCCCAATGGCAGCATATAGACAGCGAACAACATGGGTGCTAGAATGGAGCCCTGTGAAACCCCACAGGGCAGGAGTACGGTATCAGAGGAATAAATTCCGGTGATAACCCTCTGTTTCCGCCCCTTGAGAAAAGCTTGAAACCATTGCAGAACTGTGCCAGACAGTCCGCAATAGAACCGCAGGCGTTCCAGAAGCACACCATGGTCCACAGTGTCGAATGCTGCAGAGAGATTAAGAAGGACTAGAATAGTACGAGCCTTTCGATCTCTCACTATCAGGAGATCATTTAGAACCCGGACAAAGGCAGTCTCAGTACTATGTCTTTTCCTAAATCCCGATTGAAGAGTATCATAGATATTGTGATTTGTAATGTGGTTATCCAGTTGCAGTTCAACCACCTTTTCAATAACCTTGCCCAAAAAGGGCAGGTTAGAGACAGGTCTGTAGTTAGCTGGGCAGTTCGGGTTCAATGAAGGTTTTTTTAGGAGTGGTCGAATGACCGCCTACTTTAGGGGATCAGGAAAGATCCCCTTCTCCAGAGATTTCCAAACAATTTCAGCAATGGTCGGACAGATAGTATCTACGCAACTTAATAATGGAGGCGTAGGGCCCGGATCCAAACTACAGCTGGTTGGACGTACAGTCTGGACAATCCTCACAATATCCATGAATTCCAGCTTACCAAAGTCAAACCAGGTGACACAGGTGTTTGTTTCCCCCTGCCGATCACTGCAAACCCTTGAAGAGTGAGGCTGGTCGATATCCGACCTAATGCTGGCAATCTTATCAGCGAAAAACCGAGCAAGCTCATCACACTTTATTTGTGAAAAATCTCTTCCAGACTGTAGACAGAGTGGATTAAACAGTCTGTCAACAGTCCGAAAGAGTTGAGCTGGTCGGTTCCACGCAGCAGCAATCTCCCTGGACAGGAATTCTGCCTTCTTATGAGTTATTGCGATTGATAGATAACATAATGATCCATCAATCTAAGTTTGTCAGCATCCAAGCAAGATTTCCATGAGCCCTCTCTAGCCTTACTTACTCTCCTCAGTTCCTTCAAAGACTCATCAAACCATGGATCTTTGGGCACTGAGTAAGTGGCGTAACACGAGAGGAGCAATTTGGTCCAAGGCCCTGCTCACTGCCTTATTATAGGCAAGAACAGGTCCCCTGGACCCATGCTCTCACCCGAAACACCCGATAGGTCCAGTACCACTAATAGGCCCTCTGGGTTTACTCCCCTTAAAGGGCGATACTGGACCATCTCCATAGAGGCAGGCCTATTAGGGGGTGCCCCAAAGCTGAATCTTATGGTGTGATGGTCTGTCCACACATTTGGTTCCACCCCCAGATGCGTAACATCCAAATCCAGTAGGAACACCAGGTCCAAAGAGTGTCTCCCTATATGGGTAGCAGAGGTAACTACCTGTGACAGGCCCAACATAGACATAAGTTGGAGGAAGTTCTTTCCAAAGTGCGAGAGTTCATCATCGACCCAGGCATTGAAGTCACCCAGTATTAACCATCTGGGCGACTCCAATGCCATGTCAACGATGAAGTCCGTGAACTCCTTCAGGAATTCTCCACCATTGCCAGGTGGATGGTAGATGAGGGAATCCTAAACTCTGCACCTGCTGCCAGGATACACTCAAAAGATCTGGTTTTACCCACTGGCACCTCCACAAGACTTAGATCTGATCTAAAAAAGATGGCCACTCCCCTGCCCCTACGATCCAGTCTCAGACAGTGCATCAATGAGAACCCAGCCGGAGCAGCAGAGTCTAAAATAGGACCTGCATTCTCATCTAGCCAGGTCTCAGTGATACATGCCAGGTCAGATGTTGCAACATGATCTGCAATAATAGCAGTTTTGTTCCTAATAGACCTGGCATTACATAACACCGCCCGAGTTGGATGGGTTTTCGGAGAGGAGCTCAGTACCTGCCCACAATCTGTGAAGCCCTTGGGTATGGGAATCAGGCAAGGAGGACCCCTCTCCTGATCCCATTTGGCCCCAGGGCGTCTCCTCGA
Source organism: Neoceratodus forsteri (assembly GCA_016271365.2). Classification (NCBI taxonomy): domain Eukaryota; kingdom Metazoa; phylum Chordata; order Ceratodontiformes; family Ceratodontidae; genus Neoceratodus; species Neoceratodus forsteri. Next base: position 829,092,338 of record CM057452.1, read on the forward strand.
CCCAACTAGCCCTATCTGCCTACCCCCTTCCAATCTCCCACTCTGTCCAGCCCACCCATCCCTTAAACACCTTCTCACTATTCCCGCTGTACAGCAGTTATTAAAAACATCATTAGACAACCGTGGACAGTGAAAGGGACGGAGGTCCCGGAGCAGAGTGGGAGAATAGCGCCTGACCGTCGTAAACCCCATCAAACACATCTTTAACAACAAATATCTAATAAACTAACTCAACTTAAACAACCTATCTTAATTAACAAATAATATTATACTAACCAAAGAAAACCTATAAAGAATAAAATAAATGAATAATAGAATTATATTAGAATTACTATTAATCCAATAACAAAGCATAAATCAAATAATATCATAAAGTCTAAAAAGCATAAAAGGTGAAAATAAATTTAAAATAATATAAAATTCTGCTCAAAAAATTCTCACTATAATATAATAGTGAATACAAGCAGTCATCAAAAGGTCAACCAATGTTAAGAATTCCAGGCTTTCTGAAACTCGGACAATCAAAGTCAGGCTGTCTTATAGGGAAAATGAGTAAAATAGATTTTAAACAGTTCTAGTCCAGAGACAGAAAATATCTCAAACAATCGTGTGATGGAAATAGCCCCAGTACAGACGGCTAGCTAAGCCTCTACATTATCACCACATAGACAAAAGCATGAAATTTAGCAGGGTAGTAAAGAGAAGAACATGACAATAGAAGGCCACCCCATTGTGGTAGAAAGGTGAAAAAGATCAAGTGAGACCCAAAAAGAAAAAGACAAGTACTACTGCAGTAGATTTTTAGAAATAGGGTCCAGGAGAGAGAGGAGTATCAAGTGGTGTTTTGGGGGGTCCACAAAAACTGTCACAAGCACCAATTCCCTTGGCTCCTTGCATACACTCATTGCACCTGATAGGTACAGCACTGGCAACAGACCTTGTGGGGTCACACCCCTTAAAAGGTGGTACTGGACCATCTCCATAGGGGAGGGTCTATTAGGAGTGGTCTCAAAAGAGAACCTCACAGTATGGTGGTCTGACCATGCAACCCACTCTACCGTAAGGTCAGAGACCCCCATTCCCAGCAGAAAGATGAGGTGCAATGAATGGCCATGAATATGGGTTGCAGAGGTAACAACCTGCATCTGACCCAATGAACACATTAGCTGGAGAAAGTCTTGTCCAAGGTGCGAGAGTTTGTTGTCGACCTAGGCATTGAAGTCCCCCAGAATAATTCATCAGGGAGACTTCAACAGCAGTTGAGCGACAAAGACCGTGACTTCCTGAAGGAATTTCTTCCCATCCTGCAAACCCTTGAACAGCTATACATTCCAAGGATCTCGTTGTTCCCACCAGAAAGGCTGTGAGGCTCAAATCTGATTTAAAGCAAATTGCCACTACCCTTCCCCTACGATCCACTCTCAGGCAGTGTACCACCAAGTACCCAGCTGGAATGGCCGATTCCAACACAGGGCTGGCACTTTCATCCAGCCTGGTCTTGGTGATGCAGGCCAGATCAGATGTTGCAACAAGATTGGCAGTTATTGCCATCTTGTTCTTAATAGAGCTGGCATTGCACAACACTGCCTGAGAGGGATATGCAGATGAGGCTGGTCTAGTGACCTGCCCACTAACCATGGATCTCTTGGATATGGAAACCAGGCAGGGAGGACCCCTTTCCTGGGCCTATTTCTCCACAGGGTGTCTCCTTGTTCCCAACACCCCGACCCCCCCCACTATATGCCCACCTCCAGACTCCGTGAATCTTTGTTTCCTCCTCCTCCTACATGTTATTCCCAGTGCTCTAAAGTGCCTATATGCCTCAGGTGATAAAGGGAGCACTCAAATTGTAAGAGATCATAGAACCTGGAGGGGGAATAATACCTTATCCTGGGAACTGTTCCCCAACACATCCTATCACTACTTAACTTTAATTCTACAGCTATAAATCAAAAACAAAACACTATCAAATCAATATTAAAACAATAATAATAGCCACTCACTCCCATACATACAACACTCACTATCCCATACAAACTCACTCTCAATCTCTCAGTCTCACACAATAACCCTCAAAACCTCCCCAACCCTCTCAAACAATTTATATTAAAAACAGTTGTTTCCCTCCAGGGAGACCATCAGTCTGTGAAGCAGTTCTTATAATTAGTCCTTAGTCAGAACGACTTTCCTAAATAGAGAGCACTTCCCTGTCTCACCGGAATGTCTCTCTATAACCTGGTTTCTTTCAAGAGCTGGCTCACAGAAAGGGATCAATGATCTTCCCCTTCTATGCACAGATTCCCAAGGTCTTGCACTCCTCAGGCTCACTGTTTGGGTGGTCCAGAAAACTGGGGCCCCTTGAACCCTGACACTGAACAAGGATTCCCCTCTGGTCCTGCCTTTTAGTTAATACTGGGCTCAGTCCGGCATTAACAAGGGCTCTCTCACCACCCTCTAACCACCCATATCAGCTCACAAATCACAGTTCAGCCAATAATCTATACTGTGAACATGCTCCCCCTTGCCTCCACAATCCAGGGAGTAACACCACAGTCCTGCAGAGCCACTTCTTGGCTGTGGTACCTCATAACTGCCCTGTTACTCTGCCGTTGGCCATGAATGGAAAAAGCATTAGAACTGACTTGATGAATAAAATATGTGGAATTAAATACAAATGTAATATGTATCTGTAATGGTTCCTTGGCTGAAATACCTCACACCTGTCCTGTTACTGCACTACTGGTCATAAAATAAAAAAAAAACAGTAGTATAGATTTGAATAATAAAATGCATGGGAAGAAATACTGTACATCTGTAATGTGTGTTTATAATGTTCCCCATGGCTGACATTTTTCATACCTGTCCTATTACTATACTCCTGACAATGGAATGAAAAAAAAAACAATAGAACAGATCTGATGAATTAAATAGGTGGGGAGAAATATAAATGTAATGTTCCCCATGGTTTAAATACCTGACACGTACAGTATCTTATTTTTTTTAACAGTTTGTGGCCAGGAAAGACACATTAAACCAAGACTTGTTTCGAGGACCATCGGGAAGTTAAGTGACTTGCTCATGATCAACAGTTTGCAAGAGGTGGCTGTGGGATTCAAAGCCAGTTCTCCAGGTTTGCAGCTCATTGCTCTTAACCACTATGCTACACTGCCTCCCCAGGATACTTAGCCTGTTATTGTAAATCTGACCATGAATGGAAAAGCTAGTATAGATAAATAGTATAAAATACCCTCCTGCATTGTGGTACCTGGCACTATTCATATACTGCATAAAAAACAAAGCCTACAGACTTCAAGTAAAGCAGACTCAGACTTCAGGCTTTGCTTCACCCATAGTTTCATTGTGCAAAAAAGCAACAGTGAAACAGGTTTTCAGGTACTCTTGGCCATGGATCGAAACTGTGTAATTGGGTAGAATACCCTTTGGAGTAGTAGTGGACATGTTACATGTGTTCACAGAGCACCCTTTGCCTACATGCCTTATAGCTGTGATGTAACTGTACAGTTGAACCTGATAGAAAATAAACTACCACAGTTCAATCAAATAAATTGTGTGAAGACGTGCATATTAAACAATCATAAGAGAGTTCTCTACTTGACTGCAGTCCGGGCCCTGTCATTTCCCTTAACCCTTGGCTACAGAAAAAGTAAGGAGGAAAACTGCAGGAACTGAGTATTTTATTCCACTGCATCCCTTATGCTATTGTGTAACTAACCAATGAGGATACAGAAGGAAATTTAGAACTCCTGACATAACTCACATAAGTTGAAGATATACGAGTGCACTTGGGTGTTGCCATTGCAGTTGGGTATATTGCTACCTGTCCACCATACTACATGCACACAGCACCCTGACACTCATAAGTCAAAATTATAAAATACATCTTTACATAAAGTAGCAGTCTTTAGCAGTGTAATAGTAGTCTTTATTTTATGTGACACCCTTCACCGAAGGCTCAGAGCACCATTACAATATCAAGCAGTAGCAACAAATTAAATGGAACATTTCAAAAAGACATAGAAACAAATTCCCCTAAACTAAAAACTGTTTAAACTATCATGCTGCATTCTCAGTACATAATTGTATAAATAAATTACACAGTACTTAAAACTGGGATAACACAGCTATGGGAAAGGGTGGGCCCCAAATCCCTGAATAAATAAAAAGGTTTTCAGACCCCGCTTAAAGGCCTCCACTAAGGGGACCTCCTTCAAAGTTCTCAGCAAGGAATTCCAGAGGACCAGACCCACTATCTCAAAGGCCCAGTCTCCTTTCATTTGTATTCTTGGTATTGCTTATGAGAAATGGTGACATTTGTTAATGTGAAGGTGAATTGACTTTTTTGTCCTTTGCAGAGCGCATTCTCTCTCATTCAGAGAGCTACTACAGTAAATGCATCTTCACCTGTATAATAGTCATTATACAACTTCTTTTAAAATCTCACTATCTGATTGGCTGAATGGCATCTCCCAGCTGTGGTAAATTTTGACATTATCCATGGGAAGAGGTGCCAGTCAGCCACATTTAAAAAATCACGCCAATCACTGAAACTGGAAGTGAGAAACCACCATATTGGCTTGCCAGTAAAGCAGTAAATTTAAATGTGGACTTGTGAGTATTTTATTTTCCTGCAAGTGACCTCCCCTTACCACAGTTCCCAAGCAGAGTAGAGCATCAGATTTATTTTTGAAATACAGCTACAACTGACACTGTGATTCAGACCACGGCTCTCTCTCTCTCTGTACTCAGTGCTGTGCCCTGTATTACCACCCCCTCTCCAGTCTTATTCTGGCCAGCATTCAGAACTTAAAGCAGCAGTGCAAGGCAGTTAGATAATTTTTCCAGATACTTGTCACCCCCTAGCACAAGTCCACTATCTACCCAACTTCATCATGTAAGCTCCTTATGGATGAGTGCCACTCTCTGAACTGATTCAAAGAAGAAGGAAAAAAAAACCTGAAAAGCAAGCCGTGTTAATAGGCATGCACTTATACATAAGCATATCGCAGTGCTCATGAATATTCATAAGCGCTGTCACACCGTGTGGGAATAAACTTCAGATGAGGCAAATTTACAGGTTTAAAACACACCGTGGTGTGATATTTATTTTCCAAAAGTTTGAAAAATAATAAATGAAAACAAAAAAATTGCAAAGAAAATCACTGCTTAACATCAGTAGTTTATCACATTATACAGTCCTGGATCTTAGAGCTCCTAAGACCCTTCTCATCTGCATTCAACTGCTTGTCTGCACAAACAGTAGAGCCTCTCTCCTCCTCTGTCAGGGCTGAGCCCCACTGGACTGAACTGAAGTGAACTTAGTTAAGAGGTTTTATATCTTTTGGGGGTCACCTGACTGAGCACTGTCTGTTTACATGTCTGGACATGTTTCAAAACCAAAGGGCGGGGTTGTTTCAGGTGACTTCCTGGTCCAATTAAAGGTACAGTGTGTATCTCCACAGATATTGACTCTATATCTCTGATCCACAGTGACTATGCACTTATACAGTAACAGGTTTATAATATGAATTTATGAAAATACCTTAAGGATTTCTTACAACTGTACTAATCATAAAATTATTATTCTTTTATATGGCTTCTGAATCCTTTTTATTTAAAAAGACTTTATTAACTGTATTCATTCTTGTTTAAAATAGCCTTCATGCTTTTTGCACTCAAAATGCACTTACACACTTTACATAACACCTCTCCGGGTGTTTGGCATCATTCCAGGGACTGGATGGATGAAAATGGAAAAAGAATGAAAAGAGAGAACTAGTAAGAAGTTTAGTAGGGACAGTAAAGAGCTACGCTAGGTGGTCAACCTAGAGTCGGGCGAGGGGGGGGAGAAAAGCATTAACTGTTGCATAATGGAAGTTTTGGTAGCTTGGAAATAAGGAGATAGAAAAGTGGTACAGCAGTCACAGCTGAGGGTGTAGACTAACTCTGCCACAAGCGCATATCCAGTTTCAGGGCTCCACTTTTTGGCCTGGATTTCAGTAGCGTCCAGCACTCATTTTTGTATGAGAAAAAACTCTTTCCACAGTTCAGCAATCATCAAAATGATAAAATATTTGTTTAGCTGAACTGGGATGGTGGCAGTCGAGCACAAGGGCCCAAGAGTCCAATGCTGTGGAAGCCAGCTCAGTGTCAGTCTGTCAGTGGGACAACACCAAATAAAAATAAACTAAATATGAAGTAGCTGTGACCTGCCCACTGACTTAGTTACAGGGAAGGTGGGGGAGAGTGATTAAAAAAAACAAGAAAATTAACCCTCACATGCTCTTCTCTTTTGCTGAGACATGGGTGGGTAATTACTCTAACTAGCAATAGGGAACTATTTTTTGTGGCGCAAGAATAAATGCTATAGAAAATGTCTAAAATGGGGAAACATGTAATTTTCTTAATTTTTTTAAGGGGGTGTTGTATAATAGCAATAAACCACTCCAGGGTGTGGATGATGCTGGGATTTACCCACACCTGGTGATTTACCCACACTCAGCCTACAGCCTCGTGACCAAACCATGCCAACCCTGTCATGGTTTATTGCTTAACTAACCTGTGAGACAGCCTGCTGCTGGTTAAGTAGCCCATAAAACAGCTTGCTGATGGTTCACTAAAAACATTTGCTTACTATGTTGTGTTGTTACATTTTAGCATGCTAAGCTATCCCATGCTATAATTTTGCTGGTAAATTGAGCTTGTGGCTATGTAGCACAGATTTTGCGGCCTAATTGTTCTATGAATTATCATGCTAAACTTAGCCTGGGTCTGTGTATGTAAAATTCACTAACATGTCTCCTAATGCGCTGCTGTCTAGAGGGTGGCCTCATGTATAGTGTGATGTACTTTCCCCTGCTTTAGTGAGCCTGACCCACACATGTATAACTCTGCAGTCTGAACTGTGCTTGGAAGCTCCCTGCAACTGTGACCCTCTGAGTTTACTCCATTAACTGTTATAGTTCATACTAGGAATCATACTAGGAAACTGTATGAGGCAAAAAAGGCTAAATGCCCATGAAGGCCTCAAGCCTACAATTAACAATTTGGAAATGTATTCAATTTCTTGAAAGTATCAAGTCTGTTCTTAAAAGGGAGCTTATTATCACTGGTGATAACAACAATTGGTAATTTATTCTATGGTTCAACAACTCTTTGAGAGAAAAAGTGAGCCCTTTTATTGGTGTTACATTTATTTATGGTCAGTTAAAGTGGATGACCTCTAGTATTGACCTTAATCTGTTTTAGGTCAAGACCACTTTCAACAAACAAATGTACATCGTTATGTAGTTCCCATAAAAGTAAGAGATCTCTCCTTGCCCTTCTATCTTCCAGAGACATTAAGTCGAATTTTAACCATCTGTCTGGATAAGAAATTGTTTAAGAGGATACTAGATGTTTTGTAATCCTTCTCTGAACTCTTGCAATTCTGGCCACATCCTTTTTTTTATATGGACTCTACAGCTGTGAGCCAAAATCCAAATGTGGTCTTACATAAGCTCTATATAAAAGAAGCAGCACATCTGGATTATTTGATGTAATAGTATGTCATATTGTCCACCATGTCTTATTAACTTTACTTATTATATTAGTGATATGTGAATCAAATGTCATCCCTACATCAACAGTAATTCCCAGGTCTTTTTCACTGTCCTTACTAACTAACATCTTATCATAAAGAAAGTATTACTGTTTAGAGGTTTTTTTTTCTGATGTGCAAGACACAGCATTTTGAAGTATTGAAGTAAAGATTCAATTTTCGGGACCAGGTTTCAAGCATCTTTAAGTCTTCCTGAATTACCTGAGTCAGACTCACTACTACAAATATTACAGATTTTACAGTCATCAGCATATGTGATGGAGATACTTTTGATATTTGTAGATAGGTCAGATATAAAGCCCTGAAAGATAAGGGGAGCCAGGAAGGATCCTTGCGGAACACCATTTTTAACATCTTTCCAACTACTAACATAGCCATCTATTACAACTCTCTGAATTATATTAGCTAGCCAGTTTGTGATCCATCTAACAAAAACTGGTTCGATGTTGTGAAGCTGTAGTTTTTGTATCAGAGCCCAATGAGGAACAGAATCAAAGGCCTTTTTAAAATCCAAAAAGATAACGTCACAGGGGATGCCCTTATCCAAGTTTTGACTAACATAATCATAGAAGCATATCAAATTGGTTATACAAGATCATCCCTTAATAAATCCATGTTGAGTTTGATCTACAGTGTCAGTGGCTCAGTAGGTAGCACACTCACCTCTGAGGTCGGGAGATCCGAGGGCTGTGGGTTCAGTTCCCACATCTGGCACTTGGGTTAATATCCCAGTACTGACACTGTAGTACAGCATGAAAGGGGTGCTGCACTTCTGAGGTGCCATCTTTCGGATGAGACATTAAACCAAGGTCCCATCTGCCTGGACTGGTGGTAGTTCAGGTGGATGTTAAAGATCCCATGGCACTTATCGAAAAGAGTAGGGGAATTTTATGGGGAAAAAGGGAAGTAAGATTCAAAACAGCAAATACATCATATACAAAAAAAACTGCTAGAAATAGAAACAATACTACCACAATCAAATGAACCAAGCAAAACAAAAACACTGCAGCAAAGCAAATACAGTACATAACCAAATAAATCAAAAATCAAAAAACAAAAGAAAAGTCAACCTAGAACAACATCACATGATTGCCAGAAACAGTGTATCTGGCAAGACGAATAATGCTTTACATCTGTTTCATAAACCTGCTGAAGAGCTTCAGTAATTAACAGTAATAAGGCATCATAAGGAACATAGTGCTGCTGCAATACCCACTTACACTGAGATTGACCAAAGGTAATATTTTAGAATAGCAAATAAAACTTGCAAAGTAGAAATGGAAAAAAACTGCCAGTGTAGAGTTCCCGGAACATAAATTAATTCCTGATAAGTGAGAACTTTAAACTGCGGTAGTTTCCAACGATCTGCTAAAAAAAGCCAAAAGTGTTGAGCATAAGCACAATGTAAAAATAAATGTTCTTGAGTTTCCAACAGTTGGAAACAAGAAGGTCTTAAACAATATCGTTCTTGAACAGCTTTGTGTCGATTATTATTTTTAACATTAAGTTTACCATGTAATGTCAACCAGATCAAATCCCAAACAAAAACTGGCAATCTCAGGTTTGACAATTGCGTGAACATAGCCTGACTACCTTGTTCTGTACAATAAGGTAAGCTAAGAGGTTCCAGACACTGAACTTGAACAATTGCATCATAAACTGCCTTCCTTGTAGGTAGGGTCAGTAAGTTACAGTCAACTTTCCAAAGAATGAGTTGTTGAAACATCTCTTTAATGGTTTGAGGAACTATGCCTAATCTGGAAAACATTCTAGTATTTCTATTTTTCCATGCTCTCAAGCTAGGCTTAAGCCAGTCTGTCAACAAAGAAATCCAGGTCTTATTGTAGGGCCGACTAAGCTCAAAAACATTGAAATACAGAAAAATACTAAAGTAAAAAGCAATGGGGTGAAGCATATCCAAACCCCCCTGTTTTATAGATCGATACGTAACATGCCTCTTAACAGGATTCAGTCTGCTACCCCACAAAGCCCTTAAAAACAAACTGTACAATTTAGTATACAAATTCTTCGGGGGATAAATATAACTAATATAAAGAAAAAGGGGAACAATAAAAGTTTTTAACAACAAAATACGTTTATGTTTGGACAAAGGCCCATGACTCCAATGGGTCAGTGCCACATTTGCAACTGCCAATTTCTGCTCCCAGTTAACAACTCCTGGTGTGTCAGAACCAAACTGTATCCCTAAAATAATAACTGGTGCCATAGATACAGAAATACCCGTGTATTGAACTAATCTAGGAGCATCTGAGGGAAACTGATAACCAGAGCATTTATCCATATTAATACTGGAACCAGAAGCTTTAGAGTAAGCCACAAGCTGTTGTGAAATAACTGCCTCATTTGTACATTCGTTTATCAAAAGAACCAAATCGTCTGCGTATGCAAGTATTTTTAAAGGAGGAAAGGTAGGAGCTAAGGAGATTCCTTGTATCCGAGAATCATTAAGAATACATCATAAAAGGGGGTCTATACTAAAGACATATAATAGAGGACTTGATGGGCAACCTTGTTTGACACCCTGTCGGAGACTAATTCTATCACCCTTCCAACCATTAACCTTTGATATCACAGTAGCATGACCGAAGCCAAGAAATAAATTTAACAGGAATCCCATAGCGATCTAATACTAAAAATAAATATTCCTGTGAAATGGAATCAAAGGCCTTACATTGATCTAAACTAAGCACCAAACCAGAGATACAGTGGGCCTGACCTTTATAAAATAATTCCCGGAGCAGTATTAAATTATCATGAATACTACGATGAGGTATACTACAACCCTGTACAGAACTAATAAGGGAATGAGCACAGTTTGACAATCGAAGAGACAAAATTTTACTCAAAAATTTTATATCAGAGTTCAGCAGACAGGCCTCCAGTTAAGTAGTGACTGTTTATCACCTTTTCTGTATAAAAAAAACACATCAGCTTCTACCAACCATTCAGGTATGAAAGGGGAACATAAAAGAATATTAAAGATATCACATAATACAGGGGCCAAAATAATAATAACAATAAAATAATAAAACTTTATTTATTTAGCTCCTTTCAAATGCCAAGCGCTGTACAAATGAATCATAAAATCAAAATATACATATAAAAACAACAGTTGATAACAACATCAGTCCACAAAAGCCTTGTTCCATAACAGAGTCTTAAAATCCCACTTAAAGGCCTCCATGGTCATGCATTCTCTAAGCCGGCGAGGCAGAGAGTTCCAGAGGGTTGGGGCCATGAACCCAAAGGTCCTAGCCCCAGAAGACTTCAATATAACCCTCGGAACCTCTAGCAACCCCTCGTTGGCTGAACGGAGCTGTCACACGGGGTGGTAAGGGATCAGAAGCTCTTTCAAGTAGTCAGGACCGAGTCCATGCAGGGCTTTGAAGGTCAAAAGACCTACTTTAAAGGTGATCAGCCACTGTATAGGCAGCCAGTGCAGATCGCGCAGCACAGGGGTAATATGTGTCCTTCTAGTCACCCCTGTCATTAATCTTGCTGCAGCATTCTGCACTAGCTGCAAGTGGCGGATATCAACCCCAGGAAGCCCCAAGTAAAGGGAGTTGCAATAGTCAAGGTGAGATGTCATGAAGGCATGGACCAGCACGGGTAAATCGCTGGACGGAACAAGGTGTTTCACCCTGGCGATGTTCCTAAGATGATAGAATGCGGACTTAATGACTGCTGACACCTGATGACGAAGAGTCAGCCCATCATCAAGTAGCACTCCAAGGTTACACACCCGTTCAGAGGTAAGGATCAGATCCCCCCCAGCACTATGCCAGAGAGCTGACCGGACCTCAACCCCCCTGACCCACGACCCGGGTCCACGACCAAAACCTCAGTCTTACCGGCGTTCAACTTTAACCAGCTCAGATTCATCCAGTCCTGTATTTCAGTGAGGCAACTATTAAATACCGAGAGAGCACTAACCTGGTCGGGGCCAAAAGAAAGGTAGAGCTGGGTATCATCAGCATAGCAGTGAAACCTCAGCCCATACCTTCTTACAATGTCTCCGAGGGGCAGCATATACACTGCAAACAACATGGGGGAAAGCACCAAACCCTGGGGGACACCACATTGCAGAGGGAAAGAATCAGAGGAAAAATCCCGACACTACTCTCTTCTTCTCCCAGATAGAAAGATGAAAACCATCTGAGCACTATACAAGACAGTCCACAGATGGACTCCAGACGTTGATAAAACCCCATGGTCTACAGTGTCAAAGGCTGAAGAGAGATCAGAAGGACCAAGATAGAGCGGTTCCTCGATCTCGCCATCAAGAGATCATTGAGCACCGAACCAGAGCAGTCTCGGTACTATGCCTCTTACGAAAACCAGACTGGAGAGGTTCATAGATATTATGGATGGTCAGGTGGTCCTCCAGCTGGTTTGCCACTACCTTCTCGATAACCTTCCCAATAAAGGGAAGGTTAGAGATCGGTCTGTAGTTGGAAAAAACATCTGGGTCCAAAGAAGCCTTCTTCAAAAGGGGAGTCACCACAGCTTCCTTTAGGGAGCTCAGAAACTCACCCAATTCAAGGGAGCACTAGATTATTTGAACCAGAAATGGGCCGACGATCTCAACGCAACCCAGAATTAGGGAGGTAGGGCCTGGATATAAACTACAGCACGTAGGGCGCATCCCCTGGACGATCCGCATAATATCACTGAAAGTCGGCAGGTCAAAGGAACACCAGGAGACAGAGGATTCCGTGACCAAACACCGACCAGAAGCTTCCCCCTTAGAGTGTGCTGGACGTATCTCGGATCTGATGTCGGCAACCTTATTCGCAAAGAATTGAGCCATCTTGTCACACTCCTTTTGTGAAAAGGCTCGACGGAGCTAGAGACAGGCTGGGTTGCACAGCCTGTCCACAGTTCTGAAGAGCTGAGCCGGTCGATTCTGAGTGACAGAGATCTCCCTGGACAGGAATTCTGCCTTCTTATGGGAGATCTCTGATTGGTAGAGCTGATAATGCTCCTCAAACTAAGGGTCGGCATCCAGAGCAGATTCCTCCAACGACGCCCAACTGTCGTCCCACCGCCGCAACTCCTCAAGGACCATCAAACCATGGGGCCCGAGGCGAAGAGAGAGAGGGTGACCGGACAGGAGCAACTGAGTCCAGGGCCGAGGAAATGGCTTGGTTATAGGCCAAAACCATAGCCTCTGGACCCAAGCTGGCAGTTGGAAACTCTGAGAGGTTCAACACCGCCATCAGGTCTTCAGGGCACACATCCCGTAAAGGGCAGTATCGAACCATCTCCACAGGGGCAGACCTACGAAGGGGAGCACGAAAATTGAAGCTCACGGTGTAGTGATCGGACCAACTGACAGGTTCCACCACCAAATCAGAAGCCTCAATCCCCAGGAGAAAAACTAATTCCAAGGAGTGACCGTGATTATGTGTGGCCGAGGAAACAATCTGTGTAAGGCCCAGTGATGTCATCAACTGGAGGAAGTACTGACCAAAGGCAGAAAGTTTGTTGTCAACCCAAGCATTGAAGTCGCCCAGAACCATCAGTCTGGGTGACTCCAATGCCATATCGGCGACAAAATCTTCCACTTCCTGCAGGAATCGTCTCTCGTCTCCTGGTGGACGGTAGACGAGAGCTATCCTGCAACCCACACCAGCCACAACGCTACACTCAAAGGATTCAGCCTCCTCAACTGGCACACTCGTGAGCCCCAAACTGGTCTTAAAACAGACCGCTACCCCCGCGATCCAATCAAAAGATCACAAAAGGTCTGAAAAAACTCTGCTGGAAGCCCATCAGGTCCAGAAGAACAACCTGTCTCTAGCCAATTTTATAACCGCATAATTCCATCTATCGTAACAGGAGCTACAAGCCACTGTACCTGATCCAGCAAAAGGACTTGGGGTGCTATTTGAGTAACATAAGAGTGTAAACAATTGGTCTGTGGAGGAAGTCCACTAGTATTCTTAACAGAAGTAGAAACAAGATGCAAAATAGAGGCCTTATCATGATAAACAGTACCATCAACATCCTGTAAGGCCTCCATATATTTTCTGTGTAAAACAGCCTTATGGTCCTTAAAAGAGCTAAACGTCTGTTTTGTACCCCCCCGTACCAAACCGCAATTCCTGTTTAAGGGATTTCATCCTATCATATTGGTACCTATACATAGCAGATTTAGCTTGCTGAAGCTGGGAGCTAAAATCCTGACCAGTAGAATCAGCAAGAGATATCAGCCTATGATAATGTCTTCTACACTGTACGTAATGAAAATAATCATTTCTATGATGCAAACCCACAGTGCATTGAAAAAAGGTTTTCAATTCTAACTTAGTATCCCTCCACCAGTCAAGCAAAGAATCATACATGCAAGATACAGAAAGTCGAGCCACCCAAAAGGAATTGCAAGCATCAAGAATAAATACTTGCTGCAATAAAGAAACATTCAACCTCCAAGCTGCTTTTGCAACAGGGAAACACTCACCCAACAACATTCAAAATACACAGCCGAATGATCAGAGAAAGCCAAATCAAGAATACCAGAATGAGTAACAGGTACTGAATTGGAAACCCAAAGATAATCAATCCTAATGAGTAACAGGCCTTTACGAAAAGTAAAGCCACCAGTGTCATGAAACATACGATAAGAATCCACTAAGTTGGCAGTAGCAACAATATCTTTTAAGGCATTAGAATTGCAAAACATTTTATTCGTCCGTAAACCTCTGTCATTCTTTTGAATGCCACAATTGAAATCCCCACCCCAAATGATCATTCGAGCTGTGCAAAGAAAAGGCTGTACCTTCTTAAAAAGGGCCACTCTAGCGGCCTTATTCTGAGGTGCATAAACATTAATGATGCGCAGCCTCCAAGACTGATAAGAAACATCCAGAATTAGAGCTCTACCAGGGTCCAAGTCAATCAGCTGGGAAACATGTAAATCAGGATTGGAAAACAAAATACCCAAACCATCACATTTATCAGGTCCCAATGACCAAAATGTGGGCCCCAAAGTCCAAATAGCGGAGCATTGTGCTATCTCCTTAAATGTCTTAATTCTAGTATCTTGTAAGAACAGTTTATCAGAGCACAAATGTTGCAATTCTGAGTAGATTAAATCCCTCCGCACACTATTCTTCATACTATTGACATTCAAAGAGAAAACATGAAAAGTGCCCATAGAAGGAAAAAAAAAAGAAAAACCACAAAGAAAAAGCTACTTGAAACATATCAACGTTGTGAACGGGTCTGCCATTTGAGCTTTCCAGAGACACCATCTTCTAAACCAGAAGAAGCACCAACAGAGGAGGCAACAAAGGAAGAGTCTGAGGCCAAATCCTCATCCTCCTCCTCAGTGCCCTTGGACCTTCGATTTCATCTCAATACATCAAATTTATTAGATTATAATAGTTGTTTTTTAGACCCAACCTTTCGTTCCTTACCTTTAGGGCACGGAAGAACACTCTTCTCCTGTTGTCTTTTTTTTATAAGAAACAGTATGAAAGGGCTGATCTATATCCAAAACTGGGGTGGGGTGAGGCATAACAATAGTATCAGAATTAGGAGGTATGGAAGGAAGACAGGAGACCATGGGAGTCGGTTCTACCTCTGCAAGCATATCCTCAGAGAGGGAACCAGTATCATGAAGAGATAGAGATGGAGGCTCCGGAGGGCCCACTGGGTCCGAGACGACCGCCACCATCGGGGCTCCAGAAGGCACTCGTACTGTTACAGCAATATCAGGACAACAGTCCATTGGTAAAGTAGAGTTAGACTGAAGAACAGACTCAGGCTGCAGGGGTTCAGGGACAGATAGGAGGTCCCGCATCCACCGCACAGAGGCCTGAGCACAACTCTTTTTCTGGGCCTGTGTAATAAGGGGTTCATGGGAATGGGTATCTACAGAATTATGAGAGGTCCAGGGGCATTTAACATAAGAGTGACCCTTTTCATCACAGAGACTGCAACGAAGTAAATTCAAACAAGTAGCAGCTAAATGACCTATCTCTAAACAATGAGTACATTTTAAAGCATCACAGACATTACTAAGATGCAATCAAGAGCCACACCTATGACAGGATTTAGGCTGTCCTGGATAAAACAGGGAGCCCCTATCCCTCAGCCAAAAAAAAAACAACTTGGTAAGTGAGAAACACCAGAGTTAGTCATAAATAATTTACACTTAATTTTCCATCCCCCTGTCCAGAATTGTTCAGAATCCATTATAGGGACGGGATGTTCCAAAACCTCACAACATTTTTTCAGCCAAAACAAAATATCAGCCAACTCCACTCCTTCATTCCGAAATAACACAGTAATAGTACACACAGCAGGTTTTGTAAGGGGGATGGCTAAGAAAGGGGTCCACAAAGGAGTATCCTTAAGGGAGTTATACTTTACCCAGAATTGATCCAAAGCTTCCATAGTTTTAAAGCTAACATCATAATTATGACCATTCGTATGAATTAAAGCAAAGACCTCCGATGCATAAAATTTCAGTGAGTCTTTCAAAAGGCACCACCCAGTATATATACCCTGTCCAGGGGGACCACCAAACCGCCCTTATAGAGCAGCTGGATTGCATTACAGCGAGGGGCAGGTTCTTTAAATGCTGGCTTAAACAAGTCAGCCATTCGAAAAGCAGGGACAGACCCCTTAGCTCCGGGGAGGGGGGTAAGGAAGCAGACTTCATATTCAGAACCGGTAGGTCCTCAATCTGGGAAACAGTTGGCTGCTCACTGTTAGGGGAAACTCCAGAAACAGGAGTAGGCACAGAGGCAGTCACAGAGGGAACCTCAGGAACCAGCCCAAAATCTGAACCCAAAGTAGAAAGTACCTGAGGCTGAGGAGGGTTGCCCGTCCCCCCCCACCGCCCTAGTGAGAGCAGTTTGCCATGAAAGAACAGAGTCGGCTGGAAAGGAGTCAGGAATCCTGTAGAACTTTTCCCTGAGTCCGAAATCACAAAAGTAGCATAGTCCTGCACAGTGGTGTCAGAAAGATCAGGAGACCAACCACCCATAGTAGGGATGCAACCCGCCACCAGTAACACTGAAGTAGTATCTAGGGTATTAGGAACTGGATCAGTCCCAACAGACAGTACCCCTTTGCGAAGCATCCCTAAGTGTTTCCCCAGTTTATCTGGCAAACCCATACTTGTCTTAGAGGAGCCAAGACTACTTGCAGTCATGTCTTGGTGTTCTGTCTCCATCACCATCTGTAAAGGTAACGCCGACATAGTAGTCGCACATCTGGGTTCCAGTGTTGCAGTAATACCGACACTCTGCTGTGCCAGAGATGAAGCATGCCAAAGCAAAGACTTAGAATGCGAGTGAGAGGCAATATCCATAAAGGCAGACGGCTTCATAGCAGACAAAACAGGCAAATCCACTGCACAGCAAAACTCAGCAGAATCTGTAAGTAGAGCAGAAGGACCTTCCAAAACCAATAAAATCGGTGAGTAAGACAATGAAGCTTCAACTTGGGTCTCTGGTAGAGGCGAGGCTGGGGAGGAGACCTGGTCCCCTACCTCCTGCACGTCTTCATCCGATGGCATCCCGAGGAGAAATGGTCAGCAAGCACACTGACAGCAACTCCCCCTACCTCAGAGTAGGGGAATTTTTTATTAAAGTTGGAAAGTAAAATACAGTCAAATAATACACAAAAGCAAAAGCAAATTACTTGAAACAAAATACATATGCCATCATACATAAAATACAAAACTAACATTGCAATAGACTCAAAACTTACTAGACATACTGAAAAAATAACCCCCCCCCACCCTAATAAAAGAGTAGGGGAATTTGTATTATTTCAGTAAACCAAAATTGAAAACATACAGTGTTAAATCACACAAAATAATATATAAATCATATAGAAGATAATCTATTACAAAGATATATCATCCAAACAATGTAAAACGAAAACTGCAAAACAGTCCCAACCCCCCACCCCCACTTACAAAATGAGTAGGGGAACTTTTGTTATCATAGACAGCAAACCAAACAATAAATTCAATCAATGTTAAGTCACATTAAAGAAAATGATACAGCATATTGTTTTCATAATAGAAAACAAAGATTATACATGAAACGAAAGGGAAAAAAAAGAAGAGAAGAAAAAGCAAATAGAAAACATTAATTCAATACATCCAAAATAATTATTCTAAATTAACCCAATGAAGTTATAGCCAATCTACAGAATCCCATCTAGAGTGACATATAAATGGAAAATTTCCCATAATCCTGCCTTTTCAATCTCAATATTGCATTAGCAACCATACCAAATAATGCTTCTTGTGAAAATATTGTTGTTGAATGGTGAAACGGCATCTCACATGCCATATATATAGTATTTAAAACAAAGCAAAATCAAACATAAAGTCACTTTATCATATTGCACAGTGGTTACTGGCAGAATCCCTATACACAACATATCTAACGTCATAGGGTATAAAGGAAAGGTAGGCCATTTTCATAAAACAAGACTCCAAAATCCTTTTATAAAAGGACATTCCAAAAATAAGTGTTCCATTGTCTCCACTAATTCAAAACACATACCCCTAGGGCAATACCGATCAGTAATTTGCTTATGTTTTAGATTTGCTCGGACATTTAATTTTCCATATAGGATAACCATAACACATCCCACATATGAGGTGGAATCGGGGAGGTTAACATATTGCCAATTGCAAGTTTTATAGGAGATGGAAAATAATCAAATGGAGCGAATCTTGAAAATACTTTTGTAAAATATATGCTGTATAATTCTTTCTAGTAAAATGCAAAAAGGTATGCCTTGAAATAGCCCATAATTTAATTTTCCCAAAACATACTTTTAAGAGATTGTGGGAGATGGTTTATGGAACGTTGTCTCGGGAATACCTCATATTCAGGCCAGAAAAGACATAAATCTCCCAGAGTATCCTGAAGCCATGGTTTCCATTGTGTGTCTCTATCTATAAACAGAAGTTTTAAATTTGTATAGAGAAACATAGTAAAGAAAAAAACTACAGGATGTAACATTTTTAGGCCCCCATGTTTTTTCTCCCTAAACAACAAGGCTCTCTTTATGGGGTTCAATCTACTGCCCCATATACAAGCAAAAAAGCATCCATATAACTGTGTCTCCAAAGCTAAAGGAAGACTAAAAACCGCACTTAAATATAAAAATATGGGTAATAAGAATGTTTTAACCAGTTGAATCCGTTTCAGTTTAGGCAGTCTCCATGTATTCCAGACATCTACCTTAGTTTGACTTCCTTTAGTTTAAATTTCCAATTTAGATATGCTAAATCTCCTGCTCCGAATAAAAGACCCAAAATTTTACAAGTATCCTTAATTACCGGAATGCCTATAACCTGTGTAAGATGAAAATACTCTATCCCCAGTGTTATACAATTACATTTCTCATAGTTAATTTGTGCACCGGTATATAACAAAAACCCTGTAAAACGTTTTTGAAAACCCTTGCAGAGGAAGATCCCAATCGAAAACATAAATCATCCATAGGCAATACATTTAACTTCAGGATCAGTACTTGAAAAGGAGAGTCCCCTGATACTGTCATGACCATACACCCGCCTAATTAAGGGATCTATAGTAAATAAATACAAAGGGCACTAAGAGGACATCCTTGACGCACACCCGTAATATGGGATATATAGTCCCTACCCACCCATTACAAAAAGCTTGAGCAGTAGCATTGGCATAACAGGTTTTTATCCATTCTATAAAGGTATCGGGTACACCATACCCAACTAAACAGTCCCATAAATAACCATGTCTTACATTATCAAAGGCTTTTGCCTGGTCTAAACTCAAAATCAAACCTGTAAGTTCCCCTGTAGATCCCTTTTGAAAAAGTTCCCGCAAAAGTATTAGACTATCGGTAATGTTCCTATTTGGAATGGAACATGTTTGTGCCGGATGTAAAAGGGAATGTGCATTAAGTAACAATCTGTTGTTTAATATTTTGGTAAATAGTTTAAAATCTGTATTTAATAGGGTTATAGGTCTCCAGTTTAACAAATCCCCTCTATCTCCTTTTTTATACATAAAAACTACAAGCCCCTCGTTCATACTTTTTGGTAATATCCCCGAGGATAGTATTTCATTCAAAACACCTGTAAATTCTTCCAACAATTGCTGAAAAATTATTTTATAAATTTCATACGGAATACCATCATTCCCTGGGGCTGTACCAGCTTTTACTTGTGCCAACTCTCCAGGGACCTCTTGTTGTAATATAGTGCTACTAAGTTAACTGACCCTGAATCTGAAATTTGGGGTAAATTACATCCTCCCAACCAGTTCTCATGTGTGTGACTCAATGTTTCAGTAATACCAAAAAGTTTCTGTACATGTAAATCAACAATCCGCATAACCTCTCTGGTATGTGTGCACCAAATCCCTGCCTGATCATTAAGACCTGTCATATGTTTCTGATGTCTTTGGGAAGCACTAAATTGAAATGAATTCAGAAAGGCCTTTGTGCCTTGGGTACCAAAACGGCGTTCATTTTCTAAAGATTTTGCTCGATCATATTGAAAATTATTCATCTTTTCTCTTATTTCGTATAACTGGGGGAGGACTGAAACCTCACCATTGGCCACACAAAAGTGTAAATCCAAAAATTCCTTTCTATAATTTAAGTAAGTATCAGTTTTGTATTTACCATATAATCTCCCTATTGATTGAAAAAAACATTTAATTTCAGTTTTTGTATCCATCCACCATTCCCGATAAGTATCATAGAGACATAACACAGATTTCCTGGCCTTTAAAATAGCTAGAAAGCCATCTTCAATTGTAGGAAGAAGTAATAGAGCCAAGTTCATTCTCCAGTACCCTGGACCCCGATGCATAGACATATGACTTGCCACCGTAGCTACTATAATTACATGGTCAGGGGAAGTAACAGCCAATGTTCTAGTATCAGTCACCTGTAGGGAATCGGAAAGAAACCAAAAATCTATTCTTGTGGCCTTATTGCCTTGAAAAAATGTTTTTGCCGGATTCCCTGAAAGGGCCATAACATCACTAAGGCCTGTTGAACAAGTAAATTATTAAGACAAGTAGCATCACAAAACATTTTGGTGGTTCGGCATCCCCTATCTGTATTGTATCTACTACAATTGAAGTCACCCCCCAAAAAAACATACTTTGAAGTAAATAAATAAGGTTGAAATAAGCGAAATATTTCAATACGTACAAATTTTGTTTGAGGTGCATAAACATTGATTAACCGACACTGTAAACCGTTAATCACTACATCCAACAACAATACATGACCAGGGACAAGATCAACTAGTTGTATCACCTTTGCAGTGGGACTATTTGGGGCTACACTACACCACTACAGGGGTCTTCACCCATAGACCAATAGGTAACCCCCCATCTCCAGCCAGCAGTTGCTAATTCAATATCGAGTTTGGTATGTAACCTAGTATCCTGCAAAACCACATCATAATCCTTTTTCTCAAAAAGTGATAAAATCAACACCCGCTTCCTCTCGGATAACATACTATTCACATTTAAAGAAGCTACGAAAGATTATAAACTGCTACCATCAAGAGAGGGAAACGACCAGCCATATTTTTGAACGCATTTTAACATATTATTTTTCTTGTTCCTTTCCTCATTCCCAATCTATTTTTTTCTTTTGCCTAAATCAGTTTTTGCCAAATTTTGGTCTATATCAGACGTACCATCATGTTGTGAGGAATTTACAGAAACTGAGTCAGACTCCGTCCCTGTGTCATCTTGTAATACAATAAAAGGATTATGTGTAGCCATCATAGGGGGTTCAGGAATCACCATGCTAATATTGCCAGATCGAAGACTACGTCTTCTGGAAGATACCAGAGTAAAGGCCTCTTGGGGAGGGAGCGGTGGAGGCATTGAAATCAAACTGCCGCTAGAAACCGCCACTTGAGAGACAGGATTTTGTGTCGCTGACAGAGGCTCAGAAACATCAGGGTGTATCTGCGACTGAGGTTCTTTTTGAATCAATGCACAACCATGATTACCAGAAATATGTGGTTGAGGTCTCCCAGAGGGTGTGGTAGGGGTTTTATTCCTAGGGCAGCTTTAACCGCCGTATTGATGTAAAAATCTTGAATACTATAGTCTCCAGATTTATTTTCAGCTTAAAGGGCAATCAACAAAAGAATGTGCATCTTCACACAGTGAACACTTACTGGGGTGATGACAGTCAGTAAGGACATGTCCTTGTTCTCCACATTGAGCACATTTTACCACTTCACAC
This sequence comes from Neoceratodus forsteri, assembly GCA_016271365.2. Classification (NCBI taxonomy): domain Eukaryota; kingdom Metazoa; phylum Chordata; order Ceratodontiformes; family Ceratodontidae; genus Neoceratodus; species Neoceratodus forsteri. The sequence continues at coordinate 829,114,221 of CM057452.1, forward strand.
ATCCTACTCAGGTGCCTAGGAGAGCCACACTTATAACAATGTCTTGGTTGGCCTGGATAAAAATAAACCCTTATCCGACCCAAATAGAAACAACTAGGTAAATGCTGTAGACCTTCATCATTTTGAAATAGATTAACCTTATATCTCCACCCTCCATTCCAGAAACCTTCATCATCCAATATAGGTTCAGGATTCCCCTGAACAGTACATTTTTCACCTCAGTACGTTATATCTTCTACATTTACTCCCTCATTCCGAAAAAGTACATTTATTACTTTAAAGGATTGTTTGGTGAGAGGTATAGCCTGAAAATGTAACCACGCTGGGTTAGTTTTAAAAGAGCATATCTCATCCAAAATTTATTTAGCAAATCTGGTGTACGAAAACTAATGTCATAATTGTTATCCCCTGGGTGTGTATAAGGGCATACACCTCCCCTGGAGAAAAACCCAGCATTTACTTAATCAAAACCTTCCCTACATAAAACGATCTGGCATACCATCCATAGGACCTAGGAACCTTAACGCACTGCATTCCTTTGTTTTGCCAAAGTAACTGGTTTTTAAATAAACTAGCAAATGTAACAGGGGTTGTGAGATAACAGGCTGATCCTGTACTGGATTTAACTCAGAACCCAAAACATTTGCATAACTTAAAACTTCAGAGTGACAGTTTGCCCTAACGTGGGCTCTGATAGCAAAGAACCATTTGATAGTAAATTAGAAATACTGGTTTGAGGAGACACACATAAAGAAGAGTGTACAGTTATTACAGGAAGTTTCAAAACAGTCTGGCCCATAGCTAGATACAGCATCCCTTGATGCAGATTTGGCCTTTTCCCCATCTGCTACGCTTTGTTCCCAGCAGAGGGATTATTGGGTCGGCTATCCAGCCTCCCTCATCTGATTGTATCCAACCTGCCTCCTGGAGAGCTTGCTGAGGGACCAGGATTCATTAACCACCAGATTAGCATCCTGAGGTGGGGTTTCATCCGTCGATTGATCTAAAAACTGGGGCCTTTTAGAACCTTAGGCACAGTACCTGGTAGGCCCGAAGGAGAGTCCAAACGGGCCTTTTCTTTTCTATCCTCCTCAGCTTGTTGTTTTAATTCATTGAACTCAGCCAAAGCTTCTTTTATCAGCTGCCGTTTTCCAACAATACATTAAGCTCCTCAGACCCTTGCGAAGAGCTGGAGCTCCCACACAAAACTGCAGCTGTTACCCATCATTTCTCCCGAGATCCCAGGCTCCATCAGAAACCTCAATGTTTTGCTCCAATTCCACACTCCCAATGACTCCGATCGCACTAATACTTCAGGCTGCAGGGATTCCGGTACGCTATGCTGGCCACCATCAAGGTGCATCCCAGCTGTACCACTGTCCCGCGACGGATGATTTAGGAGTTGAGCAACATCCATCCTACTTCCACTGCTCTCTGCAGCCATCCGGAAAGCTGTACTATGTTCCCCGCTGAGCCTTGTAACTCAGCCACAGCATGTCCTCCTCCACTGTCCTCCTCCTCCGCCCATCTTGGTCCCACCAGAAAATAGGGTCCCCTGCTCACAGGAAGCAGGAAGTAGGGAATTTCCCTGATGCCTTGGCCAAATTTCCCTCATTCACTAAAAATACCACCAACAGCTTCATCAGGTTCAAGGTCAGTTGGCATTCATCTGTATCCCCTTCCCCCAGGCTGTGCCTCAAAATAGGCAGGATTTGTCTAGTCCACTTACCTGGTCAACAAAAACTAAATAAAAATAAAAAATAAATAAATAATCTTGCAATGGCAGAGGTTAGCTCATCCTTAATGATTCATTCTAGAATTTTACAACAGACTGGAGTTAAACTAATAAGTTAGTTATCTGAAATACTTTTAGACCCTTTTTTGTAAAGTGGTATTACATTGGCATGTTTCCATCTAGTTGAAACCAGTCCAGTATTTAAACTTGTGTCAAAAAGAATTTTTAAAGGGACGCGAAGATGATCTTTTATTAAATGAATTAAATCACCAGAGATTCCATCTGGGCTGGCAGAGGATCCTTTTTTACTTCCTTCAATTTAGATTTGATGGTCTCTAATGGTATATCTACATCGTGAATTGGTTGGACATCTAATGTGGCATTACAACTTACATTATTGTTAGAAAAGGCCTCACAGAACTGTAAGTTAAAAAATTCAGCCATATCACTAGGTGATATAAGGTTTTTGTACCAGAATTAATAGGGCCAAACTTGCACTTCTGTTTTTTTAAGGAGTTGATGTAATTGAACATTAATTTACTGTTTCCATTTTGTGCCTGTTAGGCTAATAATTTCTGCATAGATATTTTGGCCTTTTTGATTTCTTTTTTACAGATTTTTTGAACATGCCTGAATGCAGTTAAAGTTATGTCACATTTATTGGAATGATATTTTTTATATAATTTGTTTTCTCTTTTTTTTATCAATTTCTGTAATTTTAAGTTAAGCCATTTTGGTTGATGACTTAATTTCTTTTTTGTAACCTTAGGTATGAATTTGTTAACAGCATTCAAAATAGTTGTGGTAAAAAAAATTCCACATATCGTTGATATTTTTATTATTTAACATAGCAGACCAATCAATAGCAGCAAGATAGTTATTCAAAGCTATAATGTTTGTTTTATGAAAAGCAAATATTTTTGTGATATTAAGTTGGTGTTCTTAAATTTATTTCTATATGCCACTATGACTTTTGAAAAGTTTGCAGTGTTGAGCACAATGGAATTCCAAATTAACAGTTCAAAGACAAGAAGCACTGCCAAAGCTGGACTTGAACTTTGTTTCCTTCCATTATTGGAAAGGTAATTTGATGTTCCTGTGTAAGGTAATTTGATGTTCTTGTGTTATGAGCTGGGTGGTCAATCAACATGGACTGGTTTCCACAGGAGGAAGAAACAGATAGGGAGCTGATGCTAGCCATCCAGAGGATGGCAGACAAGGGTGAGGTAGTACTGGTTGGAAATTTCAATATTCCAGACGTGGACTGGAGCATCCCAGCAGCAGCATCAACTAGGAGCAGATTTATCCTGAACTCCCTTCAGGGTGCCTTCCTCAAGCAACTGGTCATGGAACCAACTCGGCAGAAGGCAATACTGGATCTTGTGCTCACAAACAGGGACAGTGTGATGGGGGTAAGAGTGGGGGAGCACCTGGGGAACAGTGACCACCAGTCACTGTGGTTTGAAATCACAGAAAGAGCAGAACCAAACCACACAAAAACATGTATCCTGGATTTTAGGGGGGGAAACTTTGAGAAAATGGGGAGATACTTGAAAGAGGCATTAAGGGAATGGGGCAGGAATCAGGGGTTGAGGAACAGTGGGAAGTATTTAAAATGGGGATTACAAGAGCAACAGAATTATGTATTAAGCAGGTTAGCAAGAGGAAAAGGAAGAGGAGACCATTATGGTTTCCAAAGAGGTAGCAAAAATGAAAGCAAAAAGATTGCATTCAGGCAATACAAAAGACACAGGCAGAAGGGATAGGAGAAGTACCAGGAGAAGCAAAGGGAGGCAGGGAGGTCAGTAAGGGAAGCCAAAGCTCAGACAGAAGAACACATTGCAAAATCAGTGGGTAGAGGGGACAAAACCTTTTACAGGTACATAAGTGAAAAAAGAAAGGCAAAGGGAGGGATAGTGAGACTGAAGGGGGAGGATGGGGGCTGTGTGGAGGATGACAACAGTAAAGCTGACATATTGAACAGGTATTTCTGCTCAGTCTTTACTGAGGAAGAGGAGGGTAATGGATCTGAATGGAGTACAAGGGGTGAGAATGGTGCAGAAATGGACACAAGTCCCTTTACACGAGAAAGGGTCCTGAAGGAACTGGAAGTAATAAGAGTTGATAAAGCAATGGGGCCAGATGGGGTGCACCCCAGGGTCCTTAAAGAACTAAGAGAGGTGGTGGCTGAACCTCTTGCTATCCTGTTTACGATCACTAGAAACAGGGAGGTACCCAAAGACTGAGAATAGCAGATGTAGTCCCTTATACAAAAGTGGGAACAAAGAGGAAGTGGGGAACTACAGACCAGTCAGCCTCACCTCGGTAGTGGGGAAGATCATGGAAGCACTACTGAAGGAGAGATTGGTGGAACATCTGGTTGTCAATGGACTACAGGACCCAAGGCAGCATGGTTTCACCAGGGGAAGGTCATGTCAGACCAACCTCATTGAATTTTTTGACTGGGTGACTAGGGAGGTGGATCAGGGGAGGGCAGTGGACATGGCCTATCTGGACTTCAGCAAGGCCTTTGACACTGTGCCACATAGAAGACTATTGCACAAACTGGGGAATATGGGTGTGAGCAGGACAGTAGTGCGGTGGGTAGGTAACTGGCTGGGCAGCAGGACACAGAGGGTGGTGGTAAATGGCTGTCACTCCACAGAGGGAAGAGTGACCAGTGGGCACCACAGGGACCGTGCTGGGACCGGTACTATTCAATATCTTCATCAGTGACATTGCGCAGGACCCAGAAGGCAGAATTTCACTGTTCGCTGATGACACAAAGCTCTGTAACAGAGTAGACACACCAGAGGTGTAGACAGAATGAGAAGGGACCTGCAGAAACTTGAAGAATGGTCAGGGTTTGGCAGTTGAAATTCAATGCAAGGAAGTGCAAGATAATGCATATGGGGCACAAAAACCCTGGCACAATATATCAGTTGGGGGTGAGGATATAGCATGCACCAAGCAGGAAAGGGATCTTGGAGTTATCATCTCTGATGACCTCAAGGCAGGAAACAGTGTGACAAGGCAGCAGGTAAAGCAAATAGGATGCTGGGATGCATAGGCAGGGCATCACCAGCAGGAAAAGGGAGGTCATAATTCCACTATACAAGACACTAGTGAGGCTGCACCTGGAGTACACTGTGCAGTTCTGGAGACCTTACCTACGTAAGGACATAGACAGGGTAGAGAAGGTTCAGAGGAGGCGACAAAGATGGTGCATGGATTGCATCACAAGTCCTATGAGGACAGGTTGAAGGCACTGAACATGTACTCCTGGAGGAGAGGAGGAGAGAGGGATATGATAGAGACATGCAAGTATCTTACAGGGAGGAACAGGGTGCAGGAATGCACTATTTTAAGTGAAAAGATGTTCCAGGACTAGGGCATGGGATGAAGTTGGAGGGAGGACGATTCAGAGGAAACGTGAGGAAGAATTTCTTCACAGAACGGGTGGTGGACAAGTGGAACACCCTGCCAGAGGAAGTGGTGGGGGCTGAAACAATCACGGGATTTAAGAATGCATGGGATAGACATAAAGGAATTCTGGAGGTCAGGGGTAAGGGGCAACAGACTTCCTGGAAAACATAAACTGAACTTACAAACTTAAATGGGCAGACTGGGTGGGCCATAGGCCCTTATCTTCCGACACTGTCTATGTATCTATGTATCTATGTATGTTGTTGTCCGCTCCCAGCTGCTTTTGTCCTCACTCTCCTGCTCCTCCTCCTACTATGGTGATGTCCACCCCAATCCTGGTCCCCCTTCAATGAACTCTCCTACCACCCCCTTCACACATCCTCCACTCTCCTAGCCCTCCTGAATGACCTAAAAATGATCCACCTAAATGCCCGCAGCCTCACCAACAAACTACCCATACTGCAGGTCATGGTCCTCGAGTATAAACCTGACATCATCATCATCTCTGAAACTTGGATCTCGGGCCCTATCACAGACCAAGAAGTCCTTATTCCTGGATTCACCATAACTCGAATGGACAGACAAGGAAGAGGTGGCAGAGTGGTGATCTATGTCTCTACCTCCCTGCAGCACACAGTCGTGTTGAAAGTAACATCTCCTTCCTCTCACAAAGCTATCCTCCTCAGCCTGAAGCTTCCATACTCCTGCCATCTATTTGTCACAGGAATATGCTGTTATCCTGGCCAACCATCCTCCCAAGTCACAGATCTGATCAAGAAAATAATGGCCCTTGCCCACTCTTTTGAGCTGTACATACTGGGTGACCCTAACATAAATTGGCTCTCTAACAGACTAGCCAAAACTCGGTCTGACATAGAGTCACTAAACCTAACTCAACTAATACAGGAACCTACTCACCTGAACTAGAGAACTAATAACCATTCCCTTCTAGACATAGTCCTCACTTCGCACCCTCACAGGATCAAGGCCACTGGCCTCCTACCTGATGCATTAAGTGACCATCATCCCGTATGCATGGTGCGCAAAATACATAGGCAAAAAGTACCGCACATAGTCCTCTTAACCCACACCAACTCCTCCCTGGACACTCTACCTCTGCACTGTGACCTCACCAACACTGACTGGTCCCCACTTGCCATCTGTACTTCAACTGACGCTGCTCTCCAACTGTTCTGCGATAAGTTCCTCCATGTTTGGAACCAACACGTACTGCTGCATAAAATCAGAGTCCGGGGAAACTACCTGCCCTGGGTAACTCCAGAGCTTCTGTCTTGTCAAAGAGCCCGGGATGCTGCTTGGCGTAAGCACAAGGTAACCAACTGCCCCAGAGACCTCCAATGATACAAGGAGCTTTGAAATAAGTGCAACAAAGCTATCCAGCTGGCCAAAACTGAACACTACCAGGCTAACTTCCATGCCAACACAAACAAACCTTCCAAATTCTGGAAAGTTGTCCAGTCCCTCTTTTCCACTTCCACCAAGCCCCCCACTCCTACCCTTAGGCTAAATCTCTCAGACATCTCAGATCCTTTGACAGTCACTGACTGCTTTAACTCCCATTTCACGTCCTGCACTGCAATGCTCCAAACAGCCCTCCAATGCACATACACTCCTCCACAGGCCTGCCCCTACTCCCTGCTTCTCCTTCCTCTACTCTTCCAGCTCCCTCTCCTCCTACCCCTTCTCCTTCATCCACATCTCCCCCTGCTGTTGCATTCCAAGCCCTTCAGTCTATCAACCCTACTAAAGGGCTCCTCCCCAGATGGCCTGGACCCTAAGTTCCTTTCTCTCTCTCTCTGTCTGTCCCCACCATAGCCTATCCTATATGCATTTAGCTAAACCTCTCCTTTGTCTCTTCCACTGTCCCTGCAGCTTAGAAACATGCCACAGTTCTACCACTCCCCAAAGGGGGAGATCCCTTTTCCCCTAGTAACTACCATCCTATCTCTCTCCTTCCTACTCTGTCTATGCTCCAGGATCACATAGTACTTGAACAACTCTCCTCCTACATTGCTGACTCCTCTCTTCTCCCTCCATTTCAAGCTGGCTTTAGAAAACACCACTCCACTGCCACCTCGCTCTTATGCCTGACTGACACTTATTGCCACGGGCATGGACAAAGTCCATATAACCTCAGCTATTTTTACTGACCTGGCCAAGGCCTTTGACACGGTCTCGCACCCTATACTCCTATGCTGCCTCAGGACTGCTTTTGTCTCCCCTAATGCCACTGAATGGTTCAAATCCTATCTGTCAGGTAGAACTCAATCTGTTCGCATACAGTAGCTGATGCCATCTCCTCACCCCTCCCCATTATCACGGGAGTTCCCCAGTGATCAGTACTTGGGCCTCTCCTTTTTTCAATCTTCCTCAATGACCTCCCTCAGGTCTGCTTATCATCTGACATACACATATACAGATGACACTGTGCTGTTCACAACTGGCAATTTGGTCCCTAATGTCACTGCCAAGCTACAACTGGATTTAGAAAAGGTACAACGCTGGTTAAGCGAGCACCACCTCTTCCTAAACTCCATGACTGTTGGTACTAGGCAGAGGTTGGCAAGGCTTCCCTCTTTACCCACCTTTTTCACCTTAGATGGGACTGGATTAGAAGACACCTCTTCCTTCCACTACCTCAGAATTTGGCTGGATAGGAACCTAAACTTCCTCATCTACATTGATGCTATCCTAAAGAAACTCCGGCCTAAGCTAGGGGCCCTCTATCGTAGCAGGGGTAGTATCTGATATCCGGTTAGGTGGGAATTGGTATATAAAATGATACTGCCAACCTCTGACTATTGTGATGTTGTATACGGAGCTGCCCCTCAATCCTCTTTATCCAGGGTTGAACCTCTCTTCAACTCCTTCTGCTGGTTTGCCGTGGATGCCCCTGCTCTGACACATCACTGCACTCTTTACCGCTCTCTAAATTTTCCAATCACTTTAACAGGGGAACACTGCATGCAGCAAAGTTTACCTCTAAATTCTGGCTAGGCTCACTCCCATCATACCCATCCACCTCCTTATCCACCCCTCACCCATCCAAATACACCCTCCGATCTGAGGACACCCGCTCACTAAATATACCTTACAGAAATACTACATCCAGCCAATTGGCATTCTCCTATCACCTACCTAAGCTCTGGAACCAACTACTGACCCAAATCCGCCACTCCTCATCAGCCTACACTCTCACTCTCTCTGCATTCCTAGCAAACTACCTAGTGATGAACTGCAACTGCACCTAGCTCCGTGAGGCCCTGCCTAACTGCTGGTCTATACCTCCTCCTTCCTCCAGATGGGCCAAATATGCCCTATCCCATACCCTTCTTGCAAGCCTGCACTTTCTGCAACTTAGTGCTTTCTATTCACCTCTACTTCCCACCCCCCATATACTCTCTACTGTCCCCCCTGTCAGTCGCTCTCAAATGTTTCCTAGTCTAGAAATGATGTTAGCTATTGTTTGGTTGTAAACTGTTCAGTCTGCTAATATATATAGTGTTAATCTAGTTACTGATGTATGTATCATGTTATATTACTCATTGTCCCACTCCCCTTCCCCCAGGACATACCATGAAATGGGCTTCTTGTTCAGTGTAACCTTCCTGGTGAAACATTTCAATCAATAAATTAATAAGTAGTTACATACTGTAACTGTGGATGGGTAGCATTGTTGTTGTTATGTGTGAATATGTGGTTTTAATATGTGTCAGTACTGCACTTGGTTTTAGTGAATTGGTGTATTAAACATGTGTGAGCTTCAAGTTTATTTTTATTAAACTTTTGTGTGTGTGAGAGTATTGTGATTTGCATTTTGTTGGTGTTGCTTGTGAGAGCACTGTGTGTTTATGTTTGCCATTGTTGGTGTGTCTTTTGGCGTCTGTGTGTGTGTGAGTTTTGTGTATGTGCATGAGAGATCATGGGTGTGGCCATGATCAGCAGAAACAGAGCATGCTGCAGAGTTCTATGGATGCTTTGTTTAATCTTCTGCAATACACTTTTGATGATTTGGAGACCAGACCCTTTTTATGTTGCTTGCACGCATGTGCAAGAAACATAGTGCCATCATCGGAGATTTCAGAGGTGTGTCACCTCCTCCTCCAATTCAGTCAGTGAGCTGGCAGGCGCCTCTGAAGTGCATTTTGGGGTGTCTATGATACGTTCAAAATGCAGTGGCCTACTGATTGAAAGGGGAACTACGCTTCAGTGAGCAGCGATAAGAAGTGTAGCTCCCCACATGCAGGCATGCGCGTCTCAAGATTTGATTGTAGCCGATGGGTGCCCAATCCCTGGCCGGCTGACAGCAGCCGTCCCCCCTTAGTAGTTGGTGCCATGCTGGGAGCCCACCCCAGCGTGGCAATCAGTCCTTGCGGACAGGGGTGCCCAACTCGCCGGGCTGAATGGCCCCTCGTTCCTTGTGCCATGCTGGGGCCACCCCAGCATGGCAAAGCCATCCGACATCTTTATTTTTTAAACCTATAAACAAAAAGCGGTCCCGTTGCATCTCCCGACCCCCCCTCACACCGCACCGCACCCACTGCGCCCAGCCTCCCCACACCCCGCACCCCATACTACCTCCGGACTCCGGTAGCGATGATCTTCGGTGGACGGGGAACACGTCTGCACTCTTCAAGCCGACCGTGAACTGAGGAAATGCGGTAAGCTATATAATGGGCTAGATGGGGGGTTCAACTATTGCATATCTCAGGCATTTTTGGGAATTTTGCCAAATTTTCAACATGAGGTTTTTGGACCTTCTCATGAATGATGTCACTGTCATGGTGTTGTCAGGCCCGAAGGGTGATTTCGCCGCAGTGACTGCAAAATCACCTTCGGGCCTGAATACCACCATGACAGTGACATCATTCATGAGAAGGGGTCCCAAAAACCCCATGTTGAAAATTTGGTGCAAAAATTCCAAAAAATGACTGTTTTACGAGCGTGCGTTGCGCAGTTCCTACGCAGGCTCGTAAGTTCATAAAATTTCAATATTTTCACTCCAGATTTTCAACATTGCCATTTTACTACACCTTCTTATGAGCAGTACAGCTGTCATTTTTCACATCTCACCCAAAATGTGTTTCCGCCCTTGTAGCGCAGAATGGCACAGTCGGAGTGCGAAATCAATGTATGGGACAAATTAAGAAAATCACAGTGACACTGTTCATGAGCAGAGGTCTTAAAATGGCTATGTTGAAAATTTGGTGAAAAATTCCCAAAAATGACTGTTTTACAATGTGCGTTGCACAGTTCCCACACATGCTCGTAGGTTTGCGAATTTTCAATATTTCCACTCCAGATTTTCAACATTGCCATTTTACCACACCTCCTTATGAGCAGTACAGCTGTCATTTTTCACATCCTGCCCAAAATGTGTTTCCGCCCATGTAGCGCACAATGGTGCAGTCGGTGTGCAAACTCAATGTATGGGACACAGTAACAAAATCACAGTGACATTGTTCATGAGCAGAGGTCTTAAAATGGCTATGTTGAAAATTTCATGAAAAATTTCTTAACAATGACTGTTTTACGAGCGTGCGTTGCGCAGTTCCTACGCACGCTCGTAAGTTCGCAAATTTTCAATATTTGCACTCCAATGACTTCCAAATACCTAAACAGCACATAGAAGCAAGCAACATTCGGCATTGACAATTGCTTGTTAGTCAAGGTTTTCATGTGTTTCAAGCTGGCTAGGACAGGGATTTATTATAAACAAAGGCTAGTAGAATTTCTTGTAAGGGAGAGGTGAGGAGCAAACATGGGCCTGGCAGTGAGACAGACCTGTGGTGACTTGTGCTTTCTGGATGTGGTGTAATGAACAAGGGGAGACATGAGTAGATGTACTGTAACTAAGGAAATGCACAAAGCAGCTGGGGGAACGGGCAACCAGGTGCCAAGGGCATGAAAGGTATACTCTTCCAGAGCATGCAAGTGTGAGATACTAAACAAAACTCTGAGCACTTATCTCATTTTTGATTATTTCCCCTTTTCTCAACTAAATCAGGTTTGTATCATTCACAACTGTCCACTTGAGAGAGCAGGTGATCAGTGCTCATGCAGGTCTTAGCAAAAAAAGCCCTACTAGGTAAACTGTTCCCAGGTGTCCTATCCCTCCTTAGCCCCTTAGCCTCCAAGTACTCAACTGGGGGGGGTTCAGCACAACTCCATGATGCTTCCTAGAAGAAAAACCTCCCTGGGTCCATCTTATTTCTCCATTAGCTTCCCTGAACTTTGGAGTTTCCTCACACCATCTCTCAAAACCTCTGGCTCACTTACCACCTTTAAGTCCCAGCTGCTAGCCTCACTCAACCCTCATTACTCCTGTAACTGCTATCTCTGATTTACTTACTTCCCCCAAAATGTAGATTTTTCTTTTAGTCAGTATTGTTCTGCTATGCATTGTTGTCAAATCACTGATGTATAATGCACACATTACTGTTTTAATGCTGGGCTGTACCTTGAACACCCTTGATGCATTACTCAGCTGTCATTTCTTATGTCTGCCATGCTGTGTTACTCTGCTGTGGACTGCCATGTCACTTATCATTGTAAATATGTATCATTTGTTTGCTGTATTTGTATTACTTAACTGTACCTATGCCTATCTGTTATTTGACCATAGATCCTTTGAAAATAGGCTCTGCCTAAAGGATCTTGTGAGTAATAAATAAAATAATTAAATGAATAAAGATTCACTGCCGAGACAGACTCACCACAGGGTCTGAATGTGACTTTATGTCATTTTATTCAGGTACTTTACAGTATGAACAAATCTGTTAAAAACGTGAAAAATCTTAGTGCAATTATAATAGAATGCATGAGAGTTGATTACTGTTAAGGGTCAAGTTAGTAAACTTGATAGCTTTGCAGCTTTTAAAGCAGCAGATGAAGAAAGGTTCTAAGTTACTCCTAACTGAATAACTGGCATTAACGAAGATGCCTTAAGTGATAAGACTGATGTAAATACAATTCATTCAAATGGTTGACATATTAGGGAATGTATATTATATTATATTCATTTATATTCATTATTCTTTGCAAAAAACTGCTTTAATGCACCAGTTAAGGTTCAGATTAAAGCAACAAAAGTAGGGAAATGAGGTGTTAGGACCCTAATTCCCCAGCCCCCATTCTCCAAGCAGTGAAAGGAAAAAACAATACAGTTTTCACTGTCCTCAGTCTTGGTGAACCAGGAGCGGGGTCTTCCTTGGTATTCTTAACCTCAATGCTCACCCCATTCCATCACCAAATAAGGTCAGATGTGATCTGTTTTCTTCAGCCAGGGCCTACACATTGTTGGCAACATGTGGGGTGACACAGTTCTGTATGTCTGAAGACTGTATCACAATAGAGTGAGTTTTAGAGTTAAGAACCCCAAGAAAGACCCCACCCCTGATTTGCCAAGACTGAGAACAATGGAAAACATGATATTTTGCTTTTGCTGCTAGGAGAGCGTTAGGATTGGAAACCCTAATGACACATTTCCCTAATTGTGTTGCTTTAATCTAAACCCTAACTGGTGCATTAATGCAGTTTTTTGAAAAGAATTCCCTTACTTTTTGTGATAGTAGAATCATATCCTCATTCAGGACCTGTGTGAACACATTAATGTGATTATGGAACCTCAGGGGCCCAGAGAGCCCTGTACTTCTATGCCTGTATTCATGCACACATGTTTCTGGGTGTGGAAGTGCAGGACCCTCTGGGCCCTGCACTTACATTCCTCTAGAAAAGCAATTTATTTGCTTTGTTGTAATTGTTTTGTGGGGTTCACATCAAAGAAAAAATATATGAAGTGTGTTTGTTAACTCCCAACAGTTGATTGTATATGGTAAAAAATGTGTTTTTGGACTTTTTAGCCATAATTCATTAAATGTTGTTGTGGGTGTGGAAGCACAGGGTCCTCCAGGCCCTGTGCTTTCATTCCTCCCAAAAAGCAATTTATTAGTTTCATTGTAATTTTTTGTTTTGCTTTCTTTGTTTTTGTGGGGATGGAATTAAGTTTATTAAAATTGCAATGTTATGCTATGGGAATTTTCATTTTTATTATTTTAATGTTTTTCATATGTATATTTTCAGCTGGCATTTCTTAGAGGCTTGATCCTGTAGTACTCATTGAGACCATTCTTTATCTATAGATTATCCCTTAACTCTAAAGACTGACACAGTTACAGCTTGTTAAAGTTGCAATGTTATCCTATGTGAAATTTTATTTTTAAATGTTTATGTATTTTTATATGGCCCCTGAATTTTTTGCAGGGTATTATGTATTACTGTTGTAGTACTCATTGATATATTTCTTTTGATATATAGATTGTCCCTTAACTACAAATAGTGACAGAGTTATGACGTGTTAAAGTTTAAATGTGCAAAACAATTAAGTCCAAATTCTTGTTTCGTATGAAATGATCCTGCTTCGTGAGACTATGCTGTTCTCATGAAATGGGATTGGTTCATATGAAACAAGAACGTGAAAAAAATTTAAGCTCAAATTCTTGTTTTGTATGAACCGATCCTGTTTCATGAGACTGCATCATTCTCATGAAACAAGATTGGGTCATGTGAAACAAGAATGTGAAAAAAATCCAGCTAATGTGGTCCCGTTTAGCAAGATACATGTGGTGGTGCATCTGCAGGATATGATTTTTATGGGTTTTCAAAAAACTTTTTTTTTAAATGGAAACAAGATGGTCACCATAAGAAAGAAGAATTTGTTCTCACAAAACAGGATTTCCCCCCTCATGAAACAGAATTGTGTTTTGTCTGGTCAGATTTTTATTTCATATGAAACAGCTATCCAAACGATCATACTGTTCATGCTCATAATCAAAATATAAAATCCTTATAACTCTGGGACAGATTAATATTTTTTCACTAACCCAATGAAAGGCACCATTCGGGCAAGTCCTTTCTACCCTAAAATTTCAGACCAAAATCCAAACCATCTGGGCACTAGGCGTTGACAAGAAAACAGCAAAAAGAATATATATATATATATTCACTTTATACACTATCTGCACCTCGGAATCCACACATCCAACTAGAACAAAACTTGGCACATCAAGAGACACTGCCCTTGAGATTGTACATGCAAACTTCATGTAAATCTGTTGAATGGGGTGAAGCTATTAAAGTGTAAAGTTAGGGGGTTTACATTAAACAGCCTACTCCATCCTAACTAAAAAAAAGTCATTAGGGGTTGTATTTCAGTGCTGTGGTTAGTACCTCGGGACCCAAGTTCAACTTCTCCCACCACCAGTTTACTGTACATGACATGACAGAGACAATTTGGGTTAAGCTCAGTCTCTCTACATCAGAGGCCCTTATCTTGGGTTCTTGCTATCATCCCCCTAATTCATCAGTTGATATCCTAGATGCAATTCTATCTGAAATAGAACATGCAAAAGTGTTAGGTAAAATTGTAGTCTCTGGTGACTTTAATATTGGTTGAATTGATTGGCAGAAATTAAATGCAAACACGGGTCAGGGTAACAAGTTAATACATACATGTACCCAGCTGGGACTTAAGCAGAGTATACTTATCCCAACCAGAGGAGAGAATATATTAGATTTGGTACTCTGTGATGATGATATAATAGTAGAAAATATTGTAGTTAGTGAGCCAATTGGGAATAGTGACCACAATAGTATTACATTTAATATCGTACAAACCTATATTTATAATTCCAATCATACCAAAATATATTTCTATGATAAAGCTGACTTAGGTACAATGAAACACTTAAAATTCTAGAACAAGACTTGTTTAAAATTCTAGAACAAAACTTGTATACAATTGAACAATGGGCTAAAAAAATTTAATGTTATTTAACATCAATAAATGCATACATTACACAACTACTATTTAAATAACCAGTTATTGGAATCATCCAGTTGTGAAAGAGACTTGGGTATATTAACAAATAATAAACTGACATCAGATGACCATTGTAGTAAAGCAGTTAGATCCACTAATATTGTAATAAGACAAATTAAAAAAACTTTCATTAGTAAATCAGAAAATAATTTGATCCCACTATATAGAGCATATGTCAGACCACACCTGGATTATGGTTCTCCCTTATGGAGTCCTTATAAAAAAAATGACATAAATCACTTAGAACAGATACAAAGAAGATTGACTAAATCTATTCCAAGATTAAAAAATAAGTGTTATGAGACCAGGTTACAACAAACTGGTCTCTACCCATATTAAGAAGAGAAGGGAGATTTACTTCTAATGTATAAATTGGTTCACAATCCTAAATTACTTAATATATGTGGATTGGAATTTGCAGAAAAAAGAATTGTAGGAAGATTACACTCTAATCAACTAAAAGTAGAATGGGCCAATAACAAAAATTACGATAACTTTTTCAATATAAGGGCAGCACAATTTTGAAATTCTTTACCACCCACAGGTGTAGATTCAGCTAACTTTGAGATTTTCAAAACTAGGCTTGATCACTGGTTATTGGCCTAATAATAATAATAACATTCAACCAAATGTCCCACTATCGAGAGAGGACAATCTAGATGGGCCTTGAGCCTTCTTTTGTCCTAATTTATCAAGTAAATCCAGTAAACACATTATTGGAAATATCAACTGGGATTCCTTATTGATAGGCTCTACCCCAGAACTTTACTGGGAAAATTTTAGAAACATCATGTGTCAACTTAAGGATCTATATATTCCATCTACAATTAAAAATGAGAACCAAAATAAAGTTCCCAAATGGATGAACCCATCCATCAAAAAATGTATTAGACTAAAACGCAAGAAGTATATTAGATTTCAAAAAACTAAATCTTCTACAAATCGGACTTCCTACATACAGATACAAAGAAAATGTAAGAATATGATTAAAAGGGCTAAATCTAACTGGGAGCTAAAATTAGCATCCACTGCTAACAAATCCAACAGCAAGCACTTTTATTCTTACATTAACTCTCTGAGGAAACCTACCTGTCAAGTTGGACCTATACTTGACAATGAGATTTTAATACATGATCCAAAAAAATGGCTGATCTGTTTAATCAAAATTTTTGCAAAGGTTTTTCTGGCACTTCTAAATCATCATATGACACAGTTTTGTTAGATACTACTAATGTTTCACCAGTTACATTTTCTACTGACACTATTAAGGACAAGATATTGACACTAAAAGGCAAATACAGTCCAGGTCCAGACAACATAGCAGGACATTTATTATTTTTATTAGTGGATGTTATTGTCATTCCCTTAAAACTGATGTTTGATTATTTTTTGGCTATGACTTTTGTTCCACAGGATTGGAGAGAGGCTTATGTTATCCCTATTTATAAAAAAGGCCAAAAAAATAACTGGGAAAATTACAGGCCAATAAGTTTAACATCCTCTGTTTGTAAATTATTGGAAGGTTTAATTAAAGACATGATATCACCTGTTTTTGACTGCCATGATGTTGAGCAACATGGTTTTAAAAAGGGCAGAAGCTGTTTAACTAATTTAATCTGCTTCTATGAACAGACTAGTTCCTTATACCATGTGATGTAATTTACATTGACTTCAGTAAAGCCTTTGACATCATGCCTCATTGGGCTCTAATTATCAAACTTCATAAGCTAAATATAAGCAGTATTGTAGTTAATTGGATAATTAATTGGCTTCAAAATCGCTCCCAGCAAGTGTCTGTTGATGGGAACAAATCAGTTAGGGGGTCAGTGACAAGCGGGGTACCTCAGGGCTCGGTATTGGGCCCATGCCTGTTTCAGGCATTTATTGCTGATCTTACTTCAGGCTGTTCACCTTTTACCATTAAATATGCAGATGATGCAAAAATAGGTGGCCCCTGCGCCTCTGATTACCAAGCCAACATTATCCAAAAAGACCTTGATCACATTTCTACAGGGAAAGACCTGGGGTATGTCTTTGAATATCTCTAAATGCAATGTAATGCATTTAGGTACAAGTAATTTACAAACTCCCTATTATTTGGACGGCATACTACTTGACACTACTTCAGATGAAAGAGATTTGGGCATTATTATTTCAGACAACTTTTCTTACAATAAACACGTACATAGCATTATTAATAAATCTAATAAAGTTGTATGGTCTATCTTGCGTAATATTAAATAAAGGAAGCATGATGTGCTGTTACCACTATATCGTGCATATGTCAGACCACATTTGGAATATGCCTCCCAGCTTTGGTGTCCATATAAAAAATCTGAAGGCCTTTTAATGGAATCAATCCAGAGAAAATTTACTAAAAAGATTTCAGGGCTATATGATGTCTTTTATGAGGGTAGGTTAGATATTCTAAAACGTATGCCCCTATCCACATGTCGGCTCCATGGTGATGTAATGTTATTATATGACATCATTCAAGATCCTTATCTTTTGTGTGAACTTGGTCTAGAATTTAAAAGTTGTTATCACAATATTAAGGGACATCCTTTACAATTAGTCAGAAAACCTTTTGTGAAATCAAGACGTAAATATTTTTTCACTATTAGAGTTGTTGGTCCATGGAATAGACTTCCGCTTAAAGTTGTCATTAGTGAAACCAAGAGTATTTTCAAAAACAGGTTAGACAGCCTTATTAGTAATGGGTGTGACCTTTTTTACTATATATTGGATTAGAATAGGAGCATCATGGGCTTCGCCTTCTTGCTCTTGTACTTCCTTTAGTATGATCCTTAGTATGACATGAAAACAAAAGGCAGCCCTCAATGCCTATGATTAATATCCCTTACCTGCTGTATGACTTACTGTCCTCCATTGTTGCAATGAACCACCATGTACTGTATTGTCCAACTTACATTTTTATATAATGTTGGAATTATTAAACTTGCATACTCACTTGTGCTGCACTGTACAAAAGCACTTTTTGTATCCTTCTCTACAAAGGAACCCCTTACAGAAGTGAAATATTTTATTGTATCTCATCACCCATCCAAAAGACATATGACCAGTCTGAGCATGGGGGGGGGGCTTAGGTTACTGAGCTGTGAACCTGCAGAGCCAAGTTTGAATCCCACCACCACATATTCATGGTGTGACCCACAAATAAACATAGAAACATAGACTGATGGCAGATAAGGACCACTTGGCCCACCCAGTCTGCCCATATATACTTACTTAACCTCTCTGTATGTAACTTGCAAATGCCAAAAAACAAGCATTGTTTTGCTTGCCAGCTCTCCTTTCACTATTCTTTCTGTTGCTGGTTGGCATTTTGAATTTCTTGCAAAATCATTCTGAGTCCTGGCGCTCAACTTTATAAAGAAAAAGTGAACTGGTCATTGTTTTTGTTTTGTTTTTTGTGGGGGAGGGTGTTATCTCTTACTTAATACAAAGCGACATCTGATGCACTTGTCTCTGTGTCTCTATCCTGGATTTCAATCTTAGGCACTGTTGACTGAACTGCTATGCATTGTTCTGGAAGAAAACAATGCACTCAATTACAGTCCTACGTAAGCAACAGTTAATTGACCAAATCCTTTGGATAGAAGTGACTGGCACATTCAGTAATGTTAGTAACATGAGCAGTGTAGCAGGAGAGGTAATTATGCTATTATTTTGCCTTGAACAATTACTGCATGGTTACTATTCAGATGAGAAACACTTGTTCCCACTCATTGTGCAGTCCTTAGATGTCTTTCAGTACAGTGATGCTCCCCAGGATTTGGGGTTATATTATGCTAGCAGGTAATAAATAATGAGATGACCCACTGCACAGCGTTTGCTTGGACCAAATTTCAGTTTATTATGTCATCACAAGAAATATCATGGTGAGAGTCACTGTATATACAATTACAAAATCTTCTTTGAGGATATCTCCTCTATAAAGTTGTAATACATTGGACTATAAGCAGTTGGTATCAGGACCTCACAGGATGCTTTTTACAATGACTTGGACCACTCATGTTGACATGCCTACCTACACGTGGGTGATCCACAGTGTCACCTATATAATTTATATAACATCACTTCAGTTATTTTTATCCCACCATAGAGAGTGAGCATCAGACCACTGAAAGTTTTTAATCTTTGCCTGAACAGGAAAGTTTGTTTCTTTTCGTTGGCTGCTCTTTCAGGGTTGACTATCGCACAAGGCGCTTTATCGCAACTGTCATTGTGGTAAGCCCATTTACAGGGAGGACACCCATGAGCTGTGTGATTTTTCTTTGGGCTTCTCCCATGACAAGAAAAACTGTGTAGTTAGCCAGGAATTCAAACAAGTGACATGAATACACATACAAGCTTTCAAGCATTTTTTTTTAGATAAAATGGCCAAAGACAGTACAATGCTTCACAATTCCCTGAAACAACTATCAGCACCAAAATCATCAATGAAAAGAAGAAACTGCCAAAATAGTCAAATAAATCAACAGAATGGTCACCAACTAAAACTATCACCTGGCTGGAGCCTTCTTCATTGACGGAAAGTCACCTTTGGCAACAAGAGTCAGATTGTTCCTTGGTGAGTCAATGCCATTCCCACCTATCCAGGTCCCCACTTGTTAAAAGAGATTATAACTCAGCTTCTGCTGGTCCACTGGAGAAACAGGCAGGTGCAGCCCCTTCAAAGCCAAAACACTAACCTGACAAAAGCTCTGATCTGAAACCGAAGGAACTGTAGACTCTTAACTGCATTGCAGGAATGCCATTGATGGGGGCCATCCCATCTATGTTGACAACTGGTGCTGAAGAATCTGTGGTGGTATCTGCCTGAGACTTGGTGCATTTAGAATGTTTATTAATAATATAGGGGAAGGTATTCAGGAGAGAATGAGTCTCTTTGCCGATGACACAAAGCTTTGGGGCAGGGTGGACAGTAAGGAAGGGGTGAGGGAACTTCAGAGAGATCTGAAAAAACTGGTAGGGTGGTCAAAGATCTAGTAGTTGAAATTCAGTGTGAGAAGTGAAAGGTGATGCACTTGGGGAAAAGGATCTGATGCACTGAGTAGTGGAATGGGGGTTAGGCTGATCAGTACATCGAATGAGAGGGATCTGGGTGTCATCATTATCAGTGATTCCCTCAAGCAAACCAGTCAGTGCAATAAAGCATAAAGTAAGGCATCAAGAATGCTAGGGTGTATTGAGATGGGTTTTAATAGCAGGAGAAGGAAAGTTATACTTCCCCTATACTTACTACTGGTGAAGCCTCACCTGGAGTACTGTGCCTAATTCTGGAGCCCTTACCTGACACAGGGCATAGACAGGCTGAAATCAGTACAGAGAAGAGCAGATCCTCTAAGAAACAACTGGAGGCCCTGAGCATGTACTTACTGAGGTCAAAATGGAAAGGGCAAACATAATAGAGACTAATACATTTCTAAGGTGTATAAATAGAGTGAACAGTAAAGACCTCTTTGTTGGGAACAAGGAGGCAGTCTTGATGGTGCATGACAGAAAGTCAGTGGGGGGGGTGGGTACATTCAAGAATGATTTGAGGAATCTCGACTTCACTAAGAATACCATTTTGCGACACCTTTGCACCTTCGAGAAGGTGCAAAGTCTATGGTACATGGAATGAGTGGCTCACTGGAAGCCTAATGGAGATGATACACCACAGAGACAATCTGTGGCATAAGGACAAAGCCTCAGGAATAGCTCATGACATGCAACAGTACCATGAAGCTAGGAACAAGTGCTCCTATGCCATCAGGGCAGCCAAGGCCAAACACTACAAAGAGCAACTCGATAAAACTTGGAGTAACAGTGAAAGGTTTTGGGACAACATAAAAGACCTGCTAGGTAAAGCTGTTAAGAAAGTACCCCCTATGCTCAACCGTAATAATGGCACCACACTGGACCCTCTAGCTATTGCCAACTCCTTCAATGCTGCCTTCACGGATTTGAGCTCTGTCCTCCCTCATGATTGCCTGAATGACTTGGTGGCTCCGTGAGATAACACTGCCTCACTTAGCAACCACCCAAAATTCTGTTTCAGGTGCATCTCAATAAAAGACGTTAAGAAATACACGAAAGAGTGCTTGGGAATGCAAGAATAGGTAGCAATTTAATTGGCATGAAGATGGTGGGACTCACCCTTGATGATGTAATTGTCCCCATCACAAAAATCTTCAACAAGTCCCTCTCCTTGAGAAAATTCCCTGTGTTGTGGAAGCAGGCACTTGTCGCACCAGTGTACAAAAATGGTGACCAAGCTTCCACGGCCAATAATAGGCCCATATACATACTGTCCCGCTTCTCTGAAGCACTTGAGAGAATAGTGTCAGACCAACTTACTGAATACCTGGATAAATACAACCTACAGTGTCCACAGCAGCATGGCTTCCAGAAATGCCACAGCATCACCACAGCCCTGGTCAAATTCATGGACTATGTTCACCAAGCCATGAATGATGGAAGCCTTGTGGGGTCCATTTTTATTGACCTAACAAAGGCGTTTGATATGGTCAACCATAAGATTCTCCTAGAACAACTGGCAGATCTGGGTCTGCCACCAGCCTCTGTGGGCTGGTTTAGTGTTATCTACTGCTAGAGAGGTCTCCCAAGGCATCCTTCAGGGATACATCCTAGGCCCTCTGCTGTTTAATGTCTTCATAAACAGACTTCCCATATCATGCACCAGTAGAGTCATTCTTTATGAAAATGATGCAGTAATTCTGAGCTGAAGCCCAAATATAAGTGAACTGGCAAGTAAACTACAAACTACCTTCAACTTGTTGGAGGACTGGTTTACAAACTACAAACTTCTCCTAGACTACAAAAAAAAACAGGGTGATGTTACTAACCAGCCCCCACCTTAGGAAAAAGAATCCCACATTGACCATAACTAATAACAAGAATGCCCCACTTGAGCAGATACAGGTATTCAAATACCTGGGTATTCACATCAGTGAATCCTTCACCTTCTCCTATCACATCGATCATGTGGTAAAAAGCATCAATGCTTAGCTTGGAATCCTTTATAGACACAGGAAATACCTCATGCCTGATGTCCTGCAACTATCGGTCATGAGTTCTGTACTGTCAGTGGTTGATTAGGGCCTAGTGGTATACAGCGCAGCCTCTGACACTGCCTTAAAAAGGATCTCTACTGCACTGAATAAAGCCTGCAGGCTTATCATAGGGACTGACAACCAACTGCACACATGCCTGCTATATAATCACACAAACTGGCTCAGCCATAGAGACAGGATAAAATTCCAGACCTGCATCATAGGCAAAAAAGCACTACTAGCTCTTGTACCTCCTTGCATCCAACAAATGTTCCAGACAACTAGTTCCCAGCACAATACCCATGAGACTTCTCATTGCGCTTTCAAAGTACCTTTCTGAAGAACATCCCTGGGGCAATGTTCCTTCTCCTACAAGGCTCCACAATGGTTGAATGATCTCCCAGTCCACACAACTGGCTTAGAGAGCCTGAGGATCTTTAAAACACAACTTAAACAGCACCTCGCCTACTTATCCACTTGCAAATGCTTCAAGTACAGAATGTTACTACTTCCTGCTTCTCTATGGGAGATCCATCCTTTCACTTAGTAGCAGCACTTGGCCTTTAACCCCGGTCACCCCTATCTATAGTAACAACCTTTACTCGCAGCACTTCCCTTGTGAGTCTCTAATCCCTCCACCCCCATCCCTTTGTGTATCTGAGGGGCCCCCACAGTCCAGCCTAGGGCCTCACCACCTATGCCAGTGAGGCTGCTCCTCCCACTATCCTCTCCCTCCAGTTCACCCCACTTTTCCTTGGACACTTCTCCTCCCATTACACCACTGACTCCCCTCCCTCCCCCCCATCCTGCTTAGCTATATCACTAATTAAGCTCTGGCAAAGCCTTCCTCTGGCAGCAGAGGGTTTCTCTTTCCATCTCTATGATCCTTTCTATTCTTTCCCATTCTCCTTTAATTAAGATCATATAGTAGTCTCAACTCCATATGTATTATGTCTCCACTCTTTACACTACAATGTCTAAACAACTCTGCAGTCTGTAACTGAGTGAAATTATTGTTTCGAACCTTGCCAAGTGACCTTGTAGTTGATTCTTGTGACATTGCTATTTTTCTGTATTATATGTCCTATCTAAATGTGGAACCTTTGTAAATGAGTTTCCAGCTCAAAGGTTGTTTCCAAATCAATAAACTTGAAACTTGAGAGGATGGTGGAGCCATGAAACAGACTGCTGAAGGAAGTGGTTGGGACACATACTCTAAATGGGTTCAAACACAGCTGGGATAAAGAAAGGTAACTCATACTACACTAGGGAGTTTTCAGTACATACAACACCCTCAGGTAGCTTGTTCAATTTTTCAGCCACCCTTTCCATAACAAAGTCCTTCCTGAAGTCCTTTCTAACCTCCCACACACTTGCTTGATGGACTTCCCATGGTGCCTGTGTTTTCAGTTAATGTAGACAACTCTCACCCCTATCCTCTATCGTGTACATATTGAAGTCACCCAGCCGCTGCCAGTATGATTTTTCCAACTGTCCCTAGATCATTTTAGTAGCCGTCTTCTGCACCGACTCTAGCGTCTCTCTGGAATTACTTCAGTGTGGGTTACAAAACTGCACACAGTATTTAATGTGTAGTCGACTCAAGGTTTTGTATAAGGATAGTATCAGCTCTCTTCCCCTGCTACTAATCCCCCCCATGCATTTTACCATTTTATTTGTCCAGCCACAGTGCTTGTACACTGTGCTGATACTTACAAGTTCTCCATTAGTAACATCCCCAAGTCTCTTTTTCCTGTTCTCTCTACCACCACCCCACCCATTCTGTATGCTGTTCTTGGATTCTCATTCCATATGTGCATTACCTAACATTTTTGGGGCATTAAATTTCAGTTGCTACACCCTTTCCAACCTCACCAGTGTTTACAGGCCCTACTAGTAACCCTTACCCTCTTCTTGCTGTCTACATATCCACAGTTCTTCGTATCTTCCCCTCACTTACACCCACCCAAATATTTTATTTCAAACTCCCAAGCCACCCAGTTTCTAAACTAATCTTTCATGTGGGATGGAGTCAAAGGCCTTGCTAAAACCTAGATACATGGGACTCAATTTTCAAAATGTTTAAAGTGATGCAAGGAACTTGAGTCTCTAGAGTTTGACGCAGGGGGTGACTTACATTACACCTTGCATCAAATACAATTCCATAAAGCAGCCTGCATCAAATCCAATGCAGCTATGCCCAAGCCCCCTTGTGCCAAGGTTGTGGCAAGCAACCAAGTGCTCCAGGTCATAAGGGGGTTTGCACTACTGTAGGGACGCAACATCCCTTTGTTTTAGAATTTTAAATTCCTGCCTTGAACATAGCAAAGGACACCATTTAGACAAGCCAGGAGGTGGTCTAAGTGGCTTGTGCCAGTGAGAAGGGATCGGACAATGGCTGTCGGCTGCAGTTAGGGCAGGGGAGGTGGCACGGGGGAGTGAGTGCACAGCTGGTTGGCAGCAGCACTGTTGGCACCTAGCCAGGTGCGTATGCATTGGACTGTATGCACAGTCCAGTAATCATACTATGGGTGAAGTACAGTAGTTAACATCCCTGGTAGTTTAGCACCCCCGATCTCCCTCAAAATCAGTCATGTCACAGTCCCTGGTGGTCTAGTGGTCCCCCAGCCCCGATCTCCTCAACTCTCCCCCATTCCCCCATGACACCTCCTGTGCCATTTCTACACCTGACCCCCCTCCTGTCCAGTAGCTACATCCCCCACCACCACCACCATCCCGGCCTTGCTGGTGTTGTGCCAGTCGGTGGGGCAGATACCTGTGGCAAGTCCCACAGGTGTGCCAATTGTTTGGCGCAGTAGGTGACTTGCAGCAAACCTGGGGAGTTTGGCCTGGGACCTTTTTTTTACAGAATCAAACACGGGGTCCAGTTTCCTGCATTCCTGGAGCGACACAACTTAAGTTGCTCTAAAGGATCTTTGAAAATTGAGCCCATGATGTCCACTGCCTGACTCTTATCTACAACTCTTGTCACTCAGTTGAAGAATTTGATCAGGTTCATTTGATATGCAGGGTTACACTGGGGTATGGGGGCCCACCTGGAAAGCTGACCCAGGATCTAAGCTGGAAAATTAATAGGGAAGGACCCAGGGTGACTCTCTTCCATATCAGTATTCCACTTAAATTTGATACACTAGCTCTATGTTTGCATCTTACATGCCCCAAATACCCTATTTAATTAGAAAATATATGATAAAACCAAAGATTTTCAGAGTTAATAAGGTGGATAGGTAACCAACAGAGGGGTTCCACCTAGAAATTTCCAGGTATACTGGTGGGCCAGCCTGACTCTGTTGACATGACCTGACACTGGTAAACCCATGCTGCCTGGTGTCTTACAGGCCATTTGCCCCAGAAACACTACCAGCCTTATCTTTATTATTGATTCCAATAGTTTCCCTACTGTAGATGTCAGACTGACCAGTTTATAATTTCCCGGCTCACCTCACCTTATCCTTTTGTGCAGGGAGACCTCATGTGGCATTCTGTAATCCCCCCTCACATCACCCATTTCTAGGGAACAGTTGAAGAGATCTGCTAGTAGTCCTGCAAGGACCTGTCTCAATCTCCCTCAACACCCTTAGATGCATCCCATCTGGACACATGGATTTATCCACCTTCAGTGCCTGTAATCCCTTCAACACCTTCTCAATAATGGACTCTTTGTTGGCCCACTCTAATGATCCCCTACTGTCTTTGGTATACTTATGTTATGCTGAGTCTCACTATCCCGACACTGACCTGCCCGTGCAGTATTGCCCGACAGGTGCAGTATCAGGATAGTGGGAATCTCAACAATAGTAAACCCGACGGACATTTACAGGGGTAAGTTAGTGGATGTGACAGGTTGCTACCTTACCTCTGCAGATGGTCTACAAATCCTGGTTGGATCCATAGGCTGGCAGAGCCGCCCCAATGGTTTTAAGGGCTAAACCACTGGCAGTGCAGCCAGTGTGCCATGGGAGGCCCAGGTTCTGGTCCGCACTGTGTCAGTTTGTTTTTTATACCCCCCAAACTAATTTTTTAAAACTCCAAGGTCTTCTCCCTCTCGGAGTTAGTTATTTTAGTTACGAGATGTGTGGGGGTGGAGCCCCCCCACATGAGGGTTTAGGGGGGCAAAGCCCTCCGAATTGCATTTTGTATTTTTCAATCAGACGTCTGACATTGCATTGTCAGGCATCTGATTTATTTATTTATTTTAGTCTTTGGTAACCGGGTAAGGCCCACTAGGCACAAGCGCCTGTTTTCAGGGGTGACCTGGGAGCGCTGGGTGGCTAAGTGACTTGCTCAGAGTCACAGTATGCAAGTGGAGGTTGTGAGAATCAAACTCAGGTCTGGTCTGCTGGATGTATCAAGCTCGTTCGCACCTCATTCCTTTACCCTCTAGGCTATACTGCCAGCCATTTGGGAGTGTGTATTTCAGGCCACTAAACTCAGGATCCTGAGGATCGGGATCTCGAGTTTAGGGATAACATAGTATATCCCTATCTTTAATGCTGCATTCCAAAAGTGAGTCCTTGTCTTCCACCATGAACATAGAACAGAAATATTCATTCAGTAAGTTCAACTTCGCCTTCACATCCTCCTCCCAGAAGTCCCCCAACCTGATCCTGATCACTCCTTTCTTGGTTTTGGGCCACTCTCATATGTATCAAAAGAACATTTGGTCACCCTCTTTAAGCCTTTCTGCTAACCTTAGCACTACATCCACTTTTGCCTGTGTGACTGTTCTATTGGGCATACTCAGTCTTTCTTGGTATCCCCTATCCTGTTCTCTTCTGTCTGACTTGCTTTGTACCTGATGAACATCTTTCTTTTTTTCTTTCACAGCCTCTGCCAACTTCTCGGAAAGCCACATTGGTTTCCTTCCCCTGCTGCCCTTTCTCACCATCTTTGTGCAGAGACCTGTCACCTCCAGCACACTCTCCTTTATCAAGTCCCTTTTGCTAAAAACTCAAAATGCTGCTTTAATACCTTACATTTGAACCTAACACTTAACCTCTCCCACTCTACAATCATTCCTGTCTAGAGGACTCTTCTTTACAGGTGTTACTGCAGCAAATCCATAAGACTTTAAATTTGTTGCAGGAGGAGGAGAAAGGTATTTTCCAAAGAAGAAAACCTCTGTGATTTTCTGGGTGTAGAAGGAACCTCCTCAGTGCTCATGCCTCCAATCTATGCTGCCTTTGAGGACCTTACCCTGACTGCATGGCATTGGCCAAGCACCCTGCCTGCTGTCCCTAAGAAGACTGACCAACAATATCTAGCCCCAGGGACAAGAAATATTATTCCACATTTATTTATTGATTTATTGAATTATTTATTCATTTATTTATTTAGTTAGTTTGTAACTGGGTAGGTGCATTGGGCCAAAAAAGAGCTAGCCATTTTTAGGCACAACCAAAGCCATATAGCAAGGAATTGTTGCAGACAGTGTAACAACCTTGAACACAGCATGTAACTGACTCAGTACTCATTATAGCTGCCCATGACAGATCTCAAGCCCCTCAAAGGATGAGCGCTAGACCGCCAGATACAGAATCTGGAAAGTTGGACATCCTAGTTAAATGCACCTTTGCTTCAGCAACATCAGACTTGCATATCACTATTTACCAGGCATATCTGACCAAATATTAGAGTCACATCTGGAACAATCTGGGCCAGATTGTATGCCAAATGGGCACAACAGAACTGAGGCCCTGAAATGGATCGTACAATGCCAAGGATGTTTTACTCAGAGCAGCTGCTTCTGGTATTTGTTTACGCAGGCTGTGTTGCCAGATTTTCCCAGGATGTGCAATAATGTGTGCTAAACACATAGTTTAAAGGCCACAAAAGGTTTGGATCTGAGGTGAAAGCTGTTTGCAGTGAGCTAGAAACCTTGAAGAAATCTATGAGGACTATTCATTCTCTGACACAAAATGACCTTCAAAGAGATCATGGCAAAGGATCCTTTCACAGGGGCTCCTATTTCTACCTTTCCTGTGATTACGCAAGAGACTATATGCAGCAGCAGCAAAAGCAGCAGTTCATGAGGGCCCTCTATAAAACCTCCAAAGGATTAGGTAAAGGGGTCCATCTACTGCCTCCTCCCCTTCTTATGACTATATACCTCCCCCTCTTGCTCCCCAGTTAAGAGCTATAGTGGGGGGCAGGGTTTCTCTGTTGATGCTCCAAAGGCAGGAAGTGACTACCAACAGATGGATCCTTGAAATCATCTATCAAAGCTGTGCCCTGGAGCTAGTGTCACACCTTTCATTGAGCATTTCCAGGCCCTGGCACTATTTTCTTGAGCACCTGGGGGTTCTTCAAGACAATGTGAAGATCCTGCTGCTCAAAAGGACTGTCTAGCTAGTTACACTGGCCATGTTTATTTTTTTCATTTTTGTTAACTGGGTAGGTGCACTAGCCATGCAATGACTATATTCAGGCACGACCCAGGCAAGTACAACAATCAAAGATAGGTACATAGCACGAGTACAATGAAATTACAATAGCATAGGTCAAAACAGTTAGTAGTAATGAATACATGCAGCCAGGACAATAACAATCAATGCAATTCACATAGAATTTTTAGGCAGAGAAAACCTACACAGTCTAGGAAGAGATACCACAACACAGCAGCAAAGAAATATTGTTCAAATTAGTCACAACAATGAAGATTCAAATTAGCAGCGAAACAAGGCAAGGGCAAATTCCTGACTGGGCAAGATGCATTATCACAGCCTCTGAAACAAGACTCGGGTGTGTGTTGGGAGGTTGGGGTAGATTAGCTCTCAAGGAGATAGTAAGGGTAAGAAGTGCTATGATGTAGGGAGGTTAAAGTTAGGCCAGGCAGCATCTGACGGGTGAGTGGATTAGGGAGGATTAAAACAAGTGCAGAAATCAGCAAGGGGTAGATGTAAACACAGCTCCTTTTTGAAGCTGTCATGGGATCCAGATATTTGAAGTGCTTGGGGGAGATAGTTCCAAAGCTTAGGAGCAGAGTGATTGAAGGCAACAGAGTCTTTTGATGTTTTATATCTAGGTACATTCAGCAGGGATTTATCTACTGATTGCAGCCTATAGGAGGAGGTTTGAGGTACTAGCAATGTTGCGAGCACTGAAGGGGTCTGGTTTCTGAGTATAGAGTCAATCAGGGAACCAAGAGAGTATTGACGGGCAAGCTGAGGGGAATAACCAGCCCAGGTCCCTGTACAGCTGGCAGTGGTGCTTAAGCCTTGGTGACGAGGAGGCATATCGACATATATTATAAATGTCATCCCACTTATGAAGGATGGTTTTGTGTGTGGCAGCAAAGGTCGGCATGCCATAGGTGAGGGCAGGGAGTAATATGCCTCTGGCAATAGCAAGTTTAGCAGAGGGAGTCAACATGAAATTGGACTTGTGAGCGACCCCCAGTTTAGCATTCACTGCCTTGCAAGCAGATTTCATATGCAGGCTGAAGTCCAGGGACTGGTCCAGAAGAATTCCCAGGTACTTAAAAGATGTAACACATTATATTTGTGTGCCACTGTAGTCTTGCACCAGTAGGGGAGTTTGACATGTCCTAAGTTTAGGGGCAGATCCAAGTAACATTGCTTGGGTTTTCTTAGCATTAAGTACAAGCTTATGTGCAGAAAGCCAATTTTGGACATTTGTGAAATCTGAAGAAAGGGATGCATTTATGCTGGTGACCTTATCAGAGCTTGAATAGGGTACAAGATCATTTACATACAGAATAGATAAGCATAAAAGAAAAAACACATCTATATTATTAATAAAAAGTGAGAAAAGAAGAGGTCCCAGAATAGAGCCCTGGGGAACCCCAATATTGATGGTAGCACCATCAGATAAAGAGGAGTTGAATTTCACAATTTGAGTTCTGTTTGATAGATAACTTCCATACCAGGCAACAACTGGGGGTGAAAAGCTCAGATTACAAAGAGTGGAGAGGAGCAGGGGGTGATCAATAAGATCAAAGGCCTTTGTAAGGTCTATAAAAACTGCCCCTGTCAGCTGGCCAGCATCCATACTGGTAAGCACAATGGTAGCGAATTTGAGAAGCGCTGTAGAGGTACTGTGACCTTTACGGAAGCCATGTTGTGTGTCAGAGAGAAGGACATACTTTGTAAGGTAGTCAGTGGTTTGATTTGCAACAAGTTTTTCCAGAATTTTACTTAGGACCGATAGGATGGCTATAGGCCTATAGTTAGTAATCTCCTTGGTATCACCTTTTTTAAGGACTGGCATTACACGAGCAATCTTACAAACTGAATACAAACTTGGTTGAATAACACAACACAAAGGGTCAAAATTAAAGGTTGCACCTCGAAATAGGCTATGGTGACAAGTGGGGTGCTGCAGGGATCAGCACTGGGTCCTGTAATATTTAAAGTATTCATATCAGACCTTACTGATAACATTTATAACATTATGACTAAATATACAGATTATTCCAAACAAGGAGGGCCTTGTGAAAGTTCAACTCTGACAAACAAATACAATCCAACTTGAACACAATATCAAACTGGGCAAATGATTGGGGAATAGCCTTTAATATAAGCAAATGTAGAGTTGTGCACCTGGGCTTCAACAACATCAATATCAAATATTATTTTAATGGAATACCTCTACAGAAAACAAATCAAGAAAAGGATATGGGCATATAGATTACTAATGACTTTGTACTGAAAAAAACACTGCAACACTGTTATTAATAGAGCTAATAGAATAATGTGGTCTATAAAAAGGTATATAAGATCAAGAAAAAAAGAAATATTTTCATTATACATGACATATGTCAGGCCACATCTAGACTATGACAGTCAATACTGGAATCCCTATAGACAGAAAAAACTTAATGGAATCGAGAGGGTCCAAAGGAGAGCCAGTAAATGCATACATTCATTAACAAAAATCATACATACAATCAAAGAATGCAAGTATTTAACTTGAGTTTGGAAAAAAGAAGAATAAGATGTGATTTATTACTGCTTTATGACATCATTAATGACCTAGATTTGCTAAGTAAGTTGGACATTAATTTTAAACCAGATGTAAGATACAAGAGGCCATCCACTTAAGCTCAGAGGTAGTAAATTTAAAAGAACTTAATGAAAATTTTATTTCACATAAAGAAGTGATCAATATTTGGAACAAACTGCCACTTGAGATAGTTATAAGTAAATCTAAAAAGGAATTTAAGGCTCGCTTGGGCATATATCTTCTTATAGGTAATAGACTTGAATAGTACGACTAATGCATGGAGCTATTTATGGCCTAACACCACCTCAGCTCCTAGACACCTTAGTATAAGTACTTGTCCCAGAACACATGCTTCCTCAAGGCTATTACCTTGGCCTTATATGTCTTTTAGCTGCAGGCCCTGGTCAGGAATTCACCTTTCCTGGTGTTCCAAAGGGATTGGGTGGACTTGTGAGTGCAAACTAAATTCTTGCTGAAGGTAGAATCTAATTTCACCCTGAATCAGTCCATTGGTTTATCCATTTTCCTCTCTCCCCCTCAGGACCCAGTAGAGGTGCTCTTGTACTTGTTGTATAGCCAGAAAATCCTCTGGTACTATTTAGACCATACCACGAATTGTTCCAAGTCCTCTCAGCTGTTTATTTCCATTGCCCCAGGCAACATGGGCAGGCCTGTTTCCAAACACTGTGTTTCCAGATAAATTTCTTCCTGTATCCTATTCTGCTACAGGCAGGTAGGCATATAACTGGGCATGATACTAGAGGCATGGCAGCTGCTGTGGCTTGTTTTAGGTTTGTGTTTACATTAGACATTTGCAGGGCTGATAGCAGCTCAGGTGCCATACATTTACTAAATATTATAGTCTGGATCTCATGTCTCTCATAGGAGAATGGGGTTTGGCCTCACTGCCTTGCAAGGCCTGATCTTCTGAGGGTTAGCCCTCTGATGTACGAGCCACCCATATGGGTTTTGTATGTCTCAGTTATTGTCCAGTGTATTGCGGGTCTATGTCTAAGATAAGTTTGCTTCCTTCTGTACCAGTAACTGTAGATCTTAGAGATGCTCTCTCCTTAGACCCATACATTTTTCAACCCTCCTTTCCCCATTCATGGAAGACTGCAGTCTTGAAATTTTGTGGGGCAGTACATGTTGCTGTTTCTTCCTCCGCTGCCTATGACTTTCAGTGTGGGAAGTATTTGATTGCTCTCCCTGTCTGTCTGTACAAGATTGGTGAAGGTATACCCAAACCAGTTGTTAGTGGAAGTTAGAACTCTGTTCACTGATAACAGAAACTGATGTGCATGGGCCCACACACATTATATAGGGGACTCTATGCCCCACCCATGTGGATGTAAGCATATCTATGTAGGCAGTAACCTGTTATTATAAAAAGCTTCCCATTAGGTCCTAATGTCAGTGGCTTATAGTCTAATATAATATGGATATATAGAGGTGAAGTAATAAACCTTTTTTCTGACACTTAATATTTGCATATACGTGTAGGACTTGAGTTTCCACTTCCAGGGAACAGCCCTGGAATTCCATCACAAGCTCTGGCTCAGGTACAGTGTTAGTTGCTGGTGGAATCCAGAGCTAGTTTGCAGTTCCCCAGAAATTATTCCTAGCAGCTTACTGGAAAATGTTCCCAGAGATGGTCATATTTGTTAGATATGGTCTCTTCATGTCTACCAGTATCAAGGTGTCCCAGCACTACTGGATTAGTGCCACAGCTTTGATTGGAAAATACAAAAGAGATACTACTTTAACATTTCAGAACATGGGGGATGCTTATATGTTACAATCACCTTGGACTCCTTCCCCTTGCCTTAAATTCCTTTACAAAGAATGAATGAGATACTGCACCATTAATGCTGAACTTTGTGTAGGAAAGTGTGGTAATTTATGCACCTGCAATATTCCATACAAGTCCATATTCTATTTCTTGAGAAGGAAGGCTAGCCAGGACAGATGTGTCCTCTATTCCCACACCATTTTATACTAGTGATATGGGATCTTTAGCTTTCCTCTAAAAACTACTAGGAATGGATGAATGGATTATGGTGTGACATCTCATCTGAAGATCTTGATTTATTTATTTTATTTGAATTTTGATAGCCCGGAAAGCCCACTGAGATGACATGTCTCTTTTTCAGGGCAACCTGGAAGTTGCTATATTCAAAATAAACATTTAACAGTATTGCACATTGTTATCAAATATAGAGCTAGTTGACAATATTACTCATTATCACAAGAGTAATTATACACATAAGTAAGAGATAATACTGGTATACCTGGTATTAGTTACATTCAGTGTACAATAGTAGGTAGTACTGTACAAAGCAACAAACATTTACAGAGCACAGCCAACTCACATTAAATATTCATAACTGGAATACACTATTGTACCAAACCAACGTGCTTCTTTGTTCTCTAATTAATAGTTAAAATAATGAGTTATGGACAAATCTAATGCACTGAGCAAGAAGCAGTGCATTACACAAAAGACAGTACATCAGGTTCTACCAAGAATGACAGTAGGTGCCAGGGGGCTCAGAGGATGCAGTATAAGTGAATAGGTCCTCAGCAGTAGCACCTTTACTGGGTGAATACAACATTTCTGTAATAGCACTGTCAAAACCACGATGTGAAAATAGCAATTGACTTGACAGCAGGGATGAGGTAGCGAAAGGCAGATACTACTACCCCGTAGCTGTCAAGTCACAGGAGGAAGTGGAAAACTGGGAAAAAAGTGGTGAGGCTGACCGAGCTGCTCCCATGGTGGAGAGGGCTAAGGCATAAGCAGCTTTGGCAGTACAGATCGGGAGACCAGGGTTCTGTTCCAGGTGTCCTGAGTCTTGAGTTTTCCATCTTCCCCCCATCCCAAGTGTGTTTCTTTTTTCATGCTCAAAACAGATGTTACTCCCCCCAAGTTTCTACCCATCCCCAAGGTCCCCACCCCCCGGAGTGGGTTATTTTAGTTACAAGTGGCACGGGGGTCATAGCCCCCCACAAAAACAAAGTGTACATTCTGTTTTTTTAACCATGGTAGCAGTCATTGGAGTGGTTTTGGACTGCTACCATTGGCACTGTTTTGTCCCACAGTATTTTGTACTGGCACTATTTTTGATAACGCTGTTTTAGCTGTGCAGTTGTTGACAGCTCTGTTTTTGTTTTTGGCATTTTGACCTAGTACTGGTAGCACCTACGCTGACTGACTGCTGAGGAATGAGCCTTAACTTTCTTTAAAAAGAATGCTAAAAGTGGAACAGCTTATTATCTCACTCAGGAGATTGTTCCATGTGGACAGAACAGGGCAAGAGAAAGCACATCTACCTATGGCTGAAATTGCTTGCAGGATTTTAATAAGTGGGCTGGATATGGAGCAGAAGTATTTCACATGTGTTTTGGGCTTGAGAACTCTCATATGGCTGGGAGGGGTGATTTCTTTTGTCCACTTAAATACCAGACAGAGCAGTAGGATCTCCATTTGCAGTGCAGGAACAGGCCATCCTAGGCCAGCAAGCATGACACAATGGTCACTATGAGTAGCTCCAGCTACAAAGGGTCCTACCTTGTGATACATGCAAATGAGCTTGTTTTGCTTCATGGCCCAGAGGAATTGAAGAGTCGGGGTAGCATAAAGGAGGGCTGACAAAATATCTTAATATTAAAAATGAGCATCAGCAGTACAGTAAGAGATAAGACATACTTACTATTGATCTTTTGTCTTAGATGTAACTGATTTATTGAAAGTTTTCAATGAGATATCCCATTGAAACTGGATAGCCTATTTAAAGTGAGTTCCTGCCCAAGAGGAGGTTACAACAATCACAGTGCATTACAATGAATATGCCAATACAAATGGGTTATACAATATAATATGCTGTAAATACACAGATTATTATGCTATTTTGCGTAACAAATTACTAACTATGGTTTTATGATCTCATGTTGCTAACACAGGCCAGTAGTATTCTCCATATCTTGTACATGTTGGAAGCAGGCAGCCTGAGAGAGTCATTCTCTATTTTTATGTTCGCCAGTGAACAATTTGCTATGTACAAAATTTTGAGAGGTGTGTCACAATGGTAAAATGCAGGAGGCCCTACATGGGGCTTGACCAATAATCAGCAAGCCTGATCATGACATTGTTTAGACATAAAGTGCATAGACTTCAAAACAATGTGCCGGCAGACACATTTTTTTCTTTCCAATTGTTTAACCAGGTGAGACACACTAAGCTGAAAGCTTGTTTACAGGTGCAACCTGGGAGCACAAAGAAGTTAAGTGACTTGCTCAGGGTCACACAGTATGCAAGTGGGGGCTATGGGATTCAAACCCAGGTCTCCAGATTTGTAGCTCAGGGCCTTAAACCACTGCGCTATACTGCCATATTCATAAATCAGCGCTTTCAACAAGCTCAGCTGATCTCATCCTGTGCTCTTAACCTACCTTCTCATTTCCTTCTCAATATTACAGCAATGGAAACTGAAATAACATGTTAAATATTAGTTGCCTATTAAACTGGAGACTAATTTACCCCCTTCAAAATGCAACAACATGCACATTGAAGTACTTAACATTTAAACATTTTCTTGCTACTAGTTTCAGTTGGCAGTTATTCCCTTTCAAGAAAGATTCATACATCACAAATGTCACCCTTTCCCATCAAAAACATTCTAAAAAGATTTACACTGTTTTTTTAACCTCTTAAGACACAATCTGATAAGACCTGTTTCAGACATATGCCATGTCTTCTGTGAACTATCCAGGCTAAATATATAGCAATCAGGATGCATTGTCTTACTATGCTTTTTTGGGGGGAAAATGTTTATATTGAGCTATAGCAAACACACAGACACATGCATACTGTACATACCATCCTCATGGCCACAACATTTGAAATAAATACTGCGTGTAATATGTTACAAAATAAAGAAACTGTTTGTTTATGTCAGTCTTGGTTATGTGGGACACAGTGACAGCAGATTTCCTTTAAACATTTCTTATCCTATATTGATCCACATCAGCATGGTTTTATTTCTGGAGGATCTTGTCTATCAAATTTAATAAGCTTTTTTGAGCCAGTTAGTGCAGCCCTGGATAAGAACATCTCTGTGGATGTCATTTTTTTAGATTACTCCAAGGCATTTGATAAGGTCTCTCACATAGCCTTATTAAAACAACTCGTTAAAATAGGGCTTAACAGCAAGGTTATCAAATGGATCACTTCATGGCTGGGTAACAGGATACAACGTGTGACTATTAAGGGCCACTCTTCAGACTGGGGAGGAATAACCAGTGGAGCCCCTCAGGGATCTGTATTGGGACCAGCACTGTTCAATATATTGATTTCATCCCTTCCTAGGAAAATGGAGTCTGGATCGGCAAATATGCCGATGACTATAAACTAGGAGGACTGGTACAGAACCAAGAAGATGCCAATGTAATACAAGAAAATTTAAATGACATAGCAAAATTGGCAAATGAAAATGAAATGTATTTCAACTTAGAAAAATGTAAGGTGTTGCACTTATGGAAAAGAAACCCTATGTATACATATCAAATAAACAATAACTTATTGAAGATGGTGAAAGAAGAAAAAGATCTGGGAGTCATTATAACAGAAGATTTGAAGTTTGATGCCTGTGCACATACAACTGCAAAACAATGTCAGAAATTAATGGGATGTATAGTTGGTAATATTAAAAGTAGAGAAGAGGCAGTAATAATTCCACTATATACAGCACTGGTGAGACCCCTCTTGGAGTATTGCTCACAGTTCTGAGCCCCCACATCTAAGATGACACAAGTTCTATATGAAGAAATACAGAGAAAATGACAAGGGCAATAAGACGGACTAAAAAATGAGCTACAGTGATAGGTTTCAAAACCTAAACATCTACTATACTAAGTATAGGTGGGGGGGTGCTGCTGGGTTTATAAAACCTTACAAGACCCATTAAAGAATGAAAGAAATGTTTGGCTTTAGAAGCAATCCAGAAAAATCTGTTACAAGATCTCACAATCAGAAATTATTGAGAGAACCACACAGTACAATTAAAAGAAGTAAATATTACACCCAGAGGGTAATAACACAATGGAACAAGCTGCCAAGTTATGTTATCGAAAGTCCAGACATGAAAACATTTAAATTAAGCCTAGACAATTATATGGGAGATATGACATTTATATTCCACTAATAAATTGGTGGCAAGTTCATCAAAGGGCCTAGCACTCACTGAAATTGTAATCCTTCTATGAAACTATAAAACTTGTATCCTGGATAGCGCAGGGGAGATGCTACATCTAATTCTCATAGGAATCTTCATTTTACACATTTTTGCACTGTATTTACTCCGAATGTTCAATATTAGATGCAATATCTTGTTTACAGTTTGGGTCATGATTATACCATTTTTATAATGTATTTATTCAAGGTAGCCTAGTCAGGATGTAAAATATTGTTTTCAGCGTGTTCAGATTTTATGCAATGCAGCATAATATTGTGTAGATATAGAGCCTCACTGAAAATAAGATGCCACGTCTTCTGTGAACTATCCTGATTAAATATATAGTGATCAGCAGGCATCTTCTAGGAAAACACATTGTAAAAACATGTAAAAGGAAAACCATACTAAAACTGCCTTGCAGCAGATCTGCATTGTGCAAATTCATTAGAAATAATGGGTAAAAGCATGACCACACTGTAAGTGATATCTTACAAATTATGCCAACTGAGATTCAATAAATCATATATCGAATCTCAACTGGCATATCCTGTAAAACTTCAATATTTGAAATGGTTTAAATGCTTTACTCAAATGAAATAAATATTTTAAATATCGACTTGGCCAGTCTTTCCTCATAGGTCTTATCCCATATGCCCTCTGCCATTGTAGTTGCCCTTCACTGCATCATTTCCACCTTGTCTATGTTTTTTCTCAAATGGGGAAGCCACAAATTGATGCAGTATTCCAGGTGCAGTCTCAGGAGTGTCTTATTCAGAGGCAAGATGACCTTCCTCTTTATATTCCTGATACCCCTCCCTGTGCATCCAAGCATCTGGCTAGCCTTTATAGCCACCTTATCACAATGCATAGTTTCTCTTAGGTCCTGTGAGATGATAACTCCCAAGTTCCTTTCCTGCTTTGTGACTGTCAGTACCTCACCACTTAGTTTGTACTTCACCCCTGGGTTCTTGTGCCCTATCTGCTTGATCCTGTACTTCTTTGCACTGAATCCCAGCTGCCATTCTTCAGACCATTGCTCCAGTTTTTGTATTGCATTTATGTCCCTGTTTTTGCCTATTTTTGCCAGACTCCCCATGCCGTGGCCGTGCATGTGCCTGTGGAGGCATGTGCATGCTGTGCTTCTACAGCACCCTCCCTCCCTCTGCTTGCCACCTGTCTGTCTGTGGTACCTTCAGGCCTCCACCTGGGGACAGTTGGACTGTGGGGCTGACAAGGTCCCTCCCTGGGAGATGAGAGCTGCCTTCTGGATGCTCAGTCCTGCTCCCTTCCTCCCTCCCTCCCTCCCTCCCCCAGCTGGCCATCAGTGACCCAGGCTAGCTCCCAAACCTGGGTCACCAGTGTAGCGTGAGGTGTGGCATCCAGTGGCTCAACCCTCAGCACCACTGGGCCAGCTCTCCAGTTTATTAAGGTCTTCCATCATTCTTTCAACACCCCCTGGCATGTCCACTCTATTGCACACCTTTGTATCCTCTGAGAAGAGAAATGCCTTCCCCCACAGCACCTCTGCAATGTCCCCAACAAAGACATTGAAGAGGCCAGTCCCCAACACCAACCCCTGTGACAGTCTGCTCATCACCTCTTCCTCTCCAGAGTACTCTCTGTTTACCACAACTCTCTGACTCCTGCCATTCAGCCAGTTCTCCACCCACAGAACTATTTTAGGATCCACCCCTATGCTGTGCAGTTTGCTAATCAGCCTTCTATGGGGGATGGTGCTAAAGGCCTTTCTAAAGTCCAGATAGGCCACATCCACTGTACCTCCCTGGTCCTACCTTAGTTACCCAGTCATGCAGTAGATTAGTACAATGAGTTAGT
This sequence comes from Neoceratodus forsteri, assembly GCA_016271365.2. Taxonomy (NCBI): domain Eukaryota; kingdom Metazoa; phylum Chordata; order Ceratodontiformes; family Ceratodontidae; genus Neoceratodus; species Neoceratodus forsteri. The sequence continues at coordinate 829,153,419 of CM057452.1, forward strand.
GCAAAGCATAGTGCTTATCCAAAATACAGTGAAAGTTAGGCTTAGATGTATAAGTAAATAAATGTCATACAATGCCTCCACCAAGCCACAATAACAGAAATTTCGCAGTGATCCTTCACATCAACACAATCAGATTGACATCACCAGTGCTTTCCAACAACAACTCGCAACATGCTGACACAGACCACCACACTTAAGTGTATCAATGTGGGGGGCTGTGCCCCTCGCATCTCCCAATGTGGGGGGCTGTGCCCCCACATCCCTTCTACTTTAAATATCTAACTCCACGTCACACAGACAGTAGCGTTAAGTGCTTAGCCCCTGTCAATGAAAAATCTCCCTGGTGACGCAAAGTCCTTTGACATCGGGGTTTCCATGTCAGGGAGTCGATGTCGAAACTTCAATGTTCGAACTGTATACCCATATAAAGCAGTGTATGTGTGTGTTATTGTGTGTGTGTATGTGTGTGTGTGTGTGTGTGTGTGTGTGTGTGTGTGTGCGTCAATGCTCTATGTGTGCAGACAGTGCACTGCTATGTTATACTGTAATATATATATATATATATACTGTATATATATGCATATATGTGTATTTATATTAATCAGCTTGTGTGTATCACAATTAGAAAGTGCAGTTAGGATGCTCGTTGGTTAGTGCAAAAAGTGCTAGTCTGCATTTCCACACTCTCTAGATCAGTTTCAGCCTTCTGCATGTCATTGCTTATTTAAGTGAGGTGGCTAGTGGCAACTCCCCACCCTCTGATGTCCCTCAGAGCCTGAAAAGAAAAAAAATGATCCCTTGTTGTCTTTTCTTCTAATCTGTAAACATGTGTGTAGATGGTGCACTGCTATGTTATACTCACTGGAATATGTATGCATATATGTGTATATGTATTAATCAGTGTGTGTGTATCACAGCAATTAGAAAGTGAAGTTAAGTGGTTCAGTGGTTAGTGCAAAAATTGCTAGTCTACATTCCCCCACTATCTAGATCAGTTTCAGCCTTATGCATGTCATTTCTGATTTAAATGAAAGTTTGTTGCTGCCCCACTGTAACTGACCCCCCCCCACCCCACATGTCCAGCCCATTCTAAGCCCAGCCCATATTAGTCTTCTGGCACTGGGATCTGCTCCTAGACCTAGTACAACATCAATACCAGTGGCACACATCTGGCATTGGCAAATGCTTGTTTTATGTCTGTTATACAGTACTTGTTGCATGATCCAGAATCCAGTATACTTGCTCTCAATGCTTTTTATTGTGGTTAGTTGAAGCAGTATAGCAGTGTCTTTTTTAAAAACTGGTTGTCAGCTATAATAAACAATATTAGTAAACTTGTTAAATCTGCATGTCTAGGTTTTTCCCCCTGTGGAAAATAGATCTTGTATGGAGTGGACTGTGAGAAAATATATATTAACCTGTTGGGAATGTGATAATGCCCGGAAAGCAGTGTCCAGCAGTAACCAGTCATAAATAATTATTGCAGTAATTTGATAATTTAGTATTTTGTAGCAGTGAGACATTATCAGGGAATGATATCTACTCATACTTCAAAATGCATGCTGGAGTGACAATTCTTTTAGGCTCTGTTTTGGGGTTTTCATTGCTTTTCAGTGTTCACCTCTGATGGGATTTGATTTAAAGTACAATGGTCTCCTTTCCAGGGGCAGTTCCAATTCCAGTGCCCTCACAATGAATCTCTCTATATAGGCATAATTTCCAGAATGGCATTTTTACCAACACTGCTTCCCCCAGAGCTCACTCTTAAGTCTCTATATCACATACAATGTCCCCACCCCCACTCCACCTGACCTCTCCAAAGCAATTAATCTACATACCCATGTAGTTGGGCTTGCTCTGTTCTTATTTCAAATGCTGAGCTGCATCATACCCAAGTGCCTACTTCACTGAATCTGTCTATCTGTCTGTCTGCTGACTAAGGGACTGACCCACGGAGATAACCAAAAATGCGCAACATGCATATATTCTGGTATTGAGCTCTGTACCTCTAGATTCAGTACCACATGGCCAAACAGACATCTGCCTTCCAGTCCAATCCATGCATGGGGAGGTCGGTGCAGGGGTCATGGTGAGGGTTCTGGGGTTGAGCTAAGCTGGACACCAGCCATCCAGTCAGATGCCTGAGACAGTGGCAGAGTGGCCCCACTGATTTGCATGAGATGGAACCATAAAAAGACAGTGAAGTTATGCACACCAGCCCTTTTTGCCATCTCAGTGGACTAAGGAAATTGGTGATGGTATCAATCAGGTCCTACAAATGCCCAGGGCAGCCTTGTTGGGAAGTCACACACGTGCTGTGGTAGGGTCCCCCTGATGAAGCCCTTGCACCCTCCACACATGTTCTGCACTGCAGGCAGAAGGAGATCAGGTGCAGAGAGCCAACAGAAGTCCCATTTTGAGTGCTGAGGGGTGCTCCACACTTGCAGAGGGGTCCTCTTTACTTTGTGGATAGAGCCCCGAAACTGTAAAAGACAGACCCTTAATACTGCTGTTAGGACCATAATCATGGGTGTATTTCAGTAAAGGTTTGTATCAGAGTAAGGCACTCTTCGTTAAAGCAGATAAACATTTGATAGGAGGTTAAAGCCAGCCCAAAATGTTGAGGTACTGTATCTAACTGGTAAGGGGCAAGGGCAGCAGAGTTAAAAGGCTGGATTAGATGTTAAGAATTTAGTAGGACCCTCACCCAGCACATTGGAGCCTGAAACTTTTTGGAGAAAATAAAAATGAAGCCTCTGAGGAACATAGGACTCTATTAAGGGGTGTAAGAACATTGAACTCAGAGGTCCCCTGAAATAAGACCAACTGATATTGAAGAGCAGAAGGACTGGAACCTTCCAAATTAAGGTTTAAAAACAAGGTGCTTCTCTTATCAATGAGGGCAAAAGATATTAGCCTTCCCCAACATAGCCCCCCCCCAGCTTGAATCCTTACTCGTCCTCCAAGTAAGGGTCACTGAAAGTAAAACTTGAGAACTTCAGTTTAGTTTCAGTTTGGACACCCAGGTTCACACACTTTGGCCAAAGACCTTGGAATGGGTCTTACAAACTAAAAATATGGGTAAGAGACACCTCTACACCATATTTACCAACTCAAATTGATCCCAACCTCTGTTACATTCCCTCATCCCTCCTGTCAGTTTAAAAAAAAAACTCAGCACAGGGCACAATGCCAGGACCCAAAATATTTTTTATAAAACAAATGTCTGGGGAAGAGGGAAAGTGACTGGATGGGGCAACACATGGCCATATGACTAGTCCTGCCCACCTGAGAAAGCATTAAGGTGTTTGTTTGTTTGTTTTTGTTAATGATTTGGCAAAAGTAATCCAAGTGGCCCCAAAGATTGACTGGTCTGAGTTGTAAGTAAAAGTGCCACATTTTGACACATTCACAAAAAACAAATTTGGTGCTGGCTCATCCTTACCCTGAAGCATATATGCAGATTCTGAAGCATCTGGAGGAGGACAGAAATAAGCCATCCATCAAAAAATGAAATATAAATATAAAACTACTTAAATGGTACTCAACTGTGATAAAAATGTGAAACTAATATGAGAGGATCTCTAAAACATCTTACACTAAAAGAAGAATGATAAGGTCAACTCAGGCCACTTGCAATGTGTCACAAGTTATAACTGATAAATTTAGTAACTAACATGACATTATATATCCAAAGCTACTAACATTTCACACAGCTGCTGTCAGTGCTGGTGGGCACATTTCTATCACCTCCTTACAGTAATGTTGCCTTAACATCTCTTTTGACAGTAAGCCCTACAGCAAAAATGACAAAGAATATTAAACTATCATAGTGCTGCTACAGTAACTCTTAGAAAAAGCATTTATTATCATTGTCAGAATTGGATGTTGTCCTAATTTCTCTCTCAAACCAAGCCTTGATATTTAAACGAAGATCCAGCCTTACTTCATAGGATCATAGGGTAAAAGCAGGTACTTTAGCTGTTAAGCCATTATTGTCCTGCACCATTTATCAATTCATATTATGGAGCTAATTAGTTTTTTACTTATCAAGAGCTGTCTTAAACTGGTTCATGATTTCACTAGAAACCACAGAAAAAGGCAAAGCATTCATTTGAGCCACTATGCATTGTGAAAACCAGGCCCCTCTCAAATTTTTATTATGTTTTTCTCCTATAAGTTGATGTCCCCGATTTATAACCAGGATTGGTCTTGTTTTTAAGCCTAAGCATTCCTATGTATCAGGTGCACTACATGCACTATAAATCAGGCACATATCCCCTCGATATCTCCTTTACTGCAAGGAATACAGGCTAAGCTCTCAGCCTCTCCCTGTAGGGTAGGCCATCCAAGCCCTTCACTCTCCTGTTGCCCACCTCTGGCCCCTCTCCAACCGTCTCATGTCCTTCCTCAAGCTAGGTTGCCATATACACCCAGAATATTCCAAATGAGGTCTGAAAAGGGACCAATAGAGAGGCACACTAACCTCCCTATCCTTACTCTTTATATTTCTCATAATAGAGGCCAAGATGCCATAAGCTTTTTTGTAGTAACCATACAATGTTGAGTAAATTCTAAATCTTTATTAATCCATATTCCTAAGTCCTTTTCTACCACTGTTTCTATTAACTGCACTCCATTCATAGTACATTTGAATTTAGGATTGTTCCTTTTCAAGTGCATAATCTTGCACTTTGCTAGGTTAAATTTTAATATTTTCCCTACTGCTATTTTATATATCTGGTCAATACTGCCCTGAAATTGCTTCGCATCTAGTTCATTAGTGACCACTGGCCCAAGCTTCATATCATCTGCAAACGTAGCCATCCATGCCTTAGCATTACATTGGATGGGAGAAACCTATATATTGAACATGACCAGGCCCAACACAGACCCCTGAGGGACTCCACTGGGCATCAAAGTCCAGTCAGATATCTCTCCCTTAACACATGCCCGCTGCTTCCTATCATCCAGCCAAGCAGCAATCCATCTAACAACATGAGAGTCCAGTCCCAATTCCCCCAGTGTATCCAACAATTCCTGAAGTGACCTTGTGTCAAATGCCTTTTCAAAGTCGATGCATAAAACATCAACTGATAGATTATTATCCAAGGCAGCACTCACTGTCTCAAAAAATAACAACAAGTTGATCACACATGACCTACCCCTTGTGAATCCATGTTGCCTTATGTCCATATATCCCTTTTCCCTCACATGACTTTCTGTATAATCCTTGATAATGGACTCCAGTATTTTACTAAGTATACTAGTCAGGCTGATGGGACAATAGTTCAAGCAATCAGTCTCAGGCCCCTTCTTGTGGATTGGAATCACATTAGCCATTCTCCAGTCCTCTGGTACCTCCCCATGATCTATGGATGACTGGAAGATGGCCTTGATTGGGTAACTTATAACTGGGGTAAGTTCTTTAAGAAACTTAGAGCGCAGCTCATCTGGGCCAGGGGATGTATTAATTTTCAGATTCATCTGTTTTTCCTTGACTGTATTAACTGAGATTTTTATTGAACTAGCTGGTTCTTTTAAGGGCACTCTATCCAAGGTATAGCCAATAGCATAAACACTATTATTTACTGAATTCCGTAGCCATCTCCTTATAGCTGGCTACTTTATTTTCTTCCACCAGTAAAGGTCCCACTTTAGTATCATTTTGTTTTAAAGATGCTATGTAACCAAAAAAAGCTTTCTGGTTATCTGATACCTTAGTTGCTAAATTTTTTTCAAAATCCCTCTTAGCTCTAGCTATTTCTCTCTTAAGTTCTCTTAATTTCATTGTGAATTTAAATTGGTATATCCTAGCATTTTACTTTTTGACTAACCTATGAATTTTGTTATTGTGCCATGATGGAACCTTTCCCTTTAAATTGTATTTAACCCTAGTGGGGATTAGGTTTCTATCAAATCATGCAAAAATAATTTGAATTCACTCCACATTTCAATGGCTCCACGAGCCCTAAACTTATTTTTCCAGCCCCATTTAGCAGCCAGAAGCCTTAATGTGTCATAATCTACTTTATTGTAGTTTTTAATTACAGTAGACCCTGGCCTGATCATTCACTTAGATGCAATTTCTAAGTTGACCATATTATGGTCACTTCCAGCTAACAGCTCCCTAACTCTGCAGTCTTTTATTTGGTCTATCATATTGCTAATAGCTAGGTCCAGGATGTTGGTACTTCTTGTTCTCTACTGAACATGATTTTGTAATGCTAATGAATCGAGTGCCTCCGAAAATGTTGCCTCACCAGGAGATGAAGGGATCCAAGAATTCCAGTTTATACCATTGAAATTAAAGTCACCAAGTAAAACTATATTTTTTGATACATTAAGTTCCCTGATACAATGGATTAGCTCAGACATTTTCTCACTATTCAGTGAAGGTGGTCTATAATAGACTCCAACCAGTATTTGCTTCCCCTTGGGGAGGTACAATTTGTACTAAAAGCTGTTCAAATTCAGGATCCCTTGATATTTCTAATTCATAAGCTATGATGTCATTGTGCACATATAATGCTACTCCTCCCCCTCCCCCATCTATCCTCTCTATCGCATCCAAATAACTGGTAACCTTCAATGTTTGTTCCCCATTCTTCCTTTTTCCACCATGTTTCTGTCACTGCACACAGCTTAATGTTTTCCTTTTTTAATATTACCTCCATCTGTTATGTTAATCATCTGCACAGGTAACTACACAGATATATATTTAAAATCTACTTTGCTGCAACCTGTTGTAAATGGTGGAGGCAGCTGTGCCAGATTATATAAAGATGTTTGCTCAGTACAAAAGTGCTGTTCAATTTTAGAAAAAATGAGGTATTAGTAACTTAAGTATGTTAACTCTAACTACAGTTTCATAATATGTTTAAAGATCATGGGCAAATCTTATTAGTCATCTGAGTTTTTGTTATTTTCTAGTTGTGTCATGTTCAGACAGCCCCCTGTACCAAAATAATTTCTGTGAGGTGTGCTCTGAGAGGGGGAAGGTTAGGGCGGGGAAGGGATTTTGTTGGGATTGTTTGTTTTTTATATACCTTTTATATGTTTGTCGTTTTTATGGCTTTTTTTTTCTCTTTGTGCTCTGTATGATTTTTCATTGGGCAAAATCAGTATTTACATAGATACATACAGTAGATTGCACATAGATGGCACAGGACAGAATAAGACCATTCATCCAAACTGCCCTGTTGTTGCCACCTAGAATTATTCATTCCTTTTGGAGCTCCCAGAGCCCCTGACCTCCTTTCTGTTTCTTATTGCCTTTTCATTTACAAGGGTGAGGTGTACAGACATATGGAATCCAAAAAAACAGAAGAGAGAAAGAAATAAGTGCTTTAGCTGGGATTTGAACCCAGGCTACCTGTAACAACCTTGCAATTGCACTACCAGCTAAGCCACCAAGGCAACTAGAAGCCTGTGACCCCCAGAAGTGCCTCACTCCTTCTCTAATGCACAATCTGGTACTGTACAGATAATTACAGTTTCATTCACAAGGGTGTGGTGTACACATATATTAAATGAAAACAAACAGGAGAGAGAAGTGCCTTAGCTGGCATTTGAACTTTCTAATTACCCCATTGTAAATAATTATCCCATTTATTCTTGAACCTTCAGATAGCATTAATCACTTGATTAGGTAGCCTGTTCCACATATCCACCACCCTATGTGTCATGCAATACTTTATTATGTCTTTCTTAAGGTTTCCCACCACTTGTCTGAGGTAAGGAAGAGCAAATGCTAAATTTGCATTAGGCGAATGTGCCAAGATCCAGCATTTTGGACACCAGTGAAGCAGTTCTGAAGAAACTCAATTTCCCTTCAACGCATCAGCATTTCGACATCATGACACAGCATGTTTTACAGGGAGCACACACTGAACATGTCCAAGTGACCTGCAGCAGCCAATCAGTGATGTTGGAGATTGAGAATTCCTTGTGCTGCACATATCTCTGTGCCACTTCCAGCTCTCTCTCCCCCTCTTCACAGAGGAAGAGGAAGTGCATGTCACAGTGGTAGCTACTAAAAGAGCTCCTTTTATGTGAAAAGAGTGACTTTAATCAAAGAATTTTAGAAATCATCAGTGAATTGAGGATTATTATTCCAGTTAGCTAATTCTTATTATGTTTACCCTTTATTTCAGGCCAGTAGGCTTGTGAAAGTACCGTAGAGGAGAGGGAAGAGAGTACACAGAGTGAGACTGCACTGGCAATTGCAAATGTAGACCCTTCGGCAGGAGCAGGAAGAGTGAATTTAACAGACTGGAAAAGGTAATAAGGGATTTTTGAAAGATTTATTTGACAAATACTTTTTAATAAGTGCTCGTGTACATGGCACAGAAAGCTATACATTTTTTTTTATTTTTCCCACCTAGAGCAGGAGCCAACTGAATTTAACAGTCTAGAAAGGTGAAGGGGGATTTGATGGATTCATATATAAATGACTATGGGTAGTGTAAAAGGGCACCAATATTCATCTTCTTATTGTTTGCATCTTTTTGCATGTGAGTGAGCAGTGAGTGAATGAAATGTAAAGTTGACTGCTGTTTGATACACAAGGTCGCAGTTTGGTGGGATGGGGTATGTTAGTGAGAGGGGGTTGGCCTGGTTGTGTCACTCTTCCCTTTCACCTCGCAAGTTGAATAGCATTGGTATTCTCCATATGCTGGGCATGCATGTAATGTGGACATCTAAGAATCACTGATAATATTGTAAATCATTATTGTTACTGTAGCATAGGATGGTGGCTGTATTGTGTCATCATCGGCCTTGCCTGTGTTGTCAATGCATGTAGACAACATGAAGTGAAGAACAGGAGGAGAAAGGGATGTGGGAGAGAAAAGGAGCAAATGAAAGTTCCACTATGCTAGTTCCACCAAGTACAAGTTCTCCAGGTGGTGGTGGTGAAAGAGATAGTCATGTTGAAACAGAGATTGGGAGTCATAGTCATGGGGCTGAAAAGACAAGGGCTGTGTATGTGACTGTATAGTTGAAGAAACCATGGTTCATTAGTCCCCAGAAATCTACCAGTTCCACTTCCATTACAGTGCAAGCAGTCTTCCCTGCTGGTCATTCAGAACTTCTGGTGATGAAGCCATTCTGAGCAATCCAGAAACACAACAGTTTTTCCCTTTTCCTTCTTCAAGTGCATCCAGTTCCACAACTCAATACAGAAGTGATCAAACCAGACATGTAATGTCTAATTCCTCCAAAACAATCATCTTGAATTTGCTGCCCAATTCCTCATTGCCCCCCACCTTGTCACTAGTGGCTTTTGAAACCTGAATGAGATAAGGGACTTAGGCGGTAAGCACAAATCACATTTCACAACTTCAGTTTCTTGATTCGGATTTTCTTGGCACATAAATAAAAATAATAAAAATTATCATACATTAGTTATATCATATAATATCATACTACATTATCCTCTCATATATCATATTAAAGCAAAGTGCAATGAAACTGGGCAAAAAAATTAACTCTAGCTTTTTTCACTTTAAAAGAATTCAGACATCTTCCAGTTTTATTTGATGGTGCAATTTTCTAACTCTGCCAAATTTGGGGATTTTATGAATGTTTTAACATAGTTTTTTCTCAAGAAAAAATGATGGCCAACACATTTTGCATAGACATAGCATTGTAGACCTGGCAAGGGTTAGGATCAAGAAAAAAAAAAGACTCATGGTAGGCAGTATAGGAGGTGCTTAGACAAGTACATTTGGCATGTATGCTAATACTTTCCCTAATTGTAGTGGAACCTAGATTTTAAGGGAAAACAGTTTTGTTGCACTGCTGTTTTAATTTATATCATCTTCTTATATTTCCAGATTATATTGCTTATATATCATATGTGCTGCTCTGCCCAATGTCATCTGAAGGCACAATATTCCACAATAGCTGTAAAAATACAAATTGTCTTGCAATCATCACCCCTGAGCCCAATTCCTCTCCAGAAGTCCCCCAGTCTCCCCACACCCCCACCACCACTACCACTAGTCAACTGTACTTAAAACAAACAAATCCTATGCAATGTGGGAGCATTTTATAGATAACACCACAAAATCACTGAAATCATGTTTCCTAGCATACAAATAAAGCCAAATTTAAGAGTAATAACTGGAAATAGTAGTTATGTTAAAAACATAGAATGACTCTGGTTTCAGAAAACAACACATTCTCTTCTTCATCATCATCCTCCCTCCATCATGAATCACATTTTCCTCATCATTCATCACTGTAGCATGTGGGTGACACCACCTTCTTTCCCACCTGCATTTTATATGGTGGATGGCACAGTAAGACCGGTATCTTTTACTATACAGTATGAAGTACTGTGCACCAAGTGCATGTACAATTGCCTATCTGCCTTGGGGCGCTATAGATAGTGCTATTTATTATCTTTATCATGGCACACTGTCATGTATTTAGGAAAAAAGTAACACCACCTGCCAGTGCCACCACAGTCACCTGTATGCCATGGGTGTGGAAAATTGTCTGTAAACCTCGCGGCATTTGAGATAGTGCTATTTTATATCCTCTTTATGACTCATCACATCCTCATTCAGAAGTCATGTTTTCTTGTCACGTAAATAAAAACTACATTTAAAGTATTTAAAAAATTATAGTATGCTAATTTCATTTACTCCAATAAATTTATTTTTACGTCACTCATTTCACAGGTCATGCTCCACTGCACTCTTCTGCCACTACCAATAGAACCAGTGTCCTGGCACTCATTTAACACTTAGAAGACTGTGGGCATATATATATATACATCCAGAAACTATATATGTTCAGACATATCCAGCACATACATACGTCCAGAATCTATATATGTTCAAACATATCCTGCATTCAAAGAGTTAACAATTTATCAGGAATGGATTACAGTGCTTGACCTTCAGCCATTCTATATTATGGAAGACATTGGCTTTTGAACACTCTTACATGAAGAACTGAAGCACAAACACAACATTCCATCATGCAATCACACTGTCTAGGCATGCCTAGCCTAGACAGTGTTGGCTGTGGTGTGTGCTGCAAAGCTTGTTCTACTCCGCCGCTATATGAACAAGCTTTCAAAGTGCACAGTAAGTAACCCTTTCCATGTTCCATGCCATGGTGAGTCCACTTGAATATCACACACTGTTATTTATGATCTTCTACAGCAACCCAGTAAAGCACAGTACTGGGTGTTTACTCACCTGGTAAAGGTGATTGTGTTGGTTGACATCCATGGTACTCCAAGCATTACATCATGGGGTTTTAGCCCACCTGATAGGCTAATGATGCACAAGACCTAGGATCAAATTTCTAGACCCAAGGTCCCAGAAGGCCCTGTTCTCCAGTTCGAACTTTCCATAGCTTAAAAATAAGGTTAGTAACACCACAAAATACTCTGAGAAATAATACACAGTGATGCTGATGAGCCTTCTAAACATGGCCGGAGGCTCAATTTTTTTTCCTATTAATACAATACTAGCACTCGGCCTGTTAACTGGCCGACAGTGGGCATCATAGATGCTGGCTTTTTTTTAATGAAGATTTCCTTATTTATCTGGTACTATTCTTACAAACTCCCAGTCACTCTGATCGCTCTGTAGGGTGGGCTGTGGAGTGCCATGGATGTCAACCAACACAATCACCTTTACTAGGTGAGTAAACACCCATTGTGATTGATTGACCATCCATGGCACTCCAGGCATTACATTATGGGTTGCTAATAAGCCATGCTGTACCCTTTTGGGTGGGACAGAGTGGTCTGAGAGTGAGGGGAGTGCAAGCTGGCTGATGAGAGGACCTGAGTGGTGAATGGGGTCTGTATCTTGTACTGGTAGTCCAACCTGTAGTGCCTGGCAAATGTATGGATAGAGGTCCAAGAGGCTGTTCTGCAAATATCCTCCATAGCTACATTGGCTCTTTCTGCCCATCTGTCCAGGAGGTGGACACAGCCCTGGTTGAGTGAGCTCTAATGCCCTCTGGGGGCGTTAGGTCCTTCGCCTTGTAAGCCTCTTGTATGGTCCTCCTGAGCCAGTCCGCTATAGTAGTCTTTGATACTGCTTTATCCTGTCATTGTCCCTTTGAAACTATGAACAATCTCTCAGTTTTATGTATCAACTGTGTTCTAGCTATGTACTTGGCTAGTGTACCCCCAACATCCAGGTGATGAGGCATTCTTATATCCCCTGTTTTGTGATGTATCTAAGAGGGTTGGCAACTCAATGGGCTGCTCTCTGTGGAAAGGTGATGTGACCTTTGGCTTAAAGGCTGGGACCATATGTAATTGCATCCCTTGGGTGGTGAACATGGTGTAGGGCTCCCTACATGACAGTGCCCCGAGCTTGCTAATCTGTCTAGTGGAGAACACGGCCACCAGGAAACAGGTCTTTATTCATGCCCAATATAGGTCCACATCCTGGAACAGCTCAAAAGGGGCAGTGCTGAGGGCATCTAAGACTAAGGTTAGGTCCCAGGGGGCAATTAGAGGTCTGGCCCTGGAGTGGAGTCCCACTACTGCCCTGAGGAAACATACCATGTCCGGATGTGCTCTCGGGCTGTGATGTCCTATAGAACCGATGGCAGCACTGATGGCAGAGAGCTGCACTCTGAGAGAAGAATGAGAAAGTCCTTTCTCTACCCCCTGCTGCAAGTAGAGTAGTATGGCTGATATATCTGCTTGCTCTGTTACTTTGTCTCTGTCTTTGCACCATGCCACAAAGAGGGACCACTGCCTGGCGTAGGTAGTGTTGGTCGACTGCTGCTGGGACTGCAGCAATGTGACTATAACTGAGGCATGATAGCCTGTTTTTAGCAGTCTCCGCCTTTCAGGAGCCAGGCCATTAGTTTCAGGGTCCCTGGTGTGGGATGGACTAGTGGCCCTTGGGTTAGCATGCTGGGTCTGTATGGGAGCCTGCATTTGTCCAGTGCTGCCACGGCTATTACTGATGAGAAGCAGGCTCTCTGAGGCCAGTATGGTGCTATCAGGATAATGGGCTTCTGTAACTGGTGTATCTTCACTAGGACCTGCGGTAGGAGGGTAATGGGGGGAACACATATGCTCGATCCAGGGACCAGGTCTGTGATAGTGTGTTGACTCCTTGGGAGCAGCACTCCCTGTATCTGGAGAAGCATTGTAACTGAGCATTGTCCACCATCACCATGAGGTCCAGGGGAATAGGTCCCCATGCCTCCTGTATCAGCCAAAATAGGTTGGTGTGTAGGTGCCACTCTCCTGGGTGTACCTGTTGGTGGCTGAGCCAATCTGCTCAGATGTTGAGCTTGTTGGCTAAGTGGACCACTCCACTGTGAACAAGATGGGCCTGAGCCCAGTCTAGTACCCTCATCACTTCCTTCTGCATGGCTTTGCTTTTGGTTATCTCCTACTTGGTGATGTAAGCCAAGGTAACCTGATTGTCGGAACAAATCAAAACTGACTGACCAGATATGGTCTTTTGAAAGGATATTAGGGTGTGGTAGACTGCCCTCATCTCCAGTATGTTTATGGGCAGTCTGGCCTCTGACATTGTCCAGCTACCTTGAGCTGACTGGGGGCCCAAGCATGCCCCCTATCTGAGGAGGCTTGCGTCTGTCTCGATGGTGACATCATAGGTTGCCTCTAGTGGAACACCTTGCATGAGGGATCACCAAGTTGTCCACCAGCTTAGAGAATGTCTCACCGTGGCAGGTAGCAGTAATCTGATTTTTAGGTTCCACTCTTTGGGCATTCCGTGTGACAGCACATAACTTTGTAGGGGTCTCATGTGCCACCTGGCCCAAGGGATCAGATCAATGCAGGAAGCCATGCAGCCTAGCATCTGAGCTATCTGACCAATAGTCGGCATGTTGGTGTCCCTTAGTTGATGTGCTAGTGACATCACTGTTTACACCCTGTTCAGGGACGGTCTGGCCCACCCCTGGGATGTGTTCACCTCTGCTCCCAGGTGTTCCAGCTGTTGCATGGGCACTAGGTGGCTCTTGGCCTGGTTCACAACCCAGCTGTGATCTTTCAGTGCCCTTAATTCCATCCTGGTGGTGGTGTGGGATTGTTCCCTGGACCATGCTCGAATTAGCCAATCATCCAGATAGGGGACAATATCCACTCCCTGCTCTCTCAACCTGGCAACAAGGACTATGGAACCTCGGTGAATACCCTTGGTGCCGAGGTAAGGCTGAATGGTAAGGCTTGGTACTGAAAATGCTGGCCGAGAATGTGGAAATGCAGGTATTTTCTGTGGCAGTGACGAAAGGGGATGTGAAGGTATGCATCTTTTAAATCTATGGATGTGAGGTTGTTGCCTCTCTAGATGCTGCTGAGTGCTGACTTCAATGTCTCTATCTTGAAACTCTGAGTGACCACAAGCTTGTTGAGGTATTTGAAGTCTAGGATGGGACAAAGTTCCCTGGTCTTTTTGGGAATGATGAAAAAGATGGAGTATACTCCCTGTTCTTGCTTGTGGGGTGGGGGGACTAATTGGATAGCTTTGTTCTGCATCAGGTCCTGTAGTATCTGCTTTACCTGATGAGGTGAGGCCCCTTTCTTTGCTATGGGGGAACTTATGAACCTGTCTGATATCTGAGAGTTGGACAGTTCTATAGAGTACCCCCTTGACACTGCCCCCAATACCCATCTGTCTATGGTTGTGTTGCACCACCGGTGGTGAGACAGCATGAGTCTTTTTCCCACAGGCAGGTAAGAGCACAGTGTGGGTGTCATCTTGGGGGGATAAAAAGGTCTGTAGTCATTATTATTTATTTCTGCTGCCTCTTCCACTTCCTCCGAGCCTTGAGCCGTGGCCCCTGAAGTTTGAGGATTGGTAAGTAGGAGTGAAGGAAGTATGGTGTCCCCCTTGGCTCTCTTGTCCTCAAAATGAATTACTCTGGTAGTACATGTCTCTGTGGGCCTGATGCTTGTAGTCCACCTGAAATCTCCATTGTCCAGTGGGCAGGTAGGTTGGTCTGTTCTTGTGTTTGAGCTGATCCTTCCCTTCTTCTTTTTTGTTTGAGGTAGTCTTGTAGGCCTTCACTGAAGATGTGTTTTCCCTTCTTGGGTAGGTTTTGAAGCAGTGTCTTGGACTCACTGTCTGCTTCCCATAGTTTTAACCATAACATTCTTCTTGCCTGGTTAGTTAGGGCCATGGCTCTTGCATTCAGTTTTAGAGAATCTACTGCTATATCTGCTAGGTATCTAGCAGAGTCTAGTGTGCATTCCAAGAGTTCAGCCTCCCTGGTATTGGGAGCTGCTTTTTCTAGGAGCTCCTCAAGCCAGAGAATTTGGGTGCATGCAGTATATATGGTGGTAGTGGAAGCCTTAGCGGCTGTGCCCACTATTTCGAATAATTTCTTTAACATGTTCTCTACCTTTTTGTCTGCCAGGTCCTTCAGTGATATGGCCCTGCATGGAAGGACTGTCTTCTTGCTGAGTGCAGTTACTTGTGGGTCAATTGTGGGTGTCGTGCACCATGTGCTGGCCTTGTTTTCTTGGACCGGATACATACGGTCTAGGTTCCTATTATCTGACATCCTGCCTGGCTCTGTAGATTCCCACTCCTTAATGAATATGTCACCAATCACTGGACAGATTGGTAAGGTTTCCTTGGAGGCTTTCCTTTGTTGAATCAAGGGATTGAGCTTCAACTCAGGTTGTTCCTTCTCGAGCTTGAAGTCCATAGTGGCTTTAATTATTCTCATGAGACCTGGTATTAAATTAAAGGAGCACAGTTAGATGTGAGATATGGGACAAATTATGTTTCCATCTCTTCTTCATTGGATCGTACATGCTCCTCGTCATCGAGGGGCTCCTTCTCTGCGGTGTCGTCCCCATTGGTGGGTGCAGTGGGGCTCAGGGGTGGACCAGACAGTTCTGTACCAATCCCTGAAGACCCCCCTTGGTTTGCTGGTTCTGGCCGTGGATTCAGGGCCGGTGAAAATCTGGACTGCAACACAGCTTCTAATTTTTCCATGATCTTCAACGTAAAATTTTGCTGACTCTCCATCATGGCCACTGCTGCTTGCCGGTTTTGTTGGAGTATGGCCCCTGGGTCCATCCAAGTGATACCGCTGATTCCTGGGGCATCTGAGCCCAACACCGGAAAGGGGTCTAGGGATGATTCCTCCTCATCATGGATACACGCAGGGCATAAGTGACCTGTGTTGTGGGGCATCAGGTTGGTGCTACAAGCAGTGCACTTTCTCGCTTTCACCTTCTGGGGAGAAAGGAGAGAGAGAGGGAGAGAAAGAGAATGTTGTAGGTTAGGGACAGTTATATGGCGGGCCGTCAGTAGAATCTGGATGGTCCCAATACAATAACCCCATCCTCTATGCAGTGTAGTGACCCGAAGATGAGAGGCTTAAATGGTTAATGGCCCTTTTTGTTCCCCTCCCCCACACAGCATGGTGCTGGGCAGGTGGGGTCCTACTCGTGGCTGCCCACATGAGGAGGTCCTATATGACTGAATTGCTGTCAAAGAGTGAAGAGCACAATTACCTCTGTCAGACGGCCACTATGGTGAGGTGCCCCCTAAGAGGGAGGGGCTCACCTGATGAGTTTCCCCTGAGCAACACACCACCCAGGTTGCTCTGTTAGGGCCGAGTAATCTCTGCTTGAGAGGGGGAGAGAACTGGGTCCAGATGGGCATTCTTTGGTTTTCCTATGTGCTCCACCTTAGTTCATCAAGAGCAGTAACAAGGATCCAATCAGGCCTGTCACTAGATAGGAAGGGGACCTAGGCCTGAGGGAATGAGGGCTCGACTAGGCTGGTCACTGGGGAAGGGGCCTAGGCCTGAAGAGGTAGTCGGAGGGAATCAGCAAACAAACGAATCTGCTGTACTTTGTCCTTACGGTGCCTCGAGGTCTCCACTTGGGAGGGGATCCCCCTGAGGCCCGAGGTAACTTCTCGTTCATTTGTAATATGTTAGATGGCCCCCCCCACCTCTCGGAATCTGCCTCGGAATCGAGGCTGAGGCTTCTGATGGCTAGGTGAAGCCCTGTCATCCCCTTTTCTGTCTCTCTCCCTCTTTAAGCCTGAACATGTCAGGTCCAGCTCTCCCAATGCGGCTAGAGGTGTGCGCGGCCGTCAGGAGAGAGAGAGAGAGAGAGACAATTTCAAACATTCAGAAGTCAGCGGCCTGCCCAGTGAGCTTGGAGCAACTCGCAATCATCTGCATGGAGCTTACTGTGCCGCCATGTAGAGCGGTGATACCAATGTTGGGCACCAGCAAGCTGTAGCCTCTGAGGGGGAAGGAGTCGCAAGTAGTTCTGTGGAGGAATGAGTCACAAGGAGCAGTGGGGGGGTCACCTTTGACCACGCTGTGCTGCAAGCATTTGAATCCCTCCTGAAAGGAGGGCTGCTTGCACAAAAAAACAAGTACATAGCGAAGTTCCCCCAGTCTTTTGGTGCAAAACTGAGCTTTTGGGAGAAAAACATGGCGCAAAATGCCCTTAAGATAGCGAGGGATGCTCCAGTGTGCCAGAGGCCCATGGAAAACTTTTCCAGCCAAAAATCAGACAAAATCACAGAATCAAACCAAATGCAGGATCACAATGATTTAAAGACAAAGAAAACCAATCACAGTGGAGTAGCACAAATTGTTCAAATCAATTAAAAAACAAAATTTATCAAACAGCAATGTCTAAGACCATCTGGAGCATAGACAAGCCAGCCTTCTAAGCAGTTTTCATTCTGAAATACTTTCAGATCTCAACTAGACCGTAGAAGTTAATCTGGCACATATCATAGGCAGGTTCAGATGTATTTTACACCATTAAAAAAAACATTCTGTGGCATCCACAGGCCTACCTTTCCTGGCACAATACAGAGACTCCTGGGGTGCTTGTTGCCTTATCAGATGCACAATTAGAACTGGAGAACAGGGGCTTCTGGGACCTTGGGTCTAGAAATTTGATCCTAGGTCTTGTGCATCATTAGCCTATCAGGTGGGCTAAAACCCCATGATGTAATGCCTGGAGTGCCATGGATGGTCACCCAATCACAATATACTATTATACAACTGTTTTTCTTGTTCTATAATTAAGCAAATTAATAACAACAAAAGTACATTAAAATAGAAACCATAGAAGTTGACATGCTCTTCTAAATACAACAAATTCATGGGCAGACATGATGGGCCAATGGACTTTTTATTATACTATTGTACAGTTATTTTTCTTGCTATATAATTAAAAAAATGAATAACAATAAAAATACATTAAAATAGAAGCCACATAAGTTGACATGTTCTTCTAAATACAACACATTCATGGGCAGACATGATAGACCAATGGGCTTTTTTTCTACTGACAGATTCAATGTGCTATGTTACTATAGTGAATATATATGTTCATTATCACAAATCATGTTGCCTTGTCATAGACATAAAAAAGACATGCAAATTAATACAAAATGATTTTATATTATATTAATATAATCAAATTTGTATTTATTATCTAATATATAACATATGACAAACAAGCATTTGTCAATGCCAAATGTTGATTGCGTTGGTCTGTTGAGCTCGCTTAGTGGCCCTCTGTCACTGGCTCAGTCTGTTTGTCCTGGTGCTGCAGGCTACTCTTTTGTACTGGGCTGCTGCCTGTGTTGGCACCTTGTTCTGCCAAGGAAGAAATCTGTAGCTCTCCCGACAGAGCTCCATTGAAGTGACTCATTCCCCCTCTCTCACTCGCTCATTCTGTTTCTTCTGGCACTGCAGGCTGCCCTTTTGTAATGGGCTCCTGCCTGTGTTGGTGGCTTTTTCTACCCACAAAGAAATCCACAGCTGTCCTGACAGAGCTCCGTTGAGGTCGCTCACTCCCCCTGTCTCACTCACTCATTCTGGTTCTCCTAGCACTGCAGGCTGCCCTTGTATACTGGGCTCCTGCCTCTGTTGGTGCCTTTTTCTGCCAACAAAGAAATCTGCAGCAGTCTCACCAAAGCTCCGTTGAGCTCACTCACTCCCCTTCTCTCACTCGCTCATTCTGTTCTGCCAGCACTGCAGGCTGCCCTTTTCTACTGGGCTCCTGCCTGCGTTGCTGCCTTCTTATGCCCACAAAGAAATTTGCAGCAGTTACAATACAGCTCTGTTGCGCTCACTCACTCGCTCATTCTGGTTTTCCTACCACTGCAGGCTGCCCTTTTGTACTAGGCCCCTGCATGCATTGCTGCCTTTTTCTGCCCACAAACAAATCTGCAGCTGTCCCAACAGAGCCCCGTTAAGCTCACTGACTCCCTCTTCCTCACTCGCTCGTTCTGTGTCTCCTGGTGCTGAAGGCTGCCCTTTTGTACTGGGCTCCTGCCTGCACTGGTGACTTTTTCTGGCCAGATAGAAATCTGAAGCAGTCTCAACATAGCTCTACTAAGCTCGTTGACTCCCCCTCTGTCACTCTCGCATTCCATTTCTGCCAGCGCTGCAAGCTGGCCTTTTGTACTGGGCCCCTGCCTGCGTTGTCACATTTTCTGCCCACAAAGAAATCTGCAGCAGTCAAACTAGAGCTCCATTGAGCTTGCTCACTTCTGCTCTGTCACTTGCTCATTCTGTTTCTCTTGGTGCCGCAGACTGCACTTTTGTATGGGGCTCCTGGCTGCATTGGCACCTTTGTCTGTCCACAAAGAAATCTGCAGCTGTCCTGACAGAGCTCCATTGAGGTCGCTTGGTCTCCCTCTCTCATCGCTCATTCTGTTTGTCCTGGCACTGCAAGCTGCCCTTTTGTACAGGGCTCCTGCCTGCATTGGTGCCTTTTTCTTCCCACAAGGAAATCCCAGCAGTCCTGATAGAGCTCCGTTGAGCTCACTAAGTCCCCTTGTCTCACTCACTCATACTGTTTCTCCCACTGCTGCAGGCTGGCCTTTTGTACTGGGCCCCTGCCTGTATTGATGCCTTTTTCTGCCCACAAAAAAATCTGCAGCAGTCCTGACAGTGCTTCGGTGAGTTTGCTCATTCCCCCTCCCTCACTCGCTCTCTTGTTCTGTTTCTCCCAGTGCTGCAGGCTGACCTTTTGTACTGGGCTCTTGTGTTGGGGCCTTTGTCTAAACATAAACAAATCTGCAGTGGTCCCAACAGAGCACAGTTGTGCCCGGTCACTCCTGCCTCTCACTCGGTCGATCTTAATCTGTCCCAAACACTGATTTCCCAAAGTGACCATGCTATTGTCTGGCAGGAGTGCAAAAACATATTTTAGCCAGGATGTGAAAAATGACAGCTGTAGTGTTCATAACAAGTTGTGAAAAAATGCCACTGTAGAAAATGTGGCATGACAGTATTACAAATTTGTGAAATTACAAGGGTGCATGGAAACAGTTCAACGCACGCTTGTAACATTGTCATGTTACGGAGTTTCGTCACTAAATTTTCAACATAGGGATTTTAGGACCTCTGCCCATGAACAGTGCCACTGTCATTTTCTTAATCTGTCCCGAACACTAATTTCCCACAGTGACCACGTTATTCTGTGCCAGAACTGTGAAGACACATTTTGGTCAGGATGTGAAAAATGACAGCTGTACTGCTTATAAGGAGGTGTGAAAATATGGCACTGTTGAAAATCTGGTGTGACAATATTACAAATCTGTGAAGTTACAAGGGTCATGGAAAGTGCACAACACACACTTGTAACACAGTCAATTCAGGGGCTATCATCACCAAATTTTCAACATAGGCATTTCAGGACCTCTGCTCATGAACAGTATCATTGTCATTTTCTTAATCTGTCCCGAACAGTGATTTCCCACAGCGACCACTCTATTCTGCACCAAGTGCGAAAACACATTTAGGCCAGGATGGGAAAAATGACAGCTGTACTGTTCATAAGTAGGTCTGGGAAAATGTAAATGTTGAAAATCTGGAGTGCAAGTATTATAAATTTGCGAAGTTACAAGCGTGCGTGCCAACTGCGCAATGCACGCTTATAACACAGTCATTTTATGGAGTATCATTACCAAATTTTCAACATTGGAATTTTAGGACCTCTGCTCATAAACAGTATCATTGTCATTTTCTTAATCTGTCCCAAACAGTGATTTCTCACAGCGATCACTCTATTCTGCACCGGAAGTGCGAAACACACAAGCTGCCGCCATGTTCACAAACAATGTCAGGGGTTTCACATCCTGTCCTGCAATGATGGGTCGCTCCCTCATTGTAGCAGATGGTTGATGCTGCAATGACGAGGCAGCCCCTGATTGCAGTGGCTACTTTTTTAGAAGGTTGTGTTACGCTGGCTGAACTAGTGTCAGCAGCAGCGTGCCACAGCATTGGGGGAAGGGGGACAAGCCTTTGCAGGCTGTGGGGGCATTGGGCACAAGAGTGCCACATCTCCACAACCTGCTTGTGGAGAAAGCTGACGCAACATGTTTCTTGCACATGCGCACAATCAACATAAAAATTATAGAAGAAATAATAATATAAAATAATTATAGTATAAAAAAAATTGCAAATTCTACGGTGCCCACTTGTTCCATTGAACAGCTAATACAGACCTGATTCAGGCAGGCAGCATACTGAGAAAGCAGGTTGGGGCACACAGCTGGAGGGGTGCCTGACTGACTAGTCAGGAATTATTGCACTAGCCCCCCCACCACCATCACCCCAAAATCAAGGTAAGGTTTCAGGAAGGACTCCAATAAAGAAAAATGTATTGCTGCTACGAACAAGGGGGACTCAGCTAAGAAGGGGGTATAGTTTAAAAGACTCTGTTGGCTTCTGGCATAGTGGCACAAGCCAACAATTTGAAAGCTGCTTCTTGTTTCTGTCTCTGGAGAACCAGAAAATGGAGAGGTGGATGGTAAAAGATTGGAATGGGATAGGAGAGAGGTCAGGATATTAGCTCTGGCTACCAGGTATGGTGATTGGCTTATTTTATTGTATTTTTTCTCCCCCACTTCCCAGTCAAATAACAAATAATGAATACAGAATATTTATATATGTAGGAACCTTATTTCCCTTACCTCTCTACTAACTTCACTATTTTCCCTTTTAGATAATTCCTGAAGAAGACTTATGGACAAAATGTTGATTTTAACTGTACTTTCTATTTTCAGTGTGCATTTAATATTACCATTTTGTTTTGTTTATATTTTGTTATATTTATATATGTATTTCTATTTGAAAATAGTATTAACAGTAGAGACAGTCCTAGAAATTGGAAGATGGCAAATATGGTTCCTCTTTTTAAGAGGAGAGAAACACTATATGAGTAATTCTAGACCCATTAGTCTGACTCCCATTATATGTAAGATGCTAGGAGCAATCATAAAAGACAAAATTTCTCATATTTTTCTCAAAATTTATCCTGGCCAGCATGGATTTACTAAGGGCAGATCATATACCACAAATATTTGATACTTTTACAAAAAAAAAAAATCAGCCAATATCTTGATAAAATTCAGTGCCTTGTAATTGTAATGAAATTAGCAGGGATTTTGACCATTTACCACATTGGGCACTAAATGATAAGTTGACGTCTGTAGGTTTAAATCTTAAGTTTGTAAAGTGTATTGCAAATTATCTCAGTAACAGATTTCAGAGAGTCATGATTGAGGGAGTATTTTCATCTGAGGGAAATGTGACTAGTGGATCTGCATTAGGGCCATTTGTCTTTCATGTCTTTATACCAGACTTGATTAACAACCTGAACAGTTGGTTATCTAAGTATGTCAATGATTCTAAGATTGGAGGTACATGTGCTTCCATAGAAGAAGTTAAAAGAATAAAAGAGGATTTACATTTGATGTATTGGGCTACTACCTGGGAGATGCATTTTAACCTTGAAAAATGTAAAGTTATGCACCTGGAGATAAAGAACAAAAATAATTCCAATTTTTTGTCTAATAAACAACGTGTTGAAGTAACAAACCAAAAGGACCTAGATGTTATAGTTTCAAACTACTTAGGTAGTACCAGAAAAACAAATAAAGTACTATTTAAAGCAAATGCAATTTCTTGGGCCTTACGTAAAAATATTAAATCTAGAGATCCTGCAGTGTTAATTCCACTTTATAGATCCTATGTCTGCCCTAATCTGGACTACTGTTCCCAGTTTTGGTGTCCATATAAGAAGATTTATATTATCCAGATTGACAGAGTACAACTAAAAATGGTGAAGTATATGAGTGTGCTTTGGGATTTGATCTATCAGGAAAGACTGGACTGTTTGAATCTTATGTCCCTTGAAACCAGATGCTTGAGGGATGGTGATCTTTCACTAATGTTGGATATTGATAAGGACCTGTATTTGATGAATGCAGTGGGGCTTGAATTCAAAATAGGTACTGCAGTCACACATGGACACCTTTTGCAAATAAGGTGTATACAATTTATTAGTGACTGAAGAAAGTTGTATTTTTCACAGAGAGTGGCAAACCCATGGAACTCTATGCCAATTGAAATAATTATTAGCAAGAGCAAAAACACCATTAAAATCAAAATAGACAACATGATTCTGGCAAATGCAGGTTTGCAGTGCTATGGGTCATGAGAGAGAAGATTTATATGGGCAGTCGTCTTCCACTCCTGATTCTACCTCAGTATGAACCTCAGTAGAATACAGGACTATCTGAGCTCCTAAATATAATATTCAGGAAAAGGTATTCACACTGCCCTACCTCCTATGCACCATCTGTGCTGCCAAAGGCCCAAACCGAGGAAAGGATAGCCAACTGTGTTAAGGAGGGGGATAAAACCTTTTATAGGTACATTAGGGAGTGAAGAAAGACCAAAGGAGGGATACTGAGGCATAATAAAGGGGAGAGAATGTGGGTAGAGGGTGACAGTGAAAAAGCAGGGATACTGAACGAATATTTCTGCTCAGTATTCACAAAGGAAGAGGAGGTGGAGGTACCTAAACCAAACAAGAGAAACACTCTGAAGATGGGGGTTGATATCAGTCAATTTACAGAAGAAAGGGTTCTTAAAGAACTAATAAAATTGAAGGTGGACAAAGCAATGGGGCCTGATGGGAATCACCCAAGAATTCTAAAAGATCTAAGGGTAGAACTAGTGACACCACTGACTACTGTCTTCAACAAATCATGGGAGGATGGGGTGGTACCTGAGGACTGGAGGAGGGTGGATATGATTCCTCTTCACAAAAGTGGGAGCAGGACAGAGGCAGGAAACTACAGACCAGTTAGTTTGACCTCAGTGGTAGGGAAAATGATGAAATCACTTCTGAAGGAAAGAATTGTTGAGTACCTAGACACCAGTGGGGCACAGGACCCAAGGCAGCATGGATTCATGATGGGAAGGTTGTGTCAGATGAATCTAATAGATTTCTTTGACTGGGTGACCAAAGTAGTAGACCAGGGAGGGGCTGGGGACATGGCCTACCTAGATTTTAGCAAGGCATTTGATACAGTCTCACACAAAAGATTAATACACAAGTTAGCCAGCCTTGGAGTGGGTCCCAAGGTGGTAGCCTAGATAAAATATTGGCTAGACAACAGGACACAAAGGATAGTAGTAAATGGAGTCCACAGTGAAGAAAGGAGGGTTACTAGTGGGGTGCCGCAGGGTTCAGTACTGGGACCAGTCCTTTTTAATGTCTTTATAAGTGACTTTACAGAGGAACTGGAAGGAAAAGTATGTCTCTTTGCAGATGACACAAAGATCTGCAACAGGGTTGATACACAAGATGGAGTGGAAAGGATGAGAAGGGACTTGGCAAGGTTTTAAGAATGGCCAAATGTATGGCAGCTCAGATTCAAAGCAAAGAAGCACAAGGAAATGCACCTGGGAAACAAAACCCCAGGGGAAGAGTACACAATGGGGGGTGAGATACTGACAAAAGTAAAAATGGAAAGGCACCTGGGGGTAATTATATCAGATGACCTAAAGGTGGGCAAGCAATGTGAGAAGGCAGTAAGGAAGGCTGGAGGGATACTGGGATGCATAGGGAGATGCATCAATAGTAGAAAACAGGAAGTTGTTATCCCTCTGTACAGACAGTTGGTGAGATCCCATCTGGACTATTGTGTGCAGTTCTGGAGACCCCATCTCCGGAAAGACATAGACAGAGTGGAGGCTGTCCAGAGGAGGGCAACCAAAATGGTGCAGGGTCTGCACCAGAAGACATACGAAGAAAGACTAAAGGAGCTTAATATGTATACCCTTGAGGAAAGAAGGGAGAGAGGGGACATGATAGAAACTTTCAAGTACCTCAAGGGAATCAACAAAGTCCAAAAGGGTAGCATATTTCAGCAAAAGAGATGTGCAAGAACAAGGGGGGTACAATATGAAGATAGAGGGGGGACAGCTCAGAGGTAATGTGAGGAAGTATTTTTTCACAGAGAGTGTTGTGGATGCATGGAACAGCCTCCCTGAGGAGGTTGTGGAGTCAAGAACAGTGGGGGAATTCAAGAATGCATGGGATAGACATAAGGCAGTCCTAGTGGGGGGTAGGAGGAAGTAAGCTGTTGGTTAACTAGGATCTGCAGCTTATCTGATAGGTAGGAAAATGAGCAGACTAGGTGGGCCAAGCAGTCCTTATCTGCCATCAAATTCTGTGTTTCTATGTTTCTAAATTAAAGAAGTCAGTTAAGTTAATTTGGCACAATCTTCCCCATATTAAATAATGCAAGATCTTGCCCTTAAGACTATTATCTTCCAGGAAGTCTACTATATGTTCCTTGACGATTTATTTATTTTCCAACTATTGATGACAAGTTCTCTGGTCTACAGTTACAGTACCTGCATTTTCCCTGTCCCCACTCTTATGCAGGGGGACCTCATTTGCCTTCTTATAGTCCCCAGGCAACTCTCCTTTATTCAGCAATTCAGTAAATACTGTAGGTCAGTGGGGAGGCCTGCCAGTGACTGGCTCCACTCCTTTGATACAGTTGGGTGCAACCTGTCTAGCACTGCAGATGTGGTACCTGAATATCTGCAGATCTTTTAGGACTCTTTTCCTAGATATACTCCCTGGGACAGATTTTTAAAAGTCATAAAATAGGTGCAGCTACTAGTTACATCAGTGTCATGAACCATTCTCATGTGTGTATACACCACACTTTATCTTATTGGAGTTAATTTTTAAAACCTTGGGCCAGATTTTCAAAGGGTGATGCAGGGCTCATATCAATCCCTGAGTCAACCCCATCTTTTGGCACAGCTGCATCATACACCTTTGCCACAACTGCACCTAATTGTATATTCTTGGGCACAGTTGTGACACTTTTCTCACAGTATGACAGCTTGCGCCAAATATTTAGTGCAAGCCCTGTAAAAATGGTCCACTGAATGCAATTGGTAAGACCAGGGGGAGCTGGTGTGACTTATGGCATTTGGCTCAGAGAAGTGAAATTCCTGATCTCCAGCCAGGAGCCTGCTGTAAGCCCCATATGAGCGGCACACGAGGGGCTCCCCAGCAATCTCAGGAGCTTTGAAAATCTGGCCCTTGGACTTATCTGCAGCATTTCAAGTGGTTTTATGGTAATTTACTTCCAGTTTCGGATAAAGAATGCTGAACATATATGTAAATGGGTACCAAGCCCTAGTGGCTAGTCCAAACTGTGGCAGCTGGTAGGGGCCCTTTCACACAGAGAAAAGAAAAATTAGTTAAACAGTCAGCAGTACAGTAATTCCATTTGGATTCAATGTGGCAATTCAACAGGGAGCGACCCTGAATTAGTACTCACAACCTCCAAACAAGATAGGGTCCTTGAATGTCAGCAGGGCTACTCTTGAGCTCCACGAGACTCCTCACACATTTATATGGCAAACTGCAACAGGCAAAAGTCCTTTAATGGCAGCAGGATTCACTTGAGCTACACAAGCCTCCTCACACATTATATGGTGACCAGTAACAGGCAAAAGTCCTTTAATGGCAGCAGGATTCCTTGAGCTACACAAGCCTCCTCACACATTTATATGGTAAAAGAAAGTACTATACCAGGCAGGCTGCTTCTCTATCCCGATCGCAATTACTGCACAATACCGGAGAACACACAGCAGATTCGGTTCCTGACAGACGAGTGCAATTCAGCAATTTCTCCAGTCTTCTACAGGGTGAGCCTGGTTTCTACTCTTCAGATATCCTTTGATTCTCTTCACAGGACAGTTCAGTTCTAACAAGCAGTTACACAAGCTGCAGACCAGAACTCTGGGCCTTACACACGTTTCCCGACTAAAACTGCACACCGAAAAAAGCACAGGGCTCCTTCCCTCTTCACTGCCATAGCTCAACTCAAACTCCAGCAGACAAAACCGGGCACTTCCTTTGAGTTCCTCCCAGTTCTTGGCTGGATTGGCTGTCACTCACAATAGACTGCCCCTGTTGGTCCAAAAAGGCGCCGAAGTCCAAACTACATCTCCCAGAGTCACTGCCCATACAATCCTCTTGTGGCTGGCTCAGATTATGAGTCCAAGTTCTGATTCGTCCAAGGCACCATTTTAGAGCTACCTTAACCCACACTGATTGGTCCAGTTCAGCAGTTCAAAA
Organism: Neoceratodus forsteri; assembly: GCA_016271365.2. Lineage (NCBI taxonomy): Eukaryota > Metazoa > Chordata > Ceratodontiformes > Ceratodontidae > Neoceratodus > Neoceratodus forsteri. The sequence goes on from CM057452.1 coordinate 829,180,855, forward strand.
CTAGAATGGGGAACTAGGCAAACACAGTTCTGACTGCAAAGAAAGCAGGTTAGACAAACTGTAATTTCATTATTACTCTAAATGATTTCTGGCAAACAGTTACATCTTTCAGACAGGTTCCTTTGCACTCCTAGTGACTGCAAAAATGGAGTGAATTGGCAGCAGCTCAGGTGGTACTCAAGCAGAGAAGCACACAGTCCCCCCATACAAACTAATTATGTCTGCAAGCAGACAGCTCTTAAAGAGACAGTACCAGAGGCTCTAAAAACACTCACTGATAAATGGCTTAAACGCCAAACACCATTCAGGCTTGGAGCATTCAAGCAAGCTCCTGGAAGTCTTTTGGGAACCCCCATTTGCAGGGGGGTTACAAATATATACTCTGTTTGACAATGCTCACTGAGCGGCCCCCCTTCATTTCCCTACTAATTCCTCCTCCCCTATCTCCCTCCCTTCTACTCCCACCAGCTCTCCCCCAACCATAAGTTTTGCACCTTTGTTATCTTTTGCTTCATTGGAGATTGTATTCTATTGTAACAAAATTGTAATTGAACTGTAACTTTTTTGTTTGTAAGTACTGTGTCCCTTGTACTACTGTTCTGATGTCCTCTTTGTGACGAGGTACCTTTGTAAATGAGCCTCTGGCTCAAAGGTTTCTAAACTGATGTTTAACTAAATAAATAAATAAATGATAGATCAGGTTACACTTGGTCCAAGGTTGTGTCCAGGAACAACTATATCTGAACTTTGCAAACTGGGCATATGTACCGTAACTAAGTCGGCATTTTGAAAATTGAATATAACTACAGTGGAGCCAGCCAGGATGCAGTGTAATACTGCAGCAGAATTACTGCTGAGTGAACAATGCAATTTGAATGGCAGTTAATACCTTTTTTTGTGCTGTGTCACAGGATACTGAGTTGCATCCTGGCTAGAACAGCTGTATGTTCTAGTTCTGAGAACTGGATGTAGTTGTGATTTGCTCCTTATGTACAAATTTGTAGACAATAGAAAACTGCATCTAGATATAGGGTAGACTTTAAAACTGCACCTTGCTCCATCTCTTGCATATTACTGTCACTACCCTGGAATCTACTGTCACCGTCAAATATTGGCCCAAAACGTTTGATTCTGAACAAAACATTTTAAGTGCAAACAAAAAAAACAAACATTCTGGGCCTTATTTTCAGAGTCATTGGACCTCAGCACAAAACTGACACTGTCTTCCAAGTAGGTGCGCATGGGTCAACTGTTTCAGTTCTGAGGGATGGGTCCATGTTGGGTTGTGCAAATCAGAACTAGAACCAAAACCAGAACCAAAATGTTAAAATATAGGGAAAAAATGTAGTCAATTAAAAAAATAGAGTAGTTATAAAACAACTCTGGATCTGCTTCACTCTAACGGTCAATGAGAACCAGTGGCTTCACTTGCCACCCCTTCTGTGCTACAGTGATCTCACCCCACTTACTGTATTTGGCACCACCAAGAATGTGACTCTGTGACCCTGGAGCCCCAGGTTTAAATCCCATTGCTGATATTTTGCTGGTGGTGCTTCCAATAGCCCCCACAGTCCAACAGTTTCCTTCATTGTCTATCCAGGCAGAAGAGTTCCCTTTCCTTCCATTTTGGGGGTGTTTTCCACTGACCTCTATATCCTGACACTGCCTGACCTAGCAGATTTAACAGGCATTTTGGGTTTGTGAGAGTAATGTTCCCCAACCCCACTTCCATAGTTGTGGGCCAAATGATAGTATGAGGATGGAGGGGCAACATAATTTAACTGGCCTCCTTATAATGTGGAAAAGAGTGTTGATTGCATTGTCCTGAGCTCTCAACACATGTGCCAGTGCAAGCAGTGGCAGTTCAGGGCAGTTCTGAGAATCATGAGAAGGGTCTCAAAATATGAATGTAGGACCCATGTCAGCACAGGCATCAGCGGGATAGTTCTGGGATCTGCGAGACCATTGGAAACCAGTCCCTCAATAAAAAGGTTTCAGGTGAATAAGGTTGTAGGAACTGACAGTTGACTACCCTAGCTGGTAGTATGGCACAAGATGTGTCTCCATGATCCTCTGTGGGATGTTGCAGCCCCAGTCCCCTCCCCACCCACACCGATTTATATAAAAATGAGGCACGGAAAATAATGAAACCCCACTCAAAGCCTTGTTTAAAAAAAGCTTAAAATATATTTATTGTGCAAATGAGGTACACAGGCATCAGTCCCAGTAACAAAACTTGCCCCAACGTTTCCCCTAAGCGTGCTTTGTTGAGAAGCTAAAGGGCTCACCTAGTGACCATAATTTATACTATACCATCAAATTAAATAGAGGAGGAAAGCATTAAAAACAGGTACAATAGCATGAAAACAGCTAAGTCGGACCTTGAAAAAATCTTTTAATCACTGAAGCTATGATGACTCATCATGTTAGAGTTGCTGTACATAGAGCTCTAACGTGCATCAAATACAATGTAAAGCTAACAATTTTATTCATCAGATTTAACAAAATGAATTTATGAAAAGCACTGTATAGCAGAATATGGCAATACGTATGTACATTGAAATGCAGATAATCATGCTACTTCTTGATATTTAGCATAAAGCCTGCAAACCTATACAATTAACATTTTACCTAATTATGCTTCACATTTTTAAACTGCACTACTCAAAATTCTAGTAATAATATGAAAAGAAAAATGTCAAATGTGAGATCAAAACAGTTCTTAACACATTGAATTACAGATATGGGGCTATTTCAGTTTTGTCATTTAATCCCCTATGTTTCATAGCCCCCAGTGTTAAAACTTCAAAAACCCTCTCATTTTGCATGTGTTCTTATTAAATTGCCTCCTCTTGGTCCTAAAGATTCATGCTCAGTTCCTACAAAGGACCACCTATGTGAATATATGTTGTCTGAGGCAAGGATATGCACCACAGTGGTGTATTTTTCATTCCTATGTTCAAGTGCCCTCACATGGTCCCCCATCCTTACTTTTGATTTGAGTTTTATAAGTCCTAGATAAAAGGCTATACATGCACATGTGGCCAGGCATATGACATGCATAGTGTCACAGTTGATAAATCTTGACATCACAATCTTCTCATTTCTTGAGGGATTTAAAAATGATTTTGTGGGTGTAATATGTTGACAGAATTTTCACCTACCACATCGATGGCATCCTGGCAGGAGGGAGGGCAACCAAGTGATTGTAGGGCAGGGAACTGATTGTAAACTCTGAGTGATGATATCAGCAAGATTTCTAGCCCTTCTACATGCCATCCTAGGATACTGTTGAACCTATTCTGATAACTTAGGTTCTGTATACAGAATGTGCCAATTTTTTTAATAGCATTGTCCACTGATTTTGACTGTATACTGTAAGTAGTTACAAAATGACATCTTTTACCATCAGTGGTGGCATTATAATTGGCTAGAGATTTTGGGATCAGTAGTAGGGATGGGCAGGTACTAAAATACCCACCACCAAGACAACCCACGGGTACCCCAAATGTACCGGAAAAAAACCTTGATGAAAACTGAGTAGTCAGATCTGGTCTGAAAGTCACTACCTGACCCTTTTCTACTACTCAATTACCCAACCCTGATCATAATAAAAATAATGTAAAGACTATATTTTGGGACTATTACATTGTTAGATGCCCCAATCCATTATACCCATGGAGGCATTGCTGAGGCTGGTACGAGTGGTGCAACTGCTCTTTGCGTGCCTGCTGCTGTTTCCAAAAGTTATACCCATGGTGGACATTGCTGAGGCAGGTATGAGAGGGGCAGCTGCTGTGAGTGAGCCTGCTATTGTTTCAAAAAAATTATACCCATGGTGGGCATTGCTGAGGTAGGTACAAGAAGTACAGCTGCTCTCAGTAAGCCTGCTGCAGTTTCCAGAAATTATACTCATGGTAGGCATTGCTGAGGCAGGTACAAGAGGCTCAGGCTCTCTTAGTGAGCCTGTTGCCATGTACAAAAATTATACCCATGGTGGGCATTTCTGAGGCAGGTACAAGAGGTGCAGCTGCTGTGACTGAGCCTGCTGCTGTTTTAAAAATATTATACTCAGTGTAGGCATTGCTGAGGTAGGTACGAGAGGTGCAGCTGCTGTGATTGAGCCTCCTGCTGTTTTAAAAAAATATACACATGGTGGGCATTGATCAAACTTACATAATGTAAACTGATGACTGACAAAAGAAAACTAAGAGTAGTACTAGTGTGGCACATGTGGCTGGCATGGTGGCAGTGGTGATGGTTCCATTTGTTCCGTACACAAACTAGTCTTCATATTTATATCCTTGTTTGCAGGCTGTTGTTCATTTTCAGAGTCAGTCTCTCATAAATCAGTGTTTGTGACAATTGGGAAATTGTCAGCATTCATTCTGAGAAATGTAAGCTGTTTCACATTTGCAGGATTTAACAGTGTTCTGTGGTCAGTGACTATCTCTGCAGCTGCATTAAATGTGTGTTCTGAATATACACTTGAAGGTGGACAACTGAGGTAGATTATTGCAAGATTTGCTAGATCTGGACATATTTTTCTCTTTTGTTTACAACAGAGTAATGGATCTTCCTCAAGACCAATCACGGCATGGTCTGCAAAGTACTCCAGGATCACTGTGCTGTGTGAGACAGTTACCAGTCTGGCAGATGAACCTGCTGCACTTTCTTTACAGGATACCAGTCCTTGTTGTTGCATGTTGTTGCAGGTGACTCAGAAGTGATTTCCCTTTCTGACCCTGAACATAGGATGCCGGAGAAGTGGCTAAACATGTCCTTTCCCTCACTGACGACACTGCTGACTGTGAAGAATTGATAGCTGTGCTATTGTCTGCACCAGAGGCGTACTGTAATTGTTCAGTAGGGTTTGACTGCTGTACATCAGTTGATGTTTGCAGGGCAATGTCACATTTGGTCTGCAGAAGATCTTTGTAATACTCAATGTCTTCCTCTTCAGGAAGGATGGCATTGATGTTCCACTTTAAGCGGGGAACTAGCAGTGTAGCCAACACATAGGTATCATTCTTAAACATGGCATTTATTCTGTGATCAGTCAATGGTCTGAGACTCCAGTCACCTGCCAGCATAACAGCAGTGGTGTCATTTTTGACTGAAAGTCTTTCTTTATGTCAACAAGGAAAATGTAAAGAAATCTGATTTGAGGATGAATTTGACTCAGAGTTGCACTGTTTGCACTGACATCATGTGTGGCAGCATCAAATGGCTCCAATAAGGTGACCAAAGATTCCAGTAGAGTCCAGCTACTGAAACTGAATACAATGTCTACTTTACCCATTTGATTCTGCATGGTGTAGTCAAGTTAAGTACAGTTGTTTTTTTCTGTTCAAGAAGCATTTCCAACATGTAAAATGTTGAATTTCAGCGGTTTGGAACTTCCTGCTTTAATGTATGCAAGGGTAAGTTGCTTGACCTCTGCAGCCTCTTTCAGGATTTCTTGAGCTATTACTGAGTGGCTGAAATGCCCACATATTTTTCTAGTAAGACCTAACAGGTTTTCAACATTTCTGTTTCCATTTAAGAAACCATGGATGAAAAGATTTAAACAATGTGCAAAACAAGGTATGTGTAGGTAGTTGCCATCTCTAACAGTCTTGATTATATTGGCACTATTATCTGATAATATAAACCCTGGAGATAAGAAATATGGAGTAAGTCATTTCTGGAATTGATTTTGCAGCTCCTGCAAAATATTCATAGCAGTGTAGTTTTCTTAAAAAGAGGTGACACATACTTATGGTAGAGCGGGAATTATTACTTTCTGACTGCAAAAAAATGTTGTAGGTGCCGTATTGGTCCTTTTAAAAACAGAGCCAGAAACAAATGATTTGATACCTTTTATTGGACCAACATGGATGTTACAGAAAAGAACAAAGTGCTTTAGCTTTCGAACCAACCAGGTCCTTCTTCAGAAGCTTTGTGGCAGTTTTTTCAAATATCCCATACTATTAACACCAGGTTATATAGAAAAAGCAGAAATAATTTCATTGGTTTAAATATACATTTAAAACATAATAGAAGATTACGTCAGAGAAGCTAATTAACACCAGTATGCCTTTATCCGAGGAGCCTCAGAAGGGCAAAAGTTATCAAGAATTCTCTACAGCCAAAGAGTTCTTGTCACATAAATTTTAAAATGTCTCAGTATGCCAAGAAAGCATTCTAGTGATAAAAACCTTGAGTGGCATTCTCTCTAATACATGTAAGATGAGCTTACAACTTACATTCCAATTGTCCTGGTATATTAAAGGACAGATAATGAGAGACAAAATCCTGAAATTAGGTATAACTGCAAGTTGAAATCAAGCCTCAAATTAACCTACACATATAAACATGATGCATGAAAGTATCACTTGTAAGTGTAAGTGAAAAAAAACAAAAAAAAACTTGTCAATGACCCCAAGAAAGCGAGACCATGAGCCTGATAAATGCAGATTTCAACACAGAGTCTGTGTATAACAAAATGCACAGAATCAGTCTAAGCAATCTAAATGAAAACCCAAAGGAATTACACCTTTAATGAACCCCAAGTAAATGAGATATGCATCTTAATATGAGCAGTTAAAGATGTGACAGTGTGAAATCCACCCACTGACAACTAATAGAAGGAAATAAATGCACACTATATGTGAAAATTAAGTGTTCTAGCCACATAACAACTGCCCCATGCCACGCTCCACCCCACATGTGTGTACATACACCACACCACACCCCCACACACACACCTGCATACCCACACAACAAATATAGCAAACACATTCCACACACACCACACCACACCACGACAACAACACACATACACACCCATACCCACAAACACACAAAACACACACAAACACACACAAAACACACACATACATACATACATACATACATCAGTATACACACACACACACTCAAACGCACTCACCACAGTGTTAAGGTGAAAAGTCAACAATGTAGATAACCATAAACTTACAAAATCAAAGGCCCGTTGAAGAACTAAACTGTTCATGTCCATCTTTTAAAGTAAAGGTCTGTGTAAGTTTAAGTGGAATAATGTGTCATGTACCCAACATCAATGTTCAATCCATCTGCCACCATATTGAGAAGTAAAATAAGTCTAATTTCAGAAGCCCGTCTCTGTTGTGTACTGTTGAAATGTCCTTTTAAGACCATCACAGACATATCTGAGATTGAGTGGTCATCCTGGGAGAAGTGCTGGGCTACTGGTTTCTCAATCATCTTGTGATTAATAGAATGTCTGTGTGAATTCATTCTAGTGCGGAGTTGTTGGCTTGTCTCCCCATAACCTGTTGCGAGGACATTTCTTGCATTGGATAAAGTAGACCACATTACTTGATGTACATGTATAATTCCCTGTATCCTGAATAGTCTGTTTTGTGATGTAACCACACAGTCTGAAGTGGAAATGAGGTTACATGTCTTACATGTGCGTTGATGACAGGGTCGTGTACCATATGATGTCATGGTATTCTGTTCCGGTTCAAGTTGAATCCTAATAATCAGGTTGGCTAAATTAGGTGGTTGTTTAAAAGATAGTAGTGGTAGTTCTTGAAAAATACAGTTAAGGGTTTCATCCTCACTAATTATTGGATGGAGATCCTTAGTAATCTTACGTAGGAGTTCAAGGTCAGGATGGTATGTGACTACTAAGGGTATTCTGCTGGTAGTCATCCGTTCCTTATATTGCAGTAGCTGTTCTCTTGGGACCTGTGTTGCACATTCCACTGCTCTGTCAATTTCCCTGGATGAGTGTCCCTGCTCAATAAAGGTGCTTTTCAACATCGCCAGATGTGTGTCTCTGTCTTCCTCATTTGAACAGGCGGTGATACGAAGTGTTGACTATATATAACAGATTTCTTTGTGTGGCTCGGTGATTACTTTTCTTGTGTAAGTATCTCTGTCTGTCTGTTGGTTTCCTGTAAAGACAGGTATGTAGGGTACCATCCTTAATAGTGACAGTGGTATCCAGAAAATGTACACTTGTGGCAGAATATTCTAGGGAAAGCTTTATAGTTGGGTGGAGGTTATTAAGTTCTTGGTGAAAATCTTTAAGTGTGTCAGTGCCCTCTGTCCAAATTATAAACAAATCATCAATGTAACGGAAATAAGCGAGTGATTTATGTGTACAGTGCCTTAGAAAATCCTCCTCCAAATTCGCCATAAAAAGATTAGCATACTGTGGAGCCATCCTGGTTCCCATTGCAGTTCCCATAGTTTGAACATAATGTTTACCATTAAAGCTGAAGTTGTTATGTGTCAGAATGAATTCAGTGAGTTTACCCACAACTCCAGGGTCAATGTTGGGGTCCAATTCTTTGTCATGCAGATATTTGAGGCAGGCTGAAATGCCATCTGTGTGTGGAATATTAGTGTAGAGGGAGGTTACATCCATCGTGGCTAAAAGGGTATCAGGTGGTAAGTCCTTAAAACCAGAAAGTTTCTGACTGAAAACTTGCCCAATGAGCTGTAACAGTCATGTAGTTAACTGTTTGGTTGCTGGTCCATCTATCTGTGGTTATGGGAACCTGTTTCACCTCAGAGAGTTTCAACTGTTTAGTGACCACGTTACACCTCAAGTCATACAACTGTGGAACAGATTTTTTTGAGAAATATGTTTGACGGGGAATGGTGTACCATAGTTCAGTCCAGTTCATGAACTTGAGGAAACCTTTCTGGGCAGCAAAGGCAAAAGAGAGCTGACAATCATCCAACAGCTCTTCAGTGGTTTTTATTTAACAGCTGTCATGTTGGATGCTTATGATTAAATTGTGATGTCCTCACAACACTTTCTTTTAATGTTTGTTGATGAGAGTGATGAGATATTTTTAATTTGGGTGGATTGTACTTTTGTTTTTCTTCTTTTTCTCCCTCCATGGAGCTAACGGTCTTCAGTCCTCTCACAGAAGACTCATTCTTTCCTGGCTGCCCCCCCCCCCATGACTCAGCCTCCTCCTGAGCTGATACCTCCATAGATTCCCCCCCCCAATGGCAGGGCTAGGGAGGGGTGGGCCATCCTCCCCCACTGAGGGCTCAATCCAGATCACCGAGTTGGGGTCACAAAGCCAGGGCTTCATAGGCCCCACTAGTTCCCTTTTTCTGCTTTGCTCCCTCACCCCTTGCTGACGCGCACATCAGCATGTGCACTTGGAGGCATTTGCACACTGCAGTCCTGCAGCACCCTCCCTTCCTGGTCACTCCCTGACTTGAACTACCACCAGGCCTACACCTGATGGCAGTCATTTGGCAGGAGCAGCACACAACCCCCTTGGGAGAGGAGAGCAGTCCCTTGGATGCTCGATCCTTTCCTTCCCTGACCGCCATCCGCTCACACAGTAAACACGAGTCACCAGTATGCAGGAGGTGAGGCATGGGTGCCTCTACCCTGCACACCACCAGGCTGGCCTGGAGGATTAAATTTTTTTCACCTTTTTCATGTGGAGTACTACTGTAGGATTTTGCAGTACTTGATGGTGTCAGAAGAAACAATCTGTGTTTGCCTGGGAAGACTGCAAAGACACATCAAGTGTTTCAATGTCAGTTCCTGATTCCAGCTCATTGTCACTATGGTCACCATTACCACCGCCTCCACTACTGCCCATATCTACCACACTGTCCTTTGCCCTGCTCCACTCAATTGGTATTTTGTCTTTGCATGTCGTATCATTACTGATGTTCCAAAAGTCCCACTTTGCACCACGGCTGACACTTTTTTTGCACAGACTGCATGCAGCTCGAGTGGTCTGCAGGGTCAATATAAAATAAATTCCCCACTAAAGATTTACCCTTTGCACTTTGTACTATGGTGCCTAGCACTATTTCTTGTATAATCAAGGGACTTGGAGGAAATTCGATACTGCCATTTCCTTGTTCTCATGAATGTTTCCCATTCATGATCATCTTATTCTTACATCTAGCATATGATTTTTTTTCTGCACTTGTCTCTCATGCCCTACAGCAACATCCTCCCCCACCCCATCAAAACAAGTACCTGCTTCATTGCTACAAGATTCAGAAGAACTGGAAGTGCTGTCATCACCAGGTGGGATATAGCCTGGGTTATTTCTTTCCCAGTACCTACTATCACCATTATCTTTATCAGCATTCACTGCCTCAACATCTGAGGTTATATTTGAGGAGGATGCTTCCCCCTCCTTGTCTGCTGCTTCAACAGGTGGCACATGTGGCAAAATGTTCAGTACAGTTCTTTCTGAAGCTCTACTACCAGTTCATTTGTAACATGCTTTTTTGGTTCAGGAGGACATTTAGTGCCAGTCCTGGTGATGTTATTGTTATTATTGCCGCTATGTTCTTCATTAGTGCTAGGATTCATATTGTTCATATCATTAACAGTTGCACATGCACCAGTACTGTACTTTCTTTTAGTAGATGTAGTCTGAGAAATACGAGACATAGTAGACACAGCCATGGCTTTCGCTATGCTATAGAGAGATGTCACACACAGTGTAGCTATGACAGGGCTCAGGGATGAAAAAATTCATCACATTTGAAGTGAATACCCTGCATTAAAGACAAAATCACAGATTAATACTTTGTTTCCATATTTTCCTTTATGCATCTCTGGTAGGCTTGGCAGCTATATCAACCTGTCCTGTCCAGCACCTTGGCAGTCCTGAGGCTCTGAACTCCTCTTTCCTCTGAGCCCGGGCAGACTGTTGGCGCAGCTGGGGGGAGATTTATTCAGGCAACCCCCAGTTTTTCCACCTATTTCCTCTTCATATTTCGTGGAGTCCCAGGCAAGGTCAGGTGTGAGTGTGGAGGCATGCATGCATGCATTGACCTGAAATGATTCTGCTTGTCCCACCCCTGGCCTAGTGCCTAGTCCCTAGCCTCTCTCCATCACCCACACCATCACCACACCTCCACACAGTGGTGGTCAAAGGCCAGGAGAGCAAACCTCCTTTATCCAGGAGAGGAGAGCTGCCTAACGGCCATTAAATCCTCACCCTGCCCCCCCCGGCTGACCACCCGTGACTCGTGCTCATCCCCAAACATGGGTCGCTGGTGTGGCAGGAGGTAAGGCACCAGTGTCTCAGCCTTCCATGCCACTGTACCAACCTCAGTTGTGTATCCTTCATATAAGATCTAAGCTGTGTTACAAAAGGCTTAAAGAAATGATCTACATAAGAGGACAAAGTTTCAGTAAGAGCGTCATTGCCCAATATCATCGGTCTCCCTGGTGGTGCCTCCAAGCTCTTATGCACCTTGGGTAATACATACATATATGGTCTGTTGAACAGGGAGTAATTTTATATGGAAGTCTCTTGTATGTGTATCTATCCACCCCTCTAAATGTGCCCAACAACATATGCATCGATTTTCTTTTTGAATTTTAAAGTTGGATCAAAAGTCAATGCACAATAACATTTGATGTTATTAAACTGTCATTTTACTTCTGCAGTGTGTTTCTGGGTATCTATGAGTACAATACTACCACCCTTATTGGAAGGTTTTATTGTCAGATACTTATTATTGCCTAAAGTTGTGATAACATTGCTCTCTGCAGTATTCAGATTTACATAAGAGAGTGTGAGCGGCTTATCTGCTAATGCTTGCAAATCACATTCAAAAATCCCCACAGCACCATTCATGGGGGATATAAAGCTTGAACAGGGTCTAAATTGTTGCACATAATCATACTTAATTTCACCTGAAAATACAGAAAACATAGATCCATTAGTAGATTCCTCCTTTATGTTTAATTCCTTATTTTGAGGTAAAATGTCCCCCGAAATAGAAACATTTTAAGGTTAAATTTCTAACAAACTTATGTAGATCAATGAACATAGTAAAATGATTCAATTGTTTAGTATGCACAAATTTTAGACCTTTACTCAAAGCAGATATTTCTAGGTCTGACAGTTTATAGGAAGGCAGATGAATTACATTATTCTAAATTAGGTGCAGGCCCAATATCATGTTTGATATTACCCCCCCCCCAGCTCTCCGTTTCTGCTGGACATTCATCAGTTCAGGTTGCCTCTCTTGCTCTAGTCTGCCCCGTCTTCTGTCCAGTTTGTCTGGCATGACCTCCTTGACCTCCCAGAACAGCCTTTCCCCCATCTTGTTTGGCTTGTCTGCTGAACGTTACCCTAGGGCTGCAGCATGGTAGGGAAGGTAGTTGTGGCAGTGGATTTCGTTCTGAAGTCATTGAATCTTCTCAAAAAACTGAAGATGCCGCATCTGAATCTATTGCTGAACTGTCTGTATTAGCATTGGTCTGATGGGCAATAGATGATTGCTGTCCCTTTAAAATGGAATGTGGAATAGATTGTGTATTATGTAATGTTGTTTCTGTCTTTTCTCAAATTGCTTCCAATTGTAAACACAATTATTCTTGTAATCCTTCTGATCCCTCAACCATTTGCGTTCTTTGTATGCTTTCTTTTTTTTATCAGATTTTTGTATGGTCTCAGTTAATTGATTTTAAAATGATCAAATTCAGGAAATGCAGAAAATGTGTTAAGATCTTCTCTCTGCTTTAACTCTGCCAACAATTCTTCTTGTACTTTAACAGAATCTCTCAATATGAGCTTGATAAATCTTAAAGAAGCATCATACAATTCCTCCTTCCATGGAAGGAAGAAATTATCTCTGTCACATCCAAAGCTAGGAAATATTAATATGCAGAGACCACTAGGGATACGTCCAGCACCCACATACCTCTCTAGTGTAATCTCCTGTGAGAGGGTTTTTGGATTTTTAAACTGGGGTGATGAAACATAGGGGATTAAATGACAGTATTGAAAGAACCCCATATCTATAATTAAATGTAGTAAAAACTGTTTTGATCTCACATTTGCCATTGTTCTTTCCATAGTAGTACTGGAATTTCGAGTAGTGCAGTTTAGGTAAATCTGAAGCATAGTTAGGCAAAGTGTTAACTGTACAAGTTTGCAGGCTTTATGCTAAATATCAAGTAGTAGCGTAATTATCTGCATTTCAATGTGCATATGTAATGCCATATTCTACTATGCCTTTTATAAATTAATTTTGTGAAATCTGATGAATAAGATTGTTGGTTTTACAAACGTATTTGATGCACATTAGAGTGCTACAGTATGTAGCTTTAACATGATGAGCCATCATAGCATCAGTAATTCAATGATTTTTTCATGCTATTGTACCTTTTTTATTTTTTCCACTTATATTTAATTAGATGGTGTAGTATAAATTATGATTGGTGGCACAGGGTCATAATGTCACAGGTTGCTACTGTGCCACACTGTGAATACAATGAAAAACTTGCTACCACAGACACAAACTGCTGAAAAGCATTTTGGTGACAACAACTTGTTTGTTTTTTTTTTGTTATCTGCGGGGGGGGGTCCACCACCTGCACCCCCATTACACGGGGGCTGCACCCCCAAACTCCCCCTATTAAAATAATCTACTCGGGGGGGGGTTAACTAGGAGACAGGGAGAAACACCGAAGGGGAGAAAACTAAAGAAACCACACAATGTGGTTTCCAAAAAGTCTGGGACCAGAATTCGAGCCCCAGTCCAGATACACACAACAACCTCCTCTACTTTTGTGACTTATCCCACTGAGCCACGGTGGCAGCACAGCAGACCAGCTCCCAAACAGAGGTCTCCACCTCTACATAACTACTCCTCCTCCCTTCCACTCATGTGCGATAGGGTACAAAACCGTGCATACACCATATCTGTCTTGCAGGGTTGTGTACCCTATCATGCTAGTGCACTGCACAATGTATTCTGAGCAGTATACCATGCACGGTATTCTGTGTGACATACTGACCTGGTAGGATGGTCACTAGGTGAGCACTTTCGCTTCTTGACAAAGCATGCTTGTGCAAATGGCTGGGGCAAGTTTTGTGGCCTGGACTAATGCCCGTGTACCTCGTTTGCACAATAAATATGTTTTGAGCATTTTTTTTTTTAAACAAGGCTTTGAGTGTGGTTTTGTTGTTTTGCTTTTCACAGTTTGCTAGTTCAGAATGATGCACCATGGTTTCTGTGCTGTCCTTTCTGTAGCCATAAAAATGAAAGAGTTTAGTCTGGTGACGACATCCCAGGCTTGGATATAAAAGGACCCAGATTCAAATCCAACCAGCAAGACACACTCGTTCACTGCTTGACTCAAGTCAAGTCACTGAGCATCTCAGTACTTCAGTCCCCAACTCCCACCCTGCTTTCTATTGATTATTGTTAATATTCATATTCTACCAGCATCATCTAAACTATCAAAAACCCAACCTTTCGAATTTTTTGTTTTGCTCCACTAATGGCCGAGCCCCCTTCAGCCGTGCCACTACTGCCTATCACAAACTCACTGAGCCGGTCAGCCCTCTACTCCTAAAGTGCCAACCTCTGAGCATATGATTAGTGAACAGTGAACAGAACAAGGTAACCCTCTTGTCTGTTTTGTGGGTTCAAGTCATCTTAATCTCAAGTTCTGGAGAAATATAAAACTGATAACCTCTTGTTAGTGTACCCAGTTCTCAGGCTCAGATAATTCTGTATTCGGAAGGCCAGATATCTTTGCCTACAGGCACCCAACCAGGTCTTTCAAATGAACCCTTAGAACTCTATCCAAGACTTTAGAGAACTCTATCCATTTCCCAGTTTGGTATATCAATAAGCCCATACACAGTGTTAACTGTAATCTTTAAAAGCTCCACTTAAATAAAAAGAAATGTCAAGGCACTCCAGGCAGTTTCCATTGTAAAATATATCTTTACTTTAAAATATCAAAACAGAACAATAAATACAGAACAAATATCCCAAACACATACAATCTGAAAAAAACAAAACAGGTTTTTAAAGTACAAACTAAGCTCTCTTATCCACATAATACTTATCTACTACAGGGCTGATGTTGTCCTTCTTCTCTCAGTCGGAAATAAAATAAAATGTGTCTCTCTAAGGCTTGCTCAGTTGTATAAAAGCAGTCCTGAGCCAACCTCCTCTCTGAGGTCATTAAACTCCACCTTGGAGTATTAGAAGTTATATTTTACAGCACAGGATATCCCAACAAGATTTAAAAAAAATGATAAGTGACGTACTCAATTTCCTCTCCTCAGGTTAACTGGTCAGAACTGGTTTTTGTTCTGCTACACAAACACACACACACACAAACAGTTTCTGTGATGTCCTTCCAAAGCATCCTGGGAATGTGCATTGGACCTTCCAAATTCATATGGATCCTTGTTATCTGTACATCAAAGGTCTTTCTGATGTAATTCAAGGGCTCCCTGCGACACCCCTCCCAACACAAGTTCTTCCTGGCAACTATTGCAAGTCAAAGGATCTCCTTGAGGGCATTATAAAGTGGATAATTTGGTTCCTGCCTTCAAAGAAAATTTAACAAAGTAATTGCATTTAAATAGCTGAAGATTTAGCTATCTCCTGTTCTTAGAACTTATCCCTGTTTTTTTTTTGGATGTGTCAGTTCAGCAAGACTGTGGGTCTTCTGACTGCCCTTCCCTTACATAAATTATATGTAATACAAAAAAAAATTGATACATGGATCAGAATCAGTGGTCCAAGTATGACAATTCCTCCTCACCTAGACTGAATTTGGGGGATCTATCCCCTACATGGGATGAGTTTTCCAAATCAGTTCATTCCTCATACACACAGACCAAACCATCTGAGTTCTGATTCTTGACTCCAACCCTATGTACGATTTTCAACTCATACCCTTGTAAAGCAAGACTCCATCTGAGCAGTCTGCCATTGTTTTTCCCCATCTGCGTCAGCCAAACCAGGGGGTTGTGGTCAGTCTGCACCACAAAAGGCTGCCCATACAAGTATGGCTCCAACTTCATTAGGGCCCACACTATGGAAAGACACTCCTTTTCCACAGTGGAGTACGCTTGCTTCCTGGGAAGCAGTTTTTTACTCAGGTAGGCAATGGGGTGGTCCCTCCCTTCCCTGGATGTCTGGCTTAGTACTGCCCCCATACCCACATCTGAGGCATCCGTCTGAACAATAAAAGTTTTGCTATAGTCTGGGCTTGTCAAAACAGGAGCCCTGCACAGTGCCTCCTTCAGTTTGGTAAAGGCTTACTCACTGGCTGGGCCCCAGGTGATTTTCCTTGGCATTTATTTCTTTGTCAGGTCAGATAGGGGAGCAGTCAGGGCACTGTAATTAGATGCAAACCTTCTGTAGTACCCTGCTGTCCCTAGAAAGCTCCTGATCTGCTTCTGGGTTTCTGGTCTGGGCCATGCCTGGATCACCTCTATCTTTATTTGGCTGGTATGGAGTTACCCTTGGCCTACCACATGCCCGAGGTATGCCACTTCTCCCATGGCCATCTGGCACTTCTCAGCTTTGAAAGTGAGCCTGGCCCTCTGTATTCTGCCCAGCACTTCCCTAAGGTGGGATAGGTGTTCCTCCCAGCTGGTACTAAATATGGCAGTGTCATCCTGGTATGCCACAGCGTACTCCTCAGCACCATTTAATACCTGGTTCACCTAACTTTGGAAAGAGACCAGAGCGTTCTTCATTCTGAAAGGCATTACTTTGAACTCAAATAAACCTATCAGAGTGATGAAGGCCGACCTCTACCTGCCAATACCCCTTTGTCAGGTCAATGGTCGTAAGGTAGGTCGCCCCTCCCAACTTGTCCAAGAGTTCGTCTGTCTGGGGCATCAGGTGGGCATCTGACATTGTGACTGCATTCAGTCCACGATAGTCCACACAGAAATGGGTCGAGCCATCTGGCTTGGGTACAAAGACTACAGGTGAGGCCCAGGGACTGTGAGATCTCTGGAGTACCCCTAAATCCAGCATCTCCTCCACTTCCATCTTAATGTCCTTTTGGACAGGCTCTGACACCTGATATACTGTCTGCCATATGGGCACCTGTGTCCCTGTCTCCACATTGTGTGTCACTGAGGGGATTAGTCCAGGTTTAGAGCTAAACAAGGGGGCAAAGTCTGCTAAAACCTCCCTCACTTTCTGGTTCTAGTCCAGGTTCAGCTGGGGAGACAATTTTACTGCCTCCACAGAGGACTCTCACTAAATTTCCTCCAGCAAGTCCAGAAGGTGGTCTCCTTCGTCCATCTCCCCCATGACTACACACTGCAAACACCATGTCAGCCCTATTTGCATATGGCTTCATCATGTTAACATGGTACATCCTTTCTGTCTGTCTATGGTCAGGTAACTTCACAATGTAGTTTATGTCATTTACCTTCCTGACCACTTTGTGCGGTCCTGCCCACTCAGCTTGCAGCTTGTCTTTCCGGACCGGAATAAGGATCATGACTTCCTGACCCACCATGTACAAGTGAGCTCTGGCTCTGTGGTCGTACCATACTTTTTGTTTCTGTTGTGCAGCTGCCAGGTTGCTCTGGGCTGTCCCCATAAGCTCCTTCAGCCTTTCCCTAAACCTTAGGATGTAAGACACAATGGGAGTTCCCTGGGTGGCGTGCTTGCCTTCCCAGCCCTCCTGGATCAAGTCTAGGGGCCTATGTACCCGGCATCCATACAAGAGTTCAAAAGGGGAAAATCCTGTAGACTCTTGGGGCACCTCCCTGAATGCGAACAACAGGTGGGGAAGGTATTTCTCCAAGTCCCTCCTATGTTGTTCAGCAAACACCTGCAGCATTGACTTTAGTGTACCATTGAATCATTCCACAAGTCCACTGGGTTGTGGGTGATATGGTGTTGTGCATCTCTGCACCACCCCACACTTCTTCCATAAACATTTCATGAAGTCCAGCATGAAGGAATCCTCTCGATCGGTGATTACCTCCTGTGGAAACCCAACATGGGAGAAATTCCCAAGTAAGGCATCTGACACTTTGTCTGTCCTCAGTGAGGATAGGGTGACTGACTCTGGGTACCCAGTGGCATAATCTATCACAGTCAGGATGAACCTTTTCCCTGAGGAGCTGGGGGTATTTAAAGGCCCCACAATATCCATTCTCACCCTCTGGAATGGCTCCTCCACTACAGGCAATGGAATCAGGGTGGCTTGGGTTTTCTTGTCCACCGTCCC
Source organism: Neoceratodus forsteri (assembly GCA_016271365.2). Classification (NCBI taxonomy): domain Eukaryota; kingdom Metazoa; phylum Chordata; order Ceratodontiformes; family Ceratodontidae; genus Neoceratodus; species Neoceratodus forsteri. The sequence goes on from CM057452.1 coordinate 829,198,877, forward strand.
TGTTTGTTGGCAATGGTGACAAGACCTGCAATACTCCTTCACCTGTTGGGTGAAGTTAGGGCAGTAGAAATTCTGGGCCAACTGCTGCATTGTGCGCATGATTCCCAGATTACCAGACAAGAGAATATCATGAGCAGCCTTGAGTAACTGCTCACAAAATCCCTGGGGAACGACAAGTTGCCTGCCTAGCATCCCTCCCTCAGTCTGTACTGCCTGGGTATACATAAGTCCATCTTCCCAATAAAAGCTTATGTCTGCTGTCACCTCCCTGTGCACCGTCCAAATCTGCCCAAACCCTCAGCTTTTCTAAACTAGGGTCGCGTCTCTGAGCAGCTGCAAACCCTTCACACCTTCCCAAGGCATGGGACAGGTCCCCTTCAGTCGCTAAACTAGGGTCCCTAGCACTAGCATCAGGGCCCTTAGGATCACTGTCAATCCCAACCCTCTGACAAGAGGTCGCCCCTCTCTCTTCACAGTAACCATCTGTAGCTATGTGGTTACTTGCTACTGGGGAAATTTCTACCCTCTTTTTATCAGTCTCCCCCTCTGGAGACACAGGCTGGGGAACCAGTCTCTCAGTATCTTCCCCAATAGCTTCTGAGGGGCTAAGGGAACCACAATTTTCCCTGGCCGCTTGGCTCTGAGTAACTGCACATACCACCCCTGCTGGAGATTGTTACCCAGGATCACATCCACTGCTAATGTGTTGGCTACAGCCACCTGTTGCATAGTTCCCCCTTTCACCCCAGTCAAGAAGAACACTAGCAAGTGGCAATGTTTTCTCTTCACCAGTAAACCCTTGTACAGTTATGTATTTATTGGTTATAAGCTGACCAGGCTGTACCAGATACCCCTTTACCAATGTCAGGGATGCCCCTGTGTCCCTTACCCCCTGTGTCTGTACACCATTTAGCATGACTGGGTGCATGCATTCCCTCATGTTCACTGGCATGCTTCCAGGGACACACAAACAACCCACTTCCTTTCTGGTACTACTTTACCTATTATTGCTTGCCCTTCTTGGGCACTGTCTGGCAATGTGCCCAGTTTCTTTACATAACCAACAAACATTATTTACTTCAGAGAAATCTTTTCTTTGAAACTTGGGACAAACTGATTTTGGTGGAGGCAGTGAGAGTTTTAGCTGCCCTGAAGGTGCGCTTTTCCCTTTCTGCACTGCCACACTCGCCCCATTCACTCTCAGAGCAGGTCTACCCTTGGCATAGCTGTCCGAGAGTTCAGCAGCCTCTTGCACTGTTTTTGGATCTCTGTCCCCTAGCCAGGTTTTTAACTCTGCTTGGCATGCACAAAATCACATTTTCAATTTTATCAACAGTGTTTGCCTCAATTCCTTCCCACCAACATTTTAAAAACTTATGTTGTTTCATGGCTAGCTCCTCATAGCTCATATCAGTGCTTCTCCTGAGCTTACAGAATTTAGCTCTGTATGATTCAGCAGTTAATTCAAACTTTTTTAACAGTGCAGCTTTTAATTTGCTGTAATCATTACTGTCCTCATTGTTCATTTGACCCAATACATCCCAAGCTTTTCCGGTAAGTAGTGGGGATAGCTGGAAGCTCCAGGATTCTCTAGGAATTTTAGCCTGAATACAAACTTTTTCAAAATAATTTAAAAAGGCATCCATGTCCTCCCCTTCCTTAAACTCAGCTATTAATTTGGAGTTCAATTTGTAACCTAGTCCTGCAGTCCCAGTTAAACCCAAGCCGCTTACCTGCCCTGGTGCCGCTGGTTGGAGTTGTAGCTTCTCCAGTTCGTGTTGCCACTGGTGCTCCTCTCTTCTCTCCTCTGCCTCTCTGCATTCTCACTCTCTCTTCTCCTCTGCAGCTCACTGGCCCTCATGCTCCTCACTGTCTGCCTCTCTCTGTTCCCTTCCTCTCCTCTCCTGGGACTCCAGATCCATCCTGCACAACTCAAGTTGCAACCTGAGAACTTCTGGATTCAGGATACTGGTGACTTGTCCCTGCTGCTGTGGCTATTCACTGACAGTGGCCCTGCTGTCCACCTCATCAGCTCGGGACCCCTCACTGGCTGCTAGCCCTTCCAGACTTAAGGTCTGGTCCCTTTCAGTCATGGTCTGTGACTCACTGCTCTGGGTATCTGCTACAATCAGGGCCTCTATGAGGTTCTGCTTACTGGCTTTCACCCCAAACGGGACTTTCCGTCCCTGCACAACTACTTTAAGAAATCTACAGTATGCCTGCTGTAGTCAGAAGCCATTTTCTTCTTCCCTCACTACTAATACTATTCTGACTGGCACTTCAGAGAAAAAAAATAAAATGGGTGGGAACTTAACTGTAAGTCAAGTGATATAGTTCTGTTTCCTTTTGAAATAAAACACTGCCTTACTTTTTTTTCAAGTGAGCTAAATGGTCTTAAGCTGACACACTGAACAATGAAGCTTATGCCACCAAACTTTTTATGTCACCGCTGCCAACCAATCTGTCACAAACTTGCTTAGCCGGTCAGCCCTCTACTCCCAAAGTGCCACTTTCCGAGTGTATGATTTGTGAACAGTGAACAGAACAAGGTAACCCTCTTGTCTGTTTTGTGGGTTCAAGTCACCTTAGTCTCAAGTTCTGGAGAGATTCAAACTGATAACCTCTTGTTAGCATACCCAATTATCAGGCTTAGATAATTCTGTCTTTGGGAGGCCAGCTATCTTTGCCTACAGGCACCCAACCAGGTCTTTCAAATGAACCCTTAGAACTCTATGCAAGACTTTAGAGAACTCTATCCATTTCCCAGTTTGGTATATCAGTAAGCCTATACAGAGTGTTAACTGTAACCTTTAAAAGCTCCACTTAAATAAAAAGAAATGTCAAGGCACTCCAGGCAGTTTCCGTTGTAAAATATATCTTTACTTTAAAATATCAAAACTGAACAATAAATACAGAACAAATATCTCAAACACATGCAATCTTAAAAACAAAAAAGGTTTTTAAAGTACAAACTAAGCTCTCTTATCCACAGAATACTTATCTACTACAGTGCTGATGTTGTCCTTCTTCTCTCAGTCAGCAATAAAATAAAAAGTTTCTCTCTAAGGCTTGCTCAGTTGGATAAAAGCAGTACTGGGCCGGCCTCTTCTCTGAGGTCATTAAACTCCGCCTTGGAGTATTAAAAGTTATATTTAACAGCACAGGATATCCCAACAAGATTTTTAAAAAATGATAAGTGACATACTCAATTTCCTTTCCTCAGGTTAACTGGTCAGAACTGGTTTTTGTTCTGACACACACACACACACACACACACACACACATAAACAGTTTCTGTGATGTCCTTCCAAAGCATCCCCGGAATGTGCATTGAACCTTCCAGATTTGTCTGGATCCTTGTTATCTACACATCAAGGGTCTTTCTGATGTAATTCAAGGGCTCCCTACAACACCCCTCCTAACACAGGTTCTTCCTGGCAACTATTGCAAGTCAAATGACCCCCCTTAGGGCATTATATAGTGGCTACTTTGGTTCCTGCCTTCAAAGAAAATTTAACAAAGGAATTGCATTTTAAATAGCTGCAGATTTAGCTATATCATGTTCTTTGAACTTATTCCTGTGTTTTTTTGGGGGGGATGTGTCAGTTCAGCAAGACTATGAGTCGTCTGACTGTCCTTCCCTTACATAAATGATATGTAATACAAAAAATAATTGATACATGGATCAGAATCAGTGGTCCAAGTGTGACACTGCCCAGCCCCGTCATCCATCCACAAAATATACCTGCTCAGTGGCCTAGGGGCATTGAGGGTTGAGGCACTGGATGCCACACTGGTGACCTGTATTCACGAATGAGAACAGATTGCTGGGGGTCAGCCAGGGAGGGAGAGGATTGAGCATCCAGAGGACTGCTCTCCTCTCCCGGGATGGGTGGGCTGTTGCTCCCACCGAATGTCTGCCATCAGGCAGAGGCCTGGTGGTAATGCAGAACTGAGGGAGACCACAAAGAGAAGGTGCTGCAGGACTGCAGCAAGTGCATGCCTCCATGCATGTATGCTGATGTGCACATCAGCAAAGGGGTTGGGAGAAAATGGAAAAGGAACTGGCAGGATCCATGACAGCCCCAGCTATGCACCCAACTCTGGCAACCCCCAGGCCTCAGTATTGGCCTCAGGGGGAGGATGGCCATCCTCCTTCTGGCCCTGCCACAGGGGGATATACTAACATACTAAAATACCAGCAGAATAGGCCTAACAGTCTTTTGTGTCTGCTTGATTGGTCAGCCTCCACCCTGGGTGCTGACCTTGCTGCCTCCTCTGGCTTCTCCCTTCCCAGTTCCGGATATTCTTGCTGCATTGAATTTTGCTTCCAGAACCCTTCCCCTGTACCTGTCCCACCCCCTCTTGAACCCCTCCACTGTCTCTGCCTCCACCAGCCCCCTAGGCAGCGCATTCCATGGCTCCACCACCCTCTCAGTGAAGTAGCACCTCCTCCATTCTCCCCTGAATCTTCCCCCCTCCAGCTTCCACCCATGCCCTCTAGTGACCCCTCCTCCTTCCTTCGAAGCACCCTGACTGTTCCTCCCCTATTTACCCTCTTCATGTACCTGAAGACCTCTATCATGTCCCCCCGGTCCCTTCTCTCTTCCAATGTGTACATATTTAGCTCTTCGAGCCTCTCCTCATAGGTCCTGTCCCCCAAGCCCCAAATCATTTTGGTTGCCCTCCTCTGGACCCTCTCCAGGAGGGTAATGTCCCTCTTTAAGTGTGGCCTCCAAAACTGCATGCAGTACTCAAGGTGCGGCCTCACCGAGCAGTTATACAGAGGGAGTATCACTTCCCTCCTTCTGGAGGTGATCCCCCTAGTGATGCATCCCAGCATCCTGTTGGCCTTGGCTGCTGCCCTCATACAAGTCTCTGAGTTGTTCATCTTGACATCCACCACCACCCCCAGGTCCCTCTCAGCCATAGAGACTTGTAGCATTTCCTCCCCCAGGGTGTACACTTGGCCTGGGTTTCTGGCCCCCAGGTGGAGTACCTTGCATTTCCCTGCATTGAACCTCAGCTTCCACTTTCTAGACCATCTTTTCAGAGCCTCCAGGTCCCCCTGTAGGGCCACCCTCCCCTCCTCCCCATCCACCACCACCCCCAGTTTTGAGTCATCCGCAAAGAGACTCATCTCACTCCTGATTCCTGTCCTTATGTCAGAGACATAGGCATTGAAGAGGAGGGGCCCAAGGACTGATCCCTGTGGGACCCCACTAATGACCCTCCTTGGGGATGAGACTATCCCGCCAACTACAACCCTCTGTGTCCGGTCCTGGAGCCAATTGCCTATCCATCTGATTATCTGGTTCCCCACCCCCATTTCTCCCAGCTTATCCAACAGGCCCACATGAGGAACAGAGTCAAATGCCTTGCTGAAGTCTAGAAAGAGGACATCCACTGGTCTACCCAGGTCCAAGGCACTCGTCACCCAGTCATAGAACTCCACAAGGTTTGTCTGACACGATTTCCCTGGGATGAATCCATGCTGTCTATCATCCAGGGGGGAAATGCACAGGTGGGAACTGGAAATCAGGAAGCAGGACATGGAAGGAAGCGAGCCCTTTGAAAGGGGGCCAGAGCCAGCCTGCTAGTTCAGATGGTAAAAAGTTCTTTGGAAAAAAATTTACCTGCTCCGGTATTGACCTGTGGATATTCTCCCCATGGAAAGAGCCACTCAGATGCCAGCCCTGTTACCTCTGAGCAGAGTTAGACTGTTGGTTGGGGAGAGGCAGTCTAGGCAGCACTGTGGGACCTGCGATGGAGCAGCGGGTGGCATCCTTCATGGTAATGGAATTGTTTCCTATTTTCTCCCCTTGGAGGCACAGTGTGCAATGTCATTACCTATGTTTAACACACCTCTCAACTACCAAGCTCTGTTATCAAGAATACCAAGCTCTGTGCTGCCAGACCCCTTGCCTCTACAAGGGGCCAGTTAAGCATCAGGTGCTGTCCCACTCTCCCCCCAGAGAAGAGCAGCCCTTGGGACATTCTATTCTCCTCCCCCAGGTCAGCCCTGCAACAGCCCAGGTTCGCTTCTGAATGCAGGTCATCGGCATCACAAGTGGTAGCTCTACAGCTGCATTGGTGGGCCGGCCATAACCCTTTGAAATTTTAGAAGAGGTGTTATCTTTCTCTAGTAACTTTCCTGACATACAAGTTGTACTTTGTAGAGATTTTAATGCAAGAATGGGAAATTTGCAAAAGTCTATAACCAGAACTGGGACTGGAAGATGAACTAGCTGTACCACTGAGAATCCTGTGACAAATAAGTAATGACATAGGATATAAGCTCATGGATAGAGCATCTGTAAACAATATGAGAATTTTGAATGGGAGAACTCATGGTGATTGTGCTGGTGCAATTACGTTTCATACAAACTTTGGAGGCTCTGTTATTGTGGATATATTCTTTTTCATGCTATTGGAACTTTTGAAATTCTTGAGTGGTGGGGCACCAATCATTTTCCAATAGCTATTAATATCAAAATGTCAAGAGAAATGATAACTAGAACCAAAAGTATACAACTTCATGTAATGGAAGACAATGTCTACCCCAGATGCCTACCTACTACTCTATCCTCCTCTTGCCTCTTTTACATGTCCTGGCCTTGTCTACCATCATCCCCCCTCCACCTTAATTCTCCTCTCCTCCATATTCCCCTGTTCCTCAAATATCCCCTCTCTCCCCTTTAACCCCCCTTTGCTCCATACCCCTATCTGCACTCCCTTGCACCTGCTCCATACCCTATACTCTGGTCCTAAACTTTCCTGTTCCCCAACTACTCCCAACTACCTCACCTTGACAATGGGCCTTGGCCCTGCCTGGTCCCCACACCCCCCACCCCATTGCCTAATACCTTCCATTGAAGGTCCCTCCGCCTTCTGTGTAGCAAAACAATCTTCCTTGATTTTCTGTGCAACCATTTACATCCTAAAGTCATGTCTAAATCTCATTATCGTGGTTGGACCAACTATGTAACTTGTTGTGTAACTATGATGGTAACCTGTATGTACCAAGTGTTTGCCTGAATCTCATATTCATGTTTGTACCACCAATGAAACTTGTTATGCAACCCTTGTATGTAACCTGTATGTACCTATTGATTGCTTACTGTTTGATGTGGAACCTTTGCAAATGAGCTCCCAGCTCAAAGGTCTGTAATCTGACACTTGAATGAATGAATGAATGAATGAATAAATAAATAAATAAATAAATAAATAAATGTAGTGGTGTCAAATGCAAGGAAAAAAAAATCTAATAGCCAGCTCTGTCTGAAACAAAATTCTTAGATCTTACAGGATCATTTAAAATGCAAGAAATTAAAGGACAAATAACCAGCACTACAACAAACTCATCACTGATACTAGAAAGTTATGATCAGTTGGTAAAATATGTTAGATCATCTTTACTAAATGAAAACCAATCACATAGGAGAAGGGAGAACATCAAACAGAATGCCCCATGGTTTGACTCTGAGTGCAGAAATAGCAGAAAAACTACTTATACCCTAAGGAGGAGGGCCAAAATATCTGGCACTGTTCAAAACAGAAGAGCCTATATGTCAGTTGAAAAACAATATAGGCAATTATTAAATACTAAGAAAAAGTCATATTCAGATACACTTATTGTCAGAATACAAGGATCAATAAAAAACAAAGACACCAAAAACTTTGGGGAAATAATATCTACTGGCCTGGGTGTGGGCTCTAATGGCTTGGATTCTGGGATTACTCATCATATTTGGATAAAACATTTTAAGTCCCCTATCATCCTAAAATAAAACTGACTTTGGTAACTGATACCGGAGTGTATACTAGAGGTCAGGAATGTGAATCTGTTATAGTATCAGAAGTTAAACAGGCAATACTTCAAGAAAAAATAACATGGCCCTTGGCTTAGCCCTTAGGCTGCCAACAGAATTAGAACATATAGGAATTTTGGACTGATATATCAGTCTGCAGCCATACAAGGGTTAAATATGCTGCCTGCTGAAGTATTTAGGGCAAACCCAGATTTATGGGCAAACCCAAACTGGTGGGCAGAATTTTTAGCAACTTTTTTCATTAAAATCAATAAGCAACACTGGCTCCATGGTGCTGAGTGAAGGGTGTTCACTCAGCACGCTGGTGACCCAAGTTCACGCCCTGAGCCTGAACGTTAGGAGCAGAGTCTGGCAGGGAGGGAGCTGAGAGTGTCCTTCAGATGCTTCCCTTCCAAGGGGGGTGGGCAGGTTTTGGACCATTGTTTGTCAGCTCCTAGTGATGGCTAATGATTGGCGTTCTTGGCGGAGTGTGGCCTCGACATGCCTCTGAATGCTTCCACCCCCAGGATGCTACCATTGCCAGAGCACTATAAGGGTGGTGGGTAGATTTGTAGAAAACTGAAAAATTAGCCACTCGGCTGACCAGATGACAGCAGCTGGTCTCTGCTTTCCACAATAGCCCAGATGTGTCTGTGCCAACCCCTGCCATGTCCAGGATACACAGAATGCCTACTGTTAACTCTCCTGTCCCAGTTGCTGCAATGGGGGGCCCTACCAATGATGGGATTGTTCAGATTACCCAGGTTATGGCACTTATGGGGGTGGTGGAGGGTGAAGAGACATGGCAGCAGTAGGCCTAGGTGGCCCAAAGGAATGGCCAGCCGAGGGCTCAGGGGGCACAAATAAATAAGACAAAAAAATATATCAATGAGCAATTAATCATTCTAGAATCTTGGAAAGTAGGAATGAATGTGCCAATTTTTAAGAAAGGAGACAGATATTCACATATAGTCACCAAGTTGTTGCAGACCTAGCATGCTTCTTAGTGTACTATAGTGTACCTTCAAAAATATACTCATGAATTATTCCTAATAAACTTCAGGAATAGGAAGATAAGGAACAGAGACTGTCTTGATGTCTAGGAGGCTTTAGAAAAGGAGTGGGTACTGTTGACCTAATTTTTGTCTTGAATTATATCACATTAAAATAGGTTCACAGAAAGAATAGAGTGCTGTATGCAGCTTTTTTTAAGATAGCAAGTCTGCTCTTGATCACTTAAACAGGAAATGATTAAGGGACCTGATGATCTAGGAATAGAAAAGGCAATGTTTAAAATGCCTAGAATGTTGCACTGTAACACTTCAGTGCAATTTAGAATAGATAAACAAGAAACACTGGAAAAATCATTAACAATTAACTGTGGTGTACAACAGGGGTGTCTTCCTGCTCTGCTCTTGTTTAACTTACATGTCATACTCTTAATACTGCCATTCAGAATATAGAAATATTCCCTCCAGTTATTCATAACCAAACAATTGACCTACTGCTGTATGTAGCTGACAATGGTAGTGATACCTCAAACCTCCCTAGAGCTAGATCATGCTTTAAAAACTGTGCAAAGATCATCTGTTGTACTTGGACTTAGAATTGAATTATTCTAAATAAAAAAATAATGACATTTGGAAAAAAGAGCAAGAGAGTGACTCAAAACTGGAAATTAGAGGGGCATCGTTTAGAAGTAGCTGATAGTTTTCATTATCTTGCAGTAAACTTGAATACGTCATTGGACTAGAAAATACCCATTAAAATATGAAAAAACAAACATCTGCATCATTGAAAAGTATACAATGCTTTGCACCTGCCTACACAAGGAATTCTTTCCAAGCAATGATAAAATGCTATGAAGCAACAATTAATGACCAAATTTTTTACAGAGCTGATATGCTAGCAGTGTCAAAGAACTTGAACTAGCACAGAATACTTTTTTTTTCCTTACGGTGTTTGGTTTACCAAGAGATATCATAGGTGAACTAATTAGAACTGAAGCTGGTCTTCCATCAATTCAAAGTATAGTACTGAAACAAATGATTTATTACTGGGCAAAAATCGTAACTCCAGATGAGTCCAGACTTCTTTGGCTATGCCTGAAAGAAGTAATATAAAAACAAAATATGATTTGGTATTCCTTTTTAAATGAAACTCTTAAACAACTGGGTCTCCTGGATCTGTATTTGACTGAGGCACTACAAAACCCTTACTTATTTGCAAAATAGGGATGTTATAAGAGTCACAGACAATGTGAGATGAAATACTTTGGCCCAAGTAAAAGAAATTCCTTACTGTCCATTTTATATAACGTGGAAATCAGATTGTGATATGACAGCTTGAAAATTTGTGACAAAATATACCATGGGAAGGATCTCTGAATTTTTAGATTTGGTCTTATTTGAAAACCTATAAAGAAATATTGAAAATCCGATCTGGATTTGTCTGGACATAACTGTCCATGTATGGTAGCTGACCCATTTGAAATGGATCTACGAAAATGTAACAACACAAATACTTTAACCCCAGGTTACAGCGTTGGCACTATGTCAACCGCAATTCTAGTCAGAATTCAAAGTGTTCTCTGCCCTCTGCACCCCCCATAATTTATTAATAATCATCTCTGAGTCAGAGCTAATTCAGGGAGGGGGTGCAAGACCAGGGGAAGCAATTTTGGGGCCATGAGCTGACTTTACAGAGATCTGTTGCTCTTGTCAGTATCAATGAGATTGCTGTAAAGTTGTTGCTGCGGTGACAGCATACCATTTGAAATTATGCATGTCATTTTGGACTGTAGAAAGTATGAGATGCTAAGACACATATGGGTGAGGTCCATGTTACCCAATAGACCAAGATGTATAAATGAATCTAGTTACAGACTAGGGGCTGGATTTTTCAATCGGACCTTAGAACAACTCAAGATGCATCCAACAACAAACTTGCAGCAAAGCCCAGTGCACCAGGGACCTGTGCCATATTTTGGTAAACAGCAGTCCCTGAAGAAAAGTCCCCAAAACTGCCACAAGTGGCCCCTTGTATCAAACTGAAGATGCAAGGGAAGGGTTTGACAGATGCTGCAGAACTTGCAACAGAAGAAGACGTGCCTTATTGTATGGCAGCTGCTGTGTAACAGGCAATGTTGAAACTGTCAGTGTAAGGATTTCAAGGAGAATAAATGGCAGAAAGTTATGAATACCATGCATCCATCCATATAAGGTAGTGCGTTAAACCCTTGTACAGTGCCCCGACCTGTACAGACACAGCAACAGTACAGAGGTACCAATGCCACTATCAGTGCCATGTGGGACACAGTGGCAAGAGATGTATGTGCAGAATGTGAACTCTGGCAAGTATGCCCCCAACTTACTCTGATGTGGACCTGCAGGGAACAGGGTGCTCTCCACCTACACCTCTACAGACTGTCCTCGCCATACCCAGGCAGAAATGACACAGTACAGTACTGCTGTGTACCATACGTGCATGTCCCTGGAGGCACCATAGAACATGCCCTGGGACAGATGACAGCTGCACCATGCATACCATGTTGTACATGGGAAGCAGCAAGCTGTGCATTGTCCTGTAACCAGCATGCCTTCCTGCCATGGGCAGAAGTACTGGTGTGTACAGCTACAGTCATGCCATCACAGGCTAGTATCTGGGGACATAGCTGCTCATAAGGAGAAGTTGTTGGTCATGAAGCGGCTGTGACTATCTCACATGTTGTATAACATGCCCCACCAATAATAGGGTAGCATATCATAAGAGTGACCCAAAATGAGTGACTAGAAATATAGCGACTCATTTTGGGTGCTTTTATGGTGGGCTACCCTGCAGAATTGCGAAGGTATGCAAAACCGAATATGGGGAAGAGTGAACAGAAGGGGAGAAAAGTGAGGGGAAGGATAAGGACAGAGTAGGGTTTTTCAGGGACTGAAGTACCTGCTGCTGCTGAGTTAGCCATGTGGCATGGTTTTGTGAGAGGCTACATCTGGCAGAGAAGGTACTGGGTTCGGGACAAGGTACGGGTTGCATTTTACTTAATTTTTTTTTATAATCTGGATTTTGCCCCCCTCCTTGACATGCACCCCCCCCGGAGTTGAGAATCCTTATTTTGGGGGGGGGTGGTGCGAGGGGTAAAGCCTCCCACAAGGGGGGGCACAGCCCCCCTGCAAAAACACTTTATTTAGTTCGGAAGTCAGGTCACTGTAGTGTGTATATCGCCGATTTGCTTTTCAGTGATATACACTCACCATAATAGCGATCTCTGTTTTGCATTAACTGTTATGACATGGAACCAATACTAGCATCCCCTGCTGTGTATCACTTAATGTTTTACTCGCCCACAGTCCCCTGTATGGTACCCACAGGCATGAATCACCCACAATAGGGTGAAAACAATCTGACAACAGGTGAGTGGAGCACAAGTAAAAGGCCAAAAGTAAACATGGCAGCAGGCAAATTCGGCCACTTGAGACACAGAGCAAGATTTGCTTAACTGAACCACCGGTTCCAACAAGTGAGACACACCAGACAAGAATCCGTAGACCTGTGCAAGTAATTAAGCAATGGCCCCTAACTACATATGTGATGTGGGGGCTCCACCCACCCAGTATATTGGTGAAGAGGAGACCAGGACAGGGTTTCGCCAGTGTCAGCCATGGATGACAACCACCGAGCCTCCAGTAGTTACACTGCACCAACTCCAAGATGCACAGCCCACTGAAGCTGTGAGAAGTCCAGGTGGTGACGATTGCTTTTGCCCCAATGCCATTTCCCTCATTAACCCGTGCTCTTTCCTCTGTTCTATTGACAGGATACCCACAGAGCATGATGCGCTGCCCCTGTTTGCTCACTGCTGGCCTGTGGAAACCACAGTGTGTGGCCCACTGCACTTGAAAGCATTAACCCCTTTACAGTTGGTGGTGTCATACCCAGGCCACATGGTTACATCCCCCCTCTGCCTTGCCTGGGAGTGTTACTGTTACAGTGCTCTGTTGGAACCCACAGACATGTGCAGATGCATGCCTAGGGCAGTTTTGTGATGTAGATTAATGAACTCAGTCACAAGGGCTGAGGCCATCTGTGGACAACTGCATGTGTGGACATGCAAACCTACAGCAAGGCACTGTGATCATGGGTACTGTGTCCTTAGCAGGGTGTATGCCTTGGGCAGCTGGGGCACAGTTACAGGAGTTCTCTCCACTGTAATGTGTCACACGTCTGCCATATGTGCCACAGTTGCATGGGCACATTTGTTGTCTGCTCATGACTGGGCAGGTATCCAATGGCCCATGGTATACAAGGTGGTTCCAGCCTTATCACAGCAACAAGCAGTATCCAGTGTGTAGTAGTAGTTTGTGTGGGTGTACTGGCACTAGGTATACAAGCCCCATTTGCATAGCACACTCACAGTTTGGTCAGTACCTCACAGGTCCTCTCCATTTCCATTGTACACATGTTGCAGAGTATATTATGACTGAGGACTTTGCGTTGATGGCGTATGGTCACACCTGCTACACATATTGCTATAGATGTCCACTATGATGTTACACATGCCTTCATCCACATTACTGCCCCAGTTTTTGACATTCCATTAGACCAGCTCTGGCTTGCTCTGTCTTGTCTAACCACTGGTGGGACCTGCAGCCTTTGGAGATACTGCAGTAGGGGATGCAGCATCACTTTTGTAGTGCAGGCCCTCTGTCCACCATGGTACAGCCAGACATTTGCCACAAGTATAGCACAAGCCAGTCCCATGCATGCCCACCTGTTGCTGCCGCAGGCCCCATTCAAAAATTGGACTTGGCACAGGGTGCAACGCAGCGTGCCCCTTGAGTCATATTTGTTTTGCACAAGCACCGTGAAAGTCCAGCATTGGGTCTTCTTAGATTTTTATTGTTCTCTGATAAAGCTAACATAAATTTTGCACTGCAGTCTTTTGTTTGGTCCATATTGAGAACTTTAAGATGATAAACTAGGGCTAATTTTATATTGGACAGTCATATATCCCAGACAGCAATATGTTTAGATGTAATACATAGAACATTTTTCTCTCTGACAGAAGTAAATGTATTCCATAGAAAATGTTCCTCTCTAACAGAATTTGATAGAATGTAATAATGTTTTTTTTAAGGTAATAGATGTAAACTTGTCATGTTATTTATGTATCTGTTTTTAATGTGATGAGTGCAATCATTTTATATTATTCTAATAAAAACCCTGAACCCCTAAAAATAGGTCAAAACAGGACCCTAAACGAAAATAAGATATTGCTTTTCAGCTGAGCTGTCCTTGGTAAATAGATAAAATACCCCTTTCCACTTTATAAAGCAACCCTCACAAGCCAAGACCCTTTTGTTCCCTTGCAGTCATACCATTTTGACATCTTCTTCTGCAATGTTTCGTCCCATCTTTTCCTCCTGTATTCATGATGGGTTGAGGGGACAACAACAACAGACAGTGGGCCTGGTGACATACAGTAGTTTATAAAATAAATTGGGTCCAGCCTTGTGAGCACAGCTACAGTATGTATCTGTCCATTCTCTGAAGTCCGTAAGCTTTTTCTCCCCAATGCTCCACTACATGAGGGGAGTGGCAGCAAGGGTGTAGCTACTGATACTCCAAGTAAGCCATGTCGTACCAAGTCTAGTAGCAGATGGTAGCAAACAAGCTGGCCAGCATTGCTCTGCCCTCTCTAGCCCATCACGTTTACATTCCTTTGTTTGGCTTCACAGGCTTTTTCTTTTCTCTTTCAGCTTTGTTTTTTTTGGGGGGGGGTGGCAGAGTGGACCGCTGACTTTGAAGCTGAAGGTCTCAATTAAGTCTGCATGGGCTTCCTGCATAGTGATTGGCTGCAGCACCTGATAGGGTGTGTGGCAAGTCTGGGGCGGTGAGTTTAAATGCCTGAACAAAGTTAGAAGGCATACTATTAGTTCAGCTGTACTGGGAGCGAGAGAAGCAGTAGAAGAACTGAGGAGCAGCAGATGGAAGAACAGACTCAGAGCCAGCTAAAAGAATGAAGACTTCATGTGAAGTGGCAAGTGGAGTAAATCTGCCTACTTGAGGGGGACAGAGAAGAAATGTTTGCCATGATCTTGGACTTGTAGTGCAGTCAGTGGTATTTACCAGTGGGCATCGAGCCCAACACTAGCAGCACAAACAGACAGCAGGTCTAGTGTGGGAATCATCTGATTGGAGCCAGAAAACTTGGACTCTAATTGTGGGGGGGGGCAGGCATGAACAACAGTGGGGGAGGGGATAGTGGGTTGGCAGGTTTGTGTACAAATCTGAAATGCCTGGCTACACCCCTGATGTGGCAGGATGAGTTATGCGGACCTTCATACCCCCTATTAAAAAAGATAGGGCTGGATCTTTCATGGGGAACAGCTGTGTGTGCTTCTTGTCTTCCAAACCCCCAAAATCCACAAGCTGCTCTTCTGATACCCCACTACATGGGTCGAGCAGGAGAATGAAAGCCATGAGGATGTCCAGGTGTGAGGAAGAATAAAGCAGGTGGGAGGCAATAGGTAGTCCAAGTCAGTGATGCTGTCTGGGGTAGAACTTGTGCAAGTGTCCAAATGCAAAGGATGCTCTAACACAGGTCCCACAATGAGACAGCATCACAGACTCTGACTATATATTGTCTGCTACCTGTGACAGAAACATAATAACATGAACATAGCTTGAGCCACCTAGTCTGCCTAATTTGTTCCTGCCTATACTGCCACCACAGACTGCACCTGAACTCCAGTTACATCACTCCCCTCACACTTTTCTGTTAAGATTCATTTGTGCCTCTCCCTTACATGCTTGAAGCCCACCACTATATCTGCTCCCACCAAATCTGCTGGTAGACTGTTCCAGGCATCCAACACTCTTCCAGGGAAGAAGTATTTCCTCACACCCCACCTAAATTTCCTCTCTTCCAGCTTTACTGCTTGATCTTTTGTACTGGTGCACCTTCTTCTCTGAAAAATACTCCCCTCCTGTACCTTGTTTACCCTAGTGAGGTATTTATAGGTCTCTATCATGTCCCCCTCTCTCTCCTCTCATCTAAGGTGTACATATTGAAATCCCTCAGTCTCTCCTCATAGGGCTTTTGATGCAACCTCTGCATCATTTTAGTTCCCATACAATGGACAGCTTCTACCCTGTCTATGTCATTCCTGAGATGTGATCTCCAGAACTGGACACAGTACTCCAGGTGGGGATCTTATCAGCTCATTTCCAGGTGTGTCCTGAGGTGTGGGTTAAATGTCCCTGTTTTATTGACAGGGAAAGTGTTGGCCATGACACTGGGGAAACTCCATTAGAGATGGGACAAATAGAGGATAATGTATGGGGAGCAGTTAACAACCGCGTTGTTTTCTCATTGAGAGGTTACCATGGTCTGTAAACCTCGAGAGCGAAGCTCGAGGGGTTTTCAGTAACTATGGTAACCTCAAGATGAGAATTAATTATGGTTGTTAACTGCTCCCCATACGTTGTCTTTTATAGTGTATGGGGAAGCAGTCCGGCACGTAGTTCACAAAAATAGGAAGGGAAAAAAAACGTTTACCTGAGTGAAGACGTGGACATGATTAAAAAAAAAACAAAAAAAACATCGCTGTCCCACCTTGCGACTAGGAAGTTTATAACTAGGGGTCAAAACGGGTCGACATCAACAGTGCGCCATCCAGAAACGCTTTGAGGGTACTCTTCTACGATTACCAGGTACATGAAGAAGTAAAGAAAAACTAAGCAAGCGAGTAACCGCCATTTTGTTTGAATGCTGCCGAGTACGGTGAAAGACTGTGATGCGCTGGTGCGGTGGAATGTTTATCTCGGCAGCATTCTATTTTGTTATGCCATTGATGTGACGTACCATCGATGGGTTAACAACTTCATCACATCACATCGATGGCATAACAACATGAGGAAAAGATAAAAAACACCAGATAACAACGTTCCACCATACATTATATAGTATTTAATATTTGGATGAATGCAAAATAGTTGATGACAGCATTTGTAAAATACTGCATATGAAGAGTAAATGATGACACAAGGCTTGTAGTGTTTCTTAATGTTATTTTTATTTCATTTAAATTTTTTTCTAATTAAGGCTTGTTAAGCCATAATTTAAAACATAAGTGAGTTACTGTAGTGATAGTGACATAGTGACAGTCATTGTGCAAAACTGCATTTGACATTTCATATTTCATAGATTTAACTTGTGCAAAATTAGCAATTAGCATCTTTCTGATGGTGTTGGCACATTACAGACCAGATATAGGTGTCAGAATGCTTACTCCAAATGCAAAAATCACTGTTTGGTATTCAAACTAATTTCAATTACGTATTCAACCGAACATAAATTGTTTTGGTAGGCCACTATTTAAGTGAATACGAAGCAAATGGTCATCCCATCCCTAAACTCCACTTCTCTTCTTTAATATGTATTATGGGATTTTTAACTTTCTCCTGGACCCTGGATAGTGACCAAGGTTGAGCAGAAGGAACTTTGGTTTAACATCTTATCTGAAGAACATCACCTCAACAAGACAGCACTTCCCTCATACTGCACAACAGTGTCAGTTATGGGCATTGCCCCATGCACCTGGTTACCTACTAAATGATTAAATCTTGTCAGGGTTCTCAAAGACCCTTTTCTCATATGTGTTTCTACTTACCCTCTTAGAAATTTCCCAAGGGGGGGTTGAACAAGATAGTTCTAGTATTAAATACATTACTGGAAAGATGTTTCTAACTATCCACCGCCAATGGACCCTCTCTAAAGAAGTATTTCAATGTGTCCTTCTTGAAATGTTCGCCCTAGTAATCTGAGGATGCATCTACTGGTGATAATGTTGCTGCTAAAGTTAAATAACTTCACAGAGTACACCCTGTTTTGTTCTTGCATGTGCAGTGTTGACCAGTGTCAGGTTCCTTATGACTAAAGATATTTGGATACTGCTGTCAAAGTGTCCTCTGTTGCAACAAGTTGTAATGCTTGGAGTCACTGTTTTTAAATGTTTAAAATGTACATTTTTATCTGCATGGTTGTTAATGAGTCAGGAACTGACACTTATGAAGACAGTGTTGTGCATGTGTGTGCCTCTACAAGCCCTTTAGACTACAGGATCTAGTAGACAGCCGGTGAATAGCAAAAAGACAGGCAAATGTACAGTGCTCAAGATACTGATTGTCATGAAGGAACATGTCACTGGTCACCACTGAAGTAGGTTTCTATCATGCCCCCTGTCTTCGGTCCTCTAGTGAGTACATGTTTAGACTGCCTAATCTTTCCTGACTGGTCATACCTTGCTGCCTTTGGATCATTTTTATTGACCTCTGCTAAATAGTGTCTAACCTCTGCTTATCTTTTTATAGTGAGGGCTCCAAAACTGAAAACAGCATGCCAAGTGTGGTCTAACCAATGAACTGTACAGTGGGAATATAACCTTTGTGTTGTGAATAATGAAATCCTACCTGACACATACCAGCATCCCATTATCTTGCCCATATTCTGACTCATATTGAGACGATGATTTAAAACTGCTGTTTAATATAACCCTAAGGTCCCGTTCCTCCTTTGAATGCTTTACCATGACTCCATAGATGCTATATTCTACCTGAGGATTTTGTTTTGTAAAAACTGTTTATGGCACATTAGTGCAAAGTGTACAGTAGGGTTTTGGCTTCCAGTATGTATTACTTTACATCTTTTGGTGTTGAAATAAATTGTTATATTCTGGTTAACTGCTTCAGCTTTTCTACATCTCTTTCAAAGATGTTGATATCCTCATGATTGTCTACAGTCTTGCAGAGTTTTGCATCAACTGTGAACAGACTTACTTTACCCTTTAATTTCACCCAAATATCACTGATACACATGTTGATGACGTATCAATAAGTACCACCTTCAGAACCAAGCCTTGGGGCACTCAACTTGTGACCTTCCAGAGATCAGAGAATTTACCATTTAGGACCACTGTCTTGGTCCTGTTTGGCAACCAGTTGTCAATCCACCTACTTAGTCCTCTACCTAGTCTTATTTCCCTACCTTCTAGATATGCCTTCTGTAAGACATCAAATCAAAGGCCTTACTGAAGTCCAAGCACAGACTGTCAAGTTCTGGGTCCCTATCTACTATTTGTGTTCCTGAGTTGAAGAAGGTTTTAGACATTTTGAAATTTGACATGACCTGTACCTTATGAAACCCTCTGGATGTCTGTCTGTAAGAATATTTTATTCCAGGAAGTCTATTATGTGCTCCTTTATGATTGATTTCAACAGCATACCCACTGTCAACATCAAGATCACTAGGTTACCAGGGTTTTGCCTATCCCCACTCTTATGCATGTGGACCACAATGGCCTGGAAAAGGATGCTATTATAAGTACCAATGAAAACCTCAAAAACTAAAAGAGTAAGGGAGATTAAAGTCAAGGGATCTCATATTACAGGTACCTTTGGAAATCAATCTCATGGGCATCAGTGTTTACAAACAATGAAGAACATAGATGGCCTGGTGGCATTGAGGGCTGAGGCACTGGATGCCACACCTTGCACCACGCTGGCGACCCAGGCTCGGGACCGGCCTCAGGTAGCCGGGGGTTGGCTGGGGAGGAGAAGATTGAGCATCCGGAGGACAGCTCTCCTCTCCTGGGGAGGGTGGGTTGAAGATTCCCTAGCAGCAGTGACTCCCAGTGGAGACAGGGGGTGCAACAGCTGGTGGGTCACACACACAGGGGTGGCGGTGTTAGCAGACATCCATGAGAAGGGTGCAAGAACACACCCAGATTGTGCTGGATGTCATTGCACATCTGTGCCTCCAGCGTCTCACTCACAATCATGCAAAAGGAAACACTCCAGCGCCTGAGGAGAAGATGAAGCACCTGCCCCATGCCCACTGCTGGACTCTGCCTTCACCTGATCTTGATGTCCCTTGGCTGCACCTGAGTTCACCCACTGGACTAAACTGAAGGAGCGCTCAAGATAGGTGAGGGTGGCCCTGCACTGAGGGGCACAAGTCAGGGGGTCTACTGGTGCAGGGACTCAGGGTGCTAGGCCAGGGTTCCAGGGGGTATCCGGGCTGAGGGGGGGTCTCAGACAGGGTGGGTCAAGCAGGTGTCTCCTGAGGGATGCCTCAGGATCCAGTGACCGGAGGGAAAGAGAGTATAAAAAAAAAAAACAGCGATGAACATTGAAAAACATGGAATGCTTCAATCTAGACTGCATCCCTAAGAGACATACTGTAAGTACAACAGTAAAACCGTATTCCAATGTGAATAATCAATGAAGTACTTACAGTAATTAGGGAGAAAAAAGTTATATACAGGAAAATTCATGGAGCGATATAAAATAGAGAAAACCACAAAGAAAAACTTTGACAATGCAAACACAGAATCAGAGGGAAAAAACAAGTGGCAAAGGAAGGTATTCAATTTTGGGCCAAATCGAGTAATAAGTTCTTTAAATGCATGAATGAGAAGATAAAATGCCAAGTACTACTGGTCCACTGAAGGATCTGGACACAGGTGATATCATTTAAAATGACACACAGATGGTACGTAGTGTGCCGGACTGTATACTTTCCCTCAGCATACAGATAGGAAAGTGATGGAGTGATATTGAAAATTGAAATATTATTCCAGATGGAACACAAAACACTCTCCAAGACACATATGTAATAACTGAAGAAGATGGAAAAATGTTCAAGATGGTAAATCTAAATAAGGCAATGGGGCCTGATAGAATGCATCCAAAAATTCTGAAGAAGTTAATTAATGAACTATACTGTACTGTACATTACATTGGCAGCTATATTCAATGTGTACCTCAAAGTTTCTCATATGCCTGATGACTTGAGAGTGGCCCATGCTGTGGCAATATTTAAAAAAGGCTCAAGGCAGAAGTAGGGGAATATAGGCCAGAGAATGTGATGTCATTACTAGGTAAGGTGCTGTAGAGCATCATAAGAAACAACATTTTCAAACACTTGCAAAACACCATCTTGGATTCAGTGGCCCAGTATGGATTATGTAAGGGGAGATACTGTCAAATGGTATGCCACCCTAACAGCAACATTTCTATGGTGACATGTGTCGATATCAACAACAGCGTCATGCTGCTGTAGAAGTGCTGCTGGAAGGGGCAACCACTTCCCAACCTGCACCCCTTCCCATTACTAACTCTGACTGGACTTAGAATCCTTTGGTTCTGGGGTGACAGTCCCCAAGTCAGGGGAGTTCGAAATTAAGCCCCTGATGAAAAAAAGAGTTCGAAGTGTGCAGTTCCATGCAGACTGCAACTCGCAATCGACATGGAACCTGGCACTGTACTGACGGTAGCAGCGTTTTTTTTTTTTTTTTGTCAAACCACCGTGGTATAGCCCTGTCAAACAAACCTCATTACTTTGAAAATGTTACAATGCAGTTGGATGTGGGAAGTCATGCAGATGTTGCATATCTGAACTTAAGTAAAGAATATGATTCTGTTCCATACAGGAGGCTAGTACATAACCTACAGAATCTTGGTGTAACTGTTGGTGTGATGGAATGAATTTAAAACTGCTTGCAGGTAGGAGACCAAGTGTCATAATTAATTGTAACCAATCAACAGAAACACAGATGATCAGTGGGGTTCCAGAGGGTCAATTCTGGGGCCTGCATTGCTTAACATATTTTATGAATCATCTGGAGTTGGGTACCAGTAGTTGGATTGCCATGTTGGCTGATAACATCAAGATGAGAAAAGTAGTTATATCACAAGAGGAGACAAATTAAATACAAAAGGATGTTGACAGGTTTGGGAAATGGACATCAACATGACAGATTGATACTGAGGTTGAAAAATAAAAGGTACAGTAATGTATATAGGAAAACAAAGCTTGAATTCAAAATACTACCGGAGCTGCATAGAGATCACTGAAATCAGTCAGAAAAGGGCTTGGTAGTTCTGATCAGCAGCAACTTTAAGTGGGAGCAGTAGTATGAGGCAATTGCTGGGAAGGAAAACAAAATCCTGGCCTGAATTAACAGAACCTTCTAAGTAGATCGAGGAATGTTCTAATATCCTTGTAGAGATCCATGGTCTGGCCCCACATTGAGTACAGTGTGCTCTTATGGCCCCCATATCTGAGGAAGGATATTGACACAATGAATAAAGTATAGAGGAGACTTATCAAGATAATTGTTGACTTGAAGATTATAGCCTATATGGACCAACTAGCAGAACTGGGACTATTTTCCATAGAGAGTAGAAGACTCATTAACATTATTCAAGTACATAAAAAGGGACATCACACCAACTACAGCTCTTTAAGATGTACAAGGATGAATGGACAAGGGAACACTCAATGGCACCAAAGGGTGGAAGATTCAAGGGAAACATCAGAAATAACTACTTTACAGAATGAATGGTAAACACCTAGAATATGCTACCAGAGTATGTGGTATCAGTGCAGTAATAACCTTCAAGCTCAACTGTGATAAGTAATTTGAAGAAAATGAAGTGGTAGAGTATTACCACTGAGGAGGGAGGAATTAGTTGGATCACTGTTCTTCTTCCCTTCCTTAAAGGGACACTATCAACCTATTTTGCATTATACTATTTCAAGTTGAAAACCCAAAATTTATAATTGCTTACCTTTCAAATTCATTGGTGTTGTTGGTGGTTTAATCTGCTTCCTTTCTTAGTAGAACTGAAATGCACAGTAATTGTATAATTATACCCAACCTTGTTTTGTTTCACATCCTTGATCTACTCTTACTTCTCATTTCCTGAACAATAGGAACACATCCAAGCAGTGCAACCATGATGCAATAGTCTCCTGTGCTCCCACTGCATCCTGAGTGGCTAGACTGTGTTGGCTGTGTTCCCAAGTCCAGGAAGGGTGCACTGGGAGTTGATTAAGGAATCTACACAAACATGTTTTGGTGTGGTAACACCAGTACAGTGGGCAGTCAGTTTTTCACTTTTAAAAAGAAAAAAGGAATCAGAATCAAACTACAGGCCTCATCAGCACATTCTACAGAATGCAAACGATCATAAAAAACATATTTTTATAAAACTAGAAACAGTTTGAGACCTCAAGGGGTTGATCGTGTCCCTTTAATCTGTACTGTATGCATGTATCTACAGGGGATTCCACCAGTTTGCAGAATTACTGAAGGAAATAGTACAATTTACATCACAGTTAATACCTTTTGTCATTCAAGAATCTGTGACACTGCATTGCATCCTGGCAGGCTCCACTGTAAGAATGATATGTGATTTGAGTATTTGGCTTCAGTGGGGGTTGAACCTATGATCACCTGATTTGCAAGCTGGCGTTCCAGCCACAAGACTACACTGCTTCCCAAATGTGATACGTTATCCCATTTGATAAATTGTTTCATACAAACTATGTAAACCCAGAATATTGTTTTAAGCCTAAATGAATCAAAAACTACCAAACTGCTTTAAATGAGTCCACTACAAATGTATACTGAGATGCAAGTACTACAAACCTTCCAATGTATGTAATTTAAAGCGACACTGTCAACGTTTTTTGTGTCATATTATTTACAGTTAAAACCCTACATTTTATGACTGCTTACTGTCTCTAAAATTCATTGACGATGTTGGTTGTTTTATCTGCTTTCTTTCTGAGTAGAACTTGAATGCATGCAAATGCTGTATTTGTACCCAAACTTGTTTTGTTTCAGATCCTTGCTGTACTCTTACTGCATACGTCTTGAACATTTGGACCACCCCCAAACTGTGCAGTCACTCATGATGCATTGTGTCCTGTCCTCCTACTGCATAATGAGTGACTAGACTGTGATGGGGGCATTCCCAAGTCCAGGAAAGATGCAGACGGACTAGATAAAAGAATGTAAACATACAATGTTTTTGTGTAGTAACACCAGTATGGTGGGCAGTCTGTTTTTCAGTTTTAAAAAGGAATCAGAATCAAACTCCAACCTACATCAACCGTCTCTACAGAATGTGAAGAACCATAAACATGTTGTTTAGACTAAAGACCCTCTGAGGCCTAAGGGGGTTGACAGCATCCCTTTAAAACATTTTAGTGTGATCTGTAGACCATTCTAAAAATAACAAAAGAACTAGAAACTAGAGGTGTGCAAAACCAGGGAGGTTTCGGTTTTGGTTTTGCCAAATCACCTCTGGCTTTGGTTCTGGTTTTGGTTTTGAATTCATTGCCAATATTCATTCAACATAAAATGTGATCTATACCTTCATTTTAAAGTATAATATAAGGGAAAACAGGTTAAATTCTGTAGGAAAAAGTAACAGTTTAATAGCATGGCAGCTAGCAAGGCCCAGCTGTTTGAAAGCTCACAGGAAATTATCTATCTTGTAAGGTATTTTGAGCGAATGCTAAAGTTGAATAAGTGCATAGTCTCATTAGCTTGCAGTCTAAATTCCTAGCAGTAAATGACAGGAGACAAGACCCATTAAATAAAGGGGCATAGGCTGAGGTAATGTAACAGCTGAGTATAGCAGTATAGCCTGGCAGTATAGCCTAGAGGTTAGAGTAACAAGCTGTGACTGAGCTTGGACCAGCAGCCCTGGGTTTGATTTCCCACAATCTCCACTTGCATACTGTGTGACTCTGATCAAGTCACTACTTAACCACCCCAGTACTCCCGGGTCACCCCTGAAAACAGGCACTTGTGCTTGGTGGGCCTTACCTGGTTACCACAGAATAATACACCAAAAAAGTAACCCCTGACTACCTTGTTTAAGTCTGTTAAGTAACCTGTGCACTGCTAACAATAGTGACTTGGTGACTGAAGAAGGGTATCAGGACAGGAGGACACAGTAAATGACAGGTAATGGTCCAAGAGGAGATTATACAGTATACATATATTTTTTAAAGGTAGCAGCATGCACACACTGCATATATTGGACCCTCCCACTCACCTTAATGAACTAATTTTTTTTTTGATATGGCAACTTTGTTGTTTGTGCTGCCAGTGATGGGCACCCCACAGTTTTGATATTTTTTTTACTCAGTTAGGACACACATGCACATTACAATTTGTTTAATTACTTTTTTTTTTGGGGGGGGTAGTACAATGCCACGAAAACTAAACTGGTAATTATGTAGACAGACTGAGGTAGCATTGTGAAACAACATGTACACATAGAGAGTATAATGGATGGACCCTTCCACCCACCCTTTTGAAATGATTTTTTTTATAAGCTGACTTGGTTGTTTGTGTTGCCAGCGATGAGCTCCCACAGTTTCAATTTTTTTTACTCCGTTAGGATGTACATGCACACTACATTTGTTTGTATTTTTTGTTTGTTTTTGTAGTACAACGCCATGAAGCCTAAACTGGTAATTATGTAGACAGACTGAGGTAGCATTGTGATTTGTGAACGAGAATACCCCTTTTTATGTAGCACTTTTTTTTTCATTCATAGATGACTATCCATTCAAGAACAGCAGATCAGTCAGAACTCAGACTGGGGTCAGATGCTATCCAAGAAATATTGAGACTTGTCATAGGGTACATAACAGGAAGATGTCTAATATCAATCAATCAATCAATCAATCAAATCTTTATTTATTCAGGCGATCATCATTGAGCAAGGCTCATTTACAAAATGGACCTGATAAGGTCAAGGTTCGAGTTGATGCACAGCAATTACATCACATACTTATGTGACAATTATACATACAGAAAAAAGAAAATGTTATTTATAACACAATAATATACAGAGAATTCACATGTTAAAGCTTGGCAAGAGAAAGTTAAACTAACATCTACAATATGTACAGTACATATGTATCACGATGAGGGCCATGACAGTCACTCACATAATGAGTACAAGGATGGTGAAGGAATATTGGGTGCCATATACTCATGGTGTCTGGCTGGAAGGAATATGCCATATGTGATTGGAATATGGTTTTGTGGGATGACTATTCTATCTCTAGCGGTAGCAACTGCATTTCTCTGTGAAGAAAGCTGTACAGTGCTGCTTGAAGGATGTAAATGGAATGATAATGGACAGTTTTAGGGATTTTTGTAGGGTGTTCCATGCTATGGCTAGACAATAGCTGATTGCTGCCCTCCCTATTTTGGTGTTGACTTTGGGCAATTTGAGCAGGATGATATTGTTGCTTCTTAGGGCATAGGAGCTGGGAGTGGTCAGGTTGAAGCAGTCCATGATATAGCTTGGGAGTTTTTTTTGATAAAGCTCTGTAGATCCATAGAGCTACATTTCTGCTCCTCCTGACATGAAGGGAAACCCATCCAATTGCATCATAGAGAGAACAATGGTGAGTATTATATGGCAGGTCTGTAATGAACCTTATTGCTCTATGGTATAAGTTATCCAACATTTGCAACATTTGAAGGTAGGGAGTGGGGCAGTGACTATAGAGGAAGTCTGCATAGTCAATGACTGATAGAAAGATGGCCTGGACTAATCTCATCTTTGAATCTCTATTAAGGAAGGGTTTTAATCTGTAGAGGAGGCCAAGCCTTAGGTGAAGCTTTTTCAGCAGTTGTTCTAGATGCTGAGTAAAGTCAAGTCTGTTGTCAATCCACACACCTAGGTATTTGAAATTTTCAACATACTCCAGATTTTCTCAAGTATAGTGCATAGCTGGGGAGACTGATTGAAGAGGATGTGTTGGTGGAGTTTTGGTTGTGAACATCATTGCTTTGGTTTTCTTTGCATTTAGCAGAAGCTTTTCTCGAGAAGCTGATGTTGTAACAGGGAGAATTCTGCTTGTAGGATTTCATGAGCAACTTTAGGTGAAGGGTTGCTGACATACAGTACAGTGTCATCAGCAAAGAGATGTACTGAGGACTTAGTAGGGTTGAATCAATTTTATTTATATAAATGGCAAAAGGATAGGACCCAGAATAGAGCCTTGCGGACCCTCTTGACAGTGGTCTTAATGGGGAGAGGTCACCTTCAGCTTTTACCTGCTGTGATCTACCGGAGAGGTAGCATCTGAACCACTTAAGGAGGATGGATCTAGGCCAATGGAGTGTAGGGATGAGAGTAGCAGTTCATGGTCCACAGTGTCGAATGCTTTGCTCAGGTCCAGGAATACTGCACAGACATTGTTCTTTTATCCAGTTCGGTTTGCCAATCATTGGTGACCTTGGCTAATGCAGTGATAGTGCTATGTTTGGCCCTGAATCAAGATTGAGCTGGATTTAATAGATTAGCATTGTCCAGATATTCCCTTAACTGAATACTCACTAATTTCTCCAGCATCTTGGATAACACAGGTAGGATGGAAATGGACCTGTAGTTATTAAGATCCATAGGGTCCCCTGATTTTAGAAGGGGGACCACTTGGGCTGTCTTCCACAGCATGGGAATAGAGCCAGAGTTTAGGGAAAGGTTAAAGAGGTGAGTTAGGGGGACTGCAAGCACATGACACGCAATCTTTAGAAAGAATGGGTCCAGAAGATCTGCTCCTGACTTTTTGGTATCTAGATGCCATAATAGATCCTCAACTTGTTTCAACAGTATAGGTTTGAAGCTAAAGGAGGAGTCAACTCTTTGTTCACCAGTATAGTGGGAGCTTAAATGATCCCTTAATAGGTTAGCTGGGGAGGAGTCAAAGGCAAGGCCAGCTGTTGTGAAGAGGTTGTTGAATGCATCCAGGATTTCCAATGTGACAGTAATGGGGCCATAGTTACTGTGTAATTGGGGTGGAAGGGGGTTGTTAACATCCTGGCCCATCATACCCTTGATGGTGCCCCAAAATCTAGCAGTATTATGGTAGGAGGAGTCGAGCTGGGCCAGGTAGTAGGCAGCCTTTGCATCCCTGACTTTCCTAGTGCGTTTATTCCTGGCTTTCCTAAAGATCATCCAATCCATGATATTCTTAGTTTTTCTTGCTACTTTCCAAAGGTTATCTCTCTCCAGCAGTGCAGCTTTGAGGTCAGCTGAAAACCAGCGACAGGATTTGTTTTTTATTCGGATACTAGAGATTGGGGTATGGTTGTTAAGGGCATTTAATATAATGCTATTTAGCACCTGCTGAGCTTTTTCTACAGAATGTGCAAGATAGAACTTTTGCCAGTGGGGAGAGTAGGCTAGATCATGCAGATATCCTTCAATACTGATGTTTTCTTGGATCTCCTCATGAGGAATTTTGCAGGATCTGTTTTAATGTTGTTGGATCTTACCTCTATGATGGGGCAGTGGTCATTTATGCGCATAGGAGCACTCCAGCATGTGTGAATAGATGTGGTTTACTCACTAGCATGATGTCAAGTAGAGTACTGTTACTACTATTCCTTGCATTTAGTCTTGTTGGTTCATTAATTAACTGTGTGAGCCCATAGGTGTCACAGAATGATACCAGAGGGTAGCTGCCTGGGTGAGCCAGTTGAAATTCAGGTCCCCATGATAATGTCTTTTCAGTACAGGACTTGACCAGGTTTCCCAGGTGGGATAAGAGCTTGTGTTCAGCAGAGGGGGTCTGTAGCATCCAATTAAATGGAAAGCTGCTGTATTGGGGAGAGAGACTTTTAGAGATAGACACTCAAATTCCTTGGGCATAGATGTTGCAGCAGTACAGGATACAACTAAACCAGCTTTTACATATATGGCTACTCCGCCTCCCTTGTTTGGCGATCAGCTCTGAATAGCTGATAGTTAGGTAGGTTAACTTCCTGTCCATTGTGGTGGTCTTGAGCCATGTCTCAGTTATCACAAGAAAGTCTGGCAGGTATGGGCAACCCAGGCTTGTAGCAATGTAAATTTTTTCAACAGACTGCATACATTAATATGCAGGAAACTGAGGCCTTTAATTGAGGATAGGTCTGATGGAGAGGTGATGCTTTCAAGAGGTCCAGGTTGATTTCTACATTACCAATACAGAGCAATAGGAAGATCAGTAATTTATAAGGGCTGCCAGTGATAGGGAGAGGGGCTGTCTTTGGTCCTCCTTTTTAATCCGTTGCCACTCTTTGTTTTGGTGCTCTGTGGATTTAAGGTAGTGTCGGATACCAATTAGCAGTTTGACGACTAGGCTTAGTGGGAATCTATATACCCAGTAGTGGGGCCTTGGCTGAGACATATATGTGGTAATATGTGTAACTTTATGGTGATTGTACCACTGTAGTCGATGCAGCAATGGCAAGACATATATGAGCGTATGGGTGTCAGCCACGGGGGATGTTCCAGAGAAACTAGGCGAGTTGACCACTTTAGATTGTATAATGGGGTCATCTTCATTGTGGAACCCTATGGCTGATAGTGACAGGAGTATCAGTAGCAAGCTCCCCATTCTGAGGGGGATATTGATAGTTGGCAATAGGGAGTAGCGAAGTTGCTGATTGGTTGGATCAGCAAGCTGGTGTGACTTTCTGTTGGTTTAGAGAAAAGTGCTGTGGGCGGGGAAGAGATTTCGGCAGGAAGATGCCTATAAATTAACACACAAGAAGGGGGAAGGTGGGTGGGCAAAAATGTTGCGCCTTTCCCGACTGCTCCCTCGCTGTTCCTCCCAGCCTTGTGGTTCCCAAGTTCGGCTAGGTGCCGCCGACTGCCCGCTGGTGGAGCGAAGCCCCGGCGCTCAGCTGGTTGCTGTGGGCTGAAGGAAGCAGGCTGGAGAGAGACAGAGGAGGGTGCAGCAATTAATAAGGGCAGTAGCAAGCCTTTTTCTGAGCGTCACTGACCAAATCTGCACTACAAAGGACTGTGGGGTCCTGTGGCGCCTCAGCGTCTGGCCCACCTTACATATTCAGACAAGGAGCTGCAATTACCTTAAAGAGCAGTAAAATGGTAATTTCTCACAGTACAGTAGTGGATAACAGCACTTTTTGATGATTTACACATATAAAACTAGAAGGAGAGTGAGCCTCAGCTGCCTGGCCCACTGCTTACAACAGAGTCCAGCAGAATTCAACAGAATCAACAGCAGTTGCTCTTATAGATGTCTCACCAGAGTGGAAGCAGCTCTTCTGGGAAACTTGCAGTACAACACCAGGGAAGAGTAAAAGACAAAAAGACAAAAAGAAAAACAAATTTTCAAGTCCCACACAGATTTCAGCAATGCAAACTGAGCCAGTGTAAGTCAATGGAGCAGGAGAGCCAATCGGCTGCTGTGCCTGGTGGAGCGCTCGCTTACCGATTGGCTGCGCCTTTCCCGACTGCTCCCTCGCTGTTCCTCCCAGCCTTGTGGTTCCCAAGTTCGGCTAGGTGCCGCCGACCGCCCGCTGGCGGAGTGAAGCCCCGGCACTCAGCTGGTTGCTGTGGGCTGAAGGAAGCAGGCTGGAGAGAGACAGAGGAGGGTGCAGCAATTAATAAGGGCAGTAGCAAGCCTTTTTCTGAGCGTACTGACCAAATCTGCACTACAAAGGACTGTGGGGGGGGTCCTGTGGCGCCTCAGCGTCTGGCCCACCTTACATATTCAGACAAGGAGCTGCAATTACCTTAAAGAGCAGTAAAATGGTAATTTCCCCTTACAGTACAGTAGTGGATAACAGCACTTTTTTGATGATTTACACATATAAAACTAGAAGGAGAGTGGCGTCTCAGCGTCTGGCCCACTGCTGCTAACAGAGTCCAGCAGAATTCAACAGAATCAACAGCAGTTGCTCTCTATAGATGTCTCACCAGAGTGGAAGCAGCTCTTCTGGGAAACTTGCAGTACAACACCAGGGGAAGAGTAAAAGACAAAAAGACAAAAAGAAAAACAAATTTTCAAGTCCCACACAGATTTCAGCAATGCAAACTGAGCCAGTGTAAGTCAATGGAGCAGGAGAGCCAATCGGCTGCTGTGCCTGGTGGAGCGCTCGCTTACCGATTGGCTGCGCCTTTCCCGACTGCTCCCTCGCTGTTCCTCCCAGCCTTGTGGTTCCCAAGTTCGGCTAGGTGCCGCCGACCGCCCTGGCGGAGTGAAGCCCCGGCACTCAGCTGGTTGCTGTGGGCTGAAGGAAGCAGGCTGGAGAGAGACAGAGGAGGGTGCAGCAATTAATAAGGGCAGTAGCAAGCCTTTTTCTGAGCATCACTGACCAAATCTGCACTACAAAGGACTGTGGGGGGGTGTCCTGTGGCGCCTCAGCGTCTGGCCCACCTTACATATTCAGACAAGGAGCTGCAATTACCTTAAAGAGCAGTAAAATGGTAATTTCCCCTTACAATACAGTAGTGGATAACAGCACTTTTTTGATGATTTACACATATAAACTAGAAGGAGAGTGGTGCCTCATGTCACACTGCTGCTAACAGAGTCCAGCAGAATTCAACAGAATCAACAGCAGTTGTCTCTATAGATGTCTCACCAGAGTGGAAGCAGCTCTTCTGGGAAACTTGCAGTACAACACCAGGGGAAGAGTAAAAGACAAAAGGAAAAACAAATTTTCAAGTCCCACACAGATTTCAGCAATGCAAACTGAGCCAGTGTAAGTCAATGGAGCAGGAGAGCCAATCGGCTGCTGTGCCTGGTGGAGCGCTCGCTTACCGATTGGCTGCGCCTTTCCCGACTGCTCCCTCGCTGTTCCTCCCAGCCTTGTGGTTCCAAAGTTTGGCTAGGTGCTGCCGACCGCCCGCTGGCGGAGTGAAGCCCCGGCACTCAGCTAGTTGCTGTGGGCTGAAGGAAGCAGGCGATTGGCTGCGCCTTTCCTGACTGCTCCCTCGCTGTTCCTCCTGGCCTTGAGGTTCCCAAGTTCAGCTAGGTGCCGCCGACCGCCCGCTGGCAGAGCAAAGCCCCGGTGCTCAGCTGGTTGCTGTGGGCTGAAGGAAGCAGGCAGAGTGGAAGCAGCTCTTCTGGGAAACAATTGGCTGCACCTTTCCCGACTGCTCCCTCGCTGTTCCTCCCGGTCTTGTGGTTCCTAAGTTCAGCTAGGTGCCGCCGACCGCCCGCTGGTGGAGCGAAGCCCCGGTGCTCAGCTGGTTGCTGTGGGCTGAAGGAAGCAGGTGATTTGCTGCACCTTTCCGACTGCTCCTCGCTGTTCCTCCCGGCCTTGTGGTTCCTAAGTTCCCAGGTGTCACGATCACCACTGGGAATGTAAGCCCGCACTCAGTTGGTTGCTGGTTAATAGAAATCAATAGTCATTTAAAAATTAAGTTAACCTTATAAATAAAAGATATAAGGAAAAATGTGTGAGTATGAAATTCTTTCATATGTCCCATAGAGTCAAGGAGTAGCCCTTAGCTTTTGTAGACTAGCTATACAGCACTTCAGCAGAAGAAGTAAAATGTTGATTGGCATGAGACAGGACACGAATGACATGAGAGACAAGCTGAAGCAACAATCCCTTTCCTCCAGTAGTACTATTCTTCTTCAGCATCACTGCCAATAGGAACATCATCACTACTGTCTGAGCAGTGTTTTGGAAGTGCCCCTGAGTATCCTGTAAATACACCATAGTTTAGTTTAATGAAAGTTAGAATTTCAACATTTTCTGG
This sequence comes from Neoceratodus forsteri, assembly GCA_016271365.2. Taxonomy (NCBI): domain Eukaryota; kingdom Metazoa; phylum Chordata; order Ceratodontiformes; family Ceratodontidae; genus Neoceratodus; species Neoceratodus forsteri. Next base: position 829,231,081 of record CM057452.1, read on the forward strand.
CAGAAGTTTTCTCCTATTACTAGCAACATAGCCTGCAGTGCTAAATATTCTTTCTGGATAGACACTCATAGCTGGGCAATTTAAATAGTAATGGGCCACTTATTGTAATGCTGGCCAGACCGCACCCTTTTATGCCAATACTGAAGTGGGTCATCTCAAACATTTATCTATCTGGGATCCTTTAAGAAGTCATCTACCATACTGCTTGCTGAGTAGCTTGTGATGGGAGAAGTAACAGCGCTGTCTTTCCTTATGTCATCCAGTCCTCCCCAAATGTTGTCCGTGGAGGCACCATACAAATTGCCCCTGGGTTCTGACTCACAATGCAAGGATTTTCTTATTTTTCTACCTTCGTTGGGTTATGTTTCCTGGAAGGGAGCATGGCTATTTTCATCATCAGCAGCTGCAGCACTTCTAGTTGGAGTCACTGTTGTCAATTTTAAAGCAACTTTATTAATGAGCAGTTCTTTATAATGGTTGAGGTCTACGCTACCAGATTGGGGATGACCTGGAAAACTGGTTTTGAAACATGGATCCAACATTGTTGCTATTACTTAATATTCAGTTTCCAAAATCCTGTCAGTCCTGCAGTCTGTTTCCAAACACAAAGACAGCTTTTCAACAAGTGTGACACCTGTGCTTGCACTTTGCTCTTCAAATGTTGATCAGAATCTTTCCAGTCTCTGCATGAGAAGACATATCAATGGAATGACTTGACTTATGGTTGCACTATCAACACACACTTCATGTTTTGCTCCTCAAGTGGCTGTAGCAACTGACATAAATATGAAATAAGATTCCACTGCCCAAAGGTGAGTGTAACATCCCCTTTTCCTACTGCATGGGGTTCACCCATATCTCAGTGCAGTCCAAGCCTGTGCGATCAAAATGTGCACTGCACAGAGATCTCAAAAGTGTGTGGTCGAAAGCCACACTAAAATTAAATAAACTATCTCCAAACTGCACACGCTGTTTTGACTGTGCAATTTTCAATCACGCATTCGTCCCTTCATGATCTTGATGGGCTAACACTTCATGGTCCATGAGGAACTGGTACACTGCTTTGTATTGTTCTTGGGGTCTCTGTAACATGTAAAAGGTGAAGTTCCCTGTAGTGGCAACTTCTTGTTTTAGCTGGTGATCAGCAAGTTATTCCATTTTTGTAGTTCCTGCAAAATTTTACATAGCTTTTGCAGAGTGTCTAAAGTGACCACATATCTTACGTACAACACCCAGCACATTCTGCACACTCCTCTCATCACTGAGGAAGTCCTGCACTACCAGATTAAGTGCATGTTTCACAATGCTAGCCCCACTATCTACAACCACAAATCTCGGGGAAAAGGCCACTAGGGCAAAGCCATTCTGAGAACTGTTTTTTTTTAGCTCCTGTAAGATGTTCACACCAGTGTGATTTTTTTTTGTCATAGCTTGCAATACAGAGGCAGCCTATTTAGGAATATTTTGTTGGTCCCTGGTGGTGCCAGAGGATGTTGCAGAGGAAAATTATACCCTGTTGGTGGTGACAGTCATGTAGTCTGCTGTTTGACCACTTGTCCACATACCTGTCGCCATATATACTTCTTCAATAGCTGATAGCTGCAAGGCACTGTTTACCTTCTGGTGCTGTTCCCCATAAAAAGCTGGCAGAAATGTGTCCATGATGTCAGCTGATACAAGGGGCAGCAAGATTCATCACCTCCTGAACCCTAACAATCAGCAATAGAAAAGGGGTGCATTCCCAGTGCAATCATTGCAGACATTACTTTATTTACCTGCTGAGCAGCTGGATGGCAGTGATCATATTAGGTTCTCTGTTCAAAAGCCTGCTGAATCATTAACTGTTTCTGAGGTGTGACTGGTACACTGAAAAAGGCAGGAGGAGACAGAGAACTCATTCTGTTTTCAAATGGGGAGCGTTCCGATTCTGTTAAAGATCTAGCAGATAAAGGGGGTGATGCAGTCCAAGTCCTGCTCAGTTTTTGAGGGGGTTTGTGCTGTATATGAAAAAAAATTGCTGCACCACCAGTGTCAGTACCATTATTAACCTGAGCAACATCCTCTGCCTTGTCATCTTGTGACTCATTCCTGGCCCACTGAAGTGGATGTATTCACTGTACGTGTCTAATTAAGGTTGATGTGCCAAGGTTGCTTGCCTGTCTTCCTCTGCTGAAAGAGGCCTTATATAAACAGCATATTGCTCGCATGCTGTTCTTTGGGTCAAGGTGAAAAAAACTCCAAACAGAAGAGGACACCTTTTTTATTTTTGTCCCTGGCATTGCAACTTCTGAATCATCTTCTGTGTTAATGTCTATATTTCGATTATTTCCCTCAATGTCCTCATTGGATGATTGGATATGAGGCCTGCTCTCAGCAGAGGAGACAAGCAAGTCAAGCATAACTTGCTTTTCACTGACCCCTAGTGACCTTTCCTCTGATGACCTTTCCCAGGTTTTTATGTTGGCGCGCTTGCGCAGCCAACATCTTGGGACAGTGCAGCTTTGGAGGCGCGGTCGCTGTTGGGCGAATGCAGGGCACGCATCAGTAGGTGCATCCCGCATTTCCCAATCAGCCTGCATGCCGGAGCCACACCATGCATACATGTGGCAAGCACATCTAAGAGAAGGTCCGCTGCAATCCGAGCAAAGCTCATCAGATGCAGCGGTCCTTTTCTTGCCGTGCTCGCCACCATTATGTACATGGCAGCACATTGGCCCAGACTGCCAACTTCGGGGGTGCCCAATCCCCCTGTCAGCTGCCTCTGCCCCCTGTGAATGTGCCGATGGGGAGCCCACTCTGCCAACATAAAGCACCCTCCCATTTGTGATATGCCGAGGGGTGCCCAACTCTTAGCTTTTACCCGCCCCCTTTCTTTGTGTGCCGACGGGTGCCTAACTCCGCCGGCATAAATTTGCCTCCCCATTGTTTGCCGATGAGGGTGTCCAATACCCCATCAGCTACAGACACCCCCATCCAACAGTTAGGTGGCATGCTGGGAGCCCACCCCAGCATGCCAAATCTCCTGGAAAGTCCTGCCCCCCACCCACCCACCCACCGCGCACCCTGCCTCCCCCACACCCCTCCCGACCCCATACTTACCTCTGGAGCTCGGCACGATGATCATCAGTGGACCAGGAACACATCTGCACTCTTCAAAGCTGACCGCGAACTGAGGAAATGCCGGTAAGCTGTATAATGGGATAGATAGGGTTTTTTCAACTTTAGTACGTATCTCAGGCAGTTTTGTGAATTTTGACCCCAGATTTTCAACATGGGGTTTTTGGGACCCCTTCTCATGAATTTTTGCACTGTCATGGCGTTATTCGGTCCCAAAAGGTGATTTCACAATCACTGTGTGGAATCACCTTTAGGACCACATAAGGAAATGACAGTGCCACTGTTCATGAGGGGGGCTCTCAAAAACCCTATGTTGCAAATTTGGTGGGAAAAATCCAAAACATGACTGTTTTACGAGCATGCATAGCAGCTGCACAATACACGCTCGTAAGTTAGTGAATTCACAATATTTTCATGCCAGAATCTCAACATTGGCATTTTACCACACCTTCTTGTGAACCTTACAGCTGTCATTTTTCACATCCTGGCCAAAATTGTTTTTGCACTTCCGGCGCAGAATAGCATGGTCACTGTACAAAATCAGTGTTCGGGACACATTACAAAAGTGACAGTGATACTGTTCATGAGCAGAAGTCCTAAAATGCTTGTGTTGAAAATTTGGTGACAATACTCCATAAAATGACTGTTTTACGCATGTGCATAGCAACTGAGCAATGCACGCTCGTAAGTTAGCGCATTCGCAATATTTTCACGCCAGATTCTCAGCATTGGCATTTTACTACACCTTCTTGTGAACCGTACAGCTGTCATTTTTCACATCCTTGCCAAAATGTGTTTTTGCACTTTCGGCGCAGAATAGCACGTTCACTGTGTGAAATCAGTGTTCGGGACACATTACAAAAATGACAGTGACACTGTTCATGAGCAGAGGTCCTAAAATGCCTGTGTTGACAATTTAGTGACAATACTCCATAACATGACTGTGTTACGAGCATGCATTGCACAGTTTGCACGCACGCTCGTACGTTCGCAAACTTCTAATATTTTCACTCCAGATTTTCAACAGTGCTATTGTTCTGCACCTCCTAATGAACAGTACAGCTGTAATTTTTCACATCCTGACTAAAATCTGTTTTCGCAGTTCAGTGCAGAATAGCGTGGTCGCTGTGGAAAGTCTGTGTTCGAGACACATGATGAAAATGACAGTGACACTGTTCATTAGCAGATGCCGTAAAATACCAATGTTGAAAATTTGGGAACGAAAGTTAATAAAATGAGTGTTTTATGAGCGTGCATTGCACAGTTTCCACGCACACTCATGACTTTGTGAATTTGTAATAGTTTCACTACAGCTGTTCATCATTGGCATTTTTCCATACCTCCTTATGAACACTACAGCTGCCTGAAATTTGTTTTCGCACGTCCGGCACAGAATTGCATGGCCACTGTGCGAAATCAGTTTTCGGGACAGTTTGAGGAAATGACGGTGACACTATTCATGAGCAGAGCTCCTAAAATGCCTATGTTGAAAATGTGGTGCCAAACCTCCATAAAATGACTGGGTTGCACACGTGCATTGCGCATTTTCCATGCACCCTTGTAACTTCATCAATCTGCAATATTTTCATGCCACATTTTCACCACTGGCATTTGTGCACATCTCCTTATCAACAGTCCAGCTGCCATTTTTCACAGCCTGCCCAAAACGTGTTTCCGCAGCTGTGGCGCACAATGGCGTGCTCGCTGTGCAAAATCACCTTTTGAGACACATTCACAAAATCAAAGCACCACATGTCTCTAGCTCTGCCACTCCCACTGCCAATGCCAGCATGACAACATTTGGCATTGACAAATGCTTGTTTGGTCTGGCATCTCACAGGTTCCCTGGCTCCAAGTCCTCATCATGATATTCCCCATCATGCATTGTCTCTGTTCCAGGAATGTGCTCGCTGCCACTGCTGTCCACATGGTCTGACTCTGAAGAGCTCACAGAAAAATGAGAAATGATAGAATCCTGAGAAAATAGCACAATGTACGCATGTGTGCTTATTCTTTCCTTTCCACTATGTGTAGTGCCTGCAACTGCCCTCATGTTTTTTAATAACTGTACCTTAGGCAAACCTACTTTTCTTAGTTGCTCATTCATCTCCCAAGCTTTTTTGGCTGCCTTTTAGTTGGCCTGTATTTGTTAACTGGTTATCGCCTTCAGTAGCAGACAAACATGATGGGATCTCAAAAGACAAGGAGAGGAGCATGAGGAAGCTTCAATCGGTAAAGAGGATGCACCTACTGCAGTAGAAGAAGCAGTTTGTGTGACTTTTTTCCTTCTGAATTGCTGTCTTTGTCTTCGAAACTTGTTTCACAGGCCTACTTCCTTCCATCTTTATTTTAATATACAAGAATTTTTACAAATAACAGTTGCTGATCATGAATGAAGCCAGCTCCCTTCCAAGAAAAACCCCAGTACCTAACCACACTAATTCCCTCAGTCACCTTGGGGAAACAGGTGGCAATGATGATGAGTAGTGCCCATCTCAAGGCAAGGTATGACTATGAACTGGTTAACTAGAAAGACTATAAGTTGGGGCTACTATGCAACTGCAAAAAGCTGCCCCCTCCCTCCAAAAAGATTTTACATGTGACACAAGCATTGGCTCTGCTTGCACAATTAATTTTTTTACAGGACTACATGTGTAACCCCCTTGCAAATGGGGGTTCCAAGAAATGCCTTCTTGGGCTTACCTTAGCCCATTAGTTCTGTCCTTCTCCCACTGTCTCTCGGGCTTCGCCCAACTTGGCCCCTAATGTTTCTGGCTTCCTAGGTGCTGCTTTGCCCTCGTGAGTGCCCCAGCCTAAAGCCTGAATGAAAATATAGCCCCTCGGGGCTTAAAACACTGACCTTGGGCTTCTGTTGCAAAAGTGCTGCCTCCACAGCAGCGGGAGTCACGTTGGAGTGCTAAGCGCCTTTGATGTGGAGCCGCTTGTTTTGCGGTCACCTAGAGGACTGTGCCGTGGGTCCCGGGATCCCTTCCGCCTATTTGGGACCCGCTGACCCTGGACAGCCTGTTGGGGACCGCTCAGATGGGAATTAAAGGAGTTCTGACCGGGGCTCATTTGAGTATGCCTGAGCAGGGCCCCGGTCATCTGAATAATGCATAACAGTGTGTCTGGCTGCCTCCAGGGTAGCTATGTTCAGCTCCAGCTGAAAAGTAAAGAATTAAAATGTTTTAAATAATGGAACTGTTGCTACTTTTTGGGAATATACTGTGCATGTGGGGAAAAGTGTTTAAAGTTAAAATGAGTACTGTTTCCCTGGCAATTCCAGTATCTGGGACTCTGTGTATCAGCCTGTCAGCTGCTGCAAGGGGAGCTTGCATAAGTGCAGTAGTGACAGAAAAAGCAAAGGAGCCACATTCTTTATCTGTGCAGTGACTGCAAGTGCAGCCTTTAAGCTACAGAACTGTGGGGCATGTGGGGCAAATAATTACTTCTTTCTGGCTGCACCAGGACATTATTCAGGACTGTATCTAATCTGCTATAAGGGACAGTGGGTTAAGCAGCCATTGCCAGCAGTACAGCCAATTGGAATTGCATCAATAGAAAGCCAGGACTTGTGGGACATTCTCTGCTTCTTATGGGTAAGCACCCAAGTGCTTATGGGAGCTTACAGGGACATTATTTTAGGCGCAAATTCCACAACCCAATTGTGCCTCGAGTGTTCTGATTGACAGGTCTCTCAGCAACTTGGAGACATGTCACCCCATTTCTGCTACCAATCAGGAGTCGAGCTAGGAGCTCTATAAAGAGACAATGTTGCCAGTTTGTCTGGAGATTCAGAGAGAGATTTTGGGAGATGCAGAGCTGAGAGAGAGAGCAGCAGAGCAGGCTCCCACCTGCTGGGAGCCCCCATGGGGAAGGGGCTCACTCCAGCCATGCCATCAGGCCTGGGCCACTTAATTCAAGCCCTTTCAGTCTTCAGGGGGCATTTGTTATTTTCTTCAGTTAACTAGTTACAGTAATTGTGCTTTCTGCAACAGCTAGTCTAGAGGTTGCCAGTACTGTCCTCCAGGGGCTAGTCTTCCCTCCACATCGGGGAAAGATGTGGACCAAAGATCAGATCTCCAGCAGCGGTGAGAGCACTGACCAGACCAGATGACATCATGCAGTGGTGAGATCGCTGATTAAGTACCTCAGCGGTGAGAGAGCTGAAGAAGTCTTCAGGATGCCTTCGATTGCAAATGAGACCCGTGGAGGACCTGCGTGAGTACCCTTGTACCCCCCGGTGCAAGGGAGAAGCTAAGCAAGTCATCTTGGGGGCCCCAAGCCCCATTGAGAAATGTGTGCTGTTAAGTTTGAAGTATTGAAGTTATCAGTCTGGGCGACTAACCCCATAAGAGACTGCCTAGTTTAAGAAAATGATGCATCTTGTCTGAGGCTCAAATGGCTAAGTTGCAGGTGCAGCAAGAAGCCTGGTATAGTGAACCATATAAATGTGTTGCAAGTTGTGTAGCTATGGGTTAGAGTCCTGCCATCATGGAGCTGACTGCCAAGACGCGTTTGCCACTTCATCGGACAGGAGGCCCTAGAGCATACAATGTCTAGACATGCTGGATAACACTCTGCTTGTGAATAATGTTCTTGGTATATAGAATGTACTGGATGTGACTGCTTGTGACTAAAGTATGGGATGCTTGATGAAAGTATCATTGTCAACTTACTCTGGCTGGATGCTTTTTGGTATATAAAGTACTGGATGTGACCGTATTTGAATTGCATATAGGATGCTTGACAAAAGTATCACCTTTATTGCTTTGGATGGGACTTTCAAATATTGTGCTGAATGTTCTGGATGTAAGATCTACATAGTTTGTTCTGGAATGTTCGGAAGTCTGCAAGTGCAGGGCAATCCCTGCTTTGTCTGCTAAAGTGCAGGGCAATCACTGCTATGGATGTAAATAGTAATTTTCTGCTTTACAAAAATCTGTTTCCAAGTTGCCCCCACCCTCAAATTAATAGCCGGCCACCTTGACCAGCTGGAACTCCCTCAGGCCTGCAACATCTTGGACTGTGGTATCTGTTTAACCAGTATGGTATGAGATTGCTGGCTTTCTGCTGTATCTGGGACTGGTACCAGTGTGGGTATTAATAATTATGTTTAACATCTGATTTATCAGCAGCTAGATAGCCAGAGAGCTGGATGTCTTAAGTCAAATGGTAAAATGTGATTTATGTCTGCCTTTAATCTGTAGCCACACAGCTGGAGGGTTCACCAGCAAAATCCAAATGATCTCTGTACATGTGTAAATATGGTAAGATAACCTCTACTCTCCCTGTTTCTCTTTCCTAGCTACTTTATTCCCCTCAAAATAAATATCTTGTTATTTTGTTGTTTGAAATCCTGTGTGAGCATATTATTAGAGAGAGCCTTTTATTCAAAATGTTGAAATGTGGGGAACTATGTATTGGGGCATGTCTGGGGAAGGTAACTGGTCACCGTGGGTAGTGTAGCAGCTCAGGGGGCTACACTCAGCACCATCTCACCCATGTAAAGCACCCTGAGTAGAGGCAATGCACAAAGTATTCAGAAAATGTTATGAGCTAGCAAACCCAACCTCCTTAGCCTATGTCCAGGGTAGTGCTGCAGGGGTATGACACTGGGAGTGGCGCCACCCAGGGGTTACACACACAAAACAAATGGTCCTGTTCTGACTCCTGATTGTGTGAGGAAATGACTGGTGACACTGCAGACAGATGCTGTTCAACTGTGGGGCTGCCCCCTCCCTCCAAAAAGGTTTCACACATGATGCAAGCCTTTATAGGCTCTGCTTGCACAATTTACTTTTTTGCAGGACTACACAAAAAATAGTCCTGTCCTGATTTCTGTTTGTGTGGAAAATGGCTGGTGACACTGCAGAGAGAGGCTACTCAAGGTTTCCACACATGACGCAAGCCTGCCCTTTACCGGGTCTGACTCCTTGTGTATCTCTCTCTTTTTTTTAAATTCTTGGTTAACCAGATAAGGCCCACTAGACACATGTATCTGTTTTCAGGGGTGACCTGGGAGTTTAGGGATGGGTAAGTGACTTGCTCAGAGTCCCAGAGTATGCCAGTGGATGTTGTGGGAAACAGGAATCAAACCCAGGTCTGCTGGGTAACTTCAGTCACAGCTCTACTCTACCCTCTAGGCTATAGTCAGCTGTTTTGTGTTGTTAGAAAAGTACTGTAACTGTTCTTGTGGACTGGTGCACTGTGCTGTGCAGAGCACCTGGGCTAGAGCTAAAGCACTGCAGCATCTCACTCCCCTCCCCCCAACACCCACAGTCTTCTATTGTATTTAGTTTGACTTTAATTTAACGTTAACTTGTTGGCAGCTGCCTTAAGTTAAACACTAAGCTCTTTAGTTTTTTCTGCAGTCTGCAATCGGGATGTGGCACCCCCAACCCCCCGCACACACTCAGTCCATGTCCCACCACTCCTCAGTCTCTCTCTCTCTCTCTCTCTCTCTCTCTCTCCTCTCTGTTTTTTACAATTTCATTTGTGTTTTATTTTTCATTATAAAACGGGCTTAAAAAATCCCCACTGCTGATTGGCTCAAACCTAGTTTCAGCCGTGTCCTTATCAGCATGTATTTTGCCAACCGGCACTACCCACCAGTCCCCAGCCCAACAACACCACAGAATCAGTGAGCTGTGCCAGCTGAAAACAGAAACAAAGCCTGGCACAGCTCACAGTGCGACATCCTATCCCTGTGGATCCCTGCTCTGGTCTCAGTACCCCACCTCTTTCACAGCACATAAAGCAGCAAAAGCAGCCTCCATATAAAAAAAAACAACAAAACATTTTTTTAAACTTTTTACTCACATTTCTCATAGAAAATCTCACCTCTCCTGCGCACAATGATCCCCGAAGTCACCAAAAGGCACATGTGGGCATGATGCCATTTAAAACGAATTCCCCATCTAAATAAAAATTCACTTCCCACACACACATAAAAATTAATCATTTTGTAAAATTTCGTACAGGTACGCACAACGGCACTTTCACATAACCATGAAACATCATGGTAAGCCAAACCCTGTTTTTCTCCCAAAAATCTTCTTCAGTTATAGTGAGTGTGTCCCTTAATGACCACCATACAGAGCACTTTTGTTCTTTTCATTTTCAAATACAACTTGCTCTGTGACAGTGCGGTTTCGCAGATTCACTATTTTTTTTTTTTCAGACTGTAGTTAGGACAGTGTAGTAGTGGTGGAAATATCCAAAACATCGGACACTGGAAAGAAACAAAATCGGAGACCACAGTTTAAAACAATGGGCACGAGACCTGTACATCTAAGGACAAAGACTGCACTGAGAAAATAATTACAGGTAGAGAAAAGTCAATTTACTCTTCTTCTTGGGCATCAGGGATGGGGGGGGTTGGATCTACTGAATACTGTCGGTCTTTTTGCTCCACTACAAACCATGCCAAATACAAATGAACCCAAATAAAATGTACTGTACAGCACATTACATAGAGGGGCTACTTTATCCCTCCAACTAGATAAAAAGCTTTCTTACTCTTTTTTTAATTTCAAAAGCTTTTTTTCTTTTTAATTCTCAATCTCTACTTGGGGCCTATTTTATAAGCAGACACACACTAGGTGTGGAGTGGTGCTGATAAGAGCATGCCCAGGGTCGAGTACACCCCTGGGCATGCACTTATCAGCACATAACCTACACCTCATCATGTGTTATTGCATGCTTGTGGGACTCCTTCTCCTATTCTCACTGCTGGTGTGGTGGTGAGGTAAGTGAACAATGATCCTTGACCCTGACCCAATCCCTTCCCACCTGGTTGCTCCTCTGGTCTAACTAGTAGCTCTGCTGCTGTTAAGTGCTGTGCAGCCTTCCATCCCCCTAGCTGTCTGTAATGGCACAGAGATCAGAGCCACGCTCTTATATATACTCCAGCTTGCATGTGCGCAAACTGAAGTATCTTGTGGCACACTGACTCCTCTCTGCACCCTTTGAACTCTATGTCTACAATGCCTTAAGCCTGTCACAAGACAAGCAGGCAGGCATGTGGGAGGCTGGGGGAGTGGGAAAAAAACCAGCTCTGAGATCTGAGCTGAGCCAGCAAGGTTTGGCTTGGCTGTCATGGAAACCAAGCTGCATGGGTTTGGATCAGCTTGGTTTCACTAACAGAGGTCCTGCACACTGCTACTAGAAACATTTTCAATTTTTATTAACATAAGTTATTGTCAGTCTATTGGCAGAGTGGCAGCACTGTTGCTCACGACACCAGTTACCCAGATACAGGAATGAGCTCGAGGTGCTAGAGGGCCAGTAAGTGGAGAAGGTTGGAGCATCCATAGGATGCTTGCCTCCTTGGAGTGGAGCATGAGACTGATCTCCACTGCAGGGGAGCCCAAAGGTGGAGCCAATCAGTTGGACACAGACTAAGGTAGGAAGATTCAGAGACTTAGTGTGCTGCATGACCCATTGTGCTCCTGCAGTATGCGAATTCACTGCCAGAGTTACCAGTTGGAACCTGTCAGTGGGGTGTGGAATGAGGTAGGGAGATGCAGAGGCTTACAGCACTATGCGAGCCTGTTGTGGGTTCCGCCAAGTCGCATCAACAAAAAAGTTGTCAACTGACTTTACATAGACAACATTTTGCTGAGAGCATTCACATTGCCCAGCAAATGCGTCGATCACCCACAGTGCAATGGGATTTTTGTGACTGTTTGCAGGGGGCTTCAACCCCCACACCCCCTTGAATTAATGATTGTCAACTCTGGAGAGGGGGGGTTGTGGGGAGAGCTGCTTACAGCGAAGTCGCTGTATCCATTCATCTCTGCAACAACTCGTTCGACACTGTGGATGTCGAACGGGTCGTTGTCGATGTAATGGATTCACTGTGGGGGGTCTGTTGTTGTAGCAGCATACCCCTGTTGTGTGTCTGCAGTATTCATGATCACAGCCAGAGGTGCCAGATAGAATATAAAAGTTGGACATGGAAGTGGGTAGGAAGATGTAGAGCCTTAGTACACTGCACATGCCCATTGTAAGCTTGCAGCGTGCACAGTCACAGCCAGAGTTGCCAGGATAAACCTGAAAGTTGAGTAGGGACTGGGGTAAGGGGATGCAGAGGCTTAGTGCACTGTGCACACCCATAGTGTGCCTGCAGCGTGCATAGTAAGAGCCAGAGTTGCCTGGCAGAGGCTTAGTGCACTACACGTGCTGATTGTGTGCCTGAAGAATGTCAGTTTATAGCCAGAGTTGCCAGGTGGAACCTGTCAGTTGGGCATGGGATAGGAAGATGCAGAGGCTTGATGCACAGCGCACCCACTGTAAACTTTCAGCAGGCATGGTCACAGCAATAGTTGCCAGGAAGAACCTGTTAGTTGAGCATGGACTGGGATAGGGAGATACAGTGGCCTAGTGCACGGCACACACCTATTTTGTGCCCGTAGTGTGCATGGTCACAGCCAGAGTTGCCAGGTGGAACTTGTTAGTTGGGCATGACATGGGGTAGGGAGATGTAGAGACTTAGAGCACTGAGTACACCTGTTGTGTGCTTTAAGTAAACAAATTTACAAGTCTGCAGGGGTAACCTGTCAGTTATGCATTGAATGGGACAGGGAGATGTAGCAGTTTACTGCACTGCATGTGCCTAATGTGTGCCTGCAACATTCACGGGCACAGTCAGAGGTAGCAGATGGAACATGTCAGTTGGGCATGGAATTGGGTAGGGAAATGTAGAGGCTTAGTGCACTGTGTGTGCCTGTTGTATGCCTGAAGTAAGCAAGTTCATAGTCAGAGCTACCAGGTGAAACGTGTCAGTTGGGCATGGACTGGAGTAGGAAGATGTAGATGATTAGTGCACTGTGTGTGCCTGTTGTGTGCCTGTAGTAATCATGTTCACAGCCAGAGTCTCCAGGAAGAAGAACAGGGGAAATTCTGACATGGCACGGGTGAAGCATCATCGTAGCCAGGCCCCCCACCATCTGTGCCCAACATTAGAAGCCCCAGGTCCCAACTTTGAAATGTCCTGGAGACAAGTGTCACCCCAGAAGGTCTTACCATCGTGAGTGACTGACAAGGCAGATAAGGGACCCCTGAGATGCAGAGTTAGGTGACAGGGCTGATAGGTAATCAGGAAGCTGATGGGAGTTGCAGCTGGCAGATGGTGTAAAAGGAGTAATTAAATAAAAGTCACTCTCCCTTAAAGTCTGTATCTTGGACACCAAACAATGGATAAAACTGTCTGGCTGAAAAAGTGTACTAGATAAAATGGTTAGATGGCATGTTCTGGCACCCCCTCACCCATGGGGTTGAATATAAAACTGCCATTTCTGAGCCAGGTTATGCCATTAACAAATAAACTTTAATCTGCTAAAACACAGTTTATCCATCTAGCTGTTCCCTTATAAAGTGTCATATTTAGCCTAAATCTGAACAATTAATAGTTGGTAGAAACATTTTAATTTTTATTCTTTAACATGTGTGGTGTTTTTTTAATATAAAGTATTATGTAGTGTTACAAGTACAACAGATACACTATTAAAGTGATCCTTTAGGGATGCAATCCTTCACACCAAGACATACATTATTTTTAGTGTTGATTAACAAGAAGCTTTCTATTCCATTTTTTTAGTCGTCTTTTATGCTGTCTCAGGCAGTGTAATCTTTAGAAAATTAGTTTACTATTCAATTTGATTCCTGTCACCCAGAGCACCTTCTAAGTATTTGTTAAAAAAATTGTTTATCATCTGAGATAGATCCTGGAGTAAAGCAGCTGCTGTGGTAAAATACGACTTGAGTAATAAGCACCAGACATGATCACAGACAGAACCAGGAAAGGGCATTGCTGAAGGTTTTTATTACGGCTTTCAAAACATCATCCAAGTGAAAGAAGATGCAATTATCAACTAAATGCTCCTTCCACCAAATTTTATGGAGAAGGAATCTGACATGTAACCAATTTAGATAAGAAACCTAATATGGTTTCAGAACAGTGTCTGTAATTTGTCACCCCGAGCACTAATGTCATTAAAGGAAAAATTGCACTGTCCTTGAAATACAGACTCAGGCAACTGGATGTTGCATACTTGCAACACTTCGTAATGGTGCCGTTCAGAAGTGAAGCTATGCATTTATTTGATTCATTGATTGAATTAATTGATTGATTGATTGATTTATATTCCTAGCACAGTCCAGCTGAGATGCAACATCTCCTTTCCAGTAGGTTCCTGCTTTTACTCTTTTCTGCAGCTGGGAGAGCTGGAGCACTGAGAGGTTAAGTGACTTGCCTAAGATCACACTGAGTGTTTGGCACTAGCAGGGTCTGGCCTTGTGATCAATGGGATCCCAAGCAGATTGGCTAACTACTATACCACAGTGCCTCACTAGAATTATGACTGGAATTCATTATTCCAGTGTTGACAAATTTGAATCAAATCACCATGCAAAAGATTACAGTATTGGAAAAAAGATTATTTTTATATTATGGCTTTATTTTCTTAATCGGTTGCCACTTAACATTAGGCTTCTTGAAGTTATTTACAGATACAGTACAAAAATGCACTGCTTAATCATGTGACTCTTACAACTCTGTATAAATAGTCTGTTATATTATCTAAATATACTCTAATTTGTATTTCATGATCTATTGTATTGTTCTTCATTTGATATATGGCTCAGGCATGACTGACAGTAGACATTAGTTATGCAGTCCACCATCTTGATAAACAAATAAAATAAAATTATTGTAACTTCACAACAAAAAGTTGAGTCTGTGACACCCAGCAGGAAATCCTGATTCATACCACTTGAATGGAAATAAATTCATCAAAACAAAAAGTTATCCAGCCTTTCTAATTTACAACCAGTGCAAATAACATACTGTGATGACATACAAAATGTGGAAATGTCAGATTTATTTGCAGTTTGTATGTCATAATAAAGATTTCAACCCACGAGAGAGCAACTCTGACAATGCTTGCTGGCATCACAATAACCCTGTGCTGCACTGAAAAGGCAGATGAATTCCAAGAGAAATAGTTACATTTTCATGCAAACAGCTCATTTAAAAGGTACTGTATACATTTTAAATATTGTGGTGTATATTGCACACATAACGGACTGCAGTGGTGTAACACACTCATGTCTTTTCCACTGAAGAGCTATGGGTCTTATCCTCACCTGTGAAAATATATTAATACCGTCATCCCATTGATACAACAGTAAAGTTACCACTCCAGACGTTGGTGACCTAGGTCTGGGAATGGACTTGGGGTGGGATGCTGGGAGTGGAGGACTGAGTAACTCCAGCAGAAATTCTCCTCCTTCTCTAGGGAGAGAGGGTTTGTGTCTTGCTGTGATACTGTCACCTGGGTGACAATAGGTGGTAGTACAGTCTAGGGCACCCAAAGGGAGGGAGGGTGATGATTCGAGCATGAGTCTATGCCTTAATATCTTCACTGGTCATATTCTGGGGGCTAAAAGAAACAAAGTGGGGGGATGTCCCAGCACAGCAGCAGGATGAAGGGACCCATGGTGTGCTTGGGCCCCACAAAGCCTCTTGTCTGGATTCTAATGACACAAGAAGCTTAGCTAGGAAGCCCTCTACTCTCTGTCCCTTTCTGAGGTTTAAACCAAGGATTCATGAAAGAGCAGTCACTGGTAACGTTGATGGAATTGGATGGTTGCCAGGCTGGAGGCTCGATTGGGGCACAGCCAGTGCAAGGAAACAAAGTAAAAAAAATACTTATGGGTATACCACTGTACTCCATAACTTATATGTAATCTTTATTCAGATATCTGTATCAGCAATAAAACCTGAAAGATGAAATCATTTTTTTATTATGCACTCCTCCAGTCTAAAGCCAAACTGATTCATAACATTCTAATAATGCGAACATTTTTAGATTTTACTGCTAATGAACTTGGAGTCACACTTAATTCATCCCTTGAATTTTCTCTCATATCACGGCAATCTGCAAGGTTGTTAACTTTAAATTGGATATGGCTTACAGGTTCTGTTTGATTTGAGTGACTTTAAAAGGTGAGGACAATAACAGTGAGTGCACATCATTAAATACCAAAATGGCAATGTGCACTATAGCAAAAATCAGAAACAGTGACAGCTCCTTAGTTTCTCTCCAGGGGACAAAAGCTACTTAGTTTTTATGAGGGGGGCTATGCCCACCCCGGTCCCCCCATAATAAATATAATCACCTCCAGAGGGGAGGACAATGGGGGACAGGGGAAAACTCAGGAGGTGGTAACAAGTGAACAGGGGGAGAACACTGTTGGACAACCTGTAGGTGGGGGGACAAAGTCAGGAGGGTGGGGGAACGGGAGTGCCACATCCCAAATTCAAAAAACAACAACAGTACAGAACCAACAAAATAACAAACAAAAGTCTGCCCTCCAGACACAGAGGCAGTGACTGCATCCATTAGACCAGACATCCAGCTCAGAATTGGCCTGACAAAAAAAAAACACTACAACCTGTAAAATAATCACTCCCTAATGCAAACAAAAGTGCTAAAGTAGCAATGTGCTATAAAGAACACATCACCTATTTCACAGTCTCGATTTTCACTCTACACAAATTGAGTCACTGTATTCACAGGATACCTGACTTACACAGGCTCCTAAGGCTTGCCTCACCACTGCTAGTGGTATATTTCTACTTTGATTAAATTATGGTGCCTTTGCTTTCATGTGCTTCCCTAAATCTTTGGTGTCTATGTGGGCTGTGACATTTAACAATATCTGTCATTTTGTTGCATCAGTAAACTGAACTACCCACCACTGTGACCAGTATGCCAAACTAGGCTGGCTGCCTCCAGCCAATAGTCCTAGTCCTTGGTTGTTTCATTTAAAAGACCATCTGGACCAGTACCTCACCCATGATCACTAACTTCTTCAGATATTCTTTCCAGAGCTATGCTCTGAGGTCTAACGATGAGCCCCTACTCATGGTACCAAAAGTCTCAACCTGATAGGTGACGAGGCCTTTTCCACCTTTGCCACTATAGCCTGGACTTCCTTCACCATGGCTGTTCATTGTGTCCTCTCTCAGTACCTTTTCAGAAGGGCACTATAAAGTGACCTGCTGCTGACCACCTTACCTTGTAACTGCACTTGACTCTTTTGGCAACCTGTATCCTCTCTTGCTTTACTTTTCATTGTGCCTCTTTTAAGCTTTGTATAGCTTAATTTTGTAATGTTGTTTTTACCTTTGTGTTCCTTGTTGTAATTATTGTCCTTTTCAAATGTGTACTCTTGAAATGTTATTATTTTCATTGTAACTCTTCCGTGTGATTTCTGAAAATAGTCTTTTGTTTTTTGACTAGTGTACATACCCGGTAAACAAAAACTAAATAAAATAATAAATGAATCAATAAAATGCAAGAGAAGGTCAATGTGTTAATACAGTACTACGGTTTTCAGTTGAAAAACTATATGTAATGCTGCATTTGTATTGGAGAAGACTCTACATGGAGTATCATATACTACAGTATAACCACACACCATGTTATGTTTGGGATCATTTACAAGGATCACTGCCACTTAAAAGTCACCTGTTACTGCTTCTTAGTCCCCAGTTGAAGTCAGTCATATTCACTTTTTTGCATACTTATCATTTTTACAGCTACAAATTGTGACATCAGAATTTTTTCTTAATAAAAGCCAGAATAAGCTATTGTTATTACTCTACACAAACTTATTTTGTTTATAACTGTAGATGCATAGAAACATAGAAATATAGAACTTGCAAGCAGATAAGGGCCACTTGGCCTACCTAGTCTACTCATTTTTCCCTGCCTATAGTATCACCTCAGATTCTACTTGATCTCCGGCTAATTCAACCACCCACCCTTTCCCCCTTCTCTTTCCCTAAGATTCCCTTTTGCATATACCATGCATTCTTGAACCCCACCACTGTTTTCATGCCCAACACCAACACTGGAAGACTGTTCCAGGAATCCACTACTCTTTTCTGTGAAGAAGTACTTCCTCACATCTCTCCGAATCTACACCCCTCCAGCTTCATTGCATATCCCCCTGTTCCTGAGCACCCTTTTTCTAAAAAATACTTCCTTCCTGAACCTTATTTGCTCCTGTGAGGTATTTAAATGCCTCTGTCATATCCCCCTCTCCCTCTTCTTTTCAAGGATGCATATATTTAGGTCCTTAAGTCTCTCCTCATAGGGCTTCTGATGCAGACCCTGCACCATTTTAGTTGCCCTCCTCTGGATCAACTCCACTATGACCTAAGGAGTTGTTCATAGGCTGCAGCCTTTTTTTGGTCCTCAATTCTGAGTGATTCTGAGTGATATCTTCTTTTGGAGATGTGGTCTCCAGAACTGGACATAGCACTCTAGATGGGGTCTTACTAGCAATCTATATGGAGTCAATACCACCTCCCTCTTTCTGCTTGTGATACCCTTCCCTATGTACCCCAGCATCACACTAACCCTCACAGCTGCCTTTTTGCACTGCCTAGCCAGCTTTAGATCATCCAATATGATTATCTCCAGGTATCTTTTCTGCTTGGTGGTCGTCAGTACCACTCCTCCCATTTTGTAGCATGCCCTTGGCTTTCTGGGCCCCACGTGAATTGCTTTCCACTTTTTTACATTGAAACCCAGCTGTCATACCCTTGACCACTCCTCAGGTTTTCTCAGGTCTCTGCTCATCTTTTCCACCACCCTCTGCCCTAAGTGTCCACCCTACTGGAGATTTTGGTGTCATCCACGGAGAGGAAAACTTTCCCGTCCAACTCCTCTGCAATGTCCTTTATAAAGACATTAAAGAGGACAGGTCCCAGCACTGATCCCTGAGGCACCCCTCTGGCCACCCTCCCTTCCTTGATGTGAACTCCATTTACCACCACCCTCTGCCATATATCCCCTACCCAGTTTCTTACCCAGTTTTCCACCCTTGGACCCACCCACTAAGCTGCCCAGCTTTGTTATGCATCTCCTATGTGGAATGGTGCTGAAATCCTTACTGAAATCCAAGTAGGCCATGTCCACAGCTCCATTCTGATCTAATTCCTTGGTCACTCAGTCAAAGAAAACTATTAGATTTGTTTGACAAGACCACCCACCATGAATCTATGCTGCCTCAGGCTTATAACCAACTGGATTCAAGATACTCCACAATACTTTCCTTCATCAGTGTCTCCATTAACTTCCCCATCACCGATGCCAGGCTGATTGGCCTATGGTTGCCAGCCTCCTCCCTGCTACCACTTTTGTGAAGTGGTACTACATCTGCCCTCCTCAGTACTCGGAACCACTCTGTTTTTTATGACTGTCAGAGGGGCAGCTAGTACCTCCCTGAGCTCCCTCAATAGCCTTGAATGCACCCTGCCTGACCCTATCATTTTGCCCACTTTTAGATTCATGAGTTCCTTCAGGACTATCTCCTGTGAAAAAGGATTAACGACTACCTCTCTCCCACCAATGCTACTGTTGCTTTTGTGTGGACTCTCCCCATCTCCTTACTCTGTGAACACTGAACAAAAGTATTTGTTTAAGATATATTCCTTTTCCTGATCCTTCTCTGCACAGTACCCCCTTCCCTTCTTAACCTTACAATCCCTCTTCTGGTCTTCCATTTTTCACTTATATTCTATAAAACGTCTTGTCACCTTTCGTCACCCCCTAAGCTATTCTCTCCTCAGTTTGTGCCTTTGTGCCTCTTATTGCTTTCCCTGCATCCCTCTGTCTGTCCTGATACAACTCTCTTTCCTTCTTCTTCATCATCTCTTATAGCTTCTGGATGCTACCCTGTTAGCTATTACCTTCTCAGTCACTTCTTTCAAGACTTATAGTGGTCTCTTTTTCCTCTTGCTTTTGCTCAGTTGCTTTGTGAAAAGGTTTGCTGCCTTCACTATGTCCTCTTTTAGCTTTACCCACCATTCTTCCACCCCACTCAGGTCATCGCCCTGCTAAGTCATCCCTAAGGCATTCACCAATCTTTTTAAAATCTGCTCTCCTGAAGTCCAGGACCCAAGCCCTTGTGTTGTTCAGTTCCACTGTCTTCCTTAAGTTTAACCACACTGTACAATGATCATTGGTTCTTAGGTGGCATCCCACCTTGACATTTGCAACACTGTCCCTTTCCCTGTCATCTGTTCACATTGCTTATTCTTGTTTTTAAATCATAATCCTCTACTTGTGACATTACAAACAGTTTTGATGGACACAATACAGAGGATTATAACTTCAGAGCAAGAAAAGCAGGAAAGACAGATAATGACAAAGGGACAAAGAACTTGCTTAATGGAAATGCCTTCAGTAACAAAGAATGTAATGTTCAGAGATTCAAATGTTTGGGGAATGTTATTAGATCTGAGCCAGCTGAGCCAGTGTTGCCAACAGTATGTTTTGTAGAAATCTTAAAACTCACTTTAAACTTACGTTGCTTTTTATTGTCTGCTAGACCCTAGTATCTTCCCAGCAAAAGGTACAACTTATCTAGATAGCATAGCAGCCAGGAGTGAAAGGATACATACTTTGTTTACCCCCTTATCAAATATTATCTCTGAGCTTTCTTTAAAAAAAAAAAGACCATGGACCATTCATTTCAATGTTTATTTTTTAAGGCATAATCTTTTTTTGTTTTTTAATATTTTACATACTTTTTTCTGTTTATACTGGGTGCTTATACTGGGTATAGAATGGAAGAAGGCATGATTGCCCATTAATACCTTTCCCTGCATTAGCGGGTCCATCTTAATCCTTTTTGTAATAATAGGTTATCTATTTCTTTTTTTTTTAAATTCACTGAACTACTTAAAATGATATTATTTGGTAGTGTATTCCAAATCCTACCAATTATATTTAGAAATGAAAAGTATCTGCCATTTTTAACTGTATCCACTTTTATCTGTAGCCCATGTGCTCTTAAACACTATGATTTATCCTGGATTACTATGCCCATTCCTTTACCAGTTCAGGATCTCTTATTATTTTGAATATTGTTAAGCGACCCCCCCATTCTCCTTTGTTCTAAGGTGAATAAACCTAAATGTTGTAACCTATCCTTATAACTACATCTCCTTAAGGATCCAATCATTTTTATATATCTTTGTTGTACTTTCTCTGTCCTATATATCTCACCCTGAGCATATAGATT
The DNA here is from genome assembly GCA_016271365.2 of Neoceratodus forsteri. Taxonomy (NCBI): domain Eukaryota; kingdom Metazoa; phylum Chordata; order Ceratodontiformes; family Ceratodontidae; genus Neoceratodus; species Neoceratodus forsteri. Next base: position 829,252,306 of record CM057452.1, read on the forward strand.
CCATAACAGAGAGTCGTAATCTATATGAGGTCTAACATTTGTTCTATATAGGAGTAATAAACATTCTTTGGTTGTATTTATAAAACTCCCTTTTATATTCCTGATCATAAAGTTGTTTTTTTGGAGCACTTGTGTCCTATGGCCTTTGAAGCTAAGGTCCTTGTGTATCATAATACCACAGTCTCTTTCATTTACAGTTGTTCTTAACTAAATCCGTTAAGTTCATAATTCTGATTATTATTGTGTTTACCTAAGTGCACTACAGTGCATTTTTCCACACTAAATGGCATGCTATTATCCTTAGACCATTGTTCAGTTCTATAGTAGTAATTTCTTAAATTCCTGACATTTTCTGGGATATCCACTGGCCCTCCTAATTTAATATCGTCAGTGAATTTGACCACCATATTAATTATGTTCTGATGAAGGTCACTGATATAAAGTGCAAATAGAACCAGCTCCAAGACAGAGCCCTGTGGCACTCCACTTGTCACATTTGCAGGGTCAGAGTATGAACCCAGTATTCTAACTTGTTTCCTTTCTTTTATTTATTTTATTTATTTGAGTCTCGGATTACAACCTTTGAGCTGGAAGCTCATTTACAAAGGTTCCACGTCAGTTTAGGCATACAAGATAAGAAGAACAAGCATATTGCAAGAGATTACGTAAAATAAGATAGTATTAATTGCATACATTAAGAACATTTCTGACATTTGATAATTGAATACATTAAGACTTTTTTTTACATTTGGTGATAGGATCATTTACAATGGTTCTGTGTCGATAGCAATTAAAAAAAAAAACACAACAAGTAGGTAAGACAATTTATAGTGGCAACAGCATTTTGATTGTTGATTCCAAAAATGGGATACCCAGTAGAATTGGTTAAGGGGTAGAGACATGGAGGTGCAGATGGTGGGGTGTTATCTATACTTTAGGTGAGTGAGGTCAAGAGGGAAAAAGAGGCTGAAAAGATTAAATAACCAGGAACTGAGGCTCCACAAGATTCACTTTGTCTGTGGGTGAAAAGATGGGAACAGGAGGAGGGGGTTCAAGAGAATTTGTAGTCGGGAGAAAGGAGTCTGGGGGGAGTGGGTTGAAGTGAGGAGATGCAGTAGGGGAAGGGGATGTTGGGGAATGGGAGTTGGGTGAGGTAGGGAGGGTGGGAGGAAAAGGGGAAAAAGAAGAGGGGAAGGTGGAAAGGTTGTGGTTGAGTGGGGAAGCAGAGGGGGAGTCAAGAAAGAGGTGAGGGAGCCTGAGGCGGCAGATTCATTAGGTCAGTGGTGTGGAAAACAGTTGTGTTCCATTTGGCTAGCCAGGTAGGAGTGAAGTTTTGGTTTGAAGAAGGCTAGTTTGGTCTCAGCTAACAAGTCAGGTGGGAGTGCATTTAGCCACTTAGGGGCAAGATATCCAAAGGAACACTGTCCAAAGGTCATTCGACAGAAAGGGACCTTATAGGGGTTGTTTATGGTCCCTCTAATCAGTCTAGAGGGGGACAGTTTGGGTAAGCTTACATTGGATACCGGGAGGGGCTAGGCCAAGTGAGGCCTTTTTTGCTAAAAGACAGGTTTGATACCTAACCCGGTACTTCAGGCTAAGGCAGCCTGAGACAGTATACAGATCACAAGTGTGAGTCAATTTTGGTGACCCCAGGAGGAGTCTACAGGACTTGTTTAGGGTTAGGGTGAAGCGTTTCATGGTGGAGGTGGAGGCAGCGCTATAGACTGTAAGCACGGAGTCGATCCCAGAGAGGACAAAGCTAGTTATGGCAAGTTTTAAGGCATCCATTGCGAGGCAGTGCCAATGTTGGTAAAAGCATATTAATTTTCTTGTTTGCTGATCAGACAATATTGTCTATGTGAAGCAAGTAGGACAGGGAACTATCCAAGGTGATACCAAGGTATTTAAATTGTTGCATCATGTCGAGGATTTCATTTTTTAACCAGTTTTCTGTCCATTTGACTAGCCTACTGTCAATTCCTATTTTTCCATTTAATCCAACAAATTATTGTGTGGTACCTTATCAAAGACTTTTTGAAATTCCAGGAAAAACACATCGACAGGTATATTCTCATGCACACTTTTATTTACTTGTTTGTAAAACCAAAGCTGATTTGTTATACATGCTCTGTTTTGTTTAAAACCATGCTGTTTTTGGTCTTTGTAATTTATCATATTCAGATTTTCCACTATTTTGGATTTCAAAATGCTTTCTGCTATTATACATAAGATTGACATCAAGCTTACTGGTCTATAATTGGATCTTAGTACTCTGTTACCTTTTTTGAACAGTGGGACAACAGTGCCCTGTCTCTAGTCCTCCAGGACAACCCTCTTAGTAAATGATGCATTATATAAATATGCTAATGGTTTGGAAATCTGTACCCTTACTTCTTTCAATAGTCTAGGATGTAACTGGTCTGGGACAGCAGGTTTGTGTGGTTTCAATTTGTTTAAGAGCTCTTCAATCTCAGTTGCACTTATTACAAGTGATAGCCTGGAATAAGTGTTATGTACAATATGTATTTTATCCTGTTCTTTTTTGTCAAACATGGAGCAGAAATATTCATTAGATGTTTCAGCCACATTTATTTTATTTTATTTTATTGAAATCTAGGATTACAAATACCTTTGAGCTGGAACTGCTCGTTTACAAAGGTTCCACGTCGAAGGAATGGGGGGTATACATACAAACAAAGGTCAACATAATAATACATAGTTACACAATAAAAAGAAGTAAGAGACTGAGGCATAGGAAATTCCAGTAATTCAAAATGTGCCAAATGTTAGGTAGCATGACATACCAGCCAAGGGCAGTCTTAGAAATAAGCACTGCAGGTGAGAGGGAAGGGGGTATGCAGGCAGGAAGGCCATTGTCAGAGGGTAGAGGTTGAGGGTAAGAGCTCTAAAGGGGAGGATAAAAGTCAAGAAATTCCGAGGAGAGGAAAGGGAGGCCGGGGCAAGGGGTAGGCAGGTAGAGGGGCCCGGCGGAGAGAGGTAGCTGTCAAGACTGAAGTGGAGGGCAGTGAGCAGTGGGCCCCTGATTAGGCGAGGCAGTCACAACAACTAGTTGAAATGAGATGAAGTTGGAGTTGTCTCTTAAAATGGCCAAGAGCAGCAGCAGTAAGAGTTTCTTTGTTGAGAGTATTGTACCACTGTGGTGCTCTGTGGGCAAAGGCCCTCTGGCCCATGGTAGTCTGGCATCTGGGGACAAGGAAGGTTAGTTGTTGTGAACTTCTAGTTCACTGGGTGCTGTGGTGGTCAATGAGGAGCTTTTCAATGCCCGGGGGCAAGACCCCGAGGAGGACTTTTTTGGCTAAGAGGCAGGTTTGATACTGTATCCGGCTGATGAGAGGAAGCCATCCTGCCCGAGTGTACAGGTCACAAGTGTGTATCCTTTGGATTTTTAAGTTCAATAACAATATTGTTGGAGATGGGTAGATGGGCTCTTTTAAACTTGTTATGAGTCCCAGCAAAGACCATCGCTTTGGTCTTTTTATAGTTCATAATTAATCTGTACTCAGCAAACCAGGCTTTAATGGAGGTAAAGTTACATTGCAGGTCACTGGTAAGGGGTGTAGGATCAGGTTGGCTGGTGTAAAAAACAGCATCATCTGCATGCAGGAGAAGGTTACAAGGACAAGCTAGGGGAAGGGTATTGAGGTAGAGGCTAAATAGTAGGGGACCAAGGATTGATCCCTGTAGAACACCACATTGCATGGGGCGGCTACTTGAGAGTGAGTCTAAGATTTTTACATATTGGGTTCTGCCACCTAGATAATTTCTGAACCAGGAGGTAACATTACTGAAGAGTCCTAGGGAGGGTAGGGTCTGGAGCAGTAAAGAGTGATTGACTGAATCAAATGCCTTTGTAAGATCTATATATATATATATATATATATCTGTCCTATATCTCACCCTGAGCATATAGATTCCATAACGGAGAGTCGTAATCTATATGAGACCTAACATTTGTTCTATATAGGAGTAATAAACATTCTTTGGTTGTATTTATAAAACTCCATAGGCCTCATACAGATTACGACTCTCCGTTATGGAATCTATATGCTCAGGGTGAGATATATAGGGCAGAGAGAGTACAACAAAGATATATATAGATCCTTCAAAGTGACCATGGTCAAGAGCTTTATGGATATAGTCTGTGTAGGTGAGGAGGGCAGTGGCAGTGCTATGATCTTTCCTAAACCGATGATGCTGAGGACATTGAATGCCATGGGCAGATAGATATTCAGTTAGCTGTTCATCCACTAAGTGTTCAAGGGCTTTCGAGAGGGGTGGAAAAATTAAATGGGATGGTAGTTGGCATGGTTTGTTCTGTCACCACTCTTGTGGATTGGAGTCACAACTGCAGCTTTCCAGATAGAGAGAAATTGACCAAGGCATAGGGACAGATTTAGGATCCAGGCGAGGGGGGCCAGGACTGCATCAATGGAGAGGAGAAGCAGTTTGAGGTCAAGGGTGTCAGAGCTGTGCCTTGACTTATCAAGCACCTTCACCAGGTGTTTGCTGGCAGCAGAAGTGGAGACTGACCTGAAGTAGAACTGGGGAGCATTTGGAGGGGAGGTACTATTATGGACAATACCCTCAGCAGATGGCTCATTGAAGAAATTGGGGTGGGGGGACTCCACTCAGGTCAGTAAATGAAGTATTGAAAATGTTAGCAATTTCACTCAGGTCTTGGACGGTGACCCCATTAAAGTTGAGTAAGGTGGAGAGGAATGATTGGACTTACCCATAAGGTTTTTAATATTGTCCCAAACTTTTTTACTATTATCCCAGGAGCTAGAAAATATGCCTTGGCATTATGTGGCCTTTGCCTGCTGCATTGCCCAGGTGCAATTGTTTCTGGCAGCCTTATAGTATTGCCAGTGTCTAGGTTTGCCAGTGGCTTGTGCCACTTGCCAAAGGTGGTCATGAGTGGCCATAAGGTGCAGAAGAAAGGGTGTAATCCATGGGTTAGAGACACCTTTAACCTTCCATTTTCTGAATGGGCAAATAAGTCACAGGCCATGTTGAATAGGGTGATGAAGAGGTTTAGTGCCACATCAACACTTTCAGTGAGGAAGACAGGGGACCAATCACAACTGCTGAGATATTCTTGGAACTGTTCCAGATTCCCTTTCTTAAGAAACCACTGGTAAGACGTTTTGCAGGGATGTTTAGGGGCCTTATTGGTCCAGAGACATGTGATTAGCTATAGCAATCCATTATAAAGAAGCATTTGTCAATGCAAAATGTTGTCTCGCTGGCATTGACATTGGTAGTGCAGGAGTTAGGGATGCATAATAGGAATGGCAGTGAAGTATTGAACTGAAGCCAACACCACCCTCACCCTGCAGAGAATGACAGGTGTTGGGGTGCGCCTTTGGGTTGTCAGCTATAATGCTTATGCCATTCTACCTCACCCTACCCTGCAGACACTGACAAGTATTGTGGTGTGCTTTGGGGTCATTGAGCCTTATACTTACACCATTCCATAAGGAAATATGCTGAGGTGGGCACAGTATAGGAGAATGGGGTGAACTTTAGGGCCGAACACTCTAAGGCAGACCTTGATGCCTGTCACTGGCTGCAGGGTGGGGGTGGGGGTGGGGGTGGAATGGTGTGAGCATTACAGCCAATGATTCCAAGCCACACCCCTGACACCTGTCAGTCTTTACAGGGTGGGGAGTTACAGTTGGAAACCCTAACACTGTAGGCATTTGTTGGTATTTTCACTCCAAATTTTCAACATAGGCTTTTTGTGACGCCACCTCATGAAGAGCGGCACTATCAGTTTATTAACTGAAAGGTAGTTTTGCAGAGTGGCTATGTCATTTGGTGACACAGGGCCGAAAACACATTTTGGGCAGGATGTGAAAAATGACAACTGTATTGTTCATGAGGAGGTGTAAAAAAATTGCAACGTTAAAAATCTGGAGTGAAAATATGAAAAATTGGTGACGTCATGAGCATGCATAGAAACAGTGCAACACACACCTGTCACCCAGTAATTTTCGGATGTTTTTTAACCACATTTTCAAAGTAGGCATTTTGTGACCTCCCTCATGAACAGTGGCACTGTGATTTTGTTAATTTGTCCCAAAAGTTGTTTTCCCTCAGCGACCATGCCATTGTGTGCCATAGGTGCAAAAACACATTTTGGGCAGGATGTGAAAAATGGCAGCTGTACTGTTCATAAGGAGGTGTGAAAAAATGCCAGTTTAGAAAATCTGGCATGAAAATATTGCACATTTGCGATGTTACAAGGGTACATGGAAACTGCGCAACGCACACTTGTAACACAGTCATTTTATGGATGTACATCACCAAATTTTCAACACAGGCATTTTAGGACCTCTGCCACCAACATTGCCACCGTCATGTCCTCCAACTGTACCAAAAACTGATTTTGCACAGCGACCGAGCTATTGTGCACCAGACATGCAAAAACACATTTCGGCCAGGATATGTAAAATGACAGCTGTGGTAGGAGGTGTGGGAAAATGGCAATTTTGAAAATCTGGAGTGAAAATATTACAAATTCATGAAGTTATGAGCATGTGTAGAAACTGCGCAATGCACGCTCATAAAACAGCCATTTTTTGGATTTGTTCCACCAAATTTGCAACATAGGCTTTTTGAGAGCCCTCCTCATGAACAGTCGCACTGTCATTTCATTAACTGGTTCCAAAGGGTGATTCCGTGCAGTGCATTCATGAGGAGGGGTCCCAATAACCCCATGTTAAAAATCTGGTGCCAAAATTCCCCAAAATGGCCGAGATATGCACCAAAGTTGAAAAAATCCTATTTATGCCATTATACAGCTTACCAGCATTTATTCAGTATGTGGTCAGCTTTGAAGAGTGCAGACGTGTTCCTGGGCCACTGAAGATCATTACGCCGGGCTCCGGAGGTAAGTATGGGGTGAGGGGGGTGTGGGGAAGCAGGGCACACAGAGGGTGGGAGCAGGGTGGGGAAGGGGACAGGGAGACCTGTGAGGGACCATTTTCTTCTTTCACAGGTTTAAAAAAGAAAAAAAAATTGCAGGATGGTTTTCCTTTTTCAGGGGACTTGGCATGCTGGAGTGGGCTCCCAGCGTGCCACCTAAGTGTTTTTTTTGTTGGGGGGATGCTGTAGCCAATGGGGGATTGGGCACCCCTTCAGCACATACCAAAGGGGAGGACAAGAGTCAAGAGGTTGGGCACCCCCCTCGGCACACAACAAAGCGGGGGACATTATGCTGACGGGGAGTGGGCTCCCCCATCGGCAAAATAAATGGGAAAGGAGGACTGAAGATGATGGGGATTGGGCCTCCATCAACAAAGAAAGACTGTTGGGGGGTGCATGATGCTGAGGGGGATTGGGCACCCCCTCGGCATACACTGTAAATGGGAGGGGGGGTTATTATGCCGACAGGGACAGGGCTCTCCATCAGCAAAAGAAGTGCATTGGGGCATTCTGCAGGCGCTGTCACCAGGCACATCAGGAGGGTGTGTTATTGTGCCACTGCATGATTGCAGTGGACCTTTTCTTAGATCTGGTGGCCACCTGACATATGCCTGATGTCAGCACCTGCAGCTGCCTTATTGGGGAATGAGGGATGCACCTTCTGATGCATGCCCTGCATTCGCCCACAGTGACCGCACCTCCAAATCTGCTACTAGTGCAATATGTTGGCTGGTGTACACGCACGAGCCAACATAAAAATGAGAGGATTGTCTGCAGTGCTTGCATTTCCAAAATGTTCAGATGCACGGCACTGTACTTTAAAACATGTCAGAAGATGGTTGGAGAATGGTCACTGAACAAAGGCATAGAATGTCAAGGTGGTGCACAATTTTAAAATGTTCATCTCAACATGTGTTGGGACAATCAGTCTCGGAATGTGACAGGAACTCATATCGAGGAATTTGGTGGGGAATGGCAATTTCGGAATATAGTAAGGATGCCCACTGTCGAAATGTGACAGAACACACCATTTATTCTGAAATTGCTTGTCCATACCACATTCCAGAATTGTATGCACCTATCATATTTCAAAATTGTGCATCACATCCCCACCACATTCCAACATTATGCATCCCAGCCACATTCTAAAATTATGTATCCCTACAACATTCCAAAATTGTATATCCCTGCCATATTTTCAAATCGTGCATCCCCACCAAATTCCATAATTGCACATGCCCACCGAGTTGTGTTTCAATGCCACATTCCAAAATTGTCACTGCCATGTTCCCAAATTGTGTCACATTCTGAAATTATGCATCTCTACCACATTCCAAAATTGAGCATCACCACAACATTCTGAAACTGAGCATCACCACCACATTCCAAAAATATAGGTCACCACCACATTCTGAAACTGCATCTCCTCCACGTTCCGAAATTGTATGTCACTGCCACATTCTGAAATTGTACATCTCTGCCACATTCTGAAATTGTGCATCATCACCACATTCAAAAACTGTGCATCACCACCACATTCCAAAATTGTGCGACACTGCCGTATTCCGAACCTGTGCATCACTGCCACATTCTGAAATTATACAGTGCCACCACATTCTGAAACTGTGTCACTACCACATTCTGAAACTGTGCATCACCAGCACATTCTGAAACTGTTAGTCACCACCACATCGCTAAATTGTGCATCACTGCCACATTCCGAAACTGTGTCACCACCATATTCTGAAACTGTGCATCACTGCTGCTTTCCAAAATTGTACATCACTGCCACATTCCAAAGTTGTGCATCACCACTACATTTTGAAATTGTGTATCACTGCTACATTCCAAAACTGTGTGTCATCGTCACATTCTGAAACTGTGCATCACCACCACAGTCTGAAATTGTGTGTCTCTGCCACATTCCAAAATTGTGCGTCACTGCCACATTCCAAAACTGTGCATCACTGTTGCATTCCAAAACTATGCATCACCACCACATTCTGAAGTTGTATGTCACCACCACATTCTGAAATTGTACGTCACCGCCACATTCCGAAATTGTGCATCATCGCCACATTACAAAATTGTGCGTCACTGAGCATATCAAAATTGTGTGTAACTGCCACATTCTGAAATTGTGTGTTACTGCCACATTCTAAAACTGTGCATCACCGCTGCATTCCAAACCTGTATGTCACCACCGCATTCTGAAATTGTATGTCACCACCACATTTAAATATTGTGCATCACCGCCACATTCTAAAATTGTGTGTCACCGCCACATATCAAAATTGTGTGTCACTGCCACATTCTGAAATTGTGTGTTACTATCACATTCTAAAATTGAGAATCACCGCTGCATTCCAAACCTGTATGTCACCACTGCATTCTGAACCTGTACATCACCACTACATTTTGAACCTGTGCATCACTGCCACATTCAGAGATTGTGCCTGTATGTCACTGCCACACTCCAAACCTGTACATCACCACTACATTTTGAATCTGTGCATCATCACTGCTTTCCGATATTGTACATCACTGCTGCATTCCAAAATTGTTCATCACTACTGCTTTCTGAAATTGTGTGTTACCACCGCATTCTGAAATTTTGCATCACTGCCACATTCCAAAATTGTGCATCATCACCACATTCTGAAATTGTGCATCACTGCCACATTTCAAAATTGTGCATCACTACCACATTCTGAAATTGTACATCACTGCCACATTCTGAAATTATGTGTTCCAGCTGCTTTCTGAGACTGTGTCATTGCTGCATTCCACAATTGCAACCTGGTGGCATTTTGAAATCTCACACCTTCAGTTTTAGAAATTGCACACAACTTTGTCATTCTAATGCCATGTTTACCACTGCATTCCACCCCCCGTCACATTCTGAAGTACTGTTCCTTGCATCTACACATTAGAAGTGTCATGTGTGACTTCTCCAGGTGTCAGTTTTCCTTTTTCAGATACTTACTACACCTGCCGTTTTAAGTAACATAGAAGAAATAAGTCATATAAGGTAGCTTAGAGGGAGGACTAGGTTGTGAGTTCAGGAGATGACATCAGCAGTAGCGCTTCACTGAAATGGGCTTTTTGAACAGGCAGTGAATTCAGGGTTACAAAATGACTTGTAACGTTTAAACAAAGTAACTTACAGATCTGATTTTTGGCATAAGGATGACTGAGGATATGCTGATCCAAATTCTGAATTTATTAATACCAAAAATGTTGGCCTCAGTCCCTCTTTAAGCAAGTGGACAAGAGGGGGTAGTGGTGATGAACACCATGAACTATTCTAATGAATTTCTCAAACAAGTTTGTAACACTTTGAATTGTGTAGTGTTTGGAAAGAACCCATTAGGGAATCTCCAGACCTCAATCAAGGAGATAGTTACTTTGGAGAAGGAGTCACGGTGGATCCCAGAATGGATAGCAACTTCAGTGGTACAAAAATCCCAGGTCACACCAATATTCTCCTGACTCCTGACTCCTGAAGGTACATGAGAGCATTTTATAATTACCAGGATGCCCACTGTGTCTGGCTTGGGGTCAGTCTTTAAACCAGTTCCAAGTCTCAGAATTTCACAGCAGGGATTTTGTGCCAAATATTCCATCCTTGTTGCAGGAATCTAAAGACATCTTGACATTGTTACATTATCTTAACATTAAGAACCTGGACATGTCCAATATCCTGTTAGTCACAATGGATGTTATGCATGTCCATCCCCCACTCTAAGGGACTGGATGTATTTCAGGAAGTACAGAATTTCAGAAATAATGAGGATCAACTACCAACTACATTTCTATTAGATTTGCTACATTTGTTTTTTATCTAAGAACTACTTAAAATGTGAAAATACATACTACCAGAAATTCAAGAGCACAGAGATAGAGGTCTATAATGGCCCCACCTTGTGAAAACTTGTGCACATACCATTTTGAAAATATGCTCATTCAATACTCAGTAAATCCCACTTTCAAAAATAGCATCAATTACATGAGGTACATTTAAGATGTGCTTTTTGTTTGAAATAGCACAGAGAGTGATCTAGTGAGGTTTCATGAATATTTGAACTCTTGTAAGGAAAATCTCTAATGTTCCTTAGAATTCAGCAGAACAAAGAGCCGCTATGTGGACCTGGTAGTCTTCACAGAGAATGAGATATTTTTTTTATCATGGAACTTTTTATTAGATTTTTCAACAAGTAACAGCAACAAACAAATACAAAATCTGAACTTCAACAGCCATAAATAAATACAGCAATAACAAATAAAGACCAACTATATATACAAGTAAAGGCACTGAGGAATAGCAGTGTATATATAATTACAAAAACAACTAACATCTACAACATTAGTATACAGAGAGGAGTGCATAACAAGCAAAGAAATCCAGTTATGTATATAGAAAATGGGGTGATGGCACAGATAGCAACTATAATGAAATATTAAAACCCAAATGACTCCCACCACTGAAGAAACAACATTGTGCTGAAGGCCTGTAGACAAATCTAGTCAGCCAGCATAGCCCACTAAGGCAAGAAAAAGCTGACAGAGATGACAGAAAGCTAGCTGATGGCTGGGGGGTCAGAATTGGGGGAAGGGAACTGAACAAATATGTGCAAGAAAGAATTGAAGGAGGGTGAGGAGAGGTTGTCAGCCTTCCTGGTATCTTCTCTCTTTTGGTGCCCCTGTAGAGGAGTGTGTGTTTGAAGGATTGGGTGGGCGATGCCCATCTGTGAATTTAGAAGAAAGGTTCCGCCAAAAAGATGACTTCCTAGGGGGCACCAGGTCTGACTCTCTCCATAAACACCTGGGAGGGGACTCTCTTTTAAGTTGAGGCCAGGGTTTTTGATGGAGAGCTCTTGCTTCCTGGGAGGTATTGCAAGTATAAGACTGTCTATTTTTGTTGACTACAAACCTTGAAAGTCTTTGGAAGTGATGTGGGATGCCAGCCTGCTTCAAAGTGACACAGATAGAGGTTTATTCCAAGTGCCTCTGTACCACCTCTGGAGAGAAGTCTGCGTAGAGGAAAATCTTAGTCCCTTTCCAGGTAAGGTTGCCCTTCTCCCAAGCTACACACATTAGGGCTCATTTTATACTGAACTGTGGAAAGGAAGCCACTATAGGTCAGGGCTGTTGTGGTGCCTCTTGGGCAATTCTCCCTATATGGTAGGCCCTCTTGACCCATAGGGGTCCACTCCAAATGAGTGGAAGTTGCTGAGGAAGAAATTCAGCCAGAAAAGAGGGCAAATTATTCCCTTCTAGTCCTTCAGGGATGCTGAGTACCTGAAGATTAATGCGACAGGCTTGATTGTCTAAAAGCTCTGTCCTACCCTACAATAGGTCGAGCCACCGCTCATGCTCATCAAGGTGCCACAGGATGATAAAGTGAGCGTCATCCAGGTCCACAAGGTATTGATCAGTGACATTCATCTTGTCCTTGAGGGCAGTAAGAGCTGATGTTGTGGCAGCCAAAGGTAATTAATGTGAGCCACACTAGACACTAGATTTTCTAGTGAAATTGCTATATATTGGAGCAATGCAGCTTTACCAGAGTTATGGAGCACCACAGCAGCCTGAGCCACATCCCCCATGATTGAAAGTAGAAAAGGCCTCATAAAACAGATATCTGGCACAGGTTAGCAACGCTAGTGAACTGCTATTGGAGCCGAAAAATTAAAAATGCCCAGTACACAAGTATCAAGTAGCCTCTCGAGTAAACTAAACAGAGATCATGAAAAGTTTTGCAGGGAAGGAAAAGAGGAAAAAAAAAACAGGTGAACCGAGGCAGAGCTCCGAATCTAGGCATCCATCTTGGTCAGGCCACAACCCTCCACCCCCCCCCCCACAAGAATGCTAATTTTGACAGTAAACGTTTTAGAAAAGCCACAGAAAAGAAAACTATTTTACATAGTGATAGTAACCATCCAAAGAATCTGGTCTCAGATATACCATATGGGCAATTCCTTCATGTAAAATGGAAACATTCAAAAGCTGCGGACTATGAAAGTGAATTTAAAACAATAGTGGACAGGCTTGGAATGAAAAGTTTCAAACCAGAGATTAAGGAATCTGCATTACAGAGAGTGGCAAATAATGAAGACACCATAATAGTCACAAGTAAAAATTATTTTGCAGATAAGAACAACACTTTTTTTCATCTCCCTTTGGTCCGGCTTTAAGTCTTATCAAGTCTATTATTCAGAGAAACTGGAGAATTTTAAAATCTAATGAGAAAGGGATTAGAGTCTTTTCTAATCCAACACTGACTATAGCCAGACAAGGTCAAACTATAAAAGATAGACTTGTACACTGTGGCTTTCAGCCATCAATGAACTGGGAATCAGGATTTAGTTTTGGACACACATGCACACACACCCCCATAGGCAATTTCCCTTGTGGAAATTGCACACACTGTTCCAACACATACGAACCTCCTGAAATTAATAATAGTTTCAGAAATGAGAAGGTCAAAGTTTAACAGTGAGTCACCTGTACAGATCTGCATGTGGTATATATCCTAAATGCACATGCAATAAACTGCAAATTTGGAAAACATTGAGACCTTTGAAATTAAGTACTGTATATCTAAGCTTAGGTCTTAGCCTCAAGACATTTCTGTTTAACAAAGCATTTGAGATGACATAATAAGAAATGCTGAGGTGTGTGTTTTGTTTACTGTTATAGGTTGTTATTTATATATGCTGCAATTTTAATTAATTATAAGCTCTGTAATGTGTTGTTACTGAATGTTTTATTGTTATATTTGTTTTATATATTGTACAGTGCTCCAAGCCGCCAAGGAGGTGCACTTTATAAATAAAGTACCTATCTATCTATTAGAAGGAAGAACAAGTCATCTAGTGTGTCAACACATTTTAATGCTTAGAACCACCAGGTTTCCAGCGTGACATTTTGTGGCATATACAGGATAGATCCCAGTGGGAGGAGAGGAGACTAGGACTATCAACTCCTTTTCACAGAGGCCTTTTGGATCAATCAGTGTGAAATTGTAAGACAGGAGACAGGTTTGAATGAGGAGATCAGTTGGGCACCCCTTACTATGATTGAGAAATTTAAGCTTATGCATTAACTGTGCATTACATCTGTGATAAGGGCCCCATTTTTTCCTGTTTTCATTAAGAGCTTGTTGTGACTTTTAATATTGACGTTTGATTTATTTATTTATTTATTATTTATTTATCTTTTGTTTACCGGGTGAGCATATGAGCTAGCAGCCCTTTTTCAAATGCGACCCAAGACCATTACAATGCATAGTCAAAAGTGTAATAATGTTACAAACATTGCATCCACAAAATATATATACATTGAGCATTATACAGTCTTTGTCAGTGTCAGTGGCTCAGTAGGTAGCACACTCGCCTCTGAGGCTGGGAGATCAGAGGGCTGTGGGTTCAATTCCCACATCTGGCACTTAGGTTAATATCCCCAGTACTGGCACTGTAGTGCAGCATGAGAGTGGTGCTGCACTTCTGAGGTGCTGTCTTTTGGATGAGACTTTAAACCGAGGTCCCATCTGCCTGGATTGGTGGTAGTTCAGGTGGATGTTAAAGATCCCATGGCACTTATCGAAAAGAGTAGGGGAATTCTGTGGGGGGGGAAAGGGAAGAATAATGCAAAACAACCATTTCTGTATAAACATGAAAAAAAGCAAGTACCAAATGGCATAATCAGCTCAACAATAACAAAATTTAGCCAAGCAATATATACAGGTAACACTCAGAATACATACTAGAAAGCCCATTCTGAGTGTAAAGTTAGAAAACTAGTAATTCATAATTAAGCACTCCATAATATACCATCACATGCTCTCCATAAACATTTCAACTGATTAGTTGTAAGCTGTCTTGAATCTTTCTCATACACCTGCATAATTGCTTCTGTTATTAATCGTAATAACACATCATATGGAACATATTGCTGTTGCAGTACCCATTTACACCTAGAGTGCCATACATAGTATTTTAAAACAGCAAACAAGTCCTGCAATGTATCTTTTGAAAACAGTTGCCAACTTGATGTTCCAGTAACATAAATTAACTCCTGATAATTAAGGGAGCAAAACTGTGGTATCTTCCATTGATCAGCCAAGAAATACCAAAACTGCTGTGCATAAATGCATTCTAAAAACAAATGTTCCTGAGTTTCTAGAATTTGTTTGCAAGTATGTCATAAACAGTACCTTTCCTGAACTGCCTTATGCTTATTATTGTTTTTAACATTCAGCTTGCCATGCAAAGTCAACCATACCAAATCCCAAACAAACACCGGTAACCTACTGTAGTATTAGACAATTGTAAAAACTGTCCCTAACTATTGTGTTCAGTGCAATATGGTAATATAAGAGGTTCCAAGCATTGAACCCGTACAATAGCATCATAAACTTCAACCCATTTAGACAATGTCATAACACTATATTCTACTTTCCAAGTAATAAGCTGCTGAAACATTTCTTTAATTACCTGAGGAACTACTTCTATCCTAGAAAACAGTCTAGTATTTCTAGTTTCTCAAGCTCTCAAACTGGGCCTAATCCATTCTGTCAATAGACCAAGCCAACACTTACTATGTGGTCGATTGATTTCCAGGACATTGAAGTAAAGAAAAATACTAAAATAAAATGCTATAGGATAAAGCATATCCAAACCCCCACTTTTTATACTCCTATATGTAATACCTCTCTTTACAGGGTTTAATCTACTACCCCATAATGCTCTAAAAAATAAACTATACAATCTAGTATACAAAACTTTTGGTGGGGGATAAATATAACTAACATACAAAAAAAGAGGCACTATCAAAGTTTTCAACAACGATATTCATTTTCGCTTTGACAAAGGCCCTTGAATCCAGCTTGCTAATAACTGTTCTGCTTTCAGCAATTTTTTTTCCCTGTTAACAACTGCTGGATTGACATCATCAAACTGAAGCCCTAAAATAGTAACTGGATTTTTTGATACTGATATACCTGCATACTTATCTATCCTATGAGCAGCAGTCTCAAACTGATATCCAAAACATTTGTCCATATTAATACTAGATCCAGAAGCTTTGGAAAATTCAGTAGGCTGTTGTAATATTACATCTTCACCAGTACATTCTTGCACCATAAGAACTACATTGTCAGCATAAGCAAGTACTTTCAATGGGGGAAGGAAGTTTACTAAAGGTATTGCTGTTATCCGGGAATCACTAAGAATCCATCTTAAAAAGGGATCTATACCAAAAACATATAACAAGGGACTCAATGGACAACCTTGTTTCACACCCTTTTCCAAACTAATCCTATACCCCTTCCAACCATTTACCTTTGGCACAACCATAGCTCTATAATAAAGTTTCTTGAGCCAAGAAATATACACAACAGGTATCCCATAACGTTCTAAGACTAAAAATAAATATTCCTGTGAAATAGAATCAAAGGCCTTACGTTGATCCAGGCTAAGTACTAAACCAGAGATGCTTTGCTTTTGACCTCTGTAAAACAATTCCCTAAGCAAGATCAAATTATCTTGAATACCTCGCTGAGGAATGGCACAACCCTGTACAGTACTAATAAGAGAGTGAGCACATTCAGATAATCTATTAGACAAGATTTTACTCAAAAACTTAATGTCAGAATTCAGCAAACAGATAGGCCACTTGTTATGTAATTTCATTCTATCATCCTTTTTATACAGTAGAATTAACTCTGCTTCCACCAACCATTCAGGTATTTCAGGTAAGTTTAATAGAGTATTAAACAAGTCACACAACACCGGAGACAAAATATCACAAAAAATTTGGTAAAATTCTGCTGGAAGCCCATCTGGTCCTGGAGCACTATTAGTCTTAGCAGATTTAATAACAGCCTTCACCTCATCAACTGCAATGGAAGCTACAAGCTGCTGTAACTGGTCTTGGGAGATAACTTGTGTTTCCAACTGTGCCACAAAAGAGTCCATATTACATGTCCGAGGTTTAAATCCCAAAGTATCCTTAATATATGCAGACACAATACGCAAGATAGAGGCCTTGTCATGACATACCCTCCCATCCATGTCTATCAACCCCTCCATACATTTCTTTTTACAAATACCCTGACAGTCCTTAAAAGGGCTAAACATCTGTTTCTTACCACTCGTACCAAACCTTAATTCCTGTTTAAGGGTTTTAACTCTATCATACTGAAACTTATACATAGCAGCTTTAGCCTGTTGGATTTGTGAGCTAAAATCTTGACCCGTAGAATCAGATAAAGAAATCAATCTATGAAAGTGTTTTGTACACTGTAAATAACAAAAATAACTATTTCTATTTTTTTAACCCTGCAGTTTTCCAGAAAAAAGCTTTCATTTCTAACTTTGTATCCCTCCACCAATCAACCAAAGACTCATACATACATTGTACTGAAAATTGAGCAGCCCATAACGTTTTACAGTCTGCCAGTATACGTGCCTGCTCCAACAAGGAGACATTCAATTTCCAAGAGGGTTTGTCATGAGAAAGGCTTTCATTCCAGTGACATTCAACATATACAGCAGAATGATCAAAAAAGGCCAGGTCTATAATATCTGACCGAGTAACCAGTACTGATTTAGAAAAACCAAATGTAATCAATCCTGGTCCATAATAAACCTTTATGGAAAGTAAAGCCACCAGTAGCATGAAACAATCTGTAAGAATCCACCAAACTGGCAATAGTTATGATATCATATAAAGCATTAGAATCACAAAATAGTTTGTCTGTCTGCAGACCTCTGTCCCCCCATTGTACACCACAATTGAAATCCCCTCCCCAAATGACCATTCATGCTGTACATAAGAACGGTTGAATCTTCCTGAAAAGGTCTACCCTAGATGCTTTACTTTGTGGTGCATATACATTAACTAAATGCAATCTCCATGTATTATAAGAAACATCTAAAATCATAGCTCTACCAGGTTCCAAATCAACCAATCGAGAAACCTTCAAGTCAGTGTTGGCAAACAAAATACCTAAGCCATCACATTTATCAGGCCCTAATGACCAAAACGTGGCTCCCAATTTCCAAGAAGAAGAACATTGCGTTATCTCCTTAAAGGTTTTAATGCTAGTATCCTGCAACAGGACAATATCAGACCATAAGTCCTGGAACTCATTCAGAATTAAATCCCTTCTTGTCCCACTTTTTATGCTATTAACATTTAAAGTTAAGACATGAAAGTCACCCATAAAGTAGAAAAAAAGACAGAGAAAAGAAAAAATCAAAATCCGTGTCATCGCTGTGAACAGGTCTTCAATTTAATTTTCTGAGAAACCCCATCCTCCATCCCCGAAAAGGCACCCATGGAAGAGGCAACAGAAGAGGAATCTGATGCTGAATCCTCGTCCTCCCCTTCTATACCCCCTGACTTTTTCTGCCAACGTACCACATCAAATTTATTGGGCTGCAAAAGTTTCTTTTTAGCCACGACAACTTTCCTTTCTTTCCCTTTAGGACCTGGAATCCCACTCTTTTCCCTCTGTCTTTTCTTGTAAGAGACGATCTGAAAAGTTTTGTCAGTATCCAACATGGGGAGGGGGGCATATGAGAAGTTTCTGAGATAGGGACTTCATCACCAAGCGAAGGTACCACAGGGTCAACCACTGTATCCACAAGCATAGCCTCAGACTTTGAGCTGGTGTCTGCAATAGTAACTGACTGATGTGCCAGATGGTCCACCTGCCCATCAAGGTCCACCACTAACCGAGCCTCTTGTATCAATGCTGCTACACTATTATCCTCAGTGCCAGAAACAAAAACATTATGCTGAACATCTTGTAAACCGGACTCCGGCTGGGGCACTGGCCTATTAACAAGATGGTCTTGTGCTCTTAAAAGGTTGCGCATCCTTTTTTCAGAAGCCTTAGCACAGCCCTTTTTTTGGGCCTGTGTAATAAGAGCCTCATGCGAATGGTCATCCACCCAGTTATGGGAGGCCCACGGACACTTAACATAAGAGTGACCTTTTTCATCACAGAGATTACAACGGAACAAATTGTTACATGTTGCAGCTAAGTAACCAGTTTCTAAGCAATGAGTACACTTCAGCGAGTCACAAGCATTACTAAGATGTAATCTAGATCCACACCTATGACAAGACCTAGGTTGTCCCGGGTAAAACAAAGAACCCCTGTCCCTTCCCAGAAAAAAACAGCCTGGCAAATGGGCAATACCAGAATTAGTCATAAACAATTTACATTTTATTTTCCAGCCCCCAGTCCAGAATTGTTCGGAATCTATAATTGGAACCGGATGTTCTAACACTTCACAGCGTTTCTTTAACCAAAATAAGATATCAGCCAGTTCCCCCATTCCTAAATAAAACTGTAATAGTGCATACAGCCAGTTTAGTGAGCGGGATAGACAAAAAAGGAGTCCATAACGGAGGATCCTTCATTGAGTTATATTTAACCCAGAACCGATCCAAAGCTTCCACAGTTTTGAAGCTAATGTCATAATTATGTTCATCAGTGTGAATCAAAGCAGACTTCTGAAGCATAAAATTTTAAGGAATCCTTCAACAGACGCCTCCCAACATACACCCTATCAGGAGGGTCCGACAATCCCCCTTTATAAAGCAGTCTAACTGCATTCCGTCGAGGAGCAGGTTCTTTGAGAGCAGGTTTAAATAAGTCAGCCAGCCACAACACAGGTTTGAAAAACTTTTCCTTAACTGGATTTTGTAAATTAGCAACTCCCAGACCCACAGCCAGCATCCCTCCCACCTTGAAAGTAGCAGACTGCTCTTGTCCAGAGGCCACACTGTGAGCAGGAGCAGCCCCAGAAGCAAGATCTTGTTCCAAATCAGCTGGAGGCAAAGAAGTCCCCGCTGTGACCCCAAGTCCCTTAGCAGTTGAAATCTGCTGTACATCTACCGATCCCTCAGCCACAATTGCAGAGTTCTGAAGAACTTTCCCCCATATCAGTAATTACCAAAGCAGCATACTCTTGCACTGCCACATCCACGGGGTCAGGAGACCAGCTGCTCTTAATAGGAATCCAGCCCGCGGCCTGCAATGCAGGCACAGTGTCTTTTTCCCACTGTAGCGAGTCCTCACGTTTCCTGGGTGCCATACTCAGCTTGCGAACCATCCCCAACTGTTTCCCAAGTTTACCCAGCATAGGCATACCTTTCTGTTGAGCTCTAGAGAGTGGTTCCTCTGATTGCTGCACAACATCCTCAGCGGATGCCGGCAGTCCCATAGCGGTTACAGGAGATGCACACCCAGGAACCTCTCCGGAATCAGAAGCAGCACCGTCGCATTCAGCGAACGTAGGCACCACATTCAAAATAGCAGAACAAGAAGATTCCAAACCGCCCAGCTCTGCCAAAGAAGTCTGAGTGGTCTTTTGTTTCTGAACACCTGAAACAGCAGAGTCCTGCAGCATGCAGTATGAGCCTTCTAAAGCAGACAGCTCAGGCGGGTACGAAATCATAGAATCAGCTTGGGTCTCTTGCAAAGCCAAGGTTGGGGAGGAGACCCACTCCCCTACCTCCCTGATGTCCTCCTCTGTCGACATCTCAGGGCAAAATGACCATGAATCCACAGACAGCAACTCCCCCTACCAGCGAGTAGGGGACTTTCCCTGGTGTCCTGGCCAAATTTCCCTCTTTCACTAAAAAAAAATACCACCAACAGCTTCATCTGGTTCAAGGTCAGTTGGCATTCATCTGTATCCCCTTCCCCCGGGTTGTGCCTGAAAATAGGCAGGGTTTGTCTAGTGCACTTATCCGGTCAACAAAAAACAAATAAATAAAATACAAGGACAAAAACAGCATTGCTCTTGACTAAGAACATTTTGTTTTAACTTTCTTTTAAAAAGATCATGACTTATCCCTGATATTATATATGCTTATGCTAAATATAAATTGAGTCATTGTGACTGTTCCATGTATGCTTTTTTACTGATGACATGTTCACTGACAGTTGACCTTCTTACTATAGCCTGACATCCCACTAAATGCATACTAAGCACATTATGATTTACTTAAGATGCAGTAGCTTGCATTCATTGATCTACTTCTTCTGTTAAATAATATGGGATATAAAACAGAAATAAAACATAGTAAATGGACTTTTAGAACTATTTGGATATGCTCACTGGTTACATAATACGCCTCAAGCACTGCCTCCCCCCCGAAGCCATTCGTCTGGCGGTATCCTCCTCTGTACTCTCCCCTTTGGACTATGGCATAGTAATATATGACACCGCAGACCTGACTGCCCTAAGCCACATCAGAATCACCCTAAACAAAACGTGCCGTCTGATTATGGGCTGCGACAGATACACCCATACCTGTGACTTGCATAGGCTTACCCAGTGGCTAAACTTTGACGGGAAACTTACAAATCACACCTGTCTCCTAGCCAAAAAAATCCTACTCAACCTTGTCCCCCTGGGGCTACACCCACTCATCCTGCTGGCCCCTCCAAACAAACACACCACAAGTACTGCTAAGCCTTCTTAGCTGTCCCCCTTTGTAGGACCTCCCTGGGCTCGAGGGCTTTTCTATATCGGGACCCTAAATGGCTCAATGAGCTTCCCACCTCATCTCTCTTGAACCCAAGCTTGATCCCTTCAAAACAAACCTCAAAAATCAGCTCCTTATGCTCTCATCCTGTGACTGCCCCTAGTCGCCCTACCTCCACCTCTTATCTCACATGCTACTTCCAAACTGAGACCCCCTGTGGTCCCCTCAGGGTCTGCTACTGTATTTACTCGCACTTCACTTAACATTGGGTCTGGCTACCTGACCCTAAGATTTTTTGCTTTTGTTGCTCCTTAACATTTTGACACTGGGCTTGGGCTGCCCTATACTGTGTTTCATTTTTAGTTGACTAACTACTATGTACATGTTACCCTATGTATCTACAGTACCTATGTTATTCTTGTATCTCTGACGTGGCACCTTTGCAAAGGAGTCTCAGACTCAAAGGTGTAATTCTGATTATTGTAATAAATAAAACAATAAAATAAAATACTTTTTAATATGCCATTACACTGTTTTGAAATGACTCACAAAGCCTAATATTGTAATGTGGGCAAAAGCGGAGCACAAAGGTTTGTACTGCACCTGCCCTAGTGCCCAACCTTGAGGATGCTATATTCAGTCAGATAGCTCGCTGGCACTATCCAACTGAATATAGGGCCATGTCAGCACAATGCTAAGTTGAGTAGCACTCCCCAGACATCGATCTGGGCTGTATGTAGCCCATAGGGAAGTGCAGTGTAGACAGTACACACACTTCCTATACAGTACACAGTACCCGCGCAACCTGTCATTCCATAATGGGCAGACTAGATGGGCCTAGCGGTCCTTATCTGCCATCAAAGTCTATGTTTCTATGTTTCTATGTGGCCAGCCTAGGTGGTGAGAGGACAGCTGTGCAATTCGCTATATCAGAACCCCTGTGCGGCACTGGACAAGAAAGTACTGGGAGGGGTGGAAGAGTAGTGAGCTCACTGCAAGTGGTGCAGGGGAGACCGCTAGCCACTTAGACACTGGGTGACACTGTGATGGGTGATCAGCAGGTGGGAGGGTACCACTGGACACCATGTAAAACATGACATGTACGGCAATGGGTGATTGGAGGGTGGGGGTGCCCCTAGACACCAGGGAAATCTTTACTAATATGGCAACCAGGGATTGGAAGGTGGGGAGTGTCACTAGACACCAGGACAATCTTTACTAATAAGTGACTGGCAATCTGGAGTGAGGTGCCACTAGACACCAGGGACCTAAACATTTATGGGGACATGTGATCATAGGGTAGGGGGTGCCAATAGACACCAGGGACAGCTGTTTGAACATGGCAGTGGGCAATCAGAGGGTGAGAGGGGTGCCACTAGACACCAGGGCACAGGCTGGGGTTCAGGGAGTGAGGGGGTGGCTGGCTGCAGTACCACTGCCCACCACCAGGGCCTTGTGCTCTTTAAATTGGGGTTTTCAAAAGGCAGTAACATGCCCATTTTGGTGACATTTACCACCCATTCAAACCTCTGAATTTGCCACTATGCCTGTATGCAAGGGAGGACCTCCTTTTTTGCATGGTCACAGCAGTAACTTAGCGCTTGGGCACTAATGGGTTTTGCCCATGCTGTGGAGGTATCTGAAAATAGGCCCCACCCACACATTGGGCGCAAAAACTGGTTAGCATGATCAAACACCCCTTAGTGCCCTGGTTAAGTTTTGAATATCTGGCCCCCAGTGTTCAAAGCCAGTGAAAGCAATCTGTAAAGCCAGCAGCGAGCTTCCCTTTTTAAGCATGATAAAATCTTTGACATGGCTTTATTTAAAATTGTTTGACTAGCACTGAGGTGAAAGATTGTCTCCTTCAGTAATAATGAAGTCTCACCAGACACTAGCACTCTGTGACTGTATGGGCATGTCTATCAGATGTCTGGAAAGCAACTGACATCATCCCGTTAGCCCTGGTGCAGCACTTATATGAAGTGGAGCACCAGACACCAGGCAGATCTGCTAAAGGCAGGTGTCTGACAGACTAAATCCACATTTCTATTACTAAAGATTTGGAACATGACTGAAAGAGGTGAGTGCACCATTGAGATTACATAGTAAAGTAAGAATCATTTAGCACTTGTGAGTCTTTTTTGTGCAAGCAAGATTAATGAATTAAAGAGCAAGTCACTTAACCTCCTTGTGCTCCCAGGTCACTCCTGTAAAAAAGCTTCCAGCTTAGTGTGCTATACCTGGTTAAACAACTAAAAAAAAAAAAAAAGTGGAGGCTGGAAATCCTTTGCATTGCACTTTTGGCTCCTGCTGTGTTCATTTCATCAACTGATACTCAGTTCGGATTGGTCCATTTGGGTGTGACCCCAGCAACTTTTTTAAACTGGTAATGAGGCTGCAAGACTATGTGGAGGGCTTCACTGGATTGTTGCTGTAAATTCAGAACAAATTCTGGCCAGAGCCACAACAGCTGCTACCATATTGTGGGCTTAAAGGGACACTGTCTGCTGTTAACTAATTTTTTTGGACCTCCCTTAAAAACAATACCTGTAGGCACCTTTAGTATTGAAATGCAATACCTATTTCCTGCTTGATATGAATCATTCATTTAGAGTGTTATTACCATTGTTTGCTATAGTTCTCACACCTGACTGAATCTTCGCTGGCCCGCTTCCCCTCCCACTCCTCTTGTGCATGCCTGCATATGCATTTCAAACATGATGCCACAGTTCATATAAAGTCGTGCATGTACGAACTTAGATTTTTTTCCAACATGTTGCATGCAAAGTGATGTCTAAATAGAGGAGAGTTCCCTGAACATTGAAAAATAAGTGTGGTGCTAAAATTAGTTCTTTACCCTGTTAAAATCAATGTTTTGAAATGTAAAGCCATGACTCTGAGCACGTGCATTAGCGACGATGGTAGTGCAAATGGTCGGAGTCAAGGCTTTCCATTTCAGACATTGATTTTACAGGTTATAGTGTTCCTTTTAGCACAGCACTTTTTTGTCCTATTCAGGGAACTGTCCTCTATTTAGAAATCACTTTGTCTGTGGCAGGGTGTAACAGAGCATGCCTGAGCACAGCCACCATCACTTGGGACTCTCACTCACAACTTAGCATAGCATGGCAAAGTGGCAGTGACTCAAGCACTCCCCCTTCTCCATGGGAGAAAGAAGCAGCAGAACAGCAATGGCCTGGCTTGGATTTGTTCATTTATTTATTGCAGTAATCCACATGACATGGGTCGACAAGGAAGGTCAGTATCCCAGTCACCACAACATCATTTTTACTGTGCATTATATGGGATGGAATGGAATGGGATTAGACAGGAGGTGGTGTTTGGGGTTCTGGCTGATAGCCCAGCAACTATGAAGAAGTTTGGGGAAGGACAGGTTGGGGAACTACAGGGTTGGGACTGTCAGTCGGTCAGCAGTGGCTGCTTAGACAGAAGGTCCATCCATGCCATTGAGAGAGCGGATGGTGCAGGAGGCACTCCTGCCAGCAGCTCAGTGTCTGTCTTGGGACTTGTGAATCAGCTGCTTTTCAACTCCCTGTTCACACTGCCAAGCAAAAGCCCAAGGTCCCTACATCCATGCAGTCACATTGTGGTTAGCTGCTGTTGGCCCGTCCTCATGATCAAGTGGCAAAATGGAAAACAGCTGCCACTGTGGCAGCTGTTGCCCCACCACTGGCTCTTCCATGAACCACCAAAGTAGATTACACTTATCTACAGACAGAAACATAAGTCTGTATGTGTTGTAATATGTTCACATAAAAGCAGAGCTGTGCTATGGAGTTTCAAGCAGGCAGCGGGGTTGGCATCAAGAAAATAATGCAACTGTGAGGGGGGGCAGTACTTAATGGAGACAGCGAAGTGCTTTAAGTAGCAAAGTGATTATGCTTCAACTCCAAAATGTTGTGCTTGATTTGGAATCTGGTTATGTGTTTCTGGAGCTCTCTTCTCTCTCTGTGTAATAGCAAGACATCATGCATAGCTCTGCTATGCAGCCATAAAAAGCAGCACTAGTGGTATACAACAATACCCCAAGGTTTAACTTTACCAGCTTTTTCAAGGGAATGGGTTCCATCTGCTGCCAAGCTCTATATATAATCTCCAAAGAGCATGAGGCATACAAATTTAAAGTGACAACACACATAGACACACAAGATCAAAAATTCATGCAAATGTCCATACACTTGAAAGGTTACATAGTTAAAAATGCTTATCAGACTTTGGTTACAGTAGCCCAATACACATTTCAAGCATCTTGAAATCTGCATAGTTTTACAATCATGCAATCTGTGAGTATTTACTAATAAAACTTTGTCACTGCAACCAAGTAGGTCTGGACAGTACTCTATGTGAAGGATGAGTGCACAGCATCTTTTTCTGCTAGATTGGGGATGTGTGTTTATGCACTTGAACCAGGTCTTGGAGCGGTTCTATTTTGCATTGTGTGAGTATTTTAATTTGTTAAATAATAATTTAATTTCTGCACAAACAAAGGTGCTGGTGATGTCCATGGTGTACTTGTTTTTCCATCCATGTTAGATGATGTAACCCACATTATGAGGGTCAGTGACCCACATTTCAAGTGTTAGTAGCCTACATTTCAGAAACAAACATTTGAGAGGTACAAGAACAAAGGAAATAATGCAGCGAAAAAAGGTTTTTTTGGAAGACAACACAACAGAGTGGTGATAGTGCCTCTTCCTAAAATAGTCATGATATAGCTAATCCCTTTTCAGTCCTGCAGCTGCAGTGGCAAAGCAGACAGCACGTAAGCATTGAGGTGAGGGACACAGAACATGCTGTGGGAGGGTGCCCTGGCTCAAGCATTGGTGGGGGTGTAAGGAAAGGCTCATGATGAGTGGCAACTGAGCCACAAGCCCCACCTATGTCATGTGGCATTACTTGAATCTTTTTTACCCCTCTTTCCCCAGCAGTCAGAGAGACAGATCTCACCTGCACTCACCAGACAGAAGAACCACTCCACACCAGAGCCAGGGACTGTGCTGAGATCATCTGGCCTGTTATAAAAATCAAGGGCTTGGAGCCCAGGCCTGTAGCAGCGTACTCCCATGCTCCCCCCCACACTTTTCAATAGCAGCTCCTCCACTAGGTACTAGTGGCAGCAGCAGTCCCTGTCATCTATCTGTGAGTAGTCCAGTTGTGCCCTGCTCTCTGTAAAGTGACTAGCAGTGACAGCCAAGTCAAGGAAAAACTGTGAACAGCTACGTACTCAATGTAGCACAGTACTTTATATTTTGGGCACTGATCCTCATAGTTTTGAGTGTATCTTAACTATGGTTTGTTTTCTTGCTAATGTTACTGGCACTCTTTTAAGAAAGGCTTTTTGAGTTCTGCTCTGGAGTCTAGGGTTACTTCTGTTGCAGAGATGTGAATAATGGAAAAGGGAGGGGATAGGTTATATTGTGTTGAGTACACTTAACATCTGTCTCTACAGCCACCTATGCTTTCAGTAGATACAGCAGACAAACTACTTGTGCCAGCTTAAGAGTCTTGAGGGTTTAGATGAGTTGTCAGTTCTGTGTTTGGGTCAAATAAAATCAGAGCTGTGCCGTGGAGTTTCAAGCAGACAGTGGAGTCAGCAGCAAGAAAATAGTGTAGCCACTGGGAAGGGGAGGCAGTACTGAATGGAGACAGTGGAGTGCTTCAAGTAATGGAGTGATTGTGCCTCAATGCCAAAATTTTGAGCTTCATTTGGAATCCCATGATGTCCTTCCTGAGCTCCCTTCTCTCTCTTTGTAATAGCAAAACGTCATGCATAGCTCTGCTATACAGGTATAATGGCGTTTTTTGGTGCCTGTCTCAATTAGACTTCTTTGAGTGCTGCTATTTTGTTTGTTTTTAGTCTGTGTAGAGGGTTGGCCACACTCTAGCAGCACTAGATCTCCCCAAACATCTGCATGTGTGTGTGGACACCAACACAGCCAAATGGTACTAGAGGCCCATTCTTACTTAAGTCATGGTTTGCACAAATAAGCTATGAGCAAGAACTCCCCCTTTCCATAAAGAGTTAATGTACTGACTGGAATTAATAGTAATTTTCAAAAGGAGTCAGCTATCTCTTCTTATATGTGACATTCTTTTTTCTGTTTTGCTAATTAGAAGATTTTTGACCTTACAATACTTGACAATACTAAATACAAGGTATAGAATAGCACTTTACCTAAAGGCTGACATAGCCAGTTCTGTTCCTCTGCTTGCATCAGTAGCATTGTAACCTCATTGACTATTACATCATTAGTAACCAAGAAAAGCCTATCTACTGTTGATTGACTGGTAACTTGTGGCACATTACCAATCAGGCAGCAGGGCTTGTGATGTAACAGTGAGTGAGGTCACATGCTGATGATGAATTGTGAGGAATAGAACATGATGTGTTTGTTTCCAAGTCCCTTTGCACATTTTGAAATTATAAACCGAGTTCTTTTAAATATATTCCCATGCAATTGGGATTCTCCTGCAATTAATAAAAATAACAGGATGGGGCAAAAATCACTTTCCAAAGTCAATAGGGACATCACCAGATTTTCTGAATTTGTGTAAAGTTTGGTAACATCACAAGAAATTCTGAGTTACATTGCTCTACAATAAATAAATAACTAAATAAACTATTGTAAAATGTGTAGGAGTGACAAATTTGAATGTGCAAATGTTTTGGCTATCTGGCCACGTGGCCCTGATTTGTTGTAGCTGTAATTTCAGACTCGTATACCTCTAATTGTACTTACAAGCAATAATTGTATAGATTTTTGATTTTGAGGAATAGGACTAAGTGCACATTTTATCATCAAGTCATGCTAAATGAAAATATACCTTGAATTTACAACTCCCTTGTGAGCCAAGGGTTACCTAGTTATGTTTCCATGCTTTCATGGGATGATTTTTGCTTTGTAAAATACATTTTTATGCAACATTACTAAGTTAAGGTGGCTTTTATGATATATCTAGCTTTAGCAATACCATTCCACAGCAATAAGGGAAAGAGACAGTGCCTCTGCATGAACTATACTGCCTGGATGTTGACTTAGGAAGTTGATCTGCAACTAAAGATAGAATAAATGTGGAAATGGTATTAATCTGCAGTGCAAAACATTCTATTACTCTAAGAGATGAATCTATAAAAATATTAAACATTACAAATTTACAATTTTTATCAAATGAACTTTCCACTTCTGTCCAACAGTAATCATTGCAAAGCCTTCAGTTTCCAGTATGTGTTGGTATCGTATATATAATTAACAGCTGTAAACTCAGCAGTAAAGCTTGGTGATATCATTATTTAAGACTGCAATACAAAAAGAGATGAAGGCAAATACTTTTGTGAAGCTTGAGAGTATTTCGATCAGAATTAGATCAGGATAATGGAATGAGTCCTGCTGTGAGGCAGATTAGCTGGTATGGTACTCATTTAGCAAATATAATATGCTTTGTAGCTGGCATCCTTCACTATGAATCTTATTACTGTTACCACTACTTGTGCTTGTGATTTAACAAGAAAGATTTTCAAATGTATTTCATCATTTTTTCATGATACTTGTACAAATCATTTGTAAGATGCCAAAATTGTATGCTATAAAGCAAAAATAATGTACTCAATGTCTCAGAAAAATGAAACGTTCTGTCATTATATAACACTTTCTAGCAGATTTTGACTTAGAATAACTAACAATTAGAAAATTAAACTGATGTTTTACTATATTTAAA
Source organism: Neoceratodus forsteri (assembly GCA_016271365.2). Lineage (NCBI taxonomy): Eukaryota > Metazoa > Chordata > Ceratodontiformes > Ceratodontidae > Neoceratodus > Neoceratodus forsteri. Next base: position 829,281,508 of record CM057452.1, read on the forward strand.
TACAAAAATTTGTATGCTTAGCATTATGTTTAAACCATCTAATAAAAAGGGCATTGGTGTCTCACATTTTCTCACCCAGTTAACAACATTTTAAATAAATAGATACATTTCTTTTTTTACAAATGATGTTCTATTTTAGTTCTTTGATATATTTCTTTTGTTCACAGCATCAAATAAACAGTGTTGGTCTGGACCCTTGCTGCTGGTTATTTCCTCAATTAACATCAACTTTAACAATGCCAGTCAGTATAGTGCAGTGGTTTAAGGCTCTGAGCTGCAAATCTGGAGACCTGGGTTTGAATCCCACAGACCTCACTTGCATACTGTATGACTCTGACAAAGTCACTTAACTTCCCTGTGCTCCCAGGTTGCACCTGTAAACAAGTATTCAGCTTAGTGTGTCTTATCTGGTTAAACAATTGGGCAATTGGGAAAAGCCTAGTGCCACAGCTCACTATGCTGGTGACCCAGGTTCATAAACAGACATGGGTCACTTGAGGGCTGGTCTGAGAAATGAGGATTGAGCATCCCAGGGATAGCTCTCCTCCCTTGGGGGGGGCACAACATTCCAGTGAGTATCTGGCACCTGGCTGAGGCCAGGAGATAGCACAGCAGGATTGTAGAAAGGGGAGGCACCATCAATGGCTGCTGAATGCACACTCACCAATGCATATATGAGCATAAATCATTGCACAATGATACCCTTAGGGAGAAAACCAGAAGCTGGAGGGAAAAGTCCTGGCCTACCATTGTACAAGCACCCATCAGAGGCTATGAGTGATGTGGCAGGCAACCAGCCACTATCATGTTCCTGGGCAAGTGGTGCTTAACTATCAAATCCATGAAAAGGTCAGTGACAGGGCTGGGGTGCCATTGAATGAGCTGGGAAACAAGAAAAAGCTTGATTAAAAACAAGTAAACACTTCATTTTAAAACTGAGCCAAGCTTTCCCCTCCTGTAGGGGCCAAACATTATCTTCACATGTCTCTCAAAATTAGAGAAGCAAAAAAAATCAGTAACTTCCTTCATCCACACATTTATTCAAGTCCCATCTAGCATGGCGTAAGGGGCTTAGAGTCTTCTGAGACTGGTGATCAGATAAGCACTGGACTGAGGAAGAATGCCATTGAGGGTAATAAGGCAATGGTAGAAGTAGCATTCCAAATAATATGCTTGCCTGGAGGGTGTTCCCAATTCAAAGTATGCACAGTCTCTGATGTGCGAAGGGAGGGATGGACAAGAAAGGCCCTAAGTCCTTCTGTCTTCACATTACTATGTTACCATGCTATATTTTGTATATTATTGATATTGTTGATGGGGGCCCTGAATATGCCAGATGTTAACTGGAGCACCTTTGCTGCAGCCACAATAAAGAGCAGGGTCATTTTCAATGCCCTACAGGGGGCATGCCTCAGACAGCTAGTGCTGGAACCCACTTGGGAGGGAGCAATCTTAGACCTGGTACTCTCAAATGGGGATGGAGAGAGGATCTCAGATCTAGAAGTGGGTAGCCATCTGGGAACAAGTGACCACCAAACAGTGTTGTTCATGATAAACACAGCCGCAAACTCAAGCCATACAAAAGTGAGGGTACTGAACTTTAGGAGGGCTGACTTTGTCAAAATGGGAGCGTGCCTCAGAAAAGCACTAGCAAACAGGCAAGAAGGAGGGGTGAAGGAACAATGAGGAAACATCAAAACTGCCATCACAGAGGCAACAAGCCTTTGTGTAAAGTAAATAAATTAAAATGAAAGAAAAAAACACCATGATTCTCAAAAGAGGTGGAGGGGAAGGTTAGGGAGAAAAAGATAGCATTCAGGAAGTATAAGGAAATACAGATGGATCAGGACAGATAACTGCACCAGTTAAAGCAGAAGGAAGCGGGGAAGGCAGGCAGAATAGCAAAGGCCCAAACCGAGGAAAAGATACCCAACTCAGTTAAGAAGGGGGATAAAACCTTTTATAGGTACATTAGGGAGTAAAGAAAGACCAAGGGAGGGATAGCGAGGCCTAGTAAAGGGGAGAGTGGGTGGGCAGAGAGGGACAGTGAAAAAGCAGGGATACTGAACAAATACTTCTTCTCAGTATTCACAAAAGAAAAGGAGGGGGAGGTACCTAATCCAATCAATAGAAGCACTCTGGATAGGGGGGTCGATACCAGTCCTTTCACAGAAGAAAGGGTTCTGAAGGAACTCCTGAAACTGAAGGTGGACAAAGCAATGGGACCTGATGGGATTCACCCCAGAATTCTAAAAGAACTAAGGGGAGAACTAGTGACACCACTGACAGCCTTTTTAACAAATCATTGGAGGATGGTGTGGTACCTAAGGACTGGAAGAGGCAGATATGATTCCCATTCACAAAAGTGGGAGCAAAGCAGAGGCAGGAAACTACAGACCTGTTAGTTTGACCTCAGTGGTAGGGAAAATGATGAAATCACTTCTGAAAGAAAGAATTGTTGAGTACCTAGGGGCCAGCGGGGCACAGGACCCAAGGCAGCATGGATTCACAGCAGGAAGGTCATGTCAAATGAATCTAATAGATTTCTTTGACTGGGTGATCAAAGTAGTAGACCAGGGAGGGGCTGTGGACATGGCCTACCTAGACTTTAGCAAGGCATTTGACACAGTCACACACAAAAGATTAATAAACAAATTAGCCAGCCTGGGAGTGGGTCCCAGGGTGGTAGCCTGGATAAAACATTGGCTGGACAACAGAACACATAGGGTAATAGTAAACTGAGTCCACTCCTAAGAAAGGGGGTTGCTAGTGGGGTACCACAGGGTTCAGTACTGGGTCTAGTCCTTTTTAATGTCTTTTTAAGTGACACTGCAGATGGACTGGAAAAAAGTATGCCTCTTTGCAGACGACACAAAGATCTGCAAAAGGATTGATATACAAGTGGGGGTGGGAAGGATGAGAAGGGACTTGGCAAGGTTGGAGGAATGGTCAAAAGTATGGCAGCTTAGATTCAATGCAAAGAAGTGCAAAGTAATGCACCTGGGACACAAAAATCCAGGGGAAGAGTACACAATGGAGGAGGGAGGAATTAACAACAACAAAAATGAAAAAGGACCTGGGGGTAGTCATATCAGATGACTTAAAGGTAAGTAAGCAATGTGAGAAGGCAGTAGGGATGGCTGTGGGATACTGGGATGTATAAGGAGAGGCATTACCAGTAGTAAACAGGAAGTTGTTATCCCTCTGTACAGACAGTTGGTGAGACCCCATCTGAAGTAATGCGTGCAGTTCTGGAGACCCCATCTCCTCAAGGACATAGACAGGCAGTCCAGAGGAGGGCAACTAAAATGGTGCAGGGTCTGCAACAGAAGCCATACAAAGAGAGACTAAAGGAGCTTAATATGTATACCCTTGAGGAAAGGAGAGAGGGGAGACATGATAGAAACTTTCAAGTACCTCAAGGGAATCAACAAAGTCCAAGAGGGTAGCATCTTTCAGAAAAAGAGATGTGTAAGAACAAGGGGAAAACATAGAAACATAGAAACATAGAATTTGACGGCAGATAAGGACCGCTTGGCCCACCCAGTCTGCCCATTTCCCTACCTACTGGATAAGCTGCAGATCCTAGTTAACCAGCAGCCTACTTCTTCCTACAATTTGAAGACAGGGGGGGACAGCTCAGGGGCAATGTGAGGAAGTATTTTTTCACTGAGAGGGTGGTGGATGTATGGAATGGCAGAGGTCGTGGGATCAAAAACAGTGGGGGGAATTCAAGAACGCATGGGACAGCTATAAGGCAGTTCTGATGGAGGGGTAGGAAGAAGTAGGCTGTTGGTTAACTAGGAGCTGCAGCTTATCCAGTAGGTAGGGAAATGGGCAGACTACTGTAGGTGGGCCAAGCAGTCCTTATCTGCCGTCAAAGTCTGTGTTTCTATGTTTACTGTTTCTTTGATCAGATTCCAAAACAGTGAGGCTCAGTCAAACATTATTAATGTAGTTTAAGGGGAACAAAGAAAAGACTGAATATAAGAAAATTGAAAGCTATTGATACCTTTTTTTCCTCAGATTGAGAAAAAAAAGTGTAATTTTCACTGTCCCACTCAATACCAATCCTTTTGTTGAGTCTTTGGAGATGATACATACATACACACACACTCATATATATATATATATATATATATATATATCTACACACACACACATCGCACACACACACTCTTATCTCTGTAAGTTATATATTTGAAGGAGAAAGGAAATGATTGCAGTGCTTAGAAAATGGCCTTTTTTCTCTGGTATATGATTGGCTGGTACCCTTGCTGGGGGGTACATCATTTATTTATCTATCATCTCGGAATAACAACCTTTAAGCTCGAAGCTCATTTACAAATGCGCCACATCATGACAGGTACAATATACAAGTACAGATATACAGCAGATAAAACTGAGAACAAAGAATCTTATACATCTAAGATGACATATTTGTATACAGAGAAAACTTAGGGTGAAGCAATCAGAGCTTGACATTGTCAGGAGGTGGAAGGGTGGAGAAGGAGTGGGTGAGGAGGTAGTAACAATGGGGTGGGTGGAAGGTAGTTGGGAGGTCAGGAGAAAGGGGGAGGAGTCATTACTTGGTAGGGAGAGGAAAAAATGAGGATTAAGGTAGGGCGAAGGGAGTGGGAGTGGAGGGTGGGGGAGAGTGAGGTTGGGAAATTAGGGCTGGCAGTCACAGGTACTCAGTGTGGTCAGATGTTGGAGGAGTTTATGCTTAAAGGGTCTGAGCTTTGGCTCAGTAACAATGTCAATGGAGAGATCATTGAACCAACCTGGTGCTCTATAGGCAAAAGAGTGCTGGGCTAGGGCAGTGTGGTGAAAGGGGATGTTAGAGCATTTCTAGCCTTCTCTCTTGTCTGGTGCTGATTAGTTGCAGGAATAAGAAGGTTTCAGATGGATGGTGGGGTTAGACCAAGTATGGATTTTTTCCCAAGGAGGCATATCTGGTACATAAGTCTTCACCTGGAGGTTAAGCCATTTGGTCTGGGCATATAGGTTGCATGTGTGGGTGTGCCAGTATGCATGATTTATTTAAGGCCGTTCTTACCCTTTTTAGAGCCGTGTCAGTGGCTGTGCCATACACAATTAGCCCATAGTCTACGACCGAGAGAATAGAGCTTTTTGTGGCTAGTGACAAGGCTTCAGTGGTTACGCTATGCTGGTGACTATAGAGCATGACTATTCTGGTGTTGACAGTCTTTACAACATAATCTATATGTAGAGTATATGAGAGGAAACTATCTAGTGTGATGCCAAGGTACGTAAAGGTGGTTACCCTGTCAAGTGGGTCCTGTTTGTCATGAAGTATTGTCAGTTGGTATGATTTGTATTTACTTTGGGGGTTAGTGAATAACATTACTTTGTTTTTTTATAATTCAGAAGGAGTACATTTTGGTGAAACCATTTTTCAATGGTGGCAAAACATTTTTGTAGATTAGCTTCTAGTAGGTGTGAGAGTGGGCTACCAGAGAAGATGACTGCATTAACTGCATACAGTAGGATTTTTTCAGGGCATACTAGAGGAAGCTGGTTGAGGAATAGGCTAAATAAAAGAGGACCAAGAATGGAGCCTTGTGGGATGCCTGTGTTTATCTGCCTGCTATCAGAGAGGATGGCATTTATATTTACTTGTGTTCTTTGGGCATGGTAGCTTTGGAACCACCCTAACGTTTCGGGTGAAAGCCCAGAGACTTGGAGTTTACTTAGTAGAGTCCTATTCTTGACAGTGTCAAAAGCTTTGTTGAAGTCGATGTATATTGACCCCACTATCTGGCTCTTGTCAAGTCCTTTATGGAGAAAGTCAGTATACTCGAGCAATGCTTACATTAATTTACATTATGAAATGGCTGGTCTGTTTCCTGCAATTTGATTGGTTCCAACCATGCGCTAGAAGTGTCCAACATACAACTAAAAATTAGTACAGCCAGAGACACCTTCAGAATCTATCAAGTATCACTGCTCCCTCGGAATTTTGCTACCGGAAATGGCAGCCATATTGCTTTTAGTAGCCTCTCCAACCAAACCAGTGAATTTCTCAGTTACTTGCCAGACAACTGCAAGGTCACCTATACCTGAGCCCAATTTCAACTCAGGACTGACACAGACAAGACCTACATCAGTTCCTAAAAAAAAATGCATACATGCCACAATCTTTTCCCCACCCAGCCACTCACTCACTCATTTGCTATGCTCCTCAGTGGCCAATCTGCTGCCCACTTGCTTGTTCCCTCCCTTACCCACCACTTTTAACATTTTTCTCATATATTTAATAAATAAACAAACTGGACACACCACATTAAAAAAAACATGGCAGCACAATCTCTCGCCTGCCCACTTATTCAGTCACTCTCCTGCTCAAGGGTCTCTCTCAACTCCATGCCTCAGCCTTAGTATAAAAAAAAACAAATAAATATTCTCTTCCTTAATGTCCTGCCTCTGCATTAGTTTAAACAAAAAAAGAAATTAAAAAATACCACCATCTCCCAAACATGACATTCCTGTCTTGCAGTACGCATGCTCACTTGTTTTTACTTGCATCCCACTTTGGTGCGCATGCTTGTCAATGACTCACTCCTTGCTTGCCATGCCAGTCCAAGTCAAAAGATAAAAAAAGAAATAAACTTGCAAAGATGCTCCAATAATGAAAGTGTGTGTGTGTGTGTGTGTGTGTGTGTGTGTGTGGGGGGTGGGGAGTCATGATAACCACCACAAGAAAGACTACAACTATGGAGCCCACAGTAGGACAAAAGATAAAAAAAACTCATCCAGGAGGAGGAAGAACTATTTTACTTAAAGGGACACTGTCAACCTGTTTTTCATCATATTATTTCTAGATAAATACCTACATTTTATGATTGCTTACCTTCTCTAAAATTCATTGATGTTGCTCTTTGTTTTGTCTGTCTCCTTGATTCGGAGAACTGAAATGCATGCTAATGTATATTTATAAACAACCTTGTTTTGTTTACAATCCTGGATCTATTCTTACTGCATACTTCCTGAGTATTAGAAACACACCCAAACAGTGCATTCACTCATGAGGTAGTAGCCTCCTAACCTCCCACTGCATCATGAGGGGCTAGACTGTGCTGTAGGTGCTCCCAAGTCCAGGAACCATGCAGTTGGAGCTGATCAAGGAATGTAAACAAATCTGTTTGTGTGGTAACACTAGTATGGTGGGCAGTCTGTGTTTCACTTTTCTAAAGAAAAAAAGAGTCAGAATCAAACTACCAGCTACATCAGCAATCTTTACAAAATGTTGGCAATCATAAAATATGTTTTTTAAACTAGGGACACATTGAGACTTAAGGGGGTTGACAGTGTCCCTTTAAAGGGTACCTAAACAAGCAGTTTTTTAAAACTGCAAACTCCAGAATCTGGCATTGTAGCAAGGTAAAGTAGAGGCTGCTGTTTACATTTCTGCTAAAACTGCATTTATGTAAATAACATAAATACAGTTTCATAGCTTTTGAAAAATGTAAACATCAGCCTTTCACTTCCAAAAAAACAGCCTTGCTTTCACCCTAAAATGTCTGCCAAGTGTGTTAAGTGATGAGTCATGATGACATCATTGGAGCCAGAGGCAGAGACCCACATGGCTCCCTATTGTGCTAACTAGTTCTTCTTTCCCCCTTTGTTTTTAATTGTTTCACCAGAATGATCAACACTGTGTGTTAACATGTGGATTATTTTGATCAGTACACGTTAGGCTATGGTTTTGTTCATTTTGTTTAACTTGCTGAAAATGTTTTGTAATCCAGCTGACTTTCTCTTTGGCAAACCACAGTGCAGTACAACACTTCAAATACCCGATGATGGTCTAGTGGTTATGTGATGCCCTGAAATTTGTAACGAAGTACTAATCTGGTCCACTTCCAAAGCTCATGCTTTCTTGGTAATCCACAAATAAGCTTCTCTTATAGTCTTTTTCCAAGTGAACCTCCTGCACCTAGCCTGCCTTCTGTTGAACACCCTAACATCCATACTCTGTCCTTAGTACCACCTGAGGCCGCATATGAGCTTGATGTCTCATGAAGAGAATTATCACACCTCAGATTGTAATCTTGTACCTCAGGGAGTTGCGCACACCTTACTGATACGCTTCATCAGCTGGCACTGTTAAAAAATGCTTCCCAAATCAATCCCCAGTCCATCTTTTTAATGTTTGACTTCTGCTCCCACAGTAAATATTAAGTGGATCACCACCCTTCTGCACGGTGAAGGCAGTATGTACAGTCCCCCTGTTGTGTTTTTTTCCCACCTCATTAACCAACAACTAGGTCTTCTTTGAGGGCCAAGCAATAAGCATCTGGACACACCAGAAAAATGGCTGTTCATGCCCTCATAAGGGCTGCACTTACTATGAATAAAAATATTATTATCAGGGGAGGCATACTAATGCCTTGAGCAAATCCACCCGACTTCCAATGTCAGTCTACTCCTTTACCTGTGATCTGCAGATTCCGGCAGGACAGTTCCCGGCAATTCTTCTCCAGTACTTTTATGTGCCCTAATCCACAATGCGAGTTGGCTGGCTACCACCCTTCTGAATCTTGAATGAGCTATACACAGCTCCTTCAATACTGTCCTAACAAACGTCAGCGTTCCCCCCACCCGAGGGTAATCTCCCTACACTGAATTCAAGTAACAGTTTAGGTGCAGCCCTGCCACTCTGAGTATTTATCATCACTGGCTGCTCTCATCCACAGTCAGGTAGTAATCACTGTGCTGGCAGCCCCACATCTCAGATCTCACAATGATCTGCTCAACATCCTGCTTCCTGTCTTCCCCTAACCTGAATAGAGCTATACCTTGCTGGAATGGCCTCTTCAGTCCTTCTATGGCATTCATTCTTCTCACCTGCTCCACACACCAAAACCTGGTGTGCTCACTACCCTTCCACATCATGAATGTGGTTAATACAATCTCCTGTGTTATTTTTACATATTAATAATAAATGTGACCTTCTGGTAAGCCAGGCTGATAGCAGCAGCGCACAAGGGGAAAAATAGGCTTTCCTACCCATATAAGATCTAAGCCACCTATGATTAGGCACTATTAAATAACATGCATAATGATGCACACACCCATCATTTAATAGTGCTTAATCAAAGGTAGCCTAGATCTTTTAAGGATAGCAAAGCCCATATTTGCCCTTGTTCCCTGTTGCTATCAGCCTGACTTATTGGAAAGATTTGTTTATTTTTGATATGTCAAAAAACTCAGGGACTGTACTACCTGCATTCATGATGCAGAAGGGTGGTGAGGTCACCAGTTTTTGGTGTGGGGAGAAGGAGTGAAGAATGAATACCAGAAGGGGACTGAGAAGGCCACTCCTGCAAGGTACTGCAATATTCAGGGAATGGGGAAAACAGAAGGGGAGAAATATGAGCAGATCACTGTGAGATATAAGATGTTTGGCTGCCAACACAATGATCACTACCTGACCCCATTGTTCTGGCCAACATTCCTCTTCCCATAAAACCAGTTAATGTAATTGTCCAATGCTGTGTGTGGGTATTAATGTGTGAAATAGCTGCCACTACATGTTCAGTCACTTCACTACCAGTCTAGCATTGCGTGTAAAACACTTTGGGATACAATGTGTATGAAAAGCACTATATAAATGCTGATTCTTGTGATTATTATTATTTTCCATTGAAAAAGAAGACGAGACAAGCGTATTTTTGACTTCTGAGAAAGTATGAACTCGGGCATGGACTACACAAGAACTTTGCTACAAACAAGTGGTGGATCTAGGAAGTGGTGAAGGTGCACCCTCCCCCCCCATTGTAACTTACTTGCTTGCTGCTGCTGCTGCATTTCACTTTGTTGAAGAAGTCTGATTTATTGATTGTACAAATGGTTACATTCAAAACTATGGATTGCATTTGTAGGTTCTGTCAAAAATGTACTAAAAAAGAATAATAGCAGACAATATAAAGGTTTAATAAAAATGTTAAAACGTTCATATCAAGTATGCACACCACCCCAGCACCCCCCATTGTAACATCCTGGATCCACCATAACCACTAAACCACCAGTTTTTTTGAAGATTTGTACTGCACTGAGGTTTGCCAAAGAGAAAGTTGGCTGGATTAAAACACAATTTCAGCATGTTAAAGTAAACAAAATGAACACAATCATAGCCTAACATGTGTATTGATCAAAATAATGCACATGGTTTTGACCATTTTGGTGAAACAATTCTATACAAAAGGAAAAAGAACTAGTTAGCACTATAGAGAGCCATATAGCTCTCTGACTCTGGCTCCAATGATGTCATCACTTAACACATTTGATGGTCATTTTAGAAAGCAGGTAAGGCAGTTTTTTTGAAATTGGAAGGCTGATTTTACATTTTTCAAATGCTTTGGAACCACACTTAGATGAATTATAGAAATGTAGTTTTAGCATTAATGAATACAGCAGCCTTTCCTGTAGTCCCCTATCAAGTCAGATTTTGAATAGTTTGTTGTCAAAATGTTGTTTAGGTATCCTTTAAATAAAAGGCAAAGATTTAAGTTTTTTTTATTATTCAGTTCTAATAATTTTAACTTAGACATCTGTGTGCAATTTAGATGCAATTTCATAAGTGCAGTAAGCCACTCCAGGGTGTGCATTAGACAGTTCAAATGCATGGCTAGGGGGCTGGACACACTCAGCCTGCAGCCTTGTGCCTCACTATGCCTCCTAACCATGTGCTAGAAACTGTCTAATGCACACACTGTCCTGTCTTATTGGTTACATAGATGCCCAGGAAATAAAATGTTCCAGTCTACCATGCCCAAACTGGTATCCTTGTGCTAGTTTCCATTTAAAGTTAAGTAGCCACCATTTTTTTCAACTTGCTTAGTGAGAGAACAAGAGGCCTGACACACTCCTGAGACCAGTCCCTACACAATAATTACAGCAGTATATTAAAAAAAAACATAAAAACAAATCTTTTTATTTAAATAAGCTGCATTCAACTCTGGAGCCACCATCACTCTGAACATCAGTTCACCTGCCCGCTCTCACAACTACTGGTACCAAGCAGCACGATTCCATCTCTGGGACTGGTTTGATAAATGTCCCACTCATGTCCTCTCCATCCATGCTGAAAAGTTGAACACTAGCAAGCAATCCTCATGAAATATCTTATCTTTTAAACAAAACTGCCATATACACAACCCTGCCCATAGCTCCAGCACCATTCTTTTGATGAAAAAATGTAAAGTACTTGGTTTACACTCACACAGGTTTACACTTGCTTCTGATCAGTTCCAGTTGATCGCCACTGGACTCCTGGTCAGCAATTCAAACAGCACCAACCTTCACTCTATCACTTCTAGCATTGTTGAGTATATTTAAAAGGAAAAAAAAAACAGTCACAGAACAATACCGCCAGTATAATATGTCACTTTAGTTGCTTCTTACAGATTGCTGGTTTTAGGAATGACTGGGCACCATAAGTAACTTCTAACAGCTCTGAGGTTTATTTAACAAACATACATTAGATAACATTGGATAGATTAGCAGGCCTCAGCAGAACTACTACTACGATCTGCTCATGCACTTTCTAAAAACCCAGTCTCCACCTTAGACATACTATTAGCCCAAAACTGCAGGGGGATGTGGACTAAGCCATTCTACACTGTTACTAGGGTAAGTTACCATATACTACATCTCCCCTTCTAGTAAAAGAAAGCAATTACCTTGATTTTGGTTCGCATATCAATGACAGATAATTACCAAGCAATATTAACATAATGGTTGAGTCTTACTTTGTGATGAGTTAGGGTCTAAAGTCACTGGTACTGAGCTCTGTTGAAATAAATCTTTACCACTGACTTAACTCATTGCCTCCACAGGCTCACTCTGAGATTACACCACTTGCCTCCTGAATCTCCTGTATACTTTTAATAGTGAATCCTGGGCCTTTCTAAGCAAAATCAAGCCATAGTCAGCATGTTGCAAACAAATGCTAATAGCTCAATAACTGTACGTGCTAGACACAAAGTATGAGTGGCAGAGTTATTCAGCACAAAATTGCCTTTCCAATGGTGGCATGCATGTAATAATAAGTAATTTTGTATTTTTTCTATGCTGGTTGAAAGAGCAAACTATTTTTTTCACTAAAAAAGGGCAACATAAGCCACTTTTTGTTGGAAAATATGTAAAATATCAACACCAAATTAAGCATACGGACATTAGATGGTGTTTTGATATTATGTTTGCTAAAAAAAAAGATATCTTTTTACTATAAAATTTAATTTTTCCCCATTTTAGTCAAGGTGCTTTGATGAGATTTGAGGGCTAAATCTCAACCATACATCATATCATAAACAAATGCGTATAACTCCAAAAGTATACATGATACACACAAAGTATCAGCATGAAAATTGATGAGCACAAAAATGCCTTTCCAATGGTGCTATGCAACCCATTGTAATCAATACGGTTTTTATTTTATACCTGCTGAAGTGCCAAAAAAGTGAATTTTATTCAAGCTGCTTAGGTGAATCTTGATGGAAAACATGTCAGCCATACACACCATACCATAAACAAATGCAAATAACTCCTAATGTATACATGATATACACAAAATATCAGTGACAAAGTTGTGCAGCATAAAATTATCTTTCCAACGGTGCTATGCAGTCAAATATATATTATATTCTGTTACAATATATATTAAAATATATAAGTGACTTCTCCAGACATTGCAAGGGCACACTGGGAGTCAGTAGCTGACTTCTGCAGACGTCCTCAGGACACACCAGTGTTTTTTTACTGTCGACTACAGGCGTCTGCTAGGACACAATGAGTTAAGTCATAACAAAATCTCTGAACCTCTCAGGAACTTTAAGCAGATGCCTCTTCTGGTCATTCGAGTAGACTGCACACTGGGTACAGCCTCAGGACTTTCTGGCAAAGTGCCATTGAAAACAACAGGTTCCATCTCAGGTTGCTCATACTCTTGAAAGTGTCCTGTTCCTGGCTATTGTCCCTGGATTCCACTGTCTGTGACAATATGGATTCAGCTGACCCAACTGCCTATTGCTATTCAGCCTCTAAAGCAACTGTTTGGTCTTTCCTCAGGTTCTCAAGTGTCTCCTGTTCCTGCGGTATTGCTGTCCTGCAGGTGTAATCACATTATAGGATCTTGGCTCATCATGGATTCTTTCCACTGTAGCAGGTTGCCACCCACTAGAAGTCTCTATGCATACCCTTTCCCCTTCTCTAAATGGAGTAAGTGGAGCTGCATTCCTGTCATAATACTGTTTCTGTCTTTTCTGTAGTCTTTGCAGATGTTTATGTGCATCCTTTGGTATTTCAGGTCGCAGTGCCCTTGCCTTTGCAGGTAATGTTGTCCTCAATATTCTGCCCGTTAACAATTGAGAAGGTGTACAGCTCAGTCCTGTTACTGGTGTATTTCTAAGACTGAGCAACGCGAGCTGTGGATCTGTCTGATCTTGCATAGACTTCAGAAAGATTCTTTTTACTATCTGGATCATTCTTCAGCTAAACCATTAGATTATGGGTATCCTGGGCTGCAATGAGTTATTCTGAATTCCGACAACTTTGCATATTGCTTCATTTCATGACTTGCAAATGGTACATGATCAGCTACCAGTTCTTTTGGAATTCCATGTCTTGCAAATACAGCTTTCAATTTTGCAATAACTGTAGCTGCTGTCTTGTCAGGCATTCTGAGAATCTCAGGGTATTTTGAAAAATAGTCCACTACTATTAAGTAGGAGTGTCCCCTAAAGTCAAAAATGTCTGCACCTAGCTTTAACCATGGCATGTCAGGTATTTCATGTGGACACATTGGCTCTTTATGGTTGCTGGGTAAGAGTTCCTGGCAAGGTCCACATGCTTCAACCATCATTTCTACTTCTTGATTCATGCCTGGTCAATACATCACAGCTCTGGCTTGTGCCTTCAACCTTTGTATTCCTTGATGTGCTGCGTGAAGTCTACGTAGCATATCTGTTCTCAGCATTTTGGGTATGATGATTCTTTTACCCACCATTATGAGTTCATTTTCTATGTATATATTGTGTATCATGGGCCAATAGTGCTGAAGTTTGATGCTGACTTGTTTTTTCGTGTAAGGCCATCCTTTGTGGTGCATTTCTTTAAGCAATTGTAAATCACTGTCCCTCTGTGTGGCCTGTTTTAGCCTGTCTAACATGTTGTCAGGCAGTGTCTCTGTTGCTTGGATTGAGTATATGACCTTTTCACTACTTAAATCAATGTCTCCCCCTGCTGGTTTTCTTGGTACTGCCCTGGACAAAGTGTCTGCTATCAGAACCTCTTTTCCTGGAGTATATATTACCTGTATGTCATATGAATTTTAATACTGGTGCAGAAGAAATAGTCTCTTTAAGCTTTTGTAATGCTTTTTCCTGTGCTGGCTGCCACTGCCACGTGACATCTTTTTTGATTAGCTGCCTTAGTGGTGCAGTGGGGCTTGCTTCATTTGGAATGTACTGCGCCAAGTATCGAGTCATTCCTAACAGTCGCCGTAGCGCTTTTTTATCTTCGGGAGGGGCATCTTGGCTATTGCTTCTACTTTGGCTTCATCAGGCCATAGCCCATTTTCAGTTATGATATGCCCCATGTATTTCACCTCACTCACCAAATGTTGTATTTTGTCACTATTGAACTTAACAGTGAGTTCCACTGCTCTGTCCATCACTTTCCTCAGAATATTGTCATTCTCTTCCTTGGTAGCTGCAGCTATAAGCATGTCATCAGCTATTACAAAAACACCTGGTATGTCCCTGAAGTGTTCAGCATTTTTCTGCTGGAATATTTCACTCGTAGACCTTATACCAAAAGGAAGTCTGTGAAATTTGTACCTTCCCCATGGAAGGTTGAATGTACATAGGTCTGCAGGTTCGTTATCTAATTTGATCTGCCAGTACCCATCCTTTTCATCTAGAACTGTAAAAAACTTTTTACTTGCAAGCTTACTCTGAATATCCTCCAATGTGGGGATGAAGAACTGATGTCTTCTGATAGCTTTATTTTAGTCTCTAGGGTCCAAACACACCCTGATCTCACCATTTTTCTTTTCGGTAATTACAAGGCTATTTACCCATGTTGTAGGTTTTCTTACCTTGCTAATCACCCCAATTTGCTCCAGCTGTTCCAGTGTCTGTTTTAGTCTGTCCATGATTGCATATGGGACTTTCATGCACCCATGTATCACAGGAGTAACATTTGGGTCAGTATATGGTAAACTCCTGGAATTCTCCTAGCGCTCAAACACTGTTCATATTGCAAAAAGTTCTCTTTGCTTGGTGGCTTGGTTTTAAGCACCTTTACTTTGCAAATCAGATCCAGGATGACACACCCCTGTTGGCCCAGTAGGGAAGCTCCCGATGTGTTAGTGATATAAAACTGCAGATTGGCCTTTCTGTCTTGTGTCTTACACTTTAGCGTCACTTCCCCTTCAGGAATAATTTGTGCTTCTCCATATGCCATTAGGACAGTACTGGTCAGCTTGATTTGTACCTTGCATGGAAACTGCACAATCAATTATTTAGTCAGTATATTGGCTTCAGCCCCATTGTCCAACTTGAACTTCACTGGCTGTCCCATTATCTTCAAGGTAGTGTACCACCCTTCATATGATACGTGTGTCTGCACCATTTCTTGTTTTCTTTTTATAGAACCTACAAATAGTGCTTCTACCCCTTTGGTCATTTTCTCATGAGGATTGTTGGACTTTTTGGACCTGCACATTTTTGCATAATGGTTGAGGCCACCACATTTATGACATTCTTGTCCATGCACTGGACAAGCCTTTGGCGCTTGTCCCTTGCCACACCTCCCACACATGTTTGATTTTTGTGCATGTGTCTCATGTGTTGGTAGCTGGCGGTCTGGTTTTTGGCCTGTTTTACCATCCTGCCTCGATGTATGTTCTACAGCATGGATGAACTTAATAGCAGTCCCTTGTGACATCGCTCTTGTCTGTGCCCTTGTTACCTGTTTAGCTCTGCATATGTTCATGGCTTTGGCCATTGTGAGGTCTGGGGATTCCAGTAGCTTTTCTTGGAGCCTGTCGTCGGTGACGCTGAAGACAATTTTATCCCGAATCATTAAGTCCTCAGTCTCTTTAAACTCACAAATTGAGCTTTTTACCTGAGCTCTGTAACAACCTTGTCTATACCTGAGTGCTCATTGAACAGATGGACCCAAAACTGATGCCTCTCAAACACCAAGTTTTTTCTTGGTTCACAATAATTCTTAAATGCTTCCATAACCTCAGCTGCTTTTTTAGCATGTGGGTCAGCATATGTTATATTGAGGATATTGTACACCTCAAAGGCTCCATCCCTGATTGTGTGCAGCAGGACTGCAATTTTCATTTCCTCTGACTTATCATCTAACCCCATGGCTGTGAAGTACAGACTTAATCTCTGTGCCCACCTTCTCCAGTTTTCTGCAAGATTTCTGGTCAACAGTAGTGGTGGAGGTGGCTTAAATTGCTCCATACTGCCAAAAATATTTTGTTATACAGTCTTTTAGTAAGCTTTGGGTACTCACAAATACCGTCTTTTGTTTATTTTCTTTGCAGCACAAACTTTTCTTCTTGCTTGCAACTGCAGCACTGCAAGTTCACTTCTGACAATATATAATATTTCACTTTAGTTGCTTCTTACCAGATTGCTGGTTTTAGGAATGACTGGACACCATAAGTAACTTCTAACAGCTCTGAGGTTTATTCAGCAAACACACATTAGATAGATTAGCAGGCCTCAGCAGAACTACTACTACAGTCTGCTCGTGCACTTTCTAAAAACCCAGTCTCCACCCTAGACATACCATTAACCCAAAACTGCAGGGGAAAGTGGACTAAACCATTCTACACTGTTACTAGGGTAAGTTACCATAAACTACAGCCAGTTTGAGGGGGGAGGGAGAGACTGTTACCTTACTTCACAGTTTTCAATCTCAGGCTGCACTTACTTCAAAACCAGTGGCTATTTGTTTTCAAAATTCCAGACATTATTATCTGTGTGGAAGTCGTCCAGGTGGGGAAAACAAACAATGAGATAAACTCTGGAAGGGAGACAAAGATGCATAACAGTAAAAGTGACACAGTACTTTTCAGCCCTCACTTTTTATGTTGTCTTGTGCATGCACAAGCAACATCTTGTAGTAGTAGGAGAAATGCAGAGGTGTGTCAGTGTTGGTGAATGCAGGAAATGCTTTAGAAGGTGTGTCCCTCATTTCCCAATGAGCCAGCATGCTAGCGCTGACACAAGTATTATGTAAAGTGCCACCAACTTGAGAGTAATGTGCCACTGCAATCAGAGATAAGCTCGTCATGCAGTGGCATAGATGACATGCCTCCCGTACGTGCCTTTCCTGGTGAAACATTTCAATAAACATGGCGGCGGTTCCTGACATCCACCACAAAATCCCCAAAGAAGGCCAACATCAAGGGTGCAATCCCCATGTTGGCATGTCCATGGCACACTGGGAGCCCACCACAGTGTGCTGCTGCTCAGAGAAAGCTGAGTGCATTGGTATGTTCCTGCCCCCACTCCACCCACATTGTGTGGCACACTGGGAGCCCACCCCAGTGTAGCCAACATCATGCCCCTCCAAACATCATGGGGCACACATGGGGAACACTGGGAGCCCACCCCAGTGTGCCCAACATTTGTTTTATTTCACCTGTAAAGAAAGAAAACAGTCCAGTGAGGTCCAGTTTGTTTTTTTTTGTACCTGAAAAAAAGAAAGTGGCCCGTCATCCGCAGTGCCTCCCCTCCCCAACCGCACCCACCTCTGTGACTCCACCTCTACACCCACCATCACCCCATACTTCACTCTGGAGGTTCAGCGCCGCGATCTTCGGTGGAGCGAGAACACATCTGGACTCTTCAAAGCTGAATTGCAAAATGAAGAAATGCCGGTAAGCTGTGTGATGGCATAAATGGGGAGTTTCAACTTAGTTGGATATCTCTGCCAGTTTTTTGAATTTTGACTGCAAATTTTTAACATGGGGTTATTGGGATCCCACCTCATGAACACATGCACTGTCATCTTGTTATTTAGTCCCGAAAGGTAATTTTGCGGTCACTGCATGGAATCACTTTTCAGGACAGATTAACAAAATGACAGTGAGGTTCATGAGTTCATGAGGTAGGGTCCCAAAAAGCCTATGTTGCAAATTTGGTGAAAATATTACAAAAAATGACTATGTTACAAGTGTGCATTGTGCAGTTTGCACACACGCTAATAACTTCGACAGTTTTTAATATTTTCACTCCAGATTTTCAACACTGCTGTTTTTTACACCTCCTTATGAACAGTACAGCTGTCATTTTTCACATCCTGCCCAAAATGTGTTTTCCCACCTTTGGAGCAAAATGGCGCATTCGCTGTGCAAAATCACTTTTAGGCTAATAAACTGATAGTGCCGCTGTTCTGCAAGGGAAGCCATATGAGGAGACACTAAAGGAGCTTAATATGTATACCCTTGAGGAAAGGAGGGAGAGGGGGACTTGATAGAAACTTTTAAGTACCTCAGTGGAATCAACAAAGTCCAAGAGGGTATCATCTTTCAGAAAAAGAGTTGTGCAAGAACAAGGGACACAATTTGAAGATAGAGGGGGGACAGCTCATGGGCAATGTGATGAAGTATTTTTTTACATAGAGGGTGGTGAACGCATGGAACAGCCTTCCTGAGGAGGCTGTGGGGTCTAAAACTGTGGGATATTTCAAGAACGCATGGGACAGACATAAGACAATTTTTGTGGGGGGTAGGAAGAAATAGGCTGTTAGTTAAATAGGATCTGCAGCTTATCCTGTAGGTAGGGATGTGGGCAGACTATGTGGGCCAAGCAGTCCTTTTCTGCCATCAAAGTCCATGTTTCTATGTTTCTGTGTTCATGAGGTTGGGTCACAAAAAGCCCATGTTGAAAATTTGGACTGAAAATACCAACAAACGCCCAGGGCATTAGGGTTTCCAACAGTAATTCCCCACCCTGTAGCAACTGACAGGCATCAAGGGTGTGTCTTGGGATTGTCAGCTGTAATGCTCATGCCAGTTTACCCCCACCCTGCAGCCAGTGACAGGCATCAAGGTGGGCCTTGGACTCTTCAGCCCTAAAGTTCACCCCATTCTCCTTTACTGCACCCATCTAAGCATATTTCCTTATGGAATGGGATATGTGTAAGACCCAAAGACCCCAAAGCACAATGCAACACTTGTTGATGTCTGCAGGGTAGGGTGAGGTGAAATGGCATGAACGTTTTGGCCGATGACCCAAAGGTATACCCCAAGGCCTGTCAGTCTCTGCTGGGTGGGGGTGGGGCTGGTGACAGTTCAATGCTTCAATGCCATTCCTATTATGCATCTCTCTAACTCCTGCACTACCAATGCCAATGCTAGCAAGCCAACATTCAGCATTGACAAATGCTTGTTCCTATTTCCCATTCCTATTTTTTTATGGTGCGATTCACCAGTCATACAAACAACTGCAAACAGCAGCAGTGCCCGCTACTGGCAGGTATGCCAACTATACTAGCAGAGAAAATACTTTACAACAAAACTGATTTTTAACTGCTTTTAAATTGTGTTTTTATCTTTTTTTAATATTTGATAAAAACTGTTACAGATTACCCCATTTTATAAGCATAATAATACACTCCAGGGTGGTCAACAAGGGCAATACTGGACCTTCCAGAGGCTATAAGGTCCTCTGCCTGCAGAGTCAGGCCTCTTTATGCCCCTAGGTGGTCTGGTATTCCCAGTACCACCCACCCTGATAGATATTATTGCTTATTTAATGCCTTCTGCATTTTCATTCCATGTCAGTCATGTATTCTACTATAATATGCTTTTATCAATTTTTGCTAGATTAATATTCCAACTTTATGGTGTTCTCAAATCTGCATTGTGTTCTCCTGCTTCAGTAGTTACTGCTGTTTCTTTTCACATTTCCAATATATTCCATAACATCAGTCATATTGTTCTGTGTAACTTGAATGGCCCAGAATGGTGTGACATGTCCCAGAATGTTCAGGCATTCTTTAAAACTATGGACTCACAATATGCTTTTCTCGTATTATCTGCTTCATAGCAATATCTAACCCACATGCTGAAAATCACCTCTTAATAGAATCATCTGATCAGTAAAAAGATAAGGAAGAATGGCCTCAAAAAGCAGCACCCAACCTGCCTTCATCTGCGAGGCATATACAGTGATACACCTTAGACTATGCTCAGCCTATTTCATCTCCAGCAGCAAGGCTCAACCCAGGCTAATATCAAGTCTAGCAATTTATCAATTGAAATATTTGTCCCCTTAAACAATTTTCTTGCCCCAACCATCTTATCCTCCACAAAGGACCAAAACAACAGTCCCCAAGGCCACCCCTTTTTCCACTGGCTCATATCATAAGAAGTAGCCATGGAAGTTTCCTGCAAAAAAAAACACATTTGTAAACTCTCTTCCTGTAATAAAGAAAACATAACTATCCTCCATTGCTGGTTCCTTAAGTTAGGAACATTTAAGGTGGAGATTTTCAACTGATGCATTAATCAACAATTAGAGGAGCTGTCAAGTAAGTCCATTTCCTTAAGCCAACGTCTTCTGCTGTCTCCTTTGCATTTTGACAGTGGAGATTTCTGCATCTGATATTGACCGAGAGAGGCAGACTTTAAAGAGGATGCATCAGAATCTTCCTCTCCTAAATCAGTCATCCCAGTTTCTTTTATCTTACAACACTTCAAACCTGTTAGTCCAAAGGACTGGGTTACCATCTAGTGACTGTTGTGAGCTTATTCTAGGGACAATAGAGGGGGCCTTTGTGCTTTTCCCATCCCTGGACTCTGCACAGTTGCTGTTTCTAGAGAAGTACTGGGGACTCCAGGATCCCCATCAGGCTCAGGTGCCACGGGCACTGTTGCTAGTTGTGCAGCAACCTCCAGAGGGTGAGGAGGTAGGTGCATCATGACTTACGTCCTGAGCAGCTGCTTGTCTCTCCATTACTGAAAGGTAAATTGGATTTGAAGTGGGGGATGCCTGAGTTCTCCCTGGGTGAGCATCTTCAGAATCAGCCTGCTATGCTTTTTCCAAAAGGATGTCTTCATCATACCCATCATTTAATTTTGTGCAGCCCAGAGACAGTTATGAAAGGAGTGACCTTTTTTTACAGAGATTACATCTAAACCAGTTTCTGCACCACATACGAATATGACCAAATTCCACACAAAGTCCTTAGCATGACTGGCCACAAGCACCTGATAAATGTGTTATGTCTTCACATGTACAACAAGCCTTTGGTTGCCCCACATAAAAACATATTCCTCTGTCCCTCCTCAAGAACAGAACTGTTGGGAAGGTGAGCAATGCCTTTTTCAGTCTGCATCAGTTTAACTCAGAACGTCCATCCCCCAGTCCAAATAAATCCTGTATCCATAATGGGTTCTGGGGCCCCAGTACATCACATTGTTGTCTCAACCAAAAGTGAATATCCCCACATGCTCTCATTCTGAAACATGATTGTGACAGTTTTGATAGTTGGTTTAGTAAGGGAGATAGCAAAAAAATGCAACCCATAACAGAGTATTTTTCTAATTGACTGTATTTAAGCCAAAGCTGATCTAAACCTTGAGGTGTTTTGAAACTTAAGTCAGCATTGTCCTCTCCTGAAATATATATTAGATCATATATCTCTGATGCAAAAATCTCACTATATCTTTAATTTGCTACCTGGCCACAAACATCCTAACTGGGTGTCCTGACATCCCACCTCTATAGCAGAGGTGAACCATATTCTCCCTTGGGTTGAGTTCTGTCCTAAAAAAACAGCAGAGGAAAGACCAGAATCTGATCCAGGGCCTGAATTATCATTATGACCTGGGGTGTCCTTGTTGGACCTGAGGTATCAATCCCTTGAGGGATACTCCTGTCTGTAAGGAGGACCCCCAGTCTGTGGTCTAGAAGTAGAAGGATATACATCTTCCTCCATTTGCTCCTCTTGTGGGGGGCATAAAAGAATAGAATATGTTGGGCAAGATGCTCTATCCTCGTGTGGTCTTCAATTTTTCAACACCTCTCCATCCTCAGGAGTGATAGGGTTCACCTCAGGGGGAGGGAGGACTGGAGCTGGCTCATGTGAATCACTGCCTGTAGCAAACATTCCTGTTGACACTGTATCCCTTATCCCTCCACCAGTGCCTTTTCACCTGCACTTTTACTCCATCCCCTTCCCCTGCCCCCCTCCCTCTGGCACCCTAGTAGCTACTGTAGTCAGCAACTGGCTCTTTTGCTGATGCTTCTGCTGTCCTACTGTCTGCCATACTTATTCTGTCAACACCAGATCCATATTACCCATTTTCAGAGCACCAAATACAGGTGCTGCAGCTGGGTGCTGCACCTGCTCAATTTGACTACTACCCTGCTGTTTTTCTATGGGTAAAATCAGCTGCATAGTCATGGATGTCTGCAGCTGTTCTACTGTACCTGTAGCTGCATCGCAGCTCTGATTCACCCTTATAGGAGGAGACAAAGAAGGAGCAATGGTCTCTTGGCCAGGAAGTTGTTCCATAGTAAGCTTCAAGTCTGAACAGTTTTTGGGAACCACATACACCAGTTCACTAGCCGGCCAATACAAAAGCTCCTCTTGCTCCAAGAGTACAGTCAGGAGATCACAGCTGGGAGAGGAAACAGGAGCCACTGCTGAAACTCACCTGAGTGCATTCTGTGAAACGGGGCAGTTTGGAGAGAGCTACTAGAACCAGGCAGTTCCAAGATAGCCTTAACCGCTGGGTCCATATCTGCAAGACCAGAATTCACAATCTGATCCATCTTCCGTTTTGGGTTTCCATGTGCCATTTTTCCACAAGATGCTGCAGAGTCCAATTTGGGTCTACAGCTCATTTACCAGAAAGTACTTTCTTGCAGCCTGCTCCTTTCATAGCTTTTTGGGGGACCAGTCCTTGCCATTTAAAGACACAAATTGCAGAGGATTAAAGGTAGACAATACCATTTTCCCAGCTGCATACTCTGTATCCATTGTTCTAATCAGCTGATTGCCTCTGCTGGATTCACTGGCAAGCACAACACTATCTGTCTGAGGCTTCTCTGCTCCATTTCTGGGCCCAGTTGATGCAGCACCCAGGCATTTTTTTTATTATAGAATTCTTCCTCATCAGCTACAGTAACATCTCAATAAGTGCTGTTTTCTTTCTAGCAACTCCAACTCAAGCTGTTGTTCGGCTAGGGCAATATCTTCAGGCGTGGCTTCCATTACTATTGTCTCAATGTCCATATTTTCAGAAAGCTGTTGCCCATCTGACAATGCATCCTCTTGAAAGATACAGATTAGTGGCAAGGATAGAACCCCAGCCTGCAGCACACCATCCTCTTTCACCCTACCAGGATCTGCCATCTTGGATGGCAGAACAACAACACCCTCTGTCCAAGAGTAAGGGAATTTCCCCAGTGTCCTGGCCAGCTTCCCCCATTCACAACACAAATACCACCAACAGCTTAATCTGGTTCAGTTTCAGTTGGTTTCCATCTGTATCTCCCACAACTCCACCCGGGCCGAGGCTTGAAAAAGCAGAATTTCCTAGCCTTTCTGTCCCAGTCAACAAAAATTAACTAACTAAGTAACTAACAGTGAGCTAGTTCCATTTAAAATGTTTGTTAAAATGTTCTTTGGCCTCAGGTGCACATATATTAATAAACATGTTGCTAGCTAGGGGATGTAGTTTAATCCAAATATTTTAAATTAGTTTGCTTGCTGTGCCTTAGGTAAAACTTCACCCAGATCTGCCAAAATTAATTTATTTGCAGTTGACTTTGGTACTCCCAGCAGTGACTTTAATGTTTTGTTTACTGTTATTTCTAGATCAGAAATAGGAGCTATCCCCATATTTCTACTGCATAAGTTATGTATGGCTTGTGTTTTGCCTGGATGGCTGTTAGCATGCTTTTTACAAGGTTTCCTGCATGCAAATATTGACATCTTAGTAAAGCTTATTCTGATTGTCAGAACTTCTCAGAGTTTTTCACAATGTGTCTACTCTGATTCATGTTCTTTGTTAATTGTTAAACCTAAATAGACATACTCTTCTACTTCTCATATTATTTTCATATTTTATACTCCATGACTAGCTTGTCTTTCTGGTTTTTAGCATTGCTATATTTGTTTTTATTCTGTGTTAATTATCAGTTTTATATTGTTACAGATCTTTGCTACATGGTTCATTTGCTTTTTCAGGATATGTGGTGATAGGGAAAATTAGGTCATTTGCATATCCCAGCACACCTATCTTCCTATTTCTATTTGCAGTGAGTGGAAGGTGTCATTTCCAGTAAAATGCCAGTATAAATATTGAATAAAACAGGTGCCATCAAACATCCTTGTCTTACAGCTTTGTTAGTCATAAATTTATTAAAACTCACCCTCTTTTCCTTGAATAGACTCTGCTTCATGTGTCTGAGTATAGCACCATAACTACATTTGTCAAATTTGTATCTGCCCCATCAGTGATTAATTTTTGCCAGATTATGCTCCTGACCAGCAAGTCAAATATGGTTCTGAAATCAGTACATCACAAATATATTTACTGCTTTCCTATTTTTATATGATTAAGCAATGTATGATAAAGTAAAACAATGTTCTACCATTGTAACACCTCTTCTGAAACTTGCTCATTTAACAGAAATGTTTTGGTTCCATTCCCCATTTCTCTAAGAACTTAAATATAAATTTTATAAAAATATTTTGGCCACATTGTTGGTTAGGCTTACTGGCATGTAAAGGCTACTTTCATATGAATTATGTCTTTTTTTTGTTTGTTTTTTTGAGTGATAACTATTATGTTCTATGCCCACACAGGCAATATGTCCTCTTTGAGTCTCATCAGACAGAATATCTCTTATACTATGGGGGCCGAACAATTTGTGTTTTATAAATTTCCAATGGGATTTGGTCCTGACCCACAGACTTGTTTTTTTTTTGCTTTGTTTTGTTTAGTTTTTTGCCTGCTTAATATTTCAAGTAATATATCACCCATACATAAATCGGCTGTGTAAAAATTGTTTTTATTATTCATTATTACAACTATTCTGACCTTCTTGGCTCCCTCCTTATCAAAATATAGATTACTATAATAATGTATCCATTCTTAATTTGCTGTTTTTGCCACAATACCCTTTCTGCTGCAGTTGAATCCTTTGACCACCAAAGAACAAAAAGGAAAAAAAGATTTTCAGCCTTTTCCATTGACAGCTTTTACCATTTGCTGCCAATGCCCAATCCCATGTAAATTCCTATTCTTCTCATTGTATTCATTCTAGCTTTTACTCATTACATTTAAATAAGTTATGTTTTGTTGGTATTTTCCTTGTTTTTCTTACAATATGCATTTTCTCCTTTTTCTGAGTTTTCCAGTCCTTATCGAATCAGCCTTCTAGTCTTAACCTTTACCCTTAAATATCTTTTCTAAGTTCAGTGAAGATAAATTCCAGGTAACCAAAAGGAAAATTTGCCTCTTTGGCTGCCATTATATATCTCTGTTCTATAACTTTTACAGATACCAATATTGCTCTCACATTATCAAATAAATTATCCCAGCCAGCCCAGTGGCATGGTGGTAGAGCTACTGACCACCAAGCCAGTGACCTAGGATTGGGAGTGGTCTCAGGTTACTGGGGCCAACAGGGGTCTGAGGATCAAGCATCAGCTGGACTGCTCTCCTCTTCTGGGTAGAAAAGCATGCTTGCTCTGCTTTGTGATGCCCACAAGGTGGAGGCCTGGTAGTACGATGGCTTGGGAACTGCACAGAATGGGGGAGAGATCTGGGAGACTTCTACAGTGCATACATGCTTCTACATGCATGTGCCAATGTGATCACCCCAGCTACAGGGCAGGATCAGAAAAATGGAGGAAAATATAGTGAGTGAAGCATGTATGATGTCCTTTGTGCCTATGTTTCACCTGTGGCACCACCAGGAACCAGCCAGCCCAAGCTCTGGATTTGTAACTCCAGGAGGGAAGACAGCCCTTCTCCTCCTCCTTCTAGCCTCACCATGTACAGGAGGGGGAATCCATGGGGAACCAGGCTGGATAGTAGGTCCCAGGGAGGTGGACACAAGTGGGGGCGGGTAGTGGGGATGGCATAGATGGAAGACTGCCTGCTTTGGCCAGAGAGAAGACTACCTTAGTAAAAAAAAAAATCTCATACTAGCATTTTTTGTTGATGATTGCAGTTTCTTGCTGGAAATTATACCAGTTTGCTTTTGGTATTTCCCAATCCATTATGTCTGCATGGAACACAAATATTAATGGCACAGGGTCAAGTTCTTTTTTTTTTTATTAAGCTCTTTGACCTCTGTTGCCACCTCCCACCTACTTGGCGATGGGGGTACATGATACAGCTGACAGACAGCTCCAGACCCTCCCTTAGAGGAGCTCAGTCACAGGACCTCCACTAGAACCTCCGCTTCCCCTGCACCTGACCCTCCTAACAATCCCCCATGGGTTGCCTCCCCATGGCAGATCTGAGGGTGAAGGGTGTCAATTTTCCCTCCCAACCGGAGACCAACACCTAGATTCTGGGGGGCTGGTGCAGGCACTACAGGACCATCATGGAGTCTGCCAGCTCCTATTTTTACAATTATCTCCCCACCCCTTGCCACGGTTCCTCACACGCATCTGGAGGCATGCACTCACAGCAACCTGTGGCACCCTCCCTACACTAGTCACGCCCAACTGCACTACCCCTAGGCCTCCACCCAGGAGCAGCTCCACAGTGGGAATGGCTGGATCCCCATCCAGGGGAGGAGAGCTGCCTTATGACTGCTCAGTCCATCTCCCAGCCCTCCACCCTTGACACCTGATGACCCGGGCTCATTCCCAAACCCGGATTACTGATGTGGCGCAAGGTGTGGTGTCCAGCGCCTCAATCCTCAGTGCCACAGGCCAACAGGATCAAGTTCTGTGGCATCTCACAGGTCTAAATGTTTAAATATATCAAAATGATATATGTATGTAATAATATAATTAATCAATAATAGTCTCTTTGGGCTCAAATGTAAGCATTGTGCCAGTACATCCCTGTCAACTTCCATTCAAGAATACAAAATTATCTTTACCAATTATTTCTACCAATCTTCATTCAAAATGATTTCACACTTTATCCTTGTTTACTCTCTTTTGAATCCATGAGAATAATAAGTAATCAAAGTACAGGTGGTACTAAGAGGCATCAAGCTGTCTATATCAGAAGTAGGATCCCACTGGAAATGAAATGCTACAGTTCAGGCAGGCTACCCTGTGTAAAAACTGCTTGTCAGTTGGCAGAAGACATATTTAAACTTTTTTTATAGTCATAGTAGTTTGAAAGAGGTGAAGCAACTGAAATGCTGGTCAGACAGAAGAATAACAATACAGTATATCAGATGAATAAATGACACAAGAAAGCAGGGACTTTCCAGTTGCTGTAGTTTCTTTGAATACATATACAATGAAAAGCATCAAACCCAGCACAAAACATTATGGGAGTGCAAATCCATGTATCTGTGTGTGTCTGAGGGTAGGAGTAAGATGACTAGGAAATGTTTCATCTGGAACTACATTCTGTTTTATGTATTTATTAATGGTATTGGAATTACAAACCTTTGAGTCAGAGACTCATTTACAAAAGCTTCATGTCTGAGTAGTACAAAATGAATGAGATACAACAATAGAACAGACATACAATGAGAATCGAGGTTCCTATACAGGATAGTAGCAAAGTAGTACAATAAATACAATAGTTTTCAAGATTCTTATACAGAGTAATAGCTAGGGTAGTCACAGAATAGATTTAGCAAATAGATATTACCAATGACATAACATAACAATATAGATCAGGAGCAGTGGAGGGATAAAATTCAGGACATGGTAGAGAGGCAAAAACCAAAATGGGGTGCAAGGCAGAACAATTGTCCCTTGTCAAGGGGTAGGCAGTGGTATCTCCAGGAGGTAATGGACCAAGGAATGAACGGGAGGGTGGTAGTTAAGGGCAGACACAGCTGCAAGAGGTGAGCATATGGTGCCAGAGTGAGGACTTGAAAAGCCCAAGCCTGCTTTCAGGTGCAATGATAGCAGGAAGGGCGCTAAACCAGGATGGGGATCTATATATGAAGGACCTCTGGCCAAGGAGGTCCTGACTCTGGGCACCTGGAGAGAGGGTTTGGAGGAGCTACAAGTGGAGTGGAGTGCGTAAGGGGAGAGGGATGGATAAGCAAGGACAGGCCGGGGGTCATACCTGCAAGAATTTTCTTGGCGAGGAGGCAAGTCTGATTCAGCAGTCTCTCCTCAAAGTTGAGAATGTTTGCCAAAGAGTAGAGAGTGCAAGTGTGAGTAAGCCTGGAACTACCTGTGAGGAGGTGGCAGGCTTTGCTGGGGGACATTTTGATTCTATGTAGGGCAGTGTTGTCTGCATCCTCGCAAACCAGGAGCCCATAGTCGATGAGGGATAGGACAGAGGATGTAATAGCAAGCCTAAGGGCTTCATGGTGAGACAGTCCCTGTGTCAGCAGAGTAGGCTGATACGAGAGTTAATGGCAGTGCAAAAGATATGGATGTGATTGTGAAAAGATAAGACAGGGTCGAAGGTTATACCAAGGTATTTGAAGGATTTTACTTGCTTGAGGGGGAGGAGGTTATTGGACTGGACTAGAGGACAGGAATCTTTGTGCCTACTCTGAGTATAGGAGAAGACCATAGATGACCCTAGGCCATGGTGCCCAAGCCCTCACAATAAAACTCTCCCCGACCCAAACCGTGCTCCTCTTACTCTCACTGTCACCTACATCCCACCCCACAGCAAATTCCCTGCATGTGAGGTGCTCTCTGACTATCTAGCCAGCCACCCACACAAAATGGAACAAATTCTGGTTGAATATCTCAACAGAAACTGGCTGGTTAGCTTATCAACACACGCCAAAGATACCTTTGCTGAGTTAGATATGACCCAGCTGATATCCCAGCCTACTAGGGTCAACCCCACTAATGGAACCCACACCCTACTAGATATCCTGTTCACTAATCATCCCCACCATATTACCGACCTGGGTGTCCTACCTAATGCTTAAAGTGACCACTCCTCAATCATCTTCAGCTGGTCCTGTCAGCTACCTAAACCATCACCAAATATCACCTTTCATCATCGACTACACCCAGGAGGCATAGCCAAACTCAAACAATATATAATTAACTGGGACTGGTCCCCAATTTCCCAAGCCAAGCACATAGATGATGCATTGCACTACTTCACCACCACATTAAATACCATCTGTGATGCTTTTGCACCGACCATTAAAGTGACCACTAATAAAAAGTAGTGCCTGCTGGATCACCCCAGAACTCCTACAACAGTTCAAAATGCATGACAACCTCTGGCATTGTGCCACTGCCTCTGGTTTGCTAAGTGATAGGCAGGTCTATAATGCTGAAAAACAAAAGCACTTCTCGAGACTTCCTGGGAGGGATGGGGGCTCACAAAAAATACAGGGGAAAGTGCACTATACCCCGGAGCCGAAAAATTACCTATTGAATACAAAAAATACAGAGGGGGTCAGCACTAATCAATCTTTAATAAAATACAACTGCCAGTTGCAAAAAACATACAAAAACGCACAATAAATGACAACGGTCTCATCCAAAGTGCAGATTGAAGTGCAGGTATAAAGCTAAAAAGCTATTACAAAGATAGCCAGGGTCCTGAGTCTCCTTCTGTGTATCATGCAAAATCAGAGTCGGCGTGAACAAGCATGATAGCAGTGTTTAGCCATGGTAAATAACAAGGCACCTATATAAAAGACGGATTGCTGACATGCAAAAGGATCCGATGAATACCATGCCGAAGTAACGCTGAAATCAAATTAAATGCAAAACGTCTAAAACTCTTGTTGCACCAGAGACCCGCTTTGACCATGGCATAAACACTTCCGGCTATGTTAAATTGAGACCGTAAGGTGGTCTTCTTCAGAGCATACCAGGTAAAACAGATAAGCCCTTACAAAGGGAAAATTTAGCCAAGATAGCCACCCATGGAGTGTTAAAGTGCAACAGAGACAATCCCATTACATGCTGTGCAAACATGCTAAATGTTACTGTGCTAAAATTCATGCTGAAAGAATAAAAAATAATTCAGCAACATTATTATGCCATGAAATCACACAGCCTGTCATTATGACTGGCCTAAGAGAGTATTCCATATCAAATATCTTACACTATTTCATGCTAATACGATCATGCAGTAGTTATCTTAATTTATGTGCACACAATATTAAGAGATGAGCAGAGTTGACAAGTCATACTCATCTTGTGACCAGAGCACGAAAAAGTCATGGTCACACAGTGTGCACAAAGCATATAATAATCTAACACATGTTAAAAGATGCACTTAAACTACTGGAAGGGCAGAGCCGACAAGTCATGATCTTCCTATGACCATATCACAAAAAAGCCATGGACATATATTGTGCATCAATATTGATATTGTATAGCAGAAAAATATCTGTATCATTTACAAGTTTACTAACAAATAAACATAGCACTGAACCAGCAAATCATATTCTCCACTAACTCAGGCGTGAAACAGTCAAAACATGAAAAAATCATGGACACAGAATAATGTAGCACTAAGGATAAAAATAATAGTAACAGATCCTTCTAAAGCCACGAACTTTACAAATGGCTGCATAATGGTGAACACAAAGGAGCAATTAGGAATGCTAATTTGGAGTATGCTATGGCACGTCATTATCAGGCAGCAAGACATGGATCACCGGTGGCACTTAGGTTTGTAGGATTGGAAAAAGTAGAAGTTGGATTGAGAGAAGGAGATTTGGGAACAAGGTTATTACAAAGGGATGCATTTTGGATTTTTGAACTAAATACCATGACTCCGAATGGATTGAATGAAGAGAATCCACTATATAGCCATTTGTAAAGTTTGTGGCTTTAGAAGGATCTGTTACTATTATTTTTATCCTTAGTGCTACATTATTATGTGTCCATGATTTCTTCATGTTTTGACTGTTTCACGCTTTGGTTAGTGGAGAATATGATTTGCTGGTTCAATGCTATGTTTATTTGTTAATAAATTTGTAAATTATACAGATATTTTCTGCTGTACAATATCAATATTGATACACAATATATGTCCATGGCTTTTTCATGCTATGGTCATAGGAAGATCATGACTTGTCGGCTCTGCCCTTCCAGTAGTTTAAGTGCATCTTTTAACATGTGTTAGATTATTATATGCTTTGTGCACACTGTGTGACCATGACTTTTTCATGCTCTGTTCACAAGATGAGTATGACTTGTCAGCTCTGCTCATCTCTTAATATTGTGTGCACATAAATTAAGATAACTACTGCATGATCTTATTAGCATGAAATAGTGTAAGATATTTGATATGGAATACTCTCTTAGGCCAGTCATAATGACAGGCTGTGTAATTTCATGGCATAATAATGTTGCTGAATTATTTTTTATTCTTTTGGCATGAATTTTAGCACAGTAACATTTAGCATGTTTGCACAGCATGTAATGGGATCGGCTCTGTTGCACTTTAACACTCCATGGATGGCTATCTCTTTACAATTTCCCTTTATAAGGGCTTATCTGTTTTACCTGGTATGCTCTGATGAAGACCGCCTTATGGTCGCTACATAAGCATATCTGGAAGTGGTCAAAGCGGGTCTCTGGTGCGACACAAGTTTTAGGCGTTTTTTTGCATTTAATTTGATTTCAGCATTACTTCGGCATAGTATTCACCTAGAATTGGATTCTTTTGCATGTCAGCAATCCATTTATTGTATAGATGCCTTGTTATTTACCTTTGTGAAATGCTGCTATCATGCTTGCTCATGCCGACTCTGTGATTTTGCATGGTACACAGAAGGAGACTAGGGATCCTGGCTATCTTTGTAATAACTTTTTAGCTTTACACCTGCACTTTGGGTGAGACCTTTGTCATTTATTGTGTGTTTTTGTATGTTTTTTGCAACTGCCAATTGTATTTTATTAAAGATTGATTAGTGCTGACCCCTCTGTATTTTTTGTATTCAATAGGCCTATAATGCTGTCCACAATAAACGTACCTGGGCAATCCACAAAGCCAAGGTGGAGCACTACAGAACCACCCTAGCCACCTCCTGGGGTAGCTCAAGAAAGTTCTGGGATAACATCAAAGAGCTTAATGGTAAATCCCACTCTTCCCCCCCTCACAACTTAGTGTTAATGGTACTACCACCACAGACACATTTCACATAGCTAACTGCCTCAACTCCACCTTCTCAGACCTCAGCTCAGTCCTCCCTAGCAACTTTTTTGATCCAATTCAGCCTACCCCACCACCTGAGCTCCTCCACCCCACTTCAAACTCAGAGTCATTACCCCTACAGAAGTGAAAGCCTACCTGTCCAAAGCCCTCCAGAGCTCCAATTACTGCAAAGATGCCTTTGATATGCATATCCTATACCTTGCGCTAGACTCAGTTATCTCCCCACTCATGGACCTTCTAAATCTGTCCCTGTACCTAGGCCAGTTCCCAACATCATGGAAAACAACAGTGATAACACCAATATTGAAATGTGGTGACAGCTCCCTCCCAAACAACTACCAGCCCATCTCGATTCTCTCCCCACTCTCTAAAGCTTTTGAAAACATTATGGTCAATCAGCTCATTGACCACCTCCTCACACACAACCTCTTATGAAGGGAGCAGCATGGTTTCAGAGCTGGTCATAGCACTATGACTGCCCTTACAGAATTGGCTAACTTTCTGCACTCCATGCTTGACAAGGGGCACCTCGCAGGGGCCGTATTTATAGACCTCTTGAAGGCCTGCGACATGGTTTCTTATCCCTTCCTTCTTAACACATTATAACAAATTGGGGTCTCTCATTGTCCACTCTCATGGTTCTCCAGCTATCTTTCATCTAGAACCCAATGTGTTAAAATTAATAATACCATATCTACTATGCTGCCTGTGTGCTCAGGAGTTCCCCAGGGATCTATCCTGGGTCCCCTGCTATTCAGCATCTACCTCAATGTCCTGCCTAAATCCTGCCCTGGTAACCTTTTCCTCTACGTGGACGATGCTGTTCTTTATGCCGCACATCCTGATCCTCTCTCTTTCCAGCGTACCTTACAAAACTCCTTCTCTCAGATTGAACACTGGTTTGCTGAACACAGATTGGTGGTCAACATTAAAAAAACTAAGACGATGCTCTATGCCCATTTCCAAAACAGATCAAAGGATTTCCCCCAGGAAATACTCTTTATGTCTCTCATCCCACTGGAACAGGACCAAAAGTATAAGTATCTAGGTATTACATTTGACTCTTCCCTCTCATTCCACGAACATATAAAAATCCTCACCTCCGCTACCAACACCCGCATTGGTCTCCTTTACAGACATAAAGACTGCCTGCCACCTGAAACACTTCATCTAGTCATTACCTCCTCAGTCTTATCGCTGGTGGACTATGGCCTCACAATCTATGCTGCCACCGACCCTATGACGCTTCATCAAATACAAGTAGTCATCAATAAGGCCTGCCAGCTTCTCTCTGGTGCTGACAGAAATACACATACCTGCACCCTATATGCGCTCACCAATATCCTCTCCCTTGAGGAAAAGCTATTATGCCAGACCTGTCTCTTCACCAAAAAAATACACCTGGGTTTAACCCCAATAGGTGTCATGGCCTTTCTTCAGGCAGCCACCATCTCAGAATCCACACGGGCTGCCCCTAAAACTATCTGGAAGGTGCCTAGGGTCAGGACCGCCCTTGCCCAGCGATCCTGCCCCCTTAGAGCTCCATCCTGGTACAATGCCCTCCCTCAAGCTGTCACACCAGTCACCAATCTAGGTCCTTTTAAAGCTGCCTTAAGGGCCCATATTGTCTCCTCACATCAATGCCAGTGTAACCAGTAACCTGTGGACCCTGCACCATGCCGCTAGGCCACACACCCGCCCTTGGCCAGGCAGTGGAGAGCCCTCACTATTTCTAGCCTACAGGCTCCTCACCTCCTTCAGTTACCATATAGTTGCTCTGGACTATGAATGCATTGTATTATGTATAAGACAAGGCCTCCCTGAGGTGACTTACTACCAACTCATATCATGCATTGCTTTAGCTACCAATTGTACAGGTCTTAACCGTTCATTAGGTAAATATGTCGATAGCGCTGCCCTGTTTTAGCTACCAAATGTATAGGCATTAACCCCTGCTCATTGTACTTATACTCTGTATGATTGCTTACTCACATTTATTCTATGTATGTACTGTATGAATGTTTATGTTTTATTCTGACGTGGAGCCTTTGGAAACGAGGCTATGATTCAAAGGGTTGTAATTTCGATTTCCTAAATAAATAAAATAAATAAATAAGAGTATGATCCTTGTTTTTTTATGATTAAGTACAAGTCTGCAGTTGATGAACCAGGTTTCAGCCTGGGAAAAGGAGCACTGGAGGGCATTTTGAAGGGATATTGGCTTCAGGATGGGCAGAGAAAAGGACTGCATCATCCCATACAGTAATACCCTTTCGGGGCAGATTTTGAGAAGGGCATTAAGGTAAAGACTAAATAGTATTGGCCCCAGGATTGAGTCTGGGGTACCCCAGAGAGGACTGGGTAGCAACCAGAGAGGGTGCTATTTATTTCCATGCACTGGGAGCAGGATGACAGGTAGTTTGCAAACCAGGCATTTACACCCTGGGAGAAACCTAGTTGGGAGAGGGTGGACAGTAGGAGGGGATGGCTGATGGTGTCAGAAGCTTTCGACAGGTCTCAGAATACCGTACCAGCTAGTCGCCCACTATCAAGAGCAGAATGGATGTAGCTGGAGAATTCAATGAGGGAAGTTGAGGTGCTGTGGCCCTAGTGGAAACTATGTTGCTCCTTGCAGAGGAGGTTGTAGGTAGTGAGGTAGTCAGAAAGCTGG
Source organism: Neoceratodus forsteri (assembly GCA_016271365.2). Classification (NCBI taxonomy): domain Eukaryota; kingdom Metazoa; phylum Chordata; order Ceratodontiformes; family Ceratodontidae; genus Neoceratodus; species Neoceratodus forsteri. The sequence goes on from CM057452.1 coordinate 829,316,508, forward strand.
TCTGAGACTATCTTGTCTAAGGCTTTTGGGGGGGGGAGGATGGAGATAGGTCTGTAGTTCCCTGTGGAGGTGCGGTCACAACTCTTGTGAAGGGGGGTAATGACTGTGGTTTTTCAGGCTGAGGGGAACTGGCTGAGACAGAGGGAGCAGTTAAGGATGTTTGTAAGAGGGGGGAGTAGTACGTCAAAGACCAGACATAGTAGTTTGAGGTACAGAGAGTCATTACTGTGACTGGAGCTATTTAGGGCTTTGAAGAGGTAGGGCTTGGCTTCTTGTATTGAGAGGGTGTGGAAAGAGAAGGGTGGGTGAGGGAGGGACGGAGGAGGTGGAGGGGCAGGAACAGGGTCAAAAAAGTTAGGTGGGAGTACAGAGCTGACATCAGAAAATATGTGGTTGAGGGTGTCAGCAATGGACTGCGGCTCAGTGGTGATGGAACCATTGATGTTGAGCTGGGATGGGGAGGGAATATAGGTTTTCTGTTAAGTTCCTTGATGTTGTCCCAGAATTTGTGGGATGAGCCCCAGGAGGAGGAGAGGGATGATCTGTAGTAGTCAGCTTTTGACATGTGACTACTCAGACCTCTCCACAACCTACACAGACACACACACAAACACACACATAACAATAATCCCTAAAATCTGTACAAAACAGAAGCAGATACTTTCCAATATGTTTGGTTTCTGTAAACACACATATAATCAAAAGTCCCAGAAGCATAATATGCAAATCTGTGCATGCATATGTGTGTGTGGGGGGGGGGGGGCTGATTAACAAATGTCTGAGCTTTTATCCTACTAAAATGCACATGAATAAGATGCAGAGTGACTTTGTGAGAAGACAAGCTACAGCATTCTGAACCACCTGCAGTTGTCTGATCTGGCCAAGTACACTGCATACAGTACTTTAAAACAGCACAGTGTGCAATATGGGTAAACTAGGTTTTTATCACTCCTGTAATTTTCTTTTAAGTTTCATTGCTTTCTGCGATAGTGCGGGGCATAACTCACAAGTCTGCAATCTGAAACCTTGACTACATTTTAGGTGAGTAGTAAGATGGGGAAGGGGCAACTGAAACGTTAGTTTACCGTGTGTGTGTGTGTGTGTGTGTGTGTGTGTGTGTGTGTGTGTGTGTGACAGGGACAGAGACATAGTAACCAGGATGCACTTTTGCCTCATTGGCCAGTTGCCTGTTGCCCTGTCCAATGGTATGAGTTCCTTGTGGAACACTCTAGAAGTCTGAGGATAACAGACTCCATAGTAATCACAATGCATTTTTGTTTGATTGGCTGCCTCTGGTCTGCCATGACCTTGTGAGAGTATTAAAACAGCTATAAGCTGCCAGACAAAAGAGCGCAGAAGAGCTGGGGGGATCCATGCTGGCCTAACGCTGGAGGAGAGCAGCAGAGAGGAGGGGGATCCATGCTGGCTGGACTGGCCCAACCACTGGTGTAAAGCCGGACAAAGGAAGACTGCTGGAGCTGCTGCAGGAAGAAGCTGACCATAGGAACTACAGTCTAGTGGGGAGATTCCTGCTACCAAGAACAAAAGACTGAGGAAAAGAAGAGAACTGATAATGATTCTGCTTTTGAGCTGGAAAAGGATTTTTTTTGGGGGGGGGATGGGAAACATACTCAGAGGACTTTCTGGAGGGAACCTAAAGAAATGGCACTTGTAACTCTCTTTCCTGTTAGATACAATGTGTGCTTGTGGGTTCTGTAACTGCATGTCTCTAAATTAGTATTGTATTCATCAATGGGTGAGGGGGTGCTCTACTATTTTGTTTCTTACTGACTGTAGATTTGTAATTCTGGTGCCCTACAAGAAGCATGTATTTGTGCCTGCTATTATGGAGAGGGGATCAGTTTTAAGCTAACTAGTACTGAACAAGAAGAAGCCCTCCTGATATAAAGTCAGGATAAAAGTGTTTTTGCTTTATCATTGGGAAAGTAGGTTGAACCAGGGAAAATAAAGGGAAAGCATTTTCAATAGTGTTTCAGACACAAGTAGCACCTGCAGTCTGCCATAAGTTATCAATTTTTGCAAGAAGGAAGATGTTTACTATTTTTTCTTGCTTTTGGTACTGCGTGTAGTTTTCAGGATTTTCATTCAATGTGCTTATGCAACTGGGTTTGGTGTTATGCTTATGCAACTTGCAGACTAAACTTTGATGTGGCTGTTCACCTCTCTGTGCCTTGGGAATACCACCCTGTAGGGAAGCCGAAGGCAGGAACCCTGGAGGGGGGTGCCACCCCAGAGGTGCCACAGGAATGATTCCCTTAGGCTAAAGTTAGCATAGGAAAAGCCCCTGAGGAGAGTGGCTAGCTGCTGGAGGAGAAGGGGAGGATGGTGGGACAAATAAAAGTGCTTCTGAATGGAGCAGGAAGGAAGAGTTTAAATATGTCGGAAAGGGGGGATGTGGCAGTTGCTTCAGCCATTGAACCACAGGCTAAAGCCTTTCAATCTAATGTGCTTACACAACTTAGTGTGGTGTTGTACTTATGCAACTTGCTGAATAAACTTTGTTGTGGATGTTCACCTCTCTGTGCCACAGGAATACCACCCTGTAGGGATGCCGAAGGCAGAAACACTGGAGGACGGTTCTGTCCCTAGAGGTGCCACAGGAATAATTCCCTTAGACTAAAGGTAGTTTAGGAAAATCCCAAAAAGAGAGTAGATCAGAAAGCACTGCAAAGGTAACAAGTTGGTATCGAGATTTAAACTTGCACATTGGTCAGCAGAGATAAGGGTAATGGTCAGAGATAACTGAAATGAGTAATAATTTTTATGTAGGTCGAATGAATTATAATGAGAGGGCATGACTTCCCAAGGAGAGAGGAAACAGCAAAAGAGGGCCACCATCCATCTCCATCCAACAGCGGAAAACCTACCTGAATAACTGTGGAAACCTATCTAAGTAACTTAGGGAATTTACAACTAAAGTAACTAAAAATTATGACCTTTGGCACTGAGTAGTAGAAAAAAACCCTTTGAGGAGGAAACCACTGGGGATCCAAGGCCTAAGTCATCTTCCGTTCAGGCTATGGATGTTTTATTTAGTGATGGCTCTGCTGCTGCAATTTAGAAACCTAATCCAAGGGAAGGAAAGTATTTCAATTTGGTGGAAAGCTCTCACAATCCCTGTAATGGGAATGCCATGAAGGGCTGCAAGAGCCCTCTGCAACAATGGATACTCTGAAGGTAGAGCAGGACCCCCAAGGCAGAAAGAGGAGAGCAACAACCACTGAGGCACTCAGCCAGCCTACTGACTAAAAACAGACCAGGTGAACCAAGGGCAGTCATGGGGAGAATAGCGTAGAGGGAGTTGCTAAACCTGATTTAGCTAGGTAAAGACTGCTCTAGGGAGTGAGGGCCCCATCCCTCCTAGCTGATGTCTTAAATTCTACACTGAAAGGTGCTATCAATCAGCTGCATGGCTAAAGCTCCACCTGAAGTGAGGACAGTCCCACTATGGGCCAGATAAGAAGGACCTCACTCCGAGTTTTGCATGCTCAAGATGTGGACTTCGGTGCAGAGCAAGACCATTAGCTGCAGTGCTGGCCCTGAGCCTTACAATGTAATGGTCATGGTTGGCATGCTTCCTATAAAATCATGGCTTGTAAAGGAAGCAATGTCCCTAAAGATTTGCTGCACTTGAGATGTTTGTATATATGGTTTATTGTTGTAATTATTATTTGCTTTTTGGTTATTTATGTATTGTGTACTATGTACGTATAATGTGTGTATCTGCATGTATTTAAAACGAAACTGATGTTTTTTGCACAGTAGGACCCCATTGTAAATTAGCTGATGCTAAATTGGGTTTTATCCTGTTTCTGATATCAGAAATAAACTTTTTACTACTACTACCACTATTTATAAATGAGAGCATACAGTTAACTATGAAGTGTTAAATATGAGGAGGCCAGGTGAAGCCAGCAGCCATCTGTTAGGTATCGGTAAGTTGGGCAATATGATTGACTGAAAGGATTGACTGATACAATATACTGATATGACTGACTGACTGATGAGATTGACTGATGAGACTGACTGATAGGAATGCTTAATATGATTGACTGATATGAGCAAAGCCAGTGAAAGCAAGCCAACCAATTCCATTACGGAAGCCAAATTAATGGTGTCATAGAAGATGGGTGATCAAGCTGAGGTTTAGCACAATTGAATAAATGAGGTTCCGTAGTGATTGCTATGGTTGCAGTATAACTAGAGAATTGATATGATTAGCATGAATACCTTAAATGCCATTAAGGTGGAGTTAGGTTATTCGAGTAAGGAGAGTTTGCAACATAGTAATGGAATGCTATGAATATCTTGAAAGCCATGAGGCTGCGAGGTTAATATATTTATGCATGGATAACTGAGACGCTATCAAGACAAAGGTGTAACGTAAAATCATATAGCTTACGTAAAGCATGCTCCTGCTAGATGGAGCCACGATGCCCCACTGTGACATCACAGTCCCCCACCATGGGAATAACAGGGAAGTCACAAGATGAGCACGATAAGACCAAACAGTAACTGTAATGTTGGTAGGGGAACCCCAGCCCCCCCAAAAAATAAAATAAAGCCAATTTAAATGCTAAAGTTTCAGTATGGGGAAGTCAGAACAGATTGCTGAGGTTTTGGTAAAGGTATGACTTGGTAATATTATGAAATATAAACAAACGAGCCTGAATAACACAATAAGGTATGAATTAAAGGAACTTTTTCAGATAAGCTGAAGTAGAAAACCCCAAATGAGAGGAAGCAGCATATGAGAATTGTAAGGTTGAGAAAGGCAGCTACCCAGTTGAAACTAGCACTGAGTGAAGCCAGTCCAGGTGCAAACAATTAAGGTGGAGGTGCACACTGTTACAGGCATGGAGAAAAAGTGTAGCTGAAACATACAGAGAACAATAGCAGGTAAACTGAGGGAGAAATGGAACTGAGAGCACACAAGAAACAATTATAAAATCCTGAAGGATAGATTTAAGGTAAGGAAACAACAAATGTAGCACAGGGTAAAACTTGTAGCCCCCCCACAAGCAAATGGAAGAAACAGCACAAGAGAAGAGAAGCAGTCACAGGCAGCAGAGAAGCACACAGCAGCTGTTGACAGTAGCAAAATAGGGACCCAGAGGTAGGCAGAGAAACACAAACCAGCAGAAAGATGAGCACAAACCAAGCAGAAAATCCAAAATCAGTAGAGGAGGGAGACAAACACTAAAAGAAGCAGAGCTTCCAGCTGGGAATGGTAGAGTCCAACAGAGCCTCCAGATGCAAAGAAAAATGCTTCTGAATGAAGCAGGAAGGAAGAGTTTAAATAGGTCGGGGGTGGCTGTTGCTTCAGCCACTAAACCACAGGATAAAGCCTTTCAATTGTTTAGGAGGTCTGCTGTGGAAGTTTGCTTATAACTATTTTGTAGATTTTCACAAATGAAATTTGACTGAGTTACATAATAACTCTGGCACTTGGTGTGTGTTGTTGTGTATCCAGACTACAGACCAGTTTTCCTAATAAAAGAACTTATGTAATAGACAAAAAAAGAAATACTAAAAAAAGTGTCCTCTGGGAATTTTCCTGGAGGTAACATAGTCAAAAAATTAATTTATAATAAATTAAAAAGTAAATCTCCCTTGGCTTTGCTATGTTTGGAGTTACCTGCTTCGGCACTCCACCTTTAAATAGGGCTGCACCACTGTCATAGGCATGTGTGTGGGGCGGTTTGGCACCCCATGTATGTAAAAAGTCATCCAACCAAATTTTAATAATGATTATTATAATTTTTTTGGGGGGGTCTGCTGGACTCAGCCAGGACTGTCACTCCTGAACCAGTTAGTCTCCCCTACAAGCCACCGTTGCTCAGCCACCCAATAGATAGTGATACACAATTGGCTTCAGCACATCAGTGTGCGCCATCTTGGGTGGTCCACTCATGAGCAATTTTACTTTGGCTGCAATGTGCAGTCACACACCATTTCAGAGGGATATATAAAAAACAGTCTTCACGCTCTTGCCTACTCACTGCCATGACCGGGGTTTATGACTGCTTCTGCTGCTCTGGGAGGGGATTGGGAAGATGCCATGTCAGGAGAACAACACTACCACTCACTGTGGCTACTGCCCATCCACCACACTCCAACATGATGCATCCGACCACCACCACCACCAACTAGGGACATAAACCGAGGAGGAAAAGGGTTACAACAGTGATGGTACTGATCAAAATCTTGAGGCTGGACCTGGGTCCCACAGCTCGGATGGATGGCACACACTGTGGTCAAGACATTGAAGCTGTCTTCAAGCAAGAGGGAACACCAGCAGACTGAGAAAGTCACAGATGTTCTTTTCTGTCCTCTGCCCCATCGGTCTCCGTGCTGCAGCAAGGCAATTTAACTTTGTCCATGATAGATGTCACTAAATACAGGGCATGATCTCTTATTTTGGAGTTAAGTAAGAGTCTCTTACTTAGCTATAAAATCCAGGAAAATTCACCATTTACAATGATGTTTTAAAAACATTTCTTTGGGGGCATGCCCCTAGCTTTGAGAGGATTTTGGCCCCCTTGTTCACTGACTCTACACACACCTCTGACCATTGTTTTCATATTTTTAGCTTAAAGAAACTGGTGAAATCTGGCAATAACTAAAGCCAGCATCTGATATTCCAAAGTCAGCTGTAGCCAAATCCCATAAGAATGTAGGATTACTGTTGACTGAGCTTCCTGGCAGCATATATATTATTGAAGTCTTCATACTGTCATAGTGAGTGAAGACAGTTGAACTAATTTCAGTCATAAAATAGATCAATATGTAGGGTGCATAAATGATACACAAAAGTAGGTACTTTCCAATCTGTGTGGTTTCTCTAAGTATACATGCAATCAATAGTTTGAAGTTCAGCTCAAAACATCAGGGGTATGCAAATACATGTGTGTGTGTCTGTGTGTCTGTCTGTCTGTCTATGTCCGTGTGTGTGTGTGTGTGTGTGTGACTAAAAAAGATTTCAGTTGGTACTACATTCTTTCTGGATTGTCACTACTCAGACCTCACAACATAGTAACATAGACAGCTGACTCATACTAAACTTAACACTTATCTTTAAAATCTACCAAAAAGAAAAGAAGATGGACACATTCCAATTTGTGTAGTTTCTGTAAACACACATACAATCAAAAGCCTCAAAAGCCTAATGGATTAGTGTGTCAAACTGTTGCCCTGTTGGAACAAGTGTGTTACACACACACACACGAGCAACTGAATACCTGGATGGTGCCTTGTTTCTGAACACTACCTAGATCAAAGTTGCCAATTTTTAACCAGCTTAGGGTATTTTTCATTTTGACAGTCCAACCTTTTGGGTTACTTCTCTTCTGACAAAACATTAGAAGAGTCTGAATCCACTACAACCACAAGATTTTTCTGGGTTTCCTTAAGATTTAAGAGCTGTACCACTGTGATATGACATCCTTTGGCTGAGATGTTAAACTGTGATCCTGCCTGCCTTTTCTGGTGCTTGTTCAGGTGGACATTAAAGATCAGGAAAACAGAAGCCCTGGACAGTGACACAACAGCATCATATTAAGCTGTGGTTTCAAACATGTGGAAACTGCTGCGGGACAAGGCAATAAAAAAGTGCTAACAAAATGAGCAACTTGGCAGAAGTTGAACAGTATGCGGTGAAAGACAAAGAATCTCAATGTGCAAGCACTGAGGCAAGGATTAACCCAAAGGGCATTGGCCAGGAAACCAAGTTTCAAAGAAATACAAAATCACATATACCCCCATAATGCAAATCACCACAGAATATTATGCTGGTTCAACTTTAAGCAGAAATGCATGGTGCCAAAAGGCTTCTCACACAGTCTGCAATGGGTGCCAATAAAAGACACAGACACATGTTTCATCCTATCAGGACTCATCAGTGTGCCTCATCTGTATCAAACCCCAGTGGAATGAACCAGCTACCCTAAGTTGGTATGTCTGGGTTATGTTGTGGTGTGCCCAATAAAAACAAGCTAAAAGACAAAGAACCTCAATGCACAAGCACTGAGGCAAGGGTTACCCCAAAGGGCATTGGCCAGGAAGCCAAGTTTCAAAGAAATACAAAAATCACACATACCCCCATAATGCAAAGCATCATGGGCTATATATGCAAATCACCACAGAATATTATGCTGGTTCAACTTTAAGCAGAAATGCATGGTGCCGAAAGGCCTCTCACACAGTCTGCAAAGGGTGTCAACAGAAGACACAGACACATGTTTCAACCTACCATGATTCATCAGTGTGCTTTGTCTGTATGAAATCCAAGTGGAATGAACCAGCTACCCTAAGTTGGTCTATCTGAGTTATGTTGTGTTGAGCCTTTGGGGTAACCCTTGCCTCAGTGCTTGCACACTGAGGTTCTTTGTGTTTTAGCTTGTTTTTGGTTTTTATTGGGCTCACCACAACATAACCCAAATAGACCAACTTAGGGTAGTTGGTTCATTTCACTGGGGTGTCATACAGATGAGGCACACTGATGAGTCCTGGTAGGATGAAACACATGTCTGTGTCTTCTGTTGGCACCCTTTTCAGACTATGTGAGAGGCCTTTCAGCACCACGCATTTCTGCTTAAAGTTGAACCGCATACTATTCTGTGTGATATATACAGCCCATGATGCTTTGCATTACGGGGTATGTGTGATTTTGTATTTTTGAAACTTGGCTTCCGCTGCGCGCTTTGGTAATTTTGCCTCAGTGCTTGCGCACTGAGTGTCTCTTTGCCTTTGCTTGTTTTTGTTTTATTGGGCTAACCACAACATAACCCAGGTAGACCAACTTAGGGTAGCTGGTTCATTTCACTGGGGTGTCATACAGATGAGGCACACTGATGAGTCCTGGTAGGATGAAACATGTGTCTGTGGCTTCTGTTGGCACCCTTTGCAGACTGTGAGAGAGTTTTTTCGGCACCATGCATTTCTGCTTAAAGTTGAACCAGCATAATATTCTGTGGTGATTTGCATATACAGCCCATGATGCTTTGCATTATGGGGGTATGTGTGATTTTGTATTTCTTAGTATGCAGTGAAGTTTATTAGCACAGACTGTGATACATGACAAAATGAAACAACCACATTGATACCCCAGTGCTTCAAACCATGCAGTTCTTCTTATGCAGCATGCACTTATGTTTAATATTTCTTATTATGTGGCAGATTTCTTCTTGGTGTATTACATGTAAATAACCACATACATATAAATACAATTGCCATCTTTAATACATGTATATGTACTACATGTTAACTTGCAATTTGGTTATAACTTTCTCCAGCTGATGTCATCGCTGGGCTTTGCACAAACATTTGTTTCTGCAATCCACAGCCACAGTCATGCCTTGGACTTGGTGTTCTCACAGGGGCTTGAGATCTCTGACATCAAGATCAGTCCAGTTAATTGGTCAGATCATTGTACAGTAAGGTTTTCCTTTGGGTACCCCCCCATTAGTACCTTCTCTGAGGAGATGGTCCACTAGTATCCTTTGAATGGGTTGTCCCCAGAGGGACTGATGGCAGTGATGGATCTTTCTCACATGTTGTATGTGCAGTACCTTTGGATAAGGTTGTTGTAGCCTATAATGAGGCTGTTTTCAAGGCACTCAACACTGTTGCACCACTTCATGTATAACCCAGGTTTTTGCACTTCAGAGTCAAAGTTTATTAAGTACAAGTGTATAATCTTACGACAGACACTTTAAAAAACAGTACAAAAAGCAAACATCTGATAAAAAAGATTATTGCATATTCATCACTTTTCTCTTAATACAGATTACAATTTCATGACATTACATGCTTCAAGATAAAAATGGATAGCAGCTTATGAATACACAGTATTATTTCCCTCAATAAATGTATTTAGTATTTCCTCTCTTCTCAGCCCAGAAATTAAGGGGTTAATCCATTTTACCCTGATAGAAGATAACACTGGACAATCCAGCAATAACATTTCCTTGGTTCTTTATTTTTTCCCCACGGCACCATTTGTGACATATAATGGAAATAAATATCAAATCTCATTCTAGCAAGTGTCTTTCTATGCAGAGAGTTCTGATGCCACAGTAGATAATCTTGACTACGAGTTTTCACATTCAAAGTGTGATATTGCAAAAACAGGGAAGACGAGATCTTTGCTAGATCATTTTGTAATGCTATGTCTTTCCAGCAAATTTTTATCTTTTCAACATAAGGCGCTAACTCAGCCAAATTCAAATGATCAAATATTGAAGACATCCCACTCTTTTTTACCACATTATCCAGCCTGCTAAACCAAAATATAAACTTTATACCTTCTCTATGATACCTTATTGCTTTGTTCCAACAAGCATATCTTAAAACAATACTGGGGTTTTGCACCAACTTTAGCCAGTAGTTCAAGGCTCTAGTTTTTGCTGCAAATGATAAGGTAAAGTAAAGGTAAGGTAAAATGTATTTATATAAGGGGCCCTTCCTGAGCTCAGGGTGTCTTTACAAAAATTTACAACATAACAATAAATTTAAAATCCATAATAATTAAAACACATTTAAACATCACAGACATTAAGTTTCTAGGAATGCTTCTTTGAATAGAAGGTTTTAAGGGCTTTTTTAAACCCTTCTACAGTCAGACTATCTTGTATCTGATGAAGTAGAGAATTCCACAGGGTAGGTGCCATAAAGGCAAAAGTTCTTCCTCCAGATGTTTTCAGGGTTACCCTGGGAATCTCTAGCACTCCCTCATCAGAGGATCAGAGAGAGTGGAAGGGACAGTAAGAAAACAGGAGCTATTTCAGGTGGAGAAGGCCCAACCCGTGTAGGGTCTTATAGGTCAGCAATGCAACCTTGAAGGTGATCTGCCACTGTACAGGCAGCCAGTGCAGTTCACGCAGCACAGGTGTTATATGACTGGATCTAGGACTTCCAGTCAACAACCTGGCCACCGTGTTCTGCACTAGCTGCAAACAGAGGATATCCACCCCCGGTAGCCCTAGATAAAGCGCATTGCAGTAATCAAGACTGGTAACTAAGGCATGGACCAGGGTAGGGAGATCTTCAGGTGGGACCAGGTGTTTCACCTGTGCTATATTCCTTAGATGGAAAAAGGAAGATTTGACTACAGCCAACACCTGTGCCCTCAGGGTCAGGCCCTCATCAAACATAACACCAAGGTTATGAACCTGGCCAGAGGCCGGAAGCGGGTCCCCCCAAGAAATAAACCTGAGGGTTTCCCTGTCCACGAACCTAACATCCTCACCCTTGGGTCCACCACCAATACTTCTGTTTTACTTGAGTTCAGCCTAAGCCAACTGGTACTCATCCAGTTCTGTATCTCCAGCAGGCAGTTGTTAAACACTGTGATTGAATCAGACTCCTGCTCAGCCACAAAAGACATGTAGAGCTGAGAATCATCAGCACAGCAATGAAAACTCAGCTCATACCATCTTATAATGTCCCCCAATGGAAGCATATACACCGCAAATAACATGGGGGACAACACTGAACCATGTGGCACCCCACAGGGCAGGCAGTGAGGGGCCAAGGAATAAATCCCTGACAACACTCTCTGAGTCCTGCCGTCAAGGAAAGATTGAAACCAACTGTGGACCACCCCTCTTAGTCCACAGAAGAACCACAGGCACTTGAGCATCACTCCATGATCTACAGTGTCAAATGCTACTGAGAGATCAAGGAGAACCAAGATGGACTGAGCTCTCTGATCTTTCGCCATCAAGAGATCATTTAGTACCCATACCAGGGCTGTCTCAGTGCTATGCCATTTTCTGAAGCCAGACTAGAGAGGGTCTTAGATACTGTGGCTGGCTAAGTGACCCTGCAGTTGCAAAGCAACCACCTTCTCGATAACCTTCCCTAAAAAGGGAAGGTTTAAGACTGGTCTGTAGTTTGCTGGGTAGTCGGGGTCAAGGGAGTTTTTTTTCAGAAAGGGGTGAACTACTGCCTCCTTTAAGGGATCTGGAAAGATCCCTCTCTCCAATGAAGCCATCACTATCCCAGTCAGGATCGGCCAATGACCTCTACACACCCCACTAGCAGGCGAGTAGGGCCGGATCCAGACTACAGTAGGTAGGTCACAAAGTCTGGACAATCCTCACTATATCCATGACTACCGGTTGGCTAAAGGTGAACCAAGTCAACTGGGCATTAGTACCACTCGGTTGATCCATGCAAGACCCAATTGGAAGGCACTGGCTGATCTCATTCCTGATGGTGGACACCTTATCAGCGAAGAGCAGTGCAAACTCCTCACACTGTAACTATGACAATGCTCGACCGGCATGAAGACAGGCTGGATTGCACAGTCTGTCCACAGTCTGAAAGAGCAGGGCCGGTCTGTTCCTCACTGTAGCAATTTCCCTGGACAGGAACTCTGCCTTCTTATGGGAAATTGCTGATTAGTAGATCTTATAATGATCCAATGATCTAAGCTTGTCCACCTGCAGGTGAGTTTTCTACCAGCGTCTCTCCAATCTTTGACCCTGTCTCTTCAACCTACGGATCTCCCCGGTAAACCATGGAGCCCCCCGGGCAAATAGTACAGGGGTGAACATGAGTTGGAGCAATGACATCCAGAGCCCCCACAACTGCCCTATTATAAGTCAGCACCAGGGGCCCTGGATCAGTGCTATCCATTGGCAATCCCAAGAAGTCCAGTTCTGTCATTAGGCCCTCCGAGGTAACTCCTCCCAAAGGACGGAACTGTACTATCTCCTTAGGGGCAGGCCTCTTTCAGGGGGCTTCGAAACTGAACCTCAGGGTGTGATGGTCAGACAATCTGATAGGCTCCACCTCCACATTGGAGAGTTCCATCCCCAGATGGAATATCATGTCCAATGAGTGTCCCCCCTCATGAGTTGCAGAGGTAACAACTAGTGTCAGGCCCAATGAATCTGTCAATTGGAGGAGGTTTTGTCCAAAAAGTGAGAGTTCATCATTGACCCAGGCATTAAAGTCCCCCAAAATTAACCATCTGGGGGACTCCAATACCCTCTTGGTGATGAAGTCTGCAACCTCCCTCAGGAATTCCTTCCACCACCTGGTGAATAGTAAATGAGAAGGATCCTGTAGCCTGTACTTGCACCCACAATACACTCAAAGGAATTGCTACAACCAGCTGGCACCTCCCTGAGATCCAGTTCCTGTCTAAAACAGACTGCAAACCCCCGCCCCTACAGTCCACTCTCGGGGGTGAATCACAGAGAACCCGGCCAGAATTGCAGACTCTAAAATAGGACCCGCATTCTCATCCAGCCAGGTCTCGGTGATGTAAGCCAGGTCAACAGATGCAACAAGATCTGCCACCATACTATACCAGTTTCTAATCTTAAATGAGCACCAGACACTGCCACAGGTAATGTTAGAGTGTTTCTAATGAAAAGATTTTGAATTGATTCTAAATTAGAAACAAACTCCTCAGTTTCCCAGATTTCCACTGTGTATAGCATTAATGCTTTAGCTTTTGCAGTATAGGCATCTGTCATTGCCTTAAATGAGTTATCTGAAAAAGTTTTACCAAACCTATTTAATCCCAGAACAATCTGCCTCCCTTTTTATGTCTGCTTGCGTGCATGCACAAGAAACATATTGCGGCAGCTTGCTGCAGTAGCGAGTTGTGGAGGTGCAGCAGTGTTGCGGCCAATGCCAGCAATCCATTTTGGGGCTGGTGTCTGTGGCACAAATAGAGGAGCACGCTGTTGATGACAGCAGTATTGGAGCATGCCACCAACTTGAAAGAAACTCGCTGCTGCAATCAGGGAGTGCACTGTCATTAACAATCAGCTGTTTTTGCTGCTGGAGCGGTCCCTGATTAAAGCAGTGAATTACAGCTTGCCTTGTGTGGTGTCCCATTTAAATAATCATGGAGGTGGCTATCACTGTCTGCCTCTCACAGTCCCCACGGAAGCCAACGGACAGCCGTTGCCTCTCACTGTCCCCATGAAAGCTGATGGGGGTGCCCAATCCCCCTCTCAGAATGTCCCCTCACCCCCCATAGTTCATTTGTCGACAGGGTAGCCCAATCCCCATCGGCATAACGTCCTCACATTTGTTTTAAATTAACATGGTGGTGGCTATCGCCGTCCACCTCTCACAATGCCCATGAAAAGCCTATGGGGTGCCCAATCCCCCTGTTGCCATGCCTCTCCCAAGTTAATTTGCCAATGGGGGAACCCAGTCCTTGTTGGCATAATGTCCACCCCCCGTTTGTTGTGTGCCGAGGGGGTGCCCAATCTTCCTCAGCTACAGACCACACCCCCAACAAACACCCAGGTGGCACACTGGGAGCCCACCCAGTGTTCCAAACTACCTGGAAAAGAAAACCTTCCCACATTGTTTTTTGGGTTCCTGAAAAGAAAAAAACGACCTTCGCTGTCTCAGTGCCCCTCCCCAACCAACACCCACCCTGCACACTCCACTTCCCCACCCCCATATTTACTTCCAGAGCCTGACACAATTATCATCGGTGGACCAGGAACCCATATGCACTCTTCAAAGCCGACCGAGAACTGAAGAAATGCCAGTAAGCCGTATAATGGCATAAATGGGGGTTTTCCAACTTATGTGGATATCTCAGTCATTTTTTTGAATTTTGGCACCAAATTTTCAACATGGGGTTCTTGGGACCCCATCTCATGAATGCAGTGACTGCCATCTAGTTTTTTGGTCCCGAAAGGTGATTTCACAGTCACTGCGCAGAATCACCTTTCGGGACCGATTAACAAAATTACAGTGTCACTGTTCATGAGGTGGGCTCCCAAAAAGCCTATTTTGAAAATTTGGTGAAAAAATTCCAAAAAATAACTGTGTCATGAGTGTGCATTGCGCAGTTTCCATGCACATCCATAACTTTGAAAATTTGTAATATTTTCAGTCCAGATTTTAAACATTGCCATTTTTATACACCTCCTTATGAACAGTACAGCTGTCATTTTTTACATCCTGGCCAAAATGTGTTTTCACACTTCTTGTGCAGAATAGTGCGGTCACTGTGGAAAATCAGTGTTCAGAACAGATTAAGAAAATCACAGTGACACTGTTCATGAGCAGAGATCCCAAAATGCCTGTGTTGAAAACCTGGTGACAAAAGACCATAACATAACTATGTTACTGGCGTGCGTTGCGCAGTTTCCATGCACACTCGTAACTTTGAGAATTTGTAATATTTTCACTCAAGATTTTCAACATTGGCAGTTTTGTACACCTCCTTATGAACAGTATAGCTGTCATTTTTCACATCCTGTACGAAATGTGTTTTCGCACATTTGGCGCTCAATGGCGCATTCACTGTGGGAAATCTATGTTCAGGACAGATTAAGAAAATCATAGTGACAGAGTTCATGAGCAGAGGTCACAAATGCCTATTTCAAAAATTTGGTGAAATAATTCCACTAAAAGACTGTGTTACGAGCATGCATTGCGCAGTTTCCACGTGCTCTCATAAGTTCGAGCATTTTTAATATTTTCATTCCAGATTTTCAGCACTGCCATCTCTTCACACCTCCCTATGAATGGTACAGCTGTCATTTTCCATATCCTGCCCAAACTATGCTTTCACACATCTGGTGCAGAATGGCATGGTCACTGTGAGAAATCGACATTCGGGACAGATTAACAAAATCACAGTGCCACTGTTCATGAGCAGAGGTCCCAAATGCTTTTATGAGGTGGGGTCATAAAAAGACCATTTTGAAAATTTGTAGTGCAAATACCAGCAAACACCTGGGGCATTAGGATTTCTAACCATAATGTCCCACCCTGTATAGACTGACAGGCGTCAGGGGTGTGCCTTTGGATTGCCAGCTGTAATGCTCATGCCATTCAACCCCCACCTCCACCCTGAAGCCAGTGACAGGCATCGAAGTGTGCCTTGGACTCTTCAGCCCCAGAGTTCACCCCATTCTCCTATACTGCACCCATTTCAGCGTATGTCCTTATGAAATGGGGTGACTGTAGTGCCAAACTCCCCAAGGCACAATTCAACACTTGTCAGTGTCTGGAGGCTAAGGTAAGGTGAAATGCCGTGAGTGTTATGGGTGAAGACCCAAAGGCACACCACAATGCCTGTCCATCTCTGCAGGCTGGAGGTGGGGTTGGCATGAGTTCAATACTGCACTGCCATTCCTATTCTGCATCTGTCTAACTACTGCACATCCAATGCTAATATCAGCAAGCAAACATTCAACATTGACAAATGCTTTGTTTTGTTAGACTCAATATGGTTTCACCAACACACTGTAGTTTATCATTAATTGTGCCCATAAATAATTATATTCTTTTACTTCCAGTAATTTTATGTTATTAAGCTTCCATGAGCATCTTTTTTTTATAGACTTTCCCAATTTTCATTATTTTACATTTCTCACAGTTTAGTTCAAGTGAAAGCTCTGATAACACCTTAGCAACAATTTCTATTGCTTTTTGCAGGTTGGTAGCCAATTTTGAAATGAGCACAGCATCGTCCGCATATGCCAAAATGCTCACCTTATAGCCTTGTATACATGGGACATCAGTGTGATGTTTATTTAATTCTCTAATAATCTGATCAATATAAATATTAAAGAGTATGGGGGCCAATAGACATCCCTGTTTTACTCCTTTCTTTACCAATATCTTATCAGTGAGTTTGCCATCTGTACAGTATCTAATACCCAAAGAAGTGTTAGTGTATACCATAATAACCATCTCTAAAGGTTTTGATTCCACCCCCCAGGCCAATAATATTTTCCACAAAGTTTCTCTATTTATATTATCAAATGCTTTTTGGAGGTCAAGGAAGCAACCATATAATCCACCTTTCCTTAAGTTGATATGTTTACGAGCTAGATAGTCCAATATAAATATATTATCCATAATGCCCCTTTTGTTTCTAAAGTCAAACTGATTTTCTGGTAGTACCACTCTATCCTCTATCCATCTAAGTAGTATCTCAAGCAATATTCTTGAAAATATTTTTGTAGGAATATAAAATTAAAAAGATGCGTCTATAATTTTCAGGCTTAGATTTGTCTCCCTTTTTGAATAAGGGTACTATTTCCGTTACCAACCACAAAGGGGGATCTTATTAATCTCAATCACATATTAAAAGATGATAAACAGTAATTTGGTGCACCAGTCTGTATTAACCTTGAACATTTCAGCAGGCAGATCATCTACCACAGCAGCTTTATTGTTTTTTCATTTTGTTATATGTCTCGTTATTTCTTTTATTGTTAACTTACCCAAATTTCTGTTTGATATACATAGCTGTTATTATTATCTACAGTATAACAACTGGTTCTAATTCCTTTACTGGATACTTTAACGAGCCTCCATAAAGTTTACTGTAAAACTCCACCCATATACTGGGAGGAATTATTGCTTCAATATTACTTGATATCATACTTTCGCCTTGTGCCATTAAGATCCAAAATTGTTTTTCTTTCCTAGTTATAACATCTTGTAATTTACTTCATAAGTGGAGATGAAATTGATTTGTGGGGAGGGAATCTAAGTACAGCTTTGCATTCTTTTTTTTAATTCTGTTAGCCTTTTAAATAATAAAATATCTGGAAACTTCACCACATATCTTCCCACTTTATTAATGTCCGATTTTAATTTTCTGCACTGTTTGTTGAACCAAAGGGCCTTGTCACTGCTATAAACTGAATTGGGATTTAACTTTTGCTAAAATGCATGAGAAACAATTATATCTAGAATTAGGCCAAAATTGTCCAAAACACCAGATCTCTTTTTTAAAATCTTCCAACAGATAAACCACTTCCTCTTTGTTTTACAATTCCATTATTCTCTCAGGCATAGACGAATTCCACTTTATTTGTTATCACTGTAAATATAAAAGCGTTTTTCTCCTCTTGATATGGTCTAGCTCTATAACTGGGCAGCTTAAGTTGTAAAAATATGGGTAAGTGATCACTGCTGTGTTTTTTTCCTACCCCAAAGGATTTAATTAAGTCCCATTGAAAAGTATCAATGAACACATAATCCAGGACTGAACCTATTCCTGATACTGTGGAAAAATGAGTAAAAGACCCTTTTAAGTCTCCCTTGGCACATCCATTAATTATATACATACACAGATACATAGAAATTGTCAGCAGATAAGGAGTGCTAGGCCCATCTAGTCTGCCCGTAAGCCCTATACTTGTATGCAGTCACTGACCCTAAGTTATCAATGGCTTTTCATCACTCCCTCCCACCCAATGTTCCCTTGTACCTGTCCCAAGCATGTTTAAAACCCTCCACTGTGCTTGCCCCCACCATCTCTTGTGGCAGACTGTTCCAAGCTTCCACCACCCTTTCGGTGTAGAAAAACTTCCTCATGTTACCTCTTAATCTACCCTCTCCAAACTCATATTGTGTTTTCTCATTCTGATATCTGTTCTACAGTGGAAAAAATCACACACCTATCCTTTTTTATGCCCTTGAGGTACTTCAAAGTTTCTATCATGTTCCCTCTTTCTCTCCTCTCCTCCAGTGAGTACACATTGGGGTCTCTTAGTCTCTCCTCATGTGTTTTGTGATGCAAGCCATGTACCATCTTTGTCGCCCTTCTCTGGATAGCCTCCACCTTCTCTATGTCCTTAAGCATGTGTGGTCTCCAGTACTGCATGCAGTAAACCAGGCGAGGCCTTACCAGTCTTTTATTCAATGGCATCACCACCTCCTGTCTCCTGCTAGTAATGCCTCTGTCTATGCACCACAGCATGACGCTGGCCCTCCATAGAAACATAGAAACAGAAAACATAGACTGACAGCAGATAAGAACCACTTGGCCCATCCAGTCTACCTATTTCCCTACCTATTGTATAAGCTGCAGATTGTAGTTAACGAACAGGCTACTTCTTCCTACCTACCACTAGAATTGCCTTATGTCTGTCCCATGCATTCTTGAATTCTCCCACTGTTTTTGACCCTGTGACCTCCTCAGGAAGGCAATTCCATGCGTTCGCCACCCTCTCCATGATAAAAATACTTTCTTGTGTTGCCCCTGAGCCATCCCCCCTCTAGCTTCAAATTGTGCCCCCCCCCTTGTTCTTGCACATCTCTTTTTCTGAAATATGCTACCCTCTTGGACTTTGTTGATTTCCTTGAGGTATTTCAAAGTTTCTGTCATGTCCCCCCCTCCCTCCTTTCCTTGAGGGTATACATATTAAGCTCCTTTAGTCTCTATTTGTATTGCTTCTGGTGCAAACCCTGCACCATTTTTGTTGCCCTCCTGTGGACTATCTCCATCATGTGTATGTCCTTGCAGAGATGGGGTCTCCAGAACTGCACACAGTACTCCAGATGAGGTCTCACCAACTGTCAGTACAGAGGGATAACAACTTCCTATTTTCTAATGGTGACACCTCTCCCTATGCATCCCAGTATCCACCCAGCCCTCCGTACTGCCCTCTCACATAGCTTGTCTACCTTTAGTTCATCTGATATGACTATGCCCAGGTTCCTCTCCATTTTTATTATTGTTAGTACCCCCCCACCGCAATAACTGCTTCCCTCTTAAGGTGGGGGATGTGTGACAGGGAGCTCCTGCCACTCTTGAGGACCGATCTTTCCTTAAATCTGTTGCAACAGTTCTATTTTTTAGCCTAATCTATTCTTTACAATTTCTAGTCCATATAGTTGGCCACCTATGGGCATTCTCTTCCCTTTCTTGACTATGCTATAGTGTCCTCTTTAATTTTCCTTGTCCCTCTCAGGTCCTCATACAGAGAGGTTATTGTGGTGACCTCCGAGCATATGTAAAACAACAGGTTGTATTTATCATTGTTAGATTTAGTATGTAATAGCACTACTATGTCATAAAATACCTTGATGTAGTGTATATACCTTATGTTTATGAAACGTGTAAATGTTGAAAATACCATGGCACTAGGTGTTTTTGATAATGGTAAAAAGTACTAGGTGACTATCATAGAAATTAAGTAAGTTGTACTATTTAAAATGCATGTAAATTGCTGCAAACTGAACAAGTCTGAAATTCCATGGTGATTTACATATATCCTTTGATGCTTTGCATCATGGAAGTATGTATGATGTTGTATTTCTTTGAAACTTTATTTGTTTCCAATGCCCTTTGGGGTAACCCTTGTTTCGGTGTTTCTGCACTGAGGTTCTTTGTTTTTAGCTTTTTTTTTTTTTTACTTTTTAAGCACCCACTACCCAAGCAAACGGGGCCCAAATAGGGATGAAGGGTTTATACTGAAAAGTGGTTAGATCAGAGATCAGTGTCAATAGGTGCTGGCTAAGTGCAGAGAAAGGACATACATAGTCTGTTGCTGCAAACGGATGTACTGAAGAAGGAATATGGCATTGCAGAAGCTTATTTCCTGGATTTTGAATAAACATCACTCAGAGATTGGGTGTTGAACGTGATGTTCGGTGTCTGGTCCATCTATTATCCCACAACAGCTCCACACACACACCCATTGTGTACTCTTCCCCTGGGTTTTTGTTTCCCAGGTGCATTGCTTTGTATTTTTTTGCATTGAATCTAAGCTCCCATATGTTTGACCATTCCTACAACCTTGCCAAGTATCTTCTCATCCTTTCTACTGCCTTGTGTATCAACCCTGTTGCAGATCTTTGTGTTGTCTGCAAAGTGGCATACTTTTTCTTCCAGTCCCACCACAATGTCACTTATAAATACATTAACAAGGACTGGTCCCAGTACTGAACCCTGCAGTACTCCACTAGTAAACCCCCTTTCTTTGGAGTAGACTCCATTTACTATTACCCTTTCTGCCCTGTTGTCCAGCCAATTTTTTACCCAAGCTACCACCCTGAGACCCACTACCAGGCTGGCTAACTTGTTTATTAATCATTTGTGTTGGACTGTGTCAAATGCCTTGCTAAAGTCTAGGTGGGCCATGTCCACAGCCCTTCCCTGGTCTACTACTTTGATCACTCGGTCAAAGAAATATATTAGATTCATCTGAAATAACCTTCCCAGTGTGAATCCATGCTGCAGTGGGTCCTATGCCCCACTGGCCTCTAGGTACTCGACAATTCTTTCTTTCAGAAGTGATTCTATCATTTTCCGCACCACTGGGGTCAAACTAAAAGGTGTGTAATTTCTTGCCTCTGCTTTGCTCCCACTTTTGTGAAGAGGAATCACATCCTCCCTCTTCCAGTCCTCAGGTACCACACAATCCTCCCATGATTTGTTAAAAAGGATAGTCAGTGGTGTCACTAGTTCTCCCCTTAGTTCTTTTAGAATTCTGGGGTGAACCCCGTCAGGCCCAATCGCTTTTTCCGCCTTCAGCTTTAGGAGTTCTTTCAGGATCTTTTCTTCTATGAATGGACTGATATCAACCCCCCTATCCAGAGTGCTTCAATTGATTGGTTTAGGTACCTCCCTCCTCTTCTTTTGTGAATACTGAGCAGAAGTATTCATTCAGTATCCTGCTTTTTCACGCTCACCTTCTGCCCACCCACCCTCCCTTTATTATGCCTCACTATCTCCCTTGGTCTTTCTCCACTCCCTAATGTACCTATAAAAGGTTTTATCCCCCTTCTTAACTGAGCTGGCTATTTTTTCCTTAGTTTCGGCCTTTTCTATTCTGACTGCCTTCCCAACTTCCTTCTACTTTAACTGGTACAATTCTCTGTCTTGCTCTTTCAGAGTTTTCTTATACTTCCTGAATGCTATATTTTTCTTCCTACCCTTCCCCACCACCTCTTTTGAGAACATAGTGTTTTTTTTTTCCTTCGTTTTGATTTATTTGATTCACACAAAGGCTTGTTGCCTCAGTGATGGCAGTTTTGATTTTTCCCTATTGTTCCTCCACCCCTCATTCTTGCCCATTTGCTAGTGCTTTTCAGAGGCACGCTCTCATTTTGCCAAAGTCAGCCCTCCTAAAGTCCAGTACCCACATTTTAGTATGGCTTGACTCTAAGGCTGCATTTATCATGAACCACACTGTTTGTTGGTCACTTGTTCCCAGATGGCTACCCACTTCTAAATCTGAGATCCTCTCTCTGTTCCCATTTGAGAGTACCAGGTCTAAGATTGCTCCCTCCTGAGTGGGTTCCAACATTAGCTGTCTGAGGCATGCTCCCTGTAAGCATCTAGAATGACCCTGCTCTTGGATGTGGCTGCAGCAAAGATGCTCCAGTTAACATCTGGCATATTCAGGTCCCACATCAACAATATCTCCCCTTTTCCTGCCATCCTAAGGATACCTTCTATCATTTCCTTGTCCATTTCCTCCCCCTAAGACGGGGATCTGTATACAACCTTTGTGCAGATTGTGGTGCCATTTCCTGTCTCCAGGGTGACCCATAGTGCCTCTTCTTCTCCCTGTTTACCCTTTAGTTCTGTTGCTTTGATCCCTTGCTTTACACAGAGAGCTACTCCTCCTCCTCTTTCACCCTACCTGTCCCTCCTGTAGATAGTGTACCCTTGTATGTTGACATCCCTGTCATGGTTCTCTGTGTACCATGTTTCTGTGACTGCCATGATATCCAGGTGTCCCTCTTTCATCAAGGCCACTAGTTCAGGGAGCTTGTCACCCAGACTATGGGCATTAGTACTCATTGCCCTCCATTTTTTGATGGTCTTACCCCTTTTAGACTCATCCCTGACCTTACTGCCTTTGTCTTTTTCCATTTACCCCTGCCCTTCTCCCTATCGACTTCTCTACCTTGGTGTTTACCTCACTAACAACCTTGTTTTTGGGGGGGCTAGGATTTCCCTGATCCTTCTCAATGCCTCCCCCCTTGGCTAGTTTAAATGCTTTCCAATGAAGCAGTTGTTGCGCACTGCTTTGATACTTCAGAATGGTATTATCAGACATTAAAGCTAAAGTGGGAAATATTATAGTATCAGGAGTGCTTCCAGGCTATGGTCTTCAATACAAAAAAGGGGTATAAATACATTGAATGGGTGGCTCAGAGAGCTGTGCAGAAAGGAAAACTATAATTATTTAGACAACACAGATGCATTTAGAGACTTACGACTCTATAGACAGGATGGACTACACTTAAACAAAATGGGCTCAAGGTACCTGGCTAAGAGACTTAATGCAGAAATACACAATCTTTTAAACTAACAAATAGGGGGCCATGGGGACACCAGCAAAGAGTGATAGGAGATGGGAAGCACAAGATAATAGATTGAGTATATCAGGATGGAATTGCATATGGCTAAATGCTAGGATCCTTACCAACAAGTTTGAGGAACTTAAACAGATGATGCAGATTCAAGAAATGCACGTATGCACAATAACCAAAATGTGGTGGGATGAAAATGATACATGGGAACAAAATATGGCAGGATACACGCTATATAAAAAAAATCTAGGGAACATAGGAAAGGTGGAGGAGTAGCTATATATGTTTCAAACAACATCCAATCTGATGAGATAGCACTGAATGGACCACATGTGGTTAAAAGTAGTCCCTGCAAAATCACCTAAAATAATCAAAGGTTTAGTATATAGGGCCCCATCAAAAAAAAAAAAGAGGAAGACCTACAACTTGTCAATAAAATCTATACATTAAATCCAGTGGATAGAATCATAGTCATGGGTGATTTTAATCTACCTGGGATTAATTGGGAGAAGCTGAGTAGCACAAATAAGAGGGAATACAAGTAATTGTAAGCCTTTGAGCATATGGGCCTGGATCAAAAGATAAATGAAAAAACAAGGGGTACAAATACTCTCGATCTATTATTAACAAATATGGGAGATACTATTACAAATTGTAAAATGTTCATGCTATTAAGTACAACTGACCACTTAAGAATAGAATTCAAAATGAAAGAATAAATAAGGAAACAGGTAGGATTCACCACTACATTAAATTCTGGCAAAGCAAATTTTGAGAAAATTTAAACCAACATAAAACAATGGGGCTGGAAACAAGAGTTTATGGATAAATCTATAAATACTATATGGGATCTGTTCTGCAATAAAATAAATCAGGAAACCAATATTAACATCCCTGTTACACAGAAATACAATAAAACAAAATATAATGCACCAAGATGGCCAACACAAAAACATCAGAAAACTAACTAACAAAAAGAACAAACTTTACAAAAAAATGGAAATTAAACAAACATCAGACTAAATGGGTGCATTACAAGGAACTAGCTAAGAAATTAAAATTAGAAATAAAAAATCAAAGGCTAGCTATGAATTAAAACTGGCAACCAAGGTGAAGGATAATTACAAATCCTTTTACTCATATGTAAACAATAAACAGAGAAATACAGAAGGAGAAGGACCTCTAAAAAATCATATGGGGATGTAATCTCTGATATAAGAGACAAAGCCAATACATATAATAGGTATTTTGTATTGGTATTTAACTAAAAATAAATACTAATAAGGTCAAAGATACCTCCACTGGTAATAAGGCAAATAAGCACTTCATTATAGATGTGAAGAATGTGGAAGATAGTTTGAAAAATCTAAATCCAAACAAATCTCCAGGACCAGATAACCTACACCACAGAGTCCTTAAGGAAATACATCAGGAAATTGCTGCCCCTTAACATTTATATATCAGATTTCTATAGATACAGGAATAATGCCAGATAATTGGAAGGAAGCAACAATTATCCCTCTATACAAAAAAGGATCAAAAACGCACCCCTCCAACTACCGACCAGTAAGTTTGACATCAATACATCAAAAATACTGGAAGGTATAATAAAAGACAGGATAACTAACTTCATAGATAAAAAAACACCTTAATGACAGCACACAACATGGGTTTACAAAGGGGAGGCCATGTCAAACAAACCTCCTCAATTTCTACAAGACAATAAGGTATTTGGATGAAGGAAAATCGGTCGACATACTGTTCCTTGACTTTTCTAAAGCCTTTGACAAACTACCCCATAATAAAATAATGGATTCACTGTAACAACTAGGCCTAGAACCAATCATTGTGAACTGGGTGGAGGATTGGCTGACGGATAGGAAGCAGAGGGTTAGTGTCAGAGGGACTTATTCTGACTGGGAAGGGGTGACTAGTGGGGTTCCCCAGGGATCTGTCTTGAGGCCATGCCTCTTTAATATATTCATGGCATCATTACAATATGATAAACAAGAGGTATGGCTTTCAAAATTTGCAGATGATTGCAGACTAGGGGCAACGATAGATAAAACCTCCAACAACAGTCCAGTTCAGCCAGCACTGGAGCATATATTCAATTGGATCAACAAAACCGAACTACAGTTAGATTATGAGAAATGCACAAATATACATTTAGGCAAGAATAACCTATGCCACAGCTATATATTAAATAAAAAACCACTGAGGCCATCATAGATGAAAGAGATCTAGGAATTTGGATTTCCAATGACATGAAATTCACATCTCACTGTAATCACACAACACAGAAGGGCAACAGAATTGTAAATTATATTCTTAGGCATGTAGCATCTAGAGATAGTAAAGTTATATTGCCACTGTTCACATCA
Source organism: Neoceratodus forsteri (assembly GCA_016271365.2). NCBI lineage: Eukaryota > Metazoa > Chordata > Ceratodontiformes > Ceratodontidae > Neoceratodus > Neoceratodus forsteri. The sequence goes on from CM057452.1 coordinate 829,341,974, forward strand.
CTGGTTAGGCCTATTCTGGAGTACGGGGCACAAGTTTGGTCCCCATGTTTGAAAGGTGATATTGAGAGACTACAGAGGAGAGTGACTAGAGAAATAAACAACATGAAAGGTAGAAGTTACGAAGAGAGATTGCAGGAGCTGGATCTTTACTCTTTGGAGTATAGAAGAAAGAGAGGAGGCATGTATTTGGTCCATAAGGCCTGGTCCAATAGCAATCTTTGGGCGAGCATAGGATTAGAAATAAGGACACAAATTTATAATACAAGAGCACACCATATGCAGCTACAAACAAGGAATGCAAGATTACAGAGAACACAAAATTGGTTCAATCAAAGGGTGGTGCATGAATGGAACAAGCTGCCGCTAGAGGTGGTGGTCAGTGAAAGTACACAGGTCTTTAAAAACAGACTGGACAAATCATATAGGGAGATAGTTACATAAAGAGGAATGCAAGCCTACAGGATGAAAGTCTATTGACTCTGTATATAGCCTATGAATCCAATGAATATGATAATACCTAGGTCCCTTTCCTCTTTGGTGACAGTCAGCACCCCCCCCCCACACACACACACACACAATCTGTAGCTCTCCCTAGGAGTCCCCCTACCCAGGTGCATTATCTTGCACTTTTTTGCATTGAACCTCAGTTGCCACACCTCCAACCATCTTTCAAGTTTCTCCAGGTCCCTCTTCACTTTTTGCACCCCTTCTGGAGTATCCACCCTGTTGCAGATCTTGGTGTCATCTGCAAATAGGCAGACCTATATGCAAACCTACATGCAGAGTGTTATTACTTATCCAATTCAAGATTACTCTATCCCTACCATTTACCATACTATCCATATATGATCTACCTCCAATCTCAAGCACCTGGTCAATTTCCTCACCTATCTTTTTGTTTTCACCCAAATATAAGTAATTACTGGTTCAAGCATTCAGATCCCCCATACCCAATATTATTAAATCATTATACTTACTGATTATATATGAAATTTCTCTCTCGATATCTTCTAATTCCTGCAACACCATTTGTATTGTCATTTTAGGCTCCAAGTACATATTTTATATATATATATATATATATATATATATATATATAGATTTATGCCATTTTTCAGAAAAAGGTTAGTTATGAGACAGTGGTCCTTGTCAATTATAAGGGGATCTTTGTGCATCATAACATTTTTGGACAAAAGAGTCATAATCCCTCCCTTATTCCAACCAGAATTATTTTCAGATTTTTCTCCCTTTAATTCAAATTTAGTATATCCATTAATAGATACCTCTTGGCCATCCCCCATCCAAGTTTCTTGTAGTAAAATTATTTCATATTTTTTTATTTCCTCCATCCAGAATTGATCATCAGTCTTGTTCATAACTCCTGCACTATTCCAGGAAATAATTTTAAATGGTAAATCCCTGTTGGAACTAATTAGTTTATGGTTGGAAGTGGGGGAAGGGGGGATTTTTGATTTTATATGTTTCCTTTTTTCAGTTTGTCAATCTGAAGAGTACCCTTCTGATGTATTCATTTCCTCAGAATTATTTGTGCTGACCAATTCACCCTCTTCCAAATTTATTAAGCTTTCACAATCTGGATCAAGTACACAGTTGTTATTTGTTCTTTCCCCTAATACCTTGTATTCCTCTTAAATACACCTCTTTCTCAGTGGTACCTCTAAGTAAATATCCCTCATCCTCTCCCCTTTGAATATAGTGCATAATACAGACCTGTCTGGCTTTCTTTATTTTATTGCCCCCTCTTCTTTAGTCATTCTGTTTATTATCATGCAGTATATCTGGATTTACATGGCTTTCTGAAAGTGTGTCATTAAGGTAAACACAGTACCACTATCCACCAACATTAGGCAACTCTCCAGAATTATTTCTTCAATCTTACTGGAATTTACCACCTGACAGACCTTTCTTTTTGCCAGCTTAACCTTATATCTATATATAGAAGAGCTATTATCCCATCTTAAGTTCTCCTTCATGATAGGTTTTAGTATATTATAAACTGTAATTTTTAACAAAAAGGGAGTCTCTCTATGGGCCATCGGTATTCCCTTTATGAAGATAGTATCACTTTTTCTGTATGATCATCCTCAATTTCAATCACGGTCACAGTTCCTTTCCATTTATCTGTTTTTACAGCATTATTTGTGTTGCTCTGTATCCCTTTTTCCGGACTGGAAATGTTTCCCTTATTATTACTGTACACCTTCCCCTGCTCAGTATGAATACCTATTGAGCCTCTTTTCTGCACCTGGTCTGGGGCCTTTTTGGTTTTACTTTTATCCTTTTTTCTAATCCTTCCACTATCTTTTTTATTTCTTCACTTTCCTTCTCCTGAATTGCAGTTGTGGTCACTTTAATTTCCTTGTGATTATTTTTTTGAGCTTACTAGCTTTATTTACTGCTTCTTTCTTTTTCACTAGAGAATGGTCCATCTGAATGCTTTCAGGGATATCCATTTCCTTTTGATGCTGTCTTATATCAGCCTTTCCATTGCTTTTTTGTATTACCTGATCTTTCTTATTCCCTTCTTTTAAAGTTCCCAACATTTTTTTAATAAGAAGTTCTTTTGGACAATGGCTATTTTTACATCATTAAGCTCTTTCTCAAAGGTTTTTTTAAGCTCAATAAAATGAATGCAGCCCTCATTAGCTAAATCACTCTCTTAATGTGTTTCTAGTTCCTGTTTGGATCATAAACATGAGGACTCATGACCTCTAGAAGGAGGGTCTAGCTTTGAGAACCTAGCTAAATACGGTGTAAAGAATTCCTTGTATTCTTTTTGATATTCATGGTTCTCACTCCCCTTACTTAATAAGCTGACATTATCTTCCTATTTTGATATAACATTCAAACTAAGGTTGATTTTAGGTGGTGCAGACTGGCTCAGCACTTTCTGGGTAGGAGATTCTAATGCTCTGATTTTCTTAAGTAAAAAATGTCCATCAGTTTGCTCCACAACTTCCTCATCCATTTTGGGTGAGGAGGTTATTGATAGTCCTTCTTTTCCTCTTCTCAGCAGTTTATTGGAGCAGCTAGTAAATTCTGTACCTTTTTGTTATTCATTGGAATTACTGTGTTGCTTCTTAAAGGTTTTCTTTTATATGTTTTCAAGTTTTCCTTTTTCTATAACTTTGTTCTGGTTCCTTAGCACCATAATTGAATTATCATGCATTTTCAGCACAGTGAATTAACACTGTAAAACAGTAGGGTGTAACCACTATAAAAACTATAAGACAAATACACCCAAAAGATTCGGAAAGTCTTAAGGCCTTGTACAGGCAAAACTGTACAATGTGCAAACTAAACGTCAATAAATATAAAATGCACAGTCTTTAAAATGTTTTCAAATAGAGGACTTTAGTAAATTTCAGTAGGGCAACTCATTCTTTTCACATAGATCAACTGCATCTAAAAAGACCTTTATGTCTTGTCCACAAAAGCACTCCAAGGCCTTTTACCACTACAAAAAATCATACTCAGTACCCTGGGCCTTTACTTCTTCTAACTGAGTTTGGAGGAGAAACCTCTCCACTTTATATGGATATTTGCCAATATCAGGGACACTGGTTTACTGGGATTGAGAAGGGGCATATTCCGTTTTGCACATTGTAAAAAATGATATTGTCACCGGTGTCTGCTAAGTCAAAATCCGGTTTTACCGGTGTGTGGTTTTGTATACTTTATTTAACAATTTTTAACTCTGCTAACATGCATTTTAGCAATTTTGACCTCCACTATTACGCATCCTTCCATCCTGTAACAGGGTCCCTGTTCCCTGTAAGGTTTACTCCCCTACTAAAATAAAAAAGCGATCCACCCTTTTTTCTCTCACACTGTTCTGTCCTCCTCATCTTTTCTTCTGTCCTCTTCTTTTTTTTTTTTCATGTCAGGGTGGCCAGCCTGACATATCTCATTACTTACTTTACTATCCCTTTTCTCAAACCCCCCCCTTACCGTGCACCAGATAGGGCTGAGCGCAGTTTAAAGCACTCGCCCTAGTGGAAGATATGTCCAAACATGAGTAGGCTTTACTTTTAAATAGTGAAAACACTCCTGAGTTTCCTGGAGTGTTCCCAGTTTAGCAGTAGTGCCCAGAGCAAAACAGAAGTGTCTAGATAAAGAATAAAACATTCATGTACAAAGAAAACAGCCCAGAGATGTTGTAACTGGGCTGATAAATTAAAGAAATAGCCAAAGGTTGGAAATGGGTTTAGGAAAGGCCCAAATTAAATGTTTTGTTGATGGCTGCACATTTCAGCCATTGGAGCAATAAAGGAAATTGCTGCATAATGGCAGGGCCTACTAAAGGAGCCTAGTAAGAGCCCTTGCAAGGGTTAAGTAAAATGGCAGCATTTCTAAACAAAATGAGGGCTAAAACGGATCTAAGGTTACTACAAAAAAGAAAAAAAAGAGTGGTAATTTCTGAAAAAAGGATACAGGTCTCCTAAGCTGGCAGAAGAAGGGATATGAAGGGCACGCCCTCTAGCTCCCATTCTCTTTGCCAAAACAGAGACACCTGAACACCAGAAAGAGTAATGATGCTGTAGTTACCTGTGGGTTTCCCTGCAGTTCTTGCTATAGGGCTGGCTGCCCACAAAATGGCTGGTTTTAAAGATGCAGGCTTCAGTGACATCAGAACAAGGGAGGGGCTTGCTTCCAAATGAGTCCCAATTAAGCCTAAAAGAGCTATTATTGATCCCTACCTGTAGGTATTTTTAAACTAAAGTCTATTATCAGGTAAAGGAGTATAGCGACTTGGAAAAGCATGAAATAAAATGCATTTATTCTGTAAAATAAAAGAATAAAAGCCTAATTGTTTCCTTGATGTTGGTCACCTGGCCATGATATCATCAGCCATAAGGCTATAAAACTCACCACTAGAGGGATGTTGAGGAGAAGTAGGCCAGTGAGCTGCTGGTCTTGCAGGAGGGCCAGTGCGTTTGTTTCACACCAGTGAATTGGTTTAAAAAGTGGTAAAATTAAGAGAGGAAGTGACTAGGGAAGAGTCATCTTCAGAGTTTTGTTTATTTTGGTGTGTTGACTAACACCTTGTTTTTTTTTCATTTCTGTAAATATTAATTTTATTTGATTTTGAATAAAAAATCATAAACACATTCGTGCGTTTATTTTATGCATCATACCTCCTGCCTAAGTGTCTGTTATTCCCACACCGTAACACATCCTTGTACCAATTTAAAGTTATTTTAGGTACAAGATATGATGGCAGCAGCAACACTACAGACCCCATCCCTAATGTGTGATGGAAGCAGCACTGTGGCCCCCATACCTCTGGTGTGATGGCAGCAGCAACAGCACTATGACCTCCCTCCTTCAGGTGTGACAGAAGCAGCAGTACTACGTTCACCATTACTCATGTGTGATGGCAGTATCAGCACTATGGCCCCCATCCCTCAGGTGTGATGACAGCAGTACTACGTTCACCATTACTCATGTGTGATGGCAGTATCAGCACCATGGCCCCCATCCCTCAGGTGTGATGACAGCAGTACTACGTTCACCATTACTCATGTGTGATGGCAGTATCAGCACTATGGCCCCTATCCCTCAGGTGGGATGGCAGCAGTACTACATTCTCCATCCACTAGTGGTGATGGCAGAAGCACTACAGACCCCACCCCTTTGTTGTGATGGCAGTAGCAGCAATGCAGTCCACATCCCTCTGGGGTGATGGCAGTAGTGACAGCACTATGATCCCCTTTCTTCAACATCCACACCCCGCATGCGCAAGTTACAAATGACTTGGTCTCTTTGCTTGTTAGAACTCAGAAGTGAATTAATCCGAACAATCACTGCTAAGGTGGACTACCTTTGTTTTTTCCCCATCTATAATTTAACTGCCTGAATTGGATTTCTGCCTGTGACACTGCTGACCAGGGTTAGGGAACAGACTTGGGTGTTGGAGGGCCAGCTGATGGGTGAAGGCTTGAGTGCCCAACAACCACTCACCTTCTCCTGGGAGGGAGGGTGGGTTCATGCCTCAGCATTTGCTGGCCCATGCTGGAGGCAAGAGGCATGCCTAAATGTCAGCCCTCACTGCAGGAGGGAGCATGACGGATGTTGGCTTGTGCCTTGACATCATGTGGCCTGTCACATTCTGAAGAAAATGGGAAAACACCCACTAACCAACTGAAGGATGGCTGTTGGTCCCTCCATAAGCCAGAAGCCCCAGACATGTGTCTGGTCTGACCCCTGCCATGCCCAGGATACACAGGAAGCTCTTTGGGGCAATTCTCTTCCCCTGGTAGCCTCCCACAGGGGTAGGGGCCCACTCAATGAAGGGTTACTTTGGGTTACCTGGTAGCACAGCAGTAAGGGTCAGTGGATGGTGGTCGGGACTCAGCATGTGGTAGGTGCCTTGGCAGGCCTGAAGGAGTGGATGGCCAGGGGGTAGGAGGAGCAAAAAAAACTGCTTGAATTTGCTTCTTTGAAATAAAGTGTCTTCACCTAAAAAATCTATAAGCGATTAGTGGAGGACCTTCAAATGGATTCATGCATCTCCCAGACATGTGGATGCTTTTTTTTTTAGTTGGTGTCCATGAAAAGAGTGTCTCCCAGTTTTCATGTCTTTGTTCAGATGTTAATTGAACACTACTCTGCCCACCAGCATCATACAGCCCCTGGAGTCTTACCTTCTGTATGTCATTGACTGTGCTTTCAAAATCCACTGGCCAAACATAAATACTCTTAAATACTTAACATTTGCTTTTTGTTGAAGCAGTCTATCTGAAAACTTTTTGTTGTCACAGAGACTGAAACAGTAGGTGGGGAAAAAGGTGTAAATGATCCAATTCACCTAAATGGGGTGCTAACTGTGAAGTCTTTTCATAAGTAGTAAGGTAGTTTCTTCTTCGTGAACATACTTTCATTCAGACTAGTTTTCATTCAAACAACTGAGGATTTTGAATGGCCCTACTGATTATAAACTTCAATAAGTTAGTTGGTAACAGTGATCCTGCATTTAGCAATCTACAACCTAGATGCTTATGTGCAAAGAATAAAATAAAAACCTGACTAAAATCTAAAAACAAGCTTATAAAACACATAAAATGTATCTGAACATTTATCTTTACCTATACAAAATCATTGTAGCCCAAGTAAAACTCGGGTAAATTACATGTACCCTGACTACTATTCTATGATGTAGTAAACATAGATTGGTACTTTTTTTTATATTCTTTGTAAAGCAAGTAAGGTCCACTAGGTAGAACTGTCTGTTTTAAGGAGTGACCTAAAAGCACTGTGGAGGTTAAGTGACTTGCTTGGAGTCACACAGTATGCAAGTGGAGGTTGTGGGACTCAAACCAAAGTCTGCTGAGTGTACCCAGTTCAATCACCATTTGTTATTCTAACCACTAGGCGTGGGTGGTTAAACTGAATGGCTGATTAAAACAAAGCAGTGTGGGTCATTTCCTTACTAACTCTATATTCAGCAAAGCAGAAAGAATGCAAAGCACAGCAGCATTCATTTTAAGATGCTGAAATCGGGGTCAGCCCACTGGTGCTGCGGTAGCACTACTGCTTGCCTTGCAATGCCAGTGACCCAGGGTCAGAAGCAAACTTGGGTTGCTGGAAGTCTGGCCAGAGGAGTAGGACTGAGCACCTGGGGACTGCTCTCCTCCTCCAGGGAGGGTAGGCTGCAGGTCCTGCTTCTTTACCACCACCTGTGTGACCATGGGTGGTGGTGCAAAGGTGCTACAGAGTGATCAGGAGGGGAGGACACTAGCCAGGATCTGGAGCAGTGGCATGTCTCTGTGACTTACCTCCTTTGATCTCTAGTGCTGGTGCCCTTAGGGACAGAGACCAGAAAACTAGGAACAATCACTCCACATCAGTCACTGGCACTGGCAGAAGGGACCCAGGTGCCCCAGACTTCATAACCAGGCTCCATGAGGGACCCACTGAGCTGCCTGACACACACTAAGTGAGTGTGGAGGGGTGACCTGAGGTCTCCTCCCTTCCCACCTGGGGGGGGTACAATCCAGGCAGGATAGGAGCAGGCCCACAGGAGCTCCAGAGCATTACCTGGGGATGAAGCTAGGGGATACCCAGCCTAGGGATGTCTGAAAAGTGGAGACTGATGCTGTGAGAAGGGGACATAGAAAAAGAAAATTAAAAAAAATTTAAAAAAGATACTGAAATCTTAGAGATTCTGTGCAGTGACATGCAAAATCTGCAAACCAAGCAGGATTCCGTGATTGTTACCGGTGTTACCAGTAAAAATGGAAAACCAGAGTCCCTGCCAATAGTCACCAGTAACAAAAGCAGGACGCTTATCGCTTGTTTTGGTTCTATGATGCCAGCTCGACAACAATTTCGTCGACCAGCATCACAGTGATGGAATTTATGTCAACCGCAGGTTGCAGTCAGCATAACTCCCGATGGACTCTTGGTCCATTTTTTCTATCAGGTGGCTTTGCCCCTGAACCTCCCATGTGGGGGCGCTGCCCACAACCCCTGTTCTAAATATAATCAACTCTCGAGTCTGAGTTGATTCGGGAAGAGGTGCAGGACTGGGAGACAGTGTACTCCTGTCTCTGGCACACCAATACAATGACCTGTCAATGAACTGTCGATTCAGTCAGCAGCGAGGTAGCTTGCTGTATTGGTGTCACTGTCAGGGAGGTATACCCTTGTTTCAGTCCAATCTTGGTAAAAATAAATGAGTAGACCAGTGGAATTGGGAGTAAAACCGACACTAAAAATTAAAAAAAAGATATAAAAAAACATACTTAGTAACTCCTATTGTCCCTAGTATTTACAAATTAAAAGTTGAATCCTTAAGCTGGCCCAGTGGCTCTGAGAGCTGAGGCACTGGATGCCTTATCTCGCACCATGCTGGCAACCTTTGTTCGGGAGTGAGCACAGGCCACTGGGGATCAGCAGGGGAGGAGAAGGACTACTCTCCTTCTCTGGGAAGGGGGATCACTAGCTCTCAGTGCCCTACTGACTCCTGGTGGTGGCTGGGGAACAGTGTGCCAAGAGCTCAGAAAGGGGGAGGAGATGGGGCAGACACCTGGAGGAACATGTGCGGAGGCATGCATGCTCTCTCCACCAGGCATCACTGCATGCCCCACCTCCTAGGGAAAGAAAAGTGGAAAAAGGTGCTGGCTGGGCTGAATGTAGCTGTTCCTACAGGTGCTGCCCCCAGGAAGACGTCTCTCTGGTCGGATGTCAGGTGGATTGAGTCACTCCCCACCACCCTGTCACAAAGGGTAAGTCATGGGGACTTAAGGAAGGGGGTCTGATCCTCAGGGGATGGCCCTGGGGGACAGTGAATAGGGAATAGGAGTGCCAGCCAGCACCATGGGAGAAATACCATCCAAAACCAAAAAATTTTGAATCCTTAATCACCTCCCAAAGCAGTTAAAATATTCAGCTTACTTTTAGTACGGGAAGTAAACTTTGGCTGAATTTCAAGCCTATAAATGAGCTGCAGCCACAACCAGATGACAATGGCCGACCAAATCTTCTCAGTCCAATCTTGGTAAAAACAAATGTGTATAAAATATAAAAGATATATAAAAAAGGGTATACTTAGTAACTCCAAATGTCCCTGGTGTTTATAAATTAGAAATTAAATAAAAAAAAAACAGTAGAAATATTCAACTTACTTTTAGTCCGTAAGGTAAACTTTAGCTAAGCTTCAGGCCTGTACACAAGCTGTAGTCACAATTGGACAATGGCCAACCGAATCTTTTTAAACTGTTCAGACCTTTCTCTTCTCCTATACTGTTATGCTGCTATCACCTATGTTACTATGTCCCTTTCACTTTTGAGACAAATGGCGACTCCTTATTTTTATCTTTCCACTGATATAGTTCTCGGAATTAAACCAACACTTTTGTCAGCCAGAGTTGCTAACGCAACCTCCCCAATACTCATCGCTTCACAAATGGCGAATCTATAACCTAGACACCACACGTGCACTTCATGGAGGTAAGTCACGTGATCTTGTTATAACCTTGGCACAGAATTTTAAATTATTATTTTTAAATGGAATGTATATAAATCAAAATCCAGAACTACACGTAAGAAAAAAAATAACAGCTTAAACCTCTGCTAATATTCTAATTAGAATGAGAAATATGTATGTCTGCGCATCAAGCACTCAGTTAGCCACTCAGCTACAGTAGTGAAAAACAAAAAGCAAAGAAAACATCATAAAAGGATTACTTCCACTCAATACTATGGTGTAAAAAAAACAGATATATTACTTATACAGCTTATGTGTCACTTCTAGGAAAGAGAGAAGCAGAACTGCCTTAAATTTGTCAGACTCAACAGGTGAGATTTTCTGCTCTTCACCCATGGGCATGTTCTGCCTGCAAAAGTTCCTCTCATCCAGTCAACTTAATATACTGAGTCCTTCAGCAGAACTACAACAGCAGTTAAAATTGAATTTTTACATGTTATTAGCGCACTTTGTACACAATACACACACAGTATGTCCTTTGCTCTGTACGCTTTCTTCCAAACATGATCCTCCAAGACAGTGTTCCTCCATCTCATTCTGTCTTTGGTGTTGAGTCCACAATCTTGGATATTGGGGCAGTTCCGCTCTCTGTCCCCCCGTGGAGCCACTGCCTTCTCCTGTCCGGGTACCAGCTCCTGCATGGCTTGGATTCCAGCAACCTGTAAAGAAGAGAAAACAAAGCAGGGAGCAGCCCAAGACAAATCTGCAGCACAAGAAATTCCAGAAAAGAGGTCAGAACTGGTTAAGAAAAATGAGGTAATGGAGGCATACCTTTTCTTAATTGAATAAAAGCATTTCTGCCTCTCTGCTACATTCTCCACTCCTCATAGAACAAGCATGCAGCTGCGTCTTTGCACTTCAGATCCTAGTGGTTTGATGGGGGACTGAAGGAGAGGAAGACCAAGCATCAGAGTGGAGGTTGAAGGTTGGAGCATTGTTGGCAGAGAATTCAGTCTGAGGAGGATAGACTGGCTTTGAGACTTCACTATGGTGAATATCAAAGAACAATCTCCCATAAGAAGGCAATGCTCCTGTCCAGGGAGATTGCTGCAGGGAGGAACAAACCAACTCTGCTTTTTCAAACTGTAGACAGGCCTCTTCATCCTGCCTGTCTCCATTTGAAGAAAGCATTTTCAGTCACTCAATGCGAGGAGTTTGCTCAGTTCTTCTCTAACAGGTGTCCTCCATTAGGGCTGAAATCTCTCAAATGGGGCCTTTATGGCCTGGTGGTGGTGAGCTGGATGTGTCGAGAAGCACTCCTATTGTCTGGAGCAAGTTTAGGCCAGTTGGGGTGGCTGAGGTTTGTGGGGTGATCATGAAGCTGCAGCTCACATTTGTGGACTGGGTCCAGTCCCGGCTCGTCTCTTAATGGGATATGTTGAGTCTTTTGGTCCAGTGTTTGCCAAGATTGTTCGGTGTTCACTTTTGGAGGGGTATTTTCCCAACACCTTGAAAGAGATATTGATGAGACCCTTCTTAAAGAAACCATCTATTGACCATGACATTTTGGTGAATTATAGACCTGTCTCTACTCTCCCATTTCTAGGGAAGGTTATTAAGAGAGTGATGGCTCTGCAGCTCGGACTCACCTTGTGGTCTATGACATCTATAAGCCTCTCCAGCCTGATTTTCAGTCATGGCATAGCACTGAAATGGCACTAGTCAAAGTGCAAAATGATCTCCTCAGGGTGAGAGATAGAGAAAACAGTAAATTCTCGTTCTCCTTGATCTCTCTTTAGCGTTCGGCACTGTGGACCATGCAGTGCTACTCGGTCACCTAAGGGACATCTGTGGACTCACCGGTACTGTGAGCGGGTGGTGATGGTAAATTTCTCATCCTGCCCAAAGTTCCTGCCTTGTGGAGTTCCCCATGGGTCGATCCTGTCGCCTGAATTGTTTGCAGTGTATATGCTTCCTCTGGGTCAGATCATTAGATGGTACAGCTTGGATTTCCACTGCTATGCAGTTAGTACCCAGCTGCACATGTCATTTGCACCCAAGAGAGATAGCTCTGTGGAGGTGCTAAATAAGTGCCTGGCTGAGATCTAGGTCTGGATGGACTCTAGCTGGTTAAGATTCAGTACAGACAAGATGGAGGTGCTGGTGATTGAGCCTGTTCATTAACAGGATGTGGATGCTTTTGGGAGAGGATCAGGAATATTCTTTGTATCCACTCCTTTAATGGCTTCCACCAAGATGAAGAATCTGGGTGTCATACTTGATGATGGATTGATGCTTGAGGCTCAGGTATCATCTGTTGTCAAGACGGGTTTTACCACTTAAGAAATGTTGCCCGGATTAAAGCCTTGATTCTGCCTGATGACTTTCCCCTCACAAGTCATGCTTTCATGACATCCCGGCTCAACTACTATAACGCTCTATACCTCGGGGTCACTGGAGGGGTTCTCTGGCATCCGCAGATGGTGCAGAACACAGCAGCCAGGAAACTGATGGGCCTTCCAAGGTCCTGCCATGTGACCCTGGCTTTGCACAAACTGCACTGGCTGCTGGTTAGTTGGAGGATCATCTTCGCAGTGGGCTTGCTCACCCATAAGACCCTACATGGCTAGGGCCCTGGTTACTTAAATGACCTCCTGACTCCAGCCCATCCTGTGCGCTCACTCCGCTCCTTCACTGACAGCCTACTTGTGGTTCCCAGGACCCACCTCAAATCCTCAAGAGATTGTGTGTTTGAGGTGGCAGGCCCAGTGCTGTGGAACTCATTGCCTAGACCTCAGAGGGAGGCCACATCAGTGGAAGCCTTTAAGCGGGACCTAAAGGCACATCTTTTCAGGAAGGCATATCAAGACTGCTGATATTTATTAAACTTATATTTATTAAATTGCTGAAATTTTAATGTAAGTTATTATCTGATTTTATACTGTTTGTAATTTCTTTTTTTTGTTTAATGTATGTTATACCTTGTTTGTACAGCACCCAGAGCCTCTGGGATGCGGCGCTCTAAAAATAAAATTTACTTACTTGCATTCAGTATACCTGCAGTAACAGTTTTGATCAGCTGTTTGGACATCTTTTCTGATGTCAGATGCATGAAAAACAATGTTTCATCTATATTGCAAGCAATATGTGACACAGACTTTCATCCTGTCTCCATTCATACATAGTTTTCCATTCTAAATAAAGTGGAAAGCCTCAGGTTTGATCACCGTTTCTGACACAGTGATAACTTGAAACTTACAATGCACCCTTGGGAGGGGTAAGGCCTAGTTACAGAGTATGGTTGATGCACACTAGCTGAGCTCCCCAATGCATCGTAAATAAAATGGCTTAAAATTATTTAATATCAGCCACTCATTGCTTTATTTTATTCTTCTCAAATCCTGGCAACTGTGGCAGCTCCAAAAGCTGGTAAAAATCAGGCAAAACTTAATTTTGGCAAACTCTAGAAGACATTCAGAGCAGTGGTGAAGGGCTGTATCCAATCACTGGCAATGACTGTTGAGGTGGGAGCAGGACGAGAGCTCCAAGAAAATGTAGCAGCCCTGCCAGCGTTAATAACCAACCTCCAGCAAGAGGTTAAAGCAAGATTTACAGATCTGACAGCACAGCTCACCCACCTCCAATTGGTGGTAACTGGGCTGACTGAGACCTCAACTACATACACTTTCCACCTGGATGAGGTGGAAAACTGCATCAGTGAATTTGAAGATGCCCTGCAGGACTTGACCAGGGATAGGGCTGAACTAGGAGACAAAGTGCTCTCCCTGAACACCAGAGCATAGGATCAGGAGAATAGAGTGTGAAGACTGAATATGCCACTCATCGACCTCCCCAAGTGTATGGCGGAGACAGAAGGCAGTCACGCTGTGCAAAAATGGCTAGCAGACAAGCAGCGTCTGTAGCTGGATGCTGCCAACTATGATTCAAATGTGCCCATCGGACTGGCCCAAAATCAGGAATGGGAGAAAAATCTGAGCACTACTTGATAAAATACCTCAGGTTATCTGAAAAGGAGATGGTACTGTGGGAGGATAGGGCTCATGGCCCCACAGAGGCGGATGGAGGTCGAGTGATGATTTATCAGTATCATAGCAGACAGCTGCAGATTCAACGCCAGAAGTTTGTAGATATTAATGCAAAGATGCATTAAAGGGGTTGGAACTTTGCTCTTTTGTATTCAGCAAGCTCCACTTTGACAGACCTGGCAGACTCTCACGCTACTTCACCAAACTGCAGAATGCTAAAGACTTTGTGAAGGCAGAGGACACATAGAAACATAGAAACATAGAAGTTGACAGCAGATAAGGACCGCAAGGCCCATCCAGTCTGCCCATTTCTTTTTCTACCTTATAAATGTGCCATCGGCCTTTGCTCTGTCAGTGGCCTATCTATTCATACTCATTTGTATTGCTCCCTTATGCCTATCCCATGCCTGTTTGAAGCCCTGCACTGTATTCATAGCCACCACTTCTTGAGGTAGGCCATTCCATGCATCCACCACCCTTTCTGTGAAAAGAATTTCCTCACATTCCCCTTAATGGCCCCCTCTAATCTCATGCTGTGTCCTCTTGTCCTGCTATTTTCTTATATTTAAACATGTTAGACTCTTTCACCTTGTTAATGCCCTTAAGGTGTTTGAATGCCTCGATCATATCACCTCTCTCCCTCCTTTGCTCAAGGGTATACATATTGAGCTCTGTTAATTTGTCCTCATATGTCTTCTGATGCAGTCCCTGCACCATTCTGGTTGCCCTTCTCTGGACTGCCTCAATTTGGTTAATGTCCTTGTGAAGGTGTGGCCTCCAATACTGCACACAGTACTCCAGATGGGGCCTAACCAGTGTCTTGTAAAGAGGGATTATTACCTCCCTCCCTCCTACGACTTGTGATACCCCTACCAATACACCCTAACACCCCCTTAGCCTTACCTACTGCTTTAGAGGTCTGCTTGGATGATTTCAGGTCATCAGTGATGATGATGCCCAAGTCTTTTTCTTCCTTTGTGACTGCCAGCAACTCCCCTCCCAGCCTATAGGTGGCTTCAGGGTTTCTCTTCCCTATGTGTATGATCTTGCACTTCTTTGCATTAAGAAAGACACAGCGAGTGAGGGTCACATTGAACACTGTAGAGGTCCCCGGCACATTGAGGTATGCACTCTTGTGGTACTTTAAACTTTGGCTGCTAATTTTTGATGTTCTGGTCTTGGGATGGTCCATTGGCAGTTTGTCATTTTTTCTCTAACAGCCTGCATGTGCCCATGAGGTTTGGTTCTTCAGTGTCCCCCACCTCCACTCATCTACCAGATTACGTATGGGAAACAATGTTTTAGACCAGAGTGACCTAATCTAGTTGGCGATGTGGATGAAGGAGTGTGGGTACAGTTACTCAAACAACTGTACTGTACAACCAGTCATGCAAGGATTGATGAAGAAACAAACATGGTCACAGTCACAGTCTTTAACTGTACTTCAAAGGCTAAGGAATTTGAATGCCTGGCTCTAAAATTATCACTTTCCAGCGAGAAATCACTCCTTATGGCAGCATGCTACCGACCGCTGTCTGGTGGCTGGGCACTCCTGCCACACCTTCAAAAACATTCTTGACTCTGCTAATACTGAGTGTATTCTAATGGGGGATTTGAATCTAAATTAGAATGATGACAGCTCTAAGAAATTGAAGGATCTGTGCGATGTTAATGGTCTGTTACAAATGGCGACTGCTATAACCAGACCTAACAGTAAAAAACCCTGAGTGCAGCACCCTCATGGACCTTATGCTAGTAAACAAACCTCACAATATCTCGCATACTGGAATATTCTTCAATGATATAAGTGACCATTGCGCTACTGCCTGCATCAGACATCCTTCCCAAATACAAATGGCCTCCAAATTCAAACTGAAAAGATGCCTGAAAAAGTTCTGCCAGTACAATTTCCTAAAAGATCTAAGCAACATTTGTTGGCAGGATTTCTATCTAGCCCCCACCTTTAACGAGGCATTTAACATCTTTCACAGCTGACTTGGTTTGCTGGCCAAGGCACCTAGCGTCACCTGAGCTCTTTCCTTCTAAGACTGCTTGAAAGGCAGAGTAGAAAACCTTACCAGAGCAAGGGAAAAGGATTAAGACTTCTTTTGGCTACGTAGATTTACTGTGTTTGTTATTTTTATTTTGTACTCACAGGGATTGCTACTGTTTGTTGCTAACATTTCATTGCTTTATTTTTCTCTGATTCAGATTGTTATTGCTGGTATACCTTCTTCTGCATTATTACAAGGTGTGCCTACAGTTGTGTGCTAACAGATTACTGCTGTAATCTTCTGATTCAAATTGTCTTTTGCAAGGTATATCTTCTGTTGCTGCTTTATTTTTCTCTGTAGCAAAGTGTTTCTTATACGGTATATCTTCTCTGAAATTATTGCAGGTGGTGCTTTACAGGTTTTACAGTTTTATCTAACATTAGGATAAGCTTTCAGGGTTACTGCATTTGTTGTTGACTGATTGTTTCTGCTCTTACCTCCTTGGTCTTTCGTCCGTGGTTGTTCTTTTTCAGCAGGGGAAGGGCCCAGCCACCCACCCCCATCCCCAACCACCCCACACTACACTCCTTTTATAGGGTACCACAGTTGTGACATTTCCTGTGGCAGAGCAGGAAGGGGCAGATCAGTGGGGCATCCACAAGGTGAGCTCATTTACAGGGGCACTAGTAATTTAACTTGTTATAACAAGTTATACAAAAACAAGACACAAAATCAAACCATTACTTGCATTTTCTTCCTTCTAATTACTCTGGCTAGGTTATAAACCCAGCAACTTATCTGGAATGGATATCATTAACTGCAGGTACTGTGGAACACTTTTCAGATGGACAGTCTTACAGGATTTAGGATACTGTCCTACATGCTGGGCCATTGGAGATCTTACGGCTCAGCTCTGGGCAGCATGGGCAGAGATTACGCACCTCAAATTTCATACTCAAGAGGAAATACATTATTAGAACCACCCACCATTTCCCCAACATCCAACAGAAAAACCTCGACCGCAGAGGGTAGTTGGTCCAGGAGGTTGGCAGGTGGTTAGGAGGGGCAAATCGGGTGCCCCATCACTCTCTGATCGCCAACATATTACCTCCAAAAACCATATAAACACTACAAACAGGTATCTGCCTCTATCTCTGAAATCAAACAAAGGGGCAGAGGACACTGCAGAGCAGGACACTGCAGCACAGGAGCTAGCACAACAAAACTCACCCAAAGCAGGAACCAAAACAAAAAAAGCAAAAAGAAAAATCCAAAAATCTTCTGATCATAGGAGACTCCATGATTCGGGGAGTTGATACCCATCTCCAGCCAGTGGTAATGGTCAGATGTCTCCCAGGTACATCAGTGTGGAGAGACACTGACCGCATTGCTAAAACTGTTCACAAAGCAAGAGAAAACATTGACGTCCTGGTACAAATAGGGACTAATGATCTCGCCAGCCGGTCAGTTGTGGAGACCAAGGAACACCTGACCAGGCTGGGTGACAAACTATCATACATTTCATCTGGCATCTCCTTCTCTGAGATCCTGCCAGTCTGGGAGAGGGGGGCAGATGGACAGAAGGTCAGAGAAGGGGAGATGGGGAGCTAAACATGTGGCTCAAGGGCTGGTGCTAGAAAAGGACACAGATTTGAGGGAACTGGCAACAGTTCTGGGAGCGAAAGTTCTTTAAATTTGATGGACTGCATCTGACTAAGGAGGAGTCAGTGCATTGGGGCAGAAGTTTGACATCTTTGCAGAATATTTAAACTAGCAAATGGGAGGGTGCAGCACCCCATACGTCGAATGGAAGAACACCCTCCCCTCAGCTAGTGGTCAAACAGGGATTCAGCATGTTTACAGTTCATTTGCATCACCAGGTAAGAAAAAAGGTCCATCTCCCCATACGTCGCACAGGGGAAATGCCAAACCTCACCCAACAACTAACACACCGAAATCTGGCCAATGGAAAATCATGTACACAAATGCTCACAGCCTGGAAAATAAGATCCCAGACCTTCAGGCAATAATTTCAGAGGCTAAACTGGACATAGTAGCAATTAGTGAGACATGGTTTACAAGTAACCACACTTGGGAGACTTCAGTACCTGGCTGTGTATTGTTCAGAAGAGACCAAAGTACAAAATGGGGGGTCGAGTGGCTCTGTATGTCAATAAAAATATCAAAGCTACAGAAATTCAGAATACACATAAGGAGACAGAAGAACTGTGGGTCACCCTGGAAACAGGAAATGGGACAGCCATAAGAACCGGGGTTGTCTATAGGCACCCAGACCAGGGGGAGGACATAGACACATTACTGCTAGAAGATATACAAAACATGACAGCTAAAGGGGAGGTTCTGATAATGGGAGACTTCAACATGCCGGATACAGATTGGTCAATACCAGCAGGAACATCTGCCAGAACTAGACACATGGTGGATTCCCTGCCACAACCCACAAGAGACAGGGCTATCCTAGATCTAGTACTGACTAACAGGGAAGGGATCACAGATCTTAAGGTAGAAGGTCACCTGGGGGCCAGTGACCATCACATGGTACGGTTCAATTTGGCCACTACATCTAAATCATCCCATTCCAAGGCACAAATATGGGACTTCAGAGGAGCTGACTTTGATAAGTTGGCCAACAGAGTTAAACTAACCCTGGCAAAAAGAAACACAGGTCAGGGGGTACAGGCAAAGTAGGCAACCATTAAGGATGCAATACTTGAAGCAACATCCCATTGTGTTAGACAGAAAAGGAAGTGCAAAAGAAGAAGGAAACCACTTAGGTTCTCAAATACAGTAGCAGAAAAGGTCAGAGCCAAAAGGCTGGCCTTCAGGAAATATAAGGAAACACAGCGGGATGATGATAGGGAGACATACCAAACTGCCCTAAGGGAAGCAGGGGAGGCAGTAAGGCAGGCAAAGTCCCAAACTGAGGAAACACTAGCATGAACAGTAAAATAAGGTGACAAGACTTTCTATAGATACATTATTGAAAGAGAAAGTCCAGGAGGTATTGCTAAGCTCAATGGAGAAAAGGGGCATGTGAGGAGGAGGACCCTGTAAAAGCATCTATCCTAAATAGATACTTTTGCTCAGTATTTACTGAAGGAAGGTAGGGCAGGGCCCACAGCTCAGCACCATGGACACAGGGGGGAGGGAGGTGAGCACTACTCCCTTCACAAAAGAAAGGGTCCTACAAGAGCTCGCTAAGCTCAGGGTGGATAAGGCAATGGGACCTGATGGCATACATCCCAGGGTACTTAAGGAGTTAAGGGCAGAACTAGCAGAGCCATTAGCAGAACTGTTTAGTGAGTCTCTGAGCACAGGAGAAGTCCCAGAAGACTGGAGAAGGGCTCATGCGATCCCGCTCCACAAGAGTGGTAGCAAGGAGGAGGCAGAGAACTACAGACCAGTCAGTCTTACCTCAGTAGTGGGCAAGATTATGGAGGCACTCCTTAAGGAAAGGATAGTGCAACACCTGGAATCCATAGGGGTACAGGATCCAAGACAGGATGGGTTTACAAAAGGAAAGTCCTGTCAAACTAATCTCATAGATTTCTTTGACTGGGTAACCAGAGTGGTGGACCAAGGGGGAGCAGTTGATGTCACCTACCTTGACTTCAGCAAAGTTTTCGACACTGTTCCACGTAGAATATTGATAAATAAGCTGAGTAGGCTCGGGTTGGGTCAGAAGTTGGTCAACTGTGTGGCAAACTGGTTGACGGGCAGGAAACAGAGAGTGGTGGTAAATGGTATACAGTCAGAAGAGATGCAAGTCACAAGTGGGGTACCTCAGGGATCAGTCCTGGGGCCAGTCCTCTTCAATATCTCCATTAGTGACCTTGCAGATGGACTAGAGGGTAAGGCTTGTCTGTTTGCAGATGACACCAAGATCTGCAACAGATTAGATGATCCAGATGGGGTGGGCAGAATGAGAAGAGATCTGGATAAACTAGCAAAATGGTCAGAAGAGTGGCAACTGGGATTTAATGCAAAGAAGTGCAAGATCATGCACATAGGGAAGAGAAACCCTGAAGCCACCTATAGGCTGAGAGGGGAGTTGCTGGCAGTCACAAAGGAAGAAAGAGACTTGGGCGTCGTCATCACTGATGACCTGAAATCATCCAAGCAGACCTCTAAAGCAGTAGATAAGGCTAGGGGGATGTTAGGGTGTATTAGTAGGGGTATCACAAGTCATAAGAGGGAGGTAATAATCCCTCTTTACAAGACACTGGTTAGGCCTCATCTGGAGTACTGCGTGCAGTACTGGAGGCCACACCTTCAAGGACATTAACAAATTGAGGCAGTCCAGAGAAGGGCAACCAAAATGGTGCAGGGACTGCATCAGAAGACATATGAGGACAGATTAATGGAGCTCAATATGTATACCCTTGAGCAAAGGAGGAGAGGGATATGATTGAGACATTCAAACACCTTAAGGGCATTAACAAGGTGAAAGAGTCTAACATGTTTAAATATAAGAAAATAGCAGGACAACAGGACACAGCATGAGATTAGAGGGAGGCTGATTAAGGGGAATGTGAGGAAATTCTTTTCACAGAAAGGGTGGTGGATGCATGGAACAGCCTACCTCAGGAAGTGGTGGCTATGAATACAGTGCAGGGCTTCAGACAGGCATAGGATAGGCATAAGGGAGCAATACAGATGAGTATGAATAGATAGGCCACTGACAGAGCAAAGGCCGATGGCACATTTATAAGGTAGAAAAGAAATGGGAAGACTGGATGGGCCTTGCGGTCCTTATCTGCTGTCAACTTCTATGTTTCTATGTTACTGGGGCTAATAGACAAACACGCCCCACTAAGACTGATCAGATCAAAAAATAAAACTCCTGGCTGGTTCTCTCCCATTCTGAAGAAAGCACTTAGGGATAGGACTACTGGTGGAAAAAAGTGAGGAAATCCCACCTGGAGGCCGATTGGTTAGCATTCCGTACCACTAGGAATGCTTGTACCAAGCTAATTAGGTCAGAAAAAGCTAGATACTTCTAAAAAAGAACTAGAAGACAATAAAAATAACTCTGCCAAATTTTGGAACATCTTCAAAGAAGTCGAAGGCCAGTCCACTGCAACACCCCTTCCAAACAAAATTGTGTCTAATGGTACCACCTATACGGACAAAGCTAATGTACTAGAGAAGTTTAATGATCACTTTGCCACTGCAGGGCTTGCCTTTGACACCTTACCTATCAGCAAACTTAGCCCAGCAAGAGACTACACTGTTGGCTTCACTGATAACTACAACCATAACCAACCACATCCCACCCCCTTCAGCTTCCTCACAATTATGTTCAAGCAAGTGGAGGACCTCCTCCTTTCTCTGGATACAAAAAAGAGTGTGGGTACAGATAATACTGAACCTTGCTTCCTAAAACTTGGCCATACCTATCTGACCACCTCCATTACTCACTTATTCAACACCTCTCTGATTTAAGGTGAGCTATCTGTCTCGTGGAAAACTGCCCACATCCTACCATTATTCAAGACTGGGGATCCGAGTGATCTGAACAATTACTGGCCTATTTCTATGGTATCCGTCCTCTCTAAATTACTTGAAAAAACTGTCAACATCCAACTTAGAGAACATTTGGATTCACAAAAGTTGCTAAACCCGGTTCATTCCGGCTTCACAGCCAAACACAGTACAGTATCAACTCTTGCCAAAGTAATTACAGAATGGCAAATGGCCTTGGACTCTAAGAAGCATGTATTTGCCCTCTTCCTTGATATAAGTAAGGCCTTCGATACTGTGGATCATACCATCATGCTTACTGCACTGAGTAACATCGGACTTGATAGTTCTGCCATTAAATGGTTCAACAGCTACCTAACCAATAGGCTACAACAAGTCAAAGCCATAGGAGATCTGTCCCCACAAAAATCCTTGTTACAAGGAGTCCCTCAAGGCTCTGTCCTGGGCCATATCCTCTTTGCAATATACATCAATAATCTAGACTCGCAGCTGGGCACAGCCAATGTGCACATATTCGCAGATGATGCTGTACTCTGTACCACAAATTCATCCTTGGATTTGGCCCATGAGTACTTACAGAAAGACTTTGTCACCCTCCAATACAACCTTCTCACTCATAAGCTCTTCCTCAATGCCAAAAAGACTAAAGCAATGATTCTCTCACCAAAGTCTACTTCCGGATGTCCACATATCACACAGATCTGAACACTCTCAGACGAACCCCTTGAAGTAGTTGATACCTTTAAATACCTAGGGTTCTGGCTGGATAACAAGCTCAACTTTCTGTGCCAGTTAAATGAAACCTCAAAGAAACTAAGACAGCGATTAGGTTTATTCTATCGCATTAAACACCTACTTACGTTAGAAGCCAGAATGAGACTAGTACAAACTACATTCCTACCTATACTGGACTATGCTGACTTCCTTTACAGTCATTGCCCATCAACGATGCTAAACAAAGTGGACACCCTTTACCAAATGGCCTTGGACTCTAAGAAGCATGTATTTGCCCTCTTCCTTGATATAAGTAAGGCCTTCGATACTGTGGATCATACCATCATGCTTACTGCACTGAGTAACATCGGACTTGATAGTTCTGCCATTAAATAGTTCAACAGCTACCTAACCAATAGGTTACAACAAGTCAAAGCCATAGGAGATCTGTCCCCACAAAAATCCTTGTTACGAGGAGTCCCACAAGGCTCCATCCTGGCCCTATCCTCTTTGCAATATACATCAATAATCTGGACTCGCTTTAAGATTTATCCTAAATCTACCCCGTGGTACACATCACTGTTGTCTATACCAGGTTTCGGGATGGACCTCACTCTCAACTAGGGGAAAAAGGAATGCTCTCCTCTGTTTTTTTAGAGCATTATCTGATAACCTCCCTGCATACATCTCGAACCTCTTCAAACGGGCTAAAGGTTCCTATGGCCTGAGACGCTTCTCCATAATCTGCTTCCGGATTCTTAGAGTGAAAACTACCCTTCGCTCAGCAGCAATCAACTTCTCACTTCTATCACTTTGGAACACTATGCAAGACTCATTAAAATTATCCTCACTTCCAAGCATTTTCACATTCAAAGCTCTATTAACGGATTATCTGAAGGAATCATGCAATTGTTTCAGATGCCGATGACCCCTAAACCCCGGGTGCCACTCTCAAATTCTACGCCTAAGTATCTCATCCACCCCACATTCCTAACAACAGAAACCTAGGACCTACAAGCCTAGTTCCCTTAATCCGAGATGGCCCTGCCTTTTACCTATTCTGACCTCCCTCTTGGCTGCCTACTCTTTCACCCCAATTTCTACCCTATTCCTTAATACCTCCACATTTTTTATCATTTAGGTATGAGCTCTTACTTAGCAGAGACTATATGGGATTGTTGTCTCTTCTCATTCCAGTAAAGCTTATCATTATGTACCTTTGCATGTTAATTATGTTAACCGGTATGTATAGGCCTATATTGACTGGCACCTTCACAATGGGAGGAGATACATATTGATCCAACTCCAGCTTAATTCTGTACAGAAATTGGCAGCATGCCAATTTATGGCTCGAACATTGACAGTTCAGATTTCTTCCATCTTCCAACATTAGAAATGGCTGGGTTTGAGGGCCCGTGGATTATGAGTGAGGATTTCAACTGCATAACAGACACTGTCTTGGATTGCTCCTCTCAAGCAGGGGTGCCCATTTCCCAGGGTGCTAAATCCTTGTTGTTGCTTATGAAGGAACATATGCTGGTGGATGCCTGGAGACACCTCCATCCAGAATGCACCTTTCTCTATGATTCCCATGTTACCCCCATCCAAGTCACATCTGTAAATGAGTTCTCTGGGCTCTGTGTTCTTACCTGGTAAAATATGTTTAAATGAATAAATCTGGTAGGACGTATACCCATTACTCACACTCCACAGCATCATACGCACGGCTTGATGCAACATTAATTTCCAAGACACTGATCCCCTCCATGCGCTCAACCCAGCATGAGACCATTGATATTACAGACCATGCCCCGGTCCTGGTCAGCTTCTCAGGGTTGGAGACACAGGCCATGAACAAGACATTGGAACTTAACCCCACACTATTGAAGAAAGCAGACTTCCAACAGTGTGTAAGAAAATACATAGCTGACTATATTTTGAATAACCTGGGGGGGTAACATCTGCCTCTATTAGGTGGGACCTCCTAAAAACTGCACTAAGAGGGGGCCATCATCTCCTTCACCTGTCATAAAAAGAAAACTGAGGACCAAGACATACTGTAACTGATTTAGAGAAAAAAAAACTGAAGCCAAGAAGGCCCAAATGGAGCAACCCAATAGGACTAAAACTCAACACACTGCACCAAAACAGAGGGCATTGTTCATCAACCAAGCAGGGAATTGTTTTGATGGTGACAATGGGGAGGAGTGGCTCTTCTGGCAGCTACATATTAGAGAAAGGGAAACAGTGCAGCTCAGATCAAGTCAACTGATGAAGTTTTAAAGAGCTAGTGTACTGCCTGAAATTAATATCAGTGTTTAAAAGCAGTCAACTATTACCTTTTATATCTGAGGTACTTTTTATTTTCCCTTTGGATAATTAAAATATTTTTTACCTGGTGTTAGTAGGTGTGATCTGTGGAACAGCACTCTGCTAGGAAGCTGACATATCTAGTTCTGTCTTCCCTACTACATCATCAACATTGTGACCTCACTGACTGTGACATCACAGCTACTCAGAAGGAGCCACTCAGTAGCTGTCAAGTCAGTCACCTGTGATGTCACAGTCTGTGAGGTCACAGTGCTGATGATTTAGTGGGGGGACTAGAACTAGACATATCAGCTGCCATTAGTCCACACATCCAGCATAATATTGTCACATAGAAAACTATAATAAGCAAACAGAAAAAGAAAACTACTTTAGAAATAAAAAGTTATAACTGATTACTTAAAATTTGTAACATTTTCCTGTCTGCTATTATTGGTTCTACTAGCTCTTTATGAGGATGCTGAAATTGGGGACAGTTTTAGAGAGTTCTATGCAAACTTATATACTTCTGGGGCCAACCCCAGCTGGCAGGAGGTGTAAGCGTCTCTGCTAAGGCTCCAGTCCAGATAATTGGGCAGACAAGTAAATTACAACTGGAGCAGGACATCCAGTGGAATGAAATAAAAAGAGCCATCTCCCACTTAAGGGGGGGGAGGCAGAGCTGGACAGTTTTCCGATACATTTGTTTTAAATATTCCAGCAGGATTTGCAAAACCCTCTGCAGGACGTGACTGAAGAGTGTCTGGCACAGGGTATTATGTTCCCCTCCATGCAGTCAGCCACAGCAGCTATTCTCTCCAGGCTGGGCAAGAACCCACAACAATGTGTGTCTTATCGGCCAATCTCCCTTCTAATACAGTAGCAGACTTCAAAATAGTAGCATGAGTAGTTGCTATTAGCTTGGATAAGATTTTGCCTGTAATCATTCACGAACATCAGGCTTTTTTTGTGAAGGACAGCAAAGGGAAGCTTAATATTAGGCATATACTTGACACAGTCTGGGAGTGGTCAGAAAGATTAGCCAAAGAGAGTGCGGTGGACCTTGCTCTGGATGTCGAAAAGGCATTCAATCATGTGGAATGGGGATATATGTTTGAAACCCTGTGAGGTTCAGGCTGGGAGACAATATGATGCAGTGGATGTATACCCTGTACAACCAGCTATCAGCCCAGATTCTAGTGAATGGCACCCTGACAAAATCATTCTATCTAACCAGAGGCATCAGACAGGGGTGTCCACTGTCATCCTTTGTTGTATGTGATGCCATTGGAACCCTTGGCAGCTGCAACATGGAGTGATGCTTGAACCATTGAATTGCAGGCGGGAGGAGTGCATCACAAGACAGCTTTGCTTGCCAGTGACTTTTTGGTTTACATGCAGTCCCCTTGGCACAGCATCCCTGCCCTACATGGATTACTCAAAGAATATGGGACCATTGTGAGCCAGAAAATTAATTGGGCTAAGTGCAAGATAATGGCGCTGAACAAAGGGGCACCAGCTACTTTTTTTTTATTTATTTTTATTCAGTTTCAGATATACAAATAGTACATTAAAATGCCTTGGTTCCAAAATAGGATAATTATGCAACTACATTTCATACTTAGGATCTTAGATACTTGTCATTCTGCGATACTACAATGTAAACCCAGTAAACCCACCCTCCTGTACAAGAACTATATCAACCTGCTTGCTAACTTTAAAAAAGATTGTGAAAGAGCAGAAGTCTTGCCTATCAGCTTGCTAAGTCATGAAAATACAATTAAAATGAGCACCTCACCAAAATGTTTATGTTTATTCCAAAATCTACCTAGTAGGGTGCCAGAAAATGTTTTAAGCAATTAAACAGCATCATTCATAGATTGTTACGGTGTGGGAAAACTACACATATAAAAAGAAGTATATTGCAGCTTCCTCTTAAAAAGGAGGTCTAGCATTGGCAAACTTTAAGTATTATTACTGGGCATCTTAACTGGCATTCATAGCAGGTGCCAGAGATTCCAAGCCCCCCTTTGGCTAAAAATCAAGGAGGAACACATACCGGGTGGCTTCCTTCAGGGGCTCCTTGCACTGTGTTTGAGTCAAACGGCACCCCCAAATTGCAAAACCCATTTATCAAGCAGCTGGCAATGGGTTTTTGTGGAAGCCCAAAAGCTTATAGGTCACCCTAAGGCATTATCTCCTAACACTGCCTTATATGCCAGCTATAAAGGGATGTAATGATATAATGTTTTCTTACATCAAACTCTCCTGAGGTGGAGAAAGGTTGATATAACTCAATTGAGTGATCTGTTCCATGGGGTTATGCTTAAATCCTTTCCTGATATTAGAATGGAGTATGGTATTCAACCAGGGACTCTTTTGCCACTTAAGAATAAGGCAATACCTGACAAATGT
Organism: Neoceratodus forsteri; assembly: GCA_016271365.2. NCBI lineage: Eukaryota > Metazoa > Chordata > Ceratodontiformes > Ceratodontidae > Neoceratodus > Neoceratodus forsteri. The sequence continues at coordinate 829,368,907 of CM057452.1, forward strand.
TAAACCATCAATGTCCCCAATCAAGGACATCATATACAGACCTCAGCCCTGTGCTAAGTCCCCTCACTGCCTTTTATAAATTGTTTACAGAAGCATCTCCTGAGCCTGAAATTAAGACACAAAGAGAGTGTAGGGACCATGACAGAGAGGCATACCCAGCTGCTTGGCAAGCAGCAATAAAACATGTCCACAGTTGCTCCAGTTCCAGCAAGCTATGTAAGAGTCCAGTGACATTTTTTATATAGAATTTATCCACCAAACCCTCCTTGACACCGGTTTGCCCAAAATGCCTTATTGAAGAAGTTAATTTTTTTCACTTAGCTCTGACATGTAAAAAAAGTAGCCCCAATCTGGTATGAAATGCATAGTCTAATGCAAAATTATAGGGTGGACTTTACCCAACTCGCATCTCAAACTCATGCTGGGAGCTGAATCTGGAGACAGAGGGGAAAGGAATACTCACAGGCTCTGGGAAGTGGCTCTGCTAAATGCTGGAAAAACAATTGGACATCACTGGATCAGTGATATTCTGCCCAGCATAGCGCACTTGTTAAATGGCTTGACATTATGATGAAACTTCATCATATTCAATCAACAGCTAATAGGCAGGAAATAGTGCTTCAACATACATGGCAACCTCTACTAAATGCCACTGGGCATGGAATCATTACTGTGTAATAATATTTGATCCAACTGTAATGTACAATACTTGGCTGTATAGACAGTAGTAGGCTTTTTGCTAATTTGGTCTGCCTCCCAATCCTTATGGATATAACAATTTCCTCTATCTCTGAGGCTATATCCATCTAACCATTTCTTAAACGCATCAAAGGTTTCTGTTTTCACAACCTCCCTTGGTAAAATGTTTCCCTTTCTTGCTGTCCTTTGTGTAAAAATAATCCCACCCGATATTCTTATTTTAGTTGCCTATGGTGAGGTCACAATGTTATTTCTCTGTCCTTATATCCTAAACTAAATCTGGCCATTAATTCACTGTCACTCAGAACTTTGTAGAGCTTCAGCATATTTCCCTCTGAATTTCATATCCTCTATGGTAAAAAGTCCTTGCTTTGCCACCATCTGGAATATGTTCTTCCTCTTAATTTGGGGATCAGCCTTGTGTTATTTCAGTTGCTCTATCTTTGTTCCAGAACCCCCCCCCCCAGACTGAACTTACAATATATTATACAGAGCCATAGTTGGTCAGAGAAATTCTTAAAATTTCAGGTGACACATACCTGTAGAATCACAGCTGTTACAGTAATATCAGGTTGTCAGTTGTATGCATACCTGTAAAACAAAGAGCTCAATTCAGAAAAGTGGCACAAGTTGCAGTAAATGGCAACTTGCACCGATCACCGGTGTGGCCAGGGACCCTGTGCCCGGTTCACTGTTGGGTAGAATCCAGTGCCAAGGTCCAACAGCTTACATTAAATGTGGTCAAGCAGTAAAAAGATGATGCAATGGAGCAGTTTTCCCCAAGCTGCAGGGCAGTTGTGTGGCATCTGCACACCCAGGATAAGTGACCCACTGGGCAGCTGCCAGGATCATGGAGATGGGGCATTGCTTGGGGTGGGCTGTTGGCACATTGCTGGGAGATGGGACGGGTGGCAACAGCACCCAGATGGGGCATCAGAGGGGCTGCTGAGTTGCCAGTGGGTTAGGTTGCCCAGACGCTGTTACCATAGGTGGCCACTGCAGGCACCAAACCATAAAGGGCACTCTGTATATGCCTTCACATGGTGTTTTGGTACAGGGTGCTGCACTAGAGAGAAATACAGTGCCAGAGACCATGGGCTGGTGGTTGCACATGTTTCCTCCTGCCCTGGAAGGGATCTGGGGGTGGCTTATGGAGCTTTAGATCTGCACCTGACTGGTCTAACTGTCCCTGACTGTGCACCCTCTGGGAGGATTTCCTGAATCCCCCAGTAAGGGATATGGCAGCTTGCATCTGCCGCAAGCCCCCTAGTGCCCTGGTGCAACTGTACGCCAGACATAGCCCTATCTGGTGTACAGGGTCCAGGTTTGGCACAAGGGTCATTCCTGAATCACAAAGTCCACAATTTGTGGCACAAGGTGCCATTTGCATCAATTCTGCTGATGCAGGCTCCTTGCACCACCTGTGGAGCTTTCTGAATTGAGCCCAGTATCTTTCATAGGTTTCTTAGGTTAGCACCAAGCAGAGGACACAAAATGTATGTTATGCTCGCACTTAATCATCTTTATTTCTCATTGCTGTGTAATAGTAAATATAACCTGTGAATTACCTAGACCATGATATAATCCCACACGTGTAGTTAGTCAGAAATGAAATATATTCTTTCTTTTTCTTGTGCTACTCTATATAAAATGTATGCACTTCATGAAATGTAAAAGTCATTTTTATAAATATCTTTTAATGTTTGTAACCAAGATGAATGTATTTGTAACTCTGGAATCTTTTCCAATAAAATATTTTGACAAAAAAAAAAGCATGCACCCTTGATATGGAAATCATACATAGAAAATGCTATGGTAAAAAAAAAATAGAAACGGTGCTTTTTGCTTGATCAGCTGTGACTGGAGTTTCAAAAGATGTTCAAACACCTGACCAAAATGGTCACTGATTGTGTCTTGAATGGCGTCTGTGAATTAAGAAGCTCTGTTCATGGGCAGATCCTTTTTTTGTTGTGTGTTTATTTACTTGAAACCTAGTTGTATGAGATTTAAACTATATTGGCTAGATATTCAAAGGGGTTGCACCTGGTGCAACTGAGTTGTACCAGTGCAGCCCTAGAAATGTACCCGGGGGCAATATTCAAAAGAGGGAATTGCACAATGCAATTCCCGATGCTCTGGTGTGCAAAGATAATGCATGCGGCACATCTCCGGGGGCGTTCACATGCACATGCGGCACATCCTGATATTCAGCCTGGCACAAGTGGTGCATATACCAGCACAACCCTGAGATACACCACATACCAATGCACAAAGTTGAGCCTGAAAAATAAGGCTCAAATGGTAGCAACCCACAGGTGAACTGCTGTAATGCAAGGCACATCACAGCAGCCACCAGCCGTGGGTGGCCTTCCCCCCAGTACACTTTGCACGCACCCTATAATGTCCCTGGTGGTCTAGTGGTACCCCCCACCCCTCCCATAGCTCCAGTCACCAGTATTAATAGAAAGAATACATCCTTGTTAGTCTAGTAGTACCCTCCAACTCCTCCCATAGCTCCGATCGCTGATCGTAATATGAAAAATACCTCCCTGGTGGTCCAGTGTCACCCCCAACCCACACAGGTTCCCCAGCCCACCCAGCTCCCCCATCATCAGTGGGCAGCAGCATACCCACCTGCATACCTCCACAGCTGCCTGCCAAATGACAGTGTAAAGTATGGGCTGCAAACTCATTGATCCACACTGTGGACCAATGGGCTTCAGTGCATACTTTATTAGTCATTCACAAATATGTGAATGAATGACTTCATTCACATATTTGTGAATGACTATACAATATGCACTGCAAGCCGCTGGTCCACAGTTTGGACCAATGGGATTGCAGCTCATACTGTATGCTGTCATTTGGCAGGCAGCCGAGATGTATGGAGTGGGTATGCTGCTGCCCACTGATGTTGGGGAAGCTGGGTGGGCTGAGGGTCCTGTGTGGGTGGGGGTTGGGGTGCACTGGACCACCAGGGAGGTATTTTTATATTACGATTGGCAAGCAGAGCTACGGAAGGGGTGGGGGGTACCACTAGACTGCCAGGGGGGTATTTTTATATTACGATGCAACCCTGTATCTCAGAAACAATCCTGATGGGCAATTTCAACATCAACTGGTTAGCCCCAGAAGCTGGTAGGTTTAAAGATGCCATCTCCACAGTCAACCTCACCCAGCTAGTCAACTCCCCCAAAAGGCTCAACTATAAAACAGGCAATAGTACACTCCTGGACTGGATTCTGATCAGTCACCCATCCCGCCTCTCAAATATTTCCATCCTTCTCAACTCTCTAAGTGTCCATTCCCCTGTCATCTGCAAATGGTCAAACAAGTTTGCCATGCCCCCCTCTAAATTAATAAACAGCAGAGTCCTTGCACGTGGGCAGCTTAAACACCTAAAATCTCACCTCAGTCAGCAAGATTGGACTCTGATCTACCACACTTCAGATATTAACTCTGCCCTTGACTTCTTCATAATTACCTTAAATGCTGCCTGTGACTCTCACGCCCCTTTCAAAAAGTGCAAAGTCAAAGGTCTAAGCAACCCCTGGCTCTCTGCAGATCTATTGGCTCAACTCAAATCTAGGGACCACCTTTGGCTCCTAGCCCATGCCACAGGTAAACAAGTTGACATACAGAATTACAAACAGGCTCGAAATGATTGCACAAAACTTGTCCGCCAACAGAAAAGTTCTTTCTGCAAAGATGCCCTCACTAACACCTGGGATAAAGGGAAATCCTTTTGGAACAACTTAAAAGAAGTTACTGGAAAACAGCAAAAAAAACTCACTTACTATGCTGGTCATTGATGGGATCACAACACGTGACCCTACTACCATCGCTAACTCCATCAACACTGCATTCACAGACATCAGTGCTGTCCTTCTGCCTGGCTTTTTCTTTGAAGATGACCCCTCAGCTATCCCCTCTAGCCCCCCTTTTTCTCTCAATTGACCCCCATTCTACTTCAAAGCAGTCAAGATGCATGAAGTCCTCAACTACATCAAGAAAGCAATAGCCAGGTGTAGGCATAGTGGGGACACCCTCGACCTCAAACTACTGTCCCTCACCCTTGAAGAGGTGCTCCAACTGCTAACAACAATCTTCAGTCTCTCCCTCATCCTTGACCAGTCCCCCAACAGGTGGAAATCAGTCACAGTTACTCCGGTCCACAAGAGTGGGGACAGGGCTCTGCTTGGAAACTATCGGCCCATCTCTGTATTAACCCCCCCAAGGCTATTGAGAGTATTGTATCTGACCAAATTATGGAATACCTTAACAATCACGATATCCTGTGCCCCCAACAGCATGGTTTTAGAAAAGGACACAGTACTACATCTGCTCTTCTCAAATTCACTGGAGCAATCCACAGCTCTCTAGGCATTAGCCTCCTTACGGGATCGGTCTTCATAGTGTGAAAGTCTTAAGTGGGTCATAGATGAACACATCAGCCAAAATGCAGTTCAAAATAAAATAACTTCTTTTATTTATAGAACAAACATTAAGCAGACTGGATTCATCAAAATAAAGAAAATATAACAACTCAAAACACTGCTTAACTTCAGCAAGATAAACATAACAGTCAAAAGGTCCGAATGATTAGGAAGCACTAGTCCCTCTGAGTATTATCCCTTCAACACTCCAACCAAATCTGCCTTAACTAGGCTTAAGCCAACACATATATAGCCTGTCAGAGCTTAGGATTGGTCCAATTCACTTGTCATTCAGGCTTTGCTTTGACAAACATTTTTAACTTCTCTTCAGTATTTTATATATTCATACTAAATACTGTAAACATTTCTTACATTGACTATATGCATATTTAGTCATTCTAAACAGAATTTCTATTTTATTTCGAATAGAAAAATGTAGGAGGTGTTCTGTTTGTAATTCCTTCAGCTGGGCTCTATATAATTATAGTGAAACTGAGGCTGGCCGGCTCTTAGAGCACCTAGCTGAAGTGGTGACAACAACAGAATCCATCATAGCTCCTTCCGGTAAGCTTGCATTTTATGTTAGTAACAGAAAACATTGAAAACACATTTGAACATATTTATAACAGCAAAGCAGCTACTTGAAGGGTACAGCATCTCTAATTTATTGTGTTGTTTTAGGCTGGCAAGCAGGTTTATTTCATCTCACTCGGCAGCTCAAATTTTGCTAAATCCAGCCGGCGCGTTGAAGGACCGCTGCGATTGTGGGCACGTTCATGAGGCAGGAACAGCCGCACAATCACAAAGGAATGTACATGATCGAATGTTTTACCACAGCATAAGTTGTATTCTAAAGGAACTCTTTTCTTTTTAAATACTACCTCTAGACTTCAAATAAAATGTGCAAGCACTCACATTTCAGGTTTTTACTCAGTTTAGCGTGTAACGCTAATAGCTCTTTCCATTCAACTGCATACTGAACAGCATATCTTTTCTTTTTATGTATCTCCACTCTTACAGTTAAATTGGTGTATTTCTATATATTGGAAGCTGTGCATTTTATTATGACAATGAACTCTTTAGGCTTTTATTATTGCCTTACTTTACCATACTGTTGACCATGACTGAGGGGGGGGGCACACTTAAACAACACAACAAACAGGAAATACATGGATGGCCAGTCCATGTCAAGCATACGACATACATAAACACAATTAAGGACTGGTTACACTAAAGGGGACTCCTCCTAGGCAATCCTATGTGTTCTGAGGGGGGGGTACCTTCACATTCTTCCCTAAGATGAAACCCAATTAGGTTTTATCTCTCTCTCTCTCTCACATGCTCACTGGATCATCAGATCTCTCTAAAGGAGAGATGGAGCCATAGCCCACCCATCTCCTAAGGCTCCACCTCGGGGTTCCTATGTAATTTAACTCCTCTCAATTTAAAAAATAGAGGCGCAACATTTTTTACTTCCTTACTCTGAGGTCTGATGTCCAGTGATGCATTATTTTCTTAAGTTATAAGCTATAACGAGAAAGGTAATCGACATTACCATGGGCAATACCCTTGCGATGTTTGATTGTGAACTGGTAGAGCTGTAAAGTAAGGTACCAGCGCATGATCCTGGGGTTTTTATCCTTCATCACATGGAGCCAACATAACGGATTGTGATCATTCCATATCTCAAATTCAGTGCCTCATAGATAAAACCGACGGGCTTCCACAGCCCAACATATTGCCAGCCATTTCTTTTCAATTCTGAAATATCTAATTTCTCTATCATGTAATTTTCGACTTATATAAATGATAGGATGTTCTTCACCCTGTTCTATCTGCATGAGAACTGCCCCATTCCACAATTGGATACGTCAGTCTGCAATACGAAGGGCTGGGAAAAATCTGGCATTTTTAACACTGGGGAAGAGCATAATTTAGCTTTTACAGACTGAAATGCATCTTCACACTCAGTAGTCCGTTTCATTGTTTCAGATTTATGCTTTCTTGTTAACTCAGTAAGGCGATTGGCTAGGGTAGAAAAAGCTGGTATAAAACGGCGACAGTAGCCCGCTAATCCTAGAAAAGACCTCACATCTTTTTTTGTAATAGGTCGAGGACTATTGGCTACTGCTTCAACCTTACTTTTTTCTGGTTTTACGTGCCCTTGCCCGATTTGAACACCCAAATACCTGGTATTTTGCATGGCCATAGAACATTTCACAGGATTAATAGTATGCTCTGCTGTAGTAATGGCCGAAAAAACCTGTGTCAGGTGGTGTAAGTGGTCACTCCATGATGGACTAAACACAATTACATCATCCAAGTAAGCAGCACTGAAGGCAACATGGGGAGCTAAGATCTTATCCATCACCCTCTGAAATATTGCAGGGGCACCGTGCAGGCCAAAAGGCATCACTGTGAATTGAAATAACCCTAAGGGTGTGCTGAATGCGGTCTTGTCTTTTGCTTTTTCATCTAAGGGTATTTGCCAATATCCCTTGGATAGGTCAAGTGTGCTAATGTAGTGTGCTTTACCTAAGTGGTCCAAAATATCATCAATCCGGGGCATGGGAAAGCTGTCAAACTATGAGATACTATTCAGACGTCTACAATCTACACACAGCCTGACCCCCCCCCTTCCTTCTTCTCCACTACCACCATAGGAAAATTCCATTCACTTTTTGAAGGTTCTATGATGCCTAGGTTTTGCATTTTCTTTAGTTCATTAATAACATCTGGCCTCATCTTTTCAGGCAATCTATATGCGTTTTGTTTTATGGGTACTGTTTGATTTAAGATAATATTGTGAGTAACATTAAGGGCCTTCCCTGGTGTCCCTGAAAATGTTGCCTCTTACATGTGTAGCAAAGTCTGTAACTCAGGTAGCTGGGAAGGAGTTAAGTCAGGGTTGACAGTAACATCAGCTAGTTCACCAGGTTTTTCCAGTCTCTGATATGCAAGAACCAGAGCACTATCTGTTTCTTCTGGGTGTATAAAGGCACATATGGGAGGGTATCTTTCTGATCAGGATTTCAGTAGCTTTACATGATAATGGCCCCCTCAGGTTTCGGCCATAGATCAGCTCAAAGGGGGAAAACCCTGTGGAAGATTGGGGTACCTCCCGATATGCAAACAATAAGTATGGCAGGTAGACATCCCAGTTCTTCCCTTCTTCCTGCACATACTTTTGCAACATTTTTTTGAGAGTCTGGTTGAAACTAGAGATGTAACGAATTTAAATTTTACTAGCGAAGTGAACGCGAAGTGGGCACTTTGCATTGTCACTCCACTTTGTGGAGTGGCCAGCATGAAATGCCCACTTCGCCTTGTTATTATTACTTCACGTTGTCATTCCACCTTAACTAAGTAAGGTGAAGTGACAACAGTATTAGCAGCCCCCCACACACAAAGTCACTAGAATTAATGTGCATCCCCAAAATGCTACTGTCGTCTTGTCTCCAGAAAATTCCCCAGTGCTGATGAAGTGAAATGAGAGAGTAACAAGAAATGCAAAGTCTCCCAGAATTAATGGCACACTCAGTCATCAGGGCAGTTGTCAGACAAAGTCACCAGAATTAATGCCCATCCCCAAAATGCTACTGTCTTGTGCCCAGAAAATTTCCAACTGCTGAAAAAAGTGAAATGAGAGTGTAACAAGACATGCAAAGTCTCCCATCTTAGAGATGCAGCAAATTAAAATTCCACCAGTGAAATGCCTGTGAAGTGGGCACTTTGCGTTGTCACTCCACTACGCAGAGTGGCCAGCATGAAATGTCCACTTCGCCTTGTTATTGTGATTGTGACTTCTCATTGTCATTCCACCTTAACCTGAAGTAAGTAGTGACAACAATATTGGCAGCCCCCGGGCCCCCACTCATCACATGGCTTACAGAATGACAATGACCTGTATCACAAAACTCCCCAATTTGAAAACTTATATCAATGAGTACAGTGGTGAAGTCTGGAGAGATACTACAAAACAGGCTTACATGATGCAAGTAACTAGTAAAAAAATTAATTTTGTGATTCGTGATGTGATCAGGAATCGTGACTGCATTCGCGACCATGAAATATGAATTTATTTTTCTCGGACTTGAAGCTGACGAGCATATTGGGAATGCGAATGCCTATTGCTGTACTTCCCTGATGACCTGGCTGTTCACAAAACTCAGCAACTTGAAAACTCATATCAATGGGTACAGTGGAGAAGCCTGGAGAGATACTACAAAACATTAATTTTGTGACTCGTGATGTGATGGTGAATTGTGTGCACCACACCAGTATTCTGAAGGGAAGCCAAAGAAATAACTGTGACTTAAGTAACAGATGGAGATTGGGCCCTAAAGAGATGCAAATGCACAGACCGACTAAGATTGTGCTGTGCACTAAAGAGATTGCTCCAAAATGAGTGCACACTGGGATATGGTGCTCAAGAACCAACATGAAATGTAGGCAAAATAAGGTTCTGGCACACACCAGCTCATGAGAGGAATGCATGAAAAGATAAAACTATAATTTATTACACCAAGAAAAACAAAACATCTTGCCTGACATGTTTTGGATTGACTACAAACCCTTTTAGCCTTTGAAAAAGAATTGATAGTCAATCCGAAACATGTCAGGCAAGAAGTTTTGCTTTTCTTGGTGTAATAAATTATAGTTTTCTTTTCATGTGTTCCTCTCATGAGTTGGTGTGTGCCAGAACCTTATTTTGCCTGCACTAAAGAGATGCAGACACAAAGGCACAACAACAACACCTAACCAGTGCTCACTATCAGAAATCCAAATTTGAACAAGAATAGCTTTTGCCATCTGGTGGGGGGGAGTGCACGGCAGTAACAGTCCACTACTACCAGTAAAGATACCACAAGCAGTATAAACAATTCATGCAGGTGCAGTGGATAGCAGGTTCATACTGCTGCAATTACTCTGTGGCACAATAAATAGTATCTGATTTAATGGCACGCATGCATCGCATACACACTCACACACACACACACACACACACACATACACTACAAGTAATGCGTAGCAAATTGAAAATCTTTAGTAATACAACCAAATGTTTTAAACAAACTGAAATTATACACTGCTGCACCACACCAATCAGCAAAAAATGCCAATAATTACTGAAAATATTATTGTTTGTACATTAACACAGGTATACAAGAAAAACATAACCAAAACAGAAAGACTGCATTTTTCTCCCAGCCAATCTACCTACACCACAGATACGTCCCTCCCCCAAAGCACACTTCACAGTACACATACTGACTGTTCTAAATTAACATTCAAAATCCACACACAAACAATAAGCACTCAATGATATGAGCACAGGAGGGTTTCCTGCAATCGATGTACTAAATTTTGAGCAAAAAAAAAATAGCTCAAAAAGGCTTTCTTAACAGCTTTTAGAGGATTTGAATGGCAGAGCTCTGAGAGGAAACTGTCTCCATCTTCCACTGCACACACACTACACAGAACTGAGGCTGTGCAGAACAATCTAGAGCCCATGTGATGTGCAATCCCATGAAGCACTGCAAATTCACTTTGGAACTCAATAATAAGGTGAAGTGATGTGCAGTACATTGATTTCAGTGTTACTTCACCTTAAAATTGGTGGAGAAGTGGTTTGGGGAAGGCGGAGTAACACTAAGTCATTGTTTTCAATGGACTTTGCGTTCCCCATTATAACGCGAAGTACTCTGCTTCGCATTGCGAAGCACTTCACGGAGCGAATTTAGCCCACTTCACCCACCACTGGTTGAAACGCTCTACCAGACCATCAGTTTGGGGATGATAGGGTGTCGTGTGAATGGTAGTTATCCCCAAGGTCTGATAGAGCTGCTTCAACAATGCAGAACAAAAATTGCTGCCTCGATCAGTTAATATCTCGTGGGTATACCCACTCGACTAAAGATCTTACCCAACTCCTCAGCAATTTTTGGAACTGTTATACTTCATAAGGGTATAGCTTCTGAGTATTTGGTAGTGTAATCACTAACCACCAGAATATACTTGTTCCCTTTCAAACTCTTTGGTAATGGCCCTGCAATATCCATTGCAATCCGGTCAAAGGGAGTAGTTATCAGAGGTAGTGGTAGTAGAGGTACTTTGTCCCGTCTACCAATTTTGGCAACCTTCTGGCACTCACTACAACTACTGCAGTATGCAGCCACCTGTTCATGAAAGCTAGGCCAAAAGAACTGGTAGAGTAGATGACTCAGGGTTTTATCTCTACCCAGGTGCCCAGCCAAAGGAATATCATGAGCCACTTCCAATAACTGTTGTCTTTACACTTGAGGGACCATTAATTGTTTTACTTCTTCTCCAGTTTTAGGATTAGTACAACATCTATATAATAGCTATTTTTCTAATTCATACCTATGTCCTAAAACAATCCCTTCAGTATTCATACCCTGTGGGAAATAAGGTTGCAAGGTTAAATCTTCTTTCTGTACATCTTTAAATTTTTTTGTCTGAACAACTTTTGTTATAGTAGGCATAGAATCTAATATATCATTTGTACAATTTGTTTTAGTTCATAGTAGTTTCTCATTTCTCCTTTGGTTCTTGCTTTTTCTATCCCTGCCAGGGTTCTCCATGACATCATCTGCAAAGGGAAATACCTGTCCCAAAGTTTCTTTATGTGTTTGAGACCTAGTCACTGCTCCCAAAGAGTGAAAATTGCTGGCGTTCTCTCTGATGCTAAACCTGTATGCTCTGGGGTTCCACAAGGATCCATTCTCGGACCTCTTCTATTCAGCCTTTTCCTGAATAGTCTTCTCAATCCTGTCCTAAGCAAATCCTTCTCTACGCTGCCGATGCGGTCATCCACTCCACACATAAGGGCTCTCACCTCCTCCGGAGCATAGGGAGAGGTTTCATCAGTAGAAGAAAAGAGGTGGTGATGCCACTGTATAGGTCATTGGTGAGGCCTCAGTTGGAATACTGTACTTTATTCAGTTCTGGAGGCCACATCTCCAAAAGGACATAGACAAGGTGAAGGCAGTTCAAAGAAGGGCAACAAAGATGGTGCAGGGCCTACACCAAAAGTTTTATGAGGAGAGACTGGGAGATCTCAATATGTATACTCTGGAGGAGAGAGAGGAGACAGGGGAGTATGATAGAAACCTACAAATATCTAAAAGGCATAAATAGGGTACCAGATGATAGCATCTTTCAGAAAAGGAGATGTCCAGGAACTAAGGGCATGACATGAGGTTGGAAGGGGATAGACTAAAGGGTAGCGTAGGAAATATTTCTTCATGGAAAGGGTGGTGGATGCATGGAATAGACTCCCAGTGGAGGTGGTGCTCAAAAGCACAGGCCCAATTTCACTAAAGCAGAGTTGGATGCCGTATTCGATGCATACGTGGACAGGGAGCCCCTGTTGAGTGGTGCCACGGGCACACCACAGGCCAGGTCTGGGGCCTGGGAGGAGGTGGTGGCATACGTCAACCAGCATGGCAGCCAACAGTGGTCAGCACAGGAGTGCCAGAAGAAGGTGGGCATGGATAGGAGGTGCATTAAAGAGAAGGTGGCAGCCATCCGTGCATCCTGGAATGCCACCAGAGGGGGGCCTGCTGATGCACCAACACTGACGGTGCAGGAGGAGTTGGTAGCAGCCACCATGCACTGCAGCATGGTGGAGGGTGTGCCTGGAGGTGGATTCCAGATGAGTGGCAGCCCATCACTGCAGGGAAAGTATGTCAGCCACGCACCGCTGGTGGCACGGAGCATGCATACACGGGCATGCTGGCATGCATGCAGTCGGCATGCATGTCATGTGCATGTGTGTGCACCCACATGCATGGAATGCTGCAGGACACATGCAGTGGCAGTGTGGGGGGCACATGTGGGCATTGCAGCACTGACATGCCTTTCTTCCTCTTGCAGCACCTGCACGCCTCTGTGGGGATGATGGGGTGCTGGCAGCGGCAGCAGCTGTGGATGTTGGAAAAGCCCCAGAGGACTAGCTATCCACCTCTACTGGCATCTGGGGGCTCGACAGGCTGCAGCCCACCACCACAATGCAGGCAGATGTCCTGGACCTGGGGTCGGACTAGGCCCTGGATGTGTTCCTGCAGGATGCCAACCATGGTGTCCTCTGCGCAGAGGCACAGATCAGGGCAGGGTCCGACACCGATGATGACATCACGATTATCCTGGACCAGCATGGGCAACGTTGTGGGTGAGATACCCATGCTGGCCACTGACACAACCAGCACGCCCAGCGCTTTGCCAGTGGTGGAACAGCTGCCTGCCACCACTGTGGGTGCAACAGTGTGCACTACCCTGGCTGTGCCTTGTGGTGGTGGTGTTGCGGCTGAGCAGTTGCTGGGTGGTGTACAGCGGATGGATGGGTGAGAGCAGCAGGCTGTGGGTGCCACTGGGTAGCTGGATACAGGGTCCACCACCGGTGCGCCTACTGTGCCCTTTCCCCCTGCAGACCCCACTGTGCAGTGTCCACCAGAGGGGGGTGCTGTGCAGCATGGCTGGTCACCACATGAGGATCAGCATCCCGCCCAGGAGCCCCAGGACACCGACCCGCTGGCTGAGCACACCCACTTGCTGTGGGCATCTGTTCAGCAACAGGTGCTGCTTGCCACTGGGGTGTGTGCACTGTGTGTGGAGGTGCGCCAGTTAGCCAAGCAGCAGGAGGGGGCAATGCACAGATCCTGGCAGGTATGCAGTGCATGCAGGAGGCCACCACTGCATCCCTGGATCACATTGCCACTGTGATCACAGATGGCTTTGCGCTGCTGGCTGCCACAGGGCATGGCCAGGCAGAGATGACCCCCGCAGCACGCTGTCCACCCGTGAATCCGGCATCTGGTGACCCCAACATTGTCGATGCTGGGCTCTCATGTGGGCATCCCAGGCACACCCGGGCCTGGCCTGTTTGGGCGCCTTCACACCCCTGTGCAGGCACAGTCGTGGTCCCATGGTTCAACCCCTGGGGGGGGTGTGTGTGTGCCCACCACTGGTGTGGTGCCTGTGTGTCATGCCAGACGCTGCCTGTGTGTGTACTTGCCCGGCCACTGGACCGTGTGGTGTGGACATGATAAAGGCAGTCTAGCACCAGTTGTGCCTGTGCATCAGTGCAATGCATCTGATCCATGCCACAAACCACCACCTGGATGTGTCGGTGTGTGCGTGCATATATGTGTGTGTGTGTGTGTGTGTGTGTGTGTTTGTGTGTGTGCATGTGTGTGTGTGTTTCTGTGTGGTTGTGTGCCCCTGACTCCCCTACCCCTGCATCACACCTGTGTACATGCCCATTGCCATGCATGCCCCTGCATGTGTGCTGCACCTGTTTGTGTGGTCCATGCATGTGTATCGCACCACCTACCTGTGTGCACCATAGTGCTCCTGTGCGATGGTGTCCCGGTGTTGTCGCACCTGCTGTTGCACCTGGGGATCCCTCCGCCCAGGGGGTGTCTGTCCACCACCCTTCAGATAATTTCCTCTGTTGTCACTACTACTGTCACCCTCTTCAGCTTCGACAGCTATCCCACGGTCAATGGCCATGTTGTGCAGTATGCAGCAGGCCAGGAATAGGCCATAGGCTTTTGAGGGGCTGTACTGTAGGGCACCGCTTGACCTGTCTAGGCAACATAAAAGTGCTTTCAGCATGTAAAAGATGTGCTCAATGATGTTGCGCGTGCTGGCGTATGCCTCGTTGCAGTGTTCCTCTGCTGGGGGCAACGGGCGCCGGTTGGGGGTGAGCAGCCAGGGCCTCAGTGGATAAGTGCTGTCCCCTGTGTGGATAATGACATGGTTAGCCCTCTGCTATTCTATGCAGTGCCCCTTGCGTGTCCCTGGCACCCACACCAACTTGCACACCCTGCCCTCCCCATCCCAAGGTATGCTCTGCCCATCGCCCCTTACCCATGCCATACACACCCACTAGGTGGCCCGTGGGGATGTCCCCACATTCAAACCTGTGATACAGCGCAGAGCTGTGCCAGATGAAAGCATCATGTGCACTCCTGGGGTGTATGGTGCAGACATTAGTGATGTACCCCGTGGCATCACACACCACCTGGCAGTTGACACTCGGGCTCCCCTTACTGTTAACGTACATCACACCCTCGGGGCCAGGTGGCATGCAGATGCCCATGTGGGTGCAGTCAATGGCCCCAATCATGCCAGGCATATGTGCAACCCTGTGGAAGTCCTGCATGGTTGCTGTACGCTCTGCCTGTGTGCTGGGGAAATGGATGAATTCTGAAGCATGTGGCAGCAGAGCATTGAGGAACTATGTGAGGAGGTGGGATGTGGCCGACTGGGTTATGCCTGTGGTGTCCTCTGTTGCTCTCTGGAAGGTGCCTGTGGCGAGTAGGCACATGACGGCTGTCACCTTCCTCTCCATGGACATGGCATGGCTCTGTCTGGTGGGTGCCTGCATCTCCTCACTGCACAGCTCACAGAGCTGCCTCAGAATGGCCCTGTTCAGGTGGTACAAGCCCACAGTCTCCGTGTCACTGTAGTTCTTGAAGGTGATGTGGGCAGAGTACCACCTGTGTCGGGCATACCACCGACGGGCCCTTCCTCAGCCACATCGCTGTTCCTCCTGCCCCCTCACACCCCTCATAATGGCCTCCATCATGAAGGGTGCACTATCCATGACCCTTGCTGTCCAATATCCCCCTAAGCGGTTGGCTGCTGCTGGCTGTGTGCCACCCTGGTGCACTGTCTGTCAGTGTGTCTGTCTCTCTCTCTCTCTCTCTCTCTCTCTCTCTCTCTCTGCCCCTCTCTCCCGCTCCAATGCCACCTCTGTCTCTCTCCCTCTGTGTCTGCCTTGTTCTGTCTCTCTCTCTCTTTCTTTCTTTCTTTCTTTCTTTCTTTCTTTCTTTCTTTCTTTCTTTCTTTCTTTCTTTCTTTCTTTCTCTCTCTCTCTCTTTCTTTCACTCCCTCTCACCTGGCGCAAGTGCTGTCTGCGTGCTTGTGCCCTGTATTTATAGGAACAATTCTACTCGGAGCAACTTTGATTTGCTCCGCACTTTCGCCATGGTTTCACGGTTGAATATGCCACTGCGCTGGATATTCACGGGAATGCCCCCTGTACTTGCGCCTGCATACATTATAGTTGTGCATTGGTGCAATGGAATTTGCACTGAACAATGGTTCCCACTGAATATGGTTCCTTGGCGCAAGTCCGCACTTGCACCGGTGCAACTCAGTTGCACCATGCGCAACTGCTCTGAATATCCAGGCCCAAATGTTTTAAACAAGCTGAAATTATACACTGATGCACCACAGCAATCAGCAAAAAAATGTCAAGAATTACTGAAAATATTACTGTGTGTTCATTAACACAGCTATACAAGAAAAATATAACCACAACAGAAAGACTGCCTTTTTCTCCCAGTTAATCTACTTACACCACAGAAACACACCTCCCCCAAAGCACACTTCACAGTACACAGACTGACTGTTCTAAATTAACATTTAAAATCCACACACAAACAACAAACACTCAATGATATGAGCACAGAAGGGTTTCCTACAATCGATGTACTACATTTTGAGCAAAAAAAATGATTTAAAAAGGCATTTTTAACAGCTTTTAGACGTTTTGAATCACAGAGCTCTGAGAGCAAACTGTCTCCAGCTACCACTACACGCACACTACCCAGAACTGAGGCTGTGCAAAACAATCTAGAGCCCATGTGACCTGCAATCCCATGAAACGCTGCAGAATTCACCTTGGAGCTCAATTACAAGGTGAAGTGATGCGAAGTACATTGATTTCAATGTACTTCACCTTAAAATTGGTGGAGAAGTGGTTTGGGGAAGGCAGAATAATGCAAAGTCGTTGGTTTCAATGGACTTCACGTTCCTCATTATGACACGAAGTACTCTGCTTCGCATTGCAGATTACTCTGCGGATTCTGCATTACTCTGCGAATCACTTTGCGGAGCGAATTTTAGCCACTTAGCCCACCACTAGCTGGATTTACATAATTTCTCTGCCTTTGTTCATGAGCTGGGGTCCCAAAAAGGCCATGTTGAAAATGTTGGTGAAAAAACATGTAAAAATGACCAAGTTATCGGCATACATTGACATTTTTCTATGTTCACTCATAACTTTGGTAATTTTCAATATTTTGAAATTTTCAGCATAGCCATTTTTTTTTCGCACCACTTCATGGATATTATAGCTGTCATTGCTCACATCCTGACAGAAATGTATCCTCACCCGTGGGAAAAAATGATGTTGCAGGGGTGATTTGAAAATTTTCACCTACTGGGTTCATAAAACAATGTTGAAAATTTGGAGCCAAAATATTTAAAAAAAAAAATGTTATGAAGTTATGTTGTCAGTTTTCTATGCGCACTCATAACGTTGGTAATTTTCAATATTTAAAGATCAATTATAGTGTTCTTAAAATGCTTTTACCGTATTTTATTTGCTCACCATGAGAACAACCACTCCATATATATTAGAGTAATGTGCAGGAACAGTAATTTCACATGTTCAGATGCTGTTTTACTGCCTGTATTTTCTGAAGGTTTCACAGAAAATCCCTCAGACATTTTCAGACCAGCTTTCAGAATCTTGGGCGAGTGCTGATTCCATTCAAGCAACAATTACATAATTTTCCTCAAGGTCCTGGCAGCTCAGTACATCATATTATGACATTCAAAAATCAGTCTATGCCTCCAGTTTTCTTGGGGTGGCCTGTATTAATCAAATGACTCCAGTAAAACACCATGGCCCAGATATTCAAAAGAGTTGAGCCATGAGCAATAGGGTTGTGCCTGCGCAAGTCGGAAATTGCGCCATTCTGTGATATTCAGCAGGAGGCAGTTGTGCCCCCGAAATCATGCTGAGCAACAGCGCAATGATAATGAAGGCATGCACAACCGAAGGGGGAGGAACCATGCATAAATGGCGCTGGTCACGATGTTCATCGACTTGCACCATGTAATGGGGAACAATGAGTTGTGCCATGGCGGAAATGAGCCAAAATAAAAAGGAGCAAGGGAGAGGCGCAAGAACGCTACAGGGAAGCCACATGAGGCAGAACTCTAGCCAGACAGACAAAGAAGGAGGCACAAACAGGGCAGGCCAGGGAAAGGGCAGTCTGAACAGCCAGGCACAGGGAAGGTGTGGGGAGCCACACAGCACAGAAGCCAGCACAAGCAGGTGTACCCAGTGCAGGGGAAGTAGCAGCCAGGACAGTGGGGGGAATACAGCAACAGCTGCCAGGGGGGGTGAACACAAGCCAGGGACATAGGCAGTGCCACCTTCCAAATGGAGGCCGTTATGAGGGGGGGTGAGAAGGTGGGTGGCAGGAGGGCGTGGCCGTGGAAGGGCCCATCGGCGGTATGCCCCCAACAGGCAGTACCAAGCCCACACCAGCTTTGAGCTGTACACTGATACTGAGATTGTGGGCTGGTACCAACTGAATAGGGCAATTCTGAGGTGGCTTTGTGAGCTGTGCAGTGATGTGATGCAGGCACCCACACGACGGAGCCATGCCCTGTCAGTGGAGACTAAGGTAACAGCCTGCATGTGCTTGCTCACCATGGGTACTTTCCAGAGACCAACTGGGGACACCACAGGCATAACCCAATCGGACACGTCACACCACCTCACTCAATTCCTCAGTGCACTGCTGCCACATGCTGCGGAGTACATCCATTTCCCCAGCACAGCAGCGGAGCACACAGCAAACATACAGGAGTTCCACAGGGTAGCACGTATGCCTGCCGTGCTAGGGGCAATAGACTACACCCATGTGGCCATACGCACACCACCTGGCCCCGAGGGGTCTGCATACATAAATCGCAAGGGCTATGCCAGCATAAACTGCCAGGTGGTGTGCGATGCCAGGGGGCGCATAATCAATGTCTGTGCCACGCACCCTGGAGGAGCACACAATTCATTCATCTGGCACCAGTCGGCACTGTGCCACAGATTCGAGAGTGGGGACATCCCCACTGGACACCTACTGGGTGAGTATGCAAACCACATGGACAATCATATGGCCTGGGGGGGCATGGCCAGAGGTGGCATGGGTAGTAGCTTACATGGCCTGGAGCAGGGCGATGCTGATCACAAAACTAACCTCTGCCCTCTACACTCAGGTGTCAGTGGATACCCACTCTGTCACTGGCTGCTCACACCATACCGGTGGCCCGTGACCCCATCGCAGCAATGCTACAATGAAGTACATACCACCACACGTAATGTCATCGAGCGGGTGTTCAGGATGCTGAAGGCACATTTCCATTGCCTGGACACTTCTGGCAGTGCCCTACAGTACAGCCCCTCAAAGGCCTGTGGGCTATTCCTGGCCTGTTGCATCCTGCACGACGTGGCCAATGAATGTGGGATAGCCATACAGGTCGAAGAGGGGACAGCGATGGGGACAATGGGACTGGTGATATATGGTGATGGAAGCCCCCTTGGCTGATGGGACTCTAACTGCTCCGGCTGGCACAGCTGCACCGGGACACCATCACGGAGGAGCACTTCAGCCAACCCAGGTAAGTCATGGGGCCATGCGCAACCACCAGTGGCTAAGGCACAACCCACAGACATGCATGGACACACACCAGGGGTGCATGCCATCAAGGGAAGTGGCAGGGCACAGAAGCACACACACAACCAGGGATGGGTGAGGATTAACATGCCATGCAGACGGAGACACACACACACGCTCACACACAATGCAACAAACGTGCGCAGAAGACAGAAGGCACACCGACCCAGAACGCACACCCTAGCAACACACATGTCCACAGGCCACCACACCCACTGCCTGTCCATGTGCATTTGTCAGATGCTGAGCACCATTGCACATTGGTGTACAGTGCAATGCAGGCATCATCATGCACACACAAGTGTGTACAGCAGCCAGGAGGGTGTGCAGGTGGACTTGTGTCCACGTGCAGGGCCGGGTACCCACCCGTGCACTGCCCACTGAAACACACAATGCACACACGGCAGCACCAGACAGTAGTCATGCTGGGAGACAGGTCAGTCATGCGACACAGTGCCATAGCTGCCACGGATGCGTGGGCAGCCCCACTGAGACCCGCCAGCACTGACAGGCTGACCACTGGCCTCATGGGGTGGCACCGATGGTCCCCCAGGTGCTCCACTGTGTGAACACAACCATGCTCATGCAGGGGTCTGAAGCACACCGAACATGCCTGCACCAGGAGTGCTCGGGATGCCCACAGCTGAACCTGGCATCAACAGGGTGGGAGTCGCACGATGCAGGGAACTGGGGTGGATAGTGCACTGCGTGGCGTCCATGATGCATGGGCACCTGACTGTGTGCCCATTGTGGCCATGACAGCAATGAATGCCTGTGCATGCCTGTCAATGGCAGCAGTCACATTCTCCTGCAAATGGTCCATCCCTGCCAGGATCAGTGCGGTGTCCCTGCTGTGACGCTCCTCTGCCCACTCCAGAGCCACACGCAGTGCATCCACGGACGTCGCAAGCCGCATCTGCTGCTGGACCGATGCTTGCAGTAGGGGGTTTGCTCATCCAAGAGGTCATCAGCCTCCTCGGCATCCTGTCCCTCAGGGTGCGCACAGCCCCGATGCTCAGCACCCCTTGAGGGTGGGTGCTGCGCACCAGGACCAGGTCTGGGCATGTCCACAGGTGGTACACAGATGCCACTGCTGAACTCTGTACCCCCAAGACCATTGGGTGACTGCTGATGCTGCCTCTCTGGCTGCCGCTCCCCAGGGCTCAGTGGTGCCGCCACAGTGGCCGCAACAGTTCCACTGTCCTGAACAGATACCAGTGCTGCCCCACTGGTGCTGACAGGCACAGCCTGGGACTGTGCTGACATGCAGGCCTCCACAGCGGCACCACCCACAGCCATGGGCACGAATTGCCCTGCTGTGTGGCCATCCTGTGGCACACATG
The DNA here is from genome assembly GCA_016271365.2 of Neoceratodus forsteri. Taxonomy (NCBI): domain Eukaryota; kingdom Metazoa; phylum Chordata; order Ceratodontiformes; family Ceratodontidae; genus Neoceratodus; species Neoceratodus forsteri. Next base: position 829,389,946 of record CM057452.1, read on the forward strand.
TGTCACTGTCATGTCATCATCACTGGTGACGGACTCTTCACCGGTCACAGTCACAGCATGCTGGCATCCATGGATGCCAGCACGCTGGGACACAGGCAGGCCTTCCTCCACACCTGTTACAATGACATCAGTGTGGACAGCCAGGTGGCCCCACTGTCTCAGTGATCCACGTATACCTGTGGAAGTGGATGGTCCCTCCTCCAACTCCAGCTGACTGTCTGCAGTGGACAGGCCCACCACTGCTGACCCATGCAGACACTCAGGATCTGTAAGGGAAAGCAAAGTCGCGTTAGTGCGTGTGACCTACCCTGCCCCCCCAGACAGACCATGACTTACCATGCAGTGATGGGCCACCACCCATCTGGAAGCCACCACCTGGAACACCCTCAATGGCACTGCACTGCTTGCTTCCAGCAAGCCTCTCCTCCTGTGGGGTCAGCTGTACCACCTCTGGCTGTCCCCCACCTGTTGCAGCACGTGCTGCCCTGATGGCAACCACCTTCTCCTTTACCCTCCTCCTGTCCCTGCCCATCTTTTTCTTACACTCCTGCACGGAGCACTGGTGGCTGCCATACAGGTTCACAGCACGTGCCAACTCCTCCCATGCAGCAGCACGGGCTTGAGGTGTTCCCCGCCGTCCACTGAGAAGTGGCTCCTGATCCAGGTAGGCCTCGAACAGGGCCTCGGTTTTGGCCTCTGTAAAGTTGGACCTCCTCCTCCTCCCACCACTGTGTTCCTCCTCTCCAACAACCTGCTCCGTCATTATGTAGCCTGTAAGAATGGCAGTTGTTACCTGTGACTGTGCAGTCCCATGCATGTCCCTGAATCTACAGTCCACACTCCCAAACAGCATGCAACTCGCCAATAGACTGCAGTAACCGACTACGGCCACTGTAGCACATTGTCGCACTTTTATAGCACAATTCATGCAAATGAGATGAGGAGCAACTTTAAGTAGATGCAAATTGCAGTGCTGCGCCATTGAATGGCTAATTAGATGATTTGCATATGACGGCTGAATATCGCGCTGTTGCACTTTGCGCAATTGTGTTGAATGTGCTGAGCCAATGGCTCAGTTTTGTGACATGCGTAGTACACCTCACTGCGCATGCCTGGGTTGCTGATGCAGGTGTCTGCCATGCTGATGACATGCTGTGAATGGTAGGCAATGCAGGGCACAGCCACCATTGTGCCAGTGGCGCTATAGCGATGGTCACTACATGGCGCTGTGGCACTGGGCCATCATAGGTGCAATGACCCAACTGATCGGTAGTCCGCTATGACACTGGCACACAGGCAGCCAATCGCGCTACACACATTGTCTTCCAATGGCGCTGTGCATGTCCATGCGCCAGAGACCCTTGACCCTGTGCCCGACCTTTGCCCCCTAGGTGCCATGCGTCAGGCAGAGGTGCACCTCTATTGTGCTGTTCGGTAACAGCGCAATAGGGAATGGCAGCGCTGTACCATGCAGCATCTGCATGTGGGGAGCCGCGCTGCAGAGCCATATTGCCTACTATAACTGGAAGGATGGCACGCAGACAGGCAGCACAGTGGTCTGCGATTGAGTTGGCAAATCTGGTGGCAATTGTGGAGCCACACCATGGGCCTCTCTTCGGGGAGGCGCCCCTGGACAGGGCCAGGACCCAGGTGTGGCAGGAGATGGCCACTGCCCTGGAGGAGGCCACCAGATGGGGAGGAGCATGGAGCAGTGCAGGCACCACTATGGGGACCTGCGGAGGAGGGAGCCAGAGCTACTGGCATGACTGCAGTCACATGCCAGGAGGTGCACGGTGCCACGTCCAGGTAGGGGTTCCATCAACACACTTTTATCATCCATATGGGTAACAGTGTTGTATGTGTCCAGCACATGGGGAGGGTCGTCTGGGGTTGGCTGTGGCAGTGTTCACAGGGTGTGGGGTGGGTGGGTCTGGCTGGGTGGGAGGGCACACACCTTGGGGCAGGGGGACTTTGCTTCGGGATTGTACTGATGTTCTTCTCTCCTTGTTTTTCCCACAGGCCCGGACGAATGCCACCGGTTGAGAGAGGAGCATTGGAGGGAGGAGGACGCTGCAGCCAGGTGGGGCAAGGGCCATCACCGCCCACCTGACCGGCCCGATGAGGGTGAGTGCCATACATCCATGGTTACTATTGCATGCTGCGTGACAGAGTGGGCAGCGGGGCATGGCCACCATTCATCGACACCACTGCCATGCATGCAACTTGTTACAGTCAACACTGTCCAGTGGCAATGCATGTCTGGAAGTGCGTCAATGGTGGTCCATGCATGCACCAGGTGCATGGTTGTGCTACTGCCTTTGTACCACATAGCCATGTCACTAAACGGCCATGGTGGTGCTGTGCATGACTTGGCTGGTGGGTGCGTGCAGCGTTCCGCATGGCTGTATGTGCCTGGGTGGGCAGGTCTTGTGGACATGATCACTGCAGGTAGTCACATACCATCACAGTGGTATGTCCCATGGCCGTATGCCATGGACCGTGGGCGAGCTGTATGGGGTTGTGCATTCACACCTATTGACTGTGCTCCCTTGTCCTAGGTACCCACCATCTGTGGGACATCAGGGAGGCTGTGAGGGAACTACTACTGCTGGCCCAGGAATCGCTGGACATCCTCAGGCAGTTAGATAGCACCGGGGTACTGAGGAGGCACAGAGGCCGGAGGAGTCACAGCACGGAACGGCACTCCCGCTAGGGATCTCTCAGTCCCTGTATTCCCCTACCCCCCTGGACCCACCCTCACACCCTCCTTTCCCATCCCATTTGTCCACCCCTGCCCCCTACCCACCCCACCTTGTTTGTGGCCCCCCAACCTTGTATATAGTTTTGTAATATTGTAAATAGTTGAATTTTATATTTGTGCAATACATTTGATTTTGATATGAATACTGTGGTGGTCTCTGATTTACAGCGGGCTATAGGTGCTCAGCTGCAGTGGTGTGCATGGTGTCAGGGGTGGTGCAGTCATGGGTATGTGTGTGTGTCCGTGTGGAGGTGACTATGGTGTGGGGGTAGCTATCAGTCAGTGTCTGTGGTGTGTGTGTTGTGCCCTGTGCACTGGATGACTGTGTGTAGTGGTCCATGGTGCATGCTCTGTGTCCATGGTGCACCCATCGGCCCATCCATGGCCTGTGCAGCTGACACACATGCATGTCTGTGACCTGCATGGTCCGCTGGCATGTCAGTGGTGACAGTACCTGGGGGTTGCCCCTGTCACTGGTGTGGTGCATGCCTGGCTTGGGTGGCACTGTGGGCACCACAGTCATCCCACCTCCATGCTGTGCCTTGTGTGTGTTGCAGGGGATGTGCCCCACTGTCTGTGACTTGTGCTCCGGGTGACTGCTGGTGGTGTACGAGTCCACAGTGCCTGCGCAGGGTGGCTGGCACTCCAGTGCCATAGAGGACTGTGGGTTGTGTGTACACAGCTTACATGGGCCCACAATGGGGGCTTGGTTGCCCCACCACTGCGTCCCTGTGTTGGTGTGCCCTTGGGTATGGGTGGGTGTCTGTCCATATACTGTGTGGCATCCGGTGTGGTGCATGCTTCCACGCACCACTGTTGGTGACTGTGCTGGCTGTTGTGGCCAGTGGTGGGTCGGGGTGTATCACTGGACTACAGTGCAGGGTGCTGTACCACTGGTGGTGGTGTCAAGGGCACGCCCTGTCCCGTGTGGGGTACCTCTTGTGCCAACGCATGGTTGGTCTCTCAGCAGTACCTCGGGGGGGACTGTGCATGGTGGCACTGTGTTTGCCATTGTTGCATTGCCATGTGCTGCCACCCACTGATGGGTGCTCATGGTGGGGCTGGCTTGCATGGTTCTGTGGTGCACACGGTTGCAGTGTCACAGTGGGGGTGGTGGCATGCATGGGGTTTCCTGAAGTGGTGGTCACTGCTCATGGGGGGGTGTCTGGGGGTCACGGTGCAGGGTGTGCTCTGCACTGGGGGGGATGGTGTGGCACAGGGTGGTCTGCCCTCCTTGTGCGCCAGTCACAACTTGCCGGTAGGTGTGATGGGGCACCATGGCCCGGCTGTGGGTTGTTTGCTTGTCTCCCTGGGCCAGTGGTTATTCCAGCCTTCCCCCAGTTGTGCAGTGCTTGGGGTGTGGGGGGATGATGTCTGTTCTGCTGTGTGTTCCTGTGCCCATCTCTGGCATGGGTGGTGGGCCCCTACCTCCTGGTTGTGCAGTTACATTGCTCTGCTGCTGGGGGGCTCCCTGGTTGTGCTATGGCACCTCTGGACTGCTCAGCTGAACATCCCTTGTTGCGCTATGGCGCATCAGATCTGCTCAGCTTCCCCTCCCTAGTTGCACTATGGCGCAGGTGGTGCGATATTCAGTCATCGGCTGTAGGCGCAATTTGGCCTACTCCATTTTTGCATATCGCGTCTCTTGCGCATGGGCGCAATAGTCTTGCGCTTGCTCCTGCTATTGCGCACTTTTTGGGCACAGTTTGAATATCTGGGCCCATGAGTAAATATCTATCAGTTTCCCTAAGCTGATCAGCACTTGGTGCACAGTATCACCCCCCCAACGAAAAAAAAAAACATCAACAACATGACAGACTCTTAACATGAACATTTTTGTTTCCTTTGTTCTCTTCCTGCCCTGAATGAAGCCCCAACAGCTTCCTTCTTATTTTAAAGTGTTGTCCCTTCAAAACACTGATTAATCTGTGAAAGTATTTATCTGTAATGCTGTATCAAAAAGAAATCAATAGGCAAAGATCCTCAGACAATTGAAAGTAAACATGAGTTGTTGCCATTTTGCAATCAGTTTAACGTGTGTGTGTGTGTGTGTGTACTGAGCTGCCAGGACCTTCAGGAAGGTTATGTAATTGTTGCCTGAATGGAATGAGCACTCACCCAAGATTTCGCCAGCTGGTTTAAAAATGTCTGAGAGATTTTCTGTGAAACCATCAAATAGGAGAGCATTAAATTAATAGAGTATCTGTACATGACAACTGGCAATTTCTTCATATCATATGTAATAAATAAGGCCTGGTTGTCCTTATGTTAGGGAAAAGGAGTAACGTTTATAATATGTTTATAATTAATGGCTTTGCTTTCTACCATAGCAAAACCTTGCCATAGTTTGCCGTAATAAAGTAGTGTTTATTATGGCAAACATGCGCACAGTCTCACTCTCTCTGCGCATGCCCAGCTGCAGTTCTTCCACATTTCGGAACACTCACCACCATGCCTTCTCCAGCAAACCGCACCACCACTCTTGCTCGGCGGTAAGTCTTCTTTTTTTTTTATCACCACTCTCCACAAAGCAACTACCAGTGGGGGATAAAAATGAAAAAAAAAAGGAAATATGACAAACCTACCACGGACCGTCCTAAAAGGCAACCAGACCACAGCCACACCAAAACATCAGTTTATTTTATATAATAGCTGTGGCCAGAAAGCAAAACCCAGCAATTATATAAAACAAAATATGGGGTAGCGCATGTAATCTAGAATTTTACACACACCCTCAGTGTTGGGTGCCTATATAAACCCCTCGAGCTTCACTCTTGGGGTTTATGTGGCACCCCATACCTCAGGTGTGTGTAAAATTCTCATTACACACACCACCCCATACTTTATTCTATTTGTAAAATATCTGCACTTAATCTTTAAACCCCACATTTTTAATATAGCCATTTTTTCACACAACCTCATGAAAGTGTTAGTTGTTGTTTTTCAGGTCCTGGCCAGCATGTGATTTTGCACTTTTGGTGCAAAATAACATTTTGTCCACTATGTTATTAGGTGACACCTGTCATGTTTAGAAGGAGGAGTCATAAAAAGATTGTTGGCATTATAGGGTCAAAATGTAAAAAACAAATTATAAGGTAACATTTGTAGGAATGCCCACTGGCCCACTGGGGACCACATTGCCTTCCAATGCCAGTGACCTGAGTTCAGGTGCGAGCTCAATGTGCCAGCTTAATGGGCCAGGCTGGAGGGAAGGTGCTTCAGCATGCAGCACCAGCCCCAGCCCAGGGAGGGACAGAACAGTGTTCTGGTGCACACACAACACCTTGTGGTTGGCCAGGGAGCCTTCCTGCACAAGGTGTTGACACACATGTTGAGGCCAGATGGTCCCATACAATGGGTCAGGACTAATTTGAAGATATGATTCCACTATCAGAAAAAGAAGGAAATTAATTGCAAAAAACTATACTAATGCAGACATTAGTGTTGAAGAATGCAAAGCGCACAAAGTAGGGAAATGAAAAAATGAGGGTTTGGGGTATACAAAGTACTGATGAATATGTGGTGGGGTTTTCCTTGGGAGTGTCCGCCCTAATGTTGCCTCCCCTGAGCAAACACGGTCTAGACATCATCTCTTTTTTTCATACAGGGCCCTGCATGAAGAATGCCATGACTGATTTTGTTGGCAACATGTGGAAAGCCATACTTCTTTACTTCCAAAGAGAATATCACTTTCAGGCATTGACTTGGTGCTGTACCTCGTGCTTTGGACTGGAGGCTACAGGCTGGGGGATTGGGTGGGCATTAGGGCTCAAGGAAGACCCTACCACTGATTCATGAAGACCCAGAGTCCTAAAACCCTAATGTTTTTCATTTTCCTACTTTGTGTGCTTTGCATTCTTCATCACTAATGTCTCAATTAATGTAGTTTTTTGCAGTGACTATATATAAGGGATATGACATGGCCTGACTGAAGATATCATATTTATCTTTATTAGAGGCCAATGATATTATGATATCACACAAGTGGTGAAGCCTCGAGTGAGATATCTTAATATCATTGACTTGAATGAAGAAAAATGTGATATCGTCAGTCAAGCCAAGTCATATTCTTTTTATACAGCATATACTGTATTATACCGATTATACTGGCAGAAACTTCCCCTCTACATTTTCTTTGTTCTTCCATCTTGGGGCAACATGGTGGCGGTGTTGTGCCACGGTCTGTGAGCGCGTTTTTGTTGCTCCGTCCTGCTGCTCCCTGTTTTTTAAATTTTTACATTTTATTCTCTTAGCGTTCCAGTAGTTTTTGGTTCTATTACGTTTGGGTAACTTTTCACAAAAGCCTGAGCACTGTCTGACTGTCGGGAGGAGTTTTGTTTTGCTTGAAGGACTGGACCGATTATCCTTCGTCTGTTGTGAGGAGTAATTTTCAGCAAAGTTCATCAGGGACCTGCTATAGGTGATGTGGGGTGTTGAACTGGGACGGTGAAGATGACTATTTGGCCAAGGACTGTGGATTTCTCCATAAGGCACCCTTTAATTGAGGGGAGCGGAGGTTTCAATTAGAGCAATGAAGATCGGGGAGTGAGGACTTATAGCCCCTGGAGATTGCTTCTGCTTGCTGGCTGTGTTCCTGGTTTTGGTTGTATTTGAAGAGGTCCGACTCTGGGGAATAAGGTGATAAGTGTGTTTTTCGGGCCATTGTTCCTTGGAATTCTGCAGAGGAGCTCAGGTACTGTGTGTTAGGAGGCATTGTCACCTCTTGGATTTCTCCGGATTTCCTGCTCCCAAGCGGGGCCTTGTTTATTCAGCTTGTGGACCTGTATTCAGCCTACCCATTTTGGGAAAGAAAAGACTTGGGGGAAGTAAGTTCTTGGACCTGTTGGGGTCTCTGTTTGTGGCTGGTGGTCCTCGCCTTGGTCGTCTGTTCTCTCTAGGGTGGTGGGCTGGGAGACTGCTGCTATTTGGTGGCAGTTCCCCCAGCACTTCTGATCTGCACTGGAGCAACTGGAGAGTTGACCTGGTGTGGTAAGGTCCGTGGCAAGGCGGATTGATCCTTGGGGTCGGTCCCTGGTGCATGCAGTGGTTTATTAGGTCCTTCCTTTTCTAACTGATTCATTCCTGGACATCGACAATAAAGTAAGACCTTTGCTTCTTAATTTTTATTTGTTGCTGTTATATTATTTTGTGGTGGAACTGATCCTGGTGGGGTTCTTTGAAGAATTCAGTTCGGTATACTCCCTTCAAGGTGGTGAGAGCCCTTGAAGATCTGTTTCTGACACTGAAACTTTGATTAACTGCTCTTGGATCTGCCTGCCTTACTGTATTATTTTGTCTTGGAGAGCTTCCTACCGTTATTGTCCCCCCCTTGGATAGTGAGAGCTCCTTGGGGGTTAAACTGGGGATGCCCCTCTGGGACTTTGGCATTTATTTTAATTTATGTCCCCTTGGTGACTGATGTTTTGGAGTGAGAACTTGTGACTTCATGTTGGATACCCAGTGGTGAGTGGTGAGCTCCACCATCTGGAAAAGACTTTCTAGAAGTTACTTGGACTGTATATTGTTTAATTAATTAATTTTGCTGTTGGTTATATTTAGTGGATTTTGTCTGTTAAGTTTTTGTTTTATTTTTTGATTTAGTTTTCTTTTTAGTTTGGTTTGTAATGTTTGTATTGTTTTTTGATTTTATTGTATTATAGGGAGCGCAGTGATCATCATTTTGGTGCCATGTTTGTAGATGAAAATATCAAATGTTTTTCTACCCTTCCCGTCTTGCACTACACATCTGCCGCTTTCATGCCCTCCTCCCTTCTTTTCCCCGTCCATTGCTTTTCCCTATATACCAATGTTGTAGGGCCTTGGGAATAGCGTGTGGGAGGTGTCGGAGGGGCAGGGGGCGTAAACAGCGGTGGATGGAAGAGTGGGGTGCCCGCATCCAAATGGTTAAGTCCAGAAGACGCCTTGGGGAAAATTGGAGTGCTGAACGGGGTTTTCCTTGCTTGGTCTCCATACCCAAGGGCACCACAATCTTTGTAAATGGTGGGCAGGTGGTTGGGGTGTCCCAGGAGTCCTATCCAACCCGAGCGGTGCTATGCAATGCCAGGTCCATCATGAACAAGACTGCCATTATAGCGGACTTGGTGGGCACCGTGGACCTGACTTGCATCACTGAAACCTGGCTGGACAGTAATGCCGGCCCAGTATTGGAAGCCGCAGTTCCAGCCGGGTATTCAGTGATATACCATCTGAGATTGGATCGCAGGGGCGGGGAGGGTTGCGGCCTGTTTCAAGACTGAATTGGATCTCACTAGTGCTCCAGTAGAGGAGACCAGATCCTTTGAATGTGTTGTAGTGGCAGGTTGGGGCTATAGGATAGCACTCATTTATCGTCCACCCGGGGACGAGATGCTGTTCCTTAAGGAAGTGGCAGACTTTGTCATCGACCTGGTACTTGAATCGCCCAGGTTGATGGTGCTGGGTGATTTTAATGCCTGGGTCGGATTGACGAACTCTCGCACTTGGTCAGCACTTCCTCCAATTGATGTGTCTATTGGGCCCCACACAGGTGGTTACCTCTGCCACTCATAAACATGGCCACTCGCTGGATGTGGTCTTCCTGCTGGGGATGGAAGCCTCCGATGTGGGGGTGGATCCTGTCAGTTGGTCTGACCATCACACCGTGAGATTCAATTTTTGCACCCCCCTGCGTAGGCCTACCCCTGTGGAGATGGTCAAGTTCCGCCCTTTATGGGATGTTACCCTCAAAGGCCTATCTGCAGTTCTTGACCTATCAGAACTTCCTGGGACAAGCTCTAATCCTGAAGAACTGGTACTAGCCTATAATAAGGCTGTTACCACTGCTTTGGATTTAATTGCTCCCTCCCATGTGCGCCCTCTCTCCCTTCACCCTCGATCCCCTTGGTTTGATCAGGATCTGAGGGAGAAGCGGTGACTAGGACTCAGGTTGGAGAGGTGCTGGTGAAAATCTGGCCTAGATGCCGACCGCCTTAGACTCTTAGAGCATTATAAACTCTATCAGTCAGCAATTTCTCATAAGAAGGCAGTATTCCTGTCTGGAGAAATTGCTGCTGCTCGGAATTGACCAGCCCAGCTCTTTCGAACCGTGGACAGGCTGTGCAACCCAACCTGTCTGCAGATTCGTCGAGCCTTTTCACAAATACAATGTGAGGAATTTGCTCGATTCTTTGCAGATAAGGTGGCTGACATCAGGGCCGAGACTCGCACAGCTCTCTCCATGGCAGTTGCCGTGGTCCAGCCTATGGCTACAAATACCCCATTTACCTGGAGTTCCTTCGAAAGGCCAGATATCAATGTTGTTATGAGGCTTGTTCAGGGCATGCATACCACTAGCTGTAGTTTAGACCCGGGTCCCACTGGCCTGATTATGGGCTGTGGTGAGGTTATCATTCCGGTTCTAGCTAGGATAGTCTGGTGCTCCCTAGACTCTGGTGAATATCCCAGCTCCCTAAAAGAACCGGTGGTGACACCAGTGTTGAAAAAGGCTTCTTTGGACCCAGATTCCCTAGCCAACTACAGACCTATCTCGAACCTCCCCTTTGTGGGGAAGGTTATCGTGACAGTGGTAGCAGCCCAGTTGGACAACCATTTATCCATCCATAACATCTATGATCCTCTTCAATCAGGTTTTTAAAAGAGACATAGCACTGAGACTGCACTGGTTCGGGTGGTCAATGATCTCCTGATGGCGAGAGACCAGAAAACATGGTCCATTTTGGTCCTTTTGGATTTGTCAGCAGCATTTGACACTGTAGACCATGGGGTACTGCTCGAGCACCTGAGATCCATCTGTGGGCTGTAAGGTTTGGTACACAGATGGTTTTCCTCCTTCCTCACAGGTAGAACTCAGAGGGTTCTATCGGGGATATTTTCCTCTGATCCTACCGCTCTGTCATGTGGGGTGCCTCAGGGCTCTGTGCAGTCCCCACTGTTGTTTGCGGTGTACATGCTTCCCCTCGGAGACATTGTAAGACAATATGGGCTGGAGTTTCATTGTTATGCCGATGATACCCAGCTCTATTTGTCTTTTGCACCTGACCAGAATAGAGCACTCTCAGTGTTTACCAACTGTCTCAATGAGATCCAGGGTTGGATGAGGTCTAGCTGGCTGAAGTTGAACTCTGGGAAGACGAAGGTGATGGTCGTGGATCCTGGCCACCGAATTGAGGGGCCGGGGGCAAAGCAAACCTCAGGTCTATACCTTGGGGATGTGGAGCTCCCTGTCTCTGAACAGGTGCAAGATCTGGGGGTGATCCTTGACGATCAGTTGACATTGCATGCAGAAGTGTCAGCGGTTGTGAAGGTTTCCTTTTACCATCTTAGGAACATCGCCAGGATCAAGCACCTGGTTCCATCTGGCGACCTGTCTACCTTGATCCACACCTTTGAGACCTCCCGCTTGGACTACTGCAACTCCCTTTACTTTGGGCTTCCTGGGGTTGATATCCGCCACTTGCAGCTAGTGCAGAACTCAGACGCCAGGGTGTTAATGGGGACTTCTCGTCTTTCCCATATTACACCAGTGCTGCGGAATCTGCACTGGCTGCCAGTTCAGTGGCAGATCACCTTTAAAGTCAGTTTACTGACTTATAAAGCCCTACACGGTTTGGGCCCTGATTACCTGAAAGATCTTCTGGTGCCTTACCGTCCGATGCGAGTGCTCTGCTCAGCCAATGAGGGGTTGCTGGAGATTCCGAGAGTAGTTTTAAAATCTTCCGGCGCCCGTGCTTTTAGTTTTGTGGCGCCGACTCTCAAAGAATTCTCTACCTCTTAGGATTAGAAATTACTGTGGTGGAGGGTTTTAAAAAGGCTTAAAATCCTTTTTATGGATAAAAGCATTTGGCGTCGAAATGGATTTTAATTAAAGCTGTATATTTTAGTTTGCTTTTTAACCTGTTTTTATGAGGTTTTTGTGATGTTATTTTGTAAGCGCCTTGATGTTCGAAAGGCGCAAAGGAAATAAAGTTTATTATTATTATTTTTTTTTAGGCAAATGTAGGTTCCTGTGAGCTACTGACTGCATATGTAAAATGGCCTGCACTTATAAAACTGGCTGCATGCGTAAAATGGATGTCCTCCACTTGAAGGCACACTCTGCACAATATTGTAAGTAGTGAAGTTAAAGGGCTTGCTTGTTTGTACAGTAATTTGTTGTTAAAAGAATCCTCCTTGGTTTCTATGATGTGCAGTAGCTGAGGATGAATCAACAAAACTGAAGCTACCCTACCATGCTGTGTGTCACGTGGGCTGCTCATCTCATGGATGCTCTCAGTGGTAAGTGTGGCAGTTTAGTGCTGAATCGGTCAGTGGGCAAGTTGTAAGGTGTTTTGTGTCAGTATTTGAGAGAGAGTCACAGCCCATGCACAGTACGTAGTTTCAGTTTAGTGGTGCTTGATTGTTATGAAGAACTGCAACTGTCGGGAAAGTAAAGTGCCATGGTCTGAATTTGAGTTGGGGGTGTGGATTGGAGAACGAGAGCCACGTAGTAGCTTCCAGATACCACAGCCGCATGGTGGGGAGGCTGCAGGTCACAGAGTGAGAGCCATGTGGCAGCTTGCTGTTCTCAGAGCTGTGCATTTCAAACAAAAATACTTTCACTTTCCTGGAAATGAATTGTTCATTTCAGCTGGGCAGGGAATTCTGATAGCCATGACATATGGCAACAACACAAAAGTAAAGAGGATGATGTATAGTACTGTGCAAGACAATGTTATCTTGAACATTGGCTCAAGCTAGCACTTTTTTTACTTTGCTATTTATCATAACACACATGTATAAATATATGTACAAATACAGATGCAGATACATATATTGATATTTATATAAATATGTAGATGTAGAGATATAGATACAGTATATGAGGTATGCCATGGCCCCACAAGGAAGGTAAATGATATAAACTATTCCTGAGTGCAGCTTGACCTTATGACATCATGAGTGGTGAAGCCACGAGTGATATGATGTGATGTCAAAGGTCAAGATGCACAAGAGAAAATGTCATTGATATTGCTGGTGGGCCATGGCATATTTGATTTCTGCCATGCCCTGCCATGAGTTTTTTTTTGTTGCTGCTATTTTTATTTTTGCTTATTTTTCTGTTGCTTTATTCTTGTATGAAGTGGCTATGTTTTTCAGATGACTGATCATCTTGGTAGGTGACAAAGCTGATGTTGTAATGCGTGTTTATGTCAGTGTGACAAAGTAGCATAGATGCTAGCAGATGGAGCTAATGGTGCATCACATTCAGGTTAGGAGCACCCATGGACTGAACTACAACAGACCTGTAGTGACTCGTTGCTGGCTTAATTTTTAATTGACTGCTGGTTGGAAAAGAAGACTACATGCCGCTGCTGAAGAGGAGGTATGCCACTGTGAAAGTGGGTGAAAGGTGTAATTTCATGTGGTGTGGAGTACAAAATCACTCTAGGACCCCAGGACCCCATAGTGGCAAAATATCACTAATGTTTGCCAACATTTATCCTCACAGCTATGGCATTAATATATATTCATGTTGTCCTTTATTGGGTCAACATGGCTTTGAGAATACCAAGGCTGGACATTGTGGCCATCACAGAAACCTGGTGTAATGATAACCACGGCTGGGAGATGGCCATACCTGGCTACAACATATTCAGAAGAGACATTGCAGGTAGGGAGGGAGGAGGAGTGGCACTGTATGTGAAAAATGACATAAGGGCCACAGAGATCCAGAGGAACAAATTGGGGGATAGATACTGTCGGTTAAACTGAAAGTAAAATGTGGCCAGCCATCCCCACAGGTGTGGTCTATAGACCACCAGCCCAGGAGGAAGAAACAGATAGGTAGCTGATGCTAGCCATCCAAAAGATGCAGACAAGGGTGAGGTAGTGCTGGTTGGAGACCTCAATATTCCAGACGTGGACTGGAGCATCCTAGCAGCAGCATCAACTAGGAGCAGATTTATCCTGGACTCCCTTCAGGGTGCCTTCATCAAGTAACTGGTCGTGAACCAACTCGGCAGAAGGCAATACTGGACCTAGTGCTTACAAACAGGGGCAGTGTGATGGGGGTAACAGTGGGGGAGCACCTAGGGAACAGTGACCACCAGTCATTGTGGTTTGAAATCACAGAAGGAGCAGAACCAAACCACACAAAACACGTATCTTGGATTTTAGGGGGACAGACTTTGGGAAAATGGGGAGATGCTTGAAAGAGGCAATAAGGGGAATGGGGCAGGAATCCGGGGTTGAGGAACAGTGGGCAGTATTTAAAATGGGGATTACAAGAGCAACAGAATTATCCATTAAGCAGGTTAGCAAGGGGAAAAGGAAGAGGAGGCCATTATGGTTTCCAAGGAGGTAGCGGAGAAAGTGAATGCCAAAAGATTGCATTCAGACAATACAAAAGACACAGGCAGAAGGAATAGGGATAGCCAGGAGAAACAAAAGGAGGCAGGGAGGTCAGTAAGGGAAGCCAAAGTTCAGACAGAAGAGCACATTGCAAAATCTGTGGGTAGAGGGACAAAACCTTTACAGGTACACAAGTGAAAAAGAAAGGCAAAGGGAGGGATAGTGAGACTGAAGGGGGGGATGGTGGCCGCGTGGAGGATGACAACAGTAAAGCTAACATATTGAACAGGTATTTCTGCTCAGTCTTTACGGAGGAAGAGGAGGGTATTGGGTCTGAAGGGAGTACAAGGGGTGGGAATGGGCAGAAATGGACACAGGTTCCTTTACACAAGAAAGGGTCCTGAAGGAACTGGAAGTAATAACAGTTGATAAAACAATGAGGCCAGATGGGGTGCACCCCAGGTTCCTTAAAGAACTAAGAGAGGTGGTGGCTGAACCTCTGGCAATCCTGTTTAGCCAATCCGCTGGAAACAGGGGAGGTACCCAAAGACTGGAGGACAGCAGATGTAGCCCTTTACAAAGTGGGAACAAAGAGGAAGTGGGAACTACAGACCAGTCAGCGCCACCGGTAGTGGGAAGATAATGGAAGCGCTACTGAAGGAGAGATTGGTGGAACATCTGGCTTGCAGTGGACTACAGGACCCAGAGGCAGCATGGTTTCACCTGGGGGGGGGGTCATGTCAGACCAACCTTGTTGAATTTTTTGACTGGTTGACAAGGGAGATGAATCAGGGGAGGGCAGAGGACATGGCCTATCTGGACTTCAGCAAGGCCTTTGACACAGTGCCACATAGAAGACTATTACACAAACTGGGGAATATGGGTGTGGTCAGGACAGTAGAGTGGTGAGTAGGTAACTGGCTGGGTGGCAGGACACAGAGGGTGGTGGTAAATGGCTGTCACTCCACAGAGGGAAGAGTGACCAGTGGGGTACCACAGGGATCAGTGCTGGGACTGGTCCTATTCAACATCTTCATCAGTGACATTGCACAGGACCTAGAAGGCAGAATTTCCCTGTTCGCTGATGACACAAAGCTCTGTAACAGAGTAGACACACCAGAGGGTGTAGACAGAATGAGAAGGGCATGAAGAAACTTGAAGAATGGTAAGGGTTTGCAGCTGAAATTAAATTCAAAGAAGTGCAAGATAATGCATATGGGGCACAAAAACCCTGGCACAATATATCAGTTGGGGGTGAGGATATAGCATGCACCAAGCAGGAAAGGGATCTTGGGGTTATCATCTCTGATGACCTCAAGGTAGGGAAACAGTGTGACAAGGCAGCAGGTAAAGCAAATAGGATGCTGGGATGCATAGGCAGGGGCATCACCAGCAGGAAAAGGGAGGTCATAATTCCACTAGTGTACAGTTCTGGAGACCTTACTTATGTAAGACATAGACAGGGTAGAGAAGGTTCAGAGGAGGGCAACAAAGATGGTACATGGATTGAATCACAAGTCCTATGAGGACAGGTTGAAGGAATTGAATATGTACTCCCTGGAGGAGAGGAGGGAGAGAGGGGATATGATAGAGACATACAAGTATCTTACAGGAAGGAACAGGGTGCAGGAATACACTATTTTTAAGCAAAAAAGATGTTCCAGGACTAGAAGGTATGGGATGAAGTTGGAGGGAGGACGATTCAGAGGAAACGTGAGGAAGAATTTTTTCACAGAACGGGTGATGGACAAGAGGAACACCCTGCCAGAGGAAGTGGTGGGGGCTGAAACAATCACGGGATTTAAGAATGCATGGGATAGACATAAAGGAATTCTGGAGGTCAGGGGTAAGGGGCAACAGACTTCTGGAAAACATAAAGTGAACTTACAAGCTCAAATGGGCAGACTGGGTGGGCCATAGGCCCTTATCTGCTGACACTGTCTATGTATCTATGTAAGGCTACAGTACACAGCCAGGAGGATGTTAGCATTGTACTGCACAAACTCAGAGAATTAAGCCTATTCCATTGTATTGTGTCCCTGGATTTTCATACTTTCTTTCAAGTCTTATTTCCAGTAAATGTATTATTAAAGTTTTTATGTCTGAATCATTTCCGCTCCATTTCTGATTTCCAACATGTGCACTGTCAACATTTTGTAACAGTGTTGTACAAAAGGCAGTTTCTACAGCAAATTGATTTCTGCAGCCTGCTACCATTCTGTAAATTGTTTGCAATCCTTGAAAATCATGCAGATAATTTTCATTCTAGTGTGAGCCTTCTGGCCATCACAAACTTGGCTTACAAACTGCAGCTATGGCTGAGCATTGTAATTTAAGTCCCTGCTGCATCACTGGAGGTCTAGACTGTGCTCCACCCTCATTGATGGTGGCCACCATACAGTGCCTTGCGTATTCGGTAAGGGGCTGAAAAGGTTAATTAAAGTTAGTATCACGTGCATCAATGGCAATAAGGACTCTTTTCAGTGGAGAATCACTGTAAACATATCATTAGCTGTCACTGTGCCAACACATTCCTATGGGCTGATTGGCATGCATTATGGACTGAAAAATAAACAACTTGATCCAATGCCATACCCTGCTGTCATAGGCTGGTGGTATACTTCATGTCCAACTGGCGACATACTTGTTAATACAAAACAAGGAGACTCAGTGGGAAAGGGAAGAGGTTACTGCATACCCAGAAACCTTTTAACTATGTCTCTTAAACTGAGTTGAAGGTACTAATGTCTGGGACTTTTGTACCAATCAGTAAGCCAAGAAAAGAGGACCAACACTCCAACCTATTCCAAGTAAACCAGAAACTGAAGGGAAGGGAATTTAACTTTGCATAGCATCTTTAATTGACACTGTATTTGAAAGTGCCTTATAAGCCATAAACAGTTGCGTCAACAATTAGGCATAAACAAGGAGTCTACATGAGACAGAGAGAGAGCTTAAAGGGATACTGTTAGTCTTTTCACTGTATGTTATCATTTTAGCTGTTATCTTGTTTTTAAGCCCTCACTTTTAACTTTGCCCTGTGCAGTAAAATATGTTATACTAACCTTTTCATGTTTATTGAAATGTTTACTTGCTTTAGTCTTTTGTTTTTTTTCAACTTTTCTGCCCGGTGTCATGCACCCATGCTGAATATTGGAGTCAAATTGCATTGGTTACTTGTTGCTAATGTGATCCTGCTCCAGTACCAGTATGGTATCAGGCAAAACAGCGACTCATAAATGAGCTCATCATTTTGGTCACATTCAGGTTTGGTAATATGAAGGGATAGCGAAGGAGGGAATAGCGAAGGAGGATGGGAAAAAATGGCAAGGGGAGGGAATAGCAATGGGACAGAAGGAAGAGGGAGGAAGAGGGATGGGCTAAGTAGGGATGTGGAGCATGATGCACCAAGCTACCTGTGTAGTATAGTAGGTAGGGATACCGGCTGCAGTGATGGTGGTGGTCCCAGGTTCGAGACTACATACAGGTATTTTATTTTAGTTTTGGTAGGTGGTATTTTTTTAAAGTTATTGCTTTCCTTGGTCCCTCGTCTTTCCTCCAGTGTCCACCCCCCCATGATGATTATAAAAGTTTTGAGGTACAGGGGGTGTGGGGCACAGCCCCCCCACATTAAACATTTATTTAGATATTCGCCTATTTAGTATTCAGTGAATATGGTTGTGTGCCGTATAGGTGTTCGCCAGGACGTACTTGCTCTTTTGCGAGTCACTGAAAATGGTTCGCTATTATGACATGGAACACTCAAGTACATTGTTATATGTGAATACACTCAAATACTAATTTTGTATGAATGAGTTTGGGTGCTTGAAACAGAGAAAAATAGAATTCAATATCAGATAAGAACCGCTTGGTCCCTTTGTGCAGACTTATCATGAGTGCGCTGAGTGGAAAAACAGATAGCTGTGAAAGTTTCTGACAGCTTGGGCAGTCCAGTTTCTGAGATCTTTTTCAGGCAGACACATTTGAGGCTTGATGTTTTTTTCTATTTTGTCTATAATGCCCCACCACCACATTGGTGGTGTTTTTGGAGAACATTGTAGCCTTTGCCTTTAGGGTGGCTGACAATTTCTTACTCTTGTCATGTGATGGAGTTGTGCTATAACAAGGGCATGCCAGCCAGTAACCTGGGGAAGAAGGGGAAGGGGAGGAGGAGGAGTAGAGTGAGTGGAGGAATGAGGGAGGATCTCCTTCATTGGGCCACCCAGAGAGCCTTGGGCCTGTTTTGTCAACAGTAGTGGTGGACAGCATGGATATTTGGCAGCTTTGTATGCCAGTGGAGGAGGAAGAGATATTCCCCTGACTGGATGATGGACTTCATTGGTAACAGCTGACAAAGCAGGGGAGTTGGAATATTGACTTTGGAGGTAGTTCAATCCTGTCCAGGTTCATGTTTCAGGTTTTTAAGATCCAAGGTATACTGGCACCTCAGAGTCTTAAGAAAGACCCCCTGATTGCAAAGGGCTGGGGCAGGAGACTGTTTGAGGATCCAGTGGAGCCCACTTGTTGGTTCAGGGAGTGGACCAGTATGAGGTGGAGTGGTTGTGTTGCCTTGTGGAGTAGAGAGATACCAAAGAGGACCTGTTGCTTCCAGTTCATAGACTTCCTGTCGGGGGTGGGGGTATTCTACACCAGAAATTGTAGAAATCCAAAATTATACATACCCATTTATGCAAAGAATGATAAGTAGCATATGCAAATCATGATGAAGGAAAGTTTGCTGCCTCAGCTTTAGGTAGGACAATAGATGCCACAAGGCCTCACTAACAATCTGCAAATGCAGGACTCATTAGTGTTCTACAGCTGTACATTAGCCAAGAAGGAGAAGGAACCAGCCCAATGAAATCAGGGGTTTGGGTCATGGTGAGCCCAACATGGAAACATTATTTAAAAAGACAAGAGCCTCAGTGCAAAAGCACTAATTAGAATTACTTTGGATGGACACTGACAATAAAGGCAAGTTTCAAAGAGATACTAAATTACATATGCCACCAAAATAGGTCCCAAGGTTAGATAGGGAACCATGGGCAGACTGGATGGACCATCAGTCTTTTTCTTTCATCACTATGTTTCTATGTAGGCCATAACTTACTAACAGTATCTATTTAAGGAAAGCTCAGGACATTTACAGAAACAGATGAAGCTAAGGACAAAGCTAAGGACAGAGAAATATAGAGACTTGGCATGTGACACACCTGATCCCATATACACTTCCTAGATGCAGAGTCATAATGTGGTGTGTTAACAGGTGCCCTATTGTGACTGCAAACTTACAGTAGCAGCTACAGTATCCACAATGACTGAACTAGCTATAGGGGGAGGAGTCCTCCAGTGACAATGTTGCAATGCATATGAGTCCCTACAGAAGCTAGTGTGTGCAAACATATTTTCAGTACACCCAATGCTAACCCTCAGCCTACTGTGTGGCATAGTATGATCGCGCTCTGCCAAGCACAGCTGTCCATGGTACCCCGTGCTACCACCATTCTTGTCCAATCATCCACTTGAGCCATACCTTTGGTCAGGCTGCAGTTTCCTTGACTTTTGCTGGCCCTCCTAGTGGTCTAGTGGCCCTCTTCCATAACAGCCCTGGGCCAGAATGAATCACTTGCATCTAGTGGAAACTCTAGCCCTAGCTCCATTCTCTCATGCACAACCTTTGATGGGTGGCTCCCTTGCCGATCTCCATCTAGTGCCAGCAGTCCAATTCCTACTTGCATTTTAGCAACACCCCTAGAACTTGTCTGAAACAGTTCTTCAGGAAGTGAGTGTTGATAAAGTTGCAACCAGGACAGAGGGGTCTGCAATCATATGTGAATGGAACTGTGTGCGTTTTATATGTGGACCCCCAACCCATCTATACATAGTGGCAAATAGTTTTGTGACCACATGGAAAGGCTCCAAAACCCCCGTTCTGGGCAAAGATTGGAGGTCACAGACAAGGTACTGGTGCAAACTCATTTTCGCAATGATTTTACAACAGTCCTTTGAGACTGTGTAACATGCCCACATTGAGTAAGGGGCACTAGTTGGATTTTAGTCTGTGCCTCCGAGCTTTATAGCTCTGTGTAATCTCTCTGTGCAGCCTCTACGTCTGGAATGAGTTGCTGAAAGAGTTGTAAACCTTCTGCCCTTGAGTGTTCATTCTGAAACTGAGGAACTGAACAGTTAGTGTCAATAACAATAAACGTCTGATTTAATGCCATGATCATGGGCTCCTTTGTGTTTATGAGGCAGCAGTCAGACCTGGTAAGCTGCAAGTGGAAAATATTAGAAGTGATGCACAGAAATATTTAAAGCTAACACTTTTTTAATTACAATTATGGTTCTCTTGATAAAACACTAGATGATCCAAGTCATTCATAGGTTTAAACATATTGCATACCATGAATACAAGATGAACATAAATGACAAATAAATGCTTTTGAGACCATTTTTAAAAAAGTGTTTTTTTGCTGCATCGATGTTTACTTAAAACCAAACCAGAAGCTCAGGCTCATGAAATATCATCTGGCAAAATCTGCTACAGGACACAAGGATTTTAACCATTCTGTCAATCATATGTTTTTTTCTTTTTCAATAGGAATGAAACTGTAACCTTCACAGAGAACATAGGGATACAATAAAAGGGTAACTAGGAAAGTACAATACCTTTTACAAGGAAATACAGTTCATTATCTGCTTTCAACTGCAGCTCCACTGAAGCAGAGACATTGTGAATGAAACAGATTGGATTGAGAGGGCATCCATTTTGTTACATGGCAATGTCAAGGTCATTTTATCTGGGTCATCTTTCAGTGTCATTGTATAAAATTCAGCACCTACTGAGATGAGCAAAATCAAACATTTACCCATGAGGGACAAGTTTTCCTGATGCAGTTTTACCAACAGTCTGATTCTGTGGTGACATAAAATTAGTTGAATTAGCACTGTAAAGACCCCTCTCTCCACAGTGAGTACAGCAGAGGTTTTTACTGCCTTCACAAAAATTATATATCTCTCTCTAGCAGTAACTGATACAAGAAATTTCTTTTTGCAGCACTAGCAAAAGGAAGATACATTTGGCAGTGTAGTTAATATGATACCAGAGACATTTAATGTCGCAAGACCCAACAAGGCAGTGGAAAGGGGTTTAGCCTCATAGTCCATCTACTGTACCTTACCTGTCTTGCACTTTGTTCTTTATCCTGTATTCCTTAATGGTGCTCCCTTATCTCCTGGGTTGCTACTGTAAAAGGGAGTATCTTCCAGTTATAGTAGCTTATCCTGTCAACTAAATAAAATTAAAACTAAATAAAAAAGATGCTGTAACAGCAATATAGAAACATGGAAATCTTCCAGGCAGAAAATGATCATAGTCGATCTATTCAGTGCTGTTCCTACCTGACTGACACCCCACCAGCCTACTGCTGTGTACACGTGCAAGGTGTTGTGCCCCCCTGGTGGTAGCTCAAATATCCCTTGCTTCCTAGAGTTCTCCCCTATTCTTAGCACCTTTCTCTTGAAGCCCTCCAGTTTTCATTGCTGTCACCTCCCTCGGCAACCTGTTCCACCTGTCCACCATGCTCTCTCTATGAAGAAATGTTTTCTCACATCATATCTGGACCTCCCCTTCGTCAGCATGAACTTGTACCCTTTTGTGCTAAACCCCTTTTCAAGGCTTGAAATGTTAACTAATGTGCACATTCTCAAGCCCCCCCCCCCCCAAAAAAAATGTACAGTTTCTACCAAGTTCCCCCACTCCCTCCTGGACTCCAGTATGTATCATTTTAAGCCACTCAGGTGCTCCTCATAAGATTTCACCTGCTGCCCCTGAATTATCTTTGTCACCCTTCAGTGCACAGTCTCAAGCCTGTCCCTATCTTTTTTCAGGTGAGGTTCCAAAACAGTGCTTAGTACTGCAGGTAGGGCTGCATCAGAGACCTGTACAGGAGCAGGACCATCTTCATGTTCCTACTAGAGAACCCACTCCTGATATAGTGGTAGCCACAGACATTGCCAGCTATTTCCAGGTATTTCGTGAAATTTCTAAAGAGTTTCTCTCTGCTGCCCCTACTGTTTAAATGCATAAAGCATCAGATATTTCTGGAAATATCACAGAAGTTTCGGGAAATAGCTGGCAGTGTCTGTGGCTGCTACTGTACAGCCCAGCATTCTATTCACCCCACCATATGTTTTGTTGTACTGAGGCATGGCTTTAACCTACAGTAAGGCTAACTAGACCATTCTAACACCCCAAGCCAATACTCTACTTTTGGACTGTTTCTACTGATATGCAGATTTTGCACTTTCTTGGCATTGAATTTGAGCTTCTAAACACCAGCCCTTATCTCTGCTCCAGCCTATTATGATCTTTTTTCATGTCATTGATGCCTTCCTCATTGTGTCAGCGCTGCACCTTTACACTAATGAGTCATGTCACTCACTGAAGAGTACCACCCACTACTACCAGATTTCTTTGTACATTTTGGGCCCGATTTTGGAATGGGTTATGCATGTCACAAGGTGACTTGCACCAAACCCAATGGTGCAAGTCACACCTTGCAACATGTGTTATGCCACCCGCTATTTTGAAAGGTGGCCTGCAACATGACACAGGCTGCCTGCGCCAAAGGCGGGCTACACCAGAAACCCCCTGCAACATGGCTTAAGGGGGTTTCCAGCATCAGTTATGGCCTATTCCAGGTGTGCAGCTGACAGAATGGCAATTCGCTATTCCAGGAGGGACCGCAGCAGACAGTGGTCTAAGTACAGTGAGACTAGCTATTAGCTGGTCTAACCATACCCTACATCCACTGGGGTCCCACTTCTGTGCCTGGCACCCCTACAGTCAACTCCCCATGGTTCCACATAGGTCCCCACCCCCCATTGGAAGGGCTGCCCTCAGTGAGCAGCTGGCACCTCCATGCCCCCATCCCTGAGCAGTGCCCCACAGGGCAATACATGTTCCCCACCTGACATTCTCTTCAAGATTGTCCAGTGGCCCTCCAACCCCCTCCCCAGCCCTGTGGGGCATTGCCATGGTGTCTTAGTGTGGGGCTCTGGGGGGCCATGCCATGCGCGGCTTGTGCCTTGGGGTGGGCATTGCTGTGGCTTGCAGCACCCAGGTCAGGTGTGCCCTTCCTCTGGCACAACCCTGGAGCTGCCGTAAGTTGCATGGCATAGGTGCCGGGGACCCTGCCTGTTCTGGAATCTGGCACAGGGTCCCTGGCGTATCGGCATATGTCGCAACTTGCATCCACCATTGCGTTGCGCCATATGTCTTGGAATCTGCCCCTTCATGTTCACAGCTGATCACATGAAAATTAAGCTGGCATCTTTTTTTAGGGACTGGAAAGGAGCGTGAATCAAATTTCCTGCCTAACTGATTCATTCACACTGCTACAGTGCAACATGTTGATTCAGGCTGGTCAGGGCTGGGGAGGAGAGGGGAAGATAACTGGTATTGTAACTGATGACCTGGCTTAATTTCTTTCTTAATGTCCCATTCCCATCCCATCCCCAGCAGTCATCTAGATCAGACAGTCTGCAAGATATGAAAGCCACAAAGCCAAGGGGAGTGGGGGGGGTTGGGCCAGGCTGGGAGGTGGCGAGGGCACTCACTGAAACAACAATGCTCTTATCAGCCTAGACTTTGCTTGAAACAGGAATCCTGATTGCCTGCAGACTGTGCAAAGGGGAAAGGGAAGTGAGTCATTCAGTCAGCAGACAAAGCAAAGTCAGCCCAGGAAAGACACCATTTAGATGCAGACATGGGCACAAATTTTAAATTTTAAATTAAAGTGTTGGTATCAGCGGGTTTGCTTAGCACCACTGAGGCTGACAAAAGGCCAGGAAATCTGCAGTCTTCTCTTCTACACTTTTCCTGTGCTTAGAGAGAGACTTCAGGGATCATCACAACTGAACTGCTCCTGGACCAAGTTGAGACTGTCACCTGTTCCCTGTTGCTTGAACCTGTTTCTGCTTTAGCTTTTGTGCCTCCTCCATGTCTTGCTAGAAACATTTGTTTTTTCCTGATCATCATCCTGAGTCCTGTCCCTTTTGAGTCCTGTGTGCTGCTGAGTGCTTCTTCTTAAGCAGGTAAACTGTTTTTACTTCTGTACTGTCCCATCCTGTTTAGAATTTCTAGTTGTTATTTCTTTCTAAATTCTTGTATGTTAACTATTGGTTTATTTGGTATTTAAGACAGAAGTAGGCTACAGCCCATCAAGTCTGTCTCCCACCCCTAGTGGGCATATAATTCCATATTCTTTGTATTTAACATACTGTATACCTGTCTAGTTCAGTTTTAAATTTGTTAAATGATGTTATCACTACCAAATGTTTCGGTAAGGTGTTCCAGTCTTGTGCCCGTACTGTGAAAAAGTTGTTGCAGCTGTTTTTGTTTGACTTACATATATTTAACTGTCTTTGTTGGGATCTCATACTTACACTCCTATCATTATACAGTAGAAGCCACTTTGAGGGGACGGCTCCGGGGCAGACTAATTGTCCCCTTAAAGCGATTGTCTCCTTTAAGAGAAGCAGTACAAAACAATGACCGGGAACAAGTACACACTCAAACAAATGTGTCACAATACCATACTAACAAAACACAGACAAGAAACACTGGAGACAAGCACTTTAAGTGATATACAGCTCTTTTTTGATTTAGTGCTGTTTGTCTCCGTGAGTAATAAACTATAAACTTTATTAATTCGCATTAAAATCAACTTAAAGAGACTTCTGTAACTTACCTGATGTAGACAATGCTGTTTACTCGAAAAAGTCAGTTATTTTCTTCTGCTTCATCTCCAAAGTAATGCTGCGTAGTATCTTACCCTCCAACTCGAAAAGCTGTTCCCATTGTTGGATGTATCCTCGGTGTAGGCACCAGTCACGAAGCGTTCCAATGTGGCCGATTGCTTCCTTGTTTGAGACTGGAGTGCTGTGTTCATCATTTGCATCCTCAGTTGGATCTTCTTCTTCTTGTTCCACTTTATCCTCTTGGGAGACCGAGTTACAGATGGCCTCTATGGACAGCTCACCATCTGTCCTGGCCTTTGCATCAATGTCCATGAAAAGTTCTGAAAGAACTCTTAAAACTGAAGGTGGATAAAGCAATGGGGCCTGATGGAATTCACCCCAGAATTTTAAAAGAACTAAGGGAAGAACTAGTAACACCACTGACTACCCTTTTTAATAAATCATGGGAGGATAGTGTGGTACCTGTGGACTGGAGGAGGGCGGATGTGATTCCCCTTCACAAAAAGTGGGAACAAGACAGAGGCAGGAAACTACAGACCTGTCAGTTTGACCTCAGTGGTAGAGAAAATGATGGAATCACTTCTGAAAGAAAGAATTGTTGAGTACCTAGAGGCCAGTGGGGCAGAGGACCCAAGGCAGCATGGATTCACAGCGGGAAGGTCATGTCAGACAAATCTAATTGATTTCTTTGACTAGGTGACCAAAGCAGTAGACCAGGGAGGGGCTGTGGACATGGCCTACTTAGACTTTAATAAGGCATTTGACACAGTCCCACACAAAAGATTAATAAACAAATTAGCCAGCCTGGGAGTGGGTCCTAGGGTGGTAGCCTGGACAAAACACTGGTTGGACAACAGGACACAGTGGGTAATAGTAAATGGAGTCCACAGTGAAGAAAGGAGGGTTACTAGTGGGGTACCGCAGGGTTCAGTACTGTGGCCGGTCCTTTTTAATGTCTTTATAGGTGACATTGCAGAGGGACTGGAAGGGAAAGTATGTCTCTTTGCAGATGATACAAAGATTTGCAAAAGGGTTGATACACAAGGTGGGGTGGACAGGATGAAAAGGGACTTGGCAAGGTTGGAGGAATGGTCAAATGTATGGCAGCTTAGATTAAATGCAAAAAAGTGCAAAGTAATGCACCTGGGAAACAAAAACCCAGGGGAAGAGTACACAATGGGGGTGAGATACTGTCAACAACAAAAATGGAAAGGGACCTGGGGGTAGTCATATCAGACTACCTAAAGGTGGGCCAGCAATGTGAGAATGCAGTAAGGAGGGCTGGGGGAATACTGGGATGCATAGGGAGAGGCATCACCAGTAGAAAACAGGAAGTTGTTGGCCCTCTATACAGACATTTGGTAAGACCACATCTGGAGTACTGTGTACAGTTCTGAAGACCCCATCTCCACAAAGACATAGACAGGGTGGAGGCTGTTCAGAGGAGGGCAACCAAAATGATGCAGTGTCTGCATCAGAAGACATATGAAGAAAGACTAAAAGAACTAAAGATGTATAGCCTCAAGGAAAGGAGGGAGAGGGGGACATGATAGAAATGTTCAAATTCCTCAAGGGAATCAACAAAGTCCAAGAGGGTAGCATCTTTCAGAAAAAGAGATGTGCAAAAACAAGGGGGCACAATTTGAAGATAGAGGGGGGATGGCTCAGAGGTAATGTGAGGAAGTATTTCTTCACAGAGAGGGTTGTGGATACATGGAAGAGCCTTCCTGAGGAGGTTGTAGAGTCAAAAACAGTGGGGGAATTCAAGAATGCATGGGACATACATAAGGCAATTCTAGTGGGGGTAGGAGGAAGTAGGCTGTTGGTTAACTAGGATCTGCAGCTTATCCGTTGGGTAGGGAAATGGGCATACTAGGTGGGCCAAGCAGTCCTTATCTGCCATCAAATTCTATGTTTCTATGTTTCTGTGTTTGAACTCCTCCTCCGTGAACATTAGCAGGCGAACAATGTCACCGAGAGGGTCAAGGTTTTGTTGTGCAGCTGCACCCTCTACTGGCTCATCGGGAAAATCACTGTGCACAAACCCTGCTTTTCAAAAGCAATTTGCGATGGTGGTCTCCTTTACCAGTGTCAATGCTTTGTGCAACATAAAGATTACATCAAGCAGATTTACGCGCCGTGCTACCTCTGATGCAAGACTTGAGGAGCCACTGTCTATGATCCCAATGATCCACTCCGAAAAAATAACACGGTAGTGGCCCTTGAGATTCCTTATCACCCCCATGTCCAGAGGTTGAATAAGACTAGTGGTGTTTGTGGCGAGAAACCATATTGTGATGTTGCTGTAAGCACCTACAATGCTTGAAGGCTGGGCACTGCAACTGTCTTCCAAAAGTAGCACTTTTCTCTGCCAGCGCCAGAGCTGTTTGTTCCATGTGTCCAACCACTCATTAAAAATGTAGGCAGTTATCCAAGCATTAGCCAAGCTAATGTAGGTCACTGGGAGTGTGGACAAATCTTTTGGTAGGCAATGGAGACACTTACTTTTACCGATGACCAACAGTGGCAGTTTTTCGTTGCCTCACATGTTTACACAGCACAATAAGGAGACGCGGTCTTTTGCTTTTTTCCCCCCAATGAGATCTGAATTTTTCTCAATGTGTCCTCTATCAGGGTAATCCCTGTAGAACACACCAGTCTCATTGGCACTGAAGATGTTAATGGGGAAAGTCAGCGATTAATGTTGGGAGCACATTTGCTATCCATTCAGATGCAGATTCAGCAGCACACATTTTTCAGTATTAAACTACATCTTATTTTTAATATGATTCTATATATTTAAGATCATTCACCAGAGATTGGTATTTTCCTTTGGTGTCAATTTCTCCACTAATCTTGGTGTCATCAACAAATTTAACTGTTATTTACCACATTCTTGTGCATGCCCTCTATGTATAACCCAAACAGAGTTGGTCCCAAAACAGACCCCTGCAGTACCACACTGCTCACTTGACCCTCTTGTGACAATATTTCCTTAATCCTGATTTACTGAGTTCTGTCTGTTAACCAGGATTCCACCTATTGTACTAATTTAATATCAAAACCCATATTTTTCATCTTTTTTAGTCATTTATAATGTGGCATTGTGTCAAATGCCTTTTTGAAATCCAAGTATATAATGATGACTTGGATGTGATTGTCCATGGTGCATGATCCTTCCAAAATTAAACCATGTTGGGTATCATGGTGAGTCATTTCCACTACTACCATATCAAATCTTCCCTGCATTAATTTTTCCATTACTTTACTAAGGATTGCTGTCAGACTTATAGGTTTCTGATTTTCTGCTGCTTGCTTTATTCCTTTTTTATGTTTGTGTGTACATGCACATACCAAACATTTTGTTATGATGAATGGCGTTTCAGAGGTATGTCATTGTCAGATCCAATGTAGCTCAAGCTGGGCAGTGATAGACCAATGATCAGCTAGGTTGATCATGACGCTATTCTTTTTTTGCAGGGCAAAAACTTTGTGTAGTTAAAAGGAGCTAGCCACTCCTATCAGACAGCAGCTGGCTTGCTTCATCTACAGAACACCACCAGTCTGTATATGAAGCAAGTAAAACTATTAGTAACTCTTTGTATGATGTTTAAAGATCAAATACAACACTGCCTTTTTGATTAATAAAGAATTCCTCCAACTCACTGTGTCTTTTGCCGTGTCTGAGCCAAATGTCATTCAATTCCATTCACAGTCTAGAGTGAGACAACTGTTTTTTTGACAGGTAGTTCTTCAGTAAAACAGCACATCCAGTCCTGTGTGCCTTATATGGAATGCTTGACTGAAGACGCAACATTGGAACTGTCACTGTTTCCATGTCTATGTGAAACTCTGTCTTATGATGTCATTCCTGTTCTTGAGTTATCTGTTGATCTATATGTTAAATTAATTGAGTTTATCAGTACTGTACTTTAAAAATTACATCAATATGTATGTCTTCCTTCATTTGTAATTCATGTGTTGAAGTTATTTTTATTTGTGCTCCTTCTTTGTTGCTGCAACCTGAATGTAGCATGCATCTGAGAGTTAACAGCTACTAAACTGCCAGAGTGTATCAGTGTTGACTAGAAGAAAACATGTTTTAACTTCATATATTTAGTACATCTATGTTTTGAATGGTCTTCCTCTACAAGTATCCCCTTTACCCAGTATTCATATTTTATTCAGGATAGCCACATACTGTATCTCATTCACTGCAGGGTATTACTTCTTTATAGCTGGGTGGGCATTATAGCACAGGAAGACCAGTCAATATTCTCTGGGTCATTGCAACAAGTCAGTGGCTCTGACTGGAATTCTGGTTGTGTCTCTTTAGATTTATAATCACTTATTTATTCTTTGATGTCCAGCATATATGACCCAGCTTTCAAACAGCTGCCCTCAACACCCAACTCATGCCCATTTCATCTCACTCACAGTTGCTACAATATACAACACAGGCTTGCATCCAGCTGCATGAGCTGTCACTTGAGCCTGACAACTGAAAATCTGCCTCCAACAGTGAAAAAGTGCAGGATTATTTGCACTGTTCCAATGTTCCCAAATCTGTTTCTGTAGGTAGAATTAGTATTTGCTTCCAGATACATATTGAAAGAAATGCTCTGTGTCATTATTGTTATTAGGGCTACAGTGGATGGAGCCCTGCAGCCCTGTTGCTTTCAAAAAGGATTCCTGCATTCCTTATATTCTTTCTGAATGAACAACATGCTGGACTTACCCCACAGTCTCTTCCTCTCGCAGTGCACTATTTTTTTTCCTTGTTAGGGCTAGAGAGACAGAGAGAGAGAGACAGAGAGACAGAGAGAGCACAAAACAGGATTTGGTACTTAAAATGAAATTGCTTTGTGGCACCAAAGCCCTAGTTTTCACTCGGGGAGCAGGCGGAGTTTCAAGTGATGACTGCATTTCCTCAGCTCTCACTGTTACCATAACACAAATAGCAGAAAATAAAAAGAAAAGAAGATGTTAGTAGTGTGCATGCAACTCAAAATGCTATGACTTGTAGTTTTGGCCTGCTGGCAGTCAAGGAGACTCAGAAAATGAGGGAAAGACAGGGTGGACTACAACTCCTAAGATAAAGCAGCAACTGTTGGTACCACTCCATGTAAGATTCAAGAAACATTGGATACTATATTGTATTTCCTTAATGAACTATCATGATGTCAACCCCAGAGCCCATGTTATGCCTTTGATTAAGTGCCATGTTAGTGATTTTACTTTAGTACAGTTTGTGAACTTAGTAAATTTAGTGACCGTAATACTGAAACCCATTCAGTTAATTTAGTTAAATAAAAAATTGAAAGAAAGAACAACCTATTTTTGTTGCATGCAGAGGTGTTGCTTATCACAATATCACTTGCTGGAATCCCCAAAAAAAAAAACTGCCAATATTACAATACTCCATCCCAAATCACCCTCTCACCTACATAAATGTGCCACTTTACCAACTTGTGTTAAATTATATCCAGTCATAAAAATTGGAGACCCCCCCAAAAAAATAATGTTATTTTGCTAAATTCAAGTGTGTGCAGTGAGCTGATATGATGGTTGCTATATTATGATACCAGGTGCAACTGCATTTACATAAGGATGCAGACATTAAATGCTAGTCTTTATTTTTTATAGACTTAAACACAAATTATAGTAAACAGCACAAAATAAAGCAAAAGAGTAAAGGAATAGATAGAAAGAGAATGAATGAAAAGAGTTTAGTGGGAGTCAGAGACAATATTTCTTTATGTGACTATACTTTCAGCTTTCAGATAAAGCCAGAAATAACACCCTAAGCTATACTAACTAATTTCTTCAATGATAAGTCAGGACAGCTTGGAGCTTAGTTCATCATTCCTTAGTGGTGTCTGAAACATCTAATAAGAAATATTGATTAATTTATTGCCCGGTTGAATAAGGACATACAGTGTCATATAGAATAAATGTCTCCAAAACAGTTAATGTGTTCAAGAAATTTTCCACACACATTTATTTTCAGGTGTAAGTGAGCTTGAGATTTTGTACTTTCTTTAATTTTCCTGCCAACTCTTTCACTCCAGTGTTAAAATATAATGTTTATGAAGATAAATATTGTCCTGACTAGCTAGAGTCATTGACTAATTTTATATATTTAATTGGACCAGCATCGGTTAAAGATGATGCAGCACAGAAGCTTTCTGGATCATATGAGTCCATTGCTAGATCTTAATTTGCAACTGTAATGTCTATGAATCCTTTGGGAATTATATTCTTTCTAACTACATGGAAAAGTACAGCCTGGGTAATTTTCAAAAAGACATTTCAACTACTGAAATGAACATAGTGTGGCTTTCTCCTTAACCAGATGATTGGTGTTTTTAAATGAAAATCCACCAGTGTGCTGTCATTTGTACTATAAAAGCAGTCCCCGGAATACTTCCATGTTTAACTTTAGTATTGTCCTAGCTGTAAGCCCAACAGAAAAGGCAGAGGAGGAGAAAGAATAGATGGCACTTTCAAGTCTTCTTTTTTGCTTTGGTGTCCCCAGCTTGTCAGAAGTGGCTAGAAAAAAAAACATACTGGTCTAGAGCAATTATAGATAATTAATATATGTGGATTCATAATATATTGATTCATTTAGAGGTGTGTGTGTGTGTGTGTGTGTATGTGTGTGTCTTAGCCAGTCAGTACAATTATGTGTGATGTCATTGTCCACTCCTATTATACTTGGTCTGAAATGATTTTGTAAAATAAAGCTATTGTGGTGTTCCTATGTACAAAAAGCTATTGTGTCCAGACTACTAAGATGCCTTCAAATGGATAGATATGCCCCTCTTGAGATAGGACCACATGCTTTATAATGCCTATCTGTCACGTGTGTGTGTGTGTGTGTGTGTGTGTGTGTGTGTGTGTGTGTGTGTGAGACTACCTTTTTTCTTTGATTGGGGAGTATAAATACTACTCAAATTAACAGTGGGGGCATTTTCTGCTATAGATGAGTTTCATCAAGTAGTTGCCATATTTAATAACTTGTTTAAAACTG
This sequence comes from Neoceratodus forsteri, assembly GCA_016271365.2. Taxonomy (NCBI): domain Eukaryota; kingdom Metazoa; phylum Chordata; order Ceratodontiformes; family Ceratodontidae; genus Neoceratodus; species Neoceratodus forsteri. The sequence goes on from CM057452.1 coordinate 829,421,832, forward strand.
TCTAATAAATTTTGCCTGGTCTTGCTAAGATGTCCTGTCCCATGTACCTATCACAATAGGACATTCTGTAGAGAGCTCCCTAGTGTCGCTGACCAATTTCTTGGACTGGCATTTAAAAACACTTCACATCCAATTCATAAAATGTTCCTTCCCAGTAAAGCTCTGTCACATTTGCTCTGTCTAAACAGAACCTTGGACTGGGACATTCAAATTGATTCATTGTTACTCATCCACTCTTTCACAACATTCTTGCTCATTCACTCTTTTACCCCAATCAATAAATATTATGGAAAGTCAATGAGCCCAAACAAACCCATTAGAAAATCACAGTTATACAGACTCTGTTTCCAACACAACAACCCCCAACCACCTCTTACAGTAGGCCTGGAAAGCAAGTACCCCACTGTAAGTCATTTCAAAGTAGAATTTTTTATTACAGACAAGCCTGAGTATTGAAATTCCTGCAAAGCGATCTGAGTCAACTTTCCTTGCCAAACATTCCCCTACCATTTAAAAAAAAACAGGCTTGAAAACTGAGAGATCACAGGTTCAAACACTGCTAGAGCCCAATACTCACTGTGTGACCTTGGTCAAGTCCTTTATCCTGTAAGTCTTCTATTTCACTCAGGTGCAAAAATGGGTGCAAGAACTCACTGAAAACCACATGTTATATCTCAGTTGAGCTATCCTGGGTAAACAGAGACTGACATACACTTTTATTTTACAGTAAGAATTGTCTATTAAGGACACCTTCAAGACCAAAGAATTGGCTCTTTAATATCAACGTGCCCTTCATATGCAGGTTGCACACTGACATTGCAGTAGGCTGCATATGAAATGTCCTTAACATCACCACATACTTAGTATGTTAAGTCCTTAGCAGGCAAGTTTTATTGTATTTACGTTTTTTTGCAAGCCAGTATAGCCTTATTTAAGAGATGTGGTGAATCACCTACAGTAAGTAGTTTTAAAGGAGTTTCAAGGAAACCGAACTGCAACAGGGTTATTACATTTTAAAGTAGACATTACAATCATTTGTGCTACATTTTGTTCAAGTGAAGTGGACTCATTATTATGTAAGTAAAAGGTAAGTAGCCATCTACAGGGTATGTACTATTTATCCCCTAAGTGTCCAGGTGCATCGCACAGTTTTATGTAAGGAGAAACAAAAAGAAAGAGTAGGTTCCGAGGAAGGGGTGGGTTACATGGATAAAAGAAGATTCCACTGATGAGATGGGGTAGGGGCTAAGGTAAGTTTAGTTAAAAGAGTACAAATTAAGAACATGGCAGTAAATGTGGGTCAAGTGTTGTCCAGGGTAAGAGGCAGTGATGGACTGGTGATATTAACCTGGTCTTGTAACTGGTTATATACAGAAGACAACATAGTCTTTAGTGAGCCAACCTATTCAAGAGACCTAGGTGTGAATCCCTATACAGTCACTGCTTCACCCAGTTATCACAGCTCCCTTGACCTCATTTTGTTCCAGCCCCCAGCTGTAAAATAATATAAATGTAATCTAAAATGATGTGGACAAGTTACCCCAGTATTTATTAATCTGAGTTGTTGTCTCCCAAGTAAAGAATTGTAGAAAGCTGCCCATTTATTTTAGTATTTATTTCTTTAGCCATTTACTCTGACAAAAGCTGAGATGTAAATCTTGTTTACAGCAGGTCCTGCCTCCACCTGGCTGGTAGGATCAAAGTACAAATGGACCAAATGATTTGGTCAGTACCATACAGTAAAGCAGAGTCTGTTGATACTGAACCTCCAGAACTTCTGTTTATGCTTGCTTTTCTCTACTGCACAATGTTGTCATCATTATACTGTGCTAAGTATTGATAGGTTTGACACATTGTGCGAGCTAGATTTTCAAAACCTTATCTGTGCATTGCTGCACGCATTTTCAAAGAGTTCACCTAAATTCTGTAAGTACTATAGCCTTTGACTGATTAAGAAAGCATTTTGAAATGTGGATGCAGTTTTTAAAAACTGCCTGCAGAATGCAAGTTTTTATGTTAAAACTCCAGTCAGCACTGCTTCTTGACACCTTGCTAACTAATTGATCTTACAATCTGATGCTGAATACCAATCTTGTCAAACTACATGATTCCCAGATAAAATAAATGATCAGAACAGTACTAGGCTGAAACTGTGTCTAAACTGAACTGGGCTTCATAGACAGGTTTACAATTGTTGATAGATCTAAGACACCTTTAATTAAAGAAATCGGGATTCATAGACAGGTTTACAGTTGTTTATAGATCTAAGACACTTTTAATTAAAGTATTCTATATGAAACTGGATGCTTAAACCTTTTTAGTGTTATGAATCAAAGAACGATAGTTAAGGTGATATACTAACCCAGCTAATGTAGCCTTTTGCAGTCTGTTTATCCTCACAATATCTTGATGAACTGACACCATTTCTAGAACATATCTGTCATGTTTTGGCAGATAAGCAAGTTGGTTTAAATACTTAATACTTGTTTTATTTCAGTAGTATCACCCCATCCTATGCACAGACATCATGTTGTGTACAGTCAACTAGTCAAACATCAGAAAAACTTTATTTTTTTCATATCCAGTTACCTACGAGTACTTCAGGATATGCCATCTGCTATATTTGTAATTTACACCACATAATTAAACATGCACAAATACCTTTTGCAAACCCATCTTAGGAGCACTCAAAGCTCAGGACATAACATGTAAGGTGTACATATATTATATATGTTAAAAAGTACCCTTTCTCTTTAATCGCAGTATAGTTCTAAACAGTTCTGCATTCTACAAATTGTAGTGTTTACAACTATGCCCTGTACTTGTGAAAATGTAGATGAAACAAACCACCCCCCCACAAAAAAATAACTACAACTCTTAAACCGAAGTCTCGCTTGTTGTGATCCTTGTAAACAACGTGATGCAAACCACTAATAGTTATTTAAAACTAATTATACTCACAAACACTTAGTTATGGAGAAATTGCAACATCATCCCACAAAGGTTTATTTGTTTTGCCGATTCAACATGTTTTAAGGCACTTAACTTATGTGGATGCAATCAAGGATAAGTCTAAACAATTAATCTGTCCAACATATTCTCTATCATTAAATAGTACACAGGTCTGCAGCCACTAAAGGTTTAGCAATACACACACACGCACGCATGCACACAAACACACACACCACACCACACCACACTAAGGAAGCCATGTTATTTCATATATGTAATAAATCAAAGGTTAATACTGTTGTCTGAAGTTTTTGAAGTTTTCCTTTATTTAAGGTGTCCATCCACTGCTATTGTCATATCCCTGGCCTGAAGTCCCTGTCTAAAATGTATTGGCAAATCTCATAATCAGAGACCTCGATATTCAGAATTGTGCCTGGCAATGGCGCATGTGGTGGCACAGTGCAACTGAGTTGTGCTGGTGCAACTAAGGTATATATTCAAAATAAATGATTCATGGCACATCTACTCTGAATATATCAGGTAATGCCCACTGCGCAAATATGATGCGCTGGTGCATCCCCCCCAGACAGGGCTGAATACCAGGAATGGCAACTGTGCTAGTGTAACAGAGTTACACTATGTGCAAATACCTGATATTCAGCCAGCAGTATGCAAATGGAGCCATAATACATGTAAGGCACACATGAGGACATTTGTATGTCATTATGGCCCCATTTGTATGTGCTGTGCAGGGCTAGCCAGCAAAATGCACCTGGTACCCTGCATAGCATGCGGTGCTGTCAAAGGAGGTCTAGTGGTAACCCCCTCCCCATCCCGTATTCTGTTTACCTGACAGAAAAGCCTGTCAAATCCTTGGTAGTCTAGTGGTACCCCCTCCCTCCCCATAGCCATGATCACGGTACAATCCTTGTGCCAATTACCCTGGTGGTCTAGTGATATCCCCCACCCTGCCTGTAACCCTGATTGCCAGACATAGATCTATGTATAAGTCCCTGGTAGTCTAGTGGTACCTCCCATCCCTCCCATAGCTCTGATCACCGAAAATAATATAATATTTACCATGGACATAAGTGAACAGCCAATGAAATCATCAGACTGGCAGTTTACCACCGGTGTAAATCATCTGATAACCAATGGCTGTTGATGAATATACAATCCAAATCCTAATCTGCAGCACAGGAATAATACAATAAAATTAAAAAAACAAAGCAACCTCTTTAAAAGTTGCATTTTATCATAGTAAAAAAATTAACCTTGGTATAATCGCAATAAGACACTCGGAGGATGTGGGTTATTAGGGGATTTATCACAGCTGGCATGGCTGCACCTCATGGTAAACCACTCCAGCTGTGGTAAATCCCCTGATAACCCACACCCCCACCTCATGGCTTATTGCTTAAATGATACCCTGGTAGTCTAGTGTTACCCCCCCATTGCTCTGATCACCGAAAATAACATTGACGTAACTCCCTGGTAGTCTAGTGGCACCTCCCACCCACACAGGACCCCCAGCCCACCAAGCTTCTCCCCCCATCATCAGCGGGCAGCAGCAAACCCATCTGCATACCTCCGTGGTTGCCTGCCAAATGACAGCTTACAGTATCAGCTGCAAGCCCATTGGTCCACACTGTGGACCAATGTGCTTACAGTGCATACTGTAATTGTCATTCACAAATATGTAAATGAATGACTTAATTCACATATTTGTGAATAACTATTACAGTATGCACTGCAAGCCCATTGATCCACAGTGTGGACCAATGGGTTTGCAGCTGATACTGTAAGCTGTCATTTGGTGGGAAGCCACGGAGGTATGCAGATGGGTTTGCTGCTGCTGGCTGATGATGGGAGGGAAGCTGGGTGGGCAGGGGGTCCTGTGTGGGTGGGGGGTTGCCACTGGACCACCAGGGATGTAGTTCCATCCATTTTACAAGCAATCAGTGTTCTGGGATGGGGAGGGGGTACCACTAGACTATCAGGGGCAGAATCATAAATCATTTGGGGTAATCGGAGGGTCAGGAGGGGAGAGGTACCACTAGACTACCAGGGATATAATATTCTTTTATTTCAGGTGATCTGGGTTATGGGCAGGAAGGGGGGTACCACTGGACCACCAGGGACATTATTGGATGCTTGTGTACAATGTTGGATTGGAAGCCACCCAAGGCTTATGGCTGCTGTGATGAGCCTTGCATTACAGCAGCTCACCTCTGGGTGGCTACCATTTAAGCCTTATTTTTCTGGCTCAACTTTGTGCCCCAGTATGCGGCACATCTCAGGGTTGTGCCAGCATATGCATGGAATATCCCGGGCTGAATATTAGGATGTGCCGCATATGCATGGGCACACCCCCTGGGGATGTGCCGCATACATTATCTTTGTGCCCCAGCACATTGGGAATTGCACTGCGCAATTCCCCCTTTTGAATATTGCCCCAGGGCACATTTCTGGGGTTATGCTGGTGCAACTAAGCAGCCCCTTTGAATATCTAACCCATAGTCTCTAAATGAAATAACAGAATGCTACAACATCACCGAATCGTGTGTGTGTGTGTGTATACTGCGTAACATCATGTAGCTCAATCTATGCTCATATTTAAGGTAGACTTTAGTCTTTAGATACTTGCAAACCATAGCATGTATTTTCATATAAATCAGCAATGTAAGTCTCAATAACTTGTATGTTTTTCTAAGAAACGTTTTGCTCATTTTTCAAGATCCTGAAGTCTTTTGAGACACAGAAAGAGGCAGAAAACAAATGTCCTACATTGTTGTTCTATCTTGTTGTTTCAGTTGAAGACTGAAGATTGTAATGTTCCCTTTAGTTTGTAACATTTGCCAGATCTGACACACTAGGATTGCCTTTGGTTGTGTTGTAGTTATGTAACAGGCTAAAACTAATAACCAATAATACATCTTTGATCTTGTGATTTTGTTCACAGGTTCTGACTTCAAAAAAATGGAACCAATTAAAGTGAGTAACTTTCATTTTATGCTTCTGATGTTCTTTGGGACACACAGAAACTCTTTTATTTCTTGATGAGAAAAGGTGACAATGAGCCCTAAAATATTTTTGCGGTTAGCATTTCCGGTGAACTGGGTTGAAAGGGCAATAAATGCAGGCAGGAGTGCAGACGGAGCTGTTCAATTGCAGGAAGTGGTGTCTGCACTTTTGGATTCCACTGATCTGCCATCTTCATGTCACTACATTCCCCAAAGTGCCTCTAAGAAGAGGAGGTGGAATGCAAATATGCCCATCTCACATCCCTTCCCCTTAAAATCAACTTGAATCAGAAAACTCCCTTGCCAGAACTATCAATAAAACTTTTAAATTGGTTGTGCAATAATTGCTTATCATCCGAACAACCATTTAGCCAAATCAGAAAGGAAAGGTTTTTTTTTTGTAATTTTTCTGTAATTTTGTGGAAAAACATCTTGTTAGAGATTAAGTCTGTGCTTTATTTAATATGCCATTGAAACATTAAATTAGATATAATTTCACTTTAAACATTTGTATTGCCTGACTTCATGCCAATGTTACTTCGGTCCCTTGTGAAAATGGGCTGCTCTAGCTCATCTTGCTCTCCAGTATGAAAAATAAAAATGAAAATGAAATGAAAATAGAATAAACATGTAAAATGCATATCAATACTAAAATGTTTCAAGACTTTTACCTTAACAAGTTATATAATCAGATTATTCATTGGGCTGAGATGCCCAGGTAAGATATTTAACCTTGACTAGTCAAGGCAGTCAGTGACAAAGCTTTACTGTTCTGCAATATGCCATTACAGCTTAATACAAACACATAAATAGGCAAAATAAAACATAAGCATAAAATCCAAATAGAAATTCTAAAAATATTTAAGCTTGACTATGAACTATAATGGCTAGCCATAATTAATATGTTCAAAAGAGTCTGGGCACTGAAATAGCATATTCCCATTTGTTATTTATACAAAGGCACCGATAGGTGGCTCTGTAAACCTATGCAAGCTGACTTCATTATCAGTCTGTCCCGCAGATTTCTAGCTGTATATGAACTGTCAGAATCTAGAGTTTAAATCCTCTGGAGTTCCTCCCAGATTATCACAGTAACCATAGATAAAGTCATAGGTGTCCTCTCACTGATGCTAAATTGTTAAACAGTTGTGGCTGGTTGTAAGGCAGCATTTTCTCTCCCAGCCTATCTATCTTTACTGTTGCTTTTGGTATTTTTTGTCAGTAGTCTATCTGCTCATTTGGATAACTTTGGTTCCCTATTTTCCTTTCAGCTCTCTGCATTATATCTTTGACTACCATCTCCCTCCTTGATCTCTTTGCTGCCTACTCATCGACCCATTTGCCTCTTTGCACGTCTCCACTTAGGCTGTGTTATCGGTAGCCTGACCTCTGCTTCTAATGTTACTTTCTCCTGTTTCCTCCTGTCTTTAGGCTTTAATAATGTCTCTCAGCCTTTCTTCTCTGTCTCCTTTTGCAACCCCCACCCCCACCGGCTTTTGCCACATTGGTGTGTTTGTTCACTGCCTTTGGGCAGCCTCAATCTCTGCAACTCTGCAGTTAGAGAGGGCTCCTGCCTTCCTGCTATTTGTCCCCTATAGGCGCCAATGTCTGACAGAGCCTAGAAATCCACCTTGCAGGGAACAACCTCTGAAACGAGATACTTTGGCTTCCAGTGCTATTTTGAATTGCTTGACTCCCCTTTTGGGACATGTCTCAAATTATTTTGCCCAACATTTTCTGTTGGCAAAACATGATTGACTGTACCTTGTAGCATGACTGAGTGCTAACTTTTCACTCCCCCCACCCCCACCATGGCTCTCCCTGCTTATATTACTACTCTGAGCCCTTGCTTACTGCTAACCCCCTACCTTTTTCTTTGTCTCACACCTGCTCCTAGCTGTCTATTAGCATCTAACTTGATGCATGACACAGAGGATTTTACTTTCTCCAATCAGCTTATATCTTTTAACCATCATCCAAATCTTACTATACTACTCTCCCCCAAAATCTTTCTCCCCACAGTGGCCTATGTCAAAACAAAATTCCTTATTTGTACCCCTCACTTGCTCCCCCTTTATGTCCTTCAAACGCTCTAGTACCTATGCCTTCTGGCACTTATCCTGGCTGGTGACATTGAATCAAACCCAGGAACAGCAGACCCCCTCTCCTACTCTGATCCTATCTGGTTATGGGAAAAAGGTCTCCAAATTGCTCACCTGAACATAAGAGGCCTGTTTTGTAATTTTGTTCACCTGGAGGCTTGGGTAGCTCTATACCATCTAGATATCCTGTGCCTCTCTGAAACTTGGTTGAAACCGTCTATTCCTAGAAACATAGAAACATAGAATTTGACGGCAGATAAGGACCGCTTGGCCCACCCAGTCTGCCCATTTCCCTACCTACTGGATAAGCTGCAGATCCTAGTTAACCAGCAGCCTACTTCTTCCTACCCTCACCCCCTAGAATGGCTTTATGACTGTCCCATGCATGCTTGAATTCCACCACTGTTTTTGACTCCACAACCTCCTCTGGAAGGCCGTTTCATGCATCCACAACCCTCTGTGAAAAATACTTCCTTAAATTACCTCTGAGCCGCCTCTATCTTCAAATTGTGCCCTCTTGTTCTTGCACACCTCTTTTTTTGAAAGATGCTACCCTCTTGGACTTTGTTGATTCCCTTGAGGTACTTGAACGTTTCTATCATGTCCCCCCTCTCCCTCCTTTCCTCAAGACTATACATATTAAGCTCCTTTCGTCTCTCTTCATATGTCTTCTGGTGCAGACCCTGACTCTGACTCTGCTTATTCCCTGCCCAATTACAATCTCATGCGACATGACTGCCCACCTCCCAAACATGGGGGTGGGGTTGCTATTACAAATCCCACTTAAATCTCCCTGCTCTCCCTCCCCACTCCCTCTTACACTGTGAAACTCTACGTACTGTTTTTTTGCCTTAGGAATACAAAGAAGCTTCACAAAGTCATTTTTCTCTAACTCCCCAACTGGAGGAATTGCAGGTCTCTCTGAACTTCTTACCTATACAACTACATCTGTCATTCGTAATTAAATTATAATTCTTGGTGACATAAACCGTGATTGGTTCTGCAAATCTAAACAAAACCTTGATACTACTATTAAAGGATTTAACCTCCATCAACTCATCTCTGATCCCACTTGACTTTCTTCTAACACTACCTCACATACACTCGTAGATTGGGTCCTAACTAACAGATTGGATAGAATATCTTGTGCTTGCGTACTCTTGGATGCCATCTCTGACCAGTCCCCCATCTACTGCATTTGGTGCATGACCTCACCCCTTCCCCTCCCCGAAAATCATCTAATTCTGTGACTTCAAAAATTTTAACCAGTCTGCTTTTCTGTCTGATCTTTCTAGAACAGGCTGGTTCTGCATCTACACTACTAATGATGCTCAAGTGGCACCGCATTTTATCTTAAATTAATTTTGTGCTCTTCAGGATCTGCACATTCTCAAAATCTCCTACTGGATATGTGGCATGCCAATAATATGGCTATAAAGGGACCTTCTTACCCAACTAAAAACCACAGATAAAAGTTGGGCTCATTATAAAGTCTCTGGCTTCCTACCTGATCTCTACGACTATAAAGCTAAGAGAAATGCCTGTAAACATAATATACATCTGGTCAAAAACTCATACTGCAAAGACTTGCTAACTACTACTACAGGGGACTCAAAGAAGTTCTGGTCACACATTAAAACCTTTCTGGGTGCCAAACAAACCCAGGCAGTAAATTATATGGTTATAAATTGTGTGTACTGCAATAACCCATCTACTATAGCATATGTCTTTAATAAACACTTCTCAGATCTATCCTCATACACTGCTTCTTTTGCTTCTTTGCTGCTCCAGATTTTAAACTCTTCAACTGACATGTCCTACTCACATCCACCATTTTGTTTTGGGCCCATTGCTAGAAATTAAAACCTAAAACTGCTTAAAACTATCCCTTATATCACTAGTGTTGGAGCAGATGGTCTTGAACCTAGACTTCTACAACTGGCTGCCCCTCTCCTAGCTTCTCCCCTTGTAAGAATATAACCTGTCACTCTGCAGTGCAACAGTCCTAAGCATCTGGAAAACTGTTAATATCACTCCAGTATTTAAAAAAGCTGACCCTAAGTCTATTAATAACTACTGTCCAATCATAGTACTCTCGGTTCTAAGCAAGATTCTTGAGAAATTGACCTTGCTACAAACCATTATCTATTTACTTGATTATAACCGGCTCTCTGACTCCCAGCATGGTTATAGAAAGGGATACAGTACTTCTACTGCCCTTCTACAATTTATTAATGACATCAAAGTAGCTAAGAACAACGGTCTTCTAACTGGGTCAGTCTTTATAGAGTTAACAAAGGCATTTGATTTAGTTACTCACTCACATCTCCTAGATAAAATGTTACCCTTAGGATTTTCCTTGACATCATCTCTTGGTTTATCAGTTACCTGTCTGATAGAAAACAAGGAGTCAAATTTAACTCTGCTGTCTCAAGTCTCTCTATGATAAATATTGGTGTCCCCAGGGCTCTATCCTTGGTCCCTTACTCTTTTCTCTGTTTATAAATGATATCCCTAAAATCCCCTCCACCTGCTTGTCCATGCTTTATGTGAATGATTTGGTTCTCCACCATAGCACAGAATCTATCCCTGACCTTGATATCACTTTTACAGTGGAATTCCTCAAGATCAAAAACTGATTCATTCAAAACAAGCTGGTTCTTAATGCTAGTAAAATCCAATCCTTGTTATTCGGCTCTGCTGCCAGATTAAGGAAATGTGCTGACAAACTGTTAATTACTTGTGAAGATGGTTCCCTTCTGGAAAATGTGAGCTTTTTCAAATATCTCGGGCTCATGCTGGACCCTTCACTAGAATTTGACCTCAATAACACCTCTACACGCACAGCTGTAAATTCCAAAATTGGCATTGCCTATTGTACTAGCTATGCTCTTACCCATTCTGCTAGGACTGCCATTACACAGGGTGTTTTACTTCCTGCCCTTGCTTATAGTTCAGTAACTTATGCTGGTGCTACTAAAATCAGCCTTCTCAAGTAGGATGTTATGCATAACAACATTTGTCATTACACTTTAGCATCACCACGCCTTACTCACCACTGGACACTAAGCTCTACAGAGATTTAAACTGGCTCCCCCCCTTCATCCCACCAATCTCAGTCTTTTGGCTGCCTCATAGATCATATCATTCACACCAGCATTCCTGTCTCTCTTGCTAACATGCTGACACTCAATAAACCCAAGTTATAATCTTCTTTTGGGGGATAAATCCCTGCTAAATATACCTAGCTGCAAAACTCAAATGGGGACCCAGGTGTTTTCCAATGCAGCACCTAATTTTTGGAACTCCCTTCCTGTAGGCCTTAGGCTCTCTCCAACCCACACAACTTTTAAAAGGTTGTTATGTACTCACCTCATGATAACTGATTCTTGCACTTGTTTTTACCCTCCTTGAACTCCCTCCTTTAACATGTTCCCTGCTTTTCTCCCCTTTCCTCACCACATGAATCCTCTGCACTTAATCTCCCTTTACCAAGTCATTTCATAAACCTTGCCCCAGTTTTCTTCCAATGTTATCTTGGCCTTGCTTCTCTCTTCTCTCTTCTGCAGACTGCCACATAGATTTATTCCTTCCTATTACTGATCTAATTTGAACTGTTGCTACCTCTTACACTTGAATTCTTGATTCTATATCCTTGTACAACTAATATCTAATTGATTAGCTTACATTCTCACTACTGCTTTCGCAATGTATGTAGTATTCCTTTCTGATTTGTATTTATATTGTGATTCTTGGACCTAATGTGTTTGACCTTAAACTGTACTTTTCCCTTTTCCTCATTATTCTTGTATTTCCTTGATGTATGCAATCTATATTTCTGATTTGTATTAATTTTTACTGATGAAATTGATGACATTAATGATGTGTTTGTGCTGTATTGTATTTTTCCTTACATTGTAGTGTTTGTAATTGTACTTCTGTGGACTGTTTCTCACTTGTACCCACCACCCCCGGGTTGTGCGTGAAAATAGGCATTTCTATGTCTGTCGCACCTATCCAGTTATCAAAAATGATATAAAAAAATGCATACAATACAAGAGGTTTCAGAAAAAAATCACTCATACATAAATGCCAATATAAAATCAATATCATGTGCGACTAGGTCTTGGAACACTAGTTCTACATGAATTGAGTATCACACAGAAAGGATGAATCCCTGAATACTGTTGCCATTGAATTTACTGTTAGGGTGCTATTTATGTTATTTAAAGAATGCATGGTGTAAATGTTTTCAAAAACATAAATCTAAGTGGCAATTTAATTTGCTGTGATCCAATAGCCAAAACCTTGTTAGCTTGTACTAAATGTATATTAATGTTAAAATACTTGCCATAATTAGAGTGCGAGACTATTGGTGAAATAATACTTTTCTTACAGCACCCTTCCCCCCCATTTAGTAATTCCCAGGTGTTATACTCTGGATACATTCCAGACAATCTGTCGCCTTTGCAATATGCTCATGGGAGAGCTACCTTTGGTTGCATGTATATGTAATAGGCGAGTGTGGTCTTCCAAGCTTAAAGTCACATTTGTTGTGGAGGTGTCGGTCTTTCATACATCTATAATACATAAAGCAATTATTCAGTGAATCTGTGTTCCAATTAAATGGTTACGCAATCCTTCTGCAATACTTAATACTTACTAGTAGAAAAAAAAACTTATGGTTTTTGGTAAAAAACATAAACATTCAAGTAATTGCAAAGAAACAGTAATCATAAAAACATTACAAAATGAAATATCACAGGTGTCAGAATATAGATACCTGGGGGTATGGATCGATGCGTCCTTAAAATTTGATTATCATATACTAGACACTGTATTAAAAGTAAATAAAAGGCTGAGAGCTTTTAGGCATTCTGGCTTTTGCATCAATAGGTCCATGAGGGAATGCGTTATAAATCAACTTCTCCTTCCAGTTTTGGAATATGGTAGTCACGTTTATGGTTTGGCAACAAAAAGTTTGTTATTAAAAATTGATCAAATATACTATAGGATGGCAAGATTTATAATGCAAAAAAATGATAAAACACATCATTGAGAATTGCTTAACAAACTAGGATGGCTTACACAGGATAGTAAACGTCAGATCACTTGGGCAACTCAGATCTATAAAGTGGTAAAACAGGAACAGCCTAAATATCTTTGTGATAAATTAGAAGTGAAAAAACATATTTATAATTTACAAGATATTAACTTAAGGAATTTTGTATCCCTTAAAATTATAAATACATATAGTAATCTACAGTTTCCAGTAATCGTTAATAGGATGTGGAAAGTCCTAAAACCAGTAATTTGCAATCAAATTAATGATGTGAAAACACTTTCAACTAGCCTAAAGATAGAATTAAGAGTACGCTGTGAATGTTATGGGTAAATATGGATCATTTTACTTGAATTATAGTGTTTGTATTTAGTGATCATATGTTGTATTTGTATTTTGAAATGAATGATGTGTTGAAAATCCTGTACTGTATGGAATGAAATGTATGTTTGACTGTCTTGTGATCTATATGTAGTTAATATATTTAAAAACATTTTAACAGGACCATCTTGTAAATAGGACTATGTCCTAATGATGTGTTATTCCACCTAAACTCCTATCTAAAAATAAAGGTTTTAACTAACTAACTAACTAACTTTAAGGCAGTTGATTTCTTATCAGGCCCTGAATTGATGTTCCCAGTCTGGTTCCTTATATCATTCCTGAGGTTTATCTTGTCCAACTATGCAGCTCTTTTTGCTTTGAGGGCTTGACTAATGACTGCAGCAAATGACAATGCATGCAGAATTCTAATAGCAGAAGAGTGTTGTACAATACACTTCACTCTTATTCAGTATTTCCAAAATGTGTGTTGTGTGTGAGCATATAACTCTTGTTTCCTTTATGAGGTTGATAAAACTAACAGACAGATGGCAGTCATAAAGGACTTGAGAGTAAATGGCACCCTGTCTGAGACTAAAATGAAATGCATATTTTATAAAAATAAAATTGGTAAGCTCTGGGCAGGAAACTTAACATAAGGGAGTGTTAGAGTTACTTCCATGTAAAGACCTATAATTTTAATGGCATATTGTAACATTTAAATCAGCATTTTTAATATCACAAGCTCAATTTCTGGGAGGTCCCCAAATAATTAGCACATCAGTCTTACACGATTATACTGTAGTATTCAGTTGAGGTCCTGTTTCTTATTTCGTTGCATTTGAAGATACCTTACTACAGTGAGTATATTGTTAAGCATTATAAAGTCGACCATATGACCTACCAATATTTGTCCTCTATATTTTGTTATTTTTGTTAATATGTTACTCTGTCAACATCATAGAGTTACTTTAGTAGCATAAAGGCAGGTAATCCTTATTGAGCAGGGTTTGTTTTTTTTCCTTGCATCTTGTGTTGAACTCTTACTTTTGTTTGAAGTCCTCAAGCTGAGTCAGTGCCTTTTATTTTGTTAAAGTCCTGCACAGTGTCTTTTACAGGAACTGAAGCAATAGATGCCAGATGAATTACAGAGGAGATGTACTTTACAGCTTACTACCCTGACAGCAGAACAACCTCCCCCTTGACCTTATGCCTTCCTATCCTGACAGTGCTGACAGCAGATCTAACACCCCCCACACAAACACACACACACACTCTTTTTCTTATTATTATTTGGTATGCCAATTAAAATAGCTAGGCAAGCTTCACAGTGCACATTTACGCTTGGTATAACTTAACTCCATTACAGTGTAAAGTTTAGGAACCTAGTACCAGCATTTTAATAATTATGTCCCCACCCCCACACTCACCACGTACAGGTTCAGGTATATGGCCTGATACAGCTATAATATTAAAGTTCTACGGCTGTAAAAGCAACCAATCCTGATAGAGCAATGACAAGAGTAATGTTTACCTAGGTTATGAATGGGGTGTGTCAGAAAGATTTTGCCAGAGAAAGAGAGAAGGAATGGGAGGAGTCCTTGCTTAGAAGGTAGCTTGCAATATCATAAACTTAATTTCTCAGAGGCCGTCAACTGATTAGCACCTTAGTCTCAGACAGTTAGAATGCAGTATTCAGCTGAGGTCCCGGGTACTACTTTTGTGCATTTGAACTCACTTTAGTACAGTGAATTAATTGTTAAGCATCATAAAGTCAACTACATGACCTACAGATATGTAATATATATATATATTTTTCTGTCTCACTGTGTTGGGGTAGATAAATCAATTAATTAGCTGCTATAATATAATTTCATGATAGAACCAGAGACTCGTATCTCAGAATGCCGTGGGTCTGCTTCAACCTAAACACAGTGGGCAGGATTCACAAACAGAAATGGGACTAAGTCCCACACTGAAATGGCTCTTGCAGTTTGACATCCCTGCAGCTGTGGGGCTTAAAATGCACAGGTGAAGCACTTGCAGTGGAAGGTATGGCTCATCCAATGAGCAGTAACAGATCTCTGCAACTGCAGTGATCTCCCAAGAAAAAACCCCTGCAAGCAACCATGAATCGTGGGGCCGGTCACAATCTGGCTCCACCTTTGTGGATACCTGCAGATGTGGGTAACCTGCGGAGCCACAAGTGGCAACCCACTTGTACCCAGTTTTTCCCACAGCTGCAGGTATATTGGGCGGATCATGAATCTAGCCCATGTGTTTTTGTCAATGTGCCATTACTGTATGTATAGGCAAACTAGGTGGTTGCCTAGAGGTGATGATTGTTGGGGGGGGGAGGCAACAAATGGAAGCTAATTAAGTTTGATGTTTTTTATTTATTTACTTTTTAAATTACTATTTGCATACATAATTCATTACAACTTAATTACAGCATAATTCCCACAGTGCTTATTTTGCATACTATAAAAATTTATTAAGTGGCCCACATCAATACATAGTACTGTTCAATAATACAAAACAAACTTAGATGTTGCAATAAACCTTAAAACTCGAGGCACTTGGATTAAGTGGTATCATAGCACCTCATGGAATTTGATAAAGTAGGTTCAAATGAAAGTGCCATTGCTGATCTAGCTTATCACTTACAAGTGCTAGCCAATAACTTTTGCCTGCGTCTATGCTACTAAACTAAGTCTATGATGTTGACAGAGAGAGCTTAACAAAATATAGAGGATAAATAGTTGTATGTCATATGGTTGAGAATATAATGTTTAACAATTAACTCATTGTAGTAAGGTATGTTCAAATGCAAAAAAGTAGTAAACAGACCCTCAGCTAAATACTGTGGTGTAACTGAGTGAGACTCATAGGAAGACCTCTGAAAAATTAAGACTGTGATTTTAATGACGCTGATTACATTACTTTAAGCCATTTAAATTATAGATTTTACATGGAAGCATCTCTCACATTCCCTTATGTTCATTGTTCAAAACAACAAATGTATGAGCCTACATTACATTTTGCAAATGCAGGCTTGTAACTTTGGTAATGGTCAATATTTTTACCACAAATTTCTCACCTGAAGCTCTATCGACTCTGGCCAGAATTTGTATTCCTTCCTGTGTCACAATTTCTAGTTCTATGGAGGAAGACTCTTATTATTACATATAGACTGCCACATGTAATGTAACATTTGTCATGTGCATTGTAAAATGAATCTCAAGTGATGACACTAAGCAGCTCCTGGATCTTCACAAATTAATGCATTTGTGCAGCAGAAACTAGTCTGCTTATAGAAAAGGATTGTGAGGCAGTGCAAACAAACTCACACCGTGTCTGTGTTGGCACAGCTTTTCAACTGTCAGCTTAAACAAGGTGCATAGCACATGCTATTAGGCATTTCATTCAGCTGGATGTGAGCCTGTGTTGCTCCTTTTAGCAGCCATAAGGGAGCTGAAAAGGCATTATATTTTACAGATTAGACAGCCTGGATGTTGTGGTGAGTCTTGTATGGGATTGCTGTCACTTTCACTTTCCATGGCCTCATCAGATCGTTCTCTAGCTGCAGCGATGGGCTCAAAAGAGTAAGACATGATTCAGAGCCAAACAAAATACTCGCAGTACCTTCATCATCAGACAACATTGTGAATGCTTTTGAACAAAATATAGCTACAGACTCTAAAACTTTATAATGAATCAGAGACTCCACTATAATAAGTGCCATCCACTGCTTACACCCACTCAGCACATTTCAGTTCTCCCACTCCTCCAAACTGGCATCACGGCACAATTCGATAAGAGTTGCTTGGATGAAACATCGTGAGCATCAATGGCACCTACTAAAAACTGTAAAACATATCAAAAATGAGTAGTGGAGCTGCATTTGATTGAAGCATATCCACTTCCTGTATTGAGATACTGAACTAAAACTATAGATGTGAACAAACGGTAAAAAGCTGATTCTTCAAATGTTTGCATAGCACTTGCTCTTTAAGCTGTTTACATTTGCCCCCGACAGCCACACTGCTTGCTCTCCCACTCCCATTTTAATGGGAAAAACTCTGCACTGTGTAATACTATTGCTGGGTCAGTAAATGTCAATAAAGTGAAAATGTTTCAAATTAGTGCAGGTACTAACATTAGACAGCTTAAATAGCAAATGTGAAGTGTGACAGAGTGTTAAATGGAATTTATGTCAGCAAAAGAATGGATAATGCTCTATTCCCTTTTTAGAAATAATAAAAGGGTTACACAAAGTTCTGGAAGCATCCAGGTAGAGTTAATCAAACACAAAGCTAATCAAATTGTAGAGAGCTAATCACACATAGAAAACTCTGGAAGCATCTAGGTAAGAAGCTAATCAAACACAGCTGCAGTCAATGTTAATTAGGCACAATGTTTAAAACCCACCTAGGCAACACAGGAGAGAGAGAGAGACACCTGGGGAGTGCTGGAAGCTCTGCTGCAAAGGGCAAGTTCAATCTACAGAGACCTTTGGAAAGGACTGTGAAGTTTGTAAGTGGACTTTATTATATTACATGGAGGCTGGGAACCAGCAGTAGTAAGAGAATTACGTTGCTTAGTTAGAACTCCAGACAGAAGTAGGATTTTTTTTCTATGTTTGTTTCCTAAAAGGCACTGCAATGGTTAGTTGGAGACACTGCTGCCTTAAATAAACTGCACTGCTGTAGTTGACCTCAGACTGTGTATGTGTCCTTGGACACACCTACATCAGTCCACCCCAGGGAAATAACGGAGGTCACTCTACCACAGAAGCTACTCTGACACTAAGTAGGTAGCTGCATACATAGGGCGCTATGCACCACACAGAGGCAGGGCGTAGGCATGCCTATGTCTGAATGCCCCACAGCAGGTTTACGTACACCTCCAGCAGCATTCACCACAGGTGTGCCAGTGCCTTGCACACAGGATCCCCCAGCTGGCAGCGTAGCAGCATGCCAGGGGGAATGCCTGTGCTATGTGCATTCACAATGGTACTGCACGCTGGGCCAGGGCAGAAAATACTATGCAAGGGGGAACCCTGCATGAATATTTATGTGCTCCCCCAAAGGTTACCAGTGAGGTGTGGTAGCATCGAGCTCCCACTGCACACTGCTGCCCCGGACCACCAGGCTGCCTTCGAGGTCTGAGGGCAGGCATTCAGGCAAACACCCATAGGTTATTCCTTGTCAGGGTGCACACTGTCCCAGGATCCCCTGCATGAGTGCCACAGGGGATCAACTCCAGGATCTGGGATGGGCATCCTATTGGATATCTGCCCATGTTGCTGTGCTCCTCACCTGTGCGGCTGTGCATTGGGGGGCAGGGGCATGGATAGGTGAATACTGGCTGGTGCAGGCCTGTCCATGGGTGTGTAGCTGCATGAGTCAGGGACATGCCTTTTGCACATACCCACCCCCATGTCGTGCATAGGGTCCATTAATAAAATGGCAGTCTGTTTTCTTAAAATCTGTAAGCTGTCCTGTTTCACCTTTGTGTGTGTGTGTGTGTGTGTGTGTGTGTGTGTGTGTGTGTGTGTGTGTGTGTGTGTGTGTATGTATCTGATTATTTATGTTCCACTAAATGAGCTGTCAGTAGTAG
The DNA here is from genome assembly GCA_016271365.2 of Neoceratodus forsteri. Lineage (NCBI taxonomy): Eukaryota > Metazoa > Chordata > Ceratodontiformes > Ceratodontidae > Neoceratodus > Neoceratodus forsteri. The sequence continues at coordinate 829,440,914 of CM057452.1, forward strand.
CAAACAAACGGTGCCTGACATTTTCATTTTTCCAGGATACTGCATTTTCAGTCTAAGAGAGAGAAAGTGCTTGCAATCTCTAGTGATTTTATATTACTTCTGTTAACTACTTAACTCCCATGCTGCACAGTCCTTTCCTATGGCTAGATACCCAATGTGAGAGAAAGCTGAACTCTAAAGGGTTAATTTACAGATAGAGGCAAGGTCAGCCAGGATCAACTTCACTGCACAAGCTGACTGCTTGAAATGTGCTATGTTTTGTCTGTCTGACACTACACAGAGAAGGTGAGTAGCAACAGCTGCAACATAACAGTGCACATATGCCATGTTTACACAGCCGCTGTGTTCTTGTATTTGCACCATTCCCTTCTGCTGTGCTGGCTGCTTCATGACCAATCCAGAGTTTACACAGCCCACCCTTGCAGCACCACACATCATGCTGTGGAGGGGCTGTACACTGTACATTAAGTAGGCCAGGTTGTTTGTACTGATGTCAGTAGTGACACACTGCTGACACACACACTGCTGCCAGTGCTCATTGCCATGCCTTTTCCAATATACAGGAAGTGCTGGTGCAAACTTGAGTGTGTGTGTGTGTGTGTGTGTGTGTGTGTGTGTGTGTGTGTGTGTGTGTGCAATGCTCAGAAATATCATATTGTGCATTATTATACATTCCTCCAACAATATTAATTAGGCATTATCTTATAAAATGAAAAGTGAATTAGAATATTAGCTGTATTTTCTTTGCAGACAGCTGCCATGCAATGCATTTTGTTTGTTCAGCATTGTCCTGTCACTCTCTGGTATAACTGCTCTTTGCACAGAAAAAAACCTTTTTGCAAGATTGGATCAGTACTGCATATGGGACCAGTGGGGGGTGCTGGCAGACGAGGCTTTGCATCGGAGCGAGCATATTAGAGGAGTCACAATGCAGGTTAATGTGCTCACTCTGATATACGTCCCCACTCTTGAGTCACAGCAAAAAAGGATCCGAAGCACCCTTATGGTGCTCCTGTACAGTAAGTGTCTGCAAAGCTGACTTTGCAGCTCAACAAAGCTTGTAGCAGTGTAAACAAGTCTGTAATCTGCAGCTTTAGTCACAAAAAGACTTGACAACAAACTTACGGATATTGTGGCACTGGTGGGTTAAGGGGAAGTGGCTGGTGAGAGAAGAAGTTTGTAATGGGGAGAGGGGGGTTGTTGTCTAAAGATACCTCTCACAGCAGAAGCAATGTGTTAACTATACTTTTAAACACATGCTTTTCAGCTTACGATGTTGCTCGTTTCTGCCAGGTTTTATCAGTGGCATTTCAATTAATGAAAAACGACACTTCTGATGAGAGGTGCATAAAGATTTAAAAAATTATCACAATGAAGTCTGAGAATTGTTGTGTAATATATGAGATATTTTGCCCAAAAATGATCTGTAAAACTCATTATACATGTTGAAAGCAAAGTGAACCACATACTGTATAAACTGGGTATGTGATGGATATACTGAGTTTATGTTATTTCTCTACACTCGTCATTGACCTCAGTGCTCCTACTTGTGGCTCTGCCACTCATAAGGTCACTGACATCAATGCCATGATAAATAACATAAACTCAGTATGTCCCTCACATATTTGTATTAAACTGCTGCTCAGAGTCACATGGTAAAACTATGGGCAAATCGTCAGTCAGTATATGAAAATGAGTAATCTTATATCATAAAGGACATATATACATACATATACATACACACACACACACACACACACACACACACACACACACACACACACACACACACACACACACACACACACACACACACAACAGGAGTGAGGGTAAAGTGATGAGGTAAAACAGATATCTTGAAAAAAATGACATCAGTAATAGCAACATATTAAATGTTGTTACTGTTGTCACAACAGATTTTGGGCCAGATATTCAAAACCTTGCGCCAGGCAAAAATCATTTTCACAGGTTTAGCGCGGGATTAGCGCGGGTCTGCCATATTCAAAAGGCCAAATAGCATTGCCAAACTGCAGTAGCGCTGGGCTAACCAGTAATGTATACAGGGCAAAAGGATGCGTGAGATGCGCAAGAGATGTGCAAGGGATATTCAAGGTCCAGCACGGCATCTAGGATACATAAGCGCAGCCCTTAAGCAGCGGCGCTAGTTACCGCCTATAAAAGGCTGGTCTAAACACAGGGCAAAACACAGAGGAGGAGCAGCACAGGAAGTAGGAATGTGTGCAGTCCCAGTAGCAGTGATCCTGCCATTGATGGCAGCTGTAGTGGAGGAGGAGGAGGTGGAGGAAGGGAGCAGGCACAACATGGGCCTAGCAAGCAGGCTCAGGAGATGGTATGCTGCAAACAGGCTGTACCGGCCAAGGGTCTCCTTTGAGACCCTGCCTGATGACCACATCGTTGGCGGTACGGATGAACAGGGGAATGTTGAGGCAGCTCTGCGAACTCCTGCATGAGCAGCTGCAGTCAAACACCAGGCGCAGTCATGCCATGACAGTGGAGGAAAGGTGACAGCAGCGATGTGCTTCCTTGCCACAGGGACGTTCCAACAACCAGCGGGGGACACCATTGAGGTAACACAGTCTGCCACCTCACGCATCCTGACCCAGTTCTAGAGGCTCTCCTGCCACATGCTTCAGAATTCATAGTATTCCCCAGCACAGCAGCAGGCGCAGAGAAACAATGCAGCAGTTCCATTGAGTTGCGCACCTACCATCTGTACTGGGTGCCATTGACTCACCCATGTCCCATCCGTGCACCACCTGGAGATGGCAGTGATGTGTATGTGAACAGGAAGGGGTACCACTCCATCAACTGCCAGGTGGTGTGCGATGCGGCGGGGCGCATCACCAATGTATATGCACAGTACCCCGGCAGTGCCCACGATGCCTTCATCTGGCACCAGTCTCAGCTGTGTCAGGCCTTTGAGGGCAGAATCCAGTGGACAACTAGTTGGTGAATTGTAGCACACAAGGCAAACACACAACAGCATGGATGGGGCAGGCATTGCAGGCCAGGGAAGGGATGTGGGAGGGCCACAGACAGGTGCAGGACAGCAGCTGACAGACCACAGTACAGCACTAACAAGTTATATGTTTTGACAGGAGACAGTGCCTATCCCCTGCGGCCCTGGCTGCTCACACTAGTACTCCGACCCGCCACAGTGTCGGAGGAGCTCTAATGAGGCACATGCCAGAACAAGAAACATTATAGAGAGTGTTTGGCATCCTGAAGATGCGATTTAGATGCCTTGACACATCAGGTGGTGCCTACAATATACACCTCAGAAGGTATGCCGTATCTTCCTAGCCTGTTGTATGCTGCACAACATGGCAATGAACCGTGGGATACAGGCACCTGAACCTGAGGACAGTCTGACAGTGAGCCAGAGCCAGTGGTCAGGGGATAGTGGAGCAACTGGAGAGGAGGGACCTCGCATGGCACAGGGCCATACAGCACAGGACAACATCATCAGGATACTGCAACAGACCAGAGGGTAAGTACAGACTGCACAACAACCTGAAGAGTACAAGTGAGCAACAATTTTAATGTGCACAGACTAACATTACAGTGAAAACCAGAATCACAACAGCAAACAAACCCAGTGTAATACAAATAGTGTGTGCATGTGGTGTGACTCCATGATTGTGCAACACACATATGGTGAGGATACACACAACAATGTAATCATGGTCAGGAGGTGCAATGTGTGCTGTGAGGAAAGGGGGCAAATGTGTTGTGGGTAGTGTGTGTGTGTGTGTGTGTGTGTGTGTGTGTGTGCAGCGTGTGCAGATCTGCCCATGCATGACAGGAAGCACCTAAGTACGCAGACAGCCTGTGGGCATCACCGGCAATGCAACCCACACATGCGGCGTGCTCCCGTACCATAGGTTCGGACCCTGGGGGCACTCTGTGCAGAGGACACAGCTGAAGTGGAAGGTGAGGCAGGCACGGTTGGCCTCCCCTGTGCCCCGGGGTTGGTGGAGGCAGATAGAGGATATGGACGCCACGGACACGCTGGGTTGCAGGTGGAGTTTGTGATGGCTTGGAACTGGTAACAGTGGCAGCCCTGCGCCCACGGTGTGCCTGCCTGTGTGCCCCTCTGCCATGTGCACCAGAGCCAACAAACCCATGTTGCTGACTAATAGGCACACCCTGCATGACACCACCAATTGCCACCACTGCAGCAGTCAACCCCGAGAAGCCACGGTCTATGGCACCCACCAGGCGGCCAAACCTGTCCTCTGCCTGCTGCTCAGCACGAGCAAAGCCCACTCTTGATTGCCTCCCGTATCTGACCCAGCTCATGCCGCAGCTCACGCCCGCATGGCATGCAGGTCCAGACGGGCCTCCTGCTGTGATGTGACAGCAGCCTGCAGGAGTGCCGGGCACCATGGCCTTCATGGACCAGAGGCACAGGACCCACAGCAGCAGCTGGCAGTGGTGCCTGTTGCACTGCACCAACTGCTACAGCAGGCTGCTGCGTCACAGTGGCAGTGGGCTGTGGCACCATATGGACTGGAACCTCAGCAGTTGTCAGAAAATGCACGCCTTGCTGTCCTGCAACACCACCCACACCACCCACCACCATGTGTTCAGCCACACTGCCGACACCTACAGAAGCACCCTGACCTGTTCCATGGCCTTCAGCAAGCCCCACCCTACATCCCCTGGCACAGGAATGTCCAGCTGATGTGCATATGTAGAGACATCACTGTCATCTGCACTGGTGACAGTGACCAGCAGTACCTCTCCCACCCTATCACTCTCAGTTGGGCAACATCCAGGTGCCCACTGTCCCCAACACCCCTGGTGAGGTGTGCCCCTCCTCCCAAGGCAGTTGCATGCCCTGTCCCTGGGTATGCTCATCATGCATTGGGCCCTAAGGCCCTGAGATACACAAAGTCCAGATGTTGTTGGACGATCATCTTCAAACTCCTCCACAACCTCGGGAACCTGGCTAGACATCTGTGGACCATGCTGTGGTGGTGCAGGCCTGTCCGAGAGTGCTGAGGAGAGAATAGGGACAGGGTCAGTCATCCATCCATGGACACTGTGGCAAACCACCACCACTACCACCACCACCACACCATGCAGCCCTCAGGACAGGTACACCACTCACACAAGCCTGTGCCAACATGCACCCACCCACCCCACAGTGATCTTGACCATGCCAGCCATCATTTCTGCAGGATACAGTGCAGCCTGTGCAGGACACAAAAGCAGGACCATGCACCCTTGCCTGCACCACATACAGGGGTTGCACATGTGAATACAGACCTGGCCTTGGAAGTGCAAGGGATGTCTCGCAACCACCACCTGGCACACCTGCCACTGCCACCATCCGTAATGTGGATGCCACCACCACCATGTGTGCTCCTGCACACATTGCTGGTGTTCATGTGGACCACCACCAGTTCTGGTCCTGTCTCTGTGGCGCTGTGCCACCTCCTCCTCCCTTGCGCGCCCAGGAGGTCATTCAACGCCTCCGGACTGCCCAGTCAATCTCCACGACCACCAACGCATTCACCACTGCAGTCACCTCCTCCCAAGCCTGCCGCACAGCAGCATCGGTGGCCCTGTGTGCGCCAAGCAACACACGCTCTCACCTTTACCTCATGTGCCAGGGTGTTTAGCTCATCCTGTGAGAATTTAGGTGCACGGATGCGCTCGGTTGAGCCTGCACACCTATGGGATAATAAAAGTGGACAGGTGTCAGTGGCTGCGTCGGTGCTGCACTGCATCACACAGTGGACAGCATGATATCACCCCCTCAGTGCTACAGGCCACATGGACATATCAGATGGCTGCATGTGCCTGTACGTTGCACATGCCCACATTGCCACTGTCTGTCCTGTGTCTGGAGTGGTCTGCACACATGTGCCATGAACCCCCATGACTGTTTGTGGCATGGGAGCGCACATTACTGTTACATTGTGTACTCCCAGGTGGGGGCAGAGGCCATCACTCCACACATGCAGGAAGACAAGATGGTGCACTGTCATGGTACAGCACCAGTGCACCTGGCGTGCAGACACAAATGTGCAAACATTGGCACATGACACATTGAACTGCAGGGGGGATGAGCACAATGCAGTGGACGTATGTTGTCCCACGGTGGTCATACATACCAGGAGTGTACACAGTCTCCAACCGTCCCCATTACATAATGTAGGCCCATCAAAACTGCACCCCTTCCAAACAATTGTCAGATGATTCCTCTACACTCTAAAGAGATCATACATGCATGACACAGTCCACAGTGGCCAACACTAACCCAAATACCACAGATTAGATTGATAATTGGTTTGTGACAGGCGGTCAACCAAACTGGACACAACTGTGTACAATGAATAGCCTATCCACACCTTGATACATACCTGGCTGTTGCCATCCCCCTGTTGCATGTCTCTCTCCATATGTTGTTCACTGCTGTATTCCCACCGCAGTTCCACAATACAACACTGGTGGTGCACTGCTTGCCCTTTATAGCCCGGCCAGGCAATCCTGCCTGTTAGTCATGCAAATGAGCGAATAATGATATGCTAATCACACGTTTTGCCCCATGCATACACAGTACCCTCATTTGCATACAGCCGTTGAATATGGCTCTGAATAGCGCGGCTTCTTTGTAGCGCTATTTGAGAAACAAGCGTGCTATGTGCAGCATGCATGCTCATGTTACCCTTGTCATACCGCGGTCCAAGCTGCGCTTCTCCAGCTTCAGCGCCAGCGCTAACCAGCTTCAGCGCGGGCGCTACACGCATGCATGCACATCGACCAGGGTGATGGCGAGGGTCACGCCTGCGCATTGCAATCACTTCCTGTTAGCACGGTGTTTTCGGCATGCGTCAGCGCGGCGCTGCACTTCAGTTGTACTGTGTGTCAGGGTGTATGCACAGTTGTTGCACTGTTGTTCAGTTTATTGCCCCTTCCACAGCACAAATATGTCTGGAGAGCTAGGCAAAGGGCAGTGGTGGGCGTGACAGGCGGTGGGATGAGTTGAGACTGCCAACCTCGTGCAGTTCACAGAAGGCACTATCGTCGCCTATTTGGACCTGTGCGGGAGGATGACTTGCCCCGTATGCAGGTCTGGGCTTCCATTGCCCACAGACTAAGTGCCATCACAGGTGTCCCACATGATGGTGAAAAGTGCCGGCATCGTTATGCTGACCTCAGGCGCAGGCAGCGACCACTGCTTGAACGCTGCAGGGCCATGGTTCGTGAGGGGACTGTGCCTGTGCCAGGTAAGAGATGACTGTAGCACGACTGCTGGCATGGGTGGTGGCGCAGTGTGTTCATGGTGTGCTTATGTGTTGCTGAGCTACACATGTTGCTCATGGAGTCCATGAAGCCATGTGTGTACTGTGTGGGATAGGGGTAGACAGTTGTGCATGGACCTGTCATGCTTGGCATAGCTTTGGTGGTGCACTACCCGTCTGCCACTAAGTGTGTTGTGCTGCACCACTGGGGTACAGGGGTGGTCTTTAGCCGTGGTGGCTGATATTGTACTGACGATGTAGCCCTCTTCTCACTGCAGGCGTGACAACAAACCACAGGCAGGAGGCGTGCCACAAGCCAGACAGGGGCCATCATCCGACAGGCGCAGGGTGCCTCCACTGGCACAGCGTGCAGCAGAGAGCACGGACGGTGAAAGTGGTGTTGTTCGCAAGCACTGTGCAATGTTATGCTTTTCACTATAGTCTGGCTTTACAGGGCAGGCAGTTGAGCGTGTGTATGTAGGCATACGCACTGTACACATTAGTGTACACTTTGGTGACTGCATGTCTGTCAACTGTTCCTAGGTACACCAGACGTTTTGGGTCACTGTAGGCCACTGAGGTGTGGCCCTGTTTTAAATGCTGTTGTGTAGGACAGAGGGTCGGACTGGGGTGCAGAGGGCCCACCTGGACAGATGATGCAAGGGCCCACCTGGAACATCAATAGAGGAGGGCCCAGGTTGACACACTTATATCAATATTCCACTTCATTCGGATACACTAGTTCTGTGTTTGCATCTCACATTTATCAACAGTGTCCCAGATACCCTGTTTAATAAGGGAACACGATACTAAATGCAAATGTTTTCAGAGTTCAGACAGTAACCACTTACTCAACTGAGGGGCCCACCTGGGAAATGTACAAACTCATTAGAGAGTGGGGAATTATCTGACCGACACTGCATTCTTTTGGAAGGGGTTTACTGTTTGAAGGTTGCTGAATACAGCATTTATGAGGGGGTGCAGCTGTTTGGGATTGTATGTAGAACATGTGGATGTCTGGCTACACCCCTGCCTGTGGGCTCATGCTCTGATGTGGGGGCCACTGTCCCTAAGAGAGTGCTGTCCCTCTGTCCCTGTAGTGCACACTGTTTGTGCACGTTATGCAGGTGTGCTGCAGGAGTTGTTCTGTGGTAGCATGGTGTGCAGGTTGTCAGCCCCTATGGCAGATGCTGCTCCCACAGGTGTGTGTGTGCCTCGCCATGCCTTGACCACCAGGGTGACACTGTCCTGTGCATGCCTTTGGCCCACCGCTGCAGTGCCACTGGTGGAGCAGACCCAGTGTCTGTGTTTCACATGTGTGAGTCTTCTTGCATGGGTGGTGTCACGGCACTGTGCCATTCTGTACACCACTGTGGGCCCCTCACCCTTCTGTTGCAGCAAGTGGTGTGGCTGGGCATTGGCACTTCCCCTGGTTGTGTACTGCTTGGTTACCTGTCCTGCAGTCCCTACTGTTCTGATGCCAGTGTCATTGTTCTCTGTGGTCATTGTCGAGTCTTTCTCTGTGTCACTTGCCACTGTTGCACACTTATGTCAGTCACCCACCCACCTCTTCAGGGTTTCCTGTCATCATTTGTACAGCTGCTGTATTATGGCATCGTGGGTGGCAGTTTGGCTGGGTGTCAGCAGTTCTTGTGGAGGGAGCAGCAGTGAGGGTGGGCCACTGTTGGGGTGTACATGACAGGCATGTGGTTGCACACGTGCTTGGGGCTGTGGCAATTTCTCCAGTTGGTGTCATCTGTAGTTTGTATCATAGCTGTGTGACCGTGGGCAGCATGTCCCACCATGTGTCATCCCATGTGCATATCAGTCAGTGTCCACTTGTCTTCACATCTCTGGAGGTGGCTGTCTGTTTGCACTGTTACAGTCTGCCGCCACTGTGCTGGCTGGCCTCCACGTTGTTGGGTTTCTCAGCATACTTCCATGCATATCGATGTACACTGGGGTGTTGCATGCTGCCTGTTCGTACTGCCTTGTCCTGCAGGCACATGTTAGTGTGTGTTGTGGTTTGTTACATACTAGCACATGGGCATGGTTGTTGGGGCATGCTGTCCACCGTGTGGTGGTACATGGCGCTTTGTGTCATTATCATGCCCTGATTTGGTCCCCTTTCTCCTGTAGGTCCACGTAGGTCATCACTGTGGGCCAGCCATCCAGAGGAGGTGAGGGAACAGAGGAGCTTCTGGGGAGGATAGTGCCAGCAGCGCACCTAATTGAACAACAGGCTGTGCTCATATCAGAGACAAGACGTGTTGCAGCTGTATTGGAAGAACGTCCTGCCAGCACCTGCCCGCACCTACCCCTGCATTCTATGTATCTTATCCTGCTTCCTGTCCCTGGCCCAGTGTCCCTAGCCCTGTTTCTGCCATCCTGTTCCCCATCATTGCTTTGCATTTCCACATCCCTCGTACAACCACATTCTTACCCATTGTTCTGTTGCTTTATTTAACATTTGACTGTTTGCACTGTTACTGTTGTTTTCCCCATTGTTGTCAATCCCTTTGTTACGCCTGCCCTTCCCTTTCATTAGGTTTTCTTGCACCTATTGTACATAAAAGTGTTCTGCTGTGTTTTGATTTTTTCTGTAAATATGTTCATGTTGCCTTTGACTTTGTATTTTCACAGTTTACATTATACTTTTTGAAGTTGACATTCCTGTGTCCTGTGTCTTTTGGGGTGGACTTGGGATTTGACAGTGTTCTGTAGGTTCTGATTTCACTTGTGGTTGTAGGTTATTCCATTCCTTTCACTGGTACTGTAGTTGTGTCTGGCTGGGGTCTTCTGCTTTCCTGTGTTCCTGGACAGCTGCTTACACCTCTGTGACACTTTTGTTTTTGTGGGTGTTTGCACTGCCTCTGTCTGATTGCTATATTCAGAGCTGCCTTCTCTGCTATATTTAATGCTGTCTTAATCCTGGGCAATGTTTGCCCTGCACTCCTGGGCCTGTTTGCCCGGCTTCCTTCGCTTGCTATATTCAGCTGGGTTTGCACCGGGCTATTCATTTTGAATATGGCTATGTTTTTGCTCTGGGCACAGTTTGCCCACCGGGCAGTGCTAATTTGGCCCCTGGGCAAAGTTTTGAATATCTGGCCCTTTAAGTTACTGTCATCACAGCGGAATACTGAACCAATCAGAGAACAACTTTCACAATGCTGATGATAGCACAGTGCCTAGTGCAACACCAAAGCCAGCTGTTAAAAAATCAAAGAAATGCAGCAAAATCTTTAAACTGCACATTTCAAAAGCTATAACATGTAAACTACTGTTGTGTAAAATGAATATGATAGGACAGAATCTTTATTTATATAGCGCTCCTCCCCAGAGGCTTGGAGCGCTTAACAGAAGTAGCAACCTGCATATTTAAAAATAGCATATGAGGCAGACACTAATATTAATACTATTCTAGCTATCCCACACTCAACATGTAAGCAATATTTCAATAAAAACAGGTTAATAAAATAACAACCATAGTTAGCATGAACAAGATTGTAGTCAGTAATTCAAAAAATCAAATCTGATTAAATGCCTGCTCAAAGAGCAATGTTTTTAGGCCCCTTTTAAAGGCCTCTGCCGAGGGTACCTCCCAGAGATGATGAGGTAGAGAGTTCCACAGGACTGGCACAGTAACCAAGAATGCCCTGTTCCCAGATTGCCACAGCCTAGCCCTGGGAACCACCAGGAGGCCACCCTCAGAGGAGCGGCGAGCCCAACACAGACGATGAGGAATCAGAAGATCTTGCGGGCAGGCTGGTCTCCCCATACAGGCCTTTATAGGTCAGCAGCCCAACCTTAAAGGCAATCCTCCATCTCACTGGCAGCCAGTGCAGCTCATGGAGGACAGGTGTGACATGGTAAAATTTTGATATGCCAGTCAACAACCTTGCCACTGCATTCTGCACCAGCTACAGCTAATGAAGGGTGTCTCCAGATAGCCCCAGGTACAGGGCATTGCAGAAATCCAGCCTGGATGTGATGAAGGCATGCACCAGGGTGGGCAGGTCATCAGATGGTATCGAGGCTTGGATCCGGGCGATGTTCCTCAAGTGATAGAAACCACTCTTAATGATGGCCAACACCTGAGCTTAAAGTGTCGGGCCATCATCAAGGACTACGCCCAGATCCTTCACCCGATTGAAGGGAACAAGAGGAACACCCCCTATAACTAGCCCAGTGGGGTCCCCAAGGCCCCTTCCATTACAGCAATGACCTTGCTCCACCACTAGTACCTCCATCTTGTCCAGGTTGAGTCATAGCCAGTTGTGTGTCATCCAGTTCTGGATCTCCTGCAGGCAGTTGTTAATTACCAAGTCTACCATTTGGTTTCCAGGTGCACAGGACAAGTATAGCTGGGTATCATCGACATAGCAATGAAAACCCAGCTCATACCACCTGATAATGTCTCACAAAGGAAGCATATACACCTTGAACAGCAAGGGCACCAGAACTGACCCATGCAGAACACCACAGGACAGTGGCATTGGGCTAGATGTGGCTAACCCCATTGTCACCCTTTGCATCCTGTCCATGAGAAAGGACCTAAACCAGTTGATGACTGTTCCAGTTAGTCCAACCCAGTTCCATAGGCAGTCCAGCAGCACCTTATGATCAATGGTGTCAAATGCCACAGAGAAATAAAGGATGACTAAGTCAGTACACGCTCCCCTATCCCTCACCATCAGAAGATCATTTAGCACCTTCCCTAGCATGGTCATGGTACTGTGCCTGGAGCTAACCCCAGACTGGAAACACTCATAAGTAGAGGAGGAGGCAAGACACATCTCTAACTGAATGGCCATCACTTTCTCTAGAACCTTCCCTAAGAATGGGATGTTCAAGACTGGCCTGTAGTTGTTGAGATACTCTGGGTCCATTGAAGGTTTTTTCAGTAGAGGTCTAACCAATGCCTCTTTCAAGGCTCCAGGAAAAGCCCCCACTATCGAGTGAACTCTGGACTATCCCAGCAACCACAGGCCCTATCAGGTCCACATATCCAACCATGTAATAGCCTGACTCAAAACAGGCAATTTATCATCACTTGTGAGTGGGCAGGTCTTTCATAACTCATTTGTGCCTCTGCCAGTCATGAGTTATGATCCTGCCTGCTCACACTTGAAGTTAAATTGCATATTTTTGAGCTAGGCCATTACATAGTTACATAACCCATATACATACATATATTATAAGGACACGGTCATGTCCCCATAGTTAGGGTTGAGTAACCTGTTTAATGTTAAACCTCAAATTTTGAACTTTAATAACTTTGCAACTGATCAATGGATTTGTGCACCATTTGGTATATGCTGTCCCATGGGGTAGATGCTTGATGTGGCAAGTTTCTTTCCAGTAAGATGTACAGACTCTGAGATCCAGATAGTTCTATAACCTTAAAAGTCATCATTTTTTGCAGTTTCTTTCCTCATTACCTTGCGTCCAGATGCTGTGTAATTTTGGTGTGATTTTTTTAATTGTAGAACCAGCTAGGGTAACAGAACTGCCATGCTTTGTTTGGTAAAAAAATATTAATCTGTTGCAAAGTTATAACATTTTTAGGTAGGTAGGTAAAATTTTTATTTTTATACAGATAGTACATGTTGTTTGGACATAAGTCCAGTTTACAAGACAGACCTGTGCAATCCCTCTCTAGGTTCATGGAAAGTTCCATAATAATACATGAACAGACACCACAATAAATAAAACTAAATAATAAAATACAAAAAATATATAAAAGAAATTTTTAAGTTACTATTGCTTTCAAAGCCTTTTTCACAAGCCGCCATCTTGTTTTCCATTTTTTCTTCAACATTGTTTTTCTCAAAAACCACGAAAGTGATATCCTGGAGTGACGTCAACGCACCTAGCTGACTGATCGGGACCCTATTAGGTGCAATCTGCACATCAAAGTTATCAATATGCCCTTGAAATGTTTTTTTTTTAATATAATGAATTCTGTTTCATGATCTGGTGATACAAAAAAATTCTCCTTCATATTACGAGTCATGAAAAAGGATCCTTTTTCATCATTCCAGAATCCTTGTTTATCTGTTCTATTGCTTTCTCCAGTACTCAACCATTTTTCTCTTGTGTCTAGTGGCACCCCCACCCTCCAGTACCCCTGCCCCTTCATTCCCTTGGAGTATAGTGGAACCTCCCATCCTCTAATTGCTGTCCCTATAATAAATATAATTTCCCTGGTGTTTAGTGGCACCCCCACCCTCCAGTCACTGTGCCTGTAATTAAACTAATTTCCCTGGTGTTTAGTGGCACCCCCATCCACCGATGCTGCCCCCTAGTTTATGTACTTATTAATATAAATCTAACACTGGGATACCCACTCCCACTGTCAGATGCCAACACAGCCCGTTGTTCTATTTATTGGCTGCATTTAGATTCCCTCCCACCAGCAGTGTGGAACACTGGGGAGCCCACTCCCAGTGTCCCATAATATTTTATTCATGAATTTCTGTAAAAAGAAAATAGTTCCCGATGTCTTTTTTAAAACCTGGAAAAAAAGAAAATAGTTCCTTGTCATCTCCGCCACCCCTCCCCACCCCACCCCTCCACTGAGCACCCACCACCCACACTCCTTACCCTCTTACCCTATACTTACCACTGGAGGTCACAGGCTCTCATCTTCTAGGACTGAGATATGTCTGCATTCTTCAAAGCTGAACCATGAACTGAGGAATCAAGGTAAGTGCTGTATAATGTATTTCAACTGTGTTTTGAACTTATGTTCATAACATTGCCATTTTTTTGAATTTCTTCACCAAATTTTCAACATAGCCTTTTGGGACCCCACCTCATGAACACTGGCACTGCCATTTCATTAATAGGGCCTGAAACATGATTTGGTAGTCACTGCATGAAATCACCTTTTGGGACTGAATAACAACATTTTACCACCAGTGTTCATGAGGTGGGATCTGAAAAAGGCCATGTTGAAAATTTGGTGAAAAAATGCTTAAAAACAGCTGAGTTATGAGCATTTGTTGGAATTTTTCTATGCACACAGACAACTTTGGTAATTTTCGATATCGTGAGTCTATATTTTCAACACAGCTATTATTTCTCACTACCTCTTGAACAGTACATCTGTCATTTTTCACATCCTGTTCAAATGTGTTTTTACACCTGTGGTACAGAATGGCATTTTGGCATGTATTTGAACATTTTCACCTATGAGGTTTATGAGTTAGGGTCATAAAAAGACTATGTTGAAAATTCAGGGTCAAAATATGAAACAATGACAAAGTTACATTCATCACAATTTCTCTACATTCGCTCATAACTTTTGACATTTGAAATATTTTGACCCCAGATTTTAACATAGCCTTCTTATTACCCCACCTCATATATGCCACAAATCCTGGCCAAAATATGTTTTCATACTTGTAGTGCAGAATGGCATTGCAGTTGCACTGAATTATGTTTTGGTGGGGATTCAAAAATTTTCTGTAATGGGTACATGAGGTGGGGTAATAAGAAGGCTATGCTGACAATTTAGTCACTGTTCTCCTAGAAATGGAAGTGCAGGGCCCAAACCCTGTGCTCCCACAGTAAAATAAAGATAGTATTATACTATCTCAAAAAGTAAGGAAGTAAGTTGCAAAAGAACTTCGTTAATGCTCCAGATAGGGTAAAAATGACAAAAGTTGGGAAATAAGGCATTAGGGTTTCCCTAACACCGTACCCTCTCGAACCAGACAGGACAGCAAGTGTGGGGTGTACCTGTGTCTTCTCAAGCTTAACTCTCACCATATTCTCCTAAAGTCTATTTACAGATGAAATGGGATGAGGATTAGGCTTGTGAAGCCCAAGGCACACCCCACACCTGCTCTTCTGCCTGGTTTGGGAGGGTGGGGTGTTAGGATTTCCCTAACATCTCACTTCCCAACTTTTGTAATTTTGAACCTAACTGGGGCAATATCTGTCTATCTTTATACAAAGTAATGGCACTATAGTAAGGGTTGCATGGCCACTTCTATGTTAAACCCCAAATTTTGCACTTCAATAACTTTGCAATCATTTGTCCGATTTGCCTGATATTTTGCATGCCTTGATTGGTACCATACATCTCTGGATCTGGCAAGTTTTGTTCCAGTCCGATGTGTGGTTGTGGAACTGCAGAGTGCCAAAAAGTGTGAAAAAGCCTCACTTTTTGCAAATTCTTTGCTCATTTCTACAGCCCAAATGGCTTGTGGTTTTGATTTGATATTTTCAGAGTATATGGGGACTGGGCACTGAAGTGCCTTTTGAAGGTTTAGTGAAAAAATATTAATCCAGTCAAAAGTTATTAAACTTTTCAGTTTCCCATTATAGCCTAGGGGAAAAATATATGCCAAGCTCAAAAATGTTCGTGAAAGTACTTTTTACTACCGCAAATGGGATTTTTACTTTCATGCTGCTGCCATCTTCTTTTCACTTAGTGGTGTGAGAAAAACACTGTAATTCAAAAAATACTGCCCCTTTGTAAACACTAACAGTTGTGTTTACCTAATCGGGGCACAACGAACATGATCCTGGCATTAGTTTTTCAAAATAATGCCTGGAAATATGTTTTTGGTGTTTTGGCCATTGGTAGTGCTGCAAATTGCAGCAATTTTTGTGAAACAGTGCCGCAATTTTTGCACAACTGACAGCACTGTTTTGCAAAAATTGCAGCAATCTGCTGCACTGCCTCAATTGGAAAACTCCATTGAAATCAATCAAAACCAACAAAACCTTTTCTGGCCAATTTTGGCCAAAATAATGTCAGAATCCTGTTCCTCAGCCCATGTTTAGGTAAACACCTATAGGTTTACCTAACACCTATTGGTGTTTACCTAATAAAAGGAGTTTTTCTTCTTTTGGAGCCACTAAGGAGGCTGAGTCATGTGTTATTACATAAAATTGTTTGTGCCAATGTCGGGGTACCCAATCCCCATGTCAGCGGTAGAAATACGCCCCTCCCCCACACTTACTACTGGGGGACACTGGGTAGCCCACTGTCATTGTCCCAAAATGTTTTTTTTAATAAATGATTCTACCAGTATCA
This sequence comes from Neoceratodus forsteri, assembly GCA_016271365.2. Lineage (NCBI taxonomy): Eukaryota > Metazoa > Chordata > Ceratodontiformes > Ceratodontidae > Neoceratodus > Neoceratodus forsteri. The sequence continues at coordinate 829,457,243 of CM057452.1, forward strand.
GGGTGCCCAATCCCCATGTTGGCAGTAGAAATCCACCCCCACCAGTGTGGCACATTGGGGAGCCCATTCCCAGTGTACTGAAATATTTATTTAACTTTGCCAACATTGGGGTACCCAGTCCACATGTTGGCACTACCCCCTGACTGTGTGGGACAATGGGTAGCCCACTCCCAGTGTCCCCAGTTACATGATCCAGTCTCAAGTACTGTGGGACACTGAGGAGCCCACTCCCAGTGTCACAATACATATGTGTACCTGTAAACCAAAGAAAACAGTCCCCAGTGTATTTTCTTTACACCTGAAACAGTCTTTCATCATCTCCTAGTCCCCCTCCCTCATCTCAACCCTCCCACTCAGTAACCCACCTTCCCACACACACCCTTGCCCTATACTTACCACTGGAGGCCATCAACTGCAATCTTCTGTGGACCTGGACATGTCTGCACTCTTCATAGCTGATCCACAAACTGAAGAATCAAGGTAAGTGTCATATAATGGCTGTTAATGGTGTTTTGAACTTATGTTGATATTTCAGCCATTTTTTGTATATTTGCACCAAATTTTTAACATGGCTTTTTTTGGTCATTTCGCTACTTGATCCTGAAAGGTGATTTAGCAGTTGCTGTGTGGAATGACCTTTTGGGACTGAGTAACAAAATGGCAGTGCTACTGATCATGAGCTGGGTTCCCAAAAACCATGCTGAAAATTTGGTGCAAAAATATGAAACAACTCCTGAGTTACCCGTGCTTGTTGACATTTTCCTACGCCCAAGCATAACTATACCAATTTTTAATATTTTAGCTCTAAATATTCAACATTGACATTTTTACACACCACCTCAGGAACAGTACAGCTGTCATTTTTCACATCCTGCCCAAAATGTGTTTTCACTACTGTGGTGCAGAATGGCGTGTATGCTGTACAAAATCACCTTTCAGGGCTGATTACCAAAATTACAGTGCCACTGTTCATGAGGTGAGGTCCCCAAAAGTCCATGTTGAAAATTTGGTGAAAGAATTCCTAAAAATGCCCACATTACATGTGTCCGTTGAATCTATTCTATGCACGTGTATAACTTTGGTACTCTTCAATATTTTGCTGCCAAATTCTCAACATAACCATTTTTCACACCACCTCATGAACAGAACAGCTGCCATTTTCCACATTCTCTCTAAAATATGTGTTAGTGCCTGCAGCACATAATAGCATTGCAGTTGTGCATAATAAAATGTTGCCTTGCATTTCACAATTTATCTGTACCAGGGTACATGAGGTATGGTAAGAAGATGGCTATGCTGACAGTTTGGTCACTGTTCAACACATGGAAGAGCAGGGCCCAGAGGACCCTGCACTTCCACGCCTACATACACATGTGCATCAATGGAGGGATTGGAGCACAGGGTCCAAAAGACCCTGCACTGTCACAGTAAAGTAAGGATACTATTATGCTATCTCAAAAGGAATGGAAATTCATTGCAAAAAACTCCATTAATGCAATAGTTAGTGTTGATAGTACAGTCACAAAGTCTAGAAATTCAATGTTAGGGTTACCAGCCTCCCACCCCACCCTCCACACACCAACATGCTTTGGGGAGTCAGTAGTCGTAACTCTCACCCCCCAGAATGGGGTGAGGAAGTTGGAAGCAACTGAAGGCACACCTCAATGCCTGCTGGTGTGTGAAGGTGGTAGGGTGGGTGGGGTGGTAGGGTTGATAACCCTAACATCAAATTTCCAGACTTTTATCACTGTACTAGCAACCCTAACTGATGCATTAATGGATATTTTTTGTAATGAATATATATTATACTGGTGCAGTCACGTCAGTATAGTTAGGGTGAAATGGCACTTCTATGTTAAGGTCCACATTTTGAGCCTTAATAACTTTGGATCCCTTCAATCGATTTGCATGGAATTTGCTATGCTTACTCTCTAGGGGCTGGTCTCATGACCTGCATAATTTCATGAGACTCTGTTTAGTGCTTTCTGAGATATAAAGTGTTCAAAAACCAGAAAACTACAGGTGAACTAAGAAATGTTTACAAAAATGTATCTCAGGAATGTCTCTATGGGGTGGTCTGAAATTTTCAGTATAGAAAGATTTTGGGTCACAGATGTGCTGTTTGAAGGTTTGATGACAAAATATTAATCTGTTCAAAGGTTATGACATTTAAAATGTTTCCATTATTTCCTACGGGAAAATGTATATGTCAGGCATGAAAAATATATTTTTTGCACAATATGAGTATTGTGTGATAAATACCAGCGTATTTTCGAATGATAGGAGTACTGTGCAAAAAATACCAGCTTCTTTTCACAGAGAATGCTGGTATTTTTCACACAGTTCACAGTCTTGCGACTGATTGAGCTCTGTTACGGCCACCATCTTGTTTTGCTGCTTAGTGAGGATGTTGAAGTCCCGAAGGTTTTAAACACAAAAAAAATCAGAAAACAGCTAAAGATAACCCCTTTAGGTGTTTTCTGATGTTTTTTGTGTGTTTTAAGCTGGACCCAAAGAAGTTTTTTCTTGCCAGCTTATACAGAGAATGGCTCGGAGTTTGTTCTCTGTATGAAAAGAACGTTATCTTTTTGACTTCTCCAGCCACAGCTGGAACTCATGTTGCCAATTACAGAGTCAAGGAAGACCTGCCTTGTGTGCTTTGTGCCCCCCCAACTCAAGTGGCACACTGGAAGCCCACCCAAGTGTGCCCAAATTGTTGTTATATGTTTTCTTCTTGTAAATGAAGAAAATCATCCCTCAAAGTCTGTTTTATTTTTATTTTTTACCTGTAATGAAGAAAACAGTCCAACATCATCTCATCCATCCCCCTCCCCATCCCTTCCCTCATCTGCGCACCCACCTCTGCCCCCCCTCACCTATACTTTCCCATCAGGAGCCACGATCTTCTCTGGAGTGGGACACATCTGCACTCTTCAAAGCCGAACTGTGAAATGCAGAAACTGGTAAGTACCGTATAATGGGACCCAATGGGTGTTTCAACTTAGGTTAATATCTTGGCCAATTGTAGGAATTTTGGCCTCAAGTTTAACATGGAGTTCTTGGGACCCCTCCTCATGAACACTGTCACTGTAATTTTATTTCTTGGTCCCGAAAGGTGATTTCGTGGTCGATGAGCGGAATCACCTTTCAGGACTGATTCATGAAATGACAGTGCCACCATTCATGAGGTGGGGTCATAAAAAGACCATGTTGCAAGTTTGGTGAAAAAATTTCCAAAATTACTGTTATGAGTGTGTGTTGTACAGTTTCTATGTATGCTCGTAACTTCACCAATTTTTTTATATTTTCACTTCAGATTTTCAACATTGCCATTTTAACACCTCCTTATGAACAGTACAGCTGTCACTTTTCACATCCTGCCCAAAATGTGTTTTCACACCTGTGGCACAGATTGGCATGGTCACTGCCTGAAATAAACTTTTGGGACAGATTAACAAAATGATAGTGCTACTGTTCATGAGGGGAGGACCCATAAAGCCCATTTTGAAAATTTGGTGAAAAAACTACAAAAAGTGACTGTGTTACAGATGTGTGTTGTGCACTTTCTATGCATGCTCATAACTTTTCCAATTTTTCATATTTTCACTCCAGACTTTTAGCATTGCCATTTTTTATACCACTTTATGAAGAGAACAGCTATAATTTTGCACATCCTGTCTGGAATGTGTTTTCACACCTGTGGTAAAGAATGGCATGGTAGCTGTGTAAAATCAAATTTTGGGATAAATTAACCAAATCACAGTTTCACTGTTCATGAGGGGAGGTCCCGTAATGCCAATGCTGAAAATTTGGTGAAAGAATTCCAAAATATAAGTGTGTTGCCCAGTTTCTATGCATGCTTGTAACTTTGCCAGTGTTTCCCATTTTTCAAACTGTTGTACTGTTGTTGGATGGATGGCTGGGAGCATGGGGTCTGAAGGACCCTGGCTCCTACCATAACATATGGATACTGTTGTACTATCTTGATGAAAGCATGGGAGTGCAGGGTCCAAAGGAGCCTCGTACTCCCACCGAGACATATGGATACTGTTGTATTATCTTGATGGAGGGATGGGAACACAGGCCCACCATGACATATGGACAGTGTTGTACTATCTCAATGGAGGGATGGGAGTGCAGGGTCCAAAGAATCCTGCACTCCCACAGTAAAATGAGGATACAATTAGACTATCTGAAAAATAAGGGAAATTCTTTGCAAAGAACTTTGTTAATGCATCAGTTAGGGTGGATACCACAGCAAAAAAGCAGGTAAATGAAGCATTAGGGTTTCAAACCCTAATGCTCCACTCCCAGGGTTCCAACCCTTACCACCCCACCCCATCCCCCCATCCTCCAGATATCAACTGGTGTTGGGGTGTGCCATGGGTCATAAGGCCTAATTCTCACCCCATTGTCCTATATTTTAGTGTGTAAGCATGTTTACATGTAGAATGGGATGAGATTTGGGACTTATGACCCAATGGTACACCCTGACACTTGTTGGTGTCTGAAGGGTGAAAGGATGGATGTGGTGTGGTAGGGGTGGGAACCCTGGGGGTGGGGCATTAGGGTTGTAAACCCTAATGCCCTAATGCCTAATTTTCCTGCTTTTGTTGCTGTGTTATCCCCTAACTGATGTATTAACAAAGTTTTTAAGAATACATATATATATATATATATAGATATATAGATATATAGATATATAGATATATAGATATATAGATATATAGATATATAGATATATAGATATAGATATTTGTTTTAAAAACTTAGTTATTGCATCAGTTAGGGTTTCACTGACAAAGTTGGAAATGGAAACACCTAGCCCCACCCTACATGCACCAACAGGCATCATGGGTGTGTCTTCAGGTTGTCAGCCTAACACTCACCCCATTCCATGAGAAAAGCAGCTAAAATGAGTACAGTATGAGGAGAATAGGGTGAGGGTTAGGATGACAACTATCCCACACCCTGACACTTGTTGAGTGCGTGCAGAAAGTAGGGCTGAGAATGTTAGCATTGGAAATGTTAATATCACATTTTCCAACTTTTGGTGGTGGAACCCTAACTGATTTTATTTTATTTATTTAGTGATTCAGAAAATAACTTTTGAGCACAAGCTCTTTTACAAAGGTTCCATGTCATAGATTGCAAAACAAAATACAATAGGAGAAAACAAAGGTACATTACAATGAACTATACAATTTGGATTCAGAACTTACAGAATAACTCAAAACATAGGTACAAGTTAAAATAACAAAAAAAAAACACTTTATGAGGGTGGAGAGGGGGAATAAGCAGCCACAAAGTGCCTTGTCGGTAGTTCAGAGGGATGGGGATAGCTGGCAGTGGGGTGAAGAAAGGAGGTACAAGAGAGAGGCAAGTACTGCATTGGAGGTGAAGGGTGGGGAAGAAGGGCAATAAGGTATAGGAAGAAATGGAGGTGAGGGAAGGCTGACTGGAGAAGACATGCTAGAGTAAATGGTGGGGTGTGAAGGGGCATAGTCAGGATGCATTAATGAAGTTTTTTGCAACTAATTTCCTTACTTTTTGAGATTGTAGAATCGTAGCCTTATGTGCTTGTGGGAGTACAGGGCCCTCTCATTGGTCCATAATGATATCCATATTTGCATGTAGGGCACTCAGGGCCCTGTACTCCCATCCATGCATAATTTTTGAGAGACTGTAGTGGTATCCTTATTTGCCTGTGGTAGCACAAGGCCCTGTAGGCCCTGCACTCCCATCCCATAGAGTGCATCACCCAAGAAACACATCATTTTGCAATAATATCCTATATAAAATTCAAAGCCCTCTTTACACGGAAAATGTCATAGAAAAATTGCAAACTGTTTCTTCACAGCAGACTAACAAAGAAACAACTGGTACATCCCACATTACAATGTTATCCTATGGGAAACAAAGCAAAATTTAAACCCAAAAAACTCCAGAGCAAAGTATTTTTGCTTTTCATCAAACCAGCAAAAGGCACATCTGTGGGCAAAGCCCTTTGTACCTTGAAAATGTCAGGCCAAAATCCCAAACAGTTAGTTAACTGTGAAGTGACAAAGAAAATGCTGACTAAAAAATACTCTTTCACAAATTGCTAAAAAGGATCCTTTTTCGTGCTTTCTTTATCACAATTTGGGCAAAGGATGAATCCTTTTCTGCAAATCACAAAAAAGGATCCTTTTTCACAAAATCCTTTTTAGTGATTTGCAACAAAGGATTTTGTCACTTTAAAAAAACACATTTTGAGGCACAGAATCAAAAAACTGACCCAAGAATCGAGGTCTGTGGATCCAATTAGGTAAAGACAACTGCTTCCACATTCCAAACAGAGGTATTTTATTTGAGTTTTTTAAGTTTGTTGACACTGCTAACTGAAAACAAGATGGTGGACGAATGGCAATGGATTCCACATTTGCGGCAAAGGATTCTGCATTTGCAGCAAAAGAATTCCACAATATGGATCAATATTTTCTCACCAAACCTTCAAAAGACACCACTGTGACCCAATACCTATATACATTAAAAATTTCAGACCAAAATTCCACACCATTTTCACACAGTGGCATAACAAACAATTTTAACAAAAATGGTTCATTTATTACCCCCCAATATCTCCACACCCACCATCCAGCCTGAAAGAAACTTGGCACATCAAGAGATCTATGGTCCCGACAGCTCATGCAAAATGTCATGTGAATCGCTTGAACGTTTGCAAAGTTATTAACGTGCAAAACTGTGAGTTTAACATAGAAGTGACTGACTTCTGGTGATGTCATGGAGCTGCAAGGAGCTTGATCAACAGAGCTCCATAAACTGATCTACCTATAAACCTTTCAGATACCTTCCATTTTACCTGAAAAATGTCTCAGAGCTCAGGAGGGACACCAGTAGCGAGTAACAGAGGTAGAAATCAATCTGAAGACAAAGGCAAAACTAAGGATGGCACCCGATTGAAAGCAGACCCTCCTAGCAGATTTATCACACCAGCCAGCTCCCATGCAGCTGATTATTATACCGATAGCAATTTTCCTGCTCCAGATTCAAAACATGCCTAAATGAGATTAGAGAATCAAGAAAAGAAAATAAACAGGAACTTAGAGCAGTTCAAAAACAGTTATCAGCCTTGGAGACCCACATTGGCATAATCATTGGCAGGTCTCAGAATCTGAAGAAACAACAACGCAGCTCTCAGAAGTAGTGCAGAACCTATTACTCCATACTGGGGAGCTACAATCCAAATGCCTTGACTTGGAGAGCCATTCATGGCGCAAGAATTTGCACCTTTATGGGCTTCCAGAGGATATGGAGAATGCCCCTGTAGCATCCTTCATAGAGGAGGATATATTGGATCTCCCACTTCATTTTCATTCCACGTGGACAGAGAGCATAGATTCCTACAAATGAAACCAACAGACCCTATGGCGTACCCACGATCTATTGTCTTCAAGCTAAATTCCTATAGCTCTAAGGAGGATATATTAAGGCAAGCCTGGGCTAAAAAGGAAATCAAATACCTCTCACATCACTTATTCCTAGACCATGCTTATCCCCAGGAAATCAACAGAGGCTATGTTACTTTTCAATTTTGCAATCACTTCGTGAGAAGGCAATAAGATTCCACACTCCCTACCCCTCTAGATTACAAATCTTTTGGGAAGATGGTGTTAAGATCTATTGAATGGTTAAAGAAGCCTCAGACACTCTCAAAGAGAGGAAAATTCAAGTAATAGAAATCCGGAACACAAATGAAGGGAGGAACGGTTCAGCCTGGCAGTGCACCACCAACAAGAAGTGTGGGGGAACTAAAATAATGCAACATATGGAGGCACTAGGCAGAATTCAATCTCTGATTGATAAGAAGTCTGGACAGACAGGAAAAGTGACCTGAGGAGCCAAGGGTTTTATAAGCTGGCATTTGGAACCTTCCTGGAACTGCCTTCAGAGATTCATTGTAAACTTCCCCTGCAGTAGTGGACTGACCGTTGGATAAGTATTCAAAAGCATTTGACCTGCTTTATCTTTTTAGGTCTACTGAGCTGATGGTCGCATGTGGGGGGGGGGGGAGGCAGACTTAAAGAACCAAACTACGCATCTAAGAACTTGAATAAATAACATTCAGTTTGGGACTGTATTATTTTCAGAGTTAGACTTACATTTACAAGTCAAAGATTTGTCTGCTCCGACTTAGCCATGCATTACACCATTCCTTTATTTCTTTTTGGCATTAGAAACCTGTCAAAATTTGTAAACCTAACAGTGCCAAACTCAAGTGCTTAATCTTATACTGATTTAACTACTGAATCCCTGCTTCTATAAATAGACACCACTTTCAAGTGTTCAACTTCCCATGTGAGGGGAAGAAATGTGAAGGAAGTTGAGGGAAATAAATCTTTCAGCCCAAAAGAAGAGAAAGATCTCCTTTTATGTGGAGACCAATGTTGTTGTTATTCTCATGCTGAGATAGGTTTGTTAACATGATTATACCTCTGTTATACACAATTATGGATGAAGCCTGAATTTGAGGCTGATCAGTATGAGGGGGCTATCGAGACCTATACAGTCCATGTCACTAGTACCTTAAGGTACTTACCCAGAAAATTACCAGGAGCCCATTGTAATCAAGGCTCTAGAGGAGGTCTTCCAGTAACGGAGGCACACACATTCCTCCTCATTCTCCTTATGAAAAGGAGAACACAGGGGCTAAAACTGTAGATTAGCCCCCAACCTTGGAAGCAACCAGTTATTGTTAATGGTTTATATGTTTAAAGTTGAAGCCATGTTGGCTTCTAAGTTAGCTTTTAATTTACTAGGACATCAGGAACCTACAAGCAATGATATAATATATAAATGTGTGACTACTTTGGGTGAAGAGGGATCACCAGTACATGTGGGAAGACAGAACTCTCAAAGGCATTACCAACCGGGCAAAATAAACATTATATAATATGGTCCAATCCTATATTATATGCACTTATAATGTGCATGGAGTAACTAATCCAATTAAATGAAGCAAAATCCTTCAGTATATGAAAAGAAAGGGAGCTAATATTTCATTGCTACAAGAAACCCAGCTCTCGTACTGAACATAAAAAGTTTGAATGCCTAGGCTTCTCCTGTGTGGTGGCCTCCTCCTATCGATGGGCCAGAAGGAGAGGGACTGCTATTATGATTAGGCAGAATGAACATTTTGAACTCAAAGATCAGATTATTGATAAGGACGGGAGGTATGTACTTCTTAAGGCACTGTTGGATGGCCAGCTGGTTACCTTGGCTTCAGTCTATATGCCTCCAGCAATATATCTTAAATTGTATAGAACTTTCTTCTCTCAGTTAGGTGAATGGGCTAAGGGACAGGTAATTTGCAGGGGGGACCTTAACATCTCTGAGAGAGGAGTAGATCACCCTGCCTTAGGTCGAACAAACAAAACAGCCTGAAAGGTCCAGAAATTGATATAGGAATTGGGATATGAGGATGTATGGTGGTTTATCCATGGCCCCTCATGTAGACACACTTTCTGTTCTCAGGTCCATGAAACATATTCGTGTCTTAACTATCTCCTGACCCCGCGAGAACAGTTAAATATAATACATAATATCTGGATGGGAGATTTCACCCTCTCAGATCATGCCCCCATTTTTAGTAAATTCAATGTCTAAATCTCACGAAGAGACCTTTTTGGAGACTGACTCTCTCCCTCATGTGGGATAAGGAGGTACAGGAGTTGGTCAAAGACACGATAATTCAGGCCCTTGCTGATAATGATACTCAAGACACCTCGATATCAATGGTCTGGGATATAATCAAGGTGATAGTTAGAGGCAAGCTGATAGGAATGTCATCCTCCCAGAAAAAGCAACGAGAATCTCGTTGACTTTCCTTGGAGAGGAGGATTAAGACTCTAGAGGATCTGCAATGTATTAAACTATGTAACTCCAGAAGTTGGGAGCTTGCCTCTTTAAAAAGAGAAATAATATTTTAGACTATGCTATAGAGCAGAAACTAATATTTTTAAGGCACAACTTTTATTTATTTATTTAGTTTTTGTTGACTGGGTAAGTACACTAGACAAATCCTGCCTATTTTCAAGCACGACCCGGGGTAGGGAGATACAGATGAATGCCAACTGACCTTGAACCAGATTAAGCTGTTGGTGAAAGACGGCACCTCTCTCATTCTGCACTACAGTGTCAGTACTGGGATATTAACCCAAGTGCCAGATGTAGGAATTGAACCCACAGCCCTCTGATCTCCCAGCCTCAGAGGCGAGTGTGCTACCTACTGAACCACTGACACTGACTAAATATTATGAAGGTGGCCCCTGATTCCTGAGACTAATCGCAAGCTAACTACGGGCTCAGTGAGTTAAATCCACCATCTTAAAAGTAAGACACCCGGTATCTGGGGAAATCAGAAATAATATTAAAAGTATATCTGAAGCCTTTTTGAACTACTATGCATCACTCTATTCTGAAGCGCCCCCACCCCCAGATCATAAAATTCAAGAATTTCTCTCTGCCCTTAATTTACCCATCCTGTCCAGAGAGCAATGTGACCAGTTGACAGCCCCATTTCCACCAAAGAGATAGAAACTATAATTGGAGATTTAAAAACAGGGAAATGCCCGGGGTCGGATGGCCTCCCAGAGGAATTCTATAAGACCCTTTCTAAAATCCTGTCCCCATTATTGAGCAGGGTGTTCTCTTTTATAACAACAAAAGAGGGTGTGGTTCCCCCCTATCCTGGAATGAGGCCATAGTTTCTGTCATACCGAAGCTGGGCAAGGACCCCTCATACTGTTCATCATATAGGCCTATTTCCATATTAAACACGGATTATAAGATCCTTGCTTCTATATTAGCCAAGAGGCTCATTCAATTTGCCCAACTAAAATATATATGGATCAATGTGGCTTCATACCAGACCATCAGGCCCAGGAGAACGTTAGACGCACTGTTTATATTATAGAACATATTCAATCACAAAACATCCCTACAATTTTGTTAGGGCTAGACACAGAAAAAGCGTTTGACATGGTGTCTTGGAAGTTTCTCTGAGGGTTTCTTGCAGGCTTTGGTTTTCCAACTCAGTTCTTAGGTACCATATTCAAATTCTGTACTAAACCTACTGGATTTATTAGGACCAATGTCTATATCTCTGAGGGCTTTCCTCTATGTAGAGGGACCAGACAGGGATGCCCCTTATCCCCCTTCTTTTTGCATTTTATATCATACCCCTAGCCCAATATTTATGACTTACTCCAGAAATTAAGGGTGTCACAATGGCAGGAACAGAGCATAAATTGGCTCTTTTTGCAGATGACCTGCTGGTGTATCTAGCAGAGCCCGAAACCTCCATGGTGGCCCTTTTTCAAAAAATCCATGAGTTTTCTCTCCTGACTGGCTACTCCCTCAACATCAACAAATCAGAGGCCCTTACATTTGATTATGACCCCTCATCCCTTTCAGATTACTAGGGACCAAACCCTCCTATTTTCCCAAAATTATAGTTTCCTGCTCACAAATATTAAATAGGATCTTAGAAGATGGAACCTTCTACCATCCTCTTTTTATGCCCGGACCCACTCTCTTAAGATGAATGCTCTGCCACATTTTTTATATCAATTTCAATGTGTGCCATGTGCCATATCAGCTAAAGAACTTCTCTCTTGGCAGAAAACCCTGAATACTTTCTAGTGGAATTAAAGAAAGTCACATGTCAACATGCTCAAGTTATTTTTGCCTAAGAAATTTTGGGGGGTGGCCCTACCTTCCCTTTTGAATTACTGGATCTCAGCCCAGATGTGTCTGGCACTGCTATGGGGTATTAAAACATATCAAGCAGCTTGGAAACAAATAGAACTTGCCAGATCGATACCCACATCATTACCAACTAGTTTATTCTCTCCAGCACATCTTAAAAAAGTTGTACAATTAGTTCCACAAGCCACTGCAGCTATCCTGAGGGGGTGGCAATTGGGAACAAAAAGTAAAACCTCTCAGCAACAATTTTGGAAGTACTAGTGGTTCCTACTAACCCCTCCATTTAATTCACCTCTTCAGAGCTCCTAGTATAGAACTCAGGCTGAGAAGGGACTGGTGGCCCAATGGCACTTGGTAAAAGTAAATAGTGTGATTGGTTTTGAGGAGGGCCAGAGGAGGTACTCCTGGACAGAGAAAGATAAATTATATTACTACCAAGCTAGGGACTATATTCTTAAACAAACTAGAATTAGAGAGAGGGGAACACAGGTATGGGAGGATAGCACTCCATTTATTCAAATATGGTTTTCCCCACAGAGGAAAAAAGCAATCTCTATAATATATAAATCTCTCATTCAACAAAAGACATACGTAGTGGAGCCAGTTAAATCAAGTTGGGAGAAGGACTTTGCTCAACCGATATCCAGTAAGGAGTGGCTTGGGGTCTGGAGAGGAATGTGGTCCACCACCTCCTCCCCAAGTTGGAGGGAGTTTATGTGGAAAGTAAGGGTGAGTTTCTTTTTGGTCCCCTCAGTGGTTGCAATTAGAAACCCGGGAGCGTCGCTCATTGTTGGAAGAAGTGTGGAAAGGTTAGAGCCTCTCATAAATATGTTTTTTTCGACTGCCCAAAGTTGTCTCAGTTCTGAATCTCAATATCCCACCACATGACAACAATACTTAACCTTCAACATCCTCTTAAGGGGGGGTAATTTAGTGCTGGGGATCCCACCTTTAGAGGCCAAGGATAAAACCACCTTGTACCTGTGGTCTATTCTATTATGTGCTGCTTGTAAATCCATTACCAAAAAGTGGCTTCAAGAGACCCCTCCACTAATCTCCGACTGGAAAGCTTTAATACTCAACATTCAACGTTATGAGCAGATGTCTTTTGGGCTGCAGGATAGGATGGAGAACTATGTCTTATGTTGGTCTAGATGGGCGTTAACTCAAGATCAATTTTTTAAGGGGACAATGTTGTGAAGAACCAAATGTTAAAATAGGATGTGGTTGCCTCTTACTCACCACTGTAAGAGTGATGGCTCTGATCTTATAACACTACAAATGTTGTACCTCATAGACTGAAGCCTAGAATCTCTAGGATAATGCAATTGCTCAAGCTGGTTCCACAAAGAAATTAATTACCATGTATTAAGAAACTCATGTAATAATATCTATGCCCTGCTTGGAAAGTTTCTTTTTAATTTATAAGTTGATGCAAAATGGATTGGCTGTATGTTATAACAGCTACAACCTGTAATACATTATTTTTTATGAAAGAGAAGTGTAATTTCATCATGATATTTGATGTAAGTAAACCTTTTCTGAATAAAAGAAGTATAAAAAAAAACATAGAAGTGGCTGCTGTACCCTAAGTATACTGGTGCAGTAGTCAGACAGACAGACAGACAGACAGACAGACAGACAGACAGACAGACAGACAGACAGACAGACAGACAGACAGACAGACAGACAGACAGACAGACAGATAGATAGATAGATAGATAGATAGACAGATAGATAGATAGATAGATAGATAGATAGATAGATAGATAGATAAGGAACAAGGGTGCCAGAATCCAGAAAGCTGGCCAAGCTGGAGGGCTGGGGCATAGAACAATTTGCCCAGCACTATTGGAGACTAAGGTTCTAATTCTGGTTTCCATTTATTTTACTCACATTAGAACTTTGGATTTTTTTCAAGGGGTCATGGAAACAGTATTTCATGGCCCCAGAAATTTAACTTATCCTGTGATCTGTGCCCCCACAAAGTGAGAATATTTAAGTCTGGGAGGTGTGGGGGGGTAGAGCCCCACATGTCAGAGGGATGCGAGGGCTTCAAAAAAAATGATGCCATTTTGATCTTGCATACCTTATCACTGCTATTGTTGTTGGCACTGTTTGGACCCAGTGCCATGAACCAGCCGGGTCCATGGCGTGGTGGTTAGAGAGACAGGCCATGAGTCTCTGGGATGGCCACTGGACCAGTTTTGGGTCTTCCCCTTTATGGTATTTTTTTGTTGTTGTTTTCCTGTGGTATGTCTCGGAGGATGTATATTTATTTTACATGGGGTGTGGGGGGGGTGAAGTCCCCCACTCACACATAACATTGTGTGACTTACATGTTTGTTTTTGGGAAGGGGAGAGATTTGGACGGGTTAGTGGGAGTCTGCCAGCGCCCCCTTCCCCCAATCCAAGTTCATGCTCCATGGTTAGGCAATATAGTTAGCACATGCTCTTTTTACTGAGAGCTGTGTTCTTTATATGGGTTTTTCCCACATGGATTTTGACTGCACTGTATCATCTGTGATGAATTGACATGGAGCCATGGGTGCCCCCAACTATTAACTGACGAGGTGAATTCTCATTCATGTTAGCTGCAAAAATAAAATGTCAGCATATCACTGATTAGCGGCTATGTATTTCTGACATGCTTAGATGCTTTACTAGAATATATTTCATGCTTGCAATCATTTTTAAAACATACATTTCTAAAAATTACTTTTCAATCATTTTGTGTTCAATTCCAAACAAATTCTTTACAAGCAACAGACTTTTCTAGAAATGGTTTTTCAAGCAATTTGGGTTCACCTCCCAAAAAATATCCTTTACAAACAACTGACTTCCATAAAAATAGCTTTTGAAATAGTTTGGGTTCAGCAGCCCCACACAATGGGGCCCCCCGCAAGACAGCTTGAGTTCCACTTGAGCAGGTTTTTTGTTTGTTTGTTTGCTTACCAAGGCATTTTCATCAGGGCACTTCAGAGCAGGAAGTCATGGGGCACTCCATGGCAAATAGCTGTGGCATAGAGTGGGAACAGCACACGTGAGGCAAGCATACTCCTTGAAAGATGCAGACTCAGACAGTGTGGAATACTTCATTCCATTCTTATTTGCCGCTTCTAAGACGTACTTCTGCATTGCTACTGCCAGACCCATTTGTGAGACGATTGGTCCGGTGGTCTCCCAACTTAGTGTGACCAAGTGCTGGAATTACCAGGTAAGGGAGCCAAAACTGAAAAAAAATGGTGGCCCAGCTAGTGCTCTCATCCTGTTAGTGTGTGCCTTTGAACGCTGAGATCACAGGCTTTTAACTCGTTGGCTGATTTGGCTCTAGTGTGTTTTAATTTTTGTGGGGGGGGTCATATAATTTATTTCTTATCTTTCTTGCTGCCAGAACAGACTGCTGAGTTTGTTCAATTAACAGTGGCTGGTCTTGTTTCTAGCTGGGAGCTGTAGGTGGTCCCCACAAACTTTTTTTCAGCTCCTAGATTGTGTTCCTTAGACTGCCTCAGAGAAGTGACCAAATTATTGTAGCAAATGATCCTGGCCCCCACAGATCTAGCTAGCTAGGAAATGACAGTTCTGTCTCTCTCTCATACTTACAACTTTATAATTGTGATACAAAATAATTTGAATTATTTGCACATTTGAATAATTCCTTCTTTATTTGAAACACACTCTACTAATATGCTGTGGGTGTATCTTTTTTCTTTTAGTCATATTTATTATTTTATTTACTGCTACATTGTACACTTGACTAGTGCACAGTTTGCAGCTGCCAGACTGGGAGTTTGCAGAATTTTTAAATAAGTGTCCAAGTCAGTGCTGTATGTTCTGCTCTTAGCTCGGTAAATGACAGAAAGCCAGGGCAGTTAGGCCAACAGGCAGGTAGTCAAAGTAAAGCTATAATTTTCCTATTATATGTGCTATATGATTCTCCTTAGACCTCTGTGATATAAGCTGTGCAAATAAAGAAGTTAGATGCCTCAAAATCCTGAGTCTGCCTCTCATTCATAGTGATACTTTTGCCTGTCAGCACAGCTTGTGCTACCTTGACACCTGCAGTTCCACCTTCGTCATAAAAGACCCCCCACACACATTTTCTGACCACTGTATGGACCTGTTCAGGTTAAAAAAAGCACAGTTACATAAGGCAAGAGACTTTAATAAAAATGGCTTTGCAAACAGTTTGTATTTACTTTCCAAAAACTCTTCAAGCATCATTCTAAAATAAAAATAATAACATTTAAGTGCAGCTTTCAAGAATGTATCTTACAATTGTTACAAGTGCTTGAAGTTTTAGACCATTTCAGAACACACAGAAAAGCAGACACTCCTGGGGCCTGATTCTGAAAATGGGCAGACCACTGCAAGGGACTTGCATCACAAGAATTTGACGCAATAGGTGACTTGCACCACAACTTGCTTCAAATGCAATTCTGTAAGGCAGTCGGCATTAAATCTAATGCAGCTGCACCAATGCCCCCTTGTGCCAAGATTGTAGCAAACAACCAGCTTACAGGTGGCAAGGGGTGTCGCGCTAGGTGGGCTGCACTACCTCCTTTTGGGATTCCATGCTCTGCTGCGAAGCAGCAAAAGGCACCACTTATACCAGCAAGAAGGTGGAGAGAACAGACCGAACACCAGGAGGAAGGAGCTACTGGTATAACTAAAACTTCTCTACTGGGACTAAGAACTAGATCTCCTGCACTGGGACCTTCAATTTAGGGTAAAAAACAAAAAAAAGGAGTTGGTGTGTTTGTCAGAGGTAGTTGAAGTAAATTGTTATCTGTTATCTGTGTTATCTGTGTACTTATCTAGGTGCTTGTCACAGGTGTCAGAAGGGAATTGTTATCTGTGAAATTAACTAAGCGTAGAAAGATTTGCAAAGTAGGGAAGTGGCTTAACTAGAAGGAGCCAGGATAAGACCAGATATAAACACTGCCCTAGACAGTTTCTGCCAGAGAACAGACAGAACACCAGGAGGAAGGAGAGACTGGTATAACTAAAACTTCTCTACTGGGACTATATTGCCCTCCTTCCCTCTCCTCCACCACCCCACCCTAAACCAATTCTACTTTTATAGGCACAGGATTTAACTGACAACAGGAACTTCCTGTTTCGGAGCAGGAAGTGAGTGATCACAGATCAACCAAAGACTCACCATGCTAGAAGGGCAAGAGTAGCTCTCCATCCCCCCTCCTAGCTGCTGGGGGTCTGACTCAGAGCAAGTAAAGAGACTACTGAGAAATATAGGAACTTCTTGTCCCAGAACAGGAAGATCAGGAGCTAAAAGGGTGCAGAGGCAGTAAGTAAGTAGGGAGAGAAGAAAAAAAAAAGAAATAAACAAATGGAGGAAAGAGTAAGTATTCCAAATAACAGTTGGGGGCCAGAAAAAAGGCATGATGGGAGAGGTGCAGTGCAGTGGCTATGGAGCAGCAGTCTTCTGGGAGATGTTCTAGCGGATGCAGTGTTGTCCCATCTGTAGACACCTCTCTGGGCTGAGGGAGGAAGTTGCTCATCTCCAGGCTGAGTTGGCCAGGATTTGTGGGACCTCCTCTCCCACCCAGGGACCACCAGGGTCACTGCCATTGCCTCAGAGGTTGCCAAGAAACAGGAGTGGTTGTGACCACAGTGGGCTCAGGGAAAGTGAGGGTGGCAGAACAGAGGTGCATCCCTCCAGCTGTACCTCTCCACAATTTCTATGCCATTCTAGAAAAGTGTGGTTCCTCTATGGAGGCACCCACAGCGGAGACTAAGGAGGATGCTGGGAACCTAAACATAGGAGACCCACAGGAGGGTGGCATGGGACCCCACAGGGGAAGGAAACAACTCCTGGTGGGGGACTCCATTGTTAGGAAGGTAGAACTGGGGGAAGAAGGGGAGAGGGAGGTAAGGTGCCTGCCTGGCGCCATGGCTTGGAGGGACAGGGAGCGAATCCTCAGAATCTCAGGAGCAGCTGCACAGGGGAGGGAGCTGGATGTCATTGTCCACCTAGGGACAAATGACCTGGCTAAGAAAGGGGTCAGAGCAGTACAAGAAGCATTTCTGGAGATGGAGAGGGGCCTTAGACAAATAGCATACACGGTAACCTTCTTGGAGGTGCTGCTTGTCTATGGCACGGGCAAGGGCTAGGGTGCTCCACACCATGGGATTCCATCAGTGGTTGAAAAACTGGTGCAGAGTTCAGGGATTTGGCTTCACTGGGGACTGGGGATCCACCTGGAGGGATGCAGGCCTATACTGGCATGATGGTCTGCATCTGTCCAGGAGGGGAACCAGGATCTTAGGTGATAGGTTTAAATACTTCATTGACAAGCATTTAAACTAGCCAAGGAAGGCACTGGAAAGAGCAGGAAATCTAGCCCCCAAAAATATCAAGGAGTACTAAGTAGGTAGACACCAACAAAGAGATGTCAATAGGGAGAAGTGCAGGGTAAATGGAGAAAGTGACAAATGCAATAAGGACAGGGATGGGACAAAAAGGGGTAAGGCCATCAAGAAATGGAGGGTAATGAGTACCAATGCCCATAGTCTGGTTAACAAGCTCCCTGAACTGGTGGCATTGATGGAAGAGGGATGCTTGGATATTGTAGCAGTCACAGAAACATGGTACACAGAGAACCATGACTGGGATGTTAACATACAAGGGTACACAACCTACAAGAGAGACAGGGAGGGCAGAAGGGGAGTAGCTCTCTATGTAAGGGAAGAGATAAAAACAACTGAACAAAAGAGTAAACAGGGAGGAGAGGAGGCACTGTGGGTCACCTTAGAGACTGGAAATGGCACCACAATCCACACAGGGGTTGTATATAGACCCCCATGTCAGGGGGAGGTAATGGACAAGGATATGATAGAAGGCATACTTAGGATGGCAGAGAAAGGGGAGATACTGTTGATGGGGGACCTTAACATGCCAGATGTTAACTGGAGCACCTTTGCGGCAGCCACATCCAAAAGCAGGGCCATTCTTGATGCCCTTCAGGTGGCATGCCTCAAACTGCTAGGTTTGGAACCTACTTGTGAGGAAGCAATCTTAGACCTCGTACTCTCAAATGGGGACAGGTAGAGGATCTCAGATCTAGAAGTGGATAGCCATTTGGGAACAAGTGACCACCAAACAGTGTGGTTAATGATAAACTCAGCTACAGAGTCAAGCCATACAAAAGTGAGAGTTCTGGACTTCAGGAGGGCTGACTTTGGTAAGATGGGAGAGTGCCTTAGAAAAGCGCTAGCAAACAGGCTAGAAGGAGGGGTGGAGCAACAATGGGGAAATATCAAAACTGCCATCACAGAGGCAACA
This sequence comes from Neoceratodus forsteri, assembly GCA_016271365.2. Lineage (NCBI taxonomy): Eukaryota > Metazoa > Chordata > Ceratodontiformes > Ceratodontidae > Neoceratodus > Neoceratodus forsteri. Next base: position 829,476,318 of record CM057452.1, read on the forward strand.
AGCCTTTGTGTGAAGCAAATAAACAAATCAAAATGAAAGCAAAAGCCGCTATAGTTCTCAAAAGAGCTGGCAGTGAAGGTCAGGGAGAAAAAGATATATTTAGGAAGTATAAGGAAGCACAGAAGGAGCAGGACAGAGAACTGTACCAGTTAAGGCAGAAGGAAGCAGGGAGGGTAGTCAGAATAGCAAAGGCACAAACTGAGGAAAAGACAGCCAACTCGGTTAAGAAGGGGCATAAAACCTTTTATAGGTATATCAGGGAGCATAGAAAGACAAAGGGAGGGATAGTTAGGCTGAATAGAATGGATAGTGGGTGGGCAGAGAGTGACAGTGAAAAAGCAGGGATACTGAATGAATACTTCTGTTCAGTATTCACAAAAGAGGAAGTGGGAAGGTGCCTAATCCAATTAACAGAAGCACTCTGAGAGGGGGGTCAATCCCAGTCCTTTCACAGAAGAAAGGGTTCTGAAAGAACTCCTAAAACTGAAGGTGGACAAAGCAATAGGGCCAGATGGAATTCACCCCAAAATTCTAAAAGAATTAAACAGAGAACTAGTGACACCACTGACTACCCTTTTTAACAAATCATGAGAGGATGGTGTGGTACCTGAGGACTGGAAGAAGGCAGATGTGATTCCTCTTCACAAAAGTGGGACCAAGACAGAGGCAGAAAACTACAGACCCTGTCAGTTTGACCCCTGTGGTAGGGAAAGTTATGGAATCACTTCTGAAGGAAAGAATTGTTGAGTACCTAGAGGCCAGTGGGGCACAGGACCCAAGGCAGCAGGGGTTTACAGCAGGAAGGTCATGTCATATGAATCTAATTGATTTCTTGGACTGGGTGACCAAAGTAGTAGACGAGGGAGGGGCTGTGGACATGGCCTACTTATACTTTAGCAAGGCATTTGACACAGTCCCACACAAAAGATTAGTAGTCAAATTAACCAGCCAGGGAGTGGGTCCCATGGTGGTAGCCTGGGTAAAACACTGGCTAAACAACAGGACAAAGAAGATAATTGTAAATGGAGTCCACTCTAAAGAAAGAGGGGTTACTAGTTGGGTACTGCAGGGTTCAGTACTGGGTCCAGTCCTTTTTAATGTCTTTATAAGTGACATTGCAGAGGGACTGGAAGGAAAAGTATGCCTCTTTGCAGATGACACAAAGATTTGCAACAAGGGTGATACACAAGGAGGCGTAGAAAGGATGAGAAGGGACTTGGCAAGGTTGGAGGAATGGTCAGAAGTATGGCAGCTTGGATTCAATGCAAAGAAGTGCAAAGTAATGCACTTGGAAACAAAAATCAGGGAAGATTACACAATGGGGGGTAGTGAATAACAACAAAACTGGAAAGAGACCTGTGGGTATTCGTATTAGATGACCTTAAGGTTGGCAAGCAATGTGAGAAGGCGGTAGGGAGGGCTGGGGGATACTGGGATGTACAGGGAGAGGTATCACCAGCAGAAAACAGGAAGTTGCTATCCCCCAGTACAGACAGTTGGTGAGACTCCATCTGGAGTACTGCATCCAGTTCTGGAGACCCCATCTCTGCAAGGACATAGACTGGATGGAGGCAGTGCAGAGGAGGGCAACTAAAATGGTGCAGAGTCTGCAAGAGAAGCCATACGAGGATAGACTAGAGGAGCTTAATATGTATACCCTGGAGGAAAGGAGGGAGAGGGGGGACATGATAGAAACTTTTAAGTACCTAAGTGGAATCAACAAAGTCCAAGAGGGTAGCATCTTTAAGAAAAAGAGATGTGCAAGAACAAGGGGACACAATTTGAAGATAGAGGGGGGATGGCTCAGTGGAAATGTGAGGAAGTATTTTTTCATAGATAGGGTGGTGGATGCATGGAAAAGCCTTCCTGAGGAGGTTGTGGGGTCTAAAACTGTGGGAGAATTCAAGAATGCATGGGACAGACATAAGGCAATTTTTGTGGGGGTAGGAAGAAATAGGCTGTTGGTTAAATAGGATCTACAGCTTATCCTCTAGGTAGGGAAATGGACAGACTAGTTGGGCCAAGTGGTCCTTATCTGCCATCAAAGTCTATGTTTCTATGTCTAAGTGACTTGCACCAGTGAGTGGGGGTGTAACAGTGGGCCGTGAGGTGAGGAAGGGACACAGGAAGTGTCATACGTGGAGCTGAGGGACGGCTAGGCATCACCAGGACTTATGCTAACACCTGGCGGAATGCGTTAGGATGTTATTGTATCTTAGTACAGTATAACTTGCATCCCTGGTGGTCTAGCAGCCCCCTGATCCTCAATGTCCCCCTGAAATAATAAATGAACCATCCTGTTAGTGTACAGGCCGCCCAATCCGATGTCCCTGAGTAATAGGATATATTTACTGGTAGTCTAGTGGATCCCCCAATCCCTGATGACCCCATTAAATATGTTAATATCTCCCCTGGTAGTCTAGTTGACCCCCTCCAATCCCTGATGTCACTGAGCACCAGTTCAATATTTTCCCTGGTAGTCTAGTGGACCTCCCCCTCCTGATCCCTGATGTCCCCCCAAACCATCTTTTTAACACTTCCTGGTGGTGTAGTGGACCCTTCCGTCCCTTACAGGCAGTGCTACACCACACCACTCACCCCACCAGTCCCATCATTGAGCAGGCCATCAGCACAGCCTTCCTCACTCCACCATGGCTGGCTGCTGACTGAACTATCAATGAGTGCATACTGTATACAGTACGTGCTCATTAATGTTGATTGACAGCTCAGAGTGACCTGTCATTCAATGAATGCATATTGTTTACAGTACGTGCTCTTTGATAGCTCAGTCAGCTGCCAGCCATGGTGGAGTGAGGAGAGCTTTGCTGGTCAATGGCTCAATGATAGGATGGGACGGGGAAGTGGGGTGGTGGGGCACAGCCTGCAGGAGTGGAAGCATCCACTATACCACCAGCAAGCATTACAAAGATGGTTTGGGGGACATCGGAGATCAGGAGAGGGAGGTCCACTAGACTACCACGGAAAATATTGAACTAGTGTTCTGGGACATCAGGGATCAGGAAGTTCTCTACCAGGGGATATGTTAATGTATTTCTCAGGATAATCGGGGATTGGGGGGGTCCACCCGACTACCAGGGAACATTTTTTTTTTTTTAGTCTTTGGTAACCGGGTAAGGCCCACTAGGCAAAAGTGCCTGTTTTCAGGGGTGACCTGGGAGCACTGGGCAGTTAAGTGACTTGCTCAGAGTCACACAAGTATGCAAGTGGAGGTTGTGAGAATCAAACCAAGGACTGGTCTGCTGGATGTACCAAGCTCGTTCACAGCTCGTTACTCTAACATCTAGGCTATACTGCCAGCTAGTACATTCTATCCAATATTATCCAGTATATATCATCTTATTACTCACGGACATCAGGTATTGGTGGAACCCTACACTGTCAGGGTGGTTCTTTTAACATTTTGGGGGGACATCAGGAATTGGGAGCCTGCTAGACCACCAGGGATGCAAGGTATACTATTTTAATATATGGTGATATCCTAATGCACCCCGTCAGGTGCCAGCATCAGTCCCTGTGATGCCCAGATGTTCTCCAACTCCTCTTGTGGCTCTTCCTACACTCCTTCTGCTCCCAGCCCCCTCCTGTCCAGCAGAATCACCCCCCCACCATCCCAGCCCCACTAATGTTGCACCAGGTGGGAAGGGTAATCCCTGTGTCAATTCCCACAGGTGCACCAACTATTTGGCTCGGTTAGCAACTTGCGGCAAACCTGGGGAGTTTGGTGCCAGACCCTCTTTTTTGTAGAATCAGGCACAGAGTCCCTAGTGTACTCAGAGTTTGCAGCAGTCTTTGATTGCAGCAAATTGCGGTGCTCTACAGATCTCTGAGAATTGGGAAGGTGGACAAAGCAATGGGGCCAGATGGAATTCACCCCAAAATTCTATATAATTGGTACAGAAGTTGATGGTAGTCATTTTGCACTGCTTCACAATCACATGATCTGCAAGTCATCATTAACCAATGATGACTTTTTCAGAGTCAGCTGGGATCAGTTAAGTGATACTGCATCTTTGGTTGTTAAAGCATTAGTCCATGTTATAGCAAAAAATGTGGCTTATACTTTCTCTCTTTAGATTGTACCTTACCTCATGTTGTATGATGCCCCTCTTTCCCTATTTTGAGTCTGCTCCAGCATTTTTTATACCTGAAATAATAAAAGGAGTGCTCCTTTTAATATAGCTAGCCCCAGGTTTTCTTCCATTTTCTCAGGTGTTTTTCTACAACTGATGCACCATAAGGTCAAAGAACACAGTCTGCTGCACACTAGTTCATTTTAGTCACAAGAAAATTGATGTTAAACAATGTGTACTCAACAACAGAAGAGAATACTGATAAAAACCTGAAATGAGCCATACTAAAAGGAGAATGTATGTTATTATTTAAATACCAGTGTTGGTATAACAAAGTTCTACAGCAGACACAAAATGGGGAAAGTGGATATAATGCAAGACAGAAGATAAGGAACCATCTTAAACAGTGTAAAAAAAGCATACATCCAAGTTTTCACCACTAACATGCACTGCTGCTTTAGGGTTAACTTCTGCACTACTTTAGTATATAAAACACTTGAATGAAAACTGTGTCTTGCAAAATAATGCAGACTTCAGGGGCTACAAAGCCAAATCCATAAGCCCTTTGAACTCATCATTTATAAGCTCATGTTCCCCATCGATAGCATTATTTCCATATACAATAGAGGTTTCTAGCCTATATTCTATGTATTGTATATAATAATTGACCTTGTCTGATGTTCATAATTTTGTTCTACTCTTAAAAGTTGCCTCTAGAACTGCTTTCTGACGTTTTCTTATAATCTTTAAAGACAGAATGTGAATCATACCCACCTGAAATCTTACACCTTGAGATAAAAGGTTTAATTTTCCAATGGAAGTTAGTCTGAAAAAAGAAACACCTTACTGATTTTTTATCTTACTTACAATACTTTTCAGAAAGTGTATTTTCTGTGCTACATGAAGATGTTGGCTACTTCTATATTTTTTCTCTTTGACAGGAGTCATGTGCTTTCTGATTCTTATCAGGGCAGATGCCATCAATCATGCTGCACATATCTTATTTTGCATTCATCATGCAGCCCATTTATATGTGTGGTTCCAGACAACAACATGATTTATATGTGGGAAGCTCTAAAAGTGAACAAGTACTCCCTTTGGAAATAAATGACAGTATTAGTTACTTAAAATTGACTGCTTGAATTGCAGATAAAAATGACTCTTCACTGTCATTATGTTAAAGCACAAAGCAACATTTTACAATTGTGGCTGAACAGATAAGGTTGGCAGTATTTATAAAACAAACCCTAACACATGCCCAGTAGACCACGCAAACTGGAAGATGTGCTTCTTCCAAGATTGTCTTTGAGTCCTTGGCTAAGTTTTCAAAAGTCCACAAATACAGTATTTAAGATTCAAGAATATGAAAGTATGTAATGGAACACCTAAAGTGTAACATTAGTGTAAACATTTTTAACAATCACATTGGACTTTTTTATTTGTAATTTGAGTTTGAATTTAGAATAAAAAAATGATTGCTCATACAATGCTTTAGGGGAAGAACAACAATGCAACAGGTTCATAATGATCGCACTTCTTCCACCTTAATCATGCAAGTCCAAGCAGCATAATAGAAACATAGAAACATAGACTTTGACAGCAGATAAGGACCACTTGGCCCACCCAGTCTGCCCATTTCCCTACCTACTGGATAAGCTGCAGATTTTAGTTAACCAATAGCCTACTTCATGCCACCCCCCACTATAATTGCCTTAAGTCTGTCCCATGCATGTTTGAATTCCTCCACTGTTTTAGACCCCACAGCCTCTCCAGGAAGGTGGTTCCATGTGTCCACCACTCTCTCCATGAAAAAAAATGTCCTCACATTACCCCTGAACCGTCCCCCCTCTATCTTTAAATTGTGCCCCCTTGTTCTTACACGTCTCTTTTTCTGAAAGATGCTACCCTCCTGGACTTTGTTGATTCCCTTGAGGTACTGTACTTGAATGTTTCTATCATGTCCCCCATCTCTCCTTTCATCAAGGGTATACATATTAAGCTCTCTTAGTCTCTCTTCATATGGTTTCTGATGCAGACCCTTGTACCATTTTAGTTGCCCTCCTCTGGACTGCTTCCATCCTGTCTATGTCCTTGCGTAAATGAGGTCTCCAAAACTGCACACAGTACTCCAGATGGGGTCTCACCAACTGTCTGTACAGAGGGATAATCATTTCCCATTTTCTACTTGTGATGCCCCTTCCTATGCATCCCAGTATCCCCCTGGCTCTCCTTGCTGACTTCTCACATTGCTTACCCAACTTTAGATCATCTGATATGACTACCCCAGGTCCCTTTCCATTTTGTTGTTGTTACTACCTCCTGCTATTGTGTACTCTTTTCCTGGGTTTTGTTCCCAGGTGCATACTTTAGACTTCTTTGCATTGAATCTAAGTTGTCATATGTCTGACCATTCCTCCAACCTTGCCAAGTCCCTTCTCATCCTTTCTACCTCCTTGTGTATCAACTCTGTTACAGATCTTTGTGTCATCTGCAAAGAGGCATACCTTTCCCTCAGACCTCTGCAATGTCACCTATAAAGATGTTAAAGAGGACTGGACCCAGTACTGAGCCCTGAGTACCCACTAGTGACCCCTTTCTTGGGAATGTGTTCCCTCACTATTACCTTCTGTGTCCTGTTGTGCAGCCAGTTTGCTACCCAGGCTACCACCCTGGGACCCACTCCCAGGCTGGCTAACTTGATTATTAATCTTTTGTGTGGGACTGTGTCAAGTGCCTTGCTAAAGTCTAGGTAGGCCATGCCCACAGCCCCTCCCTGGTCTATTACTTTGCTCACCCAGTCAAAGAAATCAATTAGATCCATCTGACATGACCTTCCTGTTGTAAATCCAAGCTGCTTTTGGTCCTGTGCCCCGCTGGCCTCTAGGTACTCAACAATTCTTTCTTTCAGAAGTGATTCCATCATTTTCTCTACCACTGAGGTCAAACTTACAGGTCTGTAGTTTCCTGCTTCTGCCTTGCTCCCACTTTTGTGAAGAGGAATCACATCTGCCCTCCTCCAGTCCTCAGGTACCACCCGTCCTCCCATGATTTGTTAAAAAGTGTGGTCAGTGGTGTCACTAGGTCCTCCTTAGTTCTTTTAGGATTCTGGGGTGAATCCTGTCAGGCTCATTGCTTTGTCCACCTTGAGTTTAGGAGTTCTTTCAGGACTCTTTCTTCTGTAAATGGACTGGTGTCAACCCCCCTACCCAGAATGCTTCTATTGTCTGGTTTAGACAACTCCTCCTCATCTTCTTTTGTGAATACTGAGCAAAAGTATTCATTCAGTAACTTTTCACTGTCTTCCTCTGCCCACCTCCCCTCTCCCTTATTAATCTTCACTATTCCTCCCTTAACCTTTCTATGCTCCCCAATGTATCTATAAAAGGTTTTATCCCCCTTCTTAACTGAATTGGCTATTTTTTTCCTCGGTTTGGGCTTTTACTATTCTGACTGTCTTTCAAATTCTTTCTGCTTTAATTGATACAGTTCCCTGTCGTGCTCCTTCTGTGATTCCTTATACTTTTTGAATGCAGCCTTTTTCTCCTTAACCTTCCTGCCACCTCTTTTGAGAACCATAGTGGTTTTACTCTGCTTTGTTTTCTTTATCTGTTTCACACAAAGGTTGTTGCCTCTATGATGGCAGTTTGATTTTCTCCATTGTTCTTCCACCCCTCCTTTTTGGCCATTTGCTAGTGCATTCCTCAGGTATTCACCCATTTTGCTAAAGTCGGCCCTTCTAAAGTCCAGTATCCTTGTTTTTGTATGGCTCGTCTCCATGGCTGTGCTTATTGTGAAGCACACTGTGCAGTAGTCGCTTGTTCCCAGATGTCTACTGACTTCTAAATTTGTGATCCTCTCTCCATTTGAGAGTACCAGGTCTAGTATTGCTCCCTCCCGAGTGGGTTTCAACACTAGCTGTCTAAGGCCAGCCCCCTGCAGGGCATCGAGAATGACCCTGCTCTTGGATGTGGCTGCAGTACATGTCATCCAGTTAACATCTGGCATATTCAGGTCCCCATCAACAGTTTCTCCCCTTTTTCAGCCATTTTGAGAATGTCCTCTATCATTTTCTTGTCCATTTCCTCCCCTTGAGATGGGGGTCTGTATACAACCCCTGGGTGGATTGTGATGCCATTCCCTGTCTCCAAGGTGACCCAGAGTGCCTCTTGTCCTCCCCTTTACTTTTTAGTTCTGTAGCTTTGATCCCTTCCCTTGTGTATAGAGCTACTCCACCTCCTCTTTTCCCCTCCCTGTCCCATCTGTAGACTGTGTACCCAGGTATGCTGACATCCCAGTCATGGTTCTCCGTGTACCATGTTTCCGTGACTGCCACAATATCCAATTGCTCATCTTCCATCAAAGCTACTAGCTCAGGAAGCTTGTTTCCCAGACTATGGGCATTGGTACTCCTTGCCCTCCATTTAATGTTGGCTTTATCCTTTTTTCCCCCCATCCCTGCTCTTTTTGCCCTTGTCTATTTTTCCATTTACCCCTGTCCTGCCCTCTGTTGAGCACTGTACCTCAGTGTTTACCTTACTACCTGTCATGTTTTGTGGGAGGCTTGAAATTTCCTGCCTCTTATTAGCACCTCCCCATGGCTAGTTAAAAAGCTTGCCAAGGAAGCATTTAAACCTGTCACTAGAATCTTGGTTCCTTTGTGGACAAATGCAGACCATCATGCCAGTATAGACCTTCATCTCTCCAGGTGTACCCCCAGTCCCCAATGAAGCCAAAGCCCTGTGCTCTGCACCAGTTTTGCAACCATTCATTAAACTGCATGGTATGTAGTACCCTAGCCTCACCCCTGCCATGGACTGGCAGCACTTCTGAGAAGGTAACCGTGCTTGCTATCTGTTTGAGGCCCCTCCCCAACTCCACAATTTCATCCTGCACTGTACTGATCCCATGCCTAGCTAGGTCATTTGTCCTAAGGTGGACAATGATATCTAGTTCCCTCTCCTGTGATGCTGCTTCTGCAATCCTGAGGATTCTCTTCTTGTCCCTCCAAGCCATGGCATTAGGCACGCACCTTACTTCCCTCTCCTCTCCCTTCCCCAGGTCTACCCCTCTAACAATGGAGTCCCCATCAGAAGCTGTTTCCTTCCCCTGTGGTGTCCCTTGCCACCCTTCTGTGGGTCTCCCTTATGGATGTCCTTAGCATTCTTCTTGGTCTCCACTGAGGGTGCCATCATAGAGGAACCTTGCTCTGCCAGACTGGTGTATGGTTTGTGTAGAGGTACAACTAGGGGGCTTCACCTCTGTTCCACCACCCGCACCCTCCCAGAACCCACTGTGGTCCAATGGCTCTTCTTACTTGGCAGCCTCTGAGGCAGTGATTGTGGCAGTGGTGCTCTTTGGGTGGGGGAGGCCTCCTTAGTCCTTGTCAGTTCAGCCTGAGGTGGGCAACCTCCTCCCTCAGAGCTGACAGTTGCCTGAAAATAGAACAACAACGCGGTTTCCAGAATGTCTCGGAAAACTGTAAAATAGTAAAGGATATATATATATATATATATATATATATATATATATATATATATATATATATATATGGGGCTGATGCTATCCAGCAGTGTGGGCACACCTTTGGTCAAACCCTGGGCTATTTATGGGAGGAAGGTTACAACTAAGGGTGATATAATTGCATGGGGCATAGGATAATGGAAAAATAAATGACAGTAAGACTGAAAGGTTGGATCATATCTGGTCTCATCTCATCAGAAAACTGATCTTAAATGTCTGCTACTGGCCATATTATATGCCTCTGACAATAGCAGTCAGCCTGGTACCATGGTCCTGGAGTCACTGCTGGAGATGTTGTCAGCTTATATACAATGGAGTCAGGATAAAGTGCTCTGTGATGAGCTTGTCACGTTTTCCTGTGTGACAAATTGGAGTAATTGCCATTGGATTGCACTGTTTTCCTACACAATTCTGCTGCATATCACTGGCAGAAATGGTAGTAAGATTGTCGCAACATGGCTGACTCCACTCTATGTCCTTTGTTTCCAGTGAAGACTGACAAAGTCTGAAAGCCTCCTTCAGGCTAAGTGAATAGAACTTAGACTAAGATAGTTATTGTAAACAAGAATAGTCAATGATGTTGTAAATTACATCCCTGCTCTTAATGCTGCTGTAAGTTTTTTTTACATATGTACATTATGTCCCCAAACTTTTGGCTTTAATTATTGCAGAAAACAGATAGAAATATTCCGAGCATGAAACCAAATTCTTGAATAATATGTTTATTTTCTCAAGAGAGCAAATCCAATGTCGGGATGCAATAAGAGGAGTAAGGAGTAGGTAAAGAGTAAGGAACTCCATAAGGAATGCCTTGGTGTAGGCCACACCACAAGTACCACATTATGTTCTGGTCATTGCAGTACAGAAAGAAAAGTGAAAAGATTAATAGTGTTCAGCACAGCACCACTACACTGAGTGGAGAAGGGCTACAAGGAGAAATTGAACATACTGAAATTATTAATCCTAGAGCAAAGAAGGCTGAGAGGGGACATGGTCATGGCATTCTGTATACTAAAAAGGATAGAAATGTTGAAGTATACTTACTAAGATTTTAGTAGGTGACTTCAAGAAGAACTAGTGGTGATGCATTCAAATTGGGGGTGGCACATGAAAATGGGAAACATCAGAAAGAATAAGTTCATGCAGAATGTGGCTAAGATGTAGAACAGCCTACTCAGTGAGGTTGTGGAAGCCAGAACTGTTCACGCTTTCAGAGCAGAACTTGACATATACAGTACCTTAGGGAGAACAGTATGTTGGGTTACACAGCATGAACTAGCAAAGCATTCCAGCTGATAAGCTGGAAAGCGTGTCCATAGTTCAGTTGTGTATAGAGGCTGTCATGGTGTATGTAGGGAACAGAAGAAGGACCTTAAGTCCCTTCTGTCATAACAGTACTACATTACAATGTATGTTATCTCAGTTTATAAAATGGGCTTTTCAAATCCAAGCCTCTGATTGGCTAATACATCATCTGAGCCATGTCCTTATCAGATGATATACTAGCCAACAGGGACTACTGCCCACCAAGATGCCACATGACAACGATGAATCAGTGAGCTCTGCCAAGCATAAACGGGAACGCTAACTGCCAGAGCTCACTGAAGCAGAGTACCACACAACAGTGCTGAAACAACTGCTGACTGACTGAGACATGAACCCCCACACACACACACACACACACACACTAACGAGACCACTCTTCCATAAAACGTCTCTTTCTAATTGAAGTCGCCTGACCTGTTCTATGGTTCCCGACTATGCTTGAAGCTGCACATGACTTTTCAAATGCGGCTACAGACCCAGACTTCCAACTGCATTCACACACAGAAATTCAGACCTGCTCCTCTGCTGGTGTTTATATCCAAACTGTAAAAAAATTTTAAATCCTGTAAGACTGATCAGCCAGCCATTACAAGTGCAATCTAGGAAGCGCTGTTTCTCACTATATGCAGTACTCAAGGAGATCACCTGCATTCCTTACATCTCCGTCCCGATATTTCCACCGCAGATGACACAAACTGTTCATTTCGTTTCCATACTTATGTCCAGTAGTCCCCTTCGATCTGTTCTTCTACAGTCCTTCATAATCGTAGTTCTTCTTATTCTTGTATCACTAAGTATGATAACTTCCAACCCCGTGGTATGCCGCATTAGTGAACCGCGAAGGAGTAAACCGCTGCATATGGCAGCCAGTAAGGGACACACTCACCTGAGACTTCACAACCTGTGCTTTAAAAAAAAAAAGATAAAACTCCATAAAAAAATTCAACAAAGTAAGCATTCTTTATTTCTGCCACCATTTATTTCAGACTCTATTGGGGTCAGGACACTTAGAGACAGCAACATTGGCAGAGACAGTCGCAGCTATAACTTAAAGCGAACGCTCAGTCTCAGGAAAAAAAAACTCTCACCATATCAACAAAGAAAAAACATCACAAAAACAATCTGACACAGGGATTTTATAGTACTAAAACAACGATGGACATAACCTCAGGATGGAACATTTAAGGACCCTCTGCTTCCAATGAAACACATTAGAAAGTAACTTAATAAGGGGACTATTTTTTAATATTTGAAGTATTAAAACCTTTTTTCCTTTTTTATATTTTTGACTTTTTTTTTTTTTACCATTCAATAATTACTTGGGGAGCCTATTTTATAAGCACAATAACATACTCCGAGGTGTGGGTTATCATATGTTATTGCTTGCTTATAAAATGGACAGAGAATTTCTTGCATCTTGATTGGCTGAAAGGTTTGGAACCCAGTGCCTTATGGGGTCTCAACCACTGGGTTGAGAACTCTTTCAGCAACCAGGACTCAATGCACCTAGATATCTATTCCTCCCAGAAATTTATTGAAGAAAGATTTCTGGCTGCCATATTTCAAAAGTTAAAACCCATAACAACCCTGATTTGCCATAATGTTAAAAATTACATATTAGGCCGCCCACCATCAGAGCAGTAGCATTACCACTCATGACACCAGCACCCTGGGTTCAGAAATGGACCTGGAAAATTGGAGGGCTGGACAAGTGGTGAATGGAGCATCCCCTCAGGATGCCTCCACCTCAGTTGGAGAGTGGGGTTGTGTCTCCAGTACTGTGCCCCTGGTTGGCCATGGGAGGTACTGCCACTGGGAGACAGATCAGAGGGACTACATTGACATGGGAGCATGCATCATGCCATGTTCTGTCAACCACAAGACAGCAACAGGGATGGAGTAAAAGAGGAAAACAGCCAGGACCCTGGCAGGATGATTAGAACCACAAAGCCACGTGTTCACAAACTGAGAGGGTGTCAAGCCACATCATTGAGCAAACAAAAACCACAAACTCATGGCATTCAGCAGAAAAAACAACAAATGTTGCAGTCAGTAAGTTATATAAATCCAACCTTTATTTTAAAGGCATGGCACTAAGCCCCAGCACTTTGCTGCATATATGATAAACATGGTCAGGTGGCAAGGCTCAGCATCGGTAGCTGATTTATAGGACATTTCATTAGGGGGGTCACGTGATGCAGTGCAGCTAGAGGCAGCGTTCTCGCAGAGCTCCCGTTACCCACCCGTCTTTAAACTATTTTCAGCCTACAAATTCGACATCTAAAGTCCTGTTCTACATCTGGAGTATAGATAACACTTTTTGGTACTTGGCAGCATCGTGCTTTGTGCATATTAATGCACTTGGAGGTAGATTGAGATGGAAGCGGAGATGAGGCTTGCTGACATGAAGCACATCCCACCATCCATGCCGGAGAAATCTTCAAAAAAATCTAAGAACCAGAATTCGGGGCCAGCAAAATCACCCTTCAATACATCTCCAACTCCTCTTACCGAGGACCATTTCTTACAAGAGCTAATACCTTTTAAGGAAACATTGGACGATATTTCTGCTGAGCTGAAATCACTAAAGGGAGATCTCAGCACCCTAACTACCAGAATGGGAGATTCGGAAGCCAGAACTTCCTCTTTGGAGACCTGGAGGGGGAGGATAGACCCAGAGATCATTCACCTCAGACAACAGATCAGTAAACTGCAACTCAAAATGGAGGACTTAGAAGGAAGGAGCTGAAGGAACAACTTGGTGATCCTGGGCCTTCCTGAGTCTGAGGAGAGCCCTGACATTAATCTCTTTCTCCAGAAGTCTCTAAGCAAAGTTGTTGGGCCTTCCCCTCTCAATCCACAATATCATATTGAACGTGCTTATCGCTGTCTTAGACCGAAACCTGCCATTGGAGCCCCTCCAAGACCTATCATTATTAAATTTCTAAGCTTTCTGGAAAAACAGCATGTATTATCAAAGGCAAGAGAATTACAAGCAATTCTATGGAGTGGTTCCAAGCTACACATTACTCAGGATCTTCCCTACAAGACGAGGCAAAAACGCTCAGCGTTCCATTCTACAGTCAGCAAGCTGATCGCAGCGGGTATTCGCTACAAAATGAACTACCCTGCCAAGCTACAAGTTGCCATTGATGGTTCTTGGTACTCCTACGAATCCCCAGACAAAGCGGCATCAGATCTCTCAATCAAGTTACCTAACCTGTTTAAACCAGGCTGAATCGCTGAGGCAGTGCCAAGAAGTTACCTCCTGCTACATCCTGCATTTCTGGACTCTTACCTTTTGTTTTCAGTCTCTCTCTTCTCTCTTGTCTGGTTTCTCCGGTGGCTGGGTGGGGTGCCTCGGCTTTGGAGTGGACCGTTGGGGGGTTAGGTGGGCTCGGCCTGTGCGGTGGTTCATGGGGCCTGCTTGCTGGGGGGGTGGGAACTTGGGGAGTGGAGGCGGTTTCCACACGATGCAAGACCGGTGGGACCTTTTAGTCCTTCTAGTACCTATTGCTCCCCGGTTCCTCCCGTGCTTCCCTAGCTCAGGTAATTAAGTTCACTTAACTTTACAGCAAGTTGGACAGAAGCGGTCACTAGGAAATCCTTGGGTATTTGGCAGGTGTGGATGATGGGTTGGGGAGGTCTTTTGAAAAGGGGTGATGAGCTAGGCCGATATTAGGTAATGAGGACTGTGGCCGTTATTGTGAGCATTTTGGAGGGGGGTTTGCAAGACGTCAGTATGACTCTGTCTGTGGCCTAACACACTCCTACATTTGGGAACATAATTTTTACCACTGACGGTTTTGATGGCGGTGAAGCCTGAAGTTGGCACCCTGGACTGGGGGGGCTGACTCCGACTCTTAGCACTGCCATTGAGGTTTCAGGGTTCTAATCCCCTACCCTATTCAGTTTGAAACTTATGTGGGTAGCGTAGTTCGGCTATCTCTCTCGAGGGGTTAAGGGGTTCAAATGGCAGTCGGGAGGTTGGAGGCATGTGATGAACCAGTCAGTCAGCAATTTGGCCAGGGGCTATTTTCTCATGGCCAAGACTGGAATCAAGGGGGCCCTGGTGGGCTCTCACTCTCAATCAGGGTCTGGTTGCACCGAACCCAGATTAATGGTGCTATCTCCGAATAGATTTATTGAGTACATTCCACGTGTATTATTACACTCCTTCTCAAGTTATGAGAGAACAGCATGGCTAAGGTTTAGATAATCTCGAGATTCTGGTCAGGTTCTCAGTTCTCTCAGGTCTTTTTGTAGGATTTATTCAGACTTCTCTGGGGGGGAGGCTCCGCGGGAGAGTCGGCCCTGGTGGGACTGCTAAATCGCACCAAGGAGAGGTGGGGAGAGCAGCCCAGATGGGGAATACTTTAGTTAGGAAGTTCTCAGCACTTATGAAGGGATTACACTCTATTTACTAGTCGATACTTCCTCATGATTATTTCCTGTTACACCCATCTGGTGGTAGCTTTTGGGGCTTTGTTTCCCGACCCAAGCAAAATCACTTTCAGTTTCTCTCAGGAGGCAGTTGGGAGAACAGTTGTATATAGTTTGGGGGTAGAGGAGGGGGGAGGGGTCTCTCTTTCTTAGTTCAGGACCTGGTAAAGGCTGTAATACCATGTCTGGAATTTACACTGCTCAGTTTCTCTTTACTGGTTTTGAGGGAGGGTGGAGTGGCGGGACTTGGTAGGTGGTTGGTTCATGGGGGAGGGGGCAGGATGTGCCTTCTAGGGTGGCCTACCTTTTCATGTTTTCATATTCTATTGTTGCATTTTATATTTGACAATGAGTGTTACAGCACTTAAAATTGCTCGTGGAATGTAGAGGTGTCAGAGACCTAACTAAAAGGTACCAGGTTCTCAAAAACTGTGCTCTACTGAATGTCAATATTCTCCTGATGCAAGAAACCATTGCTCTCATCAGAAGTCAATATAGGCACTTGAAGAGGTTATGCTCAGAGTCTTTGCCTCAGGGGGGTCATCCTCTAGTAGGGGGTGGCCATTCTGGTTAAGAAGCACATTTCCTTTCTGGTAGAAGAGCTTTTATCGGACCATGAAGGAAGATTCATTATTGTGAAAGGTTCGCTCTATAATGTGAAGATAACACTAGGAGCGATTTATGCCCCAGTAGGAGGGGACCCAGATTTTCTCATGACCTTGGCTGAAAAGCTGAGTGGACTTTTAACCTCAATGTTAATAATCAGGGGGGACTGGAATGTCGCTCCCTCACAAGATTTGGATAAATCTTATAGACCCCTGAAACCACTCTCCTCTTCACAACTGGCCTTGAGGCACTTCATGGACCTACTAGGCTTGTGTGACTCTTGGCGCCTACTTAATCCCACAAGACAACTTTTCTCTTATTACTCCCAAGTACACAAGACGTGGTCCAGAACTGACCTAATACTAGTCAGCAATAACCTTTTGTCTGGTGTACTTCAGTCTGGTATTGAGCCCATTGTTGTGTCAGACCACTTGGTGGCTTGGATTCTGGTCTCCCCGAACCCGCAGGTGCAAAGAGACACCGCCTGGAAGTTATACACCCAGCTTCTAAAGGACAAGGTCATAGTCTCCCACATTAGATCCCTAATCACTTTATTCATGGAGACCAACACAGGTTCAATCGAGAGGGAGGACCTGCTTTGGTGCTCCCTTAAATGCTTCATCAGGGGCGAATTTATTAAACTAGCATCTAGGAGAAAAAAACAGAGGGAGGCCAATATCATGTTATTGTGGAACCAAATTAGGTTGGCAGAGAATAAGTTATCCTCCTCATCTTCCCAAGCTGACCTAGAAACCCTAATGAAACTTAGAAATGAGTACTCAGACTGGATAAGAGATAAGGCAGAGTATGCTCTCCTTAAAACTAAGGCCCTCTATCTTGATCAAGGGGAGAAATCGGGTAAAATGCTAGCTCTACATTTGAGGGAGGTGGAGGGATTGAGATGGATTCCCTTATTATTATCTTCCGATGGTTCCCTTAAAACTTCTCCCAGGGATATCTCATGAATTTTTGAGTCATTTTATAAGGAACTTTACAGCAGTGGTTCCTTCCACCTCTCTCATTCCCTTGTGGACCAGTTTCTGGAGGCCTTCCCTTCCTACCTTCCAAACTCACCTAGAAGAGCTCTGATTACTCTATCACAGTAAGGAGGTGGAGGAGGTGATCAAGAATTTGCTCGAGACGAAGCTCCGGGACCTGCTGACTTCCCTCAATTTCTATAAAACTTTTGGGAAGGAACTTGCCCCTCTCCTCACTAAATTATTTGAATACATGTTTAACGCTAACACCTGGACTCTTCCTGCTGGAAGCCACTATTGTTTGATACTGAAACCAGACAAATCCCGACGATCCTGCTGGTTCGCCCAATCTCACTTCTTAATTACGAAATAAAAATCTTAATGAAAATCCTATCCCTAAGACTCAAACGGGTTTGGCTCAACTTGTTGAGTCCCGAACAAGTAGGGTTTGTGCAGGGCAGGTCCTCTATAGACCACCTATGTGCTCTCCCACATATTTTTCAGGCCGCCCAGGACTCTCAAGTCTCTATGGCTCTGATATCATTAGATGCGGAGAAAGCCTTCGATAGAGTCCACTGGGAATTTCTCTGGATTATATTGGAGAGAATGGGCTTCCCGGAGGTCTTTATTCAATGGATCAAATCAGTTTACCAATCCCCTACTGCTAGAATTTATTGTAACAGGGTTTTTTCTTCTCGATTCTTGCTATTTACAGGCACCCGGCAGGCCTGCCCCCTGTCACCTTTCCTATTTAATCTATTTCTGGAGCCTCTCCTTCTCAGTATCAAAAACTCTCCACTGGTCACGGGATGTTTCATTCAGCAACAGCCTCTGGTTCTCTCGGCCTATGCTGATGTTATTCTTTTACACTTGACTAACCCTGAAGTGTCTCTAACACACATATTACACATTATTGCCCAGTTTGGCCAAGTGGCTAATTCAAGTTGAATTTAGCTAAATCAATCAATTTTACACATTGCATATGCCCAGGCCACAGTTTATCACCTTTCAGGAACTTTAACATATTATGTGATCCTGGATCTCAACAGTACTATAGTACTTCTCTTAAACCCTCTGGCACCAAACCCTCCCAGTCTTTTTTTTTTCATTTTTCTCTGTACTTCGCCATAGTGCTTAGCTATCCACCTTAGCCCACTAAAATCCATGCCCCATCACCCTCCTATTGCTTGCCACCCCCGACTGCCTGGCCCCACTACTTCTCGGCTCTCTCCTCGCTCAAAAATGCTTTGGCTTAGTCCCACCACCTGTTCCTGCTCACCTCACCCTCCTTTTCCTTTATGCCAACTTCCCCTCCGCCTACCTACCCCTCCACCCTACTCTCACCTTTCTATACTACTACCCGAAACATTGTACCATGGCTTTTACTCTGGAAGTCTTAAACAAACATCACCCAATTAATACCTGGGTGCAAGAGCCATATTTCCTAATTGAAACTGCCACATCATATAACTCACTAACGATCACCCTCTCTGGGACTCCAGAAGACAATCAAGCATCTTTAAAAAGTACAAGCAGAAACTCACTCCAACCTATTATGAACTACGAATAGCATCTCTGAAACTCCTGCTCCTCTACTTTTAATATCTGGTGGGATACACCCAAATCCTGGTCCTGTTGCACTAAGCTGACAAAAACAGGGAAAGTTGGTAGTGGTCTCTCCATTATCACTCTAAATATCTGCAGCCTCCTTCCCAAATTGGCATCTCTTCAAACTCTCGCTGGACAAAAAAACCTGATATACTAGCCATTGTGGAAACCTAGCTGTCTCCCAGCACCCAGATCATGCGGTCTCGCAGAGAAGGCTACAATCTTTTCAGACTCGACCGGGCAAGCAAAGAAGGTGGGGGCTGTGCTATCTACATAAAGGACAACCTCTCCTGTCAATGCGGCAGCTTCACCCCACAAATCGCAGATGCAACTCCTCCCTATCAAACTGCTTCTTGATGCATAAAACAAAGTTCTCACAGTGGCACGATCTATATCCTCAAAAGACCACCGTGCCAGTATTAAGTCTGTGCTTGATTTTGTTAGTCTGCAGCCCTCTAAATGAGCTCCTCCTCCTCCTCGGGATTTCAACATAAACTGGCTCGCCTCTGACACTAGCTCTTACAAAGATGACATCCTAGCAGCAAACCTGACTCAGATGGTAACCTCCCCACCCGGAAAAATTACAAAACTGGTACAAGCACCCTTATTGACTGGGTTCTCACAAATCACCCTGACGGATAAAAACATTAAAGTCCTCCCTGAATCCCTCAGTGACCACTCCCCAGTGTCCTGTACCTGGTCTAATAAATTTCTCAAGCCACCCCAAAGTTATAACAAGCAGAGTATTGCCTTATGGAATCTTATCAAGTTGAAAACCCATCTCCTACAACAGGACTGGGCCAATCCTTGAATCAACTGATATTAATACCGCACTAGAATACTTCATTAAATCTTTCAACTCTGCATCGACTTACTCGCCCAGTAAAAGCGTGAAATCAAAGCTATCAAATCCATGGATTACTGCCAAACTACTTGCCAAGCTCAAGGTTGGGACCACCTCTGGGCAGTTGCCAGAGACACAGGCTCACCTCATGATACCCTAAAATACAAGGAGGCAGAAATAGATGTACCTCACAAATTAGGCAAATGAAGGCGCCTATTTCAAAAATGCCCTTGAATCCACCTGGGGTGATGGAAGAGCTTTTTGGGACAACATCCAAAACATAATGGGTAAACAATCAAAATCGTCACCTACCATTATGAAAGTTGATGGATCCACCACTCTTGACCAAAGTCTATTGTAGATCGCTTAATAAGACATTCACAGACCTTAGTGGGGTCCTCCCCAGATTTCTTCTCGGACTTACCTGTGCCTAGCCTAGTATCACAAAACACCCCTCGTGACAAACCACAATTTACTTCAAAGAAAATCAAAGTGCACGAAGCACACAAGTACATAAAGAAGGCCTGCTCCAAATCCAGAACAAGTAGTGACCGCTAGATCTAAAAATCCTTCTCTCACCCTGGATGAGTAATTCACTCCTTGAAAAAATTCTTAATCTGTCAATTTCCCAACAAATGAAATCTGCCATAGTTCGCCAGT
Organism: Neoceratodus forsteri; assembly: GCA_016271365.2. Taxonomy (NCBI): domain Eukaryota; kingdom Metazoa; phylum Chordata; order Ceratodontiformes; family Ceratodontidae; genus Neoceratodus; species Neoceratodus forsteri. Next base: position 829,496,393 of record CM057452.1, read on the forward strand.
GCACAAAGGGGACAAAACCTCAACAGGAAACTATCGACCAATATAAATACTCCTCCCTCTCCAAAGCACTTGACCGAATAGTGGCAGACCAACTCTCTGATTACCTGGACAAATACAATCTACTCTGTAATCAACAGCACGGCTTTGGAAAGGACATAGTACAACAACAGCCTTACTTGATTTCTCTGGAGAAGTCCACTCAGCCCTGGACAAAGGGTGCCAAACAGGTGCAGTCTTTATCGATCTTACAAAAACTTTCGACACAGTCCATCATGGCCTACTTACCTCCCTACTTTCTAGCCTAGGCCTGGACGAAGGTCCTTGTGCTTGGGTAAAAAGTTACCTGTCCAATCGGTCACAGGCTGTAAAAATCTCTAATGAACTCTCCGACTTCAAACCAGTTCTCTCGGGTGTACCACAGGGATCAATTCTTGGACCGCTCCTCTTTAGCCTGTTCCATAACTCCCTCCCAGATATCTGCCAGGAGAAAATAATCTTATCGCTGATGATGCTGTAATTCTTTCTTCCCACAAGGATCCAAACCCCTCAGAAAAAAGCTTGCAACTTGCTTTCTCTAGTGTTGAAAGGTGGCTCCTGGATAGTAAACTTGTGCTAAACCACAATAAAACAAAAAGCCATGCTCTTCTCCAATCACCAAAACAAAAATAGGCATACTCCACTCACCATACAAACCTCTGCGGGAATTACACTGGACCAAGTAAATACTTTCAAATACCTTGGCATCACTTTTGACCAAGGGCTCACCTTTGCAACTCACATTGACAACACTGCGAAAACAGTGAACCAACGCCTTGGAATACTATTCCGTAACTGTCAATTTCTAAATCAAGCGGCATTGAGAATAGCTATACAGAGTTTCATAATCTCAATCATTGACTATGGCCTTATTATTTATGGCTCAGCTACCTCCACTGCTCTAAGGCGTATCTCAATCACTCTAAATAAGGCCTGCCGGCTCCTCACAGGGGCTCAAAGACTGACTCACACGTGTGATCTGTACTATGAATCAGGCTGGTTGAACCTATCAAATCATCTTATTTATCTCACCTGCACAATGGCAAAAAATCTATCTTGGGACTGACTCCATTATGTATTCAAAACCTACTCCACTGATCCTGACTCACGACCCTCCACCAGATCTGAGCAGCCAACCTTTCCTGGTTCGAGATGCCGGACTGCACAGGGACAAAGATCTTTCGCATACAGGGCCCTGACATGGTTCAATGCGCTTAGTCCACCTACTCTATCCTCAACCTCGCTTGAAGCTTTCAAATCCATGCTCTATGCCCACCTCACCACCACTAGCAACTGTGACTGCGCTAGATAAAGACTACTACTCCTCATGTCCATCCTCACATCTGAGGCCTCTTCCTCCCTGACTAATGAACCCTCTGGTACCTCTACTACTTCCTGTCTCCCAGCCAAACTCACTCCCCCCCTTTTTTCCTGTCCCCTCTCACTTACTCTCCCGCTCACCACCTTTCCCTCCTCTCTAGCCTCCTTTTGGCGCCTAATGATCACCCTCTCCCTGGAAGTTTTCTTAACCTCGAAATTGTCTACTCGCTTGAACCTGTTATAGCTTATTTTTCTATGAAACTTGAAAACGTTACTGCCTTAAACTGTTAATAGCAAATTTGATGTAACTTTCCTGTCTGGTTTTACCTGTAATGTGTATAGTGCTTTGTTAAATGTTCTTTGTGACGTGGAACCTTTGTAAAGAGCCCTGGCTCAAAGGTATTAATTCTAGACTAATAAACTAAACAATCATATTCCCACTGAACGTAAATACACTTCAGGTCAACTTCTCCCAGTTTGGTATGAAATGGGCCCCTTCCTCTCTTAAATATTTAGGCATTTTCCTTACTAAAGACCTTGAACTCTTCAGGAAGCTTAACCTAGATAATCTATTGATTAAAATTCAACAAGACCTTCAGAGATGGTCTGCCCTCCCTTTATCGTTGTGGGTTCATTTTAATATTGTTAAGATGAATGTGTTGCCTCGGGTCTTCTACCCACTTAGCCTAATGAACATTTATATGCCAATGTCCTACTTGCATCACTTTCATAGGTCTATCTCCAAGTTCATTTGGCAGGGTAAACAGCCCAGGAAAGCCTTTTTAAAACTTAATTTACCCAAAGAAAAGGGGGGGCTCCGTCTTCCCAATTTTATGCTCTATTACTGGGCAAGCCACATGGCGAAAATTGGGAGGTGGTATGACCAGAGGGCAGATGAGTATCTACCAATTTGGGCACAACTTGAGAAAAAGTTTCTAACCGAGTTTGGCCTTCCCCCATCCAGACTCCTCTATTATAGCCTATCCACTTTGCCTCTACTTTTACAGTGGACCATCATTGGTACCTCTATTAAGGTGCTAAATCAATGCTGGCATTTTTTCAATCTCTCTCCTAGGAAAGACACTTCCCAACCTCTTACCCTTAATTTAAATATTAGGATCAGTGGTCTCCCGCTTCCCCTAGACTGGCTTCCTCAGCTGAGAGACTGCTGTGTGGATGATTTATTCTTGAATAACTCTCTTCTACCCTCTAGGGAGGTTCTGACCAAGTATAACATTCCTCAGAAGCACATTTTTAAAGTTTTTCAGTTACGACACTTAGTGGCTTCCAGCTTCGGCCCCAATCCCATACAGTCTCAAATTAAACCCTTCCTAAATCAGATACAGGAACAGGCAAGCAAGGCCCATAGTATTTCTAAGCTTTATTCTTTCCTATTGGACACTAAATTCCCAGACTCCCTGACTGACTCCAAATGCTGGTCCTCTCTTTTGCCAGACACCCTCCTAGATTGGGATCAGATTTGGGCAGACACATATCGGTATCTCTCTCAAGACAGACATAGACTCACCCAGTACCATATATTGAATAACATGTATTACACCCCAGTTAAACTGGTTAAATTAAATAGATTATCTTCAACTCTATGCACAAGGTGTGGCACAGTAGAAGAGAACCTGGTACACATCTTCTGGCATTGTGAGAAGGTGGCTCTGTTATGGCAGTCCATCCAATCTAACCTAGACCCTCTTCTGGGCTTAGATGATTTATTTCCTATAGAAGTTTGTATCTTAGGGATGTTTTCCAATATACAGGTGATGGAGCGTAGATTCCATATGGCTTTAATTTTGATTGTTGTTAAAAGATTGGTGCTTAGGCATTGAATGGACCAATTGGTTATCTTGTATGCAGAATGGATCAGTGAAATCTCTCTCTGCTTTCAGACTGAAAGGTTAATAGCAAGTTCTTGGAACTGTTTAGTTTCGTTTGAGCGGAAATGGGGCAAATTATATGCTCTTTATCTGAATTAGTGTCCTGTTGGGTACACCTCTAGCTACCTTGGCAACTGATACACCTTTATGCATCTTATATGTATCAGGATCAGCTCCCTTTCTTCCTTTTCCTTCCCTTTTTTTTTTCTTTTATAGAAGGCACATCCTGGGGGAGGGGGGATGGGGGCCTAGGGATTTGGGTGAGGGGGGTAGGGAGGATTTTTCATTGTTTTTCCAGAATCAGGGATCTCTGCAAAATGTTGTATATTGTTACACTGCAGCTGCCATACAGTTTATGTCATTGGTCATAATATGTTATCCCTGTACTATTCTCTTAGGTATATTACCTTTATATAAAATAATAAAGAAATATAATTTGCAAAAAAAAAAAGAACATTTCATTAGCAACTGATTAACAATACATCAGTTCAGCTGTCCATAGCACATCAATTTTGACAACCCAAGGAATTAAAATACCACAAACTAAACATTCCATTTAAAGTAATGCAAACATACCTTAAATATAGACAGCGAAAACACAATAGAACTACCCCAACAGCTTGGAAAAAATATAAATGTAAAAAAGCAGCTAACTTTGAATTGGAAGAAAAAAGAAAAGCATTGGTCCTTGAATAAAAGACTGATACAGTAACATTACTTATGCATGCTAAAGTCAGTTGGAAACACAATAATACCAGTAAATACCAATATTATTATATAATACCAGCAGAAACCTGGCTGCCTCCCCATCCCCACTGGCAACCATGGGTGTGGACATTGCAGTGTTTAGTCAGTTACTTACAATACCATGTATTTTGTACATTCCAGGTATGGAAATTGTTTTGAAATCTATTAATTTATCAGTTGCAGTTTGACAGGAGTAATTTATACTTTGATATGTCTTTGTGGATTACTGTAAGTAGGACAGATTAAATGAGAATGGAAGTGATGAGTGGGGGAGCATAAGACTGCAATAAGGTCAAATAATAGGCAATATGCTATGGCTAAATGGTATCCAGTGATCAAGGTGACCGAAATTGGGCGCCTACAAAAAACAGTGACTCAATTACAGTGCCTGTGTTCATGGCTACCAAGAAGGGGGGTAACTGGATACTGGAATGGGTGAAAAAAAGGCAATGGGAAGTAGCGGGTATATGTGCACGTGTGCACCCGTGGGGGGGGAGGCAGGGGAGGGATGGTATGTGGGAGAGGGTGTGGTGGGCAGCTGCTAAGATGGACTGCTGGCGTCATGGGGATGGTGTTCAGCTGGGAGGTGCAGGGTACAGGGTTCGGGTCCAGCACAGTGTGTTGTTTTTTTTGGCCGAAAGACGGCATGTATTTGTTTTTTACTTTTTCATTCCACTCCCCGACATGCACCCCCCTAGAGCTGAGAATCCATAAGTAGGAGGGTGCGGGGGCACATCCTCTGCATTAAGAATAAGACTTGAAGGTCTCATGCAACATTTTTGTTCATGCTGCAAGTGTGCATCACCGAAATAGAGTATTTACTGAACTTACTGTAAGTGAAGGTGCTGATGCATTTCTGGTACTTGTGTGTGACTGGTTTTTTATATGAGAGGTATTTTGTCTGTGAACCACCAGCCATTGGTGTTGCCATCCACAGCTACTGTTCACTTACTGTGTATACTGCTATGACAAAATCCATAGTACAAATGTTCAAAATATTTTAACTGCAAAATAAAATTCTGTATGCCATTTTAAAAATAATTAAACCTCTTTATTTTTGATGAGGATTCCATGCATCAGTTGGGTACTGACATGCAGCCCCTGCTACAAAACTTATCAAATGCCCTGCAAGTTGTACCCAATAGTACTGAAAAACACTTGCAGAACATGCATGCTGCGGACTAAAGCTTAGGACAAGGCTTGAAGCAACACTCATCACAGAACTTATGGACAGTAGGCTTCCAATTTGAAATGTTTGCTCCTCTTCACTAGATGATTTACACAGCGCAGAAGATGCACTCTTCCTTTTTATGTGCGCTACAAAGAGTGACTAATGGTTGCAGTAGCAGAGCTGAGGGGGGATGAGGGCAGTTGCCTCCCTTGAGCTTCTGGCTGGTACCACTCAGGAAGACATGTGGAATGTGACCACACTGTCACACACAAATGTGACGGAGATCAGCATCAGTCAAAGTTTGCAGCTTGGAAGCTTGGTGTGTGCATGCAGTGTGCTTGAGTTCAAGGGACAGTGCCTGTTGGTGGGTCAAAGAACCACTGCTCTCCTGTTTTGTGGTCAGTCTTCTCTTTTTTGCATTATTTAATGGACCAACCTTATTACTATTAATAAAAATTAAATCCTGTGGTTGGGTTGGAGGAGATACAGGAAAGAAGTGAGAGCATGAGGTGGGGGCCATGAGAATGGAAGAAGCCTGATGCAGATGAGGACTGCCAGCTGCTGAGTGAGAGAAAGGTGAAGGGGCGGTAGTGTGAGTCACATTAGTGAGCAAAATAATGAAAAAGTCAGTAAATTTATAAAAAGTCAGTCTTTAAAAAACAAAATTTTAAAGAGAAGACAGAACAGCTGGGCTAGGAGGTCAGAGGAGCGTGAGATGGTACCCATGAAATGCAGATAAGGGTTACCAGCTGTGTGACTCTCTTTGAGAGAGGAGGAGTGTGGTCTTTGGTATGAATAAAAACAAATTAGTCTTTTCTCATCTGGACCCTGGTCTTTAATTAAAAAATAAAAAAAATCCTGAGGAGGATTTTCAATAAGACCCAAAATCCACTGGAGAGTTTCTAAAACCCCAGAGTTTCTCAGCCACCCTGGATGTATGTAAAAATTGTTGGGATCCAATATGCAGAACTTTCACACATGTCCCAGTTTCTAACTTTGGAAATCTGGGTATCGTACTCCAGGATGATTTAAGTCAGAAATCTGAGTGCTGCTGTATTTGGCTACTAGATGCATGCTGGAGAGCAAACTGCTCGTATTTTGTGTAGGAAAACAGAGCAGCATGCAGGTAAGGCAGAGGTAAGTGCACATGCACATATGTAGAATGGCTCTCTTAAGCACATGTAGAATGGTGCACTTGCGCACATGTAGAATGGTGCACTTGTTCACTTGCATACAGCCCAAGCTACCTTCAGTTTGAAATGAAAAAGCTCTGGTCAGATGCACAGTGATGCAGTGTAAGCACCACTCTCAGTGCCCATTTACAGCCTCAATATCCCAAAATATTCAGCTCTCACTAGACTTAGTTTGTTTCAGTTCCTGCCCTCTTGTCAAACTCGGGACATATTTTTACATGGGGGGGACAAAATTATTGCTCCCATGAGCCTAAAATATACAAAAAAAGTGAAATCCTACTGGAACCTCCTTCATACACATCTTATGTGCCATCACCAGTGGGATCATTAGTTAAGTTGTGGATGTGAAATACAGTTCTTACAAGTTTCCAGAAGGTTGTTTACTTTCTTACCCATTGCAGGTTAAAAAAAACACTGGTTATGCAGCAGACCACATCACATTTTAAATTTTGCACTGACTTCCTGGGATCTGGGTGCCCCTGGTTGACTTCTGTGACCCCGCAGCCTCCAAACCTAGCTCCATCACTGAATGGAAGCCGTATGCACATATGATTATTCTTTCCAAAAATTAAACCTAAAACTTGCAAAGAATGGGGGGGGGTTCTTCCAGTACCGTAGTGCTTGCACACCATGCTCTGTACTATGCAGCTGAACTTTATTCAGGAATCTGTTTGGAAATAATTATTTTCTTTATGCCTCTGATGGGCCCAAGTGGGCAAAGAATAGGAAATTGAATATAACATGTAACCAAATGCAGGCTTCACGTTAGCCCCCAGTATAATGATGTTTGGGGGAACTACAGTAGGTAGTGATCACTAGTCAGCAGTTGTCTCAATGACAAAATTTCCCTCCCTCAAAGCTGATAAGGTTACTTGTTGATCTATGAGCTAGGAAGCACCAGTTCACCAAATACAGTAGCACAAAAGCTGGTTAGTGTATTGAAAGTGGCTCAGTCTCTAACAAGCCCTAATAGAGAGGTTATTTATTAAGGATGTAGGAAAAGAATTGTAAGCCTTTGCTGTGAAACTCTGGTTTGGATTTGGCTATGAATATTAAGCTGAGCAAATGTCCGCTGTAAGAACTCAATACATTTTTACTGGTTGGGTGGCATTGCATGCTGCATACATGCAGATGCATCCAGATGTCTGTGTCAAATTCCTAGACACTTGCACACATCTGCAACAGATTCTGCAGTTTATGGGATTTTTGCTGCAACTGCAGGAATTGCATCAGTTTTTCAAATGCAAGTGCAGAAATCCAACCGGAAGTCAGACTAACTCCCCTTGCAGATTTCTATAGCCGTGCCCAACAAATGGACCCAGGGCTTTAGATAGTTCACCCATTATATTTGAGCCCCAATTTTCCTTACTGCTGTTAATTCCACCTATAGTATCCTGGAATAATTTATGTTTTGCATCAGTTTAGTACAGTACGTACTGATTTGAGATTGCTAGATGATTATGCAGTAATAATTGACATACCAAGCTCAACCCTGTCTCATCCACATAGTTTTAATCACATTTTAAATAAATTTTATTTATTTTGTAAGAGGTGCTACTAGCATGTCACAAATATCAGAAACAATATCCAGTGCATCTCCCGAGTGCTGCTCATAGAAGCCTGTAAATCATAAATTTTAACATTTTCTATTTTTTATTCACTTCCTTTCTTCATTCCACAAATTTAAAAGGGGTTCATGGTTTTATAAATTAGGTTCATTTGAGCAGTGTTTTGGGAGCTGCACTGGAAACTGTTTTTGATATTGGCCACACACCAGTAGCACCCCTACAAAATTAAACAAGCATTTGTCAATGCCAAATGTTGATAGTGTTGGTCCGTTGAGATCGCTCAGTGTCCCTCTGTCACTCGCTCGTTGTGTTTCTCCCGGTGCTGCAGGCTGCTGTTTAGTACTGGGCTCCTGCCTGCATTGGCACCCTTTTCTGTCCACAAAGAAATCCACAGCTGACCCAACAGAGCTCTGTTGAGGTGGGTCACTGCTCCTCTCTGACTCGATCATTCTGTTTCTCCTGGCGCTGCAGGATGGCCTTTTGTACTGGGCTCCAGCCTCTGTTGGTGGCTTTTTATGCCCACAAAGAAACCTGCAGTCATCCCAACATGGGTCCATTGAGCTTGCTCACTCCCTCTCTGTCACTTGCTTGTTCCATTTTTGCTGGCGCTGTAGGCTGCCCTCTTGTACTGGGCTCCTGCCTGCATTGCCACCTTCTTCTGCCCACAAAGAAATCTGCAGCAGTCATGATAGAGTTCCATTGAGCTTGCTCATTCACTCCCCCCTCTTACTCATTAATTCTGCTTCTCCCTGCTGCAGGCTGCCCTTTTGTACTGGGCCTCTGCATGCATTGCTGCCTTTTTCTGTCCACAAAGAAATCTGCAGCAGTCCCAACAGAGCTCCGGTGAGCTCACTCACTCCCTTTCCCTCACTCGCTCATTCTGTGTCTCCCGCTACTGCAGACTGCCCTTTTGTATTGGGTTCCTGCCTGCATTGGCAGCTTTCTCTGCCCACAAAGAGATTTGCAGCAGTCCTGACACAGCTCCGTTGAGGTTGCTCACTCCCCCCGTCACTTGCTCATTCCGTTTCTGCCAGTGCTGCAGGATGGCCTTTTGTACTGCGCTCCTGCCTGGGTTGCCGCTTTTCCTGCCCACAAAGAAATCTGCAGCAGTCATGATAGACCTCCGTTGAGTTCGCTCACTCCCCTCTCTTACTCACTTATTTTGTTTCTGCTGGCACTGCAGGCTGGCCTTTTGTACTGGGCTCCTGCTTGCATGGCCACTTTTTTCTGCCCAGAAAGAAATCCACAGCAGTTATGATAGAGCTCCATTGAGGTTGCTCACTCCCCCTGTCTCACTCACTCATTCTGTTTTTCCTGGTGCTGCAGGCTGCCCTTTTGTACTGGGCTACTGCCTCTGTTGGCACCTTTTTCTGCCCATAAACAAATCTGCAGCAGTCCCGACAGAGCTCTGTTGAGCTTGCTCATTCCCCACTCTTACTCGCTCAACCCGTTTCTGCAGCCGCTCCAAGCTGCCCTTTAGTACTGGGCTCCTGCTTGCATTGCCACTTTTTTCTACCCACAAAGAAATCCACAGCAGTTATGATAGAGCTCCGTTGAGGTCGCTCACTCTCCCTCTCTCACTCAATCATTCTGTTTCTCCCGCTGCTGCAGGCTGCCCTTTTGTACTGGGCCCCTGCATGCATTGCTGCCTTTTTTCTGCCCACAAAGAAATCTGCAGCAGTCTCAATAGAGCTCCGTTTTCGCTCACTCACTCCTCCTCCCTCACTCGCACATTCTGTCTCTCGGCGCTGCAGGCTGCCTTTTTGTACTGGGCTCGTGCCTGCATTGACACCTTTTCCTGCCCACAAAGAAATCCACAGCAGTCCCGACAGAGCTCAGTTGAGCTCGGTCACTCCCAACCTCTCCCACTTCCTCGATTCTAATCTGTCCCAAACACTGATTTCTGACAGTGACTGCGGTATTCTGTGCCGGAAGTGCGAAAACATATTTCAGCCATGATGTGAAAAATGACAGCTGTATTGTTCATAAGGTGTGTAAAAATGGCAGTGTTGAAAACGTGGCAAGAAAATATTGTTAATTTGCGAAGTTACAAGTGTGCATGGAAACTGCACAACGCACACTCGTAACACAGTCATTTTATGGAGTTTCATCACAAAATTTTCAACATAGGCATTTTAGGACCTCTGCTCATGAACAGCATCAGTGTGATTTTCTTAATGTGTCCTGAACACTGCTTTTCCACAGCAACTGCGCTATTGTGCGTCGGAAGAGCGAAAACACATTTCGGCCAGGATGTGAAAAATGACAGCTGCATTGTTCATAAGGAGGTGTGAAAAAATGGCAATGTTGAAAATCTAAGTGAAAATATTGCAAAGTTGCGAAGCTACAGTGTGCGTGGAAACTGCATAGCGTGTATATAGCACTCCATTTTATGGACTTTCATCACCAAATTTTCAACATAGGCATTTTAGGACCTCTGCTAATAAACAGTGTCACTGTCATTTTCATAATGTGTCCCGAACATGGATTTCCCAAAGCAACCACGCTATTCTTCACTTGCTGACAGGAGAACACTGCACGCGGCTAGGCTTATCTCAAAATTCTGGTTAGGCTGACTGCCATCTTACCTAGTCACCTCTTTATCCGCCCTCACCAGTCGAAATACACCCTCCGATCTGAGGACATCCGCTCCCTCAATATACATTTCAGAAACACTGTGTCAGGCCAATTGGCTTTTTCATATCACCTACCTAAACTCTGGAACCTACTTCCAACCCAAATCCGCCACTCCTCCTCAATCTACTCCCTCTCATCTTCCCTAGCAAACTACCTAGTAACAAACTGCAACTGCACAAACCCCTGAGGGCCGGCCAAATTTATGCTGGTTTTATTCCGCCTTAGTATTAGCCTTTGCAAGTCTGCACTTACTCTGACTCAGCATTCTCTCACTCCTCTATTTCCCACCTCCTCCTCACCAATTCCTTCTATCCCCCCAAAACGCTGAAACTACGTTGTAGTTTGTAAACTGTACAATCTGCTAAATGTATATTTATATGCATATCAGTATATGTGTAAGTATTAGGTGTAATGTATCTATTATAGACCTAGTTATACATGGTTGTTAACCTAGCTGCTACTGCATGTATCATGTGCAATATTGTCTGTTATCCCAATCCCCTTCCCCCAGGATGTACCGTGAGATGAGCTTCTGCTCAGTGTAACTTTCCTGGTAAAACACTTCAATAAATAAATAAATTAAAAAAATTCTGCACCAGAAGTGCGAAAACACATTTTGGCCAGGATCTGAAAAATGACAGCCGTAAGGAGGTGCAGAACAATGGCAATGTTGAAAATCTGGAGTAAAAATATTATAAATTCATGAACTTAAGAGCGTGCGTGCAAACTGCGCAACATACGCTCATAACACAGTCATTTTATGGAGTATTGTCACCAAATTTTCAACATAGGCATTTTAGGACATCTGCTCATGAACAGAGTCACTGTCATTTTCGTAATCTGTCCTGAACACTAATTTCCCACAGCGACCGCGCTGTTCTGAGCTGGAAGTGCGAAAATACATTTTGGCCAGGAAGTGAAAAATGACAGCTGTGCTGTTCACAAGGAGATGTGGAAAAATGCCAATGTTGAAAATCTGGTATGAAAATATTGCAAATTTGCGAAGTTACTAGCGTGCGTAGCAACTGCACAATGCACACTTGTAAAACAGTCATTTTTTGGATTTCTTCCACCAAATATGCAACATAGGCTTTTTGAGAGCCCACCTAATGAACACTGGCACTGTCATTTTGTTAATCAGTCCCAAAAGGTGATTCCATGCAGTGACCGTGAAATCACCGTTTGGGGCTGATTAATGCCTTGACAGTGGCAGAATTCATGAGGAGGGGTCCCAAAAACCCCATGATGAAACTCTGGTGCCACAATTCCAAAAAATGACTGAGATCATCACTCTGGGCTCCAGAGGTAAGTATGGGGTGAGGGGGTGTGGGGAGGTAGGGTACGCAGTGGGAGGGTGTGGGTTGCAGAAGGGGGGTGCAGATGGCGAGGGACCGTTTTCTTCATTTTAGGATTAAAAAAAAGATGTTACAGGACTTTTTTTTTTTGTACTTTTGGCATGCCGGGTGGGATCCCAGCATGCCACCTGTGTGTTTTGGGGTAGGGGGCACTGGAGCCAATGGGGATTGGGCACCCCTATCGGCACATGTGGGGGCTCATGAGCCGAGGTTGGGCACCCACAGCACACCTGAAATGGAGATAGCCTGACAGGGATTGGGCACCCCACCGGCAAACACAGAAGGAGGGGGGGACATAAGCCGAGGGGGACTCGGCACCCCCCTCGGTACATAAGAAATGGGGACTGGGCTCCCCATCAGTAACAGCCCTGCAATGAGGGGTCACTTCCTGATTGCAGTGGATGATGCTGCAATGACAAGGCAGCCCCTGATTGCAGTGGCTAAAACTTTAGAAGGTCGTGGCATGCTGGCTGAACTAGTGTCAGCAGTAGCATGCTACACCATTGGTGACAGCGGGCCAAGCCTTTAAAGGCTGTGGAGGCATTGGCCACAACAGTGCCATGCCTCCACAACCTGCTTCTTGCAAAAGCTGCCACAATATGTTTCCTGTGCTTGCAAGCAATCAACATAACAAATGTACAAGAAATGTAATTACAACTCTGTGGATGAGCCATGGTTAACCTTGTTGTCATTACTTACCAGATGACTGGGGTGGAGTAGCCATCTCCTACTTAACATTCTCCCCACTAGCCTCCTGCAAGCTCCTTGTGGGTCAGCACGCTATTTAAAAAATGAAGCCAGAGAGTGGTGTATCTCTTGAACCTAAAAGTTTTAGATTTTTAATCGGTGTATTTTTTATACAAGCACAAAAACAGCGTAACAATAGGGAGGAGTTTATGCAATTTGCATAATAAGTAACTTAAAAACTAGTATAGTGAAGCAGTGCAATGGCATACAGGGCTGAGGTGCTTGTGCCGCGCCTGCCACCACGCTGGCAGCCTGGGTTCAAGAACGACCTCAGGTTGTTGGGAGTCAGTCGGGCAAGTGGATTAAGTGTCCCAGGGACAGTTCTCCTCTCCCAATGAGGGGTGGCTAAGCGGCCTTGGCCTTTGACTGCAACTGGGTGGAAGCCCCAATTAGTGCAGACTCCAAAATGTATCCACAGATTTACTAGAAAGTATGAAAACCCTGCTATATGCATTTTGAAGGTTGCATATTCCAATATTACTATGTAACTATCAATAATAATTAGGAAATGAGCGTCCACAGCAAAGAATCCATGCTACAATGATCACAAGATTAATATCTATGAGGCAACCCTTAAATGTTAGTTAAAATATTGGTAAACAACTGCCCAGAATGATTAATAGTGCTAAATTAATGGCCAAATAACAATGCTGTCTTCAGATATGCAAATACTTTATAAACACCATCATATAACTTTGATTACAAGATTTATTCCATATGTTAGTATTATTAAATTAGTTTCAAATCTATCTGCACACTATACACAATAAATTAATTTCTAAATCAAAATGTACAGTATAGCTATAAAAGAATCAATTTTTATAAGTAAATTGTTTAATAAACACCTTCTTAGGTGTTCTACTATTAATTTTATACCTTATGCTACAAATATTATGATATTCTTAATAACCTTATATATTCATGTGTTTTGGCTATTAGATCCTTTACTCACAAAAGAGATTACATATAGAGATGTTGCAAAGTTTTAATTCACAGGCAAAGTTAAGGCAAAGTCAGCAAATTCACATTCTAGGATAATTTTGCAAAGTTTTTCCATTTTATAGGAAATTCGTCATTGGCAACTTCACCTTGCAACTTCACCCATAACTTCTCCTTGGGGTACACCAAAGCAGAGTTGGGTCGATTCATCTTGCAACTTCACCTGTAACTTCTCCTTGGGGTACATCAAGGTGAAGTTGGGTCAAAATGAAGCTACTAATACACAAATGTCTCAATGTCAGCAGTCCCTAGCACCACCCACTCTGCAGTCTGAAAACTCTGTGCCTCCCCCCCCCACCCCGTGGCACCACCACCACAAGCTGCATCCACTCCTCAATCTCAGTCAGGAGCAAGTATGACATTTTCTGACCAGTTTCTGTGATCCAGTTACAATCTTCACTGTCAGTGTAGCATGCTGGCAAATACACAGATTGTTGCTACCACTGCAATTGGGCTTACTACAATGTTTTCCCCTAGCCAGAGTCAAATACTACCCAGGTACCTGTGCCCAATATACTGTAATGCACAGAAAGGAGCTACCAGCTGTTTAGTCACTGATCTATATATCCATACTGGGGACCTATTATCCAGGTCAGGCTCAGTGCCACCACACCCCCAGCAGTCAAGGAGACACCAGCAACTTCCTACCAGAGCACTGTTCCTGAGCCAGAGAGTTGGCTACTTCTCAAACTGAGCCTCTTGTGGCCACCTCCCCCAGCACCAATCCACATGGAAACCAAAAGAATAATTTGGTAACACAAATGCCATCACCTCACTTCCACCAACTACTCCTTTTGGGTTTTCTAAGTATAATTCAGTACATTTTATCAACTTTGTCTGAAACTTGGTATGAAGGTAGTCCAAGAGGAGGGGCATATTTGTTGCATTTTTGATGATTATCAACCTTAACTTGTCGATTTGACACCATGGTGAATTTGGGAAAAGTGATTTTGGGGTGCTGTGCATACCCCATGAATTATTCCAGGGGCTTTGTGTTACTATTGTAGTACTCATTGACATCTTTGTTTGGATATATAGATCATCCCTTAACTCTAAAGACTGGTGGAGTTGCAGCTTATTAAAGTTGCAATGTTATCCTATGCGACTTTAGGGTTAGGGTTATGGTTAGAATTAATGTGGTCACTTCCAGCTTATGCAATAAACATGTCCCCTGGGGCAAGCAGGGAACCACATGGGTACTGGGTGCCACAGGAACATCTCATGGCAAATCACTGGGTCGAATGGGAGGAAAAGCAAATGAAAGTAGCGAGTGGGGGTGGTGAAAGTGGTGTCCCATCCATGCTGGCAGGAGTTCATAGAGGGTGTAAGGGAAGTTCCTGTGTCATGGTGGGGTGGCAGGCACACCCTCTGGAAGCAGTAGCACCCTCTTGAAGTTCAAGCTCTTCCTGAACTAAAAGCACCAGCAGCACCTGCTCAGCCACCAGTTTTTTTTTTTTTTTTTTACACAAACAATACACAGCAGAGTTTTCAGGGACTAAGGGGACACACACAAGACAAAACATCTCAGGCAATGATAATGACATTACTGTGTACACAAAAAATTGCTAACTTCAATCAATAAGCAAGGCATTTATGGAGAACTTTGGAGCGCGGACACTCCTTTGTTTACTCACTACTGTTTTTATTTGTTGTGCCATGTACCATTGGACTGGGTATGATTAAATATGCCAGGTTAGTCATGTTTATGTCAGGGTTTACTTGTCTAGTTTATGTAACTTGGATTGTTCATCATTGACTGTCTCTATTAAGCCATGTACTATTGGACTATTTGTACTATGTTTTGTTCTGTACTCTCATGGGTCATGCCTGAGAATAGTCATTTTATGGCTAATGCACTTACCCGGTAAACAAAAACTAAATAAATATATATTAGGTTACTTACGGTACCAGACACCCATTAGCGTCACCAAGAGTGTATCTATGAGTATGTGAGAAGCACAGTATTGTAAGTCATGCACAGAGATGCACATTATTGGAATTGTTGTTATTGGACAAATAATGTGAATCAGTGTAATTGTTGTTATTGGGGGGCTCCACCCCCCACACCCACGTCAATAATCCCTGCAAATAATGAGAATTAGTGTCATTGTTGTTATTGGGTGGCTCCGCCACCCCACATCCCTAGCAAATAATGTGTATGTCGGTATCTTATACTGACACTGAGCGATTAATATGTTAAATTAGTGATGGGGGTGTGGGGGCAGAGCCTCCCAGTTACAACAATAATTCAACAATAATTCAAATTCCATGACACCAGTACCAGAAGGCAACTGTTTAACAGTATATGCAACACAAAAATAGGTGTGGACACGCACATCAAAGTAAGATGGCATTGCTTTGAGCATTCACACCACAAAACTGTGAACTTGACACATTACACTGACAATGGGGGGAAAAAATAACAGCTCGCTGAGCACAGTTACACTGCAATTACAGAAAAGAGCTGTTAATGGGCAAACCTTGCAAGAGTAGAGTTGATCTCAGCAATGATGAACAATGGCTGTTTCTCTGTATAAATGTGCCATGTTCTAAGCACTACAATCATATTTGCCCAGAGGAGAAATGAGAATGGAGCCCGCTACTTTTTTCGGCATTGCGGGGTTCAGCGGTACCCTTGCATCATCATGTGTGGTAGGTACCTGTGTGTGTGTGTCTGTGTGTCTGTGTGTGTGTGTGTGTGTGTGTGTGGTGCGTAATATTGTCCCTGAATAGTCAGGATATATATGTGTTTTGAGATACTGTGCAATAAATGTCTAATATTCTAGAACGTGTAAGTGTGAATTTGGGACCCCAAATAGCAGTGGTGTCCCGTATGCTGGAGTTGGGATATAGGTGTTTTGAGATACTGTGCAATAAACGTGTAATATTCAAGAATATGTAAATGTGAATTTGGGCACCGGTGGTGTAATAAATTGTGTTCTTGTTGATAATTCTTCTAATGTGTTGTTATTTCATTTTTAACTGCAACTGTGCAACTCTGTGGAGGATGTTAGACTTCATGCCTGCGTGATCGCAGCCACACCATAGTATGTGGAGTTTTCAGAAAAGTGCACGAGTGGTCCAACGTTCTCCACAAATGCCATAAGCAAAAATAAAATCAATATAGTCTAACTACAGTGACAAAAATAATTCAGTAAAACACACCTAACTGTTCTGCAGAACTCAAATTATAAACCAAAGAAAACAGGAATAAAATTCACATGAAACATTGACTACAGCAGTACTAGTACTGCTAAGACAGAAAAGGCTGCCTAACCTGCCTTTTTCTTGTTGGAAGTTGCTGCAGCCAAAATCTCCTCCACCCCATAGCACTGCCTCACTACACAGTACAGAAAATGAAACTACAACTTTAAACTAACTAAATCACAAAATATACCACAAATACTTGTTGATCTGGAGGCACAAGGCACAAGTCACAGTAGACACTTATTGGAGTGATTTGTTGGGGAAAAAACTGTGTGTTTTAAATGCTTTCCAAAGATGTTTAAGCACAACGATAAAGAGCACACTTGACACCAATTGTTTCTTCTTCTCGCTGCACTGAATTCAGCCTCCGTATGGCAACACAGCTCACTGCAATACCATGTGACCTCCAATCCCATGGATCATTGCAAACATTGCGTTAGAGCCAGAATTCCCAGGCAAAGTTCACAATTTCACCATTTTCAAAGTTCACCTTTAAGGAGAAGTAAAACTTTGCCTTAAAGGAAAACTTTATGAATTCGGTAAAATTTGTAAATTTCTCTGTGGACCACCTCTAAACACGTTTGGTTCATTAGTAGCAATTTACTATAAATTAATAAGAATCACAGTCTAAGTACAGTTATTAGGTCTTCTGTTGTTCTATGGTACTTTTCTGTGAGTTTCTTGGATAAAAACAAGAAAGAACTACAAAGCAATAATAAGGGTTTCTGGCACATATCATGCTTACAAGAAGACACTCTTACAACAGTAAGACAGCCACTGACCCTACATGCATATTTATTTACCACAAATTATGTTAAATATTTCTGTGTATATAACGAAGTTGTTAAGAGGCACACAATACGGGTACATTCGGATACTAAGCTCATGGGCATCATTATTTAGCAATAATGAAACAGCTTTAAAAAGATATATAGACTGCATAAAGCAAAACAGTATCCCTCACAGATGAAAGTACAATATAATACAAATATTGATGGTAGTTGAAGGATATAGGGGGACCTTATTGACCCTGCGAGATGGACTATTGACTGATAATTGCTGCCTGATGGCTAAGGGCAATATGACTATTAAAAGTCAATAGTTAATCTAGAGGGTTCAACATTTCCCCCACAATATCCCAAAGACTCTGGTCAATATCTGTTTTATGAAAAGTTCTTTACATGATTATGTTTGTTCTACTCCCCATTCCTCCCCTTAACTGCTGTAGTTGTTTGGAGGTTGCACTATGCCAGGAGTGAATCAACCAGTAGGAAAAGAAGAGGAAAGCCCTAAGTTAGTCTGTGGGGTTCCTCACAGTGTTATCACTCCATACTTTCACCTGCAGTGTAACAGTGGAAGGACTGGGGGACAGCATAAGGGTGGCCAGCAAACATCTCCCACCTGCTTCAGAGGCTACAGTCAGCAGCAGTAACAGACTCAGTGTCCCAGATAGCAGCAGCAAGTGTTCAGGCACTGACCTCTGCATCATCCACTAACAAATAGTTTTCCTAAATGTGTACCAATGCTGCTAATAAAGAGAATGTCTCCACTTTATGGTAAGGGCAGTCAGGCACTCCAAAGATGGCAATTTTGTGAACAGGAAAGAGGGAATGGAGCATGGGAGCAATCCAGGAGTGCTCAGATTTGGTGACTGGCTCCATTTAAAACAAAAGAGATTGTATCCATGTGCCAGTGCAGCAGGTAACAGTTTTTGAAACTGTTGCCTTTTGCTAGGACCATTGTCCATTGCTAGGGATTTTAAGGGCAATAGTGCCAGCTATTTCTGGTCAAGTGACCAAGTTTGGGCCATCACAGGCCAACGTTTGATCTAAGTGTAATAATAAAATGTGTACATCAATGTTGATGGTGAATGAAGTACTTGAATAAATTAGAGACTAAATAGCAGCATTCAGGAAAAGTGCAAGGAACCAGGGAAAACAGATAGAATTACCTCTGACATCTGACAATTTACTTAGTATTTAGCATACAGAATGTAACACCTTAAGATTTTGAAGTTGCCATGAGAAATATATTTCCTTCTATCTGCCTCATTTTATGTATGTGTATGTTCATAATGTAATATAAATCTGCTGTACCATTTATGTAAGTTTTACAGGTTTTAACTTAATAAAATATGTTGTTTCAGTGCAAGTTATCCAAGAACTGTCTCTGTGCTCCTTTTTCTGAGACCTTTTGCCAAAGTGGTGCTCCATCTGACTGTGAAAAGTTTTGTTACTTACCAGTAACTGTAGCTCTTCCGGAGAATCACTTCCATCAACCCAAACCATTGGAACTGTACACCATCCTTATCAAGATCAGTTGGAAATTTTTGCCTTGCAGCGCCACCCACGTTGATGCACATTGGCACCATCTTTATAACACTGGCAACCCCATACTGCCTCAGTTTCATGCTGAACAGAATCTCAGAGTCATATTATATGACAGGAATGGGGCCCAGAACCATGAGTTGGCACATAGGAGAGAAGATGATTCCAGAAAAAGAAAATCCATCAAGGTTGCAGAAAGGAAAATAACCAGCGTACAACAACAAGCATGTCTTCTACAGTATACCACCTGATATATAGAAAGGGGTATGTGTGAGGGTGGGTGAGCTGTCGTTCTATGGAGGAGATTCTCTTGACATTTTGCTTATAACCAGCCTCTCTCTTTTCACTCAGCTCAAGGCCAATTACTAGAAAGCACTCAGAGTTAAGCCTGACTCTGAGAGTTGTCCTCTGGGGAATTCTGCTTGCAGTGTTTGTGCTGTGAGTGGCCTGACTCAGCTAGAAGCAGGAAAATTTAATATGCTTATTAATGGTTCAGTTCTTCCTCTAGCAAACTATTAGAGGGGAAGGCAAGCTATGGGGGAAGCCCTGAGGAGAGGTATATGCAGGAAGAGAACATCAGCAGCATCCAGCTACTCCAGCTACAACTAAGATCAGAGGGCCCAGGGATGGTGGCAGGATGCCTGGGTCTGGGTGTCACTGCTCCCCTCTGGCAAGGTTTCTGGAGGCCTGGAACCCAGTGGGGGTTCCATTGGGATGGAAACCCCATGTCTACAGCTTGGAGAAAACAGACTACAGCAGCCTTGCCTCTAGGAACCAGAATATCGAGACCGGTAGGGCACCATAGAGATTTGTGGAGGGCAGCCCCTCAAGGGAGGTTGCTGGGATCCTGCAGATCCACTTCCACCATAAAGACTGCTTGAAAGAGTGCGTTGCCTGAAAGAGAGCACATTTGTCAGAAAGCCTTGCATGGAGGATGCCGTATATGTGTGAGAGACAAAGCCTAGGCAAAATGTGTAACTCCCTGGGCAGTGTAGCTGAATGAGTGGGTCATCAGGAGAAGAGGGCCTGGCAAGAGTTGTGGCCAGTACAGTAGCAGCCACAGACACTGCCAGCTATTTCCTGAAATTTCTGTGATATTTCCAGATATATCTAATGCTTTCTCCATTTCTATAGTAGGGGCAGCAGAGAGAAACTCTTCAGAAATTTCACAAAATATCTGGAAATAGCTGGCAATGTCTGTGGCTACAACTGTAAGTCCCCAAGATGGGGCCAGGCTAGGGAGCCTGTCCTTTGGCCATGAGGATCATCCATGACGTAGCTTGAGGGAGGCACACACAACCAGACCAGCTAGTTCAGTACTACAGAGTAGATCCTAGTCTTATTTTCATGTTTTAAATTGATGCCACCGTCTGGCACAGTATTAAGCACTGGTATATTTTGCCACTAGTGTAGTGCTCACCCTGCCTGGGAGATGCTCCTACACACTGGCCTTGTGAGTAACAAGGCTCCAAAATTCCTGATCATATTGTGTCAAAAAAAACAGCAGAAAACCCCTATTGATCAAAGAGAGTTAAATTAATTTTCTAACTGTGGGTACAGTGCATGTGTACCAGTTGTGGGGTGTTTTGCCTAAATGTTAAGTGTGAGTACAATGAGAGTGTACTAATTGTAGGGATTCACCGTGCTAAGTGGGAGAAGTGGCTAGCAAGGGAAATGCCTTTCATTTGCTGTGTAACACCAAAACAGCATAATAAATGCATCCTGCTTGATCTCATCTCCAGTTTGGGTCTCTGTTTGTGTGAGGTCTTACAATATTTTTGCTCATGCATGGTAAAGGTGCCCTGGTCCACCCGCCCCTGACCCATGATGGCAAAGGTAGTGGTTTTCATGGCATAAGGTGAGTGCTCCTTTGAGAGACAACACCACTTAAAATGCCTAGACACAGTGGGGTACCTGGCAGTTACACACCATAAGTGGTAAGTAACAAAACTATCTTCCTTGAGGACATCTATACAGCCACAAATATGGAGTAATTCCCACACAGTACATAAAGTAAAGTAGGAGGAAGTCCCTAAAGTAAGGATCTGTATGACCCAATGAGAGTAAGCCTTGGAGGAAGATAATTCCAAAGCTAGCCACCAAGTCCAGACTGTAATATTCTGAAAAAGTGTAATCAGACCTCCATGTATCAGTGAGCATATGTCAGCAGAAGAGACATTTGAAAAACAAGGCACAGAAGTGGCCATTCCATATGTGATGTGTCTATGAACAGTACCAGAAAGCTCCTTAACATGCTTCCAGTAACAAAATAAAATGCAAGATGACAACCATTTTTGAAAAGCATTGCTTCAAGACAGTGGTGCCCACCATCTAGGCAGTGAATGAAATGAAAAGTTAGGAGGTCTTTCTGCAGTTCTTTGTATAGTTAAAATAGACATATAAAAGCTCAATGAACATCATGCGAATGCAGGAGGAGTTCTCTCGCATTGTGAGGAAAAGGAAAGAAAGCAGTTGCCTCCCTTGAGCCTATGGCTGGTGCCACTCAGGAAGACATGTGCAATGTGACCACACTGTCACACACAAAAGTGTCGGATATTAGCATCAGCCAGAGTTTGCAGCTTGGAAGTTTGGTGTGTGAATGCAGTGTGCTTGAGTTCAAGGGACAGTGCCTGTTGGTGTTAGTTGCTGGGTCATAGAACCACTACTCTCCTGTTTTGTGGTCAGTCTTCTCTTTCTTGCATTATTTATCTGGACCAACCTTATTACTATAAATAACAAGTTCTAGCAGAACCACTATGACTGTGAATGCATTAACTAGATAAGGGTGCTTCATGGGCTTAAACGTAAACATTTATTTATTTATTTGTTTTAAAAATATCAGATTTACAAACCTTTGAGTCGGAGACTCATTTACAAAGACACCTCATTGAAATTAATACAAAGACAGCACAGTTAACAAGTCCAAAAACAATGGCTCGGAGAGCAGACAGTTATAACAATCATTCACTGGAGATACATGGGTAGCAGTAGATAAACAGATTACATAGTTTAGGCACACAGGCACCACATCAAGAAGGCTGATGCAGTTCAAACAATTTACAATAGCTAAAGCAAATAGACATCAGGAGTCAAAGAGAAGCCCAGAGTGTTCACATGAAGGCTGTTGCATACACTAACTGAATCAAAGTATAGTACATTGAGAAAGGGCATATTTAAGCAATAAGGCATGAGAGGGTGTGTGTTATCATGTAATAACGTCACTCCTGGGGTGGGTTGCAGCACGAGGTAAAGCCAAGTATTTATTTGTTTATTTATTTGCATGTATTTATTTGATCCACTGGATCAGCAATAGTTGCACAAGCTGTGCACAGTGCAGATTTTACAGCACTGGTCCTTGTCTGGTGATAGGGATTTACCCATTCCACACTGCATATGGCTTAGTGATATACTGTACAGATGGCTGCAGAGTCTAACCCCTTGAAGGTTGAAGTTTCAGAAAACCATTATGCTACAAATATGAAGACTCACTCCCTCCCTCACCCCCCAGTCACAATTAATCCTCTACCAAAGTCATGCTTAAATACTGGTGCCTCTACATCCATGCCACCAAGCTTTTAATGCCAACATGCTTCTTCTGCTGCTGCTGCTGCTGTGAGTTAAACTCTTCATTTAAAAACATTTTGTTGAGAAATTGTTGCTTTAGTATATACATGGTCAGGAAAATGAATTTGTAAAAGAAACCAAAATCCCCATTTATCAGTTCATTCAATCACAATACAGCATGTTATGAATTTTTCAGATTCTATGTACATCATACCCTACCTACTTACCACATATAAACTCAACTATATAAAAAAATAATTCTAAGCACTTTTTTTTACCAGAAAAGGCACACTAAGCTGAAAGCTTGTTTACAGGTGTGACCTGGGAGCACAAGGAAGTTAAGTGATTTGTGTAGGGTCACACAGTATGCAAGTGGAGGCTGTGGGAGTCAAACCCAGTTCTCCAGGTTTGTAGCTCAGAGCCTTAAACCACTGCCTACTTAACCATTTACAACATGGTTATTTAGTAGCTGTTGCCTTACAGAAACCCCAGTTAGCTAGCTCTCCCCTGGACTGGGAAGGGAGAAGCCCAAGAGGGCGGGGAGGCAGCAAGGTCAGCTACCTGGGTGGGGACTGACCAAAGGAGCAGACTTGAAAGCCCACTAGGCCTATTCTGATGGCATTTTTGTATGTTAGTATGCTTAATACACCAACACCATGAACCATAAAACAGATGGCTGCCGTAACTAGGGAGGCAGTATAGCACATTGGTTTAAGACTCTTCTCTGCAAATCTGGAGATCTACGTTTAAATCCTACAGCCCCCACACAAATGTGGAGTATCTTTTTAAGAAAGTATAAAATACTGTGAAATGATTTTAAAGCAGTGCACATGCTAAATCCTACTGCCACATTCAAAACACCATACCCTACCTACTTATCACATATAAACTCAACTATATTAAAAAAATAATTCTAGGCACTTTTTTTTTTTACTAGGAGAGACACACTAAGCTGAAAGCTTGTTTACAGGTGTGACCTGGGAGCACAAGGAAGTTAAGTGATTTGCACAGTGTCACACAGTGTGCAAGTGGGGGCTATGGGAGTCAAACCCAGGTCTCCAGGTTTGTAGCTCAGAGCCTTAAACCACTGCCTACTTAACCATTATAACACGGCTATTTAGTAGCTGTTGTCTTACAGAAGCCCCAGTTAACTAGCTCACAGATATGTCTGTGCAGTGAAGAATAGTACAGAACAGAACAGAATATATATAACCATTTACAACACGGTTACACTTATATATAATACATACTTCTCAAACTTGAAAGAAAAAATACACTTTATCATCAAAGCCTGTATTTACCAAGTACTGTGCCCATGTTTAAAATAATTTGAACCCCCCCAAAAAAATGTGCCCTGACATGAAACTGCAGGTTTAACTGTAAAGACAATTAAAAATTGTATTTCTAAATGCATTGCTAACACCAATGCTTCATGATTAAAACAATTTCAACCCCATGACAGATTGCATTCTGGGAAGATTGCCTTAGCAAGATGCTATAAAAAACAGAAAAACAGGTTTAATGGAGTGAAAGCTGACATCCTATTTCTAGTGTCCATGAGAAAAGATAAGATATTTAAGATCTTTTTTATGTCAGCTCTGATCAGAATAGCTTTTAAAATCACATTTGATTGAATTAGACCAAAACTAACTAAAGGTAGAATTTATTTGTTAACCTTGACCTTTATTCAAGTAAATAAATTCTCTTGTAACAGTACTGAAAACTAAAACTAAAAACCTATATCTCTTGCTAAGTGTTTAAGAAAACATGTGGCTCTTACTGTAAATTAGAATGTGTGTCTAGGTTTCCATCTGAGGCCCCATATGGCTCTGATAATCATTTGAATGATTTTTAAGTCAATTTGAAGGCATTAAATATCATCTCTTCTGTTCTGCTCTGTACTGTTCTCCACTGCGTGTCCCAAACTAATGTATCTTGTTACAGCATGCTAGAGCTATCTCATGCCCCACCCACATGAATCAGAAAAAAGTTTGGGGTGGAGGCGAAGGTGGACCTTACTCCCAAAAAAACTAATGCTGCCTCCCACTACTCAGGTTCCAGTTCTTGTACCACCCATTTAAGAAAGAAAATAGTACCCTGCAACAATTGACTAACATGAAATCATATTTATTTGAGGGCGGAAAACATTGCTTGGAGGAGGGTAAGGTGGAGGAGACTATTTACACCTTCAGTCAGTTCCATGGACAGAAAACATGACATCACTCCTTTTGTACATTCAATACTCCTGTAGGTTCCGCCCACGGTCGTAAAAATTAAATCCTGTGGTTGGGTTGGAGGAGATACAAGAAAGAAGTGACAGCGTGAGGTGGGGGCCATGAGAATGGAAGAAGCCTGATTCAGATGAGGACTGCCAGCTGCTGCGTGAGAGAAAGGTGAAGGGGAGGTAGTGTGAGTCACATTAGTGAGCAAAATAACTAAAGAAGTCAGTAAATTTATAAAAAGTCAGTCTTTAAAAAATAAAATCCTAAGGAGAAGACAGAAGAGCTGGGCTAGGAGGTCAGAGGAGTGTGAGATGGGACCCATGAAATGCAGGTAAGGGTAACCAGCTGTGTGACTCTCTTTGAGAGAGGAGGAGTGTGGTCTTTGGTGTGAGTAAAACAAATTAATCTTTTCTCATCTGGACCCTGGCCTTTAATTAAAAAAAAAAAAAATCCTGAGGAGGATTTTCAATAAGACCCAAAATCCACTGGAGAGTTTCTAAAACCCCAGAGTTTCTTGGGGCCCAATAGCCCCCAGCCCCCCTGGATGTATGTAAAAATTGCTGGGATCCAATATGCAGAATTTTCACACATGTCCCAGTTTCTAACTTTGGAAATCTGGGCATCATACTCCTGGATGATTTAAGTCAGAAATCTGAGTGCTGCTGTATTTGGCTACTAGATGCATGCTGGAGAGCAAACTGCTCATATTTTGTGTATGAAAATAGAACAGCATGCAGGTAAGGCAGAGGTAAGTGCACATGCACACATGTAGAATGGTTCACTTACGCACATGTAGAATGGTGCACTTGCGCACATGTAGAATGGTGCACTTGTTCACTTGCAGACAGCTCAAGCTACCTTCAGTTTGAAATGAAAAGGCTCTGGTCAGGTGCACAGTGATGCAGTGTAAGCACCACTCTCAGTGCCCACTTACAGCCTCAATATCCCAAAATGATCAGCTCTCACTAGACTCTGTTTGTTTCAGTTCCTGCCCTCTTTTCAAACTCGGGACATATTTTTACATGGGGGGGACATAATTATTGCTCCCATGAGCCTAAAATATACAAAAAATGCTAAATCCTACCAGAACCTCCTTCATACACATCTTATGTGCCATCACCAGTGGGATCATTAGTTAAGTTGTGGATGTGAAATACAGTTCTTACAAGTTTCCAGAAGGTTGTTTACTTTCTTACCCATTGCAGGTTAAAAAAACACTGATTATGCAGCAGACCACATCACATTTTAAATTTTGCACTGACTTCCTGGGATCTGGGTGCCCCTGGTTGACTGCTATGACCCCCAGCCTCCAAACCTAGCTCCATCACTGAATGGAAGCCATATGCACATATGATTATTCTTTCCAAAAATTAAACCTAAAACTTGCAAAGAATGGGGTGGGGTTCTTCCAGTACCATAGTGCTTGCACACCATGCTCTGTACTATGCAGCTGAACTTTATTCAGGAATCTGTTTGGAAATAATTATTTTCTTTATGCCTCTGATGGGCCCAAGTGGGCAAAGAATAGGAAATTGAATATAACATGTAACCAAATGCAGGCTTCACGTTAGCCCCCAGTATAATGATGTTTGGGGGAACTACAGTAGGTAGTGATCACTAGTCAGCAGTTGTCTCAATGACAAAATTTCCCTCCCTCAAAGCTGATAAGGTTACTTGTTGATCTATGAGCTAGGAAGCACCAGTTCACCAAATACAGTAGCACAAAAACTGGTTAGTGTATTGAAAGTGGTTCAGTCTCTAACAAGCCCTAACAGAGAGGTTATTTATTAAGGATGTAGGAAAAGAATTGTAAGACTTTGATGTGAAGCTCTGGTTTGGATGTGGCTATGAATATTATGCTTAGCAGATGTCAGCTGTAAGAACGCAATACATTTTTACTGGTTGGGTGGCATTGCATGCTGCATACATGCAGATGCATCCAGATGTATGTGTCCTATTCCTAGACACTTGCACACATCTGCAACAGATTCTGCAGTTTATGGCATTTTTGCTGCAACTGCAGGAATTGCATCAGTTTTTCAAATGCAAGTGCAGAAATCCAACCGGGAAGTCAGACTAACTCCCCTTGGTCTGACTTCCCAGGCAGAGTTCTACAGCCATGTCCAGCAAATGGACGCAGGGCTTTAGATAGTTCACCCATTATATCTGAGCCCAAATTTTCCTTACTGCTGTTATTCCACCTATAGTATCCTGGAATGAATTATGTTTTGCATCAGTTTGTATACGGTACGTACTGATTTGAGATTGCTAGATGATTATGCAGTAATAATTGACATACCAAGCTCAACACTATTTCATCCACATAGCTTTAATCACATTCTGAATAAATTTTATTTATTTTGTAAGAGGTGCTAGTAGCATGTAACAAATATCAGAAACAACATCCAGTGCATCCCCAAGTGATGCTCATAGGAGCCTGTAAATCATAAATTTTAAGATTTTCTATATTTTATTCACTTCCTTTCTTCATTCTATGATTTTGAAAGGGGTTCTAGGTTTCATAAATTAGGTTCCTTCGAGCGGTGTTTTGGGAGCTGCACTGGAAACTGATTTTGATATTGGCCACACACCAGTAGCACCCCTACAAAATTAAACAAATGTATAAGAAATGTGATTACAACTCTATGGAGGAGCCAAAGTTAAACTTGTTAAGTCATTACTTACCAGATGACCAGGGGTGGAGTGGCCATCTCCGACTTAACATGCTTCCCACTGGCCTCCTGCAAGCTCCTTGTGGGTCAGCACTCTATTTAAAAAATGAAGCCAGAGAGTGGTGTATCTCATGAACCTAAAAGCTTCAAGTTTTAAATCGGTCTATTTTTTTATACAAGCACAAAAACAGTGTAACAACAGGGAGGAGTTTATGCAATTTTCATAATTAGTAACTTAAAAACTAGTATAGTGAAGAAGTGCAATGGCATAAAGGACTGAGTAGCTTGTGCCTCGCCTGCTGCCATGCTGGAAGCCTGGGTTCAGGAACGACCTCAGGTTGCTGGGAGTCAGTCAGGCAAGAGGATTAAGTGTCCCAGGGACAGTTCTCCTCTCCCAGTGAGGGGTGGCTAAGCTGACTCAGCTTTTGACTGCCACTGGGTGGAAGCCCCAATTAGTGCTGACTCCAAAATGTATCCACAGATTTACTAGAAAGTATGAAAACCAGCCATATGCATTTTGAAGGTTGCATATTCCAATATTACTATGTAACTATCCATAATAATTAGGAAATGAGCGTCCACAGCAAAGAATCCATGCTGCAATGATCACAAGATTAATATCTATGAGGCAATCCATAAATGTTAGTTAAAACATTGGTAAACAACTGCCCAGAATGATTAATAGTGTTAAATTAATGGCCAAATAACAATGCTGTCTTCAGATATGCAAATACTTTTATAAACACCATCATATAACTTTGATTACTAGATTTATTCCATATGTTAGTATTCTTAAATTATTTTCAAATCTATCTGCACACTTTACACAATAAATTAATTTATTAATCAAAATGTACAGTATAGCTATAAGTCACTTAACCTCCTCGTGCTTCCAGGTCGCTCCTGTAAAAAAGCTTTCAGCTTAGTGTGCTATACCTGGTTAAACAACAACTAAAAAAAAACTAAAAAAAATCAATTTTTTATAAGTAAATTGTTTAATAAACATCTACTTAGGTGTTCTATTATTAATTTTATACCTTATGCTACAAATGCTATGATATTCTTAATAACCTTATATATTCTTGTGTTTTGGCTATTAGATCCCTTACTTACAATAGGGATTACATTTGGAGATGTTGCAATTTTAATTCTCAGGCAAAGTTAAGGCAAAGTCACCAAATTCACATTCTGGGATAATTTTGCAAAGTTTTTCAATTTTATAGGAAATTCATCATCGGTAACTTCACCTTGCAACTTCACTCATAACTTCTCCTTGGGGTACATCAAGGCAAAGTTGGGTTGATTCATCTTGCAGCTTCACCTGTAAGTTGTTCTTGGGGTACACCAAGGTGAAGTTGGGTCAAAATGAAGCTACTGATACACAAATGTCTCAATGTCAGCAGTCCCCAGCACCACCCACTCTGCAGTGTGAAAACTTTGTGCCCCCATGGCACCACCACCACAAGCTGCATCCACTCCTCAATCTCAGTCAGGAGCAAGTATGACATTTTCTGACCAGTTTCTGTGATCCAGTTACAGTCTTCACTGTCAGTGTAGCATGCTGGCAAATACACAGATTGTTGCTACCACTGCAATTGGGCTTACTACAATTTTTTTTCCCCCTAACCAGAGTCAAATACTACCTAGGTACCTGTGCCCAATATACTGTAATGCACAGAAAGGAGCTACCAGCTATTTAGTCACTGCTCTATATATTCATACTAGGGACCTATTATCCAGGTCAGGCTCAGTGCCACCACACCACCATCAGTCAAGGAGATAACAGCAACTTCCTACCTGACCACTGTTCCTAAGCCAGTGATTCTGATACTTCTCAAACTGTGTCTCTTGTGGCCACCTTCCCCAGCACCCATCCATGTGGAAGCCAAAGATGTAGCAGAGAATAATTTGGCAACAAAAATGCCACCACCTCACTTTCACCAACTACTCCTTTTGGGTTTTCTAAGTATAATTCAGTACATTTTTTCAACTTTGTCTGAAACTTGGTATGAAGGTAGTCCAAGAGGAGGGGCATATTTGTTGCATTTTTGATGATTATCAACCTCAAATTATGGATTTGGCACTATGGTGAATTTGGGAAGTAATCTTGGGGTGCTGTGCATACCCCATGAATTATTCCAGGAGCTTTATGTGTTACTATTGTAGTAATCATTGAGATCTTTGTTTGGCTATATAGATCATCCCTTAGCTCTAAAGACTGGTGGAGTTGCAGCTTGTTGAAGTTGCAATGTTATCCTATCAGACATTAGAGTTATGGTTAGGATTAATGTAGTCACTTCCAAATGTATGCAATAAACATGTCCCCTGCGGCAAGCAGGGGACCCACATGGGTACTAGGGGCCATAGGACCATGGCAAATCGCTGGGCCAGTGGGAGGAAAAGCAGATGGAAGTACTGAGGGGGTGGTGGAAGTGGTGGCCCTTCTATGCTGGCAGCAGTTCATAGAGGGCGTAAGGGAAGTTTCTGTGTTATGGTGGGGTGGTGGGCACACCCTCAGGAAGCAGTAGTACCCTCAAGCTCCTCCTGAACTGGCATCACCAGCAGTACCTGCTCTTCCAACAATTTTTTTTTCCTTTTTTTTTTTTCACAAACAATACACAGCAGAGGTTTCAGGGACTAAGGGGACACACACAAGACAAAATATCTCAGGCAATGATAATGACATTACTGTGTACATAAAAAATTGCTAACTTCAATCAATAAGCAAGGTGCTTGTGGAGAATGTTGGAGCGCGGGCACAGATTAGGTTACTTACGGTACCACACACCCATTAGCATCACCAAGAGTGTATGTATGAGTGTGTGAGAAGCACAGTATTGTAAGCCATGCACAGAGATGCACATTATTGGAATTATTGTTACTGGACAAATAATGTGAATTATTGTAATTGTTGTTATTGGAGGGCTCTGCCCCCCACACCCCCATCAATAATCCCCACAAATAATGTGAATTAGTGTAATTGTTGTTATTGGGGAGCTCCACCAGCAAATATTGTGTATGTCAATATCTTATACTGATACTGAAGTGATTAATATGTTAAATTATTGATGGGGGTGTGGGGGCAGAGCCTCCCAATTACAACAATAATTCAACAATAATTCAAATTCCATGACACCGATACCAGAAGGCAACTGTTTAGCAGTATACGCAGCACAAAGATAGGTGTGGACAAGCACATCAAAGTAAGATATCATTGCTTTGAGCATTCACACCACAAAACTGTGAACTTGACACATCACACTGACAATGGGGGGAAAATAGCTCGCTGAGCACGGTTACACTGCAATTACAGAAAAGAGCTGTTAATGGGCAAACCTTGCAAGGGTAGAGTTGATCTCAGCAATGTTGAACAATGGCTGTTTCTCCCTATAAATTTGCCATGTTCTAAGCACTACAATCATATTTGCCTAGAGGAGAAATGAGAATGGAGCCTGCTATTTTTTTCGGTGTTGCAGGGTTCAGCGGTACCCTTGCATCATCATGTGTGTTAGGTACCTGTGCATATGTGTGTGTGTGTGTGTAAAATAATGCCCCTGAATAGTCATGATGTATGTGTTTTGAGATACTGTGCAATAAATGTGTAATATTCCAGAACGTGTAAATGTGAATTTGGGACCCCAAATAGCAGTGGTGTCCTGTATGCTGGAGTTGGGATATAGGTGTTTTGAGATACTGTGCAATAAACGTGTAATATTCAAGAACATGTAAATGTGAATTTGGGCACTGGTGGTGGAATAAATTGTGTTCTTGTTGATAATTCTTCTAATGTGTTGTTATTTCATTTTTAACTGCAACTGTGCAACTCTGTGGAGGACGTTAGACTTCATGCCTGCGCGATCGCAGCCCCACCATAGTATGTGGAGTTTTCAGAAAAGTTCACAAGCGGTCCAACGTTCTCCACAAATGCCGTAAGCAAAAATAAAATCAATATAGTAGTGATAGTGTGGACCCCCCCCCCCCGGACATCTCCTCTATTCTTTTCCATGTCTCCCTTTAAAATCTACTGCAGTAGTGCTTGTTTCTTCCTTAATTCTTTTATTCTGTAATTCATCTTTCTACTATAATAGGGTTGGCCTCCTATTATAGTAACTTTCTCTTATCTGTCCTCTCTGTTTTCCTTTTGTCCATGAGGTGGGGTATAAATAAGGTTTAAGTGAGAGCATTATTGGCATATAATGTAATCAGACAATCCTAATATAATCACAATTGCAATAAGGTAATAGTTTATTTCATAGTACATTCCTTAGAGTTTCCTGCCTGGTAAAAAGATGGAAGAACCCCCCCTCCTTTTTGTCTCTTGTTTTGTACGCTTGATTTTGGATTAAAAGCATCCCACGGGAGGACGGGTTGCGATGTAGGGAACAATAGTAAGCGAGTGGGGCTGCGGTTTGTTAATCGAGTGCTTTATAATTAGTAAATAAGAGTCTGTTGTTCCCCCTCCATCCCTTCACGCTATTTGAAAAATAAAATGTATGATTACTTTTATATGAAGACTTTAGTAATGCCCCTGTATAACCGTTTAGCTGAAAGAAAATGCTCTTACGATTGGAAGGCAGTCCCTGGGCATTCGCTCCTTTTTCCTTCGGAGCTGAAAAGAGCTCTGTGGAGGACTAGGACATACGCTCACTTTTCTCGCTCCCTTGCATCAGAGAAAGTATAGTAGACAGTGCGCTTTCAGTTTAAGCAGCGATTCTGTATTCCCAGTATAAAAACAAAGCCGAGGTGCAAAGTGACTGTCTTAATGTAGCAATAGACTAATACATTTATCCTTTAGGTACAAATGCCCCCCTTTGTTTGTGGACAGTAAACTCCATTTGTTATAAAAATTAAAACTCAAACTGCTAAAGGGATATTAAAGAAATGTATAGTAATGTAAGGAATGGGTCAGACTAAGTACAACAAAATATACCCCATAGTTTAAAAGTACCCGGATGCATTGTTAAGGAAGGAATCTTAGCAACAAGTGTATAAGGCAATTCATCCTGTCCTTCTTGTTTGTTCTTTATTTTTTTTCTTTTTGGTTTTGCTTTACATACCAGATCCATCCTAATAAAGGGTGATGTCTCATGAGTAGCTAACACTTATAGGCAGGAATCCTTAGGGACCAACCGCCCCTTCTTTCTCTACTTTTTTAGCATGTTTCTATGGAGGTGTTACATAAGAGGGGGTGGAGTCAGGATGTTAAGTGACCCTTAACTATGCATTTAAAATGTTATGTATTTTCTAAAAGGTTGGACTTATTTAAAAATGAATAGTTAATGAATATTAATAAAAATAATCTGTTGGACTCTGATACTGCCCAAATTCATGTATTAGTGCAGTTTATTTTATTGTATTAGTGATAGGGGCAGATCAGGTGTCTTATGATGTCATCAAGTAGGCAGTATAAAATGATTGGAAATCATCAATTCTTCAGATAGGTTTTGGACACAGAGGATGGTGGTCCTGTTGGTCATATAGGATCACTCTGTGGTACATTTGTTCTTTAAGAACTGTGGAATTTATTTTCTTGTGTTTTACAAAATAATACTTTGATTTAATTTGATCCTAAAATAAATCCATTTCAACACACTAAGATAGTGTGTTCCAGCAACTAAATCATGTTCTGTGTTGTCACTGGAATCCCACCCTCCGACAGTTGGTGTCAGAGGTGGGATTTCTGGCATCCATAGCTTACTAGCGGGAGGCCAGATGGTACCAGCCTTGGTATCAGTGACAACATGGCATCTGCAATGGATCAAAAAGTGGGAGCTGTCACACGTTCACAGGCAGAGCAGAGGGAGGAACCCTTGTATGCTGGACTTCCTGATATCAGACAGAAAACCACTAAAGAGGTACCAGTGAAAAAAGAAGAAGATGAAGGACGACAAGAAACTCTCCCAGGCAATGGGGAGCTTCCACCAAGAGATATAAATGATCTTCTCCATAGGTTGGCCGTACGACAAATGGAGATCGAACGGCAGAGAGACGCTGATGCCCAAGAGAGAGACCAGGATAGGAGAAGGCAAGATGCCTGGTGGGTTGAGACATTACAATTGTTACAGCAGCTGGGTGTGGGACATGGAGCTGGAGGTGGGAACACCTCCAATAATCCTAAAGATATAAAACTGTCACACATGTTACTCACGGATGATATAGAGGCCTATTTGACTACGTTTGAATGGGTAGCCAAGGCATGTGATTGGCCAGCCCAACAATGGGTTGTGAGACTGGCCCCCTATCTTTTGGGAAAGGCCCAGTTGGCATACAGTAATATGGACCCACAGTTGGCGGATGATTATGACTTGGTAAAGCAGGAAATCCTGAAAAGGTATGATATTAATGCGGAAACATACCGACAAAGGTTTCGAGCCTTGAAACACCAGCCTCAAAATCCTCCAAGAGAGACATATGTAAGACTATGTGAACTTTGTTTAAAGTGGATTGTACCAGAGGGAAATCAAGAACGGACACTATTGAAATGTTTGTCTTGGAACAGTTTTTACAGATCTTGCCAACTGACGTACAGATTTGGATTAAAGAACATAATCCAGAGTCAGCAGAGATGGCTGTTACCTTAGCTGAGGACTTTTTAGCTGCCCATCGACCATATAAGAGAGGAAGAACTCATGTATATGAATCTAGCACAAAACCTACAGGGGTAAGACATCCTCAGACTGTACCATCAAAAACTTATGAACTTGATAAGGGAAAATTATCTTTATCTATGAATAAAATCTGTCATAATTGTCAGGGTAAGGGACATATTGCTAGATTTTGTCCTTCTAGAAAACCAGAGAAAGCTCACCTAGCCTTATTGAATGCAACCTATTTAACTACCATAGTACAGATACAAGGCCAAAAGGTGTTAGGTTTGATAGATTCTGGGAGTAAAAATACTTTAATTAGAAAAGATTTAGTACTAAATGGGGCTGGGGACCTCCTGTACAGGTGGATTGTGTTCATGGAGATAGCCATCAATACCCCACATTTAAAGTACCACTTCAGATCAATGGGTTAGAGTCCTTGGTTACAGCTGGATTAGTCCCAAGTCTACCAGTACCAGTAGTGATAGGCCATGATTTCCCTGGCTTTTCCTCTCTGATATTAAATCATAACCCTGGTATGACAGCTATGACAACTAGAGCACAAAGTAAAAAAGATGTGCTACTTGGGGAGTTATTCCCATTTGATAGGGAAGTATATGGGGCCCCTGGGAAAACTAGGAAGTCAGGAAAGGAAAAGAAAAAAATACAGGAGAAATGGAAACAAGCTACATATAAGGTTCCTGAAAAGACATCACAGATATATGTTAAATTGGATATGGCAAAACAACAACAAAATGATGTAACATTAAAACCTTTTTTTCAGCAGGTGGGCCAATGGGAGACACCAGGAGTACCTCAAATGCAGATTATAAATAATTTGTTGTATTGTATATGTAGAAACCCAAGCACTGGAGAGACGGTGGAACAATTATTAGTTCCCCAGTGCTATAGGCTGGACATATTGGTACTAGGTCATGATGTACCCTGGTCCAGACATACAGGAAGGGACAAAACTACCAGTAGGATTCTACAAAGATTCTTTTGGCCTGGTATACATCAAGACATAGCCCAATATTGCCAGTCGTGTCCTGAATGTCAACTCATTGCTCAAAAGAAAAAGACAGACGTGGTACCCTTATTACCCCTTCCATTAGTAATGACCCCATTTGAAAGGATAGGTATGGATGTTGTGGGACCCCTTGATAAGAGCAGTAAAGGTAATAGGTTTATTTTGGTAGTTTGTGACTACGCCACAAAATATCCTGAGGCAATACCAATGAGATCGGTGATCACCACTCGGATAGCAGAAGAATTAGTTAAACTATTTAGTCGGGTGGGAATTCCTAAGGAAATTGTAAACAGATAGAGGGACAAACTTCAATGCAGAATTACTAAAGGAGTTATATAGATTATTGGGAATAGTGGCTATAAGAGCATCTCCTTATCACCCTCAAACGGATGGGTTACTGGAACGGTATAATCAAACTCTGAAACAAATGCTAATGAAGTTTGTAAATGATGAGGGAAAAGAATGGGATAAGTATCTACCCTTTCTGTTGTTTGCATACAGAGAGGTTCCCCAGGCCTCTACTGGATACTCTCCCTTCTCACTGCTATATGGTAGAAATCCCAGAGGGATATTGGACATAGTCAAAGAATGTTGGGAAGAGGGGAAATATTTAAAATCTCCTGGCCTAGCCCAGTATATGAGGCAACTAAAACAAAGATTGATTTCATTTGCCCAGAAGGCCTATGAAACAGGAATTGAAGCTCAAAAGGACCAGAAAAGTAATTATGATAAAGGAACCAACTTAAACAAACAGTTTTTGGTAGGAGATAAGGTATTATTGTTGTTACCATCCTCCACTCATAAATTATTTATGAAATGGCAGGGACCTTATATAATACTTTGCCAAACAGGGACGGTGACTTATGAAATAAGTATAGCTGATAGAAAAGAAAAAACAAAAATCTATTATTAATTTATTGAAGAAATGGCATGAAAGATCTGTGACAGACCTTCAGTTGTTTGTAATGCCTGATGAAAAACAGACTGAAATGAATTTAGTTTATGGGCGCCTAGAAGAAGTAAAAGGGGTAGAAGCAATCACTATAAATCCAGATTTGACAGGACAACAATAAATGGAATTACAGAGTTTAGTTAAAAAATGTGCAAACATGTTCACTAGTACCCCGGGCCTAGCAAAAGGGGTAGAACATAAAATTCAGACATCTGCTAGGCCGATCAGGAAGAAGCCGTATCGTTCCCTAAGAGAAGTAAACTTCTGGTACAAAAGGAAATCCAAAATCTGAGAGAAATGGGGATTATTGAACCTTCTCATAGTCCTTGGGGATCCCCTGTTGTAATAGTGCCAAAAAGGGAGGGAGGTATCAGGCTGTGTCTAGATTTTCGAGGGGTAAATCAGGTCTCCTAATTTGATGCCTATCTGATGCCACAAATAGATGAGATTATTGATAAAGTGAGAAATGCCAAATATATTTCAACTTTGTACCTAACTAAAGGATTTTGGCAAATCCCATTAGCAGAAGAGTCAAAAGAAAAAACAGCCTTTAGCACTAGTATGGGCTTATTTCAAGTTAAGACTATGCTTTTGGCCTTCATGGAGCCCCCACAACATTCCAACAATTTATGGGCCAGGTATTGGCACCACATATCAGTTATTGTGCAGCCTACCTGGATGATATTGTTGTATTCAGTCCAGATTGGGAAGCTCACATGAACCACCTAGAGGCAGTAATTAACTCTCTCCAACAAGTGGGCATGACTATTAACCCTACAAAGTGTACATTGGCAAAAGGTAAAATTCGATATTTAGGTTTCCTTTAGGGAACAGACTTATTAAGCCAGAGGTTAGTAAGATAGAGGCTGTTGCAAATTGTCCTGTACCTAATACCAAAAAGCAAGTTAGATCATTTCTGGGATTAGCCGGTTATTACAGGAGATTCATACCACATTTTGCAACAATTGCTACCCCACTTACAGACCTCACCAAAAAGAAATTTAGTAACCAGGTTAAATGGACCCTGAAATGTGAACAAGCATTTCTTCAAATTAAAGCAGCATTATGCTCTTCTCCAGTATTACGCAGACCCAATTTTCAGTATCCATTTGATGTATATTCAGATGCCTCGCGTACTGGTATTGGGGCAGTACTTAGCCAAACCATAAAAAGGGGAGAAGCATCCTGTGGTATACATTTCAAGGAAACTTCATGACAGAGAACAAAAATATTTAACTATAGAACAAGAGTGTTTAGCTGCAAAATGGGCAATAGAAACCCTTCAATTTTATTTATGGTGAGCACCTTTTAATCTAATTACAGACCATAATCACTTTTGTTTCCTTTCACAAATGAAAGACAAGAATACCAGAGTCATGAGGTGGTACCTGGCCCTGCAACCATATAAATTTACAGTACAACATAGGGCCAGAAAAAAACATGTCATTGTGGAATTTCTTTCCAGATATGGTGCTGACAGCAACAGCAACACAAAGGATGTCAGTCAGTCAGTGTAAATAGAAAGAGAAAGAAGAGAAAGACACCACAGGGTAAATGAATAAAAGTGGTAACCTTTGGTCAC
Source organism: Neoceratodus forsteri (assembly GCA_016271365.2). NCBI lineage: Eukaryota > Metazoa > Chordata > Ceratodontiformes > Ceratodontidae > Neoceratodus > Neoceratodus forsteri. Next base: position 829,534,198 of record CM057452.1, read on the forward strand.
CTTGTGCCTAGTAAAATCCCTCTTCAAAGCTCCTGCTGTTTTGTGAATTCACTCCATTAGCCTTTTAATGCAGTTCATTGACTGCTTCTGAATTCACTGCTGCCTCATTAATTGTGTTGGTTCTTAACCCTGAACTGAGTATAGCCCAGCATGGCCATTCTAAACTCTGTGACTGAACTGTACTCCCTCAGTTCATGTTACAATTGCTGAGACAATCTGCCAGATCAGTACTCCAGTTGCTTGTGAAACTGTCTGGTCTGCCAGTAGCAGCTATAGCTGGGCTGCTGGGGACAGGGCTGGCTGGTTCAAGTCAGGGAGCAGCACTGTGATGTAGAATGTGAGGAGTTGTTTGGAGTCTGCTGGATCTGTGGGACCTGGGTCTGATACTTTGTGCAATTTGTCATGTGTTGTATGAATTTGTTTTATGGTTTTGTTGCTTGACTGTCAAAATTGCACAATGATGTGCTTAATCAGGAAAAAGCAGAACCACAGACTCACCCAGCATATTTCAAATACCTTTTATTTACAAGGTATCTGGCCAATCTTATTATAGAAACCATTTCATGGCCCAGCTGGTCACTTTCTCAAGGTAAGTGGTCCTATAAATAAATTAGTTAATACACTGCAAATAATATAACTTAATAGTAAGTCAATCTACAATAAATTAATATTTTTCTTATTCTTTTTACTACAGGTTACCACTAAATTGCGGTAAATCTCCATCATGCATCTTTAGCCAAAGTTCCAAATGTTTCTTAAAATGCAGTGCTCATTATCATGCCTGTAATATATGATGCATTTAAGATGGAATGAACCAATGAAATAAAAATAGAGAATAACATATATTACTATATTATGCATAAATTAAAAAGTTGCAATGTAATATTGTAATATGTACCAGATTGTTTTATGTTATATATAGTCCACATGTTACAGAATCATTTTTATTTAGTTGGACTGAAACAGAACCTAAGGCTTAAATGATATCTATCTGTCTATGATATGACATTGCCTGACTGAAGGTATCATATTTATCTTCATGAGAGGCTAATGATATGCTATCTCAAGAGTGGCAAAGCCACTCATGGCATATCTTAATAACATTGACCTTGAATGAAGATAAATATTATATTGTCAGTCAAGATATGTCATGTTCAGTTTATCCAGACATATGTTTTGGGAAAATATGATTGGGAATGCATAAAGAAGTGCATGTGACTTTAAAATGCAAGACTAACTTTCAGCTTCTTTTGCAGTTACAGTTACAGTACTTGTTTGGGAGTGGTTTACAAGATTTGCTATTACTTTTGTTTAACTCAGTGAGCCCTATACCTTTACATTATGGACAGGACATAATGAAAAAGTTTGATGTACATTTCTTTTGTTTTTGCTTTTTTGGGGGCATTTGTTAGTTGAAAAGGTGAAAACAATGGAATTGTCTGCCTTTTTTCCTGATTATAAAAAAAAAACTATAAATGAAAGCACTCATCTTGTAGATATGTTTGTGCTGAACAACTTTTGTGCTCACAGTACCATGCTATTACTTTTTGTTTTAAAGTCATTCACATTTGTACACAGAAAACATTAAAAAAAATTAATTTTCTGCATTTATTTTATTATAAAAGGTACAGTATCTATAAATGAAACACCTCTCATTTGGTAGATACTTTTGTGCTAAACAATTTTTGGGATCACAGTACATTGCCATTATTTTTTAATTGTTTGTTTGCTTGTTTTAAAGTTATTTGGATTTGTTTGTCGAACAGTGAAAACATTGAATTTCTGTTTTTTTTGTTGTTATTTATTATAAAAAAACTAAACATTATCTATAAATGAAACACCACTCATTTTGTAGATAGTTTTATGCTAAAAAACTTTTGTACTCACAATACCCATGTCATAAGTTTTCATTTTAATGTTATTCTCATGTATTCATCGCAACAGTGGAATAAAATGAATTGTCTGCCTTACTTGCTGATTCTACTTCACTGACTTCAGTGCTACACTTGGCTACTGTGATGGCATTAGTGTTGTGAAGGCTGCATTCTGATTGGTTTAGTATGCATTGTGACATACCCTACTTTGTAAGATAATATCATCTTGCTGTGTTGGGTCACGTTAACACTTTTTTTTAACTCGACTTTATTGTGAAACTTTGCAGCATTACAGGTTATGCAACCACAGTGACAGTAAACATACAGTACATAACTTTTACAGCCCATATATAGATCTTATAAAAGACCCACTAAGTGGCCTAAGTATAAGTCCTTTTGTGGAGCTTGTTAGTAACATTACAACCTTGAATAAAGGGTATGGCATCTTTTGTTTATTATTTTTGTATTTATTTATTGTATAAACAGATTTACAACCATTGATCCAGAGGCTCGTTTACAAAGGTACCTCGTCACAGAGAAGACATACAGAGTCAACATACCTACAGAATATAATCATACAGAATAACATAGTTTTACATAATTGCTTGAACACAAAGAGTAATTAAAAAACATTTCAGAATTGACAGGTTTGGTACCAGCAGGTACTGACAGTGGAAAGGGAGGCCATGGGGCAGTGGGGGTGGGTGGGGTGAGGGTGAGTTCAGCCCAGAGGGCTACGTCAATAGTGTTTTGAAAGCAGCAGAGCATCTGTTAGCAACAGGTGCAGCAGCGAATGTTGAACAATAGGTTCTGTAGGGCAGTTTTGAAGGGGGCAATTTTGGTGGTGTTGGAAATGGCTGTGGGGAGTGAGTTGAACCAGAACAAGGCTCTGTAGCTGAATGACCTCTGTGCCCGGATGGTCCTAGTTCTGGGTACTAGTAGGGTGATCTTGTAATACTAGACTTCCTCACAAACCATAAAACCTTTTACACATAATAATGGGTAAGGTAACTCAACAAACAAAAAAATATCCAAAATGGCAGAACTGAAGTGACAACTTGTGTTTGTATACTTATTCTTCAACCATGACACCCACTTTGATAAAGGCCAGATCCCTCCCTTTGTTTACCTCTTTATACTTACTCCTCCCATCTCCTACCTCTCCCAGCATTGCCCAGAGTGCATACATTGCTCTACCTCTCTCAGAATCATTGGTAACTCTGCAGCCGCATCTCTGTCAGAGGTTGGTGCTCTATTTTCATTCCCCTATTATCCCAAATGGTCCACAGTTCTAAGTGCTTTTCCAGAAGAAGGCCCAGTTTAGCCATTATTCATTCCATTCTCCAAATGTTTTCTATTCTTTTCAGCCATGAATCAAATGAAGGGGATGCAGCCTTTAGCCAATTTGCTGTAATCTCCTTCAATGTGGTCATACACAAATGCCTGATGAGATTCTGTTGCTGTAGATTACCCAGTTGTTAACCTTTACCCCTAGATTTAAGTGCTTGAACTCAAATGGGATGTCTATAGCCCATACTTTCTTTAGCTCACTATGTACTCAGGACCAAAATTGGGAAATCTTGTGACACACCCAAAAAATATGGTCATGAGTGCCAGCAGGTGTTTGTGTTACCAGGTTTAAAGTACTGAGTGATAGATGGAATGTGGAAAAATCTTATTGCACATTTCCATCGAAATCCTCTCCAGCCTGGAGATGCAGTGACTTGCCACCATTTTTCCCATAGCCATTTCCAGTCAGTATCAATGATAGGAGACCCAGCCTCCACCTCCCACCATTACCTAACCATATCAATTCTGGAAATTCAGATCCTAGTAACATTTTGTATGCTTCTGAAATTATTATGTTCTCCCATCATTTTTTCTTGTTATTTATCTTAACACATATGTTGTGTGTATATATATATATATATATATATATATATATATATATATATAGAGAGAGAGAGAATAAATATCTGACAGGTAAGACTCAGAAATAACAAAATACCTCTATTGAGGAATTGAACAAGCCATAAAGCCATGTGCTCAAAGTGTGAGTGGCCTTTCTGAGCTTGTTCAACATCAAGATGCTAATATTTCAAGAACATCTGAGACTTACCAGTGAGACATTTTATATATCCTGTAAAGCTAGTCTTTTTTGATTGTTTCCTGTCCATTTCTGGGTTCCCTTAGTGTTTTTTTCTTTGTGTCTCAGTGTTTTATTCTTATTGTGGTACTTTCTGTAGTGTAGTGGGGGGCATATGAGCTTAGGGTAGTGTTTTTCTATAGTGTAGTGGGGGAGCATGTGCATCTCAGCATGCACGTGCATTTTAGTGGTATACCCATATCAGGGGTGTGGTACAGCTGGTGCTTCCTTTCATTTCAGTTTGGGGCAAGCAGATTGTGTTGATGTGTGGAAGTTCTATGTGTTTGTCCAAATGGGATGTTCTGTTGTTTGCAGTCAGGAGCATCGGGACATACAACAGGGGCACAGGAGAAGCACAAGGGCAGAAGAGCAGTAACATGGAAAGCCTGGTAGAGAAGGATGGAGCATCAAGGGAAACTGATGTTTGATGAGTTGCTGGAGGGAGTTTGTGATTTAGTCTACAGCTTTTTTGCAGGTACTGTAGTTTTGGATTTTACTACGTTTTTTTTTTGGTGATTGTAATTATTAGAGGTTTGGAGATTTTTCATGTGGTTGTTACCTTTGTTATTAAGGTTGGGTGTTGTAATATCATGCATATATTGTGTCTATATTTGTAATAGTGAATAGGTTGTTCACTATGTTGTAATAACCTGTGTAGTTACATATGTAGTGGTAATTGCTATCAGATATGGGGAAATATCTGATAGTTTGTATAACTGGAAAAAGTCCCAAACATGTACCAGTAGATAAGGGATATGCAGGGGGGACCTGTGTGATACATGATTTCTGTAGAACAGAGAACAGACAGAACACCAGGAGGAAGGAGCTACTGGTATAACTAAAACTTCTCTACTGGGATACTGGGACTAAGAACTAGAACTCTTGTACTGGGACCTTCAATTTAGGGTAAAAAAAGAGTTAGTGTGTTTGTCACAGGTAGTTGAAGTAAATTGTTATCTGGTATCTGTGTTATCTGTGTACTTATCTAGGTGCTTGTCACAGGTGTCAGAAGGGAATTGTTATCTGTGAAATTAACTAAGTGTAGAAAGATTTGCAAAATAAGGGGAGTGGCTTAGCTAGAAGGAGCCAGGTTAAAACCAGATTTTAGCACTGCCCTAGATAGCTTCTGCCAGAGAACAGACAGAAAACCAGGTGGAAGGAGCTGTTGGTATAACTAAAACTTCTCTACTGGGACTATATTGCCTTCCTTCCTCCCTGCACCCCCCACATAAACCAGTTCTACTTTATAGGCACAGGATTTAACTGACAACAGGAACTTCCTGTTTGGGACAAGAAGAGAGTGATCACAGAGCCACCAAAGACTCACCATCCTAGAAGGGCAAGAGTAGCTCTCCGTCCCCCAGCTGCTGGAGGTCTGACTCTGAGCAAGTAAGGAGTCTACTGAGAAATATAGGAACTTCTTGTCTCAGAACAGGAAGATCAGGAGCTAAAAGGGCACAGGGGCAGTAAGTAAGTAGGGGAAGAAAAAAAAGAAAATAAACAAACAGAGGAAAGATAAGTGATTCCAAACAACAGTTGGGGCCAGAAAAAACATGATGGGAGTGGTAGCAGTGGCTGTGGAGCAGCAGTCTTCCGGGAGACATTCTGGAGGATGCAGTGTTGTCCCATCTGCAGACACCTCTCTGGGCTGATGGAGGAGGTTGCTCATCTCCCAGGCTCAGTTAGCCAGGATTTGTGGGACCTCCTCCCACCCAGGGACCACCAGGGTCACTGCTGTTGCCTCAGAGGTTGCCAAGAAAGAGGTGGGTTTGGACCACAGTGGGCCAGGAGGGTGAGGGTGGAACAGAGCGCATCCTCCAGTTGTACCTTTCCACAATTTCTATGCCATTCTGGAAAAGTGTGGTTCCTCTATGGAGGCACCCACAGTGGAGACCAAGGAGGATGCTGGGAACCTCCACAAAGGAGACCTACAGAAGGGTGGCATGGGACCCCACAGGGGAAGGAAACAACTCCTGGTGGGGGACTTCATTGTTAGGAAAGTAGAACTGGGGGGAGGAAGGGGAGAGAGAGGTAAGGTGCCTGCCTGGTGCCATGGCTTGGAGGGACAGGGAGCAAATCCTCAGGATCATGGGAGCAGCTGCACAGGGGAGTGAGCTGGATGTCATTGTCCACCTAGGGACAAATGACCTGGCTAAGAAAGGGTTCAGAGCAGTGCAAGAAGCATTTGTGGAGATGGGGAGGGGCCTTAGACAAATAGCACACACGGTAACCTTCTCGGAGGTGCTGCCTGTCTATGGCATGGATGAGGCTAGGGTGCTCCACACCATGGGATTCAATCAGTGGTTGAAAAACTGGTGCACAGCTCAGGGATTTGACTTCATTGGGGACTGGGGGTCCACCTGGAGGGATACAGGCCTATACTGGAGTGATGGTCTGCATCTGTCCAGGAGGAGAACCAGGATCCTAGGTGATAGTTTAAATACTTCATTGGCAAGCATTTAAACTAGCCAAGGGGGGAGGCACTGGAAAAGAGCAGGGAAATCCTAGCCCCCCCAAAATATCAGGGTACTAAGTGAGGTAGTCACCAACATAGAGATGACAATAGGGAGAAGTGCAGAGGTAAATGGAGAACGTGACAAATGCAATAAGGACAGGGATGGGGCAAAAAGCGGTAAGGCCATCAAGAAATAGAGGGTAATGAGTACCAACACCCGTAGTCTGGGCAACAACTCCCTGAACTGGTGGCCTTGATGGAAGAGGGATGCCTGGATATCGTAGCAGTCACAGAAACATGGTACACAGAGAACTATGACTGGGATGTTAACGTACCATGATACACAACCTACAGGAGAGACAGGGAGGGCAGAAGAGGGGAGTAGCTCTCTATGTAAGGAAAGGGATAAGAGCAACTGAACAAAAGAGTAAACAGGGAGGAGAGGAGGCACTGTGGGTCACCTTAGAGACTGGAAATGGCACCACAATCTGCACAGGGGTTGTATACAGACCCCCATGTCAGGGGGAGGGAATGGACAAGGATATAATAGAAGGCATACTTAGGATGGCAGAGAAAGGGGAGATACTGTTGATGGGTGACCTTAATATGCCAGATGTTAACTGGAGCACCTTGGCAGCAGCCACCTCCAAAAGCAGGGCCATTCTTGATGCCCTTCAAGTGGCATGCCTCAGACAGCTAGTTTTGGAAACTAGTCATGAGGGAGCAATCTTAGACCTTGTACTCTCAAATGGGGACAGTGAGAGGATCTCAGATCTAGAAGTGGGTAGCCATTTGGGAACAAGTGACCACCAAACAGTGTGGTTCACGATAAACTCAGCTACAGAGTCAAGCCATACAAAAGTGAGGGTTCTGGACTTCAGGAGGGCTGACTTTGGCAAGATGGGAGAGTGCCTTAGTAAAGCACTAGCAAACAGGCTAGAAGGAGGGTAGAGCAACAATGGGGAAATATCAAAACTGCCATCACAGAGGCAACAAGCCTTTGTGTGAAGCAAATAAACAAATCAAAATGAAAGAAAACGCCACTATGGTTCTCAAAAGAAGTGGCGGTGAAGGTTAGGGAGAAAAAGATAGCATTTAGGAAGTATAAGGAAACACAGAAGGAGCAGGACAGATAACTATACCAGTTAAGGCAGAAGGAAGCAGGGAGGGTAGTCAGAATAGCAAAGGCACAAACTGAGGAAAAGATAGCCAACTCGGTTAAGAAGGGGGATAAAACCTTTTATAGGTATATCAGGGAGCGTAGAAAGACAAAGGGAGGGATAGTGAGGCTGAATAGAATGGATGGTGGGTGGGCAGAGAGTGACAGTGAAAAAGCAGGGATACTGAATGAATACTTCTGTTCAGTATTCACAAAAGAGGATGTGGGGAAGGTACCTAATCCAATTAACAGAAGCACTCTGGAGAGGGGGATCAATCCAGTCCTTTCACAGAAGGAAGGGTTCTGAAACAACTCCTAAAACTGAAGGTGGACAAAGCAATGGGGCCAGATGGAATTCACCCCAGAATTCTAAAAGAATTAAGCAGAGAACTAGTGACACCACTGACTACCCTTTTTAACAAATCATTGGAGGATGGTGTGGTACCTGAGGACTGGAAGAAGGCTGATGTGATTCCCCTTCACAAAAGTGGGAGCAAGACAGAGGCAGGAAACTACAGACCTGTCAGTTTGACCTCAGTGGTAGGAAAGTGATGGAATCACTTCTGAAGGAAAGAATTGTTGAGTACCTAGAGGCCAGTGGGGCCAGGACCCAGGGCAGCATGGGTTCACAGCAGGAAGGTCATGTCAGATGAATCTAATTGATTTCTTTGACTGGGTGACCAAAGTAGTAGACCAGGGAGGGGCTGTGGACATGGCCTACTTAGACTTTAGCAAGGCATTTGACACAGTCCCACACAAAAGATTAGTAGTCAAATTAACCAGCCTGGGAGTTGGTCCCAGGGTGGTAGCCTGGGTAAAACATTGGCTGAACAGCAGGACTCAGAAGGTAATTGTAAATGGAGTCTACTCTGAAGAAAGAAGGGTTACTAGTGGGGTACCACAGGGTTCAGTACTGGGTCCAGTCCTTTTTAATGTCTTTATAAGTGACATTGTAGAGGGACTAGAAGGAAAAGTATGCCTCTTTGCAGATGACACAAAGATCTGCAACAGGGTTGATACACAAGGAGGCGTGGAAAGGATGAGAAGGGACTTGGCAAGGTTGGAGGAATGGTCAGAAGTATGGCAGCTTGGATTCAATGCAAAGAAGTGCAAAGTAATGCACCTGGGAAACAAAAACCCAGGGGAAGATTACACAATGGGGGGAGGTAGTAACAACAACAAAAATGGAAAGAGGACCTGGGGTAATCATATCAGATGACCTTAAGGTTGGCGAGGCAATGTGAGAAGAGGCGGTAGGGAGGGCTGGGGGATACTGGGATGTACAGGAGAGGCATCGCCAGCAGAAAACAGGAAGTTGTTATCCCTCTGTACAGGCAGTTGGTGAGACCTCATCTGGAGTACTACGTCCAGTTCTGGAGACCCCATCTCCTCAAGGACATAGACAGGATGGAGGCAGTTCAGAGGAGGGCAACTAAAATGGTGCAGGGTCTGCAAGAGAAGCCATATGAGGAGAGGCCAAAGGAGCTTAATATGTATACCCTTGAGGAAAGGAGGGAGAGGCGGACATGATAGAAATGTTTAAGTACCTCAGTGGAATCAACAAAGTCCAAGAGGGTAGCATCTTTCAGAAAAAGAGATGTGCAAGAACAAGGGGACACAATTTGACGAAAGAGGGGGAACGGCTCAGGGGCAATGTGAGGAAGTATTTTTTCACAGAGAGGGTGGTGGACACATGGAACAGCCTTCCTGAGGAGGTTGTGGGGTCTAAAACTGTGGGAGAATTCAAGAATGCATGGGACAGACATAAGGCAATTTTTGTGGGGGGTAGGAAGAAATAGGCTGTTGGTTAAATAGGATCTGCAGCTTATCCTCTAGGTAGAGAAATGGGCAGACTAGGTGGGCCAAGCGGTCCTTATCTGCCATCAAAGTCTATGTTTCTATGTACACTAGTGCTCTCTGACCTTGGGTAACCTCACAAATGGCATAAGCCATAAGTTAGGTGGCCAAGGACAAACAGCACTAGTGTACATAAATCATGTACCCCACAAGGTCCCCCCCCCCCCACTGCATATTTCATTTATGTAAAAGGAGAGGACCTTGTGCAACTTTTTATTATTTTTCTTCATTTTCATTTTTTCTAAATTTGCAGAGTTTTTAGGATTGTTTGGGTGAAAACTCTGGTTTTCCACATTTTTTTCAGGTGGTTTCTATGGTCATTGTAAAGGACAAGGCATTTCAACAGTGCATCAACATAAAGACATGTCCAGTGATTGGTAGATGAAGTGAGGTTTTAGAAAATTTCAGGAAAAAGTGGTGGCAATGCTTAGAGAGAGCATCTGACTCTCAAGAGTGACTGTGGGGTATTGAGGAGGTAAACTTCACAGTTTGCTGTTCATTTAGTTTCCTTTTTTAATTAAAAAATAAATTATTATAACATGTTTTTTCTGCCAGAGACATGGAAGATACTGAGGTATGATGGCTTCAGAAGAAAAGGTAGTGTGAGCGGGACCAGCAGCAGCGATTATTTCAGCGTGGCATCTAGGTACATAAGGTGCTGAATTGTTTGAAACGTGACAGTTCTTGTTTGACAGAAAATAAAAAAAAAGACATGGTTTTACAGTCAATGTAGTATGCATGACAGGAGCTAGATTGTGAAATGAAATACTGTATTAGAAACATAGAAACATAGAATTTGACGGCAGATAAGGACCGCTTGGCCCACCAAGTCTGCCTATTTCCCTACCTACTGGATAAGCTGCAGACCCTAGTTAACCAGCAGCCTACTTCTTCTTACCCCCACACCCTAGAATTGCCTTATGACGTCCCATGCATGCTTGAATTCCACCACTGATTTTGACTCCACAACCTCCTCCGGAAGGCCGTTCCATGCATCCACAACCCTCTCTGTGAAAAAATACTTCTTTAAATTACCTCTGAGCCGCCCTCTATCTTCAAATTGTGCCTCCTTGTTCTTGCACACCTCTTTTTTTGAAAGATGCTACCCTCTTGGACTTTGTTGATTCCCTTGAGGTACTTGAAAGTTTCTATCATGTCCCCCCTCTCCTCCTTTCCTCAAGGCTATACATATTAAGCTCCTTAAGTCTCTCTTCATATGTCTTCCGTTGCAGATCCTGCACCATTTTAGTTGCCCTCCTCTGGACAGCTTCCATCCTGTCTATGTCTTTGCGGAGATTGGGTCTCCAGAACTGTACACAGTACTCAGATGGGGTCTCACCAGCTGTCTGTACAGAGGGATAATAACTTCCTGTTTCTACTGGTGATGCCTCTCCCTATGCATCCCAGTAACCCCCCCAGCCCTCCTTGCTGCCCTCTCACATTGCTTGCCCACCTTTAGGTCATCTGATATGACTACCCCAGGTCCCTTTCCATTTTTGTTGTTGTTAGTATCTCACCCCCATTGTGTACTCTTCCCTGGGTTTTTGTTTCCCAGGTGCATTACCTTGCACTTCTTAGCATTGAATCTAAGCTGCCATACATTTGACCATTCCTCTAACCTTGCCAAGTCCCTTCTCATCCTTTCCACCCCACCCTGTGCATCAACTCTGTTGCAGATCTTAGTGTCATCTGCAAAGAGACATACTTTTCCTTCCAGTCCTTCCGCAATGTCACTTATAAAGACATTGAAGAGGACCAGTCCTAATACTGAACCCTGCGGTACCCCACTAGTAACCCTCCTTTCTTCTGAGTGGACTCCATTTACTATTACTCTCTGTGTCCTATTCTTCAGCCAATTCTTTATTTATACCTGTATTTTTACAGGTATTGCATAAATTATACATGCACGGTAGTGCCTGTATGTTAGGGTTGAGTCAGCAATTCTATGTTAAACTCAAATTTTTGCACCATAATAACTTTGCCCCCTTTCAACCAATTTACATGAAATTAGGAAATCATGCATAAAGAGCAGCGGCTGGCACAAGGGATACATGGAGGGAAAAGGTTCTTCCGGTACATTGGGGAGCGGAGAAAAACTAAGGGCCATCTCAGCAGATTGAGATCAGGAGGAGGGTGGGTGGAAGAGGCGAGGGACCAGGCAGAGGTATTTAATGAGTACTTTGCCTCTGTGTTCACTAGGGAGGGGGATGGGACATCTACAAAGCAAGGCATGAAGGGGATAGAAGCGGTAGTGAGTGGGATCAGGGGAGCAACAGAAATGGAGCAAAAGGGAGGGAGAGGTACCCCAGGGGTGTCACATCTGGACAAGGATAAAAAGGCCAGTAAGGTGGAGGGAACGGATGATGCTATCTCTGCCAAAAGGGTGTGGTTATCCCTCAAGGCCCTAAAGAAAGACAAATCTCCTGGGCTGGTTGGCATTCATCCGAGAGTACTATGGGAATTGGCGGACATACTGGCTGCACCCCTGGCGGAGCTCTTCAACAAGTCACTTGAGACAGGGAGGGTACCTAGGGATTGGCGAGAGGCACATGTGGTGCCAATTCATAAAGGGGGTCGAGGGAAGTACCAGGTAACTATAGACCTCATCAGTTTGACCTTGGTGGTGGGAAAATTAATGGAGAGTATACTAAAGAAACGATTGGGGGTGTACTTGGAGGAGGTGGGAGGTCTGGATAGTCGGCAACATGGGTTTGTGCCAGGTAGATCATGTCAAACCAATCTTGTGGAGTTCTACGAATGGGTAACATCTGAACTGGACAGGAGAAAGCCTGTTGATGTATTATTCTTGGACTTCAGCAAGGCGTTTGACTCTGTCCCCCACAATGGTCTGGTGGAGAAACTGATGGGGTTAGGAGTAGGCCCTTTGATGGTCAGATAGATTGAAAACTGGCTAGCTGAACACACCCAGAGATTAGTGGTCTGTGCGGAGCTCTCGAACCCTAGAGAGGTTGGTAGTGGGGTACCGCAGGGCTCGGTCCTGGGTCTGATCCTGTTTAATGCATACATATCGGACATCAGGGAGGGTATAGGGTGTGAAATGAGTCTCTTCGCGGATGACTCCAAGATGGGAGCAGTAGTTGAGGGAGAAGAGGGGAGGTTGGCCCTGCAAAGGGACCTGGACACCCTGGAAAGCTGGGCTCACACGTGGAAATTAAATTTCAATATCACCAAGTGCAAGGTGTTGCATCTTGGTCAGGGAAACCCTAAACACAGGTACACCCTGGGAGGGGAGGCGCTGGAGGCCTCAGTAGGGGAAAACGACCTAGGGGTCATGGTGGATGCATGTATGAATAACTCTGAGCAGTGCAGGAGAGCGGCTAGCAAGGCAAACAGGATGTTGGGATGCATCATAAGGGGGATCACCTCTAGGAGCAAGGAAGTGATTCTGCCACTGTACAATGGACTGGTTAGACCACACCTTGAGTACTGTGTACAGTACTGGAGACCACACTTGAAGAGGGACATACAGCTCCTGGAGAGGGTACAGAGGAGGGCAACTAAGATGATACGAGGGCTAGGGGATTTGACGTATGAGGACAGACTTGAGGAGCTCTGCCTGTTTTCACTGGAGGAGAGGAGAGACAGGGGGACATGATTGAGGTCTTCAAGCACCTCAAGGGAATAAATAGGGTAAACATGGTGGGAATCTTTAGACTAAAGCAGAGAGGTATCACCAGAGGGCATGGTTTGAAGTTGGAAGGTGGAAGGGTGAGGGGGGAAAAGAGGAGGAGGTTTTTCACTGAGAGGGTGGTGGACCCTTGGAATGCACTACCTGGTGAGCTGGTTCAGAGATCCACAGTGGAGGGCTTCAAGAGAGGGTGGGACAGACACAGAAAGTGGATGTATTAGATGATGGCCTGTTCCGGGGGGTGGGGATGGATGATAGGGGTTTCTGGAGCACAAGAGATGGGAGAGCCTTGGCACCCAACTAAGGATCTAAGGTTCGAGTAGACTCATAGACCATAAGGCCTAATCTGCTGGCAAATAGTATGTTAGTATGTTAGTATACCCTCCAAGCTATGAACCCTTGATCCTGTAAATTCCATGCCAATCAGTTAAGGGGAGGCAAAGTTACAGAGGTGCAAAACAAATGCAAAAGTCTCAGTTTTGGAAAATGTTAAGCCTTTTTTTTGCCACCCAATAACTAAAACAATAAGAGTCTTTGAACCTGATACTTTCAGGTTTGATAAAGCTTGGTCCAAGGTATGCGCTTCTGTGGTTTTTAGGTTCAGCTGTTAAGTAGGTTTTAAAATATTTGCTAAAATTGTTCTGTTTATGAGCATGCGCAGTTAAAAAATCAACTGAATTTTTGCGAGAGAAGCAGCTTGCACTATAAGACACAGCTGTTTTTAAATAAACGACAGCTGTGTCATATAGCACAACCCATGATGCTGTCATGACTTGTAGGTCAGGGACTTGGGGCTACTGTCATTGAAGCTCCACCATCCTGACTGTGCTTTGCCTTCAACTTTATCTGCACACCGGGGGCCCCAATCCCCGGTGGCAGTGTACTTATTTATTAATTAATTTATTTGTACAATCTGACACCGGGATGCCCACCCCCAGTGTCGTATGCCCCCTGCCCTTGCACCCCATTGTTTATCTAATTCACCCCCCCAGCACAGTGAGACACTGGGAAGCCCACCCTGAGTGTCCCTAAATAGATTCATTTTAATATGTATGCCTACAAAAAATAAAACTGTCCCCCAACATCTTACTTTTAAAATTTAAACCTGAAATAAAGAAAACAGTCCCCGTTGTTGCCACCATTCCTCACCCCCCCATCCTGACCCACCCACTAAGTGCCCACCACCCCACATCACCCCTTACCCTATACTTACCTCCAGAGGTCATCTGCAGTCATCTTCTGTGAACCGGGACATGTCTGCACTTTTCAAAGCCAAACCGTGAGGTGAGAAATTAAAGCTTAGTGCCATAAAATGTATTTGGGGTTAGGAGCTGATTGCTCTATGTGACACAGCTGTCATTTACTAAATGATAGCTGTGTCATATAGTGCAACCAGCTGTTGTCATCACTTTCCTCCCATTCTGACTGTGCTGTGTGTGCTATCTGTACACTGGGGCCCCAATCCCCGGTGTCAGTCTTTCTTTCTTCCTCTATTTCTTTATTTATTTTTCTCTCTATTCCAACACTGAGATGCCCACCTCTGGTGTTGGACCCCCCCCCCAGCCAGTTGTTTCAAAAATGGTTGCCAACATTGGAGTTCCCAATCCCTGTGTCAACATTTACTAGCTCTCACCCGCTCCCCCATATTGTGGGACACTTGGGGAGCCCACCCCCAGTGTTCCTGCAAAAAAGAAAACTGTCCCCCAATATCTTATTTTTAAAATTTAAACCTGAAATAAAGAAAACTGTCCCTCATTGTTGCCGCCATTCCCCACCCCCATCCTGACCCTCCCACTAAGTGCCCACCACTCACATCACCCCTTACCCTATACTTACCTCCAGAGGTAATTTGCTGTCATCTTCTGTGAACCGGGACACATCTGCACTCTTCAAAGCCAAACCACGAGGTGAGGAATTAAAGCTTAGTGCCGTAAAATGTATTTTGGGTTAGGAGCCGGTTGCTCTATATGACACAGCTGTCATTTACTAAATGACAGCTGTGTCATATAGTGTAACCAGCTGTTGTCATCACTTTCGTCCTGTGCTGTGTGTGCTATCTACACACTGGGGCCCCAAACCCCAGTGGCAGTCTTTCTTTCTTTCTCCATTTCTCCATTTCTTTTTCTCTATATTCCGACACTGGGATGCCCACTCCTGGTGTTGGACCCTCCCAGCCAGTTGTTTCAAAAATGGTTGCCAACATTGGGGGCCCCAACCTCTGTGTCAACATTTACTACCTCTCACCCCCTCCCCTGTAGTGTGGGACACTTGGGGAGATCACCCAGTGTCCTTAAATAGTTTCTGAATCATTTGATAAACTCTGACACCAGGATGCCCACCCTGGTGTCAAATACCATCGCCTCCTGCAGTCCCTTGTTTAATTACATGTTCCTGGCATCAGGGGCACCAATCCCTGTGTCAGGATTAACTATATCTCCTCCCAGCAGTATGTACCACTGGGGAGGCCACCTCCAGTGTCCCAAGAATGATAAATATATTCATTTATTTATACCTGCAAAAAAAGAAGACAGTCCCCCGATGTCTTTTTTTTTTGTAACCTGCAAAAAGAGAAAACTGTCCCTCTTCGTTGCCGCCATCCCTCACCTCCCACTGAGCAACCACCACCCTATGCCCCACTCTTATCCTATACTTACCACTGGAGGTCATACGATGTGATCTTCTGTGAACCAGGGCACATCTGCATTCTTCAAAGCCGAACCGCGAACTGAGGAATACAGGTAACTGCCGTATAAATTATTCCAATGATGTTTTGAACTTATGTTGATATCTTTGCCATTTTTTGGAATTTTTTCAACAAATTTTCAACATGGCCTTTTTGAGAAGCCGCCTCATCAACTATGTCACTGTCATTTTGTTACTCTGACCAGGAAGGTGATATCATGGTTACTGCATGAAATCACCTTTTGGGACTGAATAATGACATTTCACCACAAATGTTCATCAAGTGGGTTCCCAAAAAGGCCAAGTTGAAAATTTGGTGAAATAATTCCTAAAAATGGCTGAGTTACATTTGTTCGTTGAATTTTTTCTACACACGCTCATAACTTTGGTAATTTTTAATATTTTGACTTCAAATTTTCAGCATAGCCATTTTTTCACACCACCTCATGAACAGTATAGTTGTCATTTTTCACATCCTGCCTAAAACATGTTTTCTCACCTGTGACTCAGAATGGCATTTTGGCACGCATTTGAAAATTTTCACCTATGGGGTTTATGAGGTGTGGACATAAGAACACTATGTTGAAAGTTTGGGATCAAAATATAAAAAAAAAATATATTATTAAGTAATGTAGTTTGCAGGGATGTCCATTGCACCACTGGGGAATGTGCTGCCTTACTGTGCCAGCGAGTGGAGTTCCGGTGTGAACTCAGTGAGCTAGTTTACTGGGACAAGGTTGATGGGGAAGGTGCTGCAGCATGCAACACCAGCCCTAGCCTGGGTAGGGATGTAGCAGTGTATTGGCACAGATGCCACATACTGTGGTGGGTCAGGGAACCTCATCCATTAGATATCGACATGTGTGCCAGGGCCTGCTGGGCCCATGCACTGGGTCAGGACTGTCTCCAGCATTGTATTAATCTAATTTTGTGCAGATCCCAAAGGGACCTGCACAAATGAGGACACAATTCCACTATCACAAGAGAAATTATTTGCAAAAAACTACATTAATGCAGACATTAGGGTTGTAAAATGCAAGGCGCATAAAGACGGGAAATGAAAAATATTAGGAATTTGGGTCTCCAGAGTATTGACAAATCAGTGGTGGGGTCTTACTTGGGGTTGTCAACCCTAATTCCCACCCTCCCCTGATCAGACAAGGTCAAATGTGTTGTCTTTACGCAGGGCCCATAGGACCCTGCATGAAGAAAGCTCAGACAGATTATGTTGCCCATAATGTATCACTATAAGGCACTAGTTTGGTGCTGTAGTTTGTGCTTTGGACAGGATGCTATGGACTGGGGGGAGGGGATGGGCATTAGTGTTGACAACTCCAAGTAAGACCCACCGCTGATTCGCCAATACTGCGTAGACACAAATCCCTAATGTTTTTCATTTCCCGTCTTTGTGTGCTTTGCGTTTTGCAACCCTAATGTCTACATCAAAGTGTTTTTTTGCAAAGGATATATATATATATATATATATATATCTGTAAAAAAAACTTACAATATTACTTGACTGTACCTGTGTCCTTGTGTCCTTATGTTCTTCTGTATGGCTGACAGATACTGTAGCATTAACCTTTAATCCTTGTGGTCAGAAATGTGTATGAATTCTGTCATAAATATGTACTGTTATGTCTAATCTCATGATATTTCCTCTGTTTCTTTGCCTTAATAAACTTATACTGGCAATGAGAAACAATTGATTTGGGAATTTTTCTTAGCTACTGGCATTGCTCTTATCTATTTTTCAGTCACTGTATACTGACTGCATCCAACTTAAAAGTTCTGTAATTGTATCAACATTTTTTGCGTTAAGCAATCCTTTTCCCTGTTCATTAGCAGATGACTAAACATTTGTCAAGACATGGTGCTCAAAAGCTTCATATTTTGCCCAGTCCTTCTTTAGACCTCTAATTATTTAACTGCTTTTTAAAGTTAAAACCTTTTTGAGGGCGGACCTGACATTTAACAACATAACCCTCGGGGGTGTGGGGGTTGACTGGCTAGCACATGCCCCACATTCTGGCTGCAGCTGACATTCTCCTAACATGGAAGCTCCCCATTGAACCCACTCAAATGACTTTTACCCTTTTCCATGCCACCCCTGTCCTGTTCCCTCTATTTCCTTTTTGGCCTTAGCAACATCAAAATGACTACACTTGATTAGTCTGGCCTTCCATGGACATGACAGTTAAGCTCCTGTAATATATTTGTGCACCCAGCAACCAGACTCACACACAGCACATCTGTTCAGTAGCTATCTTTATTCTTACTCCCCAGATACAGGTCACACACTCTGGACATGGCCAAAGGAAGGCCCACAGGGCTTGACAGGAACTTATACATTAGATAGGACTACAAATATCTATATACATAAATTACAGTACAGCCCTAATGGCTTTCCTTACACTTCCAGCCATCCTACCATATATATCCATGTATATACTACCACACATGTCTATGTATATTACACTCCTCCCACTTACACAAAAATCTCCAGAGGTAAGTATGGGGTGAGGGGTGGGAGGTAGGGTGCACAGAGGGTGGGTGGTGTTGGGGGAGGGGGCCACTGACAACAAGAGACTGCTTCTTTTTTCAGGTAAAAACTGACATCACAAGATAGTTTATTGGAAACACTGGGGTGAGCTCCCAGTGTGCCACACAAGGGGGGGTGGGGGAGGAACATGCCAGCATGGTCGGCTTTCTGTGAGCAGTGGCATACTGTGGCGGGCTCCCAGTGTGCCACACAATGTGTGGGGGATGGAGGACATGCCAACACAGGGATTGCACCTACAATGTTGGGTTTGTTTGGGGATTGGGTGGCAGTGGCAGGAGTCACCACCATGTTTATTGACATGTTTCACCAGGAAAGGCACGTACGGGAGGTGTGTCATCTCTGCCGCTGCATGACAAGCTTGTCTCTGATTGCAGTGGCATATTTCTTTCAAGCTGGTGGCACTTTAAACAACTTTTGCATCAGCGCTAGCATGCTAGCTAATTGGAGAATGAGGGACGCACCTACTAAAGCGTGCCTTGCATTCGCCAACACTGACACACCTCTCACTGTGCTACTACCACAAGATGTTGCTTTCGCACGTGCAAGACAACATAAAAATGACTTGCAGGTTCATTACAGTTCTCCTTTAAATGCCTGCTACTGTACAATAATGCTACTATAGGATAGAACTAATTTAGCCTATGAAACTTTGTTAACAATTAGGACACTGTTGGTTGAACTTTTCATATGCATAATCTTTTTCCAGGACATTATGTGTAGGTTAGGAAACAAAAGCAACCTATCGATACCCCAGTGCTACAGTTCTTCAGATAATAATATAAACATGATTAAATAGAAGTAGGATAGAACAATAATGGATTAACTTACACTTGATATAGCTGTGAGTAGCTTTAACAATTGGGTAGTCAAGAACAATATACTGTAAGTGGATAACAAAAATGTAATACAAAAACACTGAGTTTTTTTTCTCAGTGCAGTTATTTTAATACTACACATACATATAACAATGAACATCCTTTAAGAAATGGGGTCCATTTTTTGATGATTTTTATTGGTTGATAGCCATGCGCTGAAAGTATCTAGCACATGGCTAGTAACTAGTACAGGTAACCTCACCTACAGTAGCTGTCTGTATCAATCACCTGTGGAACATTCACATTTGAAAGAGCTACCACTGTTGCCAACCGCTAACCCACTTGACCACCCACTTAACTGCTCTCGCCAAACACCCAACATGCCAGTCACTTCCTGGCTCTCTCCCTTGGCTGCTCACCACCTCAATAGTCATTAACCTGCAGTAATTTAGCAGCTTCCAACATTGAAGAGCTGTGCAGAGTGCTCCTGTAGATGTAGCGCGTTTCATCCCCACATGCTGCACACTTCATCTGCATCTCATCACCTGCGCCACTAGAACAACACAACAGTATTTTTAGAAAAAAAAGGCATATGTACTGCCATTGCCAAACACAGACATACCACAATGGGAGTGTATCTGTGGAGGTGGTATTAATAATACAAAGGCCAAAGGAACAGCTGCAAACTTAAGTGTGTAGTGAGGTTCAAAGTAACAAAAGTTCTATGACACACTAATGGAACTCTAATGTTCTTGTTTATCCTTTTTACACTAAAAAACTAAAAATGAAAAACTAACAAAACTTGAAATTGGATGTTAAAGAATTGCCATGTAAACCCACTGAATATAACTAATGCCCCTCGATGGTGTCCCTTAAAATTGGAGCTCACCCAAAAAATTACTCAAAGTAAAATTTACATATGGAATTAGTACTTCATTAAGGTTCAGACAGAAAACAATCTATTACAGTTGTCTTTGGTACTAATTGTTCAGAGTTTCGTTTTCATGCTTGTTATGATTTGAAATGTTGTTTATTTGTGTTGCATTTACTTATGATCTTGTGTTCTTTTGTCTCTTTTCTTTTCGTGACAGGATCAAGTGACTTCACACCCTGTTTAGAGGGCATCAAACACAGTCTGTTTGCCATGAAGAACTGCATTACCCTGCTGCCAGTCACTTTAGTCTCTATTTCACTTTAAAAACTTCTATCAGGGATTCTTGAAATTAGTCTTACAAATTAAAAGAAGTATTTCATTAAGTAAAACATATTTATATGTTAAAATTAGGATCTTTGTATTGAAACTATTGTACCTTAAGTTTGATACAGTTCTCTTTTTTGTATGAAGTCAATATGTGAAATATATGTATTCTGTCACTATGACAACCTGTTAATTGAGTATCGGTATAAAAGGGAGCTTCCATCTCCTGTTAGCCACACCCTATGATGAAGGGTTTCATTACCAGAAGTGTTAGGTTACGTGTGTTCGTTGAATTTTTTCTACGCATGCACATAACTTTGGTAATTTTTAATATTTTGACTCCAAATTTTCAACATAGCCATTTTTTTCACACCACCTCATGAACAGTACAACTGTCATTTTTCACATCCTTCCTAAAACATGTTCTTTCACCTGTGACTCAGAATGGCATTTTGGTACGCATTTGACATTTTTCACCTATGGGGTTTATGAGGTGTGGACATAAGAACACTATGTTGAAAGTTTGGGATCAAAATATAAAAAAAAAATTATTAAGTAATGTAGTTTGCAGGGATGTCTGTTGCACCACTGGGGAATGTGCTGCCTTACCATGCCAGTGAGCTGAGTTCCAGTGTGAACTCAGTGAACCAGACTCGCACACAGCACGTCTGTTCAGTAGCTATCTTTATTCCTATTCCCCAGATACTGGTCACTCACTCTGGACACGGACAAAGGAATGCCCACAGGGCTTAACAGGAACTTATACATAAGATAGGACTACACTTATCTATATACATAAACTACAGCCCTAATGGCATTCCTTACACTTCCAGCCATCCTCCCATATATATCCATGTGTATACTACCACACGTCTATGTATATACTACACTTCTCCTATTTAGACAGAAACTAGTCTAAAATACTTCAACAGTAACATTTCCTAACTTCCATGCCAAAGTAGACAATTCAGTGCACAGAAACAAGTTCAGGGGAAGATTCTACCCCTTGGGTAGAACTTGTCACTAAATAAATAACAGTGTAGTTAAAAGTCCAGTTGCACAGAGGTACAGGTTCAGTACATGACTTAAAGGTCAAGTCTTTGTCCAGATCCCACCTGGAAATCAGCCTCAGCTCAGTGTGCCTTTCCTAGTTACCAAATTTTAAATAAATAAATACATTTGTGGTGGTCTGCAGTGCCTCATGGGATATCTGTGGGCTGGAAAAACCACTGCTGGTGAAACAGGTGTTCCATTATTATTTGGCACTGGCCCCAGTGGAACTTCACCAGCAGGAGAAAAGTCCTCTGTGTCACTGTCCTCTTCTGGAGTGATGTCTTCTGCCACATTTGCTGTAACCTCAGAATGCAGAAGATGATCCACATGTATGTGAACAAGTCAATGTCCCATGTGAACTGCATAAGTCAAACATCCACATGTTTCAATCACTACCCTAAGAATCCAAGAAATCCTGGGATGTCTACAGTCTCGAGCCACCACCCTCACCCCAGGATCGAAAATTCATACTGGCCTGTCTGACTTGTCATAACTCTTTTGCTGTTGTAGTTGATGTTTTGTGACAGTATCATCTAAGTCCAGCTTTAGCAATGACACACTGGTATGAGGTTGACATTTGAGGAACAGTTCAGCAGGTGTTCACTCAGTGACTCTGTGAGGAGTGTTTCTGTAAGTGAACAGAAAACGAGTCAACCTTTGAGTTGTAGGTATTTGCAGTGAATCTTGTTTAGTCCAAGCTTTTTTAAATGTCTGTACAGTTCATTCAGCTGCACCATTGGATGCTGTATGGTAAGATGGAGTTGAAAACATGTCAGACGCCATTCTGCTTTAAGAACAGTTTAAAGTCATAAGAAGAACATTGTGGTCTCAGAGGGTTTACAGTCTTTTCCATAGTTGTGACTTGTGTGGGCAACACTTCCAGCCATTTGGAGTGGACGTCAATTACTACTAAAAAATGTTGTTTGTCCAGTTCAGCATAGTCAACATGGATTGCACTCCCATGATGTGGTAGCCCAGGACCAAGGATGCAGGAGGGTGGTTGAAGGTTCGTTGCAGACAGCCACACATGGTGCACTTTGGTTACCAAGATGCTGAATATCTTGATCAAGTCCTGGCCACCAGAGGTATCCTATGGCCAATGTCTTCATTCAAGAGATTCCAGGATGACTGTCATGTAATTCGGAAAGTAACCTCTTGTGGAACTTTGGAGGCATCATAACTCAAACTCCCCACAGAACATAGCCTTGCTCTGTGGACAACTGGTCCTTCTTGTCTAAGAAAGGTCAGAAAGTCGGGTCTCTCATGAAGTTGGGCCAACCATTTAGGTTAAATCTAGGACTTTAGAGAGGACAGGATCTTGCTGTATCTCTGCTGCAACATCCTGTGAAGCAAGGGGTAATTCCTGGAGATGTGAAAGATGGAATACTGCTCCATCATCTTCCTACTCTGAAGCATCTTTGCATGGCAGTCTTGATAATGCATCTGCATTTGAATGATCCTGAGAACATCTGTATCTGATGTGATAGTCATAAGACAACAAAATCAGGACCCATTGCTGCATTCTGAGTGCTGTGTGAGTCGGTATAGTGACCTTTAGCCCCAGAATTGCCAGTAGAGACGTGTGATCTGTTAGCAGAGTGAACTTCCATCTATACAAGTACTTATGGAACTTCTTGACACCAAAAATTATGTACAAGGCTTCTTTCTCAATCTGAGCTTAGTTTTTTTCACTTGAGGACAGGGTCCTGGAAGCAAAAGTGATTGGGTGTTCCTCCCCAGAAGATTACACATGAGAGATAATAGCCCCCACTCCATATGGGGATGCATCGCATGCCAGCCTCAGAGATTTGGCTGGGTCATAGTGCGATAGCCACTTGCTGTTCAGAAGATGTTGCTTGCAAGCCTGGGATGCATCCTCACACCGTGGTGACCAATTCCATTGAGCATTTTTCTGTAGCAAGTCATGGAGTGGTTGTAACCTTGTGAACAGATGGCTAGGAACCTCCATAATAGTTCAAGAGTCCTAAGACTGATCTTAACTTTGTCACATTTTTTGGTGCATGTGCCTTGAATATAGCATCCACCTTACTCTCGGTTAGGTGTAGGCCCTGGGCATTAATCCAGTAGCCTAGGTACTTAACAGAATTTTGTAGAAACTTACATTTGGCAAGCTTCATTCTCAGTCCATACCTCTGCAGTCTGGCCAGAACTTGGCCCAGGACTGTCAGATGCTCTTCCACTGTGAGTGCTGTTACCAAGATATCATCCATAAAGCAGACTACATGGTCTAGTCTGTGCAGTATCTGGTCCATTGTCTTCTGGAAAATTGCTGGCACTGTGAAAACTCCATAGACCAAGTGATGATATCGGTAAAGTCCCTTATGGGTGTTGATGGCTAGATATGGTTCTGATCCTGGTTCCAGTTCCAACTGCTGGTATGCAAAAGATAAGTCCAACTAGCTAAAGAACTTGCCCCCTGTGAGTGTGGCAAACAAGTCCTCCACATTGGGTAATGGGTATGGATATGGTTCTATACAACAGTTCACTGTAACCTTGCAGTCACAACACAGATTCACTACTTTGTCTTGTTTCGGTACCACAATGATAGGTGCAGACCAGTTGCTCCTCTCTACTCGTGAGATGATACCATGGCCTTTGAGATGGTCCAGTTCCTTCTCTACCGATTCCCTTAAAGAGTAAGGTAATGGCCGAGGCTTGTGGAAAATTGGAGTGGCTTCCTGTTGTACTTGGATCTTGACCTTGAAATCCTGGATTTTGCTGTAACCATCCTGGAAAATAGGCCATGCTTGTCCAATACTTTCTTTAACGCATCTTGTGGTGCTTTGGTCACAGTACTTAAGCTGAAGATGTTTTCTCAGTTCAACTTGATCTGACTGAGCCAGTTTTTACCTAGTAATACAGGTCTTTCTCCTTGCACTACCACTAGAGGCAAGGTTCACATTCCTCCTTCATAGGTGACTGGTACTTCAATATACCCTAGCACAGAGACTGAATCTCCAGAGTAAGACCAGAGCTGACTATACAATGGTTTCAGTAGGCGCTGCTGAAGTTTCTTTCTGTAGAAGTTTTTCTGGCACAAGAGATACTGATGCTCTGGTGTCAAGCTGCATGTTAACTAGGTTTTCTGCCAGCTCAATTTGGAGGTCAGTTTCCTCTCCATTTGCACATGTTGCATAAACCATGAACAGGTGCAATACCACATTTTTTTATTTTAGTGGCTGGAGTGTTGTCTATGACATACTGTGCATAAACAGTCCATTATGTACTTTTGCACACTTTCAGCATGTGACCCACTTTTCCACAGCCATGTCATTTCTCATTTAGAAATCATCATGTGCGTTGATAGTGGTTACCTCAGATCTGTAACACCATTGTTTTGACCATGTGGAAGTGCCCTGTAGTACCAGCTACCTAAATATTTGGGATTGCTGATAAACAGGTGGTGTACCACTTGATGGTGTGGCATGTCGCTTGTGTTCTGGTGTGTGGGTGACTTTGTGAACTCCACTTCCTTGTGGTTCAGAATGTCCTGCTGGTGCCCTCAAGCCTTCTTGAGTGAGCTCCATAGCGATTGCAATGTCACAAACTGATTTGAAGTCTAGGTTTTTTCTTGCAAAAGCTTGCCCTCTCAGACCACAGACAAAGCGATCGCAGAGAGCATCATCCAGGGACTTGCCAAATGCACAAGAGCATGGCAGATGCTTTAATGCAATGATGCAGTCAGCAATAGGTTCACCCTCCTCTTGGTTTTAATGATGGAAGGTGTAATGTTCAGCAGTGAGAAAGGGCTGGGTGTTGAAATGCTGTGCAAGGGCCTCAGTGACTTGCACATATGTCAGAGTCAGGATGTCAAGTTCAAGTTAATTGCAGGAAAGACTCAGTTGAGCAAGCTCATTCACAGGGAGGTCCTGAGTCAGCTGGTGCTGTTAGATTCCAGACAAGGGCATAAATCTTTGGTGGTAAAACTGCTAAGAAGACATCTATTTTGTTGTCTTCTTTGATTTTGTTTGCCTTAAGCCAGCGTTGGAAATGTTCGAGATATAAGTGAAATATTTCCTTTGATTCATCAAATTCAGGCACTCTTCCCAATTTGTGCCAGTGCCCTGGTAGGTTAGTCTGTATTAGCATGGTCCATAAAAAAATAAACTTCTCTGTGTTTTAATTGTGTGCCTTTGTACTGTTTGATGCAATTTGTCCAGTATGCCACAAGATGCTGCTGTTGAGATGCCTCTGCTGCTGTGGTCAGGCATCAATGCTGTCTCTGGTCAGCCTTACTATTTCCTGTGTGAGAGAAAGTTGGAGGCTTGGCAGATTTATGATATAAGTTTCACATAGGTGTAATTCCTTGTGTCTTCCTGCTTGGAGATAGAGCAGGAATTGTTTCTTTCCTTTTGAGCTCAGCCAGTTAAAGTTATAGCAGCTCACAGTGCTGGACTTTTGTTTTTGCCCCTGCTATATGTCTGAAGCTTAAGCACGAAATTGCAACTCATAAATTAAGGGTATTTAGAGTAGCCTTGCTGTGAGGGGGGTGTTAGCAAGCCCATCGTACCAATGTGAGTCAGCAGGTAGAGTTTCTTCAGCTTTTAAAAAGTATGCATTAGCTTACATAACCTTTCTTTCTGTCATGGGAGATGTTTATCTTTGATCCTTCTCTCCAGTGTAATATATTTGTGCCCCCAGCAACCAGACTCACACACAGCACATCTATTCAGTAGCCATCTTTATTCCTACTCCTCAGATACAGGTCACAGACTCTGGTCACAGACAAAGGAATGCCCACTGGGCATGACAGGAACTTGTACATTAGATAGGACTACAAATATCTATATGCATAAACTACAGCCCTAATGGCATTCCTTATACTTCCTACCATCCTACCATATATATCCATGAATATACTACCACACACACACACACATATGTGTGTATATAAGTATACTACAGCTCCAAATTATGTCTGATGAAGGAATATGTTAAGAACAGGGTACCCAAACACATGGTAACCATAGCCAATCATACCTCTCAACCTCCTACCTCATTAATAAGGGGCAAGTATTAAATCAGGGACAAATGACCAAAATCTGGGACACATCTTAAAAATTTATGGCATCAAACATTTTATTATGAAGAACAAGTCTGTAGCTCTAATGTTTGACATTATTTTGTGCTTACAGTTCCTGCTCTTCAGTCATGCAAACACAAATTTTAGGAGTAACACAGTTAACTTTGGAAGCAAAATCAGTGACAGTTGAGAGACATAGTATGTAACTTAAAACCTATAATTACTAGAAAATGGTTCACCCATGTCATGGCAACATGAATCTGGTCACCATAAATTAGGGAGCCAGAAACATATCACCCACAGCTACCACACCCATACATTTTGCAACAACCCAAGTAGGGTGACAATTGAGAACAGGGCAGAACAGTTGTTTTTTCTTAAGGGCTCTGCCCCCAGTACCCCTCTGACACTAAATATAACGTCCTCCGATACCAGGCATGAGTCAACCAGAGGAGAACAGTGCCGTCGGCAAAAAAACGGTCATGAATGCAGGGCACTGTGAAATCCAGCATGCCCCTGTCACTCACAACCTTTTCACGTTGCTCTAATTGCGGCACCCTAATTGTGGCACCCACATAATGGTATATGCTAGAAAACACCCCCAAGTGAATAATATAATGTTATTTGCCCTTGTCTTTTAAGTTCTATTATAAAATACTAAGCTATTTGGAAGGGCACTTCATCAAATTAAAAAAAAACTATCTATTCTATTCTTAAAGGAGAATTACATTTAATCTGTAAGTAAATTTTCCCAGTAGAAGTTGTTTTTTAATTACTGGTTCTAACTACTGTATGTTACAGTTGCATCATTACAGGCCTTTTGATAAACTCGGTGGGTGTTTCTGACTTACACTCTGGTGATAAGTACCATCTTAAGATTGCACGATGTAGTTTATGTTTCTTTCAACCCCAAGTGTTCTGTAGTAGAACACAAATATACGGTGACAACAATGAAAGAGCTTAACTATGACATAAGCTACATCATAGTCTATGATTCACAGAATTCTAAAATGTTCCTTAAAACCAGTGTGTGTACCGTATATCATAAGCCATATTTACAGAATAGGTAAGACTGCAGTGCTCCACTCCGATCATTCTTTCTCCACCCCTTCAAGACTGATCCAGCACCCGCATTCACACAGCCCTCTCAGTGCTAGTGCTCATGCTGTGGGAGGGTGGGGGGCATTCTGTGAAATTTACTTGCTGCAATTAATTGTGTTTGCTGTGATGTGAATGGTGCTGTCTGTTCACATGGTGATAGCAGCTTGAACTACTCATATTGCAACGCATCCCCATCACATCTGGGACTCCAGGACCAGATCAGGCATCGACTTACTATAATCTTATAATCTGGAAACTGTCCAGATGGCTACTTTTGCACTGGAGCAACTCAAACTCTCAGGTTGCTCTGGTGCAAATGCAGCCACGTAAACAGCCCTTTAAACGCTTACTTGGATAGCTAATCAGCTTGTGTGTAGTAGCTAGAACAATATCAGAATTTGAGACAGTACTTAATAACAGCCTCTACTAGGAACAAGCATTTGTCAATGCCGAATGTTGTCTTGCTGGCATTGGCACTGATAGTGCAGGAGTTAGAGAGATGCATAATAGGAATAATAGTGAAGTATTGAACTGATACCAACTCACTCCCCACTCCTGCAGAGACTGACAGGTATTGGAGTGCCTTTGGTCATCAGCTATAATGCTCATGCCATTTCACTCTCACCCTACCCTGCAGACACTGACAAATGTTATGGTGTGCCTTGGGGTCTGGCTTTATGCTCACCCATTCCATAAGGAAATATGCTGAGATGGGTGCAGTATAGGAGAATGGGGTGAACTTTGGGGCTGAAGAGTCTAAGGCACACCTCGATGCCTGTCAGTGGCTGCAGGAAGGGGGTGGGAGTGGAATGGCATGAGCATTACAGCCGACAATCCCAAGTCACACCCCTGATGCCTGTCAGTTTCTACAGGGTGGGGTGTTATAGTTCGAAACCCTAACACCCCAGGTGTTTGCTGGTATTTTCCCTCCAAATTTTCAATATTAGCTTTTTGTGACCCCATCTCATGAACAGTGGCACTATCAGTTCATTAGGTGAAAGGTGATTTTGCACAGCGATTGAGCATTTAGCACCATAGGTGTGAAAACACATTTCGGGCAGGATGTGAAAAATGACAGCTGTACTGTTCATGAGGAGGTGTAAAAAAAATGACAATGTTAAAACTCTGTAATGAAATATGAAAAACCGGTGAAGTAAATGAGCATGCATAGAAACTGTGCAATGCACGCCCATAACACAATTATTTTGGGGATTTTTTTTTATTACCTCCCTATTTATACGCCCGCTGTGGTATCTTACCAGCGGGGGCATCCAGCTGCCAGCCCTACCAGCTGGGACAGCAGCAGGCTCACTTGCATGATGGGGGGTACTGGTACGGCCATCGCTGACCTGCTGGAGGGCTTCTCTTACCCTACCACACCAGGCCAGCCCCGGACCCCCCCAGTGCAATTCCACGACAGTCCTCCCGGCATCACAGGGTGCGGCTATCAAGCTGCTCGGTCATGCCCAGCCATTTTCCTCCTGGTTTTCTCCCCCATTGGGGCATGGACATGCAATGACATCCATGCACAATGTGCAGATGTCCACCACGCTCCCCCTCCAATAACACCATGCTTGCAGTGCCTCCAGGCATCCCCAGGGGCCACCACAGCATAGTGTGTTCCCCAGCCCACCCCAGGACTAGGAGGCTGTCTATGGATGCTCGATCCTAGTCCTCCCCTGCCGACCCCTGAAGACCCGGCCGTTTAACCTCGGGCCAGCGCTAGTGCGAGGGCGGCATCTAGCGCCTCAACCCTCAGTGCCACCGGGCTGGCTGGGGATTTTTTAACTAAATTTTCAACATAGGCTTTTTGGGACCTCCGCTCATGAACAGTGCACTGTGATTTTGTTAATCTGTCCTGAAAGTTGATTTCCCACAGCGACTGAGCCATTGTGCTCCAGATGTGTGAAAACACATTTCAGACAGGGTGTGAAAAATGACAGATGTACTGTTCACAAGGAGGTGTGAAAAAACGTCAATGTTGAAAACCTGGAGTGAAAGTATTAAAAATTGTTGAAGTTACGAACGTGCATGGAAACTGTGCAATGCAAGCTCATAATACAGTCATTTTTGAGAATTTTTTTCACCAAATTTGCAGCATAGGCTTTTTGGGACCCACCTCATGAACTGTGGCACTGTTGTTTCATTAATCAGTCCCAAAAGGTGATTCCACATAGTGACCATGGAATCACCTTTTGAGACTGAATAATGAGATAACAGTGCATGTGTTCATGAGGTGGGGTCCCAAGAACCCCATGTTGAAAATTTGGAACTTTCTAAGTTGAACCCCCCCCATTCATGCCATTTACCAGTGATTCTTCATTTTGCAGTTCATAGAACATAGAAACATAGACTTTGACGGCAGATAAGGACCGCTAGGCCCATCTAGTCTGCCAATTTCCCTACCTACAGGATAGGCTGCAGATCCTAGTTAACCAACAGCCTATTTCTTCCTCACCCCCACAAGAATTGCCTTATGTCTGTCCCATGCATTCTTGAATTCTCCCACAGTTTTAGACCCCATAACCTCCTCAGGAAGGCTGTTCCATGCATCCACTACCCTCTGTGAAATAATACTTCCTCACATTGCCCTGAACCGCCCTCCTTCTATCTTTAAATTGTGTCCCTTGTTCTTGCAAGTATCTTTTTCTGACAGATGCTACCTCTTGGACTTTGTTGATTCCACTGAGGTACTTAAAAGTTTCTATCATGTCCTCCCTCTCCCTTCTTTCCTCAAGGGCATACATATTAAGCTCCTTTAGTCTCTCCTCATACGCTTCTCTTGCAGACCCTGCACCATTTTAGTTGCCCTCCTCTGGACTGCCTCTATCCTGTCTATGTCCTTGCGGAGATGGGGTCTCCAGAACTGGACACGGTACTCCAGATGGGGTCTCACCAACTGCCTGTACAGAGGGATAACAACTTCCTGTTTTCTGCTGCTGATGCCTCTCCCTATACATCCCAGTATACCCCCAGCCCTCCCTACTGCCTTCTCACATTGCTTGCTAACCTTAAGGTCATCTGATATGATTACCCCCAGGTCTCTTTCCTTTTTGTTGTTGTTACTACCTCCTACCCATTGTGTATTCTTCCCTGGGTTTTGTTTCAGGTGCATTATTTTGCACTTCTTTGCATTGAATCCAAGCTGCCATACTTCTCACCATTCCTCCAACCTTGCCAAGTCCCTTCTCATCCTTTCCACCCCACCTTGTGTATCAACCCTGTTGCAGATCTTTGTGTCATCTGCAAAGAGGCATACTTTTCCTTCCAGTCCCTCTGCAATGTCACTGATGAAGACATTAAAAAGGACTGGACCCAGTACTGAACCCTGCGGTACCCCAATAGTAACCTCCTTTCTTCAGAGTGGACTCCATTTACAATTACCTTCTGTGTCCTGTTGTCCAGCCAATGTTTTACCCAGGCTACCACCCTGGGTCCCACTCCCAGGCTGGTTAATTTGACTATTAATCTTTTGTGTGGGACTGTGTCAAATGCCTTGCTAAAGTCTAGGTAGGCCATGTCCACAGCCCCTCCCTGGTCTACTACTTTGGTCACCCAGTCAAAGAAATCTATTAGATTTGTCTGACATAACCTTCCCGCTGTGAACCCATGCTGCCTTGGGTCCTGTGCTCCACTGGCCTCTAGGTACTCAACTATTCTTTCCTTCAGAAGTGACTCCATCACTTTCCCTACCACAGAGGTCAGACTGACAGGTCTGTAGTTTCCTGCCTCTGTCTTGGTCCCACTTTGTGAAGGGAATCATATCCGCCTTCCTCCAGTCCTCGGTACCACACTATCCTCCCATGATTTATTAAAAGAGTAGCCAGTGGTTTCACTAGTTCTCCCTTAATTCTTTTAGAATTCTGGGATGAATTCCTTCAGGACCCATTGCTTTGTCCACCTTCAGTTTTAGGAGTTCTTGCAGAACCCTTTCTTCTGTGAAAGGACTGGGATCGACCCCCTATCAAGAGTGCTTCATTAATTGGATTAGGCACTTCCACCTCTCTTTTAGAATACTGAGCAGAAATATTCATTCAGTATTCCTGCTTTTCACTGTCCCCTCTGCCCACCCACCATTCATTCTATTCAGCCTCACTATCCCTCCCTTTGTCTTTTCACGCGCTGATGTACCTATAAAAGGTTTTATCGCCTCTTCTAACCGAGTTGGCTATCTTTTCCTCAGTTTGGGCCTTTGCTATTCTGACTTCCTCCCTGCTTCCTTCTGCCTTAACTGGTACAGCTCTCTGTCCTGCCCTTCTGTGTTCCTTATACTTCCGGAATGCTATCTTTTCTTCCTGACTTTCACAGCCACCTCTTTTGAGAACCATAGTGGCTTTTTCTTTGTTTTGATTTGTTTATTTGCTTCACACAAAGGCTTGTTGCCTCTGTGATGGCAGTTTGATAATTCCCATTGTTGCTCCACACCTCCTTCTAGCCTGTTTGCTAGTGCTTTTCTGAGGCACTCTCCCATCTTTGCCAAAGTCAGCCTCCTAAAGTCCAGTACCCTCACTTTTGTATGGCTTGACTCTGTAGCTGAGTTTAACATGAACCACACTGTTTGATGATCACTTGTCCCCAGATGGCAACCCACTTCTAGATCTGAGATCCTCTCACTGCCCCCGTTTGAGAGTATGAGGTCTAAGATTGCTCCTCATGAGTGGGTTCTGAAACTAGCTGTCTAATGCCTGCCACCTGTAGGGCATCAAGAATGGCCCTGCTCTTGGATGTGGCTGCAGCAAATGTGCTCCAGTTAACATCTGGCATATTCAGGTCTCCCATCAACAGTATCTCCCCTTTCTCTGCCATTCTAAGAATGCCTTCTATCATATCCTTGTCCATTTCTTCCCCCTGACATGGGGGTCTGTACACAACCCCTGTGTGGATTGTGGTGCCCTTTCCAGTCTCCAAGGTGACCCACAGTGACTCCTTTCCTCCCTGTTTACTCTTTTGTTCAATTGCTTTTATCCCTTCCTTTACATAGAGAGCTACTCCTCCCCCTCTTCTCCCCTGCCTGTCTCTCCTGTAAGTTATGTACCCTGGTATGTTAACATCCCAGTCATGGTTCTCTGTCTGTTTCTGTGACTGCTACGATATCCAGGCATCCTCTTCCATTAAGGCCATCAGCTCAGGGAGCTTGTTGCCCAGACTACAGGCACTGGTACTCATTACCCTCCATTTCCTGATGGCCTTACTCCCTTTGCCCCATCCCTGTCCTTCTTGCCTTTGTCACTTTCTCCATTTACCCCTGCCCTTCTCCCTATCGACACCTCTATGTTGGTGTTTGCTGCACTACTACAGTGATTATTTGGGGGCTAGGATTTTCCTGCTCCTTTCCAGTGCCTCCCCTTGGCTAGTTTAAAAGCTTACCAATGAAGCATTTAAACCTATCACCTAGGATCCTGGTTCCCCTCCCGGACAGATGCAGCCCATCATGCCAGTATAGGCTTGCATCACTCCAGGTGGACCCCCAGTCCCCAATGAAGCCAAATCCCTGAGCTCCACACCAGTTTTTCAACCACTGATTGAATCCCATGGTGCGGAACACCCTAGCCTCTCCTATGCCATAGATGGGTAGCACCTCCGAGAAGGTTACCGTGCGTGCTACTTGACTAAGGCCCCTCCCCAATTCCACAAACTCTTCCTGCACTTCTTGAATCCCTTTCTTAGCCAGGTCATTTGTCCCTAGGTGGACAATGACATCCAGCTCCCTCCCCTGTGCAGCTGCTCCAGCAATCCTGAGGATTCGCTCCCTGTCCCTCCAAGCCATGGCACCAGGCAGGCACCTTACCTCCCTCTCCCCTTCCTCCCCCAGTTCTACCTTCCTAACAATGGAGTCCCCCACCAGGAGTTGTTTTCTTCCCCTGCAGGGTCCCCTGCCACCCTCCTGTGGGTCTCCTTTGTGGAGGTTCCCAGCATCCTCCTTGGTCTCCACTGTGGGTGCCTCCATAGAGGAACCACACTTTGCCAGAATGGCATAGGAATTGTGGAGAGGTACAACTGGAGGGATGCACCTCTGTTCCACCACCCTCACCCTCCCTGAGCCCACTGTGGTCCAACCACTCCTCTTTCTTGGCAACCTCTGAGGCAACGGCAGTGGCACTGGTGGTCCCTGGATGGAAGAGGAGGTCCCACAAATCCTGGCCAACTCAGCCTGGAGATGAGCAACCTCCTCCCTCAGCCCAGAGAGGTGCCTGCAGATGGGACAACACCGCATCCTCCAGAACATCTCCCAGAAGACTGCTGCTCCACAGCCACTGCACTGCACCACTCCAATCATGTCTTATTTCTGGCCCCTTAACTGTTTGCAATCCTTACTCTTTCCTCTGTTTTTTTTTCTCTCTCTCCTTACTTTCTGCCTGTGTGCCCTTTAAGCTCCTGATTGTCCTGTTCTGAGACAAGAATATCCTATATTTCTCAGTAGACCACTTACTTGCTCAGAGGCAGACCTCCAGCAGCTAGAGGGGGCCGGAGAGCTACTGTTGCCCTTCTAGGATGGTGGGTCCTTGGTGGTTCTGTGATCACTCACTTCCTGCCCCTAAACAGGAAGTTCCTGTTGTCAGTCAAATCCTGTGCCTATAAAAATAGAACTAGCTTTGAGTGGGGGGGTGGAGGGGAAGGAAGGATGGCAATATAGTCCCAGCAGAGAAGTCCAGTCACACAGCAGTCCTTTCTCCTGATGTCTTCTGCCAAGCTATTAGCTGAAACTTTCTAAGGCAGTCCTTAAATGTAGCTTCCTTCTAGCTAAGCCACTCCCCCTACTTACCAGATCTTTCTACAAGTAATTTAAACCTCACAGCAGTTAAGTCCTTTCAGTCACCCAAGATTTACACCTAGATAACTCTTCAGATACCCATTCAGTTCAGTTAACCCAAACACACACTTTTTTTTTTTTTGTATGTTAGTTTTTTTACCCTAAATTAAAGGTCCAAATACAAAAGTTCTTCTACTTTAGTCCCAGCAGAGAAGTCCAGTCACACAGCAGTCCTTTCTCCTGGTGTCTTCTGCCAAGTTCAGCTTTGAAGAGTCCAGATGTATTCCTGCTCCACCAAAGATTGCATCGCCAGACCACCGGAGATGAGAATGGGATGAGGGGGTGTGGGGAGGGATTGCACAGAGGGTGGGTGAGGGTTGGGTGAGGGGTGCCACGGACAACAAGGGACCATTTTCTTTTTGCAGGTAAAAAAAAAAATGGACATCACAAGATAGTTTATTGGAAACACTGTGGTGGGCTCCCAGTGTGCCACACAAGGGGGTGGGGGGAGGAACATGCCGGCATGATCGGCTTTCTGAGAGCAGTTGCACACTGTGGCGGGCTCCCAGTGTGCCACACAGTGTGTGGGGGGTGGGGGACATGCCAACACGGGGATTGCACCTACGATGTTGGGTTTGTTTGGGGATTGTGTGGCAGTGGCAGGAGCCACAACCATGTTTATTGACATGTTTCACCAGGAAAGGCACATACAGGAGGTGTGTCATCTCTGCTGCTGCATGACAAGCTTGTCTCTGATTGCAGCGGCATATTTCTTTCAAGTTGGTGGCACTTTACACTATTTTTGCATCAGCACTATCATGCTGGCTAATTGGGGAATGAGGGATGCACCTACTAAAGTGTACCTTACATTCTCCAACACTGACACACCTCTCACTATGCTACTACCACAAGATGCTGCTTGCGCACATGCAAGACAACAAAAAAATGACTTGCAGGTTCATTACAGTTCTCCTTTAAATGCCTGCTACTGTACAATAATGCTACTATAGGATAGAACTAATTTAGCCTATTGTTAAGAATTAGGACACTGGTGGCTGAACTTTTCATATGCATAACCTTTTTCCAGGACATTATGTGTAGGTTAGGAAACAAAAGCAACCTATCAATACCCCAGTGCTACAGTTGTTCAGATAATAATATAAACCTGATTAAATGGAAGTAGGATAGAGCAATAATGGATTACCTTACACTTGATAGAGCTGTCAATAGCATTAACAATTGGATAGTCAAGAACAATATACTGTAAGTGGACAACAAAAATGTAATAAAAAACACTGAGTTTTTTCTCAGTGCAGTCATTATTTTAATACAAAGTACATACAATAATGAACATCCTTTAAGAAATGGGGTCCGTTTTTTGATGATTGTTATTGGTTGATAGCCATGCACTGAAAGTATCTAGCACATGGCTAGCAACTAATACAGGTAACCTCACCTACAGTAGCTGCCTGTATCAATCACCAGTGGAACATTCAATTTGAAAGAGCTACCACTGTTGCCAACCGCTAACCCACTTGACCACTCACTTAACTGCTCTTGCCAAACACCCAACATGCCAGTCGCTTCCTGGCTCTCTCCCTTGGCTGCTCACCACCTCAACAGTCATTAACCTGCAGTAACTTAGCAGCTTCCAACATTGAAGAGCTGTGCAGAGTGCTTCTGTAGATGTAGTGCGTCTCATCCCCACGTGCTGCACACTTCATCTGCATCTCATCACCTGCGTTGCCACTAGAACAACACAACAATATTTTTAGAAAAAAAAAAGGCATATGTACTGCCATTGCCAAACACAGACATACCACAATGGGAGTGTATCTGTGGAGGTGGTGTTAATAATACAAAGGCCAAAGGAACAGCTGCAAACTTAAGTGCGTGGTGAGGTTCAAAGCAACAAAAGTTCTATGACACACTAATAGAACTCCAGTGTTCTTGTTTATTCATTTTACACTAAAAAACTGAAAATGAAAAACTAACAAAACTTGAAATTGGATGTTAGAGAACCGCCATGTGAACTCGCTGAATATAACTAATGCCCCTCAATGGTGTCCCTTAAAAATGAAGCTCAACCAAAAAATTACTCAAACTAAAATTATTGTATATAATTAGTGATTCATTAAATGCAGACAGAAAACAATCTATTACAGTTGTCTTTGGTATTAATTGTTCAGAGTTTCCTTTTCATGCTTGTTATGATTTGAAATGTTGTTTATTTGTGTTGCATTTACTTATGATCTTGTGTTCTTTTGCCTCTTTTCTTTTCATGACAGGCTCAAGTGACTTCATACCCTGTTTAAAGGGCATCAAACAAAGTCTGCTTTCCATGAAGAACTTCCTTACCCTGCTGCCAGTCACTTTATTCTATGTTTCACTTTAAATAGTTCTATCGGGGATTCTTGAACATTAGTCTTACAAATCAAACGAAGTATTTCATTAAGTAAAACATATTTATATGTTAAAATTAGCATCTCTGTATTGAAACTATTGTACCTTAAGTTTGATACAGTTCTCTTTTGTATGAAGTCAATGTGTGAACTATATGTATACTGTCACTATGACAATCTGTTAATTGAATATCGGTGTAAAAGGGGAGCTTCCATCTCCTGTTAGCCACACCCCCTGATGAAGGGTTTCATTACCAGAAGTGCTGGGGCTTGAGGTGGACTCCTATGTTTGTCTGCACCTTTCCTTGCACCTGATTTTGGATTTACTGTAATAAGGCACTTAGTGGTGAATTAGCTTGCTGCAGCATGTCTTTGCTGAGTTCAACCCTTTTTGAAGATTGAGGAGTGATATAGGACCATGACAATCACTACAGTAAACCTGCAAGTATAGTGGCCACAGAATGACAAAAGTCTGTCACTGAAAAAAAAAAAGCAGTACAGTGATACAGGCAGAGGAACTATTGTATTTCAAAATAACATAAAAGTTTAACTTTTGTTGGTAGTTAATCCTATTAATTTAAAATTTGACATGCATAAGCAGACAAGCTTCCCATTTCATAAGAGCACTAAGACACTTTGGGGATGTACGTTAGACAATTCAAGTGCAAGGCCAGGGTCTGAAGGCACTCAGCCTGCAGCCTGATGCCTCACTACACCCCTGACTGTGCACTAGAACTGTCTAGTGCACATCCCATTGTGTCTAACTGCTTACATATCAAATACACACTGTAGATAGATTAGGATTCTCAAGTCTTTTTGATGTATAGTAAAATCTCAGGATGTCATAGTGGGTTACGCTTTCATGTTGTGTGGCATCTGCAACACATGATATTCTGTTATGTGACTTCTCCAACATTGCAGCTCTGTATTTATTATTATTCAGTAAATCACTTTGTGATACATTTATACGTAAGACATAATACAATACACTGTATTATATTATTTGTTCTTAGTGCCATCTGCTGGTCATCAGCTCTCTGTTATTTTCCATATACTTTCAAATGTCCAGTGCTTACTGTAATTCTACTGTTGGACAACATTACTTAATGATAGCGAAACTTTATTTAATGACAGCTGTCTATAATTATTACTGTAAACTCCAGCAGGTAAGACCTCTGTGGTTTGGGCCATTTA
Source organism: Neoceratodus forsteri (assembly GCA_016271365.2). NCBI lineage: Eukaryota > Metazoa > Chordata > Ceratodontiformes > Ceratodontidae > Neoceratodus > Neoceratodus forsteri. The sequence goes on from CM057452.1 coordinate 829,572,141, forward strand.
TTTTATGTTTCCATTAAGATTTTTCTTTTCTTTCTCACAGAACAAAATGGATTCTGCTAGATGCTTTGCATTGGCAGAATGCAAAACTATCACTTTTAATTGGTGCAGAAAATGTATTCTGTGTTTGCAGTATCAACAGCATCTGATAGAAGTTAAATATATGTGAGCTAGGATACTATATTTTTTATAATTAATCATATAAATTCCTAAAATATCAGAGACCAGGCCTGAAGATTCAAAATGACTTAGACCTTGTACATGGACTTCAATTATTGCATCAAAATCTTAAAGCATAATTTCCTACACATTCAAACTGTTTAAGATGACTTTTGTCAATTCAGTATATTTTATCAGGACTCACAAAGTATTTGGAGGAATTTTCCATGGAAGTGTTTATATCTTGGAGATACCTATGAGCCCTGGCCTGTATAAACAGTTAATAACTGGAACAATCTATCTGTGTTTTCTTCAACCAGGGAGGCCTGGGTGACCAAAGTAGTAGATCAGGGAGGGGCTGTGGACATGGCCTACCTAGATTTTAGCAAGGCATTTGACACAGTCCCACACAAAAGATTAATATACAAGTTAGCCAGCCTAGGAGTGGGTCCCAAGTTGATAGCCTGGGTAAAGAATTGGCTGGAGAATAGGACACAGAGGGTAATAGTAAATGGAGTCCACTCTGAAGAAAGGGGGGTTACTAGTGGGGTACCGCAGGGTTCAGTATTAGGACCAGTCCTTCAATGTCTTTATAAGTGACATTGCAGAGGAACTAGAAGGAAAAGCATATCTCTTTGCAGATGACACAAGATCTACAACAGAGTTGATGCACAAGGTGGGGTGGAAAGGATGAGAAGGGACTTGGCAAGGTTAGAGGAATGGTCAAATGTATGGCAGCTTAGATTCAATGCTAAGAAGTGCAAAGTAATGCACCTGGGAAACAAAAACCCAGGGGAAGAGTACACAATGGCGGGTGAGATACTAACAACAACAAAAATGGAAAGGGACCTGGGGGTAATCATATCAGATGACCTAAAGGTGGGCAAGCAATGTGAGAGGGCAGTAAGGAGGGCTGGGGGGATACTGGGATGCATAGGGACAGGCATCACCAGTAGAAAACCGGAAGTTGTTATTCCTCTGTATAGACAGCTGGTGAGACCCCATCTGGAATACCGCGTGCAGTTCTGGAGACCCAATCTCCGCAACGACATAGACAAGATGGAGGCTGTCCAAAGGAGGGCAACTAAAATGGTGCAGGATCTGCACCGGAAGACATATGAAGAGAGACTTAAGGAGCTTAATATGTATAGCCTCAAGGAAAGGAGGGAGAGGGGGGAGATGATAGAAACTTTCAAGTACCTCAAGGGAATTAACAAAGTCCCATAGGGTATACCATCTTTCAGAAAAGACATGTGCAAGAACAAGGGGCACAATTTGAAGATGGGGTGTGGCTCAGAGGTAATGTAAGGAAGTATTTTTTCACAGAGAGGGTGGTGGATGCATGGAACAGCCTTCCAGAGGAAGTTGTGAGTCAAAACAGTGGTGGAATTCAAGCATGCATGGACAGTCATAAGACAATTCTAGGGGGTGGGGGTAGGAAAAAGTAGGCTGCTGGTTAACTAGGATCTGCAGCTTATCCATTAGGTAGGGAAATGGGCAGACTGGGTGGGCCAAGCGGTCCTTATCTGCTGTCAAATTCTATGATTCTATGAGGCATTCGCCTCACAGCAGCTGGGCTGGGGGATTCAGAGGCACTCCGCCTGTTTGGGAGGAGTTTAGCTAGTGGAGGTGTCTGAAGTGACTAAGGTGATCTTAGAGCTGAAGCACACTTTTTGTGAACTGGACCCGGCTCCGACACATTTCTTAATGGGATATGTCTAGGCTGTTGGTCCGGTGTTCACCAAGATTGCCAGGTGTTCGATGGTGGAGGAGGTCCTCCCAGTAGCTTTGAAAGAAGCACTGGTGAGGCCCCTCCTAAAGAAACCTTTCCTTGACCCTGACGTCCTGGCAAATTACCACCCTATCTCCAACCTGCCTTTTTTGGGCAAGGTTGTTGAGAAGTTAGTGGCACAACAGCTTGAGGATCTCCTTGTGTCTTCAGACATCTATGAGCCATTTCAGTCAAGTTTTGGGGATAGACACAGCACAGAAACAGCTCTAGTGAGGATACATAATGATCTGCTTCACCAGGGGCTGAAGAATCCACGACTAAGTCAGAACCTGCATGGAATCTTGCCCATGCACAAACCAGAGACTGAATTGCTGTGTGTCACATCTGATACTGTAGGTATTATGTATTAAAAGGGGGTCCATTTGGAGGTTTGGCACTTTTTTAACAAATGTCTTCCATATGTGGCACTGAACATGTTGCTACCTCTCCCCTCCTAATGAATTTGGACTTGGTTCTGCTCAGTCCTCTGGCAGCTGTGACATATCAGGCACACTGTGGGACCAACACAATTCAGTTTTACTATTTCCATCCTCTCAGCTATTGATTTTGGGCTCATAATCTATGAGCCTGCCACCACCACTACACTCAAAAGACTAACTGTCGCCCTAAACAAGGCATGCCACCTAGTCACTGGAGCCCAACTATCAAGTTAAGCCTCCAGGGCAGAATCCATTACCAAACCTGCCTGTTCACAAATAAAATTAGCCTTGACCTAGATCCACCCTCCCTTCTGCACCAGAAGCACATCCAGCCCTGCTTTTCAAGTTCCCTCCTGCCACACTGCGCAGGCACAGCAAACATTCATGTATAGAACTCCGAGCTGGCTAAATAGCCTCCCACCCAACCTCCTGTCTGACACCAATATTGGTCCTTTCAAAACTAAGCTATGGTAGCATCTTATTGAACATAGCAGCTGTGACTGCCAGTCTTAATTTATCCCAATTGCCCTCTCCCTCCAAACCCCTTCCCCTCACAACTTAATTGCCTTCTCCTTCCTACCCCTTCCATCTATCACTACTTACTAACCCTAGCTACTTCACCTCTTCCTCTACCTTCCCCCCTTCATCCCCACCCTCCTTTATGTTCTTTACCTTACTTAGCACTTTTTCCTTCCCCTTTCTCACCCCCAGCCTGGCACATGTCCTTTGTCTCCTTACTGTCCTCCCATAGTTGCCGCCTCCCCCAATTTCTAACCCTGCCACCCTCCCACTTAACACATTCCCACCCTCCCATGCCCATCCCTCCTCCTCAACCCCCAATTTTGACCCCTTACCTTTTTTCCACTTGCCACTATTGTCCTACTTGTATTCCTCTCCTCAGCGCCGCTCTTTACCGTTAGTTAGACCTCTCCTCCCCCTCTTTTTCACTGCCCACCTGGGCAGCTCTCAACTTCTATCCTAGCCATATCCTTCCTCTCTGCCCCTCTTTCTCACCCCTTGTACCCTGTACCTCAGAGACTTATGATAAGGTAATTCTCAATGACTGCTCTCACTTTGTGTTTGTGTTTTTACTTTCTGTAAACTTATAAAACAGCATTTACTTTGTGTTTATGTATAATTGTACCTTATGTCAACTGTCTTCTGTAACTAGCCCTGTTCCATGTAAATTGTACCCTTGTTCTTGACATGGTGCCTTTGTAAAAGAGCCTCTGGCTCAAAGGTGTTTGCAAATCTGAGACTTCAATAAATAAAATAAACAAATTAAATAATTAAGGTAAAAAGCTCCTTTGGAGGAGCTGAAACAAATAGGGATGCTTCGGAGCTGAAGCATGTTCTGAAGCCTGAGCGAGTGCCATGGGTGTGGCCAGAGAATAATTTAATTAATGTAAAACGAGACACTATGGGCACTAAAAAGGGAAAGCCCAGCAGTGTCCCAAAACAAGACAAGGTGTACCCATTAAGTCAGTGCAGCCCCAGGAATGTTGTAACTGGAGCTGCTTATAATAAAAGGAGCTACAAGTTATAATAAAAGTGGCCAACATCCTAGAAGGACCAAAATGAAATGTAACTTGACAGCTAAAATCTCAGCCATAGGCTGCTTGGCATTAATGCTGACTTTTGGCAGGGTCTCTAATAAAAAGCAGCAGGAGCCCCTGCACATATAAGAAAAGTATGCAGCTAGAGAAGGGTTAAAGACTTAAGAGCCCTTTCAGGAGTTACTAAAAAAAAAATAAAGAACCTTAAAAAAATAGAAGAAATAGACAAAGTAATGGGTTTCAGGTCTCATGAGCTGGCAGGAGAAGGGAGATGAGGAGCATGCTCTTAATTTCCCCTTCCCCATGCCAACTCAGAGACACCTGAGGAACAAAATTGTGTGGAATACATTAAAGAATGTTGTTCTACCTGTTTCCTGGTGAATTGCATGAATGTGGCTACTATAGGGCTGGCAGCACACAGACTAAATGTTTTTTATCAAAAATGGTGGTTGATGAGGTCAACAAAATAGGAGGGGCTTCACCCCTTAATGAGCACCCTTATGGTGAAATAAAGGTTTATCTTGTCAAAGGTCTATTTTTGTACACAGTGATGAATGGAATGTTAAGCAGAGGTCATGTCTTCTAGAATGTAGGCACTATTTGATGAATATTACATTTAGTGAATGAAGCATAAAGGATAAGGCTTAGTTGTCCAGTCACATGACATCTGATATCATAGTAAGAGGGTATATAAACCCATCACCAGGGGTGCATTTTATATTGGTGAGTCAGTGGAGAGCTGGCCTTAGAGAGAGAGGAGGTGTGAGTGTTTCCACAACATTTTGGAGTTAACAAAGTCAGTTAAGATCTGAGAGAATTTCAGGTAGCAGAATAGCTGAAGTAAGCGCCTTGTAATCTCCCATTCACAGGACCTCCTTGTGAATGAGCTTGCTCAACAGAGTCTTTCCTGCAATAAACTTGAAACGCCTAATATTTTCTTCTGTATAGCAGGATTTTTATATATATAATTTTGGAAAATAAAGATTAAAAATGTATTCATGCATTTTTCTATGCATTGTACTCCTGCCTAAAAGTGTCTGTTTTATGCCCACACTGTAACACTCCCAACAGTGGGAGAGTTGGGTGGCATGAAGGCACTCCTGTGCTTTAGGTAGAGGTTCAGCAATTCTCTGATCAGGAGATTTCTCAGGTGATGTCTGCTCTGGGGCCTATTTACTGTAGTCTGATCCAAGGCCAATCGAGCTGTTCTTGGACTGCAAGGAGGCCCTGGTTCCAGTAGTGGCCAGGATCATTTAAGATTCCCTGAGAGTGGGTTCTTTACTGACCACATTTAACAATGTAATTGTGATCCCCCTTCATAAGCAACCAGCTGTGGACCTGGATTTCTGGCCAACTACAGACCTGTCTCAAACATTCCCTTCTTAGAGAAGGTAATTGAGAAGGTGGTTGTATCATGGTTGAAAGCACATCTGTTCCAAAATGAAATCCATAAGTCATTTCAGTCAGGATTCAGATCTTGACATAGCACAGAGACTGGTCTGATGAAGCTGATGATTGATCTCTTCCTAGTAAGAGATCGGGGGCATACTTGAGGGTCATTCTTCTTGCTCTCTGATCAGCATCTGACATGATGGGTCATAAGGTTTGACTAGTCACCTCAAGACTTATGGGGGGACTCACTACTACATTGTTGTATTGCACTGAGCCCTTCCTTACCGCCGTAGGGAGCAATTTGTAGGACTGGGGAAATCTTTCTCAAAGATGGCTGCTGTTCCCTCCGGTGTCCTTCATGGCTCAGTTTTGTCCCCTGTGTTGTTGGTACATGTTGCCTCTGGGGATGCTACAAACAGATGGTACAATCTGGGGTTCACACTGCTATGAAAATTATGCTCAACTGTACAGTATCTCTCCTTTGCATCAAAACAGAGTAACTCAGTGACTATGATAAATCCATGTTTATCTGAACTGAATGACTGGATTGCTGCTAGCTGAGCCATAATCAAAGCAAGACAGAGTTATTACTCATAGAACCAGGTTCCCAAAACCAGCAGTGAAGAGGAACAATATCATCATGGCCTCTTTAGGAGGCAACTTCCTCAGGTCTGTGGGTAGGGCTAAAAATCTGGTGTTCATAGTGGACAACAAACTGTCACTTGGAGTTCAGGTATCAGCTGTTGTCCAATGTGTATTTTTCCATCTCAGAAACAGTGCCCGGTTGAAGCCCTATCTTAAACCTGAGTACCTGGTGAATGGGATGCATGCCTTTATGACATTATGACTCTACTACAGTAATGCTTTATATATAGATATTACTGGAGTTTAGGTGCATCATCTCTAGCTTGTATAGAATGCTGCAGTGAGGCTGATATCGGCAACAACACTTTTCATCATATCACGCCTGTGTTGCGGGATCTGCACTGGCCTCTGGTCAGATGGCATGCTACCTTCAAGATTTGCTAGATGTTTTTTTCATAAAGATTTTAACTGATTTTCCAAATTTTTAAAACAGCATAATTCAAGCAACAAAGGATTACCAAGTGTCAACAGTGCTTGATGGTCTTTAAAGCTCTGCATGATCTGGGTCTTGGATACATCAAAGACGCCTTGCACCCATGCACTTCGTGTCACCTTCTCCACCTGCCAGGGAGAATCTGGTGGAGGTCCCCGGCCCAGATACCACGTTAAATCTTCCAGTGGCAGAGCCTTTGTGGTAGTGGTGCCTTGGATATGGAATGCTCAACCTCATTACCTATGATACATCTCCTCAGTGGAGGCTTTTAAAAAAGTCTTTAAACATGTATTTATTTACCCTGGCTTTTAATGATTATGGTTAAGTGTTTGGTTTTCACTGGTTTTATTGAACACTGTATTTTTAAATATTTTAGGTACTGTTGTATTGCCATGTGTTTATGTACAGCTTCCTGAGCCCTTGAATGGGTGGCTTTAAATATAAAATGACCTCGTCTTGTCCCTTTCCTTTTCTTTCTATCTTACTGTGTCTTCCAGTATTGCATAATAAATGATATGAAACACAGTATAAATACAGTAGGTACTAAAAATAGAATAGCATATAGGGAACTATGTATTACAAGGCTGTAATACTAGTGAGAGGTTCTCTTTTTGCATTATATGTATATGGAATTTTTTCAGAGTCATACATGTTTTAAATGAGATAAGTATTTGCTGACTTTTGCTGTGTACAGTGGTTATAGTGAAACCGGCTCCAGTTTGGCACAGAGTTTTCCTGAACATTTGAACTCATAACACAGTACTATTAATGTGACATCACAACAATGGTATTATCAGTGGAAGACATCACAATGGTATTACAAGGTCTGGATGTCACTGTTTCCCTATAGGAAAAAGTGACCATTCATTTATCAAAAGTAAAAATGGCATGACTTTTCATTGTGCCTGTCTTGTCTGCAACTTCAAAACATTCATAAGACTGATTTCAGGCACAATTAGAGTAAGCCTTATTAGTTCTGCTCCATTAAACATCGAAACAATATTTGATTGAATGGTAGTGGACATCCAATGCATGCTTAAAATGACTCATTGTACTACTGGATACCACCACATCCGGCAGCCTATTCCAGTTGGATACCACCTTTTGTGAAAACCAGTGTCCTCTCTGGTTTTTATTGTTATGGTCACCCTTAAGCTGGTATAGGTGTCCCCTACATGATCTGTCATCAGGCCTTTCTGTTAACTACAAACATTCGCAGAGGTATGCATCCTTGGAGGCAGGGGTGTCATGCAGTCAGAAATTCTGGAGGGGCACAAAATGTCAACCTCTCTAGGGGGTTCCAGTGGTATGCCCCTTCCCCCCAGAACTTTTGAAAAATTTAAGTCAAATGGTACATTTTGGTGAGTTTTAGCAGTCCATAAAGCTGTTCACCAACAAGCTAAATGCCATAATACTGATATAGGTTACAGTGAAGAAACCCATTCCTTATACATTTGCTGAAACTATCTGGCATAGGGCTCACACTTCATACGTTAGGGACTGGAGCTCCCTCCATACAAGCCTCACACCTGTACGGGGTCACCCACCACCAATACATCCAGAGTTCCTGACTGATCCAAACTTTAAAAGATGGGAACAGTTACAGAGAAGAGGTATTAATTTGACATTACAGTAATTTATGCATCACTTTACTGTCCAGCTATAAACCAGTGAATCAAAAATATCACACTGAAGGCTCTATTAGTACTTTCGGGAAACTGCAAATGCAGAAGAGAAAAAACATACTAAACAAGGGTGACCACTTTGAAAACTAAGGTACGGCACAACACTGCATGAACTTTTTGGCCTGTCCTCAAAATCTAATTCCTACACAGCTGTTAACGCATCTAAACATTTTGTAATTGTCATGGGCCTGCAGTGAAGGATGTATATTTCCTTACATCCTGCTGCTTTTGAGAATTGGCTTCTTGCTCAGCAGCACATTTTGCGTGGAACATACCAATATGAGAAAGTTTCTTTTATTTTTACATTGATGAATTTATTGCTTTCATGGTCAGGGATTTATGAAAGAAGTCCCCCACAGGTCAACAGGTTCTGTTAATGCACGGCACTAATGGTTAGAAAGGATTATCTCCTCAGTACCGGGACTATAACAGCACTTAATGTGACTTGCATTAAAGACAGCAATGAGGGATGGCTAGTAGGCTAAAATGTTTCACATTAGTACCAGAAGGCAGCGGGAGGTTAAACAGTGTATATGGTGCCGGAGCCTCTATACTCATGGTGGCTAAATTTAGACATGCATTTCATTAAGAATAATTATTTGCTAATGTCTGATGACTTAGAACATACTATAGAAGCAAATGGAACTTTGCCTTCAAAGTACCGTCAGTCTGAAACAGTTTACCTAGACTGGGTACTGTTTCAGACTGAAGGTTCTTTAAAGGCAAAGTTCCATTTGCTTCTATAATATATTCTAATTTTTTAGGGACATTTTAGATTATGAGGCTGGATGACCACCATCATGCCCTAACATAACAAACTATAATAGTTTTGGGGTCCTAAGTACCAAGAATAATGTTTGGATGACTTTTGGAGACTCCACACAGGCTTTTTTGTGCCTCAACAAGTGTACCAAAACACCACATACATGTCCTGAACAGCCACTGCCACAGGGCACAGCAGCTCAAGTCACTGAGGTGCTGCTGTATGTGGCATGGAGCAATGGAGGTCAGTGGTCACTAGAGAAATACTGTTCTAGTTACCATCTTCTAAAGCTCTACCTTAGTTAATCAGAAAAATCAAATCTCAACTTCAACTTTCTTTGCATTCTATCCTCCTCCAGACAGTCCAGATTCTTACCAGGAGAGACTTAACAATAGTCTACTCTGCTGCAGTGGCTGCCTGGTCCTGGTCCTGGTCCTCACTAGGCCTGATGAGATGGTGATGATCTCAGATGTTCTGATTCTGTGCTGTGGCTGGCTTCTGCTCCAACAACCAGAGAGATGTCCGACTCAGAGTCCGTCCATACTGGATGCCCGCTGGGCTGCCGCAGACCGATTTTTGTGGTGCTTTGATGTCCCTACTCCCGACTATCCACCCAGGCAAACAGCCCAGAAAGAGACAGCCCAGCAACCACACCATCAAAACTGTGAGTCAGTACAGAAGTGGGGCAGCCACAGGCACCAGCAGATGGTCACATCTCAGGACTCGAGAGTCAATAAGTTGTTTCCTTCCTTTCCTGGCCAGGTCTGTGTCACCACCAGCAGCCTGGGTGGCTACTAGCCTGCTCAACAACTGCTCAGAGAGAGACAGTAGACTTTTTCTGAATCCTGGCGCAGAAGACCGCTCTCACTCTGAGACTCTCACCAGTTACCGTGTCTCTCAGTCTCAAATCTGAGAAAGATGCTGTGTCCCAACTGAGATGGTGCTGGAAAATGCACCAGTTTGCCACACAGAATACTTCTCAACATTATTGTCACATTCCATCTTCCGATTAGAGGTTGAAATTGATACTTCAAGTTCCAGGTGATTGGCTGCACAAAAAAAACACAACAAAAAGATGCAGGGGAAAAGAAGACGTGTTTGGGAAGTTTATGTTGATTGTCAGCATGGATGACTACTTCTGCCAAATCTCTGTCTGTCTGGTGTCTGTATTGTCTTTTCTTCTCATAGAACACAGCCAGGTGCCAGCAATGCAAGAGTGCATTTTTTGAAAGTTGCCCCATACCCAAGCCAGAGCAATCAGAACCCTTCCTAACCCCTCCCACCCTCCACACCAAAGACTTCAACAAAAACATTGTTTTTCAGTCCTCCTTCCACATATTAAAATAAAATAAAATGAATGATTTTTCTCTACATTGTACCAAAATATTGGGGGGGGGGGCACACGCCCACTCAGGCCCTATGGGCATGATGCCACTGCTTGGATGCTTTAAACACCAAACACATGTCACCCCTGAAACTATGATATTGGAGGGAGTAGATATTTAATACTCGTAGTCTCTCATCATAAGACAACCTACCCATGTCCCTCACCATCCTAGTAGCCTGTCTCTGAACCCCCTCCACACCCTCAGATCTTTTTTCAAGTTGGGTGCCCAGAAATTCACACAGTATTCCAGGTAGGGGCGCAGCAGGGTTGTATACAACAGGTATACAACTTGATGAACTTACAGTGAGATCCTATCAACACCAGCCTGTTAATAACATTTGGCTGGCAGTATATCCTAGAGGTTAAAGTAATGAGCTGTGAATGAGCTTGGTACACCCGGCAGACATGGATTTGATACCCACAGCCTCCACTTGCATACTGTGTGACTCTGAGCAAGTCACTTAACCTCCCCAGTGCTCCTGGGTAGCCCCTGAAAACAGACAATTGCACCTAGTGGGCCTTACCTGGTTACCAAAGACTATAAATAAATAAAATAAATACATAAATAAATAAATAAAAATGTCATGTAACACACACAGGGAAACATGCTAGCATTGTCATATTTGAAATAAATTGTAATAACTGAAAGCTACAGTATAATTTCTTTCTATTTTACTTGAAATAAAATTAAACTTTAGCTCAAAAATGATTCAAGCTGAAGAAAATGCATGCACATCACTATCAAAAATACAGTAAGCACAGAATAATATTCCCTGTTCTGTATTATTCCCTGTTCTGTATTACTTATGTATAATTATTTAGCCTGTTTATGTTATGTTTATGTATCTTTCTGATGTGGAGCCTTTGCAAAGGAGTCTTTGACTTAAAGGATTGTAATTCCAATTTATCTTAAATAAATAAATAAAAATAAAATAAATGATGAGCGGACACTGCAGAGCAAAGTGCAGTGAGTGCACAAACCATCCCAGGACGCCATCGATGACAGTAAGATAATTTGATACATTATATTTCCTTTGCTGTTCGCCATTCTTTTCCATATGGTTCCTGCAATCCCCTGAGCCAACAATTAAGGTAGCCGCAGTTGCACAATTCCACTGGCTGGGTGGATGTGCAGGGGGCTGCATTCACAACTGATGATGTTTCCAGTCCTTGATCTGCCACCAGGGGCACATGAATGCTGGGAGACCTATGCATTTCCTTCCCTGGGAGTCAGATGTTTATGCTCCATGATGGTGCCAGCTTAGGATTCTAGGGACCAGATGCAAACCCTGGACTCCCAGGAGGCAACAAGATTAGTTGCTGCAGTGGTACTGGGTTGGCTTAACATTTTGTTTTTAAGTGATAAGAGAAATAAGAATAGAATGTGTTAAAAGGGATTCCCATATCAAATTAGTAGAGATAGACTGCTTAAAGAGCCCCTGGCACCATTAGGACAACTTTGACAAAATTTAATATTTAGACTCTACTCATCTTATTCTTCATATTTTTTTGTAATTCTCATCCTTATGCCTGTATTACTGCTAACATTTGCATGGAAACAGGATCGCTGGCTGCTTGTCTACATCTGACATCACAAACCTGTTTATCACATCCCAGTCTGTTGCTGTGGTGATAATTTTATTTATTTTATTTTTATTTTACAATTTTTGGCCAGGAAAGGCACGCACACTACACTAAGCCAAGACTTTTTTCCAGGTGGGTCCTGGGAGCACAGGGAAGTTAAGTGACTGTTCATGATCACACAATATGCAAGTGGTGATTGTGGGATTCAAACCATGTTCTCCAGGTCTGCAGCTCAGTGCTCACACTATACTGCCTCCCCAATTATGATGTCATTCACAGAGGATTATGTCAGGTGTAGACAAGCAGCCAGGGCAGGGAAAGTCTAGGCGAGAGTGATCCTATTTTCCTGCAGCCATCATCAGTAAGAAAAGAAATGGAGAAAGAATTACAGAACATAAATGAAATATTTATTTATTTATTGAAGAGTTTCACCGGAAAAAACACGGTGAGCAACAAGTTGCTCATCTCATGGTGCGTCTTGGGGGAGAAGGAAGAGGGGAACATGCTGTAGGCAATACAGTACAGATAAATCAAATGTACATTTTCAATTACAGTTTGGTATGATATATACATAGCAAAACAGTGCAAATAAAATGAAGGTACATATGCAAAAATGGTTGGATAAGACATAAACATAGGTAGAAATTAAACAAATACATTTACAAGGTTATACAAATACTATAACAAAGCAAAATATGGTTGAAGTACAAAAAACATTGTGAAATACAGCAGAATCTTCATTGACAAGTGCAGTTTAAGGAGCAAAAGTTGTGTAGGGCCTGGGAAATGGAAGAGGGGGATGAAGAGTGTTGGATGGGCATAGGTAGTGAGTTTCAGAGTGTTGGGAAGTGATAAGAGAAAGCTCCTTGGCCACTTGTAGTAGTACGTCATGGAATACCCAGAGTGCGAGAGTCAGTGGATCTGAGAGAATGGAGGGGGGAACAGCATGGAAAAGGAGGAGGCTAGATAAGAAGGGAGAGAACAAAACCAGAATTTAGAGAATCGTCTGCACTCCAGGGAGGGGAAAACAAGGGAGTGGTAGAGGGAGCAGTGGTGGGTACGTGGGGGAGAGTCAAGAGCAAAGTGACAAAAAGCATTGAAAAGGAAATCCAATCTGGATAGAGAAGACTTAGGAGCAGCACAATAGACTATGTTGCAATAGTCAAAAATAGGGAGAATCATTTTCTGAACAAGGTCATGCCAAGCCAACAGAGGTAAGCAGCTGTGGTTCCTGTAGAGGGCAACAAGCTCGGGGCGCAGTTTCTTCAGGATGATGTTGACATGTTCAGAAAAGTTTAGGTGTCATTCAAGCTAAACACCTAAATATCTGAAAGAGGTGATATCATCAAGTGTGGTCCCATCCAGGGAGTGGAAGGTGGGAAGGGAGGTTAAGCCTAGAGAGTCTCTGCCTTGTGCCAAATGTCATGGAGACTGTTTTTTGGCATTCAGGAAAAGCCGATGTGACTTAAACCAGTGCTGAATATTATTGAAGCTGAGCTGGAGGCTGGTGAATACATCAGAGGGAGAGTGGCCAGAAGTGAACAAGACCATGTCGTTAGCATACATATGGATAGAGGAGAGGAGGAACATACTGACAGCAGGTCATTTAGGAAAATAAAGAATAAAAGTGGGCCAAGTACAGAGCCTTGAGGCACACCAGTTGAGATGGGCAGTGGCGAGGATGTGGAATCAGCTATTTTAACTGATTGAGTTCTTCCTATCAGGTAGGCTTTAAACCAGTTACAGGCTGACTGGGATAAGCCAGCTGAGGAGAGGGTCTCAAGAAGGACAGTGTGGGAAACAGTGTCAAATGCCTTGGCAAGGTTGAAAAAGATAGCAGATGTGATATGATCACTATCCATGGCAGAAAGGATAGAGTCAGTAAGCCTAAGTAGGGAGGTGGTGGTGGAGAGGTTCTTCCAAAATCCAGACTGGAATGGAGTGAAAAAGGAGGAGGAGTCATCCAGGAAAGAGGATAGCTGAGAGAGAACCAGGTGTTTCTGAAGTTTAGCCAGGGTAGGTAGAAGTGAGATGGGGTGATAGTTCCCTGGAGCAGAGGGATCATCACCTTTAGGTAGAGGAAGAACAATGGCGTGCTTCCAGGCATTAGGGACAGTGGCAGTGAGGAAAGATAAGTTGAATAAATCAGTTAGGGGGATTGTGATAGGAGGGGCAGAAAGGTAGAGTAGCTTGTGATACATGCCGTCAGGTGAGTTGCCTTTTGTAAGGTTTAAAGAGAGAAGCGCATTTAGGGTGTTATGTGCAGAGATGGGAGAAAAGGAGAAACTCAAGGCTGGCAGTTGTGGGGGAGGGCGGTGGATGGGTGTAGCCGGGGATGCATGTGGTGAGGATAAGGAAGTTAGCAGAGCTGAGACACATGTTGTAAAATAGGAATTCAATTCTGACTAGAGATGCAGCTAAATTAAATTCCGCTGATGAAGTGAACGCAAAGTGGCGACTTCACGTTGTCACTCAGCTATGCAGAGTGGCCAATAGGAAAGGCTCACTTTGCCTTGTAATTATTACTTTGTGTTCTCATTCCACCTTAACACAAAGTAAGGCAGAGTGGCAACAATATTGGCAGCCCCCCCAGTGTCACCCCACACAAACAGTCACCAGAATTAATGTGCATCCCCAAAAATGCTACTGTCTTGTGTTCAGAAAATTCCCCTTTGCTGTCGAAGTGAAATGAGAGCGTAACAAGAAATGCGAAGTCTCCCAGAATTAATAGCACACTCAGTCATGCACGTAGTGGCCACACACAGTCACCAGAAATAATTTGCATCCCCAAAATGCTATTGTCTTGTGTCCAGAAAATTTCCCAGTGCTGACGAAGTGAAATGAGAGTGTAACAAGAAATGCAAAGGCTCTCAGAATGAATGGCACACTCAGTCATGCGCACAGTGGGCACATACAGTCACCGGAATTAATTTGCATCCCCAAAATGCTATTGTCTTGTGTCCAGAAAATTCCCCAGTGCTGGTGAAGTGAAATGATAGGGTAACACAAAATGCAAAGTCTCCCAGAATTAATGGTGTACTGCAAATGCACAGACAGATTAAGATTACGCTGTTCACTCAAGAGATGCAGAGTCAGACACAAAGGCACAACAACACCTAACCAGTGCTCACAAGTCACAAATCCAAATCTGGAAAAAAATACCTTTTGCCGGTTGGGGGTAGTGCATGGCAGTAACAGTCCACTACCAGTAAAGATACCACAAAGCAGTATAAAAAAATTTATGCAGGTGTGGCGGATAGCAGGTTCACACTGCTGCAATTACTCTGGCACAGTAAAAGTTGTCTGATTTAATGGTATGCATCGCACACACACTTACACACACATTACAAATATTGCATAGTAAATTGAAAACCTTTAGCAACATAACCAAATGTTTTAAACGAACTGAAATTATACACTGCTGCACCACTACAATCAGAAAACAAATGTCAAGAATTACTGAAAATATTACTATGTGTACATTAACACAGTTATGCAAGAAAAATATAACCAAAACAGAAAGACTGCCTTTTTCTCCCAGTTAATCTACCCACACCACAGATATGCCCCTCCCTAAAGCACACTTCACAGTACACAGACTGACTGTTCTAAATTAACATTCAAAATCCACACACAAACAATAAACACTCGATGATATGAGCACAGGAGGGTTTCCTACAATCGATGCACTAAATTTTGAGCAAATAAAAATGGCTCAGAAAGGAGCTTTTTTAATAACTTTTAGAGGATTTGAATAGCAGAGCTCTGTGAGGAAACTGTCTCCATCTTCCACTACACAGACACTACACAGAACTGAGGCTGTGCAGAACAATCTAGAACCCATGTGACCTGCATCCCATGAAGCACTACAAACTCACCTTGGAGCTCAATAACAAGGTAAAGTGATGCGAAGTACATTGATTTCAATGTACTTAGCCTTAAGATTGGTGGAGAAGTGGTTTGGGGAAGGTGGAATAACGTGAAGTCATTGATTTCAGTGGACTTTGCATTCTCCATTATGATGCAAAGTACTCACTTCACTAATTCTGGTGCTTCCCGAATCATTCATGCAAATTCGGCCGCCATACCACCTCTATTTCTGGCTACAGAGCAGGCTGTTCGGCTATGAGCTAGTTGCTCATTTTTAATGACAGGAAATGGTGGTTTATTTTGGTGGTAGAAGAGAGAATGGAACACTTTCCAAAGCTTAGAGGGGTTATTTATATTTAAGTTGAAAGTGGATTTGAAATATTCTGCTTTGGCAAGCCAGATGGCTTTAGTGCAGGAGTTTCTGAGTGAGCGGTAGATAGAGAGATCTCAAGGAAGTTTGGCAGATTTGTGGGTCTTCCAGGCTTGGTCTCAAGCAAGTTGGCGGGCCAGTAGCTCAGGGGTAATCCAGGAGAGGTGAGAACCCTGAACTCTCACTTGCCTTAATGGAGCATGTTTGTTCCAAACACAGAGGAGGGTGTCTTGAAGTATGCTAAAGCATGATCTATATACTGGGCAGAGGCTATCAGAGTCCACTTAGCATGGATGAGGACATGATGGAGCGGAGCAATGTCCAGGGAGTTGTAGGATTAGATAGTAAGGAGTTTATGGGGGGCCTTAGGTCTATGGACTTTTCTAACTAGGTAGATCATGTGATGATCACTGAGCGCATCTGATAATAAGCCTGATTGGACAATCCTGTTGGGGTGGGAGTTGAGGGTCCAGTCTAAGAGAGTGTGGTTTAATGTTTTGTGATTTAAATGGGTGGGTTCAGTAATTAATTGGGACAAGTTGAGGGCAGCAATGTCAGCATGTAGTTTACCTAGGGAGGGCGACAGCCAGTTCAGGTTGAGGTCACCTAACAAATAAAGCTCGCCAGAGGAAGAAAGGGACCTTATTATGGTAACTAGGTCAGTGGCTGTGGAGTAGTGTAAACCTGGCTGGCAATAAACCCTGGCTATAAAAATTGACACAGAAAAGTGGAGGGATAGTTGAAGGATGAGTGCATCATAGGCACCTGGGACTGAAGTGGATAGGAGGAGTAGATAGCTATACCACCTACCCTGCCAACTCAATCTTGGTGGGTAATAAAGTACCCAGGGATTGTGAAAGATGCATCAGAGACTTTGTTTGTTAGCCAGATCTCTGATAAAATAAGGAGGTCAGGAGTATTAACCAAATTGTACCCACATCTTATATTTTCCAAAGTTTTTTTTATGGTGTTAGAGGCTCTTTAAGGCAATTACAGTGTCCAGTGCATGTAGAGTATGCAAGTGCTCTTTGCCTATTATTTTATGTCTAAATCCCATCAACAGCAGATATCCAGAGTCATTTTAAATATATGAGCAATATAGTTTGTCCTTTTTTAAAATAGATGACATTAAAAATAATGACAGATGCTTTGACAGATTCTGCTGCAGTGAAATTGTTCAATGTGCGCATTTGTGTCAACTGTCTTGATAAATTCTCCAGTGGCAAGTCTGTCAGCGTAGCAGACAGCAACAATCTTAATATATGGACAGACCTTTTAAAAAGTCACATAGGACAGCATGCCCAAGGAACCCCCACGTTAATACTGGTAGGTAACACATATTAAAAGAGGCAGTTGCTGGACAAAAAAAAGCTTAACCAATATGAGCATTTCACTTGAGATATCATTGCTGAATATTAGAAGAACCTCAGACAGAACACTGGAAACATCTAGATGGTGTCACACCCTACACTCCCACCCTAAAAGCCTTTCCTTTCTGTTATGATCAAAATCGAGTGTTTTCTCTACTTCTTATGCTAAATGTCACTTTTTACTCAGATATGCTTGAAAGAAATGATTTAGCTTACAAGGCTTATGTAACCCTGGCACCAGTATCTGAAGGGCTGCACTACCCCTGCCTTGCAGGCATGAACAAGGTTGAGGGGCCTGGGTTCTTACTGTAACATTAAAACTGGTTCTTTCCCAAGATATAACATACTGTGCAGTGCTTCCACCCAGAGTCTACTTTATGTGGACTAGATTAAACCTGGTACAACCCTCTGGGATGCTGTACCCACCCATATCACCATAGTGCCACCCCAAGCATGACCCAATAAGGCATTTCCCCACAATTAAGACATTTTGTAATTATTGACTCTGTACTAATAATATGCTCACAACACAGGTATATGCGAAACATCAAACAATAATTTATTTACATGGGGAAGGGTTAGGATGGGTAAATGGAACAGAGGTTGAGTTATTTACAAATGGAATTGGTTTGATTGGTTGGGTTCATAATCAGAATAATCATTTTGCAGTTTAAATTCAAAATATCAATCACAGTGGCCACCTACCAACTTCCGAGGTAGTCAGATCCCTGGCTATCTAGCTAGCTGCAGTAATAGCAAGAAACATATTTACAAACTTGCCCACTTAATACCAGTTCCCAGTCCAGACAAGGACCCTGCAATCCCTCCCATAAACCTGGGTACCCAGTAATTGGAGTTCTTAAGGTTGCAAGCCTGTTTTACAGTGCAGCTGCTGTTGGCCAGCTATTGGAGGCCCTGGAAGAAAGAAGGATGAGTTAACATATGTAACACACTTGTATAACTCAAAAATAATTGTATCCGTGGCTGTATGGCTCAGTCTATTTAAACACTTTAACTATGTACATGTCCCCTCTAGTTAACAGGGCATGTACCCTCCATACTCACAAATCAGAAGTTATCATTAGTTAGTCACAGGTCAGGCTACAAAAAGAGGATTAAGGTGATTACATCAGGCAGACTCTGACTCTGGAGGCAATGAGGCTGATAAAGGCTTACAGCCAGGTAACACATTTATGACTACAGGATGTTGTAGCTTTTGCAGGTGGAAACACAACACTCCTTGCTTCTTTTGGCAGTGCCCCACTCCCCTGGTCTGGAATCACTCACTGGACAGACCAGGCTGGGACCAGGGCCTGCATTCCCCAAACCCCCGTGTCTGGCTGTACCCCACAGGGTAAGGTACATATGGCAACGCCCTATGTGGCACACTACCAGGCTGTGTCCCAAACCTAAACTAAGCTGGATACATTGCATTCAGCACATTTATTAATCAGCACATTTATTTTTGTCACTTCAACCATGGGCCAGTGTGGCCCATGGTCCTCTTACCTTTCAGACACTTGGATGGGTGCTTGCTCCCTAAGGTTAGGGTGACCCAATTTCTCACAGTCCATATCAGACTAAATTTTTGTCACAACACTGTATCTTGACTTGGCAATTCAAAACAGTTACTGCAGCTTCTCTCAAGCATATTTCACAAAGTCTCAGTCCCTTGCGCCTTTGCTGGAGTTCACAGCTCCCAGTAGATGTCACAATCATTAAACAAGTCCCTCTTGGCAGTGCTGGCATTAGCAGCTACAATGCACAAATACTGAATCCCAGGCAATGTCAGGAGGAGCCCCAACCTCGGAGTGTTCCCCTTTCAATCCTGTACAGTAAGCACTTATCAAATCAATCACATTTATATACTTAAACTGGATCCTTCTCTGGTCACTAAGCAGATGTCCACCCTTTCTTCGCTTTAGTTAAAATGCAGGGTGCAGACAGACAGTTACAATCAGTATGCTCTGGGCTTCGCTGCCCCTCAAAAGTTCTCACACTTGCACTGGTCAGAAGCAATTTACTCACTCAGATCACTTGCAGAAATTGCTTTATTTTCTCTTGAGGTTTTAGGCTTTCTTCAGCACTCTCACTGGCTGAGGTAGGACATGCATGTAGCTCTCTCACAGCTGAATGTTCAGTTTCACCTATGTTTTTCCAAAACATGGAAAGGTGCTGACCAGCCCTGGACAACAATTTCTGGCAACCCCCAGGCCAGCGACTTCTATTGCCTACATCCACTTTTCTCTCTGGCAGGAGAAAGCCCCGTCCCCTGTGGAGGGGCTTGCACTGGATTGCTAGGCCCATCCTGGAGCCAAGGGCCTGAGCCCCAACCCCTGTGGGGGGGCTAACGCTTGAACTACCATTCAGCCTGGCAAACACAGTCTTTTATGGAGTCCTTCTGAGGCTCCTGATTGGCTTAAACTACTTGTTGCTCCCATAATTATTGGCTGGACCTGCATGTCAGTCCACAAAATGAATATTCATTAGCCTCACTCAATACACAATATGCTTCCTGTTTTGGTGCCTGAAGCCTGCTTTTCCCCCACAAGCACTGGGTAAAGTCCCACAAGTCCCTGGCATTGTCTCAGCACTCCTTGCTAGAAATTCTGGCTTTCTAATTGGCTGTTGCCACACAGAAAAGACTGCTGAAACACACAGTCCCTAGGCAGATTACCACAGTCCCAACTTTAACATTCTGGCGCAGCCAGGTATAATACTTTATTTAGTTGCTTGCCCCAATGTCCAATAGTCCATTGTGTGCCCTCTTGAACACTGCCTAGTTTAAACATTTTAGTTCAGTCCATAGCCTGTTGCTGCTGCCGAAATTTAATGTCCTGGCAGCAGACAGGCATTTATCTGAGTCCCAATGATGAACTCTGAAGCAGTCAGAAACATTTATTTATTTATTTACACCTGTCCCCTCTTAATAAGCAGTCCCTTTAGTGTCTTTGCAACTACTGCACATATTTTACATTTATTTACAGCTTTATCCTGCAGAAGCTACCGAAACTTACATACGAACATACGGAGAAGCCAGCAGAAGAAGGCTATTTGGTGTATCAAGTCTGCTTGTGTTGCAGGGTCCACAGCTTGAGCTACTACCCCTGCTCCCCTCTCTCCACTCCTCCCATCCTCCCTACCCATGATCCTTACCCTCCCCTATACCTGTCCCAGCTTCTCTTAAAGCTGCCCACTGTCTTCAACGAGATTACCTCCACTGGCAGCGCATTTCAAGTGTCCTCCACCATCTCTGTGAAGAAGTGCTTGCTGACCTCCCTCCTAATCCTCCCACCCTCCAGCTTAAGACTGTGTCCCCTCGTGTTATGGTTGCCACTCAGCTTAAAGAGACTCTCCTTATCAACCTTATTTATCCCTTTCAAGTACTTGAAGGTCCCAATCATGCCCTCTCTCTCTCTCTCTCTCCTGTCTTCCTGGGAGTACATGTTCAGTGCCCTCAACCTCTCCTCATATGCCTTACCCTGCTGACCAGCTATCATCTTTGTAGCCCTCCTCTGGACCTTCTCCAGCAGGTTAATGTCCTTTTTGAGGTGCGGGCACCAGTACTGAACTCCATACTCTAGATGCTGCCTTACCAGTGACCTGTGCAAGGGCAGTATAACCTCCTCTCTCCTACTACTGATCCCCCTAGATATGCATCACAGCATCTTGTTTTCCTTTGCTGCTGCTTTCTTGCACTGCATGGAGTACTTCAGGTCACTAGTGATCATCACTCCCTGGTCCTTCTCCTTCTCTGATGCAGATACTCGGATTCCATCCAGGTAGTACTCTGTCCTATGATTCTTGGCTCCAATATTTTTATTTTTATTGAAATTTTGGTGACTGGGTAGGCCCACTGAGACCATAATGGTCCCTTTTTCAGGGGCGACCCGGGGTTAATTACAGTCAACAGTACAATAAGAAATAGGAACAATTCAAGGGAAAGTGCGCAGATACAGACATTAAGATCAAAACATATAGTACAATCATAGGCAGGTTAGGTAACATTGAGAATAACATGGGGTAAACACTAGTTTCACAAGAGTGGCAGTTACATAAGGTTCTTTTATCAGGTCAGTTTTACGGGTTACAATTTCAAGTGTTTCAGAAGTGATAAGATTCAACTGAAATAGGATACCAACCTGTTAGTCGGCAGGTTTTTAGTATCAGAGGTGGAGTGCTGTTATCGATCCTCAGCGGTGGCATGCACAGAGCTAGCTCTAGAAGGTAACGTCTTTAGGCCTTTTTAAAACTCCCAAAAGCTGCAGTCTTGAAGATTGCTAGTAGGCCATTCCATAGGGACGGATGTACTTTTGAAATGACCGAAGACCTTGGCTTGTTCGGACTTTTGGGACGTGGAGGAGTCAACGACACGAGGATCTAAGTGTTCTTTTAGGCTGCTTGAGTACTAAGGTATGACTCACACTAGGGGGAGCATCTATTTGTAGAAGCTTGAAAGCCAAGCATAGGGAAGTGTAAGCCAGTCTGCCCTAAATGGAGGGCCAATTCAGTGAGTGGAGTATATTACAATGGTGTTCTAGGGGCTGGACTCCCAGGGCAAAGCATCCTATTCTGTGCTACAATTTTCCTAGTTTTTGCATCTCTGTGTTTTTCATTGAATGTAGCACCGGGGCACCATAAAATAAGGTGGGCAGGAGCATGCCTGTGGCTATCTTTAGCCCTGATGCCTGAGTGAGAAAAGGGGTTAGACGGTACATGAGCCCAAGCTTTTAATTTAGCGCCTTGGTTAATTGTTCAACATGAACCTTGAAAGAGCAGTCTTGATTGATACAGACTCCCAGGTATTTGATGCAATCCACCTCCTCAATAGGATGGCCACTGGACAGATAAGGGATAGTAAACATGTCCTGTCGGGGCCCAATTTACTGGGTCCAAATAGGATGGCTTTGTTTTCTTTTCTCATTTAGGACTAGCCTATTTGTCATGAACCAGGTTTCCAGTAGGGAGAGATCGTGGTTCAGGAGTTGGTTTAGCTGCACAGCATTTGAAGCAGATCTGTATAGTACTGCATCATCAGCATAGAGGGTCACTTTGGCTCCGCCACAGTGCTTTGGTAGGTTATTGATAAACAGGGAGAGTAGAAGGGGCCCCAGTATTGAACCTTAGGGGACACCCTCAGCAATGGAGCACTTGCCTGACTTCACCCCGTGCCATCTGATTATCTGAGATCTGTCTTGCAAGTAATCTTTAAACCACTGTGTTGAGTGGTTGTCCAGTCTGAGAGAGATAAGCTGCTGGATGAGCAATTTATGGTCTACTAGATCAAAGGCCTTGGTAAGGTCTATGAAGACCACACCAGTAAGTTGGCCTTGTCTTGGGCAGCAAGGATGTCGGATGTTAGACTCACCAGGGCAGTATCAGTACCATGTTGTTATTTAATCCATGCTGTCGTGGAGTGAGGAGGCTATGTTGTTCAGCATATGCCTGGACTTGTTGGTATACAGTTCTCTCAAGCATGTTATTTAGTGTGCAGAGAATAGAAATTGGTCTATAGTTTTCTACTAGCTCACTGGGTCCTCCCTTAGGGATAGGGGTAACCAAAGCTGTTATGCATAACTTTGCATGTCACTCTTGGCATTGAAGTCAAGCTGCCAGATCCTAGACCACCTCCCTAACTTTTCCAGATCTTCCTGTAGGTCTTGTATCCCTTCAGCTGTGTCCACTCTCCCACAGAGCTTGGTGTCATCCGTGAATAGGCACATTTTGCCTGTAATGCCATTTCCTGTGTCATTCATGAAGACATTGAACAACACTGGCCCCAACACTGAGCCCTGCGGGACCCCGCTGGTTACCTGCTTGTGCCAGATAACTCTCCCCCCACAACCACCCTCTGGGTTCTGTCCTGCAGCCACTTACAGCCTTAGAGAACAAGGCAGACCCAGTCATGAATATTAATGAGGGCTCATTATTATGTATGAGCCCTCACGATCTGCTCCCCCCCTCCCTGTTTAAACTTATTTTTAAGCCTCTCTGCTGCTTCTCCACCACCTTGTTCAGGTCTCTGGTCCCCATTTAGGTGAGATGGGGCACCGGGACCGCTACACTACCTCCTGTTCCACAGCAAAACTAGCTATCGGGAGATCATAGTGCTTTGTAGCACATGCATGATCACTGGCAGCTCCAAGAAATGCCAGCAACTTGCAATCTAGTCCATAAGCCGGAAATGGGCTAAAACATACACCGGGGTTGTTCGGGTGGGGGTTGTGGGTACCAGAGGACCAGGACTGTGGTGGTGAAGACATGGGGAAAATGAGGGAGCAACCACAAGCACAGGAGATACACCAACACTGTGAGCAAGAACGCGAGAGAAGTGGGCAATAAGGTAAGCCACCATTTGGGGCCTTTACACTTAATTTTCACAGTATCCTTTTTCGCAATTATATCATCAACATTTGTTTAAAGACCTTACAGAAAATACCTGGACAACAAAGATAGTTAATCTAATCCATGCAAAACAATCAAAAGGAAATGTTTTGTATTCTGATATAATTCAGCTTACATTTCTTCGTTCTCATGGACTTAGTTTGCTTCTGTTGTTTGTTATCAAGTTAAATCATCTGCATGTGTTTATACAACAGATAGTGGCTCAATAAGCAAATGATTATGTTATCATGTGCAGGCAAAAATCAGAAGAACAGCTTTAATGAAAAACAAACCTGCTTTCAGTGAAATGACTTCAATATTTAAGACCTGGGTAAGAAAAATATTGGGTTCACATGCATCTGAACCATCCTGATTGCACCAAAATTCTGGAGCCCTATTTTCACATGGTCCCAGTTTTATGAGAGTGTCCATGATTTGATGTGGCTTGTGTCCAAAAAAGGATGCATGTGTCACAAAAAATAATGCATATGTCAAACAAACGGGAGCATGTATCATTTTTTAAATGCTGGCTACACATTTTGCAACCAAACTGCTAGACCATCTATTAGTTAATGTAACAGAAGGCTGCTTTGAAATTACAAGTAAACAGATCCGGTTTGAAAATCCAGCCACAGAGAATATGTTATTGGTAAGACAAGACAAAGTGTGTGTCTGTGAAGAACAAGTCCATAGACCAAGTACCTGGAAGTGTGACTATCACATAAGAACCCACAACCTAGAGTGTCTAATTGCACTTAGGTAACGCAAGGAAAATAAACAAAAATAAATGTAACAATGTGAAACATTTTGAATAAAAATGTTTTTTTTTATTTCCTTTAAAGGTTTGATGTAGTCCCCGGGAACTTTGAGCTCCACAGGGGGTACTAAGATATCTCACACGTAATTAGTACTGTATGTTTAATGTTTTTGCTAATGCCTCCATCCCCACTCCCCCCTCTCCCACTTCCTGATAGTCTCATTTCATTGAAAACTACATAAACACGTTTCATTCCAGCTATCTGTAGATACACTCCCAGATATCTTGTGTGTTCATAATAAAGAAAAAATAAATGTGACTCCAATTATTTTTGAAAAGCTGTGGCCTATGGCTTCTCTATAATATTTTTCAAAACCTAGTTTGACCCAAAGTTCCCACATCTCTGTGTTCCTTCTATTGCTAATTTGTATCTCCTCCCTTCTAACCTCTCCATTCAGCAGGGCAGGGTACCTGGTTGTGAAAGCATTCCAAAGTTCTCCCCAACAAAGGGGGGGGGGCTCTCAGCCCCTGGAAGCTATCACCCCATTTTCCTTTTCCGTGCAGGAAACATTTGTGCTGCCCCTGTTATCTGTCTTTCTTGACTCCTCTGCTTTACTTTGCACCTTATAGTATGGTTACAGTGAATACCATTTCACTATCTTGTCAATCCTATAGCTTACTAATTCTGTCCTAAATGTGAGGAATCAGTGCCTGTTCACCTCTACAATCTGTTGAACTTGCCAAGGCTTTTGATACCACTTCCCATCCTTTTCTACTTAAAAAACTCACAGGTGACAGTCTTTCTGACCTCTTAGTCACCTGCTTCTGCTCATACCTGTCAGGCAGGCAACAGCTAGTTCAAATAGGTGATGCCTTACCCCCCCCCAACACCTTGGGAGTTCCTAAGGGCTCTATTCTGTTCCCCATCCTGTTGTCCATTTCCTCAATGACCTCTCCTAAGTTTTTTCCAAGC
Source organism: Neoceratodus forsteri (assembly GCA_016271365.2). Taxonomy (NCBI): domain Eukaryota; kingdom Metazoa; phylum Chordata; order Ceratodontiformes; family Ceratodontidae; genus Neoceratodus; species Neoceratodus forsteri. The sequence continues at coordinate 829,597,677 of CM057452.1, forward strand.
ATCTCCACATGTACTCTGATGACACTGTGCTCGTCACCTCTAGAGCCTTGGAACCTGAGTTGGAATTCCATTTTGCAGGGTGACTTCAACAATGGATACATTTCCGTATACTTTATGCAGCTGCTTATTTGCATTTTTAGTTACCTGGAAACACCCAGAAAACTGTCAGTTCCCCGTTAATCAAATCTGCTTGTAAAAATTTAGTGATAGTACAACTTTAGTTCCTTTCTTACAACTCTTGCTCAATGTCAAAGAATGGTCTTTATGACCTTTGACAGTAAGCAGGGACTTGCAAGGCTCTGCAAAACAACAGTACTCCTGACTGGATTGCCCCCCGTCAAAACAAAAGAAGTCCCCCACTTCAAATACCTTTGTATGTTGCTTGATTAAAAACTAGATTTATCCACCCATATCAATGCCTTCTGCAAAAAGCTATTTGCAAAGCTTAGCACCATGTACCTCAATTGGTACCTTTTTCCTACTCCTGGTCTTCCATAAGATTATTCTCAGGAAGATTGTCCTGGTGTTTGACTGTGCAGACCTGATTTACAGTGCTTCCCCCAAAACCATCCAGTCCAAACTGTACCCCTTTTTAATTCCGTGTGCCGTTTTCCCTAAACTGTATCTGTCTCTATACCTAACACTGCTTCCTGTGAGCCCAGCAGGATCACAATTTCCAGGTCAAGTTGAAATGTGGATTTCTTAAGAGTAGGCCTGAAATTCAAAATACACTTACTTATTTTCCTGCTTGTTCTTGCTATTCAAGCTTATCATCTACAGTATGCTGACACATGTATCTTGCTAAAGTAGTCCCCCCCCCCCCCCAAGTCTGTGTTTTGATGCAGTGTTGTCTCAGGTTTTAAGAACGCCAAACTGATAAGGGATACTGACTTGCTCATAAATAGTATTTAATTTATTTGATCAATTCTGCATAGCCAACTTTCAGTCTAATGACATGAGACTGAAAACGTACTATATCAAATATGACCTTTTCTTTTGAGAGAGAGAGAGAGAGAGAGAGAGAGAGAGAGGAAGGAGACAATGAAAAAAGAGAGTGAATGAGAGATAGCGGGTGTATGGTATCTTTTAACCTTGGGCTGCCATCCAAATTAGAACATATTGGAAATCTGGACTGATATATCTGTCCACAGCACACCAGGGGTTAACATCAAACAATGCCAACATCAAGGTGTGTGCTGAGATTCTCATCATCATGGCACCTTTCAACATCTAGGTACTGATCATTATCACGATGGTATAGTTGATCATCCAGTGATGCAATTATCAATCTGGTGCGTGTATGGTATCTTTCAACATCCAGTGATACCTTCAGCAAAGTGTATTCAATGTGGTGTCTTTTAACATATACTGTAGGTATTAAGTATTATCACCATGGTACTTTTCAACATCTTGGTACTAATCATCATCACCATGGTATCTTTCAACATCTAAGGATGCCATTATTAAAGATGAGAGCCAATGCCAAATTTTCATTCAATGACCGTACTGAAATCCAGTGATTTGAACACCTGCAAAACAGGTCTTAAGAAACGTGGTTTCACTTCAACATTTTAGCACATCAGTGTCATGACAGAGCACTTTTACAGTCCGCACACACTGAGCATGTCCAAGTTGTTGGCAACCCCCATGACCTGAAACAGCCAGTCAGCAATGCTGTAAATCAAAGAGTCCTTGAGCTGCACGCATAGATCAAAAACTCACTGAGCTGTACATATTTCAATGCCATGTCTGGCTTTCTCTCGCAAGGGAAGGACCTGGCTACTGAAAGAGCTCCTTTATGTGAAAAAGAGTGACATTTCCTCAGAAAACGTTCAACAACATCAGAGAATCAATTATTATCTTTCAATTAGGTAATTCCCACCGCATTTAACTATAGTTTCAGCCAAGGAGGCTAGTGAAATTGTGCTGCAAAGGAGAGAAGAGCATGCATAGTGTCAGCCTGCACTGGAAGCTGCAGTTGTACTGCAGAAGGAGCACTGGCAGATTAAATTTAGTAGACTGGGAAAGTGCAGGGAGGATTTTTGATTTGACCTTTTTTTTTACTGAGTATTTAACATAACATAGAAACACAGAAGTTGACGGCAGATAAGGACAGCAAGGCCCATCCAGTCTGCCCATTTTTTTTCTACCTTATGAATGTGCCATCAGCCTTTGCTCTGTCAATGGCCTATCTATTCATACTCATCTGTATTGCTCCCTTATGCCTATCCCATGCCTGTTTGAATCCCTGCACTGTATTCATATCCACCACTTCCTCAGGTAGGCTGTTCCATGCATCCACCACCCTTTCTGTGAAAAAGAACTTCCTAACATTACCCCTTAATCAGCCTCCCTCTTACCTCATGCTGTGTCCTCTTGTCCTGCTCTTTTTCTTATATTGAAACATGTTAGACTCTTTCACCTTGTTAATGCCCTTAAGGTGTTTGAATGTTTCGATCATATCACCTCTCTCCCTCCTTTGCTCTAAGGTATACATGTTGAGTGCCGTTAATCAGTCCTCATATGTTTTCTGATGCAGTCCCTGCACCATTTGGTTAATGTCCTTGTGAAGGCGCGGCCTCCAGTACTGCATGCAGTACTCCAGATGGGGCCTAATCAGTGTCTTGTAAAGAGTGATTATTATCTCCCTCTTCCAACTTGTGATACCCCTACTAATACACCCCAACATCCCCCCCTAGCCTTATCTACTGCTTTAATGGTCTGCTTAGATGATTTCAGGTCATCGGTCATGATGATGCTCAACTCTGTTTCTTCCCCTGTGACTGCCAGCAACTCCCTTCCCAGCCTATAGGTGACTTCAGGGTTTCTCTTCCCTATGTGCATGATCTTGGACTTCTTTGCATTAAACCCCAGGTGCCACTCTTTCGACCATTTTGCTAGTTTATCCAGATCTTTTCTCATTCTGCCCACCCCATCTGAATCATCTACTCTGTTGCAGACCTTGGTGTCATCTGCAAAGAGACAAACCTTACCCTCCAGTCCATCTGCAATATCACTGACGAAGATATTGAAGAGGACTGGTCCCAGGTCTGATCCCTGAGGTACCCCACTTGTGACTTGCATCTCTTCTGACTGTATACCATTTACTACCACTCTCTGTTTTCTGCCCTCCAACCAGTTTGCCACCCAGTTGACCAACTTTTGACCCACCCCAAGCCTACCCAGCTTATTAATCAATCTTCTATGTGGAACAGTATCGAAAGCTTTGCTGAAGTCAAGGTAGGTGACATCAACTGCTCCCCCTTGGTCCACCACTCTGGTTACCCAGTCAAAGAAATCTATGAGATTAGTTTGACAGGAACTTCCTGTTGTAAACTCATGCTGTCTTGGATCCTGTGCTCCTATGGATTCCAGGTGTTGTACTATCCTTTCCTTAAGGAGTGCCTCCATAATCTTGCCCGCTACTGTAGTAAGACTGACTGGTCTATAGTTCCCTGCCTCCTCCCTGCTACCACTCTTGTGGAGCAGGATTACATGAGCCCTTTTCCAGTCTTCTGGGACCTCTCCTGTGCTCAGAGACTCACTAAACAGTTCTGATAATGGCTTTGCTAGTTCCACCCTTAGCTCCTTTAGTACTCTGGGAAGTATGCCATCAGGTCCCATTGCCTTGTCCACCCTGAGCTTATCGAGCTCTTGTAGGACCCTTTCTTTTGTGAAGGGACTAGTGCACACCTCCCTCCCCCCTGTGTCCATGGTGCTGAACTGTGGGCCCTGCCCTACCTTCTCTTCAGTAAATACTGAGCAGAAGTATCAATTTAGGATAGATGGTTTTACATGGTCCTCCTCCTCACATGCCCCCTTATCCCCTTTGATCTTAGCAATACCCCTCTGGGCTTTCTCTTTTCACTAATGTATTTATAGAAAGTCTTGTCACCTTCTTTTACTATTCATGCTACTGTTTCCTCGGTTTGGGCCTTTGCCTGCCTTACTCACTTCCCTGCTTCCCTTAGGGAAGTTTGGTATGCCTCCCTATCTTCATCCCACTGTGTTACCTTATATTTCCGGAAGGCCAGCCTTTTGGCTCTGACCTTTTTTGCTACTGTTTTTGAGAACCAAAGTGGTTTCCTTCTTCTTTTGCACTTCCTTTTCTCTCTAACACAATGGGATGTTCTTTCAAGTATTGCATCCTTAATGCTTGTCCACTTTGCCTGTACCCCCTGACCTGTGTTTCTTATTGCCAGGGCTAGCTTAACTCTGTTGGCCATCTTATCAAAGTCAGCTCCTCTGAAGTCCCATATTATTGCCTTTGAATGGGATGATTTAGTTCTAGTGGCCAAATAGAACCATACCGTGTGATGGTCACTGGCCCCCAGATGTCCTTCTACCTGGAGATCTGTGATCCTTTCCCTGTTAGTCAGTACTAGATCTAGGATAGCCCTGTCTTTTGTGGGTTGTTGTACCAGTTGTTTGAGGCCCTCCTGCAGGGAATCCACCATGTGTCTAGTTCGGGCAGATGTTCCTGCTGGTATTGACCAATCTGTATCTGTCATGTTGAAGTCTCCCATAATCAGAACCTCCCCTTTAGCTGTCATGTTTTGTATATCTTCTAACAGTAATGTGTCTATGTCCTCCCTCTGGTCTGGAGGCCTGTAGACAACCCCAGTTCGTATGGCTGTCCCATTTCCTGTTTCCAGGGTGACCCACAGTTCTTCTGGCTCCTTATGTGTATTCTGAATTTCTGTGGCTTTGATATTTTCATTGACATACACGGCCACTCCACTCCCCCCTTTTGCACTTTGGTCTCTTCTGAACAGTACATAGCCAGGTACTGAAGTCTCCCAAGCGTGGTTACTGGTAAACCACGTCTCGCTAATTGCTACTATATCTAGTTTAGCCTCTGCCATTATTGCCTGCAGGTCTGAGATCTTGTTTCCCAGACTGCTAGCATTTGTGTACATGATTGTCCATTGGCCAGATTTCTGTGTGTTAGTTGTTGGGCGAGGTAAGGCATTTCCCCTGTGTGTCATATGGGGAGCTAGACCTTTTTCCTTACCTGGTGATGCAAATGAACTACAAACATGCTGAACTCCTGTTTGACCACTAGCTGAGGGAGGAGGGGTGTTCTTCCCATTTGATGTATGGGTTGCTGCACCCCCTCCCCATTTACTAGTTTAAATATTCTGCAAAGACATCAAGCTTCTGCCTCAATGCACTGACTCCATCCTTAGTCAGATGCAGTCCATCAAATTTAAAGAACTTTCGCTCCCAAAACTGTTGCTAGTTCCCTACAAATGTGTGTCCTTTTTCCGGGCACCAGCCGTTGAACCACATGTTTAGCTCCCCTATCTCCCCTTCTCTGACCTTCCATCCATCTACTAGTGGAGTAAAGGGTCCTGCAAGAGCCACTTTTCTTAAATGAAAGTCGCCTCAGAGGCAGACCTGCCCACAATGCAAAACTTTGTTTTTTACACTAATTCTTTCTCACGGTTAAGTCCCGTCTCTTATATATTTACTGTACTAACACCATGGCACCATGGATCACCACTCAAGTGAAAAAGATAAAAGAACCATATGTAGACTCAAACTCTGAACCTCTTGTTTATCTGGCTGGAGACCCTTCCACCACACCACAAAGCTGTCACAGCAGTGCAGCTCAGTTCTTTAGCTGTAGAGGTTAAAAGACTACCTGGAAGGCAGCCCTATCCACAATGTCTGTTTCAGGGACATTCAATTTAATTCAATTTTATTTTTATACTGGAAAGTATATGAGAAAAAATGGCCATTTTCACAAATTTCCAGTGGTACAAAAATTCGATAATACAGAGGAAAAAGGTAAAAACAATATTTGCAAAATGTTACTGTATTTACAATAGGAACAGTGTATATGACAGAAGCATCTAGAATAAAAAAAAATACAGAGCACACAACAACAGAGCCAACACACAGATACTTATAAACTCTAAGGTAACTCAGGTATTGGTGGACATTCAGTGGGGTTATCTACAGGGGCAGACACATGTGGTCGATTGAAGGAGGTGGTCCTTGAGGGAGAAGGTGAATGAGCCAATTGAACTACAGGCCTGAAGTTCAGGGGGCAGTTTATTGTAAAACTCAGGGCCCCTGTATGTGATGGAGTTCTGCGCAGAGATACTGAATGAATACTTTTGCTTAGTATTCACAAAAGAAGAAGAGGAGGAGTTACCTAAACCAAACAGTAGAAGCACTCTGGATAGTGGTGTTGACACCAGTCCATTTACAGAAGAAAGAGTACTGAAAGAACTCCTAAAACTCAGGGTGGACAAAGCAATGGGGCCTGACGAGATTCACCCTAGAATCCTAACAGAGCTAAGGGAGGACCTAGTGACACCACTAACCACACTTTTTAACAAATTATGGGAAGATGGGGTGGTACCTGAGGACTGGAGGAGGGCAGATGTGATTCCCCTTCACAAAAGTGGGAGCAAGGCAGAAGCAGGAAACTACAGACCTGTTAGTTTGACCTCAGTGGTGGGGAAAATGATAGAATCACTTCTGAAAGAAAGAATTGTTGAGTACCTAGAGGCAAGCGGGGCACAGGACCCAAAGCAGCATGGATTCACAGCAGGAAGGTCATGTCAGATGAATCTAATTGATTTCTTTGACTGGGTGACCAAAGTAATAGACCAGGAAGGGGCTGTGGGTATGGCCTATTAGACTTTAACAAGGCATTTGACACAGTCCCGCACAAAAGATTAATAATCAAGTTAGCCAGCCTGGGAGTGGGTCCCAGGGTGGTAGCCTGGGTAGCAAACTAGCTGCACAACAGGACACAGAAGGTAATAATGAATGGAACACATTCTGAAGAAAGGGGTGTTACTAGTGGAGTACCTCAGGGCTCAGTACTGGGTCCAGTCCTCTTTAACGTCTTTATAGGTGACATTACGGAGGGTCTGGAAGGAAAGGTATGCCTCTTTGTGGATGACACAAAGATCTGTAACAGAGTTGATACACAAGTGGGGGTAGAAAGGATGAGAAGGGACTTGGCAAGGTTGAAGGAATGGTCAGACATATGGCAACTTAGATTCAATGCAAAGAAGTGCAAAGTAATGCACCTGGGAAATAAAAATCCAGGAGAAGAGTACACAATAGCACGGAGGTACTAACGACAACAATAATGGAAAGGGATCTGGGTGTAGTCATATCAGATGACCTAAAGGTGGGTAAGCAATGTGAGAAGTCAGTAAGGAGAGCCAGGGGATACTGGGATGCATAGGGAGGGGCATCACAAGTAGAAAAAGGGAAGTGGTTATCCCTCTGTACAGACAGTTGGTGAGACCCCATCTGGAGTACTGTGTGCAGTTTTGGAGACCTCATCTACACAAGGACATAGACAGGATGGAAGCAGTCCAGAGGAGGGCAACTAAAATGGTGCAGGGTCTACATCAGAAACCATATGAAGAGAGACTGAGAGAGCTTAATATGTATATCCTTGATGAAAGGAGGGATGGGGGACATGATAGAAACTTTTAAGTACCTCAAGGGAATCAACAAAGTCCAGGAGGGTAGCATCTTTCAGAAAAAGAGATGTGTAAGAACAAGGGGCACAATTTAAAGTTAGAGGGGGGACGACTCAGGGGTAATGTGAGGAAATTCTTTTTCATGGAGAGAGTGGTGGATGCGTGGAACCTCCTTCCTGGAGAGGTTGTGGGGTCTAAAACAGTGGGGGAATTCAAACATGCATGGGACAGACATGAGGTAATTATAGTGGGGGGTTGCAGGTAGTAGGCTGTTGGTTAACTAGAATCTGCAGCTTATCCAATAGGTAGGGAAATGGGCAGACTGGGTGGGCCAAGTGGTCCTTATCTGCCGTCAAAGTCTATGTTTCTGTTTCTATGCATGCTTGGTGTGGTAAAAAGGGGTGTCAAAGATATGACAGGTGGCTCCTCTTGTACTGCGCTTGGGAACCAATAAGGGGAAAAGGGAGTTAATGCTGATCGGCAAGATGTTATAGTGAACGCTGTGTAGGAAAGAGAGCATTTTAAGTTGGAACCTGCCTTCAAGAGTGAGCCAGTTGAGGGAGGCATAGAGGGTACAATGATGGGTCATCCAGGGGAGGCCAGTCACAAAGCCGGCGATATTATTGTATGTCCAAGAGGGTAGCATCTTTTAAAAAAAGAGGTGTGCAAGAACAAGGGGGTACAATTTGAAGATAGAAGGGGGGGGCGGCTCAGAGGTAATTTAAGGAAGTATTTTTTCACAGAGAGGGTTGTGGATGTATGGAACAGCCTTCCAGAGGAGGTTGTGGAGTCAAAAACAATGGTGGAATTCAAGCATGCATGGGACAGTCATAAGGCAATTCTAGGGGGTGGGGGTAGGAAGAAGTAGGCTGCTGGTTAACTAGGATCTGCAGCTTATCCATCAGGTAGGGAAATGGGCAGACTGGGTGGGCCAAGCGGTCCTTATCTGCCGTCAAATTCTATGTTTCTATATGTCTATGTAGTCCTGAGTTTGGAGAAAATGGGGGACATGCTGAGGGGGAGTAGACAATACAGTCATAATCAAGGAGGGGCAGGAGAAGGGAGCTGGCAAGCTGTAGTCTAGAGATGTGGATAAGGAACTTTCTGATTCGGTGTAAGAGACCTAGCCTCATATGGGTTTTCTTGATGAAGTTGGTAATATGGATATTGGTGAGGGTCTAAGTACAGGCCAAGGTATTTGAATTCATAGACTTGTTCTATGGTGTTACCATGACTGGGGCTTTTCTTGGGCCAGAGAAGATCATAAACTTGGTCTTCTTAGAGTTGAGAACCATGCCTTTGTCAGAGAACCAAGTGTGTACAGTAGCTTGCTGAAGTTGGCCTGCAAGTTACTGAACATTGCATCAAGGTTAGTTTTGTTGTAGTAGAGGGCCACATCATCAGCATAAAGGACTAGTTGGGTGGTTTAGCAGATGGAAGGGAGGTTATTGATGAAGAGCGAGAACAGGAGCGGGCTTGGATGGAGCCCTGGGGTACCCCATATTTAATCAGACATTCAGCAGGAAAATGACCGTAGATACAAGTTTTCTGTGATCTGCTGGAGAGGTAGCTTCCCATCCATTTAACCTACCTCAGAAGCTGGGCTGCCTCTGAGGCAGGGCTGGGAAGATCTGCCTCCTAAGCAGGCCTGCCTCAGAGGTGACTTTAATTTAAGAAAAGTGTCTCTTGCTTCTCGCTGAAGTAGAGATACTATAGTGTGAACTTCCATTCCATTCTGTGTATAATTGAAATAGATGGTGGGCAACTGGGCATAAAGTGGTAACTGCTAGGTTAAGAAAAACCCACCCCACTATGCAGTGAATAAGAGCTAGCCCTCAGTGTCCTAGATTCTGTCTTCTGAACCACAGGCTTACTTTCAGGAAAGTGAACTCTATGATGGGTGTCAATACACCATACACAAAATAACAGCATCTGGTACACTTCCTAGTAAAAATGGGCCTGATTCACTAACACAGATGTTACATATGTGCCGTGTAGCAGAGGCACGTAGGCAACTGCATGGGTGAATGCCACACAGTGGGGGTCCCGTGGACCTCCAGCAGCATTCACCAAGGGTATATAAGTGCAGCACAAGGTGCTGACGTGCCCATCTCCTAAGCCCCTCAGGGATGTTTGTGCTGGGGGCATATCAGGAGTGCGCCTGCACTATGCCACATTTACTAAGCCACGTAGTGCCAGGTGGATGTGGGCACTGTGTATGCCTGCCCAGACTTGGCATTACCCAGTGCACGCCCCCATGAATGATGGTTACTGGGTATGGTGGTACTGGGAACCTGACCACTGTGTTGTCCGAGCCTACTATGCTGCAGGGGAGGGCAGGGGCAGCAGCTCAGGCAACTGCCCAAAGGTGTGTCCAAAGTGCCACTATACATGGCTTCTCCCCTAGTCCCTGTGCCCTCTGCAAGGGTGCAAGGGATACACTCAGGGACTCCGTATGGGCATCCAACTGGATGCCCGCCCAGGTCCACGGCTCTGCCCTGGACCACCCATGTGATCATGCACACCATGAGGGTGTGGCCACAGGCAGGTGCCCCTTGGGTGCTAGTGGTAGTGTATACCACTTAAATTGCACCTGTCTGGGGCCGGATAGGTACGCAAGTGGGGTACACACCCCAGGCCCATATTACCCACCCTTTAGTACATCAGGCTCATAGGTCTTAATACTCAAATGGTAGCATTTTACAAAAAGAATAACTATTACAAGTTTATTGCTAGACATTGCTATTCTTTTGACAGTTTAATCCACTGTTGTCATGCACATTCAGATGAATGAAGCATTCCAAATAAATCCAAAGAAGAACTGGAATGATTTAGGAATTTAGGAATTCTGACAGATTTTCTGAAATCTGATTATGCTCCTGGGGAAGAACTATCCATTGTCGATGCCTTTGGAATGAAAATTCCCTTTCTGCTCTGGAAGCATCATCAATGGAAATAAATGTATTTATTGGATAATTTGTATTCTCAAATGCATGGTATTAATGACAATATAAAGTACCTTTCAAAGTGTTATAATTTATCAAGTTCAAACAGAGTTGGCTGACCCACTAGCACAAAGGTAGTGTTATCACTTGCTGAGCTGATGTCCTGGGTTCAGAAGCAAACTCAGGGCATCAGAGGGACGGCCATAGGGAGGAGGATCAAGCTTCCAAAGGACTGCTCTCCTCTTCCAGGAGGAGGGTTTGTAGAGCCCAGTGATTGCTTGGTCCCTAGTGGAAGCTGAGGAAAAGGCACCCAGGCCTTCCAAGAGAGAAAGGAGGGGGCGTGGCAGATGCTGATGTGTGGTGCATGGGAGCATGTGATGCACGCCATGCCATCATTGTATGTCACACCTCTTGGGGTAAAGAAACTGGAAAACTACTGGTGGCAGGATAGCCCCAGGGTACCGCAGGCTCCACACCTGCCCAGCTGGGCCCTCCATTCGAGAACCAGATCATGTTTCTGATGCGAGATGGACAGGCAAACCCTTGGGAAAGATAGGCTAGCAAGGTATGTCCCAGTGGATGTTGGGGTGTCAGGGCTGGGGTGTCCATCAGATGGGGACTGTCTGGTAAAGGGAGAAAAAAATTAACAAAATACTTTTCTCACATTGTTGTTAATTCTGCTCTATATAGTATGTCAAACTAAAATTGCTTGCAGTACCTGCATCATAGATATACAGGGGGAAATATATTTAAACTAGTTACTTCATTTGATTTTATTAGGGAAATACCTTTAAGCAACAATTACCTATTTTCAAAAGTGACAGTCATTATGTAAACAATACAACATGCAATACAATCTTGGTTAATTACATACAATAATTTGTATATAGCACATCATAATACAAGTACGGTGAAAACCTAAGCATATCATTTTAAACAGTTACACACATTAAGATCCTTCAAGTAGTGCACACTGTTATTTTTTATGCATGACTTAGTAGGCAGTGTATCATAATCGTTAAATCACACAACTGTTACCTAGTGGATTCAGATTTAACCAGAGTCATTTGCTCTGTGTGACCCTGTGTACATTATTCTCACTGCTTCAGTTTGCCTAGCTATCAAACATGGGTACAAGCACTGCCCCACTGCATATTGCTGTACATCAGTCAAGATATACTAGAGAAATAAATTTGTAATAGAAAATGCAGCCACTTTGCCCTGTCTGTAATATCTTATACTGTAAAACTCTGATACAACTGCAGTAGTGTAATGACTAGCTTGAGCATTATAGCAGTCTATAATGATCCAGTTGATGCCTAAATAGTACTGATTATTTATTAAGTTAATTAATTAATTAATTAAAAGTTTAACCAGGAAATACATACTGAGCTTATAACAGCTCATTTTCAGATGTGTCCTGGGGGAGAGGGGAGAAGGAGATAACTAAGCAAAATAATTACTAAAAATACAGAAGTCAAAATACAAGGATATAGAATTACAAGCAGAATCATGAATATCAGAGGCAATTTAGTAATGAAATGCAATTAGAAAATACAACAATGTATATCTGTAAAGAAGGGAAAAGTAGTAAAAACAGCATGAGCAGGGTAAAAAACTAGAGAAGGGGAATAAGAAGAGGACAATCGGAAGCAAGTAATGAAGGAGTGCAAGAGAAAAGGGTCACAGACAGTTGCAGAAAGGATAACAGAAGTCATAAAGAAGAGACTTTAGGGAGGAAGGAGAAGAGGCAGAAAAAATACAAATGGAAAGCGAGGACCAAAGTTTAGGAAGAGTGGTAAGAAAATGCAGACTGAGCAGCATTAATTAGAAGGAAGAGATAGAGAATGGGAAGTAGTGTTGCGAAGAGGGTAGGAGGAAGAAAGAGGATGGGATAGGAAAGATGTGAGATAAGAGGGAACGGTGCCGAACCAGAATTTGAATAAAAAGGAGACACAATGGGAAAAGCATCTAACATCAGGAGAGATGAGAGAAAGAGCTGAGTAAAGTGAGCAGTGTTGAGTACTGCACTTTCGACTTGCCAGGCTGTTGCAGCAGATCTCAGCTGCACTCGTGTTATAAAACTACTTTACAAAAAATATGAGGTGCAGTCATTAAAAGTCCAGATGACCTTCTGGAGCTTTTTCTGCTGATGATTCATTTGGTCCATAAATATAGTTCATCCTTGAACATGTTAACCTTCTTAAGCCTATCATTAGTAAGGGGGGGCCCGTGATGTTGGCGAAAGCAAAACAACAAGACCAAAAGTCAGTGAGGGAATTACAGTGAGGATGAAATGGTAACAACTGTTTTACCCCCTTCCTGAAGTGCTACAACCTCGGAGTTGGTTAATTAAGTAAGAGGGTGCAGGGACGAAGCTCCCCGAAAAACAAAGTCGCCATCTGTTACCTCGCCAAAATTCCATCACGATTCGGGGCTCACCATTTCGGAGTCACCTTTATCGCATAGAACCATTAGGAAGTAATAACACACAACACAGCATGAGTTGCCTTGTAACAATTTAATGACCCTGGTAGGTCAGGAGGCATGAGGCAAAAGCAGAGTGACATCAACCATCAAGGGGTATGTTATTATTCCAGCTTGACCCACAAATCCTAGAGTATGTTATTGTGCTTGCAAAAGAAGTCACAAAGTAAAAACTATATTTTATTTAAAAACACTTAAAAAGAGAACATTTATCCTTTTACTGTGATAAAAATATGCCCACCTAATTTCTTTTTTCTCTATCTTTTCCCACATTCAATATATGGAATGGGTACTATGACGTACAAAAATGCAAAACTCTGTACTAGTCTGCTAGCAGAATGTTCACCTCGTAACCCTTCCCCAAACACACACACACACACACACACACTGTATACAACAGAAGGCCAGGGGACTCAAACATTGTATGTGTCAGGGTAAGCTTCAGAATTTTCCCTGGTCAGTGATAAAGAGATGGGGAATTTTTCCTAGTTTGCAAAGGGGCACTAGAAATTACAATCAGAGCTGTACACTGCACAGAATTTAGTGTTTGAATTTGCACCTCTGATATTTGTATTACAGTAGTTTGCAAGTACATCTTTATTAAAACTATTTTTACATTTCAGTCCTCTTTATGGTTGTTACCAATGGCACAATAACAAGGGTTTGAGAGTTCTGAATAACACATACATTCATGTTATGAACGGTCGTAGTTAAATGTGTATCCCACCAGCCTCAGCCAATGTCTCATAATTCTTTATCTTCTTTTACACACATACAAATATTTAAGAGTGGTATTGGTATCTATAAAGGCGCAGTATTTGTGTGTATTTATCCCAAATAGTATTTGCACTGCACAGCCCTTTTTAAAACTATAAATAGTACCTTAGTTATTTTAAGTTGTGTATTTGTGCCCTCTCCTGCTCTTGCCCTGGCATCAGCAGACTTGTACTTGCATGGGCCTTGTTTCTCACCTGTTTTAATCATTAGTGCACCTGTACTAGTACCTTAAGCAGTTAATCAACCTGTACACCATTACTGTATGCATTTACTGTAACTGATGCACCTTCCCAACATGTATATTTTGTATATTGCACCTAACCCACATGCATATTTTGTATACTTTGTCTCCCTCCTCCCTTTCTCTAGGTCACACCTGGAAATGAGTCTTGGCTCAGGGTGCCTTTTCTGACTACCAGTTTTCACTAAATAAATGAGGGAATAATCAAGGGAACCAACATTTAAATAATGTATTTTTTGTAGGCCCTGCCCACAAGGGTTTGCTAAGCCCTAGCAGAAGAAACATCTCAAGGGGCATGGTGGGCCAGTGAAATGGACAAATGGTCCTGGGTTCATAGCTGTAAAAGGATGTTTCCAGTGGCACAGTGCCGACACCTGAGGTGGCTCATTTGACAGGTGCTGCCCTCAGGAAATGTGCTACTAATATAGTTACACTTGGCTCCTTTTATCCACTGGAGTGGCGAGGACTTGCATGCAGATGTTGCAGCAGCTCTGACTTTTGTGACTGGGCACTGTCTGCTTATGGTGTCCTGCACAGTAGTTCATTTAACAATAGTTCCCCAATTTATCTTTAAATCTTCAGTTCATCCCTCAGCACAATTGAGTCACTGTTCACTCTGTTTGGCAAATATAAACAGGGTATAGGAGATTTCCAGTTGCAGAGAAGAAAGAACAAGTTTATTTACATTCTGTGTACATGGGTCTTGGGTAGAATCACACGTCAGATGGTAAATGGTGTTGACATATTAATTTTTCAGGGTATTCTCTCTCATTCTAGGAGCTAATAAGTAGCGCTGGACCTTGAAGATTTATCACTACACATTTGGGTATGACTACTAGCTTCACTGATGACCACACACATTGCCCACAGACAGGCTTGAATATGAACCCATCCCCTTCTAAGCGAAGTAAACGAAGCACTCAATGGCATTCAGTGTTACTCTATCCTCCTGTTTCACTTCTCCATTACTGCTTGGGTGGTTTCTTCCTGAACATGATATTGCCCTGGCAGCTTACCAGGCAGGCAAACCTATATACCAAGCTTTATGGGCTCCTAGAAACATAGAAACATAGACTTTAACGGCAGATAAGGGCCGCTTGGCCCACCTAGTCTGCCCATTTCCCTACCTACAGGATAAGCCGCAGATCCTAGTCAACCAACAGCCTATTTCTTCCTACCCCCCACTAGAATTGCCTTATGTCTGTCCCATGTATTCTTGAATTCTCCCACAGTTTTAGACCCCACAACCTCCTCAGGAAGGCTATTCCATGCATCCACTACCGTCTCTGTGAAAAAATACTTCCTCACATTGCCCCTGAATTGCCCCCCCTCTATCTTTAAATTGTGTCCCCTTGTTCTTGCATGTCTCTTTTTCTGAAAGATGCTACCCTCTTGGACTTTGTTGATTCCACTGAGGTACTTAAACATTTCTATCATGTCCCCCCTCTCCCTTCTTTCCTCAAGGGTATACATATTAAGCTCCCTTAGTCTCTCCTTATATGGCTTCTGTTGTAGACCCTGCACCATTCTAGTTGCCTCCTCTGGACTACCTCTACCCTGTCTATGTCCTTGCAGAGATGGGGTCTCCAGAACTGGATGCAGTACTCCAGATGGGGTCTCACCAACTGTCTGTACAGAGGGATAACAACTTCCTGTTTTCTGCTGGTGATGCCTCTCCCTATGCATCCCAGTATACCTCCAGCTCTCCCTACTGCCTCCTCACATTGCTTGCTAACCTTAAGGTCATCTGATATGATTACCCCAAGGTCCCTTTCCTTTTTTTTGTTTTCATTACTACCTCCCACCCATTGTGTAATCTTCCCCTGGGTTTTTGTTTCCTAGGTACATTATTTTGCACTTCTTTGCATTGAATCCTAGCTGCCATACTTCTGACCATTCCTCCAACCTTGCCAAGTCCCTTCTCATCCTTTCCATGCCTCCTTGTGTATCAACCCTGTGGCAGATCTTTGTGCCATCTGGAAAGAGGCATACTTTTCCTTTCAGTCCCTCTGCAATGTCACTTATAAAGACATTAAAAAGGACTGGACACAGTACTGAACCCTGCGGTACCCCACTAGTAACCCCTCTTTCTTCAGAGTGGACTCCATTTACAATTACCTTCTGTGTCCTGTTGTCCAGCCAATGTTTTACCCAGGCTACCACCCTGGGACCCACTCTCAGGCTGGTTAATTTGACTATTAATCTTTTGTGTGGGACTGTGTCAAATGCCTTGCTAAAGTCTAGGTAGGCCATGTCCACAGCCCCTCCCTGGTCTACTACTTTGGTCACCCAGTCAAAGAAATCAATTAGATTTGTCTGACATGACCTTCCCACTATGGACCCATGCTGCCTTGGGTCCTGTGCCCCACTGGCCTCTAGGTACTCAACAATTCTTTCCTTCAGAAGTGATTCCATCACCTTTCCTACCACAGAGGTCAAACTGACAGGTCTGTATTTTCCTGCCTCTGTCTTGGTCCCACTTTTGTGAAGGGGAATCACATCTGCCTTCCTCCAATCCTCGGGTACCACATCATCCTCCCATGATTTCTTAAAAAGGGTAGTCAGTGGTTTCACTAGTTCTCCCCTTAATTCTTTTAGAATTCTGGGGTGAATTCCATCAGGCCCCATTGCTTTGTCCACCTTCAGATTTAGGAGTTCTTTCAGAACCCTTTCTTTTGTGAAAGGACTGGGATTGACCCCCTTATCCAGAGTGCTTCTGTTAATTGGATTAGGCACCTCCCACTCCTCTTTTGTGAATACTGAGCAGAAATATTCGTTCAGTATCCCTGCTTTTTCACTATCCCCCTGTGCCCACCCACCGTTCATTCTATTCAGCCTCACTATCCCTCCCTTTGCCTTTCTACGCTCCCTGATGTACCTATAAAAGGTTTTATCCCCCTTTTTAACAGAGTTGGCTATCAAGTCAAGTCAAGTCAAGTTTATTGTTCTTCCAATAAATTAGAAAAATTTCTGGACATTACAATTTTTAAATTTAAAAATACAAAATGTGAAATAAATTAAAAATATGATTAAACAGACTCCTTATCTCATTAGAATAACTTTCATAAGAAAGTGTGCTGGTTAAAATTCTTCAGATTGTATAAAAAACAATTCCTTTATCTCTGAGCCACTTTCGGTATGCTTTTTTCTTAACACTTATTACAGACATTATAAAATTCCCTACCAGTATTGCATCTTGAACAGTCATTGGGTGCATCAATATGAATATCACATCATATGTTAAATTTGCATATTTACTAAGAATTTTCCCCAAATATTTAAAATGAATATAATTAAATAAAGGGCATTGAATTAATACATGCTTTAATGATTCAGTGAATCCTTTATTGCAAGGACATTTATCCTGAGTTGATTCATTTAATTTTAATTTATTAAAGTAAATGTATTTTGATGTAATAAGTTCAAATCCGCCAGGTTATTGCTTTACGTATGTATGGTGATAAAGGAAGTCGCAAGTATTCTTCCATGTTGGAATCAATTTTGTTTTGAGCAAACCACAGGGCTTGTCTTTGGCTCCTTACTTGATTCATCTGAATTTATGTGGCTTTTGTAAAAGGTTTTTTTTTTTTTTAATTAACCTTATAGCTTTCGTGTATTTTTATTTCCGCTTGCCAATCATTCCATAGGTGAGTTGACTCTATAGTGCGTAATATTTGAAAAAGGGATTTTAACCATGGAGAGGTAAAACCTTCTTTATGCCAGGATTCCTTTTCCATTATACAGTTCAATGGCATAACATTATTTATATTATTCATTGATCTCAACCAATATGTGACTATCCTTAGGTTAATAAGGGAAATCAAAGGTAATCTACCTAATTCTGTTCTAACTATTGATCCAGCCATTGAAGTGGGAACTTGTAAAATATATTTATAATAACATAAAAGAGGGGTTTCCAGTTGTGGATAATGATTATATCCCCAGATTTCCGCTCCACATAATAGTAGTGGGGTAATTTTTGCCTCCCCTGCTTTAATAGCAGGAATTACTGTAAAACCTCCATATTTAAGGTTAAATCTTTGCAGTGTTTTTGCTGCATACTTTGCCTTATTAATCTGTTTCTTAATATGATGTGCCCAGAAGTTTCTAGAGTGTAATGTTATACCAAGGTATTTATAAGATGTCACTATTTCAATAGGGGCATCATTGTAGAAAATCCTTGGTTTTGATGACCGATTTCAAAGATCATTATTTTTGTTTTGTCTAGGTTTATTCTCAATTCCAATTCTTTACATTTATTCACAAGAGATTTAAATTTTAATTCTAGTCCTTTAGGGGTCAGTGATAGTAGAATTAGATCATCTGCATATGCTAGGTTGTGTATGTATTGATCTTTTATTTTTGGAGAGTCCCACTGATCATTTAAATCCTAATCTAATAAGGTATCTATATAGATATTGAATAATAGGGGAGCTAGTTAACATCCCTGTTTGATACCTTTAGAGGTTGGGAAATATTCTGTGATATTTCCTCTTTGATCAAATCTCACTGCCGTATAAGTATTAGTATAAAGTAAAACCATAGGGAGGAGTAAGGATGAAGGGAGGCCTCGAATCCTAAGAATTTCACATAAAGTCTGTCTTATTAATGAATCGAACGCAGCAGAGAAATCAACAAATAAAACATAAAGTCTCATTTTCCTAAATAATATGTATTTCTCTAGGAGATGGAATAATACGAAAACATTATCTGTTGTGGAAAATCCATGGCGAAATCCAGCTTGAAGTTTTGAAGAGGACTATTAGTATCTATCCAGATTTGTAGTTTAACAATATACAAGAGAATATTTTCCTGCAATGTCTAGTAAACTTATTGGTGGTAATTACTTGGTTTGTATAACGAACCTTTTTATGAATAGAGTATTATTATGTTTTTGCCATGAAGATGGTATTGTACATTCTTTTAAACAAATATTGAATAAGTTGAGTAAAAGGAATCCAAAATTGAGATTTTCTTTATAAATCTCGGTGGATTTTATCTGGGCCTGGAGCTTTATTGTTCGTTAATTTTAAGATTGCCATTTGAACATCATCAAGTGAAAATTATAGTGAGTAAGGAAGCAGAGATATCCATTGTAAGGAATTTATTTGATCTCTTTGTAAAATGTTTTGTTTAATAAAGCTGTATAATAGGTAACCCATGCTTCTTGGGGATATAAGATGGTAGTGTAGATTGATATAATTTAACCCCTCTTGCAACCATACTCCAAAAGGCCCTACTATCATTGTTCAATATTGTTTGATGGATAAATTCCATCTTTTTTGTGTAAATTCATGTTTTTTTATCTTTAAGAATTTTTTGTATGCTTTCTGGGCATAATTTAATTTTACTTTAGTATGGTTTGATGGATTTTTAAGATGTTCCCTAATTATTTTACCTAAATTCTTCTTTTGATACTGGCACTGGGAATCAAACCATGTTGTAGGGGATGATGTTTGATCCTTGTATACATATATTTCGCTAGTAATTCTAGATAAAAGATTCTCAAAGTTTCTGATAGTAACTTGGGTTAAATTTTCATTTTTCAAAACATCTTCAGAATAGATTGGTGTAGAAAAAATAATATGTTCAATATTCTTCATTTTGTTATTTTTTAAGGATAGTTTAGCTTTCCCCATGGAGACCAATGAAACAGGATAAATATCTTTCAAAGGAGGCCTTTTTTATCATTAAAAGTGATCATGCGGCAAGTGAGTGCAGCGTGATCACTTTCTGGTCTAAGATTTATTTGAAAATTCTGTACAAAATCAGAAGATTCAGGAGAGATTAATACATAATCTATTAGACTGTTTCCAACTGAAGAAAAGTATGTGTATGCTCCCTCTAGATTTCCTGGTCCCCTACCATTAAGGATTAGTAAATTATTCTCAGTTATGAATTCTTTAAATTTAATGCCTGCTGAATTAACAATGGCATCCAATGATTTCCTCTGTGAGTTGGCTATCCTTTCCTCAGTTTGGGCCTTTGCTAGTCTGACTTCCCTCCCTTCTTCCTTCTGCCTTAACTGGTACAGCTCTCTGTCCTGCTCTTTCTGTGTTTTCTTATACTTCCTGAATGCTATCTTTTTCTCCCTGACTTTCCCCACCACCTCTTTTGAGAACCATAGTGTCTTTTTCTTCCATTTTGATTTGTTTATTTGCTTCACACAAAGGCTTGTTGCCCCTGTGATGGCAGTTTTGATGATCCCCATTGTTGTTCCACCCATCCTTCAAGCCAGTTTGCTAGTGATTTTTTGAGGCACTCACCCATCTTGCCAAAGTCAGCCCTCCTGAAGTCCAGTACCCTCACTTTTGTATGGCTTGACTCTGTAGCTGAGTTTAACATGAACCACACTGTTTGATGGTCACTTGTTCCCAGATGGCAACCCACTTCTAGGTCTGAAGTCCTCTCACTGTCCCCATTTGAGAGTACGAGGTCTAAGATTGCTCCCTTGTGAGTGGGTTCCGAAACTAGCAGTCTGAATCATGCCACCGGTAGGGCATCGAGGATGGCCCTGCTCTTGGATGTGGCTGCAGCAAGTGTGCTCCAGTTAACATCTGGCATATTCAGGTCTCCCATCAATAGTATCTCCCCTTTTTCTGCCATCCTAAGAATGCCTTCTATCATATCCTTGTCCATTCCCTCCCCCTGACCTGGGGGTCTGTATACAACCCCTGTGTGGATTGTGGTGCCACTTCCACTCTCCAAGGTGACCCACAGTGCCTCCTCTCCTTCCTGTTTACTCTTTTGTTCCATTGCTTTTATCCCTTCCTTTACATAGAGAGCTACTCCTCCCCCTCTTCTCCCCTCCCTGTCTCTCCTGTAGGTTATGTACCCTGGTATGTTAACATCCCAGTCATGGTTCTCTGTGTACCATGTTTCTGTGACTGCTACGATATCCAGGCATCCCTCTTCCATCAAGGCCACTAGTTCAGGGAGCTTGTTGCCCAGGCTATGGGCATTGGTACTCATTATCCTCCATTTCCTGATGGCCTTACTCCTTTTTGCCCCATCTCTGTCCTTCTTGCCTTTTTCACTTTCTCCATTTACCCCTACCCTTCTCCCTATTGACATCTCTATGTTGGTGTTTACTGCACTTACTACCGTGACTTTTTTTGGGGGGGCTAGGATTTCCCTGCTCCTTTCCAGTGCCTCTCCCCTTGGCTAGTTTAAATACTTGCCAATGAAGCGTTTAAACCTATCACCTAGGATCCTGGTTCCCCTCTCCTCCTATGGGCATTCAGTTCCCAGTTCCTTTCATCAACATTAATTGTCTCATTTACTTCCTGAATTATGTGCTGTGAGAGACTACTTATACCTTAAACTCCTCCGAGTCCCAAGAATTAAACAGGAGTTACTGACTTTGGATGTGACATGGATCAGAAGAAGAACAATGATGCAGCCATCTGCAAGGGCACTGATTTTCAGTTTTTACCAGGGCTGGATTAAAGCATTGGCAACATAGGCACATGCTTAGGGTCCCTGCCTGCCAGGGGGGCCACCCAGCAATCCCCAATATATATTTACTAGATAATCCCTTTCTTTCTGCCTGAGCTGCATTTTTTTTTGTAAAGAACTCTGAGTAATCTGAGAAGGCAGGGGATGAACTGTGACATGACTCTCACCTCCCTGATTAAGTGTTAAGTGCACTTGATAGCTTCAGGAGGCCCTGGCCTGGCTGGCTTTCAAGGTGTGAAATGTGACATTTCCTTCACTTTGTCTCCAACCCCCATTTAGAATCCCCACTTACAATCAAGTCTTACTCTTAAATATAAAAGATTAACAGTGAAATTTGCTGTGTATACTTTATATTTAATCTCACTCCTAAAATTAAGAAATCTACAATGTGTTTCAATGTTAGAATTACACATTATACTCTTTTAAAAATGACCTCATCTCACTCATACTGAAGTTCTGACCTTGATATAGCTCCATTTTCAGGGTGAACAATCGTTTTCAGATTTCCATCAGTAAATATTGCCATTTCTTGAGCCTGGCTTACTTATCAATGATCCTGTGAATTATTTCTTCCAATAATCACTCACTTTCCAATAGAATCTCTAAAGTTCATGACACCTCTAGTAAACCATCATCTTAACTCCTACACCACCCAGGACCTAGTCTCTTTTAGAGATGGGTCCCTACTCCACTCAACAAATCTCCCACATCCAGGGGTTCAGTTAATTTATTTTTAGTGGAAGTCTAAAACTTCCATGAGGCAAAATTTGGAAGTCATTCCAAGTTTTTAGAAGTCAAAATACTCCCTGGATTCCACATATTGGAAGTCAGTATTCTATGAAGGACCAGTTTATGGATGTTAACATGAATATTAGTGGTAAAATACACTTTCTTAAGAAAAATGCATAATGTCTTGACTTCTATGTCTGCAGTGTTGGAAGTCATCTTATTTTTGTTTTACATTTGAAAGTCAGCAACTTCCTTCCCCTTTATTTTGTAAGTATTTGCCTTATTTTTGGAAACCAGATACTCCCAAAATGGAGAAACCTTGCCCACATCCTAGTTCATACGCCCTGACAAGACAAAATGACAACACCTAGATTACGAGCACACACGTGTGTGTGTGTTGGAGGGCCTTTGGAGAAGTGCACATCATGACATTTCACACCCTAAAATTTATTTTAACCAGGCCAATTAGTAATTATTTTCTCTAACTGATCAAAACTCAAACTATTGTTATTTTTCCACACTGATACTATTAGCATCATCAATTCTGAAGCATTTTTATTTTATTTTTATTTTGTTAACCAGGTAAGAACACTGGAACAAGTCCTTTTTCTGGTCTGACCCAACATAAAAATTTAGACACATCATTAACAATTACACAACAATAATTATAACAAAAACAATAAATTATACAGTTTAGACATTACAAAAAAAAACATTTACAGACATCCTTTTCCTGTAAATTTTAGTTAGGTTATTTATATTTATGCCACTTTTAAGGGACAGTGAGACTTTTTTTTCAAGTTTCAGTAACTTGATACACAATGGTCAAGAGATGTGGTCACGACAAAGTGGCACAGTCATGGTGAAGGGGCATGGTTGTGGTGAAGGAGGCCCCAGATTTCTTTTGGGCCAAGGGTTCAGGCTGCCTTAATCTGGCTCTGGTTTTTACCAGAAAATCCAGTAAAATTCTAGAATTTGGGCTTTCCATACACCAGTAAAAACAAAGCATCTCATGTAATTTGACTTTTGGTTTTTTAAATCACTGAATCTTCAGAAATTGTATTTTTCCATAAGTTCTTTCCTGTACCATTTTCATTTTGGTTTATTTAATTTGAGGTACACTTAGCCTTCTTTTATTCTTAATATTTATACACATACCAAAGGGGTACAAGGACAGAACACCAGTACTGATTTTGGCATTGCAGACACCGGTGACAATACCATTTTTTCCTATCTGCAAAATGGAATTTGCCCTTTATTAATCACAGTAAACCTTGAGGGGAACCTCTCACAGGCCTCTCACCATCCCACTGGTGTCCTCTTATCATGGTTGCAGGTTGCCCCCTGAGGACTGGTCACTATAGGAGATGTGTGCCACACAAAGACTCAGGACTCATTTTTCCATCCCACTGAGAATGGCAAGTCCCATTAGCTGGTCACAACCAGAGTCACAGGCATGATTGAGCCTGATATGGCTCTCGGTGGATCCCTGTTCTCTTCTTTCATACCCTCTACACCTTTTTCTGTCTTCTTATCATTCCTCCAAAGGGTCTTTATATCCCTGAAATGCATCAGTGTAAATCCAGATCCTCTCACAGGAAGACCTCTGGAGGCTACCTACCAGCAGCTCAATATTTGGGGATTACATTTTATGTACAGGAATTTTTTTTTTTGTGAGTGTGCGTGTGGGCCTTGTTGAAAGTTTTTAGTAAGGGAAAATATAGCTCTAATTTGCAGCTTTTCTAAAAAGGTGCATTGATATGGCTTTGATATGGTAGAGTCTGTCTGCATCTGCCACAGGAGGGACAAAAAGAGGCTTGTGTCTTATGTTGACAACATAAGTGGGGTATAATACCTAAGGGTAAGTTGTGGTGAAACTTGTTTGAATTCATATTCAGTGAAGGGTAAATCTGAGACCAGCCATAGAAGCCCACATTTAGGGGCCATATTATAAGAACTGTGTCTAGCCCTGTAGTTTGGGGAAGGGTGCTAATTGTCTGGCCTGGGGCCTCAGCTAGTTGATAACTGGAGGTGGAGCTGAATCTGATTTCTGATAGCAGGTTCATTTTGGCTTGTTACATAAGACCAATTCTCCTGAAAGTGCTGCCTTAAGCAGAGTCTGCCTGTATTTGCCACAGGAGGGACAAAAAAAGGAATACATTTTTGGGAGAGAACATAGATGGGGTAGGTTGAGAATTTGTTTGAACTGGTATTGAGTGAAGGGTAAATCTGAGACCAGCCACAGTAGCCCACATTTAGGGGCCTGAGTCTAGCCCTGTAGTTTGGAAGAGGGGCACTAATTATCTAGCTTGGGGCCACAGCTAGTTGATAAATGAAGTTGGGGCTCAGACATATTTCTGATAGGATGGTTGTGGCAGGGTGACATGGCAGCCAGTGGACCAATCAGGGACTTGGTAGTCCAACAGGAAGTACCTCCTTAAGCTGACTGTACTGAAGGATAAAAGGCAGCTACTCCTAACATGTCTCCACACACACATACATTTGTGTGCCAGTGAGTGACTGCAAGATCGAAGGAGTGGAACAATGTAAGACTGGCATCTTAGGCATCAGCAGAAAAAAGTAGAAAGTGGGAGACTCTAACAATTGACTATGGTAAGGTACCTGATCACTTCTGTTGTTGCAGTCACTGCTGGGAAGTGCAAAAGGTAAAAGGTAGGCTTAAACTGGGAATAGGAGCAACACCCTATCAAGGATAGCAGTATAAGGGGAATTACACCATGTACAGAGTAACACAAGTAGCAACACAAAAAAGGGGAAGCTAGGAAGGGTGGAAGGTAAAATATAGGCCTAAAACTGGGCATAGGGGCAACTCATTATCTTGGGTAACAGCATAAGGGGATTTACATCAGGTATGGAGGAATACAAGTAGAAACAAACAAAAAAGGGAAAGCTGAGAACACTGTATGAGGGGTAAGGATATTTAAGTATTTCCAGGTAACACAGGGGGTATAGAAGCTGGGATTGCTAGGAGTGGTGCAGTACAGTGGCTGTGGGGCAGCAGTTTCCAGAGAGACCTTCTAGAGACTGTGCTGCTGTCCAATCTGCATGCACCTCTCTGGGTTGACGAAGGAGGTCACTAGACTCCAGAACACGTTGGCTAGGATTCAGTGGCCCTCTTCCTCATCCAGGGTCCACCAAGTCTGACACAGTTACCCCAGAGGATGCAATGGAGGAAGAATGGCTAGACTACAGTGGGCTCTGAATGGTGGGGGGTGGATCAGAGACCCATTCCTCAGCCAGTACCACTATGTAATTCCTACACTGCTCTGGTAAGGGGGGGACTGCCAGGAGGAGGCACCTATGGTAATGGCCAGAGAAGATGGGGGGTGTTCTCCAGAGCAGGGACCCCAAGAAGGGAGAAAGAGAGCCCCAAACGAGGAGAAAGCAACTTCTGGTGGGGGACTCAATTGTGAGGAGGATAGATGTGGGAATAGGAAAGGAGGTGGAGGGAAGTTAGGTGCCTATGTGGTGCCACTGGAGCGATGGGAAGTGGATCCAGAGGATTGCTAGGGCAGCAGGACACGAGGCAGAGCTGATTGTCAGAGTCCACCTGGGGACTAATGACCTGGCTAGGGATGGGGCTGGGATAGTGCAATAGGAGTTTAAGGAGCTGGGGAGTGGTCTTAGACAGGTAGCATGCTCAGTGGCTTTCATTGAAGTGCTGCCTGTCTATGACGGGGGGAGGAGAGGGCTCTCCTCACCAAGACTTTCAATCATGGTTGAAAAAATGATGCAGAGAGAAGGGGTTTGGCTACATTGGGGAATGGGGGTCACACCTGTAAGGGACTTTACAGGGGTGATGGCCTGCATCCACCCGGGAGGGGAACTGCGGTCCTTAGTGGACAGTTGAGATGTTACTTTGATGAACATTTAAACTAGCTGAGGGGGGTGGCGGAAGAAATCAAGGAGGCAGTAACTGCCCCCCTCCTCCACAGGCTCAAGTAGAAAATGGGGAGAACCCAAGTGGAATGGAATCACCCAGGGTGGGAATTAATAAAAGAAGCAGGGCAGTAAAAATTAAGGTGGAAAAAGATGAGGAAGGAAAGGGCAAAAGGGAAAGAAGGGGAGTAACAAGCAGAGTGGTAACAAAATCTGGAAGGCCATGTCTGTGAATGCTTGTAGTCTAGGAAATAGGATTCTGGACCTAGAGACCATAATGGCAGAGATGGATCTGGATATTGTGGCTGTTGCTGAGTCATGGCGCACTGAAAACCATGACTGAGACATGGCCATACCAGGCTATACTCTGTTCAGGAGGGAAGGAAAGGATAAAGGATAAAGGGGGGGGGTGTTTTATAAGAGGAGAAACATAAAAGCAATAGAGATACAGTGAATACAGGGAGAGCAGAGGTACTGTAGGTCACCCTAGAGACAGGAAATGGAGCCTCTGTTTGAAATGATGTGACCTACAGACCTACAGCACAGGGGAGGAGTTAGATAAGGTACTGGTGGAAGCCATTTGCAAGATGGCAGAAAAAGGGGGTGCCAGATGTAGATTGGAACCTCCCAGCTGTAGCTTCAGCTAGAAGCAGGGACATCCTGAACTCCTTGCAGTGGGTGTTCCTCAGACAGCTGGGGACCAGTGATCACTGTACAGTGTGGTTCAGTAAAAGAATGACTGCAGAACTGAACCACACAATGACAATGGTCCTGTACGTCAGGAGGGAAGGTTTTAAAAAGATGGGACAATGTATCGGGGATGAACTGGTAGATGTGGATGATCTGCGTGGGTGGAGAAAGAATGGGTGAAGCTAAAAAGGGCCATAGGGAAGGCAGTAAATCTCTGTGTCAAGCAAGTGAGCAAAACCAAGAGGAAAGAGACCGCTATTGTTCTCCAAAGAGGTGGTGGAAAAGCTAAAGGATGAAAGGGTAGCATTCAGATGATATAAGGAGACACAGAGGGAGGAGGATAGGGAGGTGTATCATGGGAAACAAAGGGAAGCAGGGAGAGAATTAAGGAGCACAAAGGCACAAACTGAAGAGCGAATAGCCCAGGCAGTGATAAATGGGGGACAAGACTTTTTTTTATGTATGTGAGAGAAAGAAGGAAGACCAGGGTGGGATTGTAAGATTAAAAAGTGAAGGGGGAACTGTGCAGAGGAGGGCAGAAAGAGAGAGTCATTCTGAATGAAATACTTTTGTTCAGTATTCTCAGAGGAAGGAGAATGGGAGGGGACCACAAAACAGTAACAGGAGCATTGGAGAGAGGGATATGGACACTAGTCCATTTTCAGAGGAGAGTGTACTGAAGGGACTCGCTAATCTGAAAGTGAACAAAGCAACTGGGCCAGATGGGGTGCATCTAAGGGTATTGAGTGAGCTCATGGAGGTACTGGCTGCACCTCTGACAGTCCTATTTAACAGCTCACTGGAAACAGAAGTGGTTCTGGAGGACTGGAGGAGGGCAGATGTAGTCCCACTTCACAAAAATGGTAGCAGGGAAGAGGCTGGCAATTATAGGCCAGTCAGTCTCACATCAGTGGTGGGAAAATTAATGGAATCACTGATGAAGAAAATAATTGTGGAATGCCTTGAGTCCAGTGGGTTACAAGACCCAAGGCTGCATGGATTCATAGGGGGGAGGTCATGTCAAACGAATCTGATGAGGATGGAGCTATGGATGTAGCCTACCTAGATTTCAGTAAGGCTTTCAACACCGTTCCACATAGGAGGCTAGTGAGCAAGCTGGGTAGCTTAGGAGTGGGTCCAAAGGTGGTAAACCGGATGAGAAATTGATTAGGGGATAGGCAGCAGAGGGTGGTGGTAAAGGGAGTTCACTCAGAACAAGGGAGAGTGACAAGTGGGGGTGTCTCAAGGATTAGTGTTGGGACCAGTCCTCTTTAATGTCTTTATAAGTGACATTGCTGAGGAGTTGGAAGGGAAGGTCTGCCTCTTTGTGGATGACACCAGAATCTGCAATAGGGTGGACACTCTGGGGCAGGGGGTGGAAAGGGTGAGCAGAGACCAGAGAACTAAAGGAGTGGTCAAGGGTATGGCAGCTGGGTTTCAACACAAATTGTGCAAAATTATGCACTTGGGGCACAGAAACTCAAGGGCAGAGTACAAACTGGGAGGAGTGGTACTGCCAACCACCAAGCAAGAAAGAGACCTGGGGTTAATTATATCAGATGACTGAAAGGTAGCCAGGCAATGTGACGATACAGATGGGAGGGTTAGTTAGATACTGGGATGCATAAGGAGGGGGTATCACCTGCAGAAAGAGGGGGGTGATATTGCCTCTGTATAGATCACTAGTAAGACCCCCACCTAGAGTAGTGTCCAGTTCTGGAGACCAAATCTCAGGAAGGACATAGACAGAGTGGAAGCGGTCCAGAGAAGGGTAACTAAAAATGGTGCATCAGAAGCCCTATGAGGAGAAACTTAAGGGCCTACCCTACACCCTGGAAGAGAGGATGGAGAGGGGGGATATGATGGAGACCTTTAAAGACCTCACAGGGGTAAATAAGGTATGGGAGGGAAGTATTTTTCAGAACAAAAGTGCTCGGACCTCCGGTTCCAGTATGCCTGGGTGAGCACGCAGATGGAGAGGCTCCCACCTAAATTTATTAAAAAGGGCACTAACTATGCTTTAAAATCTAGAAGTAAGGCACTACTTACTGCCTAATCACCTCAAGCAAGTGCTCCTTCTATTAAAATGGCAAAACAAAATCGCAACCGGTTCCAGCCCTTCGCTGAAATGACAGATGCGGAGGATCGTTTGTCTGATGATGGAGATCAGCAAAATAGGCCTACTCCAGGATCTGATTTAAAAAAACAGCCTCATTGATGAAAGCAAAAGGCTCAAAAAAATGTCCAAAGCCAAATTCTGAAACTATACTACAAGCGATCATGGACTTCAGAGAAGAGGTCCGTGAATCGTTAAAATATATAAGAACTGAACTGGGCACCCTACAGAGTCAAGTGGCTGATGCGGATCATCAGATTTCCCTGAATTCCTCTAGGCTGGATGAGCTCGAGGAGACTGTAAGAGTTCTCGCAGCTGAATAACTGGCTATTTCCATATGGCAAGAGGATGCCTAAAATCGTGAAAAGAGGAGAAATATTCAGATCTTCAGTCTCCCCAAAGATGAAGAGGGGAACAATCCTAGGGCATTTGCCGATTACCTCATGTGGCTGTTACTTGAATTAGACCCAGATTTTCAATTAGACGTTGAGAGGACCCACAGAACTCTAGACCCTAAACCCTCTTGGACTGAGGCACGGCCACGGTCATTTGTTATTCATCTACTAAGCTATCAAACCAAAGAGGTTCTCCTGAGAGAGGCATGGCAAAAGGGCAAAGTGATGTGGGGACAACAACTGCTGTTCGATAATGATTATGCTCCTTGCACTCAAAAATGTCGGGACTACAGCCCACTCTTTCCTATACTCTGATCCCAGAAAATTCATTTCCTCACTCCCTATCCTGCCAAATTAACAGTTTTCCTTCCATCTGGCCAGCAAACCTATAATTTGGCAACAGAAGCAACATCTGATCTTTTAACCATGGGAATTATCAATGACAAGATAGTGGAGACTGTCCAAAGCAGCTTCAAACATCAACAATGCCACTGGGTGTTATTTTGAGGCAACTTCAACAATATAGAAATCTTACTTTGCCTACCTGACTTGTTTCTCATGACTGCTAGTTATACCTCTTTTGTTGCTTTAGTGCGTGGCCTTCTCTCGTGGAGGTAGGTGGAGGGGAGGGGTGATGGAGGAGGTGGTTTTCTGTGAAGGTGAGGGAGGGGGTTGTCTCTAATTGGTCCAGGTAACAATTAATAACCAGATTTTGAAACATTCACCTAGCAATTCGGCCCTGGGTTGACATTTGGACCCCTTACTGTTCTCTGATGGTGAGGTGTGTCTCAGGCTAGAGAGCTTCTCATGGAGACTATTGCCTCCTTCTCCTTTTACCACTTCTGGCAGTACCCTGGCATCTTTGGAGCCCCTCTGCCCACCCTCTTAGTCCGCTGTCTTTGATGGCTGGTCTGGCCTGCCACGGGGGGGGGGGTTCTCCTGGATGGTATTCTTAGTGCAAGGGCGATGAAGACAGAATATGGGGAAAAGCGCTACTGGAAGGATACATGACTGTGGGTCATTTTTCTTTCTTGTCCAGCCCTAACATATTGATCGCTCTCAACTCAATGTTTTCATGCCTACTCTCTACTAGTGAGGGGAATGATTGGTTACTGCGGATCCAAGGATGCCTCCTTAGGACTTCAACTCCTATCTGCTCTATTAGCAGCTTGTTGCCCAGTTTGTGCCTTTTAACTGGACTTATCTGTTGATTCAAAGGGCTTGATTCTCATATATTTGAATTATGGAGGGGGGGAAGGGTTATATGAAGGGTCAATTGGAATTTTTTGCTACCTGTTGTTAATGGGTTATTATTTAAAATGACCCCATTCAGTCACTAAGGGGCTTTGATTTAAATGTCTGACCACTCCTTCTGTTTTCGATTTCTACTTTGGTCCCAATTTACATACCATCCCCACAGCAAATCCATATGATGCACAATGCCAACTATTTATAAGGGCTATAGGTGGATCGCCTCTTTGGGGGAATGTCTGGTAAATGGCTCAGGTTATACCAGTTCCACCTGGGAGTGATAGTCTTTCCACTCCGTTTGGGGTCTTACTGCTAATTCTGGGGATCTTAATTTCCAGGTTTGGTTACAAAGCCTCACATTCCTCTCCTACTTCCTTCGGAAATCAGGACAGGATGTGTCAGGGGGAGCTCAGAATGAGCATCTCCCACTTGGGAGTCTTATTGTATATAGTTCTTGTTATGGTTAATAGGGTTACTTGTAGTTATTGTTTCTGTGTTCTAACCATGCGTTATTTGACTTGGGGATCTCAGAGTTCTCAAAGGGGAGAGGGGGACTTTATAACTGCTCTCTACGGTTATCTGGACTTACTACAAGCTGGCCCATGGGACAAATATTTTTACTTATAACTTATCCTTATTACTTATAGATTACTTCAGGATATTTTATTATATGGGATCTTGAAAGGAGTAGAGGGGGCTGGAAACACATGTGTCAAGAATTATTGTTAATCAAGTATGCTTTATTGTTACACATTTTACAAAGCAGTCAGTGGATAGACTTCCTTAAACAGTTGGACCGAGGACTCTGGAGGAGTGTGGCCTGGGCTAATGCATCTTCACTCACCCTGGGGGAAAAACAAATACAAATTAAAATCCTAAAAACCTAACATGATGTCAGTTAATTCAGTAAAAATTGTATCACGAAATATTAATGGTCTCCATGACCCCATCAAACGATCTCACCTCATGCAATATCTTAACAAACACCCATCAGATCTAATTTTTCTCCAGGAGACCAACCTTTCTGACACGGAGCACCTTAAACTAAACTGGGGCAATAGGTATCGGGTTGTTGCATCATCCCATCCGAGGGGCAGAAAAAGAGGTGTGGCCATTTTAATCCCACAAACTACCTTTTTGGAAATACTGCAAACACACATTGACGCTCAAGGTAGGTATGTAATAGTCCAGGGTCTTTTATATGGCCAGGTCACTTTGGTCAGTGTTTACTTCCCTCCTCAGACAAACTTTCCTGTATTGCAGGGATTTATATCAAACGTACTGGAACACCTTCATGGCCAGTTGATTTTGGGTGGTGACCTCAATTTGACCTTATCTCCACATATTGATTGCTCGAACCAGCAGAGACACAAGAACACTACAACCACAAAACAGTTTAAAAACACCATAGATCACCTAGGCTTTGTTGATGTGTGTCGACACATTTTCCCCTCAGCACCTGGTTATACCTATTACTCACCCAGATTTAAGTCGTATTCTCAACTAGATTATTTTATGATAACCTGTGAACACTTATCATCTCTCCAGGATATGTCTATAAGCCCGAAAATATTTTCTGACCACCACCCCCTGATTTTGAAGCTAGATATGGGAAGAGAGAAGAAAAAGATCCCATGGAGGCTGAATCCATTAACCTTAGTGGACAAGGAGTTCCAGGAAGTAATTAAAACCAGAATCCCTCAGTTTTTTTATGAGAATGCCTCCCCAGACATCACCAAAGCAATTCAATGGGATGCCATGTAGGCAACAATCCGAGGGAAAATAATAGCATGCACAACTAAAAAGAATAAAGAAAGAGAGGCTAGGTATTGAACACTGTCAGAGCAACTACTAAATTATCAGATGTTATATAGAGATGGAGATACAGACTTGCAAAAACAAATTAGGGACACTAAGGCTGCATTGCAGAACATTATAGATAACAAAATACAACACTCCCTAATTTATCTAAGACAAATGGTTCATGAGGGTGGTCCAAGGGGGGGTGGGGGTTAGGAAAATTGCCCAGAAACTTCGATCCAGGAAACGTTCCTCTACTACACTCGAGCTTAAAAATCCTACCACTGGTAAATCACACCACTTGGATAGTCATATTTTATAGGCCTTCTCAGACAATTTTGTCAAATTATACTCTCCAAACTTGTCCTCCACCCCACCAGATACTTCTCTTTTTTTAAAACAAGCTAACCTTCCAACACTGACTCCCCTCCAGATTCGTTCTTTGGAATCCCCCATCTCCCAGTTGGAAATCATGGAGGTAATAAAAAATCTCAATTCTGGGCATTGTCCAGGCCCAGATGGTTACATATCCGAGTGGTACAAGATGTTTATAAAAGAATTAACCCCTAAGTTACACTCCTTATTTACTGAGATATCCCAGGGCGGGTTACCTCACTCCATCTTGGGATTTTGCAACAATTGCCCCTATACCTAAACCACATGAGGATCCTTCAGACCCTGGATCCTACTGCCCAATTTCTATTTTGAATATAGATTATAAAATTGTCACGGCCATTTGGGCCTCCAGATTAGAACTCATTATCCCAAAAATTATACACCCTGATCAATCTGGCTTTATAAAAAAACAGGAGCACTGCGGATAATATCTGCAAGACACTAGTCCTCCATGAATATGTCCATATTAGAAAAATTCCATCAGTTTTTATTAGTCTTGATGCTGAAAAGGCCTTTGACCATGTCTCATGGTCCTTTCTATGGGACACTCTCGGGGCCTTTCATTTTCCATCTTCATTTATAGCTTGCCTAACTAGCCTATACAGATCCCCATGGGGCTTATGTCCAAGTCAATAGTGCCCTATCTAACCCAATTCAATTGAGCAGAGGAAAGAGACAGGGATGCCACCTGTCTGCTTACCTTTTCGCATTGTACCTCAAACCTTAGGTGTCTATATTGAGGGCCACGACTTTGGTGGAAGGTATACCAATATGGCAGCAAGATCATAAACATAGAACATAGAAACATAGAAATTTGATGGCAAATAAGGGCTGCTTGGCCCACCTAGTCTGCTCATTTCCCTACCTAATGGATAAGCTGCAGATCCTAGTTAACCAACAGCCTATTTCCTCCTACCCACCACTAGAATTGCCTCATGTCTGTCCCATGAATTCTTGAATTCCCCACTGTTTTTGACTCTACGACCTCCTCAAGAAGGCTGTTTTATGTATCCACAACCCTCTCTGTGAAGAAATACTTCCTCACATTACCTCTGAGCCGTCCCCCCTCTATCTTCAAATTATGCCCCCTTGTATTTTTTATTTTTATTTTTTATTTTTTTTTAGCTTTTGTTGACCGGGTAAGTACACTAGACAAGTATTATGCCTATTTTCAGGAACGACGCGGGAGAGTACAACATAGGGATACAGACATTTTTACAGTAGAGAGTAAGTACAGCATGACAACATGTAGGAAATAGTAACATAGTCCAGGGGTATGGAAGGTCATAATAAAACTTATAACTTTAAGGTTAATGTACCCCCGGGGTGAGTAGCTCACCTACAAATTCCTTTGCACATCTCTTTTTCTGAAAGATTCTACCTTCTTGGACTTTGTTGATTCCCTTGAGGTATTTGAAAGTTTCTATCATGTCCCTCCTTTCCTCGAGGCTATACATCTTTAGTTCCTTTAGTCTTTCTTCATATGTCTTCTGATGCAGACCCTGCATCATTTTGGTTGCCCTCCTCTGGACAGCCTCCATCCTGTCTATGTCTTTGCAGAGATGGGGTCTCAGAACTGTACACAATACTCAGATATGGTCTTACCAACTGTCTGTACAGAGAGCCAACAACTTCCTGCTTTCTACTGGTGATGCCTCTCCTATGCATCCCAGTATCCCCAACCCTCTTACTGCCTTCTCACATTGCTGGCCTACCTTTAGGTCATCTGATATAACTACCCCAGGTCCCTTTCCATTTTTGTTGTTGTCAGTATCTCACCCCATTGTGTACTCTTCCCCTGGGTTTTTGTTTCCCAGGTGCATTACTTTGCACTTCTTTGCATTGAATCTAAGCTGCCATACATTTGACCATTCCTCCAACCTTGCCAAGTCCCTTTTCATCCTTTCCACCCCTCCTTGTGTATCAACCCTGTTGCAGATATTTGTGACATCTGCAAAGAGACATACTTACCCTTCTGGTCCTTCTGCAATGTCACTTATAAAGACATTAAAAAGGACCGGCCCCAGTACTGAACCCTGCGGTATCCCACTAGTAACCCTCCATTCTTCACTGTGGACTCCATTTAGTATTACCCAGTGTGTCCTGTTGTCCAACCAGTGTTTTACCCAGGCTATGACCCTTGGACCCACTTCCAGGCTGGCTAATTTGTTTATTAATCTTTTATGCGGGACTGTCTCAAATGCCTTGTTAAAGTCTAGGTAGGCCATGTCCACAGCCCCTCCCTGGTCTACTGCTTTGGTCACCCAGTCAAAAAATCAATTAGATTTGTCTGACATGACCTTCCCACTGTGAATCCATGCTGACTTGGGTCCTGTGCCCCACTGGCCTCTAGGTACTCAACAATTCTTTCCTTCAGAAGTGATTCCATCATTTTACCTACCACTGAGGTCAATCTGACAGGTCTGTAGTTTTCTGCCTCTGTCTTGCTCCCACATTTGTGAAGGAGAATCACATCCACCTTGCTTCAGTCCTCAGGTACCACACCATCCTTCCATGATTTATTAAAAAGGGTAGTCAGTGGTGTTACTACAGTATGTTTGCAGACAATATACTGTGAACCTTACTGTCCCTGACTGTTTCAATTCCTGAAACCTGGAACATATTGAGATAGTTTGAAAGGATAGCAGGATTTAAGTTAAATGATGCCAACATAGAAATTTTAGCTTTCAACTTTAATCCCCCAACAGTTAAAAAAGGCTTATCCTTTTAAATGGTCGACCTCTAAAATAAAATATTTGGGTCTTCATGTCCCTTTAGATCCAGAGGTCATGGAAACAATAAATTATGAACCCCTTACAATAATAATTCAGTCAATTTGGATATGTGGTCCAGTGGTTTCTTCCCCTTCCATCAACGAACAGAGATTATTTGAACTAATATCCTTCCTAAGCTCTTGTATTTGATCCAGAAAATCCCTTTTTTCCCTCCAACATATGATTTAACTCCTGGGATAGATTAATATCTGGTTTCATTTGGGGTAAAGGCCATCCAAAGTAAGGTTATCAGTCCTTAAATTATCCTTAGCCCAAGGTAGGTTTAGCCTCCCAGACTTTAGATTATACGCCAAAGCAGCATTCCTTAGGATATCTTTACTTTGGCTGACAGAGACCTAATTAACCCCCTGGAAAGATATTGAGTTTCATTTAAATGTTCTGTTTGATATCAAGAAGATTTTTTTCTCCTCTGATGAGAGATCGGTGTCATCTGGTGTCTTCACGGGCAAAATGGCCCAAATATATAAATTATGGAAATGTATGAGACAGTCTGGCCCAACTCGTATAAAATAGGAATACTGTAAATTAATTTCCAAAGATGATACTTTTGTCCCTATACATATGGACCATGCTTTTTCCACTTGGAGACAACTGGGGCTCTCCCATTTTTTTCAATTCCTTTCCCCTCAAGGGATTCTCCCTTTTGAAAAGTTACAGTCCCAATTCAATCTCCATAGCTCTGACTTATTTCATTATTTTCAGGTTTGGAATCATATATTACAGAATAGGATCATCCAGGCTAAAATGCCTTCCCTGACTCCAGAATTACTAACACTATTCATAGAAGCCATCCATGGGAATCTGGAAAAACATGTCATAGGAACTATATACAAGGGGTCGAGAAATGAACAAGAATCCACTGCTTCCATTTTACAAGAATGAAATAAAGATTTATCCTTGGAGATATCCATGGAGGCATGGCTGGGATCGGCCTCGAGGGTGGTGAAGACCTCCTCATCCCCTCTTTGGAGGGAGTTTGTGTGGAAGTGCCCTGTGGTCCTCCTTAAATTCCTCCCGGACAGATATGGGGTTTGTTGGAGAGGTTATGGTTGCCTTAGGTCATATTTTTTGGCTATGCCCTAACCTGATGCCCTTTTGGCTCACCCTACAGATAGAACTTACTAACTTATTTGGCCAGTCTGTTGAACTAACAGCTGAACAAACATTATTGGGGATTTTCCCAGACCACACTCCTGCATGGGTAAATACCCTTTTACCTATATGTTTTCTAACAGCAAAGAAATCTATTACCCAACGATGGATGTCGGCACAGATACCAACAACCAAAGAATGGATATCTATTATGTCTGACTTATACCAACTGAAGAATCTCAATGCAAAAATCCAAACTAAAAGTCCATCTCACACGTTGAAATGCCAGAGATGAGTATTCTATCATTCGTCGGTGGATCCCAACTTTTGACCCTAATCTATTGATATGGTTGGGGACTAGCTGGCTATAAGACCAAATAACATAGACAGAGGGATGGGGGGGGGAGATATATAGAATTCAAACTTTAAACTCACGATCTATTTAAATTAGTAGTTATACCCAAGGATCCTTAAATTACATAGAATATTTGCAAGACAACAGAATTTGGGGAGAGGCTTTATCTAGTCTTTGAATTCTAGAGATCTCATGGAGATGGACTTTATTAAAAAAAAAACAAATTGGAGAACTGTAAC
This sequence comes from Neoceratodus forsteri, assembly GCA_016271365.2. Lineage (NCBI taxonomy): Eukaryota > Metazoa > Chordata > Ceratodontiformes > Ceratodontidae > Neoceratodus > Neoceratodus forsteri. The sequence continues at coordinate 829,634,800 of CM057452.1, forward strand.
TGATTAACTGTGATTTGACCTTCAGGGAAATATGGCCATACAGACTATTTAATGCTGCTGTCTGCAAACTTAACTAACTCAATGTACTGTATTTATCCTTGACATGTGTGTACTAGAATACCTTGATTCACACAACATACTTTCCCCGCATCAGCATGGATTTAGAAGGAATCACTGCACCCAAACTGCCCTGATAAAAGTAACAACAGACATATACCATGCCATGGATGAGGGACATGCTACAAGTGCCATTTTCATTTACTTTACTAAAGCATTCGATCTGGTAAACCATGATCTTCTGCTCTACCAGCTGCATACTCTAGGGTTGGATAACAATGCCCGGAACTAGGTAAAAAGCTACCTATCCTACCACTCTCAGAGAGTCAAATAGAATGGCTCCTTCTCTGAACCCAGGCATATAACACATGGAGTACCACAGGGATCCATCCTAGGTCCACTTCTATTTTCTCTCTTCATTAATGACCTCCCCTGCTCCTGTGGTGGTGCCTCAGTGCACCTCTATGTGGATGATGCCATTATCTATCATTCCCCATCAAATACTGGCAGAATTAGTAGGGATCTTGCCAATGACTTTGCTTCCCTTTAGGACTGGTTCAGCTGTCATCAACTGGTCCTCAACACTAATAAAATTAAATGCATGCTGTTCTCCCGACACCCTTCTACAAAGGATCCTCCACCCTCCCTTAATATCGTATCAAGCAAGGGTGACTCCCTGGAGACAGTCTTGTCCTTCAAATACCTGGGCTTCACCCTGGACATGGCACTCTCTTTCAATCTCCATGTCTCCAACATTGTCAAAGCTGTGAACCAGAAGCTTGGGTTACTCTACCGAATTCACCCATTTCTCACCTCTGCCTCCAACCTAAAAATTGCCTCCGCATCCCTCACTCCCCTCCTGACCTATGGAGCCCCTTTGCTGCTGACTACTTCTCCCTCCTCTCTCTCCCTCTCCTTTCCCAGGCCTACCATAGGATCAGGAGGATTGCCCTAGGAACCAACTCCTGTATGCACCACTGCAAAGTCCTCTCCTCTCTGGGCTGGTTAACCTATGAATCTAAATTGAAGTATTTCACCATGTGCCTTATCTACAAATTTGTCCACTCTTTCATGCCCCCCTGTCTAAGGAATATTATTTGCATAAGACAAACTCCTCACACTCTCCACTCAACATCCCTACCCCTCCTTGATATACCCAAAATGCGCCTGACCACCACTCTTTTGCTGCTATTTCTAGCTGGAACTCTCTTCCTCCATATGTCCTGAACAGCACCTCTCTTCCTCTATTTAAGACCAGCTTACATGCCTCCCTTGCTTCCTGCATCTCCTGCTCCTGCCCTCACTGATTCACCTCTTCTTCCCCAGCCCCTACCCCATCCTTCTCCTCTCCCCGTCCCCCTAATATCTATTCCTTAATGCACTTATAGCACTATGCATGTATCCACTTGTCACAGAACTGACTCTGTGTAGCACATATGCCTGTGCATAGCTCTGTATGGCTCTATTCCAATTGTACATGGAACTGATGATGTTTTACTGATGACATGCATTATACCTGTCTGTATACTGTACTGCTCTGTGATATTTGTTGTACTGTTGTTTATCATGTGACCCTGGGTCAATCCTGAAAAAGGGACTGTATCTGTCTCAGTGGTCTTACCCGGTCAACAAAATTTAAATAAATAAATAAATGCTGCAATAAAAGACATTTTTTTTTTAAAAAAGAACAAAAGTACTCAAGGACAAAGGGACATGATAAGAAGCTGGAGGGAGTAGATTCAGGAGAGATGTGAGGAAGTAGTTCTTCACAGAAAGAGTGGTGGATTCCTGGAACAGTCTTTCAGTGGAGGTGGCTGGGGTGAAAACAGTTGTGAGGTTCAAGAATAGGGCTGGGAGAACTCGGTGAAGTTCTGACCCTTATTAAATAAGAACTGGAAGACAGTTTTGATTTATTCTGATTAGTTCTGATTTATTGACAAATATTTGAAAAAAATTGAAAAAAGTGCATGAAAGTGGCCAAAGTCAGTCATATTTAACACAGTGGCCCAAAGGAAACAATTACAGTAAAACTGCTAAACAAAAGCAATAACTGCTAGCTACTTCATGTCTGGGCTGTATTGGTGGCATATCCAGCTCAGACCCGTGACAGTGACGGGACAGAGAGAGACAGACAGAGACAGACAAACAGATGCAAGCACTATTTTGCCTGCCTGCCCTGTACAGTGTACACACACACACACTGCACAGCCACACTGAGGCCAAGTTTAATTTCTTTATTTGTGATTTCTGTGACTGTAAAAATTCTATTTGGCCCACAGTAGTCTAGTCTCTCTTTCTCTGTCTCCTCTTCTGAATGGCACAAGTTACCATTTATTTTGCCAGCATGCCCATGCCCTGGGCCTGTACACAGATAGCCACAGTGAAACTAAGGATACAGCTTATTTGTGATTTCTGTGTCTATAACATTTCTATTTGGCCCACCAGTAGTTTAGTCTCTCTCTTGCTCTGTCTCCTCTTCTGGATGGCACAAGTCAACTTTTTTTTTTTTGCCATCATGCCATTGCCCTGAGCCTATACATAGACAGGCACAATGAAACCAAGAATACACTTTATTTGTGATTTCTGTGACTATAACATTTCTCTTTGGCCCCCAGTAGTCTAGTCTCTTTCTCCTTTGGATGGCACAAGTCAACATTTATTTTGTCACCATGCCCATGCCCCGGACCTGTACACAGACAGCCTCAATGAAACCAAGAATACACTTCATTTGCGATTTCTATGACTATAACATTACTCTTTGGCCCCCAGCAGTCTAGTCTGTCTCTCTTTCTCCTCTGGATGGCACAAGTCAAAACCAAGAATGCACGTTATTTGTGATTTCTGTGACTATAACATTATTCTTTGGCCCCAGCAGTCTAGTCTCTCTCTCTTTCTCCTCTGGATGGCACAAGTCAACATTTATTTTGCCGGCATGTCCATGCCTTGGACCTGTACACAGACAGCCACAATGCAACCAAGAATACACTTTATTTGTGATTTCTGTAACTATACCATTACTCTTTGGCCCCCAGCAGTCTAGTCTCTCTCTCTCTCTCTCTCTCTCTCTCTCTCTCTTTTTCTCCTCTGTATGGCACAAGTCAAAACCAAGAGTACACTTTATTTGTGATTTCTGTGATGATAACATTTATCTTTGGCCCCAGTAGTCTAGTCGAGTCTCTCTCTCTCTCTCTCTCTCTCTGTCACTCTCTCTCTTTTTCTCTCTCTCTCTCCCCTCTCTGGATGGCACAAGTCAATATTTATTTGGCCAGCATGCCAGTACCCTGGACCTATACTCAGACAGCCACAGTGAAACCAAGAATACATTTTAACCAAGAATACACTTTAAAGTACATAAAAGAATTCCGGTACTTTACCACACAGTTGTTTTTTTTCTTCATGGCTCAATTGCCTAGTTCCACATTCTCAGAACAGCAGACCGACACAGCCGACCAGAGAAAGAGTCACCGACCAATCAACTGACTGACTACAGCAGCTGCAGCCTGCTCTCAGATCTCCCCACCATGTGACTGTGGTCCTCCAGCTCCTGGACTTGGCTCCACCATCCTCTCCTCACCCTTTGTTCCACCTGGTGCCTCCAACTACAATTGCATGCAACTTAGGCATGCGTAAAAAATGTCCTGCTTTCCATGGACCTGGACCTGGACTTCTGTGGTGAAGTCCGTATTTATCCAAGTCTGTGAATTCAGGGTTCAATCCGGGGTTCTGGATTTCAGACAGAACAGTCCTCCCAGCCCTATTCAATAATGCATGGAATAGGCATAAGGGAATCTTAGGAAAAGGGAAGGGGGTGGGTGAATGGGCTGGCGATCAAGAAGGATCTGCGGTGATACTATAGCCAGGGAAAAATGGGCAGATTGGGTGGGTCAAGCAGTACTTATATGCTGTCAAATTCTATGTTTTGTGGTGATGCAATCTAGTTGTGAAAACAAGATCTAAATCTGAAACATGATCTCTTCCACGATATTTCACACAGCTTGGAAAAGTGATCAGCCAATCAGAATGCAAAAGTTTTTACGTAGGTTATAAATCAATTTAAAGCACTGCACAGTAGCACTGCTCCAGGTCTGGCATAAGATACAGTATGTTGTGAAAGCTGTTTTCAGGTTACTAAATCAACAATGTTTGAAGAGGAACATTACATCTTTAAAACTTTAGCTTTATCTAAATTCAATAAGATTACAAAATAATGAAAAACAATCACATAACCATGTTCAGGGTAAAAATTAGCCTGAACTTGTTGTCTTCAGAAGACTTTGTAGCTAGATATAAACCAGAACATAATTTGCTGCAATATAGTGCAGTGGTTTAAGGCTCTGAGCTGCAAATCTGGTGACATTCCAGCAGACCAAACCAGGGTTTGAATCCCACAGCTTCCACTTCCATACTGTGTGACCCTGATCAAGTCACTTAACTTCCCTGTGCTCCAAGGTCACACCTGTAAAAAAGCTTTCAGCTTAGTGTGCTACTCCTGGTTAAACAACAACAACAACAAAAAATAATAATTTCAATTATCTGTTGGCCCTCCCATCCTTAAAAGTCAAGGTGGGAGTCATTTTACTAAGACAGATATTGGCCACTGGAATTACATTTTCATAGACAATGTGACTAACACAGCGTGGCATATTAAGTGATATTTGACACACAAATGGAGTCTCTATATCAAATAAATTGATTCTAGAAAGGGATTGAGGTGTTGATGGCATGACACTGTGTCACCACTAAGTGTTTCACAACAAAGGCCTCCTCTGTTGCAGTTCTCTTTCTTCCCAAATTAACAACTTTTTCTGACATCCTTTTTATTTACTGATACATAAATCTATTTGAAATTTTCATCAAGCAGATGATCAAATGGCCCCATGAGATATGTAAGCAATAACACATGACAGGGTGTGTGGTAATGCTAAATTACTGCACGCCCCAGGTGGGTTGTGAGGCAACAGGCATAGCTGAATGCCTTCAACCACCTGGGAAGTGTGGTCATTGATGGCATTACTACACTCACTGAAGTGTGTTATTCTGCTCATAAAATGGTTGTAAGAGTTAAAAAAGCAGGAACAAATAAAGTGTAATTTGAGCTGTGCGATAATTGAAATCAATGCAGTCATGTGACAAGTTTCAACCAATCAGTTTGCTTGTTTGATTCAAGCCATGTTATAAAATATAGTACAGTATTTCAATTTTGTGGGAGCTTTGGTACAGCAGGGCTTACTATTGGCTTAGTTTATGATAGTATACGAGTGTTAGCTCCAAAGTGAGCCACAAATTCTAGTTGCTCATACAGTAGATGAGAGGGTAATAGTTATAGACATGGTGGTTTGCCCTTTTTATGCTCATTACGTTAGTATGTCATGCAAATCAATAAATATGGTACATGAATAAGAACGGAGATTCAGGTAGAATAGTAATCTACTAGAGCTACAAGTTTACTTTAACATGATACTCACACACATCAAACTTTGTGTGTCCAATCCTTTCCATGGACTTTCATCAACCTTTTGGTGCCAAGGTCAAACTTGTGCTTTGCATGGTGTGAACCAGTTGCACTGGCTACTTGACCAGCACTCCAGCCATCCAGACACAAAGGTACACACTCATAGAAGTATTAAAAAAAACATGCCATCTTCATCCACAGTGCCAGGGGCCAACACCATTTTTAATATCAATTCCCTTCCTTAGCCTGACTCCCTCAGTCTCCCAAAAGGCATGAATAGTTACTTCTCCTTCCACTAACCCCTTGTTCCAGTATTCTGGAGGAGGACAATCAAAGTTAAGAAATCAGCTAGCTCAGTTGTTCCACCTCACTATCCCCCCATTCTAACTTTGAAAGAAAACTCTGCTGTTAAAAACAAATTGTAAATTTAACTCTACACTGCAACTTCTGACACAACAGCTTCTTCTATTGAAGGTGCAACATTATATCAACTATGGGAAGTTTTGGACATGAAAAGCCCCCAAAAAACTGTTCCTCAGAAGACTGGCAAGGGAAATGCAGCAAGCCAGCAAGCCTTCAACATAGAGTGGACAATTGGGTGGAGCAAGTGGCATGGGGGAGCCTTCAAACTCAGCCCTCATGCAGTTTGTTCATGACCTTGGCAAAAAGGTGGAGGGGACCAGCACTAAGATTACAGCATTGGAAGTGTGAATGGAGGAACTGTCCACCAAAGTAAAGCAGCCTTCTGAAACTGCCACCACTACATCCACGGATGTAATGGGAATTATCTGAAAGAATAAACTGTTACAATTGTGGCTGGAGCACCTTGAGAACAGTGCTCACATGATGAATATGGGACTGATGGGTCTACCAGAAACAACTGAAGGACAGCACCCAGTCAAATATGCCGCTGAACTTTTAAATACATTGCTGGACTTAAAGAGACTGATCACTAAAGGCATATCAGATAACACCTCATCACCGACCAGCACATTCTTAGCAGCTGAGAACGCTGGTGCTGGTGACCAGTGGGCTGTGTGTTTGGGATTTCATTTTGTTAGCCACAAAAAATAAAAGACAGTTGCTTATTACAGAAGGGGCACACCTGTACTTATTTCCTGATCTAGCTATGAAACTAGAAAATGAAGGAAAGCATTTGTCGCTGCAAGGTAGGGGCTCAGAGTGCTTCTGTTTGTTCATACACTCCAATTTCCCACCAATCTTAGACTTAGCTATGAGGGTAAAACTTTTTTTTTTCAGACCCAGTAGAGGCCGGCAAAAAATTGAGGTCTTTAGAAAAGACTAGCACTCAACCCCCACATTCAGACTCTGAGGGGAGGATTGATTCATGCACTGAGTCTCTCTTGAAAAAACAACTTTTTAATCTCTGTCATTTCATACCTAGGAATTTCATATCTGTGTTAATTCTCAGCCAGGATGCAGGACTTTTTTTCATATTGCAAAAATAAATTTGAGGCATAGTACAATAGCACGGCTTCAGGGCTGGCAAATTATATATTATGTCGTGAAGGCTGATTTCGGTTACTGAATCACAATGTTTGAAGAGGAACATTACATCCTGCATCCCTCCCTTTTTAAAACTAGCTTTTTTTTAAGTGACAGTACAAGTTTATTAAGTTGGGGTAACACTTACGTGCCTTGAAAGCCTATTTCAGTGAGTCATTTGAGCTGGATTCTACATTATTATTACAACTCTGTATGGCAGTGGTAGGGATTGTAATTTGGCCACTGCAAGGTATGCAGCCAATCGTTTCACTTCCTGATTGCTCAGATCTGCCCCCTTGCTCAGGTATGTAATAACGTGTGCCCAGGGAGAGCATGGGGACACTCCCCATTAAAGTCAATGGGGGACCATTTTAAGTCCCATTTTATACAAAGGAATAGCCTCTCTGAGATTAATGAAGGGCACTGTAAGACTAAGATGTCCCTTGTTAGTCAAACAGTGCCCTTTAATACAGAGGATGCATGCCCTGTGCTGTACATTGGACATTCACTTCCTGTCTGTCCATATGGTGGGCAGCTGAAGAGGAGAGAGGAGGGCAGTTCCAGTCATTGTATGGGACCTGCAGCACTGATGTGTAAGGTAAGGAGGAGTTGGCAGGGTGAGGTTGTTGGTACCAGTCAAGTGGGGGGGCCACTAGACACCAGGGAATTAATTCCATCTGCATGACTGGCTACTGGATGGTGGGGGGACCACTGAACATCAGGGAATGCTTTTACAGATATGGGGCTGGTGATCAGTGGGTGGGGGGAGGGCACCTGGACACCCAGAAAAAATATTGTGTATTATTGGGCTGGTGATCAGAGGGTGGGGGACCACTAGGCACCAGGAACAGGAGTTTACAGTACCAGGGATGGCAATTGGAGGGCAGGAACAGGAAGACCGCTAGACCCAAGGGTCAGGATTCTATAGTACCGAGGACAGCAACTGGAGGGCAAGGGAGAATCACTAGACACCAGGGACAAGAGTTTGCAATGCTGGGGATGGCGAACAGAGGTAACCCGTGAAGTGGGCACATGGGGAAGGGCACCATCCATAACAGCAACTCCTTCCCAGTGCAGTCCCTTATGGCGATGGGAGGGTGACAACTGGATGAGGGGGTGGGTGAACTGGGAGACAGGATGTTGCTATGTGTAAGCGTGAGCGGGGGGGAGCAAGCATGGTGAGCGTGGGCTGGGAGTGGGTGGAGGGGCTGTAGGGGGTGGTGTGGTGGTGGATGGCTGAGTTGCAGCGGGGGTTGGCTAGTGGTTGGGGTGGGTGAGTGCGGGTTCAGGTCCGGGCATTGGTGCGATTTTATGCGCCTGGCCCGAACCTTTATTTTAATGCTTTTACTCCCCGACATGCACCCTCTGGAGTTTAGAATCCTTAAGCTAAGGTGTGGAGGCAAAGCCTCCACGGAGGGTGTGTGTGTGGAGGCACAGCCCCCCCCATCAGAAAGCATTAAAAACTTCTCCTGGTGCCGTTGTCCTGTGTGCTGGTGTTGTCAGAGTGCCAAAAAGGTTTTTGGCACTCTGACTGTGTGATAACGGTGATTGCCTTTAGGCATTCAGCTGTTATCACATAGACCCACAATCAGAGGTTGGGTGAACCACTAGGCAGTGGGGATGAGCAAAATAACACCAGGTCTGGTGACTGAAGGGTGGAGAGACCACTAGGCACCAGGGACAAGTACAATTACACTGGGGCTGGCAATCAGTGGGGGTGTCACTAGACACCAGGGAATGCATGTTTTTTATGGGAGCAGTTGGGGTGGGACAGAGCTGGTTGCAGGGGTGCAAACCTGCAGTTGCTTACCATTCAAATGAGCCTATAATGGACACGTGAATGGACCTTAGTGCTTTGCATGTCCAGTGGGCTCATTTGCATGGGGTTGTCTGAAAATTGCACCAGTAGCTACCAGTGCTATTGGGTCTGGTGGTGCTGTTCCCTGCACTGGCAGCATCCATGTCAGGGCAGCACTTCTTGGCTTAGTGCTGTGCTGACATGCTCCTGTATTCAGACCGATGGCACCAGTGCACTATCCAACTGAATGTAGCATCCGCAGGGTCATGGGCAATGGGCAAGCACAGAGCAAAACTTTGAGTTTCACTTTTTCCATTTGTGACTATTGGACCCCAGGTGTTCTTGGCATTTTTTTTTTTTATAAACTACCAATAAGGGTGAGATAACTCATAGCTAGGCACACACTAGGATAGTACTGGGCATGGACACTGACAAGCAGGACCATATGTGACAACCCATGTTGCCATCCTTTCAGTCTGGATGTGCTATGTATTGGCAGGCAAGAAAACTATCACTTCTGGCACCAGTGCACCATAGGATACACAGGTGTTACTTTTTTGCATTGTGTACCCACAATAGACTATCACTGTAGTGTCATGCACTAGTGAGCACTGGCAACAACTCAACACACTATTTATTTGCCCATGACAGCAATGGATACTAAGGTTGAAGCACTGGGATGGGAAGGGAGAAGAGATGGAGACTTAATTTCCCTCACTCAGAACTGCCACTGGCGACTGGCACTGCCACCCATTGATGTCCATGGGTAGAAGTAGTGCTGTGAATGTGTTGTTCACACTGCTGCAGGTCAAGGCTATAGTTATCAAGTGCTATGGAGATGCAATTATAAAAGGGGAATGGATTGAAACAGTACCTGTAATGTGAACATTGTAAAGCTTTTATAGGAACCTTTTTTTGTGTGGGGGGTCAGGGGGTTATTTGTCCAGGTTCTAGTACTTCCATCACAATTAAATCAGTGGTATAGGCATTAAAAGAAAGGTCCCCTCAACCTTTTATTCTGTTTACTTGTGTAGTTTGTAGGCATGAACAGTGATTGCCTCTATTTTACCCTCCTAATTTCATCAGGATTTAAATGTAAATTAAGTTACTCAAGTATAGTGGGAAAACCTGCTTGACTCCATTGCAACTCATGGAAGTCATCCTGAAATTTTATGATGTTTTGTTGCTAAAGCCTGCAGTAGTTTTACTGTATCAGTCAGTGCTGTTCCTATCCTCTGCAGTCCCTATATTCTTGTCTTATCCTTGCCATGAAACTTTTCAAGGTATAGTAAGTGCCCTGCTGTTTTTTGTAGTTTAAAGTGTATCTGAATTAGAAAAAAATGCTTTTAGAGAATACAGTGACCTCACAAGACATGTAACAGAACTGGCTGAGATTATAACATCTGCTGGCTTGTGCAAGTACACATCATCTCCCATGATGTCTTGCATGAGTGGAGTCAAGACTTTTGCAATGGAGTAAAACAGTTTTTCACACAACCGCAGAAGACAGTAAAGCAATCTCATTTGTATTTAAATTAAGATTAAACTTGGGGGATGCAAGAGAGGGAATCATTGTTAATGCCTTCAAACTACATAGGTATGCAGAAAAAAAGATTGAGAGGTCTTTCCCTTTAATAACCTTTCTACTCAGTGTTCAACCTGTCACTTTCTAATTCCCCAGATTGTATGCTGCTTGACTAGTAAGTTGTGGCATGTACCCGTACTGCAGTAAAAACAAGCAACAAGTTTTTGGTTCATTCATAGTGACACCGAATTATTTATGGCAAACTCAGGCAATGAAGTTTAGCAATCATTGCATTTATTTATCTCTAGTGAATTGAAGTAATGACTTGGATGGATGAGCCTGGCAGCATCTCAGGTAGCAGCACAAGAAAGCAAAGCTAAGGCCCGCCACTGAGGTGATAGCAGTCAGCAGCCACGGTACAACAATGCAGGTCATTCATGTTGGACAGACAGCTCCAGCCCAAGCAGCAAGAAGACAACAACAGTTAGGCAAGGAGGGGCATTTAAAAAAGTAGTTACAGGGTTGGGGGACCAACCTGGTCACAAACAGGGGAATTTATTTATTAATTTGGGTTTTTTGTACTTTCAAAAAGGTGGCAACATAGCAAGTGAATCATCTGTTTTCTGTCCCTGCCATGTAGCATGGTCCTGCCAGTTCAATGGTTTAGCCTTCCACACCACTTGGTTGGCCACTCCTTCATTATTCCTTATTGGTTCCCCTTGGTGGAGGGGGGGGGCGTTGCTGCATGGCAACTGTAACAAATGTGAATGGAATAATGACTGTCCTGATTATTTATTGTTTTTCATTTTTATCTTGTGTGGAGGGGGCTATAACTGGAGTTACTTAAAACTATTTATCTATGCAGCTGTTGCATTCTGTAATAATTATAGTAGTAGGTGTAGCTGTGGTGGTGGGTGGTGTGGTTGTGCGACATGTCTGAGTGTGTGCACTCAAGTATACTTTGACAGTGTTGAGTGCCAGGAGAAATCAGATAGTGTGACAACATATGCTTCTTACTTAATCCTGTACTCCTGATGGTGGGTGCGAACGTTGAATGAGTGGTGGGGGGTTTACAACAGAAAACACAAATGCAGATCACTAGTGCTGGTGTGTGTGTGTGTGTGTGTGTGTGTGTGTGTGTGTGTGTGTACTGTCTGTCCTACCAAAGATTGTCCTGTGCGTTGCTTTACTGCTCAGTTTTGATTGGATGCATTCATGAGTATGAATAGCAAAAACTAGAGAGAAATTGAAATATGACATTAACACATTGTAATCATTTAATGAACTTTATTTTTCAATGGTAGCTTTGTTTCATGTTTTTTTATACAGCATTTGGTATACTTGTAAGTCATTAAGTACAACAGTGTAAGTCAAACCAAAAACAAGGTGTCCCATATAACTTGAATAAATTGAGTGATAGGAATAATTATATTACAATTCATTAGGTGAGGTCTTAATATAATGAAGCATTATTTTACTTGGCCAGTTTGGTAGCATATACTGCTAGCTTACTACCTGGCCTTATAACAACTTTGTCTGTTGTAGGAGGTAGTGAATCAAAAGGCACTTTTACACAGTGCTTACTTGTGCCTCTCGGTTTTGTTACAGTCCTGTAACGCTCCTCCCACTGCGCTCCTGTGGCACTTGCACACAGCACTGGCGTTTCGATTGTTTGTCTCTCTTCCAGTGTTTCTGCAGTGTTTCCTGCCATCCAGTGCCTGGCAACATCACGGCAAATTAACAGAACTCTGGGCAGCCATTCTGCCTTGATAACAAAACAAATTTAGGTTCAATGCAGAATTCGTTTAGGGACAATTTTCCCTAATGAATTCTGTTGAAAATATCACAAAATTCATCTGAAGTTAGGTGGAGAAAGGCAACCCTCAAACCTCTTAGTTATTGAACAACTGTATTAAGGGGCACAAATCAACGGGGACGATTTTTTAAATGTTTTCAACAGAATTTGTTAGGGAAAATCCTCCCTAGATGAATTATGTATTGAACTCGTACCTTTTTTTTTTTTGTTAACAAGTTTGGTTATATGTCTTAGCAGAAGGTAGGGTAACTGTGAAGCAAGCAATTCACCAAAATGAGCAGAAAGCTGATTTTACATGGCAGGGCAGAATGGAACAGAAGCTGGCAAAACCGCTCAAACAGGGAACACTTTTTGGGATGAGCAGTGCTCACTATTGTTATGGGATGGGTTGCTTGCACACACATTTTTTGCAATGGAACAGCGAGTCTCTAATGTCTGTTCCGTTACAGGGCACTGCGTGTAAAAGTGCCTAAAACCTCAGAGAAAGAAAAGCTCCCCTGGGACTGACTTTGTAGTGAGGATTCAGAATGTGAAGAAGACTATGGTTTATCTACTACAATCAGTCATCAACAAATAGACATGTTTCAGAATCAGTGAGAATCTGTGCAGGGGCACAACCTGAGGGACAACAGTACAGCAGTGAGGAATACACAGGGCAGGCAACCACGTAGTAGCACGCCATGCAGTGGTACGGCAGCATCAATTTCTCTTGTATTTGTCATGCTAATATTATCATTGCATTTGCACTTAGTCTGTGTCGCACTAGCAATAATCAGATTTATATTACTCAACTGTCTGGACTCGTATTTTGTGTCTGGTAGCCTAGCTTATCTCTTGTTCTTCACAGTCAGTTTAGAAAAGTTGTTACTCAATATGGCTGGCTCAGCTTCTCAGCATAAAGCTAGCAAGTATTTTAGTACATCACTGTCACAAAGTGAAAAATCTGAAATGTCAGATCTCTTCATTGCACCAAAATGTAGGTTTTACAACAGTAAGTCCATTGTTTGGCAATATTTTGGCCCTTTGTATGTTAAAACACAAGTACCGAATACATCTTCAGGTGACACATGTACAGCATCTCCTCCTCTATTGTTAGATGACAGCAGGTAATTATGTAGCCTTTGTTTAGATGCACAGCAAGCACTTTATGTCAAAGGACAGTCATGTGCCCACATCAGCAAAGTTAAGAGTTGTGCCCTGCAGTCAGCTACTACATCCTTAATGGAGCATCTAATCCACACTCATAATATTGATGTATGCGAAAGTAACAAAGTCTACAAACTGAAGCAAAGTATACTAAATGTGAGCCATGGTGGTGCTACGGGTATTATGTGCCCAGCTTCTTCAGACTATGAAACTGTTTGTGATGTATTGCTGTGGTTCTCATTGGATATGATGCCTTTTGAGTCAGTTAACAAAGATGGCTATCAACTATTCTTCACCAAAAGTTTTCCAAGCATGAACATTTATAATGAGAGAACTTTACACAGGAAAGCACTACATGATATATATATTTTATTAAAGACCAAAGTTAAAGATGACCTTCATGCAGTTTATTCCATTTGCATTATGCTAGATGGCTGGATGGACAAATGCAGAGAGGCAAGAGTAGAAAGGAGCACTCACCCCTTGAAAGAGCAAACAAACACAATTTCTTCAATAAAGCTATTTTATTGCTTGAATTCATTCATCCATGAACACCATAGAGGTAAACAAGCAGAGTGTGATGGAGAGCCACCACTCCTTTATGATGAGAGAATTTTGCATGGGAAATCACTACATGATGCATACATTTTATTAAAACCTGAAGTTAAAGATGACCTTAGTGCAGTCCATTCCATTTGCATTATGTTAGATGAGTAGAAGGACAAATACAAAGCTCACCCTTATCTTGGTATCTGCCTAGCCTACATTAAAGGGGCACTGTCAGCTTTACCCCTCCGTTTTTAGTAATCTCTGTGCAGTGTGCCTTTTGGCACACACCTAAGTAATTATCACAGCAGAATAAGCCCATGAACTTAGAAATACAGCACAAATACCTGAAATATAAGTATTTAGTGAAGTTAATCTTTCCCTTGGGTCGTCCAAAACTCCGGTGACACCGGAAGCATAATTCCATTGAGGACACGCAACAGGACTGAGCGCGGTCTCAAAGCGGCATTATATGCCAAGTTGACTTTAAGAACATGTTGCCCATATAAACGTGTATGTCGCGAACTGCTCCTGGTAATTTAAAATTAAAACCGAGCCTTGCATGGCTCACAATTTACTTTTTAATACAGATGCTGAAATCCTGCACATGCTTGGAACACAGATGTGTTAAGATCCCATGCACGTGCAAGAGCGTGCTGCCCTTGCGCATGTGTGGAATTTCGGCATCGGTTTTAAAAAGTCAATTCCGAGCCATGCAGGGCTCAATTTTAATTTTAAATTACCAGAAGCAGTTCGCAACATACATGTTTGTATGGGCAGCATGTTCTTAAAGTTGGCTTGGCATAAAATGTCGCTTTGTGACCGCGCTCGGTCCTGGTGCACGTCCTCAATGGGATTATGCTTCCAGTATCACCGGAGTTTTGGATGACCCGAGGGAAAGACTAACTTTGCTAAATACTTATATTTCAGGTAATTGTGCTGCATTTCTAAGTTCATGGGCTTATTCTGCTGTGATAATTACTTAGGTGTGTGCCAAAAGACACACTGTACAGAGATTACTAAAAACGGAGGGGTAAAGCTGACAGTGCCCCTTTAATACTGACTGGTTATTTTGCATAGCTATATAATCATGGAAAGTTCTACCAAACCATATGGGGGAAGCAGAGGTGCAGCATGTACACAGAGAACATTGAAGATTTCTCCATAGACCGAACTGTGAAACTATTCTCAACACATGGTGGAAATGAAAACATGAAAAGGCCAGCCACATATTACATGTGAAACAGTGTAATCATTGTGTTGTTCATGCTTTGCATCTGTTGGCATGAATCGAGTAAATGATGTGTGAGATTTGATTGAAAAATACAAACTGATAGTAGCTGCCTTACATTTAAAAGACTATCTTATTGAAGACGTGGCCATCAGTAATGACAGGCAAGTGATGGGCAGCCTCTTGGAGAAGGCTGAAAATCCCCAAAATACACTTGTACTGGACCCAGATTTCTCCCTTGAAGACAGTGCAATGCATGAGGATAGCCAGTCAGATTCTGACATCAGTGATGCAGAACACAATGTCAAGGACCATGATGGCACAGACCGACACAGTCATGACACAGACACAGTTGTCAGAAAGGCAACTGCAGTGGCATCTGCCATAGTCAAAAGCAAAAAAACAAAAGGACATCCTCACATAACTTTAAAACAACAAGTGGTAACTCGATGTAACTCAGCACTCGTTAAGTTTAAAAGCATCTTAGATCTTCATCTGGAAGCTGAACAAGAATTGAAATGCACTGGACACAGTGGAATGTGTCTTATGACAGAGGAATTTTTAATATACTAGAAGAATTTAAACATTTTCTTCCCCCTTTGAAGGAGCTGACAGAACTAGTTAGTAGTAATCAAACATACCTGACACTGATACCCCTCATAAAAAATGGATCGACAGTGATTTTCCCAACGTCCCCCACAGCGACACCTGCAAATTGCCAAAATCGACCCCGACACACCGAAGACTAATGGCCAGAAACCCGACGTGGCACCTGCAGTGGAGACCCTGACAGACAGTGTCATGACCCACCACTGAACACCACAGCACCACCACCATTGGACACCGCAATGAATGACCCAATGATGCCCCCCCGAGCCAAGGAGGACCTGACGGGCATCAGGACAACATGCCAGGATGTGGGCAGGAGTCACTGGTAGGCACTGTGGGAACACACTAGGGTCAGAAGCACAGCTGCACAAACAAACACTCATGCACACTCACAGGAAATGCTGCCGGCACAGAGCAGCCAGATGCAGGACTGGAAAAGAATGCATGGCTTGGCGGCACTAGGGTTTGTCTACAGGCTCCCAGATCAGGGGGAGGACATAGACACATTACTGTTAGAAGATATACAAAACATGACAGCTAAAGGGGAGGTTCTGATAATGGGAGACTTCAACATGCTGGATACAGATTGGTCAATACCAGCAGGAACATCTGCCAGAACTAGACACATAGTGGATTCCCTGCAGGGGAAGGGCCTCAAACAACTGGTACAACAACCCCAAGAGACAGGGCTATCCTAGATCTAGTACTGACTAACAGGGAAGGATCACAGATCTCTAGGTAGAAGGTCACCTGGGGCCACTGACCATCACATGGTATGGTTCAGTTTGGCTACTACATCTAAATCATCCCATTCCAAGGCAAAATATGGGACTTCAGAGGAGCTGACTTTGATAAGATGGCCAACAGAGTTAAGCTAGCCCTGGCAAAAAGAAACACAGGTGAAGGGGTACAAGCAAAGTGGGCAAGCATTAAGGATGCAATACTTGAAGCAACATCCCATTGTGTTAGACAGAAAGAAGTGCAAAGAAGGAAACCACTTTGGTTCTCAAATACAGTAGCAGAAAAGGTCAGAGCCAAAAGGCTGGCCTTCAGGAAATATAAGAGAATGCAGCGGGATGAAGATAGGGAGGCATACCAAACTGCCCTAAGGGAAGCAGGGAAGGCAGTAAGGCAAGCAAAGTCCCAAACTGAGGAAACACTAGCACGAACAGTAAAAGAAGGTGACAAGACTTTCTATAGATACATTAGTGAAAGAAGAAAGTCCAGAGGGGTATTGCTAAGCTTAATGGAGAAAAGGGAGCAAGTGAGGAGGAGGACCTATAAAAGCATCTATCCTAAATAGATACTTTTGCTCAGTATTTACTGAAGAGAAGGTAGGCAGGCCACAGCTCAGCACCATGGACACAGGGGAGGAAGGTGAGCACTACTCCTTCACAAAAGAAAGGGTCCACGAGAGCTTGCTAAGCTCAGGGTGGACAAGGCAATGGACCTGATGGTATACATCCCAGGGTACTTAAGGAGCTAAAGGTGGAACTAGCAGAGCCATTAGCAGAACTGTTTAGTGAGTCTCTGAGCACAGGAGAGGTCCCAGAAGACTGGAGAAGGGCTCATGTGATCCCGCTCCACAAGAGTGGTAGCAGGGAGGAGGCAGGGAACTACAGACCAGTCAGTCTTACCTCAGTAGTGGGCAAGATTATGGAGGCACTCCTTAAGGAAAGGCTAATGCAACACCTGGAATCCATAGGGCACAGGATCCAAGACAGCATGGGTTTACAAAAGGAAGGTCCTGTCAAACTAATCTCATAGATTTCTTTGACTGGGTAACCAGAGTGGTGGACCAAGGGGGAGCAGTTGATGTCGCCTACCTTGACTTCAGCAAAGCTTTTGACACTGTTCCACATAGAAGATTGATAAATAAGCTGGGTAGGCTTGGGGTGGGTCAGAAGTTGGTCAACTGGGTGGCAAACTGGTTGACGGGCAGAAAACAGAGAGTGGTGGTAAATGGTATACAGTCAGAAGAGATGCAAGTCACAAGTGGGGTACCTCAGGGATCAGTCCTGGGGCCAGTCCTCTTCAACATCTTCATTAGTGACCTTGCAGATGGACTAGAGGGTAAGGCTTGTCTGTTTGCAGATGACACCAAGATCTGCAACAAGTAGATGATCCAGATGGGGTGGGCAGAATGAGAAGAGATCTGGATAAACTAGCAAAATGGTCAGAAGAGTGGCAACTGGATTTAATGCAAAAGAAGTGCAAGATCATGCACCTAGGAAGAGAAACCCTGAAGCCACCTATAGGCTGGGAGGAGTTGCTAGCAGTCACAAAGGAAGAAAGAGACTTGGGCATCATCATCATCACTGATGACCTGAAATCATCAAGCAGACCTCTAAAGCAGTAGGTAAGGCTAGGGGTGTTAGGGCGTATAGTAGGGTATCACAAGAGTCGTAGAGGAGGTAATAATCCCTCTTTACAAGACACTGGTTAGGCCCCATCTGAAGTACTGCATGCAGTATTGGGGCCACACCTTCACAAGGACATTAACCAAATTGAGGCAGTCAGAGAAGGGCAACAATGGTGCAGGGACTGCATCAGAAGACATATGAGGACAGATTAACAGAGCTCAATATGTATACCCTTGAGCAAAGGAGGGAGAGATGTGATATGATCAGGGCATTCAAACACCTTAAGGGCATTAACAAGGTGAAAGAGTCTAACATGTTTAAATATAAGAAAATAGCAGGACAAGAGGACACAGCATGAGATTAGAGGGGGGCCGATTAAGGGAGAATGTGAGGAAATTCTTTTTCACAGAAAGGGTGGTGGATGCATGGAATGGCCTACATCAAGAAGTGGTGGCTATGAATACAGTGCAGGGCTTCAAACAGGCATGGGATAGACATAAGGGAGCAATACAAATGATAATGAATAGATAGGCCACTGACAGAGCAAAGGCCGATGGCACATTTATAAGGTGGAAAAAGAAATGGGCAGACTGGATGAGCCTTGCGGTCCTTATCTGCTGTCAACTTCTATGTTTCTATGTTAAAAACAGACATGGGATGCATGGGACCACCCAGTGCACCCAGCTCCTATGGGACATTGCTGCAGCACAAGGGACTGGAGCACAGGGATGAGAGACAGCAAGGGGGGGGGAACAGACAAGGGGCCAGTGATAGCGTGCCCCCAGCATGCACCCTGGAGCTCACACCCGGAGGTTGATGTTCAATGCCAGCCCCATCAGGTAGTCCCTGTGGCTCCGGGTACTGTACTAGGAGACCAGGTCGGTGATCCTCTTGGCACTCTCCCTCCACTGCCTATGGGAGCATGCCACAGCCTGGCTGAACATGACCTGCTGCAGCTTGACCTCCGTCAGCCACTCTTCCCTCCTCAGGATGTCAAGGAACTGCCACAGGGTGAGATGTGCTGCACTCAGCAGGTCATTGAATGCCCTGTGCCAGCCCTCGATGGCATTGTTTGTGTGCGGCATCTCCTTCCTGACAGACTCATGGCAGTTCCATACAGGGATGGGGAGCAGTGGCTTGTGGCGGTGCCCACCGCGGACAGGTCTGCCAGCCAGGTATCCTCGAAATAATCGAGGACAGGGGCGAGTGCATCCTCATGCTCTGTAAAGTATGCCCAGCTACAGAGCTTCTCATAGGTGGTGCACACATCCTCTGGGGGCACGAAAGCAAGGGCTGGCAGCATGCAGAGATGCATGGTGCGCACATCATCCATGCTATACTGGTGTGCAAGCCCTGCGTGCTGCTGGATTTGTCTCCACAGACACACATACACAGGCATAGGTGGAAAAAACACCCGTGCACATCCATCTGCAGAAACACATTCCACACTGCCCTGTAGGTGACCATCTCAAAGTCGATTAACATGTGGCAGGGGCCGCTTACAGGGAACAGCTCAGACACCTTGGAGAACACTGCCATGTACGCTGCCACTGTCCTCTTCATTATGAGGATGTACATGGTGGGCAGTACAGTAGCCCCATCCACCCCATGCAGGGCGTACAGTTGTTGGAACAGCCAGGGACAGCACTTAAAGGTGCCATCCCATAGCCAGGATGGGCTGCAGGATAGGAATTCAAGGTTCCTGCTCGTACTGAACAACCAGAACCTGTGCTCAGTGCTGACCCCTGCACCCTGACAGGAATCATAAAGGAGAAATGGCTCACCTTCCATTGTCCTGCGATACTCCTCCGGGATAGTGAGCTCCGCTATTGTGTGTGGGTCCACTGGCACCTGCCACATGCTCCTCCTGACCCATTGTGCTGCCCTCTTCAGTAGGGGTACCAGTGGTAGGCTGTCCCCCATGGCCTCACTCACCCACAAGCAGCATGCTACGATGATCTGTTGGCTGCTCTCATTGGTGTCTTCGGCTCTCTGCTTCACCGCAGCTCGTACTCTATAGACATCGACCGCCGCGGTATTGGGCACATGATTGTGTGTGCCCGACACTGATGGGGTGCCCCCTGCCATGGTAAATGCACGCCCCTTGCATCTGGATGCTGTGTATTCACAGCATTTCTATTATGTACACTCTCCATGTGTCCTTTCATGCTGGTAGCTGTACTAGTCCACCACCAGCAACTTGTGCCCCTCTACACTGCCAATGTAGTCGGCCGACATGTACCCCATTGTTGCCAGAAAACAGGTCTGCAGGGGCCTTTGTAGTTGCTGCTGGCACACCTGCTGATGCTGTGGGTGGGGCATGTCAGTAGCAGTGGCTGGGTGGTTTTGTGGTGGTTGGGATTTCCACTGTCGGTGTGATGGTGTCACTGTGGCGGTGTTGCTTTGACACCATGCTTCCATAAAAAATGAGATATTGGGAAAAATCATAGATAAGTTAAAAAGATCATATAACCATACAGTAAGTGAAGCCATACTGCAAAACAAAGAAAGACAATTTCCAGAAAGTGGCACCATCAAACTAACATGCTTAGTGGATCTAGGTGGCAAAAAGGCTTTGAAACTGTCTAGGGAGGAGCAGATAAATCTACTAAAAACTGCAACTGAATAACTGAAGGTGTTTGAAACTCTGTTAGTGAGTTTTTGCACCAGTACTCCAAATAGAAATTCCAAAAACAAGCACACCATCAATGTCTATTTCTAGTTTGCCTGTTAGTGATGCAGAGGCCGAGGAAGATGATCGAAAGTTTAATGAAAATGATGAACAAGTCATTCCTATGAGCAAGAAAAAGAAAATGCTTCACCTCCTCTGGGATTGTCCTAAAATTCGGCCCTTTTGGATTCTCATTAAGCAGGCACTAAACCCCCCTGCTGGGGATGGATGATCTTTTCACCCCTGAGAGTTGTCTCTTAGGTATTTTCCCTCCTGGTACTCCACAAATCTGGAAGGCTCACTTCCTTATAGTTGCGGCAATTGCCAAACTAATCACTCTCTGACATTGGAAAGATACTACCCCTCCCTCTTTTTTTGGGTTGGCATCAAGAGATCCTACTCACCCTCCAGATGGAAAAACACATAGCCACCATGTGTAAAAGATCACAGATCTACTGTACTACATATGAGCCGCTTTACACATTATTATCCTTATGGTTTACCTAGCTCCTTACAAAATCCTGCTATTCTGATGGCTTGTCACCCCTGTCTTTCAATGATGAGGACTTGCACCTATTCCATTAATGTGTTTTCTGGAGAGTGGATCACAGACAGGGTGGGGGTGATCAGAAAGGGGTAGGTGGGGAGGGGGTGGGTGTTATACATGCCAAAACCTCTGCAGTATATGACAGATATTAGTTCATATGCATGTCTTCTATTACCTGGTATTTTCCTGTCTTGTTTGGGTAGTTGGATGGTTATCTTTATAAAATTCAATAAAGTATACTAAATTAAAAAAGAAAAGGAAAATGCTTCAAAGCTAAAACATAACCTACATCTCAATGAAGACAGTTCAAATGTGGAAGAAGAAATACACCGATATTTGACAGTTAAACCTACAGGTGAAAGAGGAAGATTTCTCACTGACGTTTTGGAAGAATAATGAACATCGATACCCTCATCTAGTTCACCTTGCAAAAACTTACCTTGGCAAACTGCATCAAGTGTGCCAGTCGAAAGCATGTTCTCTGTCACTAGATTAATGGTAAATGGTAAACGGACAAGCATTGCCCTGTATCATCTTAACTGTATGTCCTTTATTCATGAAAACTATGCACTGTTCTTCTCATTGTCAAATGTATTTATTTATTTTGTTTTTGTTGACCGAGTAACTGCACTAGACAAATCCTGCCTATTTTCAGGCACGACCCTGGGGAGGGGGATACAGATGAATGCCAACTGACCTTGAACCAGATTAAGCTGTTGGTGGTATTTTTAGTGAATGAGGGAAATTTGGCCGGGACACCGGGGAAATTCCCCTACTCTTTTCAAGAAGTGCCATGGGATCTTTAACATCCACCTGAATTACCACCAATCCAGGCAGATGGAACCTCATGTTTCACGTCTCATCCGAAAGGCGGCACCTCAGAAGTGCAGCACCCCTCTCATGCTGCACTACAGTGTCAGTACTGGAATATTAACCCAAGTGCCAGATGTGGGAACTGAGCCCACAGCCCTCTGATCTCCCTGCCTCAGAGGCGACTGTGCTACCTACTGAGCCACTGACACTAAAATAAAATACATAAGCCAAAATCAAATGGGGGAAAAATGTATTAGGAGACGAGTCCACTATGGTATCTTCATCTGGTGGCTGTCAGTTAATACTCTGAACAATAACCCCATCAGGCGATCCCCTATACCAGCAAACATTAAGTTACAGGCTTGCAGCAAGCTTATATTGGCCTTGCATTTACAAATACAGAATCAACACAACACACGTAACAATTAGCACTTAATCATTTTGGCACTGAATAATCATCCTCCATTTGATCATCAGGTCAGGAACAGTAGTTGAAAAACTGAGCCAGCCATGATCATTTCATCATATCCTATATTGTTTATTGATTCTTCTCTTAGATGATAATGGTAGCACAAAGCAGTGAGTATTATTGCATGAGGCAAACTATGTAGTATGGTTTCAAAGGTTTGCAAGCCAAGGAGAACTCTGTGGCTATGGCTAAATTTTATACCATGTTGTGATTATCTTTGTTACTTACCTGTGATGACACATTGCTAGCTTTGTTTTAGTTTAATGAAAATAAGCATTGTGAAGGTAATTAAGGCCAGTGTAGGTTACTGTTAGGTTCCCTGGTGGAGCGCAATTTCTGCTGGCTGTCACTTGGTGGCAGCAGAGATATGGATTTTAGGAAGTATATAAGTATAAAGGGTCAGGTATTGATCCGAATGGCATCAAGCGTTTGCCCTTGTGGGTCATCTTTGTTTTAAATAAGCCTTTCTACATATTATAAGTGGTTGGAGCTGACTTCATATTGCTGGTGGGTGCCCGATTTTGTGAATACAAGTGTTTAAGGAAGCACCAGCTTGTACCCTTCAAGTGTCCGGGGTGTTCGGTGGACCCAGTAAATGCCATCTTGAAATTAATTTTGGAATGGGTTGCCAGAGTCGGGAAGGGGAGGCGAAAGGCCTGCATCTGCCCAGTAAGATCTACTCTTATTATTTTTGTATGAAAGCTGAATGGAGAGAGTCTAGGTTGTGGCCCCCTCCCCCGGTCCATCAGTGTTTTCTTCTGTTATGCCCCTGGCATTCGGGTAGAGGCGGCTACATGTGTAATTCTTTCCATACATGCCTGGTTGTGTTCACAATTTCACTGTGTCTGGTCACCAAACCAGCAGGCAGTTCACTGGCATAACAACCTAACTACTCTGCTCTTTCTGCAATATCAGAAAAGATATGCTGTTCTGCCAGCAACAACTTATCATGTTACCAGTCCATCATGTGTCAAGTCCAGACTCCTCTAGCTCTCTGCATACATGCTGTGGGTGTATCGGTCATACATAACTGGTGGACGTGGAGGTGCACAACTGCAGCTATGCCACTCAAACTGCATGCCATGCTTACTAAACAAATGTGGAAAACATACATGTACTGCAATATTTTCAGGCAGTTTAATGTTGGGTGCATTGTAAGAAAACATCGTAAATCCAGTCTCTTCCTTAGATTGTTCTTGTTCTTCACACATACAGAAAGTTCAAGGATCACAACCAGGCACCACATACCAGTCTTTTACGTTCCAGAGAGATTAATGCACCAGAAAATGACCAGCAGCCATGAACTCATAACAAATGATTGCCATGCCATTGCTATTCTGAAGCTTGCAGTTACTTAATGCTTACTGCTTGCCAATTTGCTAACATTTGGGGCCAGATATTCAAAGGTTTGTGCAGTGAGCAAAGTGAGTGTGCGCCCTTTGTGTGGAGTTTGCACATGGGCGTAATATTCTAAGAGGCGAAGGTATGCACGCAAAATGAATAGCACACATGCTAAAAGATCATGTATTCACGCTCGCCGCTTAGTGGTTGATTTCCGCTATGGACACCAGTGACCCGGTTCAGGAATGAGCCGGGAAGCTGAAGGCTGGCCGGGAGAGGGGCTTGAGCGTCCCAGGGACTGCTTGTCCTCTCCGGGGAGGGGGAACCAGAACTCAGCTCTTGTCTGACCCGGGTGGAGACCCGAGGTGTACCAAGACCAATGCCTAACGGGGGTGATGTGCCAGACATCAGCGCTCAAGCGCCTTAACATCAGGGGACACAGCACATCACACGAGAACACCAGAAAAACACCTCGCGGCCTTCTGGTAGACGGAGCACCAGGTCCTGACCCTCAATGCCCCTACCTGCCCAAAGACAGCATCCCGATGAAATATAGATGTCTCGGGGTGCATGGGCTCCCACCCCATACCCCACCTGGGGGGTATAACCACAGCTCCATGAGGGATGGACTGCACTGGTCACCAGGTAGGTGAACGAGGGCTGAAAAGGCCGCAGGTGACTCCTGAAGAGATGGGGGCTGCGAGGAGGAGGGGAGTAAAAAAAAAAGATAATGTATTAAGTGGGCAAAGGGAAGGGTGGGGACATGAATACTAGTGCAGTGCTTTATTCAGTTTGTTTGTGCTGCACAACAGGTTTAGCGCAGATCACTTTGTGCAGTGCAGTACAACTGAGAAAAAGCCTGACTTGCTCCTGGCAACCCTAGTGGTCAGCTAAGCCACTACAGCCAACAACCAAGTTGGTGGTTGGGGGAGCACACCTGCTCCCAGTCGTCAAGTGGCACCCCCCACACTCCAAACTGTGTCCCCATAAAAGCACAATCAGTCCCTGATGTTCTGTGGTGTACCCTCACCCTTTGATTCCTGTCCCTGGTAAAAATGACATAGTCCCTGGTGTTAAGTGGTACCCCCCCACCCTCTAATCCCAATCCCCAGTAAAATTAAAACATTCCCTGGTGTCTAGTGGCATCCTCCGCCCTCCAGTTACTCACCACAGTTTCTTAAAAGACGTCCCTGGCATCTAGTGATCCTCCCTACACTGCCACACCAGGTACACCACCCTGCCACCTCCCTTACCATAGTCATTGGTGTCACACGGAGCCCACACAATGACCAGCACAGCCCTCCTCTCACCACCTTGGCTGGCCACCATATGCAATGACAGGGAGTGCACGTCCTGTGAACTATAAAGGAAGCATGTGCACTGTCAGTATTGCACTCCCTTTGCAGTACACAGGATGCATGCTCCCTGTCATTACATATGGTGGCTGGCCAAGGTCGCGAGAGGAGGGAAGTGCTGGTCACCTTATGGGCTCCCTGCCCTTGACTATGGCAAAGGGGGGGTGGAAGGGTAGTGTACCCAGTGCAGGTGGTGCGGCAGAGCTGCTAGACATGAGAGACTTCTTTCAAGAAACTGCAGCAAGTGATTGGAGGGCAGGGGGTGCCATTAGACATCAGGGAATGTTTTAATTTTACTGGGGATGGGGATCGGACGGTGGGAGGTACCACTGGACACTAGGAATTGCTTTCATTTTGCAGAGGAAGGTGATCAAAAGGCAGGGGGTGCCACTAGACACCAGGCAATCTTTACACTGTTCCTGAGAAAGGTGATCAGGGTGGTGGGGCTAGTCACAGAAGGGGCACTACCAACTGCCACTTCCCACGCATATGAGCCCATAATGGCCATGCCTATGACCCCTTAGCACCTTGCATACTCAATGTGATAATTTGCATGGTGCCAGTTGAATATCATGCCTGGGGCTCCTGCCACTATCGGGTCTGGGGGCACTGTTCCCTGCACTTCCCAGATCCATGTCATGGTGGCACTACTCAACGTAGCACTGCACAGATGTGCCCCTGTATTCGGTTGGATAGCACCAGTGAGCTATCTGAATAGATATAGCTTCCTCATGATCATTGGTAAGGGCAAACACAGCGCAAATCTTTGCACTCTGCTTTTGCCCATTTTCCAATATTGAGCCCTTAGTATCATGTATGTTGTCTGCCACCACTGTGCATATTAGCTAACCTGGCACCCGGCCTTACCTGACAGGAGTGCCTACTTTTGTCTCTTACCACCAGGCCCTGCCACACTTGCCATGTTGGAGTGCAGAGTGCCCACTTCCAGCTCTTACATTTTCAAAATACAATGAGTATTTGTAAATTATCTTACATTTCACAACACTCATGTCATGTCACACATAAGTGATAAAATGTAAAATATGAGATTCACTCATGATGCTGCCCTTATTTGGGTATATAAATGATACCACCATAAATCCCTTTTTTCCTACATAATTTGTTTCTCATACTCCTCTTAAAATACAAACTGCTATCAGGCACTAACCTTGTGAGATACCCGTAGCATCTTTTCTCGAGTCAATCCTGGTGGTCCCACACCTCTCCACCCTTATTGGCAAATCGGATTATTCTTACTTCCTCCCAAGAATCTGTAATTCACTTCCCCCTCAGATTCACAACTCATCTCTTGCTACTCCATTAACTCTGCCCTCAAGAACTTCCTTGCCCCTTCCTGTTCCTGCTCTCACTCTCCCTAATCCCCCATCACCCCCAGCCCATATTACTTTGTGCCAACATTTCTCTGTATTCTATCCCATTGTTCCCTACCCCTCAGGTTGCACTGGGAGACGAGCAACATGTTGCTCAGCATGCGTTCCCTGGGAAACACTTCAATAAATAAATTAAAAAAGTTGCTACATGATGGTGCAGTACAATTTAATTTATGGCTTTTATCATTTAAAGACCAAGGGCCCAATTCTAGAAGGGATATGAATGGCATAACTTGACTTGCACCATAAAAAATGGTGTAAGTAGCAAGTTATGCCAGCAGTCACATCATTCAGTAATCAGCAAACGGCCTGCAACATGCTTGTGAGCCTTTTTCAAAATGGACTTACACCACCACTTATTCGACCCCTACAACATGGTTAGGGGGTTCGCAACTGTTGCACCTTATTCTGGAAGGGCAGCAACAAAGTCCCCAGATCTGCTATTCTAGAACAACCCCCCGGAGGACATCTGTCAAAGTACAGTTACACCAGTATTTAGCATCTGCAACATGCATAAGGGGGCTTCTAGAATCACGGCCCAACAATCCGACCGGGAAAGTCTCCTTACTCTTAGTCTTCAGGTGTTAGTACCGGCAGTCCGCTGCCGCAGATGTCTATGACCAGTGGCTATATCATGCATGATTTCAAGCTAAAAGGACTTTTTTCCACAGAGAACAAGTTAATGTCATTATTTCGGTAAACTGATTTTTTAACACTATTTGTTAAGATTAATAATTAAACCTTATTTGTGAGGTTAGTACTTGCAATTTTTCTTCATAATGCAAATTGCTATTCGTTAAATCTTGATCAGTTTTGCTGTTGCCTTTCTTCTCTTTTAGCACACTATTGAGAGTAATCAGGTATACATATCTTCATAATAATGCTGTTAAACACAGAAATACAACAACAAATTGGAACCTGCCTTGAGGCACCAGTTTTCTTTGTTGTTGTGCCTCAACATAGGTGGCAGTATTATGGGACTGCATGTGTCCATCTGACTAATGACGTGATCTCACTACCACCATTAATCAGTATAGTACTGGATTTTTTATAAGGTGGCAGCAGCAATAGCAAACAATATGTGAACTCCGTAGAAACAAAGTAGGCATCTCAGATGTGGTATCAATATTGATCTCTATAAATACCTTCAAACTTCAAATGTGAGTTTGCACAACTGAGACATTATGTATTCTTTAAGGAATCAGTCTAGATTACTGACACATTGCAGGACATACTGTACACTATCAATCATAGATCATCAAAAGGGTAATCAAGTCATACACACATCTTCATATGATGTTAACCACACAGATGCACAACAACAATTCAAACTGCGTGGAGGCCACACAGGGGAGTAGTTTCTTATTTTTACAGGGGGGGCAAAGTAACAAAAAAGTCCTGATTTTCGCGTATCATGACAGTGAAGAGGGCAGGTGGCTTGCGTAATGCAAACAAATCAACCAGCATCAAATAATGCCCAAAAAACATTTAAGACTACAGCTGAATAACTCCTGGGAGGGACGAGCCCAGGCCAAGTCAGAGTACTTCCCCACCCCATCAGTTTTACTGCAGCCTGCTCTGGGCCCAACTCCTCCTGAGACCAGAGTCGAAAAACTGACCGAGATCTGTTTTGTATTCAGTTCTTCGTTCTTCTGCCTTGGGAGTGAGGACTTACTTATAAAGTTGAAAATATGTAAGGAACTTAACTTCCTTCTCAAGAGGACAGGACCTCCCCTCAGCTTCAATTAAAATCAGTCTTGACCTAATCTTGCCCCCACCTGAACCTCCAGGTGGATAGCTCACTAGTCTCTCACCCCCCTTTGCTGCTTACATAACCCTTACAAGTTCAGCCCTTATAGTGGATCCTGAACTTCTTGAAATGTCTGCTTGCGCTAGCCCTCCCACCCTTGAGGAGTGCAAAAAGCATGTTTCAAGGAAGTGCAGCAAACGGCTGTGCCACCTCAGTATACCTATAAACATGGATGGTATGGGAAACATCCCAGCATGTGCATCCTCACAGCATGAGCCCTTATTTACAAAGATTACATAAAAAAATGCGATTATACAATGACAAGAATGAATGCTGGCCTCTGATTGGTCAATCTTGGGCTAGACCCATGATGTTATCCCAGTACATCCGATTCATCACAGGTCTAGTCTCAGCCTCTCCGTGAACCTCTTGATGATTGTTAGCATTAGTGTGTTTTTTTGTGTCTTCTCTTAAAAATATTTTTCCACATCAAATAAAACATCTTTAAAATTATTTTTTTTAATTCTGTAAACAGCCATTGTATCATAGCAATAATGCCCTCCAGGGTGTGTGTCATGGTAGGATAACGTCATGCCTTATGTATTGGATGTACTCGTGCCCAACCACCTGAGGCGTGACGTTATCCCAGCATGACACACGCCCTGTCGGGCATTATTGCTTACTTGCACCCAGTGTTAACACTTTTCTTTGTTATAACCAAGTTAATTCATTAGTCTCTCATCCCATCCCATCCCATATTATTCAATGTCACATGCCTGAATCTGGTTAGGTAAGGTAAGCGAAGAGGATAATGCTCTCCTCAAGCAAGCAAGCATTGCATACATAAGCATGGGACTTGCTGATATCCCTCAGGCGGTGCTCTTAACAAGCATGCTGATGTACCTGGGACAGTGCAGCAGAACACTGTAAATCCCCTAATTGTTCAAGATGATCATGGGCATGGTGTGCTCACACCACAACCCCTACCACTCTCCTCCCCATGGGCTCCTAAGGAATATGCATCTCTGTCCATGCCCAGGGTTACACAACCCCATCCAAGCAAACACGGACTGCCCTGGCACAAAAGTGGTCGCATCACATAACCTAAGAGAACAGACGCCACAGGAAGTTTGCTGGAACAACGACTCCAGATACCTATGCACAGCCTCGCAGGACCCACCCTGAAAGGTAAGTACTTGGTTGTTGGTTTTTATTAGCATCACCTATGACAGTGTGTGGTGGGCCGGTTATGGTAGCCCAGGTTGCCGTGGATGCTCCCCCACAGACTACTTCAAAATCGTCTCATCTGTCAGTTTTGAAGGGCACAAATGAAGCATGATTGCTTCAGTTCGATGTGGTTTAATACAGGTTTTTTTTGTCCAGGTGTGTGTCTCTATTCTTCTACACACAGACACAGACAGACACACACACCACCAAAAAATGAACTTTTTTTTATATATCATGTTTACATTCAGGATAGAGACAGGGTAAAGCAGGTCCAGGCAGTACAGCACAGTAAATGAAACAATGCATTTTACAATGCCCAACAAACCACCAAAGACCACAAAACAACAGACCTTCCCCTGCCCTGGGGAATAACTGGAGTCACAGGTCAGGGTGCTAAATGAGGAGGAGAGACCACAGAACATCTTGTCGAACCACACAGTAGGTTAAACTACATAAACATGCACAATTTTTATACTGTAGATTTCATACTTTCCAACAGTTCCTAATTTTGACACAGAAACTTATCTTTAGTGCTCAGAAGCCCCTTGTATGAGGGAGGTAAGCATGGCATGGACCCAGCAGACTGGCATACATGTTGAAAAAAGTATTTCTGTGCCAGTATGCCCGTCTACCCCTCCCTCCGCCATCACCAGTGGCCAGAACCATTTTTTTCAGCATGTGTACCAGTCCACCCTGGTCAGCACAGCAGCACAAAGCTGGCAGGGCAGCAGAAGGCACACCAAGCAACAGTGAATTAAATGTCCATGCAAAAAGCTACAGCCCACTCTCCCCACCCCAGACCTGCAAGGCCACTATCTCCACCCAGACTGGCCAGCTCAGCTACTCTCTGCACCCTGATGGACTTGCACAGCCACTCCACACTCTGTGTCCACCCCACCAGCACAGCCACTCTCCCAACCACACCAGCACAGCCACTCTCCCCACCCCACCCAACCAACACCATTTCCAGCTCCATTTATCTGGTATCCGCTCCAGGCATCCAGGTCTGTGCCTCCCCAGCACAGGCACACAAAAATAAATAAAACACGTTTTATACTGCATTTTGTTTATGTTTCTTTCTTTGTCTGGAAAGAGAGATGTTGAGCTACTGGTCAGCACAGTTTGCCTGGTATACAATTACAACCCCACCCCACCAACACAATGCCAGTGCCTCCACCCACCACACACAACAGTGCCCCCACCACACCCACACAATGCCTGTATCCCCAACCCCACCCACACAAATGACCAGTGTCCGCAACACCACACACACACATGGCCAGCAGTGTCCCCAACCCCCAACACACACACGATCAGCAGTGTCCCCAACCACACACACACACACACACAACCAGCAGTGTCCGCAACCCCACCCACACACACGACCAGTGTTTCAACCCCCCCAAAAAATCATGGCCAGTCGCTATAACAATAGCCAGGTAGTAGTATAATCATTTCTTTAGGGTGCATGTTTTAGTGCTAGATTTTTTTTGCTAGTCTTGTAACACTGTACGGGGAGAACACAAAAAGCTACCCCTTTGGTTGTGTTTGCCAGGCAATGAAGACAGAGACAGCAAGGCCAAGGAATCTGTCTGTTTCACCCCTCCACAGTGGACGATTGGAGAAATCAAAAAACGTGAAAGATTACTTTTATAGCCAGGTAAAGGATGAGGGGGAAATAATGTTTCAACATTTACTAATGTTCGTATGCTAGCTGCGGGCACAGGTCAGTGAGATACATCCCTTGACAGGTAAAGGATGAGATGGAAATTACGTTTTAACATTTCCTTATGTTTATATGCTAACACCCAGTCAGCAAGCACAGAATGTCCCCCCTCCTAACCAACACGGACAGTCCACCAGAAACCCAGTCAGCAAACATGGACAGTCCCGCCTTCACCCCACCTACAAGGACAGTCCCACCAGACACCCGAACAGTGCCCCCCTCCCCACCAGACACCAGGCCAGCGAGCATAGACTGCCCCCCCTCCCAACCGACAAGGACAGTCCCACCAGACACTCAGGCAGCCAGCAAACATGGACGGTCCCCCATATACCACCAAGGACAGTCCCCACCCCCGACACACAGCTAGCAAGCACAGAATTCCCCGCTCCACCAACATGAATAATGCCCCCAAACACCTGGCTAGCAACACGGAGAGTTCCCCTCCACAACAACATTGATAGTCCGTCCTAGACACCTGATCAGCAATCACCAACATTCACCCCCATAAGCCAACATGGAAAGATCCCCAGACACCTGACCAGCAAATAGTCCCCCCTCCCACAAGACACCCAGCAGGCAAACATGGACAGTCCCCTTTTCCATCATGGACAGTCCCCCAGACAAATGGCCAGCCAAGTCCACCAAACAATGGCTAGTGTCACCACCCCACCATCACAGCCAGTGTCCCCACATCACCATGGCCTGTGTCTCCACCCACCAGACCCCAGAATAGAAACAGACTGTCCCCAGCCCCACCAAACACTGACCACCCTCCCAGTTCCAAAACTAACCACCCCAGCCCCAAACACTGATCGTCCCCAGCCCCACCAAACGCAGGCCCTTCCCCAGCACCAAACACTGACCATCCTCTCAGTGAGTCAGCCCCAAAACACACAGACTGTCTTCCCTGACCCCAACCCCACAAAACAGACCATCCCCCCAGCCCCACCAAACACAGACTGTCCAGTGAGTTTCCCCAACAAACCCCACCATACCAGTAGCACAGTAACTGAGTGTCTCCACCCCACCAACATGACCAGTGTCCACACCATACCAAACAAATAGACCCCCCCACCCACCAACCCCACCAACATGGACAGCCTCAACAGCCAGAAATCCTCCCACCCAAAGAAACACAAGCTGATAGCAAACTTTCCACCACCCCCAGACACATGGCCATGGCAAGACAACTTCCCTCAAAAGACACATTTCTGGGATGTGAATGGTATTAATTTCAACAACCAGCTTGGCACAGTTACTCACCAAATCAGTAAGGGCACAGACAGGCAGCATGCAGCAGGGCACAGCAAGGCCAAGAAGGCAGGTCAGGTAGCAGAGTCTCTCCCAACAGTTCCTTTCCTCTCCCGATTAATCCCCCAATGAGACAGTAACTCATTTTTTCTGACACCAGATGAACGTGTCGCATTATGGGTCTGCTATAGCCTGCATGACCGCCAGCTTCTTCACTGTTCTGGGCCTGGCTCTTCACTGACCTGAATAATCCCTCTCGGTGGACCGTGGAACTGGTGGGCAATGGGCGTGGTGTGGGACTCGCCGACAACACGGTAAATCTTTTTCTGGCCTGCTGGACACAGGAGTTGCGTGTGCAGGCAAGCCTGGCCGTGCCTCAGACTCACTGTAATTGTACTACTCGCTCCTCCGCCTGGTCTGTCCAGTGGTAGAGGCCTTGTAGCCGCAGGCCTCCTAGGCTTTCAGGATGGGAGGCTCAGGTGGCAGCGGGAGATCCCAGAGCACAGCTGGCTGCACTGAGAAACAGAGAGTAGGTAGTCAGAGGACTCAGGTGAGGTATATTTAAACTGGGCTGTTCAGGACAGGAGGAGGGTGGGAACACTAGACTGACTGAGACACTGGTGACACCTGACAGACAACCAATGACTGCTGCTCGACATCCTCGAATAGCTATCTCTCCTCAGCCCTACGCTATATGGATGCTGCTGCTGCTCCCTCATGGATGGCACACAGACAACTAAATGGCACCACTAACAGAGTACTGCTCATGTGATGACGCCAGCTTTCAGCACTCTCTGGCTATAACATGCAGGCTACTATGGTTGCAGACTTGCAGCCAGTCGGAAAAGGGGATAGTTTTTGTTTAAGAGACACGGTGCCACGCCGCCACCCCTCTCCCTCCCCTGGAGAGGTGCAGGCAGTCCGGGCATAGCCCTGAGCCCATTCAATATTAAAAAAAAAAAAATGATAACCGGAGAACGGTGGCTGGGCTCCTAAAAAAGTCCTGGTCTAATTTCTCAGGGGGGGCAGCTTGCCCCTCTGCCCCCCCACAATCTACGCCTATGAGGCCACAGTTTTTTCTCTTGTTGTTCCTCTTAACAGGGGTGCATCATATTCAAGATTGTGTATGGCATGGCATGATGACTAACAGCTTGCTACTACAGCAACAATGCTCTTGTTCTGACATGTGTCCTAACAAAATCTTTGCTAAATAAAACATTTTGTGGCTGAGATGGCCATGTAGTGTTTTAAACTATGAGGCATCAATTTATTTCAATCTTCTAGTCCACATACACCCTCATTATAAATACTCCAGCTATATGCCATTTAATGTTCTAATATGGCTATAAAAAATCCAGTAATCTGATTGGCTGAGGAGCTTGGAACCCAGTGCTGCTATCCCATGATGCAGCACAGGAAGAAGGTCCATTAGCCTCTTCACAATAAAATCAATAGTACCAGCCATTACTGACTGACATTACAAATGTGGCTGTCACCTTTACTCACTAAAAACCTTCAACTAGGCCCTAACAATAAAACTATTAAATTTATAAACATAAGAATTAAATGTTATTTGCCCCATAATAATCTTGTTACACACACATATACATAACTTAAACAAGCATTTGTCAATGCCGAATGTTTGCTTGCTGGCATTGGCATTGGTAGTGTAGAAGTTACAGAGCTGCATAACAGAAATGGCAGTGAAGTATTGAACTGAAGCCAACCCCACCACCACCCTGCAGAGAGTGGCAGGCATTGGGGTGTGCCTTTGGGTCGTCAGGCATAACAACCATGCCATTTCACCACACCCTACCCTGCAGACACTGACAAGTGTCACGGTGTGCCTTGGGGTCTTTGGCCCTTATGCGCACCCCATTCCATCAGGAAATACAATGAGATGGGTGCGGTATAGGAGAATGGGGTGAACTTTGAGCCGAAGAGTCCAAGGCATACCTCAATGCCTCTCACTGGCTGCAGGGTGTGGAATCGTATGAGCATTACAGGCAAGAATCCCAAGTCACACCCCTGATGCCTGTCATTCTCTACAGGGTGGGGTGTTATGGTTGGAAACCCTAACACCTCAGGCATTCGTTGATATTTTCACTCCAAATTTTGAACATGTTTTTTTTGTGACCCCCACCTCATGAACAGTGGCAATATCAGTTTGTTAGCTGAAAGCTGCTTATGCTCAGCGACTACAGCATTTAGCACCACAGGTGCAAAAACACATTCCGAACAGGATGTGAAAAATGACAGCTATACTGTTCATGGGGAGGTATAAAAAATGGGAATGTTGCAAATCTGTAGTAAAAGTATTGAAAAAACTGGTGAAGTCACGAGCGTGCATAGAAACTGTGCAATGTACACCCGTAATGTAATTAGTTTGGGGATTTTTTACAGCAGATTGTCAACACAGGCATTTTGGGACCTCCAATCATGAACAGTGTCACTGTGATTTTCTTTATCTGTCCTGAACAATGATTTCCCACAGCGACCACGCATCTCTGCGCTGAAAGTGTGAAAACACATTTTGGCCATGTTGTGAAAAATGACAGCTATACTGTTCATAAGAAAGTGTGGAAAAATGCCACTGGTGAAAATCTGGACTGAAAATATTACAAAGTCATGAACTTACGATGGTTCGTGGAAACTGCGCAATGCTCACTCGTAACACAGTCATTTTATGGACTTTTGTCACCAAATTTTCAACATAGCCATTTTAAGACCTCTGCTCATGAACAGTGTAACTGTGATTTTCTTAATCTGTCCCAAACATTGCTTTTGCACACCGACTGCGCCATTGTGCACTAGATGTGCGAAAACACATTTTGGGCGACATGTGAAAAATGGCAGCTGTACTGTTCATAAGGAAGTGTAATAAAATGGCAATGTGGAAAATCTGGAGTGAAAATATAGAAAGTTTGCAAACTTACGAGCGTGCGTAGGAACTGCGCAACGTGCACTCGTAAAACAGTCATTTTTAGGAATTTTTTCACCAAATTTTCAACATAGCCATTTAAGACCTCTGCTCATTAACAGCATCACTGTGATTTCTTAATGTGTCCTTACATTGATTTCGCACACCGACTGCGCCATTGTTCGCTACCTAGGCGGAAACATGTTTTGGGCAAGATATGAAAAATGACAGCTGTACTGCTCATAAGGAGGTGTGGTAAAATGGCAATGTTGAAAATCTGGAGTGAAAATATTGAAAATTTGCGAACTTATGAGCATGCGCAGGAACTGCGCAACGCACGCTCTTAAAACAGTCATTTTAAGGAATTTTTCCACCAAATTTTCAACATAGACTTTTTGAGAGCCTACCTTATGAACAGTTGCAGTGTCGTTTTGTTACTCAGTTCTGAAAGGTGATTTTGTGCAGTGACTGCGAAATCACCCTTCGGGGCCGATTAACACCATGACAGTGAGATCATTCATGAGAAGGGGTCCCAAAAACCCCATGTTGAAAATTTGGTGCAAAAATTCCAAAAAATGCCTGAGATATGCAGCAAAGTTGAAAAAAACCCTATCTATCCCATTATACAGCTTACCGGCATTTCCTCAGTTTGCGGTCGGCTTTGAAGAGTGCAGACGTGTTCCTAGTCCACTGAAGATTGTCGAGCCGGAGTCCGGAGGTAATAATGGGGTGAGGGGTGTGGGGAGGCAGGAGTGCGCAGTGGGTGGGCGCGGGTGGGGACAGAGACACCGAGGACCGTTTTGAGTTTCAGGTGATTTTATTTTTTAAATAGCGACGGCGTGGTGTTTGCCATGCTGGAAGTGGGCTCTCAGCATAGCACAAGGATGGCTAGTGGGGGGTGGAGCCGGCAGAGGATTAGGCACCCCGTCGGCTATACTGATGTGTAGCCACACTGGGGTGGCGCCCAGCGTGGCATATGGAACTCTTTTTTTGGGGGGCGCAGCACAGCCAGCGGGGATTGGCACCCGTCAGCCTGATGTGTTTGTGGGGGCAAGCATGCAGTATGCATGCGTGTGTGTGTGTGTGTGTGTGTGTGTGTGTGTGTAGGGGGCGTGCATGAGCAGGCGACATCTTATCGCTGCTCACTGAAGCATAGCTCCCCCTTTCAACTGTACGTCACTGCATTTTGGACTGGTCATAGACAGCTAGAGCAGGCATTGTAGAAATGCGGCCTTGCCTGCAAATACACTGCCTGAATTGGAAGAGGACTGCCACACCTCCAAAAACTCGGATGATGGCACTATGTTTCTTGCACATGCGTGCAAGCAAACATAAAAATGAAGTACTACAGTACTTAGAACTGTAAATATGGTGTTTTTTTGCTGACCTTGAAAAATTCCCCTCCTATCCTCACCTGATTACTAGGGAAATCTGTGTTGTTTAAGCTGTTACAGATAAAACAAAAGCCCTGGTTCCATCTGAGGCCTTTTGTTGTCTGCTAGTGGGAGTAAACATTCTGTCAGCAAAACTGAACAGAGATTTGAATTTTTGGATTCTATCTGTAGTAAACATTCCATCTCTTGAATGTTGTCAAAAGACAGAAATGAACAAGACAGAGAAAAGGGAAGGAATATTATAAAGAAGAAGAAAGAAAGGTGAGGGAATGGGTAAAAGGGGTGGATTGGGGGAAACTGGAGGGTTTAAATTAATTAAAAATACATGAATTTTGCTGTACATAATATTTAAATCTGAGATGGCATGTCAGTGCTGGGATGTGCTGGGATTGTTTTAAAAAGTCATAACATTGTTTCTATTTTGATTTGGTGCATTTCTTTAACCCCCCCCCAAAAAAAAAAAAACATCTTGCATCCATTTTATAATTAGAGTGACACTCCAGGGTGTACATTGTAGTAGTAGTGTAGTGTCAGTGGCTCAGTAAGTAGCACACTCGCTTCTGAGGCTGGGAGATCAGTAGAGCTGTGGGTTCAATTCCTACATCTGGCACTTGGGTTAATATGCCAGTACTGACACTGTAGTGCAGCATGAGAGGGGTGCTGCACTTCTGAGGTGCTGTCTTTTGGATGAGAAGTTAAACTGAGGTCCCATCTGCCTGGATTGGTGGTAGTTCAGGTGGATATTAAAGATCCCATGGCACTTATCGAAAAGAGGAGGGGAATTTCCCCAGTGTCCTGGCCAAATTTCCCTCTTTCACTAAAAAAAATACCACCAACAACTTCATCTGGTTCAAGGTCAGTTGGCATTCATCTGTATCCCCTTCCCCCGGGTTGTGCCTGAAAATAGGCAGGATTTGTCTAGTGCACTTACCCAGTCAACAAAAAACTAAACAAATAAATTGTGGTGGGGTACCGGCACCTCTTGGGTGGTAGAAGTGAAGGCACTCAGCAATGCCTCATGACACACCTAAAGTGTGCCACTATCCAACCACAATACATACACTGTCATGTCTAATTGTTTAATTGTTTTTTTCTGTTTGTTAGGACAGTCTTCACTCCTGTTAAAAAAAAACAACGAAAAAAACAAGGAAACACAGAAAATAACCATATGGATGCCGCAGCATGAGTAATCTCTGTAGGGACTCTAAATTGGACTGTTAATGTTGTTGTGTTCAACTCTGCAAAGTGAAAAATGAGATAAAAATGGGAGTATAAAAAATATTGCTAAACTCGAAGTAATAAAGTCAGATATAATAAAGTCAGTGTGAGCAATATGGAGAGATGCAGTAAAGCTCTTGAAGGGACTATTTTATCTCTATTTTATGTCTAAATTAATTATAATAAAGTTATAACTTCTGATTTGTTTCTTATCCTTATTGCTTAATCATTAAAGTTTTGTCAGAATTTTTATAGCCATATTATAATCGCAATAAGGCACTCCAGGGTGTGCATCATCACGGCATAACATCACACATAGGGTGGCAGAAGCACTCAGCCTGTGGCCTCGCACTTCAACCACCCTAGGTGTGACGTTATTCAGCAAAGATGCACACCATGTCATGCCTTATTGCTTAAGTATTTATTGTTTGTTAATTTTAAATACATATATAATTTTATTTTTATTATTTATTGCCTTACTGACTGTACTGTGTGAGTTGTGTACAACAGTATGGACAATGTGAATGTATGTACAGTATAGCGTGGGTTGCCCAGCATATACAGCACCCATATGAAATTTAAAAAGAGGGTGCTATATCAAAATGGAGTTAACATTAAATAAATTAATGTAATACAAAGTTGTTTAACTATCTGCATTAAGAAAGTACCTCTTGTAAGTACATAAATTTCACAGTGGTACAAATTGAAAAAAATTGGTTGAAGCTTCTTATTCACTTGAAGTCATGAATTTTATACTGCTTGAAAAAAATTGCCATAATGTGCTATAAGTCAGTCATAATTGGTTATTCAACTGTCTTCAGGGTCTAGTCGCTGGCATCCGAGTGCAGTATTGGGGGGTGCTGTACTGCTGGGGTGTGCCGTCCTTCGGATGAGACGTTAAACCAAGGTCCCTTCTGCCCATCCTGGTGTTGTCCTGGTGGGTGTCCAGGTGGAAGTAAAAGAACCCAGAGCACTCTTCACAAAAAAGAGTAGGGAACATTCCCACTGTCCTGGCCAACATTCTTCTTCCCATAAACCGGTTCATGCAATTATCCAGGCTGTGTGTGGGTGATGATGTTCGATATGGCTGCCACCATACATTCAGTCACTTCACTACCAGTCTAGCATTGCTTGTAAAGCACTTTGGATGTATTAAAAGTGCTATATAAATGTGGATTCTTCCTCTTCTTCTTCTAATGAGAGAGCGACTATTTGTGGCCTTTGGGGGGATGGGGCTGGCTATGAAGGGGAAGTTGCTTTAAAAGATGATGTTAGTTCCTGGGACTGCACTAGGAGTTGACATATTTTCATGGCTGCATAGGTAGAGCCATGCAGATGTATTGGTATCAGAAGGGGTTTGAATTCCTAATGCAGCACAGCTTTTGTTGTTATGAGGGTGTGGAACCAAAGCTCAACTTCCTGAAAAGCTCTCAGCAGCCTCCCATTCACTACAGTGTGTTTTCTTCTCAACCTCCCCCCATGCTATTTGTTAAGCAGAGCTTTGGAGGCAGTATAGTGCAGTGGTTTAAGGCTCTGAGCTGTAAATCTGGTGACATCCAACAGCCCAGACCTGGGTTTGAATCCCACAGCTTCCACTTGCATACTGTGTGACGCTGAGCAAGTCACTTAACTTCCCTGTGCTCCAAGGTTGCACCTGTAAAAATGCTTTCAGCTTAGTGTACTACTTTTGGTTAAACAACTAAAAAAAAAATAAGCATGTGGTGCTACTAACTCTTAGGCTGCCAACAGAATTAGAACATATAGGAATTCTGTTTTTTTCTTGTTGTCAGCAATGTAAGCAGAGAGAGAGAGAAAGAAAACTGTTCTGACCAGATATAAAGTCAGTGTGGTAGTTGGCTGAAAGGAAAATGCAAGTAAAGTTAGTTTCTGCTGGTTTCAGAATGGGTTGTGATAGATTGAACACTTTGATGTGGCGGGGAAGGGAGAAGACAAATACAATTTTCAGTATCTGTTAGTCATCCTATTGGGATAAACCTTACTGGGTTGAAATAAACCCTGTTTTCTAATTACATTCTGTCCAACTAAGAATGGACCCCATCTGCTAGAAGTTGTGACACCCACCCACAGTGTATCTCCCTCTCTGTCTCTGTCTCTGTCTCTCTCCTTGCATTGCTGAGAGCACAGAAAATAAATGTCAAATAGCTCTCTCTCTCTCACTCTCTCCCCCTCCCCCCGCTTGCATTGCTAACATCATGAAAAATAGAACAGAAATCACAGCAATAGTAACACATTTCAAGTTTTAACCCTCCTGCTGCCAATTTCTATTATCCTGCCTGTGTAAGCATAGGGAAGGGGGACCACGAGAAGAGGGGGTTGTAAAACAGGAGTCTCTCTCACACATACACACACACACACACACACACACACACGCATATACACACACACCAGTGGTAAGGGAGAACTGAACTGCACAGCAACGTCAGACAGAGCAGCTGTAGCATAAGCAAATACGCATGACATTCATGGCTTCGATAATGAAAATTGACAACAGTTTTATGGCTGAATGGGCAGAGCCATGGTGATGTGCTGATATCTGCAGCCCCTTAATGATCAGTGCCACACAACATGGATAGTTCAGGACTACCTTTGATCCAGTAACTTCAGCAAACAGTATACAAGGTACACAGGGGCTCCTATGCACAAAAGAGTGCCTACATAGCTTCCCAACTTACTAATGCTGCATTCCTTTCATCATGCTTCTTAAACTGACAGTACTACATATCCTTACACTGCCTTCCACCCTGCTCCCAAAAAGAAACAGCACAATTAAAGTGTTGAGAAATGCCCAACTCTCCTCAATCCAGTAATGTTCCCCTCCTGAAGTTGGCTCGCTCCCATGCCACAGAAAAAGCCTGCTGCCATGTATCGTTTGGCCAGTGCTAGCCCAAAGTGAATATATACACTGCTGCATAAATATACTTTTGAGAACTAGGATGCTGATAAGCAGAACTAATACTTTAAAATCTTCATGATACACCAACTACTTATTATCTCTCCAGAAAGAACGTATCGCATCTCATATTCACAGCACTGGTGCAGAATACAGGTCATACATGTTAATGATCATGTGCAACCTCTTCTTAATATCAGGAGTTGGTATGGAACTTCAAAACTTCATTATAGTTTTTATTATCTGAGATGGAATGAAATCAAACTTCTAATATAACATTTCTCTTTTGCTGAAATTGCTTCTTTTTTTTTAATGGCAGCTATGTCTGAAATGTCACTTTTTTGCTAAAGAATATTACTGCTTTAGCTTTCCTCAGAGGTCTACTGGTAGCAGCAGCATGCCAGAGCTGTTCCTTTCTCTCTCCCTCTCCTCTCTCTCTCCCTTCCCCCCCTCTCTCTCTCTCTCTCTCGCTCTCTCTGCCCCCCACCAGCATGACAACATAATACACTGTAGCAATGAAGCTAATTACATTTTAAGAACATTAGTAAAAAGAATACCATTTTAAAAGAAAAGTTAAGGTGGACTGGAGATGTGCAGTCAAACATTCCTGATATATGGAAATGGACTGCGTCAATTAATTGTGTATGTACAGTGCAATAAGAGCCCTCTGAGCTCTGATGCTACTAGCAACATCAGTAATGCAAATGCCAGTTCCTCACTGAGCACAATGTCATACAGGGTTGCTTCAGGAAACCCACTTGCTCTCAGCTACGGCTGCCACAATACTTAAATCAGAAAACCTGTGGCAGTCAAACACAGAAATTCAGTTCCATACATTGGCTGCTATAACAATAGAAATGCACAGTGATAGTGTTTGTTCAGACCTATGGCCTCTACGAGTTTGTGCAGCATGTGTTTGCACTGAAATAAAGGATTTATATTGTTATAGTAGTCAACCTAAGGAACTGAGGGCCAGATATTCAAAACTTTGCCCCGGGGCTAAATTAGCACTGCCCGGCAGGCAAACTTAGCCCGGAGCACAAAACAAGCCATATTCAAAAGGAATAGCCCGGGGCAAACAGCTTCTGAATATAGCATGGGAATGAGGCCGGGCAAACTGGACTGGGAGTGCAGGGCAAACTTAGCCCTGGAATAAGACAGCTCTGAATATGGCAACCAGGAAGTGCAAACCACAACAGCAACACAGTGCACAGCGATGGGAAGGTAGGTACAGATGAACTATGTGGCCAATGTGTGTGTGTTCCAGCAAATGAATGGACCCAGTACAGCTGCTGGCAGCAGCATATGTAA
Organism: Neoceratodus forsteri; assembly: GCA_016271365.2. Taxonomy (NCBI): domain Eukaryota; kingdom Metazoa; phylum Chordata; order Ceratodontiformes; family Ceratodontidae; genus Neoceratodus; species Neoceratodus forsteri. The sequence goes on from CM057452.1 coordinate 829,677,144, forward strand.
AAGTACAGTGTGCAAAACTGTAAAATATTCCCCGAACTGTTAGCGCAGAGCTAACACGTTTGCGCGGGTTTAGCGCAGGGCTAAACCGTTAGCCCGGTGCAAACACGTTTGCCCGGCGCTAAACTTGCCATATTCAAAAGTGACATGCAAATGAGCCTAATTAGGTAGTCTGTGGGCAAACATCCAGATTAGCATCTCATTATGCCCTGATTTGCATGCAGTTTGCACCGGACTAACTGTTTAGCCCTGCACTAAACCCGCGCAAACGTGTTAGCGCTGCGCAAACAGCTTGGGGAATATTATACAGTTCTGAACACTACTTCCACATGCGCTGCTGCCTGCAGCTATACTGGGACAACACAGCATAGGCACAGATAGTGGTGGTGCTGCATGCAACTGTCACGTTGTAGGTCACGCTACAGTGCACAGCAGAAACTACAGTAGCAAGGGGGCCAGTAGTGTATGGAGACAGCAATGCCTATGGTGTGTAGGGCAGTGAAGATGACTGCACTATACACAGTGAGAGGCCCAACCTGCAGGTGTTTACTGACAGTGGACATTAGTGTTACGCTGTTGTGTGACCCACAGATGCTGCACCTGTGGCATGGGATGCTCACAGTGACATGTACATTTCTGGCTTTGTGTGCTATGGCAGTTGTACAGCTGTGCGGTATGTGGCTGGGGGGGGCATATATTATCAGAAAGGCACACTGGTGTTGGGGTATTTCCAATACTGGCCCATGTGCACTGCATGATATGTCCCAGCCTTGTGGCCACACCTGGTCTGTGGCACAGCCTCGCCACCCATACATGCTCCCCTCAACATCCTCCATGCTCACAGTGCTGCATGTGTGTGCTGGCATCTGTTGATGTCCACAGAAGTGTGGTCCGCAGGTGTGTGCTGTATGGCCACACTGCCATGCTGTCCACTGGTGGCAGGGTCACCACTTTCTGCCTGGCATGGCTGGGACTGGTGGCAGATGATGGCATCATTGTGATGCCATCAGTAGGCAGCATGCTTCCTCTGTGTTTGGCTTTATATATGTGTCATATTTATTTGTTAGGGTCACGCAAAACCCGCTCTAAACCTGCACAAACACCGCGCAAAAGCCATAGTGCCATGCAAAGCTGATTGCCCAGGGTTAAGACAAGCTTTCCTGGGTGATTACGCACTGCGTTATGTCGCGCTAAGTCGCCAAGAAACCACTTAGCGCGGGCGCTAGTCGCTGAATATATACGTTCTTGGCTCATGTCAGCTACTCCCTTGCATACATTATAATTCTTTTGCCCGGGCGCTAATGCAGTTTGCCCTGTTATTTGGCCTCTTGAATATAGCAGACCCTCGATAATCCCGCGCTAAACCTGCGCAAACGGTTTTTGCTCGGCTCAAAGTTTTGAATAGCTGGCCCTGAATTTCTGATTTTCAGTGCCTCAGTGTTTCTAGTTCAAGTTCTGCATCTATCCATCTTTTTTTTTGAACAGATGCAAGTAGAGCAAGCTTTTCATGAGTTGTGTCATTCAGTTAAACTATTTTCTTTGCTTAGATGTGTCAGGAATCATTCAGATATCACCGAGTGCTAAACAGATATGCAACAACCATTACTTTCAAACAACCCATGATATTTCCAATGTATTTACCTACAACATCTTATTTGCAGTGGGGGCCTGTGTTTACCCACTTTTTAAATGCATTTACCTACAACAATTCATTTCTAGCGAGGTCCTGTGTTTCTCAATTTTTTTCAATGTATTGACCTACCACATCTCATTTCCAGTGGTGTCCTGCTTTTACCAATTATTTCCAATGTATTTACCTATAATATTTTATTCCCAGTGGGGTCCTGCGTTTACCCATTTTTCTAATATATTTACCTATATCTCATTTTCAGTGGGGACCTGCTTGCACCATTTTTTCCAATGTATTTACCTACACTATCTCATTTCCAGTGAGGTCCTGCATTTACCCATTTTTCCAGTGTATTTACAGTACCTAAAGCATCCCATTTCTAATGGGGTTCTGCTTTTACCCATTTTTTCCAATGTGTTTACCTGAAATATCTCATGTCCAGTGGGATCTTGCATTAACCCATTTTTCCAATGTATTTACTTACAACATCTCATTTCCAGTGGGCTCCTGTTTTTACCCATTCTTTCCAATGTATTTACCTACAACATCTCATGCCCAGTGGGGTCTTGCGTTTACCCATTTTTTTCAGTGTATTTACTTACAGCATCTCATTTCCACTGGGGTCCTGCATTTATCCATTTTTTCAATGTATTTACTTCAGAGTTTGACAAATCCGATAGCTCAACATCCCGGGCTATTTCTGCAGAGTTAGGTACAAGCTGTTTTTATACTGCCAGTTTTTATTTTATTAAGATGATAACTACTGGTGATGCAGCATGCCTAGAAGACATCTTTTTAGTCTGCCCAGACTACCCACCTAATCAAAATACTTAATTCTACAGAACAAAGAGCGATAATATAGCAAAAACATCCTCCACCTACTATTTACAGCTTGAGGCACCTATCAGAGTATTTTCAAGAGTTATGGATATGGAAATTAAGTTGCTGCAGCCAAAGCATACACCACCCGTAACCCCTCAAAAGGCCCCAAAGAAGGTGCGGGCCTCAGGTTCCACCACCTCCCACTCTCAGTCTACATCTTCAGGGGATCAAGAGCCACTCACCCTGGGTGGCTTTCTGTCCAAATTTTGACCCTTCAAGGAAGAGCTCCAGTCGATGGTTTCAGAGATAAAATCACTTTCCCAAACAATCGAGGACATTGTTATCAAGACCTCCAACAATGAAGCCCGACTAGTTTCATTAGAAAAGTGGGTCAATAAACAAGACCCTGAAATTGTCTCTTTAAAACAAAAATTAACCAAGGTTGAACAGAAACTTGAAGACTTGGAGGGTCACAGCTGCAGGAACAACGCGGTGATCATTGGCTTGCCTGAATTAGAAGGAGGCAAAGACCCGATCCTTTTTATCCAGCGGTTCCTCGAAAAGATAGTGGGTCCTTCACCTTATGGCTGCCAGTATGTAATAGAGAGAGCATATAGGGCACTTCGACCGATTCCACCACCTGAGGCAGCCCCCTCCCGCTTATATTCCGATTTTTGAATTACCTCGAGTGGCAACTTCTGATGGCTAAAGTTAAAGATCTCCAAGAGTTGTCATGGGAGGGATGTAGGATCCGTGTAGCCCAGGACTTGCCAGTTTCTGTATGACTACGTTGGGCCAGCTTCCACCCACTGGTCACAAAGATCATCACTGCGGGGATAAAGTTCCACATGACATATCCCGCAAAGCTCCAAGTAATCATTGATGGAGAGTGGCGCTCCTATGAAGAATACGAAACAGCTCATTCGGATCTTAAGCGAGCCCTCCCTGACCTTTTCCGGGATTCCAAATGATGATCCTGTCCTCCCTATTTTAAAAAGTAAGCAGAGATGTCACAGCTTATTGGGTGATTGTGAGTTGTAACAGTGCCCCAGGAAGGCTTGCTTGCTGAAATTCACATGGGGTCAGTCCAGTCATAGATCGCTGCTTAGGCTTGGTATTCAGTTCATTGAGAACTACCTCGTCGATCCCTCAGCGTGCCCTCCAGGTGGATTATCTGATCTTCGGCAGCAAGAAGACATCCCATCACAGCAAGTGTTTAACTGGTCTCTTGGTTTCCTTAATTGCCAATCAGGGACCCTGGCTCCTGCTCTTACAGTGACTTTCTCTAGTGCTGATTTCCTGATGGCTTAGATCTCTTTAACTGATTTAGGCTTTTTGAGCCTGGCATGTAAGCTCCATTAGTGCTGCTGTATTTCCGTGTTACTTCTTTTTCTAGATTAGCATAAAATAGGTAAAACGGGCTCTTAGCAGCTTTCATTTCATTACCATGTACCCTCTGTTTTTCTTACAGGTATGTAGTTCATGTATTTAGCCAAAAGAGGGGAGTGTTGTATCATTTTTCATTAACCTCCCATTTCAGTGTTGATGATGTTAAATTTCTCCTAAAGGAAGCAAATGTAACATGTTCAGGTTGTTCTTTGTTATATATTTCTCTCATATGGGGGTGGGTGATTGAAAGGGGGGGACCGGAATGACAAAGCTGTTGTGTGATGGCGCACATAATAGGTAAGGGGACGGAGGGCAGGGTTTGTTTATGCAAGATTGTTCTTCATTTTTATATCTTCAGTCTGTATTGTATGGGGTTTTCTGGTTGTTTAATGGTGTAAATTGGATAATTAGGTGGGGAGGGGGAGAGGCAAACCATAACTTATGGTCCAGATTGTATGTCATTTCTCATATGCAACTATGTTGGTTGATCATCATATCCTTTGTTCTGATTTATATACTCAAGTATGGCGCATGATGTGTGTTTTTCCACCTGGAATGTAAAGAGGATCAGAAATAAACTCAAACAGTATAAGGTTTTAAAACACATAAATCTTTTACGTTCATAAATCACTTTCATCCAAGAGTCACACTTGTTGGATTCAGAGGCCTTGCAGATGAGAAGGCTTCAGGTAGGGAAAGTTTTTGCCACCCAAGGCTCTACCAATAGCAGAGGGGTTATGATTCTGATTAACAAAAGTATTGTTTTTGATGCGGAACAGGTCATTGGGGTTCCACAGGGTAGATATATATTAGTTAAAGGGTCTACTCATTCGGTCCCCCTCCTCCACTGCAGTATATATGGCCCTAACTTAGATTACCCGGGTTTTTCTACAAAACTGATCTTGAGGATACTTCCCTTTCTTCCTACATTGATTGTCATAGGGGGTGACTTAAATCTAGTAATTGATTCAGAATTAGACCGATCACCTCCCCAAATCAAAGGGATCTCCCCCACGCAGAGAGCCTTGCATGACCTGATTGATCAGCTCAGTTTATGCGATGTCTGGAGAGTATTGTACCCCAAAAAGAAAGAATACACCTTTGTTTCCCCAGTTCATCATATGTTATCGCATATAGATTATTTATTAATTTCACAGGCGCTCATCCCTGGAGTGTTATCCTCCACCATTCTACCCGGCCCACCCTCTGACCATTCCCTAGTCAAATCTTGAATAGCCTTAGCCTTACTTCCAAAGAGAGACAGAAGATGGAAAATTAATGACCAAATCATAAAGAATCCCAAGATCGCTCAAAAAGTACAGGAGCATATCGGGCTTTTCTTTACTATGAATACATCTATGGATGTTGCTCCAGATGTTCTATGGTGTGCCTTCAAAACCTATATTAGAGGTATTCTAATTAGTCAGGCTACCGCGTGGAAGAAGTCACAGGACGTGAAACTGAAGACTGTACTGTCTCAGATACGGGCAATTGAAATGTCCCTTACCCCAAACACTCCAGAGGAAGTTAAACATAATTTAACAGTCATTAGAGCCAATATTTGGAGATTCTTGGGGAAAAGGCTGCATTTTCCATCGTATGTACTAAAGCCAAGTACATGGATCAATGGGAAAAAGCCGGCAAACTCCTTGCCCTTAGGATTAAGCAGCAGGAATCAGCAAGGTTTATTCCCCCTATTAGATCCCTAACGGATGGAATATTGAAAACCTCCCCTGAGGATATTTTGTACGAATTCACTCAGTATTATGAATCTTTATATCATAAAATGAATAACCCTCCTTCGTTTTCCATATTGGATGACTGTTTTTCACGTACCCACTTACCTGTTCTATCTGAAGCTCATAATAGTCTATTGCTGGCACCTATTTCTAGTCTGGAAGTTATCGAGGTAATACAAAAACTTCCCTTAGACAAGGCTCCAGTTCCAGATGGCTTTTCAGCCTACTTTTTTAAGAAATTTAAAGATTTAATTGTCCCTGTTCTTCTCTCACTATACCAACATATTTTATCCGGGGCCCGTGCTGATCCCACCATTTTTGAAGCCCTAATTGTACTGATTCTGAAATCCAGTAAAGACCCGGAACTTGTTCAGAGTTATAGACCCATTTCCCTTTTAAACCAAGACATGAAGAACTTAAAGATTTTAGCTGATAGGCTCTCTATCGTGTTGCCGGACCTTATTGGAATGCATCAAGTGGGGTTTATGCGAGGACGCTTTTCAGTGGAACATCTCCGCGTGCTTACTCACGTCTTCTTGGCATCCAGGGATACACAATTCCCAGTGGTCTTGCTGTCCCTGGATGCCGAGAAGGCCTATGGTAGAGTTGATTGGGGTTTTTTGTTCCAGGCATTAAAAGTTTTTGGTTTCCCATCTCAATTTCAGGACTGGATTGCTGCCATTTAACGGGCCCCTTCGGCCAGGATTATGGGAAAACGAAGCTATCTCAGACTCTTTCCCTCTGTATTCAGGCACCAGACAGGGATACCCTCGTTCCCGCCTTCTATTTAACATTTACCTTGATCCACTCCTACAAAATCTAATTACTAGCACAAAAATACAGAGTATCACCATGTATGTGCAGGAAGTAAGGATTTTAGCATATGCAGATGATTTCCTTCTTCAGCTCTCTCATCTAGATACCTCAATTCCTGCAGTGCTCGAGGTTATCGAGAGTTACAGTCGCCTTTCTAATTACAGGCTTAACCTAAGTAAATCGGCTATTTTCCCCCTGAATCATAAAGTTTTTAAGCAATCGGTTACTACCTTGGGTCTTAAATGGGTTCTGGACTCTCTCGAATAACTCAGCATTTCCCTTACCAGAAATTCTCTTTCAACCAATAAGAAAAATTTCGACCCCCTCATTTTGACCATTACACACGACCTGGACAGATGGGGTAAACTTCCTGTTTCCTTCTGGGGTCGGATCAATCTGGTCAAAATGAATGTATTTTCTCATCTCCTATATCCTCTTAATCTTCTCAATGTTTGGCTCCCTGGGGTATGGTTTAAGAGGCTGCATCAACTCCTTACGAAATTTATCTGGGCTAATAAGCAACCGAGATTGGCACACAATAAGTTGGCTGCTCCAAAGGACAAGGGTGGGTTGAGACTTCCCCATTTGCATATGTACTACTGGGCCACCCATGCCTCTAAATATATTAGATGGCTTGACCCAACTCCTTCATCTCCCTGTCCTCCGTGGTTTGAAATAGAGACTGCCATGATTCGCTCTATAGGGGTTGAACCCTCTGTTCTAATAACTTTAAAACCCTCTCAACTTCCCCCTAAACTAAAGTCCACAATAATTGAGCTATCCTTACGGATTCATCTACAGCTCTGTGCGTCCCGACAATACAATCCACTCCATGACCTTTCCCTGTCTATCTGGAACTCTCCTTTGTTTGTACTGGATGGTAAACCCATCTCTTCTACATGGTTACCACAGCTGGGGATGGGGTCTCTGTCTTTACTCCAAAAAGATGAGAACTCTTGGCTCTCTATTTCGGATATTATGTCTAAATTTAATATTCCCTCCTCTGGCTACTTTAAGGTATGTCAACTTAAACATCTTCTTATTGAGGTCTTTGGCCACTCTCCACCGGCGCCAAATAGTAAGTCATTGCATCAAGATCTTCTGGTTTTAAGTAGTCCCCCTAAGGCTATCTCTAAGATATATGCTACACTCTTTGAGTACTGTTTCCTACAATTTTTAGGCCCTACGGAATACTGGACCGGTCTGTTCCCTTCCTTAACATTAGATTGGGCCTCCTTGTGGCGTAATTGCCATAATTTTATTACACAGGATAGACTCTGTCTTACACAATTTCATATATTGCATAACTTATATTACTCTCCCTAGAAATTGGCCAAATGGGGTCTTATTGAGTCCAACCTATGTACTCGTTGCTCCTTGGAAGAAGGTCCGCTCCTACATATTTTCTGGAGTTGTCCAAAGGTTGCACCTCTTTGGAGAACAATTTCAGCTAAGGTTGATCCTTTGTTAGGTATTTCTGATTGTTTTACCCCTGAAATTTGTATATTAGGGGATTATTCCTCGTTAAGAGTCATAAAACGTAAATATTATATGTCCATTATTGCCATGTCTGTTAAGAAACTTGTACTTAGGCATTGGAAGGATTCATAGGTGCTCTCTTACAATGAGTGGCTTAATAAATTATTAGGGAACCTTAGGACAGAAAAAGCCTGTGCTAATCTCCAGTATAGACTGCCTAAATACAATAGGATTTGGGATCCCCTTCACACCTTGTATTCCATCTAATTTGTTTAAGAACATTGGTCTCGTGGACTGTTAATTCTTACTGATGCTGTAAACTTGGTGGTTTGCGGGGTGGGGGATGGGGTTTGAGGTGGGTGGATGGGGGACAGACACAGTGTATTGTAAAATTTGTACAGTACGATTATTTCCTATGTTCTGTCTCCTTTATGTATGAAAAACTTTCAATAAACTTTAAATTAAAAAAAAAGATGATAACTATTGAATTGTTCTTTAGTCAGTTCCATAACTTATTGCTTGGTAACTTATTTTAGTCAGTTTATTCTTAGGCATAATTGTCCTGTTTCTTTTTGTTATACTTATTCCATTTCTATGTATTATATTCTGTACATTTGTATCTGTTATCTTTTCCCCTGTCTCCTTTCCCCTTCTCCCTTCCCCCAGGATGCATCTGAAAATGAGCTGCTACCAGCTCAGTATGTATCTCCTGGTAAAACCTTTGAAATACATACATACACACACAGACATAGCTAAATAAACCTCTTATCACAATAATGCATTAGCAGCCATTGTGGCTCTGTAGAGAGTTTGTTAGAATATGTGGGGGTAGCTGAGAACTAGTCCTGGCCACATGGGAAGGGATGGAAGGGTGTTACAGGTTTTCCTTTATCTTGGTTTTTGCCCCTGCAAACTTTAAACTTAGTCATAGTAAGTCGAACATTGCCTGGTGCAAAGTTCAAAGCCATAAGGCCAAACTTCAGGAGGCTCACAAAGCTCTAGTATCTACACAGATCTTTGAGCTGTTGAATAAAGGTATACCATTAGAACAGCAAATGAATGTTGTCACTGCAATTAGGGCACTACAACAAGGGTGACAATGACAGGGGTGATCTTGATTTTAGATCGTCCTTCAGTCATACCGCCCTTTGCGCTACATAATTTCTGACCCTCCAGGGCAAGCCCACCACAGAGGAGATTATATTTAGCTGTGGGGGGTTCTGGGAGTGAAGCCCCCTGCATTGGGGGTGTAGGGGGAAAAGCGCCCCACAAAAGCCAACTGTTTCTAGGAGGGGAGCTTTGGTGCTGTAACTCCCAGGAGACATAATGTCTGGTACTATGCTGTTGGGTGGCATGTTGCCTGCACCATAATCAGCATTGGCAGCATGTTTTTTGCACTGACATGGGTGAACCTTGAAGAAACAGCCTTTGTTAAAGTTGAAAGATTTTATATATTTGGTAACTAGAATGACCCTCCAAACATTGCCATTCTCAAGGGTTACCTGGGCTCAATATATAAGACTCGATATATAAGAAAATTGTCAAATTAATCACAATTAATAAAGCATTGGCAACTGTACAAAGAGATCAGTTGCACTGTAGTGTTAGTGGCTCAGTAGGTAGCACACTCGCCTCTGAGGCCGGGAGATCAGAGAGCTGTGGGTTCAGTTCCCACATCTGGCACTTGGGTTAATATCCCAGTACTGACACTGTAGTGCAGCATGAGAGGGGTGCTGCACTTCTGATGTGCCGTCTTTCGGATGAGATGTTAAACCGAGGTCACATCTGCTGGGATTGGTGATAGTTCAGGTGGATGTTAAAGATCCCATGGCACTTATCAAAAAGAGTAGGGGAATTTCCCCGGTGTCCTGGCCAAATTTCCCTCATTCACTAAAAATACCACCAACAGCTTAATCTGGTTCAAGGTCAGTTGGCATTCATCTGTATCCCCTTCCCCTGGGTCATGCCTGAAAATAGGCAGGATTTGTCTAGTGCACTTACCCGGTCAACAAAAGCTAAATAAATAAAAAAAAAATTTAGGTAAACATTTAAAAAGTAGTCATAGTTCTACATTCCACAGGAGACAGAGTGAGAGAGACTGTCACCGTTCTGCAGATTGAAAAGTAAAAATTCTCTGTGCATGACTACATTTTTTATCAGTTAAAGCAATATTATAGTGTCTCATTGAACCCTGTTGTGTATGGAATTTTATGACTTGAATATGCTTGTTGTGCTGCAGTATTGATGCTATAAGGTTGTTGCGCTGCAGTACAGATGTCACTACTGCTGCACAACAACATAAATCATCGTTGTGTATCTTTCGAACATACGAAATTTGCCAGTAGATAAAGGCCTAGAGATCTATCAAGTCTGCTCGAATGTGCAATTAGCACCCCTTATTCTGCAGCTGCCCCTCCCTTCCACCCTTCCCCTCATTAACCCTCCCTTGTCCCATCCCCTTTGAAGCAGTCCACTGTTCTACTGGATACCACTTCAGCAGGTAATGCATTCCACCCAGCCACCACCCTCTCTGTAAAAAGTGTCTCCTCATCTCCCTCCTGAACCTTCCTCCTCCAGTCTCATATCATGGCCCCTGGTGGCCCTCCCCTCCCTTACTTTGAACAGTCCCTCTGTACCCGTCTTGTTTATTCCTTTCATGTATTTAAAGGTTTCAATCATGTCACCCCTGTCTCTCCTGACCTCCAGTGAGTACATGTTCAACTCCTTCAACCTCCTCTCATATGATAAGTCCCCCAGCCCCTTGATCATCTTTGTCGCCTTGCGCTGCACCCCCTCCAGTAACTTAATGTCTCTTTTCAGATACGGGTGCTAGTACTGCATGCAGTACTCAAGGTGTGGTCTAACTAATGACCTATACAGTGGCAGAATCACCTCCTCCCTCCTTGAGGATATATCCCTGCAATACAACCCAGCATTTTGTTGGCCTTTGCAGCTGCCTTCCTACATTGTGCCGAGTTGTTCATTGACCCTGTAATGAGCACACCCAGATCCTTCTCCTCCTCTGTCTGGGCTAGCTGCACTCCCCCCAGCTGGTAACTCCTCCTCCTTGGGTTCTTCATCCCAAAATGCAGCACCTTGCACTTTTTGGCATTAAACCCCAGTTGCCAGGTGTCTGACCAGGTTTCAAGCTTTGCCAGATCATCCTGCAACCCCTGCCATCCCTCTAGGTCATCCACCACCGCGCTTGGTATCATCAGCAAACAGACTGATCTTGCTCTTGATGTCCCATGATATGTCTGCAATAAGTATCCCAAACAACACTGGTCCCAACACTGAGCCCTGTGGAACACCGCTCGTCACTGCCCTTGGGTGTGAGAGCTCCCCACCCACCACCATCCTCTGTTGCCTTCCCTGAAGCCAGTTTCCTACCCATCCCACCAGCTTTGCACCCGCCTCTGTGCCTACTAACTTCCTTCCCAGTCTTCCATGCGCCACAGAGTCGAATGCCTTATTGAAGTCCAGATACAGGACATCCACTGCATGGCCCCTGTCCAGTTGCCTAGTTGCCCAGTCATAGAACTCCACCAGGTTGGTTTGGCAGGATCTGCCACATATGAAGCCATGCTGTCTGCTGTCCTGTAGTCCTTTAGCCTCTAGGAGGGCCACCAGCCTCCTTCAGGATAGTCTCCATTAGCTTACCTATGATGGATGTGAGGCTCACTGGTCTGTAGTTTCCCGGTTCATCCTTGGGGCCACTCTTGTGGAGGGGCACCACATGAGCCATCCTCCAGTCCTGAGGTACACACGCTGAATGTAGTGAGGCATTAAATAGGTCTGCCAAAGGTCCTGCAAGGACCTCTGCCAGCTCCTTCAGTACCCTGGGGTGGATGCCATCTGGGCCTGATGCCTTGTCCACCCTCAGTGCCTTCAAACCCTCTTGAACTCTGCCCTCCATGATTTCCCCATCTGTCACCCCTTCTCCCCCTGTTTCTGCCATTTCCCCACCTTGGGTGTCACCTCTCTTCTCTTTAGTAAATACTGAGCAGAAGTACTCATTTAGTGCTTCCGCCTTATCGCACCCTGCTTCCACCCAACCTCCCTCCTTTCTAATCCTTACTATATGGTCCTTACAGCTCCTTTTCTCCCTGATGTACTTAAAGAAGTCCTTCTCCCCCTTCTTAATGCCTTGTGCCAGCCTGAGTTCCGTAGATGCTTTGGCTCCACTTACTGCCCTTGTCACCTCCTTCGATTCTGTCAAGTACTCCTCCCTGTCCTCCCCCCCCATTTTCTTGTACTTCCTAAAGGCAGCTCTTTTCTTCCTTACCTTTTCCATGACCTTCTTTCTCAACCAGCTCGGTTTCTTAGCCCTAGCCTTCTTGCTCTGGGCTTTGCAGAAGGTTTTGGTTGCCTCCACTATCCCCAGCTTTATGAGCTCCCACCTCTGGTTAGTGTCCATACTAGATTGAATTCTGGCCAGGAACCCTTTTACCACTTCCCCCATCCTCCCAAAGTCGGCCCTCCTGAAGTCCAGACTCTTGTGCCCGATTCCAATCCTTCCTTGCCCATATCCAATGGGAGCCATACTGAGTGGTGGTCACTCCCTGACAGCGGTTCCTCCACTGTAAGTTCTCTCACAAAGTCCCCATTTGCCAGCACAAGGTCAAGGGTATTCCCTAACCTGGTTGGTTCACTGACCATTGCAGCAGGAAGCTGTCCTGGAAGGCATCCAGCAGTACCTGCTCCCTTCTGTTCCTGGTTGTTGGGGTACTCCAGTCCACTCTTGGCATGTTGAAGTCCCCACAATCACCACTACCCTTCTTGCAGGTTCTCCTGATCTGTCCTGCTAGTTCCTTGTCTAACTCCTCCATCTGAGATGGTGGTCTTTACCCTCCCATTCTAAAATCCTATTCTTGGAATCCTGGATTTGCATCCAAAGTGACTCCGTACTACCCTCCTCCCCTTCTTCCCTTACACACTTCAGTCCTTCCTTCACATATAGTGCCACCCTCCCTCCTTTCCCAATCACCCTGTCCCTATGAAATAACCTGTACCCTGGTACAGACAGGTCCCAGTCATTGTATTGGGTGGCCCATGTTTCTGTGATGGCTGCAATGTCCACCTCTCCCTCTGCCATGAGAACCTGTAACTGCAGTTTTCCTCCCAAGGCTCCTAGCATTAAGGGTAACCACCTTCCACCCTTCCCCCTCCCATCCTGCCCTCCTTTCCTAGCATCACCAATAGTACTTGCCATTTGTCCTTTGTCACTGTTATGGGGGGTAAGCTCATATGGTTTCCCAACCTGTGGTCTCTGCATATCTCTTCCCCAATTGCCACCCCCCACTCCTATTTTAAATTCCAAACTTCCTCTATGTACTCCTCCATCCTCTGTTTCTACACTTTCTTTCCCTCATCACTCAAGTGTAATCTGTCCTTGGCAGTGCTGATGAATGAAGACTCTTTTTTTTAAAAATTCAGTCTGAAATACAACTGATCAAGCCCTGCTACCTCTGCCCTCAGTTGGTGATGCAATGTGGGCAGTCAGTAAGAACTGAAACATAGAGGTCAGCTCCTTCTCAAGCTCATTCAGTGAGTGAGCTGGCAGCAGCAGCTGTGGTCGATGATGGCAGCCAGTCCTGAACTGCCTCTCTGGTTTCTCAGGTCAGTTCATTAGTTGCAAGAGAGAGATTGTAGCTTTCACACATCATAGCAAACTTCTTGACACACAATATGTCCATAAGCTATAAAAGACCATGAACAGGCAGCCATACACAAGCATGACCACGTTATCATCTCAAGGTTGCGCTGGCAACAAAGTAGTTAAACTAGTAGTAGTAAAACTTTATCTTTATACAGGGGAAGCGTGTCTTTACGTCAGAGGACCTAGCTTTCAAGACAGTCCTGTTACTACAACACCTCTCTACCAACAACAACACTACCAACATCTCTCACACTTCATTCACGAGGCTTAAGCGGTTGTCATGGCAACTTCCCAATGTCAACAAAAGCTTGTTTAGTATGGTTTCTCATACATTATTCTTTATACAGTTATATAGATGTTAAGAAGAAAAAAAAGACGAGTCCATCGAGTCTGCAGTGATGCTCCTATGTTGTTTTACCCTTCACTTTTGGAGATGCCAGCACCTTGCATTCCTTTTGTTCCTAATTACCCCCATTAAAATGTCTTGTTGCATTGAAACACCAAGATAGTCCTGGTCCTGGTCCAATCACTGGGTATATTGCTCCACCTATCCACCACCTGTTCCATGAAGAAATATTTCCTTTTTTATCATAAGATTCTTTATTAAGATTTTTCAACATTATCATTACAGCTTTCCAAAACAGTGTATTCAATATGGGCAACATACAGTGTAGTAGAAAACACAGATATCTACATTTAACACAGCAATCCTACCCATCACAGGGCATACACCCATGGCAGTATTGCCCCATATCCCCTCCCTGACTGAGCACACCATAACCTGATCCTCTATGTAAGTTCTTTCAGGTGATGCCCATGCTTGTTCAGACAAAGGAGTTCACTGCCTTGCCTCGAGCTACTGTATAGAAGTAGTTGTATGGTCCACTAGAAGTTGCAACATCAACATGACAGTCTCAGATTTTCCAGTGAAAGTTCTGACCAGTGGTGCAAATTAAGGTAGCCCACCCATTTAGCCTTGTAGATCACCTCTTTTCCCACCACTTTATGGGAGAGGTGCTTAAACAATGCCAGCCAGGGAAGGGCCATGTCTGTGCAATTGGAGGAGTATAAACCTCTTAGCTTCCATAACCACAGCCAGGAGTCATTGGAGCTGCACTTGCATAAACCCCGTGCCTGCAGGACCAACCCTCAGATAACTATTTCAGGGGCCTGGAGGACAGTTCTGCCTAGCACCTTGGAACAGTCAGAAAGCACCCTGTTCCAGAATGTTAATAGTACCAGGCAACTCCAAGGAACATGCAGCAGTTCTACCTCTTGCCTCTGACATTGCCAGCATTTGGACTCTGGGAGCAGCCCCAGTTCAAACTGCACCTAAAGGAGTGCAGTACCACTTGTGTAAAATCTTTAATTAAATTAGGCACCCTCTTGTGTCCCAACAGATGGCATGTGCCAGCCACACATGTTCTATGATTCTTCTAGCAGCAGCATGCCCAGGTCCCGCTCCAATAGCTGTTTGCAATTTACCAGTGGGTGTTGTCGTAGATCTCTAAGAGTCTGATAAATATGTACTGTCCTCAAAACCCAAGAGGTAGGATCCTCCCACACCTTGGACAGCCAACACCAGTCCACAGGTGGCAGAGAGGCATTCACAACACCTAGCACAGCTGATCTAAGCAGGAGATATCTCCAAAAATCTGTGTTGGGGAAATCAAACTACTCCCACAGTTGCTGAAAGGACACCAAGACATTGGCCCCCGGAAGGAGGAGATCACCCAGAAACTAGATTCCCTTTTCTTCCCAAGCTTTCCACCATATCACCTTACTGTCTGCCTTGATCTGCAGGTTGTGCCATAGATACACAAGGCATTTAGGGGTCAGTGACTGTCCCTTCCCACAAGCACCCATCTGCAAGGGAACAGCCTGCTTCCAGATTTTATACACCACCTCTATAACTGGGTGGGCCACAAGAGCCGCAAGTCCAATAGAGTACTTGGACACCTACAGCCAGCCAACCTTTGTTCTATCTCCACCCAAGGAGGGGATGTCAGCCTTCCTGGTGTAAACCAGTTAAGAGTCTACTTCATCTGAAATGCCCAGAAATACCCCTTAAACCAGTGAATTCTAATGCCTCTTTGTGTCCAGTGAGCCTGAAGCCTAGTCCTACTCAACCTAAGATGCTTTCCTGCCAACAGAAATTGGCCAATAACCCTGTCTATCAATGCAAATTGTGTGTCATAGAAAAATAGAAACAGAATTTGTGGAGGATAAGGACTGCTTGGCCCACCTAGTCTGCCCCTCTTTTCCCTGCCTATTCTGGCACTGTAGACTCTACCTCATCTCCAGTCACTCACACACACCCCTTTGCTTTGATACCAGTTTTCCTTTTTACCTATCTGATGTGTGTTTGAACTCCATCACAGCTTTTGCCTCTATCTCTTCTGCTGAAAGATCGGGCCATGTATCTACCACCCTCTCAGTGAACAGATACTTCCTCACATCCCTCCTAAACTTCCCCCTCAGACATCACATCATGCCCTCTGATTCTTGTACACCTTCTTTTCTGGAAAATGCTCCTTCCCTGTACTCTATTTACCCCAATGATATACTTAAAGATCTCTATCATGCCCTCCTCCCTCCTTTCTTCCAAGGTTGATATGTTCAGATCCGTTAGTCATCAGGTGTGTCTGACTGGATCTCCCTCCCATGTACCTGTGCTGCCTTGGGTCCTGTAACCTGCTGGAAATAAGGTAGTCTAAGAGTTATTATTCCTGTAAGAGTGACTCCATTAGTTTCCCTACTACTGATGTCAGACTAACCAGCCAGTAGTTGCCAACTTTTTCCCTACTGCCACTCTTATGGAGCGGGAATACATCTGCCCTTTTCCAGTCCTCTGGGACCACCACTGTATCTAGTGAGATACTGACTTGGGCTGTCAGAGGTGCAGCTGGTACCTTCCTGCATGCCTTAAAAACCCTTGAGTGTACCCTCATCCTTTTCCATTTTCTTGTCCACTCTTAGATTCGCAACTCCATGTCCTCATCAGAAATCACCAAGGGTAGATGACCGAAATAGTCAGAAAATGTGGGTTTGGAAAACATTCGTAAAGTCTCTACCTTGCCTACTAGTATTAGGTTCCATTTAAGCCATCTCCAACATTCAACCTCCAGTTCGGTAATCAGGGATACATTATTAGTAGTGACTACATCTGGATTGTGGGTCAGAATTTTAATCTGCAGATACAGTACATTCTCACGTTCTCATCCCACTCCAACTGTGTAGCTTGACAACATTCCTTACTACATCCTGCATTCATAGGTGTAACTGTAATTTTATTCCAGTTTACCTCTGACCCAGAGAGCAGGGCAAATCAATCCAGGGTGGCCTCCAGACATGGGAAGGAGGTGACTTGATTGGAAATGGTCAACAGGAAACTGTCAGCACAGAGGTTAGTGAGATATGGTTAGTTCATCTTCCTAAACTTGCATGCTAATGCTGCCATGGGTATTGGGGCTGCCCCCAGCACCTACAGCTGGTTCAGGAATTTCTGAATATTGCCTTTCCTGACTTCCCTTTTTGAAACCCTTCCTGCATGGGGTGGATAATAGAGGGGATCACCACTTGGAACCTATTGACAAAGGCCTGGGTCAATATTTTATCAGCCAGAATCAAAGAAATGGAGTGACAGCTTGAGTAATCCTGAGTGTCATTCCTCTTGTTAGGTATCACTAAGATGAGGGCTTCAGTGAGGTCAGAGGCAATCTGGTCATAGCATGGGCTTACTAGAGCAATCTGCAGGATATGGGGGATAACCTGTTCAGGAATAAGATGGTATAAATCCAGGGTAGAGCCATCCCTGCCCAGAGCCTTCCCCTTTTCCACACCTTCCAAAGCTGTTCCAAGTTCTCCTACCTCCAGAGGGGCCTCGAGCACCAGCTGCATATCCAGAAGGATCTTGGGTAAGTTGGTGCTACCCAAAAAGGCATCCAAATGAGGAGGGAAAGATCCAATATGCCAAGAAGTATACAGATGTTCATAAAAGGCCTTCATAGTGGCACAGATGTCCTTCTGGGTGACAGCCACAGTGCCATCCAGTCACTGGAGAGCTGAAATCCAGAATTCACTTTCTGCTTTTATAGACAGTCAGCCAGAGGTTTCCCCCTTTTCCCCTGCTTCCCAATACCCATATTTGGATCGTAATATGATCCACTCTGAATGCTGCTGTAGGAGCTGGTTTAACGTGTATTTCACCCCCAGCATTTGTGCTCTCATTTTACTGTTCTGAGTGAGGTCCACCTTATAGATAGTCTCCAGCTGTGTCACTTGTTACTTTAGCAACATCTGGTCCCTAGTCCTGTGCTTTTTTTGGCTGAGAAGGCGATGAGGTGGCTTCATAACTATGCCTTAAAGCCTTCCCACACTGTGGCAGCTGAGACCTCTGGTGATACATTCAGCATAAAATAGAGTCCACCTCTTTCTGGACCCAGTACAGGAATTTGGTGTCAATTAGCAAAAGTGGGTTGCACTTCCATCTCAGAGAGACTGAGAATCTCATTCGTATTCTAAACATTATCGATATAGGGGCATGGTCTGAGATAATAATGGGAGCTATATCTGTGTCTATGACACACTGGGCGGCTTCTGCATGTGACTATCGCTGACCTGAAAGAGACAACAATGTCTAATACAACCAAAACACATCAACCCACATGTGGAGGAGCAACAGGCTCCCAAAAGGAGGAGGATACCCTTGGAAATTTCAGGGAACTCAAATTTCAATTCTTAGAGCCTCACAACAATGGTCTCTGTTACCTCCTCCAGCAGTCACCTGGACCTACATGACAATAAGGGGATGTAAAAATCGTACCACTGGACAACATTGAGCAAGAGCACAGCCAACATTCATGTACTTACCCCATGGCTTCAGCGCCAGTCCAGAAAGCACACGACAGCAGACCTCCCACCACCACCATTCAGGATGTTCCTCCAGCCTTACCCTAGTGCACCCTTCTGCTGTACTGATCCTTGCTGAAACAGGCATTGATTCTTCCCATGGGTCCCTCCAGGATCCCACACTGTGTCAGTCCACATGGGTGAGTGAGGGGGTCGGCAAGGTCAGGGCTGCCAGTGCCAGTAGGCCATTATCCAGGCTGCAGGCAACATCTGTTTTTTCAAAGGCATAGTGGCTTCATCATGAGGGGTGTGGCATTTGCATAAGAGAGGGAAAGGGAAAGGGATCATTGTTTAACCAGGAGTAGCACACTAAGCTTGTTTCCAGATGCGACCTGGGAGCACAAGGGAGTTAAGTGACTTGCTCAGGATCACACAGTATGCAGATAGAAAAGCGGAAAAACAGTGCTCAAGGCAAAAAAGCCAAAATTGGGGGTGCAGTAGCAAAACAAAAAGCAATGCCGAAAGTCACAGAGTAATCACTGCCCAAACCAGTGAGGCAAACAGGCAAATGAGATGCCAAATCACCTGGTACATTGCTGAGTGCAATATTTATTGGTAGATGGTGGAGGGCCAAGAGTAACACAGGAAAAGAACAAAACTCCCCGGCACTTCAAATCACATAGAGTCTTCCTCAGGGGCCCTCCACCATGTACCAATAAATACTGCACATAGCAATGTATCAGGTGATTTGACAGCTCATTTACCTGTTTGCCTCAGTGGTTTGCACAGTGATTACCCTGTGACTTCACACAGTATGCACCTAGGTGGCTGTGGGATTCAAACTCAGGTCCCCAGATCTGCAGCTCAGAGCCTTAACCCACTGCACTATACTGCCTCCTGGGGTGGAAAGGAAGGATGAACTCTCTGAATGGTGCCTACTCCCCTTGCTTTTGCTGCAGCATTTGCTATCCAGCAACTGTCATGACCTTTCCACCTGTCACCGGTTCCTTGTACCAAATTTATTTTTGTGGCAGTTTTGATGGTGCCATTGCTCACCCCCTCCAGTGGGACATGAGGTGTCAATCTCTTCCAGAGGTTTGACTGGACACTAGAGTTCCAGGTCATGCCAGGTCACACCCTGGGTGTGTCTGAAAAATATGTCCACCCTCTACCCCAAGAACTGTGGTGCTTTCAGGGGCTGTAGCTGTGGTTGGAAAGTCAGGCCACATTCTGCGAACATTGACTCAGGCCTCCTAAGGGGAGTGGAAGGTCTGTTCCACACCATTGTGATAAACTCTGAAGCTTGTAAGGTCTTTAAATCAATACCTGATATCAACTGGGCACAGAGTCTCATGAAGATCTGTGTACTCATGTTGCCACTCCATCACATTAGTGGAGAAGTCCTGAGACAGTGAGACTGAGGCCCCTCTCCAGGTCAATGTGCCAGATAGAGGAGTCATTCCTTTGCAGAAAAATGGAGAAGGTAAGCTATGATGAGCCATGTTCTGGAGTGTGATTGTAAGCTGATGTGCAATGACAGTAGCCATTCCACCTCTAGGGGACCTTGTCATGTTGGGGTCACCAACTGTGGGAGCATGTCCTGAAGGAAGCTTTCCATGGAAGGGCCCACTGTGCTCTCCAGGACCACTAAGATTAGAATATTGTTACAGCAACCTCGATTTTCATGGTTCTCTGCCTGCAACCATAGTCTGTAAAGGCAGCTGTCATGGTTGTCCAGCCTGCACATAGATGGTGCATCACATCTTCCACCCCTGCCAGATGATTTTCTGCAGCCTTCACTCAATTTGTTAGGAATCGGATGTCCTCCTTTGGTGTGGCTGGTTTGATCTCATCCATATCCTGGACTAGGGATTCCAGTAGAGAGGTCATATATCCCAGGGATAGAGGTTTGGGCCCAATGCCTGTTGTCATCCTGAAATTAAAGTAATATGTCTCAGCCAAAGCAAAGTTCCACACAGTAAAATAGCAGGTACTGTAAAGAGAAAGTCCCAGTAAAAAGTTCACCTGGTCAGACATGAGGTCCCTCCATCCCACACAGTGCAGCTACACAGCAATTTGAGATGCATGAAATGGAAGGCAGAAATATACAAAACAAGCAGGACTAATGCAGAGCTATGGATTCAGGGCTAATGCAGAGCTATGGATTCAGGCAGACATTTCCTCGGGCTGCTAAACAGAGCCCCCAAGAAATGCTGTCTGAATTCTGATGTTTTTCTTGAATTCGCCCTTCAAGTTTAAGATTGTGTCCATTGTGATGTTTCTTACCTACCTCCTGTGAAGTGCACCCTATTATGTCTATGCATGTTATCTGTATGTTTCTAATATCATCAGCCCCTTCAGTCCTGTCCTCCAGAAAGTACATCTTTAGATTGTCAGTATTTCCCTATATGTCTTACAATGCTTTCCCAGGATTATATTCATAATCCTCTGCTGGATAGTCTCTAACCTCTCCCTGCTCTTCTTTAGATACAGTTTCCAGAATTTCATGCGATACACCAGGTGTGGTCTAACCAGTGACCTGTACAATGGCAACATCACTTCTTTGCTGCAGCTAGAGAAACCCTAACTGATGCATTCCAGCACACTATTAGCATTCTCATATGCATCAGGAAGAGGCTTTTGAACTTATTATCACTTGGACCATAGGTCTCTTTCCTCCTGCGAGTGTTCTACCATGATCCCACTGATGCAATGTTTCATCACCGGTATTTTGCTCACTGTTGTGTTACTTTACACTTTTTTGGCAGTGAACTTCAACTGACAAAGTTTGAACCACTGTGTCAACTTTCTTACATCACTTTTCATGTTACTTATCCCTTCATCAGTATCCACTGTCCAACAGAATTTGGTGTTGTCAGGGAACAGGCTTACTTTACCATGTAATCCCACCCTGATGTCTTTTATATACATGTGAAATAGTATCAGCCCCAGGACAGGGCCATGAAGCACTCCACTTGTGATGCATCTGACATCAGAGAATGTGCCATTCAGAATCATTTGCTGTGTCCTGTCTGTCAACCAGTTCCAGTACACCTTATTAGCCCTGTCCCTAGTCCTAAGTCTTTTACCTTCAGTATAAAACTCATATGCAGCACTGAATCAGAAACCTTGATTAGGCTTTATATAACAGGATTTAAAGAAGAATAAGTATAGTGAAAATCCTTTCTTATAGAAAAAAACATTTGTTTAATATAGTGGACAATCCCCCACCCCCGTGGTGGGCAGAATCAGTAAATTCTGATTTTGTGAACATTTCAAGACATTTCTCAAATTTTGCAACATTTTCTGAACCAACTTTGGTAAAATCCAAATCCTCTGAATGTGTTCTGTGAATTTTCATGCAGTTACACAAACTTTGCTGGCTTAGTTATGGAATGATATATATGAACTATGGCATGATAGTTCTGCAGAATTCCATTCCACAATTTGCAACATCTATCTGCAATACATAAAATCATTTCACAGTTCCATAGATAACAGAGTGACCTGTTCTGCTGTGTTCCATTCCACAATTAAATACATCAGTCAGCAGTACACACATTCATTCTGCTGTTCTAAGTCAGAATTTTGCAAAAGTTGCCAAAGTGCATTCCAAAATTTCTTGAAATCAAAATTCCAACTTTCTCTGTAATTCTGCTTGCACAATTATATTTCACACTACAATACCACCCCCACCCATGTTTATTACTTTTCTAACAATAATACTCATGAAACATACAAGCATGGAAACATAGAAAGCTGCCAACAGAAAAAGACCTATGGTCTTTGAAATACTCTAAAAATAGCATCCAGCTCAGAGTAGTATAAACTGCACAAGTGGTAGGTTCAGAAGTCCATGCCAACAGGGAATTTGCACACCTGGTTGAAAAGTACCCTGACCGTTGACAAAAGCAACTAAATAATTCAGAACACCATGATCTATTAAAGAGAGCAAGAACCTTTGGGTGGCTAATTTTCTCTCTTTCAGTGTTACTGCAATGTAAAAGGCCCAATCATCTATGTTCTGACTTTATTAACATATCAGTGTGCTCCTGATAAGACCAAACACTGTTAAGAGTCTTTCCAAGGTACAGCACCACAAACAGTTTCAGTATGAGATCTGTCCAAAGTGACTACTGCACATCCAAAGAAAAGGCAACGATGCTCTGTTTATTTGGACTGAAAATAAGTATTGTTTTTTTTAGAATCTAAGATTAAAGAGGATAGGAAATCATTTCTACTTGGCAGCTGTTAATAAAGTTCTTCACAGAAATGATATGCATTCCCCTAAAGTACCCATATTTAACAGTACCTGAATAAAAAGTTAAGTGAAAAACTGCATTTTGCATTGTTTTGTTTTTATGGGCAGCATTCTGTTACAGGTTTCTTCATGGAACCAATAATTTGGCATTTTTTCTATGTCACAGTTTGTGTACAGAACTCTAAGCATAGTTCTGACTGGTCAAGTGCTCATAATTAGCATTTTGTACACAAACCGTGTCATAGTAAAAACTCTAAACTACTGGTTCCATGAAAAGAACTGTGCAAATGCTGCCCATAAAAGCAAAACAATGTAAAGTACAGTTTTTCATATTACCTTTTATTCAGGTACAGTTAAATATGAATAATTTAGTCCACTGCATATAATTTCTGAGAATAAGAACTTTATAAACAGCTGCCAATTAGCATATACTGTATTTCCTGCACCCTTTAAATCAGCAGTATTTGTTAGCAAAAATGTATTTCTGACATCCTTAGATTCAGAATTAGCGTCCTTTCAATTTCCTCAGATATTCAAAAACAGCTTTTATAACTATTTGTGTAATTAATGACTCAAGTCATTAAAACTGGTCGCCACACACAATATTTAAGCAGAAGAGAAATAAAAGTAGAATCGTTTTGCTAGGTAAAGATATTGCCTTTGTTAGGCTAATGAAAAGTCAAAGATTCAAGATTTCAAGGCCTATAAGCCTCTTCTTTGGGAATGTTACAAGTAGTGGTGGGCAAAGTGGGCTCAATCCGCTCCGCGAAGTGATTCCCGGAGCAAAGGCGGATCCGAGAATTGCTCCGCAGTAGCAGGCCAGTGCCCGATTATGATGAAGTAACGCAGTCCTTTGAAAAACAATGATTTCATGTTACTCCACCTTCCCAGACCACTACTCCACCAAAATCTTAAGGTGAAGTGCATTAAAACAATGCACTTCCCTTACTTGCCTGTTTTCAAGCCCAGGCTAATTTTGCAGTGATTCATGGGATTTCAGGTCACATGGGCACTATATTGATCTGCACAGCCTCAGTTCAGGGTAGTGTGTGTAGGAAGGAGTAGGAGACAGTGTGCTCTGAGAGCTGTCTGTGATTGAAACCTTCTAAAAGCTGTTAAAAAAGCCTTTTTGCATTTTTTTGGGGGGGCTCAAACTTTAGTTCATCGATTGTAGAAAACCCTCCTGGGCTCATATCATCGAGCATTTTTGTTTCTGTGTGGATTTTGAATGTTAATATACAACATTAAGTGTGTGTAGTGAAAGACAGTGAAAGTATGCTTTGGGGGAGGGGCGTATCTGTGGTGTAGGTAGATTTAAGTTGAAGAAATAGTGATTTCTTTCTTTTTTGGTTATAGTCTTGTTATATAACTGACTGTGTTCTGTGTTAATGTACACACAGTAATACTGTCAGTAATTGTTGAAATTTTCTTGCTGATTGTGTGTTGTGTGGATCTGGTGCAGCAGTTCATAATTTCAGGTTGTTTACAATACATGGCATATTTCTGAACTTTTCAATTTGCTGCACATTACTCGTTCACCATTGCAGACAAACTGTTCTGTGTGAGTGTGTGTGTGTGTGCGGTGTTGCGTGGCATCAAATAATACACATTTTATTGTGCCACAGACTAGTGTAATTGCAGGCGCTGCAGTGTGAACCTGCTATCCACTGCAGCTGCCTGATTTTGTACTGCGATCGTGGTATCTGTTCTTTGTTTTGCTACTTGTATTGCCGTAAAAATCTGCAGTCAATGCTCTCCCCAACCCCCACCGACAAAAGAAATTTTTTACCAGATTGGATTGTTTTTGTGACCTCATCAGCACCACTGGTTACTGAAGTTGTTTTCATTGTGTGACAGACTAGTCTCTATCTGTTGCTGAAGCTACAGTTGTTTTTTTGGCTTCAATTCCAGCGTCCCCCCCAATCAGAGAGTGAAAGTATCAAAATCAAAATTCGGTTATAATATTGTTGTTGATCCCCCAAAATGCCGGCAAAGAGACCTGCAAGCAAAGCTGGTTCTTGCCATGGCAATGCTGGCAGTAAGACAGTCTGTGGGCGTGGCAGTACGCAAACGCAAATGTGCGTTGCTGATATGAGGAAAGGTTTTTCTCCTGCAATGTTTTTTACAGCCCAGTCAGTAGCTTCACTCATAGTTGGAGGAGATGATGTTTTCCCAGCCGGTGGTGTTAGTGGTACTGGTGTTAGCAGTGGTGGTGGTAGTATTAGCATTGGTGCATCAAGTTCAAATTCCAACCGGTGTACTGTATCCAAAAATATTGAGTGTGAAGCAGTGCAAGTGAGTGGCAGCATAGATGATGTCATACTTCCAAGTAACATCCCAGTAACTGAACCTGAGGATTCTGATAATCATGTCAATGATAGCATACAATGTGATATTCCATCCATCGTGGCGGTTAATGTCACGCATTTTCCATGCAGTGATTCACAGTGTGGTGAAAAAATATCAGGTGATGGTGGTGTAGATGATGATGATGAATGTGATGATGATGATGATGTTGCTGTAGTTGCAACATGCAGTATGGAGAGAGGATCACAAATTTAGAAGTCAGTAGACATCTGGAAACAAGCGACCAGTGCACAGTGTGCTTCACAATAAGCACAACCATGGAGACAAGCCATACAAAAACAAGCATACTGGACTTTAGAAGGGCTGACTTTGGCAAAATGGGTGAATACCTGAGGAATACACTAGCAAATGGCCAAAAAGGAGGGTTGGAAGAACAATGGAGACAAATCAAAAGTGCCATCATAGAGGCAACAAGCTTTTGTGTGAAACAAAAGAAAACAAAGCGGAGTAAAAAAACACTATGGTTCTCAAAAGAAGTGGCAGGGAAGGTTAAGGAGAAAAAGGTTGCATTCAAAAAGTATAAGGCATCACAGAAGGAGCATGACAGGGAACTGTATCAATTAAAGCAGAAAGAGCTGGGGAAGGCAGTCAGAATAGCAAAAGCCCAAACTGAGGAAACAATAGCCAAGTCAGTTAAGAAGGGGGAATAAAACCTTTTATAGGTACATTAGGGAGCATATAAAGGTTAAAGGAGGAATAGTGAAGATTAATAAGGGAGAGGGAAGGTGGGCAGAGGGAGACAGTGAAAAGGCAGAGATACTGAATGAATACTTTTTCTAAGTATTCACAAAGGAAGTTGAGGAGGAGTTACCTAAACCAGACAATATAAGCACTCTGGGTAGGGGGGTCAACACCAGTCCATCTACAGAAGAAAGAGTCCTGAAAGAACTCCTAAAACTCAAGGTGGACAAAGCAATGGGGCCTGATGGGATTCACCCCAGAATCCTAAAAGAACTAGGGAGGACCTAGTGACACCACTGACCACACTTTTTAACAAATCATGGGAGGATGGGGTGGTACCTGAGGACTGGAGGAGGGCAGATGTGATTCTCCTTCACAAAAGTGGGAGCAAGGCAGAAGCAGGAAACTACAGACCTGTAAGTTTGACCTCAGTGGTAGGGAAAATGATGGAATCACTTCTGAAAGAAAGAACTGTTGAGTACCTAGAGGTCAGCGGGGCACAGGACCCAACGCAGCATGGATTTACAGCAGGAAGGTCATGTCAGACGAATCTAATAGATTTCTTTGAAAGGGTGACCAAAGTAATAGACCAGGGAGGGGCTGTGGATATGGCCTACCTAGACTTTAGTAAGGCATTTGACACAGTGCCGCACAAAAGATTAATAATCAAGTTAGTCAGCCTGGGAGTGGGTCCCAGGATGGTAGCCTGGGTTGCAAACTGGCTGCACAACAGGACACAGAAGGTAATAGTGAGTGGAACACATTCCGAAGAAAGGGGGGTCACTAGTGGAGTACCTCAGAGCTCACTACTGGGTCCAGTCCTCTTTAACATCTTTATAGGTGACATTGCAGAGGGTCTGGAGGGAAAGGTATGCCTCTTTACAGATGATACAAAGATCTGTAACAGAGCTGATACAAAAGGGGAGGTAGAAAGGATGAGAAGGGACTTGGCAAGGTTGGAGGAATGGTCAGACATATGGCAACTTAGATTCAATGCAAAGAAGTGCAAAGTAATGCACCTGGGAAACAAAAACCCAGGAGAAGAGTACACAATAGCAGGGGAGGTACTAACAACAACAAAAATGGAAAGGGACATAGGGATAGTCATATCAGATGATCTAAAGGTTGGTAAGCAATGTGAGAAGTCAGTAAGGAGAGCCAGGGGGATACTAGGATGCATAGGAAGGGGCATCACAAGTAGAAAAAGGGAAGTGGTTATCCCTCTGTACAGACAGTTGGTGAGACCCCATCTGGAGTACTGTGTGCAGTTCTGGAGACCTCATCTATGCAAGGACATAGACAGGATGGAAGCAGTCCAGAGGAGGGCAACTAAAATGGTGCAGGGTCTGCATCAGAAATCATATGAAGAGAGACTGAGAGAGCTTAATATGTATACTCTTGATGAAAGGAGGGACGGGGGGACATGATAGAAAAGTTCAAGTACCTCAAGGTAATCAACAAAGTCCAGGAGGGTAGCATCTTTCAAAAAAAGAGATGTGTAAGAACAAGGGGACACAATCTAAAGATAAAGTGGGGACGGCTCAGTGGTAATGTGAGGAAATCTTTTTTCACGGAGAGAGTGGTGGATGCATGGAACTGCCTTCCTGGGGAGGTTGTTGGGGCTAAAACAGTGGGGGGAATTCAAACATGCATGGGACAGACACAAGGCAATTGTAGTGGGGGGTGGCAGGAAGTAGGCTGTTGGTTAACTAGAATCTGCAGCTTATCCAGTAGGTAGGGAAATGGGCAAACTGGGTGGGCCAAGTGGTCCTTATCTGCCGTCAAAGTCTATGTTTCTATGCTAGTCCACATGCTAGCATCCAAGCAGACGATGTGGATGTGTGTGACGCTGATGAACATGATGATGATGATGTAATTGACCCCAGTTGGGAACCAGAGAAAAATTAATTTAAAGTGGCTGTGTCTGAGTCTGTTTGCAGGAATCCCCCCATAAAAACTTGTGATTTACTGGTTTAAGTTGATGATGATGACCCAGTAATAAATATGATAGGTAGTTGCGGTGGTCAGTTGCAGTCCAGGTGTGCAGTGCCCGTAACATCAGTACCCCCACTTCAATGCTTAGAATAACAGAATAAGCAACATCATGGACATGTTAAAAGCAGAGCATCACAATCCCTTGTTTGGGATTTTTTTGTTCAAGATGCAAATGATGAGTCAGTTATAATCTGCCAGGTTTGCCATATGCGTGTGAGTTGAGATAAAAAGGGGAGCCATCTGGGCACAGGAGGACAGCATATGCATCTTAAGAATAGGCACTTGGCACTGTGCACAAGCTGGCAGCTAATACCACAGTGGGGTGTTCACCCTCATCACCGGCAACCATAGCAAGCATTTTATCCCCTTCCATGACTGTTAAGTCCAGTAGTAAATTAAACTTGTGCAGTACTGAGGTAATAAGAGCAGAGGATTACTCCAGGCATGATGAGGTGGAGGACCATAATGACTTTGAACTGTTGTCCAGTGCTGGTGAGAATAGCAGTTTTGGTGGTGGTGGTGAATGCAGTATGTCTAGTGCAAGTGGTACATCAACCCCGGTTGGCAAATCTGGCAAAATAACTGCATTTCTGGGTTTGTCATCATCACCTGTGCAACCATCTTCATCAAACGTCCACACTCCACCCCCTGCCAATGCCATTCATCACAGATCACAACCATTTGTGATCACACCCCGTGTAAAACATTTAAGTCAGCCCACGTTACAGTGTTTCTGTGCATAAGCTGAAGTTCCCCCTCAATCATACAGTGTCATGTGAACTTAATGCTGCTGTAGCAGAAATGCTTGCAATTGATCTTTTGCCCTTCTCCTTTATGGAGAATTCTGGGTTCTGGCAGTTTGCTGCACATGCCTGTCCAAAATAGAAAGACCCATCCAGGACATACTTTTCTACCCATGCTGTCCCCGAGTTGTTCCGCACTGTGTCCAACTCAGTAAGACATGCCCTTCAACATTCCTCCTCTCCATGCATCCATTTAAGTATAGATATGTGGACAAGTGGCAAAACAGCAGGGAATTCATATTTGTGTATAACTGCACACTGGGCGCAGGTGCCGGGGGTTGTTTGTGATGTTGGTAGTGTGAATAATCAGTGCAGTAAGATGGATTGTCGCAGTAGCAATCTTCCAGGAATTCGACAGCATGCAACGATTGCTATACGCAATGTGACCTATTCACACACTGGTGAGAATATGTTAGACATGGTACTGACTGAAATTGACAAATGGCTAAACCCTCTGTCCCTGAGAGCTGGGTTCATAGCAAGTGATCATGGGTCAAATGTGGTGAAATGCATCACGAATGGTGGTTTTTTTTGTGTTCCATGCAAGGCCCACTGTTTAAATCTTGTGGTGCTGGAGATTCTGCAGCATCCTGATGTAAAGGAAATGCTGACCATTGCACGATGTATCTGGTCTCACTTTTCAAGATCTGGAAAGGCCCATGACCAACTGCAGCAATTGCAGATACAAAACAGCCTGCCTCAGCACCACTTAAAGCTGGAAGTTGTCAACCGATGGAACTCCACTTTATACATGGCAGAGGTTGTATGAACTATACAAAGCCATCTCAGAATATCCTGTGATGCACACTAGCCGTGACAGTTCCGGGGCCTCCACGTCTATGACAACTGAACAGTGGTGCCTCATGGACTCTGTAATAACAATTTTGCAGCCTTTTGAATATGCCACACAGTCAGTGAGTGGCGAGTCTGTCTCCATTACCCAAGCAATTCCACTGCTGCGGGGGCTGAGGCAGACATTGGAGGATGTACAGCATGGCCTTGATGTTGCCGGAGGCGGTGGTAGCAGTATGTTACTGCAACACATGCTGAGAATATTCGACCAGAATCTTCATGTTGTGAGCATTCATCGTAGTGACAAGTTTGCCATAGCAACAATGCTGGACCCACAATACAAACGTGCAATTGCATCAGTACTGGAGGGAGGGCCTGAACAGGTAAAAAATATCAGTGGTCAACTGGTACGCTTGGTTCATGGGGCTCAGAAGTCACATGCTAAGGTCAGCAAACTTCAGCAGCATATTCCAACTGAAGGTGTACCTGTAGGACTATCTACCATATCCTGCAAGGGAAAGGGGACAGCAGTTCAAGGTGGTCTGTCATCCAAAGTGGCTGGCATCAATCTGCTTTGGGAGGCTTTCTCCCAAGTGGGTATTTGTGAAATAAATAATTCGGGCGAACAGGATGATGCATCAACAACTGGACTTAGTGCGGCTCAGAGAATGGTTGAGTCATATTTTTCTGAAAACAGGCATCTGACAATAACTGAAGATCCTCTTTTGTACTGGAGTGAAAAGGTCAGTAAATGGCCAGAGCTGACTGCAGTGGCACTGAAGTACCTCACATGCCCACCCTCCAGTGTAAGTGTTGAGAGGGTATTCAGCTTAGCAGGTGCAATAGTCAGGGATCGTCAGACAAACCTGTCTCCTGCAAATGTTAGTTTGCTAACATTCATTAAAATGAATGAGATGCACATACCAGCACAGACTGCAACCCTGATATTCATACCCCAGCCTAGTCATAGTGGTTTTGGTGATTTGGAAATGGACCATCCTGGTGGCACTGGTAGTGGCTACCTGAAACGGCCCACCACTGATGTAGATGATGACACAATGGAGAAAGAATTTCCCAGTGGTCAGATTTTAGACATAGATGACTGTGAGGGCACACATGCAACACACAGAAGTAGTTTCATTAAATGACCATGACCATCATTAACAACCGGACTCCAGAAGGATACAGATGAAATCTGTGAAGAAGTAACAAAATCAGAAACCATTACAGACAAACCTGCAAATATGCTTCCCCCCTTACCTACATGTGCTTGAGAGTTATCCATTTCCAATTTCAACACAAAAAATTCTCATTGAGCACTGGAATGTGCACACCAACAGTTTCTGTGACCTGTGATGCAGAACAATACCATGAGTACATGTCCATGTCAACCCTCCTCCTCACCTACAAAATACAAAAACATATATCTATATATATCTACTCACCAAGGCTACTATTAATGTACAGACAAAGGGCACCCTTCCATCCCCTTGAGATGATCACACTGCATTTGCTCGAATCGCCTCGCAGAACACATTGGACAAGCAACAGTATACTCACAGTCATCATTTTATTCTGGGGACTTTGTATGTGCTGAAACACTCCCATTTCACTGTTTTACCACTTGTCAATTTTCTGCACACAAGGAGGATGCATTTTGGGCATGCAGAAAAAATCTGGGGACTCTGTACCACCACTGTGTGCATGACTGAGTGTGCCATTAATTCTGGGGGACTTTGTATGTGTTGAAACACTTCCATTTCACTGTGTTACCACTTGTCAATTTTCTGCACACAAGAAGGATGCATTTTGGGCATGCAGAAAAAAATCTGGGGAACTCTGTGCCACCACTGCGCATATGACTGAGTGCACCATTAATTCTGGGGGACTTTGTATGTGCTGATTCCTGAAACACTCCCATTTCACTGTGTTACCACTTGTCAATTTTCTGCACACAAGGCATGACTGAGTGCGCCATTAATTCTGGGGATGCATTTTGTGTGTTGTGTGATTGTGAGCTCATGATGTCATACTGACATTATCAATTAAAGCAGCATTGCAAGAATGTCATGGCAATTTTGAAGTGTACTTTTTTATGCTACTTTACATTGTCGCAGCCACAAGTTATATCCGAGTCGTGGCTTGAATGATACACTTCTTTTCACAATTTCTGTCTGCTTTACTTAGTTGACTACTCTTTTTCATGTATGGAAACAAAATGAGCACACCTTTCAATATTGTTCTGACCAGGTTTGTATCTATTTGTAGCTGCTTTTCAATAAATATTGTTCTGCTGTGTCATAAAACACTGCCTGCCGCATAACTGTTAATTTACAACAGAAGTGATATATAACAACTAACTAATGTGATGGAGAAAAGCAGAGGAACACAATGACAAAGACCTGGTCAGCACCAATTTAAAAAGAATGCTCCTTTCATTATTTCACACATGAAAAAAGGTAATACAGCAGACTCAACTACTGGAAATTCTCGTATCATTCCAGTCAGTCAGGATGTAAGTAAAGGAAGTTGTAACAGCATTAAAAAATATAGGTCAGAGTTCTCAACAGATTGTTGCGCTGCTGCTTTACAGAGATTCACCACGTTACATAGTTATGGTGTTGCACATAACCTAATACATGGGCGCCTTACTTCCAGGGGAATATTTCTTGCTCCACATAGTGCAATACATTTCTGAGAAAACCGCCTGTAATTTCATTACAGGGTGTCACGTGACGGAGGAATTCCCATCCAGAAAAGCTGCCCACATTCTGCCCAGCTTTCTCAGCAACATTAGGACGTGATGCCAGGGGGAGCGCAGGTGCGCGCTTCACTATAGTGAATGTCCAGCAGCTATCCCAATGTTCCTTTATGTTATAATGGTCAGTTTGAGGTGAAACGTGTGGGCACATTTCCAGTAAGAAGAGCCTTGTCAGTGGAAACGTTCCCACATTTCACCACAAAGTGAACCTGATAACATGAATCGGATTTTAAGTGTTTCACAAACAGCATGAAGTCTGAGCAATGCGAGTATGTTGTGCTAAACTGCATGTGTGCTGTCACTGTTCTTTCCTGTGTGTGCATACATTGTACAGCTGCATGCACACATGTATATGGTAAGACTTGTTGCATTATCAAGAATAAAAATTGAAAAGAATACCTGATGTATATATTATTGGTACCATCAGCGCCAGTGGACTAAGTGATATGATATTTTTTCAGAAGTATCGGGTCACTGTGCACCTCAGTCACTCACAGTGCACACATGACTTTGTGGAGATCACAGCATAAAAACACATGCTCCCCTAAAAGTTATGTGTGCAGTATAGTATATAATGGGACTAAGGTGCACTCTGGCCAGACACCTCTGAAAAAGTATCATACCACTTAGTTCATTGATGATGATGACAATAAAACATACCGTATTCTGCTCGCTATACTTTCTAGCATAAACACTGCCTGCAACAAGTCAGCAACAGTAATATATGTTTGCAACACGCAGCACAATGTCTGATGTCACACACACACACACAGGAAACAACACTGACTACACACATGCAGTTTTACACATCATACTTGCACTGCTCACAACAGCTTGTCCAAAAGCACTCCAAAACAAAAAGTAAACATTACTGAGGCACTGCAACTACAGAAGGGAAAATGTGTATTATTAAACAACAACAAAAACAAAACACACAAAAACAGTACAGCACAATAGTGGGGGGGGGGTCCAGAAAACAATCCCTTAATGTGGCCTTGGGATGCCATGGTGGTCCAGCAGCAGGTGCAGCATTGTGAGTATTTGCTGCTGCTGTTGTTGGATTGTATTGACCTGCTGCTGCACAGCACAGCACCTACCCTCTCATTATTCTCCTCCAGGGCCACCCACACCAGGACAATGTTGGCCTCTGTTGCAGGGACTGTCCAACCACAGTCGATGCCTAGCCTTCACCTGGTGGCCGCACTCACTCTCACACTCCCAGACACACACACACACACACACACACACACACACTGACACACACAGTCACACACACACAGAACAAAACAAAACTTATAAAAAAAAATTCACAACAAAAAAAATCACAAATACAATGCAAAAACTAAATAAAGATATAGCTTTTAAAAAAGCTGTTGTTTTCAGACACAAAGGCAATAAAGCACTTTCTAGTGACTCAAAACTGCTCTCCTCTCAACAAAGCCTTCTCCCTCTATGACTGCAAAGGAGAAAGTGAAACTGCTTCTCTGACTCACTTCCTTCCTGCCTGCTAAAGCATGTGACTTATAGTACTGTAAGCCATGTGATGTGTGGGGGGCTGCCTATTTATTTGTCACTTCGCCTTACTTTGCGATAAGGCATAATGACAATGAGAAGTAATGAGAATGCAAAGTGAGCACTTTGCACTAGCCACTTCGCGTTGTGCTCCGCCAATGCGAAGTGCCCACTTCACGTTCACTTCGCCAGCGGATTAAAAATTTGCTGCATCTCTAGTTACAAGGTAGGCTGAAGTGCCATTTGTGGGATCTTGGTGTTGATTAGTAATGCAAGAAATAAAGAAGAAAAAACTCCAATGGTTTAAGTAAACTCTGTAGTGCTAATTACTATCAAAGCAGTAGGAATAAGGTCACTATTTACATTCCAGCTGTTGTCACAGTATATACAGGAACTTGTTTTTTTAAACATACAGACAAAAAGACATTAAAACATTAGGGTTAAAACAAGCTTAGTAATGGTGATTTACATCAAACAGGGGTAAAGCAGAAGGTGTTATGAAAGTGTTTATGTATGACCTTTTATTATGTGGCAGTCCAGTTGCTGTCTGTTTCATAGCAAGGGAAATGGTAGTTTACTCACCTGGTAAAGGTGATTGCATGAACATCACCTTACAGCATCCCCCATCCATTACCATCTGGGTTTACATCCATCTCATAGGCTAGTGATGTACATGTGACCAGATGTTAGAAATCCGATCTGCCTAGGTCCTGCTGTGTCCTTCTGTTCTCCAGTTCATGTCTTCCAAAGCTGTAGGAGTCTAAATAACTAATGGGAAAAACATTTAGGTTAAATATGGCCCTTAGGCCGCATTCTGTAGTCTGAAAAATGCATTCTGTAAGGTTGGATGTTAGGTATTATGTGTGTTTAATTCTTATTATTTACATGTTATAAGAAACCAGCCTGCACGGCATGCTGGGTCAATAACAGGCTTTACAGTGTTGGTGCTGGTGTGCTCTGCATTTGTGATCCTAACCGGGGCGTTCTACCATTTTTATACCCGGGTTGGGCTGGGGATGCTGTAAGGTGATGTTCATGCAATCACCTTTACCAGGTAAGTAAACTACCATTGCATATCAAATCACCTTACAGCATCCCCCATCCATTACCATCTGCGTGCTAATAAGCAGTAAAAGTGAGAACAGGGTGGGGTAGGCAGCCCGGTTAGGTGCCTGAATGTGCCAATAGTACCTTTCTTGCAAAATTTGACTTTTCTATATTTGTTATGTCTAATCTGTACTGTCTGGTAAAGGGGTGAATGGATGACCATGTAGCAACTACACAAATGTCGTGGACCAAAGCTCTGTTCAATTCCACCAAAGAAGTTGATATTGCCCGGGTTGAGTGGGCGGTAAAGTGAGGGGGCTGCAGTAGGCACTGAAGTCTGTATGCCTCTGTAATAGTCTGCCTAATCCATTGCACAAGTGTGGATTGTGCCGCTGCCTGGCCCTTTCTATGGCCCATCGCTACTACAAAGAGTGTGTCGGTTAATCTGAAGTCCTTTGTTCTGTCCAAGTATATTGTAATGATCCTCTTCATGTCCCACTATGTGATGGGATCATCATGCTTGTCAATGTTCTGGCGGCTCC
This sequence comes from Neoceratodus forsteri, assembly GCA_016271365.2. NCBI lineage: Eukaryota > Metazoa > Chordata > Ceratodontiformes > Ceratodontidae > Neoceratodus > Neoceratodus forsteri. The sequence goes on from CM057452.1 coordinate 829,712,287, forward strand.
AGGCAGGGAGCTCGATGGTTTGTGCCATGAGAAAGGGGGTTGCCATCTTAGGAATGAAGGATGGGTCCTGTCTTAATGTGACTCCATCATTGTGGAATATGAGAAATGGGGGTTTGCATGACAGGGCCCTGATTTCACTTAACCTCCTTGCCGAGCATACTGCTACTAAGAATGCTGTCTTGAATGATAACCACTTCAGTTCTGCAGAGTGAAGTGGTTTGAACAGTGGTTGTGCCAGCGCTTCTAGTACTGTGTTATGGTCCCAAGGTGCAACCGGTTGCTTATGTATTGGGCGAATATTGGCTGCAGCCTTCAAGAATCTAAGGACATCTGGGTGTGAGCCAGGTGTGGAGTTGTCTATGAGTCCAACAGCCATGCCAATTGCTGCTGCTTGTACTCTCAGGGAGGACATGGAGAGTCTTTTGTCTAGACCTTGTTGTAAGAAAGGCAGGATGTGTTGTAATTGTATCAGTTGTTCTATTATGCGGTGGTCCGTCAACCACCTTTGAAATATTTCTTATTGGCGGGTGTAGGTATTGGTTGTTGATTGGTGTCTGGACTGGAGCATGGTATTGACTACCCTTGAGACATAGCCTCTATTCAGTAGTCTCTGTCTGTCAGCAGCCAGGCCGTGAGGTGCAGGATTTTACGTCCAGGTGCTTGATTGGCCCTTGGGTCAGTAGGTCTGAGTGGAGCGGTAGCATCCAGGGGGAGTCTATCGCTATGGACACTAGGGTGGCGAATCAGTGTCGCCTGGGCCAGTATGGTGCTATTAGCACTACCATGACTTGAGAGAGACAGACTTTGTTCAGGGTCTGCTGGAGGAGTGGTATTGGTGGGAAAATGTATGCCCTTTCGAAAGACCAGATTTGTGAGAGGGCGTCTGTCCCGGTGGCTTCTGGCTCGTTGAACCTTGAAAAGAGGTTCGGGAGTTGAGTGTTGTTTGCTGTAGCCATTAGGTCCATTTGCAGTTGTCCCCAGCAGTGGTTGATTTGCTGGAATATCTTGCTGTGTAGAGACCATTCTCCCGGGGCTATGTTCTGTCTGCTCAGCCAATCAGCCTGGATATTCAGTTTCCCTGCCAAGTGGGTGGCGGTGATGAAGCATAGGTTGGTCTGAGCCCAGTTTAGGACTTTCCTTGTTTCTTGTAGGAGTTGAAGACTCCTTGTTCATCCCTGGTTTTTGATGTATGCCACTGTCGACCTATTGTTCGACCTTATGAGTACTCTCTTTCCATGGATTTGTCTCCAGAAGCGATGCAGAGCGTGGTATACTGCTTTCATCTCCAGAACGTTTATTGATCTCTTCAATTCCAACTGGGACCATTTGCCTTGCGCTGGGATATGGTTCATGGTAGCTCCCCACCCCATGAGGCTTGCGTCTGTATCAATAACGATGTCATGGTCTGTGTTCAGTGTTTCCGCCCTGGTGATATTGTGATGGTTGGTCCACCAGAGTAGGGATTTCCTGGCTGCTGGTGTTAGTGTGACTGTTCTAGACAGGTCATGGTGCAGCCGGTGTCCCTCCTGAATTGCTAGTATTTGCAGTGAACACATGTTCCATAATTCCCAGGGTATCAGACCTATGGAAGAGGCCATGGATCTGAGGGCCTGGAGGAGAGTCGATAGGGTGGTAGTCTGGCTGATGGCCAGGTCTTGGGCCTGGGAAGTGACCTTGTGTGCTCTCTTGTGGGAGGGCTTGGCGATGTTTGCCTCAGAGTCTATAATGGCCCTGAGGTGTTCTATGGTTTGGCATGGGGTCAGGGAACTCTTCTTCCAACTGATCACCCAACCGTGATCTTGTAGGGTTGCACTACTAGACACGTGTGTTGATGCTCTAGTTGGGGTGTTCTGGCCCTGATTAGCCAGTCATCTAAGTAGGGAATTATGTGAATGCCCTTCTGCCTGAGGGTGGCCACCACCACAACCGAGATCTTGGTGAATACTCTGGGAGCTGATGCCAGGCCAAAGGGGAGAGTCTGGTACTAGTAGTGTTGACCCATGATTTTGAATCGTAGGAACCTGAAGTGAGCGGGTCTGATTGATATGTGCAGATATGCATCCTTCATGTCTAGTGAGGTCATGTAGTCTCCATGCTGTATGGAGTGGAGTGTGGTTTTTAGGGTCTTCCTCTTGAATTTTTTGTATCTTATGAACTGATTCAGAAACTTGAGGTCGAGCACTGGACACATGTCTCCAGACTTTTTTGGTACCAAAAAGAAAATGGAATATATCCCTTGGTCGCTTTCTTCTTGGGGCATGGGGGATATTGCCCAGTTTGCTAATAAACCCTGGAGTGTCAATTTCATTGCTAACATCTTTGCTGGTTGTCATGATACTTGGATACCACTGTTCTGTTCAGGATTGGCTTCTGATTGAATTCTATTGCGTAACCTTGTGTGATAGCCTCCATAACCCATCTGTCGGTTGTTGTTCTGTTCCAGATGTGTGTGAATTGGAGGAGTCTTGCTCCAATTGGAGGATAGTTGGCAAACATTGTCGGTAGCGGGAACAGGTATTTGAGCGAGTCATTGGAGTAGAGCTGTCTCCGAGTGTTGCGGAAGTTGGAGCTTCCCCTTTGAGTCCTTCCTCTAGGTCTTCCCCTACTGGAGTTTGTGAAGTAGGATGGCTTGAAGGAATAGGTTTTGTTTTGGGAGTAATGGTTCATTTGGCACCTGTCTTGCTTTCTCCTGTAGGGCTGAAACCGTCTCCGAAAGGAAGGAAGGTATGTCTGTTTTGAGCACTGTCCCTTGTCCAGGGTCTTACCATCGCCCTTTTGTATTACATATTTCTCCAGGCCTTCCCCGAAGATGAGGCTGCCTTTAAACAGCAGCTTATTTAGCATTGCTTTTGATTCTGAGTCTGCGTTCCAGATTTTCATCCAGAGCAGTCTCCTGGCTCAGTTTGATAGCATAGCCAGGCATGCAATTATCTTGAGCACATCGATTGATGCATCTGCCACATATCTGGTGGCTGGTATGGCATACTCGATGATGTCAGCCTGCTTGGATTTTGGGTCCAGGGTCAGTGCCAGTTCCTCCAACCATGTCACTAGGGCTTGAGATGTGTAGGTTCCCACTGTATTGGCTCAGCAGGCAAGGCCGATCATCTTGAAGCCTCTTTTCATGAACTTCTCTAGTTTCCTATCTGTGGGGTCCCTTAGTGGTGTGTTTGTTTCAGATGGTAAGATTGTCTTCTTACAGAGCCCGGTGACCTGGTGGTTGACCATGGGTGGGGTACACCAGATTTTATTGGTGTCCTCTTGCATGGGATAGAATCTGTCAAAAGTTTTCCTCTCCGATATCTGAGAGGGATCCTGTGACTCCCATTCCTTGGTGATAACCTTGGATAGGGACTAGCAGATTGAGAAATATTCATCCCTTTTTTGCTTGGATCTAATAAGGGGATTTAGTTTGGATTGCTGCTGGGGATCCTGGAAATGAAAGCCCAGTGTCTCGTTCACTGCTCTTAGGAGCTGTGACTGGGATTCAGTTGCCGCCAGCTTCTTGGTGAGGGTGAGTTCCTCCTCTTCCATGGGGGTGTCTTTCCCGTCCGAGTCTGAAGAATCCAAGTCATCTGAGGTGGTATTGGGCTGACAGATGCTGTCATCATCCTTGGACGACAAAGAAGTTTGCCCTGCTTTGTCCTTATTTTTTGTACTTGTGAGATCTGGTCCTGACAGCTTTGAGAGTGCTTCTACTCTCTCAAGAATTTTGAGCATAACGGCCTGCTGAGTTTTAAAGAAGTCTTTAGCCATAGCAGGTAGTTCTTCCAGTCCTACGTCTGTACCCTCCATGCCTTGGTAAGCCTCTTGATCCTGCTCGTCATGTGGGCTGGACCTTACCTGTTGGGTGGCGCACGTGGGGGCAACAAAGGCACGATTGGTTGGGGAATAGGGCAATTTGGCAAGACTTGCATTTCTTCATCTTGGCCATGGGGATCTGCAAGTAAAGGGAGACAGATAGGGTGTATGAGGACTCAGGAGGTTTGTCAAAGAATCCATCTATATAGATCCATCTATATATATATATATATATATATATATATTTATATACACATATATATCATATATATCTATATATTCATATATACTAATAACTCTGGGTCTTGGAGGGGCACTTTCGGGTCTGCAGACCGTATAGAACAACTTGACTGGTGCCAGAATGTTATTCAGCATAGTTTTGAGGTATTCCTGAAGGGGGCATGCTGTTATTGTGCGATCGCTGCCTTAAGATGACAACGGGATTGTAGGGGTTTTGGCAGTAGTAGGAGCGCTTATGCTCATGCCGTTGTTCTGTGGACCATGGCGTAACGATCCGACCAGAGGACGCCCAGAACAGGGCAGTCGGTAGTGGACTAGCCATCGGAAGTAGGGGAGCAGTCATGAGAATTCGACCAGATGGCACCCAGAGCACAGAGGAGTATTCAGGGCCTGCGATTTGCCTGCCAAGCTGATGGGGCTTGTGCAAGACTGGAGCGGAGGCAGCATCACTGAATACGACCATTCAGGTATTAAAATGATTAATTGCACAGTCTTCAGTGGGGGTCCCAGCGCATCAGTAGGGTCGGCTCGCAAGGGGACCCTACCTGCATTGGGGAATCCTGGGATTGCTCGAAAGGGGTCCCAAGTTCATGCCCATGGTAAAGGTGAAGGGAGAAGGGGGGGAACAGCTTGACTGGTGCTTTTAAATCTCCAGATGCTGGCGTGAGTTGTAACTGGGGATAGTTTTACTAAAATAAAGACTAAGGCTGCCATCAGATTATTGAGGGAGGAGAATACCTCTATTTCCTGGTACTCACTACGCTAATGCCACAAATGACCAGGGGTCACAAGTTCCTGCCTACAGTGAAGTGAAGGGAAGGGGGGGGCATTGACATGCAGCGCCATTTTTAAACTTCCAGACGCCAGCATGTTGTAATCCTACTACAAACTAAGACTGCCACCGGTTCATAGAAAAAGGAGCAATATCCCTCTTTCTTCATACTTGCTATGCTAAGGCCATAAACAACAAGCTATGCTGCAGGTAGAGCAACATATCACCATGCGGAGATGCAGATAGCAGAGAGTCTATTAAGTGGTTAGTATTGGTTAATAACGTCCTAGAACTGAGCCAATCATAGCTAACTGTAATTGCTGAAACTTTTTTCAATGCAGTATGGCATTAAATGCAGAACAACTTGTAATGATCATAATGTTTCCTTTTTTTTTTAATACAGTACTAAATGCAGAGCTTCAGTAAAGACCTTAGAGAACATTTTACATTGCATCGCAGAGCAGCTACCATTTTCAGCAACTGCCTGCTCCAAACTATTAATGGCAATATCAGGAAATTAATTCAGCTGGATTGTCTTACCTCTGTAAGTGTTGATGAGGAGCTAGGCAAGCTGCGTGCAGCCTCTGCGATGCACATGAAGGAACTGGAGAAAAGAGGGACACAGCAGGACCTAGGCAGATCGGATTTCTAACATCTGGTCACATGTGCATCACTAGCCTATGAGATGGACGTAAACCCAGATGGTAATGGATGGGGGATGCTGTAAGGTAATGTGATATGCAATGTTCATCTGTGCAAAGTTCAAAGACTGTTAAGCAGTAGGACATGAAACCTGTCTTTACTGAAGTTAGATGTCACGTTATAGTTAAATATGTTTTGCCACAGGACAGAGATACACATATCAGATAATTTGAAAAAAAAAATCATTATGACTGAATGGGCCAAGATTGTGTAATTTTACTAAAAAGATGATCATGATTAAATTAAACGCTTTTGTTGAATAAGTAAAAAATAGATGCAGTAATAGTGTCAGTGTCAAAAGCATTGTGTAAGAAGTCAGTGAGACCCAATAAAGCACTTTGTGCTGTATCTGGCTTGAAGGCCATACTGAATTAAGATAAGAATCTAAGAATTGCTTAAAAATTTAACATTTACTTCATGTTTCAAAAGATTGGCCAATGAGAAGCTAAGAAATTGACCTATAATTATCCACTGAGGTCTTGCTACCACCTTTGAAAATGGGCACAGTGGTGGCTTGCTTCCAAATCATAGAAGCTGTTTGGGTGCAGAGAGATGGGTTAATTATTTTATAATGTATGGTCAAACGTTGTTATCTGCCAAATTATAGCATTTAACAGGGTTGTTATACCATCGATGTGACATCACTATGTTATTAACCCATCGATGGTATGTCGCATTAATGGTATAACAACGAGAAATGACCTGTACATGCGTGTTTCCCGAACCACAGGCCTTACTGAACAGGCCGCAGCGGTTACAGCCTGACCTGGTGAGAAGTTAAAAGTAAGGATCCAGACCACAAATTGTTTTTTTTTTTTTGTTGTTTTGTTTAAACTGATTGGACTGAAGCCCATACACTATGAAAGACAATGTATGGGCATCGATCAACCACACTATTCTCGCTTTTCTTGGTTGTTCATGACAACTTAAGAAAACCTCTTGAGCTGTGCACTTGAGGTTTATCTAAGTTGTCATGCCAACCTCTCAAAGCCATAATAGTGTGGATGTTCATTGATGCCCATACATTATCCTCTATACACAGAGGTAAAGCCAGTTCTCCCTCAGCTATTCTTGTAAGTCTCATACCTATGCCATCCAGATCTTCTTTTGTATCACAAATCAGTTAAGGTATTTCAAAACTACTTTAGCGGTGACAACCTTAAAGTAAAACCTGGCTTGTTCATTGATGGCATAGGCATGAGACTCTGTGGGATCATAATATGTATTATTCGCGACAGATGCACATGCTAGTCTTTCCAGAGCTAAAATGTTTAAAAAAACAACGCTAATCAAGCTGGATCAGTGATCATTTTCCATTGATCTGAAGTAAATTAGGAACAGTTTTAAATGATCAACCCAGTACTATATTTAGAGTCTGCCAGAGTCTGAAAGAATTTGGCAGGTTTTCAGTCACCTTATTTAAAAGTTTAGTTGATTTTGTCTAGCAAAGGTTTCCATTTGTTTGGCAGTACACGGTACTAAATATGATCTGTTTAATCTACAGTTCTATGATATTTAAGCCATAGATTATCTCTGCTTTTCATAACAGTTAATTTAGCAGTAACCCATTATAATTCGTGACATGCCTTTTACCCCATTGGAAAAATGATGTGTTATTTATCCATAAGGCAACTTTTGAATCCATACTGCTCCCTGCTTAATCAATTTTGAAATAAATAGACTAATTAATTAGTTATGACATCACCAACTGAAATATTTAAATTTCCTACCTAAGCCTGAAAACCAGATATTTGCACGAAAAGGATTTTATAGCAGTTTAAGCTCCCCCCCCACCACCAAATAAATGATAATTTTTATGTTTAGAAATAAGACATTCATAGAAAACATTTTTCTCAAAGGAGTGGGGCTCTCAGACTTCGCAGTTAGTTGGTTGCATTCTTATCTTGAGGGTAAGTCCCAAGTACAAGCAATGGAGCCTCCTTTTCCCCCTTCACTTCCAGTCTCCACTGGTGTTCACCATGGTCCTGTCTTGAGCCTGATTCTTTCAGCATTTTCTTAAATGACCTCCCTAATGCCTCTACCTCTGTATCCATTCACACGTGTGCTGACAATACAGTGAAGTATATCTCTGATGCCTCTACTTCTGACCCAGTTAATCACCTTCAGCTGGATTACACCAACATCCAATATTGGTTTTATGATAATAAAATGTCCCTCAATGCCAGAAAATGGTCTTTTTGTCCTTTAGCGCCAGGCAGAGGTTGGACAGACTCATCCCCCACCTCTCCTTCAAATACCCTGTATAGCGTCTTGATAGATAATGGTTTCCTCCCTCAAATTCCTTGGGTTTTGGTTGACCATCTATTTGACTTTTCTGTGCAAACTCAATCCCACACTTGTAGCTCCTTGCAGGATAAAGCAAGCATGCTGCTTCCTGCCCAAAGAGAAATCCTTTGAAATTGATCCTCCTTATATTAGGCTATGGCAGCATTGTCTATAGTCCTGTTCGTAAGTCCATTCTGACCTTACTGGACTCCATCATTCACCCCTTATGTCACTTTGCACTAAACTTTCCCCCTCACACCCACGATTGTTCTCTTTATTCCTCTCTCTCCATTTCCTCCCTTGAAGCCATGCATCTCTTTCACTGTGCCTCATTTATTTCCAGATTCTACTTTGGCTATCTCTCTCCACCCCCCACCTTACCTCACTCTGTTTGTCCACTTTTGTCCCCGCTTACTCCCTCCATAACTTTGACCCTAGATCCTTCTCCGTTCCTTATATGAACTCTTCTGTTGGCAAAGCACTTTTCTTTTTCTTGTTCTCTAAACTCTGGACTTCCCCTCCTCTTGCTATCCCTCAGCATGGTTTCCAAAAAGGGAAATCTTGTACAACAAATTTGATTGCGTTTTATGAGACCATAAGTGCTAGTCTAGATGGAAAGTGCGAATCAGATGTGATTCTGATGGACTTCTCCAAAGCTTTCAACAAAGTACCACATATGAACTTAGTAAACAAATTGATTACTTTGGGGTTCAGTAGTATTCGGTTAGATGGATCAAAAACTGGTTAACAGAATGGGTGCAAAGGATTAAATTATATGGTTCACTGTCTGACAGCACAGAGGTTACAAGTGGGGTGCTTCAGGGGTCGATTTTTGGTCCGGTTCTCTTTGGAGTTTACATTTGTGACATCCAACAAAATATTAAAAATAAATTAGTTAAATTTGCAGATGACTTAAAAATAGGTGGGGAGGTAAATTCCTTTTCAAAACATATATCTATTGTTAATGATCTAAACAATATCAAGATATGGGCCAATGAGAACGGAATGCAGTTTAATACTGAAAAATGTGTAGTCCTGCATTTTGGACATAAAAACCCAAAATATAAATATAAATTAGGTAATCAGATCTTAAGGGCAGCATCATTGGAACATGACCTGGGGGTTGTAGTATCTACCTCCTTCACCTCTACTGAGCATTGTAGACAGGTCACTTTTAAGGCTAGGGGTATCATTAAAAGGATAAAACATTCCTTTGTCAGTAGATCTGAACAATTCAATTCAATTCAATTCATCTTTATTTTTAAAAGGCGCTTTTCTTAAAACCAAAGCGCCTGTACAAATTCACAAAACAATAAATACAATAAAATTAAAACTAATATAAATCCTTAAAAGCTATGCTAAAAAGGTGGGTCTTCAAAGCTCCTTTAAAACTAAGGACGGTCGGGCAATTTTGCACCTGGCGAGTGAAATTCCAAGAGTCGGTGCCATAAAACTAAGCGATCTAGCACCTGATGTTTTCAAACGAACCTAGGAATCTCTAACAATCCTCATCAGTGGATCGGAGGGAGCGGGAGGGACAGTAGGGGCAAAGGAGCTCTTTCAGGTAGGTAGGTCCCAGATCATGTGGGGCTTTATAGGTCAGTAAACCGACCTTGAGGTGATTGCCAAAACACTGGCAGCCAGTGCAGTCCATGAAGCACAGGCATTATATGGCTGGATCAGATCCAGTCAACAACCTGGCTGCCGCATTCTGCACTAGCTGCAGACGGCGAAGTTCAACCCCCGATAGCCCTAGGTATAGGGAATTACAGTAGTCAAGACGGGAGGTAAGGAAGGCGTGGATCAATGTTAGGAGGTCCTCTGGAGGAACCAGGTGCTTCACCCTGGCAATATTCCTCAGATGGAAAAAGGAAGTTTTGACCACCGCTGACAACTGAGATTTAAGTGTCAGACAGTCGTCAATTATTACGCCAAGATTCCGCACCTGATCTGAGGTCGCCAGTTGAACACCTCCAAACCATAAGCCTGAGGGTGATCCCTCCGGCAGACCCACCTCACAGCGGCCTTTGTCCACAACCAACACCTCAGTTTTCTCCGGGTTTAACCTCAGCCAACTCCCATTCATCCAGTCTTGGATTTCTGCAAGGCAGTTATTAAATACCGACAAGGCAGCGTCCTGGCCGGGCACGAAAGACATATACAGCTGGGTATCATCTGCATAGCAATGAAAACCCAAACTGTATCATCTAATAATCACCTCTAACGGCAGCATATACACCGCAAACAACATAGGCGCTAAGATAGAACCCTCGGTACCCGCAGGATAGGAAAGGATGCCGAGAAAAAATTCTGACACCACTCTCTGAGTCCTACCTGAGGTAAGATCAAAACCATCTGAGGACCGTACCAGACAGTCCACAGACAGACCGCAAATGGTCTAACAGCACACCATGGTCAATGGTGTCAACGCTACAGAGAGATCCAGTAGTACCAAGATGGGCGGGTCCTACAATCTCTCGCTATTGGAGAGTCATTTAGTACCCGTACAAGCGCTGTCTCGGTACTATGCCTTTCCTAAATCCAGACTGGAAGAATCATAGATATTGTTGTTGGTCAGATGATCCTCCAACTGCACTCGACCACTTTCTCATTAACTTTACCCACAAAGGGTAAGTTAGAGTCTAGTCTGTAATTTGCTAGACAATCTGGATCTAAGGAGGATTTCTTTAATAGAGGCTTAACTATAGCCTCTTTAAGGAGATCTGGAAAGATCCCCCTCTCCAAAGACTTCCAGACAATTAAAGCCAGGACTAGGCCGATTTTATCCACACAACCCACTAAAAGGCGTGTGGGGCCAGGGTCCAAATCACAGCTAGTCGGTCGCAGCGTTCGAATGATCATCACAACATCATCGATTGTGGGAAGGCTGAAGTCAGACCATCTAAACCGGGTGTTCGACATCTCCTGCCGACCACCATCACTCCCGTTGGGGAGGGAAGAGCGAATATCCGATCTGATTTTGACAACCTTATCTGCAAAGAAAAGAGCAAGTTCATCACACCATTCTTGAGATAAGGCTCTTCTGGGCTGAAGACAGACTGGATTGCACAGTCTGTCCACAGTCTGAAAGAGCCGAGCTGGTCTATTCCGTGCAGCCGCTACCTCTCTGGACAGGAACTCTGCCTTCTTACGAGAGATTGCAGATTGATAGGCCAGATAATGGTCCATCAAACTAAGCCTGTCATCATCAAGACCGGACCTCCTCCAATGACTCTCCAGCCTTCGTCCAACCCTCCTCAGCTCCCTCATGGTCTCATCAAACCAAGGAGACCTGGGGCGAGGAGTAAGAGGATGAACACGAACTGGTGCAATAGAATCCAGGGCCCCTGTCACTGCCTCATTATAAGCATGTACCAGGTCACCTGGATCTAAGCAATCTATCGGTAGGCTTGATAGGTCCAATACCGCCATCAGGTCATCTGGGGATACACCCCTCAAAGGACGGTATCGGACCATCTCCAAAGGGGCAGACCTAACAGGGGTGGCCTCAAAACTGAACCTAATGGGGTGATGGTCAGACCATCCGACCGGTTCCACCACCAAGTCGGATATCCCCATCCCCCAGAAGGAACACCAGGTCCAATGAGTGTCCACCAATATGGGTCGAGGAGGAAACCACCTGTGTGAAGCCCAATGATATCATCAACTGGAGGAAGTCTTGACCAAATTGAGAGAATTCATCATCGACCCAAGCATTGAAATCCCCCAGAACCAACCATCTGGGGGACCCCAACGTCAGGTCGACAATGAAGTCTGCGACTTCCTGCAGGAAAACATTCTCGTCACCTGGTGGATGGTATACGAGAAGTATCCTGCACCCCACACCCTAGCCAGAATACACTCAAAGGATCTGGTGACTCCGGCCGGTACCTCCACCAGGCCCAGTTCTGACTTAAAACATATGGCAACACCCCGGCCCCTACGATCCTGCCTCGGGCGGTGTATCACCAGTACCCAGCTGGAACTGCTGTGGCTAAACTGGCCCAGCATTTTCATCCAGCTAAGTCTCGTGATGCACGCCAGGTCAGATGACCCAACAAGATCGGCTACAACAGCCGCCTTGTTTTTAATAGACCTGGCATTGCATAACACCGCCTCGAGTAGGACAAACCTCCGATAATGACCGCCTACGGCTGATCCGAATCAGAACCCTTAGTATGGGCACAAGACAGGAAAACCCTCTCCTGTGCCCATTTCACCCCAGGGTGTCTCCTTGACCCCACTATCCCTATCTGCCCACTCCTTTCCATTCCCCCAGGCCCAGCACCAACCCTCCGTCTCCCTCTCACAATCCCCAGAGCCCTACACTTTCTATAGACTCCCGGTGACAAAGGGGGACAGGAGAAAGGACGGAGGTCCCTGAGCGTAGAGGGGGAATAATACCCGACCGTCTTATTGTCGTTCCAGCACATAATTCACACCACAATTAATAATAATAAACCCTACTCAACTTATATAAAACAAAATTACAAATAAAACTTAAAATAAAACACTAAAAAATCATAATATAATACAAAATCTATTAGCAAATTTAGTGCTGTCAAATTATCAAAACATATTATATTTCTACCCACCACAATACTCTCACCACTACGGGAGAAGAGCTTACACCTAAAACCACAAAAATGGCCCATCACTTTAAAACCCATTCATCAGTACCCTCATTTAACCTAAAAAGCAGAGTTCAAGGTCTTTTGTACGTCCACACTTCTGTGCTCTCACCACACAGTATGGCTCCAACATTAATCAGACTCCTCTCACGAGACTGATAGTTGTAAATGAACTCAGTTATAGTTAAATTTCCTAGTGGTCTCCTGATAGTCTCCCGATAGTTAAGACACAGTAGCTACAACAAAAAGTAATTCAGGGATACTTCACCAAGTTCGAGCAATCCACGCCAAGTCCACACAGCTCCAGCTACAATCAAAATATCCAGAATTCCCAGTAGCCAAGAACCTGGAGGCAGAAAACGAGCAGACAGCACAAACAACTCCTCCACCTCCACAGATTCCAGTCACAGGCTCCAGCTCACCCGACCTTCGCTACGATGAGGCAGGCAGGACCACCCTCCAATAGCACCCCTGCCTCACCCAGGGAGCAAAGCAAACCCCACCACCCTCCGGAGGCAGGAAAAACCAGCCCCCCCCCCGTCTGGACCAGGGAGCCAAACCTCCGAATGATGTGGACGAACGATCACTAATCTTCACTGCCGTTCTTCTGCCTTCCACTTCCTTGTTCCAATGGTTCCACACACACTAAAAGCCGGCAACCTCTTTCCCACGGTCCGTCAAAAATTATATCCCCGAACAGAAACTGCAGTTCGACCGCTGGGTTCCAACAAAAGGGAGAACCGCCACCAAGCCTCCAGGCTACAGGCCACCGACTTCTCCAAAGCATCCAAGTAGACCGACACCCAGCACACCACTCAAAATGAGCTATCCATGACAAGCCACCAGGGAAATCTACTCAGGTCAGTCTCTCCAAAAACGTCTCAATTTTAAATAACAGAACGTTAGTAGTCGCGATAATAAACAACTGCTAGCGACTATAACAGCGAGCGATACTGTAACTCAAAATTAACGGTAAAGCAAATAAACAATACAATTTATAAAAACAATAACATTATAATAAAATAAAAATCGGGCCAAAGACCGGAGCTCATAGACGGCAGCCCAGCGTGGCCGCCATCTAATATGTAATGTTGATAATCAGTGTATAGTACCATTGTATAAGAGCTATATAAGGCCCATGCTTGATTTTGGGTCACCTTTTTGGTCACCATACTACCTTAAGGATACTAAAATGATAGAAATGGTACAACGCACAGTAACTAAACTGCTTTATCACTTAAAGGGACTGTCTTATGACTCTAGGCTAAAAGGAACTGGATTATATTCACTAGAACTTAGAAAGCAGAGAGGAGACTTGCTTCTGCTCCATAAAATAATGTATTCACCTGATTTATTTGACATTTATGGTTTTGAATTCAGTAATTCTCGAGGAAATCTTAGATCTCATGGTAAGAAATTAATTATACCTAGGATAAACACTAAAAAAAGAGATCATTTTTATACAGTTAGGAGTGCAAGGACTTGGAATAGACTCACAAAACAGTAACAGAAATTGAAGATTTAATACATTCAAAATCTCTCTAGATACAGTATATTATACTATAAGGATGGTATTATGGTTTAAATTGCCTGCATGATGCGGGGGACAATATTTATGGGCATTAACTGATCCCTTTTGTCCTTTACATCCTAGTAATTCTAGTAATCCGGTCTTCCTCCTCCCTTTTCTCCCTCAGATCCCTCCTTCATGACTTTTTCACACACTCCTGAAACTGCTTTGACAGCACCATGACCTGGCATCCTCACCCCCTACAATATCCCTTCTAGGCACCATCTGATATGGGTTTTTGTAAGCCCAATGAGGCAGCCGACAGTCAGCCACTCTGCTCCCCTGCTGACCCAAGGGGACCCCTATCCAGGTAAGCTTGTTGGGGTCTGCATTATAGGTGGCTGTAGTTGGGAGGCTAGCTAAGTATGTCAGTGGACTTAGGGGCTTGCTGTTTTTCTTTGTCTTTAGTATTGTGTTGTATGTTCTTAACTGATGAAAAGTTTTTGTGTGCGTCTGGGTAGTAGGGATTGTACATAAATTGCTGCAAGGTGCTAGGGTGATTCATGGATCAGGGGCCTACTGTTAAATAGTTGCTAGATGTAGTAGGGTGTAAGGACTTGCAGTAAAAACCTGCTAGGTATTAGTGAGCTTCAGGGTTTAAGGGTGTATGGTTACTGGGTGGTAGTAGGATAGCTCGACTGGGTCTAGGACAAAAAAAAGGGAAGGACTAAAAAAACAGGGAAAAGGAAATGGGGGTGCAATGTAATGGTTGTGGTGTGGCAGTCTTCAGGATTTCCTTCTGGAGGCTGCGGTGCTGTCCCATCTGTGTGTGCCTCTCTGGTTGGAGGCAATAGGTCTCAAGGCTCCAAGCTGCACTGGCAGAGAGACAGGAGATTGTCACAAGACTCAAAGTCACATTGGCAAGGAGCCAGGGGGCCATCTCTTCCACCAGAGACCACCTAGCCAGACCCCTTAACTCAGAGATTGCCAGAAGGAAAGAGTAGTTGGACTAAGGTGGGCTCAAGGAGGGCAGGGGTGGTAGTATAGGGAAGGCTGGGGGGAGCAGGTAACAGGAACAATCCTCTTCCAGTGCCACTAAGAAACTCCTATGCTGTTCTGGTGGAGTGGGGCTGCCATGAAGGTGCACCCAAGGTGGTGGACAGAGAGGATATGGGGGACCACCCAAATGGAGTCCTCAGGAGGGGGAAGGAGACCCCCAGAGAAGAAGGAAGCAACTTCTAGTGAAGGACTCTATAGTCAGTGGGATAGAGATGGGGGAAGGAAAGGGGGTATTGAGGGAGATTAAATGCCTACCTGGCACATCGGCACAGAGAAATGGACAGCATATCCAGCAGATCACAAGGGCTATAGGAAGGAAGGGGGAGCTGGACATCATTGTCCACCTGGGGATGAATGTCCTAGCTCTGGAAGTGGCAGTGCAGGAGCAGTTTAGGGAGACGGGGAATGGTCTTAGGCAGGTAGCATGCATTGTAACCTTTATAGAAGTGCTGCCTGTCTACAACAGGGGGAAGGAGAGGAAGCTCCACACTAAGGTCTTCAATTAATGGTCGAAGGAATGATGCAGAGAGGAGGGGTATGGCTACACTGGGGACCGGGGCTCCATCTAGAGGAATGGAGCTTGTGCCAGGGGGATGGCCTGCATCCATCCAGGAAGGGATTGGCAGTCCTCAGTCGATGGTTTAAGTGTTACTTCAATGGGCATTTAAACTAGCAAAGGGGATTGCAGAAGACAAAGGGGTGGCAGAAACTGCCCACGCAGGATGCGATGGAGGGTAGAGAAATTCTGGGGGGAAAGGATTCTCACCAAAATGAAGGACATCCAAGGGTGCAAGGGATCAGCATGGGAGGAAGGGGGAAGAGAAGCAGGCAGTATGCAAAGGAGAAGAAGGGGAAACAACTAAACAGCATGAAAAGGGACAAGAGTAGGACTAACAAAATCTGGACAGCCATGTGTGCCAATGCTAGAAGTCTGGGAAATAAGATACCAGACCTGGAGGCCACCATGGCTGAGGCAGGTCTGGATATTGTGGCCATTGCCAAAACATGGTGCACAAACAACCATGACTGGGAAATGGTCATACCTGGCTACACGATGTTTAGAAGGGGCAGGGTAAGAAGAAAAGGTGGGAGAGTGGTGCTTTGTGTTAAGGAAAACAACAAAGCACTGGAGGTACAGGGAAGACAGTGGTGTCAAGGTGTTGTGAGTCAAACTCAAGTCTGGAAACAGAGTTACCATTCACATGGGAGTAGTATGCAGGCCTCCGCCACAGGGAGAGGGCATAGACAAAGAGATGTTGGAAGACATAGGCAAAATGGCTAAGAAGGGGCAGGTTGTGCTGGTGGGGGACTTTAATCTTTCAGATGTAGAGTGGAGCCTTACTGCTGCAGCATCATCTAGGAGTAGAGACTGTGATGCTTGGCCAGCTGGTTATGATTGTTGTATGACATTTGTAATATAAAAATATAGTACGTGAGCATGTTCTTCCATGGATACCCTCCCCCATCCCCCACCCCCAGGTTTCAGTGAAGCTACAGGATATGTAAACTGACCAGGAACCAGTTATTTAATTACCTTACTTTCAAATAGCATTTTATTACCTTTTACAGCCTGTTGCTGCTTTGAAGTTGAAAGCCAAATGTAACTTTATGAATCTGCCAGAGGATGAGACTAATAAACTGTTATGATGTTTTAAGAGGAACAAGCCAATGATACCAACATGGTGTTAAAAATTGTAAAACCCTTTGAATATGCTTTGGAGACAGGAACCAGCCACCAGCTCAAAGGAAAGGCTTGATCAAAGACTCATAATTTGGGAAATGAGTTTTTGTTGATGTCACCTTATTTAATATACCTCCTGATAGGACATCATGTTTGTATTTTTTTTATTCTAAAAGGAGGAGCTAGATGACTCACAGAAGGGGTGTGGAGACCCAGTTTAAACTGATACTTGTGTCTGAGATAAATGTCATATCATTTTTGGGACTCAAGAGAGACACAGTTCTCTAATTTAACTGCATGTACAGAGGTAATACATTAGACAGAAAAGATCTAAATGTATTTTGGTAGGAGTTTGTGCTGTAGTTTTCCTTGTTTTTCTTTTATGTAATGGTGATGCTCTTTGATATTTGTTCTGTATTTTATCTTACTGTTTCTATCCATTTTCTGTAGTTTATCTTACTGTTTTTATCCATTTTTAGTAAACATATTCTTTAAGATTCTGCCTGGGTCAACGACTTCCGGCGATGCAACACGCCTGTTAGTAGCTCTTCTGCGTCTCTCCAGCCACCCGGTCTGTTAAACAGTGGTATACCCATTAATATTACTAAAACTAACAAAAAAAATAACATCTACTAAAAATTCCCAATACCATCATTATGAGGACTGTGTGTTTTGGACCACTGTGGATGTGGAAATGCTCAAAGCTCCACCGTGCCATACACCACCGAGCACACCAGAAAAGGCGCCTAAAAAATCCAAGGCCTCTGGCTCTACTTGTGCTCCACCTGGGAATCAACCTGCCACAGATCAACAGCCACTTACTTTAGCCGGTTTTTTTTATGAATTTAAACCATTCAAAATGGAGCTGCAAAGCATCACCACTGAGCTACGGTCACTTTCCCAAGCCATGGAGGAAATCTCCTAGCGCACCGCCAACAGCAAAGCCAGAATTCACTCCTTAGAAAAGCGGGCCGATAAAGTTGACAGCAAAATAATGGCAAACAGACAAAGGATAGCAAAACTTGAATCCAAAATAGAAGACCTCGAGGGCCACAGTAGGCGAAATAATATGGTCCTCTTAGGTCTCCCCAAAAAAGAGGAAGGACTGGACACTATTCTATTTATCCAAAAGTTTGTTGATAAGATCGCTGGTCCCTTACCCTTCAGGTCAAGAATGGGCACACCGCTTCCTTTGCCCAACGCTCTTTCCTGGAGCACCACCATGACCTCTCATATTTCGATTCCTCAACTTCCTTGAGAGGCAACATTTTTGTAAAAAGTGAAAAAAACACAAGATATGTGATGGAAAGGGTCCAGAATTTGAATTGCCCAAGACCTCCCAGCAACAGTGCGGCAAAGGAGAGGAAGTTTTCACCCTTTAGTATCAAAGCTTATTGCCACCAGGATAAAGTACAGGATGAATTACCTGACGTGGCTTCAAGTGTGGCTCTCTGGTAATTGGATCACCTCTGAAGATTATGACTCTGCAACATCTGGGCTGAAACTTGCTTTTCCTGATCTCTTTCATAACCCCTGAGCAATGTAATCTGGTTGTTACAAACTTTGCTTCCCACAGTCTGATGTCTAGGACCAGGGTGAACATATGCTGCATGAACTAAAGGGCTTAAAATGAATAATTCTCCCAGTAAACTTATTCCCATCCAGCCCCCTGACAAGAATACCATGGACTCACTTCTGTCCCCAAGAGTGTTGTTTTTGTCCTGACCGAAAGTGATGCTGGCACCACAGAACAAGATGCCGCCTGAACTCTCTGGGCTTTTCGGATACAGCATAGGGGCTTTAAAATGAAGAGCCACAACCTCTTGATCCCAGAGACTACATGTGTAAGAGAATACACATGATTCACATTCTAGCCCCTTTAGTCTGCATGCATTATTACTGGAGTTCCTGACCAGACTTATTTGCAATATCTGGTATCGATGCTAGATAGAGCCTCAGAGCCTTTCATCTTCACGAATGTGCATAAGAAGGTGCAGGTCATAATCCCTTTTCTCCTGGCTCTACTTTGAACCTTGTTTTTTTCTTGAAAATAGTCATATCACCTCTGACTATGTGAAAACTGACTAATGCACTGGTTTATGTAAAGGGCTCTGTAGAGTAATCTCCCTCATCAAGACTGTCTTTTTCAGTGTGATGAGATGGCTTCAACATGTCCTGAGATATACAAATGCCAGTTCCCTAAGATGGGACACACAGAAGAATTTTTGTTTTATTGTAGTAGAAAGTTTGCTGGATATATATTTTGCCTTTTTATCTTTAGTGCGGCAGATTGCCTATGAGACCTCTCAGACATTTATTTAGATCCAATTATGCTGATTTGTACAGCAGATTGCCCTCAAGTTTATAGGGCTCAGAGGTCTTTTTCTTTTTCTTTTAATTTTTATTTCCAATTCTCTGCACTGACATAATGCCGTCAGATTAGTTACATTTTTTACTATTGTATGTTGTTTGGATGGGTTTGGGTGGCTGGAGGGAGGGGAGCTTGACAGAAAAGGAATGCTGAACCTGAAATGACTAAATGTAGATAGGGGAGGTGGGAGAGCTGAGGTTCGATTTGGGATCTTTGTTCTAGGGAAGATGGGACTTATTGGGACACCTTATGGGATGATTATTGTTCAACACGGAGGGAAAAAGCTGGGGGGGTGGATAGCACAGTTGGATATAATAGATAGGCAAAGGGAACAGGGTAGTAGACATCAGTACCACTCATTCCCTTGTCTCTTACAGATAAATGGCTACGACCCTGACTATTGCAACTTGGAACATTAAAGGAGCCAGGCACAAATTAAAACAGTACAAGATACTGATACATCTAAACCTGCTCAAGGTAGATATTATTTTTTATACAGGAATCCCATTTGCTCGATTCTGAGGCACTGAAATTATGACAGCAACAGGTAGGGCAAGTGTTTTCCACAGGAAGCAGTACGCAAAGTTGTGGAATTATGCTACTGATCTCCAGATCTCTTCCTTTTACTTCCAACCATGTGATTGGGGACCCTTTAGGGAGATTTCTATTTGTCAAGGGCATGCTGCACACTACAGAGGTACTATTGGGTGTTATATATTGCCCGAATACAGACTCTTCTAATTTTTTTACGCAATTGCTTAATATGCTGTCTCACTTCCTTTCTCGCACAATAATTCTGGGGGGTGACCTAAATCTGACATTTGATCCCAGTATAGACCACACAGGCAACCTCTCTAAGGGACTTTCCCCGGCCCAAAGGGCATTAAGGGAATTGGTGGACCAGTTGGGACTGTGTGATGTCTGGAGAGTTTTACACCCCACAAAGAGAAGCTATACATTTATCTCCCCAGTACACAAGACATTCTCCCGTATCGATTACCTCCTCCTTTCCCAAACACTTCTCTCTAGAGTGTTGGATTCTTCCATACACCCGGGCCCCCCATCCGATCATGCACTAGTCCTTTGTAAATTCTCTTTTTCCTCTCTTCCGAGGAAAAGGGGGCAATGGAAACTGAACAACCAGCTTCTCAAAGATCCAAACACAATACATTACATTTCAGACCATATCGTCCAATTTACCTCTGCTAATCACAACTCCACAGGTAAACCTGATATAGAGCGGTGTGCACTAATGGCTTATCTTAGAGGTTTGCTAATTGGACTGGTGGTGAGATAGAAAAAAAAGAGAGAGAACAAAAGCTGTTGTCCATTCTTTCCCAAATCAGGGAAATTGAGGACAAACTGTCCCCCCATTCCCCAGAGCAGCTTAGGCAAGACCTGATTAGGCTAAGGACAGCATACTCAGACCTTCTGAGAGAGAAGGCAGAATGTACCATTTTAAAGGCCAAAGCAGTATTTACAGACCAAGGGGAAAAAGCCAGTAGGATGCTCACTTTAAGAATCAAACAGCAAGAATCCACCAGGCTCATAGCCGCCATTCATTCTTCAGAAGGAGAATCCTTAAAAACCTCCCCAGAAGACATAGTTTCCGAGTTTCGTACTTACTATAAACAGCTCTATGGAACCATGTTAAATCTCCCCTCGGAACAGATTATGGATGAATATTTAAAACAGTTCCAGCTGCCTTCTCTCTTGGAAGCCCAAAAGCTCACCCTGATTGCTCCCATTATTAAATCTGAGATACTTAAAATTATTAAAACCCTTCCCGTAGAAAAAACCCCAGGACCAGATGGTTTCTCCCCCAACTTTTACAAGGCCTTTGCTGAACAATTAATTCCATTACTATTACCCTTATACCTCCACATGGTGTCAGGTGCCACATTAGACAGGTCCCCTTTTGAAGCCTTAATTGTTCTCCTACCAAAGTAAGGGAAGCAGCCTGATATGGTCTCAAGTTACAGACCAATTTCACTTCTCAACCAAGATATTAAAATCTTAGCTAAGTTACTAGCAGAGCGAATCAACACAGTTCTGCCAGACCTCATTGGCCCAGAACAAGTGGGGTTTATGAGAGGTAGGTCCTCTATAGACCATCTGTGCAGTTTGGCACATGTCTTCTCGGTATCCAGGGATACAGACTATCCCGCAGCTTTGGTTTCCCTGGATGCCAAGAAGGCATTTGATAGAGTTAATTGGAGCTTTTTGTTCAGAACTTTAAATGTATTTGGCTTTTCTTTAGTATTTCAGAAATGGGTACAAGCCCTATGCACAACTCCAATGGCTCATGTCTCCAGTAACGGGGCAACTTCCATCCTGTTCCCATTGCAATCCAGAACGAGGCAAGGCTGTCCCTTGTCCCCATTGCTTTTCAATTTATACCTCGAGCCCATGATACATAGATTAACTAACTGCCAACTGATTCAAGGCATTACCATACAAGGACATGAAGTTAAAGTCTCTGCATATGCAGACGACCTGCTTCTCCAGATATCGCATCTGAACACTTCCATTCCGCCCATGCTGAACATCATCACAGAGTATGCCAGTATGTCTAACTACAAGATGAACCTGGACAAGACTGTGGTTTGTCCCCTCAACCATAAAGCACTGCAATGCCCTATTGCAGACCTAGGCCTTTCTTGGGAGACAGGATCCTTGAGATACCTAGGAATAACACTTTCAAGAAACCCAACCGTGTCCAAAACACAAACTTAGATTCTCTCCTCCAGACAATAAAACAAGATCTAGATAAATGGTCACTTCTTCCAGTTTCCCTGGGGTAAAATCAGCTTAACTAAAATAAACATCTTCCCCCAGCTTTTCTACCCCATCCCCTTAATCTCTTGAACATTTGGCTCCTCCTTACCTGGTTCAAAAAAGTTAATTATCTTATTACAGGTTTTATTTGGTCAGGCAAAAAGCCACGCTTAACACTGAATAAACTAACTGCATCAAAAGCCAAAGAAAGCTTACGTTTTCCCCACATAGCACTCTATTATTGGGCCAACCAGGCTAATAAATATTTGAGATGGCTAACTGTGGAGACTCCTCAAAAACTTGTTTCTTATATGCAGGAGTGTAGCTAGAAATTTCTATTTTATACACAGTCTCCAACAGTTACACCCCCTCAATTAAAAAAATTACATATCCTTTCCAAATGGCACCCCCTTCCAAACAAGTCAGATTGTTGTCAGATGATTCCCCTACTATCTAAAGAGGTTATGCATGTATCAGACACTCCTCAGTGGCCTACACTAACCCAAATACTGCAGATTAGAATGATAATATTAACAGAGTGGCTTATAGTTTGTGACAGGCACTCAACAAAACTGTACACAAATGTGTACAGTGAGTATGCCTGTCTACACCCTTGCTTATATGCCTACCTGGCATAAAATAGAACTGTCCCAAATTAAAACTCATGGACTTTCTCCTCTGGCTCTTCTATATATGAAATCTAAACTTCTTCCTACACCACTAAAATGCTCCCCAATTGCAGTTTCTGTCAAAATTCACACTCCACTCTGTCCTTTCCTTAAATATAACCATACACAAGACTTGACCCAGCCTTTGAAAAATAAACCCAATATCAAATTGGCAGGGAAGGTTCTTTTACTTTCATGGCTCCCACAGTTAAATAATAGCCAGCTTACATATTTGAAGAAAGAAGATGGGTCGTGGCTCACCTCTCCCTAAATTCAACTAATTCAAATTAACTAATTGAACAAAGCATCCATCCCCAACTCCCAAATTTTCAAAGTGTTTCAACTACAACACTTATTAGTGAAGGTGTTTGGTACCACTCTCCTGCAACCACTGGGAATGCCCTTTCATTCCAAACTGATTCCTGTGGAAGGAAGTCCCCATACAGTATCCAAAATTTACAGTTTACTACATAAAACAGTTTATTCAGAATAGCTCAGACCAACTGTGTATTGGTCCTCCCTATTCACAACTATAACTATAGACTGGTCTGCAATATGGAAGGGGTGTCACAATTTTATAACCCAAGATAGACTCTGCCTTATGCAATTCCAAATCCTTCATAACATATCATTCCCCACAAAAAATGGCTAGGTTTGGCTTAATTGCATCCCCCACATGCACACGCTGTGCACAGGCAGAAGGATTCCTGCTGCACATATTCAGGGAATGTCCCAAAGTGTTATCACTCTAGACTTCCATCAAGCAGAAAATAGACCCATTACTAACCCTGGAAGATTTATTCACCCCAGAAATTTGCATTCTTGGTAATTTTGTGGGAGTAACAGTACGTCATCATAAATACCACGTGGCCCTAATCTCGATGTCAGTTAAAAAACTAGTACTTAAGCATGGAAGGACATGGAAGTAAATTCATATACAGAATGGCTACAGGAACTACTTGCAAACCTCAGAACAGAAAGAACAATTGCAAGTCTCAATAATAAGCTCACAAAATTTAATAAGACTTGAGGTTCCCTGGATTCTTTATACTCTCTGCAATCCACATGAATAGGCTCCTCACCAACAGCTACCCTTGCCTCTTCACAACAACTTCTCCACTGTGCTAGGGGTGTATGGGAGGGTGGGATAAGGGAACTGGGGGTGTTGGGGAGGCGGGAAGATCTCTTGAGAATATGTACATGCTTTCTCGTATTCCTGATATGATGTAGATTTGTTTTGTTAAAATGTTAATAAACATTGAATGGAAAAAAAAATATTCTGCCTGGGTCTCCTCCATCATTTTTGCATGTGGAGTTCCTGTATTTTTAAGTCTGACAACTGTTCAAGGGCTTGATGGTGTTTCCAAACTGGGAAAAGGTAAGAATATACCTAAGGTCTCTTATAGAGTTTTAAGGGTTCATTTTGGAAGCCTGGCTTGGTGCCCCTGGTGAAAGACTGTACCGCAATCCCCAAAGAGGGTATGTATCTGAGCCTGTACATTGGGTATGCTAACATAAGGTTCTCAGGTTGCATCCCACCAGAACTTGAGACTAAAGGTGATTCAGACCCAAAAGCAGACAGGAGGGTTACCCTGTCTGTTACCTATTCACACTATTGTGCTCTGAGGTTGGCACTGTGGGAGCAGAGGGCCTGACCTGCTGAGTGCGTTTGTGATAGATTTGGTTGGCAGTGGTGCATAATAATTGGTAACACAAGTTTTAACTGTTCAGTGTATCAGCTTAATACTGTACAGTTCACTTGCAAAATAAGGCAGTTATTTATTTTTAAAAGAGAAAACAGAACAATATAATTTTGCTTACAGTCAAGTTCCTACCTGTTTTATTTTTTTTTCTAAAGTGCAAGTCAGAGTAGCTGTAGTTAGGGAAGAAGATGGCTTCCAACTACAGTAAGCACACTGCAGACTACCTGAAGCAGTTGTGCAAAGAGAGAGGAGTCCTGCATGAAGGGAGAGCCACCAAGCAGAACCTCATGGATGCCCTGATGGCAGCAGATGCCCAGAGCATTGAGTCACAGACTGTGACTGTAAAGGACCAAATCTTGGGTGTGGAGGGGCCAGCGGCCAGTGCAGTGTCCAGATCCAGTGAGGAGGACAGCAGAGCCAGGCATGCAAAGGGCCACAGCAGCAGGGGAAGATCACCAGCATTCTGGAGCCAGAAGCAATCAGGCTGCAGATTGAGTTGTGCAAAATGGAGCTGGAGTTCCAGAGGGAGGCTGAACGAGAACAGTGAGTGGTGGAGCGAGAATGGCGAGAAGCAGAGAAAGAGCAGCGAGCTGCAGAAGAGAAGAGGGAGCAAGAACAGCGAGCAGCAGAGGAAAAGAGGAAGTGACAACAGCGAGCCACAGAGGAGAAAAGGGAGCAAGAACAGTGAGAAGCTGACTGTGAACAGCAAGAGTTGGACCGTGAAGAGCGTGAGCGCCCCAGGCGACATGAATTGGAGAAGTTATGACTCCAACCACCAGCACTAGTGCAATTAAGTAGCTTGGGTTTAACTGGAACTACAGGACTGGGTTACAGATTAAATTGATAGCTGAATTTAAAGAGGGGGAGGATATGGATAACTTTTTAAATTCCTTTGAAAAAGTTTGTATTCAGGCAAAGATTCCTAGAGGGTCCTGGAGCTTCATAGAAACATAGAAACATAAAAGATGATGGCAGATAAGGATCGCAAGACCCATCCAGTCTGCCCATTTCTTTTTCAACCTTATAAATGTGCCATCGGCCTTTGCTCTGTCAATGGCCTATCTATTCATACTCATCAGTATTGCTCCCTTATGCCTATCCCATGCCTGTTTGAAGCCCTGCACTGTATTCATATCCACCACTTCCTGAGGTAGGCTGTTCCATGCATCCACCACCCTTTATGTGAAAAAAAACATCCTCATATTACCCCTTAAATGGCCTTCCTATAATCTCATGCTGTGTCCTCTTGTCCTGCTATTTTTCCTATATTGAAACATGTTAGACTCTTTCACCTTGTTAATGCCCTTAAGTTGTTTGAATGTGTCGATCATATCACCTCTCTCCCTCCTTTGCTCTAGGGTATACATATTGAGCTCCTTTAATCTGTCCTCATATGTCTTCTGATGCAGTCCCTGCACCATTTTGGTTGCCTTTCTCTGTACTGCCTCAATTTGGTTAATGTCCTTGTGAAGGTGTGGCCTCCAGTACTGCACACAGTATTCCAGATGGGGCCTAACCAGTGTCTTGTAAAGAGGGATTATTACCTCCCTCTCCTGACTTGTGATACCCCTACTAATACACCCTAACATCCCCCTAGCCTTACCTACTTCTTTAGTGGTCAGCTTGGATGATTTCAGATCATTGGTGATGATGATGCCCAAGTCTCTTTCTTCCCTTGTGACTGCCAGCAACTCCCCTCCCAGCCTATAGGTGGCTTCAGGGTTTCTCTTCCCTATGTCGCGATCTTGCACTTCTTTGCATTAAACCCCAGTTGCCACTCTTCTGACCATTTTCTAGTTATCCAGATCTCTTCTCATTCTGCCCACCCCATCTGGATCATCTACTCTGTTGCAGATCTTGGTGTCATCTGCAAATAGACAAACCTTACCCTCCAGTCCATCTGCAATGTCACTGATGAAGATATTGAAGAGGACTGGCCCCAGGACTGATCTCCCTGAGGTATCCCACTTGTGACTTGCATCTCTTCTGACTGTATACCGTTTACCACCACTCTCTGTTTTCTGCCTGTCAACCAGTTTGCCACCCAGTTGACCAACTTCTGACCCACCCTGAGCCTACCCAGCTTATTAATCAATCTTCTGTGTGGAACAGTATCAAAATTTTTGCTGAAGTCAAGGTAGGTGACATCAACTGCTCCTCCTTGGTCCACCACTCTGGTTACTCAGTCAAAGAAATCTATGAGATTAGTTTGACAGGACCTTCCTTTTGTAAACCCATGCTGTCTTGGATCCTGTGCTCCTATGCATTCCAGGTGTTGCACTATCCTTTCCTTAAGGAGTGCCTCCATAATCTTGCCCACTACTGAGGTAAGACTGACTGGTCTGTAGTTCCCTGCCTCCTCCCTGCTACCATTCCTGTGGAGCTGGATCACATGAGCCCTTCTCCAGTCTTCTGGGACCTCTCCTGTGCTCAGAGACTCACTAAACAGTTCTGATAATGACTCTGCTAGTTCCACCCTTAGCTCCTTTAGTACCCTCAGATGTATGCCATCAGGTCCCATTGCCTTGTCCACCCTGAGCTTATCGAGCTGTTGTAGGACCCTTTCTTTTGTGAAGGGACTAGTGCTCACCTCCCTCCCCCCTGTGTCCATGATGCTGAGCTGTGGACCCTTCCCTACCTTCTCTTCAGTAAATACTGAGCAGAAGTATCTATTTAGGATAGATGCTTTTACATGATCCTCCTCCTTACATGCCCCCTTATCTCCTTTGATCTTAGCAAGATCCCCTCTGGACTTTCTCCTTTCACTAATGTATCTATAGAAAGTCTTGTCACCTTCTTTTACTATTTCTGCTAGTGTTTCCTCAGTTTGGGCCTTTGCCTGCCTTACTGCCTTCCCTGCTTCCCTTAGGGAAGTTTGGTATGCCTATTTATCTTTATCCCGCTGTGTTCCCCTATATTTCCTGAAGGCCAGCCTTTTGTCTCTGACCTTTCTGCTACTGTTTTTGAGAACCAAAGTGGTTTCCTTCCTCTTTTGCACTTCCTTTTCTCTATAACACAATGGGATGTTGCTTCAAGTACTGCTTGCCCCTGTATTTCTTTTTGCCAGGGCTAGCTTAACTCTGTTGGCCATCTCATCAAAGTCAGCTTCTCTGAAGTACCATATTTTTGCCTTGGAATGAGATAATTTAGTTGCAGTGGCCAAATTGAACCATACCATGTGATGGTCACTGGCCCCCAGATGACCTTCTACTTGGAGATCTGTGATCCTTTCCCTGTAAGTCAGTACTAGATCTAGGATAGCCCTGTCTCTTGTGGGTTGTTGTACCAGTTGTTTGAGGCCCTCACCCTGCAGGGAATCCACCATGTGTCTAGTTCTGGCTTCCAGCTATCCCTTCTACTTACCGGGAAAGCTTGGGATGTATTGGGTCAAATGGACAATGAGGACACTAATGATTACAGCAAACTTAAAGCTACTCTTTTAAAAAAGTTTGATTTAACTGCCGAAGCATACAGAGATAAATTCTGTAAGCTCAGGAGAAGTCCTGACATGAGATATGAGGAGCTAGCCACGAAACAACAGCAGTGTTTAAAAGGTTGGTGGGAAGGAACTGAAGCCAACTCTGTAGATAAAACTGAAAATGCTATATTGTTAGAACAGTTTTTTGGGCATGCTCAGCAGAACTGAAAACCTGGCTGGAGGACCGAGATCCCAAAACAGTGCAAGAGGCTGCTGAACTCTTGGACGCTATGCCAAAAGCAGACCTGCTCTGAGAGCAAATGGGGTGGGCGTGGCAGTGCAGAAAGGGAAAAGCACACCTTCAGGGCAGCTAAAACCCTCACTGCCTCCATTGAAACCAGTTAGCCCCAGGTTTCAAAGAAAAGATTTCTCTGAGAAAAGAAACAAATGTTGGGTTTGCAAAGAAACTGGACATATTGTCAGACAGTGTCCCAAAAGGAGAGTTCTCCTCCACCACTACCCTCTGCTGCCTCCCCTGCAGCCAGTTATTGATCCAATTCACCATCTTTGTCCCTGCTCCCTGGTATTCCACCTTGTTAATCAACCTACCGTGTGGCACCAAATTGAAGGCCTTGCTGAAATCCAGATACAGGACATCCACAGTATGGCCATTGTCAAGTGGCCTAATCTAGTCATAATAGTCAACCAGGTTGGTCTGGCAGGATCTTCCAGAGACAAACCCATGTTGCTTATCATCCTGGAGATCATTACCTTCCCAG
This sequence comes from Neoceratodus forsteri, assembly GCA_016271365.2. Classification (NCBI taxonomy): domain Eukaryota; kingdom Metazoa; phylum Chordata; order Ceratodontiformes; family Ceratodontidae; genus Neoceratodus; species Neoceratodus forsteri. The sequence continues at coordinate 829,740,686 of CM057452.1, forward strand.
AAATGTTACCAACCTCTCCTTAAGGATCGTCTCCATTAACTGCCCCACAATGGATGTAAGGCTTACTGGTCTATAGTTGCCTGGTTCTTCCTTAAGTCCACTTTTGTGGAGGGCCACAATGTGAGCCTTCCTCCAGTCCTAGGGTATGCATTCTATTCCCCGAGAGGTACTGAATAAGTCAATTAATGGCTCTGCTAGGATCTCTGCCAACTCGTTCAATACCCAGGGGTGTATGCCATCTGGGTCAGGTGCCTTATCCACCTTCAGTGCCCTTAGAACTTCTAGTACTCTGCCTGCTGAGATTGCCCCATCTATCATCCCTGCCCCCTGCCCCCCTGTGTCTTCCCTTCCTAACTTGTGAGGCAGAGACCCCCCCTTTTCCTTTGTAAATACAGAACAGAAGTACTCATTGAATGCTTCTGCCTGATCCACCCACTTCTCTGCCTACCCCATCCATCTTAATCCTTACAATTTGATCCTTGCAATTCCTTCTTTCTCTTATGTACCTGAAGAAGTCCTTTCCCCCTTCCTTGATGCCTTGTGCCAGTCTAAGCACTCTTGAAACCTTTGCTTCCCTGTCTGCTGTGGTCACCTCTCTTGCTTTCTTCAGGTACTCCTCTCTATCTTCCTTCCCAATTGAATCTCTTGAATCTGCAGAAGGCTGCCCTTTTCACCCTCACCTTATCCAGCACATCCCCACTTAACCAACCTGTTTTTTTGGACCTAGCTTTTTACTTTGTATCCTAATACAAGAGCTAGTGGCCTCTGCAAGCCTTAGCTTGATAATTTCCCATTTTTGATTAGCATCCGTGTGTGAATGGATGCTGGCTAGGTGTCCTGCCTCTATTTCCCCCATATTACCAAAGTCTGCTCGCCTGAAGTCCAACACCCTGGTCTCTGTTCTTGCAATCTCCCTGCCCATGTTAAGTGTGAACCACACTGTGTGGTGGTCACTCCCTGCGGGTGAATCCTCCACCTCCAGCTCACTGACAAATTCCCTATTGGTCAGCATGAGGTCCAGAATGTTGCCTGACCTGGTTGGCTCATTTACCATCTGTACCGGGAAGCTGTCCTTGAGAGCCTCCAGGAGGTCCTGCTCCCTTATGCCCAAGGTGGCTGGTGTGCTTCAGTCTACCCCTGGCAGATAGATGTCTCCCATGATCACAGTGTTACCCTTCCCACTGACCCTCTTTATCTGCTCCACTAATTCTCAGACTAAGTCCTCTGCCTGAGACAGTGGCCTATACACTACCCCCATCCTGAGTGTCCTATTCCTCGAGTCCTACAATTGTAACCATAATGCCTCAGTTCTACCCTTCTCCCCCTCCTCCCAGGCACACCTTATCCCTTCTCTTTCATAAATAGCTACCATCTCCTCTCCCTTTTTCCCTATCCCTGTGGAATAGCCTGTATCCTGGGATCACCAGGTCCCAGTCCTGGTATTGGGTGGCCCAGATTTCAGGGATGGCAGCTATGTCCACCTCCCCCTCTGCCATCAGAGCCTGCAACTCAGCTGCTTTGTTCCCTAGGCTCCTCACATTTAAGGAGACTACCCTCTGATATGTGCCCTTCCCTTTCTTCCCCTTCTGAACACTACTCTTAGCGACTCTGTATGAGCACTCCCTGCTCCTTTCCTACTGGTATGGGGGGTAAGCTCATTTGGCTCTCCAATCTGGAGACCTTGTTTGATTCCCCACTTGCCTTCCCCCACACCTAGTTTAAACCCACCCTGGTTGCTATGTATTCCTCCAGTCTCTGTTTTAAGACCTCAGAGCCCTCCCTGCTCCAGTGTAACCTGTCCTGGTCATACAGGGAGTTGCTATCCCATGTTCTATCCCATTCCCCCACCAGCCTGTACCCTTTGGTCTGACACCAGGCCCCCACTCCTCTATTCTCAGCTTCTTTGCAGCAGTTGCTCTGGGTGCTGGAAGAACTTCTGAGAAAGCCACCAAACTCTCTACCTCTTCACACAGCTTCCAAAAGAAGTGGGTTGTTTGTGTGTCCCTGGAAGCATGCCTGTGAACATGAGGGAACACATACACCCAGTCACAGTGAATGGTGTACAGACACAGAGATTAAGGGACACAGGGGCATCCCTGACATTGGTAAAAGGGGATCTGGTAGAGCCTGGTCAGCTTATACCCAAAAAATGTGCAACTGTAGAAGACTTCACTGGGGAGGAGAAAACATTGCCACTCACTAGTGTTCTCCTAGACTGGGGTGAAACAGGGTGAACTGTGCAACAGGTGGCTGTAGCCAAAACTTTAGCAGTTGACATCATCCTTGGCAACAATCTCGAACAGGAGATGGTGTGTGCAGTTACCCGTAGCCAAGTGGCAGGGGAAAATTGTAGTTCCCTGGACCCCACAGAAGCCATTATGGATACCACTGGGAGGCTGGTTCCTCAGTCTGTGTCTCCTGATATGGAGACTAATGAAAAGGGGGTAGAAATGTCCCCAGTAGCAGTTAGCCACACAGCTATGGAGGGTTACTCTGAAGAAGGAGGGGTGACCCATTGTCAGAGGGTTAGGGTTGACAGTGATCCTGAGTGCTATGATACTATTGCTAGGGACCCTAGTTTAGTAACTGAAGGGGACCTGTCCCATGCCTTGGGAATGTGTAAGGAGTTTGCAGCTGCTCAGAAAACAGTCCATAGTCTAGAGAAGCTGACGGCTTGGGCAGACTCTGACAGAGCACAGGAAGGTGACGGTAAACATAAGGTTTATTGGGAAAATGGACTGATGTATACTCAGGATGCTAAGACAGAGAGAGGGGTGATAGGCAGGCAGCTTGTCATTCCCCAGGGGTACCATGAGCAGTTACTCAAGATTGCACACAATATTCCCTTATCTGGTCATCTGGGAATTGTGTGCACTATGCACTGGTTGACCCAGAATTTCTATTGGCTCAACTTCACCCAGCAGGTGAAGGAGTATTGTTAGTCTTGTCACCAGTGCCAAGAAACATGGAAGGCATGTAAGAAAACTCAAGCTGCCCTAATTCCATTGCCCATAATGGAGGAGCCATTCCAGAGGGTGGGAATGGACATTGTGGGGCCTTTAAATACCCCCAGCTCCTCTGGGAAGAGGTTCATCCTGACTGTGGTGTATTATGCCACCCGGTATCTAGAGGCAGTCACCCTATCCTCCCTGAGGACAGACAAAGTGGCAGATGCCTTACTCAGAATTTTCTCCCGTGTTGAGTTTCCGCAGGAGGTTATCACCAATCAGGGGGGTTCTTTCATGTCAGACCTGATGAAATGTTTGTGGGAGAAGTGTGGGGTGGTGCAGAGATGCATGACACCTTATCACCTGCAAGCCAATAGGCTTGTAGAAAGATTTAATGGTACCCTGAATTCAATGCTCCAAGCGTTTGCTGAACAGCATGGGAGGGACTGGGGGAAATACCTTCCCCACCTGTTGTTTGCATACAGGGAGGTGCCCCAAGAGTCAAAAGGATTGTCCCCCTTCAAGCTCTTATATGGACACCAGGTACATGGGCCCCTAGACTTGATCCAGGAGGAATGAGAAGGCAAGCATGCCACCTACAGAAATCTCATAGTGGATTATGTCCTTAGGTTTAGAGAAAGGCTAAAGGAGCTTATGGGGACAGCCCAGAGCAACCTTGCAGCTGCCCAACAGAAACAAAAAGTGTGGCATGACCGCAGAGCCAGAGCTTGCTCATACACGGTGGGTCAGGAAGTCATGATCCTTATTCCGGTCTGGAAAGACAAGCTGCAGGCTGAGTGGGCAGGACCAAACAAAGTAGTTAGAAGGGTAAATGATGTGAACTATATCATAGAGTTATCTGACAGAAGACATACAGAAAGAATGTACCATGTCAACAGGATGAAGCCATATGCTAATAGGGCTGATGTGGTGTTTGCAGTATGTAGTCCTGGGAAGGGGACAGATGAAGGAGACCCCCTTCTGGACTTGCTGGAATAAAGCAAGTGGGAGTCCTCTGTGGAGAAAGTTAAATTGTCACCCCCAGCTGGCCCCTGACAAGATTCAGGAAATAAAGGAGGTTTTAGCAGACTTTGCACATGTTTAGCGCCAAGCCTAGACTAACACCCTTAGCAATGCATGATGTAGAGACAGGGACACAGATGCACATATGGCAGACAGCATATCGGGTGTCAGAGGTGTCCAAAAGGACATTAGGAGGTAGGTGGAGGAAATGCTGGATTTAGGGATAATCTAGAGATCCCACAGTCCCTGAGCCTCACCTGTAGTCCTTGTGCCCAAGCCAGATGGCTCTACTCATTTCTGTGTGGACTAACATGAACTGAATGCAGTCATGAAGTCAGACGCCCACCCAATGCCCTGGACAGATGAACTCCTGGACAAGTTGGGAGGGGCGACATACCTTACAACTATTGACCTGACAAAGAGGTATTGGCAGGTAGAGTTAACTGACATAGCTAAGGAGAGGTCAGCCTTCATCACTCTGATAGGCTTATTTGAATTCAAAGTAATGCCTTTTAGAATGAAGAATGCCCCAGCTACTTTCCAAAGGTTGGTGAACCAGGTGTTAAATGGTGCTGAGGAGTACCCCGTGGCATACCTGGATGACATTGCCATCTTTAGTGCCAACTGGAAGGAACACCTGTCCCACCTTAGGGAAATGCTGGGCAGGATATAGAGGGCCGGGCTCACTGTCAAAGCTGAGAAGTGCCAGGTGGCCATGGCTGAAGTGTTATACCTCGGGCATATTGTAGGATGGGGACAGCTCTGTCCTAACCAAGTAAAAATAGAGGTGATCAAGGCATGGCCCAGACCAGAAATGCAGAAGCAGGTGAGGAGTTTTCTAGGGACAGCAGCGTACTATAGGAAATTTGTACCCAATTACAGTGCCCTGGCTGCTCTCCTATCTGACCTGGTAAAGAAAAAGATGCCTAAAAAATTCACCTGGAAACCAGCCTGTGAAAAAGCCTTTACCAGACTGAAGGAGGCACTGTGCAGTGCTCCTGTATTGACAAGTCCTGACTATAGCAGACCCTTTATAATCCAGACTGACGCCTCAGACATGGGTATTGGGGCAGTAGTGAGTCAGACATCCAACCAAGGGAAAGATCACCCCATAGTGCACCTGAGTAAAAAGTTACTTCTGATTATAAAGAAAAGGTCTGGCCCTCAACCCCCAGAGACAGAAAACAGACTTTGATTAGTAAATATTCGTTCATGATTTAATGTTATTTTCACTTCTTTAACAAAATGGTGTCAATTCATATACATAGAGGTTTCTCATTTCCTCAAAACTTTTTTTGCATAGTACCAGCTTCTTTTAATATTTTATAGCTCTCTTTTAATTTTTCTCAAAAGGATTACATTTCAGGACCATCATGTCCCTTCATCAGACCACAGAGTAGCTCAATATGCTGACTGTGAAATTAATTAAAACAAAATAATATTAGTTATGTCTCTGTTAATCTCTGAATAGTAAGATAAATTATAATTTTTGTATTGTAATGTACTCAGACATTCTAGGTGGGGACAAACCTCTATAAACACTAAAATCCTGGCATGGTTTCAGCTCAATGGATCCAAAAGAGAAAACTGCCTGACTCAATCCCTAAAAAATAAACATCGCATTGTTAGCTAATGTTGTAAGTCTCTCAATTAGTTTCACCAACACAGCCTATTTAGTTTAAAATGTCAGCTTCACTCCATGTACTTTTATATCACACATTTTTCTTGCCTTTAGAGAACTCTATTTTAGCTGATTTAAATGCCCGTTCAAAAAAGTGTCACATCTTTTATCAGATAAACATATTTCTAACCAGTAAAATAGAGGTTGTGTTGGTGAAATGAATTGAGGTCCCCATCTCCTTCAGTACTAAGTTTGGAGAAGAAGCAATAAAGAAAAGACAATAAGGGGACCAAGGGAAACTCTAATCTAATCTAATAAAATTTTACTTCCCAGGGAGCAGGCTTACTCCACTGTGGAAAAAGAGTGTATTGCCATAATGTGGGCCCTAAAGAAGTTAGAGCCATACTTATATGGGCAGCATTTTGAGGTACAAACTGACCTAATTGGTAATTAATTTATTATTGGCCTGTATGTATAAAAGTCCGGGTATGAGAACAGTGAATCAACTCTGATGAAGCCCAGTAGTTGACAGGGCAAAATGTAAGTTTTGTCCACGGGTCATTTCGGCCTCATGTTTGATCATTTTGGTGTTTGCCATGGTGCACAATAAATATACTTTGGCACAAATAATTTAGTGCTTGATTTTGTCATTATAGATGGGTACTTATTTTTCTGACTGTGTTACTATATATGTAGCACCATCCAATAGTGCTTGGTGCTAGTCCAGTTTTTTTGCTTAGATGTTCATTTTTTAATAAGCACAAGCAAACATAATTCTTCATCTTTTCATAGACATAGTGCACCCTTTGACCAGAAGTATCTTAATAATTTAAGCATTTTTTGGTCTATGATATAAGTGGCATCATCTTACGTTATGTTGGACATAGTTCGGGAGCTAATCTTAATATAAAGTGGCAGTGGAAGATGAGCATATTTTCCCAAGAAAGTGGAAAGCTGCAGGGAAGACCCAAAGAATTAAGCTGTGAGAAACAAGCTGAGACAGCGGGAACAGGTATTGCTACGTCACCATAATGAGCCAAGGTAAAACACCTGAGATGTCCACACTTACACCGAACATGATGGCCGGAAGCTTCAAGGAATTGATATTTCAAGCTGCTGGAAATGAAAATCCTTGTCTGAACAATGTTGTGTAAGGTACTGCCAGTGTGCATGAGTCCAACGTTAAAACTACCTATAGAAAGCTGGAGAGACTTGTTTTAAAGGGTCGAAGGATGTTTTGGCACAAGTCTACTTTAGAAGCCTAACAGTTAATAGAATTCCCCGAGGACTGAGACTGACGCAGAAACCTTCTTATGGGACTAATAATATTGATATCATGGCACGGTGGCATAAAAACATGCATGAAGTGTCTATTAATAACATCAACCTCATATTAGAATTTGCTAAAGTGGGGAGAGATCAATTAACTGCTGACATAAGTGAAACAGAGACTTTGTTTAAAGAAATGACTGAACCAGCAGAGTCTGAAAGGTTAAACAAACTACTCTTTGATAAGGTAACTCGCTATGATATTAGATTAATACAACAAAAATGTAAAAAGTTACTTACAGATGAGCGAGACTATTTAAATAATCAAGTCTTTGATTGGACTGATAAAAAAGAAGCACAACATACAGCTGGAGGTCCTGGAGGTCCCAAGTCTATATTAAAAAAGAGCATTAACACTAATGAAGGAGCAATTAATGATTTAACAGTTTTAGACTACACCACAGACCCCTCTGATACAGATGTCTTGGAGACCACTATAGAAGGTGACTCGGGGGAATCAGAAATAGGACAGTCTCCTTCCTCAACTCAGGGGATGAGGCACAGCCAGCACTACAAGAAAACCCGCTGGGGTGTGGTGTGGTGGAAGAGCCAGGAAAAACTTTTGATTTCACGATGTATGTCTAATCTACAGTCTTCTGGGGGAGTCACATGATGCAGAGCACCAGGTAGCTGCCTTCTTCTAGAGCTCTGATCGCCCGTCCCCCTAAACAACTTGCTAATTCTATTTTTAGCATTAATAGTTACGGGTCCTTATTGTTCTGCCTGCCTAGGATACGGTGTACTTATTTGGCAAGCTTCAATGGAAATAGAAATGCGGAAAGCTATGCCAAAGCATACCCCGCCGGCAACCCCAGAGAAGGCCTCGAAAAAAACCAAGGCCTCATCTTCGCAGCAGACCCAGACTTCTACAGTAGGGGGCATGGAGGTAGAACCCCTTACATTAGCCAGATTTTTTGAAGAACTTCAACCATTTAAAGTAGAGATGAAGGGGTTAGCGGGAGAAATTAAAAGTATAACTAAAGCTTTGGAAGACCTCTCGCAGAAAGTGTCAGATAATGAGACCTGCATTCGTTCGTTGGAGGGGAGAACTGAGAGACTGGAATCCGATCTTGTGGTAATGAGGCAACGCATCGCTAAACTGGAATTAAAGGTGGAAGACCTTGAAGGTCGAAGCCGTCGCAACAATGTGGTTATCATTGGCTTACCGGTGAAGGAGGAGGGAGTGGAACTGATTAAATTTGCTCAGAGGTTCGTAGAGAGAATAGCTGGTCCCTCTCCATTTGGTCCTTGTTATACTATAGAAAGAGCTCACCATGCCTTGCGCCCATTACCCACACAAGGAGCACCCCCACGCACCTTTATCTTCAGATTCCTCAATTATCAGGAGCGCCAACACTTTTTAATGAAGTTTAAAGAAATAAAGGAGCTGCAATGGGAAGGGGCAAAGTTAAGAGTTGCTCAGGATTTACCCCTAACAGCGTGACAAAAAAGAGCTTCTTTTCACCCACTAGTCAAGAAGTTAATTGCAGCGGGAATAAAATTTAAGATGGGCTATCCTGCCAAATTTCAAGTTTTGTTGGCAGGGTCCTGGAGTTCCTATGAGAATGTGGAAATTGCCTCAACTGCCCTCCAAGCAGCACTACCTGATCTCTTCAAGAAGCCCTGAGATCTCTATGGGGGTATATACAGGCTTCAAGTGCGTCCTTATGTGGTTAATTTTGGGACTTTCTGAAGCTGTTTGTGCGGCTGAATCCTATATGATGGTTCCAACGATTCGGGCAGTTTAGCCAGTATCATTCTATGAGGTTCTCAGATGAATCGTTTTTTCATAGCCAAAGAATGGGGTCCCTTTATTTTAATTGCCTAGGTTCCTCTGCCCAGCACCCTTGGTTTTGTCTCAAGGAGCACTCGGCTCCTGGAGCAACTGGAAGTCGGCTGACCTGGTCGGATCTCATGGTAAAGTGATGGTAATCCCAAGAGGTTTCTTCAATATTGAAAAGTGGAAAGATTGCAGCACACTAAAGTCTACAGTGATATCTGGCTATGTTGGGTCAGGTTGTTCCTTCGCCACTAGATGGAGCCAGAGACTGCGTTATCGTCCAGAATTCAAATACAGAGGATGTTTAATTTGAGCAGAGACATTTGATTGACCCCACACTGCAATATATGGACTCTCAGTTTTGTTTTGTTTTTCTCCTCTTATAATCTCTTTTCTTTTGGGATCGAAGCTCGGAGGGCCATGGTACCTAATCTTAGTTCGGAAAGCGAATTATTAAGTATATCAAATGGCAGGTATCAGCCTTATTGGTACAGGGGGTTTGCTCAGGGCTTAGTTCCTATAATGATTTAGTGTTTGATGTAGCTAAATGCGGGTGTCATATGTTGTATTAGTAAATGTAGCGAAATCATATGTCTGGGGTTTTTTGGTAAAATATGTTTTTGTAGAATCTAACTGATGGGGGCTAGTTAGATAGGAATGCAAGTCTAATTGTGTTCGCATGGCTTTATTCTTGTATTGTACTAGCATGTTCAAAACAGTTGTATACCTACAATGCTGGAATGTTTACAGTGTTGAAAGATTAGTATAGTTAATAGGTTGGCAGGGGTTTCGTAATTAATGATTGTTGTGGTGGGGCGGGCGGATGGGGTGGAGGAGGATTTACTGTGTGGACTGTTGTCATGAACCATGACAGAACGGGCTGGGATTGGGGGGAGGTTTTTGGGTGTCTTGTATGTATTGTTGGGGGTTTCTTTAAAGGGTTCTTGGTATAGTAGGTGGGGGTGGGAAGCACAGCACATATGAGGTACGGGAAAGGGGAGAATGTCCTTGTTATAGGAGAACTTATGGATATAGTCCCTATGATGAATGTAATTAATGGCTAGGGATATTAGATTTATCAGTTGGAACATAAAGGGGGCCCAGCATAAGTCTAAGCAATATAAGATCTTAAAAAATTTTAATTATTTGAAAGCTGACATAATGTTTATTCAGGAGACCCATTTACTCAATGGTGAAGCTAATAAAATGAGACGTTTACAGGTGGGGCAGGTATTTGCTTCAGAAGGTAACACTCAGAGCAGAGGAATGATGGTGATGATACATAGGTCTGTCCCTTTTAAACCTCTCCAAATAATCCAAGACACATTAAGGAGGTTTGTTTTTATTACAGGTAACCTACATACTCTGGAAATATTATTGGGGTCAATTTACGGCCCAAATGTTGATACTCCAGGCTTTTTTGTACAGATAATTGAAGCACTAACGCCATTCCTAAATATTCCTATTATTATAGGAGGGGACTTAAATTTGGTAATGGATCCATCATTAAACAGATCTGGGTCTTCCCAGAAGGGTCTCTCTCCAGCCCAAAGAGTGGTCAGAGAACTCTTAGACCAAATAGGTCTTTGTGATGTGTGGAAAATTCTGCACCTGAAAGTCCGGGAATTTACATTTACCTCCCAGGTGCATAGTACCGTATCCTGAATTGATTATGTCTTGGTCTCGGATACTCTCATTTCGGGAGTGTTGGATTCGAGCATAGCAGCTGGGTTACCCTCTGATCACTCGGTAGTTACTTGTTTAATATCCTTTCCATCTCTCCCTAAAAAAGGGGGTAGATGAAAACTCAATAACCAGATGCTAAAAGACCCAGAAATAGTTAAATTTATCTCCTCCCAAATATCAGAGTTTATCTCCATCAGCCACAACTCCACCAGGCGGCCAGATATGGAGTGGGGAGCACTCAAGGTATATCTGAGGGGGGATCTTTATAGGACTGGCCTCTCAGGGAAAAAAAGAAAGGGATAAGCATATCTCTGAACTTCTTTCTCAGATTCGGAGCAAGGAGACCAAGCTCTCTTCTCTCTCATCTGAGGAATACAGACACGATTTACTTAAACTGCGGGACTCATATTTAAGTTTATTAGGAGAACAGGCTGAGCTGGCAATTATTAAAACGAAGGCGGTGTATACTGACCAGGGTGAGAAGGCAGGGCATATGCTGGCAAGACGTGTTAAACAGCTAGAATCTGCTAGATTAATTGCAGCTGTTCACTCTATAGAAAACGGTTCTATTAGAACATCTCCAAACAAAATTGTGGGAGAGTTCAAGAAATATTTTGAGCAGCTTTATGGTGCAATGAAAGATCCCCCTTCTAAGGAGAAGTTTCGACTTTATCTAGGAGAGCTACACCTGCCCTCCCTTTCAGAGTATCACCAAGCTAGGCTCACAGCCACCATTACCGAAGGTGAAATAGAGCGAGTTATCAGGTCCCTCCCCTCGGATAAAACCCCTGGCCCGGATGGGTTTTCCTCTAATTTCTATAAAGTTTTCTTCAAAGAGTTACCCCAATACTTTTAACATTGTTTCAATATATTCTTAGCAGGCAAGCAACGGATGTCTCATTGTTTGAGGTGTTAATAGTATTATTACCCAAGCCGGATAAACCCCCCGAATTTGTGTCAAGTTATAGACCCATTTCACTATTCAACCGTGATATTAAAATTCTCACAAAGCTAATGGCAGATCGCGTAAGTGATGTTCTTCCCGAGTTAATTGGAGCAGAGCAGGTTGGCTTTATGAGGGGGGGAGATGCTCGGTGGACCACTTGCGGACTCTCGCGCACATCTTCTCGGTCTCCAGGGAAGCTGACCACCCTACGGCCTTGGTTTCGCTGGATGCCGAGAAGGCATTTGACAGGGTCCACTGGAAGTATCTTCTAACCACATTGGAAACATTTGGCTTCCCACTGAATTTCGGATGTGGATTGACTCCATTTATAAATTCCCTTCGGCTAGAATTTCATGTAATGGAGTCATCTCTGACCCCTTTAAGTTGTTTGTGGGAACGAGACAAGGCTGTCCATTGTCCTCACTTCTTTTTAATTTATATTTAGAGCCTCTTATCAGGTGGATCATGCAAGCCCAAGAGGTTCAGGGTATCCGGCTGTATGGTCATATTACTAAAGTATCTGTGTATGCAGATGACCTCTTGCTCCAAATATCATACCTGGCTTTATCTATCCCTGCCTTACTAGAAATTATACAGGGCTTTAGCGAAGTTGCTAACTATAAATTAAATATTGAAAAAACACTTGTATTCCCCCTGAATCATAAAACTTTTAAACAAGAAATTGCCGCTTTAAGGTTATCTTGGAAAGCCGACGCAATAAAGTATTTAGGGCTTACCCTTACGAGGACTCTGGCCCATACACAACAGTTAAATCTGGACTCTCTGGTTCATATTATTGAAATAGATTTAAAGAGATGGGCTTTGCTTCCTCTCTCGTTGTGGGGGAAAATTAATGTAATTAAAATGAACGTCTTTCCCCGGTTATTTTACCCATTAAACATGTTAAACGTTTGGCTTCCATTAACGTGGTTTAAGAAAATTCATGCCATAATCACCAACTTCATTTGGAATTATAAGAAGTCCCGAATGGCTTATCATAAATTAGCCACTCTTAAATCGGTTGGTGGGCTAAGACTCCCTCATATGGGGTTGTATTATTGGGCTAGTCATGCAAATAAGTATCTCCAATGGTTGAAGGTAATAGATCCTTTGGACCAAGGTACATATGTCCCATTCTGGTTAAAGGTGGAGATATCTCGGATAATGGAGCAAGGCCTATCCCCCAAGGCTATATTACACATTAATCCAAGTTCCCTACCTGCTGCGCTCCGAAATTCCCCTATTGAGACTTCTATTAGAGTCCATTCACAATTATGTGCCTTTCTGAAATATAACCATACTAAGGACTTATCCCAACCCAAACGAGGTAATCCCAGTCTCCAATTGGATGGCAAACCTCTTCAGAGTAGTTGGCTTCCACAACTAGGGGACCGCCAAGTTATTGAATTAGTTATTGCGGAAGGGCAATGGTTCTCTTCAGCCAAAATTTTGAATAAGTTTCAAATTCCACATACTGATATTTTTAGTTTGCCAACTTTGTCATCTTTTGTTAAAAGTGTTGGGTGTAGTCTCTCCGACTGCTTCAAAACTGGGCATCCAAGCAGAGTTAGGGCCTTTAGCAATGGCTCATGCTGTTTCCAAAATGTACTGTATTCTCTACAGCTGGGCCTATTCTAAAAATTTTGCACCGGTTACTTATTGGTCCTCACTATTTGCCGATATGATGTTTAATTGGACATTACTTTGGCGTAGCTGCCATAAATATATGTTGCAAGACAGGCTTAGATTGATGCAATTTAAATTACTGCATAATATTTATTATTCCCCTCAAAAGCTAGCAAGGTTAGGAATTGTGTCCTCATCTACATGTTATAAATGCCAACAAGATAGAGGGGATCTTCTTCACATTTTCTGGAATTGTTCCAAAGTAGCTCCACTTTGGACCACTATTAAACAAAGGGCGGATCCTTTACTGGGTCTGTCTGAGCTGTTTACATCGGAGGTTTGCTTGTTAGAGGATGTTTCCGGGATTCCAGTACAGAATAGGAAATATCATATGGCCTTGATCTCCGCCTCTGTAAAGAAGGTGGTCCTGAGATATGGATCAAAAAAAATTTTTGCCACCATAGATGTGATGTAATTATACATGGTTATTCCCCACCAAGAGGGACTAGAAGCACTTGAGTATTTTTGTAACACTAGGACAGAAGAACAATTGGTATCATGTCCCAAATCTTTTTTGGTGGAGGTAGCTAATGAAGTCCTTACAAAAAATGTTTTTATGTTTCAGGTTAAAACATTTTTACAAACTCTAGGCACTGCCATGGGGGCCACCATAGCTTTAATATCACCAACTTGCATGTTGGCCACTGGGAACTTAAGCATCTCTACAACGCCGCCACAAATCCATACATACATTGTTTGGATTTGTGGCAGTGTTTTATTGATGATATATTAGTTATATGGAAAGGTACAGTTATTGAATTTAAAAAATTAATTGATTGGTTGGAGAGCACCAGTTCCTGCCTGAGATTTAAATATGAGATACACAGTACTGAAATTAATTATTTGGATTTAAAAATTTATAGAAATGAAAGGGGTGATGTTTGTACTACATTGTACCAAAAGACAACAGATCAAAATAGCTTATTGCGTTATGAGAGCTGCCATCCACCCCATGTTAAATTTAATATTCCAAAAGGACAGTTAGTTAGAACCTTATGAAATTGTATGGAACAGGAATAATTTGTACAGAAAAGAGCAGCACAGATTGTTAGATTTAAGGAAAGGGTATATAGTATCCATAGTACAGCAACAGCAATACGTAAGATAGAAGATATGGATAGAACAAGTACATTTATAGATAAGAAAGATAGGAAAAAGGATAACCAAGAATATATTTGCCCCTTTGTAGCTACTGTTTCCAGTAGGGCTAATAAGATAAAAGAGATAGTGGCCAATAATTGTCCCAACTTAGAATCAGAACCTAAGCTCAAACATGTGGTAGAACAGGGTCCGAAAATAATTTTTAACTGGGCCAGGAATATTAAAGATATAGTAGTACAAAATGATATTTCTAAACCAGAATCCCCTAGCCAAACAATACTTGCTCCTTTACCTGGTGGTACTTTTAGATGTGGTAAATGCACGTACTGTAAATTTGCACAACCGTGCAGATTTTTTATACCTCCAGTTACCGCCAAAAACATCTATATTAGAGAATTCATTGCCTGTTATAGTATTGGAATTGTCTATTTACCAACATAGAAACATAGAATTTGATGGCAGATAAGGACCGCTTGGCCCACCCAGTCTGCCCATTTCCCTACCTAATGGATAAGCTGCAGATCCTAGTTAACAAGCAGCCTACTTCTTCCTACCCCAACCCCCTAGAATTGCCTTATGACTGTCCCATGCATGCTTGAATTCCACCACTGTTTTTGACTCCACAACCTCCTCCGGAAGGCCAGCCGTTCCATGCATCCACAACCCTCTCTGTGAAAAAATACTTCCTTAAATTACCTCTGAGCCACCCCCATCTTCAAATTGTGCCCCCTTGTTCTTGCACACCTCTTTTTTTGAAAGATGCTACCCTCTTGGACTTTGTTGATTCCCTTGAGGTACTTGAAGGTTTCTATCATGTCACACCTCTCTCTCCTTTCCTCGAGGCTATACATATTAAGCTCCTTAAGTCTCTCTTCATATGTCTTCTGGTGCAGACCCTACACCATTTTAGTTGCCCTCCTCTAGACAGCTTCCATCCTGTCTATGTGTTTGTGGAGATTGTGTCTCCAGAACTGCACGCAGTACTCCAGATGGAGTCTCACCAGCTGTCTGTACAGAGGGATAATAACTTCTTGTTTTCTACTGGTGATGCCTCTCCCTATGCATCCCAGTATCCCCCAGCCCTCCTTGCTGCCTTCTCACATTGCCTGCCCACCTTTAGGTCATCTGATATGACTACCCCCAGGTCCCTTTCCATTTTGTTGTTGTTAGTATCTCCCCCATTGTGTACTCTTCTCCTGGGTTTTGTTTCCCAGGTGCATTACCACACTTCTTAGCATTGAATCTAAGCTGCCATACATTTGACCATTCCTCTAACCTTGCCAAGTCCCTTCTCATCCCTTTCCACCCCACCTTGTGCATCAACTCTGTTGCAGATCTTTGTGTCATCTGCAAAGAGACATACTTTTCCTTCCAGTCCTCTGCAATGTCACTTATAAAGACATTGAAGAGGACCCGTCTATACTGAACCCTGCGGTACCCCACTAGTAACCCCCCTTTCTTCAGAGTGGACTCCTTTTACTATTACTCTCTGTGTCCTATTCTCCAGCCAATTCTTTACCCAGGCTGTCATCTTGGGACCCACTCCCAGGCTGGCTAACTTGTATATTAATCTTTTGTGTGGGACTGTGTCAAATGCCTTGCTAAAGTCTAGGTAGGCCATGTCCACAGCCCCTCCCTGATCTACTACTTTGGTCACCCAGTCAAAGAAATCTATCAGATTTGTCTGGCATGACCTTCCCACTGTGAATCCATGCTGCCTTGGGTCCCATGCCCTCTGGCCTCTAGATACTTGACAATTCTTTCCTTCAGAAGTGATTCCATCATTTTCCCTACCACTGAGGTTAAACTAACAGGTCTGTAGTTTCCTGCTTCTGCCTTGCTCCCACTTTTGTGAAGGGGAATCACATCTGCCCTCCTCCAGTCCTCGGGTACCACCCCATCCTCCCATGATTTGTTAAAGAGAGTAGTCAGTGGTGTCACTAGTTCTACCCATAGTTCTTTTAGAATTCTGGGATGAATCCCATCAGGCCCCATTGCTTTGTCCACCTTCAGTTTTAAGAGTTCTTTCAGAACCCTTTCTTCTGTAAATGGGCTGGTATCAACTTCTGTATCCAGAGTGTTTCTACTGTTTGTTTCAGGTACCTCCTCCTCTTCCTTTGTAAATACTGAGCAAAAATATTTGTTTAGTATCTCTGCCTTTCCACAGTCACCCTCTCTACCCTCCTCCCTTTATTAAGCCTCACTATCCTCCCTTGGTCTTCCTTTGCTCCTGATGTACCTATAAAAGGTTTTATCCCCTTCTTAACTGAGTTGGCTATCTCTTCCTCGGTTTGGGCCTTTGCTGTTCTGACTGCCTTCCCAGCTTCCTTCTGCTTTAACTGATACAGTTCTCTGACCTGCTCCTTCTGTGATTCCTTGTACTTCCTGAATGCTTTCTTTTTCTCTTGAACCTTCACTGCCACTTCCTTTGTGAACCATAGTGGTTTCTTAAATTGTTTCATTTTGTTTATTTGCTTCCTACAAAGGCTTGTTACCTCTGTGATGGCAGTTTTTATTATTCCCCATTGTTCTTCCACCCCTCCTTCCTGCCCGTTTGCTACTGCATTCCTTAGGCACTCACCCATTTTTGGCAAAGTCAGCCCTCCTAAAGTCCAGTACTTTTGCCTTTGTATGGCTTGACTCTATTGCTGTGTTTATTGTGAACCATACTGTTCAATGGTCGCTAGTTCCCAGATGGCTACCCACTTCACATCTGTGATCCTCTCTTCATCTCCATTTGAGAGAACCAGGTCTAAGATTGCTCCTCAGGTGGGCTCCAATACTAGTTGTTTAAGGCATGCCCCCTGTAGGGCATCTAGAATAACCTCACTCTTCGAAGTGGCTGCTGCAACTGCACTCCAGTTAACATCTGGCATATTCAGATCACCCATCAGCAATATCTCCCCTTTTTCTGCCATTCTAAGTATACTTTCTATCATTTCCTTGTCCATTTCCTCCCCCTGAGAAGGGGGTCTGTATACAACCCCTGTCCGGATTGTGGTGCCATTGTCGGTCTCCAAATTTACCCACAGTGCTTCTTCTCCTCCCTGTTTACCCTTTTGTTCTGTTGCTTTGATTCCTTCCCTTATGTAAAGAGCTACTCCTCCTCCTCCTCTTTTACCCTCCATGTCCCTCCTGTAGATAGTGTATCCTGGAATGTTTACGTCCCAGTCATGGTTTTGTGTGTACCATGTTTCTGTGACTGCCATGATATCCAGATGTTATGCACATGTGGGGCTTATTATGTAGGAAGAACAATTAGACAATTTAGAACTAGAATGGGGGAACATGTGAGAGCTGTACAAAGAAATGATGCTAGCTATGCAGTAGTTAAACATCTTAAAGAGAGTAGGCATGGACAACATACTTTTTCGTTTATTGGTATAGAACAAGTGAAAGTAGGTACCAGAGGGGAAGACATTAATAAACTAATAGGACAACGTGAAAGTTTTTGGATTTATGAATTAAGAGCAAGAAAGGGTAAAGGACTGAACGGTAGTATTGATTTGTCAACTTTTTTAAATAAATTTAGGGGTTGACAAAAACATTTAACATATGATCATCGTAAGTTTGGAATTTCTGGAAATGTAAATATTTTATCAGGAGAATACATTTTGTGCCCCTATTGGAATGGTACAACTAATGTTAAAATGAACATTATGAAATGTCTACCACTAGATTAAAGAATCGTTGTTGAGCTTATAATAAATGGGTCTTCCTTTTTCCCATAGGGAAACTGTGGTGTAATTTGCCATTATAAAGGAGTGTTTATAACTGCAAACATGTGTTCGATTTTCCTTGCTGTGCACATGCTCACGCAGCAGCGAGACCAGTCAAGACCGCTCACCGCTTCTGTGTCGCCTGAAACAGAACCACTACAAGAACTCAGCACTAAGTACTTTTCTTTTCTTTTCTCCCCCCATATACCCTGGAAACACACAAAGACCTGCAAAAAAGGAAAAAAACAGTTTAAAAATATGAAAATCTCAGCACCGAACTAAAAGGACCGACTGTAGGATACGCTGGGAGGATTCACTGGGAGCTGTTTATTTTATATAATTGCTGAGGCAAAAAAAGGAAACCTAGCAGTCATATAAAATAAAAAATGGGTCGGGGTGTCAAACTCGATTTTACACACACCCTCGCTGTGGGTTGCTTTACACAAACCCCTCTGGCTTCGCCCTCGGGGTTTATGAAGCATCCCACAACTCGGGTGTGTGTAAAATCTCGTTACACACCCAAACCATACTTTATTCTATATATTAATAATAGTAGGTTTATACTAATAATAGGTGTACGTTATGGGAAATTAATATTCACTGCACTTTAACACTTCATTGTTCAGATTATAGAGAAATATATATATATATATTTATTTTCTATATTTCTAGAGGGACTGGATGTTGATATCTTGAATATCTTTAATATATGTTTTATGTCTATTTACATAGATAGTTTTTTCCTATCAACAGCAGTGTTTATCAGTCTAGTTTTATTCTAGTATCGATTCTGTGTTCTCTACAGTGTAAATTTATATTTGTCCAAAGATTTAAAGTGTTATTTGATAGATTCATGCAACTAGATTTTTTTGTATAGGACTGAGTAGATTTAATGGATTATTAAATGTTTTTGGTTAAACACAGACAATAAAAAATCAAAATAGTTGTCATTTTAAAGTAAGGAATGTCTGAATACGTGCACAATTTGGCTAATTGGTAATTAATTAATTATTGGCCTGTATGTATAAAAATCCGGGCATGAAAACAGTGAATCAACTCTGATGAAGCCCAGTAGTTGACTGGGCGAAATGTAAGTTTTTCCGTGTGTCATTTTGGCCTCATGTCTGATTGTTTTGGTGTTTGCCATGGTGCACAATAAATATACTTTGGCACAAATGATTCAGTGCTTGATTTTATCCTTATAGATGGGTGCTTATTTTTCTGACTGTGTTACTATATACGTAGCACCATCTAATAGTGCTCGGTGCTAGTCCAGTTTTTTTGCTTTGCCATACTTATATGGGCAGCATTTTGAGGTACAAACTGACCACAACCCCCTGGTTTGGCTGACACAAATGGGAAAATCTAATTGGTAGACTATTAAAATGGAGTCTTGCCTTGCAAGAGTATGACATGATGATCTTACATAGGGCTGGAGTGACCAATCAGAATGCAGATGGCTTATCGTATCTATATGAGGAGTGAATTGACTTGGGAAGCTCATCCCATGCAGGGGATAGAGCCCCAAGTTCAGTCTAGGTGGGGAGGATTGTGACGCTTGGCCAGCTGGTTATGACTGTTGTATGATATTTGTAATATAAAAATATAGTATGTGAGCCTGTGCTTCCATGGGTGACCCCCAGGTTTCAGTGAAGCTACAGGATATGTAAACTGAGTTTGTTCTGTAGGTTTCCTTGTTTTTCTTTTATGTGATCGTGATGCTGTTTGATATTTGTTCTGTATTTTATCTTACAGTTTTTATACATTTGTAGTAAACATATTCTTTAAGATTCTGCCTGGGTATCCTCCATCATTCTTGCATGTGGAGTGCCTGTATTTATAAGTCTGACAACTGTTCAAGGGCTTGATGGTGTTACCAAACTGGGAAAAGGTAAGAATATACCTAAGGTCTCTTACAGAGTTTTAAGGGTTCATTTTGGAAGCCTGGCTTGGTGCCTCGATGAAAGATTGTACCTCAATCCCAGAAGAGGGTACGTATCTGAGTCTGTATATTGGGTATGCTAACATAAGGTTCACAGTTTGAATCCCCCCAGAACTTGAGATTAAAGGTGATTTGGACCCAAAAGCAGATAGGAGGGTTACCCTGTCTGTTACCTGTTCACACTATTGCGTGCTGAGGTTGGCACTGTGGGAGCAGAGGGCCTGACCTGCTGAGTGCGTTTGTGACAGAGACATCTTGAACTCCCTGCAGGGGGCATTCCTCAGGCAGCTGGCCAGTGAATAAACTCATGGTGGGGCAGTGCTGGACCTAGTACTTAAGAACGGGGACAGTGTGGCAGATATCAGAGTTGGGAGTCATCTGAGGACCAGTGACCATCACACAGTATGGTTTAATATAAGAATAATAGCGGAATCCAGCCACACAAGGGCAAGGGCCCTGGATTTCAGAAGTGCTGACTTTGCAAAGATGGGGGAATGCATCCAGAAAGACCTGGTGGGGGAGATGTCAAGGAGGGGTAGAGAGAAAATAGGCCAGAATTAAAGAGAGCATAGTAAAGGCTGCAAACGTGTACATCAGGCAAATAAGCAAAAGCAGAAGGAGGAGGAAGAGATCATTATGGTTTTCAAGGGAAGAGGCAGAAAAGGGAAGGACAAAAACAGTGGCATTCAGAAGGTATAAGAAGACCCAGAGAGATGAGGACAGAGAAGTGTATCTGGGGAAACAGAGGGAGGCAGGTAAGGCAGTAAGGAGTGCAAAAGCATAAGCTAAGGAAAGAACAGCCCAGACAGTATCAAAGGGGGACAAGACATGTTTCAGGTATGCCAGCAAGAAAAGGAAGACAAAGGGAGGGATTGTACAGTTAATAAAGGAGGCAGGGGTCTATACTGAGGAGGACAAAGAAAAGACAAATATCTTAAACAAATATATCTGTTCAGTATTCACAACTGAGGGGACAGGGAAGGTACCACAAATAAGCACCAAGAGATTGGGGGGGAAGGAAATTGACACCAGTCCATTTTTTTGAGGAGAGGCTCTGGAAAACGCTTACTAATCTGAGAGTGGACAAAGCCGTGGGGCCAGATGGGGTGCATCCAAGACTGTTAGATGAACTCAGGGAGGTGCTAGCTGCACCGCTGACAGACTTGTTTAACAGTTTACTGGAGTCTGGAGCAGTCCCAGAGGACTGGAGTAGGGCATATGTAGTCCCACTTCACAAAAGTGGTAGAAGGAGGAGGTGGAAAATTACAGGTCTTTCAGTCTGACATGTGTAGTAGGGAAATTGATGGAAACACTATTAAAGGAAAGAATTGTGGCACACCTGGAATCTGATGGACTGCAGGACCCAAGACAACATGGCTTTATGCAGGGGAGGTCATGCCAAACAAATCTGATAGATTTTTTGAACTGGGTAACCAGGTTGTTGAATCGGGGTGGGGGGGTGGACGTGGCCTACTTGGAGTTCAGCAAGGCCTTTGACACCATTTCACATCGGAGGCTGGTTAACACGTTGGGTAGCATGGGGGTAGACAATAAGGTGGTAACCTGGATAAGAAACTGGTTAGGGGATAGGAGGCAGAGGGTGGTCATAAATGGAGTTTGCTCTGTGGAGGGGAGAGTGACCAGTGGGGTGCTGCAGGGGTCAGTACTGGGGCCAGTCCTCTTTAATGTCTTGATTAGTGACATAGCAGAAGAACTGGAAAGGAAGGTCTGCCTCTTTGCAGATGACACCAAGATGTGCAACAGGGTAGACACTCCGGAGGGGATGCAAAAGATGGAAAGAGACTTGAAATGACTGGAGAAGGAGTGTACAAAGTTTGGCAGCTAAGGTTTAACACAAAAAAAAATGAAAAATAATGCACTTGGGTAGCAGAAACCCAGGGGTGCAGTGCAAAATGTGGGGAGAGATACTAGCAACGACCAAGCAGGAAAGAGACCTGAGGGTAATCGTATTGGATGACCTGAAGGTGGCCAGACAATGCAGCAAAGCGATCAGGAGAGCTAGTGGGATGCTAAGATGTATAGATAGGGGTACTACCAGCAAGAAGTGGGAAGTGGTGTTGCCACTGTATAGATCTTTAGTTAGACCCCACCTGGAGTTCTGTGTCCAGTTTTGGAGGCCACATCTCACAAAGGACATAGACAGGATGGAGGCTGTCCAAAGGAGGGCTACCAAGATGATACAGGTTCAACATCAAATGTCCTTTGAGGAGAGGCTAAAGGAATTAAACATGTATACCCTGAGGGAGAGGGGGGATATGATCAGGAACTTAAAATACTTCATGGGGTGAATAAGGTACAAGCAGGGGTATTTTTCAGAGGAAAGGGTGCTCAAGAACAAGGGGCCATGATATGAAGCTGGAAGGGGGGGGTAGGTTTAGGAGAGATGTGAGGAAATAACTTATTCACAGAAAAGGTGGTGGAGGCCTGTAATGGCCTTCCAGCAGAGGTTGCAGGGGTAAGGAGAAGCTAGTCTACTCCCAACTCCGAGAATACCTAGAAATCCACCGGGTAATCTCACCATCACAGCATGGCTTCAGAGCCAAGCATGGGACGGATACTGCGCTAACTAAACTCTCAGCCGATGTCCTGAGCAATAATGACGCAGGGGTCAGCACAGGGGCGGTCTTTATTGACCTATCTAAGGCATTCGACTTGGTAAACCACAACCTCCTACTACAAAAAATGCGCTCACTTGGCCTTGACTCTCATTCACTGGGATGGTTCAAGAGTTATCTCTCTGGACGCACTCAGAGGGTCAAGTGGAGGATAAAGTCTCAAGCTAGCTCCACTCAAAGAAGGGGTACCTCAAGGTCAATCCTCGGCCCCTTCTCTTTACACTGTTCATAAATGATCTGCACACACACTGCGGAGCAGTAGCGTTATCCAGTCACGGATGATGCGGTCATTTACAAGAGCTTCCCCTACTTTACCTGAGTTGGAGACAGCCCTCCAAGAAGACATCCTTCAGCTGGAGGACTGGCTCACACTGAACAAAATGGTTCTAAACACCAACAAAACAAAGGTAATGCTCTTTGGTCCTAGATCCCTGGGATCTGAGAGGGCACATCTTCTACAACTCCAGTCCAGGGGGGGTACAAAACTTGAGGTGGTCTCCTCAACCAAATACCTTGGACTTACCCTGGACCAAGGCTTCACACTAAAAAATCACGTAGACCAAATCACCAAAGCCATCCATGGGAAACTTGGAATCCTTTATAGACTGAAGGACCAGATTATCCCTGAAGCTAGGGTAGCCATTGCCGCAAGCGTACTCCTCCCAAAGCTCACCTACGCGGCCCCGATTCTCCAGGGCGTGGCAGTGATGGAGTTAGGGAGGCTACAGACCTTGTACAACAAAATAGTCCACTTTGCCACTATGTCACACCCGAGGACTCACCACTGCGAGGCCCAATCTAGGCTCAGGTGGCCGTCTCTGGAAGCTCGCCTCTCCTACTCAACCCTCTGCCTTACATTCAAGCTACTGGGTCCCACACCTCCCCCTAGCCTGAATGGTCTCGTCAGGGTGAAACCCAACCCACGGTGCCTGCGCTCATCAGGCCAAACTCTCCTCGTGGTTCCCAAGACCAGGACAAAAGCCGGGTCCAGGTCCTTTGCATACACCGCGCCTTCCACCTGGAACAACCTCCCCTTGGAGGTACGGGAGGCTGGGTCCGTCACCAGCTTCCGGACAAAGCTCAAGGATCACTTGCTCATCAGGCACATGTCTTTGTTACAGGACTTGACCACGTGACAGCCATCCGGTAGCTCATCAGACCTGACCTTGCATAGCCTACTGGAAGCATAACGGACCTCCCCCTAAGACGGGGTGCACTTTGTCCCTCTCATCCCCCTTCCAATATGCCCACAACGAAGCTAACCCCAGGTCTTTAGCTTCTGCTTGTCTACCAGAGCACTTCAACCTAATTCACTAACCTGGGATGAATAACGGTCTCATTATGTGTAACCTCTATGTCCGTACTGCCTGCATGTTGTACACTACCTGCCGCCTGTATACCTATGTATTTCTTACTGTTATACTTTACAATCACATGACTGTATCAATCCGTTACCTGTAATGTTGTTGATTCACCCAGGTCGCCCCTGAAAAAGGGACCTCCGGGGCCCAGTGGGCCTACCCGGTCATCAAAATTCAATAAATAAATAAATAAATAAAAACAATGGTGGAATTCAGAAACGGCTGGGATAAGCACAAAGGAGTCATGAGAGATAGGTAAGGGGATGGCAAAGAAAGTGCCATAGACCTGAATGGGTCTACAGTGTAAGCAATGCAACAAAACAGGCAGACTGGATGGGAATGTGGCCCTCATTTGTCGTCAGCTTCTATGTTTTGTATGTTTTGCACATGGCCTGTGCCAAATCCATTCCAGCTCTTCGGTCAATTTGATTATAGTTACTGTATGTTTCTTCTATGTTTAATTCATCTATCCATCTATCCACTGTATCTTATTTATATAGTAATTTTTATATTAGTTATTTATTGTATACTGTAATTACGTTTACAGTACTCCACTTCCCATAACCCCCCAGGGTGCATCTGGAAACAATCTGTTAACAGCTTAGTATGTCTTTCATAGTAACATTTTGAAATAAACAAATTCTTAATGATGTGGATTCAACTACTCCCTCTGAAATCATTTAAAAAGCAACAAATTTAATAAAAATAGGTATCACAACAGTTTAAGTTCACCCCGTCCCAAATGTTCATATTTACACTTTTAATCAATAGCTTGGTTAAATTGTCACTTTCATGATACATTCATTTCTATTCATGCATCAACAGCAGGATGTGTTTTTTCACTTGAAAATGGGTGACTTGATTTTGTCCACCACTACAGCCAACTACAGCCAATAATGTTTTTTTCAAATTCTTATCAATAAATCTGCAGCATTTCCTTCATGTGCCCTAGATCGAGTCAAGTCACCTCACTCACTGAGTGCACAACAGTAGTGAGGAAAGCAAAGGCAACTTTATGTTTAAAAATATTTAGAAGAGAACCAATGGATGGGAGGTGCAGTTCTGACTTCTGTCCATACTAACCAATCCATCACCTAAGTAGCTTACAACATCTCAGGTTCCGGTTCAGTACAAAGGGTGAGTGTAGAGAAGGTATAAGGGGAGTAGTCCAGTGGAAATCAGACCCCCTCCCAGAGTTCAATGCCTGAAATACCCAGGTGAATAAGGACTCTGTTGGGGTGTTGGGGGGGGCTGCAGTCCACCTCACTGTGTTTTTGCACTGACAGTGCTTCAATTTAAATAAAAGCCCACAGGCACTCCTATTTATTAAAGCCACCTGTTTCCCGCATGATGAAAAATGACCTTTGTTTCAGGTGCTGCTGTTTCTGCTTTTACTTGCAATGCAACAGATGTGCATTTGATGTAGCACTGCTGCAGATACAGAGTGGGAGAAGGCAGCATAACTAGCAGATCAGCAACAGCAGCAGCTGCAGCATGAATAGGCTAGGCATGGAGGCCCAAATTGAAAACAAATGTTTTATTTTTCCATCATCGTCGGGGATCAAGTGTATTGATTGTTCTGCTGTGGTGGTGGCATGAGGGTGGGTGCTAGCAATCATGTGTGTGGAGTCTGTGATGGTGGACGCAGCAGTGATGACAGATGGGGAGGATTCATAGGTACTGGAATTAAATTTGCGTGTGGTGGCTGGTGGACCATAGTAGGAGGGATCATTTTAGCAGATAGATGAAAAGCAGGAGTGTATTCTATGCATATTGAAGTAGAAGAGAGCTACAGTGGGTGTTGAGTTTGTGTGTACTATGTAAACTGTGGTAAGGTGGGTGTCAGAAGATGGCAGTGTGGCAGGGGTGGTCATATTGGAGCAGGGTGGGTGTGAAAAAAGCAGTTTGCATGGGCAGAGGTGTTAATTCCAGATGCGAGAGTGCCAGACCGTGGAGAGCTTTAAAACAGCCCTAAAGACCTTTTTGTTCTGCCAGGCATTTGGTGATCAGTTACAATGTATGCTCCTGTTTGAATTTTTTTACTTTTGTATTACTTGACTTCGACTGTATCTGATGTTTATGTTCAGTGGTTTTAATTGTTTTATGGATTGTACAGCACTTTGATTTTAGACATTGCACTTTATAAATAAAAATTATCATAATTATTATTATTAATTCTGGGGCTGAATTGGTGTACAAAGATAGCAAGAGTGTTTATAGCGAGGCAGGGTGGGTGTCAGGATATGGAAGGGAAAGCAGGACTGTGTATACTGAGACAGCGTGGGTCACAGTGTCAGCATACAGGAAGGTGTCAACAGATAGCAAGGGTATATATGTAATTTAATAGAGAAGGGCAGGTGTCAGCAGATGGGAGATATGGTAGGGGAGTGTGTGTATTTTAGGGTGGGTATCTGCAGATGGGAGGGATGGTAAGGGTGTGCATACTGGGCTACAGTGAATCATGGTGTCAACATACTGATGGAATGTAGGAGGTGTCTATACTGGGGCAGGGTGGATATCAATATTTAGGGGTTTCTGGGGTGTACATCCTTGGGTAGGTAGAAGGCTGTAGATGGGATATGAACTGGAGAGAGGAGACTGTCTGCAAATGGAAAAACCAAAAAAGGTGCATTTGAGAGAGTCAGACATATCAGCAACATTAGAGTTTAAACAAATTTTATTAGTGATCCATAAAAGACATAGACTGCCCACCCCAGCCCTTCAACCAAAGGGTCTTCATCAGGGGTTGTGATCAGATATCTGAAGCACCTTTACCTTAAGTAGTCTGCATTCTTAAAGAGACAAAACACAAATTGTGTATACCATGAAAGGCATTTGAGTAAGGCAAAGCTCAGGATGGTATCGTTATCTAACATTACAAAACATGACATTGTATATGGTCAAACGTTTGGTAAATTAACATATAGTAAAGATTATTGTAAAAATTATTATGTATCCTGGTTAAAGTATTGCACACCAAGGAACTGTTCTGCATGCAAGTGGTAAGGGAAAGGGAACATTGTTTAACCAGAAGTAACTCACTAAGCTGAAGCTTGTTTCCAGATGCGACCTGGGAGCACAAGGAAGTTAAGTGACTTGCTGAGGATTACACAGTATACACCTGTGGGATTCAAAGCCAGGTCTCCAGAACTGCAGCTCAGAGCCTTAAGCCACTGTGCTATCCTGCCTCCTGCAGATGAAATGTAAGATTTTGCTCTAATACATACAAAAACTGACATAGGTGAGTAATGTTCCACCCTCTTGTCCCCAATTGTGTGGAATGCTTATATAGAGACTTGACACATCAGTGGTGAGCCACAGATAGTCATGTTGCCACTAAAAATCTTCCAGTTTGTGTAACAAGTCCATTGTGTCCTGGATGTGAATTCTCCAACCCAAACTATGCGGCTGCAGAAAATGATCTAGAAAAATTGATTAGGTTTGGGTTAGAGATCCAGCACCAGAGATAATCAGACGTCCTGCTGGGTTTAACCTAGCTTTGTGTATTTTCAGTAGAATATACACAGTTGGCATAATAGGAAGCTCTGCCTTTAAGGACCCAGCCTCCTCACTGGTGATCCAGTCTCTTTCTAATGCCCCTTCAATCAGACTATAACTCCACCTTAAACTGACTTATGGGGTCACTTTTCAACTTTTCATAATTTGTTACAACATTCAAAAGATCCAGCACCTCATTTTTAATATCACCTTCACCCATAATCACTATGTTACCATCTTTATCTGAACCTTCTATTACAATATTTTTCATATTTTCTAATTCTTGTGTAACCTCCCCGTTACCCGGGGTTACTAGAATCCCAGTAAGACCTAGTGGTAAGCATGGAAGGCAGCTTGTGAAACTCCAGTTAAATGGATTTCACACTGTCTCACTCTGTTCTCAGTCTCAGCTGAGACTGAGGGATGACATCATTTTAGAAATGTCACAGCTGCATAAGCCACACTGGAATGTTGCAGTTGAAGGTTAGAGTAGAACGTTGGGGAATTTGAAGCCAGTCTGTATGCAGTCTGAGTGAGAGCCTGTAGTGCAGCAGAGTGTGTGCAGGCTCTCAGAGCTTTAAGCTCAGTTTCAGAGCTACTTTTGTTAAGGTGTGTGTTTCCACCTGAAGAGGAACACAGGAACTGGTAATTGAAGTGGTGGAGACTGCTCTCAATGGTTCAGAACCCCATCCCTGTTGGGATGGGGGGAAGGAGTCAGCCTGTTTTCCAGGAGCAATCCCCCTGGGTCCAGCTAAGGGAAAGAAGCTGCCTGTTTGAGTTGTGCTGAGGCACCAGAAGTTCTGAGAGGAAGATTCATTGAGGAGGAAATGCCTGTGGGGCACCTGCAACCAAAGAGTGAGTTCGCTCTGAAAAAGGGCGAAGTGTTTTCACCTGAAACAGAAGGAAACTAAAGGGACTGTTACTGTGGGGTCAGAAAAAGACAGCCAAGTACAGTTGGAAGATGTGGGGATTGGACTGCTTAACTCAGTGGGGGGTCTAGGGTAATGGACAAAGCCACTAATAAGTATGTTCAAGTCCAGCACAAATGGAAAGAAAGAATGTGGGGATTGGACTGCTTAACCTGTGGGGGGTCTAGAGTAATGGACAATGACACTTAATTTAAGTAAGTTCAAGTCCAGCACAAATGGGAAGCAAGACAAGTAGATGGAATGTGAAATACATTTAGCAAGAATCTACACAGCAAAGTGTTAAAGAATGAGGTGTTTATGTCCAGAGAAATGGCCGGGTATGAACTGTGGGAGCGAGAGGTGGAAGGCCCCCCATCAGTAGTAACCAAATTCACCTCTACGGATTTGCTCTGAGACACCTGTTGCTTTCTCTCAGGTACTTGGCCAGTGCCTGAGGAAAGTACCCAGACGTGGGATTAAGAGGAAGATTCCCTGATGGAGCTGAGGTGCTCTTAGGTGGTTTAGGGAGCCACCAGAAAATGTTTCCATGATATATGGAAGGTGTCCAAGTGGCTGGCAAGGGAGGTGAGCCAGGGGAAAACCCAGAGCAGTGTACAAGTTCGGGCTGTGTAACCCAAAGCAGCGTACAAGTCCGGGCTGTGTGCCCAGTGTGTTTCAGAGCCTGAGGGCTAAAGTGATGAGGATGTGTTCCGGTCTCCTTTGATATGCATTACCAGGAGTGCAGCCCTGTGGGGGTCCATCTATGCATTGTTTATTCTGTTTGGATGTGAATAAAAGCCACACTTTAGAATCCCACTTCTGGTATTGGACATTACAGTTATTGCTTCCTGTGTTCGGAGTTACTTGGGTACCCCTGTGCAGAGTAGCCAAACCTAGCCTTTGTGCCGAGTGACATATTCCTCCCCGAACCCAGCCCACCTAATATTGCTGTCAGATGGTAATGGCAGACCGGGTAGGGGTTACACTTGCAATGCTTTCCTCTCTGTGGTGGTTAGATTTTCTCTGGTGAATCTTCTTACCCAGTAGAAGGTTATCCACCTCCTGATACAAAGTTCCTTCATAGGTCAAAATGGCAGTATTCATGTTCCAGGTTGGGTTAAAGATGGATTTAGATTTGAATAATGTTGCTCCATGCTGTCCTGAGGCTTCAACATATGATTGGTTCAAGACTCAAAAATTCATCCCAACTGATTTGATCAATTAAGTCTGGTGTGATGTCCCAGTTAGACCAATTACTTAGATTTTCTTTTGTTTCTGAAAACTCTTACTGAAGAGTTTTTACAGAGTCCTGATGGACATTTAATTCTTCTGGCAACCACAAACATTTAGTGTCCCCTGCAGGCATTGGTTCTATTTCACTGTCTGGATGTTCATCCCTTGGAATGTGTCTATCAACTTCCTGATTAGTGAATCCCATTCTTGCTACCATGAATTGATTATCCTTATTTTTGTTATGAAAGTGTAGTCTGAGCTTTATTTTTCTTAAAAATGTATATATATAGTGTATGGTGGAACATTGTTAGAGATGGAAATCCATCCCTAGAATAGGGTTATTATGCTGCAGTAGCTACAACATCGTAACTGTTATGCTGTACTAGCTATGTAGCTACTGCAGCATAACAACATCAAATGCACTAGAGCATGCCCATTACACTACCAGGAAGCAGCCATGGCCATGAGAGTGAGAACGGAGTGGGGCGGCTCTGAAGGAAAATAAAATTAAGAATACAGCAGGGCTCAGAAATACTCCCAACCACATAATGGCTACTTTTAACATTTATTTTTACATGAGTTGGTGCTCAATTACCTAGTATTTGATTCTAGGTAATCAATTACCAACTCCATTCACATTTACAAAAAGGGCATCAATCGATGCATGCAGAAGAGAACAGGTTTATATGCAGGATAATATTCAAGTACAAGGTAATTTATTACTACGTAATCGATTTTACCTTGCATGTAAATGGGGTACAAGTTTACTGAGTGTGTGCACTGGATCAGTTCCAGCTCTGATTGCATCTACATGAAATTAGAAAATTGAAGTCCCTGAAATTGATGCACTTCAGTCAGTTCCCGGATCGATCCTTCTATCCTGGATGCTTCCATTAACATACAGGCTCGAAATCGGTTACACAGCATTCAAATACCTTATAATCCATTCTGAGCCTGCATGTAAATAGAGTATATGCCAAGCATATGTACTCATCTCAAGGTTGTCATGGCAACTGAACATCTCGAGCTATGCTCTCGAGGTTCAAACGGTCACCACGGCAACCTCTCGATGAGTACATATGCATGTTATAGATAGAACACTACATTATCCTCTATTTCTACCCTAATTTTGAAATAATCAACCTGGGGGTTGGGACAAATGATAATCTCTTTGCCAGTACTGTTTCTTGTTTCTGCGTGATAGCTGTGTCACTCAAGGTGACTACTGTAATCCTCACCAAAGGTTGTATTTCTTCTGATCTTGTTTTCCTGCTGTACCTCCTCCCCCTTCTTGTCTTTTTTGCTGTTTTTTGTGTTTGTTGTTTTTCCATGGGCCTTTTGGCCCTTCTCCTTTTCTGAAAAAGCTACTTGGTCACCAGGGAGTGGGCTGACAAAATAATCTATTTCAATTACCACTTCCTCATCTTTGTCTTTTTCAAATTGCACTCTGTTTTTATTTCTTCTGTTTGAGTCTCACTTGTTAAAGCTCCTTGATCTGAAACAGAACCTCCCAAGACTCGCTGATCAGGGTTTTCTCTTCCAATTAAAAATCTCCTAATTTTCAAAGTCAGTGGCAACATATGCTAATTTGGAAATTTTTTTTCTTTTAAAAAGATCTTACTCATGTTTGGATATTGTGATTACATATTTTTTATTTAGATTTTCAAAATCCTGGTCCCGTTAAATTTCTGGATCTCTTTGTATCTCTGCAATTTCTCTAGTAATCCTTTCTTTATGTTTTGAATCTCTTTTTATTAATACTCTAATCTGTTTATCTGTACACTCTACAAGCGTGCCCTCCCACTCTTGCTTAAATTCAGTTTCCTCCTCATTGAAACCAAAGGTTGATAATTTATTTAATCTGATGCCCAAGGGGGACCACCCCGTTCCAGGTATCTCTCAAGGGTAATTGTACTATAGAAATGGTTAAGCTCCTGCAGTCTTAATTATTCTAGTTTAGAAAATGGGCAAGATTGTTCGTGCTCTCTGATTGGCTGAGAGCTACAGCAGGGGGGTACATTAAGTTTCAATAGACGCCCGCTCGAAAAAAACATCCAATTCAGGGTGCCCTATTACTTGTGTGAACCTTGGGCACCCCATCCCTCTCTCTAATTGGCTAAAACTCCGCATTTCAAAATAAAAAATTGGCACCATTTTTTTTGTCTCATAGCGGAGCGAGAGGTGCTGCCGGCGAATACAAGCTGCAACTTCAGCTACGTTAGTACAAACATTTCTTTTTTTAGCAATACCTTATCTTTGCCAGTGCTCTCCCCACTCATCCTCCAGCTCCTACAATCTGGCCCGTTTTCCCAGTCTCGCTTAGATACCAGCTCCGTTGACCACGACGCCTGCTTGAGCTCCATTCTGAAATGGGCTATTTACAACAAGCGCTTCCGTGTCTGCGACCTGTATCGGCATCAATTGGAAAAACAGAGCCATGCAAGTAGGACAAAAACCTTTCATTTTGAATTAAATACTAAAACAGATCTCAACAGACTTCTCATGAAGCATTTCAAAAAAATCTCTTTTTTTTGGGAGGGGGGGACAACAGAATGGATCTCGTGAGCAGGCAACAGGACATTAAATAAAAAAAAATAGAGGGATTACTTTACAAGACAAACAGTTAAACATCATTTTTCCTTAATTTTTTTTACATTGCTTGTTTAATTTTTTTAAATCACAGATAAAAGTGGTAAAGGGAGCCCATTTTCTAAGTGTAATAATACCCTCCAGGGTGGGCAGTATGGGCAATACCGGACCTTCCAGGGGCTATAAGGTCCTCCGCCATACCGCCCACCCTGTCAGGTATTATTGCTTGCTTAGTGAATAAATCTTTCAGTTTATGTGACTCACCCTCTGCTGTTTGTTCTTCCAAAAATAGAGCTTGCCTTTCTTTGTTTCTCCATCTGCGAACAGACTCTGCATCCTCTGAACAGTTGAAATCCATGGCTTCTGTTTGCTCTGCTTCTCCAGCTGCTGCTTGCTCAGTGCTCATAGTTGCATGCAATCTGAATTATATCCAGTTGGAGTTAGGAACTACGGTCTCTGCTGTTCACTGCAGTACACTCTAGAAAACTCTAATAGCTAGCCAGCTGGATGCTTAGTGATTATATTCCACTCCATCATTGTCTCCTTGTTTGTTGTAATATGCCAAACTGGCAATCTGGCAGCAGCCATTTAGGCAACATGAGCAGTGCAAAAGGAAAGTCACAGTGCACTCTGGAAAATCCGAGCCACTGCTCCCACACTAGCCAACCTAATACTGATATTTTTCAGCGGTTCGTATTAGAAGCCTCTTTCAGCACCTTTTTTCAGATCTTTTAGTGGCAATTCTCTCCCCTCCTTGGATCTTATTGTTCTCTCAATACAAATGTTGCTTGTGTGGGTACCATACTAAAAACTTGTAAATGTTTATCAAATGAGAAATTTTATAGTATCTAATATAGTTATGATAGAATTTTCTATTTCAGATTTTTAGTATATCAGTGTACATAAACATGAGTTAACATTTGGTAAGTTCTGTTTGGAAGTTCTATCTGGAGCAACTCTGCTAAAATAAATCAGAAGTTATTAGCACTCTCAGCAAGCTTACAAATGGAGTTTCATCCATGTTTGTTTTTATATACACTGGAGTAAAATTTTACATTTACCAACTACATGCAGTACGGGTCCTTGGTGTGCAATACTTTAGACAGGATACATAGCAATTTTTACAATTATTTTTATTATATATTAATTTAACAAAAGTTTGTATGCATGCACCATGTCATGTTTTATAATGTTAAGTTACCATGCTAAGCTTTGCCTTACTCAAATGAATTTTATGTTATACACAACTGGTGCTTTGACTCTTTAGGAATGCAAACTACTTAAGGTGAAGGTGCTTCAGATGTCTACCACACCCCCTCATGAAGAGCCTTTACTCAAAACACCAGGGCAGGCAGTTGGCATCCATTGAGGATCACTAATTAATTTGTTTAAACTCTAATACTGCAGGAATGTTTGACTCTCTTGAGTATGCCCTTTCTTGTTTCTGCATGAGTATCAGGTTGGATACTGTGGCATCACCGGCTTGTATTTTCCAGAGTTCGCTGAGTCTTTCTTTTAGAACTGTCTGCAGGTGGAAGCAGGTCTGAAGTTATCCATACATGGGCAAGAAGGGGAGACTGGTAATCTGGTAATCAGTGATACTATGCCCCACACTAAGGATATGGGGAGCACACATGGATTCAACAGCCAAGAAAAACAACAGAAGAGCACAGAATGGAGTCAGAAATACAAACTGACAGCCTCAGTAAGAGCAACATTTTTATTTTCTATTTTTAGTACATTCTATGTCTGTTTTCAGGTATTGATATTAATTTTCTGAAGGTTCTGATTTGAATCATACTCAGTCAGAGATAGGCAGGGTTCTGACCTGGATCCTGGTCCTAATAATAAGGGTCAGTACATTTTCAGGTCAATCTACCCCTTCTGTGGAGGGGTTATTTGAGAAAGAGAACAGTGGACCACAAGAAAAAAAAAATCAAACCATCTATTGTCAGTCCTCTTTTGGGTATGCACAATGTAAAACATCTGAACACATATATTACTTTCTTTTAAACTTAACTTTGGCAACAGAATTTCTGCCTATAGGCGAGCTATACTGCTTGTCACTCTAGATGCCTACCATCTGCACTTTGATCATTATGCTTCCACTTTTTTAACATCTGTTTTTTGGCACAAAAGTGTGCTTGTAAAGTATATGCAGCTATATATCATATGCTCCCTGTGGTTCTTTGTTTTTATTTTTTAACCATTTTATTCCATTCCCCCCACCCCATCAGTCAAGGTTACAGTGGCTGCACCCTTTCTTTGGCCAAAGGTTAAGCTGAACACCTATCTCAAAAGTGAACACCATTGCTGTTCCTCGACTTGCTGGTAAGGGATGTATAAACTCCAGGAAGCCCACACACTCCCTCCCCAAGAGCCATGTGCCTTTCTTAAGAAGGGTGTTCTGTTCCCTCTAGACCCAGAGCTTGATTCCAGGGCTTATACATGAACCCCCTTCTCCTATGTGGCACTGGACCAAACCAACTACCACTGATTATTGATGAGCTAGTGACTGAAAAAAAGGATACTATAAAACTGTGGGCCTAATTCTGGGTTCATTGTATGGCACCATGATTATGACTGCCACTGAAACAGGATCCATGAAGTTGCAAATATGTCCCAGGTGCCCAAAAAACATTCTTCTTTGCCTTGAAAAGGGGTGGGGCAGCAGTGCTCATATTCCTCATGGCTATTCCTGCAGTACTGCAGTTCTTGTAAGATGGTTTATAGGGTGCTGTACTTACAGTGAGTTACCACCTCATTGAGAGCACTCATAAATAAGCAGACATGTGAATGGTCACAGAGATACAGGCAGTAGGGAGATCATTTAGGAAAATGGAGAAAAGGATCAGGTCCAAGACAGGACCTTGGGGAACACCACCAGGGGAGATTGTAAGTGGAGGGAAAAAAAAGTCTCCAATGCAAACAGTTTGAGACCTGTCCTCAAGGTAGGAACGGACCCAACTAGCTGCAATGTCAGAGAGCCACACATATTTGAGAACACTTTTTCCATGAATGTCTTTTGCTTCTAAACATGGAAATTATCATTTATTTGTGGGGGCTCAAACTGTTGTAAAATCATTTTGTATTAAAGTGAGTTTTTCAGCCATTGACTGAAAAAAAGGATATTATAACACTGTGGGCCTAATTATAAGTTGAGCGCAATGCACCATAATTATGACCTCCATCAAGTTAGACTCACTGTAGTTGGAACTATGTCTCAGATGCCCACGAAATCATTCATTATTGCCCTGAAAAGGTACAGGACTACAATGCTAATGTTCCACAGGGCCATTCTTGCAACACTGCAGTCTTTGCCAGAGAGGCTATAGGCTGCTGTGCTTACTATGAGTTATCACCTCACTAAAAGCAGTCATAACCATGCGAGTCAGACATGCTGTCAGAGGATGGAGGACAGCAGTAGGTGGTGGTGAACAACTGAACACCACAAAGTTAATTAACTGAGACTGTAGAGGGAAAGAGTACCCCTGGACACTAGGGATGCCACAGGGGAATCTGCATTTGTACCAGGGGGATATTTACATTACTACATAAGCACTACACCTGTTAGTGAGCACTTGCCAGGGGGTTAGTAAATGTTAATTACTATGCTAATGCTAATGCTAATTGCATTGTGTGGGCATGTGTGATTTTGTATTTTCTAGTAAATGCTATGCCCCATATCACCTGCTAACACTTGTATTGCATATTTGCTTTGTACTGCACTCACATACCACAGTAATGAATTGTAAGCTTAGGTGGTGGTGCTGTTTATTTGCTTTTCTTTACTAGGTAAATGCACTAGCCAAACAGATGCCTATTTTCAGACAAGACTGGAAGAGATACAGTGCAAAACATAGAGCGTTACAGAGCAATACAAACAGATATAAGATTACTGATATATAGCAACAAGATACTACAAGTATGCAACTAGAGAAGATCATGCATAGTAGCACTAGGTATTACAAGCTGAAATGGTGCAAGATAAAATGGTAACTAAGGTATTACAAATTAAACAAGCATTTGTTGTCAAGCAAGCAATAATACCCAATGGGGGGGTGGTATTGGGCAATACCAGACCGCGAGGTGTAATAATGAGCCCGATACCACAGAGGAGGGCCTTATAACCCTTGAAAGGTCCGGTATTGCCCATACCACCCACCCTGGATGGTATAATTGCACTTAGAAAATGGGCTATGTGTGAAATGTTTTATAAAATAATTTAAAAGTGGCACAAATGTGCATAAAAAAGTAGTGTAAATTAATAGAAATTGTTTTGTTGCAAAGTAGTTCCTATAGTGGTATAGCTGTGTAGTTGGCAGCAAAGGGAGCTTTTGTTTTGCAAGCTGTTATTTTCTGTGCCTTTATCCCTGCTTAAGAGGTCATTGCCTTGTGTCCCCTTTGTTTTAGGAACCGATTCTACAGTCTTCTCTGTCATTCTGTGGTTGTTTTTTTAAGAGAGACTGAGGTGGGTTGAGACTGTCATTGGTAGCACAGTCAGAAGAAAGTGTTTCGAGCCAAGATTGTATTTAGAACCTGCCGCATGTCCTGCTACATCAGGCAGGAAGCGTGAATGAGAAGTCTTCAGGAGGAGAGATGGAGATGCCAGCGGGCACTGTTTACTGGCAGGAATGATGAATGTAAGATTTTTAAACATGTAAAGCATTCCAGCCAGACTTCTCAAGTCAGGTAGTCAGAGCATGTTACTGGCTCAGTTTATTTATGAATGACGCCGGGCAGGGGGGGGGCAGAGCGGGGCTCCACTTAAGTGAGTAAATAAGTTCGACTGTGTGACACTATTAAATGGTTGGGAGTTAAAAAAAGAGTGTTCTGTGGACTAAAATGTTTCAGAAACAGTCTTGGGGTGAGAGTGTCAGATCGCATATTTGGGGGACAGTAACACTCGGGAAGTGTGAAAAAAATGGTGGCGATTTCGAACTTGACGAGGATCTTTTGCCCAATGAGTAAGCAGACTGGGCAAAGGGATACATTAGGTGGTGATGGGGTCAGGTGAGTGGCACTTTTTATTTGCTGGGCGTCTATTGAAAGTTAATGTACCCCACTGGCAGGGGTACTAGCCAATCAGAGCCCAGCAAATAAAAAGCCCATTTTCTAAAGCCGAATGGTTGCTTGCTTATATTTGCTGTGTCAGTGTTTGGCATTGATAGTGCACAGGCTAAAATTAACAGATTAATATCATGACTTAAAATAGTGAAACTGTCATGACTGGGAGATGAAGAGGTTCACACATGACATTGTTTTTCTCTTAGATTGTGACTCTAAATTTTTAAAATGTTTATTTTTGTTACCCCAGCATATGAGCATGACTGGTGTCACTTATGAAATATTACCCAAATATTGTTTTGGAGACTAACCATAAAAACAGGGTTTGGAGGAGGATTTGATAATGATACCTGCCATGTTCATTCGATGGGGATAAAAAAAAACATGAGTATGTTAAAAATGTGGGTTCAAAAAGTAAAAATATTGCAATATTATGAGTAAATGAAAAATGTCAATGTTTGTACATAACTTGTGTGTGTTTTTTTTTTAAATCTTGACCCCGAAGGTTCAACACAGTACTTTTATTATACCACCTCATGAACATGACAGGTCTCATTTATTAAATCCTGTCCAAAATGTCTGTTTGGAGCATAATGTAAAAAGGCATTTTAGGCAAGATTTGAAATGTAACAGGTCACGTTCATGAGGTGAGGTTGAAAAATAGCTGTGTTGAAAATGTGGGGTCAGAATCTGTTAAAAATAGCAAAGCTGCAAAGAAACAAAGAAAAATTTCAATGTTTCTTTCCAACTTTGATTTTGACCCCATATTTTAACATAGTCTTTATATTACCCCACCTTACAGTTGAAACAGGAGGAAGTTTTAGAATCCTGTCTGAAACTTGATTTTCAGAGTGACTGTGAAAACAGGTCTGGGGGGATTAGAACATTTTCACCTACCTGGTTCATGAGTTGGGTACAAAAAAAGGCGATGTAAATGTTGGTTCAAAATCTGGCAAATTAGCAAAGTTTTGAGAAAACAGTTAGGGATGTCAACATTTCTTATACCTTGTTGTTTTCTGAGATTTTCACCCACATTTTCAAAATAGCCTTTTTATTACCCCACCTTATGATCAAGACAGGTGGAATTTTTTAAGCATGATTTCACAAAGCCACTGTGAAAACACATTTGGGTGAATTTATGGTTCATGAAGTGGGGTAAAAAGAAGGCTATTTTGAAAATGTGGGGCAAAAATATTAAAAAATGACAAAGTTTTGGAAAAAAGTTCATAATGCATTAAAAAGCCATTGACTGAACTTACCGTGTACTAGTTAATTTCCAGTCGGGCTCCACAGCAGCATGACATGACCATAGAAGCAGTAGGACATGCCAGTGAAATGGATAGGTAAGTGAGGGATGAGGGGGTGTGGAGTGGTGAATGCTGAGGGGGGGGGTGGGGTTGATGGCATGGATGGCAGAAGTAATTACTGGACCCTTCTTTTCAGGTGTAATACATGGAGCAAGAAGGAAAGTGATTTGGAGGGGGAGCAGGCTATGACAGAGGGAATGTTTCTTTTACTACACAAGGGGGACCAGGGGAAGCAATCTGGAGGGAGTAGGCTATAGCAGAGGGAAGGATTCTTATATTACAGGCGTGGCACTGGCAGAAATGACTGGATTGTGAGTGGGCTATGGTAGACGGTGGGATCCTTTTATTACACATGGGGTAATGGGAGAAGTGATCAGAAGGGGTTGGGCTATGGCAGAGGGTGAGGTTCTTTTATTACACATGGAGCACTGGGGAAAGCGATCAGGGGATGAGGTATAGTAGAGAGTGGAATTATTTCGTTACACACTGAGCACCAGGAAAAGCCATCTGGAGTGGAGCGAAGTATGGTAGAGGGTGAGATTATTTTATTACACATTGGTCACTGGGGGAAGTAATCAGTAGAGGGGTGGGCATAGCAAAAGGTGGGATTCTTTAGTTACACACGGGGCTCCAAGGGAAGGGATCAGGAGGGGGTGGGCTATGGCAGAGGGTGGGATTGTTTCTTTCTATAAAGGGAGCACTGGGGGAAGCCACCGGGTTGGGCTGAGAGGACACACAGGAGGCTGATCATGACACTGCTGAGATGGCCGCTGGGCAGCATGTTGATGATGAAAGCATGCAGCTACACTCTGATGGGTGTGGCTGCATCTTTTCTACACAAAGTTTCCACCCAACAGTCAGGCTGAACACCACCATCATGATCAGCCTGTTCTTGGCTGGGCTGTCAGTGGTGAGCCTCCTATAGCCTGAGATGCATTGGATGCTATACTGTCACACCTCTGCAGTTGCTACTCTGTCGAGTAGCTACAACATGTTCACTTCATGCATGCACATGCCAAGCAAGCATAAAAAGTGTAAGATAAAACAGAAATCAAATAGTTCATACAGGGAACAATCATAACTGAAAACAATAAATAAAGTAGTGCAAATAGGTATGGCTCCAGCAGCAGTTGTAGGCAAGAAACGCAGATAAACAGTAATGGGTTGGTTAGAATAAACATAAGCATAGGGAGAACAATCATATGCAGCAGTAGGAACTTGACAGAAGTAAGCGTTAAGAGATTTGTGAAACTGTGGATCAGTAGTAGAGTTCTGCATAGAAGGGGGCTGGGAGCTCTGCATTATATGTTTTATTTTTATATTGTATGCTACAAATGATCTGTCATATCTGTAAAGTCATGATTTTCATTTTGTGTTGCATTGTTAGTTATTATTCTGTATTTGTTTGTTAACCTTTTCTGTTTGTACAGTGCCTTGGTTTTTAGAAAGGCATTTTTCAAAATATCTATCTATTTACAGTATCTATCTATCTATCTACCTATCTACCTATCTATCTATCTATCTATCTATCTATCTATCTATCTATCTATCTATCTCTATAAGTCTTAGGAACGTGTTGGGTAAAAGCAAGTTGCCCAAGGTTCCTGGCCCATAAACAGTCTAGTAGAACTGGGGATCCTGTAGACCTCAGAGTGTAAGTTGCTTCTGGGTACAGTATTTTAGGAGAACAGCTAGGACAATGGGGGTCTAGACATGAGGACAAAAAGAGAGTCTGGCACTTATCGTTCACTTTAAGAATTCCCCACTCAAGATTGATTTCAGGAGCAAGCTCATTTTTTTGGTTAAAATAATTAACAAACAGCAACCACAGTAGCAGAGTATGAAACAGACCTCCCCATCCAGTGTCTGATTGTTTTGCGCTGTTCTCATGCTTCTTCAAGCATGCAGGATTACAGCACACACCACCATTATGTACTGGAAACTCTTAAAATGGTAGTGCCTAATTTATGTGTGTAATGTGTACAAAATGCAGTAAAAATGACATTGTTTTAGCCTTTGTGGAGTGTATCCAGGGCCATTTGGCATTATACACTCTTCCTTAAAGCAGAACCAGTCTAAAGGCTTTGATTGTCATTTGCATATACTTCCCACAGTTTTTTGCCTTATGGGGATATGTGCAATTTTGCATTCCTAGGAAAACTGGCTTTATTGCCAATGCCCCTTACAGGTAACCATTGCCTCAGTGCTTTTGTGCCAAGGTTCTTTGACTTTTAGATTACAAAATACAGTGCTTTTTTTGTGAGACCAATTTACCCACTTCAGTCTTATTATTAAACAGTGATCCCACTTACATGACACACAAACCACTATACAGTAGTATCAGTTAAAAACAGATTGAAAATGTACCCGTATCACAGCAGGTGTGGGGGATAAGGAAGGAAGGGAAAACAAGAGAGGGTCATAGGAAAGTGAGGAATAGGGGGAAAAAGAGGGGGGAATGGGGAAGGGGAAGGTTTAGATAGGGAAAGGGCTGGTATGTTATTATTACACAGTAGAATCCCTAAAACATAACTTACTGCTGTTGAAATGCAACAGACATACTGTATACTTTCTAAACATATTTAAAGCACCTAATTACCTTTTGCTGTTAATACTGAAAGTTCATCCAAGAAAGGATATAAATAAAGCTTACAGTGAGCTAAAATACTTCATTAGTTATTTCAGAACTAGTGTGCACATCAATGCACCACTATCCAATAGGCTAGAATCAGCTAAGAACAATTCCTTTAGCTCTCCCTTATGTCATAAATTTTCCCTATAGGTATCTGTTAATATGTCCTGCTGAAGTGTTGCATTTTTTTGTATAATTAATATTTTATTAATTTTTAACAAAGAGAACAAGAAAAACAAGCACTACCTTATAACAATAAACAACATCAACACATAACCTGACCGGAGTGTATCCACTCCTTGGAATTACAATCAAAAACAGTCTCACACCTATACAAGTACATAGAAAGAGATTAGAATTCTACTATTTCAGTTCCAAGAATGTTATCA
Organism: Neoceratodus forsteri; assembly: GCA_016271365.2. Lineage (NCBI taxonomy): Eukaryota > Metazoa > Chordata > Ceratodontiformes > Ceratodontidae > Neoceratodus > Neoceratodus forsteri. The sequence continues at coordinate 829,782,087 of CM057452.1, forward strand.
ATATCAATATCAATTAATAACAATATCAAGATCCAGGGAACACATAAAACACATAAACAAAATAAACACCAACCCAAACAAATACATTCCAGCTTGCAATAAAATACTTTGGCATACCATAAAAAAACATTTATGTTAAAACAAAATACACTCCATAAACTAAATTATATTACAATATACTAAATATATCAAAATATACTAAAATACTGAAAGATAAACCATAAAAAACTACAAATATAATACAGATACACGAATATACTGCTGCTATCAAGGAAGGGGGTTGACTCAACTGGGGGCCAGCCACACCCATATTCATCACACAACCTTATCCTCGATCCTATATCTCGGCTTATGTGCAGGGGGTTATGAGTAACTGACTGAGTGAGAGGGGCATCACAACGGGTTAAGAACTCTTGCCAAACTCCCAGCTGCTATATATGACAATCTCTCATATCCCACAAGGCAGATCATACCCTCCACCCACTCATCGTATGAAGGAACCATTACAGAACACCACTGATGCAAGAGGATGCATTTAGCTCCTATGATTGCAACCATAAACCATGCTCTTTTTAATGGTGTAATAACCGGATGTTTCTGGGTGTTGCCCAGTACCAAAAATGAAAAATTCCTCAGGATTGTACCTCCCATCACATCCTCCATAGTAGTCAGCATCATATTCCACCATACCCTTATGCAAGGACATCCCCAAAGTATATGCGTTATGGCACCTCTGTCAACATCACATTGCCAACACAGGGATGTTGCACCAACCCCATTGTGTACAGAGTGGAAGGGGTCTGATACCACCAAAGTAAAGTTTTCAGCTGCATCAGGTGCCCAGCAGTATCCCAGCACTCTCCATAAGCATTTTGCACAAATCTGATCCCTCTCCTCATCAGAAAGTGCATAACCCAATGCACACTCCCATTGCTGGTGCACCCAACCCAAATCCAGGGAATATTCCTCTAGTGATATCTTGTAAATCCTCCCCAATTTGGGGAAGGTTAAAACCCCTCTGGAAGCTCCCAACTTACTAAAAACCTCCTCCCAACGAGACTCGGAGGGCAGAACAAGAGACCCTCCTACCTTCAGCTTTAACAAGTGACACAGCTGGAGATATCTCCAGTGGTGTGAGACAGGTATAAAATACTGTCATTTAAGTTCCCCAAAAGATCTAAGACATCCCAGCTCTCCTGCAAACAAATCTCTAACTCTCTGGATCCCGCCGCAACCCACACTGGCCAATTGTTAGTGGAACCACCAATAGTTACCTTTGAATTAAACCATAAGGGCCAAAGGTATACCGGAACATCCCAGTCCCCACCTAAGATCAACTTAGCACCCCTCCACACATGCAGGGCATATTCCTGGGTGGGGAGAGGTTGAGACATACTTGCTGGATCCCAAAGAATACATTCAGAGGGAGCCCTTGTCACCAACTGCCACTCCAAATCCAACTCCAACCAGCACACAGAAGAACTAAGTAGCTCTGAATGCAGCCACATCCAAATTTGACGCAGGCCAGTCACTATGTAATAACCCTTTAGCAATGGAGATCGAAAGCCCCTCTTGGTAGATGGAACCATTAAGCACAAAGTCAAAAGGTGAGGTTTTTTACCCTACAATAAAATTGCAAGAAAACGGCCGCAACTTTCTTCCACCAAGTATCTGCCACTTTGAGAGGTAGATACCTAATAACATACAACACCCTGGAGAGAAACATCATCCGAATTGCTTGGACTTTACCCCACAAAGAAAGACCGAGTTGTTCCAGCCGACAACATCCTCCTTCAATTTAGCAAGCAGTAGCTGTAGGTTCTATGAGGATCAATCGGCTATTCAGGGAGAAATTAACAAACCTAAATACCGAATAGGGTGAGAAGACCAGTGCATGTCCAGAACAGGTAGTGACAGACTTGTTGAAAATGAATCCATAGGGATCAGTTCTGTCTTACCCCAATTATTCTTTAGAATGGACAGGGTGGAGAAATAATTTAACAAATCAAGAAGCCTAGGCAGAGATGAAGCAAGATATATCACAGTAAAAAGAGTATCATCAGCAAAAAGCATTGTCTTATAGACAAACTTTCCAACTTGAAAACCCGAAATATCTGCAGGTTCCTGGATTTTCTGGGCCCAGGGCTCTATCTTCAACCGAAATAAAACTGGGAATAGGGGAAAGTCCTGACAGGTACCTCTCCTTAACTGGATAGCAGGAGAGACCTTCCCATTTGTAAGAACCACCGCCTGGGGAGAACAATATATAGTCTATACCCATAAAATAAAATTAGGACCAAAGCTGAACTTGTGGAGGACCGTATAAAGATACTGTGTACCCATTCAACTGAATTGAATGTCATTTCTGTGTCCAAGGCAATCACCACAGATCCTCCACTGGTTGACCTGGATATCCAAAAAAGATCCAACAGCCTATGAGTATGGTCCACTCCAGCTTTTCCCCAGACAAAGCCAGTCTGATCCAGATGTGTCAGACTCAACACAGTCTGACAATCGAGCTGTCAAAATGTTTGCCAAAACCTTATAGTACACGTTAAGGAAAGAGATGGGGGGTAACTGACACAGTGATATGGATCTTTTCCTGGCTTGGGCAGTACCATAATCATGGCATCATGCATAGTCAAAGGAAGCTCCTTAGTTCTCTGATCCTCTTGTAACACCTCCCCCATCACTGCTTCTCTGTAAGAGTTGATAGTGTAAGAGAGTTCAGGAAATCATGGATGTCCCTCACTGACTCCCCCCCGACACCCACTGAGAAGTATAAATCTGATTGTAATGGTCCCTAAACACTGAATTGATCCCAGCTGGGTCCAGTACAAGAGAGTCACCCTGTTTTATCCCTGGAAATTTGCTAGAAGCCGTCACCTGCTTCAGCCGATAGATTTAAAAGGGAGTTAAAGACATATTTATTTAGTTTAGCTTTCTAGCTACGGATGATTTGTTTTAATGTCTGCTTTAAAATTTTATTTTTATGTATATGGTTTTTATGTACAGTGCCTTGGTTTTGAAAGGCGCTATAAAAATAAAGATGATTTGATTTGATTTAGGCAGTGACCAGCCCCCCCCCCAGTAAGCCTGATGAGACCTAAAGAAACCAAACTCCGCCTGTTGAGTATTTAGCCTGTTAATCGAAATTGAAGGTCCCGAATATGCCGTATAATGGAAGAGTCCCCAGAGCCATTTTTATGCTGCTTCTCAAGAAGTCCCAATTGGGCCTCCAGAGCTTGTAACTTAGTCTGTCGCTCCCTCTTGTGTGCAGAGGAGTAAGCAATGATACACCGATGAAGATATGCCTTCAGCCCCTCCCAAACCCATTTAGGAGCACTACCCCCGTGTGGTTAACTGAAAGATAGTCCTGGACCTCCTATCTAATCCAGCCTTTAAACTGGGACTCAGTCAAAAAACTAACATTGCAATGCCACTGTGTATCCTGGATCCCCCCTTGCCCGAAGAGAAAGCAAAAGTAATCTGAGCATGATCAGAGATGACCATGGGCTTGACTGTGTCAGCCAAAGTACTCTGAAACATAGTATGAGAAAACCCAAAATAAATCTATCCTACTATAGGTCTGATGTACATGTGAATAATAACAATAATCTCTGACATCAGGATATTGAAGCCGCCAGACATCCCAGAGTCCATGGTCCTCCCATAGCTTAACAAGAGTACTAGAACCTGGGGTTACCACTGTGGTCACAAACCAGATCAAGACCCTCATTTCTATCCCCACCCCACCCCATGAGAAGTTCCCCTTTATCCTGAAGCACTTGCAAAAGCCTATGGAAAAAGGATTGGCCATCAGTGTTTGGACCGTACACAAAAACCAAAGTATAATGAACACCATCTAGGTTCCCAGTGAGCAATACCCAATGCCCTTAAGGGTCCCTCATGACTATGGTAGTAACCCAGTTTGCCTTCCTAGCCACTAATATCATAACCCCTCTCCATTTCAATGTGACACATGCAGCGAAAAGTTGCCCCTTCCAACCTACCCTAAACTTATCCACTTCTTTCTGCAGCAAAATGAGTCTCCTGCAAAAACATTATTTGGCCTCCTAACTTCTTTACATGAGCTAATACTCGCTTATGCTTGATGGCTTCATTCATACCCCACACATTCCAAGAGATTACTTTATAGGACGTCATGATTAATATGTCCTATCCGATATGGTGCAGCTGTGTCCCCCAACCCACTCCCGACAGCAGCCCAAACAAATAAATCAAAACGGGATTTAAAACCAAGTGTCCCATGTTACAACTAAAAACTTGAAAAATAATCCAATATACCCAGAACCTATATACAAAAAAACTTTAAGAGAGACAATCCCACACTCAAACATCAGTCTCACTGGGTATGCATAGGGCCACTGTGTGGCAGTTTTCATGCCCTGTATAAGCATAATTGTACTGAATGTATAGATGTGTTTTTAAATACTTTATGGATATTTGTATGTATGGTGTTTTAAGCTGTAAAGACCTATTTATGTTGAACAATAAACTTGACACTAAACTAAGGCATCGCTAAAAGATTTCTAGGTCAATATACGTGTATCAGTACCAGTTATCTTACATTTTTGCAGTTTTTGCAAAAGAAAATCATCATTACAGGTATGGACTCAGTTGAAGTCTTCAAAGCCAGTTTCTTACCTGCTCCCAATCTGTATTGCCAAACAGATTACTGTTTTAACAATTTGTTATCTAAATGACAACACCCCCAGGCCCATTCGTTCCCTTTCAATACCTTGAAATTTAAACTCATGCAACTTCAGATCACCTGCGGCATGTGATGCCAGGGCATTGTCTGCCTAATTATTTATTTATTGAATTGTTTCACCAGGAAAGGCACACTGAGCAACAAGCTGCTCGTCTCCCGGTGCGACCTGGGGGGACAACACGTAGGTTACCCAGTAGAAACAAAATAACATCTAACATCGCAAGTAGGAAGAATATAACATTTAACAACATGTGCAGTAGCACCACATTCTGTAGATACAGGCGAGCCTCCTTTTTATCAGTGGCCCTAATGTATTTACTCATTCACTTCTGCAGCTTTCTTGTTGTCTTTCCTTCATAAAAAGCATTGCAGCTACGGGTATCTAAATATATTACTCCTGTTGTACTACACATGATTACTTCTTGAATATAACATTTTTATCACTACTAATGTGGTAAAGTAGTCTCTTTTCCCAGTGTAACAGCAAATTCCACAAATGTCATTTTCTCTAGGAAGTGGCCTGTTCTGTTACTTATGGAAGGGCTCTTGTGCATACTGTTGTCTACGTTATCACCAATGTTCACCCCTCTCCTTTAGAAAGTTCTAATATTTTCACTTGATAAATCACATAAAGGCCAGGCAAATTTTATTTCTAGGGTGCCCAATCTCTGAGGCTCTGTGTGCTTTACAATAAAACAGGTTAGGTAGGAACAAAACAAAACTCTATAAAAACATATATAAACATACTAATTAAAATGATCCTTAGATTTCAGACTACATAAAACACCAGTTGTCAGTACAGGTCAGACATCTTCACTAGAAAAGGCCAGGGAAAACAAGTGTGTCTTTAGCCCCTTTTTAAAGGCCCCGATGGTCGGGGGCCCCCTGACAGCAGCTGGAAAGGTGTTCCACAGGGTCGTCCTAGTGACACTAAAAGTGTTGTCACCGGATGTTTTCAGCCTGACCCTAGGAACATCAAGGAGGTCCCTAGTCAAAGACCAGAGGGGATGAACTAAGGTGGCAGGTGTAAGGAGATCAGCCAAATTACCAGGGCCCAGCCCATATAGGGCCTTGTAGGTGAGCAAGCCCACCGTGAAGATGACCCTCCACCTAACTGGCAGCCAGTGCAGAGCCTGCAGGACTGGGGTCACATGACTGGACCTGGCCAGGTCTATCAGTAACTGAGCCACTGTGTTCTGCACCAGCTGCAGCTGGCAGAGGGTCCCTCCAGTGACCCCGAAGTAGAGTGTTGCAGTAGTCGAGCCTCGATGTGACAAAGGCATGTACCAGTGTTGCAGGTCTTCAAACAGAACTAGGTGCTTGATCCTGTTGACATTCCTTAAGTGGTGAAAATCACTTTTGACCACAGATGACACCTGCGCTTCAAGTGTCAATCTGCTATCCAGGATAATGCCGAGATCCCGCACTCTAGGGAAAGCCATCAACGGAATAGATCCCAGAAACAATCCTGTACTCATTCTGGAGGCACTCCCATCATGCCTGTGACCTGGCTCAATCACCAGTACTTCCATCTTATCCAGGTTCAGTTACAACCAGCTGGAGGACATCTAGTCAATGATCTCAGCCAGGCAGTTGTTAAGCACTTCTGCAGCATCGTGTGGGTATCCTCCGCATAGCAGTGAAAACCCACACTGTACTGTCGAATGAGCTCACCCAGGGGCAGCATGTATACCGCGAATAACATAAGCAACAGGTTTAAGCCCCGAGAAACTCCACAAAACAGAGGCCTCAGTAAGGAGGAGAAATTCCCCATCACCACCCATTGCTCCCTGTCTGACAGAAAGGACTCAAACTAGCTGATTGTTTGTTTGTTTTTTAAACTTTATTTTTGCTCCCAAGACCTCAACTCTCTCAGGCTTCCCAACTGACCTGGTCGCTTCTACCACCCACTGTGTTCCAGCCTCCTCAACTATATTACTACCTGCTCTGGGCACCCTCCTCAGGTCAAAGCACTCCAGAGCACCCAGCCCGAGTCTCCGGGGAGACCACAGTGGCGGAGGCAAGGAACCAGTGTTGGGCGTGTGGCGCCGTCACTGTGGAAGCCATCACCTATCAGGGGTGGGGGGAGTTTCTTTGTGTGTTTTGTTCCCCCTCCCTCCCATGGAGCTCAGTTGTGCAATGATGACCAGCGTCCACCGAGCTCCACCCCCAATGCCATACGGTAGCAATGCTTGTTCTAGGCTACCCCCAACAGCCACCAGGGGTTGTGCAAGAGCGACATGATACCCTACACCCTGCCAGGAAGGAAGAGCCATTCTTCAGATGCTCGATTCCTTCCCTACCCCAGCCGACCACCGACTGCCCGGGCTCATTCCTGAACCAGGGTCGCCAGCTTGGCACAAGGTGAGGCGACTAGTGCTTTAACCCTCACCACCACTGGGCCGGCGCAAACTAGCTGATGATGGTACCAGTGAGTCCACAATAATCTCAAAGGCAATCCAGATGCACAAGGTGATCCACAGTATTAAACACTGAGGAGAGATCGAGGAGAACAAGAACTGACTTGTCTCCTCTATATCTAGTCCTGAGGAGGTCATTATGCACCCTAACTAATACTATGCCTAGCCCTGAAACCTGACTGGAATGGTTCATAGATATCAAAGGACATGAGGTGTTCATCGAGCTGTTGCACAACTAACATTTCAACAACCTTGCCCAAATATGGCAGGTTGAAGATTGGACAGTAATTCACTAGGACATCAGGGTAGAGAGATGGCTTCTTCAGGAGAGATTTCATCAGAGCCTCTTTCAAGGCATCTGGGAAGACCCCCTCCAACATCGAACACCAGACAATCCCAGCGAACACTGGGCCAACAATTCCAACACATCTCATCAAGAAACGGGTCGGGGCCGGGTCCAGTTCACAGTGGACAGATTTTTATATCCAGTCTGTCTACAGCCAAAAAAAGCTTTTTTGATCACTTCGTGTGTGCTTTAGCTTCGAGATCACCTCAATGCCCTTGGCCACCTCCACTAGTTTAAACTCATCCCAGACAGATGGAGTGCCTCTGCTCATCCCAGGCCGACCACTGCGAGGCAACACTTGCCTCACCAATGGGATCACCGCCCGGATGGAGGACACCCTGTTGGAGAAAAACAGCAAATTCCTCACATAAAGTGATTGAAAAAGCTTTTTTTGGCTGTAGACAGACTGGGTATAAAAATCTGTCCACAGTCCGAAATAGCTGAGATGATCTGTTTTTCCCTGCAGCAATCTCCCTGGACAGGAATTCTGCCTTCTTACAGTTGATTGCCCCTTAGTACTCATAATAATGAGCACAGAAGGCCAGTTTGTCCTCCAACCAGGTCCTCTGCCAGCAATGCTCCAACTTCCAACCCCTGATCTTCATCACCTTGAGATCCCCATCAAACCAAGGGGAACTCAAGTGAGAAGATCTGAGCCATATATGAACTGCTGCAATGGCATCAAGCACTTTGGAGACCACCCTATTATAGGCAGCCACTGCTTTGCCCATACCAATTGCACATGCAGCATCTACACTAGATAAGTCATCCATCACCAACACTCCCTCTGGGGACAATCCCCCTCAAAGGGCAATAGCTAACCATCTCTGCAGGGGAAGGACTTTCGGGGGGGGGGCCCTAAGCAGGAACTTCACCGTACAAAGATCAGGCCAAATGACCTGATCAGTCTCGAGGTTATCTACCTCAAGTCCCAGTGAGAATACCAGGTCAAGCATGTGGCCATGGTGATGGGCTGCAGAAGTAACCACTTGTGCCAGTCCCAGTGATGTCATTAACTGGAGGAGGTCATAACAAAATTGCAAGGATTCATCATCGACCCAGGCATTGAAGTCCTCCAGAATTAAACATCTATCAATGATACTTTTGTATAGTAGGACCCCATTGTAAATTAGCCTTGGCTAAACTGGGTTATCCTGTTTCTGGTATCAGAAATAATACTTTTTACTAATACTATTATGACTACTTACTGCATCTGGGGGCCTCCAACACTTGGTTGACAATGAAATCCACAACCTCCTGCAGAAGCAGGTTCCAGCCTTAGAATATGTAAATTTCTTTCATCCCTCCCCATGGGTTCTCCTGATATTGCCAGTTCCTCCCTTTCTCTTTCCTCTTCCCTCCTGTAGACTTGTGACTGCACTGTTGCTACTGCTCTGTTAGGGTGCTAAAAGGATTAAGGGCTATAAGGGGGGATAAGGCACTGGATCCAGACAGCATTCACCCTAGCGTACTTAAGGAACTAGCGGAGATCCTGGCAGGATCACTGACTGACCTGCTCAACACCTTCTTGGACACTGGATGCATATCACAGGACTGGAGGATGGCCAATGTGGTACCCATTCACAAAAGTGGACCTAAGGATGAACCATGCAACTACAGACCAGCGAGCCTCACATCAATTGTGGGGAAACTCATGGAGATGATCATAAAAGAGAGGCTGGTGACATTTTTGGAAATCAATGGTCTCCAGGACAGTTGGCAGCATGGGTTTGTCTCAGGAAGATCCTGCCAGACAAACCTGATTGAGTATTATAACTGGGTGACAAAGGAACTGGACAATGGCCACGCAGTGGATGTCCTGTATTTGGATTTCAGCAAGGCATTTGATTCTGTGAAACATGGGAGGCTTGGGGGGAAGCTGGAATATATAGGGGTGGGAACTAAGATGGTAATTTGGATTTCCAACTGGCTGAAGGGAAGGTAGCAAAAGGTTGTGGTGGGTGGGGAACTCTCATCACCGAGGGATGCGATGACCTGAGTCCTGCAGGGATCAGTACTGGGACCAGTGTTGTTCAGGATATTCATAGCTGATAGCTGCCATGGGGTCCGGAATAAGATCAGTCTCTTCGCAGATGACACAAAGATGGAAGCTGTGGTAGATGACATCGAAGGGTGGAGGGAGTTGCAGGAGGACCTGGCCAAACTTGCAGCGCTGTTACTACTGGCAGGAGACATCCAGCCTAACCCTGGTCCTGTGGCACCTAACGTCTCTATTTCTTCTCCATCAGATAAGGCATGGGACACAGCCAAGGGCCTGAGGTTGGTTCATATGAACATCTGCAGCCTGAGACCAAAGATACACGAAGTCCAAGCTTGGCTAGCGACCTACAATCCGGACATACTAGCAGTCTCGGAGACCTGGTTAAAGCCCCATATTCTGGATCATGAGGTAGCTGCTGCTGGATATGCCTTCTACAGAAAGGACAGACCCTCTAGAAGAGGGGTCGGGGTCTTGATATATGTAAGGGATACAATTACGTCCTCCCTTGTTAGTCTGCCACTTGCTCAGTCCCCGGAAGCTGAAGCAATACTCATTCGGCTCACTCTAGGAGGGGCTAAGCACCTCACAATAGGCTGCGTTTATAGCCCGCCCACAAATGCCCTCAGCTCTCTTACTGCCCTCCTGCAGAACCCAGCAGTAGAATCTGCTTCAGAGATCATCCTACTGGGTGACTTCAACCTAAACTGGGCCCTTGAGGCGAAATCCACCCTCAACGCTAAACTTAATGACTCCCACCTCACCCAAGTCATTACCTTACCAACCAGAATGAATCATGCCACTGGAAGGCATACTATAATTGATTGGGTCCTGACCTCCTCCCCTAACAATGTAAAAATTGCAGGGACCTTGGCAGATGCATTGAGCGACCACTCGCCTGTATTCGCCATCTGGAAGAACTGTGCGAATAAAGTCCCTCCCAGGATTTTTACCTCTAGGGACTACTCCAACTTCCGCCCTGACCATTTTGTTCGCTACTTAAATGACATTGACTGGAGCAATATTTGGCACCTCCCCTGTCTGGAGGATGCTGTCAATTTCTTCCAGACATCCCTCATGAGAATTTTGGACCTTCTAGCCCCTTTTAAAGACACACAGAGTAAAGGGAAGCTGCTACAAATGGATCCTGCCTTCTCTAAAAGCCCTGATGTCCACCCGGGACAAGGCCTGGAATAAGTACCGGAACTCAAGGCAATCGGGGGACCTAGAGGCCTATAGGGCCCTTAGAAATCAGTGTAAAAAGGCCATTAAGCTAGCGAAGAAAGCCTATATCACCAACCTTCAAAAAACTAACCTTGGCAATCCTAGGCTTTTTTGGAAGCACATTAACGAGCTTCTCAAAGGGAACATTCAAACGCCACCCAGCCCAATCCTGGCTAATGGGCAACTAATCTATGAAGGATCTCATATTGCTGAGACCCTTAACACCTACTTCACGAATCTGGAGGCATATAAGCGGGGACCTCCTGACACGAATTGTAACCCGGTTTTACATTGGCCCCAGGACCTTGACCGCCCGCTGTTTCACTTGAGGCTGGTCAGGGAAAAAGAGGTCCTTACTACCCTTAAATCCTTTCCCCTAAGAGGATCTGGGGGCCTGATGGGATCAAACAAGAATCCTAAAAGAGGGCGCCCAGCCTTAGCTAAACCCCTAACTTGGCTGATCAATCGGTCCATAACGGAGGGATCAGTACCCAAGCTCTGAAACAAGCACTTGTGATTCCCTTACACAAGGGAGGAGCAGCAGAGCCAATTGAGAATTTCAGGCCTATCTCCTTGCTGTGTTCCATAGCTAAGGTACAGGAGAAGCTTGTTTACTCCCAACTCCCGGACTACCTAGAAACTCACCGGGTAATCTCTCCATCTCAGCACGGGTTCTGGGCTAACCATGGAACGGATACTGCTCTAACTAAATTCTCAGCTGATGTCCTGAGTAATAATGATGGAGGGGTCAGCACAGGGGTGGTCTACATTGACCTATCCAAAGCATTCGACCTGGTAAACCATAACCTCCTTCTACAAAAAATGTGTTCTCTCGGCCTTGATTCTCACTCACTGGGATGGTTCCAGAGTTATCTCTCCGAACGCACCCAGAGGGTAAAGTGGGAGGATAAAGTCTCTAAGCTAGCTCCACTTAAAGAAGGGGTACCCCAAGGGTCTATCTTGGTCCCCTTCTCTTTACACTGTTCATTAATGATCTGCACAAAAATTGCGGCAGTAGCAGTGCTATTCAGTATCACGGATGATGCAGTCATTTACAGAGCTCCCATAATTTACCGAGCTGCAGACAGCCCTCCAAGAAGACATCCACCTGATGGAGGACTGGCTAACTCTGAACAAAATGGTTCTAAACACTAGCAAAATGAAGGTAATGCTCTTTGGCCCTAGATCCTTGGGAACAGAGAGGTCACACCACCTACAACTCCATTCCAGGGTGGTGCAAAACTTGAGGTGGTCTCCTCTACCAAATACCTTGCCTTACCTGGACCAAGATTTTACCCTAACGAATCATGTAGATCAAATCACAAAAGCCATACATGTGAAATTAGGCATCCTCTATAGACTAAAGGACCAAATCATTCCTGAAGCCAGGGTAGCCATTGCCACAAGCGTACTGCTCCCAAAGCTCACATTCGGGGCCCCGATCCTCCAGGGCGCGGCCACGATGGAATTAGGAAGGCTGCAGACTCTGTACAATAAGATAGTCCGCTTTGCCACCTTGTCTCACCCCATGACTCACCACTGTGAGGCCCAATCCAGGCTCAGGTGGCCGTCGCTTGATGCTCGTCTAGCTTACCCTTCCCTCTGCCTTACATACAAGATACTTGGTCCCTCTCCCCCCCAGCCTGGTTGGGCTCGTCAGGGCAAAACCCAACCCACGGTGCCTGCGCTCATCAGGCCAATCTCTCCTTGAGGTCCCAAAGATTAGGACCAAAGCCGGGTCCAGGTCCTATGCATAAGCCCTTCCACCTGGAACAACCTCCCTTGGAGGTCCGGGAGGCAGAGACTGTTTCTAGCTTCGGACGATGCTGAAGGACACCTGCTCAATAGGAGCATTTGTCTATGCCACAGTACCTGACCTAGCTCAGCCTCTTGAGTAGCTCACTTGCCCTCCCAATCAGCCATTTTGCAGGACATTTGGTCCTCTCTCGTTGCAGGGGTGCACTTAGGTCTCTATCTTATCCCCCTTCCAACCTTGCGTACCTATCAGCTAACCCTAGGTCTACAGACGTGCCCACTACTTCCTGTGTACCTGGTATCTAATCTACTATTTAAGATGCTTAAAGCTTAACGTGCTCATTATTTGTTACCTTTATGCTTTCCATTGTTTTGTGTCTGCAAAGATATGTACTCCTACCTGTAAATTACTATTCCACTCTCCAGTCTGTACGGAAATGTTACCTCCTGGTTGTTGTTGCACCCGGGTCGCCCCTGAAAAAGGGACCTCTATGGGCCAGCAGACCTACCAGGTCATCAAAATTGTATAAATAATAAATAAATAAATAAATAAACTACAGGAGTGGTCGGATGCATGGCAGCTGGGGTTTAATGCCAAAAAGTACAAGGTCTTGCACTTCGGGGTTAACAACCAGGGGAGGAGCTATCAGCTTGGGGGAGTACAGCTGGAATGCATTGAGGAGGAAAAGGATTTAGGGGTGCTTATAATGGAGAGTATGAACAACTCAGCTCAGTGCAGGAAGGCAGCAGCAAAAGCCGTCAGGATGCTGGGGTGCATAGCGAGGGGAATCTCCTCCAGGAATAGGGAGGTGATCCTGCCCCTATACAGATCACTAGTCAAGCCACAACTGGAATACTGCATGCAGTACTGGCACCCATTCCTGAAGAAGGAAATCAGGTTGCTGGAGGGTGTATAGTGGAGGGTGACAAAGACAATCCAGGGTTTAGAGGGATACTCCTATGAGGAACGGCTGGGCGAGCTGAACATGTATACCATGGAGGAGAGGAAGGATAGGGGATCATGATTGTAACCTATAAATACTTAAAGGAGATTAACAAGACTAGTACAGAAGGGATTTTCCAGATTAAAAGCAGGAGGGTCACTAGGGGGCACCAGATGAGACTGGAGGGGGAAGATTCAGGAGGGAGGTCAGGAGACACTATTTCACTGAAAGTGTGGTGGATACATGGAATAAACTGCCGGAGAAGGTAGTAGCCTGTAGTATGGTAGATATTTTTAAGAGGGGATGGGATAGATGGGATGGGATTTTTAACAAAACCCAAACTGAAATAACCACCCTAAACCTTAGCCAAACCATCCTGGAACCCACTCGCTCTAATCATAAGTCCGGTAACCACTCCCTCCTTGACTGGGCGCTTACTTCCCACCCACATTGCGTCATCAGTTCAGGCCTCCTCCCTGATTCCATCAGCGACCACCATCTAATCTTCTTGGTCCGCAAGATCCACAGAACCAAAACCCCTCCCAAATTCATAATCCAATGGTCTTACAAATTCCTTAACCATTCCCTCCTACTGGCTGACTTGGCCCACTCAAATTGGGTCCCAAGCCCTACCTGCTCTAACATGGATATGGCCCTCTCTCACTTTTGCAACACCTTCCTCTCCATCTGGGAAAAACATGCCCCCCTGCGCTGGATTAGAGTCGGGGGATCCCACCTACCCTGGATCTCCCCAGAGCTGTTAGCTTGCCAACAAGCCCATGATGAGGCCTGGCGAAACTACAAATCCTCATCCCTCCCAGATAAGTACATTACCTACCGCACGCTCTGCAACAAATGCACAAAGGCCATCCAATTAGCTAAGGCTGACTATTTCAACAATACCCTCAATGAAAACCTCGAGTGCCCCTCTAAATTCTGGAAGGTCATTAACTTCCTCTTCACCCCCCAAACAATAAGCCCTCCTCCTCTCCTCCTTTCCCATGGGACTCTCCTCTCTGACCCCCTGTTGGTCGCCTCCGAGTTTAATACCTACTTTACTACCTGCGCTCAGGCCCTCCTAAAATCCCTTCCTCCAGCAACCTCACCCGCTCCCCAGTCACCTATCCACCTTCCGTCCGGCAGGAACACTTTTTCCTTCAAACCTATCTCCCCTGCCAAAATCCTTGCTGCCCTTCACTCCCTGAACCCCTCCAAAGGCAAATACCCAGATGGCCTGGATAATAAACTCCTCTTCCTCTCTGCCCCCGCCATTGCTACTCCCCTCACGGCCCTACTAAATCTCTCTTTCTCCACCAAGGAACTCCCCTCCGATTGGAAGCATGCCACTGTAATACCCCTCCCAAAAGGTGGTGATCCTACCTCTACTGCTAACTATCGCCCCATCTCCCTCCTTCCCACCCTCACCAAACTCCAGGAACACCTCGTGCTTTCCCAACTCTCCGACTTTCTCTCCGATATTAACTTCTTCTCCCCTTTTCAGTCTGGGTTCCGTAAACACCACTCGACCACCTCCTCCCTGCTACACCTCATGGACTCCATCCTCACTGGGATGGATAATGGACTAATCACTGCCGCTATCTTCATTGATCTTGCAAAAGCTTTCAACACAGTTTCCCACCCTCTCCTCCTATCCCACCTAGCTGGAGCTGGGTTAACTGAATCTGCCACTAACTGGTTCAGGGCCTACCTCATAAATAGAACCCAATCCACTAAAATTGCTGACCTTACCTCCCCCCCCCATCACTACCGGCATCCCCCAAGGTTCAGTTCTTGGCCCCATCCTTTTCTCCATCCTCCTAAATGACCTGCCTAACTCTTTTTCCTCTACCGCAATCCATATGTACGCGGACGACATGGTCCTCTTTACCTCCGGTCGGACCCACAAAGAAGTCTATTCCAAACTCCAAACTGATTTCAACAAAATCCAACACTGGTTCAACACCAACCAGCTATCCCTAAACGCAAAAAAAACTGTCTCCATGACTTTCGGCACTAGACAGCATCTATCCAAACTCACCTGCCCCCTCAGCTTCCATACCCTAAATCACTCCATCCTTGAGGATGTGCCCTCCTTCAGATATCTAGGGGTTTGGCTGGATCGTCACCTCACCTTCTCCACACACGTGGATGCCATCATTCCTAAACTGTGTCCAAAGCTTGGTGCCCTCTATCGCAACCACTCTAGTCTCCCTCTACCGGTCAGAAGGGAATTAGTTCAGAAAATGATTTTACCCTCCTTTGACTACTGTGATGTTGTTTAATACTCTGCTCCCAAGACCACCCTAACCAAACTTGACCCCCTCTTTAATGCCTTCTGCCGTTTCGCCCTCGATGCCTCCCCGCTCTCATCACTGTGAGCTCTCATCGATCCCTAGCCCTACCTCCCTGAGCAACCGCGCCTAATTCACTGTGTCAACTACTTCCAACTGCTGGCTCGGCTCCTCCTTCCCTATCTCATCCTCTCTATCTTCCCCCACACCCACCCACTCCTCAGATCTGTTGATGCAAGACTATTGGCCATCCTTCACCGTAGGACCACCGCCGGCCAATCAGCCTTCTCTTACCTCTTCCCTAAACTCTGGAATTACCTGCCAGCTCAAATCCGCCTCTCATCATCCAAACACTCCCTATCCTTGGCCCTCACCAACTTCCTTGCACCAAACTGCAACTGCCCCTGACCCCCTCTCCATCAGCTCTGTCCCACCATCCCCCCTTGTGCCTGACCAGTGGCTCAGCCTTCGCCAAATTGCTTGGCTTATACACTCCCTACGCTCTGCATCACCCCCTTCTATTTTCCTTTTTCCCTCCTAATCCCTCCTTACCTCCCTCTCCTTCTCTCCCTACTCAGCTACCCACGCTCTCAACCTCAAGCACTACTACTGCCTCACTTCTTCCTCCCCACCCTCATCACACCCCTACATCCTCTCCTACTCCTTCTGTCAACTTGATGCAACTCGCCTCAACTCCTGTCATGCTATCACCACTCATGCATTGCTATTGGCACTTACTTAAACATGTATTATCCGGTAGTTGTTCCATGTTATGTATAACCCGTCCTTCATGTTCTGATCTCTGTACTGCTTCACCTATTGTTTAAATGCGCTATAGATCACCTGTATTGTTCCATCTATTGTAAACAATGTGCTCATGTTATCCCTCCTAGCTATTGTACATCATCTGTATTGCACAATTCATTATTTTCATTTTGTCTGTACATGATCTGCCTCCACTGTAACCCTTCCCCCCAGGTCGCACTGTGAGACGAGCATCTTTTTGCTCAGTGTGCCTTTCCTGGTGAAACAATTTCAATAAATAAATAGAGTTGGGGGGGCAATTATGAGGAGGGGTGGGTGGGGCAGCTGCAAGTTGAGGGGCTAGCTGCACAATCGAGTAAACTTGATAGACCATGAGGCCTGTTTCTGCTGGCATTTTCATATGTTTGTATGATACCTAAAAGATAATCAGAGCCAGATTGCAGTAACTCCACTCCTCCTCATGCTGCAGCATGCCTTTCTCTCCCCTTGGTACTATTCTTCCTGCCTAATCACTGAAACACATATATACTGTACGTATCATTTATAGAAACATAGAAACAGAATTTGATGGCAGATAAGGACAACTTGGCCCACCTAGTCTGCCCATTTCCCTACCTAATGGATAAGCTGCAGATCCTAGTTAACCAACAGCCTTCTTCCTCCTACCCCCCCACTAGAATTGCCTTATGTCTGTCCCACGCATTCTTGAATCCCCCCCAGATTCCCCACTGTTTTTGACCCCACAACCTCCTCAGGAAGGCTGTTCCATGCATCCACAATCCTCTCCATGAAAAAAATACTTCCTCACATCACCTCTGAGCTGTTCCCCCTCTATCTTCAAATTGTGCCCCTTTGTTCTTGCACATCTATTTTTCTGAAAGATGGTACCCTCTTTGACTTTGTCGATTCCCTTGAGGTACTTGAAAGTTTCTATCATGTCCCTCCTCTCCCACCTTTCCTGGAGGGTATACATATTAAGCTCCTTTAGTCTCTCTTCATATGCCTTCTGGTGCAGACCCTACAACATTTTGGTTGCCCTCCTCTGGATAGCCTCTACCCTGTCTATGTCTTTGCGGAGATGGGGTCTCCAGAACTGCATGCAGCACTCCAGATGGGGTCTCACCAACTGTTTGTACAGAGGGATAACAGCTTCCTGTTTTCTACTGGTGATGCTTGTCCCTATGCATCCCAGTATCCCCCCAGCCCTCCTTACTGCCTTGTCACATTGCTTGCCCACCTTTAGGTCATCTGATATAACTAACCCAAGGTCCCTTTCCATTTTTGTTGTTGTCAGTATCTCACCCCCCATTGTGTACTCTTCCCCTGGGTTTTTGTTTCCCAGGTGCATTACTTGTGCTTCTTTGCATTCAATCTAAGCTGCCATACATTGGACCATTCCTCCAACTTTGCCAAGTCCCTTCTCATCCTTTCCACCCCACCTTGTGTATCAGCCCTGTTGCAGATCTTTGTGTCGTCTGCAAAGAGACATACTTTTCCTTCCAGTCCCTCTGCAATGGCATTTATAAAGACAATAAAAAGGATCGGACCCAGTACTGAACCCTGAGGTACCCCACTAGTAACCCCCTTTTTTAAACTGTGGACTCCATTTACTATTACCCTCTGCATCCTGTTGTCCAGCCAGTGTTTTACCCAGGCTACCACCCTGGGACCCACTTCCAGGCTGGCTAATTTGTATATTAATCTTTTGTGTGGGACTGTGTCAAATGCCTTGCTAAAGTTTAGGTAGACCATGTCCACAGACCCTTCCTGGTCTTATCATGTATTTAACTTTATACAGTAGGAGAAAACATGAACCCATTACCAAGATACTGGAAACATGTTTTGATTCTCTAGCAATTTCTTCTTACGTGCCACACAATATACATACATCATTATAAAAATCTTGTCATGTCAGGTAGTATTAGTGTGCACTAAAAATTTAAATGAAGACATTTAGACAATGAAGATTTAATACATAATTAATCAGCAGACGGTGGCTAAGCACTGTTGAGGAAAGGTGGCTTATACTGGGTATCTCAGCTTAATTGCTACAGTATCAGCAGGTGACACTAAGATGTGATGTATACAGATGCCTGAACAACATTGCAGGTATCTGCTGGGAGAAGATCAATGGAGGCAAACAACAAATTGCATTCTTTCAAATGGGAAAATGTTTCCATGATTGTTTACAGTTGTATCCCATATATGAAATGTAACATAAATGCTTGTATCTTTACAAATCTGGTAAATAAAAAGCAGAATTCAGTCTCATGTTGCTCAAATACTTCTTCCAGTACTATTCATTCATGGCTCTTTACAGACTGTACATGTGAAGACAGTCCTCAAACACTATACCAAACAAGCATTTGTCAGTGTTAAACAATTACCTAGCATGTCATTACAAGTTAGAACAACAGTATCTTGAGGCTATGGGCAGATCTTTTTTACCCCAGTAGCCATTGCCTCATGTTCGTTGGGTCCCACTACTTTAAAGGGCATAGAGCTAAAAAATAGTGAACAGAATCAAACTATCTCCTTTTTATGTTCTCCATTTCTTTGTAACTTCATTGATTTGTGACATTTTGACCCCAAATTCTCAGCATAGTCTTTATATGGCCTCCCATTATGATCAGGACAGGTGGAATTTTTTAAATCACCATTAAAAGGTGATATCATGAGGTGACTGTGAAAACATGTTTCAGATGGGATTTGAAAAATTACACCTGTCATGTTCATGATGTGGGATAACACCAGTGTTGTGTTGGCAATTTGGGACCAATATCTGCAAAATTAAAACAGTTATGAGTAAACAGTGGAAACAAGTCAATGGGCCAGAATTTCAGGCACATAAAAGATTGACACTAGCCCTGGGTGCACCGAAGATATGGCAGACTGGGTGTGTGGTATTCTAAAGCAATTTTCTATCCCT
Source organism: Neoceratodus forsteri (assembly GCA_016271365.2). Lineage (NCBI taxonomy): Eukaryota > Metazoa > Chordata > Ceratodontiformes > Ceratodontidae > Neoceratodus > Neoceratodus forsteri. The sequence continues at coordinate 829,801,495 of CM057452.1, forward strand.
TGTGGCAAGTGTGCATGCTATACCATTTTTTTGTGATCTAGCTTGTGCCAACAACTGGGACCATTTTAACGGAGCTTGCACTCGAGATTTGGCGTAAGCTGCGGCAAAGTGGATAAACTGTCGCAACTATAGCCAAGATTGTAAAATTGGGTGCAGCTGTGACAAACAGGAATGGTGCAGCTGCAGGAATAAAATGATGTGATACAGGGCTTGATGTAAGCCCTGAGCCACCCTTTGAAAATGTGTCCCAATGTTCAAGCAATAACGCATGATTGGATGTGCATTATTGTGGGATAATGGCACACCTTGGGCTTTACGCACCCAAGAAATGCTGTTATCTCATAATTACGCACACCCTGAAATGCATTATTGTGATCATAAAATAGCTTCCCTGATTTTAGGACCAAGTAATGGGGTTCAGAAAGGGAATATTGTTTAACCAGGAATAGCACACTAAACCAAAGCTTGTTTTCAGATGTGACCTGGGAAGTACAAGGAAGTTAAGTAATTTACTCAGGATCACACAGTATGCACCTAGGCAGCTGCGGGATTCAAACCCAGGTCTCCTGAGTTGCAGCTCAGAGCCTTAACCCACTGCTCTATACTGCCTCCTTAAGTTAAGCATTTCTGACCTGTGCTGTTGTGCTAGGATATCAGCACAGTCATGTGACTGGATTCCACTAATAACAGTACAGTGTTTCTCTTACCCATTTTATAATTCTTTATAATTTCATGGTTTTTTTTTATCATTTTGAGCCAAAATTTGCAACATAGCCTTTTTATGACCCCACCTTATGACCAAAACAGATGACATTTTTTAAATCCCTTCCAAAAGGTGATTTTACAGTGCAACTGCAAAAACGTGTTTTGAAGGGGATTTGGAAAGTGACACTGGTCATGTTCATGAAGTGGGATAACAAAAGGGCTCTGATGAAAATCTGGGACCAGAATCTGCAAAAATCACAAATTATATGTCAGTGCCAGAACAATTCAATGTTGCTTCATAACTTTGTTGTTTTTTGTCATTTTGACCACAAATTATGTTTCCTTGCATGTGCGCAAGAAACATTTTGCTTCTTCAGAGAGTGACATTTCAGAGGTATGTCACGAACTAGCTCAATGCAGAGCAATCTACATTGGGCTCATCCCTGACAGACCAATGACCACGCAAGCCAAGTATGACAGTGGTCACAGTTTCATGGGCATAAACTTTGTGTACTTGAAAGAAATGAAGCGCTACAATAAGTGTGCTTCAGTACTTTCATTTGCATAAAGCTGGCCGAAACTGAGCCAGCCTTCAGTTCTACCTAACAACAAGCAGCCCCAAAGTAAGCAGCTGGAGCTGAGTGATATTTTTCATAGTGAAATATAAACAGTAACAAAAAACCCTCCTGTTCTCTCCCTCTGTGTGCTGTGCCACCCTTACCCTCCATTCCATCCTGGTAGGAAAACAAAAACTCCTGCTCCATCCATCTGTGCTCTGTACTGCCCCCACCCTCCGTCCCCAACATGGTAGGTGGTCTCCTTCAGCATGGCTAATTTAGGACTTGTTTTCAGAGCTCATACCCGCCCAGTCTCTTGAATCTTCTCTCTGCACTGTACAAAAAGTTTGACATGGTAGTAAACAAAACTCCACTGCCTACTGTGACCCAGGATGACATTATACTGAAAGAAGAAATGAGCATATGTAAGCAGACCCTGACACCACAGTGCTATTGCTGAGAATGCTTACATATGCTAATTTCTTCAGCCTTTGAAGCTCAGAGCCATCCTGTAGAAAGCACCTTTAACTGCTCTGCTGCTGTCCAGACTCCCACTTTCTCACAGCTTACCAGAGAACAATAAAACCCTCAGCCCTCCCCCCCCACAAGTATCCCAGTTCACACCTTGTTGCCCCTTGCCAGTAACAGTTGCATCATGCCTGGTATACTAGGAGCTTGCCCAGAAATGTTAAAAATATTTGCTGGTCTTTTAAAGCCAAATCCTTAGCACCAGCAGTGAAGCTCATGTCCAGACTGACCAACTATCCCATCATGCCATGACCACGCTGTGAGTCACTCACTCACTCCAACCATCCATGACCGTACTCTATTACTCAAGTCACCTATAGATATCTGACTGGAGCATCTTTGCTGTTTCAAGATAGATCTTCTCTGTGCTCTTCTGGATGTCATGATGTGGCCAGCCCGCGCTTCTCCCCAAGTCCTCCAGCACTGAAAGGTAGAAGACAAGAGGGCATATAATGAGACATTATAAGTGGAGTACATATGGAAAAAATGAATAAGGTGTTTCCACATGTATTCTCTATAAATATGCAAGCTAGTAACCCTGTGCATCTCCCCTGTAGCTACAGAACCAGTTTGTTTCTGAAATTTCCATTCCCGACTCACCATCCCATGCCAGTTTCATAGGTGTTGAATCAACCTGCTGAGATTCTTGGACTATGTGACATATGCTGGACACCAAGTGCTGTGTGTCCCCCTGGCTACTAAAATGAATAAAGGCCCGCATGGGAGGGGGAGTCAGATCTCGAGCAGCTCACAGTAGAGACTGTATGAAATGTAGCAATTTGTAGGTAGGAAAAGAAATCACTTTAGGGAATGCCAAATCTCTGCTGCGGCACTGTAAGTATGTAATAATACCCGATAGGGTGGGCGTTACTGGGATATAACGGACCGCCCAGGGGCATAATGAGCCCCGACGCCACAGGCGGAGGGCCTTATAGCCCCTGGAAGGTCCGTTATATTCCATAACACCCACCCACCTTGGAGGGTATTATTACACTTAGATAATGGGTCAGAGATGCCAGTTTTGGAAAGAGTAAAAAAAGAAAATGCAGATATAAAAAAATAAGTAAGAAGTAACTAAACAATAATGTTTGTTGTAAAGTAGTCCCTAGTGTGAAGTGCTGGAATGACCACTATAGGTCACTAATGTGTGTTTTTCTATGCAGTTTTTGAATTAGGTTTTGCTCCTGTTTTATCTCTGTGCGATACACACGCACACACACACACACACACACACACACACACACACACACACACATACACACACACACACTCACAGACTGAGTGAAAAACGCTGTCCGAGAACGGGAGAAATACAGCCTGCTAATATTTATAGACAGGTATTGGTGTTCCAATGTGGGATGGTTACAAGTGTGGCATGAGTGTGCAGTTGGGTATAAAAGCGAGGATAAGCGTTAGAGAGAGAGAGGTATACCGAGTGATCGAAAACGGAACACGGAAGGTCATAAGGTTAAGCGAGCTGGTAACCTGTTTACAAATAGTTTTTTTTTTCCGGTGTCTAGGAGGAACACAGGCAGTTCTGGAGGCCATATCAGGTTGTTGTTATGATTTTAGTGCTGTAGCGTGGTGGGGCTCAGGTGCGAGTGCCCTCTCAGTAAGCATGGAGAATAAAATGGTGGCTGCCAAGTTTACTTTGCTGAATGATCAAACTGGCACTTGTTTTGAAGTGGGCCACTGTTAAGAAATAACGGCCCAGGTGGCAGGGTGTTTCAGCCAATCAGAATGGTAGTTTTACTTTAGCCATTATCTAAAATGAAATAACTACATCCCCTTCAAACAACTGATGCACATACTGTGAATATCTGCTCCAGTGGCAAAATGTTTTTTTCTACTTCATAATTTTTATTTGGTTTCAAGACAAAAATTACAATGCATTTATGTATTTTTAAAAAGGAGGAGTCAGATCTCAGGCAGCTCGCAGCAGAGACCATGCGAAATGTGAGAATTGTAGGTAAGAAAAGAAATCACTTTGGGGAATGCCAAATCGCTGCAGCTCCCTAAAATAAAATAACGACATCCCCTTCAAACAACTGATGCACATACTAGTGAGAATATCTGCTGCAGTGGCAATATTTTTTTTTATATGTTCTGTTATTTTTGCCCCCTCACCACAGCCAGTATTATCTGCCCTAGTCACAGCGTCTCTGATGCTTCCACCTCCTACTAAGCCCTTTCATGCTCCCCCGGTTACTCCTGGCTTACCCCTCTGGGGGCGGGGTCACGGCACCATAGGGGGAGACCAGTACTGTGATACCAGTATCTATTTGGGAGAGCATGGGGCCAGGAGGCTAATTGAAGCCCAGAGACAGGGCTTCATGTAGGTGGTAGGCACAAGGATATTATACCCTTTTTTAAGCTGGGGCAGAGATGTGCAATGACACCAGTGTCTGTCCAGATCCAGAGTCTCTCGACCTTGCGTCAGTCCAGGGCGATGACCCAGCCTCCGCCAGGTGTCGCTCCTGTGCCAAGCACACTACCCCCTTCCCCCTGGTGAAGGAGAGCAGTCCAAAGAACACTCAATCCTTCTCCACCCGGCCGGCCCTCCAACGACCGGATCCGTTCCCGAACCCAGGTCGCCGGTGCCACAAGTGGAAATCCAACCACTGCGCCGGCAGGCCTGCTTCCAATGGCGATATTTTCTTTTACTTCATAATTTTATAATTTGTTTCAAGACAAAACTTACAATGTATTTATGCATTTTTAAAAACACATTTGAAAGATAGAACAATTTTGCAAGTATTAGCATACAAAATAATTAATTTATTTATTTATTGAATTCTGTCAACCAGATAAATCCACTGAGACAATTACAGTCCCTTTGTCAGGGGTGACCCAGAGGTACAACAATATGATATACAAAGCAAATTCCACTTTAGTAAAAGACAAGGAAGTGCAATGCAGTGAAGTATAAATATTCTATAACTGTAATACGAAATGGCTAGCAAACTACTAACACTATTACTTTAATTACTTCTGAATAAATACATGCATGAAATCTGTTATATAAGTACTAGTAGCAGGCAGAATATTCTAACATCTTCATACACTCTATACAGGTTTTACATAGGAATGTTAACGTACAGTAGTATTAACTCAGATTTTTAGGAAAGGACCCCATGGTTCCTCAAAGTAGTCCATTTTGTTTATAGTTATCTGGCTCCATCTTCATCTTCTGCCAGTTTCCCATGTATTGCATCCATTTAGTAATCAATGAAATGGTTGTCCTTCTCATTTAGATAAAATTAGCCTCTTGGCTCCCAGCATAGCAAATAGTAGCCATATTATTTGGTTTTTAGATAAATGTTTATTTAGTACAGTCCCCCAACAATGTAAAGCTTGGATCTAAAGGGATTTTCAATTCCATAGTGTTATTATAGGACAAAGCTATATCAACCCATAAGAGCTTCACCTTTGGACAGTACCACAATCAATGTGCAAGATTTGCATTCTTAGTACCACACCTCCAGCATCCGCTATCACAAGTGTTATCCATTCTTGCTAATTTGGCTGGTGTGTAATAAATATTATGCAAAATCTTGTACTGAATAAAACAGCCTCTGATTTCTTTGCTGGCAGGCACTGGTCTATAATTTCCCCCAAGATTTTGAAGACGTCATCATAACAATTTCTTTCTCCCTTTTTTTCTTGACTTTATTGTTAGATCAATTGATGGTTCTGTTATAAGCTTGCAGATTTTTTCTGCTCCTTCATTTCCTCTGGATATGTTCAGCATACCCTTCCATTCAGGCTTCTTCTCCGTTACAGCCAGTGTCAAAGTAGGTATATGTTGCCTGTACTAACTGAAAATATTTCCATAATTCAAATTCATAGAAACATAGAATTTTACGGGAGATAAGGATGACATGGCCCACCCAGTCTGCCCATTTTCCCTACCTACTGTAATACCGTAGACAGTTAATGGCGTGAGGAGCTGCACCTGGGGAAGCAGTGCCGTGCTAGAAGGTCAAGTTATTAGCAAGCAGTAAAGGGAGCCAGCACCTGCCCAAAGTAACAGCTCTTTAAATTACCAAATTGGGACCAAACACACTGCATATATGAAAGGAGACCAACCTTGTTTGTTGAAGAAAAGTGCTTAATTTTATTCAAGTGCTTCTTTGTGCAAAACAAACATCAAGAGAGCCCAAGAAACATTTTGTTTCAGAGAACAGCACTTCAGAGGTGTGTCTTGGACTAGCCCAATACAGAGCAAGCTACACTGGGCTCATCCCTGAAAGACCAATGATCATGCAAGCAGAGTATGATGGTGATCACGGTTTCATGGGTGTAAACTTTGTGTACTTGAAAGGACCAAAGCACTCCGATGAGAGAGTGCTTCAGTACTTTCATTTGTATAAAGCCAGCTGGCAAGCCACTGAGCCAGCCTCCACCTCTGCATAACAACAAGCAGCCCCAAAGTAATCAGCCAGAGTCCAAGGATATTCTCCGTAGTGAAATATAAACAATAAAAAAAGAAAACTCCCGCTCTCTCCATCTGTGTGATGTGCTGCCTCACCCTCTGTTCCCATCCTAGTAGGAAAGAAACCACTCCTGTTCCCTCCTTCTGTGCACTGTGCCTCCCCCACCCTTTGTCCCCATGTGTGTGTGTGTGTTTATAAAATGGAATGGGAACTACTTTCAGTCTGCATTGATCTATAAGCAAAAAAAAATGTTTCTCATTACAGCCCTTTTGCTGCTTCATTATCCTGGAAAAGACAGTATGATCATTTACCTGCTCGACTTGGCTAGTCGGCCACTTTCCTCCTGTGCTATGTTCTGTTATCTTCCTGTTAGGTGAAAGCCATTTGCTAAAGTGCAATCAAAAAGAAACCTTCTTCACTCTCCACTCCACTCTTTCTATGCCTTCATTCAGCAGGTGGTATTTATTCTGGATGTGGCTCAGAAAGTACAGCAGAATAAATTAACTACAGGCCCATCCACAGTAACGAGGCAGTGATCTGTGAGCACAGCTGTGCATGTGTAGGTGGGGAGGGGGGAGTTGGGGTGTGAAGGGTGTCCCCTTATCTCATTGTTTACAAAATTCATGAATGCCAACCGCACAATATTGTGATAAGAAGTGTGTTTATTGTAGCATTTCTTAACGCAACTACCCCCTGTAAATGCCCAATGTTTCACCCACTTCGGGCTTCCTCGGGAGCAGGGAGCTGTCAAAAATACATAATTATATTACAATCTTTCCAAACTGCATCACTTTATAGTATTAGTACTTTTACATGTCAGTTTGATATATTGCACTCTTAGCACATCTATTATCATTCCATTTATGATGTATCTGTAATACTACTTTAAAAGGATGCCTCCTACCTTAACCCTTCCAGATTCTGGGGGACCATAAAGGGGATCCTAGGACAAGATTCTACCCCTGTCTTACCACCCAAAGTGCACCTAAATAATGTGGATATCACTGACAAGCAAGAAATATTGAATGCCTTCAATAATCATTTCACTACAGCCGGTCTAGCTTTCGACTCCTCTCCAGCAAATCTAATGCGGTCACAATTAAACTTCCAGTCTACTGAGGACCAAAGGCTGCTTCCACATTTTCCTTTAAGCCAATACTATTAAAACAAGTGGAAGACCTACTACTCCATTTGGATACAACTAAAAGCGCAGGTGCAGACTCTCTGGACCCTATTTTCTAAAAGTTGCATTGCACCTTAGCAGCCCCCTAACTCACCTTTTCAATTTGTCCCTAGCCACTGGATCTATTCCTTCAATATGGAAGACAGCTCAAGTGTTTCCCTATTTAAGGCAGGTGACCCATGGACCTCAACAACTATAGGCCCATATCCATCTTACCAGTATTGTCAAAAATGCTTGAAAAATTAGTGAACATCAATTAAGTGCCTACCTTGACACCAGTAACCTCCTTAACCAGCTCAATCTGGGTTTAGATCCATACACGCACCATCTCTGCCTTAGCAAAAGTTACAAATGATTGGCAGACTGAATTAGACAAAAGAATAATATCTGTGCTGTATTTCTGGATTTAAGCAAAGCCTTTGATACTGTGGACCATGAACTACTAATCTCCTCTGCATTCCATAGGCCTCGACTCAATCTCTCTTCAATGGTTCAGATGCTACCTCTCCGGTAGAATACAGCAGGTAAAAATGAAGGTGACCTATCTACCTCAAAACCACTCCTAAGAGGTGTACCACAAGGTTCCATCTTGGGTCCTATCCTCTTGCCATTTACATCAATAACATTGACTCCAATCTCACCAAATCTAATATTCACCTTTTGCAGATGATACTGTCCTATATGTCAGTAATCCTACACCAACAAAGGCCTGTGAACTTTACAATCTGAGTCTCTCTGCTGCAACACAAATTACTAGAAAAGAAACTCCTATTAAATGCCAAGAAAGCAAGCTATGTTCTTCTCCACCAAGAGCTTCTCTTCCTCTCTCACCAAACACCCTTCCCCAATTATCTACCATCCTTGGTGAAAGTCTGGAAAATGTGGATAAATTTAAATATCTTGGGGTTTGGATTGACAATAGACTTGACTACACTAGCCACATTGAAGAGCTCCTGAAAAAACTCAGACAGAGACTTGGCCTATTTTATAGGATCAAACATTATCTAACCAGAGATTCTAAACAAAGATTAATCCTGGCATCATTCCTATCCCTCATTGATTATGCTGACTTCCTATATGGTCACTGCTCCTTTCCCACTAAATAAATTGGATACCTTGTATCATAGAGCTCTTAGATTCATTACAGACCTTCCTTTCAGCACCCACCATTGCTCTCTCTATAATGCAGTCGGTTGGACATCCCTACATCATAAAAGAAACAAAATGCTGCTTTATGGATCTACAAAGCTCTAACAAACAAACTACCATCCTACATTTCAGATTGTTTTACTCAGATCATCCAGGCCATATGCCCTAAGGAACAATAGACTCATCATGCTGAAGATACCTATTACCTGTACCTGGTATGGGAGGGCTGCAATCAGCTACTCTCTAGCACTTATCTGGAACTCTCTTCAGAAGACCTTGAAGTTGAATACCTTCATTCCAATAACATCCTTCAAAAAGCTGTACACTAGTCTCTTTCCAGAGCCATGCAACTGCTTCCACAAGACCTAGTCCTACCATACCCCTTTTCCCTACCCCTTTTGCACTTCCACCTTAATTTGTTTCTAGCTTTCACCCACCTATTTCTTACCAGACTTTTCCCAAAATCCCATCACCCTCGCTTTAATCTTTCAGTACTGTTTATTTTTTCCTTTTTTATTATAACCCAGATTCATTGGCTCATTGCTTTGTATATATGTGAATATTCTTGCATCTGTTCATTTATAAAGTCTTTGTATTTTGTATTCAATCTGTATCTTATATTTGTGTAAAATTGTACCTTTATATTGTTATGACCAATCAGGTCCATCTTGTAAATGAGCTATGCTCAATGATGCTCTCCTGAATAAATAAAGATTTTATTGATTGATTGATTGATTGAAAAGCTCATTTTATTAATATAGTACAAATGCTATTTATGGCAGTCCCCATCAGTGGACTTTATCCCTATATATTGGTATCCCCACTAGTAATTAATATTCATTACCTGCAAGTTTCAAGTTGCACATTCAAAAATCAAAGATGATTTCCTTATTAGTATGCATATTTCTCTGTGGTTTTCTTCAAATTTAGACATATAGTCCATATTTACTTTCATGTAATTGTTTAACATCATTCTATATCATACTCATTATGTTATGCTTGTTTAGTCAACTTTGCTTAAAACTTGAACACATTCCTCAATACATAAATTAATTTCATAATACTATATAATGCATATGGGATATACAATGGTGAGCTGTCAGATAAATGATTTATCTACACAAGTGCTGTTTGACCTCAGGGAACTTCACCGAGTGGTGAGCCAAGCCAGAGTGGTGTACCAGAGGTCAAACAGTACAAGTGTATAAACTCATTTATCTGACAGCTCACCATTGTATATTTCATTTTAAAGGAGAGGATGCTTCTATCAGTGGAACATTTGGTTTTGACTGTTTATGTTCTTTTTAAATGGTACTAGGACTTTCTGGACCTTGGTTAACTTTCCTGGTGTATGTCCGCTTCAGCGGGTAGTTGCTATTAAATGAAACACCACTCATTTTGTAGAGAACTTCTTGCTGAACAAATGTCATGGTGACAGTATCATGCTACCTTTTTGTTTTAAAGTTATTCACATTTGTTTGATGAAAATGAAACAAAAATTTAATTTTATGCTGTTTTGCTAATTATAAAAAAAAACTAAAGGTGTTTATTAATGAAATGCCACTCATTTTGTAGATATTTTCATGCTGAACATTTTTGTGCTCATAGTACCATGCTATCATTTTAGTTTTAAAGTGATTCACATTTGTTTGTCAAAAGAAAAGAAAACTGAATTTTATGCTGTTTTTGCTAATTTTGAAAAAACTAAAAGGTATCTCTGAATGAAACACCACTCATTTTGTAGATATTTTTATGCTGAACATTTTCGTGCTCACAGTACCATGTTATCATTTTTTTTAAAGTTATTTATATTTGTTTGTCTGAAAAGTGAAAAGAAAATAGGATTTTTTGCTGTTTTTTGCTAATTATAAAAAACTAAAAGGTATCTATAAATGAAACACCACTCATTTTGTAGATATTTTTGTCCAGAACATTTTTCGTGCTCACAGTACTATGCTATCATTTTTCGTTTTAAAGTTATTCACATTTGTTTGTCAAAAAAGTGAACAAAAAAGCTTTGATTGACAGTTTGCATTTATCCCACATATGTGGGATAAATCTAGGGTGGTTAGATTTATTCCACATATGTGGAAATAAATGGATTTATTCAATGGCTTTTGGTCTCACACCTATTGCATAAATTTAATTATTATGTTTTTCTTTTTAGTCACTGACTGATTGCTTAGGTTACTAACAGTATTAAATTATCTTGTTTTAACTAAAGCAAATTTTGCATTTTCATTATACCACTCCTTTCATTTTAACATTAATCATTCCTCAAGTTTTTACTAAAGCGAATTTCACCTTGCCATTCTGTTAATACTACCATAAGGATACATTACAAATATAGCCCTGCAATTATTCTCAAGGCAGCGATTTTTGTAAAAACAAGTCACATTTTTTTATTCATTTAAAATGTTTGTCTTTTGCCCTTTAAAAAGTTGCAGTGAATTTCGCTGTAACACACTGTTTCTCCTTTCACTTGCTACTGTTTAAAACACAATAAATGAAATCATTAACTACATTCTCTCCTTATAGTAATATTATCTATACCATATCTCTTATTACAAGCTAGTATCCAGTGAACATCATATAAGTCACTATACACGTGTACCCAAATCACAAGTATTTCTTAGGAAAATAACATACCCAGACTGCAGGCTTTTTGGGGGGGGGGGCCCTTAAAACGCGGCCTTGTTTTTTGTCTACCTGAGTAGTTACTGAAGCTGTAAACACAAGTGCAGTTTGTTTAAAACATGGCTTATATCCACTATGGAAGATTACTCCATAACAGTATTGTACCATTGTAATTACCTTATATGCTTCCTTCTTGTATGTTGCAGCACCCAAACTGTTCTGTGCTTTCAGCTGAGAAGTTGTGGCTGATATAGGACTGAGGCAAGAGACGGTACTAGCAGCCATCCAGTCTCCTGCTGCCACCTCACCCAGGTGTGGTGGTAGGGAGCCACATTCTGGATGACGTAACTAGTGGTTGCTAGGCAACCAAAGTCAAACACAGAGTCTTACTGAAATAGAGGCAGACACGTGGGAGACTCTGCACTTGCTTTGTGCCCCCTGTCCCAGTGAATTGTAATTACGGTGACTAATCAGAAATTCACCCATGTTGCTTTAGATGTTTTGTCTGTAGAAAATACATTTATTCTCAGTAAAATGGATCTCAATATGCTTTCTGCTTATTTGCTATATTAAAAAGACTTGGAAATATGTGGAGCTGGTGGGAGGCAGGATAATTGATTTGCCAGGACTATCAGGTTGGCAGACAAAGAGGAAGGGACAATGCATTTTCTGTATTCATTTTTACTCATTTTTATTCAATATTCACTTCAATTTACAGGGATCATTGAGTTAAGAAATATTATAATAAACACACTTTTTATTACAATATTGTGCATGGCTGGCATTCATGAGTTTTGTGAAGATTGGACTGTCCATATACCTACCCCAACACGAACTATTGTGAAACAAATATGAAGGGTACCCACTGACTCTCTTTGCTTGCCCTTATCTTATTGGTAATGACAACACACCTTGCTTCTCTATCTGTCCGCTTCACCTCTCGTGGCTGAGTGGGTCCAAAACTGCAGTTGCTGATGGGGGTGTCAGTCTGAGATGGTCCTATTAATCTCTGGAGGTCACTTGGAGACTGATTACCTGCACTGCTCGCACGGAATTGTCCTCCTCCTCCTCTTTCTGCAAAGGGTTGCAGCAGAGATAAGCTCACGGGTCTCTGGGTGACTCTGACATGATTTGGTGGGGGGGGCAAGGACTGAGTGACACTGACAGGAATAGTCGCAATATCATCACAGTCATTCTCTGCTATTGTTTTGGAAGTATCTTACAGCTGAGCATCTCGGAGACTGTGCGATCCTTCAGGTCCCAGAGCCCCAGTGCCCAAAAACAACTTCTTTCAGTTTAGACAGTTGGGAGCCTACAGGTGTGTGGTACGTGTGTGAAAGGATCGCTGAATCGACTCATATTTTATAGCATATTATAGCAATAATAATTATTTTAGGCATGTTCCTGTGAGTCATATTGCCATTAGATAAATCAGTGCCTGTGTGAACAAAAATTGTGCTTTCCCCTGCCTTCAGATGTTACCTTCGACTGAAAAAGAAAAGAAAGAAAGAAAATGCGGTGCTGGCTGTGGCAGACTGGCTGTTTAGCAGATGTCACAATTAGAAGTCATGGGGCCCGATTCCAAGTTGCATTATGCATTATATAAGGTGATTTACACCAAATCCTATGACACAAATCACATCTTACGCCATGTGTTATGCGAGTTGCAATTCCAAGTTTCAGCTTGCGCCATGTGGCATGCAGGTAGCACAAAAGGTGGGCTATGCCACCCACTACACCTGCAACCCACTGAGGCATGGCACAAGGGTGGGTTACAGCAACAACTGCACCCTATTTTGAAAGGGTGGCTGCCATAACCCACTTACAAACTTACAAGACTTGCTATGGGGCTATGGGTTAGACCAGCATGGAGGTGGCCTAAGGGGCATGCATCCTGGCAAATGGATGTATGCCCCCACAGCACCGTGGAATGCACATGGGCATTCCTCATGGACCCCCCCAGCCCTGTGATGCCCCCATCCCCCATAATATGGGGTGTCTCCCAGGTCCCGGTCCCCAATGGTACCCCACACTGCCTACCCCCAAGCATGTTTCAGGGTGGGGGGGCATGGGTGGGCTGTTTCATGCGACCTACAGCTTGCGGAGAACAGGTCCATTGCACCACCCCCATGGCACATCCCCGTGGCTGCCACAAGTCACAGGATAAAATTGCCGTGTACCCACTGCCGGTGTTAGTAACAAGCTTGGGTGGGAGGGAAATGCTGCTTTGCTGGCTGATGAGGGCATGTGGAAGGATCAGCCACACTATCATACAAACATAGAAACATAGGAACTTGTCAGCAGATAAGGACCACTTGGCCCATCCAGTCTACCCACAAGCCTATCCTTATTGGTTGCCTTTGACCCTACTTGGCCAATGCCTCTCTTCCTTCCTTCCCCCCCTCAAGGGTTCCTTTGTGCCTTTCTCATGCATGTTTGAACCCTCCCACTGTGTTTGCTGCCCCACCCCTGTGGCAGATTGTTCCATGTGTCCACCACCCTTTCCATGAAAACTTCCTCACCTTCCCCCATACCCTGGTCCCTTCCAATTTCATATCATGGCCTCTTGTTCTTCTACATCCCCTATATTGAAATATGTCATCCCTCTGCACCTTGTTTATGCCCTTAAGGTACTTGAAGGTCTCCATCATGTCCCCCTACTCCTTCCTCTCCTCCAGTGAATATATTTTGAGGTTTCTCAATCTCTCCTCGTATGATTTCTGGTGCAAGCCATGTAGCATCTTTATCTCCCTTCTCTGGACTGCTTATATCCTGTCTATGTCCTTTCAAAGATGCTGCTTCCAGAACTGTACACAGTATTCCAGGTGAGGCTTCATCAGAGGCATCATCACTTCCCTCGCTAGTGAAACCTCTGCCTATGCACCCAAGCATGCCACTGGCCTTTGCTGCAGCCTTTTTACACTGCTTAGACACCTTTAGGTTCTCAAAAATGATAATCTCAGGATCCCTTTCTTCCTTGGTGACTGTCAGCAACTCCCCCCATCCTGTAGCTCTCCTCAAGTTCCTGTATTCCAGGTACATTATTTTGCACTTTTTAGAACTGAACCTCAGTTGCCACAGTTTAGACCAGTTTCCCAGTTTTCTTAGATCTCCCTCATTTTCTCTACCCCTTCCAGAGCATCTGCCCTGTTGCAGATCTTGGTGTCATCTGCAAACAAGTAGACGTTTCCCTCCAACATTCAGTTTCACGAGTTCCTCCAGGACTCTTTCCACTGTAAATGAACTGGTGTTGACCTCCCCCCTTCATATCTGTTGTCCAGCTGTGGTCCATGTCCCTTCCCTTCTTCAGTGAATACTGAGCAAAAGTATTTGTCCAGCATTTCTGCCTTTTGCAGGTCTCCCTCCTTACAGTCCCCGTCCTCCCCTTTGAGCCTTACAATCCCTCCTCTGGCTTTCCTTCTTTTGTTGATGTACCTAAAGAATGTGTTCTCCCCTTTTTTTACCATCTGTGCTAATTTTCTCTCTGGCCTCACCTTCATGCTCCTAACAGCCTTCCCTGACTCCCTTAGACACTTTAGGTACACCTCCCTGTCTTCTTTCTTCTCAGTCTCCTTATATTTCCTGAAACCCAACCTTTTGGCACTTACCGGCTCTGCAACTTCTTTAGAGAACCATAGTTGTTTTCTTTGTCCTTTGCCTTTGGTTATCACCCTCTTGCACTGGTTTGTTACCTTCCCTATGACTCCTTTTATGTGTTCCCACTGGGCCTCAACCCCCCTCCTCCCCCCTTACCAGAGCATCTTTGATGCACCTCTCCATCTTCTCAGTCTGCCCTCCTGAAATCTAAGACCCTTGCCTTTGTGTGACTGGACTGTGCCCCTGTCCCCAAGCTAAACCACACTATGTGGTGGTTGCTGGACCTCAGTTGACCTTCTACCCTGACTTCTGTGATTCTGTCACTGTTTGTCAGCAGTAGGTCCATAATTGCCCTGTTCCTAGTGGGATCAAGCACTAGCTGCCTGAGGCCTACCTCCTGTAGGGAATCCAGGCTGTCTCTGCTCCTGGTTGAGGCAGCAGCTGAGATGGTCCAATCCACATCTGCTAAACTGAAACCACCTCGCAGCAGTACTTCCCCTCTTGCAGCCATCTCATGTATTTCTCCCACTAGCTGTCTATCCACCTCCTCTCCCTGCACTGGAGGCCTGTAGATCACCCCTGTACAGATTGTTATGCCCTTGCCAGACTCAAGTGTAACCCACAGTGCCTTGGCCTCCCCCTGTCTACCTTGTACCTCTGTTGCCTTTATACCCTCCCTGACGTACATGGCCACCCCCCACTCCTCCTATCTCTTCAGAACAGAGTATACCCAGGTACAATTACATCCCAGTCATGATTAACGGTGTACCAAGTCTCTGTTATTGCTGCTATGCCCAGGTCTGCCCCTACTAGCAATGCCTCCAGGTCTGGGATTTTATTTCCCAGGCTGCATGCATTTGTAACCACACCCATAGGTGCATCATAGGTGTAGCTGCATCCATTTATATGTGAGAAGTTTCTGCCCATCAGCCAGCTCAGCAGCATCAGCAGCAGCCTTGTCAGGATTCAGTGCTCACATGCACACCTCCTGCAGACTCAGCTGCATTGGCTGGTACAGAACACATCTCCCCAGCCCCTACTCTGGCCGAGTATCCATGTTTTCTTTGCTCAGTCACACAAGCAAACATAAAATGTATCTCTTCATACACCTGTAGAAAAAGGAAACACTTTTTAACAGAAAATAAATTAATTTTGAGGAATTGTTTAAATATATCACCTCTGCAAACTTGGAAAATCAACATTTGACCTCAGTTTGACTTACAGTTCATACAGTTTTCTGTATTATCTTTCTTTGTCATTTATTACCAAGAATGTGCATGAAAGCAGAATGTATCTCTCAAAATAAATTCTTACTGCTTGAAATTCTAATTCTCTCTTTGTGGCATCATACTTGTTCCCATTGCAATGGATTTTGATATGACAAGCAAAGGCTGACACTGATGGAAATGAAAGATCATGTGGTATGTAACAAATTATTTAGGGACATCCCCGGTGTCTTGGACAGCATTTTCTATCTTATTAGGCCTGGTTTTGAAATTGTCCATGCTTTTGGGTAGGAAGTATTAAGTACTTCATTATTGCTGCTGGGTTTTTCTGCACACAGGCCAATTTACAACCAAATTATTATTTTTTTTTTTTAATTTTCAGGGAAATATATTTCTTTTACTAAAAGAATACTTCTTTTGTTAGTATGTTGTATACTACTAGGTTCATCTTGTACAGAAAGTTGTATTTGAACACTTAGACATGTTTCAGTTTTTTACAGCTGCACTGGGTATAGCCCTGCAGATGGCTTGTGAGTACTTTAGAGAAAAGGCAGCTTACCAGATACCAAATGGACTTGTTTTAGTGGAGGTGAATGGCAATCACTGTGTGTTCACCCTACACTATTTTGTCTGTCGGTAGCAGTAGAACACAGCACTGTCCACCATGTCCAAGATGGCAGCCAGAGTTGAGTGCACATATGCGATGGCTCATGCATATGCACTGAACTCTGGGGGCACAGGGGCACAGTCTGACATTTCCAAAATGGGCACCACAGTTCTCTGCACATGCGCAGTGACTCATGCATGCCCCTTGGGCTCCAGCAGCCACCTTGGACATGGCAGACTGTGCCACCATATCACTGGAGTTCAGTGCGCATGCCCGAGTTGTCGCATATGTGCACTCAACTCCAGCTGCCATCTTGGACACGGGGGACAGTGCCATGTTCCAACATTTCGGCAGCAGACGTACCAGCTCTGGCCTGATCTTGTTATTACAGTCACCTAGTTTGTACACATGAGTTTGATCAGAGGAATCTGTGGATTTTTGTAGCCCAGTTTGCATCTGTAGCGATTATTCCAGCTGCAGCTACATTAGGGCTAGCAGAGCAAGGTGGGGAAGGGGGAATGTGGATGAGTTTTGTAGATTTCTGATTTTGCAGCAGATTATTATTTTACTGACTGCTGATCATGTGTGAGTAGTCATTGTCTGTTTTCTTACAGTATTTAGAAACACAATTTTTTTCTGTACTTTCAAATCCAGGCATCATCTCCATCTCCATGACCTTTAGTGCCAGGCAAAACTTGGCTAGGCTGTCGACACTGCCAGTGTTCACCACTCTAATGATAGAAGAGTGACCAGTGGGGTGCCACATGTCTCAATACTAGTGCCGCTCCTCTCCAATGTCTTCATAAGTGACATTGCAAAAGAACTGGAAGCGATGGTATGCCTTTTTGCACATGATACCAAATTTTTCAATGGGGTGACACTCAGGAGGAGGTAGAGAGAATGAGCAGGGATCTTGTGAAAGTCAGTGTGTGACAGAGAGCATGACAGCATGGGTTCTATGCCCAAAAGTGCAAAATCATGCACCTAGAGCATACAAACCCAGCAGTGGAGTATAGGATTGGGGGAGATACTGACAATCACTAAACAGGAATGGGACCTTTAGGTTATCATATCTGATTATCCTCAAAGTGGTAGAACTGTGGGTAGGGCTATTGGGATGCTAAGGTGCATAGAAAGTGGTATCTCCAGCAGGAGGAGGAAGGTGGTGTTGCCACTGTATCACTCACTGGTGAGACTACACCTGGAATACTGTGTCCAGTTTGGAAGCCACACCTCAGAAAGGACATAGGACTGAGTCAGTGCAGAGGGGGGGGCAATTAAAATGGTGCATCAGTTGCACGAAGAGCCTTAGGAGGAGTTATCAAGGGACCTCATCATGTACACCCCAGAAGAGAGGAGAGTGTGAGGTGACATGATAAAGACTGACAAGTACCTCACAGGGGTGAACAGGGTGCAGGAGGGGAGTCTCTTTCAAATGAAAGACAGCAGCAGAACCAGGGGCATGTGATAAAGCTGCAGACAGGAAGTTTAAGTGAGTTATGAGTAAATATTTTTTTTATTGAAAGGGTGGTACAGGCCTGGAACAGATAGCCAGCAGAAGTGATGAAGGCAAAAACAGTTGGGGGCTTCAAGCTTGTGTAGGATAGACATAGGGGGTATATTAGAAAATAAGCAAGAAGAAGAAATATTTAGGCAGGGAACATCTGGACAGACTGGGTGGGCCAAGCAGTCCTATTCTGCTGACAAATTCTATGTTTCTGTTTCCAAGCATAGGGAACTGCCCTAAGATGAAAGAAGAGCTGATGGAGTGTAGCGAGAAGGGTAGCAATGGCTAGGGAAGAGAGATGAAGGAGTTTGGGATCAATGCCATCTAGGCTGTGACCCTTGGAGGGGTTGAATGAATGCAGAGCAGACAGGTAGCAGCTAGAGTAATTGGGCAGAAGGGAGGTGAGGAAGGAATGGGGAAAGAAAGAGGGCGAATAGCGACTGGAGAGAAGGTAAGAGCACAAGTAGTGAAGTGGAAGTTGAAGGCAGTTTCTGCTTCAGAAGGGGAGGAGAGAGGGGTAGGGGAGCTATCTGTTTCGGTAATTGGGTAGGTCAACTGGGTGAGGGTGGGGGTGGGGTCAAAAAGGGAGGGGAAGCCTGCCAGAATTTAGTGGGGGGATTGCAACTGTTGTGCTGGTTGCAGGCAAAGTAAGCAACCTTTGCCACTCAGAGGGACTTCATGCTGGAGTTGCAAAGTTCCTTGCAACTCCAAAAGACCCCATGGACACCTGTGGCCTTGTGGTAAGACTAAACTGAGCCATGGGACCTGAGAAGGAATATAGGGTCTATGGTAACACAAGGCAGGTGGTTAATGCAAACCTTACACCTCTCAAAAGGGGGTGTGCTTATCCTAGATTGAAGTAAGGTTAGCCAGAAAGAAAGTGCTTTACAATATCACAGGAATTGTCAAGATGAGCTAAATTAAAAGCATGCAGAATAGAAAGGAGGGTTGCCAGGTCAAGAGATCTGAGTGATCAAGCCCAGAGGTACTTAGCAAGAATTTTAGGATGGTGGATTTTTCAGATGAGTAAACCATGTGGTGGTCACTTGGTCACTTAGGAGTAAGGAAGAGTGCCAGCAGCATAAGTACGGTGCAAGCAAGAGAAAAGCATCCAATTGAGGAGGTAGTGATTGAAAGAGTTTGGGTAAATCCAGATAGGTTCTGAGATGGGTAAGAAGGTTATTTAGCTGAAACTGAATGCTTGTATATTTGGAATGAAAATCCAGTAATGCCAATGCTTTTCACACTGCCCAAGATCCATGAGTTTGTGGCTGATCCACCAGGGAGTCCCATCATTTTGGTGGGGTGGGGGCTCCCTGGTGGACAGTCTTGGTAGATTAGGACTTTTTCCTAAAGACCAGTGTTACAAATTTACCCTCATACACCAGGGACATGATGAATCTCTTTAAACAAAGGGTATCAAATGGGAAAATGGCTACATTTTTATAATCATTGGCATTGAAGCTTTGTACACTTCAATCCAACATATCCCAGGAGCTAGTAGCTGTAAATATTTCCTTAGAAAATATTTCTTAATACAAAAATTCTCTATGTGACAGTATACCTGTAGACCTTATCCTTGAAGCACTTTGTTTTATGTTAACTGACAATGTCTTTGAATTTAACAAGGAATACAATCTACAGGTTTGTGGCACAGCTATGGGGACTTTCATGGCCCCCTCATTTTCAAACTTGTTCCTAGGACATTTGGAGAAGACTTTGGCTGTCAACCCAGAGCTCAGCCCACACACAAACCACATCAAACACTGGTTTCAATTTATTGATGGCGTGGTCTGTATGTTTGATGGTTCAGCACCTGAGGCTCATGATTTCCTTATCTGACTTTATACCAATCAACTGAAGTTGAAGTTCACTCACACTACAAGGAAAAACAAACTCAAATTTGTGGATGTTGTCATAGATTATAACACAACCACTTCCAGTAATTTTAGGAAACCAATTGCCACCAACACTCTGTTATAGTTTGATAGTGGGCATCCATGTAAATTGGTTTAATCTATTCCAGATAGTCAATTTCTTTGACTCTGGCATAACTGTTCATTGGATACTGAGTGTGAAACTGCGGCTGTGTTGTACCAAAGGTTTGTGAAAAGAGGATACTGTAAAAAGGTCCTAAATGTAGCTTTAAATAAAGCTTGACCACTAAACTGAAAGGACCTTTTAACCCCAGAAACCCAAACCACATAATGTACTGAGCCTTCTGCTCAGCTAGAATGTTTTGTCACTGAGTACCCCTCCCTTAGTGGCAAAGAGGACTCTATATACAAAAATATGACCAATTTTTCAGATGACTCCAATACACCTGCATTTTCTGGCCATGTTCCCAGGATATCATTCTGAAGAGGTATTAACTAGCGTGACAGGCTGGTACACAGACAATTTAAAAAAAACAATGATCCCTCTGTATTACGGGAATTGACAGTCCCCCACTCTAAGGGTATGTTCCATTGTGGGAACAGTAATGTGTGCCAATACTGGCACCAGTCAACAACATCTGACTTCCCACACATTACTAAAAAAGGTTGAGGTTCATCAGTTCCTCAACTGTAGCTCCAAATTTATTGTGTATGCTATATGGTGTGGGTGCAGCAAAGTGTATGTGGGGTGAACAGTTCACTTCTTACAGGAAATAATTCAAAAATACCACAGGAACATTAAAAATCCCACCAGCAACACATCTGGTATAATGGTGGACTTGATTATTTCCACTTCATGGCATTGGAATGTGTTCGCATTAACATTCATGGTGGTAACAGACTTCAGTGTGTATCACCAAGAGAAACCTTCTGATTTTTGGATTAGAAGCTCTCTGTCCAGGGGGTTTAAATAAAAACTGGAACTTGAAACCATTTCAGTAGTAAAGCTATCCCTTTCAACAGTGTGGGTTATTTTCTTTATTTAGAAATACTGACTTGTATATTCCCCTTTGACACCCTATATCAAAAACTCAGTACCTTTATAATCAGGCTTAGTTTTAGTTACATTCATGCTTCACTTAATACCATGTTAAAATGCTTGCTACCTATATGTTCATTTTTGAAATATAGCAGCCATCTACTTTTGTCAAAAAATAAAATTTTTGTATGAGTCAATAAATAGTACATTAGACTGCAGTGCTAACTTTGATAACTGAAAGGCTACTTAGCCTCTGCAGATCCCTCTAATTTGGGTTATTGCCATGGCTTTCAGCCACATAATGTGTTAGATTAAAAGCAATTACAGTTCGGTCTTATTTTACCACAAGCATCTATCAGGTTAGTCTCACTTGGACTTACAAAACTTCAAAATACTAATGTTTATCTTTTTCTTTCAGGTGATTTTGATGTTGGATATTTGGAATTGGTTGCGGATCTCTGACTTTGGGCACAGCAGCCATACTGGGAAACCTTTTCAGTTCACTAGGATGTTTTTCAATCCTTTTTCACCTGGACTATTAAAAAACATTGTTGGTACTGTAAGGGAAATAAATCCCCTCACCTGGGACTTCAAGTTCACTGCCACCACAAGGGTGTTTACCAACAGGACCCAGGAAACCTGCTTTTACCTCCTCCTTGCTCAAGGTCAGGAAGATCAAATACAATAACTGTGGGTAGAGTGCCCCTTCAGAGATGGACTGCAAAGAGTCCAGCAGGAGTAGTAGAATTACCCTTTTAAATAAAACTAGCAGTCACTAATTCTATACAAAATAGAAGCTTTACTAAAAGACTATGAGTAGTTACAACAGGATGTATTTATAGGAAACAAAAGGGTTGCACATTTACTAAGAAGAAGAAAATAAAACCAGGTTGAACAGACAGATGGTGTACAGCTATTCTCAGCTAAAATCTGTGGCCCAGATATTCAAAAGAGTTGAGCCATGCGCAATAGGGTTGCGCCTGCGCAAGTCCGAAAATGCGACATTCTGCGATATTCAGCAGGAGGCAGTTGCACCCCCCAAATCATGCTGAGCAACAGCGCAATGATAATGAAGGCATGCGCAAATGAAGGGGGAGGAACCATGCATAAATGGCATAGTGCGATATTCAACAACTTGTGCCATGCGCAATAGGGGAGCAAGTGGAAGTTGCGCCATAGCGGAAATGAGCCAAAATAAAAGGAAGCAAGGGAGAGGTGCAAGAACGCTACAGGGAAGCCACATATCAGAGCAAAACACAGCAGGACACACTGGGCAGCAAGGACACACAGGGCCAGGCAGGAAAGGGCACCTGGAAGCAATAGCCACAGGGGAAGGTGTGAGGAGACATTGCACAAAGGGGAGGTACACCACACAGCAGTGAGGCAAGCACAGGCAGGTGTTTCTGGTGCAGGGGAAGTAGCAGTGAGGACAGCGGGGGGAATACAGTAACAGCTGCCAGGAGGGGTGAACACAAGCCAGGGACATGGCCAGTGCCACCTTCCAGATGGAGGCCGTTATGAGGGGGGTGAGAAGGTGGGCAGCAGGGGGGTATGGCCATGGAAGGGCCCGTCGGCAGTATGCCCCCAACAGGCAGTACCGATCCCACACCAGCTTCGAGCTGTACAGTGATACTCTATAGTGGGCTGCACTGCTGAATTGGGCAATTCTGAGGTGGCTCTGTGAGCTGTGCAGTGATGTGATGCAGGCACCCACACAACAGAGCCATACCCTGTCAGTGGAGACCAAAGTGACAGCTTGCATGTGCTTGCTAGCCACAGGTAACTTCCAGAGACCAACTAGGGACACCACAGGCATAACCCAGTCAGCCACATCATGCCACCTCACCCAATTCCTCAGCGCACTGCTGCCACATGCTGTGGAGTACATCCATTTCCCCAGCACACCAGGAGTGCACAGCAAACATACAGGAGTTCCACAGGGTAGCACGTATGCCTGGCATGCTAGGGGCAATAGACTGCACCCGTATGGTCATCCGCACACCACCTGGCCCCAAGGGGGCTGCATACATCAATCACAAGGGCTATGCCAGCATCAACTGCCAGGTGGTGTGCGATGCCAGGGGGTGCATAATCAATGTCTCTGCCACACACCCTGGGGGAGCACACGATGCCTTCATCTGGCACCAGTCAGCACTGTGCCACAGATTTGAGAGTGGGGATATCCCCACTGGACACCTAGTGGGTGAGTATGCAAACCACATGGACAATCATAGGGCCTGGGGGGCATGGTCAGAGGTGACATGGGTAGCGGCCTACATGGCCCGGGGTAGGCCGATGCTGATCACCAAACTAACCTCCACCCACTACACACAGGTGACAGTGGATACCCACTCTGTCCCTGGCTGCTCACACCTTACCGGTGGCCCACGACCCCATCACAGCAACGTTACAATGAGGCACACGCCACCACACGTAATATCATTGAGCGGGTGTTCGGGATGCTGAAGGCATGTTTCCATTGCCTGGACACCTCTGGTGGTGCCCTACAGTATAGCCCCTCAAAGGTCTGTGGGCTATTCCTGGCCTGTTGCATCCTGCACAACATGGCCAATGAATGTGGGATAGCCGTACAGGTTGAAGAGGGGGACAGCGATGGGGATGATGAGGATGCTGGTGACAATTTATTTATTTATTTAATTTTTGTTGACCAGGCAAGTGCACTAGACAAATCCTGCTTATATTCAGGCATGACCCGGGGGGAAGGGAATACAGATGAATACCAACTGACCTTGAACCAGATTAAGCTCTACTCCCCTCCTCTAGCAGTTCTGGATCCTTACCTGTCCCCTCTGGTCTGCACCATCCCCCCTTCCCCCCCATGCTGCCTGGGCACCCCCCCATCTTGCTTCCTTCTTGGGGCTCCTGTAGGTCCCCTCGCTATCCCCTGACCTCTCTACTGGGCCCACTTCTGGGGACGGGGTGCACTCCCCTGCTGCTCGTGCTTGCCCTGGTGGTCTTCCAGGGTGGGTTCCTCCTCCTTGCTACGATGCTCTCTGCAAAATATTACCCCCTTGCTCGCTCTTCCCTGCCGTTCCCTGGGGAGTCATGCTGATTTCCTGCCCCTCCCTCCCTCTCACCCTTCCTCTTACTCCCTCCTTCCCCCTGTTCTTGCTGCTCTCCACACCCTGCCTCAATTTGTGAACATATGTATTAATGAGCCTGTAGTTGTATTCTCGCTTGTTGCTCTGACCTTTGTACTTTTGTCTTCACTTGCTGTTTACCCTGGCCCCACCTGCGCGTGGGCATGAAAAATTGTTCTATTGTCCATTCAATGTCCTAGGTACTATTTTCCACTCTCGTCCACTTGTGGTGGGCCTGTATGCTGCCCTGTATTTGTATCTTGTTTTCTCTGTACTGTAACCTCCCGGGTCGCTCCTGAAAATAGGCACTCGTTGTCTAGTGTGCTTACTCGGTTAACAAAAACAAATAAATAAATAAATAAATAAGCTGTTGGTGGTGTTTTTAGTGAACGAGGGAAATTTGGCCAGGACACTGGGGAACTTTCCCTACTCTTTTCGATAAGTGCCATGGGATCTTTAACATCCACCTGAACTACCACCAATCTAGGCAGATGGGACCTCGGTTTAACGTCTCATCTGAAAGACGGCACCTCAGAAGTGCAGCACCCCTCTCATGCTGCACTACAGTGTCAGTACTGGGATATTAACCCAAGTGCCAGATGTGGGAACTGAACCCACAGCCCTCTGATCTTCTGGCCTCAGAGGCAAGTGTGCTACCTACTGAGCCAGTGACACTGTTTTGGTGATGGGCAGCCCCCCTTGGCCGATGAGACCCCCGACTGCTCCGGCTGGCACAGCTGCACCGGGACAGCATCATGGAGGAGCACTTCAGCCAACCCAGGTAAGTCATGGGGCCATGTGCAACCACCAGCGGCTAAGGCACAACCCACAACCATGCATGGACACACACCAGGGGTGCATGCCATCAAGGGAAGTGGCCGGGCATGGAACCACACACACAGCCAGGGATGGGTGAGGTCTAACATGCCACGTGGATGAACACACACACACATGCACACACACAACACACCAAACTTGCACAAAGGGTAGGAGGCACACTGACCCAGAACGCCACCCCTAGCCACACACATGTCCCCAGACCACCACGCCCACTGCCTGTCCATGTGCATGTGTCAGATGCTGAGCACCATTGCACATTGGTGTACAGCACAATGCAGGCATCATCATGCACACACAACTGCGGACAGCAGCAGGGAGGGTGTGCAGATGGACTGTGTGTCCGCGTTCAGGGCTGGGTACCCACCCGTGCACTGCCCACTGAAAGACACAATGCACACAGGGCAGCACCAGACAGTAGCCACGGTGGGAGACAGGTCAGTCACACGACACAGTGCCCCGGCCACCACAGATGTGTGGGCGGCCCCGCCGAGACCCACCAGCACTGACAGGCTGACCACTGGCCTTATGGGGTGGCACCGATGGTCTCCCAGGGGTTCCACTGTGTGAACGTGACCGTGCTCGCGCAGGGGTCTGCAGCAAACTGAACATGCCTGCGCCAGGTGTGCTCGGGATGCCCACGGCTGAAGCCGGTGTCAACAGGGTGAGTGTTGCACGACGCTGGGAATGGGGGGGTGGACAGTGCACTGCGTGGTGTCTGCGATGCATGGGCACATGACTGTGTGCCCATTGTGGCCATGACAGCAGTGAATGCCTGTGCATACCTGTCAATGGCAGCGGTCACATCCTCCCACAACCAGTCCATCCCTGCCAGGATCAGAGCGGTGTCTCTGCTGCGACGCTCCTCTGCCCACTCCAGAGCCGCACGCAGTGCATCCACCGACGTCGCAAGCCGCATCTCCTGCTGGACTGATGCTTGCAGTAGGTGGGTGTGCTCGTCCAAGAGGTCATCTGCCTCCTCAGCATCCTGTCCCTCAGGGGGTGTGTGTGGCCCTGATGCTCAGCACCCCCTGAGGGTGGGCACTGCACACCAGGACCAGGTCTGGGCATGTCCACAGGCGGTGCACAGATGCCGCCGCTGGACCCTGTACCCCCAAGCCCATTGGATGACCGCTGATGCTGCCCCTCTGGCTGCTGCTCCCCAGGGCTCAGTGGTGCCACCGCAGTGGCCGCAACAATCCCATTGTCCTGAACAAACACCAGTGCTGCCCCACTGGCGCTGACAGACACAGGCTGGGACTATGCTGACACGCAGGCCTCCATGGCATCACCACCCACAGCCATGACCACGATGTTGCCTGAAGTGTGGCCATCCCGTGGCACACACATGTCACTGCCCATGCCGTTAGAGACATCATCATCGGTGATGGACTCGGCACCGGCCCGTGTCACAGCATGCTGGCATCCGTGGACGCTGTCACTCTGGGACATGGGCAGGGCTTCCTTCACACCTGTTACAACAACATCAGTGTGGACAGCCAGGCGGGCCCACTGTCGCACTGAGCCACGTATACCTGTGGAGGTGGATGGGCCCTCCTCCATCTCCAGCTGACTGTCCTCAGTGGACAGGCCCACCACCACTGACCCATGCAGATGCTTAGGATCTGTAAGGGAAAACAAAGTTGCATTACTGCATGTGACCTACCCTGCCCCCCCATGCAGTGATGGGCCACCACCCATCTGGAAGCCACCACCCAGAACACCCTCAATGGCACAACGCTGCATGCTTCCAGCAATCCTCTCCTCCTGTGGGGTCAGGTGTAGCACCTCCGGCTGTCCCCCACCTGTCGCAGCTCATGCTGCCCTGATAGCAGCCACCTTCTCCTTTATCCTCCTCCTGTCTGTGCCCATCTTCTTCTTGCACTCCTGCATGGAGCGCTGGTGGCTGCCATGTAGGTTCACAGCACGTGCCACCTCCTCCCACGCAGCAGCATGGGCTTGAGGTTTTCCCTGCCGTCCACTGAGAAGCGGCTCCTGATCCAGGTAGGCCTCAAACAGGGCTTCGGTCTCAGCCTTGGTAAAATTAGGCCTCCTTCTCCTCCCACCACTGTGTTCCTCCTCTCCCACAACTTGCTCGGTCATTATTTAGCCTGTAAGAATTGCAGTTGTTACCTGTGACTGTGCAGTCCCATGCATGTCCCTAAATCCACAGTCCACACTCCCAAACAGCATGCAACTCACCAATAGACTGCAGTATGGTCACTGCTGCCAAATGTCACACTTTTATAGTGCAACCCATGCAAATGAGGTGAGGCGCAACTTTAAGTGGATGCAAATTGCAGTACTGCGCCATTGCATGGCTGATTAGCTGTTTTGCATATGGCGACTGAATATTGCGATGTTGCGCTTTGTGCAATTCTGTTTAAACGTGCTGAGCCAATGGTGCAGTTCTGTGACATGCATAGTACACACCTCACTGTGCATGCCTGGGTTGCTGACGCAGGCGTCTGCCGTGCTGCTGACGTGCTGTGCACAGGAAGCAATGCAGGGCACAGCCACCATTGTGCCAGTGGCGCTATAGCGATGTTCACCTACATGGCGCTGTGGCACTGGGCCATCATAGGCGCACTGGGGCAACAGCGCGGTAGGCCGCTACTGGCGGTAGCACACAGACAGCCAATCACGCTACACGCATTGGGTTCCAATGGCACTGTGTGTGTCTGTGCACCAGAGACCCTTGACCCTGTGCCCGACCTTTGCCCCCTAGGCGCCATGCGGCAGGCATGGGTGCACCATTATCGCGCTGTTCGGTGACAGTGCGATAGGGAATGGCAGCGCTGTACCGTGCAGCATCTGCACGTGGGGAGCCGCTCTGCAGAGCGCCATATTTGCAGACCAATCAGAGAGAATGGCATGCAGGAGGGTTGCTCAATGGACGCAGGTGGAACTGGCCAACCTAGTGGCCATAGTGGAGCCACACCATGGACCACTGATTGGGGAGGCACCCCTGGACAGGTCCAGAAGCCAGGTGAGGGAGGAGGTGGCCACTGCACTGGAGGAGGCCACTGGACAGGGGAGAAGTACTGAGCAGTGCCACCATAGGTAGGGGGACCTGCGGTGGAGGGAGCTGGAGCTGCTAGCCCACCTGCGGGGACATTCCAGGAGGGGCACGGTGCCACGGCGAGGTAGGTGTTACTTCAACACACTTTTATCTTCCATATGGGTATCATGGTTGTATGTGTCCAGTACATGGGGGAGGGATCGTCTGGTGTTGGCTGTGGTGGTGTTATCAGGGTGTGGGGTGGGTGGGTCTGGCTGGGTGGGAGGGCACACACCTGGGGCAGGGGCCTTCATACGGATTGTACTGATGTTCCTCTCTCCATGTTTGCACCACAGACCCAGAGAGGAGCCGGCAACAAGGAGGAGAGGGAGGTCAAGGTGAGGGGTCCACAGCACCCAAGTGACCGGCCCGATGATGGTGAGTGCCATACCTCCATGATTACTATTGCATGCTGTGTAACAGGGTGGCAGCGGGCATGGCCACCATCCACCCACACCACTTCCATGCACGCAGCTTGTTACAGTCAGCACTGCCCAGTGGCAATGCATGTCTAGAATCGTCGATGGTGGTCCATGCATGCACTGGGTGCATGGCTGTCCCTGCCTTTGCACCACATAGCCATGTCACTAAATGGCCAAGGTGCTGTAGCGTGACTTGGCCGGTGGGTGTGTGCGAGTTCACCGCATGGCTGTATGCACCTGGGTGGGCAGGTCATGTGGGCGTGCACAGAGGTATGTCCCGGCCGTATGCCATGCACAGTGGTTGGGCTGTATGGAACTATGCATTTCACACCCTATTGACTGTGCTGATACTATTACCTCCTAGTGCCATAGGACCCTAGAAGTCATGCAGTTGGTTACCTTAAAGATGGTTTAGAAACCATGAGACATCAGTAAAAGAAAAAAACTGTCATATAAGCAAGAACATTGGTGTATAACTGTTGTGAAAAGACACATCCCAAATCAGGTAAGAAGAGTCACAACAGTCTTTAAGATGCTGAGACAGACCGGGTGGTGGAGGAAGTTTCAAGTAGC
Source organism: Neoceratodus forsteri (assembly GCA_016271365.2). NCBI lineage: Eukaryota > Metazoa > Chordata > Ceratodontiformes > Ceratodontidae > Neoceratodus > Neoceratodus forsteri. The sequence continues at coordinate 829,830,537 of CM057452.1, forward strand.
CTATTAAAGGGCATCTTGTCCTTACACCTGTTTCATGTTTTCCTACCATAGTTTAAACCACATTAACAATTCATTTAAACTGTGTGAGCAATTATGCCTATTAGTATAATGTAGATAAAAATATTTGCACAGGGCTATTCGATGGAGCTCAGCCCCAAGGGACACACAGCTTTTGGCTGGATGGTTTATTTATTTCTTTGCATCAAAGTGCAAAGGGGGGAGGGAGTAGGTGGATGTGCCTCCCACACCTAGCCCTGCTCCTTTTGGAATTGGCTAGTGGTGCCATTAAGCACCAGTCTTATCAGTGTGCTGGGGGGGCAGGATTTGCAGATAAACTGGTTGGTATTAGTGATCATTTGGAGATATACAGAAACTGCTGTGGCTAACAGACATTAGATATACTATGGCAATGACATTCTTTCCCCTGTAGGACTGAGGAGTGCAGCTGATAAAACAAATAATCAAAGTTCAAAGTCAGGTTGCAGACAGTTCTTGCCTAGGAGACAGGGGAGCCTGGTCCAAGGACCCCAGAGTTATTTTAGCCCATGATTAAGTTGGGTTTTGGTGCTGGGCTGGCACTTCATAAACTTGTTGTGGCACATTGGTTGGAAGCATCAGTGGTGCCAGTATCTCTGTCAGGAGATTTAGCAAGGTTGATCTGTCTGGTGGTGATTCAGTGGCTTACGATTCATTGGCAGATGCCCTGGATCCTCAGCTTCTACTCTAGTGTGGGTTACTAGAGGATGAGATATTTACAGAACATTCATTTCCAGTCTTTTGACCTCTGCCTCTTTTTCCTGCCACTGGTCAGGGAGTGCTGTGCTGGTAGACTGGGCTGTTGAATAAGGAGCTGCATCCATTTGCTGGGTCTCTGCATCTAGGTCGTGATCTGCTTGATTCTTTTTGCTTGATGCTATGGGCCCCTCGTTCCCTCCACAGGTGCACTATGGAAAAGCTGCTGCCTCTGCTGGGTCTTCAAAGATGTGAAACACCCCATTTCTTTCTATTTTGAAAGTGACATAATATGTCATTCTGTATCTCACCCCCAGATTCTATAGTGAATATCTCAGATTAGTAAAAGATGCTCTTTTCTTTGTCAGTCTCTCTGAATAATCTTGGTAGATGGAGATTTTGTGACCTTGCCATGATAGGGAGCCCTTTTCCCTTGCCAACATTAAAACTCTCTCTTTAGTCGAGTACCTCAGGAGTAGGGCCAGTATAGGCCAAGGTTTCTCACCTACTTTGGGTCTTGGTGCCAGGATCAGATGAGCATGCTAGAGTTCCAGAGGCCAAGTCTTTACATGAAAAATGTCATCAAGTAAATGCTGCAGAAAGGCTTCCACATTTTTCTCTCAGCCCCTTCTGACACTCCAGTGATGTGTATGTTGTTCAATTGCCCTGGCACTCAAGGTTGTTAATTTTGTCCCACAGGAGAGCAATCTCTGACTTGAGTAAATGGATTTCAGTACCTCTTTTGCCTTTCTGGATTATCTAGCTGCCACAGGGTTGGTTCAGTGTAAAGAAACCAGATTTTCAAGCTGTCCATTTTGGCTTCTAAATTGGAGATTGTGTACTTTACACCTGACACTTCTTCAAAAATCCTTTTCAGCACTAAATGGATTATCAGGTCGGAGCTCGAGCGGCCACAGGTGGATTTGACCCAGCCATGAGTAAGCGAAATTAAAAAAAAAATAAAGTTTGACTGGAAAATTAGGTCTGATCACTATGAAACCAGCATTATTTGTTTCAGGAGAACAAACTGAAATGAAATCTAGTAAAATTTCCAGCGGTTGAATGGTTTGGAATGTTTGTCAGACTGAGGATCTTTACCTAACATGAAGATCTTTTCAATAAGGTGGGCACCTTGGTCATGGTCAAACCAGAATCATTGGTGGCATCTGGGATTGGGGGGGCCACTAGACCACTAGGGATTGGGAAATCTATTTATAGTTATTACTTTTAGGTAGCAACTGGGACTGGGGAGAGAGGCCACTAGACCACTAAGGATGTGGAAATCTATTTATAGTTATTAATTTCGGGTGGCATCTGGGATCGAGGATAGAGGCCACTAGACCACTAGGGATGTGGAAATCTATTTATAGTTATTATTTTTGGGTGGCATCTGGGATCGGGGATAGAGGCCACTAGACCACTAGGGATGGGGAAATTTATAGTTATTATTCTCTGGAAGAATTTGGGATCGGGGAAGGGGACCACAGTACATTGCCACAAACAGGTAAACTCTCCCAGAGGAGAATTTTCAGTGTACCCTTAGATCAACCCTGGTTGGTCTAAGGGTACTTAAAATTTCTCCCTCTGGGAGACTTGAGAATTCCGCATTAGGGGATATGGCAGCCTGTGTCTGTTGCAAGCCCCCTAGTGCCATACCTCGGGTCATTTTTTGGTGCCCCGGTGGTGCAAACCCCCTTTGGGGCAGGCAGCCTGAGGTTGATGCAGGCTACCATTGAGAATCACTCCCAGTGCATCATTTGGAGCAAGGGGAACTTGATGCCATTCTTTGTGGCTCAAGTCTCTAGCGCTATGCTGGGAGCTTTGAGAGTCGAGTCCCAGGTGTGTGTAAAATTCTTGTTGCATACTCTTCCCCATGCATTATTCTATATTTAATGCACTGGTTAGGATTAAAGCACAAAACAACACAAGATCTGGCTGGTACCAATAAGGCTTGTCTTGTTTGTTTTATGTTGTTATGCATGTTAGTTTGTGGCTTTGTTTTTATTTATTTTACTACTGTACAGTGTATACATATCTTAGTATGTGAATTATGATGTCACTTTTTCAATATTGTTTATTTAAAGACCATATCCAATCTTACCTTTGTACTTTAAAAACTACTGTACTGGGGTGCTGCTTCTACACATTTTTTTCTATATATTTATTTTACACAAGATAGACCAGATGAGATGCAATATCTAATTTTCTGTGTAGGCCTGCTTTGACTCATTTTTTTAACACTGTATTTATTCAAGATAGCATAGCTCGGATGTGATATCTCATTTTTAGTGAAGTACTGCTTTTACCAGTTTCTGTATTGTATTTACCCAGGATATCACAGTGGAAATGCAATGTCTTATTTTTGAGGGGTCCTGCTCTTTCCCATTTTTATGATGTATCTTCCCAGGATAACCCAGCTGAGGCAATTTCTTATTTTCGGTGGAGTCCAGTATTTTTCCAAGGATAGAGCATTAGATGCACATTAGATGCAATAGATGCACATTTTAGTAGGCTTCTGCTGTACTTGGGTCCTGTTTTACACATTTTTACTATATAATTACCCAGAAAGGAGCAGGTGAGATGTAGTCTTATTTTTTAAGGGTTTCTGCTTTTACACATTTTTACAATATATTTACCCAGGATAGTCCAGCAGAAATGCAGTATCTCATTTTAAATGGTGCCCTGCTTTTACACATTTTTAGACTATATGTACCCAGGATAGCAGAGCAGAGATGCAATATTTCATATTAAAAGGAAAACTAACACAACATTTAATAATGTATCAATATTGTTACCAATGGAAATCTGCTTTACATAAGCTACTGGCTGAACCTGTAACAATTTTAGGGTCAGAATTGTAGCCCCTCCTTTTATAGCTGCAGGCATCCATTTTCTATATCATAGGTACAGGAAATGACATCACGTGAGGGGGAAACAGATGGAAAATACAGTACTGTTAGTAATTTATAATGAATAGTTTTTGATCCCTTCAATTCTCAGTGACATTTGTGGTAAATCATGCTGATGGCATTTTCAGTCATCAGCATCCCTGCCATCTTACAATTTTTTAAAGCCACTGTTTCATGGAGCTACAAGTATATTGCCCTGTTGTAAAAAAAAAAGTTGTGTGCTGCCAGCACCAAAAGTTTCTGAGCTCCTTTGGGGTTCTGATGATTTGTACAGTGTTTTGTGACATTACAGTTAAGTGAAATGTGTTGCACCTGCGTGGTTTGCAAAGTCCTGCTAGTACCACTCTAAACAATGTTTGCACCAGTGCTATTTTACATTTCTTTGTACTGAAACAGTTGTGTATAATTTTCATTTTGCTAGCATCATTTTGTGTAATAAGAGGCAGTGTGGTCTATTGGTTTGAACACCAGATTTGTACCTGGGAGGTCACATAGTCAAACCTCAGTAGAGCCAAATACTAACAGTGTGACCTTCAGCAAGCGACTTGACCTCCCTGTGCTCCATTCCATGCAGCTGTACAAATGGGTAGGAATAGAATCCCATTAGAAACAAGATGTTACATCTCAGCTAGGCTACCTTTGATGAATCAGTTAACATTTTATACTGATGTCTGATAGGGAAGATAACTGTATAAGTGATATTGGAAACACTCAATAGAGGATCCATTTAATAGGGTTCCTCTATTAATGTCAGTGGCTCGACAGGTAACACAGTCATCTCTGAGGCTGGGAGATCAGAAGGCTGTGGGTTCTATCCCCACACTAGGCACTTGGGTTAAATCATATTACTGACACTGTAGTGTAGCATGAGAGGGGTGCTGCACTCCTGAGGTGCCATCTTTCAAATGAGTCATTAAACCAAGGTCCTATCTGCATATTCTAGTGGTAGTTCAGGTGGATGTTAAAGATCCCATGGCATTTCTTGAAAAGAGTAGGGGAATTTGTTTTTATTGTAAATCATGAAATCATACACATATAACATATAACAGAAAAAAATATAAACATTATGTAAATAACATTTCATAACCCTTTACACACAAAAAATCCGATTCATGTAACAAGTACATCAGAGTCCGTAACCCATGGCAGATATCTCCACATTCTTGATAATGAACTGTACAGCCTGAGTAACCTTTTCAGTATAATAAATCAGTTGTAATTCTTTTGTAATTTCTGCAAACAATTCCACATAAGAAGTCTGCTTTTGTTGCAGTGTAAAAAAAAAACATGTGTTCCAAATATACTGCTTCACAACTGCAAATATAATATTTAATGTACTCTTTTCTCATCTGCCCCACCCAATACCATATTTTACATAAATTAAATTTTGATTGGAAACCTGTGAAAAAATGAAGGATCCCCAATGTAATGCAACATAATTCCAGAATCCCACAATATAACTACAAGTAAAAAAATGGATGATTCATCATCCCTATTTCTACTACACTATTTAGTCTTGAGCAGATGTGCTCTTCCATCATTTTATGCTTTTGATTCGCTTTGACATTTAAGTGTTCATGACAGCATAACCATTGTACATATCAGACTTTTTTGGAATCCTTGTATCCTTAATTAGGTTTTGTAACTCTGGTAAACATTATTTTGGACAATTTGTAAAGGTGCCTAGTTCAGTAAAAAATTGGTTTATAATGTGTTGACATATCTGCTCTCTTATTTTAGTGATGAGGTCTAAGTTAGTAATGTGCCATTGTCTCAACCTAACAAGAACCTCCCTTAAGTATTGTGGGACATATGTTACCATTTTAAAGGTTTTTTGTGTCCCTAAAACCCACCCTGGATACCATGTTGTTACTGTATGCTAAAGTAACCTTGACCAATTTATTTTTTCCTGTGTACATAGATGTCTGATATTATTAAATAAAAAATGGCAAAGGAAAAACAGAATGGAGTTAACCATGTTTAATCCACCTTTCTGTACCGGCAGGTATAACATATTTCTCTTAATTGGCTTCAGTCAACTGCTCCAAATGGCTTGAAAGAAAATACTGAGAATAGTAGTTTCCCTCTCTTTAGAGGGGGGGAAGACTGCACTGATAAATAAAAAAAATTGGTAAAAGATATGTTTTCACTAAGTAAACTCGTTTAAGTTTACTCATACCCCATTTATTCCATCCAGAAAACATTTCTCTGCCAGTTGTATTTTTTTTGTCCCAGTTTAGAAGTTCCATCTGATCCAACCTATATTCTGTTCCAAGAATTCTAATTGGCTCTTTGGTCAGAGAGATTCCCGCAGCCTGCATATCAAGTGTAGAATCCTTTCTTAATTTCCTGCCTATACTTTTAGTAGCATTCAGATATACCCCTGAGGCCTTACCATAGCAGTCACAGAAATGTATCACCATCTCTACTGCATGTGCATCAGATAATAGTAGACACAGGTCATCTGCGTAGGTGATGGCAGTAACAGGGAGCCTTTGCTGTGGCATTTGTATTGGTGTAAAAAAATGCACATCATTCAGCAGTCTTAGTAATGGGTCCCTGCTAAATACATAGAGAAGTAGGATAAGGGGGCATATCCCTGCCTCACCCCCCACCATGTATGGGTAGCATAGTTCCCCAAAAAAACACCAATTAATGGAGTGATTATTGCATTTTTATATAAGCATTTTAACCAAGCAACAAATGTGTCAGATATCCCATAACATCTTAACATATGCCATAGAAAGTTATGACTTATTGAATCAAAAGATCTTGTTTGATCCAAGGATAAAACATATCCTTTTAGACCTACTAAGTTATCTGTTTTTATCACTTCATGTAATAATAGCAAGTGATCAACCACAGACCTTCCTGAGATGGCACACACCTGAGCCTGAGATATTACATGTGTGGCTGCAAGTGACAACCTTGCATTCAATATCTTCACAAGGATTTTAAAATCTATATTTAGAATGCTAATAGGCCTCCAGTTGTTAAAACAGCTTGTATCTCCTTTTTTTATGTAAAAACATTTCTAATCCTGCTGACATCTCCAGTGGGATAGTATCATTGATGAGGTTATAATTAAATACTGCAGCAAGTCTTTAAAAATTTCGGAGTCTATGAATTTGTACAGCTCTGCAGTAAGCCCATCTTTACCTGGGGCTTTTCCTGTGTTGGTGAGAGGCTACTACCTGCTCCACTTTCAGGGGGGTAATAGGCATTATAAGCACATTTTGTGTCTCAACAGGGCACTCAGACAAAGGAAGTAAACTAAAGAATGTGGAGAAGCTTTGCAGATCCATAGACTGCTTACTCAATAAATCTGTCATGTAATTTGAAACAGCTCTTAGAATGCCTTGCTGTGATGTTTGCAGTACATTATTTTTATCTAGAATTGCATCGATTTGTTTTTTCTTCACCCTTTCAGCACAACTTAAGAAGGGGCTTACATTGTCTAATTTCCCTTGGGTCCCATACTTTTGTTGCATGGCTAAAGAGACAGTTTGCTTATTATGGAAATTCCTCATTTTTGCTGGATTGCCTTAATTTGCTGAGTATTTTATTTATTTTTATTTTATTTATTTAAGTCTAGGATTACAAAGTACCTTTGAGCCAAGGCTCTTTTACAAAGGTTCCACATCAGTAAGAACAGCCAATACAGGATATGAAATTACAGAATAAAACAATAATGACACTGATGATTACAACATATTGGTTATGGGTACAAGTACATGGTACACTAGGAGGTGTATTAAAACATAGGAGGTGGGAGAGGAGGGTATGAGACAGAGTATAATCATGTTGTGTGTGCTACACTAAACTCACTAATTTTTGTAGCTGGTGTCTGTTCTTTTGATATTGTATTAGCTCCGAATTCCTATTTGTCTCACTAAGAGAAATCAACAATTGCCTTAACTCTAAGTTTTTTTATTATTATTTATTTATTAAAATTAAAAAAAAACTCTGATTTTAAGTGCTCCCACCATAATGAGGGGTTATCATATATCTCCCAAAGGGATATTTTTTACAAATTACTGTATGTAGAATTTGTTGTTTTATGTATTCTACTTGCAGGAGTGATGAATTGAAATGCCAGACCCCTGGACCATGTCCATTTAATGGGGACCCTACTGTCACATAAAGGTCTTTATGATCCAAGTATGCCACAGCTTCGGTTTTTGTTCTTTGGATTATCAGTTTCTTACTAAGGAAAAAGAAGTCAGTCCTTGTAACGAGGTTCACCTTTTGAAAGGTCGTATCAGCCTTAGATGTTTTTGGGTAATAAGCATCCACAAGGGATGCCATTCAGATTGTATTTTGCAGAAAAGACATATCACAAAATATTTTCTTTGTGGTAGCCATCTTACTTCAATCTTTATTAGATAGCCCACAATTAAAATCCCCCCAAATTACATTTTGAGATGAAAACAAATAAGGGCAGATCTGGCTAAACATTGCCACCCTGTCTGCCTTTTTCTGCAAGGCATAAAAATTAATCTATAGTATTTTATATTTTATATCCATTATATTTTATATTCAAAAGTAGACCTCTACCCAGTACTAAATCCAGAATTTTTATAACTTGGACTGGGGTTGAAAAAAGAAACCCAACTACTGAACAGGTATCCAACCCCATTGACTAGTACGACACTCCTGTATACCATTCTTTTGCCATTTTTGCAACTTCTTGAGATGTACTATATGTAATCTGGTGTCTTGCAGAAAAACTATATCTACCTTATTTCTTTTAAGATGAGAAAAAAACCTCCTTCTCTTTTCTCCATTTTTTATGCTATTGACATTAATGGAGAGCAGCTTTAAATGTTGCATATAAAATTAAGTGTAGTGTTTAACTTATCATGGTGGCTTGTTTTTCTTATTCTTTGCCACTGCTCCTGCCTTTTTTCTAGCTGTCTTGGACCGTCCTTTTGAAGTATTTTCCTTTTCCCCCACATCACTGGCATCTGAATCTGAAAAACACTCAGGAGGATTTGGTTCCCCAGTGGATCTCTCAGACTCATTTCCAGAACATTCTGTGAAAACTGTCAAAGCTTGGAACCTATTAGAAGTGGGGTAGTGGAAATTTTTGAGACTTTAGGTGCTGGCTGCATCCAGGCCTGTTTTCTTCTTGTTAACATCTTCTTTTGGTCCCTTCCCTGGGAGGGAGGAGGAGGAGGTGGGGCATAATGGCAGCATCAGGAATAGGTTCAGTCAGAATGATCTCTCTTGAATCATTTGCAGTTGCCACTAATACATGCTCTGTTACAGGCAATTCCTCTGACCCTACTTCTACTGTGGCCACTTGCTCAACAAATTGGGGGGAGCAGTATCCATGAGCGTCTCTGTGGTGGCAATATTTTAAGAAGGAGCTGGGTTTGGCATATTAATATCTCTAGTGGAGGTTATTTTGGTGTGTTCACTCTGTGTTATAGCCACCAAAATGTGTTGCTCCTTCAAATCCCCGGGTCCTGTTGTACTGTGAAGTTCCTGCATACATTTTGCATATGTGTGTGTCCCTTTTCCCCACATAAGTCACACATGGCCTGATTCATGCACAGATTGTTTGTATGGCCAAGATTTCCACACGAAGTACATCTGAACTTGTTGCAAGAATTACTTATGTGACCAGGAGAGCCACATCTATAACTGGTGCGTGGTTGTCCCAGGTAGAACAATACCCCCCCATCTCCACCTAGAAAAAAAGAGTTTGGGAGATGCTGCTACTCACCACCTACTGCCTGTAAGATAACTCACACCCTCCAACCCCCCATCCAAATGTTTTCATTATCAAAGATAGTCTCCAGATGACCCAACACTGTACACTTCTGTTTTAGCCAAAACATTAGATCTGTAACACTCACCCCTTCGTTATGGAATAAGATTGTAATTTTTTTTCTGCAGGCCATGTAAGGGAGATAACTTCAATGTGGTCCACAAAGGGGAGTTTTTTACTTTATTATATCTTACCCAAAACTGTTCTAGCCCACTGTTGAGCTTGAGACTAATATCAAAAGAAAACTCTCCCGATATATGGATTAGTGCATAGAGTTCTGCAGCATTGAATTTTGATCTGTTTTTAAGCAAAGTACACCCCACATATTCCCTGTCAGGAAACACCTCCAAACCCCCTTTATAGACTAGTCTTGCAGCATTATGCCTCTTGGCTGGGTAAACCGGTTGCCGGAAAAAAGAGGCATAAGGCCGAGAGTACTGTCTATCTCCTGGCTGGCCAGTTGTATTACTTGCCCCCATATGGTCAAATGCATTTTCATTGCCCTCTGAGAATTCTGTAGACTCACTTCTATTATCTTCAGGCCCAAATTCTGTTTGCTCTACTTCAGTATGCAAAGGTCCTACATTAGGAAGTGTCAAGGTTGAATTTTGTGTAAGTGTCAATTCTTGTGGAACCTTGAGTGCATCCGTGATGGTATCCTATAATACAGTGTCCGGATTCTGGTTTACTAAAACTGGGGCAGGAGTCAAATCTAAACACTGTTTAGTGGGATTGTGCAAGCTTACCCCCGGTATATGAATGGGCACAAAGCCTGAAATCCATTGTCCTGATGTTGGAGAGCGAGCCCATCCAGCAGCCTGTAGAGAATGCTCTACTGACCAAGGTTCATTCTCTGTGACTACTTGATCCACCCAAGATGCTTTGGAAGGTATCGCTTTCTTTTTTACTCGCTCTTTCATTTGATTTACTCTTGCTGAAAAGGAGAAAGCTATGGCCTCCTCTTGATTGCCAGAGTCAGTTTGAAAAATGAGTTGTGGACTAGCTACTGCCACGTCAGCACTCATACACCCTTGTCTCTCTCTCTGTTGTTTCTGGGCAACTCTTGCCAGTTGCCACCTGGTCTTTTGGATGCTCATTTTCCACCACACTATTCTGTATCATTACTAGGGCTGCAATTAGATATTTTTTCTTTTTTCAAAAATCTCTCTTCCTCCAATTGTATTAATGCAGTGATTGCTTCAACTGTTTGCTTTACACCACCTGATTCTGAAGTCGGCAATGTATTCCAGTTCTGCTGGATAGCCTCTTCCTCAGAATGTCTAGATTCTTGTTCAAGGAGTCCTGCAGCATCATAAAACTCTTTGGTCTCCACAGCTCCCACAGCTGGGGGGGAGACCATGTCCCCAGCCGTGCTCACATCCTGCTCCATCAGTCTACACAGAGACTGAAGCAGTCCTCCTTCAATGGACAGAGAGACCACTACAGAAGGAGTAGGAGAATTTTCCTGGTGCCCTGACCATATTTCTGCCATTCACTAAAATTATCACCAACAGCTTAATCAGGTTCAAGATCGGTTGACATTCATCTGTATCCCCCTTCCCCAGGATATGCCTGAAAATAGTCAGAATATGTCTAGTGCATTTACCCGATCAACAAAAACTAAATAAAATAAATAAATGAAATAGTTCAAAAATCTAAATTATTTATTTGAACACTTTAGAAACAGGCTTTCGTTTATCAAAATTTAAAGAAGGTTTATTTTCTTTATAACTGCATCTTTTTCACTCTATCATGCCTTTCCAACATGAAATATACAGCATGTCCTCATCTCATTGAGGCATGACCATTTCAGTTCCCTGACTCTCCCAACTGCAGTCAGTAAATTAGAGACTAGTTGAGACCAGCTCACCAAAAGGCCCGCAGTACTGCAGCAGGTGCTGCATGCAATAGGTTTTCTGTGCTAAAATAATGCAGTACTGCAGCAGGTGCTGCTTGCAATATTGTTTTCAGTGCTAAAATAAAGCAGTACTGCAGCAGCTGCTGCTTACAGTAATTTTTATGTGCTACAGTAAAGCAGACCTTTTATACATTTACAAAGTATTCAGTACTTGAGAGTGTTTAGAACTTGTTGGCATAGAAATTGTCATCCCTTAATGAGATGAGGAGCTGCTGTATATTTAATGTTGGAAAGGCAAGATAGAGTGAAAAAGCTGCAGTTTTATTTTGATAAAAGAAAGCCTATTTCTAGAGTGTTGAAATAAATTATTTAAATGTTTTACCCTTAAAAGAGTCCTCTATTGAGTATTCCCAATATCACTTATACTAGCTGTCTTCCTTATCACATACCAGCACAAAACATTAACTGATTTATCAAAGGTAACCTAGTTGAGATGTAACATCTTGTTTCCAGTGGGATCCTATTTCTACCCATTTGTACAGCTGAGTGGAATAGATCACAGGAAGATCAAGTCTCCTGCTCAAGGTCACACTGTTACTATTTGGGTCTACTGAGATTTGAATCTGCGACCTCCCAGGTGCAAATCTGATGTTCAAACCAATGGACCACACTGCCTCTTATTACACAACATGATGCTAGCAAAACAACAATTATAAAAAACTGCTCCAGTACAAAGAAATGTAAAACAACACTTGTGCAAACATTGTTTAGAGTGGTACTAGCAGGACTCTTTGCAAACCACACAGGGGCAACACATTTCACTTAATTGTAATGTCACAAAACATTATACAAATCAAACCCCAAAGGAGCTCAGAAACTGTTGGCACTGGCAGCACACAACTATTTTTTCAACAGTGCAATATACTTACAGCTCCATGAAACAGTGGCTTTAGAAATTTGTAAGATGGCAGGGATGCTGATGCAAGAAAACGCCATCAGCACAATTTACCGCAAATGTCACTGAGAGTTGAAGGGGTCAAAAACTATTCATTACAAAATTACTGACAGCACTGTATTTTCCCTCTGTTATCCCTGATATAATGTTATTTCCTGTGTCTGTACTTTAGAAAATGGATGCCTGCAGCTATAATGGGAGGGGCAGCTAAATGGGTTACAATTCTGACCCTAAAAGTGTTACAGGTTCAGCCAATAGACATATGTAAAGCAGATTTCCATTGGTAACAATACTGATACATTTTATAATTTCATGTTGGTTTTCCTTTAAGTGGGGGGTCCTATTTTTACCCATTGGTATAATGTATGTACACAGGATAGGCCAGCTGAGAGGCACTATCTCATTTTCTGGATTCTTCAACATTTTGACCCCAAATTTCCAACACAGTCTTTTTATGACCTCACATTATGATCAAAACAGGTGGGATGTTTTAAATCCCAACCAAAAAGTAATCTTGCATTGTCACTGTGAAAACTATTTTAGAGGGCATTTGAAAAATGATACCGGCCATGTTCATGAGGTGGGGCAACACAAGGGCTATGTTGAAAATTTTGGGCCAAAATCTGCACAGATATCAAAGTTATGAGTAAATGGAAAAAAGTCAACATGTGTTTATATAACTTAGTAGTTTTTTGACATTTTGACTTCAGAATATCAGCATAGTTCTTTTTATGACCCCACCTTATGATTAAGACAGGTGCAATTTTCTAAATCCTGTCCAAAAGGTGATTTCATGGAGTGACTGTGAAAATATATTTTGGAGGGGTTTTGAAAAATGTCACCTGTCTTGTTCATGATATGAAGTACCAAAAGGGCTATGTTGAATATGTGGGGCAAAAACTTGCACAAATGACAAAGTGATGAGCAAACACTGGAAGAATTTAACATTTCTTCATAACTTTGTTGTTTTTTGACATTTTCTCCCCAAAATTTCAACATTGTCATTTTATGACCCCACCTTATGATCAAGACAGTGATGTTTTTTAAATCCCATCCAACAAGTAATTTAATGGTGCAACTATGAAAACATGTTTCAGAGGGGATATCAAAAATGACACCTACCATGTAAACTAGTTCAAAAGCACCCTAGACAACCGGTCTCAACGAGTGAAAATTGCTGACACACTCTCAGATGCCAGACCGGTCTGGTGACCCCCAGGACTCTATTGTGGGCCCCCTCCTCTTTAGCCTGTTCCTGAACTTGCTACCAAAATTCCTGTCCAGAGCAAATCATACTCTATGCATATGGTGTTGTAATCCTAGCCTCCCACCATGATCCAAAACAACTGCAAGAAAACCTCCAGCGTGGCTTCACATCAATCGAGAACTGTTTTTTAAAGAACAAACTGATCCTAAACCAGAAAAAAATAAAGACCATGTTTTTCAGCAGCTCTCACAATAAAAATAAGCAGTATCACTTCTCCATCAAAACTAAGCAAGGAGTCACTCTTGAACAAGTGAAAACCTTCAAATACCTTGGCATAACCCTTGACTCCCACCTCTCCTATGCTGCCCACGTTGATACTGTGGCGAAAGCTGCAAACATCAGGCTGGGCTTACTGTTCCATCACAGGAAACATCTAACCCCTGAAGCATTGTCAATCACTGTCCAGAGCTCCATTGTTAGCATTATTGACTACAGACTCATCATTTATGGCTCCGCCACCGCCTCGTCTCTCAAACGAGTTTCTGCCTCCCTCAATAAAGCCTGTTGACTCATCACCGGATCCCACCGTCTCACCCATACTTTGACCTCTACTCTCAAACTGGGTGGTTGCAACTCAACAGCCAAATAAAATATCAAACCTGCATCACAGCTAAGAAAATAATGATGGGCAGTGCTCCTCCTGGAGTCTGCTCTCTCCTTAAACCCAAAAACAACAATATCAACACCAGGAGGTCTAAACCTCAACTTCTGCAAATCCCCTGCCGTCGCACAACCCAAGGCCAAAGATCCTTTGCATATAGGGCACCCAGCTGGCTAAACAGTCTCAGTAGTGACATCTCTGCCTCACCCATGCTGGGCTCCTTCAAGTCCAAGCTCCGCCTCACTTTTCTTGCCTCTAGCTCCTGTGACTGCCATGACTAAGCAGTAATCCCACCTTGCTGCTCATTGTTTCTGCTGCCTGTTGTTGCCCCTCCACCTAGCACTTTGCCTATACCATTGCCCGTCTGATGTACTTAACCCTGTCAATCCTTGACAAAGCCCCCTAGGCTGCCATACCCCCACCCCAGTCTCACCCACCCCCTGCCCTCTCCTTTCCCCACCTCTCATTTCTCTTTTCCCTTGTTTTGTGTACACTTCCTTGTGTTTCATGAAGTAACCTTGTAACAACATGTTATGACCATCAGTGTTACTGATTGTGCTATACTGTAATTGAAACTATATGCCTGTACTCAGTGACATGGAACCTATGTAAAAAGGCCCCGGCTCAAAGGTACTTGTAATCCTAGACTCAAATAAACAAATAAATAAATCATAAGGTAGCAAAAGGGCTTCGTTGAAAATTTGGGGCCAAAATCTGCAAAAATCACAAAATTATGAATAAATGTTGAAAAATTTTTATGTTTCTTTATAAAATCCTTGTTTTATGATATTTTGACCCAAAAATTTCAACACTTGCTTTTTATCACCCCATCTTTTTTTAACTGAATACACTTTATTTTGATTTGAAGTAGATATAGAAGTATACTAGCAGCAAAAACACATTATGGACATACACTATTAGTTACTCTGTAGATAGTAAATTATATGGTGCCAATGAACAATCATTGAAGTACCACAGATGACAAATGGCTAATGTCTGTGGAAGACAAGTCAGAAACAGAGTACAAATAACAAGAAACAAACAGTGAGCAACAAAACTAGAAAAGTGAATTACAAGGTATTGTACACAGGGAAGATTGATGGAACCATCCATAGGGGAGCTGGACAGGATTTTCCCAAGAAAGGAACTAAGAGACTAGAGGCAAAACTGGCAAAGAGGCAACTCTGCAAGCTTCAGGGTGCTAAGCCAGTTGTAGTAAGGTTTGTATCTTTTCCAGTCTATTGCAAAAAGCTTTCTCCATGTGCTTCATGCTAGCCAACATTTATTTCATTCACAGTGTTTTAAGGGCTCTGGCTAGCCATTCTTTGCAGGATGGGGATTAGATGTCCAGCCAGTGCCAAGCTATAACACTTCAGGCAGTGGCTGTGAAAACAGCCCTATGATATTTTTGCTTACCCACCAGACATTCAAGACCCAAGCCAGTAAGGCAGAGAAGTGCTTCAAAGGCCTTGTGGAGGCCAACCAGAGGGCTAAGTCTGTCCTGAATGTCACACCAAAGTGCCGCTGCCCCTGGACAGTCCCAAAAAATGTGCTTGAGCATGCCTCTCCCAGTTTTGCACTTCGTACAAATATCAGTACAAGTTCTCTGAAACTTTAACAAGTGCACCGGAGTACAATGCATATTATTTAAAAGTTTATAATAAGCAAGTTTCAGTCAAATTTAATCAACCTATGCAAATCATAGGCATCTGGAATGGTCTCCCAGTGGAGGTGATCAGAAGCAAACACATGCTTGAATTTAAAAATAGACTAGACACTTTTTATGCAAGTCATGAAACAGAATTTTCCCCCTGATAACAGGGGCGAGCATCACATAGGTTTTTGGCCTTTTGGCTCGTAATTGTCTATGAGAGCTATGAGAAATTAGACCATACTTTATGAACATTTTCATCCTTATGAATACCTGAAAATTCTCTGCACCATTAATCAAGTTTAGAGAGCTGGTGGCCATATCTTAGTCTTTTATATAGTAAAAATATGTGTGCCTTTAAATGGAATCCAGACTAAGGGATGTTCACATCTCATTGAATTGAATAGGCCGGGGGACCAAGTGTTGTGCCTATAAGATGCTGTAGTTGTATAAATTGGAAAGCTTCACCTGCCCATAGATTATGAAATGCCTAAAAAGTGGAAAAGGAAATAACAGAGCCATTGTGACGTCTCCAAAGATGTAAAATTGGTGCCCTTTCCAATAAAGACTAGATTGCTCCTGTGCCTTAGTTTGAATAGAGACTTTTTGCTGAATGTCTAATCATTTTAAAGTGATGACCCATGTTATATCCAAGAGCTAGTCCTGCATGAACTGCAGCATATCCTTACCCTCAACCCGTTCAGGGATGCCTGCAGGATCAGATTATTCCTCCAGCTCCTATTTTCTTGATCCTTGATCCAATACTCTAATTTGGTAAGCTTTTTCTTCATGTCTCAGATCTCCTTATTGTCCTCCTGCTGGACATTCTCAAGAGAGCTAACCCAGGTCTCAGCATCCCCATGACATTGATTAAGCTGCTCCAGGCCTGGCTTAAATAATTTGAGGTTGTCCACTACCTCCAGTAAAGTAAATGGATTTTGATGGAAGTGAGCTTGGTGAAAAAATGACCAAGTCATTCATCCACACCTTTGGGCTCTGATGGAGAATTGGGTGGTGGTTTGCATTTGGAGGGTTGCAGCCATGGCAGGAGTGGAGAGGCTTCAGGAACTTCTATAACTGAGGATTCATGGTCTGCAGACATTGTGCACTCTCAAAAAGATAGTCCAGTGGGACTACTGATGTTCCGGTATAAGAAAAAAAAATGTCTACTGGTCGAGAACTATAAAAAGCCACGCTAATTAGGCAGTTTGAACAGAGCTGATCTAGATACACCTGTTCAAACAGATAGCATCATGTGACTCTCATTATCACCCCATCTTATGATCAAGGCAGGGGACATTTTTTAAATCCTATCCAAAACATGATTTGGCAGAGCAACTGTGAAAACGTGTTTCTGGCGTATTTTAAAAATTTCACCTACCTCTTTCACAAGGTGGGGTAAAAAAGGACATGTTCAAAATTTGGGGTAAAAATATTAAAAAAAGACAAAGCTATGAAAAAAAGTTGAAAATACATTGAAAAGCCATTAATAGAACTTACCTTGTTTTCAGTCAGTTTGCAGTTTGTGCTGTAAGTAATAGGATGTTCAAAAGGCAGCACTGGACCCACCAGATAGGTTAGTGAGGGGTGGGAGGTTGGTGCAGAGGGTCTGGCCAGGGTGGGAGGGCTGGAGGGTACCTCCAGCCACCACTCCACTTCCCCCAATGACCACAGAGGCGCATCTTCCCGGGTCAGCTAGCATATGCAGCTGTACCCACAAAAGGGACCCCCTCCTCAGTCCCTGCACCAGGCCAGAAACTAATATCAGCCCTGGTTCTGCACCAGCGAGCCCCACCAGGCTCAGGAAGTGCAGCTATTAAGCTGCCGCAGACAGTGCTGTCATTTTTCATCTGATTAATCCCCCAGGAGTGCAAACATGCAGTGATGTCTGACCACCGATGTGCTGACGTCTGCTGCACTCTTCCTCCATTGCACCAACTCTAGCAGTGCCCCCGGGCATCCCTAGGGGCCGCTGCAGAGCAGTGGAGACCCACATCCTTCCCCAGGATAGGAGAGCTGTCCTCTGAATGCTCAATCCTATCTTCCCCTGCTGACTCCTGACAATCCGGGCTCGCATCCGAAACTGGGTCACCAGCATGATGTGAGGTGTGGCATCCAGTGCCTTAACCCTCAGCACCACTGGGCCATTTTGTTTACAGGTTTAAGAAAAAAATTTTAAAAGACTGTAAGGGATGATTTCTTTTATTTCAGTTACTGAACCTGTGGATTTGACACCCCAGTGTCAGTTTGTTGTTTGGCACCACCAGGAGTGGGCACCACCAAGTTGCATCATGTTTAGGAGGGTGGTGCAACAAAGATCAAGCAGGAGGGAAAAGGAAAAGGGGCATTGTTGCTTGGCAGCACCAGGGGTGGACAACCAGGTGTCAAATTCTAAGATGAGAGGGGGTGCTGCTGATTGGCGACAGCAGGGGTGGACACCCCAGTATTGCATCCTAAGATGGGAGGGGACACTGTTGTTTTGTGGCACCAGGGATGGGGATCCTGGTGTCACACCCTCATTTGGGAGTGTGGCACAATGTGGATTAAGAGGACACTCCAAGAAAGACCTCAGGAATTTGACACTGCAGTAAGCTGTGTGTTTACAAGACAGATGATGCTTGCACTTGCAGCTGTCATGCACTGTCCTTCGGCTCCCATGCACTGTCCTTGTAACCAATATAAAGACAGTGATAGTTACAGATAGCTGCAAGAAATAATAACAAGACCTACACTCACTCATTGATGGCTACAAAAAGGCACATCCCAGTTCCCCAATGCATTTCTATGAGATAGCTGCAAAATACTTCCTGACTTTGATTACAGTAGGAATTGGTCTGCTATGCAGACCAGCCCTAAAAAGTAGGAAAATAAAATGTTAGGGGGAAAGTCCCTTGAGCCTTCCTGAATCTGCATTGTGCTATTCCTCGGGGTTTGAGTGATCATGCCATGCAGTGTTGGAATTTGCCTTAACTCCGGCACCATCTTGTCAGACAAACAGCAATGCTAGGAAAGAGTGTGCCAAAGTTAAGGTAATTTCAGTGCTATGTCACCTGATAATTCAAACCCCAATTCTTGTATTGCCTGACTGTTCATTAAAACCTTTATTAACAAGGACTGAGGTTCAGAACAATTCAGTTGCCATGGCTATTAATGCATGGGCTACCAAGCTGTTAAGTATTCGCTCCACTATGCTTTCTTTTTTTTTTTTTTCACTTTATCTTTTTATTGAAATTCGAGTATATAAGAAAGCACACATCTTATACAATAGAAGACTATCTTCCATGTAAGGTATAAAATATCACTTAATAAAACACAGTATTTAGGGTAAACATATTGGAGAAGTCTTATATACATGTACTGATAATAAAACACAAACCTAGACAGGATGTAAGTGGAGAGCAGAAGGGTTACAATCAATAGGGTATTATAGGATCAGAAATAGCAACCATGAATGAAATACATGCTAGGGCAGGCTATGGCAAGGCATTCAGTAAACTGCAAAAAGTGATAAATGTGGTAATATGAACAATGTTCAGTAATGGAGAAGTGAAGATAAGAGAAAAGTGTGCAAGGAAAGAAAGAAGAGAGAAAAAAGCAAGGAAGAAGAGAAGGGAAGGGAAGGAGAGAGGGAGAAAACAGGGAGGAAGGGAAAAAAGAGCAGAAATCTATGCACAAAAGTTTTGAGAAAACCTAATCTGAGAGCAAAATAAGAAGGAGGGCTAAATATCCCTAAGTGTTAGGGTCTAGAAGAACTAGGTTCATGTACATGTAGGGGACAGGGGGGACACGATGGAAACTTTCAAGTACCTCAAGGAAATCAACAAAGTCCAGGAGGGTAGCATCTTTCAGAAAAAGAGATGTGTAAGAACAAGGGGGCACAATTTAAAGATAGAGGGGGGACGGCTCAGGGGTAATGTGAGGAATGTTGTTTTCACGGAGAGAGTGGTGGCTGCATGGAACCGCCTTCCTGGGGAGGTTGTTGGGTCTAAAACAGTGGGGGAATTCAAACATGCATGGGACAGACATAAGGCAAATGTAGTGGGGGGTTGCAGGAAGTAGGCTGTTGGTTAACTAGAATCTGCAGCTTATCCAATAGGAAGGGAAATGGGCAGACTGGGTGGGCCAAGTAGTCCTTATCTGCTGTCAAAGTCTGTTTCTATGTTGCTTGAAGTAATCCTGCCAACATCTGTCATATATAGTGAGTCGGTTATGATTAACATGAGATAATTGGTCTAGAGAGGCATACTGAGAGAGGCTTTGAAGAACATCTGAAAGAGAAGGCACCAGAGTTGATTTCCATTTCATAAGAATCAGACATTTGACCAGAAGAGAAAGTATGTTTAGCCATCTAAAATGTGCATGTGAGAGGAGAGAGCTATTGGGAATAAGGTTGCCTAGAAAGAATAGCTAGGGGTCAAAAGGTAGTTTTTGTCCTGTTACTCTGGAGGCAAGTAAACAGACTTTATGCCAGAGCTTATTAATGGGAGTGAAAGACCACAAGATATGAAGTAGATCCCAGTTGGTCAAATTGCAGTGCCAGCAATTATTATTATTTAATAGGTCCATTCGTAGAAGCACAGAGGGGGTTCTTTACCAAAGATGTAGGATTTTAGTTTGTATTAAAGAACTACGGGCATCTTTAAAGGTATTATGTGCAATACATCAACAATTACTCCATTGTGCATCTGAAATATTGTAGTTAAGAAGAGTACTCCATTTATTTTTGGCCTGTATAGACTGATCAGGTAGATTATCAATAACTTCTTTGTAAATGAAGCCATTCAATTTTACTGATAAATTAGTCCAGTGTGAGATGTATGGGTTTAGAAGAGTATGCCTATACACTAAACTAGAGAGAGAGTTATACAGTAAGCTGCCTGAATTTGTAAAAACTTCCTGAAGTCTTGTTTAGGAAGTTTCCATGTGACCTGCAAGTCTGAGAATGATCTAAGAGTGAGTGAATACTGGTTCAAGATATCTCCGAGAAAGAAAATGCCTTTGTTCCTCCATGTACAACAGAAAATTGGGTGATCTTCTAGAGTGAGCAATGGATTTCCCCATAAGGGGGCATAAAACCAGGGTGTTGGACTGGATTTCAGGAATTTGTGGGTGAGTTTCCAATAAAGAATAGAGGATGATATAGTCGGGTGAGATTTTAGTTTAGAGGAAATGGGATTAAAAATGAAGGAAGTGGGAACTCCTCCTGGGCAAAATGCGGATTCCATTGCAACCCATAGTGGTGAGTGAGGAGAGGATTTCTGAAACCATTTAATGGTTTGGGCCATTCAGAAAGTCCAGAGGTAGCCTTTGAACCAGGGGAGTCCGAATCCCCCTTTTTTCCAAAGTGATCTAAGTTTGTTATGGTTAAATCTCGGTGGTTTCCCATCCCAGATAAAGTTACCTATTAATTTATCAATTTTTGCTAAAAAGGAGGATGGTAAGACTAAAGGAATATTGGCAAAGAGGTAAAGAATCCTGGGAGAAATGGACATCTGAATGGCTACAATTTTCCCCATGAAAGAGAGCTTAAGAAGCTTCCATCTGTCCTGAATTGTTTTGATGTTATCAAATAAGGAGTTAAAGTTAATGTCCCATATCTTCCTTAAGTTACTAGTAATTTTGATTCCTAGATATGTTATACCGTGTGGTGACCACCGGAATCCAAGCAGTATGTTCATAAAGGCTTTACAGTGGTCGTTAAGGGGCATAGTTTGTGATTTGTCATAATTCAAAGCAAGGCCAGAAATTTTAGTAAAATTATTAAGCAAATCATCCAACAGGGGCCCAGCTTTATTCAGGTTTTCGAGTAAGATTAAGAGGTCATCCGTGTAGGAGAGAGAAACATATCTTGAATTGCTCGCAGGTATGCCCATAATGCCAGAAGATTGACATAAACAAGCAGTCAGGGGTTCCATGGCTAAAATAAACAGGGAAGGTGACAGGACAGCCTTTGTCTAGTTCCCTTTGCTAGATGAAAGTAAGAGGAAAGGGTGGAATTAGTAAGTACTTTAGCAACAGGGGAGTTGTATAATAGCTTGATCCAGGAGCAAAAGGTATGAGAAAGACCGAAATAAGATAAAACTTGATGAAGGTACTCCCAGTTTAAGGAATCAAAGGCCTTCTCGAAATCAACAGCTATGGCTGCAGCTGGTGTCTTGAGGGATTTGGCTTTGTGAATTAAATTAAATAAGGAATGTAGGTGATCAGAACCAGATCTATGTTTAATAAAACCAGCTTGCAAACAATGAGTTAGCTTGGGAATCAAGGATTCAAGTCGAGAAGTTAGTAGTTTAGCAAATATCTTCCCATCCGTGTTTAATAAAGAGATGGGCCTGTAACTTTGCGGGTGAGTAGGGTCTTTTCTTTCTTAGGGACTAGGGTTATGATTGCTTCGTGAGATGGGGGAAGCTGCCAGTATTGGAAGCTACTTGATAAACATTAGAAGAAGGGACATAAGGTGTTGGAAAACATTTTATAGAAATTTGACAGGAATCCATCACCCCAAGGGGATTTGCCGGATTTCAAGGAAGACAAAGTTTCTGGATTTCCTGAAGCGAGAAGGGTTCATCTAAAGAGTTTGTTTCAAGAGTAGAAAGATGAGGAAGATGTAACGATTTAAGGAACTGTTGAATTTGTAAAGTAGATGGAGGATTTGTGTTAGAGTATAGTTTTTGATAAAAGGTTTTCATGATACGGTTTATAGAGGGGTTGTCGGAGTGAATCGTACCCTGTTCATCTTTTAGGCTTAGGAAGTGTTGTTCCATTTGTTGTGCTTTGAGCTGGCAAGAGAAGAGTTTCCAATTTTTATTGCCGTGTTCCCAAAAGTTATATTTAAGTTTAAACAAGGCCAGTTTAGTTTTATGAGAAATTAATTCATTAATTTTAACTCTACGTTGAAGAATTTCAAGATGAAGTTCAGAATCAGGACAGTGCTTATTAGAAGAAAAGTATAAATTCTCTTTAGCCTTAAGAGATTTTTCCAAGTCAGCCAGCTGTTGTTCCCTTACTCTTTTCCTATGTGCAGCATAACTGATAAATTTCCCTCAAATCATAGCTTTAAGAGCTTCCCATACAGAGGACATAGAATATTCGGTTGGGGTATTGTGAAAGAAGCCCTGAATTTGTGCTTTGATCATGGGTAAGAAATTGGGATCATTGAGAAGGAGAGGGTCCAGCCACCAGTAAGAAGATTTAGGTGCTAATGGGCCCCACAAAAGTTGCAATTTGACAGGGGAATGGTCCGAGATTATGATGTGAGAGATGGATGAATCAATAGTGTTTTCCATTATAACAGGAGAGGCTAACCAGTAGTCAATTCTACTGTATGCCTTTTGTAGAGAGGAGTAAAAAGTAAATTCTCGATCATGGGGGTGAAGGAGATGCCATACATCAGCTAATCCAACATCTTGCATTAGTAATGAGAAGGCTTTAATACTTTTAGGGTGGGCCTCTGTAGTGGGGCTACTTCTGTCAATGCTGGCTTCTAAAGCTAAGTTAAGATCCCGTCCAAGAATAACTGGTATATTATCGGTGTTAAAGGATAGAATCTGTTGAGCTAAATTATGAAAAAACTCCAGGGAATTGGAGTTGGGTGCATAGACATTAACAAGCAGAAGAGGACCAGAGTTGGTATTCAGTTTGACCATCACCCAACTGCCATCAATATCGGAAATGGAGTTTACAAGAGACCATTTGAGACTCTTTTTTTTTTTGAGGTATAGGATGAGTCGTAGATCTGACCGGTCCAATCTTTTTTAAGTCTATGAACATCCTCTGCTAATAATTTTGTTTCTTGAAGGAAAGCAATTTGTGTTTTTATGTTTTTTGAGATGTGAAAGAATTTGCTGCTGCTTACAAGGATAATTAAGTCCCTTCACATTCCATGTATATAAAAGTATGTCACTCATATTGTTAGTGTTAAAAAAAGGGAATAATTACTGGAGTGTGAAGGGTCAAATAAATGAGGCAGAGGATGATTAAAATACAATATAGAGAGCTTATGTATACGCAGAGAGTGGGCAGGAACATTCAAGCCAAAAAAAGTGTAATGTATGATACATGAGTAGAACAGATATCTTATTAAAGTTAGAATAGAGATGGAGAAGGAGAAACGTCATTAACAACAACAACAATACTAGTAAGCTAAAAAACAAAGAAAACATTTTATGGGTGTGAGGAGATATGAGTCAGCCAACTGGCTAAGAGACTCTCTCACCACACTCTGGGCATTGATGTAGGGAGGAGACTAGGGAGGACCGGTTCAGGCCAAACCTGTCTGATCCCAGTAATACAATTAAGTAAGTATTCCCGATAAACTAAACTGAAAGGGAATAATACCAAGAAAGGCAGGGGGACTGTAATAACCTCAGCTTAATTCTAAGCTAATAGGACAAGGTATAAGGATAAAGCTAAACATCAGAACTTATTTATAAACATTAGTAGTAATATTACAAGATATACCAACTCAAAATAATAGTAAATTAAAGAACCATATATGAGATGCCAGTACAGCCTAGACACAGAGCAAGGAATTCAGAGTGGCATTTTTAATGCAAATGAACAAATATAAAAGGAAAAGTAGATCATTACCACATTAGAGTGACTCTGAGTATACTTTGCAGTGCAACAGAATAAGTACATAATAAATACAATATTGAGGGGGAAAGAAGAAAGGGGAGGTCAATTTAAGCCCTTACGCCCTGAGCCAAATGCAAATCAGGATTATGTGGAGAGGTATAAGCTTCGGTGATAACTGTAGACAGAAGAGATAGTCATAGTAAAGATCAGCTCCAATTACTCAAAAATCGCCTAAATAGGGTGTTATATGGGGTGATTAGGTCTAGAAGACTAGGCCCATGAGTCCCAAAACAGGAGGGACCACACAGCAGTGGATTTCTATAATATCTGTAGGCTTCGAGTAAAATAAGGAGCATAAAGAAGATGTAGATTGACAATCCCTTGCAACAGTACACCAAACATAGCTAATCTCTTTGAGAGCTAATGATAGTTCCATACTGTAAACAGGAGGTAGTAAGAATAATGGAGCGTAGGGAAGGAGGTAGATTAAATGTAGTTGCCAATAATACTTACGAACCTGTCATCAGGAGAGGGAAGGGGTAAATTGCCTTGTAATATGTAATAATTCACATATGAAAAAAGAAAAGGCAATAATCAGGATGCATACCAATTGAAGTTATGCAACTGAACAGCCAAAAGACTATAAACCTGATGCACTGATAAATTGGAGAGTAAAAGGCTAGATACAGAGAGCCTGTTTAGTGAGGTAATGTATAAGATCTAACACTAAAATGGGTTAGAAAAGCATTGCTGATATACCAAAGTTCCCTTGAAGACCTTTAAGCTGCTCGTTTAAACACTTCAACAAAAAGTAAATTGATCATGCCACGATGTACAACCTTTGCTTTCTGCACCCGCTGGGAGCGAAAGCAATCAGGTAGCATAGACTGTAGAGCGGGCGGCTAGGCAGAAAAAGTGCACTGGCACTCCCTTTAAGTATCCTGGAAGCAAAACCTACCAAGATACAGCAACTGTGATCATATTATTGACCATATAAGCGCATGACACCTTAGATTTATTAGCAGAATTGTGACTATTGATGTTCTTGCTTTTGGTCTTTGCCCTATGTTTCTTTTTGGACGGCTCTAAAGATTTGAGGGAGGAACTTGCAACAACTTCTGCCCATGAAGTATTGGCAGAAATACATCCCTGAGGCACAGGGCCCAAATTAGAGGGCATGTCATCCTCCAAGAGAGCAAACTTATTGCTCAAGGGACTAGACGGGTTGATTTGAAGGTGAGAGGCTGCAGCTTGGGGTGTTTGGGGTGAAACCTTGCTAGAACAGCATGAAAGTCTGGAAGAATAATGCCCCAACAGAAGCTTCTCTTGCAGCCATGTTGATTGCCTTGGGGTCAAATCAGTTGCAGCGTTGCTGCTTGGGGCTACAAGTTCTGCAACACTTTCCCCACATTCCTGTACCTCGTCGTCCATTCTCTGTGCAGATACCAAAGCTGTGTTCGGGTTGCCAATTGCTGCTGAACCTCCCAGGGTAAGACTGCAGAGAGAGAGACTTCCAGATAGTTGGCTAAGGCATCAGGGGTTTCAAAATCCTTGAAGGAAGAGCCTGAGAAAAGGCGTAGTGTTGCAGGGTAATGTAGAGCAAATTTAATGCTTCTTTGGAAAAGGATTTGTTTAAGTGGATTGTATGCCTTCCTTCTGATGGTTAAATCTTTTGAAAAGTCTCTGTAGATGGAAATATTAAACTCTTGCCGCTGAAGTTTCCCCATTTCTCTGGCTCGTTTCAGTATTAATTCTGTATGGGACTAATTCAAGAAGTGAGCAATGATAGGCCTTTGTTGCTGGTCTGATGTTGGCCTGGGAGCCAGCGTGCAGTGAGACCACTCAATGATTAACATTAGGTCAGGAGGCAGTTTAAACATTGCAGACAGCACATGTAATAAAAGTGCAGTAGTGTCTCCTAATTCTACACCTTCAGGGAAGCCAAAAAATCATAAATTGTTGCGACGATTACGATTTTCAATATCGTCAATTTTGGCTTGTAGAGATTTAATAGTTCAGTCTTGATTGCAGACAGTAGCCTGGAGGTCATGAATAGTAGTGGTGTTACAGGCCATTGCTTTCTCATTAAATGCAATTTTCTGCCTAAAAGTTTCAAGAGTGGTCACATTCTGTTGGGTGGAGATCGGTAGAAATGTAGGAAACAAAATAAAGTGCCATTCTCGCTCACTCACGCACTCTCTCTCTCTCTCAATATATGCAAACATATGGATATACAAAGAAGACAGCAGAATGAGACCATCAGGTATATCTGTCTAGTCTGCGCATGTTGCAGGGTCCTCAGCTTAAGCTACTGACCCTGTGCCCCTCCCCAATCTGCCTTTTCCCTCTGTCCACTCATCCCTTGACCCTTACTTTCCCCTTAACTTTGTCCCAGCCTCCCTTGAAATTGCCCACCACCTTCAATGAAACCATCTCTTCTTGATGCACATTCCAAACCCCCCCATGAAGAAATGTCTCCTAGCCATGCTCCTAAACATCACCCCAACCTGACAGTGTGTCTCTTTTTGTTTTGGTTTCCAGTAAGCTTACAGAGACCCTCCTTATCCACCCTATTTATTCCTTTCAAATACTTGAAGGTCTCAATTATGTCCCCTCTCTCTCTACCCTCCTCCAGGGAGTACATTTTCTGGGCCTCCAACTTCTCCTCATATGTCCAACCCTGCTGGCCCATGATCATCTTCATTGCCCTCCTTTGGACTGTCTCCAGTGGGTTTTATCCTTTTTAAGGTATGTGAACCAGTACTGTCACTGTACTTCAGATGCGGCCTCACTCATGACCTGTACAAGGACAGTAATATCTTCTCCGACCTGCTGCTGATTCATCTGGCAATACAGCCCAACATTTTATTTGCCTTTGCTGCTGATTTCCAATATTGTGTGGAGTGCTTCAGGTCACTAGTGATCATCACTGCCAGATCCTTCTCCTTTGATGCAGATACCCAAACCCCTCCCAGGCTGTACTCAGTCCTTGGGTTCTTGGCTCCAATGTGCATAACTTTGCATTTCTTTGCATTGAAGTCAAGCTACTAAATCCTGGACCACCTCTCTAGTTTTTCCAGATCTTTTTTTAGGCATTGTATCCCTTTTGCTGTGTCCACCCTTAAACAGAGCTTGGTGTCGTCTGTGAATAGGAACATTTTGCCCTTATTGCTATCCACAATATTGTTGATGATGACTTTGAACAGCACTGGTGTGAGCATTGAACACTACAGGACCCCACCTGTGACCTCCCTTATGCTAAAGAGCTCCCCCCCACCACCACCACCACATTCTGGGTTCTGCCCCTCAGCTAGTTTTCCACCCATCTGGTTAACTTCTCTCCAACCTCAAGATCTGACAACTTCCTGAGCAACCTCTTGTGGACTACAGAGTCAAAGGCCTTGCTGAAGTCCAGATAAAGGATGTCCACTGCTTGGCCCCTGTCCACTGTTTTAATGACACAGTCAAAGAAGTCAATCACATTTGTTTCACTGTTGCTTTAACACCTGATTCACAAGGCATGTTAAATATTCCATTTATATCATGGATTGTGGCACTATACATTCTTAGTAAGTACAGCTGAACAGAAATGGCACATTTTATTCAGAGGTGTATTGCAATTTATTTAGTACAGGGGGACTTATGTTCTTTATATGTTTTGCCACTAGATGGTGACAGTTACACATGTAATTCTGTTATTCTAGCCTTTTAGATGGGAACTGAAGGCAAATGTTGGGCTGACACAAACTGCTCTGTTTTTAGAAATGCAGCTATAGGACCAGATATTCAGAATAGACATACATGATATTTGATTGCTCTAGAAAATTGTGAAACTCTTAATTAGGCTGAAACATGCTTTGTCAGAACTACTTAGGAGATCATCAACATTTACAAAAGTCCTACTTCTGGCAAAGTCACTGTAGACTCTAAGCTTGCATTCTTCTGCCAAAAAAGATGTTTTAAATTTTGGAAGAGCAAATTACATTTGAAATTTTTTGAATACAGAAGCCTTATGTTGCCTGAATCACAGAGGTTGTAAAGACTCACTTCAGCAGAATCATAAGGGTCGCAAAACTCCTCTGCCCACCACATTTTATATAAATAAATGCTAGGGAAACCATGTTTTAGGGGTTCCTAGGGGTTGCAAAGGATATCATAGGGCTGCAAAGAAATCATAGGGTCTCAACCACAACCCCTGGCTACCCAAAATGATATCCCTCCTTGAATATCTGGTCCTTGCTCTGCAAATGCTTTAATTATCATTAGGTTTTTTTTTGTTGTTGTTTTTGTTGACCTGGAAAGGATGACTAGACAATTCTGCCTATTTTCAGCCTCATCCGGGGGAGGGGATACAGATAGAGGCCAACTGACATTGAACCAGATTAAGCCATTAGTAGTATTTTTGGTGAGTATGCTACACAAAATCACAATACTCCCATAGTGCATAGTATCATGGGGTATATATCTATCTATCTATATATATATATATATATATATATATATATATGCAAATCACCACGAAAATGTAGGCTGGTTCTGCTTTAAGCAAGGATGCGGTGTGCCAAAGAACCTCTCACACAATCTGCAAAAGCGAGAACAGAAGACACAGACCCTTGATTCATCCTACACAGGACTCATCAGTGTGTCTTATCTACATCTCACTCCTCATCAACTCCAAATCAATAGCTGAGTTTAAGAAAGAGGAGGATGTGGATGCCTTTTTAAATTCTTTTGAAAACGTTTGTATTCAGGCTAAAATTCCTAGAGAGTCCTGCAGCTTCCAGCTATCCTCACTACTTACCGGAAAAGCTCGGGATGCATTGGGTCAAATGGACAATGAAGACAGCAATGATTACAGCAAGTTAAAAGCTGCACTGTTAAAAAAGTTTGAATTAACTACTGAATCATACAGAGTTAAATTCAGTAAGCTCAGTAGAAGCCCTGATATGAGCTACAAGGAGCTAGCCATGAAACAGTGTCAGTTTTTAAAACATTGGTGGGAAGGAACTGAGGCAAACACTGTTGATAAAATTGAAAATGTGATTTTATTAGATTTATTAGAACAGTTTTACTGGACATGCGCAGCAGAGTTAGAAACCTGGCTAGAGGACTGAGATCCAAAAACAGTGCAACAGGATGCTGAACTCTCGGACAGCTATGCCAAAAATAGACCTGCTCTGAGAGTGAATGGGGCAAGTGTGGCAGTGCAGAAAGGGAAAAGCGCACCTTCAGGGCAGCAAAAACCCTCACTGCCTCCACCGAAACCAGTTAGCCCCAGGTTTCAAAGAAAAGATTTCTCTGAAGTAAGAAATGTTTGCTGGTAATGTAAAGAAACTAGGCACATTGCCAGACAGTGTCCAAGAAGGGCAAGCAATAATACGCAAAGTAGTACCAGAAAGGAAGTGGGTTGTTTGTGTGTCCATGGAAGCATGCCATTGAACATGAGGGAACACATGCACCCAGTCATGGTAAATTGCATACAGACGCAAGGGTTAAGGGACACAGGGGCATCCCTGACATTGGTAAAGGGGGACCTGGTACAGCCCGGTCAGCTTATACCCAATAAATACGTGACTTTGCGGGTGGAGCAAAAACATTGCCACTGGCCAGTGTTCTCCTAGACTGGGGTGAAACAGGGGGAACTGTGCAACAGGTGGCTGTAACCAACACATTAGCAGTGGGCATGATCCTGGGTAACAATCTCCAGCAGGGGGTGGTATGTGCAGTTACCCGTAGTCAAGCAACCAGGGAAAATTGTAGTTCCCTGAGCCCCCCAGAAGCCACTGGGGAAGATACTGAGAGGCTGGTTCCCTAGCCTGTGTCTCCAAATGGGGAGACTGATAAAGACGGGGTAGAAATTTCCCCAGTAGCAAGTAACCACATAGCTACAGAGGGTTACTCTGAAGAGAGATGGGTGACCTCTTGTCAGAGGGATGGGATTGACAGTGATCCTGAGGGCTAGTGCTAGGGACCCTAGTTTACTGACAGAAGGGGACCTGTCCCATGCCTTGGGAAGGTGTGAGGGGTTCACAGCTGCTCAGAGAAGTGACCCTAGTTTAGAGAAGCTGAGGGCTTGGACAGACTTGGATGGTGCACAGGGAGGTGACAACAGACACAAGGTTTATTGGGAAAATGGTCTTATGTATACACAGGCAGTACAGACAGAGGGAGGGATGCTAGGCAGGTAGCTTGTCACTCCCCAGTGATATCATGAGCAGTTGCTCAAGGTTGCCCATGATATTCCCTTGTCTGGTCATCTAGGAATCGCATGAACAATGCAGCGGTTAGCCCAGAATTTCTACTGACCTAACTTCACCCAGCAGGTGAAGGGTATTGCAGGTCTTGTCACTGGTGCCAAGAAATAGGGAAGTCGGGCAAGAAAACCCAAGCCACCCTGATTCCATTGCCCATAGTGGAGAAGCCATTCCAGAGGGTGGAAATGGATATTTTGGGGCCTTTAAATACCACCAGCTCCTCAGGGAAGATATTCATCCTGACTGTGGTCGATTATGCCACCTGGTACCCAGAGGCAGTCGCCTTATCCTCTCTGAGAACAGACAAAGTGGCAGATGCCTTGCTTGGGATTTTCTCCACTGTTGGGTTTCCACAGAAGGTAATCACCTATCGAGGGGGGTCCTTCATGTCGGACCTAATGAAATGTTTATGGAAGAAGTGTGGGGTGGTGCAGAGATTCACAACACCATATCACCTACAAGCCAATGGGCTTGTGGAACACTTCAATGGTACCCTAAAGTCAATGCTCTGGGCACTTTCTGAACAGCATGGGAGGGACTGGGAGAAATACCTTCCTCACTTATTGTTCGCTTACAGGGAGGTGCCCCAAGAGTTGACAGGATTTTCTCCCTTCAAACTCTGGTATGGACGCTGGGTTCATGGTCCCCTAGACTTGATCCAGGAGGACTGGGAAGGCAAGCATGCCAACCAGGGAACTCCCATTGTGGATTATGTCCTAAGGTTTAGGGAAAGGCTGAAGGAGCTTATGGGGACAGCCCAGAGCAACCTGGCAGCTGCCCAACAGAAACAAAAGGTATGGTATGACCACAGAGAAAGAGCTCGCTCATGCATGGTGGGTCAGGAAGTCATGGTCCTTATTCCGGTCTGGAAAGACAAGCTGCAAGCTGAGTGGGCAGGACCGTACAGAGTGGTTAGGAAGGTAAATGACATAAACTACATTGTGGAGTTACCTGACCATAGACAGACAGAAGGATGTACCATGTCAACATGATGAACCCATATGCAAATAGGGCTGACATGGTGTTCGCAGTGTGTAGTCATGGGGAGGGGAAGGATGAAGGAGACCCCCTTCTGGACTTGCTGGAAGAGAGTAAGTGGGAGTCCTCTGTGGAGGCAGTAAAATTGTCTCCCCAGCTGACCCCGGGCCAGATCCAGAAAATTAGAGAGGTTTTAGCAGACTTTGCCCCCTTGTTTAGTGCCAAGCCCGGACTAACCCCCTTAGCGACACATGATGTGGAGACAGGGAAACAGGCGCCCATACAGTGGACAGCATATCGGGTGTCAGAGGCTGTCCAAAAGGACATTAGGTGGGAAGTGGAGGAGATGCTGGATTTAGGGGTAATCTAGAGATCCCACAGTCCCTGGGCCTCACCCGTAGTCCTTGTACCCAAGCCAGATGGCTTGGCTCAATTCTGTGTAGACTATCATGGACTGAATGCAGTCATAAAGTCAGATGCCCACCCGATGCCCCAGATGGATGAACTCCTGGACAAGTTGGGGGGGTGACCTACCTTACGACCATTGACCTGACAATGGGGTATTGGCAGGTAGAGTTGACGGACAGAGCTAGGGAGAGGTCAGCCTTCATCACTCCGATAGGCTTATTTGAGTTCAAAGTAATGCCTTTCGGAATGAAGAATGCCCCGGCCACTTTCCAAAGGTTGGTGAACCAGGTGTTAAATGGTGCTGAGGAGTACACCGTGGCATACCTGGATGACATTGCCATCTTCAGTACCAGCTGGGAGGAATACCTGTCGCACCTTAGGGAAGTGCTGGGCAGAATACGGAGGGCAGGGCTCACTGTCAAAGCCGAGAAGTGCCAGGTGACCATGGGAGAAGTGGCATACCTCGGACATGTGGTAGGCCAAGGACAGCTCTGTCCTAGCCAAATAAAGATAGAGGTGATCCAGGCATGGACCAGACCAGAAACCCAGAAGCAGGTCAGGAGCTTTCTAGGGACAGCAGAGTACTACAGAAAGTTTGTACCTAATTACAGTGCCCTGGCTGCTCCCCTATCTGACCTGACAAAGAAATAAAATGCCAAGGAAAATCACCTGGGGCCCAGCCTTTGAGGAATCCTTTACCAAACTGAAGGAGGCACTGTGCAGTGCTCCTGCTTTGGCAAGTCCAGACTACAGCAAAACTTTTATAGTTCAGATGGACGCCTGGGACATGAGTATTGGGGCAGTACTAAGCCAGACATCCAGTGAAGGGGGGGACCACCCCATTGCCTACCTGAGTAAAAAACTGCTTCCCAGGGAGCAAGCGTACTCCACTGTGGAAAAGGAGTGTCTTGCCATAGTGTGGGCCCTAAAGAAGTTGGAGCCATACTTGTATGGGCAGCCTTTTGTGGTGCAGACTGACCACAACCTCCTAGTTTGGCTAATGCAGATGGGTAAAAACAATGGCAGACTGCTCAGATGGAGTCTTGCTTTACAAGGGTATGATTTGAAAATCGTACATAGGGCTGGAGCCAAGAATCAGAACTCCGATGGGCTGTCTAGGGTCTTTGAGGAGTGAACTGATTTGGGAAGCTTATCCCATGTAGGAGATGGATCCCCCAAATTCAGGCTAGGTGGGGAGCAGTGTGATGTAGACAGCCAGCTCTGAGTGCTCTGAGTCCTGTATTAATTTTTTTTATTCCATATAAAAGTTGTGATGGGAAGGTCAGTTTGTGGAAACTACAGTCTTGCTGAACTGACACATCAAAATCCCCCAGGGATAAGTTAAAAGGACAGGAGGTATTTTAAACTGAAGATATCTGGGGTGCAATTACCTTGTCAATTTGCTTTCATCCCAGGAAATAAGATTAGCTATTCATAATTCCCTCAGGGAAAATCCTTTGACTTGCAATAGTTGTCAGGAAGAAGCTGAGAGGGAGGGGTGTCAGAGAGAAGCCAGAATGAACATTGAAGAGAGGCTGATGTCTGGGCCAGGGAGGACCCAGACAAATTTGGAAGGCCCAATATACATTCCCTGGGAACCCTTGAATTACATCAGAGAGACCTTTGAAGTGTAGATTCCAATGTTCAGATGAAATTAAAGAGGCAAATACACTTTTGTTTTGAATACAGTGACTTAGATCACAGAAACTTTTGAGATGTATGTGTAGTAGAGCACAAACTGGCTTTGTCTGGTTAACCTGTGGAGAGGAAAGTCAGTGAGGTCACCTATTACGTTTTTTTAAATATTCTATTTGGACATCCTGTATTGTAAAATACAGATTTTGCTACACCAAGGCAGCATTAGTGACCTCATGAGAAGGCCAGCTCAGAACTGTGTTTAATTGCTGAGAGAACCTTGACAGAGACACACAAGACAATATTTCTGACTGAGAGAAGAGAGACCATCAAAGCACTGAAGTAAGGACCTTAGACAGGAGTAGCCTGAAGTTATTATTTGTAGGAACTGCACTTTTACCTGTTTGTTTTAAGGCTATATGTTTTGGGATATATATTTGTTCTGTATTTACTGTTCTGTTTTGATATTTTAAAGTAAAGAGATATTTTTACAACGGAAACTATCTGGAGTCCCTTGACATTTCTTTTTATTTTAAGTGGCGATTTTAAAGGTTATAAGTAACACTGTGTATGAGCTTATTGTATACCAAACTGGGAAATGGATAGCGTTCTCTAAAGTCTTGCATAGAGTTCTAAGGGTTCATTTGAAAGATCTGGCTGGGTGCCCGTAGGCAAAGATATCCGGCCCCCTGAAGACAGAATTATCTGAGCCTGATAATTGGGTACGCTAACAAGAGGTTATCAGTTTGAATCCCTCCAGAGCTTGAGACTAAGGTGACTTGAACCCACAAAACAGACAAGAGGGTTACCTTGTTATGTTCACTGTCCACAAGCCATATGCTCAGAGGTTGGCACTTTGGGAGTAGAGGGCTGACCGGCTGAGCGAGTTTGTGACACAAGTAACTACCGTCATGGAGCAGGAACCAAGCAGGAGTGAGCTAAGTGGCAGGTCACTGGCAGTACTTTTCAGAGTAGTTATCACAGTTGTGGTCAGTTCAGAAGAAAAAGCTATTTTTGAGTCAGACAGCAAAGGAGGGAGGCAAGGCAAGGCAAATTTTATTTTTCCGGGTGCCCAATCCCAGAGGCTTTGGGCACCATGCAGTAAAGCATTCTATTAATAAGAAGTAATATCAAATAAAATTAATAATAGTAATAAAAAGAAACACATATTAAAACAGCATACAATAAATACATTATTTGGGACACAAAGCTCTCTAAAATAAATAGTCAAAGAAGAGAACAAAAGGCAGGACTCCCAAAATAACTAAGGGTCAGCTGGATTGGACTGGAGGAGTTGCGATGACATAAATGGCCCAGTGGGGGGTACATAACAATTCGCTCCAGTCAATGTGCTCTGTGACAGCTCAATCCCTAAAATTAGCTATGGCATCAACGAACCCCCAGTACAAATCACTCCCCAAAAATTCATCCCCCATATAAATTTAATAAAATGAACTCCAGGGGTAGACAGTTGGGAACAAATTGTGCAGAGACAATTGACATTGGAACTAATAGCCCATCGCAAATTTTCGGCATATTTACTGGTGTGAACTGACATGTCACCCCAGTGGGCCACAGCAGCTCACAGAGAGACATCTACAGGACTCAGGCAGGAGGACTGAGACCAGACTAGAAGAGGACTGTGTGTCAGAGTACAGCCAGGAGGGAGACGGATCGGTTACTGGTCATCACTGGTTGAGTGAGCCAAGCCCAGGAAGGAGGAAAGTAACAGAGACAGCAGTAGTCCATGTACATAATGATTTCCTCGTGGCAAGAAATTGGGGAGAACAGTCAGTTCTCATTCTCTCTGAGCTGTCATCAACATTTGATACCATAGCCACACTGTGTTGTTGAATCGCCTTAGAGAGTATTGTGGCACCAGCAGCAGCATCAACTAGGAGCAGATTTATCCTGGACTCCCTTCAGGGTGCCTTCCTCAAGCAACTGGTCATGGAACCAACTCGGCAGAAGGCAATACTGGACCTTGTGCTCACAAACAGGGACAGTGTGATGAGGGTAACAGTGGGGGAGCACCTGGGGAACAATGACCACCAGTCACTTTGGTTTGAAATCACAGAAAGAGCAGAACCAAACCACACAAAAACACATATCCTGGATTTTAGGGGGGCAGACTTTGGGAAAATGGGGAGATACTTGAAAGAGGCATTAAGGGGAATGGGGCAGGAATCAGGGGTTGAGGAACAGTGGGCAGTATTTAAAATGGGGATTACAAGAGCAACAGAATTATGCATTAAGCAGGTTAGCAAGAGGAAAAGGAAGAGGAGACCATTATGGTTTTCCAGAGAGGTAGCAAAAAGTGAAAGCCAAAAAGATTGCATTTAGGCAATACAAAAAGACACAGGCAGAAGGGGATGGGGAGAAGTACCAGGAGAAGCAAAGGGAGGCAGGGAGGTCGGTAAGGAAGACAAAGCTCAGACAGAAGAACACATTGCAAAATCAGTGGGTGAGGGACAAAACCTTTACAGGTACATAAGTGAAAAAGAAAGGCAAAGGGAGGATAGTGAGACTGAAGGGGAGGATGGAGGCCACGTGGAGGATGACACAGCAAAGCTGACATATTGAACAGGTATTTCTGCTCAGTCTTTACTGAGGAAGAGGAGGGTAATGGGTCTGAAGGAGTACAAGGGGTGAGAATGGTGCAGAAATGGACACAAGTCCCTTTATACGAAAGGGTCCTGAAGGAACTGGAAGTAATAAGAGTTGATAAAGCAATGGGGCCAGATGGAGTGCACCCAGGGTCCTTAAAGAACTAAGAGAGGTGGTGGCTGAACTCTGGCACATCCTGTTTAGCCGATCACTGGAAACAGGAGAGGTACCCAAAGACTGGAGGACAGCAGATGTAGTCCCCTTATACAAAGTGGGAACAAAGAGGAAGTGGAGAACTACAGACCAGTCAGCCTCAACTCGGTAGTGGGAAGATCAGTGAAGCACTACTGAAGGAGAGATTGGTGGAACATCTGGTTGTCAATGGACCACAGGACCCAAGGCAGCATGGTTTCACCAGGGGGAGGTCATGTCAGACCAACCTCGTTGAATTTTTTGAC
This sequence comes from Neoceratodus forsteri, assembly GCA_016271365.2. Lineage (NCBI taxonomy): Eukaryota > Metazoa > Chordata > Ceratodontiformes > Ceratodontidae > Neoceratodus > Neoceratodus forsteri. The sequence goes on from CM057452.1 coordinate 829,867,203, forward strand.
TAGGTGACTAGGGAGGTGGAACAGGGGAGGGCAGTGGACATGGCCTATCTGGACTTCAGCAAGGCCTTTGACACTGTGCCACACAGAAGACTATTACACAAACTGGGGAATATGGGTGTGGGCAGGACAATAGTGTGGTGGGTAAGTAACTGGCTGGGCGGCAGGACACAGAGGGTGGTGGTAAATGGCTGTCACTCCACAGAGGGAAGAGTGACCAGTGGGGTACCACAGGGATCAGTGCTGGGACCGGTCCTATTCAACATCTTCATCAGTGACATTGCGCAGGACCTAGAAGGCAGAATTTCACTGTTCACTGATGACACAAAGCTCTGTAACAGAGTAGACACACCAGAGGGTGTAGACAGAATGAGAAGGACCTGCAGAAACTTGAAGAATGGTCAGGGGTTTGGCAGTTGAAATTCAATGCAAAGAAGTGCAAAATAATGCATATGGGGCACAAAAACCCTGGCACAATATATCAGTTGGGGGGTGAGGATATAGCATGCACCAAGCAGGAAAGGGATCTTGAGGTTATCATCTCTGATGACCTCGAGGTAGGGAAACAGTGTGACAAGGCAGCAGGTAAAGCAAATAGGATGCTGGGATGCATAGGCAGGGGCATCACCAGCAAGAAAAGGGAGGTCATAATTCCACTATACAAGACACTAGTGAGGCCCCACCTGGAGTACAGTGTACAGTTCTGGAGACCTTACCTACGTAAGGACATAGACAGGGTAGAGAAGGTTCAGAGGAGGGCAACAAAGATGGTACATGGACTGCATCACATGTCCTATGAGGACAGGTTGAAGGAACTGAATATGTACTCCCTGGAGGAGAGGAGGGAGAGAGGGGATATGATAGAGACATACAAGTATCTTACAGGGAAGAACAGGGTGCAAGAATACACTATTTTTAAGTGAAAAAGATGTTCCAGGACTAGAGGGCATGGGATGAAGTTGGAGGGAGGACGATTCAGAGGAAACGTGAGGAAGAATTTCCTCAAAGAACAGGTGGTGGACAAGTGGAACACCCTGCCAGAGGAAGTGGTGGGGGCTGAAACAGTCACGGGATTTAAGAATGCATGGGATAGACATAAAGGAATTCTGGAGGTCAGGGGTAAGGGGGCAACAGACTTCTAGGAAAACATAAACTGAACTTACAAGCTCAAATGGGCAGACTGGGTGGGCCATAGGCCCTTATCTGCTGACACTGTCTATGTATCTATGTGGACTCCCCGGTGTTGTCATCAACTGGTTTGAGTCCTTTCTTTTGGGAAGGAGGCAGAGGGTAGTGATGGGGAATTTCTCCTCCTCACCTTTCCCCTGACCTGTGGAGTTCTTCAGGGCTCGATCCTATCACCGATGCTGTTCTCGGTATACATGATGTCTTTGGGGAGAATCATCAGACAGTACAGTCTGAGCTTGCACTGCTATGCAGATAATACTCAGCTGTACATGTCTTTTAAACCAGGGGCAAGTGGTGCTGTCAAAGTGCTGAATAAATGCCTCATCGAAATCCATGACTGGATGGACTCTAACTGGCTGAGACTTAACCCGGACAAGACCAAGATTCTAGTGATTGAGCCTGTTCGCGGGTGTGATGGAGATGTCTCTGGGATATCAACAGGTTTGGTGCTGGGGTCGATACCGTTGATGGTGTCCCCTAAGGTGAGAAATTTGGTAGTGGTCTTGGATGATAAGCTGACATTTGAGACTCAGGTGTCAGCGGTCATCAAAAGCAGTTTCTACCATCTGAGGAACATTGCCTGGATTAAACCCTTAATTCCGCCTGATGATCTACCATCGCTGGTGGATACTTTTGTAACATCAAGATTCAACTACTGTAATGTTCTATATCTCAGGGTCAGTGGGGTGGGGTGGGACCTCTGCTAACTGCAGCTAGTGCAGAATGCAGCGGCCAGGCTGCTGACAGGACTACCTAGGTCCTATCATATGCCACGATCCCGCGGGGTCTGCACTGGCTGCCGATCAGGTGGCAGGTTCTCTTCAGAGTGAGCTTGCTCACCTATAAGACCCTATATGGCTCGGGCCCTGGCTACCTGTCTGACCTCCTCACTCCCATCATGTCAGTTAACTCCCTCTGTTCCTCCACTCAGGGCCTCCTGTCAGTTCTGAGGACCAGGCTGAAAACCTTGGATGAGTGCTCATTCAGCTTGGCCGGCCTGGTCCTCTGGAACTTGTTTCCAAGATCTTTGAGAGAGGCCCCTATGGTGGAGGCATTCAGGAGGGGCCTAAAGACCCCATCATGCTGATGTATTTCAAAATGCTGATTTATACATTTATTTTGCTGCTTATTTAAATTGTATTTTATTATTCTATTTTATATACTACTATCTACTGTTGTACAGCGCCCAGATCCCCTAGGATTGGGCACCTAACTAAATAAATTTTTACTTACTTAAATGTTCTCAGTTGGGGGCCATCATGCCATGACCGTGGCCTATGGTGGAGCTGGTTAACTTGTGCAGCTGTGAGAGGCAGAGTTGAGCTGAGCTGTGTTAGGAGGAAGTAGGAGCCATCAGGGCCAGGTTCAAAATTGGTGAGGGGAAGAGAGGTGAGTGAGTGAGTGCTGAGCCAAACACACAGACCGAGGGCAGAAGCAGAGCTGGCTGAGCTGGGATTCACTGAAGCAGAGGTCAGCACTTTCTGCAGGAGGGAGCTGGGGAGTGACTGTGACTGTGACTGAGACTGAGACAGGTGGGTGTCCATGAGGCCATGAGGGTCTTTATCTCATTGTCGAATCAGTCGAGAGGTCAGAAGGGCAGGCCAGCCCCAGAGCAGCCAGGAGCCTGTCAGCCAGAAATAAAAGCACACAGAAGCCAGAATCTGTAAGACATGGGATTGAACAGTCAGAAAAAGAGTCAAGAGTGTCTGTATCTGCAATAGGAAGATTCATTCTTTATCAGCCTGAGAAATGCAAAAGGTACACTTTTATTTTTTATACTCTAGTGTCCTGTCCCTCTGATTGTCAAACTGACACGTGATTTTTCCTTAAACTTATCAGCCAGGCTCAGTTATTATTCAGCAACCATACACAGGGAGGGAGGGAGGAGATGCCAGAATGAACACTCAGAAGGAAACCAAAGCATTGAATGGCCACAGCATGGGCTTTTGCATGGTCAGATAAATATAGTAAAAAAACTCAGCAGCAGACACTAAAGTCTAAAGAAATGCACAGATCAAACTGGTGACGGCATTGATTGTTGGCGATTGTGTTTTCTAACTGCCTACCCATTATTTCAGTTTGAATTTGTCATGTTAGGTTGCTGCTGCGGCATTGGATGTTATAAATGCAGCAATGAGGATGCACAGGATGTTGCTGTTGTGTGTTTTTTTTTATTAAGGCTTATTTATTGCTTGGCTGCATCCTGCAGGTATTGCAGGCACACTGTAGGTTGGCTGGCTCTAGTGTAGGTTCCTGGCTACATTTCCCATGCAAAACTGCTGCGTCGGTCTTAATCCTCCCACTGACTGACTACCACATAAAGCAAGCAGATTTAAGTATTGAATGCTTGCATGACAAGGTTCAGATGCACAGTCATGCAACCTATTCCTTATGAGATTGCGGGGGCATGGTTATTGTTGTGCATAGGGCCCATAGAAATGTAAAACCAGCCCTGGATAGACTCCCTGAAGGTGATGCAAAAGGATAGGTCATGATGGACATACAGAGCTATGCCACCACCTCACTTACTATTGTACTGTCAGAAGAGGTAGAAGAAAAAGTCAAACTAGAGTCCAGGGCTCGACTGCAGTTCTTGGGTTGCAAATATGGTGGCCAAGTGTTGTTATATATAGTCGCGGGGGGGTTGAGGGGTGGAGCCCCCCACTAAACCCTATGGAATAAATCTGCCCACCATATTGTCTGACCCAAGAACTGCAGTCCTTCTGGGTCCAGAATTCTGGAAGAGACCCAGAATTCAGATATATACAAGAGGCCAGTAGAGTGCTGGCACAGTCTGCTTGCATTTGCCACAGGAGGGATAAATAAAAAAAGGCTTGTGTTTTTTGGAGATAACATAGGTGGGGTAAGTTGTAGTGAAACTTGTTTCAATTAGTGTATTTGTTATTTAGTGAAGGGTAAATTTGAGAACAGCCAGAGTAGCCCACATTTAGGGGCCATATTATAAGAACTGTGTCTAGCCCTATATTTTGGGGAAGGGGTACTAATTATCTGGCCTGGAGCCTCAGTTAGTTGATAACTGGAAGTGGAGCTGAGTCAGATTTCTGATAGCAGGTTGGTTTTGGCTTGTTATAGAAGACCACGTTTCCTGAAAGTGCTGCCTTAAGCAGAGTCTGCCTGTCCTGCATTTGCCGTAAGAGGGACAAAACAAGGCTTGTGTTTTTTGAAGATGACATAGGTGGGGTATGTTGTGGTGAAACTTGTTTGAATTAGTGTATTTATTATTTAGTGAAGGATAAATTTGATACTATCCAGAGTAGCCCACATTTCAAGGCCATATTATAAGAATTGTGTCTAGCCCTGTAGTTTTGGGTAGGGGTGCTAATTGTCTGGCCTGGAGCCTCAGCAAGTTGATAATTGACCTCCTACAGTCAATAGTGTGCCACCAGGAAGGGAGCAGGTTCTGCATAAAAGCAGCCACTGCCAACATGTCCTGCACATTCTTGTCCTATGGGAAAGTGGAACAGGGAAGGAATGGAACAGGTGACTGGTATCATAGGCATCGGCAGGCATCGGCAGAAGGAAGCAGAGAAGTAGGGCGACTCTGCTGGTTGACTAAGGCAAGACACTTGTTCATTACTGTATAACAGTTACTGTTGGGAAGGGCAGAAGGTCAAAGGTAAGCCAAAACTGGGAATTGGAGCAACACCAATCTAGGGTAGGAGTATAAAGTGATTTAAACATGGCATAAGGGAACACACACAGAAACAAACAAAAAAGGGAAAACTAGAAACACCCTATCGGGGTAAGGGTACAAAAGTATTTTCAGGAAGCAGTCCAGAGGAAGGCAACTAAAATGGTGCAGGATCTGCATCAAAAGCCCTATGAGGAGAGACTAAAGAACCTCAATATGTACACATTGGAAGAGAGGATGGAGAGGGGGGATCTGATAATGACCTTTAAATACCGCATGGGTGTACTGTACATTAGGTATAGAAGGGAAGTATTTTTCAGAAGAAAAGGTACTCAAGAACAAGGGGACATGCTAGGAAGCTGGAGGGAGGGGTAGATTCAGCAGAGATGTGAGGAAATACTTCGTCACAGAAAGAGTGGTGGAGTCTTGGAGCAGCCTTCCAGCACAGGTGGTGGGGGTGAAAGCAGTGGTGGGGTTCAAGAATACGTGGGATAAACACAAGGAAATCTTAATGGAAAGGAAGGGGGAGGAAGAAAGAGCTGTAGATTGGGCATGGTCTGTGGTAATAGTGTAGGTAGGGAGAAATGGACCGACTGAATGGGACAAGTGGTCCTTATCTGCCATCAAATTCTATATTTCTATGTTCTGTTTCTCTGTTTCTAGTGCTGAACAATAGACTTTGAAGTAGTCAAGTTTCGGGAGACCTTTAGGGAGGGAAGATGAATATGGGGGAGGAGAGAGGGGATCAGGGTTGCATTCAGTGTCACCAGCTATGAGAAAGATAAGGAAGTGGAGCAGGAGGATGGAGTGGGACTTTAACCCTCTGGAACGAGCAGAGGAGGGAGGGATGGGGCAGTGGAGAGGGGAGGAAAGGACGCAATAGAGAAGTTCAAGGTTTAGAGAGGGGTAAGAGTAGAGCCTAGGGTGAATAGCTGGGGGAGGGGTGGGAGAAAGAAAAGGCAGGAGGAGAGTAGGATGATGGGAAAAAGAATGGTTGAGGCAGGGGAACAGAAGGGGGAGAGGGATAAGGGGTAGGGGAAGAGAGGGGAGTGAAGGGCAGGAGGTCAAAGGGGGAGGGAGAGGTCAGGGATGGGAGGAGAAGAAGGCAGAGTGGGAAGGTAAGAAATCTGGTTAGACATACTGTAAACCAGAAGCAGGTGACTTTGCCTAAGTAAATCAACAGCAGTTTCTAATACAGTGAATCAATACAGCAATTTAGCAGATTGAACAAAGTCAGCAGCAATTACTAAGACAGTCAAACAGAATGAACAAATCAGACAGATCTACAATCTAGGGGAGTAGCCAGTGACACAGCAATAAATGAGACAGTGATCAGAGCAAGCTAGGTGAACTGAATTTAAAAGTAAACTAAGCAGGTAGGTACATTACAAACTGGAAGGGTAGCTTGAGTGATAGCTATACCTGAAAACAGTAGCTGAGAGAAGACTGATTAAACTAATGTGGCAAAAGCAATTGGGGCAATAAGCTCAGAAGGTTACATAAGCTGCAGAGCAATAAAAGCTGGCTATATATTTGCTACAGAAGAACTGATGCTACAAACAGTGCAAGCTACCAGAGCTAAGGGAAAAACTTTGGCCATGTAATGCATTAAAGTGATGGTGTGAAAAAAAAACAGTGTAGACTAGAAATCACTAGCTAAAAATAAAACCAAGCAGCAACAACTGAGATATAATATATAGGATAGTGTATGGATCCTGATGCACAACAAGGCTATTCTCCAACAGAATGGTTACTATGATGACTGCTGACCTCGAGAACGCAGCTCGAGAGGTCATACATTCAGCATAGTAACCATGAGGTTGGAGATTAGCCTTGTAGTGCATCGGGAGTCATACACTTTTCTATATAGTGTATGGTGAAAAACTTTCACTTGTAATTTATGACAGTTTCAAATTCATGCAGCATTTTAAATACCATTTGTGTCACAAACAGTTGAAATCGCTGTCTGGGTTGGGATTTGAGGTTGCTATGCAGCAGGCATCCATCCTTTGATAGTGCAACGTTCGATTGGCTGCTGATCGGGTGTGGGTGGGCTTTAAAAAAAAAAAAATGGTGGCCGAACTCTTCACTTAGCAAGACGTGGTGGCCGCGAGGAGACTCTCCATAATTTTTGGATATCTGGTTGACCCTGCCTTTTAACAGTTAAATATCTAATTGATCCTGCAGTTCTTAACTGGGCAGGTTTGAGTGATCATGTTGCCAGCTGCCACAATGTTTTTTTTTTGTTTTTTTTGATACATACTTTTTGCTTCCTCTGCAGCTGGGGAGGTGGTACCTATGGTTCCCCCCCAGTCCAGCCTGATTTCACAGCCCCTGCTCAGCCCAAGCCCCAATCTCTACCCCTCTTTCTCAGGTCCTACACAGTGATACACCATGGCAGACATGTAGCCACCACTGCGGGATCTGGGGGGGTTCCCGATCAGGGGGAGCATTCAGGATTGAAGCCAAGCAACGCCACAAGGCCAGCCATCAAGTAGCATGCTGAGGTATTTTTTTCCCCTTACTCCCTATGCATGGCTGTGCAATGACGTCAACACACACAGAGACTGTAGGCATCAGCCAAACACATCCCCAATGTGGTCCCAGCGCCAGTAGTTCCTCCGGTCTCCACCAGAGGTCACTACCATGCCGGGATGCCCTTGAATCCCCCCCCCCAAGCGAGAGGAGAGCTGTCCACTGGACACTCAATTCTGCTCCCTCCCTGCTGACCCCCAGTACCTGGGCTCATTCCCGAACCCAGGTCGCTGGCGTGACGTGAGGTGTGGCGTCCAGCACCTCAACCCTCAGCACCACCGGGCCGGCTTGGCTGCCACAGTGTTATCTGGTTGAGCCTGCCATTTCTGCTGCATTAGGTGTTGTGTGACGTCAGTAATGCAGCAGAATGAAAAGTCATTCTTCTGCACTGAGGATGTCACTACTGCAGCAGAACATCATTTTACACTTAACTGATCTCAGTGGAGAACAACATTCCACCATACACTAGGCAGGTATTGCCTACAGCTTGGATGTCAGCAGATCTTAGAGACACTGGAACATTTGTTTTTGGATGTGCTTGTATTTCAAACCAATGGCACATAATTGCAGTATAGTCAGAGGAGCCCCTTTTTGACAAAAGGTCTTGTAACACCTTAATATATGGAATACCAAAAGGGGAATGGGACAAGTTCCACCCAGGGACTTTCAGACTATTAACTAGCTGGTTTCAAGTGACGCATTTGGCAAAACAGGTGCCAATATGTGCTGCAGCAAAAAGCAGTGCAGCTGCCACGTTTTCTGAGTAAAACTGACACAGAGGTATTGTCAGTTTATAGAAAAGAAGTAGCATTCCTCCCTTTCTCTATACTGTTTGACTGGTGGAGGAAGACACCTTGGGTTTGCCAGAATGAAAATCAGGCAAGCAAATATATTATTATCTACCTTTTTCCCTATTGGGTTTCATTTGTCCTGATCTGGACCATCTTTTTCTTTTTTTATTTGCTAACTTTCTGTAAATATGTGTCACAGTTTTCTTCCCTTTTTTATGGCTGCATGGGCAGAGCTCCACAGACATATTGCATGTAGCAGTGTCAGTGGCTCAGTAGGTAGCACATTCTCCTCTGAGGCCGGGAGATCAGAGGGCTGTGGGTTCAGTTCCCACATCTGGTACTTGGGTTAATATCCCAGTACTGACACTGTAGTGCAGCATGAGAGGGGTGCTGCACGTCTGAGGTGCCGTCTTTCGGATGAGACGTTAAACCGAGTTCCCATCTGCCTGGATTGGTGGTAGTTTAGGTGGATGTTAAAGATCCCATGGCACTTATCAAAAAGAGTAGGGGAATTTCCCCAATGTCCTGGCCAAATTTCCCTCATTCACTAAAAAAATACCACCAACAGCTTACTCTGGTTCAAGGTCAGTTGGCATTCATCTGTATCCCCTTCCCCCGGGTCATGTCTGAAAATAGGCAGGATTTGTCTAGTGCACTTACCCGGTCAACAATAAATAAATATTGCTACAGTCCTTTGTAGGACCACTGTGGAAGCATGTGACCAGATTGCTGTCCCACATGCTTCCACAGTGCTCTGGCACAGGTCCACTCGTTGTGTTTATGCATTCCTTCCCCTCCGCTGTCCGCATGAACCCACCCACTTCACAGGGCACTACTTTTCACTCCGCAACTGCAGGAGTGACGGCTGCCTTGCCCAAGATGGTCACTGATTCAAACTGTGCATGTGCAAGTATCAGTTCTGTGCAGTTCTGTCATCACCGCCATCCTGAGCATGGCAGACTCCGGCCCAGTGAAAGCTCATAAAAGCTTTGAGCAGCTATATCGGCTTTGACCAGAGTTTGTTTCTTTAGTGGAATGTTTTCTTTAATTTTTCTTTCAAGGTCATGTCTTTCTTTGAGCTTGTGAGTTGTTTGCATTATTGTTTGGTTTCAATGAATCTATTAAAAAAGAGTCCCTTACTCTTCACCATCACTGCTGGTAAGACAGTTTCCTCTCTAGAGATCCTCTCTAGTTTTGAATTTGTTGCAGAGCCTGTATCATTCAAACCAAAGGGGGAGAGATACAGTTTTAGAGTTTCCCACAACATGAATATATCACCCCAGTGTTTAAAACAAGTGAGAAACAGATAGCCCCCACCACCAACACCACTACCAGGACACTTGGATAGAAACTCAGAGGGGAATTTATTTGCATAAACCGATTTTTTGGACTTTGAGAATCATCCCCGGATGGCACAACTGGCTACACCTAATATGAGGGAGGCTTCCAATAGGCCTGAATTGAGACCTGGGGAAGGAGGGTCAGGAAGGCCTCTCCATACTACAGTTCCATAGAATCCAGTACCACATATAAACTCCTCAAATACAGAAGGGGATGATGCCCGACCCTCCACAAGCATGGATGAACCCTAAGAGGAGTGCAGCCATCCTCGTGCAGGACAAAGGTGTTATGGCCATTTTTTAAAACCCTTGGCACAGTCAGCCAAGAGACATAAAACTGTTAGGCTTAGCAGTTGGGGGGAGCATGGAAGAGATACTGGATAGCACTTTCGCAGCACACTAATTTCTGAAAGACTACGGGTTTTCAAGCAACTGTACTTTATGCCTTGATACTTTCATCTGAGGACATAATATATGACATCAGTTTAAAAAAACAGTGCTTGGGAATGTTTCTGATCAAGATATCACAAATCAAAAAATACTCCACTGTGGTCTTCACTTACTGCCATACCCCTAACTAAACCTGCTTTCAAACCTATACCTGTATTGTTTAAAAATGAGGGTGTAAGCATAGTTGATGTTTTGTACTGGTAAAGACAACTCTGTGAAGTTGTGGGTAGTCCTGAGCCTATCTTAGATTTGGAAAATATAGGGACAGGGTGGCAAATGAGAATATGCTTGCCACACACAGAAACTAATCTGCAGTTCCTCCCCAATAGCTTCTATCTTGGAAAAGTCCATGGAATCATATTCTGCCAAGGGCAGCCAAAGACATGCTATAGATTTAGGTCACAGACACATCTGAGCAGCGTATGTGACACTATTCACTGCAGCCCTTGCACAGAGTTAGGTCATCTGAATGCACACTGTAACATCGGGATGAAATGTAATCTGTGAAAGAACAGTTATTCGTATGCAGCATGTATATGGGCCTCATGTAATAAAGATGACCCCATGGAACAGGTCAAGTAGGAGTTTTATGTAAACAGGGCACAACATTTGGGTCCCAAACATAACTCCTACAGACCCTCAAATCCCTCCCCAGTCCAGGGCCCCTGAACCTGCCCACATTGATCTAGATAAAGACCAGAATGAGGTGGCACCCCCAAACACAGAACTTATTCCTGTGGATCTGGCTTTCTCCCAATCCATAGGAAAACAAAAAGACTAGACAGAAGTAGAAGTGCAGGAAGCCCTCACAGAGGCACTTTCCTCTGATTGAGAAGGCCATGCCCATCTCCTCAAAATATCAAACCTGAGTATACTCACAAACCTAGCTTAAAACTGTCACCACAGGAATCAAATGAACCATCCTTGTAGGCTAGAAATTCAGATTCTCTGGCTAAAGTCCAAGACATACCCCACCACCACCACCACCACTGTCACTGAGAACTTACAGAGGGTTAGCCATAGAAGTCACCTCAGGGGTCAGCCTAAATCCAAAGTACAGAAGCAGGCCTAGTACTGCTAGAAAACAGGTTTGAAGCTTTAGCTGACAATAAAGAATGGGGTGATGCTGGGGAAGAATTTCACTCTTCCTCTGTACTTTCCTCACAGCCTGACCTCTCTTCAGGCATTAAGAGAATGTCCACAGAAATCCAGATGATAAAAAAAGGAAAAATAGAGTAGGGAAAGGGGAAAAAGAAATAAGAATGGGGATGTGGAGTCTGCTGTTATTGCTTCTCTTCCAGCGTAATAGGTAACCACAGATTTTTAGTCTCGACCTTGAATGTTAAAAGCATTTTTAACCAAACCCAAAGGATTACCACTTATAGTATCTTAAGGCTAGTGTAACCCCACCTCTAGGGTGCTTACCTTATTTATTCCCTTTTGACTCCATCAGCTTGGCGCTCCCAATTTCCTCCATTCCCTCTGCTGGTGCCCCAGATCCCCTGTGCGGCCCTGTATATAACTTCAGCCCATTTCGGACTTAAAATTCAAGTCATGAGCCACTGGCATTTTCTCCATGTTGCCAGTGCTCGTGCATGGTGAAGGTGTGTTTTGTTATGCCGACCGCTAGATTTGTGGTAAAACAGGCAGCATTTTAGAAGTCCCGGTGCCCCTTCTCAGCTCAGTGGGGGCTGGTGACACTAAGGAGGCAAGTAAGAAGCCTGATTGCTTTTAAACTACAGAGTTTCCTTGGGGACATAAACCAGGGCTCATAAATATTAAAATGCCCTCTTGAATATTAATGAGGGAGCTTCCTGGGGGGTTTGTGTTTTGGCGGCAGCCAAAATACTAAGAATTACTGTCCAACAGTGGGCTCATTTGAGAGGGCACAAAAAGGGCTATCAAACTGTGGGGTTACTGCAAAGAGCTCTTCCCTTGGCTGCACCAAAACTGTTAAGGAGAAACAACATGAGAACTGCTCTCGTACTGAATGAGGGCCACCATGTTCTTGATGCTTTAGCCCCTGTCAGCAGCCAATCAGGTGTCTCAGCACCTAAAGTTGAACCCGAGGAATTCTGGGAGAGGGAGTTTTATTAATTCAAGCACCTAAATCATGCCCCAATGAACAACCAGGAAATACTGATCTCTGTGGTTATTGATGATTGATTGGCTTGAACAGCCAGTCAGGAGGTTGGATTCCCAAGAGAAAACCCAAGGACTTTCTGGGAGTTCTTCAGTCTGTTCCCAGGCTCTTCTCGAGCTAGTAGGATCCTGTGTGAGTGAAAGTGGACTTTCAGAGGCCTTGCTCAGATCTCAGATGGACATTACCACTATGGGAAAAAAAGTTCCAGAGGAAAAGACAGCATGAGAGACTGGACTGATACTGAACCTCTCCAGGTACTGTGAGCTGTGTTGCCTTGAAGGGAAAAGTAGCTGCTGCACAGACCCTGCACTGGTTGATTGACTGTTACACAATTTGGGACTTTACTTAAAATCATGAAGAGGCAAAGTGTCTCTGGTGTAGGGTGCTAGCCCAGTTCTGTGACTTCGCTGTGTGGACTGAACTGAGTGGCTGAGAGCTGTGTCCCAGCAGAAGCAGAAAGGAATCTTTTGTGAACAGTTAGAACCAAAAGCATTGAAGTGAACAGGGGTTTGTCTGGTTCCGAATTTCCCCTGCGTTTTGCTATAGTCTGAGAGCAAATCGGAGGGCTAGCATCCATTGGCACCCTGGTACTGCTGTTTATTTGGAAGAACTGCCTCATTACAAGTGACTTGGGAAGCAAGTGCAGGGACTGCAGAGGCTCCTACTCCTTGGGAGTCCTCACCCAGAGACAGGGAGGGAACTAACTGACCCCTTCCAAGTGGGACCTACTGTCTCAGGAGGTCACCATCACTTGCTGAGGTGCTAGGGTAATTATGACCCTTGTTGGGAGCCAGGCTGTGGAGCCACTCCCGCGGGACTGGGCCTTCTGGGGCTGGTGTGGACCTGCCCTTGAGCTCTGCAATGGGCCAGAAGTGGCTGAAGGTGACAATCAGCCAGACCTTCAATCAAGAGGACAAGCTGCAAGACCTTCAAGCAAAATTCACTCTGCTGAGGAAACCAAGATGATCCTCTTTCCTTCCCACAGCAGCACGAACTGAGGGCGCTCCACACTCCAGGATATCAGGAAAATTGGCAGCCAACACACTGCTGAGGTCTGCAAACTGTGAGTACCTAGGACCTGGTTCCTGGACCTTGTTACAGGGAAGTGTGATTCTAAATTTAAGCATTTTTCAAAACTTCCAGGTCCCAAATAGCTGCCCAGCCCACAGCAACATCCAGGCCTGCACCAAGTGGGTACTCCCAGGGACTTCTTAGGGTAACACTGGTATCAGTGGGGGTGGGCAACTGGGAGTTAGACTGGCCTACAGGCCCTTATGTTACTGTTTACCAATTTTGTCCCGAACTTCTTTTCCTCCCACAGCTATCCCTGTTCCAAGTACCCCTTTCCTACCCCTTCCCCTTAATAAAGCTGTGAGATAATTGTTGGAACTGCTGTGTCCAGAGAGGTTCATTGCATTGACTTTCTGAAAGTCTATGATATCTGGTGGGAAAAGGTTGTTGGGGATCCAGTGTGCAGAGTGGTTGGTCGGGGTGGTGGGTAGGTGCAGTATCCCAAGGGCTGTATCACCCAGTCACTTGACCCACTTATAATCTACTCTGGGTGGAGGCACCATGCTATTATTTATAACTTTGGGAAAGAACCCCCAATTGCTACCGTAGCAGGACCCAGAACCCTTAACCCATACCAAGGACAACAGGGGTAGTAGCCCACTGGCACATGGTTCCTGGGTTACACTAGGTTGTGACATTTGCTTTCTTCAAGACAGCAGATTAAGGTCACAAGCGGATACAGAAAAAGCTTGAAGGGCATGGGCTAATGACCCCTCTTTCTAGTCTATTGGGGAAGATAAATATTCAGTGGTTGGCACCAGCTTCAAAACATTAAAAAATAAATGGCCCAGATTCAATACAGTAGAACAGCAAATTTAATACAGGAGCAGAAATGTGGGACCCAAGGGAAGAAAATTCATACCAATCCATTTACAGATTGCAAAAACATGATAGAAAATAGGAACATTAAAGAACTAATTGACCAGGAAGGAAATAAATTAGTGGATTCACAAGATACTGTAGTCTTATTTTTGTCTCAAAACATGTTGAATCCACATTCAAGGAACCCACACCTAGGCAATGGAATGGGGGACTTCTCATTAGACCTAGAAATCCCTGATCTATTGAAGGAAGCTATTACAATGTCTGCCAAAGCATTACAGCAGACATCCCCTTGTCTATGTTTCTCCCTTGGAACCTGTAGGCAAGCAGGTAGAGTTCCAACCTCAGGGGTAGAGGCTCAGCCCTGGCACCACCTCCCGGGGAGGAAACACTAGGGCTGCCCACAGGGTATGGGACTGGTCCTTCCTGTAGCAGTCAATCCAGGTAGCAAGGCAGCAGGATTCCTCCTTCCACAGCCATGGACTCTTATCAGTTGCAGGCTACAGAACTGGGTGGCATGGCCAGTGGAGCTGAGGTTCCCAGTGTTGTTTGGCACTATCTCAGGCAGCAGAGGACAGCCATTTTCATCAGTACCCCTCCCACTGCTCTCTGGCTGTTGGAACAGTTTTGTGAACAAATGAATCAGTTGACAGTGAAAGGACCACTTGGTGGCTGTCACTGAGGGGGAACTGTTTGGAAATGAGTGGTGATCATGTGGTTTTGGTATCTCTGAGCAGAGAAACCAGCTACACTCCCTGTAACTACCATGTTCAGCAAGCTTGACGCAATATGCTGCCTAGGTTTCAGATGGGTGTCCAATTAATATAAAAAAAAAATGCTGATCACCACAGGGAAGGCAGGATTGGCCACGTACTTGTCAGCTAGTGCCTACCTCTTAAGCATGAAATCCTTTGTCCCTTTTGGAGAGGCACACAGGGATGTATTTTGGGGATTTAAATGAAGGAAGGTGGTCATACAGAGAACCTTCAAGGTCTGGAAGGTCCACAAAGGTTGGGATATGTGCCATACCAAGCAGTCAGAACCCCAGCGCCCAATTTCGCCGGCGATTCTTTAACAGGTGTGTGCAGCCCTACCAGCAGTTTGCTGGTCTGCATGTGAGGCCACTTTGTTTTAAGACCACATTTGCCCTGGCATTTTGCAGGACATTTCAGGTCTCCAAATATGTGCAAATTGTATAAACTGGGGCTGCAGCAAGTCTGTCAGATGCAGAGGATGGCTATTGGTACAGCCCCTGGAGAATGGGCTCCTGTTAGAACTTTACAAACATTTACGTGACAGTATCTCTGAATATTTACCAGAGGTGTACAGCTACATACTGTCCAAATAGGTAATTGGAAACAGCATGAAGAATGGCATCCTAATACATATTTATTTAGAAAAGGAGAAAGAAGTGATATAGTGAACTGGGGGACCCCTATGTTTACTAAATACAGACCTTAAAATCTTGACCAAAATTCTGACATCCAGATTGACAAAAAGTTACATCCCTAATGATTAGTCCCTCTCAGGCTTGTTTTGTACTAGAAAGTATATTTTTGTTAACTTGTTATCAAGAGAAATTGTGAAACGGGCAAATACAGGATTATCTAAAGGCCTTCTTTTGTTCCTGGATCAAAGGAAAGTGTTTGATGCTGTTTCACACAGATTTTTATTCACAGTTTTGAAACAATATGGTATCCCAGAATCCTTTAGGTCTTGGGTTATATGTCTGTACAAGACTGTCTCTGTCACCCCACTCATAAATGGTTGGTTGGGTAATGTACATCAGGTTCACAGGGAGGTAAGGTAGGGCTGCCCTCTGAGCCCAATTTTGTATCTTTTCTTTCTGGGCCCTGTTCTCAGGGAAGCTGATTAGAACACTAGAGTACTCACACAATTCCCTCAGAAGAAAGGCTGGTCCCCACAGCAGTCCTGGCATATGCAGATGATGTCTGCCTTTTGGTAAATGATTCTGCTGTGGGGAAGCAGCTATTTCCATTTTCAGAATTTTTCCTCGGTATCAGGGCCAAGCAAGACTATATCCAAAAGAATCACCCTCCCTTGGAGAATCAGTCCCAAATAATGTGTCCAGTATACCAGTCACCATGGAACCTATCCAAATTCTAGGTGTTAAATTTGGTTCTATTAATATGGCATCCCTTAACTGGACTGAGATGCTGGATAAGGCAGAACAAATGGTAGTTACATGGAATAAATATCCCATGTAAACAAAAAAAGAGAGAGCATATACAAATGTCAAGACTTTCCTGGTATTGATTTTTTGTATATATAAACTATGAGTTCCCCTTTCCTGTTCATCTGGAATCAAAACAATACAGAGTTTTTTCAAATTGTTGTGGGGTATCCACCTGGGCCCCATTAAGAGGGCCCATAAATAAAGGGATATTAAGGAAGGTGGACTCCGGGGCCCAATTCTCAAAGCGTCCTGCATGACACAAGGAGCTTGCATCAAACTGAATGATGCAAGCAGCAGTTTGTGTCAAGAATTGTGCAGAGAGCAGTTCTCAAGCACAGCATATAGAAACCACAGGTTGTGTGCACCAAGGGGGTCTTGTGCCATCCTTGCAGCACATACAAGGGTGCGGCATGGTGCAAGGAGGTTTGTGCCACGGCAATGCCCCACCATCCCCTTTTTTGGCATTCGCTAACATGTGCAGTGCCGAGGAAAAACAAACACTGGCTAGACCAGCCAGGGCTGGTCTAACGGTCCATGCACCACAGGCAGAGCCCTCCCTGGGCAGGAGGGTACATGAAGGGTGGCTGAATAATCACATATTAAATACAATACCCACTGTGGAATACTGGGGCAATCATACCAAGATTCAATACATGTCCAGTGCAGCTGTATATTGTCACTGTCATCTAGCCATGTAGGTATGCTATTGATTTGCTGATGGTACCCTTCCTACTATGTTCATTTATACAGACATTTGCAGCAACTGATTATACATCTGTGTTGTTTAGATGTTCATAAGTGACACTTGCCCAAGGGTTCCCAGTAAGGTACTTATGTTGTCCTGCTCAAAATAGAATGGTAACATTACAGTTACCAAGGATGTTCTACAGCTAGTAAGATTACCCAGTGTGTGTGAAGCCCAGACAGGACAGTGCCCCAGTTAACCCATTTAATATCCTCATCATATAATAACATTCCATCAAATACCTTGTGTGCTGCAAGTCCCTCTAATTTATAGTCCATATTTGGAGTGGCCTGTTACTTGAGTGGTACGGATATTGGTACATGGATTGTATACACATTTATGTATTCTCAGGCCTGGGTATGGATGCCATGCTGCAAATTACCAGGTATTTCTCTCCCTCACAGGGTGCCAGCTGGCCATGCCCACAGCTTGCAGCAAACCATTCCAATGTGCTGTCTGTTTGGGGCATGGCCACAGTTGCCGCGAACTTTGGGACTTTGCCGCTGAGACCCAACCCAACTAAGAATTGTGCACAGGGTCCCTGGCACACTGTGCTTTGACACAAGCTACCTTTTGTCTCAGCTTGCATCAGTCTAAGGTCCCTTTGAGAATTGAGCCCCAGATGTTAAACCCCTGTGGCCTTTTTCCTTCTTATATTTCTTTTTTGTAACCTATGAGGTCATAATGCCCCTAATTTATGGGCCTGTTTTTCGCCTCCATCTGTGGATTCCTTCTCACATCCTGGACAGAAAGCTCATTGAAAGTAGTATGGAAAAGCTCATAATTTGAAAATGACTAGGTGGAAAATATTGCACCAAAAGGTAATACCAGGTTCTAGGAAAGTTATATTTCTCTATTTTGCAAACAGCCTTTTTCTTAGACCTAGTTTACATGACAGCACCACAGATTAACCCAGATGATTACTGAGCAACTCCTTGATAGAAGAATCATGAGTAAAATGTAGGCTGTTGTATGGTTGTCAACACATGGAAGGTTACAGGTCAAAGGCAATGTGAAGTATAAGAGCATTTCTGAAAGAGTATACCCAAGACCTGATTGTATAGAACAAGAAGAATCAATGGAGCATTTGTTTTTTCTGTGCACGTATACAAAGAATATCTGGAATATGCTAGGAAAAAGGTGGGAGGAGTACTCTGTCAGCCATATGACACATGAAGCTTTAGTCTTTGTGCAGTTATCGCACATAAAAATGTAAAGGTCCCTAAAGTACCTCATTTGTTGTATAAGTATGCTTGAAATGGTCCATCTGGCAGATTCACTGTCAATATGTTATTCAACAAAAGGAAGTGCCTCTGAAGGTTCTGTATGAAAAGGTTGAGAATGAAGTAAACACCATAAGAGATAGTAAGTTTAAACACCTATCACGGCAGCAGTTTTCAGCATTATGGTCAAGCATTAAATGGAAGTAAACACTAACAGCAAATCTGAGAGCTTAATCAAGTAGATCTGGTTATCAGTAACTGTATTATTCGATTTATCCCATTGTAAATATTATCCTGGAAGTATACTGATTATACTATGTACATGTTTTTGTTTTAGTGATGTTAATTTGGTCAGGATGTAGTATAAGTACACTTTCGCATTATGTGTATTGTAATGTTTTTTTTTTTCCTGTTGATATGTTTAAATAACGAATTCCCCTACTCTTCATCAATAAGTACCATGGGATCTTTTAATTCCACCTGGAGAGGGACCTAGGTTTAACATCTTATCTGAAGAATGGGGCCTCAACAGTGCAGCACCACTCTCATACTGCACTACATTGTCAGTAATGGGTATTATCGCAAGTACCTGATATGTTGCTAGAACCCATTACCTTCTGGTCTTCCAGCCCCAGAAGCAAGCATGTTACATACTGAGCCACTGACACTCTGGGGCCAATTCTCAAAAGATTTGCGGCACCACAGCAGACTTGTGGCAGGGTGCTTGACCAACTTGTGAGTTCCATCAAACATTGCGGCAAGCACGACTCCAAAAGATGCTTGTCGCAAAAGCCCTACCACAAGTCCAGAATGCAGAATGCAGGGAGTTAGACCACCTACTTCGTGGTCTAGCATTGCATCCAGGATTACGGCACTTGTGCCAAACCTTTGGCGCAAGGTGTCGTAATGTGGGTACACTGTCACAATTGCAGCAGCCCTTCTGGAATCAGTTTGGGTTGCATCCAAGGGGCTTTAGTGCAACTGCATCCTACTTTGTGGTGGATGCAGGGCTTGCAGCAAGTCCTGCCTACCCCTTCTAGAATCCGTCCCTCTGTGTTTGCAAGGAGTGAAAACTAGACTGCCGGAACCGGATCAGATTGGATTGGTAAAAGCTGGAACAGCAAAATTCATGCAACTTAGGCCGGAACTTGCAAGTCTGGCTTTACTGATCTGGTTCAGTACAGTTCTGACAGTCCCATTTTAGCAAGACTAGCCAAACTGAAATGCATCCTCTTGATTTCAGTGGGGTCCATATTAGCACTAAGAAGATTGTCATAGGCTGAAGTCCCACACAAAGAGCTTGGACTAAGCCAGCCCTGTGGCACTGAGGGTTCAGCACTGGACACCACACTTCACGTCATGCCGGTGACCCGGGTTCGGAAATGGACTCAGGTCATTGGGGATTGGCAGGGGAGGAGCATGATTGAGCATCTGTAGGATGGATCTCCTCTCCTGGGGAGGGTGGGTGGTGTGTGCTACAGTTCTAGTGGCTCCCAGTGGAGCATCACAACTTGCAGCAGCATATACATGGGGTAGGGAGGTGTCAGCGGATGTTCTGCGCACAAGTGCAGGAGTGTGCCCATCGTACACTGGATGTCATTGCACGTCTGTGCCCCTGGGAACACTGGAACATGGAAAAACCCTGGCACCCAGGTAGGCGATGGTGGGTCCACTGGACAGCCCCCGTGCTCAATGCCAGGTCACTCCCAGCTGGTCTCCAGCTCTCCTCCACACTCTGATCACCCCCACTAGATTCTAGATAGAGTGCCAGAGGAGTTGGTGGTCCCAACTCTGGAGGCTCAGAGCCTGGGAATTGGGGGGGGCGGTAGTTGTGGAGGAGAGATCCTGGGACAGAGACTTGACCTGGAGAGGACCTCAGGCAGAGCGGGAACCGGCCAGTCCGAGTTACCACACCTGAGAGAGACCTAAGGGGCCAGTGAAAGAGGAGCATAAAGAGAGTTGGAAAAAAAAAAGGAGGTTGGACTAACTCACAACACCTGCTGATGGCTGACGAGGCGAAACTTAATGATCCCATAGCAGTTTACAAAACAATACAACCATCAGACATCACTTCCCTGCCCAAAGCTACCAAAGAGACCTTACTCTAGAGTAAGAGGTGCACACAATAACCTACCATAATGACAGCAAAAAAAAATAAATGGACAACTCACTAGACAAAGCTGAACCTTAGGCTGGTTGCATATCAAAAATAAGCGGTTACTGCAGATTCTTTAGCTGTATAGGTAATTACAGCATGCAAACACCACTCGATGGTTGAATGTTACATCCAAGGTGTTTGCAGGTTATATTTACCTATGCTGCAGAAGAATCTGCAATAATGTTGTATTTACCTATGCTGCTTAAGAAGCTGCAGTAACGTACTTATTTTTTAGTAGGACCAGATCAGGCATGTGAGTAAGAGAGTTGCAAAGTTTTCCTTTGTCCACAAATTGTAGGCAAAGGGTAAAACCTCTAAAATAAAACTATCTAGAAAACTTTATGTCAGCGTAGGTGAGCTTATGAAGTCCTCATTTATGTCATATTGTGTAGAGATATGATCACATTCTTTTCATTTCAGGACAGAAAAAGGTAGAGCCATTTGTTAGAGGAGGAGCTTTTTACAACAATTGCTTAAAAGAGAGTGCATTGGATGGTATGGACAGGAGCTGGAGAATGGCCAGAATTGAACATGAGACTTGATCATGCCCTTTATTAAAAAAAAAGTAAGCAATAACATATTACAGGGTGTGCAGTTATTGGGTAATTACCACACACCCCCTCAACTCCATGGATTGGTGGCATGAGGTATTAGATGAGTACCCTTCAAACATGGGTTGTGGGGAAAGTGTGGTAATTACCTAATAACTGCAAGCCCTGAAGTGTGTTACTGAATTTGTAACATGGCACCAAAATAATAAAAAAAAAAAAAATGAAATAAATCTTTAAATTTACGAATAAATAAATCTTCATCACTGATAAATCAGTTCTCATCCCAAACAGCTAGGCTTGCCCCATCAAAGAGATTGTTCATGTTGTTAGTTGAATTTGTTTTTTGGTTTTTTTCAATTGTCAATTACTAAGAATTCCAAAGCAGTGTGGTTTAACATTTGCAAGGCATTTTCTGGCCAAGTGTGGTTACTGGTCAGTTACTGCATAGGTCTGGACGGCTATTGACCAATGAGATTACTGGATTTTCTTTCTTTTTTTTTTGACCACTGTATAATGTGTAGTCTTATGATTGTAAATGCTGTTAATTGCAACATCTGTGCTTTTTGTCCACTACCTGCATCCATGTTGGATTGGGTTCAATTTTGAGGCCCCCCTGGGTATGTCGGTTCCTGTGAAGTTGGTCAGGTACCGCCCATTGCGGGACGTGGTCCCTGAAAACCTGATGGCGGTTATTGACCTCTCGTTGTTGGATGAGTTCTGCACTGATCCTGAGCAGTTGGTAGTGGCCTATAATAGGGCCATATCGGCAGCCCTCGATCAGATTGTGCCTGTCCATGTTCTCCCCCTTCCGCTTCACCCCGGTGCTCTGTGGTTTGACGGAGCTCTGAGAGGGTTGTGGAGGATGGGGCGTAGGTTAGAGCATCATTGGAGGAAGACAGCCGCTGATGCCGACCACCTTATTTTACTAGAGCATTATAAACTCTACCAAACAGAAATTTCCCATAAGAAGGCAGAATTCCTGTCCAGGGAAATTTCTGTCACACGGAATCGACCAGCCTAGCTCTTCAGAACCGTTGACAGACTGTGCAACCCAGCCTGTCAGCAGATCCGTCGAGTTTTTATTCAAACTGACTGTGAGGAGGTCGCTTGATTCTTTGCGAATAAGGTTGAAGACATCAGGAGGGAGTGCCTCCAACTTCATTCTAAGCGTGTTGCCGTTGATCGGTGCCCTGTCGCAGAGCCTGGAGTTTCCTAGAGTGCCTTTGACCTGCCAGACTTCGTAGATACTATGAGGATTGTCCAGGAGATGCATCCCACATGCTGTAGTTTAGACCCCGGCCCTACTTACCTGATCTTGGGTTGTAGTGAGATCATCGGCCCAGTCTTAGCTCATATTATCCGGTGCTCTTTAGATATGGGAGTGTTCCCTAGCTCCCTGAAGGAGCGGTGGTGATCCCCCTTCTGAAAAAAGCTTCTTTAGACCCGGAGAACCTAGCAAACTACAGGTCAATCTCTAACCTCCCTTTTGTGGGGAAGGTTATTGAGAAAGTTGTGGCTGCTCAATTGGATAACCATTTAACCATCCATAGTTTATACGAACCTCTCCAATCTGGTTTTAGTAAGAGGCATAGTACTGAGACTGCTCTGGTTCAGGTGCTCAATGATCTCCTGATGGCGAGAGATCAGCGACACCATTCTATCTTGGTTCTCCTTGATCTATCCTCAGCTTTTGATATTGTTGATCTTGGGGTTCTGCTCGAATGCCTGAGGTCCATTTGTGGGCTGTTGGGTACAGTCCTCAGATGGTTTTCATCTTTCCTCGCAGGGAGAACGCAGAGAGTAGTCTTGGGTTTGTTTTCATCTGGGGCCTTCTCTCTACCATGCGGGGTGCCTCAGGGCTCGGTGCTGTCCCCCATGTTATTACAGTATATATGCTACCCCTCGGAGACATTGTAAGATGGTATGAGCTGAGGTTTCACTGCTATGCTGATGATACCCAGCTCTACCTGTCTTTCGCACCTGACCAGGTTGGTGCTGTCTCGGTACTGAACAACTGCCTCACAGAAATCCAAGACTGGATGAATTCCAGTGGTTTAAGGTTGGACCCAGGTTATATGGTAGAGGGATTGAGGACTGGGCTTCCCTCCGGTTTAGTCCTGCGGGAGGACCAGATCCTCACCTCTGAACGGGTGCGTAACCTGGGAGTAGAGCTTGACATTGGTCTGACCCTTTGACATCAGGTGTCTGCAGTCATCAAGCTGGCCTTTTTCCATCTTAGGAACATTGCCGGGATTAGGCACCTTGTTCCACCCAGTGACCTACCGGTCTTGGTCCATGCCTTTGTGACATTGCGCCTTGATTACTGTAACTCCCTTTACCTAGGGCTTCTTGGGGTTGATATCCACCGCTTGCAGCTAGTGCAGAATGCGGCAGCATGTTTGTTGACTGGGGCTTCCAGAAGATCACACATTACCCCTGTGCTGCACACTCTGCACTGGCTGCCAATACAGTGGCAGATCACCTTTTAAGTGGATCTTTTGACCTACAGAGCCCTACACGGTTGGGTCCTGATTACTTGAAAGAGCTCCTGGTGCCTTACACCCCTCTACGACAGCTCCGCTCAGCTGATGAGGGGTTGCTGGAGATTCCAAGGGTAAATTTGAAGTCATCTGGTGCTCGTGCCTTTGGATTTGCTGCACCTACCCTCTGGAATTCTCTGCCCCATCAGCTCCGGGAGTGCAGGACGGTGGGGAGTTTTAAGCAGGCACTTAAGACTTTTTTATGGGAAAAGGCGTTTCCTGTTTTATTCTGATTTTATATTGAATGTATTTAAATATGTGTTTGTGTTTGTATTTGCTGTACAGCACCTTGAGATTTTGAAAGGCGCTTAATTAAATACATTTTATTATTATTATTATGTTTTGTCTTTTTGTTTAGTTCTGTGTTTTATGTATCTCCCTTCCCCATTTTTCTTATGTTTAATTGTTGTTTTTTTGTTTGTTTTTTGTAATCATCTTTCCAGTTTTTTTTTTGACTTTACAGATTATCATATCAGATACGTTCAATGACTAAAACTTACTGACTTATCAGGCATTCTGTTCTTTTTTTGACAAGTGAGAGATAGCAATGTACTCAATTATTTTAATCAAAAGTTCTGTAAATGTTCACATTTTGTGCTTTTGCACATCTACATTTATGATTTTATTGGCCTCTGGGGTCCTCCTGCTACTAAAATGTTTCTGATCCTTTTTGATAATGCTTTATTGAGGGGATCTGTTTAATCAGTATAAAGGTGATAGAATATTGTTGCTATGTGTATATATTGACAGTTGAGAAAAATTATAAAAATGATACCAATCTTATAGAAAACACACATTGCACATACCCCAATAATGCAAAGCATCATGGAACACATATGCAAATGCCCACAAATTAATTTGGACTGGCTCAATTTTAAGCAGAACTGAATGGTGCCAGATGGCCTCACAATACAATCAGCAAAGACTGAGACAGCAGAGACAGACAAGTGTTTTGTCCTCATTTGGACTCATCAGTGAGCCATATCTGTACCTCAGCCAGGGAGAGATAGCCAGCCACCCTATAGAGAATCTTGTTGGTTTGAGTCATGGGCAGCCCAAAGTGTAAGCCCAAATTAATTCATGGGTATTTGCATATGCTTCCCATGATGCTTTGCATTATTGGGGTATATGCAATTTGTGTTTTCTTTAAAATTTGGCTGCATGGCCAATATTCTCTGGGATAACCCTTGCCCCAGTGCATTTGCTCTGGGGTTCTTTTGTTGTTGCCAATATTATAGACGCATATACCACACCAGTGGTGAATTTTTTATTTATTTAGTTGTTTAACCAGGAATAGCACACTAAGCTGAAAGCTTTTTTACAGGAGCGACCTGGGAGCATAAGGAGGTTAAGTGACTTGCTCAGGGTCACACAATATGCAAGTGGAAGCTGTGGGATTCAAACCTAGGTCTGTTCTGCTGGATGTCACCAAAATTTGTAGTTCAGAGCCTTAGACCACTGCGCTATACTGCCTCCTTACTTCAGTTGAAGTAAATACATTGGGTAAATAAATCCTGTCATTTTTGGATACATATTTTCACTAAGAGCACAATTTATTTAACTTGGAACATGATTTATTTCACTTAGAACATGTTATTTCCACTTAGAATCTTGAAATAGAACACAGAGGACAATGGCCAGATAGAGAATTTACAATGGAAAGAAAGATAGTTTTAAGCTAAAATAAAGTAAAGCTCTTGTAAAAGCATTACAAATGTTGTGGTATATATCAAATCCATAATGAGTTGAAGTAGAACAACACAATAATAACTGGCTTAGACTTTTTCCCATAGGGAAACCGTGATGTAATTTGCCATTATAAAGGAGTGTTTATAACGGCAAACATGCACACGATTTCCCTTGCTGTGCACATGATCACGCGGTAGCGTGACAAGTTGAGACCACTCGCCACTTCCGTGTTGCCTGAAACAGAACCGCCACAAGAACTCGGGCGAAAGTCCTTTTATTTTCTCCCCCAGTATACCCTGGAACACACACAAGACCTGCAGAAAGGAAAAAAAAAACTGTTTTAAAAAACGAAAATCTCGGCACCGGACTAAAAGGACCGATCGCAGGATACACTTGGAGAATACACTGGAACCTGTTTATTTTATATAATTGCTGTGGCGAAAAAGCCTAACACAGCAATCATATATAATAAAATATGGATTGGTGTGTAAACTCGAATTTTACACACACCCTCGGGGTTGGAAGCCTGGATTAACCCCTCGAGCTTCACTCTCAGGGTTTATATGGCATCCAACCCCTTGTGTGTGTGTAAAATCTCATTACACACACCACCCTGTACTTTATTCTCTATTTTATCTCCATGCATGAGTGGTAAGACCTTTATAACTAGTTCATGACTTTGCCACTCGTGAGTTTCTTACCACTCACTAGTGGAGATAATGGGTTGCAATAGAATAAAACATTTATGTATTCCCTATATACAGTATAACATTCCTGGCTAGATGATACTAGAGGTTGTTTCAGTAAGCACACTCTTTCTAGTAAGGTTTTGTGATGTCATTTGATATAACTTTTATATCAAAAGCACTGAATACGGACAATACTATTTGAGTTCATCTTAATGTAGTTTTAGAGAGGAATGATTTAAGCAGTGATGCATGACAGGGTGTGTGCCATGCTGGGATAATGTCACGCCTCAGGTAGTTGAAGAATGAGGCTGCAGGCTGAGTGTGCTCAACACCTGAGAAATTATGTTATTCCACACAAGACACACTCTGGAGTTTATTATTGCTATTATACAATAGCTTGTTTACATACAGAATTAAAAAACAAAATAAATATTTTTTTTAAAACAGTTTGGTCATTTTTCAGTGTAGAAACTTATTTTGCTATAAAATAGTTCATTATACTGCTTGTGCAGTAGGTGGAGCTGTTCTCGCCAAGTTCTGGGCTACTGTCGCTCCTGTGGGGCTCGCTCTTTCTACCCTCCCCCATTTTCAAGGTCTGCTTCTTGGTCACTCTACTTCCACCTCCCATTTTGTTTTTTTAATGTTTCTCCTGGCACTATAGGCAGAAATAATCATTTGTGCCAGAAGAAATGTGCATTTTGGCAGGCAGTAGCCAATGTTTAAATTGTGGTTTCAGCAACTGAGATCACAAGGAATTACGGAATGCCCATGATCAGAGGATCTTCTCATTGCAGTGGTTGGTTTCTTTCTGTGTTATTAGAAAGGGAGTTGGTTTTAGGCTGTAAAATATTCTGGTGCAGAGAACGTGGTCACAGAAGGGATTCTGTGCTTTTGTGGTCTGCTCAAACTGAGAATAGAAGACATCAGCTGATCATAGCTGAGCAGTTGAATGCGAGTGCACAGTTTGCAGCACAATGGCAGTTAAAAAACAAAACAAATTACAGTTGGACAGTTTCTGTTACTTATCACTTACTGTGCTGCTCAACACTATGGGCTTATATGTGATTTAGTGTAAGATGGCTCGGTACTGCATATTGCTTACTGTTCAAGCTGGGGGGGGTGCAGTGATTTTTATGTTGGCTCGTGCATGCGAGCCAGTCAACATATTGTATTAGTAGCAGATCTGGAGGTGCAGTCACTGCGGTGAATGCAGAGCACGCATCACAATGTGTGTCCCTCATTCCCCAATAAGGCAGCTGCAGACACTGATACCAGGCATATGTCAGGTGGCCACCTGATCTAACAAAAGCTCCACTGCAATCATGCAGCAGCACAGTAACACGCCCTCCCAGTGTGCCTGTCCAGAGCTGACAGACTGCCCCGACCCACTTCACTTGCCGACAGGGGAGCCCACTCCCCATCTGCATAATGCCCCCCTCCCATTTAAAATGAAACATAGAAACATAGAAGTTGACGGCAGATAAGGACCGCAAGGCCCATCCAGTCTGCCCATTTCTTTTTCTACCTTATAAATGTGCCATTGGCCTTTGCTCTGTCAGTGGCCTATCTATTCATAGTCATTTGTATTGCTCCCTTATGCCTATCCCATGCCTGTTTGAAGCCCTGCACTGTATTCATAGCCACCACTTCTGTGGTAAGCCATTCCATGCATCCACCACCCTTTCTGTGAAAAGAATTTCCTCACATTCCCCTTAATCGGCCCCTCTAATCTCATGCTTTGTCCTCTTGTCCTGCTATTTTCTTATATTTAAACATGTTAGACTCTTTCACCTTGTTAATGCCCTTAAGGTGTTTGAATGCCTCATCAGTATCACCTCTCTCCTCCTTTGCTCTAGGGTATACATATTGAGCTCTGTTAATCTGTCCTCATATGTCTTCTGATGCAGTCCCTGCACCATTTGGTTGCCCTTCTCTGGACTGCCTCAATTTGGTTAATGTCCTTGTGAAGGTGTGGCCTCACAATCTGCCGCAGTACTCCAGATGGGCCTAACCAGTGTCTTGTAAAGAGGGTTATTGCCTCCCTCTTACAACTTGTGATACCCTACTAATACACCTAACACCCCCTAGCCTTACCTACTGCTTTAGAGGTCTGCTTGGATGATTTCAGGTCATCAGTGATGATGATGCCCAAGTCTCTTTCTTCCTTTGTGACTGCTAGCAACTCCCCTCCCAGCCTAAAGGTGGCTTCAGGGTTTCTCTTCCCTATGTGCATGATTTTGCACTTCTTTGCATTAAATCCTAGTTGCCACTCTTCTGACCGTTTTGCTAGTTTATCAGATCTCTTCTCATTCTGCCCACCCCATCTGGATCATCTACTCTGTTGCAGATCTTGGTGTCATCTGCAAACAGACAAGCTTTACCCTCTAGTCCATCTGCAAGGTCACTAATGAAGATGTTGAAGGACTGGCCCCAGGACTGATCCCTAAGTGCCCACTTGTGACTCGCGCTCTCTTCTGACTGTATACCATTTACCACCACTCTCTGTTTTCTGCCCGTCAACCAGTTTGCCACCCAGTTGACCAACTTCTGACCCGAGCCTACCCAGCTTATTTATCAATCTTCTGTGTGGAACAGTGTCAAAAGCTTTGCTGAAGTCAAGGTAGGCGACATCAACTGCTCCCCTTGGTCCACCACTCTGGTTACCCAGTCAAAGAAATCTATGAGATTAGTTTGACAGGACCTTCCTTTGTAAACCCATGCTGTCTTGGATCCTGTGCCTATGGATTCCAGGTGTTGCACTATCCTTTCCTTAAGTGCCTCCATAATCTTGCCCACTACTGAGGTAAGACTGACTGGTCTGTAGTTCCCGCCTCCTCCCTGCTACCACTCTTATGGAGCGGGATCACATGAGCCCTTCTCCAGTCTTCTGGGACCTCTCCTGTGCTCAGAGACTCACTAAACAGTTCCGCTAATGGCTCTGCTAGTTCCACCTTTAGCTCCTTAAGTACCCTGGGATGTATGCCAACAGGTCCCATTGCCTTATCCACCCTGAGCTTAGCAAGCTCTTGTAGGACCCTTTCTTTTGTGAAGGGAGTAGTGCTCACCTCCCTCCCCTGTGTCCATGATGCTGAGCTGTGGGCCCTGCCTTACCTTCTCTTCAGTAAATACTGAGCAAAAGTATCTATTTAGGATAGATGCCTTTACAGGGTCCTCCTCCTCACATGCTCCCTTTTCTCCATTAAGCTTAGCAATACCCCCTCTGGACTTTCTCCTTTCACTAATGTATCTATAGAAAGTCTTGTCACCTTCTTTTACTGTTCGTGCTAGTGTTTCCTCAGTTTGGGACTTTGCCTGCCTTACTGCCTTCCCTGCTTCCCTTAGGGCAGTTTGGTATGCCTCCCTATCTTCATCCCGCTGTGTTCCCTTATATTTCCTGAAGGCCAGCCTTTTGGCTCTGACCTTTTCTGCTACTGTATTTGAGAACCAAAGTGGTTTCCTTCTTCTTTTGTACTTCCTTTTCTGTCTAACACAATGGGATGTTGCTTCAAGTATTGCATCCTTAATGCTTGCCCACTTTGCCTGTACCCCCTCACCTGTGTTTCTTTTTGCCAGGGCTAGCTTAACTCTGTTGGCCATCTTATCAAAGTCAGCTCCTCTGAAGTCCCATATTTTGCCTTGGAATGGGATGATTAGATGTAGTAGCCAAATTGAACCATACCATGTGATGGTCACTGGCCCCAGGTGACCTTCTACCTGGAGATCTGTGATCCCTTCCTGTTAGTCAGTACTAGATCTAGGATAGCCCTGTCTCTCGTGGGTTGCTGTACCAGTTGTTTGAAGCCCTCCCCTGCAGGAATCCACTATGTGTCTAGTTCTGGCAGATGTTCCTGCTGGTATTGACCAATCTGTATCCGGCATGTTGAAGTCTCCCATTATCAGAACCTCCCCTTTAGCTGTCATGTTTTGTATATCTTCTAACAGTAATGTGTCTATGTCCTCCCCCTGGTCTGGGGACCTGTAGACAACCCCAGTTCTTATGGCTGTCCCATTTCCTGTTTCCAGGGTGACCCACAGTTCTTCTGGCTCCTTATGTGTATTCTGAATTTCTGTAGCTTTGATATTTTCATTGACATACAGGGCTACTCCTCCCCCCCTTTTTGCACCTCGGTCTCTTCTGAACAATACATAGCCAGGTACTGAAGTCTCCCAAGTGTGGTTACTGGTAAACCACGTCTCACTAATTGTTACTATGTCCAGTTTAGCCTCTGACATTATTGCCTGCAGGTCTGGGATCTTATTTCCCAGGCTGTGAGCATTTGTGTACATGATTTTCCATTGGCCAGATTTTGGTGTGTTAGTTGTTGGGTGAGGTTTGGCATTACCCCTGTGCGTCATATGGGGAGACAAACCTTTTTTCTTACCTGGTGATGCAAATGAACTGCAAACATGCTGAATCCCTGTTTGACCACTAGCTGAGGGGGAGGTGTTCTTCCCATTCGGCGTTGGGTGCTGCACCCCTCTCCCATTGCTAGTTTAAATATTCTGCAAAGACATCAAACTTCTGCCCCAATGCGCTGACTCCCTCCTTAGTCAGATGCAGTCCATCAAATTTAAAAAACTTTCGCTCCCAGAACTGTTGCCAGTTCCCTACAAATCTGCGTCCTTTTTCCTGGCACCAGCCCTTGAGCCATGTGTTTAGCTCCCCTATCTCCCCTTCTCTGACCTTCCGTCCATCTGCTCCCCTCTCCCAGACTGGCAGGATCTCAGAGAAGGAGATGCCGGATGAAATAAATGATAGTTTGTCACCCAGCCTAGTCAGGTGTTCCTTGGTCTCCACAACTGACCGCTGGCGGATCATGTAGTCCCTATGTGTACTAGGACATCAATGTTTTCTCCTGCTTTGTGAACAATTTTAGCAATGCGGTCAGTGTCTCTCATGCTGATGTACCTGGGAGACATCTGACCATTACCCCTGGCTGGAGATGGGTATCAACTCCCCGAATCATGGCGTCTCCTATGATCAGAAGTTTTTTGGATTTCCTTTTTGCTTTTTTTGTTTTGGTTCCTGATTTGGGTGAGTTTTGTTGTGCTAGGATCCTGTGCTGCTGTGTCCTGCTCTGCAGTGTCTTCTGCCTCTTTGTTTGATTTCAGAGATAGAGGCAGATACCTGTTTGTAGTGTATGCTGTAATGTATGCTGAGGGGGTGCCTAATCCCCCTCAGCATCATGCGCCCCCCCCAAACAGTCTTTCTTTGCAAACGGAGGGCTCAATCCCTGTCGGCGTGAGTCCCTCTTCCCCATTTATTTTGCTGATGGGGGAGCCCACTCCCCATTGGTATAATGTCCCCCTCACTTTTGTTGTGTGCTGAGGGGGGTGCCCAATCCCCTCGGCTCTTGTCCCCCCCTTTGGTATGTGTCGACGGGGGTGCCCAATCCCCCATCAGCTACAGCATCCTTCCCCTGCAAAACAGTCAGGTGGCATGCTGGGAGCCCACCCCAATGTGCCACATGCCCCTGAAATACAAAAACCGACCTGCAATGTTTTATTTTTTTTTAAAACCTGTGAAAGAAGAAAACGGTCCCTCACAGTCTCCCTGCCCCCTCCCCCAACCTGCGCCCACCCTCTGCACATCCCACCTTCCCACACCCTCACTCACCCTATACTTACCTCCGGAGCCTGGCGTGACAATCTTTGGTGGACCAGGAACACGTCTGCGTGCTTCAAAGCTGACCGCGAACTGAAGAAATGCTGTATAATGGCATAAACAGGGTTTTTTCAACTTTGGTGCATATCTCGGCTATTTTTGGGAATTTTGACACCAAATTTTCAACATGGGGTTATTGGGACCCCTCCTCATGAATTCAGTCACTGTCATGGCGTTATTCGGTCCCAAAAAGTGATTTTGCGGTCACTGCATGGAGTCACCTTTCAGGACTGATTAACAAAGCAACAGTGCCACTGCTCCGGAGGGGGGCTCTCAAAAAGCCAATGTTGCAAATTTGGTGGAACAAATCAAAAAAATGGCTGTTTTACGAGTGTGCATTGTGCAGTTTCCATGCACGCGCATAACTTTATGAATTTGTAATATTTTCATTCCAGATTTTCAAAATTGGCACTTTTCCATACCTCCTTATAAACAGTACAGCTGTCATTTTACATATCCTGGCTGAAATGTGTTTTCGCACATCCAGTGCACAATAGCATGGTCGCTGTGTGAAATCAATTTTTGGGACAGTTTGAGGAAATGATGGTGACACTGTTCATGAGCAGAGGTCCTAAAATGCCTATGTTGAAAATTTGGTGACAAACGTCCATAAAATGACTGTGTTACAAGCGTGCGTTACGCAGTTTCCACGCACCCTTGTAACTTTGCAAATTTGCAATATTTTCATGCTAGATTTTCAACACTGCCATTTTTTCACACCTCCTTATGAACAGTACAGCTGTTATTTTTCACATCCTGCCCAAAATGTGTTTTTATACCTATAGCGCATAATGGCATGGTCGCTGTGGGACATTAACTTTTGGGACAAATTTAACAAAATCACAGTGCCACTGTTCATGAGGGGAGGTCCCAAAATGCCTATGTTGAAAATGTGGTTAAAAAATCCTGAAAATAATTGGGATACGGATGTGTGTTACCCAGTTTCTATGCATGTTCATGACTTCACCAATTTTTCATATTTTCACTCCAGATTTTCAACATTGCAATTTTTTACACCTCCTCATGAACAATACAGTTGTCATTTTTCATATCCTGCCCAAAATGTGTTTTCATCCCTGTGTAGCCAAATGGCATACTCGCTATGCAAATCTACCTTTCAGCTAACAAACTGATAGTGCAGCTCTTCATGAGGTGGGGTCACAAAACGCCTATGTTGAACATTTGGAGTTAAAATACCAACAAACGCCAATAGCATTAGGGTTTTCAACTGTAACTCCCCACCCTGTAGAAACTGACAGGCGTCAGGGTGTGACTTGGGATCACTGGCTGTAATGCACATGCCATTCCACCCCCACCCTGCAGCCAGTGACAGGCATTGAGGTCTGCCTTGGAGTGTTTGCCCCTAATGTTCACCCCATTCTTCTATACTTCACCCACCTCAGCATATTTCCTTATGAAATGGCATAAGTATAATGTTCAAAGACCCCAAAGCACACCATAACACTTGTCAGTGTCTACAGGGTAGGGTAAGGTAGAATGGCATGAGCATTATAGCTGGTGACCCAAAGGCACACCCCAATGCCTGTCACTCTCTGCAGGTTGGGGTTGGGGTGGGTGTTGGCTTCAGTTCAGTACTTCACTGCCATTCCTATTATGCATCTCTAACTCCTGCACTACCAGCACTACCAATGCCAATGCCAGTGAGACAACTTTCGGCATTGACAAATGCTTGTGTTTTTTTTTTACTTTTGATGTGGTCATGTGTGCTGGACCTTGAAACAGTGATGTGCTGAAGTAACATCACTGTTCAAGGAAGCCACTGACCAATCAGAAGCTTAGAAACTCTTTATTGTATAATCAAAAATAGAAATTGCTTGACTGCATCATGAAATATACAACTAATTGACAGTATTACTAGAAACTGAACCTGTTAATGTCTATGGGTCACTGCAAAGAGGAATTACTAATGTGTAACCTAGGTAACACAGTGCTAATTTTAGATGCATTTTTCAACACTCGTACATTGAGGCAGGAAAATTAAAAAGTAAATGTTTTCTAAATATCCTTTCTAAATTACCATAAAGATTCTGATGTTGTTTATCATTGACAAATGCTTAAATGTTTAATATGTTTCAGAACATGTAAACTGTGTAAAAAAAGGTATCATGGCAACCATATGTACACAAATATCAGGAACTGTGTAAATAGCACTAACATTGTAAACACGGATAATGGTAGGTGGTTCCTTGCACCATTAATTTTGGAAATAAAAAAGGCCAAAAAGTTGCTTACTTTTCATTATAAGACCAAAGTAAACAGAACTGGATACTCTATGACATAACAATATGGTATACTGCTCAGAGGAATATGTGTATCAGCTGACAGTTTTCCAATGTTCTCATAGCTGACAAGATGCATTTGTATACAAAGGTCCCAAAGTTCTATATAAAAATGATATCACATGTAGTATAGATTAGTGAACAAAAGTCTCAGTGACTGCCTAAATGAACTATTAAGAAACAGATTTTTAAATAACTATTTGCAGCTGCAGTACCTGGAATATCAGTATAACTTCAGGATTCCTTTTTATGTATAAAAGTAAAACAGAAATATTTTACTGTAATATAATATTTAAATAATATCTCAAATATGAATATGACTTTAAATTTAAAATTACTCTAGTAGAATGCCCACTAAAATGATATTTGTATGGCAACTGATGGGGTTTGGTGGAGAAGCAGGGCACACATGCCCTGTCACTTAGTGCTGTATATAGCACCCAGGCTCATGTGTTATTCTTGATACCCATTTTTCCATTTTCAATCTGTTGTTGCTCCACCATCCTCCCCTTCCTCTTCTGCTGATTTCATAATTTTCAGAGTATGCATGCATTTTCATAAGGTGTCTTTAATCTATAAGGATAGCATCCCTGCATCATCTCTTGAAGTACAGCCCTCACTGGGTTGTGTTCCTTTAGTCACATGACTGAGGTCCATGGTACCTGATGAGAGTGGCCATCCCAGTTGTGGGGCAAGAGTGTTGATGGCTGAATCTACACTGCACAAGTATTCCAACCGGTACATACTTAGAGTTGCCCAATGACCCAGTAAACCATAACTGAATCCAGTGTTACTTGGTATCAAAATTTGATCACATTTATTTAAATCCTCTGTGACATTCTACATAGCATCAGTATCTAGTAGATGCATGTTGTTAAATGACTTTCCATTAAACATCAACACACCAGAAAAACAGCATACTTCCACATAAAACTGTTTTTCTAGGTACATGCAGTGTTTTTTTATTTGCTTCTTTTTTGCACTTATGTAACCCCCTTGTTACCCGGGGTTACTAGAATCCCAATAAGACCTAGTGGTAGGCAGGGAAGGCAGCTTGTGAAACTCCAGTTAAATGGGTTTCACACTGTCTCACTCTGTTCTCAGTCTCAGCTGAGACTGAGGGATGACATCACCAATAGAACTATCGCAGCTGCATGAGCCACTTTGGAATCTGCAGCAAGGGAGTTGGTTAGAACGTTGGGAGGTTTTGAAGTCAGTCTTCAGGTCAGTCTTCAGTGAGTGAATGTGAAGTTGGGAGCTTGCTGAGAAAGCAGCTCAGTGAAGGCTCTAGGAGCCTCAGCCCTGACAGAGGGCTACTTTTAAGTAGAAGGGTGTGTGTGTCTCCACCTTAAAGAGAGACACAAAAGATAATTGAAGTGGTGGAGACCGCTGTTTTTGGGTCTCAGTGCCCCCTCCCTTCGGGAGGGCAGGAAAGGTTTTCCTGCAGATTCCTGGGGCAACCCCCTAGTTCTGCTTGTGAAGGAAAAGCTGCCTATGTGTTCCAGTGTTTATTTGGGAGAAAAAAGAAGATTTGTGAGTCGCCTGTGGGGCACCTGCAACGTGAAGGTGAGTGTCTGCTCTTGCTAAAAGGGCCTATGTTTTTCATCCTGGGACTTGTGTGACAATGTGGGGATTGAACTGTTAAAATAGTGAAAGCCTAGAGTAATGGGCTAAGCAAATTAAAAGTAGATTTAAGTCCAGAGCTTGTTGGGATGCAAATGATATGTAGAGGAGATGTGACAGACGTCTACCCATAATCTACATTTGAAAGTTCAGTAAAGGAATCATTCAGTTTCCAGAGAAATGGCCAGGTATGGGCTTTGGCAGCTGAGGTGGGTGGCCCCCCATCTTTAGTGACCAGGTCCACCTCTACGGATTTCTTCTGTGGATTTCTACTTTACCACAGGCACTTGGCCAGTGCTGAGGGAAATACTCAGATGTGGGATTGTAAGGAAAATTCTCTCTAGGAGTCGAAGCCTCTAGTGTGGTTTGGGGAGCAACAACAGGATAATTGGTTGATTCCTCAAATGGACCACGAATTGGATAATTGGTTCATTCCTCAAATGAACCGAGGATCAAGTGGCCGGTGGGGGAGCCGGGCCAGTGGGGAAAACTCAAGTAGTGTACAAGTCGGGCTGTGTACCCAAAGCTGCATGCAAGTCCGGGCTGTGTGCCTGGTGGGTTTAGAGCCTGAGGCCTGGAAATGGTGATAAAGTGTTCTGTAGTCTCTAATCTGCATTACCAGGAAATGTAGCCCTGTGGGGGTCTGTCTATGCTTTGTTTGGCCAGCTTGTATGTGAATAAAAGCCACACTGAAGAATCCCATTCCTGGTTCTGGACATTACAGTTATTGCTTCCTGTGTTCGGATTTACTTGGGTGCCCCTGTGCAGAGTAGCCAAACCTAGGTCCCCTGTGCTGAGTAACTTCATCCTCCCTGAACCCAGTCCCCACCAGGTACTGCTGTCAGCTTCAACAGCATGCCACCTGTCATTTTGCCAAAAAGGCAGGGACTAGGGGTTACACTTAAAATAACCCTACAGGTCAATGATAGCACTTTTACATTTTATTAAAACAGAATATATAATTTCTGTCTTCATAAGTAAAACAAAGCGGGAGTATGATAAGGTTTAATTCTGCAATGTGGGCATGGTCTGTGCCATTGATTAAGCAAGATCAGATAATCAAGACCACTGATTTATAGTAATTAAAGTAATGAAAAAAAGGAAATTCAGTTTTCAAGACTTGAAATTCTGGGAACAGTACTGGTGATTGTTAGACTAATGATAGTCTAATTTCTGTATTTTACTGGTATTCTACTGTCATTCTTTTAGTGTGCCTATAAATAATCAGGATAAAAGAAGGATTAATATACAGAGCATTAAATGAAGCAAACTGGAAATAGTACAGAAATCAACTATAAGAAAACTACAGGTTCTGTAGATTTACTGATCTGGTATAAAATGGCAAATTCCATAAAATTCTTTGTTTTGTACTGGTGTGCAGGCAGTCCAAATTCCTGAAATTATATTGGGGTTTCTGGTAAAAACTGAAAACCAGTGACCTTGCAGATAATATATAAGGGATATAATACATTTTATTCAGACTTGTCACTTGTGAAAATGGGCAGTAATGCTCATCAGGTTATCAAGTATAAAAAAATGAAAATGAAATGAATGAAATGAAATAACAGGGACTTATGGAATACATGATTTATTTTCACAAGAGCTGTTTGACCTTGGGTAACCTCATGAGTGGTGTAAACCATGAGTGATGTGCCCAAGATCAAACAGCTTGAGTGAAAATAAATCATGTATTCCACAAGGTCCCTGTTACATATTTCACTTATGCAATAGGGATCCTTTAGGATAGTGCAGGGGAGTTTTGTTTCAGTTCGTTTATTTATTTAATTTTTAATGTAAATTACCATGGACATTTTGTACATTTCCCAGTGTAGCTACACTTAGCATGGTGGCTGCTAAGCAGTTACTATGGATACTCCAACTTTACATTATGGCCAGTATATAATGAAAAAGTGTGATGTACAATTTTTTTGTTTTTGGCTTTTTTGGGGGGTTGTTCATCAAAAAACTGAATAAAAATATAATTTTCTGCCATTTTTTGCTGATTAAAAAATCTAAACAGTGTCTAAAAATGAAATACCTCTTATTTTGTAGATATTTGTGTGCTCAAAGTACCATGCTATCATTTTTTATTTTAAAGTTATTTGCATTTGTTTGTTGAAAAAGTGCAAATAAATTGGATTTCTTGCTGTTTTTTGCTAATTATAAAAAAAAATTGAAAGGGACACAATCTATAAATGAGACACCACTCATTTTGTAGATATTTTTGTTCTGAACAAATTTCATGGTCACAGTACCATGTTCCGGACAAACTTCATGCTCACAGTACCATGCTATAATTTTTTATTTTAAACTTATTTGCATTTGAATATGGTTAGTACTACTCTGTGTGAGTTGATTGACAGGTTGCATTTATCATACATATGTGTGATAAATTTTGGGTTCTAAAATTTATCGGTATATATATATATATCACATGGGTTTTGGGTCCACGCCTATTGCATAAATGGTTGTTTGAATTAAGCAGAGGTAATGGGGCTTCAGACAGAACAAAATTTAATCAGACTTCAAAAACTTTTTTGAGAAAGTAGGAAGGTTATGTGCACAGTTAGCACACGTGTAGCTGAACTCCTCTGTTTTATTACATTTTATGAAAGTAGTAATATGAAAAAATTTCTCTTTTTTATGTTTTGTTAAACTTTAAAGTTTTTTTCACAACTAAAATGTAAGACGGAGTTAAAAAACCTGGCAAATCAAGTCCAACTTTAGTAAAAGTGACCACCAACTCAGCCTAATGGGAGGTAATTGTCACCCTGCAAAAAAAGGGGGAGGTTCAATGCTCATTTGAGAGTGTTAACATTAGTTCTCTGCTGCCTGTATATTTTAACCTGGGAAGCATTTAATAAATGTTTGATATCTTTAGATCAGTCTTGCAACAGTGGTGGGGAAATTAATGGAAACTCTGCTAAAGAAAAGACTGGTTGAGCATCTCGAATCCAGTGGGTTACAAGACTACAAGCAGCATGACTTTATGGGGAGAGATCATGCCAAACAAATCTGAATTGGACTTGGCCTATCTAGACTTCTGCAGAGCCTTTGATACTGTGTCACAGAAGAGGCTGATAAAGAAACTGAGCAGCCTTGGGGGTGGGATCCAAAGTGGTGAACTGGGTTAGAGACTGGTTAATGGATAGGAGACAGAGGGTGGTGGTAAACAGCACTCACTCAAATGATGGAAGAGTGGCCAGCGGGGTGCCAGAGGGGTCAGTACTGGGACCAGTCCTCTTCAATGTCTTCATGAGTGATATTGCTGAGAAACTAGAATGGAATGTATGCCTTTTTGCAGCTAATACAAAAATCTGCAATAGCATGGACACTTAGAAATGGGTGGAGAGAATGAGCAGTGATCTGGGGAAATAGGAGGAGTGATCTAAGGCATGGCAGTTGGAGTTTAGTGCCAAAAGGTACAAGATCATGCTGGCCCAGTGGCATGGCGGGTTGATGTGCTGGCACCTTACCTCAACCCATGCCAGCGACCTGGGTTCGGGAACGAGCCCGAGTCATTGGAGGTCGGCAATGAGGGGGAGGGCGGAGCTGGATGGAGCTGCCGGCAGGCAAGCTCTCCTCTAGAGGGAGGTAGTGTGGCATCCCTCAGCTGATGGCGACCCCCAGTGGAGGCTAGGGAAAACATGGGATCAGAAGGTGCTCAGGCATTAGGCCATGGGGTGGGGGAAAGGGGTTGTACAGTGCATATGTCCCTCCACACACATGCATGCATACTCCTGGGGCCCCTGGGAGGAAAAACCAGAAGGAAAATACGCCTGCAGCAGGATGAAGACCAACTCCTCGCAGGTGCCACTCCCAGGCCAGGCAAGGTAAGCACCAGTAATTCCGGGGGATGGTGCTGGGGGGGTCGGTTGTATGGGGGCTGCTGGTGAAGACACAAAACAAAAAGTACAAGATCAAGCACCTAGGGCATAGAAACCCATGCACTGATTATAGGACGGGATGTGAGGTACTGACAGTCACTAAACAGAAAGGGACCTTGGAGTTATCATATCTGATGACCTCAAGGTGGCAGTGCAGTGTGACAAAGCAGTGGGAAGAACTAGTGGAATACTGAAGTGCATAAGGAGGAATATATCCAGCAGGAGGAGGGAGGTGGTGTTGCCTCTAGAACACTCATGGTGAGACCCTACATGGAGTACTGTGTCCAGTTTGGGAGAGCGTAGCTCAGGACACAAACAGGGTGGAGCAGTCCAGAGCAGGGCAACATAAATTGTGCTGGAGTTGCACAAGAAGCCCTACATGTACAAACTGAGGGACCTCAACATGTACACCCTGGAAGAGAGGAGAATGAGCAGTGACATGATAGAGACCCATAAGTGGGTGAACAATGTGCAGGAGAGCAGTCTCTTTCAAATGAGAAGGGGTACCAGGACAGGGACAGGTGATGAAACTGGAGGGGGAGGGGGTTCTTTTAATTCAGATTTTCCCCCCAGTTTTTCTTGTTTTTCTCTCATTATCCCATGACCCCAGCACACGACAACGCATGTGCGTGGAGGCACACATGTGCACAATGGCACTGTTTACAACCCCTTCCATCCCACCCTGGCCATCACCCAGTCTTCCTATGGCTTGGCACTAGCACCCATCCTCCACTGGGTGGCAGCCAAGAGCCAGGGGAACACCACGTCCTTCCCCGGGAGAGGAGAGCTACCTTGTGGCAGCCGAATCCAGTTGCTCCCCTTCCCCCCCCAGGCTCGTTCCTGAACCTGGGTCACTAGCATAGCACAAGGTGTGGCATCCAGCACCTCAGCCCGCAGTGCCTCCATGCTGGCCTGATGGAGGAGGGGTTTAATAGAGATGTGAGGAAATATTTCTTCACTGAAACGGTGGTAGATGTCTGGAACAGATTGTCACAATCTCGCTCAGCCGGTCAGCCCTCTACTCCCAAAGTGCCAACCTCTGAGTGTATGATTTGTGTACAGTGAACAGACAAGGTAACCCTCTTGTCTGTTTTGTGGGTTCAAGTCACCTTAGTCTCAAGCTCTGAAGGGATTCAAACTGATAACCTCTTGTTAGCATACCCAATGCTCAGGCTCAGATAATTCTGTCTTCGAGGGGCCAGATATCTTTGCCTACAGGCACCCAACCAGGTCTTTCAAATGAACCCTTAGAACTCAATGCAAGACTTTTAGAGAACTCTATCCATTTCCCTGTTTGGCATACAATAAGCCCATACACAGTGTACTTATAACCTTTAAAAGCTCCACTTAAAATACAAAGAATTGTCAAGGCACTCCAGCAGTTTTGTTTGTAAAAAAATATCTTTACTTTAAAAATATCAAAACAGAACAATAATTACAGAACAAATTATTTATATCCCAACACATACAGCCTTAAAACAAACAGGAAAAAGTACAGTTCCTACAATACATACATTTAGACTGGTCTAATCTTACTGTTTTTCAGTGCTGTGATGATTCTCCCTCAGTCAGAAATATTTTCTTATGTCTCTCTGTCAGGTTCTTTCAGCACTTAAACACACTTCTGAGCCGGCCTTCTCATGAGGTCACTAACTCTGCCTTGGTGTATCAAACTCTGTATTTTACAATACAGGGTCTCCAAATAAAATATTTAAAAAAACATATGAGATGACCTCACTGACTTTCCTCTCCACAGGTTAACTGGTCAGAACTGGTTTTTGTTCTGCTACACATACATCTCAAAAGTTTCTTTGACCTACCGATAAGTCACTGTATTCAAAGCAAAAGTGTATTGGCCTCTTTAATCCCATCTGGACCTTGGAATCTATACCTCAGGTCTTTCTGATGTAATTCAAGGGTTCCCCCGGAATGTATTTTGGACCTTCCAAATCCGTCTAGGGCCTCCCTAGCTCAGACATCAAACCTCTTCAATGTCCATTCTGGCCTCTCTCTACACCCTTCCCCACAAGTCCTTCCTGGCAAATATGCAAGTCAAAGGATCTCCCTGAGGGCATTATGAATGGCTAATCTTATTTCCTGGGATGAAAGCAAATTGACAAGGTAATTGCACCCCAGATCTCTGCAGTTTAAAATACCTCCTGTCTTTTGAACTTATCCTTGGGGGGTCTTGATGTGTCAGTTCCAGTAAGACAGTAGTTTCCTCAAACTGAGTTTCCCATCACATATTTTATATGTAATAAAAAAATTAATACAACACTTGAGCACTCAGAGCTGGCAGTCTATGTCACACTCCTCCCCACCTAGACTGAATTTGGGGGATCCATCCCCTACATGGGATGAGCTTCCCAAATCAGTTCACTCCTCATAGACCCTAGACAGTCCACCTGAGTTCTTATTTTTGGCTCCAGCCTTATGTACGATTTTCAAATCATACCCTTGTAAAGCAAGACGCCATCTGAGCAGTCTGCCATTGTTTTTCCCCATCTGTGACAACCAAACCAGGGGGTTGTGGTCAGTCTGCACCACAAAAGGCTGCCCATACAAGTATGGCTCCAATTTCTTTAGAGCCCACACTAGGGCAAGACACTCCTTTTCCACCGTGGAGTATGCTTGTTCCCTGGGGAGCAGTTTTCGGCTCAGGTAGGCTATTGGGTGGTCCCTCCTTTCGCTGGATGTCTGGCTTAGTATTGCCCCAATACCCACGTCTGAGGCATCCATCTGAACTACAAAAGTTTTGCTATAGTCTGGACCTGTCAAAACAGGAGCACTGCACAGTGCCTCCTTCAGTTTGGTAAAGGCTTCCTCACAGCCACTTTTCCTTGCCATTTTTTTCTTTGTCAGGTCAGATAGAGAAGCAGCCAGGGCACTGTAATTTGGTACAAATTTTCATAGTACCCTGCTGTCAGTAGAAAACTCCTGACCTGCTTCTGAGTTTCTGGTCTGGGCCATGCCTGCATTACCTCTATTTTTATCTGGTTAGGATGGAGCTGTCCCCGGCCTACTACATGCCCGTGGTATGCCACTTCTCCCATGGCCACCTGGCACTTCTCGGCTTTGACAGTGAGCCCGGCCCTCTGTATTCTGCCCAGCACTTCCCTAAGGTGTGACAGGCGTTCCTCCCAGCTGGTACTGAAGAAGGCAATGTCATCCAGGTACACCACGGCGTACTCCTCAGCACCATTTAACACCTGGTTCACCAACCTTTGGAAAGTGGCCGGGGCATTCTTCATTCCGAAGGGCATTACTTTGAACTCAAAAAAGCCTATCGGAGTGATGAAAGCTGACCTTTCCCTATCTCTGTCCGTCAACTCTACCTGCTAATACCCCTTTGTCAGGTCAATGGTCGTAAGGTAGGTCGCCCCCCCAACTTGTCCAGGAGTTCGTCCATCCGGGGCATCGGGTGGGTGTCTGACTTTGTGACTGCATTCAGTCCACGATAGTCTACACAGAAATGAGTCGAGCCATCTGGCTTGGGTATAAGGACTACAGGTGAGGCCCAGGGACTGTGGGATCTCTGGATTACCCCTAAATCCAGCATCTCCTCCACTTCCCTCCTAATATCCTTTTGGACAGCCTCCGACACCCAATATGCTGTCCGCCGTATGGGCACCTGTGTCCCTGTCTCCACATCGTGTGTTGCTAAGGGGGTTAGCCCAGGCTTGACGATAAACAAGGGGGCAAAGTCTGCTAAAACCTCTCTCACTTTCTGGATCTGGCCCGGAGCCAGCTGGGGAGACAATTTTTCTGCCTTCACAGAGGACTCCCGCTTACTGTCTTCCAGCAAATCCAGAAGGGGGTCTTCTTCGTCCATCCCCTCCCCATGACTACACACTTTGAACACCATGTCAGCCCTATTTGCATATGGCTTCATCATGTTGACATGGTCCATCCTTTCTGTCTGTCTATGGTCAGGTAACTTCACAATGTAGTTTACGTCATTTACCTTCCTAACCATTCTGTACGGTCCTGCCCACTCAGCTTGCAGCTTGTCTTTCTGGACCGGAATAAGGACCATGACTTCCTGACCCACCATGTACGAGCGAGCTCTGGCTGTGCAGTCATACCATACTTTTTGTTTCTGTTGGGCAGCTGCCAGGTTGCTCTGGGCTGTCCCCATAAGCTCCTTCAGCCTTTCCCTAAACCTTAGGACGTAATCCACAATGGGAGTTCCCTGGGTGGTGTGCTTGCCTTCCCAGTCCTCCCGGATCAAGTCTAGGGGCCCATGTACCCAGCGTCCATACAAGAGTTCGAAGGGGGGAAATCCTGTTGACTCTTGGGGCACCTCCCTGTATGTGAATAACACGTGGGGAAGGTATTTCTCCCAGTCCCTCCCATGCTGTTCAGCAAACGCCCAGAGCATTGACTTTTGGGTACCATTGAAGCATTCCACAAGCCCATTGGCTTGTGGGTGATACAGTGCCATGCATCTCTGCACCACCCCACACCTCTTCCATAGACATTTCATTAGGTCCGACATGAAGGAACCCCCTCGATCAGTGATTACTTCCTGTGCAAACCCAACATGGGAGAAAATCCCAAGCAAGGCATCTGCCACTTTGTCTGTCCTCAGTGAGGATAGGGCAACTGCCTCTGGGTACCGCGTGGCATAATCCACCACAGTCAGGATGAACCTTTTCCCTGAGGAGCTGGGGGTAGTTAAAGGCCCCACAATATCCATTCCCACCCTCTGGAATGGCTCCTCCACTATGGGCAATGGAATCAGGGTGGCTTGGGTTTCTGGCTCGCCTTCCCTGTTTCTTGGTACCGGTGACAAGACCTGCAATACTCCTTCACCTGCTGGGTGAAGTTAGGCCAG
Source organism: Neoceratodus forsteri (assembly GCA_016271365.2). Classification (NCBI taxonomy): domain Eukaryota; kingdom Metazoa; phylum Chordata; order Ceratodontiformes; family Ceratodontidae; genus Neoceratodus; species Neoceratodus forsteri. The sequence continues at coordinate 829,911,296 of CM057452.1, forward strand.
TACAAATTCTGGGCCAACCGCTGCATAGTTCATGTGATTCCCAGCTGACCAGACAAGGGAATATCATGTGCAATCTTGAGCAACTGCTCACAATACTGCAGTGGAATGACAAGCTGCCTGCCTAGCATCCCTCCCTCTGTCTTCACAGCCTGAGTATACATAAGTCCATTTTCCCAATAAACCTTATGTCTGACTTCACCTCCCTGTGTGCCATCCGAGTCTGACCAAGCCCTCCGCTTCTCTAGACTAGGGTCACTTCTCTGAGCATCTGCAAGCCCCTCACACATTCCCAAGACATGGGACAGGTCCCCTTCAGTCACTAAACGAGGGTCCCTAGCACTAGTGTCAGGGCCCTCAGGATCACTGTCAATCCCAACCCTCTGACAAAAGGTCACCCCTCCCTCTTTGGAGTAGCCCTCTGTAGCTATGTGGTTACTTGCTACTGGGGAAATTTCTACCATCTTTTTATCAGTTTCCCCCTCTGGAGACACAGGCCAGGGAACCAGCCTCTCAGTATCTTCCCCAATAGCTTGTGGGGGGCTCAGGGAACTACAGTTTTCCCTGGCCGCTTGGATATGGGTAACCACACATACCACCCCCTGCTGGAGATTGTTACCCAGGATCACATCCACTGCTAATGTGTTAGCTACAGCCACCTGTTGCACAGTTCACCCTGTTTCACCCCAGTCCAGGAGAACACTGGCCAGGGCAATGTTTTCTCTTCACCAGTAAACCCTTGTACAATTATATATTTGTTCGGTACAAGCTGACCAGGCTGTACCAGATCCCCTTTTACCAGTATCAGGGATGCCCCTGTGTCCCTTAACCCCTGCGTCTGTACGCCATTTACCATGACTGGGTGCATGTGTTCCCTCATGTTCACAGTCATGCTTCAAGGGACACACAGACAAGCCACTTCCTTTCTGGTACTACCTTGCGTATTATTGCTTGCCCTTCTTGAACACTGTCTGGCAATGTGCCCAGTTTCTTTACATAACCAACAAGCATTTCTTACTTCAGATAAATCTTTTCTCTGAAATCTGGGGCTAACTGGTTTTGCTGGAGGCAGTGAGGGTTTTAGCTGCCCTGAAGGCACGTTTTTCCCTTTCTGCACTGCCACGCTGCCCCATTCGCTCTCAGAGCAGGTCTGCTCTTGGCATAGCGGTTCGAGAGTTCAGCAGCCTCTTGCACTGTTTTTGGATCTCAGTCCTCTAGCCAGGTTTTTAACTCTGCTGGGCATGCCCAATACAACTGTTCTAATAAAATCACATTTTCAATTTTATCAACAGAGTTTGCCTCAGTTCCTTCCCACCAACATTTTAAAAACTGACGTTGTTTCGTGGCTAGCTCCTCATAGCTCATATCAGGGCTTCTCCTGAGCTTATGGAATTTAGCTCTGTATGATTCAGCAGTTAATTCAAACTTTTTTGGTAGTGCTGCTTTTAACTTGCTGTAATCATCACTGTCTTTATTGTCCATGTGACCCAATGCATCCCGAGCTTTTCCGGTAAGTAGCTGGGATAGCTGGAAGCTCCAGGACTCTCTAGGAATTTTAGCCTGAATACAAACTTCAAAAGAATTTAAAAAAGCATCTATGTCCTCCCTGTCTTTAAACTCAGCTATTAATTTAGAGTTCAATTTGTAACCGAGTCCTGCAGTACAAGTTAAACCAACGCCACTTACCTGCCCTGGTGCAGCTGGTTGGAGTCGTAGCTTCTCCAGTTCATGTTGCTACTGGTGCTCCTCTCTCCTCTCCTCTGCAGCTCTGCATTCTTGCTCTCTCTTCTCCTCTGCCTCTTGCTGGCACCCTTGTTTCTCATGGTCTGCTTCCCTCTGTTGTCGATCTGCCTCCAGTTCCATCCTGCATTTACAACTTGAGCACCTCTGGATTCAGGATACTGGTGACCTTCCCCTGCTGCTGTGGCCCTTCACTGACAGTGGCCCTGCTGTCCACCTCATCAGTCCGGGACCCCTCACTGGCCACTAGTTCTGCCACACTCGAGGTCTGGTCCCTTTCAGTCACAGTTGGTGACTCGCTGCTCTGGGTATCTGCTACCATCAGGGCCTCTATGAGGTTCTGCTCACTGGTTTTCACCCCAAACGGGACTCCCCTGTCCCCGCACAACTGTTTTAAGAAATCTACATTGTGCTTGCTGTAGTCGGAATACATTTTCTTCTTCTCTCTCTACTAATACTATACTGACTGGCACTTCAGAAAAAAAAATAAAAAGGGTGGAAACTTAACTGTAAGTCAAGGGATATAGTTCTGTTTCCTTTTGAAATAAAACACTACCTTTCTTTTTTCCAAGTGAGCTAAATGGTTTCAAGCTAACACACTAAACAATGAAGCTTATACCACCAAACTTTTATGCCACCACTGCCAACCAAATCTGTCACACTTTTGCTCAGCCGGTCAGCCCTCTACTCCCAAAGTGCCAACCTCTGAGTGTATGATTTGTGTACAGTGAACAGACAAGGTAACCCTCTTGTCTGTTTTGTGGGTTCTAGTCACCTTAGTCTCAAGCTCTGAAGGGATTCAAACTGATAACCTCTTGTTAGCGTACCCAATGCTCAGGCTCAGATAATTCTGTCTTCAGGGGGCCAGATATCTTTGCCTATGGGCACCCAACCAGGTCTTTCAAATGAACCCTTAGAACTCAATGCAAGTATTTCACAGAACTCTATTCATTTCCCAGTTTGATATACAATAAGCCCATTCACATGTACTTATAACCTTTAAAAGCTCCACTTAAAATACAAAGAATTGTCAAGGCACTCCAGCAGTTTTGTTTGTAAAAAAATATCTTTACTTTAAAAATATCAAAACAGAACAATAATTACAGAACAAATTATTTATATCCCAACACATACAGCCTTAAAACAAACAGGAAAAATTACAGTTCCTACAATACATATATTTAGACTGGTCTAATCTTATTGTTTTCTGTGCTGTGATGATTCTCCCTCAGTCAGTAAATATTCTCTTGTGTCAGCACTTAAACACACTTCTGAACCGGCCTTCTCATGAGGTCACTAACCCTGCCTTGGTGTATCAAACTCTATATTTTACAATACAGGGTCTCCAAATAAAATATTTAAAAAAAATATATGAGATGACCTCACTGACTTTCCTCTTCACAGGTTAACTGGTCAGAACTGGTTTTTGTTCTGCTACACATACATTGTCAGTGTCAGTGGCTCAGTAGGTAGCACACTGGCCTCTGGGGCCAGGAGATCAGAGGGCTGTGGGTTCAGTTCCCACATCTGGCACTTGGGTTAATATCCCAGTACTGACACTGTAGTGCAGTATAAGAGGGGTGCTGCACTTCTGTGGTGCCATCTTTCAGATGAGACATTAAACCGAGGTCACATCTGCCTGGATTGTTGGTAGTTCAGGTGGATGTTAAAGATCCCATGGCACTTATCGAAAAGAGTAGAGGAATTTCCCCAGTGTCCTGGCCAAATTTCTCTCATTCATTAAAAATACCACCAACAGCTTAATCTGTTTCAAGGTCAGTTGGCATTCATCTGTATCCGCTTCCCCTGAGTCGTGCCTGAAAATAGGCAGGATTTGTCTAGTGCACTTACCCGGTCAACAAAAACTAAATAAATAAATAAAAAACATCTCAAAAGTTTCTTTGATCTAAGTCACTGTGTTCAAAGCAAAAGTGTATTGGCCTCTTTAATCTCATCTGGACCTTGGAATCTATACCTCAGGTCTTTCTGATGTAATCCAAGGGTTCCCCAGGAATGTATTTTGGACCTTCCAAATCCATCTGGGTCCTCCCTGGCTCAGACATCAAACCTCTTCAATGTCCATTCTGGCCTCTCTCGACACCCCTCCCCACAAGTCCTTCCTGGCAAATATGCAAGTCAAAGGATCTCCCTGAGGGCATTACGAATGACTAATCTTATTTCCTGGGATGAAAGCAAATTAACAAGGTAATTGCACCCCAGATCTCTGCAGTTTAAAATACCTCCTGTCCTTTAAATTTATCCCTGGGAGGTCTTGATGTGTCAGTTCCAGTAAGACAGTAGTTTCCTCAAACTGAGTTTTCCATCACACATTTTATATGTAACAAAAAAATTAATACAGCACTCGAGCACTCAGAGCTGGCTGCCTACATCACACAGATTATCAGCAGAAATGGTGCAGGCAAAAACAGTGTGGGGGGAGCTTCAAGCATGTGTGGAATAGACATAGGGATGTATCAGAAAACAGACAGGAAGGAAAGAGGGTCACCAGAGACCATTTAGGGGCTGCAGAAACAGATCAGGCAGGGAACATCTGGGCAGACTATGTGGGTGAAATGGTCCTTTTCAGCCAACAGATTCTACGTTTCTGTGTTTCTGAGTTGGGTTTCTTTATTCGGTGGATAGCCCTGCACCGAGTTTTTTGTTGCAGTTTGAGACTTTGTTCAGCAGTGTCCTGCCTTGTCTCTGAGTGGCTTTTCTTTGACAAAGGCATAATTGCCATTATCTATGAGAAACTTTTTGAAAACAAGTGATTCAGCTTACACTGCTTATATTTCTGTATTCTGCTTCCATTTGTTCTTCATTACTATGGACATCTACATAAAAATGAAAACTGCTTAGTCAGAATTAATCTGCACCTCCTGCTCATTCCCTTGCTGAAACAGTTGTGACAAGATAATCATTCCCCTGGCAACAGATTTATTACAGATAGAAGATCTGGACCAGTTAAGAAAGATGCAGCATTGTCAAGGATCCTGTGTTCATGCAAATGCCCTTAGTAATGTACTGCAAAGTGTAGAATTATATTGATAACCCACGAAACGCAATCTAAAATGTGTCCAAACATAGTGTTATGTTTTTAGTATTGCTGCCAAAGATGACAGCCCATCTTCAAGTCACCTGGGGCTAGCAATACACTGGAATAATTTTATGAAAATCTTAATCAAACAGGAATGGGCAATTACATAATGAATTAACAAATATTAATAAAAGTCTCAACACACTTGCAAGCTATTGTACTATAATGCTGTATATCAGGCCAGTGAAAATGTCATCAATGAAAAAATCCCAACTTTACCTTACATAGAAACATAGAATTTGTCAGCAGATAAGGGCGCTTGGCCCAATTACTCTGCCCATTATTCCCTACGTACAGCATCTCCATAGCCTTACCTGACCTCCAGTTTTTTTCTCCCTCCCCCATTCTGTCAGACTGTCAGTTTTTCATACTAACATACTAAAATGCCAGCAGAATAGGCCTAATGGTCTTTCGTGTCTGCTCATTTGGTCATCCCCCACCCTCGGAGCTGACCTTACTGCCCCCCTCGCCTTCTCTGGCTTCTCCCTTCCCAGTTCCGGATATTCTTGCTGCATTGGATTTTGCTTCCAGAACCCTTCCCCTGTACCTATCCTACCCCCTCTTGAACCCCTCCACCATCTCTGCCTCCACTAGCCCCCTATGCAGCGCATTCCATGGCTCCACCACCCTCTCAGTGAAGTAGCACCTCCTCCTTTCTCCCCTGAATCTTCCCCCTCCAGCTTCCACCCATGCCCTCTAGTGGCCCTCCTCCTTCCTTCAAGCAACTTGACTGTTCCTCCCTATTTACCCCTTCATGTACCTGAAGACCTCTATCATGTCCCCCAGTCCCTTCTTTCTTCCAATGTGTACATATTTAGCTCTTGAGCCTCTCCTCATAGGTCCTGTCCCAAGCCCCAAATCATTTTGGTTGCCTCCTCTGGACCCTCTCCAGGAGTTTAATGTCCCTCTTTAAGTGTGACCTCCAAACTGCACACAGTACTTGAGGTGCGACTCTCAGCAAGTTATACAAGGAGGTATCCTTCCCTCCTTCTGGAGGTGATCCCCCTAGCGATGCATCCCAGCATCCTGTTGGCCTTGGCTGCTGCCCTCCTACAAGTCTCCGAGTTGTTCATCTTGACATCCACCACCACCCCAGGTTCCTCTCAGCCATGAAACTTGTAGCATTCTCCCCAGGGTGTACACTTGGCCGGGTTTCCTGGCCCCTAGGTTCAGTGCCTTGCATTTCCCTGCATTGAACCCAGCTTCCACTTTCTAGACCATCTTTCCAGAGCTTCCAGGTCCCCCTGTAGGGCCACCTTCTCCTCCTCCCCATCCACCACCGCCCCCAGTTTTGAGTCATCTGCAAAGAGACTCATCTCACTTCTGATACCTGTCCTTATGTCAGAGATGTAGGCATTGAACAGGAGGGGCCCAAGGACTGATCCCTGTGGGACCCCACTAATGACCCTCCTTGAGGAAGATACCATCCCACCAACTACGACCCTCTGGGTCCGGTCCTGGAGCCAATTGCCTATCCATCTGATCATCTGGTTCCACACCCCCATTTCTCCTAGCTTATCCAACAGGCCCACATGAGGAACAGAGTCAAATGCCTTGCTGAAGTCTAGAAAGAGGATGTCCACTGGTCTACCCAGGTCCAAGGCACTTATCACCCAGTCATAGAACTCCACAAGGTTTGTCTGACATGATTTCCCAGGGCGAATCCATGCTGTCTATCGTCCAGGCACCCTGACTTTTCCAGGTCCCACCCCAGGCTCTCCTTGACAATGCCCTCCACCACCTTGCCCACCACTGATGTCAGGCTGACAGGCCTGTAGTTCCCTGCCATCTCCCTTGATACATAGACTCATATCATAGTTTCCTTAAAGAGCTACTGTACTGCCTGAAATTAACATTAACCTTCAAAAGTAGTGAACTATTTCTTCTTATAGCTAAATAATTTTCTTCTTTTCCATTTTGCTAATGAGAAGATTTCTACCTGACAACACTAGGTGTGACATGTACACTGGTACTGTACTTGGAGGCTGACATAGCTAGTTATATTTCTCCTCATACAGCATAAGCCCTTTGACCTCACTATCTGTGACATCACAACTGATCAAAAAAGGCAAATCACCTGCTGCAAGATCCGTGACTCATGATGTCACAAAAAATGAGGACATAATGATGATAAGGTGCTACAAGGAAGAGGACTAGGTAGGTCAGCCTCCAGGTAAAGTACTGCTCTTCACACCATTCCTTATAATATCCATGGCAAAAACCTTCTCATGAGCAAATGAAAAAAACACTTTATAAATAAAAAGTAACAACTGACTGCTTTAACAACTGATAACATTTTCTGATTGCAATTTGTGACACTACTACCTCTTTAAGATTTCTTTTAAGTAAACACAGTTTTTACTATCATTGCTTTATATGTTACTATCCATGCTTAAAGAGTCCCAAACATAATGTAGGAAACTTTGAAAAAACATGATGTTTACAATAACTGTAATTCATGTATTCTGGGTATTAATCTTTTGCTTTTCCCTTATAATTATGTGCAGTAATAATGAAAACAGGATCACTATCCGCTTCATTTAATCTGTCTGGTTACTTGTCTACAATTGACATCACAATCCCCTGTTAATAACATCATAAATGTTTTTCAACAGTTACAGATTATCTATGATGTCAAGAGCAGACGTTTGTGATGCAAAGTGTACTCAATCAGCCAGAAGATGATGTCTGGGGGACAGTGCCTCCACTTTGATATTAATGCACTGTTCATTGCTAGAACAAAAAAGTAGAAACAAAGCACAGAAACTATACAAAATGTAAACCGAAATGTTCACAAATTTTATTTCTTCTAATGTTATCCTGAGATATTAGGGGATCTTTAACATGATTCTGTTATTTTGGTATGTGGCATGGGGCTCTTGAGAAGAGCAATACTGTTCAATAAGCTAAATGTTTACAGCCCATAAATAAAATGAATCAAGTATGATACACATGTAAACTGTTTTAGTTACTTGAAGTCATACTTGAAGATGTAGAACAACAGAAGGCATATACCAATATAAGTTGTCCCCACTACTCAACAGAGGTAACATAATTACTAACTGTAATGTACCTATCAAACCTTACTTTAAAGGAATTCAATGAAGATGCATTTACCACTTCTTCTGACAGTTGATTCCACAGTCTACTAGACCTAGACACAAAACCATGTCTCCATGATTCTGATCTACATGTCTTTTCACTGATCTGTTGTTTATGGCCTCTCTTGTCATATTTGTGATCCTTGAAAACTAGACCCAAGTCATCCCTTAGTATATCATCTCTAAGGATTTTATACAATAGTAATATGTCCCCTTTTGTATGCCTAACCTCCAAAGGCCATAAACCTAAATGACTAAGTCTATCCATATAGCATTTATCCTTATACCCTGTTATTAATTTTGAGACAGACCTTTGTGGTTTTTCAACTATCATCTTATCTTTTATTAAGTAAGGACTCCAACATGGAGAGTGTAGTCCAAGTGTGGTCTCATGTAAACATTATACAGAGGAAGTAGAACACCTTCGTTCCTGGAGAAAAAACTTCTTCGCACACTGTTTGTTAGACACATTGCTTTATTGGCTACATATTTACAGTGAGCTTCACTTTTTAGGTCACTCCTAATATATATGCCTAAATATTTCTCACAAGTAGTTTTCTTTAAATTAGTCCCCTGAATGTAATAATCCTGGTAAATATTGTTTTTTCCCATATGCATTACAGTATATTTATTCAAACTAAACTTCATCCCATTCCTCTCAGCCCATTCAGCAATAGTTACGATATCTTGGCCAAACCTTAATCTATCATCAAAAGTGTCCACAACTCCCCCAAGTTCAACATCATCTGTGAATTTAATCAATGTATTTATTTAGTTCTGCCAGTAATGTCTTCTACACAGTAACCAGTGGCAGATAAAGGGAATTCATAAAACTGCTTAAAAGCAGCAGCACTTGCTAGACAGAGAAGCAAATTATCCTACAGTTTTCTAGCAAAAATATAGTTCTAACTACCTTGGATTTATAATCAGTCTATATTTACTTCCCTCAGATTTTTTAAAACCTCTTTTATACATCATTTTAATTAATAATTCATGTCACTAAAGATGGCTGCCACTCACAATTTTAAATAATCTATTCTACTGAGGTTATTTTTTAACAGCACTAACTAGATTCATACTGTGGATGTAGGAGGATGGTGCTACCACATGTTTCATGCAGTAAACAGCAAAGCACCACACAATGACATATCAATAAATATATATATATAATGGTGGGAGTGGCATGGGGAGCAAGAACTTTTAAAAACTTTAAAATACCATAGCTCAGTTCAGAAATGAAAGCAAAGGAAAAGAAAATGAATATAGTAGTGCTTTTGCCAGAAATATATTACTGCTGACAAAATATATGGTGACTAACAAATACTACTGCTTTAAACTTCATATAGGAAGTATAATATATTTGTAACATTTTATTTCACAAAAAGCACAAAATCCTACAGAAAACAGCTAGCACTGGAAGATACTATACATAACAAAGTATTCTGCATACAGATTTCTTAATCAATCAAAAGTTGTGTTAAAATACAGCATTAAACATTACTGTCTATTCTCTACTACAGTAGTGGTAAATGTTTCTACTTTACTGCATAAATTAGAAACACAATCCATGTCTTCATAACATTAAAAAGAGTGTAATTTTAAATACTGCTTTTTGTGCATCCACACACTATATTATAGATACTTGGGTCCTCACTTTAAGGCTGTATCTCTGATAAAGGTCTTCTGCACCTTCAAGTTCCTCACTATAAAGTTCAACCTCTGATATAAAGCCACCGTACCTCGTCTCTGAATTATATTAAAGTTCATTATAACCACCCTCAGTCTAATGACACCTCACCATGACATTCAAAATATCAGACTCCAAAAAACAGCCTTTTAGAGAAGATTCAGTGTATATACATACAGCACAGCTGGTACCAGAAAAAAACATAAACAGTACCTTTTGTGGCTGGGGTTACCCAGGCAATAATTTGTTTTATCAGGCAGCAGTTCAGAAGTGCTTTCCTTGAGATCCCATGTTTCTTGTGAAACTGTTGCAAATCCTTCATCCATTTCTGGGTTTTCTTTTCAGGGGTTGACAATGACATCCTATTGAACAGCTTTAGTATAGTATGTTATAAGGCTCAGTCTAGGCTATATACGTACAGTACACATGTTCTTTATAGAATGAGCACTAAATTGTCTCTTTATTTTTGGCATCACTATTTTGAGATTATTTTTCCATGCACATGCAGTTTAAAGTAAAACAAAAAATAGCATAAATAATACAAAATTATAAATGTGCACATTGATATGGATACTCTGAATCACTGGTCATATCTTTTTCTAAAATACAGTATTGCTTTTCACAACAGACCATGTTAATTATAATTATTTTAGCAAACACTTGCAAAGAAGCCAAGAAATTTAAACATCAGTTTTTTTCTACTACCCTACTCACTGTGCAGCAGTTCAGGTTCTTGCATTTAGTGATATAATGTGGCTGATATACACTTTAATAATTCTATAATTTCCTTAAATCTCAGCATTACAGAAATCTGTATGTCTTACCTCTATCTGTTGCTAGGCTAAAATAAGATGTAATTTAATCCTCGGAAGATTGAAGCAATTATCCTGCTTATCCAAGCTTTCCTTTCTACCAGCACAGAAAGGGTGGCTCACCCCTGTGGCTGATATTGAATTAAAGCTTCTCTATCTAAGCAAGATAAAGAACAGGCCAACTGTAGTCTGTTTTTTTTATAATGTAGTTACTCAGTAGCTGAAAGCAGCTAGAGCCAATTCGAAACAGGTATGCAAGGGGAGACCATTCTTCTACACCACTGTACACTACCTTCTGGTTTGCTCGGTCAGACCAATTAATCTTACTGACACTATTTATCTTGAGTGCTGCTTCACAGGGGCCAGGAAACCTTTAAGAGCAACCAGTTACAAATAAGAGCTAACTGCTGAGCTTCTAAAGAAATCTGCACAAAAACTATTGCACAAAGTCACTCTAATCTGAAAGGAATGATGTACTTTACAGCAAAATGTGTCAATGAAGCAGGCATTAAATGTAATCATAAGACAATGTTACTATTTATGGAGTTAGAAATACATTAAAAAACTGAAAACTAAAGAGTTTTTTTCATGCAAGAACAAAGGATTAAACACAAATTAACTTCCTCCCCAACATGACTGAAAAATGATAGAAACATCAATATGCAGTAATATCCAAAAAGCCCATCATTAACAGTGTAAACATGAATCACACAACTTGATAACATTTTGTAATTGTCCAATTTTCCACTAAATAAAAGAATTTTCATCTAATGCTTTGGCATGACTGCTAGTATGATCAGCTTGAAGAGATGCACAAACTAAACTAAGGAAGATTCACCAGGAAAGGGCAGTGATAGGATTGAATGCAAAGTTTCAGTTTGTGTATTAGCCTATCAGAAGAAGCTAGTATAACCCTATTATGATTACCTCAGAGTGCTTTAAAAGGTGTGATTAGATAATAGCTGTTTCACCATACTGCAAACTCTAGTATACATAGGACTTGGAGATTGAAGGGTGGCTTTCTATGTTAAAAGTGAAATATAAGTACACCTGCATGAGAACAAAGACTCAAGTAAAGAGGACATGTTGGGCAGGAGGAGGGATGGGCTAACTTTAACACTGACTTAGAGATCTCCAGGACAGAGCGAATAGGGAGAAACTTTCTTGAGACATATAATGAACCAAAAGAGTAAGTGGGTGATGCACAGTAGTTATTCTGGGCAACTTCAACTTCCCAGACATCAACTGGCATGAGTATACCGTCAGTCATGGAAGGAGTTTTTTGTTGTTGTTGTTGTTCAACGGAGGTAGAGTCCAGCCAGGAGGAACTCCTCTCTTGATTTAATATTCACAAATAGATAGGACTAGATTTCAAAAATAAAAGCTAATGATGGCCTGGGAGGCAGTGACCATCTGATTATGGAGGGCAGACTCATATTAAAACCTCAAACTTAGCATGAGGGTATAAAAACATAACATTTCGGGAAGGCTCATTTTAACAAGTATATTTATTTGTTTAGTTGTGTTGCACAAGAAAGGAGGACCAAACACACTACTTCCAATTGTTTAGCCTCATCACGTGGGGAGGCAGATTCAAGCCAGCTGAAATTGAATCAGATTAAGCTGTTTGTAGTATTTTAGTGAATGGAGAACATTTGGCCAGGACCCAGAGAAAAATCCCCTACTCTTCTTGCTGGGGGTCTTACTGACTTCATGTGGAGTGTTTGGAGGATGAAGGAGTCTGAAGTGGAGGAGACTGGCATGGTGGCCCAGGTGGAGGAGAATGCTTCCCTCCCTACCCAATGTATTGAGGAAGCTCAAGCTGATTGGATCTGTGTCTGTGGTGGGTCCAACAGCCATGGTCTCTGTGAGCAAGTGGGGAATTTGAAAGGTATGAAACTACTTAAATCAGTACCTGTACATGACATACTGGAACCTGTTGTACCTGGTGTACCTGAATCTGCTTTAAATGCTATAATACTGTAATCCACAAGAACTACTGCTGGATAAGGAACTGGAGGCATAAAAGGTCTCACCTTTTGGCCTTAATTGCTGACGAAAAAGTTGGGGTCCAGTGTCAGAAGTTGGCATTGAAACTGAAACCTGCTATAAGTGCTGTGTCTGTTTAACCTCAGCCGGCTATAAGTGTGCTTCACCTGAGACTGTGCCTGGTTTGTCTAAGACTGTTTTGCATCTTCTGAGTTCTGTGACTGGCTGTTTGCAGTAAACTTGGAAATTGTGCCTCTGGATAAGCATGTTGCTGCTACTGTGACAGGTGAAACCTGAGTCCTGACTGATGAATCAGCTGTGTCAAAGATCAAAGTCTCAGCTGTCACAGCCACCCTCTGATTCTGAGAGCGAGACTGCAAGAGAGAGAAAAACTCTTTCCTCTGTGATGTTGCAGGCCACTCCCCTGCTGGTACTGGATCTTACCCTGAAGTGGGGTACAGTAGTAGGCAGCCACAGTTCCTGGTGAGCAAGAGAAAACACCAGTGAGTGAATTGCCCCTCCCCCCCATCTCTACTGTCAGCATCTCTGAGGTGCCTGAAAAAGCATGCTGGGAGCAAATGGTGGAGGGGAAGGGATGGAGTAAGGATTTATCCCCCATTACCTGCAAGCCTTTTCTAGCCCATCCCCTGCCCTGTGGAATTAGAAAGTCTGAAACTGATCCAATGGCAAAGGGACCTGCTGGATAAGATTACAAATATGCACAAGCCCAAGCCCAGGGCACTGTCAATCTTATTGCAGTGCCTGGAATAAGGAGAGAGGGAGGGTCAGAGATAGGAAACATGATGTCCATGGTTTCAAGAATCTTTTGAAAGAAGGATCTGGAAAATCTGAGACTTTATTCTGTAATACAGTATTCCTATGATGATGGGGGGCCACTCCCTCAAATGCATTTTATTCTTTGGGTATACCAGACAGCTTTGACTTTACACAGAATCCCGTCTTAGAAAAGCTTCTGAAGACCCTATTGTTCTGGAAGTCCCCAACCCCCCACCCCCTACTGAGGACTCAGACTGATAGTACGGCAAAGATAATGGGGGGGGGGGGTCACAGCTGATTTCTGGAACAAACCCAGCGGAAGGAAATCTGCCTGGTCACTCTACTATGCCACCCCCCCATGAATTGTGTGTTAGAAGGCACTATGAAGGGATTTTAAGATATGGACAAGCCAGTAGGGCAGACCTAAGGGGAAGTTCACAGCCATAGGTCATGAATAAAACAGTAGCTCAGTCTCTTCAGGGGAACAATCTGCTCCCTTACTGTGCCCACTACTGCAAACAGTCCCTAATCAGCTATCCTCACAAGGAAAGATAGAAACATAGACTATGATGACAGAAAAAGACCAGCAGTCCATCCAGTCTTCCCATACTCCCTATAATTCCCTGGAACCTTCCCTGGAGCCTATTGTTCCTCCAGGGTGCTAACCCTTCCAGTCCTATTCCCATTCTCCTCCCTGGTCTTGTCGCCCTGGTCATCCACTGTTTCCTTCATTCTATTCCATGCCTGCTTGAATCCCCTGACTGTGTTTGCACCAACCACCTCAGCCAACAGACTATTCCAAGGTTCCACCACCCTTTCCATAAAGAAGTACTTCCTCATGTCCCTCCTGAATCTCCATCCTGTTAATTTTCACTCGTGACCATGCAACCTCGAGTTGGTATTCAGGGTAAATAATTCCCGGTAGTTTACCTTGTTAACTCCTCTAAGGAACTTGAATGTCTCTATCATATCTTCCCTCTCCTTTCTGTTTTCCAGTGAGTACATATTTAGTGCCTTGAGGCGATCCTCATAGGATCTGCCCTGCTTGCCCTGAATCATTTTTGTTACTCTACACTGAACTGTTTCCAACCTATCACTGTCCTTTCTGAGGTGAGAGCTCCAGAACTGGATGCAGTACTCCACGTGAGGCCTCACCAGGGATCTGTATAGGGGAAGTATTACCCCTTTTCTTCTGCTATCAATATTCCTCCAGATACATCCCAGCATCCTGTTAGCCTTACTATAGGCCTTGTTGCACTGGCTCATTTGTTTAAGGGAGTTACTGATGATAACTCCTAATCCCGTTCCTCTTCTGTACTGCTAAGTCTCACCCCTTCCATCTAGTACTCCATCATGGGGTTCCTTTTCTCTAGGTGCATTAACTTGCACTTTCTGGCATTGCATTTTAACTGTCAGACCTTTGACTAACCCTATAGTTTTTGGGGTTTTTGTATGTTATTTCTCAGGAGCTCGGTCTCTCCTCCCCCAGCACTCCGCCCGTTCCTCGGTGCCATCCCGGACATGAGACCCCTCCCTTCAGCACCCGCGATTTGCCCTTCACGGCAGGGTGGTGGGGTGACTCAACCCACGAGCGGGTCCATGCCAGGAGGCATCCTCCCGTGAATGGCGACAGGAGCGACGTCGTGCTGCCAGGCTCCATTTTTCTGAATTTTTCTCCAGGCGGGCATGGCGTGCAATGGCGCCAGTGACTGGTCTGCGCGCGCTCCGTGCATGCACTAGTCAGCGTCTGCCGTCCTGCCTCCCCATCTCTGTGGCTGTGTGCTGTCCCTGATCCCCAGCCTCCACTGGGGGTCGGGCAAGCAGCGGCCGCCCGAATCCCACCGGAGATGAGAGCAGTCCTCCGGATGCCGATCCATCTCCTCCCCACCAACCCCCGACAACCCGTGCTCATTCCCGAACACGGGTCGCCGGTGTGGCGCAAGGTGTAGCAACCAGCGCCTCAACCCTCAGTGCCACCGGGCCGGCAACCCTATAGTTTTTGTAGGTCCCTCTGCATATCTCTCATTCCCTCATCACTATCACCCTCCCACATAGTTTTTTTTTGGTTTTTTTTATTTATTTATTATCACAATCAGAATTACAAACCTTTGAGTCATTGACTCCTTTGTAAAGGCTCCACATCATGGTACATAGGTATACAATCAATAGCACACATTAAGGGGCCAGCCCGGTGGTGCTGAGGGCTGAGGTGCTGGATGCCACACCTTGCGACACGCCGGTGACCCAGGTTCAGGAATCAGCCTGGGTCATCTGGGATTGGCAGGGGGAGGGAAGGATTGAGCGCCCAATGGCAGCTCTCCTTCCCTGGAGAGGGACAACCTGCAGGCCTCGGTGTGATACCACCACCTGGGGGAACTCGGGTGGTAGGAGCAGGAAGGTAGCAGCATTGGGGGGGGCAGACATCAGCCGAAGGCCAGAGCAGAGGAATGTCTCAGCATGCCCTAAGCTCATTGGCCCCCATTGCATGCTGATGTCCAGGAGGGCAGGGATAAAATAGAGGAAATTCCCTGCATTGACGCCAGTAGACGGGCTTCGGAGGGCAGTGTTCGGAGATCTGGGAGACTACCGTCGCAGGCTGCATGCTGCATTACTGTCTGGGGAAAGTCAGAGGGGGGACTCCTCCACCCCATCCGGGTGGCAATCCGGAGATCTAGGGTTGTAGAACAGGGCACCTATGTGCATGGGAAGGCACTAGGAGAACTGACATGGGTCATCATTGAAAGCCCCAAGGAGTGGTGTCAACGAAGGGATAAGGTAGGAGGATAAATAGAAAGTAAAAAAAAAAAATAGCACACATTAAGGAAAAAAATATTCTAGGGTCAGGAAGACCCAGCATTACACAAATAATACTCAATAAGTTAATACAGAAAAGATATCAATAACAGGCAATTCTAGAGAAATAATAAAGGCAAGGCAAGGCAAAATTTATTTAAAAGACACCCAATCCCGGAGGCTCTGAGTGCTGTACAAAATAGATAAAACAAAATCAAGATAAAATAAAACATCACAAATTTTAAACAAGATAAAAATAGAATAGATAACTCAGCAAATAATATCAAGTTCTTACTACAATTCATGGTTTTATCCCATAAAAACTTGGGAAAATAGGAGGGCCATCAGGAGAGCTTTAAATATATCTACAGTGGGTGCTCCCCTGACC
The DNA here is from genome assembly GCA_016271365.2 of Neoceratodus forsteri. NCBI lineage: Eukaryota > Metazoa > Chordata > Ceratodontiformes > Ceratodontidae > Neoceratodus > Neoceratodus forsteri. Next base: position 829,927,677 of record CM057452.1, read on the forward strand.
TCAACCGAAAAAGAATTCCAAAGAATGGGGCCTGCGACACTGAAAGCTCTGTCGCCAGCAGATTTTAGCCTCGTTCTAGGAATGGCCAGGAGGCCCCCACTAGAGGAACGGAGAGGCCGGGTAGAGAGAGCAGGTACCAGAAGGTCCAAAAGATAACCAGGGCCCTGCCCATGTAGGGTCTTATAAGTCAGAAGACCCACCTTAAAGAGGATTCTCCACCTGACTGGCAGCCAGTGCAATTCACGCAGTACCAGTGTAATGTGTCAAAATTTATGCTGCCCAGTAAGTAACCAGGCAGCTGCGTTTTGCACCAGCTGCAGCTTACAGAGAGATCCCACTGTGACCCCGAAGTAGAGCGCATTGCAGTAGTTAAGCCTAGATGTGACTAAGGCATCTATCAAGGTAGGGAGGTCCAGAGGTGGAACAAGGGGCTTAATCCTGGCAATATTTCTGAGTTGGAAAAAACAGGAATGAACTGTGGAGGATATTTGTGCCTCCATAGTTAAATTCCAGAATCACTCCAAGATTTCGCACACAAAAGGAGGCCTTCAGTGACACAGCTCCTACAGCAAGTCCAGTTGCTGTGTCAGAGGCCATCCTATCACGCACTCTGTTCAACTCCATTACCAATACCTCCATCTTATCAGGGTTCAGTCGCAACCAGCTGGAGGCCATCCAGTCATTGATCTCAGCCAGGCAGATGTTTAGTACCTCCACTGCATTGGATGTTCCTGGGGCAAAGGACAGATATAGCTGGGTGTCATCGGCATAACAATGGAAACCCAAGCTATACTTCCTAATGATCCCTCCCAGGGGCAGCATATACACTGCAAACAACATTGGGGCCAGTATCGATCCTTGAGGAACTCCGTGAAAGAGGAGGCTGGATAAAGATGAAGAATTCCCCATCACAACCCGTTGCCTCCTGTTGGTAAAAAAAAGGGCTCAAACCAGTGGATGACAGAACTGGTGAGTCCGCAGAGCTCCCTAAGGCAGTCAAGTAACACACAATGGTCCACAGTGTCAAATGCTGAAGAGAGATCAAGGAGAACAAGAATTGTCTTATCCCCCTGATCTCTTGCCCTGAGGAGATCATTCTGCACCCGAACAAGCGCAGTTTCTGTACTATGCCTAGCCTGAAATCCTGACTGGAAGGGTTCATGAAACTCATGAGTCACGAGGTGCTCTTCCAACTGAAGTGCCACCACCTTCTCCACCACCTTCGCCAAAAAGGGAAGGTTGGATATAGGACGGTAATTTGCCTTGACCTCTGGGTCCAGAGATGGTTTCTTTAAGAGGGGTCTCACTAGTGCCTCCTTCAAGGCATCCGGAAAGACCCCCTCAGATAAGGAGCACTGAACAATCAAGGCAAACACCGGGCTTACAGAGTCAACACATCTCATTAAGAAACGTGTCAGCACCGGGTCCAGCTCACAAAAGGTGTGCTTCAGATTGACTGCCACCTCATTGACCTCACTAACCTCCTCTGGTCTAAACTCCCCCCAACTAGGCGGAGTGCACTCAGAACACATAAGGCGACCACTGCCAGCTGTGACATTGCTGGCTGAAGAAGCCACCTGCCGGATCGTGGACACTCTGTCCGAGAAGAACCAAGCAAACTCTTCCCACTCTGTATTAGAAAAAACCTTCCCGGGCTGCAGACAAGCAGGATGGAGTAGCCTGTCTACAGCTCGGAAAAGTATAGTATAGCTGGTCGGTTCTTCCCGGCAGCAATCTCCCTGGACAGCAACACTGCCTTCTTACAGTTGATTGCCTCCTGGTATGCACTATAATGCATACACAGGACCAGTTTGTCCCCCTCCAAGCCGGACCTCCTCCAGCAGTGCTCTAACCTCTGACCCATCCTCTTCATCTCCCTGAGATCTCCGTCAAACCATGGGGACCTCAGGTATGAAGTTCTGGGTCATACACGAACAGGTGCGAGGGAGTTAATGGTGTCAGATAACACCCTATTATAGGTGTCAGCCCCAGCATCAACACCTCCGACGCATGCAACACCCACACTAGATAATTTAGCTGCCACCAAAAAATCCTCAGGGGTCAAACCCCGTAAAGAGCGACAGCTCATCATCTCAACAGGGGAAGGGCTTCTGGCGGGAGCCCCAAGCATGAACTGCACCGTACAGTGATCAGACCAATGTACTCAATCAATCCTGAGATTAGCAATCTCCCAGTGAGAACACCAGGTCCAACATGTGGCCATCCTGATGAGTCGCTGCAGTAACAGCTTGTGCCAGTCCCAGGGAGGACATAGTTTGAAGAAAATCATGACTACACCTTTGATACCTGTCGTTGACCCAAACATTGAAGTCCCCCAGAAAAACACATCTGGGGGATTCCAGCATTCCATTGGTGATGAATTCAATGACCTCCTGCAGGAAATTCCCCATCGGCCCAGAAGGGCGGTAGATAAGGAAGATCCTGCAGCCCGCACCTGGTACCCCACGAACAGCCACACATTCAAATGAACCTGGAGTTCCCACCAGGTGCACGGTGAAGGCCAGACTGGATCTAAAACAGATAGCTACACCGCCACCCCTGCGTTCCACTCTGGGGCAATGCACCAGGTATACCCAGGAGGGACTGTGGCCTCAAAAACTGGGCCCACATCATCCCCAACCCAAGTCTCCATAATGCAAGCCAGATCGACTGAAGAAATCAGGTCAGCAATATTTGCTGTCTTATTTCTAATCGATCTGGCATTACAAAGCACTACCCTCAGGGGACAGGCGGATGAAGCAGCCCCTCGGGTTACCTGACCACTCAGTCTGATGGATTCCCTGAAGACAGGCACCAACCACATCTGGCCTCTCCCAGGTGCTCATCAAAACCCAGGGCGCCTTCTGGACCCAACAACCTCTATCCTACCACCATCTGATATGCATGGGGCGCCCCACTGCCCATGATCAACTCGATTCCTTCTAATCCCCACTTCCCGACAGCCGACAGCATCAGCAGTGTAGCAATGGGCAGCACCCAGTTCAGAGACCACACCTTAGAGGAACATCTGAAAGAAGGCCCAAGGAGGAGTCCCAGCTGTGAGCAGATGAGGTACAGGTAAGGAGAGAGGGCTGGGGCAGTCACAGGCAGAGGCCTCAAGAAGTAGATTCTTAAAGTTAGATTTAAAGAGGCTGACCCTGGGTTCCAGTGATACAGAAACTGGGAGGCCATTTAGCCAGAGCGTGTCACGGTAGAGGAAGGATCTTTGGCCCAGGAAGGTCCTGCAATGGGGAACTAGAAGGGAGGTTTTATCGGAGCTTCTGGAGACTCTGGAGGAAGGGGACAGGTTGGATAAGGGGTGAAGACTGGGGGGGCTTGTTTGTGGTAGATCTTCTTGGCATGCAAACAGGTATGATACATGAGTCTCCCCTCAAAGTTTAGCCAGTTAGTGAGCTTGTATAGATCACATGTGTGGGTCAGTCTGTCACATCCTGTGACCAGATCACTGGCTTTGTTGAGGGTGGTTATGATATGATGTAGGGCAGTAGAGTCGGCAGAACCATAAATTACTGTCCCGTAATCCACTAGGGAGAAGACAGGAGGATACAGCTAGGTGGATAGCCTCAGTGGGGAGGCAGTGCTTGTGATGGTAAAGGAGACCAAGTCTAGCATTGATGGAGGTAGATAGGAGTTGGATGTGAGTGTGATAGGTGATGGAGGTGTCCAGGGTTATACCCAGATATTTGAAAGTTGTGACTTGCTCTGGGGGGTTCCTAGGGAGTTAAGGATGTTAAGTGTGAAGTCACAGTGTGGGCTCTGGTGGTGGGCAAAGACCGTGGTCTTAGTTTTCTTATAGTTTAAGATTAGCTGATGAGCTAGAAACCAATCGACTTCAGCAAAGAAGTGCTGGATGGCATGTTGGAAAGTGTTAGGGTGCGGGTGGCTCCAGCAGATGACTGCGTCATCCACATAGAGCAGGTGTTTACCAGTGCAGGATTTAGGGAGTGAGTTTAGGAAAAGGCTAAAAGAGGAGTAGCCCAAGTATCAAGCCTTGCAGTACCCCCGAGAGAACTGGGTAGCTAGAGGAGATAGTGGAGTTGATCTTGACCTGCTGGTTTCTGCCACAGAGGCAGTTTTTAATCCAGGATGTGGCTACTTGTGAGAGGCCCAGGGATGGCAGAGGGTTGAGGAGCAAGGCATGATTGACGGTATTGAATGCCTTAGTTAGGTCAATATAGATTGACCCAACTAGGTGTCTGCATTAGAGGGCATTGTGGATATAGGAGGTGTATTCTAGGAGTGCTGTGGAGTGCTATGTCCCCTCCGAAAGCCATGCTGTTCAGGGCACAGCAGGTTGTGCTTTGACAGGAAGTCCATGAGCTGGTCCAACACTATTTTTTCAAGAGCCTTAGAGATTGGGGGCAGTATTGAAATGGGCCAGTAATTGTTAGGGGAGGAGCGATCCCCACCTTTTAGGATGGGTGTAATTATGGCACATTTCCAAAGTGTTGGGAACTGGCCAAGGCAAAGGGACATATTCAGTATTTTAGAATGTGGGGGAGGACCTCATCTAGGGTTAGGCCGAGGATTTTGAGGTCCAGTGAATCGCCACTGTGTCGAGACTAGGCCAGGACTTTGGATAGGTAGCTCCTGGCTTCATGGATGGAGATGATCCAGAGACAAAAAAGGGGGGTATTTTCAGGGACATATGGGTCCAGTGAATGTTTGGGGGAGTCGAAGAAGTTGGGTGGAATGACGTGGCTGAGGTCTGAGAAGGTGGCATTCAGGATGTTAGAAATGGCCAGGGGGTCTTGGCTGATGGAGCCATCTACTGAGAGTTGGGCAGGGGAGCGGGCTACTGATTTCCCACTAAGTTCTTTAACATTGCTCCAGAATCTTTGCCCTGAGCCCCAGGCGGAGGTGAGGGCTTGTTGGTAGTAAGCAGCCTTGGCTTGGCAGATGGCCTAGGTGCATTTGTTCCTGGCCTCTTGGTAATGTTGTCTGTCTAGGGGAAGTTGCAAGTCCAGGGCTTTGTACCAGAGAATGTCCCTGAGATGCATTTGATCAAGCAGCACTTGGGAGATCCAGGGGGTGTCTCTGTTTTTGTGAGTTGCTTGAAGAAAGGAGCAAAGATGTCACAGGTGGCATTGAAGGTGGAGATGAAGTAGGAGAGGGCAGTGTCGAAGGATTGGGTGGCGTAGATAGGGGACCAGTCGCAGGACCTAAGATAGGTTTTGAGGTGGGGTAGGGAACCTTTTTTAGGAGTCTTTGGAAGGAGACTTTGGGGGAGGTGACAGAAAGTCTGTTAGACCACCAGCAGGTAACAGGGGAGTGGTCACTTAAGATATCAGTGGGAACTTTGACTCGGGAGAGATTTTTAGGGCAGTTGATGAGGATGAGGTCGAGTAGTGTGGAGTTACCTGTTTTGGTATCAAGTCTGGTGGGGAACTGGACTACCTGGGTGAGATCTATGGCCAAAATGGAGTCCTTGTAGGGGGTGGAAGAGGGGGATTGTCAGTTGACATTAAAGTCCCCCAGTGCAATTACCTTGCTATTGGATGGAAGTTGAGAGATACAGGTCATGACCGGCTTGAAAGCAAGTTTTGATTGTGGGGTGGGGGTGTAGGCTACCATGATCTAGAGGTTTTACTGGAGCTGCCCAGGAGCAACATAATGGTTAGAGTTGGGGCACCATGGGTGGGGTGGGGTGGGGTGGGGGTGACAGGGAGGGCTTGTATGGAGTCTTTTATGTATGCTTTGTGCATGTTATGTTTTGTATCATCTATGAAGAGACACAGCCTGCCCTGGGTTCCCTCAACAATGTCACTAATGAACATGTTGAAGAGGACTGAACCCAAGACAGATTCCTGTGGCACCCCACTTGTAACCTCCCTTACCTCTGATTTAACCCTGTTGACCACCACCCTCTGCTGCCTCCCTTCTAGCCAACTACCTATCCGGTTCACTACAGTTTTAGTTGCACCCAGGTCTTCCATCTTTTTGAGCAACCTTTTGTGTGGTATCGAATCAAAAGCCTTGCTGAAGTCAAAGTACAGCATATCTACAGTGTGGTCCTTGTCTACTTCCTTGGTCATCTAGTCAAAGAAAAAAATCAAGTTAGTCTGACAAGACTTTCCCACCACAAAATTGTGTTGTTTACTGCCCTTGAGTCCATTGCTCTCTAGGTAGTCCATTAGATCCTCTTTAATTAGTGATTCCATCAGCTTCCCCATGATGGAGGTAAGATTGATGGCCTGTAGCTCCTTGCTTGCTCCCTCCCCCCACTTATGAAGCTGTACAACATCTGCCATTCTCCAATCCCTTGGAACTTCCTCAGACCTAAGTGGGCTGCTGAACAGCCCAGCCAGTGGTTCAGCCAGTTCTACTGCTAATTCCCTAGGTGTCCTCAGATGCAACCCATCTGGTCCTGGGATCTTATCTATCTTAAGGAATACCAGCCCTTTCAGGACCCTCTCACTAGTAAGTATTGGCTGCCTCATTTCCGGGACTCACTTGGCAGCTGCTTTGTTGCTGCTTTCTGGAATGGACCTGCAGTCCTCCTTAGTGAATACTGAGCAAAAGTAATCATTCAGGATGGCATCCTTTTTCTCATCCTCCTCTATCACACTACTCCCCTCAACTAGCTGTGCGATACCCCCCTTTTTCCTTTTTTACTGATATACCTACACAGTAAAAATACTAAGAGAAACACCATCCTGTTAGCATTAAACTGTCACCCAAAAAACATCGTGGAGAATATCCCAAAGTCCCAGTTTCTAAGGATATGCAGAAACTGTAGCAAAGATGACGACTTCCTAAATAGAAGTAAGGAGATGCCACAGAGGTTCCATAGCAGGGGATGTGATGATAGATATATACATGAGGCCTGTGACAAGATGGACTGGATTTTCTTGCAATACACCCTGAGCAGGATGGGTTTTGGGGAACAATTTATACAAAGTATTATGGCACTCTACCAGGCTCCAGAAGTGGTGGTTAGAGTTAATGGGATAAAATCCATTCAGTTCCCTCTGTTTTGAGGTACTCACCAGGGGTGCCTCCTCTCCCCACTACTGTTTACCTTTTGTATTGCACCACTGGCAGCAGTGGTCAGACAAAACCCAAATATGCAAGGTGTCAGGGGCCCGGACAGGGAGCACAAGCTTTCTCTGTACACTGATGATGCCGTTTTCTATGTCAGTAGCCTGGAACAGTCTGTCTCAGAACTCTGCAACCTGTTGGACAGCTGTGGTGAGCCATCGGGATGTAAAATAAATTATGGGAAATCAGAAGTCCTTAAACATAGTGAGACGTGCCCCCTACAGTTTGGAAACAGTTTCCCATTTGCCTGGGCCAGGGATAAAACAGTCAGATATCTGGGGGGGGGGGGGCAAGGTGACCACAAAACTGCAAAACTTTAAAAATCAATTATGGAGCACTATTACATGATATCACTACAGATATTAATAGAGGGTCAGTCCTGCCAATCAGTCTCACGGGTAGGATAAACATTCTAAAGATGAATGTTATGCCAAGGCTTCTGTTCCTGTACCAGATGCTTCCAATTAGAATACCAGAGACTTACTGGAGAACACTAAACAAGGTGCTGTTAAAAATTTATATGGAATGCAAGGAGACGCAGTATTTTCCAGAAACTATTAGAATTGCCATGGAATATCGGTGGACAAGGCCTGCCAGTCTTTGGTATTACTACATATCTGTTCAGCTGCTCCTGATTATTACATGGCTTAAGCAAAAAGTGCCAGATGGTATGAATTAGAAAATACGCCCACCTTGCCAGCCCCCCTTTAAGGCATTCCATTTATAGAGCTGACTCTAGAGATTTAGAAACACACACAGAACTCTTGGATCAGGCATGCATTGAGAATGCTCCAAAAAGTTAGATTACTCATTGGTACCCCAAACCAACCTGGCCCGCTGACCATCATAATAGGTGACCATGGTTTCCAACCTCTGAAACTGGACTGTGGTTTCAGAACACTGAACCGTATGGTCCTCACCCACTATAGTCAGTTGGTACAGGGTGAACACCTAGTACCATTTGAAATGCTGAAACAATATTTTGGTCAGAACCACACCGATTTTTTTTTTCAGATACTGTACTTGCAACTACACCGTTATTTGGTGTCTTGGGTAGGCCTTCCCAATATCATTAGAGACCTGACAGGGCTGGAAAATGCTTTCCATTGGGCATTAAAACTGAAGGAAGGAGGGAAAATATTTCCCACCTGTATCAAATACTCTTACTGTCCAGGGAGAACCCCTCCATGAGGGTTTGCAGGATTTGGGAGGAGGAGATGGGTTCCCCCATCCCTGGACAACTGGGATAAACTGTTGTCTGGCATCACCAAGCTGGAGAGAATTCTGGTGGAAAATAGGTATTCATGTCTTTTATGTCCTTACAGTCACCTAGTATTTTGGTAGACATGCCACCTCTGACTGCTGGAGGAATTGTGGACAAATAGGTTCTCACTCCCATATGTTTTGGTATTGTGCAGGAATAGCAGCCTTCTGGTCACACATCAAAATAGAACTAGATGCTATATGGGACAAGCATCTCCAACATAGTTTCCAATCAATGATCTTGGGAGTTCACTTAAAGAAGCTGGCCCTTACGAGAAAAAACAGATTTATGTAGCAATGTATATGGTTGCATGTAAATGTGTAACAGCTCATTGGTTATCCCCAGCTGTCCTGACAGTGGAGGAAAGGAGATCCAGGCTGTTAGAGGTACAAAGGATGGTGCAAATAACAGCTGAACTACACATGACAGTAGAGAAATACAGTGACCTGGGCATCTAATTAGTTAAAGCCAAGCAGAATGGGTGAGGTAGACCAGGAAGATGCTCCCTAAATAAGGAGAGGCCCCCCCTAGGGGCTCCCTTGGAACCCTTTCAGAACAGGTTTAAGTGGTTCTCTCTCCCACCCCCACCCCATATCCTTCTTAATCCAAGGAATTAAGAGGATAGCTAGTATTACCTGTTCTGATATAGGATATATTAAACAACCCACACAATGTGACAAAGAATACAACACACACATAATTAACAAATGAAAGAACATGAGAGCATCAAGTTAATTTCAGGTATTAGTGTTTTATTTCTTCTTCTTTTGACTGGTTCTTTTCTAATTCAGCTGTTATTACTGCTCAGTATGTTAAGCTTTACCCTAGATGTTTTATAAAGTAAACCAAAAGGAGGAGAAAAATATGAGTAGATTCTCATTATGCATTTAGACTGAAATGTAAGGTTTATTTTATTTATTTATTTACTTATTTAATTCTTGGATTACAGTGCCTTTGAGCAATAAAAACTCTTTTACAAAGGTTCCACATCAGAAAGTGTAGGACATAAGCAAACAAATAGCATCAACAGGAAAACTAATTAGAGAAACATTCAGGAATATACTTTGAAACATAAACACTGTAAGTAGGCTATAAAAAACACTGGTAGTTGAGCAAAAAATCAGTCAAGAAGTAAGCAATCAAAAGATAGTCAAGGGAGAGGATTTAGAAGTAAACCAGAGGTGGGAAGAGCCTGGCAGGCTTTGTTGAAACCAGTAGGAGTAGGTAATTAGGAGTGATGGGAAGGCAGGAGAGAGGATCGAGAGGGGAAGGGAAGGGAAGGGGAAGGAAAGGGTAGGGGATGCATAAAGGGTGTCAGGGAATAAAGAGAAGGGAGTGGAGGTGGAGGGGAGAGGAATGAGGAGAAGGGGAAGAAATCAGATTAGGAGTGCACAAAGGTGCGGCAGGGTGGAGGGTGGTAGGATTCAAGGCTCTTATGTTGGGGTGGGGTAAAGTGCTGATAGGTGTAGTATTGGTAATTAGACAAACTACAATGGTCAGCAGTCACATATATTGCTTGCTACTAGGTGCTGATGCAGCTTGAATTAAAAGGGCCCAATTTTTATTCAATGGTGGTGTCACTACTCAGGGAGTTGAGCCAAAGTGGAGCTCTGTAGGCAAAGGACCATTGACCTAAGGTTGTGCAGCATCTGGGAACACTGAAGACCTGGGTTGGTGAGCTGCAACTTCGTTGCTGGCTGCAACAGGGGCTTAGGAGATTTTGGACTCTGGGGGGGGCAATAATCCAAAGTGAGCTTTCTTCGCTAGCAAACAGGTTTGATATTGGATCCAGCCAAGCAATTGAAGCCATCCAGTTTGAGCATAAAGGTCACATGTGTGTGAGGCAGTCAGCTCCTGTCAGCAGCCTGCAAGCTTTATTTAGAGCAACAGTAATCCTATGGAGGGATGTAGTTGCAGCAGAGCCATATATAACCAGCCCATAATCAATTATAGAAATGGAGGAGCTGAAGATTGTTATTCTTAGCGCTTCGGGAGCCAAGCTGTGCTTATTCCTGTGGAGCAGGCCAATCCTTATGTTAACAGCCTGGGCTATGTTTTCTATATGTTATGTGTAGGATAAAGTGTTATCGATAGTTATCCCATGATATTTGAAGGTGTGGATCTGTTCAAGCAGGGTGCCAATACAGTTTGTGATGGGCAGTGGTTTTGACTTATGCCTGTTCTGGGCACTGCTGAAGAACATCACTTTAGTCTTTCTGTAGTTTAGCACCAGTTTTTGGGTACTAAACCACTTCTCTACTTCAGAAAAACTGCTTTGAAGGTTATCCTGAAGGATCATTGGATCCAGGTTGCATGAGAAGATCACAGCATCATCTGTGTAGAGTAGAATCTGTGCTTGACAGGCGCTTGGGAGTTTATTCAAAAAAATGCTAAAAAAAAGAGGTCCCAATAGAGATCCTTGGGGCACACCTGAGTGGACTGACTTCCTTTCAGAAAGGACATTGGTTATCTTGACACATTGTGAGCGATCTTCTAAGCAGTTTTTGAACCAGGTGACAGCATCATTTGATATCCCTGACTGTGACAATTGCTCAAGAAGCAATGATTAGTTCACTATATCAAAAGCCTTCATCAGGTTGATGAAGGCAGCTTCTACCAGATTGCCTTGATCCAGTGATATATGTATGAATCCCATGAATTCTAGGAGTGCAGTGGTTGTACTATGGCATTGTCTGAAGCCATTCTGTTAGGGACATTGAATTCTGTATTTATCTAGGTATTTCACCAGCTGATCTGCTATGATACACTCAAGGGCTTTGGACAATGGCAGTAGACTGGAAATTGACCTATAGTTGGTGTGCTATTCCCTATCTCTACTTTTGAGCACAGGGGTTACTACAGCATATTTCCATTTTTGGGAGAATTGCCCAAGCCTTAGGGAAAGGTTCAGTGTTTTGGTAAGGGGTGTACTTGTTTCCTCAAGGGTGAGGGCAATGAATTTGAGGTTCAGGCAGTCCCCGCTGATTCTAGTTTTTCCAAGAACTTTGTGGATGTACTTTCTAGCCTCCTGTTTAAAGACCTCTTTGAAGTAAAATGGGGGCATGCTTCTGCGTATCACTGACTGGGGAACAGGTGGAGGCGGTGACCATGAAAAAATCAGGGGGGAGGACACTGCTGAGATCCGTGAAGGCATTGTTAAAGAGCAACTGACACCATCTGGCCAAAAGTGCTACATTGCAGAATTAGAATAAGCACACCCACAGTAAATCACTTACCAAAAACTAGATTTCTACATTTCTTCATTTTAAAGTTATGCACTATTTTGTAACACTGATTTCACAACCTGTTCAAAAAAGCCTGTTTCACTGAAGAGCTACTGGTGATGTCATCTAGGGGACTCATAGTCTAGTACCCCCTGTCAGCAAGCTTATTGGACCTGTTTCTCCAAAGTTGTAAAGATCATGTTCAATGGTTTTCACAAGTAAAACAGGTGGCACCGGTCAGTAAACATTGCTTTATAAACTGTGTGTGTTTCAGGTTTTGTAACAAAGCTGACAATATTTTGTTTGGGTGCCTTTTTGTTGTGGTCCTTTTTTCCAGGGTTCCTGGATGCTGGGTCTTAGCACACTGTTGTGAAGTTTGCAGACTGAATATATGTCTGACATGGTGAAAGGCTGAGATCATTCACACCTATCATTCAATTGAGGCGATTTCTAAGGATGGCACTTTAAAACAATTATTCCATCTCCTTATAAATGGAGGTGGGAAAGGTAATGCTGTTTTGAAGCCTTACTAGTCATTTCTAATTTAGCCAGCACATTTTTTTCTCCCTTTCAGGCTATTCTGACCTACATTCAGGCTCATCTACTGTATGTTCTACTCTAAATTAAAAGATCATTTTACCAGAGCTAACACTTCCACTCCTAGTAGGAATGAACACATATAAAGCTCCTATTAAAACATATTGTGAAGCAGACTCTGACAAAGGGCAGTGAAGTTACCAATACTACAACACTAGCAGCAACACACATTCTTAACATGCACAGTAGAGTAACACACTAAATGGCTTCAGCCGCCTGGAGGCATGCTGACTCAGCATCCAGTAACCCTGGAGAAATGGACTACACCAAAAAGGCATTAATTTTAAACAGTACAATTTTGTCAACTTTGTTGCAAAACTTAAAACCCATATTGGTTTTATATAGCAATGTTTTGTGCATGGTGCTGCCTGTTTTACTTTTGACGACTATTCCACATGATCTTTAAAACTTTGGAGAAACAGGTCCTATACACTTGCTGACAGGGAATACTAGACTGTGAGTCTCCTAGATGACACCAGCAGCAGCTCTTCACTAAAACAGGCTGTTTTGAACAGGTGGTGAAATCAGGGTTACAAAATGACTAATAACTTTAAAATGAAGTAATGCAGAAATCTAGTTTTTGGTATGAGATTTACTGGGGGTATGTTTATTCAGATTCTGCAATGTGGCACTTTTCATGTCAGTGGCTTTTAAAAGTGTTGGCTATTGTCATAGGGTCTTGTGTTAGGGTGCCTTCAATGCTAAGCATGGTGACTGCTCCCTTGGATTCTTTGCCAGTGATATCCTTTATGTTGTTCCAAAACTTTTTACTGTCCCCCCAGGAGTTGGAGAGTACCTTCCTGTGGAAATGATTCTTAACAAGATGAATGACCCTGGTGCAAGCATTTCTGGATTTTTTCTATTCCTGTATATCTGCTTGTTTGTCTGTGGCTCTTGTACAGTGTCAAAGGTGATCCCTGATCTTCATGCAACCAAGGAGTTCAGGTGTTATCCAGGGGGTACATGTACTCTTAACCTTCTGCTTCTTTAAGGGTGCATGGACATTGCAAGCAGAATTAAATTGATCAATAAAGAACTGTAGTGCTTCATCAGTGTCATTAGTTGAGTCAAGTAGTGACCAATCCTGGTTTTGTAGCTGTGATTTGAGTGGTCCAGAGTTAGGACCCTGCTGAGGATTACCTTGGGTGGCAGCTTGTTGAATTTATTGGACCAGTCACACAGGAGTGGTCACTTAGGCTGTCAGAGGGTACAGATACATTTGAGATATATTCTGGGTGACTGTATAGTACCCATTCTAGCAAGGTGCTTGATCCTGTCCTATAGTTTATTCTAGTAGGGGTGTTAACTAGCTGGGTAAGGTGTATGGCAGAGATGGCATAAGTAACCCATTTATGTCCAGAGCTCCTGAAAAGGTTGACCAAGCACTGAAACAGTTAAAATGTTAAGTTGGTACAATATGATAAAAATGTACAGTAATACACTGTACACCACGTGAATATGTACACTGTTAGGAATTATGTATTGTCCTACACTTACTTAATAAAGCTAAATAAAAAAATAAAGTTGTATACAGGAGGCACACACAGATGCATGGAATAAAGACAAGAGAGAGTTATTGGAGGTCAGGCATAGATCCCAGATAGATCAGCAGAGAAATCTGTCAGATCAGCAGATACCTATCAACTTTGTGACAACCTATGGTAGGCAGATGACAGCTATTAGAAATAGTATCACCAAAAACTGGACAGTGCTAAGGTCAAACACAGTTCTTAGGAATTTTACAGCACAGACCCATAAAAAAGTGTAAAAGAGAGGGCAACATTTCTCAGACATATTAGTACACAGCCTGCAACTTTCTGTCACACCTTACAACATTGTTACCCCCCCTTCCCCATGGGAATCACACTTGTGGTAGGTGCAGGTTCTATCCAGTCATGGACCAGAGGGCATGCAATGAAGCTGGATGGGGAAGGGGGTTAAGAGGAATGTAAGAAGTGCTGCTTCACTGAAAGAGTGGTTTACACCTGGAACAAACAACCAGCAGAAGTGGTGGAGGCAAAACAATAGTGGACTTCAAGCATGCATGAGGCAGACATTGGGAATGTAAGTTAATAGGCAGTGGGGAGGGAGAGACAGTGGAGATCCCTGAGGAGATAGACTAGGCAGGGACCATCTGGGCAGACTGGGTGGTACAAGTGGTCCTTATATGCCAACACATTCTATGTTTCTATGTTTCTATAGCTTTTTACTGTAGTCAGGTTAAGCTTCACTGCTGGGAACTGCTGTTTTTAACTAAATGGTGATTCAAATTCTTAAGAATAAAACATTATTTTTATCAATTTTAGTATAGTATAAATTTGGTTACCCCTTGTTTTGCATGTATGTCCATCCTAACTAAGAAGCTGTTGTAACACAATTCAAAAGTCATAGAATGTTGTTCTACCCTTCTGTGGTACAACAGCTTTTTATTACAGTAGAGTGGAAACTCATGCCACCTACCATTTTTACTTTAATTTCCACCCCAACCCCCTCCAAACATACACACAGAAACTATGCCTTCCCCTAACACAAAATCTTCTGTTGTTTTATTATTTAAAACTTGTATTATTGTACCCATGTTGCTGTTGTTCAACTGTTCTCCTTTTGTTGTACTCTCCTGGGTCGTGCCTGAAAATAGTCATTTTATGGATAGTGCACCTACCCGGTTAACAAAAACGAAATAAATAAATAAACGAAATCCACCCCTCACCTGCGTGGGGGTTCGGCAGCTTGATGAGGGTGGAATTCTGTTTTTTTTTTGTTTTGTTTTGTTTGTTTTAATAAAATTAAGAGCATACATGTTTTTTCTGTGTGTCCTAACTGTATAGCCAAAACATGGTTTATACGCATTCAGAACAAGATAAATAAGTTTTTGTGGGCTCATAAGAAAACCTGGTAAGCATACTATGAGATGGTTTGCACCATAGAGCAAAGGGGACTAAAGGCATCAGATTAATTACTGTATTTCATGGCCACCAGATTACAACAAATAGCTTATTGGAACAAAGATTCTAACAGTAAAACATATGTCCTTGAATGGTTATCAATAGAAAATGACTGTATGGATACCTTAAATCTAAATTTGGCAGCTATATGGTTTGCAATACCCAGTTTAAATATCAAAAATGGTATTATTGCAGAATCTATAAGAATTCGTACATAAGTAACTATCTGCTCAACACAGAACAGGTCTATATATCAGCCTCTTTGGGGTAACCCAAGCATAACCATAATTGCGTGTTATGTTTAGTTTTTGTATTTGGAGCTTGTACAGGACTTTGTTGTAAACGGGATTTGTATCCTAACAAATTTTTTGCCTGTCTAAAATAAATTTTACCATACCATGCCATAAACAAAAAACTCCAGGATTTGATTCCTGGGTAAACACTGGAATATCAAAAGTTAAAGATATGTACATGGAAATGAAATTAAATAAGTTGTGGAAATGAGAACAGAATTCAGCTTCCCAGGTAAACAAAAAGATGCAGACAAAGTGGTTAACGTAATCATAAATTTACTAAGAAAAGGAAAATTGTCTTGTACAGTAAATGAGGACACCATGAGTCTTTTACAGGCAATTTCACTTAAACCATCAGCATCCATATTATACAAACTATTAATAGCAACACTCAGAGGAGAAGCAGTGGTAGTTAAAATGCAGTGGGTTCAAGCAATAAGTGGGTTCAAGCAATAGGAGAAGTCTATATATGGAAATGGAATGAAATACAGAATTTTTCACTAAAAGCCTTGTCTGTAGTTAATTATAAGTTACTCAGTTTGTAAATGCCTACATAATGTCTACTTTTTTTGTAACTTAAGTTTATTGAAAAATACGTTCATGACAATACAGCAGTATGCAGGTACATATCACACTACCATAGTGACAGCTTGATGATTTTCTTACTGTTTCACGTATACCATTATTAAGTGACCCCATACTGTCAAATAGAATTATGTGATTTACCTATTGCAGGTCATATTCAAGCCCAGAGGAGCAGTGCTGTGTTTTTCATCCATTTGAAAGATGTGCAACTCTTCTAAAACCTGTCCTTAAAACAGTGACCTTCATGTCTTTTCTTGTTAAGAAAAAAGAACTTGTACAAGAAACAGTTATTATACAATTGCAAGAAAGAATCTTGGACTGTGATTGGTCAGTTTGGGGCTGGACCATGGCATTATTCCAGCATAATGCCACAGGTCTAGTCTCAGCACTGTGAACCAATTTGGATGACCATTTGGACCTCTTTTTTTGCATCTCCTCTTAAGAAACAAAAATATTTTTCCACACTAATAAAAACATTCTTTAAAATTATTTTTGTATTTTATATATAACAACAAGCCATTGTATAATAGGAATCATGCACTCCAGGGTGTGTGTCGTGCTAGGACAATGCCATGCCTGGGGCATTGGACACACTGGGCCTGTGGCCTCATGCCCAAGCCCCACAGGCGTGGCGTTATCCCAGCATGACACACACCCTGTCAAGCATTATTCCTTTAATAAACAACAACTCTGTAAACCAGTAAAACTATGTCTGTCATCTCTATTTGGTTTATCTTTCAGACCTAGGTGGGTATTTAGTTGGAGCTACCTTAGAATTACTGTATACTTCCCAGTTTTCTAAGTATTTGTCCCTATGCAACCTTAGGTCTGCAGTATTTTTCTTCTGTTTTGGCTGTTTGCTGGGCTTTCCCTTGCCTCTCTCTGATCATAGGTATCACTGGTGAGAGCCAGTGACAGGTCAGATTCTGAACTGCCATTAAGCAAAAGATATGGAGTAGTTCCCTCTGCTGTTGCCTCTTTGGGTGAGATGGCGGAAGCCCTATCACCTTGACTTCATAGTTATATGGAATTGAAACCCCACATATTTATTCTAATTCGGAGTCGATTAATTGCCAGTAGTTTTGGATTTTGGGGAAGCTCCAAAAATATGGTATAAGTTCCTCTTCCCTAGCATTCCCTCCAACAGGTGTCTGAGCTCCCTTGTCAAAAGTGGGCAGTTATCATAGGAGTGTGAAAGAACTACACTAAGATTTTCCACCAATACTCCCTCCACATGGGGGAGGATGTGACTTTCCAACCCCTGTCTAGAATTTCTTTTTCGACTGGCCTGCAAGATAATATGCCCTGCCTCCTGTTCTCCTCTCATTTTAATTCTATCTAGAGTGTTTCCTTAGGATGCATGATCAAAATGGACTGGTGCTTGTGTTTGAGGCATATTGCCCAAAACAGGCAGCCTTATAATTTTGACAATTCCCTTGTCAATAATTGCTTGTTCTCTCTGCTTAGCATGGAGTGCCTCACCTGCAGAAAACAATAATGGTTACTGTTAGGTAAATAGTATCTGGCTTTGAGATCTGCAGATGATTCTATATAAAGTAGACATCATGTAGGCAAGAAATCCCCCCGTCCCATCAACGGAAGGCAGGATATGTGTAGCCCTGGGGTAAATCTAGGTTCCCTATAATTATGGTGAGGAGGTCTACTTCCTCCTCTGTTTCAATCTGTTGTCTTAATTTTTGCAAGACTCAGAGAGGTTCTAGTGTAAGAGTTTTCTATTTGCTGTATGCTGGTTTCAGACTATGACATAAAGTGTAAGGTGTAAAATGGGACTGGTAATGTTTTTCTATTTATTGAGATGTACTATCCAGTTTCTATGTTTTGCTTTTCCATATCTATTAATTGAGCTGATAGGGCAGCTAAGTAGTACCCCTCAAAATGTGGGTGTCCCATACCTCCTGCTCTCTGGGGAGGTACAGCATGTTGAGGACAATTCTTTTGCTCTGATCCTGCCATAGGAAATGAGAACTTTATTTATTTATTTATTGAATTTTGTTGAATATGCAGGCCCACTGAGACTAGAAGTCCCTTTTTCAGGGGCAACTGGGGGGATACAGATGATAACCAAATGAAATTGAAACAGATTAAGCCGTTGGTGGTATTTTTAGTGAATGGGGGAAATTTGTCCAGGACACTGGGGAAATTACCCTACTCATCAGTAGGGAGAACTTCTGTCCATGCCAGGATGGCCCTGTGTCCCAGGCTTTGGAGGAGGTGTGCAAGGAGGTGGAGAAGGTCTCCTCCCCTACCTCGGTTATCTTAGAGACCCAAAGTGATGGTATTGACTTTTTACCGAGAATGTCTGGACATGCTGAAACTACCTGTATTTTGCAGGATATAGACTTGCCTGTTGGTTTGGATCTTGTCCATGAGAAAAACTGCAATCAGGACAGTGGGAGTGTTGCGGAGCACAGTTTAGAGTTGGGGAAAGTCATAGAAGGAGTTTTGATGGCACCGTCCAGTGTGAATCCACGACATGGAACCGGTGTGTATACCGGAAGAACAAAGAGTGTGCTGGTGCCCGGATGTCTGGGCAAAACAGAGGCTGTGGAGCCAATTTCAGAAAATGCTGATCCAGAAAAGTTACCGCTGGGCTCTAGTGAAGATCAGCCTACAGAAGGGTGAGAAAAGTCAAATAAGACATTGGGACTGATGCACTAGGGTTTGAGAAGGAAAAATGTACACCATGCTACAGAACTACAGGGCCAGCTACCAGAGGCAGCATTAGTGGGCAGGGGCTGGGTCCACACAGAAAATGGCTGGCTACCTGATCCACAAGACCCAAAAGTTCAGGAATATATGGCAATGCAGATTACTGATACTGGGAAACTGCTTTCCGCTGTACAGGGGTCGTTTCAGGATTCAAGTGATAGTGCAAATGCTGGTATCAAGGATACAGAGGATACTACTGCAAAACCCAAGGATTTATCCACAGTGAGTTACAGTCATGTTATTAACAAGGGGAGTGTGCCCAGAGCTGTTACTAGTAGACAAATGAGGGGTACTAATATTACAGCAGAAGCACGACTACTGGAGGAGGAACCTGCTTTGCAGGACAATACTGCAACATTATCTGTGGGCTTGGGAATAGACATTTTTGCAAGATCCTACTAAACAAACAAATCTTTAAACCTTTGCTATGTATGGCAGATTTATTTAAGGCTAATACTACGGAACCTGCTCCTAGACAAAATGCTGTCTGTCTGATGTATAAAGGAGGCCTGTTGAACCCTCCGAACAGAGTGTATGTTGGGAGGAAGTTACTGAAGGATTCTCTGAAATGTTATGCCTCAGAAGTTTTTGCTTTAATTCATACTGGCGATTTCAACTATGATGTGAGTTTTAAAACCGTGGTGGCTCTGAACAGATTTTGGGTTAAATATAACGCATTAAAAGATACACCTTTGTGGGCCCCCTTTCTGGCGATTCCCATTACTAAGCCTGCTGCACGAAACATTACCATTCTTTTTAAAAATGAAGGAGTTGATATTGCGGATGATTTATACTGGCACAAAAAACAATATGAGGTGTTGGAACATCCTACTCCTGTGATTGATTCTGAATGGTTTTGGACAGGGGGATGGAGGGTTAAATGTAAACTGTTCACGACCGATAGTGGTATTGCCCACCTTCCTAGTTGTTTTTTTCTGGGAAAAGATAGAGGTGCCTTGTTTTATCCAGGATAGCCGAAGTCTTGCCATAAGTGTGGTTCTAAACTACACCTCAGCAATGCATGTGACACGCCTAAATGTTCTCATTGCTTGGAAGTTGGACATTTTTCCACAAACTATAAAAACTTGTTTCGCTGTAACCTTTGTGAGGAATGTGGGCACTTGTATATTAACTGTCCATGGGTGTCCCATGACTCAGGAGCTAGCCTTTCCCATGAGGCTTTAATAACTCAGGCCCAGAAAAAAGGATGTGCCTTGGCGTCTGAGAAGAAGGATGCAGGACATCTTAAAGGAGAAAGAGCACAGTATTAGTGCACAGGATGGAACTTAAAGTCAGATGGAACAAACACCACCTGAAACAAATAAAGAAACTGGGCTCCTTGAGGGAGACGGAGTTATGGGAAAGGAGGGCAGTACAGTAATATTGAACACTCCTGAGGCTGTTGAGGTTGTGGACAGTGAACTGGCTCCCTTGTCTAGGGTGGAATCTCAGGATAACGCTCCACAAGACATGATTATTGAAGCTACAGAACAGGAGGTTGATAGTGATAGGAGTGTGCATGAGGGAATCAGTGTAAGCCACACCTCACGGATGACGTCAATGCCCCCCCAAACTAGATATTGAAAAACCCTTTAAAAAAGTGATGTATAAAAAAAGGATAAAGGAAAAAACTAGTTTACCTCCAGAACCTAGAGGGAAAGAAAGGAAAATTGCAAGAAGAAAGGGGAACTTACAGCCCAGTCGATATGCAGGTCTACCTATTGAAACACCTATGGTGGTTACTGAGGGAAAGGATTCTGGGTCAGATTCTGCCTCAGTAGCCTCTTCTAAAGAGGCTTTTTCAGGAATGGAGGAGGGTACTTCAGGGAAAAAACGATGGGCTACCAGATCAAAGCAGTGATTTGTTTATGGGTTCTCCTAGTCTTTCCTAATCTTTTATGTGTTTCTTTCATGTTTTATCTCTAAATGTTAATAGCATTAAGAATGGGATACGTAGAGATATAGCTTTCATTGAACTAGGTTTGCTCAAGACAGATGTAATTTTGATTCAGGATACTCGAATCAAAACTTTTCAAGAACTTGTGTAGTGTAATGCTAAATTGAAGCAGGGGGTCACCATTTGGTCTCAAGATCAGGATAGGTGTGATGGCCTGGGTATTTTATCTTCCAATCCGGATTTAAAGGTTTCTAGGGTGATATATTTAGATCCTGGTAGGGCCTTGATTCTGGATATTTCTTATGGCAGGAATAGGATTTGTTTAATTAATCTTTATGCTCCTCAGGAAAAGCTTTGAGGGTAGACCTTTTTCAGAAAATTCAGCCTCTTTTGTGTACTTCGCGAACCATAGTTTGGGTGGGGTGACTTCAACTGCAGTATACAAAAGGAAGATAGAGGGTTAAGAACTAATAAAATGTTATGTGACTCAAATGCTTTAAAAGAAATCATAGTCACAGCACAATTAACTGATGTATATCATAACTTTCATGATTCTGGTAGGTTTACCTTTCAGAAAGGTTCTTTGAGAATGAGAATAGATTATTTTTTTGTCTCAAAATCGTTAGTGGTCAAAAGGTCAGAACTATTGGATCTGGCCTTTTCTGAGCATTCTGCTGTGTTTATTGAATGTCAGTGGGACAATCACCTTAATTGTGGGAAACCTTCTTGGAAATTAAATACCTCATTATTCCAAAAGGAGGGAATCATAAATGAAGTAAAAAAATTATGGGAGGCTAGATCTTCAGTTCAGTGTATGTACGACTCTCTCGGAGAACCGTGGCTGGATTCCAAGAAAGATTTTCTATCCGTTTTTCAGAAAAGAATAGGGAGACAGAATAGAGATAAATATCGTTTGTATTTACAATTTTGGAAACAATTACATAGATGTATTTCTTTATCTGAAACGACAGGCGACAATTTTTGTTCTCAAATTCAACAAATCAAAAAAGACATGTGTCAATTCCAATATGCTAGGGCTAAGACATTGCAACAAGAATTACGTTTTGGTACAGTTGATAGAAAATTTTCTTTTGACCCTTTTAAAGACAGCCAACAAAATTCTAAGAAAAAAAATGATTTAGGAGTTGAAAGATGAAACTGGGACTATATGTAGGGATACATCCTCTATAATGCGTCTAGTAAATAATTATGTGGAAAATTCCTTTAGTTTAAGACCAGCTATACATAATGTAGAAGCTATACAGGTCCGTTGGTAAGGAAGACCCTTACCAAAGAGCAAGAAGTGCACCTCATAGCACCTATTACTGTGCAGGAGGTAAAAGGTGATACAGCAGCTTAAGACTAACTCTACCCCTGGTCCAGATGGACTTCCAGCTGAATTTTACAGAATTTGTAGTAGTTTTGTTTGTTTGGATCTGGCTAACTTGTACAATGAGTCATTACACACTCAGGATATTCCAGGTTCTTTAGTAGAAGCTGATTTAATTTTATTATTTAAGAAAGGAGATGGGTCAAGCTTACTATATTGGAAGCCTATTTGTATTATGTATATGGATATTAAAATTTTGAGTAAGATCTTGTCCAATAGATTAGCTGCTTGTGCCGATACCCTTATCTTGTAAGGAACAGGGGTGTGCCATTCCCCGGAGAGGGATTCAAGGAAATTTAATACGGTTAAGGGAATTGTTTCACAGAGGCTGAATGGGATAGAAACAATGTTGGTCTTAAGTTTAGATCAAATAAAGGCCTTTGATTGTCTGTCTCAAGATTATCTATTTAGGATTCTGTTGCAATATGGTATCCCTCCTCAATATGTTGGCTGGATTAGAGGCCTATATAAAGAGGCAGTAGTAACTCCTTGTTTTAATGGCTGGAGAGGTAAGGCAGTTAGGGTATATAGAGGGGTAAAACAGGGATGCTCCCCATGAATCCCTTGTTGTACATCTTTGGTATAGACCCTTTACTTCAAAGACTAAGAAATGACCCTGGGATTTGAGGAATCTCCCTCTCAGATACTGCCCCTCCATTAAAGGTGTTAGCATATGCGGATGACGTGGTCATTATGGCACATGACTCTGCAGAGGAATCAGTGATACAGAACCATTCACAAGATTTTTCTGAGGCTTCAGGTTCTAGTATTAATAAAGATTAGAGTGTTGGTTTTTGGTTGGGTACTGATGACCAGTCCATGAGCTCCTTTGCTGGTATAGCCCTAACCAGTGATCTGATTACCATCTTGGGTATAACATTTAGACATGACAATTCGGCTGTTTTGAATTGGGAGGAGAAACTGAGGAAAGCTGAAGGCATGTTAGAGTATTGGGTGCATGGCATAATATCTAAACAGAAAAGAATCATTTTGATGAAAGCTATGATTATGCCCATCTTACTCTATGTGAGTTATATCTATTCCCCTTCCTAAGATACTGCTAACTAGACTATATAGTTTCTTTTTTAGAGCCTTGTGGGGGAGCAGATTGAATCCTATCAAAAGATATATTACATACAGAAGTATTCAGGAAGGTGGTACTGGGATGATTCATCCAGTGGCCTTTTATTATAGTATGCTTATCTACTACAATATTATGGAACCACTTCAGAACCAAAAGAAAGTACGGTATAAGGTATTAATGGCATGGGCTGCTCCTTGTCTGAGGGCATGGTAACTCCAGAAAAGTAGACTGTTAATAAAAATGTACCTCATTCCAAAAGAAGTGAAAGAAATGTTCCAACAAATCATCATGTGGAAGGTACAGTACAATGTTACATTGTTTCAGAATAGACACAATCTTTATGGTGGACTGTTCAAAGCACAATGCATGGAAGACATAACGTTATCTTATTGTGTTCCTCAACAAAGTAATGAAATATTTCGGCAACTACAAAATAAACGACTACCAGTGTTTGTGTGGAATGTGTCGTGGTTATCGATTCATGGTAAATTAAATGTCAAAAATAATAATAAACATAAGGCTCTTCAGGAAAGATACTGTTTACGTCATTGTTGTCATCAGATTCTGGAAACTCAGGAACATCTGTTTTTGGACTGTATGTATGCTAAACAGTTTTGGGATCTGCTAGCTGACCACTGGGAAACGAAACATTTTAAAACTATTACATATACTGATTTGGTATATGTTCTGCAGTCTCATGGCTGATGACAGTTTACGTTGGAAACTTTACAAGTCATATTTTCCATTTTAAAGTATTCTTTGTGGCAAGCTCAATGTAAGTGGGTTCGTCAACAACATTCTGTACCTCATTAGGTGTTGTTACTTACCATACTGGTGGCAATACGACAAGTATATGAAAAGGTGTTCCAAAACATAGTTGCGTTATCTTTGGAAAGGATGTGACAAAACCTTATGGAAAACTTAAGATGTTTCTGAAATAACAGATTGACTGAGTTGCATTACGGCATGAAGTGTATCTACTGTGACATATGGACTTGATCAAGGAATATTACTTCCTTCTTCCCCACAAAATTCCCCTACTTGTCAGTAGACAGATCTGCTGTCCGGGTTCAGGATGGCCAGTGTGGGTGATCCTCGGGAGGATATGGATGTTCAGGTGGCTGGGGAGCTGATCTTCTCCCCAGTCTCAGCTTTGCTAGAAACTGAAGAATTTTTTGATGCAGATGCAGATACAGAAGATAGAAATGATGATGAATCCTACAAATACTACTTCACCTAACCTCTTGACTCAGTCTCCAAGTTCTGTGAGCACTTCAATTTCTACCAGTTCTATGAAGACAAGTACATTTTCCCAAGCAGACCTAGAGCCTGAGGTTCAGTGCTTGGCAGCCAGACAAAAAGAGGTAACAGAAGCACTTTTTAAATTGCAAAATGCTAAAAACATCACTTCTGTGGCCTTGGGTCCTTCGAATACTACAGCCTGCCTTGGTAGTAACATAGATTACCTCCGAGTGCCAAATACCCAGGATGTCATCCTCAGGCTCTAAGATGACTGCTCCCCCCAATTATTTACCAAACTAACAGTGAAGAACAAAATAATCTTACTGTGTTCTCCTTTATCCTTTACTGTGACAGCACCTCTCAACAAATTGATTCAGAAAGAAAACACTAAATCCAAACTTTCTTCCTTAATTTTCAGTAAAAGAAACATCTTACCGAACCAAATGGCTTCAGATGAAGAGTCTACAACTGAGACCGCTCCAGATAAAAGCGCTGCTTATACTGAAGCTCCTAAACTGCTGCAAACAGCAGCAGCAGCTGCTGTTCAATCTGCCTTTGCGATCTCTTCCACTCAGGCGGATGATGCTGCATGGACACCCGAGAGCCCTGCTGGAGTCAGGGTGGAAGCAAGCTGCAGATGACACCTGGATTCCTGACCCTACATGGGACACAATGAAATTATCCCAACATACTCCTACATGGAAACTGACTGAAAACAAACAGAAACTGCCTCCTTCTTCTTCTACTAATGGCATCGGTGCAGTTATTCTTATGGGAGCAAAAGAAACTGAAAATGAGCAGGAAGGGGCAAAAGACAATACAAATAAACAGCACGATGAGCAAGGCAATGTCACAGAACCCCTCCCTCCCTCCCCTTACATAATATTCCCATAATGGCCAATACTGTTTCTGCATCAGTTTTGTACCCTGAAAATACTAATACTAAGATTCATACTAAGATGTTGGAGCTTAAGAGAGGCTTTAGTCCCTGGATTACGCATATTATGTTAAATCCTTTCTGTAAAGCAAATAATGATCTAGTTTACTTTTGAATTGATTATTATCTTTGCCTAAGACTACTTCCTTGGGAAAATTATTCCAGGGGTTAACCACCCTTTGTGTATAAAAAGCTCTCCATTTTTAGGTATTAAATTTTGCACTTTTTAATTGTAATTTATGTCCTCTTGTGCTCATATTATGAGATTTAAAACTTAGGTTTAGTTCTAAAAGTAATGCTGGATCTTTCAGTAAGTTGTAACCTAACAGCACATCTACCCTACTCCTTCTAGTGTGAAGGGACATGAGATTTAATCTAAACAGCCTGTCTTCAAAGGATAGGTTTCTTCAGGCGTAGAGCATTTTTTGTTGTTTGTCTCTGGACTTTTTCTATTATGTCCCTGTTTGCTCCCTTAATTGGTCCCCACAAAGAGCTCCCGAAATCTAGAAGTGGTCTTATATAAGCATTATGTAGGGGCATAATTACATCTTTCTCCCTACTTGAAAAATTTCTTTTGATAGTCCAAAGAGCCCATTTAGCCTTAACTGCTCGTGTCTGGCAATATTTTTCATAAGTCAGGTTGTTTGATATTATTATCCCCAGGTCTTTCTCCTTGGTGGTCTTTTTTTAGTGGGACAGTATTCATATCATAGATTGCTGCCCTGTTATGTTTTTCCATGTGCATTACACTGCTCTTGCCATAGCTAAAAGTCGTAGATCCTAAGCAAGTTAGTTCAGGTACCCCCCCCCCCATTCTGAGCAACCCATTGAAAGCATTCTAGGGACTGATCAGCCCAAAAAACAGAATTTAGGAGTTTCTGACCCAACACCATGACCTCTTTTATCTGATTTATTTGCAAAAAATAAGCCTCCCCCCCCCACACCTATAGGAATACAATTCTCATGTGCTACAATTGGGGATTGGGCCAAAGACCTAACAGGCAGTATTTGTGCAAAACTCTACTCAAGGACTCTTTCCACTTCATGCCAGCAGAGATCTTTGCTTTCATTAATATTTCAGGGGAGGACAATTATGATATATGTTTCAGGTCCCCCCATGGCTTGAAGCTTTTTTGGCAAAGATACAATAGAGTGAAATTCTTACCTCTATGGTCCCCCTTCTTGGTTTAGTTGGTCATTCCCCGAACTAAACCCCTGATAAAATGTGTAACAATAATGTTTCAAAATGAGGGGGTCCATGTGGATGACATTGTGTATTGGTTAACCCAGAAATGTGATGTACTTAGTGCCTCTGAGGTTGTATTGGATGAAGAAATGTTTTGGATGGGGGGTTGCAAGTTTAAGGTCAAGTTACATCAGGCAACAGAAGGTATTATCCACATCCCTAATTCATTTTTATTAGGGAGAGATAGAGGGGTCTGATTCTATGCAGGCCAACTCTGAGCTTGTTATAGATGCATTGCATGCACACACCTCTCTAGCGTCTGCGATCGCCCTTGATGTGACAACTCCGGGGAGATTGGGTACATATCCCACCAGTATGTTAATCATACCCATTGCAACCTCTATGAAGAATATGGGCAAACTATTCTAAATGCCCCTGGGTGGCAAGAAACAAAGCAAGCACTATTAACTCAGACTCTCTTATTCAAAAAGCCCAAGATGTGGTTACAATCCCAGAAGACCGGGATCCAGCCACAGCATTAACTGAACAAGTCTCCCCTAGTTGAAACTGAAAGTGAAGTTAAGGAGACGACACCTAAGGATGCCCCCCTTCTGTAATTTTGGACATATCAACAAAGGACGAACCACTGGTCCTTCAACCTGTGTGCTATGACGACCCCCCTCAAGGCAGTCTGTCAAAGGGAGAACCTCAGATATGCCTCCACTGCATCAATGGACTATTGCAGGGAGAAGAAGGTCGACCAGAAATTCTAAAGTAGATCTTGCTGCTCAGCAAGTGGCACAGGAAAACCCATTTTCTGTATTGGCCAACACCAACTGGGGAGAGACAGAAATGGACATTGAGGAACCTGACCCTGCACCTAACCCTCTAGGGACCAGGTCCCCATTCAGACATTACTGATTATAAACGGAAGAAAAAGAAAATAAAAATTAAGATTTCATTATATGGTTTCCTTACTTATGTAACTGTCTAAACTACAGTACAAGTCATATTAAACTGTTCCATCAATGAGCTGGTTTAGTATTGTTTTTTTGCAGTTGGCAATGCATTGGCAACTCATATTGCATTATTTTTCAGTGCTTAACCAGGCGAAGAGCAATGTTTGTAAAATGTTTTTGCAACTCAGTTGGAATGCATCTGCAGTCCAGTCATAGTGAAATGCAAATTTGCATTTTAACTCTTAAGAAACTGTTTGTACAAGGCTTTGTGCTGGATCCAACAGCACTTATGAAACGCAATCAGAAATGCTAAAGCAACTCATTAGAAGAACAGTTTAATGTGAATTGTACTGTAAGGCTAATATCCTTAAATGTTTGTAGTTTCCTAAACTACAAAAAGCGTCATGCTATTTTTCAGTTTTTCCATGCTACTCATGTTTCTGTCATTTTTTACAGGAAACCTAGATGTTTTCACCTGATCAGATCCACTTAGGTTCATCATAATGGGTCTGGGGTCCCTCTTTCTGGTCTTTCAGGCTAGATAAGGCTGATGGGATAAGTCTTCCATTTTAGGGCTCTCCTTTCCATCTTTCCAAACTTATAGATGTCATGCCGGGTAGGCTACTAATTATAGATGGGAACTGGAATGGTACCCCCTCTAGGTTTATAGTAGTTTATGGCCCTCAATTAAAAGCTGAAAGAGTTGACCTCTTGACCTCCCTGCAACCCTACTTGGTTACATCCAGGCAAATTCGTTTGGAAGGTGATTTAACTGTGGGTTTCACAATGCAGCCATGGCTAACATAGGAAATACTGTGGCTCGAATGCCCTAGAAAAATGCATTCACACTGCAGACCTCCAGAAAACTGCAGATTTCCAAAAATCAGGCCCAAAATTCACCTATAAAAGAGATAAATTTGACACAACAATAGATCATATTTTCACATCCAGAAATATGCAGATTTCCACATTTTCTATCTCACCCATGGAATTCTCTGATCATTTAATTCTGGAAGTACAATTTCAACTTCCCCTCAACAATAGTAGAAAGAAAAACAGATGGAGACTCAACTCCTCAGTTTTGTCAGATTCAATAATCATTGAAGAAATCATTAACTTATTATGGGCAAGAAAGTCTGTCTTTGATTTGTATGAAGAAGTTGGGGCTTGGTGGGAAGACACCAAGAAAGATCTTAGGGTATGGTTTCACAAATTTGGCAGGAAGAAGGAAAGAGACAAATTTTTTCATTATCTCAAGCTTCATTCTCAACTACAATATCTGTATTCTTTGGTGACAACTTCCAGATATGACTACTCAGACCAAATCAATAATATTAAAATACAGATGAGACAGTTTCAATATGACAGAGCTCACATAATAAATGCAGAACTTAGTTATGGCACCCAACCCCCATGGGGACACATATGAAGCTTGTAAACAAAGGACAGAAAATACCTTCTCTTGTTTATAAGATAAAAATGGTACTTTGCAGTCTTCCACTAACCAGCTTCATGAGATTATCACCAAACATCTCAATAGTTTTACTCTTCCCTCGCCAACTTCAAGTTTAGAAATAACTACCTATCTAAATAAAATTAAAAATGTAATCCCTCCCTGTGATTCTAAGGTGTTGGAAGTCCCTATTACAGCAGCAGAAATTGAAATGGTCATTAAAAAACAAAAACGGAGTACCTCCCCAGAGATTGGCAGCTTATCATATGAATTTTATAAAACCTTTTCAGAAATTCTGTTTGTTTGGAAAAAGTCTTCACTTTTATCTCACAACAAAACCTCCCTCCTGGGGATTTTTTTACAGACCTTATAACTTTTGTATAAATCAGGTGACAACACCAGATATGAAACTGAAGACTCATAAGTATCTTTCTGATTATAAAATCTTAACCCAACTGCTGAATACCCATTTAAGAAATGTTGCTAAATTCCTCATTCACCCCCATTAGTTTATTGGCCTCCCTGAACGAAAACTCTAACACCCACTCATGATTATCAGGGAAACTGCGGAACATCATAACTCTAAACAGAAAACTGGATTGATATTATCTGTAGATCAGAGCAAGGCTTTTGATAGGGTTAACCATTGCTTTTTATTAAATATCCTCTTAGCCTATTGTATTTCCCCTATGTTCATTCAGTGGTTATATACCTTATACTCCTCAGCTGTGGTACAACCTATTATTGTGGGTAACCTTACCCAAAAGATAAAACTCACTCTGGGGGTCCATCAGGGATGTCCGCTCAGCCCTCTCCTTTACATTTTCTCCCTAGACCCCCTACTTAGGAATCTGGACAGTATCTCTAAATGGAAAGGCCGGACCGGTACTTCTACCTCAGATGAGTTCAAAGTATTAGGTTACCCTGATGACCTTTGCCTCTTCCTGGCTAACACTGATTGTATTCCTTCTATTCTGAAAGATATTCAAGATTATTCTTAGTGTCAAATGTCAAATTAAACTTAGGAAAAGTTTGGTTTTATTCCTTGGCTTAGGTCCTCTTCCAGCCACCACCATTTATGGTATCCCTTTCTACTCAGAGCCTGAAAAGATACTGGGGATTCAGTTTGGGTACCAAAATTTACCTCTACAGAACTGGGAAAATAGCTTAAGAAGCTGTGAATTTAATGTACACAAATGGAAGGATTGAAAATGATCCAAATTAAAAAGAGTCCAAATTATCAAAAAATTCTTAGTACCTAGCTTTTTGTATGTAGCTATGATTTCCCTCCTCCCATGAACCTGGTAACTAGAATTTATAGTTGCTTTTTTTAAAATGTTGGGAGTAGACTCAAACCCATTAAAAGGAACTTTACTTACCTTCCTAAGTGCAAGGGTGGACTAGATATGTTGGACCAATTCTTTTTTTCCACTCTGTTTTCTTACTTCAAACCCTGAAAACAGCTTTTGCACCCACAAATTCTCCCCTGTATCTTTTGATAAATAATAATCTCAGTTCTTACCTCTTGGCCTGGAAGGACAAAGCTCCAAAACTTATCTCGAGTTTTAAAGTTCCAGAATTCTTTAAGCCCACTGCCTCAAATATATACAGATGGGGTTTGTCTAAATCTCAAATAACACAGAATCCCACTTCTAGCCTTTATAATACAATTATGGGAATTTGCCACCCCACAGAAACTGAATTCAAAAACTGCTCCCCACATCTGCATAAGCAAGTTCTAACCCAACTCAGTAATTTGAGGACTCCCCCCAACCCACCCACACGGGAAATATTATGGTTATCTTCTTATGAGAGGCTTAATGTTAAAGGCAACAGCAAGTATAAGGCCCAAGAGGAAAGATATTGCCCCTATCCTACCTGTTGAGCAATTGAGGAAACTATAGAGCACTTCTTGCTACAATGCATCCATATACAAAACCTTTGGGATTGTCTAGCTAGAAAATGGAACCTAATTTGACTACATACTTTAACCTATGCTTTATTGGTTCTAGGGGATTATTCTTCTCTTCCAAAGACATTCTGTAAAGAAACCCTCAAAATATTTTTTTGCAGCTTGAAGTTTTTTCTTTGGCAAGCAAGATGCCAGTGGGTGTTAAGGCAAAAAATGATGATGCATGAAACCTTTAGCATACAATGTGAATTGGCTATGTTATCAGTGTAGAACAAAGATGCAGGCCATTAGCCTTTATCCAAGGTATCCAAGTAGTGGAAATAGTTTTCTTTTTCCATTAAATATAAATAAGTTGGTTCAAAAACTTTAGCAGTGCACTGACAAGCATGATAAGACAAGAAAAAAATGAATGAGGGGGCAAAGTATAAAAACTGATGTTGAAGTTATTTTGTTTTGTCATTTGACATACTGCATTATTAACTTCTTTCGTGTCTGCAATTTGAATTTTTTGTTTGAATTTGAATCTGTTTGATTTTTTTCCTTTTTGATGTCAGTTGATTACCAGTATGCTTTTTATGATGTTTTTTTCAATGAAATTCCCCTACTCTTTTTGAGAAGTGCCATGGGATCTTTAATGTCCACCTGAACAACCACCAGAAGATGCAGACGGGACCTCGGTTTAATGTCTCATCCGAAAGACAGCACTTCAGGAGTACAGCATCCCCTTCATGATTCACTAGTGCCAGTATTGGGATTTACCTGACATGCCTGATATGGGGCTAGAACCCACAACCTTTCAATCTTCTGGCCTCAGGCAGAGTGTGCAAGCTATTGAGCCACTGACACAGCCAGAGAACTAGTTTGCAAAGCTTCATACAAAAGGAACAGGAAATTTGGATAGGGAGGACCTGAAAATAGAAGAGCAGTCTGTGGAGTGCATTCATTTTCAATGTGACCACCCAGACTCCCAGGGAGATAGGGAGCAGAATCCATGTGTTTAGGTTTTCTACTATTTCATTAAGGAGACAGAGGGGGTTAAGCTGTTGGAGCTTAGACAACTGAGGAGTTATTTTGACCCTTAAATACCAGATCTGGTTTTGGGGAACCCACTTGAAGAGGAACGTAGCGTTGAACTGTGCTTGATGGTGCCCCAAGAACAACAGTGCCTCTGATTCATTGTAATTCAATTTGTACCCTGAAATCCTGCCAAATGTTTCTAGTGCTCAGCACAGAGCTGGGATTGAAGTCTCTAGTTTCCACAGAAAAAAGATTGAGTCATCTGCATATAGGGCTAGCTTGTTCAACCCCCTGCCCTTATGCCCTTAATGGCTTGATTCTGTCACACTGTTACTGCTACCAGCTCAATGCAAAGGAAGAAGATGAGGGGGAGGGGTACACTGTCTAGTACCTCTTCTTAGTGGAAAAAGGGACACGATAACCCTTGTACGCTTACTGTGGCCTCTGGATTAGTGTACAGATTTTCAATGCATTGTGTAAACAACGGTCCAAAGCCCATAGGTAGGAGAGTGTGTTGCAAGAAAGCCCAGTCCATGTGGTCAAAGGCTTTTTCTGCATCCATTGAGATAGCAATCTGGAAATGTGTGTTGCTCTTTTATGAGGAGAGGATATTAAGGAGGCACCACATATTGTCATGCAGGTTTTGTCCGTTAGTGAATTCTGCTTGAGCTGGGTGGACTCGACCTCCCACCACTTTCTGTAGGTGTCTAGCTAGGATGGAGGTGAATTGTTCAGGTCCGCTGGTAAAAGTGATATGGGTCAGTAGGATTTACAGTGGATAGGGTTTTTGTCAGGTTTCAGTAACACAGGTCTGAGCTCTCTCCCAGGTCTTAGGTGCCTCCTCTCCCCCCATGATCCCCCTAAATAAAGTAAGTAGTTCTGGGGTAATTTATTTATTTATTTAAACTTTTGTTAACCAGGTAAATGTAATGAGCCAAAACCTGTTTTCATACATGACATTGGGCTTATTCAAGTAGCCAAAAGATGTTACAGTTTAGTTCCAAGTTGTACAGATAAGACAATCACAAGTACAATTATGCAAAACATGTAAAAATAAGTTGAGCACAATAATATTTCTTAAGATGCAGTTTAAAAATAACATGATTAACACCTTCATATAGATGATGAGGCAAGGAATTCGAATTTCTAGCAGCACACACAGTAAAAGCTCATTCACCCATGCTACTTAAAACTCTAGGGATAACTAAAGAAGTAATACTATTGGACCTTAAAGTTCTGACCTCTTTTTTTGTTTGAATAAATTAAAAAGTGGAGAATCTGTTTTAGGTGAAGTATCTTTTTGGTTAAGCAATTCAAGTTATATTCATATCTAAACTTAGGTGGTAACCACCCCAGTAATTCGTATAAAGTGAAGTGATGAGTTCTGTATAGAGACATTTACACAAACCTGCAATTTGCATTAAAAGTAGTGTTTAAAAGAGATAAATCAGCTTTTGTAATGTTCATAAACAAAACAGAATTGTAATTTAATGCTGACAAAAGAACACTTTTGCCAAGAACAGTCCTAGCAGGCAAAGTCAACAAGTTCTGTAGTTCAAACAAAACACCAAGTTTATTAACCTGTCGACAAATCAATTTTATATGTGATTTAAAGTTTAAATTTGAGTCTAATGTTATTACTAAATATTTAAAACAATCAGCTTGTTTTACTTGATTACCTGAATTATTAAAAATTCCGGGGGATCTTTTAGCAAGTTTTGGGCTAGATCAAAAGATCATATATTTTGTCTTCTTACTATTAAGTAGAAATCTAGATTTTAATAACCAGTCATCCAAGATAGAAAAATCCATACCCAAGGTCCTGTTTAAGTCTTCCACCAAGGGAGAACTGTTATACAGTATTATATCATCTGTGTACATTAAAGTATGTGTATTGGAAATGACAGATGGCAAGGTATCTATAAACAATGTAAACAGTAGTGGCCCCAGTACTGTACCCTTGGGGACATCCTGTTCCATCAGTGCAACATGGGACAAAATTCCCCCATTATTTACCCTCAGTGAGCATCAAGACAAATAACTTGTAACCCATTCAAGTGGGGAATCAGCTAATCCAGCGTTCCCCAGTCTCCCAAGCAGCAACTGGTGATTAACCAGATCAAAGACCTTTGACAGGTCCACAAATATTGCATCAGTGAGCATCTGATTATCCATTGCTCTACTGATGTAACCCATGAACACTGCCAAGGTCATAACCATGCCATGATTTTTCCAGAAACCATGCTGCACGGGAGACTGAAGACCACCGGAACTTAAGTATTCTGTCAGTTGGGCATTAACTATTTTTTCCAACAATTTCCCCAGGGTAGGTAAACTAGATATTGGACAATAACTGTCCATAATATCCCATTGCCCACTTTTGAAGACTGGTATAATTGTAGTTTGCTTCCATTGGGATATAAATTGACCAGTGATTCTCTGCCACTAACTTTAAAAACCTTGGCTACAGGCCATCTCCTCCTGAACTTTTATGTATCACAATATGTTTTTACATTTTCAGAACTTGCCTATGCAAAAATAGAAAGATGGCCTTGAATTATTGCTAAATGAATTACTATTGAAAGTAGTATCTTTAGTATTTTGATTAAACCTTTGTGTATATTCTGAAACATCTGTAAACTTATTCAAGAGTGCCTCACTTATCTTTACATGGTCATTTATAGTAGTGCCATTAATATTTAAGACTATAGGAAATGAATTCACATCAGGGTCAGTTATGGACTTAACTACTGACCAAAACTTTTTGGAATTGTTTAGGTCTTTATACTGGTTATTTATGTGATAATCAGATTTACACTTTCTTATTTTTTATTTCCGATGATTTCTTAACCGACGATATTCATGTAAATCAGATAAACTGCATGAACACTTAAATTGTTTCCAAGCTTTGTCACGCTGTTTCTATAATCCAATCAATTCAGGAGTGATCCATTTATTTTTAATCCCCCTAACCCTTCTAGTGACCCTAGGGAAGTACTTATTTTGCAGTTCGAATAGTATAGTATTAAAGTAATCTATAGCTTCATCTATTGTTGGTATAGCATCAAGGTAACTCCAGTCAGTTCTCACCAAATCTTCCCTTAGGTCAGTTCCCAATTATTTTTAAATCTCCTGAAAGATATAAACCTAGGGGGTGGTTTAGTAATCTTAGATTTCCAGACACAATAAGTAGCCAAGTACGAA
Organism: Neoceratodus forsteri; assembly: GCA_016271365.2. Lineage (NCBI taxonomy): Eukaryota > Metazoa > Chordata > Ceratodontiformes > Ceratodontidae > Neoceratodus > Neoceratodus forsteri. The sequence continues at coordinate 829,962,658 of CM057452.1, forward strand.
CATACAAACATACGAAAATGCCAGCAGAAACAAGCCTCATGGTTTATCGAGTCTGATCGAATGTGCAGCTAGCACCTTATAATGCTGTTGCCCCTCCCTACTCCCCATCCTGTTACCCCTTACCTTATCCCAACCCCTCTTGAAGCTGTTTACCATCTTGCAGGCTGCTGACTCACCTGGCAAGGAGTTCCACTTGTCCACCACTCTTTCTGTGAAAAAATGTCTCCTCATCTCTCTCTTGAATCTACCCCCTCCAATCTCAGTTGGTGTCCTCGCGTGTCCCTCCCCTTTCTCCTCTGGAAAATCCTCTCTGTTTTAGTCTTGTTTACTCTCTTCAGGTACTTAATGGTCTCAATCATATCTCCCCTGTACCTCCTCTCTTCCAGAGAGTACATATTCAACTCCCCCAGCCTTTTCTCATATGGCTTGCCCTCCAATCCCTGGATCACCTCTGTAGCTCTACACTGTACCCCCTCCAACAATCTGATGTCCTTCTTCAGGAACGGGCACCAGTATTGCATGCAGTGCTCCAGGTGGGGCCTGACCAGTGACCTATACAGAGGCAGGATAACCTCCCTACCTCTGGAGGAGATCCCTCTAGCTATACACCCCAGCATTTTGTTGGCTTTTGCTGCCGCCCTTCTGCATTGAACAGAATTGTTCATGCTCCCTGTTATGATCACCCCTAGGTCCTTCTCTTCTGTGAAGCAACCCAACTGAACCTCATTTAAGTGATAATCCCTCCCCTGGTTCCAGGCTCTGAAGTGCAAAGCCTTGCACCTCTTGACGTTGAACCCCAGCTGCCATTTATCTGCCCACTCCTGCAGCTTATTCAGGTCCTCCTGCAACCCCTCCCCCCCCCGTGTCATCTACCACAGCTCCCATCTTGGTATAGTCTGCGAACAGACTGATTTTGCTCCTGATCCCATTCGAGATATCTGAAATGAAAATCCTGAACAGTACTGGTCCCCACTCATCACTGCTGTTGGTGATGAGAGTTCCCCCCTACCACCACCCTTTGCTTTCTCCACCTCAGACAGTTCCTGATCCAGGTCATCATTTTTGGTCCTACCCCTTATACTCCAGCTTCCCCCCCAATCTCCCATGTGGCACTGAATCAAAGGCCTTACTGAAGTCCAAGTACAGGAAGTCCACAGCATGGCCCTTGTTCATTTCCTGTGCCACCCAGTCGTAGAACTCTACCAGGTTTGTCTGGCAAGATCTGCCTGAGACAAACCCATGTTGCTGGTCATCCTGGATACCATTTTCCTCCAAGAAGCTCACAAGCCTCTCCTTTATGATGGTCTCCATGAGTTTGCCTGTGATGGAGATGAGGCTCACTGGCCTGTAGTTCCCTAGTTCATCCTTTGGCCCACTTTTAAGGATGGGCACCATGTGGGCCATCTTCCAGTCCTATGGTACACATCCTGTATCCAGGGAGGTATTGAACAGGTCTGCCATCGCCCCACCAATGACCTCTGCCAGCTGCCACAGTACTCTAGGGTGAATGCCATCCATCTCAGGAGCTTTGTCCACTCTTAATGCCCTCAACCCCTCCAAGACCCTGCTGTCTGTAATCCCTACATCTGTTGCCCTCTCCCCCCTTACCCACCCCCACTTGCCTGAGGTATTTGCTCCCCTTCTCCTGCATGGACACAGTGCAGAAGTACTCGTTCAGTGCCTCTGCCTGCTCCGCCCCCATCTTTCTTGAGCCTCACAAGCTGGTCTTTGCTTCTTCTTTTCTCGCCTATGTAATGGAAGAAGTCTTTTTCTCCTCTTTTGATCCCCTCCACCAGTCTTTGCTCTCTAGATGCTTTGGCCCCCGTGACCAGTCTGGTGACCTTCCTAGACTTTTCCCTGTATACATCTTTATCTTCTCCCCCTCCTCATTATTTTCCTATACTTCTGAAATGCTGCCCTCTTGGCTCTCATCCCTTCCCTAACCTCCAGTAACAGCCAACTGGGTTCCTTTGCCCTGCCTTTCTTGTTTTTTTCCTAGTACAGGTCTCTGTTGCCTCCGCCAGCCCTCCCCTTATTATATTCCATTTCTGATCTGCATCCATGTGTTGCTGGATGTCTGCCAGGTGCTTGCTCAGAATTTCTCCCATCATCCTAAAGTCCACCCCCCTAAACTCAACCACCCTTGTACCCATGCCCCCTGTGCCCTCCCCATGTTTAGCATGAACCACACCAAGTAGTGGTCATTCCCAGCAAGTGGTTCTTCCACTTCTAGGTTCCTTACAGCTTCCCCATTATCCAGTACAAGATCCAAAGTCCTTTCCACCCATGTCAGACCTTGTAACAGCTGTGTCAAGAAGCAGTCCTGAAAAGCTACCAACAGGACCCCCTTCCTTGCATGTGGTGGCAGGTATGCTCCAATCCACCCCCGGTAGGTTGAAATCCCCCACCACCACCATGCTATTTCCTAACACTTATTGTGTCAGGAAATACTTCCAAACACTTTATACTACCCAAACAATTTGTAAGGATCCAATCTAGGACTGTATGTCGGCCACTTGACAAATTCATATGTGTAAAAGTATTTATCATCTGAATGAGGCCTGTATTTGATACTAAGGACTTTAATTCAGGTTTTACATCCAGATTCCAATTTAAGTTAAAATCTCCCATTACTAATATATACTCCTTTGGCTGGAGTGAGCCAGTAATCTCCAATAATTCCTTTAGACCATTCAGGACGGTTTAAAGTGTATCTTGTTGTATCATGTCTTATTTCCTGTACTCTCCCAGGTGGTACCTGAAAATAGGCAATGTCTTGTCTAGTGTACTTACTTGGTTAACAAAAGCTAAATAAATAAATAGTACAAACCCTACTCTTGTAACATCCACCTAGTTTCAATTCTAATAGTAAATACTCCAAGCCAGAAGTGGAGTTGTAGTTTACCTTCAATTCCTTTAAATCTAAATGTTCCTTATAGTACATTAAAATCCCCCCTCCCTTTTGTTTGCTTGGGCGGTCCCTTCTAAACATTTTATAACCCTCCAGGGTACATTGATTGTCCCTGAGCATGGGCCTCAGCCATGATTCAGTGAAGCTCACAATGACAGGGTCATTCAAATGTATCCACAAGCCTCAAGTTTAGATTTCGATAAAGAGCTGCGCACATTTAAACAGTGCTGGAATTACAGGGGGACCAGAGGGGACAAGGCCCCCTTACTTTTTTTGAGGGCCCCCCTAGTTCTGTGCGATGGAAAGGCAATGGGGGGGCATGTTTTGGCCCCCCTACTACTCCCTGCTGACTTCAAACTGCCTTAAAAATTGGGAAGTAGCCAGACTTGTGAAATGGCCAGTTATTCAGAGAGCAGCTTTGCATTTAGCATCAGGCACGGGCGGGAGTGTGACTGTCTAGCAGCTAGGTAAGGAGACCTGACACCTGTCAGTCTGTGCCAGGAATGTTAGTTTTCCTCATCTGGCACTGGCATCTAGAAAGTCTCACTCGCGTCTGGGCATGATACCTAATGATAGGTTCTTCTTGGTTCAGGGAAATCCCACTTCGGTGCTTAACAGGCTGTCAAGAGTTTTACATAGACAGTGTCGGCAGATAAGGGCCCATGGCCCACCCAGTCTGCCCATTTGAGCTTGTAAGTTCAGTTTATGTTTTCCTAGAAGTCTGTTGCCCCTTACCCCTGACCTTCAGAATTCCTTTATGTCTATCCCATGCATTCTTAAATCCCGTGATTGTTTCAGCCCCCACCACTTCCTCTGGCAGGGTGTTCCACTTGTCCACCGCCCATTCTGTGAAGAAATTCTTCCTCACGTTTCCTCTGAATCGTCCTCCCTCCAACTTCATCCCATGCCCTCTAGTCCTGGAACATCTTTTTCACTTAAAAATAGTGTATTCCTGCACCCTGTTCCCTCCCTGTAAGATACTTGTATGTCTTTATCATATCCCTTCTCTCCCTCCTCTCCTCCAGGGAGTACATGTTCAGTTCCTTCAACCTGTCTTCATAGGACTTGTGATGCAATCCATGTACCATCTTTGCTGCCCTCCTCCGAACCTTCTCTACCCCGTCTATTTCCTTACATAGGTAAGGTCTCCAGAACTGTACACTGTACTCCAGGTGGGGCCTCACTAGTGTCTTGTATAGTGGAATTATGACCTCCCTTTTCCTGCTGGTGATGCCCCTGCCTATGCAGCCCAGCATCCTATTTGCTTTACCCGCTGCCTTGTCACACTGTTTCCCTACCTTGAGGTCATCAGAGATGATAACCACAAGATCCCTTTCCTGCTTGGTGCATGCTATATCCTCACTCCCAACTGATATATTGTGCCAGGGTTTTTGTGCCCCGTATGCATTATCTTGCACTTCTTTGCATTTAATTTTAACTGCCAAACCCCTGACCATTCTTCAAGTTTCTGCAGGTCCCTTCTCATTCTGTCTACACCCTCTGGTGTGTCTACTCTGTTACAGAGCTTTGTGTCATCAGCGAACAGTGAAATTCTGCCTTCTAGGTCCTGCATAATGTCACTGATGAAGATGTTGAATAGATGTTTTGCCTCTGCCTTTCCTCGTGCTTATTAAGCACCATGTTAGACAGTGTTTGTGCCTTTGGGGTGAACAGCAAATTACTTTCTCAGCTCTCTGAAACCATTCACCGATACCTGCTACAATTTACATACAGTTATATTAAGATCAAATTAGAGAAATCAATGTTCAGTCATTAATGACACACTCATACTCACTGTATAGTTGGCACTACCACTGGTGAAGTGATGGACCTTAGTGTGTCACAACTGTCACTGTCACAGTCAGATTGTCATCTCATTTTACCAATAGCAGATGCTTGCTTTTGCTTGCCCTGAATGTCATCATGACCGAAATAGTTTATTCACACAGACCCAGGCAGCGAGACGTTGAGTATTATGTGCAAGCAAATAAAGTGATCGCCCTTCATCCCTCAAAGTAAAACACACAGTCACTGGAAGGGACGGGGACAACTTATTTAACATGTGTCTGTGTAAAATAAATTTAAACAAGCATTTGTCAATGCCGAACGTTCACTTGCAGGTATTTGCAGTATTATTTGGCAGTTGGACATGGCTTAAAAAAATCAGTGACAAAGAAGTAAAATGAGGGAGACAGTTTCTCAAGTGGTTCTATTGCCTGAAGCAGGCAGCATAACAGTATTGGTGTAAAATACTTTGTCTGCAGAAGAGCAAGTCTGTAACTGTGTTACCCACTGTTCAGTCACAGAAACAAATTGTAGGAGGGACAGAAACATGCTAAGGCAAAGTCTTGGACATCCCTGAATATACATATACATTTCCCCCCCTCTCCCCCTCTCCCTCTCTCCTCCACCCCCCAAACCCCTCTTCTACAGGTGCTTTTCAGGCTTGGCTGTACTGTGCCACAGGAAAGCTCAGAGTTGAAAGGCAGAGGGGTAAGTGCATTAGGCGTTTGGGGGGGGGAAAGACATGGAGGATATTGGCTGCACCAGAGAGGAGTATTAAAAATATAAGTAAAAAAAAGGAACAGTTGATTTGATCAGGGCAATACAGTGTATTTGGGACTGAAGGACAAGAGGGCATACAGGGGTGGTGGGAAGGGGGAGGGATTAGTTAGCAAGGAAGCATTTGTTTTTATTTACTCATGGAGAGTGGTAAATGTATGGAAGAAGGTGCCAGATGATGTGGTGTAAGTCAAGAGTGCTGAAACTTTAAACTCAAGCTGTATCACTTTCTCCTGTAATATATACTCTTTCAGTTGCCCCCCTTTATGAGGGATCACCCTCATTCTACCTCCAAGTATTACTGTGTCCCACATAAAAAAGGTACTGCCCATGCAAAGAAGATGCTGGAAACTCTTAATGCAGGAATTCATAACTCTTTTGCTAAAGCAAAAGTAAACCTGCTAAACAATGGTACTAGATTCCAGTGTACTGAGCCAGAATCTCCTTTCTTTTGGTGTTGCAAATTGGGAGGGCTAGTGTTGCACACCATTCCAGTGCAAAGTAATGCAGTCGCCCCTCTCCAGATACTCAGTGAGCTGATATATGCATTTGCGGCCAGCCTAGAATAAAATAAGCTTATCCGTGGTACGGAGCTTGCAGCAGACTCAGTCTGCAGTCCTGCGTTTGAAGTGTTTGCAGGTGAATCTACTGCAAAATGCTTATTCACCTCAGGTAAAATGGTGGCACCTCTTAGCGATTTAAAATGGTTCTGTTGGTATTGTTTCTGCCATGTTTTTTTTTTGGTATTGGGGAAGCGAGCAGAGAGCAAGTGCAGCCGAACCAGCCGCTGCAGCACGATTTTGTTAGAGAGTGGCAGAGTGATCAGCAGTTACTAATTTTGTTCCCTACGGCTGTCAGGGAGACAATTAAGAAAAAAGAAATGAAGTTGGGGTATGTTTCTTGTGCCACTTTTCTTGGGAGACAGCAGCTCAGGATAAGAAATACAGCTTTTAAAGAGAATGGGACAAAGAAAATGACAGACCTGTGTAGGTACAGTGCTGGTGAAAATGTTTAGAAAGGCAGACTAGACTGTGTCTTTACCAACTATGCAGCGCGGGGGGGGGGGATGACAAGGTGACCGAATAAGACTGATTTTGAGAACTGCACTAGTGAGCACCAGACAGTCTGGTAACAGTTGAGGAAATGCACAATTCTAAATTAGGGACAGTCTGCAACAGAACATATAAAAAAAAACTCTGCTGCACACCTCTTGGGTAAAAACGGAGAAGCGGTTCACATCATGACATGAAATACTGGAAAAGGTGCTTTATCCATTGCATTAAAGAATGTTCCCATAATGATGTAAAGTGCTCACAAATGATTTATCGAGTGGGCTTTCTGAAAACGAGCATAAACAAACACTCTGGTGCTTCGAATCACAAAAGCTCTTCCTTACCCTGACACCCTGAGCACTTTATATGGTTTTGGAGCCTTCTTTACTACAATGGGTATCGCTTTATTTTTTGCGGTATTTTTTGACTCTGAGGATACATGCCATCCATTCTTCTTGGCCAGAGAATATAACGCAGCAGAACTAATGTGCTGAGTGGACAGAGGACTTCAGCCCATATTACAGTATCACTATATTTTGTCTAACATACTTTCAATTTCCCCGCCTGTTACACATGTGCACGCTAAACAATGCTACATACAAACAGTGCATCATGGGAAGTAAGTGACTGAAACAAACGTGTCAGACGGAGATTTACTTCGCGTGAATACTATTACCATATTAGCTGCATGCTTAAAAACAAAAAACCCTTAGAAGACTGTGGACGTATATATACGTCCAGAATCTATATACCTTCACACATATTCAGTTCTCACTAACCCACAAGGTCATTAACTATTGCACAAAAGGAATATGCAATGGGGACTCTATATTTTATTGAAAAGATAAATAAATCTACTACCTCTATCTCTATCTTATAACAAGCTCTAAATCAGCAGGGAAGTCTAAGGCAGTTGGGAGCTGTAATCAGGCCAGATATTTTTCTTCTTAAAATCAAAGTAGTTGGCAGGCAGCAAGTGCCAGGGAATATCCTTTAGGGACTGGCTACCATTACTTTATTAAAATAAATAAAAGGGAGCACAAAACAAAATGGGAAAGCACACACACACAAGTGCAAGTTAGAAGTCATTTTAGAGTGACAAGAGAGCTGCTCAGTTACTAAATAACACAAGTAGAATTCATTTGACGAAATACACATACATTTTGATTTAAATGATACTAAAAAAGACACTAGCAGCAAGTTAACAGTCAAAAGGACACAATTCAATACATTTTGTGGCACAGAAGTGCATAGATTTAAAAACAGAGGTGTCTGTAGTAGTGTCCAGAGAAACAAACTGCGGTCAGAGCGATCTGCGACTACAGAGCATTGCTTATGGATACCAGAGTGGTGGCAGCGGAGTATAAGGTGTTTTGGATTGGTGATGGTATGTATGGCGTTGATTGGAGTGCCACTGAAGGATGCTGCTGAACGTTTTAAATAAAATAAGTAAATCTCACCAAAACATTATATTCTCCTTTAACATGAGCAATAATTCATTGTAATTTTTACAATATCCAATATTTAGTTAGTTTTTTTTTTTCCCTTCATAATTGCAATTTGCACTACAGTTGCAGATTACTTACGAGTTCCTTCAATTCCGTGGCAATCGTGTCCAGGTCCAGTCAAGACTCAGAAAAGTATTCTGACAGACAGCCAGGAGTCGAGACGCTTCAATTCGCTTAAAGAAAATGAAAACTTAATTAAAAGTAAAACAGAACTTACTGAAAGCGGCGACGCTGAGCCTCATGCAAGCAAACACAGTCAGTGAAGCCTTTAGGCCAAGCCAGCCAGTGAAATCAGCAGCAAGTCAGTCAGCGACGTGTAAGTGAAGTCCGATCCAACTCCAGTCCACAACACTCAGGTCTCAACCCCAATGGAAAAGCCAGGCCCAGATGATAAGGAGTCAGCCGAAATCAAATGGGATTTGGGGATGTATGTGTTATTTTTATACCCCATATGGCTCTAGTGCCCTGTTTTTTTTTAACTTCGCTCTCCAAGTTCTCGGGCGGGGGGGGAACAGGGATCAGCTCTTGTAACTTCTGCGAGACTGTGATTGACTGACTGTGTCCCAGGACATTAAAAAAAAAGCTGCTGAAGCCACTTCTTTAATTATTTAAATGTGTATTGATGCATTGTTGCCGAGAGGCGCCAGTAAGTAGTTACCTTAAATGGAATGCTGGCAGCTGGTGGGCTAGGGCTGTCTAATGGCTAAATGGGAGCTAAGTGGTATATTTGTTGTCCCTCCTGACTCCAAGGCACTAAAACAAAGAGGAGTGGAGAGACGACTACGGAGGTGTTGCTGCTGCCGAGCTCTGCCCCGTAAATGAATAGAAACAAAAAGAAGTGTTAAGTTCTACCTTTACAACTCATCTCTGCTGGCCGAGGAGAACTTAACACAGGCAGCAGGTGTCAGTTTCTTATTGTTTTAGTGGCGGGTCGGGGGGCGGCATAGTAGAATCAGATTCAAAGGCAAAGAGTGACAAAGCAAGCACTGCAATACATTACAAGTAAAAGTATAAATTCAGTTTGAGTGTGCAGCATGTTTGTAGGGGCAATCTCCTGGTGCACAAAAAAGTGGTGGGCGCCTCCGGCTTCATTTCCAGCCTATGCACTGATCGCAGCGGTGGTTTTGAACTGAAGACCACTGCTGTCATACACAGCTCCCACATCCATTGGTGCAGGACAGCTGCGCCTGCTCAACGGAGCACTGCATTGCACAGGAAAGTCACACCTCCAAAAAGTCCTATTCTCCCAAGACGTTCCTTGCGCATGCGCACAAGCGAGCGTAAAAATTGCTTCTTTAGGTTTTGTTTTTGTTAATTTCCATGACCATGTGTTTTAGTTTGAGGCGTAAAGGTTGATCACTTAATTATAATACGCTACTCACCGGCTGCCTGTGTCTGTGTGAATTAAATACTGTCCGGTTTTAACATTACTTAATTCTCTGCTGCTTTGGTGAGATGTTGCGCACCAGAAGGGGGTACCAAGCGGTCCCATTAAAAAAAAAAATTCAGTCTAATGCAGGCAGTAGATTCCTTCAGAAACCCCCCCCCCCAACCAGATGTCCTTTAACCTGGACATGTCCTCTTTTACAGATGCAAATTTTCACTGCAGTGCTCTTTTGTCCTGGTTTTGACCACTGACAGAGTCTGTAGTTTGTTGGCAATGGCAGCCAAGTCCACCACGGCCCATCTTGGGTGAAAAAAAGAATCAATTCTTTTTGTCATGTGTGGTGGTCCAAGTCCAACCCCCTTGGTTATCTGCACGTGATTGTCCCTCTAGGTGGTATCCACACTTGGGATTTGACTGCTGCGCTGCCTGCTGCAGAATGTGGTAGTCTAAGAGTTTTATTCTTTTTATCCTCTGGACATGACCCCCTGCCAGCTGTCATCCCAAATCTGATCCCAATTCCCAATCCCAAGACAGTGAGAGACCCCTTCCCGTCCTGGCTGTACCTTGTTTGTACTGTTAGCAGCTGTCAGCTAGCGGCTGTGAGGATAAGCCACCTCTGAGAGGAGGGGTAGTCAACTGATCATCTGGAGAACTGTGAGAATCACACCACCACTGGTTAGCCTAAAACATGGTCCAACTCTGGTCTTATTCTGGTCCACACTCCAAGAGTCATGTCACCCACAGCCCAAGTCAACGCCAAACTTGTCCTGGAGCTGAAGTGTGGCAGTGACTGCACCCAACAACTTGCTGCCCTGGGAGTTTGGAGGACTCCTCGACTCGATTAGCTTGATGTTGCTGCAGAGTGGAGGAGAGGAAGTTCTATCCAGGACTGGTCCACGTCTACTGTTCACATACATGCTAATAAAATATTGCACAAAACCTTAAATCAGCCTGGTGTCTGTTATCTATCTAGTATGTTTTTAATCGCAATATGTCCTAGTGTCATCCACATTACTGTTTTTTTTTTTTGGGGGGGTGTAGTTGTGCCCTTTGAAGTCTCAAACTGTTGCTTCAGAGGATGGCTCCATCAGTAGCCATCGGCTTGATTTTTTTAGCCGCGAGACTGCTTGACATCACATCATCTCCTTGCTGAGCTGTCAGATCCACACAGCCATTAGTCGGGAATCACACTGTGGCAGGAATAGCTGAACCTTTCCACTGTGGTGCTGATTTCTTTAGTGTAAATATTTTATTCCCATTAGTTTTACACAAATGCTGTGTCAGTTAGGCAAAGCTCTGTGTGACGGAATGAAAGAAAAGCCATCATTCTCTAAACTCTGGTTTAGTCAGGAAGTCAGCTCTATTTCAGGCAGTGATGGCAGTCAATTGTGAATCTAGTCAAGTGTTGTGGATCCTTTGCCAGTCGACTGCCCATCACAAGTAGTGGTTTATTCTACCCCTTTTATTTTTCCTGGTTTGGATTTGATTCTGACAGCCATCCATAAATATGCACCATGAATGCATTCATCTATAATCGGCAATCTGTTTTGACATCGGCAATTTGTTTATAAGGAAATTTAAAAAAAATTCTGTTTACAGCACCGTACACAGGTTTATGCTACAGTTCCAATTTCTGTAAGGCACAAGGTTGTGACGGTCACGCAGTACGTTTACATGACAGCAGTTTTCTGATTATAGTTGGATTATTGAGATTTCAGATATCTGTATCGGAAAACAGGTAGTCATGTAAACAGCAATTATCCACATTTTTTTCATTATCCCTCAGGTCCAGTTTTCTGGTTTTCACGGGTGGAAAAATACAGGTTACTCTCCTGTAACAGGAGTTCTAGGAATGGTATATGGTGTTCATCCACACTTACTGGCAGGTTCCTTGCCGCTTTAAATCTTGCCGGAAGGTCTTCAAGCTGGCTCCTCCCACCCACCCGGGTGGTAAAACTCCAGCCCCATGTCGCCAGATCTAGCCCGCAGGAAGCCAGGTCAGCGTCGAGCTGGGGTTGGTGGTTAGTGGATGAACAACATATACCATTCCTAGAACTCCTGTTACAGGTGAGTAATCTGTATTTCTAGGGACATGGATATGTTGTTCAAGCCACACTCACTGGCAAACTCCTTGCAGTTCTCCGGGAGGAGGGAGACAAGGTGCACACCCCCTACTTGGGAAATAAGGACTGGAGAACCTAGGTCCCAAAACCAGCATCCCGGCGTGACTCAAGGTCGAAGTGGCAGTGGGTAATGAAGGTGTGTGCTGACTTGCAGGTAGCAGCCCTGCAGATTTTCTGGATAGGGATGACTCTGGAAGCAGCCACCAAAGCAGCGGTATGGCGGGTAGAATGAGCTCTTATCCCTTTGGAAGGCTCCATGCCTGCCAACCTGTAGCAGAGATCTATGCAGGAGGTGACCCACCTGCCTATCGTCCGCTTGGCTGTAGGTCTGCCAGGTGCAGCTTCAGCCTAGGTGACAAACAGCTGACGAACCTCTCCCCGAACTTCAGCTGTCCGCCCCTTGTAATAAGAGAGCGCTCTTCTAGGGTCCAAAGTATGGAACTTATATTCGGCCTCCGAGGTGTGACTGGGGTAGAACACTGACAGAGTCAACACCTGGTTAAGGTGAAACTCTGACACCACCTTCAGAAGGAATTTCGGGTGGAGGTGCAGGACAACCTTGTCCCTGTGGAAGACCAGATAAGGAGACTTGATGGAAAGCACCTGGAGCTCTCCCATCCTTCTGGCTGACGTAATAGCCACCAAGAAGGCAGTCTTCCATGACAAGTGAGAGATATCACACCTGTGCATAGGTTTGAATGGCTTGCCCATGAGCTTAGCCAGTACCAGCAGTAGATCCCACGGAGGTGGAGGTTCTCACACTGGAGGGGTTATGTGATCAAGGCCTTTGAAAAAGCACCCGACCACCTTATCCTACACCACGACTGCTTCCCGGCCGATGCCTGGTAAGCAGAGATGGCTGCCAGGTGCACCTTAAGGGTCGTCGACCGAAGCCATAGCTGAGAAAGGGACCACAGGTAGTCCAGAATGCTAGCCAAGGAACAGGAGGAAGGGTCCAACCCCTTACCCTGACACCAAATGGAGAATCTCTTCCATTTGAAGGCATAGCATTTCCTGGTCGACTCCTTATGGGATGTCTCAACAATGTTGAGGACCTCGTCAGAAAGACCCAAGGCCTGGAAATCTAGCCGCTCAGGAACCAGGCCATCAGGTGCAGGGATTGAAGGTCCAGGTGGAGAACCTTCCCTAGTTGACTGAGATCAGGTCCGGGCGGGCTGGAAGCCGCCTCGGGAGCCCGGAGCTGAGGCTGAGGAGATCTGGATACCAGAACTGGTGGGTCTAGTCCGGGGCTACCAGAATCACCTGCGCCTTGTCCCTCCTCATCTTGAGAAGCACCTTGTGGATCAAGGGAAATGGGGGAAAGGTGTAGAAGAGGCCCGGGGCCCACGGCCTCGAGAAGGCATCCCTCTGCAGTGAGCCCTGCTGAGGGGGAGAGCATGAAACAGCCTCAGCTTTGCATTCTCCTTGGAGGCAAACAGGTCCACCTGAGGTGTGCCCAGAGGGAGAACAGACCGTGTACTACCTCCAGCAGGAGAGACCACTCATGAGATGCAGCATCTATCCAGCTTAGGGCATTGGCCAAAGTGTTGAGGCTCCCACCACATGGATGGTTAGGAGATCCACTTCCAGTCTGCTCACAAGAGACCAAGTGTGGAGAGCTTCCTTGTACAGAGGCAAGGAGCACGTCCCACCCTGGCGGTTTAGGTAGTACATGGTCGTGGTATTGTCCATCTGGACCTGGACCTCTTGACCCTGTACAAATGGAGGGAAGGTGGTGAGGGCTAGTCAGACTGATCGAAGCTCCAGCAGGTTGATATGGCATCGAGACTCCTGAGGGGACCAGAGGCTATGCGGTCTGAGCTCCCCCAGATGGGCACCCCAACCCATCAGAGAGGCGTCAGTCATTAGAGTGACCATTGGCTCTGGGTGGACAAACGGGATACCCTCCTGCTGATGAGCTGGAATGATCCACCATGGGAGAGTGTTCCCCATCTTCTGGGTCACTATCACTGGCTGGTCCAGAGGATGTGAGCGCTGTGACCATTGGCGGGCCAGACCCCATTGCAGGGGACGCATGTGCCAGCGGGCCCAACGAACCACGCTGGTGCAGGCTGCCATGAGGCCCAGGAGGTGCAGGAAGTCCTGGTCAGGGTGCAATTGCTCAACCAGAAATGATTGGGCAAAAGAAGAAAGAACCTCAGCCCTGTTCGCCGGGAGCCATGCTCTGGGTCGAAGAGAGTCGAGCTGTGCCCCAGTGAATTGAATCACCTGCGTTGGCACGAGTTCCAATTTGGCCTCATTGATGAGGAGACCAATCTGAGAGCAGACCTGGTCAGCCAGATCCCTGGGCCGCTCCACCTCTAGTCTGGAGGGGGCTGCAATCAGCCAGTCATCCAGGTAAGGGTACACCTGGACCCTTTGGTGCAGCAGAAATGCTGTCACCACTGCCAAGCATTTGGTGAAGACCCTGGGAGCTGGAGAGAGGCCGAAAGGCATGGCCTGGAACTTGTAAAGGGACCCCTCCACCCTGAAGCAGAGGAATCGCTGGTGGGACGGATGGATCGGGACGTAAAAGAACGCATCCTGGAGGTCCAGAGAACAGAACCACATGTCTCGTTCCAAGGATGGAATGATCTGAGCCAGAGTGACCATCCTGAAAGTTCGAGACCTTAGGAACTTGTTCAGGTCATGTAGGTCTAGAATGGGGCACCAGCCCCCCGTCTGTTTTGGGACCAGGAAATACCTAGACAAAAACCCTGGGTCTGGTGGAGGATCCACCACCTCCCTGATCACCTCCTTCTGGAGGAGCAGGGCAATGTCGGCTTGACGAGCCAACAGTGAGGCTATGGACCCGTATCCCCCCATGGGGCAATGGCTCGATAGGGTGGGTACTGCTCGAATTCCAGAGGCAGACCCTTTCCTACCACTTCCAGCACCCAGCAGTCCATGGTGATATCGGACCAGGCAGAAAGGAAGTGGTGGAGCCATCCCCCCATGGGGAACCTGAGGAGGAGTGACAAGGTTGGGGGTGACACCCCTCAACCCATCACTGGACAGGCTTGGAGGAAGGACCGGCTGAGGAGCCTCCTGGACCCTTCCCTCCCAGCTTCCTGCTGGAGGAAGCTGCAGGCTTGGCTTTGGGGTGCCAAGTGCGAGCCTGCAGGACCTGATGCTGGTGTTGCTGGGTCAAACGTGCTGCAGGGGCTGAAGACTAAAAGGGCTTACGCTGCTGCTGGTGGCCTGTGTCCTTCTGGGCAGATGTGACCGAGTCCAAGGTGGCGTTGGACTTCTCAGTCCTCTGCAGATGACCCTCCACCCCGGGACCGAACAAGTCGGTACCCAGGAAGGGGAATGTCTGCCAACTTGTGCTGGGTATCCACTGTGAAAGTGGAGATCCGCAGCCAAGCTCTGCGGTGCATGGCCACTGCGGTCGCTACTGACCAGGCACAAAAGTCTCCTATGTCCAAGGCAGTTTGGAGCTGTTGCTTGGCCACCGCCCTTCCCTGATCCCACACCTGCTTGACCGTTGCCTGGAGGTCAGCCAGGGGATGAGGGATCACCTCATCCAAGGATCCCAAAAGGGCATGTGAAAAGTGTGCCATCAGAACGGCCGAACTGGCCTGATGAAGGCCTAGGGAGGACACGCATAGACTTTCCGCCCAGAGTAGTCCAGTTTCTTGGACTCCTTATCGGGTGACTTGTCCACATCCCGAGCATTTCTGGAGCGCTGGAAAAGGCAAAAAGGTAGTGCAAGACAAGGCAAGGCAAAGTTTATTTAAAAGATGCCCAATCCCAGAGGCTCTGGGCGCCATACAAAATATTTATAAAACAGCATAGAAAAACAAAATAACAACATCACAAAATTATTTAAACTAGAAATAAAATACAATAAATAACTCCAATACATAATCTTCAGATTCTACTACAATTTATAGTTTATACAATGAAAGCTTGGGAAAATAGGAGTGCCTTCAGGCGAGCCTTGAATGTAACCACAGTGGGTGCTCCCCTGACCTGAGCCGGCAAAGAATTCCATAGAACAGGAGCCTCAACACTGAAGGCTCTATTGCCAGCAGATTTAAACCTCATTCTGGGAATGGTCAGGAGGTTCCCACGAGAGGAAGATAGAGAGAGCAGGTGTCAGAAGGTCCAACAGATAACCAGGGCCCTGCTCATGTTGGGCCTTATAGGTGAGAAGACCCACCTTAAAGAGGATTCTCGCCTGACTGGCACCAATGCAATTCGCGCAACACCGGTGTAATATGGCAAAATTTATGCTGCCCAGTAAGTAATTGGGCAGCTGTGTTTTGCACCAGCTGCAATCTGTGGAGAGATCCCCCTGTGACCCCGAGGTAGAGCGCATTACAGTAGTCAGGTCTAGATGTGACTAAGGCATGTATCAAGGTAGGGAGGTCCAGAGACGGAACAAGGGGCTTAATCCTGGCGATATTTCTGAGATGGAAAAAACAGGTACGAACTGTGGAGGATATTTGAGCCTCCATAGTTAAGTTCCTGTCCAGAATCACTCCAAGATTTCACTCCCAAGAGGAGGCCTTCAATGACACAGCTCCAAGAACAAGTCCAGTTACTGAGTCAGAGGCCATCCTATCACGTAGTCTGTTCGACTCCACTACCAATACCTCTGTCTTGTCAGGGTTCAGTCACAACCAGCTGGAGGCCATCCAGTCATTGACCTCAGCCAGACAGATATTTAGCACATCCACTGTGTCGGATGTTCCTGGGGCAAAGGACAAATATAGCTGGGAATCATCGACATAACAATGAAAACCCAGACCATACTTCCTAATGATCCCTCCCAAGGGCAGCATGTACACTGTGAACAACATTGGGGCCAGTACTGATCCCTGAGAGACTCCGCAAAATAGGAGACTGGGAATAGATGAAGAATTCCCCATCATGACCCATTGCCTCCTGTTGGTAAAAAAGGACTCAAACCAGTGGATGACGGTACTGGTGAGTCCGCATAACTCCCTAAGTCAGGCAAGTAACACACAATGGTCCACAGTGTCAAACGCTGAAGAGAGATCAAGGACGACAGGAATTGTTTTGTCCCCCCTGAGCTCTTGCCCTGAGGAGATCATTCTGCACCTGAACAAGCACAGTTTCTGTACTATGTCTAGCCCGAAATGCCAACTGGAAGGGTTCATACAACTCTTGAGTCACGAGGTGCTCTTCCAACTGAAGCGCTACCACCTTCTCCACCACCTTCGCCAAAAAGGGAAGGTTGGATATAGGACGGTAATTTGCCTTGATCTCTGGGTCCAAAGATGATTTGTTTAAGAGGGGTCTCACTAGTGCCTCCTTCAAGACATCCAGAAAGACCCCCTCAGATAAGGAACACCAGACAATCAAGGCAAACATCGGGCCAACAGAGTCAACACATCTCATTAAGAAACGCATTGGCACCAGGTCCAGCTCACAAAAGGTATGCTTCAGATTGACTGCCACCTCAATGGCCTCACTAACCTCCACTGGTCTAAACTCCCCCCAACTAGGTGGAGTGCACTCAGAACACATAAGGCGACCACTGTCAGCTATAACATTGCTGGCTGAAGAAGCCACCTGCCAGATCATGGACACTCTGTCCGAGAAAAACCGAGCAAACTCTTCACACTCTATATTAGAAAAAAACCCTCCCGGGCTGCAGACAAGCAGGATGGAGTAGCCTGTCTACAGCCCAGAAGAGTAAAGCTGATCGGTTCTTCCCGGCAGCAATCTTCCTGGACAGGAACACTGCCTTCTTAGAGTTGATTGCCTCCTGGTACGCACTATAATGTGTACGCAGGACCAGTTTGTCCCCCTCCAGGCCGGACCTCCTCCAGCAGCGCTCTAACCTCCGACCCATCCTCTTCATCTCCCTGAGATCCTCATCAAACCACGGGGACCTCAGGTATGAAGTTCTGGGTCATACACGGACAGGTGCGAGGGAGTTGATGGTGTCAGATAACACCCTGCTATAGGTGTCAACCCCGGCACCAACACCTCTGACGCATGCAGCACTCACACTAGATAATTTAGCTGCCGCCAAAAAACCCTCAGGGGTCAAACCCCGTAAAGGGTGACAGCTCATCATCTCAGCAGGGGAAGGGCTTTTGGCGGGAGCCCCAAGCATGAACTGCACCATGCAGTGATCAGACCAAAGTACTCGATCAATCCTGAGATCGCTGATCTCAAGCCCCACTGAAAACACTGTCAGTCACTAGCCCCTCCGTGGAGGGGTGCTCTGAGAACCCGGAGAGTGAATCAGTGGGAACAGCATACTTTTGGACCATCCTGGATGAAGGTGCTGGACAAGAAGCTGGCCAATGCCATAGCTCCAGGGCCAGGCCAACAATGGCTTCAGCCACTGGGAAGGCCTCCGTGGGGGAATCCCCTCGGTCCAGTGTCTCCATGAGGGGATACTTGGCCCGCTTTGAAATGGGTTCGAGCTTCATCCTAGTAGACTCTGAGATGAGCTGAAGCATTCCCAGGAACGAAGATGGGCTCTCGTCCACCGACTGACCCCCAGTGGACTCCATGTTGAGATGCCTGGAGAACTGGGAGGAGTCATCATCAGACTCTGAGGAGTCTGTAAACAGCTGCTGTGGGCCTGAGCCACCCTTCACCTGCCGCGGTTGATCGGGAGTGAGGGTGACTGACAACCGATGGGGCAAACCCTGACCTGACTGAGAATCCTTGGTCAGGGCCCCAGTTTTAAGTTGTGGAGGCGGGGGGTTCCACCACAATGGGTGGCGCAGCCAGTTTCGGCTGAACAACTGGTGCCAGCTTAGGCTCCTCGATTACAATGAGTGATTGTTTCAGCCGCTCTGGTGACAGCCACTTAATGGCCGGGGAAGGCAACGGAGTCGGCTTGTTCCCGGTCAAAAGGAGCTGCTGCCACATCAGATCCTCATAGCGCTGACACAATTTGGACCAAAGCCTATCCTCCGAAAAGGATGAAGATGAGGATGAGCAGCACCGCCGCTTTCCATGGTGCCTAGACCGAGACCGCCGATGTCGGCGGGATCGGCTGGACCGAGAAGAGGTCCGAGACCGAGACCGAGACGTTCGGTGTTTTCTAGGGTGGGTCTGAGAAGAAGCGGGGGAAACCCGCTCCTCCCTCAGTTCAGGGACCTTAACCGGGGACTCCAGCACAGGAGGCACAGGTAAGTCCTCGGTTTCCACCAGGGGAACTGGTGAAGAAGGGTTGTCGGCTTCTCCAGTCGACAGCCTTTCCGACGGGTAGAGAAAAATCTCAACTGCGTCAACGGGTGTCTCGGCCAGCTGACCTGATGGGGACACCGTGAAGCTAGCAGCCTTAGCCGCAACCTCGACTGAAATTGAGTGTCGACTATCCGGGGAAGGGGACCTCTCTCACAAACGTCAATGGTGGGACTTACTCTTGGAGTCCTTCTTCTTGTACAGAGAGGAATGTCCCGAAGGGCCCTCTCCCTTGGTGGAGAGGGATTCACAAAGCTCCTTGAATGAAGCCATGTAGGAGGAGCCCAAAGAAAGTGGGATAAATGCCGCTACCGAAGAAGATGTTGATGCGGCTTGGGTCGCTTCCTCCTCGAGGATGATCATTTGTTCGAGCTGTTCAGCCAAGCCCACCACCTCGGACACTGCCCAATGGGCCTCCTTCGACTTGACCAGAGGATAACGTTTCTCGGGGTGCCCAAGTTGCAATCTGGCAGCGCGATCCTAAGACCATGGCCGAGAAGGACTTTGCAGTCGCAGGCTCCGCGAACGTGTCAAGCCCAAGGCAGTAAACGCACGTGGAGTGCGGATCAGTCCGGGACATCTTCTACACACAGGGGCACCGCCAAAATCCGTAAGTCGATTTGTCCATCGCAGCCACGAGGGAAGAAAAAGACCGAAGTCTTGTAAATTTTAAGATTAGTTTTGGGTTAAACGAAAAGTTTGGATCCAGGCCTAAAATGTAGAGTGCAAAGGAGGGAACCTGAGCTTCCAAGCGATAATGTGGCGGAGCTGAGAGTTTTACCACCCGGTTGGGTGGGAGGAGCCAGCCTGAAGACCTTCAGGCATGATTTAAAGCGGCAAGGAACCAGCCAGTAAGTGTGGATTGAACCACATATCCATGTCCCTAGAATGCTCAGTATTATCAGAAAAGTACAGCACGTAAACACAGATTTCCGATAACTGTTTATTGTACATGCGCTGTTTAACATGGTGTGGAATGTCAGCCTAGTAAATGCCATGCACGCCTGCACTTTTCTTTGCTTACTTCCGTGTTTACCTCAGAAGGCTGTCAGGCTGCCAAGTGATTGTCAACGATCAGAAATGTAAGTGTGCTGTCATCTCGATTTGAATTTTCCCCTACCCTCTCCACCACCAATTCCCATTCATCATGTAATGTTCAGTCCCATGTACTTAATACCTTCCCTAGAACGTCCTGTAGTCAGGGAGCAGCACAACATATCCCAATGCCTATGGGGCTGCCTGCAGACTGAACTATAACTTCATTTTAGGCATACATGATAATTTCATTTGCTGTAAGCACAGGCTTACAGCGTATGCTGACAATTGATCTGCCGGTTCAGTCCGTTGTCAGTACTTGAAGTGGGTTGATGAGCAGTGCTCCTCCTAGGTTAACTGATATGCTGGTGTAGGGAGACAAACATGGAACCTGTTGGGTGTAAATCCCCATATACCATTGTAAACCTCATCATAGTTGGAGATATTTGGGTTTGATTCCCACAGCCCCCTCTTACCTAGTGCATGATCCCGAGCAGTTTATTTTATTTTCATGTTATAACCTTGTTGCTTCAACTTCATGTGTCTCACCTGGTTAAGCAATCCACATTTTCAAAGTGATACATTCTCAAGTGGCACCAAGTCTGTTATTACTGTTCTAAGCAACTTTAGTGCATAACAATAGAAACACTCAAGGTGTAAACTGGAGCCCATCATTCTTCCCCCACTTCCCCCCCCCCCATCGTCAACAGTACTCTCCAAGATTACACAAGATCTGTTTTCTGGAGTGGAGACAGGTTAGGTGAATGAGGGCAGTGTTTTTTTTTTTTTTGTGTGTGTGTATTTTATTTTAATAATACTTATTATAATAATCAAGACAGGTTGATGTGTTGAATGATGGACCAGTGCTGGGTATATATATTTTGTGTTATTGTGTTTTTTTATATACTGTGCCAGTTTTGGGTGAGAGATACACACACGGTGTGAAATTGAGCCCCCATTCATCTACCTTATGAAGGAGATGTATAAGGGATAAAAGAAGTGTGGGAGACTTCAGAACATACACAGGTGGGTGGTAGAATGAAAGACACACAGTTTCAATTATATACCTCTTCAGCCAATCCAGCATAGAATTGCACAGATGAAGAAATAAGTGTGTGTGTGTGTGTGTGTGTGTGTGTGTGTGTGTGTGTGTGTGTGTGTGTGTGTGTGTGTGTTGGGGGGGGGTTAGTGGTGACAGGCAAAATTAATTGGCAAAGTATGTAGAGTAGGTTGGCCTGGCAGTCATTTTCTGTCTTTGTATTATTGTGCATCTACGAAAGTGTGTTGTGCCAAAGATACACACAGTGCCAAATGTTGTCACAATATATCTGTGTTGTCAGATAGCTGCAGTTGGATAAAAGGAATGCGGTATGGTGAGGGACATATTTATAGTGGATGGGTGAAGGAAGTCATTTTAGAAGTTCCATCTCCATGTGTCCTTAACACGCATCCTCTGTGCCACCGTGCATAGAACCACATGATGCAGTGGCTGTCCATGCCATCAGGGATCACTCACAATCATTGTATTGCCCATCAGGGCACATGGACGTCAGGATAGATGCAGCCCTTGGATGGCTGTCCTGGGTGCTTTGTGCTGTTGATGCACCATGGCATGACCACATTCCATTAGGCCATTTGTGTTGGTCACTCCATCTGACATTCCCGTTACTGGTACGTGCTGTGGATGGCAGTCAGTGGAGGTATGAGTACGTCACGACGAAGGCCATTTTCCATTGGTGGTACGGTTGGGCCTGTCTGTGTGACACACTGTCAGTGAAAGTGTAGATTTTCACACAGGGCACACACTTGTTCAGCATGTTCCTTGTGGTATGTCAGCTCCATTTCTCTTTGGTGTGCCCACATGGGTATCGGTGACTTGTGTGATGCCGTACTCATGTTACTGCCCAAGTGGTGCTCTGCATGACATAGCATTGGGGTGTGATAATCTGGGTATTTTGGTGGTCATACCCTAATACCGCCTACCCTGTTGGGTATTACTACTTATTTCTACATAACCAGAATGTGATTGTTAGCCTCAGTACAGTACTTAGATAACATCCCAGTTGTCTCAGTTTACAGTTACTGAGTCTAGTAACTATGTCTGATACAGATTTTAGCTCTGGTGCTATTTTTGCCTGCTGCCATTCAGTTCACGCATCCTAATAAATTGTTTTCCTACACACCAGTGTGGCTGTAGTGCAGATTCATTAATAAGGAAAGGCTAAATTACTTGTGTTAGGGAAGGGGGGGTAACTTATCATGTTGAGTCCCACACATTATAAATGACAATGCTTGATGTACAGGTGATAACCATGATTTAATCATCTCTCATGGTTGATGCGGCAATTGTAAATCTCTCAAGCTGTGTTCACGAGGTTAACTGATGCCATAGCAATCACTGAAGGTAATCACACCATGGTTATCAACTGTACATCAGGCATTATCCTCTATTTAGTAATATAAGTGATTTTAAGCAACTAATGTGCAAAAACAGCTCAGTGTATTGAGGAAAATCTTGTCCAATTAATAGTAAAGTAACATAACATACTAACATATTAGAAGCCAGCAGAATAGGCCCAATTGTCTGTCATGTCTGCTTGGTAGCCAGCCACCTAGTGGGTGCTCGCTTCCCCGCCCCCCACAGCCCCCGAGAGGGTCATCTTTGACTTTAGTTTCCCTTTGTACCTGTCCCACCCATTCTTGAAGCCTGCCACTGTGCATTCCTCCACCAGCCTCTCAGGCAGCACATTCCATGGCTCCAACACTCTCTCAGTGAAATAATGCTTCCTACACTCCCCCCTGTAATTTCCACCCTCCAACTTTCACTCATGCCTCCCAGTTGTTTCCACCCTCCTTTGCCTAAACAGTGCAGATTCAGACCATTTCATGGAACAACCGACATGATCTTTGTTGCCAGGCAGATCCAAGAAAAGTGTCAGGAACAACATCAGGTCCTGTACATGGCCTTCATCGACCTGACAAAGGCCTTCGACTCCATCAGTCATGAAGCCTTGTGGATGGTGCTGGCCCGACTTGGCTGCCCTATAAAATTCATCAAGGTCCTGAGGCATCTGCATGACCAGATGACTGCTAGTGTTCTCTACAATGGTTCAAAGACAAACCCATTCATCATCCAAACTGGGGTCAAGCAAGGGTGTGTCATTGCTCCAACCTTGTTCTCTATCTTCCTAGCAGTCATCCTAGTCCTCATCAGAGACTGCCTTCCCACTGGAATTGACATCAAATACAGAATGGATGGATGGTTCTTTAATCTTGGACTTCTCCATCCAAAGACCACAGTTTGCAAGGCATCCATCATTGACCTTCAGTACACTGATGACTGTGCCATCCTTGCACACACCAGGAGCGACCTCCAGTCTGCACTAGATTTCTATGGAAGCTTACCAAAGTCTGTGACTCTCACTCAACATCAAGAAGACCTAGGTGCTCTATCAGCCTGATCAAGGCTTGTAAATGACCCTCCACAATTCACCATCCAGGGACAGACCCTGGAGACAGTCGAGCACTTCCCTTACCTTGGTAGCCACCTCTCCCTAACAGTGAACATCGACGATGAGATTTAACACAGGATCCATTGCACTAGTAACTCATTTGGGAAACTGCTATGGCGCATCTTCACTGACCGTGACATATGAAAGGACACCAAGATCCAGGTATACAATTCAGTTATCATCCCTACCCTTCTTTACGGATGTGAAACTTGGGTGACTTACCGACATCATCTAAAAAGCCTGGAGAGGTACCACCAATGATATCTCCAGAAAATCCTCCACATCAAGTGGGAAGACTACCACACTAATGTCAGTGTTCTCACCGAGGCCAGTGTCACCAGCATTGAAGCAATGATCCTCACATATCAATTCCGCTAGACTGGACACTGTGTACAGATACCTGACTCTCGACTCCCAGAACAAATTTTATACTCCCAGCTCAGTCACGGCCAGAGATCCCGTGGTGGTCAAAGGAAACGCTACAAAGACACACTGAAGGCATACCTCAAGAAAACAGATATGGACATCATGAGCTGGGAAGAGCTGGGCACCAAATAATCTCAATGGTGCCAGAACTGCCATCAAGCAGGGGCCTCCTTCAAAGAGAAATGCCTTGCCCTCGAAGCCAAAAAGAGAGAGCGTATGAAGTAAAGGGAAAGAAGCCCCAGCCAGCAGGCAGCTCTCCCACATGGAAACATCTGCAATTTTTGTGGATGAATTTATGGCTGTAGGATTGGATTACTGAGTCACATCAGGACCCATCAGTGAACCATGGTAGAGATCATCCTCGAATTGAGGGCTCACCGATGTCGAGCCTAAACAGATCCTTGGTTCCACTCTCAGTTATTCTCTCTACATACTTGAAGACCCCTATCATATCTCCCCTGTCCATCCTCTTATCTCCTCTAGTGTGTACAGCCCAAGCTCTTCCAGTCTCTCCTCATAGGAACTCCCCTCCATGCCCTGAATCATCCAGGTTGCTCTCCTCTAGACTATCTCTAGCAGTGCTATATCCTTCTTCAGATGAGGTCTCCAGAACTGTACACAGTACTCAAGCTGTGGCCTGACAAAAGCATTATATAGAGGGAGGATCACCTCCCTCTTACTGGACGTAATTCCCCTGGCTATGCAGCCCAGTATCTTGATTGCTTTGGCTGCGGTTCTTCTATAATTTTCAGAGTTATTCATTTTGACATCTACTACAACCCCTAGATCCCACTCACTCAATGTGGCCCATGTTTTTGACCCCAAAATGAAGTACCTTATGATTCCCGGCATTAAATTTCAATCTCCAACTCCTGGACCACCCCTCCATGGTATCCAGCTCCCCCTGGACTGTCACTCTCGTTTCTTCTCAATCCACCAGTGCTCCCAGTTTGGAATCATTTGAAAAGAGACTCAGCCTACTCCTAACCCCCCCCATATCTGAGACATAGGCATTGAACAAGAGTTGCCCCAATACTGAACCTTGGGGGGCCCTACTGATTACCTTCCTTGGGGGAGGAGACAATCCCACTGACCATTGCCCTCTGTATTTGTCCTGAAAGCCAATTTTCAACCCACTTGAGTTCCTTTCCTCCAACCCCCATCTCCCCCAGCTTTGTTATCAGCCCATTATGGGGTACTGAATCAAACGCCTTGCTGAAATCCAGGTATAGGACGTCCACCGGCCTATGTCTGTCCAAGGCCCCCATCACCCAGTCATAAAACTCTACGAGGTTGGACTGACATGATCTCCCTGGAACAAAGCCATAATGTTTATCATCCTGGTAACCCTAACCATTCCAGCTGCCTCCCAAGCCTCTCCTTGACAAAGGCCTCCATTACTTTGCCTACCACAGATGTTAGGCTGACAGGCCTATAATTCCCCATCTCTTCTCTAGATCTCCCTTTATGGATAGGCACTACATAAGTCACCCCCTCCAGTCTTGGGGTACCCATCCTGTCTGCAGAGAGGCATTAAAGAGTGCACCCAGTGGAGCTGCCAATTAAGTGTCACTTGTATGTTGAACAATTGTATAAAAAAAAGGCTTCAAAGCTGACTCAATTTTTCTGGGTTAGAATTCCATCGTACAAGGAAGTACTATATATAAAAGAGAAAAATGTATAACATAATTAACAAACATATGATTAATCTATACATGTAAATAACACAGTTATTAGTACTAGGCTATTCTAATGTGTACATAATATGAAAAAATATGTATTTCCAATGTTCTTTAATAATATTTCTTTTTTCATTTAACTTCATTAGATATTGATATGCCATCTTGTAAGAACCATCCGTGCTTCTGGTCAGATGAGGAAACAGCAGTACTTATTAACTGCTTGAAAGAGTTGGATATCATTAGGCAGTTAGATGGCAGAAAAGCATGGAATAGTGATATATACAGGAAAGTAGTTGAAAAAATGAAGTCATTCAGATTTATAAGAACTGTCGATCAAGTAAAACATAGGTGGAAGTTCCTTAAAACATTATACTTCAAGGTAAAAAAAAACAATGGGCAAAGCGGGGCGTCAAGGTCCACTTTTACATTCTACATAGAATTGGATGAGTTGATAGGTCATAGTCCGTCTTCTATGATGGAGTCTAATAACCTTGATGTAGGTTTTTCCTGATAGGGGCCAAGACATCTGCGTGGCTTCTGAAAATGATCACATGGTTACAGAGTCATCCACAGGTTAGTTGTGACGTGCTACTATGAAATGAATCTCATTCTGTGTGAACCATCATAAAGCAAGATGAGGAAGGGTGCCTATTGCATGGGGACCTGTATTTCAGGGAGCTCCTCAGGGACCTAATTGTTTGAGACACACTGACGGAGAGTGTCTACTCCATGGTTTGATTGCAGATAAGACTAGTTGGTGGTGCTTAGAACAAATAATAATGACAGTTATATATTTAAGCAATAAGGCACAGCAGGGTGCTGGCTATTACAAAACAGAGCCCAGGTTTTAAAAGTGCCAGCTCCCAATACTGCCAACCCTGTTGGGTATTACTGCTTACATATCAAACACCCTGCTGTTCCTTATTGTGATTATACGAATGACACATGTGTAAAATAAATGTAAAATGTGCTTACTTGTGTTTTTTATAAATACAATTCCTCAGCCGTGGGTAATGCACGATTTAACTACGGTCATGTGACATGTTTTGACCAATGAGGTTACAGGATTTTCACACACCATTGTATAGTTTAGATTGATGAAGCAATAAGTCACAACAGGGTGTGGGTTATTGGGGGGTCTACCCATGCCTTATGTGGTGTGTCACGAGGTGCAGCCGAGTGAGTTAACCACACAAGAAGTGGGTAACTCACCCAATAACTCACTCCCTGGAGTGCCTTATTGCGATTATACAATGGACACATGTGTAAAACACATTTAAAATGTGTTTAATTACGTTTTTATAAATGCCATTCCTCAGCCGTGTGCTATGCAGGATTTACCCATGGTCATGTGACATATTTTAATCAATGAGGTTACAGGATTTTCTCACACCATTGTATAATTGAGTTTTTTGGGCTGTGGATGAGTGTCGCCAGTGTGGTGCTCTGGTCAAGGCAGAGATGGAGCTTGGATTGGCACAGCATAATAGAAGGGTGGAAGCATTTTTCTTTAGGTATATCAGGTGACAATCAGATGAAGTTGGGGAAAAGGAATACACAGTGGGAGTATATGTCCTTCCTGCATACTTTGTATCCTGGGATTGCCAGATCCCAGTCCCAGTGCTCAGTTGCCCACGTTTCTGTGACAGCTGAAATATCAACCATCCACACTGCTGAGAGTGCCTGTAGCTCAGCTCCCCTTTGTTACCTCCACCATTTCCTCCACTAGGTCATTTGTCCCCACATGTACCACAATGTATGTTTTCCTCCTACCACTCCTTACGCACCTTAGGATTGTCTTTCCTAGCTCCATCAGAGGACTGCCAGGACATCCATCAGCTCATTTGTGTATTTCATACTATTTGAAATACTTAACTAATAACTCAGGGCTATGTTGTTGTAGTTCTGAGATACCATCACCCCCAGAACTCAACTGGCATAAAAACAAGGGCACACACATTATATTGCATCATGTATTCTATATGCATCAAAATGTTCACTAATTCAGTGTATTGCAGACTTGTCAGTAAATAGAGAGCAAATATGAACAAAGTATTGCACAAGATGCAGTTGAAGATGCAACACATATTGAAGAGCCTAATGAAAGTAATCATTGCTCAGTGTTGGACCATCAAAATACATCAGAAGATGATGATGACGATGCTGGGGAAGGATGCAGTTCACATTCACCACCAAGTATGTATAAAGGAAGTATTACTCCAGTCATGATGTGTAGCAAAATTTATCTTAAAAATATATTGAAAATTCACTATACATATTTTTAGAATATTTCATAAGCACAATAAGACACTCCATGTTTGCATCACAGTGTGATAACTGCACTCCTAGTGGCTACCTGAACTCATCCGTCTGCCTCATGCTTAACTACACCCCTATAAGTGTGGTTATCACAGCATAATGCACACACCATCATGTCTCATTGCTTGCATAACCACAGCCTGTAGAGTCTTTATGTCAAAATAATGTAGCCCTTTATACTATTTTATTATTTTTTGCCATAAGACATTAAGATGTTGTTATTAACTGTTTTTAGGACCATTGCCTGCAAAAAAACAAAAGAGGCAAACTAGATGAAATAATGAACCACTGGTCTCGAGAGCAGCATAACTTTATTAAATCATTGGATAAGCAGCAATATGCACAACAGGACTGGGAGGAGAAAATGAATGAAAAAATTATGAAAGATTTTATCGAAGCATCAACAAACGCATCTAAGGAAATTATGCATTCATTCTTTCAAGGGATGCATAATCTACTATTTAATCAGTCACCAATCACCCCCAGTCAAAACAGGTTACTATTATTAATTCTTTATAAGTCTTTCGTTATGTTAGCCGACAGACTGCTGGATGTTTAACGATTACATCATGTGATGTGTCGCTAGATTATAGTATATCAATAAAAAATTAATTAATCTGGTTGGATAAGAAACTAAGAACTCAATGCTGCTATCCCATGACACAGCACTATTCAACCATTGTACACACCCTTTAATGGTAAAATTAATAAAACTGTCACAATTTCCTAATTTTTAGAGCCATATTACCTGGTCTGGGGGGGGGGGCATTGCCTGGCTGAGGCCTTGCAACTCCTTACTGTGCTAACTTGTGTACAGCTGCAATCAGGGAGGTGTACCATTAATCTCTATTGCTTTAATTTTGCTGTGGCTTTCCACCCCGGATACAGTATCTGGTAACGGTAACACCACCAATAACACCAAAGTAAAGTCGAACGCAAGCACAAACACAGACGCAAACGGTTACAGTGTGAAATTTTGCACCTTAATAACTTTGCCACCGTACGATGGATTTTAGCTGCACACAAGTTAGCACAGTTAGGAGTTGCATGCCCTTGACCAGGCAATGCCACCCCCCAGACCAGGTACTGCATCCTGAGTGGAGAACCACTGCAAAACTAAAGCCATGGCCATCAATGGTACACCTCCCTGATTGCAGCAGTACACAGGTTAGCACAGTTAGCAGTTGCACGGAGTCAGCCAGGCAAAGCACCCCCCCAGATCAGGCACATAGTTGTAATGAGACCAGAAACATCAGGTACTGTAGTGTGCTTTACTACCTCTGAAAGTTCTAGAAAAAGTTCAAATGCTTCAAACATATCAGTGTAATACTGTACAGTATGTAAAATGGGTGTAAATCAGCACTGTTTACAACTAAATATATAATGATACAGCGTAACACATTTAATGTATTCAAGCTTTTTTGAAATATTCTAGGGTCGAGAGGTGTGATCCTGGTCAAGCAACACACCATTAAATCCCTCAGAATAATATGTATCAAGTGAGGACTCAGCCTGGAGGTGATTTCCAACGCACAACTTCACCATATCTACATACCTTTCAGACAGATTTTAACACACAGTATAGTATGAGGAATAATGCATCGGTTGAACAGTTTGATGAAGTGGATTATGTGCTTCAATGACTTAAATAATGGCTGAAAACTTTTGTACAGTTGGTTATATAAATATAGATTCAGCTGAAGTCCAGCTATTGATATTGTTTATCGTATTCTAAGTGCCAGATATTCAAAACTTTGACCCCGGGCTAAATTAGCACTGCCCAGCGGGCAAACTTAGTTGAACACCAGTATGCATGGGGCAGGCATAAGGCAAACCTGCTGGGGATGGGGGAGGGGGGAGAGGGGATGTCAGCTATAGGATCACTGGGCTGTGCAGTGCAGCCATCCAATATATAGGGACCTGGGCAGACAGACTGGACCAGGCAGCCCTTCTCAGCCATCATGGTCCCTGTTCCCATGTGTGTTGGTTCCACCTCCAGCATGAATCGACCCCATTGACATGTACAACACCTAGTATCCGCCCCATGACGTCATTTCCCTGGTAGTCTATTGGTCCCCCCCACCACCCAGCATGTATTCCAAACCTTGTTTTAAATAAAACTAAATCCATTTCTCTGGTAGTCTAGTACCATTCCTTCCTACCTCAGTCAGCGGCCGGCCATAGTGGTGAGAGGAGGGCTGACCATCAGGGAAAAGTCTTTAAGTTTACATTCAACAGGGGTCAGAATTCATGCTGGAGGAGGGAGGGACTATTAGACTACCAGGGTAAATAGGTGCTGTACATCTACATTGGGTAGATTCATGCTGGGGGGGGGGGACCATTGGACTACCAGGAGGTGGAACCAACACACATGGGAACAGGGACCATGATGGCTGAGAAGGGCTGCCTGGTCCAGTCTGTCTGCCCAGGTCCCTATATATTGGATGGCTGCGCTGCACAGCCCAGTGATCCTATAGCTGACATCACCTCTCCCCCCTCCCCCATCCCCAGCAGGTTTGCCTTATGCCTGCCCCATGCATACTGGTGTTCAACTATGTTTGCCCACTGGGCAGTGCTAATTTAGCCCTGGGTCAAAGTTTTGAATATCTGGCACTTAGAATACAATAAACTATATCAGATCCACGACAGGTGGTCGACAAATTTCCCGTCAACTGCCCCGACAGCGAAACCAGCAGGTTGACCGCATTTTGCAGTTGCCTGCTGGTTTCTATGTACTGGCAGTGTTGTCTTTGTGAGGCTTCACCCCCAAACCCCCCTGTGGGAGGCTGCACCCCTGCACCCCCCACTTAAGGATTATCAACTCCGAGTCGGAGTTGATTCGTGGGGGGTGCAGAACCACCGACAGACAGTGCCTGGTTCCAGCAGGTTCCCTACAGCGGCATGGCACTGTAGTCGCTGTGGGGAACCTCACTGTCAAACTCTCGCTGTCGGGTAGGTAAACGAACAATATCAATAACTGGACTTCAGCTGAATCTACATTTATATTACCAACTGTACATTAGTTTTCAGCCATTATTTAAGGCGTTGAAGCACATAATCCACCTCATCAAACTGTTCAACTGATGCATTATTCCTCATACTATACTGTGTGTTAAAATCTGTCTGAAAGGTATGTAGATATGGTGAAGTTTGCGTTGGAAATCACCTCCAGGCTGAGTCCTCACTTGATACGTATTATTCTGAGGGATTTGATGGTATGTTGCTTGACCAGGATCATACCTCTCGACCCTAGAATATTTCAAAAAAGCATGAATACATTAAATGTGTTATGCTGTATCATTATATATTTAGTCGTAAACAAACAGTGCTAATTTACACCCATTTTACATACACAGTATTACACTGATATGTTTTAAGCTTTTGGACTTTTTCTAGAACTTTCAGAGGTAGTAATGCACACTACAGTACTAATGTTTCTGGTCTCATTACAACTATGTGCCTGATCGGGGGCATGCCTGCCTTACTCTGTGCAACTGCTAACTGTGCTAACTTGTGTACTGCTGTAACCAAGGAGGTGTACCGTTGATGGCCATGGCTTTAGTTTTGCAGTGGCTCTCCACTCAGGATGCAGTACCTGGTCTGGGGGGGGCATTGCCTGGTCAAGGGCATGCAGCTCCTTACTGTGTTAACGTATGTACAGCTGAAATCTGTCATAAGGTGGCAAAGTTATTAAGGTGCAAAATTTCACACTGTAATGGTTTGCAACTGTGTTTGCGCTATGCTCATCTTTACTTTGGCATCATTGTTGGTGTTACCATTACCAGATACTGTATCCGGTGGAGAGCCACAGTAAAATTAAAGCAATGGAGATCAATGGTACGCCTCCTTGATTGCAGCTGTACACAAGTTAGCAAAGTTAGGAGTTGTAAGCCCTCAG
The DNA here is from genome assembly GCA_016271365.2 of Neoceratodus forsteri. Classification (NCBI taxonomy): domain Eukaryota; kingdom Metazoa; phylum Chordata; order Ceratodontiformes; family Ceratodontidae; genus Neoceratodus; species Neoceratodus forsteri. The sequence continues at coordinate 829,994,255 of CM057452.1, forward strand.
CCAGGCAATGCCCCCCCCCCCCCTCGGACCAGGTAATATGGCTCTAAAAAATAGAATATACTTAAATGATTAAGCAATAAACATAATAAGCAAATCTGAAATTGTGACAGTTTTATTATTAATTTTAGCATTAAAGGGTGTGTACAATGGTTGAATAGGGCAGTGTCATGGGATATCAGCATTGAGTTCTTAGTTTCTTATCCAACCAGATTAATTAATTTTGTATTGCTATATTATAATCTAGCGACATGTCACATGATGTAAACGTTAAACATCCAGCAGTCTGTCAGCTAACATAATGAAAGACTTATAAAGAATTAATAATAGTAACCTGTTTTGACTGGGGTGATTGGTGACTGATTAAATAGTAGATTATTCATCCCTTGAAAGAATGAATGCATATTTTCCTTAAATGCATATGTTGATGCTTCGATAAAATCTTTCATCATTTTTTCATTCATTTTCTCCTCCCAGTCCTGACGTGCACGTTGTTGCTTATCCAATGATTTAGTAAAGTTATGCTGCTCTCGAAACCAGTGGTTCATTATTTCATCTAGTTTGCCTCTTTTTTTTTTTTTGCAGGCAATGGTCCTAAAAACAGTTAATAATAACATCTTAATGTCTTATGGCAAAAAATAATAAAATAACATAAAGGGCTACATTATTTTGACATAAAGGCACAACAGGCTGTGGGTTATGCAAGCAATAAGACATGATGGTGTGTGCATTATGCTGTGATAACCACACTTATAGGGGTGTAGTTAAGCACAAGACAGATGAGTTCAGGTAGCTACTAGGAGTGCAGTTATCACACTGTGATGCAAACACAGAGTGTCTTACTGTGCTTATAAAATATCCTAAGTACAGAAATATGTATAGTGAATTTTCAATATATTTTTAAGATACATTTCGCTACACATCATGATTTGAGTAATACTTCCTTTATACATACTTGGTGGTGAGTGTGAACTGCATCCTTCCCCAGCATCGTCGTCATGATCTTCTGATGTATTTTGATGGTCCAACACTGAGCAATGATTACTTTCATTAGGCTCTTCAATATGTGTTGCATCTTCAACTGCATCTTGTGCAATACTTTGTTCATCTTGCTCTCTATTTACTGACAAGTCTGCAATACATTGAATTAGTGAACTTTTTGATGCAGATAGAATACGTAATGCAATATAATGTGTGTGTCCTTGTTTTTATGCTAGTTGAGTTCTGGGGGTGATGGTATTTCAGAACTACAAAAACATAGCCCTGAGTTATTGCTTACATATTTCAAACAGTATGAAATACGCAAGTAAGCTGATGGATGTCCTGGCAGTCCCCCTGATGGAGCTAGGACAGACAATCCTAAGGCGCATAAGGAGGGGGTAGGAGGAAACCACACATTGTGGTACATGTGGGGACAAATGACCTAGCGGAGGAAATGGTGGCGGTAACAAAGGGGAGGACTGAGGAAGTAAGAAGGTTGTGTGAGGAGACTGGGGAGTCTGTGGCATTCTCAGAGGTGCTCCCAGTACACTGCGTAAGCACAGTGGGAAAGGAGAGGATTAGGGAGTTGAACACATGGTTGGTAGAATGGTATCCAATAAAGTGGAGCCTACCCCCCAGGCTAGCAGGGAAGGACTTGGGGTGGCCGAGAAAGGAGGAAATAGAAGGAAGGAAATGGAGGCCAACAAAGGGAAGGTGGCAAGATGGAGGTTGGCCTCGCTGAATGCAAGAACCTTAGGCAAAAAAATCTGCTGAGCTACAGGCACTCTTAGCAATATGGATGGTTGATATTTCAGCTGTCACAGAAACGTGGGCGACTGAGCACTGGGATTGGGATCTGGCAATCCCAGGATACAACGTATACAGGAAGGACATATACTCCCACTGTGTATTCCAACATCCATTTCCCCAACTTCATCTGATTATCACCTGATAATATGTTTCCACCCTTCTATTACGCTGTGCCAATCCAAGCTCCATCTCTGTCTTGACCGGACCACCACACTGGCGACTCTCATCCACCATCAAAAAACTCAATTATACAATGGTGTGAGAAAATCTGGTAACTGCATTGGTCAAAATATGTCACATGACCATGGGTAAATCTTGCATAACACACGGTTGAGGAATGGCATTTATGAAAAAACATAATTAAACACATTTTAAATGTGTTTTACAATTGTGTCCATTGTATAATCACAATAAGGCACTCCAGGATGTGAGTTATTGGGTGAGTTATCCACTTCTTGTGTGGTTAACTCACTCAGCTGTGCCTTGAGACACACCACACAAGGCATGGGTAGATCCCCAATAACCCACACCCTGTTGTGACTTATTGCTTCATCAATCTAAACTATAAAATGGTGAGTGAAAATCCAGTAACCTCATTGGTCAAAACATGTCACATGACCGTAGTTAAATCCTGCATTACCCACGGCTGAGGAACTGCATTTATAAAAAATATAAGTAAGCACATTTTACATTTATTTTACACATGGGTCATTCATATAATCACAATAAGGAACAGCACAGTGTTTGATATGTAAGCAATAATACCCAACAGGGTTGGCAGTATTGGGAACTGGCACTTTTAAAACCTGGGCTCTGTTTTGTAATAGCCGACACCCGGATGTGCCTTATTGCTTAAATCTATAACTGTCACTTTTATTTGTTCTATGTACCACCAACTAGTCCTATCTACAATCAAACCATGGAGTAGTCACTCTCCACACAGGTCCCCATGCAATAGTCACCCTCCCTCATCTTGCTTTATGATGGTTCACACAGAATAAGATTCATTTCATAGTACCACATCACAACTAACCTGTGGATGACTCTGTAACCATGTGATCACCTTCGGAAGCCACACAGATGTCTTGGTCCCTATCAGAAAAACCTACATCAAGGTTACTAGACTCCATCATAGAAGACAGCCTGTGAACTATCAACTCATCCATTTCTACGCAGAATGTAAAAGTGGACCTTGACGCCCCACTTTGCCCATTGTTTTTCTTTGCCTTGAAGTATAATGTTTTAAGGAACTTCCACCTATGTTTTACTTGATTCACAGTTCTTATAAATCTGAATGACTTCATTTTTTTAACTACTTTCCTGTATATATCACTATTCCATGCTTTTTTGCCATCTAACTGCCTAATGATATCCAACTCTTTCAAGCAATTAATAAGTACTGCTGTTTCCTCATCTGACCAAAAGTACGGATGGTTCTTTGCAGATGACATATCAATATCTAATGAAGTTAAATGAAAAAAGAAATATTATTAAAGAACATGAAAAATACATATTTTTTCATATTAAGTACACATTATAATAGCCTAGTGCTAATAACTATGTTATTTACATGTATAGCTTAATCATACGTTAGTTAATTATGTTATACATTTTTCTCTTTTGTATATAGTACTTCCTTGTACGATGGAATTCTAACCCAAAAAAATGTGTCGGCTTTGTAAGCTTTTTTTTATACAATTGTTCAACACATGAGTGACACTTACTTGGCAGCTCCACTGGCTGCACTCTTTAATACCTCTCCGCAGACAGGATTGGTGCCCCAAGACTGGAGGGTGGCTTATGTAGTGCCTATCCACAAAGGGGGATCTAGAGAAGAGATGGGGAATTATAGGCCTGTCAGCCTAATGCCTGTGGTAGACAAAGTAATGGAGGCCTTTATCAAGGAAAGGCTTGGTAGGCAGCTGGAATGGTTAGGGAACCAGGATGATAAACATTAAGGCTTTGTCCCCGGGAGATCACGTCAGTCCAACCTTATAGAGTTTTATGACTGGGTGAAGGGGACCTTGGACAGACATAGGCCGGTGGATGTCCTATGCCTGGATTTCAGCAAGGCGTTTGATTCAGTACCCCATAATGGACTGATAACAAAGCTGGGGGAGATGGGGGTTGGAGAAAAGGTGCTCAAGTGGGTTGAAAATTGGCTTTTGGGGTAAATACAGAGGGTAATGGTCAGTGGGATTGTCTCCTCCCCCAAAGAAGGTAATCAATGGGGCCCCCCAAGGTTCAGTATTGGGGCAACTCTTGTTCAATGCCTATGTCTCGGATATGGGGGTGTTAGGAGTAGGCTGAGTCTCTTTGCAGATGATTCCAAACTGGGAGCACTGGTGGATTGGGAAGAAGCGAGAGTGACAGTCCAGGAGGACCTGAATACCCTGGAGGGGTGGTCAAGGAGTTGGGGATTGAAATTTAATCCCGGGAAATATAAGGTACTTCAATTGGGGGTCAAAAACATGGGCCACATTGGATGAGTGGGATCTAGGGGTGGTGGTAGACATCAACATGGTTAACTCTGAAAACTGTAGAAGAACTGCAGCCAAAGTAAACAGGATACTGGGCTACATAGCCAGGGGAATTACGTCCAGGAAGAGGGAGGTGATCCTTCCTCTAAATAATGCCTTTGCCAGGCTGCAACTTGAGTACTGTGTACAGTTCTGGAGACCTTATCCGAAGAAGGATACAGCACTGCTAGACAGAGTCCAGAGGAGAGTGACCAGGATGATTCTGGGCATGGAGGGGGAGGTCCTTTGTGGAGAGACTGGAAGAACTTGGGCTGTACACACTGGAGGAAAGGATGGACAGGGGAGATATGCTAGGGGTCTTCAAGTATGTTAAGGGAATAACTGCGAGTGGAACCAAGGATCTGTTTAGACTAAAGAAGGTGGAAACAACTAGGAGGCATGAGTGGAAGTTGGAGGGTAGAAATTACAGGGGGGAGTAGAAGCATTATTTCACTGAGATGGTGTTGGAGCCATGGAATGTGCTGCCTGAGAGGCTGGTGGAGGAGGGCACAGTGGGGACTTCAAGAAGGGGTGGGACAGGTACAAGGGAAACTAAAGTCAAAGATGACCCTCTGGGGGCTGGGGGCGGAAGTGAGCACCCACTAGGTGGCTGGATACCAAGCAGACATGACAGACAATTGGGCCTATTCTGCTGGCTTCTAGTATGTTAGTATGTTATGCTACTTTACTATTAATTGGACAAGATTTACCTCAATAGACTGAGCTGTTTTTGCACATCAGTTACTTAAAATCACTTATATTACTAAATAGAGGATGATGCCTGATGTACAGTTGATAACCATGGTGTAATCACCTCGAATGATTGCTATGGCATCAGTAAACCTCATGAATGCAGCTTGAGAGATTTACTATTGCCATATCAACAGTGAGAGATGATTATACCATGGTTATCACCTGTACATCAAGCATTGTCATTTATAGTGTATGGGACTCAACATGAGAAGTTACCCCCCCTTCCCGAACACAAGTAATTTAGCCTTTCCTTATTAATGAATCTGCACTACAGCCACACGAACATGTAGGAAAACAATTTATTAGGATACATTGACTGAATGGCAGCAGGGAAAAATAGCACCAGAGCTAAAATCTGTATCGGACATAATTGCTAGACTCAGAAACAGTAAACTGAGGCAACTGGGATGTTATCTAAGTACTGTACTGAGGCTAACAATCACATTCTGGTTGAGAAGAAGTAAGTAATAATACCTAACAGGGTAGGAGGTGTTGGGGTATGACCACCAAAATACCCAGATTATCACACCCCATTGCTATGTCATGCAGAGCACCACTCAGGCAGTAACATGGGTACGGCATCACACAAGTCACTGATACCCATGTGGGCACACCAAAGAGAAATGGAGCTGACATACCACAAGGAACATGCTGAACAAGTGTGTGCCCTGTGTGAAAATCTGCAGTTTCACTGACAGTGTGTCACACAGAGAGGCCCAGCCGTACCGCCAATGGAAAGTGGCCATCGTCGTGACGTATTCATACCTCCACTGACCACCATCCACAGCATGTACCAGTAATGGGAATGTCAGATGGAACAACCAACACAAATGGCCTAATGGATTGTGGCCATGCCACGGTGCATCAACAGCACAAAGCACCCAGGACAGCCATCCAAGGGCTGCATCTATCCCGACGTCCATGTGCCCTGATGGGCAATACAATGATTGTGAGTGACCCCTGATGGCATGGACAGCCACTGCATCATGTGGTTCTATGTACAGTGGCACAGAGGAAGCGTGGTAAGGATACATGGAGATGGAACTTCTAACATGACTTCCCTCACCCATCCATTATGAATATGTCCCTTACCATACTGCATTCCTTTTATCCTACTGCAGCTATCTGACAATACAGATGTAGGGTGACAACATTTGGCACTGTGTGTATCTCTAAAACAACACGCTTTCATAGATGCACAATAATATAAAGACAGAAAACGACTGCCAGGCCAACCTACTCTACATACTTTGCCAATTAACTTCGCCTGTCACCACTAACCCCTCCCCACCCCCCCACCCCCACACACACACTCTTATTTCTTCATCTGTGCAGTTATATGCTGAATTGGCTGAAGAGGTATATAATTGAAACTGTGTGTCTTTCATTCTACCACCCACCTGTGTATGTTCTGAAGTCTCCCACACTTCTTTTATCCCCTATACATCTCCTCCATAAGGCAGATGAATGGGATCTCAATTTCATACCGTGTGTGTATCTCTCACCCAAAACTGGCACAGTATATAAAAAAACACAATAACACAAAATATGTATCCCCAGCACTGGTCCATCATTCAACACATCAACCTGGCTTGATCATTATAATAAGTATTATTAAAATAAAATACACACACACAAAAAAACACCCCTGCCCTCATTCATCTAACCTGTCTCCACTCCAGAAAACAGATCTCGTGTAATCTTGGTGAGTGTTGTTGATGATGGGGGGGAGGAGGGAAGAATGATGGGCTCCAGTTTACACCTTGAGTGTTTCTATTGTTATGCACTAAAATTACTTAGAACAGTAATAACAGACTTGATGCCACTTGAGAATGCATCACTTTGAAAATGTGGATTGCTTAAGCAGGTGAGACACATGAAGTTAAAGCAACAAGGTTATAACATGAAAATAAAATAAACTGCTCGGGATCACGCACTACGTAAGAGGGGGCTGTGGGAATCAAACTCAAACATCTAGGTGTTCAGATCCAACTATGATGTGGTTTACAATGGTATATGGGGGTTTACACCCAACAGGTTGCATGTTTGTCTCCCTACACCAGCATGTCAGCTAGTCAATGAGGAGCACTGCTCATCAACCCACTTCAGGTACTGACAACAGACTGAACTGGCAGATCAATTGTCAGCATATGCTACAAGCCCATCGTTACAGGAAATTATATTATAATATATGCCTAAAATTGAAGTTACAGTTCAGTCTGCTGGCAGCCGTACAGGTATTGGGATATGTTGTGCTGCTCGCCGACTACAGGACATTCTAGGGAAGGTATTAAGTACATGGGACTGAACATTACATGATGAATGGGAATTGGTGGTGGAGAGGGTAGGGGAAAATACAAATCAAGATGACAGCACACTTACATTTCTGATCATTGACAATCACTTGACAGCCTGACAGCCTTCTGAGGTAAACACGGAAGTAAGTAAAGCATGCACATGCATGGCATTTACTAGGCTGACATTCCACACCATGTCAAACAGCGCATGTTTAATAAACAGTTATCGGAAATCTGTGTTTACATGCTGTACTTTTCTGATAATACTGAGCATTTTCCACCCGTGAAAACCAGAAAACTGGACCTGACAGATAATGAAAAAAATGTGGATAATTGCCGTTTACATAACTACCTGTTTTCAGATACAGATATCTGAAATCTCAAAATTCCAACTATAATCGAAAAACTGCTGTTATGTAAATGTACTTAGTGATCAGTGATGTGCCCACTCATGTTAAACTGCAACTTACATAAAGAGCAGGCTATGCTGCAAGTTACAACCCCCTGGAGCACACACCAGCAAACTGAGTGGAGAGAGTAGGGAATGAACAGTTGTGCAGGACATTAAAATTGTAGATAAATGCATGTAAAAATGAAGTATAAAATAAATTATGGAAGGTCAATTGTGAATGTCCCAACAATCTAAAAAAGTATGATCACAATTATGACAGAACAGCCAAGCGGGCTGGCGATCGTTTTCCAAAATTAACGACATTATTTGTCTTTTCAAATTAGACTGTCAGCACTTGGAAAAACTCTACATGCACACAGACATCAAAATAACACAAAATTGCCACCTAACTGTAAATAGTCAGTGCTGACCAAGGGAAATAACAATTATCTATTTGTGAGGTCATGCCCTAGAGACCCACTAAACAATGACCATCACAGCTGTGTGCCTTATGGGGTGAAACAAAAAAAAACTGGACTTCCTGCAAAATGACAGCTATTCTTTCATTCCATCACACAGAGCTTTGCTTAACTGACACAGTATTCATGTAAACCTAATGGGAATAAATATTTACACTAAAGAAATTAGCAACACAGTGAAAAGGTTCAGCCGCTATTCCCGCCACAGAAAGATTCCCGACTGACTGCTATGTGGATCTGACAGCTCAGCGGAGAGGCTGTGACGTTAAGCTGTCTTGTGGCTAGAAAATCAAGCCAATGGCTGCTGACAGAGCCGTCCTCTGAAGCGACAGTTTTGAATGGAACTTCAAAGGGCACAACTACAAATTAACAAAAAAAAACCTGTAATGTGGATGCCACAAGGACATATTGTGATTAAACGATAGTCTAGATAGAGTATAAAAAAAAGACACCAGGCTGATTTAAGTTATTGTATAATATTTTATTAGCATCTCACCTTTAAAGCTCAAGAAAGAAGCTGCTAGCTGACTTGATCACTAGCTCCCCCCCCACACACACACACATGCTCACCACCACCACCACCCAAAAATTTGTTTTTAACATGAAACATTGATTGTTAGTGAAATTTTCTTTTAAGACATGGAACATTTCATTGTGGTGAAATTTGCTCACAGGCAGATAGGAACACATTTGTGAAAAAAACATCAACTACTGATAAATAGAGATTGCAAGGTAGCAATAAAGCACATCTCAAAATAGTATAAAAGTCAACTAAACACAGACATCAAGTTGAAATACTGTGAATCAAATCTCCCATTCTAGCAATATAGAATATTGTTGTAAGCTCATACAAACACTAGTCAGTCGAGTCAGATGTAGATATAACTCATCACATATCATACATTATAAAAGGAATGGTGCTGATATGAAGAGGTCCCATGCACCCAGAAAGTTCAGTCTAACAGTATAGAGAAGGAGGACAGTAGCAGTTGGGGGTTTAGGGGGACTTAAGGTACTGGACACAGGTTTGATTTGAGAAAATGGGCCCATTTATGGAAGTATCCTTTGTTCTTTCCATGTCGTGCTGAGTAAGTGAATTGTTTGAATGTTGTTAGTTTGGATAGGGCTGTGTGTCATTTTAGCAAAGAAGAAATGGAAAGTTAGCACCATTTCATCAGGAGGGCTCTCGTTCCTTCCATAGCTGCAGCCAGTAGCTGGTAGTGTTGCTGCAGACACAGATCCTCAATCCCTGAGGTGTCCCTAGCATAATTAAGTGAGGTGAGTGTGTAATAACCTTACTTGGCCCTTGGAACAGTCAGTGCGTACAATAATCCAGAACTTGTGTAGGTGCAGGCTGTAGGCAGGAAACATAGGATGTGAAGGAGGCCGGTGAGCCATTACTATTAAAATGATCGGTGCTGGTGGGTGGGGGAGGGATAAGGTTCATTGAGCTACTAGTGTTTTTTTTCCTGATGTCTTGATGGATGATCTGATGTAGCTAGCAACACTGAGGTGACCGAGAGACAGCTGAGACAGCTGAGCTGCATAACAACAGAAGATGGTGTGGTGTGGTGTGTTACTAGAAAATTTCCTCTTTTTGGGGTCCCCAAATCTGGTAACCCTTCCCCTCCCCCCATGCAAACAGCAAGCACATGGTGAGGGACTGATGGCTCAATGCAGCCACAAATGTAGTAGCCAGTACAAGTGGCAGCTCTTGTCTGCTACAGTTTTGGCAGCAGAGCAGAGGAAGAATGAGGGTGGTAGGAGTCATCTGACATGAGCAGGGTTAGGCCGGGAGGACGGCTGGACCATCCTTGGCTTTCATCAGGTGATCACCAGGTCAGCAGCACTCAATACGCTAGGGCTGAGCTCTGGAGCAAGACCCAAGATAAGCACCAGAGAGCAGAAGAGCACCAGTTACAATTGTTCAGGAAAGGACTGATTTGGCCAGTGGAGAGGAGGAGCCTGAGACGAGACTCAGGGGCTGGGATTGGGGGCAGCCCAGACAGAGCAGAAAGAGCCTGGTCCAGTGTTGTAGACATGGACTGTCTGTAAGGCAGCAGGCACAGCTTAAGAGGGATATGAGATTTAACTAACAAGGTCAGTGCAGACTGTCATAATTATGAATTTCTAAAGTGAGAAGCAGTCAGTTAGCTGAGCTTAAAAGAGCTGTAATTTTCTGATGTTTTGTTTATTGCTCCTGAACTTCCCAGACCCCCAGACCCTGTTCTGACTTCCTCCAGTTCCACTCCACATTCTGTTGTATGTATGCCATTACCTACCAGAATATATTACCTTTTTTTATGGTCAAAAGAAAACGCAGGCAGCAAGGATGAGTTTGTCAGAAACTTTTAATATAAAAAAAAAATCACAACCGGCAGTCTTGAAAAGGGTCTGAGTGTTTAGAGGGCAGTTGGAAATCATTTCACACAGTTGGTGGGGGTATAATAAAGCTCTCAAACTTTTTTTTTATATATGAAAAAAGAACTTATCTGTGCTGAGGTAAAGCCTGGAAATTTTGCCTCTGCCATGCATAGCATGGAGTTTCCATTTTGCACCACCTTCACAAGTGAAGTAAACTTTTGCTGCATCTCTAATCCCTAATGCAAACTTCACATACCCCATTCTGTCTTCTCCCAGTTCCACCTCACATTCTGCTGAATGCCGTTACCTACTAGAAAGAGTCAGGGGACGTAGACAGACTAAAAGACTTGAGATGGAAAGGGAATGAATCTGTGCTCTCGCGTGCTGGACTGTTTGGAATTACATTTAAATTTCTTTTGTATCACAGTACTGTGATACAGAAGACACTCAAATATGCTTCCTAACAAGTGAGTCCAGACAGAGTATTCAGTCCCTCCTTTGTCTCCAGTCTTTTGTTTTAGTCTAAGTCCCCCATGTCTTTCTAGCAATCAATGGCATACAGTGTTTATTACCAGTACATGCACCAGGACAAAACAGTATTAACAGACTTAGCAAATTAACCGCCATTATGAATGCCATTTTTTAAGGGGGGGTGAAGATTAAAAAAAATTCTGGGGGCCAGGGTGCCATTTGCAAGTTCACACTGGGACGACACATACCCAAAGGCTGGCCCTGCCTCCAGCATGCCAGTTTGTGCATGGCAAAAACATCTGGTGGTGCTAAGGGTGCCTGTATATGGGGTGGAGGAATTTTTATTTTTCCAGGTGCTTATGTGATTTATCTGCAATGCTGTATTTTTGAATCATCACAGGGACACATAGTCATTGATGTCCCAGGGTTCCCTCTACCCAGATGCATTATCTTGCACTTTTTTGCATTGAACCTCAGTTGCCACACCTTCAACCACCTTTCAAGCTTCTTCAGGTCCTTCTTTAGTTTCTGCACCCCTTCTGGAGTATCCACTCTATTGCAGAGTTCCTACTTCCACTCCCTAAAAATAAAATGATTCGCTTCTTGCCCTTGTTAGCATCCACTCTTTGGAAATACATGGAGACTGTCCTAACAGCAACATTATGAAGAAAAAGGGGTTAATTCCTGTACAAATAAAAGACATCCTACTGCATCCTGCCAAGTTACAAAGTAGTTCCCAACGAGTAATGCATAGCTCACTGATATTATGAACAGTCAAATGCTTGAGAAATACAGTATTAACATGCTTTCAAACATTTGCTGTTCATACATCAGTGTCCATATACTTTTGTACTGGGAAACACTGTGACAGTTTGCAATACCTGCCTCTCTATGTCCCTGTCTGCTGCCTGAGACTCTCTTTTTCCACCCAGTGTAGAGCAAGGCTACTGCATTGTATGTCTCACAACTGATACTATAGACAGATGCTGTGTCAGGCTCCCTACCTCACAGAGGGAAAAGTACTCTGGATACATAGCAGCTACCTTTCAGTGACTGTTGTGAGGGGCACGTTACACTGCTCCTCTGTCTCCCTCTATCTCTCGCAACTGCGTGCTGCATCTCTCTGTCACGCTGCTGATGCTGAGACTGTTGGGGTGTGGGAGGGAAGCCAACAAAAAAATACTACAGCATTGTTCATGACTGATGGTTTGCTTCTGCTAGAAGAAAAGTTTATCAATTAGCTGCTCTTTGCCTGTCTTACTCCCTTGCATGGTTTCCCACTGCTCATTTTGAAGGGTGCATCAATCAGAATTTTACTGCTAGCACTGATGATCTTGTGGAGTACCATATACTCATCAGATAACACTCTGCTGAGTCCAATTTTTATTTCCTACCTCCTTTTTTAGGTACATCAGGGAGCGAAGGAAGACTAAGGGAGGGATAGTGAGGCTTAATAAAGGAGATGGAGGGTGGGCAGAGGGTGACGGTGAAAAGGCAGAGATACTAAACAAATATTTTTGCTCAGTATTTACAAATGAAGGGGGGGGTACCTAAAACAAACAATAGAAACACTCTGGATACAGAAGTTGATACCAGCCCACTTACAGAAGAAAGGGTGCTGAAAGAACTCTTAAAACTGAAGGTGGACAAAGCAATGGGGCCTGATGGGATTCATCCCAGAATTCTAAAATAACTAAGGGTAGAACTAGTGACACCACTGACTACCCTCTTTAACAAATCATGGGAGGATGGGGTGGTACCTGAGGACTGGAGGAAGGCAGATGTGATTCCACTTCACAAAAATGGGAGCAGGGCAGAAGCAGGAAACTACAGACCTGTTAGTTTAATCTCAGTGATAGGGGAAATGATGGCATCACTTCTGAAGGAATGAATTGTCGAGTACCTAGAGGCCAGAGGGGCACAGGACCCAAGGCAGCATGGATTCACAGTGGGAAGGTCATGCCAGACAAATCTAATTGATTTCTTTGACTGGGTGACCAAAGTAGTAGATTGGGAAGGGGCTGTGGACATGGCCTACCTAGACTTTAGCAGGGCATTTGACTCAGTCCCACTCAAAAGATTAATATACAAGTTAGCCAGCCTGGGAGTGGGTCCCAAGATGATAGCCTGGGTAAAGAATTGGCTGGAGAATAGGACACAGAGGGTAATAGTAAATGGAGTCCACTCTGAAGAAAGGGGGTTAACTAGTGGGCAAATCGTGAGGTTCAGTATTAGATCTAGTCTCTTCAATGTCTTTATGTTACATTGCAGAGGACTGGAAGGAAAAGTATGTCTCTTTGCAGATGACACAAAGATCTACAACAGAGTTGATGCACAAGGTGGGGTGGAAAGAATGAGAAGGAATTGGCAAGGTTAGAGGAATGGTCAAATGTATGGCAGCTTTGATTCAATGCTAAGAAGTGCAAGGTAATGCACCTGGGAAACAAAACCCAGGGAAGAGTACACAATGGGGGTGAGATACTAACAACAACAAAAATGGAAAGAGACCTGGGGGTAGTCATATCAGATGACTTAAAGGTGGGCAAGCAATGAGAGGGCAGTAAGGAGGCTGGGGGATACTGGGATGCAGGAGAGGCATCACCAGTAGAAAACAGGAAGTTATTATCCCTCTGTACAGACAGCTGGTGAGACCCCATCTGGAGTACTGTGTGCAGTTCTGGAGACCCAATCTCCATAAGGACATAGACAAGATGGAAGCTGTCCAGGGGGGCAACTAAAGCAGTGCAGGGTCTGCACCGGAAGACATATGAAGAGAGACTAAAGGAGCTTAATATATATAGCCTCGAGGAAAGGAGGGAGAGAGAGGACATGATAGAAACTTTCAAGTACCTCAAGGGAATCAACAAAGTCCAAGAGGGTAGCATCTTTCAAAAAAAGAGGTGTGCAAGAACAAGGAGGCACAATCTAAAGATAGGGGGGGGCAGCTCAGAGGTAATGTAAGGAAGTATTTTTTTCACAGAGAGGATTGTGGATGAATGGAACAGCCTTCTGGAGGAGGTTGTGGAGTCAAAAACAGTGGTTGTATTCAAGCATGCATGGGACAGTCATAAGTCATTTCTAGGGGTTGGGGGTAGAAAGAAGTAGGCTGCTGGTTAACTAGGAACTGCAGCTTATCCATTAGGTAGGGAAATGGGCAGACTGGGTGGGCCAAGTGGTCCTTATCTGCCGTCAAAAACTATGTTTCTATTTTCTTTATTTGCACAAATTTTTTTTTTTGCTGATATTTAGACTGCGGTGTTAATGACTCCCTCACACCACAGCACACTTAACTTTCATCAACAAACCTTGCACTGTAACGGTGTCATTAGAGACTGTCATTTTTCTCAGGTGAAACAGTTTTAATGAGTCTTTTAATAAATTTACATGTGCATTGTATTATACACAATGTATTCATAGTTACTTATTTAATAAAGCCACTAACACAAACAAGCAAACTTCAGAGATAATTAACAGTAATTTTTAATAAAGGAATAATGCCTGACAGGGTGGGTGTTATGCTGGGATAACATCCTGCCTCGGGTGGTTGGACCCCGAGAAGGGATGATATCTGGGTATAACATTCACCCTTGAGGGCATTATTCCTATTATACAATGGCTTGTTGTTATATACAGAATAAAAAAAAATAATTTTAAAGAATGTTGTTTGTGTGTAAAAATATTTTTGTCTGTTAAGATAGATGCAAAAAATGTGTAATGCAATGTAAATACAATCAATCTGCAGGGATGTTATTCCAGGATAACATCCCTGCTGCGGTGGCCAACTAACCAATCAGAAGCCAGGATTCTTTCTTGTCATTGTATAATGTATAATAAAATACTGACTGCAGTAATAGAAAAACTTATGTCTGTTTACTGTTTCTTTTATTTTGACACATGGTCTTAATGTAGAGGCACGTTATAGAAAACATAGAAATCACAATCCTTTAATAAACCACTTTTTTTTTATTTTCTTATGTCTTTATTGCTATCTTTTGGTAGTATTCTACAGATATGAGCAACATTTCACCACCACGCAAGAAATGGAAGCAGAGCTTACTATCTTTTGGCGGAAGTACTACACTTAGTAGCAACAAAGAGTCTGTTTCTTCTAAGCCAGCGGTTTCTGACAGTCAAGTTGTCACTAATACAATAACCACAGTACAGGACTCCTCTGAATTGGGTTCTAGCACATCATACACAGTCACAAGTGCTGACAATGTTTTTTCTACTATTGTTACTTTGAGTGCTGTTTGCATCACCCCGGATTGTCCTGAAGATTCAATCAGTGGATCCTTAATTACCCCAACTGCCACATCAAGCACTGCATATGACAACTACTGGCCTAAGGTTTGGTAATTCAGTCAATGGAAGAGATGGAAAGAGATGTATAATTGGAGTGTATGCAATGATGGTAGGCTTGGCTGTTCAATCTGCCATCAGACCAATGTATTTGTTGACAAAAGCCAAGGTATTCACCTTTCTTCAGAGTGATGCAATATTCTGGTGGAAGCAAAATATGACAGAAAGCTGAAGGACAAGATTTACAAACATAGAGATTCACAAGCACATAGGTTGTCAACACAATGTTTGGAAGCAGGAAAACGTGCCAGATTTGAAGCATGCATTATAGAGATCCATGCAAAACAATTTAATGAAACTGCTCACATTTTCCGGACAGCTTATGTCATTGCCAAACTCAATATTCTCTTCTCCAAACAACCTCATCTTGTGAAACCACAACAACTAAATGGAATCAACATGGGAAACATTCATCATTCAGACCATAGTTGTGCAACCATCCTCAGGCATATTGCTTACTGCATGAAAAAGAGCTGTTGCACAGCCATCAAAAAATGGGAACCATATGTGACTATCATGCTGGAGGAAGCCACACTCCACAATGTAAGTGTGGTTATGCTATATCTTCACTGCAGTCTTGAAGATGACCCTCACACCTTTGGTGTGGAAAACATTTTCCTGGGACTCTTAGAAGCAAAAGAAGGTACAAATGCTAAAGGCATAATGAGCATTGTGGAGGAGGAGCTAAGTCAAGCAGGTTTCAGAGAAGACTGGCTGTAAAAGAAATTGATAGCAATATGTACAGATGGAGCATCGGTGATGATGGGGCACAACAGTGGGTTAATTGCACAGTTTAAGGAGAAGTACGGCAATCAAGTTTATTCATTTCATTGCCTGGCCCATTGCCTTGAGCTTGCTGTCGATGATGCATTGAAGTCTGTGACATCTACTAACTATTTCCAGGCATTCATGTCAAAGCTGTATACTCTATACAGTCAGTCACCTAAGAATCAGAGCCAGCTTAATCAAGCTGCTAGAGATACTGAAACTCAAATTCTCTGCATCAGTCCTATCTTCAGCATAAGATGGGTTGCAAGCAGTTTTTGATCAATAAGAGCTGTTTGGACAGACTTTCCAGCCCTATGCAATCACATCAGTGATGCCGCAAAAGATGTGACATGTTCTCACACTGAGAGAGTGAAGTACGAAGGACTTTACAACAATCTTACCACTGTGTTATTTGTGAAAAGCTTGGCTGTGATGAAAGATGCACTTTGTGAGCTACATTATCTGTCACTGTTCCTGCAAAGAAATGACACCAGTATCAATGAAGCCTCTGTAGCTGTACAGCAAACAGTTTCTGTTCTCAAAGCTATGAAGAATGAAGGTGGAAAGTCATTCCAGAAAGCATTAAGTCAGGTAAAAGTAATCGACCAAGAGCCACGGTTCAGGGGGTGACACTGCAGCCAGGAAAAGGTAGAATCAGCTCTGCCCAACTGTTCCAAGCATTAATTGATGCAAGCCAGATGAGAATGCCCGACTCTTGCCTAGTGAAAGACATTAATATACTTGGTTCTAAAACATGGCCTGACAGTAATGATTGTGTGCTTTTGGGGGAGATAGTGTTTTTCGGCTCAGTAAGAAGTTTGCACTTCCATCAAGAGCTGTTATCGAACAATTTGGAAGTTTCAAACTTGATGGTAAGGAGCCAAAAGATGAATTACATCAATTAATGACAGCAGTGAGGACATACCCGGCATCAACAGCTGAATGTGAGCAAGGGTTTTCACTCATGAACCTAATTGCCACAGATCACAGAAACAGTCTGAAGCAATCAACAATCTCAGACCTAATGTTCCTCCAGTTGAATGGTCCACCTCTGGAAGACTTTGATCCATTTCCCTTCATCAAGTCTTAGCTCGTACAAGGCAAATGGTTGTCCACTTCTTGAAAGACTGGTCCAGATCCTTTTGACTCAACTGTATAGTCCAAAAAGATGATCCAAAAGTTTACTTGCCAGTGCTATGAGTGCAATCTTTATTTATTTATTTATTTAGTTTTTGTTAACCGGGTAGGTGCACTAGCCATAAAATGACTATTTTCAGGCACAACCTGTGAGAGTACAACAAAAAGAGAACAGTTGAACAACAGCAACATGGGTACAATAATACAAATAGAGGAATAGTACAGCAGAGCTACAAAAATACAATGGGTCAAATATTTACAGTTATATTATTTACCAGTGCTAAAAATGAAATTGTTATAGTGCTTTTAGTTATACTGAATCATGTCTAGTGTGCAACTCAACTATATAGCCTAGAGGTTAGAGTATCAAGCTGTGAATGATTTTGGTCCATCCAGCCGAAAGATCTGAGTTACATTGCCACAACCTCCACTTGCACACTGTGTGACTGAGCAAGTCACTTAATTTCCCCAGTGCTCCTGGGTAGCCCAAGAAAACAGGCAACTGTGCCTAGTGGGCCTTACTAAGGTAACAAAAAAATAAATAAAAAAAATATATATATATTGCTGTTTAGATAGTGTTCCTAACGGTGTTTCATCATACTGTTTTGTTCTTTTATTCTATGCAATTATCTATTGTTCTGCTGTGTACAATGATTTCTGATGTTATATTATTAATACTGTATCTATGTCTGTTGTGAATTGTATCTCCCACCCAGGATGTATCTTGAAATGAGTAATACTGTTCAGTTTGCATTCCTCGAGAAATTTTAAATAAATAAATAATATAAACATATTAAATACATTATCATTTCAATCTTCAGTGTTACTTAAATATGAGAAGACATACTAGAAATGCAGTTGGTTGAGTTTAAAACAGAAAATTGGGCTTGTAAGGAACTGACGGTTGAGAAATCTGCAATTATCTGATCCTCCTCCTAACACAGGGCACTCCATCCATGCCACTCAATTGACTGACTCTCAACACTAGTGGCAGACACTTTCTGTTACTCATCGTACAAGTAGATGACATGAGGGATTTGTGCTACATTTATGCTTTTTTTATTCATTGTCACTGTTGTGTTACTCAGCTCTAGAATGCAGGAAAATGAACTATTTACAGCGCTTTTTCAAAAAATGACCTGGGGGGGCATGCCCCAGACCCCCCTAGTTTTGTTAGGATTTCAACAACACCATTTGACAGACTCTGCACACACCTCTGCATATTCCTGTTGAGCCCCCTATTTCTTTCAGCATAATTCAAGCATTGCATTTAAATGAATTAATCTTAATCCCTTTGCCTCATACTGTAATTTATGTAATTTACCATCTTGTACTTGGGGACTTGTGTTCGCTTCAATATCCCCATCCAGAATTAGCAGTAGCAAAGTAGATGAAAACAATACCCTCCCTGAGAAAAATGCCCAGAAAGAATCAATTCTAAATATAATCCCAGCTCATAGCTACTTTTTTTTAGACAGACACACCAATAACTTTATATTGCCATGTATAGTGTAAGCAGAGCCAAGCAATAAATTATGTATAGTCAATTGATGAGCCACCAGGCAAAACTAAATGGTCCAGGTAATTCAGCAAGTGAAAAACACCCTGATCCAATAAAATAAGGCCCATTAAAAAACATAAACTAAAATAGTACTACCCTTCATTTTAAAATAAATAAAAAATCAATAAAAGTGCTGCTATAGATACTAGTTGTAAAACAAACTTAATATCTTCACAAATTTGCAAAACAAAGTTGGTTAAGCAAATATGCAGGGTTACAAGATTAAACTGACAATTTGCTCCAACAACTTTAATTTAATCTCACCCTGGAATATTTGCAAAGTGACCGATTCTTGCTCAGTTTGTTGACCAAGTGGCGCTCCATTCATGCTCGCGCCCATACACTTGCAGATGGCATGTGCTTTTGTACTGTGAAGCCCCTCCCTTTACTCAGGTGAATGGCTGCTGGTCTACCTCCGAGCCCCCTTGCCAGCTGCAAAAACAATGAAGGTAAATTAGGGGCAATTATTTTGATAAAAGCACAGTTCAAAATGTAGTCTGTTTGGGGCACACACTGAAGTTGCACAATGATGCTGTAGTCTTCTACTTGGGCAGTGGAGCTTCTCCTGAGCCAGGCAGGAAATGCCAGTAAATCAGACGATGTCAGGCACTCAGGTCTTCACCCCAGGCAGCAGTGCTTCTCCCGGTCAACTTACAGGAGATGTCAGTCAGCAGTGCAAACATCTGTTCTCTGGTAGCAGTAGGTCTCCAGAGATGGATGTTAATGGGTGCCCCACACTCTGCTTGCATGTGGCACATGCTTTTGTACTGTGAGGACCCTCCCTCCACTCAGGTGAACAGTAATGACCTCTCGCATTGCCTTATAAAATGTGGTTGTGAAACTGTCCATACCCAGAGACTTTCTATTTTTTAAGTCTTTGATTGCTTCCTCTTTCTGTTCCTCTGAAATAGGCTCCTCCAATCGTTTCATGTACTGTTGGGATAATGTGGGTATACAGAGTTTCTTAAAGAAGGACTGTATGAGTACATTGTGATTCAGCTGTCTTTCCTGAGTATATAATGTTTCATAGTATGAGGCAAAGGTATTAGCTATCTTGCCAGAGTGAGAAAGTAGTGATCACTGTCCTCCTCTTTCCTGAATCTTGAGAACTACCCTATTGTTCTGCTGTGTGTGAATCTGTTAGGCCAATAGTCAGCCTACCCTGTTGCCTGCCTCGTAAAATCTCTTCCTGGCAAATCTTAGCTGCCCCTCAAGTTTTTTCTTCTATGTAGACCTATAGATTACATCTGCATACTTGTATTTCTTGTATTTTAGGGGGCAAGATGTCATCCAGAGTAATTTTGTTTGTCTTCAAGATTGAATACTTCCTGCTCCAGGGCAAGCTGCCTGACTATACCATATCCTCTTTTTATCTGGAAGACAAACTGCATAATATCCCCTGTCAGAGCACACTGCAAAAAGGATGCTGAGCATTGAGCTGGTGGTGCTTCAGCAGAAAAAGTAAAATGCAGACATGAATGTTGAGCACACACTACCTGACAATGAGAACAAAGATGTCCAGCTCCAAAATATGCTTAAAATTCATTTATTCAGATGGCAAGGACGAATGCACATAATGCCCGGCTGATGCATTGTCCAGCTCTCAAATATGCCTAAAATTAATTTATTCAGTTGGCAAAGACCAATGCCCATAATGCCCAACTGACACATTTCCGATCCTGCCCATTCCTTTTACAAAGGATCAAGCAGGATCCGAAATACATCAGGTGGGCATTATGGGCATTGGTCCTTGCCATCTGAATAAATGAATTTTAAGCATATTTTGGAGCTGGACATCTTTGTTCTCACTGTGAGCTAGTGTGTGCTCAACATTCGTGCCTGCATTGCCCCTGTCGGAGAAGCCTTCAGTCCATTCCATCTACTCCCCAGGGATGTGTGCCCTTACCGGTTGTGTATGAGGTATTAACTAATTTTAGTTTTTAGCATCATGACAAATTTGGAATTGTTCATGAGAGAGTTGTTGAAGTGCTAGGCAGAAGTTCTACAGGAGGGATCCACTATGAGTCCTGCCATTGCAGGGGCATGATCGGATAGAGTTTTGCTACCAATTGTGGCACTTTGAATGGTGTAGAGCAATTCTTTGGATAAGAAGAGCATGTTGATCCTGGAATAAGATTGTTGGAGAGCAAAGTATAATGTAAAATCTGAGTCTCAAGGGTGCTGCAGCCACTAGGAGCCCATCAATCCCATCTCTCTAAGAAGCTTTTTGAGCACACCACCACTTTTTTCAGTACCCTGGGGTCATCTCCCACTCACCTTTCTGTCCAGTTGTGCATTGATAACCATGTTGAAGTCACCCCCATAACATATAATTTCCCAACATCAGGAGGGAACTTCAACAGGACATTTTTATAAAATGCTACCCTCTCCTCAACTGAGCACGGGGCATAGACATTTACTAAGGTGAATGGTATAACCCTATATAATCCTTCTATGTAAACGCATTGACCTTTATTATTTTCCCCTACCTTTTCTATCTGTAGTGGGAGGCACCTACATACAAATACTGCCACCCCCCACCCCGTGTGGATGTTGCTGGAATGAGGAGCAGTAACACTCTCCCACCCATGCTGCTTTTAATTTTTTTGTGATCTGCTTGTGTGAGATGTGTCTCTTGCAGCAGTGCTATTGAGGCCTTCTATCTCTGTAGCTCCTGCAACACCCTGCTGCATTTAACAGGTTTAGCCAGCCCTTTAGCATTATAGGTTACAATATTGAGTTCAGCCTGTCCTGCCATTATTAAATAGGCATATTAGTAATGAATTCCTTTCCTGCAGACCCATGTGGGACCCACAGAGCCTCAATATGTTGAAAAAAAATGGGAGGTTTTGTCGCCCTATCAAATAATGAAAGGCCCCACCATATCTTAGCAAAACCACACTTTGACAGATAGAATAACTTGAATTAGAACAATGAACCAACATATAAAAAAACATTAACACAACTTCAAGGTACCGAAGCTTTGCCTGTGCTGGTGGTGAATACACATGTCCCATGAAAGCTTTGGGTATAGACCCTGTGAGCCAACCAGGGAAAAGTCAATTCTGGACCTGGTATAGACCAATTGGAACAGAGTTGAATAAATACAGGTGTAAGGGCAGCTGGGGTCCAGTGACCACTACATGGTGTGGTTCAGCATGGAGACATGGACTCAATTAAGCCACACAAGGGTAAGAGTATTAGATTTCAGGAGGGTGGACTTCAATGAAATGGGTAGATGTATACAAACAGTCCTGGGGAAGGGAGAGGTAATAGAGAGGGTGGAAGAACAATGGGAGAAACTGAAAGGAGCTATAGTGGATATAACAAACCAATGTGTTAGGATAGTGGCCAAATGGAAAAGAAGAAGGAAACCACTATGGTTCTCCAAAGAGGTGAGAGACAAAGTCAGGACTAAAAGGTGGAGTTTCAGGAAATATAAGGGGAGCCAAAGGGAGAAGGACAGGGAGGTGTACCTTGAATGTCTAAGAGAAGCAGGGAAGGCTGTTAGGAGGCAAAGGCACAGATAGAAGAGGCCTTGGCATGGTCTGTTAACAAAGGGGATAAGGCATTTTATAGGTACATCAGTGAAAGAAGAAAAATTGGGGGGGATTGCGAGGCGAGAAGGGAGAATGTAAAGAGGGGGATCTGGACAAGGCAGGAATACTGAACAAATACTTCTGCTCAGTATTCACTAAGGAGGGGGAGGATCAAGGACCACAGTTGGGGTGCAGAGGCAATGGGGGGAGGGAGAAGTGAACACCAGTCCATTCACAGTGGAGATAGTTCTGGAAGAACTCACAAAGCTGAAGGTGGATAAAGCCATGGAGCCAGGTGACATCCACCCAAGGATATTAAAGGAGCTGTGAAGGGAACTAGCAGCACCTCTGGTGGCCCTGTTCACAGAGTCACTCAACACGGGTGTCATTCCAGAGGACTGGAGGAGGGCACATGTAATCCCGCTGCATAAAAGCAGCAGTAGGGAGGAGGCAGGGAAACTACAGGCCAGTCAGCCTCACCTCAGTGGTGGGAAAGATCATGGAGACACTGCTGAAAGAAAGGATAGTGGCACATATGGAATCCAGCAGTGCTCAGGATCTGAGGCAACATGGATTCACAGCAGGAAAGTCATGTCAAACGAATCTAATAGATTTTTTTGATTGGGTGACTATGGAAATAAATCAGGGAGGGGCGGTACACGTCACCTACCTAGATTTCAGCAAAGCCTTCGACACCATCCCACATAGAAGGCTGGTTAACAAAATGGGTAGTCTTGGCATGGGAGACACGCTGGTGAACTGGGTTAGGAACTGGTTAGCAGACAGGAGACAGAGGGTAGTGGTAAGTGGCATACAATCTGGGGAGAGGGGGGTGACCAGTGGGATACCACAGAGATCAGTACTAGGACCAGTCCTGTTCAATGTCCTCATTAGTGACATTGCAGAGGGGCTGGAAGGAAAGGTCTGCCTGTTTGCAGATGACACCAAGATCTGCAACAGGGTGGATACTCCAGAAGGGGTGCAGAAAATGAAGAGGGACATGGAGAAGCTTGAAAGATGATTGGAGATGTGGCAACTGAGGTTCAATGCAAAGAAGTGTAAAATAATGGACCTGGGTAGAGGGAACCCTAGGGAAAGCTACAGGCTGGGGGGGAGCTGACTGTCACTAAAGAGGAAAGAGACCTAGTGGTTATCATCTCTGATGACCTTAAGGTATCAAAGCAGTGCACAAAGGTGGCAGGGAGGGCCAATGTCATACTGGTGGTGCATAGGCAGAGGTATCACTAGCATGAGGAGGGAGGTGGTGATGCCATTGTATAAAACATTGGTAAGGCCTCACCTGGAGTACTGCATGCAGTTCTGGAGGCCACATCTGTGCAAGGACATAGATAAGGTGGAGACTATTCAGAGAAGGGCAACAAAGATGGTGCAGAACTTGCACCACAAAACATATGAGGAGAGACTAAGGGACCTCAAAATGTACTCACTGGAGGAAAGGAGACAGGTGGGGGACATGATTGAAACTTTCAGGTACCTCAAGGACGTAAACAAGGTGCAAGTGGGGAACCTTTTCCAATGTAGAAAAAGTACTAGAACAAGGGGGGAAAATATGAAATTGGAAGGGGGTAGATTAAGATTTAATGTGAGGAAGTTTTTCTACACAGAAAGGGTAGTCGACACTTGGAATAGTCTACCACAAGAGGTAGTGGGGGCAAGCACAGTGGAGGGGTTTAAGCATGCCTGGGACAGGCACAAGGAAAGCTTGAGAGGGGAGGAAGTGATGAAAAGCCATTGATCACATAGGGTCAGTGGCCGCATACAATGTATAGGGCCTACGGGCAGACTGGATGGGGCTAGAGGTCCTTATCTGACAACAATTTCTATGTTTCTATGTAGTGTCCCCATGTGTCACTGAAAGAACTGGGCTCGCAAGTACTCTGTCTAGTAGCCAGTTCTATAGTACGTTATCAGCTGTATTATACATTAGAACAGGATCCAGCCTTCCCTCCTTCATCTGTAAAGAAAATATGTTACTATCCCCTGCAGGTTCCCCTTGTGGCTGGCTGAGGGACAGTACACCATCTAAGTTGAGAGCAGTGAGAGATTAAGAGGAAAAGGAAAAAAACTTCCCCCTTAGGCATCACTTAGGTGAGGGTATATGGAGAAATTCCATAAACTGTAAGGCCCTCATCAAGCATTGCAGAGACTGAAACCCACAGCCAGTCCTCAGCTGTAGTGAAGGCTTCCATTGCTTCATGCAACCTGTGTCTGAGCCTAAGAGCAAGCGCAGGACCCCCACACACACACACACACACACACACACACATATGGCACTTTGTAGTCTGCCCACAGTGGAACTGTACACCTGGGTATAGTGCTTCTGTGAGATGCCAGAAGAATTCCAAATCTGTGGGATGTAGCTGCCCAGTATGTGCATCAATGCTGAGCTGCTATGCATATAATTTTGGCCCCCAGCCATATCCATCTATGTGGCTTGCTAGCCTGACTCTTGGGGAATGTACCAACCTTTTCACAGTGTTCCCATCGTTGGCAGTAAAAATATTGCAGCTGTCTCAAGGAATCCAAGTGGTCTGCCCTAGGTCATTGCCTAGCTTCATCTGATCATGTTTGGACCTGCTGTGGAGCCCCAAATCCCCACACATCCATCAGCCATGCCAGCTTCCCACACCACAATCCCAGATGAGGGTCCCCCAACTACCCTGAACCTGCTAGTTTTCCATTTCCACATTCAATATCACATATAAATCATATATGTTGTTTGGAAGTTTTCCCCTCTTTGCAGCACTGTAATTGCTAACAAGCCATGTTGTTCGGCTTCTGTACCCTCATCCCCAGGTCAAGGGCCACAACAGTTTAGAGTTCCATAAGTGGCCCCGTCTTTGCAGTAGGAAGCATTGTCTTTCATTAAAGCTGATGTTTCCATCATGCAAAGCTCTCATAAGGAAAATCATTCATGAAGACAGAGTGTCATGCAGATTGCTCAACTAATAATATGCAGTCTTGCTGCAGGTAACAAACCCAATACCTGGCATGGACTCCTGTGGTGATGTCTCATCCTGAAGCTGATGTTGCAGATACTCCTGATGTCAGGTCAGGTCTCTGTGATTGAAAAATGTGGCTTCAGGCATAATTTAGAGTGCATTGACAATTCTTCTTCTCCTCCCCTGTTGTCACAGGAGCTGTAAATCATTTTTGCTGTTGCAGCTGGGCAATAGCATCAGCCAATTCTAGATGATCCAGTAGTGGAAACAACTTCTGCATTGTTTTTAGCAAGTTGCATGCCTCTTCTAGTGTTTTGAAAAACCTGGGGCCAGAATCCCTGAAGATGCAGAGCTGTGCTGGTGCCAACAGTTAAACCTTGATATTTTTTTCTCAGAGGGTTTTGAAGACTTGCAGGATCCTTTGTCATTTGTCCATGACCCCTGGGGCAAAATTATGGTCAAAATATAATTCTGTACACTAAATACCACCTTCTTCTTTTCCCAAACCTTCCTTAATCAGAGCATTTTTGTCTTCTAGTTGATGCACTGAAGGACAACAGGTCAGGGTTTACTGTTTTTTGTCTTTCAGTTTTGGGACAAGCACCCTGTGCACCTGTTTGATCCCCACATCCGTGTCCGATGGGCAGTCTAATAATTTTTTTCAAAAAAGAAGTTAAGAAGTCCTCCATAGTCCCCTGCTTGGTATATTCAGGCAGTCCATATGTTCTTAAATTATTCCAGTGAGACTGGGATTCAGAGTCCTCCAGCTTCTCTGCGATTACCTGATCCCTGTGATTGAAGGAGAGGAGGACAGTGTTGTGTTTATTGGCCTGGACTGCCATTATGCTAAGGCTTTGTTCCAGCTCAGTTGTTTTTTTCCTGGAGGTGTTGAATGTCTCTTTGTGAAAAGAAGACTGTTTCCCTGAGTTTTGTCAGTTTAGAGCTGATATTACAGAGATCCATGAAGAGGGTTTTCGATTTACTTGTTTAAAACTCTTCTTCTACATCTGAATAGGCAGCCTTATATGGCAAGCTGCTGGCAGCTGATGATGGTATGCTGTTGGAACAGGAACATGAAGTTCTTCTCCCTGGCTTGCTGTCTTTCAGAATTCTGCCTTCTGCTGCTTGCCTGGCTGGCTGGCTTTCAGAATTCTGCCAACCGCTGCTTTCCATTATGTAGTAAGATTGAGAAGGTTTTTTTTGCATCCCTTTTTACTGCTATTTAGAGGTGGATGGTTATGGGTTTTGAAGGTTGCTGAATGGAGCTTTGTCTCCCTGCTGCTACATAAAAGATGTACCACCCAAAGTCCCATAATCTCTACTTTAACCCAAAACATATGTTTAAAATGATGCTTAAAAATGATGACAAATGCACTAAATATGGGATGGAGAATGCTACCTAGTTCATATGTTTTGGAATTGTGATTGGGTTCAAATTTTCTGGATGCAAATAAAAGAATTACATAAATAAAATCCCCTCCATAGACAACTTGATGAATATTACAGTACATCCTGCATTACTGGAAACTACTCCAATAACCCTAATATTACCAGAAAACAACAACACACTTTAGAACTCAAATCAGTTGTAGCAAAACATATCTTACAACTTTGGGTAGAATAGAGTACCTACTCTTAGCTAATGGAAGAATGAACTCACTGAAACCCTAAAAAAGTGAAAAATTAACCAGTGGACTTAAAAATGACTAAAACAGCTTTAACACACATTGGCTCACCATATTCCGTATATTCACAGATCAAGAGTAATCTACTTTATTAACCAAAACATCAACGATTATTAAACAAAACACAGTAAGTAATATGCAGCATGATGACTTCTTGTTTCCATTATCTTCTTATCTTATCTTAATCTTATCTTCTCTTCTCTTCTCTTTGCTTCTCTTCTCTTCTCATCTCTTCTCTTCTCTTCCCTTCTCCCTGTTCCTACTTCTTCACTTCACTATTTCTTTATCTTCTATGCATTATCTAGCCCATAGCTTTGTCTTTAGAAATGTAACATTATTCTTAATAATCGTCAGCTCTTATTCAGATGTCAAGAGGAAGGCTTACATTCTTAGTATAGTCAATCCTGTCAAGATAAGGTAAGAGAGAATGATTATCATGTTTAAGTGGTCCCCAAAAATCTGCTTTTTCTTCCTTTTTTCCTAAAAAGAATATACTTACAACAGAGATTGTTTGAGACACTATCCTAAATGAAGCTCAAAATATTGGTTTATTTAGCGGTAAACATTAAGTTAGAATGTTTGATTTATGTATGTTTATTACTGTATTGTCTTATTATGCTACATATATGGTTACCTTTTTTACTGAATATGTTCAGTAACTATGCAATTAAATTGAATTAAACTAATAAAATATTATTAAAAAAAATCTGAATGAATGAGAGTGACAACATGCTCATAGCATTGGGCACTTTCTCTCTCTCATCTAGTCAGATGGCAGCTGGTAAAGGTGGCATTAGGAGTACTACAGTGGTTACCATTTCTTTGGGTTATTTCATGTTTTTCTATGTCAGCACACCCAAATGGGCAGGAGTGTGGAAGATGGGTGCTATGTGGGTTGCAGAAGGAGGTTCTCTGCTGGGACAGTGGGGAAGGAGTGTGGAAGTTGAGATTCTAAGTGGACTTGAGGAAGTAGTAAATATTTGTTATACTGAGAGTGTGGAAGGAGAAGGGGAAGTTGGGGTGCTAGATGGGTTTGGAAGGAGAGGAAAAAATAAATACCAGGACCATGGGGGAGGAGGAGATGAGAGATGGGTTGCTAAGAGAATGGGGGAAGGTTTCATGTGTTTCCTTTTTTACAGGCCACTATGCTTCATTCAGTACACTTTGTGGGAAAATGCCAGCCTTTCTGGAGTTAGTCCATAGTCAAGGGCTCACTTTATGGAGATCTTTCTGTGATGTGATCCCTTCATGAAAGGTAAATATTCACAATGTTGTTGGAATTTGTGCAAAACGATACAGACAGTTGCTGCCCATATTTATTCATTTATAGTCTAGGGAGCTGTAGCAATTACAAGCAATGAATCATCAAAATGCACCAAGAGCTCAAATGTAGAAACCTGCTTATTTATCTCAAAAGATGACTGACAGCTATTTGATCACACCCAGTTTTCATCCTTTTGCAATGCCTGATTATGGAATTTTACCAGGTTCACTCTTTGATACAAAATTTCCCATAATAATTTAACAATACCAAAAAGTATTTCAGTTCAGTTAAACTCATTGGACTGGGGTCTGGTAAACATCCTCTATTTTTACCTGTGTGGTGCATATTTTCAGTATAAATTTTATGTCCCAGATAAGCTATGCCATCTTGAACAAATGTACATTTTTCCTTTTTTGACATGTGACCCTGCTTCTTTCACTTTTCTTTAAAACTATGCCTGGATTGCAGAAGCGTACCTTTGTGTTCACCTGTGATTAAACTTTCAGATTCAGATTCAAGTTTATTTTGATAAACATAAGGTTATCACCAAATAGAAATATCATAAAATCTCCAGTGCATAACATAAATACATTAAAGATATGTGACACAAAAGACATAAAATAAAAATACAGTATAAAATTTCTAGAATATGCAGGCTTTTGTGCAATCAGTAATGCAAAAGAT
Source organism: Neoceratodus forsteri (assembly GCA_016271365.2). Taxonomy (NCBI): domain Eukaryota; kingdom Metazoa; phylum Chordata; order Ceratodontiformes; family Ceratodontidae; genus Neoceratodus; species Neoceratodus forsteri. Next base: position 830,023,277 of record CM057452.1, read on the forward strand.
AATATCATTTCTTCATTTAGTTTTTGTTAACCAGGTAGGTGCACTAGCCATAAAATGACTTTTTTCAGGCACGACCCAATAAAATGAGGTATGCATTATTTGAAATGTTTGATTGCATAATCTATGAAGACTGCCAGAGTGCACATTATTGATTCTTTTGGAAAGGACACAGCCCCACTGAAACATTTTTGTTAGTCAAATGTTTTCTGCAGGGCTCAGACATTTAATTCTAAGATCGGGTACTAGTGTACTTTCAAAAAAAGGTGAGTCACTATTGAGGAATAGCTATTGTCACATTTACATGAGTTATTATTCCCTAATAACCAACTTTTGTGATCTCCAATCACTTGGAATCATAATCTTCCCAGGTTTGATCTATGTAATGCATTTAAGCAAAAGGATAAATACTTTACCATGCCCTGCTGCACTTTAAAAGTTACATAATCAGTCACAATATGGCAATTCTCAATTCTCACAAGGTCATGCTATATTGGGGTGATTTGGGTGTCCTGTATTTGAACTTAAGCAGAAAAGTTCCTTGGTCTCCACCCTCTTTATCCTGTGCAGATACTTGTAGGTCTCGAACATGTCACCCCTTTCCTCTTCTTCTCAAGAGTGTATGTGTTCAGGTTCTGCAGCTTCTCCTCATATGTCTTGTCCTCTAGTCCATGCACCATCTTGTTTACCTTGCACTGTATTGCTTCAATCTTTTTACAGTCTCTCCTCAAGTTTGGACTCCACCACCTTGCACAGTATTCCAGGTGTCATCACACCAGTGACCTGAGCAATGTGAGAAACACCTCTCAACTTCTACTGCTTATCCCCCTCTCTATGCAACCCGGCATCCTGTTTGCCTTGTCCACAGCTTTACTGCAATGTGCTGTTGTTTTTAGGCTCTCCAATATCATGACCCATAAGTCCTTTTAATCCATGGCACTTTTCAGCACCACTCCTGCCACTTCATATTGCAATATTGGGTTCTTCCAGTGTGCATCACTTTACATTTTTAGCAATGAGTTACAACTGCCAGATTGCTGAGCAGCTCTCCAACCTGCCCAGAACCACTTTAAGTTCCCATATGTCTTGTTCCATGTCCATTGTGAAGATCTTTGTGTTATTGTCAAAGAGGCAGATCTTGCCTCGGTTTGTTCCCAAGTGCTGTATTAGCAGTGAGAAGATGACATAAGTTTGCTCATTTACACTATACATCTCTATGCAGCAAGTATAAAGAACCCTAAAAATTCTAAATACACAAAGTGAAAGTGGTTAACAAGAAAAAAATCCTGCTCAGTCGCTGCTAAGAAGTTATCGAAACTAACTGAAGGTACATGGGGGTATTTCATACCTTTCTCACTGTTTGTTTTGTCTGAAATTAACAGACAGCATGGGAGACAGATTGAAAGCATACTCAGCTTCACTGGTTGTTTCCATGGTCTTATCCAAGACCCATTGTTTTCCATGGCACTATAGACGTAACGTCTGTAGCTGGGATTCTGAATTTCTGCTGAACTGTTAGGTCAAGTTCTGCAGCAAGGTTTAATGTTCTGTGTTACATTCATAGATAAACTACAGAAAGTCAGGGTTACAGTTTGAGGGTACAGAGCAAGGATGGCCTGTGTGGGGAACCCCTAACTCTCACCACATAAATGTCAGTTACATAATTCCCCTCAAAGAGCAGCTGATGTTATCAGGAAAACATTTATAAAACAAAATGTAGATCAACTTCAGCTTACATTTCACATTAGTTCTGTATTTATCATTCCCATTATTTACTACTGAAATAATTTGCATGAAAACAGTATTGCATTTCTTTAAAAATTAATCTATTCGAATGTGCGCAGTAGGTGGGCCCAGTGGTCCTTATCTGCTATCAAATTATGTGTTTCTATTTTTATTCCAGTTTGTTGTTCTCCAAGTGTGCCCATTGCACTGTGCTTGTTACATCACTGTTATTCCACCCTGAGTCAACAGATTCTGAAATCACAGCCAAATATTATGCAGGGAATGAGCTGCTCAGACTGATGCTCATTAAGGGGAAAGGATCTTGTTTCTATGCTGCAGTTAAATGTATTTACAATATTTATATCACTTTTTTGTAATCTCTTTCAAATGAGAAAGAGCACCCAGATCAGATGGCATTCAATGAAGCTGTTGGGGGGGGGGGTAATAGGGATTTAAGAAAGTGTTACTTCACTGAAACAGTGGTTGATGCTTCGAACAGAAAAACAGTGGAAGTGGTGGAGGCAAAACCAGTAGGGGATTTCAAGCATGTGTGGGGTTGACATAGGGGAATATAAGTAAATAGGCAGAGAGGACTGGTGAAGACCTGTTAGGGACTGAGGAGGTGAACTAAGCAGGTACCATCTAGACAGACTGGCTGGGCTAAGTGGTCCTTATCTGCCAACAAATTCTGCGTTTCTATGTTTCTATAGCTTTGTACTGTTTTTTATTTATTTATTGAAATGTTTCACCAGGGAGGCACACTGAGCAACAAGTCACTCATCTCCACATGCAACCTGGAGGGAAGGGGTACAATAGGAATGAGACATTAAACATTCAAGTTACAAGATAAACATTAACATACAGTTGTAAAGCAGGTATTACAAAAGTGTTACAACAGTGTTGCGCATAATAGGTAGAAAGAGTGGACAATAATAAGTCCTGGGTTAATAAGTAAACAAGTGCTTATGTGAAAGAAAAGGAGGAAGCAGAGGGAGGGGTTAGGTGGGGAAGGGGGAAGAGTCGTGTCCCTGGAGACCCCTTCAAGATGTGAGGAACCCTGCAAGAGGACTGGGGGGACCAGAGAGAAGGGGATAAGACAGTGTGCCAGAGAGACCCCCTTCAGGATGTGGGGAACCCTAAAAGGGGGCTGTGGGGCTAGATAGAAAGGGGGATAAGGCTGTAGGGATTTAAAGAGGGAGGAGAGAAGGAGGAGGTGTGACTTAAATGCTAGAAAGGGGAATAGGACCTAACCCAAGAGAGGACCCTTCAGGATGTGAGGTACCCTGCAAGGGGGTTGGGGAAGGTCAGTAGATAGGGATTAAGAAAGTGAAAGGAGCAGGAGTGAGTGAAAATGGAACCCTTGAGGAAAAGAGAATTCGCACCTTTGGAGGGGATGGGGTCTAATCAATAGTCCATCAGGATGCAATTGGACCCTGCTAGTAGTCATGGAAAGGCAAGATAGTGGCTAGATAGAATAGAAGATATATGCTAAGGCTCAGCTGGACTCCTTCAGGATGCTGAGAACCCTGCAAAGGGACTCTGATGACAAGGGAGAAAGGAAGATGGGGAAGGGGAAGGATTGGAGCCAAGACTAGGTGCAGTAGGACCCCCTCGGGATGCTGAGAACCTTGCAAGAGGGACTGCGAAGACTAGGGAGAAATCTGGATGGAGGAGGGGAAGAAGAGGAGACAAGCCTAGGCCCAGTATGACCCCTTTGGGTGCTGAGAACCCTGAAAGGGGACTGCAAAGGCTAGGGGCACAGGTAGATGGGGGAGGGGAAAGGAGAGGAGACAAGCCTAGATGCAGTAGGACCCCTACAGGATGCTAAGAACCCTGCAAGAGGACTGCAAGTCAAGGGAGATGGGAGGGATGGTGGGGGAAGGGAGTAGATGAGAGATACAAGCCCCTTGGGGGCGGTAGGAGAGGGACCCATGGAGAGCATCTGGTAGACAGGTAATGCTTCACTTCTGGAAACCATTGTCTTTGACTCAATGGTGATTCTGACTTCCAAGAATAAAACATTACTTGTATCATTATTATTGTTAAATTATAAAGGTGGTTACCTTTTGTTGTACATGTATTTCCATCCTAACTACAGAGCTGTAGTAACAGTTCAAAGGTCATAGAATGCTGTTCTAGCCTTCTGTGGTACAACAGCTTTTTTAATTACAGTAAAGTGGAAACTCATAACATCTGCCATTTTAATTTTCATTTCAATACACACACACACAGAGAACCCAGACCTTCCCCTAACACAAAATGTTCTGTTGTTTTATCATAAAAAAAACAAAAATCTACCCCTTACTTAAATGGGTTTTTAGCAGCTTGGTGAGGGTGGGTTTCAGCTCTGTTTTGTTTTGTTTTGTTTTTTTAATAAAAAATTAAACTGAAATGTTTTGAATTTTATGCTTCAAACCGTATACTAAAAAAATAACACCTCGGCAACCATGCACATCTCAGCTTTGTCTCCATCTCAGGGTTTTGATAACATTAGAGACCTTGTCTCGAGCTTTGCTGTTGAGATGCCTATGATGTCATCAGAACTCAATGGGAGAAAAAGCCTTATTGTGCAAGGCTGACCATGCATTATTCCTATATTGTTAACTTTGCCAAAAACCTTCATGAAGCAATGCAGAGTGCCTTCACCACTGAAGGGTTACCTCAATTCCCCCACAGGACCCACGTTTAAACTTTTATTCAACTAAATGTGTGTATACCTGTTTGAAAAAATAAAAACAAAGTTACCCCTCTCCCCTACCATTTTAGCACCCCATCTCCCACCACACTCTCCCTCAGTGTCTCAATGCTGAAAAATATTTTGTGTCTCATCCCCAATCCACTTAGTACCCTAATTTCAACCCTTCTGCCCCCACAGACCCAGTATAATAAATATTTACTTCTTTTGCCCCAACCCACTTGGAACCCCAGCTTACAATTTCCTCCTCCATGGTCCCAGAAATGAAAAAAAGACCCCCTCCTCTTCAACCTATGTAGTACCCTACCCCCACCCTCCAGTGGGTGTACTGATTTAGAAAAAAAATGAGAAATAGTCTGAGTAGACAGCAATTGGTGCAGTCCCACTATCTTGGTCAGTAACCATCTAAATGAAACTACAAACCCATATTTCTTTTAGCACACACACCAAAATATTAGCCAAAGCTTTAGCAACAAAACTTATACCTGTAATGCAGGAACTAAGGGGGGGGGCCAGAACAAATTGGTTTCCTGAAAAAAAGGCATGCAGCTAATAATGAGAGACAATTATAAAATGGGTATCCAAAATAAAGAAGTCTCATTGGTCAAAACATATCATGTGACTGTGCATTATATCTCATTAAATGCACAGTCATCCCGGTCCTAAATCACATTACACAATGAGAAAATCAGTCCTCCTACAACCAGATCTTCCATCAGTCCCCCTGCAACTAGAACTGATCTTCCATCACAAACATGGCTGCTACCTTTACACTGCAAAAACCTTCAACTGGTCCCTAAAAATAAAACTACCTTAAATAAAAAAATAAAACAAATTAATTAAATGTTGTTTTTCTGATCATCACACTCTCCTTACACACAAAAAGAAATTAGAAACATTAAGTATTGTTTATAGTTTTCATTACAACTGTTTATTTGCTGCTAATGAAAAATCCACCTTCTATCTTTACCTGCTCATCAGGGAAATGTCTTCTGCTTGCCCTGACAGTGAGATAATTGAGTAGCTGGCTCTAGAATAGGCCTTTGCTGTGTGTATCTTAGGAGAGGAACATTCTACCAGTGGAACTGAGCAGAATTTTGAATCCATGTACTCTATGGTAAAAATTCCATGATAAACATTCCATATCTTGAATGTGAGGAAAAATAGAGAAAAAAAAGCAGGAAGAAGAAAGTAGGCAATAATACTTCACAAACAAAGATAAAAGGTAGGAAACATACCATTACATAGGCAGAGACAGACCCAATTTTCCCAAATAAATTCCTGAAGTATATAAAAGCATGTACATCAGAATCATATATGGGTGTTTTCAGGTGAAATCTATCGCCTCCCACCAAACACACACACACACCTCTCTCTCTCTCTCTCTCTCTCTCTCAGTTATTTCCCATTCAAGAAAAAAAAATCATGCAACAGTACATGGAGGCATGGGAGGGTGTTCCCACATCACTACTGGCAACAAAATAAAACAAGTAGTACTGATGCCAGCAAAGGACAAGCTTTATCCAGCAGTAACAGAATGACGTCATTTGCAGTGGGCAAATAGACTATTTTAACATAAATGCACAAAAGTAAATCTATTGTTTCTACATAAAAACATGCCTTTCCCACCTGTAAAAAGTTGTTTTTTTTAAAGTAGCCCATTTTATGAGGGCAATAAGACACTCCGAGGGTGTGCATGGAACAGATTTGACCACACTTCCAGGAGCTAAAGGCACTCGGCCTTTGGTCTCATGCCTCACTATGACCCTGGTGGTGCGGTAAAATCTGTTCCATGCACACCCCATTGTGTCTTATTGCTTACATATTTCATGAACTGGAATTTGCTGGAAAGACTAAAACCCAGAAGCCATACTGGCCATAGATGCTGAAAAAGCTTCTGGTATGGTTGATAGGCGATACTTATTTAGATCCATGAAACAATATAGATTCCCACCAATTATATGGAATGGGTCAAACATTTACAGTATATGATAGTCCTAAGAGGGCAGTGTGCACTAATGGTTTAATGTCATAATTTTAGACTAAATAGACAAACTTATCAAGGGTGTCTGCTCTCTACATTACTATTTAATCTAGCAGTCGTCAAGGAATTTGGGTGTTAAATTAGGTAATAATACATATAAACGTTCTTTATCTGCTGATGACATATTATTAACATTAACCAACCCAGAAAACTCTTCAAAACCTGTTTTATATCATAGAACCATTTAGTAATCTTTTGGGATATAAATTACACCTGGGGAAAACACAATATTTATCTTTCAGTGAATGAATTCCACAGAGTAATAGTATAGAATCTGGAATTATTTGGGCTCAGGAATGCATAGAACACCTAGGTATAAAGTTATGTAGAACAATAAGAAACAATAACACTAAACTTAAATGAATTCAAGAACACACTTGAGAAAGAAAAATGGTTCCTAAGGTAGACTGAAGTCTACAAAAATGATTATATTACCAACAGCATTACATGTTTTCCCTGTGTCTCCTAGCGTTATAGTTAAAACATGGCTTATAGGCATTCGGAACAAGATAAAGTTTATTGTGGACTCATAAGAAAACCAGGCAATCATGCTACAAGCTGGCAAGTACCAAAGAGCAAGCAGGACTAAAGGCACCAGATTTGTTACTGTATTTCATGGCCACCAGAGTTCAACAAATAGCTTATTGGAACAATGATGTTAACAGTAAAACATGTATCACTGAATAGTTAGCAGTAGAACGTGATTGTATGTATACCTTAAATCTAAATTTTGGAGCACTGTGGTTTGTAAAACCCAATTTAAAATATCAAAAATGGTATTATTGCAGAATCCATAAGAATTCCTACACAAGTAGTTACCTGTTCAAAACAGAACTTAAAAGGCCTATATATCAGCTCCTATGGGGTAATATGGCAAGCCGTTAGGGACATAATTCAGAATCTCTGGCTGTATAGTAAAACACACACTATATGGTGAAATACATACATCATATAGAGAAATATATACATTATATAGTGAAATACATACACAATGTAGTGAACCACATACAGTATCTACTGAAATATATACATCGTATAGTGAAATACATATACTGTATACTGAAATACATATATTATATAGTGAAACACATACACTATATAGTGAAATGCTTACATTGCATAGTGAAATACATACGCTATCTACTGAAATCCACATACTGAGTACTGAAAATCCACATACACTATATACTGAAACAAATGTACTATGTACTGAAACATATACACTACCTATTGAGATACATACACTGCAGACTGAAACATCCACATAAACTATCTACTGAAACAAATACTCTATACATTGTAACACATACACTATATATTGAGAAAAAACTGCATACACTATATACTGAAACAAATACACTATATATTAAAATGCATACACTACACACTGAAAAAGCATATACACTATATATTGAAACAAATACACTATATATTGAAACATCTACACTTTATATTGAAATACATACACTATCTATTGAAATAAATACACTATGCACTGAAAAATCTGCATACACTATATATTGAAACAAATACACTGTATATTGAAATACATACACTATCTATTGAAATGCATATACTATACACTGAAAAAAGCACATACACTATATACTGAAACAAATACACTATATATTGAAACATCTTCACTTTATATTGAAATACATACACTATCTGTTAAAATAAATACACTATGCACTGAAAAATCTGCATACACTATGTACTGAAACAAATACACTACACGTTGAAACACATACACTATCTATTGAAACACATACACTGTAGACTGAAAAATTCACATGCTCTATATACTGAAACAAATAAACTATATACTGAAACTGATTATGTTCTGAAACTACCCATCCCTCTGCCCCTCCCCCATAAATGTCCTAGAGTTGAACACATTGCCTGCTGCATTCTGTTAGCTGCTAGCTTGATGAGAGGATGTCTGAAACTGCAGAGCTGAGGTAAACAAAACAGGGCTATCTCTTATTCTACTTCTTCATGGGGGTTTTCCTTTTGTTTTGCTTGCACACCTTTAGTCAAATTTCAGATCATTGTGATGTAGCAAGAAACTTTTAAAACTAATTTCAATGCTGTAGTTTATTCTTTTAAATAAGTGCTGCCTTCATTTACTGTCAGACAACACATTTGTATAGGAAGCTAATACAGGATATTCCTAACATACCTGCATGCATAGGGAGCTGCATGCACTTTTCCAAGTTAAAGTGTTGATTTGTTTTATGTGTAATTAATTACTGTGTAAGTCCAGCAACTTATCTAAGTTGAATGCTTGGGAAGCACTTCAGGAGGTGTGAAAGTGTAAGCCAAAATCATTGCTAGTTTGTACTCTATGGACTATGTTTTAAGTTTTTATTTTAAAATAGATATTTTTGCTGCAATCCCTCAGTATTCAATTTTCATCAGGAGTTTAGCTGGCATATGCATATAATTTGCATTGTTTTACTAAATAACTTTACTGTGAATCCTCACTGGAGGCATGCAGTCTGTTTTGGGGTTTGAGCTTCTCAAACTGTGTTGTATTTCTTTTTTTTTTTCCCATAGAGATTTTTATCTCCTTAGTCACCCTGTTACCCCTTTGCCCACTGACATCTCCAGCCCATCACTTACCATCCACAGGACATATTTGCTCTGAGATCCCCCCACTCACATCCCCCGTGTTGGGGCCAGGAGGGGGAGGGCCATTGACAAGGAGACACATATATGAGCAGAGCTTGTTTAGCAGTGCAAAATCTGTGGCAGGTTGTTGGATCATTTTGCCATTAGGGGGTTTCTACCTTTGGTTTCATCCCCTGGGCAGCAAGCCTGGGATGATGCAATTGCATATAAAGACACATGCTTGCTTTGTGCCTGCCTGAGCCCTCCCCCTTATGCAACTCCACTGCCCTGCCAGCCCTCCTCAGCTAGGTGGATGTTGAAGAGTGAGGTGGTCAGACTTCCCCTCACTGAGAGGAGAACATTCCCTGAGATGCTCAATCGTATCTCCTCCCCCCCCAGCTAACCCCTGTGCAACTCAGGTCCACCCCCAAAACTGGGCCACTGGCATGGGAGGCAGTGCAATCACCACCAAGCTGCTAGGTCAGCCACCAGACTGTGTTTTTATAAGTAAATAAAGACAGCATATACGTAAAAGAAGAAAACAAACTGTATTTTAACTAGTCTGTTATAAACATTTTAAGTCACATCACAATGTTTTGATTTTGCAAGCAAAATACAATAAAACAATACATAAAGAGATAGATAAGATAAACCTTTTATGTTTATCTTCTGCATTTTAGGAGGCATCGGCCAGGATTTTTAGTCAATTAGGGCCCCATTTTCAGAAGGTTAGAGTGCAGAGCTAAACATTACACTGTGGGAACAGCATGGTTGGATCGGTGTCGTATTCAGCATCACTTGATGCTACCCTGATCATGTGCATGTGCATATATACTACTACGGCCATGTAAATGAGTAATCCTCTCCTGAATACAGAGCACAGTGCTGTATAAAAGGTTTCCTTAGTGACCATAAGTACCTCCCTCTACATTTTATACTCAGCCTCTAGGCTTCTAGTACCTAGATGCTTGATTTTGCACTTTATGGCTTTGAACCCGAACTGCCATGTCCCATAACACTCCTTAAGTTTTCTAATGTCCCCACTCATTCTCTCCATCTGCACCTATCAGCGCTATTACAGATTGTGGTGTCAGCTGCAAAAAGGCATATCTCCCCTTCCAGTTCTTCTGTTATGCCACTTATAAAGACACTGAAGAGGATGTGTCCCATTACTGAACCCTCCGGCACCCTACTGGTCACTCTCTCCTCACTGGAGGGAGTGCCATTTACCACCACCTTCTGTGGCTGTGCGCTATCTCAGGTGCAGCACTTAGGAGTGCACAACACTAATCTGAAAATGGGGGCCCACATACCACTGTAACTGGACTAGCACTGCATTGTGATAAGCATGGTTGGTACTATTTTAAAAATCATTCTACTGTGTAGTGCTAACCTGTTAATGTGGCACTATTTTTTTTTTTTGCACAGGATTTCTAATTGCAACCAGGTGCTCATACAACTGGGGGTTACTCTAAAGCATATAAGGTGTACAGGTATATTAAATGCTTTCTTGAAGTGTTAACATACTGCGTGGTTAGTGCTAGTTAATGATTCTGGGAATCGTGTTTTAACTGCACACACGGAGCCTGCCATCAACCCCCCCACACACATACACACACAGTCAGTTCTGGACACAATAAAAAAACAAGCATTTGTCAATGCTGAATGTTGATTGCGTTGGTCCGTTGAGCTCGCTCACTGGCCCTCTGTCACTAGCTTGTTCTGTTTCTCCCGGTGCTGCAGGCTGCTGTTTTGTACTGAGCTCCTTCCTGCATTGGTACCCTTTTCTGTCCACAAAGAAATCTGCAGATGGCCTGACAGAGCTCCACTGAGATGGGTCACTCCCCCCTCTGACTCCCTCATTCTGTTTCTCCTTGCACTGCAGGCTGCACTTTTGTACTGGGCTCCTGCCTGTGTTGCCAGCTTTTCATGCCCACAAAGAAATGTGCAGCAGTCCCAACACAGCTCCATTCAGCTTGCTCTCATTCCCCATCTCTCACTCGCTCATTCCGTTTCTGTCAGCGCTGCAGGCTGCCCTTTTGTACTGGGCTCCTGCGTGTGTTGCCGGCTTTTCATGCCCACAAAGAAATGTGCAGCAGTCACGATAGAGCTCCATTGAGCTTGCTCACTCCCCCTCTCTCACTCTCTCATTCTGGTTTTCCTGCCACTACAGGCTGCCCTTTTGTACTGGGCCCAGAGTACATTGCTGTCTTTTTCTGCCCACAAACAAATCTGCAGCAGTCCCAACAAGCTCCGTTGTGCTCACTCATTCCCTCCCTCTCCCTCACTCACTCGTTCTGTGTCTCCTGCTGCTGCAGGCTTCCTTTTTGTACTGGGCTCCTGCCTGCATTGGCAGCTTGTTCTGGCCAGAAAGAAATCTGAAGCAGTCCCGACACAGCTCCATTGAGCTCGCTCACTCCCCCTCTCTCGCTCACTCATTCCGTTTCTCCCTGTGCTGCAAGTTGGCCTTTTGTACTGGGCCCCTGCCTGCGTTGCCACATTTTCTGCCCACAAAGAAATCCGCAGCAGTCACAATATAGCTCTGTTGAGCTCGCTCACTACCGCTCTGTCACTCACTCATTCTGTTTTTCTTGGTGCTGCAGGCTGCGCTTGTGTACGGGGCTCCTGGCTGCATTGGCACCTTTGTCTGTCCACAAAGAAATCCGCAGCTGTCCTGACAGAGCTCCGTTGAGGTCGCTCAGTCTCCCTCTGTCACGCGCTCATTCTGTTTGTCCTGGCGCTGCAAGCAGCCATTTTGTACGGTGCTCCTGCCTGCATTGGTTCCTTTTTCTGCCCACAAAGAAATCCACAGCAGTTCTGCTTGAGCTCTGTTGAGTTCACTCAGTCCCCCATCTCACTCACTCATACTGTTTCTCCTACCGCTGCAGGCTGGTCTTTTCTACTGGGCCCCTGCCTACTTTGACACCTTTTTCTACCCACAAAGAAATCTGCAGCAGGCCTGACAATGTTCCGGAGAGTTCACTCACTCACCCTCCCTCAAGCGCCCTCTCATTCTGTTTCTCCCAGTGCTGCAGGCTGCCCTTTTGTACTGGCTCTTGCACTGGGGCCTTTTTCTGCCCATAAACAAATCCGCAGCAGTCTCAACAGAGCTCAGTTTAGCTCGGTCAACTCCCCCCTCACACTTGTTCGATCTTAATCTGTCCCAAACACTGATTTCCCACAGTGACCGTGCTATTCTCCGGCAGGAGTGCAAAAACATATTTAGACCGGATGTGAAAAATGACAGCTGTACTCTTCATAAGGAGGTGTGAAAAAAGTGCCACTGTTGAAAATGTGGTGTGAAAATATTACAAATGTGCGAAGTTACAAGGGTGCGTGGAAACAGTTCAACACACGCTTGTAACATGGTCATGTTATGGAGTTTCGTCACCAAATTTTCACATAGGGCTTTTAGGACCTCTGCTCATGAACAGTGCCACTGTCATTTTCTTAATCTGTCCCGAACACTGATTTCCCACAATGACCACATTATAGTGTGCAGCAACTGTGAAACCACATTTCATTCAGGATGTGAAAAATGACAGCTGTACTGCTCATGAGGAGGTGTGAAAAATGCCACTGTTGAAAATCTGGCATGACAATATTACAAATCTGTGAAGTTACAAGGGTGTGTGGAAAGTGTGCAATGCACACTTGTAATACAGTCATTTGCTGGGCTATCATCACCAAATTTTTAACATATGCATTTTAGGACCTCTGCTCATGAATAGTATCACTGTCATTTTCCTAATCTGTCCTGGACAATGATTTCCCACAGCGACTGCTCTATTCTGCGCCGGAAGTGCGAAAACACATTTCGGCCAGGATGGGAAAAATGATGGATGCACTCTTCATAAGTAGGTGTGGGGAAAATGGCAATGTTGAAAATCTTACGGAAAATATAGATTCACGAAGTTATGAGCGTGTGTGCAAACTGCACAACAGACGCTCATAACACAGTCATTTTATGGAGTATCATTAGCAGATTTTCAACACAGCCATTTCAGGACCTCTACTCATGAAAAGTGTCACTGACATTTTCTTGATCTGTCCCAAACACTGATTTCCCACAGCAACCGCTCTATTCTACGCCAGAAGTGCGAAAACACATTTCCGCCAGGATGTGAACAATGACAGCTGTACTGCTCACAAGGAGGTGTGAAAAAATGGCAATGTTGAAAATATGGCGTGAAAATATTGCAAATTCATGAAGTTACGAGCATGGGTAGCAACTGCGCAGTGCACGCTCGTAAAACAGTCATTTTTTGCATTTTTCGACCAAATTTGCAAAATAGGCTTTTTGAGACCCACCTCATGAACACTGGCACTGTCATTTCGTTAATTGGCCCGGAAAGATGATTCCGTGCAGTGATGGCGAAATCTCCTTTCGGGGCTGATTAACGCAATGACAGTTCAAGAATTCATGAGGAGGGTCCCAAAAATCCTATGTTGAAATTTGGTGAAAAAAGTCCCAAAAATGCCCGAGATATGTACTAAAGTTGAAAAAACACTGTTTATTGCGTTATATAGCTTACTGGCATTTCCTCAGTTTATGGTCGGATTTGAAGAGTGCAGACGTGTTCTCGGTCCACCGAAGATCATCGTGCCAAGCTCCGGAGGTAAGTATGGTGTGATGGGGGTGTGTGGGGAGGCAGGGTGCGCTGTGGGTTGGTGCGGGTTGCAGGTGGGGGCCAGGGACACTACGAGAAACCGTTTCCTTTTTTGAAGGTAAAAAAATAAAAATACTTTGTGGGACCATTTTTCCCTTTACAGAGGCATGTGGCACGCTGGGATGGGCACCCAGCATGCCACCAATGGCTTTCTTTTGGGGGGCAGCAGTAGCCGATGGGGATTGGGCACCCCGTTGGCAGGAATAAAAGTGGGGGGTTGTTACAGAATGCCGACGGGGAATGGGCTCCCCCGTTGGCACCAGGGTTTGGGGACTCCGTTGGCACATAAACATGGTGGGGGGGTTATATTGTTTGTTCACAAACAATATCAGGGTTTTTACATCCCACCCTACAATGAAGGGTCGCTCCCTCATTGCAGCAGATGACTGACGCTGCAATGACGAGGCGGCCCCTGATTTCAGCGGCAAAATTGTCAGCAGTTGGTGCAAATATTCCAAATCACTGTCACCAGCAGCCTGCAATGGCATTGGGGGAAGCAGGACAAGCCTTTGCAGGCTGTGGGGTATTGCCACAACAGTGCCCTGCCTCCACAGCTTGCTACTGAGAAAGCTGCCGCAATATGTTATTTGCGCTGTGTGCAATCAACATAAAAATGGTACATCTTGTCTGCCCCATTTCCCATATTAAACCTCAGAACCTACTGTTCATGCAGGGTAATAGCCTTCACTATCCACTCCCTTGTTCCCCTCCCTACTACTATCAGCCTGAGTAACCATTATACCCTTCACTTTGTCACAGCCATTCTTGAAACCATTTATGGTTTTGGTGCCTGCCATCTCAGTTGGCAAACTATTCCACATTTCCACTACCATTTCTGGAAAATAAAACTTTCCAATATCCCTCTTGAACCTCCCTCCATCAGTCTCTACTTGTGCCCCCATAACCTTGAACTGTTACTCATGCTAAGTAGTTGTCCATTCACTTTGTTTATTCCTTACAGGAACATGAAGGTCTCTATCATATCATTCCTCTCTTGTCTGGTCTCCAGTGAAGACATGTTCAGTGCCTTGAGCAGATCCTCATATGATCTGTTCTGTCAGCTCTGAATCATCCTGATCACCCTTTGTCTTTATCTTTCCTGAGGTGAGGTCTTCAAGTTCAGAACTCTGAACAGTATAATGACCAGTGCAGCCTCACCAATGATCAATAAAGAGGCAGTAAACCTCTTTCTTCTACTATCAGAACCCCTTCTGGCACATCCTAGTATCCTATTTGCCTGACTAGATGCCTCACTGTACTAGCTTGATTGTTTAAGGGAGTCACTAATGATGAATACTATGTCCCTTTTCTCAGCTGTAGTTCTCAGCTCTACCTCTCCTATCCAGTACTCTGTCCTGGGGTTCTTGTCCTAAGTGAATCACCTTGCACTTTTTGGCATTGAATTTCAACTGCCAAACCCTACCCTCCCTAATCTTTACATGTCAGTCTGCAGTTTCCTACTTCCCATCACTATCTACCCTCCCATGAGCTTGGTGTCATTTTCAAAGAGACACAGCCCCAGATTCATTCTCAAACATTGTTAATGAGCATATTGAAGAGAACAAGAGTCAGATGGATCCCTGTGGCACTCACTCTTGACTTCCCTCTTTTCTGATCTGACACCATAATCACAACCCTCTGATGCCTCTCATTCAACTAAAGCCCTCACCCCATCAAAACAATGCTTATATTTTCCTTCAAATCCCTGGACCTCACCCCCTTGCGCCGTGACCTAAGTCACTCTGATTAGTCCCCTATCTCATTGGTCTGCTCCACTGATTCCATGCTAACATATTTCAAAACAAAATTACTCTAAATATATATATATATATATATATTTTTAGTTGTTTAACCAGGAGTAGCACACTAAGCTGAAAGCTTTTTTACAGGAGCGACCTGGGAGCACAGGGAAGTAAAGTGACTTGCTCAGAATCACACAGTATGCAAGTGGAAGTTGTGGGATTCAAACCCAGGTCTGGTCTGCTGGATGTCACCAGATTTGCAGCTCAGAGCCTTAAACCATACGCTATACTGCCTCCCCTTTATGGGACTGCCATGCCCCCCCAGAGTAGGACATGAGAAAGGTACACCACCTCCCCTAGATCATGGCTGACCTCATAGCTTACTTGCAAGTGCATGATTTGGCCTGGTCAAAAAATAAACGTAACCCATCCCCCATGTCTTCCAGAGGTATCATCATCTCCACAGCACCTGTACCATGGCAATAAGCTTGCCAAAGGTGAGAATTTTACATCTAACTTCAGTACCAACATTGGTTACCTGTCTAAATTTTGATAGACTGCCACAATCTCTTCTCCCCTCCCACTCCTTTGCCTGTCCTCAGAGTCAGTGACACCCCTGTCTCTAACCTCTCCTTCATCACCATAGAGATGTAATTCCTTTTCATCACCTGTACCTCCTCTCTTCTCTCCCCTCTCTACCCTTCCTCACCTCCCTCTCACCCCTGCCAGCCTGCATGATTGTCATCTCCTTCATTCCCACTATTGTTTTTTTTTCTCTCCAGTAACTCCATCCTTTATCCCCGTCACACTTCCCGCCCTTAATCCTCCCAAGGGTAGGAGCCCAGATGGCTGGGATAGCAAGCTCCTCCATCTGACTGCTTCTGCAATCTCCTCCCCATTGGATGACCTCCCTAACCTCTCTTTCTGGTATTCCTCCATCCCTGCTGACTGGAAGGCTACCACTGTTACTCCTCCTCCTTCAAAAGATGGTGACCCATCAGGTACGAACAGCTACCGACTCATTTCTCTCCTCCTTCCAAATTACAGGAACAGATTATCTTGTTACAGCTCTTTCCCTTTCTGGACTCCTCTTCTTTTTCACCCAATACAAGTCTGACTTCTGCAAAAATCACTCCACCATCTGCTCAGGCTCACCAAATCCATCCATAATGGTATGGATCACAGCCTATTCACTTCTGCTATCTTCATCGATCTAGCCAAAGCATTCAACCCTGTCTACCACCCAATTATTAGCCAAACCCCAGGCTGCAGGCCTCTCTGACTTAGCTATCAGCTGTTCCACTCCTACCACAGGGGTAGGTCCCAAGCAGTCAAAAGTGGTGACCTCCTCTCTCCTTCCTGCCTGTATCTTGGGTCCCACAAGGATCTTGTGTTAAGCTCCATCACTTTTTCTCCATTTTCCTTAATGATCTCCCTCCATGTGCTTGTCTGCATCCATTCACATGTACATAGATGACACGGTCCTCTTCACATCAGGCCCACAGACTCCAGCTGGACTTTGATCAAGTTCAGCCCTGACCACACACAAATCAGCTTTTCCTCAATGCCAAGAAGGCTGTCTCTATGTCCTTTGGCACAAGGCACCAGACTCTCTAGGCTCCCTCCCCTTCCCACTTTCCATACCATGGATGGCTCCCCTGTGGAGGATGTCACCACCTCTAGTTATCTTGGTATCTGGCTAGACCAGCACCTAAATGTTTCTGAACAAGTGGATGCTATAGTCAAAAAGCTGCACCACAATTTGGTGCACTTTACAGGAACTGTGACTGTATCCCATCTCCAGCATACCATGCTATTATCCAGAGAATGATCCTCCAAATCTCTGACTATGGTGAGTTGGTCTACAGTGTAGCCCCCTTCACTACCCTTGCCAGACTGGACACACTCTTCAACTATTTCTGCCATTACACTCTCGATTATCCTTCTTGGACTCACCATTGTTCTATATATAAATCTCTCTCCTTTTCTTTTCTTGTGGACAGACACCGTGCCCACTGTGCCAGCTTTGTGGGCAAATCCGGTTTGTTTCCCTAGCCTCCTATCTCTCTGATGGCCCCGTTATAGCCATATCAACAGATGCTGAAATATTCGAACCCTTGCAGTCCCTTCAGTTTCCACAACCATCAGCAAAGTCATGTTCAGCCACTGCTGCCCTAAAATCTGGAACTCCCTCGCCCCAGCATTTCACGAGTCCCCCTCCCATGGATTCTTTCAAACCACTTCAGTGGTCTCACCTCTCCCTCCTGCACTTGCTTTAGTTTTCCCTCTTGCTTTCCTATTACTTGTTTCCAGTTGGAGGTACAGCTAAAAATTTGGCACCTATGCTTCCACTCTAGGCATTATGCACAAATGTTTATAGTTAATGCTGAAGTAAAAGCCTCTCCAGCCCCTTTATCAGTTGTTGCAGATGGAGCCCCCTCCAACTGTGAACTCCATCAAATACCTTGGGGTGACACTTGACCCCCAGTTGGACCTAAGAGTCATATCCTAAATGTCTGTAGAACTGTGAACTGTAAATTGGGTCTGGCCTATGGGGCCAAAAATAACCTGACACCTGCTCGTCACTGCCTGGCACTTGCTAGAGGTGTACTACTTCCTCCCTTAGCTATGGTCTCCACCAATCTGCCTGTACCACCAAAGCTCTTCTCACTCGTGGCACACAACGACAACAACATCTGTTGCTTTGCACTGGCTGCCCCTCGCTCTCACCCACCATTGTGAGCTCCATGATAAACCAGGGTTGGCTTTCCTGACCAATCACCTGAACTTTGGGCTAGGATGCCTAGGTGAACTTAAGTGATCCAGAACCGGCACCCCCGGGCTGGCACAGTGTCTGTCACCCTCACCCCTCCTCCTCTTACCTACTCAGGTCTCAGGGTCCTGGGATGCTAAAAGTACCCCTCACCTGAACCCTTATGGGGACAGGGACTTTGTTGCATGTGCTCCTAGGCTCTGGAACTCCTTTCCTGACCATGTTTGTTCCACCTCCTCCCATCAGTGCTTCCGGAAGTCCCTGTGGGGGCATCTGAAGCTGGCCTCAGCATGCGAATGTCCCAAGCCTCCCCAGCTTGATTGTACTTGGAGCCCAACTGTTCTGAGGACCTGCCAATGATCTTTTGGTCATTTCTCATGATCCAATAGCTCTCCTAGGCATCTCACTGCACTATGTATGCTCTAGGCTATTTATTGTTGATTATTTGTACTTTATCAATTTCTGTCATAGCAGTTCACTCCATGTAAACCGTTTTGTGACTCAATGCATTTTGTTACTCTATGTACTTGCTTTACTTGCTGTTATGTTCTGATGTATCTGTATTACCTGTTGTACTCTTCCGGGAAGTTCCTGAAAATAGGCATATAACTTGTCTAGTGTGCCTACCCAGTTAACAAAAGCAAAATAAAACTGCTCTGTATTTGATCACCAGCATAGGTTTGTGGCTCCTGACTGTGCTGTATATGCATTGTCAATTGTTTGCTTGTCACTCAAGTTCTCACATCTTGCATGAATTATTCCCAATGTAATTTGTGGTTGTGTACCACTCTGCTCCATGTATGTTATGTATTTTGAACTATTGTGCTACCTAAGACCCACTTGTACAAGTTCCCCTTCTCCAGGATGCATCTAGAAATGAGCTCCCAGCTTAGTATTCCTGGGTGGGGAGCACTAGACACCAAGGATCATTTTACTATAATAATTGGAGCCATTTAAACTGTGAGCAGGGGTGTAGAACCTTTACATGCCAAGGATCATTTTGATATACAACTTGGGAGCATCATAATGGTGACCACAGGTAGGGTCACAATATGCACCACTGTGTGCTCAAATTAATTTATTTATTGAAAAGTTTCACCAGGGAAGGTACACTGAACAACAAGTTGCTCATCTCCCGGTATGACCTGGGGGAAGAGGGTGGTGGGAGTTACATAGTAACACTGAGTACACACAAAATACACAATATCATACAGAAACATAGGTTATAACTGAATTACACATTAGCATGAAAAGCAAATAATTACAAGGGTAGAGAACTGAAAACCAGTCACAGTGAGCTTGTGGTGGGACAGAGAGAGAGAGAGCGTAATGTAATAGCAAGTGTGAACCAATGGCCTGCACTATGCAGACTAAGAATAGCACAGGGTGGCAAGTGAAGTGAGTCAGCAGGGCATCAAACAAGATATAGGACAAGAAAGGTGGGGACCTAGGGGCAGGTGCAATTTACAGAGAGGAAATTATGAAGAGCTTGATTTAATGAGCCAGGCGAGGAAGAGGATTGGATTTGTGTCGGTTGAGCATTCCACATTTTGGGGAGATGATAGGAGTGGGAGACCTGTCCACTAGCAGTGGATCTCCAAGGAACAGACAGAGTTCTATGGTCATGGGCTCTTAAAAGTTGAGAGGGAGTGGGTGGGGGAGATTAGGAATTTAGGTAGGGAGGGAGTATGCCTGCAGTACTTAGAGATGAGATTTGCGACAATGATGCAGTCGCCTATTTGTTAGGGATGGGAAGGCTAAGCTCAGTACAGTGGCAGCGGTAGTAGGTGAGGTGCATCCAGTGCAAACCGACAGAATGAGTTAAAAAGAGTATCCAGGTTGGCTAAGGAGGTGGCAGGAGCACAGCAATAAACAACATCGCAATAGTCGAAAACCGAGGATCAGTTTTGGATCAGTTCACGCCTTGCCTGTGGCGGGAGGCAGGAGCGGTTTCTAAATAAGCGCGAGTTTGGGATGAGCTTTTATTATGGCATCTACATGGGCCGAGAAGGTGAGATGTTTATCCAGCCAAACGCCAGATGCTAGAAAGACTCAGTATGCAATACAGTTGCTCCGGCCGAGGAGTAGTGAAGGTGGGGCAGAGGAAGCTTGACAGCTTCTGGACGTGTGCCAAAGTCATGGACACAGTTTTCTTGGCATTTAGAAAGAGTTAGTGAGATTGAAACCAGCTCTAGGCATTGTTGAAATCACGTTGGAGCCTGGAGGCGACATCCAAGGGTGAGGGCCCAGAGGAGAATAGAACCACATCATTAGCATACATATGTATAGAAGATGAGGTACAGATGGATGGAAGATCATTCAGAAAGATGGAGAAGAGAATCAGGCCTAGTATGGACCCTTGGGGGACTCCAGAGTATATGGGTAGAGGAGGGGAGATGTAGTTGGATATTTTTACAGACTGTGAGCAGTCATATAGGTATGTTCTGAACCATTTAATGGCATGTTCAGACAGCCCAGCTGATGAGTGGTGTGGAGCAGGAGGGAGTGGGAAACCGTGTCAAAAGCTTTAGCAAGATTAATAAAAATGGCAGTGGTTATGTGACCGCAATCCATGCCTGTCAGGATTACATCAGTGATTCAAAGCAGCGAGGTAGTAGTAGAGTGATGTTTACGGAACCCAGATTGATATTGGGTGAAGAAATTTCTGTCTGAGAGGTACGAGGATAGTTAGCCAAGGACTAGATGTTCTTGTGTAACCCCCCTATAAATGGGGGTTCCTAAAAGCTTTCCCAGAGCTTGTTTAAGTGCTCCATGCTTGGCTGGTGTTCGGCGTTTAAGCCGTTTAAATGTTGTAGCTAGTGAGCGCTTTTAAAGCCTCTGTATACTGTCTCTTTAAGGACTGCCTGTCCACAGTCATAAGTAATCGAAATGGGAGGGGCGCTGTGTGGTCCTATGCCCGAGTCCTGCCTGGGCTACTGAGTAAACGCTCCATTCTGCCATCATTAGATGTGTCAAGGGAGTTCTCTGAAAGGATGTAACTATTTGCTGGGGATAGCTTAGAGTGGTAATGATAATGTAGTTGTTCTAACCTGCTTCCTTTGCAGCAAAGACTGTTTTGATTATTTCCACCATGTTGGTCCCGAACTGCTGACTTGGACCAATCAGTACCTCAGGACTCTCATGGAGCTGTCTGACCAATAGAGGGACTGCTTATAACTTTGGAAAAGGCATTATGGGCTATGGCGCTTCTTTCGGCCCACTGAGGGCTAGAGTAATTGACTGGCAGGTGACGCCAGCCAATGGAATCGGGTAGCACCCGAACGGTAAGGAGTGCCCCATGCTGCTAGGGGCAGATTCACTGTGGCGGTGAAGGAGAAGGGAGTTCTGAGCTTCTGGCCATTTTGAATGTTCATGCGGGAAGCGCATGAAGGCCTAAGTCAGCCGTTTTGCTTTGTCAAGTGCCTTATCGATTAAACTACCACTATGTGCAGGTTGAGAGGAGGTTGTGTAGGGACACAGCTACCACCAGGCTTTTACCTGAAGGGGACTGAGAATCTGCTGAATTGCGCTTGGTCCATTAGGATGGTTGGAGTGGCTGCTACTGCCTGAAGTGGTCGTGAGTTCATTCAGGTCCTGAAAAACCACTGCCTGTATGGTACCCTCTGTGTTTGCTATATAATGTGTGAGGAGGCTGGTGAAGCCCATGGTTCAGCTCCTGCCGTGGTGAAGGAAGAGTATTGCTGAGTCATAGTTTGGATGTCATGTAGCTCCCTGTTAAGCTTACAAGCAGTGGCCAAGACCCTTTTGTTATACTGCACACTAGGTAACTGGGCCTTCTACTCATTCTAGTCTGCTCAGGACAGTAAATGTTCATTTGTGTCAGGGCCCCAACCAGCTGCCATGAGGTACTAACCAATGAGGCTTGGGTACCCAGGACAGTAACTATTAGGTTTAGGCCTGTGCACAGAGCCCTAGGTAGATAAGTATCGTGATAAGCCAATCACCTTGATTTCCCCAGCCTTGTTATTCCCTAAATAAATCAGATTGTTTTGTTTTGCAACTACACCTGGCTGGATTGTGGTTTGCTGAAGATATAATGTACAGTGAAAGTGTAATAACGGTGCACTACTTTTCAGGGTCCCTGGAGTGAGCGGAGAGATCTGAGCTGGGGGTAGGTGTACTAGGAAAAGTATTGTCATTACCTCTTGAGAGCCACTAGATGGACAAAGGCTTGCAGTAACCAGAGGGCTGTGACCGAGTCAACCTTGACTGTCTTGCCCTGACCTCTGGGTGGGCACCCGACAACGGATCCTGGACCCCTAAGCCCTGTCACAGAGGCGAAGGCAGGCAGAGGTAGTAGCCCTAAGGAAAAGCACCCCTGGGGGTTACACACTTGTAGTTTGGCTAATGTCAGGTGGAGAGTTGAGAGCGGTAGTTCTCAGGAGGAGGAGTCCCCACACTTATGGAGAGGGAGGACAAAGGACAAGTCTCCACTCATAGGGAATTTCAGCCAAGTGAAACGAGATTGAAAAGAGCAGTGAGTGGGGGAGCAACGGCAGAGGCAGACAAGTTTAGTAACTTTGGGTCCAGTCCATCAGAGGAGCTACCTTTGCTCGGTTTAGGGCTTCAAGGCCACCAGCATGTCAGTTCTCAGAATTTTAGAAGGAAAAGCTATGAGGTGTGTCTGGAGGACTTCTAATAGGTGCGGAGAATAACTGGTTAATAGTTGGGGAGGCCTAGCAGAGTAGAAGCACATGAGGTAAAGTGTGATTTGAAAGCAGCAACAACTGACGAGGTGGTCGGCAACGACAGTATTATTATTTGGGGGGAAGGAAGGGAGCCTGTAGGAGAAAAGTGAGTGGATTACTTTACAGAATTTGGATGGGTTATTTTTATTAGAGTTAGAAGTAGAGCTGAAGTAATCAGCCTTGGCCAAATGAGTGGCTTTGAGCATTTGTTTCTGAGGATCCAGTACGCCTCATAGTCTTTAAGGAGCTTGTGCTTTTATGGAGCTTCCAGGCTGTATCACGTGCCTTAGACAAGCAATGAGTTCTGGGGAGATCCAGGGAGGTGGTTTCACTGACACGCACTCAGCAGTAGTAGTACATGTTGATTCCAGACTTCAAGGAATTGTTCTCTCAAGTAGTTAGCTGTGACATCTCAGGTTACTGGCAACAGATATAGGTGCCCAATTAGTGTTAGTCAAATCATAAAGAGAGGTCAATGTTCAGGGATTTGTATGATCGGATTGTAGAGTTTATAGGGACTTTGACTTTGTGAATTTTGCGCACAGGAGAAAGTCCAATAACGGTCACTTGAAGGCATCTGCTAGAGTACGGAATAATGACCCTAAGGTGTGTGAGTTGTAAGGCACAGTCGATGAGTGAATGGTTTCCTGTCTTGTGATTTAGCCTAGTTGGATCTTGGATAAATTGAGTTAGGTTGAGTGCATGTATAGCATTTAGCACTTGCCTGGGTATGGTAGTCCAATTCTTGCTGAACTCTCCCATAATATATAATTAGCCAGCAGAAGAGTGGCTAACTCAAGGTGGACATGGAGTCTCAAAGAGCAATATTGGTTTGTGAGCCAGGACGCAGTGACACCTCTAACAACAAAGATAGGTTTGGAGAAGGGGACTGGTTTGCAACAGCAGAGCCTTGTAAGCTTTTGGTAGAGGCACTAGAAAAGATGGAGTGAAATGGATGGAAGAGAGACATAGATGGCATACCCACCTCCCTCCTCCCAAGTCGGTCCTGTCTCGATGATGAAGCCAGGAGAGTAAGAGATAGATGATGATTTTTTATTTAGCCAGGATTCAGAAATTATTATTATATCAGGGTTGAGCGTAGCCGCCAGTGGCTCAGCAAGTCCACTTTAGGAAGGACTACATTATTAATGATGTAGTATTTTAAGGCCATTTGAAGAGCTGAGAGACATGGCTCAGTGCTGGCTGCAGGAGGTAGAGCTGGGCCAGGGTTGGGGTTCATGTCACCAGCTAATAAAGATAGGAGGGCAATAATAATATATGCAACTTGCGCTGTTGATCCAGGAGTGGTTGCACATAGCTGTTGGGGAGCCTAGAGCTTTGGGTATGTAAGGTGACCAGGAGCTAAGCAGCCATAAAGTAATGTACATAGGCAGCTGAAGAGAGGCACAGGGGAGGTGGGTGAGTTAGACCAGGATATGGTAATGGGAGGGGAGTTACCTGATTATAGATAGGGGAGGAATATCTAATTTCAGAGAAGGAGCGGGGATTAGGTGCAGGGGAGAATAAGTGCTGTGAAGTGTAGGGCAGCAGCATGATTAAACATCAGGAGTATTGGTCACGGAGGATGAGGCTGAGTCAGAAGAAAAGCTGTACTGGCTCAGTAGGTCAGGTGGAGCAGCAGGGTTCTGGGAGAGCCAATAAGAGCAGGACAGTAGGAGGGGAAGACATACATGTATTAAAGGAGGCCTGGGAGGTGGGGAGGGAAAAATCAGCAGAAGAACATGAGCAAAATGAACTGAACCCCCAGAGCAACTTGTTGTTCAGTGTACACTTCCCTGGTGAAACTTTTCAATAAATAAATTAATTTGAGCACACAGTGGTGCATATTGTGACCCTACCTGTGGTCACCATTATGATGCTCCCAAGTAGTATACCAAAATCATCCTTGGCATATAAAGGTTCTACATCCCTGTTCGCAGTTTAAATGGCTCCAATTATTATAGTAAAATGATTCTTGCTGTCTAGTGCTCCCCACACAGGAATACTAAGCTGGGAGCTCATTTCTAGATGCATCCTGGAGAAGGTAAACTTGTACAAGTGGGTCTTAGGTAGCACAATAGTTCAAAATACATAACATACATGGAGCAGAGTGGTACACAACCACAAATTACATTGAGAATAATACATGCAAGATGTGAGAACTTGAGTGACAAGCAAACAATCGACAATGCATATACAGCACAGTCAGGAGCCACAAACCTATGCTGGTAATCAAATACAGAGCAGTTTTATTTATTTATTTAGCTTTTGTTAACTGGGTAGGTACACTAGACAAGTTATATGCCTATTTTCAGGAACTTCCCGGGAGAGTACAACAGGTAATACAGATACATCAGAACATAACAGCAAGTTAAGCAAGTACATAGAGTAACAAAATGCATTGAGTCACAAAACAGTAAGGCATGGAGTGAACTGCTATGACAGAAATTGATAAAGTACATATAATCAACAATATATAGTCTAGAGCATACATAGTGCAGTCAGATGCCTAGGAGAGCAATTGGATCATGCGAAATGACCAAAAGATAATTGGCAGGTCCTCAGAACAGTTGGACTCCAAGTACAATTAGGCTAGGGAGGCTTGGGACATTTGCATGCTGAGGCCAGCTTCAGATTCCCCCACAGCGACTTCTGGAAGCACTGATGGGAGGAGGCGGAATGAACATGGTCAGGAAAGGAGTTCCAGAGCCTAGGAGCACATGCAACAAAGTCTCTGTCCCCCATAAGGGTTCGGGTGAGGGGTACTTTTAGCATCCCAGGACCCTGGGACCTGAGTGGGTAAGAGGAGGGGTCAGGAGGTGACAGAAGCTGTGCCAGCCCCAGAGGGGTGACGGTTCTGATCACTTTGCCTACAGGCATCCCAGCCCAAAGTTCAGGTGATTGGTCAGGAAAGCCAACCTAGTTTATCATAAAGCTCACAATGGTGCGGTGAGGCGGGAGGGCCAGTGCAAAGCAACAGATGTTATTGTCGTTGTGTGCCACTGAGTGAAAGAGCTTTAGGAGGTACAGGCAAATTGGTGGAGACCATAGCTAAGGGAGGGAAGTAGTACACCTCTGAGAGTGCCAGGCAGGCAGCAGGTGTCAAGTTATTTTGGCCTATAGGCCGACCAATTACAGTTCACAGTTCTACAGACATTTAGGATGCTGACTCCTAGGTCCAACTGAGGTCAAGTGTCACCCAAGGTGTTTGATGGAGTTCACAGTTAAGGAGTGAGCTCCATCTGCACAACTGATATGCAAAGGGCTGGAGGCTTTACTTCAACATTAGCTATAAACATTTGTCATAACGCCTAGAGTGGAAACATAGGTGCCAAATTTTAGCTGTACCTAAACTGGAAACAAGTAATAGGAGAGCAAGAGGAAAACTAGAGCAAGTGCAGGAGGGAGGTGAGACCACTGAAGTGGTTTGAAAGAATCCATAGGAGGAGATTGGTGAATGGCTGGGGCGAGGGACTTCAGATTTTGAGGCAGCGGTGGCTGAACATGACTTTGCCGATGGTTGTGGAAACTGAAGGGACTACTAGGGTTTGAATATTTCAGCTTCTGATGGTATGGCTATAACAGGGTAGTCGGAAGGAATAGGAGGTAGGAAACAAACCAGTTTGCCCACAAAGCTGGCACAGTGAACATGGTGTCTGTCCACAAGAAAAGAAGGAGATTTATATATAGAACAATGGTGAGTCCAAGAAGGATAGTAGAGCGTAATGGCAGAAATAGTTGAAGAGTGTTTCCAGTCTGGCAAAGGGTAGTGAAGGGGCTACGCTGTAGACCACATCACCATAGTTAGAGATTTGGAGGATCATTCTCTGGATAATAGCATGGTATGCTGGAGGTGGGATACAGTCACAGTTCCTGTAAAGTGCACCAAATTGTGGTGAAGCTTTTTGACTATAGCATCCACTTGTTCAGAAACATTTAGGTGCTGGTCTAGCCAGATACTAAGATAACTAAAGGTAGTGACATCTTCCACAGGGGAGCCATCCAGGGTATGGAAAGTAGGAAGGGGAGGGAGCCTAGAGAGTCTGGTGCCTTGTGCCAAAGGACATGGAGATAGCCTTCTTGGCATTGAGGGAAAAGCTGATTTGTGTGTGGTCAGGGCTGAACTTGATCAAAGTCCAGTTGGAGTCTGTGGGTCTGCTGTGAAGAGCACCGTGTCATTTGACTGCTTGGGACCTACCCCTGTGGTAGGAGTGGAACAACTGATGGCTAAGTAAGAGAGGCCTGCCGCCTGGAATTTGGCTAATAATTGGGTGGTAGATAGGGTTGAATGCTTTGGCTGGATCGATGAAGATAGCAGAAGTGAATAGGCTGTGATCCATACCATTATGGATGGATTTGGTGAGCCTGAGCAGGTGGTGGAGTGATTTTGTGAAGTCAGACTTGTATTGGGTGAAAAAGGAAGAAGTCAAAAAGGGAGAGAGTTGTAACGAGATAATTTGTTCCTGTATTTTGGAGGGAGGAGAGAAATGAGTCAGTAGCTGTTCGTACCTGATGGGTCACCATCTTTTGAAGGAGGAGGAGTAGCAGTGGCAGCCTTCCAGTCAGCAGGGATGGAGGAACACCAGAAAGAGAGGTTAGGGAGGTCATCCAATGGGGAGGAGATTGCAGACGCAGTCAGATGGAGGAGCTTGCTATCCCAGCCATCTGGGCTCCTACCCTTGGAAGGATTAAGGGCGGGAAGTGTGTCAGGGATAAAGGATGGAGTTACTGGAGAGCAAAAAAACAATAGTGGGAATGAAGGAGATGACAATCATGCAGGCTGGCAGGGAGGTGTGGAAGGGGAGAGGGAGGAGAGGAGAAGAGAGGAGAGATGAGGTACAGGTGATGAAAAGGAATTACATCTGTATGGTGATGAAGGAAAGGTTAGAGACAGGGGTGTCACTGACTCTGAGGACAGGCAAAGAAGTGGGAGGGGAGAAGAGATTGTGGCAGCCTTTCAAAATTTAGACAGGTAACCAATGTTGGTACTGAAGTTAGATGTAAAATTCTCACCTTCCTGAAAGCTTATTGCCATGGTACAGGTGCTGCAGAGATGATGATACCTCTGGAAGCCATGGGGGATGGGTTACGTTTATGTTTTGACCAGGCCAAATCATGCACTTGCAAGTAAGCTATGAGGTCAGCCATGATCTAGGGGAGGTGGTGTATCTTTTCTCATGTCCTGCTCTGGGGGGGGCATGGAGTCCCATAAAGGGGAGGCAGTATAGCGCAGTGGTTTAAGGCTCTGAGCTGCAAATCTGGTGACATCCAGCAGACCAGACCAGACCTGGGTTTGAATCCCACAGCTTCCACTTGCATACTGTGTGACTCTGAGCAAGTCACTTAACTTCCCTGTGCTCCCAGGTCGCTCCTGTAAAAAAGCTTTCAGCTTAGTGTGCTACTCCTGGTTAAACAACTAAAAAATATATATATATATATATTTAGAGCAATTTTGTTTTGAAATATGTTAGCATGGAATCAGTGGAGCAGACCAATGAGATAGGGGACCAATCAGAGTGACTTAGGTCACGGCACAAGGGGGTGAGGTCCAGAGATTTGAAGGAAAATATAAGCAGTGTTTTGATGGGGGTGAGGGGCTTTAGTTGAATGAGAGGCATCAGAGGGTTGTGATTATGGTGTCAGATCAGAAAAGAGGGAAGTCAAGAGTGGAATGCCACAGGGATCCATCCTGACTCTTGTTCTCTTCATTATGCTCATTAACAATGTTTGAGAATGAATCTGGGGCTGTGTCTCTTTGAAAATGACACCAAGCTCATGGGAGGGTAGATAGTGATGGGGAAGTAGGAAACTGCAGACTGACATGTAAAGATTAGGGAGGTGGCCTAAGGTTTGGCAGTTGAAATTCAATGCCAAAAAGTGCAAGGTGATTCACTTAGGGGACAAGAACCCCAGGACAGAGTACTAGATAGGAGGGGTAGAGCTGAGCACTACAGCTGAGAAAAGGGACCTAGTATTCATCATTAGTGACTCCTTAAACAATCAAGCTAGTACAGTGAGGCATCTAGTCAGGCAAGTAGGATACTAGGATGTGCCAGAAGGGTTCTGATAGTAGAAAAAGGGTTTACTGCCCTCTTTATTGATCATTGAGTGAGGCTGCACTGGCTATACTGTTCAGAGTTCTGAACTACGAAGACCTCACCTCAGGAAGATAAGGACAAAGGGTGATCAGGATGATTCAGAGCTGACAGGACAGCTCGTATGAGGATCTCTCAAGGCACTGAACATGTCTTCACTGGAGACCAGACAAAGAGAGGAATGATATGATAGAGACCTTCACATTCCTGTAAGGAATAAACAAAGTGAATGGAGAACTACTTAGCATGAGTAACAGTTCAAGGTTAAGGGGCACAAGCAGAGACTGATGGGAGGAGGTTAAAGAGGGATATTGGAAAGTTTTATTTTCTCAGAAATGGTGGTGGAAATGTGGAATAGTTTGCCAACTGAGATGGCGAGCACAAAACCATAAATGGTTTCAAGCATGGCTCTGACAAAGTGAAGAGGTATAATGGTTACTCATGCTGATAGTAGTAGGGAGAAACAAGGAGTGGATAGTGAAGGCTATTACCCTGCATGGACAGTAGGTTCTGAGGATTAATATGGGAAATGGGGCAGACAGGATGTACCATTTTTATATTGATTGCGCACAGTGCAAATAACATATTGCAGGCTGCTGGTGACAGTAGTTTGGAATATTTGCACCAACTACTGACAATTTCGCTGCTGCAATCAGGGGCCACCTCATCATTGCAGCATCAGCCATCTGCTGCAGTGAGGGAGCGACCCATCATTGCAGAGTGGGATGTAAAAACCCTGATATTGTTTGTGAACAGGGCGGCAGGTTGCATACTGTTCCTAGCTGTCTAACCCCACCGTGTTTATGTGCCAGCGGGTCCCCAAACCCCGTCGGCCTCGGTCCCCATTTTCTGGTGCAGGCAGAGGCCCACTCCCGTCGGCATTCTCTTTACCCCTGCAGCTTTTATTCCTGCCGATAGGTGCCCAATCCCTGTTGGCTACTGCTGCCCCTAAAAAAGCCATTGGTGGCACGGGTGCCCATCCCAGCGTGCCACATGCCCTGTAAAGGAAAAGCGGTCCCGTGAGGTTTTTTTTTTACCTGCAAAAAAGGAAACGGTTTCTCGTAGTGTCCCTGGCCCCCACCTGCAACCCGCACCAACCCACTGTGCACCCTGCCTCCCCACACTCCCCTGTCACCCCATACTTACCTCCGGAGCTTGGCGCGAAGATCTTCGGTGGACCAGGAACACGTCTGCACTCTTCAAAGCCGACCGTGAACTGAGGAAACACCGGTAAGCTGTATAACGTAATAAATAGTGTTTTTTCAACTTTAGTACATGTCTCAGGCATTTTGGGGACTTTTTTCACCAAATTTTCAACATAGGGTTTTGGGACCTCCTCACCCAGTTCTGAACTGTGATTGCATTAATCGGCCCTGAAAGGTGATTTTACGGTCACTGCAGCGGAATCTGCCTGGGGCACGATTAACTAGCAATGTTACAGTGCCAGTGTTCATAGTGGATCTCAAAAAGCCTGTTCTGAAATTATTGAAACATCAAAAACTGTTTACAGTGTCGTGCGCGGTTGCACTGCTGCTAGTAACGTAGCGCGTTGTAATATTTCATGCCAGATTTTCAACATTGGCATTTTCTCACCTCCTTGTGAACAGTACAGCTGTCATTGTTCACTCCTGGGCGAAATGTGTTTCGCACTTCTGAAACAGAATAAGCGCAGTCGCTGTGAAATCAGTGTTCAGGACAGATTAAAGAAAATGACAGTGACACTGTTCATGAGTAGAGGTCCTGAAATGGCTGTGTTGAAAATCTCTAATGATACTCAATAAAATGACTGTGTGTTCTGGCGTGTTTGCGCAGTTTGCAGGCACGCTAAGTAACCGTGAATTTATATTTTCACTCCAGATTTTCAACATTGCCATTTCCCACACTACTTACGAACAGTGCATCGTCATTTTTCCCATCCTGGCGAAAATGTGTTTTCACACTTCCGCCAGAATAGAGCATCGCGTGGGAAATCACTGTCTGAGACAGATTAAGAAAATGACAGTGATACTGTTCATGAGCAGAAGATCCTAAAATGCCTATGTTGAAAATTTGGTGATGATAATCCAGCAAATGATCAGTGTTACAAGTGTGCTAGTACACTTTCCACACAATCTCCTTGTAACCTCGCAGATTTGTAATATTGTCATGCCAGATTTTCAACAGTGGCATTTTTTCACACCTCCTTATAAGCAGTACAGCTGTCATTTTTCACATCCTGACTGAAATGTGGTTTTACAGTTGACGCACACAATAAAGTGGTCACTGTTGTAAATCAGTGTTAGGGAATGACAGTGGCACTGTTCATGAGCAGAGGTCCTAAAAGCCCTATGTTGAAAATTTGGTGACAAAACTCCATAACATGACCATGTTACAAGCGTGTGTTGAACTGTTTCCACGCACCCTTGTAACTTCACACATTTGTAATATTTTCACACCACATTTTCAACAGTGGCACTTTTTTCACACCTCCTTATGAAGAGTACAGCTGCCATTTTTCACATCCGGTCTAAATACGTTTTTGCACTCCTGCCGGAGAATAGCACGGTCACTGTGGGAAATCAGTGTTTGGGACAGATTAAGATCGAACAAGTGGGGGGGGAGTGACCGAGCTAAACTCAGCTCTGTTGGGACTGCTGCAGATTTGTTTGTGGGCAGAAAAAGGCCCCAGTGCAAGAGCCCAGTACAAAGCCAGCCAGCACTGGGAGAAACAGAGCGAGGAAGGCGAGTGAGGAGGGTGAGTGAGTGAACTCACGGAGCACTGTCAGGACTGCTGTGGGTTTCTTGTGCGCGAAAAAGGTGTCAAAGTAGGCGGGCCAAGTAGAAAATGCCAGCCTGCAGTGGTGGGAGAAACAGTAAGGTGAGTGAGATGGGGACTGAGTGACTCAACAGATCTCTAGCAGGACCTGCAGTTTCTTTGTGGGCAGAAAAAAGAGGCGTAATGCAGGCAGGAGCACCGTACAAAGGAGCGCTTGCGAGTGCCAGGACAAACAGAATGGCAGTGTGACAGAGGAGACTGAGCGACCTCAATGTCAGCTCTGTCAGGACAGCTGAGGATTTCTTTGTGGACAGACAAAGGTGCCAACGCAGCCAGGAGCCCGGTACACAAGCGCAGCCTGCAGCACCAAGAGAAACAGAATGAGTGACTGACAGAGCGGAAGTGAGCGAGCTCAACAGAGCTGTATTGTGACTGCTGCAGATTTCTTTGTGGGCAGAAAATGCAGCAACGGAGGCAGGAGCCCAGTACAAAAGGCCAGTCTGCAGCACCGGGAGGAATGGAATGAGTGAGTGAGAGGGGGGAGTGAGCGAGCTCAATGGAGCTGTGTCGGGATTGCTTCAGATTTCTTTCTGGCCAGAACAAGCCGCCAATGCTGGCAGGAGCCCAATACAAAAGGGCAGCCTGCAGTGGAAGGAGACACAGAATGAGTGAGTGAGGTAGGGGGAGTGAGTGAGCACAATGGAGCTCTTTTGGGACTGCTGCAGATTTGTTTGTGGGCAGAAAAAGACAGCAATGCATGCTGTGGCCCAGTACAAAAGGGCAGCCTGCAGTGGCGGGAAAACCAGAATGAGCGAGTGAGAGAGGGGGAGTGAGCGAGCTCAATGGAGCTCTATGATGACTGCTGCACATTGCTTTGTGGGCATGAAAAGCCGGCAACACAGGCAGCAGCCCAGTACAAAAGGGCAGCCTGCAGTGCTGGCAGAAACGGAATGAGCGAGTGAGAGAGGGGGAATGAGAGCAAGCTGAATGGAGCTTGTCGGGACTGCTGCAGATTTCTTTGTGGGCAGAAAAAAGCAACAATGTAGGCAGGAGCCCAGTACAAAAGGCCAGCCTGCAGTGCAGGCAGAAATGGAATGGGTGACTTAGAGAGGGGGAGGCAAGCTCAACGGACCTGCGTCAGGACTGCTGCACATCTATTTGTGGGCAGAATAAGCCAATGCAGGCAGGAACCCTGTACAAAAGGACAGCCTGCAGCATGGCAGAAACAGAATGAGTCAGTGAGAGAGAGGGTGGAGTGAGGCTCAACAGAGGCTCTATCGTGACTGCTGTGGATTCCTTTGTGGGCAGAAAAAGGTGGCAATGCAGGCAGGAGCCCAATACAAGAGGCCAGCCTGCAGCGCCGGCAGACACGGAACGAGTGAGTGACAGAGGGGGAGTGAGCAACTTCAACAGACCTGTGTTGGGACTACAGCAGATTTCTTTGTTGACAGAAAAAGCCACCAACAGAGGCAGGAGCCCAGTACAAAAGGCCAGCCTGCAGCAGAAGAGAAACAGAATGAGGGAGTCAGAGGGGTGACCCACCTCAGCAGAGCTCTGTCAGGCCATCTGCGGTTTCTTTGTGGACAGAAAAGGTGCCAACGCAGGAAGGAGCTCAGTACAAAACAGCAGCCTGCAGCACTGGAAGAAACAGAATGAGTGAGTGACAGAGGGCCAGTGAGCAAGCTCAGCGGACCAACATAATCAACATTCAGCATTGACAAATGCTTGTTTTTTATTATTGTGTCCAGGAGACTGTGTGCGTGTATGTGTGGGGGGTTGCTGGGACTGTGTGTGTGCAGTTAAAACACGATTCCCAGAATCATTAACTAACTAAACACGATGTGTTAACACTTCAAGAAAGCATTTAGTATACCTGTACACCTTATATGCATTAGAGCAACCCCCAGTTGTATGAGCACCTGGTTACAATTAGTAATCCTGTGCAAAAAAAAAAATTGTGCCACATTAACAGGTTAGCACTGCACAGAAGAATGCTTTTAAAATAGTATCAGCCATGCTTATCACAATGCAGTGCTAGTTCTGTTACAGTGGTATGTGGCCCCATTTTTCAGATTAGTGTTGTGCACCCTAAGATGCACCTGAGATAGGCACAGCCACAGAAGGTGGTGGTAAATGGCACCTCCCAGTGAGGAGAGAGTGACCAGTAGGGTGCCGGAGGGCTCAGTTATGGGACACATCCTCTTCAGTGTCTTTATAAGTGGCATAACAGAAAAACTGGAAGGGGAGATATGCCTTTTTGTAGATGACACCACAATCGGTAATAGCGTTGATAGGTGCAGATGGAGAGAATGAGTGGGGACATTAGAAAACTTAAAGAGTGCTATGGGACATGGCAGTTCGGATTCAAAGCCAAAAAGTGCAACACCAAGCATCTAGGTACTAGAAGCCTAGAGGCTGAGTATAAAATGTAGAGGGAGGTACTTATGGTCACTAAGGAAACCTTTTATACAGCACTGTGCTCTGTATTCAGGAGAGGATTACTCATTTACATGGCCGTAGTAGTATATATGCACATGATCATTGATCAGGGTGGCATCAAGTGATGCTGAACACGACACCAATCCAACCATGCTGTTCCCACAGTGTAATGTTTAGCTCTGCACGCTAACCTTCTGAAAATGGGGCTCCAATTGACTAAAAATCCTGGCCGATGCCTCCTAAGATGCAAAAGGTAAACATAAAAGGTTTATTTTATCTATCTCTTTATGTATTGTTTTATTGTATTTTGCTTGCAAAACCTTTATCCGATTTCAAAACATTGTTATGTGACTTAAAATGTTTATAACAGACTAGTTAAAATACAGTTTGTTTTCTTTCTTTACCTATATGCTGTCTTTATTTACTTATAAAACACAGTCTGGTGGGCTGGCCTAGCAGCTTGGTGGTGATTGCACTGCCTCCCATGCCAGTGGCCCAGCTTTGGGGTGGACCTGAGTTGCACAGGGTTAGCTGGGGGGAGATATGATTGAGCATCTCGAGAATGCCTCCTCTCAGTGAGGGGAAGTCTGACCACTCCGCTCTTCAACATCCACCTAGCTGAGAAGGGCTGGCAGGGCAGTGGAGTTGCATAAGGGGGAGGGCTCAGGCAGGCACAAAGGAAGCATGTGTCTTTATATGCAGTTGCATCATTCCATGCTTGGCTGCCCAGGGGATGAAACCAAAGGTAGAAACCCCCTAATGGCAAAATGATCCAACAACCTGCTGCAGATTTTGCACTGCTAAACGGACTCTGCTCATATATGTGTCTCCTTGTCAATGACCCTCCCCCTTCTGGCCCCAACACGGGGGATGTGAGTGGGGGGGGGATCTCAGAGCAAATATGTCCTGTGGATGGTAAGTGATTGGGCTGGAGATGTCAGTGGGCAAAGGGTAGCAGGGTGACTAAGGAGATAAAAACTCTATGGAAAAAAAGAATAAAACAGAGTTTGAGAAGCTCAAACTCAAAACAGACTGTGCATGCCTCCAGTGAGGATTCACAGAAAGTTATTTAGTAAAACAATGCAAATTATATGCATATGCAGCTAAACTCCTGATGAAAATTGAATACTAGAGATTGCAGCAAAATATATATTTTAAAATAAAACTTAAAACATAGTCCATAGAGTACAAACTAGCAATGATTTTGGCTTACACTTCCACAGCTCCTGAAGTGCTTCCCAAGCATTCAACTCAGATAAGTTGCTGGACTTACACAGTAATTAATTACATAAAACAAATCAACACTTTAACTTGGAAAAATGCATGCAGCTCCCTATGTATACAGGTATGTTAGGAATATCCTGTATTAGCTTCCTATACAAATGTGTTGTCTGATAGTAAATGAAGGCAGCACTTATTTAAAAGAATAAACTACAGCATTTAAATTAGTTTTAAAAGTTTCTTGTCACATCACAATAGTCTGATATTTGACTAAAGGTGTGCAAGCAAAACAAAAGGAAAAACCCCATAAAGAAGTAGAATAAGAGATTTTACCTCATGATTTTACCTTTTGTTTACCTCAGCTCTGCAGTTTCAGACATCCCCTCATCAAGCTAGCAGCTAACAGAATGCAGCAGGCAATGTGTTCAACTCTAGGACATTCATGGGGGAGGGGCAGAGGGATGGGTAGTTTCAGAACATAGTCCATTTCAGTATATAGTTTATTTGTTTCAGTATATAGAGTATGTGAATTTTTCAATCTATAGTGTATGTGTTTCAATACATAGTGTATGTGTTTCACCGTGTAGTGTATTTATTTCAGTATATAGTGTATGCAGATTTTTCAGTGCATAGTGTATTTATTTCAACAGATAGTGTATGTATTTCAATATAAAGTGAAGATGTTTCAATATATAGTGTATTTGTTTCAGTATATAGTGTATGTGCTTTTTATGTTTGCTTGCACGCATGTGCAAGAAACATAGTGCCTTCATCGGAGATTTCGGAGGTGTGTCACCTCCTCCTCCAATTCAGGCAGTGTCCTGGCAGGCGCGGTTCTGTAATATGCATTTTGGAGCTGTCTATGACACGCCCAAAATGCAGTGGCATACAGTTGAAAGGGGAGCTACGCTGAGTGAGCAGCGATCAAGAAGCTGCTCACGCAGTTCCCCTCAGCCGCAGACGCAGCGCTTCTGCACGCAGCGTGACAGCCGACGGGTGCCCAATCCCCGCCGGCCGCGCTGCATCGCCTCCCCGCCCCTTCCCAGTATTTTGGTGCCACGCTGGGAGCCCACCCAGCATGGCAATGAATGATGTTGCAGACAGGGTGCCTAATCCTCCATCGGCTAAACGCCTCCATGTCCTTGTGCATGCTGGAGCCCACCCAGCGTGGCAAATGTGCCAATAGTTTTTTTTGCCGACGGGTGCCCAATCCCCGTCGGCTGAACGCCCCCAAAGTCATTGTGCCACACTGGGAGCCCACCCCAGCGTGGCAAGCGGTCTCAACGTTTTTTTTTTTTCCTGTAAACGAAAACTGTCCTACGAGCGCCTCCCAAGCCCTCCCACATCCCGCACCCACCCACTGCACACCCAGCCTCCCCACACCCCCGCACCCCATACTTACCTCCGGACTCCGCGCGCGATCTTCAGTGGACCGGGAACACGTCTGCACACTTCAAAGCCGACCGAGAACTGAGCGAAATGCCGGTAAGCTGTATAATGGGCTAGATAGGAGGGTTCAACTTTGTGCATATCTCAGGCATTTTTGAATTTTGCACCAAATTTTCAACATGGTTTTTGGGACCCCTTCTCTTGAATGATGTCACTGTCATGGTGTTATCGGGCTCGAAGGGTGATTTCGGCAGGTGACTGCGCGGTGACTGCAAATCACCTCTGGGACCGAATACCACCATGACAGTGAGATCATTCATGAGAAGGGCCCAAAACCCCCATGTTGAAAATTTGGTGCCAAAATTCCAAAAAATGACTGTTTAACGAGCGTGCGTTACGCAGTTCCTACGCAGGCTCGTAAGTTCGCGAAATTTCAATATTTTCACTCCAGATTTTCAACATTGCCATTTCATGACACTGTCTTATGAGCAGTATAGCTGTCATTTTTCACATCTCACCCAAAATGTGTTTCCACCCTTGTAGCGCAGAATGGCGCAGTCGGTGTGCGAAATCAATGTACGGGACAAATTAAGAAAATCACAGTGACACTGTTCATGAGAAGAGGTCTTGAAATGGCTATGTTGAAAATTTGGTGAAAAAATTCCTAAAAATGACTGTTTTACTAGCTGCAAGGCTATGCTAGTTCTTACGCACTCAAAGGTTCATGATATTTCAATATTTCCACTCCAGATTTTCAACATTGCCATTTTCCACACCTTCTTATGAGTAGTATAGCTGTCATTTTCACATCTCACCCAAAACATGTTTCTGCCCGTATAGCGCATGGCACAGATTGTGCAAACTCAGTGTATGGGACACATTAAGGAAATCACAGTGTCACTGTTCATGAGCAGAGATCTTAAAATGGCAATGTTGAAAATTTGGTGACAGAATTCCAAAAGTGACTGTTTTACAAGTGTCGCTGCACAGTTCCACACGCACTTTCGTGAGGTTTAAATTTTCAATATTTCCACTCCAGATTTCCAACATTGCCATTTTCCACACCTCCTTATGAGCAGTACAGCTGTCATTTTTCACATCCTGCCCAAAACGTGTTTCCGCCCATGTAGCACACAATGGCGCAGTCGGTGTGCAAACTCAATGTATGGGACACATTAACAAAACCACAGTGACACTGTTCGTGAGCAGAGGTCTTAAAATGGCTACGTTGAAAAATTGGTGGAAAAATGCCTAGAAATGACTTTTACAAGCGTGCGTTGCACAGTTCCTATGCATGCTCGTAAGTTTGCAAATTTAATATTTTCACTCTAGATTTTCAACATGTCCATTTTGTTAAACTTCCTTACAAACAGTACAGCTGCAGTTTTTCATATGTCACCCAAAATGTGTTATCGCACATGTAGCGCACAATGGTGCTGTTGGTGTGCGAAAGCAATGTTTAGGACACATTAAGAAAATCACACTTACACTGTTCATGAGCAGAGGTCTTAAAATGGCTATGTTGAAAATTTGGTGACAAAAGTCCATAAAATGACTGTGTTATGAGTGAGCATTGTGCAGTTTCCACGCATCCTCGTTAGTTCATGACTTTGTAATATTTTCAGTCCAGATTTTTACTAGTGGCATTTTTCAACACTTCCTTATGAACAGTACAGCTGCCATTTTCACACATGGCGGTGTGTTTTCACACTTTCAGTGCAGAGATGCGTGGTCGCTGTCGGAAATCATTGTTCGGCACAGATAAAGAAAATCACAGTGACACTGTTCATGATCGAGGCATCAAAATGCCTGAGTTGACAATCTGCTATAAAATATCCCCAACCTACTTATATAACGGTGTGGCTGCACAGTTTCTATGTACACCGTGACTTCACCATTTTTTAAATATTTTACTACACATTTGCAACATAGCCATTTTTACACTCTCTCCATGACAGAATACAGCCTCTATTTTTACAGCCTGTTCGAATATATTTGCACCTGTGATGCTAAACTCGTAGTCACTGTGCATAAGCAGCTTGCTACCAACCTGATATTCCCCTGTTCATGAGGTGGGGTCACAAAACAAACCTGTTGAAAATTTGGAGTTAAAATACCAACGAATGCCTGAGGTTTTAGGCTTTTCAACTAAATCACCCAACCCTATAGAGAATGACAGGAATCAGGGGTGTGACTTGGGATTCTTGCCTGTGATGCTCATACCATTCCACACCCTGCAGTCACTGAGAGGCATCGAGGTATGCCTTGGACTCTTCGGCCCCAAACTTCACCCCATTCTCCTATATTGCACCCATCTCACCGTATTTCCTAATGAAATGGGGTGCGCATAAGGGCCAAAGCCCCAAGGAACATGTGACACTTGTCAGTCTCTGCAGAGTGGGGTGTGGTGAAATGGCGTGGCCGTTATGCCTGACGACCCAAATGCACACCCTATGCCTGTCACTCTCTGCAGGGTGGTGGTGGGGTTGGCTTCAGTTCAATACTTCACTGCCATTCCTATTACGCAGCTCTGTAACTTCTGCACTACCACTGCCAATGCCAGTAAGCAAACATTCGGCATTGACAAATGCTTGTTTCAGTGTGTAGTATATGCATTTCAATAGATAGTGTATGTATTTCAATATACAGTGTATTTGTTTCAATATATAGTGTATGCAGATTTTTCAGTGCATAGTGTATTTATTTCAATAGATAGTGTATGTATTTCAATATAAAGTGTAGATGTTTCAATATATAGTGTATTTGTTTCAGTATATAGTGTATATGCTTTTTTCAGTGTGTAGTGTATGTATTTCAATATATAGTGTATTTGTTTCAGTATATAGTGTATGCATTTTTTTCTCAATATATAATGTATGTGTTACAATCTATAGAGTATTTGTTTCAGTAGATAGTTTATGTGGATGTTTCAGTCTGTAGTGTATGTATCTCAATAGGTAGTGTATATGTTTCAGTACATAGTACATTTGTTTCAGTATATAGTGTATGTGGATTTTCAGTACTCAGTATGTGGATTTCAGTAGATAGTGTATGTATTTCACTATGCAATGTAAGCATTTCACTATATAGTGTATGTGTTTCACTATATAATATATGTATTTCAGTATACAGTATATGTATTTCACTGTACAATGTATATATTTCAGTAGACACTGTCTGTGGTTCACTACATTGTGTATGTATCTCACTATATAATGTATATATTTCACTATATGATGTATGTATTTCACCATATAGTGTGTGTTTTACTATACAGCCACAGATTCTGAATTATGTCCCTAACGGCTTGCCATAGGGTAACCCAAACATAGCCATAAGCATGAAATCCCTAAAATTAAATTCCTGAGTAAACACTAGAGTATCAAAAGTTAAACATATATACATGGAAATTAAATTAAATCATTTGAGAAAATTACAACAGAATTTGGCCACCCAGGTAAAGAAAAAACAAATGCATGCAAATTGGTTAGCGCAATCATAAATTTAATAAGAAATGGAGATTTGTCTGATATGGTAAATGAGAACAGCACAAGTCTTTTACAGGCACTTTCAATTAAACCATCAACATCCTCATTACACAAACTGTTAATGACAACAGTCAGAGGGCAGTCGTTGGAAGTATTACAGAACAAGTCTATACATGGAAATGGAATAAATATGGGATTTTTCAGTAAAAGCCTTCTCTGAAGTTAATTGTAATTTAATCAATTATAAATGTCTACATAATCTGTACTTTAACCCAAACATGTGTTTAACATGAAGCTTAAAAAATATGACAAATGCTCTAAATGTGGGAAACAGAATGCTAACCTAGTTCATATGTACTGGACTTGTAACTTGGTTCAAAATTTCTCGATGCAAATAAAAACAATATACTATAAATAAAAGCCCTTTAATAGTCAACTTAATGAGTATTAAACCCTGATTTATTGAGAACTACTTTGATACCCCTAATATTATTAGGGAACAACACACTTTGCACTCATATCATTTGTATCAAAAATAATAGGCCTGATTTGCAAAGACCCCAGTCAATCAGAACACGCTGCAGTTCTCCACAGCTTGCATCAAATATGGGTGCACTAAGAACACTGCACTGGATTCAGCAACAGGAGGGGTCCCAGCTCCAATGGTTCTGCTGCAGCTGACACTGCTCCCCTGCGCCTAACAAAGAGTGCATGGGAGTGGAATAATATAGCCAGGTGGGAGCCTCTGGCCACAGAAGGTCCGATCCCAGGACTGGCACCATGGGCTGCCCAAGAACAGAACCCTAGAAATGAGGAATCTCATCTAGTCAAAAAACAACAATTACTTACAGCAGTGACATATGTACAATAGCCAACAGAAGTCCTGTATGTTTTTCAGTTGTAAAATAAACTGTGATTGAGACCACCAATGCTGACAGACGCAGGATTGCACTGGGGGGAGGGAGGCTGTGGGCTTTGATTCTGCTGCTGGTGTGTGGGAGACACAGCTGGACATCATCCCAATACAGCATTTGCTGAAGTCAGCCAAAATCAAAATCAAATATATCTACAAGCAGTTATACATTATCATAAAATACCTTCTTAAAAAGATAGTTCTTCAGGCCCCCTTTAAATGCCTCCACCATTGGGGACTCCCTTAAAGATCTTGGCAGTAAATTCCAGAGGGCTGGGCCGGCCACCTCAAAGGAATGATCCCCTGAGGTTTTCAGCCTGGACCTCAGAATCGTCATGAAGCCTTCAGTGGAGGAGCGGAGGAAATGTTCTGGGATGGCTGGAGTTAGGAGGTCAAACAGGTAACCAGGGCCCAGGCCGTATAGGGCCTTATAGGCGAGCAAGCCCACCTTGAAGATGATCCTCCACCTGACAGGCAGCCAGTGCAGATCTTGCAGGACCGAGGTCTCATGGTAAGACTTGGGTAAGCCCACCAGCAAACCAAGCTGCCACATTCTGCACTAGCTGCAGTTGGCAGAGGGTCCCTCCATTGACCTTGAAGCACAAAGCATTACAGTAATCCAGTCTGAAAATCACAAAAGCTTGTACCAGTGATGGCAAGTCTTCAAACAGAATCAGGGGTTTGGTTTGGGTGATATTCCTTAGGTGGTAAATCCACATTTGATGACAGATGACACCTAGGCTTCCAGAGTCAATCTGTCATCAAGGATAATGCCCAAATTTTTCACCCTGGGTGAGGCCGTCAATGGGGGTGGATCCCAGAACCAAACCTGTTATTACCCCGGAAACCTTCCCATCATGCCATCAATTTATTTTTTTAACACAGCTGCTGTTTCTATGCCTCCCCCCAACAGCCCCCTTCTGCCCAACCCCCCCCCAGCTCCATCCCCCAGAATTACCAGGACTTACCTTATGCCCAACCTGGAAGTGGTGCCTGCGGGGAGTCAGGCGTCATCCTGCCACCAGGGATTTTTTACTCCTTTTTCACCCCTTTGCACCTGCCCACCATGCAATGGGTGCAACAGCTGTCTCCACCTCCGCGGAGGCAACCAAGCACCCTGGCTGCGGGCAAGCCCCACTAGCTGTGCCATTCACAGTAGACCCCCCCACCCCGAGGAAGGAGATCTGTGATGCTCAATCCTTCCCCCTCCACTGGCCCCCGAGTGACCCCAGTCCATTCCCAAACCCAGGTCACTGGCATGGCATGAAGTGTGGTGTCCAGCACCTCAACCCCTCAGCGCTACCATGCTGGTTCAATCACTAGTACTTCTGTCTTATCGGGCTTCAGCCTCAGAAAGTCAGAGGACATCCAATCCTGAATCTCAGCCAGGCATTTATTTAGCACTTCAACAACATTTTCAGTTCCAGGGGCAAATGACAAATACAGCTGGGTGTCATCTGTATAGCAGTGAAATCCCAGACTGCATTGTCTAATGAGCTCTCCCAGGGGCAGCATGTACACCGCGAGCAACATCGGTGAAAGGACTGAGCCTTCAGGTACTCCACACGATGGGGGCTTCGAGGAGGAGGAGAAATTCCTCATAACCACTCTTTGCCTCCTGTCGGAGAGATAGCACTCAAACCATTTGATGACTATTCAGGTAAGTCCAGAATACACTCTAAGGTGATCCAATAGCACAATGTGGTCCACAGTGTCAAATGCTGAGGAGAGATCGAGGAGAATGAGAACTGACCATTCTCCTCTATCCCTCTCCCTGAGGAGGTCATTCTGAAACATAGAAATATAGAAGTTGATGGCAGATAAGGACCACAAGGTCCATCTAGTCTGCTCATTTTTTCTACCTTATGAATGTGCCATAGGCCTTTACTCTGTCAATGACCTATCTATTAATTCTCATCTGTATTGCTCCCTTATGTCTATCCCATGCCTGTTTGAAGCCCTGCACTGTATTCATATCCACCACAATCTGAGGTAGGCTGTTCCATGCATCCAGCACCCTTTCTGTGAAAAAGAACTTCCTCTCATTACCCCTTAATCAGCCTCCCTCTAATCTCATGCTGTGTCCTCTTGTCCTGCTATTTTTCTTATATTGAAACATGTCAGACTCTTTCACCTTGTTAATGCCCTTAAGATGTTTAAATGTTTCGATCTATCACCTCTCTCCCTCCTTTGCTCTAGAGTATACATATTGATCTCCTTTAATCTGTCCTCATATGTTTTCTGATGCAGTCCCTGCACCATTTTGGTTGCCCTTCTCTGGACTGCCTCCATTTTGTTAATGTCCTTATGCAGTTGCGGCCTCCAGTACTGCACGTAGTACTCCAGATGGGGCCTAACCAGTGTCTTGTAAAGAGGGATTATTACCTCCCTCTTACGACTTGTAATACCCCTACTAATACACCCCAACATCCCTCTAGCCTTACCTACTGCTCTAGTGGTCTGCTTGGATGATTTCAGGTCATTTGTGATGATGATGCCCAAGTCTCTTTCTTCCCTTGTGATTGCCAGCAACTCCCCTCCCAACCTACAGGTAGCTTCAGGGTTTCTCTTCCCTATGTGCATGATCTTGCACTTCTCTGTGTTAAACCCCAGTTGCCACTCTTCCGACCATTTTGCCAGTTTTTCTAGATCTCTTG
The DNA here is from genome assembly GCA_016271365.2 of Neoceratodus forsteri. Lineage (NCBI taxonomy): Eukaryota > Metazoa > Chordata > Ceratodontiformes > Ceratodontidae > Neoceratodus > Neoceratodus forsteri. Next base: position 830,067,202 of record CM057452.1, read on the forward strand.
TCATTCTGCCCATCCCATCTGGATCATCAACTCTGTTGCAGATCTTGGTGTCATCTGAAAACAGGCAAACCTTACCCTCCAGTCCATCTGCAATGTCACTGATGAAGATATTGAAGAGGACTGGCCTCAGGACTGATTCCTGAGGTACCCCACTTGTCACTTGCATGTCTTCTGACTGTATACCGTTTACCACCACTCTCTGTTTTCTGCCTGCCAACCAGTTTGCCACCTAATTGACCAACTTCTGACCCGCCCCAAGCCCACCCAGCTTATTACTCAATCTTCTATGGGTTTTTTTATTCATTTATTTATAGAATCAGAATTACAACCTTTTGAGTCAGGGACTCATTTGCAAAAGCTCTTCATCAAAAAACAGAGAGTACAAAACACATACAAACACAGTAAACATATTATACAGAAAATTATAAGGGAATAAGTTACATATACATACATTGTTACAGTGAATGTACATGGTTACAGTGAATAAAGTCCAACACGGGGGAGACACTCTATGTAGGTCCTGTACAATGTGGTAGCTAAATTACATATATGTAAATAGATAGAGTGAAAAGAGTCCAACACAGGAGAGACATTCTATGTAGTTCCTAAACAATGTGGTAGCTAGAATTTCATAGAGCAAGCAAAAGACTACAGTATCAGTGCTGTACTACAACTAGCAGATAGCAAGTAGATGCTAAGGACAGATGAGCTGAAAGACTTGAGCAGCAGCTATGTGCAGTTACAGCTGCGAGTGGAGATGAGGTGCTGTCTGAGGGCTGATTTGAAAGGCCCTAGTCTCGGTTGAGTGGTGATAATGGGGAAGGGCATTGCTCCAGGAAGGTGCCCGATAAGGGAAGGATCTTTGTGCCAGGGATGTCCTGACCCTGGGTACTTGAAATGTGCACTTGCTAGCATTCCGGGTGGAGATAGTCAGGATGAAGGGGGTGAGAATAGTACTTAGGCCTAGAGGAGCAAGGCCTGCAACTATTTTCTTGTTTAGGAGGCAGGTATGGTAGCGCAACCTCTCCTCAAGGTTGAGAAAGTCAGCAAGGTCATATAAGGTGCATGTGTGGGTGAGTCTGCAGGAACCTGTAAGCAAACGGCAGGCTTTATTCTGGGACATTTTGATTTTATTCAGTGTGGTATTATCAGCTGCACCATACACCAGTGTGCCATAGTCAACTAGGGACAGTACAGATGAGGGCTGTGGGTGGAAGGCAGTTTTTGTGGCAGTACAGTAAGTCAAAACGAGTGTTTATGGCTGCTGCGAGGTTGCAAGTATGGTCATGAAAGGAGAGGGAAGAGTTGAAAGTGACACCCAGGTATTTGTGTGGTTTTACCTGCTCTAAAGGAAGGAGGGAGCCAGACAGGATGGTGAGTGAGGCGTCCCAAAATTTATTTTGGGAGTGTGAGAATAGCATGTGCTTTGTCTTTTTATAGATTAATTACTAGCTGTCGGTCCAGAAACCAGGATTCTGCCTGATTAAAAGAGTGTTGCAGGGCACTTTAAAGGAGGGAGGGAACCGGCCTGTTGGCGCAGCGGTTGCATTTCTGCTTGCGACGCTGGCAACCCGGGTTCGGGGAATGGACTCGGGTCGCTGGAGGGCCGGCCGTGGAGAAGAAAAGGAGCATCCCAGGATGGCTCGCCTTCTCTGGGGGAAGGGTGGGGATGCACCTCGGTGCATGCTGGCCCCTGGCGGAGGCCGGAGGCACAGCACAGACACCAGAGGTGACAATTGCTGGGGGAGTGACGGATGTTGGTGCGTGCCTTGACATCAGTGGCACGCCACTTCCCGGGGAGAAAACCAGGAAACTGCCTTGGTGGACAGGATGACAGTCCCTCTGGTCCCCGGCTGCCGCCAGGCCTCCCAACCAACACCACTGCCTCAGTGACACCTCTGGGCCAATACAGACACACTGGCCCAACCCCACCAGTGCCTTCCCCCTCGGAGGAGAGGGACCCATCCACCGAAGGGACATGCTGGGTTACCTGGGGGGGTACGATTTGAGGTGAGTGGTAGCCCAGGGATGAGGGACAGCATGCAGTCTGAGGGACATTGGAGGACCCAAAGGAGTGGCTGACCAGGGGTATCAGGAGGAGGGGAAAAAAAAAGGAGGGAGGGGGTCTGGTGGGATGTAAAAAGAACAGCATCATCCACATAAAGGAGCATTTTTTCTTCTCAGGAGCTGGGGAGTGAATTGAGATACAGACTGAAGAGCAGTGGTCCAAGAATCAAGCCTTGCGGGACACGCAAACAAACTTCTCACATTCTGGGGAGGGTATTGTTGATTTTTACACACTGTGACCAGGCAGTGAGGTAGTTGGAACAGTATCGAAAGCTTTGCTGAAGCTAAGGTAGGTGAGATCAACTGCACCCCCTTGGTCCACCACTCTGGTTACCCAGTCAAAGAAATCTATGAGATTAGTATGACAGGACCTTCCTGTTGTAAACCCATGCTGTCTTGGATCCTAGGCTCCCATGGATTCCAGGTGTTGCACTATCCTTTCCTTAAGGAGTGCCTCCATAATCTTGCCCACTACTGAGGTAAGACTGACTGGTCTGTAGTTCCCTGCCTCCTCCCTGCTGCCACTCTTGTGGTGCGGGATCACATGAGCCCTTCTCCAGTCTTCTGGGACCTCTCCTGTGCTCACAGACTCACTAAACAGTTCTGCTAATGGTTCTGCTAGTTCCACCCTTAGCTTCTTTAGTACCCTGGGATGTATGCCATCAGGTCTCATTGCCTTGTCCACCCTGAACTTAGCAAGCTCTTGTAGGACCCTTTCTTTTGTGAAGGGACTTATGCACACCTCCTCCCTGTGTCCATGGTGCTGAGCTTTGGGCTCTGCCCTAACTTCTCCTCAGTAAATACTGAGCAGAAGTATCTATTTAGGATAGATGCTTTTCCTTGGTCCTCCTCCACACAATCCCCCTTATCCCCTTTGATCTTAGCAATAACCCTCCGGACTTTCTCCTTTCACCAATGTATCTATAGAAAGTCTTGTCCCCTTGTTTTACTGTTCGCACCAGTGTTTCCTCAGTTTAGGCCTTTGCCTGCCTTACTGCCTTCCCTGCTTCCCTTATGGAAGTTTGGTAGGCCTCCTTATCTTCATTCCGCTGCATTCCCTTATATTTCCTAAAGGCCAACCTTTTGGTTCCAATCTTTTCTGCTACTGTTTTTGAGAACCAAAGTGGTTTCCTCCTTCTGTTGCTCTTGCTTTTCTTCCTAACACAATGAGATGTTGCTTCAAGTATTGCATCCTTAATGCTTGCCCACTTTGCCTGTACCCACTCACCTGTATTTCGTCTTGCCAGGGCTAGCTTAACTCTGTTGGCCATCTTATCAAAGTCAGCTCCTCTGAAGTCCCATAGTTTTGCCTTGGAATGGGATGATTTAGTTCTAGTAACCAAATTGAACCATGCCGTGTGATAGTAACTGGCCCCAGGTGACCTTCTACCTGGAGATCTGTGAACCTTTCCCCATTAGTCAGTACTAGATCCAAGATAGCCCTGTCCCTTGTGGGTTTTTGTACCAATTGTTTGAGGCACTCCCCCTGCAGGGAATCCACTATGTGACTAGTTCTGGTGGATGTGCCTGCTGGTATTGACCAATCTGTATCTGGCATGTTGAAGTCTCCCATTAGCAGAACCTCCCCTTTAACTGTCATGTTTTGTATATCTTGTAACAGTAATGTGTCTATGTCCTCCCCCTGGTCTGGAGGCCTGTAGACAACCCCAGTTCGTATGGTTGTCCCATTTCCTGTTTCCAGGGTGACCCACAGTTTCTCTGGCTCCTTATGTGTATTCTGAATTTCTATAGCTTTTATATTTTCATTGACATAAAGAGCCACAAGGGCCAATTCCCCCCCCCTTTGGCACCTCCGTCTCCTCTGAACAGTACATAGTCAGGTACTGAAGTATCCCAAGTGTGGCTACTAGTGAACCATGTCTCACTAATGGCTACAATGTCCAGTTTAGCCTCTGTTATTGTTGCTTCCGGGTCTGGAATCTTGTTTCCCAGACTGCAGGCATTTGAGTACATGATCTTCCATTGGCCAGATTTTGGTGCGTTAGTTGTTGGGTGAGGTCCGGCATTTCCCCCAATGCATTGTATGGGGAACCGGACCTTTTTCCTTACCTGATGATGCAAATGAGCAACAAACATGCTGAACTCCTGCTTGATCACTAGCTGAGGGGGGAGGGGTGTTCTTCCCATTCGATGTATTGGGTGCTACACCCCTCTCCCAATTTGCTAGTTTAAATATTCTGCAAAGTCATCAAACTTCTGCCCCAATGCACTGACTCCCTCCTTAGTCAGATGCAGTCCATCGAATTTAAAGATCTTTCGCTCCCAAAACTGTTGCCAGTTATCTACAAATTTGTGTCCTTCTTCCTGGCACCAGCCCTTGAGCCACATGTTTAGCTCCCCATCTCCCCTTCACTGATCTTCCATCCATCTGCCCCCTTCTTCCAGACCAGCAGGATCTCAGAGAAGGAGGTGCCAGGTGAAATGGATGACAGTTTGTCTCCCAGCCTGGTCAGATGTTCCTTGGTCTCCACAACTGACCGGCTGGTGAGATCGTTAGTCCCTATGTGTACTAGGACATCGATGTTTTCTCCTCCATCCTGAATGATTTTAGCAATATGGTCAGTGTCTCTCCATGCTGATGTACCTAGGAGACATCTGACCATTACCCCGGGTCGGAGGTAGGTATCAACTCCCTGAATCTTGGAGTCTCCTATGATCAATAGTGTTTTGGATTTTCTTTTTGCTTTTTTTGTTTTGGTCCCTGCACCTGAACTAATGCCATCTTATGCTATGTCTCGTTCTGAAGTCAGACCGGAATGGCTCATAGATGTCAAAAGCTGAGAGGTGCGCCTCGAGCTGCAGAGCCACTACTTTCTCAACAACCTTCCCTACAAATGGGAGGTTGGAGGTGAGTCTATAATTCGCCAGGATATCCAGGCCGAGCAATGGTTTCTTCAAAAGGGGCCTCACCAGTGCCTCCTTTAAGATGCCAGGGAAGCACTCCTTTGAGAGTGAGCACCGGATTATCCCGGCAAACACTGGAGCAATGGCCTCAGCCCCTCCCACTAGGACTGGGTCAGGCCAGGGTCCAGTTCACAGTATGTAGGCCACAGCTTCAAAATCACCTCAATGACCTCAGTCACCTCAGTTGGCCGAAATTCCTCACACACAATAGGAATGCCTCTGCTCGAACCAGGCAGACTACTGTGGAACACATTATGTCCCACTCATGAGATCCCAGTCTGAATGGAGGACATCCTGTCTGAGAAGAATAGAGCAAACTTTTCACACAACATGATAAAAAATGCTTTTTTCAGCTGCAGACAGACTGGGCATAACAGCCTGTCCATAATCTGAAATAGCTGAGCTGGTCTATTCCTGGCAGCAATCTCCCTGGACAGGAATTCTGCCTTCTTACAACTGATTGCCCCTGATAATCATTATAAGGATTTCTCAGAGCCAGTCTGTCCTCCATGGACTTGGTCCTCTGCCAGCAATACTCCAACTTCTGACCCTTGATCTTCATCTCCTTGAGCGCCCCATCAAAACATGGGGGTCTCGAGGGAGAAGACCTGGGTTGTACATGGACTGGTGCTGTGGCATTGAATGCCTTAGTAACAGCCCCATTATAGGCTGCCACCGCCTCACCCATGCCAGTCACACAGCCAGTACTCATGCCACAAAAATCTACCACAGCTAAAAGTCCTGCTGGGGACAATCCCCTTAAAGGGTGATAGCAGGTCATCTCATAAGGGGTGTGACTCTTGGTGGGGGGGCCCAGACACAAAATCCACCGTGCAGTGATCGGACCAAATGACTCGATCAATCTTGATGTCAGTAACATCAAGCCCCAGTGAGAATACCAAGTCTAAGGTGTTGCCCTGTTGGTGGGTCACAGAGGTAATTACCTGTGTCAGGCCCAGAAATGTCATCGTCTGGAGGAGTTCATAACCAAAAAGCGAGGATTCATCATCGATCCAGGTATTGAAATCACCCACAAATTAAACATCTAGGGGACTCCGACACCCTGTCAATGACAAAGTCTGTTATGTCTTGCAGGAAATTCCCCCACTCTGGAGGACGATAAATGAGGAGAATCCTGCAGCCTGCACCCAGACTCCCATGCACTGCCACACATTCAAGCAATGAGCAAGAACCCACTGAGTGCAAGGAGAAGTTCAAGCTGGATCTAAAACAGATGGCCACTCCCCCGCCCTGCATTCCCCCTCGGACATTGCATCACTGAGTACCCAGCGGGGACTGACGCCTCTAAGACTGGCCCAGCGTCGTCCCCCAACCAGGTCTCGCTAATGCAGGCTAGGCTGATGGAAGAAATCAAGTCTACCATAACTGTAGTCTTGTTCCTCATTGACCTGACATTGCATAGCACCACCTGAAGAGGACTAGCAGAGACTGCCGGCCCTCTAGTAATGGACATTGGAGGCGCAGGCTGGTCTAAGCCCTGGTAGGTCTGGCTGGCTTTCTGAATCCTACAAATAAGCATATTGCAGCCTGCATCTGCCACAAGCAGCCATGTGCTGTGGTGCCCCCCCCCACCCTGAGCACAAGGCTGCTGCAAGCCCTGTACAGTGCAACAGACCCCACTGTCACTGCAGCCTGTGTTCCTCAACTGTAACCGGTGCAACTTTTGATGCACAGTGCCCTTTGTATCAAGTCCAACTGATGCAGTCACCTTGCATCATTTTTGGGGCTTTGTGAATCGGGTCCAGTATCTTTAACCTTCGGATAGAACAAAGAGTACCTGCTCTTATCTAACAGAAGGATGAACTAATTGAATCCCTAAAAAGTGAGAAATTAGCCAGATGACTTAAAAATGACTATAACAGCTGTAACAAAACACTTACACAGATTTCTAGTTGGAGGCCCATATTCTTGGACTGTTTAGGGGAGTCAATCCAGTCAAAATATAGTGAGAGAGAATGATTACTGTATTTCCAAAATACTGACAGAAGTGATCCCTCAAAATCTGTTTTTGCTCTTTTTTTAAAAAAAGAACAATGCTTACAACAGAGATGGATTGAGACACCATACTAAATGAAGCTCAAAATACTGATTTAGTTACCAGAAAATATATATATATATATTTTTTTTTTCATTTTTGAATTATAGAATTTGTTATATGTTTATTACTTTATGGTCTTGTTGTTCTGCTTATATGGTTTCCTTTTTATTGAATATGTTTAGTAACTATATAATTAAATTCAATTTAATAAAACATTGCTTAAAAACATCTGAATAAATGAGGGTGACAACATGCTCATAGTATTGGGCACATGCTCTCTATCTCATCTAGTCAGATGGCAGTTGGTAAAGGTGGCATTAGGAGTACTACAGAGGTCACCACATCTTCAGACAACTTCATTTTTTTCTATGTCAGCACACTCAAAGGGGCAGCTGGGTGGGAAATGGGGTGCTATGTGGGTTTGGGAAGAGGGGCTTCACTACTGCAACAATGGGGATGTGTGGGAGATGAGATTCTAAGTGCACTTAGGGAATGAATAAATATTTATTATACTGGGAGCATAGGCAGAGAAGGGGAAGTTGGAGTTTTAAGTGGGTTGTGGGGGGGGGAATAAATACCAGGACCATGGGGGGAGGAAGAGGAGAATATGTGCAAATGGTTCCAGGGTTTCTTTATTTTATTTATATATATAGGCTGCTATGTTTCATGTAGTATGCTTTGTAGAAAAGTGCCAGCCTTTCTGGAGTTAGTTCATAGTCAAGGGCTTACTTTCTTGGGATTTTTCTGTGATGTGATCCTTTCATGAAAGGTAAATATTCACAGTGTTGTTGGACTTTGCTGCAAAACTATGCAAACAGTTGCTGCCCATTTACTTTGCGTACAACATCAACAAGGCTCTGTTCCTCTTTATAACCATCTTTAACAGGATTTGGGACACACATGCCCCTCTCAAGAAACTGATAGTCAAATGCCTCCACCACCCATGGATCACCACCAACTTCATTGAGATGTTCAAGTCTCGTAACCTAGCATGGGCTAACTTTAAGTCCACCCACACTTCAGCTGATTTCCAACTCTACAGGTAACTTAAGAACTCCTGCACCAAGGCAGTTCCAACAGCTAAGGCTCTTTACTACAAGACCAACCTTCTGTACAACCTAAGCTCCCCGGCCAACTTCTGCAAAGTGCTGCTCTCCTTATTCGACCCAACAGCCCAGTCCTCCCCATCCCCTCCTTCCTAGTAGATGGCTCACTGATCCCCAACCAACTAACCATTGCTTCTCTCTTCAACCATTTTTTCACCACCTGTGCCCTACCGAGCCAGCCCTGTCCTGACCTCTCTCCAGCTGCCTCATCCTCTCCTTCAGACACATTTAGCTTCCCTCCAGTCACCCCCCCAGGAAGTTCTCCAGGCTCTCACGTCCCTTAACACTTCAAAACACAGCCCCAATGGGCTAGATCCTAAATTCCTCCAACTGCCCACCGCAGCCATAACCCTCATACTTACATACCTCCTGAACCTATCCTTTTCTCTTTGCACCATCCCCCAAGCCTGGAAAATGGCCAAAGTCCTGCCGCTCCACAAAGGGGGTGATCCCTCCTCCCCTGGAAAGTACAGGCCAATCTTACTACTCCACTCCCTAGCAAAACTCCAGGAATCCCTTGTGCTCTCCAGGCATACCACCTTTCTTGACTCCTCATCCTTCGTCTCCCCCTTCCAGTCTGGCTTTAACAAGAACCACTTCATGATCTCCTCTCTCCTCTGGGTGACCGACTCCATTCTCACAGGGATGTACAAAGGACACATCACTGCAGCTATTTTCAATGACCTGGCCAAAGCATTCGACTCTGTATCCCACCAACTCCTCCTTAACCAGCTGACCTCAGCAGGTCTCTCCTTCCCCACCATAAACTGGTTCCACTCCTACCTGGTGGGCCACCTGCATTCAGTACAGGTGGGTGGCATAGTATCCCCCCTCCCTCATCCTTGGCCAATGTTCCCCCAGGTTCCATCCAGGGCAGAATACTATTTTCCATTTTTCTCAATGACCTCCCCTCAGCTTCTGTCTCCTCACACATACACATGTATGCCGACAAGATGGTAATTTGCACATCTGGTCCCTCAACCATCGCAGTTGAGGTCCCACACCAGCATGACTTTCTAAGCATGCTGCACTGGTTCCAGGCTAACCAACTCAAAATGAACACCAAAAAAACTGTATCCATGATCTTCGGCACTATCCAGAAGCTAGCTAGGCTCTCATCTTCCCCTGTCTTCTCTGTCCTTGATGGCACCCAACTTGAGGCAGTCCTAACCTTCAAATATTTGGGAGTTTTGCTGGACAGCAAACTGGACTTCTCCTCACAGATTGACCACATCCATTCCAAACTCTGCACCAAGCTTGGCATTTTATACCACAAAAGGGACAGCATCTCCCTCCCAAGCCACTGGAAGCTGGTCACCAAATTAATTCTTCCCATGTTCGATTATGCTGACATGATCTAAAGCTCTCCTCCCCTTCCAATCCTCACTCGCTAGACTGGATACCCTCTGCTATGCTTTCTGTTGTTTTGCTACTAACATGCCCCCCGCACCCATCACTGTTCACTGTATTCTATACTTTCTTTACTTCCCCTACCCTTGCACCACCAGACACAATGCTAGAGATGTTGCAAAGATTTATTCCGCCTGCAAAGTTTGTTCGAAGTCATCAAATTAACCCAATGAAAAATTTCACGAAATTGCCTTTTAATGGCAAAACATTGCATGTAACTTCAAAGTTAACTTTGACTTTTATTCCTAACTCTGAAGTTCTTGAAAAAAGGGTTTATCATGTGATTCACATCCTGCATGTCACATGGGAAGCCCCAGGCAGGCAGGAATCAGTGTAATTTTGCCTTTCAGAGCTGAGAGAAGCAGCAGACAGCAGCAGATCTCATAGCTATCTAGCAAACCAACCCTATTTGAAATATTTAATTTTGTACATTTTCTAATATTATTTTAATCTTCCAATGTCTGTCATTTATTTATCTTTATTTTGCACTGAAACAATTTGTTGGTGTACATTTGTTTTGGTTAATGTGTGTGTGTGTGTGTGTGTGTGTGTGTGTGTGGTCTCTTTTTTCTCATTTTCTTAAGTTTTTTTTTGTTTTAAATGGAGAGAAGTGGGAAGAAGACCAGGAAGGGTGGGGTGGCTAGGATTAGGATCAACAGGAGAGCATTTGAGAGATGAGAGAGTGAGCACCCCCTCCCCAAGATCAGGATGGGAGTTCCGCTGCTCCATTGCAGCAGGAGCAACAGGATCCACAGGCTCCCCTCCCCAGCAGGAGCCCATGGAGTCTACCCCAGTCCCAAGTCCCAATATTGTCAGTGCCACCCCCAGAAGCCCAACCACTGCTGGCAATGTCCAGCACCCTGCCATCACAGCATCTGGATCTCCCCCCTTCCCTGCGCGATCTGTTGTGTGGGAGTTCTTTGATGTAGATCCTGCAGATGAAATGGTGGCCATCTGCAAGGTCTGTGGTCGCACTGTAAGGTGAGAGAAACAAGGCAGCTGCCTTGCAATCGGTGGCCCATGGAAACACCTCTGGATCCATCACCTGGCAGAGTGGCAGGCGAAGAAGCGTAAGGTGGGTGGAGCACATGGTGGTGGTGGTGAAGGAGAGCAGCAGAAGGTGGTCCATCATGCTGCTGTGAGTCAGCATGGCAGCCTTAGGGAGGAAACCAGCAGTTGTCAGCCACAGACAAGACAGCAAGCAGCAGCAACAGCAGGTGATGTGGACCCCACAGCACCTGTTAAACAGAGGGACATAGTGGTACTGTGGGATGAGGTGCAACAGTTGCGCCAGGACTTCAGTCAGTTTTAGCAGGAAGTGAGAGATTGGCTGGACAACGTTATTTCCATTCATGAGAAACATAGAAACATAGACTTTGACGGCAGATAAGGACCACTTGGCCCACCCAGTCTGCCCATTTCCCTACCTACTGGATAAGCTTCAGATTCTAGTTAACCAATACCCTACTTCCTGCAACCCCCCAATATAATTGCCTTGTGTCTGTCCCATGCATGTTTGAATTCCCCCACTGTTTTAGACCCAACGACCTCCTCAGGAAGGCTGTTCCATGTATCCACCACTCTCTCCGTGAAAAAATTTCCTCACATTACCCCTGAGCCGTCCCCCTCTATCTTTAAATTGTGCCCTTGTTCTTACACATCTCTTTTTCTGAAAGATGCTACCCCTGGACTTTGATGATTCCCTTGAGGTACTTGAACATTTCTATCATGTCCCCCGTCCTCCATTCATCAACAGTATACATATTAAGCTCTCTCAGTCTCTCTTCATATGGTTTCTGCTGCAGACCCTGCACCATTTAGTTGCCCCTCCTCTGGACTGCTTCATCCTGTCTATGTCCTTGTGTAGATGGGGTCTCCAAAACTGCACACAGTACTCAGGTGGGGTCTCACCAACTGTCTGTACAGAGGATAACCACTTCCCTTTTTCTACTTGTGATGCCCCTTCCTATGCATCCCAGTATCCCCCTGGCTCTCCTTACTGACTTTTCACATTGCTTACCTACCTTTAGGTCATCTGATATGACTACCCCCAGGTCCCTTTCCATTTTTGTTGTTGTTAGAACCTCCCCTGCTATTGTGTACTCTTCTCCTGGGTTTTTGTTTCCCAGGTGCATTATTTTGCACTTCTTTGCATTGAATCTAAGTTGCCATATGTCTGACCATTCCTCCAACCTTGCCAAGTCCTTTCTCATCTTTTCTACCCCACCTTGTGTATCAACTCTGTTACAGATCTTTGTGTCATCTGCAAAGAGGCATACCTTTCCCTCCAGACCCTCTGCAATGTCACCTATAAAGATGTTAAAGAGGACTGGACCAGTACTGAGCCCTGAGGTACTCCACTAGTAACCCCTTTCTTCGAATGTGTTCCATTCCTATACCTTCTGTGTCCTGTTGTGCAGCCAGTTTGCTACCCAGGCTACCACCCTGGGACCCACTCCCAGGCTGGCTAACTTGATTATTAATCTTTTGTGCGGGACTGTGTCAAATGCCTTGCTAAAGTCTAGGTAGGCCATATCCAGAGCCCCCCCCGGTCTATTACTTTAGTCACCCAGTCAAAGAAATCAATTAGATTCATCTGACATGACCTTCGTGCTGTAAATCCATGCTGCTTTGGGTCCTGTGCCCCACTGGCCTCTAAGTACTCAACAATTCTTTCTTTCAGAAGTGATTCCATCATTTTCCCTACCACTGAGGTCAAACTTACAGGTCTGTAGTTTCCTGTTTCTGCCTTGCTCCCACTTTTGTGAAGGGGAATCACATCTGCCCTCTTCCAGTCCTCAGGTACTGCCCCATCCTGCCATGATCTGTTAAAAAGCATGGTCAGTGGTGTCACTAGGCCCTCCCTTAGTTCTTTTAGGATTCTGGGGTGAATCCCGTCAGGCCCCATTGCTTTGTCCTCCTTGAGTTTTAGGAGTTCTTTCAGGACTCTTTCTTCTGTGAATGGACTGGTGTCAACCCCCTACCCAGAGTGATTCTATTGTCTGGTTTAGGTAACTCCTCCTCATCTTCTTTTGTGAATACTGAGCAAAAGTATTCATTCAGTATCTCTGCCTTTTCACTGTCTCCCTCTGCCCACCTCCCCTCTCATTTATTAATCTTCACTATCCCTCCCTTAACCTTTCTATGCTCCCTAATGTACCTATAAAAGGTTTTATCCCCCTTCTTAACTGAGTTGGCTATTTTTTCCTCGGTTTGGGCCTTTGCTAGTCTGACTGCCTTCCCCACTTCTTTCTGCTTTAATTGATACAGTTCCCTGTCGTGCTCCTTCTGTGATTCCTTATACTTTTTGAATGCAGCCTTTTTCTCCTTGACCTTCCCTGCCACCTCTTTTGAGAACCATAGTGGTTTTTTACTCGCTTTGTTTTCTTCATTTGTTTCACACAAAGGCTTGTTGCCTCTATGATGGCAGTTTTGATTTTTCTCCATTGTTCTTCCACCCCTCCTTTTTGGTCATTTGCTAGTGCATTTTTCAGGTATTCACCCATTTTGCCAAAGTCAGCCCTTCTAAAGTCCAATATCCTTGTTTTTGTATGGCTTATCTCCATGGTTGTGCTCATTGTGAATCACACTGTGCAGTGGTCGCTTGTTCCCAGATGTCTACTAATTCTAAATTTGTGATCCTCTCTCCATTTGAGAGTACCAGGTCTAGTATTGCTCCCTCCAGAGTGGGTTCCAACACTAGCTGCCTAAGGCCTGCCCCCTGCAGGGCATCGAGAATGACCCTGCTCTTGGATGTGGCTGCAGTACATGTTATCCAGTTGTCATCTGGCATATTCAGGTCCCCCATCAACAGTATCTCCCCTTTTTCAGCTATTTTGAGAATGTCCGCTATCATTTTGTTTTCCATTTCCTCCCCTTGAGAGGGGGGTCTGTATACAACCCCTGTGCGGATTGTGATGCCATTCCCTGTCTCCAAGGTGACCCAGAGTGCCTGTTGTCCTCCCCCTTTACTTTTTAGTTCTGTAGCTTTGATCCATTCCCTTATGTATAGAGCTACTCCACCTCCTCTTTTACCTTCCCTGACCCTTCTGTAGATTGTGTACCCTGGTATGTTGACATCCCAGTCATGGTTCTCGGTGTACCATGTTTCCGTTACTGCCACAATATCCAATTGTTCATCTTCCATCAGGGTTACTAGCTCAGGAAGCTTGTTTCCCAGACTACGGGCATTGGTACTTACTGCCCTCCATTTAATATTGGCTTTATCCTTTTTTCCCCCATCTCTGCTCTTACTGTCCTTGTCTATTTTTCCATTTACCCCTGTTCTGCCCTGTGTTGAGCTCTGTACCTCAGTGTTTACCTTACTACCTGCCATGTTTTGTGGGGGGAGGCTTGAAATTTCCTGCCTTTTATCAGCACCCCCCCCTTTGGCTAGTTTACAAGCTTGCCAAGAAAGGTTCTCAATGTCCTGTCTGAGCTGTGTGGTGGTGGTGGTGGTGGTCCTGGCACAGCTAGTGGCAGCAGTGGTGCTGTGTGATGAATCTATCAGCGTGACTGGTGTTATTATGACTCTTGTTTTTGTGTCATTGGCAATTTAATTATAAGTTTGTTTATTATTTTCATGTTGTGTCCCTATTCCCCCCAGTTGTGTACACTCTTTCCCCCAAAATTAAATATAAAAACTTATAAAAAAAATTATTTTCTCTCTATAATTAGTCTCTATCCTTTTTATGTTTGCTTGCATGCATGTGCAAGAAACATAGTGCGGTGATCCAAAATGCAGTGCTGTACAGTTGAAAGAGAGAGAGAGCACCGCTTCAGTGAGCAACAATCCCCCTCCCAACACACATGCACGCATGCATATTGCATGCTCATGTGCTCCACCCCCCTCATGCACATACTGTATAGCCGACAGGTGCCCAATCCCCATTGGCTTCACCCCCAAAAAAAGCTGTGCAGGTGCCACGCTGGGAGCCCACCCCAGCGTGGCAAGGGATGTTATAGCCCGGCGGGGTGCCCAATCCCCATCCCGGCTCCCTCCCTCCCAAAAGCTTGCAAGGTGCCAGAGCCTACCCCAGTGTGGCAAAGCTTTTTTAGGCTGACGGGTGCCTAATCCCCCGCTGGCTCCAGCCCCCAAACAGTCTTTCCAGCTGCCACGCTGGGAGCCCACCCCAGCGCGGCAAACATCCCGTGTCGTCTTAATAACAAAAAAAAAAACTATAAATAAAAAAACGGTCCCTCTCAGTCTCCCTGCACCCACACACTGCACACCCTGCCTCCCCACACATCCTCCTCACCCTATACTTACCTCCGGAGTCCAGCTCAACGATCTTCGGTGGACTGGAAACACGTCTGCACTCTTCAAAGCCAACTGCGAACTGAAGAAATGCCGGTAACCTGTTCAATGTAATAAATAGGGTTTTTCCAACTTTGCTGCATATCTCAGGCATTTTTTGGAATTTTGGCACCAAATTTTCAACATGGGGTTTTTGGGACCCCTCCTCATGAATTCTGTCACTGTCATGGTGTTAATTGGGCCCGAAGGGTGCTTTCACAGTCACTGCGCAAAATCACCTTTCAGGAATGATTAACAAAATGACAGTGCCAGTGTTCATAAGGTGGGATCTCAAAAAGCCTATGTTGAAAATTTGGTGAAAAAATTCCTAAAAATGACTGTTTTACGAGTGTACATTGCGAGTTCCCACAAAGATGCTCGTAAGTTCACAAATTTTTTATATTTGCACTCTGGATTTTCAACATTGCCATTTTACCACACCTCCTTATGAGCAGTACAGCTATCATTTTTCACATCTCGATGAAAATGTGTTTCTGCGCATCTAGCGCACAATGGCACAGTCGGTGTGCAAAATCAATGTATGGGACAAATTAAGAAAATCACAGTGACACTCTTTGTGAGCAGAGGTCTTAAAAAGGCTACGTTGAAAATTTGGTGAAAAAATTCCTACAAATGACTGATTCACGAGCATGCGTTGCGGAGTTCCTACGCATGCTCGTAAGTTCGCAAATTTTTAATATTTGCACTCTGGATTTTCAACATTGTCATTTTACCACACCTTCTTATAAGCAGTACAGCTGTCATTTTTCACATCTTGCCAAAAATGTGTTTTCACGCATGTAGCGCACAATGGCGCAGTCGGTGTGTGCAATCAATGTTTAGGACACATTAAGAAAATCACAGTGACACTGTTCATTAGCAGAGGTCTTAAAATGGCTATGTTGAAAATTTGGTGAAAAAATTCCCAAAAATGACTGCTTTAGGAGCGAACGTTGCGCAGTTCCTACACACGCTCGCAAGTTTGCGAATTTTTTATATTTGCATGGCAGGTTTTCAACAGTGCCACTTTACCACACTTCCTGATGAGCAGTACAGCTGCCATTTTTCACATCTCACCCAAAATGTGTTTCCGCACATGTAGCGCACAATGGTGCAGTTGGTGTGCAAAAGCAATGTTTGGGACAGACTAAGAAAATCACAGTGACACCGGTCATGAGCAGAGGTCTTAAAATGGCTATGTTGAAAATTTGGTGACAAAAGTCCATAAAATGACTGTGTTATGAGTGAGCATTGCACAGTTTCCATGCACCCTTGTAAGTTCATGAATTTGTAATATTTTCAGTCCAGATTTTCACCAGTGGCATTTTTCCACACTTCCTTATGAACAGTACAGCTGTCATTTTTCACAACATGGCCAAAATGTGTTTTCACACTTTCAGCACAGAAATGCATGGTCGCTGTGGGAAGTCATTGTTCGGGACAGATAAAGAAAATTACAGTGACAATGTTCATGATCGGAGGTTCCAAAATGCCTGTGTTGACAATCTGCTGTAAAAAATCCCCAACTAATTACATTACGGGTGTGTGTTGCACAGTTTCTATGCACGCTCGTGACTTCATCAGTTTTTTCAATATTTTCACTGCAGATTTTTAACATTGCCATATTTTACACCTCCCCATGAACAGTACAGCTGTCCTTTTTTACATCTTGTTTGGAATGTGTATCTGCACCTGTGGTGACAAATGCCATAGTCGCTGTGCAAAAGCAGCTTTCGGCTAACAAACTGATATTGTCACTGTTCATGAGGTGGGGGTCACAAAAAACCCATGTTGAAAATTTGGAGGGAAAATACCAACGAATGGCTGAGGTGTTAGGGTTTCTGACCATAACGCCCCACCCTGTAGAGAATGACAGGCATCAGGGCTGTGACTTGGGATTGTTGCCTGCAGTGCTCATACCATTCCACCCTCACCCACACCCTGCAGCCACTGAGAGGCATTGAGGTGTGCCTTGGACTCTTCGGCCCCAAAGTTCACCCCATTCTCCTATACCGCACCCATCTCACCATATTTCCAGATGGAATGGGGTGCACTTAACGGCCAAAGACCCCAAGGCACACCGTGACACTTGTCGGTGTCTGCAGGGTAGGTTGTGGTGAAATGGCATGGCTGTTATGCCTGACAACCCAAAGGCACACCCCAATGCCTGTCAGTCTCTGCAGCATGCTGGTGGGGTTGGTTTCAGTTCAGTACTTCATTGCCATTCCTATTTTGCAGCTCTGTAACTCCTACACTACTAATGCCAATGCCAGCAAGCAAACATTCGGCATTGACAAATGCTTGTTTTAATTACTGTCAAATGTTTATTTCTACATGTTTTTGTGTTACTGTTATAAGTTGTCGAGGTCCATATTTCATTCCATCCTTTCACTTGTTCACTCCCTTAATTTTATCCCCATGTACAGTTAAGCATTTGCCTTTCTGTGATGACCATGGCCTGTCCCTTTCCTATTCTGTGTTTTCTTTAAAGGAAATGTCTAAGATTTTGGTAATGGCATTTTAAATACAGTAGCTCATTACCTTCTTCTAGGGATAGCCATTTGAGCACAGAAAAGAATGTTTTCCTTAAGTCAACTATGGGAGGGAAGTGATCAAAAATTGTGCTGAACAGATGGCCAGGCAACCCCATTCAGTTGCTGACCTGCCTGCCCCATTCCCATGCTCAGGCAGTTTGTGATGTCTAACCAGGCAGAACATAGGAATGTGCCACATAGAAGTCAATGGATGAAATTTTCAAAACAGTTTTATGTATGTTAAAGCAACCTTTGTTATAAATAAAAGTCATTGCTCAATAATAGGGCCCCTGTTAGTTGGGCAGTGACTTTTATTTACATCAGAGGTTCCTTTAGTATATACTGCATCAAACAGTTCAGAAAATGTCCTCCTTTGACTTCCATATGTCACACCCCCTCCCATTGCCTGGTTAGACATCACAAAACATCTGAATGAGGGGATCAGCTGGGACCGTATGACCAGGAAGTGAAAGAGTTCAAATGGCTATTGGCTCAGCACAGTTTTCAAACTGCTCCGTTCTGTACTGGATTTAATGAAAAAAATTCATTTCTGGGCTCAACTGAGTGTTGCTAGCATAAGGTAATGAGCTAATGTATTTTAAAAGCCATTACCAAAATCTTAGACGTTCTCTTTAATCTTTACACATGAACCCCTTTCCTTCCTTTTGTTTGTAATGATTCATGTCTCCTCTCGCCATCCACAAATGTCAAGTACTATACAGAGTAATTGCAAGGGAAGATAAACATGATTCTGGTAGTTATGTGTTGAGGGCCTGCCACCACCACCACTGCTGCCATCTCTATGCCAGTCAGACATGAAACATTGTGTCCCTAGAGAGAAACCACTTTCCCTAGGTAAATACTGTTCCTACACACACCAGACAAGACATTGAAAATCACATGAAAAATTGCAAGAGAAAATAAACATGATTCTGGCAGTTATGGGTTGAGAGCCTGCCACCACCTCCATACCACCACTGCTGCCACCTCTATGTCAGTCAGATGTGAAAAGTTGCAACCCCAGAGAGAAACCTCTTTCCTGCTGCCAAATGCTGCTGTTGCACCACCCATAGAAGTTGGGAAAACAACATTAGAAAAACTGAAGAAAAGTTAAACACTGCTGCATGGTTGTGCAAGGCTGAGCTTCTATCATCCCACCCCAGTAATGCAACACAAACATCAAGTTACTGTGTTGACAGTGAGAATGGAGGGCATAGCTGAAGGAAAGGGGTGCTTTGCTGCTGCTGCAATATGGACTCCAGCTCGCTGTGGAATTGTAACTATGATGCTGACAAATAGTGCAATGGTAAGTATTTCTTTATTTCTTTATAATGGGGGTGGGGGTTACTGGTACCCGGTCAAAGGCTAATATGTTCGTACTGCTCTTTCATTCATTTTCAGTTATGGGTGCTGATGACATCATACTGCTGCTGATGGACAGATACAACAAAGATGTTGTTTTAATTCACAACATTTGCCAACCAAGAAGGTGAGTATTTTTGTGCGGTGGGGACCTTGCTTCTGTGCCATTGATACATCGATTGTAAATCACTGTTGCTGTTCTTCTTCATTACGGGTATTCCTTGTGCCTGTAATTTTTGCTAGTGAGGGACTAGATTCCACAAGCAAATGATGATGAGTGACTAACCCAGGGCCATGATGAGTACCATCCAGCTGTATCCGTGGTATTGCACATGGCAAGGTAATTATTATTTCATTAACCTTTGATGGAGTTGGGGCTTTTCCAATGTAAATTGTACCTGATGCAATAATCAATATTCCCTGTTGCTGTTGTTATCATTTCAGGTACGGTACTTTCCAGACTGTGTCTGCGCTGCTGCCTGCTGCTGCTGGATACTTGAGTTGACACAACTTAGAAGATGGAGATGGCTTGCCTGATGATGCACCTGATGGTGAGCCAAACAACTTGCCTCATCGTTGTGCCATTAATGGGGTGCTCTTTGACAGGGGATTGCCAATGGTACTCTCAGGTGCTGCATGACACACCTCAGTGCCTTTTTTGTTTTTCATGACTGGGGTAACGATCACACTTTGACTTGGGGTAGTGGTTCTGCTGCTAAGACCACTACTTGGCCCACTTCCAGAATCCTCCTCATCCAGTATCACATACATGTCCTTCTCCGCACCTCCATCTCCCTCATATAGTGCCAGGTGTATTTGGCTTACATTGCCTGATGATTTGGACAGACCAGAACCACTGGCACTGGCTGCCTTCTGGTGCTGATGCCACCAAATTGGGTGCATGTTTTTAAGGTGTATATGTTGCCCATCTGTGCCGAGGAGACTACCCTTCTTACCCCTACTTACTCGGGTTTGACACAGTTGGCAAATTGCCACTGTCACATCAGATGGGTCCAGTACATAAAAATCCCACACTAGGGATTTATGGGGCCTTGTATTTACTTGGTGCCAAGATGACCGGGATAGCAAAGGAGAAGATTTGCTCTTTGTTTAGTTGTGGGGTGACTGGAAAATGGGAGAAACAGTGCTAGGGGGTCCTTTTCTGTGGTGGTTATAGCAGTTAAGGCAACAGGAAAAACACATTCTGTGGCACCATGTTTTGCCCTTTTTTCTTTCAGGGTCTCATGAGGGATTCGCGTCATCTGAAACATCATCCGCATCATAGTCTGCAAAAAACTGGCATTCTCATCCTCCTCTGCAGATCTGTCTTCCTCAGTTGCAACAGGCTCTGTGACAGGCACAGGTACCTCCTATTCATGACTGGCATCCTCATGTTGCTCCACATGTACCACCTCACCCTCACTCACTGCCACTGGACACACATTATCAGTCTCTGCCTCCAACCCACCATCACCAACAGCACCACTTTCAAATTGCACTTCAAAACCAACCGTCTCTATGCCCATAGTTGTTTACTTGGTGGTGGTACTGCTGCTTTCTGTCGCTGTGTCACTTGCCATTGACACATCTATCACCATGTCTGCCACAGATTCGGCAGAGAAAAACTTAGAGGCAGGAAAGCCAACACCAGGGCAAAATATGTTGCTACTTCTGACTGCCACAGAGTCATCTGAATGCTGTCTCTCTGCTCTCACTGACACATTTTTGGTTCCTGCACCACTATTAGGGACCACAAATTGAGCAATGTTCTTTGTGGCTGCTCCACGGCCTCTCCCTTTAGTTGCCCTTTTTGTCCCAGTCATTCTCAGTGCATGCAGGGACACAGCTGTCAATCTGGTTAAATTGCAGTCAGGAGGACAGTGATATTTTCTAAATAAGGTGTGCAGGCAGGGATACAAAAATCACTCTGGTTAAATCACAGTAAGGAGGACAGTGATTTTTTTTCTACATAAAGGTGTGCCAGCAGGGACACAACAATCATTCTGGTTAAATCGCAGTCAGGAGGACAGTGATTTTTTTTTCCTAGCACAGCTGTGCACACAGGGACACACAACAATCACTCTGGCTAAATCACAGTCAGGAGGACATTGATTTTTTTTTTCCTAGCACAGGAATGCACACAGGGACACACAACAATCTCTCTGGCTAAATTTACAGTGAGGAGGACAGTGATTTGTTTCCTAGCACAAGTGTGTACACAGAAACACAGAACGATCACTCTGGTTAAATTCCTACAGTCAGGAGGACAGTGATTTTTTTTCTAAATAAAGGTGTGCAAGCAGGGACACAACAATCACTCTGGCTAAATTTGCAGTCAGGAGGACAGTGATTTTTTTTCCTAGCACAGGTGTGCATGCAAGAACACACAGCAATCACTCTGGTTAAATCTTCGCAGTCAGGAGGACAGTGATTTTTTTTTCTAAATAAAAGTGCGCAGGCAGGGACACAACAATCACTCTGGTTAAATCGCAGTCAGGAGTACAGCAATTTTTTTTCCTAGCACAGGTATGCATGCAGGGACACACAACAATCACTCTGGCTAAATTCACAGTCAGGAGTACAGTGATTTTTTTTCCTAGGACAGGTGTACATGCAGGGACACACAACAATCACTCTGGTTAAATCTTTAGTCACTAAGACAGTGATTTTATTTCTAAATAAAAGTGTGCAGGCAGGGCAACAACAATTACTCTGGCTAAATTTACAGTCAGGAGGACAGTGATTTGTTCCCTATCACAGATGTGCACACAGAAACACACAACAATCACTCCGGTTAAATCTTCACAGTCAAGAGGACAGTGATTTTTTTTTCTAAATAAAGCTGTGCAAGCAGGGACACAACAATCACTCTGGTTAAATCACTGTCAGGAGGACAGTGATTTTATTTCTAAATAAAGGTGTGCCGGCAGGGACACAACAATCACTCTGGCTAAATTCGCAGTCAGGAGGACATTGATTTTTTTGCTAGTGCAGGTGTGCATACAGGGATACACCAATCACTCTGGTTAAATCTTCACAGTCAGGAGGACAGTGATTTTTTTTCTAAATAAAGGTGTGCCAGTAGGGACACAACAGTCACTCTAGTTAAATCGCAGTCAAGAAGACAGTGAGTTTTCTTCCTAACTCAGATGTGCATGCAGGGACACACAACAATCACTCTGGTTAAATCGTAGTCAGGAGAACAGTGGGTTTTTTTTCTAAATAAGGTGTGCAGGCAGGGACACAACAATCGCTCTGGTTGAATCACAGTCAGGAGGACAGTGATTTTTTTTCCTAGCACAGGTGTGCACGCAGGCACACGCAACAATCACTGTGGTTAAATTTGCAGTCAGGAGGACAGTGATTTTTTTTCCTAGCATAGGTGTGCACAAAGGGACACACAACAATCACTCTGGTTAAATCTTCACAATCAGGAGACAGTGATTTTGTTTCTAAATATAGGTGTGCTGGCAGGGGCACAACAGTCACTCTGGTTAAATCGCAGTCAGAAGGACAGTGATTTTTTTCCTAGCACAGGTGTGCATGCAGGGACACACAACAATCACTCTGGTTAAATTTTTGCAGTCAGGAGGACAGTGACTTTTTTACCTAGCACAGGTGTGCATGCAGGGACACACAACAATCACTCTGGTTAAATCTTCGCAGTCAGGAGGACAGTGATTTTTTTCTAAATAAAGGTGTGCCGGCAGGGACACAACAATCACTCTGGTTAAATCACAGTCAGGAGGACAGTGATTTTTTTTTCTTAAAAAAAGACAGGGCACTGACCCACTGATTTGGTTCTAAAGACAAGTGTGTCTTCTAAATTGCTCCTACTTTCCCCCAGACAAGTCACCAAACCACTGCTTCTCTATTAACAGAAAACTAAATACTTTAAGTAAAGAATACAGGAGAAAATCAACACAAAAAAGTATTATGTGTGCAAAGGGCACTCACGAATACAGTGTTGAAGCCATTTGACCACCAAAATGCTCTTTTATATAATGTTTTTAGAGTTTGACTCTAAGCTATGACTCTAAGCTACAAGTACAGGTTCTGCTCTCTAAGTCTCTCTCCAGCACACTACACTCACAGAATGACCAAACTAGCTTCTTATTGGCTATTCAGCAACATGTGACCTCATATCCCATAGTACATTGCAAACTTTGCTTCTTATGCTGAACTTCAATAGCAAAGTTCCAGCTTTGCAGATCTGGGACACTTCTACTGTTAGATTTAATGTGTTTTGAAGTTTTTGACTTTGAAATTTATAACTCCACCAATAGTCTTCAAAGTTGTACTTCAAAGTGCGGAAAACTTCATGGAAAAGCAGAAATGTGCAAATATTTATGGTGATGAATTTTCCCAACTTCGCACACCTCTACTCATTGCACTTTAAAAGTTGCATAATCAGTCAGAATATGGCAATTCTTCATCCTCACAAGATCATGCTAGACATGCGTGTTAACCATACAATCCTTCATACTACTACAAAAACAGTTTGGTGCAGCACTATTAGACATGTCATTCACGATTAAATTCAAAAAGCCTAAATGTGTAATTCTCTTATTGAGATTAAACATTCAAGTGTGATAGTACTTATCCATTTTCTAATATTTCTGTGATGTTATTAATATTAATTTTAATTTTCTAGCTGCAGACATAAGCCCAGATATTCAAAACGGCTGCGCATGGCACAACAGTGTTGTGCCATGTGCAACCCGCAATGCACCCGCGTACGATGTTCAAAAGGGAAAAGTGCGCTTCAGCACAAACCTGATGCACCAGAGAGCACATCAGTAATGTATGCAGGTGTAGGTGAAGTATGCCTTACGCATACCTGCACAGCCCGGATATTCAGCCCGGATGCAGAGCCATGCATGCGCAACCCCTACCTGCGCCAGTACAAAGTTGATCCCAAAAAAAAGGAACAACTGATGGCCACCCACAGGTGAGCTGCCACATTGCAGGGTGCAACACGGCAGCTATCACCTGTGGGTGGCCACCCTAGCTCCGGCTGCACCTGGCGGCACCCCCCCATGCTCAATTGCAGGCATTAGTAATAAAAAAGATAATAAATCTGTCCAATATACCTTGTGGCCCAGTGGACCGCTGCCTGCCCGATCATGGGCATTTGTTAAAAAAAAGATATTCCATCCAACATCCCTGGTGGTCCAGTGGACCGCTGCCTGCCCGATCGTGGGCATTAGTAATAAAAAAGAAATAAATGTCCAATATCCCTGGTGGTCCAGTGGACCGCTATCTGCCCAATCACGGGCATTAGTAATAAAAAAGAAATAAATTTCCAATATCCCTGGTGGTCCAGTGGACCGCTATCTGCCCGATCGCGGGTATTTGTAAAAAAAATATGTCCAATATCCTGATGGTCTGGTTACCCCCTCACCCGCCCACTGGGCCCCACCGCCCTGCTTCCCAGTCAGTTGGCAGGCGGCAGCACCCCACCACCTGCCACCCGCCACCGCGCGATTGACACTATCGGGAGTTAGGCGTCCATTGGTCCATTAGCATGAGCCAATCGGGCGTGTACCATACATATACACATTCCAGATATGTGAATGATCCCATTCACATATCTGGAATGTGTAGTACGGTGTATGGGCTATACCATTGATCTCGTCCAGGACCAATGGTCATACAGCCCTACTGATGGTGTCAGTCGGTGGGCGTGGGGCGGCAGGCATGGGTGCTGCCACACCACCGCTGACTCAGGGAGGAAGCGGGGTGGTGGGGCTCAGTGGGCGGTGGGGAGAGGGACCACTAGACCACCAGGGAGGGATACTGGACATATTTTTTTTTTTTCACAAATGTCCTCAATCGGGCAGATAGCGGTCCACTGGACCACCAGGGATATTGGACATTTATTTCTTTATTATTACTAATGCCCATGATCGGGCAGATAGCAGTCCACAGGATCACCAGGGATACTGGACATTCATTTCTTTATTATTACTAATGCCTGCGATCGGGCAGATAGTGGTCCACTGGACCACCAAGGATATTGGACATTTATTTCTTTATTATTACTAATGCCCACGATCGGGCAAATAGCAGTCCACTGGACCACCAGGGATATTGGACATTTATTTCTTTATTATTACTAATGCCCGCGATCAGGCAGATAGCGGTCCACTAGACCACCTGGGATATTGGACGGAATAGCTTTTTTTTTTACTACTGCCCGCGATTGAGCTGTGGAGCACATTGCCGGCTGCAGGGGGCATTGGTCCCTGACGGCTGCTGCCTGGCGGGGTGCCAGGCGCAAGTCATCGGGGATCAGCGTACCTGCATGCAAATGGGGCTATAATGACATGCAAATGGCCCCATTTGCACCTTGCATATATTATGGCCCATTTGTATGTCAAGTTTTTTTTTTTTTTTTGCTAAACACATCTTTATTCATTTTCCAGACAAAGGACAAACATACAGAAACCTGGGAACCCAAGGGTACACAGTCCAAAACTGACTGTGTAAACTATATACCATACAACCATTTGCATGTCAAGTTTTGAATATTGTGGTTGCTGTGCATAGCACAATGGAACTTGCGCTAGCGCATCCCCATGCTCCACTCTGGCCACTTGCGCTGGCACAGTGCCACTGCGCCATGCACACTGTGGGTGGCCAGGGTGCAATATTCAACGCTGCTGAGCCATGGTGCAGCTCCATTGAATATCGCCCAGTCCACACCCCTGCGCAGCCAAGTTGAGCTGCGCCCAAGCTTGCGCCACAGCCTGGCGCAGTTTGAATATCTGGGCCATAGTATATATGTTTTCAACAAATTAAGTTACTGATTAGTTCCAAACCTATAAGGGATAAAGTGCCAGTCTCAGCATGTAAGTGGGCTACGGCAGTATGTTTGCCATCCCCTAACATGAAACATAGAAATTAATTCTGTAATACCTGCAGGTTTGTTCAATTCCAATATGTGTCCCACATTTTGGCTCCATATAAAACACTTCTTGTAATTTTGGAGTAGAAAATTGTTTTCATTGTTTTGAAAGAGTCACCTCCATATTTTAGTGCAAATCCAAATTATCATTCCAGCTTGAATTACTTCACAGTGTAACTCCCAAGTATGCATAGTTTAAACTACCTCCATCATTTCATATATTTATAACCCAAGACTGATTTGTTTTTATTTATTGAAAGAATAGACATTACCTTAGTATTTAGAATATTAATGTTTAGATTCAAACAGGATAATAACCAAGAAAAAATCTAATGAGTACTGTAACCCCAAAGGAGTATATGAGATGAGTACTGCATCATTTGTATAAAGTAACAGTGAAGCTAGTGTACCACAAATTTTCAGGACAAAACACTCATTATACAACATTGGGTCTACAATGCAATTTACATAAATGACCAAAATGCTGTGCTAATTTGGGAAGGGTTTCGATAGCAGGAGGAAAGAGGTAATACTAGCTCGCTAAAGATCACTGGTGAGACTCCATCTGGAATACTGTGCCCAGTTCTGGAGTCCATACCTGCAGAAAGACAGAGACAGGCTGGAGACAGGGCAACATAGAGTAAAAAAAGCAATTCTGTGCCAGCACAACAGATGCCATGAGGATCAGCTTAGGGCACTAAAAATGGGTTCCATATCATAAGAGCAAACGCAAAAGAGCGAACGCTATTATGGTAAGTGTATATCGCAGAAAAGCAATTCAGCGATATACACAAAATGTCAACACTACATCTGGCCAGTAGTTTTCAATGTTTATGGAGGGGGGCTGTGCTCCCCCCCCCCCACACACACACCCCTACTGAAGGATTTTCAACTCCAGGGGAGTGCATGTCAGGGAAGGGGTGAGACTCCCAAAATAAATAATAAATAAAAAAAAAAAATAGCTGCAGGTAGTGGCAAAATATTTCTCCCCCTCCCATCCCCGAACCCAGAACTTCCTATGCTGGAGCCAGCCACCCTCAGCACCACACCACACGAGCTGTCTCAGCAGCACCAGGAACACTGCCCCACAGAAACCCTCTCTCCGGTCCCTCCCTTTCCCCTCCCCTCACTATTCATGCCTTCCAGTCGCCCTTCTGCATGGTCGCCATCAACCAGGTTGCTACCCTTGCAGGGTAGCCATTGACCATTTTGCTGAATATGACTCGCTCATTTGTGGGTCTCTCATATGTGATCACCCTTCTGACGTGATATCCTAAAAATGTACTCGCTGGAGGCCAAAAGGGAGAGGAGCAACATGAGAGAGACCTTTACATTCCTAAAAGGAATAAACAAGGTAAACTGTGAGGAACTGTTGAACAGGAATAGCAGATGAATAACAAGAAGGCATGAATGGAAGCTGACAGGGAAGGGATTAAGGAGGGATGTGAGAACATTTGACTTCATGGAGAGGATGGTTGAGCCATGGAACAGCCTACCAACTGAAGTGGAAGAGGTAAAAACTATAAATGGATTCAAACATGGCTGAGAAGGAATAAGGGGTTTGATAGTTATGCAGGGGGTAGCAGTATGGTAGGAGGCCGGGGAAGGCGAGGGTAAAAACCCCATCTGGATAATAGGTCTTGGGGTGTGGTAAGATAGGGTAAAACAGAGCAGATAGGATGGACCAATGGTCTTCTTCTGCTGACAGTGTCTACAGGCCTATTAACATGGCTGCATTTGCACTGCAGCAACCTGAGCACTCAGTTTGCTGCACTGCAAATGCGGTCATCTGGACACATATCAGTGTATGAAAAGTTATTCCTCATGCCTCTCTCTCAACTTCTGTGGATCTGGGGACACATTCTGGAGTGAGCAGTGTAAGCAACTGTGTGGAAAGGTTACACCACTCGCACTGATGCTCCAGCATTCTTCTCTGCCCTCCCATGATGTCTGGACCCAGACATCACCAGGCAACTGACTGCCCCTCAGACTCATGACCGTTCTCCAGCATGTCTTGCATCAGCTCTGAGAGGGACCATTTAAATGCAACTTGGGAATGGAGCATGGTCAGAGCAACACCAGGACTGGGTGTAGCTGGCATCAATGCAGCCATGTAAACAGGCCTCATATTTTTATCTTCTCACTGCTAATGCAGCTTAAGGGAACAATCTGAAATTTCAACAATCAAAAAATGGAGGCACTCAGGATAGTTATAGAGACTACCTCTAGCAATTCTGATCCTTCCCAAACTTCCAGATCATCATTGCTATCAAAATTCTGCCCCTTCTCTTCCAACAATATGTTCCCTTTATACCTCCCAAAATACATGTACCTCCAGTGGCAAATCTAGTGGGGCCGGAGGGTGCTGCTGCACCACCACATTCAAAGCAAAAGTGCTTTGTGCATCTATGAAGCTACCAGTGGAAGCTGAGAAAACATTCTCTCACAACTCTGAGAGTGACTGTCAAATGTGTTAATTAGCAGGCTTTGAGCTAATAAGCTGACAGCAGTTAGTACCTTGCAACTGTAACTGCCGTCCTCTCCCCAGAATAATAGATCCCCCATGACCAGCGGCTAACAGGCACCACAGTTCACCCCTTTGCATTGCCGTTTTATGCCATTGCCCTGTAATGTTTAAAACTTTTTCTGGACTTTTGAAGTCTGGGGTCCCTGACAGCAGTGTGAAGCACACTGTCTGGCATACCCTTATCCAAAACAATAGATACTAGGGTATAAAATTCAGTCACAGGCAGCAGTTGTCTGTTGTCCCCTTCTTTGTGCTCATGCTCTGACAGCCATGGAGATCACCTGAAAAATGCATCAGAGTGCCGCTGCATTCTGCGGTCTGGTGCCTGGTTGCCATCTGTCTGACCTACTCCACCCCTTGCTTGCTCTGATCTGTGATCCACTGTGGCTGTCCTCCACTCTGACTGGTAGCCCGCTCTTTCTATCCTCAGCTCCTGACCTGGAAAGAAAAAATATTATCAGAATTTTGTGCTATGCCACTGCTTAATCCTGGACCTGTGTCAGGTGAGAATGTGAGTGAGATTGAGAGGGTTGTAATCTCTGTGGTGGTGGTTTTTTTTTATGTTGTTGTTTTTATTCTGTGAGCACTGCACTGGCTCAGCCACTCTACCTGTCACTCCGGGCAGCTCTTCTACTGTTGTTCATTAGTGACATGCTGAGGAGGACAGAGATCTGCATCTGTGCAGTGAGGGGTGTGTGGGAACTGGGTACTCTCAGATTTAGCTTTGTCACTACTTCACTAGTGCCAGTTAGTCAGTGTTAACATTGATACTTTCCATTTACAGCCTGAAGGAACCTGCGCGTGCAGCTGCTCCTATGTGCAATATACCCCATCGGTACAGTAAGTGCTTGTGCATCCTTTCCTACCAAGTAACAAAATGTTAGTTTAGTCTGAGAATAGATGTGTTTCAATCATTCAGCCATGGTAGTAGTCACATCCTAAAGAACCACACAGAACACCAAACTCTGCACTCCAGGGATCCATGCCAAAAAAATAACACTGTACAAAAGTATGGAAAGCCAGGGAAAAATGGTGACTGCACAAGCATGAAGTATGTAAACAAAAAAGTATACACAAGAGTTCAGTGGCAAAAGGATCATGTAAGATTTTTTTTTTTTCATAAATAAATGCCTTATGCTTCTGCAGCCACCGTTTTAGCCTGGCTTTCTTTGCCTTTGTAAAGTGTCATTTTTATTCTCCTCTGACCGGGGCAAAAAAGTATTTTAACAGGAGCATCATTCATTAGGATCCCAATCAAGCAGATAAAAACATTGCAGAGGCTGCATACCAACATAAAAATATGCCTTGTATGCACATCTCTTGATCTATTGTGGTTCCTTCTAAGTACATGTCACTGTAAAGTAAATTTCCATACATGAGTGCCTGAGCAAAGAGCAGAGTTCTGCAGCAAGAGAGGAATCCATAGGGTCCCAGTTCATGGCAGGCACATGCAGTGAGAGAATGAAATGACAGCTGCTGCAGGAGTGCACCTTACTTAAATCGTGTTTGGGTTGTAGGAGTCATTGAAATGTAGTATGGATAGTCCCTCTGAACTACTCATACTACATTTGGGTGACTCCTACAACATTAAAAATATCCAGACGTGCTACAATTTCTTTTTACTGTAACTCAGGCAATATTTTTTTTTTGTTTTTTTTATTTCACATTTTCTTTGCACCACCTGCTGGCAAGGGCTCTTGTATTCTGGCCAGATCTCCCTGTTCGGGAATAATTCGGCGCAACAGTTGGGTGAAGAGATTTGCTTAGTTATTTTGAATGTCTTTGTGATCCCTACTCTACAACCCTCCCCCCTCCAATTTTTTTTTTTAATTTATCACTCCTGCACACGTCAGTTCCCAGAAATTTGGAAAGGTGCTGTTGTCATCCCTATTCATAAAACACGTGATGCATTCAACATTCAAAATTACCATCCCATTTCTTTATTGGCTGTATTATGCAAGGTACTAGAATGTATAGTCTTTGATCAGATGACTGAGCACCTGTTAAAGTATGGGATTCTGACAGCAGCACAACATGGGTTCTGATCTGGACATAGCATGGTTACAGCCTTCGTGGGGTGCACACACATGTTACGTGAGGCCCTGGACAAAGGTTACTTTGTAGCAGCTGTCTATGTGGACTGCACCAAGGCCTTCAACCTAATGAATCACAATTTTTTTATTGGTCGCCCTTCCCAAACTGTACACATCCGCAGATATTATTGGCTGGTGCCAGAACTACCATTTTGGTCGAATGAAAACTACAAGAATAAAGGGTTAGTTATCTTCCCCATCCCCTTTTTTACTGGGTGTTCCTCAGAGTTCTGTTTTGGATCTCCTTTTATTTAGTTTTGTTTTTGAGCACATTACCAACTATTTGTAAAAAAACCAAGATATTTCTTTATGCTGGTGATGCAGTGATCCTAACGAGCAGCCCCAGCCTCCCGTTCATGTGGGATCTACTGGTATCAGATTTCACAGACTTACAAAAATGGTTTCCTGCAAATAAACTGGTTTTGAATGCAAAAAAAACCCCCTAAATTAATGGTATTGCAAAACCCAGGAAAAAAAGTTGCCTGCTTAACCATTTTTTTCCTTGCGCTCTTTAAAGAGGGTGGAAACTGAACTGGTGGGGAAATTTAAATATTTGGCCTCATCCTAGACAGCACCTTTTCCATTGAATAACACATAAACATCATGGTAAAAGTAATTCACCAAAGAATAGGTTTGTTATACAGGTTAAATTATTACTCAATTCTTCAACAATGATACTCCTGGCTCAGAGCTTTCTTCTTCCAGTAATTGACTATGGCATACTATTCTACTATGCAGTTGGAGAGGGGTTTCTGGCCAGGGTGAGGACCCTTCTTAACCAGGTGGCAAGATCCGCAACTCAACTGAAATATTGCTTTCGTCATTGTGACTTGCATGAACAATGGGATGGCTTCCATTAAAACAAAGATATTGACTGCAGTTAGGCATCCTTACAAGCAAATTCTGGCCAGAACTGATAAGGCTGCAGCTGAGGAATTATTAAAATCTTGAATATTTGCTTTTTAATATTTTTACACCAAATTTTCAACGTAGCCTTGTTATGACCCTGCCTCATGAAGAAGGGCAGAGAAAATGTGCAACTCCTGGGCTAAAGGTAATTTTACTCAGGGACTGAAAAATCAACTTTAAGGATGCAGAAACACATGTTGAGCAGGAGTTGAAAAGTGACATCTGTCACATTCATGAGGTGCTGTAAAGAAATGGCTATGTTGAAAATGTAAAAATATTGAATATTACCAAATTTATGAGCTGGCATTTGCAAAATTCAACATAGCCTCATAACTTTTTTAAAAAATATTTTTACACCAAATTTAAAACATAGCTTTCTTATGACCCGTCCTCATGAATAAGGTCAGAGAAAATTTTCAGCTCCTGTCCAAGAGGTGATTTCATGCGGAGACCATGAAATCACCTTTCGAGATGTAAAAACAAAATTGGCCAGGATTTGAAAATGACATCTGTCACATTCATGAGGTGTTATAAAGATATGGCTATGTTGTAAATTTGGGTTAAAAATATTGGAAATTACTAAAGTTACAAGCCTGTGTTCTTGAAATTCAATGTAGGCTCATAACTTTATTGTTTTTTTAATATTTTTACACCACATTTTAAAAATAGCTTTCTTATGACCCCACCTCATGAACAAGAGCAGAGAAAATGTTCAAGTCCTGCCCAAAAGGTGATTTCATTCAGGGACTGCGAAATCACCTTTCAGGATGTAAAAAAAAAACATTTTGGCCTGGATTTGAAAAATGACAGCTGTCACATTCATGAAGTGTTTTGATGATATGGTTATGTTGTAAATTTGGGATACAAATATTGAAAATTACCAAAGTTATGAGCCTGCATTCATAAAATTCGATGTAGGCTCATAACTTTATTACTTTTAAATATATTTCCATTCAAATTTTCAACATATCCTTCTTATGACCCCACCTCATGAACAAGGGCAGACAACATTTTTATCTCCTGCCGGAAAGGTGATTTTGTGCAGGGACTGCAAAATCACATTTCAGGATGCAAAAAAAAAAATTTTGGCCAGGATTTGAAAAATGAAAGCTGTCACACTCATGAGGTACTGCAAAAGATATTGCTATGTTGTGAATTTGGGAGGGGGGTATTGAAAATTATCAAAGTTATGAGCCTGCATTCAGAAAATTCAATGCAGGCTCATAACTCTGTTTTTTAAATTTTTTTACTCCAAATTTTTTTTTTTAAATTATCTGTTTATACGGCACGTGCCAACTGGCCAACTTCTACCAGTCCCCCCAGCCCTGTCACCACAATGTCCACTGGGGCTCACCTCAATGGCATGGAGGTGCCCAGCTGACCAGATGCAGAGCCTGTGGGGGACCGGTGTCATCCTGCCAGTCGGCACCATTTTCCACCTGTTTTCTCCCATCCCCAGTCATGGCTGCACATGAATGTGTGGAGGCCTGGAAATGCTGCAGACCTGCAACACCCTCCCAGTGTGTGCCACATCCCATCCTGCACCATCACCAGACCTCCTCCTGGTGATGGCCATGTGATGGGAGCAACAAGGACCCTCCCCAGGAGAGGAGAGCTGCCTCCTAGCTGCCCAGTCCAGCTCCCATGCTCCCCCAGCTGACCCCAATGACCCCAGCTCATTCCCAAACCTGGGTCACTGGCATAGCGTGAGGTGTGTCATCCAGTGACTCAACCCTCAGTGCCACTGGGTTGGCCATTTACTCCAAATTTTCAACATAGCCTTCTTATGACCCCATCTCATGAGCAAGGGCAGAGAACATTTTCAACACCTGGCTGAAAGGTGATTTAGTGCAGACACCATGAAATCACCTTTCAGGACAGATCAACTTAATGACAGTGCAATTGTTCTTAAGGTAGGGCCCCAAATAAGGCATGTTGAAAATTTGGGCCAAAAATATGCAAAAATGCCCAAGTTATGCCATCAAGTTCAAAACCCCATTGAAATACATTAAAACACATACCTGTTTCTTCAGTTCACAGTCCAGCTTTGAAGTGTGAAGATGTGTCTGCGGTCCAGAGAGGATTGCGATGTTGGACCCTCGATGGGTAAGTAAGGTCTTGGGGGTACAGGGTGGTGGGTGCTGAGTGGGAGGGTCAGGTAGGGGCAGTTATGGCCATTAAAGACATCAATGGATGGTTTTTCTTTTTGCAGGGTTGTAAAAAAAAAAAGAAAACAGTACAGAGGATTTCTCATCATGGCACTGGGGGATTGGGCACCCCCAGTGTCACTCTTATGGTTCCGGGGGGGCGGTGGGTGCTGAGAGGGAGGGTCAGGTGGGGGATATCAATACATATATTGAAAAAAACACAAGAAAGAACTTCGCAAGAGCGGCAGTGAGGGGGTCTCTAAACCATTGGAGCATTCTGTGCATGACACTGGTAGATTGGGTAACCCCAGTGTCATGCTTATGTTTGTGGGGGGTTGGGGGTGTGTTGAGAGGAAGGATCGGGTGAGAGGAATAATTTTGAAGCAAAAAAAGAAATTGCTGGGGATGCCCACTCCCCCAGGGTCATGATCAGGATGCCCCTGTTGTTTTTTGTGAAGGATAAAATAGTGCAGTGCGAGTGGAGTGCTCCATCTCCATGGACATGGAGGTGACTATGGGGCAACTCCATCATGTTATTCATTTGCAAAGAATGCAAGGACTGCAGAGTCCTTTTCTCAAAGCAAGAGGTTTGCAGGGCTCCACTCGCTGCAACCCTAAAACGTTGACTCTTGATTGTGTCCCTGTATCATTTCATACTGTTTTTAAAAAAACACCTTAGCATTGTTTTTTCGCGGTCATCTTCTAATTTTCAATGTACTGTTCCCAGGATGAGAACTTTAGCTGGTCAAAACAATATTTTATAAATTGCCATCTTTTTACAGATCTTTACTTTCATCCTTATCTGGTGCTTATAACACTGTTATTAGTGTCAGACTTGCTTTAAAACATTATCTTATTGCAAATTGTCAATGTAAATGCTATTCTGGATAGATGCATTTGCCTGTGAAACTGTATATTTATGGTTATTTTGTTTTACATGTATGTTCTGTACATTTGTTACAAGTACTGAGCACCCTTGTAAATGGGGCTTTGGCCTAAGGTCTTGCCAGGTTTTAAATAAGCAAAACAAACAATTTGTTGATTATATAAATAAATTATAAGTTATACTTGGAATTTGATTTCTGTATTAATGCAATAAAAAGGAGTTACAAGATTATATAAAGGATTTAAAAACAGTACAAAAAACTGTCATACCATGTCCCAACCCAAGACCAAACTCCTGCATCCCCCCTTGTAAAATCCTAGATACGTTACTGTGTCCCCTCCCCATTCTTGAAACTGTGCACCTCGTTCCTCCTGAAATGTGCTCCCTTCACTACTAATGTAATGTTTCCTGTTAACCCACCACAAATGTTCACCTCTTTCCTATCTCAAAAGTTGTACAGTTCACCCTTCCCAAAACTGCTGCTCTTCCCCTTCAAACAAATTTGTCAATTTCCACCTTGCAGCTTTATCACACTTAAAATTTGCAACCTTCCCTGCTACCAACATTTCTACTCATTAGAAAATGTGTACCTCTCACCTCACACATTTTTGCTTCACTTACCCCTTCCAAAGGATGAACTCCTAACTTCTTCCAAAATATGTACCTATAGCCCCTCCAAAAATGGGTATTACCTATCTACATTGAAATTTGTTCTACAACCTATTCCAAAAGTTGTACCCACACCTTTCTTGAATTTGACACCAATAACCGAGTGTATGGTCCACATTTTCAAAGGAGATGGGCAGCGCATCTTGTAAAAGAATGGAGATGAGCCGCCCACCCCAAAATTGCTCCAGACTGCCATTTTCAAATGGGGAGATGGGCCACCCAAATTAAGTTGGGCCACAGCCCAACTATAATGTATGTGGCCCAAGTAGAGAGGGCATGTCCATCAATATTCCACCTAAGGGAATATTCAGAAAAGATGGGACATCCAAGTGCAGGACATGGGAAGTGAAAAGTTAGGCATGGAAAGAGCATGCCTAAATCAGCTGGCCACCCACAAGCAGGCTGCAGTAGTGCAGACAGGAGCACAGCAGCCTGCCAGCTCTTTTAGTCCAGTGGCACACCTCACCCAGCCCTTATCCCCAATACACATAACAGTAACAACACCTACTGTTCCATAGTGTAGGTACCCCCAAAACCCCACTCCCCAATGTACAGAAAGGTGACAAACACCCACTTTTCCATAGTGTAGGGTCCCCCCCACCCAATCCATAATCACACAGGATTGTACAGTGTACCCATGAATCTATAGTGTAGTGGACCCTCCACCCTGTCCCCTATCCCTGATCCTCAACTGCACCAAAATAAAAAGGTGTGCCAGTCCCAGATCCCCAATCAATTTAGTAATCCATAATCATATCTGTTTCCATAGTGTAGTGGCCCCCATCTCAGTAGGCAGGACCCCCTCCCTGCACCACCCCAACCCAACCCATGCCAGCAACTGGCTCAGCCCTCCACACCCTACCATGGCCAGCCACTGACTGATCAAGTTGCAAGCTTGTACTGTACATGGTATGGGCTTATTTGATGTGTTCATAATATGTGTAGTAGGAACTCATGACCTGATCAGTTGGTGGCTGGTCATGGCAGGGTGTGGAGGGCTGTGCCAGTCACAGCACAGGTTGGGTTGTAGGGGTGTGGGAAGGGGTTCTTCCTGCCAGAGTGGGGGATGGGAAGCCACTACACTATGGAAATGGATACGGCAATGGATTATAACTTGAATGGGGATCAGGGACTGGCACAACTTTTCTTATCAGTGCGGTCAGGGATCAGGGATGGGAAGGGGGGCTACTACACTATGGGAAGCGGAGTATTCTGCTCATTACTTTCCAGAGCATTGGGGAACAGTGCTGTAAGGGGGGACCCTACACTATGGGAAGCGGGGTATTCTGCTCATTACTTTCCAGAGCATTGGGGAACAGGGCTGTAAGGGGGGCTACTACACTATGGGAAGCGGGGTATTCTACTCATTACTTTCCAGAGCATTGGGGAACAGGGCTGTAAGGGGGGCTACTACACTATGGGAAGTGGGGTATTCTACTCATTACTTTCCAGAGCATTGGGGAACAGGGCTGTAAGGGGGGACCCTACACTATGGGAAGCGGGGTATTCTGCTCATTACTTTCCAGAGCATTGGGGAACAGGGCTGTAAGGGGGGCTACTACACTATGGGAAGCGGGGTATTCTACTCATTACTTCAGAGCATTGGGGAACAGGGCTTAAGGGGGGACCCTACACTATGGGAAGCGGGGTATTCTACTCATTACTTTCCAGAGCATTGGGGAACAGGGCTGTAAGGGGGGACCCTACACTATGGGAAGCGGGGTATTCTACTCATTACTTTCCAGAGCATTGGGGAACAGGGCTGTAAGGGGGGACCCTACACTATGGGAAGCGGGGTATTCTACTCATTACTTTCCAGAGCATTGGGGAACAGGGCTGTAAGGGGGGACCCTACACTATGGGAAGCGGGTATTCTCTCATTACTTTCCAGAGCATTGGGGGAACAGGGCTGTAAGGGGGGACCCTACACTATGGGAAGCGGGGTATTCTACTCATTACTTTCCAGAGCATTGGGGAACAGGGCTGTAAGGGGGGACCCTACACTATGGGAAGCGGGGTATTCTACTCATTACTTTCCAGAGCATTGGGGAACAGGGCTGTAAGGGGGGACCCTACACTATGGGAACGGGTATTCTACTCATTACTTTCAGAGCATTGGGGAACAGGGCTGTAAGGGGGGACCCTACACTATGGGAAGCGGGGTATTCTACTCATTACTTTCCAGAGCATTGGGGAACAGGGCTGTAAGGGGGGACCCTACACTATGGGAAGTGGAGTATTCTACTCATTACTTTCCAGAGCATTGGGGAACAGGGCTGTAAGGGGGGACCCTACACTATGGGCAGCGGAGTATTCTGCTCATTACTTTCCAGAGCATTGGGGAACAGGGCTGTAAGGGGGGACCCTACACTATGGGAAGCGGAGTATTCTACTCATTACTTTCCAGAGCATTGGGGAACAGGGCTGTAAGGGGGGACCCTACACTATGGAACAGTGGGGGTTTTGTTTACTGTTATGAGCATCATGGAATGGGACTGGGAGGGGTGTCCACTACACTATGGGAATGTGGTTTGTCTCTACTTTTATGAGCATCGGGGAATGGGGTGGGGGG
This sequence comes from Neoceratodus forsteri, assembly GCA_016271365.2. Taxonomy (NCBI): domain Eukaryota; kingdom Metazoa; phylum Chordata; order Ceratodontiformes; family Ceratodontidae; genus Neoceratodus; species Neoceratodus forsteri. The sequence continues at coordinate 830,104,674 of CM057452.1, forward strand.
AGGCCAGCCCAGGACATTCTGCTGAGTGCAGCCATGCAAATTAGCCCATAATGAGCATGGATGAGGCCTGTTTGCTCCAAGCATGCCCAATGAGCTCATTTGCATATTTTGGCTGAATATAGCCCTTGGGGGTGCAGCACATCACCCATTGGCAGTATTCAGCCCAGACCCTGGCTGCACAGGGCACATTGGTGGCCACCCCCTTTTGTGCAGCCCATCCAGGTTACAATATTCAAACAGGAAGTGCCATCTGTTGAGATCATGCAACCTGTTTGAATATCCCAGCAGGATGCACTAATGCATTCATCTGGGCAGTGCATGTGGATACACCTCGCATCTGGCCACCTTTGAAAATGGGGGCCTATGTTTATCACATTCCCTACACCCATTATCCCCCAGAGGCACAGGTTTCAGCAGGGACCAGGAGGAGATTTGAGCAAAACACCTCTTGTTTTAAAATTGACCCTCTAAGATTTCACTGCCCTGAATGCTCAGGTTGCTGGCAGATCCTTGAGGGGGGAGAGGGAATGTTTACAAACAATACCTGGGTCCAATAAAGGAAGGCAAGACAGGGCAGTGAAAGCAGGAAGAGGAGAGTGAAAATGGGGACAAGAGGGCTGAAAGTTGAAGAATTAACTGTAGGCTTGAGCTGACAAAGGAAAAAAGCCTGAACATAGATTTGGGGTTTGATTTTTATTTCACTGTGTGCTGAATGCAATCACAGTGAAACATCCCACCAAGTTAGATAATAAAAACCAGATGTCAAAATGTTACCCTGAGTTAAAAAGTAGATATCATCTACTAAACCTAGATAGAGTACATATGCAAGGGCACCTAAACATTAGTATGGATGGAGGTGAAAGACAGGTCACAAAACAAGATTTAAATGCACACATTAAAGACAGGCAACCAGTATTAGATGAAGGGATTTTAAATGAAGACTCAGTGACCAAACAAGGAAATGATAAAAAAAAAAACAAGAAGGAATCAGTATTAACTAAACCAGACCCCATAGTAAAAAATGAAGATATAAAACCAGTAAAAGAAAAATATATTCCAATTATAGGAGATTCTATAACTAGAGGTATTGTTTTTATAGTATGCCAAGGTAGAAAAATGCACACGACTGTGAGCACACTACCAGGGGTTAAAATTTCAGACATAAGTCACTTATTAGATGGACTGATGGAGGGGCTTCAGACACCTTTAGTTATACTCCACATTGGTACAAATGACATGGGTTATCATAGCATAGATGCTATTATACAAGACTTTCACACATTGTAAACAAAATTAAAGAAAGGGGAAGTGACATAATTATATCACGTCTACTACCAAACCATGGGAGGTACAAGTTCAACAATTCTGGGATAGAGGTGCTAAATAGGTGACTGTGGACTCTCTGTTGCTATAACAGCATTGGATTTTTGGATAACTCAGGGACTTTTAGGAAAATTACACTTTTTAAAAGTGATGGAATGCACTTAAACAGAGCAGGTACTAGAATATTGAGTAAATAAATGAATGCTGTTATCTCATTTCACTTAAACTGGATAAAGAGAGAAGGAAAACACATAATATACAAAACTGTGGATCTCCATGTAGGGTGGAGATGTACATTAATAAATGCACGTAGTTTAATAAATAAATTTGAGGAATTACAATACGTGTTATATGAAAAAAATGTACAAATAGCACTCATTACAGAGACTTGGTGTACAACTGAAGATAGATGGAATAAGGAAATACCTGGCTTTAAATTATATTACCTATCAAGGGAATCAAGAAGAGGAGGGGGTATTGCACTTTATATTGATCATTTAATACAATGTGAAGAAATAACAAGGGCAAAGGCCAGTTTGGAAATGATTTGGTTAAAACTATACCCAAGGGAACACCAAAACTTAAACTTGGCCTGATTTATAGACCACCTTCAATAACCCAGGAAGCGGACATGAAATTATTAAATGTCATTAAAAATTTAGATCCCACAGACAGAATCATATTGACTGGGGATCTTAATTTTCCAGATATCGATTGGATAAATCTTGAAGGTAAAAGTAAAAAAGTATCCAGTTCTTGGATGCAATAAATCAAACAGGACTTGTTCAACTAGTAACTGAAAACATTAGAGTACACAACACCCTGGATTTGATTTTAACAAATTTGGGTCCACTAGTACAAAATGTACATACAAGTAATCCATTAGGAAATAGCGATCACCAATCTGTTTTCTTTCAGATTAAATATTTAGAAAAGACAACAAGGAATGGAAAAACTACTGTTCTAAATTTTAATAAGGCTGAGTTTCCCACCATGAAAAATGCTATGGAAACTTGCAATTGAGAAAAGGAATTTGGAAATCTTATAACAAATATAATGTGGGAGTCCTTGGTAAATAAACTACACACAATAATTTAATTAAGTATACCAAAGTATGAAAAGTATGCAAACAACAAAAATAATCCCAAATGGTTAACACCAAAAATTAAAGCATTAATCAACAAAAAAAAGATTGTTAAAAAAAAAACATTTAAATACTCATGCAATTATACAATACAGAAATCTTGTAAAAAAAAGTTAAATGTGAAATCAAGAAAGCTAAAAAAGTTTATGAATTCAAATTGGGATCATTAGTCAAAGATAACTATAAGACCTATTCTTATATAAATAACAACCAAAAATGTGGTAATATCATCGGACCCTTTAAAATGAACAGGGGGAAATATTAAGTAATAAAGAATGTGCAGAGATTCACAATAAATGTTTCTGCTCTGTCTTCAATACATATACTTTTATAAAAGCAGAAGATATAAATAGATCAAGTCCAGGACATATACAGATACATATACATGATGTTCATGATAAATTAAAAGCATTACATACAAATAAATCACAAGGACTGGATGAAATTCATCCTAGGCTGCTGTATGAACTTGTGGATCAATTAGCTCCACCTCTGACCCATCTTTCAAAAATCCTTAGATAGAGAACAAGTTCCACAGGGTTGGAAAGAAGCAGTAGTAATCCTTATATTTAAAAAAGGATCAAAAACATATCCAAAAAATTATAGACCAATTAGTTTGACGTCAATCATAGGGAAGATTATGGAATAAATTTTAACGGATTATATAATAGAACATCTGGAGACAAATAACTTGCAGGACCCAGTACAACACGGCTTTCACAAAAATTGATCTTATCAAACTATTCTTTTAGTCTTTTATGAGAAAGTGGGAAAAACTCTTGATGAGGGAAATAGTGTTGATGTTATCTTCTTAGACTTTTCAAAAGCCTTCCACAAACTTCCACATAGGGAGCTGATATATACCCTCAAGCAGTATAAGCTAGATAACAAAATAGTAAACTGGATTGATGCATGGCTCAAGGAACGAAGGCAGAGAGTGGTAATTCAGGGTGAAAAATCTAATTGGGAGACAGTGACTAGTGGGTTCCCCCAGGGGTCTATTCTTGGACCTTGTCTCTTTAATATCTATATAACTTCCTTGAAGGTACTAAATAATGATATTTGGTTAACAAAATTTACGGATGATTGCAGAATTGGAACTATAACAAATACCTCCCAAAATTCAAATGATCTGCAAGAAGCACAAACAGCATATATGATTGGAAATCAAACGGTAAGCTTGAACTGAACAAAAATAAGTGCATAACTATGCACCTGGGTAAAAAAATTAACAATGTTTGTTATAAATTAGATAGCACTGAACTTAGTAGTGCCATTGAGGAAAGGGACTTGGGGATCACAATAAGCACTGATTTAAAATTCAGCCCCCATTGCACTAAAGTAGTAAGAAAAAGCAACCAGGTATTAAATTGCATTCTGAGACATATATCAAGTAGAGATAGGAAGGTGCTTATGCCCCTCTATAGTGCCCTGGTCAGACTAAATCTGGAGTATTGCGCTCAGGTATGGGCCCCTTATAAAAAGTTGACATTCTTAATATAGAGTAAGTACAAAAAAGAGCTACAAAGTCCATAGTATGGCTTGAGAAGAAATCATATCCAGAGAGATTAAAAGACTTAAATCTATATACTTTGGAATATAGGAGAATTAGTGGAGATTATTGCTTATTATTCAGATGCTTAAATGATCCTGCATTGCTATCAGATTTAGGTTTAACTTGCAGGAAATCCAAATATAAATCTAATGGACATATGAATCTAAGGGACATCCGTACCAGTTAGAGGTTCAAAAGTGGCAGACCATACCACGCAAACATTGGTTTAGTTAAAGAGTGGTTGCTGGATGGAATTCTCTGTCACCAGAAGTGGTAACCAGTACAAGCATGAATTCTTTTAAAAAATAAACTTGATATGTACCTTCTGGGCAAGAAATAATATGCTGGAATACTAAAATACGAAACAAGTGACAAGCACTATGGACGTAAGTCTAATTCAGCTTGAAATTACCTATGAACCTATGAACCTATTTTTCTTTCTCTTCTTATACTGAAATAAAATGCATTTTAGCTGATTTAAATCCATGTCTGGATGTTTTTTGTTCAAGTAAGCCTCAAATAGTGCCAGCACGCTACATTGTCACAACACCTTTTGCCACTCTTTATAGTGATATATCCCTAACAGAAGAGTGATATATCCCTAACAGAAATTGACCATCGACATTCCTTCTAAAATGTGCACCACACAGGATCTTAAGTCCATACAATGTTCATTCCACATCTGCCCTAAAACTGAAGCCCTTATCTTATAATTTAGGCTCTGCTTTCCATCCCAGAAACACGAAATTCCTTCCTTACATTTGGCTCAGCAATAGTATGGTACAACTTCATTCTCCATGACAGCACAAGGTTTCAAAAATGGTGGCAATGTAGTATTGACAAAGGGCAGACTGAGTCAGGGATATCTCATGGCTGCTGCCATCTGAAGGTAATTCTAATACCTCATTTTAAAAGAGTTTTCATGGGTTTTTAAACTACAATGTACACTTTTCATAAATGTGCCCTTTAAATCTTTTTCCTGTCTTTCTTATCCTCTTTTATTTAATGGCTGACATAAGTGTTCATGGCTTGGGTAAGTGCTTTGGGATGGTATGAAAGAAAAGTGACATGAAAAAACAAATTCCTTACTTCTATTCTTTCCTGTGACCTTTGAATCATTATTTGTTAAGCTTCTACAAATGCAGCACATTCTGAATGTAAGAACACTTTTCTGGACCGGACCGGTGGCGCTGAGGGTTGAGGCGCTGGACGCCACACCTTGCATCACACCAGCAACCCGGATTTGGAAGCAGACTCGTGCCATCGGGGGTCAGTGGGGTGGGGAAGGATTGAGCATCAGGAGGACTGCTCTCTTTCCCTGGGAGGGAGGGGGCACAACCTTGCCATTCTGGTGACCTCCAGTGGAGACTGGAGGTCCTATTCAGCAGTCGGGGTTCAGCCAATGGGAACATTGTCCATGGCGGCTTTCCTGTAAACATGCACGGGAGCATGTGCATACCACCCTGGAGAACATTGTATGGCCAGTGGAGGGGAAAGTAACACCAGGAAAAGGCCTCTGGTCTGCCGGTGAGATGACGGTGGCCCCAATGGAGCACCCACATCCCAATGCCAGCCCAACATGCCCAGGTCTCTGCATGGCCAACCCAATGATGGAGGTAAGGCACCTCACACTTAGGAGTTGACCACCATGAGGAGGGTGGAACCAGCCCTGGAGGTGATCCGTGGGTCATGCCTGCCTCAGTTACTCAGAGGGACAGCCTGGAAGAAGCAGAGGTTCAGGCTAGGAGTTAGGGTAGCATCCATGTGGGTACTCCTGAAGAATGCCCGGGGGTCCGGAAGAATAAATAAAAGTGAAGTAAAATTAAAAAAGAGCACTTTTTTGAAAGGGGCGCTCTTATAACAGAGCTGTACTGCTAACAATTATTGCAAGCAGTTTTTGAGTGAATGTGAACTTTCCCTAAGTGGCAATGACTGATGTACAGTGGTACTATAGATAGTCATATCTTACAAAGAATGTACACAAACAGTTTTTTTTTAAGTCTGTTGAAAGTGCTATGGAGTATGTTTTTTCTTATTAAATGAATAAACAAGATGGAAGAATGTAGAAGGGGCCCTGGCCTTTCTTTATGCCACGTCTAGAGTTACAAGAGTAAGGATTGAACTCTTCTGATACTGAACATGACTTATTTTAGAAATGTATTAGTTCCCTGTGTATATCTGAAACACCATTTTATTAGAGTCTGGTGAAAAGAACAAAATGAGATGATCCATTCAAAATGTTAGCAGGCTTTCATGGCTAATTGCCAGTACACTAGATCCTTGTAGATAACACATTCTCAAGAGGAGTCAGTCAGCATCATTTGCTGGACTGCATAGCATCCTCTACTGCTGCATCATTGTTCATTGTTGAAATTGCCTAAACTGCATAGTATTAACTCAGCTCCTGTCTCTATATTACCACTAAAAAGGGCACGTTTTATATAACACATATTTCTGCTAAAGAATTGACTCTATAACTATTACTGTAAACTGTACCTTTGAGAGCAAAATGTTTGTCATATATTTTGTGCAGTTCTGAAAAATGCAAAACAGGTAGCATTAAGTCCTTCATTCCGATAGCCAAGATCCTTTTGAATGTGAAATACTATGTGCTGATACTAATGCTCTAATACTCCAATCACATTTAAAAAATTAGCATGCAAAATCATAGTAACACTATAGTCCTGATTATTAAGAGCCCTTGCACTCTGGATTATAAATCTGCATTATAAAGCATCCATTATGAATATTTAATCTTCATTGCCTTGCAGAACTCCAAAAAATGATTCTGCGTCTTGACAAGTGGTAGATCCGTGGCATGGGCATTACAATATATGGCAATTAAATGCAGAATGGGAACAGGGCAAAAGAAAAAAAAACAAATGTCATTATTTAAAAGCATTATAGGCATTCTAAGTATTTTCTAATAGCAATACTAGTGTTCTATAAGATGCTTCTTAGGCTCCTGGTGATATATCATATAGTTTGGCAAGAGGACCCCGAAGTAAAGCTGAATGGGTGTGTCTGCCCAAACCGTGTGTGGGAAAACTTTTATACAAAGGTTCATACAAAGGTGTTTAGGAGTGATAGGGCACAGGCCCATTACTGCTTCCAAGTAGTAGGATAGACCACCTCCATTCATGATATTTGTATCCAATCTGAATTTTAATTCTGTCTTACTGCTGCTGATTACTACTTCAGCTGGTAGGGAATTCCATGGGTTAACAGCGCTCTGCATGAAATTAAATTTCCTTTTTAGGTTATTAAATCTTTATCCAGTTACTTGTAGGGGGCGACCCCTTGTGTTGTTGTGATTCTGTTTAAAGTTAAAATCCATTCCATTGAACAAGGCTGGGTTGTGAACTGTGTCAAACATCTGCAAGAGATCCCCGAGTCTCCAAAGCAGTCATATATTTCAGAAATAGGCATGAAATTTTGCACTTCTACATAATGTGACCCTTCTTCCATGGCCATAACATGAGTTCTCTCAAGGATGGGCATGGTAGTTCCTCAGGTTGCCTTTTCAAATATTTGCAAAATCACACATACCTCCATAATGCAAAGCATCATGGGATGTACATATAAATCACCATGAAATTTCAGGTCAGTTCAGCTTTATGCATGAATGCAGGATGCAAAAGGGCCTCTCACACTGTCTGCAAAGGGTGCAAACAGAAGACACAGACATATTTTTTCATCCTACCCAGAACTCATCAGCGTACCTTGTCTGTATCACAGCCCAGGGGAAATGAACTGGCCCTGTGTTGATCTTAAGGGGTTGGGTCATGGAGAGCCCCCCAAAAAAACAAAAAACAAGCTAAAAGACAAAGAACCACAGTGCAAAAGCACCAAGGCAAGGGTTACCCCAAAGGGCATTGGCAATAAAGCCAAGTTTCAAAGAAATACAAAATCACACATACCCCCATAATGCAAAGCTTCATGGGATTTAGGTGCAAATCACCATGATATTTTAGGTCAGTTCAGCTTTAAGCAAGAATGCATGGTGCCAAATGACCTCTCACACAATTTGCAAAGGGTGCAAACATAGGATACAGACGCGTGTTTTGTCCTACCCAGGACTCATCAGTGTGCCTCATCTGTATCACACCCAAGGGGAAATGAACTGGCCCTATGTTGGTCTTATGGGTTTGAGTCATGCCTGTGTCTTCTGCTTGCACCCTTTTGAGATTGTGTGAGAGGACCTTTGGCACTATACATTCCTGCTTAAAGCTGAACTGGCCTAAAATTTCATGGTGATTTGCATATACATCCCATGATGCTTTGCATGATGGGGGTATGTGTGATTTTGAATTTCTTTGAAACTTGGCTTTATTGCCAATGCCCTTTGAGGTAACCCTCGCCTTGATGCTTTTGTGCTGTGGTTCTTTGTCTTTTCAAATGTGTGTCACCAGGTCAACGAGTTGTCAGGTAGTGACACCACCTTTTCTTGAGCTGCGTGAAGTAGAAGGTGCCTGGGTTCTTTCTGCTAAATTAGAAAAAGGGGTTATATCCAAAATGCAATCGTGCATTGCCCCAACCTCTCCTCTGAGAATTAAAGTGGACTTGGTCTAGTGTGGGTGTGTACCTCCCCTTGGGATACAATACCTAACCACTTTCCCACTTTTTAGTTATTAAAGGTAAGAGTGTAACTTTGAATCTGTCCAGAAGGCATTTTGTCTCTGAGATATTTTACTAGTTTGAATCTCTCTTTAACTGTCCATTCTGCTTGCTGCTAGGAGAGGTTAAGTAGAGTGTAACTTTGAATCTGTCCAGGAGACATTTTGTCTCTGAGAATTTTTGCCAGTTTGAATCTCTCTTTAACTGTTAATTCTGCTTGCTGCTGCAGAGGTAAAAGTGTAACTGTGAATTTATTCAGGAAGCATTTTGTCTCTGAGATTTATCTTTTGTCATTTTGTCTCTGAGATTTACCTGAGATGGACCTTTCACTGTTTAACTGTTGCTGACTACTGGGGGAGGAGATTCTTTGCCCAGAGGAGGATTGGCTTAATTCTCTAACAGTTGCTGGCTGCTGGGGAAGGGGGTTCTTTGCCCAGAAACAGAAGAACCAATCAATCAGAAGTTGCTAGTTTGAATATCCCTGTAACTGTTCATTCTGCTTGCTGCTGAGAGAGGTAAGAGTATAACTTTGAATCTGTCAAGGAGGCATTCTGTCTCTGAGATGTTTTGCAAGTTTAAATCTCTCTTTAACTGTTAATTCTGTTTACTGCTGAGAGAGGTTAGGTAGAGTGTAACTTTGAATCTATCCAGGAGGCATTTTGTCTCTGAGATTGTTTGCTAGTTTGAATCTCTCTTTAACTGTTCATTCTGCTTGCTGTTGGGAGAGGTTAGAGCATAACTTTGAATCTGTCCAGAACATATTTTGTCTCTGAGATTTTTTGTTTGTTTGAATCTCTCTATAACTGTTCATTCTGCTTGCTGCTAGGAGAGGTAAGAGTGTAAATGTGAATCTGTCCAGGAGGCATTTTGTCTCTGAGATTTTTTTGTCCTCCCACCCACCCCGACCTCCACCTCCACACATTATTAAATGCTTAGTTAGTTGGGAGGAGCATATAGAGTCTGCCTGGGGCAGGCTGATAGCTAAAGAGCAAATAAAAATAAAAGGAGGATCAGCTGCTTATTATATCATGTAAGTGGGCATTTGTACATTTAAATTGTATGACCGTGTCAATTTCACTCTGTTAGGAATAGGATAACATAGAAACATAGAAACATAGAAGTTGATGGCAGATAAGGACCACAAGTCGCATCCAGTTTGCCCATTTCTTTTTCTACCTTATAAATGTGCCATCGGCCTTTGCTCTGTCAATGGCCTATCTATTCATACTCATCTGTATTGCTCCCTTATGTCTATGCCATGGCTGTTTGAAGCCCTGCACTGTATTCATATCTACCACTTCCTGGGGTAGGCCATTCCATGCATCCACCACTCTTTCTGTGAAAAAGAACTTCTTCACATTACCCCTTAATCAGTCTCCCTCTAATCTCATGCTGTATCCTCTTGTCCTGCTATTTTTTTCTTATGTAGAAACATGTTAGACTCTTTCAACTTGTTAATGCCCTTAATGTGTTTGAATGTATCGATCGTATCACCTCTCTCCCTCCTTTGCTCTAGGGTATACATATTGAGCTCCATTAATCTGTCATCATATGTTTTCTGATGCAGTCCCTGCACCATTTTGGTTGCCTTTCTCTGGACTGCCTCAATTTGGTTAATGTCCTTATGAAGGTGTGGCCTTCAGCACTGCATGCAGTACTCTAGATGGGGCCTAACCAGCGTCTTGTAAAGAGGGATTATTACCTCCCTCTTACAACTTGTGATACCCCTACTAATACACCCTAACATCTCCCTAGCCTTACCTACTGCTTTAGTGGTCTGCTTGGATTATTTCAGGCCATCAGTGATGATGATGATGCCCAAGTCTCTTTCATCCCTTCTGACTGCCAGCAGCTCCCCTCCCAGCCTATAGGTGGCTTCAGGGTTTCTCTTCCCTATGTGCATGATCTTGCACTTCTTTGCATTAAACCCCAGTTGTCACTCTTCCAACCATGTTGGTAGTTTATCCAGATCTCTTCTCATTCTGACCACCCCATTGGGATAATCTACTCTGTTGCAGATCTTGGTGTCACCTGCAAACAGACAAACCTTACCCTCCAGTCCATCTGCAATGTCACTGATGAAGATATTGAAGAGGACTGGCCCCAGGACTGATCCCTGAAGCACCCCACTTGTGACTTGCATCTCTTCTGACTGTATACCATTTAACACCACTCTCTGTTTTCTGCTCATCAGCCAGTTTGCCACCCAGTTGACCAACTTCTGACCCACCCTGAGCATACCCAGCTTATTAATCTATCTTCTATGTGGAACAGTATCGAAAGCTTTGCTGAAGTCAAGGTAGGCGACATCAATTGCTCCCCCTTGGTCCACCACTCTGGTTACCCAGTCAAAGAAATCTATTAAATTAGTTTGACAGGGCCTTCCTTTTGTAAACCCATGCTGTCTTGGATCCTGTGCTCCTGTGGATTCCAGGTGTTGCACTATTCTTTCCTTAAGGAGTGCCTCCATAATCTTGCCCACTACTCAGGTAAGACTGACTGGTCTGTAGTTCCATGCCTCCTCCCTGCTACCACTCATGTGGAGCAGGATCACATGAGCCCTTCTCCAGTCTTCTGGACCTCTCCTGTGCTGAGAGACTCACTAAACAGTTCTGATAAGGGCTCTCCTAGTTCCACCTTTAGCTCCTTTAGTACCCTGGGATGTATGCCATCAGGTCCCATTGCCTTGTCCACCCTGAGCTTATCGAGCTGTTGTAGGACCCTTTCTTTTGTGAAGGAACTAGTGCTCATCCCCCTCCCATGTCAATGGTGCTGAGCTGTGGGCCCTGCCCTAACTTCTCTTCAGAAAATACTGAGCAGAAGTATCTAATTAGGATAGATGCGTTTACATGGTCCTCCTCCTCACACGCCCTCTTATCTCCTTTGATCTTAGCAATACCTACTCTGGACTTTCTCCTTTCACTAATGTGTCTATAGAAACTCTTGTCATCTTCCTTTACTGTCTGTGCTAGTGTTTCTTTGGTTTGGGCCTTTGCCTGCCTTACTGCCATCCCTGCTTCCCTTAGGAAGTTTGATAAGCCTCCCTATCTTCATCCCACTGTGTTCTCTGATATTTCCTGAAGGCCAGCCTTTTGGCTCTGACCTTTTCTGCTACTGTTTTTGAGAATCAAAGTGGTTTCCTTCTTCTTTTGCACTTCTTTTTCTCTCTAACACAATGGTATGTTGCTTCAAGTATTGCATCCTTAATTCTTGCCCACTTTGCCTGTACCTCCTCACCTGTATTTCTTGTTGCCAGGGCTAGCTTAACTCTGTTGGCCATCTTATCAAAGTCAGTTCCTCTGAAGTCCCATATTTTTGCCTTGGAATGGGATGATTTAGTTGTAGAGGCCAAATCTTGTCACTGGCATCTAAAGATGGCGGCCACACTGGGCTGCCGTCCGTGAGCTCCGAAATTTGGCTCAGACTTTTGTTAATTTTATTATAGCTTTATCATTATTTATTTTGTTTTGTAGTCTTAAGCAATACTACTGTTTACTACTACTGTTTTGTCATTATTAAAATCGAGACGCTTCCGATATCAGGAGAAAGACTAGAGAGATTGGCCTGTGTGTAGTCGCCTGGCTTGCTGTACGCCATGGACTGCATGTTGTGTGTTGGTTTTCCAGTTGGATTCTATGAGGGATTCGATGGCTGGCAGCTTGGAGGCTCAGCGGCCACTTTTGGGCGGTGAAAGAATTCGAAGGAGTCAGTAGCGGTGGAGTAGTGGTTTCTACACGGGAGTGTAACGTAGTCGGACCGCAGGAGAAGGTGTTGCCGGTTCCTAGTGAGAGAGGACCAACTGGAAAAAGAGGAAGTGGATAGCGGGCAAAGAAGATTTTCTGCAAACTTTTTACAACTTTGGAAAGCTCTGGTTCCCCAGTCCAGATGGGGAGACGGGTCTCTCTGCCACCGGAGGGTGGTGGAGTTTATCTTGCTCCCTAGATGAAGCAGGGGCACCACTGGAAGGTGGTCTCGCCTGCTTCACCGTAGTGAGGGTCAGGTAGAGCCGGAATTTGCAACGGAAATATGTATGGTATCTGTCTGTTCTGCATCCTGCAGGACTCTTGGTGACTAAGAAACCTAAACATTGGAAGCAAGTTGGAACTGCGTGGACCGTTTGATTTGCTGATGTATCCTTGAATTTTCTCTGTTTCTGGCCAGCGTGTGTTAGATATTGGGAGATTTAAAACTGAGTTCAACCGTGACTGTTTCACCCTCGTGAGAGGAGACTGATAAAAGTTTGGACCATACTGAAGTGGTGAGAGCACATAGGTGTGGACACAAAAAAGATCCTGGAACTCTTGTTTTATTTTATTTTAAGGGAAATAGTGGTTTTGGCTCTAGACTAAGGGGCTTTTTTTTTTTTTTTTTTTTTAAAGTTATGGGCTAATTTCATGTTAGTGGGTTTGTATAGTATGGAAAGCTCCTTTCCCCCGCAGTGGTGAGAGTACTGTGGGTGGGGGCAGAAAGATAAAGCGTTTTGATAACTTAAAAGCACAATTTTGACACATTGATAGGGGTATATTTTTGTTAATAGATGTTGTATTTATATTTTGATATTTGAGTGTTGTGTTTATTAGATTTATTTAAAATTGCTGGTAAATTTTGTAGAGTAGTTATTTATATAAGTTTGAGTGGGGTTCATAATTGTTGATTTTCTGTGGTGTTAATTATGTGCTGGAATGATAATAGGACAGTCGGGTATTATTCCCTCTCTAGGCTTAGGGACCTGTGTCCTTTCTCCTGTTCCCCCCCATCGCCTGGGGTCTATAGAAGATGTAGAGCTCTGGGGATTGTGAGGGGGAGGAGGAGGGCTGGTGCTGGGCCTGGGGGAGGAATGGAAAGGAGCGGCTTGATAGATAGTGGGGTCAAGAGACGCCTGGGGTGAAATGTGCACAGGAAAGGGATCTCCTGTTTGGTGCCCATACCCAGGGTTCTGATTATGATCAGCAGGTAAGGCGGTCATCTTCGGAGGCTCATCCTACTGGGCGGTGTTGTGCAATGCTAGGTCTATTAAAACAAAACGGCTATTATAGCTGATTTTGTTGGGTCGTTTGATCTGATGCGTGTATCACCGAGACTTGGCTGGATGAAAATGCTGGGCCAGTCTTGCAGCAGCAGTTCCAGCCAGTTACTGGTGATACACTGCCCGAGGCAGGATCGTAGGGTGGGGTGTTGCCATATGTTTTAAGTCAGAACTGGGCCTGGTGGAGGACCGTGGAGTCACCAGATCCTTTGAGTGTGTCTTGAGGTGGGTGCAGGATACTTCAGACAATCGTCCACCAGGTGATGAGAATGTCTTCTGTAGGAAGTCGCAGACTTCATTGTCGACCTGACATTGGGGTCCCCCAGATGGTTGGTTCTGAGGGACTTCAATGCCTAGGTCGACGATGAACTCTCACGTTTTTGTCAAGACTTCCTCCAGTTAATGATATCACTGGGCTTCACACAGGTTATTTCCTCCTCGACCCATATTGGTGGACATTCATTGGACCTGGTGTTCCTTCTGGGGATGGGGATATCTGACTTGGTGGTGGAACAGGTCGGATGGTCCAACCATCACTCCATTAGGTTCAGCTTGAGGCCACCCCTATTAGGTCAGCCCCTGCGGAGATGGTCCGGTACTGCCCTTTAAGGGGTGTGTCCCCGGATGACCTGATGGTGGTGCTGGACCTATCGGGCCTACCGATAGATTGCTCGGATCCAGGGGACCTGGTACATGCTTATAATAAGGCAGTGACAGGGACCCTGGATTCCATTGCACTTGTTCGTGTTCATCCTCTCACTCTTCGTCCCAGGTCTCCCTGGTTCGATGAGACCATGAGGGAGTTGAGGAGGGTTGGACGAAGGCTGGAGAGGCGTTGGCGAAAGTCCGGTTTGGATGATGACAAAATTAGTTTGATGGACCATTATATGGCCTATCAATCCGCAATCTCTCATAAGAAGGCAGAATTCCAGTCCAGAGAGATTGCGGCTGCACAGAATAGACCAGCTCAGCTCTTTCGGACTGTGGACAGACTGTGCAATCCAGTTTGTCTTCAGTCCAGAAGAGCCTTTTCTCCAGAACGGTGTGAGGAGTTTGCTCTCTTCTTTGCAGATAAGGTTGCCAAAATCAGATCAGACGTCCATTCTTCCCTCTCCAATGGGAGCAGTGATGGTCGGCAGGAGATGTCGAACACCCAGTTTGCATGGTCTGACTTCAGCCTCCCCACAATCGATGACATTGTGATGATCATCCGAACGTTACGACCGACCAACTGTGATTTGGACCCTGTCCCCACATGTCTCTTAGTGGATTGTGTGGATAAAATCAGCCTAGGCCTGGCTTTGATAGTCTGGAGGTCTTTGGAGAGGGGGATCTTTCCAGATCCTCTTAAGGAGGCTATAGTTAAGCCTGTATTGAAGAAGTCCTCCTTAGACCCAGATTGTCTAGCAAATTACAGACCTGTCTCTAACTTACCCTTCATGGGTAAAGTTATTGAGAAGGTGGTTGCAGTGCAGTTGGATGGTCATCTGACCAACAACAATGTCTACAATTCTCTCCAGTCTGGATTTAGGAAACGGCATAGTACCGAGACAGCACTTGTTCGGGTACTAAATGACCTCCTAATAGCGAGAGATCGAAGGACCTGTTCTATCTTGGTACTTCTCGATCTCTCTGCAGCATTTGACACTGTTGATCATGGTGTGCTGTTAGACCATCTGCAGTTCATCTGTGGATTGTCTGATATGGTCCTCAGTTGGTTTCGATCTTACCTCGAGGGTAGGACTCAGAGGGTGGTGTCGGGAATTTCTTCCTTGGCATCAGTCTCCCTATCCTGTGGGATACCGCAGGGTTCTATTCTAGCGCCCATGTTGTTTGCGGTGTATATGCTGCTGTTAGGAACAATTATTAGATGATACGGTTTGGGTTTTCACTGTTATGCAGATGATACCCAGCTGTATATGTCTTTTGTGCCTGGCCAGGATGCTGCCCTTTCGGTATTTAATAACTGCCTTGCCGAGATCCAAGACTGGATGAATGGGAGTTGGCTGAGGTTAAACCCGGAGAAAACTGAGGTATTGGTCATGGACAAGGGTCGCTGTGAGGTGGGTCTGCCGGATGGATCACCCTCAGGCTTATGGCTTGGGGGCGTCCAGCTGATGACCTCAGACCAGGTGCGGAATCTGGGTGTAATATTTGACGACCGCTTGACGTTTAAATCTCAAGTGTCAGCGGTGGTCAAAACTTCCTTTTTCCATCTGAGGAACATCGCCAGGGTGAAGCACCTGGTTCCTCCAGAGGATCTTCCAACATTGATCCATGCTTTCGTTACCTCCCACCTTGACTATTGCAACTCCCTTTACCTGGGGCTATCAGGGGTTGAACTTCGCTGTCTGCAGCTAGTGCAGAATGCAGCGGCCAGGTTGTTGACTGGATCTTCTAGATCCAGCCATATAATGCCTGTGCTCCATGGACTGCACTGGCTGCCAGTGTTATGGCGAATCACCTTCAAGGTCGGTTTGCTGACCTATAAAGCCCTACACGATCAGGGACCTACTTACCTGAAAGAGCTCCTGCGCCCCTACTGTCCTCCCCACCCCCTCTGATCCACTGACGAGGGATTGCTAGAGATTCCCAGGGTTCATTTAAAAACTTGAGGGGCTAGATCATTTAGTTTTATGGCCCTGACCCTGTGGAATTCTCTACCTAGTCAGGTGCGAAATTGCCCGACTGTCCTAAGCTTTAAAGGAGCTTTGAAGACACATCTTTTTAGTATAGCTTTTAATGACTCATGTTAGTTTTAAATTTGGTTCATTTATTGTTTTATGTATTGTACAGGTGCTTTGGTTATGAGAAAAGCGCCTTTTAAAAATAAAGAATGAAATGAAAATGAAATGAAATTGAACCATACCATGCGATGGTCACTGGCCCCCAGATGACCTTTTTCCTGGAGATCTGTGATCCTTCACCTGTTAGTCAGTACTAGATTTAGGATAGCCCTGTCTCTTACGGGTTCTTGTACCAGTTGTTTGAGGCCTTCCCCCTGCAGGGAATCCACCATGTGTCTAGTTCTGGCAGATGTTCCTGCTGGTATTGACCAATATGTATCTGGCATGTTGAAGTCTCCCATAATCAGAACCTCCCCTTTAGCTGTTGTGTTTTGTATATCTTCTAACAGTTATGTGTCTGTGTCTTCCCCCTAGTCTGGGGGCCTGTAGACAACTCCAGATCTTATGGCTGTCCCATTTTCTGTTTCCAGGGTGACCCACAGTTCTTCTGGCTCCTTATGTGTACTCTGAATTTCTGTAGCTTTGATATTTTCATTGACATACAGGGTCACTCCACCTCCCTTTTTTGCAACTCAGTTTCTTCTGAACAGTACATAGCCAGGTACTGAAGTCTCCCAAGTGTGGTTACTGGTAAACCATGTTTTGTTAATTGCTACTATGTCCAGTTTAGCCTCTGTCATTATTGCCTGCAGGTCAGGGATCTTGTTTCCCAGACTGCAAGCATTTGTGTATATGATTTTCCATTGGCCAGATTTTGGTGTGTTAGTTGTTGGGTGAAGTCTGGCATTTCCCCTGTGAGTCCTTTTTCCTTACCAGGTGATACAAATGAACTGCAAACATGCTGAACTCCTGTTTGACCACTAGCTGAGGGGGAAGGGATGTTCTTCACAATCGACATATGGGGTGCTGCACCCCTCTCCCCATTTGCTAGTTTAAATATTCTGCAAAGATGTCAAACTTCTGCCCCAATGCACTAGCTCCCTCCTTAGTCAGATGCAGTCCATCAAATTTAAAGAACTTTCGCTCCCAAAACTGTTGCCAGTTCCCAACAAATTTGTGTCCTTTTTCCTGGCACCAGCCCTTAAGCCACATGTTTAGCTCCCCTATCTCCCCTTCTCTGACCTTTCATCCATCTGCCCCCCTCTCCCATACTGGCAGGATCTCAGAGAAGGAGATGCCGGACAAAATGGATGATAGTATGTCACCCAACATGGTCAGGTGTTTCTTGGGCTCCACAACTGACCGGATGGCAAGATCATTAGTCCCAATGTGTACCAGGACATCAATGTTTTCTCCTGCTTCCTGAACAATTTTAGCAATGCTGTCAGTGTCTGTCCATGCTGATGTACCTGGGAGACATCTGACCATTACCCCTGGCTAGAGATAGGTATCAACTCCCCAAATCATGGTTTCTCCTATGATCAGAAGTGTTTGGGATTTCCTTTTTGCTTTTTTTGTTTTGGTTCCTGTTTTGGATGAGTTTTGTTGTGCTAGCTCCTGTACTGCAGTGTCCTGCTCTGCAGTGTCCTCATCCCCTTTGTTTGATTTTGGAGATAGAGGCAGATACCTGTTTGTAGTTTTTATATGGTTTGTGGAGGTGATATGTTGGAGTGCACCGAGTGATGGGGCACTGGATTTGCCCCTCCTAACCACCTGCCAACCTCCCGGACCAACTACCCTCTGCAGTCGGGGTGCTTCTGTTGGATGTTGGGGAACTGGCGGGTGGTTCTTATAATATATTTCCTCTTGAATATGAAATTTGAGGCATGCAATCTCTGCCCATGCTGCCTGGAGCTGAACTCTAAGGTCTCCAATGGCCCAGCATGTAGGACAGTGTCCTAAATCCTGTAAAACTGCCCTTCTGAAAAGTGTTCTGCAGTACCTGCAGTTAATGATATCCATTCCAGATAAGTTGCCAGGTTTATAACCTGGTCAGAGTAATTAGAAGGAAAAAATGAAAGCAAAAGTTTGATTTTGTGCTTTGTTTGTTTGTTTTTGTATAACTTGTTACAACAAGTTAAATTACTAGTGCCCCTGTAAATGAGGTCACTGTGTGGATACCCCACTGATCTGCCCCTTCCTGCTTTGCAACAGAAAATGTCACGACTGTGCTACCCTATAAAAGGAGTGCAGTGTGGAGTGGTTGGGGATGGGGGTGGGTGGCTGGGCCCTTCCCCTGCCGAAAAAGAAGAACCACAGATGAAAGAAACAAGGGGGTAGGAACAGAAACAGTCAGTCAGCAACAAATGCAGTAACCCTGAAAGCTTATCCTAATGACAGATAAAACTGTAAATCCTGTAAAGCACCACCTGTAATAATTTCACAGAAGATATACCCTGTAAGAAACACTTTGCTACAGAGAAAAATAAAGCAGCAACAGAAGATACACATTGCAAAAGACAATTTGAATCAGAAGATTACAGCAGTAATCTGTTAGCACACTCCTGTAGGCACACATTATAATAATGCAGCAGAAGGTATACCCAAGGTCCCTAGAATTCTGTGGCTGCAGAATTTTGTGCAGAACTTGCAGTCTACCTCAGAACTTCTGCGGTACCGCAGAATTCACTCTTTTGGTGATTTTTTTATTAATATTTCTGTTTATCCATAGAATCTGGTTCCCTTCCCTTCTTTTTATATCCAAACCCCCCATATGCTCAGAATGTGATGTTATCATTGCTATATCATACATTAGCTAATGAAACGGCTGCATTCTGCAACAGAAATGAACAGTCACTTATCTACCACAGCTCCCACTGCGAGAGATGGTGGCACAGCACATCATGCATGGTGATATTTGTTCAACCTGCACTACAGCCTAATACAGTTTTCAGTCTTACATTATTTCACTAGGGCCAACTTAAACAAAACCTTGTCAATAGCATAGACCTGTTATGTCCATACCTCACTTTGTACAAACCTATTTGTACCTTTAAGGTATAGCGATGCTATCTGAAACGAATAACTGGTAAAATGAATTTAACTGTCATTTTTAAGAAAAATAAAGTAATTATGCCTAGAAAAGTGGAATATAATAATGTGAAGACCTGTTGAAAGAATAGACCTGTTAAATAAATAATTGCACTGTACGCATTTTTGCCTGGGTTATTGATTACATATTGTCATTGGTTGATTGAATCACCTAAAAGTTATTGAGAAATGTTGTGTGCAGGGACAGCTGTTGGGCCAGAGGGTAGCATGCTGTGTTTCCATGCCGGCAAGTCAGGTTCAGAGATTAGCTCTGGGAGCTGGCTGGGCAGCACAAGGATTAGTGGAACACATCACTGCTCGGAGCCTGGGAAGGTATGGTGCAGTGTTCTGTCACATGATGGACACATTGTGCTGGTCTGGAGAGCTCTATCTCACAATCAGTTCACATGCATGTCATGGCCTGATGGTGTTATGCAGTATGTCAGGGAAAGCAGGTTGACATGAAAAATGAGTTTTGCAATAACTCCTCTATTTCATTTCCAATGGGACCTGTATGAATGAGGATGCAAGTTCTTGGAAATTAAAAAAATATATATATATACACACACACACACACACACACACACACACACACACACACACACATACAGTATCTCTGTCTCTCACCACACACACACACGTACACACATATTTGTATGTATGTTACAGATTGCATATAAATATATAAGTGATACACAGTGGGAACCTTATGAGTGGTGTAGAAAGCCCATACAAATATGTAAGTGATAGACAGTGGAAACCTTATTAGTGGGATAGATAGCATGCATATAGAAATACCTTATTTATAACATAAGCTCCCCTCTGCATATGTCATTTATGCAACAGGCTGGGACCTTAAGGGAGAGACATTTGTTTTGCCTTTTTAGGTATAAAATGATTTTTATAAGTCTGTTATTTTTTGAACTAGTGTTACTGTGCTTTCCACCATCCTGATTGCTATAACCACTGCCATGAAAGTGAAGTGAGGATGACAAGCTGACACTGTGATGTGGTAGTTTGTTAGTGCCGCAAAACGTCTGCAGAAATTACAAACCACCGCCGCAGGAAGTTCTGCGGCAAATGGTAGTCTTGCCACAGAACTTGGTCCCACTGTGCCGCAGAAAAGTAGGGGCCCTGGGTATACCCAGCAACAACAGTTTGACTCAGAGAAAAATAAAGCAATAAAACGTTAGCAACAAACAGTAACAATCCCTGTGAGTACAAAATAAAAATAACAACACACAATAAATCTGCCTAGCCAAAAGAAGTCTTAATCCTTTCCTTTGCTCTGTTAAGGTTCTTTGCTCTGTCCTTTCAAGCAACTTAGAAGGAAAGAGCTCAGGTAAAGCTAGGTGCCTTGGCCAGCAAACCTAGCCTTCTATAGGGGCACAGAGCAGAAAAGGGCAAGGGCTTCGGAAACATACGGCCATAAACAAAGAAACTGTAAAAGGGGAGAGACTGTAAAAAAAACACTAAAAGAGGGGAGAGGCATACTTAAAGAGTAGAAGAAGAAGAGTCAGCATTTATATAACGCTCTTCATACATCCCAAAGCACTTTACAAGCAATGCTAGACTGGTAGTGAAGTGACTGAATGTGTGGTGGCAGCCATATTGCACATCATCACCCACACACAGCCTGGATAATTGCTTGAACCGGTTTATGGGAAGGGGAATGTTGGCCAGGACACCGGGAATGTTCCCTGCTCTTGCGAAGAGTGCCCTGGGTTCTGTTACTCCACCTGACACCACCAGACAACACTAGGATGGGCAGAAGGGACCTCGGCTTAACATCCTCATCTGAAGGACGGCACACCCCAGCAGTACAGAACCCCCCAATACTGCACTCGGATGCCAACGATTTTTAGGTGCAAGTCCAATCCCGGTGTGGGACAAGAACCTATGACCTTCTGGTCCAGAGGTGGATGTGCTACCAACTGAGCCATGCTAACACCTAGTACATAGGATAGCACAAGGAGTGGTGCAGTGCAGTGGGTGTGGAACAGCAGTGTTCAGAAGAACTTTCTGGGAACTGCGATGCTGCCCTATTTGCAGGTACCTCTCTGGGCTGAGGGAGGAGGTTGCCAGGTTTTGAACACAGTTGGTAGGAGTACTGGGGACCTTTGTCCCCACCCAGGGACCACCACACCACCAGCCGCTGCCACAGAGGGTACTCAGTCAAAGGCCTGGATGGACTATGGTGGGCTCAGAGAGGTTGAGGAAGGCGGAGCTCAAATGCCCCCTGCATCAAGTACAACTAAAGAACAAATATGGTGTTCTCAAGGAGAGGAAGAGCCCTGAAAGGGAACCCAAGGTTGTGACCAGGGGTGAAGGGCAGAACCAACAGGATGGGGAGGCACATGGGACAGGGCCAGAGAATCCCAGGGAATAAGGAAGCTTCTCCTAGTGGAGGACTCACTAGTTTGGGGTATGGAAATAGGATCAGGAATCAGGAGGGAGGTTATGTGTCTCCCAGGAGGGAGGCACAGCTTTGAGGGAGGGGGAGCAGATCCCAGTTAAGGGAAGAAAGCTTCTGGCTGTGGGGATGGACATAAAGGTTACAGTATGGGGAGGATGAAAGGGGGAATTCAGGGTGAAGAGTAGGGATAGCATTGAGGATGAGGGAGCTCCAGGTGGGAAGGGGGACAAGTCAGATACAGAGAGTGTTAGAGGAAGGGTGAAGGACTGGGGAAGCAGCTTGGGGTGGAGATGAGGGTACAGATAGGGACGCAAATGTGCAGGGTGGTGTGGACTCTTGGAGCAGGCACAAGGAGAGAGTTTGGGGATGGATGAGGAATGATGGGGAAACATGCTAATGCTTGGTGATTTCATACTAAAAGGGGTCAGATGGGAGAGTAAAGGGGAAAGACAGTCGCATATGGGTAGAGTCTGTACCTGGGTTGATGGCAGATAAAGCAGGACAGGCTATTCTCAAGTATGTAAAAAGGGGAAGGCATAAACCACATGTGGTGGTGCACGTGGGTACGAATGACTTGGCTAGGGAAATGGCAGAGGTGGTTAGGGAGAGGTACATGGAATTGGGTAAGTTGAGTGAGGAGGTAGGGAGCTCAGTGACCTTCTCTGAGGTACTCCCAGTACCCAGAGCAAATATGGCAAGGAAGGGTAGGATAGATGAATTCAACAGTTGGCTGGGAAATTAGTGTCAATCCAAAGGGTACAGGATAGTGGGAGGCTGGGGCAGGGTCTGGGACAATAGGGATCTGTACGCAGGAGACAGATTACATTTGAGCAGGGAAGGGAAGGGCATACTAAAACAGAGGTTTGAAGAATACATAGAAACAAAGGTTAATTTAAACTAGGCGGGGGGTGGCAAGTGGGTTGCTGAAGGGAAGGCTCTCCGGAGAGGGAAGACAAATGAATCTACCCCCCACACACAAACTGGGTTGGAAGCAGGAAGGGATTGAAGGGCAGGGCTGAGAAGGGTAAGAAATTGGGTAAGGAATGTAAGGGAACATTTTGAAGGGTTGTTTCCTTGAATGCAAGGAGTCTGGGGAACAAAATCACATAACTACAGGCTCTGTTGGTAGAGTGGATGGTGGACATAGCTGCCATCACAGAAACATGGGCCATCTAATACCAGGACTGGGACCTGATGATCCCAGGGTATAGGATTTACAGGAAGGATGGGGCAAAGGGAAAGGGGGAGAGGTAGCAATGTATGCAAGGGAAGGGATAAAGTGTGCAAAGGAAGAGGGATAGGAGGGCAGGACAGAGGCCTTGTGGATACAATTCCAGGACATGAGGAATAGGAATCTCAGGATGGGGATGGTATACAGGCCACTGACTCAAGGGGAGGACCTGGACAGGGAGCTGGCAGAGCAAATTAGGAAGGTGTGTGGGAAAGGTAACACAGTGATCATGGGGGACTTCAATCTACCAGGAGTGGATTGGGGTATCCCAGCCACCTTAAATGCTAGGGAGCAAATATCCTGGATGACTTTCAGGACTGCTTCCTGGCACAGATGGTCACTGAGCTGACTAGGTTGGGGAATACACTGGATCTAGTTCTGGCCAATGGGGAGGCTGTAAGGGAGGTGGGAGTGGAGGACCCACTGTCTGAGACTGACTACCACTCGGTGTGGTTCACACTTACTATGAGCAGAGAAGCAGCGGGTACAGGGACCAGGGTGGTGGACTTCAGACAGGCTGACTTTGGTAGGATGGGTGAAATCTTATGGGGGCATCTGGAAGGAATACAGCCACACTGGGGTGTCAACCAGAAATGGGAAAAAATCAAATTGGGGATACTGGAGGCTACTGATACATGTATCAGATTGTAGAGCAAAAAGGGGAGGGCTAAAAAAACAAGCCAGTTATGTAGAGGGATATTAGAAATGGTGAGGGCTAAAAAAGAAGCATTCAAGAAATACAACTAGCCTGGGAAGGGGGAGAATAGGGGTGAGGAGTATGTGAAGAGGTCCAAGGAAGTTATTAGGGGAGTCAGAGTGGCTAAGGCCACCAGGGAATTAAGGTTGGTGCAGGGCATCAGGGATGGGGAAAGGACTTCTTCAGATACATACGGGAGAGAAGGAGCTGCAAGGAAAAGATAGTTAGGATCAGGAAGGACGGGGTGGGCAGAGAAAGAGATGGATCAGGCAGAAGCACTGAATGAGTACTTCTGTTCTGTATTCACAAGGGAGAAAGGAGGGCAGCTACCACAGGGGATGGGCAGGAGGAAAGGAGTAGCAGATGGGGTGATCACTGATGGTAGGGTATTGGGGGGTTAAGGACTCTGAGGGTGGATAAGACACCAAGACTGGATGGCATACACCCCAGGGTGTTGAGGGAAATGGGTAAGATCCTGGCTGGACCACTGGCAGAACTATTTAATGCCTCCCTGGACACAGGGTGCATGCCGCATGTCTAGAGGATGGTCCACATGGTACCCATCATAAAAGTGGACCAAAGGATGAACCGGATAATTACAGGCCAGTAAACTTAACTTCCATCATGGGGAAGCTGATGGAGACAATACTTAAGGAAAGGCTGGTGACCTTTATGGAAGACAATGGGCTCCAGGACATTCACCAGCATGGGTTTGTCTCCAGAAAATCCTGCCAGATGAACCTAGTTGAGTATTACAACTGGGTCACGAGAGAATTGAACAAGTGTCATGGGGTGGATGTCATATACTTAGACTTCAGTAAGCCCTTTGATATGGTGCCACATGGGAGGTTGGGAGGGAAGTTGAGATACATGGGGGTGGGGACTAAGATGGTTAAATGGATTGAGAACTGGTTGCAGGGGAGATAGCAGAGGGTAGTGGTGGTGGTGGGGACTCTCATCTCCAACGGCTGTGATGAGCAGGGTGCTGCAGAGATTGGTACTGGGGCCAGTGCTGTTTTGAATATTCATAGCAGACATCTCGTATGGAATCAGGAATAAGATCAGTCTATTCAATGATGATATCAAATTAGGTGCAGTGGTGGATGATATAGCAGGTTGGCAGAGGCTGCAGGATGACCTGACCAAACTGGTGGAGTGATCAGAAGCATGGCAGTTGGGGTTCAATGTGAAAAAGTGCAAAGTCCTGCACTTTGGAGCAAAGAACCCAGGGAGGGGTTACTAGCTGGGAGGGGTGCAGCTAGGTTCCACTGAGGAGGAAAAGGATCTAGGGGTGGTTGTAATTGGGAAGATGAACAATACAAAACAGTGTAGGAGCGCAGCAGAGAAAGCCAACAGGATGCTGGGTTGTATCGCGAGAGGAATCTCCTCCATGAGCAAAAAGGTGATCCTGCCACTCTACAGGGAACTGTTCAGGCCGCACCTGGAGTACTGTGTGCAATTCTGGTGCTCATTTCTAAAGAAAGATGTGAAAATACTGGAAGGGGTACAACGCCAGGGCAACAAGGATGATCCAGGGACTGGAGGACAGGCCATACAAGGAAAGGCTGAGAGAGTTGAACATGTACTCCTTGGAGGAGAGAGGGGATGGGGGAATATGATTGAGACCTTTAAGTATGTAAAGCAGATAAACAAGGTGGGCACTGAGGAGATACTCAGGCTGAGGAGGGGGTTGGACATGTGAGGGCACAGCCTTAGATTGGAGGGGGGATGATGTAGGACAGAAATGAGAAGACACTTTTTCATGGAGAGGATTGTGGCAGAATGGAATTCTCTACCGGAGGAGGTGGTAGCCTCTAAAACAGTGGGTAGTTTCAAAAGGGGATGGGACAAGGTGGGGGGGTAACTGGAAAGGGGAGGGGGGTCAGGCAGCTGCAAGATGAGGGTGCTAGCTGCACACTCGAGCAGACTTGATAGACCAGGTGGCCTATTTCTGCTGGCAAATTCATGTGTTCGTAAGTACACCACTTACTAGTGTTATTTATTTATTTTATTTATTTATGTTTTTTGGTAACCAGGTGAGCAAACTGATCCAAAGGACCATTTTTAGTTGCAACCCAGGCCATACAGCAGCACAGACAATAGGTACACGCTATAATATAGTAGGTACTGTATATATAATCGATCAATCTTTATCAATCTTTATGTAGCCAGGTGTAACTCCATTGAGCAAGCTAATTTTCAAGGAGGACCTGGTAGGTACAGAATAAATAATACAGTAGCACAATAGAATATATAGCACAAATGGGCATAGTAATACAATACATAGCAGTAAAAACAAGTTACAAGGATAAATCAATGAGGCCCAGTCTTAAGGTGAAGCCTCATCCCAGTAAACAGTAAAGTAGAGAGGTAGAAGCAAGTCAGCATCAATGTGCCAAACCAGTGATTTTAGACACTGATAGCTCCACTAGAGCAGAGTTAACGCTAGTGCCAGTGCAAGCTGGGATCTCAGCAGCAAGTAGAAAGCAAGGATGAATCCAGGAACATGGCTTAGGGTAATTCTAATGAGAGGATAGAATGTATAGGTGGTTGACTGTAAGAATACAATAAGTACGGTGGTATCAGAAACCATGATACATAAGCATCATATCTTATAATAGGGGTTAAGGACATAAAAACAAGTTCATGACAAAAAAAGCAGCACTTTTCTGCATGCAGAAAACTAGGACATACAGTTACAGCAAATCAAGACATCATTCAGCCAGTCTCAGGTTTATAATACAGCGCATAAGCAATTACACTATAGCAATCAGCATTTTCACAATGGAGTCAAAAACATGTCAGTTGTTTATGTAGTAGCCAGTACTTGGGAAGTAAGGCAAATGGTACACTGGGCCTCAAAGGTGGATTTCTGGTGACAGTGTTTCCAAGGGAGCAGGCACAGGTGGCCTGAGACATGAGCCAATCTCTTAGCTTTGATTTGAAGGACTGATGAGAGGGTAACATATGGATAGCAGGAGGTATTCTGTTCCAGAGGTAGGGGGGAGCAGAGACAGAGAAAGCCTTGCTCCCCATGACAGTAGATTCAAGGGCAACTACTGGGGGGGGAATGGAAGAGACCCTGAGACAGCAAGTTACCACCCTGTTGGTGAGAAGTGAGGAGTACAGGGACTTATGTGAGTTTCTGAGAGAGGTGTAGACTAGACAGCCCATAGCATATTCAAAACAGCCCTGCAGAGAGAGCCAGCCTAAGGACTGATATAGAGATCAGTGATGAGTGGAGGAAGGGACCTGAAGGGCAAAGTGACAGATAGAGTTGTATGTGATATTTAGATGAGAAAGAAGTAAGGAAGACATGGAGGAGAACACTGGGGAGCAATAGTCAAGTAGCAGCAGTAGATTTCCCTGGGCAATTGCAAGATGAGCCTCTGGGGTCAGGAGGTGGTTAACACAGTAGGCTACCCCCAGCTTCTGTTGGACTCTCTTCATAGTGTTAGAAATGTGGTCATTGTAGGTAAAGGAGAGATCAAGAGTCACTCCTAGGTATTTGAAGGATACAGTGTCAAGAGAAGGGCCTTCAGGGGCGACTATGTGTAATGAAGCTTTTGATTTCATGGTCTTAGCAAGGTACGGCTTGGAGCCAAAGAGCATGGCCTTTGTTTCTTTCTCTTTTACAAGAAGTTGTTGGAGAGGAACCAATGTTGAGCTGATCCATAGTTTGTAGTGAGTGTAGAACATATAGATTCAAAACACTTGGCATTATGGTAGATGAGGTCATCAGTGTAGAGGAGCACATTATAATTTATTTATTTCTGCAGGAAGATCATTTATGAACAGTGAGAATAATAGTGGCCCCAGTATGGATCCCTGGGGGACACAAGTATGGCTGGGTAATGCAGCAGAGGTATCTGTTAGCAAGGTATCTGCTAAACCAAGTGGTGGCATCCGGGGAGCAGCCTAGGTTTAGCAAGGTGGATTGGAGAAAGTGGTGATCAACAAGGTCAAAGGCCTTTGATAGGTCCACAAACACCTAACCTGTGGCCATACCCATGTCCGTGTTTCTAAGGACATGGTTGGAGAAAAGGGCCAAGATTGAAGAGGTGCTGTGGTGTTTGCAGAAGCCATGTTAAAGGGGGTTCAGGAGAGTGTACTTATCTAGGTGCTCAGATAGCTTAGCTTAGATGTGGGAGGAGGGGAGAGGGGATGGTAGTTTTCCACAGCAGCAGGGTCACCGGATTTGGAAATAGGCACTATGTGCACATGTTTCCATGAGTCAGGCATAGTAGATGATGAGAGAACAAGGTTAAATATGTGGGTCAGTGGTTTTACAAGAGCAGGGAAGAGGAATTTCAGAAAGGTGGGATACAGACCATTGCTGCCTGGGCTGCCCCTGGTGGGTAGCGTCTTTAGGAGTTTGCCAGTGACACTATGGTTGCTGGCTCTGAAACAAAAGACAGGGCTTGAAGTCTGGGGGCAGCATGGCTGTTTTTTCTGGGTAGAGGGAGGCTGTGGAGGGAGTTTACTGGTGTAGGTGGTAAGGTCAGTGAACATTCTATTGAAGATATCAGCAATCTTGCTTGGGTCAGTAATGGGACCAGAGGGGGGAGGTAAGTTCTGTTATTTGTTTATTTGATTTTGAGTTGAGGAGGGTGCTAACTGAGGCCTAGAAACTGGGGGGGTTGCCAAGAGACTCGTTTTGTAGGTTGGTGTAGTATGTACACTTGAGTGACTTCACAGCCTGCTTGCAAGAGTTATGAAGTTGCCTGTATGCATTCCATAATTGGGGAAGGGGGATGACTTGAAGGCTTGCCAGGTTTTGTCCCTTACTTTCATTTGGGCCAGAAGTTCATTTGATAGCCAATGGGTGTTACCACCTTTAACCCCCTCCTGGTGGTGATAGGGAAGTATTTGTCCTGAAGGTTGTGAAGAGCTTCCATAAAAAGCGTCACTGCCATGGAGACATCTTTAAGTTGGTAGAGTGAGGACCAGTTCATGGCCCAAGCATCCCTTAGCACTAAGTCAGAATCCTGGGATTTGAATTTTCTAAAAGATAGCAATTTGTGGGGAGGACGTATTGATTTGGTGGTTAGAGTGTTATACATAGGGATGTGGTCACTGATAGAGTCAGCCATAGTGCCTGCTTGGAGGACTAGATTCGCACAGTTTGTGGCTATCCAGTCGAGGGTGTACTGTTAAGCAACAGTACTAGATCCCTGTGAAGAACAGTTACTTACCATAACAGAAGACTTTTGGGAGAATTTCTTCCATTGGGCCAGAACTTTGGGACTGTAAACTATTGGCATCAGGACCACTCAGAAACTTTTTCTAGCTGAGGGCCACCTATGATGATGATGTGCAACATCAGCACTTATACAACATGGGTGATACCATTGCACCTCAGTTCCTTGCGAGAGACAAGTTTGGAAGGCCTCTTACCATGAAGAACTAGGAGACCTGACTAGTACCCGTCACACAAAGAGAAGCATGGGACTGGGCAATGACAGACATAAGGCACTTATGGGCACCCAGACAAGGTAGGGGACAACTACCAGCAAATACTTCATAACAGAAAGGGAGATGGAGGGCGGGTTCACTGTGGCCCAATGGAGAAGAGTCTTTTGAAGATCTACTGTTATGGGGCCTTATTTACGAATGTGTGGGAATTGCACTGAAAGCAGATGTAGCGGCTATATGCCCATATGTGCCATGTAGGATGGCACTGCATGTCCACATTCACAAAGGAGCACATGCACACAATGCTGAGGGCATTGCCCACAGACGCATGCAGAGGTGCATGGGGGAGGGCCAGATGGAGGCTGGGAATGTGACTACACCCTGTGACACCACCATATATGGACAACTGCACCGCTGTATGCTCACACTGGAAGTGAATGCCAAAATGGACTACAACGGCAGTGGTACAACTCTTGTAGGCATGGTGGCTGCAGAATGTCAGCCCAAAAGCCAGGACCCCCAAGTGGAAGGGGATGGCCACAGGGACAGAGGAGCACCCAGCATGTTGACCTCCACTGCCCGACCCAGGTAGACCAATTTCACTGGGCCACAGGTGGCCATCTTGGTCACCAGCATACATGCCCACAATGCTGCACCATTATGAGGTGGATTCGCTAAAGGTCCCCGCCAAAATGAAGGCATACTTGTGGCTTCACATTCAGGTGGAGTTCAACACTGTAGGGCCAGAGGCACTCACTCTGAGTGCCATAAAGCACAAGTGGTGTGACCTGTGGCCCACCATGAAGTACAAGCTGGCAGCCACCAGTCACTCTCAGTCAGCCACTGGTGGCAGCCCCCCGCCAAGGAGCCAGTCCTGAGCCCCATCAAGAAGGTAGTAGTGGAGACTATCTCCGACATGGTCCACCACAGCGAAGACATGGTCATAAACACACTGGCAGGTATGTGGGGCACCCAGGATTGCATAGGATGCCTGTGTGGCCACAGTGACAATGTTAACCACCCTGTGATTCATCCCACAGACACAGTCCAGCAGACAATGGGATCAGCAAGGAACACCACACCAGAGGAGCCCCCCAGGGAGCACACATCTATGGGTGGTATGTAGCATATAAGGGATGCCATGCCAGTAGTGGGACCCAGTGCAGTAGCAATGTCTATACTAATCACCCGCCACTACGCCCACAGCTATACAGTGGGACCAGGCCAGGATGATGGATGGGGACAGTGTGCCACCCTGGGAAGCAGGACCAAGGCCAGGGGACACAATGGAGAGAGCAGGTGACTCCCCACAACAGCCATCCTGTGCCAACACCCCCCCACACACATATGTGCCACAACACCACCACAGGGCACACCAGCGTGCTCAGGTGGGTATGCGGCATTGGACAGCCTGGGCTATACCCTGCTTCTCTAAGGCAACACCTCTGCAATGATGTCTGCAGGCACAGGTGCACAGCACAGCATGCCTGACAGGCAAGTGTCCCCCCACAATGGCGAGGAGGAGGAGGACCCAGACAGACAGATGCCACAGTATGGCAGGCACAACATGGGGGCAGGTGTGTCACCGGCCAATTACCACAACCTGTGACAGCTCAAACGTGACTGGCTGGCGGCACAGCAGGACACCACAGGGGCACTGCATGACCTAACCGAGAAGGTGAGAGTCATGCACCAAGGCATCAACAGGATCAGTGACATGCTGGAGATGCTGGAGGAGAGCATACAGCCAGTGTGTGTTGCCCCATGGCCACACAGGCTAGCCAAATGGGTGGGGCAGCAGAAAGCCCAGTACAGAATATGGTAGGTACATGTGGTGCCCAGATGGACCCCAGACAGGGCATGGTGCCGGTGCAAGGCAGACCACAATGGGCCACCAGGAGTACAGGGGACATGACAACGGGATGACACCTGGGGACTAGGGCAGAACAAGGGACCCAGCAGCAGTGAGTACCACCCCACAAAGGGGTCTGCCCATGCATGGTGTGCCACAGGGGTGGAACATCTAGCACAACACTAAACACTGCACAGAAAACCCCAATATGCACTAGATAGTGCTCAACAGTGGTCACACTGCGTTACACAAGCATCACACATGTCCATACACACCCCACACAGGACCCCACATGCACCACACAGAACCATATGGCTCCCATATCCCCTCCCCCACCACCACCATATATGCTCCATGGTCCTCACACCGGGCCACACCTGGGACTGATCAGGACCCCACATGCATCACCGAACACCCCCCCAACACATGAGCCCATGGGTATCCCACTGGGTATCATCCCTGGGAACACACGTGCATGCAAAGGACTAGGGATAGGCAGGTACTAAAATACTCAACTACCAAGACAACCTGCAGATACCCCAAAAGTACCTGAAAAAAACCCAGATGAAAAGCGAATAGTCAAGGTGGATCGGGTAGTCACTATTTAACCCATTCTACTACAGAACTACCCAAACCTGACTATAACAAAAATCATGTAAATGCTGTTTTTATGGAGACTGTTACACTGTCTGTTAGGTGCCCCTATCCATTACACCCATGGGAGCATTGCTGGGGCAGGTACGAGAGGCGCAGCTGCTCTAAGTCAGCCTGCAGCTGTTTCCAAAAATTATTCCTATGGTGGGCATTGCTGAGGCAAGTATGAGAGGTGCAGCTGCTGTGAGTGAGCCTGCTGCTGTTTCAAAAAATTATACCCATGACGGACACTGCTGAGGTAGGTACAAGAGGTGCAGCAGCTATGAGTGAGCCTGCTGCTGTTTCAAAAAGATTAAACCCACTGGCCCAGTGGTGTGTAGGGCTAAGGCATCATGCCTCACCTCCTGCCATGCCAGTGACCCATGTTTGCTTTTCACACCTTTTTCATGTGCAGTACTATTGTGGGATTTTGCAGTACTTGATGGTGTCAGAAGAAAACAATCTATGTTTGTCTGGGAAGACTGCAAGGACACATCACGTGATTCAGTGCCAGTTCCTGCTTGCAGTTCAGGTGTTCGTGAGTCGCCGGGGTTGGCCAGGGAGGAAGAGGACTGAGCATCTGGAGGACACCTCTCGTCACCTGGGGAGGGAGATTTGACAGTCCTGCCAAATGACTGCCCCCAGGTGGAGGCCTGAGGGTAGAACAGGATGTCAAAGAAGGGTGGGTGCTGCGGGACTCCGCAGCATGCATATGCCTCCAAGTACGCGTTAACATGTCTCACCCCAGCAATAGGGAGAAACAGGTGAAAATGGTGGAAGACACCTCATGGCAGTGAGATGACAATCAACCCCCAGCAGGCTTTGCACCTGTGGCCGGGCAGCCAGGTCCTGTGGCTAAAACCACATAGTGAGGTAAGATCCCAAAGGAGCTGGGTAACGGGGCTGAGGGGGTTGATTAGATGGGGGCCATCCAGGGAGACGAGGAGGATAAAGTATGGATAAAAAGAAACGATCATACCCATGGCAGGCATTGCTGAGATAGATACAAGAGACACAGCTACAATTAGTAAGCCTGCTGCTGTTTCCAAAAATTGTACCCATGGTGGGGATTGCTGAGGCAGGTACGAGAGGTGCAGAATCTCTTAGCGAGTCTGCTGCTGTGTCCGTAAATTATAGCCATGGCAGGCATTTCTGAGGTAGGTATGAGAGGCACAGCTGCTGTGATTGAGCCTGCTGCTGTTTTAAAAAAATTATACCCTTGGCTGGCATTGTTGAGGTAGGTACAAGAGGCATAGCTGCTGTGATTGAGCCTACTGCTGTTTTAAAAAATTATACACATGGTGGGCATTGATCAAACTTACATAATACAAACTGACGACTGACAAAAGAAAACTAAGAGTAGTATTAGTGTTGCACATATGGTTGGCATGGTGGCAGTGGTGATGGTTCCATTTGTTTCGTACACAACCTAGTCATCATATGTAGTATTTTTGATTTATTTATTGAATTTTGTTGACCCAGTAGGCCCACTGAGACTAGAATCACTGTTTGCAGGCTGTTGTTCATTTTCAGGGTCAGACTCGCATAAATCAGTGTTTGTGAAAGTTGGGAAATTGTCAGCATTCATTTTGAGAAATGTAAGCCATTCCACATTTGCAGAACTTAGCAGTGTTTTGTAATCAGTCACTATTGCTCCAGCTGCACTAAATATGTGTTCTGAATATACGCTTGAAGGTGAACAATTGAGGTACATTACTGCAAGCTTTGCTAGATTTGGCTATATTGTTCTCTTTTGTTTACAACAAAGTGATGGATCTTCCTCGAGACCAATCACAGTATGGTCTGCAAAGTACTCCAGGGTCATTGTGCTGTGCAAGATGGTTACCAGTCTGGCAGATGAACCTGCTGCACTTTCTTTACGGGATATCCATCCATGTTGTTGAAGGTCCTCAGAAGTGATTTGCTTTTCTGACCCTGTATATAGGATGCTTAAGAAGAAGTAGCTGTACATGTCCTTTCCCTCGCTGATGACACTGCTGACTGTGAAGAATAGATAGACGTGCTATTGTCTATGTCCAGAGGCACACTGTGATGGTTCGGCAGGGTTTGACTGCTGTGCATCAGTTAATGGTGTTTGTAGGGCAGTGTCACATTTGGTTAGCAGAAGATCTCTCCAGTACTCAATGTCTTGCTCTGAAGGAAGGATGGCCTCAATGTTCCACTTGAAGTGGGGATCCAGCGACATAGCCAACATGTAGGTGTCATTCTTAAACATGTAATTTATTCTCTGATCAGTCAACAGTCTGAGACTCAAGTCATCTGCCAACATAAGAGCAGTGTTATCATCTTTTGACTGAAAGTCTTTCTTTATGTCATCAAGGAAAATGTGAAGAAATCTGATTTGAGGAAGAATTTGGCTCAGAGTTGCACTGTATGCATTGACATCACATGTGGCAGACTCAAATGGCTCCAATGTTGTGATCAAAAATTCCAGTAGAGTCCAGCTGCTGGAGCTGAACATGATGTTTACTTTTCCTATTTGATTCTGCATGGTGTAGTCATGCACAGAATTTTTTTTCTGTTCAAGAAGCCTTTCCGACATATAAAATGTTGAATTCTAGCAGGCTGGAACTTTCTGCTTTAATGTGTGCAAGAGTAAGTTGCTTAACCTCTGCAGCCCCAGCGCAATTTTTTTGAGCTTTCACAGAGTGGCTGAAATGCCCATGTATTTTCCTAGCAAGACCTAAAAGTTTTTCACATCACCTTTTCCATTTAAGAAACCACGGATGAGAAGATTTAAACAATGTGCAAAACAAGGTATGTGTAGGTAGTTGCCACCTCCAACAGCATTGACTATCTTGGCACCATTATCTGATACTGTATACCCTGGAGATGAGGAATACAGAGTAAGCCATTTCTGGAATTCATTTTGCAGCTTCTGCAAAACAGTCACAGCAGTGTGGTTTTCTTCAAAAGTGGCAACACTTAATACAGCCTGCTTCCTACTACTTATGACAGTGTGGGAATTATTACTTTATGACTGAAAGCTTGCCCAATGAGCTGTAGCAGTTATACAGTCAATTATTTTGTTGCTGGTCCATATATCTATGGTTATGTAAACCTGCTGCACCTCAGAGAGTTTCAGCTGCTTGGTGACCACACTACACATCAAGTCATACAGCTGTGGAACAGTCTTTTCGAGAAATATGTAGGACAGGGAACAGTGCACCGTGGTTCTGTCTGGTTGATGAACTAGAGGAAACCTTTCTGGGCAACAAAAGGGAGTAGATAATCAGCAAACAGCTCTGCAATGACTCTATTTAACAGCTGGCCATGCTGGATGCTTGTGGGTAAATTTTTATGTCCTCACAACACTTTCTTTTAATGTTAGTTGACGAGAGTGATGAGATATTTTTAATTGTGGGGGACTGTACTTTTCACACCTTTTTCATGTGCAGTACTATTGTGGGATTTTGCAGTACTTGATGGCGTCAGAAGAAAACAGTCTGTTTGTCTGGGAAGACTGCAAGGGCTCATCAGGTGATTCAGTGTCAGTTCCTGCTTGCAGTTCATTGTCACTATGATCACCGTCACCATGACCTCCACTGCTGCCCATACCAACCACACTATCCCTTGCCCTGCCCCACTCAATTGAGTATTTTGCCTTTGCACGTCATATCATTACTGATGTTCCAAAATGTCCCACTTTGCCACCATGACATACACTTTTTGTACAAACTGCATGCAGCTCGAGTGGTCTGCAGGGTTAATATAAAAAAAATTCCATCCTAAAGATTTACCCTTTTTGCTTTGTACTACGGTGCTT
This sequence comes from Neoceratodus forsteri, assembly GCA_016271365.2. Taxonomy (NCBI): domain Eukaryota; kingdom Metazoa; phylum Chordata; order Ceratodontiformes; family Ceratodontidae; genus Neoceratodus; species Neoceratodus forsteri. Next base: position 830,140,087 of record CM057452.1, read on the forward strand.
GGCACTATTTCTTATACAGTCAAGGGACTTGGAGGAAACCCTATACTGCCATTTCCTTGTTCACATGAATTTTTCCCATTCATGATCATCTTATTCTTATGTTTAGCATATGATTTTATTTTCTACACTTACCTCTCATGCAATACAGTGGCGTCCTCTCCAACCCCCTCAGCAAACCTAGTACTGACCTCAATGCCACAAGATTCAGAAGAACTGGTAGTGCCATCATCATCAGGTGGGACATATCCTGGGCTATCCCATTCCCAGTCCCCACTATCACCTCTATTTTTATCAGCATTCACTGCCTCAGCATCTCAGGTTATGTTTCAGGAGCTTGCCTCCTCCTCCTTGCATGCTGCTTCAACAGCTGGAAGTCTCCTGGCACATGTGGCAAAATGTTCAGTACCTCTATGAGTAACTCCTGCTAGTTCTTTCAGAAAATCTGTATCATTTCATTGACTCCGTGGTTTAGGAGGACATTTAGTGCCAGTCCTGGTGATATTATTGTTATTATTGTCACCATGTTCTTCATTAGTGCCAGGATTCATATTGTCCACATCATTTTCAGTTGCATGTGCACCAGCACAGTGGTTCCTTTTAGTAGACCTAGTCTGGGAAATACCAGATATAGTAAACACAGCCATGGCTTTCACTGTCCCACAGAAAGACATCACACACAGTGTAGCTATGCCAGGTCTCAGGGAACCTAACAGGCTAACAGACAGTGTAATACAGCCTAAATGGCTTTCACTGTACTGCAGAGAGACACAGAGTATTTATATCACAGACAGGGCTCGGGACACCTAACAGACAGTGTATAATACAGCCTAAATGGCATTCACTATACTGCATAGAGACACAGAATAGTTATGTCACAGTCAGGAACTGGGGCATCTAACAGACACTGTAATACAGCCTAAATGGCTTTCACTAAACTACAAAGACACACAGAGTAGCTATGTCACAAACAGGACTCGGGGCATCTAACAGACAGTGAGTGATACAGCCTAAATGACTTTCACTTTAATGCAGAGACACACAGAGTAGCCATGTCACAGACATAGCTTGGGGCAACTAACAGGCAATGTGTTATATAGCCTAAATGGCTTTGGCTATGCTGCAAAGAGACATAGAGTAGCCATGTCACAGACAGGACTTGGGGTACCAAACAGACAGTGTGTGATACAGCCTAAATGGCTTTGGCTATGCTGCAGAGAGACACAGAGTAGCCATGTCACAGACAGGGCTTGGGGTACCAAACAGACAGTGTGAGATACACCCTAAATGGCTTTCACTATACCGCAGAGAGACACAGAGTTGTTACGTCACAGACGGGGCTCAGGGTGCCTAACAGACAGTGTGTAATATAGCCTAAATAGCTTTCATTATAAGTAGAAAGACACAAAGTACTTGCAGTGAAGCCCACTAGGATGAAGCACAGTGTCATGCTTTCCCTGCATGACAAAAGGGATTAACTCCCATTGAAATTGCATTGTTTCGTGCAGTAACTCTACTGCAGAATTCTGCAAAGTTGGGCTTGATCCTGGCGAGCTTCACTAAGCTCAGGACACCTACAGACAATGTGTGTGTATACAATCCAAATGGCTTTCACTGTTCTGCAAAGACACACTGTGTAGCCATGTCATAGACAGGGCTTGGGGTACCAAACAGACAGTGTGTGATACAGCCTAAATGGTTTTCATTTTAAAAAAAGAAAGAAAAGAAGACGGCCTCTTTGGTTTAATAGGGAAGTTGTAAGGGCAATAAGAGATAGAAGGATAGCTTTCAGAAGATATAAGAAAGCTCAGAGTGTGACAGCGTAAATCATTGTTTGTTGTTTATTTAGATCTAGGATTACAATTACCTTTGAGCCAAGGCTCTTTTACAAAGGTTCCACGTCAGGAAATTATAAGGAGAAACAGACAGGCAGGGAAATTGATTAGGAAAGGAAAAGCAGAAAAAGAAGAGAGAATTGCTAAACATGTCAAATGAGGAGATAAAACTTTTTTAGATATGTGGGGGAAAAGAGGAGGACAAGACAGGGGATTGTGAGTTTGAGGGGGGAGGGGGAACTCAGGTTGAGGAGGACTTTGAGAAAGCTGAGGTTTTAAATAGTTCTTTTTCCTCTGTATTTACAATAGAAGAGGATGGAAAGGGACCTGAGTTTAAGAAGAAGGGAGGAAATGAATGTGGGTTGGATCAAAGTAGATTAAGTGAGGAAAGAGGTAAGGAAGAACTTGGAACTTTAAAAATAGACAACGCAATTTGGCCAGATGGTTTGCATCCAAGGGTTCTTAGGGAGCTGAGGGATGAGTTGGCAACACATTTAGTGAAGTTATTTAACTTGTCCTAGATACAGGGTGTGTTCCGAGTGACTGGAGGATGGCAGATGTAGTACCACTGCACAAGGGAGGCTGCAAGGAGGAGGCAGGGAATTACAGACCTATCAGCCTCACATCAGTGGTGGGCAAGGTGATGGTGGTGCTAATAAAGGAAAATGTAAAAATACTTAATGGACAACAAACTATTAGATGAAAAGCAACATGAAATCACTAGGGAGAGATTTTGCCAAACAAATCTGACATTATTTTTTGTTGGTGGTAACTACGGTGGTTGATCAAGAAGTTGCAGTTGATGTAGCCTACCTGGATTCCAGTAAGGCCTTTGACTCTGTCCCTCACTGCAGACTGGTAAATAAGACAGAGAGCCTGGGGGTGGGACCGAAAATAAATAGATGGGTGGAAAACTGGCAGAAGGATAGAAGTCAGAGGGTGGTGGTAAATGGTGTACATTCTGGGGTAAGGAAGGTTACGAGTGGGGTTCCTAAAGGGTCTGTACTAGGACCAATCCTTTTTAACATATATATTAGTGATATATCAGACAGAATTGAAGGGAAAATGTGTCTGTTTGCAGATGATGCAAAGTTATGGAATACGGTCAACACTGAAGGAGGGGTTGAGGCCATGAGGAGGGATTTGTGTATACCAGAGAAATTATCAGAAAAATGGCAGCTGAAGTTCAAAACAAAGAAGTGTGCGGTGATGCATATAGGGTGTAAAAATCGACTGGCCAAGCACTCACTGGGGAGAGAGCAGATAAAGCAAGCAACAGGAAAGGGATATGGGGATTATAATATCAAACAACCTTAGGGTAAGTGACCATTAGTAAGGTAGTTGGCAAAGCAAATAGAATGATGACATGCATAGGAAGGGGCATAACTAGTAGGAAGAAGGAGGTGCTGATGCCATTATATAAGACAATGGTTAGACCGCAGCTGGAGTATGGGGGATACAGTTCTGGAGTCCTCATTTAAGAAAGGTCATAGATGTAACAGAAAAGATTCAGAGAAGGGCAACAAAGATGGTGCAGGGTATGCAAAGGAAACCATATGAGACAAGATTAAGAGAATTAAATCTGTATCCACTGGAGTTTAGAAGAGAGAGACAGGAGAGATGATAGACATATTCAAGTACATGAAGGGGATAAATAAAGTGAGGCAAGGAAGTCTATTTAAAAGGAAAGTCAGAGTTAAAACAAGAGGTTATACTTTAAGATTGGAAGGAGGAAGATTTAAAGGCAATCTAAGGGGGTGTTATTTCACTGAGAGAGTGGTTAAACCCTGGAAGGTGTCGAAATGGTGGACAGATTCAAGAGAGCATGGGATAGTCATACGGGGTTGGTTAGAAGACAGAGGATAGGCTCCTTGTGCACCGGTGACAAGTAGGGGAGTGGGGAGATGGGCAGACTGGATGGGCCAGGATGGTCCTTTTCTGCTGACACATCACTATGATACTATAATGCAGAAAGACACAGAGTAGTTATGTCACAGACAGGGCTTGGGGCACCTAACAGGCAGCATGTGATACAGCTGAAATGGCTTTGACTATGCTGCACAGAGACACACAGAAGCCATGTCACAGACAGGGCTTGGGGTACCGAACAGATATTGTGTGATACAGCCTAAATGGCTTTCACTATACTGCAGAGAGACACAGAGTAGCCATCTAACAGATAGGGTGTAATTTATTTATTTAGTTTTTGTTTACTGGGTAAGTGCACTAGACCAAAACTGTCTATTTTCAGGCACGACCTGGGATAAATACAACAACAGATAACATAGGACAGTGTAACCCCTAGGTGGCACTATCCCAAGGGCTACTACCCCTGCCTACTTGGCTAGTAGCAGGTTAAGGGGCCTGAGTTCTGAAACGGGTGCCTCCACCCGGAGGTCAGGGTTGGTAGTGGTCAAGCTAACCTGGGCATAGCCCTCCGGGACACTGTAACCCCCCTTCTTTCCTTACTAGTGGCCAGAACAATACACAATAATCACTTTCACAATACCTCTGATACACAGCATAAGTACCCACACTGTTTGCACTTATTTATTTATTCATTTAGTTTTTGTTGACCGGGTAAGTGCACAAGACAAATCCTGCCTATTTTCAGGCATGACCTGGGGAAGGGGGATACAGATGAATGGCAAGTGACCTTGAACCAGATTTAGCTGTTGGTGGTATTTTTAGTGAATGAGGGAAATTTGGCCAGGACACCGGGGAAATTCCCCTACTCTGACGGAGTCCAAGATGGCGGACCCTCCTCTGCCTGCTGCGGAGGTGACTGGTGAGACAGGAGACTTGGTCTCGACTCCTGTCTCAGGCTGTTTAGAGACCATCATGGTTGAGCAAGACTCCGTGGAGGAGTCTATGCTGCTGAATGATTCCTTTCCGAATGTACCTATTGCTGAGTCAGTGTCTCTTATGGATTTCTCGGCTACAGATTGCTCGACCTCCTTGGGAGTTACTGTATTGGATGCGAGATGTCTCGCTGAGGCTGCTGTGCAGGAGTGTGTGTGCGATACTGGGAAGCACCTGTCAGGCACTGAAAGTTGTTTTTCTGTGACGAAACCTGCCTTGCACACTAAATCACTGGCTGGCTGTTCTAATGTTAATGACCCTACCTACTCTGCTGCTCAAGATGCCAAGGACCCGTGTGCATTACTTACGGCTGCCCAGTCGGATTCGGTGCCCGCACCATCCTCGTCTGTGACTGCTGGAGCTCCCTCTTCCCTATCGCTACCAACTGCACTTCGTCCCGAACTACCGGTTGGTTTTTCAGTGCCTCCCTCAGCGGAGCAATCCTCTTTGCTGCAGCCTTTGCTAAACAAAGACCTCCCAAAGGAGCCAGCCTGGACTGTGGAAGCGGCATTGCGTGGTGCTGGCTGGATACAGGAACCTGGACTGCGGCAGTGGGTTTCCGGTCCGTCTCCGATTCGGTCCCCCCATCCTGAGGGTTTCCTGGATGCGCAGCAAAGTAAATCTGACATTTGGGACTCCGCAGACCCCCTGAGCTTGCCTTCGGACTTGGCTTTCACCCAGAATCCTGTCTTGGCCCTCTTGCAAGACTCTGGACCATGGACCCCTTTTCCTCCTGGTGTTTCAGCTAAGGTGGTCTCAGATTCCAGTGTTGTGGGTAATTCGCCCCCTAAGCAGGTGGGCCACACTCGTTCTTTTTCATCTCTGTTTCACTCACCGGTCCTAGCTGCTAAAAGGCATAACGCTATCTGGCTACTTTATAAAGGGGGCCTGCCTGACCCTCTGGACAGCATTTTCGTGGCCTGCACCCTGTTGAAGGAGTCATTAAAAAATTTTTCTCACAAGATATATGCCCTCATTCATGTCTCTGGAGAATCCACGTTTGATGTGAGTTTCCAGACGTCTCATGGGTTGGATCGTTTTTGGACCAGGTACCATGCGTTAAAAAATACTGCCTTATGGACTTCCTTTCAGGCTATACCCCTCTCAAAACCTGCCTTTAAGACCATCACGGTGATGTTCCGTAATGAGGGTGTGGATGTGTCTGATATTGTTTATTGGCTGGGACAACGTTGTAAGGTACAGGGCCAACCTGAGGCCATCCTGGATAAGGAAAATATCTGGACAGGAAGCTGGAGGTTTAAGGTTCTGTTATGTACTAATGACTCTTGCCCAATTCACTTACCTAACTCCTTTTTTCTAGGTCGTGACAGAGGGGTGCTATTCTATCCGGGACAGCCAAAGGCCTGTTACAGGTGTGGTGATCCCTCACACCTGAGTAATGTATGTGATAAGTTGAGATGTAATAATTGTGGGGTGTTAGGACATGTGGGAATACATTGCCAGAATGGTAGTAAATGTAATCTTTGTGATGAGCTTGGTCATACGTTCCAAACATGTCCCTGGTCTGCTCACGCCCAGGCGAATCATGATAGAGGAGTTGACCAACAATTTATGATTACGCAGGCACAGAAAGCACGGCTTCGTGACACTTCTGTTGTTCCTCCTAAAGCTGAGTTAACCCCTGCTCCGGCTGTTCCTGCCCCTGTGTCTCCCCTGGCTACTACCCTCTTAATAGGTGCTGATGTTGATCCCTGCTAGCTGTTGAACCTCTTGTACCCCATGCACATCCCTACGGTGTCACACTTGGACCATGTCCCTGGCCTAAGTGCTATGCCACCCCCAGTGAGCCAGTTACTACTGCACGACAACGGTCTCTGAGGACTGGCCGTCCACGACCGCCACTTTCTAAACCGCCTGTAGTACTCCAAACCATTGCCCTGTCTAACACTTATGAGATTCTCCAGTTAACTTCCTCAAGACGCAGGTGGTGAGTCTGACTCTTCCTCTATTCGTCATCCCTCCTCTATAGCATTTCAGACCCTGACCTCAATCTGGGTACAGGTCTTTCACAAAAACGCAAGGCCAAGGTTAGGCTTAAAGGAAGAATGTTGCTGAAAGAGGAAATCTTGAGGTTGATTCGCACTGTTTACTTGGTGATATGGCGCCCTTTGTCTGCCATATTATTAATGTTAATAGCTTGAAAAGAGCAGAGAAACGTAGACTAGTGTTTTCCTTCCTACAATTCTTACCATTAGGTATTTTTTTATTGCAAGATACCAGGTTCCACACACTGCAGGAAATTAGATTAGCGAAACATGACTGGCTTTTGGGACCTTCATTTTGGTCCATAGGCCAGGACCCCTGTTCGGGTCTGGGTATATTAGTGAATCTTCAGATTTTAGCTATTGAAATGTATGATTTGGCACCTGGTAGAGCCTTAGTCTTGGATTTTGTTTTAGGTTCCTGCCTTACCGAGTCGTAAATATTCGCCCCCAAGTTAGGCGGCTGGTATGGCCTTGCTTACTTTGATTCGCCTATTTGCATACTTCTTTCCAAATAGTGTTTTCTGGTGATTTTAATTGTGGCCTCAGCCTACTTGATAAAAGTTCGTTTGCCACCACGAAAAAATCTTTTGTGATTCACATGAATTGGGTAACCTGATTCATACTGCACATCTGACTGATGCTTATCTTTCCTTTACAAGTTACATACCCCACTTTTCAAAATGGAAATTAGTATCAATTGATTTTGTTTTTTATCCTGTTACCATCGATTGGTTTGGCTTGTGGTACAGGCAGTGGCCTTTTCAGATCACAAGGTGTTGTCCATTGGTATAGGTCCGTTACTTTTAACAAAGGGGCGGACTTTGGAAATTTAATACTTCTTTATTGCTAGATATACTGTTTCAAAATTTTCCTGTCTTTTATTTTGGCTCGACAATCTGTGTTTATTCTTTATGATGATCCCATAAGTTGGTGGATGGACACGAAACATGCTTTAATCATTCATTTGAAAATTATAGTCGACAGAAATGCAGAAAAGATTATTTGGATTATTTACAGAAAAGAGCTCATTTACAGTCCTTGCTTTTATAGCATATGGCCGGGCCAGAATTTGTCCCTCAGATCCAATCTACGCAGAAAGACATGTTGTGTTTCCAGTCCAGACAATCACACCAATTGTATCACCAGCACAAATTTCATATGTCAGGACCGAGGGACGTGGTGTGTCCTTTTGAGTCTAACTCTCGACAAGTCTCTCAGAAGACCATGTTGAGTCTTGCCAATTCAGATGGAACGTTATGTGATACATGTTCTGACATTCTGCAGATTGTGACTGACTATACAACTGCTCTATTTTCTCCCCCCTCTGCTGTACTAGAAGACCCATCGCCCCTGTATAGAGATTTAGATATTCCACTCCCTTCGACACAGAGTGTAGAAGTGGCTTGTGCTGCCGTGACAGAGACAGAGCTGTCTTCGGTGATTTCTTCATTGCCCTTGCGTAAAACTCCTGGTCCTGACGGTCTCCGGCTGCTTTGTACAAAGTACTGTCTGCCCATTTACTCACTGAACTGACCTTGTATTTAATGCCCTACTTAGTAGCGTGACTATACCTTTAGAATTTACTAAAGGTACTTTAATATATATCTACAAACAAAAAGGAGATATTCACCTCTTGGAGAATTGGCGCCCTCTCTGTATGCTCAATACTGATTTTAAGTTGTTGATGAAAATTATTGTGAGACGTCTAACAGGCATTGCGGAAGCGGTTCTGCATCCAGCCCAATCCTGCTCAATACCTACTAGACGTATTTCAGATCACCTGATTCTCCTTCGAGAACTGTTTTCCCATGGAACTGCGGGCAAGGCCTCTGGGATTGTTGTTTCCGTGGATCAGAAGGCGGCTTTTGACTCGGTTGACCATCATTTTTTGTGGAAAGCATTGCGTTTTTTACATAAACCAGACACTTTGATCCAGTGGCTGCAGAAGTTTTATAGAATGGCTACGGTGGTTCCGGTTGTGAATGGCTGGGTGGGACCTATGATCCCTGTTAAGAGAGGTGTCCGCCAGGGTTGCCCTGTGAGCCCTCTTTTATATGTCCTGTTTTTAGATGTTCTGATCCGCCGTCTGAATGCTCACCCACAGATACATGCAATTTCTTGTTCTGATCTGCTTGCGCCATATAAAGCCATTGCATATGCTGATGACATTTGCCTCCTTTTGGCTGATATGTCCTCGGTGGAGGCTTCCCTACAAGAATGTACTTTCTTTGGGGCTTTCTCAGGTGCTTGTTTGAATTTTGAAAAAAGTATGGGTATTCGGTTAGGATCCATCAGTGCCCCGATGCAATATATTGGCCCACTGCGTTTGGTAGAGGGGCCCATTAGAATCTCGGGTCTACTTTGGAACCTGTGACTCTGGCGTTTATAATTGGGAGATTAAACTACAACAGGGTAAGCTAAAAGTTGCCTTGTGGAACAAGGATCTATTGGAAAAAAAGAGGGTCTATTTAATCAAAACCTTTTTATTGCCTCTATTTTTTATCTCAGTTATGTATTCCTATCCCTAAACAAATGGAAACGGCAGTTCTTAGCTTGTTTTTTCAGGCACTATGGGGAAGCAGGCTGAATCCGATTAGAAGGAATGTTACTTATCTACCTATTACAGAAGGTGGGGTCGGTATGGTCAACCCCTTGTTGTTTTAGTTTAGTGTTTTTTTCGTAGCCAATTTACGGCCACTTCTGATTAATACTCAGAAAGGATGGGAAATGTGGTTTTGTGATTCTTGTGGGACCTGGTTCCGCCAGTGGGAACACGACTCCTTGGGTGTGCTTCGTCCTTCTGGCTCCATGCCCCTGTATGTGAAACATGTGTTTGTGCATTTAAAACAGTGGCGAGTGTCGCCTCGGATGCTCATTGCTCACACACATAAGACCCTTTATAAGACACTTCTTTCCTCTGTATGTATGATACAGTCCCCTTTTGAAAAATGTCCGCTTCAACATATTCCCCCCCTTCTCTCTCTGTTGTGGTGTAAAAGAATCCCTGTGCATATGTGGGATTTTCATTGGCAGTCATGCCATGAAAGAATTAATGCCAAAGCTAACCATAAACATAAACAACTTCAGGATCGGTCATGTTCTAGACCATTGTGTAATGCAGCCTTGGAAACAATATTTCATTTATTTTTTGAATGTACATTTATTAAGCAATGGTGGGTTTTTTTGGCGCACAAGTGGGCCTCTCCAATATTTCAGACTGTTTCTTTTCAGGTACTTATGTATGGTGTTTTTTCTCCTCAGTGATCTCTATGGCATACGGACACTCTCAATCTTATTCTAGTTGTGATCAAATGGAATATTTGGATGGTTAGGTGCCAGTTCACTTTACAACAAAAGGACTGTACCTATTTGGAACTTGAGCGGAAAGTTGTGAAGGACTTACGAACAATCTATGCATATGAACAATCACTACACTCAGCTTCAAGTCTGCTTGCCTTATGGACTGCACTTCCCTGGATTACTGATTCGGACTCGGCCATGACTTGATGGCCCTTTCTTTTTCTGTTGCATTCCTGTATTGTTTTCCTTTTTTGGTAACACATTTGTTACGCGATGTTTTCTTTTGTTGTGCAGTTCATTCTTTACTGTTTATTATGTCATGTTTTGTTTTCTTGTATATCACACGATTTCTTGTTCTAATAAAACTTTCCCCTACTCTTTTCGATAAGTGCCATGGGATCTTTAACATCCACCTGAACTACCACCAGTCCAGGCAGATGGGACCTCGGTTTAACGTCTCATCCGAAAGACGGCACCTCAGCAGTGCAGCACCCCTCTCATGCTGTACTACAGTGTCAGTTCTGGGATATTAACCCAAGTGCCAGATGTGGGAACTGAACCCACAGCCCTCTGATCTCCCGGTCTCAGAGGCAAGTGTGCAACCTACTGAGCCACTGACACTTGCCACCAGGGCTTTCCTCTGGCTCGGCCCTAGAGACTCCCTGTAAAACAAGGTTCTACACAGCAAATAATAGCAGTACAGTACTCTTGCACAAACTGGAACCACAGTCAGGGTAACTGAAAAAAAAGTTAGATCTGATTTATTTAAGGGACTTGAACAAGGGAGGGCGTAATCAGGTTAATTTGCTTAAAGGATCTATCAGTCAAACAGTTATGCATGCACTTCAGGGTCCAAAAACAGTCACACGCTCTGGGTACCCAGATGGAGAATGGTGGGCTAGCCAGGAATGTTGCAGCTGGTTGGGGCCCTGTGATGGAAGAAAACAACATGCACAACACGCACCATTTGTAATCCGGAGCCGGAGGGCTCAGTTCGGGAAAAGAAAAACAACAAGACAATCAGATGACACACTTTTAGATTAGACTGTTGTTGCAGGGAGTTACCCTGATGATTACTCACTATACCCAAGACTGGACACAGGCTGGACGAAAATCGAGACAGCAGGTGGTTAATCTGGAGTGCCAGGAGAAGCAGGGCCCACACGATTCACCAAGGCATTGTTCCTGTTCAAGAATGGAGCAGGGTCTGATCCCCAGGAAGTGCTCTCATCGGTGACTTTCTCTGTGCAGTGGGGTAGTCTGGCAGGGCTAGCATGGCATGGCCCAGGCCGAATGGAGATGAACGCGGATTCAGTCCAATTAGGCTGGATAAAGCTTCCAGCAAGCAGAATACAGTTCACACAGTGGGAAACCAAATCACAACCCACTTTCAATACACAGCACATTTACATGTAAGGAAATTCTACTGTACCAGGCAAACCCCTCTCCGGTCATGATCGCAAAGTCTCTGCACAGACCGGGGATTCAAAAGCAGCTGGAAATCCTGACAGGCCAATCGCATTCAGCAAAACTTCGGTCTTCTTCAGGTTAAACCTGGTCACAGTCCAGTGGTTTAAATAGTCCTCACAACTCGGATTCAGTCTGAATAAACTCTATTTTCCCTCTCAGGGACAGCAGGCTGGCCAAAACACAGCCCTTTCACAGTTCTCCCATGCAAAACTACACAGAACTGCTGCTCAACTGTCTCAAGCATGTTGCTTTTTCAGCTCCCAACTTAGATCTGACTCAAACTGCAGCAAGCCTGGGAATTTCCCCAAGATCCAAAAGGTTTGGTTGGCTGATCTGTCTGTCAGCCACAACAAAGGCTCTCCCTTCAGGTGCAAAAAAGCACCAAATGCCCAAAACTACAATTCCTACAGAGCTTGACTCCAGACAGTTCCTGTAGTCCGGCTCCATTTTAGATCCCACCAGTACTGATTGGTCCAATTCTGCAGTCCAGGACCAAGATAGTGGAGATAAACGAAACAGTCCTTGCTGCCAAGAAGGCAGGTTAGACAAACTACATTAACATTATCACTCTAAATGATTTTCAGCTAATAGTTACATCTTTCAACAGAGCTCCCTCTCAGATTACTTATGACTGCAATCTAGGCAGCTCTTAAAGAGACAGTGCACAGAAGCTATACAGGCACTCTCTGGCAATCACATTTAAACTGCTAAAACGCAGGACACCAACTTGGCAGTGAGCATTTAGGCGAGCACAAGGAAGACTTTTCGGGAACCCCCATTTGTAGGGGGGCTACACCCTTCCCTGCCTGGAGAAAACTTGGCATCCGCATCAAGTCTGTACCATCATGTATCAGTTAATATAAACTTATTACTTTACTATACACGTTCACTACATTTCCTGATACTTTGTCCATTCTGACAATACATTAGGCATATTTCACACGAGTAAATTGAACTTTACTATACTGAATCAGGTAATAACTTCTTATACTTTAAAAAATGTAAGAGGGGCACTTCCTTATCAGCTAACTTGGGGCTGGATGGGGTAGGAGCACCATGGTGAGAGGGAAAGACGAGTAACCTGGAATTGGCTGTCAAGCTCAATTTGGGCAGTGAGCTTGGTGAGACATAAACACCTTTGTGCACCACATTGAAAGGCAAATCCACTGGCCTCCCAGGAGAATCATAACTGAGGTGTACTACTGGCTTGACAGCTTGGCCAGTCTTTCTGAGGGGGGCAACTACAGTCTCTGTACTCTCAGCACTGGTCTGGGGACTCTCGTCACTTGTGAGGGTTGCCTCTGCCTGGGTGGGAACATCCAAACTTGGGGCACTGTCGGCTTCTTGCTCTGCAGGCTCTGTTTCTACAACACTTGACTCATTTTGCGAGGGCTCAGGCACAATCAAGCTTTAAGGTACTGAAGGGGGGAGGTCAGCACTCTCATAATGTTCTTCAAGTGCTGGTATGTCACCAGAAAGACTCCAACCCTCAGCCCCTTCTTCAGGCAAATCATACAGTTCCACAATATACAGAGACTCAACATCTTCAGACGTGATACTTTGCACTTCACTTTCAGGGAGCACTGGCTCCAAGGATGAAGCTAGGAGGTAAGGCAGTCCAGAAGACCCAGCATCATCCCCACATTTAATCATGGGGTTACCTTGAAACAGCTGACTCAGTTCATAAGAGGCGTAATAGGCATAGTCGCACTCAATTTCATCAGAAGTGGACTGACAGTCACTATTATTCTGGGCCTGCTGTGGAGGAAACCTTAAATCTGTGGCCACTGGGGTAGGTTAACTCTGTCTGTTTCTTGCAGCAGCATGACTCACTGGCCCAGGGGGCTGAATTTCTGGGGGTTCAGCCTCAATCATGATTTAGCCGATAGGTAGCAAGGGGTCATGGTGCATGGTCTTGGCAGCTTTGGAGTTGTTCTCTGGGCGCACCTTGTACACAGGTAAATCATCCAACTTTCCAACTACTATGTGGGGAAGATGGTGCCACCGATCAGCAATTTTGTGTTTGCCATGCAGTCCCAAATTGCATAACAACACACAGTCTCCAGGTCAAAGCTCCTGAGCCTCTACTTTTTTAGCATGCCTCTCTTTGTTGGCTAGATTTCTCTTGGCGGCCATTGTCAGGGCCAGTTGATAGGCATGATTCAATGGAGCTTTCAGTTTTTGTACATATTGCAAGACGTTTTTAGTTCAGATCCAATCCAGAGAGACCCCAAAACAGACATCAACTGGCAGCCGGGCCTCTATCCTGAACATGAGGCAGTAGAGGGAGAACCCAGTAGCATCATTTTTCGTGCAATTGTATGTGTGTACCAAGGTGCTAATCTGCTGGATCCATTTATGCTTGTCTTTTGGGTGGAGGGTGCCCAGCATGTCTAGAAGGGTGCAGTTAAAATGTTCTGGTTGAGGATCTCCCTGTGGGTGATAGGGGGTGGTTCTTGACTTTTGTAACCCCCCCAAAGAGAGATCATTTCTTTGATTAGTCAACTCTCAAAGTCTCTGCCCTGGTCAGAGTGGATCAGCTGTGGGGCACGATAGTGGACAAAGAAATTTTCCACTTGGCCATGGTAGATGCCTTTTGATTTTTGTTGGGAAAGGATCCACAACAGGAATCCGACAGAAATTCTGTCGAATGCCCTGTCAGCAACACCGGCAGGTTGACCACATTCTGCAGTCATCTACCAGTTCGCTATTGCTGCCTTTGTTTTCTTCGGGGGGGCTTTGCCCCCGAACACCCTATGTGGGGAGCAAAGATCCCTGCACCCCCCACGTAAGGATTCTCAACTCCAGTCAGAGCCGATTCAGGGTTTCAGGACCCCCAACAGACAGCGCTGGGTTCCAGTGGGTCTCCCACTGCAGCTAGGTGCTGTAGTCACTGTAGTCACTGTGGGGGACCTCGCTGATGAAATGTCACTGTGGGGTGGGTAAATAGGGGGGGGAAAGCTTGTGCATATCATGTGAAATGATCCGTAACCACTAACACATTGCCAATGTTCTGCTGATCAGGTTCTAAAGACAAGAAGTCTATGCAGACTAGCTCCACGGGGGTGCTGGTAGTAATATTAACAAAGGGGGCAGCCCTTTGAGCCAGGGCTTTTTTTTTTGCAGGCAGTGATTACAAGTCTTTACATGGTGCTCAACATTGGCCCCCATTTTGGGCCAGTAGAAATGAGATCGTACCAGGTCAAGGGTTCTGTCAATACCGAGGTACCCTATGCCATTGTGAAGGGACCTCAGTACCAAATCTTTAAAGGCCATGGGCAGGACCAATTGTTGCTTGTCTTCTTTGCCACTATGATCTACTGTCTCTCTATACAACAACTGATTAAGCAGCTTCAATCTGGGGCCTTCTTTAAACAATAAAGCAGTTCGCAAGTCAATGGAACATAACTTAGACACATGTTTCCCTGCACGCAGGGCATCAAGTGCTGGCTGAATCATAGGATCTTGGGACTGAGTCCAATGAATGCTGTCATTGTCAAATTGAGGTAGTGCACTAATATCTAGAGCAGAGAAGTGTCAATAAGTTGCTGGTATGCAGGTGTCAGAAGGGCCCAAGCAATCTACTGAACAGTCCACTGTGTCCACAAACATCTGTTCATCTCTAGCAAACTTTTGGCACAATGCTCGAATGCCAGGTTCAGACAGCCTGACCCAATCACTCTTGGAAGTGGGCCTTTGTGATAGGGTGTTAGCATCAATATGGCTCAAGCCCGGTCTGTAGTCGACAGCATAATCATGGGTTGATAATGCAGAAAGCCACCGGTACCCAGCGGCGTCTAACTTAACTGAAGTCTGTACATAGGTCAACAATTTATTGTCAGTCTTCACCAACATCTTTTCCCCATAGAGGTATTCATGAAACTGGTCACTGATGGCCCATTTTAGTGCAAGGAACTCCAACTTATGCACAAGATAGTTTTATTCGGATGGGGTCAAGCTCCTACTGGCAAAAGTTACTGGTCTCTGGCCATCCTCATGATCTTGACACAGCACCACTCCTAGACCCTGCAGACTAGCGTCCGTATGCAGCACATACTGTAGGGTTTGGTGGGGTCACCATAGGCATGGATGGGGGAATGTGTGAGCTGGTATATGATCTCATGGAAAGCTGCTTCACAGTGAGGCATCCAGCGGGGCCCAAAGAGTTCACCTGGGCAGAAGTATACTTTTTCTGGTTCTTTAACTGACTCTTTTTTGTATTTACGATTGGTAGGAGGGTAACCCTGGGTAAGGTTCAAGAGTGGGCGAATCACCTTGGAATAGTCTTTTATGAATCTGCGGTAGTAGCCACAGAACCCCAGGAAACACTGTAGTTCTTTCAGATTATGGGGCTGGGGCCAAGTAGTCAGTGTGTCAACCTTACTGGGATCAGTCTCTATCCCTTTTGTAGATACAATGTGCCCCACGTATTTCACAGAGGTTTGGAAAAACTGGCACTTGTCAATGGACAGCTTGAGGTCAAAGTCTTCCAGTCAGTCTAGGACTTTAAACAATCGGTTCTCATGCTCCTCTAAAGTGCTCCCAAACACAATGACATTGTCCAAGTACACCAGGCATTCCAGCAAATTCATATCTCTCACCGCACGTTCCATCAGTCGCTGAAAGGTGGCTGGGGCACCCAATATCCGCTGTGGCATCCTCAGAAACCCATAGAACCCCCAATGGACAGATGAAGGCTGTTTTCTTATGGTCTTCCAGGGCCATTGGGATCTGGTAGTATCCACTGCGAAGATCCAACACTGAGAACCATTTGCTCCCATTCAAGCAGCCTAGGGCATCTTGCATCCGAGGCATAGTGTATTGGTCTGGGATGGTCCACCAGTTCAGGGTTCCATAATCAACACACATCCTCACAGACCCATTCCTCTTACACACAACTACAATGGGAGAGGTGTATGGGCTCCTGGATTCTTGTATTACACCAGCAGCAAGCATTTCCTGCAGGTATCTTCTCACATCCTCTATGTCTGCTGGGGCTAGGTGTCAGGACCTCTATCAAAATAGCCGTTCATCATGTAGGTGTATGTGATGCTCCACACCCTGGACATATACCACATCCCATTCCTACAATGAAAACATTTGGTCTCTCTGGGCAAGTCTCTTGCTAATTCTAGCCTTCCATTCAGCTGCAATGGGGGAGTCACCAAAGTCAAACAAGTCTGGGGTCACTCTCTCCTTCTCACCAGGGTGCTTGTTGCTGGGCAATACTGCAGTGTATGCACAGTGTACCATAGCTAGGGTGCACCCCTCTGTTCACCCAGATCTCCCAGTCTGACACATTGTGAATCTGGACCATCACTCATCGTGCAGAGGCATGGGCATGAGCAGACAAGATGCTGAGCTTGACCAATAATCCTTCTGGCAGTTTATCATTGTCTGGTGCATCCAACATCAGTATTTCGTTCTTGACATCTTTCTGGAGGCAGCCCTCCCATTGAATGGTACACTGGGCATTAGGGGCCAGTACCATTGACTCAGGATCCTTCTTCCACACAATCCCCACTGGTTCATTCTGGTCTATTTCCTTGGGTTTCTGTTGCAAATTATAGGCCCTCTTGATCAGAGCCGGAATTCTCAGGGCCTTCCCTGTCCATCTCCCTTGTTTCTTGTGACAGAGTTGCACCCGTCTCACAAACATATGGGCGTTTTTCCCAGTTAACAGGGGGACCCCATCATACAGTCCGGTGGGGGGGGAGAGACACACTAGGGCCAGTGCCTCTAGTTGCTCCTCTGCACCAGTGACAGCTGTGGGAAAAGACAACCAGAGGAAGGCATATCCTAGATGTGGATAAGACTTGTCGCTCAGCCCCCATGCATATATGCCTTCCAGGGATCAGATAAGTGTTTGTTATACCAGTCCTGAAACACAATGGTCACCTGTGACCCACTGTCAAGCACAGCCCAAGTAGGAATACCATTCACAGCCACATTAGTCTCCATTGAAGGGATCACTATCTTGGACCAGTCTGGAGGGATAACAGCAGGGGCCTAGACTGATGATTTAGCCACAGAGGGGTTTGAGTTAGGATGGCTGAAGCTTTTACTGTGGTCATTTCGTGCACCCCTTGACCACTGACTAATTTTCCGAAGCTCTCCTTGAAGCTATTCCACCACTCTCTCTAAGTCCCTCTGAGAATGGTATTCCACCTTCATGTGACTATCCTTGTCACAATTGTGACAAATGACAGGCTCTTGGGGCATCCTTGGAGAGAGCATTGCAGGGGATGTTGGAGCACTGATGGGAGATTGTGATCTGGCTCCTGCTGATAGTGTGCCCTGTCTCAAATGTTCCTTTAGGGTGGCAGTCAATTCCTTGAGCTCAGCTGTAAAGCCACCCTTAGAAGTGGATGCCTGAGGATGCACCCGCACCCCCATGGCAGTCACATCCTGACAGGGGCCAGGGTCTTTGTCAACAGGGGATACCTCAGTGAGAACATGCGGTTGTACCTTTCTGACTTCCTTCATCAACTCCTCTCCCCACCATTTAGCCCACAGCGGGACACCCTTAGTGGTCTCCATTTCAGAGGGGCCTTCTGGTGCCATGATCACTTAAGCTGCACTCACCCCATAATTACAATCTCCCTCTTCCCCTTCAACCTCCTGGAGTTCTTTTATCAAGTCACAGTAGTCAGGTGGGTTACTTCTCCTATCCTGGGGCCTTAACTGGAGGATCTGCAATTTAGAATGCTTTGCATGTTGCAGTATGTGCCCCAGTCTCACATGGTTCAAGTCACTGATGGCTACCCCACCTTTCTGGTAAGCTTTCTGCAAAACTCTTTCTAGATGGGTAACATACGCAGACAAACTTTCCCCTTTTCATTGTTTGGTACCTCGGAATTTCCACATCAAATTCTTCCCTGACTCAATGCTCCCAAAATTGCCTTCAAGTGCAGATAGGTACTTCTGAGCAGATGCATCAGGGTTTGTGGACCTCAAAGATTTAATGGCTTTGAGGGCGGGACCACTCAAACCTTCTATGATTCTTTTCTGCTTCTCAGCCTCCGCACACTGCCACTCAGGTACCGAGAAGGCAACATAGTCTATCCAGGTCTCCCAGTCATCCTCCCTGTGGGGGGTGGGGAGGGTACCCGAGAAGATTCTCAGCCTTTGGCAGGAGTCATGACTAATGGCAGTTACAGATATAGGGGCCAGCATTGGCACAGGCACAGAAGGTGGGGCAGTAACAGGTGCTGGAGTGGGAGGGGGTGTTGGGGAAGGAACACCCCCAGGTGGCAGGAATAGTTTCTTAAAGTCCTCTACAGTTTTCCCTTCCTCCAGCAGCAACTTAGCTAATTTCTCCTCAAAAGTCTCAGATAATGGGGGAAACTCATCCTCCCCAGGGTCTTTCCTGTCTTTTGTTATCACTCTCCAGGTAGCTGGAACCCCTTCTGGGGCAATAATTTGTGGCATTTTAGAGCTTTCCACACGGTCACTACACTCTACCAAGGCTATGAAAGTTTTGGCAATCAAATCGGCCTGTCGACCCACCACCATAGGGTTTTTTAAACATTCAACTTTGGAGAGTGCTCCCTCTACAGTGTCTTTACTGGTTCCCAGGGGAATATCTAGTATAAGTAGATCATTTTGGGGGTTGATCTCCTGCCCTGTACACCACCCCACCAACTGGTGTACAGCCATTTCTATTGGGGTAGCCATTAATCTTTAACAATAATTCATAATTTTTGGCCACTAAAAGGCACAAAATCCCAGCTGTGAGCCTCCAAAATGTAACCCCTAGGTGGCACTATCCCAAGGGCAACTACCCCTGCCTTTTTGGCTAGTAGCAGGTTAAGGGGCCTGAGTTCTGAAACGGGTGCCTCCACCTGGAGTTCAGGGTTGGTAGTGGTCAAGCTAACCTGGGCATAGCCCTCCGGGACACTGTAACCCCCCCTCTTTCCTTACTAGTGGCCAGAACAATACACAATAATCACTTTCACAATACCCCTGATACACCGCATAAGTACCCACACTGTTTGCACTTACCACCAGGGCTTTCCTCTGGCTCAGTCCTAGGGTCCCCCAGCAAAACAAGGTTCTACACAGCAAATAACAGCAGTACAGTACTCTTGCACAAACTGGAACCAAAGTCAGGGTAATTGCAAAAAAAAGTTAGATCTGATTTATTTAAGGGACTTGAGCAAGGGAGGGTGTAATCAGGTTAATTTGCTTAAAGGCTCTATCAATCAAACAGTTATGCATGCACTTCAGGGTCCAAAAACAGTCACATGCTCTGGGTACCCAGATGGAGAATGGTGGGCTAGCCAGGAACATTGCAGCTGGTTGGGGCCCTGTGATGGAAGAAAACAACATGCACAACACACACCATTTGTAATCCAGAGCCAGAGGGCTCAGTTCGTGACAAGAAAACAAAAGACAATCAGATGACACACTTTTAGATTAGGCTGTTGTTGCAGGGAGCTACCCTGATGATTACTCATGATACCCAAGACTGGACACAGGCTGGACGAAAATCGAGACAGCAGGTGGTTAATCTGGAGTGCCAGGAGAAGCAGGGCCCACACAATTCACCAAGGCATCATTCCTGTTCAAGCGTGGAGCAGGGGTCTGATCCCCAGGAAGGGCTGTCATCGGTGACTTTCTCTGTGCAGTGGGGTAGTCTGGCAGGGCTAGCGTAGCATGGCCCAGGCCGAATGGAGATGAACGTGGATTCAGTCCAATTAGGCTGGATAAAGCTTCCAGCAAGCAGAATACAGTTCACACAGTGGGAAACCAAATCACAACCCACTTTCAATACACAGCACATTTACATGTAAGGAAATTTTACTGTACCAGGCAAACCCCTCTCTTGTCACAATCGCAAAGTTTCTGCACAAACTGGGGATTCAAAAGCAGCAAGAAATCCTGACAGGCTGATCGTATTCAGCAAATCTTTGATCTTCTTCAGGTTAAAGCCTGGTCACAGTCCAGTGGCTTAAATGGCCCTCACAAGTCAGATTCAGTCCGAATAAACTCTATTTTCCCTCTCAGGGACAGCTGGCAGGCCAAAACACAGCCCTTTCACAGTTCTCCCATGCAAAACTACACAGAACTGCTGCTCAATTGCCTCAAGCATGTTGCTTTTCCAGCTCCCAACTTAGAGCTGACTCAAACTGCAGCAAGCCTGGGAATTTCCCCAAGATCCAAAAAGTTTGGTTGGCTGATCTGTCTGTCAGTCACAACAAAGGCTCCGGAGCCCCTCCAGGTGCAAAAAGGCGCCAAATGCCCCAAACTACAATATCTACAGATTTTGACTCCAGATAGCTCCTGTAGTCCGGCTCCATTTTAGGTCCCACCAGTACTGCCTGGTCCAATTTGGCAGTCCAGGACCAAGATAGTGGAGATAAACAAAACAGTCCTTGCTGCAAAGAAGGCAGGTTAGACAAACTATATTATCATTATCACTCTAAATGATTTTCAGCTAATAGTTACATCTTTCAACAGAGCTCCCTCTCAGATTTCTTATGACTGCAATCCAGGCAGCTCTTAAAGAGAAAGTGCACAGAGGCTATACAGGCACTCTCTGAGAATCACATTTAAACTGCTAAAACGCAGGACACGAGCCTGGCAGTGAGCATTTAGGCAAGCTCAAGGAAGACTTTTCGAGAATCCCCATTTGTGGGGAGGTTACACCAGTGCAGTTCAATAGAACAGTAGAACACAACATAACTTCAAAAGAAGATACAAAAGCATCAAGTTACAAGGAATAGAGCAGTGTATACAGTCAGTAGGACACTACATAATTACCATAAGACATTTTAGGTGTAAGCAGTGTTGTAGTAGGAAGCAGTTGATTAGGCAACCTTATAGCTAAAGTAAGTGACTAAGTGCTAAGGTTTAAATGGAGGGTTGCCTAAAAGTATAAGTGAGACTCAGGGCACAGCACAGGAGCATTTGTCATTATCTTGTTGGAATGAGTGGAGCTCTTTCTTAAAAGTCAGGTGAGACTGTGAGCTCCTGATGTGATCTGGGAGGGCATTCCAGAGTCTTACTGCAGCTGCAGCAAAAGCACGTTCCCCCATTTTCGTTGTACTTTGAGGGATGTGGAGCAATGGTCTACCAGCAGATCTCAGTGGATATGGTTGAGAGCTATGGTGTAGCATACCAGCCAGGGATTCGGGTGCTCCAGCTTAGAGAATGTTGTCTATGAGGCAACCCGCTGTGTATTGATGAGTGGATGAGGAGGACAGCCACCCTAGACTAGTGTAGAGCATACAATGGTGGGTAAGTCTGGGGACAGCCAAGGTGAAATGACAGATATTGTTATAGTAAGTGACCCATTTTTATGTTTAATTGTGCACTCAGTGCACAAGAAACATGTTGAGGTAAGTAGAGCATTGCAGAGGTGTGACAGTGGTTTGCCAATCCAGCGAATGCTTTCAGGGATGCGTCTCTCGGCCACCAATCAACAGGGAAGCTGCCAATGATTGCAGTTTCAAAGCAAGCATCAGACTTGAAAGAAATCTGCCACTCCAATCGTGTACAGTTTTGTCATTGCAGTGGCAGATCTTCCCCCCACTACCACCTTCCCGGCAACCAAGCACATTCCAGCTGTGCACATTACAGTGCGGAGTAATGCACATGGCTGGACTTATGAGCAACTCGTTTGCTCAGTGTGCCTTTCCTGGTGAAATAAATAAATGATCTCCACTGCAGCTTTGCATAATTGTCGGCTCCTGCCGCCCACCACACACTCCCCCCAAAGCTGACATTGGCGGTGTCCAATCCCTGTGTTGGCATGCCCCCCAAAGCCTGAACATATCTTTTGCCAACTATGGGGTGCCCAATCCCCATGTTAGCATGCCCCCCCCCCACTATTGTGGCACACTGAGAGCCTACCCCAGTGTGCCAATGTAATTCTTATCTTGTTCCAACACTGGGATGCCCACTCCCGGTGTCGGATGCACCTCCCATGCCCCCTTTTTTCCAGCCGACCTCAGGATGCCCAATCCCCGGATCAGCATTGATTTCCCCCTCCACTAATCTGGCACACTGGGAGCCCACCCCAGTGTGCCAAACTTTATTTTTTATAGTATTTAACCTGTAAAAAAGAAAACTGTCCCTTGAGGTGTTTTTTTTTTAACCTAAAGAAAAAGAAATTGGTCCCTTGTTGTCCTTGCCGCTCCTCCGCCATCCCGACCCTCCCTCTGCACCCCCCACCTCCCCACACCCCCCTCACCCATACTTACCTATGGAGGTCCAGCGCTGTGATCTTCTGTGGACCGGGAACACATCTGCATTCTTCAAAAGCTGACCGCAAACTGAAGAAAATCACGGTAAGCCTATAATGGCGAACAATGGGGGAGTTTCAACTTAGGTTGATATCTCAGCCATTTTGGGGAGTTTTAGGCCCAAATTTTCAACATAGGGTTCTTGGGACCCCACCCATGAATTCTAGCACTGTCATTTTGTTTCTCGTCCCAAAATGTGATCTTTGCAGTTGTTGAGCAGAATCACCTTTGGGACTGATTAACAAAATGACAATGTCACTGTTCATGAAGTGGGGTCCCAAAAAGGGCATGTTGAAAATTTGGTGAACAAATTCCAAAAAATGACTGCATTACGAGCATGCATTACGCAATTTCTACGCATGCTCATAACTTCACCACTTTTTCATATTTTTACTCCAGATTTTCAACATTGCCATTTTTTCACACCTCCTCATGAACAGTGCAGATGTAATTTTTTACATCCTGCCCAAAATGTTTTTTCACACCTGTTGTGCCGAATGGCACATGCGCTGTGCGAAATCACCTTTTGGGATTGAGTAAGGAAATGATAGTGCCACTGTTCATGAGGTGGGGTCCCAAAAAGCCCATGTCAAAAATTTGGAATGGAAATACCAACAAACACCCAGGGCGTTAGGGTTTCCAACTGCAACACCCCACCCTGTACAGACTGACAGGCATTGGGGGTGTGACTTGGGGTCATTGGCTGTAATGCTCTTGCCATTCCACCCTCACCCTCACCCTGCAGCCACTGACAGGCATCAAGGTGTGCCTTGGGGTCTTTGGCCCTAACGTTCACCCCATTCTGCTATACTGCACCCATCTCAGCTTGTTTCCTTATGGAATGGGGTGAGCATAGGGGCCGAAGACCCCAAGGCATACTGTGATATCTGTCAGTGTCTGCAGGGTGGGGCGAGGTGGAATGGCATGAGCATTATGGCTGATGACCTAAAGGCACACCCCAACACCTGTCAGCCTCTGCTGGGTGAGGGTGGGGATGGCATTAGTTCAGTACTTCACTGCCATTCCTATTATGCATTTCTCTAACTCAAGCGGTACCAATGCCAATACCAACAAGCAAACATTCAGCATTGACAAATGCTTGTTGCAGAGCTCCTTTATTAGAGTCCCGAAAAGGCATAAGGCCATATGTTAGTCTCAGCTTGAGAACCCCTAGAGCACTGGCTAGTCTTGCAGTAGCTATTACAGATGATCTGACTCTATACGCTATACCCAGTTTGGCATTGACAGCTCTGTAGGTATTAGTTATGTGAAGACTGAAGTCAAGCAAGGCATCAAGAGTGACTCCCAGATACTTAAAGATGTCCAGTACTTCCAAGGTAGGGCCATCATGGCCAGGAATTGCAAGAGGTATGGCACAGGACTTGATTTTAAGAGCAGAGCCAAACATCATGGCCACAGTCTTTTTTGCATTTAGCAGGAGCTTCGTTTGCCACAGCCAGGTGTTCAGACAGTCAAAGGCAGTCTTTAGCGTGGCATTTATAGATTCTGGGTCCTTATTGCTGGTGTAAAGCACCATATCATCTGCACAAAGGATAATAGAGGAGAAACCGGGGGGGTTAGGCAGGTTATTGATAAAAAGGGAGAACAACAACAGTCCAAGAATGGTTCCTTGGGGGACACCGAGGCCGGTAGGAGCAAAGATCTGATTTAATGTTGTTGATCTCCACAAACTGAGTACGGCCAGTGATATAGGAGGTGAACCAGGAGGTGGCATCTCATGAGAAACTGAGTGAGGTTAGCTGGTCCAGCAGTAATGGATGATTGACCAAATCAAAAAGCCACTTCCCTCCCCAAGGTCTAGGGGTTCACAATGTTCCAAGAGAGAGGGGTCCACAGCATAGCAAACTTCACCAGTAACTCTCCTCGGCTCCAAGACATGGAATAAACTTTCAGCTTACCTGGAACTGCCTTCAAGAGTGGATGGACCCCAGACTTCTCACAGCTGCAGAAACTGGAAGCACCCCAAAATTGCAAGGGAGGAACCATTCCTCTGGATCACTTCATTCTTCAGCCTCCTGGGTACCCCCACAACCCCAGATACACGGAGGTGTAGGAATTTTTAATTAAAGTCCCCTGGAAATGAACTCATAAGTACTGCAAAACCTAAGGATTTATATTTCATTAGCATCCTTATTCACAAATGGAGTCGGGACTACTGATTTCTTTTTTCTAAACCAATCACTTTATTTCTCCTGAGCCCAAATGATTTGAGGGGCTACAGGGCCCCTTTCTCTTCAAAAAATGGAAACTTCCACCCCATGGGGCTAAACCTTTTTTACAAGTGAAATGGCAGTAACAGTAGGCAGAGCAAGATCTGTTAACAGCAGAACTTTAGCAGCAAAGAGGTCCCCAGCAATACTAACAACCCTTTTTAACCTGGGCTGTGAAGCTCCAACACTGATTCCAAACTGGCACTGGTAAGTACCTTCTGAATGCTTTACTGCTGCAATGTGGCCCTGATCCTACTACGGAAGAGCATACAGCTTCTCCCAAATCCCGTTCCCCAGCTCTACTACCAGCCCCAAGGGACACAGAATGGTGTGGCACCAGAAACAACCAGCCACCACCATTACCCCAAATCTGCTTTTGCCCCAAGCTGTTACCCTGGTCTGCTTGGTCCCAAAAGTGCTAGGCCTCCTGAAGGCATCCCGCTTCTTCCCAGATCAAACACTTCACACCCAGATGCTTATCAGAGCCGTATACTCTGCATCCTCACTGATGCCTAAGCTGAGCAACCAGCACAAGGGGAGACCTCCAGGGCTCTCCGTGGCCCACTCAGCAAATGTCTGGCAGTCCCGCGGCCTGTCCCTCCAAACAGGCCCTTGCATAGGTAGAGGTTCCCCCGGCCCTCTCATCAGTACCCCTGAGCTGGCCTGCCACACTGAGCTGCAGAGGCCCTGCCACAGCCTGTTGCAGCCTCAACATCCCAGGAATCACTAACCTCATTCACAGGGCCTAAACATGGAACCCAGAGGTCCTACCTTACCTGCACCTCCTTACACCTGGCGATTCTCTCCCACTAACCCCCTACGGCCCAAGACCCCAAATGAATGGCCGCAGCTGCTTATACTGGATGTCCCCCATGGATGCCCTCCCAGGAACCTGGTGCCTCACCGCTAAAGCTGCCCACCTGCCTAAAGTGGGAGGGCCCCCACACTGCCCTTGCAGTGCCCACCAGTGTCTCTTCCTATCCTAGAAGGCAACTCCCCCCTTCTTCTCCATGAAACTGCATATTTATTCCCTGAAACACTGCTCTCTACTGCTACCAAGTGGCAGCTAGCAGAAATTGTGCCCTCAAGGCACCTAAAACCCTAAACTCTGGAGGCAAGAGAAAAAAGGGAACGGAGTCCCTAAAGGGAGCATAAGCCCCTCGCAGATGAGAGGGGGCTTACACTAATACAGCCTAAATTGCTTTCACTATACTGCAGAAAGAGACACAGAGTTGCTATGTCACAGACGGGGCTTGGGACACCTAACAGACAGTGTGTAATACGATCTAAATGGCTTTCATTATACTGCAGAAAGACACAAAGTAGGCAAGGCAAAATTTATTTAAAAAACGCCCAATCCCAGAGGCTCTGGGTGCTGTACAAAATGGATAAATACAACATCAAGATAACATAATACATCACAATTTTTTTAAAGCACAAGATAAAATTAATAACACAGCAAATAATTTTCTACTATGGTTTATGGCTTTATCCCATGAAAGCTTGGGAAAATAGGAGGGCCTTCAGGTGGACCTTAAAAAGTACTAGCAGTGCAGGCCGCTAGGATGAAGCACAGTGTCACAGTTTCCCTGCAAGACAAAAGGGATTAGCTACCATTGAAACTGCATTGTTTCCTACAGTAACTCTACTGCAGAATTCTGTCGAATTGGACTTCATCCTAAAAAGCTTCACTGAGCTCAGGACACCTACAGAAAGTATGTACGTATAAGCCTAAATGGCTTCACTATACTGCAGAGAGACACAGATTAGCCATGTCACAGACAGGGCTTGGGGTACCAAACAGACAGTGTGTGATACAGTCTAAATGGCTTTCACTATACTGCAGAGAGACACAAAGTAGACACAGAGTAGCCATGTCACAGACAGGGCTTGGGGCACCTAATAGACAGTATATGATACAGCCTAAATGGCTTTGGCTATGCTGCATAGAGAGACAGAGTAGCCATGTCACAGACAGGGCTTGGGGTACCAAACAGTGTGTGATACAGCCTAAATGACTTTCACTATACTGCAGAGAGACATAGAGTAGTTATGTCACAGACAGGGCTCATGGCATCCAACAGACAGTGTGTAATACAGCCTAAATGACTTTCTTTGTGCTGCAGAGAGAGACACAGAGTAGCTACATCATAGACAGGGCTTGAGGCACCTAACAGTGTGAAATACAGCCAAATTCACTTTTGCTATGCTGCAGAGACACATAGAGTAGCTACGTAACAAACAGGGCTTGGGGCACCTAACAGACAGTGTGAAATACAACCTAAATGGCTTTCACTATTCTGCAGAGAGACACTGTAATTAGAGCAATAAATCTTACCCTGTCGCAGATTATTACTGTCTGCAAAATGGGGGGCACAATCAGGGGGATAGTCCATGGATAACATTCCCCCCCTTCTTGCCTCAGAAGGGGCAACAATCCCAAGTAGGTATGTAGGGATGGAGCTAAAAAGTCATTTACAAGCCTGATGCAAGAGCCATGTAAAGGAATTTGAGTTGTTCATGATGTTGTGTGAGGGTACGTCGCAGGCAGCAAAGATGTAAAATCAGGAAAAGAATCAAAAAGGCTTAAATAATAAAAACTTTAAAAGATAATTCAACCCAGAAATTACCTACAGCTAAGCTTAAATCACCATCATGAATAAGATCATTTAGAATATAATTCGCTTTAGATACATTGTTTCTAATATAAATCAAATGATCATCTTTTCTAGCTTAAAGAGCTCTCAAAGTGATTGTCAAGGGATCAGTGTGTACATTGAAAATAGGCAAATATTGAGAGAAGGCAAGCCAATATTAGGGATCAATATCTATAACGTCAAGTTCAGGGAGAGGAACAGGCGTAATAACAGTGTGACCAATAAACATCTTTTGCTGTGGAGTGAAACAGAAGTTTGTTATTGTTGTTGCGATTATTTTTGTAGTTTCGGTTGCCCCCCCGTGGGCCTGGGCCTGATGGTCGTCAGAAGAGGCATCCTGCCTGGTGTTGCCACCTTCCACAGTGTAGTGAGTGGGGGCTGAGCCGACCACGGTAACCTGTGCCTGTTCTGTCTGGGCCGTCGAGGGAATGGCGACGGCCATCTTGTTGTTTTTGCCAGAAGTGAGATTACGGAGGTAGACTTGAAAGGCACGCTCCGTCTTGGTAAGGATCTGTTCAAAAGTGTCTGCCTGTGGGTAAACGTTGAGTTCAACTTTTTCCCAGAGACCCCGAGTCATGTTCCGGATGTACAAGTCCTTGTACTCAATTTGGTCTCTAGTGGCGTCTCTCCCGCTAGGCACTTGCCGGCCTCGTAGGCGAGCCACAACCTTTGATGATAAACCGCTGGGCTTTCTTTCACATTCTGCTTAACCTTGTAGGCCAAGCGGGCTGCAACGATACCTGGGGAGTTGGCCAATAAAAGGGCCTGTAAGATATGGTTGAAATCATGCGTGTCGCAGTTGCGAATGTCCTCTGAGAGCTTGGCCCAGAGATTTGGCTTGATAGTTTGTCTTAAAATCTGAACCTGATACTCGGGTTGGAGAGAAAGCTTCTCACAAAGGGAGAGCGCACCTTCTCCAAATGACAGCTAAGGTTGTCATTGGGACCCATTTGTCCAATGCCTTGGGAAATTTGTTGAACAGAATGAGCCACCTGGAGTGGGTTGGATGTCGGGCCTTGTGGAGGGATGAGGTTTAAAGCACTGCGAAGGGCGGCATTTGCAGCCGCAGTAGCGACTGCATGGAACACAGTATCCTGGCTGACAGCATGTTCAACCATGCATTCAATTTGACTGTGCAGGGTCGGGGCGTCAGGGTTTGGCACAGCACTGGGGTTGGTAACTAGGTTAGGAATCTCAACCTGCATGATGCAACGCACCTCCGCACTGTCCTTCCTGGTGAGGGGAGCTAGTGGGAGCACATGGCCTGGTGGTGGTGGCTGGCCTCCCGTATCATGGGGGCTGCCATGTTGGTTGTCATGGTGGCTGCCATGTTTGTTGTTGTCATGGGGGCTGCCATGTTGGTTGTGACATGGCAACGTGGGCAACGTGCAAACATGGTGACCATCTTGTGGATGGCTAGTGAATGTCACTGCCCTGTGGGGCGGGGGTTTGGATGTGATGAAGCGGCCAATGTCCTCGTAATCCGAATCATCATTGCCCAATGACATATTATCAATGGGTGTGTACTGAAAACCATTTATGGCTTTAACATGGCCAGCTGATGGTGCAGTTTCGCCGTCTTTGCCTTACATTTCCTATGACAAGCCTTTGCAGTGCCCTGCTCAATACCTTTCTCAACCTCATGCTGCATAACTCAATACGCAGCACCAATTCGACGTTTTCCCTAAGCTCTTTGTCTAGCTCATTCATCAGCCTTTTATTCTCCTCTTTCAATTGCACATTATCATCATGCAAACTTGCATTCATGTCACTCAAAATATCATTTAAATAAGACAACTGTTTTTTTTTCACATTTCAACCTATCAATATCCTCTTTTAACATGCAATTTTCATGTTCTGTTTCCTGAGCAGTACAATGCAACAGTCTGTTATTATGTTCACAGAGTGACTGTGTTTCTTCCAGCAGTTTCTGTTCCTTTTTCAGGAGCTCCTGTGCTTGCAACCGCCTCTTTTTTCAGAGAGTCATTTTGCAGCTTAAGAGAGGCACAACGGGCTAGTAGACTGTTTACAGCTGTGTGAAGAGCAGCTAGTAACAAGCCCTTACAATGATATCTCTTTGCTTTTTGCTTGGACTCAAGATATTGGTTTGAGAAGGCAAGCAAGGGGTCTTCAGCTGATTTTGCGTTCAGCGCAAAATCAGTCCATCCACCATGGGAGGTGAGATATTTAGAGACGTCCAGTCTCAGTTCTGTGCACAGTTCGGACATTGAACACACAAGGGTTAACAAACAAAACAAAAGCAGTGGAAGACTGGATTAAAAATCCTTGGCACTAACTTCAGGCAGGTTTCCAGATGCCTGCTAGAAGCAGTGAAGACAAAGCAGT
This sequence comes from Neoceratodus forsteri, assembly GCA_016271365.2. Lineage (NCBI taxonomy): Eukaryota > Metazoa > Chordata > Ceratodontiformes > Ceratodontidae > Neoceratodus > Neoceratodus forsteri. The sequence goes on from CM057452.1 coordinate 830,170,040, forward strand.
ACGCTGTAACTCACAAAAGGAGTTTACCAGAGGTTCGGGGTGGGTATGCCACTCCCTAGACTGAAGCAAAATAAGTTTGCCAAGGAAAAAACATTGTATGTTAAAGCAGGTCCAAGTAGACAGATTTGTACTACACTGCTTGACATCTGAGTTCAAAAGAACTGTGATGTGAATCTCACTATGTACATTCTAGCTCGCACACGGTCACCACTGTAATTAGGGCAATAAATCTTACCCTATCGCAGATTCTTGATGGAATTGCCAGAATAGAGAAACAACAAACACGTGGTTTCCAGAGTCTGATAATGATTTATTTCTGGTATATAAAATAGGCTTATAACCAAATCAGTGATAAAATACCACTGAGGAGAACACCAGATCTTCCTAATTTCTTACCTAAGGTAGAATCATCTTCTTCTCAAATAATTCTAAGCAGAGCAGTCATTCTTATACCTCTGATTATTGCTATAGAAACTAGTAAAAAGATATAATAAACTTGTATAATTGGCTAATAGTAGAAATGGTGAGATTCGCACTAGTCTGGGAACATGCACCGAAGTAACAAACATACAGATAAGAAAAATAAAGCAGTATTTGTATATAGGAATGTCACCGAATAATAGCTATTCTGCACTAAACCTAAAGATGGCAGCATTGCACAACTAATGATTGTAATTATACAATTATCCAAACAGCCGTGTCTTCTCAGTACATTAGTAATACAGCAAATAACATAATGATTCTTAGTAAAACACAATGATTGTAGAAATATTGGTAATAAGAGCATAATAATTGTATATAAGGCATTGTAATACTTGTATATAAAGTATTATGATTATATAGCAAGAAGACAGCAATAAGCATTGTAATAGATAGCAGCAATGCTCATAGAACAGTAGAACCCAGGTCCTGACACTCATGCTTATATGATAAGTGCCTGTGCCCTAAATATTACTGTCTGCAAAATGGGGGGCCCAATCAGGGGTGATAGTCCATGGATAATAACACAGAGTTGCTATGTCACATATGGGGCTCGAGGCACCAGAGAGTATGTAATACAGTCTAAATAGCTTTCACTATACTGCAGAACGACACAGAGTAGTTGCAGTGAAGCCTGCTCGGATGAAGCAAAATGTCACAGGTTCCCTGAATGATAAAAGGGATGATCTCCCATTGAAACTGCATTGTTTCCTGCAGTAACTCTACTGCAGAATTCTGCAGAATTGGGCTTCATCCTGGCAAGCTTCATTGAGCTCAGGACATCTACAGAAAGTGTGTGTGTGTATACAGCCTAAATGGCTTTCACTAAACTGCAGAGACACAGAGTATACGTCACAGACTGCTCAGACCACCTACAGACAGTGTGTGCCTATACTGCCTAAATGATTTTCTCTATTCACAGAGGCACTCAGAGTAGCTACATCACAAACAGGGCTCAGGGCACCAACAACAGGCAGTGTATAATACAGCCTAAATGGCTTCACTATACTGTAGAGAGACACAGTGTATATGTGGACAGTGTGTGCACTGTATACAGCTTAAATGGCTTTCATTATACTGCAGAGACACACAGAGTAACTATATCATGAGCAGGGCACAGGGCACTAAACACAGTGTGTAATACAGCCTAAATGGCTTCACTATACTGCAGTGGTACACAGAGTATACGTCATAGACAGTGTGTATACAGTCTAAATGGCTTTCACAGGTGCTGCCAGCAGCAAGCGCCTTCCCCACCACCTTTCTCCATCTCTCCTGAGCACCACTGCACGTGATGACCCCTTCCCCAATTATTCCCCCTTTCTTCAGTCCCAACCCTTGCTTCCCCTTCCTTCCTGGACAAAAGTTGTGCTTTAAAGATCATGTGCAAAGAATTTTGCATATTATTAATAAAGTTTGAATTCAAGTCTCTGTGTCATGATTAGAGTTTCCTGAAAATGTCATGCTGTTTAGTTTTGTGGTTTTCTTGAAATCAGCATTTGTTAATTTGCTCTCCAGTGGCTGAAAACAGTGGAGTTATTTCTGTCTCTCTCAGTCAGGCTTGGAGAGTGATGACATCATCTTGGAGTACTGTAGCTTGTAGCTTGCTGCTTCAGATTCCCAATCACAGCAGGCTATAGAGTTAATGGTATGCTCACCAGGTTTCTTACAAACTCAGCCTGTGGTTTGTGTTTAGATAAATTAGATTAAAATCTACCATTTTCTTCTTAAGAAAAGTTGATCATTTGAGTGTCATTGCTTCATTGAAGTAGTGGAAATCTTTCTCTGTGAGAGATCAGCTTATCTGTATCACAGCTCTGTTCTTTTTCATCAAAACTCTGATTTTTTCTAACTATATAACCGGTTGTTTAATGAATATAAAATAAATCTGAATTTTGTTCATTCATAGAAATAGTTTGTCTTTGATGTAGCCTTCATAAATACATTCATGTAAGAACATTTGTTTTATGTCAGATTTACAGGTGCCTGTCACACTCTGCTATTTCAAGCACATGTACTGTCTGAACTCACAACTTTCAGTTCTTTGGAGGTTTCTGTGTGACAATAAATCATGTATGTGTATAAACAGAAACACTATATGGCATCCCAATAAACCCGTGTCTTTTCCCCACAGTTGAGGCAGCTGCACTCTGCTGCCACCTGTCCCCTGCCCCACAAGCCCCCTACCTTCTGCTCCACATTCAAGGCTGCTGCACCATGCTTCCCACTGTCTTCTCCCACACAGTCGTGGATTGTGCACTCTGCTGCCTCCATCCCCTGCCTAAAGAACCAGGGCTGCTGCACCCTGCCCAAACAGTTGGGGTTACTGCACCCTGCTGCCCTCTCTCCCTACAGTCAAGGACACTGCACCTGTTGCCCCCTGTTCCTGTCTCCACAGTAAGGGCTGCTGTGCTCTGCTAAGCCCTAGAGTCCTATGTCCCCTGCCTCCACAGTTGGGGCTACTGCACCATGCTGCCCTAGGCCACCTGAGGTGGGGCTTTTGCTGCACCCTACTACCCATTTCCATTGCTCCAAATGGGCAGGGCTGCTGAACCACACACACTCTGTCTCACAGTCAGGGCTGATTGTCGTGGGTTGAAAGAATCAGGTCACACAAGAATCAACAAATATGGTACAACATACCTAACAGGTATGATTTTTATAAAAAAAAATAATACTAAAATAAAATAAAGAAAAATAACAGTTTACATTAGCGAACTTCGAGATTAAACAAACAAAATTAACAGAATCAAACTTGATAAATAGCACAACTTCCCTGCCAAGGTTCTAGCAGTGGAACATGATCTTGTGCATAATAACAGAGAGCAGGAGATCCTCTTAGGAACTCTCCCCAACAGCATCTAACTTCATATCTGAGGTGGGCTTCATTTAAAGGAACAAGCTCCTCCAACTACATGAAACCACTCCCTCTTGTTAATATAAAACATACAATACCTGATTATTCAAGATACAATTCAGTAATAAAAACAGATCACAGTTTAGTGCAGAAAGAATAATCCATGCTTTTTACTTCAGTACAGATAAAGCAAAAAGGTTAACCAACATTTTATCTGGATATTATAAAATAGAGCTGAATTATAAGCAGCTCCTCCCAGTTCCTGAAAAGAACACCCCATGTCTCCCTATAAAAAAATGCATGTAGGTGCCGCTGACTCCCTATAGGAGAGAGCACCATGTAAAAAACAGTACTGGGATTGGACCTGAGAATCTATTGCAACTTCACAGGTTGTATACAAATTATATGTACAAACTTTTGCCCTGTAATGACAATGCAGTTTAAAATCATTTTTAATCCTACTACATTTTGTACTCTCTCTTTATAGAGTTCATCTGATTTAAAGAGAAACAATGCCTGGAAACACAAGCCGTCGGAACCACCATACGGGTCCAAATGTCATATTAAACCTTTCTTTCATTTATGCAGCGTTTAATTAATTTTCCACCTTGTAAGACAAAACAAAATATGTACCTTTCCCAAATTGAGGTACTTGAGCTAAACTTAGACCATTACAATGGTCAAAATCGAGTTTTAAATCTCTGAACACTCATTTCAGTCCATACTGCAGGACTGAACAGTATATAGCCGATTCGTTTTAAAAGACCGTGCGTACTTTACATTGAAAAGTTAGCAAACGGCTCCAATCACTATTAGGCTCTAGATAAACAAACAGTTTTATTTTACTCATTCCATTTCCATATTAAACTTACTTTAACTATTAGAAAGGGGAGGTAAACTACAGCACAAGAAGAGGGCAAATAAAGAGAAGACAAACGAGAAACATTGCAGCAGGTGGCCAATCTAACTGCAACGTAAGACACCACAAGAACAACATATAGGGAATAAGAAAAGAGAAACATAAGTCCAGAAGAAATGCTGTTGCGCAACAGACTTTAATAAAGTATGGAAGAGGCAGATGCGCTGAGTTTACCCTTTGGGAAAATAAACTGGGGGGGGCCCAACGGGGGGGGTTGATCTATCACACTGATGCACCCTGATGCCCCCCTGTGTCCTGCCCCACAGTCAAGGTTTCTACACCATGCTTTCCTCTGTCCCTTGTCACCACAGCCAGGATTGCTGTGCCCTGCTCCTGTCTACACAGTTGGGGTTGCTGAGGCCTGCTGTGCCCTAGAGCCTCATGCCTCCACAGTTAGGGCTACTGCACCATGCAGCCGCTTGCCACAAGAGTCAGGGCATTTGCTGTTCCCTGTTGTGTGTCTCAACAGTTGAGGCAGTTGCACCCTGCTGACCCCCCACCATCACTTGAGTCTGATTCTTTGCTACACCCTGCTGTCCACATCCTTTGTCACAAATAGGCATGGCTGCCACACCCTGTCCCACAGTTTGGGCTGCTGTACCCTGATGGCACCCCTTTCTCCTGGCCAAACAGCTGGAGCTGCTGCATTCTGCTGCCCTCTTTCCTAACCCCCACAGTCATGGCCATGGCACCCTGTTGTCCCCTGTTCCTGTAGGAGGGAGCAGCATAGTGCAATAACCCTAACTGTGAAAGCAAGGGGCTCCATGGTGCAGCAGGGCACAGTGGTGACAGGGGACAGAGGACAGCATGGTGCAGAAGGCTTGGATGTGGGGCAGGACACAGGTGGGCATCAGGGTACAGCAGCCCTGACCGTGGCACAAGGCACACATGGTGCAGCCGCCCAGCCCATTTGGGGCAACTGAATATATAGCAGGGTTCAACAGACCTAACTTTGGAAGCAGAGGGCATGGGGCTCTAGGATGTAACACAGCATAGCAGCCTGGACTGTGGAGACAGGAACAGAGGGCAACAGGGTGCCATGGCCATGACTGTGGGGGTGGGGACAGAAGGCAGCAGGGTGCAGCAGCTCTGACTGTTCAGGTGGGAGACAGAGGTGGCATCTGGGTACAGAAGTCCAAAATGAGGGACAGGGTGCAGCAGCCATGCTTATTTGGGACAAGGGATGTGGGAAGTAGGGTATAGCAAAGGATCTGACTCTGGTAACAGGGGAGCAGGAGGGTGCAACTGCCTCAACTGTGGAGGAACACAACGGAGTGCAGCAAATGCCCTGACTCTTGTGGCTAGTGGCAGCATGGTGCAGCATCCCTAAATGCAGAGTCATGGGGCTGTAGGGCACAGCAGGCCACAGCAACCCCAACTGTGTAGACAGCAGCAGGGTGCAGCAGCCCTGTATGTGGTGACAGAGAACAGCATGGTACAGAAGCCCCAACTGCAGGGATGGACACAGGGGGGCATCAGGGTACAGCAGCCCTGACTGTGAGATGGGGTGTGCATGATGCAGCAGCCCTGCCCATTTGGGACAATGGAAGTGGGTAGTAGGGTGTAGCAAAAGTCCCACCTCAGGTAACCTAGGGTAGCATGGTGCAGTATCCCCAACTGTGGAGGTAGGGGGACCAAGGTCCCAAGGGCTTAGCAGAGCACAGCAGCCCTGACTGTGGAGAAAGGATCAGGGTACAACAGGTGCAGCATCCCTGACTGTGGGGGTGGGGGAAAGAGGCAGCAGGGTGCAGCAACTGCAACTGTTTGGGCAGAAGGAAGCAGAAGGAAGCAGGGTGCAACAACTCTGATTCTTTAGGCATGGGGTGGAGGTAGCAGGGTGCACAATCCCCGACTGTGTAGGAGAAGACAATGGGCAACAGGGTGCAGCAGCCTCAAATGTGGAGTAGAAGGCAAGCGGCTTGTGAGGCAGGGGAAAGGTGGCAGCAGAGTTCAGCTGCCTCAACTGTGGGGATGGCATATAGTGTTTCTATTGATACACATACATGATGTATTTTCACACAGAAACAACCAAAGAACTGAAATTTGTGAGTTCAGACAGTACATGTGTTTGAAATAGTAGAGTGTGATATGCACCTGTTTATCAATCTGACATGGAAAAAAAAGTTCTTACATGAATACATTTATGAAGGCTACATCAAGGACAAACTATTTCTATTAATGAACACAATTTAGAGTTATTTTATATTCATTAAACAACCCTGTGTTATATAGTTAGAAAAATCAGAGTTTTAATGAGAAAGAACTGAGAGCTGTGACACAGACAAGCTGATCTCTAGCAGAGAAATATTTCCACTACTTCAATGAAGCACTGAAACTCAAATGATCAACTGTTCTTAAGAAGAGAATGATAGATGTTAAGCTGATCTATCTAAACACAAACCACAGGCTGTGTTGTAAGAAACCTAGTGAGAAAACCATTAACTCTACAGCCTACTGTGACTGGGAATCTGAAGCAGCAAGCTACAGTACTCCAAAATGATACCGCTCTCCAGGCCTGACTGAGAGAGACAGAAATAACTCCACTGTTTTCAGCCACTGTAGAGCAAGTTAACAAATGCCAATTTAAAGAAAACCACAAAACCGAACAGCATGAAATTTTTAGGAAATACTAATCATGACACAGGGACTTGAATTTAAGCTTTATCAACAATATACACAAACCTTTGCACCTGATCTTTAACTTTTAGTTTTTTTCAGTTTTTGCGGCTTTTTGCCATGGTTGCAGCGAGCGTCGAATCTTGATCCCTCTCCCACCAAGCACCATAGCTAGTCTATGTGCTCACCCAGAAAAAAGGGAGCTCAGAGACCAACACTGACCAATCGGATTGTCAGACTGGTGTCATGCGCTCCTGTCTTCTGTGAGGACCACACAGCCTGCCTGTAATGCCCGATTAGAGATCAGGAAGAGTCCAAGGACCCCACAGGCTGTCTGAAAAAAGCCTTTTTTTTTAATTACCCATTGCTCGCCCCGTTACCCGTGTCCACAGTGCCTAACCAGCAGAAGTACATTGTTAGTTCAGGTAGGGTAGTACATTACCCTAGCTACACTAGCTGACCAAAAGCACTGATACCCGACCTACCTGCTACAGCTACCCGAGGAGCAGCACATCCCTCAAAACCACTAACAGTTTCTGCACCCACCACCTCAGCTGGCAGCCTGTTCCACAGCTTCACCACCCTTTCTGTAAAATGCTATTTCCTCACATCCCTCCTGAATCTCCCTACTGTTAGCTTTCAGTCATGACCACGTGACCACAAGCTGATATTCAAGTTAAATAGTTCCCTGCAGTTCACCCTGTTAATTCATTTTATAAGTCTGAAGGGCTTTCTCTATCTCCCCGCTACCTTCTGGTCTCCAGCGAGTACATGTTCAGTGCCTTGAGGTGCTCCTCATAGTACATGACCTGCTGACCCTAAATCATTTTTATTACTTTGCACTGCACCATCTTGAGCCTATCCCTATTCTTCATGAGGTGAGAACCCTAGAACTGGGCATAGTACTCCTGGTGTGCCCTCACAAAGATCCATACAGGAGAAGTATTACTTCCCTTTTTCTGCTATCAACACCCCTCCCAATATGTCGAAGCATCCTATTTGACTTGCTATAAACTTTGTTGCACTGACTCAGTTGTTTAGGGAACCGCTGATAATAATTCTAAGATCTCATTCCTGGGCCTCACCCCTCCTATCCAGTTCTGTGTCCTGGGCTGCTTGTTCCCTAGGTGCACCATTTTGCATTTTTTGGTGTTGAATTTCAACTACCAAACCACTGACCACCCCCCAGCTTCTGCAAGTCTCTCTGCATTTCCATTATGCCCTTGTCACCTTCCATCCTTCTACAGATCTTAGTGTCATCTGCAAAGAGACACAGCCTGCCCTGAATCCCCTCACCAACGTCTCTGATGAACATGTTGAAAAGGACCAGACCCAGGACAAATCCCTGTGGAATCCCACTTGTGAACTCACTCTCTTCTGATTTAACTCCACTGACCACTACCTTCTGCTGCCTCCCCTTTAGCCAGTTACCTACCCACTTCACTATGACCTTAGCTGCACCCATATCCTCCATCTTCTTCAGCAAGCATCTGTGGGGTACTGAGTTGAAAGCCTAGCTTAAGCTGAAGTAGATCAAATCCATAGCATGGTCCCATCCAATTCCCTCATCACCCAGTCAAAGAAAATGATCAGGTTAGTCTGACAAGACCTCCCTGCCACAAATCCATGTTGCTTACTCTTCTGGAAACCACTGCTTTCCAAGTAGTCCACGAGATCCTCTTTTACCAGTGACTCCATCAATCTTCCTACAATAGAGGTAAGACTGACATGTCTGCAGTTCCCTGCTTGTTCCTTGTCCCCCCCCCCATTATAGAGTGGAACTATGTCTATGACCCTTCAATCCTTTGGAACCACCACTGTCCTTAGAGAGCTGTTGAAAAGACTTACCAGGGGATCAGCTAGTTCCACTCCCAGTTCCCCAAGTATCTTTGGATACAGCCCATCTGGTCCTGGGGCATTATCAATCTTTAAGGCTACCAGCCCTTTCAGGACTCTTTCGCTAGTAAATGCTGGCTGCCTCATCTCCGGTGCCCCCTTAATGGCCATTTTGATGCCACTATCTGACAAAGGCCCACTGTCCTCCCTAATGAAAACAGATCAAAAGTAATCATTAAGGACAGCAGCCTTATGCACCCATCTGCCCAGTCACCCTAATCCTTTCTGTTAGCCTCACAATTCCTGCTCCTTTCTTCCTTTATTCACTAATATGCCTGAAGAACTATTTTCATCTGCTCTTCACCACCTCTGAAGTATGCAACTCTGTGTCTGCTGTTGCCTCCCTAACCGCCCTCTTTCCCTCCCTGTTTTCCAGCAAATGTTCTTCCCATTCTTCCTCCCCCTGCTTTTCTTTAAATTTGTAGAAGGCCTTTTTCTTGGCCCTCACCACTTTCCTGACCCTTGCTGAGAACCCTAGTGGCCTCTTCAACCTGATCTTTTTGGTTACCATCCTCATGCATACCTTAGATACCCTGAGAATGGCCCCTAATTGCCTCCATCCCTCTTTCACCCCATCTATGTTGTCCATCTCTAATAACTTAACCTTGACCAGCTCCTTCAGTCTATTGCAGTCTGCCCTTCTAAAATCAAGGACTTCAGGTCTTAATTGTGGTTTTCCAGACCTGAGAGCCAGTTTGAACCAAATGGAGCTATGGTCACTATTCCCTAATGACTCCACTACTCCCACCGCTCCTAGAACTTCCAACTTGGTGAGCACCACATTGAGAATTGTGATCTGCTTGATGGGCTCCTTAATTAACTATATAAGCAGACAGCGCTAGAATGCATCCAGCAAGACCTGCCTTCTGGTACTCCTGGCCACTGGAACATCCCAATCGATAACTATCAGGTTCAGATCACCCACCACCACTACTTCCCCTTTAGATATCCTTCTTTCCAGTTTTCCCTGAGCTCTCTGTCCTTCTCCTCCCCTTGCCCTGGCAGTCTGTTAGTCACCCCCAAGTGCGGTTTCTTGCTTGCAACTACTGTGAGTTGCACCGACAGTGACTAAGTCTCCCCATTACTACCCCGATGCACCCATCTTCTGTCTCTTGACATAACAGGCTACTCCTCTTCTTCTACCTGTTCCCCTGTCCCTCCTGAACATCAAGTACCCAGTGAGCATCAGTTCTCAGTCAGTATTTTCTGAAGCCTGTGTTTCTGTTATGCCCACAATGTCCACCTCAGAGTCTGCCATCAGCACCTGGAGCTCACTGATTTTTATTACCTAGGCACCTGACATTAAGGCACACCCCATACCATCTGACTACTGATCCTGCTTAGCTACTTCCCTTGCACTTAGCATGTCCTTATTTTTCTTGGTGCTTGAACCCTTTGCATTCCCCCTCCCCAAAGTCACTTCATCTAGTCCAGTATGGGCTACAGCTTCTTTTGTACCAGCTATGCTGCTACAATCCCCCAGATGTGGGTAGTACTAGCTAGGATCCCCTTCTTCTTCCCTGTCATTGAGGTTCCCCTAGACCCAGTCTCCCCCACAATCAGTTAAACATTTGAAATAGATGTCAAACTTCTTCCCCAGTGTATAGGCCCCCTCTCTTGTCAGGTGAAGTCCATCACCCTTGAAAAGCCTCCTGTCCCAGAAGTCCCCGAGTCCTTCACAAAGTGGCACCCCTTATCCTTACACCATTCCTTACGCCATCCATTAAACTTCTCTATTACCTCCCTCCTTATTCTATCCTGCTTCCTTCCCTGTCCCACACAGAGAGGACTTTGGAAAAGGCCAGGGAGGCTACGTGTGCTGTCAATATGTCTGCCAGTCTATGAAAGTTTTGCTTTACCATCTCCATTGATTGTTTCGCCCATCATTGGTACCCAGGTATACCAGCACCCCCATCTCCCCTTCTCCCTCTCCACCATCCTCCCTATCCTGTCTAAATTCTGGGTGGCAAATGCCCCAGGAAGGCACCAGACCATCCCCCTCTCAGTCATCCCCCACCACCTCCACCCTCTCTATCCTCCAATCAGTGAGTCCCCAACCACTAAGACTCTATTGGCAGACTTGCTCCTCTTGGGTGCCAACATGTTGCTTTGCCCTTTTTTGTCAACTGTTTCAAAGACCCCCAGCAGAGTCAGGTGTCTGAACCTCCTCTAGGGGTGGGAAGTTATTCATCATCTGAATGGTGAGAGGCTGGGTAATCTTCTTGTGACTAACCTTGCTTATCCTCCCCGTACCCCTCTCCACCACTCTCCACTCCCTGAACCAGTGGGTCTCTCTAGGATTGCGGGGTGGGAGATGGGCTTCTGCTGAGCTGATGATGTAGCTGAGATATTTCTACCTTTGCTGCCACCAGCTGAGCCTGGAGCTCCACCAAGATCCTATAGATTGAGCAGTGCCCCCTCCTCTAGAGCATATCCCTAGAGAAGAGTGCCCCAAAGCCAGCACAACTAACTGCCTCATCTCTAGACCCTTCCCCATAAAGATTTATACTAAGCAGAGATCTAATTTAAGTCATAGAGCTTGTCCAGATGAAATGTCCTAAAATTCAATTTTTACATAGAAACATAGACTTTGACGGCAGATGAGGACCTCTTGGCCCACCTAGTCTGCCCATTTCCTACCTATTGGATAAGCTGCAGATTCCAGTTACCCAACACCCTACTTCCTCCTATGCCTCACTAAAATTGCCCTATGTCTGTCCCATGCATTCTTGAATTCCTCCACTGTCTTTGACCCCACAACCTCCTCAGGAAGGCAGTTCCATGCATCCACCACCCTCTATGTGAAAATGTGCTTCCTTACGTTGCCCCTGAGCTGTCCCCCCTCTATCTTCAAATTGTGCCCCCTTGTTCTTGTACATCTCTTTTTCTTAAAGATGCTCCTGTCTTGGATTTTGTTGATTCCCTTGAGGTACTTGAAAGTTTCTATCATGCCCCCCCTTCCTCAAGGGTATACATAGTAAGCACCTTTAGTCTCTCTTCATATGGCTTCTGTTGCAGACCCTGCACCATTTTAGTTGCCCTCCTCTGGACTGCCTCCATCCTGTCTATCTCCCTGCAGAGATGGGGTCTCCAGAACTTATGCAGTACTCCAGATGGGGTCTCACCAACTGTCTGTACAAAGGGATAACAACTTCCTGTTTTCTACTGGTGATACCTCTCCCCATACATCCTAGTATCCCCCCAGCCCTCCTTACTGCCTTCTCACATTGCTTACCTACCTTAAGGTCATCTGATATGACTACCCCCAGGTCCCTTTTCATTTGTATTGTCGTTAGTACTCCCCCCCCCATTGTGTACTCTTCCCCTGTGTTTTTGTTTCCCAGGTGCATTACGTTGCACTTTTTTACACTGAATCTAAGCTGCCATATTTTGACCATTCCTCCAATCTTGCCAAGTCCCTTCTCATCCTTTGCACCCTTCTTGTGTATCAACCCTGTTGCAGATCTTTGTGTCATCTGCAAAGATGCATACTTTTCCTTCCAGCCCCTCTGCAATGTCACCTATAAAGACATTAAAGAGGACCGGTCCCGATACAGAACCCTGTGGTAGCCTACTAGTAACCCCCCTTTCTTCAGCGTGTACTCTGTTTACTATTACCCACTGGGTCCTGTTGTTCAGCCAGCTTGTTCCCCAGGCTGCCACCCTGGGACCCATTCCCAGGCTGGCTAACATGTTTATTAATCTTTTGTGTGGGACTGTGTCAAATGCCTTGCTAAGATCTCGGTAGACCAAATCCACAGCCCCTCCCTGGTCTATTACTTTGGTTACCCAGTCAAAGAAATCTATTAGATTCCTCTGACATGGCCTTCTGCTGTGAATCCATGCTGCCTTGGGTCCTATGCCCTGCTGGCCTCTAGATACTCAACAATTATTTCTTTCAGAAGTGATTCCATCATTTTCCCTACCACTGAGGTCAAGCTAACAGGTCTGTAGCTTCCTGCCTCTGCCTTGCTCCCACATTTGTGAAGAGGAATCACATCTGCCCTCCTCCAGTCCTTTGGTACCACACCATCTTCCCATGATTTGTTAAAAAGGGTAGTCATTGGTGTCACTAGTTCTCCCCTTAGTTCTTTCAGAATTCTGGGGTGAATCCTATCAGGCCCCATTGCTTTGTCCACTTTGAGTTTTAAGAGTTCCTTCATGACCCTTTCTTCTGTGAATGGACTTGTATCGACCCCCATGTCCAGAGTGCTTTTATTGTTTGGTTTAGGTACCTTCCCCTCTTCTTCTTTTGTGAATACTGAGCAAAAATATTCATTCAGTATCTCTGCCTTTTCACAGTCACCCTCTGCCCACCCCCCCCTTTTTGACCCTCACTATCCCACCCTTGATCTTCCTTCGCTCCCAGATGTACCTATAAAAGGTTTTATCCCCCTTCTTAACTGAGTTGGCTATCTTTTCCCTGGTTTGGGCCTTCACTATTCTGACTACCTTCCCTGTTTTCTTCTGCTTTAACTGATACAGTTCGGTGTCCTGCAACTTCTGCAATTCCTTGTACTTCCTGAATGTTATCTTTTTCTCTCAAACCTTCCCTGCCACTTCCTTTGAGAACCATAGTGTTTTTTTTTTTACTTCATTTTGTTTTATTTGCTTCACACAAAGGCTTGTTGCCTCTGTGATGGCAGTTTTGATTATTCCCCATTGTTCTTCCACCCCTTCTTCCTGTCCATTTTTTTTTACCAGGAGAGACACACTAAGCTGAAAGCTTGTTTACAGGTGCGACCTGGGAGCACAAGGAAGTTAAGTGACTTGCTCAGGGTCATACAGTATGCAAGTGGGGGCTGTGGGATTCAAACCCAGGTCTCCAGATTTGCAGCTTAGAGCCTTAAACCACTGCTGTATACAGCCTCTATTTGCTAGTGCATTCCTTAGGCACTCAGCCATTTTGGTAAACTCAGCCCTCCTAAAGTCCAGGACCTTTGCCTTTGTATGGCTTGACTCTACTGTTATGTTTATCATGAACCATACTGTTCGGTGGTCACTAGTTCCCAGATGGCTACCCACTTCTAAATCTGTGATCCTCTCTCCATCTCCATTTGAGAGTACCAGATCAAAGATTGCTCCCTCCTGAGTGGGTTCCAATACTAGCTGTCTAAGGCATGCCCCCTGCAGTGCATCGAGAATGACCCTGCTCTTGGATGTGGCTGCAGCAAATGTGCTCCAGTTAATGTCTGGCATATTCAGGTCCCCCACCAACAATATCTCCCCTTTTTCTGCCACACTAAGGATACCTTCTATCATTTCCTTGTCCATTTCCTCCCCCCTGAGATGGGGGTCTGTATACAACCCCCATGCAAATTGTGGTGCCATTGCCCATCTCCATGTTGACCCACAGTGCCTCCTCTCCTCCCCGTTTACCCTTTTGTTCTGTTGCTTTGATTCCTTCCCTTACGTGAAGAGCTACTCCTCCTCCTCTTTAACCCTCCTGTCCCTCTTGTAGATAATGTTCCCTGGTATGTTTACATCCCAGTCATGGTTCTGTGTGTACCATGTTTCTGTGACTGCCACAATATTCAGATGTTCCTCTTCCATCAAGGGCACTAGTTCAGGAAGCTTGTTACCAGACTATGGGCATTGGTACTCATTACTCTCCATTTTTCAATGGCTTTACCTCTTGTAGCCCCATCCCATCCCTTACTGACTTTGCTTTCTCCACTTACCCCTGTCCTGCTCCCTATTGACCTTTCTACCTTGGTGTTTACCTCTCTAACTACCCTGTTTTGTGGGGGAGGTTTGGAATATCCTGCTTTTATCAGTGCCTCCCTCTTGGCTAGTTTAAAAGCTTACCAATGAAGCATTTAAACTGATCACCCAGGAGACTGGTTCCCTTCCTAGACAGATGCAGACCATTGCACCAGTATAGGCCTGTATCCCTCTAGGTAGACCCCCAGTCACCAGTGAAGCCAAAACCCTGTGCTCCGCACCAGTTTTTCAACCATTCATTGAATCGCATGGTGCGAAGTACCTTCGCCTTACCCATGCCATAGACAGGCAGCACCTCCAAGAAGGATACTGTGTGAGCTACTTCTCTAAGGCCCCTCCATAACTCCACAAACTCCTACTGCACTGCTCTAATCCCATGCCCAGTCAAGTCATTTGTCACTAGGTGGACAATGATGTCCAGCTCTGTCTCCCATGCAGCTGCTTTTGTGATCCTGAGAATTCACTTCCTGTCCTTCCAAGCCATGGCACTAGGCAGGCACCTTACTTCACTTTCCCCTGCCCTACCCAGTTTTATCCCCCTAATAATTGAGTCCCCCACCAGGAGCTGCTTCCTTTCCCTGTGGTGTCCTGTGCCACCTTCCTGTGGGCCTCCCTTGTGATGGTTGCCAGCAACCTCCTCTGTCTCCACTGTGGGTGCCTCCATAGTGGAACTATGCTCCACCAGAATGACGTATGGATTGTGGAGCGGTACAACTGAAGGGATGCGGCTCTGTTCCACCACCCTCACCCCCCTGAGCCCACTGTGGTCCAACCACTGCTCTTTCTTGGCAACCTCTGAGGCAGTGGTGATGGCCCTAGTGTTCCCTGGGTGGGGGAGGTTCCCCTACTCTTGTTCAGTTTGGCCTGGAGACAAGCAACCTCCTCCCTCAGAGCAGAGAGTTGTCTGCAAATAGGGTAGCATCTCAGCCTCCAGAAAGTCTCCCGGAAGACTGCTTCCCCACAGCCAGTGCATTGCTCTACTCCCCACATGTCTTGTCTTCTTTCCTGTTTATCCTATGTAAGATTTTTTTTTTTTTATGGTTAGTGAGTGTGCTTTTACCGTCAATGCAGTGTGCTGTGCTGGTAAGGATATGATAGTTGTATGCCCTTTGCTCTCTAGAGAAAATGATGTCAGAACCCCTGGTATAAAGGAAATGACACCAGGAGGGTGGGCCTAAGCCATGCCCTCCAGAAACAATCAGCTACAAGCTCCGATCCACTACTAAGATGAGTGTTGACCTTCCTTTCAGCAAGACAACCTGCACAACAATTTAACAGAGAAAATACCCAGCAAAACAATCAGAAAAAAAATCAAGCAGTTCAGCCCAACACAAGTAAGCCTTCCCGACACAATACAAGCTGCTGTTGTGTGCTCTGAAAGCAATCAGGGGAACCCAGTTTCCCCCACCTGAGGCTCTGTCTGGGTTCAAATACACAAACCGCAGGCTTTGCTATGACAACTCCTCAGCCACCAGTAAATTATTTAAAAATAGTTTGATGTGAACTGTCACAAAATACTAGTAGACAATTCAGGTACCCACAAGGGAAAACCAAATATGCAGTATTTCAATCCTTCTGAAGTTACTTACAAGAAAAGCAGTTTGGCAAACCCCCTTCTTGATTAAAAACTAAATAAATAATAAATAAAGACAGAACAATACCAAGTGTAAGAGTTAAAGTAAGGTACACCTCCCTCAGATTTGAGCAAGAGTGAGATTTGTTACAGATTTCTTGTCCAATATAGTGTCTCCCACACAGCTCTCAGTTGTTTCAAAGCAGCAGCTTGTTCTGACTTCAAGAAGATGGGCCTTTTTTTTTTGAGGCATGTTTTGAGATATCACTCCTGAAAATGACAACTGTAATTTTGTATTGGAAACTAGAAAACTCAATTTCAAGCTTGATCATTTCCCTTTGTAAACCACTCCTTCAATTAGGTTTAAATCAATACAAATGAAAGGTTGTCAATTTGTAATGTGTGTCAGTTTATACTGCCAAAACTAGTTACTTATTAACAATTACTAACCAACTGGTACATCAGCAGAGTGGTAACACTACCATTTGTGACTCCAGTGACCTCAGTCCAGGAAAAACCCTGGAATATCAGTGGCCTGCTGGGGAGGAAGGTACCACATCACAGTAGACTCTCCTCCTCTGGGAAAGAAGGGTGCACACAATGCCAACACACTGTTGCCTGGTTGACCATGGGTGGTGCTGCAGCTGAAAAAAGAAGTGGGTGGATGCAGCCTGGTTTGATGTGTAACCATGCATGAACATGCACATGCGTGCTTTACAGTCCTTGCCAGCAATGTCCCTGAGAGTGAAACTGAAGAAGAGAACTCCTGATGTATTGCAGAATGGCATGGCCACTCTGCACTCTTGAGGGCTGTGGTTACCATGGAAAACTCTCAATTCAAACACAGTCTTGTTGTGTATGGTTGTGCATACAATCCTCTATATTATCACAGAATGTTAAGAATATCTGCTTTAAAGTCTGAGTTTACTGCACTTTTTCTATGTGTGCAGCACCTTTAAAATCATGCCTCCTGAGGAAGAGTTGATGAACCCGAAGCACTGAGTCTTGTGTGGTGCTAGATTTATGCATTGTACTAGCTAATAAAGCTTCAAAATTACATTTTCAGCTTTTGTCACTGACCTTATCTTTCTCCTGGTGTGCAAGTGTGCTGGATTTTGTATTTTAGTATACGGGCTTGCTGCCTTTGGCTTGCACCCATCTGATGAATATTTGCCATCTGTTCCTGAACTATCCTTTAAAAACATGGAAACATAGAATTAGTCTTCAGAAATAGACCGCTTTGTCCACCCAATCTGTCCAAATGGTCTCTACCTAGTCTGTCTCTGCAGACCCTAATTGGTGTCTGTCTACTCTTCCTCCTCCCTCCCTACCTATTCACTAATATTCCTCTATTTCTGTTGCACACATGCTTGAAGTCCCCTACTGTTTTTACTCCACCACTTCCACTGGCAGTCTTTTCCAGGCATCCACCACTTTTTCATGGAAGCAGTACCTCCTCTCATCCCTCTTAACATCTCCCCACCTTCATCACATGCCCTCTGGTCCTGGTGTTCTTTCTTATGTGAAAAAGACTCCACTTCTGCATCCTGTTCACCCCTGTGAAGTACAGTACTTGTAGGTCTCTAGCATGTCCAGTCTTGCTCTCTTCTCTTTCAGAGTATACATTTTGAGATCCTTCAGTCTCTCGTCAAAGGGCTTTTGATGCAACCCCTGCATGAATTTAGTTGCCCTCTTCTGGGCTGCCTCCACTCTACCTAGATCCTTTCTAAGATTTGGCCTCCAGAACTGGACAAAATACTCCAGGTGGGGTCACACAAGTGAGCGATACAGTGGTAACACCACCTTCCCCCCTACTGCTGGAAATAAAGCTCCCTATGTATCCCAGTATCCCACTGGCCCTACCCACTTCTTTGCAACACTGCCCTTCCACTTTGAGGTCATCAGATATGATCACACCAAGGTCCCCTTCCAGATTAGTGACTATCAGTACTTCCCACACACCATCCTATACTCAGCTTCTGGGGTCCTATGCCCTAAGTGCAAGATTTTGTAATTTTTTTAAATATTATGCATTACTGAGTATTCAAATAAAACATAGAAAAAGAAGGAGAAAAAAAGGATAGAAACTAAACCAACAATATACACCAAGAATATCAGATTGTTACAGCCAGAAACATACAGCAGGTCTTAGACAGTTAGTATAATACCAAACAACAATTTATCAATATGCCTTGGACAGGGGAAGCCTGTTCGGCAGGTAGAGTGTATATTAGCTTGAGTCCAGCTAGTTTATCAGTAGAAGGGTTTCCACAGTATCCCATTTTTCATGGTATTGGTGTAGCCAGTTGCATTGGGAACTAATCATTTTTTCCATTCTAAGGGCATCTAACATTGCCCTATGTCACTCTTGGTAAATGGAGGTGGTATTGTCTAGTCAATGTCTTGGGATCAGTTTTTTAGCAATAGCAGATATTAGGGAGATGCAGAGCTTTCCCATACAAAGAATCTTGTCCATATCAAAAGACAAGTCTGCAGTGTGAAGGCAGTGTCTAACCTGAGAAGGGGGTCCAGCTGATTCTGTATGTTAGTCAAGAGGGGCTTTGCTTTAGGGCAATCCCATAATATATGTTTTAGGTGTCCCATTGTTTGTGGCATCTTGTGCACGTAGGTGATTCTAGGTGGCCCATCTTGTGCAGCTTAGTGGGTGTATAGTACTGTACATGTTGAAAACTATTTTATATTGCATCAGCCAAAGTCCATCAGATTTAATCTATTTATAAATGTTGGCCCACATGTTTACTGTTGTGCCCAGCTCACCGAGTTCTGGGAATTTCTTTCCCCAGTATGTGCAAGTGTCTTGATCTATGGTTGTGCACTCTGCCTACAGCTTTTTGTAGAGCAGAGAGGTGGAATGCCTCTGGGTGGCAAGTTGGGTGAGCACTTCCCATGGAGAAAGACCAAGGTCTGGGCCCATGGGTTGTTGTGATAGTGTGGCAGAGCTACCTGTACATGAAAGTAAAGGGAGATAGTTTGGCTGTAGGATTGGTTTCCATGAAAGTATTGTAGAGGAGAAAGGAGCCATTCTGTATGATCTGTCCAAGATACGAGAAGGGGTGGGTGGCAAGGAGATGCTGAGCAATGGGTTTATTTTGAATTTTGACGTTGGGGTTATAGTACCTGTAATGGGTTAATCTAAAGAGAACAGAGGACTGGTTTTCAGGAGCCTGTGAAGTTGTTTGCTGACTAAGTGGGAAACCCCTATTGGAGCTGGTTTGAGAATAGCAAGAAGCTTGGAGTGAGGAATATGTGTCAGGCCCCAATATTTATGTTAGCAATGCGGCAGAGGTTCATTTCAATTTAGAGCCATTGAGGGACATAATGGTGGGTGGGGTCTTCTTGGGTTGTTTGTTTCCACCTTAGAAATTTCCCAGCAAGAAGCGCCAGATAGTAGAGGATGATTTTGCATTTGACATTAAACTCCAACTCAAAGAGGGATGAATTTCTCAGGCAGTCTCTCCTATATCACTTGTAATTGTCGACCAAGATGCACTCAAAAGGGTCAGTCAGTTAAAAAAAAAGCAGGAATGACAAATGAATCAAACCAGTGAACATCATTTCCAAATATTTATTCAAAACTAGTTAATTTCATTTTCAAAGCAATGGCCACTTCATCAATCTTAACGATTCGCTGGATAAACTACCAGCTTCCTGAAGGAAAAGTGGTCCTGCAATTCAAACAAAGTATACATTTAATTTCATGTAAGTAGTGGAAATGTTAGCACTCTTCACTGTTCCCCACAACCCTTACAACAGGCTTGCTTTAGAAAGTCAGAAGCTATTTTTAAAGATCAAGAATTCACGGTTTATTAACTCAACAAATTCAAAATATACTTCTTAGGTCATTTAGTGGACTTACTTACCAGTGGAGCAGCGCAATGCCCATGCGAGCTCTGAAACAGGACGCTACCACGTAGTGCTAATCTGACGGTGTCCTGATACCTTGTGCATTTAAAATCTGCCACTGACTCCAGTGTGATGACATCAGACACACACTCAAAATGGCTGACACCATCCCTGGAAACAGCTGCTCTCATAGGAGTGCTGTAGTGACAGCATGTGACCCCCTAGGATTGCAACCTCCTTAGGGAAGATACTAATTGGGGCTAAAAACATGTAAACAGAGCACCAACTTCTTATAGGGTTACTACAAAATATTTTTAAATGTATTTTAATTTGTAGGGAGAATTTCTCAGTGTTACTTGCCACTAAATGGTGGTGGGGTGGGGTATGCCATCGCTAGGTCACTGTAGTGTCAGCGTGGGACCCTGGCACTGCTCTTTATGAAAGTCTTGCACCCCCTCCCTGAATCAACTCCAGCTCAGAGTTGATTACTTCAGTTATGGGGGTGCAGGGGGAAGAGACCCTGCATGGGGTGTTCAGGGGTGAAGCCCCCCCAAAGAAAACACTATCTCAAGTGGCCACCTTTATGCCAACCGCAAGGCATAAAGGTGTCACTGTAGCATCGGTCGACAATTAATTTTTCAACCGACTGTCATGGACCTGCAGGGTGGGAGGTCAGACCTAAAAGCATGCAAGGTCACTGGTAAACTAGCCCTTTAAAAACATAGTATAGTCAAATAATCTGCTTACAGACAGTGAGGACATTTGTCCGGTTACACTAATACAGAAAATACAAAATACATCTCTTAAATTCTAAATTATAAGAAAGTAGGGTGAGGTAAAGGACAGGAGAGTCAGCCAGCAGCAAAGACCTTTTTAGGGAGATCAACAAACCACAGGTTCAGAATGTACAGACAATAGCAAAAGAGATAGGCATAGAGTCCAATTTGGAATCAACAAGTGGACTGAGGCAGCAGGACAGAAAACTACACAGGAACAGGTCCCAAAGGTCCCCAAGAAATTTAAAAACAAAAAAAAACTGGAGGCAACCTAAAAGGAGGAGGAGAAGAAGAAGCAGTAGGGGGATAAGCAAGAGGTGAAAGACAAGGCTGTCTTCAACCTCCCCTCATTGGCATGAGTGCAACTAACCACCACTCTCTGTTGCCTATCCATTAACTAGTTCCTTACCCAATTTACCACTTTGGGTCCCACCCCTAGGCTGCTCAAATTCTTTATCAGTAGCTTGTATGGCACAGTGTCAAAGGCCTTGCTAATGTTCAAATAGGCCAAGTCCACTGCCCTTCCCTGATCTGTTTCCTTGGTCACCCAGTGGAACAAATCAATCAGATTCCTCTGGCATGATCCCCCTTCTCTGCAAATCCATGTGACCTTTAATCTTTAGCCAACTGGATTCAAAACACTCTGCCAACCTTTCCTTTGACAGAGTTTCCATTTTCCCACTGATGTGAGGCTGACCAGCCTATGATTGCTAGCCTTCTCCCTGCTGCTGCTCCTCTCATGGAGAGGGACCACGTCTGTTCTCCTCCAGTCTTCCGGAACCATGCCTGTTTCAAGTGAACTGTTGAATACGGAAACATAGAAACATAAAATTTGCCAGCAAATATGGACCATTTGGCCCATTCAGTCTGCTTCTTTTTCACTGTCACCACAGACCCTACCTAATTTCCAGCTACTCCCCCCGTTTGTGAACTAAGATTCCCTTTTGCCTATCCCATGCATGCTTGAATCACACCACTGTTTTCACTGCTCTACCTCCACTGGAAGCTTGTTCCAGTCATCCATCACTCTTTCAGTGAAGAAGTACTTCCTCATATCCCTCCTAAATTTTCCCCAATCCAGCTTCATTGCATGTCCTTGTTTTGGTGCACCTTCTCCTCTGAAAAATAGTCCCCTCCTGTACCTTGAGGTATTTATAGGTCTCTATCATACCCCCCTCCAAATTGTACATATTGGGATGCCTTAGTCTCTCCTCATAGGCCTTCTGATGCAGCCCACACACCATTTTAGTTGCCCTGTTCTGGACAGCCTCCACCCTGCCTATGTCTTTTCAGAGATGTTGTCTCCAGAACTGGACACAGTACTCCAGGTGGTGTCTCACCAATGATCTATGCAGTGGCAACACCACCTACATCAGTGAGGCAGCTAGCACCTCTCTGAATTCCTTTACACTCTTAGATGTATCCTGTCTGGTCCCAGAGCTTTGCCCACTTTAAGAGCTGCAAATCCCAAACCTTTATGGGAAAGATGTGGATCACTTCCTTTCTTAGGGGTAAAGTGAGGGATAACCCTCATAATAATGACTGTTGAGATGTACAGCATGAGGTACAGTATCCTGCACATCATGGACAAGCTATAAACCAGGGGCAGACAAATGACCAAATCAAGTCAATTAAATATACTCAGTGAAGTCCCTTAATATCTTTGACAGCTGAGAGGTACAGTACTGCATGCTCCACAAGGCCACACTAAAATTATACATGCATTCCGTGGTTAGCCTCAATGAGAAAAAATGTTAAAACTTTTCTTTTGCATCTGCAGTGTAACCTTACCCAGTCTTCAACCAGCAGCAAGTATTCAGGTATTTTCTGTGACAAAATCAAACCTTGTTTCATGTCAGTAAGGAAAACAATGGTAGTGGAGGAGGCAGTTCACACTATTCATTTACATTCACTAAGCCTTTATTTTTCCACATCACTTAGCACAGGAGGATAATTAAGAAACTAAGCAGCCTGGGAGTGGGAGAGAAATTGACAAGCTGGATATCAAACTGGTTAAGGGATAGGAGGCAAAAAGTAGTAGTAAATGGTAGCCACTCAGGACAGTGACTAGTGGGGTGCCACAAGTTTTGGTGCTGGGACAAGTTTTCTTCAATGTCTTCATAAGTAACATTGCAGAGGAGCTTGAGGGTAAGGAGTGTCTCTCTGTGGATGATACAAAAATTTGCAACAAGGTTGACATTCAGAAAGGGGCAGAGAGAATGCAAAAGGATCTGAGGAAACTAGAGGAATGATCTGGGGTGGCAGCTGGGTTTCAATGTCAAAACGTGTAAGGTTATGCACTTAAGGCTGCAGAATCTGGGGGCTGTGTATAACATGGGGGAGTGGAGTTACAGTCACCAAGCAAGAAAGAGACCTAGAGGTCATCATATCTTATTATGTTATGGTAGTTGGGCAGTGTGACAAAGCAGAGGGAAAGGCTAGCAGGATGCTGGGGTGCATTTGGAGAAGGATTGCTAACAGAAGGGGGTGAGAGGGTGTTGTGGTTGTATTGTTCACTGGTGAGGCCCCACCTGGAGTATTGAGTCCAGTTCTGGAGGCTGCACCACCGCAAGGACATTGAAAGGGTGGAGGTGGCACAAAGGAGGGCAACCCAAATGGTGAGGGGGTTGCACAAAAACCATATGAGGAAAGACTGCAGGAACTCAACATGTACTCTCTGGAAGAGAGGAAAGTGAGAGGGGACATGACTGAAACCTATAAGTACCTTACAGGAGTGAACAAGGTGCAAGTGGATGGTCTATTTCAGAGAAAGGATGGCAATACAACAAGGGAGCATGCCATGAACTTAAGAGAGGGATGTTTAGGAGAGATATGCAGAAATACTTCTTCATGGAAAGGGTGGTGGAAGACTGCAACAGCCTGCCAGAGGAAATAATGGGGGAAAGACAATGGGGAGCTTCCAGCATGTGTGGGATTGACACAGGGGCATATTAGGTAGAGGAACAGGGAAGGGAGTGACACCTATAACCCACTGGGTTCAGTAGTTGTAGAATAGGCATGCACAAGGGGCAGACTGGATGGGTCTTAACTCATTCTATCTTATGTTGCCATTTTGGGTCAGGTTAAGCAAAGGATGGTTCTGATATCACATAGTACTACCAGTAAGAATGGGTCCTTTTCTGTCAACAAAATCTATGTTTCTGTATGCTGACAGCTAGCAAACGATTGGTTGATGGTGAAGGTGATGCCTGTAAGGGGTTGATGTTGAGTAACTCCATCATTACCTGTAATTCAGATCTTTTAAAGGAGAATAGTCTGTGTTTTGTTATGTGGTGTGGAGGGTGAGTACTTACCTTTATTGTGCATGAACCAAGTTTTCCATGATGAACAATTTCTATATCTAAGTTTGCTGTTTTAAATGGGATATAAATTTGTATTGAAATATTCAAATTTAAATCTTGTATTACAGATCATATAATTGTATGCTTACACCCACCAACCATTTCTTTTTCTCAATTAGATATGTGTATTTGTTTTTGCTTTATCTCTTTTGTGTGTGCCTGGTGGTGCTTCTAATACAATTGTACAGAAAATGAGTAGAGAGCCTCTTTAGAACAAATAGATCTACACTCTTTTCAAAAGTACTATAACCGTAGTCTAGTGTGTCGAATACTGTATTTTAAATCTGGACCTCTGTAATGGAGCACAATGCAATCATAACCCGCTCTAGTAACCACTACTTACAAAGCCATTACCCCCCAGCATCTATCATGCTAAGCCATTAGGATGTACTGAAATTTTGATTTAGCAATTCTCTGTTAACACTTGATCCATTGTTTTACTTGCTAGTTACCAGGTTTCCCAGTGACTGTTTGTTAATATGTGACTATTGTATAATGTTATGGCCTCCAACACAATGTATTGCATTGTTTTGTTTTTCTTTGACATGCTATGATACGTACGCAACCTCATGCTGAAGACTGTTTTCTGCAGTCTCATTCGTACAATAGTATTGTATTGATTACTGTTTTGATCTATTGTATTTGTATGCTACGGCTACCACCCAAGTGGCCCAGGTCGTGACTGACAAAGACATACATACATACATACAGAAACAAATAAATAAATAAAATATAATTGAAGCTGAACAATCATGTTGGTCTACACCAGTGGTCCTGTTTTCAAGTCAATTTGTCTATTTGTGGACTTTATGGTGATTTTACAACAGTACTTTATGTTAACATCCAGTCAGGGAGCAGAGAGAAAAAAAAACATCATAGGTGGAAATCTCTGGGAAACCAAGGCTCTAGGTGTTTACATGTTCCTCCCAGAAGTATTGTTCATGATTTTTGCTTTGTTGCATTTTGTGTTCTGCTTATGCTTACTTGTGTATGAAGAACACCTTTTCAAAATATTGCACTGTATAATATTATATCTGGTGGCCTTCAGAACTTGTATGGATTTGCAATAGCCCCTTGATTATCTGAACTGCCTGGGGACATCCAATTGGTTTGGATAATCAGGATGTCAGATAATCAAGAGTGCATAGATTTAATGTTGAACATTACAGTAAAAACTGAGTAGAGACAGAGGGGAGGGGGTTCTTTGTATAGTAAATGCTTGCTTTGCTTCAACAATACTGTAGATACTCAAACCAAAAATAAATGAATAAAACCTAATCATTTTTCTCCCAGTATGTTGACACTGTGTTTTAAACCTGTTTAAAAAAAGGTTGTCGAACTTTTTCTTTAGTGCTCCTGCTCACTGCTGCATACTTCTGAGTAGCTCTGGTTCCGATTCACTTTATCTGCTTCGATCCTTGGATTTTAAAGTAATGTCTACAATCCCAAGCTTCATATGACCAGACGCACAAGCTTGTTAAGGGGTAAAACAAGCTGAGGCTAATGCATCTTTTACAAGCATGCACTGTGTTTCAAACCTGTTGAAAATAAGGTTGTCAAACTTTTTCTTTAGCGCTCGTGTTCGCTGACGCATATTTCTGAGTAGATACGGTTCAGACTAGTCATCCTCTGCCAGTACATTTGTCTAGATCACCAGTTCCATAATTCTGATGCCATATTCTTGCAGAAACTCAAATAGCAATGTGGAACAGACATGTCAGAACCAGCTGCTAATTGTTTCCTTTGTGATTGTAATCTACCACAATCAGCCAACAACAAAATGAAAACAGCTGCTGTAAATAACCATAAGAACATTTAGGGACAAGTAGCTAGTTCATTAGATAGGGAGAGTCAGATTATGGGGGAGGGGGCGGGGTTATATAAAAGGGATTAACCTGTACTATGATTTTGTGTATGTCAGTAGGGTCATCATAACTTTATGAAATACATTAATCCAGAGTATACAGTACATCACAAAATGTCACAGTACAGAAATATACACATTGGCACAAAGTCACAGAGCATACCAATAACTCTTGTGCAGTAGTAGTAGCAAGCTTTATTTCTCAAACACTCATTCCTGAGGATCAGTGCTCCTTACAAAATACAATAACTATTCATAAATAAAATAAAATAAAATAAGTCAAAGTAATCAGCCAGTAATATCACATTAAGAACAGTTGGTTTGAAATACTTTCACTCCCGACATTTAATTAAACATGTTAACTGAAATTTTGTAAATGTGTATCTTGGAAAAAAAATTCATGTTTTTACTTCATGGTGTACTGCATATCCAACACACAGTACAAGATGTAGTAAATTTTCATTTCAAGGAGTTCTATATTTACAAACGTAATTTTTATTGCACAAAACAGTGGACTCACATTCCCATTGCATGTCCTCCCTTTGAAACCACAGCAGGCAATACCTTTTCTAAATGCATACTATATCACCTGTAGTGATGTGTTTTTTATGCTTTCCAAAACTGCTCTGGCCATTCACATACTGTAGTTCCTGTTTTGTCCATGGTTTGATTTTTTCAATAAGTGTATGTTTTTGATGGCATGCCAAACCATCTCTGTAGGGTTTATGCCTGAGGACCTTGAACAAAAAACATTATTATTTATTGTACATTACCCACATTTATTGCACAGTACAGGTATCAGTGAACAGAAGATGCAATGTTGCAGCCTTTCTCAGGAAGTGTCCCCCTCCCCAGTTAAAGCCTTGCTCAGCAATGAACATTTTTTAGGCTGTGTATTTTTGGTCCTTGTCCTGATAGAAGCATGGCATTTTGGTATTTGGTCTGCCACTAAAGGACCACTTACCCTCTGGTATTCTGCTTGCCTATCTGGTGCTTCTGCTGCAGGAGTCACTAGGTACTGAACGAACTGAGGCAGACGCATAAAATAATGAACAAGATAAGGTTTATTTAAGAGCTTAGGAAGGCACACCTCATTAGCACAGGGAACATCCTAGACTGACCAGAGGACAAAGGAATTTGTCCTTCCCTAGCCCCAGCTGGACACTAATTAGCATAACATGTGACCATAGCTGGCTGCCCATTACTGTTCCTAGTTACAGGGGTGGCAGCTAATCTTTAGCCCCATGCTCAACTCTGTACTCCACATCACCCCAGGTATTGAAAATGTGAGTACCACTCAAACAAGTAAAGACATTGTTATGCATGAACAACAATAGAATGTAGCAAAACCTTAGTAACAGTAAGATAACATTTAACAGTATTGTGGAGACATTACTAGAAGACAATTGATTAGTTGATTGATTGAAAATGCTAAAATTTAGAAGAGAAAAAAATTAAAATCACACAGAAATTGAGAAGCAATTTGCGGATTAAGACAAAGAATTAACAGAATCACTGCACTGTGTCCAAATAATAAGTTCACTGAATTCTGTGGCTTTTACGGTCAGTTGGGATTGCTGAGTGGGTGGCTTGAACTAGTTCTTGACAGGATGTTGTCAAGTCAGAAAAGGGAACCTATGAGTTATGAGCACTGTTATACCCACATCAGTTAACACTGTATGACCAAGATCCATTGATGTACTTTTTGCACAGAATCTTCTTGATCTGATACACTGTTTGGGGTAAACAGAGTCCTGAGAAGATGCAAGAGGCTGAGAAGTTCCAGAAAGTTCATCTGGTTGGGCAGGAAGAACTGGATCTGGATTGCAGGTTCCAAAGAAGCTTCATTACTTGGGGGACTGGGATCATCAGGAAGGGAATCATACAAGCACCCATGCTTCAACCTGTTAATGTGAATTTTATTGTGTACCAACTTCCCATCTGACTTTTGGCACAAGCAAACATGAACTGGTGGAAGCTTTTCCACAATGTAAAATGGCCCAGTCCAGGGGTGAAGCAGTTTTCTGGTGGTGACTGGGACAGGGACAGGTCGATACAAATATACAGTGTCCCCACAGAAAATGAAGGATCATGACACTTAGCTGCAAACATTTTTTGCATTGACATTTTTCTCTGTCCCAGGGTGTCAATAGCAACCTGTCTCGCAAGTTCAAGCTGTTCCAACATTGGGATGATGAAGGAGGAAGCTGACTTTGGGACCTCTAGCAATGAGAGATCTTTGTCCAGAGGTGTTCTTCGGTGACATCCATGGACTAGGAAAAATGGGGTGTACTTTGTGCTGTCAACACAAGGGCTGGAGTTGTATGCAAACTGAATGAAGGGAACAAAACAATCCCAAGTGCCGTGAGTCTCATCCAGGTACTTGGACAGTGTGTTAAGAATGGTCAACATCAATCTCTCACTTTGTCCATTGAACTGTGGATGGTAACTGGTTGTATGAGTCTTTTTGATGTCGAGAAGTTTGCAGGTTTCTCGCACAATAGATGAGAGGTAGTTAGTGCCTCTGTCTGAATGCAGGTATGCTGGGGTACCATGACAGCAAATGATTGTACTGAGGAAGGCACTTGCCACTGTAGCAGCCTTAATGTCTTTTAATGGGATCATTTCCAAGTATTTAGTTAGGTAGTCCACAAAGACAAGAATGTACTTGTTGTCGGAGTCAGGGCAGGTAGGCAGGGGCCAAAGAATATCTGTGCTGACTCTTTGGAAAGGTTCTGTGGCTACAGGCATTGGAATGATGTGTGCCTTGGTTGGTTTGGTGGGAGGCTTTCTTTGGGTACAGGGCAGGCAGGATTTTACAAAATGGACAATGTCCTTGTTCATGTGAGGCCAGAAGAAGTGGAGCCTTGTCTTTTCGAGAGTTCTGTGAATACCCATGTGACCTCCACAAAGTGGAGCGGCATGAGTGGATTGAAGAACTTCAGAGACTAGAGAGGCTGGCACAACTAACTGTACATGAGTTCTGTCTGTGCGATGACCCTTGCCCTCCTTGGTCCAAATGTGAAAAAGCACTCAGTCATTGAGAAAACAATGTGACGCAAAGAACTGTACCTCCTGGCGGTGTTTCTTTTGTTGTGGTAAAGTTCCAGACTCAAGATAAGTGATGATGTCTGTAAACTGAGGATCAGTTCTTTGTTGAACTTTAATCATGGCCAGGGAGATATCGGTGCTGGAGAAACATAGAAACATAGAAACATAGACTTGGACGGCAGATAAGGACCGCTAGGCCCATCTAGTCTGCCCATTTCCCTACCTACAGGATAGGCCGCAGATCCTAGTTAACCAACAGCCTATTTCTTCCTTCCCCCCACAAGAATTGTCTTATGTCTGTCCCATGCATTCTTGAATTCTTCCACAGTTTTAGACCCCAACTTCCTCAGGAAGGCTGTTCCATGCATCCACTATCCTCTCTGTGAAATAATACTCCTCACATTGCCCTGAACCGCCCTCCTTCTATCTTTAAATTGTGTCCCTTGTTCTTGCAAGTCTCTTTTTCTGAAAGATGCTACCCTCTTGGACTTTGTTGATTCCTTGAGGTACTTGAAAGTTTCTATCATGTCCCCTCTCCCTTCTTTCCTCAAGGGTATACATATTAAGCTCCTTTAGTCTCTCCTCATACGGCTTCTCTTGCAGACCCTGCACCATTTTAGTTGCCATCCTCTGGACTGCCTCTATCCTGTCTATGTCCTTGCGGAGATGGGGTCTCCAGAACTGGACACAGTATTCCAGATGGGGTCTCACCAACTGTCTGTACAGAGGGATAACAACTTCCTGTTTTCTGCTGCTGATGCCTCTCCCTATGCATCCCAGTATACCCCGGCCCTCCCTACTGCCTTCTCACATTGCTTGCTAACCTTAAGGTCATCTGATATGATTACCCCCAGGTCCCTTTCCTGTTTTGTTGTTGTTACTACCTCCCCACCCATTGTGTATTCTTCCTCTGGGTTCTTGTTTCCCAGGTGCATTATTTTGCACTTTTTTGCATTGAATCCTAGCTGCCATACGTCTGACCATTCCTCCAACCTTGCCAAGTCCTTTTTCATCCTTTCCACGCCTCCTTGTGTATCAACCCTGTTGCAGATTTTTGTGTCATCTGCAAAAAGGCATGATTTTCCTTCCAGTCCCTCTGTAATGCCACTGATGAAGACATTGAAAAGGACTGGACCCAATACTGAACCCTGTGGTACCCCACTAGTAACCGCCCTTTCTTCAGAGTGGACTCCATTTACAATTACCTTCTGTGTCCAGTTGTCCAGCCAATGTTTTACCCAGGCTACCACCCTGGGACCCACTCCCAGGCTGGTTAATTTGACTAATAATCTTTTGTGTGGGACTGTGTCAAATGCCTTGCTAAAGTCTAGGTAGGCCATGTCCACAGCCCCTCCCTGGTCTACTTTGGTCACCCAGTCAAAGAAACTATTAGATTCTGCCTGACATGACCTTCCCTGTAAACCCATGCTGCCTTGGATCCTGTGCGCCACTGACCTCTAGGTACTCAACTATTCTTTCCTTCAGAAGTGACTCCATCACTTTCCCTACCACAGAGGTCAGACTGACAAGTCTGTAGTTTCCTGCCTCTGTCTTGGTCCCACTTTTGTGAAGGGGAATCACATCCGCCTTCCTCCAGTCCTCGGGTACCACACCATCCTCCCATGATTTATTAAAAAGAGTAGCCAGTGGTTTCACTAGTTCCTTCCTTAATTCTTTTAGAATTCTGGGGTGAATTCCATCAGGACCCATTGCTTTGTCCACCTTCAGTTTTAGGAGTTCTTGCAGAACCCTTTCTTCTGTGAAAGGGCTGGGATCAACCCCCCTATCAAGAGTGCTTCTGTTAATTGGATTAGGCACTTCCCCCTCCTCTTTTGTGAATACTGAGCAGAAATATTCATTCAGTATTCCTGCTTTTTCACTGTCCCCTCTGCTCACCCACCGCTTATTCTATTCAGCCTCACTATCCCTCCTTTGTCTTTCTACGCTCGCTGATGTACCTATAAAAGGTTTTATCCCCTTCTTAACTGAGTTGGCTATCTTTCCTCAGTTTGGCCTTTGCTATTCTGACTTCCTCCTGCTTCTTTCTGCCTTAACTGGTACAGCTGTCTGTCCTGCTCCTTCTGTGTTTCCTTATACTTCTGGAATGCTATCTTTTTCTTCCTGACTTTCACAGCCACCTCTCTTGAGAACCATAGTGGCTTTTTCTTTCATTTTGATTTGTTTATTTGCTTCACACAAAGGCTTGTTGCCTCTGTGATGGCAGTTTTGATAATTCCCCATTGTTGCTCCACACCTCCTTCTAGCCTGTTTGCTAGTGCTTTTCTGAGGCACTCTCCCATCTTGCCAAAGTCAGCCCTCCTAAAGTCCAGTACCCTCACTTTTGTAAGGCGACTCTGTAGCTGAGTTTAACGTGAACCACACTGTTTGATGGTCACTTGTCCCCAGATGGCAACCCACTTCTAGATCTGAGATCCTCTCCACTGCCCCCGTTTGAGAGTATGAGGTCTAAGATTGCTCCTCACGAGTGGGTTCGAAACTAGCTGTCTAATGCCTGCCACCTGTAGGGCATCAAGAATGGCCCTGCTCTTGGATGTCGCTGCAGCAAATGTGCTCAGTTAACATCTGGCATATTCAGGTCTCCATCAACAGTATCTCCTTTCTCTGCCATTCTAAGAATGCCTTCCATCATATCCTTGTCCATTCCTTCCCCTGACATGGGGTCTGTACTAACCCCTGTGCGGATTGTGGTGTCCTTTCCAGTCTCCAAGGTGACCCACAGTGCCTCCTCTCCTCCCTGTTTACTCTTTTGTTCAGTTGCTTTTATCCCTTCCTTTACATGAGAGCTACTCCTCCCCTCTTCTCCCTGCCTGTCTCTCCTGTAGGTTATGTACCCTGGTATGTTAACATCCCAGTCATGGTTCTCTGTGTACCATGTTTCTGTGACTACTACGATATCCAGGCATCCCTCTTCCATTAAGGACACCAGCTCAGGGAGCTTGTTGCCCAGACTATGGGCATTGGTACTCATTACCCTCCATTTCCTGAAGGCCTTTCCCCCTTTTGCCCCATCCCTGTCCTTCTTGTCTTTGTCACTTTCTCCATTTACCCCTGCCCTTCTCCCTATCGACACCTCCATGTTGGTGTTTGCCACACTTACTACCGTGATTGTTTGGTGGGCTAGGATTTTCCTGCTCCTTTCCAGTGCCTCCCCCCTTGGCTAGTTTAAAAGCTTGCCAATGAAGCATTTAAACCTATCACCTAGGATCCTGGTTCCCCTCCCGACAGATGCAGCCCATCATGCCAGTATAGGCTTGCATCACTCCAGGTGGACCCCCATCCCCAATGAAGCCAAATCCCTGAGCTCCACACCAGTTTTTCAACCACTGATTGAATCCCATGGTGCGGAACACCCTAGCCTCTCCTATGCCATAGATGGGTAGCACCTCCGAAGGTTACCGTGCGTGCTACTTGACTAAGGCCCCTCCCCAATTCCACAAACTCTTCCTGAACTTCTCTAATCCTTTCTTAGCCAGGTCATTTTGTCCCTAAGTGGACAATGACATCAGCTCCCTCCCTGTGCAGCTGCTCCAGCAATCCTGAGGATTCGCTCCCTGTCCCTCCAAGCCATGGCGCCAGGCAGGCACCTTACCTCCCTCTCCCCTTCCTTGCCCAGTTCTACCTTCCTAACAATGGAGTCCCCCAGCAGGAGTTGTTTCCTTCCCCTGCAGGGTCCCCTGCTACCCTCCTGTGGGTCTCCTTTGTGGAGGTTCCCAGCATCCTCCTTGGTCTCCACTGTAGGTGCCTCCATAGAGGAACCACACTTTGCCAGAATGGCATAGGAATTGTGGAGAGGTACAACTGGAGGGATGTGCCTCTGTTCCACCACCCTCACCCTCCCTGAGCCCACTGTGGTCCAACCACTCCTCTTTCTTAGCAACCTCTGAGGCAACAGCAGTGGCACTGGTGGTCCCTGAATGGAAGAGGAGGTCCCACAAATCCTGGCCAACTCAGCCTGAGATGAGCAACCTCCTCCCTCAGCCCAGAGAGGTGCCTGCAGATGGGACAACACCGCATCCTCCAGAACATCTCCCGGAAGACTGCTGCTCCACAGCCACTGCACTGCACCACTCCAATCATGTCTTATTTCTGGCCCCTTAACTGTTTGCAATCCTTACTCTTTCCTCCTTTTTTTTTCTCTCTCTCCTTACTTTCTGCCTGTGTGCCCTTTAAGTCCTGATTGTCCTGTTCTGAGACAAGAATATCCTATATTTCTCAGTAGACCGCTTACTTGTTCAGAGGCAGACCTCCAGCAGCTAGAGGGGGCCGGAGAGCTACTCTTGCCCTTCTAAGATGGTGGGTCCTTTGTGGTTCTGTGATCACTCACTTCCTGCCCCTGAACAGGAAGTTCCTGTTGTCAGTCAAATCCTGTGCCTATAAAAATAGAACTAGCTTTGGGTGGGGGGGGTGGAGGGGAGGGAAGGAGGGCAATATAGTCCCAGTAGAGAAGTTCAGTCACACAGCAGTCTTTTCTCCTGGAGTCTTCTGCCAAGCTATTAGCAGAATCTTTCTAAGGCAGTCTTTAAATGTAGCTTCCTTCTAGCTAAGCCACTCCCCCTACTTACCAGCTCTTTCTACAAGTAATTTAAACCTCACAACAGTTAAGTCCTTTCAGTCACCTGAGATTTACACCTAGATGTCTTTTCAGTTACCCATTCAGTTCAGTTAACCCAAACACACACTTTTTGTTTTGTTTTGTATGTTAGTTTTTACCCTAAATTAAAGGTCTAAATACAAAAGTTCTTCTACTTTAGTCCCAGCAGAGAAGTTCAGTCACACAGCAGTCCTTTCTCCTGGAGTCTTCTGCCAAGCTATTAGCAGAATCTTTCTAAGGCAGTCTTTAAATGTAGCTTCCTTCTAGCTAAGCCACTCCCCTACTTACCAGATCTTTCTACAAGTAATTTAAACCTCACAACAGTTAAGTCCTTTCAGTCACCTGAGATTTACACCTAGATGACTTTTCAGTTATCCATTCAGTTCAGTTAACCCAAACACACACTTTTTTTTGTTTTGTTTTGTATGTTAGTTTTTTTACCCTAAATTAAAGGTCTAAATACAAAAGTTCTTCTACTTTAGTCCCAGCAGAGAAGTTCAGTCACACAGCAGTCCTTTCTCCTGGAGTCTTCTGCCAAGCTATTTCTCTCTCTCCTTACTTTCTGCCTGTGGGCCCTTTAAGCTCCTGATTGTCCTGTTCTGAGTCTGGAGGTTGCAAGATGCTCTTCAGTTGCTTACAATAGTTGAGGATTGGTACTTTTCTCCATAGAAGCATTTGGGAGCAGCAAAGTGACCTGAGGTGCTGTAGGAGTATCCACAGGGAGCTCGTCTGTGGAGCGGAAGTTGAGAACTTGAAGGCAGGCTTCTTCATCAGGAGAGGTTGCTACAGAGGGATACCGTCTCCAGCTTACAGCATCAGCATTGGAGTGAACTCAACCTGGTCAGTATTGGAATTCAAAATTGTAGCCTTGCAGTATGGCAACCCATTGGGCAAACTTTCCTACTGGTTCCTTCATTTCGAACAACTATCTGAGGGCTGAGTGATCGATGATGGCTGTGAAGGAGGAGTAGCACATGTAGCCGTCAAACTTCTTTACAGCAAAGACCACAGCTAGGCATTATTTTTCTGTGATGCTGTAGTTTTGCTCAGCTGAAGAAAGAGAGCGCCCTGCATAGGAAACAACTCGTTCTGTTCCATCTTGGATTTGACACAACACCGCGCCCACTGCAAAGGAGCTAGCATCTGTGTAAAGTCTGAATGGCTGGTCAAAGCGGGGATAGGCCAATACTGGGGAAGAAATAAGTTTGTCTTTCAAGGTTTCAAAGGCCTCTTTGCAATCAGAAGTCCATATGTAGTCACATCCCCTTTTCATGAGAGCATACGAGGGAGCTGCAATGTTAGCATAGTTGCAAATGAATTTTCTGTAGTAGCCAGATAAACCTAGGAAAGCTCTAAGGCCTTTGAGGTTTGTGGGTCCTGGATAGTCTTTTACTGCAGAAAGCTTATTTGGGTCTGGCAAGATGTCATGCGAACTGACCACATGTCCCAGGTAATGGATGTGGTGCTGAGTGAGGCAACATTTCTCTGGACTGAGTTTGAGGTTGGCTTGCCTGAGATGTTCAAACACCTCTTTGAGATGCTGGAGGTGGTCTTGGAAAGTTCTGCTGAAGACAATAACATCGTCGAGATACACTAGGCAAGATTTACAAGATAGTCCATGCAACACAGCCTCCATGATGCATTGAAAGGTGGTTGGGCTGTTCCAAAGTCCCATAGGCAGACGTTTGAACTGGAAAAGCCCCAAGTGGCAGTGCCAGGCTGTGTACGGACATGAAGCTGGATCAATAGTAACTTGGTATAATCCACTCTGGAGATCTAGAGTGGTGAAATAGGCTGGGCTGGCCACACTCAGGCTCTCTAAGGCATCCTCTGTGGTGGGTAAGGGATGGGCATCCTGTACCGTAAGGACATTGAGCTTTCTGTAGTCCACCACAAACTGATACCCTTTGTCCTTCTTGACTTCCAGCAAGCAAGGTGCACCCCAGGAGCTGGTGGATTCCTCAATAATGTCCTGTTTGAGCATGTCCATGATTAAGGTCTCTAGGATTTGCTTTTGTTTGTGTCCCACCTTGTAGGCTCGCTGATGAATTTGCTTTTGGTTGGGCTGCACCTCAATGGTGTGTTGCAGGGTATCACAGCATCTGAGCTTATTATCAGAGCCAATAAAGACATCGGAGTAGGTTTCCAGAAACTCCAGAAGTTGCTGTTTGTCTGTGGGACAAGCTGGGAGGTTTGAGGCAGAGAGATGCTGGCTGAAGGGCATGTGCATTTCTTGTGAAGTGGTGGTGGTTGTGATGGTACTGACAGGATGACTGTTAGAACCAGGCTGAGGTTCCAGTAGAAGCTGAAGCTGATCCCTGAAGACAGACAAACAAACATCCCAATACTGGCACCCTTGGAGATGACCACTGGTTTATCCTTGAAGTTGCAGCACTTTTGGAATACTGAACTGCCGTGCACAGCAGTCACGGTGTTTCCTGGAAGGAGACCTGAGGAGTGCAAAGATGGGGATCCCATGACGATGACAACACCACCTTGGGGAAGGGGGTCACCTCGAATCTTGACAAGCAAACCCATCTCTGACTTAGGAGGTATAGTGATTGAGTCTGTAGCTGCGAGCTGCCTCAGAGGATCTCGTGAAAGTTTGTTTGAGGCAAAGTCCAGTATGGCTTTGTGCTCCTTGAGAAAGTCCAGGCAAAAGATCACGACTGTTTGAAGTTCAGGCACTAAGCAGAATTTAACCATAGCTTGCTGTGAGCCAAAGTGGAGCTTGAGATGGACCATGCCGGTGATGGGTACTGTAGCAGTGCTTGCAGTGATGATGTATTTTAGGTCGGCTGGAGCAACAGTAGGTACATAACGAATAGCTGGATTGTCTAGTATATTGCTGTGGATCACAGAGATTTCTGCTCCAGAGATGACCAAGGCATGCATAGACCAATTGCCAATAGTGACAGGGACATAGTTTGCAAGGAGGGGTGATCTGATGACAGGAACTTTGGCTCCTTTAGGCGAGATTGTGCTTGACTTAGCAGCTAGAGGGTACTGTTTGCTTGTGTTATGTGAATCAGTGAGGCAGTCAGTTGCTTCATTTTCCTGTCCAACAAGAGCCCCTAGTTTGTTGGGGGCGCTCGTTTCCCTGGTCCTGTGAATAGTTGCTAGCATATTGCTGATTGCGCTGCAGCGGATGCCTGTGGCTGTCTTGAGTCCTATGAAAGTTTTGCAGTTTGCGGCAGACTGCAGCAGTGTGACCCCTGAACCTGCACCACTGACAGGTCACTGGCTCCCGTGAAGATGGATGTGGCTCAGGTCGCTGTGGAGGTGGCTGTAGGGCATTAAAAGGAGTTGCAGTGGGAGCTGCAGTGGGGAAATGTATGCTGTTGACAGTTGAAATGACCTGGTCAATCATTTTTTGTTGCTGTTGGATGCAAGTAGCAAGTGCAGCCAACTGTGAGGACTGTGGGTCCTGAACAGTGGTAGGCCGAAGCATGGAAATAGACGCTTGGGCTAACCGGGCCACTTGGATCATGCCTAGCCAGGTGGTTGACTTTTGTTGGATAACGTAGGTACAAAATTTGTGGAGGCAGGCCCTGGACAAATGCTGTAATCTGTTTTTTTTCAGATTTTTGTAGACATTTGAACCGTGATTCAGTGTCCACTGTAAATGCTTCCAATAATTTGGAGAGTTGCATAGTGCACTCCCATAGTTGCTGATCTAACAACCAGGGTGGATGAGCTTGTAAGAAATAGTTCTTGAAGGTGAAATATGTGGTGACACTGTTCCCTCTCATTTGGTCTGGAAGGGCATTGAACCACGATATGGCCGTCCCTCTCAGGAGCAAGTGCATAGCATTGGAAATTCTCACGGGATCCATCCAACCATTGAAGGAGATCCAAGCCTGAAATTGCTTGAGCCAGGCAACAGCATCTTCATGAGGTAGTACTGAGAATGGTACTGGCTGCAAGCTGGAGTGGACCGTTGAGTGTGTGGAAATATCTTTAAGGTAGGTGAGGTCATCCTAGATGGCTTTTATAATTGGTGTCCCTTGGGATGGAATGGATGACCAGATGTCATGCAGAATAGTTTCAATCTTGAGACCCCATGCTCTTGAGGTAGGTGAAGGTGGAGCCCCCAGAGCTGGCAGTGCTCGGGGCATTGGTGTCCTTGGAAGACATGGTTGGAGAGGGGCTGCGTGGCCTTGAACAAAGGTTTTAGGGATGAGTAGGAATGGTTGTCATGGAGAGAAGGATACACCTTGGAAGAAACGATTTGTTGAGAGAATAAAAAGTTTTGTTGTTTTTTTGTTGTTTTTTTTTGTAGACACGTACAGTTATATGTAAGCAATTTTCATCAATGGACATCTCAATAATCAACTTCCACTCTAGTATGGTATTGTCTGTTATTGAAATAAACTTTTCTTTTGCAAGATACAGCTATTTGTTGCAGTGTCCAGTCTTTTCAATGGGTGCCCCTCAAAACCATGGCTGCCACTACTTCCCATGGAGTGAGGTCCTTTTGAACAAGCTGATGCCCCTCACAAAGATGGCCACTGGACCTGTAACATAGGCTTCTTGGCTAATTTGACATTCCCTATATGGCTGCCAACAGGGGAGAAGGGTTGCTTCCTATTTTGTACTTGTAGGCAGTGGCTTCTAGGGCAAATGAAAGAATGCAAGATGGCCACTCTGCAGTCTGTTCAAAAGATAAAAGGCCAGCATTGGTTTGGCTGAGTGACTGCCACCCAGGCAATCCAAAGTTTTTGTGTTGAGAGATTTATTGCTCTCTTCAAGGTTTAGAAGCCTCAAATACTTTCTTCAGGCAGAACTGGCAAAACAAATGTCTGTGTATTGGAAGGCACCTCAACTTAAAATAACAGAAATCCATATGTCTATGGTTTAAGAGTTAATGAACAGGCAGTTCCCAGCCCCTGGTACTCAGGCTAGCATGATTGTAATTTACCGTTCATTCAGTTAGCAGGCTTGTAATATGCAGCACACATTTTTTTTCTCATAGCCTACAATGTTAGAGAAGGGCTGCAGGCTGCTAGTTAGCAGGGTTAGAATGGAATTTGCATTTGCTGGAGCTGCAATCCAGAGACAGCATCAGGAAAAATACTCTAAAATGTTGTTGCTGCCATGCTGGTTTTATAGTTTGGTGGCTGATCCCTGCAGCAGAGGGCAGTTGGACAGGGATTGCAGTGTATATTCTGTGCTTTTGCTGGCTGGGAGCTGAGTTTTAGATTTTGGTGTGCTTTCTAGACATGGAGTTTGCAGAAGCCTGCCAAGGTTTGTAGCATGCAGCTCCATGGGGCTGGTGGAGCCATAAAATAACTTTGTACCTTAGTTGCACAGACAGTGTCCTAATTTGGAGCACATTTATATGCAAGGAGACTTATATATGCTGAGGCAGAAAGCAGGAGGCTTACTTTAACAGAGAACAGTTCAGTTTTAATTTTCCTCTCTGCTGCCAAGTTTATTCTTTCTGAGCATGCATACAGTTCAGGCACACTTGGGTAATGATTCTGGGGTACCCAGCAACACAGAGCAAGTGATATGGGGTCTGGGCAGAAGAGGAAGGGTCGCATTCCCCACCGTGTGTGGCATTTTGGTATTTGGTCTGCTACTAAAGGACCTCTTACCTTCTGGTATTCTGCTTTCCCATCTGGTGTTTCTGCTGCAGGAGTCACTAGGTACTGAATGAACTGAGGTGAATGCGTAAAATAATGAACAAGATAAGGTTTATTTAAGAGCTTAGGAAGGTACATCTCATTAGCACAGGGAACATCCTAGACTGACCAGAGGACAAAAGAATTTGCCCTTCCCTAGCCCCAGCTGGACACTAATTAGCATAACATGCGACCATAGCTGGCTGCCCATTACTGTTCCTAGTTAAAGTGGTGGCAGCTAATCTTTAGCCCCATGCTCAGCTCTGTACTCCACAGAAGCAGTGACCATAGAGGAATTTTTTTTCAACAAACTCTGATATGACTTCCTTTATTATATTATCTCAAAAGAGATTGCCCATAGATTCTAGAGGAGGCTGAATACACTAGATTAGTACAGTCATTGTAAACTAATAGGCATTGTGTACAACTAATTGGAAAATAAATCTTGAAAATACGTAACGGGCTTGTCCCCACTTTGAAATGCCATCCTGGACATGATCCCTCAGAGGATACTTTGGCTTGGGTGTCAGAGAGTACTGGCCTTTCTTCCTAAAATACATTTCTGCAAACTGCTACAGAGATTTCATCATCTCAGTAAAATTTACATCGTAGAACGTATTCCCTTCCTTGATCCATTGCTCCAATCACTTCTCTTTATTGATGTCACATATCATTGGGCAAAAACTAAGTAGGCAACAACAACACTTAAACTGGTTCAGAATAGTACTGTGCACTGCACAATAAAACCAATATTTGCAGACTGTTAAATATCAAGCAGTCCCATATGACTATCTTATATGCCTATGCATTTGCTTGACTGAGCTTGCAAATGCAGTAACACTATGTTCCCTCCTCAGATGCCCACCCATTTCTCTTGCAATTATTTTGTGGTTCTCATTCAAGATGCCATCAACAAGATCCATGGTTTCTCTGCAAAAATAAAACCCAGTAAACAGAGTATGCAATCCAGTGGCACTTGCATCAACATTTAAACAACATGACACTGGCACATCCATTGCTATACTGTGCTGCATGTTATACAAACAGTGGGAGCCACAAAGTGCTGAGCACAGCTTGGTCTTTTTAGGTGCACAGAGGCCACTGTCTATGATGGTGAAATCATTATTCTTAAGTGCTTTGGGATACGCTGTGTATGAAAAGCATTATATAAATGCTGATTCTTCTTCTTCTTGAAAAATACATGTATCCTTTTCATGCTTATCCCATTAGGATGCATTCTCTTAATTTGAAGACTCATCTTGTCACTGATCTTCATTGCAATTTTTCTAACTGGAAATCACAAACAAAACTGAGCAAGATGCATGCATTTGTAAGGTGGTCTTTCAATAATTACAGTACGATATTTGAACTGCACCCTGTAAGAGTCTAATCACAGAACTTTTCTCCACCCTGAGGGCATGTTAAGCGAACCTGATTATTTATTTATTTAGTTTTTTGTTGACCATGTAGTAGTAGTAGTAGTAGTAAAACTTTTATTCATTTCATCAAATGAATAGGAAAACTCAAATAAGCCAAGGCTCATTTTCAATGAGATCCAGGTACAGCTTACTAAATTACAAAGTTTCAGAAAAATAACAACAAAACATCATTTAAGCAATGACAAATTACACTTAACAAGAAATAGACATGCATGAATATCCGTATTTAAATGCAAAACAAAAATAATAAAATGACAATTAATTGTAATAAATATTACCTAATAATTCCAAGATTTGGCCCAAATGCCAAAAACACATGAATGGTGTGGGGGTCCTCTCTTGCATTTTGTGCAACTAACTTTATGTCATTAAAGCATATTGCACATTCAATCACAGATTACACAGCAATAGGCAAGAAGAAATTACATAACATGGGATTCAGGGCAACACTTTAAATTCACTTGTGTTTTTGTTACAAACCACTGCTTTAGGTAGTTATGGTGCACTAGACAAACATTTGCCTATTTTCAGTCACAACCCAGGAGAGTACAATCGGTAAATACAATGGTCCCTATATTCAAAAGTTTGTACAGGTTTAGCGCCATTTTAGTGCTGGTCAAATGGCACACACAAACTGCATTGGCACCAGGCAAAATGATAATGTATGCAAGGGGCAAACTGAGGGGACATGTCAGTGCAGTGCTGTACTCAGCGAATAACGCAGCGCAAAGTGGTTTTGCATGACTTAGTGCAACACTTTGTGCAGTGCAAATTACCACCTAGGAAAAGGTTGTCTTAACTCTGGACAAACCAGCTTTACATGACTTAGTGGCTTTGCACAGCTTTGCATGACATTTGCATGGCTTTGCGTGACCCTTACCAGTAAGTATGACACATAGAAATAAGCCAGACATACTGGAAACATGCTGCCCACTGATGTCATCATCTGCCACCAGTCCCAGCCATGCCAAGCAGTAAGTGGTGACCCAGCCCCCAGTGGACACCATGGCAGTGCAGCCATACAGCACACACCTGCAGACCACTCTTTCATGGTCACCAATAGATGCCAGCACACCCATGCAGCACTGGGAGCATGGGGGGTGTACAGGTGACCAGTCTGCACCACATACTGGGTGCTGCCATATGGCTGGGACAAGCCATGCAGTCAAATGGTTCAGTGCATGGAATTCCCCAACACCTGTGTCCCTGTCCAATGATAAGGGCCTCCCCAGCCACATACTGCACAGCTGTACAGAAACCACACCCAGCAACAGGTGTGTAGCCAGGAATAAACATGTACTCAAAACAGCTGCACTGTTGCCCCCCGTTATGTAAACATAAACCAAAATATGTGCTGCCACGCCACACCAACAATAGGGCCCCCATCTGTTTGCCATGTCTGACTTCCAGGAATTGGTTTCTTCCTATAACCCTCCTTCCTTTGTTCTTCCATCTGCCTGGTACGTTGTCCATGTTTGTGTATTTTCAGTGCCCCATAGCAAACAACAAAGGCAAAAGGGCTCAGTGCAACATGGACACAGTGTGACTCACAATGCCCCTGCTTCTCTCTGTTTGTTGCCCCTGCCTAATGTTTGTACTGTACTCTGCTGAGTACAGTGCCTATGTCTGTTGACACTCCTGTCCAGCAATGTATAGGTCACTGTGAGCATCCCATGTTAGTAGTGCAGTGTCTGTGAGTCACACAATAGCAGTACAGTATTGTCCACTGTCAATACACACCTGCAAGATAGGGCTGTCACTGTGTACAGTGCTGCAGTCAATGCTGCCCACCTCACCATAGGCAGTGCTGTGTCCCACACACCACTGGTTCCCGTGTCAATGTACTGTCTGCTGTGCACTGTATGGCAGGACCTCTGGTTGGACTATTGCATCCAGCACCACCACCAGTGCCTGTGCTGTGCAGCCCCTGGAGCACATTATTTTATACGCAGTTCTGTACATATGTAACCTGCAGCTACCACCATGCTCCTCCCGACTAACCTACAGGTGGAGCTGTGGGCAGACCCAGCCAGCCCCTGTACTTCCAGACTGACCTACAGGTGGAGCTGTGGGACCCTGCAATAGCGCTGGGTAAACTGCATGCAAATCAGGGCATAAAGAGATGCTAATCTGGATCTTTGCCCACTGACTGCCTACGTAGGCTCATTTGCATGTCACTTTTGAATATACCAGATTTTTGCCCCAGGCAAACGTGATAGCACTGGGCATACAGCTTAGTGCTGTGCAAGACCTGCGCAAACGTATGTGCATCATGCAACATTACAGAATCATTTTTTCATTTCTGCACACTGTACATTGATATGCGCTGATGCTTGCAGCTCTACTGACTCCACTTCTTTGCTGGCACACACATTGGCCACATATTTCACCTCTACAGTCCTTCTGGTTGCTGTGAACTGGGTTGCTGTTGTGGTTTGCACTTCCTGGTTGCTATATTCAGAGCTGTCTTATTGCCGAGCTATTGTTGCACTGCACTCCTTGCCCAGTTTGCTCAGCTTCCTTAGCGTGCTATATTCAGCAGGTTTAGCACCAGGCTATCTCTTTGAATATAGCAGGCTATTGGTTCTGGACTATTTTGCATGCTGGGCAGTGTTAATTTAGCCACAGTGCAAAGTTTTGAATATAGGGCCCAATGTATGACACTGACAGCTTAGAAGCATTTTACAACAGGGTAGCAGACAAGGTATAAACAGGGGTGCAATCAACAAAGCATTATATGCAAAGTGCAGGAGTGTGATACACATAGGCAACAGGTTTCTCACAATACAAGGACAAGGACTAGGAACAGATGCATACTGCCAACTGTAGTAAGTGGGAGCGGTACCATTTCCGGAAGGTGCTGGTAGCAGGAAAGTACCTGATATTGGCTGATAAGGAATTACATAATCTGGGAGCAGAGACTGAGAAAGCTATCTCACATAGTTTGGTCTTGATCCTTGGTATAACTAGGGGGGTCAAGGTCAGAAGATCTGAGTGGATAGTCATTTAGGCAAGGCACAAGAATGGAGGCAAGCGATAGTGGAACCTGACTGTGAAATACACTATGTATGATACCTCCCAGGGACAGAGCACGTAGGGCAGATGGTGGAAGCCAGCCAGGTTTGGTATAGAGTGCACTGGTGGGCTAGGTGGTTACAGTACTTGTAAGGGCAAAATGACAGATGTTGTTATATGCCACATCCCATTTACATCGACACAAAAACAGTATGACACAGGCACATCCACTGCATGATTAGGGGTGGTTCAGAGCCAAAAGCACAGAATGTCCTCAACCTTTTTATCTGTTAGATCTTTTAAAGTTATTAAGTCATCCTACAGACTGTTCTGTGGCTCAGTGCAGCAATTTGTGGGTCCACCTTGTGGGTGGCCCAATGCTTTCTGTTTATCCTCCAACATGGGATATCTTTCATCA
The DNA here is from genome assembly GCA_016271365.2 of Neoceratodus forsteri. Taxonomy (NCBI): domain Eukaryota; kingdom Metazoa; phylum Chordata; order Ceratodontiformes; family Ceratodontidae; genus Neoceratodus; species Neoceratodus forsteri. Next base: position 830,214,133 of record CM057452.1, read on the forward strand.
AAGGACCTCTTTTACTAGTTTTAGCTAGGTCCATGGCATCACAGTCCTGAGTCAGGAGATCCTCTAGAACTTTGTAAATGGGAAAGAAGGCATCATAGAAACATAGAAACATAGATTTTGACAGCAGATAAGGACCGCTTGGCCCACCCAGTCTGCCCATTTCCCTACCTATTGGATAAGCTGCAGATCCTAGTTAACCAGCAGCCTACTTCTTCCTACCCCTACCCCCTAGAATTGCCTTATGACTGTCCCATGCAAGCTTGAATTCCACCACTGTTTTTGACTCCACAACCTCCTCCGGAAGGCCATTCCATGCATCCACAACCCTCTCTGTGCCTATTCCCAAACTAGGAAATCGAACTTTTGTTTTGAGCTGGAGTAGCTAGCTCAAACTGTAGTGTTTCTTGGACCACTCTAATTAGTTCCAGGATGATGCTGTAAGAACATGGCTGCATTGTGAGGTCCTCTCTTTACCCTGCATCCTCGCCTGAGTCCTATTCATTAGAGGATTGATCACCCTTGAGTCATCGGGGTTCTGGGGGTCTGTGGATCCCTTTTTGTGTTTTTTAGCTTTGCAAGAGTGATACTCAAGACATACAGTAGGTCATAATTCCCAGCCCCACAAAGAGGCAGATATCTTCCCTGCTAAGGGCAAGCACTAGATAACAGTGCCTATAGTGCATGAACACTCCCAACACCGTGAAAGGTACTGGGGACATGAAAAATGTCACTGAAGTCTTGCAGGCCAGAAATTTGCAATTGAAGTAATGGGGAATGATGAGTCTCCAACTAGAGATGAGGAAGAAGACTCCCTACCCAAAATGACTGCCAGCCATGTGGGCAGCAAATAAGATGGCAGCCAAGATAGCAACAACATGCGAACATGAAACTTGCCAGCAGAAACAGGCCTCATGGTCTAGCAAGTCTGCTCGAATGTGCAGCTAGCACACTTATATTGCAGCTGCCCCACCCCACCCCACCCCACAATTCCACATTGACCACGGAAACTGCTCAGCGTTGTTTACTAAATCGCCCCATGCCCTGTTCCATGCCCTTTTGAAACTCCACACCGTCCTACATGCTACCACATGCAAAAACAAGATGGTTCCCAAGATAACAATGATGGATATTCTCAGGATCCTGCCCATAAATGGCCAGCTGCCACATGGCTGGGACAAAGACAAGATGGCCACCAGTGTGGCAAACTAAACCCCCATCTAGATGGCTGCTTATCCCTGCACAGACTGCTGAACTCTCATGGGAGTTGGGGCAACAAGATGGTACTGTACTGTACCTACCTGCTGACCAAAACACTGTGATGTATATGGTGTCAGTCGCAGAGCAGCATGTGTTTGAGAAACAAGGCACCCACAAAAGTTCACATTCACAGCTCAGGTAACAAGTCAAAGTATTTGTTGAGGTGCGCCATGATCTTCTGAAATAAGCTGGGGAGATTGGCACTACAAACAGTAGTCCTGGCATTGCTCAGTGTGACTCAGACTCACTGTGAGGGACGGAGCTCAAAGAGTACCCCTGGCATCAGTCATCTACCACACAGGTTGTGGAGTCAGTGAGGAAAGAAAAAATACTCATGCTGAGCTGGGGGTGGGGGTGGCTGAAGCATTATGTGCTGCTACAGTCAGGCGGCAGAAGAGAGAGAAAACACACCAAGCAAGGTATGTCCACCACTAAAAGTGGTCATCATGAGTTAGTCAGGGATAGGGAGGCAAATACTACATAAAAGTAGGAAAACGTACTGCCATGCCCAGGCGTGTGAACATCATTTTAAACAAATCACTGAAGGAGAACTGACCAGATCTGCCCAGTGTGTTCAGCATAAGAATTCAGTTTACCAAGCATAAATCAAAAAAACAGACAATCAGGCAACTCTGTAGCCAAACCAACAGTGAAAACAGGATTGACCAAGCACAAATCCCAAAAAATAATCAAGCAACTCTGTAGCCAAACCAGAAGTGAAAACAGGATTGACCAAACACAAGTCCAAAAAATAGACAATCAGGCAACTCTGTGTAAGCCACTTGCAAAAGCAGGGCGTATATTCCCACCGTTTAGGCACCCTTTTCCCCTCCTACCCCCGAGCTAGGAAATGGATTTAGTGCTCAGGGGGTTAGTGCTCTGGACATCTCAAGGTGGCAGCAGAGGGCAGATATAGGTTATATAATGGAGCTGACAGGAAGTATTGTGGCCTTTCCAGCCTGGGCATTAGGCTGGAGGGGGGAGGATGAAGAGTAGAACCAGGACCAGGATAGGTTGGAAAGTGAGGAAGTTCGGTGGTCCAGGAGGGCCAGTGGGGAAATCCCCCAAAGTTAAGTGCAGTGAGGATGGTTTCAAGCACAATGGCCAGTGAGGAGTGGGAGTATTGAGCTCCATTGGGACACAGGTAACCAGGTCCTGCATTGTGGGGGGCTAGGGCATTAGGGAGGCTTTAGCAAGCCCAGCCGATAGATGTAGAAGCCCTTAGGAAACCCAAAAGGTGTTTGTCCAGGTTGCCAGGGCTGGGAGGGCCATGGCAGGGCCCTCTCAGGAGGGGAACTCAGTGGCAGAGAGTCCCTTCATACCCGGTGTGGCAGGGCAGCCTGGGAGGTCAAGGGAACCTTTCACCCGTTTAAGGGGCCTGTTTGGAGGGACAGGTTCTGGATGCTGGTTCAGATTAAAGGCTGGGCGGGCTGTGGACCCAAAGGATTTGTAAGCCTTGGAGGGTGGTCCCCGTGCTGGTGCTTAATTCAAGCCCAGGAACCATTGGTAGGGATGTGGGCCTGGCAGGGACTCCCCGCAGGAAGGAGGTGGTGACATCGGAACAGCCACGGAGTGAAGTAGGGGATATGGATGGCCGAGGTGGATGCAAGTGATGAGAAAAGTGCCTCAGTTTGTAAGTCAGAGCCAGCCTTTGTAAGGAGGGTCAGGGCCTGGTTTGTCAGGAAAAATCCTGGATGCCCTGTGGTTTAGGTCATTTGCAGAGGGATCCAGGTAGGGGATGCAGATCATTTCCCCACACCGGAGAAAATGGGGACAACCAGTGCCACAGAGGAAAAGGGACCCATGAAAAAACAGTAAAAAGGAAGGTTTAGCTTACTGGATCCCTATATGCCAGGTGATTGCAGGGATCCAGGCCCTTGGGTAGAACACCCAGGAGTGAAAGAGTAGAAAACGAGTGTCCTTCTGGTGTCTACTGATATTGTGGTTCTGCTGCTTAACACATCTAGCCATTGTGTGCAAAGTTGAAGCCCCATGGAGCTGATTAAATATTTTCTGTAAAGAAATGGTGGCCCCAGTATAGCTGAAATCGTTTGCCATGCTGATGAAAATAAAGTCAGTTGGGGAGAACTGTGGTTTGTGCTTTACTGTGATTGTAGAGGGGGGTTAATGAAATGAAATCTTTTGTTTCCCTCTCCTATTTGCAGTCAGATTAATTTTGTCACAAGTTATGTTCCAGGGGTTAAGTCCAGCCTCTGGGGGCTGCAGGAGCTTAGCGGGGCCTCCAAGAGAGAAGAAGGAGGTCCAGGCCCTTTCAGTCAGCTCAGGGAGTGAATCCATTTCTGAGAGTAAGGAGGTAATCCAGAATCCTCAAAGACATCAGCAGGTAAGTACCATCAGTTTGCCTTGGTCCAGTATTGTAATTTCTCACATGCTAGTTCTTTGGAGTGCTCCTTTCTTCTTGCCTGGATCATCTGCGATGTTGTAAAGTATGCCCCTAGACGGGGCAGGGAGGGAGGGGTTACATCTGTAGCCAAACCAAAAGTGAAAACAGGATTTAAAGCCAGGCAAACACATTAAGCTGAAAACACAGGGCTCTGTTAGCCAAACTGAAAGAGAAACATGAATTATAAAGCAGACAAACACACTAAGCTGGAAACACTAGGGGCTAGCTACTGCAGGAAGAGAGCCCCAAGCTACGTTAACAAAAAAGCAAGTTCACTCTGGCAGACCAAAATCATGGAAAAACCCCAGTGAACAACACAACAAAGATTAGGACAGTAAAAAAGGAGAATATTGTAAATAAGGAATATTTATTATTACTTTAAGTTGAAAAAGATTCAAATAGTTTTAGAAACCAAACAAAGTACAACCAGCATTGAGAGGTGCACAAACAAGAACTGGAGAGCAGCTCAGAGGAATATGTGGAGACTGGATCAAATCCACACTACTTTTTTAAATGTTTGAGCATCAGCCCAAGGGTGTAGCTACTGATACTCTAAGCATGCCATGGCGTACCAAGTTTAGTAGCAGGGTGTAGCAAACAGGCTGGCCAGCACTGCTCTGCCCTCTCTAGTCCATTGCATTTAAATTTCTTTATTTGGCTTCACAGGCTTTTTCTTTTCTCTTTCAACTTTGTTTTTGTGGTGGGGGGGGGGACAGTGGACCACGGACTTTGAAGCTGAAGGTCTCAACTAGGTACGCATGGTCTGCCTGCATAGTGATTGGCTGCAGCATCTGGTAGGGGATGTGTCAAGTCTGGTGTTGGTGAGTTTAAATGCCCCAGGAAAGTTAGAAGGCATACTATTAGTTCAGTTGTGCTGGGAGCACGAGAAGCAGTAGAAGAACTGAGGAGCAGCAGATGGAAAAACAGACTCAGAGCCAGTTAAAAGAATGAAGACTTCATGTGGAGTGGCAAGTGAAGTGAATCTGCCTACCTGCAGGTGAGAGAGAGAAGAAATTTCGGCCACAGTCTTGGACTCATGGTGCAGTCAGTGGCGTTTACCAGTGGGCAGCGAGCACCGCACTAGCAGCGCAGACAGACAGCAGGTCTAGTGTGGGAATCATCTGATTGGAGCCAAGAACCTAGGACTCGAGTCATGGGGGGGCAGGCATGAACAACAGTGGGGGAGGGGGTAGGTGTGTGGCAGGTTGGTGTACAAATCTGAAATGCCTGGCTACACCCCTGCATCAGCCTACCAGAGAAAGCCTACACCATCCACTTTTTATGACCTCAGAATATTGTAAAAGGTGCAATTTCCTAATGGCAAGGGCAGTGTCACCAATCCCCTTCCCCAAGAAAACCAGGCAGCTGACCCTGCCATTTTCTGTGGCTCCACAGGCTCCATCACAATGATCTGAGCTAAGGGCACACTAGCTGTTGGGGGGAGCATTACTCCCATGTACCCCTGTGCAAAAAAGAGTGTTGCTCATAGTTGCAGTCTGGAAGAAAGCAGTTCTAGTGTCTATGACAGCAAAAGTGCAAGGTGGTTGCATTTCACTGTTGAAAACGATGATGTGACTAAGGCTATCTGTGCCCTGCACAAGTGCACTATCATCTATGGGAAATACCTCTCAAACTTAAGCACCAGAAAAACGATAACCACCTAAGTCTGAAACATTCCAATGAGCAGGGATCATCCAGTTGTGGGTTACCCTAATGATTAATTACATCAATTATCTTCTAGCAAGTATTCAAAACCAAAAATAAAATGCTTCTAACAGGTCATACTTCCGAGTCCTACCATAACACCCATGAAATATGATGAAAATGGGCTAATTTGTCATGAAATCTATTTTTATCTTACAGCATTCCTACACCAGGAAGCACTTTATTCTTCTGTCTTTCACAACTATAGATAGATTTATTATCACACTGCAGGTCATTAATCTGTCATTCCCACTGGAACTAAACCTGACTGAATCATGAAGGCTTCCCTTGTGGGTACCTGTTTTTCCTTAGTGCTAAGTGACTAACCTCCTAGAATGCTCATTAGTGACTAAGTGCTGGTACAGATCTCTTTTCAGCAATTGAAGGCAGGTGAAGTATGACAGCTCATTAAAGAGCTGAAGGATATTGTTTCCCAAATTGATTCTTTTTTTTTTTTTTTTTTTTGTTGTTTAACCAGGTGTAGCACACTAAGCTGAAAGCTTTTTTACAGGAGTGACCTGGGAGCACAAGGAGGTTAAGTGACTTGCTCAGGGTCACACAGTATGCAAGTGGAAGCTGTGGGATTCAAACCCAGGTCAGGTCTGCTGGATGTCCCCAAATTTGCAGCTCAGAGCCTTAGACCACTGCGCTATACTGCCTCCTAGATTCAGTGTAAAGATAGAGTACACTGCTGTATGCTGAAACTCTCTCCCACTCTTGTTACTCAGAACTGAAACAAATTAAAGACTGGTTTAGTGACGTCAGTATGGGGCTCTGCAGGTTGGATGGCCAGTTCCTAAAGCTCACTACACAGAGGCTATGGTTCAATTTCCAGCACTCATACTCAGGCTGGAAACTACAATGGAAGCTGTAATATAGTAGTAGTAGTAGGAGTAGAAGGCAGCATAGCACAGTGGTTTAAGGCTTTGAGCTGCAAACCTGGAAACCTAGGCTTAAATCCCACAGCCCCCACTTGCATACTGTGTGAACCTGAGCAAGTCACTTAACTTCCTTGTGCTCCCAGGTCACACCTGTGAACAAGCTTTCAGCTTAGTGTGTCTCTCCTGGTTTATAAAAAAAAAGTAATAGTCATAGTAGTAGTTTTATATATTTCTGGCACCCTTCGCTGGAGGCCAAGGGTGCCATTACAGAGTAATAAAATCAGCAATCACACACTACATAGCCCAACATAAACATGACAAGCAAATTCAAAACACTAGTAAATTAATCAACTAAAAACAGGTAAAATTCACAGTAAATCTGAATGCCTGGGCAAAAAGGTAAGTTTTAAGATTTTTTTAAAACATTTCAACCGAGGGGGCCTCCCTCTGAGCCCTTGGTAGTGAATTCCATATCATCAGTCCAGCCACCCAAAGGCTCTGTCCCCAGATGTTTTTAATCAAGTTTTGAGAAACACCAGGAGGCCCTCATCAGAAGAACAGAGGGAACGGGTGGGATAGTACAGATGAAGAGATTGTGCAAGTAACCAGAACCCAGACTATGCAGGGCCTTGTAGGTTAACAGCTTGATCTTATAGGAGATGTGCGACTTGACTGTCAGCCAGTGCAAATCCCACAGCGCAGGAGTGATGTGGCTTGACCTGGAGAGGCCTGTCGACAATCTTGCAGCTGCATTCTGTACCAGCTGCAAGCATTGCAGCACACCACCACTGACTCAGAGGGAACAAGGAAACAAATCCGGTTAATATTTCTAAGATGGTAGAAACCACTCTGGATGACAGCTAACACCCGAGCTGCCAATGTCAGCGCTTCATCCAGAATGAAGCCTAGATGGACAAGAGGAACCGAGACAGAGGTTTGATAACCCGACAGACAGTGTTCATCCCCTTTTCCTACCTGGCTCAAGCACCAGTACTTCAGTGTTATCAGAACTGAGTCTCAGCCAGCTTAAGAAACATCCAGCCTTGGATCTCAGCAACCGCCTCTCCCAAGTCCTGGGGTGCAAATGACAGATAGAGCTGATTATCATCTGCATGATAAATGAAATGTCATACTGCATCTGCCTTCAATTGCTAAAATGAGATCTGTACCAGCACTTAGACATAATGAGTTTTGTGGCCTGTCTTCAATAGATGGGGGAAGGAGACTGTTGCTCTTTTACGAGGTAAGAAAAAGCCTCAGGGGAGCATTCTGTGCAACCTAGTATTGTTGAGGCTGGATATGTCCCTGTTCTTCTGATCAACAATAGCAAGTTTGTTGTTGTTTGTTTTATTAGGAATAACTATTGAGCTGGAGAACCTGTTGGGGGAGAAGGATGAGGCGTCCAGACTGCTCTCCTTTTCTGGGGGAGGTTGGGATCCTGTCCAGTGTTGACAGATCCCTGGCGAAGGCCAGGGGCACAGCAGCTACCAGCACATAACAGTACTCAAGGGGGCGGGGCAGACACAGAACATCATTTCATGTACTCACCCCCCAGGTAAAATTGGGGAAGAAAATCTCACTGTTGGATGCCTCTGTGAAGTCAGCCTCTGGCTTCAATTAGCCTCCCTCACCGGCTCCCCCAGTTAGTTACTGGTTTTGCGGCACCTGGCCAATGTTGCAACCCCACCCTCTGAGGGGCAAGTCAGGGGTCTCAGGGGAAGAGCACGGCGCAGAGGTGGAAGTCGAGAGGCACCGTGACCAGGCGAATGATCAGTGGCCGACAGTAGGGGCTAAAAGAACAAAATTGAAAAAAAAAAAGGAATAACTATTGAGCAAAAGCTCATTTACAATGGTGACCTCTTGTGCACAAAAATTACAAATACATAATTTCATTACGTACAAAATTACAAAAAATAAATAGGCATTGTTAATTGACACATTTACAAACTTCAGCAACAAATGATTTTTTAAAACATGTGCTGTCAAAGATTTAGTTGAAGGTACCCTGAAACGCCTGGGCAACGCATTCCAAAATTTTGGGACCTTGTAGCTAAAACACTGATGGAATTTCTTGGAAAAATTCTTTGGTATATCCATTTGTAAAAATTTGGAATTCCTCATAATGGAGCCATTTCCTTAAATATATGCCTATTACTCAGATACTTTGGAACAAAACCTAACCCTGCCTTGTATGCAAAATGGCTAACATGTATATCTCTTCTTATAGACAACGATGTCCAACTCAACATTTTATACAAATCACAGTGATGTACAAATATTGAACACTTTAAAATTAATCTGGTAGTTTATTATACAAAACATGTAATTTAGATAATCTATCCTGTGACGCCCCACAATACAGTACATCTCCATAATCTAGTAGTGGAAGCACTTGCACCTGAATAATATATTTCATGGTTTCCTTGTCCAAACAGTTTCTGTTTCTAAACAAACAGCCCGCCCTTTTCCCTACTTGTCCTATCAAATGATCCACATGTGTGTTTCCTGTTCCCAATGGATCCAACCAAAACCCTAAATATTTATAGGCTTTGACTATCTCCAGGGTCACACCCGAGAAATCAGTTATGTCTGACTTAGCATCTAATTTTAGTTTGGCGGATCTGCCAAACAGTATAATTTTAGTATTTGAACTATTCAGTTTAAGTTTTAACGCTTGGAAGTCTCTCTGGAGAGAGTCAAAACTCCATTGTAGGGTGGATTGGATCTCCACGACCGAACTATTTGAATAGTACAAAATTGGGTCGTCCACATAAAGGTGATAATTTATAGTTTCCAGATGTTTTCCTGTATTTTTTAGATAAATTAGAAAGAGGAGAAGCCCCAGTACAGAGCCCTGGGGTACCCCCCTTGCTACCTTTAAGGGAGTAGAGTAGATTCTATTTACTCTGGTGAACTGATAACGATCACTCAGGTAGGACTGGAGCCAAACTAGTGGTTCCTTACCCAATCCTATGCCAGATAGTAGAGACAGCATGGACTGCTGGTCAACCGTGTCGAAGGCCTTGGACAAATCTATCAGTATCACTCCCGTATATTGTTGGAAATTTTCAGCCCTTCTGATATCGTCCAAGAACCTCAACACAGAGACCACCATACCATGGACCTTCCGGAAACCAGATTGAAAATCGTCAAGTAAGGCCTGGTCATTTAGGTAATCAGTCAACTGGTCCACTAAAATATTTTCTAAGACTTTATTTACTATAGGGAGCAAAGAAATGGGTCTGAAATTGAAAAGTAATCCTGGGCTTCCCCTTTAAAAATAGAGGAGATTCTGGCACACTTCCATGCTTGAGGAAAGACACCCAAAGTAAGGGATCTGTTATACAAGTCTCTCCTCAGTCCACTACAGCAATTGGGTATCTTTATATGCATTTCTCCTCTTCCCCTCTCTGGCCATTTCTTCCTCCCCCCCATCCTCCCCTCCTCCTCATTCCCTACTCCTATCACCGAATCCCCCTCTCATGCCCCCTCTCCTCCTGTAATTGATCAAATTAGTTTTTGCTCAGCTTAACCTATGATGTATCCTTGTTAACTGCTGTGCAGTATTTTTTTCATGCTATCAAGCTTCTTGTAACACCTTCACCATGAATTTTTGTACTACTAGTGCTGAATACGTTCCCTTGTACATATTTGATCATGTACGTGGTATTTCCTCATGACATGTATTGTTTTGTTCCTCCCTACTCCCCTTTACCCGGGTCATGCCTGGAGATGAGCCTCGGCTCTGTGTGCCTCTCCTGGTCACCAAACTTTAAATAAATAAAAATAAATTGATCCATGAAGCAATTGAAATCAGAGTGTCTAGCATCATCAGTGATTCAAGACCACCCCTAAGAAGGGAGATCCACAGAGCAGTTAGCCTGAAATTGGACTTCTGTGTCCCCCCACATTATGGCATAGGGGTCCAGAGTGGGGCCGCTTGTGACAAATGCCATGAGTTTCAGATAAACTTCCAAGGTCTTCTTGTAATGCCTCCGTGTAGCCTGGTTAAAGCCCTGGCAAATACTGCAGGCCTTCATGTGATGAGAAATGCCTGAACAATGGATGCAGTTTGTCACCTTCCTTGTTTCCATAGCCCGTTGTTGTTAGTTTTTATCATCGTTGGTTGTTGTCCTCAGAATCGAGTGAATTACCGAGTGGGTGAGAGGAGCGGTACTTTCATTGCTGTGGCTCCTGCATGTAGAGATGCATTGCCGGCTTGCAGTAGTACAGAAAGCAGGCAGACGGCTGAAGTAACATGGTTGGGAACAGCTGAAGAAGTGTGTTCATGAGGTGGAGAGCAATCAAGGAGAAAATCAGAGTGAACTGACAATAAAATAAATTTTAAACTTGTAAAAACAAGGGAAAATCATCCTGCCCCTGTACAGGTCCCTGGTGAGGCCGCACTTGGAGTACTGCGTGCAGTACTGGTGCACCTGCTTGAAAAAGGACATCAAGCTATTGGATTGTGTACAGCACTGGGCAATGAAAATAATCCTGGGGTTGGGAGATAAACCTTATGAGAAGAGACTGAGAGAGCTCAATATGTATTCCTTGGAGGACAGAAGGGAGATAGGGGATATGATTGAGTCCTTCAAGTACCTGAATGATATGAACAGAGTAAGCACTGGAAGTATTTTCAAATTAAAAGGTGGAAGGGAAACCAGGGGGCACAGTCTAAAGTTGGAAGGAAGCAGATTCAGGAGGGAAATGAGGAGACACTGTTTCGCCGAAAGGGTGGTGGCAGGGTGGAACACGCTGCTGGAGGAGTGATATCACTGAGGACGGTGAGCAGCTTCAAAAGGGGGTGGGACAAGTTCAGATGGAGGGTTCAAACCGTGGAAGGGGGGCAGGGGTGGGAGTGAAGGATACATGGGCAAAATCAATGGGGGGGAGGCAAGGGGGGGGCAGCTGCAGTCTGAAAGACTGAAGTGCTGCACACTTGCGCAGACTAGATAGGCCTGTATCTGTTGACAATTTCGTATGTTTGTATGGTCATAAAAACAAGTAAATAATACTATTTTAATTAGTTTTGATGTGCGGTTGCATGCAGGGGTACAGTGCTGAATCTCACTAAGCAAGTACAAGAATTGACAACTGCGAAGCACTTTCAAAGTGGAACTAGACACAAGGATATTTATAGTGCAAAGGCAGGCTGGCACTGGAACTTGTTATTTCCTGGTCTCTATTGGCACATAAGTGTTCCAGTTGCCAGGGGTCTCAGCCAATCAGAGGCCAGGAAATGTTCTGCCCATTGTCTAAGTGAGCAAAGAGACATGGGAGGGTGTTAGTTGTCTGGGTTAATGCATGTCCAGGTGGGTAATGAGGCATGAAGTGCTTGCACCGAGTGCCTTTGGCACCTGGAGGTGCATTAACCCCAGACAACTATTGACCTGGAGCATCTTATTGTGCTTATAAAATGGGTAAACTGAGAAACAATTTAAAAAACAAAAAAAGACGACTTTAAAAAAAAAATTAAAAACAGGTTATTTTCTTTTGATGACAGTTACTAATGAAATTTAGTCCCTACCCACCTATCAATTATCTGTTTTTCCACACATTTAATAGATGAAATGTATGTTTTTCGTGGAATACAGGAATTCAAACATCTGCAGAATTTCTCTGGCAGAATGTGTACCACCTCACACACAACAGAAGGAGCCAAGTTCTCAATTTTATTTGTAGCAGGGTGACATGCATGTACCTAAAACCAAGATCAATGTTGGTAAATTGTCCTCCACCTTCACTGCCCCTACTGTCTGGAACTCTATCCCTTCCACGATCTGGCAGTGTGAATCTCTATATGCCAAAAGCATATTGCTCCTTCCTCTCTCAGGCTGCTGTATGTTCCTGCCCTTAGGCCATAACAGATGGAGGTTCCCCTTATCTACTGTGTGTTACTCCAGTATCTAATGTTTTAAAATGACTTTGAATTCTCCTATGCAGCTTAGTTGATTGTATGCTCTGCCCTATGTTTTATATGGTCCATATTTTGCCCATAAAGGGCAGGATTCACAAAACACTTGCACTCGGTGCATCTTGGATGCCCCGGCGTAAATGGGATGTACCAAGCACAAAATGTGGTATTCACAGAAGATGCACCAGGGGATGCTCCCAGCGCAACCCCTCTGTGAATACCACATGTTTTTCCAGCCCGAGAAGCACCAGCGCATCCTCCCGCTCGGGATAGGAAACCAATGGGGCAGCGCATTTCCAGATGTGCTGCACCCAGAATTGCCATTCACAGCCACCAACACGCAAATGGGGCCATTAAACATGCAAGGTGCAATGGGGATATTTGCATGTCATTATAGCCTCATTTGCATGAGTCTAGCAGGGATACACCCAGCAGACTGTGCCGGGCACCCTGCAAGGGCTGTGGGCCACACACAGCCCCAAGTAGGCATGTGTGCCCCCACCGTCCCAGCCCAATCACAGTCCATGTTGAACCCACGATGTATACCTGATAGAAACTGTTAAGTACCTCAAGGGAATCAACAAAGTCCAAGAAGGGAGCATCTTTCAGAAAAAGCGATGTGCAAGAACAAGGGAGCACAATTTGAAGACAGAGAGGGGGACTGCTCAGGGGCAACGTGAGGACAAATTTTTTATGGAGAGGTTGGTGGACGCATGGAACCACCTTCCTGAGGAGGTCATAGGGTCAAAAACAGTGAGGGAATTCAAGAATGCATGGGACAGACATAAGGCAATTATAGTGGGGGGGTAGGAGGAAGTAGGCTGTTGGTTAACTAGAATCTGCAGCTTATCCAATAGGTAGGGAAATGGGCAGACTAGGTGAGCCAAGCGGTCCTTATCTGCTGTCAAAGTCTATGTTTCTGTACATCCATGTATCCCTTGTACAGTTAGCATTATGTATCTGCCGTCCTGATTTGTATGTATGGAACCTAAGTAAGCTATACTTGCACATTACTTGTTTTGTACCACTGATGTTGTTACCACTGTTGTTGAGTCTGCCATTGTGATTGTTAATCCTATGTACCGTCTATGTATGTTAGACCTTCCAGGACCACCACACAAATGAGCTGTCTCAATGAAGTTATCCTGGTAAAAATAAAATTGAATTGAATAAGCACCAATGGCCTGGCAAGGCATAGTATGGATGAGGTGAAGAGAAAGTTCAGAGTATAAGTTAGACAGTTATGGGCTAGGGCAGGTAAGTACCAGGGCAAACAAGATAACCTGCTCTGATGTTCTACCAGTGCCATGCCTAAAAAAAATGGTCAGACAGGAAAGAATCAAGAACTTCAGCACAAGGCTACAGAGGTTGTGTGGGGCCACCCATCAGCCAGGCTCATGCTGCTGTGCTGGTGACCTGGGTAAGAGAGTGAGATCAAGTGCCCGGAGTGGGCAGCTGGGGCTGGGAGAGGGGGCTGCCATGGACACTTCCTAACTTGGAGAGGGGTGCCTTCAGGCATCATAGCAACTTCTGAAGCAGCCCATGGAACTTGCCTCCCCAAGGAGTATCACTGTGGCTTTCTAGGTCACTGTTAGGCTGCTGGCCCCCTGTAATGGATGGAGGGAGGAAAGGAGAAAATGGGGGTAAAACCCCATCTGCCATTGCCATGGATTAATCTGAAGTATGGTGAATCTAGAAGGGGACCAGGCTGGGTGTGTGCCATCATGGGGGGTACAAGCTCAGGCGCTAGGACCAGGCGAGTAGCAGCAGCTGAAAAAAAGCTTGATTAAAAATAAATAAATGGGGGGGGGGTTTGAGGATGAGGGCACTGACTATGCAGGAGGGTGGGGGACCTGTTGGTAGGATAAGAACCTTTTTTACTAAGGATGGGTTGCATCTTAATCAGAGGGGTTCCAGGCCACTGTAGCAGAAGACAGCGGTTGTGGCAAGTGAACTTTTGAACTAGGTGAGGGGGAGTACCAGGCCCAGATGAGGTGTAAGGGAGACACATCAGTCCCATATCCCCAGACAATTGGCACATGGATGGATCTCCCCGAGAGTAATGTAGGGAGTACAGAGCTGCACAGTGGCCTACATTATGCTACTCTGAACACACCAGATCAAAACACCTGCAGCACAAATGCAGAAAAACACAGAAAGTGGAGGATTGATTATTTATTTATATATTTATTTATTCATTCATTCAAACATTCAGAGAGCACCTTTGAGCACAGGTGCTCATTTACAAAGGTTCCACATCCAAGTCAGACAACTGCAGTTACATACAAAAACAGTATCTTCAATTCCAGTGGAATATAATCAGGACAGAAGCAACAAATTCTAAGCTCCAGAGTAAGAATCAGGCTATACAATAGCAAAACAATGTGGAGTTTCAGAGCACATCACATACATTAGTAGGTATACCAATATTACCATTTTGTAATATGATTGATTGAACTCCAGGTGATGGCAGTGACCAAATGGCATTATACAGCTCTTACAAAAGCCTGGACCTCCCCAGAGCATAGCTGGTACCTGAACATACTGGGTTCCTCATTGTTTAGGTGAGACAGGGAGGATGCCAAGGGGAAGAATTATCTATTTATGTAAAATAGGCTATAAGGGTCCTAGAGGAGAAATCAATGAAAGAAAGAGGGGGTAGAGTCATTTTGGCTGCAGCTTATTGATGTTGTGGGGAAACGTGTACAGGAGGTGTACCATACAGACCACCAAAGATGGATGAGAAAAGGGATGAAGGATTGGGACAGGAGATGCAGAGAGCAGCAGGACACAGTAGAATAGTTTACTAGGTCTTATTAGGTATTTATGGACAAAAGAAGGCCAAGGCCCATTGAGATTGTCCTCCACCCTGTGGGGTCATTGGATCAGTGGCAGTTTACCCTGAAGCCAAGTGTCAAGACCATTCTTGAACTGGTTCCTCACCCCCAAAAACCCTCTTCACAGAAACATCACTAAGCAAGCCTCAAAACATAAGGTAAAGAAAAATCCAGTGGCTGTCATATTGAAAATCTTAGCCTTTACTAGTAGGATATTTAAAACTCATTGTTTAAAAACTGTAATGAACATGTTAGCACACAAAGTACTATAAAAGTCCACACTAACTATCAAACACTTCCCCACCACTTCCAAAAAAATATTGCATCATTCAATGCCTTAAAATAAAGTCTGTGGCCTCCATAATTACAAAAACAAACAAACAAAAAAAAAGTTCACAATCCATTCACTGATAACACACCACCCAGCACACCAGCATCAGGGAGATCCAAACTGTCTCGCACTTGAACTGATGTTTTTTTTTTTTTACCTCAGGTCTCTAATACGACTATAGGGGACATCACTGTGTATACAAAATTAGCCACCTCTTACACACTATTCCCCAGCGGACATATGAACTGCGGAATGAGGCAGAGAATACCAAAGTCTTCACCCATGTCTTCCCTCTTCAGAGAAGCCCTCATACAGAAGTGGAGTCAGCGCATCAGTGTCAAACAGATCAGGAGAGCAGGCAGCTGAGAGAGAGAGAGAGAGAGAGTCCATGAGGAGACTGAGACCAGAGAACATCATCACAGAGAGGGAAGCCAAATAGAGGAACATCACATGGCCCCTCATCTCTCCGGTCTGCACCTTGAGGGGGTTCTAGTCTGAACCTTGAGGGTAGCATGGCACATGGCATTTGGTGCGATGACAAACCAACTGCATTTGCTCTGATCATGTTAATCATTGGTGATCAACACAATACTACACTGGGGCACCAATCTGAAAATTAAATCACTTACCCTCCGTGAAAGTAGTCAGGTCGGAGCAGAGCTGAGTTGGTTGTGGGGAAGGAGAGTTAAGCAGACAAAACTACAGATTGCCTGCACTTTACGCTTAATAGCACAGCACCACCTGCTGGCTATATAGTGTAAACAGCTTTATTTCATCTGCTAATGCTAACAAATCTTATTACATTTATATTTAAAACTACTGTACTATGTTGTTTTTACAGAAAAAAAAACACAAACTTTTTAAAATTATTTTATTGTAGAGCTATTTTATAAGTTTGATAAGCCACTCCAGGGTGTGCATTAAAGGATTTTAATTCTGATTTTGGCCATTCACCAGGTGCACCCATGCAAAATTGAATATTTAGAAAATGTGATATCTCTGTGTATTAGCTAGGGTTGAGCTTGCTAAACATAAGATTGCATTTAAAAGAGGCGAGATGTGGGGAAGGAAGGAAGGAAGGAAGGAAGGAAGGAACTCAGCTCATTTTGGCATGCTAAAATTTACAGTGAAAGTGGTTACCTGGCCAATGAGTGGGTCACCTTGTCATCAGTGGTCAGGTTTATCATGATTCGGCCTAATGATGAAACCAAGAACCCCTTTAAAATGTTAAAATTATTAAACGAAGGCAAAGTAAGAAAACAAAATTAACTTAAATGAATTGCAGGCTTTCAAGCTGCTTTTTTTTGGGAGGGGGGGCAGTGGTACTATAACGGTTTGATTCTGATTTTGGCCATACACCCAGGAGCATCCCTGCAAAATGATCTGAATAAGAAATGTGATATCACTGTGTATCAGCTAGGACTGTGCATGCTAAGCCTTTAAGATTGCATTTAGCACAGGAGGAGAGGTGTGGCCTTCTCCAAATTAGTAAGCTCCTCAGTGGTCACCTGTTAGCCTCTAAGTGACCAGAGCAAACTATGTAAAAGATGAAGCCAGACAGTGGTTTCCACATAAGAAAGTAGTGGGACCTTAGCTTGTCATGTTAAAATTTAAAGTGTAGTTACCTGACCAATGAGTGGGTCACCTTGTCATCGGTGGTCAGGCTAATCATAATTTGGCTGAATGATGAGTCCAAGAACCCCTTCAAAATGTAAAAATGATTGGATGAAGGCAAAGTAAGAAAATGGAATGAACTTAAAAGAATTGCAGGCTTTCAAGCTGCTTTTTTTTGGGGGGGGGGCATTGATACTATAACTTTAAATGTTTCCAAGTTTAAAAAAAAACACATAGAAACATGGAATCTGATGGCAGATAAGGACCGCTTGACCCACCTAGACCGCCCAGTTTTCCCTACCTACAGTATCACTACAGACCATAGTTGACCTCTGATCCATTCTCCCTCCTCTTCCTTTCCCCCTGAGATTCCCTTATGCATATCCCATGCATTCTTGAACCCCACCAATTCCACTGGAAGGCTGTTCCAGGAATCCACCACTATTTTTGTGAAGAAGTACTTTCTCAAATCTCTCCTGAATCTATCCCCCTCCAGTTCCATAGCATGTCCCCCTTGTTCTTAAACACCTTTTTATTTAAAGATACTTCCTTCCTGTACCTTGTGTGCCATTTTTTTTAAATAGGATCTGGGCCTTGTAGCCATCCCAGTGGGAAAGACTTGATCCTTTCAATGTATCGTAGTTGCATGTGCAGGTTACAGGATCCTTCTCATCTACCGTACACCTGGTGATGGGAAGGAATTCCTGCAGGAAGTCACAGACTTCATCATCAAACAAGTGCTGGAGTTCCCCAGATGGATAATTCTGAGGGACGTCAATGCCTGGATCAACGTTGAACTCTCACAATTTGGACAAGACTTCTTCCAACTAATGACTTAGTTAGGCCTCACACAGGTGGCTGCCTCTGCAACTCATATTTATGGTCATTCACTGGATCTGGTCTTCCTACTGGGGATGGAGGTCTCTGATCTGCTAGTGAATCCATTCTGTTGGTCAGACCACCATACTATAAGGTTCAGAATACACCTGCCCCTACAGAGATAGTCCAGTACTGCCCTTTAAGGGGCTTGACCCCGGATGGTCTTATGGAGGTACTGGACCTATCAGGCTTGATGAGTGTATGTGAGGAGCTGAGGGAATTGGTAATAGCCTGTAAGAGGGTGGTGACTGAGGTCCTCGACTTCATAGCTCTTGTCTGTGTTCTCCCCCTCTCCCTTCACCAGAAGTCCCCATGGTTTGATGGGACTTTGAAGGAGATGAGGCGAGGGGGTCGAAGGTTGGAGAGGCATTGAAGGAAATCAGGTCTGGAAGTTGACAAACTTAGATTGATAGCCCATTATAAAGACTATCAGTTGGACATTTCCTGTAAGAAGGCAAAGTTCCTGTCCAAGGAGATTTCCTCGGCAAGGAACAGACCAGCTCAGCTCTTCCAGACTGTGGACAGCTTGTGCAATCCAATCTGCCTTCAGTCATGGGGAGCCTTTTCACAAGTTAGATGTGATGAGTTTGCTCAATTCTTTGCCAATAAGATTGCCACTGTCAGATCGGAAATCCAATCAATTCCCTCTGATGGACTTTCCAGTGATGGGCAAGATGTTACATGCACTCGACCTGTTTGGTCCAACTTCAGCCAGTTGACAATTGTGGACATTGCGTGGGTCATTCAAGGACTGCGTCCAACCTACTGTAATCTGGACATGGGCCCTACATTCCTCCTAGTGGGGTGTGTTGAAGTCATCGGCTCGGTCCTTGCTAGGTTAGTCCAATGTTCGCTGGAGACAGTTTTTTTTCCAGAACTTCTGAAGGAGGCGGTAGTGGTACCACTCCTGAAAAAACCTTCTCTAGATCTGGACTGCCTGGCAAACTACATACCCGTCTCTAACCTGCCCTTTGTGGGCAAGGTTATCAAGAAGGTGGTAGCCACACAACTGGATGACCATTTAACAATGCATGATGTCTACAATCCTCTCCAGTCTGGCTTTAGGAAGAGGCATAGTACTGAGACTGCACTTCTTCGGGTTCTGAATGATCTCCTGATGGCAAGGGATCGAGGGAGCCGTACCATCTTAGTTCTCCTCAATCTCTCTGTGGCATTTGACACTGTGGACCATGGGGTGTTGATGGAGTGCCTGCAGGTTTTCTGTGGACTGTCGGGTAAAGTCCTCAGGTGGTTTCGATCATTCCTCACTGGCAGGATGCAGAGAGTAGTGTCAGGGACTTATTCCTTGGCACCTCTCCCCCTGTTGTGTGGGGTCCCGCAGGGCTCAATCTTATCCTTCATGTTGTTCGTAGTGTATATGTTGCCACTGGGGGACATTAGTAGGAGGTATGGGCTGAGTTTTTATTGCAATGCAGACGATACTCAGCTCTACATGTCCTTTGAGCCCGAGCAAGGTGGGGCGGTCTCAGTCTTTAACAACTGCCTCACCAAGATCCGGAGCTGGATGAATGCCAACTGGTTGAGGTTGAATCCAAACAAGACCAAGCTGCTGGTAGTAGAGCCAGGTCACCAAGGCATGAGGTTGCAAGCTGGTCAGTCCTCTAGACTCAGGCTCGGAGATGTCCAGCTGTCTACCTCTAATCAGGTGCAAAATCTTGGTGTTGTACTTGATAGAGGCTTGACACTTAAATCCCAAGGGTCAGCCGTTGTCAGGACCTCATTTTATCATCTGAGGAACATCGCCCGGATCAAGTGCCTGATTCCGCCTGGTGACATGCCAACCCTGGTTCATGCCTTTGTAACATCACACCTTGATTACTGCAATGCCCTATACCTAGGGCTACCGGGGGTTGATCTCTGCCGATTGCATCTAGTGCAGAATGCGTCAGCCAGGCTGTTGGCTGGCTTACCAAGATCTTGCCATATCACGCCTGTGCTCCGCTTTCTGCACTGGCTGCCAATCAATTGGCAGATCACCTTTAAGATTGGCTTGCTGATCTACAAGGCCCTACATGGACAGGGACCCAGCTACCTGCAAGATCTTCTGTGTGAATAGGCTGTATTTTGTGTGTTCGATGTGGTGAGCAAATACATTTTTGGATTCTATGTCAAAGAAAAATTTATGGACAGATTAATTGTGTGGTCGGTGTGCTGTGGCTGTCCTGCTGCAAGATCTTTTGTGCCCCTACTGCCCCCTCAGCTCACTCCACTCTGCCGATGAGGGATTGCTGGAGGTTCCCAGGGTCCGTCTGAAGACATCTGGGGCCTGCACTTTTGCTTTTGTGGCCCCTACCCTGTGGAATTTTCTACCTCATCAGATTAGGGTGTGCCCAACCACCGACACCTTTAAAGATGAATTAAAAACATATCTTTTTAGGCAAGCATTTTCTGAAGAATTTGATTAAGATGGTATATTAAGATTCATGACACTGTGATTTTATCAATGTTTATTTATGTAAGTTTTGTTTGTACTAGGATGTAAAGCGCTTTGATCTTTTGGAATTGCGCTTGATAAATAAAAATCTGATTGATTGATTTGACCTTATTTACCCCGTGAGATATTTCAAAGTCTCTCATATTCCTCCCTTCACTTCTGAGATGTACATATCTAGGTCCTTCAGTCTCTCCTCATAGGGCTTCTGATCCAGATCCTGTACCATTTTAGTTGCCCTCCTCTGGACCGCCTCCACTCTATGTCCTTCTGGAGATGTGGTCTTCAGAGCTTGACACAGTACTCTAGGAGGGATCCTCTTAGTGATCCATACAGAGGCAGCACCACCTCCCTCTTTCTGCTGGTGACGCCCTTCCCTATGCATCTCAGCATCCCACTAGCCCTCCCAACTGCCATGTAGCACTTCCTGGCCACCTTTTCGTTATCAGATATGATTACCCCCGGGTCTCTTTCCTGATTAGTGGTTCTCAGTACCACCCAACCCATGTTGTGCTCTGCACCTGGATTTCTGAGCCCCAAGTACATTATTTTACACTGAACCCCAGCTGCCATACCTTTACCACTCAAGTTTCTCAGGTCTCTGCTCCCTTTCCACTCCACCCAGAGTGTCTACCCTATTGCAGATTTTGGTGTCATTCACAAAGAGCAGCCCTTCCTTCCAGCTTCTCTGCAATGTCACTTATGAATACATTAATGAAGACTGGTCCTAGCACTGATCCCTGAGGTAACCTGCTGGTCACCCTTCCTTCCTCAAAGTGAACTCCATTTGCCACCACCCTCTGCTGCCTATCCCCCAACCAATTCCTTACCCAGTCTGCCTCCTTTGGACCCACTCCTAAGCTACCCAGCTTGCTTACTAGTCTCCTATGTGGAATGGTGTTAAATGTTTTACTGAAATCTAGGTATTCTGCATCCACCACTCTATCCTGATCTAGTTCCCTGGTCACCTAGTCAAAGAAATCTATCAGATTCATTTGACATGACCTCCCCCACCACTACCCCTCCATGAATCCATGGGATCTTGTAACCACTGGATTTAAGATATTCCACAATCCTTTCCTTCAGCAGTGATTCTATTAACTTTCCCACCACCGATGTCAGGCTGACTATCCTGTAATTGCCAGCCTCCTCCACTTTTGTGAAGTGGGACTACATCTGCTGTCCTCCAGTCTTCTGGAACCACTCCTGTTTCCAATGAGCTGTTAAATAGGACTGTCAGAGGTGCAGCCAGTACCTCCCTGAGCTCCTTCAGTACTGTTGGCTGCACCCCATCCAGTCCCATTGCTTTGTCCACTTTCAGATTAGCAAGTCCCTTCAGGACTCCCTCCTTGAGAAACAGACTCATGTCCACCTCCTTCCCTCCAATGCTTCTGTTACTTTTTTGTGGCCCCTTCCCTTCTCCTTCCTCTGTGTATTTGTTCAGGATGTTTGCCTTTTCCCAGACCTCCTCTGCACAGTCTCCCCCTTCCCTTTTTATCCTTACAATGTTGCCCCTGGTTTTCCTCTTTTCACTCACATATCTAAAAAATTGTCGTCACCTTTCATTACCGCATGGGCTATTCTCTCTTCAGTTTTCGCCTTTGTGCTCTTTACTGACTTCCCTGCTTCCATCTGTTTCCACTGATATACCTAACTGTCCTCCTCCTTCTGCATCTCCTCATACCTTCTGAATTCTACCCTTTCAGCCTTTACCTTTTCCACAACCTCTTTTGAGAACATCTTTTTACTCTTGCATTTACTCACTTGCTTAATGCAGATGTTTATTGCATTCACTATGATCCCTTTTAGCTTCTCCCATTGTCCTTCCACCTCACTTAGGTCAACCCCACCACCAGGTGATCCTTGAGGCATTCACCTGTCTTTATAAGGTCAAGTTCAAGTTCAAGTTTATTGCAGGAAAGACTCCGTTGAGCAAGCTCATTCACAAGGAGGTCCTGAGGCACATACACATACAGTTCGCAATTACGTAGACAGGAGATATAAAATGTAGAACAACAAAGAAAAAAATATATATAACACAAGAGGTATACACAGTAGAAGTCCTTATGTTATATATGCAGTACATTTCAGCTTTAACCTTGCCCTAAATTATGCAACATATTTCAGCTTAATAAGTAGAGGGCCAGTTGGTACCTAGGAAGTTGACTTGGCATTGGGGGCCTAGTAGCACCTACATATGTCTTTTAATTTAGAGATAGCTAGTGTTTTGTAGGAGTTAATTGATACGATGCTGGTTAGCTTCAGCATGGCTTGTAGTTGGTTCCAAATGTCTGGGAGGGCGTATGAGACAGCTCTTTGGCCAGCTGTGGTATGTGTCCTGGGAACATCTAGTAGGATAAGGTCAGATTTCCTTAGGGAGTAGGCGCTATGCGAGATGTGTATGAGAGACGTTAAATAGACAGGCAGTTTGTGGAGTAGTAATCTGAGGGTCCAAATGCCAGCATGCAGGAGGCGTCTGGTGGCAAGAGAGGTCCACCCAACTGCTGCATAAAGATCACAGTGGTGGGTCCTGTACGCAGAGTTAGTAATGAAGTGAAGAGCATGGTGATAGAGTACGTCCAGTTTAGATAGGCTCAAGATTGGGGAGGAGATAAAGATAATGTCTCCGTAGTCAAGCAAGGGAAAGAATGTTGCTTGGACAAGTCTTTTGCGGGTCACGAGAGAAAAGAGGGTCCTATTTCTAAAAAAGAAACCCAAGCGTGCTTTAAGCCTCTTTGATAGATCCTCGATGTGGTCATTGAAGGAAAGCTTGTTGTCTATCCACATACCTAGATATTTAAATTTAGGTACGACTTCCAAGGGTTCACCTAGGGAGGTAACTATGAAGTTTTTAGGTGGGGTAGGTAGGGCACCAGACAAGGCAAGTCTCGAGAAAATCATTGTCTTGTTTTTTTTGGCATTTAAGAGAAGCTTGGCATTGATAAGGTTGCTTTCTAACTAGATAAAGTCAGCTTGGAGTGCTTCCCTGATTTCAGTTAAGGACGAGCCTGATACATACAAAACCGTATCGTCCGCAAAGAAATGTATGCTAGAGTTCTTTATGTGGGAGTCAAGGTTGTTGATGTACAAGGAAAAAAGGATTGGTCCTAGGATGGAGCCTTGAGGGACTCCTCTGGCAATTGGAAGCGGGCAGATAGTAGGCCATCAGCTTTGACTTTTTGTATCCTTCCTGTGAGATAACTGTTAAACCACTGTAAGGTAAGTGGAGTGGCACCTATGTAGGCAAGACAGGTGATTAGGAGGTGATGGTCTACAGTGTCGAAGGCCTTACTGAGGTCTAGAAAGACTGCACCAGTAACCTTCTTGGTGTCCATAGCATGGATCCAGTCATTAGAGACTTTAGCCAAGGCTGAGATGGTACTGTGCTTCGACCTGAAGCCAGATTGGGCCGGGTTTAGGAGTGAGTGCACTTCAAGGTGATTTTTTAGTTGGTTGTATATAAGTTTTTCCAGCACTTTGGAGAGAACGATCAAGATAGAGATAGGACAGTAGTTGTTTAAGTCATAAGGATCTCCTGATTTGAAGAGAGGAAGAATATGGGCAGATTTCCAGCAGGATGGAACAGTGACTGTGGTAATAGAGAGGTTGAAGATGTGAAGGATAGGGGCTGTGAGCTGGGCATAGCCTAACCGCAAGAAAAATAATCCAAGGCCATCGTCCCCTGCACTTTTCTTGGTGTCAAGGCTAAGAATTATGTCTTCAACTTCTT
Organism: Neoceratodus forsteri; assembly: GCA_016271365.2. Classification (NCBI taxonomy): domain Eukaryota; kingdom Metazoa; phylum Chordata; order Ceratodontiformes; family Ceratodontidae; genus Neoceratodus; species Neoceratodus forsteri. Next base: position 830,238,139 of record CM057452.1, read on the forward strand.
TGTAGCTAAACAGGCACAACTGGAAGGGATGAGGTGAAGTAGCATGTGTAGTATCTGGGCTAGTGCTGCTATTCACTCGGCTAGCATATGGGGAGGAGTCAAATGCCAACCCGGCAGTGGCAAAGTAAAGGTTAAGTTCTTCCAGGATTCGCAGTTTATTTTCAACCATCCCCTCCTTGGCCAGAATCTTGGTGGGAAGGGAGGAAGCAGCAGGATGGCCTTCGATGGATCTCAGTGTCTTCCAGATTTTTTGGGAGTTCCCTTTGGCCTGCTCCAGAGTGGAGATGTAGAAGTTTGCTTTAGTAGCACGTACACTTTTAACACAGGCATTTCTGGCAGTTCTAAATGCCTGCCAGTCTGCCGGGTCCTTTGTGTGCCTGGCCCTAGCCCATAGCTTGTCTCTATTGGTAAGTGCAGATTTGAGCTCTTGGGTGAACCACTGATGTGAGATTTTCCACACCCTCATTTTAATAAGAGGAGCATGCTTGTTAATTAGGGTGGTGAGGTTGTCATTTAGGACAGAGACAGCGGATCAGCAGATTTGGCAAGATATAGGTCTTGCCACCTGATCAGCTAGATCGGTTAGGAAGTTTACTGAGTTGAATTTTGGAACAAGCGTTTGATTCTGAATTTAGGTGCTGCTGGGTTTTAGATTGGAATCTTGTACATACAACGATACTGTGGTCGCTCATGTCGTTATGGAAAACTGCAGAATGTGAGATTTTATGGGGATGCGAAATTAAGATGACATCTAAGAGTGAGCTGTTGGCAGAGTTAGAAGCATTGATTCTTGTGGGTTCAGTTACTATCTGTGTAAGACCCAGCTCATCACAGATGGCTTTTAGGGAGTGGGATTTAGCAGTGAGCCAATCAATATTGAAGTCCCCTAAGATTATTGTTTCCGTGTTAGCAGCCAAAGTTATGGATTTCAACATGTTAAGAATTTCTGTGCCTCCTGACGGGGGTCTATAGCCACCAATGATTGTGATGCACTCTGAGGATGAAAGGTGAAGTTTAAGCGAGACAATCTGCCCTCCCAAAGTCCAGGAGTGTAGTTTGATTCCACAGCCATCCTTATATTGAGCTACACTGTACGATGATCACTGGTCCCCAGGTGGCCTCCCATCTTGATATCTGCAACACTGTCTTGGTTGTGAGTACCAGGCCCAGTATTGCCCCATCATGAGTGGGTTCACTGACTAGCAGCATGAAGAACACCCCCTGCAGGGAGTCCAGGATGTCTGTGCTTCTAGCTGAAACCACAGCTGGGAGGTTAGAATCTACATTCAGCAGATTGAAGTCCCCACACCAACAGCAACTCCTGCTTCCATCAGTACCTTATCTAGCTCCTCCCACTGTGCTGTAGGTCTATAGATCATGTCAGTGTGAACAGAGGCTCCATTCCCTGTCTCCAGAGTGACACCCTGTATTCTTTGTATCTCTGTCACTTTTATGCATGCCTTCACATAAAACACCATACTCCCTCCATTCCTTCCCACCCTGTCCTTCCTGAACAGAGTACTGCCTGGTATGGCCATGTCCCAGTCATGGTTTTCTGCACCTTGACTCAGTAATGACCACAATATCCAGGTCAGCCTCCATCATGATGGCCTCTAGGTCAAGAATCTTATTTCCTAGACTTCTAGCATTCATGCACATAGCCTTCCAGATTTTTTTTTTAACTCTTTGGTCCCTGGTAACCAGGCAAGGCCCACTAGGCACAACTCCGTTTTTTCAGGGGCAACTCGGGAGCACTGGGGAGGTTAAGTGACTTGCTCAGAGTCACACAGTATGCAAGTGGAGGTTGTGGGAATTAAACCCAAGTCTGCTGGATGTACCAAGCTCATTCACAGCTATTACTCTAACTTCTAGGCTATACTGCCAGCCTTAAAGATTTTGTTACCTCTCTGCTTGTTGCCCCCTTTTTTTCCTTTTTGCCCTCCCTCCTCCCTCTCTTTAATGCTCCTGTTCCAATCCCTTTTCATTTCTACCACCCTGCTTCCCTTATTAATTTGAACCCTGGGGGATTCCTCTCTCCACAGGTTCTCTCTACATTAGCCTGTGGGGGGACAGTTTCTTCACCCAATTTCTTCAGCAACCCCCCTCAACTAGTTTAAATGTTCATCAAAGTAATATTTAAACTGTCCACTGAGAGCTGCACTTCCCTCCCAGATGGATGCAAGCCATCACTCTTGTATAGGCCCTTATCCCTCCAGGTGGATCCCAGTTCCAATGTACCCAAACCCATCCTCTCTGCACCATTCATTCAACCATGAGCTGAAGTTTCTGGCGCAAAGATCCCTCTCCTCCCATTGCTGTAGATAGGCAGCACCTCAGTGAAAGCCACTGAGCATGCTACCTGTTTAAGACCCCTCTCTGGCTCCCTAAACTCCCCTTGTACTATCTCAGCCCCATTCATAGCCAGGTTATTAATCCCCAGGTGGACAATGGCATCCAGCTCCGCCTCCTGTCCTGCTGCCCTAGCAATCCACAGGATCCACTTCCCATCCTTCCAGGCTGTGGCACCATGTAGGTACCTAACATTTTTCTTCTCCCCCCTTCCTATTCCCAAATCTATCTCCTTCACAATTGAGTCCCCCACTACAAGTTGATTCCTCCTCCTCCTCTGGGGTCCTCTTACACCCTCCTTGGGATCTCCCCTATGGAAGACCCCCCGCATCCTCCCTGGCCACTACCACGGATGCCCCCTCCAAGCAGTCCTGCCCTGCCAGAGTGGTGTAGGAACTGCATAGTAGTGCTGGTTGAGAAATGTGCCTCTGACCCACCACCCCAACCTTCAAAAGCCTACCATAGTTCAGCCATTCCTCATTCCTGGCATTCTCTGAGGTAACAGTGGCAGACTAGTTGGCCCCTGAGTGAGGAAAGTTCTATTATGAAAAATGATAATAATATGCATTTTAATAATTCCCTGAATAAAAGTGCGGCATTTTTGTTATTCTCTCAATGTACTCAAGGCATATTACAATATGTGTTGTATAGCTCCTGTACAAATACTGTGTTCATTGCTCATAGCTTGTCCTTTGCTACACTATAAACATAAACATCTCATTCTGCTCTATTTTTGTCCAAAGTTTTAAAAGCTTTATTTGCCACCAGCACCTTCAGTACTTATATTGATTAAATGACACTAGTGCTATCACCCTAATAATTCCATTAGTTTGTACCTATCTGCATGTGTAAGTTTTTGTTAGGTAATGTTCCACAATCTTTTAACCCAGACAGTTCAATGTCCTACAAATTCAAAATAATAAGTATTATGTTTTTTACTTTGCTATTCAGTATTATGATCATCATTGTAAACACCAAAAGTTTTACATTGTTTGCCTTTCTAGTTTGGGCGGTGTGCTGGCCAAAATGGAGTTCATGCAGAGAAGACGCCAAGCTGACTCCGGCTTCCTCTTGAACCCACTGTGCCTCCAATGCATTGGGACATCACGCATCATATCCACATCCACACACCCCTGCTTGAGCGAGGATCTAGTTGCTAAGCACCAAATACACTAATAGCCCTCATGGGGTACAAGCGGGAAGCTACCTTGCAGGCTCTATGAGCACTGAAGATGGTTACTGGCTACGAGAGGCATTAAATGTACATGCTTAACTTGAAACATGTTACTGATTTTAGCCATTGTGTTGTTGTGCCACACTGTTCAAAACAAAACATGCACATTATTGGACCAGTTGATCTTGCTTCTTGAACATATAGTTCCTGCTAATGGGGGAAGGTGGTTAAAGGATCTGGGTAAAAGGCATTTCACTGCTTTATCAACCATATTGAGGACATTGTGCATGATAATACAATATGCTACAGTTGTGAAACACTTTTTTCTCATTTTTATGGGAAATGCCAGCCATGTTTATGCTGACAATTGGCCCTATAGATATATAGCCACCTTTGGATAATATACATATGATTGACCTTTCACTTATTTGCTGCATTTTCCCTATTATTAACTTCAGAAAAGACTACTTATGTGGCTTTCCCAATGTGTTTTGTCATCTATGATTTTATACTGTGATATTCCTAGTGCTGACATACTACTTGGCTGGTATGTCCCTTACAAAATCCTGTTATGAATTCAAAAGTGACTACTTATGTAGTTTTCCCATCCATTCTGGTTTTTGATTTATGATTGTATGCTGTAATATGCTTAGTGATGACATACTACTTGGCTGGTGTGTCCCTTACAAGAAACATTTGAAACCAACCTGTTATCAACTTCAAAAGGGATTACTTATGTGGCTTTCCCAGTGTGCCTTTTTGATTTATGATTTTATGCTGTGATATGCTAAGTACTGACATACTACCTGGCTGGCATATCCCTTACAAAAAACCTTTGAAACCAACCTGTATAACTTCCTTTATCTATCTCTATTGTATCCTACATAGCCATCTCTCCACTCACCAGCATGCTGCCCAACTGGTTTCTGTATTCATGTCAACTTGTGTTTAAGAACCTTTAAATTGAAAATATATTTTCTGTTTGATCTAGTTTATTGATAAAATCTCCTCCTCTACCAGGGGTGGAGGATATTACTTCAAGGGTCCAGAACCTAAGTGATGCCCCAGTGTGACCAACTGCCCTGAAATGTTGTGCCTCAGGCAATGATTCTGCAGCCCTCCTAATGGTCACTTTTGCGTTATTTTATATGTGATTTTAAGGCACAACTGTTTTTTCCTAAATATGACAGGTCACAAGGGCACTGCAGTACATATATAACCCCTTTCATGTTACAGTCAATGTGTTGTTTGATTTGGAATTGCTGCCAGGTATGTGGATGTCTAAATATGTTTTTTTTTGTTTTGTTTGCTAGTGTGACCACATACTGGGCACCGCCCACACTGGACCATACTTGTCTGTAGGGTGGCCCAACAATAGTTGTCCTTCACTGTTTTTTGGTACTCTAAATTGATATACCAATTTATCTTTTATATTGTGTACTCTTTTATGACTTATTAGAGGCTGTCATTGATGAATGGCAGAAATTAGAGAAGGAAATTGAACTGGAAGAAGGCTCATTAAAATTTAAATTAGAGGAAGAAGAATTTAAAGGGAACTTAGACAGCATCAAAGAAAACTGGTGGAGTACGAAGATAGAATAACACAACAGAAAATGTTAAAAAATTCACAGGAATACAATAGATTATTGTGACAATCAAATTTCTACCTTAAGAAATTCACTATTAAAAAGAAAAAAATATGCTACAGAAAGCAGTTCAGGCAATGATAATAACTACACTTAAGACAAGCAGTGCCAACCACCAAAAGATAAACCTTTTTTAGACAGGTGGATCCAATCACAACAGACAGGCCCATCATGGAACATGAACAGAAGTCAAGATATGAGTTCAAAGACCATCCACATATTTCCATAGGAGGGGACAAGAAATTGAGGAGGGCATTGAGGTGGAGGCAGTAGGAGGTGTAGGTGGAATGCCACAAAGAACTCAAGGAGGCGGGGGGGGAGAATGACCCAACCACCAAGATAATACCCGCCTTCAATTTAAGCATTAGACACCTCACAGAAGCAGAAAACTGTGTATTGAACTTAGGTCTGTCCTTTCCTCCTACACAGCACACTAATTTTTTTGAACTTCAAGTTGGCCTGCAGAAATTTTTTCATAAGTTAAGACACAAAAAATAATTAGGGCAATCTGAAAATGGAATGGAATACAAGAGTAAATTAAAACAAGCAATGAATGTTAGATCTTTTTACAACTCACTTCCCAGTAAGAGTAATGGCACTGAAACCATTTGTACTATAGTAGGAAAAGACTTTATGGACCGCTTTAAGGAGAAAAATAGTGTATTTCCTAGTCATAATAACTTGTCTAAACTACAAAGAGAAGCACTTAAAAAACTCAGCACAGATAATAGTGTAGTGATCAAACCCACAGACAAGGGTGGAGCGATGGTACTGCAGGATTAACAACACTATAAAACCATGTGATTAATACTATTACAGGATACTGAGAATTATGGGAAATTAGGCCAGGATCCCACCTCAGCCATTTAACATCTGATCAGAGAACGAATAGCAGAATACATAGACCTAGGCTGACTGCATACATGGGAGCATGAGTTGCTTGAAAAAAACTATCCAATTATCCCCACTTTTTACAACATTCCTCAAATACATAAGCATCAACATAATCCTCTGGGGAGATCTACAGTCTTAGGCATAGGCTCCATACTTGAATCTACAGTATTTCACAATTCATTAATTTTCACCTACAACCAGTGGTAAAAAAAATATGTCTACATATGTATGTGACACTACAGACATGCTACACAAGTTACAAATGTTATATAATAAAGGAATTGACCCAAGAGTATTTTAGTGGCAGTGGATGTTTTGGATTTGTATACTTCAATACCTCACCAGCAAGGTATCATCAGCATGGGTAACATTTTGGACATGAGGGGTAGTGAGACCAGACCTAAAACAAGGTTATTACAAGAATTGGCAGGGATAAATTTAACAAAAAACTTATTGAATTTGATGGCTAGTTTTATGAACAAATAAGGAATACTGCAATGGGCAGTACTGTGGCCCCTGCCTATGTAAACTCTTATGTTCATGAATTCAAGATAAAATACATATCAGACCAGACAGAAAACCCATATTGTTTATACGTCAAGGCTTGGCAATGATATACAGTTAATATATTATTTTTATGGCATGGAACAGAAGAGCCGGTACAGTTCAATCAGTGGCATGTGAAGTCGGTGACTCCAAAACAGCGAGTCCAAAAGTCATCGATGGAATTTCAGTGACGACGAAATGGCGACAAACATTTTACCCCCTCCTTGAAGTCCTACAACCTTGGAATTGGTTATCTATGTAAGGAGGCTGCAGGGGGCAAAGTCCCTCAAAAAAAAATAGTCGCCATTTCTGTCCTCGCTGAAATTCCTTTGTGATTCTGGACTCGCCATTTCGGAGTTGTTATCACATAAAACCATTCAGTCAGCACTTAAACACTAGGGACAACAATCTAAGATTTGGCATACTACACAGTACTACAGAAATATATTTCTTGGATCTCAAAATACAGAAAAAAACATGACAACCTCACTACAGGACTATTTCATAAACCAACACATAGGAGGAATACTTTATTACATGGATTTAGCTACCATGAGCCATGGCTAAAAAAAAGCATTCCTAGACTCAACTTACTAGGGTTAAACATAACTGCAGAGATAAAGCAGAATTTGAAAAACAAAAGGATAATATATTAAAATGTTTCAAATATAGGAGGTAAGATGCAGGGACCTGAAAACAAGCAAATATTTGTATACAGAACGTTACCAAGGATCAGCTCCCAACACCAAAAGGACCTCCCACAAACCCAAACAATGTGATTTTAGCCACTAAATATGATGAAAATTTTACTAAAATCCAGAAGATTATTAATAAACACTTATATTCAGTAGGAGTGGGCAATCCCACTGTGACAGTACTAGAGAACAAACCTATCATAACAGCCAAAAGTGCACAGAATATAAAAGATAAATTGGTTAAATCTCAGTTTAGAGTAAATCTCAATTTAGAGTACCAAGAAACAGTGAAGAACAACTATTGTTGGGACCCTCCCTACAGACAGGTATGGTTTAGTGTGGACGGTGTTCAGTATGTGGTCACACTAGCAAAAAAAAACATATTTACACATCCACATACTGGCCAGCAATTCCAAATCAAAAAACACATAGATTGTACCATGCAAGGGGTTATATATGTTCTGCAGTGCCCTTGTGACCTGCTACATGTAGGAAAAAACAGTCATGCCTTATAAACACACGTACAAGGACATAAAAGTGACATTAGGTGGGCTGAAGAATCATTGTCTGAGGCACAACATTTCAGGGCAATGGGCCACACTGGGGCATCACTTAGGTTCTGGAAACTTAAAGCAGTATCCCCCTCGAGCAAAGGAGGAGATTTTATCAATAAACTAGATGAAACAGAAATGAAGCTTTCAATTTCAAGGTTCTTAACCACAAATTGGTATGAATGCAGAAACCAGTTGGGCAGCACGCTGTTGAGTGGCGAGATGGCTATGTAGGATACAATAGGGATAGAAAAAGAAAGTTATACAGGTTGATTTCAAAGGTTTTTTGTAAGGGATATGCCAGCCAGGTAGTATGTCAGTATTTAGCATATCACAGCATAAAATCATAAATCAAAAAGGCACAATGGGAAAGCCACATAAGTAGTCCTTTTGGAAGCTGATAACAGGTTGGTTTCAAATGTTTTTTTGTAAGGGACATGTCAGCCAAGTAGTATGTCAGTATTTAGCATACCACAGCATAAAATCATAAATCAAAAAGGCACAATGGGAAAGCCACATAAGTAGTCTCTTTTGAAGTTGATAACAGGTTAGTTTCAAATGTTTTTTGTAAGGGACACACCAGCCAAGTAGTATGTCGTCACTAAGCAGATTACAGCATAAAATCATAAATCAAAAACCAGAATGAATGGGAAAACTACATAAGTAGTCACTTTTGAATTCATAACAGGTTTTTGTAATGGACATACCAGCCAAGTAGTATGTCAGCACTAAGAATATCACAGTGTAAAATCATAGATCAGAAAACACATTCAGAAAGCCACATAAGCAGTCATTTTTGAAGCTAACAATAGGGAAAATGCAGCAAATAATTGAAAGGTCAATCTTATTTACAACAATAAAAATGGCTATATGTATAGGGTCAGTTGACAGCATAAACATGGATGGCATTGTCACAAACCCACTCAGCCGGTCAGGCCCTCTACTCCCAAAGTGCCAACCTCTGAGCGCTGTCTTGTAAACAGTGTAACAGACAAGGTATCCCTCTTGTCTCTTTTGTGAGTTCGGATCAACCTTTGGTCTCAAGTTCTGGAGGGATTCAAACTGTTAACCTCTTGTTAGCATACCCAATGCACAGGCTCAGATATATCTGTCTTCAGGGGGCCAGATATCTTTGCCTGTGGGCACCTAACCAGGTAGGCAGAGATGAACCCTTTAAAACTTTAATAAAGACCTCAGATTTAAAACGCTTCTCTTTCCAGTTTGGTACCACCATTCAAGCTTATGTCTATTGTCTGCTATAACCATAAATACTTTTCTTACAACTAAAAGAAATTCAAAGACAGACCAAGTAAGTTTTACTAAAATAGTTAAAAATATGCAAAATGCAAAATACAGAACTCTTATATCCCAAGACATACAATCACTTAAACAAAACAGGTTTAAACAGTACAAATTCTACTTTAGTACTTAGTCTCTAAATACTTGCTTAAAAGTGCTCCCAAGATGTTTCGTGGTCAGAGACTAAGTAAAAATGTGTCTCTGTGTAGTAAAACAGACTGTTCCTTAAACAACTGTTTTGGCCAACCCCTTTTTGATGAGGTCAGCTAGCTCCTCCTCTGTCAGATTTTATTTAAAAATATATCTAATAAAAAAACAGTAGTCTTTTCAAAGTATCAATTTTGCAATCCTTCAGCTTGACTCATGTTTCAAATGACATCTCTTTTGATCCATGCTGCATCCACCTCACACAGGCTTCATATGAGCATTTACAACCTTGCATCCCTGTGTAATAACCTGGGTTTTCTCTTCAACGTCATAAACCTTTGTTTATGATTTCCCTCTTAACAAAGTTAACTTAAACAACTCTGTAATTAGCTCCTGGTCTGCCATGTAACACATTGTATCTAAAAACTGAGTGTGTGTGATACACTTCCTGTCAGCATTTCTCTTGGCTTGCATCTGTCAGCTGAAAACTGGGGGGGGAGAGGGTTGAGGTCACTCCTAGAGCATTAGATTTTTTTCAGCAGAGATAATCAGTACATTTTATATTAAAAAAATATTATACAGCACTCAGAACTGGCCGTCTACGTCACAGGCATTTCCCATACAAATGAGAAAAAATGTTTCGTAACTGTATCATATTGTTTTATCATGCACAATGTCATCAACATGGTTGATAAAGCAGTGAAATGTCTTTCACCTTGAGCCTTTAGCCCCTCTCCCCCATTAGGAACTAAATGTTCAAGAAGCAAGATCAACTGGTCCAATAATGTGCATGTTTTGTTTTGAACAGTATGGCACAAGCACACAATGGCTGAAATCAGTAACGTTTCAAGTTAAGCATGTACTGTACATTTAATGCCTCTCGCAGCCAATAATCATCTTCAATGCTCATAAAGCCTGTGATGTAGCCTCCCACCCATAAGCCATGAGGGCTACGAGTGAATTTGGTTGCTTAGAAACCAAATGCTTCCTCCAGTTGGAGCACACAGATGTGGATGTGACGCATGACGTCACAAGACATCTGAAGCACAGTGCACTCAAGTGGAAGCCAGAGTCAGTTTGGTGACCTCTCTGCATGAACTCCATTTTGGCCAGCAAGCCACACAAACTAAAAAGGCAAGCAATGTAAAACTTTTGTGCCAGAATTCACAAAACTTTTCCCTGGTGCAAACCCGGTTTTGTGCCAAGTTTGTATCCACAAAAGTCCCATTTGTGCTCTCAAGCCAGGTTTGCAGTGGGGCAAGTGTAGAGGAGGCAACAATTCAAATGAGAGGGAGGGGATGTGAATTTCAGCAATGTCTGATTCACAATGCATTAGTTCCACGCAAGGGCTTTCTGCACAGTCCCCTTGCATGGAGCAAATACCGTCAACTGAGACCTTGCCTTATCCCATGCAATCCTAGTGGTTGGTGGTGGTACTGCAGTGGCCCCACAATAGCCAGCCCGATACAAAAATGTATGCTTCCCTGGCATCTAGTGGTCCACCACCATGATCGCTGATCACTGGCCTGAGTAAAAAGAAAACTGATTGCCAATCACCGGCCCGAGTAAAAAAATACATTTCTCCCTGGTACTAGTGCCCCCCACCCCATGATCGCCAATCACCAGCCTGAGTAAAAAGAAAGAATACTCCCTGGTGCTAGTGATTCCTCCCCAACCCCCACCCCATGATCGCCAATCACCAGCCAGTATAAAATAAAATTCTCCCTGGTGCTAGTCGTCTCCCCCATGATCACTGGCCCAAGTAACACAAAACATTCTCCCTGGTGCTATTGCCCCCCCCATGATTGCTGATCACTGGACCCCTAGCACCAGGGAGAATGTTGTTTTACTCAGGCTGGCAATCTAGGGGGTGGGGGGGACCTCTAGCACCAGAGAGAATTCTTTCTTTTTACTCAGGCTGATAATCGGCAATCACAAGGCAGGAACCACTAGTACCAGGATGTTTGGTAAACATACTGACACAGGGCTGTCTCTGGGGCAGGGGATAGGGGGTGCGCTAAACTCACTGCAGCCTATGTAAATGGGCCCATAACGGGCATGCAAATGGCCACAGAGCGCCTTGCATGCCCAATGGGCTCATTTACATGGCTGTTATATTCATTGCAGAGTCATACTCCTGGCTGCATGTCAGGGCGGCACTACTGGGGTTATCACTAGCAGTACTGAGGTTAGTGCTGACTCCACCTGGCCCTATTCTCAATCAGATAGCATGGTGCGCTATCCAACTGAGAATAGTAAGATCTGATACCTGGGCAAATGCAAACTTTTTTTTTTAATCTAGCCCTTGGTGTTTACATTGATAACCATAATATGGAATGGCAAAGTAAAAAACTTAATACTTATTACTTGGAATTTATAGGACATTGAGCTATCCAGGGTTAAAAGACTGTGGATCATTGCCTAACAAAAACTTATACGTTCAGACAGGTACTAACTAATATCTGAAGATAGTGGTGTGAAAGCCTTAGCATCATTTTAATCAGTATAAGCACTAAAGGTGGTGGTGGCACACAAAACCTTTAAGCATTTGGGCAAAAATAGAGTAAAATGAGATGCTGTGTTTATATTGTAGGAAAGGACAAGCTATGAGAAACAGAGTATTTGTACGGGAGCTATACAGCACATATGGTAACATACCTTGAGTACATTGACAGAATTTAACAAACATATTAGTCCTTTATTCAGAAATAATAACTGGGTTCCCCTTTTTCCCTGTAGAGAAACCATGGTGTAATTTGCCATAATAAAGGATTGTTTATTACGTCAAACATGCGTACAGTTTCCCCCGCTCTGCTCATGCGCCCGACACAGTTCGTCCTTTCCTGACCGCTCACCTTCAGTTCTACCAGAGAAGTCAGTTGCTAGTGGAACTCGGCAGTAAGTTATTTTGGGGGGAAAAAATAGCACAACCTAATTTCACTCAAGGGGGTAAAAGAAAACATTTAAAAATGCCAACAGGATAAATGGTGGCACCGGCCAAAAACGGAACTGGAGTGCGGCCCCACTGGAACAGCCAATATTTTATATAATTGCTGTGGAGAAAAAGGAAAACCCAGCAATTATATAAAATAAAATATGGGGTGGTATGTGTAAACTTGAAGTTTACAAACACCACCACATAGGTTATTCTATATATTATTAAAATACGTATTATTATCATTTTTTTATCATAGAACTGGAAGTAAACTCCCCTTGAAAGAGCTCTATTTTTAGAGTGAAATGTTGAGATACAGAAATAAACTACAAGAAAATTAGCAACAAGAGTGTTTTGTCTAATTTTCTGAGAAGCAACTACTTTACACAACCAGAGCAACATTTGTGATTATCCAGACCCCCCCACCCCGGGGCAAGTAAAGACGTTTTAAAAGGAACCATTACCCCTGGAATAGATACTTGTTTGTTTGTGGTTTTCCCTTTTTATTTGATTGCTATGTATGTTCCCCTGTACCTGGTTTCAATCCTTTTATACTCCTACCCTAGATAGGGTGTTACTCCTATTCCCAATTTTGAGCTACCTTTCACCATCCACCCTTCCCAGCTGTGACTATTACACAGTAGTGAAAAGAAACCATATCTTAGTTGACTGTCAGAGTCCTCTGCCTCCCTGCTTCCTCCTGCTGATGCCTAAGGTGCCAGTCTTACTCCTGTTCGATCAACTCTAGTGCTATTCCACCCATGTGTGGGGACATGTTAGAAGTGTCTGTTTTTATGCTCCCTTTGGGAGCTCCTACAGGAAGAACTTCCTGTACAGTAAGCCTGCTTAATTGTTCCTCGTAGACACGTGATCTGTCTCTTAGCATACTGCTTCATCAAGAAACCTTAAAAATTGCCTCCTAAACAATAATGCATAATATAAATTTAATTCACTGACAAATTGAATTCAGTATAATACCATTAATCTATTTTAATAACATATATGTGTTACCATGTAGGTACCTTTTATTTATTTATTTTTTTATTTATTGAAATGTTTCACCAGGAAGGCATATTGAACAGCAAGTTGCTTGTCTCACAGTGCAACTGGGGAAGGGGTGTACAATAGGATGTAAAAATGTCAATGTACAATAGCATTTGACAGCAATGTGTAAAAGTACAAACATTAGCATTTAAAATGACACATATTTTATACGTTTGAAGAGTGGATTACAGAATTAAAATGTTAAACATGACTGACAAATATGCATACAGTGATATGCACTGCCCAGACAGGACAGGAAGTGCAGGTTGTTCAGGTATAAGTAAACTGATACCTATTTAAGTGCTGAGAGGTAAGGAGTCAGAGGGGGAATAAGGAAGTGGGGGAATGGCCTAGAACTAGCCCCCTCCAGGATGTAGAGAACCATGCCAGGGGCTGAAGCTCGGGTAGGCATAGAAGTAGAAAAAAGTGGGGAGAGGGGAGAGGGTAGCGGTAGAAAGAAAGGGGGAAACAATCTGAGTGAATAACAGAGCAGGCAAGAAGGGGTATTTAGTTAGGGGAACTTAATTAGGGAGAGTTAAAGCAGGAGCAGTTGACAGAAAGGAAGTTATGTATGGCAGAGGCTAGGGAATGGGGGGAGGAGAAATGTCGTATTTGGGGGTGAGTTCCAGATTTTAGGGAAGTGATGGGAAAAGCCTGATTGACTGATAAGGGTAGTACGATGGGGGATCAGCAGAGTACAAGTGTCGGCAGATCTGAGGGAGGAGGGGGAGAAGAGAGGAAGCATGAGAGGTAGGGGGGAGGTTCCCCTAGCCAGACTTTAGAAGTGAGTTTGGCTCAGTGAGAGAGGTGTCTGTTAGCAAGAGGGGGAAAGGACAAGGCATGGTATAGTTCGCAGTGATGAGTACGTGGTGGAGCATCCAGGGCAAAGTGACAGAAGCAGTTAAAGAGAGAGTCCAATCTGGTTAGGGAAGATTTGGGAGTGGCACCATAGACTACATTGCAGTAGTCAAAAATAGGGAGCATCATCTTCTGGACTAGTTCACGCCATGCCATAGGAAGGATACAACTATGGTTTCTAAATAGGGCACCAAGCTTGGGGCACAGTCTTTTCAGAATGGCATTGATATGGCCAGAGAAGCTGAGGTGTTGGTCCAGCCAGACCCCAAGGTATTTGAAAGAGGAGGTGTCCTCAAAGATTGTTCCATCAATGGTATGGAAAGAGAGCATGAGGTGAAGCCTAGAGAGTCTCTGCCTTGTGCCAAAGGTCATGGAGACTGCCTTTTTGGCATTTAGGAATAGCTGATGTGAGGCAATCCATAGCTGAACCTGGTGAAAGTCATGCTGAAAGATGGTTGCTACATCAATGGGGCATTTGCCAGAGGTGTACAAGACCGTGTCATTGGTATACATATGGATAGAAGATGAGGGGAACAGGCTGTGGGGAGGTCATTTAGGAAGATGGAGAAGAGGACGGGACCACGTACTGAGCCCTGGGGCACTCCTGTTGAGATTGGGAGGGGGGAGAGATTTTATTGTGAATCTTGACTGATTACATTCTGCCTGTGAGGTACGCTCTAAACCAATTATGAGCCGGAGCAGACAGACCAGCAGCCATAAGGGAGTCAAGAAGATGGGCATTGGAGACAGTGTCAAAAGCCTCGGTGAGGTCGACAAAGATGACAGAGGTGATGAGGCCATTGTTCATCCCGGTGAGCCTAAGGAGGGAGGTAGTGGTGGAGTGGTTCTTCTGAAAACCAGACTGGAATGGAGTGAAAAAGGAGGAGTCAGCTAGAACTGAGGTTAGTTGAGTGAGGGCCAAGTGTTCTTGGAGCTTGGCAAGAGTAGGGAGGAGGGAGATTGGGCAATAATTGGTAGGGGAGAAGGGGACCCCACCCTTCGTGAGGGAGAGGACCACTGCATGTTTCCAGGGTGTGGGGATGGAGGAGGTCTTAAAGGAGAGATTTAGAATTAGGAAGAGAGGAAAGGCAATGGCAGAGGTTGACAGGAGTAAGAGTTTTGGGTCAAGATCGTCCAATGAGGAGCCTTTGTAAGGGTTGAGAGAGAGGACTCAGTTAATGTCTCCACAGGAGAGACAGAAGAGAAGGAGAAGGAAGGGTGAGCACAAGAGGGAGGTGGGATAGGGAAGGGGGATGTGGGGAAGAGGGGACTGAAGGAAGGGACTCTAGAAGGGTTGAGGCACAGGAGGTGTAGTAGGAGTTAAACTCCTGAGCCACTAGATATGGTTCGGACACTAAAGTGTTGTTAATGTTAAGCGTCGAGGTTCGGGGGGTGCAAAAGGGGAGAGAATAGAGAATGGACCACTTTCAAGAATTTTATGGGGAAGTTAATATTATTTAGGAAGGAGGGTTGAAAATATTTGGACTTGGCTTATCTGGTAGCTTTTGTACAGGCATTTCTTAGCCTGTGGTATAAAGTATAGTCTGATGGGAGTTGAGAAGCCTTGTGTTTTCTCCAAGCTTTACTACTCTCCCTGAGGCAGATCATTAACTCGGAAGTGATGCAGGAATGATGGTTGCCATGAATTCTTGTTCATTTGAGAGGGGCATAGGTGTTCCAGGTGACTAGAAATGTAACCATGAAGTAACATAGAAACATAGAAACATAGAAGTTGACGGCAGATAAGGACCGCAAGGCCCATCCAGTCTGCCCATTTCTTTTTCTACCTTATAAATGTGCCATCGGCCTTTGCTCTGTCAGCGACCTATCTATTCATAGTCATTTGTATTGCTCCCTTATGCCTATCCCATGCCGTTTTGAAGCCCTGCACTGTATTCATAGCCACCACTTCTTGTGGTAAGCCATTCCATGCATCCACCACCCTTTCTGTGAAAAAGAATTTCCTCACATTCCCCCTTAATCAGCCTCCCTCTAATCTCATGCTGTGTCCTCTTGTCCTGCTATTTTTCTTATATTTAAACATGTTAGACTCTTTCACCTTGTTTATGCCCTTAAGTAATCGAGGGCTTGGCCGACAGATGAGGCAGAGACAATTGGGGACCAGTCAGTGTTGGTTAAGTCATTGAGGAGGGGGTTTGTGACATTCAACACCCCTCCTTTGTTTGTTTTTCTTTATTCATGTATGTCTTTAGTCTCATGGAATGAGTGCTGTCTTTAGTGTCGTTAGTGTCATTCTAGTCGTTGGTGTTTCGTTTTGTGTGGAGCAGGAGGGTGTTTGGACTGGCCATCCATCACCCATTTAATTGTATTAGTGCCACAAATACGTATGTTTGGATTATCTCCATTTATATTTTGCTGAAAAGGGGCACTGTATTATGTATATAAAAGCACCTTTATTATTGTCAAATTTATGAAACCCCCTTTTAGGGATAAGGTGTCCAGACCTGTTTGTATCCGGTTTTGTCTAAGTATAGCAACAGTGTATGAATACCCATACCGTAGCGTCTTCATGGTGAAAGGTGCAAATTTCATTGTTTATCATCCGCTATGGGAGGACCTGTTATTTGTATAAGAAATTATCCCCTGCCACTTCACAATCCTACGGCCAAAAGAGATAATAAGGGTTGTTCACAAGGCAGGGATATGTTTAATATTCCGACTTTTCCCGCTGCACGAATGTGCGAACATTCGTGCAGATAGCTTTGTATATTCTAGGCTCTGCAAACTTTACTTTTCTTTTCAGTAATACTGTCACGTACCTGAACAGAGTTTCAACAGAGTGTGACCAGAGTTGTAATGATGGAATATATCAAATTGGAACGCTCTTTCTGTTTTGGGACGCCACGGCTCCTCTCTTCTCCTCTGCCCTTCTAAGGGCCGGCCAGCCATTTCAGTCTCTGCTTTATGCAAAGGGAATGGGCGGAGCAGGTCGGCGTTCCAAAACTTTTCCTTCCTAACTTTTATTTTTGTTAGCTAAGCTCAGAATAGTAATGAACATGAAATTCTTAGTTGCCTAAGATAAAAGCATTATCATAAAAAGCAAGAAATAATACATTTTATTTAATATGTAATCACGAACCAATCCTGTCTTGGTACGCCCATTATAAGCCAGAACAGTTTTCACTTAAAGTCAAATGCGTTTTAGGTGTTGTACTGTGAACACCTCCGAGGTGAAGTAGCTTTGTCTGCTACTGACCTACTTTATTTTATTTTATCTTCTGGTCTATGGTGTTCTGTGATAAGTTTGAATTATTTTCATTTTATTTAAGCCGTGTTGTTCCTGCAATAAAGAAATGAAGAACAGAAGTACATGTTTGTTTCCAGAGCGTCCTTCTTGCTACCCCTGAGCCTTCCACAGTGGTGTGAGAAGTGGGATGATTGGCTAGCTGGGGTCAGCCAGCTGGTGGACCTGTATTAAGGTTGAGCTGGATTGCTTATGTTCCAGGATCCAGGGGACATGCAGCATAGAGAATAACAGGCTGAGTGGAAATTCCAGACCAGAGCGGTGACAGCCAAATATCACATACCCCTACACCCTGGTCTGGAACCTGAGACCAGAAAGAAAGTATCTCGCACCGACCAGATGGCAGAATTGAAAGAGGAGACGGTGGCACAAGCTACTGGAGGGGCTGAGGAAGAACGATTACCTGAGGACCCTCAAGATTTGTTGAGGTGGCTTTGTGCCCGTCATCTGGAAATCGAGCGACAGAGAGACCGGGATTGAAGAGAATATGAGGCCAGATGGAATGAGACATTGCGGGCTTTTCAATCATTAGGCTCTGGAGGGCCACCTGACAGTCCTAGAGTTGGACAGAAAGACATCAAACTGGCAAAACTATCGGACAGTGATGACATCGAAGCATATTTATTAACGTTTGAAAGAGTGGCAACAGCTTGCACTTGGCCCAGAGACCAATGGGTCATTCGACTGGCCCCCTACCTAACTGGAAAGGCGCAGGTCGCCTATAGTCGAGTTGAGATGGTGGACATCAACAACTATGACCGAGTCAAGCAGGCCATCTTAAAAAGGTATGATATAAATACTGAGATTTATAGACAGAGATTCAGAACATTTCGTTATACTTTTGTTGATAACCCTCAAGACACCTTTACGCAGCTTAAAGATCTGTGTGTAAAATGGTTACAACCAACCACCCAAACTGCAGACCAAATCATTGAGACTATAGTGTTAGAACAATTTGTCCGGGTACTCCCCCCCCCCCCCGATGTCCAATTATGGGTGAAGGAACACCAATCAGATACTTCAGACACAGCAGTAAGGTTGGCTGAGGATTATATTGCTGCTAGGCCACAGAGACAGAGAAATTATCATCCAGGGTCACAGCCACAAGGACATTTAACAAAGCCTCCTAATACAACCGGAGGAGCTGTTTCCAGTGCCACCACTCCTAGCCCTGGCAAAATAGGAAAAGGAAATAACCCTGACATTGTGTGCCATGACTGTAAACTAAAAGGGCACATAGCCAGATTTTGCCCCAAGCGGAAGTCTGAACAAAGTCGCCTCGCCTTAGCCAACTAGGGGCAATTTATGGTTCCTATACAAATAGGGCAACATACAGTGACTGGTCTATTAGATTCAGGGAGCAATCAAACACTAGTCCACCCCCAGCTACTAGCAACACCTACTGTCCTGAATGAAACCTCTACTAAAGTGACCTGTATACACAGGGACACCCACTCTTATCCCCTGACCAATGTAGAATTTGGCATACAGGGGCAGATATACTGCATGCAAGTAGGTGTGGTGCCCAACCTTCCCCTCCCAGTGGTTATCGGACATGATTGTCCTGCCTTCCAGACTCTGATAACAGATAACCTAAGTGCCATGGTAACCAGATCACAGACTCAATTGACACCAGCAGAACACCAGTTCCCTTTTGATGAAGATGTTTTTGGGGGACTTGGGAAGGAAAGAAAGTCCAAGAAGCAAAGAAGGAAAGAAAAGAAAGACTAGACTAAGAAACTTCAGCTTGGGTTGGATAACCACATGGGGTGGGATGAGAAAAGTGGGGAGAGGGAATGTTTTTCTGATGCTCAAAGCAATGATGAGTCCTTAAAATTACTTTTCACCTCCCAGGAGAAACTCCCGGGGGGCAAAGGAAAGTATGAGAGAAAAGGTGGTTTAATGTATAGAGTGTGTATTAATCCCAGAACACAAGAAAGGGTGGAACAGTTGTTAATTCCTGAAAAATACCATACAATGTTATTGAGACTCACCCATGATATCCTGGTGGCCGGACATCTGGGGAGGGATCGTACATTAAGTAGGCTCCTAGCTAGATATTTCTGGCCTGGGATACATGAACAGGTTGCAGCATATTGCAAGAGTTGTCCAGAATGTCAACAGGTAGCAAAACTAATAAGGAAAGATAAAGTCCCCATGCAACCTATGCCCTTACTTACTATCCCCTTTCAAAGAATTGCAATGGATATTGTAGGCCCAGTACAAAAAAGTACAAAAGGGAATCAGTATATCCTAGTAATATGTGATTATGCCACAAACTATCCGGAAGCAATATCCCTTCGAACTGTCACTGCTACTAAAATTGCTGAAGAACTAGGGAAGGTGTTTAGTAGAGTAGGCATACCACAAGAAATACTAACTGATCGGGGTACAAATTTTTGTTCCCAAGTGTTGAAACAACTCTACCAGACCTTAGGAATTATAGCCATACGAACCACACCATATCACCCGCAAACCGACGGGCTGGTTGAGCGTTTCAATCAAACCCTGAAGAAAATGCTACAAAAGTTCATACAGGACGAAGGTAGACAATGGGATCAGTATCTTCCATATTTACTGTTTGCCTACAGGGAAGTACCACAGGCTTCAACGGGGTTTTCCCCATTTGAGCTGTTGTATGGAAGGAATCCAAGGGGTCCTTTAGATGTTGTAAAAGAATGGTGGGAAGATAAGAAGGGGATACAACAAAAGTGCCTACTTGAATACTTACAACATTTAAGGGACCGGATAAAAAAATACACTCGACAAGCACAGGTGAATAATCAAAAACAACAGGTACAACAAAAGAAGCTCTATGATCAAGGCACTAAGCCCAAAGAGTTTTCAGAGGAGACTTAGTGTTGTTATTACTCCCTTCCTCTGAGAACAAATTGTTGATGAAGTGGCAGGGCCCTTATAGAGTAAATAAAAAAATGGGGCCTGTCACTTATGAGATATTTTTGCATGATAAAACTCAAAATAAAAAAAGAATTTTCCATGTTAACTTGTTACAACCTTGGGTTGAGAGAGAGCTTAACTTACATGGTTATGTGTACCCGGACACTGCGGACAGTGAATTAGACATTGCCTACCAGAGACTTGAAACACACGGGGACATTGGTGACATCAAGGTAAACCCCGAATTGACACCCCAACAAACAGACGAAATGTTAGCTATGATGCAGCAGTACAAAAACATAGTTAGGGGAACACCAGGAAGGGTGGAAGGGAAGAAACATGACTTCGTGTTAACGCAGAGTAATCCGATTTGGCAGAAACCCTATCGTTTACCCAAAAAGGTGAGAGAAGCAGTGATATCCGAACTAAAAAAAATGCAAGAATTAGGCATTATAGAGCCTTCCCACAGTGAGTGGAGTTTTCCGCTAGTAGTAGTACAAAAGAAAGACGGGGGAGTTTGTCTATGTCTAGACTTCAGACGGCTAAACGCCATCTCCAAATTTGATAGCTACCCCATGCCCCGTATAGATGATATACTGAATCACCTTGGTAATGCCCAGTATTTCTCCACTATCGATCTTACTAAAGGCTATTGGCAAATACCTTTAGACTCAGAAGCCAAAGAGAAAACCGCTTTTAGTACACCTATCAGCTTATATCAATTTAAAGTGATGCCCTTTGGTCTCCACGGTGCCCCTGCCACCTTCCAATGGGTGATGGATAAAATTCTAGCCCCCCATGCCACTTACAGTGCTGCTTATCTGGATGACATGGTAATCTTCAGTCCTAATTGGGAAACCCACCTGAAACATCTAGAAAATATCCTTACGGCCATTTCCAACTCCGGTCTCACTATAAACCCTGGTAAGTGCACCATGGGAATGTAAGAAACCAAATATTTAGGTTTTTTAATTGGGCTTGGGTGTGTAAAGCCAGAAAGCAGTAAAGTTGAGGCAATAGCATCCTGTCCTAGACCAAGAACTAAGAAGGATGTCCGGTCTTTCCTGGGGATAGCCGGATACTATAGACATTTTATTCCAGCTTTTTCGTCTATAGCTGGTCCTTTGACGGATTTAATAAAAAAACGACAGCCGGAAAAAGTAAAGTGGAACTCAAATTGTGAAGAGGCTTTCTGTTCCATAAAAGCACAACTGTGCTCTTCTCCAATACTTTGTATCCCTGACTTCACACGTCTGTTCATCCTTCAAACGGATGCTTCTAATTATGGCATAGGCGCGGTGTTAACCCAAATAATAGACGGTGAAGAACATCCAGTCATATATGTTAGCCGCAGATTACATGAACGTGAGGTTAAATATGCCACCATTGAGAAGGAATGTCTAGCCATAAAATGGGCTATCGAGGCTTTACGTTTCTATCTCTGGGGCGTAGAATTTGAAATTTGGACAGACCATAATCCCATATGCTGGCTCCAGCAAATGAAAGACAAGAACCCTCGGATTATGAGGTGGTACCTTTCTCTCCAGCCTTATAGGTTTACGATAAAGCATCAAAAGGGAATGTTAAACAAAAATGCAGATTTCCCCTCTCGGTATAGAATGAATGATCCTAGCAATATGAACCCCGGGGTAATACAGACGAAAGAAAAGGAACATGTCAACTTTCCTATTACCTGTTAGAGATAAAATTATTATTTAATTAAGGGTCCCCGGGGTGGAACCATGGAGAGAGTGGGCTGTGGTTCCACAAAATTCCACTAGGATCAAAAGGGGGGAAGAGTATGTGAGAGGGACATTCAAACCCCCCCCCCCTTGTTTGTTTTTCTTTACTCATGTATGTCTTTTGTCTCATGGAATGAGTGCTGTCTTTAGTGTCGTTAGTGTCATTCTAGTCTTGGTGTTTCATTTTGTGTGGAGCAGGAGGGTGTTTGGACTGGCCATCCATCGCCCATTTAATTGTATTAGTGTCACAAATACGTATGTTTGGATTATCTCCGTTTATATTTTGCTGAAAAGGGGCACTGTATTATGTATATAAAAGCACCTTTATTATTGTCAAATTTATGAAATCCCCTTTAAGGGATAAGGTGTCCAGACCTGTTTGTATCCCGTTTTGTCTAAGTATAGCAACAGTGTATGAATACCCATACCGTAGCGTCTTCATGGTGAAAGGTGCAAATTTCACTGTTTATCGTCCGCTGTGGGAGGACCTGTTATTTGTATAAGAAATTATCCCCTGCCACTTCACAATGCTACGGCCAAAAGAGATAATAAGGGTTGTCCGCAAGGCAGGGATTGGTTAATGTTCCGACTTTCTCGCTGCAGATATGCGAACATTCGTGCAGATAGCTTTGAATATTCTAGGCTCTGCAAACTTTACTTTTCTTTTCAGTAATCCCGTCCATGACTCTGAACAGAGTTTCAACAGAGTGTGACCAGAGTTGTAATGACGAAATGTACCAATTGGACGCTCTTTCTGTTTTGGGACACCAGCTCTCTCTTCTCCTCTGCCCTTCTAAGGGCCGGCCAGCCATTTCAGTCTCTGCTTTATGCAGAGGGAATGGGCGGAGCAGGTCGGCGTTCCAAAACTTTTCCTTCCTAACTTTTATTTTTGTTAGCTAAGCTCAGAATAGTAATGAACATGAAATTCTTAGTTGCCTAAGATAAAAGCATTATCATAAAAAGCAAGAAATAATACATTTTATTTAATACGTAATCACAAACCAATCCTGTCTTGGTACACCCATTATAAGCTAGAACAGTTTTCACTTAAAGTCAGATGCGTTTTAGGTGTTGTACTGTGAACACCTCCGAGGTGAAGTAGCTTTGTCTTCTACTGACCTACTTTATTTTATTTTATCTTCTGGTCTATGGTGTTCTGTGATAAGTTTGAATTATTTTTGTTTTATTTAAGCCGTGTTGTTCCTGCAATAAAGAAATGAAGAACAGAAGTACATGTTTGTTTCCAGAGCATCCTTCTTGCTACCCCTGAGCCTTCCACAGGGTTTAAGTTTAGGGAGCTGAAAGATCGCAGCTGCAGGGTTTTGTGTGGTGGTTTTGGTCTATGGACCTTCCTAACCATGAATATTGGATGGTGATTACTGAGGGCATCTGGGAGGATTCCTGACTTAATGACTCAGTGAGGGTGGGAGGTGAGGGCCCAGTCTAACAATGTGTGATTTAGGGTTTTGTGATTTAGTCATATGGGTTCTTGGATGAGTTAGGAAAGACTGAGGGCAGAGGTGTCATTTTACGTCTTGGAGATAGTTGGTAACAACCAGTTTAGGGTTACATCACCTATAATTTGCCTTTGTGTGAGAGCGATGTTATAGAGGTAATGAGGTCCAAGTAACAGAGGGCTTGATACCCGGGTGACAAGTCAGTAGACATCTGGGAACAAGCAACCACTGCACAGTGTGCTTCACAATAAGCACAACCATGGAGACGAGCCATACAAAAACAAGCATACTGGACTTTAGAAGGGCTCACTTTGGCAAAATGGGTGAATACCTGAGAAATACACTAGCAAATGGCCAAAAAGGAGGGGTGGAAGAACAATGGAGAAAAATCAAAACTGCCATCATAGAGGCAACAGGCCTTTGTGTGAAACAGATAAAGAAAACAAAACGGAGTAAAAAAACACTATGGCTCTCAAAAGAGGTGGCAGGGAAAGTTAAGGAGAAAAAGGCTGCATTCAAAAAGTATAAGGCATCACAGAAGGAGCACGACAGGGAGGTACTAACAACAACAGAAATGGAATGGGAATTGGGGGTAGTCATATCAGATGATCTAAAGGTGGGTAAGCAATGTGAGAAGTCAGTAAGGAGAGCCAGGGGGATACTGGGATGCATAGGAAGGGGCATCACAAGTAGAAAACGGGAAGTGGTTACCCTTCTGTACAGACAGTTGGTGAGACCCCATCTGGAGTATTGTGTGCAGTTTTGGAGACCTCATCTACGCAAGGACATAGACAGGATGGAAGCAGTCTAGAGGAGGGCAACTAAAATGGTGCAGGGTCTGCATCAGAAATCATATGAAGAGAGACTGAGAGAGCTTAATGTGTATACCCTTGATGAAAGGAGGGAGAGGGGGGACATGATAGAAACATTCAAGTACCTCAAGGGAATCAACAAAGTCCAGGAGGGTAGCATCTTTCAGAAAAGAGATATGTACGAACGAGGGGACACCATTTAAAGATAGAGGGGACGGCTCAGGGTAATGTGAGGAAATCATTTTCATGGAGAGAGTGGTGGATGCATGGAACTGCCTTCCTGGGGAGGTTGTTGGGGCTAAAACAGTGGGGAATTCAAACATGCATGGGACAGACACAAGGCAATTGTAGTGGGGGGTGGCAGGAAGTAGGCTGTTGGTTAACTAGAATCTGCAGCTTATCCAGTAGGTATGGAAATGGGCAGACTGGGTGGGCCAAGTGGTCCTTATCTGCCATCAAAGTCTATGTTTCTATGACAATAGATACCGGCAATAAAGATAGGGGAGGAGAAAAGCAATGTAATATTTACAACTAGGGCTTCATATTTACAACTAGGGCTTTTAATTGTATTTGTGTGCTAAATTCACATTTTAAGCTTCTTTTTAAATTCACTTTTTAAGCTGCAGAGTTGACAATGTTTCTCAAACCTATCTGTTATATTCCATGTAACATGTGAGCTTTACTGTTGCATATATGAAGGCGATTTACATAATGGAACTACACACTGCACTTTTGTCATTTTGACCCGAATGTATGGAATGTTACTACCACTGTTATACTGCCTGGAATATTATTTCTATTATGCTGTATGTACCTACCAATAATGTCTCTCTACTGTACTGCATGTAATTAATCCAGGGTTGCTCATGAAAAAGGGATACTTGTCTCAGTGAGCCAAAATCCAATAAATAAATAAAATACATTTTCTTTTCACTGGAGCACATCAACTGTATAAAATACCGTATGTGCACAACACAACACAACACTTTTAGATCACAGTCTTTTTACATCAAAATATAAATGCTATAAATTAAGCCTATACCTGAAATATTTCCGGTTTTAATTATTTTTTTATTTCATATGCAGATCATTTTATATTTTCGTTGCTTTGTCCTAATGTGTAAAAATACCTAATAAAAAACACAAATCTGTGACTTTACTCACTCTTGTTTGTTGTTTATAAGAAAATACAAATTGAAATAATATTGCTTTTACTATAAAATACTCAGTTCTATGTGTCTCTTCTCTTAGTTTTGGTTAGTTAGTTAGTTAGCTAGTTAGTTAGTTAATGATTTTGAAGGCAGAACTAGCCTAGGATGAAAAAAGAAAGTTAATAGAATAATTTCACCCAATGTTATAACATCTTGTCGTTTTTAGTTATTCTATTATGTCATTATTTTCAGTCACTAACCTCATATCAGAGCATCCTGTCTGAGTGGCGTCCAGCACCAAATTGAGTCACATGGCCACCAAAGCCACACACAATGTAGCCAGCTCATACCTGTGGCTGTAAAGGTTAGTGAAGCACTGTGTTACCTTGCAATGGTGATACACTTGGCATATTGCTATCGATGTCCAAGTGCACATACCAATTCCTAAATGTATTGCTATGTAGAATACACCAATACATTGCATTCCCATTTGACATACACCAACAGCAGACTGTGAAACTAGGATTCGACAACAGTGCATTATTCCCATATGTAATTGGTGCCAGAGACTGCACCCACCTTGTCATAATAGGGCCTATAACTGATGAAGAGGCATACATAAACCAGAAAGGCTGCCACTCAGTGAACGTACAAGGAGTGTGTGATAGTTAGTACCAGATTCTGGATACAGTAGCACAGTACCCTGGACCCCGCCATGATACATTTATATAGAGACAAACTGGTGTGTGTGTGTGAGGCTGAGGCCTTTGAGAGGTCTGAAGTATGGATGGACAGCTGATAGCTAAGTGCATGTACAGTACACATATGTGCAACCTCAGGCTGCAATAATGACTGCCAGGTCATAGCTATGCATGCAGGGGGTAGATCAGTATGTAGGCACTCCAGGAGGCAGAGAACCAGGTATGCGGGGGGCAGGGATGCCAGTATGGTGGGGAATGGAGGGAACCAGGCATGGCTGAGGTGGCATTTAGCCAGGCATGTGGGGGGCACTGATGTAGGTATGGCAGGAAGGCAGGGAACCAGGCATGGCAGGAGAGGACAGGGAACCAAACATTCCATTGGGGCAGGGAACCAGGTATGACTGGAGGTCAGGGATGCAGGCACAGTGGGGAGTAGGGAACCAGGCATGGTGAGGGTCATGGATGGTGGGAGGGTGGTAGGAAACAGGGCATACCAAGGGGCTGATATGCAGGCATAGCCACATACTAGGCACTGCAATCTATATTGTTACACAGGTGACAGAGGATATCCACTGCAGCCATGGTAGATGACAACTATTAGACCTCCACAGACTGAGGAGAAACAGAAGTACAGTACAACAAAGCACAAGAATCAACATGGTCAGTCACTCAGAGGACATTTGAACTACTTAAAATGTGATTCAGATGACTTGATAGGTCCAGGGGTGCTCTGCAATACATGGCATGTATGATCTTGGTGACATTCTGTCACAATAATGTCATACAACACCAGATACACATGCCTGATGTGCATGAGGACAGCGGAGATGGTGATGGTGAGCAGGATATGGCAGGTGTCATCTCTGGCCATGATCACATCAGCGGTTATACTGCGGCTGCTTGGTGTCATGTCAGAGGACAGAATAACAATGAGTGACCACTATAGTATCGGGGCCTGTGTCTACAGATATATGCATCCACTTGTAGCCACGTAGAGGTGCCAACAAGGGAAAGTGTATCACAGCTGCTGTCATTCATGTAAATGTGAAGGGATAGGAGAAAGTGATAGAGGAACACAAAATAAGCACATGTTTCATTTCATTTTATTGCATGATAAATACTATTGAGCAGAACTCATTTGCAGTGGGGTCCCAAAATAACTTAGCTTACTCGTACAATGAATTAGTTTCACAAGTTACGACATAGAATATTTGTATTAAAATGAATGTCATCATAAAGCGCAATGTGGTGAAATATCAGATAATTAAAAACCTTGTTGCCAATGAGGATGGTGAGAAGGATGAGCAGGACATGGCTACATATGATGGGGAGAGGCCCGCTGAAAGGCACAGCTAGTCATCCTTAAACGAAAGGCACTACTGCATTGTTTGCTATAATGTCCCTAGGTAAATGTCTGCATGGGCATTATAGTCTCATATCTCAGAGAACATACATTTGGATATATATGTGAACACATCCCACCAGTCATCGCACATTACCAGTGATGTCCCACAGTAGCACCCCTGTCAGACAGCCCTGTCCCACAACCATTCAGCACTGAATGTGGACTCACACATATGGTAGGTGTTATAGTCCCAGAATGTTAAGCAGTGTGCCATATGTTTTGGTGCTAACACCTGTGAAGACTACATTAACATACCGGTGGCAATGGTGAGCACAGTACTATGTTCCTGTATCCCCATGACAATGATGTCCTCCACAGTATGAGGGATTGTGACCCACAGTGCCCCAAATTATGAGTGTCAGCCTCCCACATGTCCATGTTACTAGGGTAGGAGGGATACAGAGACACCATTATTTCCCTTTGTACTCTACTGTATACTGTGTTGTCACATATATGGAAATTCTGCGTCACGCATAAAGGTGAATCACACCTAATGCAGCACACTTGCAGAACACCTCACACTAGGAGGGTACTTCCCTAACTCCACAAGTAGCACACTTACGTGTCGCATCATACAGCATACTTGCAGAATGTATCACGCACAGAGGGTACTTCCACATTTCATAACACAGTGCACCTGCATGATGCGTCACACAGCACACTGGCGGGATGCCTCATACCAGTAGGGTACTGCCACATTATGCACTATTATATGGGCCTACTTGAGGTGTGCTGTCGGAGATCCACAGCAACATGCAGTGCAATAGGTGTCAAGTGGCAAGATACCTGGGAAGAGGAAGGATCACCCAACTTCATGAATGGTGAGATGGCTATACTGATCAGCCTTGGGCAAAGGCAGTCCAAAGTGCTCATCTCACCAGGATACAGCCACTGTGCACCAAGTGAGAGGGACAAGGTGTGGAGGGCAATAGCTCGAAAGCTCAAGGGACTGTGTGATATAGATAGGACTTGTCACAGGGTGCCTCTGTGAAGGGTTGAGGGCCCTGAAATTATATATGTAAAAATGCTGGATACCTGAAGGTCCTGCTGTCTACTGCCCTGAAGGTGCTGCAATAGTGCACATTGTCACAGAGTCAGGCTGTATAGTTCAGCCTGATGTACGACTTTGGGTTGCTGGATTTATGTGCTCAAGTTTGTTTAGTTAAAAGGCAGCTGCTATCTAGGGGCATCCATTGAAATAATAAAATAAAGGAAACTAGTAGCCGAGCCTTAAGCTTGTTTAAATTATAAGGCGAAGTGCTTTCGGATCGGGCGGAGTTTAGAACCGCCAGTCTGACTGAAACAAAAATAATAATAATAATAATAAACGAAAGGATGGTTGCAGTTATATTGAGTTTTTTATATTCTATCCTTTTGCAGCATACTTACAACAGTTCTATTTTCTGCCTGATTTTGAGAAAATGTGTTTTTGCACATTTGTGGCTAGAAAGGCTGTAATGGAGAGCCTCTATGGCAGTGTGCCCGAATTCAGCCGTGTGCCCGAAGTCAGCCATCCTGCTAAGAGTAAAATAAATTATTATAAGGATGTTATTAGCTTAGAGAGAAAAAGAAATAAAAGCCAGAGCGTTTTCGGGCTGGGTAGCGTTTTGCACCTCCAGTCTGAATGAAGCAGAAGAAACTAGCGGCTGCTGTCTAAAAGTAATAAAGTTTAGCTGCCGCCCTTGTTACGCTCTTTTTCATTATGATTGTGAGGGTTGGAGCCCTTTTACAAATATAAAGGTTTAACTGAGTACAA
The DNA here is from genome assembly GCA_016271365.2 of Neoceratodus forsteri. Classification (NCBI taxonomy): domain Eukaryota; kingdom Metazoa; phylum Chordata; order Ceratodontiformes; family Ceratodontidae; genus Neoceratodus; species Neoceratodus forsteri. The sequence goes on from CM057452.1 coordinate 830,267,464, forward strand.
AGGGGAAGGTCCGAGGAAAGTAGATTACCTAGGTAGACTGGATATTTTAAAGAGAAGGGGAAACTTGTATTATTTCGCAAGTGTCCTGTTTCAGTTTCCTTAAAAAGAAAACATGAATACTTTTTCCTGCAGGCTATTTCTAGATTGAATGCCTGCATCTTATTCCCATTTACAAAATAATTGGCTCTCTGTGTAAAAAGGTTGCAGAACACTGCATAATCGTCTTTGGAGAGTCTGAACCCCTACAACGGTGCCGGTACGAGCGTTGGAAAGCTTGTATTTCCTGCAAGAACATTCGCAATATCGTGTGGGGAATTAAGCTTTTAGATACTTTCCGCGTTGGATTAGTATTCTTAAAATAAAGCGTTTATCCTGGTACATACCCTCTCTGATGGGATTGTGGTGTTTTGTACATTTCCAGGGTGTTTTGTAGAGCGAGGGTTTTGGTACTGTGGCTGACGATTTAGCCTTTTGAATCTCACCGCCCCTGGCTCCAAGCCCTTCTATAAGAGCCGGGCAGCCGCTTTCCCATTATCTTTATGTTGTAGTGCAAAGTGGGTGGTGCATTACCCGGTAGACGTTGCGCACAGTTGTGGAGGCATTTAGCCTTCAGTTCTTTAAAATGCAATGTTTGTCTTCTGAATAACATTAAACATAGTTCTACAAACCCTCTAAAGACGAATGTCTCTGTTTTAGTGTTATCCTGAAACTTTCACAAAAGGAAGGGTTTGTGATGTCCTTAGGCATTTTGAAAGCCTAGAGTTATCTCATTTGTGGCTGCAGCTTGCTCTTAAGAGCTGGTAGGCGGTCAATTCAATCATTTTATACTGTGTAAAAGGGGGTGTTACTTCTGGGAGTTAGAAAGCATATTAAAACCCTATAATAAAAGAGTATAATTTTCTTCTGCATACAGAATTAAGATGTTATAATGATTTATGGTATTTATACATGTTCAATAAATTCAAAATGATGTATATAAAGGAATACTGTTTAAAATTATGTATAAGGGAGGGGTTTATGAAGTCACCTGACCCTGCAGTGTCTAAAAGCTGAACATTGAGCACAGGTAATCAGATTTGCTTGTGGGTCTGGAGGTACACTTCAGGACGTTATTGAAGGTGCTCTGAGGAGTCAAGAAGCGAATATTTGCTGTACCAAATGGAAGATTAAGCTGCCAGATTATTCTGTTGTACTGAATGTGTCCTGATGTAAACAATTACTGAAGAAGAATTAATTAAAACTGGAACTTTAAAAAGAACTGGTGATGTATTTTGCTATTTGATTGCCCACTTACACCTGCACCCTACCACTGGACTCCCAGACAGCTAAAACACGCTAGCAAGACCTTGTCCTTAGGGGGCATGAGATGCTAGATCTGTTGTGGAGACAGGCCCTGGATGTGGACATCCACATGAGGGGTGGCCATCATAGGCAAACAGGTTAGGACCCTGCATGGCATACGTGTGACACACTTACATATGGATAGACCCATTCACTGCATTGTCCATTCTACTTAACAGTGTGGTTATATCATAATAACTTATCCACAGATGTACCTGACCTAGAAAGGACCACGGATGGGAGGGTCACCTCCCGCTGAACAGGAAGCACATCGGACAGTGGCAGACAGCAGGGATGCAACAAGTGGTGCTTCACCTGACCCATTCAGACAAGGTAAGTTATGTCTATGCTGCATGACCTACTGCACATACAGAACTCATATGGTAGATCATGCATGGTTAGCTGGGGTGACTAGCTTAAAGGACATGAACACTATGGGTAGGTTCCACACTTAGGTAAACAATGGAATGATAAAGACAGCCTGGAGGAGTATACTGATCACACACATATTGGCACAGTTGCAAATGTATGCCAACCATGTACAGCGGTGCATATTGACACATGTGTACAGTATGCAATATACGGATGCCCATCCCTAAGGCTCTTCATCCTTTGTTCACATTGTAGGTGGAGGACAACAGGATGAAAGACAGTGGAACTGCTAACAGAGATGGCTGAAATTGCCGACAGAGAGGTGAGTAAGCAGCCAGCTTAAACCCAAAGGTATATATTTATATTTTCTTGCCATACATAAAGTAGTAGTGTAAGCAGGTAGGTAGAAGAAAGAAATGTTTAGTCAGAGTTTTGGGGCACATTGAAAATGTTCATTAAAATTGTAACAGGTGGTGTGGGGAACCTAGCTCAGGAAACTAATTTTTGGGGTGCTAAAAATCCCTGTTAATCAGGTGTGTGATTGTGGAGAGGATCTGCCAGAGGCTTAGGAGAGACAGAAGATCGGGGACACCAAAGAAGTAAGAAGGGGAGATAAAAGGAGTAATACCCAGTGTGTCCCATCACAATTGTGTCCCATCGCTTGATTGGGACAGAGCAGGAGCGGAACATCTGCCTTGAAGGGTCTGTAGGGCTTCTGTGAATAGTCTGCAGTCTGCAGTATATTATGCAGGGGGGACACCAAACCAAGGTAAGGAGATAACACATTGCTGGATATTGTTGACAACAGCTAGTGGGAAAGTAACTACAGGCTGCAGCCATACTACAAGTGGGACAGGAGTAATACACACCCAGGATTAGGTAGTAACATAGTAGTTGACAGCAAAAAAGGACCGCCTGGCCCATCTAGTCTGCCCCTTTTTACTCTGCCTAATATAAGACCGCAGACCCTACATGGTCACTAGCCTCTGCCCTCCCGCCCTCTACCCTTACCAATGGTGACTCCATACCCTGTTCAGGCTCTGTGTTTCCTTCCCTACCAGTTTTGGTGATACCCATATGTCTATCCCATGCTTTCTTAAATCCAATAACTGTTTTAGCCCTCTCCACTTCTGCTGGGAGGCTGTGCCAGGGGTTCACCACCCTTTCCATAAAGAAGTACTTTCACCTGTTCCCTCTGATCCTACCCCCCCCATGACTTCATATTGTGCCCTCTAGTCCATGGATATCTTTTTCTTTGAAAGATGCTCCCTTCCTGAAACTTGTTTAGTCCCTTTAGGTATTTAAATGTTTCGATCATGTCCCCCCTCTCCCTCCTAATCTCCAGGGAGTATAGATCCAGATCCCTGAGCCTTTCTTCATAGGGCTTCTGATGCAGGCTCTGCACCACTTTGGTTGCCCTCCTTTGTACCTTCTCTATCCTGTCTATATCCCTATGGAGATGAGGCCTCCAGAACTGCACACCATTCTCAAGGTGGGGTCTCACCAGTGATTTATATAGGGGCATTATCACCTCCCTTTTCCTACTGGTTATATCCCTTCCTATACAGCCCAACATATGATTTGCCTTTCCTACTGCCTCATCACATTGTTTCACCACTTTTAGGTCATCTGATATGATAATCTCTAGATCACTCTCCTGACTTGTTAACCATGACTACTTCCCCCCAGTTCATACATGGCCCGTCAGTTTTTATGTCCTAAGTGCATGATTCTTCACTTCTTTGAGTTGATTCTCAATTGCCAAGTTTCTGACCACACCTCCAACCTCCCCAGGTCCTCCTTCATTGTTACCACCCCTCCCCCGGTGTGTCCATCCTATTACAGATTTTTGTGTCATCTGCAAATTGGCACACCTTCCCTTCCCTTCCAATCCATCTGCAATGTCACCAATGCAGATATTGAAGAGTACCGGACCCAATACCAACCCCTGTTGCACCCCACTTGTCACCCTGCCCTCCCCGAGTGAACCCCATTTACTACCACACTTTGGCTTCTACTGCTAATCCAGCTTTCCACCCATTTTGCTGTTTTAGGACCCACTCCAATACTGTTCTGTTTGTTCACTAGCCTCCTGTGTGGGATAGTGTTGAAAGCCTTGCTGAAGTCCAAATAGGCCACATCCACTGACCCACCCTGGTCCACCACCCTCGTCACCCAGTCAAAAAATTCTACTAAGTTTGTCTGGCAGGACCTCCCCGCTGTGAACCCATGTTGTCTTTGATCCTGGAGACCGCTGGCTGCAAGGTATTCACCAATTCTCTCTTTCGGGAGTGACTCCATTACCTTTCCTGCCACCAAGGTCAGGTTGACCGGTCAAGTAATTGCCTGCCTCTTCTCTACTACCACTCTTGTGGAGAGGTACCACATCTTCCCTCCTCCAGTCCTCTGGAACCTCCCCAGTGTCCAATGAAGGCTGAACAGTGATGCCAACGGTGCAGCCAGCACCTCCCTGAGCTCCCTTAGCACCCTAGAGTATACTGCATCTGGACCCATTGCCTTGTCTACCTTTAACCTGGACAGTTCTTTAAGGACCCTTTTTTCTGTGTACAGACTAGAGTCCATCCCCTGACCATGTACACCCTTTTTATTCAACACTGGACCCTTATCATCCCTGTCCTCCATGAAAATGGAAAAATATTAAGCGTTCAGTAAGTCTGCTTTCTGGTGAGCCCCCCTCTACTGGAACCCCTTCCCCTACTAGTCTGAACATCCCAATTTGGACTTCCTTTTCTCACTGATATATCTGAAGAATGATTTATTTCCTTCCTTTACTGGCGTGGCTATCCATTCCTCTGTATCCACCTTTGCCTTCTTAACTATCTGCCCTTCCACCCTCCATTTCTCCTTGTACTCTGTTCTGTCCTCCTCCTCCTTCTTCCTTCTGTGTACTTTTATTTTATGCCTCCTAAAGGCTATTTTTTTTTCCTTTACTGGTCTTGCTACCTCTCTAGAGAACTTTGCTGACCTGTCTTATGCATTGTTCTGTGGCTCTTTCATGTCCCCCTCTGATTGCAGCCCACTGCTCCTCCACTCCCCCCTGTTTCTGTATGCCTGCCAGGGCATCCAAGAGGACTTCCCTCATTTCATTAAAGTCTACATGTCTGAAGTCCATGACCCTTGTCCTTGATAGATACAGATACAGGTATGGGGGTTAAAAAACGAAACAGACACTCTAGCTAGGGCAGGGTAACAAATTAATTTCAGGGTAACAAAAGGGAGAGGTAGGAGTAGAACGGGAGTCAGAAAGGGGCAGAAGGGTACAGAGAAGTTTGAATAGACACTAGGCAAAGGAGGAAAGATCATGAGAGTGGTACAGTTCAATGGGTGTGAGGCCGCAGTCTTTCAAGACACCTTCTGGATACTGAGGTGCTGCTCCATTTCTACCCACCTCACTCAATTGTGGGCACAGGTTGCTGGACTCTGGGCCAAACTGGCAAGGGTACAGAGGACCTTCTGCTCCACCCAGGGGCCTCCAAGTCTACCACTGCTCCTCCAGTGGATTTATTTTTATATATGTATTTATTTCAAAGTTCAAAAATACACCTTTGAGCAGAAATGCTCATTTACAAAGGTTCTTCATCAGAATAACAATTTGTTTACACCACGTCAAAGACAGTATTAAAACTGATTAAAAAAGGCTGGACAATATTGATTAAGTGACATAACAAAACAGAATGAGTAACATAAGTACCATTTTGGCAATACAGGGTGAACAAAAGTTAACATTCAACAGGTCAAATAATACAAAGCATAACACAGGCACCAGGAGCTATACAAAGGTAGCAGCCCATCTGGGCATTGTCAAAGGTTAAGTCTGTGCATTTTTACTGCACACTGGAATGGAGAAGAGTCACATGCATGAGGAGACTGTGTGGTGGGTAAGATGCTGGCATCATGTGCATGTGTAAGAGGGGACCTTAGGAGGCAGAAGCACCATTATCAGATGGTGCAAGGGCTGGGTTGGGTAGGGGTGCAGTTGGCAAGTGACAGTGCATGGGATGGGGTTCCATTAGGAGAAGCAGCTATATTTGGAGCCAGGTAGGAGCAAATTTAGAATTTCCTATTTGAAAGGACCCAGCTTAGTTGGTGTCTTTTGTATTACCTGAAGTTCATTAAGCCAGCTTGGTGCCCTGATTGCAAAGGAGCATTTGGCTAGAGCTGTTCGGTTAAATGGAACAGCCAATGTACCGATAGTCATGCCTCTGGTTGGATAAGGATTTGGGGCAGGTTGTAGGAGACCTTGCAACCCAGTGGGGTCAGGCCCATGATGGTTTTCATGCCTAACAGGCTGGTTTGATATTTTATTCTGTCCTGTAGGGGAAGCTAGTTTGTGAGAGAGTAAAGAGCGCAGGTGTGCAGGAATTTATCAGCCCCAGTTACAGAGGCAGGCTTTGTTCAGGACTAACTGGACCCTATTTACCACAGTGTCTGTTGCACGCCCATAGTCTGTTAAGCCATAGTCAACTATGGGGAGGACGGAACTTGTAACTGCCACTTTTTTGGCTTCCAGGGTGAGGGTGTGCCTATGCCTATATAGTGCTCCTAGTCTCCTGTTAATGTTGCAGACAATTTGGTCGACATGTAGTGCAAATGTTAGAATCTGGTCGATGGTGACCCCGAGGTATTTGAAAGTGTCTAGCTGTTCTAGAGGGTCACCCTTACTGTTAAGGATGTTGAGCACTTGTACCTTAGTTCTCTTCTGTGTATTTGAGAAGGGCATTTTTTTGGTCTTGTAGTTGAGCACAAGCTTGTTCTGCTGGAACCAATTGTCAAGAGATGCAAAGTTGCACTGGAGGTCTTGAGTAAGTAAGTCCTGGCAGGGGTTACTTGCACTGATGACTACATCATCTGCATAAAGTAAGACATTGGAACTAGGGCAGGCTTCGGGAAGGTTATTGATGAAGAGGCTGAACAAAAGGGGCCCCAGGATGGAGCCTTGCAGCACACCCGATGTGACAGGCCTGGCATCAGTGAGCTCTGCATTTATCTTAACCTGTTGTGATCTGCCTGAGCGGTAGCTTTTAAACCACAGCATAGTGTCAACAGAGAGATCCAATGTGGGTAGCTTTGTTAGTAGTAGCGCATGGTTTACTAACTCAAAGACCTTGGTGAAGTCTATGTAGATAGAGCCCACCAGGCGTCCTTTGTCAAGAGCCTTGTGTAGTATGATTGTGTATTCGATCAGTGCAGTGGAGGTGCTGTGCATTTCATGGAAACTGTGTTGTTGTTCACATTGGACATTATGCTGGCTGAGGCATGAGATGAGTTGGTCAGATATAATGCTCTCGAGTGCTTTGGACAGTGGGGAGAGAATAGATACAGGCCTGTAGTTTGCAGCTAATGTGCAGTCTCCACTTTTATGGATGGGGGCAACCAGGGCACATTTCCATTCCTTGGGGAACTGTGAGAATCTGAGGGACAGGTTAAAAAGTTTAGTCAGCGGGATGGCGAGCTCATCCAGGACCAGGGCAACTAGTTTCATATCAAGTGAGTCACGTCCCATTCTTGTTTTCCCCAGTACTCGCTTAACATAGCAGATCTTGTCCTTTACCAAGACAGATCTGAAGTGTAATTGTGGCCTACATTGGTCTTTTTGGGTGTCATCACGGGATACAGTGGTGGCAGTGGATTTGTCTTCAGGGGGGAGGATGGCACTAAGGTCAGAGAAGGCTTTATTTAATGAATTGGCTATCTCAGTAGGGTCAAGTGTGATGCTTCCATTTGAGCTGAGCATTGTTGCTGACATTTTATCACCCCTACCCAGGAGATCCTTTAGCAATTCCCAGAATGCCTTCCCCTTTCCCCAGCAGCTAGTTTGCAACTCTTTATAAATGTTAGCCTTAGCCTGTCTCATATTTTTAGTGCACCTATTCTTAGCTGCCCTGTATTCCTGCCAGTGTGCCTGCATGCCAGATTCCTTGGCTTTGTGCCATAGGTTGTCCCTGTCCCACATTTGAGCAAGCAGTGATGGTGTAACACATGTGGCAGAGTCCCCTTGGATGGCCCGCTTCTTGAAAGGGTTAAATTTATCTGAAACAGTATTAAACACAGTTATGGAATGGTCAAGGGCTGCATCAATGTTGGTGGTGGAATCTAACTGGCTCCAGTTTAGTTGGGCCAAGTGCGCCTTGAATGCACTCAGTGCCCCTTTGCAGAGTACCTTATTGATTCCTGGGCAGAAGCAGATAAAATGGACTTTGGGAGGCTCTGGGAGGGTGGTGTTGATGGGAAGAGTGCACACTCTTCAACTTATACCACTGCAGAATTCTTTTGCTGTACTAGCAGGACAAGGCAGCTGAGAAGAGGCACCTGTCACAGTGGGAAGGGAGAATTGGGGGGGTCCTCAGAAGTGGAGGCCCCAATGAACAAGGAAGAGTCCCCCAGCTGAGGAGGAAGAAACTTCTGGTGGCTCTATTGTTAGGGGGATAGACTTGGGAGCAGAGGAGGCAGGGACAGGAAGGTGAAGTGCCTCAGAGGTACCGTGGCTTGTAGGGCTGGAGAGCATATCCAAAGGATCGCTAGGGAAGTAGGAAATGGAAGGGAGCTAGATGTCATTGCCCACTTGGGAACAATTGACTTGGGAAGGAACAGGGTGTGAGTAGTGTAGGATAACTTCAAGGAGTTGTGGAGGAACCTTAAACAGGTACATGCACAGTGGCTTTTTCCAAGATGTAACCAGTATATGGCCCATGAAATGTAAAACTACTCTGCACAAGGGCACTTCATGACCAGCTAGAGGCATGGTGCAAGAAGTAGGGTGTTGACTACATTGTGGACAGGGAGGCAGCCTGGGAGATATGGGCCTCCATAGAGGGGATGGCCTGCATCCTTCCAGGAAGAGGACTGCAGTCCTTGGTAGGAGATTTAAATGCTACTTGGATGAGCATTCAAATTAGCCGAGGGGCAGCAAAACAAAGAGAGGCAAAAATCACCCCCCTAATGACGGAGCAAAAGGGAGGAAAGGCCAGGGGAGAAAACTCCCCTAGGGCAGAGGTGCTGAATGACAGGGATGGTGACAAAACAGAAGAAGGGGGGAATGAAAATCAGGTAAGAGAGGGTAGAGGATTGAAGAAGACAAGGAATTAGGAAATTAAAGTGGTAAGAGGAAAGTCAGTGACAGCTTCAAGGAAAAACACAGTCAGATATAAGAGGGGGAAGCAGGGCAGTGGGGAAGGAAGATGTTGAGAGCCATGTTCGCCAATGCAAGTAGTCTTGGAAACAAAATTCCAGACATGGAAGCCATCATGGTTGAGACTGACTTGGATTTAGTGGCCATTACAAAGTTGTAGTGCACTGAGCACCACAACTGGGACATGGCCATACTGGGCTACTCTGTGTTCAGGAGAGACAGGGCAGGGAGGAGGGGTTGTTTTATATGTGAGGGAGGCAATCAAGGCCACGGAGGTACAGGAGTACCAGGAAGAGAAGGAACGGCTGAAGGTGCTGTGGGTCATCCTGGAGACAGACTCTAGGGCTGCTAACCATACTGGGGTAGTATACAGGCCTCCAGCAGAGGGAGAGGAGTTGAATACAGCACTTGAGGAAGCCATCATCAGAATAACAAGTAAGGGGGAGGAGCTACTAATTGATGACTTCAATCTGCCAGATGTGAAGTAGAGCCTTCCAGCTGCAGCTTTCACAAGGAGTATGGCAATCCTTGTCTCCCTACAAGGAGCTTTTCTCAGGTAGCTAATCAAAGAACCCACTAGGGCTGGAACAGTGCTGGACCTGATTTGTACAAACATGGACAACATTGCAGACGTCACAGAATGCAGTCCCTTGGGTACCATTAATCACTGTACAGTGTGGTTTAACATTAAGACAGGAGCAGAGGCAAACCAGATAAGGATGAGGGTCATGGACTTTAGGAGGGTGGGTTTTAAAGAAATGGGGGACTACCTCAGAAACTGCCTCTAAGGGGTGGTTGTAAGGGAAGAGTGGAGGCACAGTAGGTAAAAAAGAGAGGGTATAACTAAAGCAACTAATCTCTGCATGAAAGAAATAAGTAAAAGCAGAAGGAAAAAGAGACTGTTATGATTCTCTAAGGAAGTGATAAATATGGTAAAGGAAAAATGGGTGGCATTCAGGAGGTATAAGGAAACACAGAGGGGGTGGACAGGGAGTTATAACCAGTAAAGCAGAGGAAAGCAGGATAGGGAGTAAGGGCAACACAGATGCAGACGTGGGAAAGAATTGCCAAAGGGGTCATTGAGGGGGATAAGACTTTCTTCAGATACATAAGAGAGAAGAGGAAACCAAGAGGAGGGATAATGAGGATTAGAGGGGACGAAGGGAGGGGTAGACTGTCTTCACAGTGATGTGGGGGAAGGACCACAAAGGAGTAGAGTACTGTGGTGGAAGTCCATTTTCAGAAGTAAGAGTCTGCAAGGGACTTGCAGCTCTAAAGCTGGACAAACCTACTGTATGGGACTGGATGGAATACATCTGAGAGTTCTACAGGAACTCAGAGAGGTGCCAACTGCCCCACTGACAGCATTATTCAATAGCTCATGGAAGCAGGCATGGTTCCAAAGGACTGGAAAAGAGCTGAAGTGGTCCCTCTGCATAAGAGTGCCAGCAAGGAGAAGGCTAGTAACTATAGGCCAGTCAGTATTACAGCAGAGGTGGGGAAATTAATGGAAACCTTGCTAAAGAAAAGACTGTTTGAGTATTTTGAATCTAGTGGGCTGCAAGACCACAAGCTGGATGAATTAATTGGGGAGGAGTTCATCCCAAAGGAATCTGATGGATTTTTTTCACTGGGTGGAGTGGACGTGGTCCATCTGACTCAGTAAGGCCTTTGACACTGTGTCACACAAGAAGCTGATAAAGAAACTGAGCATCCATGGGGTGGGATCCGAAGTGTTGAATTAGGTTAGAAACTGGTTCACGGATAGGAAACAGAGGATGGTGGTAAATGGCACTCACTCAAATGAAGGACGAGTGACAAGCGATACAGAAAATCAGGAAGGGAGGAGGATAGGGAAGAATATCTACAAGAAGCAAAGGAAGTGACAGGGGGGTAAGGGTAGCCAAGGGGGCAAGAGAACTCAGGCTGGTGCAGGGCATAAAAAAGGGGGAAAAGACTTCTTTAGGTACATCAGGGAGAAAAGAAGCTGTAAGGACCAAATTGTAAGAATTAAGAAGGAGGGGGGATGGGTGGAAGAGTGGGGTGAAAAGACAGAAGTGCTCAATGACTACTTCCGTTCAGTCTTTACGAAAGAAATGGAGGGGGTGCTACCCACAGTAGGAGAGAGGATAGAAACAGATGGGAGGGGGATGATGAATGGAGAAATCACAGTGGGAAGGGTGCTGGAGGGGTTAAGGGCATTGAGGGTGGACAAGGCACCAGGACCAGATGGAGTATATCTCAGAGTGCTGAGGGAGCTGGCAGAGGTCCTGGCAGAACCCTTGGCAGAATTATTTTTTTCATCTCTAGACACAGGATACATACCCCATGACTGGAGACTGGCTCATGTGGTTCTCCTCCACAAGAGTGGACCCAAGGACGAACTGGGGAACTATAGGCCAGTAAGTCTAATGTCCAAAATGGGGAAGCTAATGGAGACCATCCTAAAGGAGAGGCTAGGGGCACTACTGGAGGTGAACAGGGTGCAGGACGGGAGGCAGCATGGCTTCCTCAAGGGTAGGTCATGCCAGACCAACCTGGTGGAATACTATGACTGGGTGACTAGGCTAACTGACAGGGGCCATGCAGTGAATGCCTTGTATCTAAACTTCAGTAAGGCCTTCTATTCAGTACCGCATGGGAGACTTAGAAGCAAGCTACAGGGCACAGGGGCAGGAGCAAAACTGGTGGTGTGGGTGGAGAACTGGCTAGGCAGAAGAGGTTGGTGGTAGATGGGGAATACTCATCCCCTAAGCCTATAACAAGTGGTGTTCCACAGGGGTCGGTGTTGGGCCCAATGCTGTTTGGCATATTTATTGCAGACTTCTCGGAGGGCATCAGCAGCAAAATCAGCCTATTTGCGGATGACACCAAGATGAGAGTGATGGTGAATGACCAGGTTGGGTGGCGGGGGCTACAGGAGGATCTGGCAAGGCTAGAGGCATGTTTTGACAGATGGCAGCTGGGGTTCAATGCAAAAAAATGCAAAGTACTGCACTTTGGAACAAATAATTTGAGGACAAGCTACCATCTGGAGGGGGTGCGGCTGGAGGTAACAGAAGAGAAGAAGGATCTGGGGGTGCTCATCAAGGGAGCAATGAACAGATCCATGCAATGCAGAAAGGCAGCAGCAATGGCCAACAAAATGCTGGGGTGCATTGCAAGGAGCATTACCTCGAGAAGAAGGGAGGTTATTCTGCTGTTATATAGATCGTTGGTTAGACCCCACCTGGAATACTGTATGCAGTACTGGCACCGGTACCTACAAAAGGACATTAGGCTGCTGGGGGGGGTGCAACATGGGGCATATGAGGTCAGACTACGAGAGTTAAACATGTACACACTGGAGGAGAGGAGGGACAAGAGGGACATGATTGAGACCTTCAAATACATGAAGGGATAATCAAAACAGACACAGAAGATCTGTTCAGGAGGAGGGTGGGGAGAGACACTAGGGGCCATGACATGGCATTGAAGAGGGGTAGATTCAGGAGGGAGGAGAAGAGACATTTCTTTACGGAGAGGGTGGTGGCAAAGTGGAATGCACTACTGGCTGAGGTGGTGGCATGTAACACAGTGGAATGCTTCAAGAAGGGGTGTGACAGGGCAAATGGGAGGGTAAAGGGAGGGAAGGGTAGGGGGTAGGGCAGCTGCTGAATAGGGAGTTAGCTGCAATCTCAAGCAGCCTAGATAGCTGGCAACTTTCGTATGTTCATATATTAGTAAGTGGGGTGCCAAAGGACTTAGTTCTGGGACCAGTCCTCCTCAATGTGTTCATAAGAGACATTGTTGAGAAACTGGAAAGGAAGGTGTGCCTTTTTGCAGATAATACCAAACTCTGCAATAGGGTGAACACTCTGGAGAGGTAGGAATAATGGGTAGTGATCTGGGGAAACTCAAGGAGTGGTCTAAAGCATGGCAGTTGGGGTTCAATGCCAAAAAGTGCAAGATCAAGAGTAGCTCTCCCTCCCCCCCCCCAGCTGCTGGAGGTCTGACTCTGAGCAAGGAAGAAGGAGACTACCAAAGAATACAGGAAGTTCCTGTCCCAGAACAGGAAGGGTAAGAGCTGTAAGGGCACATAGGCAGTAGGAAAGTAGGTGGAAAAATAAATAGAGGGAGGAGAAAGTAAGAATACAAAGCAACAGGAGGGGGCCACAAAATAAGACATGATGGGAGTGATGCAATGCAATGGCTGTGGGACAGCAGTCTTCCGGAAGATATTCTGAAGGCTGCAATGCTGCCCTATTTGCAGACACCTCTCTAGTCTGAGGGAGGATGTTGCCCATCTCCAGGCTGACCTGGCTAGGATTCATGAAACCTCCTCCCCCACCCTGGGACCACCAGGGCTACCGCCACTGCCTCAGAGGTTGCCAAGAAAGAAGAGCAGTTGGACCAAGGTGAGCTCAGGGAGGGTGAGGGTGGTGGAACAGAGGCACATCCCTCCAGTTTTACCTCTCCACAATTCATATGCCATTCTGGTGGAGAGTGGTTCCTCTATGGAGGCACCTGCAGTGGAGACCAAGGAGGATGCTGGGAACCTCCACAAAGGAGACCCACAGAAGGGTGGCACGGGACCCCACAGGGGAAGGAAACAACTCCTGGTGGGGGACTCAATCATTAGAGGGGTAGAACTGTGGGTGGATGGGACAGGGAGGTAAGGTGCCTGCCTGGCGCCATGGCTTGGAGGGACAGGGAGCAAATCCTCAGGATCGCAGGAGCAGTTGCATGGAGGAGGGAGCTAGATGTCATTGTCCACCTAGGAACAAATTACCTGATTGGGAATGGGATCAGAACAGTGCAAGAGGAGTTTGTGGAGTTGGGAAGGGGCCTTAGACAAGTAGCACATATGGTAACCTTCTCGGAAGTGCTGCCTGTCTATGGCAAGGGTGGTGCTAGGGTACTCCACACCATGAGATTCAATGAATGGTTGAAAAACTGGTGCGGAGCTCAGGGTTTTGGCTTCATTGGGGACTGGGGGTCCACCTGGAGGGATACAGGCCTATACTGGCGCGATGGTCTGCATCTGTTCGGGAGCGGAACCAGAATCCTAGGTGATAGGTTTAAATGCTTCATTGGCAAGCATTTAAACTAGCCAAGAGGGGGCACTGAAAAGGAGCAGGGAAATCCCAGCCTCCTCCCACAAAATAGGGAGCAGGATAGGGGTAAATGAAGAAAAAGGCAAAGGCAGTAAGGACAGAGATGGGGCTAAAAGAGGTAAGGCCATCAAAAAATGGAGGGTAATGAGTACCAATGCCCATAGTCTGGGCAACAAGCTCCCTGAACTGGTGGCCTTGATGGAAGAGGGATGCCTGGATATCATAGCAGTCACAGAAACACGGTACACAGAGAACCATGACTGGGATGTTAACATACCAGGGTACACAACCTACAGGAGAGACAGGAAGGGGAGAAGAGTGGGAGTAGTAGCTCTCTATGTAAGGGAAAGGATAAAAGCAACTGAACAAAAGAGTAAACAGGGAGGAGAGGAGGCACTGTGGGTCACCTTAGAGACTGGAAATGGCACCACAATCCGCACAGGGGTTGTATACAGACCCCATGTCAGGAGGAGGGAATGGACAAGGATATGATAGAAGGCATTCTTAGGATGGCAGAGAAAAGGGAGATATTGCTGATGGGAGACCTGAATATGCCAGATGTTAACTGGAGCACATTTGCCGCAGTCATATCCAAGAGCAGGGCCATTCTCGATGCCCTACAGGTGGCATGCCTCAGACAGCTAGTTTTGGAACCCACTCATGAGGGAGCAATCTTAGACCTCACACTCTCAAATGGGGACAGTGAGAGAATCTCAGCTCTAGAAGTGGGTAGCCTTTTGGAAACAAGTGACCACCAAACAGTGTGGTTCATGATAAACTCAGCTACAGAGTCAAGCCATACAAAAGTGAGGATACTGGACTTCAGGAGGGCTGACTTTGGCAAGATGGGAGAGTGCCTTAGAAAAGCACTAGCGAACAGGCTAGAAGGAGGGGTGGAGCAACAATGGGGAAACATCAAAACTGCCATCACAGAGGCAGTATAGCGCAGTGGTTTAAGGCTCTGAGCTGCAAATCTGGAGACCTGGGTTTGAATTACACAGCCCCCACTTGCATACTGTGTGACCCTGAGCAAGTCACTTAACTTCTCTGTGCTCCCAGGTTGCACCTGTAAACAAGCTTTCAGCTTAGTGTGTTTCACCTGGTTAAACAATTGGAAAAAACCAAGAACAAAAGAACAAGCCTTTGTGTGAAGCAAATAAACAAATCAAAACGAAAGAAAAAGCCACTATGGTTCTCAAAAGAGGTGGCGGGGAAGGTCAGGGAGAAAAAGATAGCATTCAGGAAGTATAAGGAAACACAGAAGAAGCAGGACAGAGAGTTGCACCAGTTAAGGCAGAAGGAAGCAGGGAGAGACGTCAGAATAGCAAAGGCCCAAACTGAGGAAAAGATAGCCAACTCGGTTAAGAAGGGGATAAAACCTTTTATAGGTACATCAGGGAGCATAGAAAGACAGAGGGAGGAATAGTGAGGCTGAATAGAATGGACAGTGGGTGGGCAGAGAGGGACAGTGAAAAAGAAGGGATACTGAATGTATAATTCTGCTCAGTATTCAAAAAAGAGAAGGAGGAGAAGTGCCTAATCCAATTAAAAGAAGCACTCTGGATAGGGGCGCCGATCCCAGTCCTTTCACAGAAGAAAGGGTTCTGAAAGAACACCTAAAACTGAAGGTGGACAAGGCAATGGGGCCTGATGGAATTCTCACCATAATTCTAACAGAATTAAGGGGAGAACTAGTGACACCACTGACTACCCTTTTTAACAAATCATGGGAGGATGGTGTGGTACCTGAGGACTGGAGGAAGGTGGATGTGATTCCCCTTCACAAAAGTAGGACCAAGACAGAGGCAGGAAACTACAGACCTGTCAGTTTGAACCCTGTGGTAGGGAAAGTGATGGAATCACTTCTGAAGGAAAGAATTGTTGAGTACCTGGAGGCCAGTGGGGCACAGGACCAAAGGCAGCATGGGTGCACAGTGGGAAGGTCATGTCAGATGAATCTAATTGATTTCTTTGACTGGGTGACCAAAGTAGTAGACCATGGAGTGATTGTGGACATGGCCTACCTACACTTTAGCAAGGCATTTGACACAGTCCCACACAAAAGATTAATAGTCAAATTAACCAGCCTGGGAGTGGATCCCAGTGTGGTACCCTGGGTAAAACATTGGCTGGACAACAGGACACAGAAGGTAATTGTAAATGGAGTCCACTCTGAAGAAAGAGGGGTTATTAGTGGAGTACTGCAGGGTTCAGTACTGGGTCCAGTCCTTTTTAATGTCTTTATAAGTGACATTGCAGAGGGACTGGAAGGAAAAGTATGCCTCTTTGCAGATGACACAAATGACAAAGGGTTGATACACAAGAAGGCGTGGAAAGGATGAGAAGGGACTTGGCAAGGTTGGAGGAATGATCAGAAGTATGGCAGCTTGGATTCCATGCAAAGAAGTGCAAAATAATGCACCTGGGAAACAAAAACCCAGGGGAAGATTACACAATGGTGGGCGAGGTAGCAACAACAACAAAAATGGAAAGGGACCTGGGGGTAATCATTTCAGATGACCTTAAGGTTAGCAAGCAATGTGAGAAGGCAGTAGGGAGGGCTGGGGGGATACTGGGATGTATAGGTAGAGGAAACACCAGCAGAAAACAGGAAGTTGTTATTCCTCTGTACAGACAGTTGGGTGAGACTCCATCCAGAGTACTGTGTCCAGTTTTGGAGACCCCATCTTCACAAGGACATAGACAGGATAGAGGCAGTCCAGAGGAGGGCAACTAAAATGGTGCAGGGTCTGCAAGAGAAGCCATACAAGGAGAGACTAAAGGAGCTTAATATGTATACCCTTGAGGAAAGGAGGGACAGGGGGGACATGATAGAAACTTTTAAGTACCTCAGTGGAATCAACAAAGTCCAAGAGGGTAGCATCTTCCAGAAAAAGAGATGTGCAAGAACAAGGGGACATCATTTGAAGATAGAGGGGGGGCAATGTGAGGAAGTATTTTTTCACAGAGAGGATGGTGAACAAATGGAACAGCCTTCCTGAGGAGGTTGTGGGGTCTAAAACTGTGGGAGAATTCAAGAATGCATGGGACAGACATAAGGCAATTTTTGTGGGGGGTAGGAAGAAATAGGCTGTTGGTTAACTAGGATCTGCAGCTTATCCTGTAGGTAGGGAAATGGGCAGACTAGGTGGGCCAAGCGGTCCTTATCTGCTGTCAAAGTCTATGTTTCTATGTAAACAGGGAGTAGAGGAGGCACTGTGGGTACCCTGGAGACAGGAAATGGCACCACAATCTGCACGGGGGTTGTATATGGACCCCCATCTCAGGGTGAGGCAATGGACAAGGAAATGATAGAAGGTATCCTTAGAATGGCAGAAAAAGGGGAGGTATTGTTGATGGGGGACCTGATTATGCCAGACATTAACTGGATCACCTTTGCTGCAGCCACATCCAAGAGCAGGGTCATTCTCGATGCCTTACAGGGGGCATGCCTCAGACAGCTAGTGTTGGAACACACTCGGGAGGGAGCAATCTTAGACCTGGTACTCTCAAACTGTGACGGAGAGAGGATCTCGGATTTAGAAGTGGGTAGCCATCTGGGAACAAGCGACCACCAAACAGTGTGGTTCATGATAAACACAGCCATAGAGTCAAGCCATACAAAAGCAAGATTATTGGACTTTAAGAGGGCTGACTTTAGGAAAATGGGAGAGTACCTCAGAAAAGCACTAGCAAATGGGCAAGAAGGAGAAGTGGAGGAACAATGGGGAAAAATCAAAACAGCCATCACAATGGCAACAAGTCTTTGTGTGAAGCAAATCAACAAAACAAAATGAAGGAAAAAAACACTATGGTTCTCAAAAAGGTGGCGGGGGAGGTTAGGGAGAAAAAGGTAGCATTCAGGAAGAATAAGAAAACACAGAAGAAGCAGGACACAGAACTGTACCAGTTAAAGCAGAAGGAAGCGGGGAAGGCAGTCAGAATAGCAAAGGCCCAAACTGAGGAAAAGATAGCCAACTCAGTTAAGAAGGGGGATAAAACCTTTTATAGGTACATTAGCGAGTGAAGAAAGACCAATGGAGGGATAGTGAGGCTTAATAAAGGGAAGGGGGCGGTGGGAAGAGGATGACAGTGAAAAAGCAGGGATAATGAATGAATACTTCTGCTCAGTGTTCCCAAAAGAGGAGAGGAGGTACCTAAACTAAAGAATAGAAGCACTCTGGATAGGGGGGTCAATATCGGTCCATTCACAGAAGAAAGGGTCCTGAAAGAGCTCCTAAAAGTCAGGGTGGACAAAGCAATTGGTCCTGATGGGATTCACCCCAAAATTCTAAAACTAAGGAGAGAACTAGTGACACCACTGACTACCCTTTTTAACAAACCATGGGAGGACAGTGTGGTACCTGAGGACTGGAGGAGGGCGGATGTGATTCCCCTTCACAGAAGTGGGACCAAGACAGAGGCAGGAAACTACAGACTTGTTAGCTTGACCTCAGTGGTAGGGAAAATGATGGAATCACTTCTGAAGGAAAGAATTGTTGAGTACCTGGAGGCCAGTGGGGCACAGGACCCAAGGCAGCATGGATTTTTTTTTTCATTAAATTCTCGGATTACAAATACCTTTGAGCAGAAACTGCTCGTTTACAAAGGTTCCACGTCAAAGGATGAGGGTCAACATACATACAGAGGTAGTAAAAGAATGCTCAGTAAACAACCAAAACAACTAAAAGAATAAAGAAAGATACTCAGTTATAACATACTTTGAGATAATATTCATAAAACGAGCAGCTTGAGTAGGCAGCTGGCTATGGTAGCAATAAGAGATAGAGGGCACCATAGGCAGTTAGCACTAGCCTGTATATTTTATAAACACATAGCATTGTGTATAAGAATCCGCTCCACTGACAGTCACAGCTCCTCTAAGGTTATTGTGGGTGGCCCTTAAAGGGCCTTTTGTTTTTTCTTCCACTTCTGATCGCCATTTCAGCAATTTTATCCCCCAAAGCCATACAGAGTCCTGCAGTGGGAAGGTCATGTCAGACGAATCAAATCAATTTCTTTGACTCTGTGACCAGAGTAGTTGACCAGAGAAGGGCTGTGGACATGGCCTACCTAGACTTTAGCAAGGCATTTGACACAGTCCCACACAAAAGATTAATAAACAAGTTAGCCAGCCTTGGAGTGGGTCCCAGGGTTGTAGCCTGGGTAAAACATTGGCTGGACAACAGGATGCAGAGGGTAATAGTAAATGGAGTCCACTCTGAAGAAAGGGGAGTTACTAGTGGAGTACCACAGGGTTCAGTACTGGGCCAGTACTCTTTAATGTCTTTATAGGTGACATTGCAGAGTGACTGGAAGGGGAAAATATGCCTCTTTGCAGATGACACAAAGATCTGCAACAGGGTTGATACACAAGAGGGGGGTGGAAAGGATGAGAAGGGACTTGGCAAGGTTGGAGGAATGGTCAAAAGTATGGTATCTTAGATTCAATGCAAAGAAGTGCAAAGTAATGCACCTGTGAAGCAAAAACCCAGGGGAAGAGTACACAATGTGGGGGGAGGCTTTAACAACAACAAAAATGGAAAGGAACCTGGGGGTAGTCATTTCAGATTACTTAAAGGTAGGCAAGCAATGTGAGAAGGCAGTAAGGAGGGCTGGGAGGATACTGGGATGCATAGGGAGAGGCATCACCAGTAGAAAATAGGAAGTTGTTATCCCTCTGTACAGATGGTTGGTGAGACCCCATCTGGAGTACTGCATGCAGTTCTGGAGACAGCATACACAGGACATAGACAGGATGGAGGCAGTCCAGAGGAGGGCAACTAAAATGGTGCAGAGTCTGCCCCAGAAGCCATATGAAGAGAGACTAAAAGAGTTTAATATGTATACCCTTGAGGAAAGGAGGGAGAGGGGGAACATAATAGAAACATGTAAGTACCTCAAGGGAATCAACAAAGTCCAAGAGGGTAGCATCTTCCAGAAAAAGAGATGTGCAAGAACAAGGGGGCACAATTTGAAGATAGAGGGGGGATGGCTCAGGGGCAATGTAAGGAAGTATTTTTTCACAGAGAAGGTCGTGGATGCATGAAACAGCCTTCCTGAGGAGGTTGTGGGGTAAAAACAGTGGGGGAATTCAAGAATGTATGGGACAAATATAAAGTAATTCTTGTGGGAGGTAGGAGCAAGTAGGCTGTTGGTTAACTAGGATCTGCAGCTTCTCCTGTAGATAGGAAAATGGGCAGACTGGGTGGGCCAAGCAGTTCTTATCTGCCATCAAAGTCTATGTTTCTAGGGCATAGGAACTCAGGCATTGAGTATAGGATGGGGGAAGATACTGACAATCACTAAATAGGAAAGGGACCCTAATGTGTTCATATCTGACAACCTCAAGGTGGCAGGGCAGTATGACAAAGCAGTGGATAAGGTTATGGGGATGCTGGGGTGTATAGGGAGGGGTAATCCAGCAAGAGGAGGGAGGTGGTGTTGCCACTGTATCACTTGCTGGTGAGACCCTCCCTAGAGTATTATGTCCAGTTCTGAAGGTTGCAGTTCAGAAAAGCCATAGTCATGGTGGAGGCAGTCTAGAGGAGGGCAACTAAAATTGTGCTGGGATTGGATGAGAAGCCCTACGAGGAGTGACTGAGGAATCTCAACATGTACATCCTGTAAGAGAGGAGAATGAGCGATGACATACTAAAGACCTTCCAAGTACCTCACAGGGGTGAACAAGGTACAAGAGGGAAGTCTCTTTCAAATAAAAAGGAGCACCAGGACCTGGGGTCATGTGATGAAGCAGGGGGGTGGAGTTTTAGGAGAAATGTGAGGAAATATTTTTTTACTGAAAGGGTGGTAATTGCCTGGAACAGACTGGCAGCAGATGTGGTAGAAATACAAACATAGAAACAGAATTTTTCAACAGATAAGTGCCACCTTTCCCACCTAGTCTGCCCATTTTTCCTTTCCTATAATGTCACTACAGACCTTACCAGATTTCCGGCTATCCCCCTTCCCACTTCCCTACCAAGATTCCCTTGTGCCTATCCCATGCATGCTTAAGCACACCACAGTTTTGCTCCCACTATCTCCACTGGAAGACTGTTCCAGGCATCCACCACTCTTTCAGTTAATAAGTACCTATTCACATCCTTCCAAAATTCCCCCCTTCCAGCTCCATTGCATGCTCTATTGTTCTTGTATACCTTGTCCTCTGAAAAGTATTCCCCTCCTGAGACTTATTCACCCCCTGAGGTATTAATATGTCTCTATCATGTCCCTTCTCTCTCTCCACTCTTCCAGTGTGTACATATTGAGATCTCTCTGTCTCTCCTCATAGGGCTTCTGATGCAGCCCCTGCACCATTTTAGTTGCCCTCCTCTGGAGATCCTCTGCCCTGTCTTTTGAGATGTGCTGTCCAGAACTGGACACAGTACTCTAGGTGGGGTCTCACCAATGATCTATACAGTGGTAACACCACCACCTCCCTCTTTCTGCTGGTGATACACCTCCCTATCCACCCCAGCATCCCACTGGCTCTACCTTCAGCCTTGTCACACTGCCTCGCTGCCTTAAGGTCAACCAATATTTATTTTAATCTTTGGTAACCGAGTAGGGCCCACTAGGCACAAGTGCCTGTTTTCAGGGGCGACCTGGGAGCACTGGGCAGTTAAGTGACTTGCTCAGAGTCACACAGTATGCAAGTGGAGGTTGTGAGAATCAGACTCAGGTCTGTTCTGCTGGATGTACCAAGCTCGTTCACACCTCGTTCCTCTAACCTCTAGGCTATACTGCCAACCCATATCCATGTATTCATATCTGACAGCTTCAATAATAAATATGAAATGAAATTAAACTTTAATTATATGATGCCTTTCTCAAACCAAGGTGCCTTCAATAATTTAAAAGCACTATACAATAAATAAGTGCAAATTCATAAATAATTTATACAACTCTAAATCTGAGCTCCGATTCACAATCATTAATTAAAATTGATCTTCAACCATAAATAGGTCTTTAGGGCCTTTTTAAACTCCTCCATGGTCGCACACTGATGGAGCGGCCAGGGTAGAGAATTCTAAAGGGTCGGAGCAGCAAACATAAAAGCACGAGCTCCTGATGATTTTAAAGAAACCCTCGGAATCTCTAGCAACTCCTTGTCCGCCGAGCAGAGAGATCGCCCGGGGCAGTAGGGAACCAAAATCTCTTTCAAGTAGTCCGGACCCAGTCCATGTAGGACTTTGTAGGTCAAAAGACCAACTCCACCATTGAATTGGCAGCCAGTGCAGATCGCGCAATACCAGCGAAATATAGCAGGTACGAGATGTACGTGTCAGTAATCGGGCCGCAGCGTTCTGCACCAGCTGTAAGCAGCGGATATCAACATCAAAAAAGCCCTAGATGAATGGAGTTGCAATAATCCAGGCATGAAATCACAAAAGAGTGGACCAATGTAGGAAAGTCAGCAGGCAGAACATGGTGCTTAATCCTGGCGATGTTCCTAAGATGGTAAAAGGAAAGTTTGACAACTGCCGACACTTGCGAACACAGTGTCAGTTCATTGTCAAAAATCACCCCCAGGTTCCGCACCCGTTCAGAGGTAGGGAGCTAGATACCTCCCAGAAATAAACCTGAGAATAAACCAGCTCCCATCCCCTCTACCCTATGACCTGGGTCCACAACCAACACCTCCGTCTTCTCCGAGTTCAACTTCAGCCAGCTTGAACTCATCCAGCATTAGATTTCGGTGAGGCAGCTATTAATAACCGAGAAAGCTCTAGCCTGGTCGGGAGCAAAAGACAGGTAGAACTGGGTATCATCTACATAGCAGTGAAACTTTAGCCCATACCTTCTTACAATGTCTCTGAGGGGCAGCATATACACTGCGAACAACATGGGGGACAACACCGAGCCCTGTGGTACCCCACATGACAGAGAGAGAGGGCAGGAAGAATTTAATCCAGACACCACTCTCTGAGTTCTGTCAGTGAGGAAAGATCTAAACCAGCTGAGGACTGTCCCTGACAGGCCACAGATAAACTCCAGGCATGCGAGAAGTACCCCATGGTCCACAGTGTCAAAAGCTAATGAGAGATCAAGAAGAACGAGAATGGAATGATTCTTCTGATCTCTAGCCATCAGGAGATAATTGGGCACCTGAACCAGCACTATCTCAGTACTATGTCTCTTTTGAAAACCAGACTGGAGGGGTTCATAGATGTCATGGATGGTTAGATGGTTCTCCAACTGTGCAGCCACCACTTCTCAATAATCTTCCCAACAAAGGGAAGATTAGAGATCGGCCTGTAGTTAGCATAGCAGTCGGGGTCCAAGGTAGCTTTCTTCAGGAGGGGTGTCACCACCACCGCCTTCAGGGACCTAGGAAACTCACCTGTATCCAAGAAGCACCAGACTATCCATGCTAGAACCGGGCCAATAGTCTCAAGACAACCCTTTATCAGGGAAATCGGGCTCGGGTCTAAACTACAGCACATAGGGCACATACTATGGACAATCCTCATGACATCGATAAACTCAGGCCGGTTGACGGAACTCCAGGAGAGACTGGAGAGAGCAACCAAACTCTGATCAAAAGGATCTCCCATAGAGGGAGCAGGTTGGAGTGCTGCTCTGATGTCGGTCACCTTATCTGCAAAGAAGCGAACAAGCTCATCACACTCTAATTGAGAAAAAGCTTTCCAAACCTGGAGACAGGCTGGGTTGCACAGTCTGTCAACAGTTCGAAAAAGCTGAGCTGGTTGGTTCTGAGCAGCCTCAATCTCTCTGGTCAGGAACTCTGCCTTCTTACAAGAGATTGTGGAGTGATAGAGTTGATAGTGTTCCATCAATCTAAGATGGTCGGCATCAAGGGCAGTTCTCCGCCAACAACGCTCTAATCTTCATCCTTGTCGCCGTATCTCCCTCAAGGTCTCATCAAACCATACAGACCGAGGTCAAAGGGGGAGACGATGAACACAGACAGGAGCAATTTGATCCAGAGCCGAGACGATGGCCCTATTATAGGCCAGCACCAAGGCATCAGGATCATTGCTCACTTCAGAAAACTCTGATAGGTTAAGCGCCGCTGCCAGGCCCAAAGAGCTAATATCTCGTAAAGAGCGGTACTTAACCATCTCCACAGGGGTAGGCCTACAAGGGGGGATGCAAAAACTGAAGCCCACAGTGTAGTGATTGGATCAACTGATGGGTTCCACCCCCACGTCAGTGGCCTCAAACCCCAGGAGGAAAACTAAGTCCAAGGAATGACCACTCTTATGCATGGCAGAAGTAACCACTTGTGTGAGACCCAAAGATGTCATTAATTGGAGGAAGTGTTGTCCAAACTGCGAATATTCATCATCGATCCAGGCATTGAAGTCACCCAGGACCATCAGCCTGGGAGACTCAAATGCCATGTCAATGATGAAGTCGGCTACTTCCTGTAGAAAACGTTTCTCATCCCCTGGTGGACTGTAGATGAGAACAATTCTACAACCCACACCTGCTACAACGGTACATTCAAAGGACTCAGCCTCCTCAACTGGTACATTTGTGAGTCCCAGTTCAGTCTTGAAACAGACCGCAACCCTTCCCCCACCACGGTCCAACCTCACTCAGGCAGTGTAACACAGAGTACCCAGCTGGAATTGCTGCCTCCAATACTGGACCGCCATTACCATCCAGCCAGGTCTCGGTAATGCAAGCCAGATCCACGAACTCCACAAGATTTGCAATAACTTCAGTCTTGTTCCTAATGGATCTGGCATTGCATAACACCTCTCGGGTTGGACGGGTCACTGAAGTGGAACAAACCACTTGCCCAACACCATTAATAGTAGAGGTGCCCTTGGATATGGGAACCAGACAAGGAGAACCTCGCTCTAGAATCCATTTCGCTCCAGGGCGTTTTCTGGTCTCTACAACCCCAATCCAATGTTCCCGCTCATTCGGCCTCCACTGTCCACACCCACCAAAACTCCTCCTCCCCTTCTGTACAATCCCCAGTGCTCTACAGTGCTGGTAAGTTGACAACTGTAATGGCACAGGGGAGAAAGGGCGGCGGGCACAGAGAGTGGAGGACGAATAGTACACGACCGTGGTGGCAGACCCTCTACACATGATAAAACCAAAGCCAAAACAATAACCAAAAATAAAATCAATCAAAAATAAAAAATATCCAAATAAATAAAATCCAAAATCAAAAATCCAGAGGCTCTCACCCTCCCTTAAGTTCTAAAACAAATCATAAATACAAATCACATAATAATCTCTATGAGTCAGTGTCAGAGGGCAAACAGCAACTTTCCACAGAGAAACCTAGAATCCTGATAACGGCAGGAGGGGCTCTCACCCCCTCTTAATCCAACTATCAAAAGTTCCTCCAGATAAAATTCGGGCAAACAGCAGAAGGGGCTCTCACCCCCTCTTAATCCAATCACCGAAAAGTTCCTTCGGAAAAACCAAATCTTTTCCAATAAGCTGTACTCTCAGGACCCAGGCCTAGACACCGAAGCTAAGATCGGGCCGAAGGGCTGTAATCTGAAATAGGGCCCTGAGATGGCAGCAATAGCTCCCACCACAGAGATACCATAGGAACCCCAAGGGAAATCCACACCACCATTAACCCCCAGAGTTCCCTCAGAACAACCCAAACACAGCCACAATCCCACACCCAGGAGCCAAGGCCCAAAAAGAGAATGCAAATCCCCACCTTCACAGGAGAGGAAACCCACAGAAAGAACAGGCCGCTCTAGGAGGGGAACCTGTAATCCCGGCCACCCACCAGCCACTGGGATCCCCCAACCAACAATCACAGGAGAGAGCGACCCTCCGGCCAAAATCCCTGTGATTCCTCCCCAAACGGCCCCAAAACCCTTATGAGTCACCCACACCAGGGAAGGGGAAGCAAATATGATTGCTACAAGGTCCCTTTGCTGTCTTGTGACCGTGAATACCTCTTCCTCCATTTTGTACTTCACCTCTGGGTTTCAGTGGCCTAGGTGCATGATCTGGCACTTTTTCACATGAAACCAAGCTGCCATACCCTTGACCACTCTTTGAGTTTTCACAGGTCTCTGCACATTCTCAGCACCCCACTCTGGAGAGTATACCCTATTGCAGATTTTAGTGTAATCTGCAAAGAAGGGGAAGGGAAGGGAGAAAGGGGAAATTGTTTAACCAGGAAAGGCACACTAAGCCGAAGCTTGTTTCCAGGTGTAACCTGGGAGCACAGGGATGCTAAGTGACTTGTTCAGGGTCACACAGTATGCAAGTAAGGGCTGTGGGATTCAAACCCAGATTTCCAGGTTTGCAGCTCAGTGCCCTAAACAACAGCGCTATACTGCCTCCAGACATATCTTCCCTTCCAGCTCTTCTGCAATGTCACTTATAAATTTATTTATTTCAAAGTTTCACCAGGAAAGACATACTGAACTAACAAGAGCTTGTTTCCAGATGCGTCCTGGGGGGAAGGGAAAGGGGAAGACACTTGAAAATACATAGAGTCGAAAACAACGTAATATAATTGTAAACAGCAGAGAAATACGAAAGCAACTATATACAGTAAATTGTGTATATGGATTTAACCCATGTGTAACCCCCCTACAAATGGGGGTTCCCGAAAAGTCTTCCTCGAGCTTTCCTAAATGTTCACTGCCAGGCTGGTGTCCTGTGTTTTAGCAGTTTAAATGTGATTGCCAGAGAGTGCCTGTATAGCCTCTGTGCACTGTCTCTTTAAGAGTTGCCTGGATTGCAGTCATAAGTAATCTGAGAGGGAGCTCTGTTGAAAGATGTAACTATTTGCTGAAAATCATTTAGAGTGATAATGATAATGTAGTTTGTCTAACCTGCCTTCTTTGCAGCAAGGACTGTTTTGTTTATCTCCACTATCTTGGTCCTGGACTGCTAATTGGACCAATCAGTACTGGTGGGACCTAAAATGGAGCCAGACTACAGGAGCTGTCTGGAGTCAAAATCTGTAGGAATTGTAGTTTTGGGCTTTTGGTGCCTTTTTGCACCTGAAGGGGGAGCCTTGTTGTGACTGACAGACAGATCAGCCAAAAGAGCCTTTTGGATTCTGGGGAAAAGTCCCGGGTTTGCTGGCAGTTGAGTCAGATCTAAGTTGGGAGCTGAAGAAGCAACAGCTTGAGACAGTCAAGCAGCTGTCTGAGTAGTTTCACATGGGAGAACTGTGGAAAGGCCTGAGTTGTGGCCTGCATGTCTATCTGCTGCCCCTGGTAGGAAGAGAAGAGAATTATTTCGGACTAAATCCAAGTTTGTGAGAACGAAGTAAGTCACTGATTTTTTACCAGGCTAATACCTGAAGAAGACCAAAGATTTTGCTGAATGCGATCAGCCTGTCAAGATTTCCAGCTGCTTTTGAATCCCCGGTTTGTCCAGAGACTTTGCGATCGTGACTGGAGGGCGGTTTGCCTGGTACAGTAGAATTTCCTTACATGTAAATGTGCTGTGTATTGAAAGTGGGTTGTGATTTGGTTCCCCACTGTGTGAACTGTGTTCTGCTTGCTGGTACCGTAGAATCCTTTACATGTAAATGTCCTGCGTGTTGAAAGTGGGTCATGATTTGGTTCCACACTGTGTAAACTGTGTTCTGCTTGCAGGAAGCTTTATACAGCCTAATCAGACTGAATCCGCGTTCATCTCCATTCGGCCTGGGCCATGTCACGCTGGCCCTGCCAGACTACCCCACTGCACCAAGAAAGCCACCGACGACAGACTTGCCTGGGAATCAGCCCCTTACTCCAAGCTTGAACAGGAATGACGCTGCAGCGATTCACGTGGGCCCTGCTTCTCCTGGCACTCCAGATTAACCACCTACTGTCTCAATTTTCATCCAGCCAGTGTCCAGTCTTAGGTATCATGAGTAATTATCAGGGTAGCTCCTGCAACAACAGCCTAATCTAAAAGTGTGTCATCTGATTGTCTTGTTGTTTTCTTTTCACAAACGGAGCCCTCCCACTCTTGATTACAAATAGTGTGTGTTGTGCATGTTATTTTTCTTCCATCACAGGGCCCCAACCAGCTGCAATGTTCCTGGCTAGCCCACCGTTGTCCATCTGGGTACCCAGGGTGTGTGACTGTGTATGGACCCCGAAGTGCATGCATAACTGTTTGATTGATACAGCCTTTAAGCAAATTAACCTGATTATGCCCCTCCCTTGTTCAAGTCCCTTAAATAAATCAGATCTAACTCTTTTTTGCATTTGCCCTGACTGTGGTTCCAGTTTGTGCAAGAGTACTGTACTGCTGTTATTTGCTGTGTATGACCTTGTTAGGGGTCCCCAGGGCCGAGCCAGAGGAAAGCCCTGGTGGTAAGTGCAAACAGTGTGGGTACTTGCGTGGTGTATCAGGGGTATTGTAAAGTGATTATTGTGTATTGTTCCAGCCACTAGTAAGGAAAGAGGATTACAGTGTCCCGGAGGGCTGTGCCCAGGTTAGCTTGACCACTACCAACCCTGACCTCCGGGTGGAGGCACCCGTTTCAGAACTCAGGCCCCTTAAACTGCTACTAGCCAAGCAGGTAGGGGTAGTAGCCCTTGGGATAGTGCCACTTAGAGGTTACACATGCAAATGAATAAATAATCAAACAGTGTGAGAACTCGTAAACCATACACCACTGCATTGAAAATTATAGCTGCAAGTCGAATGCATGCCAGCACTAGCTAGTAGTAGAACAATACATGTTATAGTGGTGGGGAGGGAGAAAGCAGGCTTGAGGGGGAACTTAGAAAAGGAGTTATGGTCAAGGACTAAAACAGGAGGTCTTGGCGTAGGAAGGAAGAGATAGATGAGCAGAAGGATTAGGAGTAAGGATAGGGTTACGAGAGCAGGTGGAGGAGGAAAGGAGAGGAGAAGGGGGTGGAGTAGGGAAAGGTGGGTAGAGAGGAGGGGGGTAGGGTGAGATTGTAGAGGGAATTGGATAGGGTTGTGAAAGGAGAGGAGGAGGAATGGAAGGGGGTGGTATAGAGAAAGGAAGAATGGTAAGAGGTGGGGGAGAAGAGAGATTGGATATAGGGGAGAAATTTCATGAGGTTACAGGTTACAGTTGCAGGTGTGGGAGGAGAGGTTACGCAGGAGGGAGGATAGAGAGTAGGGAGAGGTGGCTGAATGGATTGAGAGAGGGATAGAGTTCAGGAGCTTAGGGAAGAGGTAGGAGAAGGCAGACTGGCCAGCAGCA
Organism: Neoceratodus forsteri; assembly: GCA_016271365.2. Taxonomy (NCBI): domain Eukaryota; kingdom Metazoa; phylum Chordata; order Ceratodontiformes; family Ceratodontidae; genus Neoceratodus; species Neoceratodus forsteri. The sequence continues at coordinate 830,296,574 of CM057452.1, forward strand.
GAAGATCTAGTGGGGAGTGTAAGGGAGCGGGAGTGGGAGCTGTGGAGGGCATAGGAGTTGGGGCGAGACAGGGAGAGGGTAGGAGACAGGTAGGAAGGGAGGGAGCCAAACCAATACTTGCCAATAAATTAGAAGCAGTATGCCATATGCCTAGCTTCAAGACAGGGAAAGAAGAGGGACATATAAAGAGTACAGTGATGAGTACATGTAGGGCTGTCTAAAGCAAAGCAACAGAATGAGTTAAAGGGAGAGCCCAGTCTGAAAAGGGTAGATTTAGGGGCAGAGCTGAAGACTATGTTGCCATAATTGAATATGGGGAGGATCATTTTCTGTACGACAGCTCTATGGGCCGGAAGCGGGATGCAGCTGTGGTTGCGGTACAATGCTCCCAATTTAGGGTGGAGTCTTTTACATATGGCATTATTGTGTTAAAAGAAGTGTTCATAAAGACATTAAGCTGTATTTGTTTCCCCTTAGAGTGAGTGCCATTTACCACCACCCTCTGTCACCTATCCGTCTACCAGTTCTGTACCTAGCTCACCACCTTGTGTTTAACCCCCAAACTGCCCAGTTTACTTATAAGCCTACTATTTGGTATGGTGTCGAAAGCCTTGCTGAAATCTAAGTAGGCCATGTCCACCACCCTATAATGATCTATTTCTCTGGTCACCCAGTCGAAGAAATGGATTAGGTTTGTCTGGTATGACCTCCCCCATAAATCAGTGCTGCCTCGGTTCTTGTAACCCACTAGATCCAAGATACTCCACAAGCCTTTCCTTTAAAAGTGCCTCCATTAACTTCCCCACCACTGATGTCAGACTCACTGGCCTATAGTTGCCAGTCTACAGTTGCTAGCCTCCTCCCTGCTGCCACTTTTATGAAGCAGGACTACAGCTGGTCTCCTCCAGCCCTCTGAAACCACTCTTGTTTCCAGTGAGTCATTGAATGGGGCTTTCAGATGTGCAGCCAGCACCTCCCTGAACTCCCTCAGTATCCCTTGGGTGTACCCCATCTGGCCCCATAGCTTTGTTCACTTTCAGATTCACACATCTTTTCAGGACTCTCTCTCCTCTGTGAATGGACTTGTGTCTACCTCCCTCCCCCCAGTGTCCCTGCTGCTTTCTTGTGGTCCATTCTCCTCCCCTTCCACTGTCAAGACTGAACGGAAGTATCTGTTCAGGATAGCTGCTTTTCATGTTTGCCATGCACTTGCATGCAGAAAGCAAACATCTTCCTATGATAGTGATTTTTGATACTGTCCCTCCAATGCAGAGCATGGTTTAATGGGCAAGTCCGTAGCAGACCAATTATCAGCCAGTCTAATTATGACAGTTTTAGCTTGGTGGGTGAAAACTGCATGGACTTCAAAACAAAAAGCCAACTCAATCATGGGTTTATGGTTTCCTCTGATGTAGTTACATAGCATGTTGACCTCTGCTTATCAGACTGGCTAAGGTATTCCAAGCATCCAGCAGCACAGTTACAGACAGCAGCTGTTAAATGTAATGTGTGTATCTCTCTCTCTCTCTCTCTCTCTCTCTCTCTCTCTCTCTCTCTCACCATTGGCAAATGGTATCTACTCACTTGTAAAGGTGATTATCCCTGCATCCTTTATGTTTTTACATGCCTCAGTAACATCCATGCTATATATTTATATTTGTAACAGCATTTATGCACTTCCAAGTTGTAGCTAGTAGCATGCAGTATCCCTTTATTTTATAGTTGCTGCACTATAAACACAGTTTAAGTTTCAAGCAGCCAGCCTTATGTCTGCAATGATCCATGCAGGGGTCAGATTAAGTTGTGTTGCTACTAGCCAGCAGGGTAGAGACTTGCAAAATTCACTAGCCCCACAGACTTTTCTACTGGGCCAGCTGATCTATTTATTGAAATATTACCTTTTCCAGTACAAGCTTTCCTGGCTACTTAAAAAGATTTTTGACTATCCCAAAAGAAAATATAATAGTATTTGGCTAGTGACTGGTGCCAGTTTCGAACCTGTCCATGAACACAACAGTTGACATTACAGGAACGGACAGCCAAGACTATCCTTCCAGTACCTACACACATACACACAAACACACACACACACACCATAGCAAAGATCCAGCACTGACAAATGCTGGTTCCTAATACTCCTCTGCACAATCCTTCCTGCCCTTTTTAACCTCATAATCCCTCCCCTTGTCTTCCTCCACAAGCCTTTCCTATAAAAGTGTCTCCATTAAGTTCCTAATCACTGATGTCAGACTGACCAGCCTATAGGTGTCATCCTCCTCCCTGCTGCCACTTTTATGAAGCAAGACTACATCTGCCTCCTCCAGTCCTCTGAAACTAGTCCTATTTCCAGTGAATCATTGAGTAGAGCTGTCAGAGGTGCAGTAAGTACCTCCCTGAGCTCCCTCAACACCCTTGGGTGTACCCCGTCCAGCCTCATAGCTTTGTCGATTTTTAGATTAACAAATCGTTTCAGGACTCTCTCCTCTGTGAATGGACTTGTGTCTCCTTCCCTCCCTCCCTCCCCCAATATTTCTACTGCTTGTATATAGTTCATCTCCCTCCCCTTCCACTGTGAAGACTGAACAGAAGTATCTATTCATGATATCTGCTTTTTTCTGATCCTCCTCTGTAGAGTTCCCACTGCTCTTCTTAATCTCACAATCCCTCCCCTTGTCTTCCTCATTTCACTTATGTACGGTACCTACTGTAGTTTACTTACAGAGTTTTATGTACTATTAATTGTTGTATGAATTTTTCATAATGATCCTAGTCCACTGTGTAATGGCACCCCAAGCCTCTGGGTAAGGTTGACAGTTAAAAACAAAGATGACTACTACTACCTAAAACAGGTCTTCTCCCCCTTAGTGACTCTTTTGGCTATGCTTTCCTCAGTCTGCACCTTTGCACCCCTCACCGCTTTCTCTGCTTCCCTCTGCTTTTCCTGGTACATCTCCTTATCATCTTCCCTCTGCGTCCCTTTGTACCTCCTAAATTTGATTCCTTAGACCTCAAATTAGTTGCCCTTACCATTGAAGAAATACTTATGCCCACTGAAAAGATTCTAAACCTCTCACTGAGACTGGCACAATTCCCCCAAATCTGGAAGTCAGCCCTGATTACCCCTTTTCACAAAAGTGGAGACTGCACTAAACAATCAAACTATAGACCTATCTCTATACTTCCACCTCTGTCTAAGGCACTTGAGCACATAGTTGCGGATCAGCTGGTGGAGTATATGGAAAAATACTCGATCCAGTGCCTGCAGCAGCATGGATTCAGAAAGTGATAAAGCACTACCACAGCACTGCTAGAATTCACTGGTTTCATTCACCAATCTCTGGATCAAGGTAGATTGGTGGATGCGGCCTTCATAGACCTCACAAAGGCCTTTGATACAGTGAACCACGCTCTACTTCTCAAGCAACTGTCCTCAATTGGCCTCTCAGCAGATACTGTGTCCTGGTTCAAAAGCTATCTTGTAGGCCACTCTCAACAGGTGAAGATAGCTAATGTCACCCTCTGACCATCAACATGTCCGCTCTGGAGTACCACAAGTTTCCATACTGGGTCCACTTCTCTTTAGCATCTTTCTTAACAATCTACTTTGCTCCTGTCACCAGCAGATCCTCCTCCATGCGGATGACACGGTCATATACACTAGCAACACTGACAATGAACCACTGGAAAACCAACTTCAACTCAGCTTTGCGGAAGTGGACGACTGGTTCAGGAAACACAAGCTGATTCTGAACTACAAAAAGACGAAAGTCATGTTGTTCAGCGGTGCTCACAGCAAACACAGATCCAGTACCCTAACCATCAGGAACTCCTCTGACATCCTGCTTGAACAAATTCAACATTTCAAGTATCTAGGGGTAACTGTGGATAGCTCACTATCATATGCCCAGCATGTTGAGAATGTTGCCAGGTCTGCCAGTATCAAGACAGGGTTACTACATAGACATAAACACAATCTAATGCCTGAAGCCCTTATACTAGCTATGTATAGCTCCCTAGTATCCATTGTTGACTATGGTCTGGTTTTCTACAGCTCAGCTTCCACTGCTACTCTCCTCAGAATATGAGTGGCACTCAATAAAGCATGCCAACTTCTTACCGGAGCAGCACGCCTTGCCCACACATGTGAACTGCATGTGCAAACAGGTTGGCTTCAGCTAAATGGGAGCATTCACTATCAAACCTGCTTGCTAACTAAAAAGGCACTTCTCGGGCTCCTGCCTTCTGGTGTAACAAACTTACTCAACCCCTCTTGCAGCTCCCAGCACACACGTAGCTCAGTCAAAAAACTCTTCTCTGTCCCATGATGCCAGACTACACAAGGGCAACAATCATTTGCATATAGAGCACCACTATGGTTTGATGCGTTGCCCAGTGATATCTCTTCCTTAATAAAATTAAGACCATTTAAAGGCACTCTTCATCAGCATCTTATAGCTAACAGTTCCTGTGACTGTTTCAACTGACATGGTACTACTTCAGCAGTATTGACACATCCTTGTGTACCTACATCTCCCCCTTTCTCTGCGAATGACCACTTTCACCCTGATTGCTCTGCCCTAATTCCTGCCTCCTTCCCTGATCCTTCTTTCACCTCACCCCTCTCACCCTCCACCTTCTTTCCACTGTTTATCTTCACTTACCTGAACTTTTGTTCACTCAAATCTACCTATACCTATTTGACAAAGCACCTTGGGATGCCTCCTTTTATTAGGTTATTTTTGATTTCCTACCAATTCATTGTTTTAATTTTAGTTACAATGTTAATATCATATTGTCATTTTAAATACTTTCTTGTCAAAATTTTACGTAATGCCATCCGTTTTATGTCTGTCACCCTTCCCACTGACATGGAACCTTTGTAAAAGAACTGCTATGTGCGCAAAGGTATTGTAATTCGAGAATGAATAAATAAAAATAAAATAAATGCTACCCTTTTTGCCTTGTCTTTTGCGGCCAATTCCCTTGAGAACTATACCAGTCTCCCTTGTTTTCCTCCTATTTTTGCTCACTTCTTTTTCACAGAGACTTGTTATCTTCACTACTTCATCCCTTAATTTGGATCACTGTCCCTCCACCCCACCCAGGCCACCCCCCCTCCCGCTAGGTTGTCTCTGAGGAATTCACTCTTTTTTTTCTAAATCTGCCCTCCTGAATTCCAGGACCCTCATCTATGTGTGGTTTGCTTCTGTTGCTGTCCTTATGCTGAACCACACTATATGGTGATCGCTGGTCCCCAGGTGGCCTCCCACCTTGATGTCCACAATTCTAAGCAGCCAGTTGTAAGTACCAGATTCAGTACTGCTCCATCATGAGTGGGCTCCCTGACTAGTTGCCTGAGAAATACCCCCTGCAGGGAGTCTAGGATGTCCCTGCTTCTAGCTTAGGCTCTGACTGGGAGGCTCCAATCTATATCTGGCAGACTGAAGTCCCCCACCAGCATCACCTCCCTGTTTTCTGACATTGTGCTGATGGCTTCCTTCAGTGTCTTATCCTGTTCCTCCTCCTGTACTGGAGGTCAGTATATCACCCCAGTATGAATAGTGACTCCGGCTCCTGTCCCTGAAGTGACCTACAGTGCATCCATCCCCTCCTTTCCCCCTGGTTTCCTTGTGTTACTGTCACTTTGATACCCAACTTTACATACAGCACAACCCTTCCTCCCTTATTCTCAGCCCTATCTTTCCTGAACTGAGTATAGCCTGGTATGGCCATGTCCCAGTTGTGGTTGCCTGTGCACCATGACACAGTTATGGCCACAATACCCAGGTCTGCCTCCATCATGGCGGCTCTTGGTCTGTAATTTTATTTCCCAAACTCCCTGCATTTGTACACATGGCCCTCCACACCTTGCTCCCACTCTGCCTGCAACCCCTCCTTCCTTCCCTTTTGTTCTACCTCCTTTTCCCCTGTCTTTCTGCAACTTTTGTTTCTGTATCCCTTGTTCTCTACTTCAGCGCTGTACTCTTTATCCTGCTCCCACCTTCGCCCTCAGCTAGTTTAAACATTCATCAAAGTAACATTTCAACCATCCACTGAGGACTGCAGTTCCCATCCCAGATTGATGCAGGCCATCACTTTTGCATAGGCCCATATCCCTCCAGTTTGGCCCCCTAGTCCACAATGTAGCTGAATTCCTTTTCTCTGCACCATTCCTTCTACCACAAGTTGAAGCTCCTGGTACAGAGTACCCCCCCCCCATTGTAGACAGGTGGAACTTTAGTGCTATTTACCTCAGACCCCTCTCCAGTTCCCTGAACTCTCCTGCACAATCCCAGCCCTGTCCCTTGCTAGGTCATTAGTCCTCAGGTCAACAATGACATCCAGCCCCTCCACCCTGCTGCTGTAGTGACCCTTAGGATCTGCATCCCATCCGTTCAAGTCATGATGCCATGTAGGCATCTTAACTCCCTCTCCCCCTTCCTGTTCCTAAGTCTACCCCTACAACAATTGAGTCTCCCATCAGAAGCTACTTCCTCCTCTGCTGGGATCCTCTACCTCCCACATTAGAGCATCCCCTATGGAAGACCCCCACATCCTCACTTGCCACTGCTATGGGTGCCTCCTCCCAGCAGTCCCATCTCACCAGAATGGCAAAGGAATTTTGTAGTGGCACTGGCTGAGGAATGTGTCCCTAACCTGCCACCCCCACCCTCCCAGATCCCACCACAGTCCAGCCAGCCCTCCTTCTCCAAGGCAACCTCTGAGGCAACAGTGGTAGACTCAGTGGCCTCTGGGTAGGGGAAGAGGTCCTCTGGATCCTAGCTAGCTCAGACCAGAGACCAGCGACCTCTGCCCTCAACCCAGAGATGTGCATGTAGATTAATCAGCACCTCAGTGTCCAGAACATCTTCTGGAAAATTGCAGCTCCTCATCCATTGCACTGCACGGGTGGAGGCATAAACAGTTTTGGGGGGGTTGCAAGCATAGTTGGGATAGACATAAGGGTGTCTTAGAAACAGACTGGGAGGTGGGAGGGTCTCTGGAGACCAGTTAGGTTCTGCAGAGACAGATTAGTAAGGACATTTCTGGGCAGACTGTGTAGGCCAAATGGTCCTTTTCTGCTGAAAAATAATTATGCTTCTATGTTTCTAGAGACAGGCATGTATGCAGGCCCTAGAGAGGATCCTAAGGAAACACAAGCTGGTAGCCTTTGTAAAAATTAAATAACAGTGACTGCTGGCTACAAAGACAGGTACAAGCAAATCACTTCAAACTGGCTCAAAATACTAACAAGCAGGCCAGTAGGGCACACTGCCAAAGTGAGCCATAGTATCACAGCACAGGGGCAGCATATGCAATCCTCCCATCTTTGGTGCTAGAGGACAGTACTGGTGAGCAGAAGGAGAGACTGATGAATGTTGTGGATACCAGGAGGAAGGAGAGGCTGCATCCACAACTAAGGTGAAGGAGGCCTAGGCACTAGGGTAGGAGGTGGGCACTGTGGGGCAGGGGCAGCTCTACAGAAGGGCACACCAGGGCATGTGCCCTGGTTTGAAAATAAATTCTGAACCCTGGTCAGTGTCTCAACTGGTGCAGAGCTACCTCCATAGCACCAATATATAGCTGCTGTGGCAGCCAGCTGTTGTGCCCTCCTGTGCCCTGGTAACCAAAAGATTCTGGAGCCACCTTTGGGGAGGAGGCTAGTGTTGCTGGGGAAGAGGAGGAGGAGGAGGAGGCTGGTGCTGCGGGAAACAAGACTGGTGCTGCAGGAGAGAGGGTGGAGGCTGGTGCAGCAGGGGAGACGGAGGAGTCTGGTGTTACAGGGACAGAAGGAGGCTTGTGCTGCACAGGAGGGAAAGGAGGTTGGTGCAGTGGGGAGGAGGATGGAGAGGTAGGAGAAGGGACTCCAGGATGTTTCTGAGGAAAGGAGTGGCTTCAGGTTCTGATGCCTTTTGTGTGTCCTGTGGGCTGTCAAGTTTCTGCAGTGACCGTCCCAGGCACAAATCAAGATAAACTGTGAGTAGGGTCTATAAAGGCAGGATAGCGGTAAAGGAGGGCATATCTGGTGGAGATCTTATGGTGAAAGGTCTGTAGTGCTAGATGGATGCATCCTGTGCCATCCTAGGCCTCAAAAGTGGAGAGGAAACTGTGAACAGAGATGCTGAATTCCAGAGAGGAAAAAAAGGTGACCGTATGCAAGCAAGCATGTGGGCAATGTTGAATATATAGCATGGAGAAAAAAACAAGGACTGCTGATCCAGGTCCTGTGTCACGCACTATAGCATGGTACTGAGTTGCCTCTGACCTAGGGGTATGGAAGCCAGGTAATGTGAATGTCAGACTGGCACCTGAGCAGTCTGGAATGAGTGGAAGGAGGTCAGAAGAGCCAGCAGTCAGTGCCCAAGGTAGCCTGTTCAGCATGGAGTAGAGGAAGAAGAAGACTACCTACATTGTAGATGCCTTGGAAGAGCAGAGATCCAGTAGACTGCTGCATCAAGAAGAGCCATCCAAGTTAGGGAACCATGAATATGCTGCAGTGTGGCATTGTTTCAAGGGACAGCGCCTGTTGTTCCACCGTATTTTGCAATTTGCATTATAAATACCCTATGTTGAGGAGTTTTTCTGCAATTTCATGGCCTGCTGGGTTTGGGGAATTGAGCAAGTTGTTCTGCTAAAGTGCACCAATGCTGGACAACCCATGGTAACATCTACAAGCCTGCAGCACTTCTACACCTGCAGTACCCAGGGACTGTTCAAGTTTATTTCACCAGGATAGCTCCATTGAGCAAGGTCATTTAGAAGGAGGTTCTGCCAAGGACAGTAGGATACAACAAGGTACAGTACATGTATTTGTGACAAGGAAGCAGGAACACAAGTGTACAAATAAGTGGAGGTTAAAAACTAAACCATAATATTGATGTAAGATAAATGAGACAATTATGACAGCTGTCATAGTAAAAATGTACAGTTGGACGACCAAGTGTTACCAAAAAAAAAATCAACTAAGGGAACAGAAGTGCTATGCATAAGTGCCACCAATTGAGTAAAGTGATTAGTGTAGAATATTTGACAATTTAGTTGGAGTGGCAGTGGCAGACTTCTTTCATGGATTTGGTAATTAGGGTTTTGAAGACATTAAGTGAGACTAGTTCAGAAAGTTTGAGGGAGGATTGCAATTTGTTCCAAACAAAAGGAGTAGAGTAGCTGATGGCAGTTTGTACAGATTTTAGGAACATCTGGTAGGGTAATGGAATTTTTCCAGAGTGAATAACAACTACGTGAATGGTGGAATAGCGAAGAAATGTATAGTGGGAGTTTGTTCAGTAGCGATTTATAAGCCCAGGTACAGCTGTAGATCATTCTTCTGATAGTAAGGGATGACCAGCCTACTGCCGAATAAGGGTCACAGTAGTGGGTTCTGGAATGGGCATTTAATATAAAATGAATGGCTCAGTGAAAAAGAACATCCAATTTATGCAGGTTAGAGGCTGTGCAGCAGTTATAAAGTCTGTGTAGTCAAGGAGGGAGAGAAAGGTGGCTTGGACTAGCCTTTTTCTAATGTCGCTGGGGAACAGGGCTTTATTCCTACAGAAGAAACCCAGTCTATTTTTTAGCTTTTTGGTGAGGGTTTCAATATGGTTGGCAAAGGATAGGTTGCTGTCCTGCCAAAAACCAAGTTATTTGAATTTATCTACAACCTCTAGTGTGTCCCCAAGCAAAGTTGTAATGGGTACAGTTGGGCCTTGCTTAGAATGCGAGGTTGACGAGGTTATGGGTAAGAAAAATATTGCTTCAGTTTTTTTGGCATTTAATAGTAGTTTAGATCTTGCTAAGTTAATTTGAAGCTCATTGAAATCTGCTTGTAATTCGGTGCAAGCATCTGACGGGCAGCGTTTTGATGAGCAAAGGACAATGTCATCTGCAAAGAAGTGCAGTTTAGCTTTATGAATGTTGTCACTCAGGGAGTTAACGTAGATAGAGAATAGGAGAGGCCCTAAGATACCCCGTGTGGCACACCTCTTTGGAGCAGTAAAGGAGAGGATATAAGCCCATCAGCTTTAATTCATTGGGATCTACCTAATAAATAACTAGAGAACCAGTTTACAGTAGTGTAGTTTAGACCATGTTCTTTAAGTTTAAGTAACAGGAGATCATGGTCTACCATATAAAACGTTTTGCTTAGGTCAAGAAAGATAGCTCTGGTAGAATGTTTGTGGTCTAATGTGCTAAGCCAGTCATTAGTTACTTCCACCAGAGCAGATACTGTACTATGGTTCTGCCTGAAGCCAGTTTTCAGTAGGTTAAATAGTTGCGATTTTTCGAGGTAGTCCCTTAGTTGGTTGTTGACCAGCTTCTCCGAAAGTTTTGAAAGGACTGGCAGTATAGCCGGCCTGGTAGCGCTGAGGGTTGAGGCACTGGACATCACGTCTCACACCATGCCAGCAACCTGGGGTTGAGAGTGACTCAGGAACTGGGGGTTGGCTGGGAGGAAGGAGGATTGAGCATCCCAGGGACTGCATTCCTTCACTGGGGTGGGTGGAAAGGGATGATCGTGGGCATGCTGGCTCCTAATGGTGACTGGGGATAGGACAGCTCGCGGTCCGCTGGAGGGTCGACACAGGCTGACGCCGGATGTGCTGTGTGTACACACATGCACGGAAGATCCTTGGCATCATTGCACGCCCACGCCATGGGAGGAGGAAACAAAGAGAAAATCCTCCCCATGTTCGTGAAGGTGGTCCACTGGCACTGCAGCAGATGCACCCAAGTCAGCTCCCCTGGTGCTCACCTGGCCTTCCGCAGAGAGCGGGGTAAGTCCCCACTGTGATGCGGCTGGGATGGATGGGGTATAGGCATCAAGCTCTGGCTGCGGCAGGGGCCAAGCGAGACAGCCAAAGAGGGGGGGAACCATAGGTACAACCCTTCCCACCGAAGAATCCTAGAATGTATACAAAAAAAAAAAAAGAATGTATGGGCAGTATGGAGATGGGTCTATAGCTGTGTAGGTCGCATGGGTCACCAGATTTAAATAGGGGCAGTATGTGAAATGTTTTCCAGAGGGAGGGGACTGTGCCTGTAGCAATCAATTTATTAAATAGATGGGTGATTGGAGCAGTTAGGAAGTAGTGACCTAATTTTAGGAAAGTGGGATCTATACCATCCTCACTGGCACTCTTTTTAGTGTTGAGTGTCAAGAGTAGGTCTTCAACCTGTTTGAAGATTATTATGGAGAGACTAAATGAGTCCTGTTGTTTCAGATTGGCAGGGGTTACCTCTGGTGAGGAGCCGTTTAGAAGCTTTGCTGCCGGGGAAGAGTCAAATGCTAATCCTGCTGTTGTGAAGTGCGAGTTTAGTTTTTCAAGGATTGTGCCTTTGTCAGAGGTAGTGGATCCTTGGGAATTTATTTAAGTTGAAATAGATGGTGGGGCTCTGTGTCCTTCAACTAATTTAATGGTTTGCCATATTTTTTGCTGAGTTACCCCTTGTGCCTTCTCTAGGGCACTCACGTAGTACTTGACTTCGGCAGATCTAATTAGTTTCATGCAGACATTATGAGAAGTTCTGAATGGCATGCAGTCTGCAGGGGTTTTAGTACATCTAGCTGTTGCCCAGAGTTTATCCCTCAAGGTGAAAGCTTTTTTTAGTTCACCTGTAAACCAAGGGTAGGTGACTTTTTTAACTCTGCATTTTATGAATGGGGAGTGCCTATTTAATATGTTTATGAGAGTTGAATTAAAAATGTTGACTGAGGATGCTAGATAAAAGTTTTGCCAGTTTACATTCTTAAGGTCGTAAAGATAGTTCTCTGGATTAATTTACAGAAGCTTCTTTTGGTGATGAACTTAGAGCAGGAGGTACGTTTGAGCAAGTTTCTTGTACAGACAACAATGCTGTGGTCACTTACATTGTTGTGAAATATGGCTGTGTATGAAATATTATGTGGCCTATTTGTGAGAATAAAGTCTAAGAGGGTGCTTTTAGCATGGTCTTTTGAATTAATCCTAGTTGGCTCAGTGATTAATGTGCTCAGTGATTAACTGGGATAGACCAAGTTCAGCACACATTTCTTTTGAGTTAAGGGCACTACCATTGGGATATGTTTACAACCTGGTGCCAGGTGGGAAGAGGTAGATCTGGCCTGCCTAGGAGAGCACCTAAGAGGGATGTGTGTAAAGTTAGCTTTTGCAATAACCCTGCTTCTTGCAGGTGGTTGATTGTTGACAAATCTGTGTTATTCTGTTAAATTTGAGCTGGTTATTGACTCCCCATGTCGCAGAAAATTAGTGGTCTCCTTACCAAACCCACCAATAGTTGAAGCTCCTCTGGCTCAGTTGATTGGAGCATCACCAGCACTCACCCCAGAACTGCAATTTACCTGACTGCATCAGTTTACCAAAGGTGGTGGCAGTGCCCCATGTATGGCCTGGGCACACCTTGCTGTGTGGTCCAGCACAGCTAGGTGGCAGAAGTGGGATTCACTGCAAACAAGTTTGTTGGGTAAAAGAGAAACTGCTACTGTGTGAAACTTGGTTGTTTTGCATTGAGACTAAATTTAAACATGTCCCAACTATAGGGGGCCACCAGTCCACAAGTACCCCGGGTAAAGGGAGGTGTAAGATGACCTGCCTTCATGCCCGATTCCTTCAACAGAGAGAACATGGAGTGGACTGATTGGGTCTATGTGATAACGGCGAACGCCTAAAGACGATTGCTGTTATCGCTCAGTCAGAGTGCCGAACACATTTTCAGCACTCTGACAACCCTGGTGCACCAGCACAACAACACCAGGACATATTTTTACTACTTTCTGTGGGGGTTGCCCACACACACACACACCACCGCACCCTTGTGAGGCTTCACCACCCGCACCCCTATAAGGATTCTGAACTCCAGGGGAGTGCATGTGGGGAGTGGTAAGTAGTAAAAGATTCGGGCCAGGTGCAATAAAATTGCACCAGCACCCGGATCCGAACCCAGTACCTCAGCCACCCCAGCCATTGCCCAATCCCCTAACGCCACACCGCAGTTGCTAGACCATGACCACAGCACCACCCCTACAGCCTCTGCACCCTCCAGCCCATGCTCTGCAGGCCGCCTCCCATCCCCCAATGCGTGCATGATAATGACACCCTGTCGCTTAGTTCGCCCACCCCTCATCCAGTCGCCTTACGTTGGCTGTCGCCGCGAGGGATTATCAGAGGAAGGTGTCGCCGTAAGGACAGCATCCTTCCTAATGCGCCCACTTCACGGGTTACAGGACTGATTGGTTGGAGAAATCTGAGCATGCAGCTAGTTGAACAAATGGGATGGGATGCAGCAGCTAAGCAAAAATTATGGGACTTTTGTTTCAGGTTGAAGCCCATGAAGTGTATCGAAGCCTGGAGTCTGACATCAAACAAAATTATACTGCTTTGCTAGTGGCCATGAAATAGTCCCTTGAGCCTGCTGAATGTGCTGATTGAGAAAGAACTGTTTTTTCCTATGGTAGGGAGAAAAGGGGGAATCTGCTCAAAACTTTGAAAGAGCCCTGTGGTGCCATCGTAGTCAAGGCCTTTCTAGATGCTGGCTCGGCCACCCAAGACCTGCTGGCCTGAGACTATTTCATTGTTCATACAGAGAGTGGGGATCTCCATTTCCAGCTATGCCTACAGAAACCCTCAGGGCTAGTAAAAGCAATCCAGTATGCCACCGAATTGAAAGTTGTACGAGATTTGGATTTTCCACAGACTCCAAGTTCCCAGGTTTGAGTCTATGAAGTGTCCCCAGAGACTGCTATTCTTAAAGAACTGACCGAAGCTGTTGTAGAGGTATGAGAGAAAATGGCAGGGGCTCTCACAGCTCTGTACACTGAACTTGAAAAATTGAAAGTGAAGTTCAAGACCCCTAGGACTCCATAATCAGAGATATTAACTAGGCAAACGAGATCTTTGGGAAACCTACATCCTAAGTCAGGGAATTTTCAGAATACAAGGCCACATGATCAGGCACATTAGAGTTGAGGAAGCCTGAACCACTATGAAAAACAGTTCCCTAACAGAGGGGTTTTTCTGGACCTGCAGCTGTACAGACTGTAGCTGATGACCTAATGTCTGACAATGGACAAAGAGATGCCCCTCAGCAAATTGTTATCTGTTCTACAGTGGGACTAGGCTACTAGCTACCTGGGGAAATAGAAGGTGTCCCCTACAAGTTTTTGGTTGATTCTGGTGCACAGGTGTCCATTGTGAAAGCCCAAGTATGGGTAGCAGCAACTAAGAGAGCCTCACCAATCTTATGGCAGTATGAAGGAACAGTTAGCACAGTAGATGTAACTGCCCTCATAGTGTTGGGAGTCTGGCAAACAAAGATCATCCTAAAGGAGCTGCAATTATCCTGTGAATTCTTAGTGGCTGAAGATGTGACCCAAACTGCACTACTTGGGACTGAATGGTTGCAGCAATATAATAATAATAATTTTATTTATATGGTGCCTTTCAATTATCAAGGCGCCTTACATATACAACAATTAAAACAGTCATTAAAAATATCCAACAGAACCAGATCATAATTCACTAAACAGTTCAGTTTTCCAAGAATGCTTTTTCCCAAAGAAAAGTTTTCAAAAATCCCTCCACAGAAGTGCACTGCCGCAACCGACGGGGTAGAGAGTTCCAAAGGGTGAAGGGAAGCATAAGAGAAAGCTCTAGCACCAGATGATTTCAAGCTCACCATTGGAACCTCTAGCAACCCCTCGTTGGCCAAGCGGAGTGATCGATCGGGGCAGTAGGGTACCAGAAGTTCTTTCAGATAGACAGGGCCCAGACCGTGTAGGGCTTTGAAAGTCAGCAAACCGACTTTAAAGGTGATACGCCACTTTATCGGCAGCCAGTGCAGTTCACGCAGCACTGGAGTAATATGACATGATCTACACGAGCCCGTCAAAAGCCAGGCTGCAGCATTCTGCACTAGCTGCAGGTGACGCATTTCAACCCCTGAAAGCCCTAGATAAAGGGAGTAGCAGTAATCCAGGCGCGAGGACACAAAGGCGTGGACTAAAGTTGGAAGGTCATCAGACGGAATAAGATGCCTAACCCTGGTGATGTTCCTAAGATGATAAAAGGAAGTCTTGACGACAGCCGACACCTGTGACTGCAGTGTTAGCCTATCATCAAGAACCACCCCCAGGTTATGCACCCATTCAGAGGTTGGGACAGGAATGCATCCAAGAAAAATTCCAGAGGACGAAACACCACCCGACCCCCCTATCTGTCGACCAGGGTCCACAACCAGTACCTCTGTTTTTTCCGAGTTCAACTTCAGCCAACTAGAATCCATCCACTCCTGGATTTCTTTTAGACAGCTGTTAAAGACCAACAGAGCTCCATCCTGGTTGGGAGCAAAAGAAAGATAAAGCTGGGTATCATCTGCATAACAGTGAAACCTCAGCCCATACCTTCTTACAATGCCTCCAGTGGGTAGCATGTACACCGCAAATAGCATGGATGACAATACTGAACCCTGAGGCACCCCACACAACAAAGCCATTGAGTCCAAGGAAAAAACCCCGGACACAACTCTTTGTGATCTCCCAGTGAGGTATGAAGTGAACTATCTTAAGACAGTTTAAAAGACAAAGAACCTCTGTGCGTAAACACTGAGGCAAGGGTTACCCCAAAGGGCATTTGGCTGGGAAGCCAAGTTTCAAAAAATACCAAATCACACATGCCCCCACAATGCAAAGCATCATGGGCTGCATATGCAAATCACCACAGAATGTTATGCTGGTCCAACTTTAAGCAGAATTGCATGGTGCCGAAAGGCCTCTCACACAGTTTGCAAGGGTGCTAACAGAAGACATAGACCGTGTTTCGTCTTACCAGGACTCATCAGTATGCCTCACCTGTTTGACATCCCAGAGGAATGGACCAGCTACCCTAAGGCAGTGTGCCTGGGATATATTATGGTGAACCCATTAAAATAAAAACATTTAAAGACAAAGAACCTCTGTAAAGTAAACACTGAGGCAAGGGTTACCAAAGGGCATTTGGCTGGGAAGCCAAGTTTCAAGAAAATACCAAATCACACATGCCCCCACAATGCAAAGCATCATGGGCTGCATATGCAAATCACCACAGAATGTTATGCTGGTCCAACTTTAAGCAGAATTGCATGGTGCCGAAAGGCCCTCTCACACAGTTTGCAAAGGGGCTAACAGAAGACATGAACCGTGTTTCGTCTTACCAGGACTCATCAGTATGCCTCACCTGTTTGACACCCCAGAGGAATGGACCAGCTACCCCTAAGGCAGTGTGCCTGGGATATATTATAGTGAACCCATTAAAATAAAAACCATTTAAAGACAAAGAACCTCTGTGCGTAAACACTGAGGCAAGGAGTTACCCAAAGGGCATTTGGCTGGGAAGCCAAGTTTCAAGAAAATACCAAATCACACATGCCCCCACAATGCAAAGCATCATGGGCTGCATATGCAAATCACCACAGAATGTTATGCTGGTCCAACTTTAAGCAGAATTGCATGGTGCCGAAAGGCCTCTCACACAGTTTGCAAAGGGTGCTAACAGAAGACATAGACACGTGTTTCGTCTTACCAGGACTCATCAGTATGCCTCACCTGTTTGACACCCCAGAGGAATGGACCAGCTACCCCTAAGGCAGTGTGCCTGGGATATATTATGGTGAACCCATTAAAATAAAAAACCATTTAAAAGACAAAGAACCTCTGTGCGTAAACACTGAGGCAAGGGTTACCCCAAAGGGCATTTGGCTGGGAAGCCAAGTTTCAAGAAAATACCAAATCACACATGCCCCACAATGCAAAGCATCATGGGCTGCATATGCAAATCACCACAGAATGTTATGCTGGTCCAACTTTAAGCAGAATTGCATGTGCGAAAGGCCTCTACACAGTTGCAAAGGTGCTAACAGAAGACATAGACCATCGGTTTACGTCTTACCAGGACTCATCAGTATGCCTCACCTGTTTGACACCCCAGAGGAATGGACCAGCTACCCCTAAGGCAGTGTGCCTGGGATATATTATGGTGAACCCATTAAAATAAAAACCATTTAAAGACAAAAGAACCTCTGTGCGTAAACACTGAGGCAAGGTTACCCAAAGGGCATTTGGCTGGGAAGCCAAGTTTCAAAAATACCAAATCACACATGCCCCCACAATGCAAAGCATCATGGGCTGCATATACAAATCACCACAGAATGTTATGCTGGTCCAACTTTAAGCAGAATTGCATGGTGCCGAAAGGCCTCTCACACAGTTTGCAAAGGGTGCTAACAGAAGACATAGACACGTGTTTCGTCTTACCAGGACTCATCAGTATGCCTCACCTGTTTGACACCCCAGAGGAATGGACCAGCTACCCCTAAGGCAGTGTGCCTGGGATATATTATGGTGAACCCATTAAAATAAAAAACCATTTAAAAGACAAAGAACCTCTGTGCGTAAACACTGAGGCAAGGGTTACCCCAAAGGGCATTTGGCTGGGAAGCCAAGTTTCAAGAAAATACCAAATCACACATGCCCCCACAATGCAAAGCATCATGGGCTGCATATGCAAATCACCACAGAATGTTATGCTGGTCCAACTTTAAGCAGAATTGCATGGTGCCGAAAGGCCTCTCACACAGTTTGCAAAGGGTGCTAACAGAAGACATAGACACGTGTTTCGTCTTACCAGGACTCATCAGTATGCCTCACCTGTTTGACACCCCAGAGGAATGGACCAGCTACCCCTAAGGCAGTGTGCCTGGGATATATTATGGTGAACCCATTAAAATAAAAAACCATTTAAAAGACAAAGAACCTCTGTGCGTAAACACTGAGGCAAGGGTTACCCCAAAGGGCATTTGGCTGGGAAGCCAAGTTTCAAGAAAATACCAAATCACACATGCCCCCACAATGCAAAGCATCATGGGCTGCATATGCAAATCACCACAGAATGTTATGCTGGTCCAACTTTAAGCAGAATTGCATGGTGCCGAAAGGCCTCTCACACAGTTTGCAAAGGGTGCTAACAGAAGACATAGACACCGTGTTTGAGTCTTACCAGGACTCATCAGTATGCCTCACCTGTTTGACACCCCAGAGGAATGGACAAGCTACCCCTAAGGCAGTGTGCCTGAGGATATATTATGGTGAACCCATTAAAATAAAACCATTTAAAGAGCAAAAGAACCTCTGTCGTGAAACACTGAGGCAAGGGTTAACCAAAAGGGCATTTGGCTGGGAAGCCAAGTTTCAAGAAAAATACCAAATCACACATGCCCCTGATACAAAGCATCATGGGCTGAATAATACAAAATCACAAACAGGCGCAGGCATACTGATGAGTCCTGCAGGACGCAAACATCAGTGTCTTGTCTTCTGTTAGCACCCTTGCAAATCTGTGTGAGAGGCCTTTCGGCACCATGCACCTTGCTTAAGTTGGACCAGCATAACATTCTGTGGTGATTTGCATATGCAGCCCATGATGCTTTGCATTGTGGGGGCATGTGTGATTGTATTTTTGAAACTTGGCTTCCCAGCCAAATGCCCTTTGGGGTAACCCTGTCTCAAAGTGTTTAATGACAGAGGTTCTTTGTCTTTAAATGTTTTTTATTTTAATGGGTTCACCATAATATATCCCAGGCACACCTCCTTAGGGGTAGCTGGTCCATTCCACTGGGGTGTCAAACAGGCGAGGCATACCTGATGAGTCCTGGTAGACGCAAACACGTCTATGTCTCTCTTGCGCCAGCACCCTTGCAACCAGTGAGAGAGGGCCTTCGCACCATGCAATCTTGCCAAAGTTGGACCAGCATAACATTCTGTGGTGATTTGCATATGCAGCCCATGATGCTTTGCATTGTGGGGGCATGTGTGATTTGGTATTATCTTAAGACAGTTCCCAATATTCCACATAAAAGCCGCAGGCATTCTATCAACACCATGTGATCCACGGTGTCAAAAGCTGAAGAAAGGTCGAGGAGAACCAAGATGGAACGGCTCTTCCAATCTCTAGCCATCAGGAGATCATTGAGCACCCAAACCAGTGCTGTCTCGGTACTATGTCTTTTATAAAAAACGGACTGGAGGGGTTCATAGATGTCATGGATGGTCAAATGGTCCTCCAGTTGAGCTGCCGCTACTTTCTCAATCACCTTTCCAACAAAGGGAAGGTTAGAGATAGGTCTGTAGTTTGCGAGACAGTCAGGGTCCAAGGTAGCTTTCTTCAAGAGTGGTGTCACCACCGCCTCTTTCAGGGAGCTAGGAAACTCACCAGATTCCAAGGAGCACCTGACTATCCACACAAGGACTGGACCGATGATATCACTACAACGCAAAATTAGGGAAGTCGGTCCAGGATCCAAACTACAGCATGTAGGGCACATATTCTGGATAATCCTCATGACATCCATGAACTCCAGCTGACTGAAGGAACTCCAGGAAAATTGGGGCACTGTGATCTCACACTGATCCACAGCAACCCCCCTAGAGTGTGATGGCAGCAAGTCCATCCTGATGTCGGTCACCTTATTTGCAAAGAATCGAGCAAGCTCATCGCACTCTGATGGCGAAAAAGCTTTCTGAACTTGCAGAAAGGCTGGGTTGCACAGTCTGTTTACAGTTCGAAATAGCTGAACTGGTCGGTTCCAAGCAACCGCAATCTCCCTGGGCAAGAATTCTGCCTTCTTATGGGTGATTGCAGATTGCTAGACCGAATAATGGTCCATCAATCTAAGGCAGTCGGCATCAAGAGTGGACTTTCAACAGCAACGCTCTAACCTTCGCCCCTGTCTCCGCATCTCCCTCAACGTCCCATCAAACCAAGGGGACTTGGGGTGAAGAGAGAGGGGGCGAACACGAACTGGAGCAATAAATTCCAGAGCCTCCATAACAGCTGTGTTACAGGCTGACACGAGAGTCTCTGGGTCATTGACATACAGGTTTTTTGCCTTTACTATGCACTAGGGCAATGCTGAACTTTTCTGAAGGTGGTTGTACTGCTTTGGGAAGGCAGGTTCCCCTGATGTCTGACAGTGAAGCGATGGAGGTCCACAAGATTGTGGCCAGCAGCTATGTGGCTGTTTCACCAAGAAGTGAAATGCTCATCCCTAGGGACAGTGTTGTGGACATCAGTGTGGGAAGTTATCTGGGTACCAGTGACCATCTCACACTGTGGTTTAATATAACAGCAGCAGTGGAATCCAACCACACAAGGGTGAGGGTCCTGGATTTCATAAGGGCTGACTTTACAAAGATGGGGGAATGCCTCCGAAAGGACCTGATGGGATGAAGATGCTTGGTTGGGATGGCGGGCAAGTGGACCAGATTAAAAAAGGGCATAGTGAAGGCAAAAAACCTGTATGTCAAGCAAGTAAGCAAAATCAGAAGGGTAAGGAGACTGATATGGTTCTCAGGGAAGGTGGCAAAAAGTTAAGGGCAAAAACAGTGGCATTCAGAAAGTATAAGGACACCCAGAGAGAGAGGAGGATAGGGAAGTGCATCTGGGGAAATGGAGGGAGGTAGGCAAATCTGTGAGGAACGCAGAGGTGCAAGCTAAGGAACGAATAGCCCAGAGAGTATTGAAAGGGGCCAAGACATTTTTCAGGTATGTTAGCGAGAAAAGGAGGACAAAGGGAGGGAGAGATTGTACAGTTAAAAAAGGAGGGTGGGGCTGGCCCATTGGCACTGAGGGTTGAGGCACTGGATGCCACACCTCGCACCACGCTGGTGACCCGGGTTCAAGAACAAGCTTGGGCTACCGGGGGTCGGCAGGAGAGAGAGAGAGAGAGAGAGAGAGAGAGAGAGAGGATCGAGCATCCGGAGGACTGCTCTCCTCTCTTGGGGGGGATCCTGGGTAAACCCGGCACTGCAACAGCCCCCAGTGGAAACCAGAGGCACTGCAACACTCCAGGGCTCAGTAGTGGGATACAGAGCCACGACAGACATCCCTGGCATCACTAGACACTTGGGCTCTGCTGGGAGTGAGGGGGAGAAGGCGTAACCAAGCAGCAAGTAAGAAAAAAAAACAGCTTACCAGGTGAGGTGACAGCAACCTCCGGGGTGGATGCTCCACATGCCCAACACCAGCCACGAATTCCAACTCTACCCCCTGGGGATCTTCGGATTGCTCCTCTGGGGCCAACAGGTAAGGTAGAGATCCTGGTACTGATGCGAATTTCTAAAGGACAGGTTCAAGTGGGAGGTTAGGGGTGGACAGCCGAGTGAACGAACTTGAGAGATGCCCTGGGACAGCTGGCAAGAAAAAGAGTTGTAAAAAAAAAAAAGAAGAGTGGGACTATATGGAGGAGGACCAAAAAAAGGCAAACATCTTAAATAAATACTTCTGCTCAGTGTTCACAGTAGAAGGGGAATGGGAGGGACCACAAATTGGCACCAAGAGCATTGAGGGGAGGGACGTGGACACCAGTCCCTTTACTGAGAAGAGGGTCAGGAAAGTACTCACTAATCTGAGGGTGGACAAAGTCATTAGGCCGGACGGGGTACATCCAAGAGTGCTGAAGGAACTCAGGGAGGTGCTGGCTGCAGCCCTGGCAGACTTGTTTAACAGTTCACTGGAGACTGGTGTGGTCCCGGAGAACTAGAGAAGAGTGGATGTAGTCCCACTGTTTTCAGCAATACTCTTCTAATTTGCTGGTGCAAATTTGGAGGTGACTACTGGACAGACAGTGACCCAATTAGCCTTTTGCAGCACCTCTTCATTAATCTAAGTAGGGTTGCCACCTGTTCTGCTTTAGGCTGGATAATCTGGTTTTCTGGGTCCTTATCAGGCCATCCAGTTTTGTTTGCAGGTACTATAGTCCTTTTTTGAGAAATGTGGAATGCTCACATACTTGTAAAACAGAATCCATCAAAATCATTTCCCTGCATTTTCAGGTTACAAACAAGTTATGGTGTGATGCAGACCTTTGTTTGCAAACCAGTCAGTTTGGGAAGTATGAAGTATGTTAGGACCATAGCAGTAAATTAACTTTATTACTTTCCATGTTGCATTGTAAGCATGGTCTTTTACTGTTCTGCTAGGGATTAGTTTTCATACATTTATATGCTCTCCTGTTTCCTTTTAGGCTCTGTCCTATGTTACTTGTTAACCCTTTTTTTGTTGAATTGATAATCTAATGTAACCCCTAGGTGGCGCTATCCCAAGGGCTACTACTCCTGCCTGCATGGCTAGTTGCAGGTTAAGGGGCCTGGGTACTGAAACGGGTGCCTCCACCCTGAGGTCAGGTTTTTTGGTAGTCAAGCTAACCTGGACACAGCCCTCCAGGACACTGTAACCCCCCTCTTTCCCTTCTAGTGGCCTAAACAATACATAATAATCACTTTCACAATGATCATTATTTACCAGGCAATTACCCACACTGTTTGCACTTACCACCAGGGCTGGTTCCTCTAGCTTGACCCTGGGGACCCCCTGTAAAACAAGGTTATGCACAGCAAATAGCAACACTACAGTACTTTTGGCACAAACTGGAACCACAGTCAAGTTAAATGCAAAAAGAGTTAGATCTGATTTATTTAGGGGACTTGAACAAGGGAGGGGCATAATCAGGTTGATTTGCTTAAAGGCTATATCAATCAGACAGTTATGAATGCACTTCAGAGTCCCTACACAGTCACACTCTCAGGGTACCCAGGTAGGAAAATGGTGGGCTAGCCAGGAACGTTTCCAGGGGTAGGCCAGCATCGCAGCTGGTTGGGGCTCTGTGATGGAAGAAAGCAACATGCACAACACACACTATTTGTAATCCAGAGCTGGAGGGCTCAGTTTGTGAAAGAAAAGACAACAAAGCAATCAGATGGCAACACTTTAGATTTAGCTGTTGTTGCAGGGAGCTACCCTGATGTTTACTCACAATACCCAATACAGGACACAGGCAGGACACAATTGAGACTGCAGGTTGTTGAGCTGGAGTGCCAGGAGAAGCAGGGCCCACCACACGAATCTCCAAGGCGTCATTCCTGTTAAAATCATTGAACAGGGGGGCTGATCCCCAGGCTGGTTTCTCATCAATGGCTTTCTCTGTGCAGCAGGTATTCTGGATGGGCCAGTGTAGCAAGGCCCAAGCCAAAGGCAGATGAATACGGATTCAGTCGGTTGGAGCTGGATGCAGCCTTCAGCAAGCAGAACACAGTTCAACACACAGTGGGGAACCAAATCACGACCCACTAACAGTACACAACACATTTACATGTAAGAAATTCCACTATACCAGGTAGATTGCTATCCGGGTCGCAATTACAGAGTCTCTGCACAAACCAGGAGTTCAGAGATGGTTGGAAATCCTGACAGGCCGATCGCATTCAGCAAATCTTTGGGCTTCTTCAGGTTTCAATCCTGGTCACAGTTCAGTGGCATTAGTTCATTCTCACAACTCGGATTCAGTCCGAATAAACTCTATTTTCCCCTCTCAGGGACAGCAGGCAGACAGGCAGGCCAAAACTCAGCCCTTTTCACAGTTCTGCTGTTGAATTATGCAGGGGCTGCTGCTTGAATCACTCAAGCTATTTTCCCTCTCAGGGACAGCAGGCAGACAGGCAGGCCAAAACTCAGCCCTTTCACAGTTCTCCCGCTTGAATTATGCAGGGGCTGCTGCTTGAATCACTCAAGCTGTTACCTCTTTCACTTCCCAACTCAGACTGACTGAACTGAAAACAGTCTGGGACTTTCCCATGGATCTAAAAGGTTCGGTTGGCTGATCTGTCTGTCAGTCACAACAAGGGCTCCCCCTCCAGGTCTGTCTTGGCGCCAAAATGCAAAAACTACAATTCCTACAGAATTTTGCTTCCACAAAGCCCCTGGGGACTGGCTCCATTTTAGAGTCCCCAAAGGTACTGATTGGCCTATTTCAGCAGTCCAGGACCAAGATGATGGAAACAAACAGAACTCTCCATGCTGCAAAGAAGGCAGGTTAGAACAAACTGCAATATTATTACTACTCTAACAAATGATCAGCAAACAAGTATATCTTCTAACAGAGCTCCCTCTGCACAAGTAGCAATGGCAGAACAGAGCAGTTATCTGACAGCCCGGCCGGGACTCGAACATAGAAACACTCAGCCCCCCTCCAAGATTAATTATAACTGCAATCTAAGCAGCTCTTAAAGAGATACAGAGGCTATACAGGCGCTCTCTGGCAATAACGTTTAAATTGCTAAAACACAGAACACCAGCCTGGCGGTGAGCATTTGGGCAAACTCAAGGAAGACTTTTCAGGAACCCCCATTTGCACTGCCTTTTGTGAATACATTAAATCCTGCTCTCATCAGCAGCTGGACTGCCTGGGCATTCCTGTTACACCATTTTGGGCCATTGAAAAGAACAGCATGAAATGGTGTGACCAATGGCATGTGAAGCCTTAGAAATAAGAAAAGGAAGGGAGAGCAGTAGCTGATGAGATGAGAAGAACACAACTTAGATTTGAGGGTACCACAAACTTAATTAAACTAGATAGATAGATAGATAGATAGATAGATAGATAGATAGATAGATAGACAGACAGACAGACAGACAGAGACAGATAGATAGACATACAGTTCTACTTACATAAAACCTTTATTTTTTTTTTTACAGTAGATAATTTTAGGACTGTAAGCCCTATTTTACGAAGCTGTCCTGTTTAGATCATGATTACAAAATACTTAGCGAATAAAATAGTTACAATTTATATCTTCAGTATTGGACATTGGACCTATAAAACACAAATTACAAACACTTCTACTTACAAAATATTAGCTACAGTTGTATACATCTTATATATCATCTAACTCATACATGATACAACAATATAGCATTGATGTTAATATTTACAGAATTATGGTATGTGTTTACTAAACCTTAGAACAGCGTTACCTGCCATTATGGCAAAGTTACTTGGTCAAAAGCATATCTGAATACATGACTAACATGGAAAAATGTGAGAGCAGCGACAGTATAAATGGTTTCCAATCAGTTTTAAAGATGTCTCTGAAATTATAAATGACTTTGGAGGAGGAGTGATGGGAGCAACTATAGACACAGTGTTCATCTTAAAATGGCAGATGGGATTTATAATAATATCTTATCTACCATTACTGCTGCAGTCACTTCATATGTGAATTAAAATGTGTACATGAGCCGGGCCCAGTGGTGCTGAGGGTTGAGGCGCTGGACGCCACACCTTGCGCCATGCCAGCCCCTGTTCAGTAATGAGCATGGGCCGTCAGGATTGGCAGGGGCAGGAGAGGATCAAGCATCTGGAGGACAGCTCTCCTCTCCTGGGGAGGGAGGACTGATGCTCCAGCCAAACAACTGCCCCCAGGTGGAAGCCTGAGGGTAGTGCGAGACTGTGAGTGCCATGAAAGGGAGGGTGCTGTGGGACTTCCACAGATGTGCATGCACTTCCACATTTTCACATCCTGTGTGTGTGCTCCAGCAACGGGAAGGAAAGAAATGAAGGAAAAACACCCCCAGCTGCGGATGACGGCTGACCCCTTGCAGGCTCCACACCTGGTGACCGGGCAGGCTCTGGGTAAGTCCCAGTGATACCGGGGTGATGGAGCTGGGGGGGGTCAGTTAGAAGGGGGAAGCTGGGGGCAGAGACAGGAGATAAACACCTACATAAAAAAAAATGTGTACATGGGGGGGGAAATGCCCCCCCACCCCTGAACTCCTCTCTCCAACCCTAGCCCAGTCCCAACCCACACTGAAATAAAAGCCAAAAATATTTGAATCTAAACTAAAAAAAAAAATAATAATAATAATCATTGTGACAAGGATGGGTAAGACTCTATCTGATTTGTTATGCAGGGAGTGTTAAAATAAAGGATATATCCTGTCACCTCCTATTCTGTCACTTGTCTATCTCTTGCTGGTCTAATTGTGCAATCAGGTCATGTAGTACCCCCTCCACAAAAGTGGACCCAGGGATGAGTCAGGCAATTACAGGTCAGTTAGCCTTACCGCCACAGTAAGTAAGTTAATGGAGACAATACTAAAAGAAATGGTGTTCTTCCTTGAAGGGAATGGTCTCCAGGACGATAGGCAATATGGGTTTATCCATGGGAGGTCATGTCAAACCAACATGATAGACTTCTATGATTGGGTTATGAGATCTCTGGACTTGGGTCAAGTGGTGTACATACTGTACCTGGACTTCGGCAAGGCATTCGACTCAGTACCATATGGAAGGCTGATCAGCAAACTGGGAGACCTGGGATTGGGGGACAAAATGCTGCGGTGGGTCAGAAGCTGGCTAGGGGACAGGAACCAAAGAGTAGTGGTAGGGGGAGAATTGTCCAAACCTAGGCTTATAACCAGTGGGGTTCCAGAGGGCTCAGTACTCAGACCGGTGCTGTTCAACACATTTATTGGTGACATTACAGAGGGAGTCAAAAGTAAGATCTGATTTTTTGCTGACAATACTAAGCTCTGTGGGAGGGTGGACACAGAGGAGAGGAAACAGAACTTAAAGGAGGACCTGGCTAAGCTGGAGGAGTGATCAGGCAGCTGGCAGTTGAGTTTTAATGCAAAGGAATGTAAGGTAATGTACATGGGAGCCAGAAACCCCAAGGACAGATACTGGCTGAGGGGGAGTACACCTGACAGCATCAGAGGAGGAGAAGGACCTGGGGGTAATGGTCAGGGGGTGATATGAAACACACAGCACAGTGCCATAAGGCAGCAGCCAAAGCAAATAAAATGCTGGGCTGCATCGTTAGGGGAATCACCTCAAGGAGGGAGGAGGTTATTCTGCCACTGTACAGGTCACTAGTGAGATCACACCTGGAATATAGTGTTCAGTTCTGGTGCCCTTATCTGAGAGGAATATCAAATTACTTGAGGTCGTCCAGCGGAGAGCAATCAGAATGATCAGGGGCAAGGGAGAAAAAATGTATGAGGAGAAGCTGAGGGAGCTGAACATGTACTCCCTGGAGGACAAAAGGGAGAGGGGGATATGATTGAGACATTCAAGTACCTAAAGGGCATTAACAGGGTTCATAGATGTAGGTTTCAAGTCCATTAGCTACAAGAGCCATATGTGGACTTGCCACTTATCAATGGACAAACTCACATTTTTTGTCTGCCATATACTGGTCAAGCAGGTGCTTAAAGGTACACAGACTATTAGCACTAACCACTGAAGTGGGAAATGTGTTCCACACCTCCACAATCCTCTGGTTAAACGACCTTACCCTTTTAGTAGTTATATACTTTTCCCCAAGTAACTGAAATGGATGTGCCCTTGTTGCCCTGCCTAAATTTTCTTTCTTACACAGGCCTGCAGATTCCCAAAGCATTCCATTTGTTAATGCTTTGTATACATAGCAAAGTTCTCCTCTAGTTTTATGATAAGCCATGGAAAACATCACCAGCTCTTGCAGTCTGGTTTGGTATGCTTTATCCTTGACTTTATACACTTTCTTGGTAATCTTCTTTGTACCCTTTCAATCTTTCTACAGTTACTAATACTTTGGGAAGCACTGAATGGGGCACCGTACTCCAATATGGGTCTAACCAGAGATTTGCATAATGGCACCAGGATCTCTTCACTCCTACTCTAAATTTTTTTAAGAATGTTTCCTACAATTTTGTTTGCACGTTTTGCAGCTTCAGTATTATGTTTGTCAAAAGTTAGAGTGTTAGAAATTATTACTCCAAGGTCTTCTTCATCTTAAGTATGCACTATAATTTTATTATTAATTTTATATTGTGCTTTTGTACTGTTATACCCAAAGTGCATGACTTTGCACTCGACTTCATTAAACTTCAATTTGTGATTTATTGCCCAAGTCTCTAAATTGTGTAGTTGCTTCTGAAAATTGATTATAGATGCTGCATTGTTCACTATGGATCCTACTTTGGTGTCGTCTGCATATTTGCAGAGCCTCACCCCCCATGACACCTGCATCATAGAGATGAACATATTAAATAGTAAGGGGCTCAAAATTGATCCCTGTGGTGCCCCGCTTGTTACATCTCCTCAATCAGAAAAATAGCCCCTTATTTGGAAGGTTGGTACTGAGGGCTTCTTGTAGTTAAGAAGGGAGGGTACAAAAAGGCAGCACAGCGTGAAATTGATGGGTGGTAGATTCAGGAAGGAAATGAGGAGGCACTTTTTCATGGAAAGAATGGGAAAGGAGTGGAATGAGTTGCTGGAGCAAGTGGTGGTAGCGAAGACAGTGGGCAGTTTCAAGGGGGGGAACAGGGTGAAGAAGAAGATTAAAATGGGGGAGGACTCCAGGGGGAGTAGGGAAGGGGGTGGCTCCAGGAAACTAACCAAGCCACACACTCAAGCAGACTTGATAGATTGTTATGGTATTTTTCTGCTGGCAAATTCATTTGTTTGTAATCAAATTTTCCTTGTGGGACCATTGGAAATTTTCCCCCACTTTCTCCTTTCCTTCACTCACTATTTCTATTCTTCTTTTTCTCCCCTTCCTTCTCTGTGGTTAAAAAAAATATATGAATCTGTATGAGAAACTGGGATCCCTTAGTTTGCAAATGTATATAATTGTATTACCGAAATGTTTGCAGAAAGTTTTTTGGGTTTATCTGGAAAACACGTGGTTAACCTTGAGGTGCATTTTGATGTACACAAAGTTGTTTGCAGAATCATCTCAGGAAATCAGCCCTGGGACAGGATGTCTTAATTGGTTGCACCTGTTAAGAAGACTAATGTACTCTTCAGGCTGGTAACAGGAAACAAAATTCTTCATACATTTTGTGGTGAAACACAGGTGGTGTCATTTACAAGAACAGGATGCAGAATTTAATTGTCAGGGGAAAATATCCTGTAAAAAGAAGGTGAGTAATGTTTTGTTTAGAGACAGAGATAGCTGGAGATTTCAAAGAGACTCTCAGATGAAGGATTTCTGTTTGTTTGAACTGTCTGTATGGAAAGCTATCCTGCACAATTTAATTTTTTATTTTATTGTTATTAATAATAGTAAAACACTACTTGCAAATTTTACAACTTCTGGTTTGCCCATGCTTCCTGATCTATGCCTCTATGGCAGTCATGATATAATTTGACAAAATCATGCACAATGCAATTTTATCAAGTGAGTCCAAGTCTACATTCTATTCAAGTGATGACCTTAGGCATAACAATGGATGGTGTTGAGGTGGAGTTTGGGAGTATGGTTTAGTAAGCTGTTGGTTAACTAGAATCTGCAGCTTATCCATCAGGTAGGGAAATGGGCAGACTCGGTGGGCCAAGCGGTCCTTATCTGCCATCAAATTCTATGTTTCTTTGTTTCTATGTTTAGTATCCAATTTTCACCTCATCTAAATGCAGTATCTCTAATGTAAGTATTTATAAGAGCATCATCTCTATAAATAAGAAAGATAAATGGGGCACCTACCTCTCTAGAAACCTCCTCTGATCAAGCCACAGTTGGAGAATAAGTGCTGCAGTTCCTAGATATCTATTGTGCCAGCTTGTTGTTTGCACTTATATACAGTATTCAATACATTTCTTTCGTATCAGTGATTTTGTAAACCATTCCACTGGTGTACTCTTTACAAGTCAGTGAAACCTGGCATGGCTCTAGACCCCCTCCAATATGGCTCTGATGTCTCTGCTGGCATTGTTCAGCATGTTGGGGGGGGGGGTCTTGAACTGGGAATAAAGCATACAGTTTGCAGACAAAAAACGGTCTGTTCCCACAGCAGCTGCAGCTGCTCCCCTAGAGTTGACTGGTTTTCTCTACAGTATGGGCAGAGCCTGCTGCATAGTTTAAGACCCTTGTGAAATGGCATTGGTGACTCCAGCTACATGAGGTATTGCTGCAGCAAGGCATCTTCTCCATTGAGCTAAATGGACATGTAAAATTATGTTACACGTTGCAACAGTGTGACAAGTTGAACTTGTTATGTGTCACTAATGTACTATTTGGGGAAAGACAAAGTTATTTGATACCTTGTACTGGACCAACAAGTAATTTTCAGTATTAATCTTTCAGGCCTCGCAGGGCCCTTTTCAACTGTACAATGTAGTATTTTAAAAAATCTGCATTTCTCATGCTTTTTGATATTACTGAAAGAATATTTTGTAATCCTTTCCAGTCATCTTGCTTGTGTTAAATGTGCTTACTTGTGACTTTTAAACTCTAAATGTATGCTCTCATCAATCAAGGGAACACTCAAGGGAGAGCTCTTTCCTAAAGACTGCAATTTCATTAAGACTGTTTGGAAATTATCCAAATAAACTGATTCAATGGAGACTGCATGTAATTCTTCCCAACATTTACGCAATATCTATTTCCTGTAGGGCTGGAGGCATGTGACTGTCACTTATGTTATAGCTACTTTATTATTTTAAAGCTAGTATAGCCTAGAGGTTAAAGTAATGAGCTGTGAGCTGTGAATGAGCATGGTATATTCAGCAGAACTGGGTTTGATTCCCTTAACCTCCACTTGCTTACTATATGACTTACTATATGACTCTGAGCAAGTCACTTAACCTCCCCAGTGCTCCAAATTCTCCTCTGAAAACAGGCACTTGTGCCTAGTGGACCTTACCCAGTTACCACAGAATTAAAAACAAAAAAGAAGCTCTAGACTAAGCTATAAAGAAACACTCTTAGCCACAATATGAACGCATTATTTCTGTTTCAGATTGGCATTGCCCTTTAAATTGTTTTTCATAGCCATAAAAATATCCTACCTGAGGCCATTATGAGACTTCCATTACTTTTATGTCACTGTTGCTGTTGCTATTGGATTGATCTCTGAGATAAAGCATATTATAATTCACTTCAGACAATAATTGTTATAGACTGCAAATGCCAGCAACAGTATACCATTCAGTTGAATATTGAAGCAGCAGTGCATGATAATGGTGAAAATTGTGACCTACACTTTTTTATCCCATTTTAGATAGCCCCTTATCTCCTGACTTGTATGAGTGCTCTTTTTATTATTTCAAATTGTGAAAAAAAGTGCTAAAGCAGACTAAAAAGGGGAAAGAAGGGTATAATACAACTCAGGAGATAAGGGGCAGACTAAAATGGAATTGAAACGAATAGGTCACAATTTTCACCGCTACCATGCACTGCTGCTTTAAGGTAGAGATACATGCATTACTTATTGGGCACACAGTATTGAAATTAACAACTACTTACTGCAGTATTTCTATTTCTGGAATAATGTTGCAAGCTGAGCAAGAACCAGCTAATTAGTGATGTACTTTACAAACAAATTATTTTAATTTTCTGAATGCATATTCCAGTGAACTCCTCTTTAACTATACAAATCCAAAAGTCACTTCTAACATTTTTGTTTTGGTTACATACATATACCAACAGTATGGTCCAATAGACAACAGTGATTAAAGCATTTTCTGTAAACTGCTGTTAGTGTAAAATAAAATAAGTTCAACATTGTTGTGCTTACAAAAAGGCATTTCACTCTGTACATTTTACTACACAAAGTAATTTGGCAGTCCTGATGTTTTAGGAACACACTAAAAGATGTTATGAACCCTGCATGTTTGGAAATCTCCAGTATTACTTTCTCCAGTTAGCAGCAGCCTTCATCTTAGCATACTGCTAATTCTGCCAGGATAGATTCTTGCAATAGTGCTCTTTCTTCCCCTAGACTAAGTACCCCCCCACCACCACCAAGGATAGATTCTAATTTTACCACTCATGAGTCATGGGTCTTACTTCTCACTAGTGGATATAAGTGTGTTATTCCATTGCAGTCCATTATGCATTGTTTATACATAAACAAAAACATTTTGCATCCTCACCTTCTACTCAAGGTTTTGAGCAGAAGCATCAGACAGTAACTGATACATAGCCATAGTGTGTGAATAAAGTTTCAGAGTGTGATGAGGTCCTTGCTCTGGTATTTGTGGTGATCAACACTGCTAATACACATATGAACATGTACATTTAGGAAAAAAAGGACCATTGGCTCATTAAATACTTTCCCTTACCAACTCAGTTGGAATACAATCCCCCATTTTAGGGCTGCAGTGGGTGGAAGCCTGCAGACCTCTTGCTATCAGAAAAGGACTCAGCACATTCCTTCAAACAGAACAACATGTTGGAGTTACACCACAATCGCCTCCATGTCTATGAAACACTCCGCTTGTTGTCTCCAATGGAAGAAGCATTGCACTATTTTTACAGTGTTGGCAGTCATGGCAGACTATGACACACTCCACCATGTCCAAGACAGCTGCCAAACCATATTGCACATGCACGACTACTAGCACATACAC
This sequence comes from Neoceratodus forsteri, assembly GCA_016271365.2. Lineage (NCBI taxonomy): Eukaryota > Metazoa > Chordata > Ceratodontiformes > Ceratodontidae > Neoceratodus > Neoceratodus forsteri. The sequence goes on from CM057452.1 coordinate 830,328,767, forward strand.
AGTGGTGCTCAGTGGTGATCTTGGTCATGGCAGAGTGTGCCATGTTCTGTCATGTGTCAGGAGGTCTAAACCCTCTCATTCAGGTTCTTGGCAATATTGGGAATGCAAGGAATCACAAACATGTTGCACAAGAGTAATAACTCTTGTTTATTACTACGAAAAGGAAAATCACAGTTGCCCTAAGCAGTTCTTACCATTAGGAACTGGGAGCCAATGCTGTGCATTCCCTATACCTCGAGGAGTGTAGAAATTTCTGGGTCTCCGAGGTAGAAGACGTAATGTCTTACATTATATACCTAAGATAATCACCATAGTTACTGCAATGTAGAAACATTTCTAGCTACAAAGATGAGCCCTATTGGCTAAATTAGAGGTGGATCCACAGTCCTATATAACATTATACAATTTTGTTATAGTCATCACTTTGTGGAAACAAAGTACAGTTTGTACATAGCCATGTAATAACACAAATCATCAGAAGATGGCAATGCCGACTCATAAATCATAACACTACAAGGACACAAGTGTCCAAGCATCTTGTAAGCAAGAAATACATATGTGTATATATATATATATATATATATATATATTAGAAAGTAAAGCATATATCAATCATGTGCATACATATCCTGACACCTACTCATGTATGGTAGAAGTCCTTAGCCCTATATTTTAGTATGTGTTAGTGGGCTGGCAGTATAGCCTAGATGTTAGAGGACTGAGGTGTGAATGAGCTTGATACATTCAGCAGACCAGACCTGAGTTTGATTCTCACAACCTCCACTTGCATACTGTGTGACTCTGAGCAAGTCACTTAACCGCCCAGTGCTCCCAGGCTGCCCCTGAAAACAGGCACTTGTGCCTAGTGGGCCTTACCCAGTTAACAAAGACTAAAATAATAAATAAAATAATAACATATACATAAATCCTAGCTGTCTGCAGTGTACCTCTGGGGTATCAATTAGGGTTCAGGGACCTCGCGTAACATTCCCCCCCTTGTTGCCTCAGAAGGGGCAACACAAACAAGTAGGGAAGTGGAGAGAGAGCAGGTGTCATTTACAGACCCAACGCATGAGCCTTGTAAAGGAACTCCAGCTGCTCATGGTGTAGGCGGAGTGTGCACCGGAGGCAGCAAAGCACAATGATAAGAAAAAATATAAAAAATGCTTGTATAATAAAACCTTTAAAGGTAATCTCTAACCAAGTATTAGTAAGTGCACTATTAAAATCACCATCATTAATAAGATCATATATTGTTTCATTTGCTTTGGTCATTTTATTCCTGATGTGGATGAGGTGTGTATCTTTTCTGTCTAACACTGACTTCAGTGTTAAAGTCAGTGGATTGATATGTACATTAAAGTAAGGTAAATACTCTGAAAGAGTAAGAAGATAATCAGGGTTACCATCAGTGATATCTGGTTCTACAAGGGGAACAGGGGTAATAACTGTGTGCCCAATAATAGTTGTCTGGTGAAGTACAAAACAAAAAATGGGATCAGTAATAACACATAACTGTTTTCCATAAATAAATTGCTTAAAATTAGTTACCACACAAAATTCGCCATCCGATTTATATTGCATTTTCACAGTAGGCAGTCTCCATTTTTGTAGTTGTACTGGGCAAGTCTAAGTCTGTTTGGAAATCTGTGTTGACAGCTGATGAACCTCCTTCTGGTAAGACTGGTATAACTGAGAAGTGTCTGGAGCAGATGTTGAGTCCTGGTATTCTGTGCCATTAGTGATGATGTCATCATCCATGGTAAAGGACCAATTGATACTGTCTGGGAAATATTCAAATACAGGTTTAATAACATCAAATATGTCACATTGACACAAATAAATATACCCTTTCTTAGCACAACAGTCCATGTGCGGTCAGACCCATGCATCTAGAAGAGGATAAAAAACCAGAAGAGGTGGCAAGTCGAGGCGTTCTCTGTAGCTGTCTTCATCAAGGCACCCAATGGAGTGTACAGATGCTAGTTTATCAAATATAGCTGTATCAGGATGAAAATCTGGTAAAGAAACAGTGAAAGACACAAGCATGGTATCCTTAATAGAACATTTCTTAGAAGTAAAGCAAGGACCAGTATTAGGGTGCCTGGTCACAAATCCCAAATTCCTAGCAGTAGAAATAGGAATAGAGACAGATTGTAACATACACATGGCAACACAGTTAGGGGATTTGCAGTGAGGGCAGTACCATTTAGAGATACATCTGTCATGTATAATATCAGGGATTCTTCCAGATTCCAGATCGCAGAAGAGATTGTTGATGGTAGTGATAATATATGACCCATAGGCAGAGCATAATATTTCATGGGCAATGTATTGCTTATGTAACCCCCTTGTCACCCAGGGTTACTAGAATCCCACTTAGATCTAGTGGCAGGCAGGGAAAGGCAGTTTGTGAGACACCAGTTAAATGGGTTTCACACTGTCTCACTCTGTCCTCAGTCTCAGCTGAGCTGGAGAGATGGCATCATATAGAATTCTGGCAGCAGCATAAGCCACAGTGGAATGTTACAGCTGGGAGTTAGGTTAGAATGTTGGGGTTTTCAAAGAGTAATCTAGTGGGATACTCAGTGGAGGGAGGATGTGCACTGCAGTTGGCAGCCCCTCATAGCCCCAGCTCTGTTTAGAGCTACCACAGAAGAGGGTGTGTGTTCTCACCCTAGAGAAGGACACAGAAGAATACTTGCTGAAGTGGTTGAGACCATTCCCCAGTTTGTTCCAGTGCCCCATCCTTGAGAGGGATGGAGGGAACCAGACCAGCTCTTCAGGGCAATTCCCTGACCCTGCTGGAGGAAGAAAAGCTGTCTGATGAGAACATTTGTGCTGAGGCACCAGAAGTATGTTTTCCTGTGAGAGAAACCTTGGGGCACCTGTGAACCATGGTGAGTCTGCTCTGCCAGAGAGCCTATGTTTTCACTGAGACTGTTGTGTAAAGTATCTGCTACTGTGGGTCAGGAAAGGACAGCCAAGTACAGTACTTTAAAGTTATGTGTATGGCTTGAAATGCATCTAATCAGTGGGGGTCTACAGGGATGGACATAGCCACGTAAAGAACGCTGCAAGTCAGGACACCAGTTACCAAAGACAGTAGATTGTTGAATGTGATATACATTTCAAGATAGCATTCTACAAACAGAGAGTTTCAAAGGAAAGGTGCTGACTCCAAATGAATGGCCAGGTATGGATTTGGGGACAAGAGGTGGGAGACCCCCCATCTGGAGTAACCAGATTTACCTTCACGGATTCACTTTTGGCACCTATAGTTTTCTCCCAGGCACTTGGCTAGTGTCTGCAGAAAGTACCCAGATGTGGGATTAAGGATGTGTGTTTTTCCCTTAGCGCTAGGAAGTGCTCATGGGTGGTTTGGGGAGCCACCAACAAAAATGTCCATACCATATGGAAAGTGTACCAGTGCTGGCTGAGGGTCATGCCAGGGAATCCAGGATAGAGAGAGTACCAATTCAGGCTGAGAGCCCAGTGTGTTCAGAACCTGAGGGTAAAAGTTGTTGTGATGATGAAGAAGATGTGTTCTGACCTCTATAGAACTGCATAACCAGTGAGTGTAGCCCTGTGGGGGTCCATCTTGCTTTGTATTCCTGTGTGTAAGTGAATAAAAGCCCCACTTTAGAATCCCACTCCTGGTTTGGACATTCTCAGTTCTTGCTTCCTGTGTCCGGGATTACTTGGGTGCCCCTGTCCAGAAGTGCAAACCTAGCCCTGATGCCGAGCGAATGTTTTCTCCCCAAACCCAGGCTAACCAGGTAATGGGTTACAAAAATGGAGGCACTGCACGCTAAATAACAAAAAACACCCAACCCGGACCCTGGTTACACTCATCTGCTTCCTTATTGTTCTGTGCAATAAATGCGTTAATCATTTCTTTAGACTTTGTAAATGCCTTAGCAATGTCATGCATATTATATACAGCATGTCTTTCTTCCTGACTTAGGCCATCCACACTATGCAATAATGGGGGTATGATGTAATTGATCATACCAGCTTCGAACTTCTGTGAATGTGCTTTGATAGTAGCAATGTCTGCCTTATTCCAGATACTTATTGTAGTACCAAAGAGACCAGTAAGGGTGCCTGTGGCACCAGTGACATCCAATGTGTCACATGTGTTTCATTTATGACTTTACATAGCAGAATTCTGAGAACTAGGTTTTCTCCTAAAATTGCCTCTGTGTTCGGTGGTATGTACCTCGGTAACAGGATCTTGACTACGAATCTGAAAAGCTTCTAAACTATCAAGTAACAAAGTACTATAAAATAACAATGTATTAGTAGTATGACACATACCAAATTTTTTCATATTCCAGTAAGTCAAGTTAAACAAAACAGGTATATACTGTACATATATTGTACTGCAAGTTGTTAATAAGTGAGCCAGGTAAAGAAGTGGCTGTGAGACAACTACGAGGACCAGAGTTTTGTTTTGGACATTCCAAAAGTTGTTTCTCAGTGGGGGGTAACACAGATAAATACATGGCAGCTGAGGTCATGTTGTGTATGGTACAAACTTTCCTGGCAGAATCCTTAGAAAGTGTATTACAATATATAAAGGGTCAATTAAGGCAGTAATATTGTATAAACCTGAATGTCTAAGAGAGGTTTGGTGCAAGGATAAGGTACCATTTGGGGATAATTTTGCGTTGGGCCATCCATGGAAAGTTCCCTTGGAGAGTTTGGCCATGGGGAGTATTTGTCCTTGAGACTTGGTTTGCTACTCAATTTGTAGGGTAGATTTATCAGGAGCAACAACCGAGGCAGTGAGGTAGGCATCTGAACCTTCCTGAACTGTAATTAAATTGTTGGGGATATTGATGGAGACTTCCTCTGGGGTAGTTGCAGGTGGATCAAGATGAGGAAGGATGTGCTTTACCATGCTTTGGATGCAGGGGATTACTCCTGAGATGAGGAGAACATTTGAACAAGATAGCCATCTTGTCAGTGTATCTGCAAAGGAAAATCAGACATTAGCAAGGTTAGTAGTATTCTTCCAAATGGGGTGAGGAAAAGTAATTATACTCCTTTATACAGTTTCAACTGGTTTGCTTGTAACCATTTGTTAGTCAGTTTGTTGTTTTGCATGAGTCTAATTTGATAGATTGCTGGACTGAGCTTGTTAACAATTGGGTGGGCTCCTTTCTACTTGTTGGAGAAAGAGTGTGTTGGATGCGCAAATCTGAGAACCATTACCTGATCTCCAACTTGCCAATCCACTTCTTGTGCATGTTTGTCAAACTGAATTTTGGACTGTTGCTGGGCCTTGCCCATGCAGTTTGTGGCATAGAAATGAGTGTGTATTAGGTCTTTTCTCAACTTTTCCACATGTTGATCCACAGAGACACGATCTGCAGTGGGGGTGTGCAGGTCAAACAACAGGTGTTCAGGTAATCTAGTACTTATGCCAGTCATCACCTCAAAGGGTGTCAACTGAGTGATGGCTGAGGGTGGGCCCCTAATTGCCATAAGGAGTAATGGCAGTAGAGGATCCTAGTCCTTGGGATTATCCTCAATAAATTTGGAAAGCATTTGCTTAATCCATCTGTTGGCCCTCTCTACTTGACCTGATGATTGTGCGTGGTACGGTATGTGGAACTTTTGGTGAACTCTAAGGAGTTCAGGGGGTTCTTTCATCAACTCACCTGTAAAACTGGTTCCTTTGTCGGAGACCACCTTAAGAGGTAGGCCCCACCTGGAGAAAATCTGTTCCACCAGGATTTTGGCAGTGGCTTTTGCAGTGCATGTCTTGGTGGGGAAAGCCTCAACCCACTTAGAAAAGAGATCAGTTACCACAAGGGCATATTTGTTATTCCTACTGGTATTGGTGAGGGGACCAATAAAATCTGTAAAGCATGCCAAGGGCCAGAATGTCTTTGTGGTAGTAACTTGGCATTTTTTTGGTAGGGATTGGGTTGTTTTGCTTACAAACAAGACAGTTATCTATGTACTGTTTGACGTCCTTAGTGATACCAGGCCACCAGGCTGCGGTGTTGAGCCTTTGGAGTGTGTTTTCCACTCCCTGGTGTCCACCAGTGGGGGTATCATGTACTTGGTGCAAATATTCAGACCGAAGATGATGAAGGACCACCCACAATTTTGTGGTGGTGTCATCTGGTTGATACCAAATGAGCTTGTCATCCGGGGACAAGTGTAACTTACCTTCATGCCTTTGATATGGGTTGTGGGCAGGTAGGTTCTTCTCGGTGCCTTTGTCCAGAAATCTGAACACATCCTTGAGTTCAGAGTCAGCATGCTTGGCTTCTGACAAATCCAAGGGGGAGAAGGGTTCAGGTTTCTTCCTGATGGCTGCAATGTGCACAGCTGTTCTGGCTTCTGGATGGTTCATCATCCAGATGTTCCCCCCTCAGGCCCCTTCCTTAGCAAGGGTGTCAGCTGTGTCATTGAAGGCATGATAGGGGTCATGTATGGAGTGGGCTTTAACCTTGTGTACATAGAGTTTGTGTGTAAATTTCTGTGCCAGTGAATGAATGTATATTTCCGGTTCCTTGTGTTTCACTGGGGTGTCGTCAGAAGAGGTAAAGGAGTTCTTCTGCCAGAAAGGGAGAAATTCTGTATGAGAACAACAAACCCAGTTAGAGTCTGTAAAAATGATGGTATCCCCGGTTCCATGCCGGATGAACTCGAGGGCACAGGCCACCGCTGCCATTTCTGCATACTGTGATGATGCTACACTGCAACATTTGAAAATTTTAAGAGTCTTACCAGAAGGGTAAACCACAAATATACCTATTCCTGCTATCTGCTATCTGATCTCCCTGATAATAGCAGGCTGATCCGTCTGTAAAAACACGACACAATGAGGTGTTCTCAAGTAATTGTGGTGTAGTAGGAAGGAAAGTTCCTGGATCTGGTAGATCAGGTGGCTGCAGTGTACAGTCATGTGGTTCTCCTTGGAAAAGGAGACCATGCACCAGCATGGATGGCATTTTGGTTAAGTGAACCTTGATATCCCTATCCTGGAGAAGGAAGGACCAGTGTGTCAGTCTGGTATTAGAGACTGATCCATCCTTTACTCTGTCTGAGAGTAGGAAGGTTGTAGGGGTGTGGTTTGTATTGATGATCAGAGGGGAGTACCCAATGACATACAAAAACTGCTTGACAGCCCAGTAGGTAGCCAGAAGGTTCCTTTCACAAAGGCTGTACTTCTGTTCCACTGGGGTCAAGAGCTGTGATGCATATGCAATGGGTCATAGAGTGCCATGGACCTTCTGGGCCAACACTGCGGACATTGCAATGTCAGAGGTGGCAGATTCCAGATGGAATAGCAAGGCTGGATTGGGGTTGACCTGAGCCAGAGCAGAGGCCAGGGCCTGCTTCAGTGACATCACAGCTTGGGTATGTATGGGGCCCCAAGTCCAGGGGACATCTTTTTTCAGTAGTTCATACAGAGGGGTGGCCTTCTGAGCAAAATCACAAATAAAATCTCTGGAATAATTTACCATATCTAGAAATCTTCTAAGGGTGGCCATACTGGTGGGGCATGGCAAGCCCTGTAACCCCTGTATCTTTGTCCAGGTAGGGTTTCTTCCTTTATCTGTTATCCTCAGGCCAAGAAAGAGTACCTCTTTCTGGCACAGTTGTGCTTTTGCTGGGTTAAAGTTGAGGCCTGCTCTCTGAATGAGCATCAGCAATTCGTCTAAGAGGTCCAGATGTTGCTCCTGTGTGGCTGTTGCCAACAACAGGTCATCTACCTACTGAAAGAGGCACTGGGGTGTACAGAAACCCTCAAGAGCATCCATCATATGCAGATGGAATAGGGAAGGGCTGTTATGGAACCCCTGTGGTAAGCAGGTCCACGTGTACTGCCTACCTTCAAAGGTGAAGGCGAACTTATCTTGACTCTTGGGAGCCAATGGCAGTGCCCAGAAACCATTGGAAATATCCAGGGCACTAAAACATTGTTGGTCAGGGTCAATAGTCGTAGCACGTCTGGTGCTGATGCCATCGTTGGGGCACAACTAGAGGTGACCTGGTTTAGTCTCCAGTAGTCAATTGTAAGTCTCCATGTGCCCATGTTTTTTTTCACAGGCCACACAGAGGAATTTGCAGTGGAAACACATGTTCTGATTACACCTTGCTTGAGAAGTGATTTGATTGCTTTCCTAAGAGAAGGCAAGGCCTCGGATGGAAAGGGGTATTGCCTTTGCCTCTCATGGGCTGGGTCTGTCACCTCAATGATGGTATGCATTTTGACACAATCATGCTTGTTGATAGCAAATGCCTCCAGATGCCTTTGCAGGATGGGAAGGAGCTTTGGGAAAGCTCATGATTCTTAAACAAATCTATGATGTCATACTCTTTGTCATTGGTGGCTATTGTTGCAACCACATGTGAGTCAGGAATCATCACAGTGTGGTACTGTCCCTGAATCTGTATCAACAACATGTTGGCCAGGTCATCCACACAGCCATGTGGTGCCAAGAAGTCAATTCCAATAATACTGGGGTGATCATGCAGTACCATCAGCTGAAAGGTATGATACACCTTCAGGTGTCCTAGTGTCACAGGTAGTGGCAGGGAGTGGCATGCAGGTAGCCTAGATGTGGCTGGGTTGTCTTCATGCAATAGACACTGCCGCGCCTGTATCCAGCAATTCTGTAAGTAGGTGGTCCCCGATCTTGGCCTCTGTGCAGGCCTTCCATTTGTATCCAAGACTAGCTTGTTTACAATATGGACCAGGGCCTGTAATTGTCAATCTGTACTAGTAGAGGCATGGGGAAGCTCTTGAAAGAGCATTTGAGCCTGGTTCCTATGAACCATTTTGCCATGCTGTACTGATGCTATATAGTGAGCTGCTTCTGGGTTCAGGCCTGTAGGGGCCTGAGATCCTGGATTCCCAGTATCCCTGCGGCCTATGGAGGCCTGCCCTCCCAGTTGCACTGCAACAAGAGCCCGAACTGGGACAGCATCTTCTACAGAGCAAACTTGTCCGAGAAGGTCTCAGAGGCTTCCCTACACAAAGGGCCTGGTCTCTGTTGTTTACCCTTATTATTTTTCTGATGTTTCCTGTTTTTGTGGTAGTTCTGGTTCCCACCTCAGGATTGTTGTTGGGCTGCCGAGGTTATTGGTTATCCATGGGGATGGGCTGTTTCTCTTGGGCCTGCCCCTCTACCATGTAGTGCGTCGTGGCCTCTGGGATGTATTCCACGGTGGCTACCTTCTTGGAGCCAGAGCTTGAATCACGGATGTAGAGTTGATAAACTCTCTCCATTTTCCAAAGAATATCAGCAAACTTCTCTGTGGTGGGATAGGTGGTTGGCTCTACCTTTTCTCGCACTGCAGGGATCATGTTCTGAAGGAACAAGGTCTTGTACTCAATAAGGTTCACATCCGCAGCCTCTCCTGCAAGATTCTTTCCTGCTCGGTAGGCCATCCAAAGCCTCTGGTGGAAGGTTGCTGGACTTTCCTTCGCATTCTGTTTCACAGGGTATGCAAGCATCACTCCTACCACACCTGGGTTATGTGCAGTAATGAGTTCAGCTGCAACTTCATCAAAGGTGGCATGGCTATCCTGTCGGATAGCATCGGGGAGTTTTGCTCATAGGCCAGGATCAATGGTCTGGCATAGGATCTGAACTTGATAGTCTGCAGAGAGACTAAGCATTTTGCATTTAGAAAGCACCTTCTCCAAGTGGCAACTGAGGTTGATGATGGTCAGACAGACTTATCCAACCAATGCTGTCAGCTATCTGCTGAACAGAGTGGGCCATTCGTAGGGGATTGCTGGGACAATCGTTCGAAGGTAGATTGTCTTGGGCACCCTGCAGGGCTGCACAAGCTGTGGCTTCAGCCACAGTCTGGACCATTCCTTCCCGAGTATCAGTCTCCTGTAACATCTGCTTAATCTGCATTCAGAGAGTCCGTTTACTTCTCTCGGGAAGGGTCACAGTGCCTAAGGCATCATCAATCATTTTTTCTATCTCTTCCCTATCATCCACAGAAATAACGGTGATTGGTGGTGCCATTGGGACTAGGTCTGGGCCTGCTCCACCCCTATCATAGGGATCACCATGTTGGTGTCACCCATGATGGTCATCATGCCGTCGATGACGTAGGGAAGTGGTGTCATGTGTCGGGGGTCCGCCATGTTGGGGATGGCGGGTGGGGTTAATGGGCCATAGTAGAGGTGTGACTGGGCATTGTACTGAGACATGTCATCATCTGACTCCTCCTCCTCAGATGATGTCATCAAGATGGGGGATACGCCACCCATTGCCTTGAAGTGACCAACCAATACCTCTCACTGATGGCACAGTTTTGCCATTTTACATTCACATTCATCATGACTAACTTTTGCAACATTCTGATCCACTTCATCCTGTAACTACTTCTGTAACACTCTATACGCAGTGCTCAATTTGCGATTGTCCCTAGTAGGTACACCTAAATCATTACGTACCTGGTTTATCTCATCCTGGAGCTCTCCCAACTCATCCCGGATCTGGTCATTAGTTTTACTTAATAGGTCATTCATTTGCAATGCCTGACTCTTATCCTGTCTCAAACTTTCACATTCCTGCTTCAACATACAAAGTTCCTGCTCATTTTCCTGAACAGAATGATGCAAAAGTGAATCATTTTCATTCCGCATAGTCTGGAGGTCAGACTCCAACTCCTGCTCTCTTTTCAAACATTCAGTTTCCTGCAGTCCCATCTCCTGCTTGAGAGATGAGACTTGCAGATCAAGGGTTTGAAACCTCACTTCGGAGGCTTGTAGAGCAATGTAGAGAGCCTCGACCAACATCCGTTTAGCTTCACGCTTTCTGGCTGTTTGTCTCGTCTCTGTGTACTGGGTTGAAATCCCCAGCATGGGGTTGTTGGATTGACTTGCGTCCAGTGGGAAGTTAACCCATACTCCATGGGAGGCAAGGAAGTTCAAGATATCGAGTCTCAAGTCTGCACAGATATTTGAAACGGTGGCCATTTAGTGGGCGGGAATGTAAAATCAAACAATGAATAGGCACCATGCTGTGTATCAATCCACAACAGGTGCTCTAATTCACAGATGGGCTACTGTGCACTTGTAAGCTTGCAATTCAAAACTGCCATGGGGTGAGGTGAGTCAGCATCGACCACACCCAGTAAGCAGCCAGACTTTGCAGGTAGTTACAAAGTGGGTGAAAAATGGGAGAGGTGATGCAGGTGTGCACACCTTCTGTCCCCATTAGGAAGGGAAAGTAGTAGCAATGAGTGAAAACTTTTCAAACACCAAATATTACCTGCAAGCAGTCATCAGTTGTCAGGAGGTCTAAACCCTCACTCTCAGGTTCTTGGCAATAATGGGAATGCAAGGAATCACAAACACGTTGCACAAGAGTAATAAATCTTGTTTATTACTGCCAAAAAGGAAAATCACAGTTGCCCTAAGCAGTTCTTACCATTAGGAACTGGGAGGCAATGCTATGCATTCCCTATACCTCGAGGAGTGTAGAAATCTCTAGGTCTCCAAGGTAGAAGACATAATGTCTTACATTATATACCTAAGATAATCACCATAGTTACTGTAAGGTAGAAACATTTCTAGTTACAGAGATGAGCCTTATTGGCTAAATTAGAGGTGGCTCCACAGTCCTAGATAACGTTATACAATTTTGTTATAGTCATCACTTTGTAGAAACAAAGCAAGTACAGTTTGTACATAGCCGTGTAATAATACAAATTATCAGAAGATGGCAATGCAGACTCATATATCATAACACTGCAAGGACACAAGTGTCCTAGCATCTTGTAAGCAAGAAATACATGTGTATATTAGAAAGTAAAGTGTATAGCAACCATGTGCATACATATCCTGACATCTACTCTTGTACAGTAGATGTTCTTAGCCCTATATGTTGGTATAACATATACATAAATACTAGCTGTCTGCGGTGTACCTCTGGGGTATCAGTTAGGGTGCAGGGACCTCATGTAACACATGACTGCCAAAAAAATAGTTTTAAATTATAGATATCCCTCCCCAACTCTCCCTCTCAGCACCCACCACCCCACCCACCACCCTGGAAACATCACAGACCCAACACTGGGGTGCCCAATCCCCCAGTGTCCAGGGAACCATATGAGTGACACTAGGGTGCCCAATCCCCCAGTATCAGGATCAGGCATCCTCGATTTTATTTTTATTTATTTTTAATAAAGATATCCCCACCCGATCTTCTTTATCAGCACCCAACACCCAACCCCACCCCCAGAAACATATGAGTGACACTAGGGATGCCCAATCCCCCAGTGTCAGGATCAGCATTCTCAAGTTTTTGTTTTTTTTTAATTAAAGATATCCCACTACCCGACCCTACCTCTCAGCACCCACCATCCCACTCCCCCCTCAATAAACATAATAGTTACACTGGGGGTGCCCAATTCCCAGTGCAGGAATCCTTGCTCTGTATTTTTAAGCCTGTAGAAAGAAAGCATCCATCGTGTTTTTGCACCATTACCCTCCCCCACCCAACCCTCCCACTCAGCACCCACCACCCTGCATCCCCCAATCCTTACCTACCCATTGGGGTCTAACACCATAATCATGTCTGGACCACAGACACATCATCACTCTTCAAAGCTGGACTGCGAATTGAAGAAACAGGTATGCGGTTCAATGTATTTCAATGGGGTTTTGAACTTAGTGGCATAACGAGAGCATTTTTGCATATTTTTGGCTCAAATTTTCAACATGCCGCCTTTTGGTTTTTGAAATTTAATAAATTTTATTAAATTTTACAACAAACAGAGTATAAGCTACATATAACAAATTAACAGTACATATAACATATTTCTACCCTCCCTGGAGATACATCCTACATTTCAGATGAGGAAATGCACAACTATCCAGACGGTCCAAGGATTTCAGGATCCAAGTATACAATCTAAAGTTTAGTTATACATTAAAGCAGTATATTGCTCGCTTGGGGCTAAAAGGAGCACTAGGACTACCTAAGCTCACCTAAGGGTTAGATGAGACTGAAAAGAGGGCATCTAGCTTACCCCATTTTTTGTTACATGCAGCCATACGATTCCATAAACTGGCTATCATTTTTTTGGTTTGAAGGTTATAAAGCAGTTCATTGAGCCATTGATAGTAGGTGATCTCATTCTGATCCATCCAGTGGCAGAGTACCAACTGCTTCACCGAGAGTGAGATTAGAGACATGAAATATCTCTTTTCTTCAATTTGAATATTGGAGAAGTCTCCTGCTAGACAAATTTCAGGGGAAAAATAGTTTTCCACCCTGAGTAAAGGGTCAGCCTGTGTTTTAATCCTCTCCCAAAGGGGGGCCACTTTCGGGCATTCTCATAGTATATGCAGGAGGGAGCCTTCTGTTTTATTACATCTGAAACATGTGGAAGTAGGGAGCTTTCCCATCTTCATCAGATGAACAGGAGTGAAATATTACACAAAATGTAAGATTGGGTAGGCACAGTTTATCATTGGTCAGATAAATATAGACATCATTCCGTATGCGCTCCCAGTTGGATGTCAAATTAGGGAGTTAAGAGAACCAGTAGCCAGAGTAGCCCGTGGCCTTAGGAAAAAGTGTGGAGAACAAAAGGGAAACCAGGTGGGACACCAAGTGAGGTTGTCAGGACTGGATTTGGAGTGAAGAGGTGAATTCTTTCTTCTCAATAGTCCATGCTGTCATGCCATACCAACGTATCAACATATGTCAAAGTTGGTAGATTTTGAATATCTGTGTGGCCAGTAGGTTAAAATGGGTTAGTAGGCCTTAACTACTAAGAATTTGGCCATCTGAGAGGAAGTCAGATACTTTCTTGTCCCTGATCCAAGGCATTCCTCGAGGGGACAGTATTTGTCCTCCCAGTTTAAAGTTAACATTGTTACAAAGTAGTTGAGATATGTCTGCCAGATTATTATAGCTCAGAATTCTACACAATTAAATGAACTTTTACTGATGTATAGATGGCAGATCATTTAATTTGAGAAGGGATATTTTGGGGGGGGACAAAAAATTGACTTTCTGGAGAGAGTTCAGATTCTGCAATTTGATGTCTTTCTATTTGGAACCATAATGGGATATATTAAACTGTTCCTGGTAATGTAGGAGGTTTGTGCCACCTTGCATATTTAGAAATATGGCTTGGCAGATAGTATATGTAAAGATTTGGCAGCTGAAGTCCTCCAAGGTGTTTTGGTGCTCCCAAGCGAATGTAGGCTCTGCGTGGAGTTTACCTTTCCATAAAAAAAAGGGAGATAATACCATGGAGTTTCTTGAACCAGTTAACAGGAAGAAAAATATTTAGCATGTTTAAAGGGTAAAATACATGGGGAAGCACATTCATTTTAATAATACTTATATGGGTTTGCAGAGATAAAGGAAGAGAGTTCCACTTGCAAAGGTCTTGTTGAAGGGTGCTGACCAAATTATCTAAATTTAGTTTTTTCATTAAGGTGTGCTTTTGGGATAGAATAATGCCGAGGTATTTGAGCTTAGATTTTCATGCCAATCCTAAATGTGCAAAATCAGACGAAGAGACCTTGGAGTTCAGTGGCATTCTAATTGTTTTGTCAAGATTGAGCTTATAGTTGGAAACTTTGCCAAATTCAGAGATAATGCTCAGGGCTTGAGGAATAGAGATGGCGGGGTGTGACAGATGCAGTAAGATATCACCTGCATATGCAGACAGCCTGAGATCTAGTGTGCCTACAAGCATTCCTTGAATAATAGGAGAGGACCTAAGCAGGTATATTAGGGGTTCCAAGTATAGGTTAAAGAGTAAGGGAGATAGGGGACATCCCTGATGATTACCTGAGTAAAGGGTGAAGCCTGTTGAGAGAACTCCATTGCAGTAAACTTTGGAACATGGTTTGGAATATAGTACTTGAATCCATTGTATGATGGATGAGGGGAATCCAAATCTTTCTAATATTGAGAATAAGAAGGCCGAATGATCCTTATTGAACGCTTTTTCTGCATCTAGTGATACCAGCACCATGGGCTGAGTAGCTACCCTAGATGAGGAAAAAATGTGGGTCAGCTTCCTTAAGTGGTCAGTTGAAGATCGCCCTTCCATAAAGCCTACCTTTTCTGGTCCAATTAGGTCATCCCAGATCTGCATAATTCTGTTAGCTAGAACTTTTGCAAAAAGTTTCATATCATAATTCATGAGGGAAATGGGTCAGTAGTTGGATACTTTGTCTGTGGGTTTATTAGATTTAGGTAAGACTATTATTAATGCTTCTAACAGGGAGAAATCTGAAAGGCCTTTAGCACAGAGGAATGAGAAAAGTTGATGGAGAATTGGGGCTAAGTCCTCTGGAAAGACTTTGTAAAAATTGGAAGGGAAACCATCCGACCTAGGAGCTTTATCAGAAGATAGGGATTGAACAGCAGTGAGAATTTCTTGAAGGGAGATGGGACATTCAAGGAATGATTGCTGTTCTAAGGATAGTTTAGGGAGTTGTAAGACATTTAAATAATTTTGAATATTGGCCAATGAGGGAGGATTGTTTGGGGGGGCTTTACATTTGTCGATAAAAAAGGTCAAATTCCTGGGCAATTTCCCGAGGGGAAGTTTTGGGGGTTCCGTCAGTTTGGGAGGTAATGGACATAACCAGGTGGGAGGATTCCTGCTTCTTTAAATGTAAAGCTAGTAAATGACCAGCTTTGTCCCCTTGGTCTACGTATGTCGAATGGGTTTTCAACAGGACATATTCAGCTAGTTCTCTTAGACTCTCTGCATATCAGTTTCTCAGGAGCATTAAGGTCACCTGTTACCTCTCAGAAGATTCCAATAGTGGGCTGTTTTCAAGAATTTTAATCTGATCCAAGAGCAGTCATAAGGAGGCCTCACATTTCTTTTTTTCTTTTGTGGATGCTAGTCTGATAAATTCCCCCTGCAGTACACATTTAAGGGTGTACCATAATTTATCTATCGCTGATATGAACCCTGAGTTTTGTTCCAAAAATTGGGCAAAAACAGATTTTTTTTTGACAGAATTTTGGGGTCTTTTAATAATTGTGTGTTTAGTTTCCAAAGTTTGTCAAGGTCAACATTCGGTAAAAGGGTACAATCTAACCACGTGAGTGAATGATCAGAAAGAAACCTGGGGGTTACTCTTCCATTATCCACTCCTGGTAAAATAGTTATACTTATCAGGAAATAGTCCAGTCAAGAAGAAGATTTATGAACGGGGAGTAGAAAGTGTATACTCAGTCAGAGGGGTGGAACACCCTCCAGGGATCACAAAATCCACCCATTTCCATCATTTTGTTTAATGAGTGTTGGGCAGGGGAAAGCCCTGGGGAGCAGTGACCAGATCTGTCCAAGTCTGGCGTGAGAGTCACATTCCAGTCCCCAGCTAAAATGATGGGGGGGGGTTTCTAAAAGGGGCCAACAAAGTAGCCAGTTCGGAGAAGAATTCGTAGGAGGCAGTGTTGGGGCCATATATGCATCCAAGAAGAACCTTGAAGTGGTCCCCAACACTCCTTTTAGAAGCAGGTACTGTCCCCGAGGATCCTCAATACACTGCAGAATCTGAAAGTTAGTCCCCTTGAAAATTAATGTTGCTACACCTCCCTGGTATGTGAAGTCTCCTGCTGCATACACTTGACCGACCATCAGCCTATGGAAAAGTAACTTTTCTGCAGAAAGAAGGTGGGTCTCCTGAAGAAATGAGATTTGACTGTGGAGTAGTTGAAGTTGTTTTAAAATCTGATACCTTTTTCCCCTAGAGCGAGCTCCTTTGACATTCCAGGTAACATACTTCATACTAAGCTTGTAAGGCATAATGAGAATTTATGGGATAGGTCCCTTAGAGAATGCAAGTTGTTCTTACAAATCCAAATCCAGTATCTCCGTGACCCTATTATCCCCCAGCAAATACAGGCTCCCTCCTTTGCATAAAAAGCAGTGACCCAGGAAAAGTTCAGCAAAACTTGTCAAGTTATACATTGGTGAATACCCATCACAGATATTAAACATAGCATTGTATATAATGAGGATCAAGCCTGTGCCTAAATTAAAATCCAAAGATGTCCATTTAAAGTCATTTTCCCAGTTCCAAGTAGTCAATAAGCCCAATAAACCCAATAAATTATCCTCACAAAAAAAACTTTCCAAAAGATAACAAAACTCCCTGATCCCCAGTTCAATTGACTGATCCTCTGAATCCTT
This sequence comes from Neoceratodus forsteri, assembly GCA_016271365.2. Classification (NCBI taxonomy): domain Eukaryota; kingdom Metazoa; phylum Chordata; order Ceratodontiformes; family Ceratodontidae; genus Neoceratodus; species Neoceratodus forsteri. The sequence continues at coordinate 830,345,945 of CM057452.1, forward strand.
TGGGCCATGACAATTTTATTCCTCCCCAAGCATGCTGACTCCCTCTCCCTCCCCGCCCACAAGTTAGTATACTGTTTTTATATTATGTTAATCACTTAATGAGAAATAGCAAGTGCTAAATGACAACTTAGGAGTTGTGCTATCCACACAATGTGCCCCTTATCAATCTGCTAATAATGCAACATTCCCTAAAAATTCTTAATATGAAGTGGTGATAAAAGTAATAGAGAAACAGCACAAAGGGGGTTCAGGAATTCCCGGTTTAACATACGTGAACATTGCTATCCTAAGTAACCTTAACTTGGATTTTTAACAACCCTTATAAAAGTAAAGGGAACAATGAACAGTTCTCTAAATAATTCAGTTCTTCCATTTCTTGACGAGTTAGCTTTTGCCTAGCTAACAAAAGGATGCCAATAGTGGGAGATATCCCTCACACATTACTTCTGACAAAACACTGAGTAGTAGTCTGCTAGTTTGCCACTAGATGGAGCCTGAAGGAAGAAAGGAAAAGAAACAAACCAGATGATTACAGTATATGTAGATCGCACTCCAAACACAGCAAGTGAATGAAAATTGACAAAGTAAAATGCAGCTCCAGAACACAAATCCCTTGATGAAACATGCAATAAGATGATCAAAAGTGTCACAGAAACAGTCCCATCAAATCATGAGCAATTGCCAGAAATGAGCCTGTAGCCCTGGGATTCAGTCACTTAAATAAGTCGGGGTAGAAAGATTTCAGTGTAGAGGTCACTTGTTCCACTGTTTCAAAGCTATGCCAGGTATCTCGATGCTGCACTTCAATGTGTCCGGGTATTTCATCTGGTACTTGATTCGGCCACTATTAGCTTGGTTACAGTCGGGTGCAGAGCAGATCTCTTTTGTCTAACTGAGACAGGGAGATCTTGCACTATGCGTACTCACCGTCCTTCCCATTGTAGCTCTTGTATTTCTCTGACTTTCCCCAGGATATGTTGTTTATCCAGAAAATTCAACATGTGAAAGATTAGAGGGCTAGGGGGAGATCCCGGGGGGGCTGGGCGAAGTGACCTGTGGGCCCTTTCTACAATGTACATGGGGCCATTCGGAGAGGGGCCTGCAATTTTCTCACAAAACTTCTGAATGAAAGAGATTGGTAGTGTTCCTTCCTCTCCCTCTGGTAGCCCAAGGATGACCAGGTTGTTCCTTTGAGAGCACCCCTCGAGAGCCTCTAGTTTGCCCTCCATGGATTTCACCCTCTGCCACAATTGCACCATCTCCGGTTCTGTCTGAGTCCTCCAGTCATCTAAGGAAGAGACATGCACCTCATTGTCTCTGGTGCAGCGAGTAAGGATGTCAAGAGAGGAGCGCATATTTTAAATGTCAGTAGCAAGTGCTTCCAATGTGGATTTTAGAGGAGACAGGCCTTCCAAAAACTTTTCTTTCATGAGGGCGGCTTGGGAAGTTGAGTTGTCAGGTAAGCCAGTAGGTTGCACCTCAGAGCGCTTCACATTTCTGTCTCGCGTCAGCGTTGGTGGCGGAGTGTGGCAAGGTAAAGAATCCCTCATTTTGGCTTCCATGCTGGAGAATTTCCTGCCTAGCAATGCTTTTGCAGATCTCCAAGGCATGTCTGGACTGCTGCCCGAAATCACAGGTTAGTGATGAAGGGTTTAAAATGGGTGGCGGAGCGGGAGTTGTAGAAACCACATCTGCTCAGGCAGCCATCACGTGCCTCTCCAACATGCTTTCTTTGGGACCCTACCTCATGAACAGTTAACAGTGTCATTAGGCAGATCTGTCCCGATAGGGGATTTTGCAGTCCCTGCGCAAAATCACCTTTCAGGCAGGAGCTGACAATTTTCTCTGCCCTTGTTCATGAGGTGGGGTCATAATTTATTTATTGATTTATTAGGAATTTGGATAACACCTTTGAGCTGGGGGCTCTTTTACAAAGGTTCCACATCAAGTAACATGGACATGTAGAAAAGAGCAAAAAAGCAAATACATAACATACAGTACAATATACAAAGTGGCAGCCATTGGCGTTGTCAAGGATTGAAAAGCGGTTAATTTATGCAGGGGAACAGTACACCAGGCATTGTACAATGTATGCCTAGAGAAATTGCAAAAGATGTTAGAGCAGGAGCAGAAGTTACAGGTACAGAGGGCAGCTTTGTATTCTTTTTTTTTTTTTTTGTTAGTTTCTTATTTATTCCTCCTCTCCTCCCCTCGGCTCTGGTCTCCTCGGGAGCACCAAGGAGTCATCCCCCTATGGTCCACTCCTACCTGGACAGTCCTCCATTGCCCATGTAACCTCAGTTTACCCCCCGAGTGGGGACAAGGTGGGCCCCAAAACCCCGATATCTTCAGTAGCGTCAGTCGGTCGGGTGCCAGGAGGGCGGCTGAAAATCGAGGGCAATTCCAGTGCTCCATCTCCGCCAGAGCTGAAGGGTATTTTCCCCTTTTCTAGGGAGTGGCTAGCGCCCTGGTATCAAGGCATTGGTACCGATGTCTGCCACCCCTGACTCCTTCTCACACTTCAGTGCTTGCTGTGTCTCCGGCTTCTGCAGAGAGGTAGCTGGCGCCAGGCTGAGAGCACCTGTCCCTCCTGGGAAAGAAGGAGGCTGTCCTCGGACGCTCGATCCTCTCCCTCCCCCTGACTCCCAGCAACCCAGGCTCACTCCTGAACCCGGGTTGCTGGCATGGCGCAAGGTATGGCGTCCAGTGCCTCAACCCACAGCGCCACCAGACTGGGCAGCTTTGGATTCTAAGATAAAGCGGGGTAGGTGGATAGCAGCTCGAGGCATTGTCAAGGAGGGGAAGGGAGGGAGTAAGAGGGTATATGGGGATAGGGTGCGGATGTAGAGTAAACAGAGACAGAGAGAGAGGGGGAAAGGAGTGGAAGGGGAAAAGGGAGGCTAGAGGGGGATAGGGCAGAAGAGGAGAGAGTGATGGAGAGTGGATAAGTGTGGTAAGGGGTGCTGGGAGTAAAAGGTAGAGTTTAGGTAGTGGCATTAGGGTAGAAAGTAGAAAAGCAGATGGAGAAGGATAGATGGACAGGGAGGCTATAATAACTAGTGAGCAAGCAGGCAGGGTTTATGGGTTGGACATATGTGCACTGGGGGGTAAGGGGGGAAGGGTGATGGGAGAGAATGGGTGGTGAGAGCAGGGAGGGAAACAGGCATGTTTAAGTGAAGCAATCACAGGATGCACTAGCCACAAGGTGCTGGAGTAGTTTGCATTTAAAAGCACCAAGTGTGGCAATATTAGTGACATCTGACGGAAGAGAGTTGAACCAGTTTGAGGCTCTAACTTTATAGGAGCGCTGATCTTGACTAGACCTGCAGTGAGGAATGGAAAATGTTTGACTTACTGAACTTCTGGTTAGGCGGAGGGACACAGTGAGGCGTGAGTGTCTTTTGAACTCCTAGGGGCATGAGACCAAGCAAGGTCTTTTTTGCTAAGATGCAGGTCTGGTGCTTTTAGCCAATTAGCCTGCTTGTAAATATCACAAGTGTAAAAAGAGGCATGTAGCAGAAATGAGGAGCCGGCAAGCCTTGTTCAGGGCTATGGCAATGCGTCACAGCGCGGTGTCAGTGGCTGATCCATAGATCACAAGCAAATAATCTATTATTGAAATTACTGAGCTCTGAATTGCAAGATTTAGGGCTTCAACTGTCAGACAGAGTTTATGCTTGTATAACACCCTATACGGGTGTTCACAGCCTTTGCGATGTTGTCATTATTCTGTTATTCCACCTACTGGTAGGAATCCAAGATGGCGGCCACGCTGGGCCAGCCATTAGGAGCTTTTTTAATGTGACTGTTTGTGTATGCTGATTTTGTTTTATTTTGCTTTATTTTTATCCGCTTGTTTTATTTTTTAGCCGCTGCCGGTCTCTATACATTTGTTGGATTGCTCACTCGCTTATGTTGGTTAATTCGTTTTGTTTGATTTGCGACTTTTTGTGAGGACTAGTTGAAGAACGTAGCACTTCTGAGCCTTTCTGGCGGATCTGTGGATAACCTCCTATTTTCCTGCTAGCTCATGGACATTCCGTATAGGAGCCATTGTGCCCTTGATTTTAATTGACAGTGATCCTGAGGACTGGTCTGACAGCTTCTTCATTGAAGAATTACGAGTAAGATCTAGGGTTCTCCTTGTGAAGTGCGTAGGAGTTTACTGTGTATTGAGGGCAGCCAGGATTTTAAAATCGGAGGGTGGTGTGGTTTGGGAGCTGTGTTGGGTGGAGGGCCTCCCCCTTTGCGCCTAGCGTCAGTTGTTCACTTAGGTCCTTTGCGACCAAGCAGGAGTTGTCCCCGTGTTCCCCGAGGAGTCGGAGTTGCAGCTGGGACTCTTCCAAAACCTCCTGGGGGATAGTCTGCGTGGCCTACCTCCCGGAGTTTGTAGCTGTGGGTTGCAGGTGACCAGGTGGGGGCCTGTGAGTCTGGTGCATTGGGGGGGACTCCTCTTAAGATTGAGTTGCATGCCCAACCCACTACTGTGCCGGTGCCCTCTTGAGCTGTGTCCCGATTGTTACCTGGATTTACATCCTGTTTTCTCAAGATTGTTGATCTGGGACATTTTGCTGAAAAACAGTTTCTACATGTGGCATTCGATTCAATTGGTTTTAAATCGAATTGTACTCTTCTCATGGATTACCTGCATTATTCGGAATATTCTTTGTTTTGCTCAGGACTTACAGCTGGATCTGGAATTGCGTTACTCTGGACAGTGAGGGTGTCCTTTTTGTGGTTTTCCTTGGTGCAACTGGCAACACTGTATCCCGTTTCAGCCTTTGAACTTTTGGTGGTTCCTGGTGTTGACTATACTTAATTCTGGGCCTGGATTAAAACAGACTGTGGACCTCCTCCTTTTTTGTGTATTATTTTGTGTTCTTTGTCTGGACGATGGGGTGGTGAGAGGACCCTGCGTCCACGTACTTTATTTATTTATTTTTATTTTGTTAAAAGTCATAAAATGTTGTTTTGTTTTTTATTTTGCTGTTATATTATTTTAATTTGGTTTAATTGTTTTGCAGTGAGAGTGCCTTTCTATCCTCTTTCCCCAGTGGTGAGAGGACTGGGGGTCGTAAATTATTTATTTATTGTTTTTTGTTATATGATGTGTTGGGCTAGGGGGTAAGAGCCCTTAAGCTTTGTTTGTTGTTTATTTGTCTTGTGGGTTATTTTGTATTAAGGGGGGGTTGTCAGGGCTCTGATTTCAGGCTCTGAAATTGAGGTCAGTTAACCTGGGAGTTGGGGGTTTTAAACCGTTTTCTTTTTTTAAGGGGGGTATTATTAGTTTGTTAGTTTAGTCTTAGGTTTTGTTTATTGTATTTTGTAGCTTAGTTTATAGTATGTGTTGGTCTTCAGCCCCCACAGTGGTGCACTACTCATCCTCCTCTCTTCGTGCCCTTCGCCCTTTTTACTCTCCCCCTCCTCAGTTTGAGATTTACCAGCATTGCAGAGCGCTGGGTATTGAGGGAGGGGTGGGGAGAGAAGGGGTGTGGGGTTGGGAACAGGGGAGATGTCTGAGGGGTCATCGTGACAAGTGGTTAATACCAGAAGGCACCCTGGGGCAAAATGGGAACCTGATTGTGGTTCTCCATGTCTGGTGCCCATACCCAAGGGCACCACCGATTATGGTGGGCAGATGGCCTGTGCTGCCCGCGAGGTTCGTCCAACTCAACGGGTGGTGTTGTGCAATGCCAGGTCCATTAAAAACAAGACCGCAACTATTTCTGATCTTGTTGGTACGGTGGACCTGGCTTGCATTACCGAGACCTGGTTGGATGATAACTCTGGCCCCATTTTGGAGGCTATGACTCCAGATGGGTACTCGGTGTTACACCGCCCAAGATTGGATCATGGGGAGGAGGGGTTGCAGTTTGTTTCAAGACTGAACTTGGCCTCATGGAGGTACTAGTGGGGAGGGTTGAGTCCTTTGAGTGTATAGTTGTAGCAGGTGTAGACATTTGAATCGCCCTCATTTACCATCCATCCTGTGATGAGAAGCGATTCCTTCAGGAAGTGGCAGACTTCATCGTCAATATGGCATTCGAGTCACCCAGATTGATGATTCTGGGCGACTTCAACACCTGGATCGATGACAAACTCTCGCAATTTGGTCAACACTTCCTCCAGTTAATGACAACGTTGGGCCTCACACAGGTGGTTTCCTCTGCTACACATAAATGTGGACACTCTTTGGACCTAATCTTCCTTCTAGGGGTCGGGGTATCCGATGTGGGTGTGGAACCCATTGGGTGGTCAGATCATTACACCGTGGGGTTCAGTTTTTGCTCCACTTCTAGAAGGCCTGCCCCTATGGAGTTGGTTAGGTACTGCCCTTTGCGGGATATAGATCCCCAATGCCTTGCGGCAGTGCTTGACCTCTCGTCCACTGCGTTGGCAAGCAGTGATCCATAGACACTCGTGACAGCCTATAACACAGCTGTTGTCGGGGCTCTGGATTTTATTGCTCCAGTTCGTGTTCACGCCCTCTCTCTTTGCCCCAAGTTCCCTTGGTTTGATGGGACGTTGAGGGAGATGCAGAGACAGGGGTGAAGGTTAGAGCATTGCTGGCAAAGGTCCACCCTTGATGCCGAGTACCTTAGATTGATGGATCATTATTTGGTTATCAATCTGCAATCACCCATAAGAAGGCAGAGTTCCTGTCCAGGGAGATTGCAGTTGCTCGGAATCAACCAGCTCAGCTGTTTCGAACTGTGGACAGACTGTGCAACCCAGTCTGTCTTCAAGTTCAGAAAGTTTTTTCACAATTGGAGTGTGATGAGCTTGCTCGGTTCTTCATAAATAAGGTGGCTGACATTAGGGCTGAGTTGTTGCCATCATGCTCTATGGGGGTTGCCGTGAACCGGGGTGAGATCACGGTGCCTCAGTTTTCCTGGAGTTCCTTCAGTCAGCTGGAGTTCATTGATGTCATGAGGATCATCCAGCATGTGCGCCCTACATGCTGTAGTTTGGACCCTGGACCAACCTCCCTAATTTGGGGTTGTATTGACATCATTGGTCCAGTCCTTATGCAGATAGTCAGGTGCTCCCTGGAATCTGGTGAGTTTCCCAGCTCCCTGAAAGAGGCGGTGGTGACACCTCTCTTGAAGAAAGCTACTGCGGATCCTGACTGTCTGGAAAACTACAGACCTATCTCTAACCTTCCCTTTGTTGGAAAGGTGATTGAGAAAGCAGTGGCTGCACAACTGGAAGACCATTTGAGCATCCATGACGTCTATGAACCCCTCCAGTCCGGTTTTCGTAAAAGACATAGTACTGAGACAGCGCTGGTTTGGGTGCTCAATGATCTCTTGATGGCTAGAGGTCAGAAGAGTCATTCCATTTTGGTTCTCCTCAACCTTTCTTCAGCTTTTGACACTGTAGATCACATGGTGTTGATAGAACGCCTGAGGCTGTTTTGTGGAATATCTGGAACCATCTTAAGATGGTTCACATCATTCCTCACTAGAAGATCACAAAGAGTTGTGTCCAGGTTTTTTTCCTCAGATTCAACGGCTTTGTCTTGTGGGGTGCCTCAGGGTTCAGTATTGTCACCCATGTTATTTGCGGTGTATATGCTACCCATTGGAGACATTGTAAGGAGGTATGGGCTGAGGTTTCACTGTTACATAGATAATACCCAGCTCTACCTTTCTTTTGCCCCCGACCAGGAGGGAGCTCTCTCGGTCTTTAATAGCTGTCTAACAGAAATCCAGGAGTGGATGAATTCTAGCTAGCTGAGGTTGAACTCTGATAAGAGTGAGGTATTGGATGTGGACCCGGGTCAACAGATAGAGGGGTCGGGTGCTGGTGCGTCTTCCAGAATCTTTCTTGGAGGCATTTCTCTCCTGACCTCTGAATGGGTGCGGAACCTGGGGGTAGTTCTTGATGACGGGCTGACACTGCATTTGCAGGTGTCGGCAGTTGTCAAGACTTCCTTTTACCATCTTAGGAACATTGCCAGGATCCGGCATCTTGTTCCGTCTGCCGACCTACCAACGTTAGTCCATGCCTTCATGTCCTCACGCTTGGATTATTGCAACTCCCTTTATCTAGGACTTTCTGGGGTCAAAATCCGTCACCTGCAGCTAGTGCAGAATGCTGCAGCCCGGCTTTTGACGGGTTCTAGTAGATCCTGTTACATTACTCCAGTGCTGCACGAACTGCACTGGCTGCCAATGCGATGACGGATCACCTTTAAAGTTGGATTGCTGACTTTTAAAGCTCTACACGATCTGGGCCCAGTCTATCTGAAAGAACTTATGGTTCCTTATCACCCTAATCGATCACTCCGCTCGGCCGATGAGGGGTTGCTAGAGGTTCCAAGGGTGAATTTGAAATCTTCGGGCTCTCGGGCTTTTGTGTATGTGGCCCCAACCTTTCGGAACTCTCTACCCCATTGGTTGCGGGAGTGCACTTCTGTGGAGGGCTTTAAGAGAGGTTTGAAGCCTTTTTTATGGGAAACTGCATTTTTAGAACATTGATTGTTATGACTGTTTTGATCTAATTGTATTTTTTAATGATTTTGCTGTTTTGATTTGTTATTTACATACAGTACGGTGCCTTGGCAATTGAAAGGCTCCTTATAAATAACATTATTATTATATTATTATTATTATATGTTTGGCATACGATAGAGTGCAGTCAAGGGTAACTCCCAGATATTTAAACAAGTTCACCTACTCCAACGCAATGCCTGAGCTGTTGTTGATTGTTAGTTGTTGGTCTTTATGCCTGTTGTGGGATCCATGGAACAGCATTATTTTTGTTTTTTTGTAGTTTATAATGAGTTTATGCAATCTAAACCAAGCCTCAACGTCCATAAAGCTTTTTTGCAGCTGAAACTATAGGAGGGAAGGATCTGAGTGGCATGTGTAGATTACAGCATCATCCACATACAAAAGAATCCTATTGGCAGGAGGTGGGGAGCTTGTTCAAGAAGATGCTAAATAGTAAGTGACCCAGGCTAGATCCTTGAGGAACTCTTGAATGGACCAGAAGGGTAGTTGATAGTGCTTCATAAATCCTAACCTGTTGAGTGTGATCACTAAGGTAGCTTTGAAACCAGAGGGTGGCATCAGTTGAGAGCCCTAAGAGAGATAGTTGATCGATCAGCAAGGAGTGGTTGACGGTGCTGAACATCTTAGTCAGGTCAATATATGTGGCACTGACAAGCTGACCAGGATCTAGGGCATGGTGGATGTAGTTAGTGAATTTGAGGAGAGAAGTGGTGATGCTATGCCCTTTTCGAAAACCGTGCTGCTGGGGACATTGCAGGTTGTATTTCTCCAGGTATTCAACAAACTGATCAGCATAGCCTTCTTATGAAGCATATGAAAGGCTATATTGAAAATCTGGTGTAAAAATATTTAAAAAACAACAAAGTTATGAGACTACATTGAATTTTGAGAATGCAGGCTCGTAACTTTGGTGATTTTTTTTTACATTTTTCCCCCAAATTCCCAATATGGTCATATCTTTACAGAACCTCATGAGTGTGACAGCTGCCATTTTTCAAATCCTGGCCAAATTGTTTTTTTACATCCTAAAAGGTGATTTTGCGGTCCCTGCACAAAATCATCTTTCAGGCAGGAGTTGAAAATTTTATCTGCCCTTGTTCATGAGGTGGGGTCATAAGAAGGCTATGTTGAAAATTTGGTGTACAAATATTAAAAAAACAATAAAGTTATGAGCCTACATTGAATTTTGTGAACGCAGGCTCGTAACTTTGGTAATTTTCAATATTTTTATACATAGCCATATCTTTACAGCACCTCATGAATGTGACAGCTGTCATTTTTATGTTTGCTTGTGCGCATGTGCACAGCACATGCGCAAAAACATCTTGCAACAGTACCACATTTCAGAGGTGTGTCAGTGTTGTGGCCAATGCAGTGGACGCTTTACTGAGCACATCCCTCAGCCACCAATCAAGGGGGAAGCTGGCAATGACAGCAACTTCAAAGAGAGCCAAGGAGTTGAAATGAATCTGCTGCTGCAATCACAAACAGTTTTGTCACTGCAGCAGCACCTCCCTCCTCCCCCTCAACCTTGTCAGCTCCTGCTGCCCAGCACTCTGTCCCTGGCCCTTGCTTCGCCAACAACTTGCTTGTCCTGTGTGCCTTTCCTGGTAAAACAAGTAATGAGCCACAGCTCCTGCCACCCACCACATACTCCAAGGAAAGCCGACATCAGGGTGCCCAATCCCTGTGTTGGCATATATCCCCCCTCCCTCCCTCCATAAATGTGACACACTGGGAGCCCACCCCAGTGTGTCAAAATGTTTCTGACACCGGGATGCCCACTACTGGTGTCAGATGCGCCTCCCCCAAAACCCGTCTGTAATCTGCCAACATCGGTGTGCCCAATCCCCATGTCGGCATGCCTCCCCACCATCACCACTATTGTGGCACACTAGGAGCCCACTCCAGTGTGCCAAAAAAATTTTTTAAACCTGTGAAAGAAAGAAAACCGTGCCCCTAGCATCTTTTTTTACTGTAAAAAAGGAAATGATCCACCATCATCTCCCCAGTCTCCCCTCCCCCTTCCCACTGAGCATCCACCTCCCCGGCCCCCCACCCATACTTACCCTCCAGAGGTCAATAGCAGCAATCTTCTCTGGACCGGGACATGTCTGCACTCTTCAAAGCCGAAATACGAACTGAGGAATCGGGTAAGCGCTGTATAATGGGAGTCAATGGGGGGGTTTCAACTTTGGCTGATATCTCAGCTATTTTTAGGAATTGTGGCCCCAAATTTTCAACATGGGGTTCTTAGGACCCCACCTCATGAACATGTCACTGTCATTTCGTTACTCAGTCCCAAAAGGTGATTTCACAGTCACTGTGTGGAATCACCTTCCGGGACAGATTCACAAAATGACCGTGCCATTTTTCATGCGGTAGGGTCCCAAAAAACCCATGTTGCAAATCTGGTGAAAAAATTCCAAGAAATGACTGTGGAACAAGCATGCGTTGCACAGTTTCTACGCGCGCCCGTTACTTCACCAATTTTTTATATTTTCACTCCAGATTTTCAACATTGCCATTTTTCACACCTCCTTATGAACAGTACAGCTGTCATTTTTCACATCCTGCCCAAAACATGTTGTCGCACCTGTGACACAGAATGGCACGGTTGCTGTAGGAAATCAAGTTTCAGGACAGATTAACAAAATCACAGTGCCACTGTTCATGAGGGGAGGTCCCAAAATGCCCCTGTTGAAAATTTAGTGAAAGAATTCCAAAAATGATTGCCTTACGGGAGTGTGTTGCACAGTTTCTACGCACACTCGTAACGTTACCAATTTTTTATATTTTCACTCCAGATTTTCAACATTGCCATTTTTTCACACCTCCTCATGAACAGTAAAGCTGTCATTTTTCACATCCAGCCTGAAATGTGTTTTCCCACCTGTGGTGCAGAATGGCATTGTCGCTTGGCAAAATCACCTTTCGGGATTGAGTAACAAAATGATAGTGCCACTGTTCATAAGGTGAGATCCCCAAAAGCCCATGCTGAAATTTGGAGCAAAAATACCAACAAACACCTGAGGTGTTAGGGTTTCAAACCATAATGTCCCACCCTGCAGAGTCTAACAGGTGTAGGGGGTGTGACTTGGGGTCATCGGCTGTAATGATCACTTGGTGTCTTTCCATCCCCACCCCAATCCTGCAGCCACTGACAGGCATCAAGGTGTGCCTTGGGGTCTTTGGCCGTAACATTCACCCCATTCTTCTATACTGCACCCATCTCAGCTTATTTCCTTATGGAATGGGGCGAGTGTAAGGGCTGAAGACCCCAAGGAACACTGCAACACCTGTAGGTGTCTGCAGGGTGGAGTGAGGTGGAATGGCATGAGCGTTATGGCCAATGACACAAAGGCACACCCCAACGCCTGTCAGTCTCTGCAGGGTGGGGTGGAGGTTAGCGTTAGTTCAATACTTCACTGCCATTTTTATTATGTATCTCTCTCTAACTCCTGCTCTACTAATACCAATGCCAGCAAGCAAACATTCGGCACTGACAAATGCTGTTCAGATCATGGCCAACATATTTTTTTACATCCCAAAAGGTGATTTTGTGGCCCTTGCGTGAAATTACCTTTTGGGCAGGAGATAAAAATTTTCTCTGCCATTGTTCATGAGGAGGGGTTATAAGAATGTTATATGGAAAATGCGTGTAAAAATTTTTTTTAAAAAATCACGTTATGAGCCTACATTGAATTTTTCGAAAGCAGGCTCGTAACTGGCAATTTTCAATATTTTTACCACAAATTTACAACACGGCCATTTCTTTACAGCACGTCATGAACGTGACAGCTGTCATTTTACAGCTCTGGCCCAAAATGTGTTTTTGCATCCTGAAAATTGATTTCGTATTCCTGTGCAAAATTACCTTTAGGCCAGGAGTTGAACATTTTCTCTGCCCTCCTTCATGAGGCAGGATCTTAACAAGGCTATGTTGAAAATTTGGCATAAAAATATAAAAAACAAACTTTCAATATATTTACCCCACATTCCTCAACTGCAGCCCTATCAACTCTTGCCAGAATTTGTTCTTCAAGGTACTTACTGAATCGGAACTTAAATATAGAAATAGTTTGGACTTACACCACCTGTCATTGAAGTCTGTGCCACATGTCCACCACTCATTTAGTGAATTCATTTTTCCTGATACTTGACATCGAGTGTTCCAATATCCTTTCATTCTTAAACATCCTAAAGAGCCCTGTCTGATGGTGCAGTCACTTTCACATATTTGATTGCTATAATCATGTCACTCTCAAGACTTACATTTTCCAAGAACAACAGTTCAGTTTCTTCCAGTACATTATCCAAGCCCACGTTTTCCAAGCCTTCAACCACTCCAGTTACCCTCTTCTGCACTTCTTAATTCTGTTGCTAACTTTCCTCAGATATGAGGATCAGAACTACTGTATACAATATCCTCAAAATGGGGTCTTACTACTGATGAAGATGCCAACAAGGATGTTGAAATCAATCAATCAATCAAAGTCTTTATTTAACCAGGCGATCACCATTGAGCAAGCTCTTACTAGGAGTGTGATGAACACACATCAGGCATGAGCCACGTTTCCTCCTCACCTACCTGCAAATATAGAAATATTTACAGTAGCTTACATTGCAGGCCAGTTGGAGACAATGCAAGCAGCACCATGTCATATGCGTACAATCAACACTCAGGTATCCATTGCCTTCTGTTGTCAGGTCAGGTGACGGATATCTGAGAGAAATGGTTAAGTGGAAACTGGATGCTGCGGTCTGCAGTTGGATCTGCGGCTGCTGTGGCTGTTTAGTTCTGTGTCTACTTTGGTTTGTGACTGCCTTGCCTGCTTTGGTCTGTTGTTTTCTGTACAATACTCTACTGGGGATGAAAAGGGTCAGTTATCTGAGAGTAAACATTGAGATCCATATAGCAGACAACAGGAAGGATGGGCAACGGAAATGGATAACACAAGGGACGGATAAACGAGTGTAAACAAAATGGGAAATAAAAAAATCATGCAGTCAAAGACGGATACATGAGAGAAACGGATAAATGAGAGCTGGATAAATAAGTGCTGACTGTATATTAAAACAGGGTGGTCAAAGTAAGCTATACTTGATGAATAAAAGTTTGGGTTAGTAAGACTTTTGAGTATTTTGTTATTGTAAATATTAAGTAACAAAGGGGCAATTAGGCACCCTTGCTTGACCCCCTTATTTGATATAAAAGGCTATAGAAATGTCCCCTCTGATTAAATCTTACATATGTCAAATTATATACTGTATATAGAACTGGACTATTGGATGAAGTATGCTCAGCTTAATCTTTAAGGCTTTTAACGTATCTGTTGGTTGCAAAGACAGGTGCAAGCAAATCACCTCAGACTGTCTCACAGAAAGGACAAATACCAGCAAGCAGGCCAGGGCACACTGCCAGAGTGAGCCACAGTAGCACTCAGAGAAAGCATATGTAATCCTCCTGTCGTTGGTGCTAGAGGACAGTACTGGTGAGGAGAAAGAGTTCATGACTGTTATGAACACCGGGGGGGGAAGGAGTGGCTGCATCCACAACTAGAGTGAAGGAAGCCGGAGCACAAGGATAGGAGGTGGGCACTGTGGAGCAGGTGGAGAAGCAGTGGCATCTCTGCATCAGGGCACTTCAGCGCATGTTCCCTGGTTTAAAAAAAACATTAACCCTAGTTAGTGCATCAAGTGGTGTGGAGCTACCTCCATAGCACCATCATACACTGTAGGCACTCTGGCATCCAGCTGTTGTGCCCTCCTGTGCCCTGCTAACCAACAGATTCGGGAGCCACCACTGGGGAGGAGGCTAGTGCTGCTGGGGAAGAGGAGAATGCTGGTAATGTAGGGGAGAGGGTGGAGGCTGGTGTTGCAGGGGAGGCAGAAGAGGCTGGTGCTGCAAGGGTGAGAGGAATGCTTATGCTGCAGGGGAAGGGAAGAAGATTGGTGCAGTGAGGAGGAAGTTGAAGTAATGAGAGATGGTGTGTGTGTGTGTGTGTGTGTGTCTGTCTGTCTGTCAGTTGGTTGTGGAGCCACACCTATAGCCATGTACTTAGATGTACAGACTCATCCACTCAATGGGCCAGCAGCTACGCATTGTTGTGTGTAACATTGCATGCCTTCAGCAGTCTATGCAGGGTGTTGTTTCCATTTGGAGGAGTATGGCACCATTTGATAACACACACAGAAGTGGTGTATCATAATAGACCTGCCCCCACACTCAGAAACCTGGCAGGGGAAGGGACTTGAGGAGGTTTCTGGGGAAAGAAGGGGCATCAGGCTCTGGTACCTTTTGTGTGTCCTGTGGGCTGTTGAGTTTCTGGAGTGATGGCCCCCGGCACAAATTCAGCTAGTCTGAGAGCAGGGCTTATAAAGGCAGGGCTGTGTGAGAAGAGGGCAGATCTGGTGGAGATCTGGTGGTGGAAAGGTCTGCAGCACTGGAAGTAGGTGCAGGCTGTACCAGCCCAAGCATCAAGTGTGGAGAACAAACTGTGAACAGAGCTGCTGCGTTCTGGAGAGGATGGCAAGGCAAGACATTTTTTTGCTATGCTTTTTGACACCAGCAGCCATCCTCTTGGCCCCCTGCCTCTGCGGTCAAATCCTGGGATCCCCACCACTGTGCAGTCTGGATTACCCTCAGGGCAGAGCCTCTGGAGCCCTCCCGATTAGCCCCCGTTGGAGCTAGGTCTCAGTTGCAACAGGACCCAGGTCTGCCATGGGACTGGGCATCACTGGGCTCACCAGGGAGGATTTTTTTAACATAATTTATTTGATGTTTTGGGAGCATGTCAAGTGTATGCTGTGGCGTAGCCACACCATGCATCCAACACACCCTCCAAGGCCAGCACTAGCTGGTGCTCCAGTGCCAGTGCGTCCTATGATCACCCGTGACTGGAGGCACTCTACCCCCCTTCCCCCCTCAGAGATGGTGAGCATACCATTGCCGCTCAATCCACCTTTTCCCCAACAGGCCCTCGACATCCCAAGTCCACTCCAGAACCTGGGTCACCTGGATCACAGTAGTAAATCTTTCTGCTGTGCCAGCAGGCCAGCGATAAGATGGTACCTAACAATAAGTACAGCTAAAATTGATTAAGAGCAATAAATACTAAATTAAATCATAATGTCACAAAGCTATGCCCAACACTTAAAATAAAAAGATGAGCTTTTAAAGATTCTTTAAAAATGGCCAGTGAAGGAGCATCTCTTACCTCCTGGGGAAGGGTGTTCTACAGAATCGGGGTAGCCACCCCAAAAGCCCTGTCACCCGAAGTTTTCAAAGAGACCTCAGCACTGACAAAAGGTCTGCCTCCACTAACCAGAGGGAAAGACTGGAGCATAAGGTATCAGAAGGCTTTTCAGGTAGCTCAGACCCAGACTGTGCAGGGCCTTGTATGTCAGCAATCACACCTTGAAGATGATGCATCATTACACTGGCAGCCAGTGAAAATCGCGGAGAACTGGCATGATATGCTTAAACCAAGAGGTCCCAGCAACCAGCTGGGCTGCCGCATTTGCATTAGCTGCAAATGGCACAACAGCCTCACGGATAACCCAAGGTAAACAGCAATACAGTAATCCAACCTTCACATGACTAAGGTGTGCACCAGTGTTGCCAGATCTGTGGGTTCAGGATAGAGCTTGAGCTGGGTGATGTTTTACAGGTGATAGATGCCACTGTGGACAACAGCTGACACCTGATATTCTAAGGTCAGCTTGGAGTCCACAATGACTCTCCTTCTTTAGGAATATTTATATCTGTTGTTCCATATGGTAGACTATATGAATCTTTTCCATGCTGTGACTTGATAATTTTCTATTTGAAGTGTATATGAGTTCCTGAAACAAAAATTGTTTGTATTTTTCTGTCCTTTATCTTAAGTCTATTTTTGTTCTGCTCTTTTTAAGTGTAGTAATTAGTCAATAGTTTTGATATCACAGGTGATTGGTGTATTTATTCTAATATGAAGCATCAGCATTGCCAGAGGCTATATGAGTTATGTCCCTTCCGAAGGGGATTGGACTTGAATAGATGTTTATTCATTAAGTTATTTGAATATTAAAATTGGGCCTCGGTGATTGGCTGATGCTCCATATTTGGTTCTGAACATGAAGGATAAACTCCACCCCAAGAAGAAGGAGCCATTTGCTCTGACTGCACATGGGGAGTTTGCCATAGGAGAGCCTGTGTTTCCACTGATTTCATTTTAATGCAGTATGGTACAATAAATGTACACATTTATACAGCTTTTGAGTGTGAGCATCCTATTTGTGTTGTGTCCGTTCGGTGCGGAGCTTGAACCAGAGGTGAGCTGTGCAGAGCTGTTTCTCTATTTTTGGTTTTTTAGTCCACAATGATGCCCAGAATCCTTACCCTATCTGCAGCTCAAAGTGTCATGCCATCCAGCAAAGGTAGGATGGCACCACTACTCACCGCAGCTGAACTCGACCAAGCCAGCTCTACCAGTAACACCTACATCTTCGAAGGGTTTAGTCTAACCCAGCTGTCTGCCATCCACTCTCAGATTTCCCTAAAACATTCTCTCACTTTCAATACCATCGCAACATCACTGGGGAACAAGACACGTACAACTGGGTATCATCAGCATAACAATGAAAACCAAAGTCATAGCATCTAAAAATCTCCCCCAAAGGCAACATGTGCATGTCAAACAGCTTGTAGAAACATAGACTTTGATGGCAGATAAGGACCACTTGGCCCATCTAGTCTGTCCATTTCCCTACTTACAGGATAGGCCGTAGATCCTAGTTAACCAACAGCCTATTTCTTCCTACCCCCCACAAGAATTGCCTTATGTCTGTCCCATGCATTCTTGAATTCTCTCACAGTTTTAGACCCCACAACCTCCTCAGGAAGGCTGTTCCATGCATCCACTACCCTCTGTGTGAAATAATACTTCCTCACATTGCCCCTGAACCACCCTCCTTCTATCTTTAAGTTGTGTCCCCTTGTTCTTGCAAGTTTGTTTTTCTGAAAGATGCAACTCTCTTGGACTTTGTTGATTCCACTGAGGTACTTAAAAGTTTCTATCATGTCCCCTCCCTCTCCCTTCTTTCCTCAAGGGTATACATATTAAGCTCCTTTAGTCTCTCCTCATACGGCTTCTCTTGCAGACCCTGCACCATTTTAGTTGCCCTCCTCTGGACTACCTCTATCCTGTCTATGTCCTTGCGGAGATGGGGTCTCCAGAACTGGACACAGTACTCCAGATGGGGTCTCACCAACTGTCTGTACAGAGGGATAAAAACTTCCTGTTTTCTGCTGCTGATGCCTCTCCTATACATCCCAGTATACCCCAGCCCTCCCTACTGCCTTCTCCATTGCTTGCTAACCTTAAGGTCATCTGATATGATTACCCCAGGTCCCTTTCCTTTTTGTTGTTGTTACTACCTCCCACCCATTGTGTATTCTTCCCTGGGTTCTTGTTTCCCAGGTGCATTATTTGCACTTCTTTACATTGAATCCTAGCTGCCATACTTCTAACCATTCCTCCAACCTTGCCAAGTCCCTTTTCATCCTTTCCACACCTCCTTGTGTATCAACCCTGCTGCAGATCTTTGTGTCATCTGCAAAAGGCATACTTTTCCTTCCAGTCCCTCTGCAATGTCACTGATGAAGACATTAAAAGGACTGGACCCAATACTGAACCTCCGGTGCCCACTAGTAACCTCTCTTTCTTCAGAGTGGACTCCATTTACAATTACCTTCTTGTGTCCTGTTGTGCAGCCAATGTTTTACCCAGGCTACCACCCTGGGACCCACTCCCAGGCTGGTTAATTTGACTATTAATCTTTTGTGTAGGACTGTGTCAAATGCCTTGCTAAAGTCTAGGTAGGCCATGTCCACAGCCCCTCCCTGGTCTACTACTTTGGTCACCCAGTCAAAGAAATCTATTAGATTCGTCTGACATGACCTTCCCGCTGTGAATCCATGCTGACTTGGGTCCTGTGCTCCACTGGCCTCTAGGTACTCAACTATTCTTTCCTTCAGAAGTGACTCCATCACTTTCCCTACCACAGAGGTCAGACTGACAGGTCTGTAGTTTCCTGCCTCTGTCTTGGTCCCACTTTTGTGAAGGGAATCACATCCGCCTTCCTCCAGTCCTCGGGTACCACACCATCCTCCCATGATTTATTAAAAAGAGTAGCCAGTGGTTTCACTAGTTCCTCCCTTAATTCTTTTAGAATTCTGGGGTGAATTCCATCAGGACCCATCGCTTTGTCCACCTTCAGTTTTAGGAGTTCTTGCAGAACCCTTTCTTCTGTGAAAGGGCTGGGATCGACCCCCCTATCAAGAGTGCTTCTGTTAATTGGATTAGGCACTTCCCCCTCCTCTTTTGTGAATACTGAGCAGAAATATTCGTTCAGTATCCCTGCTTTTTCACTGTCCCCCTCTGCCCACCCACCGTTCATTCTATTCAACCTCACTATCCCTCCCTTTGTCTTTCTACGCTCGCTGATGTACCTATAAAAGGTTTTATCCCCCTTCTTAACTGAGTTGGCTATCTTTTCCTCAGTTTGGGCCTTTGCTATTCTGACTTCCCTCCCTGCTTCCTTCTGCCTTAACTGGTACAGCTCTCTGTCCTGCTCCTTCTGTGTTCCTTATACTTCCAGAATGCTATCTTTTTCTTCCTGACTTTCACAGCCACCTCTTTTGAGAACCATAGTGGCTTTTTCTTTCATTTTGATTTGTTTATTTGCTTCACACAAAGGCTTGTTGCCTCTGTGATGGCAGTTTGATGATTCCCCATTGTTGCTCCACACCTCCTTCTAGTCTGTTTGCTAGTGCTTTTCTGAGGCACTCTCCCATCTTGCCAAAGTCAGCTCTCCTAAAGTCCAGTGCCCTCACTTTGTATGGCTTGACTCTGTAGCTGAGTTTAACGTGAACTACACTGTTTGATGGTCGCTTGTCCCCAGATGGCAACCCACTTCTAGATCTGAGATCCTCTCACTGCCCCCATTTGAGAGTACGAGGTCTAAGATTGCTCCCTCACGAGTGGGTTCTGAAACTAGCTGTCTAATGCCTGCCACCTGTAGGGCATCAAGAATGGCCTTGCTCTTGGATGTGGCTGCAGCAAATGTGCTCCAGTTAACATCTGGCATATTCAGTTCTCCCATCAATAGTATCTTCCCTTTCTCTGCCATTCTAAGAATGCCTTCTATCATATCCTTGTCCATTCCCTCCCCTGACATGGGGGTCTGTACACAACCCCTGTGCGGATTGTGGTGCCCTTTCCAGTCTCCAAGGTGACCCACAGTGCCTCCTCTCCTCCCTGTTTACTCTTTTGTTCAGTTGCTTTTATCCCTTCCTTTACATAGAGAGCTACTCCTCCCCCTCTTCTCCCTGCCTGTCTCTCCTGTAGGTTATATACCCTGGTATGTTAACATCCCAGTCATGGTTCTATGTGTACCATGTTTCTGTGACTACTCGATATCCAGGCATCCCTTTCCATCAAGGCCACCAGCTCAGGGAGCTTGTTGCCCAGACTACGAGCATTGGTACTCATTACCCTCCATTTCCTGATGGCCTTACTCCTTTTGCCCCACCCTGTCCTTCTTACCTTTGTCACTTCTCCATTTACCCTGCCCTTCTCCCTACTCGACACCTCTATGTTGGTGTTTGCCACCACCTACCGTGATTATTTGGGAGGCTAAGATTTCCTGCTCCTTTCCAGTGCCTCCCCTTGGCTAGTTTAAAAGCTTGCCAATGAAGCATTTAAACCTATCATCTAGGATCCTGGTTCCCCTCCCGGACAGATGCAGCCCATCATGCCAGTATAGGCTTGCATCACTCCAGGTGGACTCCCAGTCCCCAATGAAGCCAAATCCTGAGCTCCACGCCAGTTTTCAACCACTGATTGAGTCCATGATGCGGAACACCTAGCCTCTCCTATGCCATAGATGGGCAGCACCTCCGAGAAGGTTACCATGTGTGCTACTTGACTAGGGCCCTCCCCAATTCCACAAACTCTTCCTGCACTTCTCTAATCCCTTTCTTATCCAGGTCATTTGTCCCTAGGTGGACAATGACATCCAGCTCCCTCCCCTGTGCAGCTGCTCCGGCAATCCTGAAGATTCGCTCCCTGTCCCTCCAAGCCATGGTGCCAGGCAAGCACCTTACCTCCCTCTCCCCTTCCTCCCCCAGTTCTACCTTCCTAACAATGGAGTCCCCCACCAGGAGTTGTTTCCTTCCCCTGCAGGGTCCCCTGCCACCCTCCTGTGGGTCTCCTTTGTGGAGGTTCCCAGCATCCTCCTTGGTCTCCACTGCGGGTGCCTCCATAGAGGAACCACACTGCCAGAATGGCATAGGAATTGTGGAGAGGTACAACTGGAGGGATGCACCTCTGTTCCACCACCCTCACCCTCCCTGAGCCCACTGTGGTCCAACCGCTCCTCTTTCTTGGCAACCTCTGAGGCAACAGCAGTGGCACTGGTGTTCCCTGGATGGAAGAGGAGGTCCCACAAATCCTGGTCAACTCAGCCTGGAGATGAGCAACCTCCTCCCTCAGCCCAGAGAGGTGCCTGCAGATGGGACAACACCGCATCCTCCAGAACGTCTCCCGGAAGACTGCTGCTCCACAGCCACTGCACTGTACTACTCCAATCATGTCTTATTTCTGGCCCCTTAACTGTTTTCAGTCCTTACTCTTTCCTCTGTTTTTTTTCTCTCTCTCCTTACTTTCTGCCTGTGTGCCCTTTAAGCTCCTGATTGTCCTGTTCTGAGACAAGAATATCCTATATTTCTCAGTAGACCACTTACTTGCTCAGAGGCAGACCTCCAGCAGCTAGAGGGGGCCGGAGAGCTACTCTTGCCCTTCATGTGGGCTAGAATCTACCCCTGAAGCACATCACAACAGAGTACAGCACTGCTCGATGTAAATGAGCCAAGTGTCACCTGCTGTACCCTGCTGAACATCACATTTATCAAGAGAAAAGGCTCTGCAGGATTGCAGACAAATTGGATTTAGTAGTCTGTCCATAGTGTTGAAGAGCTGAGCATACCAATTCTTTCCAGCAGCAATCACTCGTGGCAGGAACGCTGACTTTTTCAGAGTGATTGCCAATTGACACCATAATGAGCCTTCAGCACCAATGTATCCTCCTTCAAGCAGGACCTCTGCCAACAATGTTCCAATCTCTGCCTCTTAGTCTTCAACCTCCTCAGGTTAGCATCTTACCATGGTGACCTGAGGTGGAAAATTAAGAGGCAGACACAGAGAGGTGCTAAGGAGTTGAGAGCAGTCACAAGGGGCACATTATAACCCTCCACAGCTGCCTCCGCTCCCCTTGCACAGGCTGTTTCCATGCCCGAGATGTCCAGTACTGACAAAAAGCTCTGAGGCTCCACATATCTAAAAGAGCAGTAACTGAACATCTCCACCGAACAAGTTAAATGAGTAGCCCTGCAGAACAACTGCATGATGTGATGATCCAACCATGCAACTGGATCCACCCTGACATCACTAATGTCAAGATTCAATGAGAAAACTAGATCCAAGACATGGCTATGCTGGTGAGTACCAGTGGCAACCACTAGTATAAAGCCCAGAGAAGGCATCAAATGGAGGAAGTGAATTCCAAAAAGAGATGTTTCATCATTGACCCAAGCATTAAAATTATTCAAAACCAAGCATCTGAGTGACTCCACCACCAGATCAACCATGAAAGTCTCAAGCCCTGCAGGAATCCGTCCTGTATCCAGGGGGATGGTATACAACCACATTCCTGCAACTTGTACCCAGCCCACGCTTTACAGCCATGCATTCAAATGATCTGGTATCTCCTATGGGGTATGCCATCAGTCCCAGAGCAGATCTAAGATAGATGGCTCACCTGACCTCCTGCACTCCTGCCCAGGGCAATGCACCATGGAGAAATACAGTGAAATGGATATCTCAAGTATGGGGCCCAAGTCATCCCCCCAACCAGGTCTCCATGATTCATATCAGATCTACAGAGGAATCCACAATGAATGCCTCCATTATGGCTATTTTATTCCTAAGAAACATGGCATCATACAAAACTGGCCTATGGGGAGGAGCTGAGTCAGCCATTCCATCGGCCACCAGCTGACCAGAAAACTCAGGAGCCTGGGGAACAGGTGTCAGGCAGGGAGGACTCCTCTCTTAAAAAGGTCTACTCCCTGGATGCCTCCTGGATACCACACTCCTGATTATGCCCCCCCCCCCATCCATCTACCTGTGGAGCAACTCTACATTTTAAGCAGCACTGATGACAGATCCCCAGCCCCCCTGCAGTAGTAGATCACAGCCACAAGCAGAGTATAAGGGAACCTTCCAAAGGGGTGCCACTCTCACAATTGCTCTGCTACAAAGCACATAATAGCAAAACAACCCGCCCACACAATAACAAATCCAACTTAAAACAGATACCTTCCCAACACCTGATATAAGACAACCCTCCCACAATAAAACAGGTATCCCTCCCAAAATCCCACACAATAACCACTATTTAGAATATAACTAATTAATCCCCCACCAGTCACACACACCATTCACACCACATACATACCTGTAAAACCAAAACTAAACACGCCCCAATGCACTCCAACTTAACAGCAAAATAAATATGAATAAAGTAAGTCCATAGACTGAGTCCAATTGGTTCCAAAAGTCCGATAATGTTGTAGCAATGAAGAATGCAAATTGCACTTCTATGAAAAGTTTGATGAAAAACACCACTCCTGCTGCCTCCAGGAGAGGAACTAAAGTCAAATACAGGCAGTAGACAGTTGTAGATCCAAAGCCAGGAATTAAAATCAGATGTAAATAGTATACAAACGGTATATAAATGCAGGTCAAGATTTATGAAGGCTGGGGCATAACCACACCTGGCAGCCCAGAACAGAGTATAGGTGTATACACTAGAAGGAAAAGGTGGGCGTGCTTTCTCACTGCAGCTCCGCTCCCCAGTGCTGACCTCCAAAAATAACAGGGAAGCACTCTCTTACAGTGACCCCAGAAAGGCTGGCATCATGAAACAATGAAAGGTGCTCTCACCATCTCCATTGCAGATTTTATTTATTTATTTTATGTATTTATTGAAGTCTCAGAATTACAACACTTTTGAGCCAGAGGCTCATTTACAAAGGCTCCACGTCATAAATGGAAGAACAGTGGGGTAACTAACATAGTAATATAGTACAGAGGTTGAGTGAGTATACAGAAATACAAAAAAGAACATACAATACTGAGTAAGTGCTGCATTGGTAACATGAGTTAAAAGGTTACATGTATTATTCAAATTATGCTTTTTTTTTTTTTAGTTGTTTAACCAGGAGTAGCACACTAAGCTGAAAGCTTTTTTGCAGGTGTGACCTGGGAGCATGTAGAAGCAGTCAGAATGGATGACCTTGTCATAAGCCACAAAGCTGTACAGATCAGAGTAGGAGGAGCGAGAGTTGTGAGGACCCACCAGAAATAATAGTTGCAGGCAGCCAGAGGAAGGCACTGTTCAGAGGAGAGTGTGGGATATCCCGGACCAAGAGCTTGAGTGCAAAGATAGTAAGAGGTCACTAGGAGTAAGAGTAAGACACAGATGCGTGCCAGGAGGCAGGTGGTCTGGGTGTTAAGGGTGGGGGGGTTTAGGGTAGTGCTCAAGAGGGTGGGGTAAGGCAATAGGAGAAGAGGAAGGCAAAAGAGGGGTATAGCTGGAGGGGCAAACAATGCCAGAGTTGGGAAGTGAGACAGTAACAACTAGAGTAATGAAAGGAAGGATAGTAGGGGGGTGGGGAAGAGGTTAGGATGAGGCTGACGGGGAGATATAGTGAGAAGAGTGAGTTGGAAGGGGTGGAAGGGAAAGACTCAAGACTAAAATTAGGTAGGGCAGTCACAGCTGCTGAGTTCCAATAAATGCTGCTGAAGTTTGGTTTTGAAGGGTACGATTTTTGAGCCAGCTAGGAGGTCAGGTGGGAGGTTATTTAATCAGCTGGGTGCTCTATACATAAAAGTTCATTAGGTATGCGCAGTACAGCAGAAAGGGACCTGGAAGGTGGGACTGGATGTGCTTCTAGTGAGGTGGTGGTTATGTGTCCTATCTAGGAGCTGCAGTAGCAAGGGAGGGGCCAGTCCAAGACTAATCTTCTTTGCATGCAGGCAGGTTTCATAGGAGATCCTGTCCGGGAGATTCAACCAGTTTGCCGAGGCATATAGCTTGCAGGTGTGGGTGTGTAAGTGGGCCCCAGTGTCTAGACGGCAGACTTTGTCAAGAGCAACACCTAGCCTACGGAGTGTGGTGTTGGTGGCGGAACCATGGATTATAAGCCCAAAGTCAGTAATTGAAAGGGTGGAACTATTGATGTCCAGGTGCAGGGCTTCATTGGACATGCTGTGTCTGCATCTATATAGAAGCCCTAGCCTGATGCTGACTGCTCTGGATAATATATTTACATGTTCATTTAAAAGATAGGTTACTGTCAAGAGTTATGCCATATATTTAAAATTATAGACTTGTTCAAGAGGTGAGCTAAGTTTGTTCATGATCAGTAATTGGGCATTTTTGTGCCTATTGTGTGGCCTAGCAAAGAGCATCACTTTAGTTTTTTATAGTTTATGATTAGAGAACTAGGCCTCAGCTGCAGTAAAACTATGTTGCAGGCTGCTGACAAGGGTTGAAGGACTAGGCTGGCTGGTGAAAAGCACAGTATTGTCAGCAAATAGGAGCAGGTTGGTGGGCCAGACTTGGGGAAGGGTGTTAAGGAAGAGGCTAAATAAGAGAGGACCCAGGATTGATCCTTGGGGAACTCCAGAGCATAAAAGGTGACTGACAGAGAGGTTATTGTATATTTTTACCCTTCGGGTTCTATCATCAATGTAGCTTTTAAACCAAGCTGTATCATCTTGTGAGAGCCCAAGGGTGGGTAGGGACTTAAGTAATAGTGTGTGATTAACAGTGTCGAACACTTTTGTGAGGTCAGTGTATATTGACCCCACAAGGTGCCCACGATCCAATGACTTAAAAATGTAATTGGTGTACTCAAGTAGGCAGTGGTGGTACTAGGCTCTTTTTGAAAAACCATGCTGTTGGGCACATTGTAAGTTATAGGTGGTAAGATACTCAGTCAACTGATCAGCAACAATGCGCTCTAATGCTTTGGAGAGGGGTGGCAAGATGGAGATTGGGCGGCAGTTGAAGTGAGTAGCTCTGTCTCCATTCTTGTGAATAGACAACACTACTGCTGCTTTCCAGACCAAAGAGAATTGGCCAAGATGGAGGGATAGGTTGAGGATCTTGGTGAGAGGTGTTAGGACTGTGTTTAAGGTGAGGTGAGGCATTTTAAGATCAAGAGTGTCGCTACTGTACTTAGATTTTCCAAGTACCTGCAGTAGGTATTTTTTAGCAGCCATGGTAGTAACTGTACTGAACTAGAAGGGGGAAACGTTGGTGACTGAGTTTACGTAATGGTCACTGTCTTGATCAGGAGGGTCATTAAAGAAGTTGGGAGGAAGTACCCCACTCAAGTCAGTGAAAGCTGCATTGAAAATATCTGCCATTTCTTGAGGAACCTGAGTGGTAGTGCCATTTATATTGAGCATCAAGGGAGGGGATTTGTTGGTCTTACCAGTGAGATTTTTAATGTTCTCTTAGAGTTTTTTGCTGTTGCCCCAGGAGTTAGAGAACAAGTCTTGGAAGTTGGTAGTTTTAGCGAGGCATACTGCATGGGTACAGGCATTCCTGGCCTCCTTGTCGCATTGCCAGTCACTAAGCTTATTAGCGGCATGCACTATGTGCCAGAGATAGTCACGAGAGGCCATCAGGTTAAGGAGGGGTGTGGTGATCCAAGGGTTGTTAGCCCCTTTGCTTTTTAGCCTTCTGAAAGGGCCAAAAAGGTCACAGGCTTTGTTAAAAATGGAGATAAAGTGCCATAAAGCTAGGTCAACACTTCTGGCTGTGTCAATTTATGACCAGTCGCACTGGCAGAAGTATTCTTGAAATTGCTCAAGTTGCCCTCGCCTGAGTGCACGCTGGTAGGACGGCTTACTGGGACATTTGGGATGCTTAATTGACCAGTGACATGTGTTAGGGGAGTAGTCACTACGGGAGTCAGGTAATACCACAGCGTCTACAATCCTGTCAAGGCAGTTGGTGAAAATGAGGTCAAGTCGAGTGCAGGTTCCAGTTCTATAATTGTTCCTAGTTGGAGTTTGAACCATTTGTGTGAGAGCAACAGCAGCAACAGCAGCCTTAAATGAGGCAGTGTCTGGTGCAAGCCAATTGATGTTAAACTTGCCTAGCGCAACAACCTCTGTATGGTTAGGCAATTTAGTAATATAGTCCAGGACTGCATCAAGGCCTGTTGCTGTGTTCCTAGGTGAGATATATACTGACAGGACAATGAGAGATTTCCTGTTGTTACCCAGAGCTATTTTGACTGCCAGTGCCTAGGCGCAATTCCCAGCAGACAAAGCTGGGAGGGCATGACCCTGCAGAGTATCTGAGAGGTAAATAGCACCCCCCCCCTTTTCTGAGCCAGTACGCTCTGAAGAGTGTATATCCAGCTAGGGCAGTGGCAGAATCAGGAGATCTGAGAAACAGACATGTTTCAACAACTGCTAGGATGTCCAGTTTGTGCTGTTGTACCCAGACTTGCAGCTGGTCAAGCTTTGGTAGTAGACTGCAGATGTTGAGGAATGCAATCTTAAGGCCACAAGATTTACCAACTTTAGTTTGTGGTTGCTGCAGGGGCCCAGGGTTGGGGTGTATATTTCCTGACAGTAGCAGGAATAGAAGGGCATTGCAGAATAGCATACGTTTAAGTAGTTTGGGTTTGGGAATGACTGGATGTTTGGGGCAGTTGCAGATGACACTGGCACAGGAAGCGAGGCAAGGTGCATTAGCAGTAGGAGGGATGGGGCATAGAAACATAGAATTTGACGGCAGAGAAGGACCGCTTGGCCCACCCAGTCTGCCCATTTCCCTACCTGATGGATAAGCTGCAGGTCCTAGTTAACCAGCAGCCTACTTCTTCCTACCCCCACCCCTAGAATTGCCTTATGACTGTCCCATGCATGCTTGAATTCCACCACTGTTTTTGACTCCACAACCTCCTCTGGAAGGCCGTTCCATACATCCACAACCCTCTCTGTGAAAAAATACTTCCTTAAATTACCTCTGAGCCGCCCCCCTTCTATCTTCAAATTGTGCCCCCTTGTTCTTGCACACCTCTTTTTTTGAAAGATGCTACCCTCTTGGACTTTGTTGATTCCCTTGAGGTACTTGAAAGTTTCTATCATGTCCCCCTCTCCTCCTTTCCTCGAGGCTATACATATTAAGCTCCTTAAGTCTCTCTTCTTCATATGTCTTCCGGTGCAGACCCTGCACCTTTTTAGTTGCCCTCCTCTGGACAGCTTCCATCCTGTCTATGTCTTTACGGAGATTGGGTCTCCAGAACTGCATGCAGTACTCCAGATAGAGTCTCACTAGCTGTCTGTACAGAGGGATAATAACTGCCTGTTTTTTACTGGTGATGCCTCTTCCTATGCATCCCAGTATCCCCCCAGCCCTCCCTGCTGCCCTCTCACATTGCTTGCCCACCTTTAGGTCATCTGATATGACTAACCCCAGGTCCCTTTCCATTTTTGTTGTTGTTAGTAGCTCACCCCCCATTGTGTACTCTTCCCCTTTTTTTTTGTTTCCCAGGTGCATTACCTTGCACTTCTTAGCATTGAATCTAAGCTGCCATACATTTGACCATTCCTCTAACCTTGCCAAGTCCCTTCTCATCCTTTCCACTCCACCTTGTGCATCAACTCTGTTGCAGATCTTTGTGTCATCTGCAAAGAGACACACTTCCTTCCAGTCCCTCCAAATGTCACTTATAAAGACATTGAAGAGGACCGTCCTAATACTGAACCCCGCGGTCCCCACTTCTAACCCCCTTTTTTCAGAGTGGACTCCATTTACTATTACTCTCTGTGACCTATTCTCCAGCCAATTCTTTACCCAGGCTGTCATCTTGGGACCCACTCCCAGGCTGGCTAACCTGTATATTAATCTTTGTGTGGGACTGTCAAATGCCTTGCTAAAGTCTAGGTAGGCCATGTCCACAGCCCCTCCCTGATCAACTACTTTGGTCACCCAGTCAAAGAAATCTATCAGATTTGTCTGGCATGCCCTTCCCGCTGTGAATCCATGCTGCCTTGGGTCCTGTGCCCCTCTGGCCTCTAGATACTCAATAATTCTTTCCTTCAGAAGTGATTCCATCATTTTCCCTACCACTGAGGTTAAACTAACAGGTCTGTAGTTACCTGCTTCTGCCTTGCTCCCACTTTTGTGAAGGGGAATCACATCTGCCCTCCTCCAGTCCTCGGGTACCACCCCATCCTCCCATGATTTGTTAAAGAGGGTAGTCAGTGGTGTCACTAGTTCTACCCTTAGTTCTTTTAGAATTCTGGGATGAATCCCATCAGGCCCCATTGCTTTGTCCACCGGCAGGCATTGATCATACATTGAAACCGACCAGCATGGAGAGCATGGGATGGTAGACTGTGAGGGCACTTAAGGTCCCTGATGCAGCAGCTATGCAAACATTTATGGAACTTTTGCTCTGGGGGGAAAACGTAAAGAGTCAGGGGGATACTGGGATGCATAGGAAGGGGCATCACAAGTAGAAAAAGGGAAGTGGTTATCCCTCTGTACAGACAGTTGGTGAGACCCCATCTGGAGTACTGTGTGCAGTTTTGGAGACCTCATCTACGCAAGGACATAGACAGGATGGAAGCAGTCCAGAGGAGGGCAACTAAAATGGTGCAGGGTCTGCAGCAGAAACCATATGAAGAGAGACTGAGAGAGCTTAATATGTATACCTTGAT
Source organism: Neoceratodus forsteri (assembly GCA_016271365.2). Lineage (NCBI taxonomy): Eukaryota > Metazoa > Chordata > Ceratodontiformes > Ceratodontidae > Neoceratodus > Neoceratodus forsteri. The sequence continues at coordinate 830,375,325 of CM057452.1, forward strand.
GAAAGGAGGGATGGGGGGACATGATAGAAACGTTCAAGTACCTCAAGGGAATCAACAAAGTCCAGGAGGGTAGCATCTTTCAGAAAAAGAGATGTGTAAGAACAAGGGGGCACAATTTAAAGATAGAGGGGGACGGCTCAGGGGTAATGTGAGGAAATTTCTTTTCACAGAGAGAGTGGTGGATACATGGAACAGCCTTCCTGAGGAGGTCGTTGGGTCTAAAACAGTGGGGGAATTCAAACATGCATGGGACAGACACAAGGCAATTATAGTGGGGGGTTGCAGGAAGTAGGCTGTTGGTTAACTAGAATCTGCAGCTTATCCAGTAGGTGGGGAAATGTGCAGACTGGGTGGGCCAAGTGGTCCTTATCTGCCATCAAAGTCTATGTTTCTAAGTATTAGAGCCTGGTGTCTGACATCATACAAAATTATACTGCTTTGCTAGTGGTCATGAAACAGTCCCTTGAACCTGCCTAATGTGTTGATGAAGAAAGAACTGTCTTTTTCAATAGGAGAGAAAAGGGGGAATTGGTCAAGACTTTGGAAAAGCCCTGCGGTGGCTGGTAGTCATGGTCTTTCAGATAGTGACTCGGCCACCCAAGACCTGCTAGCCTGAGACCATTTCATTGCTCATTCAGAGAGTGGGGAGCTCCATTCCCAGCTATGCCTACAGAAACCATCAGGGCTAGAACAAGCAATCCAGTATGTCACTGAATTGGAGGCTGCGTGAAATTTGGATTTTCTTCAGATGCCTAAGTCCCTAGATTCAAGCATATGAAGTGTCCCCAGAGACAACTATTCTTAAAGAACTGACTGGCGCTATTTTAAAAGTATGAGATGAAATGGCATGAACGCTCACATCTCTGCACACTAAGCTTAAGAAATTGAAAGTGAAGCCCCTAGGCCTCCACAATCTGGGATACTGGCTGGCGAAAGAGACTGTCAGGAAACCTACATTCTAAGTCATTGAATTTTCAGAATAGAAGGCCAGATGATCTGGTGTGTTTGAGGTATGGAGGCCTGAACCACATAAAAACAGATTTTGACGGCAGATAAGACCCATCTGGCCCACCTAGTCTGCTCATTTCCCTACCTACTTAACTCCCGATCCTAAATGATCAGCAGCTTACCCTCTTTTTCCTACCACTAGGGTTGCCTTCTGTCTATCCCATGCATTCTTGAATTCACCACTGTGAGGAAACAGTGTCTCCAGCAGAGCGGTTCATCTGAACTTGGAGTGGTACAGTACTGTGAGTGTGACAGTGATCAGCCTAAAGGAGCTGCAATTAGTCTACAAATTCTTAGTGGCCAAAGACATGACCCAAACTACACTACTTGTGACTGACTGGTTGCAGAAATAGAGTAATATTGAACTTTGCCGAAGGTGCCTGTACATTATTGGGGAAGAAATTTCCTATGATATCCAACAGTGAATGGATGGAGGTCCGCAAGATTGTGGCCAGCAGCTACTGTATGTGACTGTTTCACCAAGAAGTGAAGTGCTCATCCCTGGCCAACAAGAAGAAGGTGAGGCTGAAAACCAAGAAGTGCTTGTGGAACTCCAGCAAAAAGAAAGTCACAACTTCCTCATAGTGTCAATGAGTAGAGTAAAATGGGGACAAGTGGGTTGCAAAATGTGACAACTGAGCCGAAGACAATCTACCAAGGGATGATGATCAGCACCTTCCATTCTTAGGTGATGGTATTGCCTAAAGACTCGACCACAGTTCATGGCTTGCAAACCAGACCCCCCAAGATGCCCAAAAGGAGAACAATCACCAAGTTGAACGGAACAGCCATATCTCAAAAACTCCAACTTAAGGAATGAGATCTGATGCCAGAGCAGATGCGAGCTGCCTGGGCTGTAACATGAGAGTGTACCGATGTATTCTTTTTGGAAGATCATGACCTGGGATGTACTCTGCTAACCAAGCTCCAGACTGACACAGGAAACTCCAGTCATTTCAAGCAAGGACCTTGGAAGATCCCACTCCATTATCAGGGGAAGTCTGAAGAACAGTAGCAACAGATTAATGACCAGGGAGCTTTTCAATGCTTCACAAGGCCATGGGCCGCCCCAGTAATCTTGCTACAGAAGAAGGATGAGGGTGTATGAGTGCGTGTGGACTGCCACCACCTGAATGAGGTTACCACGAAGGGTGCATACCCACTACCTTGTATCGATGACATCCTCAGTCTATTGGTAAAGTCTCACTGGTTTTCCACCTTGGACTTGGCCAGTGGATACTGGCAAGTGGAGGTTTGCCATGAGGACTGTCAAAAGACTGCATTCACAACCAGACAAGGACTGTTTGAGTTTAAGTAGTAAGCAGTAAAAAGCTTTATTTTTATACAGGAAGACGTCATTTAGGTTGTGTAACCTAATTTTCAAGACAGCCCTGTCAGTGTCAACGTTACTTAAACATATACTTAAACTATACATATAAATAAATAACCTCTCAGAATACAGTACATACATTCAAGACTTAATAACTGAAACAATCTGCCTCACAAAATACCATACACTCATTCAAGACATAATCCACATGGACAAGTTATTAAATCCCTCTAAATACAACTTGTATAATCTTGAAAATGGTCAAATAACTATTAGTATTTTGTTAATTCATTACATCCACCATGGCCTATTACAGCCAAGGGTTGTCTATAATTAAGTATAGTCCTAAAAGTAAATAAATGTATTTTTACCCTAACTGTGCAGCATTGACATTTATATATTAATTGCATGTACAGTCAAATTTCTTCAGGCTGTTTTTCTTCTGTACAAATACGTCTAATGATCAAGAAGTTCGAGCTGAGTAAGGTAAAATGTTCTAATGTCTAGCTGCTTGAAATCACAGAGTTCTTTCACCATGTTTATTTCTAATAGTAGGGAGATATATTTTATTTACATGAACCGTTCTTTTGCTGTCCTCTATAACCCGGCCATCCCCACTAAGCAATATTTTATCTGTATAGTGATTTGGAAAGAATACATAATATTGATAAACTATTTTTTGTCAAGATCTAATATGGTTGATTTCTAGGGACTGCCATTGAAATGAGGACAGCAAAATACAGTAATGAGTTAGTATGTTACACTGCAATACATACCTAGCTAGTCTATAATGTACCTTGTCTAATTTATCTATTAATTATTTGATTGTGGTGCAGTATATTAATTCCCCATATGTTAGAACTGGCAATATTAGTTATTCATTCACTTTTTTCAGCCCTTCCTACCCAAGCATCTAGTAGTTCTATGAAGGGCACCTATTCTTTTATTAACCCTTTCTATCAGTACCCTTATATGCTCACCGAAGGACATATGGGCATCAAATATAACTCCTAGGCAGCAATACTGATTAACCTGTTCCAACCTTCTATCTTTACTATGTGTATATTATTCTGGGTAAAGTTCTTCTGTTTGGAAATAAATTGTAACAGTTTAGTTTTCTTTACATTCAAAATAAGCTCTGACCTGTCGAACCACCCCCTCAAACTGTCAAAGTCAGCCTGCATCCTCATTTAGAGTTCCTGGACACAGCTGCCAGTTGTAATTAGGGTAGTATCATCTTCATGCAGTTTTATCTGGGAGAGCCACATTACTTGAGGTAAGCTATTATTAGATATCAGGAATAGCAAGAGTTCCAGGATGGAACCCTGGGGTACTCATCTTTTAATGTCTGTACTAGGAGACATACTTCCCGAAACTGATACCTTTTGAGTGCAGTCCCTCAGATAAGACTGCAACCAACTCCAGGATCCCTCTGTTTTTCCCATTTTTTTTGGATGCCTGCAGAAGAAGGGGGTGGCTTACCAGGTCAAACGCCTTTGACAAATCAATAAAAATCACTGCGGTTTCCAAACCAGAGTACATTGATGTGCTAATTACATTATTGAATTCTAGCAAAGTTGATGTGATTGAATGTCCTTTAAGTAATTCTGATTAAAAAGGTGTTATTAAATTATATTTATTCAAATACTCCATAATTTGTGTATGAATGTGCCTTTCTAAGCATTTGCATAAAATAGGTAAAAGTGCTATTGGTCTATAATTATTTATGTCTGAACTAACTTCCCCCTTTAAAAATCAAGACAACTTTACTTTCCTTCCACTTTTGAGGGAAGTAACTTGTTTGTAGGCTCCAATTAAATATTTGGGTTATTACATGGGCTATTTAATTTGTGTCCATCCTAACACATTTTCCCTCTATGCCACCCAATTCTGCAGATTTGTATATATTAATTTTCTTTAACCCCTTGCATACCTTGAATGGTAAATACCAAACATTCTGAATCTAAAAGATGGGTGACCAACTATGTTTTCTTCAGTTAATATTTTTTTATATTGGCCTGTTGTTTCAGGAATACTGTTATACCCTGGTAAGTCCACCAAAAAGTTATTTAATGCTTTTGTTGCTGCTGAGAGTTCCTTAACTAATACCCCTTCTACATTCAAATTAAATTTCTTTGTCTGATCTTTACTTCCTGACTTCAACAAATTATTAATGTTTTGCCAGAACTTACGAGGATCTTTCTCGCAGAACATTTTGTTTCAGTAGTACAGAGCATTGACTTTTCTGATTTGTCTACATCTGTTTCTCCTATTTTTAAAAAGGACCAAATCAGAGTCTACCTACTTGTTTTGGTTTTTGTCCAAAGTCTATTTTTGACCCTTATCATTTTTAATACTCTTTCATTGATCCAGGGCAGCCTAGCTTGCTTCATTTTCTTTTCTTGTTTAGAGGCATGTAAATCACATATACTATTGAAGGTTTCAGTAAAGTACTGTACTGATAAATCTAAGTCGGGTATAAGTAAACATGTGTCCCATTTTTCTTGTACTATACTAGATTTAAACCTATCTTCTGAAAAATTCCTAAAATCCCTCACCCAGGTGTAGTTTATGTGATTGTTTCCTGTATTTGTGAATTTTTTATAATTCCCCAAATCAAGTTATGATCACTCAAATATGGGGAGAGAACACCTGAGTCATCCACTGTTATTGAAGATGAAATAAATAAATTCAGCATAGTACCATTCTTTGTAGTATTGGGGTATCTTGTGGGATCTTTTATGTGTTGTGTTACACCTAATATCGATATTATTTCTTTTAATTGTGTACCTCGTGGGCCTTGCCAATTACAGTTTAAATCCCCCATAATTACCAGTATAATATCACCTGAAACACTATGGATTTTGTTAATCACAATTTCAATAGATTCAATTTTTGCTTTGAGTGGTGAGTATATTGCCACAAAAATAGTCTTCAATTTATTTATTCTAACTGCTAAATATTCAATATTGTTTTCACTACCTTTAACAATTATTTGCATATTACCTAAGCAATTTTTAACTTACAACATAGCTCCACCCCCCACCTACCCTTTTGGGTCTGATTGAAATAATGTATACCCGGGCAAACTAAATGTGCTATCTTCCATTTTGTTTGTTAACCAAGTCTCTGTTAACCCTAATACTTCGGGGGTGTGTTCTACTACCATTTGGTTCAATAAATCCATTTTTGTCCCCAAACTACATTCGTTATCATGCATGATTTTAATTTTTTCTACCTCTGGTCCAGGATTTAACTCCACATCTTCCCTTAGCATTAATAGGAGCATGGTTACACATCACTGCTGTCCCTGAAGTTGTTTATGCAAAACATAGGGGTTTAGAACTGTTGCCCTGCTACCCAGGCCATATCCTCTCCATGCATTTGAAAATGTGTTTCTTCTTTTTATACTAGTCCTTACTTCATTTTTTGGTAGAATTAACGGTGGCCAATAAGCTCCTAATTTCTTATCCTGCACTGCCATTGAGTCATCTTGGCCTTTAAGGTAAGGCAACAGCATGAACAACATCATGTAGAATAAATACATAGCTAGTGTTGGGTTGCACAATGTCTTTCAACTAAAATCAAAGCAATATTTCACTCAAGAATATAAAAACGTCTCCCCTTACTATAAACAGTAACTTTGTTAAAAGTTCAAGTATTCACTTGTTAGTTCTATCTTCTATTTTCACTGCTAGAAAGATAAAATACTTAAATTAATTATTTGATATGACTCAGCTTACAAAAGTGAAAATGATCCTAAGAAAGCCCTTAATTTTTAAAAGCAGTTTCCAATCAACCTAGTAACTTGATTAACTAGTCATACAGTAAATTGAACAGACCTTACTATCAGTTTCAAATTGGAATAAGCTTAACAAAATGTTTTTGCCCACACTCACACTGTGCAGCGAGCGCTTGAATTTAAAAGGACAGAAAGCCCAGCCTCTTGAGGCAACCCCACTTACGGATTGGCTCACTGCCAAGCCCCCTCTGCAACCGCGGTCAATCAAATGCCTCAGGCACTGTTAAAAAAGCTCAAGCATTCACCATAAATGTCCAAGTCTGTTACACACTCTGCATCAGTCGGTGGCAGGTAGAAGACACTGTAGAAAAGATGTAAATGATGCAGCAATAGTCTTACCAGGTCAGGAATCAGTCTCTGGTTGGCACACTAGCTGATGTAATTATATGATGTTGCAGGCAGGAAAACACACTGTTAAGCATTGCAGCATTTTCAGATCAGGAATCAGATGCTTGCCAGCACAGCAGATGGTAGACTGTCACAGATGGTTTATTTTACCCTGATCCAGAGACGGGAGAGTAGTGCACTCTTTGCTGTTTGGATTGTGTAATGCTCCAGGGATGTTCCAGCACCTGATGGATGTCTTGCTTACGAACCTACAAGAGGCATCATGCTTGGTATATTTCAATGATCTATTAGTCATTGACAGGACTTTTCAAGAGCATCTTCATGTGATGAAGGCAGTTCTGAGGCAGCTAGGAGCTGCAAATCTGAAAGTGAAGTCATCTAAGCTTAACCTCTTCAGTAGCGAAGTAAGGTTTCTGGGATGCCTAATCTCCACAGATGGAGTGGGAACAGACCCAGACAAAGTGGAGAAAGTTTGGTCCTGCCCAGTATCTCATTCAGTGACAGAAAATAGGAGCTTTTTAGGACTGTCGTCATACTAAAGAAGGTTAATTGGGGAATTCATCACCATTGCCCAGCCATTGCACAATCTCACTGAGAAAGGGGATGCAATTTGCCTGGACAGACTCCTGCCAGGAGGCCTATGTGGAACTGAAAAAACTGATTTCTGCACCCATCCTTGCATATCCCAACCTGCAACTGCTAGTTATCCTCAACACCAGCAACAGCAAAGTGGGCAGTAGAGCAATGTTGGCCCAGTTGGTAGATGGCAAGAAGAGAGTGGTCACCTATATGAGTCACACTCTAACCAAAGAAGAGCACAAGTATGCCACAATAAGGAAACAGTTGTTAACTATTGTAACCTTTACTCACCATTTCCACCACTTCCTGCTTGGAAAGACAGTCACACCAAGAATGGACCGTGGCTCACTCTGCTGGCTACACAACTTCGATGAGCCTGAAGGACAGCTTGCTCACTGACTGGAACATTTGGCACAGTTTGATTATTAAACCATATGCCACCTGCGCAAGCCACATAATAATGCAGATGCCCCATCCCAGAAGCTGACATCCAATGCCACAATGCAGGGAGAAGTCCTGGCCCTGGGATGTACTGAACCCCTGGCCCTTGCCAATATGAAAGATGATGCAGAATGGCTAAGTTTGCTTGACCAACAAGAAGAAGATCCAGTGGTCACCAGATTAATGTTCTGGTTGGACAAAGGACTTGGTGTATTCCTTGACGAGGTCCAATATAACCTTGAACTTTGCAAGTACCAAGTGGTGTGGCCTTACCTGCATGCACAGCAAGGACTTTTGGTGCTGAAGGCCAAAGATAAGGAGGGCAGGCCTGATCACAAACACATAATAGTCCCCAAGGGAGTGGTTTTGGAGATCCTTAAACTAAAGCATTACATGACACTGCAACTAGGGGACACTTGCGGATAGAGAAGCTCACACAGAAAGTGCAGGTCAGGTACTACTGGCCAGGGTGGAGAAAGTCCATAAAGGAGTAGTGTCAAGCCTGCATGATTTGCGGGTTCCAGAACGCTGTAAATGCTACCCCTAGAGTCTCCATGGTCTTTCCCTAAGCTAATTGGCTTATAGAGAGGGTAGCAATGGATATCATGGGCCCCTTGCCACTGACCCCTTGGAAAAACAGATATATCTTACTAGTGACAGACTATTTCACAAAATGGGCTGAAGCCTACCCACTGCCTGATCAGGAAGCTCAAACAGCTGCTAAAGTTTTTGTGGAACAATTTGTTTGCAAATATGGTGCCCTCACATCCATCCATATGACCCAGGGATGGAATTTTGAGATTTTGAGTCAAGGTTGTTCCAAGATGTGTGCAACCTCCTAGAAGTAAACTAAACCAGGACCACTCCATACCACCCCTAGTCAGATGGACTGGTTGAGTGGTTGAACCGCATGCTACTAGCCAAGCTGTTCTCCTTTGGGCAGGATAACCAGACTGAATGGGATAGTCTGCTGCCATATGTCATGCTGGCCTACAGGAGTAGTGTATAGTCCATGAAGGGGTACACCCCATTTATGGTGATGTTCTGTCATGAAATCACACTCCCAGTGGAGCTGTTCAAATGGGCAGATGTCCAGGAGAGGTACATTGCTCTTGATGATCATGTGACTATAATTATGGGGTATTTCAGTACAGTGGCTGCAGCAGTAAAAAGGCACAAAAAGAAGGTTGCAAGCAAGCAGAAAAAGCAGGATGACCTCAAAGAAACTGGCCAGGTTTATGTAGAGGATGTCTGGGTATGGGTAAAAATCAATCACAAAATGGGTGTTTGCCCCAAGATGCAGCCACAGTTCAAAGGTCCATATGAAGTGATTAAGAAGGTCTCTGATGTGTTGTATGAAGTATCTGTAAATGACAAACAGATTGTAATCATGCATTATAACTGACTGAAACCTTATCATAATAATAATAATAAAACTTTATTTTTATGGCACCTTTCCAAAACCAAGGTGCCGGACACAGTTAAAATCATAAACATAATTACACACAATTGCAACAGCATAGTTACTAAACAAACAACTAAATAGATTAAAAAAACTAAAATAAATACACACAATCAATCAATCAGTTGCCGAAAGTTTGATGCCACAGATGGGTTTTTAAGTCTCATTTAAAGCCCTCCACAGTCTGGCGCTCATGCAACTGGTGGGGTAGAGAATTCCAGAGGGAAGGGACCGCATGCATAAATGCCCGGGCCCCAGAAGATTTTAAACACACTCTTGGAATCTCTAGCAACCCCTCACCAGCTGAGCGGAGCAATCGCCCAGGGCAGTAAGGTACCAGGAACTCTTTCAGGTAGTCCGGGCCCAGTCCATGTAAGGCTTTATAAGTCAAGAGACCGACTTTAAAGGTGATCCACCATTGAACTGGCAGCCAGTGCAGATCGCACAGCACTGGCAAAATATGACAGAACTGAGAGGTTCCCATCAAAAGCCGAGCTGCAGCATTCTGCACTAGCTGCAAACAGCGTATTTCTACCCCAGATAGCCCTAGATAAAGGGCATTGCAGTAATCCAAGCGAGAGGACACAAGGGGATGAACCAACGTAGGAAGATCACCAGATGGAACAAGGTGCTTAACCCTGGCGATATTCCTTAGATGGAAAAAAGAGGTCTTGACAATGGCTGACACCTGAGAATGCAGAGTCAGCCCTTCTTCAAAAATTACCCCCAGGTTTTGCACCTGTTCAGAGACCAGTATTGATAAATTCCCAAGGAAAAGCCCAGAGGTTAAATCTATCCCCGACCCCCCTATCCAGCGTCCTGAGTCCACAACCCACATTTCAGTCTTTCCTGAGTTCAACTTCAACCAACTCGAATCCATCCACTACTGGATTTCCGCAAGGCAGTTATTAAGGACCAAGACAGCACTATTCTGGTCAGGTGCCAAAGAAAGGTAGAGCTGGGTATCATCAGCATAACAGTGAAACCTCAGCCCATACCTCCTTACAATGTCTCAGAGGGGCAGCATATACACTGCGAACAACATGGAAGAAAGCACCAATCCCTGAGGAACCCCAAAAGACAGAGGTATAGGGTCCGAAGAATAAATCCCGGACATCACCCTCTGAGTTCTTGCAGTGAGGAAAGATGTAAGCCACTTGAGGACTGTACCTGACAGGCCACAGATGAACCTCAGACGATGAAGCAAAACCCCATGGTCCACAGTGTCAAATGCTGATGAGAGATCAAGGACTAAGATGGAATGGTTCTTCTGATCTCTAGCCATCAGAAGATCACTGAGCACCCGAACCAGCACTGTCTCGGTACTATGCCTCTTTTGGAAACTGGACTGGAGGGGTTCATAGATGTCATGGATGGTCAAATGGTTCTCCAGCTGTATGGCCACTACCTTCTCAACCACCTTCTCTAAAAAGGGAAGGTTAGTGACTGGTCTGTAGTTCGCATGGCAGTTTGGGTCTAAAGAAGCTTTCTTCAGGAGAGGTGTTACCACCACCTCCTTCAGGGAGCTAGGAAACTCACCTGTTTCCAAAGAGCACCAAACTATCTGTGCAAGGACCGGACCGATGGATTCGATACAACCCAAAATCAGGGAAGTTGGTCCAGGGTCCAAACTACAGTACATAGGGCACGCATGCTGGACAATCCTCATGACATCCATGAACTCAGGGTGGTTGAAGGTACTCCAGGAAAGCTGGAGGCTAGTGGCCAGGTGCTGGTCACTAGTAGCACCCATAGAGTGTGCTGGCTGGAGAGCTGCCCTGATGTCGGCCACCTTAGTCGCAAAGAATCGAGCAAGTTCATCACACTCTATTTGCAAAAACACTTTCTGAACCTTTAGACAGGCATCAAATCAAATCAAAATCAAATCTGTTTTATTTATAAAAGGTGCCTTTCTGAAACCAAGGCACCTGTACAATAAAATACGTAAAATAAATTATTATAAAAACAGCATATAATTTCTACAAAAAACAATATAATAGCAGCATAATAAATAAAATAACCCCATCAATCAGTAAAAGCAAGGTTAAATAAATAGGTTTTTAAAACAGTTTTAAAACTCTGGCATGGGGCCAGGTCCACTGAGGGGACAATTGCAGAACCACAGCCCCATCTGAACTTCCACTTCAAGTGGCCAGGTGGCTGCCGAAAACCCAAAGGCCACAACAATGGCGTCAGCAGAGACAAGAACTGGTACAGGATCCATGTCCTACCCTTTTCCTGGACAGTGAAGATAACAAGGATCAGGACAGAGAAACTGATCAACCCAAAAGGATGGCTCCCCTAACAGGCCTGGTGCAGTGACTGGGCCCCCAGACCTTGAAGATGAACAAGCTGACCCTGCTGATCCTGGTGAAGGGCCCACTGACAAGATGCCAAAAGATAGCTCTGTGCTGCCAGTGGACAGAAGCAGCTCCAGATCATAGAAAGTGTGCAGGGCTCCTAGTTGGCACAGGGACTATGATATGGACAGTGACCCAGATGTTGAGTTACAACAGCTGGATGTGGGGATGCATCCTCATATGGGAAGGGGCAGTGTAATCAACCCTAGGCAGGACTGTGCTGGAGGAGGGCAGATCTGGTGGAGATCTCATGGTGGAAATGTCCACAGTGCTGGTAGTGAGTGCACTCTGTGCCACCCAAGGCCTCAAAAGTGGAGAGCAAACTGTGAACAGAGGTTGAGTTCTGGAGAGAAAGACAGCAGCAAGTGCATGCAAGCCAGCAAGTGGGTGACACTGAAAATATAGTGTGGAGAAAAAGAACAAAGGCTATTGATCCAAGTCCTGTAGCAGGCACTACAGCATGGTGCTGGACTGCCTCTGACCTAGGGGTTTGGAACCCAGAACGTGAAGGTCAGATTGAGGCCTAAGCAGTTTGGAATGAGTGGAAGGAGGTGGAAAGAGCCTGCAGCCAGTGCCCATGGTAGTCAGTTCAACATGGAGCAGAGGGAGGAAGCCTACCTGCAGTGGTTAAAGCGTGGGGGAACTTGGGGGGACTAGTCCTCCCATGCCCCTTCTTGGGACACATTAAAGGTATAGTAGTAGTAGTAGTAGTATGGGTAGTGTTCCTCCTGTTATAAATGTCTGCTTTAACCACTGCCTACCTGCGTCACAGACACCCTGGAGGAGCAGAGATCCCGTGGCCTGCTGCATCAGGAGTCATCCACGTCCAGTAACTGTGAGTACTCCGCAGTGTGGCATTGTTTCAAGGGACAGGGACATTTGTTTCACAGTGTTTTGCATTTTGAATTAGAAATACTCTGTGTTGAGGGGGTTTACCGCCATTTAAGCAATTTCATGACCTGTGGGGTTTGGGGAATTGAGCACGTTGGTCTATTTAAGGTGCACCAATGCCAGCCAACATTTGGCAGCATCCACAGGCCTGCAGCAATTCTACACCTGTGGTACCCAGAGACTGTGTTAAGGGAGCTCCCATTGGGATCTGTTTAAAAACTGGTACCTGGTGGAAAGGGGTAGCTCTGGCCTGCATAGGAAGGCACCTAAGAGGGTCATGTTTAAAGTTGATGTTTGCATTAACCCTCTTTCTTGCAAGTGGTTGACTGTTAATAAAGCTGTGTTATAGAAACATAGAATTTGACGGCAGATAAGGACCGCTTGGCCCACCCAGTCTGCCCATTTCCCTGCCTACTGGATAAGCTGCAGATCCTAGTTAACCAGCAGCCTACTTCTTCCTACCCCAACCCCCTAGAATTGCCTTATGACTGTCCCATGCATGCTTGAATTCCACCACTGTTTTTGACTCCACAACCTCCTCCGAAGGCCGTTCCATGCATCCACAACCCTCTCTGTGAAAAAATACTTCCTTAAATTACCTCTGAGCCCCCCATCTTCAAATTGTGCCCCTTGTTCTTGCACACCTCTTTTTTTGAAAGATGCTTCCCTCTTGGACTTTGTTGATTCCCTTGAGGTACTTGAAAGTTTCTATCATGTCCCCCCTCTCCCTCCTTTCCTCGAGGCTATACACATTAAGCTCCTTAAGTCTCTCTTCATATGTCTTCTGGTGCAGACCCTGCACCATTTTAGTTGCCCTCCTCTGGACAGCTTCCATCCTGTCTATGTCTTTGCGAAGACTGGGTCTCCAGAACTGCACACAGTACTCCAGATGGGGTCTGACCAGCTGTCTGTAAAGAGGGATAATAACTTTCTGTTTTCTACTGGTGATGCCTCTCCCTGTGCATCCCAGTATCCCCCAGCCCTCCTTGCTGCCCTCTCACATTGCTTGCCCACCTTTAGGTCATCTGATATGACTACCCCCAGGTCCCTTTCCATTTTTGTTGTTGTTAGTATCTCACCCCCCATTGTGTACTCTTCCCCTGGGTTTTTGTTTCCCAGGTGCATTACCTTGCACTTCTTAGCATTGAATCTAAGCTGCCATACATTTGACCATTTCTCTAACCTTGCCAAGTCCCTTTTCATCCTTTCCACCCCACCTTGTGCATTGACTCCGTTGCAGATCTTTGTGTCATCTGCAAAGAGACATACTTTTCCTTCCAGTCCCTCTGCAATGTCACTTATAAAGACATTGAAGAGGACCGGTCCTAATACTGAACCCTGCGGTACCCCACTAGTAACCCCCCTTTCTTCAGAGTGGACTCCATTTACTATTACTCTCTGTGTCCTGTTCTCCAGCCAATTTTTTACCCAGGCTGTCATCTTGGGACCCACTCCCAGGCTAGCTAACTTGTATATTAATCTTTTGTGTGGGACTGTGTCAAATGCCTTGCTAAAGTCTAGGTAGGCCATGTCCACAGCCCCTCCCTGATCTACTACTTTGGTCACCCATCAAAGAAATCTATCAAATTTGTCTGGCATGACCTTCCTGCTGTGAATCCATGCTGCCTTGGGTCCTGTGCCCCTCTGGCCTCTAGATACTGACAATTCTTTCCTTCAGAAGTGATTCCATCATTTTCCCTACCACTGAGGTTAAACTAACAGGTCTGTAGTTTCCTGCTTCTGCCTTGCTCCCACTTTTGTGAAGGGGAATCACATCTGCCCTCCTCCAGTCCTCGGGTACCACCCCATCCTCCCATGATTTGTTAAACAGGGTAGTCAGTGGTGTCACTAATTCTACCCTTAGTTCTTTTAGAATTCTGGGATGAATCCCATCAGGCCCCATTGCTTTGTCCACCTTCAGTTTTAAGAGTTCTTTCAGAACCCTTTCTTCTGTAAATGGGCTGGTTGGTAGAAGACTTGGTTTGCTGGCCAAGGCACCTAGCTTCACCTGAGCTCTTTCCTTCTAAGACTGCTTGAAAGGCAGAGTAGAGAAACTTACCAGAGCAAGGGAGAAGGATTAAGACTTAGTTTGGCTAAGCAGATTTACTGTGTGGTGGTGTTTTTATTTTTTACTCACAGGGATTGCTACTGTTTGTTGCTAACATTTCATTGCTTTATTTTTTCTCTGATTCAAATTGTTGTTGCTGGTATACCTTCTTCTGCATTATTACAAGGTGTGCCTACAGGTGTATGCTAACAGATTACTGCTGTAATCTTCTGATTCAAATTGTCTTTTGCAAGGTATATCTTCTGTTACTGCTTTATTTTTCTCTGGAGCAAAGTGTTTCTTACAGGGTATATCTTCTCTGAAATTATTACAGGTGGTGCTTTACAGGTTTTACAGTTTTATCTAACATTAGGATAAGCTTTCAGGGTTACTGCATTTGTTGTTGACTGATTGTTTCTGCTCTTACCTCCTTGTTCTTTCGTCCGTGGTTCTTCTTTTAGGCAGGGAAGGGCCCAGCCACCCACCCCATCCCCAACCACCCACGCTACCTCCTTTTATAGGGTACCACAGTTGTGACATTTCCTGTGGCAGAGCAGGAAGAGGCGGATCAGTGGGGCCTCCACAAGGTGATCTCATTTACAGGGGCACTAGTAATTTAACTTGTTATAACAAGTTAAACAAAGCACAATTAAACCATTACTTGCATTTTTTTCCTTTTTTTTCCTTCTAATTACTCTGACTAGGTTACAAACCCAGCAACTTATTTGGAATGGATTTCATTAACTGCAGGTACTGTGGAACAATTTTCAGAAGGACAGTCTTACAGGATTTAAGACACTGTCCTACATGCTGGGCCTTTGGAGATCTTAGGTCTCAGCTCCGGGCAGCATGGGCAGAGATTGCATGCCTCAAATTTCATATTGAAGAGGAAATACATTATAAGAACCACCCGCCATTTCCCCAGCATCCAACAGAAAAACCTTGACCGCAGAGGGTAGTTGGTCCAGGAGGTTGGCAGGTGGTTAGAGGAACAAATCAGGTGCCCCATCACTCTCTGCTCTCCAACACATTACCTCCAAAACCATATAAACACTACAAACAGGTATCTGCCTCTATCTCGAAATCAAATAAAGAGGCAGAAGACACTGCAGAGCAGGACACTGCGGCACAGGAGCTAGCACAACAATACTCACCCAAATCAGGAACCAAAACTAAACAAGCACAAAGGAAATCCAAAACTTCTGATCATAGGAGACTCCATGATTCGGGAGTTGATACCCATCTCCAGCTAGGGTGATGGTCAGATGTCTCCAGGTACATCAGCATGGAGAGACACTGACCGCATTGCTAAAATTGTTCACAAAGCAGGAGAAACATTAATGTCCTAGTACACATAGGGGACTAATGATCTCGCCAGCCGGTCAGTTGTGGAGACCAAGGAACACCTGACTAAGCTGGGTGACAAACTATCATCTATTTCGTCCGGCATCTCCTTCTCTGAGATCCTGCCAGTCTGGGAGAAGGGAGCAGATGGACGGAAGGTCAGAGAAGGGAAATAGGGGAGCTAAACACGTGGCTCAAGGACTGGTGCCAGGAAAAAGGACACAGATTTGTAGGGAACTGGCAACAGTTCTGGGAGCGAAAGTTCTTTAAATTTGATGGACTGCATCTGACTAAAGAGGAGTCAGTGCATTGGGGCAGAAGTTTGACGTCTTTGCAGAATATTTAAACTAGCAATGGGGAGAGGGGTGCAGCACCCTATATGTCGAATGGGAAGAACACCCTTCCCCCCTCAGCTAGTGGTCAAACTGGAATTCAGCGTGTTTGCCGTTCATTTGCATCACCAGGTAAGAAAAAAGGTTTGTCTCCCCATACGATGCACAGGGATAATGCCAAACTTCACCCAACAACTAACACACCAATAATGTCAGAGGCTAAACTGGACATAGTAGCAATTAGTGAGACATGGTTTACCAGTAACCACACTTGGGAGACTTCAGTACCTGGCTATGTATTGTTCAGAAGAGACCGAGGTGCAGAAAGGGGGGGAGGAGTGGCCCTGTATGTTAATGAAAATATCAAAGCTACAGAAATTCAGAATACACATAAGGAGCCAGAAGAACTGTGGGTCACCCTGGAAACAGGAAATGGGACAGCCATAAGAACTGGGGTTGTCTACAAGCCCCAGACCAGAGGGAGGACATAGACACATTACTGTTAGAAGATATACAAAACATGACAGCTAAAGGGGAGGTTCTGATAATGGGAGACTTCAACATGCCAGATACAGATTGGTCAATACCAGCAGGAACATCTGCCAGAACTAGACTCATAGTGGATTCCCTGCAGGGGAGGGCCTCAAACAACTGGTACAGCAACCCACAAGAGACAGGGCTATCCTAGATCTAGTACTGACTAACAAAGAAGGGATCACAGATCTCCAGGTAGAAGGTCACCTGGGGCCAGTGACCATCACATGGTATGGTTCAATTTGGCTACTACATCTAAATCATCCCATTCCAAGGCAAAAATATGGGACTTCAGAGGAGCTGACTTTGATAAGATGGCCAACAGAGTTAAGCTAGCCCTGGCAAAAGAAACACAGGTGAGGAGGTACAGGCAAAGTGGGCAAGCATTAAGGATACAATACTTGAAGCAACATCCCATTGTGTTAGACAGAAAAGGAAGTGCAAAAGAAGAAGGAAACCACTTTGGTTCTCAAATACAGTAGCAGAAAAGGTCAGAGCCAAAAGGCTGGCCTTCAGGAAATATAAGGGAACACAGCGGGATGAAGATAGGGAGGCATACCAAACTGCCCTAAGGGAAGCAGGGAAGGCAGTAAGGCAGGCAAAGTCCCAAACTGAGGAAACACTAGCACGAACAGTAAAGAAGGTGACAAGACTTTCTATAGATACATTAGTGAAAGGAGAAAGTCCAGGGGTGTTGCTAAGCTTAATGGAGAAAAGGGAGCATGTGAGGAGGAGGACCCTGTAAAGGCATCTATCCTAAATAGATACTTTTGCTCAGTATTTACTGAAGAGAAGGTAGGGCAGGGCCCACAGCTCAGCATCATGGACACAGGGGGGAGGGAGGTGAGCACTACTCCCTTCACAAAAGCTCAGGGTGGATAAGGCAATGGGACCTGATGGCATACATCCCAGGGTACTTAAGGAGCTAAAGGAGGAACTAGCAGAGCCATTAGTAGAATTGTTTAGTTAGTCTCTGAGCACAGGAGAGGTCCCAGAAGACTGGAGAAGGGCTCATGTGATCCCGCTCCACAAGAGTGGTAGCAGGGAGGAGGCGGGGAACTACAGACCAGTCAGTCTTACCTCAGTAGTGCGCAAGATTATGGAGGCACTCCTTAAGGAAAGGATAGTGCAACACCTGGAATCCATAGGAGCACAGGATCCAAGACAGCATGGGTTTACAAAAGGAAGGTCCTGTCAAACTAATCTCATAGATTTCTTTGACTGGGTAACCAGAGTGGTGGACCAAGGGGGAGCAGTTGATGTCGCCTACCTTGACTTCAGCAAAGCTTTTGACACTGTTCCACATAGAAGATTGATAAATAAGCTAGGTAGGCTCGGGTGGGTCAGAAGTTGGTCAACTGGGTGGCAAACTGGTTGACTGGCAGAAAACAGAGAGTGGTGGTAAATGGTATACAGTCAGAAGAGATGCAAGTCACAAGTGGGGTACCTCAGGGATCAGTCCTGGGGCCAGTCCTATTCAACATCTTCATTAGTGACCTCGCAGATGGACTAGAGGGTAAGGCTTGTCTGTTTGCAGATGACACCAAGATCTGCAACAGAGTAGATGAGCCAGATGGGGTGGGCAGAATGAGAAGAGATCTGGATAAACTAGCAAAATGGTCAGAAGAGTGGCAACTGGGATTTAATGCAAAGAAGTGCAAAATCATGCACATAGGGAAGAGAAACCCTGAAGCCACTTATAGGCTGGGAGGAGAGTTGCTAGCAGTCACAAAGGAAGAAAGTGACTTGGGCATCATCATCACTGATGACCTAAAATCATCCAAGCAGACCTCTAAAGCAGTAGGTAAGGCTAGGGGGTGTTAGTGTATTAGTAGGGTATCACAAGTCGTAAGAGGGAGGTAATAATCCTCTGTACAAGACATTGGTTAGGCCCCATCTGGAGTACTGCGTGCAGTATTGGAGGCCACACCTTCACAAGGACATTAACCAAATTGAGGCAGTCCAGAGAAGGGCAACCAAAATGGTGCAGGGACTGCATCAGAAGACATATGAGGACAGATTAACGGAGCTCAATATGTATACCCTTGAGCAAAGGAGGGAGAGAGGTGATATGATCGAGGCATTCAAACACCTTAAGGGCATAAACAAGGTGAAAGAGTCTAACATGTTTAAATATAAGAAAAATAGCAGGACAAGAGGACACAGCATGAGATTAGAGGGAGGCCGATTAAAGGGGAATGTGAGGAAATTCTTTTTCACAGAAAGGGTGGTGGATGCATGGAATGGCTTACCACAAGAAGTGGTGGCTATGCATACAGTGCAGGGCTTAAAACAGGCATGGGATAGGCATAAGGGAGCAATACAAATGACTAAGAATAGATAGGTCACTGACAGAGCAAAGGCCGATGGCACATTTATAAGGTAGAAAAAGAAATGGGCAGACTGGATGGGCCTTGCGGTCCTTATCTGCCGTCAACTTCTATGTTTCTATGTTCTATATTTCTATGGTATTAACTTCTGTATCCAGAGTGTTTCTACTGCTTGTTTTAGGTACCTCCCCCTCTTCCTTTGTAAATACTGAGCAAAAATATTTGTTTAGTATCTCTGCCTTTTCACAGTCACCCTCTGCCCACCCTCCCCTTTATTAAGCCTCACTATCCCTCCCTTGGTCTTCCTTCGCTCCCTGATGTACCTATAAAAGGTGTTATCCCCCTTCTTAACTGAGTTGGCTATCTTTTCCTCGGTTTGGGCCTTTGCTGTTCTGACTGCCTTCCCAGCTTCCTTTTGCTTTAACTGATACAGTTCTCTGTCCTGCTCCTTCTGTGATTCCTTGTACTTCCTGAAAGCTTTCTTTTTCTCTTGAACCTTCACTGCCACTTCCTTTGAGAACCATAGTGGTTTCTTACATCATTTAGTTTTGTTTATTTGCTTCACACAAAGGCATGTTACCTCTGTGATGGCAGTTTTTATTATTCCCCATTGTTCTTCCACTCCTCCTTCCTACCCATTTGCTAGTGCATTCCTTAGGCACTCACCCATTTTGCAAAGTCAGCCCTCCTAAAGTCCAGTATCTTTGCCTTTGTATGGCTTGACTCTATTGCTGTGTTTATTGTAAACCATACTGTTCGATGGTCGCTAGTTCCCAGATTGTCACAGGGTGCTCCCTGTGATGAGTACAGGCCCTAATATTCTTCCAAGTACCCCCCCAAAAGAGATAACGTGCTTAGGTATAAAGTACCAGGTGCTGAATAGTGAAGTCATTTATGTTATACGTAGAAACATATAATATATACACATGGATATATTAAAGGAGTATTGCTCCCATAAAAGTGAAAATACCTTAAGTGCCCAGTGGGGCAGACACAATATGTTTTAAGAGTTGTCTGTTTCACAGCTTTGCAGGACCCTTTTAAAATAGCCTGTTAGGTCCTTAGTTTTTCTAGCGTTATCTGTTAGATTTGGTTGAGCAGATAGCCTGTTATACAGAAATACAATGAACAAGCAAAATTATCAACGTTCCCTTTCCCTTTTCATTTTGTTACCTTATGCTGCTTTTTGGGAGCATTAGTTTGGTTAACAGAAGAATGAATTACCAGTCTGCTCTACTTTATTTTAGTAGCAAGGGGGAAACTATTGTTTGATTCAGGCAGGAGTTCTGCAGTTTTCGAAATCCACCCCCCAGGACATAGAAAACCTTACGAAAAGATTTTCATTTGCAGCTCGGTTCATGCCTCTAATGAGCTGAAAGAAAAGAGTTTTACTTTTCAAATTAATAGTTGCAGAGAAGGGAGAGAACCTGAATAAAATAAAAACTAAGATAACCTTTGTTGTTAGCAACCCCTCTGAAACAGAGCTCTCTGTATTGAGCATTTCAATAAACTAAAACTCAGTGTTTAAAGTGTGAAAGTATGCTAGCTTCTAAATGAATAAAGAAGTTGCACTAACAAAACCCATGTAGGAAATGAGACCAGGGAGTCCCTAAATATTGCGTGGTGTGCCCTTTGGCAAATAAGTAAATTTAAAGTGAACAATATATTCTTGTTTGTCTTACCTGTTGGGCTGCATGGGTGTTCTATAGTGCTGGCAGCCCACAGTCTGTCTGCCTTTATAGAAGTAGTAATGAGTGATGTCACTATCAAGGGAGGGGTTTAGCCTTATTGAGACTAATTAACTCTATGAACATTGTTTTAGGACATCAAAGTAAGGTTATGGGTTATTTTACAAATATGGTTATACACTTATATACCTGATGTTTAGGAATGAAAATGTAAAGTAAAAAAGGAACCTGTAGTAAGTTATTTTGATTTTTCAAAAAGAAGGAGGATCATCTGATTATGATGTCACTCCCCAGAAATGTATAAAAGATTACCACTAGGGGAGTTAAGATAGAGGATGTCAGTTGGAGCTGACTGCCTGAGGTGATGGACCTCTGAAGTATATATGTTTGCAAGGAGATAGCCTGGTGGTACTGCTGAGCAGAACAGTGGCTCATCCTGAGTATAGCTCATCTGTTCATTATTTTGTTGAGACTTTGAAAATGACTGAACTAACTTTATTTTCTTGATTTCTGTGAATCCTGAAGTCAATGTTTCCTGACAGAAATAAAATGATAAGTGCCTTTCCAGCACTTTTTATGCACTAAATTTGTGGGTCTGCTTGATTTGTTATCCTGACTATCCCAACCCCGCTACACAGATGGCTACCCACTTCTACATCTGTGATCCTCTCTTCATCTCCATTTGAGAGAACCAGGTCTAAGATTGCTCCCTCTCAAGTGGGCTCCAATACTAGTTGTCTAAGGCATGCCCCCTGTAGGGCATCTCGAATAACCCCACTCTTCGAAGTGGCTGCTGCAACTGCACTCCAGCTAACATCTGGCATATTCAGATTGCCCATCAGCAATATCTCCCCTTTTTCTGCCATACTAAGTATACTTTCTATCATTTCCTTGTCCATTTCCTCCCCCTGAGAAGGAGGTCTGTATACAACCCCTGTGTGGCTTGTGGTGCCATTGCCGGTCTCCAAATTTACCCACAGTGCTTCTTCTCCTCCCTGTTTTCCCTTTTGTTCTGTTGCTTTGATTCCTTCCCTTATGTAAAGAGCTACTCCTCCTCCTCCTCTTTTACCCTCTCTGTCCCTCCTGTAGATAGTGTATCCTGGTATGTTTATGTCCCAGTCATGGTTTTGTGCGAACCATGTTTCTGTGACTGCCACGATATCCAGATGTTCCTCCTCCATCAAGACCACTAATTCAGGAAGCTTGTTACTCAGACTACGGGCATTGGTACTCATTGCTTTCCATTTTTTGATGGCTTTACCTTCTGTTGCAGCATCCCCCACTGACCTATCTACCTCTGTCTTTTTCTCATTTAGTACCCTGTTTTGTAGGGAGAGGCTGGGATTTTTCTGCTGCTTATCAGTGCCTCCCCCCTTGACTAGTTTAAAAGCTTGCCAATGAAGCATTTAAACCGATTGCTCAAAGACTTGTTCCCTTCCTGGACAGATGCAGACCATCCTGCCAGTATAGGATGGTGTCCCTCCAGGTGGAACCCCAGTCCCCAATGAAGCCAAACCCCTGTGCTCCACACCATTTTTTCAACCATTCATTAAACTGCATGGTGCAAAGTACCCTTGCCTTACTCACGCCATTGACAGGCAGCACCTCTGAGAAGGATACTGTGTGTGCTACTTGTCTTAGACCCCTCCCCAGTTCTACAAAGTCCTTCTGCACTGCTGTAATCTCATGTTGAGCCAAGTCATTTGTCCCTAGGTGGACAATGACGTCCAGCTCAGACTCCCGTGCAGCTGTTCTCGTGATCCTGAGGATGTGCTTCCTGTCCCGCCAAGCCATGGCACCAGGCAGGCACCTTACTTCAGTTTTCCCTGCTCCTCCCAGTTCTATCCCCCTAATAATTGAGTCCCCCACCAGGAGCTGCTTCCTTTCCTTGTGGTGTCCTCTGCCTCCTTCCTGTGGGCCTCCCTTGTGACAGGTGTCCTCAGCCTCCTTAATCTCCTCTGTGGGTGCATCCATAGGGGAGCTGTGCTCCCCAGAATGGTGTATGGATTATGGAGTGGAACAACTGACTGGGTGTGCTCTGTTCCACCATCCTCACCCTCCCTGAACCCACTGTGGTCCAACTGCTGTGCTTTCTTTGCAACCTCTGAGGTAGTGATGGTGGCTCTGGTGCTCCCTGGATGGGGGAGGTTCCCTTCCTACCATCCAGTCTGGCCTGGGGGAAGGTTCCCTTACTGCTGTCCAGTGTGGCCTGAAGACGGGCAAATTCCTCCTCAGGGCAGAGAGTTGTCTGCAAATAGGGCAGCATCTCAGCCTCCAGAAAGACTCCTGGAAGACTGCTGCCCCACAGCCATTACATTGCACTACTCCCCACATGATTATGTACTTTTTTGTGTGTGTGTGTGTGATTGGTTTGTTATATAGAAATATATATATTATACAATGTGTATGCTTATATTTTCAGTGCTGTGTGCTAGAGAGGATATGACATTGATATGCACCTTGCACTTTGAGGAAATGATGTCAGAACCTCAGGTATAAAGGAACGATTTCAGGGTGGTGGGGTGAGGGGTGGGAAGGGGTTGGGCCTAAACTGTGCCCCTCACAAGACAATCAGCTAAGAGCTCTGACCCACCGCCATGATGAGTGCCTTCCTGTCAGCAAGATACCATACACAACAATTTGATAGAGAAAATCCCCTGCTAATCAAACAGAGAAAAATCCAGACATCCAAGTCAGACACAGGTAAACCTCCCCAGCCCCAAAACAGCCTGGTGGTTTGTGCTCTGAAAGCAGTCAGCCCCAAAATAAGTCAGCTGTGCCTTAAACTCTTCCTGCACTGAAAATCTTAAGAAATGTAACAAGACTGTCTTTTCCTGATAATTCTAAGTTCCTTATTTCACCTTTCAGTTAGAAGTAGCCTCCACCTGCAGAATATCTGCTACAAACCAAAGACAATTGTAAGGTTCCGCTCCCTCTGTTGTGAGCACAACTTGCTTTCTTGCAAATCCTATGTTCAGTATTGCAGCTTGCAGCAAGAGGTAGTTTGACTTGAAAAATATTCTGCATCAGGAGTCATCTACGTCCAGTAACTGTTAAACTTGGGCTGGTTATTGACTCCCCATGTGGTAGAGAAATTAGTAGTTTCCTTATCAAGCTCACCAATAAGCTGAATCCTTTGTGGCTCAGTCAGATGGAGTGTCTCCAGCACTTGCCCCAGAACCACAGTTTACCAGACCACACTGGTTTATTAAAGGTGGTGGCAGCATCGTGTGTACACGAGTCCGGGCATGCCTTGCCACAGGGGCCATCACAGTATGTTTAGTTGCAGCAACTATTGCTTGCGTAGTGCATTTTGAGCTTGCTTGTGCATGTTCCTGTCATGCATGCTATGTTGATGGATTTTACTATATATAGATATGATAGTGGCACGGTAGTGCCACTATAGTTAGGGTTGAGTACCCCATGTAAGGCTAAAGTATGAAATTTAGCATCTTAGTAACTTTGCCACTGTATGACAGATTTGCCTGAAATTTGGCAGGCATAGAGCAGTACTATAGATCTCCAGATGTACCAAGGTTCGTACCAGTCGGATATACAGTTGCTGAGTTATAAAGCAACGTTCTGTAGAGCATTTACGCTTTTTTGTGCATTCTTTGCTCACTCCTACAGGTCACATGGTTTGCGTGACTGGTCCAAAAACTTCAGGGAACATGCGACCAGGGTCCCTGATGTGCCTTTCAAAGATTTCGTGAAAAAATATTAAACAGTTCAAAAGTTATTCAAAAAACAAGTTTCCCATTATAGTCAACCGGAAAAGATACAGTAACAAAAAGTTTGACAGTGTCACAACTGCAGTTTTTAGTGTTGCAAATGACCCCTGTAGTGTCATAAGTCAGCAATTTTTTTTTCAGCTATTGGTCACAGAAATGCTTGGCATTTAAATTTGGGACCCTCTAGGGACACAATTCGTTTTGTGTTCACCTAGTCAGACCCTGAGGATGCTAGCCATGTCTTTTTTTTTGGGGGGGGGTTATACACTCCAGAAATGTTTTTGAAATTTTTGTAACTTTCGTGATTTTTTTTTGAAAGTGTTGTGATTTGTGGCACTACTTTACGACACTGTGGTCAAGATAACAGGAATTTTTTGCCTCACTGCTGCAAAAGAACGGTTTTGTCTTTTGGGTTGAAATTTGGAGGGAAGAAAGCCGACATCCCACAGATGTGCTTTTTGGTGGTTTAGTGACAAAATATTACAGGGATGCAAAGCTACAGAACTCCAAAGTTTACACTTTTTCCCATAGACTAACATTACGGCGTCCACCGTGCCTTTCGAGGCCCGTATCTCGGAAACGCTTCGAGATTCAGACTTTTCATCAGAAAAATGCTTAGTCTCCCACTAGGGGGCTACATGCAAAACTAGCCAGGAAAGTCATAATTTATATGAAATTTTTATTTTCTTTCTACATCGTACGGTTCCTGAGAAATAAGCAATTTAGTATTCCAAGTGCTCATTTTCTGCTCCGAGGCCCATTATTATGCCTACATTCTTTGTATTCACTGTGTTTCTCTATGCAGCTGTTGGTGAAAAAAAGGGTGTGCGCTTTTGTTACTGTCATAGTTAGTGTCCCCACTTGCGTTTCCATTACCGTTCCCATCTACGCCACTGTGTGTGTTACCCTTTGTGTTTTCATTTGCGTTTGCATTTGCATTACTGTTACCATTTGCATTTCTATTACTGTTTCTGTTTGCATTTTGTTTTGTGTCACCGTGTGCATTACCATTTGCGTTTGCGTACATGCTTCCATTTGTGTTTGCGTTTCCTTTGGCGTCATCATTGCTGTTACCATTAGCATTTGCGTTATCTATTGTGGTACCGTGACCATTCGTGGCACCATTTGCATTTCTGTATGCGCTTGTGTTTGCCTTTCTGTTTGCATTACTGTTCCTGTCTATGCCACTGTGTGCGTTATTTGTTTATGTTGCTATGCTTATGCGTTTGCATTACTGTTAACATTTGCATTTCCATTACTGGTTTTGTTTGTGTTTCATTTTGTATCACCGTGTGCATTACCATTTGCATACGTTCTTCCGTTTGTGTTTCCTTTTGTGTCATCGTTGCTGTTACCATTAGCATTTGTGTTTCCTATTGCGGTACCGTGACCATGCGTGGTACCATTTGCATTTCCGTATGCGCTTGTGTTTGCGTTTCTGTATATGTTAAGCTCCCCTTCACACCATCATGTGCGCTATCTTTGCATTTTTGTTTGCGCTTTTACATTTGTGTTATTGTTAACATTTGTGTTTCCATAACTGTTTTTGTTTGCGTTTCCTTTTGCGTCACCGTGTGCATTTATATTTGTGTTTGCATACACGCTTCCGTTTGTGTTTCTGTTTCTGTTTTTGTTTCCTTTGGTGTCAACATTGCTGTTACCATAAGAGTCTGTGTTTCTAATTACATTGCCATGACCATGTGCGTTACAGTTTGCGTTTCTGTACACGCTTCCATTTGCATTTCTTTTTTCAATAGCGTTTGCGCTTGGGTTTCTATTACCATTTGCATTATCATTTACATTTGCATCACCATGTGCATTAGTGTTTGCCCTTGCATTTACGTTGCTGTTACTTTTATTTTTTATTCATTTATTTTATTTATTCACAATTCGGATTTACAACCTTTGAGTCAAAGATTCATTTACAAAGGCACCTCATCGAAGGAAGGGGAGACAGCATTTTGGTGGAGTACAACAGTGGGGAACAATACAGGTGAGATACAATAAAGAGCATACAAAGCAAAGGAAATGGACATACAAAGTAATTTCAGCGATACAGTGGAGCACGCAGGTTTCAATGTGTGGTGTACAGGCTACAAGTAAGCTAATTTAAATAAACTAGTACACATTCACTATTTATAGTGCACATTCTCAAAAAGAAGGGAAATTCATGGCAAAAAAATCTATTTAATGCATCAGTTAGGTGTTGTTCCACAGTGACAAAAGTGATGAAATTCGATGTTATGGTTCCCACCCCTTGCACCCTCACTCCCATCCCACCCCACCAACAGGCATCGGGTAAAGCAATGGGTCCTAACTCACCCCATTCTCCTGTACTGCACCACCTCAGTTTGTTTACACATCAGATGGGGTGAGAGTTAGGACCGATGACCCCAACGCACACCCCGCATGCCTGTTGTGGGGCAGGTGCAAGGGTGGGAACCCCAACATCACCCTCACTTTGTCACTGTGGAACAACCCTAACTGATGCATTAAATGGAGTTTGTTGCCATGAAAATAAATATATATATATATATATATATATATATATATATATAGTGATTCCAGACCACAGACAGTTATTTCCACAGAGCTGGAGACTATGAGTCACTGCGGGGGGGGTTTGGCTTGCTGCAGCAGTATAACCCACACACTCAAGCAGCATGACACCTGGTGAGGGGAAACTGAGCTGCCAATATCTCACTGTCCAGTTTCCCCGAGAGAGAGAATTACCAGAAAACCTGACTGACCTGGCAGCAGCATTCTTCACAACAGCTCCAGTGGGGGCACAGCCTGCACAGAGACAATTTCTCCTGTGTTAACACAGAGCACTAGCCAGAGTCCTTTTCTGAGAGAAAAGTAAACTATTTCACCCTGAAGTGTGTTGTGTGTGAAGATTTCACTAGTGTTCAGAGGTTATTATGCCTGGGAAAAGTTAAATTTGGACTTGTTGGGGCTATTTTTCCCTGGACTTTCAACCCTGCCTCATTTTATCTACAGACTTTTCGTGAGATGAAAAGAACACTTATTGGTGGCAGAGAAAGTGAAGTATGTGACTCAAAGTGAAAATTGTGTTAGACCCACTGTTTTAAGCTCAGCTTGCCCCACCCCGGGAGTAAGGAGGGCATTCCCACATTGCTGTTGTGCACAGCCTCCAGGTATCGTCCACAAGGAGGGGTGGTGGGTATTGACTCTTAGCATGCAAGACCAGTGTTCTCAGCTAATGGCTGCCAACTTCAGACCCCAGTGTGGTGGGTGACAACACAGGAGGCTGGCAACCCCTATCAGTGAGCCTGTGTCTGCTGAGGTGAGGGTTGGACTCAACAGTTCTTTCCCAAGTGCAGAATTATCTCTGCTGGGTTCACTCTGTGGGGGAAGCTTTAGGGGATGTCTTAAATGAGAACAGTGTGTCTCAGGGGTCTCAGAGGATCATAGCGAGCCATTGTAGTAGTAGTATTTTTATTTCCTTGGCATCCAATCCCGCACCTTACAAACACATACAAAATACAATAATAGCAGTAATAAATAAACAACTCAAATAAGATTTACTTTTTGCCTGTACAGTGCTAAGATGTCAGTGGGGTAAGTTACTGAAAATAGATGGTGTTTCACCCTTCACTTAAATACCTCAGAGAAGTGGAGGGGCCTCCCTATGTTTGCAGGGCAGCTGATTCCACAGAACTGGAGCTGCCACCGCAAAAGCTCAGTCTCCAGAAAACTTCAAATGAGATCTGGGAACCTTCAGGATAGCTGAGAGCTAAAACAGTGGTGAAGATGTAAAGTGTTTGCCTGTATCTCATTATGTGTAGTTTGTCCTTGTACCATTTGACACTGTTGTGCTATCTGCTACTTTATCCTACCAAGGAGATAAATGTTCATCTACAGTAAAAATTGTCATTTGGACTCTTCCCTCCATGGGTGGGTGAATGCTGGAGTCATGCTCCTGAGAAGAAAAAAGGAGAAATTAACCACCTAAAAGAGACTTTGAGAATACTAAATGTCCTTGCCAGCTTGCCCGGAGGCTAAACCACATTTGTCCTGTGAAAATAAATGGGATCCCTTGTTTAGAGTCTAATTTTTGTTGAGTGCCTTGCGTCTGTTTAACAGTACTGTATTGTTCTGCTGCTAACTTCTGCCTCATAGCCCCTTGCCAGTGAGTCAGGTATGCTGCCACCTGTGAGAGGACGCCCTGGACCTGGGAGGTCAAGTAAGTGTAAGTGTTATTCATGTATAGCAACCCTCCCAAAAAATGAGTTGTTGCAGTTTCACACTTGACCTGGAATGGGGCTTTCATATGTATTACCAATGTTATTTTCCACTTACTATAAAAACTAATCACCTGTATTGCCATGAGTCACAGAGGTATTAAGTAAGCAATAGGACATGACAGGGTGTTTGCAGTAGTGCCATAAATGCACACCCAGGGCCTTAGGCGCCGGGTTGTATGGGCCCATGGGACATTGGCCCCAGCAACATTTTTTGAGCTGGGCTGAGCCCCAGCAATATTTTGCCACATGCTGCCTTTTTAAGGCATTTTTTTTCCCTGGCTTCTGTGCATGTGCCCTCTGATATGACCGCACCTCCCGTGCCTCCCCCGCTGTTTAATTGGGCTGTTGAGGCCTGACTGGCATTATATTTAAAATTCGTACCTTTGCACCTTTATTTTGGTTGTCTGATCTCCCTCCCCAGAAAGGTTCACAGGTTCAGTGGCCCTTTTTTTTTTTTAAACTTGCCACACTTGATTGGGTGCAATGTGCATGCGTGCTTGCGTCCGTCCATCCATCAGGGTGATTGTGTAGGTGTATGTGAGGACTTGAGCCTGAGAGAACAGCAAAAGAAAGACTGGGGGTTTCGTGTGCCAGCCCAGGAGTCGGCAGCAGTCATCCTGGACACCAGAGGGGAGGCGGGATCAGGGCTGCAAGACCATTTGGAAGAGCGGAGACTCATCCAGCCGAGCAGGGGGCAACAGAGGGTGGCAGCCAGCCAGGGAAAAGTGTGTGACATGCATCGCAGGTACTGGTAGTACTGTGGTTCAGCATGGGAGCCAGAGAGGAGTCCATCAACCGGACGGGTTGTCGTTTGTCGGGTGACAAGGTCGGGCAGCCACCAGCAGCTGTATAAAGAAGAGGAAAAGCCAGGACACGGTCCGAATCGGAGATGAGCCAGCCAGGGCCCAGCCCCAGCAGCAGTTAGGAGGAGCAGAGGAGTAACCATTTTCCGCCCACCCTGAGAGAGAGAGAGAGAGCAGCCCGGAGGAAACCCTTTCATGACAGGACCAGCAGCAGCAAGCCAGACAAAAGTCCACCAGGCAGCACTAAGCAAGCAGCAGAGAGCAGCACAAGGGTGGTGGTAATGTATACACTCCTTCCCCCACCAAGAGATATTTGGTTGTATACACTGGTATTACTCTACATTTGTCACATTTTGCCAGCTCATTATAAATTATTGCAAGCTTGTAAAAATGGTACCTGCTTGCACTTTGTTTAGTAATGTATTATTTTGTTTGTCTCTGCTCTATTTCTTTCCACCATGTACCCCCGTTACATCTGGAATTAAGCTGCAGATTAGTGAACCACTCTTAACTGATACCACATTTCTATTCAGTGAATGCACTGGTATATTTAATGGGTTCGTGATGCACTTACAGGAAAGCTCTGTACAGTGGTGTACACTATCCAACCCCTGGCATCGGTGGCACTGTGTTTATAGGAAAAGAGAACACAGTTCTAGACTCCCCCTCCCAGTGTGATCCCTGTTAGATTGTAAATAACTAACCTGATGTGGTGCCAGTGATACCCCCTAACTCACCTGATTCCCACTGGACTGTAAATATCAAATTAAATTGTCTTTGGCCCCCATGGTATCCCCTCCATCACCCTGTCTCCCCACTGAATGTGAATAAATTTCAATGCTATTTCTAATTATATACTAATACTGTAGGTACTAGGCAATCTTATTAACCTTGCTTCTGGTCCCCCTGCCCCCCCCCAAAACAAAAGATAGTACCAGGGACAGTGACTGGCATAGACTGTTCCATGACCTCTTTATCTGGACAGCATCTGCCACATACAAGTACCTGTATCACTGTATCTCTCTGTATAGCAATACAGTTCTTGTGGGGAGAAATAAAAAAAAAATCTCGATCTTCCATATACATCTCATAAGTACTGTGTTGCTATAAGGGAGGTATAGTGATACAAAGTCTTCTGCATTACAGAGGAAGCTGGCCTGGGGGGAAAGAAGACTGTGTGTGGGGGGGGGCACTCGACTACCAGGGATCTGTGGTATTATCAAAGATAAAGCTTTGGGATTTGCAACAGGGATCCAGTGAGTGGTACCACTGGCACCAAGGAGGATGTTGTTCCTTATTTGCAGTCTAATGAGGATGAAGATAGGAGGAGCGATTCAGCTGTGTTATTTTCTAGTCACAAACAGCACAGTAGATGGGGAGTCCTCTACACAGCCCATTACGGATCAAGCAAGGAGAAGATATGGTATAGGGAAGTCAGAGTTAAGGAGAATGCACTTATCATGAACAAATGGTAGAACAGAGTCAGCCTGGAATTAATAATACTTAGTTAATGCATCAATGGCTGTGGGCTATTAAAAAACTAAAGCCTCACCCATGGGACAGAATATGAACTATTGGTAGTCTGTAGAAGCTTCACAGTCATATAGCTTACTGTTTCAGCAATTATATTATTTTGAAGTGTTTACTGTTTATAATTTGTAGAACCAGATGTGGAGGATTTACTGAAGTTGCCATTTTCCTCTACATCCAAAAAGTGTTATCAATTTTTCAAGGAATATGCTGCAGTTATTCTGTTGCCATATGTGCATGCCATGCCAGAAGACCCTTTGCTTGGCTGGCTGATCTTGCTTGATTTACTATTTAAAGAGGCTCTTCCAGTTCAAAACGCAGGCATAAGAAACTTTGAAGTCTATGTACATTAGAGGATTTTTTTAAAGAGGTTAGAAAATTATAATTAAAAAAAGTTGCTATTTAAGAAAACTGTTCTGGAAATGTATTTTGTTCTGGGAATTGCTGATTGCATTACTGCTGAAAAAGGTCAGTTTCGGAAAGGGGCCAAGCTGTTCTGAAAGTTTAGTTTGGGTGATGTAACTGGCACTGTCAGGAAAGCCAAGGAACTAGTGTCTAATGGTGTGAGAACTTGACTGCACGGGGAACTGTAGATTATTGGTACATGTAGGAAGCTTGCCATAAAAGCTTCTTGAATATAGCACTGTTTTGGTCACATGCCTTATTTTCATGCTTGTGGTTGGGTTGCCAGTTCACTTGAATGTGGGGGGTGTCAGCCTCTCACACCCCTCTTATTTTTTTTTTGTTTTTTTAAAGTGGGTGTTGGGGGTGAAGCCCCCCCAACTCAAATAAAGTAATAAAAAGTAACTGAAGGGGCGATTTAGCCAAGGGCTTGTGCCTACTGATCTTACTTTGAGGAAGACTCTTGCAGCAGACCACACTGATAGGACCAAGTCGCCAGGTACCAGGACTGCATGTAAACTAATTTTGGTTTTGTCTGTTTATTTGAGTTGTGAGGCTTGGCCCCCACACTCCCCTTCTGTTTTTTTGTTTTGTTTTGTTTTTTTAAGTGGGTTGCGGGGGGCCATAGCCACCCAACTCAAATAAACTAATGAAAAGTAAAGGAACAGGTGATTGGATCAAATGGTGTAACTTGAGCTCTATGCTCCTATGCAAGCATACCTGATAATTTACACTATTGCTAAACTGAGCCTGTCATAACATTTTTAAGTAGTGTTGTGGTGTGAAAGTTGGGAAATGAGTTACAGTGAGCCTCTGCCTGCCTTCCCAATTTAACCCAGAGTCTGTGGTAGCAGTCGCTGCCAGACAGGGTGGACTGAGGTTTGGGGCTGCCTGGAAAGTTGATGAAAGGGGGCCCACCCACCCTGGATTCCTTGAAAATCAGGTGGGGATGGTGAAATGTGATAAACTCATCAGTATTCCATTCTGCATCATGGAGTATACTGCATAGGCATCTATGCACAACTGGTGTGTTCTGCCACACAGTGGTTCCAAGGTCAGTGGGAATCAGAACCCTGAGGTGGCAGAACACACTGGTTATGCATAAAGTTGCTCATCCTGTATTTTTGTATTGTGTAAAATGTGTGCATTGTGTTTTTTTTTTCTTTCATAGTGAATCAGTCTTGTCTAGTCTCTAGAGGTTCTAGAATGCTGGTCTACCACAGAAGAGTACAATCACATTCCCTAACCGTTGACTGTGATAGAACAGACTTTTTTTAAAGGATGGATTTCTATGCAGAACATGATACCCTACTCCTGTGTTTGAATCTTACATTTACTCATAGGGCACATCATTATTTCTAAAACATCACAAAAACAAAGATTTATAGAGTTTAGAAGATTGCCAGGTACCTAGTATGGGGACGTCAATACTCTCAACTATTTGCTATTACCTTTCTCATAAGTCCTTAGAAAATGTGGCTAAAGCTGGTATTAGTAGCACATTAGGAGCACTATTGACCTCCTGCATCCTGCTGAGGCCGTGGGTTTGAATTTCAGCGCTGCTGCCAGGTGGACAGGCACAGGCTGTGAACTCAGTTATGTCCAGATGAGATGATCATGTAGTAAACACTCACTCACCTCAGTAATATATGCAGAGAGGGCTGATACCCATTGGTACTGACATCTGGATGTGGCGGTAGTGGTCACAGGAGAGGTGTTGGCTCAGCGTCTGCAAGCGATTTGTGGGTCTGTGAACAGCAAAGCTGTGATGTACTGCCTTAAACTGCTTCATAGAAATGAAGGCCATTTGCCACCTAATAGGCATTTGGATTGCTACAAATGTATGGTGAGACGTGTGTGGTATGGTCATGGGTGTGTGTGGGGGGTCCAAAGACTGACTTAGGGTCTGTGGTGTAGCTGTAGCTAGAGAAAAATAGGGCAGATTAGAGTGGCCATGAGGTCTTCATATGCTGACATCTTCTATGTTTGTATGTTTAATTAGTTTCTATGATATGTCTTTATGATATGTGGCCCAGGCAGAATTCTGATGTCCGGTCCAGCAGTGACCATACTTTCAAAGTTTTCTCATTGGGAGTATCCCTGAATTTTATTTAATTTTTTTGTGGATGTGTTATATAATCTATATGTGCCAGGTTCTTTTTTGCCAATAATAGAAACAGCATGCAGGAGACAGCACAGGTGGGGGAAGATGGAAATAGCTAGGTGGGAGGCTAGTGCTGTTACAGAAAGGTTTACTGACACTGAAGGTTCACGCTGTTAAATTGCAGTTTGGAAGACAGTCACAAGCAGGGAGAAGGGATATGGACCAAGAGTATGTGGAAAGTGTTGCGGTACCTACGCTAAGTTATTTTTTTTAATTTTTATTTTAATATAAAGTTGAGGCTTGCTTTTTTTTTTTCATTTGCCAATGGGAGAGGGGAAGATCAGCTGCTACTTTACAGCACGTGCCAGTACTGGGCAGAGCAGAACTCAAAGAGCAGATATCCATTTATTACTGAATATTTGCTCTTTGAGTTACAAGTTGCTATAGCTGAGGTGCATTGCTGGGGAGGTCACTCAGTCACTAAAGAGAAAGTCTGACTGGGTCTTTTCTGTTGCTAAACAAGTGGGGAAAATTGTGGCTGCTCAGTTTGTGGTGCCCAATGATACTCTGAGTAATGTGGTACCCCAAACTGGCACTTTTTTTTTCACCAGGCACTAGTGAAAAATAAATGCATGCCTGACCATGGCTTTCAAGCAATCAGCATGCTTTATGTTGCAAGCCCATTTTCTAATAGTGTAACACTGACTGAGCTACAGAGAATAGTGTTGTTTTGTCACGAGTTTGCTGTCTTGTTCTGTAGATGTGCTAGGCTACTTTCATGGAATGCTGGAAGTTGAAAAGAAAAAGGCTTTTAAAGAGTATTTTCAATTCTTTTCTCATTCCTGAGGTCGAGGCTTAACCTTCAAACCCCCATGTTACTGTACAGGGTGCTCTGCTCCCATAGAGTCCCAATTGGGGTGCATTGATCCCTGACCCCGGGCCCCACCAAAAATTTTACAAACCCAGCTCCTATGCCCAGGGCAATAATACAGCACAAGGCTACAGGCCGATTGCCTTCTGCCACTGGATGTGCTACTGCATTCAGGGCACTACCATCGGCAAGAAATGAAGGAAGGTAGCATACTTCTTACCAGGGCTCTGTCTTACCAGGAAAAGTCATCAGACTGCTCAAATGCAGAAGCAGAAAATATTTAATCCAAGCTGATTTGGAGACAGAGAAAGCCACTTCAGCATAACATGCACACCACCTGCTAGGTGCCACCAACAACATGGAGTGTCTCATAAAATGGGTTTAGGATAATAAACAGAAAAATAAACAGATGAGGGTGTATTACAAGGCAGTAAGACCATCGAGAGGTTTTGGGGACTTGGAACCTCGAGAGTGAAGCTCAAGAGGTTCCCAAAGTCCCCAAAACCTCG
Organism: Neoceratodus forsteri; assembly: GCA_016271365.2. NCBI lineage: Eukaryota > Metazoa > Chordata > Ceratodontiformes > Ceratodontidae > Neoceratodus > Neoceratodus forsteri. The sequence goes on from CM057452.1 coordinate 830,410,039, forward strand.
AGATGGTCTTACTGCTGAGAAATACACCCTCATCTATTTATTTTTTATAATATATGGATCCATTTAAAAATTCTGTTCTTTTCTGTGGGGCTTCTGACTGTGCACTGTGCTAACAGGCTGAAAACCCGCTCACTCGCTCACTCACTCACCCCCCACCCCCCTCGCACATCTGTCATATTTAAATTTGTCATATTCTGTGGAATAAGTCCAACTTTTCACTTTTTTATCCTTCAGTGAATGGAGGAAGAAGCAGATAACATGGTGATAAAACTAAAAAAAAAAACAGAAAAGCGAAGAAATAGGGTGACCGTCCGCTAAGCAAGGGTAAACAGCAGCCATGTTTTAAAAGTTGTTCTGCCCGCCCCACAGAGGAAAGCTGCCAATTAGAATGCACGCCATCACTTTGACTGTGCAGGAATAAATGTGGCACCTTGGCAACTGGGTCTGTGTGGCAGGCAGAGTTGCACATGCGCTGTGTCATTTCTGTGATAATACTATCATTCAGAGCTGAAACGATAGTATTATCACCTCTGAACGATAGTATTATCAGGGAGCAACAATGGTATTATCACTTTGGATAGTGTTGTATTACAGGGATTTTTTTATATGGGACAGGATGGTATTATTTGGCCATATGCATATATTATAATGCAATATCAGTAAGGAAGATATTGTTGTGGTTTTGAAATTGATAGTCTTTTCCAGTTGATTTTTCTGCTGGGTCAAAAAAATGATTCGAGGTAGCATCTGTGGACAACCCAAAGGTAACTGGTACTGAAGAATGTCTCACAGTTTTCTTTTGGAGTTATTCGGCAGAGAACAGGCAGTTAATTATGAAGGTAGAAGTTCATGATGGCAATATAGTAGGTGTTAGTAGTACTGTCATTAACTGTGGTGGCAAGCCAATCAGAATGCATCATTTCACCTACCCATTATATACTAAAACACAAGACATTCCTTCAACAAACAGTGCTGCTTGGTATCATTTGTGTACATGATACCAGGCAGAACTGTTTGTACAATGTAAACAGGCATGCATTAGCAGTATGGATGTCAAGCTTACGTGACACAGCATCTTTGAGTATGTGTATGTGTACAATGACTGACTTACAGGCAGGACAGTAAAATCGAGTATGGACTGTGAAGGGTAAATAAGTGTTATCATGTGTGTTCTGGGTCCATGTTGTGCTATACCAAGGCACATCAGTAGACCAGTAATGTCCACTACAAAGGATCAGACTTGCACATCCACTGACAACAGTAGCCGTGCATTGTTGGGCTGCACTGTGATCAGTATGTTCAGTATAATATGTTGCATGAGATTATGTTAGTGATCTGCTAAAGGCGTGCATTATGACTTCTTCCTGCACATTGACCCTGGATGGACAGTAGGTCCCAGGGTTAGGTTGAGAATTCAGGCAGACTGGATGGGCCATTGGTCTTTTTCTGGCATCACTGTCTATTTTTCTATGTTTCTACACCTGTGTTGTTGCCACCACAGGGTGTGTGCTTTGTGACCTATAAGGGTTGCCCTGTGTAGTGCTGATGGTCTGGGCAGTAGTACTCTTCATCATGCCACTGCCTTTAGGCCTCCTGACCCTCTATTTACATGGTACACATGTGGCTGTGGTGTGTAAAGATGAAGGAAAGATTGATTGGGTTGCTGGAGGCCTTGTTGCTGGGATCACTGGAAGCCTGGTTACTGGTGTCACTGGAAGCCTGGTTGCTTGGGTCACTTGAGGTCTGGTTGCTGGGCTCACTGGAGTCCTGATTTCTGAGGTCACTGGGGACCTGGTTTCTAGGCTCACTGTAGACCTTGTTGCTGGTGCCACCATAGGCCTTGTAGCTGGTGACACCATAGTCCTGGTTGCAGTGGGCACTGTAGGGCTGGTTTCTGGGGACCACTGTAGGCCTGGCTGCAGGACTTACTGTAAGCCTGGTGTTTGGTGCCACTATAGGCCTGGTTGCTGTGGGTACTGCAGGCCTGGTTGCTGGGGCCATTGAAGGTGTGGTTACTGGGGCCACTGTGGGCCTGGTTTCTGAAGCCGCTAGAGTCCTGGGTGATGTAAACACTGGAGGCCTGGTTGATAGGACCTGTGGCACTGATGTATTGATTGTTGCACCTTGAATGTGCAATTATCTGCAGTGCAAATGCAATTAGATTGGGAGCATGTATACGTTCCTGGTTTTGAGCTGAAAGCTGGTTCCAGACACAAAGGACAGATCCTCATGTCTACTTTTCTCTTCATGTCTCCCATGTGGCCCACATCCACCTGATCATACTCAGGATGAGTCTTACTATCATGGAAGAGGTGGAAAGTATTACTGAGGATGAGGAAAATGACTTTATAAAGGAATTTGCTGCTGCTGACCTGCCCTTTTTTACAACTGGTTGTACTGTGCCATGTTTCTGTGCCTTTGGTCATTGAGTTTCCACCATGCAATTGTGCCCTTGCTCTGTTGGCATCCTGATGTACTAGTCTATCTGCATTCCCACACTCAAGAGGTGGTATGGTGTCACCATGCCATGCTTGTACCATGGCTACAGCACGGTCAAAGCCCAAGCACATAGACCTTAGAATCAATCATACTGCCTAACCTCTTGTCTAGAAACACACGTTCCAGCATCCACATGATCAGATTAGTCAGAATAAATGGGAAAGCACTGGCACAATCAGAAAGACTGTGAACAGCAGAACAACAGCAAGGTCCTTCCCTTTGTCTGTTGACCCTGTCAGTGATCAGCTTATCATTTGCCAAGTTTGCAACTTGCACAGAGACTATGAAGGTCTGCAGTTTGCTCATTTTATGGTGGTCATTTATTATAGTTGAATGCCAACTGGTTCATTAGACTTCAATTTCCAGTAGAAACACATTCTTGTCCACCAGTCACCTCAGTGAAATTAGCTTTTGAAACTGATTCCGCTGACAGCCAATCTGTCTTCAAAATGAGATCATTTTTATTTATTTATTTTTTTAGTATGAAAGGTTTTGTTACCTAGGCTGGCACAGCCTGTGATATTGCTTTCAATTGATTCCTTGTTGAGCTTTAACTACTTACAGTCCGAAAATGTAACCTGATCATTTTGACATTGACACTGACAATGAAAGCACTGGAGAGAAGAAGAAAAGAAGAAATGGCTCATTCCAGAGCAGTTGGAAAGTTTCCTTTGATTGGGTTTGAGAGATCAAAACTGTTACCATCCTACACATTTTGCAAAGACTGTATATGTGACTCCACTGTTAATCATGGAGGTTGTTCAGACGTAAAGAAACGTCACACCACATTCAAACATCTTCAAAGTTGTAAGGAAGAAAACATTGTGTGGGGCAAACAAGACATCATGCATTGCAAGGAATGTGCTTGGGAAAAATATCAGCATGATGTTGGGCTCGATTTTCGAAGCACAAATGGTGAAGCAAGGATCCTGCATCAAACAGTGGCTCCTTGCATCAAACGTTGCGCCTAGCCTGATTTTCTAATTGTGGGCTGCATCCAACACTGGACTCCTTGCGCTGAACTTGCCCTGCACCAGGGTTGCACCATGGCACTGGGGCTTTGTGTCATGATGAGGCTGCCCTATCCCTCTAATATGGTATTATAGAAGCCCCTCCCCCATGGGCATACAGAGCCTGTTATTAGACCAGCACAAAGCTTGTCTAACCAGCTGTGTGCCAATGCTGCAGCCTTGGTTGGGTGAGGTGTGACCCTGTGGCCCCCTGGGGAAGGCACCCATACATCCCTGATACCTGCCAGACCACCGCTGGAGTGGCTGGTGGTCCCTGGCAGGTCAGACTCCAACCCCCCCATGGTGGTCCTGGTATTCCCCCCTACTGTCCACAATGTCCCCTTGTTGCCCAGTCAGGGGCAGTTGTCACCCCCCTCTCTCCAGTCTGACCCATCTCACCCCCTCTGCGAGCCTGGGCATGCCTAAGATGACCTACCAGCCACCAGGGTGACTGTCCGGAAGGTTGCCATTGCTGTCATAGGTGCCGCAAGTCCATCCTGTGGCTAGTGGCATTCCTGTCAGTTGGGCCAAGTCTTCACCTCAGTTGTCGGCTTGCGACAAACCCGGGAACTTTGGTGCCAGGACCCTGCTTTTTATAAAATCAGGCACAGGGTCCCTGGCACACGCAGAGTTCACCACAGCCCTAGATCAAAGAAGATTGCGGTGATCTACAGGCACTTTGAAAACTGAGCCCATTGTGTCCATTTGTCGGACAATCTCATTATGTATTGACATGGAACAAAGTACTGATATGGGTTCTGAGGCAATTTTAGTTACATTAGTGGGTCACTTTGATGAGTCCATAGGAAGCAATGTTGTAAAAGTTCTTGATCTGCCAGAATGCAGTTCAGGCACTGGAGAGGCAATGTATTATTCTCTCAAGGACCCTTTAAAACAATTTCATATTCCACCAGGTAGTCTTGCAGCATTTTCTCAGACAATGCAGCTTTAATGAATGGAAAGAACAATTATATGATAACTAGACTAAAGAAAAAAAACTCAGATTGTGAACACTGGGTGTCTCTGCCACTTGGCAGTTCTGGCCAGTAAGTTTGGTGTAAAAGCTTTGTCGTCACCCACAGAGGAACTTATATCAGATGTAAACTGTCACTTTTCTACCAGTCAAAAAATACTATATAGCAAAAATTAAAAGAGTTCATTTTATCTACAGATGTAAAACCACTTAAAATAATAAAACATGTCCCCACTCACTTGTTAAGTCTCTGCAAGGCTGTAAAACACCTGTTAGACATGTGGCCTGCTTTACTGTCATACTTTCTGTCATGTGAGACCCGTAGTACCAAGGTAGAACTCATTTGTGACAGACTTCAAAGCCACAAAGTCAAGCTTGCTTTTCTTTTTCTAAAGTATAGTCTAGAGCATCTACTGTATGCCAATTCAATATGAAGTTGCAAACCAGAGAGGGCCAGCTCATGACCCTGATGGGGCCAGAAGTGAAAGACTACCTTAGAGAGCATGACTCATGGGCATAGAAACATAGACTTTGATGGCTGATAAGGACCTCTTGGCCCACCTAGAATGCCTATTTCCCTACCTATTGGATAAACTGCAGATCCTAGTCTACCAACAGCCTACTTCCTCCTACCCCCCTCTAGAATTGCCTTATGTCTGTCCCATGCATTCTTGAATTGTCCCACGGTTTTCAACCCCACAGCCCCCTCAGGAAGATCGCTCCATGCGTCCACCACCCTCTCCATGAAAAAATACTTCCTCACGTTGCCCCTGAGCCACACCCCTTCCATCTTCAAATTGTGCCCCCTTGTTCTTTCACATCTCTTTTTCTGAAAGCTGTTACCCTCCTGGACTTTGTTGATTCCCTTGAGGTACTTGGAAGTTTCTATCATGTCCACCCTCTCCCTCCTTTCCAAGAGGGTATACATATTAAGCTCCTTTAGTCTCTCTTCGTATGACTTCTGGTGCAGACCCTGCACCATTTTAGTTGCCCTTCTCTGGACTGCCTCCATCCTGTCTATGTCCTTGCAGAGATGGGGTCTCCAGAAATGCATGCAGTACTCCAGATGGGGTCTCACCAACTATCTGTACAGAGGGATAACAACTTCCTGTTTTCTGCTGGTGATGCCTCTCCCTATGCATCCCAGTATTCCCCAGCCCTCTTCACTGCCTTCTCACATTGCTTGCCTATTTTTAGGTCATCTGATATGACTACCTCCAGGTCCCTTTCCATTTTTGTTGTTGTTAGTACCTCCCCCACCCTCCCCTCACTGTGTACTCTTCCCGTGGGTTTTTGTTTCCCAGGTGCATTACTTTGCACTTCTTTGCATTGAATCCAAGCTGTCATATTTTTGACCATTCCTCCAACCTTGCCAAGTCCTTTCTCATCCTTTCCACCCACCCCCTTGTGTATCAACCCTGTTGTAGATCTTTGTGTTGTCTGCAAAGAGGCATACTTTTCCTTTCAGTTCCTCCGCAATGTCACCTATAAAGACATTAAAGAGAACCAGTCCCAGTACTGAACCCTGCGGTACCCCATTAGTAATGCTCCTTTCTTTGGAGTGGACTCTGTTTACTATTACCCTCTGCATCCTGTTGTCCAGCCAATGTTTTACCCAGGCTACCACCCTGGGACCACCTCCTGGGCTGGCTAACTTGTTTATTAATCTTTTGTGTGGGACTGTGTCAAATGCCTTGCTAAAGGCTAGGTAGGCCATGTCCACAGCCCCTCACTGGTCTACTACTTTGGTCACCCAGTCAAAGAAATCTATTAGATTCATCTGACATGACCTTTCTGCTGTGCCTCCATGCTGCCTTGGGTCCTGTGCCCTGCTGGCCTCTAGGTACTCAACTATTCTTTCTTTCAGAAGTGACTCCATCATTTTCCCTACCACTGAGGTCAAACTAACAGGTCTGTAGTTTCCTGCCCCTGTCTTGCTCCCACTTTTGTGAAGCGGAATCACATCCGCCCTCCTTCAGTCCTCAGGTATCACTCCATCCAAAAGGGTAGTCAGTGGTGTATCTAGTTCTTCCCATAGTTCTTTTAGAATTCTGGGGTGAATCCCTTCAGGCCCCATTGCTTTGTCCACCTTCAGTTTTAGGAGTTCTTTTGGGACTCTTTCTTCTCTGAATGGACTGGTATCGACCCCCCTACCTAGAGTGCTTTTATTACTTGGTTTAGGTACCTCCCCCTCCATTGGTGCCAGAGCAGGCTGAAAAGTGGTAGGATGTAAGGGGTAAATTTTCCTATAATGCAAAAAGTGATAGAGCCACTTATAAAAGTGGTAAGGCCATGGCCCCTTGGCCCCCCCTGTTCCGGCACCTATGTCCCCCTCCTCTTCTTTTGTGAATACTGAGCAGAAGTATTCATTCAGTATGCATGCTTTTTCACTGTCACCCTCCCCTTTATTAAGCCTCACTATCTGTCCCTTGGTCTTTCTTCACTCCCTAATATACCTATAAAAGGTTTTATCCCCCTTCTTTACTGAGTCGGCTATCTTTTTCTTGGTTTGTGCCTTTGTTATTCTGACTGCCTTCCCCACTTCCTTCTGCTTTAACTGATACAGTTCTCTGTCCTGCTCCTTCTGTGTTTCCTTACACTTCCTGAATGCTATCTTTTTCTCCCTAACCTTCCCAGCCACATCTTTTGAGAACTATAGTGTTTTTTTCCTTAGTTTAGTTTTGTTTATTTTCTTCACACAAAGGCTTGTTGCCTCTGTGATGGCAGTTTTGATTTTTCCCCATTGTTCCTCCACCCCTCCTTGCCCATTTGCTAGTGCTTTTCTGAGGTACTCTCCCATTTTGGCAAAGTCAGCCGTCCTAAAGTCCAATACCCTCACTTTTGTATGGCTTGACTCTATAGCTGTGTTTACTGTGAACCACACTGTTTGATGGTTGCTTGTTCCCAGATGGCTACCCACTTCTAAATCTGAGATCCTCTCTCCATCCCTGTTTGAGAGTACCAGGTCTAAGATTGTTCTCTCCTGAGTGGGTTCCAACATCAGCTGTCTGAGGCATGCACCCTGTAGGGCATCAAGAATGACCCTGCTCTTGGATGTGGCTGCAGCAAAGGTGCTCCAGTTAACATCTGGCATATTCAGGTCCCCCATCAACAATATCTCCCCTTTTTCTGCCATTCTAAGGATGCCTTCTATAATTTCCTTGTCCATTTCCTCCCTCTGAGACAGAGGTCTGTATACAACCCCCATGCAGATTGTGGTGCCATTTCTTGTCTCCACGGTGACCCACAGTACCTCCTTTCCTCCCTCTTTACCCTTTAGTTCCATTGCTTTGATCTCTTCCCTTATGTAGACAGCTTCTCCTCCTCTTTTACCTTCCCTGTCACTCCTGTAGATTGTGCACCCTGGTATGTTGACATCCCAGTCATGGTTCTCTGTGTACCATGTTTTTGTGACTGCCACAATATCTAGGCATCCCTCTTCCATCAAGGCCACTAGTTCAGGGAGCTTGTTACCCAGACTATGGGCATTGGTACTCATCGCCCTCCATTTTTTGATGGCCTTACCCATTTTAGCTGCATCCCTGTCCTTACTGCCTTTGCCTTTTTCTCCATTTACCCCGTCCTGCTCCCTCTCGACTTCTCTACTTTGGTGTTTACCTTGCTAGCTACCCTGTTTTGTGGGGGGGGGGCTTCAATTTCCCTGCTCCTTTTGAGTGCCTCCCCTCCTTGGATAGTTTAAATGCTTGTCAACAAAGCATTTAAACCTATAACTTAGGATCCTGGTTCCCTTCCCAGACAGATGCAGACTATTGTGCTGGTATAGTCCTGTATCCTGCCAGGTGGAACCCTAGTCTCCAATGAAGTCAAAACCCTGAGCCCCACACCATTTTTTCAACCATTCATTGAATCCTATAGTGCAGAGTGCCCTAGCCTCACCCATGCCATAGACAGGCAGCACCTCCAAGAAGGTTACCGTGCATGCGACTTGTCTAAGGCCCTTCCCCAACTCCACAAACTCCTCCTGCACTGCTCTGATCCCATTCCCAGCCAGGTCATTTGTCCCTAGGTGGACAATGACATCCAGCTCCCTCTCCAGTGCTGCTGCTCCTCTCGTGATCCTGAGGATTCACTTCCTGTCCCTTCCAGCCATGGTGCTGGGCAGACACCTTACCTCCCTCTCCAGGTTCTACCCCCTAATGACTGAGTCCCCCACCAGGAGTTGTTTCCTTCCCTTGTGGGGTCCCATGCCACCCTCCTGTGGGTCTCCTTTGTGGAGGTTCCCAGCATCCTCCTTGGTCTCTACTGTGGGTGCCTCTATAGAGGAACCACACTCTGCCAGAATGACGTATGAATTGGGGAGAGGTACAACTGGAGGAATGCACCTCTGTTCCACCACCCTCATCCTCCCTGAGCACACCAAGGTCCAACCACTCCTCTTTCTTGGCAACCTATGAGGCAGTGGCAGTGGCTCTGTGGTCCTTGGATGGGGAGGAGGTTTCCAGAATCCTCGCCTGGTTGTTCTGGAGAGGGGCAACCTCCTCCATCAGACCAGAGAGGTGCCTGCAAATGTGGAAGCATTGCAGCCTTTAGAACGTCTCCCGGAAGACTAAGCCTGTGCCCTCCAGCAACAATCAGCTACAGCTCTGACCCACCACCCCAGTGAGTGCTTTCCTCCCTTTCAGCAAGACAACCTACACAACATTTTCTTTTTCTTTTCTTGCCTGGCTCCTCAGCTTCAGAAGGGGCCTCATACTCCTTCCTACTCTATCTGCCAGGTCCTACCAAGACTCTCGCCCCCAGTTTCATGTTGCACATTGGGCCAGGGTGTATGTATTTTTCCCCCATTTTCTCCTGATACCCCTGAGGATGCCAGCACAGAGTATGTACATCCAGATGAATGACGTATGCCATTGTCAAGTGCCTGACAGCGTCCTTCCCAACTCTGGAGAGCCATGTGCCCCTACTGCCCATGCTTCCACAGCCAGAGGAACTACGGGTGCTGTATGCTACCCAGTAACCCACCCCAGGAGGAGGAGGAGAGCATCCATTGGGCTGCTCAATCCTCCTCCCCTCACCCAACCCCCAGCAGCCTGAGTCTATTCCTGAACCTGGGTCACTGGCATAGCGCAAGGTGTGGCATCCAGCGCCTAACCCTCAGCGCCACCGGGCCAGCTTAACCTGCACAACAATTTAACAGAAAATATACCCTGCAAAAAACAATTTTAACTGCTTCTCTCTTGGTTTCCCTTTCCTCTGTCCTGTCTTCCAACTTTGCTGGCTCTGTCAGAATTTAAAGGCATTGTGGGTGGGCAAGTCTGGGCAAGTCCTGTTTTCAGCTGCTGATCTCTTGGTTTCCCTGTCTTCACTCCTGTCTTTCACAGTCCAGTCATTGAATGTAATATATACTGTATATGGGAAAGCAGTGAAATTTTATAAAGCTGTTCTGATGAAAGTTATACAAAAGTTCTCCTTGCAAAGTAATATGCTAAAGAATGTGGCCACACTTCTTAACCCCAGCTGTAAATTAAAATTGTCTGGAAAATCTGTGGTGTATTTTGCTCGCCACCTGTGTGTGTGTGTGTGTGTGTGTGTGTAAGCAATGTAGACAGTAGGCAACTCAGGGGTAAATTTGCAGCATATCAATTATCTGATACAAAGGTGCCAAACTGCCAAATAAATGCAGTTATTTTTAAGTACTTTGGCAAAGTTTTAGCACTGTCTAAATGTGAGGATCAACAGCAGTCTTTAGTCAGGAGGCCTATGCCTATGTTATTGTGTTTGTTGCATTCTCATGCAGAATCCAGGTGGATCTTCAGTATGGTTATGAAAGTCTGAGCAGAATTTCACTATTCCATGAGTTTAGCCATACATACCGAATGGCCTCCTGACAATCAAAATGAATGAGGAATGGGACTTTTTTATGGCTTCTCATCCAAAAGAGATCATGGATGTACTGTGTAGCAAAGAAAACAACTGTTATGTACAACAAGGAGTATTTTTTCTGTAAAACAATAATGACTCAGTTTAAAAGAGAGCTAGACAGGGGTGCTGCTGAGCAGATTGCAGGAAACAGCCATACTTGAGAGCTCCTGGATCCTGGATCTGTTCATTGCCTAATTTTATAACTTTTTCCCAGGGGTTTTACTCACTGCGTCTTGTTCTGAGCAATCCCTGAGGTGGTACAAAGTTTGAATATGGGCAAAACTCGGGGAAATAATGCTTCAGCAAATGACTTTTTTGCTCCAAAGAAAACACATCCCCATCATGGTGAGAAGCCTGCTGGGACAGATGAGGCTGCACTTCTGGGTACTGCCTCTCAGGAGGGAGCCTCACTAACCACTATTCAGGCTACTTTAAATCAGCTCATTAAATCAGTGCAAGACATCGACAAGAAGCTGGATGTGCTTACACCTAGGGTCTCGGCCTTAGAACCCAGGATGGATGCACGTGAAGCTACAGTGCAACAGAACAAAGGTGTGGTACTGAAAGCCTGCGATACATCCACTCAGCTCCTAAAATAGAATGGCCTACTACATCAGCAGCTGGAGTTGCTTGAAAACCAGGCCCGTGAGAGAAATCTGCACCTTCTGGAACTGCCTGAGAAAGCTGAGGGGGAAGACTGTTTGGAGTTTATAAAAAATTTATTGCCTACAATTTTGGGGCTAGATGAGGAGGACCTCCCACCGATAGCAATCGAGAGAGCGTACTGCATCAATCCCAGGAGGCCATTGACAGATACCTCAATCCTGAGAACTGTGATGGTGATATGTCAAGGTGTGGGAGATAGAGATAGGGCATTACAGATTGCCAGACAATGGAGAACGCTCAGATACAGGCAGAATAAGATCAGTGTCTATCCAGACCTTGAGTATAGTGCCAGGCAAAAATGCAAGGTGTTTGATGGTGTTCAGGGTAAGCTAAGGTTACTGAAGGTGGAGTATCAATTGCTATTCCCAGAGCAACTGTAGCTGTCTTAGAAGGGACAATCTTATTCTTTTAACGATCCTGTGGATGTGGAAAAAATATTGCACCTGATGGGAACAGACCCAGAGGAACCAGCTGAAGATGGGAATCCCTCATCAAAGAAGGACTGACATTTTTTCTTAAATGTGTATAATGTGGGATCAGTGGCAGTAGTGGGCCTAAGGTCTCATGAGGACTGTAAGGACAGTTTCCCGATATAACTGAACGTGTGAACTTTATTGTGACTTGGGGATAAATGTTTGAAATGTTTTCTTTTTGCTCAAAATTGAAGCAGAAGTTATGGGGTTGGTATAACCCATTTCAGGGATCTTTACTAGTGTGATCTGAGTACCCTCGTGGGGTTTCTTCATATGGGATTTGTAAGTAGGGAATGTGTTGATGTCCGTGTTATCCATAACTGTGGGAAGGAACTGTATAGAATTTGGGGCTTGGGTATAGAAGTGCTCTATTTCCTGTTTTGTAGTGATTTATTATGGGCAACGTTGGATACTATTAATGGTCTGACAGGATGGTGCTCTCTTAAGGTTTTCCTATTAGGCTGTATGCTGGTGGAAATGTACTATGTATACTAATACCGAGATATCCCCCTTGATGTAACAAATAGGGAGGTATATTATGTTTACCTGTGTACTACATATGGTTGATGCTGTATATTTTGGATGTTACTCCTTCACATTTTATATTATAATGTGAGTTATTTGACTTGCAAAATCAATAAACATACAATACAGAAAAAAGAGAACTAGACAACCATATGGGCATTGACAGGGTAACTGCTTCCATTGATATGTGGCAAGTCATTAAAGGATTAATGCCTAGAGACTTGAAACATACATTAAAATATTCTGTAACTGTCTGCCTTGGTTTACTAGTATAATGCTTTATTGATGTGTCTCATTGTCATGCTTATTTGAATTTAACATTATGGGAGAAGTTTGTCTGTAGAAAGTGTAAACAAATTATTCACAAAAATGTAGAAAGTGTAAACAAAGTATTCACAAAAAATACATACACCACTGAATCTCTTTGTCTTTACTTGGTAATTAGATGGCAAGAAAGTTCATAGGTTCATAGCATTCTACAAGTACTGTAGGCAGAATTTGCCCATTGTTGTACTCGCCACCCATATATCCTATAGGTGGAATTCAAATTTTTTTTCCATCCATATAATCATCCAATCTATATTTAAATGTAATTATATTATTACTATTGATTACTGTAGTTGGTAGATTATTCCACATTCCCACAACTCTTTGTGTATAAAAACGACTACGCTTGTTTGATACACATTTTTCGCCAATAAGTTTATAATTATGACTCCTGGTTGATTTGATATTAGATGCAACTGTAAGGCCTACTGTAGTTTTTAAGTAATCATCTTTTATTATTTTGTATATAAAACATGAATCTCCCCTAATTTGTCTGCACTTAACAGAAAAAAGTTTAAGTTCTCTAAGCCTATTAGCATAACTTTTACATTGTAATGATGTTACTTTCTTGGTAAATCTTCGCTGTACACCCTCAGCTAATTTCAGACCTCTAACGGATGTCAGAGCACAAAATTGGGTACAGTACTCCAGATGAGGATGTACCAAGCTATTAAAGAGTGGTATCATAACTTCTGCTTTTCTACTTTTAATATTACCCCAAATTGAACCTACAATTTTACTGCATTTCTTAACTTTTATTGTAGTGTTTCTATCAAAGGTTAAATTATTGGAAATCATGACTCCCACGTGTTTTTCCTCAATAGTGTTTTTCAATAATACATTGTCTAAGTAATAATCAAGGCACGTGTTATTCTTGCCCAAGTTCAATACCTTGCATTGATCTATATTAAAAAACATACCATATTAACTGGCCCAAGAGGATAGATCATATAAGTAATTTTGCATGTAGGTTATATCCGATAATGAGCTCACTAGGCTGCCAGTCTTGCAGTCATCAGCGTACTTTGATACCCATATTTTATCAGAAGTAGGCATTGTAGAAATCAGGATATTAAAAAGTACTGGTCCAAAAATGGAACCCTGGGGCACCCCACTAGTTACCTCAGTGATTTCAGACAGATACCCTTTAACTGGCACTCTCTGTGTTCTTTTTTTGCTAACCAGGATTGTATCCTGTTTATAATATTTGGTTGGATGTCAATGTTAACCAGTTCTTGTAGCAGAATTTTATGTGAAACTTTGTCAAACGCCTTAGCAAAGTCTAAGAATATCACATTAACAGGAACACCCCTGTCTAAGGCTGCACTGACTGGTTCAAAAAACTGCAAGAGATTGGTTAGTACAGACCTATTTGTTATAAAACCATGTTGAAAAATATCCACTTTATTATTTCTATTTATGTGGTCAATAATATGCTCCTTAAGTAGTCTTTCCACTATTTTTCCAATTGTAGAGGTTAAACTGATCGGTCGGTAGTTGTTTGGGTTGTGTTTATTACCTCCCTTATATATGGGAATGACAACAGCCTCCTTTCCAAATTTGAACAACTTTACCTTCTTGAATAGATTTATTAAAGAGTATAGTTAGTGGTCCAGTTATTGCGTGACATATACCTTGTAAAAATTTTGGTGGAATACCATCAGGTCCCACTGAACTATTAGGTGTCAAATTTTTTTATTATTTTAGCAACCCCACTTCTTAGAAAACAGGATAGTCATTATTATTTTTGGTTAATGGGATTCTTATGTTATCCTTAATTTCAAAAACTTTTAAAAATTGTTCATTTAATATCTTAGCAGTTGTAGTTTCATCAATAATTGAGGTATCATTTATCATAAAGGGACCTATAATTTGTTGTTTTCCTTTAATAGACCAGATGTAGTTATAAAACTGCTTCTTATTATCTTTAACTTTTGTCGCTAGATTGTGTTCTAATCTAGATTTAGAAGATTTAATCAAATTTTTCAGTTTCTTAGCAGCAGTTTTATATTTAGTCCATAAAATAGAAGATTTATTTCTAGTATACTTTCTATACAATTTCCTTTTCCTGACAGGTAGTTTTCTAATATTATTAGACCACCAGGGAGGGACATATTTATTATTATTATTGGAATACTTGATTCTATCAGGAACCCAGTTAGATATACAAATGTTAATCTTAGTATTTATTGTTTGTCAAATTTGTGATAAATTAAGGTTTCTGAGATCAGATTCCCACTTCCATTTAGATAAGAAACCATTTATTCTATAATAATCTGCTTTGTTGAAGTCTTTCATTTTGGAAATACCCTTAGTCTGAAATAATGTAGTCTTATATTTAAATTTTACAATGCAATGATCACTATCACCTAAAGGGGGAAGTGATGTTATATCTTCAATTTTCTCTTCATTGTTAATTAGGACAATGTCCAAAATGTTTTTTTTCCCTAGTAGGTTGTTTAACTACTTGTTCTAACCCAGATTGAATAAAGAGATCTAAAAATTTGGTTTCCAAATTTGAGTCAGCTTCATTAGTGTCCCAATTAATAGTGGGTAAGTTGAAGTCTCCCATTAATATATAAGTATTATTAGTTTTCATCTCTCTGATTTTGTCAATTAGATCTTGATTTTTTTCATGAGTTAAATTGGGTGGTCTATATATTAAACCTATTGTTAAGGTATCATAAGGTAAATTGATTTTAACCCATAAACTCTCATTATTATACTTACTAGTATTAACCATACATGCTTTTAGACTTTCCTCTATGAAAAGTATGATACTTCCACCCATTTTATTGTTATCTCTATTTTTTATAGAACTTATTATACCCTATAATATCGGTATCCCAATCTCCATCCTTATTCCAAGTTTCTGTTATTCCACATATTGATATGTTTTGTTTTTTTAATATGTACATAAGCTCTTCTATTTTATTTCGTAGGCTGCTTGCATTAGTAAATATAATATTTAAATCTGTTATATTACAAGACCTGTTGGTGTTAGGAAATGTGGATTTAGGTCTTAACTGAAGTTTGGGGTATAGTTAATTGTTCATGTCTAATAGGTTTTAGAGTTGTATTATTAGAATACAGCTCCCCCTTTAGTGAAAGTTGGTAATAGACTGAGCTATGCTGTCACCAAGAAGCTTACTACCTCTCCTACTGAGATGTAAACCATCCCAACAGTAGAGATTAGCTTTGCCATTAAACTCCTCCCAGTGGGTAATACATTTTAAATTCTGCTTCATACACCAACATCTTAGCCAGTTATTGATTTCCCTGATTTTTTGTTGTTGAAATAAGTTTGCACGTGGTATTGGCAAAATTTCTGAAAGCAGTATTTCACACCCTAAATATTGTAATTTGTTTGTTAATGCAACATAATCTTCTTTAATTTTTTGAATAGTATCATAAAGTACATTATTTGTGCCCACATGTATAATTACTAAAGGGTTAATTCCTGTTTTGTGAAGTATTGTGTTAGACATTTGGGTGAGATCAGAAATTCGAGCTCCTCTAAGGCTTGATAGGGTTCTTTTATTTTTGTCTGGATTACAAATTAACCTATCAATATGTTTCATAATAGAGTCTCCTAGTGCTATTATTTGTCTATTTGTATTTACAGGTTCATCTAGTTTCTCAATGTTATTAATGCAAGGTTCAGTGTCCAGAGAAATCAGATGTTCATCTTTATTTAATTGGCTATTCGATATTTCATAAGTGTTAATACTGTAATCCATTAAGCAGGACGACTTCCCAGAGCTTACTATTTCAATTAAATTCTCAGATTCTTTTTCAGCAGATTTAGTCATTTCCGAAATATTCGTACTTTCAGGTATAAGAGTCAAGGGATCAAAGGAGTTAAAGGTTGAGACCATAAATTGGTCTGCCCTTCTACCTCTATTAACATTTTTTTGACTTTGCAAAGAATACCATTCCTCATCAGCATTGTCATGGTCATTCTCTTCTCTGGTTCTTTTAGAAGGTTTATGTTTATTAGGGGCTGTGTCAATCATAGAGTCTGAGGAAGGGAGTATGTTATTAACTGACTTTCTCACAGGTATTTTCTTTGCTTTCTTCCCTGTTTTTTTAACCTTTTTTTGTTTGCTCTGGTTGTAGTAGGTTGATCCTTAGTGTTCTTTTGACTTTTAAATCTATTGGATATGTCTTCTTGACTCTTTTCCAAAAACCTTAATCTATTGTTGAAGAGTTCCAATTCGGTTTTCTAATTCTATGTTTGATTTGCATTTTATACAAGTATAGTGTAGTAAGACATATTTTTTATTAGTTACAAGATACATAGAGCAAGATTGACATTTAAATCCAAAGTTTTCAGGATTTATTTCTATGAACTCCTCCATTATTAAAGTTTGATTCCCAAAAACCTAACTAGGAATGACTTATAAGTTCACCACTATGGTCACAGAACCACAGAATATGAGATAAAATATAAGGCCTGAAACACAAGCCCCAAGGATAATTAACTTTTTATTTAACACACACAGACACTTTTATTTAAAAGCAGCCAAATGATGGAGGAGCATCAATTTAGGGACCACTAATTAACAACTGTTGATTACTCTATTTAATTTCCTAACAAATGTTATATATGAAAATATAAATAATCCACAATCTTTGTATTTCAAGGTACTGAAGAAGTACACCTCCTTTAAGTTATAAACAGTTTTGGCTACTGTCAACACAGGTGAAATAAACACTCTACATATGTATACACCCACATATACGCATATATAGTTGTGCTGTATACTCACTGTGTATACATGTAGAAATTTGTTATATTTTAAGGGTTGGATTATTAGGGATTATATGTAGAAATGTCAGGAATTCAAAGATTTAAGCCTTGCCTCCTGCTACTCCCACTAAACACGTGAAACACGCACGGGGATGCATGAGGACGCACGTGTCTTTGCGCACGCCAAGCAAACGCCCCACTCGCTGAAGTGCTCTCCTTATATGAGCCCCACCTGGAAGTGTAGTTAGGGATCACAAATACACTTGCTCACACACTGCCCAATAAAGAAATAAAATAAGGCACCAGTAAGGTTTTCACATAAAAAATGCAGAGAACTGCAGTAAAATAAAATAGATTTCACTGGACAGTAAGTCCCTCTACCCATTAAAATGGGGCTCACACACAGTACAGAAAGCAGTCTATAGTCTGAGAGCAGGATACCTGTGCAGAACAGAGTCTCACACAGGTGTAAGGTTTAACTTTATGCTCGCACTCACTGAAGGGCTCTCCTTCTATGAGCCCCACCCGGAAGTGTAGTTAGGGATCATGAATACACTCGCTCACACACTGCCCAATTAAAGAAATAAAATAAGGCACCAGTAAGGTTTTCACATAAAAAATGCAGAGAACTGAAGTAAAATAAAATAGATTTCACTGGACAGTAAGTCCCTCTACCCGTTAAAACAGGGCTCACACACAGTACAGAAAACGGTCTATAGACTGACAGCAGGATACTTGTGCAGAGCAGAGTCTCACACAGGTGTAAGGTTTAACTTTGTGCCAAGTTGATCCGGTACCCTGGGAAACATGCTAGGAACTATTATCTTCATCAAACTACATAAATAATTGCATTTCTGGAGTTAGCATATGGGTGGTATGATGTTGTATTGCTACATCACAAGATCACAAGATAGGATGCTTTGCCATCAGAGCACCACCATGGAAACACTATTGCACTGTACTACCATCCTTGGGCTGGCTAACAACATGAACACAAAATTCAGTATGCTACACTGTGCCTCACCTATAAGCTCACACATCTGTACACCCCCCAAGCCTATCTGACATTATTACAAGAAAGCAGTATAGGCAGTCTCTCTGCTCTATCTTTCTTCCGCTCCTAACCATACCAAAGACATGCCTATCCTCAGGTAGAAGATCCTTTGCAACCCCGTCGGCTTGGAACTCCCTCTCCCCTTCTATCCTCTCCTGCACTACCCTCCCTTGGTTCAAACTAGCTCTGCAAACCCACTTATTTCACTCTGAAACCTGTAACTGCCCCAACTGAATCACACGTTTATGTCTGTAGCGTGCTATGCCACAACCCCAATGTTTAATTCTCAGTTACTACTGTACTGGTATCAATTTGTTCAACTGTATCTTGCCTCACTGTTTATATAAATGAGAATACTAGTATTCATGACAGACTGTCCTAAAGACTACCCAACCCCCTTCAGTCCAGACAATAATTGCATAGAATAGTCCTTCAGTGTTCTGCCTAGTGTTACCGCGAAAACCAGTGTCGCCACCCTGTAGTATGGACCCTATTTTACACCACCCTGTAGTATGAACCATATTCTTTTTTTCTTCTTTTTTTCCTTGATCTTGTCTAAGCATAGCCTTGTACTGTAGATTGTATACAGAACTGTGACTCTTTATTCTTTTACAAGTCCTACTTTATTGTACTACACTGTTACCTTGTTTCCTATGACAATGTAATTGCACTGTACCGTACCTCTCAGTACTATGTTTACTTGTCATATGTATGTATGTATACTCTTCCTATGTACCCCCCCAGTTGCCCCTGTAAAAGGGACTGCATGGTCTCAGTGGGCTTACCCGGTTACAAAATTCAAATACATAAATAAATATGTTACCAAATACTGGGTGCTATGATTTTTGGTCATTTGCTAAAATTTTTGAAGGTCCCTGCTTCACATTTGCTGCTTTGGAGGTTGAAAGGGTACAGCTGGAGATGCTACAGAGAAGAGTCATAAAAATGATTCAGGGTTATTAGGGGTTCTTGTATGTGCAGAGGCTAGAGAACCTTAACAAATACTCACTGGAAAATTCAAGGGAACATGGGAACATGGCAGCACCTTTCAAGTACCTCAGAGTTATAAAGAAGGTCAATACTGATGATCTTTCAAGGATCAGTGAAAACAAGCTCACAAGGGCACACAGTTGCAAACTGGCATGAGGATGGTTCAAGAAGGAGGCCTGGATGCACTTCTTCTCAGAGAGAGTGATGGCAAGGTAGACCAGGGCTACCAGTGGAGGTAGTGCACCCAAAAATAGTTCAGGGATTTAAGATAGTGAGGGACCAAGTTAAACTTTTAATAAGAGCGCCGGGGATCAGAGTGCCATGTAAGACAAAATGAATGAATTGAGTACTGAATAGTCCATAAGGCCTTCTTCTGCTGGATATTTTTTATATTCATAGAGAGACGGCAGCATTTTTTTTGCTGAAAATCCAAGAACCACATAATTTGAAGGATATAATGTTGCAGTCACCTGACTAATCTTGGATCTAATTATTGTAAGTGGCCTGCCACCCATTCTTCGGGTTTTTGTTTGTTTTGTTTGTTTTTTAAATACACGCAGAAACTGTTCAGCTTTTCAAATATGCAAAGACAGAGAATGTCTTTATTTACCCAGTCACTAATAAAATTAGTTGCTCACACCTCAGTATACCTTTCCTGGTAAAACTTTTAAAATAAATAATTGATTCAGTTACCATGAAGGAATCCATCATCTGTAATACACAATTTGAAGCGTACAGCACGCTATGCCCTTGTTCAAAGATTTACAGACTTACTAGAAGGCCCCTCAAAGTGCAAATCTTGGAACATCTTGGAGACATTAGGAATAGAAACAGTGCTGTACATCGGCTTTGGTGGTTCACTTTGGTAAAGCATTAGGATGCAACATTGGTAATGTTTTCTTCACTGGAACAGAGCACTTTCAACCTTTATTAAGAGGGGGCAATTGTACAAATATCATTTTAAGAAATGGGATAAGATGGATATATACAGTTATTGCCTTATAACTTTAACTCTCTGAACTCAATGATCAAATTGATTACAGTGAATGTTTAAGAATATGCTAAATGTATATTTTTTTTGATTATGATAACTGATTGTTGTTTTTCTCATCTCTCCTTTTTGTCACTGGTCTGTGAATCAATGGGTCCTCATTTTCTTCTCTCTTACATGTCCTGGGCACTCCAACTAACATACTAACATACTAATTGCCAGCAGATTAGGCCTTATGGTCTATCAAGTCTGCTCGAACCTCAGATCCCTAGTTGGGTACCGAGGCCCTCCCCCCCTTGTGTTCCAGAAACCCCTATCATCCATCCTCACCCTCCTGGGCCAGGCCATCATCTGATACATCTATTTTCTGTGTCTGTCCCACCCTCTCTTGAAGCCCTCCACTGTGGATCTCTGAATCAGCTCACTAGGCAGTGCATTCCAAGGATCCACCACCCTCTCAGTGAAAAACCTCCTCCTCTTTTCCCCCCTCACCCTTCCACCTTCCAATTTCAAACCATGCCCTCTGGCGATACCTCCCTGCTTTAGTCTAAAGATCCCTTCCGTGTTTACCCTATTTATTCCCTTGAGGTACTTGAAGACCTCAATCATGTCCCCCCTGTCTCTCCTCCAATGAAAACAGGCAGAGCTCCTCAAGTCTGTCCTCATACGTCAAATCCCCTAGTCCTTGTATCATCTTAGTTGCCCTCCTCTGTACCCTCTCCAGAAGCTGTACATCCCTCTTCAAGTGTGGTCTCCAGCACTGTACACAGTAATCAAGGTGTGGTCTCACCAGTCCATTGTACAGCAGCAGAATCACTTCCCTGCTCCTAGAGGTGATCCCACTTATGATGCATCCCAACAGCCTGTTTGCTTTGCTAGCCACTCTCCTGTACTGCTCAGAGTTATTCATACATGCATCCACCATGACCCCTAGGCCTTTTTCCCTTGTTGATGCCTCCAGCACCTCCCCTCCCAGGGTGTACCTGTGTTTAGGGTTTCCCCGCCCAAGATGTAACACCTTGCACTTGGTGATATTGAAATTTAATTTCCATGTGTGAGCCCACCTTTCCAGGGTGTCCATGTCCTTTTGCAGGGCCAACCTCCCCTCTTCCCCCTCAACTACTGCTCCCATCTTGGAGTCATCAGCGAAGAGACTCATTTCACACCCTATACCCTCCCTGATGTCTGATATATATGCATTAAACAGGATCAGACCCAGGACCGAGCCCTGCGGTACCCCACTACCGACCTCTCTAGGATTCGAGAGCTCCTCACCAACCACTACTTTCTGAGTGTATCCAGCTAGCCAGTTTTCAATCCATCTGACCATCAAAGGGCCTACTCCCAACCCTGTCAGTTTCTCCATCAGACCATTGTGGGGGACAGAGTCAAACGCCTTGCTGAAGTCCAAGAATAATACATCCACAGGCTTTCCCCTGTCCAGTTCTGATGTTACCCATTCATAGAACTCCACAGGATTGGCTTGACATGATCTACCTGGCACAAACCCATGTTGCCGACTATCTAGACCTCCCACCTCCTCCAAGTACATCCCCAATTGTTCCTTTAGTATACTCTCCATTAATTTTCCCACCACTGAGGTCAAACTGATGGCTCTATAGTTACCTGGTACTTCCCTCGACCCCCTTTTATGGATTGGCACCCTATGTGCCTCTCGCCAATCCCTAGGTACCCTCCCTGTCTCAAGCAACCTGTTGAAGAGTTCCACCAGGGGTGCAGCCAGTATGTCCGCCAATTCCCATAGTACTCTCGGATGAATGCCATCCACCCAGGAGATTTATCTTTCTTTAGGGCCTTAAGGACTAACCACACCCTTTCAGTGAAGATAGCATCATCCGTCCCCTCCACCTTACAGGCCTTTTTATCCTTATCCTGATGTGACACCCCTGGGGTACCTCTCCCTCCTTCTTGCTCCATTTCTATTGCTCCCCTGATACCACTCACTACCGCTTCTATCCCTATCATGCCTTTCTTTGTAGATATCCCATCCCCCTCCCTAGTGAACACAGAGGCGAAATACTCATTTAATACCTCTGCCTGGTCCCTCGCCTCTTCCACCCACCCTCCTTCTGATCTCAATCTACCAAGGTGGCCCTTAGTTTTTCTCTGCTCCCTAATGTACCAGAAGAACCCTTTTTCCCCTCCCCATATCCCCTGTGTCAGCCGCTGCTCTTTACTGGACTTTGTCCCCTGCACCATCCGGGTGGCTTTTTCCGTGGAACTTTTTAAAAAGGATTTGAAAACTTACTTGTGGAGTATGGCTTTTTTAGACAATTAAGTTATTTATTAATGCTTGGATTTTATTATCAAATATTTCATCTTGTTGTATGCTGATTTTATGTACATGTGTTGTTTTATGTAGTGTTTGAATTGTTTTAAAGTTGTTCAGCACCTTGATATACTGAAAGGTGCTATACAAATAAAATTATTATTTATTATTATTTTCTAGATGCAAGATGGTACATTTCCTTTTCCCTATCCCCTCTCATTGTTTTATATTTTTTGTAGGCAGCCTTCTTTTCTCTGACCGCTACCTGAACCTCACTGGACCACCAACATGGGGTTATGTGACCTTGCTCCCTTGCGCTTCACCTTAGTGCAGGTCCTGACTGCCTCATGAAGTCCCCATTTTATGACCTCCCATCTCTTTTCCACATTTGTCATTGTTGTAATCCCCTTCAAGTGGTCCTTGAGAATATTTCCCATGCCCACAAAGTCTGCCCCCCTGAAGTTCACTGCCAGTGTTCTAGATCTCTCCCCCCTCCCCCCATGCTTATTTGAAACCAGACAGTATTGTGGTCACTCCCAGTCAGGGGATCCTCTACAACCAGGTCCCTTACCAGATCCCCATCCGCCAGAACCACGTCCAGGACATGCCCTTCCCTTGTAGGCTCCATCATGTGCTGTGTTAAGAACACATCCTGGAAGCCGTCCAGCAGCCTTTGCTCCTTGGCCACATTAGAGGACATGGTTCCCCAGTTTGTAGCTGGCATATTAAGGTCCCCCATCAACACCACTCCCTCCCCCTTTTTGTCCACACTGGGCAATTATGTTGTCCAGCAAACCATCCTCCAGAACATCACCCATCCCGGGGGGCTTATATACTACACACAGCTTGACCTTACCTCCTGCCGGGGTTTGTAAGGTGACCCATAAGGCCTCCACATTTCCCTCTGCCTCTTCTACCCTAGCAATTTCTATGTAATCTCTAATGAACATAGCCACTCCGCCCCCTCTACCCTTTCTATCCTTCCTAAGCATAGTGTACTCCCGGACGTTTAGGTCCCAGTCGTGGTTTTTGTTGGCTCATGTTTCCATGACCATCGCCACATCCACTCCCCCCAAACAGTATGGCCTGTAACTCTGGCAACTTGTTTCCCAAGTTCCTGGCATTTACTAACACCACCCCCAACCCCTTATCCCTGATCCCCTTTGTCGAACCCCACCTAGGTTCCTTAAACTTCCATCCTCCCTCTGCTTCTCCTGAAACCTCCTCCTCCAGTCTGTTTCCCCCCTCCCCCCTTGGGTTTGAAGGCTACTCCCCTCATCTGGAGGAGAGGGCTTCTGGTCAGCCCCTCCCTTATCCCCACCTCACAAGTTTAAACCCCACATTTCTTGAATGTAGTCAGCCACCTCCTGTTTAAGGACTTCCTTCCCTAACGGAGCAAGATGAAGCCTGTCCTTGAGATATAATCCCTTATCTTCCCAAACTCCTTTCCAGTTCCCTAAAACCCCAACCCACTTTCTTCACCTCACTTCCTGAGCCAGTCATTAATCTCTGTGATCTTCATTTTTTTTCTCCACTGAGGCCTTTGGTCTCCGAAAAGGAAATGCTGCATCCTATATCCTGACAGACTCTGGCAAGTTCTCGGAACCTTGCTTGGATTTCCAAAATGCTATTTCCCTCTAGATCATTAGTTGCCAAATGTACCAGGAAATCCGGTTTCCCTCCACAATCCCTAACCAATTCGTACACCATGAACTTTGCTCTGTGCACCGTCAGCCCAGAGATACTCACTACCTTCACCTAGGTATGGCATCCACCCCCCCATGGGGGTGGGGGAACTATGGATTCATATATTTTCCCTCTATAGATACACTGTACCCTATATGTTATATGCTTTGGGCATCTAAAAAATGAACCCTAAACTTCTTCTTGTGCTTCCATTCATACTCTTGATAGTCAGCAATTAGGTATTTTTGAAGAAAACCATCCTATTAACCCCGCTTTAGCTTCACCTCCCCAGTCCTGCACACACACTGTGCTTAAACATTTCCAGACTGTTCTTAATTTTTAAATAAATTTTATGCTGGTCTATAATCATTTTTTGCTGTGATAACAACTCTTTCTGTTATTCATTTTCATCAGTTTTCACTAGTTACTGAAACACTGTAATATTTATTCATTTTCAAACATACTGGGCACCTTATTTGGCAAGTGAAATGAAAACCCCTATTACCTTTCATTTCCATTAAGAATTCATCTGTGAGATACAAATTTGTGTAAAGACATTTATAATTCCCATTTTTTACATACTCGATGAAAATTGGTCCCGTCTGGGTATCAGTGGGTTTAAAAATGTAGGTGTTAATCTAGTGGTTATAATTTACCTTTCATAGCTGTACTCTTCCAATTTCCTAGTGTGAAGCTAGAGGTGACTACTGAGCAGACACTGACCCAATTGGCTCTTTGCAGCACCCTGAACTTGACATCACCTGCTCATTATCCTGTAGGGTTGCCACCTGTGGCACTTCAGACTGGATAATCTGGTTTTCAGGGTCCTTATCTAGCCACCCAGTTTTGTTTGGAGGTACTGTAGTCCTTTTTTGAGAAGTGTGGAATGCTCACATATTTGTACATGGACTCCATCAACTTGTTTGTGGTGTGATACAGACATTTCTTTGTAAACCAGACAGTTTGGGAAGTGTGAAGTATTGATATTAAGACCACTAGTAGTAAATTAACTTAAAGGAATACTACAGCCAGAATTTACAAAAACTTATGTGGCTGGATTCTCAAAGCCCTGAGATTGATGCAAGGTGCCTGTGCCAAACATAAATGGTGCAAGTGGCACCTTGTATCAAAAACTGCCCCCTGAGTTATTCTCAAAGGCAGCCTGCATCAACCGCAGGCTTTGGGGCTTGCGCAGCCCATGTGCCCAAAAACGAGCTGCCACCTGGTGCTAGGGTGGCATGTGGCAGGACATAGACTTCAAGACAATTTAGATAAACTCCTCGCCCGGACTAAAACAAACAAAATGATGTTTAACATATCTAAGTGTAAGGTGATGTACTTTGGTGCTAAAAATCCAAACTTTGTATATAAATTACACAACCAAGTATTAAAGACAACATCAGAGGAAAAGAACTTAGGAATATTTATAACAGTCACATTATCAACAGATGTGCATACTAAGAAAACAGTTAAAGAATGTCATAAAATATTGGGCTGTATCCTGGCAAATATAAAGAGTAGGGACAAAAAGGTGGTTCTCCCACTTTATGCAAGTTTGATACGACCACATCTGGAATATTGTTCTCAAGTCTCAGCTGCAACTACTGTTGGAAGTCAAAAATTAAAAGAAGATGTGCATAGGAGAATAACAAAAAGGTGAGAGGGCTACACAACTTGACATATGAGGACAGACTACGAGAGTTGGGGCTGTACTCTACTGAATATAGGCAATTAAGAGGGTGCCAATGTTTAATATTCAGAGCACTAAAGATCAAGGGCTGATGGAAAGTATAGGAATCAAAAAATGTGAAGAACAAAATAAGAAAACTAGATCACACAATCATAGGTTAAAAGGTGAAACAAATGTGACTAAAAAAACACTGTGATTTCTTTACACAAAATGTAATAAAAAGCTGGAATGAATTACCCAAACAGGTGGTGGAAAGTGAAAAAATGGAAACTTTTAAATATAAACTAGATTAACACATGGGAAACAAAAAATGTATGTTCCACCATTAGAACAAGTACATGGTGAGTTCATTAAGGACAAATTGTCTATAGAACTCAAATCCAACTATGAACCTATGAACCTATGTGGGATTCTCAGAACTCTCTCAGAAGGAGAAATTCTGAGTACCCCTAAGGGTACTTAGTAAATAAATTCTCCTTTGGGAGAGTTGCCAGTTTGTGACAGTGTGCCGAGGTCCCCCCTCCCTGATCCCTGATGTGCCAATAATGAGACAATAAAAAATTACTGTCCCCTTCCCTGGTGGTTAGTGGCCCTCCCTCCCCAATTCCCAATGTGTCCCTAATGATAAAATAAAAATATACTGTCCCCTTCCCTGGTGGTCAAGTGGCCCTCCTGCCCTGATCCTCAATGTCTCCATTATGATAATAAGCAATATTATCCCCTTCCCTGGTGGTCGTGTGGCCCCCCTCCCCACCCCAACAAGCAGTGCCCATCACCCTGCTTCCCCATCCCAAAACAGAGCTGGCAACCGACACAGCCGTCCACTCACCTCCATGACCGGCTGCCAACTGAGCCATCACTTAGCATGTACTGTAAACTGTACACACTCAGTGACAGCTCAGTCAGTGGCCAGCCGTGGAGGTCAGAGGAGGGCTGCGCAGGTCACCGGCTCTGTTTTGAGATGGGGGAGTGGGGTGGTGGGCACTACCTGATGGGGTGGGGGGGCACTCGATCACTAGAGAAGGGGATAATATTGCTTATCATAATGGAGACATCAGGGATCGGGGAGGGAGGGCCAGTCAACCGCTAGGGAAAAGGACAGTAGGGGCATACAAAGCCTTAGAAATGAAAAAAAGGAAGAGAGAGCAGTAGCTGATAAGGTGAAAAGAACACAACTTAGATTTGAAGGTACCACATACCTAATTAAATAATTTATCAGAATTGATAAGATAAAACCTCTATTTTTTTAAAAATAGATGACTTTAGGAATATAAACCCTAGTTTACAAAATTGACCTGTTTAGATCATGGTTACAAAATACTTAGTAAATAAAATAATTACAAGTATACTGTCAGCATTGGACATTGGACCTATAAGAAACTAGTTGCAAACACTTCTACTTATAAAATATTAATTACTGTCATATACATTTTATATACCATCTAACTCATACATGATAAGACAATATAGCATTGATGTTATAGTTACAGAACTATGGTATTTGTTTACTAAACTTTAGAAGCGTATTACCTGCCCTTATGGCAAAGTTACTTGGTCAAAGCATATCCAAATACATGCCTGATATGAAAATAAGTGAGGGTAGTAACCATATAAAATGGTTTCCTATCACTTTTAAGGACTTCTCTAACATAGCAAATGACTAAAGAAGGAGTGATAGGAGCAACTAAAGATGCAGTGATCATCTTAAAATGGCAGATGGGATCTGTAATAATATCCCATCCAACATTACTGCTGTAGTCACTTCATACGTGAATTAAAATGTGTACGGCCTCCTGAACTCCAGCCTCTAACTCTAGTCCATTCCCAATCCCAACCCACACTGAAATAAAAACAAAAATATTTAAATCTAAACCAAACAACCAAAAAACAATAATGATGTAATTTGAGAAAAAATGCTCGTAATACAGTCTCAGATTCAAGTGAGTCTGAGTCTAGATTCTGTTTGAGTGATGTCCTTATCAATCATAAAAATGGATGGGGTTTGGGAGTGTGGTTAAGTATCCAATTTTAACCTCATCCAAAGGCAGTAACCCTAATGTGAAATATTTTTAAGAGCATCATTTCTATAAATAAGAAATGTAAATGGGGCACCTGTCTCTCTGGAAACTGCCTCTAACCTAGCCTCAGCTGAAGAAGAAGTGCTGCAGTTGCTAGACATCTATAATATATGGTAGAATGCTGTTAACCTTAGGAAATCATCATTTCCTAAGGTTGTTATACCATCGATGTGACGTGGTAATGTTGTTAACCTATTGATGCTACGTCACATCAATAGGTTAACAATGGGGCGCACCTTTTTTTACACTCGGGAACCGATGGATGTGCAGCGGTAAGGGAAGGAATGAAAGGCCGCGGAGATGATTTTGTTTTGAAAAGTAAGGAGCCGTTTTCCCTTTTTCTTGGAACCATACACTATAAAAAACAATGTATGGTCCTTCTATCGGCAACCGGTTACTGTTAACCATCTCGAGGTTGCCATGGCGACATAAACCTCTTGAGCTTCACTCTTGAGGTTTACACAGTCGCCCTGGCAACCTCTCGACAGTTAACAGATAGTCCACTAATAGAGGACTATACATTATCCTCTATATTGTGCCAACTTGTTATTTGCACTTAGAACATATATGCAGTATTCAATACATTTCTTTGGTATCCATGATTCTGTGAACCATTCCACTGGTGTTCTCTCTATAATGTGGGTAACCTGGTATGGCTCTAGACCCCCTCCAATATGGCTCTGCTGTCTCTTCTGGCATTGTTCAGCATGTAGGGGGTCATTGAACTGGGAATAAAGCATAAATCTTGCAGGCAAAAGAGAGCCTGCTCCCACCTCCTGAGCCAGCTGGTTGCCTGATCCCTGACTTAACTAGCAGCGGCTCCAGCTGCTCTCCTTAGGGTTGACTGGTTATCTCCATAATACAGGTAGAGCCTGCTGCATAGCTTAAGATCCATGTGAAATGGCACTGGTGGCTCCAGTTGCATGGCCTGGAGGTACTGCTGCAGCAAAGGTATCTTCTCCATTGAGCTAAATGGGGAAGTAAAATTATGGTGCAGGCTGCAACAGTGTGACAAGTTGAACTTGTTATGAGTCACTACTGTACTATTTGGGTAAAGACAAAGTGATCTGATACATTGTTGGACCAACAAGTACTTCTCAGCACAGAAGCTTCCTCGCAGGACCCCTTTTCAGTTGCACAATGTACTAGTTTAAAATCTGTATTTCCCATGCTTTTTGGTGCTACTGAAAGAAAATTGTGTAAACCTTTTCCAGTCATCCTGCTTGCTCCTTTTCTGTAACTCTTAAACTATGAATTTGTGTTCTCAGCAACCAAGGGCACTCTCAAGGGAGAGCTTTTTCCTAAAGACTGCAATTTCATTATGACTTTTTGGAAATTGTCCAAATAAATAATTAACTGATTCAGTGGAGACGCCAATCAATTCCTTCCAACATTTCACAACATCTATTTCCTAGAAGGCAGGAGGCCTGTAACTGTTGCTGATATTATGGCTACTTCATTATTTTAAAGCTCTAATCTCATCTATAAAGACATCCTTTTAGCCCAAATATGAATGAACAAATTATCTGTTTCAAATTGGCATTGTCCTTTACAATGTCCTTTTCATAACCATACAAATACCCTACCAGAGGCCATTCTGACACTTCCATTACTTTCCTGTCACTATTGCTGTTGCTATTGGATTGATCTCTGAGATAAAGTGCATTATAGTTCACTTCAGTGGATAATTATTATGGACTGCAAATACCAGCTGCAGTATACCATTCATTCAAACAGACAGAGAGACATACATGACTCATTCAGCACAGTGTTGAAATTAACTACAACATACTGGTGTATTCCTAGTTCTCAAATAAGGTTGCAAGCTGAGCAAGAACTATTTATGCAGTGATGTACTCTACTGACAAAATATTTACATTTTTTGAATGCATATTCAAGTTAACTCCTCTTTTAGCTACATGGATCCAAATGTCTCTTTTAGCATTTTTGTTTTGGCTAGACAAATATACCTACAGTACTGTCAAGTAGATAACTATGATTAAAATATTTTCTGTATTCTTTGGTTAGCGTTAAACAAATCAAGTTCAGCATTGTAGTCCTTAAAAATATGCATTTCCTTCTGTAAGGTTTACACAAAGTAATCTGGCAGTCATGAATTTTTAGGAACACCACACATGCATGCACACAAACACATACACTTTGTGAGCCCTGCATGGTTGGAAATCTCCAGTTAGCAGCAGCCTTAGTCTTAACTGGAAAGATTCCTACAGTGATGCTCCTTTTCCCCTAGACTGGGTCACTCTCTCTCTCTCTCTCTCTCTCTCTCTCTTGCTCTCTGTGGATGGAGTCTAATTTTGCCGCTCATGAGTTACGGGTCTTATTACTCACAAGTGGACATAAATGTCTTATTCCATTGCAACCCATTAAACATAAAACAAATGCATTTTGCATCCTTCTTTTCTGATTTAAGATTTGGAGCAGAAGCATCAGCTAGTAACTGATACATAGCCATAGTAAATAAAGTTTCAGAGTGTGATGAGGTCCTTACTCTGGTATTTGGGGTGATCAACACTGCTAATACATATATGAACATGAACATTTAGGAAAGAAATGACCATTGGCTCATTAAATATGTTCCCTTACCAACTCAGTTGAAATACAGGTCCCCTTTTTATGTCTGTGGGCAGAGCCTACATCCATCCTGCCTTCACTTGAAAAAAGGCGTTTCAGTGGAACACATCTTTAGGAGTTTATAGTGTATCCTTCCATTCTGCAAGTCTCCATGGCAGTTAAAGAAATACTCTATTCTTTCTGTTTAATTGGAATGATGGACACAGAACTCTGAGAGCAAATGTGCACACCTTCCAAACAAATCTAAATATTTTTAAAACTATTCAAGGTGCACAAAAACAATTGCGTGAATGTTGTTCAGGGTAAAAGACCTTTCTCATGAAGGTAGTCACTAATCTGAATTCTTTATATTTTGTAAGATATGGTCTTCCAAACAACCTTCCAAACAAGTTTCAACCCCCACATTCACCTACTGTCTACGGCCCTCAACATCCGGCTCGGCATCCTCTATCGGTTTAAACACTGCCTCACTCCGGATGCCATTTGCCTAGCTATCTCCTCCTCTGCCCTCTCCCTTCTTGATTATGGCATTCTTATCTACAGTGCTGCCAGCCCCACAGCCTTATCCAGACTTCAGACTTCCCTGAACAAGGCCTGCCGCCTCACCCTGGGTTGTGATCATCTCACTCACACATGTTCCCTGTACAATGCTACAAACTGGCTTAACCTTGATAACAGAATCAGGTTTCACACCTGCCTCATGGCCAGAAAGATTTCCCTTGGTCTCACCCCTAGTGGTCTCTCCCCCATACTACGATGGGTCACTCCCCAGCAGAACACCTGTAGTACTAGCAAACAACTCCTCGTAGTTCCCCAATGTCGCACTTCCCCAGTTCCAAAGGTCCTTCAGTTACCGAGCCCCGTCCTGGGTAAACAGCCTGCCTAACACCCTCATTAACCTGAATAGACTTGGCCCCTACAAAACCCACCTTAGACACCACTTACAATCCACGAATTTCTGTAACTGCCACCGAACCAGCCATACTCCCATTCATCACTGACTGAGCAAAGGCTGTCACACAAATTCCATGATACCTCATTGGCAGCCCCACACGGGAGTTTTCAAATGCTCCCAAGACTTAGTGGCTAGCACATAGGATCTCAGGGATCTATATATCAGCCAGTTTAATGTACTACAGAATAATATTTGACTATTTGTATTACTGCTTCTGCAAATGTACTGAATCTGTGACTAGTAATTTTAATACCAGGATTTAAATGTCAGATGTCCTAAAGTATGTATAGTTACAGTGCTTTCTTGTTTGTGTCTCTGCTTTTGATATTGATCTGTACTGTTCTCCAATTGTATCTACCTGTACTGATATGGAACCTTTGAAAAAGAGTCTTTGATTCAAAGGTACTTTCCAAAATACTCAATAAACAAATAAACAAATAAATAAAAAAACTCATTTTTTTCTCTGAGTGAACACAGTAGGCATCATGCCAAACAAATGTAAATATCTTGGAAACTATACAAGTTACCAATATACAACCAACATGAAAGTTGTTCAGGACAAAATGAACTTTCAAATGAGGGCAGTCACTAATCTGAATTCATTCAATTTTTTTAAATATAGCCATCTGAAAGGCGAACATTGTGATGAAAAATGAAAATTCAGGTACTCAGATGGCCATAGTTTAAAAAATATAATTAGTGTAGCTTAATGAATTGGCTCATTTGAAAGGTCTCATTGTCCTGAACAACTTTCATATAGGCTTATTATCTGTACGTTCTATACTTTCAGAGATATTTACATTTGTTTAGCATAACTCCTATTGTACGTCTAAACAGCTTCAGCTTTGCAAATTACTTCACCAAGACAAGATTAGTTCCATCAAAAGAAACTATCCCAAGGTTAAATTTCACTTACTTGAAAGTTCACTGTCTGACACAAGCGATAAACCAACTGAAGTTTCATTGTAAAACCCTCTGTGTGTCTGTGCTATCATTAATAAATGACAATGATTAAAAACACAAGGAAAAATAAGCTTAAAAAGCAGCTGACACCTTCAAGAGAACTTTAACAAAACATAACATTTAGATAAAGTTCAGCTTGTATTTCACATTAGCTCTTTATTCCTCCTCCCCATTATTTATTGCTGAGGTCATTTGCATGAAAACAGGCTTTTTGCTCCTGAAGAGTTCATCTATTTCTGTTGCTGTCTCCCTACCTGCAGTCATAATGCACTGCTTGTGACATCACAATTACTCTCATGGCAACAGATTGTGATGTCACAAGACAGCACTATGACTTGAAGTAGGGAGCAAGCTATAGAGGCAGATTAACTTTAAAGTAACTGCAAAGGATAAAAATCATGTATTCATGCATATTTTCTCAGTAATAAATAATGGGAAGGTGAAATCTAGAATATATATGGAATACAAGCAGGATTGTACAGAAGTATTATGCTTTTCAAAGTTTTCTTTGAGGCATCAGTAGCTCTTTAAGCAATGCATAGTAAATAATGTTAAAAGTCTTATAAATATGAAAATATATATGTGATAAGTAAAAAAAATAGGTTAGAAGACAACCTGCCCTACTGTAAGTTAAGCATTCACCAGCTGTTTCACACAGTGGTGTCAATCAAATTTTACACAGTGTACTGTTCAGACACATTTTTCTTAAACTCTGTGTACAGTAAGTCCATATTACTCATGAATAGTCAAACGTATACTATCTTAAACATGATATATCTGCAATTCTGTAACAATCGACTAGTGTATGTGTACATTCAAAACCCAAACCGAACATAGACCCCCTTATAATTGAGATACTGTCATCCTAATTTGTCCATGTATCAACATGTGTCCATATGTACCTAATCTGCTGTTCTATTAAACAACAGCTTTATACATCTAAAATCAAAACAAAACACAACTGACAGCTTCAGCTTTTATTCAGGCACAGTTAAAATAGGGATCCTTTAGAAGTATAAATATAATTTATAAAAATAGAGACATTTCAAATAGCTGCACATAAGTAATCAATTCCTGTCCCCTTTAACTCAAGGGGTCATTTCTAAAATGTGCAGATGAGCATGGGTACCACTTTTTTCAGAGCATGCCACCACTGGCAGCAATCACGTCAAGACTGCTACTACCTTCTCCTAGTACAATCAGGGGAAAACCAGAAGTAGTGTACTAGCAATGAGATCAATATGGTTAAGGCACATTTACCAGAAATTACTGCTTACAAAAGAATGAGAAAGTGACTGTGATGACGAGCAAACCCAAGACCAGATCTCTAGTTTGTTAATAGTCTCCTCCCAAGTCTGATTTTTACAGTTGTGTGGGCCAAGCTCCACAGATGTTATGCCATCATCAGATTTGTAAAAGAGCACTGTGGAAGCACGTAACCAGATTGCTGTCTGATGTTCTGCCCCAGCATAGTTTCCAGTGATTCTGTTTATGCAACCCTTCCCCTCTGCAGGCTTCATAAACATACCCACTACCTGGCACACTACTTTTCCTTTCCACACGTGTGGATGTGACGGCCACCATGTGCAACATGGTAGCACAGACTTAAACTGTGCATGTATGAGTATCATGCATATGTATGTAACCCCCACACCACCTTTGGTTAGCTGGCATCCCCCTTAAAAGAACTACTGACAACTACATGGCATACAATTTTCTTTTGGCAGAGCTTCATTCATGGTACCACCCCTAGCATTGCGGTGTATACTGTACCGAGGTCATTATACAGAAGATGGGGGGTCGGGGTACATACTAAAATTGACCTTTTTATTTACAACTAGGTCCAGGGGAGATGATGCTAGGCATATGCTAGACCTAACTGCTGAGGAGCCCCAATACCGTTTACACTAGAAGCAATAAGCAGAATGTCCAAAGCGTTAACTGGGATTTTGCAGTATAGCTTTATTTACATATGTTACTTAAAGCAAGGGTGGTCCACCAAATGTTTATCATTGCAATACATGTGCGCTCTCTTTTGCAGGACACTTTGCTAGGCAGTACTGTTTTCCACAAAAACATCTCTATCTCTCTTCCAAAGTCTATATCTGTGGGATGTGCCACACACCTTAAACATTTTCCACGCATTTCTATTTCCAAAGTGTATATCTGTGGGATGAGCTACACACTTTAAAATCTTCCTGGTGCATGGTCGTTGCCCAGGGAACACTGGTGCCCATCCATAAACCACTTAGCACTGCCTGAAGCTCCATATGGAATTCCTCACCCTTTGCCTCAAACAGCCTCTGCCATTCCTTCAGCGTTACACCAAATGAATCTCCAATCCCCAATG
Source organism: Neoceratodus forsteri (assembly GCA_016271365.2). Taxonomy (NCBI): domain Eukaryota; kingdom Metazoa; phylum Chordata; order Ceratodontiformes; family Ceratodontidae; genus Neoceratodus; species Neoceratodus forsteri. Next base: position 830,444,787 of record CM057452.1, read on the forward strand.
AATTGCTAAAGACTCCAGACTTTAACTTTAAATTCAGTACAGTTGTATTGAAAGGGGTCCTGACCGGTGTGATCTAGCCTTATCTATGGCACACACACCTCAGACAACTCCTTCAGAGAACAGTCTCAAATTCTGTACTCACAGATTAGTTGTTCCTTCCTCCCAGTTATGGAAAGAATAAAAGGCACCTTTCTTTCTCTGGCAGCTGTCAAATTCTACTCATTGTTCTTCCTTAAAGCAGCTGTGAACTTCAGGAACTTCAGGGGATTGCCCCTTGGATCCACAAGAACTGCATTCCCTCTCACTCCCCCTGGAGTGAAACTAAAGAGTCCTGCAGGCAAACTGAAGATTTTACCAAACTAGGGTGAGAAATACCAGGACTCCCTTTAACAGAGCTCTGATGGCAGACCTTCTGCCAGTCTAACTGCCACACTTGAACTTACTGATGAACATTTTAAGCTCCCCAAGAGCAGATGACTCTAAAATGGTTATGCTGCTGTGAGAGTTCTAAATGATATAATCATCTTTCTCTCAGGCTAGCTCAGTACAAAATTAGGTCATTATGTAGAAAGCCCCTAATGATATCCCCACCAGCTGCCTTTTCCTATCTGCCTTAAACTAGTACAAATGGGATTCTAGTAACCTGAGGGGACTGGGTTGTTACACATAGCTATGTCAGCACCGCCATGCTGCGCAAGGCTGACTATGGGGCAAACTGCATATGTGCGAGTATCATGCATGTGCAGTACTGTAATCACTACAGTATTATGGCTGACTCCAGTTCTGTGAGAACACAGCATATTCTGTTCACTACTCTTGCCGCTCCTAAAAGCTCTCCACAGCCATATTGGCTCTGACCAGAGTTTGTTTCTTCAAGGGATGTACTGAATTTGAGCTTGAAGATAGAAATAGTATGGACATACACCACCTCTTATTGAAATCTTTGCCACTTGTCCTCCATTCATTTAGTGAATTTGTTTTTCCTGATATTTACATTGACTCATACTACTTTCAAAGACATTGAGTGTCCCACTGTCCTTTCATTCTTAAACATCCTGAAGAGATCTGTCTGATGGTGCAGTCCTCTTCACATATTTGAATACTATAATCATACTACTCTCAAGACTCCTCTTTTCCATGAACAACAGTTCAGTTTCTTCCAATACATTATCCTAAAGCATGATGGGCTGCATCTGTCCAGAAGGGGAACCAGGAACCTAGGTGATAGGTTTAAATGCTTCATTGGCAAGTATTTAAACTAGCCAAGGGGGGAGGCACTGGAAATGAGCAGGGAAAACCTAGCCCCCCCAAAAAAGTCACGGTAGTAAGTGCAGTAAACACCAACATAGAGATGTCAATAGGGAGAAAAGCAGGGGTAAATGGAGAAAGTGACAAAGGCAAGAAGGACAGGGATGGGGCAAAAAGGAGTAAGGCCATCAGGAAATGGAGGATAATGAGTACCAATGCCCATAGCCTGGGCAACAAGCTCCCTGAACTGGTGGCCTTAATAGAAGAGGGATGCCTGGATATCGTAGCAGTCACAGAAACATGGTACACAGAGAACCATGACTGGGATGTTAACATACCAGGGTACGTAACCTACAGGAGAGACAGGGAGGGGAGAAGAGGGGGAGGAGTAGCTCTCTATGTAAAGGAAGGGATAAAAGCAACTGAACAAAAGAGTAAACAGGGAGGAGAGGAGGCAACGTGGGTCACCTTGGAGACTGGAAGTGGCACCACAATCCACACAGGGGTTGTATACAGATCCCCAGGTCAGGGGGAGGGAATGGACAAGAATATGATAGAAGGCATTCTTAGGATGCCAGAGAAAGGGGAGATACTGTTGATGGGAGACCTGAATATGCCAGATGTTAACTGCAGCACACTTGCTGCAGCCATATCCAAGAGCAGGGCCATTCTCGATGCCCTACAGGTGGCATGCCTCAGACAGCTAGTTTTGGAGCCCACTCATGAGGGAGCAATCTTAGACCTCATACTCTCAAATGGGGACAGTGAGAGGATCTCAGATCTAGAAGTGGGTTGCCATCTTGGAACAAGTGACCATCAAACAGTGTGGTTCATGTTAAACTCAGCTACAGAGTCAAGCTATACAAAAGTGAGGTACTGGACTTCAGGAGGGCTGACTTTGGCAAGATGGGAGAGTGCCTTAGAAAAGCACTAGCAAAGAGGCTAGAAGGAGGGGTGGAGCAACAATGGGGAATCATCAAAACTACCATCACAGAGGCACCAAGCCTTTGTGTGAAGCAAATAAACAAATCAAAATGAAAGAAAAAGCCACTATGGTTCTCAAAAGAGGTGGCAGGGAAAGTCAGGGAGAAAAAGATAGCATTCAGGAAGTATAAGGAAACACAGAAGGAGCAGGACAGAGAGCTGTACCAGTTAAGGCAGAAGGAAGCAGGGAGGGAAGTCAGAATAGCAAAGGCCCAAACTGAGGAAAGGATAGCCAACTCGGTTAAGAAGGGGGATAAAACCTTTTATAGGTACATCAGGGAGAAAAGAAAGACAAAGGGAGGGATAGTGAGGCTGAATAGAATGAATGGTGGGTGAGCAGAGGGGATAGTGAAAAAGCAGGGGTACTGAATGAATATTTCTGCTCAGTATTCACAAAAGAGGAGGGGGAGGTGCCTAATCCAATTAACAGATGCACTCTGGATAGGGGGTTCGATCCCAGTCCTTTCACAGGAGAAAGGGTTCTGAAAGAACTCCTAAATTTGAAGGTGGACAGAGCAATGGGGCCTGATGGATTTCACCCCAGAATTCTAAAAGAATTAAGGGGAGAACTAGTGAAACCACTGGCTACCCTTTTTAAGAAATCATGGGAGGATGGTATGGTACCCAAGGACTGGAGGAAGGTGTATGTGATTCCCCTTCACAAAAGTGGGACTGAGACAGAGGCAGAAAACTACAGACCTGTCTGTTTGACCTCTGTGGTAGGGAAAGTGATGGAATCACTTCTGAAGGAAAGAATTGTTGAGTACCTAGAGGCCAGTGGGGCACAGGACCCAAGGCAGCATGGCTTCACAGTGGGAAGGTCATGTCAGAATAATCTAATTGATTTCTTTGACTGGGTGACCAAAGTAGTAGACCATGGAGTGGCTGTGGACATGGTCTACCTAGACTTTAGCAAGGCATTTGACACAGTCCCACACAAAAGATTAATAGTCAAATTAACCACCCTGTGAGTGGGTCCCTGGGTGGTAGCCTGGATAAAACATTGGCTGGACAACAGGACATAGAAGGTAATTGTAAATGGAGTCCACGCTGAAGAAAGAGGCGTTACTAGTGGGGTACCGCAGGGTTCAGTTCTGGGTCCAGTCCTTTTTAATGTCTTTATAAGTGACATTGCAGAGGGACTGGAAGGAAAAGTATGTCTCTTTGCAGATGACACAAAGATCTGCAACAGGGTTGATACACAAGGAGGCATGGAAAGGATGAGAAGGGATTTGGCAAGGTTGGAGGAAAGGTTGGAAGTATGGCAGCTAGGATTCAATGCAAAGAAGTGCAAAATAATGCAACTGGGAAACAAAAACCCAGGGGAAGATTACACAACAGGGGGGAGGTAGTAACAAAAACAAAAAAGGAAAGGGACATGGGGGTAATCATATCAGATGACCTTAAGGTTAGCAAGCAATGTGAGAAGGCAGTAGGGAGAGCTGGGGGTATACTGGGATGCATAGGGAGAGGCATCAGCAAAAAACAGGAAGTTGTTATCCCTCTGTACAGACAGTTGGTGAGACCCCATCTGGAGTACTGCTATCCAGTTCTGGAGACCCCATCTCTGCAAGGACATAGACAGGATAGAGGCAGTCCAGAGGAGGGCAACTGGAATGGTGCAGGGTCTGCAAGAGAAGCCATATGAGGAGAGACTAAAAGAGCTTAATATGTATACCCTTGAGGAAAGGAGGGAGAGGGGGGACATGTTTGTTTGTTTGTTTGTTTGTTTATTTGCTTAACGGGTAAGCACACTGGAAACAAGTTCCTTTTACAGGTGCGACCCACATATATTGCATACAGACAATACATAATCAAACATACATATAATGCAGCAAATTGCAGACAAAATGTCTTTGTTACGTGTAAAATTCATAAAAAATTCATAAAAAAAGTTACAATTAAATTGAGATTCGAATACATCCTTAATGCATCGCAAACTTTTGACAGAACACAACCACCTAATATCTTGAGGAATTTCATTCCAAATAAATGGAGCAATATAAGCAAAGATCTTTGTCCACTTTTAGATTTCATAAAAGGAATCTCAGAAACCTACTGTCTGACCTATGTCTAGAATAATGACCATCAATATATGGTCTCAAAACTTTGAAATACTATGTGGAATTCCAGAGTCCATAACTTTATATATGAACTTGGCCACACAGTACTGGAAATTTAATGAAACCGTAACCAGCCCATTTCTTTCAAAATCACACAATGATGAGATGACTTAGAACAATTTAAAGCAAACTTAGCTATCAAGTGAAGTAAAGTGGATTTCTTTGAAATCACTGTCGCAGAAGCAGTGCTGGTAATCATAGCTGCATAGTTCACAATAGGAAGTAAGCATCAATTTGAAATAACCAGCCTAGACTCAGGAATAAGAAATGAACGGATTCTGTACAAAGAACCTAATCTACAATGTATTCTTGAGGTAACCTTCAAAAATGAGATTCATAACTTAGATGAGAATCTAGTAATACCCCAAGATATTGAAATGTATCAACATAGTCAAACAGTAATCCATCAAGAGATTTAACTTCCAAAGTACCAACCTCAGATCTCAGTCTAGGTGGGGTACCAAAACCATCACCTTTGTCTTAGATTTGTTTAAGAGTAATTTACAGGCCATAAGTGAAGACTGAAAATTGTACATTTCCTCTGTTAAAGAAACACCTAGATCTCCAACTGACAAACCCTCATGATAAATTACTTCATCATGCGAAAGTGTTAGAGAAGCATTATTAATCACACTTACTAGTTGATCAAAAACAAAGAAAACAAAAGTGGCCCCAAATAGAACCTTGTGGAACCCCACACTTAACCATTACAGAGTCTGATACAGCACCCCATATTTAACCCTTTGAAACCTATTTGTTAAATAATCCCTCGTCCAGTCCAAGAAAGACTCACCAACCCCAATGACTCAAATCTAGAATCAACAATTGGTGATCAACTGAGGTGAATGCCTTGGTCAAGTCCACGAACACGGCACCCGTCAGACACCCTTTATCCATGCCATTAAGTACCACGTTCGTGAACTCGACCAAGGCAGTCTCAGTACTCCTTCCCTTTCTAAAACCATGTTGGTTCTGAGACAATAATCCAAAGCAATCCACATACCCAATCAACTGATTATAAACTATTCTTTCCTGAACTTTAGCTAAAGCAGACAAGATAGAAATAGGTCTGTAGTTACAAAACTCATGTTGTGAACCAGATTTAAATATAGGAGTGACCAAAGTATGTTTCCATATATTAGGTATAGTACCTGTAACAAAAGACAAGTTGAAAATAATACTAACTGGAAGTGCTATAACTGAGGCAGCATCCGCCAATAAACTAGGACATAAGCCATCAGAACCAGCTGAGCTGTCCCTCTTAATACAACGCAACAACTTCTCTACCTCCTATGACATGATAGAAATGTTTAAGTACCTCAGTGGAATCAACAAAGTCCAAGAGGGTAGCATCTTTCAGAAAAAGAGACATGCAAGAACAAGGGGACACAATTTAAAGATGGGGGGCTGTTCAGGGGCAATGTGAGGAAGTATTTTTTCACAGAGAGGGTAGTGGATGCATGGAACAGCCTTCCTGAGGAGGTTGTGGGGTCTAAAACTGTGGGAGAATTGAAGAATACATGGGACAGACATAAGGCAATTCTTGTGGGGGATAGGAAGAAATAGGCTGTTGGTTAACTAGGATCTGCAGCTTATCCTGTAGGTAGGGAAACGGGCAGACTAGGTGGGCCAAGCAGTCCTTATCTGCCGTCAAAGTCTATGTTTCTGTGTTTCTATGTTTTCCAAGCCTTCAACCACTCTGGGCACTCTTTTCTGCACCTTCTTAATTCTGTTGCTAACTTTCCTCAGATATGAAGATCAGAATTACTGTATACAGTACCCTCAAAATAGGGTCCTACTACTGATGAAGATGCCAAAAAAAGATGTTGAAATATTAAGAATATGATGTATGCACATCATGCATGAGCCACATTTCCTTCTCACCTACCTGAAAACATTAGAGAAAATATTTAGCCTACAATGTGGGCCATTTGGAGAGAATGCAAGTAGCACCATGTCATATGTATATACTAAAGCAGGGAAGTCATGGACAGCTATACTTGGTGAGTGAAAGTTTGGGTAAGTAAGACTTTTGAGTATTTTGTTAATGTAAATGTTAACTATTGGGGGGGCAAGTAGGCAGCCTTGCTTGACCCCCCTATTTGATACAAAATACTATAAAATGTTCCCCTTCATTTATAGCTCACATGTCAAATCATGAAATAGCACTGGACTGTTGGTTGGAGTAAGCTCAACTGAATGTTTAATCCTTTTAAAATGTCCCATAGTATACATGTATTCAGTGAGTTGAATCCAGCTGAAAAATCAATAAAGGTGACATATATTTTTTTTTTTTCCAAATACACATCTTCTATTAGCTGAGTTAATGTAAAAATATAATCCGGTGCTGCAAAACTGTTTCTGAATCCTGCTTGTAAATTAAAAAGAAATGCATTATCCACAGTCCAAGACTGCAGTCAAAATTTTACATAAAGCCTTAGAAATAGATTTCAATAAGCTTACCGGCTGAAAATCTTTTGGGTCTTTGGCATCTTCTTTTTTTTAAAATAGGAATAATAACATTTTCTTTCTAGACTATGGGGATAAATCTTTATTTTAGAAATTTATTAAGGAAACTAGGCAAAATTGGTACCCAGATTCCAAGATGGGACTTGTATACTGTACATCAGCTGGAATGTCAGCCATGCCAGAGGCCTCCTTCACTTCAATGTGTTTAATAGCACCCTCTATCTCTTCAAATGAAAAGACCAGCAGATTAAATTTTTCATTGTCTGTCTCAATGTAATCTAGCCCATTAGTAACACCTATGGGATCACAAAAGATTACACTAAAGTACTTAACACAGCGCTTTTCAGGTATACAGTATATAGACGGATTATGGTACTTTCAAAATTACTGGTACTGCATGCCATCAAATGCCAGAAACAGCTTGAGTCCCTCTGATTAATCACCTCTCTCATATCTGCCCAGAGTTTTTGTTAATGTTTTTATTGTTTTCTTCTAAAAGTATTTTATCAAATTTTCTTTTTTGTTTAAATATGTCAAATTCTCCTTTGTAGCATTCTTTTTTCATACATCTTCAGTTGTAGCCATCATAATCCTCAGTTTAACTACATAACAGTTTACCATATTAAGGCATTACAATTCAGCACTTCCTCTTATGGCAGGCAATATGATTCAAAGTATCACATTAGCAACATGTGTTACCTTATTGTGCTGACTAAGCTCAGTAAGGTAACATTTCAGCTTATCTGGTACCTGGAATGATGCTTCAGAAAGGGGAAAGTGCTGTGTTACCGTACCTTAATGTGGTAAAGTGGAAGACAATGATGGCTATAACTGTAATTATATATGCTAAATCTTTTTCGTGGGCTCTACAAGTCCAAGTAAAACAAGAACTGTTATCTTTGGGGGCCTTCCTAAGAGCATATAAAATAGGAATACATTTCTCAGATATTTCCACTAGCCTCTTATCAGCCTCCTTAATGTGCTTGCTGGTAAATACTTTAAAAATAATTTGCAAAACATCAGGTGAAGGCAATAAGCCTTCAATGGTTTCCTTAATTAACCGGTAATCTTTTCCTTGCATACATATCCAGTAGTGAGTTAGAGACTGATCTTATCCCCCCCCCCCCCCAATCCTCTGAATACAAACTCATGTTGTATGTGATAGCCAGTGACACATGATCACTTTTCTGGCCTCATATCAGTATGTAAGTGAGTACATTTATGTAGATCAAAAATAGAGGAGATACCATAGTCAGTAATGTTCTTTCCAATAAGTGAATCTACTATCAAAATCACTCTTAGTCCATGCATTCAAAACTATTAGACTGAGATCCTCAGCGTAAGTGGAGGACTAAGGACACCCTTAGTTATAAAGCATAATGCTACTCAACCAAAACTCCAGTTCTATGGAGCAATTAGTTGCACACTCTATGCTCTGCTATGTTGAACTACAGTGGCATTAGTGATGTAGCTTAAACAAACCAACAAGCTACCCTTTAAATTAAAGAAAATTGGGGTGGGGGGATGAAGCCCCTCAATTCTTCTCAACAAAACCAGCTATTCAGGCTTTTGCTACATGGAGGTTCTGTTCCCCCAACACCCTATAATGTTTAAATGTTACAGCTTCTCCTGGAGCATTATGCTAAGAAATGTGATGTTTTGGTGTTGGTCTGCTACTAAAAGACCCTTACTTCTCTCTGGTATGCCATATCCATCTGTTGCTGCTGGTCAGGACCCCTTGCTGACTGTGCGAACAAACTGATGGACGCATAAAATAATGAATAAAGGTTGTTTATTCTGTACAGCAGGATGTTCTTCTCTGAGGTCTAGCCCCAGACTGAATAATTCTCTGACTGACAGGCATACATGGCACTGCCAGGCAGTGCAACAAATGGTTACATGCAAGTTCTAAGTGTTCTTAAAGGGGTGGCAGCTAACATCATTAAGCCCCATACTTAATGTGTACCTCACATCACTCCTGGGGTCGTGAAAGTGAGCACCACTCTAACAAGCAATAACACACTGTAACAGTTAAAATATTTTTTTCAATCATTTCAAGGCATAGCACACTTAAAACAAAACAGTACTCCACTGTGGGGGTGGGGAGGATCTGGACTACACTGGGAACCAGTCAGAGCAGTGCCAGGGAAAGGGGAGAGACACCATAGCAACTTGAAGCTTGCTCAGGGCAACAAGTGCTACACTACAGGGAAGGGAGAAGGGGAGGAAAGGGTAGCAGCTTGAGGATACCCAAAATGTAAGCTAACACTGTAATAACAGATGCAGAACAATAATGTTTACAATGAACTCAAGAATTACCCCCAAAAGGAGTGTGAGAAGCACCACTGCATCCAGTTACAAAAAAGTTCAAGACCTCAGTCAACTTTTCTGGTCAGTGAGAATGGAGGAATGAGTGGCTGGACCAGTTCCTGACAGGACGGGGTCAGGTTGTTAAAAGCGACCCAGGAGTTCTGCGTACTGTCAAATCCACACCATTTTACTTGGTAAGTCCAGGATCCATTGGTGAACTTCTTCCTTAAGATCTTCTCGATCTGGTACACTAGTGTGTGTACGAGAGAGTCCTGAAAAGAAGAAGAAGGCTGAGAAGAATAAGTCCCAGGGAGCTCATCTGGTTGATCAGGCAAAACGGGTTCTGGCTTGAGAGTGTCAGGAGTGGGAAGCTCTGTAGAAACTGGTTACAAGTTGTCTGAAGGGATCTCAGCTTCAGAGAGGATGGCAGGCTCAAGTGCAGCTTCATTTTTGGGTGGACTGTGATCATCTGGGGTGGTGTTACTCAGGTACCCATGTTTCAAGCGACTGATGTGGACTTCATTGTGTACCAGCTTTCCATCAAACTTGCAGTGTAGACAAATGCGAACAGGAGGAAGCTTTTCTACAGTGTAGAAGGGATCAGTCCAGGGGCAAAGCAGTTTCTTGGTAGTGCCCAGAACTAGGACAGGTCAGTATAAGTACACAATATCCCCAACAGAGAATGAAGGCTCATGCGACTTGGCTGCTGACATTTTCTGCATTGCAGATTTTCTCTGGCCCAGCGTGGTGATGGCAAGACATCTGGCAAGTTCAAGCTGTTCCAGTGTAGGAATAATGGAAAAAGAAGCTGATTTTGGAATCTCTAGCAGTGAGAGATTTCTGTCCAGTGGAGTTCTTGGGTGTCATCCATGGACTAGAAAAAATAGTGTGTACTCTGTACTATCAACACAAGGGCTTGTGTTGTAAGCAAATTGCATAAATGGAACAAAATTATCCCAAACATAGAAACATAGAATTTGATGGCAGATAAGGACCGCTTGGCCCACCCAGTCTGCCATTTCCCTACCTAATGGATAAGCTGCAGATCCTAGTTAACCAGCAGCCTACTTCTTTCTACCCCAACCCCCTAGAATTGCCTTATGGCTGTCCCGTGCATGCTTGAATTCAACCACTGTTTTTGACTCCACAACCTCCTCTGGAGCCGTTCCATGCATCCACAACCCTCTCTGAAAAATACTTCCTTACATTACCTCTGAGCCACCCCTCTATCTTCAAATTGTGCCCCTTGTTCTTGCACACCTCTTTTTGAAAGATGCTACCCTCTTGGACTTTGTTGATTCCCTTGAGGTACTTGAAAGTTTCTATCATGTCCCCCCTCTCCCTCCTTTCCTTGAGGCTATACATATTAAGTTCCTTTAGTCTCTCTTCATATGTCTTCTGGTGCAGACCCTGCACTATTTTAGTTACCCTTCTCTGGACAGCTTCCATCTTGTCTATGTCCTTGCGGAGATTGGGTCTCCAGAACTGCACACAGTACTCCAGACGGGGTCTCACCAGCTGTCTGTACAGAGGGATAACAACTTCCTGTTTTCTACTGGTGATGCCTCTCCCTATGCATCCCAGTATACCCCCAGCCCTCCTTACTGCCCTCTCACATTGCTTGTCCACCTTTAAGTCATCTGATATGACTACCCCCATGTCTCTTTCCATTTTTGTTGTTGTTAGTATCTCACCCCCATTGTGTGCTCTTTCCCTGGGTTTTTGTTTCCCAGGTGCATTACCTTGCACTTCTTGGCATTAAATCTAAGCTGCCATACATTTGACCATTCCTCTAACCTTGCCAAGACCCTTCTTATCCTTTCCACCCCACCTTGTGCATCAACTCTGTTGCAGATCTTTGTGTCATCTGCAGAGAGACATACTTTTCCTTCCAGTCCCTCTGCAATGTCACTTATAAAGACATTGAAGAGGACCGGTCCTAATACTGAACCCTGCAGCACCCCACTAGTAACCCCCCTTTCTTCAGAGTGGACTCCATTTACTATTACTCTCTGTGTCCTATTCTCCAGCCAATTCTTTACCCAGGCTATCATCTTTGGACCCACTCCCAGGCTGGCTATCTTGTATATTAATCTTTTGTGTGGGACTGAGTCAAATGTCTTGCTAAAGTCTAGGTAGACCATGTCCACAGCCTCTCCCTGATCTACTACTTTGGTCACCCAGTCAAAGAAATCTATTAGATTTGTCTGGCATGACCTTCCCACTGGGAAGCCATGCTGCCTTGGGTCCTATGCCCCTCTGGCCTCTAGGTACTCGACAGTTCTTTCTTTCAGAAGTGATTCCATCATTTTCCCTATCACTGAGGTTAAACTAACAGGTCTGTAGTTTCCTGCTTCTGCCCTGCTCCCACTTTTGTGAAGGAGAATCACATCTGCCCTCCTCCAGTCCTTGGGTACCACCCCATCCTCCCATGATTTGTTAAAGGGGTAGTCAGTGGTGTCACTAGTTCTACCTTAGTTCTTTTAGAATTCTGGGATGAATCCATCAGGCCCCATTGCTTTGTCCACCTTCAGTTTTAAGAGTTCTTTCAGAACCCTTTCTTCTGTAAATGGGCTGGCATCAACTTCTGTATCCAGAGTGTTTCTATTGTTTTGTTTCAGGTGCCTCCCTCTTCATTTGTAAATACTGAGCAAAAATATTTGTTTAGTATCTCTGCCTTTTCACAGTCACCCTCTGCCCACCCCTCCCTTTATTAAGCCTCACTATCCTCTCCTTAGTCTTCCTTCACTCCTGATGTGCCTAAAAAGGTTTATCCCCCTTCTTAACTGAGTTGGCTATCTTTTCCTCAGTTCGGGCCTTTGCTGTTCTGACTGCCTTCACAGCTTCCTTTTGCTTTAACTGATACAATTCTCTGTCCTGCTCCTTCTGTGATTCCTTGTACTTTCTGAATGCTTTCTTTTTCTCTTGAACCTTCACTGCCACCTCCTTTGAGAACCATAGTGGTTTCTTACATCGTTTGTTTTGTTTATTTGCTTCACACAAAGGCTTGTTACCTCTGTGATGGCAGTTTTATTATTCCCCATTGTTCTTCCACCGCCTTCCTGCCTATTTGCTAGTGCATTCCTTAGGCACTCACCCATTTTGGCAAAGTCAGCCCTCCCAAGTCCAGTACTTTTGCCTTTGTATGGCTTGACTCTATTGCTGTGTTTATTGTGAACCATACTGTTCGATGGTCGCTAGTTCCGAGATGGCTACCCACTTCTACATCTGTGATCCTCTCTCCATCTCCATTTGAGAGGACCAGGTCTAAGATTGCTCCCTCTTGAGTGGGTTCCAATACTAGTTGTCTAAGGCATGCCCACTGTAGGGCATCTAGAATAACCCCACTCTTAGAAGTGGCTGCTGCAACTGCACTCCAGTTAACATTTGGCATATTCAGATCACCCGTCAGCAGTATCTCCCCTTTATCTACCATTCTAAGTATACTTTCTGTCATTTCCTTGTCCATTTCCTCCCCCTGAGAGGGGGGTCTGTATACAACCCCTGTGCTGCTTGTGGTGCTATTGCCTGCCTCCAAATTGACCCACAGTGCTTCTTCTCCTCCCTGTTTACCCTTTTGTTCTGTTGCTTTGATTCCTTCTCTTATGTAGAGAGCTACTCCTCCTCCTCTTTTACCCTCCCTGTCCCTCCTGTAGATAGTGTATCCTGGTATGTTTACGTCCCAGTCATGGTTCTGTGTGTACCATGTTTCTGTGACTGCCATGATATCCAGATGTTCCTCCTCCATCAAGGCTACTAATTCAGGAAGCTTGTTACCCAGGCACTACCCTTGTTACTACAGGCACTGGTACTCATTGCTCTCCATTTTTTGATGGCTTTACCTTTCGTAGCAGCATCTCCCACTGACCTTTCTACCTTGGTCTTTTTCTCATTTAGTACCCTGTTTTGTAGGGGGAGGCTGGGATTTTCCTGTTGCTTATCAGTGCCTCCCCCCAAGTGTCGTAAGCTTCATCCAGGTACTTGGAGAATGTGCTGAGAATAGTAGACGTCATTCTTTCACTTTGTCCACTGCATTGTGGATGATAACTGGTTGTGTGAGTCTTTTTTATGTTGAAACATTTGCATTCTCCTCAAACAATGATTGAAAGGTGGTTAGTGCCTCTGTCTGAATGCAGGTAAGGTGGGGTACCATGATGACAAATGACTGTGTTGAGGAAGGCAGTTGCCACTGTGTCAGCTTTGATCTCTTTTAGGGGGATTAGTTCCAAATACTTAATTAAGTAGTCCACAAAAACAAAGATGTATTTGTTGCCAGAGTCAGAGCATGTGGGTAAAGACCCAGGAATGTATGTGCTGACTATTTGGAATGGTTCAGTGGCTACAGGCATTGGAATGATGTGTGCCTTTGTCAGTTTGACAGGAGGCTTTCTTTGGGAGCAGGGCTGGCAGGATTTGACAAATCGGACAATGTCCTTGTTCATGTTAGGCCAGAAGAATTGAAGCCTTGTCTTTTTGAGAGTTCTGTGGCTTCCCATATGACCTCTGGAAAGTGGAGAGGCATGAGTGGAGAGAAGAACTTGATTGATTAGAGAGGCTGGAATAACTAACTGTACATGAGTTCTAGCCATGCAATGGCCCTTGCCTTCCTTGGTACAAATGTGGAAAAGCACACTGTCATTGAGGAAGTATTGTGAAGCAAAGAAAAGTACATCCTGGCAATGCTTCTTTTGTTGTGGTAAGGTTCCAGACTCTAAGTATGTGAATGTGAATATGAATTGAGGATCAGTTCTTCATTAAATTTCGACCATTGCCAGGGAGAGGTCAGAAGTAGAGGAGGTGAGTGAGGATGTGTGTGTCTTTCTGTAGAAGCAGTTGGTAGCAGCAAAGCAACTTGAGGTGTTGTAGGAGTGTCCACAAGAAGCACATCCATGGCATGGAAGGGAACAACTTGTAAGCAGGATTCTTCATCTGTTGAGGATGATGCAGAGGGATATCATCTCTGGCTCACACCATTGGTATTTGAATGAACTTAACCTGGTCTGTACTGAATTTCAAAGTTGTAGGATTGTAGCATGGCAATCTATCAGGTGAACTTGCCTACTGGTTCCTTCATTTCGAATAACCATCTGAGGGCAGAGTGATCAACGATAGCTGTAAAAGAAGAGTAGCAAAGGTAACAGTCAGCTTTCTTTATGGCAAATACTATGGCTAGTCATTCTTTTTCTGTGATGCCATAGTTCTGCTCTGCTGAAGAAAGAGGGTGCCCAGCATAGAAGACAAATTGTTCTGTTCCATCTTGTATCTGACAGAGCAGAGCACCCACTGCAAAGGCACTAGCATCTGAGTAGAGCTTGAAGGGTTGGTCGAACCTTGGGTAGGCCAATTCTGGAGAAGATATTAGATTTTCTTTCAAGGTTTCAAAGGCCTCTTTGCATTTGGAAGTCCATGTATAGTCACATTCCTTTTTGGTGAGGGCGTACAGTGGAGCTGCAATCTTGGCATAGTTGCAAATGAACTTTCGGTAGTACCAGACAAGCCCAGGAAAGCTGGAAGGTCATTGAGATTGTTAGGTTCTGGATAGTCTTTGACTGCCAAGAGCTTGTCTGGATCTGGAGAGATACCTTGAGAACTAACAACATGTCCCAGGTAATGAATTTGATGCTGTACAAAATAACACTTTTCTGGGTGAAGCTTAAGATTGGATTGTCTGAGACGTTCAAACACTTCTTTATTTAGTTAGTTTTTGTTAACTGGGTGGGTGCTCTAGTCTAGACACAAAAGTGACTATTTTCAGACACGACCCAGGAGGTTACAAAGTTACAGTTGGTAAAAATGATAGAAATACAGAAATATGGATAAAGAACGAATAGTACAATAATGGCATAAGCAAATACAGTTATTATGAGACACCAGGTAGGGTACAAGATAGATCAGATAAGTGCCATAACAATTTTCAACTTTCAAAAGTTCCAAGCATACAAAGGCCTAAGTGGTGTTACCAGTTAGATTGAAATCTTTTTTTTTCAAATTTAATATGCTTTATTTGTATGAAGAGAACAATCCTAAAAGAACAGTGTCAGAAAGATAACTGTTGCCAATAACAGATACATATTACAGGTTACATTATCCCAAACTGTATGATGAGTAGAACACACAGTGCATTAGTTTTAATATAATATAAACAACACACCACCCCCCTCCCCCACCACCAGAGGAAGAAACAAAAGAAAATAATCTGCTTCCTCTCAAGAGGTTCACTAAGATGTAGCCTGTATACAATTTCAGACATATAAGTTCTATGGCAATAGTGATGGGAGACTGAAGACTACTTGAAGCTCTGGGGATTATGCTGTTAGCAAAGGATACAGTGGTGCCCAAATCCAGTGATGTGTGCGGTCATGACTTGACATACTGGCTAGGTTTTTTTTGGCTTGTAGAGCAAAAAGAATTTCACGGAACTATTCAGTGACTTGATGGAATACACCGGTCTAGCCAATGTTGCATTATGACCTTCTTCGCACATATCGATACAACAGCCAAGTGTTTTCACTGATTACCTATCAGAGTATTTCCATATTCACCCAATATGCAGACCTCTAGGAGGAAAGCCTGGGATAAGCCAAGTAGAGGGTCCAGTCAGGACTGGATAGCTTTCCAGAAAGGGGAGACCTTTTCACATTGCCAGAAAATATGGAATAGCATCCCTAGGTGTTTGCCACATTATGGAGCAAATATTTGATGGAAGTGTCCCCATTTTGCATAGTTTATCTGGAGTGTAGTAGAGATTGTGTAGAACCTGAAATTAAAGTAGACGATATCTGTCCCATTTGATATGTCTATATAGGTGCTTCCAGATCCGTGGCCAGTTGAGAGTTAGGGAAGTGGGTGGCAAAACCTGACCCCAATAGTAATGTGTTGGGCCCTCCATGTCCCCTACTAGGGAGTACAGATGGCGATAGAAGTGGGAAATAACATGTGCGGGGGGCTGCAGATACCATAGTGAGGATTTGATTTTCATGTGAGTTGTTCCAGGGTCCCGAGCCAAAATGATGAAGCAACATATGGGAAATTTGGATGTATTTGAAGCAGTCTGAGAGAGAGAGGTAACTTAAGTTTGGCTCTTGCATCATGAAATGACAATAATTTTTGATTTTCAGTCAGGTTGGCTACCGTTGCCTCTTTGTTATAGGGCCAGAAGGATGCATTGAGCATGCTAGCCCCAATCTTAAAGTTTGGGTTATCTAATAAGGGTTGTGAGGTGTCTTTGAGTAAGACAGTGTGAGATGTGGTGCATAGTTGTGAGTGTACCTGAAGAGCCTCCACGATTGGGGTACCACTTAGCAATCTGGGAACATTTTTAATGGGAGTATAGAGCAAAGCACGTAAATTCAAGCTGAGCTGAGTACAAATGGACTGTTCTATCTGCAACCACAGGGGAAGTATTCATTTGAGTAAGTTTTAGTTGCGGGGCATAACCAGTAGTAGAGTCTGGAGCAGTTAATGGACAGGTAATATAAGTATAGGTTCGGTACTTGTAGGCCTCCTCTTTCTTTGGAACACTGTAGCTTAGAGAGTGCCCTATGGGGAGATTTTCACCACTAAATGAAAGAGGATATAAGTCTATTAACTTGAGTGAACCAAGATCTTGAAAGGAAATGGTTGTACATTTGTAAAGGGTATAGAAGACGAGGCAGGACATTCATTTTCACAATGTTCAGGCGACCTCAGATGGAGATGGGAAGTAAGGCCCAGCACTTTAGGTCGATTTTTAGTTGGGCAACTACCTTATCTGGGTTGTACTGTTTCATCTTAACCTTAGATAAGGAGAGACAGATGCCTAGATATTTCATTTTGTCCTGGACCCAAGTCAGTCCGAAATGTTCAATATTAGATCATAGGGTAAAAGCACTGAGGGCATAACTTTGGTTTTAGAAAGATTCAATTTGTAATTAGATAACTTCCCAAAGTCCTTAATAATATCAAAAGTGGTGGGAAGGGATATAATGGGATGAGTAATATGTAGTAGTATATCATCAGCATATACAGAAAGTTTATACTGATCTGGGCCTACAGGGATACCGGAAATTAGAGGAGAGACATTAATCTTCCTTATCAGTGGTTCCAAAAATAGGTTAAAAAGGAAAGGAGAGAGAGAGGGCAGCCTTGTCTGGTGCCCTGTTGTAGTTGAAGGGGGAAGCGAGAACCCCGTTAAATAGAATGGAGTGGAGGGAAGGGTGTATAGTATTTTCACCCTTTGGATGAATTGGAATGGGAATGTGATATTTGGGGAGCAGGTTAAATAGATAGTCCCAGGATACCCTGTTGAAGGCTTTCTCTGCATCCAGGGATACCAAAACAGAAGGAGTTTGGGAGTCCCTGGACACAGAGATTAGATGAGATAATTTTTGCATATGATCTGTGGAAAGCCTCCCAGTGACAAAACCGACTTGCTCTTGACTTAGGAGAGTATGCCAGACTTGGTTCAACCTATTGGCCAACATTTTTGTGAGTATTTTGAGATCAATGTTGATGAGTGATATCGGCCGATAGTGACATGAATACGGGGTCTCTGTCTGGTTTTGGAAGCACCACGATGGTGATTTCTGTGAAAGAGAAGTCAGAGAGGCCATGACTGTTTATATAGTTAAAGGTGTCAATGAGTACCAGGGCTATCTGCTGTTTGAATGCTTTGTAGAAATTTGAAGTGTAACCATCTGGGCCTGGGGCTTTGTCCATAGGTAAGGCATCAGTGGCTGTTATAATTTCTGTCGAGGTCAGAGGGGCCTGCAATAATTCAATCTGAGACTGTTCCAGACACAGCAGTTGTACATCTTATAGGAAGAGATCAATAAGGTTGTTACTGAATGGAGTGGAGGGCCGACTGTATAGTGTCTGATAATATTCCTGGAAGCAGGAAACTATCCCTCGAGGAGAGGTAATTAAATGACCAGAGAAACTACAAATGGAGGAGATAATTCTATCTGTGGTCTGTGCTTGCAGGTGCAAAGCAAGGAGTTTGCCTGCCTTGTCTTCTTGGTCTAAGTATTTAACCTTCGAGTGGAGGATAAGGTGTTACGCTTTATCACTTAGCATGGAGTTATAATGGGATCTAAGGGTTTCTGGATGTTCTAGATCAGAGGGGGAGGAGAGTGGAAAGAGGGTCCTTTCTAGTACTCTGTTCTGGTCCAGAAGGGAAGATGATTCGCAAGAGATAGCTTTCTCTCTTATGGAGGCAAGACGAATAATTACCTTGTAGAAAAGCAATGTCCACATTGAGTCTGTGAAGGTGGAGCAGTAGCTTCACTCTCTTAGTGGGGGATTGAGCACCTTTTACATTCCAAGAACAAAATTTGAGAGCTAGTGCCATATCTCAAACAAGACATCCAAAAGGTACACTTGTTTGCTGCACAATGTATGGGAGAGGACCAACAACAGGTCCAATCCCATTGTAAACAAACTCAGTCCAGCAGTCTACCAAGTTAGACTGCCTCAGAATAAGAGTCATTGAAAAATTCTTACATGCCAATCAAATGAACCTGTTTAAAGAAGACTAAATTACTTTTCCATACCCCAATGGCCGGAATAGTACTAAACTAATTATATTTTTCTTTTCTCTTTCCTTTTAGGTTCTAGAGAGAGAGATGCTTGCTTTTACACTTATTTTTCTTTTTAGAAGTATGGGTCTTCTTACAAGCCCAAACTGCACATCATACTGCAGATAAGAACCAGTGACCTAAACAGCTTGTTGAGGCAGAATACCTCACAAGCCCACATGATCTAATTGCATCCTGTGGAATTCACACTAAAGTCCTAAAAGACATGTTCATCATCCAGAAGGGTAGGGAGGCCCTACTGAATGTTATGATCATTGCTTCAGATCAGTCCTAGCAACTAGACTTGATCTGGACCCCTGTATATATTTTATTGATAATCAGGAATTTTGCATCAAAAATTTATATGGCAATAAAAGCCATTAGTCCTTAATGTTCAGGCAGTCTCTGCCTGAGCAGCGCCCCACAAACTGAGGTGGAGCAGAACAGCCATCTCGCCACCCTCCGCACACCGGGACTTCACACAGCTCCTGACTGCCTGCCTGGTCCCCTTGCCCAGACTGCAACACAGGCAGTCTCCACCTGAGCAGCACCCCACAAACTGTGGTGGAGCAGAATGGCCATCTCGCTGCCCGCCACACACTGGGACTTCACACAGCTCCTGACCACCTGCCTGGTCCCCTTGCCCTGACTGCAACACAGGCAGTCTCCGCCTGAGTGGTGCCCCACAAACTGTGGTGGAGCAGAACAGACATCTCACCGGCCACTATCCGCCACACACCGGGACTTCACACAACTCCTGACCGCCTGCTTGGTCCCCCTTGCTTGGACTGCAACACAAGTACATGCTGCTTCCACTAGCTTCTCTCATTCTCCACTGGGGCTTTTCCAATTAGTGCGACTCCTCCGTGCTGATTGCTGATTGGTCTGCTGGCCATGTACTGCCTTGCTGATTGGTGTGCTTTTCTCTTTGGCTTTCTGGATTGTGGATTGAGACTGCAGCACCTTTTTTCAGCCGTTTCAAACCTGATCTGAATGCTCTTA
Organism: Neoceratodus forsteri; assembly: GCA_016271365.2. Lineage (NCBI taxonomy): Eukaryota > Metazoa > Chordata > Ceratodontiformes > Ceratodontidae > Neoceratodus > Neoceratodus forsteri. The sequence continues at coordinate 830,464,477 of CM057452.1, forward strand.
GCTGCATTTGCCTTTTTACTACGTAGGGTTTTTGATGTAATTGCTATGTATTTAAGGGTATAAGTGGCTGTTCTGTTACATTACTAGCCTGATTTTTGTCTGCTGAATTTTACTTGTAGAAGTGCTGTAATTGCTTGAAAATGTTATCCTTTCTCACTCTATCTCCTTGTTGCCAACCCTACCTGCCTGCAACTTTCCCTAACCTGCCTGCTCCTGAATCTCTCTAAACTCATATGCATTTCTGTTTCTCAAGACCTTTTCCAATCTGCAAAGTCTAACTGCTTTCTCTACACCCCTCTTGACCTCTGACCCCGTGCTGCAAATTACCTAGCTCCTTTCATTTGTATCTAGGACCACACTCCCAGCTATCTTAACTACTGTCCTTTTGTTCTAACCAAGTTCACCTCCACCCCCTGCTGACAGTCTGCTGGTGGCCCCCCCGCCCCATGATTCCCAGGTCTCTATGATTACAGCTCCTCAACTGATAATGTTTTCTGTCTCCTTTTCTCCTCAGGTAGTCTATGCCTGAATGGTGCCCCACAAACTGAGGTGGAGCAGAACAGTCGTCTCGCCACCCGCCACACACCGGGACTTCACACAGCTCCTGACAGCCTGCCTGGTCCCCTTGCTCAGACTGCAACACAGGTGCATGCCACTTCCACTAGCTTCTCTCATTCTCCACTGGGGCTTTTCCGATTGGTGTGGCTTCTCCATGCTGATCGCTGATTGGTCCACTGGCCGTGCGCTGCCTTGCTGATTGGTGCGCCTTTCCCTTCGACTTTCTGGATTGAGACTACAACACCTTTTATCAGTCGTTTCAAACCTGATCTGAATGCTCTTAGCTGCCTTTGCCTTTTTACTACACAGGTTTTTTCTCAACCCCCACCCCTCCCAGGCCTCTATTAAATACGCCATAACTCCTCTCTCTCCCCCCTCTTCTCATTGGCTTTACTAATCTGGCCTGATCCGAAATTAAACTCAGAGGTGGAAAGTGATCCCAAGCTTCTATTTTGTACTACCCCTTCTGGTCTGATCAAATTACTTGCTGCCTAAGCTCCCAGTATTACTTAGACTGCTTGCCTTGCCTGTTTTTCCTTCCACAAGTTTTTTTCTTTCTGTCTTTATTCCTGATAGCCTAGTGTGACTGCCATCTCGCCTACTACTCTGCATGATTCCCCACTACCTAGTTGCATCTTAGGTGAATCACTCTTTGTGAAGTTTGGCCAGACCCCCTACTAAGCATACAATTTTGCACAGCCTCTCAACCTCATTGGGACCTTGAGCTGTTAGTCACAGCCCCACAATCAGTGGTGTAAGTGGTGAACAAGAAGTACAGGAACTCAAACACTGGCACAAATGAAAAGCTTAATTAAGATCCTAGCTCTGAAGGATAACTCTAGGGACTTGAGGGTTCATTGAACCTTTTTCTGCTGTCGACATCTATGTTTCTATATTTCTTTCATTCCAGACACATCCGTATAGATACTGGTACACCCAATCAGAGATGTCAAAGCATTTCTAAAACAAATTAAATTGTTCTGCAAATCAAATTGTGTAATGGAATCCACTGATCTCAGGTCATAGACCAAAAAATTGTCATAATGTTACTGCTGTAAGAATTTTATTTCAGATATCAGTAGGAAGAAGCACCGGAACTCTGTTCCTGCTGCAAAAAAGGTACAGGAACTGAGTGCCTGTGTGTTCCTGCTCACTTTCATCACTGCCCACAACAATACTATTAAAAATGACCCCACTGATGTTACTGTATCTTATGATCACACCACCACTACTCCTCTTGTCCATGCCTACAGAACTCCAAAATAAAGCAACCCCTCCCTACTTTGCATACCAGGATTACTATTACTCTAATCTCCTGATACTTCCTGCCCCCTGCTTTGACCCTTCCCCAGTGCTACTAAATAGGATCTGGATACACTTGGTTGCCCATGTACATAAGAAATGCCACCTGCACCTACATGCCGGTGGTTCTTTCATGTGCTGCAAGCTCTGGTACTTTCTCCTACTTGCTATCCTGCTCTCAGGCGATGTTCAATTAAATCCAGGACCAACCAGTGTTCTACCTGACACTATTATCAATGCCAAAGATCTTATCATAGCACATCACAACATCAGCAGCCTTGTTTACAATCTTACTGAGCTTGAATCCTGGACCACCCTATACAAGCTTGATATTATATGCCTGACCAAGACATGGCTATAACCTTCCATACCTGATTCTCTATGTCCCCTTTCCCACTATAACCTTCTGAGACTTGACAGAGCTGCACCCAAAAGAGGGGGTGGAACAGCTGTCTACTTTAGAGATCACCTTGATGTCTCTGCAGTAAAAACATCTGCCCTATGCCACTGTGAGGCACTTCATGCCTGCCCACTCTTGGTACTAAAAAACTTCACATCGTGTGTGTCTACAATCCCCCAACAAATGGGCAAGAAGGGCTAGATGAGTTACTGGAACAAATTGCATGCCTTGTCAGAAGAAACAAGGTCCTTATGCTTGGGGACCTAAACAGAAACTGGCTGGGCAGTAACCAAACACAGTAATGACCAAGTTGCAGAGTTATAACCTGCACCAGCTTATAGGTGAACCTAACAGAAATGCCCTTCGCTCCAACACGCTACTAGAATGGATGATGACCAATCACCCTGAAAATGTAATTGCCTCTGGAGTACTACCAGGTGCCATCACTGATCACTCCCCAATATATTGTATCTGGGGAAAAAGCAGGCCTACCCAGATGGGACCTCGCTTCATTACCTTCCACAACTATGCAAATTTTGACTCTCAGCTTTTCTTGAACGACATTACCTCTACCGACTGATCCCCATTCACTTATCCAATGATGCTCAGACCGCCCTGGACCTGCTCTTAAAACACTTCCTAGTGCTCCAGGATAAGCACTGCAAACTCGTAACCCGTAGGGTAAAAAATAGGCAAACGCGATGGTTGAAAGCTGACCTACTAGCTAAACTTTAGCTAAGGGACAAAAGCTGGCTCCGTTATAAAAACTCAAGGCTAGCCTCTGACCTCAGTAACTACAGGGCTCTGCGAAATGCCTGCAAAAAGGACATCAAAAAAGCCAAGAGCTCGTACTGCAAAGACCTACTGGCCAACTGCTATGGTGACCCTAAAAAGTTCTGGTCACATATTCAATTCTTTCTTTGTTCTAATATGGCATCCACCCCTAATGACATGTCATTTGATGGGGTACACTGTAATAATCCCAGAACCATTGCTAACTTTTTCAACTATCTCGGACTTAATCAACTACACCTCCTCTTTCTCTGCCCAACCAAGTGTATCTGCCCGACCTATTGCAAATGGTCCTAAATTCTTTTTCAAAGCAGTCACAAAATGTGAAGTGTTTAGATTGCTAAACTGTATCTTGGACTGCGCAGCAGCCAGCTTGTACAATCTAGAGCCCAGACTCCTTAAGAGTGTAGCCTCTTTCATCCCTGCTCCCTTAGCCAGGATTTTCATGGTCTCCCTATGCCAGGGCTACATCCCTGACATATGGAAAACAGCTAGGTTTACTCCGTTCTTTAAAAAAGGAGATCGTAAAGACCCCTCAAACTATAGACCCATTGCCATCCTATCTGTCCTAAATAAAATTCTTGAGAAACGTGTAACTGCCCAGACAATTGACTTCTTACAGAAGCATGATCTACTCACCACTGCCCAACATGGTTTTCGCAAAGGCCATAGCACCACTACTGCCCTCCTCAAATTCACATCAGATACTCAAGTGGCTATGGACTCTGGCCTCCTCAGCGGTGCAGTTTTCATTGACATGACTAAGGCGTTTGACCTAGTTGATCACTCCATCCTTCTAGCCACCCTGGGATCACTAGGTTTCTCAACTAATGTCATTATTAGATGGTTTGGAAACTACCTAGCTGATAGGTCTCAGATTGTGAAATACAACTCTACCCTCTCAGACAAAACCACCATACATATCAGGGTGCCTCAAGGCTCCATCTTTGGGCCCTTACTTTTCTCTTTTTTCATAAATAACATTTCCACTGACTTCCACAGGACAGCCTCCCTGCTATATGCCAATGACATTGTGCTGTATGCTAGTGCTAAAAGCATTGACGACATAAACAAACTACTCTCTCTTGACTTCCAGCTAATATAAAAGTGGCTATTTACTCACAAACCTGTACTAAACGAGTCTAAAACCCAAGCTATGCTCTTTGGATCAACTGTGAAGCTCAAGCATGCCCATCCAAAATTCAAAGTCACCTTCTTAAATGGCTCAGTAGTTGGGGTAGTAACCTTGTTTAAATATCTGAGCGTCACCCTTGATCCATCACTAAATTTCGACTTACACATCAATCTGACTTACAAACTGGCACATGCCAAACTTGGAATAGCCTACCAAACCAGTTATATGCTCACTTCCTCAGCAAGGCTTGCCATTGCCTGTGGCATACTCCTACCATCACTTACCTATGGTACTGCAACATATGTCTCTGCATGCAAATCGATCCTTAGGAAATGGGATGTTACATATAACAACATCAGTTGCTATGCCTCTTCCTCACATTGGGTGAAACACCACTGTCTCCTCTATTCCGACCTGGGATGGCTTCCTCCCACTGAACTAAGGCTACATGCTTATGGCTTTATCATTGACAATATGGTCCATCTACAAATCCCTAAATCCCTGGCAGGCCTTTTCCAAAACCAGACTCTGTGCTATGGATTGCGTTCCGCTGACCAGGCCCCTGTTTTCATCCCCAGACACTGCACCACTAAAGGTGCTGGTGCTTTCGCCTGCCATGCCCCCAAATACTGGAATTCCCTTCCACTAACCTTATGCCAATCAACATCCCATGTGTCTTTTAAAAAAGGACTATGTACTTATCTTGAAACTTCCCACAAATGCTCCTGTTTCAAACCCCCTTGCTCTTTTCATCCCAGCCTTACCTCTCCTTTCTTATCTGCCCCGCTATACGCAATGCACTTCTCCTTTACCTCCCCTTCCAGGTCTCCTACTTCTATCACTTACTAATATCCTTCCCCTAAGTTAACTTTTCAATCCCTTATTAGTACTGAAAATGTTATTATGTCATGTTTTTTCTTCCTCAAAGCAAACTGTGGTGTAATTTAATTATTGTACAGCTCCATGTTTTTGTTTTCTTTTTTCTGTTTTTCCACACTGTTACTGTAACCTCCTTGTTTTTAGCAAATTTTTTTCAACCTGCTTGTAAACTGCTGTAATGATTTTTGCTGTACTTGTATTGGAATGTCATCCCTGTATTGTTGTTTTGTATCCTCCCGGGTTGTGCCTGAAAATAGTCATTGCTATGGCTAGTGCACGTAACCGGTTAACCAAAACTGAATAAAAAATAAGTAAAAAGGTTTTTCCCTATGATGCCCCTTAATTTGTGACACCTAATACTGAGTGCCAAAAACAGGACCCTGGCCCACCTAGTGGTCTAATAGCCATTTCCCAACCAGGTACCCTGGTTAATAATGTGCAGCTCTTGAACAACCCAGTGATTTTAAATCGTATCCTTTAAAACTTGAAATGATTTGTTATATGCTTCACAACAAACATTGTCCACCTTTTTTATTTATTAATGATGTGATTGGATACCCTGGCAGCATACCGGGTACTCATTAATGACCCCCTATACAGGGACTGATAGCACCACACACACATACACACACACACAGGATTTTCACATCCTGACCGCTAGTGGTGCATCTTATAATAGTAAACCTACCCAAACGACCTAGGCATTTTGTTTTTGTTTATTTTATTTAAAAAAAAATAGGTTTAGACTCAGGCTTATTTGCCTCTGACATATCTATTTAAAATAGGACTGATATAGCCATTATTCAAGCACATATATTAAAGGTTCATGACAGTATGAAATATAATATCATACCTCCTCTGTTGCATGGTACACATGGTCTTGCTCATGAAAAGCGATTTACATTTACAATATTGAGGATATTGTGAAGGGATTTGACCTGACAAAGGTTAATATTAGTGAATTAATTTCTGCTCACATTAAGGAAGCAGATGAGCATCACATAGCTAGGGAAGTCCTTTACACTGCCTATGGCTATTATGGTCTTACAACCCTTTGGTTATCTCTTCCAGGATCTGGAATTAAGACATATCCCTGATCTCATACATGACAGACGTATGGGTCCATGGTATTGCCCCATTATGCACTTCTATTACATGGGTTAACAAATCTTTATTTGAATCTAGCACTGTTCCTTTGCCAATGGCAAGAAACCTTGGGTATGTCACCTCACCACACACACCAGTATTGCTCCATGTTTTGAAACTTATCCCTGCACAATCCTGCAAGCCATGTTTGTGACTCTAACAGTGTCATTGCCATATTTTGATCCGGCAACATCCATCTCTGATCATCTGGCAACCATCCATTCTATTGGTTATCTTGATGGGAACTTTTATCTCAAAAGGTTGAAACTACCTCCTTTGCTTGTTTACCATGAGGTCTTGGAATTGTGACTGACTCCGAACTTTGACTGTCATACCTGAAAGGATCGCCACCTTTTATGCAGATGTGACATCTTCCAACTTGTCTTACTAACTTGTGAATACTGGCCTAATAACTGAAATTAGGCTTCCTCTTATGAACTCTCAAATAAACTGTATTCGGTCCAGTCAATTCAGATTCTACAATCAAGCTCATAGTTATACATACTATGAAGCAAGCCTGGGGTGGGGGCAGTCCCCTAAACTTCAGCAAGAAGACTCTTCTTCATTTGATCTACAAGCAAGACATCCATTTTCTTCACTGCTTGTTTTCCATGCCTGGCTGGCACCTCTTACAAACTGAGTACTGTCATAAACGTTTATGCTTTGTGCAGCCGTGTGATCATCTTCCACTGAACAGTGTTGCTATTCCATTGTAAAACTCAATGTGCAATCTAATGCACCCCCTGCTGAGGCCTCTGAAAATACTGCAGCCTCCTGAACATTTGAATCTACATTTGGGAAATCTGAATCCATCTAATTTGAACTATGAATCCTTCATCTAACACTTGAAGAAACTCCGGATTTATCCCTGGAACCGTTCTTAGTTTATGGCTTGTGAACAATGACATTTCATGTCTTTTTCAACTTACCAACTGAAAAATGTCATCCTTCAAGGTAGTATCGTCTACTGATGTGGAACATTGTGTGGTGACCAGCTATACAGTCTTCTGATATGGACTAAAGTTATGTAAAGCGAACTTTTCTAACTTCTTTTTTTACTCCCTAAACAGGTAATAGGTTATACAGAATCACACCTGTTCCCATCCCGGAACCAGATACCATTAAGTCTAGTCTTAAGTATCTTGATGCTCTAGCTCAATTTTTACTTATTTTTAATATCCATACAGGCAACTTAAGTTTGTCTCCCCAATCTCTTCCCAATAGGACAGATACACACCTGATACATATCAGTAATGACATTGTTTTGATATTGGAAAACCCCATTGTGCAGTTTCATTCCAAACTTTTATAGTAATACAAGGTTTACCATCATTTTCCCTTATAATTATATTTTGTTGTTTAAGGAAAACCCTGAAACACCACCGTGACCAGTTAAACTTCTTCTATCAGGTTCATGCCTTGGGTCTGTAGATGAATGGTGCCTAACCAACCACTTTTTGCTGTGTTGACACTTTTGCAATTAGGGCAACAAAGAAGGGATTGTTGTGCCTGGGTTATGCCCCCTACCATCCCACATACACCTTACACTGTATTCCTGGTCTATTACATTGTGATACTGCTATTTTGCATTAACATGTAGATTTAGGCACCCATCATATAAGCATGAGTGCCAGGAATGTGCTTTGCTGCTAATATATGCTAATGTTTACAACCTTTATAGGATTACAGTACCTCACTATAATGCATTATGTTTGTCTTTTACATATATTCCATATATAATCTACCTAATTACTGATATGATGACTCTTAGGAATTATCAGTGATTACTTTATACACTATGGCCGGGATTTTCAAAGGGGTTGCGCATGGTGCAACAGAGTTGTGTGGGTGCAACCCCGCGTTGTGCCCTGGTGGGATACTGAAAGGGCAGCAAGGCACAATGCAAATCTCAATGCACCGGGGTGCAATGTAATTGCAAGCAGTGCAGATGCAGGGGGCATGTCCATGCATATGCAGCATATCACGATATTCAGCCTAGGATGTGTGGCACATATGGTGGTGCAACCCTGCAGTGCACCACATAGGGGGGCTCAAAGTTGAGCCTGTGAGGAGTGGGAACAATTCCCAGCCACCCACAGGTGAGCCACTGTATTGCAGGGCACAACACAGCAGCTGCCAGCTGTGAGTGGCCTCCCGCACACCCAGAACACTGTCCACAAGAACACACATATCCCTGGTAGTCCAGTGAACCCCCCTCCTGAGTCGCCAATGCCCAATAACTGTAATGTTCAACTTTCCTTGGTAGTCTAGTGGTACAACCCCCCGCCCATTGCTGCGATTGCGGTACAGTGCCATAACATATTTCCGTGGTGATCCAGTGGCACCCCCACCCTCCACCACACACCCCTGCCCACCCTGCTCCCCCCATCATTGGAAGGCAGCTGCAGCCTGCCCGCGCCACCACCTGGCTGCCCACCAAATGACAGATACAGTATGGGCTTGCAGGGCATACTGTACTAGACAGTCCCAAATATGTAAATGACTTAATTCACATATTTGGGACTGTCTAGTACAGTATGCCCTCAAGCCAATACTGTATCTGTCATTCGGCAGGCAACCGAGTGGTATGCAGGCGGGTTGCAGCCACCCGCCGATGACAGGGGGGAGCAGGGTGGGCAAGGGGTACTGTGTGGGTGGGAAGGGTGAGGGGTGCCACTGGATCACCAGGGAATCATGATATGGTGCTGTACCGCAATCACAGCAATGGGTGGGGGATGCCACTAGACTACTAGGGACTTATATAAAATGGTCTTATTCCGGCGATCAGGGACACAGGAGAGAGGGAGGGGGGCCAGTAGACTACCAGGGACTGTCTATCATTAAATTCCAGAGGAATCGGGAGGGGGGCTAGTTGACTACCAGGGCTATCTTTAATTACTTAAACCACGCTATCGCGGCTATGGGGCAGGGAATGCCCCGGGATCCCCACAGCACATGTTATGCTGTGCAGGGCACCAGGCACAAGTCACCAGCCTACTCTGCACAAGGCATGAAAATGGGGCCATAATGACACGCAAATGGCCACATTTGTGCCTTGCATATTTTATGGCTTCATTTGCATGACCCCTGCTGAATAATGTGGGTGATGTGCCTAGTGCAACTGCACATGCACTGGCGCATCCCTCTGCTTCCTAACTGTGGCTTGCGCTGGCACAGTGCCACTGTGCCAGGTGCAGTATGTGCACCGATACTGCCATATTCAACAAAGCTGCACCATGGCACATCACCTGGTCCTGGTCCCGGCGCATCCCAGTTGTGCTGCACAAAGGCTTGCGCCCCTGCTGGGCACAGTCTGAATATCTGGCCCTATATATATATATATATATATATATATATATATATATATATCTCATATAATCATATGTAGTAGAACCTGTCAGTACTTCTCTTTGTCTAAGCAAGCTGAGCAGGGCAGAGTGGTAGATGTAGCCTATCTGGGCTTTAAGAAGACCTTCAACACAGTCCCACACAGGACACTAATCCACAAGCTGGCAAATCTGGGGGTGGGGACTGAGGTGGTCAGTGGGTTAGAAACTGGTTAGTAACAGAACACAAAGAGTGGTGGTAAATGCAGTTAGCTTACAGGATGGATGGGTAACAAGCAGCGTAACCCCGTGCTGGGACCAGTGCTCTTCAATGTCTTCATAAGCGATATTGCAGAAGGTCTAGAAGGGAGGGTTAGCCTGTTTGTGGATGAAACAAAGCTATGTAACAGGGTAGATACACAGGAAGGTATAGAAAAAATGAGGAGAGGTCTGAATAGGCTAGAAAAGTGGTTCAAGGAAAGGCACTTGGGTTTCAGTGCAAAAAGTGCAAGATTATGCATCTAGGGAGAGGGAATCCTAGGGTTAAGTATGAACTAGATGGGGTAACGCTGGAGGCCACCACAGAGAAAAGGTGGTCAGTGGGTTAGAAACTGGTTGAGTAACAGAACACAAAGAGTGGTGGTAAATGCAGTTAGCTTACAGGATGGATGGGTAACAAGCAGCGTAACCCCTTGCTGGGACCAGTGCTCTTCAATGTCTTCATAAGCGATATTGCAGAAGGTCTAGAAGGAAGGGTTAGCCTGTTTGTGGATGATACAAAGCTATGTAACAGGGTAGATACACAGGAAGGTATAGAAAAAATGAGGAGAGATCTGAATAGGCTAGAAAAGTGGTTCAAGGAAAGGCACTTGGGTTTCAGTGCAAAAAGTGCAAGATTATGCATCTAGGGAGAGGGAATCCTAGGATTAAGTATGAACTAGATAGGGTAATGCTGGAGGCCACCACAGAGAAAAGGGATGTAGGGGCAGTCATAGAAGACAGCTTCAAAGCTATATTTCAGACTTCTGTGTCCAGATCCTGGAATGAGTTGCCTAATGATTTAAAATGTATTTCTTCTTATTGCACATTTCAAAATGCCTTGAAAAAGTATTTACGCCATACCTGTGTTTGTTTTAAAGAATAATCTTTATTGGGGGTAATGAGTTGTATGCTACAGAAATTTTATGTTTAATGTTTGTATGCTTGTCTTGTTTTTATATGTTTTGTACAGGAGATTGTTGCAAAATAGGGTTATACCCTAACAATTTAAATTACCTGTATAAAAATAAAATGTTATTCAAAGTGGCTACACAGTGTGACAAAGCAGTCGGAAAGGCTAACAGAATATGATGGTGCATAGGGAGGGGTATAACAAGTAGAAGGAGGGAAGTGGTGGTACCATTGGACAATTCCCTAGTAATACCTCATCTGGAGTACTGTGTTCAGTTCTGAAAGCCCCATCTCCAAAAATACATAGGATGGAGAAAGTACAGAGGAGGGCAATAAAAATGGCATCCAGGATGCAGCATAAGTCATATGAGTAGAAACTCAGAGCTCTCAATATGTACTCCATGGAGGAAAGGAGAGAGAGGGGGACATGATGGAGACCTTCAAGTATCTAAAGGGGATCAGCAGGGTACCAGAGGGGAGCATCTTTCACATGAAGAGAAATAGCAGAACAAGGGGGCACAGCATGAGACTAAAAGGGGAAAAATGTAGGGGATCTTGAGGAAATGCTACTTCACTGAAAAGGTGGTGGAGAGATAGAACAGTCTCCCCCAGGAAGTGGTGTTGGTGGCTACAGTTCAGAGATTCAAGAATGCGTGGGATAGACAAATGGAAATTATCAAGCTAGGGTGAAAGGGACCTTAAGAATTAGAAAGAGGAATAGGGAACACTGGATGGGTCAGAAGGCCCTTATCTGCCGACAACATCTTGTATCTATATATTTTTGTATGGGTCTTTTTCTTTCTTTAGTTTTTATGCCCCCAATTCTCTGGGCCAGTCCTCTGGCTAAAAGCCACCAGGACATCCTCAGTCCCCCTCCTAACCAACCTCAGCCTGCCCCCACGGAGCCTCGGTTTATCCTACAGGAAGGGGAAGGGGTGGTGGCTGGCTACACCCACGGTCACACACATTGTCGGGCAGCTTGACGGTGGCAGTGAGAACCACCCCTGATTTACCGGGGTCCTGCCAGAAGCCAGCACCTGGGTCAAACTTTTTTTTGTTCCTGGTGCCCACAATCCTCTGGCAATGTCAACACATACATGGGGAGAACAATGAGGCAAGCGTGGGTCCCCCAGCCAATGTCACCCCCTCCCTTATTAGGCATTCTCAGCTGCATCACCACCTGTGGTCATCCCGGTGACAGTATTGCAGTGGGAATGGCAACCCTCACTCCCTGGAGAAGGACTGCAATCCATGGGATGCTAGATCCATCTCTCCCCCCCCCCCAAGCTGGCCCTCCAACAGCCTAGGCTCATTCCCAAACCTGGGTGATCAGTGTTGCAGGGCGTAGCTCTACTGCTGCACTGGTGAACCAGCCCCTTTGTATGGGTCTTAAAGGTTTCTTTTTCTACTAAGTATGTGTTTTTTCTGTGCTACCTTTGTCCACCAACTAATCTGATAAATGAGGACTGAGTTATTTTCAACAAGAATCGTGCAGCCGATAAGTATTCCTGAACTGATTAGTGTACCTTGTGCGTTAGACTGATGTACTAATCAGTTTTGGCAACTGAGCCAGGCTTATCTGATACATGATTGTTATTTTAAATAGAATATTTGAATTGTTGTCCTTGGGAAATCTGTTTTGATTTGAAAAGGAGCACCTCGGCCACACGTTGCTGCTGCTTACAAATCTTCATCGTAGTTCTGAAAATCCCCTCAGTCTCAAAAGGCACCTTTACTGTAGTTGTGCATTTAGAGTAAAAGTCAGCCAATTAAGTAATTTAAATAATCCAGTCTCAGTCAACTTTCTTTGCCCAGCCTAACTTCTGTCATCGTGATTTCAACATCTACCTTTACCACTGGATTCCTGTCAGTGATTAGCTGTTTCTAAGTTCACTCATGGGGGGGGCATACCTCTCAACTGTCCCTGATTTTCAGGGACGTCCCTGATTTTGCCTCAAAATTTTACTCTGTCCCTCCTAAAAATTGTGTTTTCATGACCAAATTGTGGGGGTTATAAGCACAAACTAATGTCAAACATTAAAGTTACAGACTTGTTCTTCTTTAGAAAATGCATTTACACTAAATCCTTTATTCTACCAGCTTCCTAAGTGGATATCTTCAATTTTGAAGAAGTGTCCCTGATTTTGGTCCTTTGTCCCTGATTTTTTTAAGCCTTGTCCCTGATTTATGAGGCAGGAGGTTGAGAGGTATGGGGGGGTGTGTCATTGGGGAGAAACAGCTGATTGCTCTGGCCCAATACTTGCTGAGCCACGTCAAGGTGTGTGCAGACCAAGTTTGTTTTCTATTACTGATCTCACCAAAACCTGGGCTTTAGCACACAAACAAAAAAACAACTAAGACTTGGGCTTCACTGTGCATACAGAGAACAACTATTGGGTCTTCTGTCCCTATTTAGTTATCCACCACTCCTCCTGCTCCAAAATGGAGCTTCCAACTGTGCTTCACGCAACAAACCCTGCAGACAGAACAATTCTTATTTCTCAGCACATCTCCTCAGTCAAGATTTTTTTAAATTATGTCTCTGAATGCTGAGCACACTCTATTTTAACTTCAGCCAGATGAATTGCCTCGAACAGCATCCTGGGACCCAACTCTGAGGTTCTAGCAGTTTAACAATGTGATTTACCTCAAATTTATGAGTGATTTTCTTCCCCATATTATTGCTGTGTACACTGGCTGATCTCCTGCTGCCTCTGCCTGCTTGCTCAATGCAGCACCTCTGACAGGCTACTCCCACACTCTCCCTAACATGTGAAACCATGCCACCAATCCAATAAGAATGTCTGTTACCTTCCAGAGGAGAGGGAAGAGGGAAGGCACATGAAAGGCATGAATACTGAGTGCTATGTGTGTATTTGAAGCTCTGGGTCCGGACAGCCAGTCAGCTCACATGAAGTCTTCTTACGCCCTGCAATAGCAAATGAGGAAGGAGTGGGAGGGCAGTCTCCCAAAAAAAAAATGAACTCCAGCCAAACAGAATTCCATGCACAAGAAAGAGGGGAGCATAAACAAGGTCATACAGAATAAATAGTTCCTGCATTTCAATAGGTATACTTGATATGCTAATCAACAAAGTGGGAATCATAAATGTCCTTTTCAGAAGTGTAATTTGGCCCTGTACACACCTTAGCTGGAGCCCTGGTCTCAACCCTGGTAAGGCAGAGGTCATAATTATGGAGCCAGGTAGGCAGAGCCCAGCAATGACAGGTGGTATGGCATGTCTTCCTTCATTGGGCAGTCAATTACTCAGAGCTGTAGATGCAGTTAAGAATCATGGGGTCATTTTGCACTGCAGGTTGACACTTGATCAACAGATGTCAGCTGTGGTCCAAGCTGACTTTTATCATCTGCATAACATCACCAAGATCAAACCAAATCTAGCCCCTACAGATCTGGCTACAGCTGTTCATGCCTTTATTACCTCCAGGCTTGACTATTGTAATGCTTTGTACTTAGGGTTATCTAGAGGTTTGTTATGATGTCAGCAGCTGTCTAGAATGCTGCAACTTGGTTGATTGTGGGCTTCTCTCAGAGGAACCATATCACACCAGTTTTCCATGCACTGCACTGGCTGACTATATGGTGGTGCATCATCTTCAAGATATGCTTGATAACATTCAAGGCCCTACACAGTCTGGGACTAGACTACTTGAAAGACTTCCAGATTCCTTATCACCCAACTTGCCCCCCTCCACTCTTCCACTGCATGTTTGATCAGCTCACATGGTGGAGGCCTTCAAGACCCTTGAAAACTTATTTTTTTTCACGGAAGCTTTCCAAGACCATTCTCAGATAATCTTTATTTGTATGTTTTGTATTTTGTACCTGTTTTGTTCATACGCTGATGTACTGTTATACTGTGATTGTGAAGTCCCTTCAGTCTTTGAGAAAGGGTGCTTAATAAATAAATTTACCTTGCCCTGTCTTGCCTTAGGTTTACCCATGTTGATGCACAAGAGGTGTGGTCACCATAAATAAGAGCTTCTGAAAAATATCGGCAGCCGGAAGTGCAGTAGTATATTGTGCCACCATACACTTACAGTGCAGCACGCACCCCCTCTGTTGTGAGTGGTGAAGCCCCCCCCACCCCTCATAAAATAAATTTAATCACCTCCATGTCTGGACAAAATGTGTGCAGAGAAGAAATAGGTGGAACAGGCACACATGTGGAGTCACACATAATGCAGACGTTGTGACATCCCAAATGTGATGATGACCCACAAATAGGTTACTTCGCCCACATTATGGCGCTTTAATGACAGTGCCACGCTAACAGCACTCCTTGCCTTATACCCTAATTTTAAAGAGAGTACAATAAGTTAGATATCCTATGTCAAACTGCAGGTAACAGTGAATGCTGATTTTCATTTCTCAGCAAATTCATCTGAAACAAAGACAAGATAACTGGGCCACTAATGATTTCAGGGGGATTTGAAACTACTGGACTCTAAATAATCCTGATTAAAATGTTTCATATATTCGCAGATCTTATTTAGCTCATACATTTTTGGCATAGCAGCCTTCCTTTTTTTTCATTTTAATTTATGCTCCTTCTGCTTCTGGTAGCTCCTCCCCCATGACCCCATGCTCCGTCACCAACTGTACCCATAGCACCTTACTATTTATCAAGCTATTGGGTGAGTGGGTCCTGGTAGACATTGTGACCACTAAGTCAACAAGATCATACTGCCACCAAATGCTTTTTCCTCCATGTTTCTTCTCTTGCTTTGCTTGGGCCAATATACATACTGTACAATGACATGCATGCACAACATAAAGACGCTGCATGCCTCAGCACCTGTGTCCTGGTCAATGAACATGGGCAGCTACTTTCTGTTGCCACGTAGTCTCGGCTGGGTGGTAGTCAAGCTGTGGCACATACAGTCTCCCTCCCAAAGGAAGAAAGCAGCCTCTGGATGCTCCATCCTCCTTCCACAGCTGATACCCAAGTGACCCTGGTCCATTTCTGAACCTGGGTTGCCAGCATTGTGGGAGGTATGGTGTTACAGCAGCTCAGCCCTCTGCATCACTGGGCTGGCTAGCCCCTCCTTTTTATGTTTGCTTACATTCATGTGCAAGAAACAGTGCCACCATACCACTTTTGATAGGTGTGCCACTCAGCTTCCAATGCCCTGCTCCCTTTTGCAGGCGCTGTCTCACCGCACCAATACATGTCGGAGCTGTCTATGACAGCAGTTCAGATTCAGTGACGTACAGCTGAAAGTTAGAAACCACTGCAATCAGCGGTGGTAACGTGTAGGCAATTTGCATACTGTCTTTGGCAGTATGCAGATTGCCTGCACGTCACACTGCATCTGAGCTGTCATAGACAGTTCTCCCCCCCACACCCCGAACACCTACGTAGCACGCTGGGAGCCCAACCCAGCATGCTCATGCACTCCCCCCACTCGCGACACCATATGGCCGATGGGGGTGTTCAATCTCCTCAGCTCCGTGCCCCAAACAGATTTCCAGGTGCCACGCTGGGAGCCCACCCCAGCGTGACAAAATCCCTATGCCGGCGGGGTGCCCAATCCCGTCCAGCTGCACTGAATCCCCAAGCAAAAAACCCTGACTTCCGGTTGCCGCACTGGAAATCCACCCCAGTGTGGAAAAATGTCCGTATGGCGGCCAGGGGTGCGAATCCCCGTCGGCTCCACTACCACAAAAAAATAAATGTCCAGCTGCCATGCTGGAGCTCACCCAACATGGCAAAAGTCACACATCATCTTCTATTTAAAAAAAGACACCTATAAGAAAAAAACAGTCCCTTGATGACTGTTTTGCCCTTCCCCCAACCCACGCCCACCCTCTGTGCACCCACCTCCCCCCCAAGCTACCTCCGGAGCCCAGCACAATGCTCTTCAGTGGATAAGGAACACGTCTGCACTCTTCAAAGCCGACTGCAAACCGAAGCAATGCCGGTAAGCTGTAGAATGGCATAAATGTTTTTTTTTTCAACTTTGGTGCATATCTCAGCCATTTTGGGGAATTTTTTCACCAAATTTTCAACATGGGGTTCTTGGGACCCCACCTCATGAAATCAGTCACTGTCATTTTGTTATTCAGTCCTGAAAGGTGATTTCGCTGTCACTGCGCGGAACCACCTTTCGGGACCGAGTAATGAAACAACAGTGTCACAGTTCATGAGGTAGACTCCCAAAACCCTATGTTGAAATTTTGGTGGAAAAATTCTCCAAAATGACTGTTTTATGAGAGTGCATTGTGCAGTTCCTATGCACACACGTAACTTCGCAAATTTCTAATATTTTCACTCCAGATTTTCAACATTGCCATTTTACCAGCTCTACATGTCCTTTGTGCCCGAATAGGATAGTGTGATTTCGGTCTTTAACAAGTGCCTTAATGAAATCCAAGACTGGATGAGTGCTAACTGGTTGAAACTAAATCCGGATAAGACTGAGGTGTTGGTGGTGGTTCCAGGTTAGCGGGTAGAGAGGTTAACTCCTGGCCAATCATCTGGCCTTGAGCTAGGTGGTAACCAGTTGAGACCCTCAACTGGTGCGGAATCTGGGCATTGTACTTGACAACAAACTGACATTGAAAGCACAGGTGTCATCAGTTGTCAAGACCTCACTCTATCATCTGAGGAACATCACCAAGACAAAACACCTAGTTCCACCTGAGGACCTGCCTACATTGATTCACGCCTTCGTGTCCTCTCTTCTGGACTACTGCAGTGCCCTGTACCTAGGGTTACCAGGGGTGGACCTCTGTTGCCTGCAGCTGGTGCGGAATGCGGCAGCCAGGTTGTTGATAGGGTTGTCAAGAACTAGCCATGTCACACCTGTACTATGCGAGCTGCACTGGCTGCCGGTGCGATGGAGGATCATCGTCAAGGTCACGTTGCCGACCTATAAGACCCTACATGGATAGGGATTGGGTTACCTGTAAGATGTCTTTCGGCCCTACTGCCCCCCCACCATTCTCTCCATTCTGCCAACGAGGGATTGCTAGAGGTTCCGAGGGTCCATTTGCAGACATGGGGAGCTAGGGCTTTTTCCTTTGTAGCTTCAACCCTTTGGAACACTCTACCTCGTCAGATTAGAGAGTGCCTGTCCGTCGAGGCCTTCAAATCATTCCTGAAGACTTATTTATTTGAAAAGGCCTTTGGGGAACATGGTTAGCTCTGAACTGCTGCATTTATTTTACGCTTATTTTGATCTGTGTGTATATTCTATGGATATTGTTTAAATTTTATGTTTTTATATTGTATTGGCGCTTTGGTTATAGAAAAGCACTTTATAAATAAATCTGACTTGACTTGACTACCACACCTCCTTATGAGCAGTACAGCTGTCATTTTTCACATCTCGCCCAAAATGTGTTTTGGCCCATGTAGCGCACAATGGCGCAGTCAGTGTGAGAAATCAATGTTCGGGACAGATTAAGAAAATCACAGTGACACTGTTCATGAGCAGAAGTCTTAAAATTGCTGTGTTGAAAATTTGGTGACAAAGTCCATAAAATGACTGTGTTACGAGTATGCATTGCATAGCTTCCACACACCCTCATAAGTTCATGAATTTGTAATATTTTCAGTGCAAAGTTTCTACAGTGGCATTTTTCCACACCTCCTTATGAACAGTACAGCTGTCATTTTTCACACCCTGGCTAAAATGTGTTTTCGCACTTCCAGTGCAGAAATGCATGGTTGCTGTGGGAAATCAGTGTTCAGGACAGATTACAAAAAACACAGTGACACTGCTCATGAGCAGAGGTCCCAAAATGCCTGTGTTGACAATCTGCTGTAAACAACCCCCAAACTAATTACAGTTTCTACGCACGCTCGTGACTTCACCAGTTTTTTATATTTTCACTCCAGATTTTCACCATTGCCATTTTTACACCTCCTCATGAACAGTACAGCTGTCATTTTTCACATCTAGTTAGAAATGTGTTTTCGCATCTGTGGTGCCAAATGGCACAGTCGCTATGCAATATCAGCTTTCAGCTAACAAACTGATATTGCCACTGTTCATGAGATGGGGGTCACAAAAAACCTGTGTTGAAAAATTGGAGTGAAAATACCAATGAACATCTGGGGCGTTAGGGTTTCCAGCCAAACGCCCCGCCCTGTAGAGACTGACAGGCATCGGGGTGTGACTTGGGATTGTCGCCTATAATGCTCAAACCATTCCACCCCCACCCACACCCTGCAGCCAGTGACAGGCATCGAGGTGTGCCATGGACTCTTTGGCCCCAAAGTTCATCCCATTCTCCTATACTGCACCCATCTCACCGTATTCCCTTATGGAATGGGGTGAGCATAAGGCTGAAAGACCCCAAGGCACACCATGACACTTTTCGGTGTCTGCAGGGTAGGGTGTGGTGAAATGGATTGGCTGTTATGCCTGACGCCACAAAGACACACCCCAATGCCTGTCAGTCTCTGCTGGGTGGTGGTGGGGTTGGTTTCAGTTCAATACTTCACTGCCATTCCTATTATGCAGCTCTGTAACTCCTACACTACCAATGCCAGCAAGCAAACATTCGGTGTTGACAAATGCTTGTTTAAACTTATTTTTTTTAGAGATCCAAGAACTTGTGGGGTAAGGTCACACTTAAAATTTGACTCAGACAGCCTGATCAAATTATTTCATGTCTGTTTTGCAGTTTCAGTATCAGAAAGAGGATATAACAGGCTTTGCCTGTTTTTTCTTACTGCTACATGAAAGAAGCACTTTATTTTTACTAAGTGGGATTCCTGGTTCAGCTTCCAAGAGATATTGCATCAGTTCCAACAAAGTATTCTGATCATCATATTATTTTCAAAAAAAACCTTAATGAGGATAATCATTTATTTACCAGTTAACTGTAATACTTCAACACGTGTATGATCCACTACAGTCTGGGTTTCTGTGCTGCTTTTGTTTGCTACAGTAGCTGTATTGATTGCTGTATGTAAGCCTCATGTATATGAGCAGTGTGAATGTGTTGCCATACTGGAGTCATTTTATGTGAAATATTTAAAGTGGGTGCTATCACATTCACCCAGAGCTATACTTCTTGGGGCCAGTAACTCCTCTCCATGCTTCTTTGTAAGCAAAAAATATCCAAATACTTGTCTCCCTGTCCATTTGACTTATTCTTTTTAAATTTTTTTTTAATTCCTTTTCTTAGTTTAGGAATTTAGGCAATTGAGCCACAAATAAATTGTAAGTCATATTTTTCTTCCTGCACTGAATGGATGTTGTCACACTGTGGACTAAACGTAAGTACTGGTGCTGTCTGACTGAATATCGGGCCATGTCTGTGCAGCACTACCCCGACATGGACCTGGGCTATATGCAGCCCATAGGGTAGTGCGGGGAACTGCACCCCCAGACCTGATAGCACCAGGAGCCCCCGGCATGATATTTAGCCGGCAATATGCAAATGAGCACATTGGGCATGCAAGGTGGTAGGGGCCATATACATGCCAATTATAGGCTCATTTGCATGGGAAGTAGTGGCAGGTTTTTGCCCCTCCTGTGGCCAGCTGCCATATCAGGCATGGTGGTGACCACCACCCCCACACTCTAAATGCCCATTACCACAAATGAAATGGCCTTCCTGGTGTCCAGTGGCACAGTCTGATCCCCGTCTCCATCACAGTAGGTTTCTCTTGTGTCTAGTGGTACCTCTCACCTCTGATCCCCCTCCTAGTAAATATTTCTCTGTCCCTGGTGTCTAGTGGCACTCCCCACCCTCTGAGCCCTGTCTCTATAAATGTTTCTTTGTCCCTGGTGTCTGGTAGTAGTAACCCCCACCCTCGAGCACCCAACCCAGACATGAGCTCATAATCCCTGGTGTCTAGCACCACAGCCTGCACTGAGCACACTAGTTTGACATCCTCCCTTACCTCTGTCTCTGGAGACATGCAGAGGATCAACATAATCCTTCTCTCACCTCCTTGGCCAGCCACCATATGAAATGACACAGGGCACATGTACTATCTACAGCTTGCTAGACTATACATGTGCTCACTGTCATTCCATATATCGGCTGGCCAAGGAGCTGAGAGGGTATCCCATCGATGGAACGATGGCATGAGGGCAATGGAATGAGGGTGACGCAACCAGTTAGCCTGTCACAGTGGCAAACTGGGTGTTAGTGCTCCCTGCAGTGAGAGTGCAGCACGGGTGTTGCGCCCCCTCCCTGATGCACCTCTGCCAGGGAGATGATTATTATAATTTTTGGACGGTGCAGGGCTTGAATCCCCCTGCAAACAGCCATCATTTGCCGTGCTGTATTGGGTGCCACAGGACTCAGGCAGCACAATTGTCAGGTGGTATGCTTGCCACCAGCATTGTCCTGTTGCCCTAATGATGGTCACCCTGTGGCGGTTGCACCAAAATGGGTAAACCAGTGAGAGAAGGGCTATGCTGGCCACCACATCAGATGCCCTCCGTGGTGATAGAGGAAAGAGGGGGGTGGCAGGGTAGTGTACTCAGTGCAGGTGGTGTGGAGGGTCCACTAGACACCAGGGACTACAGGCTGTCTCCTGGATTGAGTGCTCTGGGAGCGGGGGTGCCACTAGACACCAGGGTCAGAGAAACATTTACTGGGATGGGGCTTGGAGGTTGGGGGGTGCCACTAGACACCAGGGACAACTAAACATTTACCATGATGAGGACTGGAGTGTGTGGGAGGTGCCACTAGACATGAAGGACAACTAAACTTTCACTGGGATGGGACCTGGAGGGTAGGAGATCCCACTAGACATCAGAGAAAGTTAACATTTACTGGGATGGCCGATCAAAGGGTGGTGGGTGCCACTAGACACCAGGCATCCATAGATGTGACAGGCCAGGGTTGGGGGTGAGGGGGGGTGGCCAGCTGCAATACTTTTGCCCACCACCAGGGCCTTGCACCCCATTAAACTGGGGTTTGCAAAGATGGCCACTTGCACTTGTTTGGGTACATTTACTGCCTACACAAACCCCTTGATTTCATGCTGTGCCTGCATATAGGGGAGGACCCCACATTTTAATGGGTGCAGTGGTAACATAACACTCAGGTACTAATGTGTTTTACCTGTGCTGTGGGGGTGTCTGAATATGGAACCCACCCATAAATTAGGTGCAAAACCCAGTTAGCACAGGCAAACACCCCTTAGTGCCTAGGCTGAGTTCTGAATATCTGGCCCAAGCTATCTCTACTGCACAGCTACACTCTCTTCTCTCTTATCTCTCCTGGTTCTCCTGACTACTCACAGTTCACAGTTCCACATCTTCAAAATGCACTGACTTGAAACAGCACTAGACTCCTTTGAGATCCACTCTGTTCTCTCTGCTCTCCTCTCTCTTCTCACCGCACGCTCACCTCTTCTCACAGGGAAATGCTTTATTATCCCCACATTATCTTCAATATCTACAGTAGTTAAAGTGATTTAGTAAAACATAAAATTCCCTCAAGGAAGCATCCGCAGACAACAGAAATAAAATGCACAAGTATTTTTAAACAATTCAACATATATGGCATACCGTTAGTAGCTTAAAATGTGCCTTAAAATCAAAATGTCACAGTGCTCCTTCAAGAGACCTCATATAGTGTCTCTCCCAGCCACCACTGAGAAGCCCAAACACATTATTATGTTATCCCCAGGCTGCAAATGTCACTCACTGCCTCAGGTTTGCCTCAAGCTATACCCCATCAAATGTGGGGAGCTTGAAGCCACTCCTGACATCTGATATTTGCCAATCAGTTCTCTTCCAATAATACATCCATCTTCCTTGGGTTCAGCACTAGTCAGCTGGAGACCATTCAGACTTTGGCCTCATCTAGGCATCATTCTAATAATAATATGGATGAGTTTTAATAAGGCATAAAGAACAGATGTACTGTAGTATGGTACCAGCAGCACAATGCTGAAATCCACTGTTGTCCTCCATAGCTTCACCCTTGAAGTGGGCCCCTCCCCCTCACAACAATTATCATGACAGGTAGTGGGCCATATTGGGCAGGTCCAAGTGTGCAGGTAAGCCATCATGTAACAAGCATTTGTCAATGCTGAATGTTTGCTTGCTGATATTAGCATTGGAAGTGTAGGAGTTACACAGATGCAGAACAGGAATGGCAGTGAAGTACTGAACTTCACGCCAACCCCACCTCCACCCTGCAGAGATGGACAGGCATTGAGGGGTGCCTTTGGGTCATAGCACATAACGCTCATGCCATTTCACGTCACGCTATCCTGCAGACACCGACAAGTGTTGAGGTGTGCCTTGGGGTGTTCAGCTTTACAGTCACCCCATTCCATAAGGAAATATGCTGAAATGTGTGTAGTATAGTACAATGGGGTGAACTCTGGGGACTCCAAGGTACGCCCTGATGCCTGTCACTGGCTGCAGGATGGGGGTGGAATGGTATGAGCATTACAGCAGGTAATCCAAAGGCACACCCCAGACACCTGTCAGTCTGTACATGGTGGGATGTTATGGTTGGAAACTGTAACACCCCAGGCGTTGTTGGTATTTGCACTATACATTTTCAATATGGCCTTTTTGTGACCCCCACCTCATGAAAGCATTTGGTACCTCTGTTCAAGAACAGTGGCACTGTGATTTTGTTAATCTGTCTCAAATGTTGATTTGCTACAGTGACCGTGCCATTCCGCACCAGATGTGTGAAAACACAGTTCAGGCAGGCTGTGCTGTTCATAAGGAGGTGTGAAAAAATGCCAATATTGAACATCTGGAGTGAAAATAATAAACAGTCTCAAAGTTACAAGCATGCGTGAAAACTGCACAACACACGCTCATAATACAGTCATTTTGTGAAATGTTCTCACCAAATTTTTAACATAGGCATTTTGGGACCTCCACTAATGAACAGTATCACTGTGATTTCGTTATTCTGCCCCAAACGCTGATTTCCCACAGTGACCGCACCACATGTGCGAAACCACATTTTGGGCTGGATGTGAAAAATGACAACTATACTGTTCATAAGAAGGTGTGAAAAAATGGCAATGCTGAAAATCTGGAGTGAAAATATTAAAAATTCTCAGAGTTACAAGCGTGCATAGAAACTGTGCAATGCACGCTCGTAACAGAGTAATTTTTTGGAATTTTCTCACCAAATTTGCAACATAGGCTTTTTGGGAGCCCACCTCATGAACAGTAACACTGTTGTTTTGTTACTCAGTCCCAAAAGGTGATTCTGCACAGTGACCATGAAATCACTTTTCGGGATCGAAAAAGGACATGACAGTGACTGAAATCATGAGGTGGGGTCCAAGAACACCATGCTGAAAATTTGGTAATAAAATTCACAAAAATGGCCGAAATATCCACCTAAGTTGAAAAAAAAAAAACATTTTTGCCATTATACAGCTTACTGACATTTCTTCAGCCTACGGTCGGCTTTTGAAGAGTGCAGATGTGTTCCCTGTCCACTGAAGATCATCGTGCCAGCTCCAGAGGAATGTATGGGGTAAGGGGGGATAAGGGGATGTGGGGTGCACAGATGGTGGGTGCGGGTTGGGGGAGAGGGCCCAGACACAACTAGGGACTGTTTTCAACTTTTCATGTTAAAAAAAAAAATTAAAATCATCGCAGGAAGGTTTTCCTTTTTTGCAGGTAGATTTGGTATGCTGGGGTGGGCTCCCAGCATACCACCTGCCTGTTTTAAGGGGGGGGAGACTGGAGCCGATGGGGATTGGGCCCCCTGACAGCAAAGGAACAAGGATCTGTGTTTGGTGGTGGGCATGATGCTAAAGGGGATTGGGCACCCTCAGGGCAAATGTATGCGGGGGTATTATGCCAACGGGGAGTGGGCTCCTCCCGTCTGCAAATGATCTGGGGAGAGGGCATGCCAACAGGCTTTTATGGGGACTCTGAGGCAGACAACGACAGCTGCTGCCATGTAACGTGAAATGTTACACCAGGCAAGGCACCGCCCTGCAATGGCGGGTCACTCCCTCATTGCAGCGGTGAATTTGTCTCAACTTGGTGGCATGCTTGCTGAGCTAGTGTCAGCAGCAGTGTGCCACCGCATTGGGGAAACATGGGCAGGCCTCAAAAATGCAGTGGGGCCATTGGCCACCATAGTGCTGCACCTCCAAAACCCTGCTTCTCTCCTAAGCTGTTGCATAATGTTTCTTGCACATTCGTGCAAGCAAACATAAAAAGCAGATGGCCTTTTTTCAGAACAGTTCTGGTCTCTTCAATATCCCTGTCATCAGGCCAGTGCTCTGATAGCCTAGTTACAGTATGAAGTAGCACACCTGTATGCATAAGGGCTCTCCACACAGGGAAGCAGGCTCATCCACATACCTCTCAACTGTCATGGATTTTCTGTGATATCCCAAATTTTGATATTGTAGATTCTAAGCCCCTGGACCAGATTGACACATAGTGCTGTGCACCTACAGAAAGCATTGTGGTGCCATACGGAACTGGTTTCTCCACCTTTGATGCCTTTGTTTCGGCAACTGTGCATTGCTGCCATGATTGGGTCTTAGGCTACCAGTTGTATGACGTGGAACCTTTGTAAATGAGTCTCTGACTCAAAGGTCTTTCCGAATATTTCTCAATAAACAATATGTACTCACATTCAAATTACAAGACAATTAGCAATGGTTCAAGGTTTGCCTCCTCTGAGCCCACAGGGCAATTACTTCCTACCTCCACCCTCCGCTGAGGCCCCTGGCCATCCCAGTTGAGGAAAAATAAGTCCCTCCCAGATCAGCTCCTGCCCAATAACTAAGCAAGCCATAACAGGAGGGGAAGACACAGAGCAGTGCAAGTAGGCAGGAGTCCGTGAGTGAGCAACACTGCCACATTTTGAAATCAGCTATTAAATCACCGCCATGACCCAGATGGAACCTGAAGAAAAGAAGTGCAGTGCCTCACCTGAAGATGCCAACAGCCACACAGTTGTTATTATCTGGTAAAGATGCTCTGTACAGGATCTCTGTCCTCCATCCTCTGCACAGTTGAGTACAGCGTCATGTTCTGTTTTCAGTACTGGAATTCTACTTTCTGGGTCTGGTGGGAGGCTGTGTTGTCTGATTATTTCCATACTGGCCTAACAACTCAGTCAGATTATCATTTGCATCTGTGTTACAGCCAAAGGGCACAGTAGTGGAACTGTCCTTTTCATTGTCTTCATAATGACACTGCTGAAGAACTGGAAGAGAAGGCATGCCTTTTTGCAGATATCAAAGTCTGCAATAAGCTGGACACTCAGGAGGGGGTGTAATTCATGTGCCAGAATCTTGGGAAACTCACAAAGTGGTCAAGCGCATGGCAGATGGGAGTCAATGCCAAAAAGTGCAAAATCATGCACCTAGGCCATAGAAACCAAGGAACTGAGTCTAGGATGGGAGGGGAGGTACTGACAGTAACTAAACAGGAAAAGAACCTTGGAATTATCAAATCAGAATGTCTCATAGTGGCAGGATAGTGTGACAAAGCAGTGGGTAGGGACAGTAGAATGCTGGGTGCATAGGGAGGAGTGTAATTTTCATATTGTAATCTGTATGTTTTCCTATACTATACTGTAATGTCTATACTGAAATTTATTGAATGTAACCATCTTGTACTCTCCCGGGTCGTGCCTGAAAATAGGCATTCGATGTCTAGTGCACTTACCCAGTAATCAAAAAATAAATAAATAAGAGGAGGGAGGTGGTGTTGCTACTGCATTGCTCGTAGATGAGACCCCACCCACAGTACTGTGTGTAGTTTGAAAGGTTGCATCTCAGAGAGGACATACAGCACAAAAAGTGGAGGCAGTCCAGAGGAGGGTAACTAAAATACTGCAGGGGCTGCATCAGAAGTTCTATGAGGAAAGGCTGAGGGATCTCATTATGTACACCCTGGATTAGAGGAGACCAAGAGGTGACATGATAGAGACCTAGAGGTACCTCACAGGATTGAACAAGATGCAGGAGGGGAGGTTTTCAAATGAGAAAACGCATTAGGACCAGGGGGTATGTGCTGAAGCATTCAACACGGTTGACCATGATCTCCTCTTAGCTAAACTCAGTCAACACAGCATAAATACCTACTCAGTAAACTGGTTCTCCAGCTATCTAACAGGAAGACTCCAGTGCATTAAAGTGGATGGGCATCTATCCGTCCCCTTTCCGCTTTCAAGAGGTGTACCACAAGGATCCATTTTAGGACCTCTGTTATTAAAAATCTACATTAACTCCCTCATCAGTAATATACTCAACTCCAAACTGCACTTCTTTGCTGATGACACTGTCCTGTATGCATCAAAACCTGCATTGGCAGACATTGGCATAGAATTGCAAACTGACTTCGATCAATTGCAACGTTACCTAATAAACTCTAAACTACTACTAAATGCAGAAAAAACTAAGGCCATGTTCTTTCTACTCCAACATCCATCAACCCTACCATCTAAACAAGTTACTCCTGCACCTATCTTAACTCTTTCAGGGGACTCACTAGAGACTGTCGATAAATTTAGATACCTAGGAATATGGCTAGATAGCAGACTATCATTCTCAGCACACATAGAAACCCTCATGAATAAACTAAAAGCTAGACTGGGCTTTTTCTTTAGGATTAAATCTTTATTCCCCACTGACATTAGAAAAAGGATAGTGCAAGCAACCTTCCTCCCCCTTATCGATTATGCAGATCTCATTTATAGCAGTAGTGCAATCTGTAATCTGCACAAGTCAGACGTGCTCTGTCATCATGCTATTCACTTAGTAACATATCCCTCTTACAGAACCCACCACTGTGCCCTCTATTCTGCAGTGGGTTGGACATCACTTACCATTAGAAGGTTGGCTCATAGTTGTACATGGGCATACAAAGCACTGTTGAACGACCTCCCTTCCTACACTACATCCCTATACCATCGCTCACGTAGCCAATAATCCCTTTAGGAGAAACACCTACATCCTATTGGATGTGCCTAAATCACACACCCAGTACAGTACAGCAGCAATTAGATACATTATACCAGCTGCCTGAAACAAGCTGCAATCCACCCTTAAGCTTGCAAAACTAGTCACCATTAATGTTTTCAAATCTTTGACTAACAAGGTCCTTAAGGAAACATGTCAACGTCACACTGGTTAGCACATCTCTAGAGATGGATTTCTACTACCCAACTTCTCGGAGGTGTTGCTGGCTTGGAGGAAGGGCAGAAGCAAGGACAAGTTCAGAAATGAAGAGATCAGAGAATTCAATCGGTGGCTCCAGGGTTGGTGCACAGACAATGGGATGCACTACATTGGAGACTGAAGGACCTTCTGGGACAAGAAGCTCTTCAATCATGATGGCCTGCACCTCACTGGAGAAGGAGCAACAGCACTAAGGCAGAAGTTGGAGGTCTTCTTGAAGGATTTAAACTGGGAGGTCTCCAGCACAAAGAAGAAGACCTAAATGAGGATGCAGCAGAAAGATACGAAGGTAAGGGGATCGTCGAATGGAAGGGAAGCCCCCAACATCAGACTAAAGGAAAAGGGCATGGCCATGAGCAAGGAGTGGCCATAGGTAAAAAAGGAGGGACCTCATGTAAAGTACAGAAGGAGCAGACACAGAAAAGGGGGGGATGGTATTGAGGTTACAGCAGAGGGGGGAGGCCGTGATTGGAAGGCTATGGTGACAGCTCACACCGCCACCGTCAGTGGGCTTGTCACCACTCCCATAATTCCAAGGGAGCACATACACACCCAGAAAGAGAAATGCAGAACCTGGGCATCTTGACCACAGAGGTCTCAATTAGCATTCCACAACAAGACTGCAACTTCAAAAATCATTCGGGTGCAAATAACAAGTTGGCACTGTCCAAGAAGAGGGTGCAGCCCCATACCAAAGGGGATGCACATTTCTGGAAGGTGATGGTTGCAAACGCTAGAAGCCTTGCAACCAAACTACCTGAACTTGCAGTCATCGTGGTAGTAGAAAGACTGAACTGGGTCACTGTGGCAGAAACGTGGTTCACGGAAAACCATGAATGGGTCATAGCTGTACCCAGATACAATCTGTCCAGAAAGGATAGGCAGGGGCAAAGAGGGGGAGGAGTAGCCATTTACATTAGAGAAGACATAAAAGCCACAGAGGTGCACAGTCACCCTGGGGATACTGAGTCACTGTGGCTTAATATAGATACAGAAAATGGAAAAACTTTCAGGATTGGCGTAATTTACAGACCTCCAAATCAAGGACAGAAAGGGAACAAAGACCTGATAGAAGAAATACACAAAATGACTCAGAGAGGAGAGATGATACTGGTGGGGACGTCAACCTTCCAGAAATAGACTGGAATACATTAATGGCAACAATAAGAAGTAGCAGGGATTTCTTATTGGCACTGCAGAGAGCTGAACTAAGTCAACTGATCAAAACACCAACAAGAGGAGATGCCATACTTGACCTGGTCCTCACAAACACTGAGAGGGTCAAGGAACTTGATGTGGGATGCCATATGGAAAACAGTGATCATCGCATGGTTGGCTTCAAGGTGAACATAACTGAGGACACGTGCCACTCAAAAATAAAAGTACTAGATTTTAAAAAGGTGAACTTCAACCGAATGAGGACCAGCTGTGTTATCTCTCTAAAACCTTTGACTCTTTTGGTCTTCACAGACAATATTTTACTGCACCTTACTAACCCTGAATCATCTTTAGCACAGACATTACAAATTATTGACCGATTTGGTCAAGTTTCCAATTATAGATCAAACTTATCTAAATCAGTTATCTTCCCACTAAATTATTTCACCTTTCATGCTAACTTCACCCAGTTTGGCATGAGGTGGTCCCCAGTTTCGCTTAAATATTTGGGCATACATCTGGCCCGCGAGCCTGAGGTGGTCAAGAAGCTTAATTTGGAAGACTTACTAGTAAGAGTCCAGAGAGACCTTTGTAGATGGGAAAGCCTGCCGATATCCCTATGGGGGCGTATTAACAAAATGAATGTACTACCCCGTATTTTCTATCCCTTAAATTTATTAAACATATGGCTCCCCAGTTCCTATTTTCAGCAGATACACTCTGCCCTATCCAGTTTCATCTGGAAAAGGAAACAACCTAGACAGGCCTTTCTCAAACTCAACGTACCTAGGGACAAAGGGGGCCTACGCCTCCCTAACTTTTTGCTATACTATTGGGCCAGCCAATTATACAAAATAGGAAGATGGTTAACAGTCCAATCCAACCTACCCCAACCAACCTGGTTACAGTTGGAGCTTAAACTTCTGGATCAATTTAATCTTCGACCTCCCCACATCTTCTATTACTCCTTTTCTACATAACCCAAAGCTATACAAAACTCAGTTATAGGTCTTTCTATCAAAATGTTATCCCAATGTTGGCATTTCTTTAACATACCATATTCCAAGGATCAGGCGCAACCCCTCACATTAAATCCCAACATCAAAATAGGGGGCACCCCGCTGACCTCTGATTGGCTTCCACAAATTCGGGACTCATCAGTGGAAACCCTGTATATTCAGAGTTCGCTTCTATCCTCCACAGATATCTTAACCACTCTAAACATTTCCCAGAAACACATATTCAGGGTTTTCCAACTGAGACATCTAATAGTTAAGTTATTTGGGGCTGTGTCTATACCATCTCAAACGAGGCCCTTTTTGGAAAAGATCCAAGAATCTGTAGCCAAATCCCATGGCATTGCCAGAATATATGCCTTCCTATTGGACACTAAGTTTCCCAGTGCCCTTGAGGGTTCTAAAATCTGGGCTCCTCTCATACCTGATTCTCCTCTATCCTGGAGCCTGATTTGGAAGGACACACACAGGTACTTTACCAAGGACATTCATAGGTTAACTCAGTACCATATTTTGAACAATCTGTACTATACACCAATCAAACTGGTTAAATTTGGTAAACTTAAATCATCCAACTGTACTCGGTGTGGAGTAACTGAAGGGGAACCTGTTGCATATATTTTGGTACTGTGATAAGGTGGCTTCTTTATGGAATACAATACAAATTAATCTAGATCCCCTTCTTGGATTAAAAGAACTTTTTACAAAAGAAATATGTATACTAGGGATGTACTCTAACATCGAGGTTAAGGAACGCAGGTACCATATGGCTTTAATTTCTATAGTAGTCAAAAAACTGGTCCTTAGGCATTGGATGGATCAAAATTCCATCACATACTTGGAATGGCTCAAAGAAATGTATCTTTGTTTCAATACAGAGAGGTTAATAGCCAGTCCCCGAAATCGCATGGCCTCTTTCAATCAGAAGTGGGGTAAACTATACACCTTATACCTGAAGTAATCCCCCGCATAATGATGGCCTCTGATAACCTCAGCCTGAACTGTCTCTTTTGGAACAATTTTGTTACCTGGGTACTTCTCTTTAATATATTTTTCACTTTCTGAATTCTCATTATGGCACTCTCCTGGGTGGGGGGTGGGTAGGGGGGAGTTAGAGTTGGTTTGATATGGTTTTCTTTTTTGTTTGTGAGTTTTTAGGCACCTTTCATCCTTTACAGGGCTGATATCTCATCAGTTGTTTATTATTTTGTCCAAACTCAATATGATATAAAGTTTGTATTTCACGTACCGTTGGTTTTATATAACTCAGTAAAGATGTTGAATTTCAAATGAGGACCAGCATAAGAAATTACTTAATTGATCTACAAATGGACGAGGTCAATGTCATGTGGGGGAAACTTAAGAAAACAATACAGACAATCACTGACCAGTGCATCAGAAGGGTTACCAAAGTGAAAAGAAATCAAAACCCCTTATGGTTTTCAAAGGAAATGGCTAAAATAGTGAAAGAAAAAGAGGTGTTCAAGCTATACCAGGGAACAAACAAGGAAGAAGACTGGGTGTCATACAAGGAGAAAATGAAAGAAGTCAGCAAAAATAATAGGGCAGGCAAAAGCGCAGACAGAAGCAAGTATAGCAGAGAGGGTAAAGAGAGGAGACAGATCCTTTTTTGGATACATCCGGGAAAGAAGGAAGGCAAAAGGGGGTATAGTCAAGATTACAAATCAGGAAGGGAAAACAACAGAAGACAACCTAGAAAAAGCAGAAATCCTGAGCAAGTACTTCTGCTTAGCATTTACTGAGGAGAACCCTAGTGATGGCCCAGAAATGGTAAAATGCAACACCCCTGGGCAGGTAGGTTGATACTAGCCCCTTCACAGAGACCGAAGTACTGGAGGCACTAAATAAACTGCAAGTTGACAGGGCCATGGGGCCAGACAAAATGCACACAAGGATCTTAAAAGACCTGAGATTAGAGTTGGCTGCCCAGGTGGATAAACTATTCACTATATCCCTAAAGAGTGGGGAGGTACCCGAAGATTGGAAAAGGGCAATCGTGGTCCTGCTCAACAAATCGGGCAGCAAGGAGGACTCTGGAAATGACAGGCCAGTAAGCCTCATATCCATAGTCGGGAAGTTAATGGAAACACTTGTCAAACAGAGGAGCATGGCATTCCTGGAGGCTAGCTGCCATCAAGATCCCAAGCAGCATGGTTTCACAGTGGGTAGATCATGCCAGACAAACCTGATTGAGTTTTTTGACTGTATTACAAAGGTTATAGATGACAGCAGGGCGGTAGATGTGGTCTACTTAGACTTTAGCAAGGCCTTTGACTCAGTTCCACACAAAAGGTTGGTAAAGAAGCTAGACCACGCAGGAGTTGGATCAGAAGTAGTTAGATGGGTTAAAAACTGGTTACAGGGCAGAACCCAGAAAGTGCAAGTAAAGGGAGCACTGTCATCAGAAGGTAGGATAACCAGCAGTGTGCCCCAGGGTTCAGTACTGGGGCTCCTGCTCTTCAAAACTCTGCATGATCAAAACATTCAAGTACATAAAAGGCATAAACCAGATGCAGATAGATGATCTCTTCCAATTTAAGAAGGTCAGCAGAACCAGGAGACATGATCTAATTCAGTGCTGTAAATAATGTCTGTGACAAATGTCTGTAACACATGCTTAATATAATTGTTGGTATACCGTGTTCTGTATTACCATCCGTCTTGTATATGATGAGGTACCTTTGTAAATTAGCCTCTGGCTCAAAGGTTGTAAACCAAAATATAAAATAAATAAAATGCCAAAAAGTGCAAAATCTTGCACGTAGGAAAAAGGAATACAAATAAGGCATATCACCTTGGAGGGAAAAGACTAGCTGCCTCCACCCAAGAGCACGATTTGGGAATCATTATCTCAGACAACTTGAAGGTAGATAAACAGTGCAAGAAGGCAGTATTAAAGGCCAGTGGTATGCTGGGATGCATAGGGAAGTGAATCACAAGCAGGAAGAGGAAAGTGATTCTGCTGCTGTACAGATCACTGGTTAGGCCTAACCTGGAGTACAGTATCCAGTTCTGGAGGCCCCACCTCAAAAAGGACATTGGCTGAGTGGAGACAGTGCAGAGAAGGGCAACAAAAATGATTCAGGGACTGCACGAGATGTCCTACGGGGATAGACTGAAAGAATGGAACAGAAAAGAGAGAGGGGTGACATGATCAAAACATTCAAGTACATAAAAGGCATATACCAGATGCAGATAGATGATCGCTTCCAATTTATGAAGGTCGGCAGAACCAGGAGACATGATCTAAGGCTGCAAGGAGGGCAGTTTTCCACCAACAACAGAAAGTTTTTCTTCACAGAAAGAGTGATGGATGCCTGGAACAGCCTGCCTGCAGAGGTGGTGGGGGCAAGCACAGTGTTAGGTTACAAGAATGCTTGGGACAGATACAAGGGAGCCCTCGAACCCAAGGGCAGTTAGAATGCTAGGCTAAAAGACAATGGGCAGAATAGATGGACCTGGTGGTCTCCTTCTGCCACCACTTTCTATGTTTCTATCTTTCTATTACACTTATGCTCCCTCATTTATTCTGCCTTAGTTATTTATCGTGAACTGCTATAACATGTCAATTATACTATAACATGTTTGCTTCTGTCTTAGCTACTTATCATGAACTGCTACATGTCTGATTATTAAAATGATCTGAATATGTAGCAACCCCACCCTGTAACCAATTGTAAATACTTGTAACTCCCTTTATTATGAACATAATTCATGTGAATCTTGTTTTGCCTCTGTATTATTACCATCTCTGTTTCTTGACAGGACCTTCTTGTAAATGAGTGCTCAATGGAGCTTTCCTGTGAATAAACTTGAAACTTGGAGGGAAGGGGTATTTAAGAGAGATGTGAAGAAATATTTCTTTATTGTAAGGGTGGTAGGTGCCTGAAACAGTCTGCCAGCAGAAGTGACAGGGACAAAAACAGTGGGCAGCTTCAAGGATAAGTGGGATAGATATTGGGGATATACTAAAAGACAGACAGGATGGAGGAAGGGTTATTGGAGACCAGTTATGGCCTGTGGAGATAGATTAGGCAGGGAACACCTGGGCAGACTGGGTGGGCCAAGCTGTCCTTTTCTTCTGACAAATTCTATGTTTACGTTTATATTCTATATTTCTGTTACTCCACATGACTGTGCTGCTGGGCACTGCTAGCACTGGCTGCTGGCTTACAGACAGAAAGAGAGATAATGGGAGAGTTTTGATGTGCCTTCCACTGGGCTCATGCTGGCTTCTAATCTGCATGGATTGCTGATTTGCCTTTCTGTCAGCCTGTCTAATTGCAAGCCTTACTTTTGGGACCCTTTCCACTTGATCAACCTTCCTTGAAGCCTCTGTCCTGAACCCTGAGAGCCTTTCTACCCTGCCTGAAGTGAAGGTCCTCCCAAAAGTCACTGATACCTACTGCAGAGATAACTCCAGCTCCTTAAAAAAGTGCAATGTTGCTTGCCAAAACACAACCATGATTTCATAATTCTGCAAGAAAAGAATCCCGACCAGCGAAGTTCTTCATCTGGACTGGGTACACTGGTCCAAGCAATTGTTTTTTGGTTACTCTGGTTGATTTACTACTTGCTTGCTTGTTGGGGGTGGGTAAGGGCAGGGGTATTCACACCACAGCAAAAGCCACTAATCCCAACCACAGATCACGGTTTCAAACGCATGGTACCCATACTCTGGAGGGTTACAATGACAGGTTAAGGCTGCAGCCTGTGTCTGTCCTTTTCTGGGTAGAGGATACAGACAGGTAGCTGTGACAGAACATGTCCTTGTACAGGAAGAAGGTATAGACAATGGACTATGGCTGAACTTCTTGTCTGGGCACAGGGGTTACAGATGACTGATTATGACTGAACCGTTCTCTGTCTGGGCAGTATGGTGCAGATGGTGAGCTATGGTCAAACCAGTCCTAGTCTGGGCAGTAAAGTGCAGACAGTGGGCTATTGCTGAAACTCTCCTTGTCTGGAGGGGATAAAGATGGTGGGCTATGGCAGAACCTGTCCTTGTGTGGGAAGGGGGCACAAATGGTGGGCTATGGCTGAACCTGTCCTTGTCTGGGAGGAGGGCACAGATGGTGGGCTATGGCTTGAGCCTGTCCTTATCTGGGCAGAGCAGGGTACAGATGGTGGGCTATGGCTGAATCTGTCCTTATCAGGGAAAAAGAGCACAGATGGTGGGGTATGACTGAACCTGTCCTTGTCTGGGAAGGGGGGGCACAGATGGTGGGCTATGGCTGAACTTGTCCTTGTCTGGGAAGGGAGCAAAGATGGTGGGCTGTGGCTGAACCTGTACTTGTCAGGGAAAGGGACAAAGATGGTGGGCAAAGACTGAACCTGTCCTTGTCTGCGTAGGGGGCACAGAAAATGTGCTACAGCTGAACCTGTTCTTGTCCAGGCAGGGAGATACAGATGGCAACTGTGGTTGAACCCATCTTTATCCAGACAGGGAGCGTCCAGAAGGCAAACTGCAGCTGCAACAACCTGTGTTTGAGCAGGGGAGGGGACTCGATACTCAGATGTAAGCGTGTGCTGGGTTGGATGAGTGGGAAGACAACTAGTGACTCCACTGACCACAAGACAACTCCAAAAAATAACTGCATTATGAGCATGTGTTACGCAGTGGGTATGCATGCTCGTAACTTTGCCAATTTTTTATATTTTCACTCCAAATTTCCAACATTGCTATTTTTTCATACCTCCTTATGAACAGTACAACTTTAATTTTTTGCATCCTGCTTGAAACATGTTTTTGCACCTGTGGCGCAGAATGGCACAGTCGCTGTGCGAGATCAACTTTTGGAACAGATTAATGAAATCACAGTGTTCAAACAACATGAAGTCTTGCTATATTATAGACATTAGCAGTTTGTTCCAGCTCTAGAACTGCCCTGGAGTGAAATGGTTAAAACCATTCCAAAATAGAATTTTGGCACGAGAGCAGCTCTATCTGTGTCATTTCAAACTTGAACTGTCAGATTCTTTACTCCGCCTCAGTGAACAGTCGCTCCGGAGATTTCTCCTTCTGCTCGGTTCATTTCTCGGTTTAAAAGTGTTTTCTCGGTTGGATTTAACCGAGAATAGTTTATTTTAACCGCAAAACCGTCGTTCAAGCTCTATCTGTGGTAAACCGTAAGTAAATGAAGGTTTTGGTCTGTGTGGAACTTGTAAGTTATCGGTTCGGTTTTGAACCGATCAGTGGGTTAAAACTCATTTAAAACTAAAAGTTACTATTTTAGAGTCCGGTTCCCGGTTCTTATCGGTTCTAAAAAACGGATTTATTACGTTTTTTCCAATACCATGACACGGTTAGGAACCGATAAAGGTGTCTTGCCTGCACCGCCGTTAAAAGGTAAAAAGTTTTTGGTTAGGCTGGCATTATGTCTGAGAAACCCAAAAGAAAAACTGGGCCACTGGTTTCAACACTGTGATGTTTGTGGGAAGTCTTTGCCAAGGCTGACCCACACACCACATGTGTTTATTGTCTGGGGTTTGACCACCTCCAGTCAGACTGCCAGGTATGTAAGAATTCCCTGCAGCCACCCTGGAAAAAGATTGGGCAGGCTTAGGAACGAGAGGCCAAAAGTCCACTGACCCGGATGGCCAGCCCAGTTCGGTGCCAACCGAACCAGAGGAGTGCCCTCTGACCAGGGCCAGACTTCCTCGGCAAAGAAAAGCTGGTTCTGAGGAACCAATTCCAGTAAAGAAAACAAGAAAATCAGCAGGTCTGGGTCCAAAATTCCTTCTCCAACTGCTGCAGAGATATAAAAGCCATACAAATTGTCGAGTCACTGTCTCAGGGTCCGTCGAACCACCACTATCTGGTAAAGGTCAGTTCTTCCGGTCCCAGTGGTTCAGGATTATGATATTGAGGAATTTTATGAACCAGAGGAGGGGGAGGAGGATTATGAACAGTATGAATGTGGCTGGGAAGGTCTGGGTGTGCCCATTGAACCGGACATCTCCCCAGACAGACCTTTAGAATCTCCCCCTATGCTGTCTGAGTCCCCATCTCATTTTATGTTTTATAAAAAAGTTGAAACCCTCCAGCTTCCTTTAGAAGAGGCTGTGGATGAGAAAGAGGAGCCTGATTTTGTAGAAATGATGGATATTCCAGAGTCTAGGAGATTGTCTATTCCTTTACATAAGTCTTTTAGAAACAAACAATTAAAATTTTAAAAGCTC
The DNA here is from genome assembly GCA_016271365.2 of Neoceratodus forsteri. Classification (NCBI taxonomy): domain Eukaryota; kingdom Metazoa; phylum Chordata; order Ceratodontiformes; family Ceratodontidae; genus Neoceratodus; species Neoceratodus forsteri. Next base: position 830,501,699 of record CM057452.1, read on the forward strand.
CTAATTCTGTGCCTCCTGTAGATAAAAGATGGACAGAAGGTATACATTGTCAGGCCCTGATACAGAATTCCTTTCTCAACAATGCAGTCATGTTGGGTAGTTCAGGCTGCTGCCTGTGATAAAGCTAATATTCCCTTGGCTTCACATCCTCCTGACAAGGATTCCAGGAAGATTGATGCCATGGCAAAAAACAGTATATGGCAGCCTCTCTGGGACTCAGGCAAGCAAATTATATGGCTTATGTAGCTAGGTATCAGAAATCTAGATGGGATACTGTTATGCAATTGGCCAAGCAGGCCCATGGCCAGCTGGCTAGTGAACTAGAACAGGTGGCTGCTGATGGCATTGAAGCCTCTAAGGTTCAGTTTCATGCTGCTGTGGATGTTAATGATGTTTCCTCTAGGGTCATGGCCACATCTGTAGCTTTTTGTAGGTTGGCCTGGCTCAGGTGTACTACTTTGTCACAGGATACCCAGACTAAGGCTATGGATTTTCCTGTGAGGGAAATTCTCTGTTTGGAGAGCAGACAGAGAATTACATGAAGAAGATGGATGAATAGGACTACTTACAAGAGTGCCCAGGCTAAGGAGCGGCAAGCCACTCCTCAAAGGCATGACCCAGGGGTAGGTGTAGGCCTTTCACAGGCCTTTCTACAGACTCAGCCTCCTCTGCCTATGCTCAGAGGGGCTTCTTCAGAGGCAGGGCAGACGAGGGTGGGCAGACCTGCTCCCACCCCCAGCCTAAAGCTCTGCGAAACAGGCACCCTGATGGGGTGCCCAGGCCGATTCTCCTGTACCAGTGGGGGGCAGGCTGGCTTACTTCAGTCAGAATGGGCTTCTTTAACCTCAGACAAGTGGGTTCTGGAAGTAGTAAGCCAGGGTCTGGTTCTCAGCTTCAAAAGTTTCCCAAGTTGAGAAGCAGACTTTTCTACCTGCAAGTGCTTCAGAGACCTCGCTCTGGAAACAGAGGTCTCATCCCTGTTAGCTCTCAGAGCAGTAGAAAGGGTTCCTCCCTGCATCAGGGCAGGGGTCTGTATTCAGATACTTCCTTACCCCAAAAAGACAGGAGAATGGCGGCCCATTTTAGATCTCAGATATCTGAACAAGCATCTTTTGAAACCAAAGTTCAAAATGGTAACTCTGGCAATGATTTTACCTTCCTAAGGCCAGGGACTGGCTAGCCTCCCTGGACCTCAAGGATGCCTATTTCCATGTCCTAATCAGAAGATCCCATCGAAGTACCTCAGATTCGAACTGCCCTCAGGTCATTACCAGTTCAGAGCAATGCCTTCGGCCTTACCTCTGCTCCAAGGGTATTCAAAAGTGTCTAGCAGTGGCAGTGGCCCACTTAAGGAGGCAGAGGATTGCTGTTTTCCCCTATCTAGATGACTGGCTCATTGTAGGCCAGTCCCCAGAACAGGTAAAATCTCACCCGCAGGTCACCCAGCAGCTTCTCACCTCCTGGGTTTTCTGCTAAACCTACCAAAGTCAGTTCTGGAACCAGTCCAGGTACTCACCTTTATAGGGGCAGAATGGACACAAAGCTAGCCAGAGCCTTTCTTCCCCAGAAAGGGTAAGGAATTTAGTGACTCTGGCCTCTTCTTTCACTCTGCAGGTCTCGACCAGCAAGACACTTTCTGCAGCTCCTGGGGCACATGGCTGCATCCACAGCTGTTGTGCAGGGAGCCAGATTTCAGATGAGAGACATTCAGTTTCACTTGAGAACCTTTGGTCTCAGAGAAGAGACCCCTTTCCAAGTTGGTCCCAGTGACTCAAACCTTGATCCTAGCTCTCCAGTGGTGGCAGGATCAGAGCAATTTAAGAGCAGGGGTCCCCTTCATTTCCCCTTCTCATGACTTGACTCTCACTACAGATGCTTCCCTTCTGGGTTAGGGAGCCCACATGGGCAACCTTTCCACTCAGGGAGTCTGGTCCCCCCAGGAATCTCTGCTCCACATCAATTTGCTGGAACTCAGAGCTGTCTTTTTAGCTCTTCAAGCTTTTTCTGCATCTGTCCATGACAAGGTGATACAAGTCAGAACAGACAACACCACAACAATGTGGTACATCAACAAATAGGGGGGCACTCGGTCTTCGGCCTTGTGCACCGAGGCAATGAAGTTGTGGTCTCTGGCCTATTCCCTGAACACTTCCCTCATAGCAGTTCATCTTCCAGGGAAGGACAATGTCCTAACGGATGCTCTCAGCAGGATTTCCCAGGGCCATCACGAATGGTCCCTGGATCCTCAAGTGCTGGGGATAGTTTTTGCCAGGTGGGGCATCCCTCAGATAGATCTTTTTGCAGCCCCAGAAAATCACAAACTTCCTCTGTTCTGTTGCAGGCCTCCAGTGCTGGGCTCAGTTCCCTGGATGCCCTTCTTCTGGATTGGGAGGAAGTTCTTCTATGTCCTTCCCCTTTCCTCTCCTATTCAAAGTACTAGTCAAAATCAGATCTCAGCCTTGCAGGGTGATTCTGATTGCCCCGGATTGGGCCAGGCAGCCCTGGTACCCACTCCTTCTGTCTCTGACAGTCCATCTTCCCCTGTGCCTCCCAGGAATCACAATCTGTTGACTTGTGCCCAGGGAAGGGTTTGGTATCCGGACCTCAAATCCTCAACTTCAAGGCCTGGCTCTTGAGGAGTTAGAGTTTGCTGATTTACACCTCTCTCAGGGTGTTCTTGAGATCCTAAAGGCTTCCAGAAAGCCTTCCACTAGGCTACTTATAGTTCTAAATGGAAAAGGTTTTCCATTTGGTGTGCTGGGAAAATATTTCCCAGAATCTGCTGAATTGCCCATTTTGTTAGATTACATGATACATCTTAATTCCTTGGGTCTCAGACCAGCTACCCTGAGAGTTCATTTGGCAGCTGTGTCTGCTTTTGTGTCAGCAGGAAAGTCATCCCCTCTTTCTCATCCTGTGTTTTCCAAGTTTTTAAGGGATTACTCCATACTAATCCTCCCTTTCAGGAACCGGCCCCTGCTTGGGACCTTAATGTTTGCATTGCCCAGTTAATGCAACCCCCTTTTGAACCTCTGTCTTCTGCAGAGCTTAAGTTCCAAACTTGGAAAACTGTTTTTCTAGTGGCTATCACTTCTGCCAGACGATAAGTGATGCAAGCCTTGTCAGTGGAGACTGACTTTATTTCTTTCCACAGGGATAAGGTAGTCCTTAGGACTAATAGGAAGTTTTTGCCTAAGGTGGTTTCAGATTTCCATCTTAATCAATCTATCTCCCTTCCAGTATTTTTCACTGATCACTCCTCTTCGGGTGAGAGGAGGTTGCACAGCCTGGATGTTAAGAGAGCTCTTAGTTATTATATAGAGCGTACCAAAGGTCACAGGTTCGAATCCCTCCAACTTTTCCTTACCTATGGTGAAGTTGGGAAAGGCAAACCTGCCACTAAGAGATCAATAGCCAGGTAGATTGTCTCTTGTATCCAATTTTGTTATCAGAGTGGGCAGAGCCCCCTGGTTTGAGGGCTCATTCTACCAGGGGTACAGCTCGCCTCTAGCTGCTGCCAGAGATATCCCTTTATTAGAGATTTGCCAGGCTGCTACTTGGAAAACGGTACACACTTTACCAAGCATTACTCCCTGGATGTCCAGGCCAGGAGAGATGCTCATGGCACAGCTGTTCTTCAGAGCCTATTCCTAAGTAGGTTCTGCCCTCCTCCATGGAGGTACTGCTGTGTATTCTGTTAATGAATCTATAATATAGCAAGACTTCATGTTGTTTGAAGAAAAAATTACTCACCTTAGTAATGTTGTTTCTTCTAATGGAGTCTTGCTATATTATAGACCTCCCCAACCTGCCCCTATCAGAACCTCTACTTGAGGGGTGTGGACAACTTAGTGTGGGCACTACTTATGTCCTGTTAGCATTTTGTCCCCTTTGGGACTTTGGGGTGTGTATGTGTACGGTGTGTGTTTTATTATACTTATGTTCCATTTTCATATTATTAGAATGGTGTTAGTATTTCTGGTCCCCTGACTTGAGTCTTGGGTGTTGGGACCATCAATGGTTGTTATTATTTAGTAGCCATTTGGCTAGTGTAGGTTACAGCTTCCACACAGACCTTAGTGAGTTTGGCTCGTAAAGATCTGACAGTTCAAGTTTGAAATGACACAGATAGAGCTGCTCTCGTGCCAAAATTCTATTTTGGAATGGTTTTAACCATTTCACTCTGGGGCAGTTCTAGAGCTGGAACAAACTGCTAATGTCTATAATATAGCAAGACTCCATTAGAAGAAACAACATTACTAAGGTGAGTAATTTTGTCTTACTGTTCATGAGGGGAGGTTCCAAAAAGGCCACGTTGAAAATCTGGTAAACAAATTCCAAAAAATGACTGCGTTACAAGCGTGTGTTACGCAATTGCTACACATGCTTGTAACTTCACCATTTTAGAAACATAGAATTTGACGGCAGATAAGGACCGCTTGATCCACCTAGTCTGCCCATTTTCCTACCCGATGGATAAGCTGCAGTTCCTAGTTAACCAACAGCTTACTTCCTCCTACCCTCCACTAGGACTGCCTTATGTCTGTCCCATGCATCCTTGGAATTCCCCCACTGTTCTTGACTCCACAACCTCCTCGGAAAGGCTGTTCCATGCATCCACAACCTTCTATGTGAAAAAATACTTCCTCACATTACCTCTGAGCCACCCCCCCCATCTTCCAATTGTGCCCCCTTGTTCTTGCACATCTCTTTTTCTGAAAGATGCCACCTTCTTGGACTTTGTTGATTCCATTGAGATACTTTGAAGTTTCTATCATGTCCCCTCTCTCCCTTCTTTCCTCAAGGGTATACATATTAAGCTCCTTTAGTCTCTCTTCATGTGTCTTCTGGTGTAGACCCTGCAACATTTTGGTTGCCCTCCTCTGGACAGCCTCCATTCTGTCTATGTCTTTGCGGAGATGAGGACTCCAGAACTTCACACAGTACTCCAGATGGGGTCTCACCAACTGTCTGTACAGAGGGATAACAACTTCCTGTTTTCTGCTGTTGATGCCTCTCCCCTATGCATCCCAGTATCCCCCCAGCCCTCCTTACTGCCTTCTCACATTGCCTGTCCACATTTAGGTCATCTGATATAATTACCCCCCGGTCCCTATCCATTTCTGTTGTTGTCAGTATCTCACCCCCCAGTGTGTACTCTTCCCCTGGGTTTTTGTTTCCCAGGTGCATTACCTTGCACTTCTTTACATTGAATCTAAGCTGCCACACATTTGACCATTTTTCTAACCTTGCCAAGTCCCTTCTCATCCTTTCCACGCCATCTTGTGTATCAACCTTGTTGCAGATCTTTGTGTCATCTGCAAAGAGACATACTTTTCCTTCCAGTTCCTCTGCAATGTCACTTATAAAGACATTAAAAAGGACCAGCCCCAGTACTGAACCCTGCGGTACCCATCTAGTAACGCTTCTTTCTTCACTGTGGACTCCATTTACTACTAATCTTTGCATCCTGTTGTCCAGCCAATTTTTTTATCCAGGCTACCTCCTTGGGACCCACTCCAAGGCTGGCTAACTTGTATATTAATCTTTTGTGTGGGACTGTAACAAATGCCTTTCTAAAATCTAGGTAGGCCATGTCCACAGACCCTCCTTGGTCTACTATTTTGGTCACCCAGTCAAAGAAATCTATTAGATTCATCTGACACGACGTTCCTGCTGTGAATCCATGCTGCCTTGGGTCCTGTGCCCCACTGGCCTCTAGGTACTCAACAATTCTTTCCTTCAGAAGTGATTCCATCATTTTCCCTACCACTGAGGTTAAACTAACTGGTCTGTAGTTTCCTGCCTCTGCCCTGCTCCCACTTTTGTGAAGAGGAATCACATCCACCCTCCTCCAGTCCTCAGGTACCACTCCATCCTCTCATGATTTGTTAAAAAGAGTAGTCAGTGGTGTCACTAGTTCTACCCTTAGTTCTTTTAGAATTCTTGGGTGAATCTCATCAGGCCCCATTGCTTTGTCCACCTTCAATTTTACTAGTTCTTTCAGAACCCTTTCTTCTGTGAATGGACTGGTATCGACCCCTGTATCCAGGGTGTTACATAGATACATAGACAGTGTCAGCAGATAAGGGTCTATGGCCCACCCCGTCTGCCCATTTGAGTTTGTAAGTTCAGTTTATGTTTTTCTAGAAGTCTGTTGCCCCTTACCCCTGACCTCCAGAATTCCTTTATGTCTATCCCATGCATTCTTAAATCCCGTGATTGTTTCAGCCCCCACCACTTCCTCTTGCAGGGTGTTCCACTTGTCCACCACCCGTTCTGGGAAGAAATTCTTGCTCACATTTCCTCTGAATCGTCCTCCCTCCAACTTCGTCCCATGCCCTCTAGTCCTGGAACATCTTTTTCACTTAAAAATAGTGTATTCCTGCACCCTGTTCCTCCCTGTAAGATACTTGTATGTCTCTATCATATCCCCTCTCTCCCTCCTCTCCCCCAGGAAGTACATGTTCGGTTCCTTCAACCTGTCCTCAAAGGACTTGTGATGCAATCCATGCACCATCTTTGTTGCCCTCCTCTGAACCTTCTCTACCCTATGTCCTTACATAGGTAAGGTCTCCAGAACTGCACACTGTACTCCAGGTGGGACCTCACTAGTATCTTGTGTAGTGGAATTATGACCTCCCTTTTCCTGCTGGTGATGACCCTGCCTATGCATCCCAGCATCCTATTTGCTTTACCTGCTGCCTTGTCACACTGTCTGTTCCCCTACCTTGAGGTCATCAGAGATGATAACCCCAAGATCCCTTTCCTGCTTGGTGCATGCTATATCCTCACCCCTCAACTGATATATTGTGCCAGGGTTTTTGTGCCCCATATGCATTATCTTGCACTTCTTTGCATTGAATTTCAACTGCCAAATCTCTGACCATTCTTCAAGTTTCTGCAGGTCCCTTCTAACATAGAAACATAGAAACATCAAATTTGACGGCAGATAAGGACCGCTTGTCCCACCTAGTCTGTCCATTTTCCTACCTAACAGATAAGCTGCAGATCCTAGTTAACCAACAGCTTACTTCCTCCTACCCCCCACTAGGACTGCCTTATGCCTGTCCCATGCATTCTTGAAGTCCCCCACAGTTCTTGACTCCACAACCTCCTCAGGGAGGCTGTTCCATGCATCCACAACCCTCTCAGTGAAAAAATACTTCCTCACATTACCTCTGAGCCGTCCCCCTTCTATCTTCAAATTGTGCCCCCTTGTTCTTGCACATCTCTGTTTCTGGAAGATACTACCCTCTTGGACTTTGTTAATTCCCTTGAGGTACTTGAAAGTTTCTATCATGTCCCCTCTCTCCCTTCTTTCCTTAAGGGTATACATATTAAGCTCCTTTAGTCTTTCTTCGGAGGTTCTGGTGCAGACCCTGCACCATTTTGGTTGCCCTCCTCTGGACAGCCTCCACTCTGTCTATGTCTTTGTGGAGATGGGGTCTCTAGAACTGCACACAGTACTCCAGATGGGGTCTCACCAACTGTCTGTACAGAGGGATAACAACTTCCTGTTTTCTACTATTGATGCCTCTTCCTATGCATCCCAGTATCCCCCCAGCCTTCCTTACTGCCTTCTCACATTGCTTGCCCACCTTTAGGTCATCTGATATAATTACCCCCAGGTCCCTTCCGATTTTTACTGTTGTCAGTATCTCACCCCCCATTGTGTATGCTTCCCCTGGGTTTTTGTTTCCCATGTGCATTACTTTACACTTCTTTGCATTGAATCTGAGCTGCCATACATTTGACCATTCCTCCAACCTTGCCAAGTCCCTTCTCATCCTTTCCACTCCATCTTCTCACTCTGTCTACACCCTCTGGTGTGTCTACTCTGTTACAGAGCTTTGTGTCATCAGCGAACAGTGAAATTCTGCCTTCTAGGTCCTGCGCAATGTCACTGATGAAGATGTTGAATAAAAGAGGTGGCAGGGATGGTTAAGGAGAAAAGGGGAAATTGTTTAACCAGGAAAGGAAAACTAAGTCGGAGCTTGTATTCAGGTGTGACCTGGGAGCACAAGGAAGTTAAGTGACTTGCTCAGGGTCACACAGTATGCAAGTGGAAGCTGTGGGATTCAAACCCAGGTCTGGTCTGCTGGATGTCACCAGATTTGCAGCTCAGAGCCTTAGACCACTGCGCTATACTGCCTCAAAAATGCCCCTACTCTTTTCGAGAAGTGCCATGGGATCTTTAACATCCACCTCAACAACCACCAGAACAGGCAGCCATGACCTCAGCTTAATGTCTCATCTGAAAGACAGCACCTCAGGAGTGCAGCATCCACCTCATGATGCACTACAGTGTCAGTATTGCGATTTTACCCCAGGTGCCGGGTGTGGGGCTTGAACCCAAACCTTCCACTCTTCTGGCCTCAGAGGCGAGTGTGCAACCTGCTGAGCCACTGACAGACTTGTCTCTTGTTTGATTTAGGTACCTCCCCCTCCTCTTCCTTTGTGAATACAGAGCAGAAATATTTGTTCAGTATCCCTGCTTTTTCACTGTCACCCTCTGTCCACGTTCCATCCCCTTTATTAAGCCTCAATATCCCTCCCTTGATCTTTCTTTACTCCCTAATGTACCTATAAAAGGTCTTATCCCCCTTCTTAACAGAGTTGGCTATCCTTTCCTCGGTTTGGGGCATTGCTATTCTGACTGCCTTCCCTGCCTCTTTCTGATTTAACTGATAAAGTTGTCTGTCCTGCTCCTTCTGTGTTTCCTTATATTTCCTGAATGCTATCCTTTTCTCCTTAACCTTCCATGTCACCTCTTTTGAGAACCATAGTGTTTTTTTTTTCCCTTTATTGTGTTTTGCTGATTTGCTTTACACAAAGGCTTGTTGCCTCTGTGATGGCTGTTTTGACTACTTCCCATTGTTCCTCCACCCCTCCTTCTTGCCTGTTTGCTAGTGCTTTTCTGAAGCACTCTCTCATTTTCCCAAAGTCAGCCCTCCTAAAGTCCAATACTCTTGCTTTTTTATGGCTTAAATCTATGGCTGTGTTTATCATGAACCACACTGTTTGGTGGTTGCTTGCTCCCAGATGGCTACCCACTTCTAAATCCGAGATTCTTTCTCCGTCCCCATTTGGGAGTACCAGGTCTAAGATTGCTCCCTCCCGAGTGGGTTCCAATACTAGCTGTCTGAGGCATGCCTCTTGTAGGGCATCAAGAATGACCCTGCTCTTGGATGTGCCTGCAGCAAAGGTGCTCCAGTTAACATCTAGCATATTCAGGTCCCTTTTTCCTATTTTCACCATTGCCATTTTTTCGCACCTCCTCGTGGACAGTACAGATGTTATTTTCACATCCTGCCCAAAATGTCTTTTTGCAGCTGTTGCACCTAATGGCACATTCGCTGTGAAAAATCACCTTTCAGGATAGAGTAACGAAATGATAGTGCCACTGTTAATGAGGTGGGGTCCCAAAAGGCCCATGTTGAAAATCTGGAGTGAAAATACCAACAAACACCCAAGTGTTAGGGTTTCCAACTGTAGCGCCCCACCCTGTATAGACTGACTGGCATCAGGGGTGTGGATTGGGGTTGTTGGCCATAATGCTCACCATTCCCCCACCCCCACCCCACCCTGTAGCCACTGACAGGCATCAAGGTGTGACTTGGGGTCTTAGGCCCCAGCGCCACCCCATTCTTCTGTACTGCACCCATCTCAGCTTATTACCTTATGGAACGGGGTGAGCATAAGGGACGAAGACCCCAAGGCACACCATGACACCTGTCAGTGTCTGCAGTGTGGGATGAGGTGGAATGGCATGATTGTTATGGCCGACAACCCAAAGGCACACCCCAACACCTGTTAGTGTCTTCAGGGTGGGAGTGTGGGTTGCTGTCAGTTCAGTACTTCACTGCCATAGCTATTATGCATTTCTCTCTAACTCATGCAGTACCAATGCCAATACCAGCAAGTAAACTTTCGGCATTGACAAATGCTTGTTATGACTCTCATGGCCCTAATCCAAATTCTACCACAAACCCATCTACTAATTGCCCCTGAGAGGAGAATTGCATTTAACTATGGTATTCCACTTCCAGTGAAGGAGTGTACAAATTAATACATTAGGTAGTGTGAAGAAACTCAGGGAGGGAAGTCCTAGCAGGTCTGCTGACAACCCTCTTCAACCAATCACTAGAGACGGAGGAGGTAGCTGGGGACTGGAGGAGGGCAGAGGTGGTCCCCCTGCATAAAACTGGAAGTGGGGAGGAGGCAGGCAATTACAGACTTGTAAGCCTGACCTAAGCGGTGGGGAAGCTGATGGAGTCCCTGCTTAAGGAGAGGGTAGTGAAGTTCCTGGAGTCAAGTGGGATGGTCATCCCTTGCTTACAGACAGCAAAAAAATGCTGCTGTTTGGACATACAAAGCTATCTCGAATAAACTGCCCCAGTATATCTCTGTCTGTTTACCTTTGTGCACTCTGGGGAAGTATGCCCTGAGAAGCACCTCGTATATTTACCTTTATGTTTACAAAGCAAAATCTCGCATAGGCAGAGCAGCCATCAGCTTTGTGCTCCTCAACTGTGGAACAAGCTGCAAAAAAACTTTGAAATTAACTCACCCCATCAGCCTAGCAGCTTTTAAATCTCTATATCTACATCATAAGGAGTCCTATGCCCGTCTACCCTAAATAGTGACTCCTATAAGTCCAAGCACACTATAATTACTACTGTTAAAAGACTGATCACATCTATAATCGACTCTTCCCTCTCCCCTTTTTCTACCCCCATATCCGCCCCTTCCACATTCCTTTGACCCTGGTTCCAGCTCTAAATTCTCCATACCTTATCACTATGTATCTTTTTATATTAGTTTTTTTTTGTGTTCGGTGCACCTGATATGTATATTGTGTTCCAAACATATACTACTGTCAATGCTACCTGCTGATACTTTGTATATACTGTATTATTGTATCTCACTTTATTTGTATTATTACTATTTTCTTGTGTGTTGCATCCCATGTGTATTGTCCCTTGTTCCTTGTTAACAAACCCAGGTCCACCTCGAAAATGAGCTTGCTCAACGGTGATCGCCTGGTTAAATAAAGACTTTGATTGATTGATTGATTGGTTGATTGAAGTGGTGCAAAAGACCCAAGACAGCATGGATTCACTGAGGGTAGGTTCTGTCAGACTAATCTTATTGATTTCTTTGACTGGGAGACCAGGGTAGTGGATCAGGGAGGGCCGGTGGATGTGGCCTACCTGTATTCTGGTAAAGCCTTCTACACTGTTCCTCATAGAAGGTTGCTTAACAAATTGAGGAACCTGGGTGTGGGCTCTAAAGTGGTAAAATGGGTTGGAAACTGGCTAAAAGGCAGGACCCAGAGGGTGGTAGTAAATGGTATAAAACAGAAGAGGGGGAGGTGACCAGCGGGGTTCTTCAGGGATCAGTGCTGGGTCCAGTTCTATTCAACGTCTTCATAAGCGACATTGCAGAGGGACTGGAGGGGAAAGTATGCCTGTTCGCAGATGACACCAAGATCTGTAACAGAGTCGATACACAGGAGGGGCTAGATAAAATGAGAAACGACCGATGACTACTTGAGGAATGGTCAAGGGTTTGGCAGTTGGGTTTCAATGCTAAGAAGTGCAAGATAATGACCCTGAGACACAGAAACCCAAGAGATGAATACAGGATGGGGGGGGCAGTTCTAGCCACCACAAGTCAGGAGAGAGACCTAAGGGTTATCATATCTGATGACCTGAAGTCAGCCAAACAATGCGAAAAAGCAGTGGGGAAGGCAAACAGAATGCTGGAGTGCATAGGAAGGGGCATAACCAGTAGGAGGAGGAGTGAAGTGGTGATGCCACTGTATAGATCACTGGTGAGGCCTCATCTGGAATACTGTGTCCAATTCTGGAGATCGCATCTCAGGAAGGGCATAGAATGGAAGCAGTCCAGAGAAGAGCAACAAAAATGATACATAGACTGCACTGCAAACCTTATGAGGAAAGACTCAAGGAACTAAACATCTGTTCACTGGAAGAGAGGGCATATGATAGAGACTTTCAAATACCTTAGAGGAATAAACAGGGTACAGGAGGGGAGCATATTACAGAAATGAAAGTGCACAAGTACAAGGGGACATAATATGAGGCTGGAGGGAGGAAGGCTTAGGGGGAATGCTAGGAAGTATTTTTTCACAGAGAGGGTGGTGGATCCATGGAATAGCCTACCAGCGGAGGTGGTGGAAGCAAAAACAGTACGGGAATTCAAAAGTGCATGGGATAAGCATAAAGGCACCTTGCTGTACAGCAGAGTAGGGGAAAGGCAGTCCAGACAAGAGTAGGGCTTGCCAAACCAAGTAGGGAAATGGACAGACTAGGTGGGCTGTATGGTCATTATTTGCTGACAGAGTCTGTTTCTTTGTATATCCTAGTGGCTGTAGCCCCAAGCCAAGAGTCTAGAAAACATGTAGATTCAGAAAATATGGATGTGTGAACCACAACCTGTTTGCATACTGTGTGAATGTGGGCCAGGCATGTCACATAACATTTATGCGCTAGTGAGAAGCACCCAGAACTTGGAACAGGCTCTCCAGTAAGCAGGTTCTGCTGCCTCTCTGATCCATCCAGTATGAATGACAGCCCCCCTCAAATGCACAAGATGAGGCTAGCAGTTGCCAAATGACTGCAAGGGCCCCCATTTAAGATCCACACCAAGTCACTCTCCCTATCAGGAACATCAGTGGGGGGGTAGGGATCTTTCTAGCCACTTCTCCCCACTTGGAATACCAGGGGATTAGAGACAAAGAAAAGGAGCATGTTTTTACCTTAACTGTCAGTCTGGCTGGAGCCCCTAAGCTATCAGCTGTACTTAACACCTAATCAGGGAGGTAAGCTTCACTTCAAGCAGACAAAGCAAAGTTAAATGGCCTTTTTACACCTTAAAGGTCAGTTTGGCTGGAGCCTCCAGAAGCTATCAGCTGCACTTACCACATAATCAGGGAGGTGAGATTCACATCATAGTTCAGCTCCTGTCCTCCTCAGGTTGTTCAGCAGCCAAGTCCATTACAAAAAAAATGCAGCTCAGGCAGGAAGAAAATATATTTTGGTGATTGTTGGAGGCCCCCTGGTAGTTGGGGCCCTTGGCTAGTGTCTATGTTGCCTATACCTTAATCTGGCCCTGGCTCCAGGTTGTAATGAGTTAAACAGTAGCAAGTGGAAGCAGTAACAGTGTGTTATAGTGAAATTTGCTTGCAACTTTTTAAAGGGCAAAAGATAAACATTTTGAATGTATACTTGTTTTTACAAAAAGCGCTGCCTTGAGAATAATTGCAGGGCTGTATTTTTACTACATCCTTACGGCAGTATTGACAGAATGGCAAGGCACAATTTGTTTTAGTAAAAACCTAAGGAATGAGTAATGTCAAAATGAAAGGAATGGTATGATGACAGTCGAAATTTGCTTTAGTTAAGATAAGATCATTTAATACTATTAGTAACCTAGCTAATTAGTCAGCAATTGAAAAGAAAAACACTGCCGGCCTGCTGGTGCAGGGGAGAGGTGCTGACACTGTGCATGTGATGGAGTGAGTGGGAGTGTGTGTGTGTGAGTGTGTGTGTGTGTGTGTGTGTGTGTGTGTGAGACAGGGTGCAAGACAACCCATAGCAAGTGCCTGTGACACCCATCACAGGAGGGGCAGCACAGGGGCGTGGAGAGGTGGGAGACGGAGGCCACAGACAGCAGGCCAGGCAGCCCTGAACAGGGGTACGCACAGTGCAGGGGCACAGACAGCAGCTAACAGCAGGGGAGAGAACCGCACAGGGAGAGGATGTACAGCCCAGGCCATGTCCAGTACAATATTCCAGATGGAGGCAGTAATGAGGGGAGTGAGGAGGCACCATGCAGACTGGCGTGGCCGTGAAAGGGCCCGTCGGCGGTATGCCTGGAACAGGTAGTACCGTGCCCACATCACCTTTGAACAGTATAGTGACACAGAGATCGTGGGCTAGTACCACCTGAACCGGGCAATTCTGAGGTGGCTGTGTGAGCTGTGCAGTGAGGAGATGCAGGCACCCACAAGATGGAGACATGCCCTGTCTGTGGAAACAAAGATCATGGCCGTCATGTGCCTGCTTGCCACGGGAACCTTCCAGAGACCAACAGGGAACACCATAGGCATAACCCAGTTGGCCGCGTCACGTCTCCTCACACAGTTCCTCAGCACACTGCTGCCACATGCTGCAGAGTACATCCATTTCCCCAGCACACAGGCAGAGCATACAGCAAACATGCAGGCGTTCCACAGGGTGGCACAGTTGCCTGGCATGCTAGGGGCCATCGACTGCACCCATGTCGGCATCCACGCACCACCTGGCCCAGAGGGTGTGGCTTACATAAACAGGAAGGGCTACCCCAGTGTCAACTGCCAGGTGGTGTGTGATGCAAGGGAGTGCATAATTAATGCGTGTGCCACACACCCTGGGGGAGCACATGATGCCTTCATCTGGCACCAGTAGGCACTATGCCACAGGTTTGAGAGTGGGGACATCCCCAGTGGCCACCTAGTCGGTAAGTATGCTGTGTATGTGATATGTCTGGAACAGAAGAGCAGGGTGTGTGGGAAGCCAGGGCACGGGTGCCAGGGGACATGGCCAGGATGGTGGTGGGGGAATGACACAGCCCACCAAGCTAACCAGACATCTCTCCATACAGGTGACAGTGGCTATCCACTCCAGCCTTGGCTGCTCACCCCATACTGGCACCCATCAACCCCAGCACAGGAACAATACAATGAGGCACACACCAGCACATGGAAAGTCATCGAGTGGGTGTTTGGGCTGCTGAAGGCTCGGTTCCATTGCCTGGACAGGTCTGGTGGTGCTCTACAGTACAGCCCCTCAAAAGTCTGCAGCCTATTCCTGGCCTGCTGTGTACACCACAACATGGCCACCGACTGTGGGATAGCTGTCGAGGTTGAAAAGGGGGACAGCAGTGGGGACAATGAGGCCGCCGGGCCTGGTGGTGGGCAGCCCCCAGGTGAAGGGATCCCCAGCTGATATGGACGGCCCAGCAGCACAGGGACACAGTCGCTGAGGGGCATTATGGAGTGTGCAGGTAGGTGGACACGGCCACATGCAGGGTCCAGGGCCCAGGGCATAGTGGACAGGCAGACATGTGCATTCCCTGTGCCAGAGTAGGTGGAGGGGGGCCTGGACAGGGGTGGGGTACAAGCACTAAAGCAGAACGCAGCACACACCCACACACACACATGCACATACACACACACACACACACACACACACATATACACATATACATAGGACCCATCATGCTCCCGCCCAGAGGTGGGCACCGGGCATGTATCAGACGCTGAGCGGCGCTGCACAGTGACAGTCAGTGCTGTGCCGGCATTATCATGCACACGCCACAGTGTCCAGCAGCTGGGTGGGTGAGCACATGGGCTGTGTGCAGGTTTGACCACAGATGTCATGGCCATGGGATGCACTTGCACATGTCATACCAATGTGCACACAGGGCAGCAGCAAACGGTGTACGTGGAGGTAAACAGTTCAGGAACACCGCACAGTAGCACTGTCGCCACGGACATGTGGATGGCCAAGCCGGAAATGCACAGCAGTTGCTGGCTGGGCATTAGCCACAGGGGGTGTCGCAGACTGTCCCCAAGGGGTGACACTGTGGGACCGTGACTGCGTCCACGCAGGTGTCTGCAGGCCCCAATCCATGCCCACAATGGGCATGCTGGGAATGCCCACAGCAGACCCTGGTGGTGACACCGAGTGGGTCACACACTGCAAGGCCCAAGGGGTGGAGAATGCGGTCTGCAGTGTGAGCGGCGGATGGCCACGTGCCAGGGTGGCCAGGGTTGCCAGTCCAGCTGTGACCACAGCAGTCAGCCGATCCATGGCTGCAGCCGTGTCCACCCGCATTTGCCCTTTCTCCACCAGGAGCAGGGCAAAGTCCCTGTCCCACCGCTCTTCCACCTGGCGCAGCTCCTCATGGAGTGCACGCACCCCTGCTGTGAGCTGCACCTGCTGATCAACAGAGGCCTGGAGCAGACATGTGTGTTCGTCCAAGAGGTCAGCGCCCTGGGGTGCAGGGTCACATTGCCGACCCAAGGGTGTATCCCGACCCAGCAGCCCAGCATCCAGCAATGGTGGGCGCTGCACAGCGAGTCCCTTCTGGGGCTGGGTGCCATGCAATGCAGCGGCAGCGGGCACTGCCCCAGGTCCCCCCTCAACATCGTCCGTCTCCTGCTGCTGCCCCTCCAGCCACTGTGTGCAGGGTGACACCAGCATGGCTGCTCCACCACAGCCACAACCACCACCACAGCCAACCACTGCTGGGCCCGTGGCAGCCTCAGCTATGCCAGCTGCAGTGGCCAGTGTGCAAGCAACCACCACTGGGCCACCAGCCACGCTGACATGTCATGCCTGTGGTATGGGTGTCTCCCTTGCAGCCACAACAGCACTGACCAGGATGTGGTTGTTGTCATCATCGGTCCTGGTCTCAGCACACAGGACACCATGCCTGGCGTCATGCCAAAATACAGCAAGAGCCTCGTCCACAACTGCACTGCTGGCATCAGGACAGATAGTGGTGCTGACCTGCAGTCAATCCAGGCCACGGTGCCTGCTGGAGGTGTTTGGACGGTCCTCCGGGGCCAGGATTGCCCCCACAGAGGACACCCCCACCACTGACACCGCATGCAGGCACTCAGGAGCTGGAAGGGAAAAAAGTAGCATTAGTGTTGCTGTCACCCACCCCTGCCCCCATCCTCCTGCCCCTGTCTCTGCCTTGCCTACTGTGCAGTGATGGGCTTCCACCTGTCTGGAACCCTCCGCCGGGCATGTCCTCAACTGCGCAGTGCCACATGGTGGCTGCCATCAACTCCTCCTGCGATGTAAGGGTGGGCAGGGCAGACTGACCCCTGCCTGTGGTGGCACGCAGTGCCGGGATTGCTGCCACCTTCTCCTTGATCCGCCTCCGGTCCGTGCCGACCTTCTTTTTGCACTCCTGCACAGACCATTGGTGGCTGCCCTGCTGGTTCACGGCACAGGCCACACCCTCCCATGCAGTTGCCTGAGCCTGTGGGGTGCCTGTGGAGCCACTCAGGAGCAGCTCCTGGTCCAGTTATGCCTGGAATAGGGCGTCTGACTCCGCCCTGGTGAAGTTGGGCCTGCGCTTGCATGCAGGCCCACGCTCCTCACTCTCCTCATGTTCAGTCATGCTTCTTCCTGTGGAGGGTGACATGTGTAAGCATGGACTGCTAGGTACCCACCCACACTCCTATTCCATCGTCCTGTAGCGTGTAACTCACCTCTAAGGGATGCAACACCGTTCCTATCGGTGCAATCCCCATGGCACCTTTATAGCGCATCACATGCAAATGAGTGTTTGCGCAACTGCAATGACAAGCAAATGCAGCCAATACACTGTGGATATTGTAATCAGCTGATCTGCATACATCTGCCGAATATCACGTGGTTGCACATACACAAGTCATGGCGCATCACTGTGACGTGTGCAATGGCCTGTGACGCGCGCATGCACGTGCGTACATAATGTACGCCAGTGGCGTGTCCTTCGCAACATGCATGATGGGCAGTACAGCGCCCATCCGCTATTGCACATATGGCTCTCATGCACTGTATGGCCTATGGCGCTAGGGCTCCACTCAGCCAATGGCGCTCCGGCACCATGCCTTCGATGACGCCCCTGCGCCATGGGTTCTATGGTGCCCTTGTGCTCTGGGGCCATGTACTGTGGCAGCCACATGACTCTACAGCGCAGCATGCCTGCCATGCCCAATGGCACTGGGCGCAGGGTGCACAGCCTGACCCTTGACCCCACAAGTGCCCTTTGCCCTTGTAGGCACCCTGCGACACGTGGTGGTGCTGCGTTACCCGAGTTGCGCATGTCTGTGACTGTGTGATTGGCGGTGACAGTGCATCGCGGTGTGAGGCACACATCACCAACATGTGTGGCACGAGTGCTGACGGGTGCCATTTTGGATTGCCTGATGAACTGGGAACATGCCGCGCAGGACAGCACCAAGGGCACAGAACTGGACTCAGGTTGAGTTGGTGAACCTGGTGGCTCTGCTGGTGCCACATGTCGACTCCCTGTTTGGCCAGATGCCTCTCAACAGACCTCGGTCTGAGGTGTGGCAGGAGGTGGCAGACACCCCGGAGGAGGCCACAGGTGTGCGGCACATTGGGGAGCAGTGCAGGCACCAATACAGGGACCTGCAGCGTAGGGACCCATACTGTCTACAGGCATGTGTCCGGAGGGGTGCCATGCCATGGCCAGGTACGTGTACAGCACCTGTGCCCATTCTCATCCTGTGTTCCAGGGGGGTGGTGCTATTGGCTCGCCTTGCGGGGGGGAGGGGCTGGGGCTGCATGCCCCATTGGGAGTGGTGGCTGCCCTGTGACACTGTGCTACTGGCACACTGTGCAGGGTGTCACACTGTGCCAGAGGGAGTACCCTGTGGTGTTGCCCGGTGCTGATGTGTCCTTCTCCATTCTTTCCTCCTAGGCCCTGAAGATCGGAGGCGGGCTCGCCTCACTGATGCTGCAGTTGGGCCAGGTCGGGCCATCACAGGGGGTGGTGCACTGGCTGCAGGATGTGTGGGCATGGTGGCTGGACAGCCACAGGGTACGACTCAGCGTGCAGGTAGGATCATGTACATGACTCTATGTTATGGCTGGTAGGCAGTGGTGGTGGGGGCTGGACACGGCCCTCTGTGGGCATGGCACACTCCAGCTGTGCACTGCCTGTGGTGGCCATTGCACTGCACCATGGCCTCTGCACATGTGGGTGGCTGCTGTATGTGGGCTGTGGGTACACCTGGGACCTGGCTGTGTCACCGCATACTGCCTGCATAGCCATGTCGCCTGCACACCATGGTGGTGGTGTGCTGCACATGGGCAGTGTTGGTGTGCAGTGTTATGCATGGCTGTGGTTCCCTGGGTAGGTGGTTCATGTGGGCGCTCTCACTGTGGGTGGCGGTCTGCCAGCCCAGGAGTGCATGTCACCGATGCACGCTGCACACGGTGGGTGGGCTGCCGCATTCTGGACATGCACTCATATGGTGTTCTCTCCTTTATCCTATGTGTGCCCATTGGTACACATGCACGGCTCCTCAGGCAGATCCTCCATGTTGCAACTACCACACTCCAGGTGGTACAGTGGCTAGCGCTGACAATGCGTGGTCAGAGGCAACAATGCTGGCAGCACCTGACGGTGGGGAGGGATGCCCATAGTGCACATGTGCCCGACTGTATCCCCTTCCCTGTGTGCCCTCCCTTGCCCTCCCTTGTCTCCTTCTCTTGCCTTTGCCCCTGCACCCTGCTTCCCTTCCCTGGCCTCTCTGTCCATGGGTGGTGGCTACTTACCCTATCTGTTGTAAATATCTGTACATGGTTCTTGTTTGATTGCTACATTATATTATAATATATGGTTAGGGCTTACTGTGTATGGAAAACAAAGGTTTTCCAAATCTTGTTGTAGGACAGTTCAAAGGGCAAAAAAGTTGTACTATCGCTCTGATGTCACATCGACAGTACAGCAACTTTTCCTCCTTGAGCTCCTACCTGATTGGTGGAAACAGGCAGAGATAAAAAAAAAATACATACAAAATTGGTGGACTCATTTAGCGAGCAGTCTGGGGAGCAGATAGTGTGGACACAGACTACAATAATCAGGTCGGTCTGTCAAAAATATCAATTTGCTGTTTTTTTTTTTTTTTAACAAAATGGCACAGTTTCAGTAAAAGCAGTGTGGGGCTATGGCAAGGAGTGCGAACGTGACTGGAACATGAGCGCATAACTGCAGCGAGGAGGAGGACCGTTATCTTAGGGAAAGGGACTCAAGCGAGGAGGAGTGCAGAAGTGTGAACAAGGTATGAACCTTATCTATTTTGGGGAACCATATGCTATAAAAAACAGTGGATGGTCGCCCATCCACAACGAAATCTGTATTTCCACCTCGGGAGTTGATGATGGCAGAGACCTCTCAAGCTTTGCTCTCGAGGTCTCTTTGATATCATCAACTCCCTTGATGCAAACACAGCCTTGTTGTGGATGGTCGCCTATCCACTGTTCTATACGTTTTTGGTTAACCGTCTGTGTCCGTGTCTGCTTTGCAGCTGGCGTGAGGAGCCATGCTGCAGTGGTGTGCATGGCTGTTGTGTGTTCCGTCTGGGATGGATGGGGTTTGTACCTGGTGGTGTTCCACCTTGGGATGGGTCAGGTGGCTGTGGCCTGTCCTTGCAGGCCGTGTGGTGTGTGCCTTGTGTGCTGGATGCCTTTGTGTTGCTCCTTGGCTTGCTCCCCTGTGCATCCCTGGGTGTGCTATTGAGCTGCACACCATGCTCCTTGGTGCATCCATGGTTGCACGATGGTGCATCTATGCGATATTCAGCCATGTTGCGCAGGCGCATCCAGTCATGTGCAACCTTTGAATATTGCACCCATTGCACCATGGCACACTGTACTTGCGCTGCGCCCCTCTTGCGTCTCCATCTGGTGCATTTCTGAATATCCCGGCCTATATGTCTAAATAGGAAGAAAACCACAAAGCAATATGCACATTAATAAGGAGATTGTCTTTGATTTTTGAATGTGCAACTTGAGACTCACAGGTAATGAATATTAATTACTAGAGGGGATATCAACATATAGTGATAAATTCCACTGATGGGGATGCCATCAATAGTATTTGTATCAATAAAATTAGGTTTTTTAGTAGTATTACAGATATACATCATAAATGGAGTGATAATAGATGTGCTAAGAGAGCAGTGTATCAAATTGACCTGTAAAAATATAAATACTAATACTATGAAGTAATGTTGTTTGGAAAGACTGAAAAATAATTATGTATTTTTGACAGATCCTTGCCCCGAGGAAGCCCAACGTGAGTGAAACGTTGGGCATTTACAGGGGATCTTTGAGTTAAGAAATATTACAATAAACAACCTTTTTATTACAATATTGTGCATGGCTGGCATTCATGAATTTTGTTAAGGTGGGACTGTCCATATATCAGACCCAACATGAACTACTGTGAAACAAATATGAAGGGTACCCACTGACTCTCTTTGCTTGCATCTTGTCTGGGAAGGGGCAAAGAAAGTGGGTTATGGCTGAAGAAATATATTTATTTTTATTCTTCCTCCTGTGGCGCAGCTGAAACCCTGCACTTACGGGGATCCTATCTCCCTGCAAGTGTCTATTTTCAGTTTCAGTGCACCAAGTTGTTTCACACAGCTTCCCCTCTACAGATTTTCCCTGCTCTACTGCTTACAGCCATTTTTGTATTGTGTTAAACCTGCTACCTCAGTCGCTGTGTCTACTTTTATTAGAGTACAGGATTTAGAGTTCAGGATTTCTTTGCTGAAATTCTCCATAGCCAGCTGATTTGTTGTATTTTAATCCAGTGCAGCTACCAATTTAATTTCTCCCTTTGTTTCACCCACTGACTTGTTTTACAAATCTCAGTTACAGAGCTGGTGCCTAGCTGTCTGCTTCCAACCCCCCGATTTGACCGTCTTTTAGTAAATTGTAACTCTTTTGTCTGTGTGCTAGTTTTATTTTCACTTCCAACACTTCCGGAGTGCTATTAATCCCTGTCCTGTCCCTCTTTCAACAGGCATCCTTGTTGCCCACTGGGCTACCTACTGACATCTGCAGTTCACCTCCTGCATGCCTGAACACCATTCTGCACCTCTCTCAGCACTAAGGAGACTGCTGCCACTGGCCCCTGGAAACAAGCATCAGGTACTGCCTATACATGGCCCTAGCCTCCACGGCTGCTGCTTCTGCTCTCAAATTTTTGGCCCACCTCCCCTCCCCCTCGCAGCCCCCTCCCCATCCCGGGCCACCTTTAAATATACTTACGCTCCTCCCTCCCCTACCCCATACTGCCCCCATTGGCTCCCAGTTCTAGAGCTCTAGAGCTTAAAGCTATCCATCTCCCCAACCCATTGTTGTTCTCCCCCTCTCTCTCTCTTAAAGCTTCCTCACTGGTCTGCTGTTTTCACCCAGCACTGCTTATGCAAAAGTGTCCTAGACCTGTGTTTTGGACTCCAAAATTTTCACCTTCTCTCTAACAATGTCTGCTGTCACCATGAACCTGCCACAGCTCACACTGTTTGCGTTCTCCCTTGCATGTGCCCTGGCACTGACGGATGTATGTACCTCAGTACTGGCCCAGTACCAAATGTACCTTGCCTACCTCTCAGAATCCCACTCCCCCCAGTACACCCTACACTCCTCCCCTTGTGGGAACTCTCCTACCCAGGTCACGTCATTCTCTCCTTCCTCTTAAACGTGGAACATTGCTTACTTGGTCACCACCTGGCCTCCATATCCTGCTTTATTGCCATTCCCTCTTGCACCTGTATCCCATTCCTATCCCTTCTACTCCATGCTGGAGACATTGAGAGCAACCCCAACCCCACTAATTCCCACATAGCCCTCTCCGACAGCACCTGGATAAATGACCCAGCGCTAAAAGTCACCTATATAAACATATGCAGTCTCCCCTCCAAATACCAGGACCTGGAAGCATGAGTTGAGCTATACAAACCCCACATACTGAGACTCTCTGAGACATGACTAAAACCTTGGATAACTGATGCCACCTACCAACTACCTGGGTAATCCTCCCACCACCTGGATAGACCTGGCAAAAAAGGGAGTGGAGTAGCTCTGTTCGTCAAGGAACCCCTATCAGCCAACATAGTTCTCCGCTTCAACCCAACCTCTTCCAGTGAATGGCTCCTCACCGAACTCACCCTGGGAACTAGCAAAAAACTCTACATCGGGTGCTGCTACAATTTCCCTACAGCTGGAACTGAGGGTCTAAACAGCTTCCTCTCTGGCCTGGGCTCCATATCCCTACACAGAGACTCAGTTCTCTTGGGTGATCTCAGTCTAAACTGGTTCAGTTCCCACCAACCTGACTATGCCTCCCTTCTAAAACAATACAGCCTGGTCCAAACTATTAACCTTCCCACAAGGCAGAACCCTCACAAGGGCACGCAGACACTCCTGGATTGGATTGTAACTGACCAGGAGGACTGTGTCCTGCATGCTGGTACCATTAGCAATCACTCCCTACGTACCTTCTCTGGCCATCCAAACTTAAACAGCCCCCACCCAAATACATGTCTTTCCATAATTTCAGAAGCCCAAACACCCCAGTCCTTCTCTCTGAGGCATGGGCACTGGACTGGTCTGCCATTTTCTCAGAATCAAATGCGACCCAGGCAGCATCCATGCTCACTCAAGCTCTCCTGACTCTACAGGACAAGCATTTTCCAGTCACCACCAGAAGGGTGAGGGATGGCTACTCGTGATGGGTCATGAAAGACCTCCTTACCCTCATGAAAGACAGGGACCGTGCCTGGTCAACCTATAAAGCATCCTCATCCCCAACCCTACAGGATGATTACATGCGTTGGAGGAACCTTTGAAAACACCTGGCCAAAGCTCTCAGACAGACACATTTTTTCGATCTCCAGTCCAATCTTGGTGACCCTAAACAATTTGGGGCATTCATTGGCTTGCTACTTAACCCCCCTCCAGTTAGCCTGTCCCACAGCAACACACTACTTCTGGCCTCATTACTGATCCCCAAGAAGTGGCCAAGGCCCTCAATGACAAATTCTCTGACCTCACTATGTACCTGAGCAAACTCACAAATGACCTGCAAAAAAACACTATTGCCCTGCATGCCCCCATGACATCACCCGCTGGGCCTGCCTCTCAACCTCCACCTCCCCCTTTTTTCTTCAAAACATTCTCACACGCTAAACTAGCTAAACTCCTAAAGAGCCTCCCAAACCACAGCTCCCCTGGAGCAGATGGATTATCCCCTGTCTTCCTTAGATTAATCTCCCCTGCCATCGTCACCCTCCTAACGTTCATTTTCAGCCTCGCCCTGACCACTTCCTCCATGCCCGATACATGAAAAACTACAAAGGTCATTCCCATTCATAAAGCCGGGGACCCACAATCCACAGACAACTATCGCCCAATTTCTATCGTTCCTCACCAAAGCAAGCTACTGGAAAAAGCCATCCACCACCAACTTGCTGACTACATAGGTAAATATGAATTACTATGTAGCCAACAACACGGCTTCCACAAGAATCACTCAACCACCACTGCCCTCGCACTTCTTTCTGACCACATCCTCACAAATATGGACTGTGGAAATGCAACAGTCTTCGTTGACCTCTCCAAAGCCTTCAACCAGGTCAGTCACTCACTCCTCCTCTCTAAATTGCATCACCTTGGCTGCTCTCCAGAGGGCACCACCTGGTTTGGAAGCTACCTTACAGGGTGCTCCCAGTTTGTATGCATTGGCCCGGCCCGCTTGCCCACTCTGCCTGTCTCTACTGGGGTCCCCCAAGGCTCTATCCTGGGACCCCTCCTTTTCTCCTTATTCATTAACTCCCTTCCAGCACATAGTCTCTGCTGTCACTCAATCCTTTATGCCAATGACCTCGTACTCTTCTCCAGTGGGAAATCTCCTACCCTTATCTCTGCAGCCCTCTCACAAAACTACACCGCAGCCCACAACTGATTCTCTGATAACCTCCTTCTGGTCAATGGCAAAAAAACAAAAACAGTGTTGTTTGGATCTAAGCTCTTCCTAACAAAATGCAAATCTAACCCACCCCTAATCATCACGTCCCCTGATGGCCATGCCCTAGAGAACGTCAAACATCTCAAATATCTAAGAGTTGTGCTTGACCCCTCCCTTTCCTTTACAGAGCACATAAACTCCTTGGTTCTAAGATTTCACCAAAAACTAGGGTCTGCCTACAGATTACAGCCTGCATTACCTCACCCCTGAGGCCCGCCATGCCATTATCCAGGGAAACCTGCTACCTATACTGGACTACTGCTCTCCCATCTACTCCAGGACCGCTGCATCCACCATGGCAAAACTATCAGTAGCATACAACAGTGCCTGCTGCTTCTTCCTGCTGGCCCCTTTCTCCACACACCACTGTACACTGTACACTACACCAGGGTGGCTCCCACTACAAGGCCGCTTTGACCTTGCACTGTACAGTTTTACTGATCCTGCCATCCGTATTGGCCAGAAATCCCCTCTTGCTCCCCTTCTCACCATCCAAACCTCACACCACTGCCTACACTCCTCCAGTATCCCTTCCCTGAAAATCCCTAGGGTAGCCATGAACATGGGCACTAGAGCCCTGTCTATAGGAGTCTCCACACTATGGAACAAGCTGCCCACTGAACTGTGCACCATGAACACTCACCGCCAGTTCAAGACTCACCTCAAAGACTGGCTCCTATTGGCATCCACTGTCCACTGCTTTAAGGACTAGCCCCCCCCCCATGGGTTCCAGGGGTAAGGCCAAATAGGTTCTCTTATTTACTGAAACTGTACCACCATAAGCCTTACTTTGCTTTATTATTTGTTGTCTCTCAACTACTGCCACCATGTATTGCCACATGTAACAAATGTATCCTTTCACTATGTATTACCTGCTCTTCTTATGTTTTTGTTATTCTGATGTTTCTACTCAGTGCCACGTTACACGGTCCGGGTTGTGCCTGAAAATGGTCCCTGGGATCAGTGCACCTACCCGGTTAACAAAGTCATAAATAAATAAAAATAAATTGTCTGGGCAGAATGGGGTACAGATGATGGGCTATGGCTGAACCTGTCCTTGTCTGGGGGGAACAGATGGTGGGCTATGGCTTAACCTGTCTTTGTCTGGGAAGGGGGGCACAAATGGTGGGCTATGACTGAATCTGTCCATATCTAGGCAGTGTGGTACAGATGGTAGACGATGGCTGAACATGTCCTTGTTTGGGCAGTATGGTACAGATGGTGGTCTATGGCTGAACCTGTCCTTTTCTGAGAAGGGAGCAAAGATGATGGGCTATGGCTGAACCTGTACTTGTCTAGGCAGAGGGGCACTGATGGTGGGCTATGGCTGAACCTGTCCTTGTCTGGGTAGGGGACACAGACAATGGGCTACAGCTGAACTTGTTCTTGTCCAGGCAGGGAGATACAGATTGTAACTGTGGCTGAACCCATCATTATCCAGACAGGGAGTGTCCAGAAGACAAACTGCAGCTGCAACAACCAGTGTTTGAGCACAGGAGGGGAATCAATACTCAGATGTAAGTCTGTGCTGGGTTGGATGGGTGGGAAGACAATGAGTCAGCCTGGGTGCTTACATATGGGGGGCTCAAGGGAAATGCACATTTTTGCTTGGGTAGGCTGCTACTAAAACTATGTATGTTGTACCTAAGGTGAGCCTGAAATGTATGCCACAGCTCTGCATGCTTTACAAATTTATGAAGTGAGTTACTGCTGTGACTGTCCATAATGTGTCACACATATCCACTTATATTCTTTGCATAAAAATGGTGTTAATGCATCAGTTAGGGTTCAGATTAAAGCAACAAAAGTAGGGAAATGTGGCATTAGGGTTTCCAACCCTAACTCCCTACCCCCATCCCCAAGCAGGAAAAGGAAAAAACATTATGGCTTTTGTTGTCCTGAATGTTGGTGAATCAGAGGTGGGGTCTTCCTTGGGGTTCTTCACCCTAATGCTCGCCCCACTGTGATGTAACATTCAAACATACAGAACTTTGTCTCCCCACATGTTGCCAATAACCTGTATGCTCTGCCTGAAGAAAGCATATCACATGTCACCTTATTTGGTCATGAAATGGGGTGAGCACCCCAATGAAGACCCCACCCCAATTCGCCAACAGTCAGGGCAACAAAAACCATAATGTTTTTTCCTTTTGCTGCTTGGGGTGTAGAAGTGGGGAGTTAGGGTTGAAAACCGTAACACCACATTTCTGTACTTTTGCTGTGTTAATCTGAACCCTAACTGGTGCATTAATGCACTTTTTTGCAAAAAACTTCCTTGCTTTTTGAGATAGAAGAATCATATCCTTATTCATGTAGGTCCCAGACCTGTGTGAACACATCCATCTTGGCTAGGGATGTGCAAGGCCCGCTTCCATCCCTCCACAGACACACATCCATCTAGCTTTGGAAGCGCAGGGCCCCTTTTATGCCTCTAGGAAAGCAATTTATGTGTGTGGTTGTAATTGTTTTTTGAGGGGCTCAATTCAAAGGAAAAAAATGTATTAAGTATCCCCCTTAACTGCCAGTGGTTGACTATATAGGGACAAAAAAATAGTTTTTTGTTTGTTTACCCATAAGTCAATACATTTTTTTGTTGGTTTGCTATGAAATTGCCATGGTTATAGTGTAAGACTAGATACACTTGTGGTGCATTTTTGATGACTGAACTTTCACTGTGAATTTGGCACCATGGTGAAGATTAGAGGTAATTTTGGGGCACAGTGCATACCCTGTGAATGTTAAGAGGGATTATGGATTAGTGTTGAAGTACTCATTGACACCTTTTATTTTCAACATATACATTGTCCCTTAACTCCAGCTATTGATGGATTTATGGCAGGTTAAAGTTGTAATGTTATCCAATTGGATTTTTAATTTTTATGTTTTTTTATAAGGACTCTAAACCTTTTAGAGGGGTATTATGTGTTAGTGCTGTACTACTCTTTAAGACATTTCTTTTGACATATGGATGGTCCCTTAACTACAAATATTGACAGAGTTATGGCTTGTTAAACTTGAAATATGGAAAAAAAGAACTAAGTCCAAACTATTTATTTCATATGAAGGAATCCTTTTCAAGGAGAGAGTGTTATTCTCACAAAAAAGATTCCTTCATATGAAAAAAGAATGTGAAAGAAAGCTAAGTCCAAATTCTTTTTTCATATGAAGTAGTCTTTTTTTCGTGAGATCTTCTCACGAAAAAAGATAAAAAGATTCCTTCATACGAAAAAAGGATGTGAAAAAAACAAATTCTAAATTATTTTTTCATATGAAGGTAATCATGTTTCATATGGCCCTACTCCTGTTTCACATGGCCATACAAAAAAAAAAAAAAGAAATTTATCTGATGAAAAAAGATTTTTAAAATGTGTTAAAAACACATTAGGGTCATTTATCCATAAATTAACTGCATAATCCAGCTAATGGGGTCCCGCATGACTAAAAAAACAAAAAACCCGGAAACAAGATGGTGGCCATACAAAAAAATAATTTTTTCTGACAAAAAAAACTTAACCCCTCCCCACCCCCATATGAAACAGAATCCTTTTACATATGGCCAAATTCTTTTTTTGCATGAAACAGTTATCCAAAAGAGCATACTGTACATGCTCAGAACCAAAATTTAAAATCTCTATAACTTGGGAAGGGATTAATATTTTTTTTCACTAAACCAATGAAAGGTACCATTCTGGGGCATGCCCTTTCTACCCTGAAAATTTCAAACTAAAATCCCAAACCACCTGGCTGCTGGGCAATGACACAAAAACAGCAACCCCTCCCCCCACACACACTTTTCACTTTTTTCACTACCAGATCTTAGAATAGGTACATGCGACCAAAACAAAACATGGTACGTCGAGAGACCTTGTCCCCAAGACCACGCATGCAAATCTGTTGATCAGGGGTGAAGCTATTAAGGTGAAGTTAGGGATTTAACATTAACCAGCCTACTCAACCCTAATTATCATAGTGCTGCTGTGCCACTATAGTTCAGTATGCTGCATTTAAATGTTTTCTTTCTTTGATCACATCACTTGACTGGGTTTGATCAGTGCCTTTTCTGACCAAATAAAAAATAAAGCATAGCATAGATTTAACTAATATGAAACTCAATGGAATCATTTTTTTAATAAAAGAAAATGATATAGAGTTGTACTCTTGTCAGCCATCATATTTAATTTGAACGCTTTAGTCCCATGGGTTAAAATAATGTATTTTTTGATTCAATGGCTAAGCTCACCTCTACATCAAGGCAACTCCAGAAGCTGTGTTACAGAAATGCTCCCTAACTCATCCCTGTCTAAGACCTGAACACTTGACTGTAACATATAGAATAATGTATGGGCAACAATACATAACAAGGTTGTTTTTCCACTAAGGGGTTGTCATGACAACAGAGTGACCTCAAGAGTGAAGCTCAAGAGTTCCCTGTCATCATGGCAATCCATAGATTGAAAAACGGCCATGTTAGTGTGTGGTTGCCCATACCTTATTTTATGTAGTGTATGGGAAACCACTCACATAAACGGACAGTAGAACTCAGTGTTTTTTAAGCAATGTCCTTCAATTTAGAAACATAGACATAGAAATATAGAATTTTGGCAGCAGACAAGGACCACTTGGCCCACCCAATCTGCTCATTTTCCCTACCTACATTATTACCGCAGACCATGCTTGATCTACAGCTCTTTCTCCCTCCCTCCTTCCTTTCCACTATGATTCCCTTGTGCATATCCCATGTGTTCTTGAACCCCACCACCTCTGCTGGAAAGCTGTTCCAGGAATTCACTACTCTTTCTGTGAAGAAGTACTTCCTCAAATCTCTCCTGAATCTATCCCCCCTCCAACTTCGTACCATGGCCTCTTGTTCTTGAGCACCTTTTCTTCAAAAAAAATACTTCCCTCCTGTAACTTATTTGCCCCCTGTGAGGTGCTTAAAGATCTATAGCATATCTCTTCCTCTCCCATGTCTCTTCCAGGGTGTACATATTGAGGTCCTTTAGTCCCTCTGTAAAGGGCTTTTGATGCCGACCCTGCACCATTTTAGTCGCCCTCCTATGAACTGCTTCCACTCTGTCTGTGTCCTTCTGGAGATTTGGTCTCCAGAACTGGACACATTACTCTAGGTGGTGTCTTACCAGTGATCTATACAGTGGCAACACCACCTCCCTCTTTCTGCTGGCGATACCCCTCCCTGTGCAACCCAGCATCCCATTTGCCCTCTCGACTCTCTTATTGCACTGTCTGGTCACCTTTAGGTCATCAGATATGAAGACCCGTAAGTCTCTTTCCTGCTTGTTAGTCAACAATATTATGCCACCTATTTTGTACTCCACCCCTGGGTTTCTATGCCCTAAGTGCAGTGTGCACTTTTTTGCATTAAAACCTAGATGCCATACCATTGACCATTCTTCTGGTTTTCTTAGGTTTCTGCTCATCCTTTTCACCACCCCAGAGTGTCCACCCTATTGCAGATTTTGGTGTCATCTGCAAAGAGGCAGGCCTTGTCTTCCAGCTCCTCTGCAATGTCACTTATAAAGACATTAAAGAGGATCAGTCCCAACATTGATCCGTGTGGCAACCGCTGGTCACCCTCCCTTCCTTGAAGTGAACTCCATTTGCTACCACCCTCTATTGCCTATCCCCTAACTCATTTCTTAAACAGTTTACCACCTTTAGACCCACTCCTAAGCTACCCAGCTTACTTACTAGTGGAATGGTGATGAAAGCCTTAATGAAATCTAGGTAGGCCATGTCACTGCTCCACCCTAATCTAGATTATTTGTTTCCCAATCAAAGGAATCTATCAGATTCATTTGACATGACCTCCCACCTGTGAATCCATACTGCTTCATGCCTTGTAACCCACTGGATTCAAGATATCCCACAACCCTTTCCTTCAGCATTGATTCTATTAACTTTCTTACCACTGATGCCAGGCTGACTGGTCTACTATTGCCAGCCTCCTCCCTGCTACCACTTTTATGTAGTTGGACTATGTTCGCCCTCCTCTAGTCCTCTGGAACCACTCCTGCTTCCAGTGAGCTGTTAAATTGGACTGTCAGAGGCACAGCAAGTATCTCTCTGAGCTCCCTCAGTACCACTGGATGCAACCCATCTGGCTCCATTGTTTTGTCCACCTTCAGACTAATGAGTCCCTTCAGGACTCTCTCCTCCAAAAAAGGACTAGCGTCCACCTCCCTTCCTCCAAAGTTTCTGTCACTTTTTTTGTGGCCCCTCCCCTTCTCCTTCCTCTGTTAACACTGAACGTAAGTATTTGTTCAGTATATCTTCCTTTTCCTGGTCCCCCTTTCCCTTTTCAGCACATTATACAATATCTAACTGCAAAAACAAATGAAACATATTTTAAATCTTTAGCGCTCTTCCACTTCATCATCCGTGATTGTTAGAGCTCCCTTAATTAAAAAATGCAAGCATCACATTGTTGTTCCAGCATCAGTTTAAAGACAAAAAAGAAAACATAAAAATAACTTACTTTGGCTCAGTTTTCTATAGTTAGACATCGCAATCTGTGTTTTTTGAAGCACAGCTGATATCTGATAAAACAGCAATCTTCACCCCTCCCATTCCAACGACTTGACTGTGCACTTCAAACCAGAGACAGGCAGACTTTACCGGCAATTTTACTGTGTGGTCAGGTCAGTTCAGGTCGCCCCCATGCTTTAACTATGCTTCATGCTTTAGTTTGACCATGCCACACTCAAACTTGATGTCAGCACTATTGTGCAGTGACGTATGTATTGCAGCAGAAAGAAAAGTCATTGTGCTGCAGTAGTTATGCACTTTTTACAATGTATGGATTTCAACAGGCAATGAATCCTTCCCATACACTATAAAATTATTATGATTTCTTCATCAGGTGCAACGTTTAACTGAATCTCTTCCCAGTGATTGATGCTGTCCCCACACCACCACTTGTGTTTTTTACAGTATTTATTTTATTTATTTATTTAGTTTTAGTTTTTGTTTACCAGGTAAGTGCCATTAGCCAAAACATGACTATTTTCAGGTGCGACCTGGGAGATTTACAATAAGTAGGATGTACAGGGGATACAGTTCGATTTAGGGTAGAGACGTAGTACATACAAAGGTAAAACAAGGTTTAACAATGACATAATTAGGTAACAATAAACATTCAATAGTTTATATTCAATTGAAAGACTCAGAGAAAAATCACATACCGCAGACGGCTTAAAAGGTTGGGGGTAGCTAAAGCACAAACAAAAAGAGACAAATAAGTGCCTAAAATAATAAACTAGATGGTCAGAATAAGAGGAGATTAGTTTACAACAGCTGGGGTAGTGGGTTTAAGTAGAGGGCAAATTCAGGGGGGTTTGAAACAGGCACAGGATATTTGACTGAGGAGGAAAGAACAATACCTGTTTTTGAACTGGACATGGCTGGGGGCTGAGCGTACATCAAGAGGCAGAGAGTTCCAGAGTTTAGGCACTGAGTGAGAGAAAGCAAGAGTTCCTTTGTTAGATTTACATCTAGGTATTTGCAGCAGTGACTTATCAGCTAATCATAGGCCATGAGAGGAGGTCAGTGGAGTTAGTAGGGAGGCCAGCAAGATTGGGATGCCCACTCTAATGATATTATCAGCCAGGGAGCCAAGGGCAAGAGTTCGAGCCAAAGCTGGGGGTAGCTAATTCAGATCAGCATAAAGTTTGCAATGGTATTTGGACAAGGGAGAAGCCAATGCATACCTACATATGTTGTTATAGGTAGTGTTCCACTCCCTAAGGAGAGTTTTGGATGCACTGAGATAGGTAGCTACCCCATAGAATAGTGACAGGAACCGAATCGCATGAGCTACAGCTAATCTAGCTGACTGTGTGAAGACATAGCTGGTTTTGTAGGCTACTCCTATTTTGGCATTAACCAATTTACAGGTGGACGTTATATGCCGACCAAAATTAAGATTTTCATCGAGGAGTACACCTAGATACTTGAAGGAGCGAACCGGTTCAAAGACCTTCCCGTCATGACCAGAGACTACAAATGTGTCATGGTTTTTATTTAATTTGACTGCAGAGCCAAACAGCTTAGAATGTGTTTTACCAGCATTCAGGATTAGCTTATGGTGGAGGAGCCAGGATTGGGTGGACTTAAACGCAGTAGTGAGGGTTTGGTTTAAATGTTGAATACTCTTATCACTACAGTACAAGACTGGGTTGTCCACATAAAGGATAGCCAAGCAGCCGGGGATATTCGTAGAGATAATGTTAATGAAAATAGGAAAGAGAAGGGGTCCTAATATTTATCCCTGGGGAACACCTAGATTAATAGCCCTAGGGCTGGATATTGCAGTGTTGAACCTAACAAGCTGAGTCCTATTTGACAGATAGCTTTTAAACCAGGCAGTTTTGTTACAAGAGAAACCAAGGGCTAGGAGACTGTCAAACAGAATAGAATGATCAACAAGGTCAAAGGCCTTTGTTAAGTCAATAAAAACTGCTCCCGTGAGGTGTCCTTCGTCTGTAGCTGTTAAGGTGTCATTCGTAAAGTGAAGCAGGGCTGTGGAGGTGCTATGACCCTTTTGAAAGCCACACTGAATTGGTGAGAGAAGGTTATGTTCAGTCAAAAATTTGATGACTTGTCTTGATACTAACTTTTCCAGGATTTTACTCAGGATTGATAGTATAGCTATTGGTCGATAATTGGTCATATCTATTTTATCACCTTTCTTATGGACTGGAGTGACTTGAGCCATTTCCAGATGTCAGGGACAACACCATTGCAGGGAGACAGGGTAAAAATCCTTGACAGAGGCTGAGCAATATATGGTGCGGCAAGTTTGAGGAGTTCAGTCCCATCAGAGCCTATACTAGTATTGTCAGGGATGGTATTTAGCAGGACCTGGACATCAGATTTTGATACTGCCTTAAAATAGAAATGAGGGGTAAATTCAGTGGCAGCGGGGGTGGTAAAGGCTGGCCATTCAGAAAGAACGATGTTAAGCTTGATAGATCAGAGAATTTTTCATTAAAGGCCTCCGCAATGGTCCCAGGGTTATTACAGTGGACACCATTGATGAACATTTCATCTGACAGTTTTGTTTTCTTTGTTCCTAGGAATGATTTTAAATGTGCCCATAATTTTCTGGAGTCAACTGTTGCTTCCCTCAGCAGCCCCTTACAATATGTGCTTTTTGCTTGTCAAATCTGTTTTTTACAGTCACTTCTCAGGGTCCTGTAGGTGTGGTAGTCAGGAGTAAAGCCAGTTTTTCTAAACCGCTTCCAGCTATTGTCTCTGACATGTAATGCTGCCAGTAGATCTTTGAGCAGTCATTTAGTGGGTGTAGCGCACACACATTGGGTCACTAGGGGTGTGTGTCTATCATGAATTGAACAAAAATGGTCTAGAAAGTGATTCAAAGCTGTCTGCACATCAAGGGACTGAGAAAGATAGGACCAATCTATAGATGAGACTTCGTACAGGAATTTAGCCTGATTAAGATTAGAGTAGTTCCCAAAAGTGATATAGTGTGGGTACAAGGACTGGGAGTAAGACTGTTGCCATATACAATAAATGGGGGAGTGATCTGATATAGTATCAAGTAGGGTGCCGGCATCCATGATTCTGCCAGTCCTATTTGTTAATACCCAGTCAAGTAATGTGCTAGATGTTGTATTAGGGGAGATCCTTGTGGGCCCTGTTATAACTTGATGTAGGCTGAAATTCTGTATTGTAGATAGAATTTGGTTATGCATTTGTCCAAGCCAGTTTAAGTTCATGTCCCCTAAAATAAGCAGTTCATTGTGACCTGCAAGTTTTACTGAGTCCTCCAGTAAATTTATGAAGGTGGACAGTTCTCCCAGGGGCGGGTAGTAAGTAACAACAATATGTAAATTTTTAGCACCCAAGCGAAGAAGAGGATGTGTAGACTCACAAGAGGAGGACTGGGGGACAGAATTTTGTGAGACGTAGAGATGGGTTTTGTAAAACAGCACAACACCCCCACCCCACTTAGGAGATCATCTGTCATTTCTGATAAGGCTATAGTTAAGTCAGGGGTGGAAGGCTTGAGCCACGTCTCTGATAGGCATAATATATCAGGGTTGTAGGTGGATACCCAAGTCTCGAGCTCCGTGAAGTTGCATGTGAGGCTCCTAATATTTAGATGAGCTATGCATAGCCCCCCATTCGTGGCCCAGGAGGCATTGTTGCATGGCCAAGGATGAACTGGGCCTGGGTTTTGTTCCACATCGCCTGCCAATAGG
Source organism: Neoceratodus forsteri (assembly GCA_016271365.2). Classification (NCBI taxonomy): domain Eukaryota; kingdom Metazoa; phylum Chordata; order Ceratodontiformes; family Ceratodontidae; genus Neoceratodus; species Neoceratodus forsteri. The sequence continues at coordinate 830,536,585 of CM057452.1, forward strand.
ATTGCCAGCAGCAAGAGATACCAAAGTTTGCAATAAGTAACAGGAGAAACCATGATTATTTCGAAGCAGGGTCTATGGTCTAGGTAGTTTGCCATGAGATAATTAATGAATCTTGGAATCACTAGTGGAGTAAGATCAAAGTTGCCGTCCGTTCTCACCAGTATGTTAGAGAATTTTAAATCTCCAAGTGTGTATTGCAGCCTGGTGCTACTGTGGGGACAGGGTAGTAGCGAGAGCTTAGCACGGGAACAGAGCAAGAGGCTGGTAACTAGAGAGACCAGAAATTTGTGAGCCATAATTGAGTTGGGAATAGTACAGCTGTACATACAGGAAGTAAAAACTGCCTTAGCGCAGCTGCTTGCATCAAGCACAGGCAATCAATGAGCAGAACTAATATGCCCACGACCCCTAGTGGTGGTAAACTATAAGGAGCTAATGAAAAAGTAGCCTGCTAGGTTTAAACTGAAACTGACATGAAGTGCCTAAGTAAATGCCCAGATGGGGGTGGGTGGGGGGAGCCAGCACGCAGCGCTGGCGGGCCTCGGCTTAGAAGCAGCGCGGAAAGAATCCAGCTGGGCAGGCAGAACGGACCATTTCTCCGCTGGGATTTACCTTAGCATTCTTCTTGATTTTTGCTTACTCATTGGGGGCATGTTTTCAGTTATTTCTATGATTGCTTGTTATGGGCTAGCGAAACGCCTACTTGTGGAGCCTATGGATTTTTCTAATGCCTAGCCCTGGCAAAAAAAAAAAATGTTGATCCTAGATATGTATGTGTATTTTTGGAATGTAGCAGCAGTGGAAGGAGATGGCAGATCACAGTTGACTATTATTCCTCTTGGGTGGGGAATATGCATCAGGTCAGTTTCCTTGGGGAGGAATGTAAACTGTGATACTCTTTTTAGAGATGCTTGTTGTTTATGTGTCTTATGGAATAATCAAGAATATTTATTTAGACATTCTGTTTACATAGTTTACACAATGTCCAGACTGCTCTCTTCAAAGTAGCACTTGTTGACTTTGCATAATGATATAGCTTGCTTTGGCATTTGACGCTGAGACATTTCTAACTGTCTGGCTAAGACGATCTAACATCTCTGAGGGAACAATATTCGAAGAGAGAATCAGAAACCCCTTGAGTCAGGCTTATTTGCAAAGGCATCTAAAGCAAGTGCAGGTACAGTATTACATGTATACAGATACATGGATAAAGCCAGAATGTTTCGGTAACAGTTGAAGAATAGCATCACATACAATAACAGTCAAAGGCATACAGCTTTCATAATCACTGGTAACAAAAGAAAGACATCTCATGAATCAAGGGTGTGAAGCAAAGAATGACTAGAGTGATAGATAGCCTGTGAGACCTGAGCCAAACCAAGCACAATAAGTAATTGAACCTTTTATCCCCTTCAAAGACGATACCTTAGATGGGATTTAATCCTGGTTTATAAATCCATTGGTGACATTAATCAACAAAAACTTTACATCTTAAAATTAAGAGCTTGTGTACCGTCTGGAATTAATAGCATATTTCAGAAGTAGACAGCTATCACTTCTTGAAGAGTCTTTTCTTTTCTGTTTTGCTGATTAGAATATTTTCTACATTACAGTATCTGTGGCACAGCACTGTACCTGGAGGCAGACATAATCAGTTCTGTTCCTCCCTATACATCATCATTGTGACCTTAATGACTGTGACATCACTAGTAACCAAGAAGGGCCAATCTCTTTCTGCTTAATCAGGCAGCAGAGCTTGTGATGTAACAATGAGTAAGGTCACATGCTGATGGTGTAGTGGGAGGAATAGAATTAGATATGTTTGCTTCCAGGTAAAACACAGCTTTTTTCATCACACCCAGTACTATTGGGAAGCAAACTATCTAATGAATATGTAGAAAAATAAAACTGCTTCAGAACTAACAAGCATTTGTCAATGCCAAAAGTTCACTTGCAGGTATTTGCTGTGGTGTTTGGTACTGGCTTCAGAGGAGAGAGGATGCAGCAGTGAGAGTGGTGGGTGCCGTATGGTGGAAGCTGCACCGTAAATGGTCCCAGGACTGTTCCCTGAGGTACCTGCTGGTCACTTCCATCTCCCTGGATTGGATCCCATTACCACCATCCTCAGTCAGTTTCCAACCCAGTTTATCAGCTTAATCGGCCTTCTATGTTGTACGTTGTCAAAGGCTTTGCTGAAATCAAGGTAGGTGACATCAACCATCCCTCCCTGATTTACTTCCTTAAAGGAAAGCTCTGGTTTGCAGGGGTTTGCTCGTAATGCATTCATTTTTGGGATTTTTTTCACCAAATTTTCAACATGGCCTTTTTTTTTTTGAAATTACACTTTTTTCTACCTCCTTTCCCAGCCTGCCACCTCCAACCCATCCGGGGAGACAACTGACATCCCACTGCCTCCCACCCTACCAGACAGACTCAAATCCCCATGGAGCTGTGGATATACCCTCCTGTGTGGGGACAAAGTGGGGAGGTGAATGCCCCATAACTTACGTTTCATCAGTCCTGGGTTTTGTCAGGTGGGTGAAGGCACATCGTGGGCACGGCACAGATCCCCATCTTCCCAGTGGTGGCAGGCTCAATTTCCCTTTTACACACTCCCTGTACAGCGTGCATCTCCCCTGACATCATGACGCAGAGTGCCAACATCCACGCTGTACTATAGCCAGCCATCCCTCAAGGGGCTTGCAGTACTCCGGCAAGTGTGCGAGCATCGGCCTGTTCTCTCCCCAGAGAAGGCGAGCTGTCATGGGACACTCAATCCTATCTCCCCTCAGCCGACCCACCAGTGACCCAAGTCCGCTCCCGAACCCAAGTTGCCGGCGTAGCACGAGGTGTGGTGTTCAGTGCCTCAAACCTCAGCACCACTTGACCAGCTTAACATGGCCTTTTTGGGACCTCACTTTATTAACACAGGCACTGTCGCTTCATAAGTCGGTCCCTAGAGGTGATTCTACACAGTGACTGGTAAATCACCTTTCGGGACCAAGTAACTAAATGACAGAGCCAGTGTTCATGAGGTGGTGTCCCAAGAAGGGAATTTTGAAAATTTGGGGCAAAAATTCCAAAAAATGGCTGAGATATCAATGGAAATTAAGATCCTCACTGACAGCCATTATACATCGCTTACCTTGATTTTTCAGTTCATGGTTCGGCTTTGAAGAGTGCAGACATGTCCCGGTCCTGAGAAGATGGCAGCTGCTGACCTCCGGAGGCAAGTATGGGGTAAGGGGGTGCAGGGAGGTGATGCCAGCAGGAGGGCTGGGATGGGGGAGGGGACGGGGAGATGACGAGAGACCATTTTCTTTTTTCAAGTATAACAAAAAAAAGTCAGCGGACCATTTTCTTTTTTACAGGTAAACATAAATATTAAAGCCACACTGCGGCTCATGAGAAAGCCTGGGGGGGGGGGCGCAAAGAGTGAGGACCAGGGACAGAGAGCCCGGTGGTGGGTGGCAAGAACTGCCAATACAGAAAGCCGAACCGCAGTTCATGAGAAAACCTGGGGGGGAGCAAACAGCGAGGACCGGGGACAGAGAGCCCAGCACTGGGTGGCAGGAGCCACCAATACAGAAAACCACACTGTGGCTCATGAGAAAACCTGGGGGGGGTGGGAGGCAAAGAGTGAGCAACTTGGGAGAAAGAGCACGGCAGGCAGCAGGACCCGAGAATAGGAAAAGCCGCACAGCCGCTCATGAGGAAGCCTGAGGAGAGGCAAAGAGCTAGAAACTGGGGACAGAGAGTGCATCAGGCAGCAGGAGCCACCAATACAGAGAGCCGCACCATGGCTCATAAGGAAGCCAGGGAGGAGGGAGCAAAGAGTGAGGACTGGGGACAAAGAGTACAGCAGGGGGCAGCTGGAGCCACGTAACTCCAGCCATGCACATTAGTGTCAATTGTAATGCACATGGCCAGAACTATGGGAATGAAAGAAATGAAATGCTTTCCCATTGGAGCGTGGTTCATTTATTTTAAGTAGACAACATGCCACTTCGGAAAAGCTGAACTTGTGTCATGACCAGAGTGCCTGGTCATTGGTGTATACTGCCAAGCCCATTGCTGTTTCAGCTGTAATTGGCTCTGGCAGTGACAGACCTCTCAAATGCTGTATTGTCCCTACTTCTAGAACTTACTAACATTTTCAGCCTGCCATATTTGGTGCTACTAGCTCTTTAAAGAAGATATCTCAGCAACCTGAAGTCACTTTTTCCATTTGGAGGGGTCCCATTTCAGTACCCAGTGTATGTTGTACAATCCTCAAGGAAAGGCTGGTGCAATTTTTTTGAGGATAACAACCTCCAGAACAGCAGGCAGCATGGGTTTGTCTCAGGCAGATCCTGCCAGATGAACTTGGTTGATGTTTACAACTGAGTTACGAGGGCACTGGATGGGGACAAGCGGTGGATGTCCTGTACCTGAATTTCAGCAGGGCCTTTGATTCGGCGCCACATGGTAGGCTGACCTGCAAGTTGAAGAGTCTGGGAGCAGGGAAGAAACTGGTCAGATGGGTCAAGAACTGGCTGCAGGGTAGACAGCAGAAGGTAGTAGTGAGGGGGGAGGCATCTGAACCCAGGGCAGTAACAAGTGGTGTACCACAGGGCTCGGTGCTGGGACCAGTTCTATTTAACATTTTCATAGCCAACATTGCAGTGGGGATTAAGAGCAAGATCAGACTCTTTGCATATGACATAAAGATTTGTGCTGAGGTAGATGGGGGGGGGCAAAAATACTTCAGGAGGATTTGGCAAAACTGGAGGAATGGTCTCATACTTGGCAGCTTGGTTTCAATGCCAAGAAGTGCAAAGTGATGCATTTAGGAGGCAAGAATCCCGGACACAATTACTGGCTGGAGGTTGTCCCATTAACAAAATCCAAGGAGGAGAAGAAGGATCTTGGAGTGCTGGTAACCAGGGAGATGAACCACTCTGCTCAGTGCAGGGAGGCAGCAGTGAAGGCAAACAGGATGCTAGGTTGCATAGCAAGGGGGATAACTACCAGGAGTGGGGTGGTCATCTTGCCCCTGTACAGGTCCCTGGTGAGACCACACCTAGAGTACTGTGTGCAATTCTGGCACCTCTACTTGAAAAGGGACATCAAACTACTGGAGGGGGTACAGCGCAGGGCAACTAAAATGATCCTGGGGTTGGGGGACAGACCATATCAGGAGAGACTGAGAGAGCTCAATATGTATACCCTGGAGGAAAGAAGGGAGAGCGGGGATATGATTGAGAACTTCAAGTACTTGAAGGGTTTGAACAGAGCAGACACCAAATGTATGTTCAGTCTGAAGGGCAGAAGGGAAACCAGGGGACACTCTATGAAGTTGAAAGGGGGCAGGTTCAAGAGGGAATGGAGGAGGCACTATTTCACAGAAAGGGTGGAGTCAGGGTAGAACGCTCTGCCAGAGGAAGTCGTATCACTGCAGAGTATTGGGGGTTTCAAGAGGGGGTGAGACAGATTGAAGGGGAGGGTACAAACCGGGAGGGGGCACGAGATGGTGGGAGGGCATATGAGGGAGGGGGGCAGCTGCTATCTAATGGACTGAAGTGCTGCACACTCAAGCAGACTAGATAGACCGAATTGCCTGTATATGCTGGCAATTTTGTATGTTTGTGTGTACTACTTTACTCATGGAATAACTTACCAGCTAATATGGTTACTAGTAGCAGCTTTTCACAATTTATATCTAGTTTAGAAGCTTACATGTGCAATAAAAAAAAGATTGGATATGAGCGCTGAATAGCCACAGCCAGTCTCCATAAACTTTTGTTTTCCTTCCAGTCATATTTTCCTAGGAGCCTATGAACAAGCATGTCTTCTCTGCAGACATTGCAATGCAAGGAGTACTTGCTTAATTCCTGAACCAGTGAGATGGTAGTGAGGTTGAGGGGCGAGGCATGTTGAAGCATAATGTTTCCCTTTAGACTGTTTAATTTTGTTAGTGTAGATTGGGGTGGGGATTCAGATACTGCCAGTGCACTTAGCTCTGAGAAGAAGAGAAGGTATATTACGTTCCAAGCTAATTGGAAATCCTTATTTGATTTGGTCACCAACAGCAAGAAAGGGAGCACTTATTCATTCTACAAGGTATGCTGCTGTAATTTTACTGCAAGCCGTGGAGGATGGCACGATCTGCAGTGCCATGCAGCATTTGACAAACACAGCCAGAATGCCAAGCATGCTACAGTCTCCAAACGGAAGCTCTCACAATTGTTTGAGCACAGATCTGCTCCAATGTCACCAAGGATTGTTACTTTTATTACAATGCTTGAGTAACTTAACTTGTCATTGTCATGTGGTGCCTACATAAAGAAGTACTGCTCTAATCGATAGGGGCTGAAGGAGATAACCTGTAGTGCAACAAAGGCAACCTGTATTGCAAGAGATGTCATAGGGCCTATGTACAGTACCAAGAGGATGTTGCAGCAAAGTGCTGAAAAGTGCCCTATTGTGTCTACATGGATCAGCGTACAGACATGGGAAACACAAGCCCTTTAAATATACCTTCAGTGTTTGTGGGTAATTTAAATCCAGTCACCTGGATCTGTCAATTGGCAATCTCTAAAGATGTAATCACAAGTAGTCCCCAAGTGGAGAGGGAGGACAAATTAACACTTTGTTAGCAGCAGTGTCAAATGGTATACAAGAAAGGGGAGACTGCTGTTAAACAGAAAGTATCTCATAATATAAAACTGTAATGTTAGAAGAAGAAGAATCGGCATTTATATTGCACTTTTCATACACATTGTATCCCAAAGCACATTACAAGCAATGCTAGATTGGTAGTGAAGTGGCTTAACATGTAGTGGCAGCCATTTTGCACACCAATACTTTTACACACAGCCTTGAACAATTGCATGAATGGGTTTTATGGGAAGGGGAATATTGGCCAGGACACTGGGGAAAGTCCCCTACTCTGTCAGTAGGGGGCCCCTGTCACCGCATCTGGCAGTCATTCTGAGGCAAGCTCTGGAGGAGGAAGGTTTGCTGGAGAGGGCTACACTGGCCCAGGATCTGGAAAGAATGGAAGTACCCCAGGAGGAGGGATCCGCTGTAGAGGCAGCTGGGATGCACCCTACGGGTGGCCAGCACATCGCCCGAGACAGTGGTCCCGCTTTAGTGAATCTGGTGCAACCTTTAAGTCTATTGGAGCAGCATCACTGCCTGGAGGAGGAATTGCTGTGCATTAGTGAGCTACTGGCAACAGAAGGATAGAAGCAATCGAGTGAGGAGGATCGGAAGCGGAAGCAGGATGCCTCTTCCTCGAGTGCGGCATTATTGGAAGGATCACAAAAGCTGCATGCGCCCATGGAGAAAACTAAGGCGGGTACAGCAACAGCAGGTGAGTCCTGGGGGGACATTGTGGATGCTTCATGGTCGCTGGAAAGGGCCCTGCATGAGGCAGGTTGGGTCCCTGTGTCCGGAGGGCATTGGAAACCGACTGAAGGGTCTGCTGGAGTGTTGGCTAACCCAGAGATGGAGATAAGTAATTTTTCTTCTACTTTGCAGCAGGACATGGCAGAAGTTGGTGGTGGTTTACCCCGAGTCCTCCCCCTTAGAGCTCCCCGTGGCATCCTGGGGATGGGGCGACAGGTTGGGGAGAGTGAAGCAGAACAGCCCCAGGCTTCGGAGGCCCAGGCTAGGCCCATGTATGCTAGCCATTTCCATCAGACTATGGAACAGGCTAAACGGTGAAATGCCATAAAGTTACGATATGTGGGACCAAGGGAAAATCCCCTGGATTGTTTCTACGTGGGGAAGATTCTGCTAAGGCAGAGTATGGGGTTTACTCCCGCAGAGGTTTATGCCCTGATACATGTTCAGGGGGAAGTCTACTTTGATATAAGTTTTCGGACTCCTGCTTTATTAGAGACATTTTGGTGTTGATATTTAAATTTTAAAACGAATCCTCTCTGGTCTGACTTTATTGTATTTCCCCTTACGAAGCAACCTTTTCAGGTCATTACTATTCTGTTTCAAAATGAAGGAGTTAATATTGTGGATATTATGCATTGGTTGGGTAAAAAATGTGATGTTCAGAGAAATCCAGTGCCTATTTTAGATGATGAAGGGTTTTGGAATGGGGGCTGGAAATTTAGGGTTAAGTTGCACTCTACAGATACAGATCTTATCCATCTGCCTAATTGTTTTTTTGGGGGAAAAGATAAGGGGTTTCTGTTTTACACGGGACAGCCCAGGGTATGCTTTAAGTGTGGTTCTAAGAGACACATCAGTACTAACTGTGACGTTTTAAAATGTGTTCACTGTGGGGAGATGGGATACCCTAGTGCTCACTGTTTCCAGCAGGCGAAGTATAATCTGTATGAGGAGGTAGGCCATGATTTTGCATCATGCCCTGTGGCGGCCCAAAACATAGAAGAAGCAGATTTGGGGGTGCAGGATCATTTTATCAGAGTAGCAGTCAACCAGGGACAGACTCCAGGAGGGAAACTAGGAAATGGAGGCCCTGGTGGGGGCAAAGTGGTGGGAAATCAGGCCTTTGAGGCTGCAAGAGCCCTTGCCTCTGAGGTGACCCCTGGTCCCATATCTCAGTCCTCTCCACTTATTGAAACAGGTGATTCAGCAGAAGCTAGTAAAGGATCCCCCCCTCCCCCGGTCTTGCAGTCCAGGGTGGAGGATTTCACTATGGTGGTGGGGGAAAAGGGGTAAACAGGTAAAAGGGAAAACTAAGGGAGTTAAGAAAACCACCTCCTCAGCCCCTATCCCTACCTTGGTAGACCGTAATCCGCTTGAGGTGCTGATGGAGGACTTAACAGGGGAGGAACAGGCAGTATTTCTCCAGCAATCTCTCCCCAAGATTATGTCGGAGGGACAAACTGAATCACAGCCACAGGATAGTACAATTGGTAGGGTAACAAGAGCCTCGAGCAAGGTAAAGTGAGATGTCTGGTTTAAATGCTGGTGCCTTTACATTTTCGGGTGGCATCCTTAAATGCTAATAGCATTAAATCCCCAGAGAAGAGGCGAAATGCATTTTTTCAGTACATGCATGAAAATTTGGATTGTGTGTTCTTTCAAGATGTACATTTGCACTCTCCAGAGAAATTAGATGCTGCTACAAAAAGTTGGGCATGGGGGGACTGTTTTTGGTCCCTGGGGCAGGATTTGTGTAGTGGGGTTGGGATTTGTTTTTTTTATATCTCATGTTAAAGGGATGCATTATATAGAAATAGTGGAAGGTAGGGCCCTGCTTTTGGATATAAAGTGGGGGGATACCCTCATTCGGTTACTTAACATTTATGCTCCCCAGAATAAATGTGATAGAGTGGCTTTATTTAAGTCTATTTTTCCCTTTTTGTATACCTCCTTTCCCCTTATTTTAGGGGGTGACTTTAATTGTACCTTACCCTCAGGGTCACTGGCTAATCAAGATGGCCGCCAGGCTGGGTGCGTCGCTGTTGCTTCCTTGACGAAGTTTCGATTCATTGATTTTTATTCGTTTTAGTTTTGTATAGTTTTGAGTTTTCTATGCATTTTGTTTTTGCTTTCTAAATCCGGTCTCGGTTTTGGCGCTAAGCTTTATTGTTTTGACCATCGTTGGATGTTGAGCCCATCTGTTTGCCAGACTGAGAGAGATGCCAGCCGGTCCTTTCCTTTTACAGACTTCATTGGTCCTGTTTTGGGTTCTATCTGATTACCCCGAGAGGCGAGTGAGTTACGGCGGCTTGGGGGAATGAGTGCATTCTATGGCACTCACTACCCTTTAGAACCCATAAGAACTATCACTCCTAAAAAGTTCAGCCTGGGGCAGGGTGAGGCACGGATCTGCAAGTTACCGATTGTTTTTTTGTTTTTTTTTTATTTAGTTGTTTTAACCAGGTATAGCACACTAAGCTGAAAGCTTTTTTACAGGAGTGACCTGGGAGCACAAGGAGGTTAAGTGACTTGCTCAGGGTCACACAGTATGCAAGTAGAAGCTGTGAGATTCAAACCCAGGTCTGGTCTGCTGGATGTCACCAGATTTGCAGCTCAGAGCCTTAGACCACTGCGCTATACTGCCTCAATTTAAAGCTGAGAATACACACTTTTCGAGGGACTGTGCATTTGTTTGGCCCCCCGTTTTTGCCACTCAGCGGTGATTTCTACGTCGGGTGGGTTTTGATCCCCGGTTTGGGAATTGGAGAGAGATGCCAGTTGGGTTTCTCTCCTAATAAATTTCTTGTGGACTATTACGAGTTCCTGGAGAGAGACGCCAGTTGGATTTTTATTCTCCTCCACAGACTGAGGCAGGGACTTTGTGTTTTTGCTTTCTGTTCCCTTTTGTGGAAGAGTATTTTGGTTGTGTGGAGGGTGAGGAGTTTTTGGTTAGCCTTGAAGTGTATTCAGAGGAGTTCTGGATGCAGTGAATGCTGGCAAGAGTAGACGGAGGATCCTTTGATCAGGGCTTTGTTGGAGACTGTGTGTCCTTTGATTATTCTGAAATCTCAGGTGGCTATTGCAGCCGTTTGCTTGCTCTGGCCGGTGCTCTCCTGGGTTTGCTACTCCACAGGGGGTTGGGGTATTTTCCAATCGGGGAACTGAGTGGGGCACCTCGCCCCCTTGGACCATGGAAATTGCTGCAGTAGTGGCTCTTCTCATGGTCCTTTGGTGTGAGTGGCATTAATTGTCCTGGAGTGCACTTGGCAGGGAGTAAATGGGGCTGGAGTATGTTTGATCCTCTTTGGACAAAACTTTGCGTGGATTTTTGAACCTGTTGGACCTCCTCTTTGGATTATTTTTCCTTTTTTCGGGTTTATGTAGCTGCCTTTCCCTGGACTTGGATTTTTTGGATCTACATGGAATTCTGGACTTATTTTGAAAAGTTGCTGATTGCTGTCTCCTTCTTGGATTCTGTTTTGGACACTTAGGTGGTGAGAGGACCCTGGGTCCATAAACTTTTGTTTATTCATTTATAATTAATTTTTTCTGTTTGTTTGATTTTACAGTTTGTGTCTTTCTCCTGGCAGGGAGAAATACTAATTTTATTTCTCCCCTGTTGTGAGAGAACTGGGGGGGGGGGAGTTCATAACTCTTTTTTGTTTAAAATTGTATATTTTTATGTTGGTTTGGCAGTGAGAGTGCCACTGTACCTTCTTTCCCCAGTGGTGAGAGGACTGGGGGGGAGGGGTTTATACAATTTATTATTTATTTTTGTTTGAATGTGTATTTTATTGTAATTGTATATTTAATTTTGTTTATTAGTTAGTATGGATTGTTAGTTTAGGATAGTTTGAATGTTTTGGGAGGTGGGTTTTGGTTTGTTTTTGTTTAACTTGTTAAGTAGCGACATGTGCTGGCCTCTATTCCCCACGGTGGTACATTATTCTTTCTCCTCTCTTTGCACCCTCTGCCCCATTTATACTCTTCCCTTGCAATTTGATATCTATCAGCATTGTAGAGCATTAGGGATTGCTCGTGGGAGAGTGAGGGGGGCGGGGGTTCTCGAACAGGAGAGGATGAGCGAGCGGAGCCATCGTGTCGGGGTTATTAAGTCAGAAAGGCGCCCTGGGGTGAAATGGAATCCAGATCGGGGTCCACCTTGTCTGGTATCCATACCCAAGGGCACTACTGATTTCAGTAGGCAGATAGGCCCGACAACCTCCGAGGTTTGTCCAACTCGGGCGGTGCTATGCAATGCCAGGTCTGTTAGGAATAAGACTGCCATTATTGCCGATCTTGTTGGCTCGGCCGACCTGGCTTGCATCACCGAGACCTGGCTGGATGAAACTTCCGGCCCTATAGTGGAGGCCATGACTCTGGCCGGGTACTCGGTGACACACCACCCGAGACTGGACCTCTGGGGAGGGGGGATTGCAGTCTGTTTTAAAACTGAATTGGGCCTCACGAATGTAGTAGTGGGTGAGGCTGAGTCCTTTGAGTGTACAGTTGTAGCAGGTGTAGGCATTCGAATTGTTCTCATCTACCGTCCACCCGGAGATGGGAAACGCTTCTTACAGGAAGTAGCAGACTTCCTTGTTGACATGTCATTTGAGTCACCCAGATTGATGGTGCTGGGTGACTTCAACACCTGGGTTGACGATGAACTCTCACAATCTGGTAAATACTTCCTCCAATTAATGTCTTCTTTGGGCCTTACACAGGTAGTTTCCACTGCTACGCATAAATCTGGACACTCTCTGGACTTAGTCTTCCTTCTAGGGATTGATGCATCCAACATGGGGGTGGAACCAGTCGCTTGGTCTGATCACTACACCGTGAGGTTCAATTTTTGTACCCCCCCCAAGAAGGCCATCCCCTGTGGAGATGGTCATGTGGCCAGGAGATCAGAGGGCTGTGGGTTCAGTTCCCACATCTGGCACTTGGGTTAATATCCCAGTACTGACACTGTAATGCAGCATGAGAGGGGTGCTGCATTTCTGAGGTGCCGCTTTTGGATGAGACGTTAAACTGAGGTCCCATCTGCCTGGATTGGTGGTAGTTCAGGTGGAGGTTAAAGATCCCATGGCACTTATCGAAAAGAGCAGGGGAATTTCCCCGATGTCCTGGCCAAATTTCCCTCATTCACTAAAAATACCACAAACAGCTTAATCTGGTTCAAGGTCAGTTGGCATTCATCTGTATCCCCCCTCCCCCCGGGTCATGCCTGAAAATAGGCAGGATTTGTCTAGTGCACTTACCCGGTCAACAAAAGCTAAATAAATAAAATAATGTACCGCCCATTACAGAATGTTACTTCACAAGGCCTAGCGGTGGTCCTTGACCTATCATCCCCAGTGTTGGTGAGTAGTAATCCTGAGGCACTGGTGTTGGCCTATAATGAGGCCATCATGGTTGCCCTGGATTCCATTGCTCCTGTTCATGAGCGCCCTCTATCCCTTCACCCCAGGGCCCCTTGGTTTGATGGGACTCTGAGGGAGATGTGGAGACAAGGGCGAAGGTTAGAGCGTTGTTGGCATAAGTCCACCCTTGATGCCAACCGCCTTAGATTGATAGAACATTATGCTAGCTATCAATCTGCAATCACCCATAAGAAGACAGAATTCCTGTCCAGAGAGATTGCAGTTGCTCAGAATCGACCGGCTCAGCTGTTCCGAACTGTAGATAGACTGTGCAACCCAGCCTGTCTGCAAGTTCGGAAAGCCTTTTCGCAAATAGAATGCAATGAGCTCGCTCGATACTTTGCAACTAAGGTGGCTGACATCAGGGCGGACTTGTGTCCAACAACCTCTAAGGGTGATGTTGTAGGAGCGTGCGAGAACACAGTGCCTCAGTTCTCCTGGAGTTCCTTTTGTCGACCTGAGTTCGTGGATATTATGAGGATCATCCATAGTGTGCGCCCTACAAGCTGCGGCTTGGATCCTGGACCGACTACCCTAATTTTGGGTTGTGTTGATATCATTGGTCCAGTTCTGGCACAAATAATCTGGTGCTCCTTGGAGTCACGTGAGTTTCCTAGCTCCCTGAAAGAGGCGGTGGTGACACCTCTCTTGAAGAAAGCTTCCTTGGACCCAGACTGTTTTTCAAACTACAGACCTATCTCTAACCTTCCCTTTATTGGGAAGGTTATTGAAAAGGTCGTAGCTACCCAATTGGATGACCATTTAACCATCCATAGTATCTATGAATCCTTCCAGTCTGGTTTCCGTAAAAGACACAGCACCGAGACTGCGCTGGTTTGGGTGCTTAATGATCTTCTGAGGGCGAGGGATCAAAAGAGACGTTCCATCTTGGTTCTCCTTAATCTCTATTCAGCTTTTGACACTGTGGATCACGTGGTGTTGTTAGCACGCCTGAGGCAAATCTGTGGAATGTCAGGAACCATTCTTCAATGGTTCACTTCATTCCTTACTGGGAGATCACAAAGAGTTGTGTCGGGATTTTTTCCTCCGACCCAGTCTCTTTGTTGTGTGGAGTGCCTCAGGGTTCTGTGCTGTTACCCATGTTATTTGCAGTGTATATGCTGCCCCTCGGAAACATTATAAGACGGTGTGGGCTGAGGTTTCACTGCCATGCAGATGATACACAGCTATATCTGTCTTTCGCACCCGACCAGGATGGAGCTCTCTCGGTGTTTAATAACTGTCTGGGGGAAATCCAAGACTGGATGGATTCTAGTTGGTTAAAGTTGAACTCGGAGAAGACTGAGGTCTTGGTGGTGAACCCGGGTGGTCAGATTGAGAGGTCGCATACTGGCGCGCCTTCTGGAATTTTTCTTGGCGGTGTGTAACTACCGGCCTCTGAACGGGTGCGCAACCTTGGGGTGATCCTTGACGATAGGCTGACTTTTCAATCTCAGGTGTCGGCCATCATCAGGACTTCCTTTTACCATCGTAGGAATATTGCCAGGGTTAAGCACCTTGTTCCGTCTGACTCCTTGCCAACATTGGTCCACACCTTTGTGTCCTCGCGCCTAGACTACTGCAACGCCCTTTACTTTGGGCTTTCTGGGGTTGAAATCCACCGCCTACAGCTGGTGCAGAACGCGGCAGCCCGGGTTTTGACTGGGACAAGTAGGTCCTGTCATATTATCCCGGTGCTGCGCAAACTGCACTGGCTTCCTGTACGGTGGCGGATCGCCTTTAAAGTCATTTTATTGACTTTCAAAGCCCTTCGCAATCAGGGTCCATCCTATCTGAAAGACCTACTGGTTCCTTACTGCCCTGGCCGATCACTCCGCTCAGCCAGCATGGGGTTGTTGGAGATTCCAAGAGTGAGTTTAAAATCTTCAGGCAGCAGAGCTTTTTTTCATGCTGCACCCATTCTTTGGAATTCTCTACCATGCCGGTTACGGGACTGCACCTCCGTGGAGATATTTAAGAAAGAATTGAAAACATATTCATGGAGAATGGCCTTCTTAGATAGTTAAGTGAATTGTAATATGTTTGGAATTTTATTGTAATTTATTATGTTTTTATGATGTATTTTTATAATGTATTTTTAAGTGTTTTGATGCTTTGTATTAAATCTGAAATTATCATTTTAATTTGTTCAGCGCCTTGATATATTGAAAGGCGCTATATAAATAAAATTATTATTATTATTATCATGTTTGGCACAGGGCGTATGGGAGGCTGGTTTGGTGGATGTTTTTGGATCTTCACTGAATGGTAATCAGAATATTTACTTCTGTGGGCCTAGGGCATCCAGGATTGATTATTTTTTTCTTTCCCCTGGATTAGTGGTTCAATCTAAAAATCTGCAGAAAGTGGCTACTTCTGATCATGTATTGTTGAAGCTTAGGGTAGGGGATCTGCCAGAGGCTCAAAGGGGCCCGGGGGTCTGGAAATTAAATGTTACCTTATTGAATATCCCTGGTGTAAGCTCTTTTGCTTGCCTGTCAGTCAGTTTTTTGTTTATATGACAATTTGAATGAGTGGTGGGAGGATACTAAAGACGAGATTAAGGTGTATTTTAAAAAAATAGGTCGTATAAATGGTAAACTGAAGCATGATAAACTGAGGTATTTAAGGAAGCGTATAGATATCTTGTCCACTTTCCGACAAGGGGGTGTGGGATATCGAGATAGGATTAAGGGTTTAAAGGCTGAGTTGGCCTGTTTACAACTAACCATTTTGAGTGAAATAGAGAGAAAGCATAAGTATGGGATTTCTGGGAAAAAGGGGGAGACTTTGCCATTTGAAACTGCCAGTTCCATTAGAGAGTCTCGTAGTATGTTATATCTGAGTACTGCTCAGGGGGGTAGAGTTATTTCAAGTGCAGGTATTTTGTCAGGAATTCATACTTATGCTTCTAAAGCTTTTAGTAGTACACCCTTGTCACTCATTTCAATACAGTCTTGGCTAAAGGGGTGTGAACTACCTCAGTTGTCTCCGGGTTTGGGAAGTCTGTTGACTGTGCCTTTATCCTTGGAGGAGCTCAAGTCAGTTTTATGGGCCTTGAAGGCAGGGACTGCACCAGGTTCGGATGGGTTACCCCATGAAGTACATAAAGTAATTTGGGAAGTTTTGGGAATAGAATTGAGGGAAGTACTTAATGGAGGGTTGCAGTCTGGGAAACTTCCTGAGAGCATGCTGACAGGCCTATTGTTATTGATTTATAAAAAAAGGGGAGAGAGGTGATTTGGACAATTGGAGACCTCTGACATTATTAAATACAGATTATAAGATATTAATGAAAATCTTGGGAAATAGATTACTTGGGGTTTTGGATGCATTGATTCATCCTTCCCAATACTGTGGAGTTCCTCAGAGGTGGGTACAGGATGCTCTCATCCTTCTGAGACAGATCCTGCAGAAAGGTGCCTCACATGAGGTGTTTGGTCATCTAGTTTGTTTAGATCAACACAAAGCTTTGATCATATAGAATATACATATCTTTGGGAAGTGATGCAGGACTATGGGTTCCCTTCACAGTATACAGCATGGTTGAAAACATATTATAGGAACATAAGTTTAGTTCCAAGTATTAATGGTTGGAGAGAAAACAGGATAATGGTGCATAGGGGGCATCAGGGCTGTCCTCTTAGCCCATTGCTGTATGTGTTGTCATTGGACCCCTTATTATACGCCCTGAATGGGGCCCCACGGATTACTGGTTTATCTGTAGGTTGTGAGGATGTCCCTATTGTAACAGTAGCATATGCGGATGATTTGGTATTAGTTTTGGCAGACAGATCTTCGGCGATTGCAGCCCAGTTGGTATTAGATACTTTTTCAAGAATTTCCGGTTCTTCTATTAATCCATTAAAGAGTGGGATATTGCCGGTGGGATATGACGCAGTTGATGTTGCCTTAATTTGGCAGATCCCCATCGAAACAGGTTATAGATGGATTTTAGGGATCTATTTGGGGGGACAGAAAGCTCCTAGGTATAATTGGGAAATACAGTTGGGGGTAGCTAAGGATAGAGTGACTCGGTGGAATCGGTGGCAAATGACCAAAGCAAGGCAGATTTATCTTTTAAAACCTTTTGGTGCCATATTTTTTTGTTTTTGGCAGCAGTCTCCCCCCCCCCCCCACTCACTTTGGAAACCTCTTTATATTCTGTATTTTTTTCGTGCTTGTGGGGGAGCAGACTGAACCCGGTGAAGAGGGGTGTTACTTATTTGCTAATTGAGGAAGGTGGAGTGGGAATGATGAACCCAGTGGGGTTTTTTCATGTCACATTTCTTTCTTATAATGTGACCCCCCTGTTGAAAGGGGAGTCTAAGGTATGGTTCCCATGGGTAGCAGATGTGATTGGTGTTTTAATAGAACAGTGGGTTATTTCAGCAGTCTTGCCTCGTCAGACTAGGGTGTCCCAGCTCCCTGGATATTTTAAAGGGTTGTTTGGAAAATTGAAAGCTTGGAGGCTTATGAAACAGGCCATATGTATGAAGTCAAGAAAACATTTATATTTTGGGGTGATTCAAGATGTTTTTTATGCTGATCCCTGGTTTTTGGATCTGCCCTTGACTGTACAACACGCAAAATTAAAGTTATTATCAAGCAATAGGGTCCCTAAATATATATGGGATTTTCTGTGGCTTTGTCTGCATAAAAAACTGGGTTTAAAGGGGAACTTGAAACATAAAGAACTGGCTGAGAGATATTGTCCTAGGGAAGAAACATGTTTGGGTCTGGTAGAATCTTTATCTCATTTTTTTTATGACTGTCCCTTTGTTAAGTCCTTTTGGTCTGTCTTTCATAAAGTCTGGCCATTGAATCCTTTTAAGGGGCAGTCAGGTGATATTTGGACTGAAGGAGTGTTGCCTGGTGCATGGGTGATTTATGATAATATCACTATAAGGCTTTTGATGGGGTTTATAGGGTATCAGCTTTGGCTGGCATGCTGCTGTTTAACACTTCAGAAGCAGATGAAGACAAAAGATCAGAGTGTGCAGAGTATTAAAAAAGATGTCTTGAAGTGGCAGTTGTTGGAAAAGGAAAGGGTACATCAGGATCTTTATCGGGTATGGTGGAGAAAGATGTCGTGGTTAGATATGGGTTAAGGGAAGAGATTACTTTTAGGCAGATGTCATTTGGGTATGGGGGCCTTATAGTATTGGTAGGAAGGGGAATGGATGTGGGCATAGGTTTGTAATTTAGGAAT
Organism: Neoceratodus forsteri; assembly: GCA_016271365.2. NCBI lineage: Eukaryota > Metazoa > Chordata > Ceratodontiformes > Ceratodontidae > Neoceratodus > Neoceratodus forsteri. Next base: position 830,554,612 of record CM057452.1, read on the forward strand.
AGTGGCTTTGCATGGAGAAGACCTTTTTGAGGATTCTCTGGTTGGGGGGGATACAGTTTTTCTATTATGTGTGTGATAATCATACTGTTCGTATTTTTTTTTTTCTAAAGTCCATATTAGAAAACCCCCTGCTTGTTTGGGGGGGAGGAAGCATTTATTAAAACATTTTTTGGGGACAATGGAAAATAATGTTTTGTATTGAATGTATTATGTAATACATAGTTATGTTTACTTTTATTTCTGTATTATGAATTCATGTGACAGAACACTATTATGTATTTGTCTTACTTTTCTGTTTAAAGTGAAAATATTCCCCTACTCTTTTAGCTGGTGGGGGGGGGGTTACAGCGTTTGTGTTTATCTTTGTTTTTGCATTTGATTTTGTATGATGAAACACTATTGCTATCTGTTTTGCTTTCTAGTTTTATTAAAGAATTCCCCTACTCCTTTAGTGGGGATTGGACATTTCTGTATGAAAATGGATTATTTTTGTTTGATGTTCACGTTGTTGTTAAATTTGTTTGTGTTTTTGATTTCTTTCATTATGCTTTTGTATGAAGTAATACATTTTTGTATATTTTGTTACTGAGTTATGAATTAAACAATCCCTTGCTCTTTTAGTGGGGATGGGATGGGGGTTATGTACAAATATGGAATCTTTATGTTTGAGTTTTATGTATGCTGTAATACTTAATTATGTTTTTTTTTTATTTATTTCATTATGATTTTGTATGAAGTAATACACTTTTGTATATTTTGTTTTAAGTTTTGAACAAAAAATTCCCCTACTCTTATGAAAAATGCTGTGGGTTCCTTTGCTTTCACCTGAACACCCACCAGGGCAGCACCAGAGATGGGTATAAGGGACTTTGGTTTAACACCTTATCTGTAGGATGGCACACACCAACAGTACAACACCCACCTAGTACTATACTCAGGTGACTGCATTTAGGTATGAGCCCAATCCCAGTGTGGGACTAGACATCACAACCTTCTGGCCAAGAGCAGATATGTAATCATCTGAGACGTATGGACATCTTAAAAACAGCGGCCGCTCATAAAGGTAAGGTATATGGGCAGACTGGATGGGCTTGGCGGTCCTTATCTGCCGACAATTTCTATGTTTCTGTGTTTCTTCATCACACATTAAAAACATCACAAAAACACACTGAAAAATGTGCTAAGACTAAGAGTTGGTGATTAATATAAATAACGCAAATTCGTGATTACACCAAAGTTTCTATAGATGCAGCTGAAAATAACATTTGGAGCTATGCTAGGGGCTAAAACAAAACAAGAACTGCAATCTAAGCAGTAAACTTTAAATTGTGCATATACTGCCTAACTACATACTAAAGACATCTGGGGCCTAGTATTGAAATATAGGCAAAAGCACAACACAGAGGTTCACGCTGCACTTGCCCTTGCGCCCTACCCAGAGGTTGTTATATTCTGTAGGACAGTGCACTGGTGTTAGCCAACTGACTATAGGGCCATGTTGGCATAGCACTGAGTCAAGCAGCAATGCCCTGACATGGATCTGGACTATATGCAGCCCATAGGGAACTGCAGGGAGCTGCACCCCCAGATCTGATAGCACCAGGAGTCGCGGTGTGATATGCAGCCCACAACATGCAACTCAGCCCATTCGGCATGCAAGTCACTAAAGGGCCATATGCATGGCCATTATGGGCTCATTTGCATGGGAAGCAATGGCAGGTTTGCACTCCCCTATGGTTGGCCACTATGTCAGGCATAGTGGCGAATGGCCCCCTACCCCAGTTGCCTGTCCCCAGAATAATCATGATTCCCTAGTATCTACTGGCACCCCCTACCCACCAATCAACCTGCCCCATACTGTTTAGACATTCCCTGTTGCCTAGTGTTACCCCTCACCCTCCAATCACTGTGCCCTGTAATGTGAAGATATTCCCTGATGTCTAGTGGTGCCCCCCACTCTCTAATCACCAGTCACTGTACAAATAGCAATACCCCTGGTGTCCAGTGGACCCCCCCCACCCTCTGAACTTCTCGTACTCGATGAAAAAGTTCAGATCTCTGAGCTCTAGGATAGGCCTCAGATCTCTTTCCACTTTGGGACTAGGAAGTATTGTGAATAGAACCCTGTGTTCCTTTGTTCCCAGGGAACAGATTCTATTGCTCTTTTCTGAAGTAAAGTGTGAATATCCTCCAGAAGCAATTGGATGTGCTCTGGAGGGTAATGGGAAGCCGCTGCTGGATGGTTTGGAGATAGTTCCTGAAGTTTCAGAGCCAGACTTTGTGCTATTATCTGCATGACCCAAGCATCTGATTTTACCCTTCTCCGCTGGTCCAAGTGGAGGGAGAGGTGACCCCCAACAACCACCCCTGGAGGCATTGGTGGCAAGGAGTTGGAGAAGGAGTCAGGCAGAGCCAGTTGCTTGGGCTGCTGCAGTGTCACCTCTAGGGGCTTTTGAGTGGGCACCTGGGGTGGCTGCTGCTGCTCTATCCTTACCCTGTTGTCTGGCAGTAGAACGGTGTCTGTTACTGGCAGGACAAAATGGCGCCCTCTGCCTACTCTTTGGCCGAGTATGATTGAGGGAATGCACTGATTTCAGGGTTCTGCCTAAGGGCTGTAAATTATAGAGGATATCTTGCATTTTTGCACCAAACAATTTATATCCTCTAAATGAGACATTGAGAATGGATTGCTGGACATCATTCACAGTGTCAGCCAGCCTGAGGCTGGAGTACCTCCTGAGGCATATTCCAGAGGCTGCTGCCCTGGCTGAAGCATCTGATATTTCATACGTGGAAAGTAGGAGATGTTTTCCTATGTTTGTACTTGCTGTGAGAGCCTTCAAAATCTCCTGCTTAGGTGTACCTACTGGGAGGGCCTGGGCAGCTGCTCTGGCCTTCCTCCAGAGGGCATTTTGGTATTTAACCATATGGGGCTGGTAGTTTGCAATTATAATGCCCAGAGAGGTAGAAGCAAAGTTTTTTTTTTTTCCCCAGGACATGAAGCCTCCTGAACTTCTTATCAGAAGGGAGCAAACTAAGGTGTTTTGGTGCCTTTGATCCATCATGGGCAGTATTTATGACCACTGAATCAGTCTCAGGTTGGCCTGCAAATAAGAGCTTATCTGAGGGGTCCTGATACATCTTATCTGCCTTCCTAGATATGGCAAGTATCATGATGGGTCTATGCCAGGCAACAAGCGTGGCATCCTCCAATGTAGGCAGGAGGGGAGGAATGATGATGGGTGGAGAATCAGGCAATTCTAAGAAGTCCATTAGGTTTTTCTTAGTAATGTTCTGTTCCTCTGAGTCAAATCCCATGGCAGTCTGTAGTTCCTGCATCACGGTGATAAAAGATGGATCTTTAGAGGGGGCCTGGGAGTATATACCAGAGTCCTCACTCCCAGTGAATAAAGTGGAGCTAATCCTTTCATAGGAGTCCACAAAATCCTCTTCCTCCTCTTCTTCATCCTGCTTAATGAGGTCAGGACTGTATTCCTGGTCCTCTTCGACATGTCTGATGGGACACAGGGAAGGAGCAGGTGAATCTGTCAATGCCTGAGAGAAAATCTGGCTCATCAACTTAGCAGACATTGATGCTGGGGTTTGCCATGCAGGCCCCATCAATGTGTCCCCTTGTACAGGACAGGAAGGTAGCAGGTGCTTAAGAATGTCTGTGAAGGACAAGAGTACTGCCTGCACATCGGCACCCATGTGGTCAACAGGAACGCTGGATGATGTCGACGAGGGAGGCACTGTCCCCAACATCGATGGTGACTCACCGCCCATAATAGGCCTAGTGGTGCTTGTAGCCTGCCTGGACCTACAGGTGCTGATGGTGCTGAAGTGATTGCACTGAAGTGGACGGGTGACTGTGAGTGAACCGGGGAGGACTTGTCTTTGGTGCACTCCCTCTTTCGTGCTTATGCTTGTGCTACCCCAAGGTTTTCTCCCTGGACATGAAGCAGTGGGAGTCCAAGGAGTGGGCTGGCAAGGTGGTGGAGCTCTTCTCCTGGAGCTTTTTCTTCATCCAAGCCACCGCTTCAGAAGGTGTGTTTCTAAAGCCTTCTCTCGGTGTCGACGGGTAGCAGTGTTGAATTTTCTGCAGATATGGCAGGCCTTCACGTTATGGGCTGAGCCAAGGCAGTGTATCTGGATGTCATGCAAGTTGCCTGAGTATATCATTTTGCTGCACTCCCAGTACTTAAAGCATTTCAATGACTCTTTAGTCAACATACATGTTGCTGAAATCATTTTATAAAAAGTGATAGTTAACGAAGGTGAGAAAAATTAGAAAACAGTCAACGGTAATAGTGGTGTTTCCACAGAGGGTCGACCAGTATGGTTGATGGCAAGAAAAGAACTGAGGATGGAAGTGGCCACCCCTGTTTATATGGGAAGTGCCAATGTAGGACATTGTCATGAGCAGCCCCTAGTGGACTGTTTGTAAAAGGTTTCCATGTGGTCCTACAGCCTGGTGGCTATAGTTCCATAGGTGTGGCCTGATGAAAGAGAAGAGAAGATAAATAGTTACCTACCGTAACAGTAGATTTTTGAAAGAATCTCCTCCATTGAGCCATATTATGGAACTGTAAGTTGCTGGCATCAGGACCACTCAGTAGCTTTTTACTGGCTGGGGCCACCCATGTTGATGTGCCTCATCAGTGCCTATATAATGTGGGCATCCCTCAGTTCCCCACTGAAGACAAGCTCAGAGGATCATCAGACTGGTAGGGACCAAAGCGACCAGGACCAACCAGACATACAGGAGAGGATATGACAACCTAAGTATAGATGCCATTTGAGGCATCAGAGGAAAGGCAGTTTGTGAGAGCTGGCAGTGTGGTCACCCATCACTCGAAGAAGTGGGGAAGGAGGGAGGGAGAGCTGTGGCTCGGTGGAGAAGATTCTCTCAAAGATTTCTATTACAGTAGGTAACTATTCTTCTTCAAGGATATCTCCCTCCATTGAGCCAAATCATGCAATGAATCCCAAGCATTAACAAGTACAGAGGGTGGACAGCAGGATCTAATGAACCTGAGTAAGGAGGTCTTTCAGAACATTGAGGCGAAAGCCAGCATGTTTACAAGAGATAATGTCCAAACTGTATTGTACAGTAAATTTTATTTTATTTATTTATTTGCATTTTGGTAATCGGGTGAGCCCACTGGGACATTACAGTCCCTTTTTCTTTTTTTTATACTTACTTTATTGTCAGTTTGGACATGTTACAGATGGCATATTAGAACATCTAGTATTTAATACACATATATTATCGTTGCACTCTTGTGTACTTCAGAGTAAATTTATGTAAATTTGTTCATACAAACTGCTAAATGATATGCAATGACTTAATTTCTAATAATTTACAACAAAATAACAAGATAACAAAAGAGATGGGGCTCAAAAACTAAAAAAACTGGTTCTGGCTCATGTTGGATGGAATGCATACAGTCCCTTTTTCAGGGGTGACCTGGAAAGTGTAGAACATAGACAATGACATGGCAGTAGCAGAAAATGCATTTACATCATTCACTGATTTACAAAAATTAATCATTTACAGAAACATTCACAAATTAAACATTTACAGATTACAAAGACATGGCAGTTATAGTAGTTATATTTACATCATTCGTAGATTTACAAATTGCTCCATTTACAGATACACTTACATCAAATATTTACAAAAACAGAAGGGGTCAGGGAGCGGGGATTCTTATACATATGAGGATCAGTGAGCAGGAAAATTTATACATAGCATTATGGAAGCTGGACCAAGAGTCAACGGAAGCAGGAGCAAAGTGATGAGGCATTGAGGTGGTGTAATAGGGAGGACTGGAACTTAGCGAGGGAGGTGCAGGATTAGGTAAAGTGTGGTAGTGAGTTCCAGCAAGACATCGCCAAGAAGGCAAAAGATCTCTGGGCCACTGCTAACTGAGGTTTGGGCAGTACGAGAAGAGGGAGAGAGGTGGATCTAAGAGCACGCAGAGGTTGCCGGAGCTGAATAAGTTCGGTAAGGCAAGGAGAGGTGTAACAGTGGACCAGCTTGTGCACTAGACTCAGTGCGGCATACTGGAGTTTTTTTGGATTTGTATGTTAGCCAGCCCAGGGAGAAGAGGATATCACAGTGGTGGTGACAAGCATTGACCCCTAAGGCAAACCTTCCCACCCTATGATAGGCCTATTTAAGGTGAGATAGGATGGTTGTGTTGGTTGTAAGTAGTAGCAGGGCGCCATACTTTATGGAGGGGCAGAAGGATGGCGGCCACGATCTTGTGGCATGTAGCAGATGTGAGGAAGGGTTGTATGCGGTAGAGCAGATGCAGCTTTTGGTTTAGAGCTTTGGTTAGAAGAGTAACATGAGTGTTCAGGGAAAGCAAGGAATCTAAGGTGATACCCAGATATTTAAGTGATGGGATAGATTCAAGGGCATCACCATTATGGGAGAGTATTGCAAGTGGGGAGGTGGAGATGCAGCAAGGAAGAGGGATTGGAGAACAGCATGCATTCATTTTTTTTTTTTGGTGTTGAGGACTAGCTGGTTATCTAGAAACCAGCCCTTCAGAATTTGGAAGTCCAAGGCAAGCATACTGTTGAGCCACCCAACGTCAGATGAAGAACAGTAAACAACAGCATCATTTGCATAAAGGTGCACAGAGACCCCTCCACAGTTATTTGGCAATTCATTAATGAATAGGAAAAATAATAATGGGCCCAGGATGGAACCCTGAGAGACTCTGTGGGTATTCGTCTAAGATCCGAGAGAGAACTGGACCACTTGACCACTTGAGTACAGCCAGTAAGGTAACTTTGGAACCAAGTTAAAGCATTAACATCAAGGCCAAGTGAGTGTAGCTGCCGTAGAAGGAGATTGTGGTTGACCAAGTCAAAAGCCTTCATCAAATCGAGGAAGACAGCACCAGTGGCAAAGCCCTGGTCCATAGCAAGGAACAGGTAAGATGTAACTTTTATCAAGGCAGTGAGGGTACTGTGGTTTTTTCTGAACCCATGCTGGAACCTTGAGAGGAGGTGGTAGTGGTCCAGATAGTCCTGTAGATGGTTATAGAGTTTACGCTCTCGGATTTTTCTCAGCGAGCAGAGGATGGAAATAGGACTAAAGTTCTCAGTAGTTGTGTTGGGTCCACCCTTATGAATGGGAACAACCATGGCTACCTTCCTTTTATCAGGGACAGTCCCCGAGAGGAAGGATTGGTTAAACAGGTCATGGACTGAGCGGGCTAGGGCTGCAACTCCCAATTTGAGAAATTTGGGTTCAAGGGTGTCATGACCGGGGGAGCTGTCAGCTTTTACGTTAGTGAGAAGCCAGCAAACTTCATTGAGGGTGGAAAGTTTAAGGTGAAAGGCTGGGCAAGCACCAGTGTCCACTGGTGGGGGTGGGGGTGGAAGAGTTGGTAAAGAGTGAGGTACATCTATGCAGGTCGGTAAAGAATCCACTAAATTCAGTAGTGATGCATTAGGGGGGTCAGAGAGGACAGTGTCTTGGACAGAGTTGGAGCTTGGAGCCTTGGAGGACTTGCCTTTGATTAGGGAGTTCACCTGCCTCCAGAATTCTTTGGGATTAAAGAGATGCTCAGTTTGAAATGACCTGAAGTGGGTGCACTTAGCTTTTTGAATAGTATTTGTATCCCTGTTCCTGAGCTGCCTACAGACCTGCCAGTCGGAGGGTAGCCCACTTCGTTTGAAGGTCTTCCAAGCTTGATCATGAGCTGTATGAACAGTACTCTGTGTGGCAGCAGCACAAATGTCAGCAGTGGACACATTTTGGAAACAAGCCACTGAAGTAGCCACCCACGGGTGGAAAGACCATGAATGGGACCAGGAAACTGCTTACTGCACTTCTGGTAACAAAACACAATACAATTGGCTAGCCATGTGAGAAGGCTCTATTTCAATATCAGGGAGCCCTCCATCCTGGTGGCAAATCTATAAACAGTTAAGAGTGTTTTCTACAATCCTTTGTATGATCCAAGTACCACTGGAGCATCCTGCAGACATCTAGCTTATATAAACGTTTCCTACTATCCATAGGGGATGGAAAATAAACAAGAAGGTCAATGGTGAAATTTAGTGTTCTCTCAGACACAACCTTCAGAAGGAAATGAGGATTAATGCATAATGTAACCCTATCTTTGTGAAATAATACAAGGAGGGTCTCCAACCAGAACCTGCCATTCTGAAATATGTCTTGCTGATGTCACAGCCACCAGGAACAGTGTCTTCCAAGAGAGGACGTGCAGCTCACAGGTAGCAGCAGGTTCAAAGGGAGGCACAGGCAGGGTCTCTAGGACCAAATTAAAGCCCCATACCAGAACTGGATCATGGACTGGGTGCTGCAACAATAGAATACCTCTTAGGAAACCTTCATCTAGGACACTGTCTTGCCTTCTGTAAGGACATGAAAAGCTGATACTGGGCCATGTGGACCTCAATAGAGGAATACCCAAGTCACGAGTCCTGAAGGGACAAGAGGTAGTCCAGCACAGTAGGAACTGGGCATATTAAGGGATCCAGGATATGGACAGTACACCAGACTGTATAACATTTCCATTTTTGCAAGTATGTGTCCCATGTAGATGGCTTTCTAGCTACCAGTAGAACATCAGCAACCACTGGGGAGACCCTGAAGTGGAAGAGCTCTATGTTCTCAGAAGCCATGCATGGAGCAGCAGAGATCACAGATCTGGGAGCATTAGAGCAGCCTGCTCTTGTGTCAGACATCCCACTTGTAGGCGAGTGGAATGGGTGGTTCCACTACCAGTTGCTTGAACAGGTGAAACACAGGGTAAATCAAAAGCATTTATTTAATTATTTATGGAAATTGTTTTACCAGGGAAGACTTCCAGTTGGGACACCCGCCTAATGGCAGCCTAAACAACAAGCTCCGCCAATTATACAACAATCCACATGCATCTAAACCTTAATCCATCATCCTGTCCACTAAAAGACGAATATCAGATTATCTGACACCTCTGAAACATCGCTGGAGGGATAATTCCACGAATCAAGCAAGTAAAAGCTCAAAAATGCCGGCTTCGGTCGACACGGAGAGGGCCCAGAAATCCCCGAGTCTCTCGCTCGGGCAAAGAGATGAAACCCCAAGGGAGGAATCTGAGTGTATGATAACATCCAGAGAACTTTGCCAAACCCTGAAACAAATTAACCAGACACTCCAGCGATTAGAAGCTAAGATCTCAGACCAATGTACAGAAATTGCCATATTAACCAAACGAGCTGGGGAAATTGAGGAAACCCTAATGGATTATACCACCACCACTGATGTACATAATAAAGCCCTTCTCGACTTACACCATCACTCCCAACAACTCAAAGCATGCCTAGAAGAACTAGAGAACAGAAATAGAAGGAATAACCTCCAGATTCATGGGCTCCCTGAGGGCACTGAGACTGGCGCAATGACCGCTTTCATAGACTCATTTCCCCACGAGATCCTTGATCTCCCTCCAGACAAAGCTCTAAACATAATTTGTGCCCATAGATCCCTGATCCCAAAACCCTGGGACCCCAAGGCAAAACCACGCTCAGTAGTTCTGGCATTCCTGGACTATAGAGTAAAGGAGGAGATTCTACAGTTAGCATGGTCAAAAAAAGTGATTCACTTTGGGAACACTCATCTGTATTTGGACCATGATTTTACACCAAAGCTGCTTTCCCAAAGGAGAAGAGTACTCACAGTGGTTAAACAGTTACAGCAGCAGAATATCAGGGCTTTTGTTGAATATCCAGCACGCCTAAAGGTTCAGTTGACCGAAGGTATGAGTCGTTTTCAAGATTTGCAAGCAGCAGGGGACTTTTTGATTTTGGTGGGCATACAACCCCAGAGTGAGGAGGCCAATCTACCACAACACAGACAGTTGGAGACCAGAGACTGGGCCTACAGTGGAACTAAAAGACAGGGCGCAAAGGCCAGCATGACCGCTTACGCCTTGTGGGACTCCCTATGCAGTAAGAAAAGTTCGAGAGGGCCGAATAAAGAGCCAACACAGACTGCGCCAGAAACGGAGTCTGCCAGAGAAGAAGCAAACTCCCAAATCACCTGAGCGCTTTCAGGCGTAGTATCTTTCACTCACTTGCTTCTTGTGATCTCTTCAGGCTTAACTTTACAGGGACATATCTTGAAAATAACTCTGACTTTATAAAGGGTTCCAAAGATTAACCTCATTTAAAATGGAGGACAAAATATTCAATTGCACACATTCCATAATGTCAGGATGTACTAGTTTTTAAAATATACCATTCGGTATCTTCATAGCCTGTGGTCTGATGGTTGGGGGGTGGCTCCTTGGTCGAGGGGATCGAGTGGGCCCAGGAGCTTTTTGGGTCTGTCGGGAGCGGGTGGAGAAGCCATATCGAGAATTCTTGTCTCCCCCACACAATTTGGAAATATTAACGGGGTGATCTGACTCAAGCAGTGGTCAGTGGGGCACAAAGAACAAAGGTTTCAGCTAGATTGCAGGGGACTTATGGAGCCTTTATTGGTAACCTCCTCAAGGAAGTCCTCGGGGCTAGGCCTCACTACAGGCGGCTAGCCTCCCTCCATTTGCGGGGCTTGGCTTTGGAGCAATTTGTGGATGTGTTGCTGAGGTTCAGTCCCTTAAACTGCTAAATGTGCCTATGACAGTGCTTGCTAGGTTTCCCACAATTAAACTAGTATTTTACCAACTCCACAAATATGGGGGCTATCAGATGATTGGTATGCAGCATCTTCATTTCTATGGCTTTCCTGCTCGGACCTGTGCAAGGATGGGAGCTCCTTATGATGCCTGCTTAATGGCCCCACTGGCGGGGGGTGGCTGCGTTACCCATAACTCCCTTACCAGGGACCAGGATTTAGTAAAGTATGTTCATATAGTTTTAAAATGCATAAGTCGATTGGCCTACGGTTTTATATGTTGCTGATAGAAACAACCTGACTAAGTAACACTCTTACAGAAGAGGCCGGGTGTCTTTTCACTAGGAGTGTCAAGGGCAGTTTGGGCACACGATTTTTAGTTGGTTCAACTGCTGACACTCACTGCTAGGAGCTAAATAATAATTAACATCACTGAAGCTCTAGGGGGGAGCCCTCCATTTGGAGAGAATAAATATATTCCCCCTCTTAATTCCCTTTCCACAGTAGGGAAGGGAGTTCAAAGATCTTATAAACCTGGATCTTCTACCTAGGAAGTCATTTAATGGTAAACCATAAAGGTTTTTGCTAAGTTGGCAATGATGATTGTTATATAGTTAATATGTTGTTTAAGGATGGAGACATGCTGCACTGTTTTCGGGGAAGGGGGATCCTGAGAGGGAGATCTGGGGAGCTGTCTTAACGGCTGTGTTGATTTTTTTTTCTCTTTTGTTTTAAAATATAATGGCTAATTATGACACGGTGGTATGCACCTATAATGTAAACGGCCTTACTAGTCCAGTTAAACGCAGCAAGATTTTAGCTCAGCTTAAAAAGTTGTCAGCAGAATTTGTGCTTCTACAGGAGACACATCTGAGAGGGAGCACAGTAAATTCCTGAAGCTAGGGTTTAGGGAGATGTCGGCCTCCTCATACAAAAAGGGTAGACATAGAGGTACCATGGTACTTGTTCCACATAAGTTCCATTTTGAAAAAATGGCTGAAAAGGTGGATGGGGAGGGTAGACATGCTCTCATGAAGGGCAAACTAGAGGGGCAATTAATAACACTTGCATCTGTGTATTTCCCATCGGATACCCCTTATGGGGACTATAGATCGTTCTTCCTTCTTCTCCAGGAGTAGGCGGAGGGTCTCTTGGTATGTGGAGGAGACCTGAATTTGACCTTGAATCCTGCCCTGGACACTACTTCCCAGATCCCAAGAATGTCCCATCAGGTGGCAAGGAAGGTCCATAAGTTGCCTGGAGAATTGGGTATTTTAGATGTTTGGCGTTATCAGCATCCGAAACAAAGGGACTATACCTACTTTTCTGCTGCATACAGTATGTATTCCAGATTGGACTACTTCCTGCTACGTATAGATGAGATTTTTAGGGTACAGGATACTTGGATGGGGACTTTCTCCTCTCAGATCACGCTCCATTCTATATGAGTTTGGATCTGGGAGGATTTAGAAGAAACACTTTATGGAGACTTAATGTCTCCTTGCTTAAAGATACGAGTTAAGGATCAGATTATAGACACATGCAAGTGTTTTTTAACAGAAAATGAGGGACAGGAAATGCCATGTGCCACCTTATGGGACACAGCCAAGGCTGTTCTCCGGGGGAAGTTTATACAGCTTGCTGTAAGGAAGAAAAGAGAGAGAGAGAGAGAGAGAGAGAGAGAGAGAGAGAGAGAGAGAGAGAGAGAAGACGGAAGACCCTCAGTGAGCAAATCCAAACTTTAGAGGGAATGTAAAAACAGAAATACTCCAGAACTGTAGCACAGCAACTTAAGACTCTTAAAGGGGAATTTAGCCAAATACCAGATCATCAGGTAGAACAGAAATTGTTATTTTTAAAGCAGAAATACTATGAGGGTGGCCCAAGGTCACTTAGATTACTAGCCAGTAGATTGAGAGCACAAAGAGCGAGAGCCACAATCACAAACGTGTGGCACCCCAGACATCAGTGAGTGGTATATAAAACAAGTGAGATAGCTGAGACTTTTCGGGAGTTTTATGAACAATTATATCAAAAAGGACCCCCCCCCCCCGGATGGGAAGACTGAATCTTTCCTACATAACCTGAAATTACCAACCCTATCACTAGACCATGCAAAAGTGCTGATGTACCCAATAACGGCGGAGGAACTTAAAGTGGAAATGGGAGCCCTGAAGACAGGGAAATGCCCCGGGACTGTCGGGCTCCCAGGGGAATTTTTCAAATGTTTTAGAGACTTGCTCCAGTCTCTTGTTTTGAGAGTATTCTCTGAGGTCTTGGGGGGGGGTAGGGGCATGGCTCCATCCTCTTGGGCCACAGCATTGATTTCGGTGATACCCAAGCCAGGAAAGGACCCCTCCAGATGTGCTTCCTATCACCCAATTTCCCTCTTAAATATTGATTATAAGATCTTTTCATCCGTTACGGCTAAAAGAATTCAACAGTATCTTCCCCATCTCATACAATTAGATCAGAACGGATTTGTCCCAGGTAGGCAAGCTCAGGATAATCTGAGACGAACCACCCACCTTACTGACCATGTCAACAACTCTGCTACTTCAGCACTATTAATGCGTCTTGATGCTGAAAAAGCATTTGATAGAGTTGATTGGAGCTTTTTGGGGTAACCCTTTCCCAGTTTGGGTTCCCTAGAGAATTTATACAATTAATAAGCAAATTATACCACTCCTCAACTGCCTATGTTCATACAAATGGCCACATTTCTAGACCTTTGAAACTCTGCAGAGGTACAAGACAGGGGTGCCCTTTATCACCATTGCTATTTGCATTATATATAGAACCTCTTGCTCAGTCTATCAGGGAGAATGGGAATATCAAGGGAATAATGCTGAATGGCTTTGAGCATAAACTGGTTCTGTATGCCGACAACGTACTTATGTACCTTACAGAACCTGACTCCTCTATCCCTGCTTTGTTTTGGCAGTTGGAGAAATTTTCCTCCCTCTCAGGATACAAACTGAACTGCTCTAAAACAGAGATACTTAGTTGCAATTTTACCCCTTCCCCGGATTTAAAGAACAGATATCCCATGAGGTGGGTCCTAGATCAGATGAGTTACCTAGGGATTAAAATTGGGTTTAGCGATCACAGGTTCTGGGAACTTAACTATCCCCCTTTAGTACACAATTAAGGATGGATGTCCAGAGATGGACTCTCCTGCCCTTATCTATATATTCTAAGACACAGGCATTGAAAATGAATGCTCTGCCAAGGTTACTTTACTTATTTCAATGTGTACCCTGTCAGGTCTCTCAAAGAGAGTTAAATATATGGCAGGGTATATTTTTCAAATTTCTTTGGGCCAAAGACCATCCTGGGATTTGTAGAGGCCTTATGTATGCCCCTCGAGCCCTTGGTGGTCTAGTTTCCCTAACTTACAGGGCTATTGGGCTGTGGCCCAAATGCGGGTGGCTCTCCTTTGGGGCAGTCCTGGCTTTGATTCTCATTGGAAGAGAATGGATTTGGCAGTTGAGGCTGACCTTCCCCTTCCTGCTATCCTATTCCACGATGATGTCTGGTTACCTGAGTCTTATTATACATGGACTAGGACTTTCCTGGAGGAATGGAGGAGAGGCATAACCCATGGTCCCATAAGAAATCAATTGTAGAAATTTCGGTGGTGGGCTTATGACCCCCTCTTCCCAGCTGCCACTTTGGATTTGTAGTTTAAACAATGGGCCAAGAAAGAATTTCACTCTCCTTATCAGATTTTATCTGCAGATAACCCTATTTCTTTTAAAGCGGCCAGACAGACATTTGGGCTTCTCCCACGAGATAATGTAAGATTTTACCAGATCAGAGACTATGTCTTTGTCCTTCAGAAGATGTATCCCTGGCCACGGGTGGAGGTGGAGGACCCCCCTTTCTGTGGTATTTGGTTTTCAGGGGGTGGGAGTGGAGCCATATCCCTATTGTATCAAAGGTACTTAACAGATCTGACCCTTCCCATTGAACAACTTAAACTTAAGTGGGAAACGGACCTGGGGATCACTCTCTCAGAGAAACAGTGGGCTGGAGTGTGGCAAGCTACATGGCGGACAACAGGAGCCCCTCTCTGGAGGGAATATGGCTGGAAGCTGAGAGCTAGGTACTTCCGAGTTCCTGCACAGGTGGTACACTATGCACCAACAGTTGGTTCAAACTGCTAGAGGGGATGTGGTTTCGCCCCAGCTTCACAGGCCCATATTTTTTGGACCTGTCAGATACTTAAGGAGTACTGGACAAATATAGAACACCATCTCCAGGAAATTTTCCAGTTTCAATCCCCCTGGGCCCTGAACATCTAGTTTTAGGTCTTAGACCAAAGGAGATACGGGGAAGAGAGGCAACATACTTATGGTCAGTTCTTATGATAGCTGCTTTGAAGGCCATTACTAAGAAATGGGCACAGAGAGCTGCCCCCCTTGTAGCAGACCGGATAGGCATAGTAGACAATATTCACTTAATGGAGAGGATTACATTCAGCCTTCGCCAGCAAACCCAGTCGTACCAAAACAGGTGGACTAGATGGCTCCTGTATGAGCCTTATTTGCATTTCGATGCCTGATTAAGCATAGCTGGGCCCCCTCTCCCTTCTCTCTCTCTCTCATATCAGGAATTTATAAAAATAAGAAAGGATATATATTTTTCTATTATTTTATTTAGTGCATTGTACAGTCTGTTAATATCTCCATTGAGTAGTAATAGATAAGAACATTTGCAGTACTATTTGATAGATCTTTGAGAACATGTAGTATACTTTAACCAGATCATCATATGCTTTTATTCAGTAAAAAACTAATGTGTAGGTACACACTGTGATGTCACCAAGATATCTTTTATGTACCTATGTAATAGATGTATGATCTATATATATGGATGTGATCTCTTCAGCCCTTCCGGGCCTACCATAATAAACGAAGTACAAAAAAAAAAAGAAGAAATTGTTTTACCAGGAAAGGCACACTGAGCAAGAAGTTGCTCATCTCCCGGTGTGACCGGGGGACAGAGGATACAGGATACATAATTAAACAGAGACAATTGGTACATAGTATACACATTGAGGGTTCACAAATTTTGCAGTACAGGCAAGGACTATCAAACAACTGTAACACAATTCAGAGCAGACAGAAACAAAAACAATTTGAGGACAAATAAGCGCCTAGAAGGCAAGTGCTTGTACTCAGCTGGGAGTATACAGCTTGGTGCAGTTTCCAAGGTCGGTGGTCAGCTGGGAGGGGAGAGGGGTAGAATCAGGGCTTAGGGCATGTGCAGTTTACCATGAAATGGTTTGTGAGGGTGGAGGAGAGGGAGTTAGCAGAGGAGGAATGATGGATTTGAGGGGGTAGCTCATTCCAGATTTTGGGAAAACAATGAGAGAAAGCAATATGGCCAGCTGTGGACTTCCTCCCGGGGATAGCAATTAGCCGGGAGTCAGCGGATAAGTGGAGCATAAGGTCAGAGAAGTCTTCACAGGAGCACTAAAGAATTCCAGTAAAAAATGAAAAAAGAATAATACTTGACTTCTAGCATACTTGTGCTCTACAAGTTTATTACTTCCACCACAATGTTTATTTAACGTTTTGAGGCAAGATACCACTTCATCAGGAAATGGTATTTACTTACTTTGGTTATGCTTTTGTATTCATGTGGTATTCTCTTCATGGTAGTATCTCTCAAGTTACATAGAAACATGGACTTTGACAGCAGATAAGGCCCACCTAGTCTGCCCATTTCCCTACCTACAGGATAAGCTGCAAATCCTAGTTAACCAACAGCCTATTTCTTTCTACTCCCCACAAGAATTGCCTTATGTCTGTCCCATGCATTCTTGAATTCTCCCACAGTTTTAGACCCCACAACCTCCTCACGAAGGCTGTTCCATGCGTTCACCTCTGAAAAAATACTTCCTCAGATTGCCCCTGAGCCATCCCCCTCTGTCTTCAAATCGTGCCCCCTTGTTCTTGCACATCTCTTTTTCTGAAAGATGCTACCCTCTTGGACTTTGTTGTTACTCAGCTAAGCCTGGCACTCCCAAGTCCCTCAATTCCTTTTTTACGTTACCTGTCACAGGTTCAAATGACACAGTACAGATACAAGAAGGGACTGTTATCAAATGCTTTTAGTGTCACATATACACACCTGAAGAACCTTCCAAAAGGGTACATAACTTTCTACATACAAAATGTCAGCTACTGGGTACTATGAATACTGAAAATGCTAAATTAAAGTATGAAGTGAGTCAGATAAATGAAATAGCCATTATTCAATAATTTGTGAACTCCACTGAAGCAGAGGAGTCTCAAGTAAATGACTTAAATATCCTAAAAAGGAAAAGAACTCAGGAACATAATGAAAGCACTACAGATTCTGTTGAACATGAACAGTGCTCAAAAAGAGGTAGAGATGATAATACAGGACAGGATAACAAATGGTCTCAAGTCACATACAGAAAAAAGTTAGAGTAGCAACAAATGTTTCCCCATCAGTCTCAACCTCTAACAGATATACAGCGCTATAAAATGAGAAGGGCTTGACTAATGCACAAAATAGTGTAAAATTCCCAGAAAGATTAGTCATTGGTGACTCAATGATTAGATTCATGGACTGTCATATCTGTAAAATTGCAAGAGAAAATACAGCTGTAACTTGCCTGTCAGGGGCCAGAGTAAAGGATATAGCAGACAGCATGGAGATGATGATAATAGTACCAAATAAATCTGCTGTAATACTCCACATTGGAACAAACAATACAGGATGACACAAGAAAAAGAAGCTGAGGTTCTACAAATACAATAAAGATTGAGCAATGTAGACTGGGATCTCTTACTTGATAGGAAATCAGTGGATGAAATGGGGGAGATCACAAAAAATACTATACTGCTAACTAGTGATGAATTCATGCCAGAAATAAGAAAGGGGGAAAAAATAACACAAAAAGACTTATGCGGCTTGACAATAAAATAAGAAAACTGGTAAAAAAAAAAAACAGACTATATAGGCAGAATCTGAAGTTAAGAACAGGGGCAACACTTGAAGCACTAAATGCTCAAAAAAATCTGTAAAAGTGAAATAAACAAGCATTTGTCAATGCCGAATGTTTGCTTGCTGGCACTGGCATTGGTAGTGAAGAAGTTACAGAGCTGCATAATAGGAATGGCAGTGAAGTATTGAACTGAAGCCAACCACACCACCACCCTGCAGAGAGTGGCAGGCATTGGGGTGTGCCTTTGGGTCGTCAGGCATAACGACCATGCCATTTCACCACACCCTACCCCTGCAGACACTGACAAGTGTCACGGTGTGCCTGGGGTCTTTGGCCTTATGTGCACCCATTCCATCAGGAAATACGGGTGAGATGGGGTGCGTTATAGGAGAATGGGGTGAAGTTTGGGCCCGAAGAGTCCGAGGCACACCTTGATGCCTCTCACTGGCTGCAGGGTGTGGGTGGGGATGGAATGGTATGAGCATGACAGGCAAGAATCCCAAGTCACACCCCTGATGCCTGTCATACTCTACAGGGTGGGGCGTGATGGTCGGAAACCCTAATGCCTCAGGCATTCGTTGGTATTTTCACTCCAAATATTCAACACTGTTTTTTTGTGACCCCCACCTCATGAACAGTGGCAATATCAGTTTGTTAGCCGAAAACTGCTTTTGCACAGTGACTATGGCATTTGGCACCACAGGTGCAAAAACACATTCCGAACAGGATGTGAAAAATGACAGCGGTACTGTTTCTGGGGAGGTGTAAAAAATGGCAATGTTGAAAATCTGCTGTGAAAATCTTTAAAAAAATGGTGAAGTCACGCGCGTGTGTGGAAACTGTGCAACGCACACCCATAATGTAACTAGTTTTGGGATTTTTTTAAAGTAGATTGTTAACACAGGCATTTTGGGACCTCCGATCATGAACAGTGTCAGCGTGATTTTCTTTATCTGTCCCGAACAATGATTTCCCACAGCGACCACGCATCTCTGCACTGAAAGTGTGAAAACACATTTCGGCCATGTTGTAGTAAATGACAGCTGTACTGTTCATAAGGAGTTGTGGAAAAATGCCACTGGTGAAAATCTGGACTGAAAATATTACAAATTCATGAACCTACGAGGGTGCGTGGAAACTGCACAATGCTCACTCGTAACACAGTCATTTTATGGAGTTTTGTCACCAGATTTTCAACATAGCCATTTTAAGACCTCTGCTCATGACCAGTGTCACTGTGATTTTCTTAATCTGTCCCAAACATTGTTTTCGAAACCGACTGTACCATTGTGCGCTACATGTGCGGAAACACATTTTGGGCGAGATGTGAAAAATGGTAGCTGCACTGCTCATAAGGAAGTGCTGTAAAATGGCACTGTTGAAAATCTGGTGTGCAAATATTACAAATTCGCAAACTTGCAAGCGTGTGTAGGAACTGCGCAACATGCGCTCCTAAAACAGTCATTTTTGGGAATTTTTTCACCAAATTTTCAATATAGCCATTTTAACACCTCTGCTCATGACCAGTGTCACTGTGATTTTCTTAACGTGTCCCATACATTGATTTCACACACCGACTGTGCCATTGTGCGCTACATGGAAAGAAACACATTGTGGGCGAGATGTGAAAAATGACAACTGTACTGCTCATAAGGAGGTGTGGTAAAATGGCAGTGTTGAAAATCTGGAGTGAAAATATTGAAAATTTGCGAACCTACGAGCGTGCATAGGAACTCTGCAACGCACGCTCATAAAACAGTCACTTTTAGGAATTTTTTCACCAAATTTTCAAAATAGCTATTTTAAGACCTCTGCTCATGAACAGTATCACTGTGATTTTATTAATGTGTCCCGTACATTGATTTTGCACACCAACTGCGCCATTGTGCACTACATGGGCGGAAACACATTTTGGGTGAGATGTGAAAAATGACAGCTGTACTGCTCATAAGGAGGTATGGTAAAATGGCAATGTTGAAAATCTGGAGTGAAAATATTAAAATTTCGCAAACTTACGAGCGTGCATTGGAACTCTGCAACGCATGCTCGTAAAACAGTCACTCTTAGGAATTTTTTCACCAAATTTTCAACATAGCCATTTTAAGACCTCTGCTCATGAACAGTATCACTGTGTTTTTCTTAATGTGTCCCGTACATTGATTTCGCACACCGTCTGCACCATTGTGCGCTACATGGGAAGAAACACATTTTAGGTGAGATGTGAAAAATGACAGCTGTACTGCTCATAAGAAGGTGTGGTAAAATGGCAATGTTGAAAATCTGGAGTGAAAATATTGAAAATTCACGAACTTACGAGCATGTGTAGAAACTATGCAATGCACGCTCATAAAACAGTCATTTATAAGAATTTTTCCACCAAATTTTCAAAATAGGCTTTTTGAGAGCCCACCTTATGAACACTGGCAGTGTTGTTTCGTTAATCATTCCGGAAAGGTGATTTCGCCAGTGGCTGCAAAATCACCCTTCGGGCCAGAGTAACGCCATGACCATGCAAGAATTCATGAGGAGGGGTCCCAAAAACCCCATGTTGAAAATTTGGTGCAAAAATTCCAAAAAATGCCTGAGATATGCAACACAGTTGAAAACCCCCTATCTATCCCATTATACAGCTTACCGGCATTTCCTCAGTTCGCGGTCGGCTTTGAAGAGTGCAGACATGTTCCCGGTCCACCAAAGATTGTCACGCCAGACTCCGGAGGTAAGTATGGGGTGGGGGTGTGGAGGAAGGGTGCGCAGTGGGTGGGTTCGGGTTTTGGGGGCAGGGAGACTGCGAGGACAGGTTTTTCTTTACAGGTTTTTTAAAAGATGACTCGGGACGCTTCCCACACTGGGGTGGGCTCCCAGCATGGCAGAAGGATGGCTGGGGGGGCATGGAGCCGACGGGGGATTGGGCACCCCCGTCGGCCATGACATCTGTTGCCATGCTGGGGTGGGCTCCCAGCGTGGCACCCTGTACTCGGGGGGGGAGACAGTGAAGCTGACGGGGATTGGGCACCCCCATCGATGACATCATGGGGGGTGGGGAAGATACAGTGGAGCCAACGGGTGATTGGGCACCCCCGTTACATCATTTGGCATGCTGGGGTGGGCTCCCAGCGTGGCACCTTGATGCTTTGGAGGGGGCGTGGAGCTGACGGGGGATTGGGCACCCCCGTCGGCTGTACAGTGTGGAGGGGGGAGGCGCATGAACATGCAGTGTGTGTGCGTGCGCGCGTGTGTGTGGGGGGGAGAGCTCTGCTCACTCAAGCGGAGCTCTCCCTTTTAACTGTATGCCATTGCATTTTTCAGCTGTCATAGACAGCTGGAGCAGTGATTGGTGCTCTGCGACCTCACTTGCAAATACACTGACTGAATTGGAAGAGGCTTACACACCTCTGGAAAACTCGTATGATGGCACTATGTTTCGTGCACATACGTGCAAGCAAACATAAAAAGGCAAACAAGAGGCTGAACTACACCTGGCAAAAAATGCAAAACATTTGAATTATAAAGCCTTTTACGTCTATATAAATTCACTTAAAAAGCCTCAAACTAGAGTAGGACCACTTACACATAATAACACTCTCATAACAGCTAATTCTGAAATAGCAACACTATTTAATAAATATTTCTGCCAGGTCTATGGACATAAAATGAAACCAATTGATAAACTAATGTGTGATAGCAACAGCATAATTGAAATTAATGCTGAAGAAATTAAGATAAGAATAAGCAAATTAAAACCAAACGCTTATCCCAGTCCAGATAAGATTTCAGCAGGTATGCTTCAGATAATGTCTGACTTTTTAATTTTTCCACTAAAAATGCTATTCGAAGAATCTGTAAACACAGGGAAGATTCCATGAGACTGGAAGATGGCATATGTGGTGCCAATCTACTAAAAGGGAGTAAAAGCCCAAGTTGGTAACTACAGATCAGTTAGTCTGAAAAGCATTGTGTGTAAAATCCTGGAAGGCTTTATTAAATCTAAACTAACCCCCTGTATGGATAAATGTGATAGCGACCAACATGGGTTCAAGAAAGGTAGGAGCTGCACGACCAACCTGTTGTGTTTCTATGAAAACACTAGTGTCTCACTGGACAATGGCATACCATGTGATGATATCTATTTGGACTTCAGTAAAGCCTTTGATGTTACACCTCATTGGGCAATTATAAAAAAAAAATTGGCATCCATAAAGATCAACACAACTCTTGGGAACTGGATCATAGAATGGTTATCCGATAGGTGCCAGAGTATCCTTGTTAACAGACACATATCTGTGGCTGGAGAGGTAAGTAGTGGGGTTCCCCAGGGATCAGTGCTGGGCCCAATTTTATTTAAAATATTTATTGCTGACCTAACAACAAATCTAAATTGCTGGGCAACAAAATACGCCAATGATACTAAAATTGGTGGGCCATGTAAAACTTCAGTTGAATCAGATTATCTGTAGTACTACCTAAATACTATTTCTAGATTGGTAGCTATATGGAAAATGAAATTTAATATGGAAAAATGCAGAGTCATGCATATGAGTAGGGGAAAATCGTATGCAGAATTAGACCCTCCTGTATGTGGGGTTCCGTTGTGTAAGTCAACATTTGAAAGAGACCTGGGGATCTTGGTAGGCAATAACATGAGTACTGTGGACCAGACGAATAAAGCTACTGCAAAGTCTAATAAAATAATATAGGCCATAAAGATGAACATTGTTACAAGAGATAAAAATGTACTAATTCCACTCTGTACAGCATATGTGTGCCCTCATGTAGAATACACTTTCCCAACTATAGTTCCCATTCAGAAAATGTGAAAGATATAAGCTGGAAAAGGTCCAGAGGAAATTTACCAAGTGTATAGATGGAATGGAAACACAGAAACATAGAATTTGATGGCAGATAAGGACCACTTGGCCCACCTAGTCTGCCCATTTCCCTACCTGATGGATAAGCTGCAGATTCTAGTTAATCAACAGCTTACTTCCTCCTACCCCCACCAGAATTGCCTTATGCCTGTCCCATGTATTCTTGAATTCTCCCACTGCTCCTGACTCCACAACCTCCTCAGGAAGGCTGCTCCATGCATCCACAACCCTCTCTATGAAAAAAATACTTTCTAACATTACCTCTGAGCCGTCTGCCCTATATCTTCAAATTGTGCCCCCTTGTTCTTGCACATCTCTTCTTTTGAAAGATGCTACCCTCTTGTACTTTGTTAATTCCCTTGAGATACTTGAAAGTTTCTGTCATGTCCCCCCTCTCCCTCCTTTCCTCAAGGGTATACATATTAAGCTGATTTAGTCTCTCCTCATATGTCTTCTGGTGCAGACCCTGCACCATTTTGGTTGCCCTCCTCTGAACAGCCTCCACTCTGTCTATGTCTTTTGCGGAGATGGGGTCTCTAGAATCTGCCGCAGTGCTCAGATGGGTTCTCACTAACTGTCTGTATAGAGGGATAACAAATTCCTGTTTTCTACTGTTGATGCCTCTCCCTATGCATCCCAGTATCCCCCCAGCCCTCCTTATTGCCTTCTCACATTGCTTGCCCACCTTTAGGTCATCTGATATAATTACTCCTAGGTCTCCTTCAATTTTTGTTGTTGTTATTAACTCACCCCCCGTTCTGTACTCTTCCCTTGGGTTTCTGTTTCCCAGATGCATTACCTTGCACTTCTTTGCATTGAATCTGAGCTGCCACATATTTGACCATTGCTCCAACCTTACCAAGTCCCTTTTCATCCTTTCCACCCCACCTTGTGTATCAACCCTGTTGCAGATCTTTGTGTCATCTGCAAAGAGACATACCTTTCCTTCCAGGTGCTCTCCAATGCCACTTATAAAGACATTAAAGAGGACTGGTCCCAGTACCGAACCCTGCGGTACCCCACTAGTTTCCCTCCTTTCTTCACTGTGGACTCCGTTTACTATTACCCTTTGCATCCTGTTGTCCAGCCAGTTTTTTTTATCCAGGCTACCACCTTGGGACCCTCTCCAAGTCTGGCTAATTTGTATATTAATCTTTTGTGTGAGACTGTGTCAAACGCCTTGCTAAAATCTAAGTAGGCCATATCCACAACCCCTCCCTGGTCTACTACTTTGGTCACCTAGTCAAAGAAATCTATTAGGTTCATCTGACATGACCTTCCTGCTGTGAAACCATGCTGCCTTGGGTCCTGTGCCCCACTGGCCTCTAGGTACTCAACAATTCTTTCCTTCAGAAATGATTCCATCATTTTCCCTACCACTGAAGTCAAACTAACTGGTCTGTAGTTTCCTGCCTCTGCCCTGCTCCCACTTTTGTGAAGTGGAATCACATTTGCCCTCCTCCAATCCTCAGGTACCACCCCATTCTCCCATGATTTGTTAAAGAGAGTAGTCAGTGGTGTTGCTAGCTCTACCCTTAGTTCTTTTAGATTTCTTGGGTGAATCCCATCAGGCCTCATTGCTTTGTC
Organism: Neoceratodus forsteri; assembly: GCA_016271365.2. Classification (NCBI taxonomy): domain Eukaryota; kingdom Metazoa; phylum Chordata; order Ceratodontiformes; family Ceratodontidae; genus Neoceratodus; species Neoceratodus forsteri. The sequence goes on from CM057452.1 coordinate 830,578,700, forward strand.
CACCCTCAGTTTCAAGAGTTCTTTCAAAACCCTTTCTTCTGTGAATGGACTGGTATCGACCCCCCTATTCAGAGTTTCTGTCTTGTTTGGTTTAGGTACCTCCCGCTCCTCTTCCGTTGTGAATACTGAGCAGAAATATTCATTTAGTAACCCTGCTTTTTCACTGTCACCCTCTGCCCACATTCCTTCCCCTTTATTAAGTCTCTGTATCCCTCCTTTGGTCTTTCTTCACTCCCTAATGTACCTATAAAAGGTTTTATCCCCTTCTTAACACAGTTGGCTATCTTTTCCTCAGTCTGTGCCTTTGCTATTCTGACTGCCTTCCCTGCCTCCTTCTGCTTTAACTGATAAAATTCTCTTTCCTGCTCCTTCTGTGTTTCCTTATATTTACTGAATGCTATCCTTTTCTCCTTAACCGTCCCTGACACCTCTTTTGAGAACCATGGTGTTTTTTTCTTTCATATTGTTTTGTTGATTTGCTTCACACAAAGGCATATTGCCTCTTCGATGGCTGTTTTGATTATTCCCCATTGTTTCTCCACCCCTCCTTCTTGCCCATTTGCTAGTGCTTTTCTGAGGCACTCTCTCATTTTCCCAAAGTCAGCCTTCCTAAAGTCCAATACTCTCACTTTTGTATGGCTTGACTCTATGGCTGTGTTTATTGTGAACTACACTGTTTGGTGGTCACTTGTTCCCAGATGGCTACCCACTTCTAAATCTGAGATCCTTTCTCCTTCCCCATTTGAGAGTACCAGGTCTAAGATTGCTCCCTCCTGAGTGGGTTCCAACACTAGCTGTCTGAGGCATGCCCCCTGTAGGGCATCAAGAATGACCCTGCTCTTGGATGTGCCTTCAGCAAAGGTACTCCAGTTAACATCTGGCATATTCAGGTCCCCCATCAACAATATCTCCCCTTTTTCTGCCATTTTAAGGATGCCTTCTATCATTTCCATGTCCATTTCCTCCCCCTGAGATGGGGGTCTGTACACAACCCCCATGCAGATTGTGGTGCCATTTCCTGTCTCCAGGGTGAGCCATAGTGACTTATCAACTTCCTGTTTACTCTTTAGTTCTGTTGCTTTAATCCCTTCCCATATATAGAGAGCTACTCCTTCTCCTCTTTTACCCACCCTGTCCCTCCTGTAGACTGTGTATCCTGGTATGTTGACATCCCAGTCATGGTTCTCTGTGTACCATGTTTCAGTGACAGTCACAATATCCAGGCATCCCTCTTCCTTCAAGGTCACTAGTTCAGGGAGCTTGTTGCACAGACTGTGGGCATTGGTACTCATCACCTTCCATTTATTTTTTATGGCCTTACCCCTTTTAGCCCCATCCCTGTCCTTGCTGCCTTTTTCTGCATTTACCCCAGTCCTGTTCCCTACTGACTTCTCTACTTTGGTGTTTACCTCTTTACCTACTGTGTTTTGTGGGGGGAGGCTGGGATTTCACTGTTCCTTTTCAGTGCCTTCCCCCATGGCTAGTTTAAATGCTTGCCAGTGAAGCATTTAAACCTGTCACCTAGGATCCTGGTTCCCTCCCTGGACAGATGCAGACCATCACGCCAGTGTAAGTCTGCATCCCTCCAGGTGGCTCCCCAGTCCCCAATGAAGCCAAAACCCTGAGCTCCACACCAGTTTTTCAACCATTCATTAAATCCCATGGTGCGGAATACCCTAGCATCATCCTTGCCATAGACAGGCAGCACCTCTGAGAAGGTTACTGTACATGCTACTTGTCTAAGGCCCCTCCCCAACTCCACAAACTCCTCTTGCACCGCTCTGATCCCATTCACAGCTGGGTCATTTGTCCCTAGGTGGACAATGACATCCAGCTCCCTCCCTCATGCAGCTGCTCCCGTGATCCTGAGGATTTGCTTCCTGTCCCTCTGAGCCATGGTGCCAGGCAGGCACCTTACCTCCCTTTCCCCTTCCTCCCCCACTTCTACCTCCCTAATGATCGAGTACCTCACCAGGAGTTGTTTCCTTCCCCTGTGGAGTCTTGTGCCACCCTCCTGTGGGTCTCCTTTGTGGAGATTCCTAGCATCCTCCTTGGTCTCCACTGCAAGTGCCTCCATAGAGGAACCACACTTTGCCAGAACAACATATGAATTATGGAGAGGTACAACTGGAGATATGCACCTCTGTTCCACCACCCTCTCCCTCCCTGAGCCCATCTTGGTCCAACTGCTCCTTTTTCTTGGCAACATCTGAGGTAATGGTGGTGGCCCTGGTGGTCCCTGGGTGGGGGGAGAGGTTTCATGAATCCTAGCCAGGTCAGTCTGGAGACAGGCAACCTCCTCCCTCAGACCAGAGAGGTGCCTGCAAACAGGACAGCATCGCAGCCTCCAGAATGTCTCCCTCAACACTGTTGCCTCACAGCCAATGCACTGCACCACTCCCATCTTGACTTATTTTGTGTCTCCTCTCCTATTGCTTTGTATGCTTACTGTCTCCTCCCTCTATGTATTTTTACACTTACTTTCCTACTGCCTATGTGCCCTTACAACTCTCACCCTACCTGTTCTAGGACAGGAACTTCCTGTAGTCTTCAGTAGTCTCCTTCTTCTGTGCTTGGATTCAGACCTCCAGCAGCCGTGGGTGGGGTGGGGAGAAAGAGTTATTTTTTAGGTTCCTTCAAGGCTGATGAAACTAATGTGCCTCAGTGATACTTCCCTTCCTACTGCGAAACAGGAAATTCCTGTTGTCAGTCAAATCCAGTGGCTATAAAAGTAGAACTGGCTTGAGTGGGAGGGTGGAGGGATGGGAAGGAGGGCAATTAGTAAAACATCAGAGGTTGTAGACTGCTGTTTCTTGCTCTGAAACCAAAGTTCTCCTCTGTCAAAAACAGCAGGAAGCTGTAATTGGAAACACCTGCTTTTGTACTCCTAAGCTCTTAAGCCACACCCCCAATTAAATTCACCCTCTGCTCCTGACTCAGTAAATTAAGCTGATACAGCCCCCTTTCTCAGAGAAACACACAGTGACTTTCTTTTTTTTTACTTAAATGAGACCAATCTTCTTCTAATAAAGTATCTGTTTGCTTAATCCAAACAGGTACTGACTCCTGTTGAGATATAAGTGATTTACCAGTAAAAACATCTGTAGTTCTAGACTTCTGTTTCTTGCTCTGAAACCAAAGTTCTCCTCTGTCAAAAACAGCAGGATAAAGGATACCAGAATAGGCTACTACAACTTGATTTAATGTCCTTAGAGGGACCAGACGAATGCAAGCAGACCTATTATTCATGTGTGACGTTATGCAGGACCCACTTCTCCTATTTGAATTAGGAATGAACTTTAAGCAAGGAGACAGACACACTAGGGGTCGCCAGTTGCAGACAAGAGGGATCAGATTCAAACACATTCAAAGAAAATACTTTTATACATCTGGTGTGGTAAACTCCTGGAATTCCTTGCCTGAGGAAATAATCATAAGTGAAACCAAGGTAGAATTAAAAAAAAAACTGGATAGGATATCCATTCTGGTGCCATCCTTAAGTATTTTCAGGATTAAAGGGCAGAAGTTCATATGGGCATTGCCTTTTCACTCCTTACCAACCTCAGTATCAACCTCAGTACTCTACTTTGTATTTTGTAGGTATAGAAGACAGCTGTGGCATACTGGCATAGTTCAAATGGTTTTTATTACTAATATAAGTTATGTTTTTTTTTAAACAGAAGACAATTTGGCTGTTTTAAAAGGATTGCCTGTTTTGTTTGCCACCGATCAGTGTGAACTGAGTCACCTTTTCTTGTACTTCTGACAAATATAAGTTTTTATCACTGAAGTAGATAAGAGTACATACCCACAATCTTGTATCAGAAAGATTTATCAAAAAACATATGACAAAAGCGATTCCTTCTTTACCCAGTAAAAGCAATAAGCAACATGAGTATTTCTTATGCCGGGCAGTCTTATGGCCAATAGCCCTGAGTTATAATCTGAGTTACAAAGCAAATTAACATTGCTAAACTGTACAATGATATTTGCATTCATAAAGCAGTTACCTCCTAACCCAGTAGCCTTAGTGATCTATAGTCTTTGACTACTAAAAGTTTGTATGAGAAACTATCAATGCATGAAGCAAGAGCTGAACAAATTCTTACCCCTCTTTAGCCCAGTCAGTTGCCAGCTGCCAACACCAGTCTAAGACTAGTAGCAAGTGCCATCTTCCCACAAGTCTGTGTCCACTGCCCTATCAGCTGTCAGAAGCCTCAGATTTTTATATTCTTCTGCAGGGGTTTGTTTAAGAAAACAGCCACCACGTAGCCATTGGACTAGAAAGTTCGGGACTGTCTGAATTCTTTTTTGTGAGAGCTTTCTTGAGAGAACAGCTACTACCTGGCTGTTAGGCTAGAAAGTCTAGGGCTTTCTTAAATCACAAAAAAAATGGTATTTGCCCAAACAAAAATACTGGAAAAGCATCATAAAAAAGTAGTGCAGCCAAGTATTCATACTGTTGCAGAATAAAACTCTTGCTCTGTGGCTAGCCAGACTTCCTTTTTATATTTGCTTGCATGCATGTGCAAGAAACATAGTGCGATCATCCGAGTTTTCCAGAGGTGTGTCAGCCTCTTCCAATTCAGTCAGTGTATTTGCAGGCACGGTCGCAGTGCACCAATCACTGCTTCAGCTGTCTATGTCAGCTGAAAATGCAGTGGCATACAGTTGAAAGGGAGAGCTCTGCTTCAGTGAGCAGAGCTCCCCCCCTCAACATGCACACATGCACATTGCATGCTGACGCGCCCCATGTACATACTGTAGGCGCCGGGGGGTGCCCAATCCCCATCAGCTGCACACCCCCCAAAGCATCCAGGTGCCATATTGGGAGCCCACCCCAGTGTGGCAAAATGTTTTATGGCTGACGGGGGTGCCCAATCCCCCGTCTGCTGCATGCCCCCACCAAAGCATCCGGGTGCCACGCTGGGAGCCCACCCCAGCGTGGAAAATTGATGTTATGGCTGACAGGGGTGCCCACTCCCCTGTCGGCTCCAGCACCCCCCAACAGCCTTCCAGCTGCCACGCTGGGAACTCACCAGCGTGGCAACGCTCCCTGCAGTAGTCTTCGGCCCTCGTAGTCTTGTAGGGAAAAAACCTGTAAATACAAAAACTGTCCCTCGGCGCTTCTCCCTGCCCCTCTCCCACAACCGCACCCACCCACTGTGCACCCTGCCTCCCCACATTACCCCAATTCCATACTTACCTCTGGAGCTCGGTGCAACAATCTTTGGTGGACCAGGAACACGTCTGCACTCTTCAAAGCCGACCGCGAACTGAGGAAATGCCGGTAAGCTGTATAATGGGATAGATAAGTTTTTTTCAACTTTGTTGCATATCTCAGGCGTGTTTGGGAATTTTGGGCCCAAATTTTCAACATGGGGTTTTTGGGACCCCTTCTCATGAATGTTGTCACTGTCATGGCGTTACTCGGGCCTGAAGGGTGATTTTGCAGCCACTGCGTGAAATCACCTTTCCAGAATGATTAATGAAATGACACTGCCAGTGTTCATAAGGTGGGCTCTCAAAAAGCCTATTTTGAAAATTTGGTGGAAAAATTCCTAAAAATGACTGTTTTACGAGCGTGCATTGCGCAGTTCCTACGCACGCTTGTAAGTTCGCAAATTTTCAATATTTTCACTCCAGATTTTCAACATTGCCATTTTACCACACCTTCTTATGAGCAGTACAGCTGTCATTTTTCACATCTCACTCAAAATGTGTTTCCACCCATGTAGCGCACAATGGCGCAGTCGGTGTGTGAAATCAATGTATGGGACACATTAAGAAAATCACAGTGACACTGGTCATGAGCAGAGGTGTTAAAATGGCTATGTTGAAAATTTGGTGAAAAAATTCCCAAAAATGACTGTTTTAGGAGTGCACGTTGTGCAGTTCCTACGCACGCTGGCAAGTTTGCGAATTTGTAATATTTGCACACCAGATTTTCAACAGTGCCATTTTACCGCACTTCCTTATGAGCAGTACAGCTACCATTTTTCACATCTCACCCAAAATGTGTTTCCGCACATGTAGCGCACAATGGTACAGTCGGTGTGTGAAAACAATGTTTGGGACAGATTAAGAAAATCACAGTGACACTGGTCATGAGCAGAGGTCTTAAATGGCTATGTTGAAAATTTGGTGACAAAACTCCATAAAATGACTGTGTTACGAGTGAGCATTACGCGGTTTCCACGCACTCTCGTAAGTTCATGAATTTGTAATATATTCAGTTCAGATTTTCACCAGTGGCATTTTTCCACACCTCCTTATGAACAGTACAGCTGTCATTTTCCACAACATTGCCTAAATGTGTTTTCACACTTTCAGCACAGAAATGCGTGGTCGCTGTGGGAAATCATTGTTCGGGACAGATAAAGAAAATCACACTAACACTGTTCATGATCGGAGGTCCCAAAATGCCTGTGTTAATCTGCTGTAAAAAAATCCCCAAACTAGTTACATTATGGGTGTGCGTTGCACAGTTTCTACGCACGCTCGTGACTTCACCAGTTTTTTTAAGATTTTCACAGCAGATTTTCAACATTGCCATTTTTTACACCTCCCCATGAACAGTACCGCTGTCATTTTTCACATCCCGCTCGAATGTGTTTTGCACCTGTGGTGCCAAATGCCATAGTCGCCTGCAAAAGCAGTTTTCGGCTAACAAACTGATATTGCCACTGTTCATGAGGTGGAGGTCACAAAAAAACATGTTGAAAATTTGGAGTGAAAATACCAACGAATGCCTGAGGCATTAGGGTTTCCAACCATAACGCCCCACCCTGTAGAGGATGACAGGCATCGGGGTGTGACTTGGGATTCTTGCCTGTCATGCTCATACCATTCCACCCCCACCCACACCCTGCTGCCAGTGAGAGGCTTCAAGGTGCGCCTCGGACTCTTCAGGACCAAACTTCACCCCATTCTCCTATACTGCACCCATCTCACCATATTTCCTGATGGAATGGGGTGCGCATAAGGGCCAAAGACCCCAAGGCACACCGTGACACTTGTCAGTGTCTGCAGGGTAGGGTGTGGTGAAATGGCGTGGTCATTATGCCTGATGACCCAAAGGCACACCCCAATGCCTGTCATTCTCTGCAGGGTGGTGGTGGGGTTGGCTTCAGTTCAATACTTCGCTGCCATTCCTATTATGCAGCTCTGTAACTTCTACACTACCAATGCCAATGCCAATGCCAGCAAGCAAACATTCAGCACTGACAAATGCTTGTTCAGTTTGTGCTTGGCTAAACTGTCTTTTGTCTCTCTTAGACAAGCTCTGCATTTTGTCATGCTAACTTTTTAACTGTTTATAGTTTATTGGGCTTTCTCACTGGGCTATGCCCTGTCCAAGATCCTTGGGGAAGGCTTCTTTGATATCATAGCCTCATGTACAGTGGAGCCAGCTAGGATGAAACACAGTGTCCCGAGTTACTGCATGACAAAAGGGAATAGCTGCCACTGAAATTGCCTTATTTACTGCAGTATGTGCAGCAGTTGTGTGTTGAATCCTGGTTGGCTCCACTGTAGATGCTACCAATTGGTTTGCAGATTTAGAAGATCAGCTTGAGCACTGGGAGCTGCCGACTCCTGGCAGCACAGGAGGAACAGAACTAGATATGTCAACTTCCAGGTAAAGCACTGCTCTTCAAATCACACCCAGTACTGTGAGGCAGAAACCCATCTAATGAGCACATAAAAAAAGAAAAACACTTCAATAATAAAAAGTCAAATGAAACTACTTTTAAATGACTTACATTTTCTGCCTACCATTTTTTGACGCTATTAGCTGTTTAACATACTAACATACTAATTGCCAGCAGATTAGGCCTTACGGTCTATCGAGTCTGCTCGAACCTTAGATCCCTAGTTGGGTGCCGAGGCCCTCACCCCCTTGTGTTCCAGAAACCCCTATTATCCATCCCCACCCCCCTGGGCCAGGCCATCATCTGATACATCCGCTTTCTGTGTCTGTCCCACCCTCTCTTGAAGCCCTCCACTGTGGAGTTCTGAACCAGCTCACCAGGCAGCGCATTCCAAGGGTCCACCACCCTCTCAGTGAAAAAACGTCTCCTCTTTTCCCCCCTCACCCTTCCACCTTCCAACTTCAAACCATGCCCTCTGGTGATACCTCCCTGCTTTAGTCTAAAGATCCCCTCCATGTTTACCCTATTTATTCCCTTGAGGTACTCGAAGACCTCAATCATGACCCCCCACCTCTCCTCTCCTCCAATGAAAACAGGCAGAGCTCCTCATGTCTGTCCTCATACGTCAAATTCCCTAGTCCTCGATCATCTTAGTTGCCCTCCTCTGTACCCTCTCCAGGAGCTGTATGTCCCTCTTCAAGTGTGGTCTCCGCTACTGTACACAGTACTCAAGGTGTGGTCTAACCAGTCCATTGTACAGTGGCAGAATCACTTCCCTGCTCCTAGAGGTGATCCCCCTTACGATGCACCCCAACATCCTGTTTGCCTTGCTAGCCACTCTCCTGCACTACTGAGTTATTCATACATGCATCCACCATGACTCCTAGGTCTTTTTCCCCTGTTGAGGCCTCCAGCGCCTCCCCTCCCAGGGTGTACCTGTGTTTAGGGTTTCCCCACCCAAGATGTAACACCTTGCACTTGGTGATATTGTTTATGTCTGGAGAAGGACACCAGTCATTCGGGGAATTAGTAATGAGTATTCCGGGCTGGAAAATGAATGGAAATTGCTTCACCTATGGACATTCATAAGCATTCTGTCATTTTGTGATACAGCCTAGATGTATAGACTTAAATGGGACACTCCAAGATCTACATCTGACATGATTGCAATAATAGCTGGTGTGGGACCAGTCATAAAAATTGGTCCGTGCCCTTCTCAGGGCTCTGTGAAACTGTTTATTTTGAGACTCACACCAGTAAGTTAATTCCACTGCCACATTAAGTGAATTGAAAACTACTGAAGCTGTGATGAGGAATATCTATAATCTGAAGGTAAATGTCAGTTTTTAGAGCTGTGGGCAGAGCCTACAGCCATTTTGCGATCACTCCATAGCTCTAAAAATAGCCAGTCATGGAACCTTACATTGGACTTTTGGAAGTATCCTTCTGAAAGCCCAACAGAGCTTAAATGCCTCTGCCAGTATCAGCCGCACTATTTCTGCTGTTACTCCCGCATTCCAGAACATGAACTGCGCATGCATGTGACTCACGTGCATGTGCAGTTCTGCAGGTGCCACCATGCTGTGAATGGCAAAATGCCAGCCACCAGCTCCATGGAATTCTTTGCCCCCCTACCAATTCACCTGGCACAAAGGGAGCCCACCCCAGTGTGCACAAAAGAGTTGCTTATGTCCCCTTCCCCAAGTCATGTGGCATACTGGGAGCCCACCCCAGTGTGCCTAAACATGGTCCTGATATCAGGGTGCCCAATCCCCATGTCAGCATCCTGTACAACCCCGCCCCCATTCATGTGGCACTCTGGGAGCCCACCCCAGTGTGCCGAAATGTGTTTTTTTTTTCTCTGTAAAATAAAAAATGGTCCCTGTCCCTCATTGTCGTGTTTTTCCCCCTGTAAAACAGAAAAGGGTCCCTCATTGTTGCTGTAGTCCCCCTCCCCACCCTCCCACTGAGCACCCACCTCCCCACACACACATGCATACATCCTCTTACCCCATATTTACCTCCAGAGGTCAGCGCTGTCATCTTCTCTGGACTGGGACATGTCTGCACTCTTCAAAGCCCAACCACAAACTGAAAAATTAAAGGTAGCATGCTATACTGCCATTCAATGGGGTTTTCAACTTATGCTGATATCTCAACCATTTTTTTGAATTTTTACCCCAAATTTTCAACATGGGGTTCTTACTCAGTCCCGAAAGATCATTTTGTGATCACTGCGCAGAATCACCTTTCGGGACAAACTCACAAAATGACAGTGCCACTGTTCATGAGGTGGGGTCCCAAAAAGCCCATGTTACAAATCTGGTGAAAAAATTCCAAAAAGACTGCATTACGAGTATGCATTGTGCAGTTTCTACGCACACTCCTAACGTCGCCAATTTTTATATTTTCACTCCACCTTTTTAACATTGCCATGTTTGCACACCTCCTTCAAAACAGTACAGCTGTCATTTTCCACAACCTGCCCAAAACATTTTTCCACACCTGTGGTGCAGAATAGCACATATGCTCTGCGAAATCACCTTTTGGGTCAAGTGAACAAAATCACACTGGCACTGTCCATGAGGAGGGGTCCAAAAAGGCCATGTTGAAAATTTGGTGCAACACCTCCCAAAAATGGCCAAGTTACACCCGGGTGTTGAATAATTTCTATGCACATGTGTAACTTTGGTCACTTGGTAAATTTTCACAGCCCTATCAGCTCTGGCTAGACTTTGTTTAGAAATGAGCAAATATGACATTATACCATGATGAAACTTGGGGTGTCATCAGCAACTTTTTAGAAGTTATTCATAATGGAATAAGAAATCTTTTGATAGTAAATAGTGGATTTTCTCCACAGGGCTGAACTGTTGAGGCTTTCATAAACTGTTTTAAAAGTGCACGTTTAAGTGTATAGGGCTGAGGCCTACCATTAAGCCAGTAGTAACAGCAGTTTTCAAGCCCCCCCCCCATCAGTGGTCATCCAACCATAACTGAATGCACTGACTTACTTTACAAGTGATTCTGCTGTTAAAGAGGAACTGTCCACACTAAGAGACCCCCACCCAAGTGTGGTGCTGGTCCCAATTTGCACTTTGTGTGCAAGAACATTTTGTTTTAGTTATTGTTCACTGCAGTACAACTGCAACAGACTGTTTCTACTGACTTACAAGCTGACTTTTCTGTAACTACAAATCCCAGAATCCCCTGCAGCTGACATCAGCTCCTCAGCTTTTGACACTGTGGACCATGGGGTGCAACTTGGGTGCCTGAGATCTATTTGTGGCCTGACATGCACGGTTCTCATATGGTTTACATCTGTCCTCACTGGCAGAACACAGAGAGTAGTGTCTGGGATTTTTTCCTAGGACCTACTCCCTCTGTCATGTGGGGTGCCTCAGGGCTCAGTGTTGTCCCCCATGTTGTTTGCATTGTATACGCTGCCACTCTGAGACATTGTAAGATGGTATGGGCTGAGGTTTCACTGCTATGCTGATGATACCTAGCTCTACCTGTCTTTTGCACCTGACCAGGAAAGTGCTCTCTCGATACTTAACAACTGCCTCGCTGAAATCCAGGAGTGGATGAATTCGAGCTGGTTAAAGTTGAACGCGGGAAAGACTGAGGTGATGGTTGTGGATCTGGGCCACTGGAAAGAGGGGATAAGGGTAGGCCAGCCCTCGGAACTTTTTCTTGGGGGTTCCCCGATCCTTTCCTCTGAACAGGTGCGAGACCTTCGGGTGGTGCTTGATGACAGGCTGACTTTATGATCGCAAGTGTCGGTGGTCATCAAGTCCTCCTCCTACCATCTTAGGAACACCTCCAGGATCAAGCACCTTATTCCATCTGGGGATCTTCCAACATTGGTCCATGCCTTTGTGACCTTGCGCCTTGATTACTGTAACTCCCTATACCTAGGGCTTCCAGGGGTTGATATCCACTGCCTGCAGCTAGTGCAGAACGCTGCAGCATGTTTGCTGACAGGGACGTCTCGTGCCTCTTACATTATACCTGTTTTGCGTGAGCTGCACTGGCTGGCGATTCGGTGGCGGATCAAATTTAAAGTCACTTTGCTGACTTACAAAGTCCTACATGGACTTGGAACTGAATACTTGAAAGAGCTTTGCATACCTTACTGCCCTGAGTGACAGCTCCATTCGGCTGATGAGGGGTTGCTGGAGATTCTGAGGGTGTCCTTAAAATCTTCTGGGGCCTGTGCATTTAACTATGCGGCCCCTGCCCTCTGGAATTCTCTGAAAGATCTAATAAAATTGAAGGTGGACAAAGCAATGGGGCCTGATGGGATTCACCCAAGAATTCTAAAAGAACTAAGGGTAGAACTAGTGACACCACTGACTACTCTCTTTAACAAATCATGGAAGGATGGGATGGTACCTGAGGACTGGAGGAGGGCGGATGTGATTCATCTTCACAAAAGTGGGAGCAGGACAGAGGCAGGAAACTACAGACCAGTTAGTTTGACCTCGGTGGTAGGGAAAATGATGGAATCACTTCTGAAGGAAAGAATTGTTGAATACCTAGAGGCCAGTGGGGCACAGGACCCAAGGCAGCATGGAATCATGATGGGAAGGTCGTGTCAGACGAATCTAATAGACTTCTTTGACTGGGTGACCAAAGTAGTAGACCAGGGAGGGGCTGTGACACATGGCACTAGATTTTAGCAAGGCATTTGATACAGTCCCACACAAAAGATTAATACATAAGTTAGCCAGCCTTAGGGGTCCCAAGGTGGTAGTCTGGATAAAAATTGGCTAGACAACAGGATGCAAAGGGTAGTAGTAAATGGAGTCCACAGTGAAGAAAGGAGGGTTACTAGCGGGTACCGCGAGGGTTCAGTACTGGGACCGGTCCTTTAATGTCTTTATAAGTGACATTGCAGAGGAACTGAAGGAAAGTGTGTCTCTTTGCAGATGACACAAAGATCTGCAACAGGGTTGATACACCAGATGGAGTGGAAAGGATGAGAAGGGACTTGGCAAGGTTGGAGGAATGGTCAAATGTATGGCAGCTCAGATTCAATGTAAAGAAATGCAAGGTAATGCACCTGGGAAACAAAAACACAGGGGAAGAGTACACAATGGGGGGGTGAGATACTGACAACAGTAAAAATGGAAAGACACCTGGGGGTAATTATATCAGATGACCTAAAGGTGGGCAAGCAATGTGAGAAGGCAGTAAGGAAGGCTGGGGGGATACTGGGATGCATAGAGAGGCATCAATAGTAGAAAACAGGAAGTTGTTATCTCTTCATGACAGTTATGAGACACCATCTGAGTACTGTGTGCAGTTCTGGAGACCGTGATCTCCGCAAAGACATAGACAGAGTGGAGGCTGTCCAGAGGAGGGCACCAAAATGGCAGGGTCTGCACTACAAGACATACTAAGAAAGACTAAAGGAGTTTAATATGTATACCCTTGAGGAAAGGAGGGAGAGGAGACATGATAGAAACTTTCAAGTACCTCAAGGGAATCAACAAAGTCCAAGAGGGTGGCATCTTTCAGAAAAAAGATGTGCAAGAATAAGGGGACACAATTTGAAGATAGAGGGGGATGGTCAGAAGTAATGTGAGAAGAATTTTTTCACAGAGGGTTGTGGATGCATGGAACAGTCTCTGAGGAGGTCGTGGAGTCAAGAACAATGGGGGAATTCAAGAATGCATGGGACAGACATAAGACAGTCCTAGTGGGGGGTAGGAGGAAGTAAGCTGTTGGTTAACTAGGACCTGCAGCTTATCTGTTAGGTAGGAAAATGGGCAGACTAGGTGGGCCAAGCGGTCCTTATCTGCCATCAAATTCTATGTTTCTATGTTACCCCATCAGCTTCAGGAGTGCGCAACTGTGGGGGGTTTTAAGCAGGCATTAAAGACTTTTTTGTGGTGCCAGGTCTTTTCTGGTATAGTATAGTGGGACCTGTTAGTTTGTATTTATTTATTATTCTGTGCTGATTTTATTACTGTTTCCCTGATTTTACAGTGAAGTGTCTTGATTTTTGAAAGGCGCTATGTGAAATAAAGTTATTATTATTATCAGAGGAGGGCTGTAACAGTGGGAGAGTCAATAGCCTACATTACTTGACTGTTAGAGCTTTTATAAGCTCTGATCAGATGTTTGGCTATTGGTTAACTAGGATCTGCAGCTTATCCAATAAGTAGGGAAATGGGCAGACTGGGTGGGCCAAGCGGTCCTTATCTGCTGTCAAAGTTTATGTTTCTGTGTTTGCTGGTCATCCTCCCATAGCTAAGAACAGTCCTCTATGACTGTACTTAGCCCAGGAAGGACAGCAGGACCAGCAAACAAAAGGTCAGAGCTTATAAAAATTCTAACATGCATTGTAGGCTATTGAATCTCCCACACTGCTGCAGCCTTCCTCTGATGTCAACTGCAGGGGACTCTGGGATTTGTAGTTATAGAAAATGTTAGCTTGCAAGTCAGCAAAAATTGTCTAATGCAATCTACTGCACTGCAGTGAACAGTAAGTAAAGAAAAAAAAATGTTTTTGCACACAAAGTGCAAATTGGGACCAGCCCCACACTTGGGTGTGAGTCTTCTAGTGCTGACTGTTCCCGTTTAACTGAAATTATCATACCACTTTACCATAGCACATTTAATGTTAAGCTGTAATTCTGCTTTCCAATCAATAAACTTGAATAGATCAAACAATTAAAAGAGTCTCATTTCTTAAGTGCTCAGCAAATCATCGTCTTTAACGTCTACTGTAAATCATTTGAAATTAGGGTCATAATATGGGTCACCCACTTGCCCTATAGAACCTAAGAAATCTGTGCCATTATCAATATTTTATGGTTCTGCTGCATCCCATTGATTTTATGATCCGGTTTTAAGATGATTAGCAAATACACCGCAAGTATTTCTCATAATAAATGGTAGAGAATAATATGAGCTGCCAGGTATGAAATGAGGACAAACCAGCCTCTGGCTTTGGTACAAGGTTTAGCTGACCTTCCTTCACTGCAAGAGACATATTGTTCATTCCATTGCATTCTTTAAAGAGAAGGCATATTTGTTTATTCTGTAGAAAATAAAGGATTGAAAGAATTCTTTTTTAAATGTTTGCATCACAAAAATCTTAAAACCTCTGTTTTATTCATTTTTGGTTTCAGCATTTTTATGGCTGCATGGCAGAGCTATGCTGACGTAGTGCAATTACACTAGTAGAGAAAGGGGGCTCTGGAATGTTTCCTAACACAGCACAGACTCTCTGCTTCCACAGATTGGAGTTGAACAACAGCTCACCACCGTCCTGTCCATTCAAAGTAGTGCAGTCCCCTTTCCCCATAGCACCATTTTCTTCATGAGGAAAAGACAGTTTAATCCTTGTGCACACAAGGAAAAACTGCATACAGGTAGTGGAGAGGGGTACAGTTCAAAAAGTCTCATAGAGCAAAGCACCACAGATGTATTCTCAAGCTCTGTCTGCACTTTATATTGTATTTTTGCACTATCACTTCAAATGTTGGCTGATTTAAATGAAGATAGCCTATGGTCAAACTCCACCTCATGATGAAGCGTAAGGGGTTAGATGCAAAGCACCGATGCTGAGATTGCTCCCCTGGACTCTCTAAAATAAAGACTATGGTGAATACTTTTTGAGTTTCTGTGCCTTTTGGATTTACCAAGGTAATTATAAGGACTTAGACTATGTCTGTGGTACTTTGCTGTATGACAATTTAACCCTTAGGCTGCCATTGCTGACAGAATGAGAAGGTATAGGAATTCAGGAATGTTATATCAGTTATTGGCACCGCAAGGGTTAATACAGCTTCTAGTTTCATAATGGAAGGCTTCAGTTTTAACTCCTTGAGACATGCAAGGAATGTGGTTGGGGATCAGATAAAGGCTTCAGCTTAAACTCCTTGAGACATTTTTAAACAAAAGCATTTATGTCTTGCAGTGCTAAAGTACTGTGTTAATGTAAAGAAAATTATAAATAGAAGTTTGAGTTTTGCAATACTTGATTTCTTTTTGCATTGTGATTGTACAGTACTAGTGGTCAATGTGTCGGTGCTAAACCAACACTGTTGCTGACTGTGCTCCAGAGTTCTGTGTCAGGGGCTTTTGTACTTCACACTTCAGGTAGATGCAGGATTCCACTGAAAATAAGATGCTGCAAATCACTTGAGCTGTCCTGGGTAAATAAACTGTAAACAACATTAGGATGCCCTCTACGATATCAGCACCTCACCAGCTTCATATTCTCATGCTAACATCATAAATCCCCATCTTCTACTAAAATGACAAATTGTGTAAATAGTACCTGCATTCACCATAAGCAAGATCCCTCTGAAAACAAGATACTGCATCTCAGCTGGTCACTATTGGGAAAATACACTGTAACAATAGGTACAATCAGGACCTCACTGAACATGAGATATTGTTTGTTAACTGACCCATCCTGGGTAACGACATTGTAAAAATGTGTAAAAGCAGGACCCCAGTAAAATTAGATTTTTTGTTTTAGCTGTGCTAACTACTAAATACAAAATGCATACAAGCAGGACCCAACTGAAAATGAAATATTACAGCTCAACTGCCCTATCCTGCTGATCACACACACATCTTTTCCGTGTGCACAACTTTTGTAACAGGTGTGTGTGTGTGTTTTCAAGGCATTGTGTATGTCCAGAACCAAAAACATTGTTCACTGCATTACCGTGATGTTTAAGGTTTTGTTTTTTATACTATTGTGGTGTAAATGTAGGACTTTTACATCACAATAATAAAAGTAGAACTAAGTCACACATTAATTTTGTATTGCTTCCCCAGTATCGGTCATTCTTCTAGTTTTTATTTTGTTAAGTTGATAACTATTTCATTGTTCTTTGATCAATTCCACAACTTATTGCATGGTAACTTATTTTTGTCAGTTTATTCCTAGGCATAACTGCCCTATGTATTTTTGTTATACTTCTTCCATTTCTATGTATTTCATATTCTGTATTTTTGTATCTGTTATCTTTTCATCTTTCCCCTTTTTCCAGGATGCATCTAAAAATGAGCTGTTACCAGCTTGGTATTTCTGTTAGCTTGACCTCAGTGGTAGGGAATATGATGGAATCACTTCTGAAATAAAGAATTGTGTAATACCCTATAGGCCAGTGGGGGCACAGGACCCAAGGCAGCATGGATTCACAGCAGGAAGGTCACGTCAGATGAATCTAATAGATTTATTTGACTTGGTGACTAAAGTAATAGACCAGGGAGGAGCTGTGGACATGGCCTACCTAGACTTTAGCTAGACAATTGACATAGTCCCAAACAAAAGATTAATAAGTTAGTTAGCCTGGGAGTGGGTCCCAGGGTGGTAGCCTGGGAAAAATATTGGCTGGACAACAGGAAGCAGAGGGCAACAGTAAACGGAGACCACTCAGAAGAAAGGGAGGTTACCAGTGGGGTACCGCAGGGTTCAGTACTGGGACCAGTCCTCTTTAATGTCTTTATAGGTGACATTGCAGAGAGTCTGGAAGGAAAAGTATGCCTCTTTGCAGATGACACAAAGATCTGCAACAGGGTTGATACAAAAGAGGGGGGTGAAAAAGATGAGAAGGGACTTGGCAAGGTTGGAGGAATGGTCAAACGTATGGCAGCTTAGATTCAATGGCAGCTAGATTCAATGAAGAAGTGCAAAGTAATGCACCTGGGGAATAAAAACGAGGGGAAGTGTACACAATGGGGGTACTAACAATGACAAAATGGAAAGGGACCTGGGGTAGTCGCATCAGACAACCCAAAGGTAGGCAAGCAATGTGAGAAGGCAGAAGTCAGGCTGGGGGATTGAGATGCATAGGGAGAGGCATCACCAGTAGAAAACAGGAAGCTGTTATCCCCTGTACAGACAGTTGGTGAGACACCATCTGGAGTACTGTGTGCAGTTCTGAGACCCCCATCTCCTGAGGACATAGACAGGATGGAGGCAGTCCAGAGGAGGGCAACTAAATGGTAACCGGTCTGCACCAGAAGCCATGCAAAAAGAGATTAAAGGAGCTTAATATGTATACCCTCAAGGAAAGGAGGGAGAGGGGGGACATGATAGAAACTTCCAAATACTTTAAGGGAATTAACAAAGTCCAAGTGGGTAGCATCTTTCAGAAAAAGAGAAGTGTAAGAACAAGGGGGCACAATCTGAAGACAGAGGGGGATGGCTCAGGGGCAACATGAGGAAGTATTTTTTCATGGAGAGGGTGGTGGATGAATGAAACAGCCTTCCTGAGGAGGTTGTGGGTCAAAAACAGTGGGCAAATTTTGGGAGGTGTGGAGTGGGAAGAGGCACATACATACATTGTTTTTGGACCTGCCCCATTCTACAACTCTTTTGGGGGGAGATAGTGGGGGAAGTGGCTGCAACAGCAGGAAGGGAGTTGGAAAAGGATCCCTTGCTGTGCCTCTTCGGAGTGGAGGTGGGAGAGGGAGAGGAATGGAACCCGCTTCCTAGATGGACAAGAGTCTTATTCATCCTGGCCCACCATTGTATACAGAACACATGGGTGTCCCAGGTAAGGCCAAATCTTAAACAATGGAAGCAGATGATATTACAAACATTGGCGTTGGAGCGGCTGACCTATGCATTGTGGGATCGGGAAGAGGTTTTTATAAGAACCTGGTTACCCTATATGTCCTCACTAAATCCGGAGGAGGAAATGATATTAAGGGTAGGGATAGGCTGCTGAGAATGGTAGTAGGACTTCAATGCCTACCAATAAATTAAAAGGTTGAGCTCAAGAAGTTGTATTAGAATCATAAGTCTATATACTTCAATATTCATGATGTATTAAATGGGTGGAAAAAATACTAATGGAATGCACAAATGATTGCACCTGCTGATGTTTTTAATGTGTAATGTGACTTTCATGTTTGAAGGTCAGCATGTTTGTATGTCATGTGCTTGATGTCACTGTGTGAAAATCAATAAAAAATATTATACAAAAAAAAAATCAGTGGGAAAATTCAAGAATGCATGGGACAGACATAAGGCAAGTCTAGTGGAGGGTAGGAGGAAGTAGGCTGTTTTTTAACTAGGATCTGTAACGTATCCAATAAGTGGGGAAGTGGGCAGACTGTGTGGGCCAGCAGTCCTTGTCTGCCATCAAAGTCTATGTTTCTTTTCTTTTCCTGGTAAAACCTTTGGAATCAATTAATCAATCTCTTATTACATTAGTACATTAGCAGCCATTGTGGCTGTGACCAGGGTTTTGTTTTTATAATTTAGTACTTTATTTTCATGTGTTTTACAATTGTAAATGATAAATTTATTGCAATAGCAAGTACACAAACATGCATATCCAATACATACTTTATAATTAAGTACTGTATGAATTGCAGAATACAGTAACACATACTGTAACTAAACATTATTGGCAAAAAAACTACAATTAGACATCAGTCAGGGTAGAAGAACAAAGCCTCAAAAGTAGGAAAATGTGACAAAAATGTTCTCCAACTCTTGGTGAATGTGTGGTGTTCCTTGGAGTTTGAACAATTGCTCAATGTAGCATTTGTATTAATATGACTTCTGCACTGTCTTTCAAGGCACAGATTTACTCACATGCAAATGCTTTTTGAGAGGGTGCGCACGTTAGGGTAATGTCAAAGCTGCTATGGGAAACTATTCAAACTCCAAGGAACAATACACACCACATTCACCAAGAGTCAGGGGACAGCTTTATTTATTTGTTAACTTGGTTAGCTCACTGGAGAAAGAAGCCCCTTATACAGGAGCAAGCTGGAGGGAAAATAAAAACAGACAAAACATCCTTATAATTACCAGGTCTCCCTTTTCCCCATAGGGAAACCATGGTGTTATTTGTCGTAATAAAGGAGTGTTTATACGGCAAATACGCGCATAGTTTCCCTCACTCCGGGCATGCGCCCGCTGCAGTTTTCGTCACTTCCCTACCACTCTCTGCCTGCTTTCTCCCGAAAGACAACCAACAGTACAATGCAGCGGTAAGTTATTGTCATGTAAACTTTGCTCATTTTCGAGATTGGTCTGGATATAAAGCATTATTTAAACATTTTAAAAACTAGCACATCAAACATTTCAAAACTGGCTGAAAACTAAGCCAGAGTGCAGCTACACTGGAACCTCCACTATTTTATATTATTGCTGTGGCAAAAAAGGGAAACCCAGCAATTATATAAAATACAATATGGGGCGGTGTGTTTAAACTATAAGTTCACACATACCCTCAGTGTTAGATTGTTTATGTAGCATCTAACACCTCGGAGGGGGGGTGTAAACTTCTTGTTACACGCACCACCCCGTACTTTATCCTATATATAGGGGATACATGATGGGCAGGAGTGGGATATGGAAAATATTCTCACTCCTGCAGGGTGAGCTGTGTATTCTCACGAATGCCGAAAGCACGAGTGAAAATACACAGCTCAGTCTGCAGGAGTGAGAATATTTTCCATATCCCATGATCTGCACATCATGGGCCGGATATTCGAAGGGGTTGCGCAATGCACAATAGGGTTGCTCCAGCGAGTCCAGCGCAAGTCAGAAAATGCGCCATTCTGCGATATTCAGCAGGAGGCAGTTGCACCACTGAAAACATGCTGAGCAACAGCGCAATGATAATGAAGGCATGTGCAACTGAAGGGGGTGGAACCATGCATAAAGTGCGCAGTGCAATGTTCAAAGACTTGTGCAATGCGCAACAGTGGAGCAGGCGGAAGTTGCTCCATAGCGGAAATGAGACAAAATAAAAAGGAGCAAGGAAGAGGCACAAGAACGCTACAGGGAAGCCACATGAGGCAGGGAGAGAGACAGAGCAAGAGGGAGAAAGAGGGCAGGCCAGGGAAACAAGACGACAGAATAGGGGCAAGGGAAGGTGTGTGGGGCCACAGAGAGCAGAGGCCAGTAGGTGTACCTGGCGCAGTGGAGGTAGCAGTCAGGCCAGCGGGGGTAACAAAGCAACAACAGCTGGGGGACACAAGCCAGGGACATGGACAGTGCCAGCTTCCACATGGAAGCTGTAATGAGGGGGGTGAGAAGGCATGCTGCAGGGGGATGTGGCCGTGGAAGGGCCCATCGGCGGTACACCCCCAACAGGCAGTACTGAGCCCGCACCAGCTTTGAGCTGTACTCAGATGTTGAGATTGTGGGCCGGTACCACCTGAACAGGGCAATACTGAGGTGGCTCTATGAGCTGTGCAGTGATGTGATGCAGGCACCCACACAACGGAGTCATGCTCTGTCAGTGGAGACAAAGGTAACAGCCTGCATGTGCTTGCTCACCACGGGTACCTTCCAGAGACCAACAGGGGACACCACAGGCATAACACAGTCAGCCACATCACGCATCCTCACCCAATTCCTCAGCGCACTGCTGCCACATGCTGCGGAGTACATCCATTTCCCCAGCACCGCGGCGGAGCGCACAGCAAACATACAGGAGTTCCACAGGGCAGCACGTATGCCTGACATGCTAGGGGTGATAGACTGCACCCATGTGGCCATTCGCACACCACCTGGCCCTGATGGGGCCGCCTACATGAATCGGAAGGAATATGCCAGTGTCAACTGCCAGGTGGTGTGTGATGCCAGTGCGCGCATCATCAATGTCTGTGCCACGCACCCTGGGGGAGCACAGGATTCCTTCATATGGTACCAGTTGGCACTGTGCCATTGATTCGAGAGTGGGGACATCCCCACAGGACATCTAGTGGGTGAGTATGCATGTAGAACTGACAAATCGTGGGCAAGGGGGGGTAAGCCACAGGTGCCATGGGTGTGGCACACAGGGTTAGGGGCAGTCTCAGCCTGAACAAGACACTAACCTCCACTATCTCCACACAGGTGACAGTGGATACCCATTCCGTCCCTGGCTGCTCACACCCTACCGCCGGCCCATGACCCCATCGCAGCAACGCTTCAATGAGGCACATGCTGCCACACGCAACATCATTGAGCAGGTGTTTTGGGATGCTGAGGGCGCGTTTCTGTTGCCTGGACACCTCTGGCGGTGCCCTACGGTATAGCCCCTCAAAGGCCTGTGGGATATTCCTGGCCTGTTGTATCCTGCACAACATGGCCAAAGACTGTGGGATAGCCGTACAGGTCGAAGAGGGAGACAGCAATGGGGACAACAGTGATGCCGGTGATGATGGGGATGGGCAACCCCCCCCCCTTGGACAACGGGACCCCCGACTGATCCGGCTGGCCCAGCTGCACCGGGACACCATCACAGAGGAGCACTTCAGCCAACACAGGTAAGTCATGGGGCCATGTGCAACCACCAGTGGCTAGGGCACAACCCACGTACACGCATGGAAACTCACCAGGGGTGCATGACAGTAAGGGAAGTGGCAGGGCACAGAAGCACACACATACAACCAGGGAGGGGTGAACAGTAACACGCCACATGGACGGACACACACACACACATGCACACACAATAGGCACACAGTGCACAGGGGTCAGGTGTAAAACAGAGCCGGAAAACAGACACTAGAAACACACATGTCCACAGGCCACCATGTCCACTGACTGTCTATGTGCATGTGTCAGATGCTGGGCACCATCGCACTTTGGTGTACAGCACAATGCAGGCATCATCATGCACACGCACCTGTGGACAGCAGTCGGAAGGGTGTGCAGGTGGACCATGTGTCTGCATGTAGGGCTGGGCACCCACTGGTGCACTGCCCACCAAAACACACAATGCACACAGGGCAGCACCAGACAGGGTCTGCACTGGGAGACAGGTCAGTCTTGTGGCACAGTGCCACATCTGCCTTGGATGCATGGGCGACCCCGCCGAGACCCAGCAGCACTGGCAGGCTGAGCACAGGCCTCATGGGGTGACACCGATGGTCCACCAGGGGTTCCACTGTGCGAACGCGACCGTGCCTACACAGGTGTCTGCAGCACGCTGAACAAACCTGCACCAGGAGTGCTTGGGATGCCCACAGCTGAACCTGGCATTGACAGGGTGGGTGTCACATGACACCGGGAACGGGGAGTGGATAGCGAACTGCACGGTGTGAGCAACACATGGGCACCTGACTGTGTGCCCATTGTGGCCACGACAGCGACCAACGCCTGTGTTAGCCTGTCAATGACAGTGGTCACATCCTCCCGCAAATGGTCAATCCGTGACAGGATCCTATCGGTGTCCCTGCTGTGTCACTCCTCGACCCGCTCCAGAGCCACACACAGTGCCTCCACAGATGTTGCAAGCCGCATCTGCTGCTGTACTGATGCCTGCAGCAGGCGGGTGTGCTCGTCAAAGAGGTCATCTGCCACCTTGGCAACCTGTCCCTCAGGGTATGGAAGGGCCTGATGTTCAGCACCCCTTGAGGGTGGGTGCTGCTCACCAGGACCAGGTATGGGCAAGTCCACAGGTGGTGCACAGACGCCACCGCTGAACCCTGTACCCCTAGTCCCGGTGGGTGACTACTGCCCCTCCGCCTGCTGTGCCCAAGGGATCAGCTGTTCCGCCGCTGTGGCTGCAACAGTGCCACTGACCTGACCAGCCACCGGTGCTGCCCCACTGGTGCTGACCGGCACAGCCTGGGACTGTGCTGACATGCTGGCAAACACGTCGGAACCAGCCAGGTCCATGGGCATGTGCTGGCCTGCTGTGTGTCCATTCCATGACACACACATGTCACTGCCCATAATGGTCATTGCATCATCAATGGTGCAGGTCTGTGCCACAGCTACAGTGTGCTGGCATGCTTGGATGCCAGACCGCTGAGACACAGGAAGGGCCTCCCCCATACCTGTCTCAACGACATCAGTGTTGACAGCCAGGCGGACCCACTGTTGCAATGCACGCTGGCTACCTGCAGAGGTGGATGGTCCCTCCTCCAACTCCAGATGGCTGTCCGCAGTGGACAGGCCTTCCACCGCTGACCCCTGCAGATGTGCAGGCTCTGTAAAAGAAAGTAAGAACATGTTAGTGCATGTGATCTACCTTCCCCCCCCACAGACCATGATGTACCATGCAGTGATGGGCTACCACCTGTCTGGAAGCCACCTCCTGGAACGCCCTCAATGGCACTGCACTGCATGCTTGCAGTGAGCCTGTCCTCTGCCGGAGTCAGCTGTACCACCTCCGGCTGTCCCCCGCCTGTTGCAGCACGTGCCGCCCTGATGGCAGCCACCTTCTCCTTCACCCTCCTCCTGTCGGTACCCATCTTCTTCTTACACTCCTGCACAGAGCGCTGGTGGCTGCCATGCAGGTTGACAGCCCATGCCACCCCCTCCCCTGCAGCAGCACGGGCCTGAGGGGTGCCCCGCCGTCCACTGAGCAGTGGCTCCTGATCCAGGTAGGCCTCGAAGAGTGCCTCCGTCTCGGCCTTAGTAAAATTGGGCCTCCTCTTCCACCCACCATCATCCTCCTCACCCAGTCCATGCTCGGTCATTATTCAGCCTATATGGGTGACAGTGGTTACCTGTGACTGTGCAGTACAAAGCAAGTCCCTGAGACCACAGTCCAGAACACCACACAGCATGCAACTCACCTCTTAACTGCAGTAACTGAATATGGCCACTGCAGAACAGTGTCGCATTTTAATAGCGCAATCCATGCAAATTAGGTGTGGAGCAACTTTAATGAGATGCAGATCATGCTGCTGCACCATTGAATGGCTGATCGGATGATTTGCACATGACGGATGAATATCGCGCTGTTGCGCTTTGCGCAATTGTGTTGAAAATACTGAGCCAATGGCACAATTCTGTGGCTGTGTAGTGCACCACACTGTGCATGCCCAGGTAGCTTACGCAGGTGTCTGCCACGCTGATGATGTGCTGTGCGCGGTAGGCAATTCAGGGCACAGCCACCATTGTGCCAGTGGCGCTATGGCAAGGGTCACTACATGGCACTGTGGCACAACTGCGCAGTAGTTCACTGTGGCAATGGCACACAGGCGACCAATCATGCTAGACGCATAGATGTCTGATGGCGCTGTGCGTGGCCTTGCGCCAGAGACCCATGACCCTGTGCCCGACCTTTGCCCCCTTGGCGCTATACGCCTGGCATGTTCAGCTCTATCGTGCATGTTTGGTGACAGCGATAGGGAATGGCGTGCTGTGCCGACGGGCACAATAGGGAACATGGCGGCGTATTATGCAGCACTTCCATGGGGTTGCCGCACTGCAGAGCCATATTGCCTACTATAGCACTAGAGATGGCACGCAGGAGAGCCCCTCAGTGGAGTGCCCTTGAGCTGGCCAACCTTGTGGCCATTGTGGAGCCACACTATGGCCCACTGTTTGCTGAGGTGCCACTGGACAGGGCCAGGACTCAGGTCTGACAAGAGGTGGCCAATGACCTGCAGGAGGATGGCTGAGCAGTGCAGGCACAGGTATGGGGACCTGAGATGGAGCGACTGGCACATCTGCGGTCTCGTGCCAGGAGGGGCGTGGTGCCTCGTCCAGGTGGGTGATATGTGCACACACCTGTATGGTCCATATGGGTAACACTGTCTTATGTGTCCAACACATAGGGGAGGGATGGTCTAGGGTTGGCTGTGGCAGTGTTTACAGGGTATGGGATGGATGGGTCTGGCTGAGTGGGTGGGCACACACATTGGGGCAGGGGGAATATGCTTTGTGTTTGTACTGATGTGTTTCTCTCCTTTTGTCTCCCACAGGTGTGGCAGAGCAGAGGAGGGCCACAGAGCAGCAGCAGAGGGTGGTGGACGCTGCACAGGAGCGTGTCGGAGACCAACCCCAACGCCAGCGACAACTCGATGAGGGTGAGTGCCATGACACCATGATTGCTATTGCATGCTGCATGACAGGGTGGGGAGCAGGGCATGGCCAACATCCATGGACACCACTGCCATTCACATGACATGTGACAGTCAGCACTGTCCAGTGGCACTGCATGTCTGGGAGTGCATCAATGGTGGTCCATGCGTGCACTGGGCACATGGCTTTGGCACTGCCTGCCCACCACATAGCCATGTTACTGTACGGCCCTGGTTGTGCTGTGCTGGACATGGGTGGTGTGTGTGCAGTGGTACACATGGCTGTTGCTGCCTGGTTGGGCATGTCTTGTGCACACGGTCACTGTGGGTGGGTGCACACCATCACAGGAGCGTGGCACATGGCTGTATGCCATGCATAATGGGTGGGCTGCAGGGGAATGGACAGTCACACCCATTGACTCTGATCCCTTGTCCTAGGTGTGCAGATACTCCTGAGGATCATGCCATCCATCCAGGATCTGGTTCGCATGGTGGCAGAATCCCTTGCCATCCTACAGGATCTCCATCGGCATGGGGTGAGGAGGAGGAGGAGGAGGCAACCCCGGGAACGGCCCCAGGCAGTGGAGGAGCAGGCTGGATGCCAGTGACCAAGAACAACCTCCACCCTTTGACCGACCCTCACACCCACCTTCCCTCTCCCAATTGTTCACCCCTGCCCTTACCCACCCCCACCTTGTTCCTGTCCCTCCACCCCATGTTTGTAAATATATGTATATAGTTGTTGTTGTTGTTGTTGTTATATTTTTTGAATATAGTTATTTTGATATGAATACTGTGGTGGTCTCTGATTTGCAGCTGGCTATAGGTGCTGAGTTGCAGTGGTGTGCATGGCATCTGGGGTGGTTCAGTCATGGGTATGTGTGTGTGTGCATGGGGGAAGTGTCTCTGGTGTGGGAGTCGCTATCAGTCGGTATCTGTGGTGTGCGTTGTTCTTTGTGCATTGCATTACTGTGTGCAGTGGTCCATGGTGCCTGCTCTGTGTCCATTGTGCCCCTGTCAACCTGTCCTTGGCCTGTGCAGCTGACACCCTTGCATGTCTGTGGCCTGCGAGGTCTGCTGCCTTGTCAGTGGTGGCTGTCCCTGCAGGTCATCCACTGTGACCGTCACAATGCTGGGTTGCCTCCTGTCAGTGGTGTGGTGCATGTTTGCCTCAGGTGACACTGTGGCCTCCACAGTTGCTGTCCCACCTCCATGCTGTGGCTTGTGTGTGTTGCAGGGGCTGTGCACCACTGTCTGTGACTCGTGATCTAGACATATGCTGGTGGTGTACAGGGCCACAGTTCATGCACAGGGTGGGTGTCACCCCTGTGCCATGGCGGACTGCAGGCTGTGTGTGCACAGTTTACATGGGCCCACACTGGGGGCTTGGTTGCCACACTACTGTGTCCCTGTGTTGGTGTCCCCGAGGGTATGGGTGTGTGTTTGCCCCTGCACTCTGTTGCATCCGGTGTGCTGCATGCTTCCATGCAGCACTGTGGGTGTCTGTGCTGGCTGCTGTGGCTCATGGTGGGTCGCGCTGTGACACTTGTCTACTGTGCAGGGTCTATATCAATGGTGTGGTGGTGTCAGGGCACACACCCCTTTCCATGTAAATTACCTCTTGTGGCGACACATGTTGGTTTCTCAGCTGTGCCTCAGGGGATTGCGTGTGTTGGCACTGTGTCTGCCATTGTTGCATTGCCATGTGCTGCCACCCACTGCTGGGTGCTCATGAGTGGGTCTGGCTTGTATGGTTCTGTGGTACACGAGGTTACAGTGTGACAGTGGGGGGGGTATGCATGGGGATTCCTGCAGGGGTGGTCACTACTCATGGGGGGTGTCTTGGGGTCACGGTGCAGGGTGTGCTATGCACGGGGGGGCTGCTGTGCCATGGGGTGGTCCCCCCTCCTTGTGTGGCAGTCTCAGCTTGCCGGTGGGTGTGATAGGGCACCATGGCCCAGCTGTGCTTTGTTTGCTTATCCCCATGGGCCGGTGGATATTCCATCCCTCCACCAGTTGTGCTGTGCTTGGGGTGTGGGAGTGCATTGTCAGTTCTGCAGTGTGTTCCTGTGCCCATCTGTGGCATGGGTGGTGGGCCCCTACCTACCTCCCTGATTGTGCAGTTCCATTGCTCTGCTGTTGGGGGGCTCCCTGCTTGCTCTATGGCACCTCTGGGATGCTCAGCTGGGCAGCCTTTGTTGCGCTATAGCACATTGTATCTGCTCAACTTCCCCTTCCTATGGCGCAAGTTGTGCGATATTCAGACGTTGGCTGTTTGAGCAATTTGGCTTGCTCCTTTTTTGAATATCGTGTCTATTGTGCATGGGCACAATGGACTTGTGCTTGCTCCTGCTATTGCGCACTTTTTGGGCGCAGTTTGAATATCCAGCCCCATGTGTGCGATTTATACCACAGGGGTGAGAGCTTTAGGAATATTTTTTCTGATTCTGTGTGTTTCCTGATCATTCTGTGTGTACTGTCAGTGAGTGTGTGTGTGTTCTGAATGGGCTGGAAGTCAGAAACACAGGTGAGAGTGTTTTGCAAAGCTAACTGAGTGAGTCAAAGGCTCAGTGAGAAAGACAAACTGCTGCAGGTAGCACTGAGAAACAGAAACTGCTTTGTAAAAGAGTTTCATTTAGAATCCAGGTTGTTTTGAAGCTGAGATCAGCACAGTAATGGGCTAGGAATGTTAGAAACACAATGTACGCCAGCCCAGTGGCACAGAGGGTTGAGGCACTGGCGCCTTACCTCATCCCATGCCGGTGACCCGGGTTCGGGAACAGACTCGGGATGTCGGGGGCTGGCAGGGGTGGGAGAGGATCGAGCATCCGCTGACTGCTCTCCTCTCCTGGGGGTGGGCAGTGGGTTGTCATCACGCTGCAGCAGCCTCTGGTGGAGACCAGGAGCACTGCTGATGCACACAGGAAGGTGTAACTAGAAAAGTGGAAATACCACTTCACGGTAGCTGGATGATGGCAGCCTGGTGCTCTGAGGCATCAAGGTCCTACTGAGCTCTCCATCTCAGCAGCATCCCTGGGGCTAAAGTGGTGCACTGGTCTGCTCCCCTTGGCTGGTGCCTTCTCCCTCAGAGGAGAGGGACCCATCTGGTGAAAGGGTTACACCAGGTCACCTTGTGGGTCGGCTGCGATCTGAGGTGGAATCTAGGAGAACGGATGGGTAAGAGGACAGCCTTGGTAAGCCCGAAGGAGTGGCTGCCGTGGAACACGTAGGGGTTAAAAAACAAAAGAAACACAATGGGACATAGGCAAGAGTCTTTTGCAAAGCTAATTGAGTAAGTTGCAGCTTCAGTGAAAAAGAGAAACTGTTTTCTGAAGCACTTTCCTTTAGAATGCAAGCTGCAGTGCAGTTATCCTCACTCTGGTGACATCAGCAGAGTATCGATAAATGTCGATATCCTCACTCTGCTGATGTCATTAGGATTTATCCTCACTGCAGTGGAAATAACACAGGATATCCTACTGAGAAAGCTCTCACCCCCGTGGTATAAATTAACAGTAAGTTGAACACAGAAGACAACAAGGAAGATGGAGGGAAAGTGAGGTGAAAAGAAAGTAGGTGCCCATACCCTAATATTGCATTTCCCTAGTTTTGGGCTTTGTGTGTTAACTCTAACTGATGCAGTATCATATTTTTTTTGGTTATCAAAAATAATTTTTTAAAAGGATATTTTAATGGCAGTTGCACACTAGTTATATTAAAATGGCACCCCCTTCCTCTCACCACCCCTTGGCAAATGTATTCATTTATTTTAAGGTATGGTTGTGTTGTGTTATCCCACACAAAACTGGGAGAGAAATAAAAAGAGAATCTTTTTGCTAGGGAAGTATAATGCCTTGATTAGGCTAACAAAAAGAGAATAACTAGTCCATGACAGTAGATCTTCAGGAGAATCTCCTCCACTGAGCCACATCACGGAACTGTAAGTCGTTGGCATCTGGACCACCTGAAAACATTTGACGTGCATCATTGTCATCTATATAAAGTGGGCAGTCCCATCATGCCTCAGTTCCCCGCCACAGACAAGTTCTGAAGTCATCGGATTGGCAGGGACTGAAACAACCAGGGCTAAACTAGACATACTGGAGAAGATATGGAAACCTAAGTAAATATTACAAATTTGGGCATAAAAGGATAACCAGCTTGTAGAAGAAGGTAGCAGAATCACCCATCACTCAAAAAAGGGGGGGAAGGTGGGAGGGAGAGCAGTGGCTCAATGGAAAAAATGCTCTTGAATATCTACTGTTACAGGAAGTAACCATTTTATCTTCTTCAAAAACATCTCCTTCCACTGAGCCACATCACGGAATGATTTCCAAGCAGTACCAAAGCACCATGAGGGGAAGGAAGGATCTAAGGAACCTGAGTAAGCAGGCCTTGCAGGATAGTAAGATCACAGCCAGCACATCTACGAGAGACGATGTCCGGATTGTAATGTTTAGTAAATCTATGAACAGTACTGCAAGTGTCAGCAACACTTATGTCAGCAGTGGACACATTGTGAAAACCCAGAATTGCCCAGAAGTAGCCACCCCAAGGGTGGAGTCAGCACAGATAGAACCAGAAAGTTGCTTACCATGCTTCCTGTAACATTAAGAAATGCAGCAGGCCAAGCCAAACCTCTCAACTGTCTGATTTTAAGGGACATCCCTGATTTTGCCACATAATTTGCCTCTGTCCCTCGTAAAAGGTTTTGTTTTTGTGAAGGTATAGTGGGGATTGGAAGCATAAAATAATGTCAAACATTAAAGTTTCAGACTTGTTCATCTTCAAAAAATGCATCTTACACTAATCCCCTTATTCATTCAGTTGTCTGAGTGAATATTACCAATTTTTAAGATGTGTCCCTGATTTTGGGGCTATGTCCTTGATTTTCTTAAGCCTTGTCCCGGATTTATGAGGTAAGAGGTTGGGAGGTATGGGCCAATCACTTTAAAAGGCTCTATTTAGATAGGGAAGCCCACCATCCTGGTGGCAAAAGTCACAAATAGCTGAGAGGATTTTCTACATCCTTAGTACGATCAAGTTACCAAGTCAGTATCCAACAGACATCAAGCATATGCAGATGAAGTTTTGCACTATCTGTGGGAGTCAAGAAATAAACTAGTAAGTAAATAGTCTAATTTAGTGTTCACTCAGGAATGACCATCAGCAGAAAATGAGGATTGGTACGCAAGATAATCCGATTCTTGTGGAAAATAGGAAAAGGAGACTGCGACCACAACTTGCAATTCAGAAATAGGTCTAACAGACATCATAGCCAAGAGGAACAGTGTCTTCCAAAAAAGGAAGCACAGCTCACAAGTAGCAGCAGCCTCAAAGGGAAGTGCAGTAAGAGTCTACAGAATCAAATTAAAGTCCCAAACCCAAACTGGATCATGGACCGGCAGTGCAGAAGTAGAATACCTCTGAGGAACCTGTGAACAACCTCATGGTGGGCCACAGTTTTGCCATCAGTAAGGGCATGAAATGCAGTCACCACAACCAAGTGGACCTTAACGGGGGAATACCTGAGGCCTGGGTTCATAAGGGACAGGAGGTAGTCCATCACCAGATTGATGGATGCATAATGAGGTCTAGCTGATGGGCAGCACATCAAACACAAAATATTTCCATTTTTGTGAGTAGGTGTACCTAGTAGATGGCTTTCAGGTGGCCAACAGAACAGCAGCAATCACTGAGAAAACTCCAAGTGGAAGAGCTCTACAGTATGTCCTCAGGAGCCAGGTTTGGAGGCACAAGGATCAGAGATCTGGATGCACCAGACCAGAGAACTCCACACTTATGACAGAAGTCCCACTTTTAGCAGGAGCAAGACAGGGAGTTCCACTGTCAATTGCTGATGCAGATGGAACCAGATTTGTCTGAGCCAGCACAGAGCCACTAGAATCAGGGTGGCTGACTCAGCCCTTAGCTTGATCAGAACCCTCTGTATTAGAGGGAACAGAGGAAATGCATATATGAACATCCCCTTCCAAGAAAGGGACAATGCCTCTCACCAAAAAGCTCCAGACCCTGCAGAGAGTGAGCAGAAATGTGGCAGTTTTGCATTTTATAGAACCGCAAAAAGGGCACGTCTGGGTGACCCCACTTTATGAAGAGGTCATCCACAATGAAATCCAATAGCCCCCATTTGTGGCAGAGCACCTAAAACTGACTGAGATGATCCACGAGAATACTGAGGGTACTGGGCAGGAAGACGGCTGATGGGAACATGTTGTGTTCCATGGCCCAGTGCCAGACTCTGATTGCCTCTCTGCAGAGAGAATATGAGTGGACTCTGTCTTGGTGGTTATGCAGTACATCATGGAGATGTTGTCCATATGGATCAACAGCTGATGACCCAGAAGTAAGGGAAGAAGGGTGGTGAAGGCCTGTAGGTCAAACAGAACATTCCTCATCTCCAGAGTGTTATTGTGTAAAAACTATATTCAGAGGTGCCCGCTGACCCTGAGTCCAGAAAGGGACCAGATTGGCACCCAATCCATAACCTGAGGTATTCATCATCATTACCACCAGAGGAGATGGACAGAGAAAGAGTGATCCCGTATTAAGGTTGGAGAGGTCCAGCCACTGCAGCAGGGAGCATCGGAGCAAAGGGGATCCTATGAGACACTCCAGTTCATCAGAATGCTGAGTTCACTGGGCATGGAGGAACCATTGCAGAACTCTCATGTGCAAATGGCCCAGCAGGAGAGTCAGAATAGCAACAGCCATGATGCCAGTCAGTTGTAAGAAACATCTGGCTGAGACATAGTCACCACAAGAGACCAGCTGAGCCTGGGCAACTAGTGCCCTAGAACAAACTGAGGAAAGAAAAGCCCAGGCCAACCTTGTGTCCTGAACCACTCCTATGTATTGGAGATGCTAGCATGGAGTAACCAACTTTGGCTCGTTCACCAAAATGTTCAGCTGTTCAAAGAGTCAGCTGGTATGGAACAGTGTGTAAACAATAGCCTTACTCAAAGCAGCTTTCAGAAGCCACTCATCAATGCAAGGGAAGATACAGAGGGTCTCCTCTCCAAGGGTGGCTGCAACTACTGCAAATCATTTGGTAAATGCAGTGCAGATGACAAATCCAAAGGGAAAGACACAAAACTGACAGTGCAAGCCCTGGGGCACAAACCACAGGTATTGTCTGTGGGACTTTTGTATCTTGATATGGAGGTAAGCATCCTTCATATCCAGGGCACACATTCAATCCCCTTGCATGAGCAGGGGGAGGAGGGACTGCAAAGAGGCAATCTGGAACCACTTGTATTCTACAAATGGATTGAAGCCCTGTAGGTCCTGGATGGGCATAAATCCTTGGTCCATTTTGGTTATCAGGAAGTACTGTACTGGGAATAACAGCCCATATTCATTTCTGGAACAGGGATGGGTTCAATTGCCCTTTTGCAGAGAAAGATTTCACCTTCCTCAAGCAGGAGTGAAGATGTCCCAGAGGGTAATGGTTTGACAAGGGAAAGTGCATCAGAGGGACAAAGAGGAGTTCTAGGGCATGTCTTTGCTGAACCACCTCCAGCACAAAAGCGTCCATTGTGATCTCTCCACTTTGGAAGGAAGAGGGAGATGCGGCCCCCTATAAGGATGCCCAGATTTGGAGGTGCTGGAGGAAAGGGTGGGAAGTCACAAGATGGTGCCAGGGGTGCCACCAATACCTGCACCTTTGGTGAGCCTGGCATGGGCAGAGGGTGGCAAACTGACCTGGGGGAGGCCTGAGGCCACTGAGAGTTAAAGGCAGATCCCCAGGAGCAGACCCTATTGAGGCAGGCATAGGGCCTGCTAAAGGAACCCTGGCCCCTACCAGACATATAAGAATCTGAGTGTGCAAGAACTGCAGGGTCATTTTAGATGATTGGAGGTCCCACAAGGCAGACTCTACATTGGGGTCAAAAAGCTGTTTGCCTTTAAAGCGAGCTTTAATGACCAA
Organism: Neoceratodus forsteri; assembly: GCA_016271365.2. NCBI lineage: Eukaryota > Metazoa > Chordata > Ceratodontiformes > Ceratodontidae > Neoceratodus > Neoceratodus forsteri. The sequence continues at coordinate 830,612,051 of CM057452.1, forward strand.
TTGTTGGACATTGGAGGCAAAGTCAGCAACACATAACTAGGAGAGGTGGTGCAGACAAATGTCAGAAGCAGCAGCATGAGCAGCAACAACCAAGCATAAGCAGACCTTAACAGGTGCTTACCAGCCTCCAAACCATTGGCAAGTCTGTTGACCACAGTTTTGTCAGGGCCATCAGGCAGCTTGTCAGCCACAGACTTCCACAGGCTGTTCTGATATTTGACCATGTAAGCCCGGTAGTTTGCAATTCAGAGTCCAAGGGATGACAAAGCATATGTCCATCTGGCCATGTCATCAAGCCTCCTGCACTCTTATCAGGAGGAAGAGCTCATATATTTAAAAGCCTTAGACCTTTTATGAACAGCCTTGATAACCATGGAATCCATCTCTGGTTGAGAGGAATAATAGGCTTTATCAGTAGGCACAGGCACAGGATATTGTTTATCTGCCTGACAGACCACAGCTGGTAAAGCACAAGACTGTGGCAAGCAGCCAGCATTTAATCTTCCAAAGCCGATAGGAAGAGCAATTACAGTAGGCAAGGGAGATATCCCCCAAGAATTCATAAAGATTTATCTTAGAAGACTCTTCCTCCTCGGCAATAAATCCCAGGTCAGACTGGACAAGCTGGAAGAAATCCTGAAAGGAGGCATCCTCAGGAGGGGACCAAGGCATGTGATGCACATTGTCCTCTCTACAGGAGGATAAAATAGAGCTGGAGCCCACCACATTTGGGGGATCAGAACTTCCTCCTCCTCCTCCTTTATCAAATTCCTTCACCATATATTCAGGAATGTATTCCAGTTTCTTCTCCTTGTTGATGGTCATGGAAAATGGGCCAACAACAGGAGGAGGTTGAGCAGGAGGAACCATCAGTGGATCAAGCATCAATAGAGGAAGTCCCTTGCTGGACACCTAGGGGGTATTACCTTTGATAAACCCTATTTTTATTTATTTTTATTTTATTTTAGTCTTTAGTAACCAGGTAAGGCCCACTAGGCACAAGTGCCTGTTTTCAGGTGTGACCTGGGAGCACTGGGCAGTTAAGTGACTTGCTTAGAGTCACACAGTATGCAAGTGGAGGTTGTGAGAATCAAACTCAGGTCTGGTCTTCTGGATGTATCAAGCTCATTCACACCTCGTTCCTCTAATCTCTAGGCTATACTGCCAGTCATGCTTGGGTGAAATGTGAGGAGTTGTCTGTGTCCTTCACTTTTGTTTTTTGACTGCTGCTAAGTAAAGAAATGTTGTATCAGCATCTTATGGCTGTGGATCTTTATTTGTGGTGAGTGGTGTGCCGTGACGTTTCCTGCACCCACTCTGTCCATGTTCTTACAGAGATGCAGCCTCCAGAGCTGGACACCGTATTCCAAATGAGGCCTCACTAATGATCTGTAGAGTGGCATCACTACCATTGGTCATCTTTGTAGATTTTCACTTTACTGCAGTGACAATAACAGAATAGTGGTTCCTTTTCTTTTATCGGGACGTAAAATAACAGAGAAGTAGAAGCATTAGCAGTACTTATCAAGTTCAATGGTGTTCTTCACCAGCAGTGGACCAATGAGTGGTTGACAGTGAGAGAAAGAACTGAGACATGATGTGTCGTCCATGTTATATAGGCAGCAGCGATGCACGTCCGTATGGGCAACCCCAGCTAGCAAAGGTTTCTGGGTAGACCTGATGCTGATGGCTTACAGTTCCATGATGTGCCTCACTGGAAGGAGATGTCTTCCAAGAAGATTTAAAGATACAAGATTTAAAGGCCAATAGTAATGCCTCGTCTTCAGATATATTACAGTATATGCTGAAGTGTCATTTTAAGGGGCTTGGTTCTGATAAGCCACGCAAGAAACAAGCATTTGTCAATGCCGAATGTTTCCTTGCATGGTGCATGTGGCAGAGGTGTATTGTGTTAGTTGAATCACAACATAAGGTTGAGGATGAAAGAGACAAGAAGGTTGATTGATACCAGTAGATTTGCTTAAAGGGGAACAGTCAGCAAAAAGGGCCCCACACTCAAGTGTAAGGTTGAACTCAATGTGCATTTTGTGTGTGTAATCCCTAGGTGGCGCCATCCTATGGGCTACTACCTCTGCCTACGTGACTAGGCAAAGGTTGAGGGGCCTGAGCTCTTTGAATGGGTGCCTCCATCCGGACGAATGGTTCTGGGGTAGTGTAACTGCTATTGGTATAGCCCTCCAAGATGCTATAACCCCCACAACCCCTCTAGTGGCCTAAACAGATGAGCAAATAATCATTCACATACACCCTGTAACAGCAATAGGGAACTCTCACTCGGTGCACTTACCACCAGTGCTAGATCAGCTGCAAAGGCCCTGGGGACCCCCTGTAAAATGAGATCCTCAGTAAGACAGTTCAACAGCAATGCAATATCCCCTCCACAAAGGTACACTGTAGAAAAGTTAAATGTAGAAATAACAAAATCTGATTTATTTGGGGGAGTTGCACAGGGGTGGAGCAGTAAATCTAACAGTTGCTTAATTATAGCTGATGTATTAAGGTTTAGCATGCATGCACTAAGAGTCCCTCTGGCATAGTCACACACCCTGAGTAGCCAGTTGGACTAGGCTAGCCTGAAGCATTGCCCAGGGTAGGCCGGCGTTGCAGCTGTTGTTGGGGCCCATAGGAAAGAAAACAATCACATGCACTTTAACCCAGAATTTGTAATCCAGAGCCAGATGACTCAGTCCATTGACACAAACCTAAACAAATAATTAGATGGCACACAATAATTGCAGCTTTGTTGCAGGGAGCTACCCTGTTTGTACTCAAACTACTCAGATCAAGTGATGATCCGACGAAATAAGACCTGTTGTAGATGACTTGATGAATCAGGAGGTGAATTCCCTCATGGTCCTCATCGAAAATGCTGGTCTTCAGGCTGCAGGAGCAACTTAACAATGGCTGAGAACATGCAAACCGAAATGTTTCAAACAACTCGATCACACAAAAACCTTGCAAACTTAAGCTCATTTATATGTAAAACTCTGTCCGCTTCTGGTCCTTCCAGCTTGCTTTGCAGGCTGATCCTGAGATTTCTTCAGCTTGGATGCTGTTCGAATCCCCTTCTGCTGCAGCCCCAAACATGGGCCACAGGACACTTAGAACCATGAACTAACGACTGGAAAAGTCCAGGCCTGGCAAGCCTAACCCCTGAGAGCTGGCAAGCTCCCCAAAGCGACACACTACAGTAAGACTTACGCTGTCTCTCCAAATCTGAAGAAAGTGAGCTGTTGCCCCCTTTTATATGGTGCTAAGTTTCAGGAATCGTATTGGCTGCCAAAACTGTCTTAAGCAGGTCTCAGATGTTAATTGGCTTCCCCTTTTGGCACCTAGAATTGGTCCCAGTTTATCCCTCATAAGTCTCTGCCACTGTCCCAGGCACCCCTTTGTCAACCCTGGCTCCCAATTGGTGGCAAAGCACTAAAATGGTAGTTGCAGTCTAAGTCTAGGCAGTCTGTTTCAGTGTTCTCCCAGGTTAAAGTTCTGGTGCAGCCAGGAGCAACATTAGTTTCATTTAAATTCCCCACTGTCTTGTAGCCCTGGTAGTTCTCCCTCAAACGAGTCCACTTTCATATATATATATCTTGCAGCCTTAGAGAGCCACAGCACCAATGACACACTACCCCCAGAAAACACTTACAGGCTTATGAATATTAATGAGGGCATCCCTTGCCCTATCCTTAGCCCCCTGACATTTGTCTGGTGCTCTGGAGGCAGCCCTTATGGTGGCTGCTGATTTATTTATTTAAAAATACTGTTCCCAATTTGTTCTGTGTCCCCGGTGCCGATTTTAACCTAGGCGGCACCAGGAACTACTGAGGAGGCACAGAATTGGCTTTCGACCGCAACGGCGGTCTAGTGCACAGGGAGCCAGCACGAACATGTGAGTGGCAGCCCAGCAACATGCCACCCACTTGCAGATGTATTTTACAAGCCTCACAGGGCTCACTTAACAAAGGGACACTGGGGACACGGGAGTAGCGGCAGAGGAGCTACGGAGGTAGGAGGACGCTGTGGACAGCGGGAGCAACACCTGGGGGTGCTGTAAAGGTAAGCCCCCCAAATGGGGGGGTGTTACATGTGCAAAAAAAATGTGATTTATTTACTATTTACTGTACTGTAGCTGCAGATGACTCTGGGATTTGTATTAACAGCAGATGTCAGGCCAGAAGTAAACACAATTAGGCCAATACAATCTCCTATACTACACTAAACATTAATTAAACCAAAATGTTTCTATACAAAGTCCACAATGGAACCAGCCACTACACTTGCATGGGAGTGGGGGCCTTTTTTGCAGAATGTTTCCCTTTAAGAGTCTATTCAAGAATTCCACTGTCTGCAGTTTAACTGGAGAATTAAATCAAGGTTATCCTACCACAATTGTCAGTTTCTAGCCAATACTATTACAATTGTCTGTAGCATCAATGATCTTTTATGTCAAGTTGAATAACAAGCCAAGGCCCATTGCATTTTTCCTGGTTACCCATTTTCAAATAAAATCAACAGCACATTTCTCAAAAAATGAAAAATAAAAGCATGTGCTGAGTTCTGGGCTGGTATGGAGGAGCCTGTGCAGGGCTGCTATTTGTAGGTGACTGGAGGAACCCTTTGCTCGGCTGCAACTGAGGTGTAGGTTGCAGGAAAAATTACTGCTGGGCTGGCATGGGGCGGGGGCTCTTATCTCCTATCATGCCCAGCAGTGCCAGGGGACAGAGATGCAGGAGGATTGTGGTTTCAGCACGTGAGCTGCACCATACTCACTTCTTTATCCCTATGGAACCATCTCAAACTTGCCTCAGCCTGTGGCTGCCCCAAACCCCCATGAATTAATCCATCACAGCACTCCTCTGCTCTGGAGCTACTCCTGGACAAAAGTCCAGACTCCAAGAGGTTGCTAAGCTGTATATAGTGTCACATCTGAAGGATTTCAATTCTGTGCCCCTGGAACTGCCCTTGGCTTCCATAAGGTGTTTATGTTGTTATGTTAATACTGTATAATCTATCCCTTACCACGCTCATACGCTGTGTTGAATCTGTAACATTACTGCTCTTATCTCCCACAAGGTGTTTATTTTTGTTATGTTAATGCTGTATAATCTATGCCTTACCATGTTTCGTATGCTGTGTTGAATCTGTATCCTCACATGAACTGTAACATGTCTAATTTGTACAATGTCGTTGTATGTACCTAAATCTATTATTCCTGTACTCTCCCGGGTCGTACCTGAAAATAGGCAATTGTCTTGTCTAGCGTACCTACCTGGTTAACAAAAGCTAAATAAATAAATAAAATTACCATTGCCATCAGTACTCCCCTGCTCCAACAACCTCTGTCATCCAGCTGCTCCATACCCGGCTGCAGGACTGCTGCTCAGCTCCAGGCTGTGCTGCCCAGTGCACTGCTCCCTCTGCCCACCACCTCAGAGTTATCCCCCAACATGCTCAGGCATAGCTCAGTGGCCTGATGCCACCTGTTCTGTCCAATTTTAATCCCAGTTCTGTGCCTGTCAGCGAAAGTCTGGGCAAGCTCATTAGCGCTATTGGAGTAGCAGGCCCAGAAGCAGAGGAACAAAGGAAGCGGTGGGTTCGAGAGGAGCAGACAGCCCCAATAAAAAAAAGTCAACACAATGGAGAATCAAAGAGACACTGGAAGGAGGAAATGCACTAAGACTAGCGCACTGTCCCAGGAAAACAAGGAAAAGGAAGGTACAAAGGGTCAAAGCCGCTCAGCTACTTGCCAGCCAGTGTTATGCTTTATGTAAATAAAAGGAATGAAGCAGTCTCATTGGAGTGTTTCATTTCTTTTAACTACAGGACACTTCCAGCTTCCAATGAACATGCGGCAGATACTGTAGGCTGTCATTCACAACCTTGTCATTGTCACAGTTGTGAATGACTGCCTACTGCTCGCCGCATGCCGATGATAGACATGAATGACCAATGGGATGTGTGCTGTACAGTAGGCCAGTCAGTCAGAGACAAGGTATAGCCGCCGGGCAGCTTGCGGGCAGGTGTGCGGGTGGGGCTGTGCTGCCCACCGCTACAGGACTTGGTGCTGAGTTTCTGGCAGGGGTGACTGAGTGAGTGGGGGTGGACCACCAAGGACACATTTATTACAATATTCTGGACCAGTGCAGCTATGGGTGGGGGAGGGGGACCACTATACCACCAGGGATACATTCCTTACAATATTCGGGGCCAGTGCAGCTATGGGTGGGGGGGCATTGGTCTCCGCTATCGCTGGGGTTAGGATATCCTTTTAGCACCAGCATTCAGAAGCCAGCACCGCGGTCTGGACTGCCTCCTCACGGCTGAGCGCTTCCTCCGAACCACGGTTCGTGGAGGAGTGTAACACGCCTGCCTGCACACTAAGGACACCTCCCTCTGTGACTCCCACCAGGGTGACTTGCTGATGCAGCCTGACAGGTCTCCACTGCCCATCGGGCTTAGGACCTCCTTTCAGTGCCAGCATTCAGAAGCCAGCTCAGTGGTCTGAACTGCCTCCTCACAACTGAACACCAGGCTTCCTCACCACCACTTCCTCCGAACCATGGTTCATGGAGGAGCGTAACATGCCTGCCTGCACACTAAGGACACCTCCCTCCATGGCTCCGCCAGGGTGATTTGCTGATGCAGCCTGACAGGTACATTGAAGCTTGGAGCTTCAGGAGCATCTCTGCTTGCTATGCATCGGCTACCCACCCTTCCCCCACCTCACCCATCCTGGGTGACCCTTTACTCTTATAGCTCTCACTGTGTCACATGAGCTAAGTGTCCAAACTTCCATTGGTTCCTGATATTGGATGGACAGCGGGGGCACCTTGTAGCAGCATTCTTGCTTTGCACCAAAATCTGTCTGATTTCTTAGCACAGTGTGTTTCACATGTTGCTTCTGTTGATCCATTAACTTTCTATATTCTGCCTTATACTTTTCCCAAAATCAACTGCCTGAACAAACTATATGGTTTGCCCCTTGCTGCCATTTGCCCTTGCATGTGGATTTCCACAGTTGGCTCTAATAGGTACTGTTTGCGGTATTTATTTACCAATCTCATGGCAAGTGTTTAAACCACAATCGCTAGAGCTCTTTGGCTGTCTCCCATTTACCTCTCTCTTACTCAAGCAGTAACCCTCAACAAGGTTCTATTTTAGTCTCAGCTCAGCTTGTGCTGCTGAACCGTCAGGTTTTCTCTACTAGCTCACTGCACTTCCTACCCTTGGTGATAGCATGGCTGCTATCACCATAATAGGGCTCCTCTCTGTGCTTCCATTACTCTGCTTAAATGGGATTTCTCTATCTATCCCCAGCATTAGTAAGACGAGTACCACCTGCTTGGATCTCTCCAATTTTCTCTTCTCTAACCTAATCGCTGCACATCAGGCTGAGCCACCATGGAACCTACTCCTATATAGCAAACGGTGTGCCTACTGTGCTGTCTTAGCTTACAGAAAGTTGGCGATAAGACCTGCTATGCCACTCTCTCTCTGCTGTGGTAGGCTCTGGTTCCTTGCAATCCCGACTCTAATTCTGTCAGGTGATGTCGAGATGAATCCAGGACCCTAGGCTTGTTTTTCCACAAGTGACCTACATAAGGCACCAAACAAAGGGCTATTAATTGTCCATGTACATAAGTCTTGCATGTCACTTCTCTGAGCTGCATCAGTCGGTCAAACTATATAATCCAAACATTATCTGCATCACAGAAACTTGGCTCAAACCTGGGATACCTGACTCTCTCTGTTCTCTTGTTGACTACTTTATAATTCGTCGGGATAGAGCAGCCTCAAAACAAGTGTGTGTGGGGGGGTGTTGCTCTACTCCATAAAAGCAACCTTAATATAGAACCTATCCCTGGCACTGCCTGCACCTCTGATTGTGAATCCCTGCATGCCACTCTTACTCTGGGTGCTAAGAAACTTCATCTCATCTGTATCACAACCCTCCCTCTGTTGGCTTATCAGGCCTCAGGGAAATGCTTCATGAAACTTTGCAGATATACAACAGACACAAGGTGATAATCATAGGCGATTTTAACATTAACTGGATGGGGTCAACTAATAGCTTATTGCTCTCCCTGTTGCACAGCTATAACCTTCACCAACTGATGGCTGAACCCACAAGAATCCCACCGGGACTACAATCCTCAACCCTCATTGACTGGTTGTTGGTGAACGGTGTGGAGCATGTATATGTCTCTGGCATCCTGGCTGATGCACTAACAGACCACTCCCCCACTTTCTGCATGTGGGCTATGGCAGCACCTCCTTCTCCACCACCGCATCTTGTCACTTTCACAAACTTTGCAAAGCTGGACCTTGACGAATTCCTATATGATGTTTCCAACATTGACTGGACAGACATTTATATCTCCTGTAATGTAGAAGATGCTCTGCGTATCTTCCTAAATGAATTCCTGGCTGTGCAGAGAAAGCATGCCCCACAGGAGACAAGACAGGTCAGTGGGAAACATACAAGGTGGCTACATAAAGACTTGCTTGCTGACATGCGCATCAGGGATAAACAACGGAAGTTGTTCAAATGAACGGGTCTGCAATCAGATCTTATTGCCTATAAAGCTCTAAGGTACTCGTGTAAAAAACAGGTCAGGCTGGCAAAGAGTAAATATTGTAAAGACCTGCTGGTAAGCTCTGCTGGAGACCCAAGGAAATTCTGAGCTCATGTTAAAACCTTTCTAGGTACTTCTCAATCAGTTACCCCTAGTGAAATGATATTAAATGGCACACATTGCAATGCTGTTAGGATCATAGCAAATGCTTTTAACCACATGTTCTCCATACCAGGTCATAATGTTGCACGCTTAATAGAGTATGGCATTATGGTAAAACCCGGACCTGTGCGCTCCCTGAGTTGGACGCCCCCCCGGAGTTGAGAATTGTTATTGGGGGGGTCCAGGGTGCAGCCCCCATAACAGTGGTGTGGGGTGAAGCCCCCACAGAACAAAGACATGATGCCTCATGGCATTACTCACGAGCACCTAGTGCCATGCGCCATTATGTCTTGCGACATAATGACCCCGTGCCCATGTTCTCAGACCTATCCCAGTATACTTCCTCCTTTCTACAAGCTGGACTTAACTCTCAGTCCCCTCCTGATCACCAGACACCCTTAGCAGACACTGGATCTGATGTGCCACAAGATGGGGCACTTCTCTACTTCAAGGCCATCACCAGATCTCAGGTTTTAAAACTCCTCAAGTCCATTTCGGACAATACTAGCTCTGGATCAGACTCATTTTCACCATGGTTTCTTAAGCTTGCTGCCCCTCTCATTGCCTCTCCATTAGCTAAAATATTTATGCTGTCTCTCTCTCTCTCTCTCTCTCTCTCATAGTGTGGTACCTGACCTTTGGAAGATTGCCCACATTACACCTGTCTTCAAAAAAGGTGACCCAAAAGAAGTAGCCAACTACAAATCCATTACTATTCTCTCGGTCCTGAGTAAAATTCTTGAGAAACTAGTGGCTCACCAAGTCATTGACTAACTAACCAAGTGTTCTCTGAAACTCAGCATGGTTTTAGAACATTGACTGCACTTCTCAAGTTTACATCTGATACTCTCTCCCACATGGATACTGGATAATTCACAGGTGCCATTTTCATTTATCTCACTAAGGCCTTTGACCTGGTAGATCACCCCATGCTTCTTACAGCTCTTTATAATTTAAATGTCTCATCCCCTGTTCGTAACTGGTTCAGTAGCTACCTGTTGAACAGGACCCAAGCCATTCAACACCTCCCTGTCCAACTATTCCTCCATTAACTTTGGAGTGCCTCAGGGCTCTATCTTGGGCCCTCTTCTCTTCTCTCTTTTTATTAACATCTCAGATACCTTTCAATACTGCTCGCCCATTCTTTATGTGGATGATCTTGTCTTTTACACAAGCTTCTCAAGTTTGGCCAGCATTAACACATCGCTGACAGCTGACTTCGGAAATGTCCAAAACTGGCTGTGTACCCATAACCTTGAGCTAAATCACAAAAGACTAAAGTAATGTTGTCTGGCTCTGCTCCAAAGCTCAAGGCTTGCTTTGTGCCATTGATGGTATGTGACTTAAGGGGGGCTCAAATTGAATCAGTTGAGTCCTTTAAATATCTGGGGATCCTACTTGACCAATCCCTTGTTTTCAGTTCTCATATACAGGCTACCTGCAAAGCTGTCAACACTAAACTGGGTGTGGCCTACAAAACCAGCTACTTACTCATGACATCTGCCAAGTTAGCTTTTGCCAGAGGGATACTGCTCCCTGCCCTTACCTATGGTGCTCCTATCTTTTCCTCAGCTCACAAAACAACCCTACAAATGTTGGACGTCACTTACAACAACATGTGCCGTTATGCCTCTTCGTCTTCTCGACTCAAGTATCACTGTCAACTATATAGTGACCTTAAATGGCTCTCCCCCTCAGCAAGCAGGCAATACTCATTTGTCTCACTCATCAATTCCATTATTAGGGAATGAACTCCCTCATCACTTGCAGCATTACTTACTCCAGCAAACTCCTCTCATGGACTTCGATATGAAGAAAAATCTCTGTTGAAGGTAGCCAGATGCTGCACATCTAAAGGTTCTAGTGCCTTCCAGTGTGTTGCCCCTCAAATATGGAACTCTCTTCCCTTTGGCCTCAGACAGGTGAAGTCCCATCTTTGTTTCAAAAGGGAACTGCGTTGTTATTTATTACTTGCTGACGTGTGCACTTGCTTTGACCCAACTTGATACTACTTGTTTCCTTCCCCCCTCTTCCTTAATGCCTCTCCTAATCTCACTTCTACTACTCATCGCTCTATCTCTTTTACCCCCACCGATCCCTTCCCTCTAATCCCTGTGTGGGACTGTGTCAAATGCTTTCAAAATTCTAGGGAGGCCATGTCCACACCCCCTCCCTGGTATAATACTTATGTCACCTAATCTAATAAATCTAGTGGAGTCATCTGACATGACCTTCTCACTATATATCAAAACTGTCTAGGGGGTATGCATCAACTCTTCCCTCTGAAGCAATTTCCATCATTCTCCATACTACAGAGGTTAGACCAACTGGTCTTAAGTCTCCTGCCTCTGCCCTGCTCCCATTCTTGTGAAGTGTTCCTTCCCTGCCAGTTCCTAACTCCAATGTTCTCCATTATTTTTTGTCCTATTTTTACCTATAGCTCTCGTACTTTTCTACTTGTCTCTGTCATTGATACTTCCTTACTGTCCTGTTGCTATATGCTTATGTATTTTACACTACAGTTCCACATTGTTTAGGTTAGTTATGTTATGTAACTTCTCTCTTGTAAAGATTTGATTATTCCTCCTTATGTCATTACTGTTCACTTCTTACTGACTATACTTGATATGTCATGTACTTTTGGACTGTTCTATGCTGTTATGTGTTGTACTCTCCTGGGTCATGCCTGAAAATAGTCATTTTATGGCTAGTGCACCTTCCCAGGTACCAAAAACTAAATAAAAAATAAAATAAATAAAAAATACCACCAGGGATACATTCTTTACAATATTCGGGGTCAGTGCAACTACAGACAGGGGGACACTATACCACTAGGATATATTCTTACAATATTCGGGACAAGTGCAGCTACAGGCGGGGAGTGGGGACCACTGTACCACCTGGAGCCAGAAGGGGTGACAGGTGGTATAGTTCTGTAGGCTGCCTAGGGAGGGGGGTACGTGGACTGCCAGCGTGTGCAGGCTGCTGTGCTGTTATCTGCAGTATGGCAGTCTGCCTGTGGCTAGCCACCCACTTAAGTCTAGTTGAAATAGACTTATCTGTCAGACGCACTTCCCTGGACTTGCCCCGGGGATGAGCCTCTGAATTGAGCTGTGAATGGGGCTGCACCTGATATGCATGGGCATGCCCCCCTCACAGCCCCCCCCCCCCAATGCGCCGCACATCATTAATGGCATTGTGCATTGCATCTGTGATGCCATTGGCACATCGGACCCCTTGCTGAACTGTTTTATGTAGCACAAGACAGGGATGTGCCAGCGCATCTCGGATGTGCTGGGTACATCCCTTTTGAGAATCCTGCCCTAGAGGACTGAGTAAACTGAAGTGCTAATTAACATCAAAGCAGTAGGAATAATGTCACTATTTACATTCAAGCTGTTGTCACAGTATAAACAGAAAGTTGTTTTAAAGACATGCAGTCAAAAAGATACAGAGATTTTAAAACACCAGAGCTAAAGAAATGTTTCTCAAGCTGGAGAAATGTCTAGTTTGGGACATGGTTTTTGTGACATGTAAGTGGCAGTCCTGAAGAGCAACTTCAGAACATAGAAGAGAGTGGCCTCAGTGTTCAAATTTATGCAAAAGTGTAACACACTGGAGTCTGGCTTCAGTAAGGACAGAGGTTTCATGTCCCATTACTTAACATAGTATTTGAACCTGGCACAGATGAACACTTCCCTTGCTATTAAAAAAACAACGGGACTGCTACATAATAAAAAGGCCATATATGAAGTTTCTTAACACCTTCTGCACAGCACGTGTTTGATGTAAATCAGCATTAAAAGGCTTGTTTTAGCCTAAATGTTTTAAAATCTCTGTAGCTTTTTGCCTGCTAATCAGAACCAAGCTCCTACACTGTTAATATAGCAGAAGAAGATGCATTACTATGGGCCTCAAAAGCTTGTATCTTTAACTTTCATTATCTTGAGAAAGGTATTATCTTTACCCAGCAAAAATATTCTCTTTTTATTTCTCTCCTTTATTTATTTTTTGAATTTTTGGTAGGGAAAGGCATTTGGAACCAAAGCTAATTTCCAGGTGCCCTGGAAGCACAGAAAGATTAAGTAACTTGCTCAAGGTCACACACAGTATGTGTCCCAGTCCTTTGCCTACTGCGTGCCCTGTTGGTTAAATGACTTCCGCAATGATGTTATGACTGAACCTAACCTTGGACCTTTCAAGAGAAAACCACACCAACATCTTACTGCACTTTGCAGCTGTGACTGCCAACCATAGTTAGTCCTACTCCCCAGCCTCCCTCCAACACCATTGTCCTTCCCCATCCCACCTACCCATCCCCCCTCAGTACCCACCTCCATGCCCCCCTCCTTGCCTCCATAACCTACTTACTCCCTCTTTCACCCACCATGCAACCTGACAAGGTCTACTTTGGCTGATTCATTATTGTTCATTATAATGTGTATAATATACTTTCTTAGACACTCTTTTGTAACATACTACCAGTCTTTTGTACTTTGGTCTGAATGTTGTTTACTCTGACACGGAACCTTTGTAAATAAGCTATTAGCTCAAATGTATTGTAATCCAAGCAATAAATAAAGTGTCAACTGTGGGTTTCACACCCAAGTCTGCTAGGTCTTCAAGTTCACAGCCCAGTGCTCTAACCTCTGGGTGGCACCTCCCCTTTGTGCCACACCACATGACCATCAGTCCCTGACCTACAGTGGTCCTCTCCCTGACACCATCCCCAGTCCTGTGTTCAAGCCCTTCTTATCAGTACACCAAGCAACCAGCTGATGACTATGCCTTAAATGGGGGTGAGCACAGTCCAGCCTAAGTATTCCCATCTCTAGGGATAAAAGATAAAAGATGTTAAGCTCATTGGTGCCCTCTGCAAACAGGGTAACTGGATCACCTTTCTCTTTACTAGGAGCTGCTGGAAAAGGGGCACCTTTGACTGATGGAAATAAATACTCTTGACACGTGGATTCCAAATCACTTAATCTTTCCATAACTGAGGCAGATGGTACTGCATGGCAGTACAGTTAATTCATGCTGGTCACAGGGAATCAAATCATTTGACTTCTTCACAGTTAAATGTGGTGCCCTCACAGCTTCATCGTGATAGCTTGGTCCCACAACAGCAGCTATGCTGTGACCTATAACACTATCCCAGGTTCTCCCGGTCCCTGTTAATCAGACATCTATGTGTCCCTGAAAGTACCATGTGATACTTTAGCTACCTTTGGTCATAGGAATCCCTAGTTCCATTTCACTATCCTTTTGTGCCTTTGAACTGATCCTGCTACTTAATCTGGTCTTGAACTGCTGTGTGGCAGGGTCTACACATGTTCCGAGTAGTAATTCTTTTGCTTGCCGGGCCCGCCAAAGTAGTATCCCTTCACCATTCCCTGGTGCCCTTGAGCTCCCTATGCCCCCACAAGCATGGCTGGGTCTGCATCAGCCAGAGCTCTACATGCTGCAGCACCTTGTAACCCCCTCCCTCCCCCCAGGGTAATGGCCACAAATGCCCAGCTTTACTTTTGAGGAACCCACCCCACATTCTCAGAGTCACTTTCCTACCTTACGTCAGCATGCAGCTTCAATCCCAACTCCTTCCACCATACAGTTGCTTGGATGGCGTGAATGTGAAGCAACAGATGTCGTGCCCCCCTCCCCCGAGGATCTCTTTAACTGTCCCAACTATTGTACATGGGTCAACCTGGTTTAAATCCCATCTCCTCCTGTCTGAGTCAAGGAACATCTCAAGTGCCTAAGGTCTGACTTGGCTTGTGCCAGGTCTGCAGATGTGCTAGTATAGCCTAGAGGTTAGAGGAACAAGGTGTGAACGATCTTGGTACATCCAGCAGCCCAGACCTGAGTTTGATTCTCACAACCTCCACTTGCATATTGTGTGACTCTGAGCAAGTCACTTAACCACCCAGTGCTCCCAGGTCACCCCTGAAAACAGGCACTTGCGCCTAGTGGGACTTACCTGGTTACCAAAGACTAAAATAAAACAAAAAAAAAAGGCAGCAAACACACCAAATCTCTTGAAATACTGTTTTATTGCTACATCAGAGCAAGCAAAGATACAGAGCTAATACCCCTGCATGTCATCTCTGTTATGAGGTTTCATCAGCAGGTCATATGTACTGTGTGACTCCCTTGCTTTTTAAGGGGTAACAAGAGAAGTAAACCAGAATCTGTTTTTTTTTTGTGTGTGTGTGTGTGTGTCTTTCCATGGGTGCCTGACTTTTCTTTTGTTCTGTGTATTGTTCGTTAATAGCACCACAGATAGCCTTGGAAGAGACCTCCTCTCTTTTTATTCTGCTTTTCAAGGGGTCTAGACCTCATGCTACCCTCAGGCATCAAGAGTGGCATGGCATTTACATCCCAGGTGGGAGCCTGCAACAGGAACTGTGCTCCTTTGCCCATATCCTAAGCCTCAGGCACATAGCAAGACACTGTGTGTGTCAAAATCCCTGGCACCCAGCCGCAAAGCTGGTGTTGCCTGTGATGCTTCTCTGGCCAGTACCCTGGCTTGGGGTACCAGGCTGGCCCCTCGCCTTTGCCCATGGGTACCTGCCAGGCAAGTGCACATGGAACATGATGCCCCTTTCTCCCTGCTTCTGTGACTCTAGGGCTACCTAGCCCCTCCTAAGTTCCTGCCAACTTTCTTACTGGGCCACAAGCAACAATTTTACATTGCCTACACTCCTCCCACTACCGCTGTCCTTCAGAGTGCAATGCACAAGTACCCTATCTCTCTGCTGCACATGACTAACAATAACTCTGCTCCTACTGTAGGGAGGGAGGGATTTGTTACATAAACGGTCCCTGGTGTTCACAGGCATTAACTTCATCATCCTACTCCATGTAAAGAAGTCCCTGGCATCCAGTGTCACCCTCTTCCCTGATCCTGCCTCATGATAAATAGTCCCTGGTATCCAGTGGCCACACTGTCCCTCACCTTGCTGCATGCTGTGCACTCCCAGGTGTTCAGTGACAAACACCCCGAATCCCCTCCACTCACCTCCTTTACAGAAGCCATTTAAGAGTTAATACCGTATTGCATGGTTTGTCTGGAAAAAAATAATGTTTCCATACTGACCCTCTCATTACACTTAGACAGCACAATGCAGAAGTAACACTTAAAACAACAGCTAGAAAAGAGGTGAGAGGAGGGCAGAGATGGGCATCATCTGGTAGGAAAGTATATTATTACAATGGAGATATACTCCCAGTATCAGCATGGTTTTTAGGGTTAGTACTTCATTTTCTGATACCAAAGATGGGCTCCCAATGTAGGCACAGTTTTAGTGAGGAGGGTGTCTTCATTTTTTAACATCAGGCCTGGGCTGGGTTCCCAATTTTGACATGGGGAGCATACTTTTCCAACACTTTGGATGGGCTGCTGGTGTCAGCACAGATTTCGGGGTGGGAAGGGGGACATTCTTTTCTGACACCAGGAACAGGCTTCCAATATCAAAGTGGTTTTCATGATGGAGGAGCTTCAGTTCCCAACATTACAGATGGGCTCCCAGTGTCAGCACAGTTTTCAAGGATGGGGGCTTAATTTCTCCACACTGGTGATGGGCTTCCAATGGGATGAATTGTGAGGGAGGTGCAGATCATGGCTTAAGCCTGCCACTGAGGATCAGCAAAGCACAGCGTCCTGACTGGCTCTTGCCTCATGAGTGCCTAGACTTTAGTAAGGATTTGACACAGTCCCACACAAAAGATTAATAAACAAGTTAGCCAGCCTGGGAATGGGTCCCAGGGTGGTAACCTGGGTAAAAACTTGGCTAGACAACAGGAAGCAGTGGTTAAAATAGTAAACAGAGTCCACTCCGAATAAAGGGGGGTTACTAGCGTGGTACTGCAGAGTTCAGTACTGGGGCCGGTCCTCTTTAATGTCTTTATAGGTGATACTGTGGAAGGACTAGAAGGAAAAGTATGCCTCTTTGCAGATGGCACAAAGATGTGCAACAGGGTTGGTACACAAGGAGGGAGTGGAAAGGATGAGAAGGGATTTGGCAAGGTTGGAGGAATGGTCAGACATATGGCAGCTTAGATTCAATGCAAAGTGCAAAGTAATGCACCTGGGAAACAAGAACCCAGGATAAGAGTGCACAATGGGTGGGGGAGGTACTAACAACAACAAAAATGGAAAGGGACCTGGGGGGAATTATATCAGCTGACCTAAAGGTGGGTAAGCAATGTGAGAAGGCAGTAAGGAGGGCTGGGGGATACTGGGATGCATAGGGAGAGGCATCACCAGTAGAAAACAGGAAGTTGTTATCCCTCTGTACAGACAGTTGGTGAGACACCATTTGGAGTACTGTGTGCAGTTCTGGAGATCCATAAGGACATATACAGGACGGAAGCAGTCCAGAGGGGGGCAACTAAAATGGTGCAGGGTCTGCACCAGAAGTCATATGAAGAGAGACTAAAGGAGCTTAATATGTATACCCACAAGGAAAGGAGGGAGAGGGGGAACATGATTGAAACTTTCAAGTACATCAAGGGAATCAACAAAGTCCAAGAGGGTAGCATCTTTTCAGAAAAGGGGGGGGGGTGCTAGAGAGTCTGAAGGGAGAAGTTTGTTTGTTTCAGTGCTCCGCTAAAGTTAAAATCTAAAATCTGCTAAAATCCTGCTTTTTGTAATTAAACAGCACAAAATAGGTGAGTTAAGGACTTAGCAGAGGCTAGGCTGGATAGTATTGAGAAGTTTCTCTCACCAAACATGGGGAAAGTAGGAGGGGTAGGAGGAAGTAGGCTGTTGGTTAACTAGGATCTGCAGCTTATCCAATAGGTAGAGAAATGAATAAACACTGATCCAACTGTGTCTCGTGAGGAGATGGCTTCCCTGACAGTAGCAGTGTGCCCTGACCCGGGCGCTAAACCAAAAGCATCTACAAAGCCGACCCTACAATCAATACAAGAACTTTTGCTTGGATTCCAGGAGGAACCACGTTAATCATTCCAGAAAGTCCAGGGTTGATATATCTTTGAGATGTTCCCAGATAGAGAAGAAAATGCAAAATTGCAATGAGAGAGTGACCAAAATGGAGAAGAATGCAGAAAAGCTGTCTGGAAGGGTAATGAATTTGGAAGGAGTTGTGAGAGCATCCCTTCACGAGCAGCTTATAAACATATCAACATCTGAGAAGATTGAGAACACCCTGGTTTTGAAAAATCTGCGGCTGATAGGTTTATAAGCAGATATTTTTGGTGCTGAGCTGAAGTCACAAGTAGAGCATATTTTAACAAGTGTTTTTTTCCCCGGACTCTCCTTTAAATCTGGAGTCAGTTTTTTGACCACAGTCGAGAAATGTGAAGGGGGAAACCGGAGCTCGATATATAATATGCACTTTTTCAACCATTTCACAGTGAAATCATATTCTACAGCTCACCAGGCAGAGAAAGAGATTTCAATACAAAGGTAAAAACCTCCATTTATATCCAGACTTTTGTTTGATCACACAAAGAAGAAGAAAACATTTTTTGGCAATTAAGGCAGAGTTTATTCAGGCTGCTGTTATGGCCGTTCTGCAAGCTCCATCAAAGCTTAAAGTCAGCTTTCAGGGGAAGGAATATTTCTTCCTCGATGTTGATGCTGCCCGTGATTTTTTGAGAAAAATGTAGCTATTCCTGCGGACTTAGGATCGGATTCATAAAATTTTAAAGAGGAGGACACAACTCAGTATCTTCTTGTTAAGTGAATTTATTTAGTTCCTCTATCTGTTGGGAATACAGAACTTTTCCTTTTTTCTTTTCTCCCTGGATATTCATGGACTGATTCATTGATTGATTTAAAACTTTAAATTTTTAGAATAACAGATGCTTTTGTTAAAGTGACTTTTGACTGAATTCTCTTAGAAGTGAATGTTAAAAGCTTGGAGCAGGAACAAAAATGAAAATTAATTTTAAGTTTACTTAAGATTTCAGAAATAGCCAGCCCGGTGGCACTGAGGTTTGAGGCGCTGGACGCCATACCTCATGCCACGCTGGCGACCCAGGTTCAGGAACGAGCCGGGGCTGCCGGGGGTCTGCAGGGGGGAAGAGATCGAGTGTCCATTGGACTGCTCTCTTTTCCCAGGGGTGGGTACAGGGTGCACTCACTCTTGGAGCAACCTCTGGCAGTGGCTGGAGGATTGCCAACTGCAGGAGGGCAGCGTATGCCTGGGGGAGGAGCTATGGCACTCCATTGCCTTGCTGGCCAGGCTCCGCGGGGGAAAGGTGGTACCAAGTGCAAAAATCCCTCGCTCACCAAGGAGATAACGAGGACCCCAGGGATCTCCCTCTCATCCCCAATGCCGGACCAGGCCACACCGGGGATCCACGACTGACCTCCTAGAGGGATGGATCCTCTAATTTCAGAAAGAGCCGCCAAGGGTGGGCTGGCCCTGTTCTGGGGGGGTGATCCGGAGTGCTGGGAAGTTCCTCTGGGAGGGGAGAACCAGTGTTGGCTGGACACGGTGGGGAGAAGAAGGGGTAAAATTGAGTGGGCACCTCCGAAGGATGCCTGGGAGAGTACCGTGCATAAACAAAATTGAAAAAAAAAAAGATTTCAGAAATATTTATCTGTAAAATTTATAAGTTCTTTTACCCCCCCAAAAAAAATATATATATATTTTGTCTATAATTGTAAAGATTTATCATCGAGATGTTTCTCTTTTCAATGAATATTGTTTTGCTTTTTTCTTTTTCTCTCTGAACATAAAAATAAAGTATAAAAAAAAGAAAAAGAGATGTGCAAGAACAAGGGGGCACAATTTGAAGATAGAGGGGGGGGGGACAGCTCAGGGGCAATGTGAGGAAGTTTTTTTTTTATGGAGAGGGTGGTGGATGCATGAAACAGCCTTCCTGAGGAAACTGTGGGGTCAAAAACAGTGGAGGAATTCAGAAATGCATGGGATGCACATAAGGCAATTCCAGTGGGGGGTAGGAGGAAGTAGGCTGTTGGTTAACTAGGATCTGCAGCTTATCCAATAGGTAGAGAAATGGGCAGACTGGGTGGGCCAAGCGGTCCTTATCTGCCGTCAAAGTCTGTGTTTCTATAGGTTTCTAGTGCAAATGATTTTGGAGCTGTTACTTGTACAAGGGTTAGCCACCTCATCATTGGCACCATGCCCTGCATAGAGTTTGCAGCACCACACCACTGGAGCAATACTGTCCGCAACAGGACTAGATAAGTGCTTGTGATAGGGGACTACATCATAAGGAGACAGAAGGGGTAGCATGGGCATGGCAACAGAATTGCTAGGTGCCGTCAGGGAGCTTCATCTGGAAGGGGTTCTAGCAGGATAGAAAGAATTGTCAGGGGAGTGGGAAGGGGAGATGAACTGGATGTCACTGTTCTCCTAGGGACTAATGACCTGGCCTGCAAACCCCTGAAAGAGGTTCAGGATAACTTCAGGATGCTAGGGGGAGGCTGAAGTTGGTAGCAGTCTCTAACCTTTTCAGAGGTTCTGTCAGTTGGGGCAGGGAGGAGCAGAAGTATTTTTCTTATCATTTGCTTCAAACCATGACTAAAAGAGTGTTGAAGTGACAGCAAGCAAGAAAGTAAGTAAAATGTATTTGTTTAGCACCCCATCCCAGAGACTCTGGGTGCTGTACAGGTAGGTAGGAGTAAAACCGACATACAACAATACGAAAACATTAGATAAACACTAACAATAAAACAATTTAAGCCTAATAGATCCTGAAGTAAAATAATGCAGCAGTTGCTAATTCTAAGCTATAAGCAGTCTATAAATGCTTCTTAAAAAGATGCACCTTCAGTTCCCACTTAAAAACCTGTGGGGCTTCCCTCAAGCATCTTGGTAGTAAGTTCCATAATACTGGGCCCACCACTTCAAATGAACGGTCTCTGGAGAATTTCAGGTGGGCCCTGGGAACCCTAGGAGGCCCTTGGTAGGGGAGCAAGCACATAGGATGGACAGGATTTAGGAGGTCACTCAGGTACCTAGGGCCTGATCCGTGTGGGGCCTTGGAGGTGAGCAAGCCCACCTTGAAGATGACTCTCCACCTAACTGGCAGTCAGTGCAGTTTGCGCAGAACCGGAGTCACATGACAGGACCTCAGAAGGCCCATCAGCAACCTGGTCGTTGGTTTTGCTCCAGCTGCAGGTGCCGGGGAGTCTCTCCATTGACCACGAGGTATAGAGTGTTGTAGTAGTCGAGCAGTGATGTCACAAATGCATGTACCAGTGAGGGCAGATCATCAGGTGGAATCAAGACTTTAATCCAGGCAACATTTCTCAGGTGGTAAAAAACACTCCCAATGATAAACAACACCTGAGCCTCAAGTGTCAGTCCATCATCAAGGATGATGCCCATATTCTCACCTTGGTAGATGCTGCCAGGGGAATGGGATCAAGGTATAATCCTGTTCCCTTCCCAGTGGCATCCACATCCCGCCGATGACCAGGCTGAATCACTAGCACCTCCATCTTGTCAGGATTGAGTCTCAACCAGCTAGAGGACATCTAGTCCTGGAGCTTAACCAGACATTTATTTAGCACCTCCACAGCGTCACCTGTCCTGGGTGCAAATGACATGTACAGCATCAACTGGGTGTCATTGGTGTAACAGTGAAAACCCAAGCTGTACTGTCTAATGATCTCACCCAGGGGCAGCATGTACACTGCGAACTGCGCAGATGACAGGATCAAGACCTGGGGAACTCCACAAGGCAGGGGCTTTGGGCAGGATGAAAAATTCCCCATCACTAACTTCTGCATCCTGCCTATGAGAAAGGACTCAAACCAGTTGATGATGGTACCTGTGAGACCACAGAGCTCCCTTAGGTGATCCAGCACACTATGTGCTCCACAGTATCATATACTGAGGAGACTGAGGAGAATGAGTATTGACTGCTCCCTTCTATCTCTTGCCCTGAGGAGATCATTCTGCATTCTAACCGATGCCATTTCAGTGCTATGCCTTGACCTAAACCCAGACTGAAAGGGCTCATAGACGTCATAAGCCATGAGATGTGCCTCGAGCTGCAGATCCACCACTTTCTTGAGAACCTTACCCAAAAATGGAGGTTAGAGATTAGTCTATAATTTGCCAAGATGTCAGGGTTGAGAGGCAATTTCTTTAGGAGGGGTCTCGCCAGCGTTTCTTTTAGGGCACCAGGAAATCAACCCTCTGAAAGTGAATACCAGACAATCTTGGTGAACACTGGAACAACAGATTCAACATATCCCATCAAGAGATGAGTTGGGCCCAGGTCCAGTTCTCATTAACTGTGCCACAGCTTTGAAATCATCTCACAAACCTCAGCGACCCCAATTGGCCTAAACTCACTCCAGACAATAGGAGTGCCTCTGAACACACACATGACTCACCACCATGGAGCTACAATTGCCCCACTGGGGAGATTCTGGCCCTAATGAAGTACATCCTGTCAGAGAAGAACAGAGCAAACTCTTCACACTGAGCAACTCAAGATGCTTTATTCAACCTCAGGCAGGATGAAGGAGCCCGTTTACAGTATGAAAAAGCAGAACTGTCTGTTCCTCCCTGCAGCAATCTCCCCGGCCAGGAACACTGCCTTCCTATGGTTGATTGCCCTTTGATATTCACCACAGTGAAATCTCAAAGCCAGTTTGTCCTCCTCAGACCAATACCTCCACCAGCAACACTCCAAGCTCCAACCCCTGGTCTTAATCTCCTTGACAGCCCCATCAAACCACAGGGGTCTCATGCGAGAAGACCTGGGTTGTACACGAACCAGTGCAACAGAGTCAAGTACCTTGGAAACAGCCCCATTATAGGCTGCAACCACTTCACCCATATACCCATCACACATGCAACACTCACACTGGATATATCAATTACTGCCATCAGTCCCTCTGGGGACAACTCCTTCAAAGGGCAGTGATGGACCATCTCCATGGGGGAAGAAGTAACGGGAGACCCCAAACGAAAACCTCACCGTGCAGTGATCCAACCAAATGACCGGATCAATCCTGAGGTCAGAGATTTCAATCCCCAGTGAGAACAATAAGTCCAAGGAGTGGCTGTAGCTGTGGGTCACAGAAGCAATAGCTTGTGCAAGGCCCAGCGATGTCATCGACTGGAGGAAGTCATAACTGAAATGAGAATGTTCGTTGTCGATCCAAGAATTTAAGTCACCCAGAACCAACCATCTGGGTGACTCCAACACCTTCTCAGTGACAAAGTCCACAACTTCCTGCAAAAATTTCCCCTTGCACCCCGCAGGCCGGTATATGAGGAGTATTCTGCAGCCTGCACCAGGACACCCACGCACAGCCACGCATTCAAACAATGAAGTGGAACCCACTGGGTGCATGGAAAAGTCTAGGTCAGGTCTAAAACAGATGGCCACCCCCCCCCCAGTGATCCCTCCTCAGGCAATGCACTATGGAAAACTCGTCCAGGACAGACACCTACAATACTGGACCCACATCATCCCCCAACCAGATCTCCATAATGCAAGCTTGATCGACTGAGGAAATCAAGTCCGCAGTAATTGCGGTCTTGTTCCTAATTGATCTGGCATTGAATAGCACCACTCGAAGGGGACTGGTGGAGGTTACTGACCCAATGACTGCCTGCCCACTCAGTCTGGTGGGAACCCTGGGAATGGGCACCAAACATGTCTTGCTTCTCTTCAGTCCCCATTTTACCCCAGTGTGCCTCCTGATCCTGACCACCCTAATGCTACTCACACCCACTGTACCTCCAGCATCCCACTGTCTACCATCACAGGTCAGGAAGCATAGGAAGATCAGGAGCAGTTGTAAAATGTTATTATTATCAATAACAGTAAAATAGAAAATAAAAATTGTTCAGTAGAACTATTTACAAAGGCAGTACAAACAGAGAAAACAAAGTCCTTCATCTGAGGGTTTCTTTTCAATTCCAAATCTCAGTCTCCTGTTTCTCACTCTCTTTCTCTAGCAAAATCATTGCTGTCTTTGCCCGGGAACTTATTAAGGAGACATACTATTTTTCACAAAATGTTCTTGTCAGTTTCTTTGCAAAGCAGGCTTGCAACTAGACCAGTACCCTAAGCTGGCCTCCTGCTGACAGCTCTGCAAAAGAGTTTACAGATAAGCCTTACAGAAGCTCAAACTGCATCTCAGGTTAACCCCCTAAATTCCAAATAGCTTTTTGCAGTCACTTCAACAGTATAACTATATACATTTTTAAACCATGGGATCCCAGTTTCACATACAGATTCATATATATATTTTATAACCTCAAATACACAAGGGGGGGGAGAAAAGATGGAAACAACAAGTGAAGGCAGAGAGAGTGAGAGGTGGAGAATCGCAAGACCATCAGAATGATAAGTTCCTAGGTCTCACAAGAACATTCGGTTGTGCAACCAGACGGACAAGAGACAGAAAAGGAGAGGCTAGAACAGATCCTTGCATTTAACTCTTTCTGCATAACAAATGGGACAGGGCTTTATTCAACCCTGTCACATCACTGCAGCTTTAGTTTGCCCTCTTGGGTTGTGCTGTAAGCATTCAGTTATTTGCTCATTTATAAAACTTTGGAACTCCTTCCCCCTTAATAAAGTGGGGTCAAGCCTCCCGCTCTGTTTATGACTGTGCTATCCATTTCTGCAAGCTTTAGTAGGACCGGAGCATGATCCGAAGTAATCATTGGGCCATGCGCTGTGTCAGATTTGGTATCAAACTCTGTGAGACTGTGATCAGGTCCAGCCTAGGATTACTTTAGCAGAATGTGAATAGTGAGTGTAATCCCTTCTTTTCATGTTCAGGTATCTCCATGCATCTATTATGGTGTGGCCAGCCGCTACATTGGTTAAAGCTTTAGCATTTTTTGTTATGGAAACCCCACCCTGGCGGTTCAATTAAATACATTATCTACAACACTGTTAAAATCCCCACACAGAATCCATGGTCCTACAAATGTGGACATCTCCATCAATAATCTATTGTAAAACTCTGGTGATTCAATGTTAGGTCCATAAATGGAGCCTATGGCTACTCTTTGACTTGAGTTGAGCTGTATTTTTGATAGCACATATCTCCCCGAGTTATCTACACTCATGTGGGTCACTACTCCCAGAAAGTTGGGCTCTAACCATGTTGCTGCACCACAGGCCATGGAAGGCTGCATGCCACTCTCCTTCCCAATTTTTTACCATGTGTGCACCCTCCTTTGATATCATATGGGTCTCCTGGAGACACAATATCAGTTTTCATTTTTTTAATTTTCCCCAATAGTTTCTTCCTCTTCTTGTGAGTTTTGAGCCCATTTATATTCCAAGAGCACTCATTTAGGGAACTAGCCATCCTGACACTTTTGGTAGATTCTATGTTGACCTAATACCTGAACATACACCACATTTTGTTAGCAAAAGCATTTTAAAAAGGTAACAAACAACATTTAAACATTTGCAATAACACATTTGTGTAACAAAACTCCTTGGTCTGGCTATCCTAATTAACCCTAGCCAGTACCAAGTCACGCCAAGTAGGAAATAGATAACAAACAACTGTAACTTTGTTAGCTTGAAACCCCTGACTTCCCCCCAACCCCTTTCACAACACATTTTAGTGTTCATTCCCTCTAGTTAGTTTGACTGAGTTCAAATAATTGGGTGCATTTAATAGTAAAGGAATAATGCCCAACAGGGTGGGTGTTATCCTGTGATAACACCCCCCTCGGTGGTTGGGCCACAGGCCGAGGGCGTCCAACACCCGAGAAGGGATGTTATCCCAGCATAACACCCACCCTGGAGGGCATTATTTCTATTATAAAATGGTGTCTTGTTATTTGCAGAATAAAAAAAATAATTTTAAAGAATGTTGTTTGTGAGTAAAAATATTTTTGTTTCTTAAGAGAAGATGCAAACGATGTGGATGCAAGCAATCAGCTGGGATGTTATGCCAGGATGGTATCCCGTGATAACAGCGACTCAAAAATGGCGACTGCAATAAAGGTGATGGAATAACAGTGAAACACAATAATATCACATGTACATTTCACCGACAGGTAATAATGGTGAAAAAAATGCGATGTTATGTGTTTCACAACTACCATACTAGTAGCTAGCAGTGTCAAAATAGCTTGTTTTCTCTGTCTACTGCTCCTTGCCCAATAATCTTTACAGATGGACCCCTCGAGTCTTCAGCTCCCCACAGATCTTGCTTAAATTTCCAAATGGCTTATTCTTCAAAAAAACTCTCCCTAAATATTAATAGGATTCACAAGTTGATTAAACGCTACTGCCTCCTCTTCTACTGAACAATGCATTTTCTGAACTCAGAACATGCCAAATTTCAATCTAGAGATTTCTCCACAGTCATAGCATCCTCCAATAAGCAAGGTTTCAAAAGTGTAGTCATGATCCTTATCCCTACGGGAACTCCTTTCACTCTCTGAGACCAGAACATAGATACTGATGGCCATTACATTATAGCCAGGGGCACACGATATGATTCACCGGTTACTTTGACAAGCATCTATTTTCCCCTGGGCTTGGACAAAATAGTAGACCAGACCTTGCTCCAGGCACAGAACAGATCATCTTCCTTGCAAAAATAACTACATAAAACACTGATTAATCCACACTGAATGTTCACTGTATTGACAGCAGCGGTGATTTGTACAGTCTCTATTTAGTCAGTCGCTAAAATGCGTTCGCTATTTTGAACATCGCTGGGTTTTTTTCGCTATTATTACATGGAACTGCCAGGATAACATCCCTGATGTGGCCAACTGACCAATCAGAAGCCAGGATTCTTTCTTGCCATTGTATAACTGATGATAACCCCTTCTACCTGCATTTGAGCACCCCCTCCCCAGTCCCTTCAATGTAGAAAGAAACGTACCCCTTGAGATATTCCTTAAGCCGAGTTTGATCCCCATCATTGGGATAAATTCATTGATATTAATCAGTGGTGTTTGCCTGGGTTAAGTACTGCCAGCCCTCTACTACAAAAAGAGATCCTGCCTGGCCCAGTGGCGCTGAGGGCTGAGGCGCTGGATGCCTCATCTCACGCCCGCACTGGTGACCCGGTTCGGGAATGACCTCGGGTTCTTGGGGAGCTGGCGGGGGAGGGAGGGGACTGAGCAGCAGAAAGGCAGCTCTCCCCATCCGGGGTGGTTGTCTGCCCCCCCCCCTCATAGTTTTGCTCCCATCGGGTGGAGGTCCAATGGAAAGCGTAGGTGGGAGAGGCCAGCGGTGATTGCCGGGGTGGGGTGGAAAGGGCCGAGCTGGTACCTGGCATGCATGTGCCCTCCATGTACACGTGCGTGCCTGCCAGGGGCTGGGGAGCAAAAAGGGGAAAAACCACAAAAACTACTAATAAGAAAAAAAAAGACTCTGCCTGTGAACCCCAATATTATATATTTTCTAGTACATCCCAGCAACACTTTTAATCCAATGTGACTATCTTAAGATTGTACACCTTCAGTTTGTTCAGATGCTACCCTTCTATGTTTGTCTATATAAATTTTTCACAGAAACTACACACAAAGCTGATATTCTGTATATATAGTCTGCATGACTTTTTTGACTAGTAAAACAGATCCATTTGTGACCCTCTCTCCCCGCGTTGTTATCCACAGCCCCAGCCATAGTTGGGGGGGTGGGGTGGGGGATGATAGCATCACTTCCTGGGAGCAACAACTTCAACATATTTTGTATTCACCAGTGATGGACTGCTCTGATAGATTGAGCCACCAAAACCTAAGTTACCGTTAGACTGGGCATTTACTTTGGGTGATTTTCCAGGCACCTTTTCAGTTTTCTTTTGCCAGGTACCACCTACCGCCTGTTCAACAGTGGCGAGTGGTGGGAGTGAAAACATATCAGCACAACAATGCAAACTTAATCTGCACAAATTTGTTTCAGGTTGTGACTTAGCAGGGAGGCAATATACCTGAGATAAGATTCTTTATATGTAATAGCCACCTGGGATCGGCAAGCATCACTAAAGATTAAAGCACCTGCAGCCCTTAGTCATATCACTGCCAATCTTCAATTAGCAGTGCATATTGAAACCTACACAGAAACAGAGAATTGTCGGCAGATAAGGTCCACTAGGCCCATCTAGTCTGCCCTATAGCCCTACATTTATTTACATGCACACTTGAGAAGCAATCTGAGTGACAGGTTGTCAGGACACACCTCTCTTTCCATTGGCTGGAGTATGGCAAAATAATAATATTACAGGGTCTGTAAGTTTCACCACCCGGGAACAAACAAGTCGCTGGACTGCCAGTTGAGTTGGTAGGTTTTTTAACCATTTATGCTGCGGGCAACAAATAAGATTTATTCTTCACCAATTCTTTGCCTGTCAGTGAAGCAAGTAGGAAATGCAACCGTAAACATAACTCGAGTGTTCCGCTACTGTGTTGTGGTGAGAATTATTAGACGTGGAGTGGGCATGCCCAATAGAAGAAGAAGAATCAGCATTTATATAGTGATTTTCATACACAGTGTATCCTAAAGCATTTTACAAGCAATGCTAGACTGGTAGTGAAGTGACTGAATAACTGTGCATTCATTTAGATGATGGCCCTTGGATCGGGCATGTGCCCCTGTGAGACTGACATGCTATGCACTTCTAACATGCCCATGAAGGATGTTGGTGATGATGGTGGTTGGAATTTTCCCACCACACAGCCATCTTTTGTTTGTTGCCCCATTAGATTCAATATTTTAATTTGTCTCTGACAGGGACTGAGAAAAACTGTAAATACATTGCCTAACCACAGCCACATACCCTGGAGAGTGCGATGCTATCAGAACTTTCCAAAGCTAAACTGCTCTGTTAGTTTTCGTTTTAAACTGCCTTTTTTGTTGGGCATATAAGGCTTAATACTTATATTACAACCATTGTTCTTAGCAGTTGCTGTTTAGAATTGGCACATACCACAGATTTTGTGCAAAACTTTACCAAAGCTCTCCCGAGACATCTTCAGAGGGCTGGCGGCATACCTCTTACCCAGGACCTTCCCTTTCCTGCCCCTCTCTCTCTCTATTTACATAGTTTTCAGCATCCTTTGGTTTTCCAAAAAACAAGGATGGCAACCCAGTTTAATAACCTTAAGCTTAGCAGGATACAGAAGGGCAAAATTCCAGCCATGCTGGTGTAGAGATATTTTTACTCCTGAGAACTTTTGCCACTGCATCTGGAATTCTTTAGTGTAGTCCTGGAACATCAATACTCTACCATCCTCCACCGTTATGGGACCATGTGTTCTGGCAGCCCATAAGATTGCCTCTTTATCAGAGAATCAGAGAAATTTAATGAGATAATGCTGTTGTTCGTCTCCCAGTTTTGGATGTTGGCTGGTGCGGTGGGCTCTGAATTTCAAATCATTTTGCCATCTCCAGGAGCCCCAGTTTGTCAACCAACCATCTCAGTACTGAACTGCCCCCTTCTTTGCCCTCTATTCCCTCTGGCAAGCCAATCAATCTAATATTGGACCTCCTGTTCCAGTTTTGTTACATAGATACATAGACAGTGTCGGCAGATAAGGGCCTATGGCCCACCTAGTCTGCCCATTTGAGCTTGTAAGTTCAGTTTGTTTTCCTAGAAGTCTATTTCCCCTTACCCCTGACCTCTAGAATTCCTTTATGTCTATCCCATGCATTCTTAAATCCCGTGATTGTTTCAGTTTTGTTGGTCCACTGCCCGCTCCATAAGTCTCTACATTTTCTTTCAGGCTTCTCCTTTCTCACTCCATCTCAGTAATTCTATCTTCTAGCTCACCAACCTGTTTTTCTGCCTCCTCAGTTCGGTTGGCATGTGAAGTTGTAGTCTCCACCAGTCTATTCAACACGTCCTGTATATAGTTAATTTGAGCAGTAATGTTGCAGAACTCCGCTTTCATTTTGGATTGATCAATCTTGGTAAGGTTGCAATCGCTTAATCCCTTTGCCCTTTCTCTGCTCCAGCCTTCATGCTGTTTTGTTGTGGTATGGTGCTCAGACGGGTCTGCTGTTTGCTTACTAGTACCTTCAAAGGGCAGTAAAGTCTGCTTTTTTGTCGATGTTTACCCTATGTTGGCCATTTCTTCACAAACGAACCACAAATTCTTTCTCAAACTCAGCTCAATATAATAAAAAATTACCAATTAATTCAGGTGCCTTGTGGAGCTGATCTACTGAGCAACTTGTCTCCTCGCCAGCTTGGCCATGCCCCCCCCTTCCTCACTGCTGACTCATGCTTTTATATTTATATTAGAATCAACCACCCAATTTACCCTTAAATTTCATATTGGCTGAGATGTTAAATATTAAAATTTTATGAATTAAAATTATGTGTATTTTATAAATTTAAATCTCCAACAAGCTCAGCCACAATAAAATCATTAAATGGCATGGGTTTTTAATACTATGGCTGAAAACTTATTAACAGTATAATCTACCGGTCTGATTTACAGTTCACATCCCATTTGTTGACATAATCCTTTCAAGCAGCTTATTTTTATATCAAAGTTCATATTCACTTAACTGTAAATAAACTAATGAGTACCCTATTAAGATACTAGAAAAATTGCTATTCATAAAATATTTATTTATTAACTACCACCCAATAAACTTCAGTGCCATAATCATGCTATAAGTCCTACAAATCCATACTGTACCTCTATATGACACCCTAGTCTCTGCAACTTGCCTTCCAAATAAAACTAATTGCTTGCAATTCCTAGACTGTTACAATATATTCACATTTATATTCATTTTCAACAGCCTTACTTGTCTGTTCCCCCCACCCCATGATTCAATGGAGGGACTCACTCAATCTCAGAAAATGTTTAATCACATGGGTCTGAGTTATGATGTTCTTTACAATGAGCACTAACTGGGGTAAACATAGAAACACAGAATCTGACAGCAGATAAGGACCGCTTGGCCCACCTAGTCTGCCTATTTTCCCTACCTACTGTAACACTGTAGACCCTACTTGATTTCCGGCTTAGTCCTCCCTTTCCTAATGGTTACGGTTCCCTTATGCCCATCCTATGTGTTCTTGAATCCCGCTACAGTTTTTGCCCCCACCACCTCCACTGGAAGGCTGCTCTAGGCATCCACCACTGTGTCTGTGAAGTACTTCCTTATGTTTCCCAACAGTCTTCCCCCTCCAGCTTCATAGCATGCCCCTTGTTCTTGAGCATCTTTTTTTTTCTGAAAAATACTTCCCTGTAGTACCTTATTCATACCAGTGAGGTATTTGAAAGCCTATATCATATTTCCCCTTTGCCTCCTTTCCTCCAAGGTGTACATATTGAGGTCCTTTAGTCTAGAGGGTCTCTGGTGCAGACCCTGTACCATTTTAGTTGCCCTCATCTGGACCACCTCTACTCTATGTCCTTCAGGAGATGTGGTCTCCAGAACTGGACACAGTACTCTAGGTGAGGTCTTACCAATGATATATACAGCGGTATAACCACCTTCCTCTTTCTGCTTGTGATGCCCTTCTCTATGCACCCTAGCATCCCACTGGCTCTCCCTACAGCCTTGTCACACTGTTTGGCCACCTTTAGGTCATAGGATATGATTACCCCAGGTCTCTTTCCTGTTTGGTAGTCGTCAGTACCACTCTCCCCATCTTGTACTCTGCCCCTGGGTTTCTATGCCCTAAGCGCATGATTTTGCACTTCTTCACATTGAAACTTAGTTGCTACATTCTTGACCACTCCTCAAGCTTTCTTAGATCCCTGCTCATTTTTTCCACCACCCCTGGAGTGTCTACCCTATTGCAGATTTTAGTGTCACCTGCAAAAAAGCATGCCTTCCCTTCTATCCCCTCCACAAGGTCACTGATAAAGACATTAAAGGACAACTAAACAGGCTAGTTACAAGAAATGACAAAAGCAAAATCTGAAAATGTAGGGCTGTAGACTAAGCCCTTACCTGTGATTCTCCATAAACTCATTTTACAAGCATTTCCTCATGTTTGAAAAATGTTAAAGTGCAGATTCAAGTGCCCCCCCTAGCAGCCTAAGATGGTTGCAATGTGCTTATGTGATGATGTCACCTGAGCCACAGCGTTCTGGAGCGATCATAGGATCTGTATAAGGACCTAGTAAATATATTACTTTTAATTCCCTCAGACTGCATATATGGGGAAAATCCTTTACTGTGCATGTGTGAAGACAGTTTCACACTACACGTAAAGGATTTATCCATATATGCAGTCGAGAAGTTAAAAATAATATATTTATTGAAGTCTAATTCTAAGATTGCTCTGGCACTGCAGCTCTGGTGACATCATCCATGCATATATGCCATCTTAGGCTGCTACTGAGAAGGACACTTTGAAAGAGTCAGCGATTTGTTTAAATTTTTCAAACACGACAAAATGCTTGTAAAACGAGTTTATGGAGAAAATGAAGTTCAGTAAATCACAGGTAAGGGCTTAGTCTACAGCCCTATATTTTCAGATTTTGCTTTCATCATTTCTTGTAACTAGCCTGTTTAGTTTTCCTTTAAAGAGGACCAGTCCAGTACTGATCCTTGTGGCACCCCACAGGTCATTTTCCCTTCCTCGAAATGAACTACTTTTACCACCACCCTTGGACGCCTGTCCACCAAACAATTCTTTACCCAGTTTACCACTTTTGGACCCACTCCCAGGCTGCCCAGTTTGTTTACTAGTCTCCTATGTGGAACCATGTCGAAGACCTTACTAAAATCTAGGAAGGCCACATCCACCGCTACACCCTAATCTACTTTCATGGTTACCCAGTCAAAGAAATCCATCAAATTTGTTTGACATGGCTTCCCGCAATGAATCCATGCTGCCTTGGATCCTGTAAGCCACTGGTTTCAAGATATTCCACAGACCCTTCCTTCAGCCATGATCCCATTAATTTCCCCACCACTGAAGTCAAGCTGACAGGCCTATAACTGCCAACTTCCTCCCTGCTACCACTTTTGTTAAATGGGACTACATCTTCTCTCCTCCAATCCTCCAGGACCACTCCCATCTCCGGTGAGTGGTTGAACAGGACTGACAGAGGTGCTGCCAGCACCTCTCTGAGCTCCTTCAATATCCTTGGATGTATCCCATCTGGCCTTATTGCCTTGTCCACTTTCAGATTTGTGAGTTCCTTCAGGAATCTCTCCTGGTGGGTACTTTCATCTGATATCAATATGCTTTTATGGTGCACTATCTGTAAATACTGTAAGACAGGATAGATGAATGAATTGGAGGGTAACCCAAAGAAGATTACAATTAGGCAATTCATTACTTGTGCCACCACATTTGTTGTTTATGCTCTGTGGTGTAGCTGTAAAGTACAGTTAAATAAGAACTTACCATAACAGTAGATCTTCAAGAGGATCTCTTGCAGCAGGCCACACCTAGGGAACTACAGCCACTAGGTGCCAGGACCATATGGAAACTTTTCTAGCTAGCAGTCTGCCAGGAGGCTGCCCACTCTGACATCACATGCTGATGTCACCTTATCCTATAAGAGTGGGCTGCCCCTGCACCCTCCTCAGTTCTCCCACTGCAGACCGTAAACAACCAATCTCCTGCTGGGAAACCAAGGAAGAGTCAGTAGTTACTGCCAATGTATAAATAACAGAAAAGCAAAAGGCTCTCGACTAAGGAGGAGGAAAGAAAGACAGACACAGAGAGTCCCACAGTAGTTGTAGTAGTAAAAACTTTATTTTCATACAGGGAACAAATATTTAGGCCAATAGGCCCAGTTTACAAGACTGTCCAGTTTATAACTTGTTGCCTATATATTTAAAATATACAACTATTAAAAGTAGTTTTAATGTACATAACAATGCAGTAACAATCGGACACAGGTCTGGGGGATGAAGGGTGGGACAGCATTGCCTGCTGCAAGAGATCCTCTTGAAAATATACTGTTACAGTAAGTTCTTATGTAAGTGTACCATCTTACTTCGAGGGTATCTCTTGCAGCAGGCCACACTTATGGAATGAGTCCCAAGCAGTTCTGATAGCCACAGAAGCAGTTTGGGTGGTTAGAGACCAACAGCATAAGAAAGTAGGCCCTGAAACACAGCTAGACCAAAACTGGCAGCATGCGAAGAGGCCATATCCAGACAGTAGTGCTTGGTAAAGGTATGGACAGTGCTCCAAGTGGCAGCAGCTTAGATCTCTGCAGCTGAAACATTCCTGAAACAGGCAACAGAAGTGGCCATGCCTCTGGTTGAATGACCACAAACAATGCCAGGAAGATACTTACCATACTTCCTGTAGCAAAAAGTGATACAGTTAGCCAACAATTTTGACAAGCACTGTTTAGAAACAGGAATGCCCTCTTTACCAGGAGTGAAAGAAACAAATGGCTGCAAGGACTTCCTGTAGTCCTTCACACAGTGTGTATAGTAATGCAGAATTCTATGTACATCTAAAGTGTGGAGCAATGCTCCCCCTGGACTGGCACACTCTGGGTAATATACAGGCAGGTGGATGTACTGATTTAAACAAAACTCAGACACCATCTTAGGAAGGAACTTAGGATTCATCCAAAAAGACACCCTGTCTTTGTGGAAAAACAAATAAGGAGGCTCACATGAAAGCCTGAAGTTCAGAAATCCTTCAAGCAGACGTAACAGCGACTAAAAATAATGCTTTCCACAACAGAAAGTGTAGCTTGCATGTCATGATCAGCTCAAAAGTGGCCAAAGTAAGTTTTTCTAACACAAAATTCAAGTCCTAAGGTGGGACTGGATTGTGGATAGGAGGCTTCAAGTGAAGAATGCCTCTCAGAAATGTACAGTACACCTCGAGCAGTGCTACCGTATGGCCGTCAACTGGCATATGGAAGGCTGAAATGGCAGACAGGTGTACTTTAATAGAGGAGTACATCGGACCAGAGTCTGAGAGGCATAGTGAGTACTCCAGAATCTGATTTACTGGATAGTAAAAGGGTCCATTTGATACGAAGCAGTCCACAGAGCAAAGTGTTTCCACTTCATGGAATAAGTGGCCTGGTGGATGGCTTCCTAGCCACCACCAGGACATCCACCACCTTGGAGGACACCCTAAATTGAGCCATGGCTGTGTCTTCAGGAGTCAGGTATGAAGATGCAGATATCTGAGGTCTGGATGGACCGGGGTGCCCCGCTCCTGGGAGAACAAGCCAGTGCACAAAGGCTGGGGCACAGGAGGTTCCACTGTCAACTGCTGCAGTAGAGGGAACCAGATCTGATGAGGTCAGAAGGGGGGATTAAGATCATAGTGGCCCCTTCCATCTGGAGCTTGATCAGGGCCCTCTGAAACAGAGGAAAAGGAAGGAAGGCATAAAGCAACCTCTCTTTCAAAGAGAGGGACAATGCATCTTGCCAGAAAACTCCAGGCCCTGGAGCAAGCAAGCAGAAAAGCAGCAGTTTTGAATTGAATGGGGATGCAAAACAGTCCAATTCCAGATGACCTCACCTGTTGAACAGGCTTTCTATGACTGAGGTTAGCAGTTCCCACTAGCCTGTCCACCAGGACATGTTGGACACCTAGAACATGGATGGCCGATAGTTCTAGACTGTGTTCTAGAGCCCAGTACCAGACTCTCATCACTTCCTGGCAGAGAGGGTACGAGTGAGTACCCCATTTGTTGATGTAGTGAACTACACTGATGTTGTCTGTCTGCACTAGCAGAAGGCCTAGGGACAGTAGAGTCTGGAAGGCCTGCAGGATATATAGGACTGCCCGCTCTCCAGGACATTGACATGGAGAGTAGTAATCTCCATCCTGGACCACGTCCCTTGTGTTTGGTGGGGCCCCACATGAGCCCCCCCAGCCCAATCCTGAAGCATTTGTCTGAGGGGAAGAGATAAGGAAAGGAACCCCTTTCAACAGGTTGCTGGTTTCCATCCACTAAAGTAGAACCTTTTTTGACCAGAGAGGAGACTAGGACCTGCTGTTCCAGATTGCTGGTGTGCTGATCCCACTGGACCCTCAATATCCAATGGGGTCATCTCATGTGCAGTCTGGCTAGAGGCACTGTGACAATGGCTACAGCCATGATGCCCAAGAGCCAGATAAAGGTTCTGGCTGAAACATATCTGCAGTTGTAGGGCAGGTGGGCTTGAGCAATCCGTCCTGTCCTGGAGCAAGAAGGCCATACCCTGAGCTGTATCCAGAACTCCTACTATATACTGAAGGCACTAACAGGGCATCAAGACTCACTTGGGCAGGGTGATTGTGATGCCCAGGTCCTGGAACACTTGGGTCGTACGTTCCAGAGTCTGCAGCAGATGCTCCCTGGATGAGCTCTGAGGAGCCAGTCGCCCAGGTAAGAGAGATGTAGAGCCCCTCTCACATGAGGGCTGCCATCACTACTGCCAAGCACTTGTTGAACACCCAAGAGGCCAAAGATAATACAAATGGCAGGGCCCAGAACTGGTAGAGTGCTCCCTGGAATTTGAACCCGAGGAACGTTCTGTGGGAAGCACACACCTTGATATGCAGGTATGCATCCTGCATGTCGAGGGAACATATCCAATGCCCCGATGCCAAAGGGACAGCAGCCCCTGAAGGGTCACCATCCAGAATTTCTTGTACTGAATAAAGAAGTTTAGCTCTCAAAGGTCCAGGATGGGCCTGAGATCCCCGCTGCATTTGGTGACCATAAAGAAGTGGGAGTAAAACCCACTGCCATGCTGAGTCTCAGGGACTGGTTCTGTTGCCCTTTTGTGAAACAATATGCAAATCTGCTCCCAGAACACTGGACTGTGTCCAGGAGGATAAGAGGACTGAACTGGAGGTTTTTCCAGAGCCCACTCTAGGAGCTTTAAAGTGTGGCTGTATTCAATGAGCTGCAAGACCCAGGCATCTCTGATCTTCCTCCACATGTCCAAGTGCAGGGAGAAACAACCCCCTACGACTGCCTCCTGCCCTTCTGGGGGGGGGGGATCAGGCAAGAAGTAATGCTGAAGCAGAAGCTGTAGCCAGGGCCACACTGCCTCCCCTGGGAGCTTTTCCCGTGGTGGAGGTAGGGGTAGGCAGGGCTGTGGCTGCTCTATGTTCACCCTGAAGCTTGGTGCTGGGCTAGGCCCTATGAATAACCTGATGAAAGGGCACCTGCTGACCACTTGTAGGCTGGGTGTAGTACATAGAGTGAACCATCCGTAACGTACAGCCAGAGGCCTGCAGGTTAGAAAGCATATCCTGCACATCTGCTCTGGGCAAAGCCTGATATCCACAGCCAAGAAAGTCTTTGCAGACAGATACCCGCAGTGGCCGCCCAGGATGAGGCATCAATGGTGTCATAGGCAGAACGTAGAAGGTGCTTGCTGATGTCAACTCCTGATTATATAGATACATAGATGTTGTTGACAGATAAGGGCCTTCAGCCCACCTAGTCTGCCCATGAGCACTAGCAACCATGCTTCTTCAAGCTTTCCTGGAACTAAATTGAATGTTCTGAAGCAACTGCAGTCTCAGGGGTCCTCTGGGAGGGACTTCGCTGCTTCTTTGGCCTGAGCCCACAGTTGTTTCTGATATTGGACCATATGGGCAATATAGTTAAGGACCCTTATGATCAAAGTGGCAGAGGCAAAAGTCCTCTTGCCAATCAGGTCCAACCTCCAGGATTCTTTGTCCAGGGGAAGGGATCTGAGGTGTTTGGGACTCTTGGTATGGCCATTGGGAGCATTAATGACCACAGAATCTGCCTGGGGTTGTTCAGTGCAGAAATGCTTCCCCGTGGGAGCCTGGTATAACTTGTCCACCTTCCTAGGCATGGCAAGGACCAAGCTGGGCCAATGCCAGGCAGCCATGGTGGCATCCTCAAAAGGTTTTATCAAAAGAGGAATGACAAGAGGAGGGGCATCTGGCAGGCTTAGGTAAGTGGACAGATGGTGCTGGATAGGGTCCTGCTCCTCAGTGTCAAACCCCATGGCAGCCTGAAATTGTCTTAGAAAAGAGATAAAAGAAGAGTCATCGGGGGGGAGACGGAGAGATATACTTTGGTGTCTCCTCATCATTGGACCACACCATGGAGGTGGAGTGGGAGGGGGTAATGTCTCCATCTCCAACATCCCCTTCATCCTCATCATCAGGGAGGAGGTGGTCTGGGTGATACTCATCCTCATCCCCTGAGTCCTGAGGGGGGTTAGAGGGCATCTGATCCTGAGGTGCATGCTGCGGCTCCATGGGGGGGGGTCATGGGTGCAGGCACAGTAGGTCCCTATGGCGTTGGACCTAGTGGGGGAGCAAGCCTAGCTTGTGTGAAATCCCACAGTGAATGAAGCATGACCTGAAAATCCAGTGTGACCGGTGTCGGGACACTAACTGTGTCAGCTGAGGAAGAATCAGGGCCATTGTTGGCAGTGGAGCCAGGGAGGGCAGCCAAGCAGTCCGAGGCCTTTGGGGTGTCTTCCTGGCCTGGGTTGTTGTTGGGGAGGTTAAGGATGACTGAGGAACAGTCAACAGCCCAGGGTGATGCTGGAGAAGGCAGTGGCCCTGAGACTGAGAAAATGGCCGAAGCAACAGCCGAGGACAGCATCTGGGGAGTGACCTGAACCCCTGAGAACTCTGAGCCTGTGCCGGTCAAAGTTGAACTGGCAGTGCCTCCTACTGATGACCCAAGGGCTGGAACAGCAAAGGCTGAGATGTTGGTGGGGCACCCAAGCCCAAGGAACTGATGCCCGCCAAGATGAGGTTGGTGGGGGGAGCTGCCAATGGTAGCCCAGTGGGGGAGAGGGCATGCGAGGTAGAGAGGGATGCCGCCACAGAGGAAGATGGACCAGCCATGGCCAAAGCATGATGCAGCAGCCATGAGACAGGGAGGACTGGTCCTTGGAGTGGTCCTTGTCCCAATGTTTGTGCATCCCATCTGATTTGTCCTGGGCCTTTGAGGAGTGCAAACCCAAGGATGGGGCTGAGGAAGCGGAGGAACTCCTGGCCTGTAGCTTCTTCTCTATGTGGGCAATCATTTGCTGAAGCAGGATAATTTCCAAAATCTTCTGTTGGCACCGCCTGGTAGCCTGGTTGAAGCCAAAGCAGATCTCACAGGCCTGGGTGTCATGGCCTGGGCCAAAGCAGGAGACACAAACTTCATGTTTGTCCTTCACTGGGATCTTCTTCCCACATGCACAAGTCCTGAAGAGTTAATCAGAGAAGGAGTTCAGTATGCAAAGTGAAAGAAATCACTTTAAAAGTAAAATGATGCACCGGCCCGGTGGCGCTGAAGGTTGAGGCGCTGGACACCTTACCTCATGCTATGCCGGCGACCCGGGTTCAGGAACAACCTTGGGTCATTGGTGTGCTGGTGTGGGGGGGTGGAACAGGATCAAGCATGCCAA
Source organism: Neoceratodus forsteri (assembly GCA_016271365.2). NCBI lineage: Eukaryota > Metazoa > Chordata > Ceratodontiformes > Ceratodontidae > Neoceratodus > Neoceratodus forsteri. The sequence continues at coordinate 830,651,056 of CM057452.1, forward strand.
TGGGCAGCTCTCCTTTTCCAGGGTGGTGAGTGTGGGTTGGTGCCCCCCAATAATTCCGCTCCCACCAGGTGGAGGTCCGGTGGGTAGTGTGGGCGGAAAAAAAGTTACAGGAGGTGGAAGAGACTGAGCTGGCACCATGGGGTGCATGCATGCCTCCACACGCTCGCATGGCCGTGTGCTGGGGGCCTTGAGGGAGAAAACTTGCAAAATACCTATGTGTCTCCATCACCAGTTGGCGGGAGGAGGCAATGGGGACCAAACAGCTGAATAAAAAAAAAATGTAAATGTTGCCACACTACAGAGAAAAATAGAAAATAGAACATAAGAAATTGTGGTTGACCGAAGCTGGCGGAATCTCCGTGAAGTCTGACATGCAACTGTTGACAGCGGGAAAGGAACTGAGTAGGGTGCGGGGGCCATCCACTCTTACAGGACAGGGTGACATCAGCATGTGACATTGAAGTGGGTGGCCCCCTGATAGACTGCTAGCTAGAAAAGTTTCTGTGTGGTCCTAACACCTGGCGGCTATAGTTCTATAGGTGTGACCTGCTGCAAGAAATACCCTCAAAGTAAGATCTTGGTCTACATAGACAAGACAGTCTGTCCATTAAAACTTAGGATACAAGAACACCATAGAAGCATATTGAGATCAGATGAAAGTAAAGCTGTTACAAAGGACAGTAGATAGATTTTCAAATTATATACTCTAAAACCCCATAGCCTCAACGAAAAGTGGTACCTAAAACCCTTTTTGTTTTTTTTTGGTTTTCCCCCTGTCTCAGCCGTCCCCTCCTTCTCAACGAACCTCCAAGCCCCATCATCCTGGCATATCCCAGGACTTACCTTCTCCCAGTATCCCCCACTGCTTGCCCTCTGTGGCAGGGGGTGGGGAATCCCGCATGACTGGATCCAGATTCAGGAGGCACCAGTGTCACCAGTGTGCAAAGCCTGTGGAGGTCAGTTGTCACCATGTGCAACCAGGATGTTTTTCCCCACATTTTCTCCCTGACACAGAGGAAGGACATGGAATGACACCAATGGTAGTGTCATGCATGCTCCCATACACAGCATGCTGGGCATCTGTCCCGCCTCTGCCCCCATTTTGCAGCATTGGTGTGCCAGTCCCCAGCCTCTGCTAGGGATCAGGCTATCACCAGCCACTGATCCTCTTCCCTCCCCAGAGGAGAGCAGACCTTGGGATGCTTGATCATCCTCTCCCCAGCCAACCTCTGACACCCCGAGGTTGCTTCTGACCCTGGGTCACCAGCGTGGCCACAGGTGAAGCTTAGTTCCTCAGCCCTCTGCACCACTGGGCTGGAAAAATACCTCTTTTGTTGTGAAAGTACAATAAGGATCAAGATTGTGGATGACTTCCCCAAAATAAAGCAGCAGGAATTTTTCTCATGCTTCTAATTTTGATCAGTAAGATGAATATTTGTGGAAAAGCTCAGGGTGTACGGCATAGTTGTAGGGGTGTTCGTATTTGTTATCTTGGGATGAGATAAATATAGAAGCAAATGGATAAAGGATATTAGAGAAATTAATTTAAAGTAAAGTCAGTTCCATAACATGCTTCAGTAATCTCTTAGAAACACCAACGGTAAGCAAATGATAATTATTACTGAAAGATTATGACTGTTCAAGGAGCAAAAGTGTCATAATTTGAATATATAACAGTTCAGAAGTTGTAAGTAATCAGTATTATTATTTGGAAGGCAAGTTGCAGGGACTAGGGTGCAGAGTAGAGGTACAGTATGGATTTGGAGAATATACAGCATGATTATAGTACTGCAATTTTATTAAGTGGTGGTTAATTAAATAAATATTTTATGAATAGTGATTTTTTTTTCTGGGGCAGGATTCACAAAGCTTTGTCTGGGGGCAAACTGGGTTTTGTGAAAAGCTGGTATTCACAAAGCCCAGTTTTCCCCTGCAAACTGGAATCGTGCCTGAGCAAAGTAGTGAAGGGGACCACAATGCAAATGAAGGGAAGGGACCTGCATATCCCTGCAATCCCATTCACAAAGGATTTGCTCCATGCAAGGGCCTTTGTGAAGGTCCTTGCATGGAGCAAATTACCGCTGAAAAAAAAAACTGGCGGTAATCTGCGCAACCCTAGTGGTTGGTGGAGGTACTGCGGCCCCTTCCCGACTCCCTGATCTCCTGGGCTACCACCCATTAAGAAAAATAAGTAGTTTCCACAATGTAGCGGTCCCACCCTGGTCCTCAATCTGCTGTTCTTCCACTGTAAAGTAAACAAAGTAATGTCCATAGTGTAGGGTCCCTCTCCAGTGCCCGATCTCCTGTTCACCCACCCATTATTAAAATAATATAATTTCTTTAGTGTAGGGTCCCTCCCCGGTCCCCAATCTCCTGCTCTCCCACCCGTTATTAAAATAATATAATTTCTGTAGTGTAGAGTCCCTTCCCAGTCCCCAATCGTCCGATTACCCACCCAATAATACAATAATTTCATTTCCATAATGTAATGATCCCACTCTGTTGCCTGATCTCCCACCTGATATTAATAAATCATCTTTATTATCAGGTGGGAGAACAGGAGATTGGGGACCTAGGAGGGGCCTACCCTACAGAAATTATTTTATTTTAATAATGGGTGGGAGAACAGGAGATCGGGGACCAGGGAGGGGACCCTACACTACAGAAATTATTTTATTTTAATAATGGGTGGGAGAACAGGAGATCGGGGATTGGGGAGGGAACATACACTATGGAAATTATTTTATTTTAATAACGGTTGGGAGAACAGGAGATCAGGGACTGGGAGGGACCCTACACTATGGAAATTATTTTATTTTAATAATGGTTGGGAGAACAGGAGATCGGGGACCGTGGAGGGACCCTACACTATGGAAATATCTTTCTTTTTTTTTTTTTTTTTTACCATCGGGTCCATGATCGGGGTGGGGGTGGGCACCACTACACCATGGGGGAATGCAGCTGTGTGGGGCTTGAGCTGGTGGGGGGGCCGTGCACCACCACACTAATGGCATGCAATTGAACCCATAATGGGCATGCTAATGGCCACTAGCACCTTGTATGCCCAATGAGCTAATTTGCATGCCTCCTTTCATAAATAGTACTTTAGCGCCTGAGTGCTATTGGTTGTGGGGCCATTTTCCTGGCTGGTTGTGGGGCAGCACTACTAGGTATTCCACTACTTTTTCTGTGTTAGCGCTGCCCCCACCAGCCCCTATTCATCACTGTGAATAGTTCCATTGCCCACCAGCACAGCCGGGAGGTGCAGCACAAACATTTGCTCCCACTTTGTGCTCCAGTTGTGAATCCTGGCCCCATACCTCTCAACAGATCAGAGGGCTGTGGGTTCAGTTCCCACATATGGCACTTGGGTTAATATCCCAGTACTGACACTGTAGTGCAGCATGAGAGGGGTGCTGCACTTCTGAGGTGCCGTCTTTCAGATGAGATATTAAACCGAGGTCCCATCTGCCTGGATTGGTGGTAGTTCAGGTGGATGTTAAAGATCCCATGGCATTTATCGAAAAGAGTAGGGGAATTTTTTATTATATTCAAAACATTTCTTACAAAATATAAGGCAATCCTTAAACATCCATATATATTTTTAACAATTTTTCAAAATAAAATTAATGTTACACTTATTTCCTTATCCATCTTCTATTTTACCATCCCCCCTTTTTTTTTTTCCAAAGTAAATATCTTCCCCCCCGATCTAATCCAGTAGAAAATCGAAATCCTTCCAATAAGATTTCCATTTCCTTATAGGAATTATATTCCTCTCTATAAACATTAATTTCTTTATATCAGATTCTATTATCATAATCAATGTAAAAGGGGGCAAGAACTGCTGCTGTAGTAATAATCTACAGCGGCTAATCCATAGCCAGTATAAAAGAAATACATGTATTACTTGTAAAGTACTATATCTGTCATTTCGTTGTTCATTAGCAAAACAGCCATAATACAAGCTCACCTTTACTGGTGGGAGTTTTAGGCTATCCTTCCATCTTTCTTTTAGGATGTCCCAAAATTTTTTTACATACCAACAATCATAATATAAATGGTCCATTGTCTCTAATTGAATAATACACTTGTCTCTTGGACAATATCTCTCTTGTAAAGGTTTATGTTTTTGGTTACTGCATACATTGATTTTACCATGTACTCCCAGCCATAAAATATCCCACATCTGTTCGAGTATCTGCGACCATTTGTTAAATAGTGACCTAAACCAGAACTTACTACCTCAGGAAATGACTGAAAGGGAATCTGAGAAAAGGAGCCCATAATAAAATTATACATTCCTCTTCTATTAAGCTTCTTAGCTAATGTCAACTCACATCCCATTTTCTGATATAATCAAATACTGACCTCCAAGTATCTTGACGGAGGCCTCCTTTTATTAAAATGCACAAAACATCTTTCTTCCATTCTCTCAATATACCCTTTAGATGAAGGTTTATTAAGAAAACCCATGCTTGAGAATTATTTCGTACAACAGGAATCAAGTTATTATATAAGAAAATAGTAAAAAAGAAAACAATTGGATTTACCATCCCTAATCCACCCTCTTTTATCCCCAAAAACAGTGTATTTCTTTTAATAGGATTTAAACGACTGCCCCATATACCGCTAAAAAAGCATCTCATCAAAGACGTTTCAAGCATTTTAGGGATATAAAAAATGTTGCTTATAAACAAAAAAATTGGAATAAGGTATGTTTTCACCAAATAAATGCGTTTCTTCTTAGCCAATCTATGTTTATTCCATTGAGTCACTTTTAGATTTGCTTCCTTTAATACCTCTTGCCAATTATCCCAATCACTATTTTGGCCCCCAAAATAAATTCCCAAAATTTTGCATGGTGCTTGCTCTACTTTAAATCTTCCTGCCCAAACAGGATTTTCAGGAAATCCTGGTATCGCCACACATTTAGTTTTTCCTCATTAATTTTTGCTCCTATGGTTTTCCCTACGATCTTAAGTAGTTCATATGCTAATTCTATAGCCTCACTATTGGGCAGCACTAAGCAAATATCATCTGCATAAACGATTAATTTAGGAAAATGAATATTATATTTTACAATGGGTCTAATTAAAGGCGACCTACATATAATTCTCAGCACAGGATCTAAAGCAAACACGTACAGAATTGGGCTGAGTGGGCATCCCTGTCTGACTCCTTTCACCACACTGTGAGGTCTACCTCTCCACCCGTTTTCTAGTGGAATAACCATAGCCAATGCATAACATAGTTGTACCCAATTCACAAATTGAACAGGTATCCCGTAAGCTTTCAGACATTCCCATAGATAATTGTGTGACACTTCGTCAAAGCTTTTGATTGGTCTAGACTAACCAGATATCCTTCTAACCCATTAACTGGGTTTTTACCTGCTGACATAATTTCTTTGATCAGAATTAAAGCATCTGTTAAATGTCTCCCAGGCACTCGCAGAACTGCTGTACATGTATCAAGTTCTAGTTATCAAAGATAATCTATTTCCCAAAAGTTTAGCAAATATCTTGAAATCTATATTTAAAAGAGTTAAAGGTCTCCAATTTTTAATGTCCATTCTATCACCTTTCTTAAAAAGGAAAATAAGTAATCCCTCATACATTTGAGTAGGTAGCAGCATATCTTCCAAAAATGAGTTATATACCACTAATAATTCCTTTGGCATTAACTCCCACAATATTTTATATACTTCTCCCAGTAGCCCATCAGAACCGGGTGAGGTATTTTTCTTTAATGTAGATATCACATTGCTCATTTCTATCTCAGTAAAAGCCGCTACCATTTTAGATTTGAAATCAGACTCTATTTTTGGCAAATTTGCGGCTTCTAATAAATGGGGTATAAAATTAGAAGGGGGTCCCGCCGTCCCAAAAGTGCTTTCCATATATTCGTCTAAAAAATCTATTATTCCCCTATTGTCATAAACCGCAACCCCTTTTTTTTTTTCCACAGCCCCGAAAATAGACGCTTGTTCAATCTAGCTTGACATGCTAAAAAGGGATTCACCTGAGCGGTTTTCCCTTGGGTCCCGAATTTTTGTTCTTGACTTAAGGATTTCATACGATCATACTGGAAAGATGACATCTGCATCTTTATATATTTAATCTCTTTGGATAGATCCTTGCCACTTTCATGTTGAGAGGACAATAGAGATTGCAATGGCCAACGTAACTTCAAATAATTACTGTTTCTCAATCTCGCCATTGCTCTTCCTTTATATTGGAAGTAACCAATCAGGCATCTTTTTAAGGCTCCCCACCAACTTCCTAAATCTTCGAATAAACCCATCGTGGAAATTTGATCTTTTATTATCATACTTATATCAGAGATTACTGATATTTCTTTTAAACACAGAACATTAAGCTTCCAAAATCCTGGCCCTTGTTCCCTATTCTGGAGGTACTCACCTTAATTCAATTAATATATGATCCAAGTTTCCACTGGAATGTAAATTAGTCCATCTATCTGTAACCTCTCGGCACAAATATAAAGTCTATCCAAGATGTTAATTTCCTTTAAAGAAAGTAGATTTACTTAAATTTTGCCCATTCTTATGTGCATCTTTTAGCACTGCCTGATCCAGAATAGAGGATAAACAAGATTTATCACAATACACTTCCCTGTTTCTTTTTCCGTTCAAAATTAATGTTAAAATCTCCTCTAAAATTAACAACCCTTTTTGTACAGAAATACGATTCGTATTTTGTATAACAAATCGATTCTCTGAGACTTCACCTGCGGTCCATACACTGAAATTATACGACAGGAGGTATCTTTTATCCTCTCATCTATCATTAAAGCTCTACCAGGCTCAATTTCAACAGTTCGAAGTAAACTTACTTCGAAAGTGTTAAAGCATACCCCCACACCACTGCACAAATCTTCACCTAAAGACCAAAACGACACACCCCACATCCACTGATTTCTAGCTTCAGCTATTTCTAACACAGTATACAATCGAGTATCCTGTAAAAGATACACGTCGTATTTTAATTCCGAAAGTATCCCAAAAGTTGTCAAACGCTTTACATACGATCTAATACTATTAACATTTAGAGATGTTATAGTTAAAGGAAAAGAAGATTTAGGGAGGGGGTTTAAATGATTTATTACTAGACCTGGTCACACGCTTAACCACCTCTAGTGTTTTTTGCTTACCAGGGCACCCCATGCAGGTTTTAGAGGATTCTGCACTAAATTCATTAGGGTTCTGATTTAAAACTGGAGAACTTTCTTCCATTTGTTCTCCCCAACTTGCAAAAATAGAATATCTATTAGATAGAGGCAAAGGGGAGTTCGGGGAATCCCTGATAGAAACACTTTCTACCAATGCTTCTCTTTCTTGATAACCCTCTTTCTCTTTTACACTTAAAGAAACATCCTGATCATTGCTCAACTGCCTCGTAGACCGGACGGGGGATACATGAGGGGTAACAAAAGGGGTAGACAGATCTTCGCTGCCTAGACCCACACTCGAGGTTAAAGGAAATTCTTGTGGCATAGAATTACCTGATCCCTCAGACCTTGATCTTGAGCTAGGTCTTCTTCCATTTCTGGGGCCTCCCCCTCTTCCCCTTCCCCTACATTCCTCTCCTACCCTTGTTCCTGATTCAATGTTCTCAGATTCTGTTTGAGAACTACGAGCTTGTGCTAACAAATGTTCTTGGTCTGAGGTCTCATTAGTCTCAGCATGTTTCCGTGCACAGTCTGCAAATACATGATCTGTTTCATTACATAAACTGCATAAAGGAGGACTTGTACATTCTGATATTTGGTGCCCCAACATCCCACAGTGAAAACACCGGACCTGCTTACAAGCTGTATTTAAATGGGATAACGAACCACATTTGAAACAACTTTTAGGTTGACCTGCATAAAATATAATACCCCTATCCCTTCCCAAATAGAAAGAGCTGGGCAAACGTTGTATGCCCTCGGCATCATGAATCAGTCTGACACGGAAAGTCCATCCTCCTGTCCAAAAACCATTAATATCCAAAATTGGGTGAGGTTTGTCCTGCACATAGCATTTTTCTCTAACCAAAACATAATGTCAGATATATTCACCTTCATTTCGGAATAATATTGTCACTGTTTTAACTGTAGGTTTAGTTATTGGGATAGCTTGAAAGTTTTCCATTTTCGTTATTCTGTAAATTATAATAAAGCCTCAAAACTTATCTAAGGACATTTCAGTACGAAAACTGACATCATAATAGCGATCTCCTGGTGGATGAATTAGTGCATACACTTCGCTTGGTGAAAATAACATAGAGTCTATTAATAAACTTTTGCCCACCCAAACACGGTCTGGGGCTATTGATAACTGCCCAATGTATCTCAGTCTTACTAGGAATCTGCGTTTTGCCGACTCCACAGGTTTTCTAAAAAGGCCAGCAAAAGTTTTCGCCGGTTCCTCTCCTGTATTTAAAACACTTACTGACTCGTTGTTTTCTTTCTCTCTTATTGTTTGTAAAGATCCTTCTGTAGGTACAGGCTCTGTTGTGCGCTGAAGTATAGAAGGAACCTCTATCTCTGGGTGCAGAAGGTTGTTTGTCAAACATGTCTCCTGTCCATCCATGGCGTCTTGCGTTTCTGAAAAAACAATAGCCTCAGCTTGGGATCACGCATCCTCATTTTTGTCTAATTGGGACTCTGAAATTTGAAGAGTTTTCCCAGTTTGTTCTTTATTTTTTTGACCTAAAGGTAATGAATTACTAGTTCCAGGAATCGGAATTAAAGGGTCCAGGACCCACTTGTTTCCATCCCATTCCCAGCCCGCTTTTACTAATGCTTCTCCAGGGGACCAAGGTTCTAATGGACTCGTAGTTTTAGATTTCTGTACCTGAACCTAAATTTTCCTTGTAGCGGGATTCGAACTCCCTCCATCTTCCATTTGTTGTTCAAAACGCTTGCCTCCTTCATAATTCGGGCTTACAGGGGAGCGTTTCCTCTTGTTCCTTTCCACTTGAGTTTCTGCTGGCAAGTTTGGTAATCTTTTCAGCCATCAAAATTAAGTCCAAAAGATGTTGTTTTTCTTTTTAGCTCCTCGGCTAAAACCATTTAAATCCTCTTCTTCTACATCCATATTATTTCCATCAGATATTATCGTTTCCTCACATACCTGGCTTATTGCAGTCTCCTGGCTTCGAACCTCTTTGTTCGCTACAGGTGCATCTTCCAAACAGGTTGGAGTTGCGTACTCACAACCTTCCTCTTTGAGCTCCTCCGACTGACTGGGCTCCTCCATCTCCTCGGACAGACAGCACCACCCTCGAAAAGAGTAGGGGAATTTCCCCGGTGTCCTGGCCAAATTTCCCTCATTCACTAAAAATACCACCAACAGCTTAATCTGGTTCAAGGTCAGTTGGCATTCATCAGTATCCCCCTCCCCCGGGTCATGCCTGAAAATAGGCAGGATTTGTCTAGTGCACTTACCCGGTCAACAAAAGCTAAATAAATAAATAAATAAAACTGTCCCTGATTTTGCCTCAAAATTTTCCTCTGTTCCTCGTAAAATTTGTGTTTTTATAACAGAACAGTGGTGATTAAAAGCACAAAATAATGTCAAACATTAAAGTTACAGATTTTGTTTTCTTCAGAAAATGCATCTTAACACAAATCCTTTCATTCTATCAGCTTTCTGAGTGAATAGCAAACATTTTTAAGATATGTCCCTCATTTGGGGTCTTTGTTCCTGATTTTTTTAAGCCTTGTCCCTGATTCATGAGGCAAGAGGTTGAGAGGTATGCCTGGCCCTGGTGTCTTATAGGGTACTCATTAGTTTACGCACAGTTTAAGTGTATATGAATTTTGATGCAAAAATAAGCTGCTTGAAAGGAGAGCCATAAAAATCAGACCGGTGGATTACATTGTTAATAAGTTTTCAGACCCAGTATTAAAAACCCATACCATTTAAAGATGTTATTGTTGCTGAGTGTGTTGGAGATTTAAATTTATAAAATACAACTTTAATTAATAAAACTGATGTTTAAGTATACAATGGCAATTATAATTCTAGTGATCTGATTGGTCAGACTGCCCTAGAGACAATGATGTTATCTGAAAATAACATCACTGTATCTAGGGCAGGTAGAAAAATGGAAATTATGTACCTACCGTAATTCTTGATCATCTTGGACGAAGTCTCCACCATTCATTCACACTAATGGGAGTTTGCCAGGGGCTCTAGGACCCAGCAGGAGCTAATTTTTTCAAGAGGGCCGGTGCCTGAGATGGAGCAGCGAGGAGGGGCACTGGGAGCCCTGGCTCATGAGACAATGACTATCTCGGCGCCGACCCTCCAACTGCCTCAGTACCTTTTTTTCCGAGGAGGTGCAGTGTAACTTGACCTAGAAGGAGAAACCTAAAAATTGGACATAAGATAGTCCGAATGACCCACGTAAGAAGGGTCAACAATAAAGTCTTCACAGCTCAGCCATTGAGGGAGTGAAGACCAAAAACAGAGAGTGAGCTCGGGGGGATGGTGAGTGGGCGTGTGAATAAGTGGTGGAGACTTCGTCCAAGAAGATCAAGAATTACGGTAGGTACATAATTTCCATATCTTCCTGGACATAAAGTCTCCACCACTCATTCACACTAATGGGAGAATACCGAGCTAAATAATCCCCCGAGATGGGTGGCAGGAGATAAAAAGCTCACATACTTAGGACAGAAGTCCGTTAAGAATGGTCCTGCCAAATGATAGATATCATCTGGCATGGACATCCAAGGTGTAGTGCTTAACGGAAGTTTGCACGGAGCTCCAAGTGGCCGCATTGCAAATATCTGTGATGGGCACGTTGTGGATTTCTGCCAGAGATGCCGCGTCTGCTCTGGTGGAGTGAGCGTACACTCTGCCTTCCAGCCTGTCCTGTGCCATAGAATAGCAGTGGCAAAGGCAAGCCACCAGCCATGCTGAGAAATATCTGATAGCGACAGGTTGGCCCAGCCAGGTCTCGCTGAAGGAAACAAATAGTTGTTGAGCCTTGTGAATTTCTTTTGTTCTATCTAGATAGAACTGCAAAGCTCTCTTAACATCCAGTGAACGAGGGGTACGCTCCCCTTCATTCTGGAAGTTTGCAAAGTAGGTAGGAAGGACAAAAGGTTGGTTTAGATGGAATTCTGAGACAACCTTAGGGAGAAACTTAGGATGAGTCCTAAGAACTACTTTGTCCTTATGTAATACAGTGTATGGGTGTCTGTGACCAGTGCATGTATTTTGAAAACTCTACGGGCCAAAGTAATGGCCAACAGGAAGGCCATTTCCAAGTAAGGAACTTCAGGTCACAAGTAGCTAGAGGCTCAAAAGGTTTACGAGTGAGCATGTCTAGCACAAGATTAATGTTCCAAGCTGCAACTGAATGTCTGATAGGAGGTCTAGTATGCAGAATACCCCTAAGAAAACTCTTAGCAACAGGCAACTGAGCCAGTGACATGGAAAGTACTGGCTCATGATATGCCGAAATGGCACAAAGATGAACTTTGACTGTGGAGTACTGCAGACCTGTATTCGAGAGGTCTAAAAGATACTCCAAGACTTTACTCGGTGGGCAGGAAAAAGGGTTCCAAGAGGATTTTGTACACCAGAAAGAGAAACACTTCCTTTTGGCTGTGTAGGTTTTTCTAGTGGCCGGCTTACGTGTAGCCAAAAGAATATCTGAAACTCTACGAGAAACATTGAACCTATTCACCTCTATCTCTTCAGGAGCCAAGCGTGAAGGTGAAGTGACCCTAGGTTTGGCTGGACCAAGGGACCCTGGTTCAGGAGGCTTGTCTGAAGGGGAAGCATCTTCAAAGGGGTTTCCGATGGACTGTTGAGTAGCAGAAACCATATCTGCCGAGGCCAAAAGGGGGCAATGAGAATCATTCTACTACCCCTTGGACTCCAATTTGAGAAGTACCCTCTGAATTAGGGGAAGAGGAAGAAAGGCATATAGAAAGCGTCTTGTCCAACACAGCCTGAACGCATCCTGACATAAAATGCCAGATCCTGGATTTCTGGAGTAGAAGAGAGGCAGTTTTGCGTTGAGTGGGGACGTGAAAAGGTCTGGAGTTCCCCACTCTTTGAAGAGTGACTGAACGACGGTTAAGTCGAGAGACTACTCATGAGGATTTGTCTCCGTTCTGCTGAGACGGTCTGCCAGTTCATTTTGCACTCCTGGCAGGTAGTTCACCTGAATTAGAGCCTTGTGTTCCAGGCACCACTCCCACACTCTCATCGCTTCCCTGCATAATGAGTAAGAGTGTGCACCGCCCTGTTTGTTGATGTAATACATCACTGCTTTGTTGTCCATTTGAAGGACAGTGTTCTTGTGACAGAGTATGTCCTTCAAGGCTTGGACTGCATAGAGGATGGCTCTCATTTCCAGGATGTTTATGTGAAGTTGGGACTCGTCCTGAGTCCACATACCCTGGGTGTGGAGATCCTGGCAGTGGGCTCCCCAACCCATCAGGGATGCGTCCATGGTAATGGAGATCTGATGAACCAGAGGGCAAAGGGATATCCTTCCAGAAGATGGTCCTCCTGTGACCACCAGGTGAGTGACCTCTTTAGAGGTTCTGTCACCTTGATGAGAAAGAACTGTGGGTGAGTGGTTGGGAACCACAGAGTACTGAGCATCCACTGAGTGGTTCTCATGTGGAGATGAACTAAGGGTACAGTGAACACCGAGGATGCCATGAGGCCCAGCATCCATGGCATCGAAATAGCTCAAACCGAGCTGTGTTCTCTGATGTATCATGCCATCTATAAGATATCGCTCCTTCTGTCCTCTGGAAGAAAAGCCTTCACACAGGAGGTGTCCAGAAGAGTTCTTATGAAGAGGAGCTTCTGGGAGGGCTGCAACTGTGACTTGTTGAGATTTAGCAGGACTCCCATGGACGTGAGGAATTCTGAGGCCATGGCCATGGCCTCCAGAGTCTCTTGCCTGGATGGACTTGATAGGAGCTAGTCGTCCAGATATGGGGGTCACTTGAATTCTGATTTTTCTGAGGTGCGCCACGAGAATTGCACAACACTGTAAAAACTTGAGGTGCCGAGGATAGCCCAAAGTGCAGGGCTCTGAATTGATAGTGTTGGCCCAATACCATGAACCTTAGGTATTTGTGGTGGTTTGGGTGTATGAGAATGTGTTGGTAGGCATCCTGCATGTCCAGGGAGGCTAGCCAATTGTGTCAATGAAGCAAAGGTAGCAGGGTACCTGGTGATATAATTTTGAACTTTTCCTTGTGAAGGAACATGTTTAGCTTTCTGAGATATAGAATGGGGTGCATGCCGCCAGTTTTCTTTGGGACCAGAAAGTAATGGGAGTAGAAACCCGTGTTTCATTGATCTAGCGGAACTACTTCTACTGACCTGCTGTTCAGAAGGCCTTGCACCTCGGAGGCAAGAAGGTCTAACTGTACTGCCGACATCCTGGGCTGTCGTTTGGGAGGATGATCCGGAGGGGTTTCAGAAAGATTGAGAGAGTACACCTCATGGATTATCTGGAGGACCCATTTGTCTGATGTTATAGATTTTCAATGATTGTAGAACTGAGTCAAATGACCTCCCACTGCTGAGGAGGAGTCCCCCTTGGACAGCTGAGGTGGGACCTGGGCCAGAAACTCAGAAGGTGGCACTGGGCACTTTAGGGCCCTTGTGCCTTCTGCTGCACTTTCTTTTGTGGCTGAGGGTTGTGGTTTTTGTTAAAACCTCCTCTGCCTCTGCCCTGAAAGGACTGATGGTTGTGAAACTGATGCTTGTTCGCACCCCCTTGGGAGGGAGCGGGTGCAGGTCTAGCCATCTTAATGGCAGACCTAGTGTTCTGTGTGACCTCCAGAGCTTGCTCCACCTGAGGCCTGAACAGATATGTACCAGCAAAGGGTAAGGCCATGACCTGCTGCTGGGCATCATTCGTGAAGCCAAAAGTATGAAGCCAAGAGTGGCGGTGGGTGGAGATGCCAGCCACCAACACTCGGGAGGCGGTATCATCAGCATCCATTGCAGCTTTAACCTGTTGGTTATTGGATTCAATACCCCTAGTTATGGTGTGAAGTAGCTCTGAACTATCTTCCAATTCAGGCAGAACTTCCACCATTTCTTTGAGGGAATGCCAAAGTACATACTCTTACTGAGAAAAATAACCCTGGTTCCTGGCAATACGCATACCTATGGTTGAGGTAGCAAAGACTCTCCTACCTAAGGTGTCTATCTTGCAAGATTCTTGTTCATTGGTCGGGCTGTAGATCCTTGAGGAAGGACAGCCTTATCATTCTCTGCCAAGACCACAATGGCATCAGCAAAGGCTTGTGAGGCCAAAATGGGGCGATCCTTGGGAGGGGCATACTTCCTATCTATGGACTTGGCCACAGAAGGAATGAGAGCCAGATTCTTCCACATCATCTGTGAGAGGGTCTCAAAAGAGGGCTGTACTGGAGGGGTTAAATCCATAGGGATCTCTGGGACATGAAGATGCTGGAGTCACAAAAGCCTCCCAGGATCGATTTCTGTAGTCTGGAGAGAAAGAGTAGAGTTAGCATTTTTGAGCAGAGACTTAAAGGAAAGGTTTTCAATCACAGGCTCTGCAGAAGGATTGATCCCTGCTCCCAAGGCAGTGTCATCAACATCATCACCCCGACGAAGATTTGGGTCAGGCTCAAAATCATCTCCTGACAGTCCGGGGGGACTATATAGACAGGAAAGGAATGAAAATCAGGAGGAAGAACAGAAGAAGAAAGAATCTGAGTCAAAAAACCCTGAAGACTGGTCGGCGCCGCACCAGGTCTCGGCACCGAGCACAAGGAGGGAGGTGTGCGGCGCAGCAGATGGCGCCGAAAGACCCTGCAGCACTGACAAACCCCATGGCACCATGCACAGCACCGATAGAGGCCGCGGACAGTGCTGAGAGTGTCCCAGAGGTCATAAAACTGTGATTTGAGGTAAAAGAGGGAAAAATGGCAGGAGATAGAGGCATCGGTGTGGACCCCTGCATCGCAGCCATGTGAGGGGAATAAACACTGGAATGCAGAGTCGACGGCACCTAAGAAGGCGGCGCGTGACTATGAAGGCCCATCCACCCTCCCCGTCCCTCCAGAGCTGAATGGCCTGAAGGCCCTAGCGTTGGACTGACCGACTCTGGCAACTGGACCAACCTCCGAGCCCACTACTCCATAAGAGTAGCCCACTGGTGAAACTGTTAATCGGAGGCTCCTCCAATAGGCGGGGAGGAACTCCAGTGTTGAAGAGGTCGGCTACCAGAGACAGAAACCGGCGACTCCAACAGAGATGAAGACTGGTGTCTGGCCCTAATAACCGACAGTCAACGTGCAGACATACCACAGGGTGACCTCGAGTGATGCTTTTTCTTCTTCGACCTATGTGTCGAAGAAGAACTCGAGGCCGAACGGCGCCGAGAATGGGACCATTTCCTTTTATGCTTTCGGGGGGACTTCCCATCCCCCTGAGCACTGGACCATCCGTTTTCAGACCTCCCCTCTCCAGGAAGGGTGGCGGACCAGACCTGGCCCGGCTGATGAACAGCTTTCATATGAAGTCTCCCTACCGTTACCTGACCCGCTCATGGTCGACTCTGTCAATGGAGGGCTGAAGACTTCTGTTGTACAATTTAAAATATACAGTCGGTACTGATTCAAAATAATTCTACAAAACAAACTGAACTATTGCTGCTAGTGAAGTTTAACTCCCAGCAGTCGAGCGACGTCATCACTGAAGCACACTCAATGGCAGGAAAAAAGGATCTGTGGCAGCTGGAGGGTCGACGCCAAGACAGTCATTACCACATGAGCCGGGACTCATGGTGGCACTCCTCGCGGCTCTATCTCAGGCACCATCCCTCTTGAAAAAGTTTGCTCCCGCTGGGTCCTAGCACCTCCGGCGAACTCCCATTAGTGTGAATGAGTGGTGGAGACTTTATGTCCAGGAAGATCTGATCTCATTACATCCCAGCAAGTAAACAGGAGTCAATGCCCACTGCCCACTAAAAATGAACCAAAAATAGCCCCATCCACTTTCTGTCTGCCCACCATGTCAATGCAAGTAAACACACATGGAAAAAAAAAGTAAATTGAAGCCACTGTGGTCAGCTTCTCACTCCCCTCAGTTCATAGTGCAATTGTAATAGTGCATGGGCATGTCACACAGCCGCACTCACTTCCCAACTGACGGCCACGCTGAAACACATAAACGTATTTCTTTTTTTAAAGTAAATACTGTGGATTTGCTTTCAGAGCCATAACTCCAACAGCTTTATCAGACAGGAGCATTAGAATAAATACTGGTAATTTGTTTTCAGAGTGGTAACTCGAACAGCATTATCAGACAAGAGCAGAGACTTCAAGCAAGCAGCATTTGAAAAGTTGACCATGCGATGGTCAGCTTCACATAAGGCTCACTCAGGAGAGTGACTTACAAGCAGCGCAGTGGGGATTTGAAATGTGAGGTTACTGGGCAAAACAGAGATACAGGGATCAAAACAGAGCTTACTGAGACAGCCACAGAAGAATGGTAGGGGGTAAGCTGGCTCGGTGGTGCTGAGGGTTGAGGCACTGAACCCCACACCTTGTGCCATGCCCATGGCCAGGGTTCGTGAATAAACTTGGGTTGTTTGGGGGTCAGCAGGGGTGAGGAAGGACTGAGCATCCATAGGCAGCTCTCCTTCCTTGGGGAGGGTGGGCAGTGCTGCGCACTGCAGACTGACACCCAACGGTGGCTGGATTTTGCCACAGGTGTACTGCCAGAATGGGATGGGGCCCACATCCAGGGCATGAGGCTGCCTCACCAGAGGCTTTCACTCACTTTCATTCACTGATTGCATGTTCGTGGGCCCCTGGAAAAAACAATGAAAATAGAGCTGACAGGCTCCAGGACAGTCCGGCTGTGCCCATGCTGGTCCCCCAGAATCTGGACGCTGACTTATAAGGGGGAAGGGGAAGTCAACACTCCTCTTGCCAGCCCTGTCACGGGGGGGGGGCCCGTGAAGGATCTCCCAGGGGAACCAAGTGTGGGAACACAGGACTGGAGAGGTGAGCCCCCCCATCCCTAAGGGAGGAGTCAGAGCCAAATATACTTCAATAGTATTTTAATCCAGTAACATCCCTTGAGGAAGACCTTGAGTGGTCGAAGCACTGGGGCTTTTACAGCATCCTTCCATACTGGACTAAAACACTGTTGAAGCATATTTGGCTTTGGTGTCTGTTCCTACAAGAGCAACTTCTCCGGAGGTAAGTATGGGGTGACGGTGTGTGTGTGCAGGGGTGGGTGCCGGTTGGGGGGGTGTCGCGGACTAGGGACCGTTTTCTTTTTTCAGGTAAATCGGACTTAGCGAGATGGTTTGTTGGGTACACTGGGGTGGGCTCACAGTGTGCCACACAAGGGGGGTGTGGGGGGAGGAACATGCCAACACGGTTGGCTTTGAGTGAGCAGTGGCACACTGGGCTGCGTTCCCAGTGTGCCACACAATGTGGGGAGTGGGGGACATGCTGACACAGGGATTGCACCCACAATGTCGGCTTTGTTTGGGGATTGTGTACCACCACCATGTTTATTGAAATATTTCACCAGGAAAGGCACATACAGGAGGCGTGTCATCTCTGCCACTGCATGACGAGCTTGTCTCTGATTGCAGTGGCAGATTTCTTTCAAGTTGGTGGCACTTTACATAATTTTTGCATCAGCACTAGCATGCTGGCTAATTGAGGAATGAGGGACGCACCTACTAAAGTGAGCCCTGCATTCGCCAACACTGACACAACTCTCACTTGGCTACTACCGCAAGATGTTGCTTGCGCACGCACAAGACAACATAAAAAAGGATGGATGGGAAGCCTGTAGCAGTAGAGCCACCTGCTGGACAAAACAAGAAGTATGGACTCCTTTTTGAATAAGTGTATCTGCCCTATGAAAAAGAAGTTTAAAAAAGTATTTTAAACATATTTTTCCCTATTTTTTAATAAGGAAGCCACTGTATAATAGCAATAAGGCATGATAGGGTGTGTGTTATTGTGTAATAACATCACTTCTTGAGTGTTGAATGCATTTGGCCTGCAGTCTCATGCTTCAACCACCCGAGGCATGACGTTTTTACACAATAACAACACACACCCTGTCATGCCTTATTGCTTAAACAGGGTTTTAAATAGTATCGCATAGCACTTTGCAGTGTGAACTGGCTGTGCCTGCGATCCATTTTTATGTTTGCTTGCACGCATGTGCAAGAAACATAGTGCCATCATCCGAGTTTTCAGAGGTGTGGCACCCTGTGTTCCAATTCAGTCAGTGTGTTTGCAGGCACGGCCACGGTTTGCCAATGAATGCTGCAGCTGTCTATGACAGCAGTTGAAAATGCAGTGCCCTACAGCTGAAAGGGAGAGAGCCGCTTCAGTGAGCAGCGATAAGATATCGCATGCTCATTACGTGATGCAGAGAACCTAGAAGCAGCTGCGGACTGGAGCTCCTGCCTAAGACCCTCTGCTAATGCTATTTTCACAAGTTTTGGTCAGCTTACAAAGATAATTTTTGGTTACTATAGTCTCCAATTGACTTCCAACCTTCCGTGGTTACTATCTGCTTCGGCCCACATCATAATCTACAACAGCACGGCGATGGATACCGAAATGAAACAGGCCGGCATCAAGCATACTCCACTGGCCACACCGGAAAAAAATCCCCCCAAAAAATCTCGATCTCAAAATTCAGGGAATGTCAGCAAAGCTTTGGCTCCAAGCTTTCCAGTGATCCCTCTCACTGAGGAAATTTTTTTTCCAGGAACTTCTGCCATTTCAGGAGACTCTAACAGATATATCTACAGAACTTAAAACCATCAGGGGAGACCTTAACAGCCTAATGGCCAGGATGGGAGCCTCGGAGGCTAGGTCCTTGTCCTTGGAAAGATAGAAAGAGAAAATCGACCCTGATATTGTGCATCTCCGCCAACAAATACACAAACTTCAACTCAAAACTGAAGATCTGGAGGGGAGAAGCCAGAGAAATAATGTTCTGATCATCGGGCTACCTGAAGGAGAGGAAGGAACCGACACCATAGCCTTTCTACAACGGTTCCTACTTAAAATCGTGGGTCCATCACCTCTTAATCCACACTACCGCATTGAGAGAACTCATCGTTGTCTCCGACCACGACCTCAAAGCGGTGCTCCCCCTCGACCGATCATTATCAAATTTCTCAGCTTCCTGGAGAAACAACACATTATTGCCAAATATAAGGAGTTACAATCGGTAACCTGGGGAAGTTCTACAATCAGGATCGCTCAAGACCTTCCTTTTGAGATCCAACAGAAACGGTCAGCATTTCACCCAATTGTCAGCAAGATGACTGCCGCTGGAATCCGCTGCAAAATGCTGTACACTGCCAAGCTGCAAATCAGTATAGATGGTACATCGCATTCCTATGATTCTCCAGACCAGGCCTCAGTGGATCTCACAAGCAAACTTCCTAACCTCTTCAAAGCTGGGTGACTGCACTAAAGACTAAACTCTGATGCTCACTTTTCTGTTGGGACATTTCTCCCTAATATTGTACTTTTTAGAACATTATGATTTACCTGTTGCTGGAGGGGATTGGTCCTGGATGAGTTGGTAGGCCAGGGTGGGGTGCTGAGGGCTTAATAGCCCCGGGTAGGCCCAAATCTTTTATGCGGCACATTAGGCTGCTCCTGGGTTAAGAGGGAGGAAACTTTAGGTAGGGATATGCTTTCCAGGATGTGTTTTCAGGGTTGGACGTTTTTTGGTTCTACCACTTAGTGCCCCCCTACTGGTTTCCTTTCCCTATAGTTTTTTCTTTCAGACTTCATTAGGTGTTTATAGATCGGGAGACGCTCTACACACTACATGAGAGGGTATTTTCATTTTCTTTTATTTAAATGCCCAATTGATTTTCAACCTGAGAAACTCATGAGAGAGGTTAAGAGGAACAGCTCTAGGGGGTAAGTAGTTGAGTTAATTTTACTCTCTGCTGTTCCATGAATTCATTCGACCGGAGGTTGGATTAAAGGAACTCCTAGTAGGTCAGGAAGTTAAATTCTGAAATTTTTCTTTATGCAATAAGTCCTGATTATGTTTTTCCCCTGCTTCCATATTAGTCCTTTACCGTTTTTAAAAGTTAAAACATAAGAGACTTACTCTCTCCATTCACCACGGTTAGCGGGAGGGGGGGTGACGCTCCAGTCTGATGCAGGCTCAGGGAGAACTGCATTTTGTATCAGATAAGAGGGGAAAAGACACATTTCCTGTAAGCATTACAGGAGTAGATGACAAAATACACTTGTCTGGTTATGCTTTGCTTTTAAAATTCGGGTCACAGAACCGAGCTGCAAGTCAAAGGGTGTACTCTTGTTTACAGAGAACTGCGTCCCAAGGGGAAAAGTCTCCCAAGCCTTCTGCAAAAGTTCTAGATCTCTTAGTATATATTAGGGGACTTTCTGTATATAGTTATTTGAGGTTGGGGGTGTTTATGGGGAGGGGAGGGTGTTATGTACAAATGTTTACCCTGTGGTACATAATCAGTGTTGTTCATGACTTCCTATTAGGTATATTTTGAACAGTGTTCAAAGAATATAAGGTATATATTATCTGGGGTAAATGTGAGTTTGTTATGGATCTGTTTATTGTTATTAGGGGAGGTGTAAAGGGGTTAGGTAGAGTGTGCCTTTCAAGAGTTATTCTTCGATCAGTGTTCTACTTAGATATTACTTTTGCAATGCTGGTGTATGATATAATGGAAAATGAATAACAATCTTATTAAAATTGCAACATGGAATGTCCGTGGAATTAGAGACATAACAAAAAGATTCCAAGTATTTAAAAACTGTGATTTACTAAATTTAGATATTGTTCTGCTCCAAGAAACCCATTTGTTTAACCATGAGGCCAATTGGCTTCGCCAACAAAGCTTTCCCAAGTATTTGTAGCTGGCAGATCCTTGTCAAGTTGGGGAGTTGCTATCCTCATCAAAAGACATATCACATTCCAAGAAGAAATGAGCATCATAGATCCAGATGGTAGGTTCATATTAGTGAAAGGTATCCTCAATAAGGCATCTCCTTTGGCTTCTACTAGTGGCCCTAGCACAAGCGGGTGACATCGAGCTGAACCCTGGACCACCATGTCTAACCACCCCCTCTGTGGCGGGCTGGTTGGCTATCAAAGGGCTAAAAATAGCTCATCTTAATATTCGTAGCCTCTTGCCTAATTTGATGGAACTTCACGTTTGGGTCACACATCACAGCCCTGACATCCTTGGCATAACAGAAACTTGGCTCAAACCTGCTACACCAAATTCTGTGTGTGCCCTCCCTGGTGATGATCTCATTAGGCTTGATCGTCCTGGTAAAAACAGGGGGGGTGGCAACTTGGTCTATTACAGGAGCCACCTCAACCTATCGGTTTTACCCGAACAACAGCCAGTGCAGGCCTCCTGTGAAATACTGCACACGGTACTGCTGCTTGGGAAGACCAAAAAGATACATGTAATATTTTCCTACAATCCTCCCAAGGGGGGCCTAGAGGGACTGTCCGTCCTCCTCGACACTGTGGGCGCTGTGACCCGGCATAATGAACTAATCATCCTAAGTGATCTTAACCTAAACTGGCATAGTAGTAATACCAAAGCATTTGAGCCTCTGCTTGCTGGTCTCTCCCTGTCGCAGCTTATCAAGGATCCTACCAGGTGCTCACCCAGTGGTGGGGTGAGCTCTCTTCTGGACTGGATCCTGACAAACAGACCAGAAAGGATCAGTTCATTGGGCATCCTTCCAGACTCAATCTCTGACCACTTCCCAGTGTACTGTGTGTGGAAGATCCCATCCCTGAAAATTCCGCACAAAATCATTCAGGTCAGAGACTATTCCAGGTTTGATCTTGGCTCCTTTCATGATGATATCCAACACACAGACTGGTAAGTAGTATGGAATGCCCAGGACTCCCCATCTGCTGTCAGTCACTTCTTCATCTCTCTTAGGGCCCTGCAGGATAAGCATGCCCCCCTCATCAGATGGAGGGTGAGGGGATCAGCCACCAAATGGTTACATGGTAGCCTCCTTGCCCTCCTGAAGCTCAGAGATAAGTGCTGGGCAAAATTCAAGGCCACGGCGGATCAGGCTGTTCTTCAGAAGTACAGGAAACTCAGAAATGAGCACAAGAAGAGTATAAGGGCTGCTAAAAGTGAGTTCTGCAAGACTGCTCTGCTGAACTCAGTCAGGGACCCCAGGAGGTTCTGGAGAAACATTAAAAACATAGTTAGTGGTTCCCAGAGTGCTGAGACCTCTGATATGACTATTGATGGTGCCAGCTGCAACAACTCGGTGGCCTTCGCAAATACCTTTAACCTGCATTTTTCTGACCTGTCTGCTTTCATCTTGTCATTTCCCCCTGGTGGAGGTGATAATGGTGTACAGGTCCCAGAGCCATCACCACCCCGTCTGCCCTTTCATTTCAGGGCTGTGATGGTGCAAGAGGTGCAGAGACTTCTCTCAGGCCTCCCCCCTTCTCGAGTGCTGGCCATGATGGGTTGGAACGGAAGCTTCTCAGCCTTGGTGCCCCTTGGCCTGTCCCACTGGTGGCACACATCTTCAATTTGTCCCTGTCATCTGGTGTTATTCCAGACATATGGAAGGTAGCCAGAGTGGTACCGATCCTTAAACAGGGAAACCCCAAACTAATAGAGAACTACCGCCCGATATCCATTCTATCAGCGGTCAGCAAACTTCTTGAGAAAGTTGTGGCAGGGCAACTCTCGGAGTACTTGCAATCACATGACCTATTGTCATCCGTGCAGCATGGCTTCAGGAAAGGGCACAGCACATCCTCTGCCCTTGTCACTGTCTCATCATGGATCAGGGTAGCTATGGACCAAGGCAAACTATCGGGGGCTATCTTTATAGACCTCTCCAAGGCCTTTGATCTGGTTGATCATGCCATGCTCACCACTCAGCTTAGATCACTTGGTCTATCTTCTGCTGTGCTCAGCTGGTTCTCCAACTATTTATACGGCAGAACGCAACTGGTCAAATATGGCAAGGAGTTCTCAGTCACTATTCCTGTAACCATGGGTGTCCCCCAAGGCTCTGTTCTGAAGCCCCTGCTATTCTCCATCTTTGTAAATAATCTCCCTGTAGCCGCTGTTCACTGTAAGCTAATCCTCTATGCTGATGACCTGGTCATCTTTGCACACTCCCCGGAGATGGGGGTCATCAATCGCCATCTGAGTGAGGACCTGGGGAATATTCAGTCATGGATCTCGACCCACAAGCTGGGCCTTAATCTCAAAAAAACCCAGGCCATGCTCTTTGGGTCTCAGGCCAAGATCAAGGCCTCCCCTGTGCCGTTCTGTGTCCCAGGTACTGACGGTGTTCCAATCCCTGTCACTGACAACTTCAAATACCTGGGGGTGACGCTGGACCCACAGCTTGACCTTGGCCACCATATCCAGAATACATGCAAGAATGTCAACTGCAAACTGGGTCTGGCCTACAGAGCTAAAAGCAACCTTATTCCGGCGGCACGTGTTGCTCTTGCCAGAGGTGTGCTCCTCCTGTTGCTCTGTTATGGGCTCCTTTTGTTTTCCCGCTCCACCAAAACCCATCTCTCTAGGTGGTCTACTGCCTACAACAATGTCTGCCACTTTGTTCTGGCTGCCCTCCGTCTCACCCACCATTGTGACCTCTACAGCAAGCTAAACTGGCTCTCCCCTTCAAATCACATTGACTTTGTTCTAGGGTGCTTCACAGGAAAGGTCCTTGGCACTGGCACCCCTCCGGGGCTGGCAAAATTCCTTGTCCCAGCTGCCTCCTCATCCTATCTTCTCAGGTCTCAGGGGTCTGCCATGCTTAAGGTACCCACCACCCGGACTCAAATGGGAGGTAGGGATGTTGCCGCGTGTGCTCCTAGACTGTGGAACGCTTTCCCTGCACAGATCCGCGCTGCCCCCTCGCAGGGCTGCCTTGGCTCCTCACTATGGAACCACCTCAAACTCGCCTTGGCCTGTGGGTGCCCAAAACTCCCATGATCTAACATTGCACTCCTCTCTCCTGGTCATATTTCCTGGACAAAAGAGGTGTATGCTGTATATAGTGCTGTAGCTGCTGCAACGCAACTGTGCCTTCTGTACTGCTCTTAGTGGCAACATGTCTTACTCTGTTGTGTACTTACTGAACAAAACTATGCCTCATGATGACTTGTAAATTGTCTTAATCTGTATTATGTTGCCCCTCTCATGACTTGTAAACTGTTCTTAATCTGTACCATGTCATCCTATGTATCTAAATCTGTAATTCCTGTACTCTCCCGGGTCGTACCTGAAAATAGGCAACTTCTTGTCTAGTGTACTTACCTGGTTAACAAAAGCTAAATAATAAATAATAATACTAAAGTAGCATTGGGCTTGGTATACGGTCTGGTGGGCGGTGACCCCAACTTTCTCATGGTTTTATCCCATAAACTTGCAGACTGGCTGCCTACTCCATTGCTACTTGGTGGCGATTGAAATATTCCCCCATCCCAGGATCTGGACAGAACCTTCCTGCCACTAAAACCTCTATCTGTCTCTCAAAAAGGCACTAGCAGAATTTAAAGACCATCTAGGATTATGTGATCCTTGGCATCTGCTCCACCCTTCCCAGCAGAGTTTTTCTTTCTATTCCTCAGTGCACCAATCTTGGTCTCGATTAGACTATGTCCTTGTCAGTCTTTCCTTGCTGTCTGGTTTGCAGTGGGCAGATACTGAACCTGTAATCGTCTCTGACCACTCAGTGGCATGGGCCTTGATCTCTCCTACTCCAGACCTACAGCAGGACTCGACATGGAGGCTGAACACTCAACTTCTTAAAGACAAACAAAAAATCTCCCATATTAAAAAATTATTCCCCAACTTCATAGCTTCTAATACCGGCTCCACATCAAAAGAAGATATATTTTGGTGTACACTAAAGTGTTGTCTTCGTGGAAATTTATCAAGATAGCATCCAGACGGAAAAAGCAAAGAGAAGCTAAAGTGATTTCACTGTCAACAAAGATTAGGGAAATTGAAAACTCCCTATCTTCTTCTTCTTCACCTAATTCCATGGAGAACCTTTTATCGTTAAGGAATGAATACGCTGATTTGCTAAGGGAGAAAGCAGAGTATGCCAAATTAAAATCTAAAACTAAATATATTGATCAAGGCAAAAAGGCGGGTAGGTTATTAGCTCTGCGTTTGCGTAAACTAGAAAGCTCGAGACTAAGCCCTGCCATACAGTCCCAGAATGGCTCCACTAGAACATCTCCTTGGGTTATAGCTCAGGTTTTTGAAACCTTTTACAGTGAATTATATGGTAATCCACCTTCTGCAATTCCATCTGCCAACATAGTTCACTATTTGGAAGAGCTTGACCTTCCCAGTCTTCCAGAACACCACCAGGCCTTTTTGTCATCCCCTATTACTCTGCAAGAAGTAGAAGAAGCAATTAAGGGGCTCGCGTCAGACAAATCTCCGGAACCGGATGGTTTCCCTTCCAACTTCTATAAAGTTTTTAGGAAAGAACTCTCTCCTCTTCTACTCAAATTATATGAGTATATGTTTCAGACCAACTCTTTAGACCCTATGTTATTAGAAGCTACAATAATATTACCTCTCAAACCAGATAAACCGCCTACAGACCCCTCAAGTTATCGTCCAATTTCCCTTTTAAATTGTGATATCAAAATCTTAACCAAAATCTTATCCCTGTGGATTAAAAAGATTTGGTCTCAGTTACTGAGTCCTGAACAAGTAGGCTTTGTACAGGGCCATTCATCAGCTGATCATCTTAGAACTCTTGCCCACATTTTCCATACAGCCCAATCATCACAGACGGCCTATGGCCTTAATTTCATTGGATGCCGAAAAGGCCTTCGATAGAGTGAGTTGGGAGTTTTTATGGTTAACACTCAGTAAAATGGGATTCCCTACCTCTTTCATTAGAAAAATTCAATCGGTTTACATGTCCCCTAACGCTAAAATTTACTGCAATGGAGTTTTTTCTTCTCGATTCCCTTTATATGCAGGAACCAGACAAGGCTGCCCCCTATCTCCCTTTTTGTTTAACCTGTACTTGGAACCTCTCCTTCTTCATATCAAACATTCTCCTCTAATTCGGGGTATATCGATACTTTAGCAAACCTTAACTCTCAGTTTATGCTGATGACATACTCCTTCATTTGGAAAGCCCAGCCACTTTGCTAGTACATGTTTTGGATATAATTATGCCATATGGTCTCCTTTCCAATTACAAATTGAATTAATCTAAAACCAACATTTTCCCTCTAAATAATTTTATCTACAGTACAGACTTTACTCAATTTGGAATGAAATGGTCCCCACAGTCGATTAAGTATTTAGGTATTCACCTCACTAAAGATCAAGATTTACCCAAAAAATTGAATCTTGAAAATGTAATCATTAATATCCAGCAGGACCTCCAACGATGGGTAAACCTCCTATCTCCTTATGGGGCCATATTAGCAGTATCAAAATAAATGTTCTGCCCCGTCTGTTTTATCCCTTAAATCTGTTGAATATATGGTTACCAATTTCCCTCTTCCACTGTATTCACTCAATTATTTCTTGCTTTATCTGGCATGATAAACATCCTAGACATTCCTACATTAAGCTCAGTCTTCCCAAAGAAAGAGACGGTCTTCGCCTTCCTAACTTTCTTTTGTATTATTAGGCAAGTCACCTGGTCAAAGCGGGTAGATGGCTCTCCACCAGGAATGAGGAATATATACATCCTTGGCTTCTCCTTGAAAGGCACCTGCTAGGGACCTATAATCTCAATTCAACTACTATTTTCCATATCACCAAAGTGGCATTACCCGTCTCATTACAAAATTTGGCGGTCGGAATTACTTGTAAAGTTCTGGGCCAGTGTTGGTCCTATTTCAAGTTGTCTCCTAAAACGGATCTAGATCAACTCCTTCTCTATAACCCTAACATTACAATAGGGGGTGCTCAGATTTCCTCAGATTGGCTTTCACAGCTTCAAGGCATGGCGATACGCAATCTATTCTCAAATGACACTCTTCTTTCTTCTCCAGAAATTATGACCAGACTTAGGATTCCTCAAAAACATATATTCAAAATCTTCCAGCTGAGACATGTCATTTGCTCCCTTGTTGGCACAACTCCCACAGAATCTCGGTTTAAGCTCTTTCTGGAACAGTTGCTAGTTTATTCTAACAAATCTCATGGAGTCTCTTTGATGTACTCCTACCTTCTGGATCTCAAATTTCCAGATGCTCTTCCTGGTTCTGCAGTCTGGTCCTCCCTCCTACCAGATATTACCTTTACATGGGAACAGATCTGGAAGGATCTTCATAAATTTCATACTCAAGACAGACTCCGGATAACTCAGTATCATATTATTAATAATATGTATTATACACCAGTCTGTTTAGCTAAATTGGGTAGGCTACCAAGCCCTATCTGTACTAGATGCAACAAGGATGAAGAGAACTTAATACACGTATTCTGGCAGTGTAATAGAGTATCCTCTCTATGGCAGGCAAATAGTGAAGAGGCTTGTTGCTTAAGCACTGGATGGATCAGTTAATTCTTTCATATAGTGAATGGCTGAATGATATTTCATCATTCTTTCAAACTGAAAGATTGTTGGCTAGTTCCTATAATAATATGAAGGCATTTAACAGAAAATGGGGCAAATTATATTCTCTCTATTTACATTAATTTCCAGGCTTTACATGTCTCTACTCAACACGCTCAAAGAAGATGATATTTTAGGTGATGTGATACCATTGTAATAAGTTTCACTTTTACTTGGCACACCCTGGGGCAGAGGGAGTAAGCGGTAGGGGGGTTTTGGTGGGGGGGAAGAGGTTATTGGAGGGTTTATAATTTGTTTTAGTTATCTGTATTTAGATTTGGATGGACATTTTGATGATATGTGTGCTGGTATGATGTATGTAAATAATAAAAAAATTTTAAATTAAAAAAAAAAAGATATCGCGTGCTCATGCTCCCCCCCAAAAAAAAAAACACACGCCCATTTCCTAGTAACCGCGTGCTTCTTCTTGTCTCTTAATTCTCTAAAAATTCTGCTAAGGCAGTCTTCCAACCCGATGCAGTGCATACAACACAGTTGGATGAAAACATAACTGAAAAACACAGCATTGCATATTGCAGTACTACTACCACACTGAAAATCATGCCACCAGTTTCGACAAAATATACAACATAAAGCCCACCACCACTAAATAAATCACAAACATCTTTGCAGGATATTTTCTGATGATGCGTGTTGAGGCTTAACACACAGCGCCAGGCTCAGGCGTCCCGACCACCATGCTAACCATCATTCCACTGATGTAGTGTATCATTTGTGTGTGTGCACGGTATATATAACTGTGAAGATCCAAAAAGCAGCATTAACAAAAATGCATGCTTTACTCGCCTGTTCTCCAAAATCAATGGCTATATTCGTGATCCCCAGAGGAACCAAGAAGCGGATTAGGGGCCAGTAGTGAGTGAGGGCTGGGAATCACACCATGATAGTACAATACTGATTACGTTAAAAAATTCACCCTGTAACACATCCACTGTCGGCGGCTCTGCAAGAATGAAAAACACAACTGTCAATGAACTCAGTATTTTCTAGCAGGGTTCCAAAGGCTCAGGTCCATCCCTGCCCTCCTACACAACAGTGATCTGCAGGCAAAAAGAGGAGGGACACCAGAAATTTCTGCTAACAGCCTTTCCATTGTCACTGGGGGGGGGGACAAAAATGAAATCAGAGGTGGAAAACACTATGACCTGGCCTCAGCGTCCTCCTACTCTGTGTTTTGCTCACTTGATGGCCAGGGTAAAGGGGGAAACAGCTGACCGAGGTTGCTGTCAAATGTTCTGCAGCTGCAATCGGCAGACACATGGTGCGTGGCTCAATGCAGCGGCTGGGGCAGCGAGAGACAGGGGAAGCGTTCATGTGGGGGATGAACAGCGCCAGCTCACTCTGCCCCCCTGAACATTATGTCACACCTGCACTTGCACAGCTTTGGACAGGGTGGGCAACGGAAACTATAGAATCCCAGTATTGTGCCTCTCACCTGTTCCACATTATGAGAGTCAGGACATCTGACAGTCACCTCCCGGCTTCCTCCCTTTTATTTCCCCTCGAGATGACAAATGTTTTTGGTGCAATATTACCCACCGCTCAGTGCTGGGACACTAGCATCAAAGTCCGGGGTGCTGGGCTCAGTTCCCAGTAGATCACAATATTATTTCTTTATCACTAGAATTTTTATTACCCCACCCCCCCAGAATTCCTCTTTCCCACATGAAAAAGGTGCTGCCCTGCTTTCACAGTGAAGGTACTGTGAATTCAGATTTTAAAGGGGAACTGGGGAAGAGTTACTTTTTGGGACTTTCTAGATTGGAGACTCTGGTCCCATTAAACTCATCCAGATTGACAACTTTTTATGTTTGCTTGCACGCATGTGCAAGAAACATAGTGCCATCATCCAAGTTTTCAGAAGTGTGGCACCCTGTCTTCCAACTCAGTCAGTGTGTTTGCAGGCGCTGCCACAGTTCGCCAATGAATGCTGCAGCTGTCTATGACAACAGTTGAAAATGCAGTGCTGTACAGTTCAAAGGGAGAGCTATGCTTCAGTGAGCAGCAATTAAGATATCGCGTGCTCATGTGCTACTCCCACACACACACACACACATGCATGCATATTGTGTGCTCATGCTCCCCCCTCACGCATACACTGTATGGCCGATGGGCATGCCCAATCCCCCGTCAGTTCCACTATTTCCCCCCCAAGAGACTACCGGGTGCCACGCTGGGAGCCCACCCCAGCTTGGCAACAGTCCACTATGTCCAACAGGGGTGCCCAATCCCCGTCAGCTCCACTGCCCCCAAACAGCCTTCCAGCTGCCATGCTGAGAGCCCACCCCAGCGTGGCACAAGTCCCGCATCGTCTAGAAACAAAAAACCTGAAAGAAACCTTCCCTTGCTGACTGTCCTGACCCCCTCCCCACCCGCCCCACCCTCTGCGCACTCTGCTCCCCCACACCCTCACCTCACCTCATACTTACTCCCAGAGTCTGGTACGACGTATCTTCGGTGAACCAGGAACACTTCTGCACTCTTCAAAGCTGACCGCGAACTGAGGAAATGCTGGTAATCGGTATAATGGGATAAATAGGGTTTTTTCAACTTTGATGCATATCTCAGGCATTTGGGGGAATTTTTTCACCAACTTTTCAACATGGGGTTTTTGGGACCCTACCTCATGAATTCTGTCACTGTCATTTTGTTAATCGGGCCCGAAAGCTGATTTCGCAGTCACTGCACGGAACCACTTTTCAGGACTGAGTTACAAAACAACAGTGTCACAGTTCATGAGGTAGGCCCCCAAAAACCCTATGTTGAAAATTTGGTGAAAGAATTCCTAAAAATGACTGTTTTACGAGAATGCGTTGTGCTGTTCCTACGCACGCTCGTAAGGTTCGAGAATTTTCAATACATTCACTCCAGATTTTCAACATTGCCATTTTACCACACCTCCTTATGAGCAGTACAGCTGTCATTTCTCACATCTCACCCAAAATGTGTTTCCGTGCATGTAGCACACAATGGCGCAGTCGGTGTGCGAAATCAATGTTCGGACAGATTAAGAAAATTACAGTGACACTGTTCATGAGCAGAGGTGTTAAAATGGCTATGTTAAAAAATTTGGTGAAAAAAGTCCATAAAATGACTGTGTTATGAAGGACCATTGCACAGTTTCCACACACCCTCATAAGTTCATGGATTTCTAATATTTTCAGTCCAGATTTTCACCACTGGCATTTTTCCATGCTTCTTTATGAACAGTATAGCTGTCATTTTTCACACCATGGCCAAAATGTGTTTTCGCACTTCCAGCGCAGAAATGCATGGTTGCTGTGGGAAATCACTGTTCTGGACAGATTAAGAAAATCACAGTGACACTGTTCATGAGTGGAGGTTCCAAAATCCCTGTGTTGACAATCTGCTGTAAAAAATCCACAAACTAATTACATTACGGGTGTGCATTGCATAGTTTCTACACATGCTCGTGACTTCACCAGTTTTTTAATATTTTCACTGCAGATTTTCAACATTGCCATCTTTTGCACCTCCCCATGAACAGTACAGCTGTCATTTTTCACATCCTGTTTGAAATGTGTTTTCACACCTGTGGTGCCAAATGGCATAGTCGCTGAGTGAAATCAGCTTTCAGCTAACAAACTGATATTGCCACTATTTATAAGGTGGGGGGGCACAAAAAACCCATGTTGAAAATCTGGAGTGAAAATGCCAACAAACGCCTGAGGCATTAGGGTTTCCGTCCATGACACCCCACCCTGTAGAGATTGACGGGCATCAGGGGTGTGACTTGGGATTTTCGCCTGCAATGCTCATACCATTCCACACCCTGCAGCCAGTGAGAGGCATCAAGGTGTGCCTTGGACTCTTTGGCCCCAAACTTCACCCCATTCTCCTATACAGGACCCATCTCACTGTATTTCCTGATGGAATGGGGTGAGCATAAGGGCCAAAGACCCCAAGGCACACTGTGACACTTGTCAGTGTCCTCAGGATAGGGTGTGGTGAAATGGCATGGCCGTTATGCCTGATGACCCAAAGGCACACCCCAATGCCTGTCAGTCTCTGCGGGGCGGTGGTGGGGTTGGCTTCAGTTCAGTACTTCACTGCCATTCCTATTATGCAGCTCTCTAACTCCTACACTACCAATGCCAATGCCAGCAAGCAAACATTCAGCATTGACAAATGCTTGTTACTTTTGCATCACAAAAAAAAATGCAATTCATTCTGTGACCCTCCACCGCCCATCTCAGCCCCACCACCCTCCCCACCCATGTCCCCACAGACACTCGCCCACAAGTAATTCACTTTCTAGTCAGCAGAGTGCAACTGATAGTATCCTAACAGTCTCACTGCTGTGGCCCCAAATGCCGGCATTCGTTCCCAGTGGTGCTTTTCAATATCGCAAGACACTACTGGGAGCAACTGCCAACATTTGAGGCTGTGGTAGTGAGACTGATAGGATACTATCGGCACCACTCTGCTGACTAAAAAGTGAATTACTTGTAGGTGAGTGTCTGTGCGGACATGGGTGGGGAAGGACAAGTAAGCTGGAGCATAAAGGATGGAGACTGACCATGGGTAGTAGAGAACAGTAAGGGTAGTAATGTGTGAGGAAACACAAGGGGTGAAGGGCACTTTGTGGAGAGAAGCTAAGCAACAGCCTTGGACCTGACCAGTATGGAAAGTGATGTGTGCTAATGCCAGGATCATGGGAAATGAAACCTGCAGGGTTGTGGGGCTGAAATGGGGGGGGGGGGTATTCTGGCATACGTGAAGCTGTAACAGTGCAAATGGCCTTGTTTAGCTAAAGAAGGCACTCGTCTTTGTGTGTGTGTGTGTGTGTGTGTGTGTGTGTGTGTGTTTATCTCCTTCCATAATTATTCTTTGGCAAACTTCAAAAGAGTGACTGGAGATGTATTTTTTATACAACAGCTTAGGTATTCTGCATATAGTCAAACGTCTCTGGCAGGGAATAGTTTCTGTTCTTGCTAGTTTGCTGCAACTAAATCCTAATAAAGCTGATTTGTTTGGGAAGTCTGCCTTCCCCTGTGTCATCGAAGCACAGGTCAGGAAGCATAGGAAAACCAGGAGCGGTTGTAGAGTTCACCAAAAACATTTATTTACACTAGCAGTAACCTCAAAACCTTGCTGAGACCCTTGTTCTTGCTACACCCTCCTACAACCTGCCATCCAGTGGCTCCCATGCCCTCCTGATTCCTAAAACCCACACACGAATGGGTGACCGAGCCTTCGCTGCGTATGCGCCCAGGGTTTGGAACTCTCTTCCAACTAGCACTCGCTCCTCTCCCTCGCACCAGAGCTTTAAAGCCTCCCTCTGGGGTTTTCTCAAAACGGCTGCCACCTGTCTCTGCACTAGACAAACCTTCTCAGCCTGAGATGCCCCAACTAACTGAGATGCTACCTAAACATTACAACTTGGGCAGAGCACAACTGTGCTCATACTCCTCCTGTTCTCACAGCATATATAAATATGGACCATTTAGGCCCACCCAACAAAACAGGGTGAGCACTATAACTGTGCACTCCTTTCTCTCACACTGGGCCCACTCTATCCAACTGTGACTCCTCCTTATTCTAACTGCTAGCCTTACAACTTGCTGCCTGGGCGATGAATTCACACTGCACTTCTTCCTACTGACTGCAATGTTTAATACTGTATTGTAATACCTGTTTTTGGTATTGCTGTCTTACAATGTCCCTGTGTTCTGGTCACTTTATATTAACTCTTCACTACTATTTGCCTGATGAAATCTGATGCTTGTAAAGTCCTGTTCTGCTAATTCTATGTAATGTAATCCTCCACTTGTATTTGCCTGATGTTCATGTATGTACCTTGTAATGTACCTTGTAATCTCCCGGGTCGCACCTGAAAATAGGCACTTGGCTGTCTAATGTGCTTACCTGGCTAACAAAAGCATATAAATAAATAAATAAACTTGTTCAGTATAACTATTTACAAAGGCCAAATAAACAGAAAAAAGTCTATCTGAGCTTTTCTTCAATCTCTGTGTCCAATTCTTCTCTCTCTCTCTCTCTCTCTCTCTAACAGTTGCAACTCAGCTCTCTTATAAGTCCTTCCAACCCCCATTGTGACAAGCTGGCCTATGGTATATGGAAAGGCAACACGCTGTGTTTCAGGTTCACAGAACAAAATGCACTTTTATTGCTTCAAATGTGAGTTGTTACTCCAGAAAATCATAATCAGTCAGTTTAGCTTCTCCCAGCCTGGTCAGGTAACATAACGGTTAACATAAAACAGTTCTTTCAGGCTGACTTGACAAAGGAATCTTTGCACCACCTATGTGGGCCAGCAGTTTGTTGAAGATACAGTCTTAAATGAAGCACAAACAGTTTCCCCTTTAGCCTATCTTCAGGCAGTTCTCAGCAGTGTATTCTGCTCAGTGTTATTGGCCCAGCTGGCTAAACTAGTCCTTTCCCTCAGGATCCTCTGCCCCAGGCATGGTCTGGATGGTTCTCAGGAGCAGGCTTCAGCTGTTTTTCCCCAAAGACTCTCTCTATGATGTAAACATTCTCTTGGGTTTTTAGCTCTGGTTTCTCTCTCACAAGGCAGAAGTTTCCAGTTTCTCTCTCCCTTGCTGAATTCCTCTGCCTTTTTGCAGTCTCTCTCTAATTGGCCACACCTGTGGAGGCATCCCCCCATCTTTACCTGTTGCAGTCTCTACATTTCTTCAGTCTCATCCAAGGGGTTAACCCCTTGTTCCCCGGTGTTGTGTTTACCCTGTCACACCCATTCTTAACCATCCTGTTCTTGTATGTTTCAGGCAGGTGCAAGGCAGGAACACAGTGTCCCTGAGCTGAGGCCCCTTTTCCACAGCTCTTGCAAAAGGCTTAAAAATTGCACTAAGGTAACCTCTTGCGCTTTCAATAGCTTTTTGCAATCATCTCAAACCACCATTATATACATTTCAAAAATTAACACTACATATTTTCTAAACAAAGGGATCCCAATATTAGTTACACTTCCACAAAATGATATGCATATATTTTTATATCAGCAGATATGCAAGGGAGGAAAAGACAGACAGCAAAGGAAGGTTGAGAGACAGTGAGAGGCAAAGAATTGCGAGACTGTCAGGGTGATCAAATGCTAGGTCTCACAGGAAAATCTGGTTGCGCAACCAGACAGAATAGGAGAGAACAGAACAGATCCCTGCATTTAAACACTTTCTCCATAACAACTGGGACAGGGTCCTATTCCACCCTTTCACATACACCCCCCTCCTTAAGAGGGAACCTGTTTTATTAAACAGGTTTCCAAAACTTTTTATTAATTCTCTACTGACATTTGCTGCTTTCAGAAATTAAGCACATGTGCATTATCCATTTTTCTATAACAGTACAGCAAACAGAAAAGTTCAAACCCACACATTTACTTTTCAACCTTCAGAACCCTCAATTCTTGATCCATATCTTGACAGAAAATCAACATCGTTGTTCTCTTTACCAGATTTGTGCATCACTGTGAATTAAAATGGCTGTAGTGCCATGTACCACCTTGTGATTCTGGAATTTTTATCTTTCATTTGGTTAAGCCAACAGAGAGGATTGTGATCTGCTGTAAGTACAAAGTCTGTTCCTAGCAAATAAAACTTAAGGGACTCCATGGCCCACTTTGCTGCTAAACATTCCTTTTCAATTGTGGAGTACCTTTTCTCTCTGTCATGCAACTTCCTACTTATGTACAGAATAGGATGTTCCATCCCATCTATATTTTGACTCAGTACTGCACCTAGGCCTACCTCAGATGCATTTGTTTGTAGCAAAAATGGTTTCTCAAAGTCTGGGCTTCTTAAAACAAGGGCTAAACATAACGCAGCGTTAATGGCTTGAAAAGTTCATCACACTCTGGGGTCCATTTCACATTATTTGGGTACTGTTTTTTCATGAGTTCAGTGAGGGGAGTAGCTAACTCAGCAAAGTTGGGAACAAATCTCCGATAATAACCAGCCAGCCCTAAAAATGACCTGACATGTGTCTTTGTTTTAGGGACAGGGCTGTTAGCTACAGCTTCTTTTTTAGAAACCTCTGGCTTAACTTCTCCATTTTCCAACACATAGCCCAAATATCTGGTTTCCTGCATGCCTAATGCACATTTGGTAGGATTAATAATCAGACCTGTATTTTTGATAACTTGGATAACTATTCGTAGGTGTTCCAGGTGGCTTTTCCAGTCTGGACTATACACCACGACATCATCCAGGTATCCAGCACAAAAACCAGTGTGAGGTGATAAAATTACATTCATGTACTGCTGGAATGTAGTGGGCTCACTATGTAAACCAAAGGGCATGTTGGTGAACTGATAGAATCCTATAGGGGTGGCAAATGCAGTTTTGCCTCTGAATTCTTTAGCTAAATGTATTTGCCAGTAATCCTTGGTGAGATTGAGGGTACTGATATACTTTGCACTCCCCAGTCTGTCCACCAAATCATTTATTCTGGGCATAGGATAACTGTAAAATTCTGACACTTAATTCAGTTTCCTAAAATCAAGGCAGAGACTAAATTCCCCTTCTTTTTTGTTTACAATTACCATTGGAGATGACCAAGCACTCCTTGACTCCTCTATGATACCCAGTTCTTTCATTTTTGGTATTTCCTTAACCACGTTGGCTCTTAACCACTCTGGTAACCTGTATGTCTTTTGCCTAATAGGACGAGCATCCCTTGTCCCTATAACATGCTCAACCCCTTTTGCTCGGCCTGGTGCTGTGGTAAGAGTACTGTTACATGTCTTTAGCACCTTACGAATGTCTGTGGTTTGTTCGAGGTTAAGGAAACATTCGCCTTTACAGCATCAGCAGTTGCAGTTTGTTCCCGTCTATCATAAGCTACATCAATATCTTCTTTATCAATTTCTGGTAAAACTAGCAAAGCAGCTATTGCCAGTTTTTCAACCCATTTCTTGAGGAGATTAACATGGTATATCTTAGTAGGATTTTTCCTGTCAGGGGTCTCAATCTCATAGTTAATGGTGCCAGTACGTCTAAGCACTCTATAAGGTCCCTTGCCACTTCATTAACAGTTTTTTTTCTGTTGTGGGTAACAGTAGCAGAACCTTTTCACCTGGCTCGAAAATACCCCATGGTCATAATATACCTTCTGCTGGTTTTGGGCCTCTTCCTGATTACTATGGGCAATTTCAACATATTTTGCCAGCTTCTTTCTTAGAGCACACATATAAGAAGTTATAGATTGTTTCAGAATGGGGTTATCTTCCCATGTTTCTTTTATCACATCCAGTGGCCCTCTTGGCTGCCTCCCATACAGCATTTAAAATGCTGAAAACCCTGTTGATGCCTGTGGCACTTCTCTGTAAGCAAAAAGTAGGTAAGTCAAGTACTGGTCCCAATCTTTCCCTTCCCTTTTTACAAACCTTTTTATCCTGCATTTTAGGGTTTGGTTAAAACACTCAACAAGACTGTCTGTCTGAGGGTGATAGGGAGAGGTTCTTATGACAGTGATACCTAGTAGTCTGTACAGCTCCTTAAGTAATGCAGCACCAAAATTACTACCCTAATCAATAATAATTTCTTTAGGTATGCCCTCTCTGCTGAAAATTTTTGCAAGCTCTGCTGCCACTTTTGAAGCTGTGACAGTATGCATTGGAACTGCTTCTGGGTATCGAGTAGCATAGTTGCATACTACCAGGATAAATCTATTACCCTTTTCACTTTTGTCTAAAGAACCAACCACATCCATTGCAATTCTCTCAAAAAGCACATCTATCAAGGGTAGGGGCACCAGGGGCACCACCTTGTCTCTTCTAGTGAACGGGGCTATTTTCTAATACTCAGCACAGGAATTACAATAGATAGCAACACCTTCATGAATTCAAGGCCAGTAAAATCTATACAGCAATCTGGCAAGGGTGCGATCCCTCCCTGAGTGACCAGCCATAAGACTATCAAGTGTAATCTGTAACAGCTCTGTTCTATACTTCTGTGGTATAACCAGCTGTTCTGTCTGTTCATATGTCTGAGGTTTAAACCAAACTCTGCACAATAACCCATTATATTTTTTTTAAACATTGGTCCACCCTGTTTTGGTTTTACCCCCCGCTGCTTAAAATAACCCTGGAGAGAAACATTGTTAGCTTGTTCTGAAAGAAAATCACAATCAGTTATCAATTTAGTTTCAGCATTTTCATATGTTAACCCCTTCTGTCCATCAGTCATTTGTTGCCACAGTTCAGGCATCGTCTTTCTTTCCTGGATTTCCAGATCTTGGAGTTGTGCTCAAACAAGTCCGAATCAAAACACTGAAAGGAAAAGTGTCCGCACCATCTGAAATTTGCTTTGCCTGAGCTCTTGTTACCACTCCTGCTGAAACATCAGGATTTGCTCCCTCTTTGATTAGCTCAGTAAATCCTGGAAAGTAATTTCCAATAATCATGGGTACAGGTAACTTTGGCACTACCCCCACTTTCATTTGGTGTGACACACCCTTAATGGTCAGAGTCACTTGGGTGGTGGAATAATATCAAGTGTCCCCATGGATGCAGATGACACCAATATCTGGTCCTTTTGCACAGTGTTTTCCCAGCACTTCAACATGCACTAGGGTCTGTCTGCTTCCCGAATCAATGAGTCCCTTTACAGTCTTATCCCCCACCTTCACATCTGTTAAGTGCTTGCCCCAATTTGCCAAGGACAAATCTGCTCCAGTGTCACTCTTCTTATGGCATTTTCTTGCAATATGGCCTGGCTTATTACAGTTATAGCAGATAACGTCTTTGGGCACAGATTTGTTACCCCCACTAGAGTTCTTATCAGGCTTGGAGTCATTCAGCCCCAGAACTCACATGTGAGTTGAAATGTTCTGTCCTTAACCTTATTCAAAATGGCCACCTCTGGCTGAGTGATATTCATCTATATAGTATTACTAATTAGAAAAAGAGTGTCTTACCGGTGCTTGGCTGTTACTTCGCTGCTGTGGCATCTGTCTGGCCATTTGGTAGACCTCAGCCAAAGAAACAGCCTTTTCCACACTCTCTGGTTGGTGTTTCTTTACCCAAAGCTGCACATCTGTAGGCAGGATGTTAATGAATTGCTCCATGGCAAATGTGTCGATGATCTGTGAGACTGTTTTGCTCTCTGGTTGGAGCCATTTTATCAGGAGTTCTCCAAGTCAGGTGAAGGCTTCTTGAGATTTTCAACTGAGTTGTACTTCAGGGATCAAAATCTCTGCCTGTAGGTTTCTCCTGAGATGTCATACCTTTTCAGGATTTCACCTTTCACCAGGTCATAGTTTTCTGACTGTGCAGTGTCCATATTGCTGTAGGTAAGTTTGGCTTTCCCTGTCAGGTAGAGTACCAGTCTGATTGTCCATTGCTGTTTTGGCCATTGGCAGGCTGTGGCAACTCTTTCAAAAGTTGTCAGGTATGCCTCTATATCATCAGAGGGACACAATTTTGTAAGTTTAATGGTTATTAATTTGCTTATGTTTTGTTTCTCGTCTGGATCTGTGCCAGAACCTCTGCCTTTGATAGCTTGCAAGGCATCCAGCCATCACTGCTCCTGTCACTGCATCTCTTCTCTCATCTGCTGCTCCTGTCACTGCATCTCTTCTCTCCTCTGTGCTTCTAAATGTTGAATCTCTTCTTCTCTCTGCTTCTCAGTCTTGTTTTGTTGTATAGCCCACTGTGACATAGACAGCCAGTTCTGAGTGCTGTATCATTTTGTTTTTAATATAAACTGTATTACTGAATGTCTCTGCTGAAAATCTGATGCTCTTGGAGTGACCTCACTCACCCCCCCAGATTTCAGCTGAAATATGCAAGCCATGAGAAAAATGCTGACACAGCATGTGTATCACACACACTCAGTTTTTAGATACTATGGGCTGGATATTCAAAAGGGTTGCACCTGCGCAAGTCCAAAATGTGCCATTCTGCCATATTCAGCAGGAGGCAGTTGTGCCGTCCAAGCCATGCTGAGCAACAGTGCAATGCTGATGAAGGCATGCTCAACCAGAGGGGGAGGAACCATGCATAAACTGCACAGCCCGATATTCAGCCGGCTGTGCAGAGTTGTGCAGGTGCAACCCCCTACCTGCGCCTGCACAACTTTGAGCCAAAAAAAAAGGATCAAGTCGAGGGCCACCCACAGGTGAGCTGCCGCATTGCAGGGCACAACACAGCAGCTGCCACCTGTGGGTGGCCCTCCACATGTTCTCTGTGCCCCCCCTGCAGCCCAATCATGAGCATAATAGTAACCCCCCTGTAGCCCAATCATGGGCAGAACACACTCCCCCACTAGCCCGATTGCGGACATACCGTAAATTAACCCCCGGACTGGCCCGATCGCGGGCATAGCGTAAATGAACCCCGACTAGCCCGATCATGGGCAGAATGGATTCACCCCGACTAGCCCGATCATGGGCAGCGGAGTTCAACACCCCAAAGACCAATATCCCTGGTGGTCCAGTGGACTGAAGCCCGATCGTGGGCATAAGAGTCAAACCCACCCCCAAGTCCAATTTCCCTGGTGGTCCAGTGGCCCCACCCAACCCACCCACGGGCCCACCACCCGCTCCCCGTCAGCGGCGGCGGCAGCACCCACCTGCCTGCTGCCCCACACGCCCACCGACTGACAGCTCGGAAAGGAGCTGCACGCTCATTGGTTCAGAGCAAGAACCAATGGGCATGCAACCATACCGCCTGAGGCAGTCCAGATATGTGAATGAATTCATTCATTCACATATCTGGTCTCTTCTATATATGCGCCATTGGCTCTTGCTCTGAACCAATGGACATGCAACCCTATCAAGCTCGTCGGTCAGTGGGCAGCGAGGCGCAGGCGGGTGGGTGCAGCCTGCTGATGGGGAGCGTGGTGGTGGGGCTCCGTGGGTGGTGGGGGGGCCACTGGACCACCAGGGACATTGGACTTTGGGGTTGGGTTTGACTCTTATGCCCACGATCGGGCTTCACAGTCCACTGGACCACCAGGGATATTGGTCTTTGGAGGAGGTTGAACTCCATTCTGCCCACGATCGGGCTAGTCGGGGAGGGTGAACTCTGTTCTGCCCGCGATCGGGTTAGTGGGGGGGTTCATTTACGTTATGCCCATGATTGGGCCAGTGGGGGGGTTCTTTTACATTATGCCCATGATTGGGCCAGTGGGAGGGATTTACATCATGCTCATGATCGGGCTGAAGGGGGCGTTGGTCCCCGATGGCTGCTGTCTGGCAGGGTGAAAGGCGCAAGTCCTCGGGGATTGGCACACCTGCATGCTAATGGCATGCAAATGGGGCCGTAATTAGACGCAAATGGCCCCCTGTGCACCTTGCATAAATTATGGCCCCATTTGCATGACACCTTTTGAATATCGGAAATGTGCGCATGGCGCAATGGAACTTGCGCCACCGCATCTGAATGCTCCACTCTGACCACTTGCGGTGGCGCAAGTTCCACTGCGCCATGCACAGTGGCTGTGGCCGGGGGGCGATATTCAAAGGAGTTGCTCAATAGTGCAACTCCATTGAATATCACCCTGGCCACACCCCTGCACAACTTTTTTGTGCAGCGCAAGGGCTTGCACCACAGAATGGTGCAGTTTGAATATCCAGCCCTATGTGTTACATGGCAGACCAGAAGCTAATTACAGACTTGTTTAAGTTAATTTTGTTAAGAGGCAAATCATAAAAAAGGTTTATGATGTTGAAGAGAAACTCAGGTAATTACACAGGGGTGCAAAGTTGTAAATGCTCCTGTGAAGCCTGTGTGAGGGAGGATGCAGCACGGATCAAAAGAGATGTCATTTGAAACATGAGTCATGCTGAGGATTGCAAAATTGATACTTTGAAAAGACTAATTTTTTTTTTTATTAGATATATTTTTAAAAATAATCTGACAGCCGGCCCAGTGGCGTAGAGGGCTGAGATGCAGGTACCTTACCTCAAACCACGCCGGTGGCCCGGGTTCGGGAATGGACTCGGGTCGCTGGGGGTCGGCGGGGGACGGGAGAGGATTGAGTGTCCCAAGGACTGCTCTCCTCCCCGGGGGTGGGTTAGGACCATGCCTCACTCTGTAGCGGCCCCTGGTGGAGACCGGGGGCACTACAAAGAAGCAGCGCGACAGGGGAAAAAACAGAAAAGTGGAAAAAATGGCGTCCAAGCGACCGGATGATGGCCGCCTGGATCCCCTGCCTCCATGGAACCCCCGATGAACCAAGGGAACCCCGATCTCAGCAGCATCAGGGCTGAGAGCAAGAATGCCTGAATGCAATTTCCCTCCGGAAGGAGGGGACCCGTCCGACGAAGGGTTACGTCGGGCTACCCTAGTTGGTTGCGATCTGGGATCAGGGGGAAGCTGGCATTGGGGAGGGTTCAGAATGGAGCCAACGGGGGTAGTCCTTGGCAGAAGGCCTGAAGGAGAGGCCGGTCGGATGCAGGGGGCGATAAATAAATAATGCAAAAAAAAAATAAATAATAATCTGATAGAGGAGGAGCTAGCTGACCTCACACAAAAAAATGGGTTGGCCAATACAGTTGTTTAAGGAATACTCTGTTTTACTACACAGAGACACATTTTTACCTAGACTCTGGCAAGGATACATCTTTGGAGCACTTTAAACAAGTATTTAGAGACTAAGTACTGAAGTAGGAATTTGCACTGTTTAAACCTTGTTCTTTTAAAAGATTTGTATGTCTTGTGATATAACAGTTCTGTATTTTGGGGTTTGACATATTTTTATCTGTTATAGTAAAATTCTTTTTAGAACTTACTTGGTCTGTCTTTGACTTCTTTTTAGTTGTAAGAAAAGTATATGGTTATTGCAGATACTAAACATAAGCTTGAATGGTGGTACCAAACTGGAAAGAGAAGCGTTTTAAAACCTGAGGTCTTTATTAAAGTTTAAAAAAGGTTCATCTCTGTATACCTGGTTAGATGACTGTAGGCAAAGATATCTGGCCCCCTGAAGACAGATATATCTGAGCCTGTGCATTGGGTATGCTAACAAGAAGTTAACAGTTGAATCCCTCTAGAACTTGAGACCAAAGATTGATCCGAACTCGCAAAACAGACAAGAGGGTTACCTTGTACTGTTCACTGTTCACAAGACTGCGCTCAGAGGTTGTCACTTTGGGATTAGAGGGCCTGACCTGCTGAGTGTGTTTGTGACACCCACCATTTGAAAAAGTCCATCAGGCTTTTAGGTTCTGTCACTCTCTGTTCTTTTTCCATAACTTGTGCTGGCTGTACAATCTCAGCTTGGACTTCTGTTTCTGCTAGTTTGGCTGCCATTCTCCTGGTAACCACTCCTGGACCTGCTGCTGCAGAATCCATACCTTTCTCTATCCTTCCCTGGTACTAGATCCAGTACCCACACACAAAACTCCTGGCTTAGAGTATGCATGGCATAAATCCCACTTCTATAACCATCTGTCATCGAGGCACAGGTCAGAAAGCATAGGAAAACCAGGAGCAGTTGTAGAATTCATCAAAAACATTTATTTACACTAGCAGTAACATAAAAAAATAAACTTGTTCAGTGTAACTATTTACAAAGAAATACAAAATCAAACATGCTCCACAATGCAAAACATCATGGGCTGCATATGCAAATCACCACAGAATATTATGCTGGTTCAACTTTAAGCAGAAATGCATGGTGCCAAAAGGCCTCTCACACAGTTTGCAAAGGGTGCTAAGAGAAGACATAGACACGTGTTTCGTCCTACCAGGACTCATCAGTATGCCTCGTCTGTTTGACACCCCAGTGGAATGAACCAGCTACCCTAAGATGATCTATCTGGTTATGTTGTGGTGAACCCAATTAAAAAAAAAAACTATTTAAATGTGGTTCTTTGTCTTTTATTTACAAAGGCCAAATAAACAGAAAAAATCCATCTGAGCTTTTCTTCAATCTCTGTGTCCATTCTTCTCTCTCTAGCAGTTGTAGCTCAGCTTTCTTATAAGTCCTTTTTACGATCATCTCAAACCACCATTATATATATTTCAAAAATTAACACTATATGTTTTCTAAACAAAGGGATCCCACTATTAGTTACATTTTCACATAATGATCTGCATATATTTTTATATCAGCAGATATGCAAGGGAGGAAAAGATATACAGCAAGGGAAGGTTGAGAGACAGTGAGAGGTAAGGAACTGCAAGACTGTCAAGGTGATCAAATCCTAGGTCTCACAGGAAAATGTGGTTGCGCAACCAGACAGAGAAGATACAGAAAAGGAGAGAATAGAACAGTTTCCTGCATTTAAACACTTTCTCCATAAAAACTGGGACAGGGTCCTCTTCCACCCTGTCACACCCTGACATCACACTTCACTGCAGTAATCTGTCCTCTTAGGGTGTTTGGAGTTCAGTCAGGAGTAGCTGTTTTTTCTTTAACTGGGCTTTTGTGTTACAGCACTGTCTTGTGCCTTTATCAGAACTGTGAACTGTGAATCATCATTCAGTGTGCTAGCATTTGTTTTGGATAAACCGTATAGATCAAGAAGTACAGCAGCTTTTGTTATTGTTGGAAGTTGCAGACTACTGGAAAATATTTATAGAGCCTTACATTTTATCAGAATGTATCAGAAAAGCATAAAGAATCTTAGTTTTATTTTTGAAACTGATTGTGTGTGTTGGGATACCGAAACAGATAAAGCAAAGACAGTGCTAATTTAAATAAAGAATTTTATTCAGGTTTTATA
Source organism: Neoceratodus forsteri (assembly GCA_016271365.2). Lineage (NCBI taxonomy): Eukaryota > Metazoa > Chordata > Ceratodontiformes > Ceratodontidae > Neoceratodus > Neoceratodus forsteri. The sequence continues at coordinate 830,695,402 of CM057452.1, forward strand.
AAAGTAAGTACACATTTTTAGCATTTCTAATTTTGCTAAATCAAATTGAGGCAAGTGCTATGCATTTTCACAACTGATTAGCACTTTCATGTGCAAAACTGCTAATTAAGTTTTACAGGTTATTTAAAGCTCTGGTAAATATCACATATCTCAACCAATATGAAATTTAAGGGCAAACTGAGTGGTTAATTCTAACATATATATATACATATATGAAAGCAATGAAGGCTGGTAACAATGTGAACACTGATTAGCAGGTTTAGATCCCACTATTTCCATATAAAGGCTGGTAGAAAAGGTTTTGTACGTGGCAGAATACACTTCAAGCAGAGAGAAAATGAAAATCAAATAGAAGCCATTTGTATTTAAATGCTTGTTTTAAATTATGTGACGTCGCTTTAAATGTATAGAATTTGGCACACTATTGGTTGACTCCTGTATTTAAACTTGGGGTACCATCCTACCACCATGTCTCCTGAGGAAACTCTAGTGAGCAAAGCATCAAGGTATAGTAGGCTTGGAGGATTGGTATGCCTAACAGGAATGCAGCTGAGCACTTTGATAAAATTATATTTTTGTAATGAAGCTTTGGTATGGTGAGTCTGAGTCCAGTCCTTGAGCGTGAAGAGTGACCAGAGTGCAGAGTTCTTTGCTTTGTGTTGTTGTTACAAGGGTGGGTACCCTTTACTCTGCACCCAAACTTAGAACAGCAGTGCACGTACAATATTTTGTTTTTGTGTCATGGTACAGCTTGCCCTCTGGAGACCTAGAAATGCCACAGCATACACCTTTTTAGCAGCTTGGTCAATCTTCTAAAACTTCTTGTCCACAGACTTGTCCACGTCACCCTGGTGTTCAGATTTGCGAACATCGAATCTGTGACCAACCACTCCTGCTGTGGACTATGTGCCTGCCCACTTTCAGCAACATGGGTGCAGAAGACCCAAACTGCAGTGGAGTGTGCTCCCATTGAGGACTGGATGGAGATACTGACTGGACTACATCCTCCCAGGTGAGGAATAGAAGCATCAGGGTCTGTGAGATCGACTCCTTGACTTCATCTGTCAGCTAGTTGACAGGCTCGAAAACTATCTCAGTGGCTTGCTCAACTGGACTCATAGTTGACTGGCTCAATGGGGGAACCAAATAGCCCTCAATCTACCCAACCTGCCTCCTAGCCAAGGGTTACTTGACAGCTATCCAGTGGTTGGGTGAGTCAAGGGACCAGGAGGACCTGATCCCACAGCTGGCACTTGCTTTTAGCACCACAGTGGGCAGCACTCTCTGCCAAAGCCTGGATGGCCAAACACATCACTTTAAACTTTCCACTGAATATCCCTTCGATGCTGGCCCCAGGAATAGTGCCAAGACTGAGGAGGTACCCACCGTGGAAGCTGCCACTTCCACCTCAAGGGCAGCAACCTGTTCAGCCGATCTGGCCACAACCAAGGTCTTCTTGTGGCCCTTAGGGCAGTCCTTTGAATCTCTCTCCAAAAGCTGACCAGACAAGAGCTGAAGCTTCCTATCCCTGAGGGACTCTGAAAGCATGCTTTTGCAAAGGACGCACCCAGCCATGTCATGTTGCCCACCTAGGCAGTACATGCATGTGTCTGGTCGGTTGATGACAAACATCTTCTGCTGGTACCACATGCAAAATTTTAATCCTGACTTCCTTTGCTCCATTGTTCATTGTTGGGGGAGTCAAAGGAACTGGAGATTTAAAAAAAAGTAGTAGTGAAAACTGAAGATAAAATTTGCATGTGGCACAGTAAACCTAAGCAGGAGCTGCATAGTAGGTGACCTCTTCTTCCAGCAGAAAAAAGGTCTGACATCACAGGGTGGAGTTGGGGGAACATACTGCTAGCGTGGTGGGAGGAGCTTAATTTAAAGACATCTGGCCAATGACATTGTTCCAGTGGAACTGCCAGAGTGTGGATAAATGAACCATATCCATACCCCTAGAAAAATAGGTTATTCATCTATAACCTAGTTCTAGGAGTGGTATGTTGTTCGCATCCACACTCTGGCAGTTCCACTGGAATTATGTCATTGGCCAGATGTCTTTAAGCTAAGCTCCTCCCATCACCCTGGCAGTATATCCCCCATCTCTGCCTCGTGACATCAGACCTTGCACGCTGGAAGCAGGAATCCATGTGCCTCTTGCCAGGGGAGGCTGGGTGGGTTGTGTGGATGTGAACTATATATCACTCCTAGAACTACGGTTACAGAAGAGTAACCTATTTTTCTCAGAGGCATGGATATAGTTCATTGTCCACATTCTGGCAGACTCCTATCAGTTCTCCAGGAGGAGGGGGCAAGGTGCGAACCCCTACTTGGTGAGCAGAGACTGGAGAACCAAGGTCCCAAAACCAGCATGCCAGAGAGAATCCAGGTCAATACGGTAGTGGGAAAAGAAGACAGTATTCACAGTGGAGTGATCTACAGACTTCCAGCACAAGGGAAGGAATTAGACAAGGTACTTGCAAAAGCCATTGGCAAGATGGCAGAAAAGTGGGAGGTGCTGCTGGCGGGGGACGTCAATCTGCCAGATGTAGCTTGGAGCTTCCCAGTAGCAGCTTCTATTAGAAGCATGGATATCTTGGACTCTCTGCATGGGGTGTTCCTCAGGCAACTAGTCAGTGAATCCACTTGTGAGGGGCCAATATTGGACCTGGTATGCACTAACTGGAACAGTGTTGCAGATATCAAGGTGGGAGGCCACTTGGGACCTGTGATCACCGTATGGTGTGGCTCAATATAAGGATGACTGCAGAATCAAACCACCAAGGGCAGTAGTCCTGGACTTCAGAAGGGCAGATTTTATATGAACATACGAAAGAGCCAGCAGAAGGCCATTCGGTCTATTGAATCTGACTGTATTGCAGGGGCCCCCCTCCCCGGTCCCCCCTTCTACCCTATCTGCCCCCCAGTCCCCATGGTTTCCCCTTATGCCTATCCCAGGCCCTCTTAAAGCTGCCCACTGTCTTCACTGAGACCACTTCCTCCAGCAGTGCATTCCAATTGGTCACCACCATCTCCATGAAGAAATGCTTCCTAACATCCCTCCTAAACCTCCCCCCTTCCAGCTTTAGACTGCGTCACCCTGTGGTTCAGCTGCCTCTTATCTTGAAGATACCCACCCTATTTATCCCCTTCAAGTATTTGAAGGTCTCTATCATGTCCCCTCTCTCCCTTCTCTCCTCCAGGGAGTACGTCCTCAAGGCTCCCAACCTCTCCTTGTGAGACATACTCTGCTGACATGCGATCATCTTAGTTGCCCTCCTCTGGATCTTCTCCAGCAAGATGTCCTTCTTAAGATGTGAACACCAATATCTTACTCCATGCTCTAGATGTGGTCTCACCAGTGGCTTGTACAAGGGCAGTAAAACTTCCTTCCACCTATTGCTGATTCCCCTGCCTATACACCCCAGCATCCTGTTTGCATTTGTTGCTGCCTTTTTGCACTGTGAGGAGTGCTTCAGGTCACTAGTAATCAGCACTTCTAGATCCTTTTCCTCCTCCCTTGCTGCTACCTGCCCTCCTCCCACCCTAGGTAGTACTAGGTCCTTGGGTTCCTGGCTCCAACGTGCATAACTTTGCATTTCTTGGTATTCAAGCCAAGTTGCCAGATCCCTGACCATCTCTCAAGTTTTCTGAGGTCCTCATGCAGATCTTGAATCCTTTCTACTGTGTCTACCCTCCCAAACAGTTTGGTGTGTAACCCCCAGGGGGCGCTATCCTAAGGGCTACTACCCCTGCCTGCTCTGACTGTAACAGGGTGAGGGGCCTAGATCCATTGGCGGGTGCCTCCACCCAGAGGTCGGGGTTAGGACAGTCGAGGATGACTTGGTCACAGACCTCTGGGTTGCTGCAGCCCCCCTTTCTTCCCACTAGTGGCCCAAGCAATTCAATCACAGTGTCCTTACCATATACACTTACCCCTAGGCGTGAACCAATCCGCTTGCTCTGGGGACCCCCTGAAAAGTAAGTTGCAGTTACACAATATTTGCTGTACGGTAGTTCACCATTAACACACAAACTAGCCAGTGTACCTTTGCAAAACGATCAATCTGATTTATTTAAGGGGAATCAGGTTAATTAGCTTACCACTACGATATATGAGTATCTCTCTAGGGCTCTGTGCACAGGACTAACCTATTAGTCACTGTCTATGGGTACCCAAGCCCTAAAGGCTAGTTCCTCGATGCAGCTGGTTGTGGCCCTGACACAAACGAGCATTTAATTCCTACGAAGATTAAGAAGAGGCAGCCGGCTCGGATAATGTCACCAGTACAGAACCAGAAAGTCCTGCCCTCACTAAGACCATTTGCCAGGGAGCTACCCTGATTTAGTACTCACAACTCCAGCAGACCGAGCACTCTTGCACCACTCACAGGACCGAGCCTGGACTGCAAGCACTTCTCCACACATTTATATGCAAGGCAGAGGGGTACCATACCAGGCAGCTGCTGTCCTCCTCGATCACCTACCCACCATATACTGGGCCAAATCGATGCAGCTTCACAGTTCCTGACAGACCGAGCGCGATTCAAGCAGATTCTCCAATCCTCTACAGAGTGAGCCTGGTAGGTAGCCGCGCTCCTGCACAGCCTCCTCTGACCACTACCCAGCGGATTTAGTCCAGATATACTGGCGTCTCCAAACACCCAATTCTGCCTTTACATGTGCTTCCCGTGCAAACGCTTAAATGGTTGTAGCCCCAAGCTCCTTCCTTGCTCACAGCCACAACGTCTCTGCCCCTGGGCAGTATGGGACAAGCCTCTCCGTTCAGGCGCCACCCGATCCCATTGGTGGGCTGCTGATGCCAGTCACTAAGTTCGCCCCCCATTGGTGCAAAAAGGCGCCACAGTCCAGAACTCCACTTCCCAGAACCACTAGCTATATCCCCATTGGTCAGCAGGCTCCATCGAGAGTCCTGATTCTGGTTGGTCGCTATTTTCTCCATTTTAGATACCCTCTTGCCCCTATTGGACCCCTTCAGACAGTTCTGGTCCAAAATGGAGGGGCACAGCACACAAAGTCCAGCTGCAAGAAAGGCAGGTTAAACAACTTACATTCCCACGAACACTCTAAAAGGTATTGGGCAAACAATTACATTTCTGTAAAGTGCTCACTCTGCCCCTTCAGTGACGGCAGAAACTGGAGCAATTTGTCAGCAGCTTGAGTGGGACTCGAGCAGGAGAACACACAGTTCCCCTCATAAGCAATGATTGTGTCTGCAAGCAGACAGCGCTTAAAGAGACAGTACGTGGAGGCTCAACAGGCACTCACAGAGCCATTTAAACAGCTTAAGCGCCGAACGCCAACCACCAGGGGGACACTTAGGCAGCTCCTAGACGGCGGTTAGAAACTCTCATTTGTAGGGGGGTTACAGGTGTCATGTGCAAACAGGCAAATTTTGCCCTTAATGCCCTTCCCAATGATGAAGATATTGGACAACACCAGCCCCAGCACCGAGCCCTGCAGGACCAGACTGGTGACTTCCCTGGTGCTGGATAACTCTCCCACTATCACCACCCTCTGTGTCCTGTCCCTCAGCCAGCTTTCTACCCACCTGGTCATTTTCTCCCCAACTCTGAGATCCACCAGTTTTCTGATCAACCTTCCGTGGGGTACAGAGTTGAAGGCCTTGCTGAAGTCTAGGTAAAGGATGTCCACCACATGGCCCCTGTTTACTGCCCTGGTGGCCCAATCAAAGAAGTCAATCAGATTCGTTTGGCATGATCTTCCACCCACAAATCCATGCTGCTTTTCATCCTGGAGAACATTCTCCTCCATATATCTTAACCTCTCTTTAAGTATGGTCTCCATGAGCTTGCACACGATTGAGGTCAGACTGACCAGCCTGTAATTCTCAGGGTCATCCCTGGAACCGCTCTTGTGGAGAAGCACCACATGTGCCATTCTCCAGTCCTGCTGCATCATGCCAGACTCCAGAGAACTATTGAACAGGCCCACCAGCAGCTCCACAAGATCCCCTGCCAGCTTTCTTAGTGCCCTTAGGCATATTGTGTCCAGTCCCGGTGACTTGTCTACCTGTAGTGCTAGTAGCCCTCCCTCACTCACTCTATCTTACTCTATCACCACATCTGTGCCCCCTCCATCCCAATGCCACCAGTCCATCTTTTTCCCTAGTGAAGACGGAGCAGAAGTGTGCATCAGTACCTCCACCTTAGCCCTGTTCTCCTCCACCCATCCATCCCCTTTCCTAAACCTAACTATACCACCTTTCTTGCCCTTTTCTCACTTATATAATGAAAGAATGCCTTCTCCCCGCTCTTGATACCTTCAGCTATTTGGAGTTCCTTATATGCCTTAGCCTCCTGCACTATCTTGCATGCCACCTTGGCCAACTTTAGGTCTTTATAAAGCTGGGTGAATGCCTCAGGGATGATCTGACATAGGAGATGACTCTGGTGGAGGAACACTGGCCGAAGCTAAAAGGGAGCATAGTAAAGGCAACAAACCTCTGCGTCAAACAAGTGAACAAAAGCAAGAGGAAAAAGAGACCGCTATGGTTCTCAAAAGAGGTGGCTGAGATTAAGGCAAAAAGTGTAGCATTCAGAAGCTATAAGGAGACACAGAGGGAGGAGGGCAGGGAGGTGTACCAGGGGAAACAGAGGGAAGCAGGGAAAGCAGTAAGGAACACAAAGGCACAAACTGATGAAAGAGTAGCCCAGGAGGTAATGAAAGGGGGCAAGACATTTTTCAGGTATATAAGCGAAAAGAAGACCAGGAGTGGTACTATAAGGTTAATGTAACCCCTAGGTGGCACTATCCCAAGGGCTACTACCCCTGTCTGCTTGGCTAGTAGCAGGTTAAGGGGCCTGAGTTCTGAAATGGGTGCCTCCACCCAGAGGTCAGGGCTGGCAGTGGTCAAGCTAACCTGGGCACAGCCCTCTGGGACACTGTAACCCCCATCTTTCCTTACTAGTGGCTGGAACAATACACAGTAATCACTTTCACAATACCCCTCATATACCACACAAGTACCCACTCTGTTTGCACTTACCACCAGGGCTTTCCTCTGGCCCGGCCCTGGGAAACCCCTGTAAAACAAAGTTATACACAGCAAATAACAGCAGTACAGTACTCTTGCGCAAACTGGAACTACAGACAGGGTGAATGCAAAAAAAAGAGTTAGATCTAATTTATTTAAGGGGTTGAACAAGGGAGGGGCGTAATCAGGTTAATTTGCTTAAAGGCTCTATCAATCAAACAGTTATGCATGCACTTCAGGGTCCATAAACAGTCACACACTCTGGGTACCCGGATGGAGAATGGTGGGCTAGCCAGGAACGTTGCAGCTGGTTGGGGCCCTGTGATGGAAGAAAACAACATGCACAACACACACTATTTGTAATCCGGAGCTGGAGGGCTCAGTTCATGAAAAGAAAAACAACAAGACAATCAGATGACACACTTTTAGATTAGGCTGTTGTTGCAGGGAGCTACCCTGATGATTACTCACGATACCCAAGACTGGACACAGGCTGGACAAAAATAGAGACAGCAGGTGGTTAATCTGGAGTGCCAGGAGAAGCAGGGCCCAAACGATTCACCGAGGCATCATTCCTGTTCAAGCGTGGAGCAGGGGGCTGATCCCCAGGCAGGTCTCTCATCGGTGGCTTTCTCTGTGCAGTGGGGTAGTCTGGCAGGGTCAATGTGGCATGGCCCATGACGAATGGAGATGAATGCAGATTCAGTCCAATTAGGCTGGATAAAGCTTCCAGCAAGCAGAACACAGTTCACACAGTGGGGAACCAAATCACGACCCACTTTCACTACACAGCACATTTACATGTGTAACCCCCCTGTTACCCGGGGTTATTAGAATCCCAGTAAGACCTAGTGGTAGCAGGGAAGGCAGCTTGTGAAACTCCAGTTAAATGGATTTCACACTGTCTCACTCTGTTCTCAGTCTCAGCTGAGACTGAGGGATGACATTATTTTAGAACTGTCGCAGCTGCATAAGCCACACTGGAATGTTGCAGTTGGAGGTTAGAGTAGAACGTTGGGGAATTTAAAGCCAGTCTGTGTGCAGTCTGAGAGAGAGACTGTAGTGCAGCAGAGTGTGTGCAGGCTCTCATAGCTTTAAGCTCTGTTTCAGAGCTACTTTTGTTTTTGGTGTGTGTTTCCACCTGAAGAGGAACACAGGAACTGGTAATTGAAGTGGTGGAGACCGCTCTCAATGGTTCAGAGCCCCATCCCTGAGGGGATGGGGGGAAGGTATCTGCTTGATTTCCAGGGGCAACCCCCCTGGGTCTGGCTAAGGGAAAGAAGCTGCCTGTCTGAGTTGTGCTGAGGCACCAGAAGCTCTGTAAGAGATTCCTTGAGGAGGAAATGCCTGTGGGGCACCTGCAACCAAAGGGTGAGTTCGCTCTGAAAAAGAGCCAAGTGTTTTCACTTGAAACAGAAGGAAACTAAAGGGACTGTTACTGTGGGGTCAGGAAAAGACAGCCAAGTACAGCTGGAAGATGTGGGGATTGGACTGCTTAACTCAGTGGGGGGGTCTAGAGTAATGGACAAAGCCACTTATTTTTAAGTATGTTCAAGTCCAGCATAAATGGGAAGCAAGACAAGTAGACTGAATGTGAAATACATTTAGCAAGAATCTACACAGCAAAGTGCTAAAGGATGAGATGTTTACAGTCCAGAGAAATGGCCGGGTATGAATTGTGGGAGCGAGAGGTGGGAGACCCCCCATCAGTAGTAACCAAATTCACCTCTACGGATTTGCTCTGAGACACCTTTTGCTTTCCCTCAGGTACTTGGCCAGTGCCTGAGGAAAGTACCCTGACGTGGGATTAAACAGGAGGATTCCCTGATGGAGCCAAGGTGCTCTTAGGTGGTTTAGGGAGCCACCAGAAAATGTTTCCATGAAATATGGAAGGTGTCCAAGTGGCTGGCAAAGGAGCCGAGCCAGGGAAAACCTAGAGCAGTGTACAAGTTCGGCCTGTGTAACCCAAAGCAGCGAACAATTCCGGGCTGTGTGCCCAGTGTGTTGTAGAGCCTGAGGGCTAAAGTGATGAGGATGTGTTCTGGTCTCTTTTAATCTGCATTACCAAGAGTGTAGCCCCATGGGGGTCCATCTATGCTTTGTTTATTCTGTTTGGATGTGAATAAAAGCCACACTTTAGAATCCCACTTCTGGTATTGGACATTACAGTTATTGTTTCCTGTATTCGGAGTAACTTGGTTGCCCCTGTGCAGAGTAGCCAAACCTAGCCTTTGTGCCAAGTGACATATTCCTCCCTGAACCCAGCCCACTTGGTAAAGCTGTCAGATACAAACGGCATACCGGGTAGGGGTTGCACATGTAAGGAAACTCCACTGTACCAGGCAAACCACTCTCTGGTCACGATCGCAAAGTCTCTGCACAAACCGGGGATTCAAAAGCAGCTGGAAATCCTGAACAGCCAATCGCATTCAGAAAATCTTCAGTCTTCTTCAGGTTAAAGCCTGGTCACAGCCCAGTGGCTTAAATAGTCCTCACAACTCGGATTCAGTCCGAATAAACTCTATTTTACCTCTCAGGAACAGCAGGCAGACAGGCAGGCAGGCCAAAACTCCACCCTTTCACAGTTCCCCCATGCAAAACTACACAGAACTGCTGCTCAAAAATCATTTGAGCTGTTACTTCTTCACTTCTCAGCTCATAACTGAAACTAACTGAAACTTGCTGCAGCACCCAGGGAAATTCCCCAAGATCCAAAAGGTTCAGTTGGCAGATCCTCCTGTCAGTCACAACAAAAGCTCCCCCTTCAGGTGCAAAAAGGCGCAAAAAGCCCAAAACTACAATTCATACAGATTTTGACTCCAGACAGCTCCTGTAGTCCGGCTCCATTTTAGGTCCCACCAGTACTGACTGGTCCAATTTGCAGTCCAGGACCAAGATAGTGGAGATAAACAAAACAGTCCTTGCTGCAAAGAAGGCAGGTTAGACAAACTACATTATCATTATCACTCTAAATTATTTTCAGCAAATAGTTACATCTTTCAACAAAGCTCCCTCTCAGATTACTTATGACTGCAATCCAGGCAGCTCTTAAAGAGACAGTACACAGAGGCTATACAGGCACTCTCTGGCAATCACATTTAAACTGCTAAAACGCAGGACACCAGCCTGGCAGTGAGCATTTAGGCAAGCTCGAGGAAGACTTTTCGGGAACTCCCATTTGTAGGGGGGGTTACATTAAAAAGGTAAGGGAGGGCTGTGCAGTGGGGACCAGGAAAAGGCAAACATTCTGAACAAAACATTTGTTCAGTGTTCACAGAGGAAGGAGAAGGGGAGGACCCACAAAGTAACAGAAGCTTTGGAGGATGGTGGACACTAGTAGAGTCCTGAAGGGACTTAACCTGAAGGGGGAGAAAGCAAAGGGGCCAGATTAGGTGCATCCAAGGGTACTGAGGGAGCTCAGGAAAATACTGGCTGTGCCTCTATTTAACAGCTCACTGGAAACAGGAGTGGCACAGGAGGTCTGGAGGAGGGCAGATATAGTTCCACTACGCAAAAGCGGTAGGAGGGAGGAGGCTAGCAATTATAGACTAATCAACATGACACTGGTGCTGGGAAAATTAATGGAATAACTGGTGAAGTAAAGGATCGTGGAATATCTTTATTCCAGTGTTCAACAAGACCCAAGGCAGCATTGTTTTCATAGAGGGGAGGTCATGTTAAATGTACCTGACAGATTTCGACTGGGTGACCAAGGAACTTTTTTTTTATTTTAGTCTTTGGTAACCGGGTAAGGCCCACTAGGCACAACTGCCTGTTTTCAGGGGTGACCTGGGAGCACTGGGTGGTTAAATAACTTACTCAGAGTCACACAGTATGCAAGTGGAGGTTGTGAGAATCAAACTCAGGTCTGGTCTGCTGGATATATCCAGCTTGTTCACACCTTGTTCCTTTAACCTCTAGGCTATACTGCCAGCCCACTAGATCAGGGTGGAGCAGGATGTGACCTACCTAGATTTCAGTAAGGCTTTCAACACTGTTCCACATAGGAGACTAGTAAGCAAACTGGGTAGCTTAGGAGCAGGTCCAAAGGCGATAAACTGGATATGAAACTGGTTAGGGAATGGGGGACAGTAGGAGGTGGTAAACAGAGTTCACTCCAAGGAATCAAAGGCAACCAGTAGTGTGCCACAGGGATCAGTGCTAGAACCAGTCTTCTTTAATTTCTATATAAGTGACATTGCAGAGGAGCTGGAAGGGAAGGTCTGCCTCTTTGTAGATGACACCAAAATCTGCAAAAGGGTGGAAATTCCTGGGGGGGTGAAAAGGATGAGCAGAGACCTGAGCAAACTAGAGTGGTCAAGGGTATGTCAGCTGGGTTGCAATGCCAAAAAGTGCAAAATAATGCACTTAGGGCACAGAATCTTAGGGGTGCAGTACAAAATGGGAGGAGAGGTACTGACAACAACCAAGCAGGAAAGAGACCTGGGGGCAATCATATCAGATGACCTAAAGGAGTGCATGCAACAAGGCAGTAGGGAGAGCTAGTGGGATGCTGGGATGCATAGGCAAGGCTATTGCCAGCAGAAAGGAGGAGGTGGTGTTGCCTCTGCATAGATAACTGGCAAGACCCCACCTAGAGTACTGTGTCCAGTTCTGGAGACCACATCTCCAGAAGGACATAGAGTGGAGGCAGTCCAGAGGAGGGCAACTAAAATTGTGCAGGGTCTACATCAAAAGTCTTGCAAGGGGACACTAAAGGACCTCAATACGTACACCTTGGAAGAGGAAGGGGGATATGACAGAGACCATTAAATACCTCACAGGGTAAATAAGGTAAAGGAGGAAGCATTTTTCAGAAGAAACAGTGCTCAAGAAAAAGGGGACATTCTAGGAAGCTGGAGGGGTAGAATCAGGAGACATGAGAAAGTACTTCCTCACAGAAAGAGTAGTGGATTACTGGAATAGTCTTCCAGTGGAAGTAGTGGGGCCAAAAACAATCGTGGGGTTCAAAAATACATGGGATAAGCACAACGGAATCATAGTTGAAAGGAAGGGGAGGAGAAGAAAGAGCTGTAAATAGAGCCAGTCTGTGGTAATAGTGTAAGTAGGGAGAAATGGGCAGGCTGGATGGGCCAAGAAGTCCTTATCTGCCATCAAATTCTATGTTTCTATGATTCTATGAAGGTGTGAGCTGACTTCCAGGTTTCCTGCATAGGGACTTCTCTGGAAGCAACCGCCAAGGCAGCAGTATGTTCAACGGAATGAGATCTAAGCCCTACAGGAGACTCCCTACAAGCCAACCTATAGCAGAGGTCGTTGCAGGATGTGATGCACCTGCTAGTCATGGCTTCAGCGTGACAAACAGCTGATAAGCCTCTCCCTCAACTCTAGCCATGCACTCCTCACAATAAGAGAGTGCACTCTGAGGGTATGGAGCCTGCGTTCAGCCTCTGAAGATGGGCTGGTCAAGTATACTGGTAAGTTAGTCACCTGGTTAAGGAGAAACTCCAATACTACCTTCAGGAGGAACTCCATATTGGGAAAAAGGATGACTATTCCTGTGGAACACCAGGTAGGGAGACTCCACTGAGACTGCTGGAGCTCCCTGATCCTTCTGGCTGATGTGATGGCCACCAGGAAGGCCATCTTCCATGACAGGTATGACATCTCTCACCTGTGCATAGGCTCAAAAGGCTTGCCCATGAGCATGGCCAACACTAGCAGTAAGTCCCATGGTGGAGGTGGTTCATAACACCGGCGTGGACAGGTGGTCCAGGCCCTTGAAACTGTGCCTGACCATCTTCTCCTAGGTCATTGCTGGCTTACCAGCCCACACTCAGTAGGCAGAGATGGTGCCAGGTGCACCTTAAGGGTCATTGCTTGCAGTCCCAGGTGAGAGAGGGACCAGAGGTAGTCCACATTGCTCGCCACAGAGCAGGCAAGTGGATCAAACTCCTAGCCTTAGCACCAAGTGGAGAACCTCTTCTATTTGAAGGCACAGCATTGTTGAGTTGACTCTTTCCAGGAGGCCTCCACAACATGGAGCACTTCATCCAAAAGATCCAAGGTCTGGAACTCGTGCCACTCAGGAATCGGGTCATGAAGTGCAGGGACTGCAGGTGGATTTTAACATTTTTGATTTATGACTGTTTTTAATTATGTTTAGTTTAGTTTATGTACAATTGCCTTGGTTTTTAGAAAGGCGCTTTTTATAAATAAAGATGATAATGATGATGATGATGATGATGAGAACCATCCCATATTGTCCGGTCAGCTGATCTGGGCAGATAGGCAGTCCCCACAGAGGTCTGCTGCTGAAGCCGAGGAGATCTGGGTACCAGAACTGCTGAGGCCAGTCTGGATCTATCAGGGCCATCCATGCTTTTTCCTTCCAGGCCTTGATCACTACCTTGTGAAGCCAGGGCAAGGAGGAAAGACTCGTGAAGGCATCCCCCAACAGTGTCCTGGACTGTGGTGGGTAGGCACAAAACAGCTTCAGTTTGGCTTTCTCCTAGGAGACAAACAAGCTCATCAGAGGAGTGCCCCAAAGGGAGCACAAGTGGCTCACCACCTCCTGATTCAGGGATCACTCATGCAACATCTCTCCTACCTGATTGACAGTATCCACCAGCTGATTGTTCTCTCCTGCAACACCAATTGCCAAGAGATCTGCACAGAGGCTGCGCATGAGGGTCCAGGTGCGGAGAGTATCACGACACAAGGGAAGGTAGTGTGTTCCACTTTGCATGTTCAGGTAGAACACAGTTGCGGTGTTGTCCATCTGGACCTGCACGACCTGACCCCTGACGAAAGGAGTGAATTCAATCACAGCAAGCACCATTGCATGAAGCTCCATCAGATTAATGTGGTGATGGGACTCCTAGGGTGACCAGAACCAATGGGCTCTGTGGTCCTCCAGGTGTGCTCCGCAACCCACCACAGATGTGTCCATTGTGAACATGATGGTCAGTTCTGGGCAGACAAATGGATTCCTTCCTCCAGGTGTTTGGGAATCAGCCACCACTGGACAGTGTCCCACATCAGCTAAGTTACAATGACCAACTGGTCCAGGTTGCCTACATGTTGGGACCACGGACAGCCCAACTCCTACTGCAAGTGGTGCATCCACCAGCTGGGCCGCCAGCAGCTACAGGAAATCCTGGGCAGGGTGCAAGAGCCTGACCTGAAATGTTTGGGCATGGGAGGTAACAGCCAGTGCCCAGTCCTCAGAAAGGCAGGCCTTGGCCCACAGGGAGTCTAGTTCTGTGCCGATGAACTAGACTCCCTGCAGAGGTTTAGTTCTGTGCCGATGAACTTGATCAACTGCGCAGGTACCAGTTCGGACTTGTCTGGGTTGACCAGCAAGCCCACGTCTCAGGAGGTCTGGAGGACCAGATCTCTGGACTGCCCTTCGGCTTCTCTGGGTGGGCCAGCTTGGAGCCAGTCACCCAGGTAGGAATACACCCTGATGCCTAGGCACTTCAGGTAAGCTACCACCACTGCTATGCAACTGATGGAGACCGTGAGTGCTGAGGAGAGGCCAAAGGGGATGACCTGGAACTCATACAAGATCTCTTCTGCTCAGAACTGCAGGTACTGGCAGTGGGACGGATGGACTTGAATGTCGAAGAATGCATCCTGGAGGTCCAGAGAGCAAAATCACATGCTTCACTCCAGTGACAGAATGATCTGATTCAGAGTAAACATCCAGAACTTGCGTTCTACAGAACCTGTTTCAGATCGTACATATCCAGTATGGGGTACCAGCCTCCCCATCTGTTTCTGGACACGTAATCCTGACTGGCCAGACCACCCGGGATACAGGTTACTGCCCCTTTTGCATGGAGTTGAGCAATGTTCTCCTGAGGTGCAAGGAGGAGGTAAGGCGGGAGAGCTTCGAAGTCCAGAGGCAACCCCCTGCCCAGTACATCCTCACTACATCCAATACCCACTTTTCTACTGTGATAGCAGACAGACATTGAAAGAAGTGACATAGCCAACCTCATACGGGGAGTGCAGACAGGGACAGAATGGGTGGAGGGTTGACATCCCTCAGCTAGTCACTGGACAGATTTGCAGGGGCACTGATGACTGCAGTCAGAGGGGCACCAACACCCCTACCCCTCTTTCTTAGGATCCTGGCCCCCAGACTTAGGTTTGGGGTGCAAGGCCTGTTATTGCCCCTGTTGGGGCTGCTGAAAGGAGGTTGTGGCTGAAAGTACCGGTACTGGAAAGCCAGTTTCTTAGGCTTCTTTATTTGGTCCTTCTGGGATGGTGCTACAGAATCCAGGTTGGCACTCGACTTCTCAATAGGGATGAGATGTCCTTCCACACCAGGGATAAATAAGTCGGTGCCCAAGAAAAGGACATCGGCCTGCTTGTGCTGGGTGTCTGCCATGAATGTGGGCAGACACAACTAGGCCCTGCGATATATGGAGATGGCAAATGCCATGGCAAGGACACACAAATTGCCCATATCCAAGGCAGTCTGAAGCTGGTGTTTAGCCAGCGACTGACCCTCATCTCTGAGACCATCACTGTTGACTGCTGCTCAGCCAAAAGGTGAGGGAGTATTGCATCAAAGGCTCCCATCAGGGAGTGACCAAAACTGGTCATCATTTATTTGTTTATTTAACAGACTTTAGGATTACACCCTTTGAGTCAGGGACTCATTTACAAAGGCTCTGCATCAGAAAAAACAAATACAAACACATAATACATATAAACACAGAATGGCAGCTAAAGGTTACAGTTTTTTCAGTTATTAGAATTAAGATCAGCTATACATTGCATTGAACGTGTTACCAAGAGCTATGTTTTACAGTTTTCAAGAGGTATATAGAATAGTGGATGGATGAACATCCACAACAAGGCTGTGTTTCCATCGAGGGAGTTGATGACATCATAGAGACCTCAAGAGCAAAGCTTGAGAGGTCTCCTTGATGTCATCAACTGCCCGAGATGGAAACGCAGTCTTAGTTGTGGATGTTCAGCCATCCACTGTTTTGTATAGTATATGAGTGCCTTCGATTTGTTTCTCATTATTTTATTTATGAAGTTACTTGCTGTGGGTGCTGCTCCGTTCCCACTGGTGCTCCTGCTCACTCCCGTTCCCGCTGCTGGCACTTCTGCTCAATCCATCGCACTTCTCACTTTCACTTCTCTGCACCGCTTAGTTTAAAAGGAAAAAAAGAAAAAATAATTTGTTTTTTCCGAAAGGGAGCCATGTATGGCTCTCTGTGTCCCGACTCTAAATTCAAAAGTCAGTGGCTCCGCTGCCTGGCACTCGCTAAATCGCGCTGCCATGTTTGTTTTAATTTTTACATCAACGCTCGGCTGAGCCAATCAGGCGGCAGTTATAAAGTTGTTGTACTATCAATGTGACATCACATCAATAGTATAACAACTTTTTTGACATTTGAACTGTCCTACAACAAGATTTCAGCAGTTGCTGAAATCCATGCACAATCGAAGGCACTCATATGCTATAGTAAGTTTTCTGATAGAGGGGGGAGTAACAGCGAAGTAAAGAATTAGACAGATATCTTGTGAGTGCAGCCAAAGGAGGCATTGTTAATAGGTAATGTTTGGTAGCCCTATCGGTAGGAGCTCAGTGGCAGCGTGGTCGCGTAAGATGATAGATAGATGACCCAGCACTAGCTGGTACATTGGCAGCGCCATGAAGTGAGAATGTGCTCTTTGAGGGCTGACTTGAAAGGTCCTAATTTGGAGATGGAGGAGATGTTGGAGGGGAGTTCATTGCACCAGACTGGGGCCCTGTGTGGGAATGACCTCTGGGCTAAGGAGGTTCTAACCCTCGGGATGGACCACACCTGTAGGTTGGCAGTGCGGGTGTTCACCAAGGTGTGGGAGGATAGGAGAGAGGTAGAAACCCCCAAGGGGGGTAAGCCCCAGGTGTATTTTCTTTGTGAGGAGATATGTTTGATAAAATAGCCTTTCATCCAGGGTGAGGAGATTTGTCAGGGCATATAAGGTACAAGTATGGGTACGCTTGTCTGCCCTGGAGAGGAGTCTGCACACTTTATTTATGGCCAGATGGATTTTGTTAAGGGCTGTGTGGTCAGCAGCTGAGTAGATAATGAGCCCCTAATCGACTAGGGAGAGGACTGAGGAGGTGACAGCCAGATTAAGGGCTTCTGGAGGTAGGCAATCCTTGTGCCGGTACAATAGGCCTACACGGACATTTATGGCTAATGATAGAGTGTCAATGTGTGAATGG
This sequence comes from Neoceratodus forsteri, assembly GCA_016271365.2. Classification (NCBI taxonomy): domain Eukaryota; kingdom Metazoa; phylum Chordata; order Ceratodontiformes; family Ceratodontidae; genus Neoceratodus; species Neoceratodus forsteri. The sequence goes on from CM057452.1 coordinate 830,712,624, forward strand.
AGGGAGAAGCTGGAATCAAATGTAAGGCCCAGGTATTTATCTGTATGGACCTGTTCTAGAGGAAGGAGAGAGTTGGACAGGATTGTTAGCTGCACATTCTTGGCCTTATTCTGTCGGTGGGCAAAGAGCATGGTCTTTGTCTTTTTTACATTGACCACAAGTCTTTGGTCTATGAACCAGTTTTCAATCTGGTTAAATGTGTGTTGGAGGGAGGACTGCAATACTGTGGGATCTGGGTGCGAGGCAAAAAGAACCGTGTCATCCGCATACAGCATTAGGTTGCCGGAGCAGGAATTGGGCAAGTTATTTAGGCAGATGCTGAATAACAGAGGGCCGAGGATGGAGTCCTGGGGAACCCCAGAGCAGACTGGCAGGGTGGTTGAGAGGGTGGTGTTTATTTTGACATACTGTGATCTAGCTGTGAGGTAACTGGTAAACCAGGAGACGGGTTCTTGAGACAGACCTATGTGACGCAGTGTGCTGAAGAGTAAGGGATGGGAGTCTGTATCAAAGGCCTTTGACAGGTCGATGAAGACAGCTCCAGCTAGGTGTTTTCTATCCAGGGCAGACTGAATAAAATTAGAGAACTCAGTGAGAGCCATAGTTGTACTGTGCCCAGATCTGAAGCCATGTTGCTCCCTGCAAAGTAGGTTATGAGCAAGCAGGTACTCAGTGAGTTGGGTGGCTGTAATTTTTTTGAGGGCTTTCGAGAGTGGTGGGAGAATGGATATGGGACGGTAGTTATTGGGGGAGGTGCTGTCACCACTCTTCAGTACTGGGGTGACTGTGGCAGTCTTCCAGGCCGCCGGGAACTGCCCCTGACTTAGGGAGTGGTTAATCAGGTCAATCAGTGGGGAGAGGACTGTATCTAGTACTAGATGTAGGATTCTCATATCAAAAGAATCTTTGCAATAGCAAGAGCCACTGAGAGCTTTAATGAGATAAGGCCTTGCCTCATTCGTAGAGATCACCCTGAGATGGAAGGGGAGATGCTGGGTGTTAGGGGGCGGGGTTGCAGGAGTAGGATCGAAGCAGTTATTTGGGAGTACTGCACTTAGGTCAGAGAATGATGAGTTGAGGCAGTTGGCGATGGCCAGTGGGTTGGTGGTAGGGACATTGTTGACGGTAGGGAGGGGAGAGGGAGATGGGATTTGCCGTTGAGTTCCTTGATATTGTCCCAGAACAACTGAACATTCCCCCAGGAGGAGGCAAGGATCGTTTTGTAGTAGCCCGATTTGACCTGTTTTATGGCCCAGGTGCATCTGTTATGAGCCACTTTATAGGCTTGCCTTTCCGCCTGCATGCTGGATGCGACTGCTTTATGCCAGAGATCATCTCTGTGCTTTAGCTGTTGAAGCAGTGTAGGCATGATCCATTGAGCATTACGTTTCTTGGATTGCACTTTTGCTAGTGGGGCATAGATGTCACATGCTTTATTAAAAGAACAGGTGAAATAATCAAGGGCTTCATCTATAGTAGGGGCCCGGGAGATGGGGACCAATCCCATTGAGTTAAGTATTTTCTTAGTTTTGTGAGGCCTCCGGGTCAGAGACGACGCCGAGCAATATAGTTTTGTTTGGGTTTCTGCTGAAGACACGACCAGGAAAAGAGGATGGGTGAGTGATCGCTTAGGGAGTCCAGAAGGAACACCAGGTCAGAGATTCTGTGGGGATGGTTGGTGAGGAGAAGGTTGATCAGGGTGCTAGAGCAAACCCCTGGTAGGTTGGCTGACCAGCTGGATCAGGTCCAGCGCAGCGAAGGTGTCCTTGGTGTGGGAAGCCGAACTTGCAAGCCAGTTCACATTGAAGTCTCCAACTATGATGTGTTCCATTTTGGAGGGGGGAAGCTGGAGACGTATTTAGCAAGGGATTGTATAGCAGGAGCTTGGTTTCTTGGGGAGACATATGCGACAGTAAGAGTTACAGGAGATCTGGAGTAAGTTTTATTGATAAGGCTTGGGCACCATGGTCTATTGGAGGTGTTGAAAGGGCATGGCATATCATGGAGTCACAGACGTACACAGCACACTCTCCACCATGTTTGCCCACTCTGTCGGCTCTCTGAAGGGTGAAGCCAGGGAGGGCGACCAAGAAGTCAGGTGTTTTTTTTGGAGAGCCAGGTTTCTGTGAGGGCTACCACATCTGGCTGATGTTGCAGTATCCAGCAATGGAGACCTGCCATCTTTTTGGGTAAGCTGCAAATGTTCATTGCAGCTATTCTAAGTCCATGGTGTGAGAGGCTAGGGCTGGGCAAGACGGGGCCCAGGTTAGGATGAACATTTTCTGAAATTAGTAGGAGTATGGCAAAGACTCTGAGGAGTGCAAAAGATTTTTGTCTTATTGTCAAGGATAGCTGCCACCTAGTTATAGTGCAGGTAGTACATGGGATGGCCAGGGTGATAAGGGTTGGAAAGGATAGGGATGTGATCTGGCATGGAGGTTGATGGTGGCACATGACTGCAGGGAGATATGTGGGGGGATGGGGGATGCATGACAGACAGTGGCAGTGTGTGTGGCAGTCGGTGATGGTTTGTGGGAGTGGTAGGTGTGGGAAGAAGACTCTTGAAGTGAGGGCTGAGGGGCCCAAGAAGTAGGATAGTAAGAGTAATCAGTAGGAGCATGCATGGTCCGCATGACAATGGGTGCCCAGCAAGTGGCGATAAGGGGGAAGTGGCCCAGTGTCAGTATAAGGGGAGTACTCAGATACCCATAATTGTGGTGGTCTGTATGGCACAGCGGTAGGGTGATGGACTATGGTTTGTTAGGGTGTACTAATTTGCTATAGGTAAGAAGGATCCAGGACGGGAAGTGTTAGGGGAGAGTAGTGGGAAAAGGAATGCAACCTCCAAGAGTTATTGCCCTCTAGTGGCTTTGCACTATAATTTGCAAATGGAAAAGTAGACAAAAAAAAAAAAAAAAAAAGCCAGAAAAATTAACAATTCTGTTCCACAAAACAGTTGGTACTAGTAAACTCAACATTAGCAGTTCTTGTACTAAAAAAGAGACAGCTCAGGACATCATCATGGCATGACTAGCCTGATGGGACCCAAGGATGCCTCAGCGTGCACCTTTTTTAGTGGCTTGGCCAATCTTACAGGACTCCTTTTCTGAAGATCTGTCCATGTCACCATAATTAATCAGCTTCTAGAAAACTGAATCAGTCACCAACACTTCAGTGGAGGGGTGGTCAGACAACCCTGAAAGGGACCCTGTGAAGACCACATACTTATAAATCATATGGAAAGAGGGTGCCGGGCAGGATACTCAATACTGCCAAAACTCACAGGCCAGTACCAAAATGGCCTCAGCTAAAGGAAAGACAACCTCTGGGGAGTCATCCCAATCCAAAATGTCAGTAAAAGGATACTTTGCCCTTTTCTGAGATGGCTCCAATGGGTCTGAGGTGTACTCCGATATGCATCAGAGAAGTGCCCTGAAAGACACCAGGCCCTGCTTGGTTGAGAACTCCTTAACCAATCCATTTTTTTTTCCCCAAACTTATTTTTCCCTCCAGTCACTGCTCTATTGAGACTCTCTCAGGCATCCTGGCTTGTTCCTGCCTGCCTGAGATCCCCATATCCCGAGTCTCCCCCTCGGAACTCTGACCCTCTACCTACCTTGCAGCTGGAAACCCCTGGTTTGTACCCCCCAAGGAGGGGCCACCACTCCTACTTGGTACTCCTCGAAGTCTAGATTCAGCTGCAGGCAGGACTTGGTGTGGAGAGAAATCAGGAGACTGGGTAGGCGGGATCAGGAAGTGGGCATGGAGACTAGGTGTTATTGCCTACTTGGCAGTGTAGGGTTTTTCCCTGCTCATGCGCATTACCCCCCCTCCCTGAGGTGCAGACATGCAATGACGTTCAGCGCAGGGCAGGCGCGCGCCTGCACCCGCCTGGAGAACGTCCGCTGACTCCTCTCCCCAACTATTGATGTGGTCCCAGGCTGCAGTACATCCAACCCCTGTTGGGTGTCACTAGCCCCGGGAAATCACACCCCACCCTCCCCCAGGAAAGGAAAGCTGTCGTCAGATGCTCAATCCTTTTCTCGCCGGCCGACCCCCAGCAACCTGAGCTCGCTCTCGAACCCGGGTCACTGGCGTGGTACAAAGTGTGGCATCCAGCGCCTCAACCCTCACCACCACCAGACCTGGACCAATCCCTATTTGAGGAGGAGAGTCCCAGAGGAGGCCATGGAATCATGGTCTGAGTCATCCAAGGACTCCCCTAAAATGGCCCTTGACTGTTTCTTACTACGGACCAGCCAGGTATCCTCTCCCAGTGCGATCTGGACCGACAATTGGCCAAGCAAGCTGGTGGTCGAATGGGCCTCCATCGTCAGAGCACAAAGCTTCCGCTGCGGTGGTTGTGGCCCCACCCAAAGTGGTGGAGAAGCAGATGCAGGGAGCACCTGTACAGCACTGACTGGTGGGAGCACCACTGGCAGCTGCCAGATGACCAGAGCTTCAGAAGGTAGAGCCTTGTCCCGCTCTGTTATGACCCACTGTTGCCAGAGGAGCCCCTTGTAGCACCTGCGCAGCTTGTGATGGAGCCTCTCTTCACCCGATAGGGAGGTCAAGGAACTTCGACAGTGATGCCTTCTGGTTGAGCAGGATTGAAAATGGGAATGCCTCAACGAAGCGATGTCGACATGAGACTTCCAGTTGCTTGTGGTACACCACATGCCGGCCTACATTTATTTATGTATTTTTATTTAGTTTTTGTTGATCGGGTAAGTGCAGTAGTCAAACTCTGCCTATTTTCAGGCACGACTCAGGGGAGAGGGATACAGATGAATGCCAACTGACCTTGAACCAGATTAAGCTGTTAGTGGTATTTCTTTTAGTGAATGGGGGGGAAATTTGGCCAGGGCACCCGGGAAATTCCCCTACTCTTTCTGCAGGTGGCACTGTAGCATGGCAGGAAGGATGGAGGTCCCCATTCCTATTCAGGATACAGGTGGAGGAGGTTGTACTGTTGCTGCTGCTCCGGAGCTCTTGCTGGGTTGTGAGGTTGATCCTGTGTGTGGCTTGGTTCAAGAAATAGCTCTGGATATTGGGGCAGTGCTGGAACAGACGAACACAGACAGTGAGTTATTGGATGCAGAAGAAGAGTTACAATCTGAATCAGAACGAAAAAAGAAGCATTTGTTGGAATTAATTTCAGTGGTTGAGAGGGATTTCCAGTCCTGTAGGCAGTCAGGGTCGTGACTGAAAACAGTCCTCTGGATCAGTGCACTTACCCAGTAAACAAAGACATAAATAAATAAATAAACAAATAAATAAATAAAGAAGCTTGAGGACGAAAAGAAGAAACACAAAAGATCTATGGCTAGTCCTGTACTGTCAGGTAATAAGAGGTTTTCTTTAGATTTGGCCACTGAGGTTTCGAGCAGTCTTCCTGACCAGACTGCTGACTCACCTGTGCAAAGTGGGTCTGCGTTACAAGATGCAGGTTCTCTAGACCCTTCTATTTTATGGACACCTGGAGAAGCACTTACGAAGGCAGGCTGGATAAAATGACAGAATATCGGGGTGCCTGATCCTTCCATTCCTCTTCCAGGTTTCCCGGACCATCTTTTGGCCCAATATACTGAAACTGGTAGACTGTGCACATCTTTACCTGTGACCGGTTCTTTGAATTATTCAAAGCCCCCCCCCCCGGACACTGCGGCTGTGTTAGATGAAAGTGAGGCAATGGAATTAACTGCTATGCCAGACACTCTTTCTGCAGTGGGTGTTTCTATAGTTGAAGATTGTGGACCGGATTCTCCCGCGTTCTCTACAGATGCAGGTTTTACGGTTAAACCAGTCTTACTACCAGATGCAGTTGCACTTTTAGATTTGGAACCTGTAGGTCAGGAAAGCAATGATGAAAGGTGGCCAGAGGGTACGTTTCCTGGGGTACAATGACCAAAGACCAACGCTGGGCTTTTTCAAAAACCTGCCGAAGTGGCCAAAAGACGGTATTTGGTCCAACTTCGTTACGTGGGACTTGCACCCATTGTTTCTGATCGGCTATGGGTGGGGAAAACCCTGCTACTTGATTCCATGGGGTTTACCCTGGTAGAGGTGTATGTGTTTATACACCCTCTGGGAGACCATAATTACGATGTCAGCTTTTGTACGGTAGGTTCCCTTGATAAATTTTGGCGGTTATACTATGACATTAAACACTCTGAAGTCTGGAAGGATTTTATCGCGATCCCCATTACTAAACCTACAGTGAAAATGGTGACTATCCTGTTCAGGAATGAGGGAGTAAATCTGGATAACATTTTGTTTTGGCTAGAGAAATGTTCTGTTTTTGATAGACCCAAACCGATTATGGATGACAATGGCTTTTGGACTGGGGGGTGGACTGTGCGGGTACAATTACCACAAACTGAGACTGGGATACATCATTTGCCTAGTTCCTTTTTTTGGGGGTTGGGATAGAGGCATTATATTTCATGTGGGGAGACAAAAAGCTGCTATAAATGTGGATTGTGATCAAGTGAAATGTTTCCAATGTGGGGTCCTGGGACACTTGGCTGCACAATGTATGGCTCCCCCAAAATGTAATCTCTCTCTCTGGGGAGGAGGATCATTCCTATGCTGATTGCCCTTGGGCCACTCACAGCCCTGATGAGCTTTCGGGTCAAGATTTCTTCCTTTCCAAAGCTAGGAGATCCTTTGGTCAGCCTTTCCATCCTGAAGATGATCCGGCCCCCCCGTGGTAGAAGGCGGGGTAAGGGTCGTGGAGGTCCTGTTGGGGAACGACCCTGTGGGGTACAAGGTCTGAGTTTATCTCATGCAGATGTTGGTCTAGTCCTTCCTGTCTCGACATCTGATTCGAGGTTGACCCCTGTTCGTGAAGATCAGCCTCAGGCTAAGGAAACTCCCTTTGTGACCCCACAGGGTTCCCCTCATCGGGCAGACCATACGCCAGTGAGGCTTTCCCCTCTGGGTCTGCATGTTTCTACTGATGCTGTGTTTTGTTCTACAGATCCTATTGTAAGAGATACTGAGGTGGTGGTGTTTCTTGAAGTGACACCGACAACCCCACCCCCCCGGTTCAACAAGATTTGCTTATTCCTGTTGTTCCCTTTTCACCGTTGCCTTTGTCTAATCGATTTGCTCCTTTTGTTACCTGGGGTGATCAAGTTGCTACTGAGCGCCCTATGGAGATGGAAGGTTTGCCTGTACAAATGGAACCACTTTCCCCTAAACCATTTCCTGAGCTGCCATTTAGTAAGTCTCAGGTCCCTGGGCGTAGTAAAAGAGTTAATAGGCCGAGTGGTAAGCAATTGAAACCCTTCCCCGAACCTTTTACCCTAAAGTTAGTAAGTCTTAATGTTAATAGCATTAAGTCGGTGGGGAAACGACTTTCCATTTTTGGAGTTTTGCAGCATATGAATTATGATTTTTTTTTTTGCAGGATACCCATTTGCATATACTGGGTGAAGTGAGTCAGGCCTCTCGGGATTGGGTCTGGGGGTCTTCTTTTTGGTAGCTGGGAGAGGAGACGTAGTGGTGTGGGGTTTTGTTTTATGATTCATGGGGTAATGGCATCCAGGATGGTGGACATCGACCCTGGTCATGCTTTTTTGCTGGATGTGGTGATATGCAGCATTCATTGCTGGTTGATTAATCTTTATGGGCCACAAACTAAGGCTCATCGCATAGATTTATTGAAAAAGGTTCAGCCGTACTTATATACTACTCCTCAGATATTTTTTGGTGATGATTTCAATGTAAATTTTCAACAAGATAGTATGGGAAAGCAATATTGTGATAAAATATTTCTTAAGTCGGTTATCAGTCAGGCTGGATTGCGGGATGTTCATGGTTCTTGGAAAGGGCGGGTTAAGCCTACTTTTTTTAAAGGAAGTCTGTCTTCCCGCATTGATTTTATATTTATACATCAGTTGATGGTGGTTGATGCTACCACGAATGTTCTAGTAGAAACTTCTGATCATTCTCTGATTGGTCTTGTGATCTCTACCCCGTTACCTAGAGTTTCGGGGCGTGGGGTGTGGAGGTTTAATACCTCTGTGCTAACACAGGTCGAAATCCTGGAAGATTTGTATAAGGTCACTCGAGATCATTTGTCGGTAATCTTTTCATTTGATGATATGGGGCACTGGTGGGAAGAATTCAAATTCTGTCTTATGGGATTTTTTCAGGCTATAGGGATGTCGAAAGCTTCCTCTAAGTATAAAATGTATTTACAACTCTGGAAGGAGTTAGGGGTGTTGCTTTCACAACAGTGTGCTGGTGTTGCTGACAATGTGGAAGCAATTAGAGATGTGAAAGCAGCTATGAGGCATTTCCAATATGATAGGTTGGTTTCCTTACACCGGGAGCAGATATCTGGTATTAAAGGGACGGCTGAACAGATCAATCCATTTATAGCTTGTCAAAAGAGACGAGACCGGATGAAGATTAGTAGTTTGCTGACTTCATCCGGAACAGAAGTTTATGAAAATCAAAGTATCATGCAGGTTTTGGATGAGTATATAGATGAACATTTTGGTGTGCCAGTTCCTGAATTGTCATTTGCTGTAGAATTGTTGCAAGCTGCTGATCTTCCTCAGCTTTCTCCATCCCTGCATGATACCTTGACGAAGCCTTTTACTGGGCCTGAATTACAAACAGTCATTAAATCCCCTCATAACAATATTTTACCGGGATCTGATGGGCTTTCTAGTGAAGTTTATAAAATACTTTGGAAAGTTGTGCCACAAGAACTACTTGATTATATATAATTTTTTTCTGATTTAATTTTGCCCACTTCTCTGTATGAAGGCTTAATGATGTTTCTTTATAAATCAGGGAATAAAACAGATTTTGGGAACTGAAGACCGCTCACTCTGTTGAACACGGACTTTAAAATTTTTGCTAAACTACTGGGGAACAGGTTAAGTATAATAATGCCAGCCAGCCCGGTGGTGCTGAGTGTTGAGGCGCTGGATGCCACACCTCGCACCACACTGGTGACCTGGGTTCGGGAATGAGCCAGGGCCGCCGGGGGTCAGCAGGGGAGGGAAGAGATTGTGCGTCCAGAGGACTGCTCTCTCTTCCCAGGGGTGGGTACGGGGTGCACTCACTCTTGGAGCGACCTCTGGCGGTGGCTACGGGATCACTGATTGTAGCGGCGGTTGCCTGGGGGGTGGAGCCACGGCAATTATGTTGCCTTGCTGGCCAGGCTCCACAGGGGAAGGGGGAAAAAAAGACAAGAGATGAAAAAAAAACATTCCTGGGAATAGATGAAGGCACCTCGACTGCCAAAAGCCCACACTTCCAATTCCAGGCTGTCTCCTCTCCACAGGGCCACTCATGTGCTGAGCACCTTGCCCTATAGATAGAGCACCCTGGGGCGGATAGAGCGGCCCTACCTCCGGAGGGTTCAGACCCGGAGGTGGTGCTTGGTGGCACGAGGGGAGAGGACTGGTCACGGAGGAAGGTAGAGGCTTGGGAGCCCTGAGGTTGCTGGAAGGAGCTCTCCAGGAGTGAAGATAAATAAAGTTTTTAAAAAAAAAAAAAGTATAATAATGCCGCATTTGATCTGTCCAGTGTAGTTTTGTTCGGTCCCGGGTCTCAGCATAATGGAGGTTTTATTTATGTTACTTGAATTAATGGCACAGAGTGGAGTGGAAAATGGGCCTATGAGAGGGTTTGGATACCTGGTCAGTTTGGACCAGGCAAAAGCCTCCGATGGAGTTTCACACTACTTTCTATGGTCATGTTTGGAAGCTTATGGAATACTGCCTCTTTTTATCCCATAGTTAAAACTGTGTTACTCCTTGGCTTATGTGGTACCTTATGATAATGGTTGGCAAGGGACACGGCATCGGATATATAAAGGTTGTACATCAGGGGTGTCTGTTGAGCCCCCTATTGTACGGTTTTGCATTAGATCCCTTGCTAAGATTGTTATATAGATCCCCGTGTTTTAAACATGTTTCAGGTACCTTAAGCAAGCAGTATAAAATACTGGCTTATGCAGATGATTTGTGTTTAGTTGTCCCTGATAGGAACATAGAATTTTGGCAGATAAGGACCACTTGGCCCACCCAGTCTGCCCATTTCCCTGCCTACTGGATAAGCTGCAGATCCTAGTTAACCAGCAGCCTACTTCTTCCTACCCCCATCCCCTAGAATTGCCTTATGACTGTCCCATGCATGCTTGAATTCCACCACTGTTTTTGACTCCACGACCTCCTCCGAAGGCCGTTCCATGCATCCACACCCTCTCTGTGAAAAATACTTCCTTAAATTACCTCTGAGCCCCCCCATCTTCAAATTGTGCCCCCTTGTTCTTGCACACCTCTTTTTTTGAAAGATGCTACCCTCTTGGACTTTGTTGATTCCCTTGAGGTACTTGAAAGTTTCTATCATGTCCCCCCTCTCCCTCCTTTCCTCGAGGCTATACATATTAAGCTCCTTTAGTCTCTCTTCATGTGTCTTCCGGTGCAGACCCTGCGCCATTTTAGTTGCCCTCCTCTGGACAGCTTCCATCCTGTCTATGTCTTTGCGAAGACTGGGTCTCCAGAACTGCACGCAGTACTCTAGATGGGGTCTGACCAGCTGTCTGTACAGAGGGATAATAACTTCCTGTTTTCTACCGGTGATGCCTCTCCATATGCATCACAATATCCCCCCAGCCCTCATTGCTGCCCTCTCACATTGCTTGCCCACCTTTAGGTCATCTGATATGACTACCCCCAGGTCCCTTTCCATTTTTGTTGTTGTTAGTATCTCACCCCCCATTGTGTACTCTTCCCCTGGGTTTTTGTTTCCCAGGTGCATTACCTTGCACTTCTTAGCATTGAATCTAAGCTGCCACACATTTGACCATTCCTCTAACCTTGCCAAGTCCCTTTTCATCCTTTCCACCCCACCTTGTGCATCAACTCTGTTGCAGATCATTGTGTCATCTGCAGAGACATACTTTTCCTTCAGTCCCTCTGCAATGTATTATAAAGACATTGAAGAGGACTGGTCCTAATATTGAACCTGCGGTACCCCACTAGTAACCCCCCTTTCATCAGAGTGGACTCCATTTACTATTACTCTCTGTGTCCTATTTTCCATCCAATTTTTTACCCAGGCTGTCATCTTGGGACCCACTCCCAGGCTAGCTAACTTGTATATTAATCTTTTGTGTGGGACTGTGTCAAATGCCTTGCTAAAGTCTAGGTAGGCCATGTCCACAGCCCCTCCCTGATCTACTACTTTGGTCACCCAGTCAAAGAAATCTATCAGATTTGTCTGGCATGACCTTCCTGCTGTGAATCCATGCTGCCTTGGGTCCTGTGCCCCTCTGGCCTCTAGATACTCGACAATTCTTTCCTTCAGAAGTGATTCCATCATTTTCCCTACCACTGAGGTTAAACTAACAGGTCTGTAGTTTCCTGCTTCTGCCTTGCTCCCACTTTTGTGAAGGGGAATCACATCTGCCCTCCTCCAGTCCTCGGGTACCACCCCATCCTCCCATGATTTGTTAAACAGGGTAGTCAGTGGTGTCACTAATTCTACCTTAGTTCTTTTAGAATTCTGGGATGAATCCCATCAGGCCCCATTGCTTTGTCCACCTTCAGTTTTAAGAGTTCTTTCAGAACCCTTTCTTCTGTAAATGGGCTGGTATCAACTTCTGTATCCAGTGTGTTTCTACTGTTTTGTTCCAGGTACCCCCCTTTGTAAATACTGAGCAAAATATTTTTTTAGTATCTCTGCCTTTTCACAGTCTCCCTCTGCCCACCTCCCCCTTTATTAAGCCTCACTATCCCTCCTTTGGTCTTCCTTCACTCCCTGATGTACCTATAAAGGTTTACCCCCTTCTTAACTGAGTTGGCTATCTTTTCCTCGGTTTGGGCCTTTGCTGTTCTGACTGCCTTTCCAACTTCCTTTTGCTTTAACTGATACAGCTCTCTGTCCTGCTCCTTCTGTGATTCCTTGTACTTCCTGAAAGCTTTCTTTTTCTCTTGAACCTTCACTGCCACTTCCTTTGAGAACCATAGTGGTTTCTTACATCGTTTAGTTTTGTTTATTTGCTTCACACAAAGGCTTGTTGCCTCTGTGATGGCAGTTTGATGGGGCTTCGATTCGTATTGCTAGTCATTTGATTCAGACTTTGGGAACGATTACGGGGGCTCATCTCAATGATAGAAAAATGATATGTTTATGTTTGGATGGATTTCCGTTGTCTCCTATGGAGGTCGGTGGATTCCCTGTGGCTATGGTTCCTTGTCGTAGTTTAGGGATATTTTTTGCAGGTTCTGATTTGGCTTTTTATAATTGGAATAGTTCATTACAAAGAGGAAAAGTTATGGTTGACAATTGGAATAAATGGAAAATGTCGAAACTGAAACGTGTATATTGTATTAAAACGTTTCTTGTTCCAGTTTTCGGTCTTTTTTCTGCCCAAATCCTTTGAGGTGTCATTGATGCAGGTGTTTTTTTTAGTGGTTTTGGGGTAGCCGTCTTAATCTAGTTAAGAGAGCTGTGTTATATAAAGCTATTGCTGAGGGTGGGGTAAATATGATAAATGCGATGGTGTTTTTTTTTTTTTTTTACAGTGTTTCTCTATAATAATCTAGTACCCTTTTTTGTTTATTTATTGAATTGTGTTGACCCGGTAGGCCCACTGGGACTAGAAGTCCCTTTTTCAGGGGCGACCGGGGGGGGGAGGGTACAGATGGTAAGCAACTGAAATTGAACCAGATTAAGCTGTTGGTGGTATTTTTAGTAAATGAGGGAAATTTGACCAGGACACCAGGGAAATCCCCTACTCTTTTCGATAAGTGCCATGGGATCTTTAACATCCACCTGAACTACCACCAATCCAGGCAGATGGGACCTCGGTTTAACGTCTCATCTGAAAGACGCAATGCAAAACCATGGTCATTTCTGGGAGCAATCGGGACTGAAGGTTTTACAGGGTATTTTATTGGAATGGAAATCAGATGTATTCTTACATACGAAGAAGCACAGCCCACATTTGGTTTCTTGTTGGGTGGGCGTTTTTGATAAAATTCGGTTATGGAAGGTGGGATATGCAATGGTTTTACGATCTTCTAGGAAAGCATTTCATGCTGATATTTTATTGAATTGTTTCTTGGAAACTCCCTTTTCTGGGTTTTCCACCTTGGAACAGTCCAATTTTTCTGAATATATTACAGAAGTGAGACTTCCAGAGAAATTGTGCAATACAGTGTGGCTTGGGATTCACGGTCGTGTGAAAGTCAGGGGTAATCAGAAGCATAAAACCTCACAAGACCGCTACTGTCCTAGGGATGGATGTATATTGCAAATTGAGACTATGGATCATCGTTGTTTTCATTGTCCATATGCCATTTTATTTTGGGATGTTGTTAAGGAGCGATGCAAAGGGGCTATTGGCACACACACCCCCCCGGTTCGAAAGTGTTGTATTATGGGATTTGTACTGGATTAAGCACGTTGGGTGATATTAGTACCTTTAGGATTATTCATGCTTATTTTCTTTATTGGTTGTGGATAAATAGGTGCCATCTGGTTTTACAGCAGCAGACATTATCGGCACTTGAACTTTTTTATATGTTTTATATGGATTTGTCAAATCTGAAACCAAGGGAGAGAACCTCCTTTGGGGATTTGAAATGGGAACAACTTTGGTGAGGTTTTGATTCTTTTTCAGGTTTCCATCTCTCTCCTTTTTCTCTTCTGCTTAGTGTGGGATATTTGGGTTTTGCTCCCCCGTGATTTGAAGTTTTATTCAGGGTCGATGTCCACTATCTAGTTGACACTTTGGGTTTTTTATTTGGTTTGTTGTTGTTTTTTTGTTGAACAGGGGAAAAGCAATTGCCCTTCACCTTCATTTTTTTTGGACTTTGTTTTGTTTTTGGTGGGACAGGGTATATTGCCTTACTCCCCCTTTTTTTTTGGTTTGGTTACTTGACGCAGTTCCTTTTTTCCCTCTTCCCCTATCCAGGATCTTAGAGGTGATCCAGTATATATATTTTTTTTTTTACTCTAGCATGAATTCCTCCTATCCCCCTGTTAGTATCAGAGGGAGGAGTGTTTTTTTTTTTTTTTTTAAATAGAGGGAATATTTCATGGGTATTTCTTCTGTCTAAAGGTTCTAAGGTACTATAGGAGTTTGTATAACTCTTCCTGGTACTATTACTTTCCCCCCATGCTTTTAGTGGGAGGATTGTTTTACGTCTAGAGATGTATTATAATCCATTATTTATTTTATTATTCATTTATCCTGAATTTGTTTTCGTTATGGTATGATGAAATACTGTTTTTCGGGTTTTATTTTTTTGTTTTTATGGCTTCATTAGATATTTACCCCATTTGGTCAAGGAGGAAGGGTTTTGGTTTCATTTTTTGGGGTATACTATGTTGAACTGTGTTCTATATTATTTTCCTTTTAAGTTTTGTATGCTGTAATATAGATTTGTATGTATTTGTTTTTTTGATTATAATAAACAATTCCCCCTACTCTGTCTTGCTTAAAAAGTATTTACAAATAATTTCTTGTGTTTGGGAGCGGTTGGTTGGATGATATAATTAGTGGTATGACTTAGAGGCTTGAGAAATGTTTATTTTAGTATGACTTAAGTGTGAAGAAACACCATTTTTTGTGTGTGTTGATAAATTCTCCTTTGTTTCCTAAGGTCTACAAAGTGAGGATATGCTGGGTTTAAGCATATGGGGGTTCTTGCTTTCCTCTGATTTATGTGTGAAGTAATACTATTTTACAAAAAAGCTTAGAAGTTTTTTTTAATAAAAAAACTCCCCTACTCTTGGTAGGTTCTAGGATTTAGGGTAGAGCATTATGGAGTTATAGGTAATTTTCTTCAAAAAGCTAATGTACAGAGGGTATACCTGTGACATTCATGGTTTTAATTTCTTTTGTTATGATTTTTTTGTGTGATGTAACACAGTTTGCCAACAGATGCGCTGATGGTTTAAAAATATATTTATTCTAGTCTTGCGGGGGGAGGGGGTATGCTTCCATTTTTTATGGCTCAGACTGCGGGTTTGATGTACAGGAAAATATTAAGCTATGCTCACCCTTTGTTGTGTATGATATAGTATGTTGTAACACTGAGTAGTCTGCATTTTCTTTTAGGATCGGACATGTAGGGTACATCCTTGTATTATTTATGTTTAGATTTTTATTTTATTTCAACATTATTTTGTATGTGATGTAACACTCTTTTTATGTTTATTTTGAAGTTTTCAAATAAAAAATTCCCCTACCCTTTCAAGAAGTACCATGGGATCTTTAACATCCACCTTAACTACCACCAGAACTGGCAGATGGGACATCAGTTTAACGTCACCGAAAGACGGCACCTCAGGAGTGCAGCACCCCCCCTCATGCTGCACTACAATGTCAGTATTGGGACATTGACAAGCACAGGCATGGAAGACTCTACTGCCGGTGAAGGCTGCTCCCACAGCAGGCTGGTTGGGGTCACCGACCAGTCCACATCCTCCTGAGTGAGAACCAGGAGTACTAGAGTCTGTAAGACCGGCTCTTCATCCTCCTCTGACAGCTGGTCAATAGGTTCAAGGAAAATCTTCCCAGTCTACTCAACTGGAATTGAAATCGACAAGTCCAACAGGTGTTCCAAAGAGCCCTTCACCTGCCCAAACTGCCCCAGGACCGAGGGACGATTGACCACCATTGAGTGGTTGAGAGGGTTGAGGGATCGGGAGGATCTTGATCTCTCCTGGCTTCACAATTGGCACTGGTGCTGCTTGTACTTAGAACCACAGCGGGCAGGGCTCTCCCCCAAAGGTCTGGAGGACCAAGCACATGTTCCAGATGCCTCTGGTGAAGGGACCCCAAAAAAACACTGGTTCCGGGGAACAGTGCTGAGACCGAGGTGATGTCACTTCCACTTCGAGGGCCACGAGTTGCTGTGTTGACCTGGCAGCAGCAAAGGCCTTCTTGCAGCCCTATAGGGCAGTGCTTTGGATCCCACTACAAATGCCAGCCTAGGGTGAGTTGGTGCTTCCTGTGCTCATGGGACTCTGGGAGCATGGACAAATAAAGGCCATACCTGTCCATGTCATGCTGCCTGCCCAGGCAGCACAGGCATGTGTCATGCAGGTCAGTGACTGACATCTTCTGTTGGCACTGCACACAAAATCTGAACCCTGGTTTCCATTGCTCCATCTTTGCCAATGCACCAGAGTTGAAGGAACCAAGGAAAATGGGTAAATTACTTCAGAAGAAAGATTTGCCTAATGGTGCACAAAGCCCAAAGCAGGAGCTGTGAAGGAGATTACCCGTTCTTTCAGCAGAAAGGTCTGCTGTCACAGGGCAGAGTCAGGGGATATACCACCCGGGTGGTGGGAGGAGCTTAGCTTAAAGACATCCAGCTAATCAACTATTCTGGTGGAACTGCCAGAGTGTGGATAGTGAACTATATCCACAGCCTTAGGAAAAAACAAATCCTATCATGAGAAGGGAGCTAGGGTAGAAGTTCATAATAGTAATACTAGTGATTGTTAAACACCATGTCCTTGAGATTCAGAATGCTTTACATTTATAAGAACAAGGAAAAGAAACAGAATGATACATTCAGAACAGCAACATCATAGTTGAGAAAAATAAATACAGAATCTGACAGAGGTGGTTTGAGGCAGCTAGGAAATTCAGATGTTATTAACCGACTGCAAAAGCCACTTGGAAAGTACAGTTGCGTAAGAACTTACCGTAACAATAGATCTTCAAGAGGATCTCTTGCAGCAGGCCACACCGGTTGGACTAAGCTGACAAGCCCAAGGACCACACAGAAACTTTCTTGGTAGCAGTGTACCAGAGGGGGCCACCCACCACCGATGTCCATACCTCTCAACTGTCCCACATTAAGAACAGTTCCTTATTTCACCTCAGAAAAGCGTTCTATTCCACATTGAGTGGGTACTGTCCCACATTTCTGCTGAAATTTTAAAGCAGAAATCCAAACAATGAATGTGAAAAATGTGTTGTTCAATAAACAGAAAACTTTGCGAATATGAAAACACATATTTACAGTGTTCTGAGCTTCTGTCTTTGTAATTTGATAAGATGTTCCACATTTTACCTGTTTTTTTCCACTTTCTAAAGTATGTTCCACATTTGGGGGTTGAAAGGTTAAGAGGTATGCCGATGCCACCCTATCCTATAAGAGTGGGTGGCCCCCAAAGCCTCCTCAGTTCTCCCGCCAGAGACCAAAAGCACTAGCCTTCTAGGGAAACTGAGGAGGTATCTGAGGAAACTGTAGAACAGACAAAAATAGAAGCAGAAGGTTCTCCTCCATGGAAAAGGAGAGCTAGGCAGAAGACCCGAAGGCCAGAGAAAGAGAAAGAGAAAGAAAAAAAAAAAAGGTGGGAAGGGAAAGCATGGCCTACTGCAAGAGATCCTCTCAAAGATCTACTGTTATGGTAAGTTCTTATGTAACTGTATTATCTTACTTTGAGGGTATCTCTTACAGTAAGCCACACCGGTAGGTCAAGTCCGAAGCAGTTCTGGCAACTACTGTCAGACAGGTTGGGAGGCTGGCCGCAAGGACCTAAGAGGGGAGGCCTTGAAGCATAGCCAGACTGAAATTAGCACAACGCCTAGAAGCAATGTCCAAACTGTAGTGTCTAGAAAAGGTGTGGACATAGCTCCAAGTAACAGCTGCACAGATCTCTGCAGCTGAAATATTTCTAAAACATGCCACAGAAGTGGCCATGCCTCTGACTGAATGGTCACGAACTACCCCAGGAAGTTCCTTACCATACTTCTTGTATTAAAAGATAATACAATTGGCTAACCATTTGGATAAACACTGTTTGGTCACCGGAACACCCTCTTTCCAAGGGCAAAGGAAACAAACAATTGGGAGGACTTCCTGTAGTCCTTTGTCCGGTGTGTATAGCATCTCAAAATTCTATGAACATTCAAAGTATGGGGCAATGCTTCCCCTGGACTGGGATGCTCTGGAAAATAAACAGGCAGGTGGATGGATTGATTCAAAGTGAACTCAGACACCACATTAGGAAGCAACTTAGGACTGGTATGCAAAGACACCCTGTCTTCGTGGAAAATCAGATACGGCTGCTCACACGAGCACCTGAAGCTCAGAAATCCTTTGAGCGGAAGTAATAACAACTAAAAGTAATACTTTCCATGACAGATAGCATAGCTCATAACTCACAGCCAGTTCAAAAGGAGGCAGAGTGAGTTTCTCTACCAAACAATTTAAGTCCCAAGCCAGGACAGGATTGCAGATTGAAGGCTTCAAGTGCAGGACGCCTCTCAAAAATATGCAAGATATGTCAAGCTGAGCCACAGTGTGGCCATCGACAGGTACATGGTAAGCAGAGATGTACCTTGATAGAGGAGTACTTCAACCAGGCCCTGAGTCTGAGAGGGAGAGCAAGTACTACAAGATCTGATTCACTGGGCAGGTGAAGGGGTCTAAGTGATGTGATGCAGCCTACAAAGCAAAACGCTTCCACTTCATGGAACAGGTGGCCCTGGTGGGTGGTTTCCTAGCCACCACCAAAACATCCATCACACTAGAGGACACGCCAAACCTCACTATGGCTGTGTCTTCAGAAGCCAAGCATGAAGATGGAGAGATTTGATGGCTGGACGGACCAAGGTGACCTGCTCCTAGGAGAGCAAGCCTGTGCCTAGGAATGGGCACCGGAGGTTTCATTGCCAGCTGCTGAAGCAAGGGGAACCATATCTGACAAGGCCAGAAGGAGGCAATTAGGATCAAAGTTCCCCCTTCCATCTGAAGTTTGATTAGAACCCTCTGAAGGAGTGGGAAGGGAGGGAGGGAAGGTGCAAGTAAGTAAAATTTTATTGAAAGACGCCCATCCCCGGAGGCTCTGGGTGCCGTACAATAAATTAACACAGATTCAAAAGGCAACAACAAAATAACATAATACAATTATACATATAGTTTATAAAACATTAAATTGCAGCAAAAAATCAGCTATACTTTAATTTTAAAACCAGAAATCTACCTTTCCAAGAGGGGGGCACCTGGAGGATATAAAGACAGAACTGGATGTCTGTCCTGAGGCCACTGCAGAACTTCTAGGGAGTGCCCATACTCTATGAAATGCAGCACCCAACTGTCCGAAGTTATCTCCCACCACCTGTCCAGATGGAGGGTGAAATGACCCCCTACAGCCACCTTCTGAGCACCTGGGGGGAGAGGGTCCAGCAAGGAGTCAGGAAGGGGGAGAGCCATAGCTGGGGCTGTAGGACCTCCCCGGGAGCTCTTGCAGGTGCAAGGGGTGGGGGTGGGCAGGGTAGACACTGCCATCTGTCGCCTTTCTTGAGGTTTGGCAGGCGCTTGGGTCTGCTTGTGGGTAGCCAAACGAAAGGGTGTCCTCTGTCCAGACTTGTGCTGTGTGTGATTCATGGAGTGGACAGACCTTAGGGTGCATGCAGATGCCTGTAGTTGGGAGAGGATATCTTCAACATCTCCTCCAAACAATTTGTACCCTCTAAAAGGGGCATTCATGATGGACAACTGGAAGTCCTGGGCAAACCCGGACACACAAAGCCAAGAGTGCCAGTGTATGCAAATGCCATCTACCACTGCCAAGACCAACACACCTACAGCATTGTAAGCTGCTCAGAGCAAATGGGTACAAATGTCTGAGGCCGATTTGAGAGTACCTAGGGCTTGTATGGCAGGGTCGTCTGGCAGGGATTGGACGGCATCCCTGGCCTTGTCCCACAGAGCATATTGGTACTGAAGCATGTGTGCCAAGTATCTGAGGGCTCGGATCGCCAGGGTAGCTGAGGCAAACATCCACTTACTCAGCAGATTTAAGTGACATAACTCTTTATCTGGTGGCAGGAACTCAAATGCTTAGGCCGTTTGGTACAGTCGTGAGCAGCTTTTATCATTATGGAGTCTGCTTGTGCCTGCTACCTGAGAAAGGGCTTACCCTCTGGGGTATGATATAGCCTATCAGCCTTTCTGGACATGACTGGAACCAGATTGGGCTCACAACAGGTGGCCATGGTGGCGTTCTCGTATCTATGAGGAGGGACCACCAATGGAGGGGTCTCCAGCTGGCAAAGATAGGTGGCAAGCCAGTGCTGCTCTGGATCCTGCTTCTCCACCTCAAACATGGCCTTCTGGGTAAGTATCATGACAGTTGTGAAGGAGGAGTCATCCAGTGGGGATTTGGGGACATACCTGGGGTCCCTTCTCATTTAGAGGAGCCTGTGGAGAGGGTGGACAAGCCACTGATATCATCTTTGTACCCCTCATTGTCACCCTTATCATCCTCATCAGGCAGATGCAGGTCTGGACGATTCTCACCCCCTCACCTGTGGGCCACTGGGGGGGGGGGTGTCGTCCGAGAAAGCAGGGTTCGCCGCAGGAGCACTGGAGTGGATGGCCCTGGAGAAGGTCCCTGGGGAGTGGAAGGTACCTGACCCTGAGGAGGGGAACCTGTGATTGCAAAAAGACCCAAAGGAACAAGAGTAGGCCTTGAAAATCGAGAGTAACAGGCGTTGATCCAGCAGGTGCCGGGTAAGGATAGACCGGCATTGGCCCTGTGGGCGCTGGCTGAGGGTAAACCGGCGTAGGTCTTGTGGACGCAGGCTGCAGATAGACTGGTGCAGGCCTGTTGGGCACCAGTTGTGGGTAGCCTGGCACAGGTTTGACAGGCATCAGCTGAGGGAACACAGGTGCAGGCCCTACAGGAGTCTGCTGAGGCAAGACCGGTGAAGGCCCAACAGGCGCTGGTTGCAGCAAGGCTGGTGAAGGTCCCATGAGCACCAGCTGAGGTAAGACAGGCACCAGGAAGGGAGAAGCCCTTACAGGCAAAAGAAAAGGAGGACTCGGCCCTGGGGAGGTGTCAGTATCCTTCAAAACCAGCCTGGAGAACGGGCATCGGACCACGAAAAGGAGACCAATGTCTGGGTTGCAGGTGATGGGTGGGCTTGAAAAGACATCCTGGCTTCCGCCAAACAGAACTCCAAGTGGCCACTGTGCAAATGTCAGCAGCAGACACGTTCTTTAGCGAGGCGAAAGAAGCAGCCACGCCTCTGGCAAAATGACCCTTAAATGTGTCTGGTAAGGGCCTGCTGTGCTGTTTGAAGCAAAAAAAACAATGTAACTAACCAACCAGCGAGAGAAATAAACTGATCAGATTTTCTCAAAGGTTTGGTTCACTCTAGATAACGTAGAGATCTGTGAACATCCAGAGTACGCAGCAGTGCCTACCCATGATTCGAGTACTATGGGTAATAGACTGGAAGGTGGATGTCCTGATTCAGGGTAAATTCGGACACCACCTTTGGAAGGAACTTAGGATGCGTTCTCAAGGACACCCTGTCCTTGTGAAAAACCAAATAAGGCTTCTTACAACACATCAGGGCTTGAAGCTCAGAAATCCTTCAAGTAGAAGTAATGGCAACCAAAAATAATGCCTTCCATGACAGAAGGCACAGCTCACAACTTCAAGAACAAATGACAGATCCCATGGCGGGACAGGATCCCGGACAGGCTTCAAATGCAAAATGCCCAGAAAGGTAAGGGAAAGTTGCAGCTGGGCAGTGGTGTTGCCCTCAATTGGCATGTGGTAGGCCGCAATGTCAGACAAGAGCACCTTAAGTGAAGAGTAACGGAGTCCTGCATCAGACAAAGAGAGAAGGTACTTCAATGCCGAGTTCACTGGACAGGTGAACGGGTCCAAATGCTGAGCAATGTCCTAAAAACAGAACCGCTTCCATTTCATGGCGTAAGCTGCCCTAGTGGAAGGTTTTCTGGCTGCCACTAGGATGTCCGGAACCCTGGATGAAACCCAAACCTAGAGACTGCTAAGTTTACAGGAGCCATGCATTAAGATACAGAGATCGGAGATCCAGATGTACTAGGGTCTCCTGCTCCTGGAAGAGCAAGTCCGATTAAATGGGCAGGAAGACCGGAGGTTCCACAGCCAGCTGCTGAAGCAGTGGAAACCAGATCTGGCGTGGTCAGAAGGGTGCCACCAGGATCATGTCCCCCTTCTGACTGCAGTTTGAGAAGGACCCTCTGCAGCAGAAGGAAGGAAGGGAACATATACAGGAATCTCCCTCCCCTGGAGAGGGATAACACATCTCACCAGCAACACCAGGCCCTGAGATGAAGCCAGTGCTGCTTTCCCAGGACCCTTGAGTCTGGTACCTTTGAGGTGCGTTCCCCATTCCTGACCTGATGCATCCATGGTCAGCACCTGTCTGGGGTCCTCTTTCCAGAGACAAACTCCTCTGGAAAGGTTGGAGGAATTCAATCACCAAAGTAGAACTTGTTTGACTCGGTTGGATAAAAGGACTGGTTGATTCAGGTTGTCTGAACTCTGATCCCATTGATCTCTCAGGTTCCACTGGATTATACTCATGTAACCTGGCAAGGGGAACCATGGCAATGGTGGCTGCCATGTGTCCTAATAGTCTGAGGATGTCCCTGGTCAGGACTTGACGAGCCAAGGAGAGTTGCCGTGCATGGCCCTGGAGGTGTTCCGCTCTGTCCTGTGGAAGGAAGGCCTTTCCTTGGGCTGTATCCAGGACTGCCCCTATATACTGCAGCCACTGACTTGGCCAAAGGGAGGACTTTGGGAGATTTAGAGTGATCCTCAAGTCCTGAAACAGGTGAAAAGTGGCTTGCATGGTGCACAGTAGCCTGCCCCTGCTGGGAGCGGTTAAGAGCCAGTCATCGATGTAGGAGAAGACATAATGCCCCTGCCTCCTGAGAGCTGCAGCTACCACTGTGAGGCACTTGGTGAACACACTGGGTGCCAAAGACAGGCTGCAAGGCAGGGCCCTCAACTGACAGTGATGCCCCTTAAATCGGAAGCGAAGAAACCTCCTGTGCAGCTGAAAGACCAGAATATGGAGGTATGCATCCTGCATATCCAGGGAGCATAGCTAATCTCCCTGATGAAGCAAGGATAGAAGAACCATCAGGGTGACCATCCTGAACATCCTGTATTCGATATACTGGTTCAGGTGACTGAGGTCTGAGATGGGTTGTAGATCTCCCATTTTCTTTGGCACCAGGAAGAAGTGGGAGTAAAACCCCTTTCTCTGTTGTTCTGGGGGAACCGGCTCTATGGCTCGCTTGAGCAAGAGAGCCTGGATGTCTTCCACAATAAGGATGCTGTGGGCCTGGAAGTAATGGGAGTGAATCGGGGGGGTGGTTTGGAGGAACCTCGATGAACTCGGGAGTATGCCCCCCTCTCTATGAGTTGCAGGACCCACTAGTCGGTGGTTACTGGATGCCACCCCTCAGTGTTCAAGGAAAACTGACCATCCACTGCCTCCCCTAAGGCATGCTCCAGGGGAGGGGGGTTGGGCAATGAGCCAGGCTGAGGCACCGGGGATGGGCAGTGCAGATTGGGAGGTTCTGGGGGCTAGAGGGAAGAACCACTGGAGGCAGGGGTGGAGGCCGTTCGCTTGAAGCCCGACCTCTGCTGCTGCTGTCCTCTGGACTGACGTCAGGCGTTCCTCCAAAATGACTGCTTAAGAGTTCTGATTTGGCTGAGATTTGTACATTGTGTGTACGGACCTAACAGCTTTGCCAGATTCTTGCAACCAGGTGATAATTTTCTGTGAATCCTCACCAAACAACACTGGTCCCCTGAAGCGGGCATCCATAATCTTAGATTGTACATCGGGTGTGAAGACCGACACCCTCAATCAAGAGTACCAACGGATGCACACAGCTGAAGCAACGGCCATGCCGGCTGAGTCAACGGTGTTGTAGGAGGCCCAGAGGATGTGGTTGCTAACATTGGACCCTGACTTCAGGACTGACAAAAGCTCAATCCAGCCTGGGCAATCTGGCATGGCCTAGCCACCTTCACTGCCTTATCCCATAGGGCATTTCGATATTGCGCCATATAGGCAAGGAAGTTTTGGGAACGAATGGCACACAAAGAGGAAGAATAGACCTTCTTAGCCAGATAATCAAATTGTTTTGAATCCTTATCTGGCGGTTGCGTACTGAGATGCCGAGGTCACTTGGACCTGTCGTAGGCAGCACTGATGACAGAGTCCACCTCTGGCTGCTCCCCTTAACAGGGGTCATCCCTGGGAATGGTGTACAGCCGATCGCATTTCTTCGATATGGCTGGCATCAAGAAAGGCTGCTTCCAAGCTAACTTGTTCGCGTCCTTGCAGGACTTGACCATAGGAGGGACCACCATTGGCAAGGTGTCTTTCCTCCTGAAAAAGATGGCCAGTCATATGCATTTCACATCCAACTCTTTGGTAGCCCAGCCATTAAGTTGTTGGATGTGATGTATCACCTCCATGAATGTAGGATTGTCAGGTGGGGACCGAGGTGTGTCCTTGCCATCCTCTGGCTCAGATGCCAGGTCAGAGTCCTCTCGACTGGAGTCGAAGGAAGAATAATCATTCGAATCTCAAGTCTGGGGATGGCGAGCATGGATGCTTTTGTGGCTGGCCCCGTGGAAGAGGTGTGCTACCCCATCCGGCGTCGGGGTGGTCCCCCTTGGAGGAGGGGTAGGCGGTCTGGCTGGAGTTTTATTTGGTGGCACCCCCTGAGGAGGTGGCTGAGGGGGCACCTCGGGTGTCTGCTTATCTTTGAAGAAAGTCCACCTAGCTGAGAAAAGCCTGTTTAGGTCTTGTGGCGGACCCTCTGAAGGCGTAGGTGCATCCGGCGTTGGGGGGGGGGGTTAGGCTAGGACAGCCCGGCATCTGGTCATCGGGCTGAGGCAACCCGGGTGTCACAGTAGAATGATTCGGGGTGCCTGGCATCAGACCCAGAGGAATAGAACCATCTGGTATCAGACTAATTGGGTCTGTCGTCCGACCGTTGGGACCTCTGGCGTCGGTTGGGGATAGGCATCAGGACCAACTGGCAGCTTCACAGGCTCCGGTGATGGGGTCACCTGAAGAGACGCCGGGGAGACTGGCATCGGGGGACTGGCATACATTTAGGCCGTGCTGGAGACTGATCCAGTGGCCCCCTAGGTGGAGTCACCTACTAAGTGGGGCAAGCTCCAGAATGGGTCAAACACCCCCCTTTCCCGGAGGGAGAGGGCATCGCACCCGGGTGTTGCCCAGAGGCGTCAGCCCCTGAGATTATGGTAGACTCAGCAGACAACAGCCTGCTACCCGAGGACCCACTAGTCTCAGAATCCATTGTGAATATGGGCCTAAGTTTAAGTGGTTGGGAGGTGGAGGAGGACCCCCGTGACTTGAGGAACCTTCTCCTGTGATTGACACTAGGAAGGAAGGTTTGGACCCAGATTTCTTCAGGGATCTGGAGCAATATTCTGCACAGGGGGATGTGTGGTGTTTTTCCCAGTGCTTGTGTTTGTCGCTCGACTTCTTCCCTTTATGCGAAGAAGAGGAGGATGAAGCTGGAGAGGAAGATGAACCTTTGTGGTGGAGTTCCTTCTCCATTTCGGATAATCTTTCGGATAGCAAGAAGACTTCGAGGGTCGTCTGGCGATGGAGCCTGGATGCACTGGTTAAAATCTTGGCAATACTGGCAGGGCTCATTGTCATGGTCCGGGCCCAGGCAGAAAAGGCAGGCTGAATGGCTGTCCTTGTGGGGAATTTGCTTCCCGCACACACACTTTGACTGCCATCACTTGATGGAAGCCGAAGAAGAAGACAACATGCTAAAAAATCGAAGTTTAATGGAAAATAAGAAAATGCGGGTAGTGTGAAAAAATGGCGGCCAACAAGCTGAAGGAGTCCTCGGAGGTCCAACTTGTGTGGTCGATGGCGGGAAAAGAACTGGGGAGGGGTTGGGGGACTGCCCCTTATATGCCGTATGTGACGTAGGAGGTGGCCCAACGTAAGGGGTGGTCTCCCACTGGATACTGCTAACTAGAAGTTTTCTGTGGGGTCCTGGTGCTTGACGGCTTATACTGGGTGTAGAACGGAAGCAGGCTTTGTGGCCCATCAACACCATTCCCCACATTAGTGAGTCCATTTTAACTCATTTTGTCCTATCAACTTACCTATTTTGTTTTTAAAATACTATTAGAGAATTACTGGTCACGATTTCAATTAGAAGAGTGTTCTATATCCTTCCTGTTCTAATTACAAATGAGAAATGATTATTTTTCTTTTTTTGATGTATCCACTTTTGTTTGTAAATTGTGTCCCCTTAAACCAAAAGGTTTTTCATGGATTGTTATACCCATCTCCTCAGCTAACTCCATCTTCTATTATTTCATGCATTGTCATTAAATCTCCTCTTATTCTTCTTTGTTCCAATGTAAATAACCCTAATCTCTTTCTTCTCCCATTATAATTCAAGTGTCCTAAAGATCCTATCATTTTTGTATAAGGGTACCATAACTGTGACCCGCAGTCCATGTATGGTCTCACAGGTTTATGGCTTTGTCCTTAAGGTGTTACCTGCTGCAAAAGCAAATCTCGAAGTAAGATCTTAGTATTTGTCCACAAATATACCCTGTCTTTGTGGAAAACCAAATAAGGCTGCTCACACGAGAGCCTGAAGCTTTGAAATCCTTTGAGCAGAAGTAATAGCAACTAAAAATAACATTTTCCATGACAGAAAGTGTAGCTCGCATGTTGCAGATGGCTCAAAAGGAGCCAAAGTAAGTTTCTCCAGCACAAAATTCAAGTCCCAAAGCAGGACTGGATTGTGGACAGGAGGCTTCAAGTGAAGGGTACCTCTAAGAAATGTATGGGACACTTCCAGCTGTGCCACTGTACAGCCATTAACCATGACATGAAAGGCCGAAATAGCTGACAGATGCACTTTAATGGAGGAGTACTTCAGACCAGAGTCTGAGATGGACAGCAAATACTCCAGATCGAATTCACTGGTTAAGTGAAGGGGCCCAAGTGATGGGAAGCAGCACATAGAACAAAGCACTTCCACTTCATGGAACAAGTGGCCCTGGTGAAGGACTTTCTAGTGGCCACCCTGACACCAGCCACCCTGGGGGATACCTCAAACTTGGCCATGGCTATGTCTTCAGGAGCCAAGCATGGAGATGTACAGATTTGAGGTTTGGATGGACCAGAGTGCCCTGCTCCTGGAACAGCAAGCCTATGCACCAAGGGAGAGTCACTGGAGGTTCCACTGTCAGCTGCTAATGCAAAGGGAACCAGATCTGATTAGGCCAGAGGGGGCAATGTGGATCATAGTGGCCCCTTTGATTTGAAGTTTGATCAGCACCCTCTGAAGCAGGGGAAAGGGGGGGGGAGCATAAAGGAACTGCCCTTTCCAAGAGATGGACAATCCATCTCACCAGAAAACTCCAGGCCCTGGAGCGAGCAAGCAAAAAAGCGGCAGTTTTGCGTTCAGTGGGGATGCAAAAAAGTCCAACTCTGGATGACCCCACCTATCAAACAGGTCTTCTACAACTGAGGTCAGCAGCTCCCACTCATACATCCTGGACTGTGATGGACTTAGCTTGGCCGCCAAGGTGTTTTTGATGCCTGGAACATGGATGGCCGACAGTTCTTGACTGTGTTCTAGAGCCAAGTAACAGACCCTCATTGCTTCCTGGCAGAAGGGATACGACCGAGTGCCCCCCCAAAAAAAAAATATATATATATATACACATACATACACACACACACACGGGTGCCCCCTTGCTTGTTGATGTAGTGGACTACACTGATGTCCATCTGCACTAGCAGAGGGCTCAGAGATAGCAGAGTTTGGAAGGCTTGCAGGGTATACAGAATGGCCCATATCTCCAGGACATTGATGTGGAGCATGGCCTCTATCCTGGACCACATCCCTTATGTTTAGTAGGGCCCTAAGTAACACCCCCCCATCCCAGCCCTGAAGCATCTGTGGTGAGAATCTGCTGAAGGCAAGGAATGAGGAAATGAACCGCTTTAAGCAGGTTGCTGGATTCCATACACCAAAACACCTTCTTTTTGACGGGAGAGAAGACTAGAACCAGCTGTTCCAGGTCATCTGCAGATTGATCTCACTGGACCTTCAAGGTCCACTGGGGTATCCTCATGTCCAGTCTGGCTAAAGGCACTTGCCGCAACCATCATGCTCTAGAGCTGGAGAAAGGTTCTAGCTTAGACATATCAGCTGTTGTAATGCTCTTTTGTGCAGCAACATGCGACTATCCTCCCAGACCACTGGCTTCCACAGCCGCCGCCTAAGTCCTCAAGCCCAGACCCTCCTCGCTCAAGGTACGGCAAAAGCCGCTAGCCAATAGGAATGCGAGCGCTCTCAGGCGCTGGCCTCTGATTGGCTCCTGCAGTCTGCTTCTGTTTTTCCTTGAAAATTCAGCCAAAACTGAACTTGCTTAGTGAACCTTGCACAAAAAAGCTGTATTTACTTGTTTCCTGATTGTTAAAAGTTAAATTTCACCACTGTTTAGAGTGTAAAGGGCTAAAAATTTATGTGATTAAGCTCCTTTCTGAAACTTTGTGTGTGCGCCAGACTTTAGGCACTAAGGGAACACACTTCCCTTTGTCCTGCTAATTTGGCTCTCCTGCTGGTGCAGACAGCCCTTTGTCCATGGCCAGCACTTAAACTTGTCCTTTCCCCTCTCTCCCCAGCCAGGATCAAGTTCTCCACGGGCTCCCTACCCCACAGGCACAGGCTCTCAGACACCAGGTGGTCAGCGCTCCACAGCCACTGTCAGAGACCTCAAGCTTGACTCTCCTTGCTCAGAGTGCGGCAAAAGCCCAATTCACGCCCACCCACCCATCCATCCCCGCCCTCCACTTATTAAACATACCGTTTCCTGCCCACTTCTATAAGTACGCCTACGAAGGTCTTCATCGACCTTTCCAATTCTTCAGTGGTCCAATTAGAAACACCCCTAAGATAGCTGGCCGGTATCATAGGCACCTCCTGACACTGTCGCTGAGGTTCCTTTGCCCTAAACTGTACTTAGCATTACCTCCTATTGCATTTGAGCATGGGGGGCCTGGATAGCTCCCTTATGAGGGGCTCCTCGCTAATATCTCTACTGATTATCCTCTGTTGTGTCCAGGTGGTATTTTATCCTCAGAAGCCTGTGCATGCAGAGACAGACCCCTTAAAGTTTGGTTCTCCATACACTGATTTACCCACTAGTTATTTATGTGCCGTGCAGATAGTACTACCGTCTGAGCACAACCTGGGTACCTATCGTGATGGTACCCATATTGAGCCGCCTCAAGTTAGTCCTTCTGTACCATACTGTATTAGCCACCCTCTTCACATCTCGGTCAGGGTATTGCTTCACCTAGCATTAGGGCGGTACACTCTTGGGGGTGGTGATAGGCTTATCCAACATATCAAGAATCATAAGCATACCAGGGCCAGGTTTCTCAAACTAACTTTTGATGCCTTAACAAAGCTGCTACTTTTATTTCTGATATGCTTGGGTAACATCGAATTAAACCCTGGTGCCATCTCTCCCCTTTCTTCTCTGTTGGACACGGCCACTCTTAAAGGAATGAGTTTCTGGCATGTCAATGTCTGTAGCCTCCTATAAAAGTTCACCATGATACAGGCGTGGATCAGCCATACTCAACCTGATGTCCTGGTAATATCTGAATCCTGGCTCAGGCCAGCCTCCCAGGATAGAGATTAGCACTCCCTCCTACCAGCTATTCAGAACTGATAGACCTACTAGGGGAGGTGGAGTGGCAATATACGTCAAGGAAAGTTTCGCAACATCCTGCATGGATTCAACCTCTGTTAAGAATGAGTTTGAATGTCTGACACTTAAGACTGAATTATCTACTGCTCTGGCCATTAGAGTGATTGGATGTTATAGACCCTCATCTGTGGGAAAACTACTCCTATCACTCCTTGGTACTGTCGTTGAGAAAGAGAATCTTGAAACAATTATACTTGGGGACTGTAATTTTGACTGGCTCTCCAAGGTTGCTTCACCCCTAAACACCTTTTGTGATACTTGTGGGTTAGTGCAGCTAATTCAGGAACCTACATGTCCTAATAAAAAGCACCCTTGTAATAGTTCATTATTGGATGTTATATTAGTTGATAAGCCACATCTTTTCACGCACACTGGAACCTTCTTCGCCGATGTCAGTGACTATTGTTTTAGTAAGTTTTTGTCAACTTACTTTGCTAAATCAGTAGGAGGAGAGAGAGCTCAATTGGGGGTGTGGCTTAGCCAATATAAAAGCAGGTGACTCCAATTACAACTTCCTGTTGCTAGCTTGTAAAGCAGAAAGCAGCGAACTGAAAGAAGGTACAATTTTCTTACTAATTTAACACTTCTATCTCAGCAGAAATCAGTGTCTGTTGAGAATAAGCAGACAGATACTTTATTAGAAGTAGAAGGGGTCTTATTTAGGGTTAAAAACAAGAAAGTCAGTGTGTGTTCTGTGCTGTGAAGGGTACTGTATCAACTTACTTTGCTATATCAGTAGGAGGAGAGAGAGAGCTTAATTGGGGGTGTGGCTTAGCCTATATAAAAGCAGGGGACTCCAATTACAACTTCCTGTTGCTAGTCTTTTCTCTTACTAATTGCCTTCCATCCCACCCACCCTAAGCCAGTTCTACTTTTATAGCCACTGAATTTGACTGACAACAGGAACTTCCTGTTTGGCAGTAGGAAGGGAAGGATCATACAGAAACATCAGTTTTGTCAACCCTAAAGGAAAAAAGTAGCTCACTCCCCCCAGCTGCTGGTGGTCAGACACTGAGCAAGGAAGAAGGAGGCTACTGAAGAATATAGGAAGTTGCTGTCCCAGAACAGGAAGGGTGAGAGTTGTATGGAGAGGAGAGAATAAGCATACAGAGAAACAGGAGAGGGTGATCCAAAATAAGACATGATAGGAGTGGTGCAGTGCAATGGCTGTGGGGCAGCAGTGTTCCGGGAGACATTCTGGAGGCTGCGATGCTGCCCTATTTGCAGGCACCTCTCTGGTCTGAGGGAGGAGGTTGCCTGTCTCCAGGCTGACCTGGCTAGGATTCGTGAAACCTCCTCTCCCCCAGGGCCAATGCCACTACCTCAGAGATTACATAGAAACATATAGAGACACAGAAGTTGACAGCAGATAAGGACCGCAAGGCCTATCCAGTCTGCCCATTTATTTTTCTACCTTATAAATGTGCCATCAGCCTTGGCTCTGTCAGTGACCTATCTATTCATACTCATCTGTATTACTCCCTTATGCCTATCCCATGCCTGTTTGAAGCCCTGCACTGTATTCATATCCACCACTTCCTGAGGTAGGCCATTCCATGAATCTACCACCCTTTCTGTGAAAAAGAATTTCCTCACATTCCCCCTTAATCGGCCTCCCTCTAATCTCATGCTGTGTCCTCTTGTCCTGCTATTTTTCTTATATTTAAACATATTAGACTCTTTCACCTTGTTAATGCCCTTAAGGTGTTTGAATGTCTCGATCATATCACCTCTCTCCCTCCTTTGCTCAAGGGTATACATATTGAGCTCCATTAATCTGTCCTCATATGTCTTCTGATGCAGTCCCTGCACCATTGTGGTTGCCCTTCTCTGGACTGCCTCAATTTGGTTCATGTCCTTGTGAAGATGTGGCCTCCAGTACTGCATGCAGTACTCCAGATGGGGCCTAACCAGTGTCTTGTAAAGAGGGATTATTACCTCCCTCTTATGACACCCCTACTAATACACCCTAACATTCCCCTAGCCTTACCTACTGCTTTAGAGGTCTGCTTGGATGACTTCAGGTCATCAGTGATGATGATGCCCAAGTCTCTTTCTTCCTTTGTGACTGCTAGCAGGTCCCCTCCCAGCCTATAGGTGGCTTCAGGGTTTCTCTTCCCTATGTGCATGATCTTGCACTTCTTTGCATTAAATCCCAGTTGCCACTCTTCTGACCATTTTGCTAGTTTATCCAGATTTCTTCTCATTCTGCCCACTCCATCTGGATCATCTACTCTATTGCAGATCTTGATGTCATCTGCAAACAGCCAAGCCTTACCCTCTAGTCCATCTGCAAGGTCACTAATGAAGATATTGAAGAGGACTGGCCCCAGGACTGATCCCTGAGGTACCTCACTTGTGACTTGCATCTCTTCTGACTGTATACCATTTACCACCACGCTCTGTTTTCTGCCCGTCAACCAGTTTACCACCCAGTTGACCAACTTCTGACCCACCCGAGCCTACCCAGCTTATTTATCAATCTTCTATGTGGAACAGTGTCAAAAGCTTTGCTGAAGTCAAGGTAGGCGACATCAACTGCTCCCCCTTGGTCCACCACTCTGGTTACCCAGTCAAAGAAATCTATGAGATTAGTTTGACAGGACTTTCCTTTTGTAAACCCATGCTGTCTTGGATCCTGTGCCCCTATGGATTCCAGGTGTTGCACTATTCTTTCCTTAAGGAGTGCCTCCATAATCTTGCCCACTACTGAGGTTGCCAAGAAAGAGGAGAGGCTGGACCAGAGTGGGCTCAGGGAGGGAGAGGGTGGTGGAACAGAGTTGCATCCTTCCAGCTGTACCCCTCCTGATGGAGTGGTACCTGAGGACTGGAGGAGGGCAGATGTGATTCCTCTTCACAAAAGTGGGAGCAGGAGAGAGGCCGGAAACTACAGACCAGTTAGTTTGACCTCAGTGGTACGGAAAATGATGGAATCACTTCTGAAGGAAAGAACTGTTGAGTACCTAGAGGCCAGTGGGGCACAGGACCTAAGGCAGCATGGATTCATGATGGGAAGGTCAAGTCTGACTAATCTAATAGATTTCTTTGACTGGGTGACCAAAGTAGTAGATCAGGGAGGGGCTGTGGACATGGTCTACCTAGATTTTAGCAAGGCACTTGATACAGTCCCACACAAAAGATTAATACACAAGTTAGCCAACCTTGGAGTGGATCCCAAGGTGGTAGCCTGGATAAAAAATTGGCTAGACAACAGGACACAAAGGGTAGTAGTAAACGGAGTCCACAGTGAAGAAACAAGGGTTATTAGGGGGGTACTGCAGGGTTCAGTACTGGGACTGGTCTTTTTTAATGCCTTTATAAGTGACATTGCAGAGGAACTGGAAGGAAAAGTATGTCTCTCTGCAGAAGACACAAAGATCTGCAACAGGGTTGACACACAAGATAGAGTGGAAAGGATGAGAAGGGGCTTGGCAAGGTTGGAGGAATGGTCAAATGTATGGCAGCTCAGATTCAATGCAAAGAAGTGCAAGGTAATGCACCTGGGAAACAAAAACCCAGGGGAAGAGTACACAATGGGGGGTGAGATACTGACAACAGTAAAATTGGAAAGGGACCTGGGGGTAATTATATCAGATGACCTAAAGGGGGTCAAGCAATTTGAGAAGGCAGTAAGGAAGGCTAGGGGGATACTGGGATGCATAGGGAGAGGCATCAATAGTAGAAAACAGGAAGTTGTTATCCCTCTGTACAGACAGTTGGTGAGACCCCATCTGGAGTACCGTGTGCAGTTCTGGAGACCCCATCTCCGCAAAGACATAGAGTGGAGGCTGTCCAGAGGAGGGCAAACAAAATGGTCCAGGGACTGCACCAGAAGACATACGAAGAAAGACTAAAGGAGCTTAATATGTATACCCTTGAGGAAAGAAGAGAGAGAGGGGACATGATAGAAACTTCAAGTACCTCAAGGGAATCAACAAAGTCCAAGAGGGTAGAATCTTTTGGAAAAAGAGATGTGCAAGAACAAGAGGGCACAATATGAAGATAGAGGGGGACGGCTCAGAGGTAATGTGAGGAAGTATTTTTTCACAGAGAGGGTTGTGGATGCATGGAACAGCCTCCCTGAGGAGGTTGTGGAGTCAAGTACAGTGGGGGAATTCAAGAATGCATGGGACAGACATAAGGCAGTCCTAGTGGGGAGTAGGAGGAAGTAAGCTGTTGGTTAACTAGGATCTGCAGCTTATCTGTTAGGTAGGAAAATGGGTAGACTACGTGGGCCAAGCGGTCCTTATCTGCCGTAAAATTTTGTGTTTCTATGTATTGCTGCAGTTAGGTCACTGCATCACACAGGCCCTCAACCAAATTCATCACTAAAAGGACATGACACAACTTTGATGTGGCCGCCTATACATATGAACTGGGACACTCATAACATTGGCAAAACTTCTACCTAGCCACCACTGTCAACACTGCGTACGATATCTTTAATGAAATTCTAGTAGGAGCCATAGATGTACATGCCCCGATGGTAAAAATCCAAGTAAAAAAACAAAACTTATTGCTGGTTCACACCTGAACTGAAAACTGCCCTGCTAGGCAGGGATAAGCTGTGGAAAAAGGCACGGCAGATGAAGCTGGACTCAGACTAGTGCCACTTTAGGAAGGCACGCAATGCATGTACAAAATGGTCAGAGACGGCAAGGTATCATTCTATCTTAGGGAGCTGGACTCTGCTGCAAAGTGCTCTTCTAAATTGTGGAGGACAATCAAGGATATGTCCAGTTATACCCCAGGTAACTCCTTGCCACCAAAAATCACATCCGAGGGGAAAACTATATGTGATAAACAGGGGATCTTAGAAGCTTTCAACAATCATTTTACTACAGCTGGTCTAGCCTTTGACAATTCCCCTGCAACCCTGGTCCACTCCCAGCTAAGTGTCCCCTGTGTAGGCACTACTGCCCTGGTACCCAGCTTCTCTTTCCAACATGTATTATTGAAGGAGGTTGAAGATTTGATACTTCGGTTGGATGGAAAGAAGAGTGCTGGAGCTGATTCATTGGATCCCTACTTTATAAAAATCACTTATGTCCTTGCTGTTCCTATCACCCATCTATTTAATTTATCACTGTCCCAAGGGTCCCTTCCTATAATTTGGAAAACTGCCCATGTTATCCTGTTGTTCAAATCCAGGGATACCTGCGACCTCAACAACTATAGACCGATTTCCTTACTGCCAATCTTGTCAAAGCTCCTGGAAAAGGTAGTCAGCAATCAACATAGAGCCTATCTGGAAGTTAATAATTTACTAAACCCTATGCAACTGGGCTTTAGGTCTAAACACAGCACTATCTCAGCCTTTGCCAAAGTAACAAACAACTGGTACAGTAATCTAGACAACAGAAACTTTGTCTGTGCAGTATTTCTAGACCTTAGTAAGGCTTTCAATACTATGGACCATAGCCTGCTAATCTCCACTCTGAAGAGCACAGGTCTTGACTCAGCATCCTTGCACTGGTTCATGGAGTACCTGGTAGGACGTTAGCAACAAATCAAAGCTGAGGGGGAGCTTTCCCCACTCAAACCTCTTCTGAAGGGAGTGCCACAAGGATCCATACTTGATCCGCTGCTCTTTGCAATCTATGTAAACAATATTGATGTGGACATCAACAAGGCAAAAATACACCAGTTCGCTGACGACACAGTGGTTTACATAAGTCGTCCGACTGCCGAAGCAGCCTGTACAGACCTACAGGAAGAATTTGACTTGGTTCAGACTGAGCTCCTCCACAAAAAGCTTCTTTTAAATGCAAAATAGACAAAAGGCAATGCTGTTCCCACCCTATAGCCGTGTGATAAACCCCGTCAGCTCTGGGACACTGCCTCTGATCTCCACAATTCTGGGAGAGAAATTGGAATTTATCCCAAAATTTAAATACTTAGAAGTGTGGTTAGACCAGAACCTCTTATTTTCTGAGCTTGTTGAAGTACCTGGCTAAGAAGCTAAGGCAGAGATTGGGTCTTTTCTATTGAATTAGCCAGTTCCTCACTCATGATGCCAAACTGTGACTAGTCCAATCTACTTTTCTCTCCCTAATTGACTATGGAGATTTTCTATATAGTCACTGTCCCAAAGCCTCGCTTATCAAGTTGGACACACTTTATTATAGGGCCATCAGGTCCATTACCGGTCTTCGCCTCTCTACTCATCACTGCCTATTGTACAAAACTGTAGGATGGTCCTCGCTTACATTCAGGTGCAAATGAAATGCAGTCCTTTGGATCTACAGAGCTATCTTAAAAAGGCTTCCACATTATATTTCTGAATGTCTTCCCCTAAGTGAGCTGGGACCATACAGCTTAAGAAGTGCCTCCTATATCTCCCTATGCATCCCTAAAGCTACCACCCGCTATGGCAGAATGGCCTTTAGCTTCATGATGCCATCCTTATGGAACAAAATGCAAAAACTACTGAAACTAAGCTACCTCCTAAGTATTAATGCTTTTAAGTCATTATATGCTCAAGATGTGTGTGAACCGTGCAACTGTTTCCCCCGCTTCTAATCACTAACTGCTGCTAGCTTGCTCCCCTGAGACTGGCCTTACCCCAGGTTAATTTGTGCATGTTTTAATAATCCTCATGAATTTATTACTTTCTGGTCCCTGCACCCCTCTTGCTAGACACAGACAAGTCTTACAGGGGCATCTGCACCTAAAGCACAAAACCTCTAGCTCCTGGGAGGTTGCACCCTCACAAGCTGCCATCCGAAACCATTTGCCCGGATTCTTCTCTAGCAAAGAACCGCTAAAGACGCCAACCAATTGGATTGCGAGTGCCTTCCAGCCCTTGCTCCCGACTGGCTTCTGCAGTTCTCTTCGCCGATCCATTTCTGGCAAAAATCGAATGGTCTGCCTGTACTCTGCTAAAATAGCTGTAACCGCTTCCTTCCCTGACCGATGTGATCCTCTTCCCTATGGATTAAAGTGTAATTATCAGGAGTATGAGTGATTATGCTCCCCTTTGAATCTTTGCCCGAGACTGGCCCTAGGCGCCCTAGCGTACTCATACCTTCCCTGCCTTGCAACCTTCCCATGGTCCGATGATCCATTGGACATGGACAACCAGTGCTAGCACCTAGTTCTGGAAAATGTGCGGTAGGTGCTGTCCCATCCATTGCCTCAGTACCTCGCTCACACCTTCTACCAGCAAGCTGCGGTACAGCCGCCTCCCAGTCCCAATGTAAGCGCTTCCTGGGGCTGCCATGATAGTGCCTGGTAGGCTGTCTGCTCCCTTCAGACCTAACTACACCCGTTTTACTCCCTTGTGAACTGTGTCAAAAGAAAAGCTGTTATCACTTATTTTGTCTGTTATGATAGCGATACCTAGGTCTCGCCTGTGTGTTTTTTTTTTTTTAGAAAATTACTGTAACAATATCCATCTCTGTGGACTTGCCTGTTCCTACTATTTATACTGTTCACTGTGTCTTATTGATGTTCCCGAACCAACTGTCATGCTATGTACATCTGTGTATCTTGATTTGTACTTCTATGTTTTATTCCTACTGTAAATATAGCTGTTTGCAATATAATCTGGACTTAACCAGGTCCATCTTGTAAATGAGCTTGCTCAATGATGTTCGCCTGGATAAGTAAAGATTTGATTGATTGATGTGTCCGGGAGAATAAGAGGACTGAATCAAAGGTTTCTCTGGAGGCCTTTCCAGGAGTTCTAGGGTGTGAACATATTCTATAAGCTGTAAGACCCAGGCATCTCTGGTGATCTCCCTCCACCTGTCCAAGTGCAGGGAGAATCGACCCACTACGACCACATCCTGCCCTGCCAGGGGGTGGGGGTGTTTGAGCAAGGAGTAATGCTGAAGTAGAAGCTGCGGCTACACTGCCTCCCCTGGAGCTTTTACAGTGGAGGAGGTAGGGGTTGACAGGGTTGTGGTTGCTTTATGTTCACCCTGAGGCTTGGTGCTGGATTTGGCCCTATGGGTAGCCTGACAAAAGAGCACCCTCTGACCACAGCTAGGCTGGGGGTGGCACACAGAGTGGACTGATGGCAACATGCAACCGGAGGCCTGCAAGTCAGAAAGTATGTTCTGCACATCTGCCCTGAACAGTTTATACCTCCTAAAGGGGGCATTCAGGATGGATTGTTGCACATCCTGGGTAAAACCTGACACCCCCAGCCAAGAAAGTCTTTACAGATACCCACAGTGGCTGCCTGGACCAAGGTATCAATGGCGGCTTAGGCAGAATATAAAAGATGCTTGCTGACGTCGGCCCCCGATTGAATGTTCTGAAGCAACTGCTGTCTTGGGGTCTTCTGGGAGGGACGTCGCTGCTTCTTTGGCCTGAGCCCAGAGTTGGTTCTGATACTGGACAATATTGGTGATATAGTTAAGGAACCTTATGGTCAAAGTGGCAGAGGCAAAAGTCCTCTTGTCAATCAGGGTCAACATCTGGGATTCTTTGTCCAGGGAAGAGAACTGAGATGTTTGAGCCTCTTGGTATGGTTGTGGGCAGCTTTAGTGACCACAGAATCTACTTGGGGTTGTTCTGTGAAGAAAGGCTTTCCCACGGGAGCCTGGTATAACTTGTCCACCTTCCTAGGTATGGCTGGGACCAAGTTGGGCCAATGCCAGGCAGCCACAGTAGCATCCTCAAAAGGTTCTAAGGAAGTGTCACCACCACTCACTCCACGGTGTCATATGATGATGAGGTGATGGAGAGGAGACAGGAGATGGTGAGATCCAATGGACCTCACCATCTCCTGTCAAAGGAGGAATGACAAGAAGAGGGACATCTGGCAGGCCTAAGTAAGTGGACAGACAGTACCGGATAGGGTCCTGCTCCCCAGAGTCAAACCCAGTGGCAGCCTGCAATTGTCCCAGAACAGACACAAAGGAAGGGTCATCTGGGGAAGACTGCAGGATATACTTTGGGGTCTCATAAGAACATAAGAATTTGCCAACAGAAGGAGACCGTGTGGGTCCATCTAGTCTGCCCGAGATGTCTACCACCCCCAATCTGCTGATCTTGCTGAGGTGACTACACTGACTATCCCATGCCCTCTTGAACTGCCTGTCTTTGTTGCCACCACATCATGTGGCAGGCTGTTCCAAGCGTCCACGACCCTCTCTATGAAAAAGTACTTCTTAACCAGAAGACCTTGCCATATGCTGTCTCCTCGCCATCGGACGACACCATGGAGGTGGAGTGGGAGGGGTTAACGCTTCCTTCGTCTCCAGCATCCCCTTCATCCTCATCATCAGGGAAGAAGAGGTCTGGGTGATACTCATCCTTGTCCCCTGGGTCCAAGGGGGGGGTTAGAGGGTCTCCAATCCCAGGGTGCTTAGCGCGTCTCCAAAGGGAGAGAAGACGTAGGGGCTGGTATGGTAGGTCCCTGCGGCATTGGCCCTTGTGGGGAAGCAAGCCTAGCTTGTATGGAATCCCACAATGAAAGAAGCATGGTCTGGAAATCCACTGTGACTGACGTTGGGACACCTATCGGCATCGGCCGAGGAAGAATCAGGGTCGGCATCAGAGCCTGGGAGGGCAGCCGAGCAGGCCGAGGCCTTTGGGGCATCTTCCCAGCCTGGGTCATTGTCAGAGGGGGCGAGGATGACTGAGGAATGGCCTGGGGTGATGCCAGAGAAGGAAGGAGCCCTGAGACCGAGATAGTGGCTGGAAAAACGGCCGAGGACAGCATCAGTGGAGTGGCCTGAACCCCTCAAAACACAGAGTCGGTCGAGGTCGAACTGGCAGAGCCTCCTGACTGATGGCCCGAGGACAACAAGGGCCAGAATGGCAGGGGCTGAGATGTCGATGGGGAACCCAACCTAAAGAACCGATGCCTGTGAAGGTGAGGTTGGCAGGGGGAGCTGCCAATGGTAGCCTTGTTGGGTAGTAGGCATGTGAGGCAGAGAGGGTCACCCCAAAGAGGGAGATGGCCCTGCCGTGGCTGAAGCACATAGCAGCGACCGCAAGCAAGTCAGAAAGACCAGTCCTTGGTGCAGTTCTTGTCCTGGTGTTTGTGCTTCCTGCCCGATTTGTCCCAGGCCTTGGAGGAGAGCAAACCCAAGGATGGGGCTGGGGAAGTGGAGGAACTCTTGGCCTGCAGCTCCTTCTCCATGCGGGTGACCTTCTGCTGAAGCAGGAACATTTCCAAGGTCTTCTGGCAGTGCCACTTGGTAGCCTTGTTGAAGTCGCAGCAGATCTCACAGGCCTGGGCCTAGGCAGCAAAGACAAGCATTGTGGTCACCCTTCTCAGGGATCTTCTCCCCATAGGCACAAGTCCTGAAGAGTTTATCGGAGATGGAGCTCAGCATATAAAATGGAAGAGCTCACTTTAAAAGTAAAGTGACACTACACTAGGAGAAAAAGAAAATAAAAACATAAGAAATGGCGGTCGACTGAAGCTGGCAGGATCTCAGTGAAGTTAGATGGTTGATGGCAGGAAAAAAACTGAGAAGGGTGTGGGGCAGCCCACTCTTACAGGTAAGGGTGACATCAGCGTGTAAAGTTGGAGTGTGTGGCCCCCGGTAGACTGCTAGCTAGGAAGTCTTTCGTGTGGTTCTAGTGAGTCAGCTGTTGTTCCATAGGTGTGGCCTGCTGCAAGAGATACCCTTAATGAAGATCTGATAATTTCCCCCTTCAACTTTTTTCCCTGGTGCCCTCCACCCTTTTACCCTTCCACTGTTCGCAAATTTGTTACTGCTATTTCTTGTCTATATGCATTTTATTTCCTGGCTGAGAGTTCATTCTGCAGGGATCTACCCTGTTCACAGGGATATACACTGGTCAGGTTAAGGACATGGACATGATATAGACAGCAGCCATTTTTTTTTCTTCCCCCGTCTCCACATGTGAGCAATGCCTATGTTGGCACCGCTACACACAGGTTCCTACTGTGGCAGGAGCAAG
Organism: Neoceratodus forsteri; assembly: GCA_016271365.2. Classification (NCBI taxonomy): domain Eukaryota; kingdom Metazoa; phylum Chordata; order Ceratodontiformes; family Ceratodontidae; genus Neoceratodus; species Neoceratodus forsteri. The sequence goes on from CM057452.1 coordinate 830,753,124, forward strand.
CACCTTGGCCTAGCTTTAGGGGTTGTGGTGGTGGCAGAACTTGCCACCAGCCATATCCTGACATGGAGACACTGGTACATGGCAGCTGTCTTGACCAGGCCTGCCCATAACAGACACCAAGCACCACGTTAATTCTCGAACCTAGGTCATCCGCACAGCAGTGCAACACACTGCCACTGAGCGTGATTTCTGAACCATTCTTCCTGCCTATTTCAGTTGCTTCTGATACTACTCCTACTCTACTTCACCTCACTTTCTCTCATACCTCTTGAAGGTCCAACCTTGAAAACCTGAGTGGTTTCCAGTGCTCATTTATTTTATTAAATTTTGTTAACTGGGTAGGCCCGCTGAGCCCCGAAGGTCCCTTTTTCAGGGGCGACCCGGAACTAGTTACATATAGTAAGGCATATAAATTGGAATAGTACATTTCTGGACAGATCATACAGGATTTCAGTTAAGACAGAGTACAGAACTACACAGTACAGCAAAGTTCTATACAGCAGGTTATACTGTTAAACAACAACGTATAGTTGCAATCACAAACATGAAAATAAGGGTATTGTTAGGGTAACAGCCGAGGCGAGTTCCACTGTGCCATAGGTAGGTAACAACTGGAGGTGACGGGGGGAGTGATGGGACGATAGTGTTAAGTAAAGTTAATCTCTGGGGTAGGAGCAGTGACTGCAGTTCAGTAAGTTCTCACATAGTCCCTTACGGAAATTCTCTAGGGAGGTAGCTTCCTGTAAATGGCCAGGGAGCTTATTCTACAGTGCGGCTGCAGTGTGGGCATAGGATTTGCTTCCTACTGCAGATCTGACCCTGGGTACTTCCAGGAGTTCTTTTTACCTGTGGTGTGGAGAAGTCTGCTGGACCACTTTGGGGCTAGTAGCCTGGCTAACCCAGCTGGAGGGTGGTCATCAAGGAGCTTATATGTGTTACATAGTAGGGGGTATTGAAGTCTGTGGCTGAAGGAAGGTCAATTGAGCAAAGTGAGGACAACACAATGGTGAGTCCTTGGGTGAGCTTTAGTGGCAAAGCGGGCTATTTTGTGATAGAGTTTGTAGCCTACAGTGATCCTGCTTTGCCATTCCATGTAGAATTGGAAGCAGCATAGGTTAAGGTCGAGAGGAAGATACTCTTAGTGATCGCCAATCTAGTCTCAGGTATCTTTTGAGTGCTTAGTCAGTAGAGCAGGCCGAGCTGTAGGTGGATATTTTTGGTTATTAGGTCCACTTGGGATTTTAGAGTGAGTCCTTGATCCAACACCAGCCCAACACAGAAACAAAGAAGGTGACGGCAGATAAGGACCGCAAGGCCCATCCAGTCTGTCCATTTCTTATTCTACCTTATTAATGTGCCATTGGCCTTTGCTCTGTCAATGGCCTATCTATTCATACTCATCTGTATTGCTCCCTTATGCCTATCCCATGCCTGTTTGAAGCCCTGCACTGTATTCATATCCACCACTTCCTGAGGTAGGCCGTTCCATGCATCCACCACCCTTTCTGTGAAAAAGAACTTCCTCACATTACCCCTTAATCGGCCTCCCTCTAATCTCATGCTGTGTCCTCTTGTCCTGCTATTTTTCTTATATTGAAACATGTTAGACTCTTTCACCTTGTTAATGCCCTTAAAGTGTTTGAATGTTTCAATCATATCACCTCTCCCTCCTTTGCTCTAGGGTATACATATTGAGCTCAGTTGATCTGTCCTCATGTTTTCAGATACAGTCCCTGCACCATTTTGGTTAATGTCCTTGTGAAGGTGTGGCCTCCAGTGCTGCACGAGTACTCCAGATGGGGCCTAACCAGTGTCTTGTAAAGAGGATTATTACCTCCCTCTTCCGACTTGTGATACTCCTACTAATACACCCCAACATCCCGCTAGCCTTACCTACTGCTTTAGTGGTCTGCTTGGATGATTTCAGGTCATCGGTGATGATGACGCCCAAGTCTCTTTCTTCCCTTGTGACTGCCAGCAACTCCCCTCACAGCCTATAGGTGGCTTCAGGATTTCTCTTCCCTATGTGCATGATTTTGCACTTCTTTGTGTTAAACCCAGTTGTCACTCTTCTGACCATTTTGCTAGTTTATCCAGATCTCTTCTCATTCTGCCCACCCCATCTGGATAATCTACTCTGTTGCAGATCTTGGTGTCATCTGCAAACAGACAAACCTTACCCTCCAGTCCATCTGCAATGTCACTGATGAAGATAATGAGGAGGACTGGCCCCAGGACTGATCCCTGAGGTACCCCACTTGTGACTTGCATCTCTTCTGACTGTATACTGTTTATCACCACTCTCTGTTTTCTGCCCGTCAACCAGTTTGCCATCCAACTGACCAATGTCTGACCCACCCGGAGCCTACCCAGCTTATTAATCAATCTTCTATGTGGAACAGTATCAAAAGCTTTGCTGAAGTCGAGGTAGGCAACATCAACTGCTCCCCCTTGGTTCACCACTCTGGTTACCCAGTCAAAGAAATCTATGAGATTAGTTTGACAGGACCTTCCTTTTGTAAACCCATGCTGTCTTGGATCCTGTGCTCCTATGGATTCCAGGTGTTGCACTATCCTTTCCTTAAGGAGTGTCTCCATAATCTTGCCCACTACTGAGGTAAGACTGACTGGTCTGTAGTTCCCTGCCTCCTTCCTGTTACCACTCTTGTGGAGCGGGATCACATGAGCCCTTCTCCAGTCTTCTGGGACCTCTCTAGTGCTCAGAGACTCACTAAACAGCTCTGATAATGGCTCTGCTAGTTCCACCCTTAGCTCCTTTAGTACCCTGGGATGTATGCCATCAGGTCCCATTGCCTTGTCCACCCTGAGCTTATCGAGCTCTTGTAGGACCCTTTCTTTTGTGAAGGGACTAGTGCTCACCTCCCTCCCTGTGTCCATGGTGCTGAGCTGTGGGTCCTGCCCTATCTTCTCTTCAGTAAATACTGAGCAGAAGTATCTATTTAGGATAGATGCTTTTACATGGTCCTCCTCCTCACACGCCCCCTTATCCCCTTTGATCTTAGCAATACCCCCTCTGGACTTTCTCCTTTCACTAATGTATCTATAGAGAGTCTTGTCTTCTTTTACTGTTCGTGCTAATGTTTCCTCGGTTTGGGCCTTTGCCTGCCTTACTGTCTTCCCTGCTTCCCTTAGGGAAGTTTGGTATGCCTCCCTATCTTCGTCCTGCTGCATTCCCTTATATTTCCTGAAGGCCAGCCTTTTGGCTCTGACCTTTTCTTCTACTGTGTTTGAGAACCAAAGTGGTTTCCTTCTTCTTTTGCACTTCCTTTTCTCACTAACACAATGGGGTGTTCCTTCAAGTATTGCATCTTTAATGCTTGCCCACTTTGCCTGTACCCCCTCACCTGTATTTCTTTTTGCCAGGGCTAGCTTAACTCTGTTGGCCATCTTATCAAAGTCAGCTCCTCTGAAGTCCCATATTTTTGCCTTGGAATGGGATGATTTTGTTCTAGTGGCCAAATTGAACCATACCATGTAATGGTCACTGGCACCCAGGTTACCTTCTACCTGGAGATCTGTGATCCTTTCCCTGTTAGATATTTGAAGGACTGCACCACTTCAGCTGTAGAGCCAGATGCTGTGACAAGTGGGAGTAAATGACTGCAGTCAGGGCCTAGGGATCTTGGTCCAAACAGGAGGGCTTTTGTTTTTTTGGTGTTTAGAACCAGGCGAGTTTCTATTAACCAAGTTTTCATCTTAGCAAAGTCTGACTGGAGTTGTGGCTCTAGTTCATCCATGTTAGTCATAGTTCTGCACAGAACTATGTTGTCAGTGTACTGTACCACAGAGTTGCTTCTGTAGTGGTAGCTGAGGTCGTTGACGAACAGTGAGAACAAGAGGGGACCCAGTAATGAACCTTGCGGAATCCCCTCATTTATAGGGAGCGTTTCAGAGGTTGCACCTCTCCACTTGACCTGTTGGGAGCGGCCGGACAGGTAGCTGCTGACCCAGTTTAGAGAGTGTTGATCAAGACCAAATTTACTCAGCTTTGTTAACAGAGGGCAGTGATCTACCAGATCAAAGGCCTTTGTCAGGTCAATGAAGACCGCTCCCACTGGGGAGCCTTTGTCCAGTGCTGAGAGGGCATCAGAGGTGAATCTGATGAGTGCAGCGTCAGTCCTGTGCTTTTGTCGGAAGTAGTGTTGGGTGGATGCCATTAGCTGGTTTGCTTCCAGGTAGTCCGAGTTGGCAATAGACTAGCCATTCTTGGACTTTGGCCAGGGAGCAGAGTAGTGAGATGGGCCTGTAGTTACCTATTGTTTCCCTAGGTCCTACCTTGTGGACTGGCACCACGTGGGCCTGCTTTCAAATTTTGGGAACAACTCCATCCAACAAGGACCTATTTATGAGCCAGGTGACAGGTACGGCAATGGCAGGAGCAGCTGTCTTGAACAACCTAGGGTTCAGGCCATCTGGTCCCGCAGATCCAGTCAGTTTGATGGACTGCAGGAGGGGCAGCACTTTTTTGGTGCATACTGTCCTTGGGTGAAAGTGTGGGGGTGGAGGATCCAGCACTTCAGTATCCACAAGGTCCTGCTTACCGGGGGTGGGGGTAGGTTTGTTTGATGAACGTTCAGATCAGTGAAAAACTTATTGAAGGCAGCAGCTGTCTCGGTTAATGTTTGACCATTGCTGATTATGTGTCCCTGGAGAGGTTTATTTGTGCCTTTTATCAGGTCATTTATACAAGACTAGAAGGACTTTGGGTCAGCCAGGTTATTCCGCTGGAGGTTTTTGATGTACTCCCTCTTTGCAGTTATTTGCTTTGCTTGTTCCTCTTGGTAACTCTCTTTATGCACAAGTTTGTCTCCTGTTGTGGCTTGTTTTACCATTCCTTACTCATCTTCAACTTCACCTCTGTTATGGCACCTTTTATCATTCCTTACTCATCTTCCTACTCCCACCACCTCTCCCACCCCATCAGCTTGTCCCTGATCATCGCCCTAAGGTCCACCATGTAGTAATCTCAAACCACACTAAGCTGTTAATGGCCGCAGTGGTTCTCAAACCTCGACTGCTCCCACCAGATGGCACCAGATTTAGGATTGCCTCCTCCTTGGATGACTCCTGTAACTATTACTAGAGTAGCATAAAAATATAGGTTACTCACCTGTAACAGGAGTTCTAGGAATGGTATATGTCCAAGTCCTTGCCCTGACACCAAATGGAGAATCTCTTCCATATGAAGGTGTAGCATTTTCTGGTCGACTCCTTACAGGACGCCTCAACAACATTGAGGACCTCGTCGGAAAGACCCAAGGCCTAGAACTCTAGCCGCTCAGGAACCAGGCCATCAGGTGCAGGGATTGAAGGTCCGGATGGAACACCTTCCCCTGATTGACTGAAAGCAGGTCCGGGCGAGCTGGAAGCTGTCTCGGGAGCCTGGAGCTGAGGAGATCTGGGTACCAGAACTGGCGGGGCCAGTCTGGGGCTATCAGGATCACCTGCGCCTTGTCCCTCCTTGCTTTGAGAAGCACCTTGTGAATCAAGGGAAATGGGGGAAAGGTGTAGAAGAGGCCCGGGGTCCACAGCCTCGAGAAGGCATCCCCCTGCAGCGAGCCCTGCTGAGGGGGGCGGGCATGAAACAGCCTCAGCTTCGCGTTCTCCTTGGAGGCAAACAGGTCCACCTGAGGTGTGCCCCAGTGGGAGAACAGATCTTGTACTACCTCCGGCAGGAGAGACCACTCGTGAGATGCAGCCCCTATCCGCCCAGGGCATCGGCCAGGGTGTTGGAGGCCCTGCCACATGAATGGCTAGGAGATCCGCTTCCAGGCTGCGCACGAGTGAACAAATGCGGAGTTCCTTGCATAGAAGCATGCAGCGTCCCGCCCTGGCGTTCAGGTAGTACATGGTCGTGGTATTGTCCGTCTGGACTCGACCACTTGACCCAAGAAACGGAGCAAAGGCGGTGAGAGCTAGGCGACCACTGAGCTCCAGCAGGTTGATGTGGCATCGGACTCCCAAGGGGACCAGAGGCCATGCACTCGGTGTTCCCCCAGATAGGCACCCCAACCCATCAGAGAGGCATCTGTCGATAGAGAGACCGTCGGCTCGGGGCGGACAAACGGGATGCCCTCCTGCAAATGGAATGGAACGGTCCACCACTGGAGAGTGTTCCACATCTCCTGGGTCACTATCACTAGCTGGTCCAAAGGATCGCAGCGTTGTGACCACTGGCTGGCCAGTCCCCACTGAAGGGGGCGCATGTGCCAGCGGGCCCAACGGACCACGCTGGTACAGGCCTCCATGAGACCCAGAAGGCGCAGGAAGTCCCAGGCAGGGCGCGATTGCCCAACCAGAAATGACTGGGCAAAGGAGGCAAGAACCTCGGCCCTGTCCGCCGGGAGTCGTGCTCTGGCTCGAAGAGAGTCGAGCTCTGCCCCGATGAACAGGATCACCTGCTTCGGCTCGAGTTCCGACTTGGCCTCGTTGATGAGAAGGCCAACCCGAGAGCAAACCTGGAGGGCCAGATCTCTGGACCGCTCCACCTCCCGTCTGGAGGAGGCTGCTATCAGCCAATCGTCCAGGTAAGGGTACACTCGACCCTCGGCACCGCAGGAATGCTGTCACCACTGCCACGCATTTGGTGAAGACCCTGGGAGCTGGAGATAAGCCAAAGGGCATGGCTCGAACTCGAGAGGGATCCCTCCGCTCGAAAGCGGAGGAATCTCCGATGTGACGGACGGATAGGGACGTGAAAGAACGGGTCCTGTAGGTCCAGAGAGCAGAACCACACGCCGTGTTCCAGAGATGGTATTATCTGTGCCAGAGTGACCATTCTGAAGGTTCGAGACCTTAGGAACTTGTTCAGGTCGTGTAGGTCGAGAATGGGGCGCCAGCCCCTCGTCCGTTTCGGAACCAGGAAATACCTGGACACGAACCCCGGGTCTGAAGGGGGGTCCTCCACCTCCATGATCACCTCCTTTTGGAGGAGGAGAGCGATGTCGGCTCGGCGAGCCGCCAGTGAGGCTGCGGACCCCGAGGCCCCCAGGTGCGCGACGGCTCTGAAGGGCGGGGCCTGCTCGAATTCCAGAGGTAGGCCTCTTCCCACCACCTCCAGTACCCACCTGTTCGTGGTAACAGCGGACCAGGCGGAAAGGAAGTGTCTGAGCCGTCCCCCCATGGGGGGAACCAGGGGTGAGGTGACTGGGATGGGGGCGACACCCCTCAGCCCGTCACTGGGCAGGCTTGGAGGAGGGACCTCCTGGGCCTTTACCTCCCTGCTTCCTGTTGGAGGAAGCCGTCGGCTTGGGCTTGGGATACCAAGGTCGAGCCTGCTGGCCCTGACGTTGCTGGGCTGGGCGCGCCACGGAGGCAGAAGGACGAAAGGGTTTAGGCTGTGGCTTGCGGCCTTTGTCCTTCTGAGCAGAAGAGACCGAGTCCAAGGTAGCATTGGACTTCTCGATCCTCTGCAGGTGACCTTCCACCCCAGGGCCGAAGAGGTTGGGTAACGCATTTGACAGACTCATGTTGGTCCCAAAGTATATGCTTGGTACTAGGAAGTAGTCCTGCACAATGTCCAGCAGAGACTTACTTCTCACACTTCTAGCTGCAGGAGCTGCCCAATCCACATCTGACATGTTCAGATAACCCACTATCACCACTACCCCCTTTGCAACCCACCATCTGATCTCTGCCCTCAAATCCCTAACGGCCTCTTTTTTATTTACTACTTTATTGCGCCGATGGCCTCCTGGTACCTCAGCCCAGGTCACGGACCCCCGCTTCCACTCTCATATTGGGCCACGGCTCCCCGATACCCCCTGGCTTACCCCTAAGGGCGGGGTTGCGGTGCCAGGCCTTAGTGCCGCAGACAGGATAGGTCAGGGAACCAGCCCGAGAGCTGATTGAAGCCGGGGGAGGGCTTCATCTAGGGCGGCCATCAGCAATTTTTCCGGGGACGACATGCAATGATGACCAGTGTCCGCCCCGCCCCCGTAGCAGCTGGTGTTGGCGTGCTCAGTACACCCAGCCTCCACTAGGTGTCCATGTTACGCTGAACACTCTACCCCCCCCCCTGGAGAAGGAGAGCAGTCATAGGATGCTCAATCCTTCTCCCTGGCTGGCCCTCCGACGTCCCGGATCCATTCCAGAACCTAGCCGCCTCCTTCTTCTGACCTGGTGGCCTGTAGACCACCCCGACCAAATCTTTTTCCTCTCCACTATTTTTAGCATTACCCATATTGATTTCACCTTTTCCTTTACTGCACCGCCTTCCGTGGCCTCAAAACTCTTCCATACGTACAACACCTCCCCTCCACCCTTACCCTTCTCTATCCCTCCTGAAGAGGGCATAATCTGGGACTGTAAGATCTCATTAGTTTCCTGATGCCCATGCTTCTGTCACTGCCACAATGCCAAGGTTTGCCTTTGTCAACATTTGAATCTTGCTGATGTTATTGCCCAAGCAACTAGCGTTTAGATTTATTGTCATCAATTTGCCCTTCCTAGCTTCTCCACCAACTGCTAATATGTTTCCTACTTGTGTAAGCCATCTGCACTTTTCCATCTCCCCCTCCTGGGCTCCCCTCCCCTTTAACCCTGCCCTGTCCCCCAACCCTCCCACTTGCATCCATTCCCTGACTCTAATTTCACTGCGACTCTGGCTCCTGCTTGGTGGAGTGCTAACTAGGCCCTTGACATTGCTGCACTGTTAAGGGATCTCCTAGCCCCAACCCTTCCATACTCAGTTTAAATGTGTAAATGACTAACAATGTAGACTTCAAACATTTGCCCCAGTGCACCTGCCCATTCTTCTGTGAGATGTAGGCCATCCCATTTGAACAGTCTCCTGTCCATGAAGTGCCCCCCAGTTTCTCACAAACCTAAACCTTACCTGCACTACTCCTTCAGCCATGTATTCGTATTTATGTCACTAGGAAAATGCTCTGTTGGGCAAGCTTATTTACAAGGAGATCCTGGGTAGGACAGCATACAATGGTATAAAGGCAACTGTACAAGATGTAAGTATACAAGGCATAGTTTTGTACACGAGGTAGATCACAAGGATTTAAATCTCAGACAGTTACAAAGGTACAATGGTAATAATATAAGGTGTAGAGTACTGTACACAATAATTTGAAACTTGACAGGTATACACAGTATCTGTACAACAAAATATTAAGGAATAAATATATAGTTCTAGGCAATTTTGTCCAGAGTTTATCAATTTTCTTTAAGCCTGTCCAGTTATTATTATACAGGTAAGTGACAGTATTATAGTGTGTGGCCTAACCACAATAGCAGATTTCAGTATAGCTTATCTACAAGAGCAGACTTTGGTACATCACTGTTCAATGAGATCCTTAAAGGTACTGTATTCAAACCCCGTCTTCCATCACTCATCACCCTTGTCCCACACTGGCAGGACCTCAGAGAAGGACACTGATGCCACAACTACTCTCAGCCTGTCACGCAACTTGCGAAAGCTCACCTTAATCTCATTTAACTCTTGGTTAGCCAGATTGTTTATCCCCAAATGGGCGATCACTTCCAGCTCCCACCCCATGCACCTTATTACACCCTCTATCTTGATGGTGTCCCTACTGGCTGAGGCCCCTGAGAGGCATATGACCTACCACCCCCCTCAGCTACCTCCCACACACCTCATTCTCTGTACCTCGTATCAATGAGTCCCCCACCATCACCAGCTTCTTGGCTGTACTTGTCTTCTGTCATCCACCCATCTTGGGTGTCTCCTTATTGGCAGCTTCCAGAGCCTGGCGATTGACCACCTTAGAAACACTATCATGAGATGCCGGTAGCTGCGCTTTCTCAGAGGGTGCAAAACAGCCTGGGGTCTTGATTTCAGGACTATGTTTATCTCTTGGGAGGTCTCAGTCAGATTTTCTCCAACCTCCCTCTCACCCTCCACCCCCAGATCTGTGGGTCACTGGGGGGAAGAGAAGGGGGTAGATGGCTGCAGATCTCAGTCCAGATTTCTGCTTAGCAGTCATATTTATTCCTGTGCCACAGCCAACTATGACCTGAGTGTTGGCATGGAGTTGAGAACAGAGGAGGAAATGAGGAAGGGAGACAAAACCTTTCATTACATACAAGATGGTAGACAATTAAATGTTTTATGGTGCAGTATTAGCTACTGCTAAACAATCTAAATCACAGACTGTAGTGAGAAAGAATTATACCTACCGGGAATTGAACCCAGGCCCCTGGAATACCATCCCAGTGCTCTAACCACTGAGCTACAGGATCACATTGTTGGACCTGGGGTTCCCAGACACACTTCCTTCCTCTGATATTGCATATCTTGCAACCAGGAATGATCAATCAGACAATTAGATATTTCTCGGTGCAGTATTAGCCACTGCTAAGCAATTTAAATAACAAACAGTAGTGAAAAAGAAATAATATGACCTACTGGGAACTGAATCCAGGCCCCCAGAATACCGTCCCGGAGCTCTAACCACTGAGCTACAGGCTCACATGGTTGGACCTGGGGTTCCCGGACACACTTCTTTTCTCTGGCATTGGATATCTTGAAACTAGGAATAATCAATAAGACAACTGTCAGTGTCAGTGGCCAGGCAGGCAGCACACTTGCCTCTGAGGCTGGGAGAACAGAAGGCGGGTTCTATCCCCACACCAGGCACTTCGGTTAAATCCAAATACCGACACTGTAGTGCAGCATGAGAGGGGTGCTGCACTCCTGAGGTGCTGTCTTTCGGATGAGACATTAAACCGAGGTCCCATCTGCCTGTTCTGGTGGTAGTTCAGGTGGATGTTAAAGATCCCATGGCACTTCTCGAAAAGAGCAGGGGAAGCTTTCCTGTGTCCTGGCCAAATTTCTCCCATTCACTAAAAATATCACAAATAGCTTAAAGGAAAACTACACCCTCATATCATTTAAATTTCATTTGTTTCCATGTCAACAGACTCCTTTCCAGTAGCTGTTAGGGCTATATGTATTAGCCTTAGTTTGTTTTCACTGCTCATGGTAGCCCCTGTGATTGCCCTGGGGGTCTCCATTTCATGGCTGTTGAAATCTCATTGTCCATGAGAACTGCATTAGCAAATGAGAACATGATGTCAGATCAACCATTTATATCATGTATCTCTATGCTGAAAGAACAAATACCCTGCAAAAACTCTCTGGAAACTCAAACCAAATGGAGTTTAAAGGGAAAAAAATGCATTGCAACTCAGATAGTTTGCAAAGCTCACTGAAGGTAAATGTGGTGTTTCACACCCTCTTGGAGCTTATTTCTTTGAAAACTAAGCAGACAAGCATACTGGGGAGTTTAAAGGGTGATTACGCATCATGTTCTCATATGCTAATGCAGCTCTCAAGGACAGTGAGATTTCAACAACCACGAAATGGAGCCTCCCAGAATAGTTACAGGGCCAAGTATAAGCGGCAAAAACTGACTAAATCAGTTGCATACATCTTTAACAGCTACATGAAAAGAGTTGTCTGTTGACATGTAACCAAATAATATTTGGAAGATATGAGGGTGTAGTTTTCCTTTAAACTGGTTCAAGGTCAGTTGGCATTCATCTGTATCCCCTTCCCCTGGGTCGTGCCTGAAAATAGGCAGAATTTGTCTAGTGCACTTACCCAGTTAACAAAAATGAAATAAAAAAAAAATAAAAAATTAGATTTTTTTGGTACCGTTTTAGCCACCAAGCAATTTAAATCACAAATTATAGTGAGAAAGAAATAATGTGACCTACTGGAACGTGAATCCAGGCCCCTGGAATATCATCAGAATGCCCTAACCACTGAGCTACAGGCTCACACGGCTGGACTTGAGGTTCCTGGACACATTTCCTTTCTCTGGTGTTGCATATCCTACAACTAGGAATAATCAGGATGACAGATGTTTTTTAGTGCAGTATTAGCCACTGCTAAGCAATTTAAATCACAAATTGTAGTGAGAAAGGAATAATGTGACCTACTGGGAATTGAACCAAGGCACCCGGAATATTGTACCGGTGCTTTAAACATTGAGCTACTGTAAAGGCTCAAATGGTTGGACCTGGGGTTCCTGGATACACTTCCTTTCTCTGGTACAGCATATCCTGCAACTAGGAATAATCAAGAAGACACTTAGATTTTGTGCTGCAGTATTAGCCACTGCTAAGCAATTTAAATCACAAATTCATGAGATCACAAAATGGGGTATTAACTGGAAGATGAGCTGTAAATTGTTTTGATAACAGTTAACGTTTGCCAAAGAAATTATCACTTGAAAAGTAGAATCCTGTAATGCATACAGAGCTGCAAAAGACGAAACAGAACAGTTAAATAAGAACTTGCCATAACAGTAAATCTTTGAGAGAATCTCTCATCAGGCCACACCTTTGGAACTATAACCATTCCAGTGCAAGGGGCTGAATTCAGACAAAACAGAGGTATTGGTGGTGGACCCTGGTTATAGGACAACAGGGGCATGGGCGGGAACACCCTCGGGATTAAATCTTGGGGGAAACCCTCTTATTGCCTCGGGCCAGGTGCGAAACCTGGGCATGGTATTTGACAAAGGTCTGACCCTGAGGGCGCAGGTTTCGGCTGTAGTCAAATCTTCCTATTGCCATCTAAGGAACATAGCCCAGGTGAAGCATCTGGTCCCGCCCAAAGATCTTCCTACCCTGGTCCACGCCTTTGTCACCAGTCTCTACCTAGGGCTCCCGGGGTTAAATATCTGCCGCTTGCAGCTAATGCAGAACGCGATGGCCAGGTTGTTGACTGGGACTTCTAGATCCAGTCATGTAACACCTGTGCTGCGTGAACTGCACTGGCTGCCAATACAGTGGCGGATTACCTACAAAGCCCTACATGAGCAGGGACACCACTACCTGAAAGAACTCTTATATCCTTACTGCCCCACCTGTTCACTCCAATCCTCTGGCGAGGGATTGATAGAGATCCCAGGTATCCCTAAAAACATCAGTAGGAAGATCGTTCGCCTTTATGGCACCTACCCTGTGGAATTCTCTACCTCGCCAGATACGCGAGTGCCAGACCACAGAGGGTTTTAAAAAGCTGTTGAAGACCCATTTAATCAGGTTTTCTCAGTAATCTATTAATGTGCACACTGTTATGTTTTTATCTGTTTTAAACTGTAATACTGTGTGGTTTTATCTTGTACTGTAAAGGCGCCCTGAGCATGGGAAAGGTGCCTTATACAAATAAAATATTGATTGATCGAAACGGAAACGTCTGCAGGCAGTCAGCCAGGGGCCGCCCATGACATCATCAGGCATCAGCATATACATAAATGTGGGTGGCCCCTCTTCTCCTCAGTTCCCTACCAGAGATCATGCTTGCAGGACCTCCCTGTAGGGAACCAGGGCTGACAACAACACGGAGACAGTGTCCTGGAAAGACAGTAATGAAGGCAGCAGTAAATCGTAACCCCAAAAGGGTGAGGGAGGGTGGGACAGCATGGCCTGATGAAAGAGATTCTCTCGGATACCTGTTATGGTAAGGTCTTATGTAACTGTTCTACCTTCTTCAAGGACATCCATTTCATCAGGCTACACCTTTGGAATGAGTCCCAAGCAGTACCAAAAGCTAACAGTCCAGGTGGCTGCAGCCTACAGGCTTATGAGAACAGGCCTTGTAGCATAGCTAGGCCAAATCCAGCTGGTCTATGAGAGAGAATGTCCAGACTGTAGTGCTTAGTGAAGGAGTGAACAGTACTCCATGTGGCAGCGGCACAGATCTCTGCAGTGGGAACATTATCAAAACGAGCTACAGAAGTGGCCATGCCCACTGTGGAATGGCCACAAACCACACTGGGAACTTCCTTACCGTACTTCTTGTAATGGAAGGTAATACAATGTGCTAGCCCTTTGGACAAGCACAGTTTAGAAACTGGGGTGCCCTCTTTCCCCAGGGCGAATGAAACAAAAAGCTGCAAGACTTTCTGCATTCTTCTGTGCAGTGTGTATAGTACCCGAATAGTCTATGCATGTCTAAAGTGTGGAGCAATGCCTCCCCTGGATTGGCATGCTCTGTATCAGGAGTTTTCAACCAGGAGTCCACGGCTCCTTGGGGGGCCCCAAGCAAGGTGTAGGGGGTCCATGCAGAGAACAGGAAAAATGTTAAATACGTCCTCGGATAAAGCTGAAATAAAGAGGGAACTAAAATCAGCCACCCCAAGCATTTTAATACTACTACTACAGGAATGCTCTAGTCACTAGAGCTTTCCTTTATAGTTAGTACTAAAACACTTTGGGGGTGGCTGGTTTTAGTTCCCTGTCAATCTGAGCTTTGTCCAGGGAGGCATTTAACATTTTTCCTGCTCGCTCTGGAGTCTACTCTGGTCCAAAGTCCATAACTGGAGCACTACCATCTGCACCTTGGATGTTTTCAGGGAGTTGCACAGTGCTTCGTACACCATTTGTCAGACCTCCTCTCCAATACTGTTAATACTTAGTCAGAAACAGACTCATGGGAAACACTTTTTCTGGCTACAATCAGCAGCTATCATACCTGCATTTCAGTTTTGGGCTTAGGTGCATATTGAATACTGCTCTGTTTGCCTTTGCTTAACCAGCTTCACTGATCTTACTGTCCGTCACGCTTCTTCCCACTTTAAAACCAAAAAACAATGTTCGTGTTTTATTCAGTCTCCATCCCACACAAACCACACAACTGCAGTCGCACCTCACCGAACCCTCCATCATTTGCTAACTGTGTCTGCACCTGCATTCTTGTAGTGAGAATACAAGGGGGTCCACTGTTCCTGCTAGGAGGTCCATGCACTCAAAAAGGTTGAAAACCCCTGCTCTGGATAATACACTGGCAGGTGAATGGTTTGATTTAAATTAAACTCAGACAATATCGTTAGTAGAAACTTAGGATTAGTACGCAGAGACGCAGTGTGTTTGTGGAAAATCAAATAAGGAGGCTCACACATTACAGCCTGTAGCTCTGAAATCTTTTGAGCAGAAGTGACTGCAACTAAAAATAACACTTTCCAAGATACAAAGTGTAAGCTACAACTTGTGGCTGGCTCAAAAGGAGCCAAAGTCAGGTTTTCCAAAATAAAATTCAGGTCCCAAGCTGGGACTGGATTTCGAATAGGAGGCTTTATGTGTAAAATGCCTCTCAAGAACGTATGGGCTACCTCCAGCTGAACAACTGTATGGCCATCCACAGGCACATGCGTAGTTGATATAGCAACCATGTGCATTTGACTGAGGAATACTGAAGGCCTGAATCTAATAAGGACAGCAAATGCTCTAGAACCTGACTGACTGGGCAGGTAAACGGATCCAGGTTATATGAAGCGGCCCCTAAAGCAAACCGCTTCCACTTCCTGGGGTAAGTATGTTTGGTGGACGGTTTTCTAGCAGCTACCAGAAACTGGCTGCTGTGATACCACAAAGCAAGCTATAGCTATGTCTTTAGGAGCCATGCGTGCAGATGCAGGGACCTCAGGTTCAGGTGGACTAGGGTGCCCTGTTCCTGGGACAGTACACCCCTGTACAGGGGCAGAGGTACTGTGGAGTTACACTGCCTGCTACTGCAGCAAGGGATACCATATCTGCTGAGGCCTTAAGGGAGCAATGAGTATTAGAGTTGCCCCCTCCATCTTCAGCTTGAGAAGTACTCTCTGAAGGAGAGAAGAGGGAAGGCATTCAGAAACATACCTTTCCAGGATAAGGAAACACATCTCGGAAGAAAACTCCAGACCCTGGAGCAAGTGAGCAGAAATGCAGCAGTTTTGCATTGTGTGGGGATGCAGAAAAGTCCAATTCTGGATGACCTTATCTCTCCAACAGGTCATTGACCACTGAGGTCAGCAGTTCCCACTCATGCACACTGGACTGTGATCTGCTTAGTTTGTCTGCCAAGACATTTTGGACACCTGGAACATGTTCTGCTGATAGTTCTAGACTGTTCTAGAGCCCAATACCAAACTCTCATTGCTTCCCTGCACAGTGGGTAAGAATAAGTCCCCCCCCTTGTTTGTTGATGTAATGCATCACACTGACGTTCTGTCTGTATTAACAGAGGACCAGTGATTCTGGAAGGCCTCGAGTCCATATGGGACAGCTCTCTTTTCCAGAACGTTTATGTGCAAAGCACACTCCACCTGGTTCCATACGCCTTGTGTCTGCAGGGGTCCCAAGTGGGGTCAGCATCCTTATCCCAACGCATCCATGGTGAGGAAGAAATCAAGAATAGAATACCCTTGAGCAAGTTGCTGTGTTCCATCCACCACTTGAGCACTTTGCAAACGGGAGATGCGACTAGAACCATTTTCTCTAGATTGTCTATCAGCAGGTCCCACTGGACTCTCAGGGTCCACTGTGGGATCCATATGTGCAACCTGGCCAACGGCATTGGTAACAATGGCTGCTGCTATATGTCCCAGAAGGCATAACAGCTGTTGTGCACCAACTGTGCCTGGACAATCAGGTGGTCTGCCCTGTCCAGAGGCAAGAATACCGAACACTGGGCTGTATCCAGAACTGCCTCTATGTACTACAGTTGTTGGTAGGGTGTCGGTACAGATTTTGGTATGCCGACAGTCACCACCAGAGCATTAAACAACTGTCTGGTTCGAGCCAAGGTCTGCAACAGTTGGTCAGGCAAGGAAAAATGCGAAAGGCTGCTGCCTCCACAGCCAAGCATTTGGTGAAGACTCATGGTGCAGAAGATAAGCCAAGGGCAACACTGAATTGTAATGCTCCCCCTGAAACAGGAACCCAAGATATTTTCTGCGAGGTTTCCTGATCTTGATACGGAGGTACGCATCCTTCATATCCAGGGAGCAAATCCAGTCCCCTGTTTGCAACAGAGGGAAGGAGACTCTGCAGAGTGACCATCCAGAACTTGTATTCCATAAAGAAGTTTAGATTCATTAGATCCAGGATAGGCCTCGGATCCTCTTCTACCTTGGGGATGACAAAGTATCTGGAGTAAAAATCTGTGTTCCTCTCCTCATGAAGTACAGGTTCTATGGCCCATTTCTGAAGCAGAATCTGTACTTCCTCTAGCAACAGGGACATGTGCCCTGGTGGGTATGCTGTCAACACTGGTGATCTGGAGGGTTGTCCAGAAGCTCCAGAGCACGATCCCGCTCTGTAATCTCCAGAATCCCATTGATTTGTAGTCACCATCCTCCACTGGTCCAAGTGGAGAGACAGGTGATCCCCTACAACCATAACCACCTATAGAGTTAAAGGTACAGTCACTAGCTCCACTACTTCTGGGTGCTTTTGAATGGGCACCTGGGGTTGTGATGGGGACTGACAAGCACCCCCACAACACACACACACACTTTTGCCTCTTCCCTGCTGTCTGTAGGCCAGACACAGTCCCCTGACAGGATACTGAGCTTAAGTTTCCCCTGCTTCTATGCCTGTTTTGGGTATGGTAGAGGGATTTTACAGACTTCAGAGTCTTGTCAGATGACTGAAGACTTTTCAAGGCTTCTTCTACATCATGGCCAGTTTCTGACTTCTGAAGGGGGCATTAAGAACTGGTTGCTGCACTTCAGTGGAAAAACCTGCTACCCTGTGCTTAGAGTAGTGCCTGAGACAGACGCCAGAGCCTGCAGCCCTGTCAGAGGTATTAGAAATATCATATGCTGTGCAGATCAAATGTTTCCCACATCTGCACCAGCAGTAAGAGTTTTCATTACCTCTTGCTTAGCAGAACCCTCAGGCAAGGCCTGGCAGCAGCCTTAACCTTCCTCCAGAGAGTGTTCTGATATTTTTTCATATGGCCCTGATAATTAGCAATATGTAGGCCCAAGGCAGAGGCATATGTACGCTTGCCTGGGACAGTCAACCTCCTGGATTCTCTATCAAGAAGAAGGGAGCTCAGGTGCCTAGGTGCCCTGGACCTGTCATGGACAACTGCGATTACCAGTGAGTCAGTCTCAGGCTGTTTAACATAAAAGGGATTTCCAGAAGGTGTAGAATACGTGTCTTTCAGGGCACAGCTGGTATATTGTTTGGCCTACCAGGCTGCATAAGTGGCATCCTCAAAGGCTGGAAATGGGAGGAACAGCAGAAGAGGGAGATTCTAGCATCTCCAGAAACTCCAGTAGATTCTTTCTGGTAGAATCCTGCTCCTCTACGATGAAACCAATGGCAGCCTGCAGTTGCTGCATCATGTTAAAAAATGAGGGATCCTCTGGAGGTGATCTTGGTGTGTTCACAACAAAGTCTTCACTATAGTTGGAGACTGTGGAGCTGGTGCCATGTCCATAGTGGTCCTCGGAATAGTCTTCCTCCTCCTGCAACATGAGATCAAGATAATATTCATATTTGTGGCAGACTCTATCATCGACGGAATGAATGACCGCGCCAGCGATGGCAGCAGCAGAGAAGCTCTAGTCTGCAAGGGATTACCATGCAGCGTCAATGGGCCCCCTGGAGCAGTGAGGCCTGGAAGTAGACATCTTATGTCTGAAAATGTTATGAGCACTGCCAGAGTGTCGGTGCCACTTTGGGTGGTAGATGCGGCTGAAGTGGTCAACGTTGGAGGTTGGTTCTTTTGTCGATGATGTACCGGCCATAATAGGTCCAGCAGTGCCTACACCAAGCCCCGACCTTGGACGATGGTTGGGGGTGGGGTGGTTGGTGCCGCCACCGGAGTGGTCAAGCCTGAAGCAGAGGTTACACCTGCAGTCTGCAAGGGCGACCTAGATCTTGCCGGGGAGGCCTTGTCCTTGTGACTCCCCTAAGATTTTTCCGGGATTTAGATGACCGTGATTTGGTCTTCAATGTTTGCAACCCAGATTTTGCATCTCCATTCTTTCAACACTCTTCTGGAGTCACAATTTCTCCAAAGCCCCCTTCCTGCATCACCTGGCTGCGGAGTTGAACCCACGCAAATCTCATAGGCTTTCAAGTTGCAATACAGGCAAAGCAGCAGACAAAGACATTGTGTGAGTCTCCTGTGCAGATCTTCCCTCCACACTCGCAGTACCAGAAGAATTTAGACGGTTCCATCAGCAGCATACAAGTAACTGAAAATCACTTTGAAAGTGATTACTTTGGTATAAGAAAAAAATGTCGGCTATGAGCAGCGATGTTTCCAATGGCAGATCCAATGAGTTTGATCGACTGTGGGAAAAGAACTGAGGAGAGAAGTGGCCGCCCATGTTTGTGTAGAAGCTGATGCCCGACATCGTCATGGCCGGCCCCTGGCTGACTGCATGCAAAATGACCTGTGTGGTCCTAGCACCGGCACCGTTATAGTTCCAAAGGTGTGGCCTGATGAAAGAGATATCCTCAAAGAAGATCTGTTCCTTTCAGCAGAAAAGAAAGTCTGACATCGATGGGGTGGAGCCAGACAATGCCCCCACAGGTGGTGGGAGGAGCTTAGCCTGAAGACATTCTGGTGACTCTACTGTCTTTAGCAGACTGCCAGAAGTGTTGACAGAGAACTGTAACCATGATACAAGAAGTATTTTTTTCACACAGCAGGTGGTGGACATATAGAACAGTCTGCCTGGCTAGGTGGGTCAATGCAAAATCGATTGCTGATTTCAAGACCAGCTGAGATGGCTTCAAGGTTGTTATTAATCAGAGGAGGTGGGGAGTAGTAGGGAAAAGATGGAAGGAAAAGCAATCTCAGAACAAATCTAGGTAGGGTTTCCAGGGTAGAGGGATGTCAGATCTTTTTCTGCCATTACAGTGCCATCTATGTTTCTATGTTATATTAAACTATGAAAAACACAACACGGGGACTTTCCTTTTGCAGTATTAAGATTCAACACCAACTGATAGTTTACCATAGTTTTTTGCAACACATACTTACTATAGAGTGCATATTAGCAGATATGAATAGGTTTTACTTTTTAGGCGTGGGCTCCAGAAATGCAAGCAGTACTCCAGGTGCAGCCTCACCACTGCTATGTACAGAGGCAACAGCACCTCTCTGCTGTGACTACTATAGTAAAGACCCACTCAATGCAATCCTATTTATGTTCCTTGTTGCATTAAAAGGAAAATATCATGCTATCGTTTAATAATTACACCTAGACGGGATGGGTCACTCGGCCTTTTCACGCAGTCACTTTCTGTGTCTCATAGTACACTACATGAGCATAATTCTGTCTAGTCTATTAATGAACGTATAAACAAATGTACATGTAACAGACCTGCTCCCTAGTAAGTTGTGATGGGGCATAAAAATCAAATAAATAACTGGAAAGGAAAAGGGAAATTAAAAACAAACTCATTAAAAGGCAGTATTTTTTTTCTAAGTAAGCAAGTCAGTATTAGTATTATGCTTGCCTTTTTATTGGCAGAATGTACAAAATTATCCAGTTCTTTTAAAGTTTCACCTTTATATGTCTTTTTCCTGAAAACAAATAGTTTATTACGTAGTAAATTACAAGCCTGAAATATTTTTTCAGCACCTCAAGTCACACGGCTTTACATAAAAAAAGTACTCAAGAATATCCTGCATTTTATATTAAAACAGGACTTGATGCTATAATTAAAACTCACAAAACAGCAGAAAAACCTTATCATACAGCTAGGATAGTATTTACATTTGATTTTGTTTTTTGCTTTTCTTAAAGTGACTGATTCACATTTCTGTATATAATGTACCCTTCTTTTTACATGAAACCCAACGTTTGTAAACAATTTAAAAAATCCATAGCTTAAAGGAATGTGTCACAGTTTACATGGATTTACAGCAGTAAATGCAAAGAATTACTACACAGTAGTTTCATGTTTCCACAGCCCAGTTCTAATGTTCCCTGTGCTGTCTGCACTTAGTAATGGTGCATCCTGCCCACTGCCTTTCACCAGTCCATTCTGACTGGCCAAATTGACGCCATATGACTTCTGTTGGTTCTCAAGTTCAACCACAATTGGCTGTCTTAAACTGTCTTTACTGTCGCTATTGGCAGCCTTGTCTGTGCTTCTACTGCACCTTGGCAGTGTGTTGCTAGCATCGCTGCTATCTTGCTGGCACTGGTTAAAATGGCGCTCTCTGTAAGCCAAATAGGCTCTTCGACTCCTTGAATGCCCTTCATGGTTGCTATGTCGACCTTTTGTGAATCCGTTCTGTACACTCCCTTCAACACTAGTAGGGACATCATATGCATACTCTCTCAAAACTGTCAGTCTACTGGCTCTGTGGGTTCTAGTCCTGTTTTTATGGTGCTTGCCTGGATTCCCATTAGGGCGATACTGAACCTCAAGAGGGGAGATGTGCATTTTTACATCATTGTCTAAAGAATGCTCAGTCAAACTGTTGTCCAGCTGTGTGGTCGTGTTTACTGGCAAAAGGTTAGTGTGGCACTGAGCTGCTGCAGCCTGTAAATTGGTTAGTTTGCAGCCCTGAGATGAAGGTTTCAGGCTTGAGGCACTCCTATTGGTGCAGGAAGACTCTGCACTACTGTTGGTACATTTGGGGGCATCTCCATTAGTTCGACTAGAATCGGTTGGCTGAATGTTAATTTGCATTGAATAGGTGCTCCTGCCAGGGCAGCAAGTTGTTATCCAGTCACGCCGTACATCCTCTCTATTGACACAGTGATGCATAACAAGGAAGGTGCCAAGGCTTAAACAAGTGACCCCAAAAAGACAGCAAAAAATAATGTCCAATGGATAATACAGCGAGACTGACAATGCTCCAAAAATCCACAGAGAAATGTATAGAAACAAAGTAAGGCTTGCCCCTAGCAGCTGGGCCTGAAAAGTGTGCTCATTTTCCAAAGCTGATGCTGAAACAGCAGAGCAGTTTGCCTGTGATATGGATGTGGAATCATGATGACTCAGCTCCCCATGTTCACTGATAGCTAAACGTTGCTGTTCCTCAGCTGGCTCTTTCAGCTCATATTTACGTTCTGGATGCTGCTTTAGCTGAATGAAGATGCTGAGAAAGTACATAGAGTTTATGAAAAGGATGAAGCCTGCTGGTCCATAAAATGCTCCAAGACTAGGCTCCCATGCCATCCAGCAGCTAAAAAACAAAACACATATTTAAGAGTCAGTAGCTATAAACCTCTAACAACACTCCTCCCAATGGCATTTTGACCAAAGTTTAAATTCAGATACCCTTGTGTTTTCCCCAAATAAAGTTAATTGCTTTTGTTTACCATCACATGTAACAAGGTCTTCAGAAGTAAGCGATAACACACAGAAGGGTGTATAGTTGTGCTGTTATAACCACACCCACTGGGTGGGTTGTGAGGCACGAGGCAAAGCTAAGTGCCTCAAAGCCACCCTGAAAGCAAAGTTAGCGTAATATAACCACACACGCAAGAGTGTGTCACTGTGCTTAAGAAATGGTTTGCAAAATCCCCAAGAGCTCAAAAGAAAATATTTTATTGGACCTGTGTGATTACACTAGAACAATTGCATAGTTATGTTACTAGATTTCACCAATCATGGTATTAGATTTTATCTAATACTACAGCATAGTTATGTGACCAGATTCCACCAATCATGGTAGTTATGTCATTAGATTCCACCAATCATAGTACTGGGTTTCTTTATCCAATACTACAGCATAGTTATATGACTAGATTCTACCAATCACGGTATTACGTTTCTTTATCTAATATTATTTATGCTGTAGTAGCAGAGGCTGATAGCACAGAATAAAGATTTTTTTCCAGGTTGTGTGAGGAAATGCTAATACTTTGCTGCCAGCTCGTTCACCAACGAAAAGACAACAACTATTCTCAAAAAGTCACTTCCCAGTATGTGCAAGGGGACTGGGATGCTCAGAAGAACCTTACTAGCAATTACAATCAGAGAGCGAATGAGTGGTCCTGCTGCTCTTGAGCTGTTACAATTAAACTTTCTTACGGCAAGAAGGTAAAGGAGAAATCCTCCCCAAAAAACACAGGTTACTAAATTGTAACCCTTTTTCAGCTACTAGTATTCAGTTCACAACCATACTTAGGCAGGCTTCCACTGAGCATGCTCATTCAGCGGAACAGTCTTTGAGCTTGACTTTTACTGCCCAACCATGTGGTCCTCTGACACCCCAAATACCTCAGATCAGCATAATGGAATAGGAATCTGAAAACTTGCCAAAGAAGGTCAGGTGGGTTGTGTGGAAGGGAACTGAATACTAGTAATTGAAAGAACAGTTACTTACTGTAACAGTAGAACTTTGAGAGAATCTCCTCCACTGGGCTTCATTTATGGAACTGTAAGCTGTCGGCTTCAGGAGCACTCAGAAACTTTTGCTAGCCAAGGACCTACAACGATGATGTGCAAAAGCTGGTGCTTGTATAATTGTGGGCAGCCCCATTGCTCCTCAGTTCCCTGCAGGAGATAAACTCAGATGGCCTCTTAACATGAGGAACCAGGAGACCAAACCAGTATCAGGAACACCAGGAGAAGCATGGGACTGGCCATATAGTATACATAAGGCGGACACCTCCAAACAAGGCAGTGGACAAACCTACCAGCTTATTGGTCCATAGCTTTGGAACAATTTCATTGCAGTAAATGAGGTACCCATGGAGGATGGCAAAGTCTGATATGGCATCATGACAGAAGGCCTTGCAATACTGCAAGACCAAAGCCGGTCCATTTGTGAGAGATCATGTCTAGACTAGTTCTTAGTGAAAGTATGCACAGTGTTCTATGTGGCAGCAGCACATGTCAGCTGCAGAAACATTATGAAAGCAAGTAATGGAAGTGGCCACAGACAGTACCGGGAAGTTCCTTACTGTACGTCCTACAACAAAAAATCAATACAGTTAGCCAGTCATTTGGACAGGTATTGTTTAGTCACAGGGGTGTCCTATATCACAGGGGCAAACAAATTGCTGAGAGGACTTTCTGCAATCTTTAGTGAGATCAAAGTAGAATCACAGTGTTCTATGTACATCAAGTGCATGCAGCAATACCTCAACCTTGTTCGCATACTCTGGGTAATACACAAGAAGGTGTCTGGCCTGCTTCAATGTTAATCAGAGTTCATCTTTGGTAGAAAACAAGAATTGGTCCACAGAGATACATTGTCCTTGTGGAGAATCAAATAAAGAGGCTTATGCATCAGAGCCTGAAGTCATGGTGACCAAAAAGTGTTTTCCGTGAAAGGAAATGCATTTCACAGGTGGCAGCAGGCATGAACAGAGCAAAAGGCAATTTCTCAAGAACGAAATTCAGGTTCCAAGGCGAAACCAGTGCACAAATCAGGTCACGTATGTGCAGTATACCCTTAAGAAATGTACAGAACACCTCCAGTTGTGCCATCGTGAGTCCATCGATAGGGGCATGGAAAGCTGAAATGACAGCCAAGTGCACCATAGACGAATATTGGAACCTGGAGTCACACAATGACAGACGGTAGTCCAGTACAGTATTATAAGGACATGCGAATGGCTCCACAGAATGGGAAGCACACCATATGGAAAGGCACTTCCACTTCAAAGAGTAGGTGTGTCCAGCAGAAGGCTTCTGGGAACCCCCCAAAACAGGCAATGGCTACATCTTCAGAAGCCAGCAATGCAGATGCAGAGGCTGCAGGTCCAAATGGACCAGGGACTCCTGAGCCTGTGACAGCAGGCCCCGACAGAGGGGGAGCTGAACAGGGAGGTTCCACTGCAAGATGCTTCAGAACTGGAAACCAAATCTGGCAAGGTCAGAAGAAAGCTACTAGTATTAGAGAGTCATAGTCAGCCTGCAGCTTAAGCAGAACTCTCTCTGTATGAGGAGGATCAGAGGAAAGGCTTGTAAAGGAATGCATCCTACCCAAAAATTCCAGGCCCTGGAGTGAGCGAGCAGAAACACGACAGTTTTGTGCTGTGTGAGGGCACAAAAAAAGGGCCAGCTCTGGACAACCCCATCCTGCGAAGAGGTCATTTATCATGGAGGTCAACAGCTCTCATTTATGAGCTAGGGACTGAGACCTGCTTAGCCTGTTTATCAAGACGTTTTGGACACCAGGGAGAAACATGTCTGACAGCTGAAGGCCATGACAGATGCCCCAGTACCACACACTCATTGTTTTACTGCACTGGGAGTAAGAGTGGGTGTCTCCTTACTTGTTTATGCAGCGCATGACGCTGACATTGTCTGTTTGAATGAGCAAAGTATCCGGGCTGAGATACTCTTGAAAAGCCTGTAGACCAAGCAGAGTAGTCTGCATCTCCAGAATACTGATGTGGATATTGGACTCCAGATCCGCCCAAGACCCTTAGATCTGAAAGGATTGGAGATGGGCACTCCAGCCGGTCTGAGAGTCATTCATTGTGAGGATCTGCAACAGAGTCAGGGTAAAGAATGGAATGCCCTGTAACAGGTTCCAGTGGTCCATCCACCTTACTAGAGCATGGCGAGCTGATCCCATTGTACCTGAAGAGTCCAATGCGGTGTGTGTGTGTGTGTGTGTGTGTATATATATATATATATATATATATATATATATATATGGAGGCGGGCAAAAGTGAACCGCAATGATGGCCACAGCAATCAGTCCCAGCAGATCTATCCTCATCTGAGACGACACATAATAGCTCCCGTGTATCAGCTGGGTCTGGGCAACAAGGGCCGCTGCCCAGTCTGCAGACTGCCCATGGCTGTGTCCAGCTCCGCACCAATATATTGGCGGTAGTGACAAGGAATGAGCATGGTAGATTCATCGAGACATCCTATTTCACAAACAACTGTCTCGTTCTGGACAATGTGGACAGAATCGCATCCCTGGATGGGGCCTTCAGGAGCCAGTCGCACACACATATATGGGAAGACATAAAGCCCTTCCCTCCAGAGGGCTGCTGCCATAACTGCTAAGCATTTGGTAAATACTTGTAGTACCGAGGATAGCCAAAGGGCAAGACATGGAACTGATAAAGGCTGCCCTCCAGCACAAAGCAGAGGTACTACCTGTGGCATTTGCAAATCTTTGATGTGAAGGTATGCATACTTGATGTCAAGGGCACACAGCCAATCCTCTTTTTGCAGCAGGTGGGTAAGAGCCTGAAAAGAGATGATTCAAAACTTTCTGTATTCGATGAACAGGTTTAGGTCTCTCAGGTCCGGTACAGGACACAGATCTCCTGTCCATTTCAGAACTAGGAAAAATCTGGAACATAACTCTTTGTTTCTTTCTTGGGGAGGAACAGGTTAGACAGTCCACTTGTATATAAGCAACTAAATGTCCTCTAGCAGAAGGACAAGTGGCTCAGAGGATAATGAAAAGGAAGCTGAGAATATACTAGAGGGGTAGACAGCAACTCCAGAGCACACCCCTTTTCCATTATTTCCAGGACCCACTCGTATTGTGATCTCCCGTCACTTTAGAAGATGAAGGTAGATTCCCCCCCACCTGCACCCCTGGAGGCAGTGTGATGGGGGTTTGAAGTTAGAAGGTACTGGGGGCAGAAGGGGTGCCACCTTGACAGATACCTTTGGGTGTCTTTGCATTGACATCAGTGGGAGGAGACCCAGGAAGGAACCTCCACTAGGGGCATGGGGGGCTTCTGTCATGCAACATGGCCACCACGACCAGAAAGCTTGCAAAATGAGCCCCTAATATGCCCCTTGGCAGGCTGCGCAGTCAGAGATTTGAGTGAGCTTAACGTCATTCTGAAGGCTTGTAGCTTGCAAGAGCATTTTCAAGATCACCCCCAGACAGCCTGGAGTCTCTAAAAGTTACATATCAGTGGCAAGCCAAGCCACACAAAGCCAGGAATATCTTCAAAGGCACATGCCAGAGGCAGCAGCCCTGGCAGAAGCATCAAAGACATCATATGCAAAGCATAACAGATGCTTATCAGTATCTACACTAGCCAAAGCAGCTTTAAAGGTGATGGGAAATGATTTCTTGCTATTTTTAACTGTTAAATAAATATCAGACAATGGCCTGTGTATGCTTTTTCTGTATTTTAATGTGTATAATCCACATTTCTTTATATGGCCCCTACGTTGACAGACCAACTTGACAGCCTGTGCGTCTGTATCAGGAGTCAGAGTGTGACAAGCTTTGAAAAACCTGCGTCTCAGACTCCCGATACAACATTCAGTTACAGCGCTCAGTCTAGAATAGTGAACTGTTTCAATTAGCCAACACTGATGCCACCTGGGGTCACTGTACACTGCAATTTAAAAAGAAACCCACCAGCATCACCTGGGGACTGAGCATTCTCTCGGTGGCACATACAAATATTTGAAAAGCCTTATTTGAGTGGAAGCATACAAAAACAAACACATTATTTATTCATTCCTTCCTGATGTCCCGTGGATGCTCAACCTTCCCATTGATTCAATGTAACCACGCAGCCTCCTGTCCTTCCAAGGAAGCTCCTTAGTGTGCCTGTCAGGTCCTGTGGGGCTCGGCAGCCTCTGGAGTGCTGAAATCACATGGAGCACAGAAGAAATCTGCAGGCGCTCAGTGTGAGCAGTAAGTTTGCCATGCAAGTCTGTGCTGTCTCTCTGGAGTGGGAGAGTAATGAATGAATAAATAACATTTTTTTTTCGACGCTCAAGTGGAGGTTATGGGAATTAAACCACTGTGCATGGCCCTAATTCAGTTTAGGAGATGTCAGGGGTACCAAAGACCACCAGCGACTGCCAGCTGCAAAGGGGAAGAGCTCAGGGGAGATTGATGGTGCTGTGGGAGCAGTAGGTGGGCACCTGACCATGGGGGGGGGGGG
The DNA here is from genome assembly GCA_016271365.2 of Neoceratodus forsteri. Classification (NCBI taxonomy): domain Eukaryota; kingdom Metazoa; phylum Chordata; order Ceratodontiformes; family Ceratodontidae; genus Neoceratodus; species Neoceratodus forsteri. The sequence goes on from CM057452.1 coordinate 830,780,714, forward strand.
GCCACAATAAACTAGATTCCCCAAATAACTTATAATGTATGTTATTCTCAATAAATATTCGGCAACCGACACAGTCTTCCTGTCTCCTCCTCAGTCTGCCACCAACTAATGCAAATTACCATTTCTGCTTCCCGCTTTGCATTTGTCTGTGGGCGGGCGGTGACATGGGGACAGGAGGGCTAAATATTTATTGGGAATAAAATACAGTATAAGTTATTTGGGGTTGTGATATTGTATTGGGACTCCTAACTTTGGAGAAGTTACAGTATTTTAAGAACTAATGCCTATGTTGGGGCAAACTGCACATCAGGACCATAGCAGGAGACAATGGGTGGTGACGGAACCCACAGTTCATTCTTTTCGATTTCTTCATTTACGCTCCTTGAACACTGACTGTTTGTTACACTACAGCATGACAGCAGGGTGGGGAGGGACCCACTGGACACCAGGGAATAAATAGAAGAAAGGGAATAATTTAAAAATAATCAAGGGATGTTTCTGTTACTGGCCTTTGGTTATGTGGCCGGGTATGCGTGTGTGTGTTTGTGTGTGTGTGTGGCCAGTCACATTACAAGTGTGATTTTTTTTCCAAAGAGACCAGCCTTTATTTACAAGGAATGTAGCATCAGCCTTTACATGAATGTTCCTGTAACAGTTATAGAAGACTGCATGATGTATCAGGAGTCTGTGACGTGAGCACTACAAAGCTTGACATGCGCCGACTCCCAATACAAAGAAAAAGACAGTTTCAAGCGGATAGCAAGTTCAACAGAAGAAAGAGGCATACAGATGTGCTTCTGAACATTTATTACAAAAAAAAGGCAAATTTGTGATATTCATTATTAATTTAACAGGTAAACTTAGCACAAAAGCATTTCCCATCTCCTTTAAGCAAGTCAACTACAGCAGGCCTGTCAAGCAGAGCCTGAATAGTAGACATATCCTATTGCCACAGGCTGTTCTGATGATCATATCGGCCTGGTGGTTTGTAATTCTGAAGCTTAAGGATGCAGAGCCAAAGTTCTTTTGCCCCTAACATCCAGCCTCCTAGATTCTTTGTTAGAAGGCAAAGTGTTCATGTGTCTAAGGGCCCTCAAGCGATCATAAGCAGCAATGATAACTACGGAATCCATTTCAGTCTGGGAAGTACAAGGCTTAGCAGACAGAGCAGGATGCTGCATATTAGCTTTCCTAGGCACAGCAGGCAAGGTATTAAGCCTACGACCAAGCAGAAAATGTAGCATCCTTTAAAGCAGGATATACAGGCTCGATTCCACTCCCTCCTTCCACACCGTCTCTGACTCTGCACTGGATGATGTAGCCACATTTAAGTACCTTGGAATATGGCTAGACAACAATCTTGCGGGATACACATTGACGCCATTCACAAAAAATTACTCCCTAGACTTGGTGCACTTTACAGACGTTGTAGCTACCTCCCTCAGCAAGCCAGGAGAGAAATTGTCCAAAAGATGGTTCTCCCTATCTTTGATTTCGGGGATGTAGTCTACAGCTCCACCTCTAAAACCACCCTATCCAGACTGGACACTCTTCAACTCCTACTGCTGCTACATTCTCGGATGCCCCCTCGCACTCATCATTGTGACCTCTATTCTTCACTCTCCTTTACCTCTCTCCATGCCAGGCGTCTGACACGCATCACAAACTTAATTGGGAAGTTCTGCCTTGGTTCTCTGCCACCCTATTTGCCGTCGTCCTCCTTATCAAACCCCCCTCCCATCATGCTATACCCTCCGCACCCTCACCCACAGAACTCTCACCCTTCCTCCATGGCGCACTTTGTCTCGCCGCCGCAGCCTTCTTATTTAAGTTCGACGAACTCTGGCATTCCCTCCCATTAGATATTCGTTCTGCACAATCCTGACACTCACTCTCATTCCTCCTCCGAAAGCACACTGCTCACTGCTGTAACTGCACCTAATACCTATCCCTCCCAAATATTTCACTCTGCCTCCCCTCCCTCTCTTCACCCCCTCGCCACCTGCTCCTTCCCCCCTCATTCCTCTTGGGCTTCCTCTAACTGTAGCCTCTTGCACCCCATCTCCATCCAGCCCCACTACACCCCCACTTCTGCCATCCATCTATATTCTCTCCCCATTACCCCTTCCCTCCCTTCTCTTCCTTTTCTACCAAGCCCTGTCCCCTTGCAGGGTTCTCAGCATCCTGAAGGGATCCGCCTCCTTCCTCCCTCTTGCCTCTCCGAGGTTCCTCAACTGAGCCTCTTGCACCCCCATCTCCCTACCTCCTGTCCCCACCACTCACTTCCCCAATATACCACCCCTCCTCTCTCTTCCCCGCTACCCCCTTCCCTTCCTACCAAGTTCTCCCCTTGCAGAGTTCTCGGCATCCTGAAGGGGAATGGTTCTTGACCTGCCCCTTCTTGCTCCCATCTAATGCTTACCTCCCCATCCCTCTCCTCCTTTTCACCAGGTCCTGCCCCCTTGCAATGTTTACAGCATCCTGAAGGGAACTAGTTCTTGCCCACCCCCCATGATAAAAATCCCCTTTTTCTAATTACATTTTAGCACTTAGTAACTTTTTTCAGCTCTAAATCTTTAGATATGAATTTGCACTTGTAGCACTGTGCCTGCTACTTCTTGTTTTTCATCAAGTCCTTACCCAACAGGTTACTAGTCACGTTATTCTACTATATGTGCCATATCTGCCTCTTGTTCTGTTACCCCTGTACGTCTCATCAAATAGTCTCTGACTTTCACTTTGTCATGTTCCACTTTCTCTTATATGATACTGCCTGTGGTCCGGTAGTAAATTGTATTGTACTAGTACCACACTTTATGTATTCAAACTGAATTGCACTGTATGTATCTGATTTTGTTATGCTTTTGCTTGTTGACACCATTTTTGTAACCCCTTCCCCCCAGGACGCTTCTGGAAACAAGCTGTTTGCAGCTCATGTTGTCTTTCCTGGTGAAACCTTTTCAAATAAATAAATAAATAAATACAGGAGGAATAACAATGGAGGATGCAGCAGGAACCTCCAAAAACGCCATTAAATTTCTCTTGGTGGAGTTTTCTTCCTCAGCTTCAAACCCATGACTTCCCGATTTGTCTGAGCAAAGCCTGAAAAGTCTTCTTCAGGAGGAGACCTGAAGATGTACACCAGAGTCCTCACATCATGAGGACAAGGTAGAGCTGGACAGCACCCCCCCCCCCCCATAGGGATCATGTTCCCTTTCTTCATCTTCTGACTCTTCCTCCATATTAAGGAGGTAAGGATTATACTCCTCCTTTTCATCTGGAATGACAACAGCAGTAACAGTCAAATATGGTGATGGAGGTGGCAGCTGCAAAGAAGGAATAATAGGTTTAATTTGGATCCCGTTGATGGTGCTGACAGGAAGGCCTCATTGATGGGACAGCCACTATCATCAGTGGGAGTAACAGTCGTCGAAACAGTTCAGAGAATGAAGCCAGCACAGCCTGGGAGTGGATGGTACTCTGTAAAGAGCCTGGTACACTGACATTGAAGGGACATAACCAGATGACGTAGGTGGCACACTGTCCATGGTAGGTACTGCAGCACCAGAATCACATCGTGACCTTGGTGTCTCACTGACGTTTTGAGGGCCTTTAGTCATGATCGCTGTAGCAGACAATGACAAGGACTTGCCCTCTTTCAATGGAGACCTCAACTTCATCGGTGAAGCATAAGTTTTGTCTTTATGCTTGTGGTGAGGGATGAAAGAAGAGGACTTTGGTGACTTATCTTTATCTGTTCTTGGTCCTCAACCATCATGTCAGTGACAGTGTTGCCAAATGCCAGGGAGTATCCTGGAGAAAATTCAATCCATGTTATTCAGTTCTAGTAGGAGAAATGTTAAAAAAACAAATGGAATCTCTTGTAATCATGACCAGTGATGGTCAGACTCTGACCCAGGCATTAACATACAAGTACCTGGGTATAGAATTCGACCAACACTTAAACTTTGATCATCACATAGATAACTTAACAAAAAAGACTGGTAAGAAATTGGGGGCCTTGTGACAAGCTTCATGTTGCCTGACCAAAAAGATCAGTTGTTGGTTGCTAATCAATTGCTTGGCCCATTGTCAGAATGTGGGAGCCACATATTAAACAACTGCACAAAATAGTCTTTATATAAATTGGATGCAACCTATCACAAAATAGCAAGACTTGTACTAAAGAGTGAACTGAATACCCACCACTGTGTCCTTTATCAAAGTCTGGCCTGGAATTCGTTACAACACAAAAGGGACAGAGCATGGATCATCCTGCCCTATAAAATCTTAAAACTGGAAAAAAAGTACAAGACTTATTAAGTCTCTAGGGTGGACAAATAATAATGTTTTGTCAGAAACAATAAAAAAAACGTGCAGGTTCCCAAGGTTAGGAACAAATCTGGAGAGATGATATTTCAATATAGGTCAGCAGTTATTAGGAATAACCTTCCAAGTCAGCTGAGGGATTTGGATTTGACTGTTGATTCATTTAGGTATAAGTTAAAACAGGATTCTATGAATGTTTGTGATTGTTACTAAGAGTATTTTATGTTTAGGTATTACATATGTCTTGTTGTATGATTGCCTGACACTTTATTGTATATTTGCTGCTACTTGTCATGTTTATTCCTTTTTGTTAATGTCTGTAACTTAACCCTTAGGCTGCCGACAAAATTAGAATGTATAGGAATTTTGGACTGGTATATCAGTCCGTGGCCCTGCAAGAGTTAAGCATGACAACTACAGAACCACCTCGAAAACAGGGCCTTTTTTGTCCCTAATGGTGTATTTTCTTGCCAAATATATTGCCTGTATAAATAAAGATGTTTTACTACTACTTTCCGGAGGTGGCTTTAATGAGAGGAAGAAGATAGCTTGAAGCCCTCGGCCATGTCAGCAGTTTTCAAGGCCTTACTGGCAATGAAACTCTCTAGAGCTTTCTTTCAGAATCTCCTTGTGGCCTGGTTGAATCCCTCACAGATCCTGCAGGCCATAACATTGTAGAATAGGTGCAAACACAAACTGTGTAAATGCTGTCCTTGCAGATCTTGTCACCACATCTACAAAACCTAAATCAAGGTCATTTCAATGGTGGCACAAAAGGTTGTCAGCAAGTTAAAGTTTAGAACATACTAAAAGCCAAACAAAACCATGGTGTTTCTCTGCAGGTCTGATGAGCTGTCAACAGCAGGAGAAAGAACTAAGGAGCAATGGTGCCACCCATGATTATATACTGACACTGCATGTTATCGTGGGTGGTCCCCAACTAACAAAGATTTCTGAGTGGTCCTGACGTAGACTCCTTAAAGTTCCAAAGATATTTCCCAGTGGAGAAAATATTCAAACAACATGAAGTCTTGCTATATTATGACAATTGCAGTATGACCGCAGGTTAGAACTGCTCCGGAGGCGAAATAGTTAACTTTCCATGCAGGCATGGAACTTAGAGCGCGAGTTCGGTTGAAAACTCTGTCTGTTGTGCTTCAAATGCAAATTGTCAGATTCTTTACTCCGCCTCACTGAACAGTCGTTCCGGAGATTTCTCCTTCTGCTCGGTTCATTTTATCGGTTTAAAAGTATTATTTTTCGTTTTTTAGCCGAAATTAAACCGCAACCGGTCGGTTCAAGCTCTGTCTGTGATAATGTAAGTAATAGATAGGTTTTACATTTATTTTTTCTGTGTGGAACTTGTAATTCTTTATCGGTTCAGTTTGAACCGATCAGGTTGTATTTAAAATCTACCAGTCCTTTTTTAGAGTGCGGTTCCCGGTTCTTATCGGTTCTAAAAAAGACGGATTTCATTACGTTTTTTCCACGACCCGTGACACGGTTGGGAACCGATAAGGGTGTCTTGCTTGGTGGATTGCCATAAACAGGCAAGTTGGTTAGGCTGGCATTATGTCTGAGAAACCCAAAAGAAAAACCGGACCCACTGGGTTTCAACACTGTAGTGTTTGTGGGGAAGCTTTTGCTAAGGCTGACCCACACACCACATGTGTCTATTGTCTGGGGTTTGACCACCTCAATTCAGACTGCCAGATCTGTCACAATTTCCCTGCTGCCACCATAGATAAGAGAGTTGGTAGGCTCAGGGAAAGGGAGGCCAAAAAGTCCGCTGACCGGATGGCCAGCCGGTTGGTGCCCACCGAACGGAGGGAGTGCCCCTCTGACCAGGGCGATACTTACCGGCAAACGAAGAGCCGGTTCTGAGGAGCCGGTTCCAGCAAAAAGGACTAGAAAGTCAGCTAGTGTAGAGCCAAAAGTTCTCTCCCCAACTGCTGAGGAAATAGCTAAAGCAATTCAAATTGTCCAGTCTCTCTCTCCGGTTCCGACCGAACCGACACCTTCAGGTAAGCGTTCGGTTCGGCCGGTTCCACCAGTTCAAGATTATGATTTTGAGGATTTTTATGAACCAGGGGAGAGGAAAGAGGAATATGAGGAGAGTGAATATGGTTTTGAAGATCTGGATGTGCCCATTGATCCGGACATCTCTCCAGATAGACCCCTAGGGGTTTTCTGAGCCCCCTTCTCATTTCATGTTTTATAAAAAAGTTGCTGAAACTCTCCAGCTCCCTGTTGAGGAAGCTGTTGATGACCAAGAGGAGCCAGACTATGTAGAAATGATGGATATTCCAGAGTCTAGAGACTGTCTATTCCTTTGCATAAATCTTTTGGAAACAGATAGTAAAAGTTTTAAAACTCCTCACACTATACCTCCTGTGGATAAAAGGATGGACAAGAGGTATACCTTATCAGGCTCCGACACTGTTTCCTCACTCAACAATGCAGCCATGTGGGGATAGTGCAGGCTGCAGCCTGTGACAAGCTAATATTCCTTATTCACACCCCCGAGAAGGACTCCAGGAAGATTGATGCTATGGCAAAGAAACAGTACATGGCAGCATCTTTGGGACTCAGACAAGCAAATTATATGGCTTATGCTGCTAGGTACCAGAAATCCAGATGGGATACTGTGCTGGCTCTAGCGAAACAAGTCCCTGACCAGCTTGCCAGGGAGCTGGAACAGGTGGCTATGGATGGTATTGAGGCATCCAAGGTGCAATTTCATGCTGCAGTGGACTCTAATGATGTTTCATCAAGAGTCATGGCTACATCTGTGGCACTTTACAGGATGGCTTGGCTCAGATGTACTACCCTGTCTCAGGATACCCAGTCTAAGGCCATGGATTTTCCTGTTGTGGGAAATTCTCTATTTGGGGAGCAAACAGAGAATTACATGAAGAAAATGGATGAATACAGGACCACTTATAGGAGTGCACAGGCCAAGGAAAGGCGGGCCACTCCTCAAAAGCTGCTTCCTAGAGGCAGGGGCAGGCTTTTTCATCGGCCTTTTTACCAAGCCCAAGCTTCCTCCTCCGCCTATGCTCAGAGGGGGTTCTTTAGAGGGAGAGGCAGACGGGGTACAAACAGGTCTGCTTCCACCCCTCAGCCCAAAGCCCCTGCCAAGCAGGCACCCTGATGGGATTGCCAGGGCCATTCTCCTCTACCTGTAGGGGCAGGCTGGCTTACTTTGTCCAGGACTGGAAGTCTTTAACATCAGACAAGTGGGTCCTGAAGTAGTAAGCCAGGGACTGGTTCTCAGCTTCAAAAAATTTCCAAAGCTGAGAACCAGATCTTTTCCACCTGCAACTCTATCAGAGGCACTCGCCCTAGAGGCAGAGGTCTCTACCCTCCTGGCTCTCAGAGCTGTGGAAAGGGTTCCTCCCCTACACCAGGGCACAGGTTTGTACTCCAGGTACTTCCTTACCCCAAAAAAGACAGGAGAATGGCGGCCCATCCTGGATCTCAGATATTTAAACAAGCACCTATTAAAGCCAAAGTTCAAAATGGTGACTCTGGGAATTATCCTACCCTCTCTAAGGCCAGGGGACTGGCTAGCTTTCCTGGACCTCAAGGATGCCTACTTTCATATTCCCATCAGAAGCTCCCATCGAAAGTACCTCAGGTTCGAGCTGCCCTCGGGTCACTACCAGTTCAGAGCAATGCCCTTCGGCCTCACTTCTGCCCCAAGGGTATTCACCAAATGCCTGGCTGTAGCAGTTGCCTACCTAAGAAGGCAAAAGATTGCCATCTTTCCTTACCTGGACGATTGGCTCTTAGTAGGAAAGTCACCAGACCAGGTCAATTTACACCTGCAGATAACACAGCAACTGCTTACCTCTCACGGTTTCCTTCTGAATTTCTCAAAGTCAGTTCTAGAGCCGGTCCAGCTTCTTACCTTCATAGGCGCAGAACTGAACACACAGGAAGCCAGGGCCTTCCTTCCCCCGGACAGGGCAAAGACCCTAGTCTCCCTGGCCTCCTCATTTACCCTGCAGGTCTCCCGGCCAGCAAGGCATTTTCTGCAGCTCCTAGGACACATGGCTGCTTCCACAGCAGTTGTGCAAGGAGCAAGATTTCAGATGAGGGACATCCAGTTCCATTTGAGAGCTTTTTGGTCTCAAAGAAAGGATCCTCTTATGAAGCTGATACCAGTAACTCGAACCCTGATCCAAGCCCTACAGTGGTGGCAGGATCAGAGCAACCTGAGACAAGGGGTTCCTTTTGTCACTCAGTCTCATTCTCTAATCCTTACTATAGATGCGTCCCTCTTGGGTTGGGGAGCTCACATGGGCGACCTCACCACCCAGGGTCTGTGGTCTCCCCAGGAATCTCTGCTCCACATCAACCTGTTGGAGCTCAGAGCAGTTTTTCTAGCACTTCAAGCTTTTTCCAAATCTGTAACTGGCTGGGCAGCAGGACACAGAGGGTGGTGGTAAATGGCTGTCACTCCACAGAGGGAAGAGTGACCAGTGGGGTACCACAGGGATCAGTGCTGGGACCAGTACTATTCAATATCTTCATCAGTGACATTGCACAGGACCTAGAAGGCAGAATTTCACTGTTCAGCTGATGACACAAAGCTCTGTAACAGAGTAGACACACCAGAGGGTGTAGACAGAATGAGAAAGGACCTGCAGAAACTTGAAGAATGGTCAGGGTTTGGCAGTTGAAATTCAATGCAAGGAAGTGCAAGATAATGCATATGGGCACAAAACCCTGGCACAATATATCAGTTGGGGGTGAGGATATAGCATGCACCAAGCAGGAAAGGGATCTTGGAGTTATCATCTCTGATGACCTCAAGGCAGGGAAACAGTGTGACAAGGCAGCAGGTAAAGCAAATAGGATGCTGGGATGCATAGGCAGGGCATCACCAGCAGGAAAAGGAGGTCATAATTCCACTATACAAGACACTAGTGAGGCCGCACCTGGAGTACACTGTGCAGTTCTGGAGACCTTACCTACGTGGAGACATAGACAGCGTAGAGAAGGTTCAGAGGAGGGCAACACAGATGGTGCATGGATTGCATCATAAGTCCTATGACGACAGGTTGAAGGCACTGAACATGTACTCCCTGGAGGAGAGGAGGGAGAGAGGGGATATGATAGAGACATACAAATATCTTACAGGGAGGAACAGGGTGCAGGAATGCACTATTTTTAAGCGAAAAAGATGTTCCAGGACTAGAGGCATGGGATGAAGTTGGAGGAGGATGATTCAGAGGAAGCGTGAGGAAGAATTTCTTCACAGAGCGAATTGGTGGACAAGTGGAACACCCTGCCAGAGGAAGTGGTGGGGGCTGAAACAATCATGGGTTTTAAGAATGCATGGGATAGACATAAAGGAATTCTGGAGGTCAGGGGTAAGGGGCAACAGACTTCCTGGAAAACATAAACTGAACTTACAAACTTAAATGGGCAGACTGGGTGGGCCATAGGCCCTTATCTGCCGACACTGTCTATGTATGTATCTATGTATCTATGTATGTTCAGAACAAGAGTATTCAGGTCAGAACAGACAACACCACTACAATGTGGTACATCAACAAGCAAGGGGGCACTTGGTCTATGGCCTTGTGCACCGAAGCGATGAAGCTGCGGTCTCTGGCTTACTCCCTGAACACCTCCCTTACAGCAGTTCACCTCCTAGGCAAGGACAATGTCCTGGCAGATGCTCTCAGCAGGATTTCCCAGGGCCACCACGAATGGTCACTGGATCCCTGGTCTTGGGAGTATATTGCCAGATGGGGCACCCATGCAGATAGATCTTTTGCAGCCCCAGACAATCACCAACTTCCTTTTTTTGCTGCAGGCCCCCAGTGTTGGGCTCACTCCCACTGGATGCCTTAGCCCTCAGTTGGGAGGAAGTTCTCTATGCCTTCCCTCCTTTCCTCTCCTGTTCAAAGTGCTAGTCAAAATCAGATCCCAATCATGCAAAGTCATTCTGATAGCTCCGGATTGGGCCAGACAGCCCTGGTATCCCTCCTGCTGTCCTTAGCAGTCCATCCTCCCTGTCCCTTCCCAGGAATCACAATCTGTTAACCTGTGCCCAGGGAAGGTCTGGTACCTGAATCTCAAATCTCTCAATCTCAAGGCTTGGTTCTTGAAGAGTTAGAGTTGCTGATTTACACCTTTCCCAGGGTGTAATGGATATATTGAAGGCCGCAAGGAAGCCTTCCACCAGGGCTACTTACAATTCCAAATGGAAAAGGTTTTCCATATGGTGCTCAGAAAAGCATATTTCCCCAGTCTCCGCTGATTTACCCACAGTCCTGGATTATATGGTCCACCTGAATTCTTTGGGGCTGAGACCAGCTACCCTGAAGGTGGACTTGGCAGCTGTGTCTGCTTTTATTTCAGCAGGTAAATCCTCTTCCCTTTCAGCTCATCCTGTATTTTCCAAGTTTTTTAAGGGGTTGTTTCACACCAACCCTCCATTCAGGGATCCTACCCCTGCCTGGGATCTTAATGTTTGCATTGCTCAGCTTATGCAACCCCCCTTTGAGCCCTTGTCTTCAGCTGAGCTCAAGTACTTGACTTGGAAAACTGTGTTTTTGGTAGCCATCACCTCTGCCAGACGCATAAGTGAATTACAAGCGTTGTCAGTGGAGCAGTAGTTTATCTCTTTCACAGAGATAAGGTGGTCCTTCGGACTAACAGAAAGTTCCTGCCTAAGGTGGTTTCAGATTTCCACCTTAATCAATCTATTTCACTTCCAGTGTACTTCACTGACCACTCCTCCTCTGGGGAGAGGATGCTGCACAGCCTAGATGTGAAGAGAGCCCTTAGTTACTACATACAGCGTACCAAGGGTCATAGGTTTGACTCCCTTCAGCTGTTCCTCACCTATGGCAAAGTTGGTAAAGGGAAGCCAGCCACTAAAAGATCCATTGCCAGGTGGATTGTCTCTTGTATCCAATTCTGCTATGAGAAGCTGGGTAAAGTTCCCCCCTCAGGCCTGAGGGCTCACTCTACCAGAGGTATAGCTGCTTCTCTGGCTGCTGCCAGAGACATTCCTATTCTAGAAATATGTCAAGCAGCTACCTGGAAAACAGTTCACACTTTTACCAAGCATTACTCCCTGGACATCCACGCTGGGTGATGCTCGGTTTACACAACCGTGCTTCAGAACCTATTTCCTAGGTAGGTTCTGTCCCTCCTCCATGGGGGTACTGCTGTGTAGTCTGCAATTGTCACAATATAGCAAGACTTCATGTTGTTTGAAGAAAAAATTACTCACCTTAGTAATGTTGTTTCTTCTAATGGAGTCTTGCTATATTATGACCTCCCTCCCTGCCTGCCCCTCTCAGAACCTCTGTTTTGGGGATGTGGGTGGGCAGTACAGGGTTGGCACTTTTTTGATGCCCACCTTGTTATTTTTCACCTACCTTTTTGGGTGAATTGGTGTTGTGTTTTTGCATTTTTGGGTCTCCTGACTTGAGTCTGTTTTAGGCCAAAAATGAGTGTTTATGTTAGTAGCCAGTTGGCTAGTGTAGGTTTACAGCTTCCACACAGAACCTTAGTGAGTTTTAGCTCGTAAAGATTTGACAGTTTGCATTTGAAGCTCAACAGACAGAGTTTTCAACCAAGCTTACGCTCTAAGTTCCATGCCTGCATGGAAAGTTAACTATTTCACCTCCGGAGCAGTTCTAACTTGCGGTCATACTGCAATTGTCATAATATAGCAAGACTCCATTAGAAGAAACAACATTACTAAGGTGAGTAATTTTTTCTTCTCGTTGAAGGTCTATGGTTACAAGTTTGTAACTTTTTTTTCAGTTCACTATAAATATTTTGGCAGACTGGTAGCAGTCCTCAGGAGCAGGGGGAAGGTGAACTACCCAATTTAAGCGAAAGGAAGCTAGAGGACCGTGGAAAGAAAAGCAGTACCAGGATGGTTGAGCAAGACAGTACTGTAATGGGATATGAATGTTTATGCATTCTAAAAGGCTTCTTTAGCACCTTGCCCATTTTCCAGAAGTCTGCCCTCCTGAAAGCCATGATTTTAGTCTTAGGAGTATGCTTTCCCTGTCTCTATCCAACCTGGACCACACTGTGCGATGGTCATCACCACCTGGGGGCTCTTCAACCATTATGTCCTCTATGTGCTTCCCATTTGTGAGCACTAGATCAAGGACTGCCCCCCTCTGGTGGGCTCTGTGACACCATGAATCAGGAACCCACCCTGCAACGCTTCTAGGATCACCTGACTCCTGGCACAGGATGTAGATGATATGCTCCAGTCCACACTGGGCGTGTTAAGGTCCCCCACCAATACCACATCACCTTTCCCTGCAGTTTCCAACAATTGTGAGCTCAGTTCCCTGTCCATTTCCTCTTCCTGGCTAGGTGGTCTATAGACCACCCCTAACCTCACCTTTCTCCCTCTATTGGATCAAAACTGAACCCACAGTGTTTCCACCCTCTCCCCCCCCCTCGTGCATGTTGTACCCTCCCTGATATAAACTGCCATCCCCACCCCTTTGCCTATCGCTATTGTCTCTCCTGTAAAGTTGGTTTCCAGGGATCGCGAGGTCCCAGTCATGGTTACTGCTGCTATGTCCACCTTCCCCTCAACTAATAGTGCCTGCAGATCTTCCACCTTGTTCCCAAGACTTTGAGCATTCAGCGACACCACCCTAAACCTCGACTACGTGCCTCCTACCCTTCCAATTCTTTCCTTACATTTCTCCCCCCTGTATTCTACCCTCCAACCAGATGCTAACTGACACTCTTCCCTTCCACAGCCACCCCCCCAACTACCCCTAATGGAATGAGTGGGAGGTCTGTTGACCTCCTCCTCTCAGAGTCTTTGGGGTCTCTCTCATGTTTTTCTTGGGAAGTGGCCAAGGTGGTGAAGGAAAACAGGGTAGCATTCAGGAGGCATAAGGAAACACAGAGGGAGGAGGACAGGGAGATATACCTACTAAAACAGAAGGAAATGGTAAAGACAGTTAGGGGATCAAAGGTGCAGACAGAGGAAAGGCTAGCCAAAGGGGCCGCTAAAGAGGATTAGGCTTTCTTCAAGTAAAAAGGTGGCAAGAAAGCAAGGGGAAGATAATAAAGATAAGGAGAGCAGCAGACTAAGACACTGTAGAAGAGGACCAAGAAAAGGCACACATCCTAAACAGGTATTTCTGTTCAGTTTTCACAATTGAGGGAGGAAGGGTTGGACTACCAGTGATCAGCTGGAACAAAGGGAGAGGGGAGACAGACTCAAGTCCATTTTCTGTGGAAAGAGTCCCGAAGGGCCTTGCAGCTCTGAAAGTGCACAATGCTATGGGACTGAATGGAAAACACTCAGGGGTGCTAAAGGAAGTAGTAAAGGTACTGGCTACCCTGCTGATGACCTTATTCAACAGCCCACTGGAAGTGAGAAGAGGAAAACAAGGGGAAGGATAGTGAGAATAAGGAGGGTGGCAGGGGGGGAGACTGCACAGAAGAGTACTAAGAAAAAGCTGCTATGCTGAACAGGTGCTTCTGCTCATAGAAACATAGACTTTGACAGCAGATAAAGACAGCTTGGCCCACCAAGTCTTCCCGTTTCCCTACCTAGAGGATAAGCTGCAGATCTTATTTAACCAACAGCCTATTTCTTCCTATCCCCCAACAAAAATTGCCTTATGTCTGTCCCACACATTCTTGAATCCTACCACAGTTTTAGACCCCATAACCTCCTCAGGAAGGCTGTTCCATGCGTTCACCACCCTATCTGTGAAAAAAATACTTCCTCACATTGCCACCGAGCCGTCCCCGCCTCTATCTTCAAATTGTGTCCCCTTGTTCTTGTGTAACCCCTAGATGGCGCTATCCCAGGGGCTACTACCCCTGCCTGATTTGCCACTAACAGGTTGAGGGGCCTGGATCCAATGGCGGGTGCCTCCACCCAGAGGTCAGGGTTTGCAATAGTTAAACTAACTTGGTCACAGCCCTCTGGGACACTGCAACCCCCCTTTCTTCCCACTAGTGGCCCACACAATATATCAGAATTACCTTCACAGTATACACTTACCCCCAGGTCTGGTTCCGCACTGGGACCTCCTGTGAAATGAGATACAGTGCAACAATCACAGTACAGTACTTTAACATAGACAAATACCTCAGGCAGTATAACTTGCTGAAACAAGCAGCTCTGATTTATTTAGGGGATATAACAAGGACAGGGGAAATCAGGTTAATTAGCTTATCACTCTAATAATCTACCTATGGCTCTGTGCACAGGCCTATCCCTATCAGTTACTGTCCTGCAGGGTACCCAAGCCCTAGTGGCTAGTCCAAACCGTGGCAGCTGGTAGGGGCCCTTTCACACAGAGAAAAGGAGAATTAAACAGTCAGCAGTACAGTAATTCCATTTGGATTTAATGTGGCAATTCAACAGGAGCGACCCTGAATTAGTACTCACGACCTCCAAATAAGATAGGGTCCTTCAATGTCAGCAGGGCTCACTTGAGGTACACAAACCTCTTCACACATCCATATAAAAGAAAGCACTATACCAGGCAGGCTGCATCTGTATCCCGATCGCAATTACTGCACAATACCGGGAGAACACACAGCAGATTCAGTTCCTGACAGACCGAATGCAATTTTCAGCAATTCCTCCAGTCTTCTACAGGGTGAGCCTGTTTCTACTCTTCAGAGATCCTTTGATTCTTTTCACAGGACGGATTCAGTCCTAACAAGCTGTTACACAAGCTGCAGACCGGAACTCTGGGCCTTACACACGTTTTGACTAAAACTGCACACTGAAAAGCACAGGGCTCCTTCCTTCTTCACTGCCAAAGCTCAACTGAAGCTCCAACCGACAAAACCGGCACTTCCTTTGAGTTCCTCCCAGTTCTTGACTGGATTGGCTGTCACTCACAATAGACTGCTGCTGTTGGTCCAAAAGGCACTGAAGTCTAAACTACATCTCCCAGAGTCACTGCCCATACAATCCTCTTGTGGCTGGCTCAGATTATGAGTCCAAGTTCTGATTCGTCAAGGCACCATTTTAGAGCTAAGCTTACCCCACACTGATTGGTCCAGTTCAGCAGTTCAAAACTAGAATGGGGAACTAGCAGACAGTTCTGACTGCAAAGAAAGCAGGTTAGACAAACTGTAATTTCATTATTACTCTAAATAATTTCTGGCAAACAGTTACATCTTTCAGATAGGTTCCCTTGCACTCCTAGTGACTGCAAAATGGAGTGAATTGGCAGCAGCTTGAGTGGTACTCAATCAAAGAAACACACAGTCCCCCATACAACTAATTATGTCTGCAAGCAGACAGCTCTTAAAGAGACAGTACCAGAGGTTCTAAAACACTCACTGATAAATGGCTTAAACGTAAACACCATTCAGGCTTGGAGCATTCAAGCAAGCTCCTGGAAGTCTTTTGGGAACCCCATTTGCAGGGGGGTTACACCCTTCCTGGCCTGGGAAAGCTTGACGTCCGCGTCAAGCAAGTACCCCCATAAGTTTTAACTGCAACCATACACATTTGCATTAGGCTCACACATGTAATCATCAATCAATATATCATTTTACCAAGAACACATTTCTGAAACATTGCAGTATGTCACTCTTTACACAGTATTACATATACATTGTACCATAACTCAAGTTATTACCTCTTGTACATGAAACCTGAAGAGAGGGGGACCCTTCCCTATCAGTTACCTTGGTGCTGGACGGGGCAAGGGCACCATACTTAGAGGGCAACACAAGTAACTTGGAGTTAGCACTGACGCTCAGTTTGGGCAATGAGCTCAGGGACACATACACTCCTTTATGGACAACATTGAGAGGCAAATCCACAGGCCTCCCAGGGAATCATAACTGAGGTGCACCACAGGCTTTACAGCTCGACCAGTCTTTCTAGGGGAACTGTTATAGTCTCTGCACTCTGAGCCTCATTTTCAGCATTGTCCTCACTTGTCAGGGAGTCTCCATGGGGGTAGAGAGGCTAGAACTTGGGGCACTTTCAGCTCCAGGAGTTACAGTTTCTGAGTCCACAACATTTGGCTCGGATGGAGAGCTTCGGACACTGGCAGTGGACTGTCAGGGCACTCAAAATACTCTTCTTGTTCGGGTGTATCACCAGTCTGCCCCAATCTATCATTTTCCTCCCCTGAAAGCTCAAACAGTTCAACCATGCACAATGATTCCATTTCATCTGATCTGATGCTTTGCACTTCACTTTCTGGGAGCATTGGCTCCAGGGATGGAGCTGGGGGCTTGGACAGTCCAGAAGGCCCAGCTTCATCTCCAGTATTGACTAGGGGATTGCCCTGAAACAATTGACTCAGTTCGTAAGAAGGATAGTATTCAAAGTCACTCTCACTTTCTTCTGATATGGACTGACAGTCATGCTCAACTGGGACTTGTGCAGGGGAACACTTTAACTCTGCTTCTGTAGGTGCAGACTTCCTTGGTCTTTTCTTAGCAGCAGCTCTAGTCACTGGTCCAGAGGGGCATCTTCGGGTGCTCAGACTCAATCAGGATTTGTCCAATGGGCAGTAAATGATTTCTATGCATTGTTTTACATCTTTTGAATTATTCTCAGGCCTTACTTTGTACACTGGCAGATCATCTAGTTTGCCCACTACAATGTGAGGGAGATGGTGCCATCTGTCAGCAATCTTGTGCTTGCCATGCAGTCCCAGATTTCTTAGCAATACCGATCTCCTCCTGGAGTTCCTGTGCTTTCACCTTTTATCATACCTTTCTTTGTTGGCCAGATTTCTTTTGGCAGCCATGGTTTGAGCTAAGTTGGTGCGCATGAGTTAGCTGGCCTTTAACTTTGCACATACTGTAAATAGTTGTCAGCTTGAACCCCATCAGGAGAGACCCAAAACACATCTACTGGTAGTCGAGCTTTCTTCCAAACATCAGGCGGTAGGGAGAATCCAGTGGCATCACTTTGGTGCAGTTATAAGCATGTACCAGGGTGCTAATTTGTTGGCTCCATCTAGGCTTGTCCTTTGGGTGCAGGGTGCCTAGCATATCTAGCAAAGTGCGGTTGAAACGTTCAGGCTGTGGGTCCCCCTGGGGGTGGTAAGGAGTGGTTCTGGACTTTTGCACTCCCCACAGAGAAAGCATCTCTTTGATCAGACGACTCTCAAAGTCTCTCCCTTGATCAGAATGGATTCTTTGTGGAGCCCCATAGTGAACAAAAAAGTTTTCTACAAGAACTTTGGCCACAGTGGATGCTTTCTGGTCTTTGGTGGGGAAAGCTTGGGCATATCTCGTGAAATGGTCAGTGACCACCAGCACATTACTGATATTTCTTTGATCTGACTCCAAACTTAGAAAATCAATACAGACCAGCTCCATGGGTGCACTGGTGGTTATGTTAACAAGGGGGCAGCCTCTGGGGCAAAGCTTTCCTCTGTAAGCAGCCACTACAAGTTCGAATGTGTTGCTCCACATCAGCCCCCATCTTAGGCCAATAGAATCTGGATCTCACCAAGTCAAGTGTTCTGTCTATACCAAGGTGCCCCATGTGGTTGTGCAAGGACCTCAGTACTGAGTCTCGAAAGGCAGTGGGCAGCACTAGTTGTTGTTTGTCTACTTGTCCCCCTCTGTCTACTGTTTCTCTGTATAACAGTTTATTGATCAGTTTCAACTTAGGACCTTCTTTGTATAACAGTGCAGTTCTCAAATCAGTGGAGCGTAATTTGGACACATCTTTTCCTGCATAGAGGGCTTCTAAAGCTGCTTTGATCATGGGATCGGGATTGAGCCCGCGAATACTGTCATTGTCCAGCTGAGGCAGTGCACCAATGTCTATTGCAGAAAAGTGGCAATAAGCAGCAGGTATGCAATTCTCAGAGGCTCCCAAGCAATCCACCATGCAGTCCACTGCGTCCGTGGACATTTGTTCCTCCCTGTCAAACTTCGGCAGAGTGCTCGAATGTCAGGTTCTGCCAATCGGACCCAATCATTCTGGGAACAGGCCTCCGGAGAGAGCATCAGCATCTATGTGGTTCAGACCTGCTCGGTATTCGATGAGCATAGTCATATGTAGATAATGCAAAAGCCACCTATGGCCAGTGGCATCCAACTTAGCTGAGGTCTGCACATAGGTCAAAGGATTATTGTCAGTTTTACTAGTATTTTAGCCCCATACAAGTACTCATGGAATTGGTCAACAATAGCCCACTTCAAAGCTAGGAACTCTAACTTATGTACAGGATAGTTCTTTTCGGATGGGGTCAGGCTTCTACTGGCAAAGGCCACTGGTCTCAGGCCATTCTCGTGCTCTTGGTACAACACAGCCCCAACCCTTGCAAGCTAGCATCAGTGTGCAGGACGTAAGGTTTTCTTGGATCGGCATAGGCCAGCACTGGAGCATGGGTAAGTTGATATATGATCTCATGAAAAGCAGTCTCACAATCAGGAGTCCAGCGGGCCCCAAATACTTCACTGGATGAAAATACACTCTTTCAGTCTTGAGGGACGCTGACTTTGGTATTTTTGTGGGTTGGGGATACCCTTGAGTAAGGTTAAGTAAAGGGCGGATCACTCTTGAATAGTCCTTGATGAAGCGCCGATAATAACCACAGAATCCCAGGAATCTTTGCAGTTCTTTTAGATTTTGGGCTGTGGCCAGGTGGTCAAGGCCTCAACTTTACTTGGGTCGGTCTCTATTCCTCGGTGGATACTATGTGTCCCACATACTTTACTGATGTTTGAAAGAATTGACACTTATCAATGGACAGTTTAAGGCAAAGTCCTCCAGTCGGTCCAATACCTTAAATAATCTGCTCTCATGTTCCTCCAGTGAGCTGCCAAATACAATAACATCATCTAGGTATACCAGGCACTCTAGTAAGTTCATGTCCCCACTGCACGCTCCATCAATCGCTGAAAAGTGGCTGGGGCACCTGAAACCTTGAGGCATCCTCATGAATTCATAGAAGCCAAGCGGACAGATAAAGGCCGCCTTCTCACGGTCCTCTGGGGCCATTGGGATCTGGTAGTACCCACTGCGGAGATCCAGCACAGAGAACCACTTGCTCCGCTTAGGCAGTCCAAAGCATCCTGAATGCGGGCATTGTGTACTGATCAGGATAGTCCGCCGGTTTAAAGTGCGATAATCCACACACATCCTTACTGTTCCATTCTTTTCCTCACTACCACAATGGGGAAGCATAAGGGCTTCTGGATTCTTGTATTACACCAGCAGCTAACATCTCTTGCAGATGCCGCCTCACATCATCTATGTCAGCAGGTGCCAGGCGCGAGACCTCTCACGAAATGGTCTTTCATCATGCAGCCAGATATTGTGCTCAGCTCCTTGCACGCATCCTACATCCCATTCCTTTAAAGAAACACCTGGTCTCTCTGGGCAAGCTTCTCACTGATCCTCACTTTCCATTCAGCTGGCAGCGGGAGTCGCCGAAATCAAACAAGTCAGGCGTTACTCTGTCATTCTTCCTTGAACTCTTGCTGTGGGTAGCACTGCAGTGTCTGCACAATGCACATTAGCCAGGATGCAACCTCTGTTTACTCGAAGTCTCTTTCAGACACATTATGAACTTGGACCATTACCCTTCTGGCATAAGCATGGGCTCTAGCGGGCAAAATACTAGGCTTGACCAGCAGTCCCTCTGGCAATTTTCCATCGCCTGGTGCATCCAACATTAATATTTTATTCTTAACATCCTTTCTGATACGGACCTCTCCCTGTAAGGTACACTGGGCATTTGGCGCCAGGATCAGAGACTCAGGGATCCTTCTTCCATACAATTCGGACGGTTCCTCTGGTTCTGTTTTTTCAGCATCTCTCTGTGCCTCATAGGCCTTCTTAATTAAAGCCGAACTCTTAAAGCTCTACTAGTCTTTGACCCCTGTTTTTCATAACACAACTGTGCCAGCCTTCCGAACATATGAGCATTTGTTCCAATCAACAAAGGGACACCATCATACAGTCCAGTGGGGACACACTAAGGCTAGGGTCTCTACTTGTTCGGCCACTCCAGCCACGGAGGTGGGAAAGACAGCCAAATTCGGATATACCGGAATAGGGTAGGCCTTCTCACTAACCCCCATACATGCAGTCCTTCTAATGGTTGTAAGGTCACGTCTGACAAATGCTTCTGATACCAATCCTGGAACATAATTGTCCTTGGGAGCCACTGTCTAATACAGCTCTTGTAGACACTCCATTCACCTTTACAGTGGTTTCCATGGAGGGACCCACTATTCTGGACCAGTCTGGAGAGGCGGTAGTGGGGGCCTGGGCAACTGACCTTGCCACAAAAGGGACGTGGAATTAGCATTTTGGTGCCCTCACTGGGATCATGTCGTGCACCTCTTAACCACTGATTTCTTCTTCAAGCTCTCCTTGTAGCCTATATGCAACTTTGTCAGTGTCTTTTGGGGACTGGCATTCCCTTTCATGTGCCCATCTTTCCCACAATTATAGCAAAACATACTTTCTGGAGTTTGAGCTGGCCGAGGCGCCACACTGGGAGCCAGGGAGGGTATTACTAACTGGAAACCTTGGTGCCATCTCTGTCTGTGGCGTGATAAGCATTTGGAGACATCTCGTCAGTTTCTCCACTTCCATGGTCAAGGAATCGAGTTCGAGCTGTTATCAGCAGGAGATACATGGGTGGGTACCCCACCCCATAGCAGATGCAGTCGGATATAGGTCAGGGGCCTGCATTTGCAGGCGTGGCCTTCATAAAGGACTGTTTTTGAATTCCTGGATCTCTCTCAACAGTTTGCCCCATTGTGGCATATCTTTTCCTTGTCAGAGCACTCATTGACTGCCAACCTCTGCCCTGAACTTCACTTGATGGGTCACCCTCAGTCACTCGGCCAGTGGCCGCAGCTATTGGTGCAGGTCCCTCCAGGTCGTCTTTTTCTCAACTCCTCGAATTTCTCATTAACTCATCATAGGAGGGTGGGATTCCAGTCGATCTGCCAGGCGTAACTGAAGCAACAGCAGTTCTGAGAAGGGGCAGACTTAAGGATCCTGTCCAGCCTGGTTCGGTCCAGTTCAATCGCTGGCAAACTACCTTTTCTGAGGCATTCTTGCAACAATTTTTCCAGCCGAGATACATACACAGACAACAACTCCCTTGGTACTGTTGTGCATCTCTTACTCTCCACCATAGGTCCTCATCAGAATCTGGGCTCCCATACACATTCTCCAAGGCCTCAAGATAGGCCTGTGCAGTGCTTCAGGGTTACTGGCCCGTTTAGCACGGATGGTAGCCGGAGGCAGGACCTCGAGGCTCTCACTAACCCTCTTTCGTCTCCGCCTTCCGAGCATTGCCATTCTAGCACTTGGGGGGCAACATAGTCTATCCAGGTCTCCCAGTCATCCTCCCTTGGGGGTGGGAGGGTGCCAGAGAAGATCCTCAACCCGGTGAAGTCGTGACTAATGGCAGGTGCAGAAATAGGAGTCTGCATTGGTTCCAGCCACCATACGGGCACTGGAGCAGGAGAGGGTGTTGGGGAGGAACACCCCAGGTGGCAGAATAGTTTCTTCAAGTCCTCCACAGTTTTCCCTCTCCCAGCAACCATTCAGCAAATTTCTCTCAAAAGTTTCAGATAGTGGTGGGGGCTGATTCCTCCGGGTCTTTACTGTCCTTAGTTATCATTCTCAAGCAGTGAGGGCTCCTCTGGGGTAATGGTCTGTGGCACTTTGGAGCTATCTATGGGATCCTTAAACTCTACTAGGGCCAGGAAAGTGTGGGTGAGCAGATTAGCATGCTGACCCACCACCACAGGGTTTTGTAAACCTTCCACCTTGAAAGTACTCCTGCACAGTGTCCGTATTGATACCAGGGGATGTCCAGGATAAGCATAGCATTTGGGGTGATCTCCTCCCAGTACACCACTCCACCAGCCGGTGCACAGCCACTTCTGTCGGGTACCCATTTTTTTCTTAACAGTGGTTCGTAATATGGCCACTAGAGGACACACAATCCCAGCGGTGAGCCTCCAAGATGTAACCCTAGATGGCGCTATCCCAGGGGCTACTACCCTGCCTGATTTGCCACTAGCAGGTTGAGGGGCCTGGATCCAATGGCGGGTGCTCCACCCAGAGGTCAGGGTTTGCAATAGTTAAACTAACTTGGTCACAGCCCTCTGGGACACTGCACCCTTCTTCCCACTAGTGGCCCACACAATATATCAGAATTACCTTCACAGTATACACTTACCCCAGGTCTGGTTCCGCACTGGGACCTCCTGTGAAATGAGATACAGTGCAACAATCACAGTACAGTACTTTAACATAGACAAATACCTCAGGCAGTATAACTTTGCTGAAACAAGCAGCTCTGATTTATTTAGGGATATAACAAGGACAGGGGAAATCAGGTTAATTAGCTTATCACTCTAATAATCTACCTATGGCTCTGTGCGACCTATCCCTATCAGTTACTGTCCTGGGTACCCAAGCCCTAGTGGCTGAGTCAAACCGTGGCAGCTGGTAGGGGCCCTTTCACCACAGAGAAAAGGAGAATTAAACAGTCAGCAGTACAGTAATTCCATTTGGATTTAATGTGGCAATTCAACAGGAGCGACCTGAATTAGTACTCACGACCTCCAAATAAGATAGGGTCCTTCAATGTCAGCAGGGCTCACTTGAGGTAACAAACCTCTTCACACATCCATAAAAAAGCACTATACCAGGCAGGCTGCATCTGTATCCCGATCGCATTACTGCACAATACCCGAGGAGAACACAGCAGATTCAGTTCCTGACAGACCGAATGCAATTTTCAGCAATTCCTCCAGTCTTCTACAGGGTGAGCCTGGTTTCTACTCTTCAGAGATCCTTTGATTCTTTTCACAGGACTTGATTCAGTCCTAACAAGCTGTTACACAAGCTGCAGACGGAACTCTGGGCCTTACACACGTTTTGACTAAAACTGCACACTGAAAAGCACAGGGCTCCTTCCTTCTTCACTGCCAAAGCTCAACTGAAGCTCCAACCGACAAAACCGGCACTTCCTTTGAGTTCCTCCCAGTTCTTGACTGGATTGGCTGTCACTCACAATAAACTGCTGCTGTTGGTCCAAAAAGGCACTGAAGTCTAAACTACATCTCCCAGAGTCACTGCCCATACAATCCTCTTGTGGCTGGCTCAGATTATGAGTCCAAGTTCTGATTCGTCCAAGGCACCATTTAGAGCTAGCTTACCCCACACTGATTGGTCCAGTTCAGCAGTTCAAAACTAGAATGGGAACTAGCAGACACAGTTCTGACTGCAAAGAAAGCAGGTTAGACAAACTGTAATTTCATTATTACTCTAAATAATTTCTGGCAAACAGTTACATCTTTCAGATAGGTTCCCTTTGCACTCCTAGTGACTGCAAAATGGAGTGAATTGGCAGCAGCTTGAGTGGTACTCAATCAAAGAAACACACAGTCCCCATACAAAACTAATTATGTCTGCAAGCAGACAGCTCTTAAAGAGACAGTACCAGAGGTTCTAAAACACTCACTGATAAATGGCTTAAACGCCAAACACCATTCAGGCTTGGAGCATTCAAGCAAGCTCCTGGAAGTCTTTTGGGAACCCCCATTTGCAGGGGGGTTACACCTGCACATCTCTTTTTCTAGAAGATGCTACCCTCTTGGACTTTGTTGATTCCACTGAGGTACTTACACGTTTCTATCATGTCCTCCCCTCCCTCCTTTCCTCAAGGGTATACATATTAAGCTCCTTTAGTCTCTCCTCGTATGGCTTCTCTTGTAGATCCTGCACCATTTTAGTTGCCCTTCTCTGAACTGCCTCTATCCCGTCTATGTCCTTGCGGAGATGGGGTCTCCAGAACTGGACGCAGTACTCCAGATGGGGTCTCACCAACTGTCTGTACAAGAGGATAACAACTTCCTGTTTTCTGCTGGTGACCCTCTCCCTATACATCCCAGTATCCCCCCAGCCCTCCCTACAGCCTTCTCACATTGCTTGCCAGCCTTAAAGTCACCCTGATATGATTACCCCCAGGTCCCTTTCCATTTTTTTTTTTTGTTACTACCTCCCCCCCCCATTGTGTAATCTTCCCCTGGGTTTTTGTTTCCCAGGTGCATTACTTTTTACTTCTTTGCATTGAATCCAAGCTGCCATACTTCTGACCATTCCTCCAACCTTGCCAAGTCCCTTCTCATCCTTTCCACTCCTCCCTGTGTATCAACCCTGTTGGAGAGGTTTGTGTCGTCTACAAAGAGGCATACTTTTCCTTCCAGTCCATCTGCAATGTCACTTATAAAGACATTAAAAAGGACTGGACCCAGTACTGAAACCTGCGGTACCCCACTAGTAAACCCTCTTTCTTCAGAGTGGACTCAATTTGCAATTACCTTCTGTGTCCTGTTGTTCAGCCAATGTTTTACCCAGGCTACAACCCTGGGACCCACTCCCAGGCTGGTTAATTTGACTACTAATCTTTTGTGTGGGACTGTGTCAAACGCCTTGCTAATGTCTAGGTAGGCCATGTCCACAGCCCCTCCCTTGTCTACTACTTTGGTCACCCAGTCAAAGAAATCAATTAGATTCATCTGACATGACCTTCCCACTGTGAACCCATGCTGCCTTGGGTCCTGTGCCCCACCGGCCTCTAGGTACTCAACAATTCTTTCCTTCAAAAGCGATTCCATCACTTTCCCTACCACAGAGGTCAAACTGACAGGTCTGTAGTTTCCTGCCTCTGTCTTGGTCGCACTTTTGTGAAGGGGAATCACAGGGGAGGAGTACACAATGCGGGGTGAGATACTAACAACAACAAAAATGGAAAGGGACCTGGGGGTAGTCATATCAGATGACCTAAAGGTGGGCAAGCAATGTGAGAAGGCAGCAAGGAGGGCTGGGGGAATACTGGGATGCATAGGGAGAGGCATCACCAGTAGAAAACAATAAGTTATTATCCCTCTGTACAGACCACTGGTGAGACCACATCTGGAGTACTGCGTGCAGTTCTGGAGACCCAATCTCCACAAAGACATAGACAGGATGGAAGCTGTCCAGAGGAGGGCAACTAAAATGGTGCAGGGTCTGCACCGGAAGACATATGAAGAGAGACTTAAGGAGCTTAATATGTATAGCCTCGAGGAAAGGAGGGAGAGGGGGGACATGATAGAAACTTTCTAAGTACCTCAAGGGAATCAACAAAGTCCAAGAGGGTAGCATCTTTCAAAAAAAGAGGTGTGCAAGAACAAGGGGGCACAATTTGAAGATAGAAGGGGGGCGGCTCAGAGGTAATTTAAGGAAGTATTTTTTCACAGAGAGGGTTGTGGATGTATGGAACGGCCTTCCAGAGGAGGTTGTGGAGTCAAAAACAGTGGTGGAATTCAAGCATGCATGGGACAATCATAAGGCAATTCTAGGGGGTGGGGGTAGGAAGAAGTAGGCTGCTGGTTAACTAGGATCTGCAGCTTATCCATCAGGTAGGGAAACGGGCAGACTGGGTGGGCCAAGCGGTCCTTATCTGCCGTCAAATTCTATGTTTCTATGTCCTCCTTCTTCCAGTCCCCAGGTACCACACCATCCTCCCATGATTTGTTAAAAAGGGTAGTCAGTGGTGTCACTAGTTCTCTGCTTAATTCTTTTAGAATTCTGGGGTGAATTCCATCTGGCCTCATTGCTTTGTCCACCTTCAGTTTTAGGAGTTCTTTCAGAACTCTCTTCTGTGAAAGGACTGGGATCAACCCCCTCTCTCCATAGTGCTTCTGTTAATTGGATTAGGCACCTCCCCACTTCCTCTTTTGTGAATACTGAATAGAAGTATTCATTCAGTATCCCCGCTTTTTCACTCTCACTCTCTGCCCACCGACCATCCATTCTATTCAGCCTCACTATCCCTCCCTTTGTCTTTATACGCTCCCTGATATACCTATAAAAGGTGTTATCCTCCTTCTTAACCGAGTTAGCTATCTTCTCCTCAGTTTGTGCCTTTCTATTCTGACTACCTTCCCTGCTTCCTTCTGCCTTAACTGCTCAGTCTTCAAAGTGGGGGGAATTGATCACCAGGAAGCAGCAGGAATTTTGGGTGGTGTGGGATGGACAGAAGTCCATTTTCAGAGGAGAAAGTCCTGAATGGATTTGCAGCTCTGAAGCTGGACAAGGCTATGGGACTGGAAGAGATGCACCCAATAATACTAAACAAACTCAGACGTAATAGCTGCCCCACTGATGGCCTTATTCAACAGTTCACTAGAACTAAGTGTGGTTCCGGAGGGCTCAAAGAGAGCAGAGGTGGTCCCTCTACATAACAGTGGCAGCAGGGAGGAGGTTATCAAATATAGGTCGGGCACTCTCATTTCAGTGGTGGGAAATTAATAAAAACCCTACTAAAAGAAGGGTTGGTAAAGTATCTTCAATCCAGTGAGCTACGAGATCACACGCAGCATGGATTTATTGGGGTGGGGAATGCCAGACAAATCTGATTTCTTTGACTGGGTGACCAGGAAAACAGATCAGGGGAGGGCAGTGGACATGGCCTAGCTGCACTTCAGCAAGGCCTTCGACACTAGGCTGCACAGAAGGCTGATTGAGAAATTAAGCAACCTAGACGTGGGATCTAGTGTGGTGAATTATGTTAGGAACTGGTTAATGGATAGGTGTCAAGAGGGTGATGGTTAACAGCACTGACACTAATGATGGAAAAGTGACCAGTGGGTGCCACATGGTTCAGTACTGAGACCAGTCCTCTTCAATGTCTTCATAAGTGAGATTGCAGAACATTTAGAAGGTAAGGTATGTCTTTTTGCAAATTATACCAACATCTGTAATAAGGTGGACAATCAGAAGGGGGTGATGGGACCATGTAAGGATCTTGACAACCTTAAAATTGGTCAGGAGTATGGCAGTTGGGGTTCAATGACAAAAAGCGCAAAAGCATGCATCTGGGGAACAGGAACCCTGAAGCTGAGTACAGGATTTGGGGGGAGGTGGTACTGACAGTCACCAAGTAGGAAAGGGACCTTGGGGTTATCATGACTGAAGACCTCAAAGTGGCAGGGCAGTGTAACAAAGCAGTGGATTGGCCTAGTGGGATGTTGTGGTGCATAGGAAGGGGTATCTCCAGCAGGAGGAGGGAGTCAGTGTTGTGTCCAGTTCTGGAGGCCACACCTTAGAAATGACAGACAGGGTTGAGGCAGTCCAGACGAGGACAACTAAAATGGTGCAGAGGTTGCACCAAAAGCCCTATGAGGAGAGACTAACATGTACACCCTTGAAGAGTGGAGAGCAGGAAGGGGCATGGAAGGAACATGAGAGAGACCCAAGAGTACCTCACAAGGGGTAAATAGGGTGCAGGAGGGGAATCTCTTTCAAATGAGAAAGAGCACCAAGACAAGGGGCAAGCAACAACATGGGGTGGGCAGTTTAAGAAACAAAGGGTAGTAGATGCTTGGAACAGACTGGCAGCTGAAGTGATGAAGGCAAAAAACAGTGGAAGACTTCAAGCAGGTGTGGTATAGATGCAACAGAATATTAGTTAATAGGCAGGGAGGAGGGAGGGTCGTGACTATAAAGGGTCTGCAGAGAAGAACTAGGCAGGGAACATCTGGACAGAATGGGTAGGCCAAGTAGCCCTCTTCTGACAACAAATTCTATGCTTCTGTGAAGTGAACAGATCTACTAACAGTGCTCCCTAATTTGAGAACACCTCGGACACCACCCATGGGTGTAGCGACCACTTTTTTTGGACACCTCCCACACAATTAAGAGTGTCCACCAGCTCGCTGTTCACTAACTGAGATGGAACACCACCACATCTGTGCACAGGGAACATGCCTGAGACCATATCCCCAACACCTCGACACATAAGACTGCGTGCTTCCATGCTTGTTCAGGTAGAACATAAAGAGTGTGTTGTCCATGATGGTCTGGACTATTCCACCTTGAACTAGTGGTGTGCACACTCCATCAGCACTAAGCAAACCACGTGGAATTCCAGCAGGCTGACATGAAGCAGTGTTTTGCTCTGTGACCAGAACCTGAACGCTCTGCAGTCCAGCAGATGTGTAGTCCCCCCTCCCCCCCCGGCCACCATTAAAGTGACCTTCATCAAAGTAATTAAGCATGCTGCTTGGATGACTGGAAAATCCTACAAGAGGTTCAGGAGAGATAGCCTGGCATCCAGCATCAGTTGGGTCACCTGGACAGATTGGTTCAGGGCTGCATGTGATTGGGACCACTGGCACCCCAGTTCCCACAGATCACTGGGCCTGCTGGAGCATGCAACCTGCAGCCCAGCCTTCATAGAAGACATGAACCCAGAAGCTGGAGTCATCCCAGGCTGGGTGCAACTGACCAACCTAAAATCATCAGGCACAGGAAGTCAGGTCCTCCACTCTGTCTGGGGGCATACGAGACCTGGCTTGGAGGAAGTCCAGTTCTGCTCCAATAAACAGAATCACTTGCTTTGGGGAAAGCTCAGACTTGGGTAGACCAACTAGGAGATCTAGGTCATGGAACATCCAGAACACTTCTGCAAGGAAATCCCCGTGGTTTGCCAGCTACTGTGGTACAGAAAGACTGTGACACCTAGGTGTCCGAGAAAGGCTACTATAATTGACAAGCACTCAAAATGGCTGAAAAAGGGGAGATACTGTTGATGAGGGACCTGAATATGCCAGATGTTAACTGGGCTACATGGACTGCAGCCACATCCAAGAGCAGGGTCATTCTCGATACCCTACAACGGCCATGCCTTCGACAGCTAGTGGTGGAACCCACTCAGGAGGGAGCAATATTAGACCTGGTACTCTCAAGTGGACAGAGGATCACAAATTTAGAAGTCAGTAGACATCTGGGAACAAGTGACCACTGCACAGTGTGCTTCACAATAAACACAACCATGGAGACAAGCCATACAAAGACAAGGATACTGGACTTTAGAAAGGCTGACTTTGGCATAATGGGTGAATACCTGAGGAATGCATTAGCAAATGGCCAGAAAGGAGGGTTGGAAGAACAATGGAGAAAAATCAAAACTGCCATCACGGAGGCAACAAGCCTTTGTGTGAAACAAAGAAAACAAAGCGGAATAAAAAAACACTATGGTTCTCAAAAGAGGTGTCAGGGAAGGTTAAGGAGAAAAAGGCTGCATTCAAAATGTATAAGGAATCACAGACGGAGCACGACAGGGAACTGTATCAATTAAAGCAGACAGAACTGGGGAAGGCAGTCAGAAAAGATAGCCAACTCAGTTAAGAAGGGGGATAAAACCTTTTATAGGTACATTAGGGAGCATAGAAAGGTTAAGGGAGGGATAGTGAAGATTAATAAAGAAGAGGGGAGGTGGGCAGAGGGAGACAGTGAAAAGGCAGAGATACTGAATGAATACTTTTGCTCAGTATTCACAAAAGAAGAAGAGGAGGAGTTACCTAAACCAAACAGTAGAAGCACTCTGGGTAGGGGGTTGATGCCAGTCCATTTACAGAAGAAAGAGTCCTGAAAGAACTCCTAAAACTCAAGGTGGACAAAGCAATGGGGCCTGACGGGATTCACCCTAGAATCCTAAAAGAGCTAAGGGAGGACCTAGTGACACCACTAACCACACTTTTTAACAAATCATGGGAAGATGGGGTGGTACCTGAGGACTGGAGGAGGGCAGATGTGATTCCCCTTCACAAAAGTGGGAGCAAGGCAGAAGCAGGAAACTACAGACCTGTTAGTTTGACCCCAGTGGTGGGAAAATGATGGAATCACTTCTGAAAGAAAGAATTGTTCAGTATCTAGAGGCCAGCGGGCAAAGGACCCAAAGCAGCATGGATTCACAGCAGGAAGGTCATGTCAGACGAATCTGATCCATTTCTTTGACTGGGTGACCAAAGTAATAGACCAGGGAGGGGCTGTGGATATGGCCTACCTAGACTTTAGCAAGGCATTTGACACAATCCCCCACAAAAGATTAATAATCAAGTTAGCCAGCCTTGGAGTGGGTCCCAGGGTGGTAGCCTGGGTAGCAAACTGGCTGCGCAAAAGGACATAGAAGGTAATAGTGAATGGAACACATTCTGAAGAAAGGGGGGTTACTAGTGGAGTACCTCAGGGCTCAGTACTGGGTCCAGTCCTCTTTAATGTCTTTATAGGTGACACTGCAGTGGGTCTGGAAGGAAAGGTATGCCTCTTTGCAGATAACACAAAGATCTGTAACAGAGTTGATACACAGGGAGGGTAGAAAGGATGAGA
The DNA here is from genome assembly GCA_016271365.2 of Neoceratodus forsteri. Lineage (NCBI taxonomy): Eukaryota > Metazoa > Chordata > Ceratodontiformes > Ceratodontidae > Neoceratodus > Neoceratodus forsteri. The sequence continues at coordinate 830,811,210 of CM057452.1, forward strand.
AGGTACCTGGCAAGGTTGGAGGAATGGTCAGACATATGGCAACTTAGATTCAACGCAAAGAAGTGCAAAGTAATGCACCTGGGAAATAAAAATCCAGGAGAAGAGTACACAATAGCAGGGGAGGAACTAAGGACAACAATAATGGAAAGGGAACTGGGTGTAGTCATATCAGATGACCTAAAGGTGGGTAAGCAATGTGAAAAGTCAGTAAGGAGAGCCAGGGGGATACTGGGATGCATAGAGAGGGGCATCACAAGTAGAAAAAGGGAAGTGGTTATCCCTCTGTACAGACAGTTGGTGAGACCCCATCTGGAGTACTGCGTACAGTTTTGGAGACCTCATCTACGCAAGGACATAGACAAGATAGAAGCAGTCCAGAGGAGGGCAACTAAAATGGTGCAGGGTCTACATCAGAAACCATATGAAGAGAGACTGACAGAGCTTAATATGCATACCCTTGATGAAAGGAGGGACGGGGGGACATGATAGGAACTTTTAAGTACCTCAAGGGAATCAAAGTCCTGGAGGGTAGCATCTTTCAGAAAAAGAGATGTGTACGAACAAGGGGACACAATTTAAAGTTAGAGGGGACGGCTCAGGGGTAATGTAAGGAAATTATTTTCACGGAGAGAGTGGTGGACGATGGAACCGCCTTCCTGGAGAGGTTGTGGGGTCTAAAACAGTGGGGGAATTCAAACATGCATGGGACAGACATAAGGCAATTATAGTGGGGGGTTGCAGGAAGTAGGCTATTGGTTAACTAGAATCTGCAGCTTATACAATAGGTAGGGAAAGGGGCAGACTGGGTGGGCCAAGTGGTCCTTATCTGCCGTTAAACTCTATGTTTCTTAGTGAACACCCCTGGTGCAGTGGCCAGGCTGAACAGTATGGCTCTGAAATGCTGCAAGGTTCCATCCACCTGAAACTGGGGGAACCGTCTGTGTTACACATGAATTGGGAAGGGGGGTGGGTTTGTGGAAGTGCGCATGCTGAAGGTCCAGGGAGCATAAACAAGCAGCCGGCTCAAGGGATCGAATGATCTGGTCCAGCATCACCATGCAAAACTTCTGACTGTGAATGAACTTGTTCAGGATTCACAGGCTAAAATTAAGGCACTAGCCCCCACTCCCCAGCCAACCATCCATTTGTGCACCAGAAGATGGTTTTCTGTGATACACACTATTGTACATGGCTTTTGAGGCGGATAAACTTTGCACCGTAGTGTTGGGGGAGACTCCAATGAAAGTGGGTCCTACAATGGCCCTTGAGACTGACAAGTGGGTAAGGTCCCATGAGAACCCTGATCTCTGGGCCGGGCTGTGGCGTAAAGGGCTGAGGTGCAGTTTCTGCTTTACGTTTTCCCACATTGATGGCCTGAGATCAGGAACAAACTCGGGCTACATGGGGTCAGCAGGTGTTGGAGAGGATTGAGTATCCGAAGGACTGGTCTTCTCTCCCAGAGAGGGGAGGGATGTCAGCCTGGCCAATTACCATCACAAGCTGGAGGCCTGGTGGTAGTACAGTGCAGTTGGTAGAAAGGGAGGGAGGGAGCTGGGAAGGTTCTGCGTGAGCCCCTCCTTGCACTACAGCAGAGGTGGGAAGGAAAACTGTAAAGGTGTCAGGGGCTTAATGAAGCCCTTCCTGATCTGCCTGGGCCCATGCTATCACCCAGGACCAAACCCTAGTCTGCCCTGGATATTTGTGCACTAGGGGGTGGGGGAGAAGGATAGCCCTCCTCCCTCTGACCCCACCAAGAGGTGACATTCGTAGGATGACTTATGACCGAGGTACGTCCTGGGAGAGATGGTGGCTGGTTCTGGGAGAACGGTGACAGGGCTGATCAGTCACCCCTGGATGAGGTGGATAAAAAGCTGTTACAGCAAAATAGAGAACCCTGATCTCACCACCTTTAGGACTCACTTGTCCAAAATAATAGTGGACCATGAAAGCCAGCTCCTGACCGGGACTTGCAGCAAGGTTCAGGACAGAGAGGGGATGGCGCCCCTCATTCGATCACTTTTGGCCCTTGAAGGCAGCCACCCCGAGGACTGACCTCTGGAGAAACCATCCCTCCTCCCCTGTGCTAGCCTTAACCTCCTGATTTACTGAAGGGATTCGGCCAGGCACTGCTTCAGGAACTGATAATTCTGTGGCTGCTGCTGATGACCTTGCATGTCTTGGTATAGGTCATGACCTAAACCATGTGGCTTGATCTTGGGGTTAGTGACTGGCGTCACTAAATCCAGGGTCACAGACTTCTCCATAAGGAAGAGATGGTCCTCCACTCAAGGCTCAGAGATTCAGCTCTATGAAGGGCAGATCTGCCATCAGTTGCTGGATTTCCTAAGTGAAACACACTGAACACTCTGGGTTTCCTTTGGGAAATCTTCAACCATGTACAGCGGTGTACAAACACTGCCATGGACAGTAGTTGGGCTGAGACATCAGCTGAGTCCAGGGAAACATGGAACAGGTGCTTGGTCGCTATCAACCCAAGATCATAGTTCTCATGTAGGCCGTCCTGACTCTGTTCAGGGAGCAGGCTGATGAGGTCAAACAGCCTCTCAAGGAGCTCATGGCTAGATTGAGCCATCAAAACCATACCACTGGCCTGGCAGACCCCTAGTGATGCAGCTGTATTGACCAATGTGAACATGCATTTTGGACTCCTTGTCTGGGGGCTTGTTCAATTTGCCCAGCAATTTCACTTTGCAGAACACTGCATCTGCCACTAGCCTTTCTATGGCATGGCGGGGCCTGGCAGGAGGCAGGGTGCTGCCAGATGCGGAGTGCGGAGCCCAAAATAGCAAGGGCAATACTGAAGGTTATTCCCAGTAAGGAGTCCATCAGCAGGTAGGTCTCCTTCTTCTGAACCTTATCCAATGGAGTGTCCAGAGCCATGGACACATGTTTCATGAGGGCTGCCATGGAGGACTGAACCCCCGAAGTGAGCCTGTCAGTTAGGTGGCAAACATACCAACAAACAAGATTCAACAAATGATGCGGAGGCAACATGCATGTGTGCTTAGTCACCATCAGCCCAGAGTCACAGATCTCACAGAGATCTTGTTGACTCTTCAGGGAACAGGTCAGTGAGGTTGAACAGCCTCTTAAACAACCCATGGTTATACTCAGCCATCAAAGCTGCACAGCTGGCTTGGCAGATGCCTGGGGACGTAAAGTACAGTTACGCAAGAACTTACCATAACAGTAGATCTTCGAGAACAGCTCTTGCATCAGGTTACACCATTAGGACTGAAGCCAGCAGGCACCAGGACCCCACGGAAAACTTCTAGCTAGCAGTATCCAGCGGGGGACTGGCCCCCACGTCGGCACCTCACTGACGTCAGGCATTACATAAAAGGGGGGCGGTACCACAGCATCCCCAGTTCTCCCACCAGAGACTCCCGGCTCAAGTGTGACATCGGAAGGGGAGACCGAGGATCCGCTTCCAAAGGAAGGTTCGTAGAAGGCATCAAAAGATGCTGTAGCCGAAGAATCAGATCAGAAGCCTCAACCTCCAGAGGGGAAGGTGGAAGGGAAACTACCTGCTGCAAGAGCTGTTCTCAAAGATCTACTTTTACGGTAAGTTCTTACATAACTGTACTATCTTACTTCGAGAAACAGCTCTGCAGCAGGTTACACCATTAGGACTGATTCCCAAGCACTAAGGGACCAAGTTGTTATCAGGAGGAGGATAGGAGGAATGCTCCAGGCTTCAGGACTAAAGTCCCTGAAGGACTGCCAAGCCAAAACCAGCTCTGCGCCTAGAGGCAATATCCAAACTGTAGTGCCTAATGAATGTGTGTACAGTGCTCCAGGTCACTGCTGCACAGATGGCTGAAGTAGAGACATTTTTAAATGCAGCGAAGGAGGTAGCCACCCCACTAGTAGATTGACCCTTCACCGGCCCAGGTAAGGGTTTATTGCACTTCTGATAACATAACATGATGCACTTTACCAGCCATCTAGAAAGCGACTGCCATGTCCTTAGCAGCCAGGCATGCAGGTTCAGAGACTGAAGATCTGGATGGACCAAGGAGCCTGTCTCCTGGGATAGAAGGTGAGAGCAAAATAGCAGAGGCACTGGAGGTTCCTGTGGCAGCTGATGTAAGAGAGGGAGCCAAATCTGCCTGGGCCAAAAGGGTGCTACTAGAATAAGGCACGCTTGCTCTTGACAGAGCTCCAGTAGAACCCTCCGGATCATAAGAAAGGGCGGGAAAGCATAGAGGAACCTGCCCGTCCAAGAGATGGACAATGCGTCTCACCAGAAAACTACAGACCCTGGATCTAGCGAGCAGAAATTGGGCAGTTTTGCATAGAATGGAGACGTGAAGAGGTCTAATTCTGGTGTCCCCCATCTGTGGAACAGGTCGTCTGAGACTTCCTGAAGCAGTTCCCATTCGTGGACCCTGTCCTGTGATCGGCTCAGGCTGTCCTCGATAGTGTTGTCCACCCCGGAAACATGTACTGCAATGATGTGTGCACCTTGTTGCAATACCCAATTCCAAACCCTTTCAACCTCCCTGCAAAGGGGGTAGGAATGAGTGCCTCCTTGTTTGTTGAGATAGCACATCATCATGGTATTGTCTGTCTGAACCAGAATAGTACCTGGTGGAATCTCCATCTGGAATGCCTGTAAGGCATATACAGTCGTGGCCAAAAATATTGGCGCCCTTGCAGTTTTTTCTAATAATGCACCATTCCTTCCAGAAAACTGTTAAAATTAAAAAATATTTTGGTATCCACATATGTATTTCTTTGGTTTGCAGTGGAATAAAACACAAAACGCAGAAAAAATTACGACGTCTTAGCATATTCCACACAGAAATCCTTAAATGGCCCAGACAAAATTATTGGCACCTTTTAGAAGTAGTTAGAAATAATTAGATTTCAAGCAGGTGATTCTCCTTCACTTTGGAATTTAACTCGGCTGTGGTGAGTTGCAGGTGCCTGCAATATAAAAATCACTCATTCCGCCAGTTTGAATAGAGAAAAGGACTCACTCTCCTGTTTTGTGTCACTGTGTGTACCGCAATGAGCATGGAGAAAAGAAAGACAGCAAGAGAATTGTCTGAGGAGGTCAGACAGAAGACTGTAGCCAAGCATGGACAATCTCAAGGCTACAAATCAATCTCCAGAGACCTTGATGATCTTGTTTCCACCGTATGTAATGTTATCAGGATGTTTAAGGCCCATGGCACTGTAGCAAACCTCCCTGGACGTGGCCGCAAGGGAAAACTTGATCGAAGATTGCAGCACAGGATTGTTCGAATGGTGGAGAAAGCACCTCGATCAACTGCCAAACAGATTCAAGCTGACCTTCAGACACAAGGTACTACAGTTTTAACTCGCACCATCTGTCGCCAACTCAATGAAAGGAGGTTATATGGTAGGAGGCCCAGGAGGACCCCACTGCTGAGAGAGAGACATAAGAAAGCCCGACTGGGGTTTACCAAAACACACCTGAACAAGCCAAAACCCTTCTGGGAGAATGTCCTGTGGACAGATGAGACCAAATTAGAGCTTTTTGGTAAAGAACATCATCTCTATGTTTACAGAAAACAAAATGAAGCCTTCAAAGAAAAGAACACCTTCCTTACAGTCAAACATGGAGGAGGTTCAGTGATGTTTTGGGGTTGCTGTGCTGCCTCTGGCACTGGGTGCCTTGAACATGTGCATGGCATCATGAAATCTGGAGGATTACCAGGCCATTTTGGAGTGCAATGTTGAACCCAGTGTCAGAAAGCTGGGTCTCCGTCGAAGGTCATGGGTCTTCCAACAGGTCAATGACCCCAAACACACTTCAAAAAAGCACCCAGGTATGGTTCAAGACAAAACGCTGGACTGTTCTGAAGTAGCCAGCAATGAGTCCAGATCTAAATCCCTTTGAAAACCTGTGGAGAGATCTGAAAACAGCAGTTGGGAGAAGGCACCCTTCAAATCTGGGAGAACTGGAGCAGTTTGCATAAGAAGAGTGGGCCAAACTGCCAGTAGAGAGGTGCAGGAAGCTCATCCATGGCTATAGGAAGCAGCTGATTGCAGTTATTTTGACCAAAGGCTGTGCTACCAAATATTAAGTCTAGGGTGTCAATAATTTTGTCAATGCCATTTCTTTTCATTTTCTGATTTAAAAGGATATATTAAATTCTGAATCAAAAACAAAGGTTCTGTAATATTAACAGAGAAATAAAGAATTGTGGAGACCAAATACTGTACTGTTGTTAATTTCAACTTATGTTTAGAGAAAATTGTGAGTTATTTGAAAAAAGTGCAAGGGCGCCAATATTTTTGGCCACGACTGTAGAACAGCTCTCATCTTCAGAATATTTATGTGAAGACGGGACTCCAGAGATGTCCAGGAGCCTTGAGTCCTGACCCCACTGAGGTGAGCTCCCCATCTGGACCCCGAGTCGTCTGTGGAGAGAGTCACTGAAGGAGGTGGTGCAGTGAAGGGGACTCCCGTCGAGAGATGGTCTGGGACGAGCCACCAATGCTAGTTTTGGATGACTGCATTCGTGATCTGGACTGGATGCTGCAGATGATCCTGTTTTTTGGTCCCACTGTGCTCTCAGCATCCACTGGGTAACCAGCATATGGAGTCGAGCTAGGGGAACCATCACAATGGCAGCTGCCATATGTCTGAGTAGGCAAAGGACAGTGTGAGCCGGTACCATCTTCTTTTCCTTTATGTCCCGTATGAGGGATCTGATGCATCCCGCCCTGTCCTGGGGAAGGAATGCACTTCCCTGAATTGTGTCCAGAACCACTCCTATAAAGTGCAAGTTCTGAGACAGAACAAGGTACGACTTCTCCTGATTGATGGTGATGCCCAGCGATAGGAAGAGGGAACAGGTATCCTGTATTGTGGACAACAGGGCCTCCCGTGAGGGTGCCATGAGGAGCCAGTTGTCTAGGTACGGAAACACGTAGTGGCACCCTCTCCTGAGAGCTGCTGCCACGACTGCCCTACACTTTGTCAACACCTGAGGTGCCGAAGACAGTCCGAAGGGGAGGGCTCGGAACTGGTAGTGGCATACCAGAAACTCGAAGCGCAGAAACCTGCAGTGCGCTCAAGTGATTGGGAGATGTAGGTAAGCGTCCTGCATATCCAGCAACGCCAGCCATGCACCCTCTTTGAGCATGGGAATGAGACCCGGCAGGGTCACCATGTGGAAATGCTTGTACAGCACAGTTGTTGAGATTGCTGAGATTCCAAAATCAGTTGCAAATCCCCCGATTTCTTTGGAACCAGGAAGAAGTGGGAATAGTAACCGTTTCCTCTCTGGTTCAGTGGAACATGTTCTATGGCCTCCTTATGTAGGAGGGCCAAGATCTCCTGCTGAATAAGCAGAGCATGCTGACCTGAGTAACGGGAGAGCAGGGGAGTTCTGGATGGCGGGTGATCGAGGAACTCTACAGAGTGACCTCGTTCAATCAACTGCAACACCCACCGGTCGGAGGCGATCCTCTGCCATCCTGAAAGGTGACGAGAGATGCAACCCCCGACCTTCTCGACCCTTTGATCCAGAGGAGGGCCGGGGGCCAGGAAGGAGTCATGCTGTGGTGGTGTTGGGCCCCAATGGGCTGGGCTGCTTTTGAATGCTTCGGGCCTTGGCCTGAGGGGAACCTGACTTGATTCTTATGGCCAAAGTTGTCCCTGGGTTGCTGGCCGGAACATGGCTGTTGCCTTTGTTGGTGGCCACGAAAATGATTCTGGTTCCTATGAAAGGAACCAGATTTTGGTCTGTACATGGCTTGTAAAGTCCTGACCGCCTTCCAGCGTCCTGCAATTTGGTGACTACTTTCTCGGACTCCTCACCAAAGAGGACTGCTCCATTATAAGGGATGTCCAGGAGATTCTTCTGGATGTCCGGAGTAAATCCGGAGACCCTCAGCCACGAGTGTCTCTGGAGACAAATGCCTGTAGCTGCTACCCTGGCTGCTGAGTCCGCTGAGTCATAAGCGGCTCGGAGAACCTGGGTCCCCACGTCAGACCCAGTTTGGAGGATGTTTAGCAGCTTCTCTTTCTTTTTGCCATCCGGTAAATCTTTAAGAAGGTCTTGGCCCTGATCCCAGAGGGCATTCTAAAATTGCACCATGTGCGTCAGATAGTTTAAAGACCCACTAGAGCATGTAGCAGCCACATACACGCGTTTTCCCATGGAATCTAATTGCTTAGATTCCTGGTCCAGAGGCTGGGTGCTCAAATGTTGAGGCCGCTGGGACCTGTCATGAGATGCAGTAATGACCAGGGAGTTGGCCAGGGGTTGTTGCGCCAAATACTGGTCCTCCCATGAAGCCTGAAGCCCGGTCCAGCCTTCTTTGGAACAGCCGGTGTGGAATGTGGACACTTCTAAGCTGCCTTGGTGACGTCCGTGAAGGTGTTCACCAAAGGTGGGACCACCACAGGCTTCGGGTCTTTCTGCCTGAGGTAACGGGCAAGGCATTGTCTCTCGGGGTCTAGTTCTTCAGTTTCTCATCCCATATTGTTCCGGAGGTGCCTCATGATTTCCTAAAAGGAGGGATCATCCAGAGGTGACCTTAGAAGGTTCCATGGGTCTGGTGATAGGGGACTGAAAGGAGATAGAGACCTAGAGATGTCGAACGTATCTGGTCTGGAGTCATCTCCCGATGATTGACATCTGCCCCTGGGTCGCTTCAGGCTCGTGGACCCTGAGGGAGAGCGTGATGGGTGTTTCTTGTCTCTCGATTGGCCCCGAGGAGGCAGAGTTGGCTCGTAGGGGGTCTGTCACCTTCGGCGCCCCTAGGAGGAGGTGGAGGTAGTGGAGGAGGCAGAGTCTTAGGAGGAACCACGTCTTTCTTGATGGTTTCCCATGAGAAGGTGAACAAATCCTTCACCTCCTGGATTTTCATGCCTGACGACGGACCCGGCGTCCGTGTGGGCCTGTCGTCGAGTCCCGGGGAAGCACTGGATCCAGCTCCCTGGGCAAGCCCGCGTCTGCTGTGTCGCGCGTCTGGTGGCACGGTAGCCTCTTCGCCTGAGGACCCCATGACATCCGGTGTCCACCCGAATCGGTGTAGTAGTCGGACGTTTTTCAGGTGCTGGGTCGGACGCCTTCTTGGTTTCCATCATCCGCTTAAGAGGCATCAGCTCGGAATTCTTCCTTTCAGGTGCTTTAGGAGGTTGGGAGACAGACCTGAAGTCGGTGTCTCGGTGTCGGTCAGATGCACCTTGCGATTTAGAGGAAGACTTTTTGTGCCTGTCCGAAGGAACAGGCTTGGAGGCATCTGACACCAGAGAGGTCTTGAGCGGGTGCAGGGAGGCGGAGGAGCCCCCTTAAGACCTTACCTTTACTGGGGGAGACTGGAAGCGAGCCCGGGAAGGAGATCTATCGGACCTGGTAGAGCTGGAGCTGGTCCTGGACTCTGAGGCCCTGCTTGGGGATTTTGCCCTGTCTGAGTCCCATTGCTTGTCCCAGTGCTTCTCAGATTTATGAGAAGATTCTCCATTTGGAGGAAGGTCTTTTTTCCATCTTGTTTAATTTCTCCTAGAGGAGGAATCTTTGAAGGGCCTTTTGGCAGCGGATCCGGGTCCTGCTATTAAATTGTTGGCAAATTGAGCAGGCATGGGTGTCGTGCTCTGGGCCTAGACACCAGACACAGGCAGAATGATGGTCTGCAAAGGGGATCTGCTTGCCGCAGGTGCACTTAGAGGGATGTCCTTCGGGAGAAGGAGTAGACATGTATTAAAGTTTACTTACAGATTTCATGCGTCATAACAGTAGCGCAGGCTTCCGTGAGGCCGATGCTGGCGGGAAAAGAATTGGGGATACTGTGTGACCACAGTGATGCCTGGCGTCAGGGAGGGGCAGATGTTGGGGGTATTCCTCCCCACTGGATACTGCTAGCTAGAATGTTTCCGTGTGGGTCCTGGCGCCTGCCGGCTTCAGTCCTAATGGTGAAACCTGCTGCAAGAGCGGTTTCTCGAAGTAAGATCTGTATAGACCCTGCAGCCAAAGTTGTCCTTCTTCTTAGATTCCAAGTCCAGTGCTGTGTCCAACTAGCCCTTCATCTTGTGTAACACTGCATCTGCCACTAGCTGTTTAGGCAACAGATGCTCCAAAAAGCCAGAATGCCCATGGGGACCACATACTTGCAGTCCATATGGAATAGCATGGCCTGGCAGAAGGCTGGGTGCTGCCAGATGAGGAGTGCCAGGCCCAGAATAACAGGGCTGAGAAGGAAGGGTACTCACAGTGAGGAATTATCATTCCAGAATGCCCAACAGTGGTTAGGTGTTGTTCTTTTGGACCTCCTCCAATGGAGTCTCCAGAGTCATGGACATGTGTTCCATGAGTGCAACCAAGGAGGACTGGAATCCCCAAGGAAGCCTGTCCGCTGGCTAACATTTCAATGACGTGGAACTGACAGAATGAACACATCTGAACTGGGCCACAGGAATGTTGACTACCGATGCAGGGTGTGGCTGATCCTCTCTGGAGTAACCACCGCCAAAAGGAAATGAAGTCTGGATTCTGGCCTAAATTTCTTGGTTGGCGCACCCTCTGCTGACTGCTGAGGTTGGGGCTCTACCTGTATCAGTCTCTGTGGAATTGCTGGCAACACTGAAGGTGGAGCACTGGGACACATGACTGGAGCTGGCGCTGAGAGGGACATCTAAGGCTGGGACACGTCCAGCGGAATCACCAACTGATCTTGTCCCGAGCAAGCACTCTGTAGGCCCAGTTCTGCTACACTGCTCTCTCCCATCTACAACTGGCTCAATATCAGTGGCAAGATCCAGATGATGATGATGATGAGGAGGAGGAGGAGGAAGAATTTGTCACCAACAGTAATATCAGCACTGATGCAGAGAATGGAACTGAGAACATGACTACGATAGAAACTGCAGCAGACTCAGATGACTTGCTAAAGCGTAAGATTAGATGAAACACAGAGACATATTTGCTCTGTTTTTTGTCTGACCCAAGAAGGGCTGTACTCACTTGTTGCTGCACTACGAGAGTAAAAGAACTTTACTTTGCCAAGTAAGCTGAATCTGTTGCAATTTCTTTCGAAGTATGTGTGTTGGGTGTGCCGTGACTTCTGTTTTAACTGTTCATGGCCTCTGTCACAGAATACCCCACACCTGGTGTGGCTCTGCATATTCCTGATAACATGACTGTGATCTGGAAATTGAAGGTCAAAATGAGGCATAGGGGCCTCGGTCTCTGGGAGCACCAAAGAAACCCTGAGCAATGAGTTAGCAGGATGATGCGCCAGGGTCTGGAGAATCAGAGGTGGTTGAACCTGCAAAGGGACAACCTGGAGCTCAATCGGCCCCAAACCCACCCTACTTAGGATGGGTGACAATCTAGGACAGCCCCCAGGGCTGGCCAAGTAGCTCAGTGGTAGTGCAACCACCTGCCATGCTGTGACTCACATTTGGGAGTGGACTTGGGTCACTGGAGGTCTGCCATGTGGGAAAGCACTGAGGGTCCAGGGGACTGCTCTTCTCTCCTGGGGAAGGGAGGCTCATGGTTCCACAATCAACTGCTACCAGGTGGAAGCTTGGTGGCAGTAGAGGCATGAGCGAAGCAAAGCAAAGGTGCTGTGAGACTGATGCAGTATGTGCATGCCTCCACACAGCATGTGCTGATGTCTTACGCCGGCAGGGGAGGACCAGGGAGAACAAAGGAAAATGGCAGGGCAGGCAAGATTTAAGTCCTGCCTGCTTTTCCCCCCCAGCCCAAGCCACCACACAGGGCACTACGCTCCAAATCTGGATGAATGTCTGGGTGTGGGTGACTATGGCCCTCTCCCTCCTGGTCCTGCCACATGATGGCTGGCAATCCCCGGAGGAAACTGCTGTTACGTAAGAATTTATGGCAACAGTAGATCTTCAAGAGAATCTCTCATCAGGCCACACCTGTGGAACTATAGCCATCAATCGCTAGGACCACACAGAAACATTTTTGCTGGCAGTCTGCTAGGGACCACCCTCAACGATCTCCTGCACTACATGAACATGAGCGTTCCTGACCCTCTCCTCAGTTCCCCGACGGAGACCATACTCAGAGGGCCTCTCCCTGAGGAACCGAGGGAGAGTTAAAGGTTCCCGCTACCAGGAAAGGAAGAACAGAAGGTATATCGACCAATGACCAGTAACATCATTTTGCCACTGCAGGGCTAGCCTTTGACTCCTCTCCCGCGAATATCCTCCGCCAACAACTTAGATTGGATACACAAGAAAAAAAACATCCCCAGTCCATCCTTCTCTCTGCAGACTATCTCCCTGAAAGAAGTCAAAGATCTTCTTCAGCTGGACACTAGAAAAAGTGCTGGGGCTGATCTCATTGACCCGTACTTCTTAAAGGTCGGCTACTGTGTCCTCACAGTCCCAATTACTCATCTCTTCAACTTATCCTTGTCCCAGGGTGACCTACCGCCCATTTGGAAAAATGCACTTGTGGTCCCTTTGTTTAAGTCAGGAGATCCTACTGACCTCAATAACTACAGGCCAATCTCCCTACTTCCAATCCTGTCAAATATGCTGGAGAAAATAGTGAACTCCCGGCTTCGGAAGTACCTGGAATCAGAACAATTGCTCAACCCATTACAATCTGGTTTTAGAGCACAGCACAGTACAATCTCTGCTCTAGCCAAGGTGACAAACGACTGGAGCTTGAATTAGACAAAAAAAACTTTGTGCAGTTTTCTTGGACCTAAGCAAGGCATTCGATGCCGTTGATCACAGACTGCTTCTATCGTCCCTCTGGAACATTGGTTTGGATTTCCTATCCCTTAAATGGCTCTGCAACTACCTCTCAGGATGACTTCAACAAGTAAAGTCAGAAGGGGTAGTTTCTATACCAAAACCCCTATTGAGGGGGTGTACCGCAAGGTTCCAATCTTGGTCCCTTGCTCTTCACCATTTATATTATCAACAGAGATGCCCCCATCAAAGAAGCACAAATACACCTATTCACGGATGATACGGTACTCTATGCTAGTAGCCCCCCACCTGAAGCGGCCTGTAAAGCCCTTCAAAATTAATTTAATCTGCTGCAACAACAGCTTATAAACCAGACATCACTCTTGAATGCATAAAAAAAAAAAAAAAAAAACAAAGCAATGTTCCTCTCGCCCCTTCAAAATGCAATAAATCCTGCAATTGCCAGGACACTCCCGCAGATCACTACCATTCTAGGTGAGGAGTTGGACTATGTACCAAAGTTCAAGTACCTGGGGGTCTAGTTAGACCATAGACGTACTTTCACAGATCACTTAGAAGAACTGGCAAAGAAACTTAGACAAAGACTTGGTCTGTTCTTTAGGATTAATAATCTCCTCACAAGAGACGCTAACCTGAAACTGGTTCAAACTACCTTTCTTTCCCTATTGGATTACGCAGACTTTCTATATAGTCAGGGACCTACAGTTACCCTAGCCAAACTGAATACGCTTTGTCACAGAGCCATAAGATTTATCACGGGTCTTCCATACTCAACCCACCACAGTGCATTGTACACTGCAGTGGGATGGTCATTCCTTGCTCACAGATGGCAAAAAACTGCTGCGGTTTGGACATACAAAGCTATCTCAAATTAACTGCCCCAGTATATCTTTGTCTGTTTACCTTTGTGCACTCTGGGGAAGTATGCTCTGAGAAGCACCTCATATATCTACCTTTATGTTTACAAAGCAAAATCTCGCATTAGCAGAGCAGCCATCAGCTTTGTGCTCCCTCAACTGTGGAACAAGCTGCAAAAAACGTTGAAATTAACTCACCCCATCAGCCTAGCAGCTTTTAAATCTCTATATCTACATCCTAATAAGGAGTCCTGTGCCTGTCTACCCCAAACAGTGACTCCTTTAAGGCAAACACACTATAATTACTACTGTTAAAAGACTGATCACATCTATAATCGACTCTTCCCTCTCCCCTTTTTCTACCCCCATATCTGTCCCTTCCACATTCCTTTGACGCTGGTTCCAGCTCTAAATTATCCATACCGTATCACTATAATCTTTTTATATTAAGTTTTACTTGTGTTCAGTGCACCTGATATGTATATTTCTTTACTTTTATGAAAAATTGTGTCCTACCCAAAACTAGCTGTATCTTCTGTTCCAAACATATACTACTGTCAATGCTACCTGCTGATAATTTGTATATAATGCATTACTGTATTTAACTTTATTTGTATTATTATTATTTTCTTGTGTGTTGCATCCCATGTATATTGTCCCTTATTCCTTGTTAACAAACCCAGCTCCACCTCGAAAGTGAGCTTGCTCAATGGTGATTGCCTGGTTAAATAAAAACTTTGATTGATTGATATTGTCCAGGAAAGAGAGACAGGAACGAAGAAGCTCTGAGTCCAAAGGGGATGGAAGATGGGATGGCATGGCCTGATGAAAGAGACTCTCTTGAAGATCTACTGTTATTGTAAGTTCTTGCATAACTGTACTATCTTCATAGAGGGTATCTCCTGCATCAGGCCATACCTATGGAACCAGTCCCAAGCAGTTCCAACAGAGAGTGTCTGAGTGGCTGGAGGCTATAGGCCTAAGAAAGGAGGCCTTGAAGCACAGCCAGGCTGAAGCCTGCCCTTTTCCAAAAGGCAATGTCCAGGCTATAGTGCTTTGTGAAAGTGTGGATAGTACTTCAAGTTGCAGTAGCACAGATTTGTGCAGCTGAAACACTCCTGAAACAGGCGACAGAAGTGACCCTGCCTCTGGCTGAATGACCACAAACAACCCCAGGAAGTGCCTTACTGTACTTCCTATAACAAAAAGTAATACAGTTAGCCAGCCATTTGGATAGGCACTGTATAGAAACTGGTATGCCCTCTTTCCCAGGGGTGAAACATACAACAAGTTGTGAGGACTTCCTGCAGTCCTTCATACGGTAAACATAGTATCAGAGTATTCTCTGTACATCTAATGTATGTAGCAATGCTGCCACTGGACTGACACGCTCTGGAAAATAAACTGGCAGGTGAATGGTTTGATTTCAAGTAAACTCAGACGTCACCTTTAGTAAAAACTTGAGGGTGGTACACTAAGACTAAGTTTTTGTGGAAAATCAAATAAGAAGGCTCACATATAAGAGCCCAAAACTCGAAAGGCCTATGAGCAGAAGTAATAGCAACTACGAAACACTTTCCACGACCGAAGGTGTAGCTCACAAGTTGTGGCTGACTCAAAAGGAGTCAAAGTCAACTTCTCTAACACAAAATTCAAGCCCTAAGCTGGGGATGGATTGCAGATGAAGGCTTCAAGTGTAAAATGCCTCTCAGAAACATACAGGACACTTCCAGTTGTGCAAACGTATGGCCATCAATAAGCACATGGAAAGCTGAAACAGCAACCAGGTGCACCTTAATGGAAGAGAAATGCAGTCCGGTGTTTGAGAGGGACAGCAAGTACTCCAGAATCTGATTTCTGGAAAAGTGAAGGGATACAAATGGTGGGAAGCAGCCCACAGAGCAAAATGCTTCTGCTTCATAGAATAAGCGACCCTGGTGGAGGGTTTTCTAGTGGCCACCAGGACATCAGCCACCTTTTAAAACACCCCAAATCTAGCCATGGCAATGTCTTCAGGAGCCATGCATGAAGATGACCTCAATGTGGATCATGAGGGAGCAATCGCAGACCTCGTACTCTCAAACAGGGACAGTGAGAGGAACTCAGATCTAGAAGTGGGTAGCTATCTGGGAACAAGTGACCACCAAACAAAAGTGAAGATGGAGGGAGTTGAGGTCCAGATGGGCCAGGGTGCCCTGCTCCTGTGACAACAAGCCTCTGCACAATGGTAGAAGAACAGGAGGTTCCACATTCAGCTGCTGCAGTAAGGAGAATCAGACCTGGCGAGGCCAGAAGGGAGCTAGGATTATCAGAATTGCGCCCTCCATCTGGACCTTGATCAAGACCCTGTGACTTAGAGGGTAGGGAGGAAAGGCATAGAGGAATCTCTCTTTCCAAGGAGAGGGACAACGCATCTCACCAGGAAACTCCAGACCCTGGAGTAAGTGAGCAGAAAAGTAGCAATTTTGCATTGAGTGGGGACGCACAAAAATGTCCAAGCCTGGGTAACCCCATTTGTCGAACAGGCCTTCCACTACTGAGGTCAGCTGCTCCTACTCGTGCATTCTGGACTGCAACCTGCTTAACCTGTCTGCCAGGATGTTTTTGGATGCCTGGATCATAGACTACCGACAGTTCTTGACAGTGTTCTAGAGCCCAATACCAGAGTAAACAGGGAGGAGAGGAGGTACTGTGGGTCACCTTAGAGACTAGAAATGGCACCATAATCCGCACAGGGATTGTATAAAGACCCCCATCTCAGGAGGAGGGAACGGATAAGGATATGACAAAAGGCATCCTTAGGATGGCAGAGAAAGGGGAGATACTGTTGATGGGGGACCTGAACATGCCAGATGTTAACTGGAGCACCTTTGCTGCAGCCACATCCAAGAGCAGGGCCATTCTCGATGCCCTACAGGGGGCATGCATCAGACGGCTAGTTTTGGAACCCACTCATGAGGAAGTAATCTTAGACCTCGCACTCTCAAATGGGGACAGTGAGAGGAACTCAGAACTAGAAGTGGGTAGCCATCTGGGAACAAGTGACCACCAAACAGTGTGATTCACGATAAACTCAGCTACAGAGTCAGGTCATACAAAAGTGAGGGTACTGGACTTCAGGAGGGCTTACTTTGGCAAGATGGGAAAGTGCCTTAGAAAAGCACTAGCAAACAGATAAGAAGGAGGGGTGGAGCAACAATGGGGTAACATTAAAACTGCCATCACAGAGGCAACAGGCCTTTGTGTTAAGCAAACAAACAAATCAAAATGAAAGAAAAAGCCACTATGGTTCTCAAAAGAGGTGGCGGGGAAGGTTAGGGAGAAAAAGACAGCATTTAGGAAGTATAAGGAAACACAGAAGGAGTAGAACAGAGAATTGTACCAGTTAAGACAAAAGGAAGCAGGGAGGAAAGTCAGAATAGCAAAAGCCCAAACTGAGGAAAAGATAGCCAACTTGGTTAAGAAGGGGGAGAAAACATTTTATAGGTACATCAAGAAGCGTAGAAAGACAAAAGGAGGGCTAGTGAGGCTGACTAGAATGAACCGTGGGTGGGCAGAGAGGGACAGTGAAAAAGCAGGGCTACTGAATGAATACTTCTGCTCAGTATTCACAAAACAGGAGAGGGGGGAGGTACCTAATCCAATTATCAGAACCACTCTGGATTTTGGGGGGGGGATCCCAGTCCCTTCACAGAAGAAAGGGTTCTGAAAGAACTCCTTAAACTTAAGGTGGACAAAGCAATGGGGACTGATGGGATTCACCCAAGAATTCTAAAAGAATTAAAGGGAGAACTAGTGACACCACTGACTACCCTTTTTAACAAATCATGGGAGGATGGTGTGGTACCTGAGGACTAGAAGAAGGTGGATGTGATTCCCCTTCACAAAAGTGGGAGCAAGACAGAGGCAGGAAACTACAGACCTGTCAATTTTACCTCTGTGGTAGGGAAAGTGATGGAATCGCTTCTGAAGGAAAGAACTGTTGAGTACCTAGAGGCCAGTGGGGCACAGGACCAACGGCAGCATGGGTTCACAGCGGGAAGGTCCTATCAAGACTAATCTAATTAATTTCTCTGACTGGGTGACCAAAGTAGTAGACCAGTGAGGGGCTGTGGACATGGCCTACCTAGACTTTAGCAAGGCACTGGACACAGTCACACACAAAAGATTAATAAACAAATTAACCAGCCTGGGAGTCGGTCCCAGGGTGGTAGCCTGGGTAAAACACTGGCTGGACAACAGGACACAGAAGGTAATTGTAAACAGAGTCCACTCTGAAGAAAGGGGGGGGTTACTAGTGGGGTACCGCAAGGTTTAGTACTGGGTCCAGACCTTTTTAATGTCTTTATAAGTGACATTGCAGAGGGACTGGAAGGAAAAGTATGCCTCTTTGCAGATGACACAAAGATCTACAACAGGGTTGATATACAAGGAGGTGTGGAAAGGATGAGAAGGGACTTGGCAAGGTTGGAGGAATGGTCAGAAGTATGGCAGCTTGGATTCAATGCAAAGAAGTGCAAAATAATGCACCTGGGAAACATAAACCCAGGGGAAGACCACACAAGGGTTGGGGGGGAGGTAGTAACAACAAAAAAATGGAATAGAACCTAGGGGTAATCATATCAGATGACCTTAAGGATGAAATCAATGTGAGAAGGCAGTAGGGAGGGCTGGGGGATACTGGGACGCATAGGAGAGGCATCACCAGCAGAAAACAGAAGTTGTTATCCTTCTGTACAGACAGTTGGTGAGACCCCATCTGGAGTAATGCTTCCAGTTCTGGAGACCCCATCTCCGCAAGGACATAGACAGGATGGAGGCAGTCCAGAGGAGGGCAACTAAAATGGTGCAGGGTCTACAAGAGAAGCCATATGAGGAGAGACTAAAGGAGCTTAATATGTACAGTATACCCTTGAGGAAGGGGGGGGAGGAGCGCGCGTGACAGAAACTTTTAAGTACCTCAGTGGAATTAATAAGTCAAAGAGGGTAGCATCTTTCAGAAAGAGAGGTGTGCAAGAACAAGGGGCACAATTTGAAGATAGAGGGGGGACGGCTCAGGGGCAATGTGAGGAAGTATTTTTTCATAGAGAGGATGGTGGATGCAAGGAACAGCCTTTCTGAGGAGGTTGTGGTGTCTAAAACTGTGGGAGAATTAAATAATGCATGGGACAGACATAAGGCGATTCTTGTGGGGGGTAGGAAGAAATAGGCTGTTTGTTAACTAGGATCTGCAGCTTATCCTGTAGGTAGGGAAATGTGCAGACTAGGTGGGCCAAGCAGTCCTTATCTGCTGGCAAAGTCTATGTTTCTAATCATTTCCCTGCACAGTGGGGTATGAATGAGTCCCTCCCCTTGCTTGTTTATGTATTGCACTACACTGATGTTGTCTGTCTGCACCAGCAGAGGCCCCGTGGACAGGTGATTCTGAAAAGCTTGCAAGCCATACGCAACGGCTCTCATCTCTAGAACATTTATGTAGAGAGAATTCTACACTTCAGTCCAAGTACATTGTATCTGGTGAGGCCCCAGATGTGCCCCACAGGCCATCCCCGAGGAATCCGTGGTGAAGGTCTGATGAGAGGAAGGTTTAAGAAAGGAACCCCTTTGAGCAGACTGCTGGGTTCCAGCCACCACAGAAGCACCTTCTTTACAGGCGATGTTACTAGAACCTTCTGTTCTAGATCGTTGGTACGTTGATCCCACTGCACTCTTAAAGTTCACTTGGGAATCTGCATGTGCAAGAGGAACCGTAAACAATGGCTGCTGCCATCCGGCCCAGCAGTCTCAGGAATGTTTTGGTTGTGGCACAGCTATTGCCGTAAAACTCCTAGGGCTGTGGTATCAAGGTTCTCTGCCTGCCCTGGAGCAGGAAAGCTGATCCCTGAGCGGTGTCCAGTATAGCTTCTATGTACTGGAGGCAGTGACAAGGAGTCAAGACTGACTTGGACAGATTAACTGCAATCCCTAGGGCATGGAATAGTTGTCTGGTACATGCTAGGGTAAGAGACAGTTGCTCCCTGGACTGAGCTTTAAGCAACCAGTCATCTACGTAAAGGAAGACAAAGTCCCTGCCTTCGGAGGGCTGCTGCCACTACTGCTAAGCATTTGGTAAAGACATGTGGCACAAATGACAAGCCAAAGGGCAATACCCTGAACTAGTAGTGTTCCCCCTGAAACAGGAACCTGAGGTACTGCCAATGAGGTGGGCAAACCTTGATGTGCAGGTAAGTGTCCTGCATGTCTAAGGATCATATCCAGTCCCCTTGCTGCAGCAGGGGCAGGATGCCTTGCAGAGTTACCATCCTGAACTTCTTGTACCAAATGTAGAAGTTCAGATTTCTCAAATCCAGAATGGGCTGCAAGTCCCCTGTGTATCTGGGGACTAGGAAAAAGTGAGACTAGAACCCTCTGTTTCTCTGTCCCTGAGGAAGTTTTTTTTTTTCTTCAAATTTTATTATCTTCATTATTTTTAAAAGAAAATCTATACAATCAAGAAAATAGCAATGGGGATGTGTACAGAGACATCAATTATACATGTAATGTAACCCCCCCTAAAATCATAACAGCACAATAAATACAAATAAAAACTAAGCTAAACAACCCCAACTCCCACCCTCATAATATTCCCCCCCCCGACTTCATGAGACCTATAAGTGTTTGTAAAAGGAAAAGTGTAGCCTTCTCCTGCAGCAATGTGTGAACTTCCTCCAGTAGCACTGGGATGTGGTGTGGAGGGTAGTTTGAATGAGTTGGAGGAAGGTCTGGAGGTAATGCTAGAAGTTCTGGAGTGTGGCCTTGCTTTGTGAGTTACAGGACCGAAGCATCTGTTGTAATCGATCTTCACCTGTCTTGGTGAAGGGAGAAACGACCCCCTACCACCGCCCCCTGGAGTACTGGAGGGTGGGGGTCTAGTAATGAATCATGCTGAAATGCAGCCTACAACAGGGGCCTCACCTCCACCTCTGGGAACTTTAGCTGCAGTGAAGGAAGGACAAGGCAAAGCTGCTGCTGCCCTGCGCTTGCCCTGCAGTCTGAACCCTGACTTGGGTCTGTGGGTGGCATGGTAAAAGGGTACCCTCTGCCCACTTCTTGGCTGGGTGTGGTAAAGGGGAGTGAACTGATCTAAGGGTCCTTCCTGAGACTTGCAGATCATTACGGATATCCTGCACATCTGCCCCACACAGCCTGCAACCTCTGCTAGCTGTTCTGAGGCCCAGTGTGTCAGAGGCAAATGTTCTCTCTCCCATGAGGTCCAGCTTTCTCAACTCCTTATCTGGTAGGAGAGAGCCGAAGTGTTTAGGCACCTTGGACCTATCATGGGCTGCCCTAATCACAACTGAATCTGCCTCAGGCTACCCTATGAAAAATGACTTCCCTGAGGAAGCCTGGTATAGCCAGGTGTGCCTTTCTGGGCATGGCAAGAATCAAGATTGGCCTGTACCAGGCAGCCAGGGTGGCATCCTATAATGTAGCCAGCGAGGGAGGAATAACCAGAGGTGGAGAATCTGGTAGTTCTAGGAACTCCACCAAGTTCTTCTGGGTGATGTCTTCTTCCTGGACATCAAACTCCATGACAGTTTGGAGCTGCCTCATCACACCTATGAATGAAAGGTCTCCAGAGGGAGACCTGGGGGTACATGACACAGAGTCCTCACTCCTGGTATAAATGGTGGAGCCAGATCGCCAGATCTAGCTGTGCTCCCATGCATATCTTCCTTCTGTTGTGGTAGGAGGTCAGATATGTATTCCTGATCCTCGTCTATGGCCTCCAAAGGCTGCAGAGGGGAGCAAGGATGTTGACATCCTGGGACGAACAGGATGTGTTAAAGAAGCAGGCGTTGATGGTGGGGGGGTGCTAGCCTGGCAGGCCCTGGCATCATCAAGCCTGGAAGAAGCATAGGGTTGCTGTGAGATCTCCACAAAGGAGGAGAGCACCATTGGCATGTCGACGGTGGCCTGCAATTCAGGGGTGCCTTGGGACATCGATGGGGAAGGTAGAGTCCCTGATGATGATGAAATGCCATGTGACATTGTCGGGTAGCTGCAGCCCCAATTTTGCTGGGCCATTGCCGGCCATAGAGGGACCAGTGGAACCCACTGGCAGCTGACCTGAGAGACACTAAGGTCAGGGCGGCAGGGTTTGCAGTGTTGGAAGGGGCACCAAAAGCCCCGATGTCGACGAGTCTCTGACAGCCATGGGAGGTCTGGCAGAACTCAATGCCAGAGTTGAACCTATGGGAGTGAGGGTTTGGGTGACAGGAGGCGCCATCACCAAGGTGGACGATGACACTACCACGGTAAGTGCCGGGTAAAGCAGCTACCGGGAACGGATAGGGGGTGGGGTGGCAGGGATGACTTACCCTTACTCCACTCCCTCTCCTGGTGTTTGTCTTTGAAGATTTGTCCCAGGTCTTGGGGGAGTGAGAACCTAAGGACTGGGCTGGCGATGAAGAGGAGCTTCCCGTCTTGAGCTCTATTTTCATTCTGGCTACCTTCTGCTCTAAGAGGAAAGACTGAAGGGCTTTCTGGCAGCATCGCCGGGTGACCTGATTGAATTTTGGGCAGATTTCACAGGCCTTGATGTCGTGAACCGGCCCGGGACAGTGGACACAGGCATTGTGGGAGTAGATCTTTCCACTGCACTTGCACTACCAAAAGAGTTTAGCGGGATCTTTTGTTGAGATACACAATGACAACAATCAATAGAATAAAGTGATAATGTACTAGGGAAAGAAAAATAATAAAACTTAGCAGAAATTAAAGTTTAGCAGTCAACTGTAGTGGTGAGGCCTCCGGTGAGTATGGTCAACAGTAGAAAAAGAACTGAGGAAGGCACGGGGCTGCCCACGTTTATGCAGTGCAGAACATCAATGTCTGATGTCGCTGTTGGCGGCCCCTAGTAAACAGCTAGCAAAAATATTTCCATGTGGCCCTCTGTACCTCTTGGACCTGCAACTGTAAAGCAGACCCCAAAGGTGCAGACAGTATGTGTGTTCTGGTTGGCTTGCCCTGGAGCACTCACAGCTGGTGAGCATTGAGTGACTGTGAATTCATGGGGCAGCACCAGGAGCAATGCCTCTGTATCTCAGACAATGCCCAAGCAATATACACAGGCACTATGCTCAGTCAAGAAGCGTCAGGAACCTGTACATCACACATCTCTTGAAATCTGGCTGTTTCTTATGTTCCATGGCAAATTCAATGATGGAGCAGGAAGTAGACTGTGAGGTGACAGAAATGGGTCAAAAGCTGAAGCAAAACGTTGAAGGAAATTGCTAAAAAACCTTAACATTTAGCAGACTCCTAATTCACCAGCAGGAGCTGTGACAGTGGAGACCTGTTCCTTGCAGTGGAAGAAAAGATCTGAGTGCACTGGGCAGAGCTGAAGGACCACATACTGTAGCTGGGTTGTTTGAGGAGTCAAGCTTGTAGACTGTTCCAGTGACTAAGCATGCTCAGTGGAAGTCTGTCTAAATGTGGTCCGTAAACCGAATCTAGGCAGTGAACAATAAAATTCTACCTCCTCACAACTGTGCTAGATACCAGTCTGTAGGGTAAAAAGAGGCCTCAAAAATGTAATGGCTCCACCTTAAGTCAAGCAAGGATCTATACCAAGCCATCAGCCTTCTTGGGGGTGGGGTGGTGGTGGAGACCTGAATTTGCATGGTTTGATAAAAGAGTTACGGATCAGATTGTTTATGAATATTTTATGTACTTGCCTTTAAGTTACCCTCCTTTTACCCTGGCATACAGTCAGCCTTAGTGTGTAATTCTGAGACTCGAGTGTGAACCACCATCTCCCAGGAGGCAGTATGAGTTGCTGTCATTGTGTCACTGGGACAATCAAGTAGATCTTACGCTGAAAAACTTATTCAAAATGACATAAACCCTAATAATGCAAAGCACCAGGGGCATAACAGAATTTATATGGGTTCTGCTTTAAGCAGGAGTGTATGGTGCCACACGGCCTCTCACACAATCTATAATGCCTTAGAACAGAAGACATATAGATGTGTTTCATCCTTCTTGGGACCCATGAGTATGCTACATCTGAATCCCAACCAAGCAGAAAGAGGAACCATTCCTATGGTGGTTTTACTGGTTTTGGTCATGATGAACCTGAATCAGGAGTGCAATCAAAAGGACTTCAAAATACTTAAAAACTGATGCCACTGTATCTTATTTGCCTTAAAATATCAACATTGAGAACCAAAAAACATTTTCAAAGTACTGAACTATACAGAAACATGAAAGTACTCACTATGGTGCATTTAGTCTACTTCCATAATTTCGAATATTTGCTGCTGCTGTTATTCCACATACAATTACAGGTATGCCTCCACCAATTAGATAGAATCTGTGAGAGGGAAAGACCAGAACATTTCTTACTATAAAAAAAAATCCCTTTTCACACTACCAGTGACTGAAAAACAGCTTAAGAATTTGATATTACTCAGTAAGATTTATTGCATGCATGCATACTTCATACATCAGCATGTGCAACATCATTTACATAACTAAAATGCTAGGAAGTATGTCAGTATAATACCCATGTTATAACACTAAGCTCTAGTCAGTAGTCATTAACAAAGCATATTGCACTCTGGTTTCTAAAGATATTTGTTTAAAGAAGGGGTTTATATAGCACTTTTCATACACACAGGTTGGGGGGAGCAAAGTCGACACAAGCTGCTGTAACCTGGGATCAAAATAGACAAGAGGCTAAAACATGATAAGCAGCGTGCGGCTGCTGTAAAGAATGCTGGGGTATATTTTTTTTTTTTGGGGGGGGGTGTAATTCTACCCCTTGACAAGCCCTGGTCAGGTCTCATCTAAAGTACTGTATGCAATTATGGCTCCGCAGTTTAAAAGGACACTGAAGCAGTAGAGATGGTGCAGCACAGGAGCACCAATATATATGGAGGATAAAGGCTATTACGGCAGACTGAAGGCTCTTAAAATGTTCACCCTGGAGAAAACGAGGCAGAAGGTGGACAGGATCTCAAACTTCCCTATACTGAAGGGTATCGACAGGGCTGAACAGACAGAAGTATCTGATCTGGTGTGTTCCAGCAGGACATAGGGCCACTCCCTGAAGCACAAAGGTCTTCTCTCTCAGGGTGATGAACCTATGAAACTGCCTTCAGTGGAGACAATGGACATGAAGATGGCACGGGCGTTTAAGGCAAGCCTTGACAGATTTCTGCTCATCAAGGGAGTAACTGGATATTAGGGTGGGTGGGGAAATCCCTACAATTTAGTACTTGTTTGCACTGCATACTTTGTAGTCCCTTTAACTGGGGATGGTGGGAGTGGTGGACATGATCAGATCCATTATCCCTTCTGACCTTACATTACTGTATTGTGTAGTTTCTATCCAAAATGAAAACATTTTTTTTCCAAAACTAGTTGACGTGTACCGAGGACAAGGCCCCAGAGGCACTGGCCCTTAGCAATAACCCCACAGCAGCATTAGGTATACAAAAGAATAAACTTATTCATGTACTCAGATACCAGGGTTGACAGACAGTATGTTTCATCAGAAGCTACTATGCCGGTTAATACCACTGCTGTATATCAACTTTTTTTTACAAACTGATTATCTACTTTATCCTTGAAACTTAAAAATATGTGAAAGGGCTCAACAAAGTAAGGGAAGAGTGTTTACTCAAGAGGAAGGAGGAGGCCAGAACTAGAGGGCATAGCCTCAGACTGCAGGGAGGAAAATACAGAGGCAATGTGAGAGGGCGATTCTTCACAGAGAGGGTGGTGGTGGCCTGGAACACATTTCCAGAAGAGGTAGTGGGGGCTGAATCAGTGGAGGGATTCAAGAGGGCATGGGACATACAAATGGAGCTGAGTAGCGGGGGAGTGGGGCCAGCAGAAGGGGGAGGAGTAGGGGGTGGAAATAGAGCAGACTAGATGGGCCGGTGTGGTCCTTTTCTGCCGTCAAGCTTCTATGATCTTATTTATTTCTGAGCAGTTTAAGTACTTTGCACCATTCATAATAGGCTCCAAAAAGATTGCACGTAACTATGCTGAGCCATGAAATTAACCAGGTCAGCCAAACAGAAGTTAGCAAATTGCTTACTTTACAGGTGTGATGAAATATTTCCCTCGTCAATGGATGAAGTTCCAGATTTCAGATGAGCAGACTTTGACCAAATGAAAGTACTCCAGAAGAAAGAAGGTGGTTGGAGTAGATCGAATCAGAGGACTGGAGGAGACACTGGGTGTAATTAAAGGGGCCATTTTCTAGACAACTAAGTCATGCTTGAGAACAGTTATAAAGAGTAACAACTGGCACAGGCAACCAATCTGGTTCTCTTAAAAAAAAAAAAAAAAATCAGGGAGGCAGTGAGTAGCGAAAAAAGGGGCTTTGTTAGATACAAAGAGAAACTGGGGCTGATGGCATTGTGTGAATACCAAAAAATGATTAAGGAAGATGAGAAGACAGTCAGGGATGCAAAAGCAAACACAGAGCTCGTACTGCAGAGGGGCTCAAGGGATGACTAGGTATACTGGGGAAAAAGAAAACCGGGAGTGAGTGAGAATGGTAAGGTTGAAAGAAGGGGCAGGGTACTGAGGAGGACAAGCAAAAGGCAGCTGTGCTTACTGACTACTACTGCTCTGTATTTACTGGGGCAGACAGTGGGCCCTTACCAGAAAGTGGCATCAAGGCTGCTGCAAGGGGGGTGGGGCTCAGAAACGGGGCAGGTGATAATCACAAGGGAAACCGCCACAAAACGATTTACTGCCCTGAAAGCAGAGAGGGTCCCAAGATCAGATGAACTGCACCTGACGGTGCTCAGGGAACTAGCAACAAAACTAGCTAAACCCCAGGCAGGGCTACTCAATAATTCACTACACTCAGGGGTTATTCTAAAAGATTGGTGGGTAGTGGACATTGTGATAAATGGTCAGCCCTTGTAATTCCCTGAGTGCCTATACACATCGTTGTAATTCCCAGTTGTAACATTAAAAATCTAGTAATTCACAGCTGTGTTATTCAAACAGTGAATGACAGCTTGTTCAGCATATTTTTCTCAGAGACTGATATTCCACTGATTGTAAAGCACTCTGAGATGACCAATGCTTGCTTGAGAAACATTCTACTGATGAGAAAAAGGAAGTCCTTTATCAGTGAGTATATGGTAAACCCTATATACTGTTCAGACTATATGATGTACCGTATCTTTGGAGAATATTACTGCTATTACAAGCAGCCCTGGCCAGAGCTGATAGGGCTGCAGCTGAGGAATTTGGGGTAAAAATACTGAAAATTAAGTTTTTTTGACATTTGTACAGTACATTTTCAACATAGCCTTGTTAAGATCCTGCCCACATGAAGAAGGACAGAGAATTGTCCAACTCGTGGCCTAAAGGTGATTTTGCACAGGGACTGTGAAATCAACTTTCGGGATGCAAAAACGCATTTTGGGCAGGATATGAAAAATGGCAACTGTTACGATCATGAGGTGCTGTAAAGATATGGCTACACTGTAAATTTGGGGTAAACATATTGAAAATTACCAAAGTTATGAGCCTACATTCTCAAAATTCAACATAGACGCATAGCTTTATTGTTTTTAAACATTTTTATACAAAATTTTCAACATAGCCTTCTTATAACTCCACCTTATGAACAAGGGCAGAGAAAATGTTCAACTCCTGCCCGAAATGTGATTTCACACAGGGACCGTAAAATCACCTTTCGGGACAAATTTGCCTAATGGCAGTGCTACTGTTCATGAGGTGAGGTCCCCAAAAAGGCATATTGAAAATCTGGGCTAAAAATATGCAAAAATGCCCAAGTTATTCCACAAAGTTCAAAACCCCACTGAAAAACATTGAACTGCATACCTGCTTCTTCAGTTCGTGGTCCGGCTTTGAAGAGTGAAGACGTGTCTGTGGTCTACAGAGGATTGCAGTGTTGGACCACCAATGGGTAAGTAAGGGCTTGGGCGGGGGGATGGGTGTTGAGTGGGAGGGTCAGGAACGGCTGCAAAAGACATCGATGGATGGTTTTCTTTTTACAGTTAAAAGTAAAAAAATCACCACAGTAGATACCTGATCACGACACTGTGGGATTAGGCACCCCCAGTGTCACTGTCATGTTTCGGGGGGGGGGGATTGCTGAGAGGGAAGGGAAGGTGGGGGGAGGAAAACAAACAGTGCGGTGATAGCGGGCCCAGTGGCGTGGAGGGCTGAGGCATCATGCCTTACCTCCTGCCACACTGGCGACCCTGTGGTGCAAGTGGGCTGCCACAGGTCGGCTGGGGAGGAAGAGGACTGGGCATCCGAAGGACAGCTCTCCTCTCCCAGGGAGCGGTGGGGACAGAGTCCGCTGCCTGCCTGACCCCTAGCAGTGGCTGGGGGCTGGCACAGGAGGTCCATACATAGGGAGCAGATGCCAGGCAGACGACCAGTGTGCCACATATGGAAGCGTGCATGGCTCAGCCATTGGGAGTCATTGCATGCCACCATGCTCAGGGAACGGGGAAAAAACGTAGGGAGAAAAAAAACTGTCCAGCAGGATGAAGCCCGGCCTCTCGCAGGCTCTGTACCTGGCTAGCTAGCACCTCGCTAGTTCAACAGAGGTAAGTCCAGTGGACTCTGGGGTGACGGGGCTGAGAGGGCCAGACAGAAGGGGGTCAGCTAAAGAAAGAAAGAAAAAAGGAATAAAATAAAATAATGCAGTGCGACTGCCAATGCAGACAGCGAGCAAAGTGCTTCACGGACGCGGAGGTGTCTGTGTTGCAACTCCAACGTGTGGTTCGGTTGGAGAGAAAATGCAGACTGCTTTTTTTTCCATAGCAAGAGGGCTATGTCCACTGCAGCCCTAAAAATGGTTTGCTGAGGAAAAAATAAAAATGGCCAAGGAAATATAATGATGTGCTGGACTATGGATATATTGTCATGGGTTATTCCATGGCAATGCTGTCAGTGTCAGTGGCTCAGTAGGTAGCACACTCGCCTCTGAGGCCGGGAGATCAAAGGGCTGTGGGTTCAGTTCCCACATCTGGCACTTAGGTTAATATCCCAATATTGACACTGTAGTGCAGCATGAGAGGGTGCTGCACTTTTGAGGTGCCATCTCTCGGATGAGACATTAAACCGAGGTGCCATCTGCCTGGATTGGTGGTAGTTCAAGTGGATGCTAAAGATCCCATGGCACTTATCGAAAAAGAGTTGGAGAATTTCCCCAGTGTGCTGGCCAAATTTCTCCCGCTCACTAAAAATACCACCAACAGCTTAATCTGGTTTAATTTCAGTTGCTTACATCTGTATCCCCACCTCCCCTGGTCGTCCCTGAAAAAAGGGACTTCTAAGCCTAGTGGGCTTACCAGGTCAACAAAATTCAATAAAAATAAATAATGTTATCAAACTCCTCCAATCATAGTGCAGGCTCGTCCCAATCCATTTTATTTCTGTGAATTTGTTTAGGCTTCTCCAGTACAGACCCTAATATCCTGGTCCACCCCCCCCCCCCCGGTCACCCAGCATTCCAAGGACTTTGCTCAATCTCCATTCTTCCCCAAAGCTTCCCTTCCCTCCCATGGTGGGGTCAGCAGGCCCCCTCTTACCTGCCGAACAGATCAGATTCGTGGAGGGTGGGCCCTGTCACCAGTGCAGGGCCTCTAAGGGATTGGATCTGTCATCGTTGCTCGTCAGGATTTTCCTCTGGTTTTCTCCCTGGGATGCCCTGCACTCAAGTGTGGCGCACATCATGCGGGCGTCCTTCACCTATTCGTCTCTCCAAGCAGACAGCCACCTGTAAGTTACCAGGTAGCAATACTATGCAAAATAAACTACCCTCCCTCTCCCGTAAGCGTCCCTCTGGGATGCCAATCCCCAAGCTGGCCCCAAGGACTTAGGCTTGGTCTCTAACCCGGGTCACCAGTGTGGTGGCAGGTGTGGCATTCAGCGCATCAACCCTCTGTGCCACTGGGCTAGCATCTCAAACCATTTTATTTGAAGTTTATCATTTTTTATTCAAATTTTCCAAGTGTTCAGATAACAAGCATACAAACACTGTATGTACAGCAGGCATCTATATTACAGGAATATTATCCATCTTGAAGGGCTTATACACAAGGTCATAATCAGTGCATGTGATGTACATATAATTGACATAGGATATATGTCACGTGTCAGTTAAATATAGTTATGTTAAGAAGGCAGATTGTCTGTATCTGACCAAGGGCTTTTCTCTAAAAAGTAATGTTATAATGCCTGTTTACAGAGAGCTTAAGCCAAAAGAGAGTAAATTCCAGGGTAAAGCAAATGGTAAGAAAAGGGGTGAGTTTCTTCTCAGCCAAAACCCATTTACAGACGTGTCATAGGTGTCCTTTTATAGGATTTAGCACAGGTCGAGCCTTATTCATTAAAACTGAGTTGGTGTGCTACACAAAATGTTGCAAGAGCATTCTAGGGTGTTTGGGGGTGCACTAGGCATGGGGGGGGAGGGGGATCAGTGGTCTGGCTGGATGTATGTTTGACTAACCTATTCCTGTCTTGGGCACAGAAGCTGGTGTCCAAATTGGCAGTCCTCTGGGTAGTCGGACATGTTGGAGATGTGCATAAAAGGGGGACCAGGTTTTATTACACTGCTCCTTGTAGTTGGTGGCCATGTGTGACAGCCACTCAAATGGAGCTAGTTGAGTCATGCAGACAGGGAATTCATTTTTGGATGGGATTTCTGTTGTATGCCACTTACGGAGCAGCAGCCGTTTGGCTTCTATACTGGCCAGAATCTCTAAATCAGACTGAGTTTTCCAATGAAAGGGGGCGTCATTCTTGGAGCCCAAAAGAAATAAACCGGGGGAAGTTGGGATGGGTGTCTGAAGAGCTTGCTGTAGGATAATCACTATTTCTTGCCAATATTGTGTGAATTTTGGACATGTCCACAGGATATGGTACAGGTCTACACTGGGCTTGGCACATCTCCAGCAGGCATTTGGTGGGGTAAGATGAGCCACATGCAATACAGCAGGCACGCAGTACCAGCAGTGTAAAACCTAGTTTTATATAAGCCTACTATGGGTTTTTTTAACTGAAGTGTGATCCCAAACCATTTTAAAATAACCAGTAGGTGATATTTTACTTCACTTCTATGGGATACTTGAAAAGTTTTGGACAAGACTATAGCACGGTGCGTGAAAATGCTAATATTTCACAATACATGGCTGATTCCAATGCAAGGTAAGCAAACAACGATTCAGGCCTACCAGCTTTGAAGAGATTACAACATGAACCATGTAATGCAATACAGGGATCTGGACTAGCTACAGCTGCTGTGACTATTTCACCTGTATTTAAAGTACAAATTTATGAGACTCTGTGAAGGTAAGCATTGTTGCTGAACCTTAACTGTATTTAATACTTTTTTTAAACTTTGTTTATTCAGTTTCACTTATGATACAGAAACAAAATTTAGTTTCACTTACGATACAGAAACATTACTGCATCGACACGGAAACTGAACATCTCAAAAGAACATCTAAGAGATAACATTTCATGACATCTGAAAGATACATCAAGATTGCAATGATCAATTAAAAGAGAATGATAATAAAAAAGAAACTTGAAAGAACAATGCAGCTCTCGGTTCGCATTATTACAAAACAAAAACCAACACTGTGCCTGAGAGCCATTTATAGTATCTGAAGGAGATGGGTGTTCCAGGGCTGGTTACACCAAAGAACTAAACTAAAAGAAAAATAGCAATACTGTGGGCTACTTTACAAACCTTTGGAACTTGAAAACAGAACATACCCCTGTACTAATATTGGCAGGGCAGCTAAAATTTAGATGCATATTAAGGAACTTCAAATACAAAAACAGGCCGGCCCGGTGGCGCTGAGGGTTGAGGCACTGGATGCCACACCTCGCTCCATGCTGGCGACCCGGGTTCAGGAACGGACTTGGGCCGCCGGTGGGTCGGCCAGGGGAGAAGGATTGAGTGCCCAGCAGCTTGCTCTTCTTCTCCGGGGTGGGATGGGAAGCTTTCCCCACCGCGATACCGCCGCCTCCTGGTGAACTCAGTGGGGGATGTAGGTGCGGCTGGGGGAGGCAGCAACACAGGGGTTGACGTCTGCAGGGGACTGGGGCGGATGCACGTCTCAGCATGCGCCTGACCCTTTGTTCCCATTGCACGCCGGCGTCAGGAACAGAAAGGAAACAAACCTTCACCTCTCCTAGGTGACAACTTCTCAAGCAGCATACGAGCCACCCACTAACAGGGCAGACACCACTGTGCAAGCCTGCTCCCTGGAAACATTCAGAGGGAAGGTAAGGGGGACCTTTTCTCACCCCGTCCGGGGGGTAATCCGGGCCATCAAGGACCTCAGGGAGTTGAGTTGTGCACTCTAGGGCAGACCCTGCGTCGGGAGGGTAGATGCGTGTGTGTGGTGTATTGTAGGGGTCCGACTGAGTGGAGAGCTGGGGGCAGCAGAGGAGAGGATAAAAAAAAAAAAAAATACAAAAACAGAACCAAAACAAACACTATAAAAGGCATTCTGATCCACACTCCCTCTGCACAAATTTTTCACACAGTGGAAGGGGGTCTGAAGTCATACAAATATATACTGTAGAATAGTGTATGGACAACCATATAAAACAAGGCCGTGTTTCCAGTGAAGGGCTCACGGAGAAGTCATTTCGAGAGAACCCCAATGTCCTCTCTTCCCCTAGAGGGAAGTACATGCCGAGTTGTGTATGGCTGCCCGTACAAATAATTTTATAGTATATAGTCATTCATACTAAAACCGTATCCTTATTCACAGCAGTGTTGCTGTTTGATGGTGTTAACCTGCTGTGCGAATGGGCACAGTTTTGGTTTAATCTGCAACATGCACAACACTTTATGACAAGCTTAACCATTTTGAACTTGCACAACAAGGGTTTTAAACTGTTAGATTTCCATGCACAACAAGCAATAGCCAAATGCTATAAACAAATATCACTGCAGGCACATATAATGACCCCACAAATCCTGAAGACACAAGCCAACAAAAAAATAAAATAGAAACACAAGCACAGATGTAATAGAGCAAGGAAAAGGCAAACAATTTTCCTATAATGTTCCAGAAGTAAAGAAATTTGGTTACACTCATTTTTAGTATACGATAGCTCTCGTCAAAACTTATAGAAAAAAAATCAGACATCTGCAGAAAAACTCAAGGGTCCCAAAAGCAACAGTCTTCCATCACAAATCCACCCAGACAGGTCTGCACTGCCTCAGGGTCACAGAATAACTAATGCTTACCCCGGGAAGCAAACCATAGCCACACTGGGGGGGAGGGGGGTATTCGTAGCTATTCTATTACCTCACATATTGACCTTAATAAGCAGTACCTCTTTCTTCTTCTACTGAGTGCACACAAGATCTGAATCAAAGGGTACTCTCACTCCTTGGAAATAAACTCTTTATAGTGTTCACTATTGCTTAAAAGCTCAACCTCTCCTCTGGAGGAAGCAATACTGCTACCACCATGGGAGCTCCCTAAGTACCACCTTGTCTCATCTGATGATCTGTTAAGCGCAACATTCATATATCCAACATTATCACTACCACGCCCACAGGCAGCTCCACTCCCCCCACCTGTTGGGCTAGTCCCAATTTGCACTTTGTGTGCAAAAATACAGTATATATATATTTTTTTTTTTTGTTATTGTTTTCTGCAGAATAGCAGCTTGTGTCATCTGGCCCCTCTGTCCTCTCTGGCCTAAGTACAGGCCCAGAGGATTGTGCTTAGCCAAAAGAGAACTGCGGGGCGGACAAACATCTGACTGGAGCTTATAAATGCTCTTACATGCACTGTAGGCCGTTTAATCTTTCACTACTGCAGCCGCCCTCTGATGTCAGTTGTACGGGATTCTGGGCTCTGCAGTTGTGGAAAATGTCAGCTCGGGTGGCGTGACCATAACAACTCCAGGAAGGTCCTTACCATATTTCCTAAACCAAAAACTAATACAGTTTGCCAACCATTTGGACAAACACTTCTTAGAAACTGGAACGCCCTCTTTCCCAAGGACAAAAGAAACATATCACTGAGAGGGCTTTCTGCAGTCCTTAGTACGGTGTGTATAGTACCAGAGAATTCTATGCGCATCTAGAGTATGAAGCAATGCTTCCCCTGGATTGGCATGCTCTGGGTAATAAACAGGCAGGTGGATCGACTGATTTACAGTAAACTCAGATATCACCATAGGAAAAAACTCAGGGTTAGTGCGCATACACCCTGTCTTTGTGGAAAATCAAATAAGGCTGCCCACAAATGAGAGCCTGTATCTCTGAAATCCTTCAAGCAGAAGTAATAGCAACTAAAAACAACACTTTCCATGACAGAAAGCATAGCTCGTTAGACGCGGCTGGCTCAAAAGGAGCCAAAGTCAGCTTTTCTCGAATGATATTCAGGTCCAAGCTGGGACTGGAGTACGGATATGAGGCTTCAAGTGGAGAATGCCATGCAGAAAAGTATGGGCCACACCCAACTGGGCCACAGTACGGCCATCAGTGGGCACAAGGTAGGCTGATATAGCAGACAGGTGCAACTCAGAGGAATATGGGAGTCCCACATCCGACAAGGACAGGAGATACCCAGAACCTGGTTCACCGGACAAGTGCACAGGATCCAGTTGATGGGAAGCTGCACATACAGCAAAGTGATTCCACTTCATCGAATAAATGGCCCTGGTGGAGGGTTTTTTGGTGGCCATCTGGACATCAGCCACTTTTTGAGACACCATGAACCAAGTTATGGCTATGTCTTCAGCAGCCATGCATGCAGGTAGAGGGACTAGAATTCTGGATGGACCAGGGTCCCCTGTGCCTTTGTCAACAGGTCCCTGCAGAGAGGCAGGGGAACTGGAAGTTCCACAACCAATTGTTGCAAAAATGGAAACTAGATCTGAATTACGGTGGCCCCCTCCATCTGGAGCTTGTTGAGTGCTCTCTGGATCAGAGGAAAGGGAGAAAAGGCATAGAGGAACCTCTTTTTCCAAGAGAGGGACAATGTATCTTGCCAGAAAACTTCAGGCTCTAGATCTATCAAGCAAAAATGTGACAGTTTTTCACTGAGTGGGGATGCAAAAAATGTTCAGCTCTGGATGACACCACCACCTGTCGTAAACAGATTGTCTACGACCGACATCAGCAGCTCCCACTTGTGCATTCTGGACTGTGACCAGCTGATGCTGTCCACCAAGGTGTTTTGGTCACCTAAAAAAAAAAAGACATCCTATAGATCTAGACCGTGATCTACAGCCCAGTACCAGACTCTCATCATCTCTAGGCACAGGGGGATAGGAAGGTGTCCCCCCTTGCTTGTTGATGTAATAAATAACACTTAGGCTGTCCAACTGCACCAGCAGGGGACCCGGAGAGAGATGGTTCTGGAAGGCCTGTAAGGCATACAGAACTGCCCTCATTTCTAAAACGTGTATGTGGAGGCGAGTCTCCGTTAAGAGACCAGGTCCCCTGGGATCGAAAGAGAACCTCAGGTGTGCTCCCCAACCCAGACCCGAGGCATCCATAGTGAGGATCTGTTGACGAGAAGGTATGAGAAAGAACACCCCTTTCTTAGAAGATTGTGGGGACCCATCCAACACTGAAGTACTCTGCGTACAGGGGAGGAGACAAGAACATGCTGATCCAGATCGTTGGTATGCTGATCCCAATGGACCCACAGGGTCCACTGGGGGATCCACATATGCAGTCTGGCCAAGGGTACAGTGACAATGGCTGCAGGAATGTCCTGGCTAAAACGCACTGACTTTGGGAAACCAGCTGTGACTGAGCTATTAGGCCTTCTGCCCCGTCTTGGAGGAAGGAATGCCTTGCCCTGGACCATGTACAGAGTTGTCCCTATGTACTGCAGCCATCAACACGGGGTCAGGACAGACTTGGGCAGACTAACAGTAATACCTGGGGCTTGGAATAATTGCCTGGTACATTCCAGAGTGAGTAGCAGATCATCTCTGGACTGGGTCTTTAGTAACCAGTCATCCAGATAAGGGAAGACATAAAGGCCTTCATGCCTGAGGGCTGCCGCTACTGCTGTTAAGCATTTGGTAAGGACCTGTGGCACAGAAGATGAGCCAAAGGGCAATACCCTCATACTAGGAGCATGGAGGCTGTTGATCCTGAACCGGCAATGCTCCCCCTAGAACAAGAACCTGAGGTACTGCCTGTGGGGGAGCAAACCTTGATATGCAGATAAGTTTCCTGCATATCCAGGGAGCTTAACCAGTCCCTCTACCTGAACAGAGGAAGCAGGCCATGCAGGGTGACCAACCTGAACTTCTTGTATTGGATATAGAAATTCTGGCCTTTGAGGTCTAGAATGGTCCTCAAGTCCTTTGTTCGCTTGGGGACAAGGAAGGACTAGGAATAGAAAGTAGAGTTACGTAAGAACTTACTGTAACAGTAGATCTTAGAGAGGTTCCTGCAGTAGGTCATAATATAACATATAGGACTGTGCCCCCTGGCGTCAGGACTGCATGGCAAACTTTTGTTAGCGAAGTCTGGTGGGGGACCGCCCACCCGATGTCATGTGACGGACATCAGCGTGACCCTATATAGTGGGCGGTCCCCATGCCCGCCTACCAGTTCTCCCGCCAGAGAGCCAAAGGGCATGACAGGAGAAAGGATGGAAATCCTGGAGCCCAATCCAGAACAGCCTGTAAGAACACGCTGAAAAGCTGGGGGAAGGAGGGAGGGAAAGCGTGACCTACTGCAGGAACCTCTCTCGAAGATCTACTGTTACAGTAAGTTCTTGTGTAACTGTACTATCTTTACTTTGAGAGGGTTCCTGCAGTAGGTTATAACATATAGGACTGAATCCCAAGCAGTCACCCTAAGTAAGAGCACTGAAACAAGGGAGGAGGAAGGATAACAGACCGACCAGAGCAGGTCTAAGACAGCAGGCCCTGCAGAATGGCTGGGCCAAATCCGGCCCTATGCCTAGAGGCAATGTCCAAAGAGTAATGCTTCGTGAAAGTGTGGACTGACTTCCAGGTTGCTGTGGCGCAAATCTCAGCTGCAGAAACATTTTTCAGGAAAGCTGTGGAAACAGCCATCCCCCTAGTGGAATGACCTCTGACCTCCCCTGAAGACGTTTATCATACTTCTGATAACAGAAACGTATGCAGTCAGCTAACCATTCGGACAAGCACTGCTTAGAAACTGCTGACCCCAGGGTTCTGGGGGCAAAGGAGACAAACAACTGATCTTATTTGCGGGCCTCCTTGGTCCTGTGGATGTAGTAACGCAAAATCCTATGTACATCCAATGTATGTAAAAGAGCCTCACCCTTATTCGAATGAATAGGGTAGTACACAGGCAGCTCACCAGTCTGATTCAAGGTGAACTCAGAAACCATCTTGGGAAGAAA
Source organism: Neoceratodus forsteri (assembly GCA_016271365.2). Taxonomy (NCBI): domain Eukaryota; kingdom Metazoa; phylum Chordata; order Ceratodontiformes; family Ceratodontidae; genus Neoceratodus; species Neoceratodus forsteri. The sequence goes on from CM057452.1 coordinate 830,848,166, forward strand.
CTTAGGATTTGTTTGCAAGACTGCTCAGTCTCTGTGAAAAATTAAATAAGGCTCCTTACACATCAGGGCCTGAAGCTCAGAAACTCTTCTAGCAAGCCGGCCCAGTGGTGCTGAGGTTGAGGCGCTGGACACCACACCTCACGCTGCGCCGGCGACCCGGGTTCGGGAATGGACTCGGGTCGGCAGGGAGAGGGAGGATTGAGCATCCCAACGGATGCTCTCCTCCCTCAAGGGAGGGAAACCAGGGGTGCCTAAGTGTACCCGACATCCCGAGTGAGCCGGTGGAAGCACGGGCTCTCAAGGGGTTCCTGGCAGCTCCGTTCACGGGTCGGGGAGGGGCGCTGTCAGGTGCTTGGGAGAGGCGGCATTAGCACGCCACCTCTGGACGATGTCCCGCGCCCGGCATCTCGGGCTGGATAGGGAACCATAAGAGAAATGGAAAACCCTCTGTGGGCCTAGATGACAGCCACTCTCGTCATTCAAGTCCAGGACCCACACGCAGATCCCGCTGTGCAGGTGCTCCAAGGAAGCAGAAGAGGAGGTGGTGAGTAACGAGGAGCACTCTAGGGGCAGATACCATGAGTCACGAGACTTGGGGGGCATGAGCAATGCCTGAAGGAGTGGAACACTGAGGGAGTTCGGGAGGATAAAAGTTAAAAAAAAAAAAAAATCCTTCTAGCAGAAGTTACTGCTACTAAAAAGAGCGCTTTCCAAGACAGGTGACGCATCTCACAGCTTACCGTCGGTTCAAAAGGAGGCAATGTAAGCTTTTCTAAAATAAAATTCAAATCCCAAAGCAGGGTAGGGTTGTGGATAGGGGGCTTCAAGTGGAGAATCCCTTTCAAAAAGGTTTTGGAGATCTCCAGTTGTGCCACAGTTTTCCCGTCCACCAATGTATGATAAGCAGAAATAGTAGATAGGTGGACTTTCAGTGAGGAATAGCTTAGACCAGAGTCAGAGAGGTGCAAAATGTACTCCATTACCTGGGGCACCAAGCAGGAAAGGGGGTCCCAACCTTTGGCGGCCGCCCAAATGGAAAAGTGCCTCCATTTCATAACATAGATGGACCTAGTAGGTTTTCTAGCCTCTACTAGGACTTGGGCGACCCTCTAAGAGACTCCGAAATGCAACACAATTATGTCTGAAGAAGCCAGGCATGAAGATGTAGGGTCCCGAGTCCTGGGTGCACTAGTCTGTCCTGTTCCTGCGTCAACAGATCGTGCTGAAGCGGGAGGGGTACTGGGGGTTCCACAGCAAGCTGCTGTAGGAGTGGAAATGAAATCTGCCTGGGTCAGAGGGGGGTTATCAAGAGCATCTGAGCGCCCTCTGCCTGAAGTTTCAGTAGGACACGCTGTAGAATGGGAAAGGAAGGGAAAGCGTACAAGTACCTCCCTGTCTAGCAGAGAGACAACACGTCATGCCAAATAACACCAGGGCCTTGAACGAGTGAGCAAAAACTGGGTAGTTTTGTGTTGGATGGGGAGGTGAAGAGATCCATCTCTGGCCTTCCCCAATGATGGAATAGAAGTTCAGCTATGCCCTGGTGAAGTTCCCATTCGTGAGCTTGTGTCATTGTTTGGCTGTGGCTGTCCGCTAGGACATTGTGGATGCCTGGGATGTGTATGACTGTGAGGAACAGGTCGTGCTGGACTGCCCAGTACCACACCCGCATCGCCTCCCTGCAAAGGGGGTACGACCAGGTGCCACCCTGCTTGTTGATGTACCAGACCACCGACATGTTGTCTGTCTGTACTATCAGTGTTCCCTCAGACAGGAGGATCTGAAAGGCCTGAAGGGCATAGAGAACTGCCCTTCTCTCCAGGATATTTAAATGGAGAGAGGCTTTCAGCTGGGACCATGTCCCTCGTGTCTGATGATCTCCCAGGTGGGCCCCCCAACACAGACCCGAGACGTCTGTGGTGAGGGTCCAGGAGGAAGGGGTTGCTCTGATAGGCAACCCCCTGGACAGGTTTTGAGAATCCTGCCACCATAAAAGGTCATTCTTAAGTGCACTGGACACCACGACAGGATGATCTAGATCGTCCGAACACGGATCCCATTGGACTTGTAAAGTCCACTGGGTGACTCTCATATGTAACCTGGCCAAAGGGACTGTAGAAATGGTCACTGACATCAAACCAAGAAGGTGCAAGAATGCTCTGGCAGGAATATGCCTGGAGGAGACTAAGTTTGACTTGCTCCAGCAGAGTATCCGCTCTGTCCAATGGCAAGAAGGCCCTGCTCTAGACCATGTCCAAAACCGCCCCCAATGAATTGGAAGCGTTGAAGAGACCAGGATGAGCTTAGGGTGAATTAACAGTAATCCCCAGTCAAGTAAACAGATCAGGGTGAAGGACAGGGATTCCTCTAGAACTTGCTCCGCATGGAGCCGCCAAGAACAGTGTCCAAATATAGAAACACTGCAATGCCCCAATGGCGAAGAGCCACTGCCACCTCTGCTAGGCACTTGGTGAAGACCCTGGGTGCAGGAAAGGCCAAAGGAGGGCTTTGAATTGGAACTGCTCCCTGAAAAAGAGCATGAGGAAACGCAGTGGCAGGGGAACACTGGGAGACGTGCAGGTAGGCATCACACATGCCCAGTGCACAAGAACCAATGGCCTGTCTGTAGCAAGGGCAGAAGACCCTGTACTGTCAGCATACGCAGAACCTTTGTATTCTACAAAAGGTTCGGTTGGCTGAGGAGCCAGGATGGGACGAGGAACAAATGGGAGTAAAACCCTTTCCCTCTTTGTGCCCAAGGGACTGACTCTATGGCTGGCTTTTGAAGTATAGCAGTATTTCTTCTTTGATCAGAGACGCCTGGGTCGGGAAATAGCGGGATCAACTTGGAGGAGATTCTGGAGGTCTTTCCAGAAACTCGATGGTGTGGCTTCTTAAAACTAGCTACAAGATTCATGAATCTGACGTGATGCCCTGCCATTCTTCTAGGTGAAGGGCAAACCTTACTCCCACCTGCTCCATGGTGCTGGGAGGTGGAGGAGGGGAGGTCTGAATGAGTCAAGAGGAGGAGGGACAGGAGGGAAGGGATCCCCTAGCTGTCCTCTGGGTTGTGGAGGCAGGGGGTGAAGTAACAGCTGACACCAGTGCTCTCCTTTTGTTCTGACACCTGGCGAAGGGATGTTTACCTTGCCTCTTCTGCTGGCACCGAAAGGGCCGTTTTGGTTTGAAGCCCACTTTGTACAAGGATTTGACAGATCTTAGGGCTTGTCCACTATCCTGAAGGCCCATAATAATGTCCTTGGTGTCCCCTCTGAAGAGAACTGATCCTCGAAAGGGGGTATTCTGGATGGCTGCCTATACATCAGGGGAAAGCTCAGAGCAATGCAGCCAAGTGTGACGCCGGAGGCATATGGCTGTGGCGGAGGAATGAGCCACTGCATCCACTGAGTCATAAGTGGCTCTAAGTGCATGCCTGCAAGATATTTTGGACAAACGCAGGTCTTTAGTAAGTTCCACCTTAAGGACAGAGTCCTCAACATTCTGAAAACGAACTTCCAGTTTAGCCATAGTGGCGTTCTAGGAGACCACGTGTGCTACATAGTTGAGCGAACGAAGAGCACAGGTGGAGGAGGCGTAAAGTTTTCGCCCAAACTGGTCTAGCTGCTAGATTCTTTATCAGGGGGAGGTACTCATGTGTTTTGGTTTGGCAGTACAATCGTGAGCTGCAGCTATTATGATGGAATCCGCCTTGGGTTGAGAATCTAGAAAGGAAATGACCTCCAGCATATGGTAAATCTGGTCTGCCTTTTTCGGGATGGCCAGATTAGAATGAGGCAACTGTCAAATTGTGGTAGTGAGGTCCTCATGAGGAGCAGTCCAGGGAGGAATAGGAATTGGAGATACCTCTTCTAGGGTGTTCAGCTAGACGCTTACATTTGGGATCTTGTTCTTCCACATTCCCTTCATTAGCCTGCTGGATGATGTGAAGGAGTTCTGTAAAGGTGGGGTCTTTGGGAGGCGATTTTGGTGACTCCTTGCCCTTAGCTCCTGTGGTTCCGGACTGCTCTCCGGAAGAAGAATCAGAGGAATCCTCCTCTGAGTCTAAAGACTCGTCTCTATCAGAGGTTCTAACACCTGGTAAGGTGACCTCCTAAGTGGCCCCTCCAGAAAAGTGCACCATGGTAGACTGAAAAGAACCCATGGGTGACAAGGAGCGGGGGGTAGCCATTGGTGCCGGCATCCTTTTATCCAGGTCAGAAACCAGATGGGATCTGGCTTCCTGCCACCAGGACTGAATCATAGACTGAAAGTCCTGTTGTGGTGGAGGAGGAGGAGGCAGCTGATAGTAGTTGGTGCCCATCCCTGGGTATTGAGGGGGAGGGTATCTGGATGGTTGGTAAAAGGGTGGAGTAAAGCCTTGATACCCAGGATAATAACCCTGGAAGAAAGGGGCCATTGTTGGGCCCGACAGTGGGAAACCAGACGTCGGAAAACCCAGATAACGGCGGTAGCATGACGGATGGCCCTGATCCAAAGGAGAACTTGAAGGGCCTGGAATATTATCTGGTGCTGGGAAAGTTGGCATCACAGGGTCTGGCATCGGGTTGGCTGGTGTCAGGGGTAATCGTAAGGGCCCTGACAGTGGTTCTATCGGCAGGTTGGCGAAAGGATCCGGCGGCACAGTTAGGTGCACAGTGCTCAACGGAGGCACCTCTGGCAGTGGGGCTAATGAAAGGCCCATCAGAAGTGAGAGGTTCCTTGGAGCCAGTGTCAGAAACAGTTCTGATGTCAGAGTCCCCAAGGGAGAGTATCCGAGGGAGTGACGGAGGGTATCGCCACTGGAGTGGGAGAAGGTGGAGCCACATCCAGGGGAACCTCTTCCCTCTCCATCCCAGATGGGATGTCTGGGGCTGGAGGTTCCACCGGGGGTGGAGAGAAGGCTACTGTCCAGGGGCCTGGGAGGACGGCTGGTCAGCAGAGGTCAACAGAAAGCTCACCCGGGCGTCGTGTCGCGGCGTCAGACCCCAAGCGGGTGAGCTTGTTCGAGCGGTTGCCAAAAATCCCAGTGGCTGATTTATCGGTTGAAAGGAAACGTAGGCGGATTGGAGGAATCTAACCGGCTTATCGGCAGGCGTTGTGCGGAATCTGTCTTACTGACTACCGAGTGGGCTCCGGGGAACCCAGAGTCCGACTTACCGGTAATAACCGGGTGCTCGCCGGAGGAACCGGTGGGCAGCTTATCAGTTGAAATACCAGGTTTGGGGCCAGTTTTAATGGGCCTAAAAGTGGAAAAGGTACCTGAAGAACTCATGGAAGCAGCCTGGACAATCACTAGGGAAGGTGGCAGGGAAACTGCCTTGCTCGTCATGGGGTCCGCGGTCTTGGGCCTGGTGACCTTACCGAAGGAAACCCACTCCCCGTCCTGCAAACATTGCCACTTCTTATGCTTCTCTTTATCTTTCTTGTTCTTCTTGAGCTCTGAAGGAGGAGAAGAAGCAGATTCCCCTTCTTTTCCCAAGGAGGCTATTCCGGATTTAAGAAGATGAGCTTCTAGGGCTTGCTGCCTGCGTTTGCGTATGGCCTGGTTGAAGGGTTTGCAATCAGGACAGGCCTCGGTATCGTGACCCGGGCCTAGGCAGAAGAGGCAGCACCGGTGGCCATCCCTGTGAGGGATCTGTGTGCTGCAGTTTTCGCACTTCTTCTTGGACTTCGGAGTCGGAGGTGAAGAAGACATAAAAATTAACGAAAAAAGACTAACTTCTAGAAATAAGTACAGTGCCTTCAGAAAGTATTCACCCCCCTTGGACTTTGTCACATTTTGTTGTGTTACTACCAGAATTTTTAATGCATTGAAATTATTTTTTCCCCCTTGATTCACACAACATACTCAACAATTTAAAGGGGCAAAAATATTTTTATGGTGTAACAAAAAGTTATGAAACATTAAAAACTGAAATATCTTATTTACTTAAGTATTCACCCCCCCGAGTCAATACTTTGTAGAAGCGCCTTTGGCAGCAATTACAGCTTTGAGTCTTCTTGGGTATGTCTCTGTATCAACTTAGTACATCTGGCTTTGGGATTTTTCACCATTCTTCCTTGCAGATTTGCCTGCCTTGCCGGTTGATGGGAGCCGGTGAACCGTAATCTTCAAGTCTTTCCACAGATTCTCAATGGGATTCAAGTCTCAAGCTTTGGCTGGCCACTCCAAGGACATTCACCTTCTTGTTCTGAAGCTACTCCAGTGTTGCTTTGGCTGTATGCTTGGGGTCGATGTCCTGTTGGAATGTAAATTCGCCCCAGTCCAAGGTCTATTGCAGACTGATGCAGGTTCTCCCAAGGATGTGCCTGTATTTGGCTCCATCTATTGTTCCTCTATCCAGCAAGTGCCCCAGTCCCTGCCGCTGAAAAGCATCCCCATAACATGATGCTGCCACCACCATGCTTCATGGTAGGGATGGTGTTACATGGTGATGAGCTGTGTTCGGTTTGCGCCAGGCATAGCACTTTGCATTCAGGCCAAAGAGTTCAATTTTTGTTTCATCAGACCAGAGAATCTTTTGCCACATGGTCTCAGAGTCTGCCACATGCCTTCTTACAAACTCCAGGCATGCTATTATGTGGCCTTTTCTTAGGAGTGGCTTCCGTCTAGCCACTCTCTCATAGAGGCTACATCTGTGAAGTGCTGAAGAGATTGTTGTCCTCTGAACAGGTTCTCCCATCTCAGCCATGGAACTCTAGTTCTGTCAGGGTGGTCATTGGGTTCTTGGTCACTTCCCTGACCAAGGTCCTTCTTGCCCGGTTGCTGAGTTTGGGAGGACAGCCTGCTCTAGGAAGAGCCTGGGTGGTTCTGTAATCTTTCCATTTCCTAATGATGGACTTGACTGTGCTCCTGGGAACTTTCAACACCTAGAAATGTTTTTATACCCTCCCAGATCTATGCCTCCTCACAATTCTATCACGGAGTTCTACGGACAGCTCCTTGGTCTTCATGGTAGAGTTTCTGCTCTGACATGCACTGTCAACAGTGGGACCTTATATAGACAGGTGTATTTCCTCTGAAATCATGTCAACCATTTGAACTGACCACAGGTGAACTGCATTCAAGTTTTAGAGTGATCTCACAAGGAAATTGGATGCACCTGAGCTCAATTTGGAGTGTCGTAGCAGAGGGGGGTAAATACTTATCAAATCAAGACATTTCAGGTTTTTATTTTAAATTACATGTACAAAAAATTCCAGAAGTTTCATTCCACTTTGACATTAGAGAGTAATTTGTGAAGATACGTGACAAAAAAATCCCATATAAATGTATTTTCATTTGAGTTTGCAACATCACAAAATGTGACAAAATCTAAGAGGGGTGAATACCTTCTGAAGGCACTGTAGAAATACTTACACAATATGGCGATCAACGGGAGCAATGTTCACTGCAAGGTCCTTGCGCAGGTCTACGGTGGGAAAGAACGAAGGCGGGCGAGGAGACTAGACACTGCTAGCAAAAGTTTGCCGTGCGGTCCTGATGCCAGGGGGCGCAGTCCTATATGTTATGTTATAACCTACTGCAGGAACCTCTCGAAGTAAGATCCCTTTGTTCCTTTGCTGCCTGGGCACCGGTTCTATAGCCCTCTTGCGCAGCAATATGAGCACCTCCTCCTGGAGCACCAGAATGTGGTTGGGAGGATAAGTGTAGGGAACAGGCAGAAAATCTGTAGGGTATTCTAGATCATGGCCCTGCACAATTAGCTGCAGAATCAAAGCATCAGTCGTAGGGACCCACCACTGATCCAGATGGAGACAGAAACAACCCCCGACCAACACCTCCTGGCTTGGGGGGGGGGGGTAAAGCAAGCAGTTATGCTGAAGCAGGAGTGCTTTCTAAAGCAGATGCCAGTGGCAGCAGCCCTGACTGTTGCATCAGCCATGTCATAAATTGCCCTTAGGAGATGCCTGCCAACATCTGCTGCAGCCTGGAGAAACTTAAGAAGTTCCTGCCTTTGGGGACCCTAAGGAAGGGCCTGTGCTGCAGCTCTGCCCTTCTTCCAGAGGGTCTTCTGGTACTTGACCATGTGAGACAAGTAACTGGCAATCCTGTGGCCTAAGGTGGCCGAAGCAAAGGTCCTCTTACCCCAAAGGTCAATCCTTCTAGATGCCCTGTCAGGGGAAGGGAACTAAGGTGCCTGGGCACCTTGGACCCATCATGAGCCACCTTGATGACCAACATGTCAGTTTCTGGTTGGGCAGCATAGAAAGGCTTCCCCAAAGGGGCCTGATACAGCTTGTCAGATTTCCTAGGTATGGCAGGGACCATGTTAGGCCTGTGCCAGGCCGCAGTGACAGCATCCTACAGAGCTGGTAGCAAAGGAGGGAAGACCTTGGGAGGAGACTTGTGGAATCTCAGAGAAATCCACCAGGTTCCAAATGGTGATGGCCTCCTCTTCAGTATGGAACCCCATAGTAGCCTGAAGTTGCTTCATAATGGAGAAAAGGAGGGTTCTTCGGGGGATCTTTCAGTATGTTTTGTAGAGTCCTCACTCCCTGATGAGACAGTGGATCTGTCTGAGGAAATCACCCCTAACATCCTGCTCTTCCTCCTCAGCAGGGAAAGGAGATCTGGGTGGTACTCCTCCTCGATGTCAACATAGTCCGAGGTAGGGGTTGATGGCAAAGATGCCAACAACACCCGAGAGAGGGCACTGAGCACTGGGGCTGAACCGGCATAGACACAGAGGCAGCACCCCCTGGTGACAGTGATGAAGGCGTAGGCCTGGGAATGAGGTGCTGGATTGGCACCACCGTAATAGAGGAAAGCACCGTGTTTAGGTCGATGGTAGGAAGAGGCATCACAGGTGTCAACGGCAACGATGGAGGTGGAAGAGGCCCTGGTGTTACTGAAGCACTGCCTGCTAAAACAGAGTCAGTGGGGCCTGGTGCCAGTGGACCTTGCAGTTGCAGAGGCCACAGTGGTGGGGCTGGCAGATGATGACCTGGGCAAGCCCGAGGTTGACAGCCTTTCACCAGCCGTAAATACGCTGGTGGTACTCGCTGCCAGGAATGGCCTGGAGGAAGCTGAAGACTGGGCTGCATGAGAGGTCCACACCTAAGCAGTCATAAGCACTATCCCAGAGGAAGAGGCAGTAGCAATTGGGGACTGGGAGCACCTCGGGGGGGGGGGAGATGGTCTTTGTTACATTCCCTGTGTCGGTAAGTCTCTTTCCCCGAAGGTTCTTGCCCCATCCTAGCACCTAGCAGTATCGGTGGCTCAGCAGGTAGCAGACTCACCTCTGAGGCTGGGAGATCAGAAGGCTGTGGGTTCTAGCCCCACACCAGGCACTTGGGTTAATATCCCAATACTGACAATGCAGTGCAGCATGGGGGGGGGGGGTGCTTCACTTCTGAGGTGCCGTCTTTCGGATGAGACGTTAAACCGAGGTCCCATCTGCCTGTTCTGGTGGTAATTCAGGTGGATGTTAAAGATCCCATGGCACTTCTCGAAAAGAGTAGGGGAATTTCCCAGGTGCACTGGCCAAATTTCCCCCCATTCACTAAAATACCACCAACAGCTTAATCTGGTTCAAAGTCAGTTGGCATTCATCTGTATCCCCCCCCCCCGCCCCCCGGGTCGTGCCTGACAATAGGCAGAATCTGTTTAGTGCACTTACCCGGGTCAATAAAATAAAAAAATAAATAAAATAAAATAAATCCTGGCTAGCTGTTGCTCCAGGAGAAAGGACTGCAGGGCTTTCTCCGGCGCCACCTTGTGGCTACGTTGAATTACAGGAACAGCATATAGGCAAGGCATCGTGGCTCGGCCAGATGCAACACATGCAGAGGTCGTGCTCATCTTTGGAGTAATGTAACTTTTTCCAAAGCAGCAGTGACAGAAAAGGTTGAAGAAATCTTTTGTTCTCGACATAAAAAAATAAAAGGAATCACTTTAAAATAAAGTGATTCGACACTCAAAAGAAAAAAAAGGTAACTAGCAAATTGGAGATCGACTGAATGACGGACCTTCCACGAAGTCTGTGCGAGTATGGTAGACAGTGGGAAAGAACTGAGGAGGAAGCGAGGCTGCCCACGCATATACAGTGGCGTCCCCCAGGATGAAACCCACTTTTAAAGCACTCTGCAGTACGCTGCAGCAGACCTACTGAATAAGGCAATTAGTCCCTTTTGTTATGCAGGAAACTCTAGCATTCACTTCATCCTGGCAGTGTCACATTTTCCTGAATGATAAAACAAGACCTATTGCCATTGAAATTACATTACTTTATTCAGTAGGTCTGCTGCAGCATTAAGAAGAGTGCTGCAAAACGCTGCAGAATTAGGTTTCATCCTGGGGGATGCCACTGTGTGTATGCAGCAACGCTGGTATATGACATTGGCGTGAGAAGCCCCTACTAGATTGCTAGAAAAGTATCTGTGTGGTCCTAGAGCCTGACGGGTATACATTCCATAGATGTGAGCTGATGAAAGAGATACTTCCAAAGAAGTTCTAGAGTATTATACAATTTAATACAACAATTACACAATGGTTATTAGGCATGTTAGAAAAACAATGTAAGAATTCATAAAAGCACGAAAGCAGACAAACCATACTAGGACAAGTCTCGGCAAGAAAATAATGAATTCAGTTTATGAGTACAAATTCAGCAATAACAGGTGCACTGACTGTGCTCTAGTACATGGGTCTTTAGCCCTCTCTTTTAAGCCCACAAAAGAAGAATAGTTCTGTAATACAGTTGGGAGAGTGTTCCAGAAGGATACAGTTGAGGTGGTAAAGGATCTTTTGCTGAGCTTGACTTAAACCTAGGCAACTCTAGTAGAGTGCAGTTGGAGGATCATAATACCCTCCTAAGGGGTTTAGAAACAAGGACACCTAGAAGGCCTGGGGGTTGTAGACATTGATCAGTTATGAGGACAACGAAAAGCATTGTCCAGGCAGTTTCACATATCAAAAAGTTCTAATCACATGCCCAGCAATTAAGGCAGAATAATGAAAATCAACTGAGTGGCAAATCAGGCAACTCTATAAAAGTCGAAGCACCAGGGTATTGTTCCAGCGTTCTCTGCAGTGGTTCTGGAATTGTGTTTTTGCAGCATACATGGGTTTTTGTTTCCCCTTCAATAAAAAGTGCACCCTTCTTCTTTACTTATTTTACCTCCCATCACAGATGCTATGGAAGAAGCACCGATCCTTGGCCACCACAAAGTGGTCTGGTATCAACTGATCCTATATCCCTTCACAAAAGCAGAAATTGGCAACTTCATAAAATCACTAACTTCCAGATACCCATAAGGTAATTCCTGAGGTAAGGACACTAAAACTGGGCCACAGAGATAACACAGCAGCATTACATCATCATTGGCCTTATTGTAATTCCTAAAATGAAATGTATTTATTGTATTTAGTTATAGGTTTTGGACAGGAAAGCACCAAATTATAATATATTAATTATTTATCTGTGGACATCTCTATTCAAGCAGTCCTCATGTAGCAAATGTAGTTTTCCTGGTTAAGAATGGGAGCTAGGTGCGTGAGAGAGAGTGTGCGTGTGTAAGCAGGTTAGGAAACATTTTTTTGTAATGTAGATCTAGATTATTGTTTGTGTTATGTTTATTATGTGTTCGAGATTGGCTCTTGTGGGCCCTCCTACTTCTCCAAGTAACTCTGCCTGCTGTGCCCACTAAAGAGACCAAGACTCCCAAATGCAGTGCATAAGCACTGCAGGATGCTCAAAATCCTTAGGGGTCGAGGCAAGGGCACAGGTAGTGGTCAGGAGCTTTGGAAATCACTGCACGAGGTAAGGGCAGGAGGTCTCCTAAATGGACCTTTTCCAACAGATGGGTGTTCCATGTCTTGTACCTGTAGGGAGGGAGCCTTCTTGGAAAAGAAGGCAGTAGTCAATGGACTCTTTGTAATGCCAGATCCCTAAGGATTCCTGATTCCTTACCTGATCTGGAGTGAGCTACAGAACCCTGGCTTGGAGACAACTGCAGCCCAGTGCTGGAGTCTGTTATCTGGGATCATGCAAGGGTCTAAGTGATGGGGTACTGGGGGATATGGTGTTCCACTTTTTTAAAATCACACCATATATTTTATATGTGCCTTTATGTTTATCTCAAACATAGTATTTTGAAACACTTCCACCACTGCCAGGATGGATTTTCAGTGGTGCACCACCCAAGGCTGAAGCTCGGTTTGAGGAGGCCATCTGTTTTAGATTAGAGCTGGGATTCACCACGTTCCCAATAGTGAAGGCCAGCTCATTCAAATATGTGGCCATTTTGGATAAAGGAGGTTCGAGGTGCTATTCTCCTCATCTACCGTGTTCTGAAGGGAGAGTGTGTGAATTTTTGCAGGAGTCTGAACTTCCTCATTGATCTAGCCTTGGAGTCCCTCAGACTGTTAGTGCTGGGGGGACTTTAATGCATGTGTTAACGAAGATTTGCAGTTTGCAACTCGATTCCTTCAGATGACTGCTCTGGACCACAAACAGGTTGTTTTTTCTGCTACCTATGAGCAGGGACACATGTTGGACCTGGTCTTTGCTTCAAGATGTGTCATAATTGATGTCAATGTTGATCCAATAGCTTGGTCAGATCATTATGCAATGAAGTTTCAGTTTGACATCCCCTGGGTAATTTCCTCCCCTACGGAAATGATTCAGTACCCTCCAAAACGGAATATGATTCCAGAGAGGTTCCTGGAAGTACCGGGCATCTTCAGCATGTTGGCCACCTGTGCTGGTTGTACTAATGCTGCTGCAGTGGGCTATAATGCAGCTCTCTCATCAATGGTGGACTCCCTCATACTTCTCTGTGTATGGCCCTGAGCTGAGATGGCTGAAACCATTCAGTGAAGACTGGAGAATTCCAGGTTGAGGATATACTATGTAAGACAGATCATCTCAGAGAATCCACTACAGGGTGTATCAAAGGGCACTCTCCCAGGTGAAGACAGAGTTCCTGTCACAATAAAGTGTGTCTAATACATTTTCTACACAGACTCTGAACCATGAACTGTTCAGGTCACTCCCAAAGAGCACCAGCTGTCAGGTTTCCATTATTGGTACCATGACACTGATAATTACAGTTGTGGCAATGCATATCCACACAAGTTCATTCACAACTGGATAAGCTGTTGTCCAACAAAATATAGCTTAAAACATGGTTGAAAAATTTAGTAACCAATCAGGCCAGGATGCACTCAAAATTAGGTAACTAAATGTGACATGAGGATAGCATCAAAAATTAGCAACAAGGAACTTTAATACCAAGTTTAACAACAGCTGGACAATGCTCTCAAGATAGGCAAAAATGGCATTCACAATTTAAGAGCCAAACTTAAGTCAGAGCACATACATAATTAAGTGACCAATATCAAGGTGTGGATATCTTCAAGAATTACCAGCAAGAGCCATATGTTAACAAGCATGATTGTAACTGGATTAGTAGTTTTAAGGTACAGTCCAGAGCAGAGCTGAAAACATTAAGTCGATCACAAGCTAGAACACATGTTTAGAGTATGATTACTAGTTGCCTGCTTTTTCTGTGTATTGCACTTGTTGTTTTCGTGCAGTTCTACTCTTTTGTGTGGCAATTTGAATGCACACGGGAAGGTGGCAAAAATATATAAAAGACATGCATACCCCCAAAAATGAAAAGCATCACGGGATGTGTATGTAATTCCCCACAAATGAATTTAGATTGGTTCTGTTTTAAGCAAGAATGCATGATGCCAAATGGCCTCTTGCACACACTGCAGAGGTTGAGAACAGAAGACACGGACACATGCGTCATCCTTCTCAGGTCTCACTGTGCCTCACCTGTATCTCAACCCAGGAAAAATGAACCAGCCCTCATTTTTTTCTGGGTTGTCCTGAGAAGGATGAAATACATGTCTGTGTGTGTGTGTGTGTGTGTGTGTGTGTGTGTGTGTGTGAGTGAGAGGCCATTCGGCACCATACATTTCTGCAGAACCCGTCTAAATTCTTTCACGGTGATTTTCTTACACATCCCCATGATGCTTTGAATTTTCAGAGTCTGTTTGACTTTGTATTTCTTTGAGATCAGGCTTTGTTGCCAGTACTATTTCTAGGTAACTCCTGCCTCTGTGCTTTTGTGCCGAGGTTCTTTGTCATTTTAGATAAACAAAGATGATTATAAAACATGGTGATAAACAGAAGTCTCACCTGAGCATGGGCCTAGGTGGTGGAGGGGGTTCATCAGGGTCCTGGCACCTCTTAGCTTTTCTCGTTACCTGTTTGTAGATATTGCGTGCTGTAACTCCCACCCACAGCAATGTGGCAAGACTAGAGTAATGGAGCATTATACCGACCTAGAATCAGACATAAAACATAACTGTGTGGTTCTGCCATTAATACCGATATTTGATTACAGAAAAAAATATGGCTCTTGCTTTGTATAATCTGACTGAGGACAAACAGAAATAAATGTACAGAAAATTAATCAAAGTCATTATCATCAGAATACATGAAAGATGCCATTTACCTGAAACTGGCAATGACTGAACACGCAGATGATATAAAATGTGCCTAGAAGAATGTGAGCCATTCTGTATAAATACAAGTTTTCCCCTCCTCCAGTCTGGCTATTCCTCGGCCATGGCCACCGCCCAGCTTATCACTTACCCTGGACCCCAAAGAAACCCTCTTACCTGCCCTGTGGGGAGACCTTCCCACAGTAGGGTCCACGTGTGGGGAGGGACAGAAAGAACAGTTATGTAAGAATTTACTGTAACGGCAGTCATCAGGTCACATTTACAGAACTTTACTGTCAGTGAAGCAGGATCCTCATGGAAGATTTTCAGCAGTGCCACTGGGGCAGCCCACACTGTCACCTGCTGATGTCACCGACCTTATGAAGGCGTGAGTGGCCCTGATCCCTACTCAGTTCTTTCCCCAAAGGGAGCAAACCCATGTCATGGGGGACCTGCCCAGGCCAGAATAAAAGGCTGGATACACCAGTTAGCCAGTTCTGAAAAGAGAGCCCCATAAAAGAGGGATGGTGGAAAGTAAGGCAGATCTGACGAGTGGGATCCCCTTGAAGATCTACTGTTATGGTAAGTTCTTACATAACTGTTCTATCTTCACCTGAGGTATCTCAGTCAACAGGTCACTCATATGGAATGAGTCCCAGGCAGTTACAGAAACAACAGAACAGTCTGGGAGGAAGGTCAGTCACAGCTTAGGACAAGAGGCCCTGCAGGACAGCCCCGCCAAAACCTGCATGGGCTCTAGAAGCAATGTGCAGTACTTGGTGAAAGTATGGACATTACAATCAGGAGGCAACAGAGCAAATGTCAGTGGCTGAGGCCCCTATAAAACAGGCCACTGAGGTAGCCATGCCCCTTGTTAAATGGGCTTTCACCACCCCAGCAACTCTTTGCCATGCTTGTTGTAGCAGAACACAATATAACGTGCCAAACATTTGGACAAACATTGTTTAGAAACCAGGATGCCCTCCCTACCAGGGGCAAAAGAAATGAACAGCTGCTTCGACTTTCTGTATTCCTAAGTTCAGAGCAGATAATACTTCAAAATTCTGCACACGTCTAATGTATGGAGCAGTGCTTCCCCTGGACTGGCACACTGCGGAAAATAAACTGGTAGGTGGATAGATTGGTCCAGGGTAAACACAGACACCACCTTAGGGAGAAACCTAGGATTCATGTGCATAGACACCTTGTTTTGGTGAAAAATCAAATAAGCCTCCTCACACTGGAGAGCCTGAAGCTCAGAAATCCTTCGCGTCAGGATTAACAGCAATCAAAAATAATGCTTTCCAAGACAGAAAGCATAGCTGGCAAGTTGCAGCATGCTAAAACAGAGAGAGTCAACTTCTTCAAAACAAAATTCAAATCCTAAGCTGAGACTGGGGAACAGACTGGAGGTTTAAAATGCAGGATGCCCCTGAGAAACGTGATGGATAAATCCAACTGAGCCATGGTGCGGCTGCCCACAGGATCATGAAAGTCAGAGATAGCTAAAAGGTGCACCTTGAGGGAGGAGAACTGGTGACCAGAGTCTGACAGAGATATAAGATAGTCCAGAATCTGGCTCACCTGACAAGTGAAAGGGTCAAGATGATGCTTGACAGCCCAGATGGCAAACCTCTTCCACTTCATGGCATATGTGGGTATAGTAGAGGGTTTCCAAGCCGCCACGAGGATGCCCACCACACTCTGGGACACCCCAAAACCGGGTGATGGCTATGTCCTCAGGAGCCAGGCATGCAGCCAAAGGAACCCGAGACTGGAATGGACCAGGGACCCCTGAGCCTGCATCTGCAGATCCCCGCAGGGGGCCGGAGGTTCCTCCACTAACTGCTGCAGTAATGGAAACCATATCTGCTGTAGCCAGAATGGTGCTATCAAGATCATGCTGGACCCCTCCATCTGCAGTTTGATTAGCACTCTTGGAATCAGAGAAATGGAAGAAAGGCAAAAAGGAACCTCACGCTCCAGGAGAGAGACAACACGTCTCACCAGAAAACTCCAAGCCCTGAATCTAGTGAGCAAAAAACTGGGCAGTTTTGAGTTGCGCGGGGAAGCAAAAAGGCCCAACTCTGGACGATCCCATCTGGCGAACAGATCTTCTGCGATGAATGAGAGAAGTTCCCACTCGTGCATGCTGGACTGTGTCCTGCTGAGGCTATCGGCCAGGGTTTTAACATGCCGGGTACGTGGATCCGTTGAGAGGAACAGACTGTAGTCTGTTGTCCAGTACCATACTCCCATGGCCTCCCTGCACAGAGGGTACAAATGCATCCCCCCTTGCTTGTTGATATAATAGATAAACACTGAGACTGTCTGACTGGATCAACAGCTGACCTGGGAGGAGGTGGTTATGAAAGGCCTGCATGGCGTACAGGACCGCCAACATCTCCAGGACGTTGATATGCAGGGAGGTTTCTATCTGAGACCAATACCCCTGCAGTCTGAAAGGGACCCAGATGTGCTCCCCAGCCCGAACCAGAGGCGTCCATGGTGAGGATCTGCTGGAGAGAGGAAAGCTGGATTGGGATCCTTTTTGAGAGGTTCTGTGGGTCCACCCACCACTGGAGCACCTTGCAGACTGGAGAGGAGACAATTATAACCTGATCTAATTCATCCGTGTGTTGGTCCCATTGGACTGAGAGTCCACTGGAGAACTCACATGTGCAGCCTGGCCAAGGGAACCGTGGGAATGACCGTGGCTATCAGACCCAATAACCTCAGGCATACCCTCGCAGGGATATACCGGCTCTGGGAGTCTTCCTGAGCCTTGGCAATCAGGCACTCCGTCCTGTTTTGAGGCAGGAAGGCCTTGCTATGCGCTGCATCCTGAACTGCCCTTATATACTGCAGCCACTGGGATGGGATCAGGACAGACTTGGACAGGTTGACAGTGACGCCCAGGGAGAGAAACAGCAGAGGGTTCTTTCAAGAGTCTAAAGGAGCCTTTAGGAGCCAATCGTCCAGGTAGGGGAAAATATATAGTCCCTCCCTTCTGAGAGCTGCAGAAACTGTTCCTAAATACTCTGTAAAGACCCGTGGCACAGAGGATAAGCCAAAGGGCAATGCTTTGAATTTATAGTGATCGCCGTGAAAAAGAAACTTCTGTGTGGCGGAAACATTGAGATAGGCAGGTCAGCATCCTGCATGTCCAGGGAGCACAGCCAGTCAACCAGATAGAGTAGGGGCATCAGGCTTGGCCAGGTGACCATGTGGAATTTTATGTACTGGACATACAAGTTGAGGGCCTCGAGATCTATAATGGGCCTCAGATCTCTGGTTCTTTTGGGGAACAGGAAGAACCTGGAATAAAAGCCACCATTCCTTTGTCACCTGGGCACTGGCTTAATGGCCCTTTTGCAAAGGAGGGTCTGTACCTCTTCCCGGAGGATGGACAGGTGGGCCAGTGTATAGGTATAGGGTAGTGGAGGAGTTTCTGGGGGCATCTCTATGAGTTCCAGAGTGTAACCCCTCTCTATAATCTGAAGAATTCAGGCATCTGAAGTGAAGGTTCTCCACTGGTTGAGATGGAGGGAGAACCGACCTGAGACCACCACTTCTTGGTCAGGGACTGGAAGGGGGGGGATCCTAGCAAGGAGTCAAGCGGAGGCGGATCCAGCCACTGGAGCTGATCCATCACCCCTAGGGCGCTTTGCTGCAGCAATGCAGAGGAGGCCTTTCTCTTGCCCTGAAGAAGGGAGACTGCTCCGGACTTGAGGGACACCTTGCAAAAGGGTTGGCACTGTCTGCTCCTAGGCTGCATTTGATGGAGAGTATGGACAGACTCAGTAACACTGCCAGATGCCTGTAGGTCATTGATGTCCTGAACATCTGGACTAAACAGCTTGAAACCATTGAAAGGGGGCATTAAGCACCTTTTGCTGCACATCTGCTGCAAATCCTGAGACCCTCAGCCAGGAGTGCCTATGAAGACAAATGCCTGTGGCAGCAGCCCTGGCACCAGTATCCGAGATATAATACAAGACCCTGCAGAGATGCTTGCTGATATCCTCTGCACTCTGCAAGCATTTAAGAATCTCCTGTTTCTGGGAACAGTCAAGGAGGGCCTGGGCAACCACCTTGCCTTTCTTCCAGATGGCATTCTAGTATTTGACCATATGAGAGGTAATTAGCAATACTCAGCCCCGAGGTGGCACACCCTCTTACCCCAAAGGTCAATCTGCTGGGATTCCCTGTCAGGGGGAAGGGAACTGAGGTGCTTGGGCACCTTAGATCTGCCGTGAGCTGCACTGATGACCACTGAATTGGTATCTGGCTGGGCAGCACAGTAAGGAAGGCCCTGGGGGATATGACATAACTTGTCTGCCTTGTGGGGTATGGCCAGGACCATGTCAGATCTGTGCCAGGTGGCAGAAGTGGCATTCCTCCATGCTGAGAGGATAGAAGGAATGACCTCGGGAGATTCTGGGATTTCCAGGAAGTCCACCAACTCCTGTCTGGTGGCATCCTCTTTCTCAGTATGGAAACCCAAGGCATGAGAACAGCTGCTTCATAACCTTAAAAAAAGTGGGGGCTTCTAAAGGAGACCTGGGAGTATGCTTGACAGAGTCCTCACTCACTGAAGAGGCTGTGGACCTGTCAGAGGAAAGAGGACCCCCTCCTCTTCCTCAGGCAGGATGAGGTCACAGTGGTACTCCTCCTTGACGTCAACTAGCTCCCAACTCTAGGTCTGACAAATGAGGGACCAGCAACGGCCCACGGGGAACCACCGAAGGAGGCCGAAGTGGCGCTGATGACAGGGTCTTCGACGGCATAGGGGATCCAGGCCTATAAGTGCACAGTTAGCAGACCAAAACTACAGTAAACTCTGCCAGGATATCACGGAGGTTGACAACAGTTGACTGCTGCATCGACAGAGGAGGGGTCATCAACAAATGGCATGATGACCAGTCCGCCGGGGTCTAGGAGCCCGAGGAGCCCAATGGGCATAGGCCTGGAGAAGCATTAGGCCTCAAAGGAAGGGGTGTCACTGATGAACCAGGCATCGATGAACTGGGGGCCGATGATCTGAGAGTTGACAACTGGCCGCCCTGTATGGCAGGCAGCAGTGCTGTCATTATGGGTCTGGTAGTAACAGAGACTTAGACAGCTATAGGCGTCCCCGTAGCGTAGAGTACCCCCAAAAGAAGAAGAAAAAGCCGTCTGGGAGCAGGAAAGCCGCCGGTGGAGTGATCCTGATCTCAGTCATTCTTGAGATCCCCCCCCTCCCCCGAGAACTTATCTCGGCCTTTCGTGGCCTGGGAGCTTGATGAACCCGCCAACGACTGGGAAGGAAGGACCTCAAGGACCCCTGCCCAGAACTGGCTACCTGTTGCTCCATCAAGAATTTTTTGAGAGCCTTTTTTCATCGCCTGAGGGTGGTTTCATTAAATTTGTGACAGAGCTACAGTCCAAGACATTGTGGTTCGGCCCAAGACAGCAGACACAGAGAATATGGTCATCTAAAGTCAGAAGAGGCAATCTTCTTTCCTCAGTGGCTGCGATGGAAGAGAGAAGTGGAAGGATTAACTCTCAACATAAAGAAGGTAAAGGACTCTCTTACAAAAAAGAGATTCTAAAAAACTAGGTAAAATTGAAGTCATAGGCAAAAATGGTGCAAAACTATGTCGGAACTTCCACGGAGACCCATGCAAACAGAGTCAAGGGTGGGAAAGAATTGAGGAGAGGGTGGGACCGCTCAAGCCTTTATAAGGACGGTGACAGCAGGTGACATTGGCATGGGTGGCCCTAGTGGTACTGCTAAAAATCTTCCATGTGGATCCTGCTTCACCGACGAAGTTCCATACGTATGACCTGATGACAGATACCCCCGATGAAGATCCCCAGTACAGTAAAGTATAAATTCAGTGGCAGCAGAGCTCCTTGTGTTGAGCAAGCTGTGTGGGTTCAGAGTGTATCAACATCATCCTGTCACACTCAGAGAATTTTTCTCTCCCTGTGTTGTCCCTCGCTGAGATGCTGGGCAGTAAATGAGCAGCCAAGCATGCAACAGGCATGCGTGCTGCAAGGTCCCTGCATTTCCCATACCATTCCACTGCTGTCCCTGACTGGCTTCCATTTCCTGTGCACTCCCAAGTGGCACTCAAGCAGCGGGGAATGGTCTGTAAAACACTCTAAAGAGGATGAGGAAAAGGTCCTCTGGGATGCTTAAACCTCATCTCCTGTGTTGGCCCAATGACCTAGGCCCATTCCCGAACCCAGGTCACCAATCCCAAGCCTTGGTTATGTAGGTGCAGTAGGATGAAGCAAGACTATGTTGCCCAGTAAGTCTGCCTCCCTGTTATCCGAACAGCAGTACCCTGAAATGCCATTTCCTGAGTCTATCAGTAGTCCAGATAAGGTGCATACAGAGGCTATGCATCATAAAATTGTTTTCTTAGCATATCAAATGCACAATGTATCCAGCAGTGGTGGACTCCTGAGCCATCGATGGCAGTCTCACTAGCCATATTACACAGATAAAGTGTTTTAATAGTGTGCAATAGATGGCCAGTCTATTATCAGAAAGAACTGGAAGGGGGACAGGATCAGTTGTGTTCCAGGACAGTAGCTGCTGC
This sequence comes from Neoceratodus forsteri, assembly GCA_016271365.2. NCBI lineage: Eukaryota > Metazoa > Chordata > Ceratodontiformes > Ceratodontidae > Neoceratodus > Neoceratodus forsteri. Next base: position 830,869,223 of record CM057452.1, read on the forward strand.
TGTTGTTTTCACAGGGTTCTTGTGGATTTTACTTGGTAGGTTAGTTCTTTTCTTTCTTACTTCTAAGGGGCTAGCAGGGTATTGTTTTTGGTGCTGCTGGATGTTTGTAAACTGATTTGGTGGCTGTAAGTGGGGCTCATTTTGTGGGTGTTTCACTGTGTAACAGACTGCGCTGGTAGAGGCCTATTTCTTCTGATTTAAAACCTATTTGGTGGGATTTGCTTGGAGATGGTTATTTGAATTGGAGACCTATATCTGTTAATTTCAAGCCTATTTTGATGTGTTGTTAGTGAAGCTGATTAAATTGGAGTCCTGTTTCCTTTGGCAGCAAACATATTTTGGGGGCTTTGACTTGAATTTTGATTCCTTGTGCTGACTCCATTAGCTGTAAAGGTTACTGCATAGTGGGGGAGGGGTGTTAATGGTCTGGCCAGGTCTCACTCAGCCAATTGATTGGAGGCAGAGCTGAATCAGATTGAGGTGTTAGCTGCTTTGTCTTCTCAGAAACAACTGGAAGGGGACAGGATCAATTGTGTTCCAGAACAGTAGCTGCTGCTGCTGTTTTCACAGGGTTCTTGTGGATTTTACTTGGTAGGTTAGTTCTTTCTTTCTTACTTCTAAGGGCTAGCAGGGTATTGTTTTGGTGCTGCTGGATGTTTGTAAACTGATTTGGTGGCTGTAAGTGGGGCTCATTTGTGGGTGTTTCACTGTGTAACAGACTGCGCTGGTAGAGGCCATTTCTTCTGATTTAAAACCTATTTGGTGGGATTTGCTTGGGCCTGGTTCTTTGGCTGCTGGGCTTGAGGGAGACACAGGGCTGATACACTCTCTCGAGTCAGGTATCTGCCCATGACCCACCCTCCCCCACCCTCCCCAGAAGTCTGCAAATTTATAGGGGAACACCTGCCCTGCAATTGAGGAAAAAGGCTGCAGGTGCAGCTCATGTAGTTCTAGCCACTCGGGGGATTTAAAGGCTGGGAGAGAGGAGCTTTGGGAGTTGTTCATTTCCTTATAAGTTTAATGTTGTACTGCACCTAGTAACAGGGTTAATGGTGTACAGTGGGACTGTCTGTAAGATTAGTGGGTGACCTGATGAGGCAGTAGGGGTATCTTGTACTAGGGGGAACCTGGTGGCTCACCCAAGGAAACCTATTTGGAGGGATGGAACCACACATCTGGGCCGGCATCTTTGGGAGGGTGGTGAGGTGCACAGGGTGTGAGCAGCCATGATACCGGACTGGGCCTGGAAGTTCGTGGATGCCAGTGTGCCACCAGCTAGCAAAGCTTAGGGAGGAGGCTATGGGATCAGGAGAAAGCTGGGGAAGGGGTGGTATGGTTGGGAAGGGGCTGGGAATCTCCCACAGGGTTGCAGCAAGCACTGGGGGTGGGGGCATAGGGAAAGGAGTGCAGGAGAATACTCAGGGGTCACATAGGGAACCTGGCAGAGGGGGTCCAAAAGGACACTACCAAGGAAGCAGGCAGGAAACTGGGGGCCCTCACAAAGGGGGGACGGAGGGACAGCATTCTCAGGGAAGTAGGCAGATGGCCAGGGCTGGACAGAAGGAAGCAAGGCGGGGAGGTGGATCAGACCTTACACTCAGTAACCGCTTCAATTCTCTTCTTCTGCTCAAGGATGAGGGGGGTGATGTAGCCATGACAGGGGTAGTTAGAGATGGAAAGGGAGTGGAGGCAGGAGCCAGATAGCAGGAAGAACAGGGGGACCTGGAATGCAGGAGAATGGGGAGCAGTGAATCAGAGCAGGAGGGCAGGGGAAGAGGGAGGAAAGCGCATGAGAAGGACCAGTTGGGAGGAAAGGTAAAGGAGAAGGACCAGAAGTACAAGGAGGATTCAGTAAAGTATGCTAAGGGTTTAGGCCAGGGGCGCACGACTACCAAGGAGGAACTAAATGGAGACAGGGAGGATGAGCCAGGCTAGTTTAGCAGATGGGGGAGAAGGACCAGTTCCGAGCAGTGAGGGGGGAATTAGCAAGGTACAGAAGGATACTCAGGAGGAGGAGAGGCATAGGATTGGAGGGGAGGGGGTGGCCATGGTAAATAAGGAGGGGGTGGCATGTGGCACCCAGAAAGGGGGAGGAACACGGAGCCAGCTGGGTGGAGGGGCCTGTAGAAAGGATGAGGGACATGGAAGGGGGGGAATGGAGGAAAAGGAGTGGTCAGAGTGCTCCTGCTGGGGATTCTATGATCAGGGGTATCAAATGGGATAGGAGGAGAAGCCTGGCCAGTTAGAACAAGATGCTTCCCTGGACTAACGGTTCACAGGGCTAAGCACGAGGTATATCAGCTGGCAAAGGATTGTGGGGTTCCCAGACATACTGGTCCACCTGGGTACAAATGACATTGAGGGAATAGCGAGCTAGAGATACAGGCAAGATTCAGGGAGCTCGCCAGGGTCTGTCATAGACATAGGATGCACAGTTTCCTTCTCAGAAATCCTGCCAGTGCTAAGGCTATGGGGAAACACAAAAAGAAAAATTAGGAGATAAACCAGTGGCTCAGGAGTGGTGTGAGGCCAGAGAGTATGGGTTGATGGGGGATTGGGGAGACCTGGGAGGATAAGTAGCTGTATGCTAGAGATAGACTACATCTCAATTTGGAGGGAGGAATCCTAAGTTGAAAATAGAGGGTTCATTGGTGAAAAGTGGGGTTTAAACTTGTGAAGAGGTGGGATGGGAGAAAAGGCTGTCAAAGGGTGCCGATAAAGGAGGGACTTGTCTCCACCCCCTGGGGACCAGGAGGATTGCAAGAAAAGGCCAACTGGCAAAGTGCAGACCAGGGGAAAACAGAATCCCCATGGGAACATGAGCAGGGGAAATGGAACTATAGGGAAAGGGTGGAAGGTAGTCCTGCTAAATGCCAGGAGCTTGGGAAATAAAATGCCTTTTCTCCAGGCGATGCTAACTGAGGGAGCAGTGGATGTGGCAGCGGTCACTGAGACTTGGGCCACTGCAAGACATGGCTGGGACCTGAACCTGGAGGGATACACTATGTTCAGGAAGGACAGGGGAGAGGGAAGGGGAGGAGGGGTAGCAATGATAGTCAAAAACTGCATTGGCATAGGGGGAGTAGAGGAGGCGGAGGGAACCGTGAGGCGACGGGTCACCTTGATAACAAGGGTGGGCAAGAGAGTAAAAAATAGGAGTGATATAGACCCCTGCCCTGGCGGAGGAACTGGAGGACAGTCTGGTGGCAGATGTTAGGAGAAACTGCAGACTGGGCAGAGGAACGGTGGTGGTGTTGGGGACTTAAACATGCCAGGAACAGACTGAGACTATGACATCCTCTGTGACCAGGAACAGAGGTTGTTGGATGTCTTTCAAGGCAACGTTCCCTAACTCAGCAGGTGAGGAACGACTAGGGAGGCACGGGTACTGGATGGGGTCCCGGCAGACAGTGACCAGATTGGGGGCCTGGAGGTAAGTGAACCCATTGGCGGGGAGTGACCATGCCACGGTCTGGTTCTGCCTGGACCTAGAGGGTAGAAGGCTGCACAAAGACGGAAGTAACCGACTTCAGGGGCGGATTTTAAGGAAATGGGAAGGATCCTTAAGGAGCATTTGGATGGGATTGGGTCAGACATGGACGCTGATAGTAGGTGGGAAATCATCAGGAGAGGGGTGCAGGATGCTACCAGCACCTGTGCAAGAGTAAGAGACAGCCGCGGGGAGGGGCCCAAAAATCTGTTGGTGGACCAGGGAGGTCCAGGAGGTGGTGCGGGGAAAGAAAGCAGCCTATAAGCACTCAAGTGCTCAAGAGTGAAAGGATCGAGGGGAGTACGAGCTGATGGCTAGAAGGGCCACTAGAGTGGTGGAGGCGGCTAAGGCAAGGAAGGAGCAGAACCTGGCCAGTGAAATTAGGAGAGGAACAAGGGTTCTTTAGATACATTGGGGAAAACGAAGGGTGAAGGGCAGATTAGCAGGATTAAATCAGGGGAGATGGGCACAAGACCGGGGAGCAGGCTGAGGTACTAAATGAGTACTTCACCTCAGTTTTACCAGGAAAATGGGGTGTTGCATCATACATGGGAGGAGACAGAGATACTGAGGAGGGGGACCCACCGATCGGCAGGTCTGGGGAGAGGGGAGGCATCACTGGCAGGTGGGGAGGCCTAAGCAGGGAGAAGGGGTACCGAAGTGGAAATCACAGCAGAGAGTGAGGGAAGCCCTCAGCTCCCCTTAAGATGGAGAAAGCACCGGGCCGGATAAATTACATCCCAGAGTATTGAAGGAACTTGCAGATGTCCTGGCAAAACCCTGAAGAGCTTTTCACCATCTCTCTGAGGACAGGTGGGTGCCCCAAGACTGGAAGGTGGCACATATAGTGCCTATCCACAAGGGGATCAAGGGAGGTGGTAGGGAACTACAGGCCTGTCAGCCTGACCTCGGTGGTGGGCAAGGTGATGGAGGGCATTGTCAAGGAGGGCTAGGGGGGACCTGGATAAGTCAGGGTGCCTGGACAATAGACAGCATGGATTCATCCCAGGAAATCGTGTCAGACAAACCTGGTGGAGTTCTATGACTGGGTGACAAGTGCCTTGGACCTGGGTAGACCAGTGGATGTCCTCTTTCTAGACTTCAGCAAGGCATTTGACTCTGTTCCTCACGTGGGCCTGTTGGATAAGCTGGGAGAAATGGGGTGGGGAACCAGATGATCAGATGGATAGGCAATTGGCTCCAGGACCGGACCCAGGGTCATAGTTGGTGGGATAGTCTCATCCCCAAGGAGGTCATTAGTGGGGTCCCACAGGATCAGTCCTTGGGCCTTCTGATCACCTTCCTCGACTGACATAAGGACAGATCAGAGTGAGATGAGTCTCTTGGGATGACTCAAACTGGGGAAGTGGTGGTGGATGGGGAGAGGGAGGGTGGCCCTACAGGGGACCTGAGGCTCTGGAAAGATGGTCTAGAAAGTGGAAGCTGAGGTTCAATGCAGGAAATGCAAGGTACTCCACCTGGGGCCAGAAACCCAGGTCAAGTGTACACCCTGGGGATGCTACAAGTCTCGATGGCTGAGAGGGACCTGGGGTGGTGGTGGATGTCAAGATGAACAACTCTGAGACTTGTAGGAGGGCAGCAGCCAAGGCCAACAGGATGCTGGGATGCATCGCTAGGGGATCACCTCCAGAAGGAGGAAGTGATACTCCCTCTGTATAACTTCTTGGTGAGGCCGCACCCTGGAGTACTGCGTGCAGTTTTGGAGCCACACTTAGACGGGACATTAACTCCTGGAGAGGGTCCAGAGGAGGGCAACCAAAATGATTTGGGGCTTGGGGACAGGACCTATGAGGAGAGGCTCAAGAGCTAAATATGTACACATTGGAAGAGAGAAGGGACCGGGGACATGATAGAGGTCTTTAGGTACATGAAGAGGGTAAATAGGGGAGGAACAGTCGGGGTGCTTCAAGGAAGGAGGAAGGGCCACTAGAGGCATGGCTGGAAGCTGGAGGGGGGAAGATTCAGGGGAGAAAGGAGGAGGTGCTACTTCACTGAGAGGGTGGTGGAGCCATGGAATGCACTGCCTAGGGGGCTGGTGGAGGCAGAGACAGTGGAGGGGTTCAAGAGGGGGTGGGACAGGTACAGGGGAAGGGTTCTGGAAGCAAAATCCAATGCAGCAAGAATATCCGGAACTGGGAAGGGAGAAGCCAGAGAAGGCGAGGGGGACAGCAAGGTCAGCACCCAGGTTGGGGACTGACCAAACGAGCAGACACGAAAGACCATTAGGCCTATTCTGCTGGCATTTTAGTATGTTAGTATTATTCACTATTTATCCAATGGATGGACATACAAACAAAGACAGTCATTCATTCTAGACAGACATATAAAGATATAAAGACAATAATGTGGCTACTAGGGGCTCTACCACATACTCCCTACCAGCACAATGCACATGCACCTCCAAGTTGAATGGCAATCCCTTCATACTAGTCTGTCTGTGTGACTGGAAAGCTCGTTAGGAGAAGAAAACACCCTAGACACCCAGACTATCAACTTGATCATCCAACCAGCCAGCCAGCCGAGGTCATGTGGGTGACTATGTGCTGCTGGGGACTCCCTCTACCAGGACAGTGTCTGTGGGACCCAGAAAAGTTTGAAAAAATGCCCAACTGATATGCCGGGTTGACTCCCTTGTGCTCCCCCCCACACACACACACATACAGCCTGTGAAACCAACAGTTCTTGTAGCCCCTTCTCTGTGAAGCCGACAGCAGGCGGCCTCCTTGTGTGGTAAAGTCAGAAGCTACAAGAAGAGTGTCTGACAACAGTGGATTGGTGGCAGCAGGTGAGTCAGGCGGGCAGCAGAGACCTATGGGAGGCTTGGAGTGAGGGGCTGGTGGGAGAGGTAGGAGAATATAGTGATTAAATGAAAAAAAAAATAAAACATAAAATGCTATACAGTACTTACTGCTTGGCAGACAGTTGTGTTCTTAGTCTGAGCAATGCCACCAACAAACACCACACACGTTAGGAAAATGTGAAAGCAGAGGTTTACCAGCATGTGCCAGCTTTTGCGGCTAATCCGGATTACACTACAGAAAAGAAAATGTCTGTATTAAATATGCAAGGATGGGTTCATCTCAAAATTACCAAAACACATCATCATCTTGTGCAACTCTTGTATTGATACTGGGAATCTAGGCACAAATACAGTTCTCAAACTATGTATTACCACTTTTTCATAAATCAGCCTAATTTGTTTGATAGAATTATTATTCAACTCCCAATGGCCCACATCTGACTGGCTACCAACCAGCCCCATTCTCCTAACCCACACTCCAGAGAGCTCCCGTACCTGCCTTGTAAGAACTCCTTAACTCATGACAGGGTCAGGGGATGGGGGGGATGTACCACTCCCCTCCAGGCAACGTCAGATTAAGTGCAGGGGGCTCTTCATGCTGAGCAGGCAGGTACAGCGAGGACATGGTATGCCCTCACCATCTAGCCAGACCAGGGAGATTTCACCTTTGCTTGCCCAGTACCCCTTGGATGGCAGCACACCAAACTCCACGCCATACCCACAATGGGCATGCATTGAAGGGTGCTGCATTCCATGCGTCCCATTACTGAGACAGCACTGCCGCAGCATGCTACAAGTGATATCCCCAACTGAAGTATGTCCTCTGGGGCACTTGATCCTCCTATTCTCTGGCTAGCCCCAACACCCTGAGCTTGTTTCTGAATTCAGGTTGTAGACATTGCAAAGGGTAGCACTACTGTTGCACTAAAGGCTTAGCTGAGCTTTTTTTTTTTTTTTAATTTATGAAAAATAAAACAGTTGGAATCTACAAGCATTTTCTAGTTAATGAAAATTGTTGTCCCGGGCCCCTCATGAAAACAAAGTACCTTGACTAAATGTGGATATCCAAGCCTGTATAACTTTAAATGAATAAATAAAATGCTTGGCAAACTGAGGTTAGTTACTTGTAACCATAGTTCTATTACTAGTATTCAGTTCACATCCATACTTAAACAGTACTCCACTGAGCATGCTCAGCCACTGGCACAATCTTCAAGCCCAACTCCTCACTTCACCCAATATGTGGTCCTCTGGTTCCGCCCCTTTGCATTTAGATCTGCATACTGGAATAGGAATCTGAGCAAGTCTTGCCAGGAAGGTTGGGAGGGTCATGGGTATGTGAACTGACTACTAGTAGTAGATCTCGGGTTACAAGTAAGTAACCTCTATTTCTAACTACCTAGAGTCAGTTACACTGTTCACACTTAAGTAGACCCCTAGAAGTCCTCACCCATTACAGCACCGACTGCCCAACCCTGCCATGACACAGCATGCAAAGATAGTTGCCCCCTCCTGCTGCTTGTTGCACATACTCTCATCTTTGTTCACAGTCCCAGGCAGGGTTGCAAGCATGGTGCATTCGGCCACCATTTCCACATACTGTGTCATGGCAGGGTTCCAGATGGTGGCATAAGAAAAAAGTAGTTATCTGCTTCTTTAAAGTGCTGGACCTTCTATTCCCCCCTGGTACGGTAACCAACTCCACCATGGGCTCACGAAAAGGCGGCCGGCCACGGAGGAGGGCGGGTTGACACAGTCACTGTCTCAAGTTCTTATATCGAGAACTGGGTGCTAGGTGGGAGTAGGGCGCTGTGCCAGGGTGGGGAGGGACATCAACTGTATTGTTTTTAAGTGCAAATGAGCACGTTACATTAAGTAAGACAGCAGCCAGCTGTGAAGGCGGGCAGGTTGAGTCAGTAGTCCATCAAGGGGATTTACTGTAACTAATGTAACAAATGATGGGTATTGGGGGAGAGTAGGGTGAGATTGGGCTTTTGATAGAGGTTGGAGAGTTGGGTTTACATTTTACTTGGTTTTGGACTGAGGAAGAAGGATGGAGGTGGTTTCTTTTTTTCCCTTAAATACGAACAGTCCCCTATTCAGGAAATGCCCTCGACTATTTGGGAGCCCTACTGTTCATGGCATTCAGGAAATAATATACAGCCCCACCAAGTGGCAGTGCTGCACCTCAACTGACTACTCTCCCTTCCTAGAGAAGGATGAGGAAGAGCGTGCTCTGACTCTCGACCCTCCTTCTGCAGCTGGTCCCCAATGACCCAGGCTCGCTTCTGAACCCTGGTCACCAGCGTTGCGAGCGGTTGGGCTACAGCTGTGCTGATGGGCTGGCTTATACACTGGAAATTTAAAAGTGAATCAACAATGTTCAGATTTGATGAGAGAGAGAAACTGTGCCCCACCCCACCCACACACGACGATCGTTTCATACTCAGCTATTTTTATGTGGCCTTTTCTATATTTTAACAACGGTAGAGAATCCTGTATTTCTTATGTCTTAGTGTCTCTTACCTGTGATGGTATATGTAGCTAACAAGGATTATTAAAAGGCACAAGAGCAGAACTACAGCAGCAGCATAGACAACTGGATGCAAGAGGTCAGCAGACTGGGAGAACTCCGCTCCGGTCAAATCCTATTAGACAAAGAGAGAAAATGTCTTCCACATTTTTGTATTCTTGGATGAATTTTTTTTTAAGTTGGTAACATTTTTTTAGTTAATACAAATAAATGTGTTAAAATGTAAAACACAGAAACATAGAATGCGCTGGCAGGTAAAGACTGCTTGGGCCCACCTAGCCTGCCCATGTTTCCCTGCCTATAATTTCATCGCAGAACCTACTTGATCTCTGGCCCAGTGCCCCCCCCCTTCCATAAGGTTCCCTTATGCCTACCCAGTGCATTCTCGAACCCCACCACTGTTTTTGCTCCCATCACCTTCACTAGAAGACTGTTCCAAGAACCTACTACTCTTTCTGTGAAGAACTTCCTTACATCTCTCCTGAATCTACCCCCTATAGCTTCTTATCATGCCCCCTTGTTCTTAAGCACTCTTTTTCTGAAAAATACATCCCTCCTGTACCTAATTTACCCTCGTGAGGTAAAGGTCTCCATCATATTCTCTCCCCCACCCCCTCCTTCCAGGGTGTACATACCTAGGTCCTTTAATCTCTCCTCCTAAGGCTTTTCATGCAGATCCTGCAGCATTTTAGTTGTCTTCCTCTGGGCTGTTTCCACTTTGTCTATGTCCTTTCTGAGATGTGGTCTCCAGAACTGGACACAATACTTCAGGTGGGGTCTAACAGAAACCTATATAGAGGCACAGGCAACATCACCTCCCTCTTTCTGCTGGTGATGCCCCTTCCATATGCACTCTGGCATCCCACCTGCCCTCCCAACTGCCCTGATGCACTGCCTGGCCACCTTTAGGTTATCCAGTATAATCACCCACAGGTCTCATTCCTGCATAGTAGTTGTCAGTACCACCCCTCTATTTTATTCTCTGCCCTTGGGTTTCTGTGCGCCAAGTGCATTATTTTGCAATTTATCCCACCGAAACCCAGTTGCTGTACCCTTGACTATTCCTTGAATGTTCTCAGGCCTCTGCTCATCATTTCCACCCCCTCCACACACCGTAGTGTCCACCCTATTGCAGAGTTTGGGGTCATCCACAAAGAGGCTAACCTTCCCTTCCAGTTCCTCTGCAATGTCACCTATAAAGACATTAAAGAGGACCAGTTCCAACAGTGATCCCTGAGGCACCCCACTGGTCACCCTCCCTTCCTCCGAGTAAACTCCATTTCCCACAACCTTCTGCCGCCTATCCCGTAACTAATTTTTTTAACCAGTTTACCAGCTTTGGACCTACTCCTAAGCTATCCAGCTTACTTACTAGTGTCCTATGTGGAACAGTGTCAAATGCCTTACTGAAATCTAGGTAGGCTATGTCCACCACTACACCATGATCTAGTTCCTTGGTCACCTGGTCAAAGAACTCTATCAAGTTCACTTGACATGACCTCACCCTCATGAATCCATGCTGCCTCAGATCTTGAAACCCACTGGATTCACGATTTTATTTTTTTTATACTGAATGACCAGTGAGCAAAAAAAATGCCAGTTTTCACTGGCGACCAGTTGTTCCACAATCCTTTCTTTCAGCAGTGATTCCATTAATTTTCCTACCACCAAAGTTAGGCTGACTGGCCTATAATTGCCAGCCTCTTCCCTGCTAGCACTTTTGTAAGATCCCCACCTCCAGTACAGTGTCCAGTTCTGGAGGCTCCACCTCTGCAAGGTGGAGGCGGTACAAAGAAGGGCTACCAAAATGGCGCACGGCCTACATCAAAAGCCCTATGAGGAAAGACTCAAGGAACTAAAGATGTACTCTCTAGAGGAAAGGAGGGATATGATAGAAACATTCAAATACATCATAGGTATTAATAAGGTACTGAAAGGTATCATTTTCCATAGAAAGAGATGGTCCAGGACAAGGGGTCACACTATGAAGTTGGGGGGAGCTCACAGGGAATGTGAGGAAATACTTCTTTAAGGAGAGGGTGGTGGATGCCTGGAACAACTTCCCAGCAGAGGTGCTAAAACTTAACAGAATTCAAGAATCCATGGGATAGACACAAGGGGACCTTAGAAGTAAGGCAAGGGGGAAAATGACTGGAGACTGAGTAGGGTCTGCGGTGGCACAGTAGGTAAGGAATACAGGGCAGACTAGGTGGGCCAAGAGGTCCTTATCTGCCGACGTCTTTGTTTCTATGGGACATTTGCCTTCCTCAAGTCCTCCGGGACCACTCCTGTTTCCAATAAGCTGTTATATAGCATCATCAGAGGTGTTGCCAGAACTCCCCTGAACTCCTTCAATACCCTAGGCAGGACTCTGTCTGGCCCAACTGCACTGTCTACTTTCAGATTTGAGAGTCCATTCTGGACTCTCTCTCCTCCAAAAATGAAGAGTAGTACGTAGGATCCATAAAGCATAGCAGGAGAGAACACATTTCCAAATTTATTTTTTTTTTGTATGCCACACCTCAAACCCAGTGCAAAGGCAGCACTGTTACACAAATCCTTAGATAGCTACTGCACTGAGAAGTCCCAACAGAGTCACACTGTGTTGGTACTGCTCAAGTTTGCATGCACTATTTGGGATTTGGAGTCGGTGCCACCATTGGGCTGCATGCCCAAAATAAACAACCAAGGTTCAAGAAAATGACTGCACTTCCATTCAGTTCGTCATTGCCAGTAAAAGATACCATGAAGTCAGATTTCTGACAAAAATGCTGGTTTATTCACAGCAAAAGACTGCTAGACATCGACATGGGATCCCTTGCTACAACTAGGGACCAGGTGTCCCAGTGCTTCGCCACAGGGAGCTTCTTCAGGGGGCCCTTGAAGTGAATAATGCCATTTTCTTGAACCTTACTTTCAAATCACGTCTAGTTTTCCCTCAGCTTTAGCTGCAACAGATGTAAAAGCCAATTTTAAATGGCCACTTTTGTTCTGAAAAAGCCATGGTAGCCTACCCCCAAACACATAATTTTGCATATGCATGGTGTGTTTCAGGCTTCACTGTATGTGTGATTTGGAGAGATAAACAAAAACCAAACAGTTTACAACCAAGACCAGTTAAGCACAAACTTCAACCTTTTCAGTTTTCCATATTCACCTCTTTTCTACATTTTCATACTTTGTTTAAAATAAACAGCACAATATTCAAGGCCTCCAAGGGCTAACACATGAGGGGCAGTCAGAAGCACTGAATATGTTCTCACTGGAGGATGGGAGGGCATGATTAAGACATACAAGTTCCTAGGAGCAAGAAACAAAGTGACCCCATCTGATCTGTTCTGTAGAATTACCACCTCCAGCACTAGAGATCATGAGTGGAAGCTGAAGGGGGGGGGGGGGTCAAGAGAGAGCTTAGGAAACACTATTTTACAGAAAGGGTGGTAGAACCATGGAATTGGCTGCCCACTGAGGTGGTGAAAGCTAAGACAATGACATCTTTCAAACTGGGTTGGGATAGACATTAGTCATGAACAAAAGCAGGGAGAGCAGTTGGGAATATAATTCAGATGGAGGTTTAGGTCCTGTGATCAGAACAGTTCTCAGAAACCAAAAACACAAGAACAAGGGTGCTCTGTACACATATATAAATAGTGAACGTACTTCAGGAGTGGAGGGAATAAATCATACAATACACAGACAGTAACCTGCCAGTGTGTGTGAGGTCAGCACCTAAATCAACTTTAAACTGAGTCTCAAAACAGACTACAACTGCAGTCAAAAAATAATGCCACAGTTAGTTATGAATGTGAAAAGAATGTGAAAATGGTGCCCTGCCCCCTTTTTTTGCTGCTTAAAAGCAGGTATGTGTCTGTGTATTGTGTTGTGTTGTACAATTTAGTTCTCAGGAACACTTGGGCAGACTAGATGGTCTCTCACTCTCCTGTCATCATTGTTTCTATGTCTCTAAGTGAGTTTGTTACATGTGGCTAGAGAGCTGTGTTCATCATTTTGATCACATTTTAATAAATTAAGTTAAATCCATAAAGTAGGGTACTGCAGGCAATGCAACACTAGGCACAGCTTGAAATGGTCCAGTCATGACCCAAGGCTGATGTAGAGAGACCTTTACTGTAGCAGTAAAACAGAACACTGACATTTTGAGATGATCTCTTTATCAGAGACAGTGTAAATTGGGGGGAGCGTGGGATGCTTTCTAACAGCACAAGTCCCCTTACAGTTCAGATTTAAATTTATGCTGAGTCAACAAAGCAGTTCAAGCAATTAGGCACCAGACCTAGGGCAGCAGCAAACAAGCATTTGTCAATGCCAAATGTCATCTTGCTGGCATTGGCAGTGCAGGAGTTAGAGACGCATAATACGAATGGCAGTGAAGTTTTGAACTGACACCAACCCCACCCCCACCCTGCAGAGACCGACAGGCGTTGGGGTGTGCCTTTGGGGCATCAGCTATAACGCTCATGCCATTTTACCTCACCCTACCCTGTAGACACTGACAAGTGTCATGGTGTGCTTTGGGCCTTATACTTACCCCATTCCATAAGGAAAAACGCTGAGACGGGTGCAGTATAGGAGAATGGGCCTCACCCTACCCTGTAGACACTGACAAGTGTCGTGGTGCACTTTGGGGTCTTTGGGCCTTATACTTACCCCATTCCATAAGGAAATACGCTGAGTCGGGTGTAGTATAGGAGAATGGGGCGAACTTTAGGGCCGAACACTCCAAGGCACACCTTGATGCCTGTCACTGGATGCAGGGTGGGGGTGGAATGGCGTGAGCATTACAGCCAATGATCCCAAGTCACACCACTGACGCTTGGCAATCTCTACAGGGTGGGGTGCTACAGTTGGAAACCCCAACGCCATAGGTGTTTGTTGGTATTTTCTCTCCAAATTTTCAACATAGGCTTTTTGTGACCCCACCTCATGAGGAGCAGTAGTTGAAAGGTGGTTTTGCACAGCAGCTATGCCATTTGGCGACACTGGGACGAAAACACATTTTAGGCAAGATGTGAAAAATGACAACTGTATTGTTCATGAGGAGGTGTAAAAAAATGGCAATGTTGAAAATCTGGAGTGAAAATATGAAAAATTGGTGGTCATAAGCATGCATAGAAACTGCGCAACACATGTCTGTAACCCATTTATTTCTGGGATATTTTTAGCCACATTTTCAACATGGGCATTTTGGGACCTCCCCTCATGAACAGTGGTGCTGCGATTTTGTTAATCTGTCCCAAAAGTTGATTTTCCACAGCAACCACGGCACTGTGCACCACAGGTGCGGAAACACATTTTGGGCAGGCTGTGAAAAATGACAGCTGTGCTGTTCATAAGGAGGTGTGAAAAATTGCCAGTGCTGAAAATCTGGCATGGAAATATTACAAATTTGCGAAGTTACAAGGGTGCATGGAAACTGCGCATTACATGCTTGTAACAGTCATTTTATGGACGTTCATCACCAAATTTTCAACATAGACATTTTAGGACCTCTGTTCATGAACAATGTCACGGTCATTTTCTCAAACTGTCCTGAAAACTGATTTCGCTCAGCGACCGCGCTATTCTGTGCCGGACATGTGAAAACACATTTCAGCCAGGATATGTAAAATGACAGCTATACTGTTCATAAGGAGGTGTGGGAAAATGGCAATTTTGAAAATCTGGAATGAAAATATTACAAATTCATGAAGTTACGAGCGTGCGTGAAACTCCATAGCGCCGCTCGTAAAACAGCCATTTTGAGATTTATTCTGCAAATTTAAACGTATTTTTTGAGAGCCCCCTCATGAAGAGTGGCACTGTTGTTTCATTAATCGATCCCAGAAGGTGATTCTCGCGCAGTGACTGCAAAATCACCTTTTGGGACTGAACACCATCACAATGACTGAATTCATGAGGAGGGGTCCCAATAACCCATGTTGAAAATTTAGTACCAAAATTGCCAAAATGCCGAGATATGCACCAAAGTTGAAAAACCCTATTTATGCCATTATACAGCTTACCAGCATTTCTTCAGTTCGCGGTGGCTTTGAAGAGTGCAGGCGTGTTCCGGTCCACGAAGATCGTCACACCATGCTCCTGAGGTAAGTATGGGGTGGGGGTGGGGGTGTGGCCTTCCTTGATTTTCGTACCAAGAGGGATATCACCTTTGGAGATACCAAACTATTTTTTGAACCAGATTATGCCCAGATGACGATGACCAGAAGAAAGCTTTGGTTCCCGATAGTGTGAGCTCTGAGGTAAAGGTTTGAAAGCAACAGTGAACTTTCCAGCACATCTTAGAATTATTTCAGACACAGGTACTAAAATTTTTGAGACAGTTGACAAGACAAAGAAATATCTCATTTCCCTTGAGCTTCAGGTAGATTAACTAACACCCTCTTCGGTTATTAAAGAGACTGAAA
This sequence comes from Neoceratodus forsteri, assembly GCA_016271365.2. Lineage (NCBI taxonomy): Eukaryota > Metazoa > Chordata > Ceratodontiformes > Ceratodontidae > Neoceratodus > Neoceratodus forsteri. The sequence continues at coordinate 830,884,492 of CM057452.1, forward strand.
AGAGACAATGGCAGATAGTGGGTGGTGGCCCCAGCGGGAATCGAAGGGCGAATCTAGCGAGCAAATCAGGGAATCTGAACATTTGGAATTGCCTGCAAAATCGGGGGTCAGGAACCTGCAGATTGAAGCAAATATGACTTTCAAATGTAAGCAAGGTCTGAAGGCTTTAGGAAAGGTTGTAAATATCCAGGTGCCACCGTAGGCAGGGAGTAATTCCAGGCCTGATACTAGATTTCAGATGGTCTGCCTTTTTTCTTATACTTCAAGTTAGGCCCCCCCTCTTTTCTTTTTTGCTAATATTACAGGGGTCTTTGTCACTTCCTTGCTAATATATGTTAACAGGATGGATAGGCCCCGTAATTAGTAACTCAAGGATGTAGCCCACTGGGGCCTTAAGGTCAGAGGGGATGGTGCCTTCACATTTTTGTTTTTAAATGACTGCTTGTAAGATTAAAGCACTTCTTGGTTAGGCTTAATAAGCCACGTGGGAAATTTGGGGTTGGGGGGGGTTCCCCCTCCAACCAAGTTAATCTCACAGTTGGGGGGGGGGGAATCTACATCGGATAGGTGGTAACTACGATGCAGCCAGAACCAAACGTATCCTGGTGCCCGCAGCCAGGTGTTGGGTATACCCCAGCATTGCCCACCACAGTACATTTGCAAATGGGTGGGTACTTCGTGGTGCCTTGGAAGGGACAAGAATGTTTACACAAGTTTAAGTTTGACTCCCCACTAGGGGATATGCTAGGTAATCGCATGTTCTATGCTGATGTTAATATGTTACAGTGATTCTTCTGTGTTACCTTAATATTTGCTGTGCATTTGCTCCTCTCTCACACTCCTGCTCAAACAAGGACCCAGGAGTTTAGCTACTGGGTAGGGTCACCTGGTGCGCTCTTATGATGGAGGTATTAAATATCACTACCTATAATGTCCGTTGGCTTAATCACCCAGTTAAAAGATAGAGTTCTACAGGAATTGGGAAAGTTAAACGCTCAAATAGCTCTCCTGCAGGAGACCCATCTCACTGAATTAGAGCATAGTAAAATATGTCGGAAATGGGTGAGTGTGGCTTATTCATCCTCCTATCTGGCACACCCGCACAGGAGAGGCACTGCCATTTTGGTGCACAAATCATGCCCACTCCAGGTGCAGAGCATCACTACAGACCCTGAAGGAAGAGTTATTAAGGTGTCTGGGTCCGATGGGGACACGCCCTGCTCGACAGCAAGCATCTACGCTCCAAACGGGGACAAGGAGGCTGCTTACTTTTTCAAACGTACTTTTCCCAGGCTGGTTGATACTGAGGAAGAATATAGATTTTTTTTTTTTTGGAGGGTCAATACTATATTGTCAACCTCTTTGGATAAACGGGGGGGGGTGCAAGGCTATCTGGCTTGGGGACTGCTGGCACTACTTTAAACAGGTTGTTCCAAACTTGGGGCCCCGTAGATGTATGGAGGTGGAAAAATGGCAAGAAAAGGGAATACTCCCACTACTCTGATGGGCATGGATGCTATACATGAATAGACATGCTGTTCTTGCCAGAGGAGTGGGCCTCTACGGTCAATGGGTGCATTATCTCCCCCCGGCTCAATCTCAGACCACGCACCTGTGCAGATGTCTTTGACCATAGCACCCTCAATTAGAAACTCCCAATGGCAATTCAATACAGGCCTGCTAAACTGTGGAGATTTTAAAACTTACATTGAGCAGATGATTGATGACTTTTCAGCCAACAACCCCACAGAACATTCATCACATGCGATCAGATGGGATGTTTTGAAAGCAGTCCTGAGTGGGGCCATTATAAATTTTGCAGCTAGGGAAAAGCAGAAGATGAACAGTAACATTAGAGAACTTGAGGAGGAAATAGCAGAAATAGATTTCCAACATAAAAGATCTCTGAATCCGGAAACTAAACGGCAGCTTAAACAGACTAGAAAGAGACTAGCTACAATTTTGACTTCATTAATAGGGGGTTCCTATAGAAGGGTACGCCAGACCTATTTTGAAGGGGGCAACTGCACGGGGAAAGTCTTGGCAAGCAGTCTCCTTTCTCAGTAGGCTAGTAGGCTAGCGCTGAGCATTAAAAATCCAGAGGATAATCAGATTACCAGCCACCCTGGGAAAATCGCAGATTCCTTTGCCTCATTTTACCGGCAACTCTACACTCAGGAACCCATTAAAGACTTTGACCAAAAGGTTCAGATATTTCTCCAGGGGGTGGCGGTTAGATCTTTAACCCAACAGGACAGAGATTCAATGGAAGCCCAGGTAACCCTACTGGAATTAAATCAACAAATGCAGACCCTGGGTGGGAGGGGAGTCTCAGGGCTGGATGGATTCACGTCCGAGTTCTATAGGGCTTTTGAGGATAGACTCGCTCAGTTTCTCTTAAATGTCTTTAGAGAGGTTATGGAGGGTGAGGCTGTCCCCAAGTCTTGGTGTACAGCGCAAATTATTGTTCTGCATAAGGAAGGGAAAAACCCAGTGGAATGCGGGTCACATAGGCCAATTTCATTATTAAACGTAAATCTTAAAATATTTACTGGTCTCCTGGCTAGGAGGCTACAGAGGGTAATCTCTCAAATGATTCATGAAGATCAAAACGGATTTATATTCAGGAGATATATTCCATACAATCTTAGAATGTTATTAAATATTATTTCAGCACAAAAATCTCACCCTGAATTTCAAATAATATCCAAGGATGCTGAAAAAGCATTTGATAGGGTTAATTGGCAATTTCTAAAGGATGAGACGTTAAACCGAGGTCCCATCTGCCTGGATTGGTGGTAGTTCAGGTGGATGTAAAGATCCCATGGCACCTATAGAAAAGAGTAGGGGAATTTCCCCGGTGTCCTGGCCAAATTTCCCTCATTCACTAAAAAAAAAATATCACCAACAGCTTAATCTGGTTCAAGGTCAGTTGGCATTCATCTGTATCCTCCTCCCCCGGGTCGTGCCTGAAAATAGGCAGGATTTGTCTAGTGCACTTACCTGGTCAACAAAAACTAAATAAAAATAAATAAAATAAAATCATGAATTTCGGTCCAAATTTCTCCAAACCATCTCCCAACTTTACGATGAACCAGAAGCCATAGTCAGAGTTAACGGAATTAGCACTAGCCCCTTTCAGGTTTCCAGGGGCATGAGGCAAGGCTGCCCCCCTACTTTTTGCACTGAGCCTCAAAATCCTGGCTGCTAAGATCTGTCAGGAGATTCAGATTAAAGGGATCACAGTGGGAGGTACAGAACATAAATTGTCCTTATAGGTGGATGATTCCCTGTTTTTTCTATTCAGCCCTAAGCAATCTCTGCTCCCCTTGGTGGAAGTTTTGGACTCCTTCAGGGAGATTTCAGGTTACAAAATTAACTCCCTAAAATCCAGAGCAATGGTTTTAAGCGGGCTCCCACTGGCAGAATTCAGGCAAAGGTTCCCCTTTGCATGGATTCCACACAACCAGATAAGGTACTTTGGTATCCAGGTTATGTCAGATACATCTACAGTAAGCTGTTTTCAGTAAATTATGTAAAGTTATGGCAATCGGTCGAACAAGACATGGCCAGGTGGAGACTGCTACCTCTATCATTGGGGGAGAGGGTAGACGTTATTAAGATGGATGTATTGCCATGCCTACTGTTTTTATTTCAATGTCTCCCCATCTGTACCCCGAATAGGTTCTGGTCCGAATTGAATAAGAGTGTGTCCAGATTTATCTGGAATCATAAAAAACATGGATTGCTAGGTCTAGTCTTCAATTACCAAAGGAAGAGGGTGGCTTGGGGCTCCCAGATTTATACTCATTACTTGGCAGCATGCAAGCATGTGAGTGTCACGAGAATCACTCCTAAACAACAAAAAAAAGCTTTTTGTTCTCTAGTGAGGCTTTTTGGGAGAGTATTTTAAGTTTTCCTTGCAACACCTAGGTAAATGTTTGTGATTCCAAATAGTCCAAACCAAATTAGTGTTTGCACTTACCTGATATCGCAGGACCGGAGAATTAATATATTGAGTATAGCTTAAACTGTTTCTTCTCCTGTTTATCCAGGAGAATACGAGAATAAGGCACAGTTTTGGGCCACAGTTGTTTTAAAAGGACATATGTCTTTTTTATAGGTATTTTGAGCAGGAAATCACTTAAAATAAGTTTATTTTCATTTTAAATAATTTATCGAATATTTTGACTAGAAATGGGTAGTTCAAGGCTACTAATGTTGACATGCCTCTGTTCTTTCTTATGCCTGCAGACTGGTACTCCAAGGTTACAGCCCTGGTCCCTAAAAAAATCTGACTATCTACTCTCACTATAGAGAGACATCTATTGCCTACAACACCTGGCGTCATTGTGTAAATGTACTCCCTAATTTCAACCCATTGACAGGGAATATTTACAGAGACATGGTTAAGTATGCTTTGGTAATTAAGGGGAACTTTTGCAACCACATGATGATTGCAAGGTTCCTTCACTTTTTAGGGTCCCTAGGGAAGACGAATGAGAATGAGACATTATATATTGAATGTTATTAGGTGTCTAAATGTTCTTTTCTTGGTGACATGTGGGGATATACATCCTAATCTGGGCCCAGGTGACCCTGCCTTGATAGGTGATGATACTTCGGTACGTATTAATAGCGATTTATTTCCAAAGGGAAATTTTGGGATAGTGCACTTTAATTCTCAAAGTGTTTGGAAATGTTTGATTTAATTAAAGACTGGGTTACTATGCACCAGTCAAAGGTTATAGTTATAACTGAAACCTGGTTGCACAGTAGGATTGAGGATTCCCAAATTCAATTGGACAATTACCAATTGTACAGAAATGGTAGAAAAAAAGAAAAAAGGTGGTGGGATTTTGATTTACATTGAATCAAACCTGGTGTCTATTAAGCTTCAGACAGGTACTATTGAGACAGGTTTAGAAACTTTAATGTTGGAGCTAAAAATTCCATTTGGTAAACCTATGCTCTTGGGTGGTATTTATAAATCTCCTAAAACTAATTCTGATGTTTTTGATTCTCTTCAGACTTTTTTACAAACATACAAAAAAAAAATCACATGAAATTCTCCTTCTTGGGGACTTTAATGTAAATTGGACAACAATTAAGGAATCCCATAGCTTATTAGATCTTCAAATCGGTACGGGCTTGAGCCAATTAATTCAGGGTCCCACAAGACTGAATAATAGAGACTATTCGAAATCTAACACTTTGGATTTTATTTTTTACAAATAGCCCAGGTCACTATCTAACTAGTAGGGTTTTACCAGATACCTTTTCGGATCACCAAATTATTTTGCTATTCGAAAAAAGTGAGAGTATCTGGCCAAACCCCCAGTTATATATATTTGGGAAATTTAATTACATTAAATTTATGCTAGACATGCTTGCATCTTATCCCTAGTATATCGGACGCCTGGAGTTATTTTTTGCAGGAGTTTTGCAGGTTTGTAATTACCATGTACCTATTATAAGGAGAAAAGTAAAAGCTGCCAGTTTAAAATGGTATAATTCAAACCTGTATAAACTTAAACAGCACAGAGATAAATGCTGGCATAAAGCAAAAAAGTGTACCTAATGACCTTAATTGGCTGGTTTACAGACAAACACGCAATGCATACAGAAAGGCAGTTAGAGAAACTAAAGAGTATTTAAAAAAAATGTCTACGTATTGTAAAGTAAACAAGGGGCCTTTTTGGAGCATAATATCTGGGCTAATGGGCACTCAAAAAACTAGACATGAAGCTAATCTTTTGATTAACAATCAGTACACTCCATCAAGTCATGTGGCGGCTGAAGCTTTTAATGAATTTTTTCTTGAATCTGTAACTCTGGGGAACAAAAATTTTCATACATAAGCATCTCTGCAAAAACAGTCCCTTTTTCAAGAACATATTGGGTCCTCACAAGGTGATTTAAAATTTAAGTTTATGAACGTTTCAGCTGAGGATGTACAATTTGAACTTTTGAAATTAGATACAAAAAATCTGTTGGGATTTGATGGAATACCATCAAAGTTACTTCGGTATGCAGCTCCAGTCATTGCTTATCCATTATCATATATATTTAACCTTTCCCTTCAAACTGCTGAGATCCCAGATCGCTGGAAAATAGCTAAGGTAATTACCATACATAAATCAGGTGTAAAAACAGACATTGGAAATTACAGACCAATTTCACTCTTGCCCCAGATTTCAAAGATTTTTGAGCATCTGGTATCTCACCAGCTTGCTCACTTTTTGGAATCTGGGAAAAGGTTAATTGTAGACAGTCTGGATTTAAAGTTCATCATAGTACTCAGACAGCTTTAGTTAAGGTTGTAGGGGATATACAGGATGGCTTGGATCATGGGCTTGTGACAGGTGCTATTTTTATAGATCTGTCTAAAGCCTTCAATATGCTTAACCACACTACCCTTTTATCTAGGTTGGGGGAGCTGGACCTCTCCCCAAAGGCTGTGGAGTAGTTCAACTCCTACATCCTAGATAGGCAACAGTTCATATCACTGGGCACTTCAGATTCTTCTATGAGATATGTCCGATCTGGAGTGCCCCAGGGGTCGATACTGGGGCCTTTACTTTTCAATATATATGTTAACGAACTTAAATTTTGTGGCATGAATATTGATTTTCATCTTTATGTTGACGACACGGTGACATACATTAGTGGGAATTCTACTGATTTGGTTCAGGAAAGGTTACAGGTAGCCTTTACACATTTACAAAATGTCTTTGAATTACTATCTACGAAACTAAATGTAAATAAAAACCAAAAAACAATTTTGTTTAGTAGATCCAGTGAACAAAAGAATTATGATCTAAAGATTAAAACTAAAACAGGAGACAAACTAAAATCTACGTCATGCTATAAATATTTAGGAATGTGGTTAGACAGCCAATTAAAATGGGACATACATATTCAATTACTAGTTGGGAATATTCACAAAAAAATTGGAGCATTGCATAGGGTGAAAAGCTATTTAGATTCTGAATCTAGACTTCGGTTGGTTAATAGTACAATTATCCCAATTATAGACTACGGGGACTTTTTATACGCAGGGGCCACTAGAACCTTATTGAACTCTATTGATATGGTTCACAACAGGTTGGCCCGTTATGTTCTGGATGCACACCCTAGAATGCACCACTGTGCGATGTATCAAAAATTAAATTGGTCAAGACTGAGTGAAAGGAGGGACTTACACATTTCTTTATTCATGGTAAAAGTTTTGAAAGGGACAGTTCCTCAATATGTTACTGACCTTTTTTCACTTAGGCTGATACCATCAAGACTGAGGTCAGCTGCTGGTTTAGAATTTAATGTACCTAATGTAAGATTAGATATAGGGAGATCTTCAGTCAGATATAGGGGTGTGGTATCTTGGAATCAACTCCCTATTAAAATAAGAGATCCTATCACACTGAATAAAAATAAATTCATTAAGCTATGGTTTAACAACCAAAGCCATGCGCCTGCATTGTGTTAATCAGCAAAACCCTAGAACTCCTAGCTATTTCAGATAGTGTGTTGGTCTTATTGATTATATGTTAATGATGGATTTATTGAGTATATGTAATATGTGTCTGTAATTTTGTACTTTGTGTAATTATTATTTATGTACGTTGCATGTGTGAAATGTAACAGTATGAATGTACAATTGGATCACCTTGAAACGGAGTTCGCTCAATGGCGTTTTATCCGTTTCATGGCATTGTCCTGAATAAAATATATTACTACTACAGGCAGCAGGTCTTATGACATGGGCGAAGCAGAGGGTCACATCACAATGGTATGTCACTGAAAATGCATCCTTAAGAGATAGGCCCTTATTTTCACTAATTCTGTCAGACACCCTGCCGGACTATAATAAACCGGTTGAGCACATATGGGTTTTACATGGTTTGTATGTGTTGGGGAGACTCCGAAAGAGACTGGACACCACACTGGGACTGCGTCCCTCCCTGATTTGGTATGCACCCGACTTCTTCCTACCATCTCTAGACCTGGGCTAAGCCAGATGGGCAGCTAAAGGGATCACCAGGTTTTCTCAATTCATAGAAAGGGGTCACTGCATTTCATTTCAAAGAGCGAAGGAGAAATTTGGTTGGCCACATTCAGAATTTTTACACTATATGCAAGTAAGGCATTTTATAAACTCTCGGGACCATGCGGGGAAGCTTTCCTGCCCGTACTCCCGCTGGGAGAATTTTCTGTATGGGGCTGTGACGGTGGCAGGCCACACTGGCTACATCTCCTGCATTTACCAACTGCTGTCTGGAAGGGGAGAACTCCTGTTAGAGAATCTTAAGAGAAAGTGGGAGGCGGAGGTGGCCATTGCAATTACTGATGTAGAATGGTCCCATAGGTTAAAATAGGGATGGAAGACCACGTCTGCTCCGATTTGGAAATAATTATTTTGGAAAGTCTTAATGCGTTTCTTCCATACCCCTTCAATAACTAAGCATTACAACACTTCTAAAGATGACAGCTGTTGGAGACTGTGTGGGGGACAGGGTAGCCACTGGCACATCTTTAGGAGCTGCCCAGTGCTTACTCCTTTTTGGAGAAAGTTACAAGAAATAGTACATAATATAACCAGAGTCAATAACCCTCTGACCTTTGCGGATTGGATGCTAGGTCACCCAAATGTGACGCATCAGACCGCAGAAGTCAGGAAGGTCCTTTTGACCATGATAGTCATAGCCCTGAAATGTATCACAGGGAAATGGTTGAAACTGGATCCCCCAAGCAGGACAGAGTAGGTCCATAGGAAGAAGGAAGTGGTGCTAATGGAATCAATCACGGCAAAATTATGTTTAACTTGGGAGAAACATGTGGAGAGATGGAAGGGCTGGGAATCCTGGTTAGACAGTGAGGAGTCCAATCATTAGGGGTAGGATCAGGGTATTTAGGTGGTAGTCAGTGAACATCCAATTATGAGAGAGAGAAAGACCTATGCAATCACAAGACTGAAGTTAGGACCTGAAGAAGCAGTGGGGGGTGCAATGCACTGGTGCAGCAAATCCGAGGGGCCGGGTTAGTAAGGCCCAAGCTCTGGAACCTTGGGTTTCAGCTCCAGAGCCAAGTGTTGCTATCATAACCACTCAGCTGCTAGCAGGCGTAACATATGCGACTGCCTCTTCCAAGAACCAGTAGGTAGAATTGTAACCTCAAGGACATCTTTCTTAATGCCAGGTTGTATTGCAAGCATATAGTCTCCACTATATGTGACTGGCCTAGTTTTTGTTATATGGAGTCTGGAACATATTCTGATGTAAAGCTGTACAACACTGCTTGTCTGTTTATGGTAAATGTTTGCAGTGGAGAACTCAGAATGTATGATATGGAAAAGCAAATGTATGAATTGCTTCAATAAAGCAGAGTTAAAAAAAAAAATCGTATATTAGACAGCAAACACAAATCGGAACCACACCACTCTTAATTAACAGGCAGCAGAACAGATCATACTTTTGTGGAAAAAGGCAGGACTTGACCATGAATTTATTATCTCAGTCACTCAGGCTCTGGCATTTCTATTACCTGCCAACCAACTCAGTTTGACTACCAATATGCTGTGTTCCCACTCTAACTAATGGCTGCTGTATGTTGATATTTCATTGGCTTGAATGAAGGATTAATTTATTGGTTCCCCTGTATTACTTGCAGATTGCACTTATTGCCATAGTAATACTAGGAAAAGCAATAAACAAATTCTATATTCAAAGTAACATAGTAACCTGGCAGGCAGGTAACTGCATGGATGGTATTACTGTCATATCGATATACGATTGGTGTTCATAAGCAGCTGATCGTACTGCACAACTGAAATTTAAATTTCTGTGCTGCATATATTAATTGAGAATAATATATACAGGCCATGTATACAATAATAAAAAAAAATACATGGTGTCAAAGAAGTGGGGGGGGGGAGGCCGTGGCCGGTCCTGCCTCCACCCCCCAAACGGTTTAGCCGCCTCCGGATACTTGCAATGGACATTAATGGTATACTGTGTAGCATGAAACTAATGATTCTCAGTCCACTGTACTTACTGTTTGTCTATGTTGCTGTATGTTATGTACTCTTGTTGTATCATGACCACGGTTGCCTAAGAAAATGGGCATTTACTGTCCATAGGCTTCGTTTAAAATAAAAAATGAAATGAAATACATATCTGTTAGCTGGCAGTAACATTGCTTTCATTCGTTATGTCATTATCATTACAGACATCTTCCTCCTCATGTAAAATAATGGCATCAGCAGGGGAGAGAGCAATGTCCTTGCCACCTCCTTTTGTGTTGCCTCCTCTCTGATGGCCCATCTCCATGTACCACATCAGTATCAGAGGAAGAATCAGATGACTCAGACTCAAGCCTATTGTGTACACAGTTGCTAGCACTGCTATTTTCTGTACTGGAATTGGGAATCATGCGATGACTGGGATAGTGGAACTTTGGGGGGATTGTTTAACCAGGAAAGGCACACTAAGCCGGAGCTTGTTTCCAGGTGCGACCTGGGAGCACAAGGAAGTTAAGAGACTTGCTCAGGGTCACACAGTATGCAAGTGGAAGCTGTGGGATTCAAACCCAGGTCTAGTCTGCTGGATGTCACCAGAGCCTTAGACCACTGCGCTCCTGCTTTGAAAGCATATGTAGTCATTTTTCCAAAGGCACAGCGCCTGAGCCTCTCTCTCTCTCTCTTTTTTCCCTTTGATCTGCCAGGGAGTGGATCACTTGTAGGGAAATGGGATTGTACTTCTGGTGTCATTCACAGACTGTGAATTATTTTATTTTTTTCTGTCGAACAATTATGCAGTGCCACTAGTAGTGTGAATGACAGTGCTGCATATAGCAGAATCAACGTCCTGCTTCTTTCTGCCTTTTTTGGCAAATTCTCTTGCAACCTACCATTATTCTTAGTCCAACTTCTGCCCATGTTTCTTCTATGGCAAAACTTTTCTTTTTTTTTTTTTAATGCAACAGGATACTTAGTAAAACACACAAGAATATTTTCAAATACAATTTTTTTTTATTAAACTGGACAGCTAGCCCAAAAGGCTTATGCAACACTAGCCAATGGATTTCTGCTATGCGGAATCATCAGGGGCAGGTCGAGAACAAATGTGTGTGTCCCAACAGCAGGATGATTTGTAAAACAAACAAGAATATTTTTTCAGATGTGATTTTTTTTCTTTGTTGGGCAGCAGGCCCACTAGGTTTATGGCATATTAGCTTATTGTTGGCAGTGTAGCCTAGAGGTTAGAGTAACGGGCTGTGAATGAGCTTGGTGCATCCAGCAGACCTGAGTTTGATTCCCACAACCTCCACTTGCATACTGAGATACTCTGAGAAAATCACTTAACCAGCCCAAAGATCGTGGGTTGCCCCTGAAAACAGGCACTTGTGCCTAGTGGGCTTTACCCAGTTAACAACAAATAAATAAAATAGATGCTTGTTTTTGGGGGTGGAGCCTAGATCTCACCTGGCCTATAAGAAATGGTCAAATCAAATGGGTGGTCAGAAGAGTCACTCGTATGTTACGTGGCAGGTACAGGTAACTACTACGCACTTGGTGAAGACCCTGTGTACAGAGGAGATGCCAGATGACATGACCTGGAATTGATAAAGCACCCCTTCTACGCAGAACCAGAGGTACCGCCAGTGGGACGGACAGACTGGGATACGGAAAACGCGTGCTGGAGATCAAGGGAAATGAACCATGTGCCCTGCTCCAGAGATGGTATGATGTGGTTCAGCGTTACCATCTCAAACTTGTACTTCCTGAGAAACTGATTAAGCTCACAAAGATCCAGTATGGGGCACCAGCCCCCCCAGTCTGTTTCGGGCCCAGGAATTACCTGGAAATACACCCCTGACTTTTGGGCATCTGGGGGGTGGGCTGTAGCTACTTTTGTGAAGACCTAAGCAATGGCCTCCCTGTGAGCAGACATTGTGCCCTACAACAATGACTCCCCTCACAGCATGGGATCGGTAAGGCAGAAGAGCCTTGAAGTCCAGAGGCAACTCTCTGCCAGCCACCTCGACAATCCATTTGTCCATAGTAATGACAGACTAGTGAAGGCAGAAGTATCGTTGCTGACCCCCACAGAGAGCTGGGTCAGGGACTGGATAGGTGGGAGGGGGAACATCCCCCAACCCATCACTGCACAGCTTTGGAGGGGGCACTTGCCGTTGAGGCCGGAGATGCACCACTTCCCCAACCCTGCCTTTTTTCCGGTCCCTGGCCGAAGAACTTGGCCTTTCGGTACCAGCTTTGAAACAGTCCCTACTGGGGCTGCTGCTGTCGAGACTGCTGTGGCTGAAAGGGCTGAAATGGAAATATCATTTTCTTTTGCTTCTGATCTTTTGGGTCCTTCTGGGACACCACAGAATCTAGGGTGGCACTAGACCTCTCGATCCTAGTAAGATTCCCATCCACCCCTGAGCCAGAGAGGCTGGTGCCCAGGAAAGGGACATCAGCCAATTCATGCTGAGTATCCACTATGACAGGGGATATCCTCAGCCAGGCCTTGGGATGCACTGTGATGGCCACTGCCATTGCACTGGGACAGGAATCGCCACTGTCTGGAAATACAGGTTACTCAACTGTAACAGGAGTTCTAGGAATGGTATCTGTTGTTCATCCACACTTACTGGCAGGTTCCTTGCCGCTTTAAATCTTGCCGGAAGGTCTTCAAGCTGGCTCCTCCCACCCACCCGGGTGGTAAAACTCTCGGCTCCGCCCCATGACGCCAGATCTGGCCCGCTGGAAGCTCAGGTTGTGCGTCGAAGCCGGGGAAGTCAGGTGGGTCGTGTGGATGAACAACATATACCATTCCTAGAACTCCTGTTACAGGTGAGTAACCTGTATTTCTAGGGACATGGATATGTTGTTCATCCACACTTACTGGCAGACTCCTAGCAGTTCTCCGGGAGGAGGGAGGCAAGGCACACCCCTACTTAGGAAATAAAGGACTGGAGAACCGAGTCCCAAAACCAGCATCCAAGGTGACTCAAGGTCACCATGTGGTAATGGGTAATAATGTGTGGCTGACTTCCAGGTAGCAGCCCTGCAGATTTCCTGGATAGGGACGTCCCTGGAAGCAGCCACCGATGCAGCAGTATGGCGGGTAGAATGAGCTCTTATCCCTCTGGGAGGCTCCATGCCCGCCAACTTATAGCAGAGATCTATGCAGGAGGTGACCCATCTGCTTATCGTCCGCTTGGCTGCAGGTCTGCCAGGTGCGGCTTCAGCGTAGGTGACAAACAGCTGGTGAACCTCTCCCCGAATTTCAGCCGTGCGCTCCTTATAATAAGCGAGCGCCCTTCTAGGGTCCAAAGTATGGAGCCTATATTCGGCCTCCGAGGTGTGATTGGGGTAGAACACCGGCAGAGTCAACACCTGATTAAGGTGAAACTCCGACACCACCTTCGGAAGGAATTTCGGGTGGGGGCGCAGGACAACCTTGTCCCTGTGGAAGACCAGGTAAGGAGACTCAATGCTAAGCACCTGGAGTTCTCCCATCCTTCTGGCTGACGTGATAGCCACCAAGAAGGCGGTCTTCCCGACAGGTGGGAAGATCACACCTGTGCACTGGTTGAATGGCTTGCCCATGAGCTTGCCAATACCAGCAAGCAAATCCCGCGGTGGGGTTCCCGCACTGGAGGAAATGTGATCAAGGCCTTTGAAAAGCGCCCGACCACCTTCTCCTGCACCACCGACTGCTCCCGCCGCGCCCGTAAGCAGAGATGGCTGCCAGGTGCACCTTTAGGGTCGTCGACCTAAGCCCTTGACTAGATAGGGACCATAGATAGTCCAAAATGCTGGCTAAAGAACAGGAGAAGGGTCCAAACCTTGCCTCGACACCAAATGGAAAATCTTTCCATTTGAAGGCGTAACATTTCTGGTCAACTCCTTACGGGACGCCTCAACGACGTTGAGGACCTCGTTGGAAAGACCCAAGGCCTGGAACTCTAGCCGCTCAGGAACCAGGCCGTCAGGTGCAGGGACTGAAGGTCCGGATGGAACACCTTCCCCTGACTGACTGACAGCAGGTCCGGGCGAGCTGGAAGCTGCCTCGGGAGCCTGGAGCTGAGGCTGAGGAGATCTGGTTACCAGAACTGGCAGGGCCAGTCTGGGGCTATCAGAATCACCTGTGCCTTGTCCCTCCTTGCTTTGAGAAGGACCCTGTGAATCAGGGAAAAGGAAAGCGTAAAGAGGCCGGGGTCCACGGCCTCGAGAAGGCATCCCTGCAGCGATCCCTGCTGAGGGGGGTGGGCATGAAACAGCCTCAGCTAGCGTTCTCCCTGGTGGCAAACAGGTCCACCTGAGGTGTGCCCCAGTGGGAGAACAGATCTTGTACTACCTCCGGCAGGAGAGACCACTCGTGAGGTGCAGCCCCTATCCGGCTCAGGGCATCGGCCAGGGTGTTGGAGGCTCCTGCCACATGAATGGCTAGGAGATCCGCCTCCAGGCTACATACCCAGCGACAAATACTGAGAACTGCTTGCATAGAAGCATGGAGCGTGTCCCGCCCTGGCGGTTCAGGTATTACATGGTCGTGGTATTGTCCGTCTGGACTCGGACCACTTGACCCCGGAGAAACGGAGCAAAGGCGGTGAGAGCTAGGCGGACCGCTCGGAGCTCCAGCAGGTTGATGTGGCATCGGGACTCCGGGGACCAGAGGCTGCACCGTGTTCCCCAGATGGGCACCCCAACCCATCAGAGAGGCCGGTCGACAGAGAGACTGTCGGCTCGGGGCAGACAAACGGATACCCTCCTGCAGATGGATGGAGCGGTCCACCACTGGAGGCGTTCCACATCTCCTGAGTCACCATCACTAGCTGGTCCAAAGGATCGCAGCGTTGTGACCACTGCCAGCTAGCCCCACTGGAAGAGGCGCATGTACCAACGTGCCCAACGGACCATGCTGGTACAGGCAGCCATAGGACCCAGGAGGCAGGAAGTCCAGACGAGAAAGCATTGCCCAACCAGAAATGATTGGGCATAGGAGGTAAGAACCTTGGCCCTGTCCGCCGAGCGTGCTTTGGCTCATAGGAGAGCCAGCTCTGCCCGATGAACAGGATCACCTGCGCTCGTCGAGTTCCGATTTGGCCTCGCTGATGAGAAGGTCGACCTGAGAGCAAACCCGAGGCCAGATCTCTGGACCGCCTCCACCTCCTGTCTGGAGGGGCTGGCACGCCAATCGTCCAGGTAAGGGTACACCTGGACCCCTCGGCGCCGCAGGAATGCTGTCACCACTGCCATGCATTTGGTGAAGACCCTGGGAGCTAGAGATAGGGCGAAGGACATGGCTTGGAACTCAAGAGGATCCTCCGCTGAAGCGGAGGAATCTCCGACGCGACGGACGGATAGGACGTGAAAGAACGCACGTCCTGAAAATCCAGAGAGCAGAACCACCGCCGTGTTCCAGAGATGGTATTATTCGAGCCAGTGACCATTCTGAAGGTTCGAGACCTAGGAACTTGTTTAGGTGGTGTAGGATTAGAATGGGCGCCAGCCCCCGTCTGCTTTCGGGACCAGGAAATACCTGGACACGAACCCTGAGTTCTGAGGAGGGTCTCCACCTCTTATCACCTCCTTCTGAAGGAGGAGAGCGATGTCGGCTCGGCGAGCCACCAGTGAACTGGGGACCCAGAAGCCCCAGTGACAGCTCTGTAGGGCGGGGCCCTTTCGAACTCTAGAGTAGGCCTCCTCCCACCACCTCCAGTACCCACCTGTCCATGGTAACAGCGGACCAGGCAGAAAGGAAGTGCCGGGCCGTCCCCGCAGGAAGGGCCAGAGTTGGTGGCGAGATAGGGGCGACACCCCCAGCCCGTCACTGAGCAGGCTTAGAGGAGGGACCGCCGAGGACCTCCTGGCCTTTTTCCTCCCTGCTTCCTATTGGAGGAAGCCGACGGCTTGGGTTTGGGCAGGAAGTCGAGCCTGCTGGCCCTGACGTTGATGGGCCGGGCGCGCCGCGGGCACAGAAGGACGAAAAGGTTTAGGCTGAGGCTTATGGCCTTTGTCCTTCTCGCGGAAGAGACAGAGTCCAAAGTAGCATTGGACTTTTCGATCCTCTGCAGGTGACCTTCCACCCCAGGGCCGAAGAGGTCAGTCCCCAAAAAGGGAACATCCGCCAACTTGTGCTGGGTATCCGAGGTGAAGGTGGATATCCTCAGCCAAAGCCCACCCGGCAGCATAGCCACTCGGTCGCCACTGATCTAGCACATGAGTCTCCAATAGTCAAAAGCAGTCTGGAGCTGCTGCTCGCTACTGCCCGTGCCCTGGTCCACACCTGCCTGACACGTAGTCTGCAGGTCTGCTGGGGAGATGAGAACAACCTCATCCAGAGACCAACAGGGCATGAGAAAAAATGTACCATAAGGGCGACGAACTGGCCTGGCCGAAGGCCGAGAGGACGCCAGCGTAGACTCTTCCGCCCGACATAATCCAATTTCTTGGATTCCTTGTGGGAGGTTTGTCAACATCCCTGGCATTCCTGGCACTGAAAACGCTGTCGGTAATCAGCCCTCGCAGAGGGTGTTCAAAACCGGACAGAGAACCGTAGGGACGCGATACTTCCTAGCCATCCTGGCCGAAAGCGAGGAGCAGGAAGCAGGGCGCTGCCATAGTTCAAAGGCTGGACCAAGTAGCCCGGCCACCAGAAAGGCCTCCGTAGGAGAATCCTGGTCCAGAATCTCAGTGAGGATATCTGGCCAGATTAAAAACAGGTTCGAGCTTCATCCCAGTGGACTCCGAGATGGGCAGAAGTAGCCTAGAAAGGATGAAGGGCTATAGTCACTGAGCTGTCCTCCTGAGGGACTCCAAGTCCATCGCTTGGAGAACAGGGAGGAGTCATCTTCGGACTCGGAAGAGTCTTGAAAGCTGCACAGAGCCAGACACCCTTCACCTGCCGAGGTTTATCGGGAGAGGGGTGACCGACAGCCTATGGGGCAGTCCCTAGAGCCAACCGAATTTTGGTGGGCCCGACTAACGGCTGAGGCAGAGGTTCCACCAAAATCGGTGGGGCAACTGGAATAGGCCGAACAACCGGCCTGGGAACAGCTCTCGACCACGAGGGGTTATTCGGCCGCCCGGTGACAACCACTTAATGGCCGGTGAAGACGACTGGGTCGGCTTATTCCTGGCCAAAAGCAGCTGTTGCCACATAAGCTCCTCGTATTTACGGCGTAGCTTGGGCCGAAGCCTCCCCTCGTCCGAGGAGGAGTAAGAAGAGGAAGAGCAGCGGCGCTGCTTACCGTGGTGACAAGACCGCCTATGACGGCGGGATCGGCTGGACCGCGATGAGGTCCGAGACCGAGACTGAGAATCTCGGCTAGGCCAAGGTCGGTGAGGTGGGGTGCCAAGGATCGGCACTCCCTTCGGCTCGGAAGATTCCACCGACGGCTCCGGAACCAGAGGCACAGTTGAGCCGACGGGATCCTCAACTCTCGCCAGGGGAACGGAGAGGGGAATATCAGCCGCTCAGCCGACACCCGCCTAACGGGTCGAAAAATCTCGCAACGCTGCCGCGGGTGTCCCCGGTCACTGGGCCTGACAGAGGCACCGCCAAGCCAGTGCCTCAAGCTGAGGGGTTGACCAAGCCGACTGGTCCACTCAGGGAGGGAGATCTTTCCCGCCTCCCAAGAGCGCCGACAATGGGACTTACCCTTGCTTTTTTGACCGAGAAAACGGTCCAGAAGAGGTTGGACCCCGCCTCCAGTTGAGAGGGGTCAGACAGAGCTCCTGAAAGAAGCTGAGTAAGAGCGCCGAGAGAGAGCGGATGAATGCAGTGCGAAGATGGAGCGGCCCGCCGCCTCCTCTCGAGCGATCATCTGTCTCGGCTGTTCCACAGAGCCAGCAGTCGCCGGACAACGGCCAATCTAGGCCCTTCTCGACTTGAGCGGTGGAAATCTTTTCAGGACGCCCAGCTGCAAACGGGCAGCACGATCTTCGAGGACATAGCCGAAAAGGAAGAGCATAGATCGCAAGCCTGGGCGGTCGTGCTCAAGGCCTAAACAGTAGACGCGACATGGAGTGCGGGTCCGCTTGGGATATTTTCTGATTCGCAGGGGCATCTCCGAAACCGGGGAGTCGATTTATCCACGAGCCATGAGGAGAAGAAGACCAAGCCTTTTAGAAATCTAGACGAACTTTTCAAGTTTGAAGAGTTAGGAACCAGTCTTAATCACAGAGCGTTAAGGAGGGAACCTGAGCTTCCAAGCGGTAAGGAAGATCTGGCGTCATGGGGCGGAGCCGAGAGTTTTACCACCCGGGTGGGTAGGAGGAGCCAGCTTGAAGACCTTCCGGCAAGATTTAAAGCGGCAAGGAACCTGCCAGTAAGTGTGGATGAACAACATATCCATGTCCCTAGAACTGGTGTTTAGCCAGCGCTTCAACTAGGTCTCTGATGACCTTTACCGGTATCTGCAAATCAGCAGGCAAGTAAGAAAGGAGATTATCGAGCACTCTCAGCAGGGAGTGACCAAAGTAAGCCATCATCAGGCTGTAACTTGTCTGACAGAGACCAGGAGAGGATGCTTCATCTTTTTTTTTTAGCCATGTGGTCAAGTTTTTTCGGGGCGCCTGTCCATATCCCCAGTATTTCTTGATTTCTAGAAGACTGAATCAGAGACCAGATTCTCAGCCGAGTGGTGTCAGCTGGCAGGAACCACATATTATGTGATGAGGGTGCCAAGCAGGACACTGGATTTTGCCAAATCTCCAGAGACAGTCCTGTAATGGCCTTAGCCATGGGAAAGGCGATCCCCGGGGATTTGTCCTTATCCAGGATGTCAGTAAAAGGATATTCAGCCTGTTTTTAACTGGCTCCAAAGGAACATTCATGGACTCTGACATGAGATCACAGGCGGGGGGCGGAGCAGCAAGATGGACGCTATACTGCGCTCCGCAACAGAGCTCTGTGCTGAACACCGCTCTTCAATGGCGTTTCTGTTCTGGCAACGTTATCTTATGATTTTTATAGCTCCTAATGCTGGAGATCCTCTTAAAATGCACTAAAAACTGTTTTCGGCTTTTGCTTGATATTATTTGCTGTTTTTGTGCAGCTGTATTTTGAACAAGGCATTAATGCCCTCCACTTTGCGTATACTGTGGCATTTTACAAGTTTTAAAAAGTTTTAGCTGAGAGTTTTTCATTTTCTCAGCTGAGAGATGAATGAACCTCCTACTGAATTGACTTGTACTTTATAATGCTGAAGGTTTTTCAGCCTTTTGAATGATCAGGAGCTGCTATTGTAGGGCATCCTGGAGCCGTCCTTGAGTTAAGGGAAAGGTGTTCTTATTTGGGCGTTTTTATTACGTTTTGAAACAGTGCTGAAGCAGCAGCTGTGTTGCTTTTATGCTCCTGCCATTTGGATGTTGGGACCTGTATGGAGTGCATTTCAGATGCAGTGAAGCCTTTATATTCCCCAAAAAAGTATGATAACGTTGCCTATGAAGACAGGGGTCTTAGTACCGCACCACTTGTATTGTATTTACTACGCTCAGTGAAGAGTTATTTCCTTTTCTCTTTCTAGGTGAAATTGATATGATATGAAGGAAATAAATCTGATGATCCAATTCATGGCAACTGGTGATGGAAGATACCAGACTTTGGCAGGAAGCTGGTGGAACACACACGCTCCAAATGCTCAATGTCTTTTTAGAACTGTTTGGCTCCGTGGAACAACTGAAAATTCAGGATTTCTGGAGTATGGAGCCAGTGTGCAGCTGAGAGTCCTTAATGGGATTATACAGTACTTCACTTTTGTTTATATAGATTCTAAGAAAAATCCCTGTGAAGAGGGCAAATATAGAGGATAATGTATGGTCCTCTATCGGTAACCGGTCTGTTAACCATCGAGAGGTCACCAGGGCAGCCGTGTAAACCTCGAGACCAAAGCTCAAGAGGTTTATGTCGCCATGGCAACCTCGAGATGGTTAATAGTAACCGGTTGCCAATAGAAGGACCATACGTTATTTTTTTATAGTGTATGGTCCCAAGAAAAAATGAAAACGGCTCCTTACTTTTGAAAATATAGTCACCGCCGCAGCCGTTCAGTCTTTCCCTTGCCGCTGCTAGCACCCGTCGGTTCCCGAGTGAAATAAAAGGCACGCACATGTGCAAACCTATCCCCGTTAACCTATTGATGTGACATAGCATCGCTAGGTTAACAACATTTCTATGTCACAACAATGGTATAACAACCTTAGGAAATGATGATTTCCTAAGGTTAACAGCATTTTACCATACATTATATTAATATTAAGAGTAAGCTTTGAAATCTGTTGCAAATGTTGGTGAAGAATAGTGGCACCCTGCTTGGCTTGGGAAAGCAACAGGCAGGTGAACTACCCTCAGTGTTCTTATGTTTGAAACAGTGGGTAGAATCATTGAAAAGTCCCATTGTTTATGATATTTCAAAGTGTCTCTTGCTTAGATAATGAACCAGGACTCATAATAAAAGATAATAATTGCCCTGATTGGACTCCTAGTATAAATGACCTGGTCCTGAACACCTGCAAATGACAAGTAATAGATATAATTGTTTGTGGCTCCGTGGCCAAGTACTGACCACCTATATTTGGTGAATCTCTATAATGGGATGCCATAGGAGTTTTCCAATTTAAAATTCGGCAGGTTGCAAGAAGCACTGAATTTCCTTATACTGAATGAGCAGAATATATAGGAGTATGGACTCCAGTATTTTAAAGGAGTCTTAATGTCATTTAATTTTTATTATTTAAAAGCTGTTCAAATTCGTACAAGCTGGGTAAATCGATCTGTTTTGGGTGCTTATTTAGTAAAACTGAGGTACAACTTTATATCCATCAGCATCTCTAATATTTAGCAGGTAGACTCCATTGTCTGAGGAGCAGTGCTGTAGACATTTTTTACAGGTATACTCAAGAGTGAAACTGGGGACTCCAGTGTTTTTCTGGAGCTTTTTAATGACAACAAAGTCAATACCACAAGAAAGATGGACTCTGGTGTTAAACAGGAGCCTCTGTTTCTGCCCACTGCTCATTTGCACTGGGTTCGTGTACACTGTTGCAGGGTGGGTCTGATGAATTAGGGCTCCAAGTTTAATTTGTGGGGACCTGCGGACATGTGGACACTTTCACGGCTAAAAACTGAAGCATGTGAACTGTTTAAGAACCCTCAGCCCATAAATATCCCTGAAGAGCTGGTATTTAAAATTATGAAAGGTTTTACTATTTATTCAGATCAAATTCTACCGAGTACTGTATTACAAAATAGTGGTTGTGCAATGTTATCTGTGAAATGCCTGTTCTTTGCTGAATTGTAGTTAAGCATTATTGCCGAGTTTAAGAATTAGCCTCTGTTAAATAATGGAAAGCTTATGTTCTATATATTCTTGTGGATGTGAAACCCTTTAGGATAAGCAGGTAATGGAATTTAATAATCAGTACCTAGGAAATAATGATTACTATAACTGCTGCCTTATTAGATTGTGTTTCTAGGAAACATTGCATGTTCCATATTTTACATTTTAACAGGCACAGATAACAGAGCTACATTATAAAATGGCTGTGTCGGCTGGTAACTGAACATGTGCATAACCAGCTGTGGCGCTAAGCGAAGGGGTTCGCTCAGCAAGCTGGTGACCCAGGTTCATGTCCCAAGCCTGGGTACCAGGAGCAGAGGCTGGCAGAGAGGGGATACAGAGTGTCCATTGGACGCTTCCCTCCCAGGGGGTTGGGTCAGGCATTGGCACCCGTGGATGGATTTGGCAACGTGCTTGGGGGACGTGGTGCCTCGACACGCCCCCCCCATATGTCCCCACCCAGGATCGCCGTGCTCAAGCATGGCCGAGAACTGCTGTAGGCGGGGTCAAAAACGGAAACAGGACTGCCCGCCCGGATGGATGATATGCTGGCCCCGCCACCATGGTAGCCCCGGAAAGGCTTGGACTGGCCTCAGCACCCTGGATACACCATTTGGCTGGTAAGGCATTTCCCCTGAAGAGAGGGATCCACCTGATGGAAGGATATGTCGGGTTACGGGGCTGCAGGAGTTGGTGGCTGGCGATAGGGGTCGGATGGGGTCTGGGACCTAGGTGCTCTGAAGGAGTGGCTGGATTGGGGGGGGTGCCAAATGGGGTGGAGCATAAATAGAAAATACAAAAAAAAAAAAAACTAACATGTGCATAAATAATGTGTGTAATTGTGATATTTAAAGTTGTTTTTTATGTCGTGCATTTGCAAGGCCAGTCATGAACTTGTTTAGTTTTTAGCATACTGTAAAGGCTTACTTGCCGAACAATAAAACCATATTTGAAGAAGACGACTTGGACACAAGTTGGAGGAGAGCCTCAGAAAACACTAGCATGTGGTCGGTGGTCAGTTCCTCAACTTATTCCCGGTCAAACATATGCGTCCTCAAGGACTGCATGGAGGACTCTAAGATGGCCCTCGACCTTTTCCCACCATGAGTAACTCTGGAGTCAGAGTGGATGATTTCCACAGATAACCAAGCCTGGCAATCCAGTCCCTGGATGGGAGTCCTTAGTAGGTGCTCCCCACATGGGCTGCTGTGGAGGCGGTTCCACCTGCAAGGGTGGAGAAACACATGTTGGCGACAGTTGTCTCAGACAGACCAGCGTGGGCTTGACTTGCACCGGCCAGTTTGACCACAGGGGTGTGGGGTACAGCCCTATGCTTCTCCACCAAGGCACATTGCTGCCAGAAGAGCTCTTCGTAGCACCATCACATCTGCCGTAGAGCCTCTCATCATCCAAGGATGAAGAGAAGTAATGTCGACAGCAACACCTCCCAGTCAAGTGGGATCAAGAACTCCAGGAGCACCTAGACTGTTGACCATGGGGCTGATGTCGAGGAGACGTAGGCAGAGGAGCTATATACACTGTAAGCATGGGGTTTAACTGCACAACCTCTGGTGGAGGCTAATCCCAAGCTGTAATGGCCTGGGATACAGACCACTCCACATCCTCCTGACTGAGGACCAGGAAGACTCGAATCTGGAGCTAGACACCTCGATGACCCCATCCCCAACAACTGGCTGACAGGACTGAGAAAAATCCCGACCACCTGACTGACCGGTGTCGAGGTCATCAAGCCCAATGGGTGCACTGTGGATCTAGCAACCCACCCCTCAACCAAATCTGGCTCAGCCTAAGAAGAGTGCTTGAGAATCTTTGAGCAGTTGGGGGAGTTGAGGAGCAGGAGAAGCATATCATCTCCCAGTCCCACAATCAACGGCAGTGTTTCCTGATTTTATGATTCTTACCATGGTAGGCAGGGCTCTTCCCAAAAGTCAGGAGGGCACTTCACATCTCACAAAACTCCCCAGTGCAGGATGCTCTGATGCTGGCCCAGGCCAGAAGCAGTGCTGAGGCCAATGAGATGCCCATTGCAGCCTTCACCACTGCCTCTTCTATAGCTGCAAGTTGGGCCGTTGACCCTGCCGCAGCAGAAGCCACTTTGTGATCACCTTTAGGCTTCAATCTGGGATCTCAGTTGGCTGGTCGGCCGAAGAGAAAATGAGCCTTACGGTCTTCAAGTGATGATGGTAGCATTGCCTGGCACAGGCTACAACCCGCGACACTGCGTACTATCCATAGGCAACAAAGGTACATTCATGACATTTTCTGACAGCATCTGACATACTGTTTGAAGCCAGGAGTGTGCTTCACTTCTTCTTGTTGAACTGTCTGATTGAGTGATGAGCGTGATACCGAGGAGTACACTCAGAAATCAAAAGTTAGAGAAAATTCACTAAGTTTGTAAATGGTGCCCTTAATAGGCCCTTCAGCACATGGAGCTGCGAAGGAGGAGACCGAACTCTTCCAGCGAAAAAGAAAATCTCACATCACAGGGCACAGCCAAGGGATACATCACCTGCTGGTAGGAGGAACTTTGCTTAAAGATGTTGAGGTGAATCAACTCAAGAAAAAATGCCAATGTATGGATAAGTGAATCATATCCATGCCTCTAAAATGTCCCCCCCCTTTTTTTGCCCAGGGTCCAGCAGCAGCAGAACAGGCTGTGAGAAACTCAAAATGTCTCTCTCCTCCAACACTAGTCTTGTTCACATTTTGTTTTCTGTTGTAAAAATAACATTGTATTTTTAAACTTCTCTTGTACTCATTTCTTCCAGCTTTTTTTTTTTTTTTAGTTCCATCCCACACTGCCATACCCACAATCATTTAACTGTCACACTCCCTCCTTTCAGCCCACCCCACCAACCTCCAATTTCAGTTTCTTTCCCTTCTCTCTCTTTTGCTTTTTTATATTTTTTCTGTCTTCTTTTTTCCTTTTGTTTTAATCAGCACACCCCCCCATTCCCAAATTGTCCATCACCTTCTGCGTCCCACTGCTTCAGCCCCCAACCCACACTTTAAATTTCTCTCCAATTCTGTCCGACATCTGATTTCAATGCCTTCTTTTTTTTTTTTTTAACCTTTTCTTTTCATTTTCCGCCCGACTCCGTGACCTTTCTTCCCTGCCCAGCAAGGACCACTGCCTGCTGCTAGTCCCTCCCGTAATGCAGTCCCTAACTCCCTCCCAAAGAAGCAATAGGTCCTCCTCCTTTGCGTGCTGACTTTGGAACAGCACCGAACTGCTGTGCAGCACATTTTATACCCTGGCTTGCGCATGTCAAACCAGGGTATGAAACCCTTTCATCCCTCCCATCAGTCTCCAAAAGCCAGTTATATGACTGGCAAGCCAGGCAAACAGGTCGGGAGGCAGGAGCAATATTGAAAAAAAAACAGAACAAAACAAGAAGTTCTGTGTTTGGCTCAGGAATTGCTGAAACAGAGCTGCTGAGTTCCGAGTGCTGTGACAATAATGACTTGTCACCATGTAAAGAGTTGTATGAAAATACATAAAATATTGTACTCCTGTTTAAGTATATGTATTCTGATTAATTACAGTCTCATGAAACTGAAACAAGTACACAAATACAACTGGATTTGAAATGGAGCAATACAAGGCGCACTGATGTTTTAGGGTTTACAAATTTTTTTTTTTTTTAAACTAAGACATTTGGAATAATTTTTGCTGGTTTGCAGATACAAATGTTGCTATTTTTAACAGGCTCTCATTTCCCTGAAGAATTCCATTTGGACTAAATGTTATGCTTTGAGCTGAGACCCCCTTACGAAATGAAATACATTTCTAAAGTCAAGTGAAGTTTGTTGGTGTGGCTTATTTCTGAAATTTTCATGCACTAGTCCCTGAATCAACCTCGAACTGTACTTTTCCTATGTACAGAAGATACTGGGGTACCCAGTGGTTGATGTTCGCAGAGAAGTTTCTAGAAGATCCTACTTGCAAGGACTGTCACAGATCTTGAGACACCTCCAATATCAGTGCCAGTAGAGGCTGCCGCACTGTAGCCAGCACTGGCTTTGCCTTTCAAAGAGATGTTTACACCAAAGGCTGCATTGACCCCAACACTGAAAACTTTACTAGAGCCAACATCAATTATTCCACACAACAACAAGA
The DNA here is from genome assembly GCA_016271365.2 of Neoceratodus forsteri. Classification (NCBI taxonomy): domain Eukaryota; kingdom Metazoa; phylum Chordata; order Ceratodontiformes; family Ceratodontidae; genus Neoceratodus; species Neoceratodus forsteri. The sequence goes on from CM057452.1 coordinate 830,909,990, forward strand.
ATGGTATTGGTGCCGCCCACACAGATGTTGACAGCAACACCAGTTCTGGCACTGCAGGTGGCACCAATGTCTGAATTGTCACCGACAGTCAGAGTTGTAAAGAAGTTGACAAACAAAGGTACCGACCCTGGTGACAGGGTGGTCTGGTGCAGATGGCTACCAGACGGTGGTAGGTGCTTCTCTAGCTGCCTAGAAGAAGCTGATGCCCGATGACACCACCTGAGTCTCCATCACTACCCCATCTCAGTGGGGGGGCGGCGGGGCAGAACTCAGAATTTCGACTGGCTCTGATGAGAGATGAAAGGACCTGTGGGAACGGTCCAGAAACCTACCTAGTGACCTCCTGTGTCTGCGCCTGCCCCTGAGATCAGGGATGGGACATTCCCATCTCAGAACCCAATACTCCACTGACTGTTGGCGGAAAGAGGAGCAGACACTACAGACCTCTATGTAGTGATTGCATCCAAGGCAGTCAAAGTTGTGAGCTGAACGACTGGAGCAGGCAATGCGATTCCCCCACAGACAGCATAAAAGAAAGAGGCCCTGTAAGTTTAGCCTTAAGTGTTTGTCATTTTTACCTCACATACTCGATGGAAAATGAGAAAATTAAAGAAATTGTGAACTGCAGTAGTGGAAGTTCCACTCCCACAGTGCGCACTCAGTGGCAAAAACAGACTGAGGCACTTAGGGCATCATGAAAGGCTATTGGATGCCGCACATGTTGCTGAACATGCACTGGTGCTGGCACAACCGCTGGTGCCCTGACTGAAAGTGTTTACCCTCGTGGGGTCCTAGCTCCTCCAGTCTCAGACTGAAGTGCGGGGCTTTATGAAGATGACTGATTCTTGGAAGATTCAAACTGACCCATGTGCCCTTAGACATGGACATGAACCAGACCATGTTCTCATGAGTCAGATCTTGTTACTTCATATTATAAAATGCAGAGTACAAAAAACTGTGCAAATCAAACCACTTTACTGGTTAAAATACAGCACCTTACCATTGTTTCCCTAGAAACTGCACCAGTAGTTACTAATCTGCCCTAATCTACCTAAGCAATAACCTAACTAAATGAAAATAAAACATTGTTCCATTAAAAGAAATCACCTGTTCTACCTAGCAATACCCTAATAATTTGTTTCCCATTTTATAAGCACAATAATCACAACAGGGCATGGGTTTATTGAGAATTAATGAACTTCCAAGGTGCACTGAAAGTCAATCCGTCGCTGGCCTTGTGACTTCCAGTTCACCCAGGCCGTGCATTAATTCTTTAGAAACATATGCCCTGTTGTGCATTATTGCATATGCACCACAGTAATTTAAGGTTCAACATATCTGACCTCATTCCCCCCAGCCCTCTGTGCTTTACAACAAGGATGAAATAAGTATGCTATGCAAATATGTACCTATTTACAGGAATTCCTACCCACTTTATTACTAGGGTACCTGGAGATTTCCTTACTAACCAGACATTTGTCCAGGCTTATCTTAAACGCCTGTACTGTCTCCATGTTCATTGTCTTTGCTGGTAGGCTGTTCCATAGGTTCACCATGCTGAGAGGAAAAATGCCTTCTAACACTACCACTGAATTTACCACCATGAGTTTTAGGGCATGTCCCTGGATCGTGTTGTAGGACACCAGATTAAACCTCTTTGACTCTTCTAGCTTGCTAATACCCTCGAGTATGTTAAAAACTGAGATCATGTCCGCCCTTAGCATCCTTTTTCTCTAGTGTGAACATGTTAAAAGCCTCTGGTCTTTTGTAGCTTTATTTATTTTTTTAATTTATGTTTGAGACAAAAGTAAAGCTGCTGAACAGGTCACAGAGTAATGTCAATAACAAAAGGAGGGTGTTACAGGAGGGAACAACAATAAACTCTTTAGAGTCATCACAAATATACCAAAATAGGACAAGTAACTAATGCAATAATGTGTCCACGAACACTTTCTTGTCCCGTTATGATTAGAATACCTTCCCCCAAACCTTAGCAAAAAATCATAGCAGGTAAGGCACTAGAGTCAGGGCAATTAAGGAATGAAGGTATCATCATATCTCATTACGTACATGAACCACATCTGCCATTTAGCGCAAAACTGAGTGAGGTGGGCATGGCAATAAGCTGGGATTTGTTCCACTTCATATATGCCCATGATCTACTCATAGCTTTTGTCCTCCATACTGCTGATCATTCTAGTGGCCTTTGTACATCAGGCGTGGGTGAGGCAGCTGCAGCCTATAACAACGCTGTGACCTTGATGGTGGACTCTGTTGCACCAGACCATATATGACCCAGGTCCTCTTGCTTGAGACCTCCATGATTTGTTTGAGCTCTCAAGGAGATGAAGAATATGGGTTGGAGGTTGGAGTGTCACTGATTGAAGTCTGGATCAGAGGACGTCAGACTGGCTCTGGAAGCTCACTACAGTGAGTATCAAAGGGCTATCTCCCATAAGAAGTCAGTGTTCCTGTCAGGGAGATAGCTACAGGGAAGAACAGACTGGCCCAGCTCTTTAGGACTGTTGATAGGCTGCTTCATCCACCCTGTTTACAACCTAAACTTGCAGCTTTTGTGACTAAGTGTGAAGAGTTTGCTCTGTTCTTCTCTGACAGTGTCCTCCTTCAGGTCCAGTATTCATCCAATGGGATTTTCGTTGCCCGCAGTGGCCAATCCAATGTCCCAACTCGTACACCGGCTGTCTGGAGTGAGTTTAGGCTGGTGTAGGAAGTGTGCGAGATAATTTCATTGCTGCAGCACATGTTCTGTGAACTGGACCTGGACCCAACACGTCTTCTTGTGAGATGTATGGAGTCCATTGGTTCAGTGTTCGCTGAGATTGTCTGGTATTTGCTTTTTGAGGTACTTTTCCCCCCAGTGCTTTGAAAGAGGCATTGGTGAGGCCCCTCCTGAAAAAAACATATTTCGACCCTGACATCTTGGCAAATTACAGACCTATCTCTAACCTGCCCTTTTTGGGCAAGGTTATTGAGAAAATCATGCTGCTGTAGCTTGAAGCCCACCTCACTGCTTTCGACATTTTTAAGCCCCTTCAGTCTGGTTTTAGGTCAAGGCACAGTACTGATACAGCGCTAATGTGGGAGCATAATAACCTCCTCAGGGATAGAGAACATTGGTCAGTTCTCGTTCTCCTCGACCTCCCTTCAGCTTTTGACACTGTAGACCATGGTGAATTGCTTGATTGCCTTAGGGGGCTCTGTGGGCTCACCAGTACTGTCATCAACTGGTTTGAGCCCTTTCTCACTGGCAGGATGCATAGGGTTGTGTTGGGAAGGTTCTCCTCTCGTCGAGTTCCCTGCCATGAGGAGTCTTCCCAGGGATTGATCCTCTCACCCATGTTGTTTGCAGTGCACATGCTACCCTTAGGTGAGCTCATTTGATGCTACAAGGTGGTTTTCCACTGCTATGCATATGATATTCAGCTGTATATGTTTTTTGCACCCGATACTGGTGGCACCGTAGAGGTACTAAATACATGCCTGGCTGAGATCCAAGACTGAATGTCCTCCAGCTGGCTAAGGCTCAACCTGGACAAAATGGAGGTACTAGTGACTGAGCCTGGCTGCTGGTGGGAAAAACTGCTGGGGCTAGTCCTGCCTTAATGCTGGACTCGGCCCTGCTGGTGGCTACTACAAGGGTTAAAAACCTGGCTATTGTCTTTGATGAACTGATATTTGAGGCTCAGGTGTCTATCGTCGTCCAGAGTGTTTTTTTTTTAATCACTTGAGGAATATCACCTTGATTAAAGCCCTTATCCTGCTGGAAGACCTGACCTCATGGGTGCATGCATTTGTGGCGTTCAGACTGGACTACTGTAATGCTCTTTATCCTGGGGTTAGTGGAGGAGTCCTGTGTCCCTAACATCTAGTGCAAAACACATCAGCCAGGTTACTGACTAGCCTTCTGAGATTGTGTAATGTGACCCTCATTGCTGCATGATCTGTATTGGCTGCCTGTGAGGTGGAGAATTTTCTTCAAGGTGGGTCTTCTCACCTACAAAGCTCTATATAGTCTGAGCCCATGCTACCCGACTGATCTCCTGACTCCATACTGCTCTCAGCACTTGCTCCACTCCACCACCGAAGGCCCCCGTGCAATTCCCAGGGCTTGGCTAAAAACAGCTGGTGACCACGCATTTGTGATGGCTATGTCAGCCCTTTGGAACTCGCTTCCAGGGTCTTTGAGTGAGGCATCCTCGTTGGAGACCTTTAAGCGGGGCCTGAAAACATACCCCTTCAAGGAAGTTTTTGAGAACTGTCTTACACTGGTGGATTATATGAAGATGCCAGCAGATTAGGTCAAATGGTCGATTGTGTCTGCTTGAGGTGCAGCTCCCATCACAGTCGCTGCTGCTGACCCCCCTTTTCCTTTCCACACTCCAAGGTGTCCTCCTTTCCTGACCTGCACCTTAACCATGTGCCTGTCCCATCCTTTCTTGAAGTTTCCCATGGATTCCACTGAAATCAGATCCTCTGGTAGCGCATTCCAAGAAGCCACCAATCTCTCCATGAAGTAGTGTTTCCTCAGTTCTCTTCTGAAATTTCCCCCTACCAGCTTCAGGCTATGCCCTGTCATGGTGACCCCCCCCTTTAGTCTGAACACCACCTCAGTGTTCACTCTGTTGGTCCCCTTCAAGTATTTAAAGGTCTCTATCATGTCCTCTCTGTCCCTTCTGTCCTTCAGAGAGTACATGTTAAGCTCCCTAAGTCTCTCCTCATAGGACCTGTCACCCATTCCATGGATCATCTTAGATGCCCTCCTCTGAACTCTCTCCAGGAGCACGATGTCCCCTTTAGGTCTTATTTTAAATGATTCAATTTGAACTCACTGTCATTGTTTTGCCTTTGAATTGTGGATTCATTATTATTTCATTTGTATTTTGTATATTGTAAAGTGCCTTGAGCCTCAGGGATAGGGTACTTCATAAATAAAGTTAACAGTTACTTTCTTACTTACTGTGTTTCACCCTCGGTCTGAATGCCCTTTTGTACCAAGACCAAAACTGCATGCAGTGCTACAGGTGGGGCCTGATCAGGGCCTTGTAAAGTGGCAGGATTACTCCCCCTGCTCTGCTGGTCTCTCCCCTCTTTTTAATTACAAACGCCATCCCTAATGAAATGGACAGCTTGGAATTTTCAAAGCTATTCCACTTCAATAAAGAACCACTGTGTTTGCTAATAACTGGTGTCACCTTTCGTGTAAGACAGCATAATACTGTTTATTTTACGTGCCTGTATGCTTAATTGTTACATGATGTTCATGGATACTATAATGACTGTGTGGGTACTTGCTGTCCTCAAGGAACCTCATGAAAACACATTGCTGCATCTCGCAATGCTACCCTCATGAGCAAAATGGCATGTAAAAAATGCCTCCTGTCTGTATGTTACAGAACAGACAGACTTTGTTCTGCTATCTTTCTTTATGATCCCACATATGTTTCTTTGCCTGCTATATTTTACTTAGATCAAAACATTACAATAAAAAGCAAACACCATCATCATTTATGGAGACAGAAGTGGTACGGTATTGTGATGCACACTAGTACTAGCTTCTTCAATACACAAACAACAATAAAAAGGGTTCAGTGCATCTGATGGAAAAGGGAGCCAGAACCATGTATTCTTTTGATTCATTTATTCTTTTCTGAACATGCATCTGTGTCATGCATAAGATGGCTACCAGATCACATGATCAAGTAGTATGTGACAGCCTATGTCAGCCAGGGTACAAGGACTAATGTGATGCAAATCCCCCACCAGGGACTTCAAGATCACTGCCACTACAGTGGGTTTTTACCAACAGGACCCCCAGGAAACCCATCTCTTACCTTACCAGCTAGTCCTGGTTAAACAACTAAAAGAAGAAAAAAAAAAACCTTATTTGCACAAGGTCAAGAAGGTCAACACAGTAACTATGGGTAGAGTGCCCCTTCAGAGACGGACTGCAAACAGAGGCCAGCAGAAATAGTAGAATTAACTTTTTAAATAACACAAGCAGTCACTGATTCTATAAAAATATGATTCTTTACTAAAAGACTACAGGTGTTTACAACAGGATTTATGTACAGTCAGACAAAAGGATTGCAGTTTACTAGAAATTAAAATAAAAGGAAGTTATACAAGACAGGTTGCAAATAAATGGAATCTGAGCTATTCCCACTTTAAAACCTATGTCTTTACCTGCTTCTGTCTAAAGAAAACACTGTTCCCTAAAGCTGTCTTTCTTACCAGACTTCTAGCTGCAGGGCTCTGGCATTTCCAGATATTCCAAGCCCAACAGGGCGTGCTCACTTCTAGCACCACAATATATTTCTCCCTCCCTGTGGGGAGGGTTCTCACTCCCATTGAGTGACAGTTCCATGTTGTCCCAGCCCTCTTTGAGAGCGAGTGAGTGTGTGTGTGTGTGTGTGTCCACTTCAGCACCTCGTTGTTAACATTATGACATGCACCTGGGTCCTTTGTCCAACATGGGATCATCTCCAGAAAGGACTTCCCTCTGGGGTTATTGCTTTATTGCTACCTCCCTAGCCTTCCTATTAACTTTCCCATGAGAACCATCAGTTCCTCTACCCTGGCTGATATAAGCTGTCACATACTACTTGATCATGTGATCTGGTAGCCATCTTGTAGCTGAAGCAGATGCATATTCTGAAAAGAATAAATGAATCGTAAGAATACATGGTTCTGGTCCCCTTTTCCATCACAAAGGAGGCAGCAGAAAGTGCCAATTTGTATGTGGCCAGCAGACGACATTCGCAGCCCAAGAACTATGGGGTGGGGCAGCACATGTTTTTAAGGGGACCCAGGGAGGGCAGCCTAAAGGAAACCAGCCTGCACCCAAGCCCAAAACAGAACCCAACAGCTTCTAAGGGGAACAAAGAGCCGGGGGCAAAGATATGTTATATTTGCCAGAAAGTGGGGCATCTATCCTATGACTGCCCTAAAAACAGGGGTAAGGGGCAAAAGCCGGTGGGGAGGGGGCGACCAGGACAGTACACCGCAGCTGGTGAACTGCGCACACATTGTAGTGCCACCAAACTCCAGCATGCATATGCACCCTATTCTAGTCAATGGGACAGTAACACAGGGGTTGAGGAACACTGGTGCCTCCATCTCCATGGTGAGGCAAGATCTAATCCAGGCAGAGCAGATTCTGCCAGGGCAATTCTCCAAGATTCGGGGAGTCACGGGTCCAGTGGTCCAAATACCAATGGCTCAGGTCTTCCTGAGCTGGGATAGACAGATATTTATATAGCGCCCCTCTCCGGGTACTTGCAGAGCTTCACAATACGTTTTAAGGGTACATTTTAAAAACACACAATAAAACAAGTAACCATACATAAATACAGTGCAGAGCAAAGCAGCAAATACAGGAAACCATTTAATATAACATAATAATTACAAACCATCAAATGCCTAGTAAAATAAAAAGGCTTTTAATCCCTTTTTAAAGGATTCCACTGAAGGTGCCTCCCGAAGTTGCTGAGTTCCAAAAGGGTGGGCGTAGCCACTGAAAAGGCCTGATCACCAGAATTCTTAAGCCTCACCCTAGGAACACTGAGGAGGCAACCCTCGGCAGAACAGAGAATCCGAGACGGGCAGTGGGGCATGAGGAGATCTTACAGGTAGACTGGTCCTGACCGTGCAGGGCCTTATAGGTCAGTAAACCGACCTTGAAGATAATCCTCCATCTGACTGGCAGCCAGTGCAGTCCATGGTGAATGGGTATAATACGATCATATCTTCGTGCACCCGACAACAATCAAGATGCCGCATTCTGCACTAGCTGCAGCCGTTGGAGGTATTTTTCAGAAAGCCCCAGATAAAGGGCACTGCAGTAGTCCAGTCTAGATGTGAAAAAAGCGTGCATCAGTGAGGTCAGGTCCTCAGGTGGTAGAAGGTGTCAGATCCAGACAATATTCCTCAGGTGATAAAATCTACTCTCAACGACAGCCGACACCTGAGCATCCAATATTAGGCTGTTGTCAAGGATTACGCCCAGATCTTTGACCTACATGGATGGGATCAGAGGCACCCCCCCCCCAGGACAAGACTGGGGGTGTCTGACCGTGTCCCATCACCACGATGACCTGGATCCACCACCAACACCTCAGTCATGTCTGGGTTGAGCCTCAACCAGTTCTGAGACATCCAAGACTTGCTTTCAGCCAGGCAGCTGTTAATCACGGAATCCATCTGGCTACCTGGTGCACAGGACAGCTACAGCTGGGTATCACTAGCATAACATAGAAACATAGAAACATAGAAGTTGACGGCAGATAAGGACCGCAAGGCCCATCCAGTCTGCCCATTTCTTTTTCTACCTTATAAATGTGCCATCGGCCTTTGCTCTGTCAGTGACCTATCTATTCATAGTCATTTGTATTGCTCCCTTATGCCTATCCCATGCCTGTTTGAAGCCCTGCACTGTATTCATAGCCACCATACTCTTGTGGTGCCATTCCATGCATCTACCACCCTTTCTGTGAAAAGAATTTCCTCACATTCCCCTTAATGCAGTCCTCTAATCTCATGCTGTGTCCTCTTGTCCTGCTATTTTTTATATTTAAACATGTTAGACTCTTTCACCTTGTTTATGCCCTTAAGGTGTTTAAATGTCTCGATCATATCACCTCTCCCTCCTTTGCTCAAGGGTATACATATTGAGCTCCGTTAATCTGTCCTCATATGTCTTCTGATGCAGTCCCTGCACCATTTTGGTGCCCTTCTCTGGACTGCCTCAATTTGGTTAATGTCCTTGTGAAGGTGTGGCCTCAATACTGCACGCAGTACTCCAGATGGGGCCTAACCAATGTCTTGTACAGAGGGATTATTACCTCCCTCTTACGATTGTGATACCCCTACTAACTACATCCTAACATCCCCTAGCCTTACCTACTGCTTTAGAGGTCTGTTTGATGATTTAGGTCATCAGTGATGATGATGCCCAAGTCTCTCTTCCTTGTGACTGCTAGCAACCCCTCCCAGCCTATAAGTGGCTTCAGGGTTTCTCTTCCCTATGTGCATGATTTTGCACTTCTTTGCATTAAATCCAGTTGCCACTCTTCTGACCATTCTGCTAGTTTATCCAGATCTCTTCTCATTCTGCCCACCCCATCTGGATCATCTACTTGTTGCAGATCTTGGTGTCATCTGCAAACAGACAAGCCTTACACCTCTAGTCCATCTGCAGGTCACTAATGAAGATGTTGAATAGGACTGGCCCCAGGACTGATCCTGAGGTACCCCACTTGTGACTTGCATCTCTTCTGACTGTATACCATTTACCACCACTCTCTGTTTTCGCCAGTCAACCAGTTTGCCACCCAGTTGACCAACAACTTCGACCCACCCCAGCCTACCTAGCTTATTTATCAATCTTCTATGTGGAACAGTGTCAAAAGTGCTTTGCTGAAGTCAGGTAGGCGACATCAACTGCTCCCTTGGTCCACCACTCTGGTTACCCAGTCAAAGAAATCTATGAGATTAGTTTGACAGGACCTTCCTTTGTAAACCCATGCGTCTTGGATCCTGTGCCCTATGGATTCCAGGTGTTGCACTATCCTTTCCTTAAGGAGTGCCTCCATAATCTTGCCCACTACTGAGGTAAGACTGACCGTCTGTAGTTCCCGCCTCCCTCCTGCTACCACTCTTGTGGAGTGGGATCCCATGAGCCCTCTCCAGTCTTCTGGGACCTCTCCTGTGCTCAGAGACTCACTAAACACCCTGACAAGGCTCTGCTAGTTCCTCCTTTTAGCTCCTTAAATTCCTGGGATGTATGCCATCAGGTCCCATTGCCTTATCCACTCCTGAGCTTAGCAAGCTCTTGTAGGACCCTTTCTTTGTGAAGTGAGTAGTGCCACCTCCCTCCCCGCTGTGTCCATGATGCTGAGCTGTGGGCCCTGCCCTACCTTCTCTTCAGTAAATACTGAGCAAAAGTATCTATTTAGGATAGATGCCTTTACAGGGTCCTCCTCCTCACATGCTCCCTTTTCTCCATTAAGCTTAGCAATCTCTCTGGACTTTCTCCTTTCACTAATGTATCTATAGAAAGTCTTGTCACCTTCTTTTACTGTCCGTCTAGTGTTTCCTCAGTTTGGGACTTTGCCTGCCTTACTGCCTTACCTGCTTCCCTTCAGGGCAGTTTGGTATGCCTCCCTATCTTCATCCCGCTGTGTTCTCCCTTATTTTCTGAAGGTCAGCCTTGGCTCTCTGACCTTTCTGCTACTGTATTTGAGAACCAAAGTGGTTTCCTTCTTCTTTACACTTCCTTTTCTGTCTAACATAATGGATGTTGCTTCAAGTATTGTATCCTTAATGCTTGCCCACTTTGCCTGTACCTCCTCACCTGTGTTTCTTTTTTGCCAGGGCTAAGCTTAACTCTGTTGGCCATCTTATCAAAGTCAGCTCCTCTGAAGTCCCATATTTTGCCTTGGAATGGGATGATTTAGATAGTAGCCAAATTGAACCATACCATGTGATGGTCACTGGCCCCTAGGTGACCTTCTACCTGGAGATCTGTGATCCTTCTTTGTTAGTCAGTACTAGATCTAGGATAGCCCTGTCTCTTGTGGGTTGCTGTACCAGTTGTTTGAGGCCCTCCTCTGCAGGGAATCCACTATGTGTCTAGTTCTGGCCGATGTTCCTGCTGGTATTGACCAATCTGTATCTGGCATGTTGAAGTCTCCCATTATCAGAACCTCCCTTTAGCTGGTCATGTTTTGTATATCTTCTAACAGTAATGTGTCTATGTCTCCCTCTGGTCTGGGGCCTGTAGACAACCCCAGTTCTTATGCTGTCCCATTTCCTGTTTCCAGGGTGACCCACAGTTCTTCTGGCTCATTATGTGTATTCTCGAATTTCTGTAGCTTTGATATTTTCATTGTTACACAGGCCACTCCTCCCCTTTTGCACCTCGGTCTCTTCTGAACAATACATAGCCAGGTACTGAAGTCTCTGGTGGTTACTGGTAAACCACGCCTCACTAATTGCTACTATGTCCAGTTTAGCCTCTGACATTATTGCCTGCAGGTCTGGGATCTTATTTCCAGGCTGTGAGCATTTGTGTACATGATTTTCCATTGGCCAGATTTTGGTGTGTTAGTTGTTGGGTGAAGTTTGGCATTACCCCTGTGCATCGTATGGGAGACAAACCTTTTTCTTACCTGGTGATGCAAATGAACGGCAAACACGCTTGAATTCCTGTTTGACCACCAGCTGAGGGGGGGGTGTTCTTCCATTCACGATGGTGCTGCACCCTCCCCATTTGCTAGTTTAAATATTCTGCAAAGACGCCAAACTTCTGCCCCAAATGCACTGACTCCCTCCTTAGTCAGATGCAGTCCATCAAATTTAAAGAATTTCGCCCCAGAACTGTTGCCAGTTCCCTACAAATCTGTGTCCTTTTTTCTGGCACCAGTCCTGAGCCACGATTAGCTCCCCTATCTCCCTTCTCTCGACCTTCCGTCCATCTGCTCCCTTCTCCCAGACTGGCAGGATCTCAGAGAAGGAGATGCCGACTAAATAGATGATAGTTGTCACCCAGCCTAGTCAGGTGTTCCTTGGTCTCCACAACTGACCGGCTGGCTAGATCATTAGTCCCTATGTGTACTAGGACATCAATGTTTTCTCCTGCTTTGTGAACAGTTTTAGTAATGCGGTCAGTGTCCTCCATGCTGATGTACCTGGGAGACATCTGACCATCACCCTGGCTGGAGATGGGTATCAACTCTCGAATCATGGAGTCTCCTATGATCAGAAGTTTTTTGGATTTCCTTTGTGCTTGTTTAGTTTTGGTTCCTGATTTGGGTGAGTATTGTTGTGCTAGCTCCTGTGCCGCAGTGTCCTGTTTCTGCAGTGTCTTCTGCCTCTTTATTTGATTTCAGAGATAGAGGCAGATACCTGTTTGTAGTGTTTATATGGTTTTTGGAGGTAATGTGTTGGAGCAGAGAGTGATGGGGCACCTGATTTGCTCTCCTAACCACCTGCCAACCTCCTGGACCAACTACCTCTCATGGTCGAGGTTTTTCTGTTGGATGCTGGGGAAATGGCGGGTGGTTCTTATAATGTATTTCCTCTTCAATATGAAATTTGAGGCAATCTCTGCCCATGCTGCCCGGAGCTGAGACCTAAGATCTCCAAAGGCCCAGCATGTAGGACAGTGTCCTAAATCCTGTAAGACTGTCCTTCTGAAAATTGTTCCACAGTACCTGCAGTTAATGAATCCATTACAAATAAGTTGCTGGGTTTGTAACCTAGTCAGAGTAATTAGAAGGAAAAAAAAAAATGCAAGTAATGGTTTAATTGTGCTTTGTTTAACTTGTTATAACAAGTTAAATTACTAGTGCCTGTAAATGAGATCACCTTGTGGAGGCCCACTGATCCGCCCTTCCTGCTCTGTCACAGGAAATGTCACAACTGTGGTACCCTATAAAAGGAGTGTAGCGTGGGTGGTTAGATGGGGTGGGTGGCTGGGCCTTTCCCTGCCTAAAAGAAGAACCACTGACCTGTAAAGAACAAGGAGGTAAGAGCAGAAACAATCAGTCAACAACAAATGCAGTAACCCTGAAAGCTTATCCTAATGTTAGATAAAACTGTAAAACCTGTAAAGCACCACCTGTATAATTCAGAGAAGATATACCCTGTAAGAAACACTTTGCTCCAGAGAAAAATAAAGCAGTAACAGAAGATATACCTTGCAAAAGTCAATTTGAATCAGAAGATTACAGCAGTAATCTGTTAGCACACTACCTGTAGGCACACCTTGTAATAATGCAGAAGAAGGTATACCAGCAACAACAATTTGAATCAGAGAAAAATAAAGCAATGAAATGTTAACAACAAACAGTAGCAATCCCTGTGAGTAAAAGATAAAACACCACCACACAGTAAATCTGCTTAGCCAAACTAAGTCTTAATCCTTCTCCTTGCTCTGGTAAGTTTCTCTACTCTGCCTTCAAGCAGTCTTAGAAGGAAAGAGCTCAGGTGAAGCTAGGTGCCTTGGCCAGCAAACCAAGTCTTCTACCTCCAAGATCTCAACTAACCTGACTTTTAACCCTTCTTCCTGTTGGAAATTACTGACAGTTTGCCAGCTCCACTCCTACATACACACTCTAATCCTTTTGGAAGAGCTGTGGGAGGAAAGCAATTAGCTCCTTCAATGTGAGAAGGAGACTGAAACACCTCTGAGACAACAAACCTTTTCAACAAACAAAAGAAAAATAAAACACAGTGTCAAACAGTAATTTTGCTTAGCCCAATGATAAAAAGTCACAAAATGTAAGCTCCACCTGTAATACAGTAATTTCAGAGAAGATATACCCTGTAAGAAACACTTTGCTCCAGAGAAAATAAAGCAGTAACAGAAGATATACTTTGCAAAAGTCAATTTGAATCAGAAGATTACAGCAGTAATCTGTTAGCACACACCTGTAGGCACACCTTGTAATAATGCAGAAGAAGGTATACCAGCAACAACAATTTGAATCAGAGAAAAATAAAGCAATGAAATGTTAACAACAAACAGTAGCAATCCTGTGAGTAAAAAAATAAAACACCACCACACAGTAAATCTGCTTAGCCAAACTAAGTCTTAATCCTTCTCCCTTGCTCTGGTAAGTTTCTCTACTCTGCCTTTCAAGCAGTCTTAGAAGGAAAGAGCTCAGGTGAAGCTAGGTGCCTTGGCCAGCAAACCAAGTCTTCTACAATGAAAACCCAGTCCATAGTGCCTGATGATGTTCCCCAGCAGCAGTATGTATACAGTGAACAACAGAAACAACAAGACAGACCTTTTCGGAACTTAGGGTTGCCACCTTTGGATGAGGCAAAAACCAGATCCTAAGCTCCGCCCCTAGCCCCGCCCCTTTTCATGACTCATCATGCATTGTTCCTCCAAGAAGTCCATTTGTTATATCAATAAAAAAGAACACTGCAGCAGTTAAATAAAAATGTTAAGATGCAGTACTGTGCCTGTTAAAAGTTACTTTCCTAGGTTCTTCCTAATTATTTATTTACTTATGTATTTATATTGGTTAACCAAATAACCAAATAAACATACAGAGAGAAAACAAATTTCATTTACAGATATAATCTGGGCAGTTCTTGTCCAAAGTAGTATTTCAAAGCCAAAGAAGTGACTGTACTTTTTTCTTGAGGAAAACAATAATTTAAAACATTTAAGAATGCCTAAATTCTGTTAGAGATGAAAATGTTTACCAGCAAATGAAAATGGTTCTGTCACTGTTGCAAAAAGTGGGGGCAGCTGAGCTGCTATGCCACTTTAAGATGCAGTGGAAAGATTAGGCTAAATAGGTGCTAAAGGTGTTAATGGCCATACTTTACACCTGGCAGGGTGACTGCATTCACAAACAAAAGGCTACAATGACAACAGAACTTGTTTGTAACCTGGGATTTAGTTGAAACAATGAATGGATTTGTTTCAAAAGTACATGAACACTCAAAATGGCTCAAAAACCTGACCAGCACAGAGCAAAACCGGATTACCTGATAGGGACCCTGAAAACCTGATCACTAGGTAAAAAACCTGACAGGTGGCAACCCTAGCGGAACTCCACAGGTCAGAGGCTTCGGGCTAGATGAGGCAAGCCCCATCACCACCCTCAGCACCCTGCCTGTCAGGTATGACCTGAACCACTGGATGACTGTATCAGATAGGCCACAGCTGAACTGCAGCCAGTCAAGTAATACCCCGTGGTCCACCGTATCAAACGCCACCATGAGATCCAGGAGAATCAAGATGGTACGTTCTCTGCTGTCTCTTGCAATCAGGAGGTCATTCAGCAACTTCACTAGGGCAGTCTCCATGCTATGCCGGCCCGAAATCCAGAATGAAAGACCCCATAGGTGGAGGAGGAGGCAAGATTCACCTCAAGCTGAACGGCCACTACCTTTTCAATAACCTTCCAAAAAAATGGGAGGTTAGAGACTGGTCTGTAGTTGCCGAGGCAGTCTGGGTCCAACGAGGGAGGGTGGCCATGGAGTACAGGAGGTGGGAGTTGTACCTGATCTCCCTGTAGATGTGATCATGGGGAATGATTTTGACCACAGGGAAAACCTAGTATGTGTTACTACCCATAGTCAGGCAAAAGGGCAGGTTTCTGAGGGCAAGGAGGGGGTGACACAGCCTATGCAGACCTTCCCCTCAGCAGCTGAGGAAGTGGCTAGTGTGGGTGAGGGGCTAGCTAGGAGTAGCAGCACTGAGCCCCAGCTGCAAGCAGAGGAGGTTGCCACAAGGGGCAGCTTCCCTCCTGAAGGGGTACTTGGGAAGGTCAGATGGGAGGAGCTGGGCAGGGCACAGCAAGCTGATTCTATCCTCCAAAAACAGAGGTAGAGAGATAGTAGTAAAAATTTTACTCCGATATCAGAACAGGATAACCCAATTTAGCTGAAGCTCATTTTCAATGGGGTCCCAATGTACAAAAGTGTCAGTTTCACAACAAAAATGTCCTAATATACAATATAAACATACCATACAATAACATCTATACAAATACGCAATAGGTAAAGTGTACATATAACAGTTACAACAAGCTTTTGGAGAATTTGCAGCATTAATAAGCCATGATCTTACAGCTTTCCAAGATATTGTATTTTTATATGGTCTCGAGTAGCCTGACAGACTGTTCCATAACCTAGGACCCATATGAACAAAACTAAGTTGGCCCCTTACAGTTTTCATAGCTGGCACCATATAATTTATTTCCCCTGCTGTGGGTAACACTCTGCTCTTCTAATAAGTCTAACAGATAGTCTGGTATTTTTTGGAGTTGACAGCGATAGATCAGAGGCATCATATGTATATTACGTCAATCCATCAATGCAATCCAGTTTAAAACTCCATAAAGAGAACAATGATGTGTGTCCCAGGGTGCATCTAGAATGAAGCACACAAACCTGGAAATGCTAGGTACCAGAGATCACAAGACCATAATAAGGTTTAGGGTTAGGACAGGGAGGGAGGGAGGCAAAATGGACCAACACGCAGGTCTTGGACTTCAGAGGGACAGACTTCAACAGAATAAGGAGGATAGTTAAGGAGGAGCTGGCAGGAACTGAGGAGTTGGAGAATGTGGAAGAGTTATAGGAGGCCATGAAAGGAGGGGCACTAAAAGCCACAGAAATTTGCACAAGGAAGGTGAGGAAGATGAAGAAACGGAGAAGGCAGCTTTGGTTTATAAGGGAGGTGGCAGAAGCAGTCAGGGAAAGGAAATGGGCTTTCAGGAAATATAAAAAGACACAATGGGAGGAGGACAGGGAGGTTTATAGAGAAAGAGAAAGTTAATAGGGCAGAAAATAAGGAGGGCTACAGTGGACATGGAGGAGAAGATAGCCAAGCGGCCAGAAAGGTGGGACAAAACTTTTTTTGATATGTGGGAGAAAAAAGGAAGGCAAGGTAGGGGATAGTGAGACTGAGGGGGGAGGGAGGTGTGCAACTGAAAGGGGACCTTGAGAAGGCTAAATTATTGAATAAATATTTTTGCTCAGTCTTCATGGGGGGGCTAAGTTGAGGGGCAGGGGAAGAGGGGACACAACAGTAGATTCTAGCCAATTCAGCATAGGCAGGTAAAGGAGGAGCTAGCTAGGTTAAGAGTGGACAAGGCAATTGGCCCAGATGGCTTGCACTCAAGGGTACTTAGGGAACTGAGGGAAGAGCTGGAGGCCCCACTTACGAGACTTAACTTGTCACTGGACATTGGGTGGGTGCCGGGGGACTGGAACAAGGCAAATGTGGTATTGCTGCACAAGGGGGGCAGTAGGGAGGTTGTGGAAAACTACCGCCCGGTTAGCCTCACCTCGGTGGTGGGGAAGGTGATGGAGGCATTAATAAAGGAAAGGGTGGTGGAATACCTGGTGAGAAGCGATCTGCAAGATGAGCACCAACATGAATTCACAAATGGGAGGTCATGCCAGACCAAACTGATTGAATTCTTTGACTGGGTGACGCAGGTGATTGATCAGGGAGGGTTGGTGGATGTGGCCTATCTGGACTTCAGTAAGACCTTCGACACTGTCACTTACAGAAGGCTAGTAAGTAAGCTGGACAGCTTAGGAGTGGGTAGAAAAATAACTAGGTGGGTGGAAAGCTGGCTGGAGGGTAGAACTCAGAGTGGTAGTGAATGGGGTGCACACCAGAGAAAGGAGGGTGATGAGTGGGGTGCCACAAGGGTCAGTACTCGGGCTCCTCCTTTTCAATATTTATATCAGTGACTTAGCAGTGAGTCTGGAAGCTAGTGTGTACCTGTTTGCGGATTATATGAAAATCTGAAATAGGGTGGACACCCCAGCAGGGGTGGAGGCCATGAGGCAGGACCTGAAGGACTGGAGGGGTGGCTGGAGACTTGGCAGCTAAAGTTCAAGGCCAAAAGTGTGCTGTGATGCATTTGGGACGTAAACATCCATGAGCAGTATACACTGGGGAATCAAGAAAATGGAGCTGAGAGGGATCTGGGGATCATAATATCCAAAACCTCAAGGTAGGGAACCAATGCAACAAGGCAGTGGGAAAGGCAAATGGAATGCTGGCATGCATGGGGGGGGCATCACTAGAAGAAGGGGGTGGTACTGATGCTTCTCTACCAAGCCATGGTGAGACCGCACTTAAGACTACGGGGTACAGCTCTGGAGACCGCACCTATGCAAGGACATAGAGGGAATGGAGAAAGTTCAGAGAAGAGCGACCAAATGGTGCAGGGTCTGCAGGGGAAACCAAATAAGCAGAGGTGTAAGGAGCTGGATCTGTACACACTGAAGACAAGGAGGGAGATGGGGGACATGATTTAAACTTTTAAAGACATAAAAGGGATCAATAAGGTAAAGGAAGGGAGCTTATTTAAAAGGAAGGAGGGGGCTAAAAGGAGAGCATAGCCTAAGGTTAGAGGGTGGAAGATACAAAGGGAATGTGAGGGGACATTTCTTCACGAAGAGGATGGTGGAGGCCTGGAACAAAATGCCAGAAGAGGTGGTGGCGGCAGCTGATAAAGTGGAGGGATTCAAGAGGGCATGGGACAGACATATGGGGTTGGGAAGTGGGGGTAGGGGTAGGGTCAGTGACAGGAGTTATGTGTAAGGGGAGGGCAGGGGCAGACTTGATGGGCCAATGGGTCCTTTTCTGCCAACATGATTCTATGTGAACATAACGAAGCCCTACTGTGATAGGGAGGACATGATCCTAGCCATGTGCAGTGCGCCAGAGGAGGGAAATGAGGCTGATCCCCTGGTGGACCTCCTTGGGGAGGTCCAGGAAGGATCCTCGGTGAATAACCTCACCCTCTCAGGGCTGGCTGACACCGGCCCAGGCCGAGGAGATGAGGAGGGTGCTGCAAGAATTTGGGGACATGTTCACAGGGAATCTGGGGTACACCACAATGGCTGAACACCACATGGACACTGGGGCCCAAGTTCCACTGAAGTAGTCCCCCTACAGTAAAAAGTAAAAAGTAAAACTATTTTTAAAGCACTTTTCAAAACCAAAGTGCTGTACAAACACATTAAAACAAACAGTTAAACAATCACATTTAAAATCATTGAGGATAAGCTTTAAAAAACAGATTTTGAGCTCATATTTAAAATTCGAGACAGTCAGGCACTCTCTTGTACAGGGTACCCGAGGGTGTTAAGGAGACCAAGCTGTAGGAACTCAGGGAGATGCTGGCCCTTGGAGTGATCCAGGAGTCCAGTAGCCACCGGACTTCGCCTGTGGTCCTGATCCCCAAGGAGGATAGTAACACATGATTCTGTATTGACTACCAGAGGATCAGCAGCTGTACGGAGTCTGAAGCCTACCCCATGCCCAGAACGAATGAGACCTTGGGACAGCTAGGGGGAATCCGGTTCCTGACCATGATAGACCTGATGAAGGGATTCTGGCAGGTGTTGTTAACCCCCACAGCCAGGGAGAGGTGCTTTCGTTACCCCATATGGCTGATTCAAATTCAGAGTAATGCCATTTAGGATGAAGAATGTGCCCGCAACCTTCTAGAGGCTTGTGGATCATATCCTGGCTGGGGCAGGTAATATGCACCGCCTTACATGGATGACATCGGTATTTACAGCCAGACATGGGAGGATCACATCAGGCACGTGAGGGAGGTGTTCTGCAGACTGAAGGCTACAGGGCTGACAATTAAAGGGGAAAAATGCCAAATAGGCATGGCTGAAGTGTCCTACCTTGGGCACCAGGTGGGCAGTGGACACATCCATCCAGAGCCAACGAAGGTTGATGACATCCAGGCCTGGCCCACCCCTGCCACAAAGAAACAGGTAAGGGCATTTCTGGGAACAGCCAGGCACTACAGGAGGTTTGTCCCTCACTACAGTGATGTGGCCAAACTCCTGACGAAAAAGAGAACACCAGAAAAAGTTCTCTGGACAGAGGACTGTGAGTCTGCCTTCTGACGGTTAAAGGAGGCATTATGTGGGTCACCTGTGCTTGATTGCCCCAATTATGACTTAAAGTTTGTAGTACACGTGGATGCCTTGGACCATGGGCTTGGTGCCATCCTAAGCCAGGTTACACTGCAGGGGGAAGAGCACCCAGTAGTGTCCCTGAGATGGATGCCTCTGCCCAGGGAACAGTCATATGCCACAGTTGAGAGGGAATGTCTGGGGATAGTGTGGTCCCTTCAGAAGCTGCAGCCATATCTGTACGGGTGGGAGTTCACTGTGATCACTGATCATAACTACGTGCCATGGCTCCACAGGACTAGTGGGCAAAACACAAAGTTATGGCGCTGGAGTTGGGTGCTACAGTCATATAATATGATCATTCAGCACCGAAGTGGGGCGCAGAATGCCAATCCAGATGGACTGTCAAGGCAGGGCTAAGTGTATGGCATATTCCTTTAGGCACTCCCCAGGCCTTATATGAATGGCAGTGTGTCTTGGGGGTTGCCCAAAAGAAACACACCTTCATTTCTTTGGGGGGTGAGGAAGGTGACCAGAACCATATATTCTTTTGATTCATTTATTCTTTTCTGAATATTTAATTTATTTATTTAGTTGTTGTTTACTGGGTGGGTGCATTAGTCACAAGTGTGACTATTTTCAGACAAGATCTGGGAGAATTACAGAAACAATTCCACAGTACAGACAAAATTACAAACAGTGTACAGCATCCAGTATTAATAAAAGTACATATAACAGCAAGATACTAACTAAAAGAGCAATACAATATCAGTTTACAGGAAAACAGATAAACATACAAAATTTGAAGGCAATTATAATCATATTTATAATATATGCATCTGCTTCAGGCACAAGATGGCTACCAGATCACATGATCAGGTAGTATGTGACAGCGTATGTCAGCCAGGGTAGAGGAACTGATGGTTCTCGTGGGAAAGTTCACAGGAAGGCTAGGGAGGAGGCATTAAAGCAATAACCCCAGAGGGGAATCCTTCCTAGAGATGTCCCCATGTTGGACAAAGGACCTGGGTACATGTCATAATATTAGCAAGAAGGTGCTGAAGGGTGAGTGGAGACACACACACACACTCACACTCACACTCTCTAAGAGGGCTGGAACAATATGGAACTGTCACTCAAAGTGAGTGAGACCCCTGTCCACAGTGAGGGAGAAATATATTGTGATGCTGGAAGTAAGCACGCCCTCTTGGGCTTGGAACTTCTGAAAATGCCAGAGCCCTGCAGCTAGAAGTCTGGTAAGAAAGACAGCTTAGGGAACAGTGTTTTCTTCAGACAGCAGCAGGTAAAGACATATGCTTTAAAGTGAGGCTAGCTCAGATTCTTATATTTGTAACCTGTCTTGTATAACTTTTATTTTAATTTCTAGTAAACTGCAATCCTTTTGTCTAACTGTACATAAAATTGTTTTAAATACATGTAGTCTTTTAGTAAAGAATCATATTTTTATAGAATCAGTGACTGCTTGTGTTATTTAAAAAGTTAATTCTACTATTTCTGCTGGACTCTGTTTGCAGTCTGTCTCTGAAGGGGCACTCTACCCACAGTTATTGTGTTGAACTTCTTGACCTTGTGCAAAGGAGAATGTAAAAGACAGGTTTCCCAGGGGTCCTGTTGGTAAAAACCCATGGTGGTGGCAGTGATCTTGCAGTCCCTTGCGGGGGGGATTTGAGTCACAGTGCAATATAAACCAGGCTCACCCTCTTCCTGTAGGTGGCAAGCTTGTGTTTTACAGTCTTCAACATGAGACTCTGTTCCAACTCACATACACAATTTGTTTTGAAGCATTTTGTTAAATGCTAATAGGCAGTATATTTCAACTTGAAAAGGAAGATAACTTCAATTCCATTCTAGAAGGTGATGTACTTAAGCTTTAAACTTGCTTAAATCCCTTTTTAAATAATGCACCTCAAAGCAGTGAACCTTTAATTTACTTCAATCTAAGCTTTTCAGTGTAATGTACTTAACATTCCTGTCTTCTGTCCTAGCCTATATCAAGTAATGCTTTCAATCTCGCTCTCTCTCATTAAGCCATTTTATAATCCTGTTACTTTTCTTTTTATCAGTAATGTCATCCTGCTCACCTATGCAGTGCTCAATGGAAATAAAAGTCCCTATTACCTAGTCGTCCTTTAAGTCTGTGATGGTTTTTATTTATTCTTTTCTTTGGGGCCTTATTCAAGAAGGGGCAAGGCAGGATTCAGGTAAATAACACACGTGAGCCTTGCCTTGGTGCTTGGCAAGTTGATCAAGTCAATCATAAAAAAATGCTGGGGTTCACCACAAGGAACTTTACAGACGTTTCTCTTACACAAAATAGTTTCATAGAACATTGATCCTACCAAATCAACCTGCATGCCTAACTTTGAGGTGGGAGGGAAAGCATATCTGCTGCAAGAGCTCTTCTTGAAGATCCACTGTTACGGTGAGTTCTTACGTAACTGTACTATCTCACTTCGAGACTGAGCTCTTGCAGCAGGTAATAACCATTAGGACAGAGTCCCAAGCAGTACAAGGATACAATCCAGGTCAGATGGGCGGTGGTTATAGATAGAGAAAGGAAACCACCTGTGTTCTTGAAACATCAGTCCCTGGAGGACGTCAAGGAAAAAGCGAGCCCTCCTTCTGGGAGCCATGTCCAATCTGTAGTGTTTAATGAAGGTATGGAAGAAACTCAGAGTGGTAGCTGCACAAAAATCAGCTGCCGAGACATTTCGTAGGGATGCAAAGGAAGTGGCAACACTCCTAGTGGAGTGACCTTTACCTGGTCCCAGTAAAAGTTTGTCGTACTGTTGATAGCAGAAAACTATACAACTGATCAACCATTTGGACAATGTCTGCTTAGTCACAGGTGCCCCTAACATTCTCTGGATGAAAGACACAAACAACTGGTCTGTTTTCCTAGAACACTGAGTATGGTCAACTTAAAAATGAAGAACTCTGGGAACATCCAGAGTATGCAACAAGGCTTCCCCTTTATTTGAGAACTCTGGGTAATTAACTGGGAGATGAATGTCCTGGTTAAGAGTGAACTCAGACACCACCTTCGGGAGAAATTTAGGATTAGTATGCAGGGATACCCTGTTCCTGTGAAAAATCAAATAAGGCTCTTTACACATCAGAGCCTAAAGCTCAGAAATCCTCCAGGCTGAAGTAATGGCAACTAAAAACAACACTTTCCAATCCAAGACAGTAAAAGGTAGCTCACAACTTGCGGCTGGCTCAAGAGGAGGCAACGTAAGTTTTTCTAACCTGAATAAGAGATCCCATGGGGGAATAGGGTCCCACATGTGTGGCTTAATGTGCACTGTACCACACAGAAAATTGTGGGACAGGTCCATTTGTGCCAGGGTCCTGTCATCCACTGGTACATAAGCAGACAGAGCAGAAAGGTGTACCTTTATGGACAAATAGCTAAGTCCCACATCGGATAGGGAAAGGAGATACTCCAGGACCGAATTTGTCAGACAGGTAAATGGTTCCAAGTGATGGGACGAAGCCCATAGGCAGAAATGCTTCCATTTCATGGCAGATGTGGCCCTGGTCGAGGGTTTCCTCATGGCCACTAAGACCTCCTCTACCCTTGAGGACACCCCGTTCCTGTCTCTGACTAAGTTTGCAGGAGCCATGCATGCAGGTGCAGAGACTTGAGATTCGGGTGTACCAAAGTACCTCGCTCCTGAGAGAGAAAGCGAGGAGACTGGGATAGTAGTATAAGGGGATATAACTTGTCAAATGTTAAATTTCAGCCAATCAGAGCGTGCCACGTCATTTGACAGGTGGTTACCATGGCAACGCCCCACCCCTTACCAACCCGGAAGTCCGCCTTCCCACGCCATGGCAACGCCTCGCCCTCCCCTTCCTGCCACAGGAAGTGGCGTGCATTTTGGTCCTCCGAACCCGGAAGCCCTCCCTTTTCTCGTCGACTGCCTCCTTCTTCCCTCCCTCTCACATCCGTGCTACAGACTCGCACCCAAGTCCCTCCACCTCTCCTCCCCTATATCGGAGTGCTAGCAGCTCCTCGAACCCCTCCCCTCGGACCCGGTTTGGCATCCTAGCTTGCACCCGGGTCCCTCCCCTCACATTGCGACCCAGCAGCACCATCCTAATTCACATCAGAGTCTCCCTCATTGATCCACCACCACTTGCACCCGAGTCCCTCTTCCTCCACACCACCCTGCTCCCTCTCGCACCCCTGCTGAAACATCCTAGCTCGAACTCGATTCCCTCTCCTCACCACACACCCCTGCTCCCTCCTCCTCCTCCCCAACCCTTTTGCACCCCTGCTCCCTGCTCCTCCTCGATCCACCCACCTCTTGCACCTGAGTCCCTCTGCCTCCACACCACCCTGCTCCCTCCTCCACCCCTACCATCGTGTCCTAACTCAAACCGAGTCCCCCTCCTCCATTCCCTTCCCCTCAAACTCCTGCTCCCCTCCTTCTCCTCCCCATCGCACCCGAGTCCTAGCACCTTCATACCCCCTACTCACTCGCTATTCATTCGCACCCCTGTCGGTCCAGGGATATAAGGACAGGATGTATATAAATGCTTTGTGACTTGGAAATCTGTACAAGGAAAACATCATCAGGCATCTATGTATAGATAGGTTTTATGTTTTTTTGGTGATTTTTGCAATGTTTGTAATTATTTTTTTCTTGCTGCCTGTATGTTTGAAATGAAATGTCCCTGCTTTTGCTACTTCTAGAGACACAGGCTTTGATGGCAGATAAGGACCGCTTGCCCCCCACAACATCTGCCTCTAACTATTGGAGATGCTGCAGATCCTAGTTACTGTAACCAGCAGCCAACTTCCTCCTACCCCCACTATTAATAGCCTTGTGTCTGTCCCATGTATTCTTGAATTCCCCACTGTTTTTAACCCCACAACCTCCTCAGGAAGGCCGTTCCATGCATCCACAACCCTCTCTGTGAAACAATACTTCCTCATGTTGCCCCCGAGCTGTCCCACTTATATCTTCAAATTGTGACCCCTTGTTCTTGCACATCACTTTTCTGAAAGATGCTATCCTCTTGGACTTTGCTGATTAGCTTGAGGTACTTGCAAGTTTCTATCATATCCCCCACCTCCTCGGGTACACATATTAATCTAATTTAGTCAGTCTTCATATGGTTTCTGGTGCAGGTCCTGTACCATTGTAATTGCCCTCCTCCTGACTGCATCCATCCTGTCTATGTCCCTGCGATGATGGGGTCTCCAGAACAACAAGCGTTACTCCAGATTGGATCTCACCAACAGTCTGTACAGAGGAATGACAACTTCTTGTTTTCTACTGGTGATGCCTCTCCCTGTGCATCCCAGTATCCCCCCCAGCCCTCCTTACTGCCTTCACACATTGTCTGCCTACCTTTAGGTCACCTGATATGACTACCCCCAGATCCCTTTCCATTTTTGTTGTAGTTAGTACCCCTCCCCCCAATTATGTACACATACCCTGAGTTTTTGTTTCCCAGGCGCATTTTCTTGCACTTTTTGCATTGAATCTAAACTGCCATACTTTTGACCATTCCTCGAACCTTGCCAAGTCCCTTCTCATCCTTTCAATCCCCTCACCTTGTGTATCAACCCTGTTGCTGATCTTTATCTCATCAGCAAAGAGGCATACTTTCACTTCCAGCCCCCACTGCAATGTCACCTATAAGGACATTAGAGAGGATCGACCCCAGTACTGAACCTGTGGTATCCTGCTGGTATCCCCCTTTCTTAGGAGTGTAGTCCATATACTATTACCCTCTGCATCCTTTTGTCCAGACAATTTTTATCCAGGCTACCACCTTAGGACCCACTCCCAGGCTGGCTAATTTGTTTATTAATCTTTTGTGCATGACTGAGTCAGATACCTTGCTAAAATCTAGGTGTGCCATGTCCATATAGAAACAGACTTTGACAGCAGATAAGGACCCCTTGCCCCCGCCAGTCTGCCCATTTCCCTACCTAGCGGATAAGCTGCAGATCCTATTTAACCAACAGCCTATTTCTTCCTACCCCCCCCCAAAATTGCCTTATGTCTGTCCCATGCATTCTTGAATTCTCCCACAGTTTTAGACCCCACAACCTCCTCAAGAAGGCTGTTCCATGCATAGTCCCTCCCTGGTCTACTACTTTGGTTACCCAGTCAAAGAATTCTATTAGATCAATAGTTCTTAAGACTTTGTTACAGTGAGTCTCCCCAAATCCATGGAAAAGATTTTGAGCCTCCTCCAAAAACTGAAGTAAACTTGGGCCTCCCCAAAGTAAAATAACGTACTGTACTTTACGCAGTACACCATGAATAAATTGAAACCCCTTTGAGTACTTTGCTCACATTCAGTTCTTTGTCTTATACTGACATGGAACCTTTGAAAAAGAGGTCACGTGCTCAAATGTGTTATCTGAAAAATAAATAAAATAAATATTATTCAGCTTATTGTAACTCCACCCCCCCCCCCACAGGCCAACCTTCTTGCTCCGCTATTTTCATTCTTGAACCATTGTTACCCCTTGTTGCAGTACCTTCAAGGTTCACACTACTTTCTCAGTTTCCTCTCTACATGAAATAACCTTCCCACATACTTTGCCTCTCCCCCTCCTTCCCTGCTCCTAAGCAACTTCACTGGGATTACTTTGCTCCTTCCTGCTATTGTTCTTAGCACTTTTATGCTCAACCCTTGTATTTGGGCTGTTCTGCTATCAGTCTACAAACTGATCAACTACCACCACTCATTATTAGTTTACTGTTCATATTTGTTTGCACTATTGTTCACTGAGTATTTCTTGATTGTTTTCGGTTACCTTTTGTAGTAGTATTCCTCCTCCCTCCCGGGTACATCAGAAATGAGCCTTGGCTCATTCACCTTCCCTTGTCACCTATAGTAAATAAATACATACAATTCACCTACTATTATCCTCTTTCAGTTTGCTTCATCTCTTCACACAAATACATAAAACTCAAAATTTAAATACAGTACTTTTCAGACTTGCTTGAGCCTCCCTGGAAGAGGTTGGGGCCTCCCCAGGAAAGCAGGCCTCACCATTTGAGAATCCCTGTATTAGATTAATCTGACATGACCTTCACACTGTGAATCCATGCTACTTTGTGTCATATGGCCTGCTGGCCTCTAGGTACTCAACAATTCTTTCTTTCAGAAGTGATTCCATCATTTTTCCTAACACTGAGGTCAAACTAACAGCTCTGTAGCTTCCTGCCTCGGCCTTGCTCCCACTTTGTGAAGGGGAATCTGATCAGCCTTCCCTTCCTCCAGTCCTCAGTTACCACACCATACTCCCATGATTAGTTAAAAAGGGTAGTCCATTGAGTCACTAGCTCACCCCTTAATTCTTTTAGAATTCTGGGGTGAATCCTGTCAGGCCCCATTGCCTTGACCACCTTGAGTTTTAGGAGGTCTTTCGGGATCTTTTCTTCTGTGAATGGACTTGTATCACAACATCCCCCCAACCCATCCAGAGTGCCTATATTGTATGAGTATGGTATTGTATATATGGAAAGTGCAATTAAGTGACCTCCTTGAAAATGAGTTTAGCTCAATAGAGCTCCATCTCTGTTCATAGTTTGTGAATAAAAATGTTTGATACTTGCTAATGTTACCTATGAATGTCCAATTAACATTCTACAGAACACTGTATGTGTGTGTGTGTTGGGGGGGGGCATCATTTTGAAGTACATACAGTAGTTAAAGGAAGACCCATCTAGTTCTATGAAAGGCTGTGTAGCATACAAGCAATATCAGCACCATACTCAGAAAAGGCTCCCTAAACTGAAAATAATCACTAACATTTGAATTACTGTATTTAAAAACATCATGGGGGCAGAAAAGCAATGACAGTCCATCCAGTCTGCCAATGGTTAGCTATTTAACTTCATGATCCGGATTTCATGCATATTTGTTGTATCATCTTTTTTCTTGAAATCTTCACTGTGTGGCAATCTCAATGGTATAACGCGACAGTGAACCAAAATAATAGAGTAATGATAAGCACATTTGTTATATTGCTGTAGCGGGATCAAAATTTCATGCAAATGTACAAAATTATTTTTATAAATGTGTTCATGGAATCATGCTTATATGTGATTGTAAATACTGATATATTGTTGCATATGGCAATCATTCATTGAGAAACATTAATTACTGACTTAAGAGCAGTAGGAACAGAATTTCATGCAAATGTATTTGTTGGTGTCTTTTCATGAAATCTTGATTAGGTGTTAATCTCAATGGTATAACATGGCTGTAAATCATAATAATAGTTTAAAAATAATGAATTTGTGATGCAGTTGTAGTCGGGATCAAGAATTCATGCAAATGTCCACACAGTATTTTCTTATAAGTGTATTCATGGAATCGTGATTATATCCTAATGGGAATATTGATATATTGCTTCATATGACAGTCATTCATTAGGAAATATAAATGACTGATGATAATGCACTAGAATCAGAATTTCATGCAAATGCGCACCAGGTTGGGGGAGGTCTTTACATGAAATCTTCATAGGGTGGCAATCTGAATGGTATAAAATGGTTGTGAACCATAATAATAAGTTATGATGAACACATTTGTGACACTGCCGCAGTTGGGATCAAAATTTCATGCAAATTTCTCTAACACTTGTTTCACATTTTTCCTTATTATTAGAGAAGACAGGCTACAATTTTTCCAACAACCCTCTCTAT
Organism: Neoceratodus forsteri; assembly: GCA_016271365.2. Lineage (NCBI taxonomy): Eukaryota > Metazoa > Chordata > Ceratodontiformes > Ceratodontidae > Neoceratodus > Neoceratodus forsteri. The sequence goes on from CM057452.1 coordinate 830,938,144, forward strand.
GCCAAAGGAGTAACAATTCTGCACAAATATCATTTTTAGACCAGTTTTTAGACCAAACTTTAATCAGTCTCATTGGTCTTTGTGAGACTGGACCAGCTCTTCGAACAAGCAAGATCTTGCAAATCCTCACCCCTTACTCCCATCCTTTTAAAATCAACTCCTTCCTCTGTAAATTCCTGCCTAATATCATCATCATCGATGCTTCTACCAATGTCTTGTGTTCCTATATGTAGTACTGCATCTGGGGTCACTACCTGGCTCTTTTAGTACATCCACAGTCCTACTCTTCAGGTGAACTTTTGTAACCCCTGTAACACAGCTTTCCATCCTATGTGATTTTATTTTTCCTTACAAACTGTTCCATCAAAGAGGCTTTTGAATCTCTGATAGCTCTAGCTGTCTAGGTGCCAAAGTACTGTGCTCCTTTTCCCTCCTCCATAATGTAATGTAAGAGAAGGAATGCTGTAAGTGGCCAGTGGAGGAGGGAAAGGAGCACAGTACCTTGGCACCTAGACAGCTAGGAGTCATCAGAGATTCAAAAGCCTCTCTAGATGGAACAGTTTGTAAGGAAAATAAAATCATAGGATGGAAAACTGTGTTACAGGGTTACAAAAGTTCAATTCAAGAGTAGGACTGTGGATGTACTCAAGAGAGCCAGGTAGTGACCCCAGATGCAGTACTACATGTAGGAACACAAGACATTGGTAGAAGCATCGATGATGATGATATTAGGCAGGAATTTACAGAGGAAGGAGTTGATCTTAAAAGGATGGGAGTAAGGGGTGAGGATTTGCAAGATCTTGCTTGTTCGAAGAGCTGGTCCAGTCTCACAAAGACCAATGAGACTGATTAAAGTTTGGTCTCAAAACTGGTCTAAAAATGATGATATTTGTGCAAAATTGTTACTCCTTTGGCACAGAGAGGACTGTTGGAAAAATGGTAGACTGTATACTTTAACGATAAGGAAAAATGTGAAACAAGTGTTAGAGAAATTTGCATGAAATTTTGATCCCAACTGCGACAGTGTCACAAATGTGTTCATCATAACTTATTATTATGGTACACAACCATTTTATACCATTCAGATTGCCACCCAGTGAAGATTTCATGTAAAGACCCCCCCCCCAAACCTGGTGCACATTTGCATGAAATTTGATTCTAGCGCTGATTATCATCAGTAATTTATATTTCCTAATGAATGACTGTCATACTACGAATATATCAATATTCCTATTAGGATATAATCACAATCACCTAATACACTTATAAGAAAATACTGTGTGGACATTTGCATGAATTCTTGATCCCGACTACAATCAAGGCCACAAATTCATTATTTTTAACCTATTATGATTTACAGCCATGTTATACCATTGAGATTAACACCTAATCAAGATTTCATGAAAAGACACCAACAAATACATTTGCATGAAATTCTGTTCCTACTGCTCTTAAGTCAGTAATTAATGTTTCTCAATGAATGATTGCTATATGCAACAATATATCAGTATTTACAATCACTTATAAGCATGATTCCATGAACACATTTATAAAAATAATTTTTGTACATTTGCATGAAATTTTGATCCCGCTACAGCAATATAACAAATATGTTTATCATTACCTATTATTTTGGTTCACTGCCATGTTATACCATTGAGATTGCCACACAGTGAAGATTTCAAGAAAAAAAGATGATACAACAAATATGCATGAAATCCGGATCATGAAGTTAAATAGCTAACCACTGGCAGACTGGATGGACTGTCATTGCTTTTCTGGCCCCCCCCATGATGTTTTTAAATACAGTATTTCAAATGTTAGTGATTATTTTCAGTTTAAGGAGCCTTTTTTGAGTATTGTGCTGATATTGCTTGTATGCTACACAGCCTTACATAAAACTAGATGGGTCTTCCTTTAACTACTGTATGTACTTCGAAATGATGCCCCCCCCCCCACACACACATACAGTGTTCTGTAGAATGTTACTTGGACATTCATAGGTAACATTAGCAAGTATCAAACATTTTTATTCACAAACTATGAACAGAAATGGAGCTCAATTGAGCTAAACTCATTTTCAAGGAGGTCACTTAATTGCACCTTCCATATATACAATACCATACTCATACAATATAGGCACTCTGGATGGGTTGGGGTGTTGTGATACAAGTCCATTCACAGAAGAAAGGATCCCGAAGACCTCCTAAAACTCAAGGTGGTCAAGGCAATGGGGCTCTGATCAGGATTCACCCCAGAATTCTAAAAGAATTAAGGGTGAGCTAGTGACCAACGGACTACCCTTTTAACAAATCATGGGAGTATGGTGTGGTACCTGAGGACTGGAAGAAGGCTGATCTGATTCCCTTCACAAAGTGGGAGCAAGGCTGAGGCAGGAAGCTACAGAGCTGTTAGTCTGACCTCAGTGTTAGAAAATGATGGAATCACTCTGAAAGAAAGAATTGTTGAGTACCTAGAGGCTAGCAGGGCCATATGACACAGTAGCATGGATTCACAGTGAAGGTCATGCGTCAGATTAATCTAATACAGGATTCTCAAATGGTGAGGCCTGCTTTCCTGGGAGGCCCCAACCTCTACCCGGGAGGCAAGCAAGTCTGAAAAAGTACTGTATTTAAATTTTGAGTTTTATATATTTTGTGTGAAGAGATGAAGCAAACTGAAAGAGGATAATAGTAGGTGAATTGTATGTATTTATTTACTAATAGGTAACAAGGGAAGGTGAATGAGAAAAGGTTCATTTCCGATGTACCCGGGAAGGGGAGGGAGTGAATACCATTTCAAAAGGTAACCGCAAAACAATCAAGAAATACTCAGTGAACAATAGTGCAAACAAATATGAACAGTAAACTAATGAGTGGTGGCATTTGATCAGTTTGTAGACTGATGGCAGAACAGCCCAAATACAAGGGTTGAGCATAAAAGTGCTAAGAACAATAGCAGGAAGGAGCAAAGTAATCCCAGTGAAGTTGCTTAGGAGCAGGGAAGGAGGGGGAGAGGCAAAGTATGTGGGAAGGTTATTTCATGTAGAGAGGAAACTGAGAAAGTAGTGTGAACCTTGAAGGTACTGCAACAAGAGGTAACAATGGTTCAAGAATGAAAATAGCGGAGTAAGTAGGTTGGCCTGTGGGGCGGGGAGTTACAATAAGCTAAATAATAATATTTGTTTATTTTATTTATTTTCAGATAACACATTTGAGCACGTGACCTTTTTTCAAAGGTTCCATGTCAGTACAAGACAAAGAACTGAATGTGAGCAAAGTACTCAAAGGGTTTAATTTATTCATGGTGTACTGCGTAAAGTACAGTACATTATTTTACTTTGGGGAGGCCCAAGATTACTTCAGTTTTTGGAGGAGGCTCAAAATCTTTTCCATGGATTTGGGGAGGCTCACTGTAACAAAGTCTAAGAACTATTGATCTAATAGAATTCTTTGACTGGGTAACCAAAGTAGTAGACCAGGGAGGGACTATGCATGGAACAGCATTCTTGAGGAGGTTGTGGGGTCTAAAACTGTGGGAGAATTTAAGAATGCATGGGACAGACATAAGGCAATTTTGGCAGAAGACTCCAGGAGAAAGGACTGCTGTGTGACTGAACTTCTCTGCTGGGACTAAAGTAGAAGAACTTTTGTATTTAGACCTTTAATTTAGGGTAAAAAACTAACACAAAACAAAACAAAAAAAGTGTGTGTTTGGGTTAACTGAACTGAATGGGTAACTGAAAAGTCATCTAGGTGTAAATCTCAGGTGACTGAAAGGACTTAACTGTTGTGAGGTTTAAATTACTTGTAGAAAGATCTGGTAAGTAGGGGGGAGGTTAGCTAGAAGGAAGCTACATTTAAAGACTGCCTAGAAAGATTCTGCTAATACCTTGGCAGAAGACTCCAGGAGAAAGGACTGCTGTGTGACTGAACTTCTCTTCTGGGACTATATTGCCCTCCTTCCTCCACCCAAAGCTAGTTCTATTTTTATAAGCACAGGATTTGACTGAACAGGAACTTCCTGTTTAGGGGCAGGAATGAGTGATCACAGAACCACCAAGGACCCACCATCCTAGAAGGGCAAGAGTAGCCTCCGGCCCCTAGCTGCTGGAGGTCTGCCTTGAACAAGTAAGCGGTCTACTGAGAAATATAGGATATTCTTGTCTCATAACAGGACAATCAGGAGCTTAAAGGGCACACAGGCAGAAAGTAAGGAGAGAGAGGAAAAAAGAGGAAAGAGTAAGGATTGCAAACAGTTAAGGGGCCAGAAATAAGACATGATTGGAGTGGTGCAGTGCAGTGGCTGTGGAGCAGCAGTCTTCCGGGAGATGTTCTGGAGGATGCGGTGTTGTCCCATCTGCAGGCACCTCTCTGGGCTGAGGGAGGAGGTTGCTCATCTCCAGGCTGAGTTGGCCAGGATTTGTGGGACCTCTTCTTCCATCCGGGGACCACCAGTGCCACTGCCGTTGCCTCAGAGGTTGCCAAGAAAGAGGAGCGGTTGGACCACAGTGGGCTCAGGGAGGGTGAGTGGTGGAACAGAGGTGCATCCCTCCAGTTGACCTTTTCAATCCTATGCCATTCTGGCAAAGTGTGGTTCCTCTATGGAGGCACCTACAGTGGAGACCAAGGAGGATGTTGGGAACTCCACAAAGGAGACCCACAGGAGGGTGGCAGGGGACCCTGCAGGGAGGAAACAACCCTGGTGGGGACTCCATTGTTAGGAAGGTAGAACTGGGCAAGGAAGGGAGAGGGAGATAAGGTGCTGCCTGGCGCCATGGCTTGGAGGGACAGGGAGCGACCTCAGGATTCCGGAGCAGCTGCACAGGGAGGGAGCTGGATGTCATTGTCCACTTAGGGGCAAAATGACCTGGCTAAGAAAGGATTAGAGAAGTGCAGGAAGAGTTGTGAATTGGGGAGGCCTCAGTCAAGTAGCGCGACGGTAACCTTCTCGGAGGTGCTGACCATCTATGGCATAGGAGAGGCTAGGTGTCCGTGCATTATGGATTCAATCAGTGGTTGGAAAACTGCTGTGGAGTTCAGGGATTTGGCTTCATTGGGGACTGGGGTCCACCTGGGTGATGCAAGCTCATACTGGCATGATGGGCTGCATCTGTCCGGGAGGGAACCAGGATCTTAAGTGATAGGTTTAAATGCTTCATTGGCAAGCTTTTAAACCAGCCAAGGGGGAGGCACTGGAAAGGAGCAGGAAAATCTAGCCCCAAACAATCACGGTAGTAGGTGTGGCAACACCAACATGGAGGTGTCGATAGGGAGAAGGGCAGGGGTAAATGGAGAAAGTGACAAAGGCAAGAAGGACAGGGATAGCAAAAGGTGGCCATCAGGAAATGGAGGGGTAATGAGTACCAATGCCGTAGTCTGGGCAACAAGCCCTGAGCTGGTGGCCTTAATGGAAGAGGGATGCCTGGATATCGTGGGAGTCACAGAAACATGGTACACAGAGAACCATGACTAGGATGTTAACATACCAGGGTACATAACCTACAGGAGATAGGCAGGGAGAAGAGGGGAGGAGTAGCTCTCTATGTAAAGGAAGGGATAAAAGCAACTGAACAAAAGAGTAAACAGGGAGGAGAGGAGGCACTGTGGGTCACCTTGGAGACTGGAAGGGCACCACAATCCGCACAGGGTTGTGTACAGACCCCATGTCAGGGGAAGGAATGGACAAGGATATGATGGAAGGCATTCTTAGAATGGCAGAAAGGGAGATACTGTTGATGGGAGACCTGAATGCCAGATGTTAACTGGAGCACATTTGCTGCAGCCACATCCAAGAGCAGGGCCATTCTTGACGCCTCACAGGTGGCAGGCATTAGACAGCTAGTTTCGAACCCACTGTGAGGGAGCAATCTTAGACCTCTGCTCTCAAACGGGGCAGGAGAGGATCTCAGATCTAGAAGTGGGTTGCCATCTGGGGACAAGTGACCATCAAACAGTGTGGTTCACGTTGAACTCAGCTACAGAGTCAAGCCATACAAAAGTGAGGGTACTGGACTTTATAAGGGCTGACTTTGGCAAGATGGGAGAGTGCCTCAGAAAAGCACTAGCAAACAGGCTAGGAGGAGGTGTGGAGCAACAATGGGGAATTATCAAAACTGCCATCACAGAAGCAACAAGCCTTTGTGTGAAGCAAATAAACAAATCAAAACGAAAGAAAAAGCCACTATGGTTCTCAAGAGAGGTGGCTGTGAAAGTCAGGAAGAAAAAGATAGCATTCCAGAAGTACAAGGAAACACAGAAGGAGCAGGACAGACAGCTGTACCAGTTAAGGCAGAAAGAAGCAGGGAGGAAGTCAGAATAGCAAAGGCCCAAACTGAGGAAAAGATAGCCAACTCAGTTAAGAAGGGGATAAAACCTTTATAGGTACATCAGCGGCGTAGAAAGACAAAGGAGGGATAGTGAGGCTGAATAGAATAAGCGGTGGGTGGGCAGAGGGGCAGTGAAAAAGCAGGAATATTGAGCGAATATTTCTGCTCAGTATTCACAAAGAGGAGGGAAGTGCCTAATCCAATTAACAGAAGCACTTCTGATAGGGGGTCAATCCCAGTCCTTTCACAGAAGAAAGGGTTCTGTAAGAACTCCTAAAACTGAAGGTGGACAAAGCAATGGGTCCTGATGAATTCACCCCAAAATTCTAAAAGAATTAAGGAAGGAACTAGTGAAACCACTGGCTACTCTTTTAATAAATCATGGAGGATGGTGTGGTACCAGAGGACTGGAGGAAGGCGGATGTGATTCCCTCTCACAAAGTGGGACCAAGGCAGAGGCAGGAAACTACAGACCTGACAGTCTGACCTCTGTGGTAGGGAAAGTGATGGAGTCACTTCTGAAGGAAAGAATAGTTGAGTACCTAGAGGTCAGTGGAGCACAGGATCCAAGGCAGCATGGGTTCACAGCGGGAAGGTCATGTCAGACGAATTTAATAGATTTCTTTGACTGGGTGACCAAAGTAGTAGACCAGGGTGGGGCTGTGGACATGGCCTACCTAGACTTTGGCAAGGCATTTGACACAGTCCCACACAAAAGATTATTAGTCAAATTAACCAGCCTGGGAGTGGGTCCCAGGGTGGTAGCCTGGGTAAAACATTGGCTGGACAACAGGACACAGAAGGTAATTGTAAATGGAGTCCACTCTGAAGAAAGGGTGGTTACTAGTGGGGTACCGCAGGGTTCAGTATTGGGTCCAGTCCTTTTTAATGTCTTCATCAGTGGCATTGCAGAGGGACTGGAAGGAAAAGTATGCCTTTTTGCAGATGACACAAAGATCTGCAACAGGGTTGATACACAAGGAGGCGTGGAAAGGATGAAAAGGGACTTGGCAGGTTGGAGGAATGGACAGACGATGGCAGCTAGGATTCAATGCAAAAAGTGCAAATAATGCACCTGGGAAACAAGAACCCAGGGAAGAATACACAATGGGTGGGGAGGAGTAACAACAAAAACAGGAAAGGGACCTGGGGGTAATCGATCAGATGACCTTAAGGTTAGCAAGCAATGGGAGAAGGCAGTAGGGAGGCCGGGGTATACTGGGATGTATAGGGAGAGGCATCAGCAGCAGAAAACAGGAAGTTGTTATCCCTCTGTACAGACAGTTGGTGAGACCCCATCTGGAATACTGTGTCCAGTTCTGGAGACCCCATCTCTGCAAGGACATAGACAGGATAGAGGCAGTCCAGAGGAGGGCAACTAAAATGGTGCAGGGTCTGCAAGAGAAGCCATATGAGGAGAGACTAAAGGAGCTTAATATGTATACCCTTGAGGAAAGAAGGGAGAGGGGGACATGATAGAAACTTTCAAGTACCTCAAGGGAATCAACAAAGTCCAAGAGGTAGCATCTTTCAGAAAAAGAGACTTGCAAGAACAAGGGACACAATTTAAAGATAGAAGGAGGGTGGTTCAGGGCAATGTGAGGAAGTATTTCACAGAGAGGGTAGTGGATGCATGGAACAGCCTTCCTGAGGAAGTTGTGGAGTCTAAAACTGTGGAGAATTCAAGAATGCATGACAGACATAAGGCAATTCTTGTGGGGCAGGAAGATATAGGCTGTTGGTTAAATAGGATCTGCGGCCTATCCTGTAGGTAGGGAAATGGGCAGACTAGATGGGCCTAGCGGTCCTTACCTGCCATCAAAGTCTGTGTTTTATGTTTCTATGTTGGTGGGGGGTAGGAAGAAATAGGCTGTTGGTTAAATAGGATCTGCAGCTTATCCTCTAGGTAGGGAAATGGGCAGACTGGGGAAGGGGGGCAAGGGGTCCTTATCTGCCGTCAAAGTCTATGTTTCTATATGGACATGGCACACCTAGATTTTAGCAAGGTATCTGACTCAGTCATGCACAAAAGATTAATAAACAAATTAGCCAGCCTGGGAGTGGGTCCTAGGGTGGTAGCCTGGATAAAAATTGTCTGGACAAAAGGATGCAGAGGGTAATAGTATATGGACTACACTCCAAAGAAAGGGGGCTACCACAGGTTCAGTACTGGGGTCGATCCTCTCTAATGTCTTTATAGGTGACATTGCAGTGGGGGCTGGAAGGGAAAGTATGCCTCTTTGCTGATGAGATAAAGATCAGCAACAGGGCTGATACACAAGGTGAGGGGATTGAAAGGATGAGAAGGGACTTGGCAAGGTTTGAGGAATGGTCAAAAGTATGGCAGTTTAGATTCAATGCAAAAAGTGCAAGGAAATGCACCTGGGAAACAAAAGACAGGGCATGTGTACATAATTGGGGGAGGGTATTAACTACAACAAAATGGAAAGGGATCTGGGGAATCATATCAGGTGACCTAAAGGTAGGCAGACAATGTGTGAAGGCAGTAAGGAGGGTTGGGGGGGATACGGAGATGCACAGGGAGAGGCATCACCAGTAGAAAACAAGAAGTTGTCATTCCTCTGTACAGACAGTTGGTGAGATCCAATCTGGAGTAACGCTTGCTGTTCTGGAGACCCCATCATCGCAGGGACATAGACAGGATGGATGCAGTCAGGAGGAGGGCAATTACAATGGTACAGGACCTGCACCAGAAACCATATGAAGACTGACTAAATTAGATTAATATGTGTACCCTCGAGGAGGTGGGGGGGGACATGATAGAAACTTTCAAGTACCTCAAGCGAATCAGCAAAGTCCAAGAGGATAGCATCTTTTCAGAAAAAGTGATGTGCAAGAACAAGGGGTCACAATTTGAAGATATAAGTGGGACAGCTCGGGGGCAACATGAGGAAGTATTGTTTCACAGAGAGGGTTGTGGATGCATGGAACGGCCTTCCTGAGGAGGTTGTGGAGTTAAAAACAGTGGGGAATACATGGGACAGACATAAGGCTATTAATAGTGGGGGTAGGAGGAAGTTGGCTGATGGTTACAGTAACTAGGATCTGCATCTCCAATAGTTAGAGGCAGACGTTGGGGGGGGGGGGCAAGCGGTCCTTATCTGCCATCAAAGCCTATGTTTCTACAAGTAGCAAAAGCAGGGACATTTCATTATAAACATACAGGCAGCAAGACAAAAATAATTACAAACATTACAAAAATCACCAAAAAACATAAAACCTATCTATACATAGATGCCTGATGATGTTTTCCTTATACAGATTTCTAAGTCACAAAGCATTTATACACATCCTGTCCTTATATCCCCGGACCGACAGGGGTGCGAATGAATAGCGAGCGAGTAGGGGGTATGAAGGTGCTAGGACTCGGGTGCGACGGGAAGGGGGAGGAGAAGGGGGGGAGCAGGAGTTTGAGGGGAAGGGAATGGAGGAGGGGGACTCAGTTTGAGTTAGGACACGGTGGTAGGGGTGGAGGAGGGAGCAGGGTGGTGTGGAGGAAGAAGGACTCGGGTGCAAGAGGTGGGTGGATCGAGGAGGAGGAGGGAGCAGGGGTGCAAAAGGGTTGGGGAGGAGAAGGAGGGAGCAGGGGTGTGTGGTGAAGAGAGGGAATCGATTTCGAGCTAGGATGTTTCAGCAGGGGTGCGAGAGGGAGCAGGGTGGTGTGGAGGAAGAGGGACTTGGGTGCAAGTGGTGGTGGATCAAGGAAGGAGACTCTGGTGTGAATTAGGATGGTGCTGCTGGGTTGCGATGTGAGGGGAGGGACCCGGGTGCAAGCTAGGATGCCGAACCAGGTCTGAGGGGAGGGGTTCGAAGAGCTGCTAGCACTCCGATGTAGGGGAGGGAGAGGAGGTGGAATGACTTGGGTGCGAGTCTGTGGCACGGATGCAGAGGAGGGAAGAAGGAGGCCATACACGACGAAAAGGGGAGGACTTCCGGTTCGAGGACCAAATGCACATCACTTCCTGTGGCAGGAAGGGGGCTGAGGCGCTACATGGTGCGGGAAGGCGGACTTCCGTTGAAAGGGTGGCATGCCATGGTAACCACTTGTCAAATGACGTGGCATGCTCTGACCGGCTGAAATTTAACATTTGACAAGTTATATCCCTTTATACTACTTGGGATAGAGGAATTGGAGGTTCCATTGCCAATTACTGGGGCAACAGGAGCCAAATATGTCAAGGCCAAAATGGTGCTATGAGAATCATGACGGTTCATTCTGCTCGTAGCTTGAGCAGTACTCTCTGTAGCAGTGGGAAGGGAGGTAAGGTATAAAGGAATCTCCCTGTCCAAGAGAGGGACAACGCGTCTTGCCAAAAAACACCAGGCCCTGGATCTAGCGAGCAAAAATTGCGCAATTTGGCACTGAACGGGAACGCAAAGAGGTCCAGTTCTGGAAGTCCCCATCTTTCAAAAAGGCTGTCTGCTATGTCCTGTAGTAGCTCCCACTCATGAGCCTGAGACCAAGAAAGGCTTAGGCTGTTGGCTAGGGTGTTTTGTACTCCTGGAACATGAACTGCTGTGAGCTCCTGGTTGTGCTCCACTGCCCAGTACCAGACTCTGATGGCTTCTCAGCAAAGGGGATAAGAGTGTGTGCCCCCTTGCTTGTTGATGTAGAAGACCGCTGGCATGTCTGTCTGGATCAGTAGGGGGCCTGGAAGAAGAACCATCAAACACCTGTAAGGCGTACAGTACTGCTCTCATCTTCAGCACACTGATGTGGAGGTTGTGTTCCAAAGGACTCCATGATCCTCTTGTCGATGGTCTTTGAAATGTGTACCCCACCCTAGTCCCGAGGCATCTGTTGTCAGCATCTGTTGAGGACTGGGATTTTGAAAGTCAGCCCCCGACTCTAGCCGGGAGGGGGTGAGCCACCATTCCAAAGTCTGAAGCACTGCCTTGAAGATCCGGACTGGCTGCTCGAGATCATCCAAGCACTGGTCCCATTGTACCCTGAGGTTTCACTGGACAATCCTCATGTGTAGATGAGCCAAGGGTACTGTCACAATGGTGGCTGCCATATGGCCTAGCAGTTGTACAACCATTCTGGCTGGAGTCTGGTTTGTGGAAATGACCCTCCAAGCCAGCACTCTTAGTTGATCTGCCCTGTCTGAGGGGAAAAGGGCTCTCCCCTGGACGGTGTCCAAGATGGCCCCTATGTATTGTAATCTCTGAGTGGGCCAGTGGGATGACTTGGGAAGATTCAAGGTAACCCCCATGTCTTGGAACAGTTGGAAAGTGCTTTCCAGTGTGTGACAACAGCTGTCCCCTTGTGGGAGCTGTCAGGAGCCAGTTGTTGAGGTAGGGGTACATATAATGCCTCTGCCTCCTGAGAGCTCTTGCTACCACCGCCAGGCACTTGGTGAACACCCGAGTTCCCGAGAAAAGACCGAACGGCAATGCTCGACACTGGTAGTACTCTCCCTGGTAGGAAAAGTGAAGGTATTTTCTGTGGGACGGCAGGAATTCCCCAATATTCTAATTATCCCCTTGACCTGCAGGTGGCAATCCATCCCGCTCCAGTCTCCTCTCCCTAGGTACCTCCGTGCCCTGGTTTCCCCACAGATTACTCCCCCGTGGCGGTGCAAGAGGGGGCTGTCCTCCCCCCCCTTTCGTGACCTTATCTGGAGCGGGCTATTACAGGCGGTCCCAAGGTGGCGGCACCGGCATGCTGGAAGGGACATCACAGAGCCTGCAGCCATGTTTCTTCTTTTTCTGGTCCCTCCTCCCGTGGCCGTTATAGTGCGTGTGTGTTACGAAGCCATGTTCTTGCGTCTCCCGGAATCTGGTGCTGCCGCCCATTTTCCACCAGGAGGCAGCCATGGAGCAGGACGATGTACCCATCTGTCCCTGGGAGAGGAGAGGAGAGCTGTTGTCGGATGCTCAATCCTCTCCTTCCCCTGCCAACCCCAGGTGGCACAAGCTTGCTCCCAAATTCGGGTCGACGGTGTGGCGTCCAGCATCTCAACCCTCAGCGCCACCAGGCCGGCCCGGGATGGCAGGATTTTGATGTGCATAAATGTATCCTGCATATCCAGGGAGCAGAGCCAGTCCCCTTGGAGAAGCATGGGCAACAATTCTGGCAGTGTCGCCATTCTGAGCATTTTGTATTCGATGAAACAGTTCAGCTGATTGAGATCCAGAATGGGATGAAAGTCCCATCTTTTTTGGGACTAGGAAGAAGTTGGAGTCATAGTCCCTTCCTCTTTTACTTGGTGGTACTGCCTGGATTGCCTGTTTGCTCAGGAGGGCTTGGATTTCTGCCCGGATGAGGCCTGCATGGGATGGGGAACAATGGGTAGGGATTGATGGGTTGTCTGGAGGAATCTGAGTAAACTCCAGTGCGTAGCCCTTTTCTATAATCTGGAGTACCCACTGATCTGTGGTGATACTGGACCAATCTTTGAAATAAAGGGAGAATCGTCGTCCTACTGCCTCCCCTGTAGCTCTGCTGGAGGAGGGGGAGCGGGCAGGGAGTCATGCAGAGGTTGCTGGGGTGTGCAAAGGAGCTCTGGCATTTTTGGCATTCTTAGGTCCCTGTGTCCCTGAAGACAGCGGGGTGCCTTTTCTCTTGTAACCCCCTCTTTGCTGTTGTCGTCTACCCTGCTGGCCTTGCTGTCTGCAAAAGGAATGATGCCTGGATGGGGTTGGCTTGAACTTGTACATTTGGTGGACCTCAGAAACTGCTTTTCCTGAGGTCTGCAGGTCAGTGATCATCTTTTCAACTTCCTGGCTGAAAAAGGACCGGTCCTTGGAAAAGGGCATCCAGGATAGCATCCTGAATATCCTGGTGGAAGCCTGAGACCCTCAACCAGGAGTAGCACCATAGGCAAATCCCGTGGCAGCTGTTCTAGTGGCACTGTCTGCTGAGTCATATGAGCACCTGAGGACGTGCTTGCCAATGTCAGCACCGGACTGGAGAATGGCTAAGAGCTCTGTCTTATTAGCAGAGTCAGGTTGTGACTGAGCCAGGTCCATGGCCTTATTCCAGAGAGATTTCTGATATATAACCTTGTGTACCAGAAAATATAATGACCGGACTGTGCAAGTGGCCGAAGAGTACACCTTCCGGCCAAAATGGTCCATCTTCCTGGATTCCTTGTCTGGTGTTTGGGAGCTCATATGTTTCGGCAGTTGAATCCTCCCATGAGAATCATCAAATCTGTTTTGGGTTGTTTGCTTAAATGTGGCTCCTCCCTAGAGTTCCTATATAAGTGATCAACCTTCCTAGGAACCGCTGTGGTCATGGAAGGGTGTTTCCAGGCTACTTTAGTAACATCTGGGAAGGGCTCCATTAATGGTGGAATGACTAATAGTTTTGGGTCAGTGTCCCCTAAGAATTTCACTAGGCGGCGTCTCTCAGGGTCTAAATCCTCCGTCTCCCACTGGTTAAGGAACTGAATGTGTCTCATCATATCTAGGAAGGAGGGATCAGCTAGAGGAGATCTTGGGGAATCCATGGGTCTGTGGATAGAAGAGACAAGTCATCTTCTGACGAATCGTAGGAGGAGGAGGAACCTCTGAAGATGCAGAACGGCATCCCCCTAGAACTACTCCAGCATCTAGAGGAGGATCTGGACAGGTGACGACTGTGCCACTGTCATTTGGGAGATTCCTGTCTGTCAGCCCCTGGAGCAGGGCAGGCTGGTAAAGTTGATTTTCATGGAGGAGTTGGTTGCCTAGGTGGAGCTGGGACAGGGGTCCCTGCGGGGGTGCGGTTCAACTCCAGTGGTCTGGGCAAAAGATCCCCTTTGATACCGTTCCACCTCCTGGTGAAGAGAGCACTGACCTCAGCCAAAGGGACGATGGGGATCGGCGTCAAACCTTGCGGTATAGACCCCTTGTTCTCAGGTCCGATGGTGCTGCTGTATCAGTTGTCAGGTCTGGTGGTATGCCATCCCTGGCGTCGGGTACCCTGGTGTCTGGTCATTGGGCTCCCAAGACGAGATAGTGGTGGAGGGGGTGACGCCTGTTCCACGATTCCCTGAGAGGTAGGCCTCAGGTCCCCGGATGTTGGGTCTGAAGTCAGATCCTTTTCAGAGCCCTGCGGATCTGATGGCAGCTTGGAGGGTGTTGTCTGGTCCAGCTCCGCAATGCAGTCAAAGGGCGTTGAGGACAGATGTCATTTGGGAGCCCTGGCCAATGACTGCTTGGAAGGTGAGTGTGTTTTCTTGTGGTGTTCATGTTCCTGATGCCTTTTGGTGTCATCGGACCCTGTCATCCTGTCCGGCGACCCAGAGGCCACAGCATGGCAGACGGCTGGCTTTGACTCATCACCCAATGAAAAATGGGCTAATCCTGCCGGCTGAGAACCTAGCGCAAGCTTGTGGGGACTAAGCCAGGGAACCAGGGGGCCTGGGAAGGCCCCAGCCTGGAAAACTCCCTGCCAGACGTCTGAGTGAAGGCAGGGGGCTTCTTGGACGGTAACCCTGGGAGAGTCAGGGAAACCGGGAGGGGCCGAGTTTGACCTCACGTCAGAGGTAGAACTTATGGAAGCCTTATGTGGAGACCTGGTATGGGATTCTGACCTGGACCTGTCCTTGTCCCAATAATCCAATAATGGTGCTTCCTGTTCAATTTCGTCTCTCTGGGAGAGAAATCCTTGGTGGAGGAGGAGGATGACGAGCTGTGCCCTGAGTGGGTCTTCTGCATAGCGGCCACGTGTTGTTCAAGGAGGTATATTTTTAAAGTCTTCAGGCAGCGGATGAGAGTCCTTCTGTTGAAGCTGAGGCAATGCGGGCAGGTGTCCGGCTTATGGTAGGGGTGTAACCACAGTAGGCAGGCTGAATGGCCGTCTTTTGCCGGGATCCGTTTGCCGCAAGAGCACTTCGATTTCCACCACTCTGTTGAAGAAGTTGGCTGGGTAGACATACAAGACAAATTCAGTAATTTCAATGAAAAAATAACTGCGCAAAGCACAAAAATGGAGGTCAACTAGAAGCAGGAGGCGTCCGTGGAGCCAAGATGATGGGTTGACAGCGGGAAAAACTGAGGTGGTGCTGGGGGACAGCCCCTTTATACCACTGGTGACGTCGGGGGCAGGGCCAATGTCAGGGGGCCGGGTCCCCTGCCTTGGACTGCTAGCTAGAATTTTTCCATGGCATCCTAGTATCTGACTGCATAGTCCTAATGGTTATTACCTGCTGCAAGAGCTCTATCTCAAAGTGAGATCTAGGGATTTTGATAGGGGTGGGGTGGTGGATGTAGCCTACATGGACCTCAGCAAGGCCTTTGACACAGTACCACATGGAAATCTCATGGAGAAAGTAGTGCAATATATAATGCACTTTGTTCAGGAAGTGGATAGCAAATTGGTTGACAGGCAGGAAGCAGAGTGCTGGCGGATAGTCACCAGACAAAGTTTAGGAATGTTACTAGTGGAATAAACCCAGAGGTCTGTGCTGGGTCCATTGCTTTTAGCATATTTATTAATGATCTAGAGCAGGAAGTAAGCAATGCACTGATGAAGTTTACTGACAACACTAAACTGTCAAGAAGAGCAGATGTAGTGGGGGGAATGCATTACAATGGGACCTGCACACTTAAGAGCAAGGGCAGAGAAACTGGAGTTTAGATTTCACGTGAGAAAGTGTAAGGTACAATAGTCCCTCACTATAAAGAATTACTTCAGAGCTGTAATGGCTGTTTGCTATAGTAAGTCATTCATTATAACAAGGCACGCTGGTTATCGTACAGTAGTTTGGTGCAAGGGATTACCATATCACTATTTACTTGGGGATGTTTTTACTTTGCCAGCTAGAATTGTAATTGTCCGGGATACAGTCAGCAGAACTCTGTTCCACATTCCCCTACAGCTTTTTATCAGTGTGAAGTTTACAAATGTGCGAGTCTCAGATTCTAATTTTGATCCTGGATCCAAATCTGCTGTATGTTGCTATACGCTTTAACTTTGAATCCAAACCATGTTGTTTTTAATTTTTGTAAAACAGTTTACGTATCAGCTAAATGAGCCGGAGAGTCTGGAAGAGGGCAGGGCAGTTTCATTGCGTCTGCCGGTGTAGACATGTTCAGGACACAGTAGAACTCCATTCCATGTTTCCTTGCAGCCTTATATCAGAAGCCACCGAGGGGTGAAGAGTAAACATGGCAGTCTCAGCAAGACGGTCTCCAATTCATCTCCCCCAGTAACCGGCAGTATCTGTCTTACTTAAAACAAAAACACTGTCTGCACCTGTTAAGTGCCTAGGAGTTAAGGTGCCTGGATCCAGTGGGAAATGGGGCGCCTGAGTACAGCAGACTGATCGAGATGGGGTTTACTTTTATACCAGAAGTTGCTTCAGCCAGGGAGTCTGGTTTGTCCAAGAAGGCAGCACGTCGACTCGCATTTCGGGTCTGAATAAATAAACATGAAGCAGTAGCTGACATGATTTCTGTCACAAATGGTGGGTTTTCATTTAGCACCATAACAACAGTTTGTTCCTGCCGAAAGTTCGCTACAATGAAGTTCATTATACAGAGGTTGCTATAACGAAGTTCATTATACGGAGGTCACTATAACGAAGTTCATTATACAGAGATACTACAGTACTGCAGTTAGGGGCAAGAGACTGGGTCACACATATATCCTGTGTGGTGCAACAGTAGACAGCACAACCAAGAAAAAAGGGCTGAGTAATTGTGGATGATAAGATAAAGCCAGGCAGACAATATGCTGCTGCTCTCAGGAGAAAAAAATGCAATGCTGGGATAAATTAGGATGAGGTAAAGGGAGGTCATCCTCATTCTGTACAAGGCCTTGGCTAGAAATCCCCTTGGACTACTGCATTTAGTTGTGGTAATCGCAGTACAGAAAATATATTGAAGAAATAGAGAGGGTCCAGCACTGGGCAACTAAGCCGATTAGCAGCTTAGGAGACCAGAGCTAAAGAGTTTAGGGATACTCAAATTACTTTTGCCTAGAGAAGAGAATGCTGAGAGAAGACAATCACAAGGTTCTGAATACTTCAGGGGTTAAGCACAGTGGAGCACACACAGATGTTTGATCTGGTAAGTGCAAGCTGAACTGGAGACAATGCACTCAAACTGTAGGGGCCGGGTACGGAAACACATTATAAAACTGTGGCAAAATAGGCAAACTCACTGCCACGTGGCAGGAGGGGCTGACAAGAGTGACCTCAAGTCCCTTCCACTGCCAAATACCATGATGCTAGAAGTATTCCACTTTATTGTCACAGTGAATCAAGACTTTCTGAGACTCCATTCTAGAGCAGTTAACATCAGATAACAGTGAATAAAATCACCTTACCTCTGTTGACAGTTCATTTGAGTCACAACCTGTATTACAAGTGTACCACTATAAGATAACCAGAGAGGGAGTAGGGGAGGCAAACTTTAAGGGAGGGGGGACAGGAAAGATCATGTTGGCATTTTGCATACTTACCATCAGCACTGCATAGTTGCCGAGAGAACTGCACTGAATGGTGGTAACGTTTTCATCTGAAGATGCAATTTGACATCCATTCAATTTCCATCCCCCCTGTCCATTCAGCAGATCAAAATCCCACTGGGCTGCTACAGCATCTATTCCATGAGCGACGCGCCGCAAGGTTAGATTGATTGGGGTATGTAGATTTTCAACATTCAGACCATCTGCAAAATAGAAGATCAAGTAGCTGGTGATTCTGGACCATGTCAGAGTTATGCCTGTTATTTGATGCTCAATATTGAGCTAGCTGTCCACAGCAATCATCCTTTGATTTTTCAGGATGTTTCCTGGAGCTGTAAAAATAGGTTACTCACCTGTAAACGCAGTTCTGGGAGTGGTATATAGTTCACATCCACACTTTGGCAGTTCCATTGGAATTGCTGATTTGTCAGATACCTTTAAACTAAGCTCATCCCACCACCAGGCAGTATACAGAACGGTTGCATAAGAACTTACCGTAACAGTAGATTTTCGAGGGAATCTCAGTCATCAGGTTGCAGAATAGGAACCTTCGACATCAGAGACGGGGAATCCACACAGAAGATTTTCAGCAGTACAGCTGGAGCCGCTCACAGCATCATCGTCCGTGGACGTCACCAACCCTATATAGGCGTGGGCAGCCCCACTCCCTCCTCAGTTCTTTCTCTCTGGAGATGAAAGGAGCAAGGCTAACACCCTGGGGAACCGAGGAGAGACTGAGGGACCCAGCTGTAGATAGAAATTATGGAATGCAGCAGATAGCCAGGTCCTGAACAGGAGCCCCAAGAAGGGGGATGGTGGAAGGGAAATCATACCGGATGACAGATTCCCTCGAAGATCTATTGTATGCCTTAACAAAATTCAGTTCTCTGAGGGATTCTGTGTGGAAATACATCATGTATGTGTGTAATTAGACATACTGTATGTCATCCTGATTCTCCTGTCTCTTGCGCCTCAATTGAAGCTGCTGCATCCTGCCTCCCTCTGCCCCCCCCCCCACAGGCAGTGCAAATTTCACCGGTTGCCCCCATTCCAGTCTCCACATACAGGATTGCTGTGCTCTGCTAAGCCCTAGAGTCCACAGTTGGGGATGTTGCCCCATGTTACCAAAGGTGGCGCTTTTGCTGCATCCTGCACTGCCCCAAAATGGGCAGGGAAGCTACAACACATGCACCTTGTCTCAGTCAGGGCTGCAGTACTCTGATGCCCCACTGTGTCCTGATCCACAGACAAAACTTCTGCACTAAGCTGTCCTCTGCCCCCCTGCCACCACTGTGCCCTGCTGCATCACAGAGCCTCTTGATTCCACAGTTAGGGTTAAACATAGAATTTGACGGCAGATAAGGACCGCTTGGCCCACCTAGTCTGCCCATTTCCCTACCTAATGGATAAGCTGCAGATCCTAGTTAACCAACAGCCTACTTCCTCCTACCCCCCACTAGAACTGCCTTATGTCTGTCCCATGCATTCTTGAATTCACCCAGTTTTTGATTCCACTACCTCCCTGGGAAGGCCACTGCAAGTATCCACAACCCACTCCGTGAAAAAACGTTTCCTCACATTACCTCTGAGCCAACCCCCCATCATCTTCAAATTGTGCCCCTTGTTCTTGCACATCTCTTTTCTGAAAGATGCTACCTCTTGGACTTTGTTGATTCCTTGAGGTACTTGAAAGCTTCTATCATGTTCCCCCTCTCCCTCCTCGAGGATATACACATTAAGCTCCTTTAATCTCTCTTCATATGTCTTCTGGTGCACACCCTGTACCATTTTAGATGCCCTCCTCTGGACAGCTTCCATCCTGTCTATGTCCTTGCGGAGATGGGGTCTCCAGAACTGCATGGAGTACTCCAGATGGGTCTCACCAACTGTCTGTACAGCAGGATAATAACTTCCTGTTATCTACTGGTGATGCCTCTCCCTATTCATCTCAGTATCCCACCAGCCCTCCTTTCTGCCTTCTCACATTGCTTGCCCACCTTTAGGTAATCTGATATGTCTACCGGGTTGTTACTCTATGCTGCTCTCTGCCACCAAAGGCAGATCCTTTGGTACACTATCCAAGCTGCTTGAAAGAAAAAACAAACACTTTCATCTTGTGTTATATGGTGGGGACAGAGGGTAGCAGGGAGCAGCAGCCCTTCCTGTGGAGGCATGGGGCTCTAGGGCACAGCAGGCCATAGCAGCCTTGAATGTGTCAACATGGTTGAAGGGTGCAGCAGCCTTGGATATGGTGGCAGAGACAGAGGACAGCATGGTGCAGATGCAACTACCATGTGGCAGGACAAAGGGTGGCATCGGTACAGCAGCCCTAACTGTGAGACAGAGTACACATAATACAGTGGCCCTGCCCATTTGGGGGCAGTGGAAGTGGGTAGAAGGGGGCAACAAAAGCTCCACCTTTGGTGGCCTTGAACAGCATGGTGCAGCAGCCCCAACTGTGGAGACAAGAGTCCCTGGGACTCCAGGGCTTAGCAGAGCACAGCAGTCCAGTATGTGGAGACGGAAACAGGGGGCAACAGGTGGCACTGACTCTAACTTGGGGAGGGGAGGAAGCTGAGTTCAAGTTTATTGCAGGAAAACTCCATTGAGCAAGCTCATTCACAAGGAGGTCCTGTGACATATAGACTTACACAACATACATACATAAATAGTTGATAAACAATATATACATAAATGCAAGCGTCACAAAATACAAGCAAGATATACTGTACATACAAGGACACCACATGGGATGACCGCAGGTGGTAAACAACTAATGTAACACAGGGTAACGACTTATAGATAACATACTGATAACTGAAACATGGTAACTGGTGTTTGCAATACATACATTTTGGCAGATGGAACAAACAACAGAATATAAGGGATAAGGGAGGTAGGAATGGTTTGATAGTGTGAGCAGAGAAGTATATACGTAGACAGAGCCAGGAGTAGGAAGGGAAAGGATAGCAGGAGTTGGATTGCTGCAGCAAGGTAGCAGATATACGTCAGGAGCCAGTGAGTGAAACACTGTCTTAATATAAATGAAAATGCAAACAATAAGTAGTTAATATGCACAAAGCAATTATGGTCTTACCAAAGGATGCACATGGCACACATGGGGATAATAAGAGGCTTAATGACAGTTGCAGATATCTCTTATTTTAGCTGAGCTTAGCACTTTGTAGAAGTTAACTGAAACTGTGCTAGTTAGTTTCAGTATGGTCTGTAATTGGTTCCGAATAGAGGAAAGGGCAAGCGCAATAGCATGTTTACCAAAGGAGGTCCGCGTCCTCGGAATATTAAGCACAATGAAGTCAGATTTTCTTAGCGAGTATGCACTATGTGAAATACTAATGAGAGATGAGAGATAGCTCGGTAATTTGTGCAGGAGCAGTTTAAGAGTCCATAGACCAGCATGGAGCAGGCGTCTAGTAGTGAGAGATGTCCATCCAACAGCTGCATATAGGTCACAATCGTGCAAACGGTAAGGGGAGTTGGTAATGAACCGTAATGCATGGTGGTAAAGGATGTCCAGTTTACTTAGATTTGCGAGAGTGGTAGAGGAGTAGATTACATCGCCATAGTCGAGAAGGAGGAGAAAGGTGGCCTGGATGAGTTTATTTCGAATTTCAAGGGGGAAGAGGGGCCTATTTCTAAAGAAGAAACCTACTCTGGCTTTAAGCCTTCTAGAGACGTCTTCGATATGGTCATTGAAAGAGAGTTTGTTATCAATCCAAATACCCAAGTATTTGAATTTGGTGACAACTTCCAGAGGCTAATTTAGCGTGGTAACAATGAAATCTTTGGGCAGGGTATTGAGGATACCTGTGGCAGCACCACGGGAGAATATCATCGCTTTGGTCTTCTTAGCATTGAGCAGAAGCTTTGCCTTTATTAAATTATGTTCAAGTTGTGCAAAGTCCGCTTGAAGCACTCCCTTGACTTCAGATAGCGATAAACCAGAGGTATACAGCATGGTATCATCCATGAAAAAGTGCAGATTGGATGCAGATATGTTGGAATCAAGATCATTAATGTATAATGAAAACAAGATAGGGCCTAGGATGGATCCTTGGGGGACACCTCTAACAACTGGCAAGGCAGCAGAAAAACAGCCTTCTGCTTTTTACTTTTTGGGATCTCCCAGTTAAGTAACTAGAGAACCACTGGGTGGTATGGTATGCGGCACCCAACTTTGCAAGGCAATTGACTAGTAGGTTGTGATCAACAGTATTAAAGGCTTTGCTACGATCCAAAAAGACTGCTCCAGTTACCTTCTTTGCATCTATAGCAGAGATCCAGTCACTGGTTACTTTTGCTAACGCAGAGATTGTGCTGTGATTTGCCCAGAAGCCAGATTGAGCTGGGTTAATGAGAGAGAAGGTTTCCAAGTAAGATTTTAACTGATTGTGGATCAGTTTTTTGAGAACTTTAGAAAGGATAAGCAATATGGAGATTGGCATGTAGTTATCTACATCGCACGGGTCACCAGATTTGAACAGAGGGAGGATATGTGCTGATTTCCAGCAGGACGGCACAGTAGCAGATATAATGGAAAGATTGAAGATGTGGAGAATTGGGGCAGCGAGATGGGCATATCCTATCCTTAGGAAGAAGGGTTCCAAGCCATCGTCCCCTGCATTTTTTTGGTGTCTAAATTAAGGAGAGAATCTTCTGTTTCTTTAAAAGTTATCTCGCGCAGTTGGAAAGGGTTAGGTGCGGGGCAGGGGGTAGGCTGGCTCACCGCAGAACCAACATAAGGTGAAGAGTTGAAAGCTAGTCCAGCTGTGGCAAAGTGGGAGTTAAGTTCTTCAAGGATTAAGGACTTGTTTTCCACTATTTTGCCACTTGCGACTATCTTTGTTGGGACGAAGGGGCAGTGGGCCGCCCTTCTATAGATTTAATTGTCCTCCATATTTTATGAGGGTTACTTTTTGCTTGTTCTAGGGTAGAGATGTAATAGTTAGCTTTAAAATAATGTATACTTTTTACACAGGTATTCCTGGTTGTTTTAACAGCCTGCCAAACCGAAGATTTTTTAGAATGCCTAGCTTTTGCCCAGAGCTTGTCTCGGGCTATGAGGGCTGCCTTAAGATCTGAGGTGAACCAGGGGTTAGAGTTGTTCCGTACTCTTACTTTGATGAAAGGGGCATGCTTATTTATCAATCTAGTAAGACTGTCATTAAGGGTGTAAGCTGCCTCATTGACATCTTCGGCTAGGTAGAGGTCTTGCCAACTGATCATGCCCAGGTCAGAAAGGAAGTTTACTGCACTGAACTTGCGAAAGGACCGTTCTGTTAAAAAGATGGACTGCGGTCGGGCCTTAATTTGAGATCTTATGCAAGAAACAATCCCATAATCATTCATGTCATTGTGAAACACTGCTGAGTGAGATATTTTATGTGGGTGAGTGGTTAGTACCACATCTATGATGGAGCTGTTGGCAGTATTTAAAACGTTATTCCTTGTAGGTTCGTTGACTAATTGCCCAAGACCTAACTCATTGCAAAGGGATTTGAAGCAATGTGATTTAGGTGTTAGCCAATCCATATTTAGATCCCCTAGAAATATTGTTCAGTTTTTTGCATCTGCGAACGTGGATTTCAGAAGATTAAGGACTTCTTCACCACCAGAAGGACGTCTATAACCACCTATAATAGTAATGCATTCAGAAGAGGGGAGATGAAGGTTCAGAGAGACGATCTCAAATTCCTTAGCTAAAGATTTGCAGCTAATATTAGTGACAGAGTACTTAGATTTACTGTAGATAACCACACCCCCGCCTCTAGAGTCTCCATCCATTCTAAATAGTTTGTAGCCCTGTAGTGAAATGTGTTGATCAGTATTTATCTTTTTTAACCATGACTCAGTAATTATGATAAGGTTAGGGGTTGATATACGCAGCCCAGGCTTGCAGTTGTACAAATTTTTTAGGCAGGCTTAGTATGTTGACCAACATCATCTTGAGTCCTGTGGCCTCAGCAAAATCGATAGGCAAGGTAAGCTGTGGGGGGGGCCTGAGCAGAGAAGCAGCAGTAATATAATTTTCTTTAAGGAGCTTACAAGGATGGATACGGCTTTTTTATTTCTTCGAGATCGCCCATAACTTACAGCACAGGAGGTAGCACCACTGTAGTGACAGCTTAACGTGATCAATGTGAGTGCTTGAATAGACATAGGCGAGGGCAGCAGTAAGGGGAGGGTGGTAAACCGGGCGGGAATAGACTAGGAGGGGGGAGAAGGATGAAGTAATGGCTGCACAGCAACCCGTTATGACATAAGATATTGATAAAGTATATTGGAGAACTGGTTTCTATTGAAGTACTTCGGGTTGCACTGTATTGTTAGGTACTCTGTACATTAGGAGTAATAATAGCACAGTAAGGAAAGCCATAGTACCAGGATGAGTGGTCTTATAATTGGTATTGGTGCAGTGTTTTCCTGGCAAGTAGTTGACCCACCTAGGTACTCACTTAGAACCTAAAGTGAGATATACAACAGAAGGGGGAACAAGAAGAACAGGAGCAGATCAATTAAGTGGCTAAAGCTCAGAAAATATTTGCACTGGGGCAAGCTTATTGGCCACACTCAGCAACCAGTCATAGGTTGGCAGCAAACAATACTAGGCCAATGAAACAGCAAAGAGTTAGGGAAGGCGGAGCATAAGTGTATTTAAAGGAGGCCTGGGAGGGGGTGGCAGGAGAAAAATTCAAGTAAGAGCTAGAGCTCAGAAGTCGAGATTCAGAGCAGGGAACACTGAAAAAGTCTATAGAAAAGGCGCTCCAAATCAGGGCGAAGCAAGCAAGCGGGCGGACCAATCACAATCCCCCTAAAGCAGCGCCACACCAATCATGGGCACCCAGGCGTGTGCTGGCTCTCAGAAAAGTTTTTAGCGGTTTGTACCTGTGCGTCGATCCGTGCCCTGATGCCCTTACAACGGTAAGGGCTGCTGGAAGGAGTCAGTGGTGGCAGCCATAGCAGCAGCTGTTGCTGGCCGCCTTTTCACCGGCGCGCCATGGAGGCGCGAATCCTAAGGACAGAAAAAGAGCTGGATCAATATTTATAGGGACAGTCAGTGCTTCAGGGGCGGGAAAGCAGGGAAGCTGGCGGCAGTTCGTCAGCAGGGGGGTCGAGGTGATAGTGGGGGACAAAGGAAATGATTAGAGGGGCTGGGCAGGCAGGACAAAGTAAATGGCTGGATGGTTAGGAAAGGAAGCTGGGGGAGGAGGGTGTACTGTCTCGAGGAGTGGGAGGCAGCTGCCGAAAGCACGGCAAAATGTAAGTAGTTTGGGGGGGTTACAGCAGGTCAACGCCACGTACTGGAGAAAAAAATGAAAAATCAGTGGGGTTCAGAGGACAGAGCGAAAGCTTACACTGTAGGATACAAGAAGGGGAGAGTACATCTTAACTCGATAAACATACACTGCCTAGGTTTACAGTTTGGTAACAGGCTATGCTAGGCAGGACACAGTAATAACTTGTAGCCTTCACTTAACCCAACTTTACATACAGTTTCACTTTTTTTAGACCAAAATTTAAGTAACAGCTAGAGCGAAGAAGTCAAGATTCAGAGCAGGGAAAACTGAAAAAGTCTATAGAAAAGGCGCTCCAATCAGAGCGAATCAGGCAAACGGGTGGACCAATCATGATCCCCCTAAAGCAGCGCTGCACCAATCATGGGCACCTAGGCGTGCTGGCTCTCAGAAAAGGTTTTAGCGGTTTGTACCTGTGCGTCAATCCGTGCCCCGATGCCCTTACAACAGTAAGGGCTGCTGGAGGGAGTCGGTGGCGGCAGCCGTAGGCGCGGCTGTTGCTGGCTGCCTTTTCACCGGCGCGCCGTTCAAGCGTGAATCCTGTACAGCGATCCATGCCCCAATGCCCTTACAATGGTAAGGGCTGCTGGAGGGAGTCGGTGGCGGCGGTGGCCATAGGAGCGGCTGTTGCTGGCCGCCTTTTCATCGGCGCACCGTTCAGGTGTGAATCCTGTGCGGCGATCTGTGCCCTGATGCCCATACAACGGTAGGGGCTGCTGGAGGGAGTCGGTGGCGGCAGCGGCCGTAGGAGCGGCTGTTGCTGGCTGCCTTTTCACCGGCGCACCGTTCAGGCGCAAATCCTGTACGGCGATCCGTGCCCCGATGCCCTTACACTGGTAAAGGCTGCTGGAGGGAGGCGGCGGCAGCCGTAGTAGCGGCTGTTGCTGGCCGCCTTTTCACCAGCTCGCTGTTCAGGCAGCAATCCAGAAGCGTCAACTGAGGTGCAAGAGACAGGGGGATCAGGATGACACATAGTATGTCTAATTACACACATAACGTGATGCATTTCCACATATCTCTCAGAGAACTGAATTTTGTGAATTCATACAGTACATGTTCCTGAAATAGCAAAGGGTGGCAGACACCTGGTTGTCAATCTGACATAACAACAATATTGCTCTCACATGAACATATGTATGGAGGCTACATCAAGGACAAACTACTTCTATGGCTTAAACTTTAGATTTATTTATATCCATTAAACAACCTTGGGTTTATATAGCCAATAAACAATGCAGTTTTTTGATGCCACAGAACACAGCTGTGATGCAGACAGGAGATTTCTCACAAACATTCATTTATACCAATTCAACTATCCACTGAAACACAAATGAGCAACTCTTTATGAGAACAGAATGATGGATTGTAACCTACTCTATCTAAACATAAACCAGGTGGGGTTGGTAGCACCCTTGGAGTAAATACAATTAGCCCTACAGATTACTCTGACTGGGAAATGCACCAGCTACTACATGCAATTAAGGGCTTCATTGCTGCAGCAACAGGCTGGGCAGGAATGATGTCATCACTCACTAACTGGGACAGAAAAATCGTCACTGTTTTCAGTTACTGCAGAGCACATTAACAGACGTTGATTTTAATAAAACCACAAAACCAAACAGCATGATATTTTCAGGAACCACTAATCATGACACAGGACCTTGAATTCCTGTGTTTAAGACACTGGCATTTGATCTTTAAGCCTGTTTTCATAAGACACTTCACCAAAGCCTTCCACCTTCTTGGTAAACCTACGCTGCACTTTCTCCAGTCTGTTTCTGTCACTGACTTTACAGGGGTTCCAGATTTGGGAGGAATACTCTAGGAGAAGCTGTACATATGAACTATACTGCAGAATCATGACATTACTCTATTTGGTGTACTAATGGCCTGTGTAACGTGTTGAGCTCAAGTTGTTCATGATACACACACCCAGGTCCTTCTCACAGTCAGTTTTTTCTAACTTGTGGCCCTCTATGTAGTAGTTGTATTTGCTGTTAGTCCTACCTAAGTACATTACTTCACACTTATTTATATTTAGTAGCATGTCCCATTCAGTAGTCCAACAGACTATTTTATCTAGTTCTTTTTGCAGTCTTAGAGTCTTCCATGCTGGAGCACTGAGCACATATTTTTGTGTCATCAGTGTATTTCAAGGTTATACATCCAAGTTGTGATGTCAGATCAGAATTAAAGATACTGAAAAGCACAGGGCCCAAGACTGAACCCTGCGGAACTCCACTGTATACAGTATGAGGCCCTCACCTGAAACACACTCATTGATTGTTATACATTGATGCCTAGTAGAGAGCCAATCGGCTACCCTATTGATGATAGTTCTCTCAATTTTTAGCTTTTCCATTTTCTCTACTATGGCCCAATGTGGAGTAAGATCGAAGGCCTTTGAAAAGTCTAGATAGATTATATCGCATGGATTATTCTGATCTAGATATTTACCAATATGACTGTAAAAAAAAAAAATCAGCAAGTTGGTTGTACAGCTTCTCCCCCCAACATAACCACGTTGTACTGAGTTGTACCCCAGTACTGAAGGGAACATTTTATCTCTGATAATACTCTCCACTAATTTTCCAATAACACAAGTTAGACTAATGGGATGATAGCTATTCATAAGCTCTCCATCTCCTTTTGTGAAAAATCGAGACCACATGAGCAAGCTTCCAGTCACTGGGAACCTCAGATTTAGAGAGAGACAGTTTGAAGAGCATTTTAAGTGGTAAGGTGATAAATGTTTAGCGATTAGCTGAAGGATACCTGTGGATATTTCGTCTGGACCAGGGGAGGATTCTTTTTTAAGGTTGTTAATTTTGTCCAATATTTCATTTTCTGAAATTTTTATGTTTAAATCTCGTGATGATCTGCCCTTGACAGAAGTTTTTGTACCTCTTTTATAGACACTGCAAATTGGTGAGACAGTCAGTGACCAGAAGTCTAGAGTTCTTGGAGTCCCACAGCTGGGTGGTGAATCAGGATAAAAATACCCTTGACCCATCACAGACCCTGAAGTACCTAGAGGCTGTGTTTTAGGATGGATGAGGGGAAGGTCTTCCTCTCACCAGCCAGAAAGGATACCCTGTTAAGGAACGTTCAGTGGCTGAGGAGCCAATCACTGGCTTCAGCTCACAGCCTTCGACAGATTCTGGGCCTCATGACAGTGACAACAGAGATGGTTCTGTGGGGTCACCTTACATGTGGCCCCTACAGATATAGTTGCTGTCGACCTGGGATCTGACCTCAGAGGACTATCAGGCCAGGATCCCAATTTTACCACTCCTGCGACAGTCTCTGAGCTGGTAGGTGAGGTTGGAGAATCTGAGTAAGGGGTCTCCCTTGGAAGTCCCCCCCGAGAGTTGATTCTGACAACTGATGCCAACCTGTTGCATTGGGGCAGTGCTGAACCACATTTCCTTTCAGGGGACTTGCTCAGTGCAGGAACAGCACCTACACTTAAACTTTCTGGAGATGAGGGTTGTGTGCCTTGCTGTTATTCATTTTTAAAGTCAGGTGCAGTCAAAAGCTGTGAAAGTAAGGTCTGACAACACAGACACGGTGGCATACATAAACAATCAAGGGGGAACAAAGAGCTGAGAGATGCTAAAAGAAGCCACTGATCTCCTGCTGTGGGCAGTGCAGAACCTTCTCGTTCCATCAGCAGTTCACTTGACCGGGGTTGGGGGGGGGTTTGAACATTCAAGCCGACTGGCTAAGCCCAAGAATGTACATCCAGGGGATTGGATGTTAAATCCGGAGGTATTCGACCTTCTGTGTCAAAGTTTCAGGTGTCCACAGATAGACCTGTTCACCTCCGGCCAAAATTCTCAAGTACAATGGTTCTTTAGCGCCTCTACTGGTGTCCACAGGCGGAGGCAGTGGACGCCTTCTCACAATCAAGGAATTTCGGCAGAGCATATGCCTTTCCTCCCCTTCTGCTCTTTTCCCAACATCATATGCAAAATAAGGAACTCAAGAGGAAACTTTCTTCTCATATCTCCGGAGTGGCCTACAAGGCCATGGTTCTCGGTGTTGGTGAACCCTGCTCAACAAGCAACGTTTCACTTTCCAGTGTGGAGGGACCTTCTCTCCCAAGGTCCCATTCTGTATCCAAATCTGGGAGTGTTGGAACTCGCAGCCTGGCTTCTGAAAGGACAAGACTCCTAAAACAGGGTTTCTGTATGAAGGCAGCGGACACCCTGATGGCTGCTAAGAAGAATTCCATGTCAGCAGCTTATGCTTGTGTAACCCCTAGATGGCGCTATCCCAGGGGCTACTACCCCTGCCTGATTTGCCACTAACAGGTTGAGGGGCCTGGATCCAATGGCGGGTGCCTCCACCCAGAGGTCAGGGTTTGCAATAGTTAAACTAACTTGGTCACAGCCCTCTGGGACACTGCAACCCCCCTTTCTTCCCACTAGTGGCCCACACAATATATCAGAATTACATTCACAGTATACACTTACCCCCAGGTCTGGTTCCGCACTGGGACCTCCTGTGAAATGAGATACAGTGCAACAATCACAGTACAGTACTTTAACATAGACAAATACCTCAGGCAGTATAACTTTGCTGAAACAAGCAGCTCTGATTTATTTAGGGGATATAACAAGGACAGGGGAAATCAGGTTAATTAGCTTATCACTCTAATAATCTACCTATGGCTCTGTGCACAGGCCTATCCCTATAGTTACTGTCCCTGGGTACCCAAGCCCTAGTGGCTAGTCCAAACCGTGGCAGCTGGTAGGGGCCTTTCACACAGAGAAAGGAGAATTAAACAGTCAGCAGTACAGTAATTCCATTTGGATTTAATGTGGCAATTCAACAGGGAGCAACCCTGAATTAGTACTCACGACCTCCAAATAAGATAGGGTCCTTCAATGTCAGCAGGGCTCACTTGAGGTACACAAACCTCTTCACACATCCATATAAAAGAAAGCACTATACCAGGCAGGCTGCATCTGTATCCCGATCGCAATTACTGCACAATACCGGAGAACACACAGCAGATTCAGTTCCTGACAGACCGAGTGCAATTTTCAGCAATTCTTCCAGTCTTCTACAGGGTGAGCCTGGTTCTACTCTTCAGAGATCCTTTGATTCTTTTCACAGGACGGATTCAGTCCTAACAAGCTGTTACACAAGCTGCAGACCGGAACTCTGGGCCTTACACGCTTTTTTTGACTAAAACTGCACACTGAAAAAGCACAGGGCTCCTTCCTTCTTCACTGCCAAAGCTCAACTGAAACTCCAACCGACAAAACTGGCACTTCCTTTGAGTTCCTCCCAGTTCTTGACTGGATTGGCTGTCACCACAATAGACTGCTGCTGTTGGTCCAAAAGGCACTGAAGTCTAAACTACATCTCCCAGAGTCACTGCCCATACAATCCTCTTGTGGCTGGCTCAGATTATGAGTCCAAGTTCTGATTCGTCCAAGGCACCATTTTAGAGCTAGCTTACCCCACACTGATTGGTCCAGTTCAGCAGTTCAAAACTAGAATGGGGAACTAGCAGACACAGTTCTGACTGCAAAGAAAGCAGGTTAGACAAACTGTAATTTCATTATTACTCTAAATAATTTCTGGCAAACAGTTACATCTTTCAGATAGGTTCCTTTGCACTCCTAGTGACTGCAAAATGAAGTGAATTGGCAGCAGCTTGAGTGGTACTCAATCAAAGAAACACACAGTCCCCCATACAAACTAATTAAGTCTGCAAGCAGACAGCTCTTAAAGAGACAGTACCTGAGGTTCTAAAAACACTCACTGATAAATGGCTTAAATGCCAAACACCATTCAGGCTTGGAGCATTCAAGCAAGCTCCTGGAAGTCTTTTGGGAACCCCCATTTGCAGGGGGGTTACACTTGCGTATGGATATTTTCAGCTTGGGCCAGAGAAAAAAATATCTACCCTTCTAAAGCCATGGTTCTGCAGATTTTGGATTTTCTGCAAGAAGGAGTGGAGAAAGGTTTGGCCTTGAGTGCACTGAGAGTTCAGGTGTCAACCCTTGGAGCCTCCTTGGGATTGTCCTTAGAGAGTAACCGGGAGGTTATTCATATTCTGCTGGCTGTCAGCTGCAGTCGACCTCTGCTTAGATCCCCTGTTCCTCCATGGGATCTAAATCTAGTCCTAAATGCTCACTATAAAGAGCCTTTTGAACTGCTTTCGCTGGTACTGTTAGACATGCCGTCTTACAAGGTGTTTTTTTTTTCTAGTTGCTGTGTACTCAGCCAGGAGGACTGGTGAGCTCCAGTCTTTGTCCTACAAAGAACCTTACCTAATCTTGCATAAGGACCAGGAGGTGCTCAGAACAGTTCCATCTTTCATTTGGAAGGTTCCCTACGGTCTTCCATGTGAACCAGAAAATCTGTCTCCCATCTTTCTGTCTGCAACCTACTCATGCAAAGGAGGAGGAGTTGCACATATTATATTTATGATGGGCCGTTAGGACACAACTTAGAAGGACTGCTGAGCTACGGAAATCGGATAGGTAGTTTGTTCTTTTAGGAGCAGCCAAAAAAGGACAAAAAGCCTTCAAGGCCACTCTGGCTAGGTGGTGATGGGCATACATTGCCATGGCTTATATCACAGAAAAGAAGAGTCCTCAGATTCCCATCAAGGCTCATGACACCAGAGTAATGGCCACCTCCTGGGTGGAGAAAGGCAAGACATCTGTCTTAGAATTGTGCAAGGCAGCTATGTGGTCCCCTATCCACACATTCACCAAGCACTACAGATTGGCTGTTCAAAGTTCCACTGATGCAGCCTTTGGTCGCAGAGTTTTTCAAACGGCAGTTAGCAGGTAAATTCCTTTCCTATTCACAGCTGTCGTATGGGACAATATTCTCTGCCACCCGTTTATTTCATGGGTGCTCTTAGAACCCATCAGTAATGAATCCCATTAACAACATGGAGTGCTACAGAAAGAATTTCCTTTTCTGTTAGCTCCTACATTGTCAAAGAGGCCCATCTGGAAGCCTTGCTCCTGCAGGACAATATTGTCCGGTATGCCAGCACTGGGATATTCCCTGTTTTGTAATAAGACTCTGATTGTAAGTCTGTCTGGACATCCCTCTATAGTTTCTCTGCTGTGCTTGTATTTATATAGAGTGAGCAAAAAAAAAAAAAAAAAAAAGGCAGTTCCGCATTTAAAAGTTGGTTAATAGAATGCAAATTTAACAGGTTCGAATTTGATGATAAATAAGGGTGCCTCCTTTGTTGCAGCTGAGTGCTTACGCTGTCTGCAGTTTTGTTTTCCCAGTGCTGTTTGCATTAATTTCTTTTAAAAGTGTTTTTACAGTTGGCTCAGTTCTACAAGGATCTTCCAAGCCATCAGCGAACTGGAAGACGAGCCTCGATGCCTGACCTCAACCTATCTGATGAGGTAAGCAACTGTTTACTGTATTTTATTCCAGTTAATGGTCTAGTTATGTAAGCAGCTCATATGAGTGCTTTCGTGACAAGACAAATGCCGTGATCTATACGGATCTATTTTTGTTTTCATATTTAGAGGCTTCATGTTGACAAAAGTGACTGGCGAGTTGCTACTGTCCGGAATATTTAGGTGCCAAGGATTCTACACTGATTACAGCCTTGGGCTGTGCCATATTTCCCCTAGTAGGTGAGAACATCACCCATCGGTAATGAATCCCATTTATAATGTAGGTGCTAACAGAAAATGTAGTTGCAATAAGTATGAAGAAATTTCCTCTTTTTGATGCATGGCTAGTATTGGTCTATTTTCATCTTTGCCTTAAGCCAGCATGGTCTATCACACCTGTAGCGTGCTTGACTGATCTTTTCCATATTCTCAAATTCCTCTCCTCATATTGTACCGCTCAACTGTTCCACATTATGAGAGACACCTGTAACCCCCCTGCAAATGGGGGTTCCCAAAAGACTTCCAGGAGCTTGCTTGAATGCTCCAAGCCTGAATGGTGTTTGGCGTTTAAGCCATTTATCAGTGAGTGTTTTTAGAACCTCTGGTACTGTCTCTTTAAGAGCTGTCTGCTTGCAGACATAATTAGTTTGTATGGGGGACTGTGTGTTTCTTTGATTGAGTACCACCAAGCTGCTGCCAATTCACCCTATTTTGCAGTCACTAGGAGTGCAAAGGGAACCTGTCTGAAAGATGTAACTGATTGCCAGAAATCATTTACAGTAATAATAAAATTACAGTTTGTCTAACCTGCTTTTTGCAGTCAGAACTGTCTGCCTAGTTCCCCATTCTGGTTTTGAACTGCTGAACTGGACCAATCAGTGTGGGGTAAACTAGCTCTAAAATGATGCCTTGGACTGAATCAGAACTTGGGACTCATAATCTGAGCCAGCCACAAGAGGATTGTATGGGCAGTGACTTGGGAGATGTAGTTTAGACTTCAGTGCCTTTTGGACCAACAGCAGCAGTCTATTGTGAGTGACAGCCAATCCAGTCAAGAACTGGGAGGAACTCAAAGGAAGTGCCCGGTTTGTCAGTTGGAGTTCAGTTGAGTTTTGCAGTGAAGAAGGAAGGAGCCCTGTGCTTTTTCAGTGTGCAGTTTTAGCAAAAACGGTGTAAGGCCCAGAGTTCCGGTCTGCAGCTTGTGTAACAGCTTGTTAGACTGAATCGCCCTGTGAAAAGAATCAAAGGATCTCTGAAGAGTAGAAACCAGGCTCACCCTGTAGAAGACTGGAAGAATTGCTGAAAATTGCACCGGTCTGTCAGGAACTGAATCTGCTGTGTGTTCTCCCGGTATTGTGCAGTAATGCGATCGGGATACAGATGCAGCCTGCCTGGTATAGTACTTTCTTTATATGGATGTGTGAAGAGGTTTGTGTACCTCAAGTGAGCCCTGCTGACATTGAAGGACCCTATCTTATTTGGAGGTCGTGAGTACTAATTCAGGGTTGCTCCTGTTGAATTGCCACATTAAATCCAAAATGGAATTACTGTACTGCTGACTGTTTAATTCTCCTTTCTCTGTGTGAAAGGGCCCCTACCAGCTGCCACGGTTTGACTAGCCACTAGGGCTTGGGTACCTAGGACAGTAACTGGTAGGGATAGGCCTGTCACAGAGCCATAGGTAGATAGTAAAGTGATAAGCTAATTAACCTGATTTCCCCTGTCCTTGTTATATCCCCCTAAATAAATCAGAGCTGTTTGTTTCAACAAGTTATACTGCCTGGAGGTATTTGTCTATGTTAAAGTACTGTACTGTGATTGTTGCACTGTATCTTATTTTACAGGATGTCCCGTGCCTGAACCAGCCTTGGGGGTAAGTGTATACTGTGAAGGTAATTCTGCTATATTGTGGGCCACTAGTGGGAAGAAAGGGGTTGCAGTGTCCCAGAGGGCTGTGACCAAGTAAGTTTAACTATTGCAAACCCTGACCTCTGGGTGGAGGCACCACCATTGGATCCAGGCCCCTCAACCTGTTAGTGGCAAATCAGGCAGGGGTAGTAGCCCCTGGGATAGCGCCATCTAGGGGTTACATCTTGGAGGCTCACCGCTGGGATTGTGTGTCCTCTAGTGGCCATATTTACGAACCACTGTTAAGAAAAAAATGGGTACCCCGACAGAAGTGGCTGTGCACCGGCTGGTGGAGTGGTGTACTGGGGAGGAGATCAACCCCCAAAATGCTATGCTTATCCTGGACATCCCCTGCATCAATACGGACACTGTGCAGGGAGTACTTCCAAGGTGGAAGGTTTACAAAACCCTGTGGTGGTGGGTCGGCATGCTAATCTGCTCACCCACACTTTCCTGGCCCTAGTAGAGTTTAAGGATCCCATAGATAGCTCCAAAGTGCCACAGACCATTACCCCAGAGGGAGCCCTCACTGCTTGGAGAGTGATAACTATGACAGTAAGACCGGGGAATCAGCCCCACCACTATCTGAAACTTTTGAGGAGAAATTTGCTGAATGGTTGCTGGGAGAGGGGAAAACTGTGGAGGACTTGAAGAAACTATTCTTGCCACCTGGGGGTGTTCCTCCCCCAACACCCTCTCCTGCTCCAGTGCCCGTGATGGTGGCTGAACCAATGCAGACTCCTATTTTCACCTGCCATTAGTCACGACTCTTACGAAGGTTGAGGATCTTCTCTGGCACCCTCCCACCCCAAGGAGGATGACTGGGAGACCTGGATAGACTATGTTGCCCCCAAGTGCTAGAATGGCAATGCTCGGAAGGCGAAAAGCTAAAGAGGGTTAGTGAGGCCCCGAGGTTCCTGCCCTGGCTACCATCCGTGCTAAACGGGCCAGTAACCCTGAAGCGACTGCACAGGCCTATCTTGAGGCCTTGGAGAATGTGTATGGAGCCCAGATTCTGATGAGGACCTATGGTGGAGAGTAAGAAATGCACAACAGTACCAAGGGAGTTGTTGTCTGTGTATGTCTCTCGGCTGGAAAAATTGTTGCAAGAATGCCTCAGAAAGGGTAGTTTGCCAGCGATTGAACTGACCGAACCAGACTGGACAGAATCCTTAAGTCTGCCCCTTCTCAGAACTGCTGTTGCTTCAGTTACGCCTGGCAAATCGACTGGAATCCCACCCTCCTATGATGAGTTAATGAGAGAAATTCGAGAGTTGAGAAAAGGCGCACGGGAGGTGTACCTGCACCAACAGCTGTGGCTACGACCCGAAGGACTGAGGGTGACCCATCAAGTGAAGTTCAGGGGCAGAGGTTGACAGTCAATGAGTGCTCTGACAAGGAAAAGATATGCCACAATGAGTAACTGTTGAGAGAGATCCGAGAATTCAAAAACAGTCCCTTTATGAAGGCCACGCCTGCAAGTACGGCCCTGACCTATATCCCACTGCATCTGCTATGGGGGTGGGGTACCTACCCATGTATCTCCCTGCTGATAACAGCTCCAAACTCAATTCTTGACCATGGAAGTGGAGAAACTGACGAGATGTCTCCAAATGCTTATCACGCCACAGACAGAGATGGCACCCAGGTTTCCAGTTAGTAATACCCCGCCCTGGCTCCCAGTGTGGCGCCTCGGCCAGCTCAAACTCCAGAAAGTATGTTTTGCTATAATTGTGGGAAAGATGGGCACATGAAAAGGGAATGCCAGTCCCCAAAAGACACTGACAAAGTTGCATATAGGCTACAAGGAGAGCTTCGGAGAAGAAATCAGTGGTTAAGAGGTCACGACATGATCCCAGTGAGGGCACCAAAATGCTAATTCACGCCCTTTGTGGCAAGGTCAGTTGCCCAGGCCCCACTACCGCCTCTCCAGACTGGTCCAGAATAGTGGGTCCCTCCATGGAGACCACTGTAAAGGTGAATGGAGGTCTACAAGAGCTGTATTAGACAGTGGCTCCCAAGTGACAATTATGTTCCAGATTGGTATCAGAAGCATTTGTCAGACGTGCCCTTACAACCATTAGAAGGACTGCATGTATGGGGGTTAAGTGAGAAGGCCTACCCCTATTCCGGGTATATCCGAATTTGGCTGTCTTTCCCCACCTCCGTGGCTGGAGTGGCGAACAAGTAGAGACCCTAGCCTTAGTGTGTCCCCCACTGGACTGTATGATGGTGTCCCTTGTTGATTGGAACAAATGCTCACATGTTCGGAAGGCTGGCACAGTTGTGTTATGAAAACAGGGTCAAAGACTAGTAGAGCTTTAAGAGTTCGCTTTAATTAAGAAGGCCTATGAGGCACAGAGAGATGCTGAAAAACAGAACCAGAGGAACCGGTCGAATTGTATGGAAGAAGGATCCTGAGTCTCTGATCCTGATGCCAAATGCCCAGTGTACCTTACAGGAGAGGTCCGTATCAGAAAGGATGTTAAGAATAAAATATTAATGTTGGATGCACCAGGCGATGGAAAATTGCCAGAGGGACTGCTGGTCAAGCTTAGTATTTTGCCCGCTAGAGCCCATGCTTATGCCAGAAGGGTAATGGTCCAAGTTCATAATGTGTCTGAAAGAGACATTCGAGTAAACAGAGGTTGCATCCTGGCTAATGTGCATTGTGCAGACACTGCAGTGCTACCCAGCAGCAAGAGTTCAAGGAAGAATGACAGAGTAACGCCTGACTTGTTTGATTTCGGCGACTCTCGCTGCCAGCTGAATGGAAAGTGAGGATCAGTGAGAAGCTTGCCCAGAGAGACCAGGTGTTTTCTTTAAAGGAATGGGATGTAGGATGCGGCAAGGAGCTGAGCACAATATCCGGCTGCATGACGAAAGACCATTTCGTGAGAGGTCTCGACGCTGGCACCTGCTGACATAGATGATGTGAGACGCATCTGCAAGAGATGTTAGCTGCTGGTGTAATACAAGAATCCAGAAGCCTTTTATGCTTCCCCATTGTGGTAGTAGAGGAAAAGAATGGAACAGTAAGGATGTGTGTGGATTATCGCACCCTAAACCGGCGGACTATCCCTGATCAGTACACTATGCCCCGCATTCAGGATGCTTTGGACTGCCTAAACGGGAGCAAGTGGTTCTCTGTGCTGATCTCCAGTGGGTACTACCAGATCCCGATGGGCCCCAGAGGACCGTGAGAAGACGGCCTTTATCTGTCCGCTGGCTTTTATGAATTCATGAGGATGCCTCAAGGGATTTCAGGTGCCCCAGCCACTTTTCAACATTGATGGAGCGTGCAGTGGGGACATGAACTTACTAGAGTGCCTGGTATACCTAGATGATGTTATTGTGTTTGGCAGCTCACTGGAGGAACATGAGAGCAGATTATTTAAGGTATTGGACCGACTGGAGGACTTTGGCCTTAAACTGTCCATTGATAAGTGTCAATTCTTTCAAACATCAGTAAAGTATGTGGGACACATAGTATCCACCGAGGAATAGAGACCGAACCCAAGTAAAGTTGAGGCCTTGACCACCTGGCCACAGCCCAAAATCTAAAAGAACTGCAAAGATTCCTGGGATTTGTGGTTATTATCGGCGCTTCATCAAGGACTATTCAAGAGTGATCCGCCTTTACTTAACCTTACTCAAGGGTATCCCCAACCCACAAAAATACAAAAGTCAGCGTCCTCAAGACTGAAAGAGTGTATTTTCATCCGAGTGAAGTATTTGGGCCCGCTGGACTCTGATTGTGAGACTGCTTTTCATGAGATCATATATCAACTTACCCATGCTCCAGTGCTGGCCTATGCCGATCCAAGAAAACCTTACGTCCTGCACACTGATGCTAGCTTGCAAGGGTTGGGGGCTGTGTTGTACCAAGAGCACGAGAATGGCCTGAGACCAGTGGCCTTTGCCAGTAGAAGCCTGACCCATCCGAAAAGAACTATCCTGTACATAAGTTAGAGTTCCTAGCTTTGAAGTGGCTATTGTTGACCAATTCCATGAGTACTTGTATGGGCTAAAATACTAGTAAAAACTGACAATAATCCTTTGACCTATGTGCAGACCTCAGCTAAGTTGGATGCCACTGGCCATAGGTGGCTTTCTGCATTATCTACATATGACTATGCTCTAATACCGAGCAGGTCTGAACCACATAGATGCTGATGCTCTCTCCCGAGGCCTGTTCCCAGAATGATTGGGTCCGATTGGCAGAACCTGACATTCGGCACTGTGCCAGAAGTTTGACAGGGAGGAACAAATGTCCACGGACGCAGTGGACTGCATGGTGGATTGCTTGGGACCCTCTGAGAATTGCATACCTGCTGCTTATTGCCACTTTTCTGCAATAGACATTGGTGCACTGCCTCAGCTGGACAATGACAGTATTCATGGCTCAATCCCCGTGATCCTATGATCAAATCAGCTTTAGAAGCCCTCTATGCAGGAAAAGATGTGTCCAAATTACGCTCCACTGATTTGAGAACTGCACTGTTATACAAAGAAGGTCCTAAGTTGAAACTGATCAATAAACTGTTATATAGAGAAACAGTAGACAGAGGGACAAGTAGACAAACAACAACTGGTGCTGCCCACTGCCTTCTGAGACTCAGTATTGAGGTCCTTGCACAACCACATGGGGCACCTTAGTATAGACAGAACACTTGACTTGGTGAGATCCAGATTCTATTGGCCTAAGATGGGGGCTGATGTGGAGCAACACATACGAACTTGTGGTCGGCTTACAGAGAAAGCTTTTGCCCCAGAGGGCTGCCCCTTGTTAACATAACCACCAGTGCACCCATGGAGCTGGTCTGTATTGATTTTCTGAGTTTGGAGTCAGATCAAAGAAATATCAGTAATGTGCTGGTGGTCACTGACCATTTCACGAGATATGCCCAAGCTTTCCCACCAAAGACCAGAAAGCATCCACTGTAGCCAAAGTACTGTAGAAAACTTTTTTGTTCACTATGGGCTCCACAAGAATCCATTCTGATCAAGGGAGAGACTTTGAGAGTCGTCTGATCAAAGAGATGCTTTCTCTGTGGGGAGTGAGAAAGTCCAGAACCACTCCTTACCACCCCAGGGGACCCACAGCCTGAACGTTTCAACCGTACTTTGCTAGATATGCTGGGCACCTGCACCCAAAGGACAAGCCTAGATGGAGCCAACAAATTAGCACCCTGGTACATGCTTATAACTGCACCAAAAGTGATGCCACTAGGTTCTCCCCTACCGCCTGATGTTTGGAAGAGAAGCTCAGAGCTACCCGGTAGATGTGTGTTTGGGGTCTCTCCTGATGGGGTTCAAGCTGACAACTATTTACAGTATGTGCAAAGTTAAAGGCCCAGCTAACTCAAGGTACCAACTGGCTCAAACCATAGCTGCCAAAAGAAATCTGGCCAACAAAGAAAGGTATGATAAAAAGGTGAAAGCACAGGAACTCCAGGAGGAGATCGGTATTGCTAAGAAATCTGGGACTGCATGGCAAACACAAGATTGTTGACAGATGGCACCATCTCCCTCACATTGTAGTGGGCAAACTAGATGATCTGCCAGTGTACAAAGTAAGGCCTGAGAACAATTCAAAGATGTAAAAACAATGCATAGAAATCATTTACTACCATTGGACAAATCCTGATTGAGTCTGAGCCCCCAGAAGATGCCCCTCTGGACCAGTGACTAGAGCTGCTGCTAAGAAAAGATCAAGAAGTCTGCACCTACAGAAGCAGAGTTAAAGTGTTCCCTGCACAAGTCCCAGTTGAGCATGACTGTCAGTCCATATCAGAAGAAAGTGAGAGTGACTTTGAATACTATCCTTCTTACGAACTGAGTCAATTGTTTCGGGGCAATCCCCTAGTCAATACTGGAGACAAAGCTGGGCCTTCTGGACTGTCTATGCCCCCAGCTTCATCCCTGGAGCCAATGCTCCCAGAAAGTGAAGTGCAAAGCATCAGATCAGATGAAATGGAATCATTGTGCATGGTTGAACTGTTTGAGCTTTCAGGGGAGGAAAATGATAGATTGGGGCAGACTGGTGATACACCCGAACAAGAAGAGTATTTTGAGTGCCCTGACAGTCCACTGCCAGTGTCTGAAAGCTCTCCATGCGAGCCAAATGTTGTGGACTCAGAAACTGTAACTCCTGGAGCTGAAAGTGCCCCAAGTTCTAGCCTCTCTACCCCCATGGAGACTCCCCTGACAAGTGAGAACAATGCTGAAAATGAGGCTCAGAGTGCAGAGACTGTAACAGCTCCCCCTAGAAAGACTGGTCAGCTGTAAAGCCTGTGTGCACCTCAGTTATGATTCCCTGGGCCGCCAGTGGACCGCCTCTCAATGTTGTCCATAAGGAGTGTATGTGTCCCAGGCTCATTGCCCAAACTGCGTGAGTGCTAACTCAAGTTACTTGTGTTGCCCTCTAAGTATGGTGCCCTTGCCCCGTCCAGCCCAAGGTAACTGATAGGAAGGGTCCCTCTCTTCAGGTTTCATGTACAAGAGGTAATAACGAGTTATGGTACAATGTGTGTGTTATACTGTGTAAAGAGTGACGTACTGCAATGTTTCAGAAATGGTTCTTGGTAAAATGATGTATTGACTGATGATTACATGTGTGAGCCTAATGCAAATGTATATGGTTGCAGTTGAAACTTATAGGGTACTTGCTTGGCCTTGGACGTCAAGCTTTTCCCAGGCCAGGAAGGGTGTAACCCCTGCAAATGGGGGTTCCCAAAGACTTCAGGAGCTTGCTTGAATGCTCCAAGCCTGAATGTGTTTGCTTGCTAGCCATTTATCAGTGAGTGTTTTTAGAACCTCTGGTACTGTCTCTTTAAGAGCTGTCTGCTTGCAGACATAATTAGTTTGTATGGGGGACTGTGTGTTTCTTTGATTGAGTACCACTCAAGCTGCTGCCAATTCACCCCATTTTGCAGTCACTAGGAGTGCAAAGGAACCTGTCTGAAAGATGTAACTGATTGCCAGAAATCATTTACAGTAATAATAAAATTACAGTTTGTCTAACCTGCTTTCTTTGCAGTCAGAACTGTCTGCCTAGTTCCCCATTCTGGTTTTGAACTGCTGAACTGGACCAATCAGTGTAGGGTAAACTAGCTCTAAAATGATGCCTTGACGAATCAGAACTTGGGACTCATAATCTGAGCCAGCCACAAGAGGATTGTATGGGCAGTGACTCTGGGAGATGAAGTTTAGACTTCAGTGCCTTTTTGGACCAACAGCAGCAGTCTATTGTGAGTGACAGCCAATCCAGTCAAGAACTGGGAGGAACTCAAAGGAAGTGCCGGTTTACGTCAGTTGGAGTTCAGTTGAGTTTTGGCAGTGAAGAAGGAAGGAGCCCTGTGCTTTTTCAGTGTGCAGTTTTAGTCAAAAACGTGTAAGGCCCAGAGTTCCGTCTGCAGCTTGTAACAGCTTGTTAGGACTGAATCCGTCCTGTGAAAAAGAATCAAAGGATCTCTGAAGAGTAGAAACCAGGCTCACCCTGTAGAAGACTGGAAGAATTGCTGAAAATTGCACTCGGTCTGTCAGGAACTGAATCTGCTGTGTGTTCTCCGGGTATTGTGCAGTAATTACGATCGGATACAGATGCAGCCTGCCTGGTATAGTACTTTCTTTTATATGGATGTGTGAAGAGGTTTGTGTGACCTCCAGTGAGCCCTGCTGACATTGAAGGACCCTATCTTATTTGGAGGTCGTGAGTACTAATTCAGGGTTGCTCCCTGTTGAATTGCCACATTAAATCCAAATGGAATTACTGTACTGCTGACTGTTTAATTCTCCTTTTCTCTGTGTGAAAGGGCCCCTACCAGCTGCCACGGTTTGGACTAGCCACTAGGGCTTGGGTACCCAGGGACAGTAACTGGTAGGGATAGGCCTGTGCACAGAGCCATAGGTAGATAGTAAAGTGATAAGCTAATTAACCTGATTTCCCCTGTCCTTGTTATATCCCCTAAATAAATCAGAGCTGTTTGTTTCAACAAAGTTATACTGCCTGAGGTATTTGTCTATGTTAAAGTACTGTACTGTGATTGTTGCACTGTATCTTATTTTACAGGATGTCCCGTGCCTGAACCAGCCTTGGGGGTAAGTGTATACTGTGAAGGTAATTCTGCTATATTGTGTGGGCCACTAGTGGGAAGAAAGGGGGTTGCAGTGTCCCAGAGGGCTGTGACCAAGTAAGTTTAACTATTGCAAACCCTGACCTCTGGGTGGAGGCACCCGCCATTGGATCCAGGCCCTCAACCTGTTAGTGGCAAATCAGGCAGGGGTAGTAGCCCCTGGGATAGCGCCATCTAGGGGTTACACACCCTTCATTATATGTCTTGGAGTTGCTCTCTCATGTCATTCATTAAAAAGGTACTGTCTACACACCGCACATTGAAAATTCAGATTTTTAAATGTTTTATTAAAATTCATAATGCTGTTGTAGGATGCTAAAATAAAAATAAACTTTGCAATAAAAAGGCACCAATTTTCAGTGTTTGCAGAGTGAAACCTATGTTTGCAGAGTGACTCTTACAGCACAGCAACATCCTCTTTTATATACACCATATATAAAACATTTCAAATAGTTGTTTTTTTTCCTGGTCCTTTTATATCGCTTCATCAGTCCCCTCTGTCTCCTTGCATACTGGTAAATTAAAGTGCAGTGTCAATGCTCAAGCCCATACTTCAATGCCATGTAGCACACAGTTCCTTCCATCTCATGGCAGCCAACACTCTGATGGTGTCCTGGTGCTTCCTT
This sequence comes from Neoceratodus forsteri, assembly GCA_016271365.2. NCBI lineage: Eukaryota > Metazoa > Chordata > Ceratodontiformes > Ceratodontidae > Neoceratodus > Neoceratodus forsteri. The sequence continues at coordinate 830,981,279 of CM057452.1, forward strand.
TTTCATTAGTTTTCTACCAAGGTAGCCTAGCCTATAAGCAAGTACAATTTCAATTTGTTTCTACCAATTTCCGGCCCGAATATTATCCTACCTGGCCATGCCAATACTGTTGATCACAACTGATGAGGTCAAGGTAAGAAGCCTCCACTTCCAGACCAGTACAAACCATCCATGTCTGACATACTGAATGAGACAGAGTCCGCTAAGTAAGCCTCTGCAGCACCACTTCCCTGTTCGCTAACCTGATCCACCACACATGTTCTCTGATGAGTCCTCCTCATCCTTTTCTCTGATCTCTTCCATTTGGTTTACTGTCCACCTTGGTCTCCCCTAGTTGGCACCCACTGCAAGTTGGACCTCTCAGCTGTCTTCATATTTTTCCTGGACTCCTCTGCTGCTCCTTCCCAACTCAAATTCCCCAATGCATACTCGCAAAGCTGATCTGACCATTCAAGTCAGACCAAAGACAGCAGACAGCGAGAGGGTGTTCGTCTGTGGAGGCAAATCTTCTTTCCGCAGTGGCAACAATGGAAGAGAGAAGTTGAAGGATTAACTCTCGACAAACAAGTCAGAGGAATCTCCTTAAGCAAGGTTTACATAAAAAGACACCCATCCTGGAGACTCTGGGCACCATACAAACAGATCAAACTCAAAAGAGAACAGGTGGCAAATTAGATGCAATAAATTAGGTCACACAATATAAGAAGAAATCATACAATAACTATAGATAAATACTTCATAAATATCTAAAATCTGAAATCTAAAACGGCCTGTTACCAGATCTGATCACAAAGGACAGCCTGGATAGGGATTATCAGCCAAAGTCCGGGAATGCCTGATTATACCAAAAGGCCTTGAGGCGGGCTTTAAATACCTCTATTGAAGGGGCCTCTCTTACAGCTGGAGGTAGTGAATTCCACAGGATGGGGCCAGTGACACTAAAAGCTTTGTTGCCGGCAGTTTTTAACCTCGTCCTGGGAATCACAAGGAGGCCCCTAGAGGACGAGTGGAGTGAGTGGACCGAGACAGCAGGTGTAAGGAGGTCTTTCAGGGATTCTGAAAATACAGGTTACTCACCTGTAACAGGAGTTCTAGGAATGGTATATGTTGTTCATCCACACTTATTGGCAGGTTCCTTGCAGCTTTAAATCTTGCCGGAAGGTCTTCAAGCTGGCTCCTCCCACCCACCCGGTAAAACTCTCGGCTCCGCCCATGATGCCAGATCTAGCCGCTGGAAGCCAGGTTGTGCGTGCAGTGTAGGAGGTTGGAGTGTAGGAATGAACAACATATACCATTCCTAGAACTCCTGTTACAGGTGAGTAACCTGTATTTCTAGGGACATGGATATGTTGTTCATCCACACTTATTGGCAGACTCCTAGCAGTTCTCCGGGAGGAGGAGGCAAGGCACCCCTACTTAGGTATAAAGACTGGAGAACCGAGGCCCCAACCAACATCCCAGCATGACCCAAGGTCGATGGGGAAGGGGAAATCGGTATATGCCTGCTTCCGGGTAGGAGCCCTGCGGATATCCTGGACAGGAGTATCCTCGGAAGCAGCCACTGATGCAGCGGAAGGGCAGGTAAAATGAGCACTTATCCCTCTGGGAGGCTCCATGCCCACACACCTATAGCAGAGACCTATGCAGGAGGTGACCCACCCGCTCATCATCCGCATGGCTGCAGGTCTGCCAGGTGCGGCTTCAGCGTAGATGACAAACAGCTGGCGAACCTCTCCTGAACTTCAGCCCTATGCTCTCTGGGTAGGCGAGCGTTAAATAGGATCCCGATGGATCCTAAATACGGCCTCCGAGGCGTGAATGGGGTTGAACCCCGGCAGAGATGATACCCGGTTAGGGAAAAAGGACTCCGCCACCACCTACGGAAGGAACTTCAGGTGGGGCGCAGGACAACCTTGTCCCTGTGGAAGACCAGATAGGGAGATTCAAAGGAGCGCCTGGAACTCTCCCATCCTTCTGGATGGCATGGTAGCCCCAAGAAGGTGTTCTTCCACAACAGGTGGGGAAACTCACACCTGTGCAAAGGTTCGAACGGCTTGCCTGTGAGCTAAGCTCATACCAGCGAAGATCCCACAGAAATGGGGATACTCTCCCCAGAGGGGAGGTGTGATCAAGGCCTAGGAAAGCACCAGACCACCTTTTCTGCGCCACCGACTGCCTTCCGTCCCGCGCCCGTAAGACAGGGGTGACCAACAGAAGCACCTAGAGGGTCATCGACCGAAGTCCTTGTTCAATAAGGAACGGACCGCAGATGGTCTGGAATGCTTGCCGAGGAACAGGAGAGGGGGACCAGGCCCTATCCCAACATCAAATGGAGAACTCTTCCATCTGAAGGCGAGCATGTCTGGTTGACTCCTGGCAGGATGCCTCGAAAACGTCGAGGACCTTGCCGGAGGACCCAAGGCCTGGCCCCTGGCCGCACAGGGACCAGGCCATCAGGTGCAGAGATTGAAGGTCCGGATGGAATACCTTCCCCTGAAAACAGGGATCAGGACCAGGCGGGCTGGAAGCCGCCTCGGGAGCCTGGGGCTGAGACGGAGGAGAGCTGGATACCAGAGCTGGCAAACCAGTCTGGGGCTACCAACATCGCCTGTGCCTAGTCCCTCCTCGCCTTGCCCGTGGGTCAAGGGAAATGGGGGAGAGGCGTAGAAGAGGACCAGGGTCCACGGCCTCAAAGGCATCCCCTACAGTGAACCTTGCTGAGGGGGCGGGCATGAGACAGTTTCGGCCTCGTATTCTCCCTGGAGGGAAAAAGGACCGCCCGAGGCGTGACCGAGAGGGAGAAAGATCTTGTGCTACCTCCGGCAGGGAAGACCACTCGTGAGACGCAGCCTTTGTCCGGCTTAGGGCATCAGCCAGGGTGCTGGAGGCTCCTGCGATCGAAATGGCTAGGAAACCGCCTCCCGGCTGCGCGAAAGACCCAATGCGGAGAACCTCCTTACGCAGAGGCAAGGGGCTCGTCTGAACCTGGCGGGATAGGTAGCACATGGTCGTGGTGTTGTCCGCCTGGACTTAAACCACTAGACCCTGCACAGACGGAGCGAGCAGTGCAAGCTAAGCGGAATGCCTGGAGCTCCAGCAGGTAGGAAAGACATCGGGACTCCCGAGAGGACCAGAGGCAGAGCACTCTGTATTCCCCTTGATGGGCACCCCCACCCATCCGAGATGCATCGGTCGGAGAAGACCGTCGACTCGGGGCGGACGAACAGGATGTTCTCCTGCAAAGAGCTGGAATGGTCTGAAGGAGAGCGTTCCCTAACCCCTGGGCTGTTGTCACGGACTGGTCCGAAGGAACGCAGCACTGTGACCGCTGGCTGGCCAGCCCCCACTAGGGGGACACATGAACCGGCGGGTCCAAACAGACCACGCTGGAGCAGGCCACCGCGAGGCCCAGGAGGTTCCGGTCAGGGCGCAACTGCCCAGTCAGACCTGACTAGGTAAGGGAGGAAGAACCTCAGCCCTGTTCGCCAGGAGACGAGCTCGTACTCAAGAGTCGAGCCTCATCCCAAAGAAGGATCACATGCTAAGACACGAGTTCCAACGTGGCTCCGGTAAAAGAGGACCAGTCTGAGAGCAACCTAGAGGACCAGAACTCTGGACCGTCCCTCTTCCGCCTGAAAGGGTTGCAGTCAGGCCACCATCCGGGTGGGGTTATGCCCCTCAGTGCCGCAGGAACGCTGCTGAGCAGAGACCGAAGGGCCTGGCCTGGAACTCGTAGAGAGATCCCCCGCTAAAGAAACGGAGGAGTCTCCCAAGAAATGGATGGAACGGAGTGTAAGTACGTCCTGGAGGTCCAGGAAAGAGTCACACGCCTCGTTCTGAGGATGGGATATCTGAGACAGAGAGATCATCCCGATGTGCGGCTAAAGAATGGGGCGCAAGCCCTCCGTCCGTTTGGGACCAGGATACCTGGACATTAACCCAGGGTCTGAAGGAGGATCCGCAACCTTCCTGATCACCTCTATTTAGAGGGCCAGGCAAGTCGGCTCAGCGGGCCGACAGCGAGGTTGCGGACCCCAAGACCCCCGTGGGACAACGGCTCGAAAGGGTGGTGCCTGCTCACAATCCCGAGGCAGGACCTTCCCTTAGCACCTCCGACACCCAGAGGTCCAGGAAAAATGGACCAGGTGGAGGAGGGGGAACCCGGGTAGGGGTGATGGGGCCTGGGACAGCGCCCCTCAGCCCGTCACTGAGCAGGCTTGGAGGAGGGACTGGCCGAGGGAGCTCCTGGGCCTTTACCTCCATGCTTCCTTTTAGAGGAAGACGCTGGCTTAGGGTCAGGACGCCCAGCGCAAGCCTGCTGGCCCTCATGCTGGAGTTGATGGGCCAGTCGAGCCGCAGAGGCCGAGAGGCAAAGGGGCTTACACAAGGGCTGCCCTTGTCCCTCTGGGCGGGGGTGACAGAGTCCAGAGTGGCATCGGACTTCTCGGTACCCTGGAGGTGTCCCTCCACTCAAGGGCCGAAAAGGTCAGTCCCCAAGAGGGGGATATCCGCCAACTTGTGCTGGGTTTCTGAAGAGAAAGAGGATAACCTCAGCCACGCCCTGTGCTGTACTGCCACTGCGGGCGCCACTGACCTGGCACAGGAATCACCTAAGTCCAGAGCAGTCTGAAGCTGCTGCTTCGCCACCACCCTACCCTGGTCCCACACCGGCCGGACCGTGGTCCACAGGTCGGCCGGGAGATGAGGGAGCACCTCGTCCAGGGAGCCCAAAAGGGTGTGGGAGAAATGTGCCATCAGTGTGGCCAAGCTGGCCTGTCGGAGGCCTAGGGAGGACACAGCGTAAACCTTACGCCCGACGTAGTCCATCCTTTTAGACTCTTTGTCGGGGGGCCTACCCACATCCCGAGCGTTCCCAGAACACTGGAAAACATTATCGGTGACTAGCCCCTCAGCCGAGGGGTGCTCCGAGAAACCGGGCAAAGAACTGACAGGGACAGAGTACTTCCTGGCCATCCTGGCCGAGGGCGCAGGACAGGAAGTAGGCCGCTGCCAAAGCTCCAAGGCCGGGCCGACAATAGCCTCGGCCACCGGGAAGGTCTCCGAGGGTGAACCCCCTCGGTCTAGAATCTCCGTCAGGGGATAAGGGCCTGTTTGGACACGGGTTCAAGCTGCATCCCGGTGAATTCTGAGATGAGCTGAAGCAGACCCATAAAGGACGATGGGCTGTCGTCCACAGAGCGTCCGAGAGGACCCCGGGTCCTCCCAACTGGGGAACATGGAGGGGTCGAAGTCGGACTCTGAAGGGTCTGCAAAGAGCTGCCTCAGGCCTGAGTCACTCTTCGTCCGCCGAGGGCGGGCGGGAGTGAGGGGAACAGACAACCTGCGGGACAGGTCGTGACCCGACCAAGGTTCCACCGAAGACAGTGGGGCAGCAAGATTCGGACGAACAACCGGCCCTGGAGTGGGCACCTCAACTGCAGCGAGCGGTTGTGTCGGCCGATCGGGCGGCAGCTTCTTGCTGGACGGGGAATGAATCGGAGTCAACTGATTCCCGGACAACAACAACTGCTGCCACATGAACTCCTCGTAATGTCGACGCCATCTGCACCGAAGCCACTCCTCATCCGAGGAGGGAGACGAGGAAGAACGGTAATGCCACTTAACTCGGTGCCCTGACCGAGATCGTCAAAGTCGGCGGGAGCGGCTTGACCGAGAAGAGGACCGAGACCCAAATCCTCGGGGAAACCGAGGGTGGGCCTGGGAAGGAGCGGGGGGCGCCCGCTCTTCCCTCGGCTTGGACGAAAGGACCGAGGCCTGACGCCCCGAAGGTACAGGCAGAACCTCGGCGTCCACCGGGGGAACCGGCGAAGGGATGGCGGCTCCAGCAGAAGACAGCCCAGATGACGGGTCGAGAGACTAGACAACGTCGACGGGAGTCCTGGCTGGCTGACCTGACGGGGACACCGTGAAGCCAGCAGCCTGAGCCGCACCCTCGACCGAAGTCAGCCGACAGGGGAGGGGGAACTCTCCCGCTCCCGCCATCACCGACGAAGGGACTTAGCCTGCAACCCCTTTGACCTGGGCCAAGAGGCAGGTCCCAAGAGTCCCTCTCCCTTCAAGGAAAGGGACTGGCGAAGCTCCTTGAACGAAGCTGAATGAGGAGAACTCAAGGAGAGCAGGATAAGTGCCGCGACCGAGGAGGGGGGGGGCAGACTTAAACGCCGCCCCCTACATGGAGGAAAAAAGATCGAGCTGCTCAGCCAAGACAGCCGCCGAGTTTCGGAACAGACAACCTGCGGGACAGGTCGTGACCCGACCAAGGTTCCTCCGAAGGCAGTGGGGCAGCAAGATTCGGACGAACAACCGGCCCTGGAGTGGGCGCCTCGACTACAGCGAGCGGTTGTGTCGGCCAATCGGACGGTAGCTGCTTGCTGGACGGGGAATGGATTGGAGTCGATTGATTCCTGGACAATAACAACTGCTGCCACATGAACTCCTCGTAACGTCGACGCCATCTGCACCGAAGCCGCTCCTCATCCGAGGAGGTAGGGAGTGCGTCCCACTCTGTTCAGGTAGTACATGGTCATCATGTTGCCCATCTGGACCTGGATGATGTGACCCTGGAGATGTGGAGTGAAGGTTGTCACAGCCAGGCGAACAGCTCAAAGCTCCAGCAGGTTGATGTGACATTGGGACTCCTTGGGGGACCAGAGGCCATAAACCGTATTCCCCTAGATGGGCACCCCAGCCCATCAGGGAGGCATCTGTTGGCTCCGAGCAGACAAACGGGACTCCTTCCTGAAGATGTTCTGGGACCAACCACTACTGGATGGCATCCCACATCTGCTGGGTCACAGTGACCGGCTGGTTAAAGTGGTCCTGATGTTGAGTCCACTGACAAGCCAGCCCCCACTTGCAGGAAGCGCATTCACCAGCGAGTCCAATGGATCACGCTAACAGTAGTAGTAAAAACTCAATCATTTAGAATGAATCATAAACTCATCTGAGACGAGATCATTTTCAGTGAGGTCCTTAATACCAGAACTAGTTACAGTATAGTGACAGTCATTCACATAAGTAATAATACAGAATAAATAATAAGTAAAAGTGTACATAAAATACATAGTGTTAGACACACAACACTTCACATTAGGACAAAAATACAAAAATGTTCCAGTTATTCATTCAAGGTACAACCATACATTTTCTTCCTCACTGTCCAATTCTTAAACCAACTTTTTACCTCTCCTGCATGTTTCTTACCATCTTGAATCCTGAGTGTAACTGGCAAGGTATCCATATGGGAGGTCCTTTATTTTAAAAAAAAAAAAAAAAAAAAAAAGTGTGAACTTACTAGCGCTGATTTGCATCTAGGTATTTGATATTCTACCCCTTCAGCTGTTCTCAATCCTTCCTTTATTTCTCTAAATTGTAATCTATCCTTAATGCAATCAGGAACTTCATATCTGAAGCACTTATCCATGTACATTAATACATGCAAGCATCTTCTATCACTTAAACTCAACCAATCCAATGATTTATATAATTCACTTCTGTGCGTTCTCATAGTTAACTTAAGAATATAATGAGACAGTTTTTTGCAGGTTGCCATGAAGCCCAGGAGTTGCAGGAAGTCCCTGGCAAGGCACAACTGCCCAAGCTGAAATCATCAAGCAAAGGAGGAAAGATTCTCCACCCTGTCCACTTGGAGCTGGGCCCAGGCTCGGCAAAAGTCAAGCTTTGCTCCAATGAAGTGAATCACCTGAGCTGGTACAAGTTTTCATTTAGCCACACTGACCAGGAGGTCAAGGCGAAAGTAGGTCTGGAGGGCCCGGTCCCTGGACCGCTCCACCTCCAACCTGGAGGGCCCTGCAATCAGCCAGTTGTCCAGGTAGGGTTACATCTGGACCCCTCAGTGCCTCAGGAAGGCTGCCACCAATGCTATGCATCTGGTAAAGACCCTGGGAGCTGAGGAGAGGCTGAAGGGCATGGCCGGGAACTCACAGACGGTCCCCTGTGAGTGGAACCAAAGGAACCGTGAGTGGTATGGATGGATGGGCATGTGGAAGAAGGCATCCCACAATCCAGGAAGCAGAACTACATGTCCTGCTCCAGTACAGAATGACCTGGTTCAGAGTGACCATTCTGAAGGTGTGTGACTGCAGAAACTTGTTCAGGTCATGCAGATGCAAGATGGGACACCAGCCCCCTGTCCATGTGGGAACCAGAAAGTATCTGGAAACAAACCCTGGATTGTCTTGAGGGTCTGGGACATGAACCACCACCTCCTTCTGGAGCAGCTGAATGATGTCTTCCCAAAGGGGGGATAGCATGTCTGCGGACACCACATCCTTTCGAGGGGTGTGGGCTCGGCTGGGCGGGAGAGACAAACTCCAGAGGTAAACTCTGGCCAACTACTTCCAGCACCCATCAGTCCATGGTAATACTGGACCAGGTGGGGGAAAAAAAAGTGACAGAGCCGGCCACCCCATGAGAGGATCCAGCAGAGATAGGACAGGCAGGCAGGTAGGGGACACCACCCCCCATCCCATCACTGGGCAGGACTGGAGGCAGAGGCAGGGCCAACTGAGGATGCCGCCGGACCCCGTCTGCCAGGCTTCCAGACCACAGAAGCAACAGACTTACGTCTGGAACACCAGGACTGCTGGCGCCCAGCCAGGGTCTGAGGAGGCTTGGCTGCAAGAGCAGGGTGGGGCCAAAACGACTCTTTCTGGGGTTCGGAGCCCTTGTCCTTTTGGGCTGAGGTGACAGAGTCCAAGGTGACACTGGACTTCTCAATCAAACAAATCGGTGCCTGGGAAAAGGACATCCGCCAATTTGTGCTGGGTATACACTGTGAAGGTAGGGATATGCAGCCAAGCCTGTCGGTGCATAGCTGCAGCCACAAACCTGGCGCAGAAATTGCCGGTGTCCAGGGCTGTCTGGAGCTGTTTGGCCACAGCACGGTCCTGGTCTCGGACCAGCTTGATCATCAACTGAAGGTTAGCTGAGAGGCAAGGTTCAGGGTGCCCAGCAAAGCATGAGAGAAATGGGCCATCATTAAGGCTGAACTAGCCTGCCTGAGGCTGAAAAATTAGGCCACATACACCTTCTTGGCCGCATGATCCAATTTCTTGGATTCTTTGTCAGAGGTTTATCAACATCCCCAATATTGCCTGTCCAGCGGAACACCAAGTCGGCAACAAGGCCATCCTCTGAGGGATGGTCCATGAACCCAGAGAGGGAATGTGTAGGGACTGCATACTTGCGAGCCATATGGACCAAGGGAGTACGTCAGGAGGCTGGATGCTGCCTGAGCTCCAATGCAGACCCAGGAATGACCCTGGCCACCAGGAAGGGAACCCCCAGGGATTTGTACTGATTGAGGATCTTGGTGAGGGGATTCTTAGCCTGTTTCTGGACATGTTTCAACTGGATCCCTGTAGCCTGCAAGATCAGGCTGAGCATGGCCCCGAAGGAAGTGGGACCACAGTCCAAAGACAAATCCTCTCCTGACTCCAGGTCAATGGGCCTCAAATGCATGGAGGAACTGTCTGACTCCAAGGATTCATCAAAGAGCACACAATCTCTCCCCCCCCCCACCAGAGTCCCTGCTAACCTTGCGAGGTTTGTACGCCAGGGAGACCATGACTGACAGCTGCCAAGGAAGCCCAGGGGAAGTACAGGCATGCTTGGATGGGGGATCATCCTTGGGCTGAATCAGTGGGGGCTCCACCCAAATGGGCGGAGAACTTGGATGCAGCAGAGGCAGCAGCAGCCAAGGGAGTACTAGGGAGGCAGCCGGCACTGGCGTGGGCCCAGCACCCAGAAGGAGTTTCTGCCACATAAGCATCTTGTAGTGCCATTGCAACGTGTGACAGAGCCAGTCCTCCCCCGAAGAGGAGTACTGACACCACCGACTGCCCGAATGTCGAGCATGCAAATACCAACTACAGCGAGGGGTACTCTAACTTGAGCTATGGGTTCCAGACTCGATCGCCAGTGGACCGGATAAAGGGGTGAGCCCAGAACCGGTGATAAGTGCCTGTTGCCCCGCCTAGCAAGCTTGATGTCCCATGGGTTGGGAACCAGATCAGCTGGCTGATCGAACCCACCCTGGAACTGCAAGGTCAAGACTGGAGTCCTGGAGAGGGAGGTATTCTTTTTGTCCTGCAACAACAGTTTCACCGGGTTGAAAAAAATCTTGATCAGCTGATAGGCCTTTGCCTCAGTCAACAGGCCTGGTGGGGACACCATGGGGCCACTGGCCTGGACAGAAACCTTGGCTGAAGTCGAACTGTGGAGGAATGTCAACGAAGCAGCAGCATGGTAAACAAGAGGCAGAGAGCACTCACGATCCCAAGACATGCGACACAACTTTTTAACTTTTGCCTTAGAATCCTTCTTGGATGTAGACCCATGAGAAGGACCCTCCCTGAATGTGGGAAGGGACTGGCATTAGTCCTGGAATGCCCCAGTAAAAGAGACATCAAATCCTAGTGGAACCAGCGCGGACACGGAGGAAGAGCCCATGGCTGCCTGGGTGGCAGCTTCCTCAAAATCCGCTTTTTGTTTAGCTGACCCCACAACAACCGAGACCTCCTTAAGGGCATCCTCGGAGTGAAGGGGAGGATCCTGCTCATCCGAGTGACCCAGTAAAAGTCTAGCATACCAGTCCTCCAAGGTGGAGGGATGCAGAGTGTGGCACAGGCCACAAGCCTGGGGGGTCATGGTTCTGGCCCATGCAAAATACGCACGTTAGCATGAGGGTCTGTGCAAGACATTTTCTGCCTGCATGGACAAAGCTTGAAACCAGGTGTAGATTTTGGAGCAGAGGAGTCCGTGGTTGAACACAGGAAACTATAAAGTAGCCTGAAGACCAAAACGTTTGGAATTTTTCTTGAAACAAAGAAAGGGCCTACAAAAACGCGGAGTGCAATGGAGGTAAGCTGTCTCTTCCAGCGGGAAGATCTGATGTCACGGGGCAATGTTGAGGAGGATACTATCCAGGTGAGTGGGAAAAGCCAGCTTTAAGACCTTCCGGCAAGTCTTAAAGGGGAAAAGAATTCTGCCAGAAGTGTGGATAATACACCATACTCACACCCCTAGAAATGTGGAACCCTTCATCTTCGGGAAGAGTAGGGAGGTCAACTTCATACTTCTACTCCAACACCAAAACGTCCAGGACTTGAACATCCTCGCCTTCTCGGCATCTTACTCCTTCAACAGTGCCACTGACACTGCAGTCACGGAGAATCCCTGCAATGTTGTTGGCTTGAACTGCAGCACCTGAAGACTGTGTTTGCCAAGTGCCTGAGGAGGCATGGCCTGCCATCAGGTGCAATGCTCTTCATTGCATGCAAGGCCCTGACAGTACAAGCAGGTACTGTGTATCTGCACACCACGCATCTCTTAAACCCAGGCTTATTTTTCTGTTCCTTGGTGAATCCTCAACACAGCAGAAAGCCAACATTAAAGATGAAAGGGATGAGTCAAGAAATTAAGTGAAACTTTTGCTGAAAAAGCCTGAAACCTTAGCAGAATCATAATTTGTTGGCAGAAGTTGAGAAGGGAGAGACCCGTTCCTTCCCAAGTGGGAACAGACAGAGGACCACATGTTTGGATGGTAGGAGGAGTCAAGCTTGAAGATGGTTCTGGTGACTGACCATGCTCAGTGGAAGACTGCCAAAGTGTTGACAGTGAACTCAATCTAGGTAGGTAGAAAAACATTTACATATAGTTATGCACCCCTTCTACTTATATTAGAAGTCCAGGTATCTGAATGAATAAGTAAAACGTTCACACAATACCTATTTTAGCGAGTATGACTGGGGTGGTAACTGTCCGCCGCTTTCCACCATCAGCCAGATTTGTTGAATTTCCTGTGGCTGGGAAGAGTTTGCCATTGCGAAATGCAATAAGCTGCAGCCTGTAACTGTGTTCCTCTCCAGAAGCCTGGCTTGTGTGTTGGGAAAACAAAGATGCTGGAAGACGGATTGTTGCCTCCATGACGGTGTTCTGAAAATGAATGATAAAGGTGTTTATGGTACTGACACTGTAAAAAGCTCTGAAAATGCTAGCTTAGAGGGGTGCTGTATAGGAGGTAAACATGACAGGGTGTGCGGTTATAACGGAAGATACAGATGTCCGGGAGTGGTTGTTAGGTGCAAGGCATAACTGAGTGCCTTTCAACTACTTGAGAAATGCATATATTCCTACAACTGTACATGCTGTAGTATTTTATCATGCGTATGACATGGTGTAACTTTTTTATTTTTAGAAGTGAAAAAACATTATGCTAACTTAAACTTTTAAAATGTATTTTTTTTAAATATCCTTTCATGAAGAAATAACATCTTCTCACATCAAGCTGCTAGTGCCAACCCACCTGTTTTTAATCCAAGTACCTTATTACTTAGACTTAAGTGCTAGCCCCACCCCATGAAATTTAAACGGTTGTCAGTGGCCTTCATCTAACTAGTGAACTCACTTGGGTTTTGTAGAGCAAGTACCTCTTATATAAAGTGTTTTGTGCAGAAAGTTGCATATCGTTATGTCCACCACTCAGAGGACACACACTGCTCAGAGAAAAGGGGAAGGAAGGATGCGATGTGAAGGGATTAAACTTGGAACAGAGTCACCGACTCCATGGCTCAGCAGCATTTCTGTACTGCATGCTGGAATTACAAGCTTGTAGCATGCCTTTCATAAGAAGTCAATATTCACTGCAGGTAAAATACAGTTACATAAGAACTTACAGTAACAGCAGATCTTAGAGAGGAGCTCCTGCAGCAGGTCAACACCGGTAGGACTTAGCCACCAGGAACCAGAACCACGCGGGAAACAGTCTAGCTAACAGTGCACCTATGGGGGAATCGCCCACCGCTGATGTCAGCTCTGACATATGGCAGGCGGTCCCCCACACCCTCCTCAGTTCTCCCACCAGAGACCCAAAGCAGGCAGAAGAAGAAGAGACCGAGGAGGTTCCCATGAGCCAAGAGAAAAAGGGAAAAAAGAGAGAAGACTCATTCTTATGGAAGAGGATGCTGACAAGAGAAAACAGACAGACAGAAGGGGGAAGGAGGAAAAATCATGTCCTGCAGCGAGAGCTCCTCTTGAAGATCTACTGTTATGGTAAATTCTTACATAACTGTACTATCTTACTTCAAGGAAGCTCTTGCCACAGTCCAAAACTGGTAAGAGAGTCCCAAGCAGTTCCCGCAGCTTAGAGGAAGCAGCAACGGGAAGAGAACAGACTGCAGCCAATGGCCTAAGAGAGAAGAAGTTAAAGTTGGCCCTGCATCTAGAAGCAGTGTCCAGACTGCAATACTTGGTGAAAGTGTGGACAGAACTCCAGGTGGCAGCTGCAAAAGTGTCTGCAGCGGACACATAACTGAAGCAAGCCATGGAAGCGACCATACCCCTGGTGGAATGGCCCTTAATCACGCCTGGAAGATTCTTGTTGTAATTGTGGTAACAAACAGTACAATTAGCTAACCACTTAGACAAACACAGTTTGGACACCATACACAATCTCTCCTGGGGGCCGAAGGAAACAAATAAATGGTCAGACTTCCTGAAAGTCTTGGTCTGGTGTGCACAGTATCATAAGATTCTATGTACATCCAGAGTATGGAGCAAGGTCTCCCCTTGATTAGAATACTTCAGGAAAATAAACAGAAGGTGGATGAGTTGGATTCAAGTTAAACTCCAACACCACCTTGGGGAAAAAACTTAGGATTTGTACTCAAAGACATCCTGTCTTTGTGAAAAAACAAACAAGACTGTGTACACATTAGAGCCTGAAGCTCAGAAATTCATTGAGCAGAAGTAAGACACACTAAAAAAAGAGAGCTATCCATGACAGGAAGTGCAGCTCACAATTCATGGCCAGTTCAAACGGAGGTATCACGAGTTTCTCCAACATAAAATTAAGGTCCCACAGAGGGACTGGGTCCTGAATGGGAGGTTTCAGATGCAAAACGTCCCACACAAAAGTGCAGGACACCTCCAGCTGAGTCACGGTTCTGCCCTTGATAAGTGCATGCAACACAGAGATGGCAGAAAGATGCACCTTAAGGGAGGAGTACCCCAAGCCTGAGTCAGAGCGGGACAGAAGATACTCCACCTGATCCATAGGACAGGTGAAGGGGTCCAACTAGCGCGAAGTATCCCAAAGGGTAAAGAGCTTCCATTTCATGGTGCAAGTGGCCCTAGTGGAGGGTTTTTTTGGTGGCCACCAGGACATCCATGACCCTAGAGGACACTACAAACCGAGTGATGGCTAAGTCCACAGGAGCCATGCATGGAGATGCAACGATTTTAGATCCAGATGGACCAAACTACCCCAATCCCAGGAGAGCAAGCCAATGCACAGGGGCAAGGGCACTGGAGGTTCCACTACTAGTTGCTGCAGTAAGGAGAACCAGATATGACATGGCCCAAAGGAGGCTATGAAGATCAGCTCCTCCCCCTCCCACTGAAGTTTGATCAGCACCCTCTGGAGGAGTGAGAAGGCAGAAACCTCTCCATCCAGGAGAGGGACAATGCATCTCACCAGAAAACATCAGGCCCGGGATCAAGCAAGCAAAAAAGCAGCAGTTTTGCATTGAGTGGGGACACAAAAAGGTCCATATCTGTCAGATCCTAGATCTTCAACCACCAGAGTCAGAAGTTCCCATTCATGTGCCCTGGACCAGGAGCAGCTTAGACTGTCTGCCAGGACATTTTGGATGCCTGGAACATGGGACACCCGACAGCTCCAGACCGTGCTCGATGGCCCAATACAAGACGCTCATCGCCTCCCTGCACAGGAGGTAAAAGTGAGTCTCTGCCCCTGTCTGTTGATATAATACACCATGCACATGCTGACTGTCTGCACCAAGAGCAGACCGGGAAGGAGTTGAGATTGGAAGGCCTGCAGAGCGTACAGTACCGCGAGCATCTCTAGAACACTGATGTGGAGAACTTGTTCCACATCTGTCCAGATGCCTTGAGTCTGATGAGCATCCAAGTGAGTTCCCCAGTCCAGACCCAAGGCATCCATCATGAGGCTTTCACAAGCAGCCAAGTGGGCTCCAGCAACCACGACAGGACTCTTTTGACTAGATCGGAAACCATGACCATCTGGTCTAGCTCATCTGTGCACTGGTCCCATTGGACTCTTAGTGTCCATCGAGGTACCCGCATGCACAGATGGGTGAGGGGAACCATGGCAATGGTTGCTACCATGTGTCCCAGGAGGTGCAGGAACACCCTGCCAGGGAACTGTTAATTGGAGACCAGGCATGCCTGGGCCATCAGGTGCTCCGCTCTTTCCATGAGCAAAAAGGCCATTCCCTGGGAAGTATTCAGGACTGCCCCTATACACTGGGGGCACTGGCAGGGAGACGGTCAGGACTTCGGCCTGTTGATGGTGATGCCCAAAGCCTGAAAAAGGCAGAAGGTATGCTCCAGAGTCTGGACAAGATGGTCCTTGGATGGGGTTGCTAAGAGCCAATCATCCAGATAGGGAAACATACAAAAGCCCTACCTCCTGATGGCAGGCGGGACCCACTAGCAGGCACTTGGTAAAGACCCTGGAGGCTGAAGATAGGTCAAAAGGGAGGGCCCAGAATTGAAAGTAGGCTCCTTGGAAATGGAAGTGAAGGAAGCGCCGATGGGATGGAAAAATTGTGATAAGCAGATACGCATCCAGTATGTCTAGAGAACAGAGTCAATCTCCCCGGTGCAGGAGGAGGAGCAACAATCTCTGCAGGGTGAACATCCTGAAGCATTTGTACTCTATGTACAAGTTGAGATGACTCAAAACCAGGATGACCCGGAGGATCCCCCGTCTTCTTGGGGACTAGGAAGAAGTGGGAGTAGAACCCCCTGCCCCACTGAGCCAGAGAAATGGGCTCTATGGCCCTTTTTTGCAGAAGGGCCTGTATTTCCTCCCAGACAGGGGTACATTGGGCTGGGGGGGTAGGAGAAGTTGCCCGGAAGAGTTTCTGGTGGTCACTCAAGAGGCTCTAGAGTGTGGTCTTGTTCTATGATCTGCAGAACCCAGCTATCTGAGGTAATAGTGGCACTCTTGAAATCTAATGGGGCCCAGGATCCAGGGCAACATGGATTCACAGCAGGTAGGTCAAATCAGACGAATCTGAAGGGGGCGCGGTGGATATCACCTACCTCAGTTTTAGCAAGGTCTTCAAAACTGTCCGACACAAGAGGCTGGTTAACAAGATAGTTAGTCTTGGCATGAGCAAAAGGTGGTAAACTAAGTGAGGAACTGGTTAACAGGAGGCAGAGGGTGATGGTTAATGGAATCCAATCTGGGGGAGAGGAGAGTGACCAGCAGGGTACCTTACGGATCAGTTCTGGGGGCCAGTCCTGTTTAATGTCTTCATTAGTGACACTGTGGAAGGGCTGGAGGGAAAGGTCTGCCTGTTTGCAGATGACACCAAGATCTGCAACAGGGTGGATACTCTGGACGGGTGGAGAGAATGAGGAGGGACCTGAGAACTTGAAAAATGGTCAGAGGTGTGGCAAAGAAGTGTAAAGTAATGCACCTGGGATGGGGGAACCCTGGGGAGACCTACAGGATGGGGGGGGGAGGGGGAGCTGCTGTCACCAAGGAAGAAAGGGATCTGGAGGTTATCATTTCAGACTACCTAAATGTGTCTAAGCAGACTACAAAGGCTGCACGGAGGGGCCAGTGGAATGCTGGGGCACCAGCCCACCATCCATTTGGGGACCAGGAAGTACCTGGACACACAACCCTGACTTGCCAGGGTATCTGGCACATGGGCTATGACTTCTTTTTCCAGGGTCTGAGCAATGTTCTCCCACAGGGTGGACAATATGTCCCTCAACATGAAAGACTACTGAGAAGTGTGGAGTCTGTAAGGTAGAAGAGCCTCGACATTGAGAGGCAGCCCTCTGCCTACGAGCTCCAGTACCCACTATTTCGTGGTAATGACGAACCAATGTGGCCAGAAGTAGCATAACCGACCCTCCTACAAGGAGGTGGGATAGGGACTGGACAGGGGAATGATGACACCCGTTGACCCATATGTGGGCAGTTTTGGAGAGGGCACCGGCCACTAGGGCAGGAGCAGGCAGCATCTTTTCAGACACTGGATTCTGAACTTGGCATTGGGGTGCCAGGCTTGGTATTGTCTTTGCTGTAAATGTTAAGGCTGCTGTGGCTGAAAGGACCTGTATTGGAAGGTCTTTTTAGCTTTTCAGCCTAGAAACATAGAATGTGACAGCAGATAAGGACTGCTTGGCACACCTAGTCTGCCCATTTTCCTACCTAACAGATAAGCTGCAGATCCTAGTTAACCAACAGCTTACTTCCTCCTACCCCCCACTAGGACTGCCTTATGTCTGTCCCATGCATTCTTGAATTCCCCCACTGTTCTTGACTCCACGACCTCCTCAGGGAGGCTGTTCCATGCATCCACAACCCTCTCTGTGAAAAAATACTTCCTCACATTACCTCTGAGCTGTCCCCCCTCTATCTTCAAATTGTGCCCCCTTGTTCTTGCACATCTCTTTTTCTGAAAGATGCTACCCTCTTGGACTTTGTTGATTCCCTTAAGGTACCTGAAAGTTTCTATCATGTCCCCTCTCTCCCTTCTTTCTTCAAGGGTATACATATTAAGCTCCTTTAGTCTTTCTTCGTATGTCTTCTGGTGCAGACTCTGCACCATTTTGGTTGCCCTCCTCTGGACAGCCTCCACTCTATGTCTTTGTGGAGATGGGGTCTCCAGAACTGCACACAGTACTCCAGATGGGGTCTCACCAACTGTCTGTACAAAGGGATAACAACTTCCTGTTTTCTACTATTGATGCCTCTTCCTATGCATCCCAGTATCCCCTAGCCTTCCTTACTGTCTTCTCACATTGCTTGCCCACCTTTAGGTCATCTGATATAATTACCCCTAGGTCCCTTTCCATTTTTACTGTTGTCAGTATCTCACCCCCGCCATTGTGTACTCTTCCCCTGGGTTTTTGTTTCCCAGGTGCATTACCTTGCATTTCTTTGCACTAAATCCGAGCTGCCATACATCTGACCATTCCTCCAACCTTGCCAAGTCCCTTCTCATCCTTTCCACTCCATCTTGTGTATCAACCCTGTTGTAGATTTTTGTATCATCTACAAAGAGACATTTTTCCTTCCAGTTCCTCTGCAATGTCACTTACAAAGACATTAAAAAGGACCGGTCCAAGTACTGAACCCTGCGGTACCCCACTATTAACCCTCCTTTCTTCACTGTGGACTCCATTTACTACCACCCTTTGCGTCCTGTTGTCTAGCCAATTTTTTATCCAGGCTACCACCCTGGGACCCACTCCAAGGCTGGCTAACTTGTGTATTAATCTTTTGTGTGGGACTGTATCAAATGCCTTGCTAAAATCTGTCAACAGCCCCTCCCTGGTCTACTACTTTGGTCACCCAGTCAAAGAAATCTATTAGATTTGTCTGACACCACCTTCCCATCGTGAAGCCATGCTGCCTTGGATCCTGTGCCCCACTGGCCTCTAGGTGTTCAACAAGTCTTTCCTTCAGAAGTCATTCCATCATTTTCCCTACCACTGAGGTCAAACTAACTGGTCTGTAGTTTTCTGCCTCCTTTGGACCCTTCTGGGACAAAGACACAAAATCCAGGGTGGCACTGGACTTCTCTATCCTGGTGAGATATACTTCCACCCCTGGGTCAAAGAGGTCGGTGCGCAAGAACAGAACATCAGCCAGCTTGTGCTGAGTGTCCACCATGAAGGTGGTGAGCCTCAGCCAGGCCTTGCAATGCACTGCGATGACTGCTGCCATGGCACAGGCACAGGCACACGAGTCGCCCATGTCCCAGGCCGTCTTGAGCTAGTGTTTAGCCAGCACTTAACTCTGGTCCTTGACCAACCTCACCAGCAAATGCCTGTCAGCAGCGAGTGAGGGAGGATTTCATCCATCAGTCCCAACAGGAAGTGACCAAAGCTGGCTATCAGAACAGCACAGCTGGCCTAACACAGGCCCACGAGAAGGTGGCCTAGACCTTCTTGGCCACAAAGTCAGGCTTTTTTAACTCCTTATTAGTGGACTTGTTCATGTCCCCTTGAACCCCTCCCCCCCAGATTTCTGTAAGGATGAGTCCAAGACCAACCCCGATGACCAAGTGGGGAGGGGGGGGGCCCCCCGAAAACCACGAAAAGGACCCAGTAGGGACTGTATACTTGCATATCATAGGGGTTGAGTGTGCCGAGCAGGATGCTGCCAGAGCTCCAGGGCTGGTCCCAAGATGGCCTCAACCATGGGAAAGACAACCCAAAGGGAATTGTCCTTATGCAAGATATCCATAAAGGGGTATTTAGCCTTCTTCTGGCCTGTCTCCAAGGACACATTCATGGACTCTGACATAAGGCAGAGGAGAGCCCCAAATGTCACCAGCCCATGGTTGGTAAACAGTTCAACTGCAGCCCCATCAAAGGTATGGGTCCTCAACAACGATATGGACGGTTCGTCTAAGGACTTCACAAAAACATCCCTCGACTGTTTGCTACCATGGACTACGTGCATACCTCTCAACCTCTTAGCATTAAAATTCATAGTACTGGGTTTCAAACTTTAGAGCAAATGGCCAGAATGTGTAGCACTTTTTTTGTCCTCCATTTTCACCTCACCAGCTACTGGAACCTCCTTCTACCTACCCATATCCTTCTACTCTCTGCAGGAATCCTTCGGTGGTCCCACCCACTACCAGCCTTTGCCTGACAACTGCCCTGGATACCCCGACTGTAACCCACAACTTATCCCCTGTGGGAAGAACCCCCTTGGTTCCCCAAGCCAGGAGGATAATACTTCACTTGATGGCTGGAGCCCGGGAGGAAGAGGAGCAGCAAGGCACAAGAGGAGTCAAAGAGACCCTGCTGTGGTGTGGGAGGTGGGGCGTTTTTATCTGCCTGGCATTGCTGGGAGTATTTTTCCCTACTAAACCCTCCCCGTATCCCACTCCGTGGCATGGTCCTAAGTGGTGACCTGGCGAAGCAGCTATTACGGCCATTGGACAGATAGGTAGGCTCCATCCTACCTCTGGTAATCCCCTGCCAGCCCAACTCTAGGCACGACACCTCAGAGTCACTTACCAAACGAGTAGGCAAGTGCCAACATAAAGGTACTCCACAGGGACAACTTGTTTCTTCCCTCACTACACACCCCTCCCCTGGGTCACCAGGGGGCAACTGTGCAACACAAAGAGGTGTGCCCCCTTCCCAAGGCAGAAGGTGTCGATTGGATGCCCGAACCCTGCCTCACTGGTCGGCCCCAGACTTCCAGGGTTCAGGGCATGAACCCAGGTCATCTGGACAGCAAGCGGTAATTCTACCACTTTGCTAGACAGCCGGCCTAGCACTTTCTTATTTTAAAGAATATGTCTACAAATAGTGGGCCCCACATATTTAGTGTCAATGAATGTTTCTATCAAGTTAGTTCAATGATTTAACAGTTGTGTGTCCAGAAATAGCTAACATTATGAGGAACATCAGCAAACCTTTGGGGAACAAGGGTAAATTCAAATGTACAAATAATAGCACTATGAGAAATTCATAGCAGTTGAGAGTTATGACTACCAAAGTGTTTTCCAACAGGATATCTTCCACTGAAAGCTGACTTGGCACTCTGGCTACAGCAAGAGAGTCCTTAGTCATGGCTCCTGCCAAGAGCTGTGGTGGAGGTAGCTTCACCAGCAAGAGTGAAAAAGCAGATGCCGAGGACATCTGTCGAGGGTGGACCAGGGAGGGCATCACTGCCGACTGCCAGATGACTGTAGATCCGGGTGACAGAGCCCTACCCTGCCATATAATGGTCCACTGCTGCTAGAGGACCTCCTCTTAGCACCTCTGCATCTTGCAACAGTACATCTCCTCACCCAAAGATGAGAAATACAAGGAGAGTCGATGGCAGCATCTCCCAGTTCAGCGAGACAGACCGTACAAATGGCATCTCGAGCTTGACTTGTCGACCCTGGGGCTGACATCAAGGAGAAGCCTCCCAAAGGGTTAGTGTAGACCACATGCCAAGCCATGTTCACCAGCATCTACCAATGGAGGCTGGTCCCGAGAGGAACCAGTCGGGGACACTGACCAGCCAACATCCTCCTGTGTCAGGACTGGGAGAACTGGAGTCTGAGAGATCGAGTTCTTCTCCTCCAATAACTGGTTGACAGAGTCAAGAAGCATCTTGACAGCCTGCTCGACTGGTGCTGAAGTCAACAAGCCCAACGGAGGCAATGAGAAGCTGTTGACCAAGCCCCTTGACCAAAGAGAGCTCAACCACAGATGAGCGCTGGATGTGGGTTGAGTAGCTGAAGGGAAGTCAAAGGGGGGGAGGGAACCACGATCTTTCCTGATCCCATGACCAGCACTGGTGCCATTTGTACTTTTTCCTGTGGTGAGCAGGCCTCTCCCTGATGGCCTGGAGGGCCTGGCACATAACCCAAAACTGACAAAGACTCTCAAACACTGACCCCAGATGGGAACTGCACCAAGGCCGATAAGGTGCACCCACCCCCCCAAAGCAACTGCTGCCTCCTCTTCCAAGGCCACCAGCTGAGCTGCCAACCAGGCCACAGTGAAGGTCTTCTTATGGCCTTTAAATTGGATTTTAGGGTCTCTGTCAGCTGGTCGACCTAAGAGGAGCCTGGCTGTGCGGTCTTCCAGTGATGCTGGAAGCACTGCCTGACACAGGCAAAGCCAGACATCTTGTGCTGCAATCCAAGGCAGTAAACGCAAAACATGTAGGGGTCAGTGTCTGACATGTTCTACCAAAACATGACACAGAATTTGAAGTCATGTGATGGCTTAGTTTCCTCCAGTTCCATTTGTTCATCAAGCTAGACAGAGCCGAAGCAAAAAAGTGGAGTTTTGATCAAGGACTGAACTCGAGGAAGTCTGAAGAAATTCGCCATAGCATAAACGGTAACCTCTAATGCTGAAGAGCTATGAATGAGGAGATCTGCCTCTTCCAGCAGAAAGGAAGATATGATGTCATGGGCAGAGCCGGAGGATATTCCGCCCAGGTGGTGGGAGGAGTTTAGCAAAGATGTCCAAAAAAATCAGCACTTACAGTGGAACTGCCAGTGTTGATACAGAACTTTATCCACATCCTTAGAAGAACAGTTACTCACTGTAACAGTAGATCTTCGAGTCTCTCTTCCACTGGGCCACCCCTTTAGATGTGTGTAAGCCGTCAGTGTCATGGCTTGGCCACTTGAAAAATTTTGCTAGCCGGGGGCCACCAACAATGACGTGCAATGTCAGCACCTACACAATCGTGGACAGCCCCACTGCTCCTCAGTTCCCTATTTTACATATTAAAATATAATTTACATTTGAGAATAACAATGTTAAAGTCACATAATAATAAGAGGTGCACAAAGACACAACCACCGAGTCTTGACTCATTATTCTTATATGTAAAAAATATAGAATAATGGATAGGTTAGTGTCCATTACCGGGGAGTAATACCATCGAGAGGTTCTGGACACAGGAACCTCCAGAGCGGCTTCGAGGTTCTCTGTGTCCAGGAACCCTTTAGGATGGTAGGATTTCCGTAATGGACACTAAGCTGTCCATTATTTTTTTTAATATATGGATCCAAGATGAACTAACTCACCTCCGGTTCACGGGTCCAGTCAGAAGGTCTGTGTTGGTGTGGGTGGTAGTGTGGTTTCCCTTTAGTCACTTTTTTTTTTCCTGCGGTGTTTGCGATATCAGTTGGCCACAGTAATGGAAAGAGAAGCTGGGGAGAGCGGTGGATTTCTGAGCCCTTCATGTCCGTGAATGGGCAGATGATGTGGGAGTACACAACAGACTAACAATGCTGCTTGTAGGTTCAAGGATTTCTCTCGCTAAGCGAGAGAGCAAGCCGCCATGTTTGAAAACTTGTTGTGCCCGCCCAGACAGGAAACGTGGCCAATCGGAGGGCACAATTAGCAGAACGTCAAGGGCAGACTTGTGGTTGCGCAGTTGAGTTTCAGTGATAATACTATCATTCGGGTCCCGAACTATACTATTACGGGACCCGAACGATAGTATTATCAGTCATGAACGGTGCTATTATCAGTCCAGCACCAATGGTATTACCTACATTTTTTTATATGCTTTTCACTACTATTAATTTGAGAACCCATATATTAATATATTTTAATATGTAATATAGTCAAATGATATTGGGAATAAAAGGGGTGGGTTTAAAAACCTTGACCACACCTTGAAAAAGCGCATGTCAGCCTGAAACATAGGTTTCCTTGTGGTAGGGTGAATGCTTTATCTTTTTAAATAAATATTTTTATCTGACTTCAGTGTGAAGCTATTCAGGATTAGTGCTGTTAGCCCATTTTTTGGTGTAAGGCAGTGGACAAACCTGCCAACTTCTACCTCAGAAAGGGAGAAGGAGGGTGGGCGTGCTGTGGCCCAATGGAGAAGATTCTGTCAAGTAAGTAAATATAGGTTACTCACTTGTAACCGCAGTTCTACTAGTGGTATACAGTTCACATTTGCACTTTGGCAGTCTTCCTGGAAACAGAGGAGTCACTGGATGTCTTACATAGATACATAGGCAGTGTCGGCAGATAAGGGCCTAAGGCCCACCCAGTCTGCCCATTTGAGCTTGTAAATTCAGTTTATGTTTTCCTTGAAGTCTGTTGCCCCTTACCCCTGACCTCCAGAATTCCTTTATATCTATCCCATGCATTCTTAAATCCCATGATTGTCTCAACCCCCACCAAGTCTTCAAGCTAAGCGCCTCCCACCACCCAGGTGGTATATCTTCCGGCTCCGCCCAGTGATGTCAGATCTTTGCACACTGGACACAAATATCCATGTGCCACTTGCCAGAGAAGTCTATGTGGATGTGAACTGTATAGCACTAGTGGAACTACAGTTACAGAAGAGTAAAGAACAGTTACAAACTTACCGTTAACGGTAGATCTTCTAGAGAATCTCTTTAATCAGGCCACAGCTTTGGAATTTATACCGCCAGGCTCTAGGACCATACAGAAACGTTTCCAAGCAGTCTGCCAGGGGACGCCATGACAATGTCAGACGTCAGTGTATACAAAACTGGGCAGCCCTTCCTCTCCTCAGTTCCCTGCCGAAGATCTGCTCGGAGGTCTTCCCTCTAGGGAGCCAAGACAGAACAGAGTACTGTACAAACCAGGTAAGACAGATGGCTGAAAAATGGAACAATGGAGATAGCAACACAGAAATCCACTGTTGCTGACCCAGAAAGGGGGAAGGAGGGTGAGATGGCATGGCTTGATGAAAGAGATTCTCTCTAAGATCTACTGTATTACGGTAAGTATGTAACTGTTCTATCTTCTTTGTGGATATCTCTTTCATCAGGCCACACCTTTGGAGAGTACCAAGCAGTACCAAAAGCTGACAGTCTGAGTGGCTGAAACCTTTAGGCTTGTGACAATAGGCATTGTAATATAGATAGGCCAAAGCCACCTCGTCTGTGAGAGGCAGTGTCTGGACTGTAGTGCTTAGTGAAAGTGTGGACAGTACCTCCAGGTAGCAGCTGCACAGATCACTGCAGTGGAGACCTTCAGAAAACTAGCAACAGAAACGGCCATGCCTCTTGTAGAATAACCATGAACCACAACAGAAAGTTCCTTACCGTACTTCCTATAACAAAAAATAATAGTTTCCTAGCTATTTGGACAAGCACTGTTTAGAAATCAGGGGCGCCCTCTTTTCCAGGGGCAAACAAAACAAAAACTGAGAACTTCCTGCAGTCCTCTGTACTGTGTGTGTAATACCCAAGTTTTCTATGCACATCTGAAGTATGGAGCAATGCTTCCCCTGGACTGGCATGTTCTAGATAATATACTGGCAGGTGGATAGTTTGATTCAAAGCAAACTCAGACACCACCTTTGGTAGAAACTTCGGATTAGTAAGGAAAAACACCTTCTCTTTGTGGAAAATCAAATAAGGAGGCTCACAGCCAGCCCAATAGTGCAGAGGGGCCATGCATCTCACCTTTTCCATGCCGGTGACCCATGTTTGGGAATGAGCTTTGGGCGCCAGGGGTCAGCAGGAGGGCTGGGGGTGGATTCAGTGGCCGCCAGGCAGCTCTCCTCTCCTGGACTGGGGAGGTAAACCTTACTGGCCCTTGGCAGCCACTGAGTGGAGGCTTGGTGGTAGTGCTGGGCAGTTGGGGGGCTGGCATTAGGCTGGGTGGGTGGAGCAGGGCCATCACCGGTTACAACATGCATGTGCGCCTTCACGCGCAACCGTGTTTGCCCGGATCCTGGGGAGTAAGGGGAGAAAACTGAGGAGGAAAAACACCTCCCCAGTGACAGAGTGGAGACCGACCCCTCGTAGGCTCCGCAGCGGTGGCCAGGCACACGCCACAAGTCCTGTAGCAGATGACAACGGTGGAAGGTAAGTCCCGGGGGACCTGGGCGATGGGGCGGAGTTTGGACCAAGAGGGGTCACCAGAGATGCATGGAGAGAAAGAAGAAAAACAAGAAAATGCAGGGGCTCACATGTTAGAGCTTGCAGCTTTGAAATCCTTCAAGAAGAAGTGATAGCAACTGAACAAATAACGCTTTCCAAGAGATAAAGCTTAAGCCACAAGCTGCAGCTGTCTCAAAAGGAACCAAAGCAAGCTTTTCCAAAATAAAATTCAGGTTCCAAGCTGGGACTGGACTACGAATAACGGGCTTCAGATGTAGAATGTCCCTCAAAAATGTACGGGCTACCTCCAGCTGAGCCACAGTATGGCCACCTATAGGCATACGGAAAGCTGATATGGTAGCCAGATGCACTTTAAGCAAACAATACTGCAAGCCTAAATCTGAAAAAGACAGCAGATACTGTAGAACCTGCTTAACTGGACACGTAAAGGGATCAGAGTGATGAAAAACAGCCCATAAAGCAAACCGCTACCACTCCATGGAGTAAGTGGATCTGGTAGAAGGCTTTATAGCAGCCAACAAAACATCCGCCACTTTCTGGGAAAACCCAAAATGCAGCTGGAGAGACTTCAGGTCCAGATGGACCAGGGTTCCCTGTTCCTGTGACAGTAAAGCCTTGCACAGGGCAGGGGTACGGGGGTGGGGGGGGAGAGGGAGTTCCTCTGCCAGTTGCTGCAGCAGGTGGAACCAGATCTGACAAGGCCATAGAGAGACAATGAATATCAGAGTTGCCCGCTCCATCTTCAACTTGAGTAGCACACACTGAATTAGAGGGAAGAGAGGGAAAAATACACAGAAATCCCCCTTTACAGGAGAGGGACAACATGTCTTGCCAGAAATCTCCAGGCCCTGGAGCTAGCGAGCAGTAAAGTGGCAGTTTTGTGCTGTGTGGGGATACAAAAAGGTCGACCACCGAGGTCAGCAGTTCTCATTTGTGTATCCTGGACTGTGACCTGCTTGGCTTGTCTGCCAAGATGTTTTGGATGCCCGGAACACATACTGCTGACAGTTCTAAAACTGTGTTCCAGAGCCCATCACCAAAGAGTCCTTCCCTATTTACTGATGTAATGCATCACACTGACACTGTCAGTCTGGATCAGCAGAGGACCTGGGGACAAGTGGTTCTGGAAGACCTGAAGTCTGTACAGAACATCTCACATTTCCAGAATACTGATATACAAAGTGCTCTCCACTTGGGTCCACATGCCCTAAGTTTAATGAGGTCCCAAGTGAGCCCTCCAGCCCAGTCCTGAGGCATCTGTGGTGAGGATCTGAAAAGTGGAAGGGATCAAGAACGACATCCACTTGAGTAGGTTGCTATGTTCCATCCACCACTTGAGCACTTCGTACATAGGTGATATAACTAGAACCATCTGTTCTAGGTCACCTGTGAGCTGGTCCCACTGGGTTCGCAGGGTACACTGGGGGATCCACATATGCAATCTGGCCAGTGGCACTGTGACAACAGCTGCTGCCATCAGGCCCAGAGTAGGTCAGAAAGTCCTTGCTGAGACTTAACGATTGTTGTGCACAAATTGTGCTTGGGCAATCAGATGGTCAGCCCTGTCAACAGGCAGAAAGACAGAGCCCTGAGTGGTGTTCAGGATTTCCCCTATGTACAGCAGTCACTGGCAGGTGTCAGCATTGATTCTGGAATGCTGATCGTCACCCCCAGAGCACTGAACAGCTGTCTGATTCAAGCCCATATCTTCAAGACCTGGTCCCTGGACTGGTTTTCAATAGCCAATCATCAACATAAGGGTAATCATACAGGTCTTCCCCACAAAGGGCTGCTGCTACCATTGCCAATCATTTGGTAAAGACCCATGGCGCAGAAGATAAGCCAAATGGCAACACTCTGAATTGGCAATGTTCCCCTTGAAGCAGGAACCTCAAGTATTTTCTGTGAGGTTTCTGAAGTTCGATATGGAGGTATGCGTCCTTCATATCCCGGGAGCATAAGTGCCTTGTACCCTACTGCTGCTAACTCTCAACATAAGACTGACTATGCAATGAAAAAGTCGGCTTCCCGATAGCTTCTTAAATGTACAGGCCGCAACCTACACACTACCTGAACTGTATATTGTCACTTATATTCTCCTTAGATGGACTTGTTTTTGCTACCCACCACCCCACACTGTTGTACTGTACTGTTTATATCCTGTGTTTTCCTTTATCACTTTGAATTATTGTATTCTACAGGCTGTTCTTATGTTGTGTACTATGTTAATGTTTAGTACTTTGACAAGGAGCCTTTGTAAATGAGTCTTTGACCCAAAGGTTGTAAATCCGATTTACTAAATAAATAAATAAATAAATAAAATATCCAAGCCCCTGTTTGCAGTAACAGAAGAAGACCCAGCCAAGTGACTGTTCTAAACTTCTTGTATTCTACAAAGAAGTTTAGAGTCCTGAAATCCAGAACAGGCCTCAGATCTCCTGTCCATTTTGGGACAAGGAAGTACCAGGAGTACACAACTGTGTTTCTTTGTTCTAAAGGCACTGGTTCCATGGCCCACTTTTGCAGCAAAGTCTACACTTCCTCCAGCAACAGGGGCAAGTGCCCAGGGGGATATGTTGTCACAGGTGGGGGTTGATCTGGACGAGTGTCCAGAAGTTCCAGAGCATGCCCCTTTTCTATGATCTCCAGAACCAATGCATCTGTAAGCACCTCCCTCCATTGGTCTAAATGAAGGGAAAGCTGCCCCCCCCCCCCACCAACACCAGGAGTTAAATGTGGTTGAGGAGCGTACAAGGAGTCAGGCTGAACTGGTGGGGGCAGCTCCATGCCCCCCCCCACCCGAGGTGCTTCTGAATGGCCTCTGTGGGTTGTGGCGGGGACTGGCAAGGCCCCTGGTCCTTTATGACTGCCTGCTGTCTGGAGGGTGGGCGCTGTCCCCCAACACCAGCCAGGCAAAAGGTACCCTACCTCCAGGTTAGATAAGGTGGAGGGAATGTACAGACTTCAAAGTTTTGCCCGCGGCTTGAAGATCTTTCAGAGTCTCCTGTACAGTGTGTCCAAACAGTTTCTGCTCTCTGAATGGGGCACTAAGAACTGTTTGCTGGACATCTGTAGCAAAGCCTGCCACCCTGAGCTACACACATCTCCTGAGACAGGTGCCCAAAGCTACAGCCCTGGCAGAAGCATCAGAAACATCATAGGCTGTGTGAAGCAAATGTTTGCTCACATAAGCCGCGGCCTCAAAGCTTTCAGTAGTTCTTGCTTTGGGTACCCATCAGGCAAGTCCTGTGCAGCAGCCTTAGCCTTCTAGCAGACGGTGTTCTGATACTTCATCACATGGGCCTGGAAGTGAGCAATACGAAGGTCCAAGGAGGCAGAGGCACAAGTCCTCTTACCTGTAACATCCAGCCTCCTACATACCGTATCAGGAGGAAGGGAACGGAGGTGTTTAGCTGTCTTGGATCTGTCATGTGCAGCATTATTCACCACTGAATTTGCCTCAGGTTGTGTTCATAGAAAGGTTCCTAGAGGGGGCAGAATACATTGTATCTGCCTTACAAAAGTTTCCATGTGGTCCTAGTGCCTGGTGACTATAGCCTGAAAAGGTGTAGCCTGATGAAAGAAATATCCTCAAAGTTCTATATTTCTAACAGTGTGGTATAGTTCATCATACACACTCTGGAAGACTCCAAGCAGTCCTCTGGGTGGAAGTGGTAAGGCACGCACCCGTATCTGACAAACAGAGACTGGAGGACCGAGGATCTAAATGTAACATCCTGATGACTCATGTCAGTGCTGTAATGGGATATGAAGGTGTGTATTTTACTGCAGGTTGTAGCCCTGTAGCTCTCCTGAATGGGGACATCCCTGGAAGCATTCACCCAGGCTGCTGTATGGCTGGTGGAATGAGCCCTATGCTCCTTGAGTGGCTCCCTATCAGCCAACCTACAGCAAAGGTCAATGCCTGATATAATCCATCTGGCAATCATCTGCTTAACTGCTGGTCTGCCAGGCACAGCTTAAGCATACATGACAAACAGTTGCTGAGCCTCACCATGAACTCCAGCCATCCACTCTGCAGAGCAGGAGAATGCTCTCTGCAGGTCCAGAGTGTGAAGTCTGCAGCATGCTTCAGATTTGGGTTTGTAAAGTATACTAGCAAGTTTACCATCTGCTTAAAGTGAAACTCCGATATGACCTTCAGGAGGAATTTCAGGTAGGGCGAAGCACTACCCTCATCCTTGTGGAAGACCAGGTAAGGAGACTCCACTGAGACCACCTGGAGCTCACTAATCCCAGCTGATGTGATAGTCACCAAGAAGGCCATCTTCCATGACAGGTGAGCCTTTCACATCTGTGTGTTGGCTCAAATGGCTTGCCCATGAACACTGCCAACACCAGTAGTAAGTCTCATGGAGGCTGAGATTCACACACCAGAGGGAAAAAAGAGGTCCAGGCCTCTGAAAATGCACCTGACCACCTTCTCCTAGGCCACCGCTGGCTTACCAGCCCATGCTTGGAAAGCAGACACAGCTGCCAATTGCACTTTTAGGGTCATTGCTTGCAGGCCCAACTGAGAATGTGACCATAGGTAGTCAAGGGTGCTTACCACAGGGCAGGCAAGGGGATCAAGCTTCTTACCTTGGCACCAGACTGAGAACCTTTTCCACTTGAATGTACAGCATTTGCAAGTCAGCTCCTTACAGGACATCTCTACAACATGAAGGACGTCATCCAAAAGGTTCGAAGCCTGGAACTCTAGCTGCTCAGAAACCACGCAGAAAGGTACAGGGATTGAAGGTCCAAGTGCAGGACCTTCCCATGTAGTCAGGTCAGCAGGTCCCGGGGTTGGGGGGGACAGCAGTTACTGCCATGGTGGCTTGCTGCTGAGGCTAAGGAGATCCAGGTACCAGAAATGCCTGGGCCAGTCTGGGGCCAACAGGATCATCTGTGCCTTGTCCTTTTGGGCCTTGACCACAACCCTGGGGACCAAGGTGAAGGGAGGGAAGGCGTACATGAGGCCTGGGTTCCCCAGCCTTGCAAAGGCATCCCCCCTACTATGTCAGTCCTTAGTGTAATCAAGATAGAAACACAGTATTCTGTGTATTATCAAGGATATGCAGCAATGCCTCACCTTCACTGGCATGCTCTGAATAATGCACAGGATGGTGTACAGTCGATTTAATGTGAAATCATAGGACACTTTAGGTAGAAAATGAGTACTGGTTCACAAAGACCCCCTGATCAGGCTCATGCATCAGAGTCCAAAGCTCAGAAATCCTATAAGCAGAAGTCATGGTGCCCAAAAAACTGTTTTCCATGAGAAGGAAACATATTTCAAAGGTTGTGGCAGGCTCAAATAAAAACCAAAGTCAATTTTCCTAAGATGAAACTGATGTCCCAAAGTGGAATCAGTTTACAAATCGAGAGACCATGTGCAGAATACCCTTTAAAAACGTATGACACACCTCTAGTTGTGCCACCATGCGCCCAACAACAGGGGCATGAAATGCTGAAAACTGCAGCCAAGTGCACCTTAATGGACAAGTACTAGAGACTGTTGTCAGATAGGGACAGAAGACAGTCCTGTACATTATTTACAAACACACAAATGGGTCCACTGAACAGGAATCGCACCATATGAAAAGGGGCTTCCATTTTAAAAAATAGATGCAACTTGTGGAAGACTTTCCAGCCGCAAGCAAAACATCAACCACCTGGGGAACCTCAAAATGGCAAAGGCATGCTGATGCAGGAACTGCTGGTTTGGACAGACCAGGGATCACTGATCCTGCGACAGCAAACCCTGATAAAGGGGGAGCTGAACAGGAGGATCCACTGCCAGATGCTGCAGAAGTGGAAACCAAATCTGGCAAGGCCAGAAGAAAGTCACTGGTATCAGGGTAGCATGCTCCTCCTGCAGCTTGGGCACGGCTCTCTCAATGCGAGGGACCGAAGGAAAGGCATAAAGGAACCTCCCTTTCCAGGAGAGGGAAGACGCATCTCACCAAAAAACTTCATGCCCTGGAGCAAGCAGAAACGTGGCAGTTTTGCGTTGTGTTCCAGAGCATGCTCATTTTCGATGAACAGAACCCATGCACCTGAATTCAATTCCTTCAACTGGTTTAAGTGTAGGGACAGTTGACCCCCTACAAGCAGTCATGGAGGTAAAGGAGGTTGGGGGTGTATAAGGAGTCAGGCTGAGCCAGTGGGGATGGATTCATCACTTCTGAGTGGGCACCTGGGGTGGTACCGGGGACTGACAAAGCCCTGCTCCTTTGCCCCTGCCCTGATGTCTGGGGTCTGGGTGCTGTCTAACACCAGCTGGAAGAAAATTACCCCCGTGTCTACCCCTGGAATGGGTATGGCAGATGGAGTGCACAGACTTCATAGTCCTACCAGAGGCCTGGAGATCTTCCACAGTCTCTTGCACCTCATGACCAAACAACTTCTGCCCTCAGAATCGGCATTAAGAATGGTTTGTTGCACATCATTAGCAAAACCTCCCACCCCGAGCAATGAATATCTCAAGAGACAGATGACAGAAGCTGCAGCTCAGGCAGAAGCATCTGAGACATCATAGGCTGTGTAGAGCAAATTCTTGCCCCCATCAGCCCCAACAGTAAGAGCTTTCATGTAGTTCCTGTTTAGGGGTACTCTCAGGCAAGGCTTGTGCAGCTGCCTTGGCCTTTCTCCAGAGGGTGTTCTGATATTTCATCATGTGGGCCTAGTAACTGACAATGTAACGGCCCAATGATGCACAGGCATATGGTCTTTTGCTTATGACATCCAACCTCCTAGATTCATTATCAGGAGGAAGGGAACTGAGATGCTTAGGTACCCTACACCTGTCAAGGGCAGCATTAATCACCACTGAATCAGTGTTAGGTTGCATGACAAAAAGGCTTCCCAGATGGCTATATACATTTTGTCTGCCTTCCTGGGGACAGCAGGTATGTTTGGTCTGTGCGAGGCAAAAAATGTGGCATCTTCCAAGGCTGGAAGCAGAGGAGGCACCACAATGGCAGGGAATTCAAGCAGCTCAAGGAACTCTTATCAAATTCTTCTTGGTAGCGTCCTGCTCCTCCAGGGCAAATTCCAAGACAGCCTGCAACTGCTGCATCATGGTGAAGAAGGTAGGATCCTCTGGAAGAGACTGTGGTATGTTCACCACAGAGTACTCGCTGAATGCAGAAACAGTGGAGCTGGTGCAGCTTTCACATGGGCTTTCAGCATAATCATCAGTCTCATCCTCCTCATTCTCCATCATAAGATCAGGATTGTACTCACATTCGTCATCCAAAGGGTCGAAGGGGAGGAGGGACCATGCCGGCGACGTTGGCAGCACTGTAATAAGTGGCTGTGACAAGGGAGTATCTTGCAGCGCTGATGGAGGGTTAAACATAGAAACATAGACTTTGACGGCAGATAAGGACTGCTTGGCCCACCTAGTCTGCCCACTTTCCTTCCCACTGGATAAGCTGCAGATCCTAGTTAACCAACAGCCTATTTCTTCCTACCCCTCCACAAGAATTGCCTTATGTCTGTCCCATGCATTCTTGAATTCCCCCACTGTTTTTGACCCCACAACCTCCTCAGGAAGGCGGTTCCATGCTTCCACCACCCTCTCTGTAAAACAATACTTCCTCACATTATCTCTGAGCCATCTCTCCTTCTTCAAATTGTGTCCCCTTGTTCTTGCACATCTCTTTCTGAAAGATGCTACCCTCTTGGACTTTGTTGATTCTCTTGAGGTACTTAAAAGTTTCTATCATGTCCCCCCTCTCCCTCCTTTCCTCAAGGGTACACATATGAAGCTCCTTTAGTCTCTCCTCGTATGGCTTCTGTTGCAGACCCTGCACCATTTTAGTTGCCGTCCTCTGGACTGTCTCCATCCTGTCCATGTCCTTGCAGAGATGGGGTCTGCAGAACTGGATGCAGTACTCCAGGTGGGCTCTCACCAACTATCTGTACAGGGGAATGACAACTACTTATTTTCTACTGATGATGCCTCTCCCCATACATCCCAGTATTTATTTAAAAGTTTTACCAGGAAGGCATACTGAGCAGACTACTGCTCAATTCCAGATGCATCCTGGGGGGTGTAGGGGATGGGAGGAATACATACAATTTCATTCAAAGTACAGACATATCAATAAATAATTGCTACTTATATACAATGATATGTACAGTATAAATACAGAAGGCAGACAGCAAGCAACAGAGAATGTGGATATACATGGCAGCCAAAGTGATATGTGGTGCAAATGACAACATTCCTCCCAGCCATCCCCTACTGCCTTCTCACATTGCTTGCTAACCTTTAGGTCAATTGATACGATTACCCCCAGGTCCCTTTCCATTTTTGTTGTTGTTACTACCCCCCCCCCCCAATGCGTACTCTTCCCCGGGTGTTTGTTTCCCAGGTGCATTGCTTTGCACTTCTTTGCACTGAATCCAAGCTGCCATACTTCTGACCATTCCTCCAACCTTGCTAAGTCCCTTCTCATCCTTTTCACCCCCCATGCATCAACCCTGTTGCCGATCTCTGTATCATCTGCAAAGAGGCATATTTTTCCATCCAGTCCCTCTGCAATGTCACCAATAAAGACATTAAAAAGGACTGGACCCAGTACTGAATCCCTTCGGTACCCCACTAGTAACCCCCTTTCTTCAGAGTGGACTCCGTTTCCTTTTGTGTCTTGTTGTCCAGCCAATGTTTTACCCAGGCTACCACCCTGGGACCCACTCCCAGGCTGGTTAATTTGTTTATTAACCTTTAATTAATCTTTTGTGTGGGACTGTGTCAAATGCCTTGCTAAAGTTTAGGTAGGCCATGTGCACAGCCCCTCACTGGTCTACTACTTTGGTCACCCAGTCCAATAAATTGATTAGATTTGTCTAGCATGACCTTCCTACTGTGAATCAATGCTACCTTGGGTCCTGTGCCCCACTGGCCTCTAGGTACTCAACAACTCTTTCCTTTAGAAGTGATTCCATCATTTTCCCTACCACTGAGGTCAAACTGACAGGTCTGTAGTTTCCTGCCTCTGTCTTGCTCCCACTTTTGCGAAGGAAATCACATCTGCCCTCCTCCAGTCCTCAGGTACCACACCATCCTCCCATGATTTGTTAAAAAAGCTAGTCAGTGGTACCACTAGTTGTCCCCTTAATTCTTTTAGAATTCTGGGGTGAATCCCGTCAGGCCCCATTGCTTAGTCCACCTTCGGTTTTAGGAGTTCTTTCAGAACCCTTTCTTCTGTGAAAGGACTGGGATCGACCCCCCTATCCAGAGTGCTTCTACTGATTGGATTAGGTATCTCCCCCTCCTCTTCTTTTGTGAACACTGAGCAGAAGTATTCGTTCAGTATCCTTGCTTTTTCACTGTCCCTCTCTGCCCACCCATCGTCCCCTTTATTCAGCCTCACTATCCCTCCCTGTGTCTTTCTACGCTCCCTAATGTACCTATAAAAGGTTTTATTCCCCTTCTTAACTGAACTTTCTTTTCCTTGTTTTGGGCCTTTGCTATTCTGACTGCCTTCCCTGCTTCCTTCTGCTTTAACTAGTACTGTTCACTGTCCTGCTCCTTCTGTATTTCCTTATACTTCCTTAGTAACAGGTCTCTTTGTTGAGCCCTCTGAACAAGGAGGCCAGGCAGTAAGCATCTTATAATGTCAGAACAGGATAAGACAACTGCTTGGGTGTCAGTGGTTCTGTGGTCGATGGTGACTATGGGAGGAGTCAACAGGATAGGCAGAGTCCCCAACACTGATGTACCAGTCATAATAGGTCTGCACTATGCCCTAACCTTGGTGCCATGTTGGCATTCGGGGGGGGGGGGGTATGGCCCTGCGGCCGGAGCGGATGATGTCAAAAGGGAGGTGGTACCTAAGAAATGGAGGGGCGACCTGGAATGCACCAGGGAGGCTATCTCCTTGTCTTTGTCCCAGTGCTAGTGCTCGCAACTCCCTGACATCCCTTCCTGGGACTCAGGCAACTGCAATTTGATTGATGGAGCCAGCGATGCTGCTGTCTTTTGTTGGAGCACCTTCTCCATTCTAGGTGTAGTCTTCTGGAGAATACGTTTCTTGAAAGCCCCTTTACAGTACTGCCTGGTTGCTGAATTAAATGCCTGGCAAATTTTGCAGTTTTTTTTTGTGGTCTAGGCAGCAGATACAGACATCATGGGAGTCTCTGGCGTACTGTAGATCTCTCTGCACTCACAATACCTGAAGAGTTTAGTAGGCTTTTTCGTCGACATACAGGTAATTGAAATCACTATAAAAATGATTACTTTCGCATACAGAAAATAAATGGCAGCTATTGCAGCGGTCCAATGAGTGATCGATGGTGGGAAAAGAACTGAGGAGAGAAGGATCCGCCCACATTTATGTGGATGCTGACATCTGATGTCATTGTGGGTGGCCCTTGGCTGACTGCTTGCATGAAAAAGATATCCTCAAAAAAGATGTGTTGTTACACTTTAAGGAACTCGTTGTTGTGCATAATAGTTTTTTTTCTGGCCATAAAAAGGAGACCTGGCAGATGACTGTGCACCAATGTGATTTTGATACATGGTCATATGACATTTCATGGCCAATGAAATTTCTGCATTGTTCTATACCAACTTATTATAATGCATAAACTAGGGATGTGCGATCGATAAACTACTCACCCCACCACAGATGTCCAGAGGCTCAAACTGTGCACTACACAAATAGATCTGATCTGTTGAGCTCCAGATTTGTGGATACTTCATCCCATCTAAACTGAATGGATTGTATCCCCACAACTCCAGTATAAAAACTGTCTGAAGTTCTTTTTTTTTTTTTTTTTTATATCAATAATCAAACACGAACAATGGTGCCTGTTAGAGTCAAGAAATGGACTAGGGGATAAAAACTGCTGAAATGGACTCCTGGTTCATGATTCATTTTCAGAAACTCAAGTTGAAATAAAAGATCACAGCGGCACTTTACCTTGAGTGCCAAGCTGGAAAGGGTATTTGTGACATTGCACTTCAGGCTCAGCTGCTTGTCAAGATTCCCCTCTGGGTCTCTTCTCCCAAAATCAGGAAGGCTTATTCGGTCTCCTGGAACCACTTTCTGAAACACTGTGCAGGTCATCCCAGTAAAACCAGCAGCCTTAATCACATAGGCCTCCAGAGCAATGTTTGGGGAATACTGGACCATAAAACAGAGAAAATTAGACATTTAATGGATTATTCCATTCCAGCTGCTACACACTTAAAAGGAAGTTCTAATTTCTGTTGAAAGCAACTTTTATTCCAATCGAAATCGTTCCCAAAGTCATGCTTTCTTATGTCTGTGTGTGTCTGTATGTGTGTGTCTGTCTGAATGTGTCTGTCTGTCTGGGTATCTGTCTGTTTGCGTGAGTCAGTGTCTCAGTCTGTGTGTGTGTGTGTGTGTGTATGTGTGTGTCAGTGTGTCTCTGTCTTTCTGTCTGTCAGAGTGTGTGTGTGTGTGTGTGGCGTGTGCGTGTCTCTGTCTTTCTGTCTGTCAGAGTGTGTGAGTGTATGTGTGTGTGTTTCAGTCTGTGTGTGCTTAAAAATCAAGCAGCCAGTTAAGAATCTCACTAGAGATCCATTACAAATGTTATGACATGTTAGCATAGTAATATAATACACTGAGGTTGGAAGGGACTCTAGGACCATAGTGTTACTGAAACTCTGCCATATACGTATGCTTTGCAAACATGTACTAATTTACAGTATTTTCCTACTCACTCTACGATGCAGGGCACCAAGTGATTTCCCTGGTAATCTTCCTACTCTTCATGATGTAGGGTACTATGTGATTTCCCTGGTAATCTTCATTCATAATAGCAAATCCGGATCAAAGAAGAATTATCACTAAATTACCATTTAGAACTATTTTCAGCTAACTATATTTTCTATACCCAGAAAAGAACGGGAACTGTTGATCCAAAATGTAAGCTAGGAATGGAAAATGATCTCAAAAATATAGTATTACACTATCCATTGTACACACTTAAGAAGAACAGATGGTTGGGCCCAATATTGCCCCCCCCCCTTCCGCTCTCCCCTCTGAAGAGCTAACAAGTTTCTTAGTTACCTTAAGTGATGTTCACATATTTGCCATGTTGTATATATTCTTACACTCTAAGACTGTAAGCATAGTTAGTCCTGGGCTACAAAAACGATACAATCACAAAATAAAAAGTACCATATATTTTAATTGTCATGAGTAGAAGACTTTTATACCGGAATTGTAAATAAGTTTTATTAGAAACTATAATATGTTGTTGATGTGCAACATAAGGCTTATTTTATTCAGTGAATTGTTTTTTGCATATTGGATTTGTAAGATTGTAGAGACAATATGTCAAAAAATAAAACTATTTACCTACCTATTCCCACTACGGTGCAGGGTACCATGCAATTTCCCCGGTAATTTTCCTGCTCACTCTATGATGCAGGGTACTATGTGATTTCTCTGGTAATCTTCCTACTCACTCTATGATGCGGCTACAGTGCAGGGTACTGTGTGATTTCCCTCACTCTACGATGTGATTTCCCTGGTAATTATCCTACTCACTCTACGATGCAGGGTACTATGTGATTTCGCCGGTATTTATCCTACTCGCTCTACGATGCAGGGTACTATACAATTTCTCTGGTAATTATTATACTCACTCTACGATGCAGGGTACTATGTGATTTCCCTGGTAATTATCCTACTCACTCTACAATGCAGGGTACTATGTGATTTCCCTGGTAATTTTTCAACTTGCTCTACGGTGCAGGGTACTATGTGATTTCCCTGGTAATTATCCCACTCATTCTATGATGCAGGGTACTATGTGATTTCCCTGGCAGTTTTCCTACTCACTGTATGATGCAGGGCACTATGTGATTTCTCTGGTAATTATCCTACTCACTCTACGATGCAGGGTACTATGTGACTTCCCTGGTAATTTTCCTACTACTTGCTCTACGATGCAGGGCACTAAGTGATTTCACTGGTAATTATCCTACTCGCTCTACGATGCAGGGTACTATGATTTCCCCCACTCTACGATGCAGGGTGCTATGTGATTTCCCTGGTAATCTTCCTACTCACTCTACGATGCGAGTACAATGCAGGGTACTATGCGATTTCCCTCACTGTACGGTGTGATTTCCCTGGTAATTATCCTACTCACGCTACGATGCATGGTACTGTGCAACTTCCCTGGAAATTATCCGACTCGCTCTATGATGCAGGGTACTATGTGATTTCAAATGTAATCATCCTACTCACTCTACAATGCAGGGTACTATGCGATTTCCCTGGTATTTACCCTACTCACTCTATGATGCAGGGTACTATCTGATTTCCCTGGTAATTTTTCAACTTGCTCTACGATGCAGGGTACTATGTGGTTTCCCTGGTAATTATCCTACTCGTTCTACAATGCAGGGTTCTATGTGATTTTCCTGGTAATTATCCTACTCGCTCTATGATGCAGGGTATTATGTGATTTCCCTGGTAATTATCCAACTCGCTCTACGATGCAGGGTACTACGTGATTTCACTGGTAATTATCCTACTCGCTCTATGATGCAGGGTACTATGTGATTTCCCTGGTAATTTTCCTACTCTATGATGCAGGGCATTATGTGATTATAGATACATAGATACATAGACAGTGTCGGCAGATAAGGGCCTATGGCCCACCCAGTCTGCCCATTTGAGCTTGTAAGTTCAGTTTGTTTTCCTAGAAGTCTGTTGCCCCTTATCCCTGACCTCTAGAATTCCTTTATGTCTATCCCATGCATTCTTAAATCCCGTGATTGTTCCAGCCCCACCACTTCCTCTGGCAGGGTGTTCCACTTGTCCACCACCGTTCTGTGAAGAAATCCTTTCTCATGTTTCCTCTGAATCGTCCTCCTCCAACTTCATTCCATGCCCTCTAGTCCTGGAACATCTTTTTCGCTTAAAAATAGTGTTTTCCTGCACCCTGTTCCTCCCTGTAAGATACTTGTATGTCTCTATCATATCCCCTCTCTCTCCTCCTCTCCTCCAGGGAGTACATGTTCAGTTCCTTCAACCTGTCTTCATAGGACTTGTGATGCAATCCATGCACCATCTTTGTTGCCCCCTCTGAACCTTCTCTACCCTGTCTATGTCCTTACGTAGGTATGGTCTCCCAGAACTGTACACTGTACTCAGGTGAGGCCTCACTAGTGTCTTGTATAGAGGAATTATGACCTCCTTTTTCCTGCTGGTGATGCCCTGCCTTGCATCCCAGCATCCTATTTGCTTTACCTGCTGTCTTGTCACACTGTTTCCTCAT
Source organism: Neoceratodus forsteri (assembly GCA_016271365.2). Lineage (NCBI taxonomy): Eukaryota > Metazoa > Chordata > Ceratodontiformes > Ceratodontidae > Neoceratodus > Neoceratodus forsteri. The sequence continues at coordinate 831,020,986 of CM057452.1, forward strand.
TCTTGAGGTCATCAGAGATGACAACCCCAAGATCCTTTCCTGCTTGGCATGCTGTATCCTCACCCCCAACTGATATATTGTGCCAGGGTTTTTGTGCCCCATATGCATTATCTTGCACTTTGCATTGAATTTCAACTGCCAAACCCCTGACCATTCTTCAAGTTTCTGCAGGTCGCTTCTCATTCTGTCTACACCCTCTGGTGTGTCTACTCTGTTACAGAGCTTTTCTGTCATCAGCGAACAGTGAAATTCTGCCTTCTAGATCCTACGCAATGTCACTGATGAAGATGTTGAATAGGACCGGTCCTAGCAGTGATCCTGTGGTACCCCACTGGTCACTCTTCCTCTGTGGAGGACAGCCATTACCACCACCCTCTGTGTCCTGCCACCCAGCCAGTTACCTGCCCACCACACTACTGTCCTGCCCACACCCATATTCCCGTTTGTGTAATAGTCTTCTATGTGGCACAGTGTCAAAGGCCTTGCTGAAGCCCAGATAGGCCATGTCCACTGCCTTCCCCTGATCCACCTCCCTAGTCACCCAGTCAAAAAATTCAACGAGGTTGGTCTGACATGACCTCCCCCTGGTGAAACCATGCTGCCTTGGGTCCTGTAATCCATTGATAACCGGATGTTCCACCAATCTCTCCTTCAGTAGTGCTTCCATGATCTCCCCACTACCGAGGTGAGGCTGACTGGTCTGTAGTTCCCTGCTTCCTCTTTGTTCCCACTTTTGTATAAGGGGACTACATCTGCTGTCATCCAGTCTTTGGGTACTTCCCCTGTTTCCAGTGATCGGCTAAACAGGATAGCCAGAGGTTCAGCCTGAAATTGTAATTATCCTACTCACTCTATGATGCAGGGTACTGTGCGATTTCCCTGATAATTATCCTACTTACTTTACGATGCAGGGTACTATGTGATTCCCCTGGCAATTATGTGACTCTCTCTATGATGCAGGGTACTACGTAATTTCCCTGGTAATTATGTGACTCACTCTACGATAAAGTGTACTATGTCATTTCTCTGGTAATTATGTGACTCGCTGTATGATGCAGTGTACTATGTGATTTCCCTGGTAATTATCCTACTTGCTCTATGATGCAGGGTACTATGTGATTTCCCTCACTCTACGATGCAGGGTACTATGTGATTTCCCTGGTAATTATCCTACTCACTCTATGATGCATGCTACTATGCAATTTCCCTGGTAATTATCCTACTCATGCTACGATGCAAGGTACTATGTGATTTCCCTGGTAATTATCATACTCGCTCTACGATGCAGGGTACTACGTGATTTCCCTCACTCTACGACGTGGGGTACTATGCGATTTTCCAGGTGATTATCCTACTCACGCTACGATGCAGGGTACTATGTGATTTTCCTGGTAATCTTCCTACTCACTCTACGATGCAGCTACAATGTAGGGTACTATGTGATTTCCCCTCACTCTACGATGTGATTTCCCTGGTAATTATCCTACTCGCTCTACGATACAGGGTACTATGTGATTTCCCTGGTAATTATCCTACTCGCACTACGATGATGCAGGGTACTCTGATTTCCCTCACGCTACGATGCTGGGTACTATGCAATTTCCCTCACTGTACGATGCAGGGTACTAAATTATTTCCCTGGTAATTATCCTACACACTCTACAATGCAAGGTATTACCTAATTTCCCTGGTAATTATCCTACTGGCTCTACGATGCAGGGTACTACGCGATTTTCCTGGTAATTATCCTACTCGCTCTATGATGCAGGGTACTATGTGATTTCCCTGGTAATTTTCCTACTCTATGATGCAGGGCACTATGTGATTTACGTGGTAATTATCCTACTCACTCTATGATGCAGGGTACTGTGCGATTTCCCTGGTAATTATCCTGCTCACTTTACGATGCAGGGTACTATGTGATTTCCCTGGTAATTATGTGACTCTCTCTCTCTGATGCAGCGTACTATGTAATTTCCCTGGTAATTATGTGACTCACTCTATGATGCAGTGTACTATGTCATTTCCCTGGTAATTATCCTACACGCTCTACGATGCAGGGTACTATGTCATTTCCCTGGTAATTATGTGACTCGCTCTACGATGCAGTATACTATAAAGTGATTTCCCTGGTAATTATCCTACTCGCTCTATGAAGCAGGGTACTATGTGATTTCCTTCACTCTACGATACAGGGTACTATGTGATTTCCTTCACTCTACGATGCAGGGTACTATGTGATTTCCCTGGTAATTATCTTACTCTCTCTATGATGCAGGGTACTATGTGATTTCCCTGGTAATTATCTTACTCTCTCTATGATGCAGGGTACTATGCTATTTCTGTATTAAGTATCCTCCTACTCGCTCTATGATGCAGGGTACTATGAGATTTCCCTCACTCTACGATGCTGGGTAGTATGCAATTTCCCTCACTGTATGATGCAGGAAAGTGTGTGATTTACGTGGTAATTATCCTAGTCACTCTACGATGCATGGTACTATGTGATTTCCTTGTTAATTATCCTACTCGGTCTATGATGCAGGGTACTATGTGATTTTCTTGGTAAACAGAAATTTATTTAGTCTCACCCTTTTGACCTGTACTGTTTTCAAGTCCCCTGTCTCTGCAGGCAGGCTGCTCTATAGGTTCAATACTATATGGGAGAGAAATACCTCCTAACATAATCACTGATTTCACAGACTGAGCTTCGGCACATGTCTCCCTCAGTCTGCTGGAGGACACCAGACCAAACATTTCTGCCTGATCAATCTTATCAATACCCCCCCGCCAACAAGTATATAGATGACTGAGATCGTGTCCCCTCCCAGCTTCCTTTTCTCCGCTGAGAATGAGTTAAGGTCAACTAGCGTAACTGCATGCTCTGGTTCCCCAAACCCATGACCACTTATTAAAATGTAACTTTAATTTCACTCATAATTCCGAAATATGTAAGTCTTAACTGATTCTGTCCTGGATGGCCATTTTGTGCCAGGTTAAGCAGTGCATGGTTCAGACTTCATATGATGCTTGGTCTTTTTGTCTACAAGAGGAATTCATTTACTCTCCTGACACAGCCTTATACCGTTATTTTAGTAGTGTCTTTACATGTAGCTCTGATCATCACTGTCATGATCACATTAAGTGAAGCATTTTGATAGAGGACGTGAGACCTGAAAGTGAAGTTCCTTCTGCCCAGCTCTGATTGTTATATATAGGCAATCTCATACTATTTTTTCCACTTGTAGAATAACACCTCCTTCTCTTTATCTGTCCACCCCTCCAGCTTCCCCTCAAAACTCAGCTCTTGGAATTCACTGCTTTCCTTAGCTCTTGCTACAATGTTCCTTCCCTTTACCTCGCATGCCCCCCAAAGGGCCCTGATACCACCCCAGGACTACCAACTGTCCCATCCTGTACTGCTACTTAACCGTGTACTTTCTGAAAAGTACTGCTTATATTTTATAATGCACATTTTTTTATTTGTATTTATTGTAACCACCTCGTACTCCATTTCTTCTGTAGGTAAGCCTCAGCACAGTGTTCCTCTCTGGCTAAAAACATGTAACTAAATAAAGGGGAAGGGGAAAGAAAAACCTGTGGCACACTGAGTTCTTTGCCCCACCAACTGAGAGAGCCTAGTCATTATTTCATTTTCCCTCTGGGTAACCAGTGTTCAAGTTAGAAGCAGCCACATGGGAGTTTATAAGAGAAAGTCATGCCCATATAAAAGTAGAGCTGCCAACCTAGAGTTTTATCTGTGGTGAGTTGTCACAGCAGGAAGGGAACAGAGAGCAATGTTAGCCCAAAGAAGCCACCATCGAGAAAATGCAACTGGTGGCTAGAAAGTGCTACAGAAAGAGAATCCCTTTTCTCTGGTAGCCCTTGCAAGGGCTTAAAGAGCTGAAGTTGTCTGGCACAGCAGTAAGACTCAGGCAGCCAGCACTACTGAGTGGCTTTTTTTTGTGGGCCCCTCTCAGGCAGACTCACATGACATGATGACCAGTAGCTCCACCAGGCCAAGACAACCCCGTGGAGACTGACATACTGGCCAGAATCGGAGCAGTACATATGCTGGTGGTGAGGGAGCAAGGTCTATGAAAAGGTTCTTACAAGCCCAGCAAAAGAACAGTTACGTAAGAACTTATCATAACAGTAGGTCTTTGAAGGTATCTCTGTCTTCAGGTCACACCTATGGAACTTCGCTATCAGGCACCGGGATCCCATAGAAGCTTTTTTCTGCAGCAGTTGATTAGGGGCCGCCCATGCTGACATCAGGCTCTGACGCCACATACCCTATATATAAGCGTGGGTGGCTCTGCTCCCTCCTCAGTTCTTTCCTTAACCGGAGGCCACTGAAGACAGAAGTCCCAGCAGGGAACCGAGGAGAAAGAAAAGTTGCTCAGCTAGCAGAAAGGCAGGAGCAACAGGACAGCCAAGCTGTAGAGGAAGAGAAAAGGGGGAGGGAAGGATGGCATGACCTGATGACAGAGACTCCTTTGAAGATCAACTGTTATGGTAAGTTCTTACTAACTGTTCTGTCTTTTTCAGGGATATCTCTGTTATCAGGTCACACCTATGGAACTAGTCACAAGCAGTGCTAAGCATAATATAATCTGGGTAGCAGGAGGCCGAAGGCCTAAGAAAGAAGGCCCTGAAGCACAGCAAGGCCAAAGCCAGCCCTTCTTCTAGAGGCAATGTCCAAACTGCAGTGCTTGGTGAATATGTGGACAGTACTCAACATGGCAGCAGCACAAATCTCGGCTGCTGAGACGTCTCTGAAACAGGCAACTGAAGTTGCCATGCCCCTAGTGGAATGGCTATTGACTACCCCAGAAAGTTCCTTACCATACCTTTCTGTAACAAAAAATTATACAGCTGGCCAACCATTTGGACAAGCACTGTTTAGACACTGGAGCACCCTTTATTTATTTTTATTTACTTAGGGATTTGAAAAAGACCTTTGAGCACAAGCTGTTTTACAAAAGTTCCACAACACAGATAGCAAAACAAAGAACAATAGGAGAAACCAAAGGTACATTACAATAAATGATACAGCCTGGACTCAGAACTTACAGAATAACTCAAAACATAGGTACAAGTTAAAATAACAAGAACAACACTTTATTTGGGGGTAAGCAGAAACAGAGTGCCTTGTCAGTAGTTCAGAGGGACAGGGATAGCTGGCAGTGGGGTGAAGAAAAGAGGTACGAGAGAGAGGTATGTAATGTGGTGGAGGTGAAGGGTGGGGGAAGAAGAGCGATATGGTATAGGGATAAATGGGTGGGGTGAGGGGAGGCTGAGTGGAGAACACATGCTAAAGTAAATGGTGGGGTGTGAGGGGGTATGGTCAGGCAGCCTGCATTAGTAGTGAGTGTTAGGAAAACTCACGGGACTGTGAGTTTTGGGAAGGAGGTGGCGGGTGCCGAAGGAGCATGACGCAGACTGACTGCTGAGGCAAGTCATGAGAAGGGACAGAGGGAGGGGGTACCAGAGGCCTGCCTAGTGCTTGCTGGGAGGCAGAAAGCAGGTGTGGCTGGACTCAGGAGCAGGTACACTTAGAGAGTGTTATTAGGTGCTGTTTGAGGCCAGTTTTGAATTGTGCCAGACACTTGGTGGCCAAGAGGTGCCCAGTGAGTTCATTCATCCACAGGGGGGCCTGGTAGGCATGTGCACATTGCCCAAGTGAGGTGCAACGGAAGGGGATAGCCAAGGCCCCTCTAGTCCTCCCTCTTGTGACCTGTAACGAGTTGGTCACCTTGATCAAATTGCCTACACAAGGTGGTGTTTTACCCAATAGAGCCTTCTTCCCTAGGATGCAAGTCTGGAATTTGACCCTGTTTCTTAATGACAGCCAGTTTGGATGTTCGTACAGAGTACAGGTTTGAGTGCCACACTCAGTATCCAGGGTGAGTCTGCAGGCTTTATTGAGCACAGTCTGAACCCTCTTGAGCGCTGTATCCATTGCCGCCCCCACAGACCACTAGTCCATAGTCAATAGTAGATATAATTGAACTGTGGACTGAGAGGTGGAGGGCCCCCGGAGATAGGTGTTGCCTGTGACAAAAGCGTCAATATGGTGCGCAAATGAGAGTGCATCATCTATTATGACCCCCAGATACTTGAACAAGTGAACTTGTTCCAGCGGCTCACTGCATGAGTTGGAGATGATGAAGGGGTGGTGCTTATTTTTGTTGTGGGGGCTGGACATAAGCAAGGCCTTGATCTTCTTGTAGTTTAGTAGCAACTTATGACTACAGAACCAGTCCTCGAGTTTGGAGAAGGAGTTCTGCAGCTTAGATGGCAGGGCAGCCTGAGACATGCTGCTGCTCAGGAGCACAGCATCATCTGCATATAGTAAGAGTTTGGTGTTGCAGGCTGTGGGAAGGTAATTTAAGAAGAGGGCTTAAGAGCATGGGCCCCAGTATTGACCCCTGGGGTACCCCTAATAATACCTCCCTTGCTGGATACTGTTTGCCCAGTTTTGACACATTGATTTCTCTGTAACAGGTAGTCTTGGAACCAGCAAAGGGCACTGGGCGCCACACCCATGTTTTGCAGTTGGGTCAGTAACAGGGGGTGGTTGACTATATCCAGGGACACTGGTTTACCGGGATTGAGAAAGGGCATATTCCATTTTGCACATTGTAAAAAACGGTATTGTCACCGGTGTCTGCCAAGCCAAAATCCGGTTTTACCGGTATTTGATTCTCTGTACTTTATTTAACAATTTTTTAACTCTGCTAACATGCATTTAAGCAATTTTGACCTCCACTGTTGCACATCCTTCCATCCTTGTACCAATTTAAAGTTATTTTAGGTACAAGATGTGATGGCAGCAGCAGCACTACAGCCCCCATCCCTAAGGTGTGATGGAAGCAGCACTATGGCCCCATCCCTCAGGTGCGATGGCAGCACCAACAGCACTATGGCCCCCATCCCCTCTGGTGTGATGGCAGCAGCAACATCACTATGACCTCCCTCCCTCCCTCAGGTGTGACAGAAGCAGCAGCACTGTGGCCCCCGTCCCTTAGGTGTGATGGCAGCAGTATTACATTCCCCATCCACCAGTGGTGATGACAGAATCACTACAGCCCCACCCTTGGTGTGATGGCAGTAGCAACAATGCAGTCCACATCCTTCAGGGTGATGGCAGTAGTGACAGCACTATGATCCCTTTCTTCAACACACACACCCACATGCACAAGTTACAAATGACTTGGTCTCTTTGCTTGTTAGAACTCAGATGTGAATTAATCTGAACCATCACCACTAAGGTGGACTACCTTTGTTTTTTCCTATCTATAATTTAACTGCCTGAATTGGATTTCTGCCTGTGACACTGCTGACCAGGGTTAGGGAACAGACTTGGGTGTTGAAGGGCCAGCTGGTGGGTGAAGGCTTGATTGTCCAACGACCCACGACCTTCTCCTGGGAGGAGGGTGGATTCATGGCTCAGCATTTGCTGGCCCCTGGTGGAGGCCAGAGGCACAACAACATGTCAGCCCTCACTGCAGGAGGGGTGAGGACATAGGCTTGTGCCTTGACATCATGGGGCCTGTCAGAAAAATGGGAAAACACCCACTGGCCAACTGAAGGACAGCTGTTGGTCCCTCCATAAGCTGGAAGCCCCAGACATGTGTCCGTTCTGACCCCTGCCATGCTCAGGATACACAGGAAGCTCTTTGGGGTAATTCTCCTCCCCTGCTAGCCTCCCACAGGGGTAGAGGCCCACTCAATGAAGGGTTATTTTGGGTTATCTGGTAGCACAGCAGTAAGGGGCAGTGGATGGTGGTCGGAACTCAGCAGCAGTGGTAGGGGGGCCTTGGCAGGCCTGAAGGAGTGCATGGCCAGGGATAGGAGGAGAAAAAAACTGCTTGAATTTGCTTCTTTGAAATAAAGTGTCTTCACCTAAAAATCCACAAGTGATTAGTGGAGAACCTTCAAATGGATTCATTCATCTCCCAGACATGTGGATTCTTTTTTTTTTACTTGGTGTCCATGAAAAGGGTGTCTCCCAGTTTTCATGTCTTTGTTCAGATGTGAATTGAGCACCACTCTGCCCACCAGCATCATACAGCCCCTGGGGTCTTACCTTCTGTATGTCATTGACTGTGCTTTCAAAATCCACTGGCCAAACATAAGTACACTTAAATACTTAACATTTGCTTTTTGTTGAAGCAGTCATCAGAAAACTTTTTGTTGTCACACAGACTGAAACAGCAAGTGGGAGAAAAGGTGCAAATCATCCAGTTCACCTAAATGGGGTGTTAACTGTAAAGTCTTTTCATAAGTAGTAAGGCAGTTTCTTCTCTGTGAACATACTTCCATTCAGACTAGTTTTCATTCAAACAACTGAGGATTTTGGATGGCTCTACTGATTACAGTATAAACTTGAATAAGCTAGTTGGTAACAGTGATCCTGTGTTTAGCAATCTATAACCTAGATGCTCATATGCAAAGAATACAATGAAAATCTGACTAAAATCTAAAACAAGCTTATAAAACACATAAAATGTATCTGAACATTTGTCTTTACCTATACAAACTCATTGCAGCCCAAGTAAAACGCAAGCAAATTACATGGTACCCTGACTACTATTCTATGATGTAGTAAACATATATTGGTATTTTTTTATATTCTTTGTAAAGCAGGTAAGGCCCACTAGGCAGAACTGTCTGTTTTCAGGAGTGACCTAGAAGCACTGGGGAGGTTAAGTGACTTGCTTGGAGTCACACAGTATGCAAGTGGAGGTTGTGGGAATCAAACCCAAGTCTGCTGGATGTACCTAGTTCAATCACTGTTTGTTACTCTAACCACTACGCATGGGTGATTAAACTGAATGGCTGATTACAACAAAGCAGTGCAGGTGATTTCCCTACTGACTCTCTATGCAGCAAAGCAGAAAGAATGCAAAGTACATCAGCATTCATTTTAAGATGCTGAAATCTGGGTCGGCCCACTGGTGCTATGATAGCACTATTGTTTGCAATGCCAGTGACCCAGGGTCAGAAGTGAACTCGGGTTGCTGGAGGTCTGGCCAGGTGAGTAGGATCGAGCACCTGGGGGACTGCTCTCCTCCTCCGGGAAGGGTGGGCTGCAGGTCCTGCTGCTTTACCACTACCTGTATGACCACGGGTGGTGGTGCAATGGTGCTGCAGAGTGATCAGGAGGGGAGGAAGCTAGCCAGGATCTGGAGCAGTGGCATGTCTCTATGTGACCTACCTCTTTGGAACTCCTCTAGTGCAGATGCCCTCAGGGACAGAGACCAGAAAACCAGGAACAATCACTGTACATCGGTCACTGGCAGAAGGGACCCAGGTGCCCCAGATTTCATAACCAGGCTCCATGAGGGACCCGCTGAGCTGCCTGACACACACTAACGGAGTCTGGAGGGGGTGACCTGGGGTGTCCTCCCTTCCCACCTGGGGGGGTACAATCCAGGCAGGATAGGGGCAGGCCCACAGGAGCTCCTGAGCATTACCTGGGGTGAAGCTAGGGGATACCTAGCCTAGGAATCTCTGAAAAGTTGAGACTGATGCTGTGAGAAGGGGACATAGAAAAAGAAAATAAAAAAAATTTGAAAAGATGCTGAAATCTTAGAGATTCTGTGCAGTGACATGCAATTTCCGTGAAGCACCGGTACAAGAATTCAAAATCCGCAAACCAAGCAGGATTCCGTGATTGTTACCGGTGTTACCGGTAAAAATGGAAAAACCAGTGTCCCTGACTATATCGAAGGCTTTGGTGAGGTCAATGAAGACAGACCCCACTAATTTGCCTTCATCCAGGGCCTTATGTGCATAGTTCATGTAGTCCAGCAGGGCAGTGGTGGTACTGTGATTCTGTCTGAAGCCATGCTGGTTGGGGCATAGTAGATTATGGATAGGAGGCTTCAAGAGGAGAATGCCTTGCCCTCTCTGCCAGGGGCAAAAGAAACAAACAGAGGACTTTCTCCAGTGTTTAGTACAGTGCATATAGTACCTGAGAATTCGATGCACATCTGAAGTACGGAGCAATGCTTCCCCTGGACTGGCTTGCTCTGGATAATAAACAGGGAGGTGGATAGACTGATTTAAAGTAAACTCAGACACCACCTTAGGAACCTGAGGTTGCAAAGATATGCAACACCACAGGAAGGGAGTATGACTTTCAAGGAAGACCTGGACAGCCACTGCAGCTGTGTGAACCATAGCTCAGCTGGTAGAGTTACTAGCACGGAATGCTAGAGGTCTTAAGTTCAATTCCTAGTGGTTCACGTTTTCCCTTCTTCACTATAATTCACCACCATAGGAAATAATTTAGGATTAGTATGCAAAGAGACCCTGTCTTTGTGAAAAATCAAACAAGGCTGCTCACACATAACAGCCTGTAGCTCCGAAAATCTTCGAGCAGAATAATGCTTTCCATGACAGAAAACATGGCTCGCAAATTGTGGCTGGCTCAAAAGGAGGCAGGGTCAGCTTCTCTAGAAGAAAATCCAGGTCCCAAGCCAAAACCAGATTATGGATAGGAGGCTTCAAGCGGAGAATGCCTCACAGAAAAGTATGGGCCACATTCAATTGGGCCACAGTACGGCCATAAATGGGCACATGAAAGGCTGATATAGCTGACAGGTTCACCTCAATAGAAGAGTACTGGAGGCCTGCATCAGACAAGGTCAGGAGATGATCCAGAACCTGGTTCACCGGACAAGCGAAAGGGACCAGGTTATGGAAAGTGGCCCAGATAGCAAAGAGCTTCCACTTCATTGAAGAAGTGGCCCTAGTAGAAGGTTTTCTGGCAGCCACCAGGACATCAGCCACCTTCTGAGACACCCCAAACCGAGCAATGATTATGTCCTCTGAAGCCATTCATGCAGATGGAGTGACTTGAGGTCTGGATGGATCCGGGTCCCCTGTGCCCATGTCAACAGATCCCGGCAGAGGGGCAGAGAAGAAAAAATTACTCACCTTAGTAATGTGGTTTCTTCTAATGGAGTCTTGCTATATTAGAGACATTAGCAGTTTGTTCCAGCTCTAGAACTGCCCCGGAGTGAAATGGTTAAAACCATTCCAAAATAGAATTTTGGCACGAGAGCAGCTCTATCTGTGTCATTTCAAACTTGAACTGTCAGATCTTTACGAGCCAAACTCACTAAGGTCTGTGTGGAAGCTGTAACTCACACTAGCCAAATGGCTACCTAAATAATAACAACCATTGATGGTCCCAACACCCAAGACTCAAGTCTGGGGACCAGAAATACTAACACCATTCTAATAATATGAAAATGGAACATAAGTATAATAAAACACACACACGCTGCCATACACACACCCCAAAGTCCCAAAGGGGACAAAATGCTAACAGGACATAAGTAGTGCCCACACTAAGTTGCCCGCACCCACCAAGTAGAGGTTCTGAGAGGGGCAGGTTGGGGAGGTCTATAATATAGACTCCATTAGAAGAAACAACATTACTAAGGTGAGTAATTTTTTCTTCAAACAACATGAAGTCTTGCTATATTATAGACATTAGCAGAATACACAGCAGTATCCTCCATGGAGGAGGGCAGAACCTACTTAGGAATAGGCTCTGAAGAACAGCTGTGCCAAACCGAGCATCTCTCCTGGCCTGGACATCCAGGGAGTAATGCTTGGTAAAAGTGTGTACCGTTTTCCAAGTAGCAGCCTGGCAAATCTCTAATAAAGGGATATCTCTGGCAGCAGCTAGAGACGCAGCTGTACCCCTGGTAGAATGAACCCCTCAAACTGGGGGCTCTGCCCACTTTCTGATAACAAATTGGATACAAGAGACAATCCACCTGGCTATTGATCTCTTAGTGGCAGGTTTGCCTTTCCCAACTTCACCATAGGTAAGGAAAAGTTGGAGGATTCAACCTGTGACCTTGGGTACGCCTATATAATAACTAAGAGCTCTCTTAACATCCAGGCTGTGCAACCTCTCTCACCTGAAGAGAAGTGATCAGTGAAAATACTGGAAGGGAGACAGATTGATTAAGATGGAAATCTGAAACCACCTTAGGCAAAACTTCCTATTAGTCCTAAGGACTACCTTATCCCTGTGGAAAGAAATAAAGTCAGTCTCCACTGACAAGGCTTGCAATTCACTTATGCGCCTGGCAGAAGTGATAGCCACTAGAAAACAGTTCAAGTTAGGTACTTAAGCTCTGCAGAAGACAGAGGTTCAAAGGGGTTGCATTAACTGGGCAATGCAAACATTAAGGTCCCAAGCAGGGCCGGTTCCCAAAGGGAGGATTAGTATGGAGTAATCCCTTAAAAACTTGGAAAACACAGGATGAGAGGAAAGAGGGATGACTTTCCTGCTGACACAAAAGCAGACACAGCTGCCAAATGAACTCTCAGGGTAGCTGGTCTGAGACCCAAGGAATTAAGATGTACCATGTAATCTAACAAAATGGGCAATTCAGCAGATTCTGGGGAAATATTTTCCCAGCACACCAAATGGAAACCTTTTCCATTTACAACTATAAGTAGCCCTAGTGGAAGGCTTTCTGGAAGCCTTTAGGATCTCAAGAACACCCTGAGGAGAGGTGTAAATCAGCAACTCTAACTCCTCAAGAGCCAGGCCTTGAGGTTGAGGGATTTGAGGTCCGATACCAAACCCTTTCCTGGGCACAAGTCAACAGATTGTGATTCCTGGGGAGGCACAGGGGAAGATGGACTGTCAGAGACAGAAGCAGTGGGTACCAGGGCTGCCTGGCCCAATCCGGGGCAATCAGAATCACCCTGCAAGGCTGAGATCTGATTTTGACTAGTACTTTGAATAGGAGAGGAAAGGGGGAAGCATAGAGGAACTTCCCCTCCCAATCCAGAAGAAGGGCATCCAGGGGAACCGAGCCCAGCACTGGAGGCCTGCAACAGAACAGAGGAAGTTTGTGATTGTCTGGGGCTGCAAAAAGATCTATCTGAGGGATGCCCCACCTGGCAAAAACTATCCCCAGCACTTGAGGATCCAGGGACCATTCGTGATGGCCCTGGGAAATCCTACTGAGGGCATCTGCTAGGACATTGTCCTTCCCGAAGATGAATCTGCTATGAGGGAAGTGTTCAGGAATAGGCCAGAAACCACAACTTCATTGCCTCGGTGCACAAGGCCGAAGACCGAGTGCCCCCTGTTTGTTGATGTACCACATTGTTGTGGTGTTGTCTGTTCTGACTTGTATCACCTTGTCGTGGACAGATGCAGAAAAGCTTGAAGAGCTAAAAGACAGCTCTGAGTTCCAGCAAACTGATGTGGAGCAGAGATTCCTGGGGACCAAACTCCCTAGTGGAAAGGTCGCCCATGTGGGCTCCCAACCCAGAAGGGAAGCATCTGTAGTGAGAGTCAAGTCGTGAGAAGGGGAAATGAAGGGGACCCCGGCTCTTAAATTGCTCTGATCCTGCCACCACTGGAGAGCTAGGATCAAGGTTTGAGTCACTGGGACCAACTTGGAAAGGGGGTCTCTTCTCTGACACCAAAAGGTTCTCAAGTGAAACTGAATGTCTCTCATCTGAAATCTGGCTCCCTGCACAACAGCTGTGGATGCAGCCATGTGCCCCAGGAGCTGCAGAAAGTGTCTTGCTGGTCGAGAGACCTGCAGTGTGAAGGAAGAGGCCAGAGCCACTAAATTCCTTACCCTTTCTGGGGGAAGAAAGGCTCTGGCTAGCTTTGTGTCCAATTCTGCCCCTATAAAGGTGAGTACCTGGACTGGTTCCAGAACCGACTTTGGTAGGTTTAGCAGAAACCCAGGGAGGTGAGAAGCTGCTGGGTGACCTGCAGGTGAGATTTTACCTGTTCTGGGGACTGGCCTTTACAATGAGCCAGTCGTCTAGATAGGAAAAACAGCAATCCTCTGCCTCCTTAGTGGGCCACTGCCACTGCTAGACACTTTGTGAATACCCTTGGAGCAGAGGTAAGGCCAAGGGCATTGCTCTGAACTGGTAATGACCTGAGGGCAGTTCGAATCTGAGGTACTTTCGATGGGATCTTCTGATTAGAACATGGAAATAGGCATCCTTGAGGTCCAGGGAGGCTAGCCAGTCCCCTGGCCTTAGGGAAGGTAAAATCATTGCCAGAGTTACCATTTTGAACTTTGGTTTCAAAAGATGCTTGTTCAGATATCTGAGATCTAAAATGGGCCACCATTCTCCTGTCTTTTTTGGGGTAAGGAAGTATCTGAATACAGACCCCTGCCCTGATGCAGGGAGGAACCCTTTCTACTGCTCTGAGAGCTAACAGGGATGAGACCTCTGTTTCCAGAGCGAGGGTTTCTGAAGCACTTGCAGGTAGAAAAGTCTGCTTCTCAACTTGGGAAACTTTTGAAGCTGAGAACCAGACCCTGGCTTACTACTTCCAGAACCCACTTGTCTCGAGGTTAAAGAAGCCCAATTTGACTGAAGTAAGCCAGCCTGCCCCCCACTGGTACAGGAGACTGGCCCTGGGCACCCCATCAGGGTGCCTGTTTCGCAGGAGCTTTAGGCTGGGGTGGGAGCAGGTCTGCCCACCCCCGTCTGCCCCTGCCTCTGAAGAACCCCTCTCAGCATAGGCAGAGGAGGCCTGAGTCTGGTAGAAAGGCCTGTGAAAGGCCTACCCCTACCCCTGGGGCATGCCTTGAGGAGTGGCTTGCCGCTCCTTAGCCTGGGCACCTTGTAAGTAGTCCCATATTCATCCATCTTCTTCATGTAATTCTCGTCTGCTCTCCAAACAGAGAATTTCCCACCACAGGAAAATCCACAGCCTTAGTCTGGGTATCCTGTGACAAACTAGTACACCTGAGTCAGGCCAACCTATGAAAAGCTACAGATGTGGCCATGACCCAGAGGAAACATCATTAACATCCACAGCAGCATGAAACTGAACCTTAGAGGCTTCAATGCCATCAGCAGCCACCTGTTCTAGTTCACTAGCCAGCTGGCCATGGGCCTGCTTGGCCAATTGCATAACAGTATCCCATCTAGATTTCTGATACCTAGCTACATAAGCCATATAATTTGCTTGCCTGAGTCCCAGAGAGGCTGCTATACTGTTTTTTTTTGCCATGGCATCAATCTTCCTGGAATCCTTGTCAGGAGGATGTAGCCAAGGGAATATTAGCTTTATCACAGGCAGCAGCCTGAACTACCCCAACATGACTGCATTGTTGAGAAAGGAATTCTGTATCAGGGCCTGACAATGTATACCTTCTGTCCATCTTTATCTACAGGAGGCACAGAATTAGGAGCTTTTAAAATTTTAATTGTTTGTTTCCTAAAAGACTTATGTAAAGGAATAGACAATCTCCTAGACTCTGGAATATCCATCATTTCTACAAAATCAGGCTCCTCTTGCTCATCCACAGCCTCTTCTAAAGGAAGCTGGAGGGTTTCAGCAACTTTTTTTATAAAACATAAAATGAGATGGGGACTCAGACAGCATAGGGGGAGATTCTAAAGGTCTGTCTGGGGAGATGTCCGGTTCAATGGGCACACCCAGACCTTCCCAGCCACATTCATACTGTTCATAATCCTCCTCCCCCTCCTCTGGTTCATAAAATTCCTCAATATCATAATCCTGAACCACTGGGACCGGACGAACTGACCTTTTACCAGATAGTGGTGGTTCGGACGGACCCTGAGACAGTGACTGGACAATTTGTATGGCTTTTGTTATCTCTGCAGTTGGAGAAGGAATTTTGGACTCCAGACCTGCTGATTTTCTTGTTTTCTTTACTGGAATTGGTTCCTCAGAACCAGCTTTTCTTTGCCGAGGAAGTCTGGCCCTGGTCAGATGGCACTCCTCTGGTTCGGTTGGCACCAAACCGGCTGGCCATCCGGGTCAGCGGACTTTTTGCCTCTGCCCTGAGCCTGCCCAATTTTTTTTCCAGGGTGGCTGCAGGAATTTCTTACATACCTGGCAGTCTGACTGGAGGTGGTCAAACCCCAGACAATAAACACATATGGTGTGTGGGTCCAGCCTTGGCAAAGACTTCCCCACAAACATCACAGTGTTGAAACCAGTGGCCGGTTTTTCTTTGGATTTCTCAGACATAATGCCAGCTCAACCAAAACTTGCCCTTTTAACGGCAGTGCCAGGTAGACACCCTTATCGTTCCTAACCGTGTCACTGGTATTGGAAAAACGTAATAAATCCGCTTTTAGAACCGATAAGAACTGGGAACCGCACTTCAAAATAGTAACTTTTAGTTTTAAATGAGTTTTAACCCACTGATCGGTTCAAACCGAACCGATAACTTACAAGTTCCACAGACAAAACCTTCATTTACTTACGGTTACCACAGATAGAGCTTGAACAGAATGGTTTTATGGTTAAAATAAACTATTCTCGTTAAATCCAACCGAGAAAACACTTTTAAACCGAGAAATGAATCGAGCAGAAGGAGAAATCTCCAGAGCGACTGTTCACTGAGGCGGAGTAAAGAATCTGACAGTTCAAGTTTGAAATGACACAGATAGAGCTGCTCTCGTGCCAAAATTCTATTTTGGAATGGTTTTAACCATTTCACTCCGGGGCAGTTCTAGAGCTGGAACAAACTGCTAATGTCTATAATATAGCAAGACTTCATGTTGTTTGAAACTAGAGGTTCCACAGCCAATTGTTGCAGTAATGGAAACCATGCCTGATGAGGCTAGAATGGAGCCGCCAGAATTAGGGTGGCACCCTCCATCTGTAGCTTGATGTGCACTCTCTGAATCAGAGTAAAGGGTGGGAAGGCGTAAAGAAACTTCCCTTTCCAGGAGAGGGACGTGTCTTACCAGAAAACTCCAGGCCTGGGATCTAGCATGCAGAAATGTGTCAGTTTTGTGCTGAGTGGGGATGCAGAAAGGTCCAACTCTGGGCAACCCCTCCTGTTGAATAGGTCTTCTAAGACAGTGGTCAGCAGTTCCCACTCGTGCATCCTGGACTGCGACTGGCTGAGGCTGTACATCAAGGCGTTTTGTGCACCTGACACAGGGACAGCTGACAGTTCTAGACTGTGGACTAGAGCCCAGTACCAAACTCTCATCCCCTCCCAGCACAGGGGGTAAGAATGGTCCCCATTTGCTTGTTGATGT
This sequence comes from Neoceratodus forsteri, assembly GCA_016271365.2. Classification (NCBI taxonomy): domain Eukaryota; kingdom Metazoa; phylum Chordata; order Ceratodontiformes; family Ceratodontidae; genus Neoceratodus; species Neoceratodus forsteri. The sequence continues at coordinate 831,038,041 of CM057452.1, forward strand.
AATAGTCCACACTGAGGTTGTCAGACTTCAACAGTGGACCTGGAAAGAAATGGTTCTGGAAGGCCTGTAACGCATGCAGAACTGCCCACATTTCTAGAATGTTTATGTGGAGGCAGGTCTCCCACTAGGACCAGATCCCCTGGGTCTGGGTAAGGGCCTAGGTGCGCTCCCCAACCCAGACCCGAAGCATCCATGGTGAGGATTTGGTGAGGGGTGGGGACAAAAAAGGGACCCCATTTAAGAGACTGTCTGGGTCCATCCACCAACTGAAGCACCTTGCATATTGGGGAGGAAACAAGGACCAACTGATCCAGATCATCCGAATGTTGATCCCCCTGGACCCTGAGGTTCCACTGGGGGACCCTCATGTGCAACCTGGCCAAAGAGACTGTCACAATGGCTGCGGCCATTAAGCCTAGCAGCCTCAAGAACTCCCTGGCTGGGACATACCGGCAATGAGCCACAACCTGGGCCTGAGATATGAGGCAGTCCACCTTGTCTTGTGATAGGAAGGCCTTGCCCCGAGTAGAATCCAGAACCACCCCTATGTACTGAAACCAGTGGGATGGGGCCAGCAAAGACTTGGGCAGACTGACAGTGATACCCAAGGACTGGAACAACTGGAGGGTGCACTCTAGAGTCAGCAATCGAAGTTCCCTGGACTGTGCTTTTGGTAACCAGCTGCCCAAGAATGGGAACACACACAGGCATTCACATTGGAGGGCCACTGCTACAGCTGCTAAGCACCTGGTAAATACCCATGGCACAAAGGATAAGCCAAAGGGTAACACCCTAAACTGGTAATGCTCCCCTTGGAACAGGAGCCACAGGTACCACCTGTGAGGGGAGCAAATCATGATATGCACACAGGCATCCTGCACATCAAAGAAGCACAGCCAGTCATCCTGTTTGAGAGAGGTAGAAGGCCGTGTAGACTTACAATCTGGAACATTCTGCATTGGATGTACAGATTCAACTCCTTGAGGTTTAGAATGGGCTTAAAGTCCCCAGTTCTTTTTGGAATCAGGAAGAACTGGGAGTAGAACCCTCTTTTCCTTTGCCACCTGTGCACTGCTTCTATGGCCCTTTTGCACAGCAAGGTAAACACCTCCTTCTGGAACACCACTGTGTGTGTTCTGGAGGATAAGAGGTGGGAACCGGTGGAACATCTGGGGGCTGTTCTAGAAGTTATACAGCATGGCCTTGTTTTACTATCTGCAGGATCCAAGCATCTGTGGTAATGGTTCTCCACTGGGACCGATGGAGGAGAACCGATCTCCAACCACCACCCCTGGCTTGGAACAAGAGGACAGGGGTCTGGCAAGGAGTCAGGCCAAGATGGACACAGTGGCCAGGGTTGCTCCCACTCCCCTGGAGTGATTAGCAGAGGGACCAGTGGTGGGGGGGGGGGGCAAGACACAGATGGCCCTGCACTTGCCCTGGAGCCAGACTTGTGAGATGCCTTATGAAAGGAGAACCTCAGTTTGCTCCTAGGTTGGGTATGATAAAGGGAGTGTACAAACTTAATAGTCCTACAGGTCATTAATGATATCCTGCACATCAGGGCCAAAACGATTGTGACCCATAAAAGGGGCATTCGGCACCTTTTGCTGGACATCAGCAGTGAAGCCAGAGACTTTAAGCCAGGCGTGCTGTCTAAGGTAAATGCCAGTGGCAGCTGTCCTGGTTGTAGTATCAGCTATATTATAGGTGGCTCCGAGGAGATGCTTACTAACATCTTCTGAGGCCTGGAGAAGTTTGAGAAGCTCTTTTCTCCGGGAACCCTCAGGAACGGCCTGAGCAGCAGCCTTGCCCTTCTTCCAAAGGGTACCTGATCATGTGAGCCAAGTAGTTGGCAATTCTAAGGCCCAAAGTGACAGAGACAAAAGACTTCTTGCCCCAGAAGTCAATCCTCACAAATTCCTGGTTAGGGGTAGGAAGCCAAGGTGCTTGGGCGACACATACCTGTCATAAGCTACCTTAATTACCACCGAGTCAGTTTTTGGATGGGCTGCATAAAAAGGCAGTCCCAAGGGCACCTGGTAAAGCTAATGAGCCTTTCTGGGCATGGCAGGTACCAGGTTAGGCTTATGCCAGGCAGTACTGGCAACATCATGCAGTGCTGGAAGCAGAGGAGGAATAACCTTGGGTGGAGATTCTGGGATCTCCAAGAAATCCACTAGGTTCCTCCTTGCGACGTCCTCATCCTCAGTCTGGAACCCCACAGTGGAATAGAGCGGTTTCATAATATTAAAGAGGGGTCCCTGGGGTACCTTGGGAGTGTTTTGACAGAGTCCTCAGTCCTGGAGGAGACAGTAGACCTGTTAGAGGAGTCAAATTCAACATCATCCTCTTCATCAGGATGAGATCAAGGTGATATTCTTCCTCTGCATCGGCCTGTTCTTCAGCATGGACCAACATCCAGAATAACAACGGTTCTCTAGAGGGAGCACAGTGGAGAGGTCAAACTGGCGTTGACACCACAGCAGTGCCTGATGGCAAGGGTGACGAAGGCCAAGTCCGTGGAACAAACTGTTGGATGACAGCCGAGGTTATAGAGGTAAGAACTGCACTGAGGTCAACAGCAGGGTAGGAAAGCATCGTTGACACAGGAATTGATGGAGAGGGCAAAGGGCCCAGCTCCAACGAACCACCACTAGCAGTAGTAGAGGTGGAGGAGTTCAGCACCTACAGTCTTGACGGTGAGGCTGGGGCTGACAACCCAAAGGCTGATGGCCCCTCCGCAACCCTGGGAAGTCTGGGAGAACTCTCCATTGTGGGGGACCTGATAGGAGCAAAGGCCTGCAAGGAGAGAGGCATCGGAGCTGAAGCATTTGACAGTGCAATCCCAGGACAGGAAGAATCCAACAGGGACCAGGATCACCATAGGGTGGGAACTGTCATTATCCCAGAGAGAGTGTTTCCCTGAGGACTTGTCTGGGTCTTGGTGGCTTGAAAGCCTGAAGAGGACGCCGGCAACTGGGAGCCCTGGAAAACCGCTGCTTTCCAATGGCTGCCTGTTGCTCCATGAGGAACGTCTGCAAGGCTGTCTTTCGTCATTGCCGGGTGGTTACATTGAACTTCAGGCAAGCTCGCAGGCAAGAGTGTTGTGACCAGGCCTGAGACAGCAGACACAAAGTCTGTGGTCATCGGTTGAAGAAATCTTTCTGCTGCAGCAGCGACAGAAAAGAGGCAACGAAGGAGTAGTTCTCGACATACAAAAATAAAACGAATCACTTTAAAATAAAGTGATTCAAATACTAACAAAAGAAAAGTAGAATTTTGGCAGTTGACTGAGCGACGAAGATTTCGAGGAGTCCATGCATGAATGGTCAATGGCGGGAAAGAATTGAGAAGAGAGCAGGGCTGCCCATGCTTATACAGGGCTGTGATGTTGGGGCCTGATGTTGGCATGGGCGGCCCCTACTAGACTACTGCAGAAAAGTTTCCGTGTGATCCTAGCGCCTGATGGCTAAGTTCCATAGGTGTGACCTGATCATACAGATATTCCTTAAGAAGATGTGAAGGTATCGACAATGGGACCTGGGGACGGGGATGTGGAAGAATGTGTCCTGGAGATCTAGGGTGCAGAACCACATGCCCTGTTCCAGAGATGGGATAATGTGATTCAAAGGGACCATCTGGAATGTGCATTAGCGTACATACTGGTTGAGACTGTGAAGATCCATTGTGAGGCACCAGCCCCCTCTGTCCACTTTAGGACTAGGAAGTGCCTGGACATGAAACCCTGACTGGCATCCAGAACGCGGGCAATGGCTTCTTTTGCAAGGAGCTGAACAACGTCATCCCAAATGACAGACATCATGTCCCAAGATGCCCTGGACCCTTGAGGCACATGGAGGTGGTAGAGCAGGAGAGTCAAAAATTGAGGCACAGTCCTCTGCCCACTACCTCCAACACCTACTTGTCTGTTGTGACAGAGGACCAATGTGGAAAGCAGAGATGCAGCTTGCCTCCAACGGGAAGAGCAGTTGGGCACAAGACAAGTGGAGGGATGACATCCTCTGACCTGTCACTGGGAAGACTTGGAGGGGGCAACAGCGGCTGCTGCCAGAGGGGCATGACTACCCCTGCCCCCTTGGACTTCTCAGGGTGCCAGTTCTGGAACTGCCCCTGCTGGGGCTGTTGCTGAGAAGGAGGTGACTAAAAGGACTGGTACTGGAAAGCTGGTTTCTTGGGCTTCCTTTACAGGTCCTTCTAGGAAAAAGTCACCAAGTCCAGGATGGCACTGGATTTCTCAATCCACTTGAGGTGCCCCTTCCACCCAAGGGCCAAAGAGGTCAGTGCCCAAAAAGGGACATCTGCCAACCATTGTTAGGTGTCCGCCTTGAAGATGGACAAGTGTGGGGTGCAGCCAAGCCCTGTGACCCATGGAGACAGCCGCTGTTACTGCTTGGGTACATGAGTCGCCCATATCCAAAGCTGTCTGGAGCTGGTATTTAGCAAGCATTTGACCATGGTCTCAAAGAAGCTTCCATCCACCAAAGCAGAACTTTTTTCACCAGAGAGGAGACCAGGGTCTGCTGTTCCACGTTGCTGGTGCGTTGGTCCCACTGAACCCTCAAGCAGTCCAGTTAGAGGTATTGTGGCCACTGCTGCAGACATCAGGCCCAGGAGCCAGAGGAAGGTTCTGGCTGAGAGATGTCGGCTGTTGTATAGCAGGCGGGCTTGAGCTATAAGGTGATCCACCCTGTCCTTGGGTAGGAAAGTTTATACACTGAGCCACATCCAGGAGCGCCCCTATATACTGAGGGTGCTGACAGGGGGTCAGAATTGACATGGGCAGGTTGGCCATGGTCCCCAGTTCCTGGAATAGGCGGGTAGCATGTTCCAGAGTCTGCAACAGGCATTCCCTGGACTGGGCTTTGAGAAGTCAGTCATCTGGACAGGGAAAGACACACAGTCCCTCCGGCCTGAGTACAACTACCACCACTGCCAGGCATTTGATAAACACCCAAGGGTGCCAAGGACAAGCCAAAAGACAAGGTTTGGAACTGGAAGTGTTCCCCTGGAAATGGAATCTTAAGTACTGTCTTTGGAAGGCATGTACCTGAATATGCAGGTATGCATGTTTCATGTTGGGTGAGCATATCCAATCTCCCCACTGTAGAATGGGCAGCAGACCCTGAAGTGTCACCATCCAGAACTTCTTGTACTGAATAAAGAAGTTTAGCTCCCAGAGGTCTAGAATAGGCATGAGATCCTTTGTGCATTTTGGGACCAGGAAGAAATGAGTAAAAAACCCTGCCCCGCTGCATCTCTGGGATGGGGTCTATGGCCCTTATGTGCAACAAGGAGTGGATTTCTTCCCTGAATACCAGAAATGTGGACTGGAGAACAGGTGGACAAAACTGGAGGATTTTCTGGAGGCCACTCCAGGAGCTCTAGAGTATGGCCATCTTCTATAAGTTGCATCTCCTAAGCATCTCTGATGATTTCCCTCCACTTGTCCAGGTGAAGGGGAGAAGCGATTCCGGACCACCACCTCCCGCCCGGCTGGAGGGTGGGACCTGTTCAAGGAGTCATGCTGAAATGGCACCTGCGGCAGGGGCAGCTGGACCTCCTCTAGGGGTTTTTCCCATGGCAGAGGAGGGGGTAGGCAGGGTAGGGGCTACTTGACACTTACCGTGAGACTTGTTGGATGGCTTAGGTCTATGGGTAGACCAACTAAAAAGCACACTCTGGTTACTTTTAGGTTGCATGTGGTACATGGAGTGGGCAGACTGCAAGGTGTGGCCTGAGGCCTGCAGGTTGGACAGTATGTCTTGCATATCTGCTCCAAATAATTTATAGCCTCTGAAGAGGGCATTCAGGATGGACAATTGGACATCTTGGGCAAATCCCGACATTCTCAGTCAAGAATGTCTGCACGGACAAATGTCTGCTGTGGCAGCCCGGGCTGAGGTGTCCATGGCCTCATAGGCTGCCCGTAAAAGATCCCTGCTAATATCGGACCCCGCTTGGAGAGACTGAAGCAACTGCTGTATTAGGGTGTCCTCAGGGATGATCTGGGCAGCAGCATGGGCCAGTTCCTGGACCTGGTTTTGATACTGGACCATATGGGCAATGTTGTTCAAATCCCGGATGACGAAAGTGGCAGAGGCAAAAGTTCTATTGCCAAAGGGATCCAATCTCCCGGGACTCCTTATCTGAAGGCAAGGAGATGAGATGCTCAGGCCTCTTGATGTGGTTATGAACAGCATTAATGACCACTGAGTCCCCTTGAGGCTAGTCCACAATGAAAGACTCCTTTGCAATAGCCTGGTACAACTTGTCTGCCTTCCTAGGCATGGCAGGGACCAAGTTGGGCTAATGCCTGGCAGCCATGATGGCATCCTCAGAATGTTCTATCAAGGGACAGATGACTAGAAGAGGGGCATCCGGCAGGCATATGTGGCCAGCCATCACCGGATGGAGTCTTGCTCCTTTGTGTCAAACCACATGGCCAGCTGTAGCCATCTAATAACCAAGACAAAAGAGCGGTGATGTGGGGGAGACCACGGGATTTACTTCGGGGTCTACTCGCTGTTGAATAAAATGATGAAGGAGGAGTGGGAGGAAGCAACGCCTCCGCCATTGCCTCCTTGGTCTAAATCATATAAAAGAACAAGATCAGGGTGGTACTCATCCTCATCCCCCCAGGTCGTGGGGGGGGTTCTAGGGCCCAAGATCAAGAGGTGCATGCCGTGGCCCTGCAGTAGAGGGGGACGCAGGGGCAGGCACAGTACCTGCTGCGAGGACGGATCTTGGGGGATGGGTGAGTCAAGCTTGCATGAAGTCCCACGAGGCATGAAGCACAGATTGTAAGTCCAGCTGAGAAAAGACAAGGGCCAACACTGGTGAGAAAAGACAGGGGCCAGCACTGGAGGCAGCACCAGGGAGGGCGGCCAAATAAGCCAAAGCCTGAGGGAGGTCTCCCTGGCTTGGGTTGTTGTCAGAGAAGGAGACAACAATGGAGGCACGGTCCTGGGTGACACCGGAGAAGACAAGGGCCAGGGGCAGAGATAGTGGCTGAAGAAACGGCTGAGGCTGGCAGTGGGGGAGCAGACTGAACCCCGGCAGCTGCAGAGTCCAATCTGGTCAATGTCAAACCAACTGAGCCACCCGACTGTGTGCCTGCCAAGAACAAGGACTTGAACATCAGTGGGTGAGAAGCTGGTTTGGTGCAAGAAACCCTGAGAACCGATACCCACCACCGAAATATTGGTGGAGGTAACTACCAATGGTAACCCTGCAGGAGAAAGGGCGTAAGAGGCAGAGGAGGTTGCTCCCGATGAGGACAGCTCCACCACAGTTGACATTCAGAGCGGTGACAGCAAGCAAGATGGGGAGGACATGGTCTTTGTCCCGGTGTTTTTACTTCCCACCCAGTTTGTCCCCAGCCTTAGAGGACTGTGAGCCCGAGGATACAGAGGGGGAAGCGGAGGAACTATTGGCCTAAAGCGCCTTCATCTGGACGACCTTCTGCTGAAACATTTCCGGGGTTTGTTCATGGCACCACCTGGTAGCCTGGTTAAAGCTGCAGCAAATCATGAAAGCCTGCATGTCATGTTCCGAGCCTAGACAGTGGACGCAGGCCACGTGGTCGTCCTTCTCGGTGATGATCTTTCTGCAGGCACCCTTCTTGAAGAGGTTTCTGGAAATGGAGCTCAGCATAAAGGAAGCACAAAAATCTCTTTAAAACTAAAGTGATACAAACTAGGGAGAAAAAAGGACTGTAGAAGTTTGGATGACAAGGCAGTCGACTGAAGCTGGCGGATCTCCGTGAAGTCTGATGAGCGATGGTCAGCAGTGGGAAAAGGACTGAGGAGGGCAAAGGGGCCATCCGCTCAGAGGATAGGGCAACGTCTGCTTGTCACGTCGGAGTGGGCAGCCCCCTGGTAGACTGCTAGCTAGAAAAGTTTCCATGTGGCCCTAGTGCCTAGCGGCTGTAGTTCAATACGTATGGCCAGATGCAAGAGATACTCTTGAAACAAGATACAATGGCACTTTTTAAATAAGAGTGGGGGATTACCCGAATATCCTTGCTTATACCATTCTATAGTCACAAAAAAGGAAATAAAATTGCTCATCTGTGTGGAGCAAGTGCTTTATTGCCTGAAAACAGCTGCAAGCCACCTCTCTGCCATTATCTAATTCATTGCTTTGCGAAAGTGCTTTGATGTGCATTTTTTGAAAGACACTGTACAAACAAGGATTCATCCAAGTTTATTTACTCTATTTCAACATTAAATGCAGCATACATTCTTACCGTTGAGTACACCTGTGCGCCATTAGCTAGTCTGTAACTAGCAATTCGTTGTAACCACTGTACAATTCGAGAGCAAGCTTTGGCCTCCCTCTGAGCCATCCTCAGCACTTGCTCATCCGCTAACATAATGTTACTTGCTATGTCCACCATAACATCATCAAGCTATATGGAAAATACAGTTAGAGAAAAGAGAGGCCCTTAATACTTTCAGCATTTTGAAACTGTTTAAAATATTAGATTTATTCATTGATAAAAATAAAATCTGCAAGCCAAAATATATAAAAAGATAATTTTAAAAAGTGTGAAGTTCTAGTTCAATCTTGTTCTAATACAACCTTTGTGCGTAGTTTAGCGTCTCACTTCAATGAAATAAAGGTTTGTAATTCTGATACTTTCAATAAATTAAAATTAAATTAAAAAACCTTTAAAATGGAATTGCTGACTTTCCGAACCTTGACAAAAACCAAAAAAAAAAAAAAACACAATATGGAACATACATTCAGTACACTATCACCATATTTAGAATGCCAGGCTTTAAAACTGACAAAGGTTAGTTACTTACCAGTAACAGTAGATCTTCAAGAGAATCTCTTCCATAGACTCACAGTTCTTGAACTGTAAGCCATCGGCAACAGGACCACTCAAACCTTTGCCTAGCTGGGGTCACCATAGTGATGTACGCTGAACGCCACCCACATAGTATGCGGCCCAATACCGCCTCAGCTTTCCTGTCAGACAAACTCAGAGTTATACTATAGTGACTGCAAATGGGAGACCAGAAGCCTACCCTGGCTGACAGGAAAAGCAAAGATCCTGGAAAGAAAAGCCCATAGGGAGAGTCAAAAAAAGATCAAATGAAAACCTCCTTGCCATCTGCATAAGCTCAGGACTATCCATCACCTCCTCTTCCCTCTCCTTCCTTCCACCCCCCCTTCCCTTTCCCTTGCCCAAATGCCATAGGCTGTGCCACCTTGATACTAGGAGTCTGCTTCCCAAACTTGACACTCTAAGTCTGGGTCTCCCTGTATTCCCCCCTATCTTCTCTGTATTTGTGAAACCTGGCTCTCCTTCAGAGTCCCTGACACTCAACTCTCCCTCCCCGACTTCCACCTTCTTCATCAAGACAGAGACAAATGAGGTGGCGGCACAGCAATTTAAGCTCATCATAACTTATCCTTCTCTGTCACTTATTGTGAATATGTCCCCTCATTACACAAGCTTCTTCTTAAGCTAAAGTTCCCCTCTTCCCTCTCTATCCTTGTAGCTGGGTGTAACCCCTCACCCCTGCCTTTTTACTAAAACGACAGGTGGCATGCTGTTGGCGTTGGCGGCAATACCTGTTGGGGACCTGGGACCGGGGAGGATGAGGTTACCTGGCACAAGGGGACCTAGGTTTGGCTACTCTGCACAGGGGCACCCAAGTAAATCTGACTACAGGAAGCAATAACTGTAATGTCCAGAACCAGGATTGGGATTTTTCAGTGTGGCTTTTATTCATAACTAGCTGAACATAACAAAGCATAGATGGACCCCCAAGGGGCTACGTTGACTGATAATGCAGATTAGAGACTACAAGGCGGTCCACTTAAAGAATGAACCCATTTCTACTGTTTTCTGGCTCTGGATCCACCAGGCACACAGCCCGGACTTGCATGCGCTTTGGATACACAGCCCGACTCGCCCGGCTCCCCTGCCGGCCACTTGACTGACGGTCCATTTAAAGGATGAACCCAAATTTTACTTGTTGTGGCTCCTATCAAACAAGGAGAATTATTTTCCCAAGTTGTGGCTCCCCACACCACTTAAGAGTCTGCGACTCCTAGAGAGATTTTCCAATTTGCGACCCACGTCTGGGTACCTACCTCATCACTGGCCAGGCGCATGAGGCAAGTAGCAATCACAGTAGAAATCCGTAGAGGTGGACCTGGTTACTAAAGATGGGGGTTGTTCCCACCTCCAGCTCCCACAGCCCATACCCGGCCATTTCTCTGGATAAACAGAAACTAAAACTTTGAAAATGTAGATTAAACTGTGGATGACCTGTAGCACCCCCTCTACAACATTACTTGAATCCATAAAGACTTTAAATTTTGAACCTACTCCATTTGTTTGTCCTAGTACAATAGGCCTCCCAAATAGTAGTTCACACCCCAGCTTTCTTCACATTTTCCAAACTGAAGAAACATATTGTTTGCCCTCTCAAACTAGAGCAAAACACTCCCCCTTTCGTTGCAGGTGCCCCACTTCTTTCACTGTTATCAGACCAAAACAGAAACGGTAGAAAAAAGGCAGCTTTCTTCTTGTAGTAGAAATTGGGGGATTGCCCCTGGAATCTTCTAACACAGAAGGTAAACAAAAGACACTTCCTTCTTCTTCAAAACAAACAGGAAACTTCCTTCCTGCTTCAAAACAAACAGGAGACTGGCTTTGAAAACTCCCAATGTTCTATCTCACTCCCTGTGCTGCAGATTCCAATGTGGCTTATGCAGCTGCGAAAGTTCTATGGTGATGTCATCTCTCAGTCTCAGCTGTGACTGAGAACAGAGTGAGACAGTGTGAAACCCATTTACCTGGAGTTTCACAAGCTGCCTTCCTGGCCTACCACTAGGTCTTACTGGGATTCTAGTAACCCCGGGTAACAAGGGGGTTACATGTGCTTTACGCTTCTCCTAAATTCTCTCCCCTGTCTCTTGTTGAGACCATATTTTCCCGTGTTTCCCGTTCCTCCTCTGTTGAGCTAATTATACTTGGGGATTTCCATCTAAACTTGTCCTCTCCTGCCTTGAAGCCTTCCATTGAAAGGATCGAGTCCCTGAACCTCCACCAACTAATAAATGAGCCCATCAGGCCTAACCCACTCACACTTAATCACTCTTGCCTGGACTGGGCACTCTCCTCTGACCCCCACTGTATCTCTGTTGCTGGCACACTTCCCAACTCATTTAGTGACCACTATATGATGTAATGTGTACACAAATCATATGTGCTCCACTCCCCTCCTAACTACCACTGGATTAGGTCTCTCAGGTCACTAAACTCTGAAGCCTTCCTCTACGACCTCGCCTCTTCTGACTGATCCCTCATATACTCTTCCCCAGATATCTATTCCACTCTCGCCCTCTTCTGCTACTTTCTCAACAAAGCTGGGAATACCCAGGCCCCTCCCAAAAGGTGCAGAGTCAAACAATCCCATTACCCCTGGATCTTTGCCAGTCATATCCAACTTTGTAAATCCTGTGATCATGCCTGGGTGCATTACAATTCCTCCCTCTACCCGTTGATCTCCAACTTTACCGTTCCCTAAGAAATGCCTTTTCAAAGGTCATAAGAGCCGCGAAACTGCACTGCTTCAGGGTGAACCTACAGCAAAATCTCAACTCCCTCTCTAAATTCTGGCAGGCTCTTTACTGTCTCTCTTTAACCCTCCTCCCAAGTCTTCCCCTTCTACCCTGCTAGTAGATGCCACACCTGTCTCGGACCCCTCATCTGTTGCCTCAATCCTCAACTCATTCTTCACAAACTGTGCCCTCCCTTCTAGCTCGGTAAATGCCCCACCTGCCTCCCCTTCTGATGGCATTCATTTTTCTCACATCTGCTCAAGAGGTTCTTCATGCCCTCTTCTCTCTCAACTCTCACAAATCTAGCTCTGATGGCCTTGATCCTCATTCTCTGGATCTCCACTCCTGCTATAGCTCTTCCTCTCTTTCAGCTGTTAAATCTCTCATTCACTCTCGCTACTGTTCCTCAGGCCTGGAAAACTGCCAAGGTCATACCCCTCCACAAAGTGGAGATCCCTCCACTCCAGGCAATTACCGTCCCATATCCCTTCTTTCATACCTGGCTAAACTTTAGGAATCCCTCGTTTTCTCTAGGCTCTTTGATTTCCTTTCCTCTGTTGACTTTAGTCTGGTCTAACAAAAAAAAAAAAAAACACTCAACCGTGACTTTCCTCTGCATCACTGATACTATTTTCACGGGTATGGACCGTGGTCACATCACTGCTGCTATCTTTGCTGACCTTGATAAAGCCTTTGACTCTGTCTCTCACCCTCTCCTCCTTACCAAGCTTCACTCTGCTTATCTTTCTAACCTTGCTGTGGACTGGTTTAGATCCTACCTTGTGGGACAAACTCAGTGTGTCCAGGCAGGTGACGTCCTCCCCCCCCTTACAATTCAGGTGGGCTTCCCTCAAGGCTCTATCCTTGGCCTTGTCCTTTTCTCCATCTATCTGTGTCTCTTCCCAGACCCATCTATATGCAGACAACACCATCCTCTACGCCTCTGGTCTCTCAACTCCTGAGGTGGACTCCAAACTGCAGAGAGACTTCATACGAATGTTAACTGGTTCCAAGATAATCAGCTTAAGAGTAATACCAAGAAAACCGTATCCATGACTTTTGGTACCTCATAAAAGCTAGCCAAACTCTCCCCTCTCCCTTCCTTTTCTACCCTTGTTAGTACTGACTTAGAGGTAGTCCCTTCCTGTAAGTACCTTGGTGTCTGGACGGACAGTCGACTTGACTTGTCTTTGCACATAGGCTATATTCACTCCAAACTAAGACCAAAACTAGGAGCCATGTACAGGAACAAGGACGCCCTCCCCTCTGTTGTCTGCTGGGAGCTGCTAACCAAAATGATCATCCCAGTGTTTGATTATGCTGACGTTGCTCTTGAGTACGCCTCTGCCTCATCTCTCGCTAGGGTAGACACTAACGCTTTCTGCCATTTTGCCATAAACACTGCCCCTCCCCACACTCACCACTGTACTCTCTACTCCTCCCTCTTACTTCTCTCCCACTGTTTTGCCAGCTTCACGCTTCAGCCCTTATTTCCAAATTCTGGCTTGGATCCCCGTACCTTCTCTCTTCCCCATTATCAATGCATTTTGGGGCGGGCAGCCTTCTCTTACGGTCTCCCCTCCCTCTGGAATTCTCTTCCAAACTCCCTCTGTCTCCATTTCTGCACTGTCTAAAGCACACTCTTCCCAATCCCTTTCCACTTCTTGCTTCTGTCCCCTCCTCCTGATTTTTGCTGTCTTTCTGCATTCTCTTTCCACCCCTACCCATCACACATTGTACTTTACTCTCCCCCACCCCTCTGACACCTGTTGCCTAACTGAAACTTTCTCCCTCATAACCCATTGTTCTTTCTCCCTCCATTCACTGTTATTCCTCCCGTAATTTAATGGTTATGCTAACTTGTTGCAAACCTACTTCTTTCTTGTACCAATTTCGTCAATGTTTATGAGGTTGGACTTTAAAATATAATTTTTCCTTGCTCAGTTAATGTGTTGTGCAACTACCTCAAAATGTACCTGTCTCCACTGTTATTTACTTATTACTCACTACTTGTAAATGTCATACTTGTATTGTAAATTAACTGTTTACCTTATCTACTTAATTTTCCCCCAATTTCCTTCCCCCTGGGTTGCACCTGAAAAGGACTCCAGCTCAGTGTGCCTCCTATTGTTACCAAAATTCTAAATAAAAAAAAAAACAAAGTTGCAATAAATGAGGGTTACTAACCTGTAAACATAATTCCAGGAGTGGTATATGGTGCAAATACACACTTTGGCAGTCTTACTTTCTCTTTAAATTCAGCTGGAACTTCTTCAAGCTAAGCTCCTCCTACACACCTGGGTGGTATACTCCTCGGCTCCACCCTGTGACATCAGATCTTGCACACCGGAATCAGGGATCCATGCACCACTTGCCAGAGGAGGTCAGGTGGGTCATGTGGATGTCACCATACACCACTCCTAGAAAATACAGTTATGTAAAATCTTTCCGTAACAGTAGATCTTTGAGGAGTGTCTCCTGCAATGGGTAATACACTTAGATCATCGCCAGAGGTTGCTGTGGCGCGTGGCAGCTCTTCTGGCAGTCTTTTTCCAGGCGCCACCCACACATGACATCAGCTTCCTGTTTCCTATACAAGTGTGGGCAGTCCCTGGTATCCTCAGTTTCCCCCATCAGATTCAGCTCGCTAAACAAGGACAGAGGGGGAAGCCGAGGTACCATAGGTATCCCAACCCATAAGTCACTGGACCAGAATTTTGTTCTCTTAGAGAAGGAGGGGGATGGAGGCAGGATCATATCTGCTGCAAGAGACACTTGAATTGTGGACCAGGTAGCTGCGTTGCAGATATCCATGACAGAGGCTCCCCCTAATCAACCGTCATCAAGCTCCTCTGGTGTGTGACCTGCCTTCCACCGGAAATTGGCCTCCCTCAAAGAGGTGCAGAAGCTTCTCTTCAGCTTATAATCTGAGAGCTCCCCTGGACATGACACTCTTGAGCCAACATTTCTTAAGTTAGGTGCCCTTGCGCTCACTCATCCTATCTGTGACTTGTTCAATTGGTCATTCCTCTCTCGTACCATTCCTCGTACCATTCCTGATAAATGGAAAGTGGCAGTGGTCGTTCCGGTGCATAAAGGATGACCCAACAATGCAGTAGAGAACTACAGACGGATCGCCATCCTATGCCAGATAGCCAAAATTCAAGAGCGAATAGTACATAACCATCTTCAGAACTATCTGAAATATCAGAATCTACTTTCCCAGTGTCAACATGGCTTCTAGAGGAATCACAGCACCCTAACTGCCCTGATAAAAGTCACCTTAGATATTTTCCATGCAATGGATCGAGGCTTTGTTACTGGTGCCATATTTGTCGACCTCAAGAAAGCATTTGCCCTTGTCAATCATGGTCTTCTTCTCCATCAACTACATGTCCTTGGCCTCGACCCTAGTGCTCTGAACTGGGTTAAAAATATCTGTCCAATCACTCACAAAGGGTTAAATGGGTTGGATCAGTCTCTGACCTAAGGCACATCACCCAAGGTGTCCCCCAGGGATCCATTTTGGGTCCGCTATTATTCTCTCTTTTCATTAACAATCTGCCCAACTTCTGCGGAGGGACTTCCGTACACCTTTAAGCAGATGATGCAATCATCTAGCGTTCCTCCCCCGATACCGATCTAATTAATTGAGTACTTGCATCTGACTTGGCTTCACTCCAGGACCGGTTCAGCCACAATCACCTCATTTTTTACACACACACACAAAATAGCATGATAGTCACTAATCTCCCCTCCATCAAATCTCCTCTCCGCCCCTCATAGCATTAACTCAGGCAATGGTGATAAATATCTGGTTATCCTGTTGGACACTTCTCTCCTTTAGCCTGCATGTCTCCAAGTCCTTGTACCAGAAACTCGGTCTCTTTCATCGCATCCGTCCCTTCCTCTGCCTCCTGCCACAAGATAGCTACTGTGTCTCTTCTACCATTCCTTATGTATGGTGCTCAGTTACTACCTACTGTAAATTCCTCCCCCCCTGACCATTCTCACTCAGGCTTACCATAGGGTGGGAAGGTTTGCTCTGGGGAAAATGCCCGCTATCACCACTGTGATGCCCTCTCCTCTCTGGGCTGGCTACCCTATGAGGCAAAACTGAGGTATTCCTCCCCGAGTTTCATGTTCAAGCTTATTCATAAGTTCACATCCCCTTGCCTCCGTGAAACTATATGACTAAGACAAGCCCCCCCGTGCCCTACGATCTGCCTCACTCCCACTACTCGTTACTCTGAAACTACGTCTGTCCACTGCCCATAGGTCTTTCTCTTCTGCAGTGGTATCCAACTGGAATTCCCTCGCTACCGCTGTCCTCTCCAGCTCCTATCTCTCCATGTTTCAATCCAATCTGTATACCTCCCTCTCAGTCTCTGTACCCTGCTCCTGCTTCCGCTGATGACTCACCCTCCTCCCCCCCCTTATTCCCTGCCCCACTCCCCGGAGCCATGTGCCTCTCCACCATCCATGCTTTCTGTTCCTCAATCCCCCTCTTCCTTATTGTCTGTTCCCCCTCCCCTTCCTCCCTTTGCTTTAGTTGCTACTGTAAGATTATTGTATTTACCATTGATATTTTGCCTGTTTTTAAGTACTTATTTCTTGTGTGCCTCATTTTTGAAAATTCCTATATGTTGTAACTTTTATATTTTTCCATTGTATATGATGTACCTCAATGTCTGCCATTATACTTGCTTTATCTCATCTGCAATTGTATTTGCACTTCTGTATTCTTGCAGTTATCTCTTTACTGTTTTACCAAGACCCCAGGTAGACCTTGTAAAAGGGACTGTATTGTCTCACTGGACTTACCTGGTGGCCACCAAAACTCTAATAAATAAATAAAGATTTACTGTTACGGTAAGAGTTTACACAACTGTACTATCTTCCACGGAGTGGTCTCTTGCAGCAGGTAATACACTTGGGATGAATATCAAGCAGTGTACCCAAAAGGGTGAACATTATGACAGGAGGCCTTGTAGGACAGCTCGGCCAAAGGCTGTCCTAAGATGTGAAACAATGTCTAAGTTGTAGTGCTTCCTGAAAGTATGAATTTTGGACGGACCAGGTAGCTGCATTGCAGATATCTGTGACAGAGGCACCTTTAATAAAGCAGGCTGCAGTAGCGGCCATAGCTCTGGTAGAACGCACTTGGACAGGTTCTGGTAATGGCTTATTGTATTCTGAGTAGCAAAATGTTATACAGTGTGCCAGCCAGTTAGATAAAGTCCGTTTATTGACTGGGAGACCATCCCTGCCTGAGGCAAAGGTGGCAAAAAGTTGCAAAGTCATTCTAATCGATTTAATCCAATTAGTACAGTATCGTAATATACGATGGATGTCTAGAGTATGTAGAAGGCATTCATCTGAATTGGAATGTTCAGGATAATAAACTGGTAATTCCAAGGATTGATTTAAGGTGTGTTCTGACACTACTTTAGGTAGAAAGGAAAGGTTAGTATGAAGTGCCACCCTGTCTTTGTGAAAGATCAAGTAGGGTTCTCTACACATAAGGGTGTGGAAATACGCCAAGCTGAAGTAACAGCCACTAGGAATAGTGTTTACAAGACAGAAAACGGAGGTCAGAAGTGGACGCTGGTTCAAAGGATTCAAGAGTTAACTTCTCTATTAGAAAATTGAAATCCCACAGAGGAGTGGGTCTTCTGATAGGTGGTTTAATACGTAACATTCTTGTTAGAAACATTCTGGCTAGATGATGTTGATACAGTAAATTGCCATCCAGAGGTTTGTGGAAAGCCGAAATAGTGACCAAATAGACTTTTATGGAGGAATAGCTTAATAACGTCTCGACAATCAAGGCCAGGTAATCCAAAACATTTGTCAGTGAACAGGCGTTGGGACCCAATGATCGGGAAATAGCCCAGATGGAAAAGCGTTTCCATTGGGCATTACATGTTTCCCTAGTTGCTGGTTTACGCAAGCCAGTAAAATATTCACAACAGGAGAGGACACTTGTAAACGTGCTATAAAATCATCCTCTGGAGCCAATCGTGAAGGTGTAGTGCCTTCAGGTTGGGGTGTAGAAGGGTCCCTTCACTCTGAGTCAAGAGATCTGGTCTGATTGGCAACAGAACGGGATCCTCCACTGAGGACTGTTGCAGTAGGGGGAACCATACCTGTCGAGGCCACAGAGGGGCTATGAGGATCATTGTGGCAGGTTCGAGCTGCAATTTCAGTAGGGTTCATTGCAGGAGTGGGACCAGGGGGGAAGCATATAAGAAGAGTCCTGGCCATGGTTGGGACACAGCATCTATAGACCATCCCTTTTTGCTCGGGATAATGGAAAAGTATCTTGAGATACGGTGATTGACTGGGGATGCAAACAGATCAAGTTGCTGGGTCCCCCACCAATGAAAGATTTTCTGAAGTACTTCATGATGAAGTGTCCATTCGTGTGTGGACAACTCAGACGGTCGGCCAGGATGTTGCATTATCCTGGTAGATGGGTGGCTGTCAGTATTAGGTGTTTCTGAATGGACTCCTGCCAGACTTCAAGCATTTCTTTGCACAGAGTACGGGACTTTGTACCTCATTTGTTGAGGTAGAATACTACTGCGGTGTTGTCTGATTGAATCAGCAATGGTCCCGGAGACAGGCGAGGATGAAGAGCCAGGAGAGCTAAGAAAAACGCCTGCAGCTCCAGGAGACTGATGTGGAGATGAGGGACAGATGTGGTCCACTTGCCTTGTGTCCTGTAAGGACCCAGGTGTGCGACCACCCTTCTAAGGATGCATCCGTGGTCAGTGTCTGCATGGAAGAGGGGATTGGAAGGGCATGCCTTGATACAGGTTGGCTTAGAGTGTCTACCAGACTAGGGCAGATTGCAATGTATGAGTGCTGATTTTGTCTTCCGAAATGTCTTGTTTTTTGAGACCACTTTTTCTCGAGGACCCATTGGACTGGTCTCATACGAAAATGGGCAAAAGCTACTGTAGGGATAGTAGGCAGCCATGTGACCTAAGACACAGCATTTGTGTGGCTGTGACTACTTTCTGGGTTTGTATCTGCGATGCTAGAGATAAGAGTTTGTCTTGCCTGGCAGCTGGAAGGAAGGCCATGGCAGAAACCGTGTCTAGGACCACTCCTATATATTGGAGTGACTGTGTGGGGTTTGGATTGGACTTCAGCCAATTGACCGTAATCCCTAGAGCTAGGAACAGAGTTAAGGTTGCATCTAAGGAGGAAAACAGAGCAGTTTTGAACTCTGCTTTGATAAGCCAGTCATCCAGGTATGGGAAGACAAAGTGCCGTCCCTTCATAAAGGCTGCTGCTACTACCACTAGGCATTTGGTGAACACTCTTGGGGCTAATGAGAGGCCGAACGGGAGTGCCCGAAATTGGTAGTTGTCTCCCAACAGATGAAAGTGAAGGAACCTGTGGTGGGCAGGATGGATGGGGATATGTAGGTAGGCATCCTTCACATCTAAGGCACAAAGCCAATCCCCTTGTTTCAGTATTGGCATGATGGAATTTAAGGTGACCAAGTGGAACCATTTGTACTGGATGTGTAGGTTCAATTTTCTGAGGTCCAGTATTGGTCTGAGATCTCCAGTTCATCTGGGTACCAGGAAGAAATAGGAGTAAAATCCTTTCTGGTGTTCTGTAAGGGTTACTAGGTAAATGGCCTTCTTGGTTAGAAGAGCCTGTAATTCCTCCTGGAGAACAGGAATATGGCCGGGTGGGTCGTGGACTGAGCGGGGCTGGTAAGGGGGAGGCCTAGACAGGAATTCTAGAGTGTGACTTTTCTGAATGATCTGGAGTACCCACTCATCAGATGTGATAATTTTCCAGGCCTCCAAATGGAGGGCAAAACGACCACCCACTGCTTCCGGGGACTTTTCGAGGAAGCATGGACAGCGCCCCAATAGGTCACTGGTAGGTGGGCTGACCGGCCCCCCTGGAGGATGTGAGCAGGAGCCCTTGGTGGCAGAGGCATTGACTCTGGTAGATTGGGAATGACCTCTGAAACCGCCTCTGTATTGCCCACCTCTTTTGGTGTAGAAAGAGAATTGGGAATGGTAAGATGGCTGGGAAGTATGGTACATGCCATGGACTGTACACAGAGTTCTACCTGAAGCTTGGAGATCATCTATCAATGTTTGGGTACCCGGCTTGAATAGTTTGGACCCATTAAAGGGGGCATTAATTACTCTCTATTGTACATCAGGTGTGAACCCTGAGGCAAAGCCAAGCATGGCAACGCAAGGTAACGCCAGTTGCTGACATACGGGCTGAGGTAGCAACAGCATCATAACCCGACCGGAGTAGGTGTCGGGAAATGGAGCTGCCAGTGGTTATTGTAGCCAGTAACTGTTCCCTTTCCTGTGAAGGCGGGAGTTTATTGACTAATTCAATGGCAGATGACCAGAGTATACACTGGTATTTGATCATGTGTCCCATATAATTTAGGATTCTGAGATTAATGGTACTGGATTGAAATACCTTTTTTCCCCAGATAATCTATCCTGCGGGATTCTTTATCAGGAGGTAAGAACTCACGGGGTCGTTTAGTACGATCATGAGTGGCAGCAATCACCACTGAATCTGATCTACCTCTGGAGTAGTGGATAGAAAAGGGTGATCCTTAGGAGCCTCGTATATGCAATCCGCCTTGCAGGGAACAGCCGTGACAGAGGAAGGTTGGTGCAAGGCTGCAAGCATAGCGTTTTGGTAGGTCTGGATTAGTGGGGGTACCACTAAGACCGGCTCCTCGGGTAACTAAGTAGTCTGCCATATCCTTACATTGTTGGTCATGTTCAGTAGTAGAGAATCCCAAGACCTTAAAGGGTCATCTGGAGGAAAGTCAGCTGTATATCTGGGCGAATCCTCTTCTAATGAGGAGAGGTCTGATAAAGCAGAGTGGGGTTGGAAATCCAACTCCTGGAATTCCTTGTCCTCTAGATCTCCGGTAAAATCTGCTGGGAAATCAGGCTCTTCTGATAAGTAGTCCTCCATATACGGGGGAGGTGATCAGGGTGGAAGCAGATCCCTGTCACTGTGAAACCTTTTAGGTGGAGGTGTGGGTGAACAGGATGGATGGCTCGGCTCTCCTGGATCAGAGGGCTGAGCATGCCGCATGGCATGCAAGATGTGCTGTACTACTGTAGTAATGTCCAGTTCTTTCTGAGTAGGAGGAGGGGTAGGGAGGGGGTGTTTCTGGGAAACCAAATGGAGGATGGAGGGGATTGGAGATGTAGCCTAAGCAGGTCTTGCCTCCTGGTGGTAGAGATCAGGGCCCCGATCCCTGTCTGCCTGGCCCCTATGGGCACCCACCTGCGAGGATGGAGGGGCAGTAAGCATAGCAAATATGGTAGGTTTTACCTGTGGAATGTGGCCCCTTGTCAACGGAGCCACTGAGGAAAGAGTGCTATGCTGAAAAAGTGAGGGTCCCATCGATGGGAGAGGAGCCCCCATCGATGGAGCGTCAATAGAACCCATAAAGGGCTCATTATAAACTGCCGTCAATGCGCTAGATAGCGGCGTCGATGAGTGAGTATAACCCCACTCATCGACAAAGAGGCTGGCTGAGAAAGCGCCGTTGATGGTGACCGTCGATGAGTGCTTAGGCACAGAGTGTGAGGAGGGCTTCTTCTTCTCGTGCCATCGGTGAGAATCGGGAAGGGGGGACTCTTAGGATGAGGCCCAATTTTCCATGAGACACAATTTCTGCTCCATTAAATGTTTAATTTCAAGCAACCACAGACGATGGGTTACTTGGTTGAAATCCTGACAATGAATGCAGGAACTGGTGTCGTGTAGTTCCCAGACACCTTACACAAGTAGTATGATTGTCGAAGTGGTATATTTTCTTACCGCAATGGAAGGAACGAAATAGTGCTTTCTTGCTTGAAGATTCTTTGGACATTCATTTGGTTGCTCAAATTCTCGTCGATGACTGCTGTCTGAAGTTGCTCTAGTTGTTGCATGCGAGCTGAAGACTGTGGGGAAAATGATCTGAGGATACCAGGTACTGCCCACACTTGAATAGGAAACAAGAAGCAGATGTCATGTGTGGGCGGCCCTTGGAATAAAACTGCAAGAAGAGCTGCCATGTGCCACAGCGATCTCTGGCAATGACCCAAGTGTATTACGTGCTGCAAGAGACCAATCCGTGGAAGATCTATGGTTACTAGGGACATGGATATGGGTCACTTATCCACACTTAGGCAAACTCCAGGCAGCTCTCCAGGAAGGGGGGGGCGCACACCCCTACTTGGCAAAGAAGGACTGGAGAACTGAGGTCACAAAACCAGCATCCAGGTGTGACTCAAGGGTGATGTGGTAGTGGGAAATTAACATGTGTGCTGACTTCCAGGTAGCAGCCTTGCAGATCTCCTGGATGGGGATGTCTTAAAGCAGCAACCAAGGCAGCGGTATGTCTAGTGGAATGAGCCCTAAGCCCTATGAGAGGATCCCCACCAGCCAACCTATAGCAGAGGTCGATGCAGAAGGCAATCCACCAGACAATCGTTCACTTAGCTGCCGGTCTGCCAGGTGCAGCTTCAGCGTATGTCACAAATAGCTGGTGAACCTCTCCCTGAACTCCAGCCATGTGCTCCTGGTAGTAAGTGAGCACTCAGAGGCAGTATAGCGCAGTGGGTTAAGGCTCTGAGCTCCAGATCTGGAGACCTGGGTTTGAATCCCACAGCCACCTAGGTGCATACTGTGTGATCCTGAGCAGGTCACTTAACTTCGTTGTGCTCCCAAGTGGCATCCGGAAACAAGCTTCGGCTTAGTATGCTACTCTTGGTTCAACAGTGCTACCTTCCCTTTTGTGACCTCAGGTCCAAAGTATGGAGCCTGTCCTCGGCCTCTGAAGTAGGACTGATGAAGTACACCGGGAGGTTAATCATCTGGTTAAGGTGAAACTCCAACACAACCTTCAGGAGGAACATCGGGTGGGGGGAGGACAAACCTGTCCCCATAGAACACCAGACACATGGACTCCACCGAGAGCACCTGGAGATCACTGATCCTTCTGGCGGAGGTGACAGCCACCAAGAAGGCAGTCTTCCATGACAGGTGTGACATCTCACACCTGTGCGTCAATTCAAATGGCTTGCCCATGAGAACTGTCAGCACCAGCAGTAAGTCCCAAGGTGGTGGTGGTGGTGGTGGTTCATGCACCGGTGAGGACAGGTGGTCCAGGCCTTTAAAAATATGCCTGACCACCTGATGCAGCGCCACCATCAGCAAATAAGCCCATGTCTGGTAAGCAGAGATGGCTGCCAGGTGCATCTTGAGGGTTGTCAACCTCAGTCCCAATTGGGAGAGGGACCACAGGTAGTTGAGAATGCTATATAAGGCATAGGCCAAGGAGTCTAGCTCCCTGCCCATGCACCAGAAGGAAAACTGCTTAAACTTGAAGGTGTAGCACTAACAGGTTCACTCTTTCCGGGAAGCCTCCACATCGTGGAGAATGTCTTTGAAGAGACCCAAAGCCTGTAACTCTAGCCACTCAGGAACCAGGCTGTCATGTACAGGGACTGAAAGTCCAGATGCAGGACCTTCCCCCTGTGACAAGAAAGCAGATCTGGGCCTACAGGCAACTGCCACAGAGGCCTGCTGCTGAGGCTAAGGAGATCTGAGTACCAAAACTGCCGAGGCCAGTTCGGGGGCTACCAGGATCATCCACACCTTGACAAACACCTTGTGCATCAGGGGAAAGGGAGAGAAGGCATAGGGGTCCAGAGCTTCATGAAGGCATCCCCCCCAATCAGTGTCCCGCACTGTTGGGGGGGGGGGAATAGAACAGCCTCAGCTTCACAATCTCCCAGGAGGTGAACAGGTTGGCCAGAGGATCGCCCCACCAGGAGAACAGGTGGTTCACCACCTCCTGATGCAGAAGCACTTGTGACACACCTCGCTCACCCTGCTGAGGATGTCCAGAAGCTGGTTGAAGGCTCCTGCCACATTGTATTGCAAGGCAATCTGAATTCAAGCTGCACATGAGGGTTCACGTATGGACAGCCTCCTGACACAGATGGAGAGAGGGTGTGCTACCCTGCTTGTTCTGGCAATACGTGGTCATGGTACTATCCAATTGGACTTGCATGAACTGGCCCTGGGCCAATGCAGCAAATTCCATCAGAGAAAAGCACACTGTACAGAGCTCCAGCAGGCTGATGTGGTAATGGGGCTCCATAACCTGTGGGTCCTGTGGTCCCCCAAGGTGTGCTCCCCATCCCACCAGAGATGCATCAGTTCTTAGGGTGACTGCAGAGTCTGGTCGGACAAATGGGAATCCTTCCTCCAGGTGTTCCAGGATAAGCCACCACTGGATGGTATCCCACATCGGCTGGGTCACCCTGACTGGCTGGTCCAGGCAGACCTAGGCACTGAGATGACTGGTGACCCAGCTGTCACAGCAGGTGGTGCATCCAGCAGCAGGCCCAAAAGACCACACTGGTGCAGGATGTCATGCATCCTCATAGCTGCAGGAAGTCCTGAGCAGGGCGCAAGCACCAACCCAAAATGATCCGCCAAAAGAGGTACGATTTAATGCTCGGTCAGCAAGGAGTTGACCCAGGGGAGTCTAGCTGTGCCCGAGGAAGTGCATCACCTGTGAGGGGCTGAGTTCGGACTTAGCCAGGTGGACCAGAAGGCCCAAGTCTCTGCAGATCTGGAGGGCCAGGACCCTGGACCGCTCCACAGCCTCACTGGATGGCCTGGCTATCAGCCAGTCATCCAAGTAAGGGTAGACCCAGACTCCTTGGCACCTCAGGAACACAGCCACCACCGCAATGCATTTAAAGACCCTGGGAGCTGAGGAGCAACTGAAAGGCATGACTTGGAACTCAAAGAACCCCCTCTGCATACAACCAGAGGAACAGATGGATTGGAATGTGGAAGAAGGTGTCCTGGAGGTCCAGGGAGTAGAAGCACATGCCCTACTCCAGGGATGGAATGATTTGGTTCAGAGTGACTATCCGTAACTTTTGCTTCCTCAAAAACTGATTTAGATAGTGAAGATCCAAGCATGAGGCACCAGCCCCATCTGTTTCAGAACCAGGAAGTACCTGGACACGAAACCCTGGCCTGCCATTGAGTCTGGGGCATGGGTTATAGCACCTTTCTTTGGAGCTGAGCAATGTCCCTGAGGGCGGACAACATGTTCGGGGACACCATGGACTCACTTGGTGCGTGGGGTCAATATAGCAGGAGAACCTTGAACTCGAGAGGCAACCCTCCCTCAGCCCACCTCTTCTACCACCCACTTGTCCGAGGTGGTGACAGACCAGTCGTTCCTGAAAAGGTGAGGCTGATCCCCCACAAAGACAAGGACAGGACAGGCAGGAGGTAAACATCCCCAGACTTATCAATGGGTAGTTTTGGAGAGGGCACTGACTGGGGGGCACATCACCCCTACCCCACTTTTCTTGGGGCTCAGACCAGCGAACTTGGTCTTGGGTCAGCACATCTGAGACTGCACCTGCTGGGGCTGCTGCTGCCTGAGCTGCTGAGATGGAAAGAGCCAAAACCGAAGGTTCTTCTTTTTCAGCTTCTGCCTTTTCTGGTCCTTCTGTGAGGATGTCAGAATCAAGGACGACATTGGACTTCACAGTTCTGGTGAGATGCCCATCCACTCCAGGGCCATAAAGGTCGTTGCCCAAGAATGGGATATCTGTCAATTTGTGCTGGATGCCCACTGTGAAGGTGGAACTCCACAGCCAGGCCCTGCGATGCATCCCGATGGCCACTGCCATGGAAGGGGCGCAAGAGTCACCAATGTCCAAGGCCATCAGGAGCTGGTATTTAGCCAGCGCTAGACCCTTGTCTCTGACCATATTAATCACTGTCTGCAGATCAGCAGAAAGGTAAGGGAGGACATGGTCGAGGACTCCCATTAGGGAGTGATCAAAGCTGCCCATAATCAAGGCATGACTCACCTGCCAAAGACCTAGGGAGGATGCAGGATACACTTTCTCTGCTGTGTGTGGTCCATCTTTTTGGACTCCTTATCAGGGGGGCTCAACCTGAGCATATCCCCAAGAGACACCGGGCCATGGTCGGTGATCAACTCTTTGGCAGATTCACAATCCAAGCCAGGGGTCTTCGTGGACTCCATGAAGGACCCATTGGAGTCCAAATACCCTTCGAAGACAGCCCTAGCCCACTTCTCACGTTGCACCACTTAGGACTCATCCAAGTGGGCAATCTCCACAGACAACTAGCCTGGCAGGCCAGTAGCCGGACGGAAGTCTTTGGTAAGGGCTCCCTGCAACGGCTGCCATGGCGGTGGTTCCATGCAAACCAGGGGGAGAAGCAGGTGTCGGCAACACTTGTCTCAGCAGGATCAGAATGGGCTGGACTGGAGGTGACCGGAGCCAGGTCCGACGACGGGCTGGGTGCTTCGGTGCCGGTACTGACGTTGGTCTGGTCCAGCGTCGGTGGACGAACTGGGGGTGATGACGGGGTATCGTGACCAGCGTTGGGTCCAGAAAAGACTCAGTGAGCTGGCGTCAGGTCCTTTGGTGACGGTGTGTTGTCTGCCCTGACATCTGATCAGGGTGAGGACGCCAGGGATGATGGAGCTTTAGCCAGAGGAAGAGGTGCCATCCACAGACTGACCTTGGTGAGAGTCTGACGCGAACTTGGAGGGCTTCTCAGAGTGGTGCCTGTTTGACGGCGGAATAGGGCGTTTGTCCACTGATTTAGAAGCTTGTTTAGGTGGAAGGGAGGACCACCTCCCTGTCAACTGGCCTGAGGGCTTAGCCTTCTAATGGGAATCAGCACCACATACAGAGGATGACCGGGGGGTGGGGGGAGGTGGCAGAATGGACCTTACCTGGGTCTGACAATCGGCCAAAAGTCAGAGATGGAGGCCGGATCTTGATCGGTTGGAGCATCGTGCCAGAAGACCTCGGCGTCTTCTCTTCCATGCCCAAACTGCCAGAGGTTGCCTGGGATTTTACTACTGTCAGCCGGGAGTCATGGCCCAATGACTCGGAGTTGGAGGCAGTAAGGGATCCGGAGGATCGCGACCTGGAATGGGACCTCTCCCTTTCTCTTTCCTTCTCCCTGCGCTTCTCCTTGGACTTTAAGGAGTGATGTTTCTCGGAGCTTTTGTGAGGACGGTGGGATGATTCTCTTTCAGAGGAAGAACCCCTCTGCATGGCTGCTAGCTGCTGCTGTGCAAGACAGGCCTGGAGGGACTTCTGGCAATGGATGCAAATCCGCCTATTGAAGGCCTGGCAGTGGCAGCAGGACTGTGGGTTGTGGTCCAGGCCTAGACAGAACAAACAGGCCGCATGGCCATCCTTGGGAATCCGTTTCCCACAAGCACACTTGTTCATGTGTCTCGACAAGGAAGAAGACATGCAGGAACTATGGAAGACTAAAGAAACAAATGATTGACAATTTTTCGAAAAAGCAAAAACACAGCAGTCGAACTGGCGTGAATTGGGCCGTGGAGCCGATGAGTGTGCGTTGATGGCGGGAAAAGAACTGGGGCACGCTGGGGACCGCCGCCTCTTATACCATGTGGGACATTGGGGCGGGCCCCGCTTGGTACTGCTGGAAAGAAGTTTGCCATGGTGTCCTGTCACCGGCTGGCTACAGTCCTATATGTGTTACCTGCTGCAAGAGCTTCTTCTCGAATAAGATATAATGCTTTCTGTAACCCCCCTGCAAATGGGGGTTCCCAAAAGACTTCCAGGAGCTTGCTTGAATGCTCCAAGCCTGAATGGTGTTTGGCATTTAAGCCATTTATCAGTGAGTGTTTTTAGAGCCTCTGGTACTGTCTCTTTAAGAGCTGTCTGCTTGCAGACATAATTAGTTTATATGGGGGGACTGTGTGTTTCTCTGTTTGAGTACCACTCGAACTGCTGCCAATTCACTCCATTTTGCAGTCACTAGGAGTGCAAAGGGAACCTATCTGAAAGATGTAACTGTTTGCCAGAAATTATTTAGAGTGATAATGAAATTACAGTTTGTCTAACCTGCTTTCTTTTGCAGTCAGAACAGTGTCTGTCTAGTTCCCCATTCTGGTTTTGAACTGCTGAACTGGACCAATCAGTGTGGGGTAAGCTAGCTCTAAAATGGTGCCTTGGATCGAATCAGAACTTGGACTCATAATCTGAGCCAGCCACAAGAGGATTGTATGGGCAGTGACTTGGGAGATGTAGTTTAGACTTCAGTGCCTTTTGGACCAACAGCAGCAGTCTATTGTGAGTGACAGCCAATCCAGTCAAGAACTGGGAGGAACTCAAAGGAAGTGCCGGTTTTTGTCGGTTGGAGTTTCAGTTGAGCTTTGGCGTGAAGAAGGAAGGAGCCCTGTGCTTTTCAGTGTGCAGTTTTAGTCAAAAACGTGTGTAAGGCCCAGAGTTCCGGTCTGCAGCTTGTGTAACAGCTTGTTAGGACTGAATCCATTCCTGAAAAGAATCAAAGGATCTCTGAAGAGTAGAAACCAGGCTCACCCTGTAGAAGACTGGAGAAATTGTTGAATTGCACTCTGTCTGTCAGGAACTGAATCTGCTGTGTGTTCTCCCGGGTATTGTGCAGTAATTGCGATCGGGATACAGATGCAGCCTGCCTGGTATAGTGCTTTCTTTTATATGGATGTGTGAAGAGGTTTGTGTACCTCAAGTGAGCCCTGCTGACATTGAAGGACCTTATCTTATTTGGAGGTCGTGAGTACTAATTCAGGGTCACTCCCTGTTGAATTGCCACATTAAATCCAAATGGAATTACTGTACTGCTGACTGTTTAATTTTCCTTTTCTCTGTGTGAAAGGGCCCCTACCAGCTGCCACGGTTTGGACTAGCCAGGGCTTGGGTACCCAGGGACAGTAACTGATAGGGATAGGCCTGTGCACAGAGCCATAGGTAGATGATTAGAGTGATAAGCTAATTAACCTGATTTCCCCTGTCCTTGTTATATTCCCCTAAATAAATCAGAGCTGCTTGTTTCAGTAAAGTTATACTGCCTGAGGTATTTGTCTATGTTAAAGTACTGTACTGTGATTGTTGCACTGTATCTCATTTCACAGGAGGTCCCAGTGCGGAACCAGACCTGGGGTAAGTGTATACTGTGAAGGTAATTCTGATATATTGTGTGGGCCACTAGTGGGAAGAAAGGGGGTTGCAGTGTCCCAGAGGGCTGTGACCAAGTTAGTTTAACTATTGCAAACCCTGACCTCTGGGTGGAGGCACCCGCCATTGGATCCAGGCCCCTCAACCTGTTGGTGGCAAATCAGGCAGGGTAGTAGCCCTGGGATAGCGCCATCTAGGGTTACATCTTGGAGGCTCACCGCTGGGATTGTGTGTCCTCTAGTGGCCATATTTATGAACCACTGTTAAGAAAAAATGGGTACCCCAACAGAAGTGGCTGTGCACTGCTGGTGGAGGGTGTACTGGGAGGAGATCAATTTCAAAATGCTATGCTTATTCTGGACATCCCCTGGGTATCAATACGGACACTGTGCAGGGAGTACTTTCCAAGGTGGAAGGTTTACAAAACCCTGTGGTGGTGGGTCGGCATGCTAATCTGCTCACCCACACTTTCCTGGCCCTAGTAGAGTTTAAGGATCCCTAGATGGCTCCAAAGTGCCACAGACCATTACCCCAGAGGAGCCCTCACTGCTTGGAGAGTGATAACTAAGGACAGTAAAGACCGGGGGAATCAGCCCCACCACTATCTGAAACTTTTGAGGAGAAATTTGCTGAATGGTTGCTGGGAGAGGAAAACTGTGGAGGACTTGAAGAAACTATTCTTGCCACCTGGGGTGTTCCTCCCCAACACCTCTCCTGCTCCAGTGCCCGTAATGGTGGCTGAACCAATGCAGACTCCTATTTCTGCACCTGCCATTAGTCACGACTCTTACCGAGGTTGAGGATCTTCTCTGGCACCTCCCACCCCCAAGGGAGGATGACTGGGAGACCTGGATAGACTATGTTGCCCCCAAGTGCTAGAATGGCAATGCTCGGAAGGCAAAGCGAAGAGGGTTAGTGAGAGCCTCCGAGGTCCTGCCCTGGCTACCATCCGTGCTAACGGGCCAGTAACCCTGAAGCGACTGCACAGGCCTATCTTGAGGCCTTGGAGAATGTGTGTGGGAGCCCAGATTCTGATGAGGACCTATGGTGGAGAGTAAGAAATGCACAACAGTACCAAGAGGAGTTGTTGTCTGTGTATGTCTCTCGGCTGGAAAAATTGTTGCAAGAATGCCTCAGAAAGGGTAGTTTGCCAGCGATTGAACTGGACGAACCAGACTGGACAGAATCCTAAGTCTGCCCCTTCTCAGAACTGCTGTTGCTTCAGTTACGCCTGGCAAATCGACTGGAATCCCCACCTCCTATGATGAGTTAATGAGAGAAATTGAGGAGTTGAGAAAAGCGACCTCAGGAGGTACCTGCACCAACAGCTGTGGCTACGACCAGTGACTGAGGGTGACCCATCAAGTGAAGTTCAGGGGCAGAGGTTGACAGTCAATGAGTGCTCTGACAAGGAAAAGATATGCCACAATGGGGCGAACTGTTGAGAGATCCGAATTCAAAAACAGTCCCTTTATGAAGGCCACGCCTGCAAGTACGGCCCTGACCTATATCCGACTGCATCTGCTATGGGGTGGGGTACCCACCCATGTATCTCCTGCTGATAACAGCTCCAAACTCAATTCCTTGACCATGGAAGTGGAGAAACTGACGAGATGTCTCCAAATGCTTATCACGCCACAGACAGAGATGGCACCAGGTTTCCAGTTAGTAATACCCCGCCCTGGCTCCCAGTGTGGCGCCTCGGCCAGCTCAAACTCCAGAAAGTATGTTTTGCTATAATTGTGGGAAAGATGGGCACATGAAAAGGGAATGCCAGTCCCAAAAGACACTGACAAAGTTGCATATAGGCTACAAGGAGGCTTGGAGAAGAAATCAGTGGTTAAGAGGTGCAGACATGATCCCAGTGAGGGCACCAAAATGCTAATTCACATCCTTTGTGGCAAGGTCAGTTGCCCAGGCCCCCACTACCGCCCTCCAGACTGGTCCAGAATAGTGGGTCCCTCCATGGAGACCACTGTAAAGGTGAATGGAGTGTCTACAAGAGCTGTATTAGACAGTGGCTCCCAAGTGACAATTATGTTCCAGGATTGGTATCAGAAGCATTTGTCAGACGTACCCTTACAACCATTAGAAGGACTGCATGTATGGGGGTTAAGTGAGAAGGCCTACCCCTATTCCGGGTATATCCGAATTTGGCTGTCTTTCCCCACCTCCGTGGCTGGAGTGGCCGAACAAGTAGAGACCCTAGCCTTAGTGTGTCCCCCCACTGGACTGTGTGATGGTGTCCCTTTGTTGATTGGAACAAATGCTCATATGTTCGGAAGGCTGGCACAGTTGTGTTATGAAAAACAGGGGTCAAAGACTAGTAGAGCTTTAAGAGTTCCGGCTTTAATTAAGAAGGCCTATGAGGCACAGAGAGATGCTGAAAAACAGAACCAGAGGAACCGGTCGGAATTGTATGGAAGAAGGATCCTGAGTCTCTGATCCTGGCGCCAAATGCCCAGTGTACCTTACAGGAGAGGTCCGTATCAGAAAGGATGTTAAGAATAAAATATTAATGTTGGATGCACCAGGCGATGGAAAATTGCCAGAGGGACTGCTGGTTAAGCCTAGTATTTTGCCGCTAGAGCCCATGCTTATGCCAGAAGGGTAATGGTCCAAGTTCATAATGTGTCTGAAAGAGACATTCGAGTAAACAGAGGTTGCATCCTGGCTAATGTGCATTGTGCAGACACTGCAGTGCTACCCAGCAGCAAGAGTTCAAGGAAGAATGACAGAGTAACGCCTGACTTGTTTGATTTCGGACTCCCGCTGCCAGCTGAATGGAAAGTGAGGATCAGTGAGAAGCTTGCCCAGAGAGACCAGGTGTTTTCTTTAAAGGAATGGGATGTAGGATGCGTGCAAGGAGCTGAGCACAATATCCGGCTGCATGACGAAGACCATTCGTGAGAGGTCTCGGCCTGGCACCTGCTGACATAGATGATGTGAGGCGGCATCTGCAAGAGATGTTAGCTGCTGGTGTAATACAAGAATCCAGAAGCCCTTATGCTTCCCCCATTGTGGTAGTGAGGAAAAAGAATGGAACAGTAAGGATGTGTGTGGATTATCGCACCTTAAATCGGCGGACTATCCCTGATCAGTACACAATGCCCCGCATTCAGGATGCTTTGGACTGCCTAAACGGGAGCAAGTGGTTCTCTGTGCTGGATCTCCGCAGTGGGTACTACCAGATCCCGATGGCCCCAGAGGACCGTGAGAAGACGGTCTTTATCTGTCCGCTTGGCTTCTATGAATTCATGAGGATGCCTCAAGGGATTTCAGGTGCCCCAGCCACTTTTCAACGATTGATGGAGCGTGCAGTGGGGGACATGAACTTACTAGAGTGCCTGGTATACCTAGATGATGTCATTGTGTTTGGCAGCTCACTGGAGGAACATGAGCAGATTATTTAAGGTATTGGACCGACTGGAGGTTTTGGCCTTAAACTGTCCATTGATAAGTGTCAATTCTTTCAAACATCAGTAAAGTATGTGGGACACATAGTATCCACCGAGGAATAGAGACCGACCCAAGTAAAGTTGAGGCCTTGACCACCTGGCCACAGCCCAAAAATCTAAAAGAACTGCAAAGATTCCTGGGATTCTGTGGTTATTATCGGCGCTTCATCAAGGACTATTCAAGAGTAATCCGCCCTTTACTTAACCTTACTCAAGGGTATCCCCCAACCCACAAAAAATACCAAAAGTCAGCGTCCCTCAAGACTGAAAGAGTGTATTTTCATCCGAGTGAAGTATTTGGGGCCCGCTGGACTCCTGATTGTGAGACTGCTTTTCATGAGATCATATATCAACTTACCCATGCTCCAGTGCTGGCCTATGCCGATCCAAGAAAACCTTACGTCCTGCACACTGATGCTAGCTTGCAAGGGTTGGGGCTGTGTTGTACCAAGAAACACGAATGGCCTGAGACCAGTGGCCTTTGCCAGTAGAAGCCTGACCCCATCCGAAAAGAACTATCCTGTACATAAGTTAGAGTTCCTAGCTTTGAAGTGGGCTATTGTTGACCAATTCCATGAGTACTTGTATGGGGCTAAAATACTAGTAAAACTGACAATAATCCTTTGACCTATGTGCAGACCTCAGCTAAGTTGGATGCCACTGGCCATAGGTGGCTTTCTGCATTATCTACATATGACTATGCTCTCGAATACCGAGCAGGTCTGAACCACATAGATGCTGATGCTCTCTCCCGAGGCCTGTTCCCCAGAATGATTGGGTCCGATTAGCAGAACCTGACATTCGGGCACTCTGCCGGAAGTTTGACAGGGAGGAACAAATGTCACGGGACGCAGTGGACTGCATGGTGGATTGCTTGGGAGCCTCTGAGAATTGCATACCTGCTGCTTATTGCCACTTTTCTGCAATAGACATTGGTGCACTGCCTCAGCTGGACAATGACAGTATTCGCGGGCTCAATCCCGATCCCATGATCAAAGCAGCTTTAGAAGCCCTCTATGCAGGAAAAGATGTGTCCAAATTACGCCCACTGATTTGAGAACTGCACTGTTATACAAAGAAGGTCCTAAGTTGAAACTGATCAATAAACTGTTATACAGAGAAACAGTAGACAGAGGGGACAAGTAGACAAACAACAACTAGTGCTGCCCACTGCCTTTCGAGACTCAGTACTGAGGTCCTTGCACAACCACATGGGGCACCTTGGTATAGACAGAACACTTGACTTGGTGAGATCCAGATTCTATTGGCCTAAGATGGGGGCTGATGTGGAGCAACACATTCGAACTTGTAGTCGCTAACACAGAGGAAAGCTTTGCCCCAGAGGGCTGCCCCCTTGTTAACATCACCACCATTGCACCCATGGAGCTGGTCTGTATTGATTTTCTGAGTTTGGAGTCAGATCAAAGAAATATCAGTAATGTGCTGGTGGTCACTGACCATTTCACGAGATATGCCCAAGCTTTCCCACCAAAGACCAGAAAGCATCCACTGTGGCCAAAGTACTTGTAGAAAACTTTTTGTTCACTATGGGCTCCACAAAGAATCCATTCTGATCAAGGAGAGACTTTGAGAGTCGTCTGATCAAAGAGATGCTTTCTCTGTGGGGAGTGCGAAAGTCCAGAACCACTCCTTACCACCCCAGGGGACCCACAGCCTGAACCGCTTCAACCAGACTTTGCTAGATATGCTAGGCACCCTGCACCCAAAGGACAAGCCTAGATGGAGCCAACAAATTAGCACCCTGGTACATGCTTATAACTGCACCAAAGTGATGCCACTGGATTCTCCCCTATCGCCTGATGTTTGGAAGAGAAGCTCGACTACCAGTAGATGTGTGTTT
This sequence comes from Neoceratodus forsteri, assembly GCA_016271365.2. Lineage (NCBI taxonomy): Eukaryota > Metazoa > Chordata > Ceratodontiformes > Ceratodontidae > Neoceratodus > Neoceratodus forsteri. Next base: position 831,072,036 of record CM057452.1, read on the forward strand.
TGGGTCTCTCCTGATGGGGTTCAAGCTGACAACTATTTACAGTATGTGCAAAGTTAAAGGCCCAGCTAACTCATGCGTGCACAACTGGCTCAAACCATGGCTGCCAAAAGAAATCTGGCCAACAAAGAAAGGTATGATAAAAGGTGAAAGCACAGGAACTCCAGGAGGGAGATCGGGTATTGCTAAGAAATCTGGGACTGCATGGCAAGCACAAGATTGCTGACAGATGGCACCATCTCCTCACATTGTAGTGGGCAAACTAGATGATCTGCCAGTGTACAAAGTAAGGCCTGAGAACAATTCAAAAGATGTAAAAACAATGCATAGAAATCATTTACTGCCCATTGGACAAATCCTGATTGAGTCTGAGCCCCCAGAAGATGCCCCCTCTGGACCAGTGACTAGAGCTGCTGCCAAGAAAAGATCAAGGAAGTCTGCACCTACAGAAGCAGAGTTAAAGTGTTCCCCTGCACAAGTCCCAGTTGAGCATGACTGTCAGTCCATATCGGAAGAAAGTGAGAGTGACTTTGAATACTATCCTTCTTAGAACTGAGTCAATTGTTTGGGGCAATCCCTAGTCAATACTGGAGATGAAGCTGGGCCTTCTGGACTGCCTAAGCCCCAGCTTCATCCCTGGAGCCAATGCTCCCAGTAAGTGAAGTGCAAAGCATCAGATCAGATGAAATGGAATCATTGTGCATGGTTGAACTGTTTGAGCTTTCAGGAGAGAAAATGATAGATTGGGGCAGACTGGTGATACACCCAAACAAGAAGAGTATTTTGAGTGCCCTGACAGTCCACTGCCAGTGTCCGAAAGCTCTCCCTCAGAGCCAAATGTTGTGGACTCAGAAACTGTAACTCCTGGAGCTGAAAGTGCCCCAAGTTCTAGCCTCTCTACCCCATGGAGACTCCACTGACAAGTGAGGACAATGCTGAAAATGAGGCTCAGAGTGCAGAGACTATAACAGTTCCCCTAGAAAGACTGGTCGAGCTGTAAAGCCTGTGGTGCACCTCAGTTATGATTCCCTTGGGAGGCCTGTGGATTTGCCTCTCAATGTTGTCCATAAAGGAGTGTATGTGTCCCCGAGCTCATTGCCCAAACTGAGCGTCAGTGCTAACTCAAGTTACTTGTGTTGCCTCTATATGGTGCCCTTGCCCCATCCAGCCCCAAGGTAACTGATAGGAAGGGCCCCTCTCTTCAGGTTTCATGTACAAGAGGTAATAACTTGAGTTATGGTACAATGTGTATGTAATACTGTGTAAAGAGTGACGACTGCAATGTTTCAGAAATGTGTTCTTGGTAAATGATATATTGACTGATGATTACATATGCGAGCCTAATGCAAATGTATATGGTTGCAGTTGAAACTTATGGGTACTTGCTTGACGCTGGACGTCAAGCTTCCCAGGCCAGGAAGGGTGTAACCCCTGCAAATGGGGGTTCCCAAAAGACTTCCAGGAGCTTGCTTGAATGCTCCAAGCCTGAATGGTGTTTGGCATTTAAGCCATTTATCAGTGAGTGTTTTAGAGCCTCTGGTACTGTCTTTAAGAGCTGTCTGCTTGCAGACATAATTAGTTTATATGGGGACTGTGTGTTTCTCTGTTTGAGTACCACTCGAACTGCTGCCAATTCACTCCATTTTTGCAGTCACTAGGAGTGCAAAGGGAACCTATCTGAAAGATGTAACTGTTTGCCAGAAATTATTTAGAGTGATAATGAAATTACAGTTTGTCTAACCTGCTTTCTTTTGCAGTCAGAACAGTGTCTGTCTAGTTCCCCATTCTGGTTTTGAACTGCTGAACTGGACCAATCAGTGTGGGGTAAGCTAGCTCTAAAATGGTGCCTTGGGCGAATCAGAACTTGGACTCATAATCTGAGCCAGCCACAAGAGGATTGTATGGGCAGTGACTCTGGGAGATGTAGTTTAGACTTCAGTGCCTTTTGGACCAACAGCAGCAGTCTATTGTGAGTGACAGCCAATCCAGTCAAGAACTGGGAGGAACTCAAAGGAAGTGCCCGGTTTTTGTCGGTTGGAGTTTCAGTTGAGCTTTGGCAGTGAAGAAGGAAGGAGCCCTGTGCTTTTTCAGTGTGCAGTTTTAGTCAAAAAACGTGTGTAAGGCCCAGAGTTCCGGTCTGCAGCTTGTGTAACAGCTTGTTAGGACTGAATCCGTCCTGTGAAAAGAATCAAAGGATCTCTGAAGAGTAGAAACCAGGCTCACCCTGTAGAAGACTGGAGAAATTGTTGAATTGCACTCTGTCTGTCAGGAACTGAATCTGCTGTGTGTTCTCCCGGGTATTGTGCAGTAATTGCGATCGGGATACAGATGCAGCCTGCCTGGTATAGTGCTTTCTTTTATATGGATGTGTGAAGAGGTTTGTGTACCTCAAGTGAGCCCTGCTGACATTGAAGGACCCTATCTTATTTGGAGGTCGTGAGTACTAATTCAGGTCACTCCCTGTTGAATTGCCACATTAAATCCAAATGGAATTACTGTACTGCTGACTGTTTAATTTTCCTTTTCTCTGTGTGAAAGGGCCCTACCAGCTGCCACGGTTTGGACTAGCCACTAGGGCTTGGGTACCAGGGACAGTAACTGATAGGGATAGGCCTGTGCACAGAGCCATAGGTAGATGATTAGAGTGATAAGCTAATTAACCTGATTTCCCCGTCCTTCTTATAATTCCCCTAAATAAATCAGAGCTGCTTGTTTCAGTAAAGTTATACTGCCTGAGGTATTTGTCTATGTTAAAGTACTGTACTGTGATTGTTGCATTGTATCTCATTTCACAGGAGGTCCCAGTGCCGAACCAGACCTGGGGTAAGTGTATACTGTGAAGGTAATTCTGATATATTGTGTGGGCCACTAGTGGGAAGAAAGGGGTTGCAGTGTCCCAGAGGGCTGTGACCAAGTTAGTTTAACTATTGCAAACCCTGACCTCTGGGTGGAGGCACCGGCCATTGGATCCAGGCCCCTCAACCTGTTGGTGGCAAATCAGGCAGGGGTAGTAGCCCCTGGGATAGCGCCATCTAGGGGTTACATTTCCATGACAGAAAGCGTACACCACATACTGGCCCAGAGACACTGAAGACGGAGGTGCTAAGCACCCTACCTCATGCCACACCGGCGATCTGGGGTGAGAGAAAGACTCTGGTTGCTCAGAGGCTGGCAGGGAGAGGAAGGACTGAGCGTCCCAGGACAGCTCTCTTTCCTTGGGAAGGGGGGGGTTAGAGTGGCGTGCTGCTTGCCTGCCATCCAGCAGTGCATGTTACCATGTAGGGAAGGGAACCCAATTTCAGGATGCCAGGGCTGTCTCCAAAGCAGAGCTCGGAGATAGCCCTGGCATCAATGTACCAATTGCATGGCTGTGGGCCCAGGGAGAAAAACTGGGAGGAAATCCATCCCAGGCAGCAAATGAACGACCGATCCTCTGTAGGCCATCCACTGGTGGCTGGGCAGAATCACAAGTCCTGTGGCAGAGGATAACGGTGAAGGTAGGCCCCAGAGGAACCAGGTGATGGGGCTTTGGGGGGGGTGGGCCGTAAGAAGGGGGTCACCAAAGAGAATTAGGAGATAAACAGAAAAAGAAGAAGAAAAAAAAAGCATAAGCTGCAACTCATAGCTGGCTCAAAAGGAGCTGAAGAAAGTTTCTCCAGAAAAAAACTGAAGTCCTAAGGTGGGACTGGATGGCAAACAGGTGGTTTGAGATGTGGAATACCTCAGAAGAACATGCATGAGACCTTCAGTTACGCAACCATAAGCCCATCAGTGGGGGTATGGAAAGCTGATATAGCTGCTAAATGCACCTCGAGGGAAGACTACTGTAGATCAGAGTCTGACAATGACAGCAAACATTCTAATACCTCCTGTACCAGACAGGTGAAAGGGTCCAGATGCTTGGAAGAGGCCCATAAGGTGAACTGCTTCCCTTTTAGTGAATATGTGTGTGGAGTAGAAGGCTTTCTGGCTGCTATTAGAATGTCAGCAACTTTAGGTGATGCACCAAAACGTGCGATGGCTATGTCTTCTGGAGCCAAGCATGAAGACGTAGGGATTTCAGGTTGGGGTGAAGTAAGAAGCCCTTGTTCTGTGACAGCAGGTTTCAACACAGTGGCAAGAGTATCAGGGGTTCTACTGCAATTTGCTACAGAAGTGGAAACCAGATTGGATATGGCCACAGAGGAGCAATGAGGATAAGGGTGGCACCCTCCATCTTCAGCTTGAGCAGCACCCTCTGTATTGGTGTGACTGCAGGAAATGGGTACAGAAACTTCCCCTTCCAAAAGAAGGATGATGCGTTTTGCCAGAAAACTCCAGGCCCTAAAGCGAGCAAGCAAAAACACATCAGTTTTGCGATGTGCAGGGAAGCAAAAAGGTCCGACTCTGGACAACCCCACCTTGCTAAGAGGTTGTCCACCATGGAGGCCAGCAGTTTTTATTCATGCATCTGAGACAGTGACCTGCTTAGCTTTTCTGCCAAGACATTTTGGACACCCAGTAGATGCATGGCTGACAGTTCTTGGCCGCGATCTAGTGCCCATTACCACACTCTCATTGCTTCCCTGCATAGGGATGAGTGACCTCTTGTTTGAACCACACTGATGTCTGTCTGGAGCAGCAGAGGTCCTGGAGTCAGATATTACTGATGTGCTCATAGAACATATAGGATGGCATGCATTTGCAGGATGTTGATATGTAGACTGGCTTCCGCTTGGCTCCAGGAGCCCCATGTTTGATAGTGCCCAGGTGTGCACCCCAAGCTAAAACCTGACACATCAATTGTAAGGATCTGTATTGGAGCAGAAGTCAGAAATGCAATGCCTTTTAATAAACTGCTGCAGTCCATCTTCCATACTAGGGTTTTGCATAAAATTGACGTGATAAGCACATGTTGGTCAAGATCGTCAGTCAGTTGTGTTCATTGTACTGAAAGTCCACTGTGCAATCCGCATGTGTAAGCAAGCCAGAGGTACAGTTACAATGGCTGCTGTGATGAGACCCTGAAGGCATAGAAAAAAACACTGCTGGGGCCTGGTGACTGTGATTATAAGTTGTGCTTGAGGAATGAGGCGCCCAGTCACATGGCAGAAAAGCCTTCCTTCTGGGCACTGTCTAGGACTGCACCTATGTAATGCAGGCGTTGGCGCAGGGTTGAAACTGACTTTGGAACATTCACTGTGACTACCAAATCATCAAACAGTTGTCTTGCTCGAGATAGGGGGTGTGTGTGTGTGTGTGTGTGTAAGAGGCTGTCCCTGGAATTGGCCTTTATAAATCAATTGTCCAGGTAAGGGAAGAAGGGCTTCTGCCACTACTCCTAAGAATTAAGTAAAGACCCGTGGTGCAGACCAAAAGCCAAAGGGCACTACTTTGAACTGAGAATGCTCCCCCTGCAGCATAAAGTGGAAATACTGTGTGCTTTCCCGATTTTTATATGAAGGTAAGCATCTTTCAAATCCAGGAAGCATAACCAGTCCCCTTGATGTAGGCCTCACACATCTTCCACTTGGTAACCTGAAGTTTCTAGAGTAAAATCCCTTGTTCATCTGATAAGCAGGAATGGTTTATTTGGCATGTTTCTGTATCAATGATTGTATTTCCTCTTTTAGCAGAGAGAAATGATCCAGAGGATAGCTGGAAGGAGGTGGGGGATGCACTGAAAGGGTGTGTAAGAGCTCCAGAGCATGCCCCCTTGAAATTGTCTCTAAGACCCATTTATCTGAGGTGCTCTCCCTCCATTTTGGAAGGTGAAGGGAGATATGACCCTCAACAGCCACCCCTGGAGTAAGAGTGACTGTGGGGGAGGAAGAGTGGAGTCAGGCTGAACCAGTGGGGGCAGAACCACTGGTTCCAATGACCTCTGGTGCTTTTCAATGGGCACCTGTGGGAGAGGTCCAGGCAAGGCACCACTACCCTTTCCTCTAGCTTGCTGACAACAGGTGGGATGAGTACCTCTGGCACCTGTTGGACGAAAGGACCCTCTACCAGGAGTGCAACAGAGGGATTTGACCAACCTAAGTGTCATTTTAGAGGATTAGAGGACTGAAGACTTTGCAAGGTTTCCACATCATATCCATAGTTTCTTGCCTTTAAATGGGCATTCAAAACTGCTTGCTGTACCATCAGTGGCAAAGCCAGCAACTCTTATCCAAGGATAGAACGTTGTATGTATGCCAGAGGCAGCTGCCCTGGCAGAGGCATCAGACACATTATATGCCTACTGCAATAAGTGTTTACCATTCTCAACATCAGCATTTAAATTCTTAAGTAATTCTGTTTTGGCAGCGCGCCATCTGTCATAGCCTAGGCTACAGCCAGACATTTTTCCTCAGGCTGTTCTGGTATTTAATCATAGGGGCCTGATAATTGGCAATACTAAGGCCCAATGAAGCAGACGCATGTGTTTTTTTGCCCATAACATCCAATCACCTATATTCTTTATCAGGGGGCAAAGAACTTAAATGTTCAGATGCCTCAGATCTATCATGTGCAGCTCATGACCATCAGAGTCGGTCTCTGGTTGGGTGGCATAAGGCTTAGAGTAGGTGAAGGGTACTGCTTATCAGTCTTGCGTGGCGTAGCAGGAACAGTATTAGGCCCGTGCCGGGCAGCAGAGAAAGGATTATCCAAAGCAGGGTAAATAGGAGGAATTATGATGGATGAAGTGCAAGGGACTTCTAAAAATTCCATCAAGTTTTTCTTAGTGGAATCTTCCTCTTCCATAGCAAAGCCCATTTCAGTCTAGATTTGTTGCATGAAAGACTGAAAGGCAGGGTCTTCAGGTAGAGATCTGGGTGTGTACACCACAGTCTCTTCACTGCATGAAGACAGGGTACAGCACAAATGTGGATTGTATGGTTATTCTGCATAATCTCCTTCATTATGAGGTCTGGATTATATTCCACATCATCATTAGCAGGCCAGTTGATAAGAGCAGAGGACCGTGCTGGTAACACCAGAGGTGGTTGGTAAGGATGAATTTGCAGTGAGCTGGTAGTAGATGTCAGTGGGACCTGTATAGAAGGTGCACCTGTGGACTGCAAGACAGACTGCAGCGGCAGACCCAGCCAAAGTTGTTGTAGCATGTCAGAATATTACACCAGCATTGCTCGGGAGTCAACGACAGCCTGGCCAGGGGTCGTAATCACAGGGGTCGACAAGTGGCCAAGACCAATCAACGACAGCAATGTACCATCCACAGTAGGCCCGGCTGTGCCTTAGCCAAATCCCAACCTTCGTGTCTAGTTGACAGTCGGGGGAACCCTGTAGCCATCATCGCCAGAGCAGATGGAGGCAAAGTAAGGTTATCTGCAGGCCTCAGCGGCGACGGAGATCTTGTAGGACAGGACTCCCTGTCTTTGTCCGTATGCTTGTGTGATGACGAGAACCAGCCTTTATCCCAGTCTTTAGGCTTTGACGATAGAACTAGTCAATAGAGTGGGCAATGCCAATTTCTTGCTTTGGTTTACCTTCCCCATGGTGGCCACTAGAGTTTTCTTAACAGTAACTTACTCTAACTCCATTCTGCGATGTTCCCTTGTAGCCTGATTAAAGCTCTGGCAATTTCACAGGCCCGTACACTGTAAGAGAGAGACCTAGGCAGCAAACGCAAACCACGTGGGTGCCATTCGGAAAAATCTCATCTCTGCACTCACAGTACCAGAACAGCGTGGAAGGCTTCGGCGACATGCAGAGGAGGTGCTGAAAACTAAAAAAGATATGGAAAATAAAGAACTATGCTGTAGTCTATGTTCATTTCTGTAGCAGGTCTAACAAGGTTAACTGACGGCAGAAAAGAACTAAGGAGGGATAGGGCCACCCACAGTTACATACAAGCTGATTCGTGACGCTGATGTGGGCAGCCCCAGTTAGCAAAAGTTTCAGCGTGGTCCTACTGCCTGACAGCTGATGTTCCAAAGGTGTTGCCTAAGGGAAGAGACATCCTTGAAGTTTAAAAGTTACAGACTTACCATAACTGGTGGTCTTCCAGACTATCTCTTCCATGGAGTACTACTTATGAGTCTGATATGGAGGCACTAGGACCCCGAAGGAGCAAGTCTTTTTAAACCAGGTGGCTGGGAATGCCTACGGGCTACAGCGCCTACACAATGCTACGTGGTGACCCAGGCCTACAAATAACCCTTGCCAGCTCACTCATCTAGCTCAGTTCTGTTCCACAGAAAGAAGGCAAGGTGGGGAAAAAACAAGCTGGGGCTTGTGGCAAGCTAGCCCTAATTTAATCATTCTGTACCTGATATATGCACCATTGCCTATGCTCCAATTGTATTGCATGTATGTAACTCCCAGGTCGCATCTAGAAACGAGTGGATCCCGCTCAGTACGCTTATCTGATAAATCTCGTAAATAAATAAATAAGGGACACACAAAGAAAAGAGGAACAACAATTAGAAACCAACTATCAACCTAAGGAAAGAAGATAGAGAGGAGACACATCTGGAAATGGGCATGCAGTGCACAGGCATGCAGGTGTGCCTACAGCCACTAGAGGGCTGCTGCTAATGGTAGTCTGGTTAAGGGAGCCACAGTACAGCAAGTACTTGTTTAGCTAGGACTTAGGTGAGAGTGGGTGACAGTAGCCCTGCCCATATGTGGTAGAGTTAGGACTTGCATGCTGCAAGAGATGTAGAAGCCGTGGCACTTCAGGAAATATGTGAAAGGTTCCTTATGACAATTAGGGCAACTCAAAGATAGGTTACTCACCTGTAACTATTGTTCTAAGAGTGGTATACAGTTCACATCTACACTCTGGCAGTTATACAGAATGTGACGGCAGATAAGGGCTGCGGGGCCCGCCCAGTCTATACATTTTTTTTTTTTCATTTTTTTTGCTGCAGACCTTACTTTATCTATGGCGCCATCTCTTCCCCTCCTTTCCTTACTCCTACAATTCCTTTGTGCTTATCCCATGCAGTTTTGAACCCCACCACCATTTCTGTCCCCACTACTTCTGCTGAAAGTCTGTTCCTGGCATTCACCACCCTTTCTGTGAAGAAGTACTTCCTCACATCCCTCATGAATTTACCCCCTCCAGCTTCATAGCATGTCCCCTTGTTCTAGAACACCCTTTTCTCTGAAAAGTACCCCCGACGGTACCTTATTAATCCCCGTGAGGTATTTAAAGGTCTCCGTCATATCCCCCCATATCTCCTCTCCTCCAGGGTGTACCTACTGAGCTCCTTCAGCTTCTCCTCATAGGGCTTTGGATGCAGACTCTGCACCATTTTGGTGGCCGCCCTCTGGACTGCCTCCGCTCAATGTCCTTTCTAAGATGTGGTCTCCAGAACTGAACACAGTACTCAAGGTGAGGTCTTACCAGTGATCTATATAGAGGCAGCACCACTTCCCTCTTCCTGCTGGCGATGCCTCTTCCTACGCACCCCAGCCTCCCATTAGCCCTGTCGACTGCCTTGTCGCACTGCCTGGCCACATTTAGGTCATCTGAAATGATTACTCCTAGATTTCTTTCCTGCTTGGTCTTTGTCAGTATCATTCCACACATTCTGTACTCCGCTCCTGAGTTTCTATGGCCCAAGTGATTTATTTTGCATTTTTGTGGATTAAAACCCAGCAGACATTCCCTTGATCACTCTTCTAGTCTTTTCAGATCCATACCCCCCCACGACCACCACCAAGTAGTCCACTCTGTTGGAGATCTTGGTGTCATCTGCAAAGAGGTACAGCTTTCCTTCCAGTTCCTCCACTATGTCACTTATAAAAACAAGGATAAGGACTGGTCCCAGCACTGATCCCTGAGGTATCCCACTGGTCACCCTCCCGTCCCTCGGAGCAAACTCCGTTTACCACTACCCTCTGTGTCCTGTCCTGTAACCAGTTTTTTACCCAAGTTACTACTTTAATACCCACCCCCAAGCTCCCTAACTGGTTTACCAGTCTCTTATGAGGAAAATTGTTGAACGCCTTGCTGAAATCCAGATAGGCTATGTTGACCTGCCTTTCCTGATCCAATTCCTTCGTCATCCAATCAAAGAAATCTATCAAATTTGTTGGTCATGACCTTCCCCCTGTGAAACCATGCTGCCATGGATCCTGTAATCTGCTGGATACCAGAGATATTCCACAATCCTTTCCTTTAGCAGTGTTTCCATTAACTTACCCACCACCAATGTCAGGCTGACAGGCCTATAATTTCCCACTTCCTCCCTGCTACCATTTTTGTGAAGTGGGACTACCTCTGCCCTTCTCTAGTCTGCCGGGAGCATGCCGGTCTAACGTGATCTGTTAAACAGATCTGTTAGAAGTGCGGTCAGTAGCTCCCTGAGCTCTCCCAGCACCCTTGAATATACCCAGTCTGCCTCCATAACTTTGTCCACCTTCAGGTTAGCTAATGCTTTCTAGACTTTCTCCTTAGAAAACTGGAACAAGCTCCTCCCACCAGCCAGACAGTAGATCTCCATACCCTGACCCGTGACATCAAATCTCTGCATGCTGGAAGCAGGGATTTGTGTGCCACCTGCCAGGGGAGACTGGGTGGTTTGTGTGGATGCAAACTATTCAGAACTCCTAGAAAAATGGTTACAGGTAAGTAACCTATCTTTCTAGGGGTATGAATACAGTTCACTATCCACACTTTGGCAGACTCCTAGCAGTTCTCCAAGAGGAACAGGAAAGGTGTGCACAGCTACTTGGTGAACAAAGACTGAAGAACAGAGGTTCCAAAAGCAGCATTCCAACAGGACTCTAGGTTGGTGCTGTAGTGGGATATTAAGGTGTGTGCGGACTTCCAGGTAGCAGCCTTGCAGATTTTCTGGATGGGAATGTACCTGGAGGCAGCCACTGTGGAAGCGGTAAATCTGGTGGAATGAGCTCATCCGGAGTCTCCATACCAGCCAGCATATAGCAGAGGTAACAGGATATTATCCACTTGCCAATCGTTCACTTCCCTGCCGGTCTGCCAAGCTCTGCTTTAGTATATGTTACAAACAGCTAGCGAGCCTCACGGTTCTAGGTGGTCAGGGCACCAGTGCCTGCAATCAGTGTTGCAAGAGGATGACAACTACGAGGGCACCCCCGCAGTCACAGCGCCAGTGTAACTGGGCACCCAGCCGGAGTACACCATGGCACCTGCGAGTAGGGCTGCATGCCCTGCTGCCCCCGTCGGTACCGGTCAGATGGGCATCGCTACACCCTGTCGGCATACTGTTGCTCCATGCGACACACCTATACTGGGTGCATTTATCAGGTGTCTAATAGAGCAACACATTTATATATTTTTTTTTAGTCTTTGGTAACCAGGCAAAGCCCACTAGGCACCAGTGCCTGTTTTCAGGGGTGACCTGGGAGCAGTGGGCAGTTAAGTGACTTGCTCAGAGTCGCACAGTATGCAAGTGGAGGTTGTGAGAATCAAACTCAGGTCTGGTTTGCTGGATCTACCAAGCTCGTTCACACCTCGTTCCTCTAACCTCTAGGCTATACCGCCAGCCCAATATCACATGTGGGAGTGATCAGTACAGATATATAATGGCAGGAGTAGTCCATGTTTGTCTGCTGTACCAACCTTTCATGTTGTACTTGACTACTGTAATGCAGTTTGATTTTGCATGTGAATTCTGTCGTGATGGAACAGTTTACAAGGGTCTGGGTGAGTGCCTGCTGTGAGCATTGCTCTTGCTATGTACCAGTGCACCCACATGACACCCCTGTATTAGCCTGTTAGCTTCCTGACTGAAGGAGGAGGGTGCTACTATATGTCTATGTACAGTTTGCTACAGGGGCAGGGTGGGGGGAAGGCTTCTGCATGGTTGAGGGCAGGGTGTACTGTTGCCCTTGCCCACCATCTGCATGGTCGCCCACACGTTCCGGGGGGTGCCTTGCAGGACAGCTAGTCACTCGTGTGTGGCTCCCAGCCGCAGTGCAGTCGGCCCTACCATCATCGGCCATCAGTATTGGGCACAGCTGTACAGTGGCACTGGGTGTGTGGGATGGGGGCCATGACATGTGGCCTTGTACATGGCACCCTCGTCCCATGCACGGTGGGTCCATGGGGGAATCATCTCCGGTGCACTGGACACAGTGGTGCCCCTCCATGTTGCTGCGCCCCCTGTGGCCCCGTAAGCACACAGTAGGCAGGGCAGTGGGTGTGCGGTGGGTGGCACTGCCCGGCTGCACACTGTTGGCCGGCACTCCTTGTACCATGCGGCTCTGAGGTCTGGCGCAGCACGTGCCGGTGACTTCCCGCTGGTGCTCTGTTTACAGGTGCCCTGACCACCTGGAACGGAGCCTCACCCCCTAACTGCAGCCTTGCACTCCTTAGAATAAGAGAGCGCCCTCTGCATGTCCAAAGTATGGAGTCTGCGATTGGCTACCAAAGAAGAGTTCATAAAATATACCAGGAGATTAATCACCTGATTAAGGTAAAACTCCAATACAACCTTCAGGAGAGGAATTTTGGGTGGAGGCAAAGGACAACCTTCTCCTTGTGGAAGACCAGGTAAGGAGACTCCACAAAATGCACATGGAACTCACGGACCCTTCTGCAGACAAGACTGCCACCAAGAAGTCCGTCTTCCACGACAAGTGAGACATCTCATACCTGTGCCTAGGCTCAAATGGTTTGCCCATGAGCACAGCCAGCATCAGCAATAGGTTCCAAAGTAGCGGATGCTCACGCACCAGTGGGTACAAGTGGTCCAAGTCTTTAAAAAAGCACTTGACTACCTTCTCCTGGGCCACTGTCAGCTTATCAGCCCCCACTTGGTAAGCAGATATTGCTGCCAGATGCATCTTAAGAGTTTTGCTCGCAGGCCCGACAGACAGAGACCAGAGGTCCTCCAGGATGTTTGTCACTGGCCAGCCAAGGGGATAAAGCCCCTTGACCTGGCACCAAATGGAGAACCTCTTCCACTTAAATACATAGCTTTTATGAGTCAACTCCTTTTGGGAGGTCTCTGCAACGTGAAGCACTTCTACCAACAGACCCAAGGCCTGGAACTGTAGCCACTCAGGAACCAGCCCGAGACGTGCAAGGATGCCAGGTCTGGGTGTAGGACCTTCCCTCGTTGTCTGGTCACAGATCTGGGCAAAGAAGCAAGCGCTACAGGGGTCTGCTGCTGAGGCTGAGGGGATCAGGGTACCAGAACTGCCTGGGCCAGTCTGGAGCTATCAGGGTCATCCATATCTTTTCCTTCGAGGACTTGACCACCACTTTGTGGATTAAGCGGAAGGAAGGCATAATTGAGACCCCGGGTCCAGGGCGTTGTGAAGGCATCCCCCAACAGTGTCCCAGACTGTGGGGGTGGATACAAAACAGCCTCAGCTTGATGTTCTCCCAGGAGACAAAACAGATACACCAGAGAGATGCCCCACAGTGGGGAAAGGTGGCTGACTACCTCCTCATTTGGGGGCCACTCATGTGAAGTCTCTCCTACCCGGCTTAGAGCATGTGCCAGCTGACTGTTCCGTCCTGTGACATGGACCACCAGGAAATCTGCTCCCAGGCTGTGCAAAAGGGTCCAAGTGTGGAGGGTGTCCCGACACAAGAGAAGGGAATGTGTTCTGCTCCGCCTGTTCAGGTGGAACATGGTCGTGGTGTCCTCTGCCTGGTCCTGCGTGACCTGACCTGACAAGAGGAGCAAATTCTGTCTGAGTGAGCTGTATTGCACAGAGCACCAGCAGGTTGATGTAGTGACAGGACTCCCAGGGCAACCAGAACCAGTGGGCTCTGTAGTCTCCCAGGTGTGCTCCCCACACCACTAGAGATGCATCTGTCGTGAGCATGACGTATGGTTCTGGGTGGACAAATGGGATTCCTCCCTCCAGATGTTCTGGAACTAGCCACCAATGGATGACATCTCACATCGACTGGGTTACTGTGACCAGCAAGTCCAAGTGGCCTAGGTGGTGGGACCACTGACAGCCCAAATCCAGCTGCAGATGGCATATCTGTTAGCAGGCCCAACAGATAACAAAAGCGCAGACACCATGTACCCCAGAAGTCACTGTAAAACTTGGGCAGGGCACGGGAGCCCAACCTGAAATGATTGGGCAAACAAGGTAATATCCAGTGCCTGGTCCACAGGGAGGTGGACCTTGGCCCGGAGGGAGTTTACCTCTACCCCATCGAAACTGATCATCTGCAAGGGGATCAGTTTGGACTTGTTTGGGTTGACCAACAGGTCCAAGTCACAGCAGGTCTTAAGGGCCAGATCTCTGGACCTCTTAATCTCCTTGGAAGGCCCAGCTATCAGCCAGTCATCCAGTTAGGAACCTAATGCCCCTATGTGGCAGGAAACCTGCCACCACTTCCTCGCATTTGAAGACCCTGGGCATGGATGAGAAACTAAATGGCATGTCATGGAACAGGCACAGTACCCCTTCCACACAGAATCAGAAGTACTGGTGGTGGGATGGATTTACTGGGATGTGGAGGAATGCATCCTGGAGATCCAGGCCACTGAGCCACATGCCCTGCTCCAGAGAATCAATGATCCGATTCAAAGTGACCATCTGCAACTTGTGCTTTCACTTGTACTGGTTCAGATTTGTGCAGCTCCACTACTGGGATCCAGCCTCTGGATCGTTTCAGAACCAGAAAGTACCTGTGTATGTAACCTTGACTGACCAGGGTGTCTGAGACACAAGCTATGACTACTTTCACGAGGAGCCGAGTGATGTCCTACTGAAGGGCAGACAGCGTGTCCTGTGACACCCTGGACTCCTCAGTAGCGTGGAGTCAGTAAGGCAGGAGAGACATGAAATCGAGGAGCAACCCTCTGCCTACCACCTGTCTGCTGTGATAGCCAACTAGCATGGCATGAAGAGGTGCAGTCAATCCCCAACTGGAACTGCAGTCAACCCTCAACTAGAAGTGCAGACAGAGACAGGAACAGGACAGGTGGAGGGATAACACTACCTAGAGGGGCTCCACCAACCCTGCCCCCACCTCACTTGGGACTTTGACCTCCGTACTTGGGCTTTGGGCATCAAGCCTTATATTGCCCTTGCTGAGGCTGGTGCAATGGAGGTGGTGACAGAAAGGACTGATAATGGAAAGTCTTTTTCTTGGGCATCTGTTCCTGGTCCTTTTGGGACAATATAATATAGTCAAGGGTTATGCTGTACTTCTATATGCATGTAAAATATCTTTCCACTCCAGGCCCAAAGAGGATGGTGCCCCAAAAAGGGACATCAGGCAGCTTATGTCTGGGGTCTGCCGTAAAAGCAGACAGATGCAGCCAGGCCTTGCAACGCATATTGATGGCCACTACCATGGCACAAGCACAAGAGTTCCTATGTCCAAAGCCATCTGGAGCTGGTGCCTAGCTACTGACCGACCTTGGTCCCAGACCAACTTCACCGACAACCGCTGGTCAGCAGGGAAGTGAGGGAGGATCTTGTCAAGGAACCCAACTGGAAGTGCCCAAAGTTGGCCATCATGATGGAGTAATTTGCATGACTACACCTAAGGACGCTGCAGCATACACTTTTGTAGTGGCACAATCTTCTTGGACTCCTTGTCCAGAGGCTTTTCCACGTCCCCTTGGCCCCCAAATTTATGGAAGGATGAATCACAGACCAACCCCTCAGGCAAGGACTGGTCTGAGAATCAGGAAAGGTACCCAGTAAGAAATGCACACTTGCAGATTGCACGGTTGGAAGGTGCTGGTCAGGATGCTGAACAGTGCCACAGCTCCAGGGCTGGACCCAAGATGGCCGAAGCCATGGGAAAGGCAACCCCAGGGATTCGTCCCTATCCAGGATGTCCGTAAGGAGGTACTTGGCCCTCTTTTGGATTGGTTCTAGAGAGCCATTTATGGACTCCAACATGGCCAGAGGAAGAGCCCCAAATGTCACCAGCCCATGATCGGAAGTCAGCTCCTTGACAGAGCCCCGGTCAAAGTTGAGAGTCCTGGAGGATGCCATGGACGACCGATTGGAGTCATCCAAGGACTCCACATAAATGAACCTTGACTATTTCTCACTGTAGACAACCAGAGAGTCCTCAGACTGGGTGATCTCCTCTAACAATTCGCCTGGCAAGCTGGAAGCCAAGCAGGCCTCCTTGAGTGGGGCACATACCTTTAGCTGCAGTGGTGGTGGCTCCAATATCAGGGGTGCAGAAGCACTTGTGGGGAGCACCTGAGAAGCATTGACTGGGAGGGCATCACTGGTGCCAGGCAGTGGGTTGACAGACCCAGGGGTACAGTGCTGCCTTGTCTTCTGATGGACCACTATTATCACAGAAGCTCCTCATAGTGCTGTGGCACCTCTTCTGCCAGTGTGTCTCCTCGCCAAAGGACGAGGAGGTTGAGGAGCATCAACGGTGATGCTTCCAGTCAGCAGGGATTGAGAGCAGGAACATCTAGATCAAGATCTCGACTTGGGCCTAGACCACCAACCTGACAGTGGATGTCAAGAGGAACATGTGGTTGGTTGTGGTAAACCTATGCAAAAAGAAATATATATCAGGTTGCCCTAGTGTGTAAGAAGTTTTAAGCTATTGGGTCATTCTATAGGCACCATCAATATGAACAATTATATACAAGAAAGGATTAACTCCACTGTAAAATATATATTCATACATTTTTTTATTGAACACGTCATGGGGACAACAGTTTTGTGGCACCGCCACTTCATCAGGTGCCTACTGTGTTTCTTTGCATCTTTAGTGCTTATTCTCTCTCTTTTCCTCTCAGCCATCTCCTGCAGTAACTAAATTCATATTTCATTAGGGTTTCTCATTTCCATAAGGCCCTTGGGCTCTGATTACTTTATCCAGTATTATTTTCCAAAGTTTTAACTGGCTTCCTTCTGCACGTCTTGTCAGCGTTCTTAATGAACTTCACTGCCACCTGGCCTTTTAAAAGATGCTGCGCCACAAGAACACCATCTCAGAATGAGGGCGCTCCCTCCTACCGCTCACTAAGAGACAAATGGGCTGGTTCTCTTTCATACTCTAGACCAATAACCCACACAGTTCCGCAGGGTTCCATACTGGGCCCACTGCTGTTCTCCTTATTTATTAATGATCTGCCAAATAATTGTGGAGGGGCTTCCATGCACCTCTAGGCGGATGACGCCATCATCTCTCGTTTCTCTTCTGATGTTGGGTGGATCAACAGCACGCTAGCTTCCGACTTTGTTGCTCTTGAAGGTTGGTTCCTATGAATCAACTTGTCCTCAACACCAAGAAAACAAAAAGCATGCTATTCTCTCATGCACCCTCTATATCCTTTACCCTCCCCCATCTCAGAATTATTTCTCTCAGTGGTGATGCCCTTGAACCTGTCCATACCTTTAAATACCTGGGCGTCACCTTGGCTCTTACTTTGAGAGGGTTCCTGCAGTAGGTCTTCAGTTAGGACTGCACCCCCTAGTGTCAGGACCACATGGCAAAATTGTAGCTAGCAATCTGCGGTGGGGACCGCCACCGGCATCAGGTGACAGAACTCGGAGTGACTATAAAAGGGGCGGCCCCCTGCACGCCCTCCAGTTCTTCCACCAGAGACCTCTAAAGAGAGAGCAGAAAAAAGGAGTGGAAAACTCCTGGGATCCTGTGCCCTGGATGATACAAAGTCCTGGAAAGGGAATAAAGAGGAAAAAAACACAGAAGCTGGGGGAAGGTGGATGGGAAATCTATACCTACTGTAGGAACCTCTCTCGAAGATCTACTGTTATGGTAAATTCTTCCGTAACTGCTACATCTTACCTCGAAAGGGTTCCTGCAGTAGGTCTTCACAGTTTGGACTGAATACCAAGCAGTCAAACAAAAAAGGAGGAGTTGGAGATGAGGACCTGGGAGGATGAAAATGTCTGCCAACTACAAGTCTTTCATGACAGGAGACCTTGCAGGACTGCAAGGCCAAAGTCAGCCCTGCGCCTAGAAGCAATGTCCAAACTGCAATGTTTAGTGAAGGTGCGGATGGAGAACCAAGTGGCTGCTGCACAGAAGTCCGCAGTGGACACATTCCTGAAAAAGGCAGTGGAAGTGGCCACACCCCTAGTAGAGTGGCCCTTAACTGTCCCCGGAAGGGATTTCTCATATTTGTGGTAAAAGTAATGAATACAATTTGCCAGTCACCTTGACAAAGTCTGTTTCGTGATAGCCTTGCCCTGGCACTTGGGAGCAAAGGCTACTAAGAGTTGGTGAGATTTTCGAACCTCCTTAGTCCTAGATACACAGTACCTCAAAATCCTGTGCACATCAAGAGTGTGCAGGAGATACTCTGCCCCTCCCACCCCTGGTTGGAGGGTTCTGGGAAAAACACCGGTAGTTCTAAATTCTGGTTGAGGGTCAATTCTGAAATCACTTTCGGAAGAAAGGACGGATTAGTTCACAGAGCCACCTGGTCTCTGTGGAAAATTAAATAAGGCTCTCTACAAACTAGAGCCTGAAGCTCTGAAACCTTTTGAGCTGACACGATAGCAACTAAAAAGAGCATTTTCCACGTTAAAAAAACGCATATCACAGCTTGCTGCCTGTTCAAAAGGGGGGCAAAGTAAGCTTTTCTAACATAAAAGTAAGATCCCAGGGGGAACAGGATTCTGGACCGGAGGTTTGATGTGAAGGATCCCCTTCAGAAAAGTTCTGGAAACCTCTAGCTGTGCTAGAGTTTTGCCCTACACCGGGAGGTAGTAGGCCGAAACCGCTGAGAGATGGACCTTCAGGGAGGAATAACTGAGGCCCAACTCTGACATGTGCAAGAGGTACTCTACAACCTTGTAGGCTGAGCAAGAAAAGGGATCTAAGCTTTTAGCTCATGCCCATATGGAAAATCTCTTCCACTTCGTGACTTCAGTGGATCTGGTGGAGGGTTTTCTAGCCTCCAGTGAAACCTGATCGACTCTGGAAGAGACGCCATAGTGTGAAATCGCCAAGTCCAGAAGTGCCATGCATGAAGATGAAGAGACTTGAGGCTCGGATGTACCAGGGTGCCCTGCTCCTGGGACAGAAGGTCATGAGAGAGAGAGGAAGAGGTAATGGGGGGGGGGGTCCAGTGTCAGCTGCTGTAGCAAAAATGAACCAAATCTGCCAAGGCCACAGAGGGGCAATGAGAATCATGTGTGCTCCCTCTGCCTGAAGCTTCAGCAGAACCTTCTGTAGGATAGGAAAGGGAGGGAAAGTGTATAGAAATCTCCCTTTACCAGGAAAGAGATGGTGCATCTCACCAAAAAGCACCATGCCCCGGAACAAGCAAGCAAAAGCTGGGTAGTTTTGCATTGGATGGGGAGGCGAAGAGATCTATGTCTGGCCAACCCCATCAAAGAAACAGGTCTTCTACTACAGCCTGCTTTAGTTCTCACTTGTGAGCCCTGGTAACTGATCGGCTGAGACTGTCTGCCAGAATGTTGTGAACATTTGGCATGTGGACTGCTGTCAAGGACAGGCCATGCTGTACAGCCTAGTACCACACCTGCATCTCCTCCCTGACAAGAGGGTAAGATCGGGTGCCGCTCTGTTTAAGTACCAGACAGAGGCGGCGGGGGGGGTGGCCAGCAGCAGAGCAGAGAACAGCCATCTTTCACAGCTCTCTAGACAAGTGGGAGAAAAATCTAAAAACATGTACATTTTCTTGAAAAATTAAGTCTTTAAAGTATATCCAGATTCCAAAATAAGTAGCAAGCTTTTGATTGATATGAATTTTGAACAGGTCAACGCTGGGAAGCAGCAGAAATGGGCCGAGGAAATAAAGGAAATACCAACGTGGAAGGGGCCCGACCCAAGGAGGCTAAAACAGGCAGCAGTAAAGATCCCCATCAGGGTCCCAAGGAGCAAACAGGACCGCAGCCAACAAATGCGGCACTCTTGAAGGCTATACAAAGTCTGGACAAAAAGTTGGAAGACTATAGTACAGAGTTGCGGCAAGTAAATACAAAAGTCGGAGCTCTCGCTGACGAGACGTTGGGGGCCAAGAAACATGCTGACAAGGCCCTCGCGGTGGCTTCAGGTCTCATGAAGGAAAATAGCCTGCTACGGAGGCGCTTAGAGAATGCAGAGAATACAGTACGCGCTAATAATATCCGAGTGCTTGGCCTACCCGAGCAAACTGAAAGTGAAAACCTGGTCACTTTTTGATATTAGTGGCTCAAAGAAGTGTTGCAGCTTGAAACAGATTTTATGATCTTAAAAGCGTACAGGATAACACCTTGTGGCAGTCGTCGGTAAATGGGGGTCAGCTATCTCGCACAATTATGGTGGAATTGTGAACATCCACGGAAGGGGACAGTATTCTGCAGCAGGCGAAATCCCCAAGTCTGATTGTCTGGCAAGATCAGAGAGTTCATTTTTTCCTGGACTTGAGCTACGCTACAAGGATGAGGCACAAGAGCTTTGATGTGGTATGAACATGCCTGAGGAATTTGGGGGTACACCACATATTTTTAATGCCAGCCAGCCTCTGAATTGTTTATGGTGGCACGACCTACCAGTTTTCAGATGTGTCAGACTCTGCCAAACCTTTGGACAAAATCGAAAAACAATTTGGTGCTCGTGAAGCAACTTCGGGCTCAGAAGAGGACTTGAAATACTTGACAAGGCTTGTGTGTAAATAAAATGTTTGTGGGGTAGAAGGGGGGGGCATCTAAGAGGGAAGACCTTCAATGTCTCTGATTTTTGTTATAGTCATTAACCATACCTCAGAAAGTTTATGTTGGACTTAAAATACCTTTTTTTAAATGCGATTTTTATTGTTTTTTCTACACACTTTTTATAATATAATACATCAAGAGCAATCCATGATATATACAAAATTAAAACAAAGAGTTTATATCTTGGTTACAGTACACAATAGAATATCTTATATTTTAACATTGTTCCATCAACAGAGGTTCAGTTAAATATATTTATTCATTCTTTTGTTTATATTTTGAGGTCTTCAAATTGACTGTTCGTTAGTAACTCACCATTTTTCAATACTATAAAGTACAAATGGTAAAGTCCTTTATTAATTTATCATTCTGGTTCGTTCTAAACCCCTCCTTCCCCCAACTGACCCCTCAACCATCTGTAATCTCCGATTAAGGAGAAAAGTCGGTGTCAACTGAGGCCTGGTAAATGGACCATCTCTGCCACTTTCGCATGTAATTTAGGCCTTTTAGTTGGATTATGGAGTTAAGGCCTTCAGTATAATATATCTGTTTCATAATAGACCTCCAGTCCATGACTGTAGGTGTTTTGTCAATCATCCATCGTCTGGTTAATGCCTTTTTGGCAGCTAATAAAAAAACTGGAAGGATAGTCTTTCGCCAGGCTGGAGAGTGATTGGGGTATACAGACAACAGGACATGTTTTCCTATAAGTTCAACAGTTTCATCTAGACATTCAGAAAGTTCTTCTTGGAGTGAGATCCAGAATGACATCAGACATGGACACAGCCAGAGGATATGGCCCAATGAGGTGCAATGACAGTCACACTGGCGCCAAAACCAGCCATATCTTTCTGGGAGATAGTGTCTGAGAATCACTGGGGAGCGAAAATATCTCATCCTGGACTTCAACGCAAAATCGCGCCATGTGGGAGAAGAGGTTATTTTAGCTGGAATGGTTGCCTTGTGCCAGGTTTCCCAGAGAACCTCTAGAGCTAGATCCTTGTTCCATTCTTGTAGAATGGACTGAGTGTTAGTCTCCAAACCCTCAAGAGGAGCCTTATGTATGTTACCAATAAGATGGGTCTCAGTGGTTCCTCTAATGGCTGTATCAAAATTTTTTTAGTAACCCCGATTTGGGGGGTGTCGGTAAGATAGGTTGAATATGTGAACTTATCAGTATGTGATTACGCACCTCAAAATAGTGAAATTGGTCAGAATGGCGTAAGCCAAATTGGGATTCTGTAGAGATAAAGGGGCCAATACCTTGAGGAGACAGAAACTGGTAATAGTGGGAAAAGCCTAATTGCCTCCATCTTTTAAAGAGAGATCAGTTATATTTGGAAGAAATGATCCGTCTTCCGCAATTAATTTGCAGTTTTCATAAATAGAACGAATGGTTTTAGTTTTCCTCAATCTCTTCCAAATTTGATATGTGTAAGCCGTTATCTTAGGGAAAGCTCCAGGGGGTAAAAGTGATTCTCAGAGGAAGACAGTATTTTAGATATACAAATAAATCACTGATTTGAAATTCAAGAGTTTTCCAGGGAGTCTGGTAATCTTCAGCCAACCAATTTAATACCGTCCTCAGGAATGATGCTTTGGCATATAGAGTAAAATCAGGAAGCGCTACGCCTCCCTGAACCAGGGATAATTTGAGTAGCAATAGTTTAATCCTTGGGTGTTCCTGGCCCGAAATAAATGAGGAGATCAAGTTGTCCCACGATTTTAGACAAAATGATGAAGGAAAATAGGGGAGATTCTGTATGAGATACAACAAACATAGTAGTACGTTCATTTTTATCGTGGTTATTCTCTTATGAAAGAAGAAAACTAAAGGGGCCCATCTAGTCAGGTCGGACTGAATGTCATTTGTTAAGGGCTCGTAATTCAAAATTTTGAGGGCCTCTGGGTTATGGGGTATAGGAATACCTAAATATTTTATTTTGGTTGTTCGCCATTTGAAGGGAGAAGGGGTATGATAATTTTAGGTCTGTCGTAGGGGTAACATAAATCAATATTTCCATTTTTAAATCATTTAATTTAAAGCCTGTAATTCTCTCAAGGCTTTTTAAAAGATTCCAAGCTGTTGGGACTGAAATTTCGGGAGAGGTCAATGACAGAAGGACATCATCGACGAATAAGCTTATTTTATATTCATGTTGAGAGATGGGGATGCCCTCAACCTTTCTTTGCCCTGCGTCGGGGTCCACGAGGGAGTCAGACGAGAGAGAAGTCACCACGCGGGCGCCGGGTGGTCCAGTGTCCGACTGAGAGGTGACGGCCTGCCGGGTGACAGAGGAGCTGTTGACCGACTTACAGACAGAGGCCGGGCTGACAGAAGCCAGGAGGCTAGAGTCAGGCTGATCAGCCTCGGTGGCGGAGCCGGAGGGCGACAATGGCCGGGCTCGAAGCAGGTACCGTAGCAGGATCCTCCAAAGAGGATACCCTGATGGCCCACTGGCCTGGGGCCGCTGGCTGTCCGCCGGAGCCGCACTCACGGGGTGGAGGCCCCATCCAGGATGGCGCTATTGTCTGGCTGGATTTCTCTGTGGAGAGTGGCTCCACTGCAGACGTCTCTTTGGGGCCGGCGACAATTTTTCCCTCAGCTCCTGGAGCTCTTTTTCCATCGATGCCAGTCTTTGGGTCAATAAATGGGCATCAAGGGTCCTCTTGTGATGGGTGCGCATGGCCTGGTTGAAGCCCTGGCAGATGGAACATTCTTCGACGTTATGCTTAGGCCCCAGGCAGAGGATGCAGTGGGAATGGTCATCCCCATGCGTGATCTGTGCGCCGCACTTGGAGCACTTTTTCTTGGGCCGATTAGATTACATACACCGCTAGGTGGATGGAAGAAAGTATCGGAAGCTATGTACGAAAAATGTCTGAAAATGGCAGGTGACTGAAGCTGTTCTACTGCGTTAGGTCCGACGATTCAGGTAGATGGCGGGAAAGAACTGGAGGGCGGGCGGGGGACCACCCCTTTTATAGTCCCGCTGTCGTCTGTTACCCGACGCTGGGGGCGGTCCCCACCACAGGTTGCTAGCTACAATTTTGCCGTGTGGTCCTGACACCAGGCGGGGCAGTCCTAATTGTGAAGACCTACTGCAGGAACCCTCTCAAAGTAAGATCCAAGGTGACACCCAGATATTTAAAGGTATAGACAGGTTCAAAAGGCATCACCACTGAGAGAAATAATTCTGAGATGGGAGAGGGTAAAGGATATAGAGGGTGCATGGGAGAATAGCATGCTTTTTGTTTTCTTGGTGTTGAGAACAACTTGGTTTCATAGGAACCAACCTTCAAGAGCAACAAAGTCAGAAGATAGCGTGCTATTGATCCACCGAACAACAGAAGAGAAACAATAGATGATGGTGTCATCTGCGTAGAGGTGCCCAGAAGCCCCTCCGCAGTTATTTGGCAGATCATTAATAAATAGGGAGAACAGCAGTGGGCCCAGTATGGAACACAGCAGAACTCTGTGGGTTATTGGTCTAGAGAACCAGCCCATTTGTCTCTTTGTGAGCGGTACGAGAGATAACGTTGGACCCATGCTGAGGCACTAGCATCGAGGCAGAGAAAATGCAGCTGCTGGAGCAGGAGACTGTGGTTGACCACGTCAAAGACCTTTGTAAGGTTGCAAAGCTTTGGTCCACTGCCTGGAACAGATCAGAAGTGACTTTTATTAAGGCAGTGAGAGTACTGTGGTTCTTTCTGAACCCATGCTGGTAGGGGGATAGCAGGTTATGATGTTCTAGGCAGTTCTGGAGGTGATCGTATATGATACACTCCTGGATTTTTGCCAATGGACAGAGGATGGAGATGGGTCTAAAGTTCTCAGCAACAGTGTTGGGCCCACCCTTATGAACAGGCATAACCATGGCAACCTTCCATTTGTCTGGGACAGTGCTTGATAGGAAGGACCAGTTGAACAGATCATGTACAGAACAGGTGAGGTCTGGAGCACCCAATTTGAGAAACTACGGCTCTAGGGTGTCATGACCTGGCAAGCTATTGGGTTTCAGTTTAGCAAGGAGCCGGCAGACCTCTTTGAGGGATGCCAACTTCAGGTGAAATGCGGGTCGAGCCCCCAGTGTCACCAGGAGACAATGGGGCTGAGCGGGGTTCAGATGAATTGGAAAAGAACGATGTGCATCTGTGGAGATCGGTAAAAAACTAATTGAATCCAACGGCAATGGACGGAGGGTCTGTAACGACAGAGCCCTGGACAGTGAGGGAGCTGAGGAGCTCAGCAGCCTTCCCCTTGACCAGAGAATTAATCTGCTTCCAGAACTCCTTAGGGTTACAGAGATGCTCAGTTTGGAGCATCTTGTAATTTAGGCGTTTGGTTTTCTGAAGGGAGTTTTTACAATGACTCCTAGTTGCCTGTAGACTTGCCAGTCGGAGGGCAACCCACTACCTTTGTAAGTCCGCCATGCTCGGTCATGAGAGGACATGAGCATTCTAAGGTCCTTAGTGAGCCATGGTGTCTTGATACCCTTAGACCCGTACCTTTTCAGGGGTGCATGACTATCAACTATTCTGGTGACGGTGGTTATAAAGAAACCCAGGGCTGTGTTGATGTCAGGGAGAGAGAGAGGGTGTTAATTGGGCCCCACTCAGAATCATTGATAGAGGTGAGGAAGCTACTAGTGTCAAATCTGGACATATCCCGGACCAGAGTGATCGGGGGGTGGTTGGGAAGTTGTTCCTCCAAATGCAGAAAGTAGAATGGCCACTAACGTGATCAGAAAGAACTCTCACGGACTTTACCTTAAGGGAACAGTTACTGATCACCCAGTCAAGCACAGTGTGTTTTCTGGACTTAGTATTAATGTGTGTGGGGTCTTGACTAAGCTTAATCAGGTTACAGTCTGCAAGGGATGCATGCACCTTGTCAGTGGAGGGGTTTAGCCAATCAGTGTTAAGTCACCTCAAAGTACAAGATCATGACAAGGGAGACTGGCAAGGCAGGTAATGAAGGGGGGAGACAGAGGCTTATTTGAGGGTAGGTAGACACATCCCACAATTAGCTTTTTAACACTGCAGAGTGTCAGGGAGAGCAATAGAGATTCCATGGCAGGGGACCCAGTGCCAGGCACAGGGAGTTCGGTGGCATCCAAGTCAGATAAAGTATACATAAGACCACCACCACTGCTTCTGCCCTACCTATTCTGCCTGAAGCAGTTATAGCCAGCTACTGCCACCTCATGTTGTTTGATAGCAGGCTTAAGCCAAGATTCTGAGATGCATAGAATGTCTGGAGCCTTCTGAGTAACTCAAGCTTCTAGTGCAGCCATTTTTGGGCAGAGACTTCATACATTCATATGTGCAATTTTCAGACCTTTGGGAGGGGGTTGAGCACCACTTAGAGGGACAGGTATAGAGGTGGAGCATGAGGGTCCAGGATTAAGCTCGATATTCCCCACACGACCTAAGAAGAGGGGAACAGATACGAGAATCAAGAACAAAGTTTGGAGAAGTTGCATACTGAGAATGGATGGATAGACTGATACACGCAGCCGCTTGTGCAATCAGAGCCCAAGAAGTGCTGTACCTGGCCTAGGCAGACAAGGGATAAGTGTGTACACACTTGAAGGATCTGGAGTAATGTGACATGGTGGAGGATGAATACTGTCCTGAGGGGAGTGCTTTAAAGATATAGCAACAAGATGGTCTGCGCAGCAGAGAAGTATGAGGCAGAATAACCAGCCAGCCTAACCTACCCATGATTGTGGGTTATAGTTATGATTATAAGAGATGAAGGAGTGTGGTGCAGGGACATGGAGGAAGACAGTGGGATAACTTAGATGTAGAGTGGGTAGCAAGCAAGATTTAGAGTGGAGGAAGACAGATCATGGCGCTAATAAGATTGTCTAGATGGGGCAGACAAATAATCTTGACAGTTTGTTGGCAGGACTAAACGGCAGTGGGCGGTCCCCCACACCCAACTCAGTTCCCCCAGCCACAGACCGCGAAGCAAGGTCCGACAGTAGAAAAAGGACTCCTCCTGTTGGTTAACTAGGATCTGCGGCCTATCCTGTAGGTAGGGAAATGGGCAGACTAGATGGGCCTAGCAGTCCTTATCTGCTGTCAAAGTCTATGTTTCTATGTTTCCTGAGGCCTGAAAAGGTTGAGCTGGAAAGACAGCAGGGGGACGGAAAGAGAGCGGGGGGTGGAGGGAGGGAAAATAAGTGCCTACTGCAAGAGCTCCTCTTGAAGATCTACTGTAATGGTAAGTTTTTACGTAACTGTACAATCTTACTTCGAGGGGGCTCTTGCAGTAGGCAACACCGTTAGGACACAGTCCCAAGCAGTACTGGAAGGAAAGATATCTGGGAGGAGGAGAGGAAGGAATACATCCTCAGCCAGAGAGCTGACCTCCAGAAAGAGGCTGGCATCAGGAAAGGGACGCCCGGGACAACACATATTGTGCACTTGAACAGTATTCTAAGAGAGCAACCCCAGTGGAGAAGAGAAGACTGAAAATGTCTGGATATATGCCAGATCTCCTTCACTGAAGGAGCACATGCCACATAAGACCGCAAATAAAGAGAAGGTGCCAGCATCCAACTGGACCTGGGTCAGATAAGGTATTCTTAATCCAGACCTGAACCAGGACTAGAGGGAAAAACAGGCCAGTGACACAGGTCATCGCCAGCCCCCTTCAAAAGACAAAGGGTAGTAACCTGCCAAAAATAGAGGAGCCCATAACGGGATCTTCTGGATGGCAACATAAGGATACCTTCAGGGAAAGGTTAGGGGGAAGAGGATCAAGAAGGAACCCCTCCTGGCTCTTGGCCTGACCTAAGTACTCGATCCCTAAGCAGAGAGAGAAAGAGCCATGAGACCCAAAAGATCAACACTCAGTACCTGGTGTCCTGAAGAGATATGACACCAGAATGGACTGAGGAGACCCCTCAGGGAGCAGCAACCCATGAGAGGAGAGAGAAGGGGTAATTACTCTGGAGTAGGGTAGTACCCCCTCAAGGAAGCATGTTAGCGACCGTCCCGGCCGTAGTCTGCCAAGGGCAAGTGAAGGAATAGGGAGGACCAGGAAGCAGTCGAGTCTCAAAGCGCATCATGGTAATTCCCTCAAGGCATTAAGGGGAAAGCCTACGCCAGAGTGGTGAGGTTCGACCACCGGACAGGAAAAGGGAAATCTCCTGGAGACCCTAAAAAAACAGGGCGATAGAGAAAAAGCACCCCATAATAGGGAGAGCTATACCCCAGCACCTAACCTTCCACCCCCCTTCCTCTCTCCCCCATCTTCTGGGAAGTGGGGCGAAGGACTTGAACCCGCTGTGGGATGGAGAGTCATCCTGTATTTTGGCAAAGTCCCAGGAGAGAGAGAAGGGAGGGAAGAAACCGGCTGTCTATATGGGGAAGGTGAGGGGTAATGGCCTCAGAAAAGGAGGCAGGACGATATGAGGCAAGAAAAAGAATCCCCTGATGAACAAGCAGCCTACCCATCCCAGGTAAGCTGCCCTCCAAAGCCCACGGACCTTATGGGGCAAAGTGAAATGACCCCTATGAAAATAGAGAGGAGTGATCCTTCTATATTTCATAAAACCAGCCCCTATGCGAAAGCGCAGAGAGGGTGAGGTGAAGAAAACCCTCTCCAATCCTGAAGGGAAAAAGGGAAGGGATGGGGAACCCCCAAGTGAGGAGATCTCCAGGTATGACTGGTCGAGAGAACTGTGACCGGAGACCCTTGCCATACTGAGGCTGGCCGTAACAGCCAATTGCAGGGAACATCTGCCACAATGTCCGAGGTGTCTGGTGACAGCAAAGGCCCGCCAAGTGAAAGTCTGATGAGGGACTGAAGCCTTGAATGGTGGCACAAGAGCTGCCGCCTGACGAAGAATGGTGAGCACCGCAAGGACATCTCTGACCTCACTAGTCAGGTCCTTTCGATAAAGGGGCTATTTGAACCAGAGGGGAGAATGGTGCCAGCTGAACAAACCAAGAGACCCAGGGTTCTCTGGTCCTGGTTGATGAAGGGAAGGTGATCCAGTTTCTGGCCTGAAATCAGATACACTTGCAGCCAAAACAGCCAGGATCCATCAACAGCCTGAAGCTGCAGGGGGCCTTGCACCAGCACTAGGCAAATATAATCACAGAGAGGGTTGTGGATGCATGGAACGGCCTTCCGGAGGAGGTTGTGGAGTCAAAAACAGTGGTGGAATTCAAGCATGCATGGGACAGTCATAAGGCAATTCTAGGGGTTGGGGGTAGGAAGAAGTAGGCTGCTGGTTAACTAGGATCTGCAGCTTATCCAGTAGGTAGGGAAATGGGCAGACTGGGTGGGCCAAGCGGTCCTTATCTGCCATCAAATTCTATGTTTCTATGTTTAATCCTGTGCCAGGGACCAACTGACGCTTGCAACTCCCAGCAGGACGCAGGAAATATCATTGATAATTCGGAGCCCATATGCAGAGGAATTGCAGCTCCCTTAAAAGGGAAGAGCACCTGATAAGCCCTGTAGAAACAGACTGACGGCAGATAAGGACCACTTGGCCCACCCAGTCCGCCCATTTCCCTACCTATTGGATAAGCTGTAGATTCTAGTTAACCAACAGCCTACTTCCTGTAACCTTCCACTATAATTGCCTTATGTCTGTCCCATGCATGTTTGAATTCACCCACTGTTTTTAGACCCCACAACCTCTCCAGGAAGGATGTTCCATGCGTCCACCACTCTCTCCGTGGAAAAGAATTTCCTCACATTACCCCTGAGATGTCCCCCCCCCAACTTTAAATTGTGCCCCCTTGTGCTTACACATCTCTTTTTCTGAAAGATGCTACCCTCCTGGACTTTGTTGATTCCCTTGAGGTACTTAAAAGTTTCTATCATGTCCCCCCCGTCCCTCCTTTCATCAAGGGTATAAATATTAAGATCTTTCAGTCTCTCTTCATATGGTTTCTGATGTAGACCCTGCACCATTTTAGTTGCCCTCCTCTGGACTGCTTCCATCCTGTCTATGTCCTTTCGTAGATGAGGTCTCCAAAACTGCACGCAGTACTCCAGATGGGGTCTCACCAACTATCTGTAAACTGCAAGAAACTAAGAGTGGGTGCTTGGGCCCAGTGTGGTACCCAAGGAGTAACTGATGCCAGTCCCTGACAGTACGAAAGGGGGAAAAAAGCTCCTTGACGCGAAGGCACGAGGAGAGAAGATTATCGCCTATCGACCAACCGAACCAGCTTTGACGATCGGAGTCTGGAGTCACTAAGAGTCTGCCCGCTAACAGAAAGTGATGCTCCGGGACCAAGACAGACAGGCTAAGGACTCAGAGCCCTAGGAAACATCCTAGTTCTCTGCAAAGAAGGTAGTACAGGAGGATCCCTAATGTCTGTACCAACCCAGGGAAACTCCTGTAAAGGAGGAGCCCTGTGGAAAAAATTAGGAGAACTGCAGGAAACACCATGGGAGGAGAAAAACCCTACCGTGTGAAAGGAGCCCCCCCCCCCAATTGAATCTCTGATTGTACTGAAGACAGAGAGGAAGGGAAAGACAACTAAGCCTAGGGCGATGGGGCCGACGCTGTAGCGCCTGCCATTCTATATGCCTTAGTGGCTGAAGCAGTGGCCAACGAAGAGGCCCTATGTTTGCCCCTCAGGTCTGGACATCAGGTGTGATGTCTTTCAAGGCTGCGGTCTCTTCATTCAAATTGCTTTGGTGCCGCTGAAGGGGGTCTCCTAAGTCCTCAAGGGAAGACAAGAGAGCCTGGACATCCTCACTGAACAAGACGTGGCCTTGGAAAGGGGTATCCAAAATGGAGGCCTGGGCCACAGGGGTAAAACCCGTCAGACAAAGCCATGCATGGTGTCCGAGACACATGGTGGATGCCATACTACAGGCAGTCACATCCACCATATCATATGAGGCCCGTAAGGCACAGAACCCTACACTAGATGCCAAGGCAAGGAGGTGATCCAGCTGAGACCAGGTAGGGACATCTGGAGTGGAACGGAGCAGATCCCAGATTTGTCCAAATATGGTTTCATGATGCATGAGCAAGTAGGCCAGATATTTTAGCGCCCGTAAGGCCAAGGTCACAGAGGCATAGGCCCTACATCCTATGGAGTCCAAAACTTTGGACTCTCATTCTGATGGACAATCTCAAAACCCCAGGCCCTCTCCAGTGACTGGTGATACCTCAAGCATGGAGGGGTCGGCTTCAGGATGGGACACAAAATGCCCTTTGTCATCCAGGGCATGATGGAGGCAATCGGCCTTCTGTGGAGTGGCTGGAACCAACGCCAGCTGCTGCCACACTGTGGAGAAGTCGTGGGGAACCACCAATGGCAGGATCATGACAGTATGCACTTCAGGAAGCCGCAGATGCTGCGCAAGGCACCTCCACTGGGGGTCTTGGTCCTCCGTGTGCTACCTTTGGTCGGTCTTGAACACCTTCATCATTTCGAGAAATGAAGGATCCTCTGGGTGGAGGGGGGAAGAGGGGGATTTGGACATATCCTTAATCCATACTTCCCTGGAAGGCGAAAGGGGAGGAGAGGGACCTGAGGAATCAGGGGCCACATGGAGGGACTGCTCCAAACCAATGGCTGAACTCAGCAAAGAAATACCGAGGGTGACCTCCTGTCCTGCTTCCCAGCATGAACCCCTATCCAGAGGGATCTCCTCTATTCCCGAAGGCCGGGCATCCATTCTGTGGGAGAAGGTGACATCAGGGATTGAGAAACCAAGTTAGGCCTAGGAGCCAACGCCCACCAGGTGTTCAATAGGGCTCCATAATCCACAGACGTCCGGCATAGTAGTGCCGGCTGAAAAGTGCAGCTTATCGCTGGGTAATGTGCCAGAAAATCATATGCTAAGCCTCGATATTGCTCTAGATGAGCTCACTGTCTGTCCGGAGGGTAATGGCCGAAGGGTAGAGTCAACAACCCTACCTGAACATGTGCCAGGGGCTGACACCAGCAGCTTGGAATCAGGAAGAACCCCTGATGATTCAAACTCAGAGGCCGGATCCTCATGAATCATGGCACGCTCCGGAGAAGTCAGAGCTGGGCCCGTCAGGTCCGTGGTCAGCGGACGTTGCGGCTGAGAACTGTCGGGCATCAGGTCCCTGGCAACAGGCTCAGGAGATGAAGGCCCCACTGAAGACTAATAGGGGGAGCCTGGGAGGTTACCTCCAGTAAGGGCTGAGAATTCTGGAGCCCCAAGGGTGGTGGCTCTGCCAAGGAAAGCTGTGGCCTGGAGGATGACAGCGGGCACTGGTCTGGCAGATCATTGCCGGATCCCACCTCAGTTTCCAGCGAAGACACCGAGGCCGGAAGGGTGGACTCAGGTGCAGCCTCACCTGTAGCATTGGCCTAGCCACCTGTGTCAGGCCCTTTCAGGAGGGCTGGCCTCAGCACCAGGCATGATAGGGCAGAGGAAAGAACCTCTGAGCCTACTTCCGTGCCTTTCACCATAGTAAGAACTGCGGGAGGTGGGTCCACTGACTGCCCCAATGGAAGGAGGGTGGCGTGGATGAGGAGATCGACCTCTTGTGGGATGAAGACTCCAGTTCCATCACTGCCCTGGGAGGAGACAGCGACTCCATGGTGGACTGATCCCAGTCCCAATGTTTCTTATGCTTCTTTTTCGACGAAGAAGAATCCCCAGACGTCCCGGCTGTAACCCGGGACTGCAGATCTGTCTCCAGGGTAGCCAGCTTCTACTGCAAGAGGTGCATCTCGAAGACTTTCTGCTGCCTTTTCCACATGACCTGGTTAAACCTTTGACAGGTCAGGCAGGCTTCGGAGTTGTGGTCCAGGCCTAGGCAGATGACGCATGCAAAATGGCCGTCCTTTTCTGGGAGCTGCTTCCCACAGGCACACTTGGAATTATGGGTGTTCACTGAAGAGTTCAGTGATGACATAAGGTAAAAAAAAAAAAAAAAAAAAATGAACTGGATTTGTTAGAATTAAAGGGTCACTGTCAGCTTTTCCATCCGTTTAAGCGCCCTTGTATTTCTGTGCCTGTAACACAGATATTTACTCACAGTTTGCTCCTATTGGGTTACAAGTCCAAACTGTGCCTTATTTAATTGTCTTTTTAGTAAAAAGTGGCATTCTGTCACCCTGAAAAATGCCACAATCCGCTCCTTACTACACGTCTCCGACATTGCCAGGACAGTGAATGACGTGAACTCATTCATGGAAATGGTTGTCAATTTGGGAGCAGAATAAAATGACATTCAGCCTGGATACTATTGCTTATACTGAGTTCTGTGATCTAATCATTTTTAAAAACCGAGGGCTACTTTCTACATAATTCACATTTGTTAAACTGAAGCCGTGACTCCACACATGCGCACTGGCAGAGTCCATGTGGTCCTGGCACCTAGTGGCTTAGTCATAACGGTGTTACCTACTGCAAGAGCCCAAAACCCTTGTAAATTAAGGCTAGCAAATGGATTTCTGCTATTTGCTAGAAATACAGTGCATGCCACTTATTTTTTTATTTGTTTATAATTCAGAAAACACCTTTAAGCGCAAGTGCTCTTTTGCAAAGGTTCCACTCATAATGAACGTAAGTGGCATACAGCATTTTGCCAGTTACAATGTTTGTTTTTCCGTTTCAAGCCCGAAAAGGAAAAAAAGCTGCAAAAAACAATCTGGGATTAGTACTGTAAGTGATTTCAGCTCTTGTTAAATTTTTGTTTTGTTCTTTTTTGTTCAGTACAGTACTGATTGCACTTTATTTGAATGGCAATCAATAAAATACTTTACTGCAGAGAAATAAATAAAAAGCTTTGGGTACTGCCTTTTGTTTTACTTGGTCTGGCTCATGTAAGTAAGTAAGTAAAAGTAAGTAAGTAAAAATTTACTTTTTAAGCGCTTTTCAAAGTCAAAGCGCTGTACAGTAATTAAATACATAAGACATACATGTAACATAATAAACAACAATAAAATACAGTTCCAATTTCATGTCAGTGCAATAACTACTCCCCATAGGCCTTTTGGAATAAATATTTTTTAACTCTGATTTAAAGCTTTCGACGGTCAGGCAGCTTCATATCCGACGAGGTAGAGAATTCCACAGGGTCGGGCAGCATAAGAAACGCTGGTGCTCAGATGTTTTTAAACGAACCCTGGGAACTCTCTAGCAACCTCGCCGGTGGATCTGAGTGAGCGAGAGGACGTAGGGAACAAGCAGATCTTGCAGATATTGGCGGTCCCTGTTCGTAGGGGTTTTATAGGTCAGTAAACCGACCTTAAAGGTGATCCGCCACTGAACCGGCAGCCAGTGCAGTTTGCGCACAGGCGTATTATGATTCCTAATTGATGTCCCTCAAAAGCCTGGCTGCAGCGTTTCTGCACCAGCTGCAAGCGGCGGATATCAACCCCAGCAACCCTAGGTACAGGGCATTGCAGTAATCAAGGCGAGAAGTAACAAAGGCGTGGACTAATGTCGGGAGGTCAGCTGGAGGAACAAGGTGTTTCACCCGAGCGATATTCCTCAGATGGTAAAAAGAGGATTTGACGGCAGATGACACCTGAAATTTTAGCATCAAACTATCATCAATGATAACACCCAGGTTACGCACCCGGTCTGAGGTCGAGAGCTGGCTCCATCGATCCATATGCCCGGGGAAGACCAGCCCTACAGCCCGCCTCTCGACAACCTGGGTTCACCACCAACACCTCAGTCTTATCCGGTTTAACCTTAGCCAGCTGGCACTCATCCAATCACTGATCTCAGATAGACAGTTGTTAAGTCTAGAGACCGCATCTACTTGCCCGGGACTAAAGGGACAAATATAGCTGGTGTCATCTGCATAGCAGTGAAAACCCAAGCCATAATGCCTAATAATGTCTCCTAATGGCAGCATATAGACAGCGAACAACATGGGTGCCAAATGGAACCTCATGGAACCTCACAAGGCAGGAGACGGCATCAGAGGAATAAATTCCAGTGATGACCCTATGTCTCCGCCCTGTGAGAAAAGATTGAAACCATTTTAGGACCGTACCAGACAGTCCACAATGGAGCTGCAGGCGTTCCAAAAGCACACCATGGTCCACAGTGTCGAAGGCCGCGGAGAGATCAAGAAGGACTAGAATAGTACAAGCCTTTTGATCCCTCACTATCAGGAGATCATTTAGAACCCGGACAAGAGCAGTCTCAGTACTATGTCTTTTCCTGAATCCTGATTGAAGAGTATCATAGACATTAGATGTATGCAGTGATCTTGCTTTTGCTCTTCTGTTTCTGTGCATATCTCCCCTACTTGTTGCTTGTCACAGTGTCATGATGGCCTTCGGACATCTGAGATGGACAGAGTAATCTCCTCTGCCGCATCATCAACCTCGTCATTCTCGGTTTAAGCTGTTCAGTCTCCTGCTCTGACTTGAAGCCTTGCACTGCTACAGCGATACTGTCCTCCTCCTGTGGTGGTTGCTTTGCACTACCGAGACTGCAGAAGACAACTTCTTCTGAGGTGAGACCTGAAAGGAGGGGGGGACTGTGATTTCACCGACATCTGGGTCCTCACTCAGCATCTTTTGCTTAGGTGCAAACCCATCTTTAATGAAGCACCTAATGACGTTCTACATGGATACACACTGCCATGCATGGCTCATCAAGGATTCCACATCCTAGAGGTTCCCCCACACGTGCAGTCACAGTTAAATCTTGATCAGAGTCCAGGAACTCCAGTATTTTTGCCCTCATGAGCCACACATAATGCCTCTTAAAGCTATAAATGATCCCTTGATCCAAGGGTTGCAAAATGCACATTGTATTGGGGGGAAAATATGAGTTTTATGTTTCTAAGGTCATTGATGTAGGGAAGGCCACTGAAGTTGTCATGGATAAGGCAGATCTTCTGAAACCGCAGCTCCCTGTCTCATCTCTGCAACCATTCAGTATATATGTCCCCTGTCATCCATGTGGTCCAATTGATGAGATTTTTTTTTTATGCCAGGGAAACATCTAGGATGGGCTGATTTGACTATAACAATTTCTTTCTTTACAGTTCCTGCCATGTTGCATGTCAGAAGCACAGAAATGAGCTCCTGACACAGGGTTGTCAGCTTTTACTTATTTTATGTCCTTTGGGTGGGGGGGGTTGCCTTTGGTTCCCCCACTTCCAGTCAGCCTTCACAGCTGCCACCCCAGTCGCAGCCAGAGCTCACACCTCCCCGCCACAGCCCTTCCAGGCCACATCACAGCGGGTACTTACCCCATCACTGCAGAGATCTGGAGGTCGGGCCCAGGAGGGAGCTAACTTGGGTGCATCCTTGGTGGTGCCATCTGGGCAGCCTTCATGCTGCCGAGGGATTTTTTTTTCTCTCCTGTGGGGAGGAGCATGCAGTAATGTCAGCAGAGGAAGCAAGCATGCGTCCACACGTGCTCATCCAAGCATCTGCCCCATCTTCACCCCTCTTCTGCAGCATTGGCATACTGTCCCCCAGTCTCCACTGGGGGCCACTCGAGCGCTGACCACTGATGTCCCCCCTCCCCGGAGAAGGAGAGCAGTCTTTCAGACGCTCAATCCTTCTCCAACCCTGCCAACCCCCGGCGGCCCATACTCGTTCCTGAACACGGGTTGCCGGTGTAGCGCAAGGTAAGGCATCCAGCACCTCAGCGCCACTGGGCCGGCAGGGTTGTCAGCTTTCAAAGAAAGTGCCCCATAACTGACACACCAAAAAAGAACAGTTTTGTCTGTTAAAAATGTTGTGTTGGGGGTGGGGGCTGTGGACAGTGCATCACGGAGTCTAGCTACAGCCTCTTCTGAAACAACATTTTGTTTCTCACCATGAATTTTTTGTAACCAATGTTATGCCGCTGTTTCCATCTAGCAAGGCAACCAGTCACCTTCAAATTATGCTTATCAAGTGCCGCTCCTAGTTGCTGTGCCTTTTGAAGAAGTAAGGGCCCACTAAATGAGAGCCTCCCTGCCCCAAACATTCACGAACCAGTGTAAGACAGACTTCTCAGCATCTTCACAAAGACAGACAGGGAAAATGCAATCCAAAGAAGGGCAACCAAGATGGTGAAGGGCTTGCATTAGAAAGCATATAAGGACAGATTAAAAGACCTCAATATGTATATATTTAGAGAAGAGAAAGGGGTGATATGATAGAGACCTTCAAGTATCTCAAAGGACTGAACAAAGTGAAGGTGGGTGACAT
This sequence comes from Neoceratodus forsteri, assembly GCA_016271365.2. Lineage (NCBI taxonomy): Eukaryota > Metazoa > Chordata > Ceratodontiformes > Ceratodontidae > Neoceratodus > Neoceratodus forsteri. Next base: position 831,108,750 of record CM057452.1, read on the forward strand.
CTTTCAGTACAAGAGTTGTACAAGGATGAGGGGACACAATATGAGATTGGAGGGTGTCAGGATAAGGGGAAATGTGAGGAAGTTTTTCTTCACAGAGAGGGTGGTGGATGCTTGGAATAGCCTACCCCAGGAAGTGGTGGGTGCGAACACAGTGGGGGGATTCAAACATTCATGGGATAGACATAAAGGAACCCTAGAAAGTGTGAAGAGAGGCGACAGCCAATTACCAAGTAGGGTCAGTGGCTGCTGATGCAAGCAGAGAATACGGGCAGACTAGGTGGGCCTAGCGGTTCTTATCTGTAATCAACTACTATGTTCTCCACGTCACTATCCTTGCCCTCTCGCTTTCTCTTTCACTCTGTATTTTGGACTGAATGCTGTTTGAGCAGTATACGATCCTTCGCTTTCAGCAGATCGCTTACAGTGTATTTCTGGATCAGAAAATGCACTGCCATATCCTGAAGGCTTGAGTTTTGGCAGCTTTTCCATCTCTTACAGAACGGAAACCTTAGCAGCCAACATAAGGGAAGGGAACGTTGTTTAACCAGGAGCAGCACACTAAGCTGAAGCTCGTTTCCAGATGCAACCTGGGAGAACAAGGCAGTTAAGTGACTTGCTCAGGATCACACAGTATGCATGTAGGCGGCTGTGGGATTCAAACCCAGGTCTCCAGATCTGCAGCTCAGAGCCTTAATCCACTGCACTATACTGCCACCACTCCTCTTTGCTGACATCTTGGTGAGAATACAGAACTAACCAAAGGAAGCAAACTGCTTCATGACTATTGCTTTCACTGTCTTCAGCCAGACCAATTAAGAGTAATTCACAATGACTTAACAGTTGATAGCTGATAACCGTTTGCCAGATTAGCACCATAGTGTGTTTTCTAGCGACTGGCGTTGGTGGCGGCCCACACTCTGTACACTGTAAACATTATTACAAGGGATCAAAGAGAATGGCTTTTGGCAAACAGACTCTGTCTATTAAAAGTGGCTGTTCGGAATAGCCGTGGAAGTCGTAAGTGGTGCATACTGTAATACAGCTAGTGCTTTCCCTCAGAAAATCCTTGTATTCTTCTCAATTTTAAAAAGAAGTGACCTGTCTGCAATTAAATAAGTGGCCTGTCTGCAATTAAATAAACAATCTGCACTTTTGTATAAATGATATCAAAACTCCAGTGCTGACATACAGAGCTCCAGTGTTAAATTCGTTGCTTTTTAATGTGCGCTGGAATTTGTGAATCATCAAAACTTGTGGTGGACTTCTTAACTCAAGAAAAAAATGCCTTTGCCTAACTTGCTAGTAGAGAGAAGAGTAGTGGGGTGGATCAGGAGGAATAAAACACCATATCGATAAGAAGTCCCGATGCAGATAGGGAACTCTGGGCAGACTAGATGGACATTTTTCTGCCATCCCACTGTCTGTCTTTCTATGCCCACTTGTGAATATAAATATTATTTCTCAGGTATGAAACCATAAAACAGAGGCCAGTTTTTCAAATTTGGAAAAGGTGAGCAAAACTTACTTCTTTGTACTTCTCTGGAAATTTTCCAAATTTTTCTATCATTTCTGCCACAAAGATAACATCCATCTTATCAGAGAAGTTGGCAGCCTCCACAGTATAAGCTAGCAGCTGCCGTGCTGTTGCCACAGCATTGGTTAGGTTAAGTGGCATCTGTGCAAACACAGAAGGCAAAAACAGTGTCTTCAGAATTATATATCATGTACTACTACAGAAACTATGATCAGAATTATTTACCATAATTGACAATACTCAAACTACAGTCACACTCCATGTTTCAAATACTTTATGATTTCCATTAAATACCATGACGGCATCACTATTTGTGAAATTATTTGTCTTAACAGTTACAGAACAGTAGAAATAAGTTCATAGAACCTTACTTACTGAGGCTTCAAAGTAATAAAACATACCAGTTAAGTCATGAAAATATAACTATCTGTTTAAAGCAGTACCAATTTAAAAAAAAAAAAAGAGGTGATTTATTTTATTTTTTCTTATTCTTTGGTGAAAGGTTAAGGCACAGTGCTGTTTTCAGGGGTGACCCAAGAGCATAAGACGAGTGAACTGATTTGCTTAGGATCACACAGTATGCAAGTGGAGGTTGTGGGAATCAAACTCAGGTCTGCTGGATGTTCCAAAGCTTATTCACAGCTCGTTACTCTAATCTCCAGGCTATAGTGCCAACCAATATTTGTAGGAAAAAAATATATATATATTAACTGAAATTTACTAAAGGTCATTATGAAATAATATTTTGTCTTACAACCTGTCCTTAAGACAATTTTTAAGGCTTCATCAAACTCAGCAAGAAAAAGATAAGCTTATAAAAACTAACATGCAATGCAGGCTACTGAATCTCCCACTGTTGCAGTCCTTCTCTGATGTCAGCTGCAGGGGATTCTGGTATTTGTAGTTGCAGAAAATGTTAGAATGCAAATCAAGAGAATCAGTCTGATATATCTACCATACTGCTGTAAACAGTTGAGTAAAAAAAAAAAAAAAAAAAAAGTTTACACACAAAGTGATAATTGGTGGCAGACCAACCCCTGAGTATGGGGCTCTTGGTGCGGACTGTTCCCCTTTAAAAGTATTGTGGTGGAGGGAGTGGAGCTGCTTGTGGATGTGGTGATAATGTTAGGGATGTGAAAGCTCTACGTAACAGATCATCAGATGAGACAAAGTGGCGCTTAGGGAGCTCCTGTGGTGGTAGCAGTCTTTCTGTCTCCAGAGAAATGGCTTAACTTTTAAGGGGTAGCAAAGAACTATAGGGATTTTGTAATTCAAGGTGTGACGACTGTATTTAGCCCTGGGAGAAAAGAGGGGCTGGCAAACGTGATTGGAACCAGCACCAGTAACAGGTCTCAGAGACTGTGGTTCACGCATCGGAGGGGACAAGTGAGTTAGGCCTTTAAGGAAGTGCCCAACCACCTTCTACTGCACCACCGTCAACATATCAACCCGTAGCCAGTATGCAGAAATGGCTGCCAAGTGCACCATTAGGGTTGTGGATCGCAGTCTAAGATTGTTGCCACTGGACAGATGAGTGGATCAATATAACCCTTGACACCAGAGTTAGAACCTCTTCCATTTGAACACATACATTCAGTGATTTGACTTCTTTTAAGACATTTCCATCTGGAACTTTAGGTATGCAGGAAGAAAGCAGTGAGATGCAAAGACCAAAGATTCAGGTGTAGGATCATCCCAATTTGTCTCAAGCAGGTCTAGGCAGAAAGCAAGCACCACAGGGACCTACTGCTGAGGCCCTGTAGGTCCTGGTACCAGAACTGTCTGTAACAATCAGGATCATCTGCGCCTTGTCCTTCTGGACCTTGATCACCGCCTCCTGAATCATGAGGAAAGCAGTTAAAGCAGGACCGAGAGAAAGCATCCCCCTGCAGCATCCTGATTTGGGGATGGTGGGCACAGAATTGCCTACATTTTCTGTTGTCCCAAGAGGCAAAGAAGTCCTCCAAAGGGGTGCCCCACTGGAAGAGTAACTGCTCTACTAGGTCCTGGTCCACGAACCACTCATGCAACAGCTGTCGAGTAATCAACACTCTTTTCTCCCACAACATAACATGGATCACCAGGAGATCAGCCTGCAGGCTGTGCACAAGTGACCATGTGCGGATAGCCTCCTGACACAAAGGAAAGGAGAGCATCCTATCCTGCCAGCTCAGGTAGAATACAGTAGTCATGTTATCCATCTGGACCTGAGCAATCTGCCCCTGAATCAATGGAGCAAATATCATCAGTGTCAGATGTACTGCATGGAGTTTCAGCAGGCTGATGTGCTATCAGGACTCTAAGGGTGACCAGAACTCACTTGCCCTGTGGTCTTCCAGGTGAGCGCCACATACCACCAGAGATGTATCCATCATTAAGGTGACAGATCGCTCCAGGTGGGCAAAGGGAATCCCTTCCTCCAGGTTCTAGAGACATAGCCACCGTTCGATGTCATCCCACATTGGCAGGGTCACCCAGGCTGGCTTCTCAAGGTAACCATGGTGCTGAAACCACTGGTGGCCCACCTTCCACTGGAAGGGGTGCATTTGCAAGCAAACAAAACAGTTTATGCTGGTCAAAGCTGCCATGTACCCAAACAGCTGGAGGAATGCTCAGGCAAGGCACACTTGCCCAACTTGAAATGATCAGGTAAAGGAGGTAACATCCAATCCCTATCAGCAGGAAGGCAGGTCTGGGCCTGAAGGGAGTCCAATTCCACCCCCAATTAACTTGATCACCTGTGTGGGGACCAGTTCTGACTTGGCCGGGTTGATCAAAAGTCCCAAGTCTTGAAAGTTCTGGTTGGCCAGATCCTTGGACCTCTCCACTGCCTCCCTGGAGATGCCTGCTATGAGCCAGTCGTCCAGGTATCGGTAAACCCAGACTCCTCTGTGCCAGATAAAGGCCACCACCACTACAAGGCACTTGGTGAAGATCCTTGGCACTGACATCAGGTCAAAAGGCATGACCCTGAGCTGGCACAATACCCCTTCCACCCTGAACTGGAGGTAACAGCAGTGGGAAGGACAGACTGGAATGTGGAAGAACGTGTCCTGAAGGTCTAGAGAGTACAACTATTCCTCTTTTTCCAATGACAGTATGATCTATGTCAGTGTGACCATACTGAACTTCTATTCTTGCACAAATTTGTTCAGGTTGTGCAAATCAAGTATGGGCAAGGCCCCCTACTTTTCTGTGGCACAGTGGGACCAAGTTCTGCGGCAAGACTACTATTTGCCGCAGAACTTCTGCGGTGGTTTGTAATTTCTGCGGAAGTTCTGCGGCACTAACAAACTACCACATCAGAGCATCAGCTTGTCATCCTGAATTCACTTTCATGGCAGTGGTTATAGCAATCAGGATGGTGGAAAGCACAGTAACACTAGTTCAAAAATTAAGGCTTATAGAAATAATTTTATGCCTAAAAAAGCAAAACAAATGTCTCTCCCTTAAGATCCTAATCTATTGCATAAATGACATATGCAGAGGGGGACCTTATGTGATAAATAAGGTATTTCTATATGTAGTTATCTATTCCACTAATGAGGTCTCTACTGTCTATCACATATATTTGTATGTGCTTTCTACACCACTTATGAGGTTCCCACTGTGTATCACTTATATATTTATATGCAATCTGTAACATACATACAAATATATGTGTGTGTGTGTAGTAAGACAGAGATACTGTATGTGTGTGTGTGTGTGTGTGTGTATATATATATTATGGTAGCACGGTAGTGCTACCATAGTTAGGGTTGAGGAGCCATTTACATGTTAAACCCAAAATTTTGCACCTTAATAACTTTGCAACCGCTTGACGGATTTGCCTGAAATTTGGAATACACCATCAAGAACCATAGGCCTTGGGATCTGCCAAGTTTCGTACTGGTCGGATATACGGCTGCGAGAGTTATTAAGCATGATCTGTGCTGCGGCGCTTACGCTTTTCTGGAATTCTATGATCCACCTACAGGTCACACGGTTTGTGCGATCGCCTGAAATCTTCAGGGAACGTGCTGCAGGGTCCCTGATGTGCCTTTCAAAGATTTCGTGAAAAAATATTAAACGGTTCAAAAGTTATTCAAAAAACAATTTCCCATTATAAGTCAATGGGAAAAGTTAACAAAAAGTTCGACAGTGTCGCAAATGCATTTTTACTTTCACAAATGGCCCTCTTACTTTCACAAATCCGCCATCTTGTTTTCAGTTAGTGATCATAAAAATGCTTGGCATTTAAATTTGGGACCCTCTAGCAACCTAATTCTTTTTGTATTCACCTAGTCGGACCCTGAGGATGCTAGCTATGTCTTTATTTTGGGTAAACACCCCAGAAATGTTTTTCAAATTTCTGAAAAGTACTTTAGCAAGTACTTCATGCTCAAAGTGTTGCAAATTTTTGCGAAAGCTTTCGCAAATTGCAACAGTACTTTTCTAGTCTGTGGGAAAATGACAGCAATTCTTTGGCACTCCACTGCAAAAGAATGGTTTGGAGTTTTGGGCTGAAATTCGGAGGGAACGCAGCTGACATCTCAGAGATGTGCCCTTCATTGTTTTGTTGAAAAAATATTACATGGCGGCAAAGTTATGGTACTCCAAAGTTGACGCCTTTTCCCATAGGATAACATTACGGCACACGACGCATTGCAGTAATCGTTTGGCGCCCTGCTGCAAAATAACGGTTTGGTCTTTTGGGCTGAAATTTGCAGGGAACACAGCCAACATCCCACAGATGTGCCTTTCAGTTGTTTGGTGAAAAAATATTACAGGGAGGCAAAGTTATGGCAGTCCGAACTTCAGTTTTTTTCCCATAGGATAATATTACAGCGTTCGCCGCGCCTTTCAGGGCCCGTATCTCGAAAACAGTGCGAGATACGGACTTTTTGTCGAAAAATTTCTTAGCCCCCTAATGGGAGCTAAATAAAAAACTAGCCAGGAAAGTGATAATTCATATGACTTTTACATTTTTTTTCTGTGTCATACGGTTACTGAGATATAAGCAATTTACTATTCCAAGTCCTCATTTTTGTGTTCCGAGAGTCATTATTTTGCATACATTCTTTGTACTCATTGTCTTTCTCTATACAGCTTTTGGGTAAAACCAGCCTGTGCGCTTACATTACTGTTACCATTACCGTTTCTGCTTGTGGTTCCGTACCCGTTTCACTTACAGTTCACGTTTACGCCACCATGTGCGTTACCCTTTGCGTTTTCATTTGCGTTGTTTTTAACATTTCTGTCTACAGTACTGTTTCTTTCTGTTTTGCTTTACGCACCATGCACATTATGATTTGCGCTTATGGGCACAATGTTACTATGTGACAAGACATGAGGTGGAGTGCTGGGCCCTGTGGGCCCTGCGGTTCTACAGTCATATATCTACCATTTCTCATTATCTTTCTCAAAAAGAAGGGAAATTAGAGGCAAAAACTCTGTTTAATCAGTTAGGGATGTTCCACAAGCATGAAGCGTAGGAAATTTGATGTTAGGTTGAAACCCACTTTGCACTCCTCCAGCATTTCTCTTAACTGGAATCAGGGTGCGCATTGGGGTCATCGGTCCTAACTGTCACCAGATTCTTCTATTCCTCAGCTTCTTTCCACATCTGATGGGGTGACAGTTAGGGATGATTACCCCAATGTGCACCTCGATTCCAGTTGGGGGGGTGCAAAGGGGGTTTCAACCCTAACATCGAATTTCCTAGCTTTTGTCGCTGTGGAACAACCCTAACTGATACATTAAATGGAGTTTTTTGCCTCTAATATAATTATATATACATATATTATGCATATATCTTTTTTTTTTTTAATTTACATGAAATTGTATCCTCATTCATACAGGTCCCATTGGAAATGGAATAAACGGACTAGAGGAGTTATTTCAAAACTAATTTTTCATGTCAACCTGCTTCCCATGACACACTACATAACACCATCAGGCCATGACATGCATGTGAACCGATTGTGAGATACAGCTCTCCAGCCCATCGCAATGTGTCCACCGTGTAACAGAACACTGCACCATACCTTCCCAGACTCTGAGCAGTGATGTGTTCCACCAATCCTTGTGCTGCCCAGCCAGCTCTCAGAGCTAATCTCTGAACCTGAGTTGCCAGCATGGAAACACAGCATGCTACCCTCTGGCCCAACAGCTGTCCCCACACAACATTTCCATAACCTTTAGTTGATTCTATCAACCAATGACAATATGTAATCAATAACCCTGGCAAAAATGCATACAGTGCAATTATTTAACAGGTCTATTCTTTCAACAGGTCTACACATTATTATATTCCACTTTTCTGGGCATAATTATTTTATTTTTCTTAAAAATGACAGTTAAATTCATTTAACCAGTTATTCATATCAGATGGCATCTCTATACCTTAAAGGCACAAATAAGTTTGTACAAAGTGAGGTATGGACTTAACAGGTCTGTGGTATTGACAAGGTTTTGTTTAAGTTGGCCCTAGTGCAATAATGTAAGACTGAAAATTGTATTAGGCTGTAGCAGGTTGAGCAAATATTACCATGCCTGATGCTGTGCCAGCCACAGTCTCTGGCAGTGGGAGCTGTAGTAGATAAGGACAGTCATTTCATTAGCTAATGTATGATGTTATAGCAATGATAACATCACATTCTGAGCATATGGGGAGTGGATATATAAAGGGAGAAGGAACCAGATTCTTTGGATTAACAGAAATATTAATAAAAAAAATCACCAAGAAGAGTGAATTCTGCGGCACCGCAAAAGTTCTGCAGTAGACTGCAAGTTCTGCACAAAATTCTGCGGCCGCAGAATTCTAGGGGCCTTGAGTATGGGGCACATGCCTTCCATCAGCTTTGGCACAATGAAGTACCCAGAGAATTATCCCTGCATAATCAAGGCATCTGGGACCTGCTCTATGGCTTCGCTTTCCGGAAGCTGAGCAATCTCATTCCTGAGCTAGGGCAGCATGCCCTTGGACACTCTGGACTCCTGAGGAGCCTGGAGTTAGTATGGTGGGAGATCATCAGAGTTCAGAGGCAACTCACTGCCCACCACTTCTAGAACACACTTGTCCAAGGTAACAGCTGACCACTGCGGCAAGAAGTAAATGAGCCAACCCCAGACTGGGAGCTGGGACAGGGACTGGACGGAAGGGGGAATGGTACCCCACAACCAGTGCCTTAGCAGCCTCAAAGGGGGCTCTGGCCTGCTGGGCACAAGATGCACCCCCACGCAGCATTTTTTTCTTGCCTGACCACTGAATGTTTTTTTCATGTGCCAGTGTTGAAACTGCTCCTTCTGGGACTGCTGCTAAGCCTGCTGTGGCTGGAACCCAAGCAGCCAAAAGGACTTTTTCTTGTCCTTGGCCAGCTTAGGATCCTTATGGGACAAAGCCACTGAATCAAGGGTGGCACTGGGCTTCTCAATAAGAGTGAGATGTCCCTCCACTCACGGGCTTCAAGGCCACATGGAGCTAGTGTTTAGCCAACAAGCAGACCTGGTCTCAAAGGGCTTTGGCCATAACTTGCTTGTCAGCTGTGAGCAAAAGGAGGAGATCCCTAAAGAGGCCAAACAAGGAGTGACCAAAGCAAGCCATCATCCAAGAATAGCTGGCCTGCTAGAAACTAACAGAGGAGGCCATGAAGATCTTCTTCGCTGCATGATCCAATTTCCAGGACTCTTTGTTAGATGGCTTATCCACATTCCCCGGCCCTTCGACTTTCAAAAAGTAGAGTTGGACACCAGTCCCTCTGTGGAGGGGTGATCCAAGAACCCCGAAAGACTCCTAGTGGGGACCCCATACCTGTGGACCATATGGGTAGGGGGTGCCAGACAGGACGCAGGGTGCGGCTGTATTTCCAAAGCCTGCTCCATAAGGGTCTCAGCCATGCAGAGGGCCACCATGGGGAACTGTCTATCCAGGATGATGATGAATGGGTATTTGGCCCACCTCTGAACTGGCTGCCAAGGGACCTCTGTGGATCCTGATATTATACAATCATACGAAGAAGCCTCTTTTAAAACTGCCCACTGTCTTCAACAAGATTACCTTTTCTGGCAGTGCATTCCAAGTGTCCACCACCCTCTCTGTGAAGAAGTGCTTCCTGATCTCCCTCCTAAACTTCCCACCCTCCAGCCTAAGACTGTGCCCCCTCGTGTTATGGTCGACACTCAGCTTAAAGGGACTCTCCTTATCAACCTTATTTATCCCTTTCAAGTACCTGAAGGTCCCAATCATGTCCCCCCTCTCTCTCTCCTGTCTTCCAGGGAGTACATCTTCAGTGCCCTCAACCTCTCCTCGTATGCCTTACCCTGCTGACCAGCCATCATCTTTGTAGCCCTCCTCTGGACCTTCTCCAGCACGTTAATGTCCTTTTTGAGGTGTGAGCATCAGTACTGAACTCCATACTCTAGATGCGGCCTTACCAATGACCTATACAAGGGCAGTATAACCTCCTCTCTCCTACTACTGATCCCCCTAGATATGCATCCCAGCATCTTGTTTGCCTTTGCTGCTGCTTTCTTGCACTGTGAGGAGTGCTTCAGGTCACTAGCAATCAACACTCCCAGGTCCTTCTCTTCCTCTGATGCAGATACTCTCACTCCACCCAGGTAGTACTCTTTCCTCAGATTCCTGGCTCCAATATGCATAACTTTGCATTTCTTGGCATTGAAGCCAAGCTGCCAGATCCTGGACCACTTCCCTAGCTTTTCCATATCTTCCTGTAGGTCCTGTATCCCTTCAGCTGTGTCCACTCTCCCACAGAGCTTGGCGTCATCTGTGAACAGGTACATTTGGCCCTTAATGCCAACTCCAATGTCACTGATGAAGACATTGAACAACACCGGCCCCAGTACCAAAAAGACCCAAAAGGCGCCGAGCCTGACTGGGAAGATTGACCACCATAAGAGTCGGCGTCAAACTGGTGAGTCCTACTCGAAGTCACAGAGGACACACCTTCCAAGTCCAACTACTCCTCAAAGACCACCCTGGTTCATTTCTTAGGAGTGTGATCCACCCTCGAGCATGGGTCACCTTGATGAACAGCCGACCAGTCAAACTGGTGGCCAGGTGGGACTCCTTGGTAGGGCTCCGACTTGTAGCTGCAGGGAAGGGAGTTTCCCCACCAGTGGGGGACAGGAAGCAGTATGTAGCTCCACCAGCTGCGGAGCAACCACTGGGGAGGGCCACAGCATTGTGGGACCCAGAATAAAGGCTCTGCACCAGCCAACAATGGACCACTGCTGCCAAAGGAAATCCTTATAGTATCAAGGAAGGCGATGTTGATGTCCATCCTCATCCTAGGATGATGGGCCTAACTGGTGCTGGTATCAATGTCGCTTGGTCAAGCGAGATCGAGACCTTGAATGATGCTTCTACCTCAACTGTCAATCTTTGGGTCAACGGCAGGTGTCCACTGACAGAGACAAGTATACCACTTTCTTTGGCAGGGAGAGAACTATAGACCATGGAGTGGACCTCGAGGGGAAGATCGCTGGGGTAAGCGAAACCCAGGTTAAATCAGCCAATTCCTCCTAAGTGAGGGCCAGGAGAACCAAGGTCTGCGAGAAGGACAAATTCTCACCAATCTCATCCAACAACCAGTCAACTGGTTCGGGAAAAATCAAGAATGACTGCTCGACTGCCATCAAGGTTGTACACTTTAACAGGACCATCATGGAAACTCCAACCATGAAAGATCAACCAAAGTCACCAGGTTGGAGGAATCTAGGGAGCGGGAAGAGTGAGACTGTTTTTAGCCCATTAATCAACATCAACGACGCTTCTTGGGCTTGTGCTCTTAGGACTGGCTCTCCCCATAGCTCCAGAGGGCCAAATACATCTTAAGGAACTCATCTGTGAGGAGTCCTCTGTCGGTGGCCCAGCCAGGACCACCGCCGAGACTTAGGACAATCCCACCTAAGCTGCTGCTTCCTCTTCTAAGGCAGCATGTTGGGCCACCAACCCTGCAAGACAGTGAGGGTGGTTTGCGGTCCTTGAGTCTACGAGGTAAAATTGAGCCTTCCATTTCTCCAACAACATTGGACGCATGGCCTGACAAGAAGTCCACTGCTTCACAACATGATTTCTGCTAGGTAATAGAGGCACGTGTCATGCAGATCTATGGCCATCTGTTGGCTGCAACACAGGTAGTAGCACTTACAACTGTGCTCCCCCCCCGCCCCATTCTGAAAATCATCAATGCAGCATGAACCAAAGAAGTGATATGCTTGATGAGCTGAAATCTTTATAGAACAGTTGAAGTGAGCCAAAGAATATAGCACTTGAAAATTAAAATCATCTTATGCATACAGAGCTGCGAAGAGGACACTTGTCCCTTCCAGAGGAAAAGAAGATCCGACATCGATGGAGTGTAGCCAGAGAATGCCACCAGGGATGGTGGGAGGAGCATAGCTTTAAGATATCTGGAGAATCAACGGTCTTCCGCAAACTGCCATTGTGTGGATAGTGAATTGTTTCCCCCAATGGTAGAAATATGGGATTTGAGACAATGAACAAAAAGGATGTAAATTACCTGGTTAAACATGTAAAGCACTCGTGTGACATCACTTGAATACTGACACCGTGAATAATCTTCCTCTACCCAGAATCCTCCTCTGTCACACCTGCGCCAAGCCTTTCTCTCATCTGTGGAGCTACCAGGGTAGATCCCACTGCCTGCAGAGTATCGAGTGCATTGCACATATGCAGTGATTCCAGCTAGGGTCCTGGGCCACCTACAGAATAAATTAGAAAAGGATTATGCATGCTAGTTAAGAGCAGATATGATATTTTACGACTGCTAGAATGGGAAAAAATGAGTGTGCACCACATTGGTCAATTTACTGAACTTCAATTAGTATTCAGCATTAAGAGTACTGTCCTACTCATTTGATATCAGATGCAATCTATGACCTGATAGTAAAGGACATCGCAAAGTCTGAAAACAGAAAACTACAGTGCAGATCATAAGAGAGTTCTTTTATGACACAAATTCCTGCATGGCAAGGTTGTGTCAACACCAGACAGCTGTAACCGAAATTCAAACATTCACTAAAATGCTACTTTTGTTGCTCCTGTGTTGGTCTCACTAACTTAACTCCATCTTATAACGTGTAATAAAAATCTAGCACTGTGACTGGCTGAGAACTGTTCCAGCCTATGTAATTATTCCACCATAATTAACCATCACAACCAGCATTATAATACTTACATGAGTAATTTTATCAAGTCTAGTTTAGTTTACATTAGCCATTTTAAGACTTAAGCATATAATCAACTGGTAATACTGGTAATACCCAACTCCAGCTGAATGAAACTGATGGGCACTATTTGTAAAGATCAAATCAATCAAGGTAGAATTATCTGGATTTCTTATATTAATATGTGAAGGTTCAGCTAGTAATTGAGTCAGATTGTATTGTGAATCCTGGTGAGGGGCTCCATAGTAAAGCAGATAGAGTTGGGAGTAGGTAGAGACAAAATGAGGGTGGTTCGGAGCCTTCCCGGTACCACAGCATGCAGGGATGGAATGAGGATCCAAGGGACCGCTGGGGCAGAAGGAAGAGAGGGAGAGACAGATGTCATTGTCCATCTGGGGACAAATGACCTGGCTAGGGATGAGCCAGATGTAGTGCAGGAAGAGTTCAGGGAGTTGACGAGGGGTATTATGCAAGTAGCACGATCCGTGACCTTCTGGGAAGTGTTACCTGTCTATGAGACAGGGGGGCTGACAAGATTCTCTGCACCAGGAACTTCAAAACACAGTTGAAGAAATGGTGCAGAGAGGAGGGTTTTGGTTTCATTGGGGATTGGGGCTCCACAAGGGTGATGGACTGCATCCGTCCAGGAGGGGAACCATATTCCTCGGTGAGTGGTTCAGATGTTACATTGGCAAGCATTTAAACTAGCTGAGGGGGGAGGTGGAATGAGGCAGGGAGACAAACTGCCCCCTCCTCCCAGCTCAAGAGGTCAACTACAGGAATCTGAAGGGAGAAATATCACAAAAGAAACCAAAAAAATAATGAAATCCAGGGGGAAAAGAAAAATGAAGCTAAGATGACGAAGGAGAGGAGAAGGAAGGCAAATGGAAAAGGTGGCAGCACAAACTGGAAAGCCATGAGTGCGAAAGTGCTCAGTCTGGGCAATAAGACTACAGATCTGGAAGCTGACCTGGATTTAATCGCCATTAAAGAGACCTGGTGCAGTGAAAACCAGGACTGGGATATGGCCATACCAGGTTCTGTTCTGTTCAGAAGGGACAGAGTAGGTAGTCAAGGGTGAAGAGAAGCTCTTTATGTAAGGGACAACATAAAGGCTATGGAAACAAGGGATGCAGGGGGCAGTGGAAGTACTGTGGGTTATCCTGGAGAAAAGGAAAGGGTCCGTTATTCGCACAAGAGTGATCTACAGATCTCCAGCACAGGGGGAAGAAGTGGATGGGAAAATCATGGAAGCAATCCACAGGATGGCTCGCAAGGGAGAGGCGATACTAGAAGGGAATTTCTATCTACTGGACGTGGATTAGAGCTTCCTAACTGTGGCAAAAGCCAGAAGTAGGGACATCCTGGACTCACTGCAGGGTGCATTCCAAAGGCAACTTGTAATGCCACCCACTCGTGAGAGGGTGTTGCTGGACCTGGTACTGTCAAACGGGGACAGTATTGCTGATGTCACAGTGGGGGGCCACCTGGGGACCAGTGACCATCGTACGGTGTACTTTAATATAAGAACCAGGTTAGAATCAAGCCGCATGAAGACAAGGGTCATGGACTTCAGCAGGGCAGATTTTAACAAAATGGGAGAATGCCTCAGAGACACCTTGGCAGGGATAGGAAAACTAGGGGGAGTCAGGGACCAGTGGACAAAACTAAAACAGGGCATTGAAAAAAGCTACAAATCTCTGTGTCAGGCAAGTTAGCAAGGGCAAGAGAAAAAAGAAACCACTATGGTTCTCTAGTGAGGTAGAAGAAAAAGTAAGAGCAAAGAAACTGACTTTTAGAAAGTATAAAAAAAACACAGAAAGATGAGGGCATGGAGACTTATCAGGAGAAACAAAGACGCAGGAAGGTAGTTAGAAGCGCAAAAGCACAAACAGAGGAGAATACTGCCAAATCAGTAAACAAAAAAAAAAAAAAAAAGGTCAAAACATTTTTTAGATACATAAGAGAAAAGAGACCAAGGGAGGGACAGTAAGGCTGAAAGGTGGAGGAGGTGTGTATGTGTGTGGAGGAGGACCACCAAAAAGCAGACATACTGAACAAATACTGCTGTTCAGTATTTCCAGAGGCGGGGGTAGGTAGTGGGCCAATTATAAAACCCAAGGGCATTAAGGGACAGGAAGTGGACACTAGCCCTTTTACAGTGGAAAGGGTCCTAAGCGAGTTGTCATGGTTAAAAGTAGACAAAGCAATGGAACCAGACAAGGTGCACACCGCAGGTTACTGAGGGAGCTCAAGGAGGATTTGGCTGCACCTCTAACAGCCCTGTTGAAAATGTAACTAGAAACGGATGAGGTCCCAGGAGACTGGAGGAGGGCTGATGTAGTCCCACTCCACAAAAACAGAAATAGAGCAGAAGCTGGAAATGACAGGCCTGTCAGCCTGACTTCGGTAGTGGGCAAAGTAATGGAATCACTACTAAAGGAAAGGACTGAGGAAGTCCTTTTTTCTAATGGGCTTCAGGATCCAAGGCAACATGGGTTCACAGGGGGGAGGTCTTGCATGACAAACCTGATCAAGTTCTTTGATTGGGTAACCAAGGAAGTGGATCAGGGAGGAGCAGTTGATGCAGCCTGCCTGGACTTCATTAAGGCCTCTGATACCGTTCAAAACAGAAGACTGGTGAGCAAGCTGAGAAGCCTGGGATTGGGTCCTAAAGTAGTAAGATGAGTAGAGAGATGACTGGACAACAGGAGTCAAGAGAGTGGTGATAAACTTCATCCACTCTGGAGAGGGCAAAGCGACCAGTGGGGTGCCACAAGAGTCAATATTTGGCCCAGTCCTCTTCATTGTCTTTATAAGCGAAACTGCAGAAGGGCTGGAAGGGAAGGTATGTCTGCTTGCGAACGAGACAAAAATCTGCAAGAGTAGACACCCGGTGCAGTGAAAACCAGGACTGGGATATGGCCATACCAGGTTATGATCTGTTCAGAAGGGACATAGGAGCAAACCGGGGACTGAGTAGGGTCTGCGGTGGCACTGTAGGTAGGGAATATAGGGCAGATTAGGTGGGCCAAGAAGTCCTTCTCTGCTGACAACTTCTAGGTTTCAGAGAGTAGTGCATAAATTAAATCTGACAACATCCCCAATTTGTGGCAGATGCACTGCAGCGGTGGGTAGAAACTGACACTATTCGGGACGGAGGTGGCATAAGAGCTCACCAACATCTGCTCCCAACCCACAGCACTTATACTGGTCTCAATGATGTTTGAGGTGGAGGACACGGGGGCAAGGGCTGGGACCTATACCCAAAGGGGGATAAGGATTTTCTAGCACTGGCTCAACAGTGCGTTCAGAGCACCAGAGTTTCTAGGTCACATGCACAAAGTGGCAATGGAAGACACTGGCTATACATGCTTTGCCGATGGGGAGGCTCACATACATATGTGCTCAATGTGCAGGAGAATTTTTTTAGATGTATATGGGTGAAGTTCCTAGATGCACTACCTGTGACAGAGGTCACGCTGCTGCGACAAGGTCTGCTATAAGTAAAGGTAGTGGGGGAGATGGATTGATTGTTAAAGTACCCTTCCTTAGAAGGCCAGGGCCTAGTATTAAAGGTACTGAAATATTACAAGTAGATTGATTAAAAATAGAAGCATGATGCATCAGGTAGAATTAAATGCGACTACACTGTAAATAACCCAAGTTTGCATACTACTGTATTGGTGTGTGTTTTATATGAAATTTGCAATACACATATGAAACAAATATATTCCTTCCTTGCACTGTAAATTATCTCTTGTACTCTTCCCCCTAGGATGCTTCATGAAATGAACTGTTCTTAGCTCAGTGAGCCTTTCCTGGTAAATGCATTCTAAATAAATGTTCTCAAATTTCGGACAGGCTAGTGCTGTACAGAAACCTTCACATTTAAAACATTTCACGCTGCAGGATCTACATTATTCGTATTGACGGATTTGAAAACTGATGACTGGGCAGGCAGACTGAACCGGGGCTTGTTTCAGGAGGGAAATTACAGGCAGAACAATATACATCAGTGCAGATTAAATCAGTACAGACAACAGGCAAATTACAAAAATGTACAAAAAAAACACAGTTTTGGATAAACAATGAACTACTGACTGAAGGGCAGTGCATATACAAGCAGGTAACTGCAGGAAGGACTAGAAGCTGTGACAAGAACTCTGAGCAGCATAGTTATGAATTCTTCGGTGAGTAACCAGTGACAGTAGTGGGGGGGGTGCAGTCACAGTAAGGCAGAGATAGGGAAGAAGAATGGCAGAAGGGCTACACTATGAATTATGTGCAGAAACAGTAAGGAACAAAGTGAGTCTTTAGGAGCTGTCAGAGAGAGGTGTTGGTGGTGGGGGCGGGCAGGGCTGAGGTGGTAGATTGTTCCAGTGAGGGAAAGTAGGTGAAGAAAGCATACTTGACTGACAAAAGGTTTGCAACAAAAGATAGAGAGGAAACAAGGGTCAAGACAGCAGAGGGAGCAGGAGGATACAGGGGGAAGGAGGAGAGAAGAAACAATATTCAGAAAGAAAGAAGCAGCAGTGAAAGACATTGAGATGCAAGTGAGAGAGGTTAAAGGAGAAGACTCCTGTATATTTCTGATTTGGATATGTCTGATGTATTTATTATACATCAAGTACTGTACATATGTAAATAAGAGATCAGTCATTTCTTCAGTGGCAATGCATACCTAGAGTCTGAGGCTCTGACACAAGATAGTAAAGTGTCAAGAGCAAGCCTTCAATTACAGGCCCATCTCGCTCCTTCCCTCGCCAGAATACAAGAATCCCTCACGCTGTCCAAACGGATTGATTTTCTCTCCTCCAACAGCTCCCTATCTCCCTTTCAGTCAGGATTTAGAAAATACCACTCCACCATCACCACCTTGCTGCACGTAACAGACTATCCTCTCGGCTACGGATAGCAGCCAGACCACCACCGCCATATTTATCGATTTGGCGAAAGCTTTTGACTCCGTCTCCCACCCTATGCTACTCCGCAAACTCGGCTACTTTGGCCTCGCCCAACCTGCCATCAATTGGTTCCACTCATACTTCCAGAATAGGCAGCAATCCGTACAAATAGGCGACACCCTCTCCTCCCTTTCCCATCCTCTCAGGTATTCCCCAAGGCTCTATCCTCGGCCCCATTCTCTTCTCCTTATTTATAAACGACCACCCCTCCGCCTGTCTCTCCGCTGACGTGCATCTGTACGCTGATGACGCAATCATTTTTGCCGCGGACCCCTCCCACAACAGTGTCCTCCCAGATCTACAAAACAACTTCAATAGAGTCCAATCCTGGTTCCTGAAAAAACAGCGTAAACTTAATGACAAGAAAACTGTCACCATGGTCTTCGGATCTAGACAAAAGCTTGCCTCCCTATCACCCCCCCCTCCAAGTAATCTCCACCCTGGACGGCTCTCCCCTTGAGCTGGTCCCCACCTTCAAATACCTGTCAGTCTGGCTAGACAGCCACTTCAATTTCTCCACCCACAGAGACTGTCTGCACCAAACTCCGGCCCAAACTTGCCATCCTCTATTGCCACAAAGCCAGCCTTCCCCTTCCCACCTGCAGCAAACTCGTACATAAAACAATCCTGCCTGTACTAGACTACGCGGACATCATAAACAGTACGGCCCCAACCTCATCATTCTCCAAACTTGACATCCTACTAAACTCGTTCTGTCGTTTTGCCACAACCCCCCCACTTACTCATCATTGCCCCCTCTACACAACTCTCTCCCAGCCCTGCTCTCCCATAGGGAAACCGTCCATAGTGCCTCCCTCATAGCTAAATACTGGTTGGGCTCCCTGCCCCCCTACCTCACCTCCTGTCTTGCACCAGCCAACTCCCGAGGCTACTCCCTCTGCCACAGGGACACACGCACTTTCAACCTCCCTCGCCCCCAACACTGCTTCCGGTCAAGCTGCCTTTTCATACCGTATCCCCCTCTTATGGAACAACCTCCCACCCATCCTTCACCAGGCCTCCTCCCTCCCAGCAGTTAAGCAACTCCTCAGGCTCCTCCCATCCTCTCCTTGCCAAAGATGCGCCATGGGACCCACCCCAAAACGGGCCTAATCCCGCACTAGGCGGCCTCAGTTGGTCAATATTGCATACACTAACCTCAAACTATATCTAATTCCTGCATCTCTACTGTACAACTCCTGCACTTGTTTATACCATACTGCAAGATAAAAGTTGTATTGTAAGCTCTAGATGTTGTACTTACTGTCTGTAACCAAGAATTGTTGTACATACTGTCTGTAACCAAGAATTGTACTTTTTCTCTGGATAAACTTCTATGTACATCTAGAAATGAGCTTTGGCTCAGTGTGCCTTTCCTGGTTACCAATTTTAAATAAATAAATAAAATAACTTTACATGCAAATGAGTCACTTGTAATACAGCCCCTCCCATTCCCTGATGTCACTGCAGCAACAGTGCAGAAGAACATATAAGGGTATCAATGCTGTCTAGCCTGATTTTAGTTTAAGTTTGCAATGGCTTAAGACAGTTCTGTCATGCAACTCACACAGGGAATAGTACTTGTAGCCTTAATACTGTATGCGTAGAGCAAATAATACATCCAACAGTATTTCATTCACAGGAAACAAAATCTGTTTCTTCATACTGCTCATTTCTCTCTGTGAGCCAGTTGTAACATGTGGAGAGCAGTAGACTGAATCAGTCAAGCAAGCAGTCAATCTGTCTTGAACCAGGTGAACACCCTTGAGAAGATTCATTTACAAGGTAGGCCTGGGCAGTTTCCCAAAGGATCACACAAGACTGAATTCCTTCTTAGTACAAATGATACACCCTCCTTTCAGCAGCCTGAAAATGGAGAGCTAGATCACTTATACGTTATAAAAAGTGTATTTTTTACATTTCAAATACTCCTTAAATCTGAGTTTCTGACTGGAAATACCAAGACACAGAATGCATATGACATGGGAGGAATGCGCTAAGCAAATACAGAGCACTAAAAACACAGACTGATTAGTTTCTTTACCTACAACTGCTGACGTGTAGCATCTGATTTGTGAGGGACATCCTACTTCAAATGCTGGCATTACAAATTTGGGGGGGGAGGGCTGCCACAGCTTGCCCTCAGTACCTTCAAAGTGAAGTGCTGTAGCTCTCCCATCATTGCTAATGATTTATAATGGGAATAGGGGCACTTTTAAAGTCATGGACCTGAGGGGCCATCGCAGTTCCCAAGGAGGTTAGGGGAACTTAAGGGTTAGAGAGTAAGGAACTTAAGTAGGATTTGAACCAGTCTCTCCCAGTTCTTGTGCTTTAACCAGTAGATTACCCTTCTGCCATATTTTGCAGTTGATGCTTTCCTGGTAACCAATTCCTTGTTATAGCTGAACTCTTTATTGCCTTACAGCAGCCATCCTATCACTGACTGCCTAGTTACAAAGGGAAAGCGGCATATTTGCTAGACTGTTTCTCACTGCTGGTGTCAATCAAAACAGAGAATGCTGACACACAGGACATGATACAACAGCTGTATAATACCACTTAAAACTCTTGTTGTACCTAGAGTCATTTATTGGGTAAACTGTTTTTGCTAACAGAAACAGTAACAACACATACAGGCACTTCCTTATACGAATACTGTATATACATGACAAATCAGTGCTGCATCACACTCACATGGTCCTAGTCCCTATTAGACCTGCACTTCAGGATGTGCACAACACTTAAAGGGTTCCTTCATTACTCAAGTGGGGAACCAAATATTGTGGGTTTGGTTTACTGGTGGAACTGCATTTAGTGCAGCACCATTATCTCTTGCTCTGATGACATCATTCTCCAGCAGCACTGATGGTAAAATGGAGGACAAACACACTGATAACTTCTGGGGGCTGTATATTTTTATTTATAATCTAGATTTGGACAGCAATAGGACTGCTGGCAACTGGAGAAGGCACACAACAGTTACACATAAGGAGCTGGGAAAATATTGGTCAAACTATGGGAGACTTCCCCTTTCTTAAGAGATATTGGTAGAGACAGCAGTGGTGGGAGAAGGGAGGAGAGAAAGTGGCAAAGTGACATTATGACCCAAAAAGCTGCCATAAGAAGCAAAGGCTTTGAGCTGACCTAGTAGCTCAGTTTGTAGATTAAACTGAAAGAAACGGGGGGCTGAGGCTATTCTAATCCCATTTACAGTAGGTCACATAATTTCGTTCTCATTACAATTACCCTGCCCCCACAACCATGAAACTTATGAGTCCTTGA
Organism: Neoceratodus forsteri; assembly: GCA_016271365.2. Taxonomy (NCBI): domain Eukaryota; kingdom Metazoa; phylum Chordata; order Ceratodontiformes; family Ceratodontidae; genus Neoceratodus; species Neoceratodus forsteri. The sequence continues at coordinate 831,129,726 of CM057452.1, forward strand.
GCACAGTAACTCAGCTAAACAAAAAAAGAGCAAGGGCGATCATGTTCATCGCCCATCCAGGCAGCTGCAGCATTCAATATTATATGAAACAGTTGTAGCCATTCTTTAATGGAAAAGACTACCAGCAAACAGTGTGGTCTTGTGTGCTACGAAGGGGAAACAATCAGTGGCCGAACCCTCAAGGAATGCACAATCATGTGATCTGCACAGGCGCACTTTATTTAAGATTGCTTTACCCAGGATAGGCCAGCAACATCTTGTTTTTTTTAGTGAGGTCTTGTTTCTTCCCATTCCTACAACTGGGGAAGGGGGGACTCGAGCACTGGGAAGCTAGGAGACTCAAGAGTATTTGTCCCTGGCACTATTTTAACCTGTTATTTTCTGGTTTCCAGGCTGTTTTTTTAACCAGTAGACTACACAGCTGCCTAATTCTGTTACGAGGTACAGTCAGTGAAACTCTAACTTCCACCAACAGATTAAATTCTGTACCCACTAATCCTTTTTTCCATCAGAAACTGATACAAACTGAGTAGAAGATTTAAGACAGCCCACTATCTCTGCTTCCCTTGGGAGGTTGTTCTGTAGGTTTACCATTATCTAGGTGAAAGAATGCATCATACGAACATACAAAACTGCCATCAGATAAAGGCCTTATGGTCTATCAAGTCTGCTCAATTGTGCAGCTAGCAGCCCTTGTACTGCAGCTGCCCAATCCTCCCTCCAGTGATCTTCCCCCTTACCCAGTCCCATCCCATTTTTGAAGCAGCCCACTGTTCTACAGGATACCACTTCCCCTGGCAATGTGTTCCACCCAGACACCACCCTCTCAGTAAAATTGTCTCCTCATTTCCCTCCTGAACCTTCCCCCTTCCAATCTCAAACTGTGCAGTGTCCCTCCCTCTCCTTAATCTGAAAAGCTCCCTCCGTGCCGGTCTTATTTATTCCTTTCGTGTACTTGAAGGTTTCAATCATGTCCCCCCTATCCCTCCTCTCCTCCACAGAGTACATGTTCAGCTTCCTCAGCCTGCTCTTGTAGGTTAAGTGCCCTAGCCCCTGGATCATTTTTATTGCCCTGCACTGTACCCCCTCCAGTAACCTAACGTCCTTCTTCAGGTACAGTCACCAGAACTGCAGGCAGTACTCCAGGTATGGTCTAACCAGTGACCTGTATAGAGCAGGATCACCTCCCCCCTCCTGGAGAATATGCCTCTGGCAATACAACCCAGCATCCTGTTGGCCTTTGCAGCTGCCTTTCTACACTGTGCTGAGTTGTTCATTGCTCCCGTTATGATCACCCCCAGATTCTTCTCCTCTTCCGTCTTGGCTAGTTGAATCCCTCCCTAGCTGGTAGCTCCTCCTTGGGATTTGTTTGTGCCAAAATGTAGCACCCTGCATTTCTTGGCATTGAACCCCAGCTGCCAGGTGTCCGACCAGGCCTCCAATTTTGCCAGATCATCTTGCAACCCCTGCCACCCTTCTAAGTCATCCACTACTGCTCCCATCTTGGTATCATCTGCAAACAGACTGATCTTGCTCTTGATGCCTATTGAGATGTCTGCTATGAAGATCTCAAACAACAATGGCCCCAGTACAGAGTCCTGTGGCACCCCACTTGTCACCACCCTGGGAGATGAGAGCTCCCTCCCACCACCACCCTCTGCTGTCTCCCTTGCAGCTAGTTCACTAGCCATCCCACCATCTTTGCCTCCGCCCCTGTGCCTTATAGCTTACTTCCCAGCTCCCATGTGGCACTGAAACGAATGCCTTACCGAAGTCTAGATACAGGACACTCACTGCATGGCCCCTGTCTAATTGCCTGGTTATCCAGTCATAGTACTCCACCAGGTTGGTTTGACCGACCTACCTGAAACAAATACATGCTGTCTGCTGTCCTGTAGCCCATTAGCCTCTAGGAGGGAAACCAGCCTCTCCTTCATGACTGTCTCCATCAGCTTTCCCATGATGGATGTCAGGCTTACCGGTCTGTAGTTCCCTGGCTCATTCTCACATACCCCTAATTTTATACCCCTTAGCACATGGTATACCCACTAGTTCGATTACTCTGAACAACTGCTGCTCCAGCATGTCAGACATGGCTGTACTGTATAATCTTATTACATAAACACTGTTTCAGAAAAAAGCATACACTTTGTTTCAGCCTGCTAAATCTGCCTTTCTTTTACTGTACTTTAAATGTATATGTTGTGAGATGTTATGTGATGTTTTCTGTATGGAAACTAAATTATACAGAATCACATTCTTATGACTTCAGCATATTTTAGGCATACAGTGTCAGGCTAGAAGGGATACAGGATAGGCTGGCGCATGCTTTTTTGAAACAACTTTTTAAAATACAGCAGTCCCTCCATTCCTGGATTCTCCCTACTGGCTGGTGCATTCTTGACAGATGCTGGCAGTCTGTTTCCTACCCTCAAGTCTTACAGGAGTGAGGTTTTTCTGGCTTTCCTGAACACAAGCTCAGTCCAGCTGGATCCTTATCTCCCGCATGGGCTGGCCACGACAGTGATAAGAGGATAGCCCTGACTGGACTACAGCCTGTGGCAGGTACAAGAGGAATTGAAAGGGGGAAGGACGACATTTTGAGAGAAATAAAGTGAACAACATTTGCTTTCCTAAATGTGCATGGTGTGCAAGATATTTTTTCTTTTGACTCCTGCTCCTTGTCTATGTCCACTATGGCAAGTTTGAGCCAGCTAGGCAGTGCATGGATCCTGGGACATCTGAATAGCACAGCCCCAATATGGAGTTTACATGGACCGTACAGGAATTTGTGAGCCAACTGAGACGGCAGCAGGACTGAGAACAGATAGGGTATGGAATAGTCATTAAAGGACAGTCTAAAGTCCCATTTACACTGCCAGCTTTGCAGCGCATCAACCCATGCACAAAGTTGGTAGTGTAAACACTTACTGAAGTGCCTTAAGTGTCCACTGGATCGTTTTTTTGATCAGACTCGGTTGTGGGTATCGGTATCATTGTGAGTGTGTTAAAGGATGGTGTGGACGCTTTGCTGCACTCACTCTGCTCCAAAGGTATTTTTCCTTAATTCTTTAGTGAATTTACAGCCCCTCTTCGGAGCAACATGCAGCACTGTGTGTGTGTGTGGGGGGCGTGTAAACAGTGAATTGATGAGGAAGCAGCCAGAACAGCGGGAATGGAGTGGTGCAGATCCCAGAGCACTGCCACCGTGTAAACATGGCTTTAAAGACAAAGAACCCTGGAACAAAAGCATGGACACAAAGGTTAACCAGAAAAGGCACTGAAAACAAAGTCAGGTTTCAAACATCTACAAAATCACATATACCCTTCCTATGCAAAGCATCGTGAGAAGTAGCTTCAAACCACCATGAACAAATTTAGACCAATTCTGCTTCAAGGAGGAGTGTATGGTGCCAAATGGCCTCTCCTGTTGCAAAGAAGACAGATGCACGTTTCATCTTACTCAGGACTCATCACTGTGCCACATCTGTATCTCAACCCAGGCAAAGGACAAACCAGCCCTATGACGGTCTTATGGGTTTGGGTCATAAGCATCCCAAAAAAGGATAGCAATTTAAAAGACAAGGAACCTCAGCCAAAAAGCACCGAGGCAAAGGTTACACGAGAAGACACCAGCAACAAAGCCAAGTTTCAAACAAGTACAAAATCACACAGACCCCAGAGCACTGGCAACACAGCTAGGTTTCAAAGAAATAAAATCATACTCCACCTCAGAATTGGAAGCCAAACAGTATATAGTTACAAGTATAGTTGAAAGTATTGTGTTAGTTAAGGAAACAAGTTGTTTATTTCAAGTTATAGTTGAACTTATTCAAGCTAAGGAGATTAAAAGACGACACAGGAGACAAGATGAAAAATATCAAACCAAGTATTTATTATTGTCAGATGATATTCAGTAAATGGAATGGAAGCTGGGGGACAGTGATTCTCCTAGGGCTTGGTTTTTCTGAGGGTTCCGATCCCTCAGGGCTGAAGCTGACTGTACAAGGAAGAGCTGGAGACCTGGATGGAAATGAGGGAGAGTGGTCTGGATGGGGGGATGGGACAGGCCCTAAAGGGAAACAAAAAAAAAACAAACAAGGGAAGGTACATAAATACGAAGCAGGGGTTGAAAAATCACCAAGTCTGAGGTCCAGGACCCACAGAAAGCACTGTAGGACTTGCATGCTGCAGCCCTTTTAAGTCCGATGGACATGGCTGTATTTACTTTTTCCAGCGCATAAAGTTTTTATTTATGACTCCCCCACAATGAGTGGGGCACTGTCCCTTTAAATGCATGCATCCGCACTGCTGTCTATGTCTGTATCTGCTGGCTCACCTGCTACTGTGGAGAGGAAGTAAGTGGGGTCTGGGAGCAGTCGTATGCCAGGACGAAGCCCAAGCAGCGCACATGAAGCCAAAGGGTTGGTGCCTTTGGACCGCTGGTGTCTGTCGTCTGCTCTCTCCAGCTCCTCCTCCTCTCTCAACAGCCAATTAATGGGCACCATGTAAAACTGGCAGCTTGGTGCATGCACTGCTGCTAGTCATTGAGACAGAAAGTGAGAAGCTGAGAGAAGAGTAGGAGTGGAGAATTTTGCCAGACTAGTCAGTCAGGAGTTCAGAGTAACGCGCATGCTGCGTGAAATTGGAATTTTTAATTTAATAAATTGCTTGTGCCTTGCAGTCTTGTCTGAGTGTAGCCGTGAAGGAGTGATCGGGTGGCACATGGCAGTGAGACAGTATGGACTCTGGAGATCTGCCAGACCAGGATGCTGCTCCTTCCTTCTGACAGGTGTCTCCCCCCAAGAGTTGTTAGCCTTAGGCACTCCAGGGTCCAGGAGGCATTCAGGTTCACCTTAGCTGCCAGTCAAATTCTTCAGTTCAGGAGGAAGGAGGAATCACTCATGACTCTGAGGTAAAGAATATTACACTTGGCCTGGGCAGACAAGGTTGTCAAAAAAAGTAGATATTTTTTGGCAAAAAATTCTGCATTTCTCCTATTGATTTGTTTGTGATGCATTGGTTGCCGGCTGCTCAATCAACAGGAAGGTTCCTTACAGAACCCCTATGAGTACTGAATGGGAGGGGTTAAGCTGGGGGGGTGCACTTCCCTTGCACGCCACGCTAGGAGCATCAGGGTAGGGTTACATGGTGAAGCATTAATTTGCTCAGGCGATATTTATGTCCAGACTCTAGGCCCTGGAGTCCAAGCTGGAATCTGGACATAAATGATAGCAAATGAATGCTGCACCATGCTCCTAGGGTGCAAGTGCCCCCCCTGACTGTCCTGGTCCCAGTAGAAGTTAAAATAAAACATTATTCCCAGGTACCAGTGGCACGTAATCCCTCACCCAGTTCCAGGTTTGGCATTAAAAAAACTACCTTGTAGTCTAGTGGCCCACCCCCTCCTGGTAGTGCCATCCTCAGTTGCACACCTGGACTCAAGATGGCGGCCAGCCGGCCACTACTCACCCTCTCTTCACCTTCAATGCTGGCCACCATCTCACAAAAGTGTGACATGTACAATATAGGTATTGAATGTGACTTGTGTAAACTGTACATGAGATAGCGGCCAGCACCACAGGTGAGCAGAGGATGACTACTGGCTGCATACTCAAGAGGGGCAGTGGGGCAGCAGAGGATGGTGCCAGGAGAGATTGGGCCACACAGTCACTAGACTACCAAGGAGTGTTTTTATTCCAAAATGGGGATCTGGAGTGGGAGAAGGGTAAAACCAGGGATTCAGGAATAATCTTTTCGCTTGTGTCAGTCAGTTGCCCACCAGTTACTTGCAGGCACAGCTGCATATTGTATTAGTACCACATATTTAAGTAGACCCAGAGACTATCATGTGTCTGCCTTGCAGCACAGCTGCGGCTATCTTAATATGAAAAGGACTTCAACTAGCCTGGGAACAGTACGAATTAAGATTGCTGAAAAGTGGGGGTTCACTGGTGCATGCTGGATCGTGAAACTTAATTTAGAGCCAATCATAGAGTCCATTTTGAATCCAGATTGCGAGCTGCAAATAATTTGGCTTGTGAGTGGTCCCTTTTGCTTCCTATAAGAAATAAGAAAAAAAGTGGTTTGCTTTGGTAAAAATGTAGGTGAAAAAAATGTGACTTACCGATGCCTGTCATGGACTTATGGACCAAAATTAACATAAGTCCTGGACTTACAGGCTCCCAAAAAATTTTTCAACCACTGCAAAGCATCTGATCCTAAGTAAAAATGACTATACAGCCAAGTGAAATATACTCCTTAAACATAAATGGATTGCATAATCCTATCAAGAGGTCCCGCTTAATGCAACATTTAAATAAACAGAAGGCAGATATCTTTTATATATAGGAAACCCATTTATCTGAGACAGAACACCAAAAACTTAATGGGGACATAGATATGAGGTATACGCCTCATCCCACCCCGGTGGTCGGAAGAGAGGGGTAGCGATTTTAATTCCTACAACTACTCAATTTGAAATCCAAAATGCATGCATAGATGGACAGGGCAGATACATGATCCTACAGGGGCACCTATACACAAAAGAGGTAACATTGGTGAATGTGTACCCTCCCCCCAAACTAAAATACCAGTGATCCGCCAGGTGCTAAACAAAATACTGGACTCTATTCAGGGACAATTAATACTCAGAGGAGACCTCAACATATTAATGCAACCAGGTTTAGACTCCTCGAACCAGACAATATGCGGCAGTCCAGTGCGGCAAAATTCCTTAAAAGCCAAATGGAGAACCTAGGCCTGATTGACATTTGGAGGAAACTGTTCCTGTCCGCCCCAGGATATACATTTCAATTAGGAAGGTTCCATTCCTACTTAAGGCTAGATTATTTTATAACAACGTGTGAACACTTTGACAGTGATTGACATTACAATCTGCCCAAAGCTCCTCTCGGACCATCACCCTCTCCTCCTGCAGCTAGATTTAGGTAAAAAACCAAAACACACTTTATGGAGACTTAATCCATTTGTGCTTAGAGATCGGGAATTCATAGAACAAATGAAGGAGAGAATTCCACAATTTTTTAATGAGAATTTTTCCCCCACCATATCAGAAGCAATACTGTGGGATGCCATGAAGGCAACCATCAGGGGCGAGACCACAGCATACGCAACAAAAAAAAAAAAAAAGGGGAAAAGAATATACAAATCCAACAACCCTCCTCCAAAATTACCAAATACTGTACAGGGAAGGGGATGATGAGCTCCCCCCCAAAAAAATTAGGGGCACCAAAGCTGCGCTTCAGAAACTAATGGACATTAAGATCCAAGAGTCCCTAATCTGACTGAAGCTGGCTAACTACGAGGGGGTAATTACGGAAGCCCACAGACTAGCACACAAATTAAGATCCTGGAAAAATAAAGTCACCATACTTAAAATTAGAAACCCCCAAACCGGGCAGACCTCGTATGGGGAAGAAATAAGGCAAATATTTTCAAACTACTACCAACAGCTATATAAAAAAAGATGAGAGCCATGACTGAGCAGAGACAAGCCTTATTAAAACAGTTACCCCTTCCCCAGTTAACAGAGGACCAAGTTAAAAGACTGGAGGTTCCTGTAACACTAGAGGAGGTCACTCTGGCCTTAACAAATCAAGCAAAAAACCACTGTGGGCCCAGATGGCTTCCCCAGTGAGTGGTACAGAGCCTTCCAAAATGAATTAACTAATAGGATGCATTCCCTATTTAAGAAAACAGCAGAAGGTGCCCCTCCACCCCGTCACGGGATTACACTATATCAGCAATACCCAAACCTGAAAAGAATAAGCTTGAACCATCATCATACCATCCCATTTCCCTATTAAATACGGATTACAAAACCTATACCTCTATATGAGCAACAAGACTAGAGACGATCTTACCAAGTATAATTCATCCAGATCAAGCGGACTTCATAAAACAACGGAATACAACAAATATTAGGAAAACCTTAATATTGATAAAACATATCCAGAATAGGAAAATCCCAGCAGCCCTTTCAAGTTTAGATGCCGAAAAGGCATTCTATAGGGTGTCATGGCCCTTCCTCTGGGATACCCTATTAGCATATCACTTTCTAGAATCCATGTTAACATGGCTTAGACTTCTATACACATCCCCGAAAGCATATGTTCGAATCAATGGCGGTTTATCATCCCCTTTCCCATTATACCAAGGAACCAGTCAGGGATGTCCACTGTCCCCTCTTCTTTTCTCATTATATATAGAGCTCTTAGCAGTAGCCTTGAGAGGGAACACAAAAATTGAAGGCATCCCGCTTCATCAGACAGAATGTAGGGCTAGTCTTTTTGCAGATTACCTTCTTCTAACCCTGTTATCCCCTACACAATCTATTCCGGAGGCTTGGAATGTTTTAAGGCAATACGAAGTACTGGCAGGATTTAAACTTAATATCACAAAAATGAAAGTCCTCTTATTTAACTACACCCCACCCACCCCCAAAGCATTAAGCAGACTTACATTTAAGGACTTCTGGTGCGGCTTCCGGTTACATGGCAGCTTAGCCCATGAGCTCTCGGCCCACTCCCCGCTTTAAAATAATCAAAGTAGGTTGCAAACCTCAAAGCCTTGCTAATTTCGGCTGGGGAACTTTATGGCTACCAGCAGATCGGGGGCCTCAAATAGATTTGCAGTAATCCGTCCAGATACTGAAATTTCCGATGGGGATGTCGTAGGGTGTGGGTAGACAGGATGCAATAAACAGGCAGACTGTTCACTGAAGTGCATAAAAAATGCTAGAAGTGTTTAGCATTTTATTTCTCCGAACAAAAATAATAAAATGAGAAATTTACAGCATAACAGTACTCAGCATCTCAAGTACTGCCCACAGAGTGAATCCCTAAAGCCTTCTAGGTCCACCTCTCACTGTGTTTCTTATCAGACCAAACTCTGGTACAGGTCCTCTCTCTAGGCTGGACTATATACTCTTTGGTAGAGTCACCTGACTTGCCCCTTAACTCTTTTACAAAAGAAAAACTATCTGGGTTAGTCTATACATCAAGCAGTGACCCACCATACATCAGATTTCCCATTGTTTGTATGAAAGATCACATCCAAATCAGTTATGAAGGGGCCACAATACCCTAAACTATGCGTAATTATACACCACTATACACTGGCTCCCTCCTTAATCACCGCTGAGTGACAGGAAGATTTGTATATAGAGGGGACTACAGAGGGCGCTGCTCCCCTAAGTAGGATGCTGACTCATTTACTGGAAGCCAGGTAAGCAAGAAGGCCCTGTTTAGTTTTCCTACCTGGCTGTGTTATTTTGTTAACAACCTCTGCCTTTTAGTCTTTGAGTTCACTAAAAGTTTGTATGGCATCCCTATACTGTAAAGCAGAAGAAAACAAGGATGGGTCTTTCTTTTAAACCCCTCTTTTTTTTCTATAGTACTAGAGGTAACCATTGTCTTCTGGTACCTCTTTATAACAAAGAAAAACAAAGGGTCTTATAATGAGCTCCAACACCTGTAAAGTGGAGCCCTTTAAATGCATAACTAGGCACTGGGTAGCAGGGGATAGGAAGTAACATCATTTAGAGACTTTAGTCTCTTTTCTTTAGTTTCTTTTGCAACCCTCTCTATTTTATTCTGAGGGTTGCCACACTTAAAACAGCATACTGCTTCAAAGGGATGTTCCTGTCTCTTTAATTTGTGACATTCATTTTCCAGCATAGCAGCAGTTTGCACAAGAATTAATCTGCTGCTTTGTTTTGGATTTAGGAGCATTCAGGTAGCTCCTGTTTTATTTTATTACTTTTTAAGAACATCACTGTCCCTTCCACAGAAGTGCTTGCTTCCTTTGTTTCATTTCATAATGTAGCCCTCTGTTATCAAAAATTCCTTCAGGACAGCCTACAGTACAGCAGACCCCTCTCTGCTGTTACGTAAATATCCAGGGCACCTTTTCCACTACCCACAGCATATGCATTTCAATGCTTTGTTTACATACATTCAGTTTTTATAAATATACTAGGATTTGTAATACTAGCCCATTTCTCTTAGGGGCTTTTAATTTATGTTATGCCTGAAGACCTAAAGCATTTACCATGTTCAGTTGCAACTGCCATATTACTCTATAAAAGTGTCTTTCTTCTCTGACCTCTGTATGGGACTTTGTGGATGAACTGAAGACTAAGTAACAGCATAAGGCGCAGTAGGAAAGTAAAGAAGATAGTATAGTACTATCCTAGGTGGCCTACCTAGGACAGTAGAACAGAACAGTGTAAGTATAAAAGGTACTGTTGCACAACAGAAGTTTTTGTATGATAAATGAGAAGAAAAAGGAGATAGAAAAATGTCCATCAGTCCAGACTCCCGGGGGGTGTAGCCACACACTGCCACAGGGGACGCGACAGATTCTGAGGCCTCGGTACTTTCTTCACAAACTTCCCGAACCAAGCCACGCAGGAAGAACAGAACTAAAGCGGCCTCATCCACTAAAATGGATACCAAGTTAGAGAATTCTGCAAGAACTACAAGAATTTAAATCTGATTTCCAAACCTTCAAACATACCCAGGAATCTTTTCAAAAAGAGCTGACAAAGCTCCATTCCACAGTCTCACTCCTGGATCAGCGCATGCAGGTATAGGCCTCAACCATCTCCCAGCTGCAAACCACCTTAGATCAGGTTGCACATCTTTGCCAGCTTACTGTTGAGCATCAGGAAGACGTAGAAAACCTAGTCATCGCAAAAACCTCCGTCTGTATGGGGTTCCTGAAAACAGCGAGGGTTCGAACTTGAAATCCTTTATTGAATCCCTCCTCCATGAGACTCTAGATCTGGGAACTGATTTTAATTTTGAAATCGAGAGACTTCACAGGGCTTTGGGCCCAAAGCCCACATAACCATCAGCATGTCCTAGGTCCATAATTATTAAATTCCTCTGATACCATACCAAAGAGCTACTCTTGAAAAAGGCATGGGCTAAATCGCACATCTATCACGCAGACATTTGCATTTTCATAGATAATGACTACGCCCCTGCCACGATGCAGAGGAGGCGGGCATACATTCCCCTGCTCCCCCTTCTCAGGCAACAAAAACTTAAATTTTGAACCCCCTACCCCAGCATGCTGGTAATTCAGTTCCTTTTGGGGCAGCAGACCTACGAGAACATGGAGGATGCCTGTGTGGACTTGCAGAAACGTGGCCTTACACTACCAGCTTCGGTTCGCCTTCCACAGAGAATTCCAGAGGGTCAGGGATCATTTAAAGCAACATCTTCTCGACAAAAACCAGACCAGCAGGCGACCACTGCCTCAATTAAACAAATGTTGGCCCAGTTTTCAAGACAGACCAGCTGAGTCTTTTTTCAGCTCCAAGGACATGGGTTCACTGTGAGTACTTGGTGGGAACCTGATGGGTGGTTGATAGGGGCTTTGCCCATTTGGGCCTGGGGGGCTCTGGAGGGAGGCCTTCTGGGAATTTGGGGGGAGACCGGGGTCTGGATGTGGAGTCTTGCCTGGGCACTGACTTTGATAGTGTTTTTGGGGGAGGGAATGGGTGGATTGCTACCCCTGGGCTGCCTCTCTTAGTGGGGGTTGAAAGGGGCAGATGGAGGCCTTTGTTCCCTAGCCTTAAAGGAATATCATGAGTTGGGTCCCAGAAGGTGCGGATTGCTACGGGCTGACTGGGGCAGAAGAATATGGACTTGGCTTGATTATTTATTTATTTAGTTGTTTAACCAAGAGTAGCACACTAAGCTGAAAGCTTTTTTACAGGAGCGACCTGGGAGCACAGGGAAGTTAAGTGACTTGCTCAGCGTCACACAGTATACAAGTGGAAGCTGTGGGATTCAAACCCAGGTCTGGTCTGCTGGATGTCACCAGATTTGCAGCTCAGAGCCTTAAACCACTGCACTATACTGCCTTCCTGCCCTGACTAGACTGGGTGTTCCTTATCTCTTTTTTACCTCTATAAATAGAGGTCGTCGAGTGAGCCCTTCCCTCGGGATAGGGATCGTGGGTTCTGGTCGGATGTCCTCCCCAGAGACAGGGTTTCACTCTTTCATCCTAGACTATGAATGGCTTTACTGCATTAGCCCACTAAATAGGGTGCAGTCAACAAGTCTTCTCGGTCTCAGCAGGACTTGCTACTTTCAAGGATGCCTACGTTAAGATTCCTGGATGCACCAACCAGTATAGCGCAGTGGTTTAAGGCTCTGAGCTGCAAATCTGGTGACATCCAGCAGACCAGAGCTGGGTTTGAATCCCACAGCTTCCACTTGCATACTGTGTGACCCTGAGCAAGTCACTTAACTTCCCTGTGCTCCCAGGTCGCTCCTGTAAAAAAGTTTTCAGCTTAGTGTGCTACTCCTGGTTAAACAACTGAAAAATAAAAAAGTAGGCCCAGCAGCTAGTAGTTGGGACCCCTTCTTCCCTTTTAACGGGCATGGATCCTCGCACTGTCTGCCCTAGACTTTTCCCCTGTGAGTGGAGATGATTATTTAATTGGCCCTGGTGTGTGCCCCCCTGGTCGCCCCCCCTCCACTGCAGTGAAAGTTTGGGGCTCTTGAGCAGACTTCGGCCTGGCTGTCTTGAGTCCCCCCCCCCTTACGGAGGCCCCTCTTTCCCTCTCCCTCTGGGGCTTGGATGTGTAGGGCTCCTTTGATGACCTCTCGTTCTCCTGCTGAAACCCAACTGCTTTCTGGTACTTTTCCCCCTACGAACCCGGAGGCAGATGATGTATTAATTATGAGTGGACATATCAAGGACTACTAACCCAAGAACTGACCTCATTCCTGATTGTGGGGACTATTTGAATTAGATATACAGCTGGGTCCTTTATAGTTGCTTTCCCTTTTTGAAGTCTTGATGTATTTGACTTTACAATGCTTCTTTAGCAAGGATGTCCTTCTTTCATATTACATGGGCTATGTGACCAGACGCCATCCTTACTTCCACAGACTTTTACCCACTAATTACGGAAGTCCTGAACGAATTTTGGGTTTATTCAATGACTATTAGTTACTTGTATTGATACTTTAAATTTGAAGGCTTATTTGAAGCCTGAGGTTCCTATTCCTGCACTTACTGGGGGCACCCGACCATGCTGAACAGCTCCCCAAGTGCTATTGTGAGATATGACTTCTTTTACCCTATAAACCAGATTCCCAGGTGAAGTCCATGCAACTATACTCGAGGAAGACTCATTAATGCCTATTTCCCCTCTCTCTCTTTCTTATGCACCAGGGGGCAGGCTGCAGGCTCATATCATATTCAGGAGTCAGGCCATAATGGAACAGCACCATTTTCCCTACCCCACATTCCCCCCATACCATTCCCCCCATTACTGCAGCTTTCTCTCTCATTATTAACCCCTCATTTTCCCTCCCTTTCCTAAATTCACAGGCAAAGGTTTCCCCAGGACCTCAGATAACTTTGGTGATTGGATGTCCACCTCTGGACGGTCATTTGGCCTGTCCCTAATACGCGTATCCCTGGATCACGTATTTCTGGAAGTCACAGTCATCCCCATATACTGGGGACTGTATATAGTTCTCAGTTCTTTCTCCCAGGTACAAAGTATCACAGTGGTGCCCAGTTGGCTCACCAGTTGCCTTATAGCTTTTACTCCAATGTTTTATTGTTTTACCACTTGGTTCACAGAGTATCTGACTGATGTAAATTTTTCTGGAGGCAAATACCTTATGTTACAGAAAATTGAAGTTGGTAACACCTTTGGGGGGCTGGGGGGGTTCAAGGGGCTGCAGACTAGTAATTGATAGTCATGATTATGCAGTGCCCCTTTAAAATTATCTCCCATAATGTAAATAGGCTGTCCGGCCCCATTAAAAGATACCGCACAATCCGAGCACTTTTACAGAAGATCCATCTCTCTTCACCTGAGCACCAGAAATTGCTCAGATTTGTTTTTTCTGAGCTGGTGGAGTCTTCGTACCAGAGAGGTACGAGAAGGGGGGCAGTCATCCTGATCCCGAGATGCTCCCAACTTCAACTACTGGATCAATACACAGACAGAGAGGGTAGGCTGGCACTGGCTGTGGTTAAATTAAACCAGCAGATCATGACATTATGCAGCATTTATATTCCCCCAGGCTCTGACGCGTCCACCATTCAGCATCTACTAGACGCTGTCCTGACATGGCAACAGGGGATCCTAATATTAGGAGGTGACCTCAATTGCCAACTTAACCCCTCACTGGTTACAGTGGTGGTGTGCCCTTCCCCTCAGTCCTCAGGACAAAAGTATCTCCTCCAACTGCTTAAAGATGTTGGCCTGGTGGACACGTGGAGGCAGCTTCATCCTTCCCAACGGAAATCTACTTACTATTCCAGTGCCTCTAAACATTACACTAGACTAGACTACTTCTGTATTGGCAAGGAATATATTGATCTTACCAGGTCGGCAGATATTCTCAATATCTGTCTGTCCGATCATGCTCCTATCACCCTGGAACTTAATATCCGAAAGGAGAAGAAAAATGTGCACTGGAGATTTAATCCGTTACTTCTGAGGGATGGTGAGTTTCGGGACCTTCTGGAGACACGGAAACCAGAAATCATCTGGGAAAACACATCTTCTCAGACTTCCCCTCAGACCCTTTCGGACACCCTTAAGGTTGTCCTTAGGGGCTATATTATAGCCTTTGCCTCCCATAAGCAAAAAAACAGGCAGAGTCCACCATACAGACCCTACAAGAAAAGCTTAAGATTCCTCCAGGAGGCTCACATGCAAGTGACACACACCTCTTTCCCTTAATCTCCCAAACACAGGCTCAGATTTAGAGCTTGCTTACAGCCAAAACTGAGCAAGCACTAGCCTGGCTAAGGCAACGCTATTACGAGGGGGGAGCTCGTGCCTCCAGGCTGTTGGCCTACCGTTTTAGAAATCAAATAAGGCAATGCACTATTTCCAAAATCAGGGATCCCACGTCTGGACAGACTCAGTACTCTACCCAACACATTCTTGACGCTTTCATGAAATATTATCAATCTCTCTACTCCTCCCTGTCAGAGCCAGATCCTCAAAGACCATCATCTTTCCTCTCTCAACTTCGCCTGCCAGCCCTTTCGGCCTCCCAGCAGACACAATTAATAGCCCCAATCTCTGAACTAGAGCTTCAAACCACTATTAGGGGACTACAAAATGGGAAATCTCCAGGCCCTGATGGCTATAGAGCTTTACAAGGCCTCATGGAATCTGGTGCACACCCCCCTCCCACAGGCTTTACAAACCGCCCACACTTCTTCCTCTTTCCCTGTTTCATGGAGACAAGCAACAATTTCAGTGATCCTGAAACCCCAGAAACCTCCACATTTATGTGACTCTTACCATCCCATATCAGTACTCAACCAAGATTATAAAATCTATAAAAGCATTTTAGCACTTAGACTTGATTATATCCTACCTTCCCTAATACACTCGGACTAGGCAGGATTTATTAAAGGTAGACAGACAACGGACATCAAATGTACTTTATATCTTACTGACCATGCCCAGTCCATGAAGTCCCCTCTCCTAATTCTAAATCTAGATGCCCAAAAATGTTTTGATATGGTACAAGGCTTTATTTAACTCTAAAAATTGATTAGCGTTCATAAAAGTGCTAAAACACTGCAAAAATGCATAGCACTTGCCTCACTGTGTTTAACATGACACAAAACCTATACACATACTTTCTGTACAGTTAGTATTGCCCCAAGAAAAAAAACTGCTAATCAATTATTTAAAACCCTGTGGTATCGTGGGGTTTCCTCCAGGCGGCACTACAAAAATGTAACTTCCCTAGACCCTTTATGGATGCCATTAGAGGAATATATACTGAACCAGAGGCAGTTGTGAGACTAAATGGATCACATTCTGACCGTTTCCCTCTATTTAGAGGCACTCGTCAAGGCTGTCCCCTTTCCCTCTACCTGTTTGCTCTTTTTGTAGAACCTATAGCCCAGCTACTCCGGCAATCTCCCAACTTGCACGGCTATCGAGTCTCAGAGGCATCCCACCACAAAATTGCCTATTATGCGGATGATCATCTTCTTTATATCACTTGACCTGAAGAATCATTACAAACTCTCACTTCTCTCTTGAAGTAAATAGAAACTCGCTCAGGATACACGATCAATCAAAATAAATCAGAGGCTTTACTTATACAACCTCCTTTGCCTCAAGATCTTACCCTTAGATACCCCTACAGATGGGATAAATCCTTTATTACCTACCTGGGAATTAAAATCCCTCAGAACTTCTCAAATCTATATTCCTTGAACTATTTCTCAACCCTCTCCAAAATAAACATGGACTTAGCAAGATGGACCCTTCTTCCTCTCTCACTGATGGCTAGGGTACAGTCTATCCAGATGAACACCCTTCCGAAGATTCTCTACCTAATGCAAAATATCCCGCTCCCCCTTACGAGGAGGGATAAACGAGACTGGGACAGTTCGGTTAGTCGGTTTCTTTGGGTAAATCAAAAACCCAGACTTGCACTTAGCAAGCTTCAATGTCCTAAGGAGAAGGGTGGATTAGCCCTCCCAAATATTCTTAACTACTGGATAGCAGCTGTGCTTACACATAACTACATGGTGCCTGCCTCAAAACCAGGCTCCGCCCTGGCTCGTAGTGGAGTGGACTATGGCGGACAGTCCCTTAAACTACTCTTAAGTGTTCCAGCCCCAAAATATAACCCAGATGATAAGTGGATCTAGATTCATGAGAGGGTTGCTTTAGTGCTGGATGAAATACCTCTCCTGACCAATGAATACATTTTTGTCTACCTGGTTGGGTATCCCGGCTGAGGACCCCTCATGGGCACTGTCCCATTCTGATGCCACGTTTCAGGTCTGGCATGGCGGGGATTGCAACACTCAAGCCAGATTTTTGATAATGCTATTTTTAAGTCATTTGACCAACTTCAACAGGAATTCTCCCAGAGCAGGAACAATTTTTTTAGGTTTTTGCAAATCTGCCACTTCTTAGATGGGAGGATTGGCCTGGATGTTACCATTCAAACTATTCCCCCTCTCTGTTCCTTACTACTTCTGTTAGTGGGGGGCGGAGACCGTAGCCATCTGGTTTCCCCGATTCTATAAGGCCCTTCAGGGGGCGCCTACACAGGCTATGGAACTGGTGCAATTTCACTGGGAGGCCGAGCATCAAACTGAACTGACACAGGAGGACTGGCTCAGGATCTGGCGGAAGCAACATAAAACCTCCAGCTCATACTTATCGAGAGGGTACTCCTGGAAGGTGGTGTCCAGATTTTCGAGCACCCCTCGGTTCACGGCCAAATACCTTGCTGGGGGGACTCCTCCTGCTGGAGACATTGTGGTTGCGAGGTGGCTACACACACACACACAACACACACACACACACACACACACACACATATCCTCTGGTCATGTCCAGTCCTGACAATATATTGGTCATTGATAAAGACCAGAGTGCTGGACCTCTTCCCCGGCCTGGGCACCCTCTCCCCGGATATGGGGATACTCCTCCATTACCCTCGTCACTTTAAAGACCCACATCACGTATACCTTCTCAATATCCTACTCGGTACAGCTAAAAAATGTATCACTAGGCTGTAGCTCTGCCCTGAGCCCCCCACCATTTCAGCGCAGGAGGATACAGTGTATGATGTATATAAACTAGAACACATGACTGCTAGATTACAAAATAAAGTCCCAGAACTAATGAACCGATGGAACACCTGGTTCCTTCACATATCTCAATTTAAGAACAGACCAACCACCTTAGTGACCAAAGAGCTGCTAGAGCTGCCATACTCGACTATTTGGCAATTAACCAGGCCAGCCCTCAGTCCCCTTCTTTGGGGACTTCCCCTAGATTAGATGGGCTGAGACACTGCTGGATTGCTTAGTCATTACTTGTTGGGCGGCCTCCCTGGTTCCCCTTCATCTGCCCCCCCCCCCACTTCCTCATGATAAGGAATTGCAGCTTGGGCTTATTTAATTGCAACAGTAGGATACTTAGATGATGGTTATAAACTCCTACACAGAATTTGAGAAATAACTATTTAGTACTGTAGAATTACTTCCTATTGCGTTTGTTTAATTTAGCGGTCTGGACTCGGGCATGCTGTTGGCAGTAATTTATCTTCGCGGTTGCACAGTTCACAAAAGCGTTACTTATACCTTTAAGCAAGCACTGAATGGGTAGTATGTCTGTTGCACTGGCACTCCCTATTTAGACCACTAATGTGATCTTCTCCTTCTTTGGTAAGCTTATCGCACTGGCACTCCCCCAATCGACCGTTGTCCTGGCACTCCCCAATCAGAACTCTAATTCAGTCTTTAAAGTCAGGGAGTGGCTTACCTGCTCACATCCCTGCTACTGTTACAGAATGCCGTTAGTAAGCTGGTTGAAGCAGAAATCAGTCAAGCAGGATTGCTCGCAGATAGACAATTCAACGCTGTTGTCAGATTTCTATAGTTTGGACACCGCTGACCCATAAAAGAAGTGTGACTGTTGGTACAGTACTGTATTTTTTTTTTTTTTTTACTTTTCATGGTTGCTTGAGTTTCCTACGAGGAATGTGGTACAAAGCATGAATGAATTAATCGCCGAGTTCAGATGATTATTGTTTACCCTGCAGTATGTGTTTTTCCAATACTAATGCATTATTGAATGTTCTTAGCACTTTAGTGGTACTTTAGCTGGCTTTTTAGTTTTGTTTGCAAAGAATAAAGTTTGCAACTTTTTTACTACTGAAAATCAATTTTGCCTGCATATTTTTTTTTCGCGGGTGACAAGCTGACCTCGAACATAATGAAGGTTTATTGGCAGCGAATATAAGTAATTCTACAGTATATTATTTACCCCAATTTTATTATGTAACGCTACATAAGAATATTAACTTAAAATACATACTTAAGTGTCTGCTGACTTCCATGTAACAAGCAGTTGCATGTATTTCATGTTGACTTTCTGTAAACCTGCTCTGTGGTACCATTTAAACTAAAATCTGAAATAAAAATAGTTTAAAAAAAAAAGACTTACCATTTAAAATGGAGATCTAACAAGACAAAGTATTTAGGGATATATATCCCTTTAAATTTGGGTGTCATGGAAATGATCAATTATGAACCTTTATCCAAATCCATCCAAAGTGATCTAGACAAATGGGGGAAACTCCCCTTGACATTTTTCCAAAGACTAGAAACCATAAGGA
The DNA here is from genome assembly GCA_016271365.2 of Neoceratodus forsteri. NCBI lineage: Eukaryota > Metazoa > Chordata > Ceratodontiformes > Ceratodontidae > Neoceratodus > Neoceratodus forsteri. The sequence continues at coordinate 831,148,910 of CM057452.1, forward strand.
TGAACATTCTTCCCAGATTACTGTATTTATTCCAAAATGTTCAGTTTTTCCCATCCAAATATTATTTTAAATCATGGGATAACATTATATCCAGATTTGTCTGGGGAAATGGCAGTCCTAGGATTAGACTAAAAATCTTAAAACTATCCTCATCACAAGGGGGAGTCAACCTTCCAGACCTGAAACAGCATTTTCTCGTATCCATCTACTGTGGTTGTCCCGAAACTATCATGCCCCATGGAAAACCTTAGAGTTTCATTTAAACGATCTCCATGACATTCAAAAGATCTTATTCTCCTCCCCTGGTAGAATTGTACCTCTGAAGGATTTTTTAAACATAACATCGCAGGTGTTAAGAATATCATATAAGGATAGGAGGAGAGGAGCTCTTCACTTTATACATGAATATTGTAAACTAATTTCAGAGGAGGACCTCTTCTTACCATCCCAACCAGACTTGACTTTCTCTCGCTGACGACCGTTGTGGCTGAACATGTGTTTCAGTTCCTGGGGCCGTCAGGAGTCTTTTCATTTGAGGAACTGGTCCTCAGATATGGACTACCGAAAACAGACCAGTTTAGATATTTTCAAGTTAGAGACTACATTTGGAGAAACTGCATTATTGTGGCTAGAATCCCACACCCGACTCCTCCCCTCCTTAAATTATATATCGACCATGTTTGGGGGAACCACTGGGAACATCTTATAGGGTCCCTATATAAAGTACTGAGAGATCTAACTCCAGAAATGACAAACACCATATCACAAAGTTGGAACAAAGACCTAGACCAGGTGGTTCCAGACGAACAATGGTCAGCAGCAACTCTAGCTGCAGTAAAGATCACCTCTTCAAACTCCTGGAGAGAATTCTCCTGGAAGTGTCGGTATAGATACTACCGCTCCCCAGCAAAAGTTACCAAATATTTACCAGAGAAGTTTGGAAGGAGTGTGGTTGTCGGTGGGCAGACCTTGCACACATTATGTGGCAATGCCCGTTACTGATGCCATTTTGGATCCCACTGCAAACAGAGATATCGAAAAGCATAGGAGACACAACAGAGATTACAGCGGAAATGTTTCTACTAGATGTATATCCGGACCACTCGCCCTCTTGGACCAAAACTCTTTTACCCATATATTTGCTTGCAGCAAAGAAGACCATAACAAGAAGATGGATGTCAACTAAAATCCCAGAAATACGAGAATGGAGAAAAATGACACATTTACCAAATGGAATCCATGTCTGCCAAACCTGCGGATAAGAACTGACATTCAGAATAAAATGGCAGAGACGGATTACTTTCCAGAATTTTGTCCTTAAACCAGAACTGTGGGGTTGGAGAGAGAGGGCTGATTAGGAAAGGATGTTACCCATTGATAAACTTGTACAACAAGCATGAGAAATGTTAACTGACAATGCCTACAGAATTGTATCAGATCTTGTCGAACTGTGTCTTGAATGAAAGTTAAAGTCAAAAAACTCAATAAACTAAATATCTAAAAAAAAAAAAAGAAAATCACGGACCCCACTAATGCATAGCAGCATGGGAAGTACAGCAGCACCAGCCATGATTCAATGCAGTTATGCTGCAGTATACTGTGGGAACTGTGTAATTCAATGGCAATTAAACCCTTTTGTCACGAAGTATTTTGTGATCTGTCACTTACTGCAAGTTACTGCACTGCATTTTGGCTGGCTCTGCTGTATGTGCAAATCACCATGAAATAATTTTGACTAGATTAAATGACAAGAGAAATCCAGGATGACACAAGAACATCAAACTGGAATACAGATGTTATTTTACAGAAACTGCCCAGCCTAATGTGCTTTACTGATTTACTAGAATACTGCTATGTAAATGCTCTTATGTCCGACAACTGATTAATGCTCTAAATGCATCAATACGAACATACTTATTTGTCAATATTGTGTTACATAATATGTTCTACTATACTGATGCTCTGCTATGCTGTGTTGTCACTGTCAGTACTCTGAGCCACACTTGTAAAAGGGACTTGTTCCCAAAAGGCTTAACTGGTTATGAAAACCAAATAATTAATGAATACTTGCTTTGTGAGTTGCTGACCTGCCACCTCGTGGGTAAAGCACTCTGTTCTAGAGACCTGGGGTTGCTTGCGGTCCCCAGCTCAAAATTAAAATCTGCAGGGGACAGGGCATTTTAAGTTTCAGTTCCACTGTTATGGAACTCAGACATCCATCTGGTCCACTCAGAGTTTTGCCTGCTTCAAGGCGGAGGCTATATAGCTCCACCTACCCAGGCCCCATTAATTTTTTTTATTTGCTTTGACTGCCTCCCATCAATTGTAAACTTATTTTTAGGATTAATGGGATTGTATTTTGTATTTATTGTCTATTTCACCATGTCTTGCACATACTGTTTCCAGCTGTACAGCATTTCTGGTCTGTACAGGGGTGATTAATAAAACCAATATCATATCCTATCCTGTCCTATTCAAACTGCACCACAGTAAAAATGTAAATGCTCTGCTAGGGATATCTGACATCAGCTGAACAAAAAAAAAACCCCGTTAAAGCCATGCACCTTAAATTTAATTTAACAAGCCCCTGTAAATGCTGACGGTTACAGCCATGCACCTTCAATTTAATTTAACAAGCCCCTATAAAATCTACCTGTGTTCAAACTGTGCAAAACTGCACTAATGTTTTCCTATTACAGTTAAATGTTTAGGCGGCTTCACTGAAGTACAAGAGCATGCACAAGAGGGACTTGTCACTGCATTCCGCATCTAGCTTTATCTATCCACATGTCTTTCATCATATCCTAACTAACCGTAACCAGAAGCATGTGAACCTTTATCATATCCTGTTACTTTCCAGCACAACACACCAGTCAGGTGCTTTCAAAATAATACTTGGATTCAGGGGCACCATGAAAACAGACACAGAACTCTTCTGTGTTCCATGTCATCACAAAGTCCTGGTTGTTACCACTTACTTGAACTCTCCTTTGTTGTTAAGCACTTTCTCTGGAGGGCAATACTGAGCAGAGCTTTCTAGCACCACAATATCTACTGTTCTTGTATTGTTCCCACGCCTGGTTCGGACACGACATTCCCAGTTTCCCGTCGAGCCAGCCTGGATGTTGGAAATTGTCAGTGCACTATTGAAAGAAAGAAGATATTGTCACATACCAAAAAAAGAACAACAGCCAAATCATTAACAACATATTTATGCAACTTCTTACATTATAGTTTGTCAAATTATACAAATGCTGCTATATTGAGTACTTCCAGCGTTTCACTCTCTCCATTGCACAGCAGAATACAAAACTGCTTTCAGGAATTACAACCAGTGAGCCATATTCAACAGTGAGTCAACTGGCACTAATGAAGCTAGAATCCAAACCATCTCCCCTTAAAAGTCTAAAGTGGAACAAACAGATTTTGATTACACAGTGGATAGAAAGAATCCAGCAACTTGACTAATTGACACATCTTCTTAACTATGATTAAATCCCAGCACATAATCACGGGTAAGAAAACTCACTGCAAACAATTTTTTAACCTACTTTAAATCCTTCCACTCCACAAGTCCAGCATATCTATGAGAACAGCACCACCTACTGGGAAAACAGAACAGCAGTAATGCACTCCAGGATGTGGTGTGTCATCACTTCCGGGATGCATGAGACACTCTGTCTTCATTCAGCCTTGCGCCTCTCAATGTACCTGAGGCATCTGGATATCCCATGACATACCACACACTGTTATGTATTATTGCTTAATAACAATCTATAAGCGTCTGATTAGATATCCTAAACAGCCCATAAATGTCTGTAGCTAATTTGGAGTAATGGGAAATGAATAGCATGATTTTTCTCAAAGTTAGTTTTCGCGTTCCAGACAGTTAGCTTAGTGTATCTCTCTCTAATGCATTGAAGTTAAAGTACATGTGTGGTTTAAACTGTCTAGAAAGGTAAGGTTTTCAAAATGTCAGGCCAGCTTTAATAATATCACACTGCAAAAATTCAGATGAGAGACTGCGGGGACTTCAGCTTGAGGTATTTATTCACTTTCTCCTATGTTTTTTCTGACTGATTTTCATTTTTTTCTAAAAGATTTCAAGTGTCATGTTACTTTACAGCAAGTGCCAAATGCCAATACATAAAGAGCATAATTTTTTGCTAAGCATGGTGTAGTAAAAAAGAATGCTTTCTTTGCTATCAAGCAACTGCTTTCCATCGTTTCAATGAAAGGAAGTGTCCAGATTTCAAAATGGGACTCAGCTCTAAAAAGCACTGCCCTCAAACTGCCTAGTCCCTAATCTGAGCAAGTAGGACAGTTTTCTGTAAACTATAACTGGGCTCCAAGTCTCCTGCATCAGTGAACCATTCTCTTTGTCTACACTGTGCAGATCCCCGAAGGCTGTGTTGCAGGCCAGGATAACATAGGGTCATCCTTGGTCCCACTAAAGTCAATGGGACCTGGGGACGACAGTCATCAGTCCTATAGCACAGCCTTCTGGGATCTACAGAATGTAAACAGAACTGAGAAATGGCTAGCTGGTACAGGAAACTTAAGTCCAGTTATGGGCTCAGTCAACAGAAAATGGAAAACTGTAGTTGCTCCAGAGTGACTAGGCAGTTTCTGGGCAGTATTCTGCACAACTGTTTACGAAAACTGGCAGCAGATGCTTAGTTTGCTCAGTTCTGTTGCCAGTACCCTACCCTTCCCACCCCAACCTGCCTTTTTAGGAAAACCAGTTATGAAAACCTGTTGTGGATGCTCAAGCCTGCCACTGGTATTACACACCCTTACAGTTTTCGACACTAGAGTGACATCAAGGTGCACAGTCCCAGGTGTTGCCACAGACCACATCAACAGTGAAGTGACTAATCTTCGGTGCCCCCCCCATAGTATGTAACAGCAGGGTGGCCACCCCCCGATGTTGCCAAGCACCACACTGACACTGAGGTGACTAATCCTCAGTGTGCCCCTACCTTGATAGTATGACACACCAGGGTGTTCCACCCCCTGGGTGTTGCCCCCAAAAACTGCACACTAAGGTGACTAATAATCCTCAGTGTGCCCCCAAAAAAAAAAAACCAAAAAAAAAAAAAAAAAACAGTATGTGACACCAGGTGCCCACCCCTGGGTGTTGCAAAAAAAAAAAACACAGACACTGTGGTTGACTACTCTGTGCCCCCAGTATGCAATTCCAGGTTGCCCACTTGCAGTGTCACCAAGCAAAATAAAGACACGTGTTAATATCTGTAATAAAGAAAAAACACATTACCGTTCTCACTCATTTTTTTTTTTTTGTTTGTTGTTTAGGTATAACCTGTCAAAAAACAAGACTATACATATATATATATATATATATATATATATATATATATATAAACCCTAGGTGGCGCTATCCCAAGGGCTACTACCCCTGCATGCTTGGCTAGTAGCAGGTTAAGGGGCCTGAATTCTGAAACAGGTGCCTCCACCCGAGTCAGGGTTAGTGATGGCCAAGCTAACCTGGGCACAGCCCTCCAGGACACTGTAACCCCTCTTTCCCTCTAGTGGCCTGAACACTGTACAATAATCCTTTCACAATACCCTGGTACACCACACAAGTACCCACACTGTTTGCACTTACCACCAGGGCTGGTTCCTCTGGCTCGACCCTGGGGACCCCATGTAAAACAAGGTTAAGCACAGCAAATAGCAACAGTACAGTACTTTGAGCACAAACTGGAACCACAGTCAGATTACATGCAGAAAAACTTAGATCCAATTTATTCTGGGGACTTTAACAAGGGAGGGGCAAAATCAGGTTAATTAGCTTAAAGGTTATATCAATCAAGCAGTTATGCATGCGCTTTGATTCCCCCCCCCCCCACAATCCACCTCTGGGTACCCAGGTGGAGAAGAGATGGGCTAGCCAGGACAGTTGCCCAGGGTTGCAGCTGGTTGGGGCCCTGTGATGGAAAACACAACATGCACAGTAGACAATATTTGTAATCCGGAGCCAGAGGGCTCAGTTTGTAAAGGAAACGAAACAACAAGACAATCAGATGACACTCTCAGATTAAGCTGTTGGTGCAGGGAGCTACCCTGTTATTTACTCATGATACCAATGACTGGACACAGGCTGGATGAAAATCGAGACCGCAGGTGGTTGATCTGGAATGCCAGGAGAAGCAGGGCCCACACAAGTTGCAGAGGCGTCGTTCCTGTTCAAGCGTGGATCAGGAGGGCTGATCCCCAGGCAGGTCTCTCGTCGATGGCTTCTCTGTGTAGTGGGTAGTCTGGCAAATCCCAGACCGCATGGAAACAAGTTTGGATGCAGTTCGTGTTGGGCTGGATACAGCTTCCAGCAAGCAGAACACAGTTCACACAGTGGGGAACTAACTCACAACCCACTAGCAGCTCATAGCACATTTACATGTACGGGAATTCTACTGTACCAGGCAAAGCGCTCCCCGGTCACAACTGCAAAGTCTCTGCACACACCAGGAGCTTAGGGGTAGCTAGAACTCCTGACAGGCTGATCGCATTCAGCAAAAATACTCAGTCTTCTTCAGGTTGAACCTGGCTCACTTCAGTAGCTTACTTTAGTCACACAAACTTGGATTTAGTCCAAAATAATTCTCTTCTCTCCCTCCCATGGAGCAGCAGCAGACATGCAGCCAAAACTCAGCCTTTTCAGTTTTCCCATGCAAATCCACTCAGGATTTCTGCCCAAAATTACTTCAGCTCCTCCTTGAGCTTCCATCTCAGAACTAAACTGAAAACTGCAAGCAGCCCGGGACTTCCCCAATATCCAAAGATTTGGTTGACTGATTTGGCTGTCAGTCAAAGCAAGAACAAAAACTCAAACCACAGTTCCTATGGATTTTGAATTCAGACAGCTCCTGTAGTCCGGCTACATTTTAGGTCCCACCAGAACTGATTGGTCCAATTTGCAGTCCAGGACCAAGATAGTGGAGACAAACAAAACAGTCCTTGCTACAAAGAAAGCAGGTTAGACAAACTACATTATCATTATCATTCTAAATGGTTTTCAACAAATAGTTACATTTTTCAACAGAACTCCATCTCAGATTACTTATGCTGCAATCAAACAGCTCTTAAAGAGACAGTACACAGAGGCTATACAAGCTCTGGTAATCACATTTAAACTGCTAAAACGCTGGACGCCAGCCTAGCAGTGAGCATTTAGGCAAGCTCAAGGAAGACTTTTTGGGAACCCCCATTTGTAGGGGGGTTACCTATATATAAATAAAGTCCAGCGATGTGTTCTACTCCCCACACAGACCCTCTGACCCCACCACCATCAGACCCCCCCCAGCACCCACCACATCCCCTGCCCTCACTTACCTATCTATACTCAGTCCACCAATGTTATTCCCACTCCACCGGCAATGTTCTCCTGCTACTGAGGCCAAATCTGAACTGATTAAAAACAAGGAAAGTGCCATTAATGTTTTTTTTCGTGTGTTTTTAACTTTTATTCATAACTTTTAATTTTTTTTTTTTTTTTTTAACGTTTGTGCCACCAAATTTTAAACATAACTTTTTTTTTTTTATACCCCACCTCATGACCAAGGTATCCAAAATATTTCAAATCCCTCCTGAAACATTTCTGGAGCCACTGTGAGTAATCACCTTTCAGATGGAATTTAAAATCTTTCACCTGTCATGATCATAAGGTGGAGTCACAAAAAGACTATGTTGAAAATCTCGAGTCAGAATCTCAAAAAAAAACAACGTTATGAAGAAACAGTGACATTTTTCAGTGTTTATTCATAACTTTAATATTTTCAGTATTCTGACCCCAAATTTTCAACACAGCTCTCCCCCACCATGAACATGACAGGTGTCAGAGATGTATTTGTTTTTGGTTGGGGGGGGGAGTTCAGTTAGTACTTTTTCCCCTGTCCACTGGCAATCCTCTTCATGCCGGTCACCCCAGCCTTTTCACTCCAACTTCTCCCGGGACTTACAGTCAACGAAGAGTTAGTGTGGGGTAGGTCATCAGATGCGGGACCTGCAGGCGGCCAGAGTCATTCTGTCACCAGTGCATCTTGTTTCTTGTGTTCTCTTCCTCCTGAGGAGCAGCATGCAATGATGCAAATGGCAGCGTAATTCATTCTCCCATGCATCACATGTTGGGCATCTGCCACTCCTTTCCATCCAACTCTTGTGATTTTATCATGTTATTACTCCTCAGTCACCATTACGGGCCAGGCAAGCACCAAGCTCCAAACAACCCCCCACCCCAGTGGAAGTGAGCAGCACCAAGCTCCACACAACCCCCAACCCCAGTGGAAATTAGCAGTGCCAAGCTCCATACAACCCGCCACCGCAGTGGAAATGAGCAGCGCCAAGCTCCACACAACCCCCCACCCCAGTGGAGGTGAGCAGCGCCAAGCTCCACACAACCCCCTTCCCCAGTGGAGGTGAGCAGTGCCAAGTTCCACACAATCCCCCACCCCAGTGGAGGTGAGCAGCGCCAAGCTCCACACAACCCCCCACCCAGTGGAGGTGAGCAGCGCCAAGCTCCACTGGCCCCCCACCCCAGTGGAGGTGAGTAGTGCCAAGCTCCACACACCCCCAACCCAGTGGAAATGAGCAGCGCCAAGCTCCACACAACCCCCCACCCCAGTAGAGGTGAGCAGTGCCAAGCTCCACACAACCACCCACCCCAGTGGAGGTGAGCAGCGCCAAGCTCCACACAACCACCCGCCCTAGTGGAGGTGAGCAGCACAGAGCTCCATGCAAGCCCCCACCCCAGTGGAGGTGAGCAGTAAAGCAAATAATTAATCTTCCTTCCAGTGGTTGACCCGCCTCCTCCCCAAGCTCATTCCTGAGCTTGAGTTGTTGGTGCTGCAAACAGTAGCACTTCCACTGTGCTGGCTGGCCTGCCCACTGGACAGGATTTTATAAATGATACCTGTTATATTCAGAAGGTGAGGTCATAAATAGACTATGTTGAAAATTTGGGGTAAAAAATCTGCAAAAACAACAAAGTTATGAAGAAATGCTGAGTTCAGGGCCACCTGTTGGCCCAGTAGGTAGCATGCTGTGTTCCTGTGCAAACAACTTAAGTTCAGGGAGCCAAATGGGCTGCGCAAGACTGAGGCACAGCACTGCCATATTGCAACGCTCCCAAACCTGATGAGGGACAGTGCAGTGTTCTGCTGAACGGGCAGCGCTTTATGGTGGGCCGGACAACCTTCCCTCACAAGGGCTGATGTGTGTCGAGACCTGATGGGGTTATGCATTGTGTTAGAGGACATGGGCTGGCACAAAAAAAAATGGAAAAACAGCAATTGGCAGGATGCAGCTCAGTTCACTGCAGGTCCCACACCACCAACAGGGCCCCTCTGCTGCCAGGTGCCCAGAACCATCCACTACCATCCCAGTGATTTAACTCAGACCTTTGGTACTCCCAAGAATCCCCCCCCCTCCCCGTGGTGGGCCCAGAAGGGGAAGGGCCATCATCCCTCCTCCCCGGAGATTCTGATTTAGCTAGCCAGTACTGTGTCCCGTCTTTGATGTGGGGTCTGCGACAGTTGGCGGCTTCATGCTGATCGGACACCAGGTTTTTCCTCCATCTTCTCCCACACTCCAGCCACACACAGCATTGACATGTGTCTGTGTGAAGGCAAGTGCATGCTGATGTTGGATGGCAGGCAACCCTTGTGAGCCGCTCGCGCTGTACTGCCATCAGGTCTGGTGGTGGTTGATGAGCAGAGTGACACAGCCTCCTCTCCCCCAGAAGAGGAGAGCTGTCCCAGTGATGCTGAATCCTATACCCCACATGCCAGCCCTTGTGCGGCAGAAGTCCTTTCTCAAACTTGGTGTGTTTGGTAGTATCCCTAGTACCTTATTACAGGGCCGGCAGTCTGGAACATTTAAAGGACTACCAGAGTGCACGTTTTGACTTTCTCACTTACTACAGGTACCCCTTGCCCAGCCCACTCAAAAAAAAAAAAAACTCTGTCTGCAAGCCCCTCCTGCCCAACCCAGCTGATCAGTATTTTATTCCTCATACCATCTCAATTTTATTCCTCATACCAACTCATTTTTCCCGTTTCTTCTACAGGTCCGACAAGAAATCAACCACACTGTGACAGAACACTGACCACATGTATTAGGCAAGTATTTTTTTATGATTACCCACCTTAGTTTGTGCTATTAAGTTCCTAAAGAGCTGCAGATCCATTGTGACCCCATCTCTATTCTTATTTTACAGGTATGACAGGATGTTTCCTCGAGACGTCCCCCATCCCAGGTTCTGCAGAACCAAGGTAAGAGATCTCTTTCTTACTTATCTATGCTACGATAAGTATTAACAGTGTTTTACCTAACAGAAAGGACATACCAATAAATATCATAGACAGGTGCTCAGCACACAGACTGCCCACAGCAGCAGCAGGTTTTTCAGGAGCACCCAATAGAAGGCCCAAGTTTCGGCTAAGAGCAAGGTGGAGGACGAGGAGCAGGGGCAGGAGGCAGAGGGGGCAAGAGGGAACTTGAAGAGGGAACTACAGTCATTACTGGGAGGAATAAGGACCAAGGACATCCACAAGGAAAATGAAACTGAGATCATAAATCTGACTTCAAAAAACTCTGAACACAGAACAAGAGTCTTCTTAAAAAGGACTACCATTTGTGCCATCCAGTAAGGTGAATGATTTTAATGTAAAAGTGGATCTCTGTAAGTTTTACAGATGGGTTCATCTTGAAGTCCACTTTGCAAGGATCCCCACATATGAACATGTACCAATATGGTACTACTTCCACTGAGGAAAATTACAATGAGACAAGAGACTGTGTAAGAGAAAAAAAACACCATTTAAAATAACAAGCCATACCGTAAACACATTTAGTAGACTTGTTGATAACGGAAGTAGCTAAAATTCAACTTCTGAATGAATGTAACAGTCAACATTCAGAAGACAACTTAATCAAAAATGAAAGACGAGCACTTCTGGCAGACTATGGTCGATAACTCGAGAAATAACTTAGCTACAAATGCTGCAACTGCTAAAATATATAATATCTGGCAGAGCTGGGTCTAGAGGACATATGGAGGGGCATTTCTATTCAACAGTACAAAAGGCGTATGCATATATTGATTTTCTGCTTATGCATAAGGTGGACAGGTATGACATTATTCCTATAACACAGCCAGATCACGCCCCTATCTCTGTTAAGCGTGTGACCTTACCTACACAGTCATAATGGAGGACGAACACCTCACTTCTTAATGATGCAGGGTTTAAAGAGCTGATTGCAAAGCATATGCAAGAAACGTATGAGTTTGAAAGTAGTGGTTCAAGGCCACATACTTAATATTACCTCAACAAAGCATGAACAGTCCATAGAACCTATTAACAAGCTGTAGGCAAAAATACAGGAACTAGAAGTGGTAGTAAAAATATCTGTCAGTGAGAGGGTACTCCGCCTTTTTCTGGCTCGGTTCCAAGGACATCCCTGTAGAATTAGAGATGAGGCGAAGGATCCCTTGGAAGGAGGAAGGACCTTCCACTGTCCCTGCGCCAACGGACTACTCATCATCCCCAGGATGGGAGTGAAGCCCGGTGACATTCAAGTCCGAAGAGTCGGCGTACAGTGGCCCGCCGCCCAGATCACTCTCGACCAGCCTACGATGGTCTGGAGTGACCGTGACCGACAGACATTGGGGAAGCCCGGTATTTTGTCAGTCCTCTTTGGAAGGAGCCCCCCTCACAGGCTGCTTGGGCGGCGGTTCCACCACTATTTATTTATTCAATTTTGGTAACCGTGTAGGCCCACTGAGCCCCAAAGGTCCCTTTTTCAGGGGCGACCCAGGTTTAGTTACAGAGGTATACAGGTCCAGCATTTGGTTACAGAGGTATACAGGTACAACATAGAAACAAGTGCAGAGCAATGCAAGGAGTGTAAATACTTGGATAAACAGTACTGACAGTGTGCCAATATTAGTTTACAGGGGATGACAATTACAGGAATATGCTGGGGTAGGAGTGTAGCAATCAAGAGGGAAGATAATACTTTATACATCAGTGCATGACTAGGCTAGTAGGAAGTGGCCTAGGGTTGGTCCCCTCATTGACAGGAGCAGACACTAGCTTCTACTAGGTGCGCACAAAGTCCCTTCCAGAATTTTTCAAGGGAGGGGGCGTCCTGAAGGAGGGGAGGAAGCTTATTCCATACGGCAGGGGCTGTGGTGGCAAAAGATTTACTGCCAGCAGTGGTCCAGACTCTGGGTTTAACTAGAAGGTTACGACCAGTGGCTCGTAGGGTACGTGCTGAGCGCTTGGGAACCAGGAGACTGGCCAGGCTGTCAGAGGGATTGCGGTGTAAGAGCTCGCATGCATTGCAAAGCAGAGGGTACTGAAGGCGACCATCTAGGGAGGGCCACTGTAGGTCTGCAAGGTGATGCAGTCTTTTTGTGGGACTGTGACGCAAACCAAGCTACTCTGTTGTAGAGAACTTGCAGCCTGCTCATCTCTTGTTTAGCCAACCCCTGAAGAATTGGGACAGCAAAGGTCAGTGTTGGAAGGAGTAGGCTGTTGGCAATGGTGATTCTAGACTCAGGGATGAGCTGGTCATTCAGGTGGTACAGCAGTCCCAGTTTGCAGTGCATAGCTTTGGTCACCTGGTCTAAGTGAGGTTTGAGGGCAAACCCTTGATATAGGGTTAGCCTCAGGTACTTGAGGGAACTCACAACCTTGATGCGGCTACCCGAGGATGAAGTCAGAGGGAGCAAGGTACTATGGACTGCACCTAGGTTTCTCTGACCAAATAGCATTGCCTTGGTTTTTGAGGTGTTTAAAACCAGCTTATTCTCAGTAAGCCAGGACTCTAGCTTGGCAAAGTCAGCTTGGAGATGGGGTCCCAGGTCAGATGGGTTGCTAGGGGACCAATAGATAACTGCATCATCTGCGTATTGAACAACTGAGCTGCCACCACTGTGGGACTTAAGATCGTTGATGAATAGCGAGAAGAGGAGGGGGCCCAGGATGGAACCCTGAGGCACCCCCTCACTTAGGGGGAGTGGATCTGAGGTTGCAGTCTTCCACCGATGGGTGGAGAGACTGGAATAGGCCGAACTGGCAGTCGTGCCGGCCCCGCAGGCAGAGGAAATGAAGGTTTCAGTTACGAGTGGTTCGGCTTTGGCCTAGTAGGCGAAAGCCAAGTAAAGGCCAGGGTAGGAGTTGAAGTCAGCTTGTGCCTGGTCACAATCAGCTGTTGCCACATAAGGTCCTCATAGCGCTGACGGAGTTTCTGTTGGAGCCTCTCCTCATCCGAGGAGTACAAGGACGACCAGTGGTGTCACCTCTTTTTGGAGCGCTTATGGCTCTTCCTTGGCCATCCGGATGACGGGGTTCTAGACCTCGACCGAGATCAGTCAGGTCGACTTGGTCATTTGGGAGACACTGGCAGGACCGGTGAAACCCGACGGTCTGGAACCAGATCCTCGATGGGGACACCAGCGGGCTGGGTCTCCTCCTTGGAGAAGACAAGGACCGGAGTCCTTTCCAAAGAGTCATCGACCGGGGCTGGCGACAGTGGGTCGATAGGATCGAGAACAATCTCAACCTCATGGGCCGCATCCCTGGTCGGCTGACCTGATGGAAGGTCTGTGAAACCTGCGGCCAAGGAAGCGATCTTGACCGAAGTCGAAACCGAATGCTCCTGGGACTGAGACCTCTCTCGGTCCCTAGAGTGCCTTCGCCAAGACAAAGATGTGCTTGGTTCCTAATCCCGCTGGGATCGAGGAGTGGAAGCCTGTAGGCGCCTCTCCCAAGTGGGAGAGCTGGCACAACTCCTGAAGGGCCGGAGAATGAGAGCCCAGGTTAGGAGGCGAAAAGCTTCAGAGTCCGGCATCGGCAGTTTCTTCCGAACGCCCATCGCGCTCCAACCGATCGGGCGGAAACCGGTAGCTGCGAAACCACCCACCTGGCCTCCTTTGGTCTTCACTGAAGGGTTCCTCTTCTCCGGTCTTCCCAGTTTAAGGCGTGCGGTGGTCGTCCAGGGTGTTGGGATGGAAGGCCAGACAAAAACTGCAGGACAAGGTGTCATGGCCGACACAGAGGCAGCAAACTCACGTGAGGTGGGGATCGGTGTGTGACATTTTCTGGCTGCAAGGACACTGGCGAAATCCAGGGGAAGATTTCTCCTCCATGATCGATGACGCGAAGAGGCAATCGCTAACTCGAACAATTTTTAATTTCGGTAAAACCGAAGTTTTGAAAGCCAGGGCCTACGAAATGAGTGAGCACGAGGGAGGCAACCTGTATCTTCCAGCGGAAAGGAAGATCTTGTGTCACCCGGCGGAGGGAAGGTATATACCACCCAAGTGGGTGGGAGGAGCCAGCTTGAAGACTTCCAGTGAACCTTAAAGGGAAAGGGACATGCTAATAAGTGTGGATGAACAACATATCCACGATCCTAGAACATAGGTTTGTCAGAGAAGCTGCCCACTTTTCTGCAAAGGTAATTAGGAAGAGCTATGTGTATTCCAATGTCTGACATCCTCTTTGCCTGGAACAAAGTGTTGTTTAGAAATAACTAGTAGTTAGTTACATTTCAAAGGGAATCAGAATTTCCTGGTAAGATGATCAAAGGCAAAGGTGTCATAAAATGACAGGAGATGGAAAGGCATCTCCTCTGGTCATAAAACTTAAATCAAAGAGAAAATGGTTTTAGAGCAGGGGTATATAGATGACCAGTCTGGGAAACCTATGGTTGGGTTCTGGGAACTGCCACGGTCTATTTCAATTTCAACAGTGGCAGGAAGGCAATATACTGTAAATCAAAGCCAGCCAGGAAGTTGAGGATGCGGGAAAACAAAATACTGTTTTTTTTTAGGTTCACTTAAAAATTCTGTGAAGCAACAGGAGAGGCCCCTGCTGGCCTAGAGGTGAATAGTGAACCCGGAATACTAAGGCCACCAGCCAATCAGAAGGCCAGTTTTTTAGACTACAGAAATGGCTATAAAAAACCCTCTTCAAGAGAGATTCTGGGCACAAGCCACATTTCCTGACTCACAGAAGACTGCCTGATAACAACTGAAGAACCACTGCCAGAAAACAGGGACTCAGACTCAGCAGAGTGAAAGAGGGACTTTGCAAAAACTCATTTATTTTCTGGACTTTGATTCTCTATAGAAAAAGTAGAAATTATCCAGTTAATTCACCAGTGCATTTTGTATGTATTTTTCCAACTTTTTTGTATTTATCCTGTAACCAAATATTTGTATATTTTGTATGGTAATAATTTAAGTAATTAGTAAAAGCTCTCGCTTTTATTTTTAAAATATTACATCCTGAGAGTGATCTGTTTTGTGTGTGTGTGAGAGACCGTGGGAAGATTTATTAAATCTGTGACACGCCTGTTTAGCTAAGGTGCCACACACGCTACCAAAGACTAGGATCCTGGAAGGGAATCTGGGGGCCTAAGTAGGGAAAGTACGCAAGGTCTCTAGAAGAGGTCTGTAGGATTTGAACCAGGTTCCTGCACACCTGTGGGAGAAGATACGATCAGGGCTATGAGGACAGCCCCAAAGAGCTTGTAACACCTGGGTCCTCCCCCAAGCGCAGACACTAAGGAGGGTTCTCACCTGGCTATAGACTCAAGACTGTATTTTACGCTTACCCAGATAGAGAGGATGCCCTGGGCCCTTGTGGTGAGTGTTCAGTTGTGAACTAAGTGAGCACTCTAAAAGGATGCGAGGAGGGTATTTCCTGACTCCCCCTGTCACGGACTGCACTTAGGTGTGGGCACTGTGAGCTCAGTGGACCTGGCCCACAGGAGTGGGTTCGTGACAAGGACAGTCTAGCCGATTCCTGAAATGAAGCACTTGTTTCGGTGCTGCCAAAACCTGGTAAGGGAAGACACATAAGTGTAGCATACAGGCCTTTTCCCCTATTAAACCAGGGCATGAAATTGTTCACAGAGGTTCTTGCTAACAGGTTACAAAAAGAAGTAGGTACTGTTGTACACGCTGAGCAAACCGGTTTTATACTGGAAAGATGTTTAAATAGTAACATACAGAGACTTCTTAACATCATGTCCTACCCTTGTCCAAAAAAACTGAAGAGAGATGGAGCTTTTTGTAGATGCTGAAAAGGCATTTGAGCACCTCAACTGGGTAAACAAAATACGACAGATAGTAATGCAACAAGTGTACAATTTCTAACATGGAACATAGAAGGAATAATGTCTAAATGGGTTTATCAGGACTTTAAGAAATTTCTATTGGATGTCGATGTGCTGTGTATCAAGGGAACCTGGGTTTTGGACAATGATCCACCAATGTTCCCGGGGTACACAGGTTTTGTTCAAGTCTGCATCGAAACATAAAAAGTATGGGAGACCCAAGGTTGGTTTGGCAATTTTTATCAAAACTACATTAAACTGTACCATTACATCACTGGAAGTTGAGTTAGACAACTGTCAGGTATTAAAATTACCAAACAATAACACTGATCTTATTCTGATCAATATTTATGTAAAAGTAAAGGATACAAATAAGAATGAATATTGTACAAAATTTATAAAGATAATAGAGGAAAATGAGCAAGCATGAAGTATTATGCAAGGTGATTTTAATGCCCGATACTCAGAATAATTCTCGAACTTTCCATGAGGAGGAACAGGCTGAATGCGTAAATATAATAACTCCCAAACTTACTTATTTTCGAAGTACAATGGACAAGATTAATAGTTCAAATGCTAAAACCCTGGCAACAATTATGAAGGATTTAGATTTTTGTTTATTTAATGGTAGAACCAAGTGTGATCCATCGGGTGCATTTACATTTATAGGCCCTACAGGTTCTTCATCCATTGATTTGTTTTGGTGTAACTTAGAGGCAACAGCTTTAATTACGAATTTAGAGGTCAGATTAAGACCAGAATCCACCCATTTGTCAGTAATTACAACATGGGACTTCCAATGGAACGGTGATACCAGTATTCAGGATATCCATCCACAGGGTATAAAAATTATTAAACCGAAGCGTATTAGATGAGAAAATTCCACAACTCCCCTGTTTGAGGAAATCCTGGATATAGGTTATGTGAATAATTTACAAGAAGAGATACTTGATTCAGACAATGAAGAATTAATCCCAATTTGGGGGAAAATGTGTTTATATCTATGGCCACTTTTCTATCAAAATAGAATTAGAAGACCACCTAGGAATTCTGAGTTGAATTACACATATATTAAAACTAAACACAAACTTAGTTGCCTAGTTAGGCAAAATAAAATATCTGGTACAAAATACACAGATCGTGATCTTGATAAGGCTAAGAAGGAATATAATGAAAAGCAAATATCATGAAGCAATGTGGGAAAAACTTAGGGTAACAATTACAACAAATAATATGAAACAATTTTGGACGTTGGTTAGTAAAAAGTATGGAAATTATATACATAACATTGAAGCAGCTATAACTCCTTTAATTTGGGAAAAACATTTTAGCACTCTGTTTTTCTGAATTAGAGGAAAATGCAGAGTATATTAGCCAAAATGAGAATTCATTAATCTTTCCTAGACCAACACGCATTAGTAAACAAGAGATAACAGAGGCTTTGGGTAACATCTCTTCAATCAAGGCACCAGGCCCTGATAGTATGTTAGCAGATATTTTAAAATCTTTAAAAGAATGGTGGGTACCTGTTCTTTATAGAATGTACAACTATTGTCTGCAACATGGGTCTTTCCCTGAATCTTGGAAAGGCAGCATAATCTGACTAACATTTAAAAAATGGGATACAAAACATCCCTCAATGTATAGTCCAATTACCCTCTTGGATGCCTCACATAAAATTTTATGTAGAATTATACTGGATTGTATTCAAGATTGGGTAGAATCCAACAACATACTGGCAGAAACTCAGGATGGATTCAGAGCCAACAGAGCTACGGTACAGCACTCACGCACTACTTGCTAATAGAAACAGGCCACACGGTCTATCAAGTCTGCTTGAGTGTGCAGCTAGCACCCCACTTTCTGCAGCTGCCCCGCCCCTTCACAGTTACCCCCACACAGATGAATGCCGACTGACCTTGAACCAGATTAAGCTGCTGGTGGTATTTTTTTAGTGAATGGGGGAAATTTTGCTAGGACACTGAAGAAATTCCCCAACTCTTGGGTAGGGGGAGCTGTTGTCAGTGAGCAAAGGACAGTATGGAGCTGCAGTTGAAGGAGATGGATGGTGTGGAAGGAACAGAGAAGCCCCAGCGTGCAGGCAATGTGGAAGCCGGACCTGCGACTGGCAGGGTGTCAGACTAGGAGGAGAGATTTGAATCTGCTCTGATGACGACGAGTCGGAGAATGAAGCAGTGGAATTAATTGATTTTGAGATGGAGGTAGAAGTAGAAACCAGTATAGACTATAATGTGACAGCTGAGGCGGATAAGATAAAAGCGTCAGTTTACCAGGAACAGGTCTTGGAGGAAAAGCATCTATCTGTTCAAAAACTGTTGGAGGAAGAAGATGATAGAAGAATGGAGGAGCGGAGGCACGACCCAAACCAGAAAGCAAGCCCAGAGCCGGGACCTAGTAGGGGGAAGGATGGACAGGATCCGGAAGAGCTAAGGAGGAAAGGAAAAGGAGCCGTAGCAAAGTTAACGGCCAAACAAGCTATGGTTCGGGCATTCAGCTTGCCTGAACAGGAGGAAATTATGGATACTTGGTCCCCGGGTCCTGCTCATCAGGGAGCAGGGTGGAAGCAACGACTGGACAGGTAATGGGAACCGGAGGAAGTATGGACCCCCACACCTCGTGATGGTAATATACATTATAAGGTTTCGGAAAAAAATAATTTGCAGGTTACAAGGCCTGCAGGGAATGAGACGATAGGAAATCGGATGGAAGGGGGCAAGGTGCTCAAGTGGCAGACAGTGATCATGGAAAAAAAGGCCCAGGGAAAGGAGAAGTAAAAGAGGGTTTAAGTGATTTATTGGGAAAGGACAACCCCAATGTACCCCAACCTGGGTTTGGAAATAATTCTAAATCATACTCAGAGGTGCTTAGAAATGGAAACAGACCGGAGGATGAGGACCAGAGAAGAAATGCACCCCACCAGGGGGAGAGGATGGACACATGCCTCCCAGCCGAGAGCAAGTTACATTGATCCACCCCCCAGGAGATTTGCGGTTCGTTTGAGGTACAAAGGGGGGCTGGAGGCCTTCCCAGACAGAGTGTATGTTTGCAGAACCCTGTTAAAGAATTCCATGAACTTTTTATCCACAGAGATTTATGCACTTATTCATGTGTCTGGAGGGCGTGTTTTTGACATTAGTTTTTGGGTCTTATGGGGTTTAGATAGATTCTGGCAGAAATATTCTTTGATGAAATATTCACCTTTATGGGTGCCTTTTCTGGCAATACCATTTACAAAAGCAACAGTCAAGACGATTACAGTTTTGTTCAGAAATGAATGTGTGCATGTGGGGGACATAAATAAATGGCTTGAGCAGAGGTGCGAGGTGCTTGGCCCACCAGAAGCGATAATAGACTCCAAGTTTTTGTGGACAGGAGGATGGAAATTCAAGGTTAAGTTACATCAAACAAACAAGGGTGTTGAACATATCCCTAACAGCTTTTATTTGGGGAGGGACAGGGGTGTGGTATTCTACCCTGGTCAGCTAAAAGCCTGCTACAGGTGTGGGTCTAGATCGCATTTATCAAATGTATGTGATATTATTAGATGTGGCTTATGTGGGGAGAGTGGTCATGGTAATTCGCAATGCTGTAACCATGTGAGATGCAACTTCTGCAATGAGTATGGTCACCCATATCAAAACCGCCCTTGTGCGGCAAGAAATAACACCCGAAGTATAAATCCGGAAGATCTCATAAAGCACAGCAAGGGAGACCAAGTGAAGAACCAGGAGGTGAGCAGGAAGAAGAGGAAGCAGGGTACAGGACCCCTCCCACCAACAGACCCCATCTCGACAGGCTCCCTTACAACAAGAGGCCCCTTTTCTTCCATCAGGGGTAGAGCAAGGTAATCCCACTAGGAAAGACCCCTCCTCCAATATGAGTGAAGAGGAGAAGTTAGAATCTGTTGTCAAGAGAGTGCAAAACGAGGTAAGGGAAGAAGATCTCGGGGAAGAGAGGGCTGTTATGCCACCCCCACTACCCCCAGAGGGATCCGTGAGAAGGCAGGAGCAAGAGAGAAGAATGAGCCTTTGAAGTAATAGAGGAGTGGCTCATAACATTAAGTTAGGTAACGCTTTTGAAATACTGGAAAATCAGAAGGTTGAGGGTTCTGTTATAGAAATGGACTCAGATGCAACATCATCAGTACTTTCGGGACACCACTTTACAGAGGAAACAAACCTGACCTCAGGAAGTGGCACAAAAAGGAAAAAAAAGAAGGAAACTAATTTGAAAAGGAATGGTAGAGCTGGCAAATTTTTTTTTTTAAATTAAAAACGTCCAGTAACATGGTTTTATTTGCCTTAGCCTCTGCAAATGTTTGCAGTATCTTGAATGGAAGGAAAAGAGGGGTTGCAAGGGAAGAATTATGGGGCTTGGCTTGCAAAGTAATCTTTGTACAACAGATGTGGATAAACTCTATGTCTCTAGTGTCACAAGTACAAAGAGAATGGGTATGGGGACCATCATATTGGTTGTTTGGGGTGGAAAGGGCGGAGAGGGAAGGAATTCTGTTTTTAGGGTATGGGCTGAAGTTCCAGAAATTTGTCGATTTGAAAGCAGGAAGGGCCTTGGTGGTAGATGGTATATGGTATGGGCAGCCGAGCAGATTTATAGTACTATATGCATCACAGATTAAATCTGAAAAGGTCCAACTGTTTGAGTTAGTACAGCCATTTTGTGCGGCCAGAAATGTTTACTTTGGGGTGGGGGGTTTTAATTGTTCACTAGAGATAGCAGAAAGGAGAAAGGTAGGAAAAAAAGTTTACCGTGATTCACTAGCACTACAGAGGATGGTTAAAGCCACAGATTTAACAGAGGTTTCTACTAAAGCAATACCTCCAGTGAAGTTTACTTATTCAAGGGGGAAACTTTGTTCTAAAATCGATTACATTTTTGTAACAAATAGAATGGATATCTTGAAAACAGAGGCAATTCCAAGTTTTTTTGTCCTCACATATTAGAATTCTAAGAGTAATGGAGGAAATAGATAAATATTCACAAATACTGGGAGCAGTGATAAATGTAGCCAAAAGTAAGGGAATGTGGCTGGGCAGACCTGGACAGCAGATGAAGGACTATGATGGAATTATAATTTCAGATGAAAGAAGAAAAATATTAGGAGTCCAGTGGGGAGAAGGAGATATGGCTTTGGTGAACTGGACTGAGGCATTGGAGAATGGAGAAAGGAAGGTAGCTAGATGGAAGTCATGGAATGTGTCAAAAAGTAAGCAGGTTTTTATGATAAAACAGTCTCTACTTCCAAGTTTCTTGTACATTGTGGTAGTTTTTCCCTTATCAATGGAACTGGAAACTAGAATTTTAGGCCTTTTTTCAGTTACTATGGGGTAGTAGGTTAAACCCAGTAAAGAGAGAAATAACATATAAAAAAACAAAATGGGGGGGCATGATAAATCCAATAGTTTTTTCCATACACTGTACTGGTACCAAAATGTTAGTAATATGTTTAAGGAATAGAAGAATAAAATAGGTTTATGGGGCAAGAATGTGATAGGAGTTTGGGTACAGGAGTGGGGTAATGAACTACTGGAAGGTTTTAACATGAGGAGATTACCATATTTTTTGAAACCAACCTTTAAGAAATTACAGAAATGGGGAATAACCAAGAGTCAAATACAGACCTATACGAGGAAAGGACCATATGATAAGATAGTGGTAGATACAGGGATAGGGGAACCTGAGCTTAAAGGTGGATTAGTATCAGAAAATAAGTTGGTGTATAAAATGTTGAATAATCTTAGAGTCCCTGAGAAAATGAAGGATGTACAATGGTTACTGGCCTATGGAAAAATAGGGGTAAGAGGTAACCACAAGAATAAAGCTGTAGAAGAACGAAGCTGCTTATATCCAGGTTGTGGTGTGGAGATTGAAACTCAGGAGCATTTTTAGTTTAAATGTGAATATGGTAAAGAAATGTGTTTTTTTTGGAACAAGAGTGGAAGATGCCATAGATGAAGCAAATTAGTTATAAAAACCTGGTTCATGGGGTTTTCCCAGAATTGATTAAGCATTACCACTGGGCTACGTTCCATGTTGTTTTTGCAAGCATCACATACTACCTGTGGCAACATCATTGCCAGTTGCTATTGTAACAAAAGGAATGACGTATGTTGGAATAGGAAAGTTGTGCACTCAAGCAATAAATGAAGTGTATAGAAGAGATTGTAGAAACCAACCCAGGGAAAAAGTCCAGATGTGGTGGAAAGGCTTTACATATTTTATAAAACATGAAATTGAAGGAGGTAAAACTTAAAAAAAAAATGTAAATAAGAAGTAGAATGAAAAATAATGTGATACAATGATGCAGGAAATATGGTAAACAAATAGGAGGGAATGTAAAGGGAATGTAATAAAAGATGAATGATAATATGAGTTAAAAACAGTATAAGGAAAGGGGGGTTAAAGCAAGTAAAGGGAGCTGGGGAGAGAAAAAGAAAGAAAGAAGAGAGGTTATAGATTTCTTTGAGAGGTAGATGTTCAAAGTACTAAGATGGTACCTGTACAGTTACGTTATTATAAAAATAATAAGTGGGGGTGGGTGGGTTAAGTATGGAGAGGGAGAGAAAAGAAGGAAAAGTTGTTTGGCAAACAGATTTGGAGGGAATGGAGTATAATGTAAAATTGTTATGGTTTTTTGTATCATTATGGTGGGGAGGTATGGGGAAAAAGGTGTTCAACTATTTATTAACTGTAATGAATTTGTTGTGTTTCTCCAACAAAAACACTCCTATTCTTTTGTAGTGTTGGGTAGTTGTGTGGTGTTTGGGAGATGATGAGGATGTGGGATAAGCGGGGGTGAATTAGGTGTAATAGACTACTATGTAATTTTGTCATATACCTTTTGCTTACATGTTTGTACTATGTTTTGGAATTCTTGTTTTCCTTATATGTATGTATGCTGACTTGTTGTGGTTTCTTGAATAAAAACTCCCCTACTCTTTTCGATAAGTGCCATGGGATCTTTTAACATCCACCTGAACTACCACTAGAACAGGCAGATGGGACCTTGGTTTAACTTCTCATCGGAAAGACGACACCTCAGAAGTGCAGCACCCCCCTCATACTGCACTACAGTGTCAGTATTGGGATATTAACCCAAGTGCCAGGTCTGGCACAGTTTAGTATTAGAACATCTAATTTGGAAATTTGTAGCGGTAACACAAATCAAAGTTATACAGCTGCTTTATTGAGATAAAGTCAGCATTCGATTCCATAAGCAGAAAATTATTATGGGCTAAACTTGATGAATTTAATATAGATCCTTCACTACTAGATGTTCTTATTAGACTACATAATAATACATGGCTTAAAGTCAGATACGACCAGAATGGTAATTTAACTACTAATATAAAATCAAATTTGGGAGTGCGACAAGGCTGTCTAATAGCCCTGCTCATGTTTAACATCCATATTAATACAATTCTTAAAGATCTAGGGGATTCTGAATTCCATTCTCCAGCAGTAGGCTCAACTAAGATCCCTTGTCTGGCTCGTGCCGATGATGTGATTCTAATTTCTACTTCTTTACTTGGCCTGCAAGAAAAGGCGAATCATTTTGCGTTACTGTGCAAAATAGATAAGTTAATAATTAACCTGAACAAAACAAACATGGTGGTCTCTGGAAATAGAGCAAAAAAAAAACATTAACATGATTCTGTGGTAAGGATACGGTTTTGACCAAACTATACTATGATTATTTAGGGCTTAGGTTTGCTAATGACTGCTCATGGACTTCAGGGGTTAAAATTATGACTCAAAAACTAAAAACTGCCTTTTCAGCCTTTGAAAGATTTCATATGAAAATGGGCCCGTTGTCTATTAAAGGACCTCTTCAAGTGATAAACACTAAAATAAAAACATCTGTACTTTATGCATCCGAAATATGGTTTGTTTCAAAACACAACAATTTGGAAATGCAGCTCAATAAAATGTATCAGTATATTTTAAAAGTACCTCAGTCAGTTCCAGCTAAAGTTTTAAAGAGAGAATTAGGACAACTACTCTATGTTTCTATAGTGGAGGAATTCAAGAATGCATGGGACAGACATAAGGCAGTTCTAGTGGGGGGTAGGAGGAAGTAAGCTGTTGGTTAACTAGGATCTGCAGCTTATCTGTTAGGTAGGAAAACGGGCAGACTAGGTGGGCCAAGCGGTCCTTATCTGCCAACAAAATTCTGTTTCTATGTTACCATTATCTGTAATGGCCCTTGAAAGAAGGATAGTCTTTCTTTTAAAGCTTTTCCTATTGGACAAGAAAAGATTACCCAGACAGTCTTTAGAGGAACAAATACAGTATCATAAACAAAATTTCACTTGTAATACAATCAAAATTATACAACATAATATGTCTGCATTAGGGTTAGGGAATTTGCTTTATGAAGTTTATTGTACTCCTTTCTCTGGAATTAATAATAAAATCAAAGTACGGCTACAGGACACCTTAATTTGTCAAGATAGGGAAATAATCAATATTTATGTCATTACAGATGGTTCAAACAGTTAAAGCCATCATAGATTAGAACCATATCCAACAATTCTTAAAAATCCTGAATATAGGAGGATTATAACTTCATATAGTCTGGAACTGTATGCTGCAAAGTACATCTACTTTGCACAAAAAAATACCTGATGTAATAGATCCTGTGTGTAACTGTCAGTTAGGGGCATACATATGATACTTCTCTCTTTTCGCAGGAGACGTCTGTTTTTTTGACCGAACTCCCTCCCTCGAAACAAAATCTCCTGCTTAAGTAAAATTCTATCCAAAATATCCATTCATGTTTTTTTTAGCAGATAAAGACACATAAAAAGTGGGTCGTCGGGGGTTGGCAGGGGAGGAAGAAGACTGAGTGTCCGAGGGACAGCTCTCCTCTCCCGGGAGAGAGGGGGCATTCGCCCAGTGCTTGGTTGACCTCTGGCGAAGGCCAGAGAAACAGCAAGCCCAGGAGCACATACAGAGGGCTGGGAGTGGCAGTCGTCGGCGTAACGCCTTGACGTTAGGGCGCCAGCCAGTTCCTCAGAAAGAGGAAAAAACATCACCGGAGCACAGGTAGACGGAGCACCAAAGTACCGATCCTAATGGTGACTGCCTGCCTGACCACCGGGGGACCCGACGAGACATTGAAGCATCGGGACGTAGGGGTCCCATCCCATACCTGCCTGGGGGGTATAGCCACGGCTCTATAGGGGAACTCCTGGGGCATCCGGTAAAGCAGGTCACGGGGTGGTATCTGGTGTCTCCCGAAGAAGCGTAGCTCCGGGGTGAGAAAGGTGAATAAATAGAAAGTTAAAAAAAAAAAAAGACACATAAAAAGTAAATTACTGATGAACAATGTATCTGATAACTTTGTAAAACTAGTTGTTGGTTCTTTTTAGTGCTTATTCTTGACAAAATAAAATATATCAAATGATTTTAAATGCTGTTTTTGATGCCATTTAATGACAAACTCATGATGTTATGGCACCTCCCTACTAGCAGGCCAATCTCCCTACTAATTTGACCCAAATCTCCCTCTTAAGCAAGTTGGACACATCACATATATGTGTAACCCCCTTGTTACCGGGGGTTACTAGAATCCCAGTAAGACCTAGTGGTAGGCAGGGAAGGCAGCTTGTGAAACTCCAGTTAAATGGATTTCACACTGTCTCACTTTGTTCTCAGTCTCAGCTGAAACTGAGGGATGGCATCACCATAGACCTATCGCAGCTGCATGAGCCACATTGGAATCTGCAGCAAGGGAGTTGGAGTAGAACGTTGGGAGGTTTGAACAGTAGTTTGTGGTCAGTTGGTGTTGGGAGCTTGCTGTGAAAGCAGCACAGCAGCTCAGTGTAGGCTCTAGGAGCCTCAGCCCTGACAGAGGGCTACTTTTAGGTTAAAAAAGGGTGTGTGTCTCCACCAAGAGAGAGACACAGAAGATAACTGAAGTGGTGGAGAGCGCTGTTTTCGGGTCTCAGTGTCCCCTCCCTCCAGGGATGGGGGCAGGAAAGGGTTTCCTGTAAATTCCTGGGGCAATCCCCTAGTTCTGCTAGTAATGGAGAAGCTGCCTATCTGTTCCAGAGTTTATTTGAGGAACAAGAAGACTTGTGAGTCGCCTGTGGGGCACCTGCAACCGGAGGGCGAGTGTCTGCTCCTCCTGAAAGGGCCTATGTTTTTCACCCTGGGACTTGTGTGACAATGTGGGGATTGAACTACTGAGATAGTGGGAGGCCTACAGTAATAGGCTAAACAACAAGTAAAAGTAGATTCAAGTCCAGAGCTTATTGGGATGAAAATGATATGTAGAGGAGATGTGACATACGTCTACCCAGGAATCTACATTTGCAAGTTTTCAGTAAAGGAATTGTTTAGTTTCCAGAGAAATGGCTGGGTATGGGCTGTGGGAGCTGGAGGTGGAGACCCCCATCTTTAGTGACCAGGTCCACCTCTGGATTGCTCTGTGGTTTCTACTACCTCAGGCACTTGGCCAGTGATAAGGGAAGTACCCAGGCGTGGGATTGAAGAAGAATTCCCTCTAGGAGTCGAAGGCTCTAGTGTGGTTTGGGGAGCCACAACAGGATAATTGGTTCATTCCCAAAATGGACAGCGGATCAAGTGGCCGGCGGGGGAGCCAGGCCCGTGGGGGAGACCCAAGTAGTGTACAAGTCGGGCTGTGTACCCAAAGCTGTGTACAAGTCCGGGCTGTGTGCCTGGTGGGTTTAGAGCCTGAGGGCTGGAAATAGTTGTCTCTAATCTGCATTACCAGGAATGTAGCCCCGTGGGGGCCCATCTATGCTTTGTATGGTCAGCTTGTATGTGAATAAAAGCCACATTGAAGAATCCCATTCCTGGTTCTGGACATTACAGTTATTGCTTCCTGTGTTCGGATTTACTTGGGTGCCCCTGTGCAGAGTAGCCAAACCTAGGCCCCCTGTGCCGAGTAACTTAGTCCTCCCCAAACCCAGTCCCCACCTGGTACTGCTGTCAGCTTCAACAGCATGCCACCTGTCATTTTGCAAAAAGGCAGGGGTGAGGGGTTACATATGGTTAGGAGTTGAGGATGATTTAAAACATATAGTACTGCATTGTCCACAATTTGAATTATTGCGGAAAAAAATGGCTGGCTACCCTTGGTCTGCCCCCTGACAAACTAATTGTATATTTGTTTAATTCACAAGATCCTCAGGCTTTAGGATTACTATGCAATTTTCTTAGGTCATTAAGTCGTTCACCTTGAAGTGAAAGGGTGTTCTCTTGCTCAGGTTATAGGTGATGAAATAATGGACTAATGTTAAAGGTACTCTTGAAGGAACGATATACAAATGTATTATTTTTAATAAGATCAATATGTGCAATAATGTATTTATAATGTGCAAATTATTATCTAAGGATATGTAAATATTGAAAGTTGTGATTGTCTTGATAGTGTTTTATTTATGTTATTTATTGTAATGACTTATGTTGAACAAATAAAACTGCTACCTACCTCAACTGGGTATATTTAAAAGAAACTATGAAGGCGATGAGCTTTGGGGAGTGTTTCGTGTTCTGGGTTCAAATACTATATCTACAATCTGCTGCCCATGTTGGGGTTAACAGAACACTTCTGGGATCCTTTAGAATCCATAGAGGCACCAGGTAGAGTTGCCTCTTGTAGCCCCTTCTGTTCACAATAAGCATGGAACCCTGGCTGCGATGGTCCGACAAGCACCAGACAGGTAAGGCATTGTTACTGATGGAATAGATAAGCATATCTCGCGTTATGCAGATGACACACTAATGTATCTCCAAAACCCTCAGGTATCCTTACCACCTGGCACAGGGTCATTATGTCGCGTCCGAAACGCGCAACCCAAAAACGTTGCAGACAAAACGGTGTGCACTACAATAACTTCAGAACACAACACCGACCGCAGGAGAACAGTGCACACAGATACAAATAATTCCCTCAAGGTGTCTGCATGCATCCTCAGGCCCCCACCCCCCCAGATATTACGAAAGTCTCCTTGGCTATAGGTAGCAGACCATTATCTGTAGCTGCTCCCACGCTATGGAACAGAATCCCTGCGCCCATCTGCTCTCTGAACTCCCATGCCACCTTCAAGACACATCTCAAATCCTGACTGCTTGATGAGGCCACATGCCATTGCTAGCTTGGATAACCCCACTCCCACCTTTGACTTTTTCCTCTTGGGCTGCTTTGGCCTTCCCTGCCCTCTCTCATGTCTTTGGACTCCTTTTTTGCATCCCTCACTACCTGCTTCTCAGGATCTCCCACTTGGCTATTGTCTTGTATGTTTTTTTTTTTTTTTCTTTTTTACATCATGCATTAATTTGCACTTATCCTTTGTAAATAATTGTATGATTGTTGCTTATCATGATGTACTGATTTTTTTTTTCAGGCTTTCATTAATTTTCTTTCCTATGTTACTTTCTTTGTTCACCAATGATGTCTGTATTTCCACTTTGTTCACCAATGATGTCCGTCTATCCACATGGCTTGTACTCATTGTATTACTTGTCACTACCTCTGTAACTGCCACCTGTGTGGCCCGGGTCGTGCCTGAAAACAGTCCCCCTGGATCAGTGCACTTACCCGGTTACCAAAGACTTAAATAAATCAATAGCACCATCTAGCTTCACCCCCCCCAACCCCTTGACTAAATATAACTAACTGGAACAGAGGCTACCGCAAAGGGAAAAATTGTATTTTTAGTGAAAATAAAAGCTGCAACACTATGGAACAGGAGGGGATCCGAACCACAGCACCAGGTCCCCTATGCCGGCGGCTGCTGGTGCCCTACCTGCTCCTCCATGGGAGTGGCTCGACTGTGCACCGCACTGGCAGCCTCCTTCACTGTTCAAGAGAGTATACAGCGAAAGGGGTAGCAGTTATTCCCATACACTGTGAAACCCCTGTTGCTGTACACATATTAACGCTTTCTGCAGCGCGATATTCCATGCGCTGCTTCGGCAGCTCTATATTCATCCAGTACCTTACTACCCATGATGGCACTTTTCAGGGAATTTCGTAATACTTCCAGGTTCAAAATGAATCGTAACAAAACTGAGAGAATGGTCATGCTTAGCTCACTACCACAAGCTTTTCGAACTACCGTCCCATTTAAGTGGGTGAAAGACAAAATCAGATATTTAAGAGTGCAAATCCCAAGAGAGCTCACCAACATCTATACTATTAATTACACACCCTTAAAGCAATATGTGTATGCAAAGTTAAACAGGTGGCAGGTATTAACTTGAACTTTTAATGCCAGACTAGAGGCAGTAGAAATGAATGTTTTGAAACATTTTCTTTTCTATATACAATCTTGCCTATTCAATTCCTAGTGGAGACTGGAAAGAACTTCATAAGCTGTTAAAATCTATCTGGGGTGAGAGACAAGGCCCCGGATCTGATGGGCAGTCATTACACAAGCTAAAGGGGGGATGGGTCTTCACTGTTTCAAAGCACATTAGGAGCTCAATTACGGCACCTGCTGGACATGACTGTGGATTCTTCAGTTAATGGGTGGACACCTTTGGCACACAGGGCCCATGCACATATACCACTAAGATACCTACCAGGGGCAGGGAGTGACACTGTTCAAGGAGATATTTCTAACAAATGGACCAGGCACACTTTAGGAATCTGGCAGCGGGTGAGAGCTAGATGAGGCCAAGTAGGTACACAGTGTGTCACAGACTTCCCATTTTGTGGATGCCCAAGTTTCTCCCTGTGAGAGTAGACTGGGCACACATTCATTGGAGCAGGCATGGCCTCTGGTTGTTTACCCAGCTCCTGGATGGCCCAAACAGTATCAAAAGTTTTGCGCAACTGTAAACACAGTTTGGTCTGGCTGCCACAGATTTATTTTTTCTATTTTTTCCAGTGCCGGGACTTTATCCTTAGGGGTCCTGGTATTCAGAGCCTGGTCACACCTTTGGTATGCCACTTACTGACACACAAGCTCAAGCTGGTGTTTATAAATCATTCATTTCTAATATAAATAAGACTCTACGGGAGGAAGCAGGGGGAAGAAGGATTCTTAGAATTCAAGAGAAATGGGTCAGCGAGGCTAATTTAAATATTACTCCGAAACAGTGGTCACATGTCTGGGGCAGTATCCATCACACAACAGCATCGGGTACCTGAAGAGTTTTTAGGCAGAAGGTAACTGCCCATTATTCTATAATTCCAGAGACTTCATGTCATTATGGTAATATTAACATTAATCTGTACTGAAGGCAATGTGGAGAAAAAAGGCACACACACACATATTTTCTGGAGTTGCTCCATTCTTCATCCATTCTGGAGAACTGTCTCCCAGCAAACAGCTCAAAACTTGGGCATGACCAACATCAAGCATGGTCCATCTGGTTTTAGTCCTTCCTCCTCGGGGTGAGAGGGGCATACACACCACATTAATTTTTGATCCTGATAGCTGCAGCAGCCAAGGCAATTACATAAAGGTAATTATCACCCAGTCACCACAACCCCGCCAGTCACTCAATGGCATCACATAATGCACTCGATCCACACAATGGAGGCCATCACAGTTTTACTGTGGGTGTGAAAAGACAAATACAGCTCAAGATGGCTTCCCTATTTGGACTATAGGGAAGACACTGAAGGAATGCCAACACTTAACGATGCCCAAGACTGACAGATGCCTCAGTAACCCTCTAAACATGACCCAATAATACCGTAATGGAATAGGGACTGTCCAGGGCTGCAACATTCATAACCACCCCTCTGGTATATTCATAGGGTTGAGAAGATATATCTATGAGGAGACATAAAAGGGAACATGGTTATTCTTCAGGTGATCAAATGATCTTGCTCCTGTATTGCTTCATGACCACTAGGAATGTCTGTGATGCTTATGGTTTCTGTTCATTTTCCTTTTTTTTTCCCCATGTAATCCACACTATCCCATGTGTAAGAATGTATTTTTTTGCATTACAACAAAGTCAGCTGCACAACATCGGCTGAGAAAACAAGAATGGAAATTATGGCCTAAATAACATGGGACATATATTCAGTGCCTAGTACAGAAGCTGAAACTGCAGTCAGTTTTAAGATACATCTGCCATTAGCTCAGTCTTAATTGAAGACACTACAGTAATGGCACGGTGAAATGGATGGCAATTATTTTATAGTTCTCTCCCTGTTTTAGGACATCTTTTTTGTACAATGTAAAGGTTACTGATGCAACTGAAGAAGTTGTTCTATTAATGTATGTTGTTACCTATGTATAACATATTGGCATCAATAAACTTCAAGTTAAAAAAGAGCACTTCTAGTCAAAAAAGCTGAGAACGAAGGAGCCACTGTGTATCATGGACACAAAATATGTAGTTGGAGGAAATGAGAAGCCAGTGGAGCAACACAAAGTACTATACAAAATTAAACAGAGCCCATGGAGATACTGAAAATCAAAGCTGAAAGCGATAGAGACCTTCAAATATCTCAAGGGCATAAATAAGGTACAGAAGGGTAGCATTTTTCAGAAAAATAAAGTTTCTAGAACAAGGGGTCATGACATGAGGCTGGAAGGAGCTAGAGTAAGGGGTAACATGAGGTATTTCTTCACAGAAAGGGTGGTGGATGCATGGAACAGCCTCTCAACGTAGGTGGTGGGGGTAAATTCAGTGGGAGAATTCAAAAATGCATGGGATAGGCATAGGGGAACCCTAGTGATAGGAAAGAGAACAAAGCTGGAGATCAAGTAGGGTCTGTGGTTTCTGCAGCAGGTAGAAAAAAAATGGGCCTTATCTGCAGTCAATTTCTATGTTTCTATGCAGAGTTGTCCAAGAGAGATAAAATGGCTCACTGAGTCAGAACTGAAATACATGACAGTTGTAACAGCCAATAAAACCTACAGTCTAACTCATTCCCAAAGTGCATAAGAATCAATATAAACTCCTTGGCTGCCCAACTGTAAGTAGTCTGGGATCACTCACTAAATCTATTTCAAACTTTATCAACCAATTTTTATGCCAGTTTGTCAGACTATTACCATAATTTGTGGAAAACACAAGGGAGGTTCTGAATCTGTTAAACTGAAAAGTAGATGAGAACACCACATTACTTAGTGACATTTGATATAGAAAGCCTTTACAACCATATTACTCATCAGGGTGGGATTACTTCCATGGCAAGCGCACTCAGTGGGAGAACTGACAATGTGGTATCACCTAACAGACTTGTTTTGAAAGCACACTGCTTTCTGTTTGGCAATGAATTCTTCCATCAGATATACAGAACAACAATGAGCACATCCGCCCCCTCCTTGGCCAATCTATATGTTGGAGTGTGGGAGTCCACATACATATGCAATGAGGAGCACAAGTGGAAAAACAACATGAACCTCTGGACTTGCTTTATTGACCATGCCCTACTTTTATGGAATGTGACGATAACTGAACTGGATGAGTTCATAATATACATCAACAACTGGGATCCATGCCTCAAGTTTTCAAAAGAAATGGACAGGAAATACATAAACTACCTGGCTATCACCATATATAATAAGGCAGGAACCAAACTGTTTTGAAGGAGAACAGACCTCAGTACTGTGTTACATTCAGCAAGTCAACATTCAGCAAACAGTGCGGAATATACCATATGACCAATAAACCAGGATAAAAAAAAAAAAAATTGTAATGAGATGGAATGTAATAAAGAAATGTTGGAGACGCGAGACATGGCTACAGTCTGCAAATGTTATGTTCTGCCATCAAAAAAGTGGATCAGAGACCACGGGCTGAGTTACTTAAACAAATAAAAAGAGAGGGACCAGAAAATAAAGTTGCCTTCAGTAGAACATACAACACATCATCTCAACCAATCAATAGTGTGATTAAAAAACACAGGCACATGATAAGTACAGAACTATCACTTTCTGAACAGCCAGTATGGGACCACCTATCACGTGCAGGAGGGGTGTGAATCTGAAGGACAGATTAGTTAAGACATTATTTGAACAAAAATCGAATAACAGACCCAAATGGATGCCAGCGGCCCCACAAGGCAATTACAGATGCAGGTGTGTGTGCGTGTCCACTACAGCAATACCAGAAACACAAACACATTCAACAATTCCAGGACATGAAAAAAATACAACATAAGGGGCTTTATTAACTGTAATTTAACTGTAATTTAACTGCAGTAATCTACTTGTTTCTTTGCCCATGTGGACTGCCTTACGCAGGTCAGACCAAAAGGCTTCTCAAAATTAAAACGGCAGAACATAAAATGGCCGTTAGAGTGAATAACCCCACATATTCCACAGCAAGACACTATCAAGAAAAGGGCCATGGCTCAGTGGTCACTTTACAGCATGCTGGCACTGAACATGTCATCTTGTCAAAGTATGGAGGTGAAATCCAGAA
Source organism: Neoceratodus forsteri (assembly GCA_016271365.2). Taxonomy (NCBI): domain Eukaryota; kingdom Metazoa; phylum Chordata; order Ceratodontiformes; family Ceratodontidae; genus Neoceratodus; species Neoceratodus forsteri. Next base: position 831,182,468 of record CM057452.1, read on the forward strand.
AAAGCTTCAACAATGGGAGACTTACTGAATCCAGGAACTCAAAAGCATATATCCTACAGGACTAAATGAGGGAACTGGATACAACAGTTTTGACCATCCTCCATGTGTGACAGTAGAATATAGTTGGACCTTCGAACTGCTACAACTAATGACCTCCAACCATGGACATAAATATTTTGCCATAGTTGCATGCATTTCTCTCTAGCCCGTATGCCAGTTATTTGCTGTTCTTACTTTTTTACATGAATGCTCCTAGATATTGTAAACATTGTAGGGTAGCTCTAGAATGGTTTTATTGGCACAGTTTCCTATGTCCACGCCACACATCTGTGACTGGTTCATAATTTGCACATCTTACATTACTGTCGCTGCTAACACTTTTGGGGGCTACAGGTGTAATTCCAACACTGCTGTCCAATCCCACCCCCCTGCCACCAGACAACTAAAAATAAGGAAACACCTTGCAGATTACATGCTCATGACAATCAGCTGTACTATGGCTGTGGCATGGGACTGAAAAGAAACTTATGATAGTTCCTGTAGTCCTACTAAGAAAATGTGAGCTTGACATGGTACCGTGCATTGGGCAAATTTTTTTCTTGCATATTCTGTTTTTTCCTCTGAGGCCATGGCAAGGGAGGCTCTGTTCTGCCGTCTGCCACTCCCCAAACCATCCACTGTCTCCCTAGAACTCCAGCGGTGAGGTCACCCCCAAGGATTACCCCTTGTTGCGGGATCAGGAGAGGAAGTCCCCCCCCAAAAGCACATTATCAAGTTTCCTTGCTGAGGCTGCCTGATGACGTGGTGGGTGGAGGTGTGGCCAGCGAGCATCATATGTCCTTGCAGTGCCCATCATTTTTCCTCTTTTGTCCATTAACTCTCCCTGGTGCCCCAGCAAAGCAGAAGAATCAGCAGCCAGCGCAATCCGCCGTGGCCTAGCTCCTGCCCAAACCATCTGTGTAGCACAACCACCGAGCCCCCATACGGTGGCAGCCAAGCGCCGGAAAGACCATCCTCCCCAATCCAGGAGAGGACAGCTGCCTGATGGCCGCTCATCCTGCTCCCATCACTTTCCCCTGGCTGATCCCTGGTGGTTTGAGCTCGTTCCCAAATCTAGGTCGCCAGCATGGGAAAAGTAAGGCGCCAAGCAGCTCAGCACTCAGCACCACCGGGTCGGCTGGGGCAACGGGTCTTAACTTTCTACAGCACATCTCCACAAATGAAGATAAGAGCTGCTGCTTTTTCATAATTCAATGGGGTATGGGAAGAATTGTGTAAACTCTCGAAATCAGGGGCTGTATATAAATCGAACCCCCTCCCATCAGCTTGGAAAATGATTAATGTAAAAGGCATAAAGTCATAGTGACAGACAAACTGTTCATTTTGAGTTTTGCACAGGTGAATGACTCAAACTACGCCAAAGGTATTAATAAGCTGTTAAACATAAAAGTCAAGTTTAAAAGCAAGGACTAAAACTGTGTTGTTAGGAACTATGTACCTGTATGCACTGTTTATACAAGTACTTTTAAATGAGCACTTTAGCAGTAGCACTTTACAAAAAAGGTTTGCTAATAGGCACAGTGGCAGTTTAACCAACACAGCTGTGTGTGGTTGTAAGAGCCATAACACCTAGAAGCACTGGTCTCCATGGAGACAGGACCAGGATAGAATTCAGCCCTTAGCCATGGTGTACTAGCTCTGAGAAAAGAGGTGGCTATCCTAATCTGAAATGTCAGCACATTCTTAATGGTCACCATGAGTCGTCCATATCGGGTCCTGAGAAGCAGCCCCTAACCTGGGGAGCTCAAGGAAAATGTTTCCTACTAAGGAGTTTGTTTCAAGTCTGCAGCTATTAGCAGATATGAAATCAGGGGAGTAGGGAACTAGGCCATGAACAATGAACTATGGTTTACTCTGTAACCACATGGTTGCCATAGTGAAATCTATGTTTTTAGGAATCACAAAAAGGTGTTCAACATAGCAATAAAACAACACTGGATAAGCATATTGAATTGTTTGCTGTTCTCTGAATGTAGGAACAGACCGCTGTCTCATTCTGACGTAAAATGTAACAGTTACGTACTTACTGTAACAGTAGATCTTTCAGGCCACACCTATGGAACTTACAGCCACCAGGTACTGGGACCACATGGAAACTTTTGCAAGCAGTCCATTAGGGGCCACCCATGACAACATCCTACCTTGGCTCTTCCCATATAAACATGGGCGACCCCTTTCCTACTCAGTTTCCCGCCGGAGATCATGCTTGGAGGACCTCCACATAGGAACTGGGAGAGAACCTGTGGCTCTTTCTACCAAATGAGGCAGGAAGCAGAAGGTAAACATTTCTGGAGAAAGGCAGGATTTACAGAGTTCTAAATCCTCAGGGGGATGCAGTGTGGGATGGCATGGCCTGATGAAAAAGATTCTTTCAAAGATAGAACAGTTATGTAAGAATTTACCGTAACAGTAGGTCTTTGAGGGGATCTCAGTCATCAGGTCACAATGTAGGAACTTCACCATTGGTGAAGTAGGATCCAAATGGAAGATTTTCAGCAGTACAACTAAGGCCGCCCACGCCGTCAAAGACAGTTATCCTATAAAGGCATGAGCGGCCCCATTCCCTCCTCAGTTCTTTTCACCAGGAGAGACAGGGAGCGTAGTTCTAGCCGTGGGGAACCAAGGAGAGAGAGAGAGGTGCCCAGGCCTATATGAAAGGCTGGGTACACCAGACAGCCAGTTCTAGTACAGGAGCCCCAAGATGGGGGATTGTGGGAGGGAAAGCAGACCGGATGACTGAGATCCCCTCAAAGATCTACTGTTATGGTAAGTTCTTACGTAACTGTTCTATCTTCTTCAGGGATATCTGTCATCAGGTCACACCATAGGAAAGTGTCCCAAGCAGTTACAGGTGAAAACAATCTGGGAGGAAGGCCAACCATAAACTTGGCCCTGCAGCACGGCCCTACCAAAACCTGCACGGGTTCTTGAGACAATGTCCAGACTCTAGTGCTTGGTGAAAGTATGAACGGTACTGCAGGTGGCAGCCTCACAGATGTCAGCGGCTGAGACCCCTCGGAAACAAGCCACAGAGGTAGACATGCCTGTGGAATGAGCTTTGACAACTCAAGGCAATTCTTTGCCATACTTGGTGTAGCAGAACACAATGCAATTTGCCAACCACGTGGATAAATATTGCTTGGAAACCGAAGAGCACACTCTACCTGGGGTGAAAGAAACAAATTGTTTGACTGTCTTCATTCCTTGGTCCAGAGCAGGTAATACTCCAAAGTTCTGCACACATCAAACGTATGGAGCAGTGCTTCCCATGGATTGGCATGCTCAGGAAAATAAACAGGAAGGTGGATAGATTAAGTGTAAACTCAGAGACCACCGTAGGAAGAAACTGTGCACAAAGACACCCTATCTCTGTGAAAAATCAAATAAGGCTCCTCGCACCAGAGGGCCTGAAGCTCTGAAATTCTTCAAGCAGAAGTAATGGCAACTAAAAATTACACTTTCTAAGAGAAAGTGTAACTCGCAAGTCACAACTGGCTCAAAAGTAGACCGTGTCAACTTTTCCAAAACAAAATTTAAATTCCAAGCTGGGACAGGAGAACAGATTTGGGTTTTCAGATGAAGGACGCCCCTTAAAAAGGTATGGGAGACATCCAGCTGAGCAATCATGTGGTCAACCCATGGGCTCATGAAAGGCCAAAATAGCCGAAAGGTGCACCTTGAGGGAGGAGTACTGGAGACCTGAGTCAGACAGAGTGATCAGGCAGTCCAGGATCTGGCTCACTGGACAGGTGAAAGGGTCCAGATCATGTCTGGCAGCCCAGAAAGCAAATCTCTTCCACTTCATGGCATATGTGGCTCGAGTGGAAGGTTTTCGTGTGGCCACCAGGCCATCCGCCACTCTGAGACCCCAAATCTGGCGATGGCTATGTTCTCAGGAGTAAACATGCAGATGAAGGGACCTGTGGTTGGAATGGACCAGGGTCCCTGATCCTGGGTCAACAGGTTCCTGCAGAGGGGAAGAGGAATCGGAGGTTCCTCCAACAACTGCGGTGTTAGAGAAAACTGTATCTGCTGAGGACAGAATAGAGCTACCAGAATCATGCTGGCCCCCTCCATCTGCAGCTTGATCAGCACCCTTTGGTTTAGAGGAAATGGAGAGAAGCCATAGAGAAATCAACTGCTCCAGGAGAGGAACAGCACGTCTCACCAATACCTGGCTCTAGCGAGCAAAAACTGTGCAGTTCTGCATTGAGTGGAAACGCAAAAAAGTTCAACTCTGGATGAACCCATCTGTCGAACAACTCTTCTGCGACAGATGAAAGAAGCTCTCATTTGTGCATACTGGACTGAGTCTGGTTGAGCCCGTCCACTAACATGTTTAACATACTTGGTACGTGGACCGCCAAGAGTATCAGACCGTGATTCAATGCCCAATATCACACCCTCATGGCCTCCCTGCATAGGGGTATGAATTAGTCCATCCGTCCCCCCTTGTTGATGTAGTACACTACACTGAGATTGTCTGACTGCACCAGCAGCTGAGTTGGATCAAGGTGTTCCTGAAAAGACTGCATGGCATACAGCACCACACTCATCTCCAGGAAACTGATATGCAGGGACGTTTCCATCTGGGACCAAGAGCCCTGGGTTTGAAAGGGACCCAGGTGCACTCCCCAGCCCAGACCAGAAGCATCCAAGGTGAGGATCTGCTGTGGAGAGGAGATCTGGAATAGGACACCTCGAAGCAGATTCAAGTGATCCATCTACCACTGCAGCACCTTGTTCACTAGGGCAGAGACCAGGATTGGGTGGTCCAGCTAGTCTGTGCACTGGTCCCACTGTACACAGGGGGAAGACATAGACACATTACTGTTAGAAGATGTACAAAACATGATGAATACACATAAGGAGCCAGAAGAACTGTGGGTCACACTGGAAACAGGAAATGGGACAGCCATACGAACTGGGATTGTCTACAGGCCTCCAGACCAGGGGGAGGACACAGACACATTACTGTTAGAAGATATACAAAACATGACAGCTAAAGGGAGGTTCTGATAATGGAGGACCCTCAACATGACAGATACAGATTGGACAATACCAGCAGGAACATCTGCCAGAACTAGACACATGGTGGATTTCCTGCAGGAGGAGGGCCTCAAACAACTGGTACAACAACCCACAAGAGTCAGGGCTATCCTAGATCTAGTACTGACTAACAGGGAAATGACCACAGATCTCCAGGTAGAAGGTCACCTGGGGGCCAGTGACCATCACATGGTATGGTTCAATTTGGCCATTAGAACTAAATCATCCCATTCCAAGGCAAAAGTATGGGACTTCAGAGGAGCTGACTTTGAAAAGATGGCCAACAGAGTTAAGCTAGCCCTGGCAAAAAGAAATACAGGTGAGGGGGTACAGGCAAAGTGGGCAAGCATTAAGGATGCAATACTTGAAGCAAATCCCATTGTGTTATAGAGAAAAGGAAGTGCAAAAGAAGAAGGAAACCACTTTGGTTCTCAAAATCAGTAGCAGAAAAGGTCAGAGCCAAAAGGCTGGCCTTCAGGAAATGTAAGGGAAAGCAGCAGGATGAAGACAGGGAGGCATACCAAACTTCCCTAAGGGAAGCAGGGAAGGCAGTAAGGCAGGCAGAGGCCCAAACTGAGGAAAACTAGCATGAACAGTAAAAGAAGGTGACAAGACTTTTTATAGATATATTAGTGAAAGGAGAAAGTCCCGAGGGGGTATCACTAAGCTGAAAGGAGAAAAGGGGCCGTGTGAGGAGGAGGACCCTGTAAAAGCATCTATCTTAAATAGATACTTTTGCTCAGTATTTACTGAAGAGCAGGTAGGGCAGGGCCCACAGCTCAGCACCATGGACACGGGGGGGGGGGGTGAGCACTACACCCTTCACAAAAGAAAGGGTCCTACAAGAGCTCGCTAAGCTCAGGGTGGACAAGGCAATGGGGCCTGATGGCATACATCCCAGGGTACTAAATGAGCAAAGGGGAGAACTAGCAGACCCATTATCAAAAGTGTTTAGTGAGTCTCTGAGCACAGGAGAGGTCCCAAAAGACTGGAGAAGGGCTCATGTGATCCCGCTCCACAAGAGTGGCAGCAGGGAGGAGGCAGGGAACTACAGACCAGTCAATCTCATCTCAGTAGTGGGCAAGATTATGGAGGCACTCCTTAAGGAAAGGATAGTGCAATGCCCAGAATCCATAGGAGCACAGGATCCAAGACAGCACGGGTTTACAAAAGGAAGGTCATGTCAAACTAATCTCATAGATTTCTTTGACTGAGTAACCCAGAGTGGTGGACCAAGGGGGAGCAGTTGATGTCACCTACCTTGACTTCAGCAAAGCTTTCGATACTGTTCCACATTGAAGATTGATTAATAAGCTGAGTAGGCTTGGGGTGGGTCAGACATTGGTCAACTGGGTGGCAAACTGGTTGAAGGGGAGAAAATAGAGAGTGGTGGTAAACAGTATACAGTCAGAAGAGATGCAAGTCACAAGTGGGGTACCTCAGGGATCAGTCCTGGGGCCAGTCCTCTTCAATATCTTCATCAGTGACATTGCAGATGGACTGGAGGGTAAGGTTTGTCTGTTTGCAGATGACACCAAGATCTGCAACAGAGTAGATGATCCAGATGGGGTGGGCAGAATGAGACACGATCTGGATAAACTAGCAAAATGGTTGGAAGAGTGGCAACTGGGGTTCAACACAAAGAAGTGAAAGATCATGCATATAGAGAAGAGAAACCCTGAAGACACCTATAGTCTGGGAGGGGAGTTGCTGGCAGTCACAAGGGAAGATAGAGACTTGGGCATCATTGTCACCGATGACCTGAAATCATCCAAGCAGACTACTAAAGCAGTAGGTAAGGCTAGGGGGATGTTGGGGTGTATTAGTAGGGGTATCACAAGTTGGAAGAGGGAGGTAATAATCCCTCTTTACAAGACACTGGTTAGGCCCCATCTGGAGTACTGCATGCAGTACTGGAGGCCACACCTTCACAAGGACATTAACTAAATTGAGGCAGTCCAGAGAAGGGCAACCAAAATGGTGTAGGGACTGCATCAGAAAACATACGAGGACAAATTAACGGAGCTCAATATGTATACCCTACAGCAAAGGAGGGAGAGAGGTGATATGATCGAAACATTCAAACACCTTAAGGCCATTAACAAGGTGAAAGAGTCCAACATGTTTCAATATAAGAAAAATAACAGGACAAGGGGACACAGCATGAGATTAGAGGGAGGCCGATTAAGGGATATGAGGAAGTTATTTTTCACAGAAAGGGTGGTGGATGGATGGAACGGCCTACCTCAGGAAGTGGCGGATATGAATACAGTGCAGGGCTTCAAACAGGCATGGGATAGGCATAAGGGAGCAATACAGATGAGTATGAATAGGTAGGCCATTGACAGAGCATAGGCTGATGGCACATTCATAAGGTAGAAAAAGAAATGAGCAGACTAGATGGGCCTTGCAGTCCTTATCTGCCATCAACTTCTATGTTTCTATGTTACCCTGAGGGTCCACTGGAGGATGTGCATATGGAGTCTGGTCAGTAGAATAGTGGGTATGGCAACCACCCTAAGACCCAGCATTCTCCAATACACCCTAGCAGGAACAAAATGACTTCCTTAGCCTGAACTATGAGGCACTCTGTCCTGTTCAGGGGCAGTAAAGCCTTCCCCTGCGCCAAGTCTAGCACCGCACCTATATACTGCAGCCTTTGGGATTGCACTAGAACTGACTTGGGCAGATGACAGTGATGCCTAGGGAGAGAAATAGCTGGAGAGTTCTGTCCAGAGTCAGCAGGAACTGTTCTCTGGATGAGGCCTTTAAGAGCCAATCGTCCAGATAAGGGAAAATGTACATTTCCTCCCTTCTGAGAGCTGCTGCAACTGCTGCTAAGCACTGGATAAAGACCCACAGTGCAGAGGACAAGTCAAAGGGCAGCACTTCGAACTGATAATTTTCACCCTGGAATGCAAAAGCGGAGAAACTTCATGTGAGGAGGAAAGATGGATATGTGCAGGTAAGCATCCTGCATGTCCAGCGAACAGAGCCAATCTCCTGTCTTGAGGAGAGGCATCACGCCTGGCAAAGTTACGATTCGGAAGATTTTGTACTGGACATACAGACTGAGGTCCTTTAGATCAAGAATGGGCTTCAAATCTCCAGTCTTCTTGGGCACCAGGAAAAACCTGGAATAAAATCCCTTGTTTCTCTGGTGCCTGGGTACTGGCTTGATTGCCTGCTTGAGCCCGGGGTGGGGTTAACCGGAAGGCAGGAAAGCGGTGTCTGGGGGTTGCTCAATGAACTCCAGGGTGTGAATCCTTTCTATGATCTGCAAAATCCAAGCATTCAAAGTTATGGTTCTCCATTGATTTGGATGGAGGGAGAACCAACCTCTGATCTCCACCTCTTGGTCAGGGACCTGAAAGGGGGGGGGTCTGGCAAGGAGTCAAGCAGAAGGAGATCCAGCCGCAAGGGCTGGTCCTTCACTTCTGGGACACTGGACCACAGCTCCAGCACTGGAGGGGGTGGGCAAGGCCACGGGGCCTCTGCACTTCCCATGTGGGCGAGAGGCTGCACTGGGCCTACTGGCTGCCCTGTGAAAGGGGAGGCGCTGTCTACCTCTCAGCCGAGTATGGTACAGAGAGAGTGGACAGACTTGATGGCCCTTCCCAAGTCTTGCAGATCACTGATGATATCCTGAATATCAGGACCAAACAGGTTAGTACCATTAAAAGGGGCATAAAGTACCTTCTGCTGGACATCAGCAGCAAAACCAGAGACCCTCAACCAGGAGTGCCTACATAAGCATACGCCAGTGGCAGCAGCCCTGGCAATAGTGTCAGCCATGTCGTAGAGGACCCTGAGGAGGTGTTTGCTAACGTCCTCAGCCGTCTGTAGGCACTTAAGAAGTTACTGCTTCTGTGTGCCATCTGGGAGGGCCTTGCCCTTCTTCCAGTCAGAATTCTGGTATTTAACCATATGAGACGGGTAATTTATAATCCTCAAACCAAGGGTGGAGGAGGCATAAGCCCTCTTACCCCAGAGGTCAATTTTTTTTTTTTTTTTTTTAAATCTCTTTATCTGCCTGTTCTCAGACTACCATCCCTGACCCATCAGGGGAGACACGGCAGACATCCCACTGCCTGGCACCCTGCCCAGAACAGACCCAGAGGCCCCATGGAGCTGCAGTTTACCCTCCCCCTTGGGCAGGGACGAGGTGGGGGTGCTGACACCCCGAAACTTGCGTTGCATTGGTCTGGATCTATCGGGCAGGCGCGGGCACATTGTGGGCATGTCTCCTGGCTCCCCATCTCCCCGGCAGTGGCAGGCTCTTTCCTCTTTTTCTCCCTCCCCTACAACGTGCAACTCTGACATCATGGCATGAGGCGCTGACATCCACACTGTAGAGCGGCTGCCCATCCCCTACAGTCGGGGCTTGCAGTACTCCGGGCCTCCGCTCAGAGTCAGGCAAGAGTGCGGGCATCAGCCTCTACCCTCCCTGGAGAAGGCGAGCTGTTGTAGGATGCTCAAGCCCATCTCCCCCTGGCCAACCCGAGTCCACCTCGGGAGTCGGGTTGTCAAGTGCAGGCGAGAGGTGTGGCGCCCAGCCAACCCTCAGTGCCACCCAGGCCGCAATCCCAGAGGTCACTCTGTAGGGCTGTTTGTCTGGGGAGGGAGCCAAGGTGTTTTGGCACCTTAGACCTGTCATGGGCTGCCTTAATAACCACTGAGTGTTTCAGGCTAGGCAGCCTAGCAGGGGAACCCATAGGGGGCATGGTAAAGTTTATCCTACCTGAGGGGCATAGCTGGCACCATGTCTGGTCTGTGCCAGGCTGCCATGGCTGCATTCCTCAAAGCTGGAAAGACTGGAGGAATGATTTGTGGTGGGGGGATGGGACTCTGAGATCTCCAGAAAGTCCACCAGCTTTTTCCTGGTGGCATCCTCTTCCTCAGTGTGGAAGCCCATGGCTGAGAATAACTGCTTCATCACATTGAAAAATGTGGGGTCCTCAGGAGGAGGCCTAGGGGTTTGCATATCAGAATCCGTCACTAACAGAGGAAGCTGTGGACCTGTCAGAGACCAGGATCTCTTCCTCTTTTTCCCCATCATCAGGAAAAATGAGGTCTGGATGGTACTCCTCCCAGATGTCGACCTCTTCCAGATCTAGATCCGGCATCGGATGCAGCGACGATGGCCTGCAGGGAAACCTCCCGCAGCCGACAAGTAGGTGTAGATGACAAAACCACTATTGGCGGCATCAGCGATATGGGCCTGTATGTGCCCAATTGCTGTACAATCACCAAATTAATTTAATAAGAATTTAATTTAGGTTGATGACTGTCGAGGGTTGTGCTGGTTTGGGGGCGTGACGGTACAGGGATGAAGCAGCCGGCGTGAGGTGCCTGAGACCGAAGAGCATGTAGCCCTGGAGGAGGCGGGTCAGGCCTGACAGGGAGGGGGGGGGATCGAAGGACAAGTCGTACATCAACAAGCTGAGGGCCGCCCAGGAGTCGGGCGGGTGCTGTCGGTATGGGTCTGAGGCACACAGACCTGGACAGCAACTTTGCGCATAGGTGCAGTCACAACAGACGAGGATCCACAGGATGAAGGAAAAGAGGCCATCGGGGAGTGAGATCGCCACCAAAGGGAATGGCCGCGATCTCTGTCTTTTTTATGACTTTTCCCCAAGGACTTGTTTTGTTACCATGGAAGCCTGGGAGCAGGACGAACCTGTCAGTGAATGAGAGGCAGGGACCCTGGAGGACCCCTGCCTGGAACTGGCTACCCACTAATCCATCAGAAAATGTTTTGAGTGCCTTCTTGCATTGCCCGAGGGTAGTTTGGTTAAACTTCTGGCAGAGCTCACAGTCAGCAACTTCATGGTCAGACCCAAGACAGCAGACACAGAGGGAATGTTAGTCTGTGGAGGCAATCTTCTTTCTGCAGCAACAGAAGAGAGAAGTTGAAGGATTAACTCTCGACAAACAAAATTTGCAAAGAAAACGTTTGTCGGACGAAAAATGGTGCGAGACTACATTGGCACTTCCGTGGAGACCCATGTGATCGAGTCGCCAGTGGGAAAGAACTAAAGGAGTAGTCCAACCAGAATTTGCGAAAGACATAAGTTGTGCAGAATGTTTTGATTTGTGTGTGAAGTCCTAGTGTGTCCTTCCCTCTGTCTGCTATTAGAAGTTTTTCCTAAATTAGCCTGATAGCTTTATGGTAGTTTTACGACCCCTAGGGATCCCCATCTGAGCCATATTTATTGCCTTTCTTGATCCTACAATGCATCCCGTCTCTTGTGACGGTGATGTAGCAGAGACCATAGATTCAACTGCAAGCACTGCTTTAGAATTAGTTCACAACAGCAGAGCTGTGTACATTTTCTTACACAGTGCACACAAATGGCTACATGTACAGTTTAGCAGACACTTAGCCGAGTAGGTTTTCTGTAACAGAACAGCTACTAAACAGCTCTAATTCAGCACTTTTGTTTTTTTGTGTGTATCCGGTCTAGCTAGCAGGAGTTAAGTGTTTTGATTTTAAACTTGCATGGCAATCTAAATAACTCAAATACACGCACTTATCTTTAATAAGAAACAAATACTTTATTAAAAATACTTCACATTTGTAAAATAAAAAAAATTGAAAATCATGTCACAGAGCAAAATAAGCACTAACTGCCAGTTCTACCTAATTGAATGCTGGTACCTTTACTTACAATTTAGCAAATACTTGAGAGCTAACTGAGTGGGGTTTTCTGTAAGAAAACAGCTAGAGTCTTTAATTATAACACTGATGATCTGGTTTTGGCACCTTAGACCCATCATAGGCTGTCTTAATAACCACTAAGTGTTTCAGGCTAGGCAGCATAGCAGGGGAACCCATACGGGGCATGGTAAAGTTTATCCTCCCTGAGGCGCTTAGCTGGCACCATGTCTGGTCTGTGCCAGGCTGTTATGGCTGCATTCCTCAAAGCTGGAAAGACTAGAGGAATGATTTGTGGAGGGGGACTCTGGGATCTCCAGAAAGTCCACCAGCTTTTTCCTGGTGGCATCAGCACTAACTGCCAGTTCTACCTAATTGAATGCCGGTACCTTTATTTACAATTTAGCAAATACTTGAGAGCTAACTGAGTGAGCCAAACAATAGCTATGCTTTCTATGGTTGGGTGTAGTTTGATGAAATTAAAAGTTTTAAAATCAAAACACTTACTCCTGCTAGCTAGACCTGACACACACCGAAAACTAAAATACTGAATTAGAGCTTTTTAGTAGCTGATTTCTTACAGAAAACCTACTCAGTTAGCTCTCAAGTATCTGCTAAACTGTACATGTAGCCATTTGTGCACACTGGATAAGAAAAGTTACACAGCTCTGCTGTTGTGAACTAATTCTAAAGCAGTGCTTGCAGCTGAATCTATGGCCTCTGCAAATCACTGTCACACGAGTCAGGATGCATTGTAGGAACAAGAAAAGCAATAAATCTGGTCCAGATGGAGTTCCCTAGGGGTCGTAAAACTACCATAAAGCTAGCAGGCTAATTTAGGAAAAACTCCTACTAGCAGACAGAGGGAAGGACACACTAGGACTTCACACACAAATCAAAACATTCTGTACAACATACGTTTTTTGCAAATTCTGGGTATACTACTCCTTAAGGAGACAGCAGAGTTGGTCGGGCCTTTATAGGGTAGGTGACATCGACGGACAAAGATGGCATGAGTGGCCCAAGTTGAAAATCTTCCGTGTGGATCCTACTTCACTGAGGGTGAAGTTCCTACGGTGTGACCTGATGACTGATCTCCCAAGAAGATCTGTTACGGTAAATATGAAACTGTTCCATCTTCATAGAATCATAATCATATCATAGAAGCTTGATGGCAGAAAAGGACCATACTGGCCTATCTAGTCTGCCCTTTTCTCCCCCTACACCCCCCCCCCGATACTAAGCCCCATATGCTCATCCCAAGCCCTCTTGAATTCTTCCACTGATTTAGCCCCCACAACTCTGTCTGGCAGTCTGTTCCAGGGCTCCACCACCCTCTCCGTAAGGAAATGCCCTCTCACATTGCCCCTGTATCTTTTTCCTTGCAGTCTTAGGCTGTGCCCTCTAGTTTTGACCCCCTCCTTCCTCTTACGTAAACCCTCTTCTCCCACTTTGAGCCCCTTTACATATTAAGTTTCAATCATGTCTCCCCTTTCCCTCATCTCCAGCGTATACAGATTCAGCTCCTTGCACCTCTGCTCGTATGACTTTCCCTGCATACTGTGCACCATCTTGGTTGCCCTTCTCTGAACCCTCTCCAACACATCTATATCCTTGTGGAGATGTGGCCTCCAGAACTGAACTCCATACTCCAGGTGCAGCCTCACGATGGCTTTGTAAAGGAGCTCTACTACCTCCCTCTTTCTGCTAGTAATGCCCCTGCCTATGCATGCCAACATTCCACTGGCCTTTCCCGCCGCCCTACTACACTGGATTTCTACCTTAAGGTTCGAGGAGACTATGATCCCCAGACCCTTCTCCTGTTCTGTTACTCTATTTTCCTCCCCACCTAGGGTGTACCCTGCTGTTCTGGTCCTACTCCCCAAGTGCATCAGAGCGCACTTCTTGGCAGCACATTTCAATCCTTAAATCCTTAACCATTAAATCCTTCTTCAAAGATATCTCTTTCTTCAGGCCACACCTATGGAACAAGTACCAAGCAGTACTGACAGCGAACAGACTGGGTGGCTGAAGCCTACAGGCCTTGGAAAGAAGCTCTTGAAGTACAGCTAGGCCAAAGCCTGCCCTTCCTCAGGAGGCAATGTCCAGACTGAAGGGTTTAGTGAAGGTGTGTACAGTACTCCAGGTGGTAGTTGCATAGATCTCTGCAGCAGATACATTTTTGAAACACAACATAAATGGCCATGCTGCTAGTTGAATGACCACAAGCAACAGCAGAAGTTCTGTTTAGAAACAGGTGCACCATCTTTCCCAGGTGCGAATGAAACGAAAAGCAGTAAGGACTTCCTGCAGTCCCTTTGTACAGTGTATACAGTACCAGAGTATTCCATGTACATCTAGAGTATGGAACAAAGCTTCCCCTGGATTGGCATGCTCAGGTAAATAAACTGGCAGGCAGATGGTTTGATTTACAGTTAACTCAGACACCACCTTTGTTAGGAACTAAAGATTTGTATGCAAAGACACCCTGTCTCTGTGGAAAATCAAATGAGGAGGATCACACATTATAGCCTGCAGCTCTGAAATCCTTCGAGCAAAAGTGACTGCAACTAAAAACAACACTTTCCAAGAAAGAACAGGACACAAGTCATGGCTGGCTCAGAAGGAGCCAAAGTCATCTTTTTCAACAAAAAATTCAGGTCCCAGGCTGAGACTGGATTATGGACAGGAGGCTTCAAGTGCAGAATGCCTCTCAAAAACGTACGGGCCACCTCCAGCTGAGCAACCGTACTATCCTCAATAGTCACATGGAAAGCTGAAACAGCAGCCAAGTGCATTTTGATAGAACAGTATTGCAGGCCTGCATCTGACAAGGACAGCAGATACTCCAGAACCTGGTTTACTGGACAGGTAAATGGGTCTGAGTGACGAGAAGCAACCCACAAAGCAAACTGCTTCCACTTCATAGAGTAAGTGGTCCAGGTGGAAGGCTTTCTGGCAGCCACCAAGACATCAGTCACCTTTTGGGAAACCCCAAATCAAACAATGGCTATGTTTTCATGAGCCATGCATGAAGGTGGAGGAACGCAAGGTCCAGATGGACCACAGTTCCCTGCTCCCGTGACTGCAGGCCCTGGCTTAACGGCAGGGGTACTTACGGTTCCACTGCCAATTGCTGCAGTAAGGGGAACCAGATCTGGTGAGCCCACAGGGGAGCAATGAGTATCAGAGTTGCCCCCTCCATTCTGAGCTTAATTAGCGCACTCTGAATTAGAGGGAAGGCGTACAGGAACCTCCCCTTCCAAGAGAGGGACAATGTGTCACCAGAAAACTCCAGGCCCTGGAACAAGCGAGCAGAAAAGCATCAGTTTTGCATTGTGTGGGGATGCAAAAAGGTCCAACTCTGGACAACCCCATATGTTGAACAGGTCTTCTACCACAGAGGTCAGCACCTCCCACTCCTGTATCTTGGACTGTGACCTGTTTAGCCTATCTGCCAAGACGTTTTGGGTTCCTGGAACATGTACTGTTGACAGTTCTAGTCCATGCTCCAAAGCCCAATTCCAAACTCTCGTTGCCTCCCTGCACAGGGGGTAGGAATGAATGCCCCCTTGCTTGTTAATATAATTCACCACACTGACGTTATCCTTCTGTATTAACAGAAGACCTAGGGCCAGGTTGGACTGAGCCACCATACGGCAGCTCTCCTCTCCTCTCCTGGGGAGGGTTCAGACACCACTCCATTGGGATGTGTTGTTGGGAGGGGAGGACGCAGTTAGGTGCTTGGCTGAAGTCGTGTCCTCAGCACGACTTCATGCCTGAAGCTTGGTCCTTCGTGCCCAAGTCTTCAGGAGAGGGGATACAGGACCACGCACCTACTTCTGTAACTACGAAAATCCCGCCCCCACTGCCATGCAGCATGATCCCCGTGAGGGGGACGGAGCCCTGGATGGTTGGTACGCCACCACTGAGCCCTTGCTGATAAGTGGGTGATAAAATGCGTCATAACAAGAAAAAAAAAAAAAAAAAAAAAAAAACAGCTCTCATTTCCAGGACGTTTACGTGGAGGGTACTTCTCCATTTTGGCTATGTACCTGTGTTTGAAGGGGCCCCAGATGTGCCCCCCAGCCAATCCCCGAGGCATCTGTAGTTAGAATCTGGTGAGGGAAGAGGATCAGGAAAGGAACTCCCTTCAGCAAATTGCTGGATTCCATCCACCACTGAAGCAAACTTGAGGACAGGAGAGGTCACTAGAACCTTCTGTTCTAGATCGTCTGTGCGCTGATCCCACTGGACTCAATGTCCACTGAAGGATTCTCATATGCAGTCTGGCCAGTGGTACTGTGAGAATGGCTGCTGCCATCAGGCCTAGGAGCTTCAGGAATGTCCTGGTTGTGACATACCTGCTGCTGTGGACCATCTGGGCCTGTGCAATCAGACGTTCAGCCCTGTCCAGGGGCAGGAGGGCTGAGCCTTGGGCTGTGTCCAGGACTGTCCCATGTACTGTAGATGCTGGGAAGAGGGCAAGACAAACTTTTGTGTGTTGACAGTAATCTCTATAGCATCAAACAGGTGTCTGGTGTGTGCTAGAGTGTGCAAGAGCTGCTCCTTGGGAGGGAGCTTTGACTAGCCAGTCATTCAGGTAAGGGAAGACAAAGGCCTTCCTGTGAAGGGCTACTGCTACCACTGCTAAGCATTTGGTAAAGACCCGTAACACAGATAAGACAAAGGGCAATACCCTGAACTGGTAATGTTCCCCTTGAAACAGGAACCTCAGAGATTTCCTATGAGGTTGGTGAATACTGACATGAAGGCAGGTATCCTGCATATCCAGGGAATAAACCCAGTCCCCCACGTGCAGTAGTGGGAGCAGACCTAGCAGAGTGACCATTCTGAACTTTTTGTATTCAATGAAAAAGTTTAGGTCTCTGAGGTCTAGAATGGGTCTCAGATCTCCTGTCCATTTTGGGACTAGGAAGTACAGAGAATAGAACCATTTGTCCCTTTGCTCCCAGGGAACAGGTTCTATAGCCCTCTTCTGAAGCCATGTTCGAATTTCCTCCAGGAGCAACGGGATGTGCTCTGGAGGGTAATGGGAAGGCACTAGTAGATGGTTAGTAGGCATTGCCTTGCTTTTTTGTTGTTTATGTAGAAATAAATGTATTTTTTAATGAGACTGGTGCCCTGGTTATCTTTTGAGGTTAATGTGTGCTCTGCTTTTGTGTAACTAGTGCACTAGTAGATGGGTCTGGAGGTAGCTCTAGAAGTTCCAGAGCATGACCATGCGCTACTATTTCCAGGATCCAGGCAACCAAAGTCACTACTCTCTAAAGGTCCAAGTGGAGGGAGAGGCGACCCCCCCCAAAAAAAATAAACACCCCTGGAAGCACTGGTGGCTGGGGGTTGTAGAAGGAGTCGGGCAGAGCCTGTTGCTGCAGCTGCTGCTGCACTGCCACCTCCAGGGGCTTTTGAGTGGGCATCTGGGGTGGCTTCAGGGGTAGGCAGGGCTCCTGCTCTTCTACCCTTGCCCTGTTGTCTGGTAGTGGAACGATGTTTGGCACTGGCCAGACGAAAGGGCGCCCTCTGTCTACAATACCCCTTGGCTGGGTAATGTACTGATATCAGGGTTCTGCCTGAGGCCTGCAAATTGAAGAGGATATCTTCAACATTTGCAACAAACAATTTGCATCTCTAATGAGGGCATTGAGAATGGACCCTTGTACATCCTTTACAAAGCCAGCCACCCTGAGCCAGGAGTACTTCCTCAGGCATATTCCAGAGGTTGCTGCCCTGGCAGAAGCATCAGAGATGTCATAGGTGGTACACGTAGGAGGTGTTTGCTTATGTCTGCCCCAGTTGTTAGGGCTTTAAGAAGCTCATGCTTGGGTATGCCTTCTGGGAGAGCTTGAGCAGCTACCTTAGCTTTCCTCCAGAGGGTATTTTGGTATTCGACCATATGAGCCTGGTAGTTTGCAATTCTCAGGCCCAAGGAGGCTGAGGCAAACGTTCTTTTTCTCAAAACATCTAGCCTCCTGGTCTCCTTATCAGGAGTGAGATTACTAATGTGTTTTAGTGCCTTATATCTGTCATGGGCAGCATTTATGACCACAGAGTCTGCCTCAGGTTGGCCAGTGGAAAAGGGTTTGCCTAAGGGGGCATGTTACATTTTGTCTACCTTCATAGGTATGGCAGGAATCATTTTAGGCCTATGCCAGGCAGCAAGGGTGGCATCCTCCAAAGCAGGTAAGAGAGGAGGAATGATGATGGGAGGGGAATCCAGCAACTCCAAGAACTCAACCAGGTTCTTCTTGGTTATGTTCTGTTCCTCTAAATCAAATCCCATGGCAGTCTGCAATTGCTGCATCATGGTTATAAAAGAGGGGTCTTCGGGGGGGGACCTTGGTGTATAAACTACTGAGTCTTCACACTCCTTGTGGATACAATGGAAATGGTCCTCTCACAAGAGCTTTCCCCATAAACTTACTCCTCCTCTTCATCCTCTGTTGTGAAGTCAGGATTATACTCCTGGATGTGGTTAACAGGATATAAGAAGGGAGCTGGTGAGGCCGTCAATGCTAGAGAAGGGAGCTAGCCTGTCAACTTGACAGGCCTCGATGAAGGAGTTTGGCTTGAATGACCTATCAACATGGCTCCTGTTACAGAAGGAGGAGGTAGCAGGCATTTTAGTATGTCCATAAAGGATGAGAGTACCGCCTGGACGTTGGCACCCATGTAGTCGACGGGAATGCCAGTGGGTGCTGACAGGGGAGGCAAGGCCCCGGACGTTTATGGCAACACACCAGCTATGCGAGATCTGGTGGTGCTCTCAGCCAGCCTGACCTGGAAGGGTCGATGGTCTGGGCGGTAGGTAGCATCACTGCTGGAACAGTCGACAGTGCTAAAGTGGTAGCACTTGAGTGGAGGAGAAACCTGCAGTGAACCAGTGAGGTCTTGCCTTTGCTGAGCTCCCTCTACTGGTGATCGTGCTGCCCCAAAGTCTTCTCCTGGGACCTGGAGGACTGGGCTGGCGATGTGGAGGAGCTCTTTTCCTGGAGCTTTCTCCCCATTCAAGCTACCTGCTGTTTTAGGAGGTGTGTTTCTGAAGTGTTCTTACTACGTCACCTGGTGGCAGTGTTAAATTTTAAGCAAATGTGGCAGGCCTTTATGTTACGAAACAAGCCAGCACAAGCAGACATCGTGCAAATCTCTGCTGTATATTTTCTCACCTCATTTGCAGTACTGAAACAATTTCGATGACTCTTTAGTCGACATACATGTCGTCAAAAATCACTTTTTAAAAAGTGATTAACTATGGAGAGAAAGACAAAAGAAACAGTAACTGTAACAGCGGAGTCTCCATGCAGGGTCTGACGAGTATGATCGACGGCAAGAAAATAACTGAGGAGGGAAGGGGCTGCCCACATTTGTATGGGAAGAGCCAACATAGGACATCGTTGTAGGTGGTGGTGCCTAGTGGACTACTTACGAAAGTTTCTGTGTGGTCCTAGTGCCTGGCAGCTATAAATGTGGCCTGATGAAAGCGATATCTTTGAAGATCTACCATTTGCTGTCTGCTAAACTGCACCAACATACTTTATTTACAGTGAGAAAACTACCAGTTTATCTAACTGAGCAGGAACAACACCTTCTGCTTGCCTTAGCACAGATATTTTTACCGACTCAATTAGTGATCACTCTCCCACCTTCTGTACTTGGCAGGCCCACTCACTTTCATGCCCCCTCCAATGTAATTACTAAAGAGATTTTCTGAGATTGAACCAAGATACCTTTTTGACTGAGCTGGCCTAGGTGGACTGGTCCCTTCTATACCTTACATCTGATGTAACACTTGCCTTATTTTATATCTACCTTTAGTGCCTTACAAAATGCAAAGATAATGAGGGGATAGAAGCGCACATCACTAAATGGCTACAGAGATCGACTCTCATTTGTAAGGCCAGGGATAAATGCTGGATCAAATTTAAGGCCTCTGAAATGCCCCCAAGTAGCCCTCACGCTTCCGAACAAAGAGGCAGAATGCCTCCAAGCTCTGGAACCAGTTTCGCTAAGTTCAGTACTTGTACATGTGTAAATAGTTTTTTTGTGAATAACATTTTCAGCGTTTTGCAGCAAAGGATATGGGGCTGAGGTTGTTCTGTTTACCATGATGGGTTAGAACCTAGACTACTTAAGTTATCAAAGAGTTGCAGGTGGCAACTTGATGTAGTAGCCGAGCCCCAAACTTGTAATTCAAAATTTTTAAGCAGAAGTATGAGCTCAGGCATCACTGGAAAGCAAAGAAACCCCCCACACTTTTTTTTTATGATTCAAATGTCACGTTTTATTGTTTAAATACTGGTGTAGCTGTCCCACAACAAACTGCCAAACCATGCTCTTCCTTAAGGTAATTGGTTATAGTACAGCTACACCAGTATTTTAAACAATAAAAACGCAGCATCTGAATCAGACACCCAAGCGTGGGGGTGTTTCTTTGCTTTCCAGTGATACCTAAGCCATACTTCTCCTTAAATTACTTAAGTTAGCAGCTCTGTTATCTTGCTTCTCCTATTGCTCTAAATATTTAATTTCTCTTGGCTCTGGGATAGTGTCTCTTGTCCAGAAAACTGCGAAAGTCAAACTTGCGTCCAGAAAAGGCGACTGATAATTACTACCCTATCACTATTTTACTGGCACTTAGTAAGCTACTTGAAAAACTTGTAGCTGCTTTAAACATACAGCAACTTGCTGTCACAAGAAAGAACTACATGGCTTTCATAAAAAAAGTGCAGTACTACTCTAGCGCTAACTAAATTTTCCAATGATATCAACTCTCTGTGCATCAGGGTCTGCTGACTGGGCAGTATTTATTTACCTTACAAAAGCCTTTGACCCTGTTGATCATAACCTCCTTCGCAACAAGCTATCAGACCTTGAGGTTTCATCTACTGCTTGCGCTTGGTCTAATAATGATCCATCTATGGGACAGTAAATGATCAAGGTGTATTGCTCGTTTTTATATTAAATCTGTTCATACTGGAGTTCCCCAGGGATGTATTTTAGGACCTTAGCTTTTAACTATTTATATTAATCTCCTGCAAGTGCCTTCTTTCTGCTGCACATTACCGTATGCTGTTGATGATCTGCTATATTTTAGGGTTAAAAAGCTATCATCTAAGTCATGACTTACTCCATGTTCAACACTTGGCTTTTGCAGAGTAAGCTGATTCTCACAGTCCGTGTGGTTTGGGTCTAATGCTATATTGCAGGCTTGCTCAGAGACCTTATCTGTGTTTAGTCTTGATAATTCTCTGCTTACCACTCAAATACTTGGGCATCACCTTGTCACTCCTTAGATTTTTCACTTCACATGGCTACTCTCTCCAACCTAGGTCTACTTTACAGAGTTAGATGCAACCTCACCCTTAATGCCAGACCCGCTATTGGCTCAAGGTATTCTCTTGCCCTACCTAACCTATGGAATTGCTTTCTTGACTCTTCCAAGAGTAGCTTGGCTAAATGGGATGTTACCTATAACAATATTTTGTCACTTTATCCTGTCTTCCAGTTGTCTTACCCATCACTGCTCATTATACTTAGGACTGGGCTGGTTATCGCCCCTAGTCAGGCATTCTTTTGCCCTTGGCTGTTTCACTGATGAGCTTCTCAGGTCCTCTATCCCTGGTTCCCTAGCTGCTTTGCTGCATTACCCTCGCCAGGCCTACCTCCACAGCTCAGCCGACAAGTTTTTGTTACATGTCCCTCAGTGTAGTACTAATACAGGGGAACAAGACTTCTCCTCATTTGCCCCAAAATGTTTTAACTCCCTTCAGCTGATCTTCATCACTTCCCTTTGCATATGGTATTCAGACATGAATTGCAGTTGTAGCTGAACATCTTGACGGTATGTAATTGTGCTTAACTAATCTACTATTGTTACTTTTGAACTGTATCTTAATTTATGCCATGCTACCCTGTATTATTTTGACCATACTCCTGCCCACCTCCCTAATCACCTCCTTGAAGGAGCTGACCAGGGTCATTTGGCATGATCTGCCTGTCATAAAGCTGTGTGCTGCAGCTCCAAGAGATTTCCACTGCAAAAGAGAAAGTTAATCCGGAGGAAGGAACCTTCTTCAAAATACCTGAAGTTCAGTTCCTGTTTTCAACCCCACTCATTTACCTTGCTATTAGTGAGCAGTTATGGACCATGCTTTTTTCAACAAAAATGCCCTGGGACTCATTCGTTTCAACCATTTTTCCATCCTGATACCACAGCACCTGCATGTCCTGGTCAATATAGGAAGCCATGCACTGGAAAGGTAGGCTGTCTCCTTCAAACACAACCTGACGATGGGAGGGTGTCATATAAAAAGATGGCAACTCAAGGGGAGCATCTGGGGAACAAAAACAAAACAGAAAAAGTAGTCAACACTCGCAAAACTGCAAGGTTACAAAATGAAATTAAATGGCTCTCAGTCAATAGGAATAAGCCAAGTATGATTTTCCCATGCACAGTGTAGATCAGCCCTCAATCAAATGTAATCACAACCAATTACTTCCATAAAGAAAAGCACAGTAATACTTGGCTTGAGTAATGCTGCTTACTGCTCCAGGAACTACGGGCTGAAAAGCCTAAGGAAGGCCAACTGTGGTTACAAACCACCAGAAATGGGCTATGACAAGTAAAACGAGCATTAGAAAATGGGTTTATCACTTCTACCTTCCTGACTGGCTTAGAGACTTGTCCAGGTGGGTATTTATTTATTTTATTTATTTATTGTGATATTCAGAAAGACCTTTGAGTCAGAGACTCATTTACAAAGGTTCCACATCATACATAAATTGCACAGAGATGGGACTTAAGATACAGAAATACAGCACATTACAAAGTAACATTAATAAAAAACAGGTTACATGGTTGTTTCATAGAGGGCTAACAGAGATTTAGGTACTTTAGCACAGCCAGGAGGAAAAAAAATGAGAGATTCTGTAGGAGGCTGATTGTCATGTTTCATAAATGCATTTTAGGTACATTGACCTGCTAATAGTTTGTTTGTAAGGAGGCAATGCAGATCAGGTATCAAGGGCAGTCACATCTATTTGAAGCCTGCAGGTGTTCCCTTAGCTTTGATTTATATGGGCCCAGCTTTCTTTCATCAGTTATATGGATAGGGAGGGAGTTTGTCCAGGATGGGGCCCTGAAACTGAAGGTGCGTTGATATTGGGAGGTCTGGCCATAGGGTACCCAAAGTAGCCGCTTGCTTGTGCTACGGGTTGTTTTGCCTGGTGGTGTTGGGAGGATAATTTGGTGTAGGGAGGGTGGGGTGAGGCCTAATAACACCTTTTTGGTCATAAGGCAGGTGTGGTACCTGATTCTGTTATCCAGGTTTAGCCAGTTTGTGCTGCTGTAAAGGGAGCAGGAGTGAGTGGAACGATCACATCCTAGGACGAGGAGGCAGGCTTTGTTGAGCACAAGCCGGAGTCTACTTAGGGTTGTGGAGGGCGCAGCACTGTATATTAGGATGCCGTAGTCTAGCAGCGAGAGGATCGAGGAGTTTTCGGTAAGCTGTAGTGCTTCAGGGGTGAGGCAGTGTTTGTACCGGTA
Source organism: Neoceratodus forsteri (assembly GCA_016271365.2). Lineage (NCBI taxonomy): Eukaryota > Metazoa > Chordata > Ceratodontiformes > Ceratodontidae > Neoceratodus > Neoceratodus forsteri. The sequence goes on from CM057452.1 coordinate 831,205,801, forward strand.
GAGTACACCTAGCCTGGAGCTAAGGGCGGTTGTTAGGTGTAGGATATGTTGATTAAAGCTGAGGGCGGGGTCTAATGTGATCCCTAAGTATTTAAAGTTGTATACTTGTTCTAGGGGGGTCTGATTTGCAGTGAGAAATTTGGGGCACAGATTCTTGTGTGGGTTCTGAGGGTGGGCGAATATCATGACTTTAGTCTTATTATAGTTATAATAAGACGCTGGGTGGTGAGCAAGTCTTCAATTTCACGGAAGGAGTGCTGGAGGGTTTGGTGGAGTTTGAGGGGGGGCCAGGTCGGAGGTGAACAAGACTGCATCATCCGCATAAAGGAGCAGATTTCCAGGGCATGAGGATAGGAGGGAGTTGAGGTATAGGCTGAAAAGTAGGGGGCCAAGTATGGAGCCCTGTGGGACACCGGATCGGATTGGGAGGCGGGGTGACAGGACAGGGCCTACCTTGACTATCTGCATTCTATCGGAGAGATAACTGGAGAACCATTTTAGGGTGTCATTGGAGAAACCGGTGTAGGCCAGGGTGTTTAGTAAAAGGGCACAGTTTACTGTGTCGAATGCTTTACATAGGTCCACGAAGATGGCACCCATGAGGTGGCCGTGGTCCAGGGCTGAGTGGACATGGCAGGTAAATTCAAGGAGGGCGGTAGGGTGCTGTGGCCCTTCGAAAACCATGTTGCTGTCTGGATAGAGGGTTGTATTTATTTAGGTGTTCAGTGAGTTGGTCGCTGCATTTATGCGCTTCTAGTGCCTTCGACGGGGGTAGGATAGAGATGGGCGTAGTTATTTGTGGATGTTCGGTCACCACTTTTATAGATAGGTGTGATATAGGCCGATTTCCAGTGGGTGGGGAATATCCCTTGGCAGAGGGAGCGACTGAGAATGTGGGTGAGAGGGGCCAGGACTTCCTGGAGGGTGAGGTGGAGAAGTCTATAGTCTAGGGAGTCGTGACTGTAGTGGTTTTTGCTTAAAGCTTTAGTAAGGTAGGGTTTTGCAGTCTCCGATGTAAGGACTCGTAGGTAGAAAGGCTCCGCAAGTGGGGGGGGGTCAAAGAAATTTGGGGGCAACACATGGGAGAGATCCGTGAAAGCGGTATTTAGGGTCGCGTCTATGCTGACCGGGTCGGTGGAGAGGCAACCATCTATGAGTATTTGGTCAGGTGGTAGAGTTGGGCCTTTGCCACAGAGTTCCTTTATGTTCTCCCAGAACTTGCGCCCCTTTCCCCAGGAGGAGGTTAAGGTGGCTTTGTAATGGTTTGCCTTGGCGGTGCATATGGCCCAGGTGCACTTGTTTCAGGCCTCCCGATAGCGTTGCCTGTCCTAAGGCCGTTGGATCTCATTGGCCAGGTGCCATAGCACGTCATGCTGATGTAGTAGGCCTTGAAGGTGGTCCGAGAACCATGGGGCATGATTCCCCTTGGTCATAGTTTTGGTGAAAGGGGCAAATTTGTCACAGGCTGAGTTAAAGATGTTGACAAATAGTTCGAGGGCATGGTCAGGGTCGAGTGTATTTGTAAGGGGTGTCCAGTCCCAATCTCTGAGTTGGGCCTTGAAAAGGGGTAATTTGCCAGGCCCTAGTTTACGTTGTGTAGTAATTTTAGGCGTGGTTTTGAGGGGGGTACCAGTCCAGTTTCAGAGTACTGGTGAGTGGTCGCCTAGGGTGTCAGAGAGGACTTGGGTGCTTGTTATTTTGTGGGGGCAGTTGGTGTAAACTAGGTCTAAAAGGGTGGATGTCCCCGTCCGGGCATGTAGCCGGGTGGGTGTTTCGATGACCTGGGTGAGATCGAGGGTAGCAGCCTCACTGATGTAAGGCGCAGCTGTTTTGGCCAGCCAATTTATGTTGAAATCCCCCAATAGTATTTTTTATTGTTTTGGTGGTAGGGTGGCGAGGTGGGACATGATGGCTTGGAAGGCTAGCTTCTGGTCTCTGGGGGGGACATAGGCCGTGGTGAGGAGGAGAAGGGATATAGACCTACCTAGAGTAATTTTTAGGGTGAGGGTATGAGACAACAATGCCCACCTAAAACAAGTCAAGCCAAGTGCTCCATTACCTACTGAAATTCCTGAGCCACATTCCAAATTCAAACTTGAAAACTGCCATTGTGAGCAAGCCACCCATTGATACCTGGCAGATACCCTCCCTCGAGTCTGAGCCACTTTCTATAAAAACATCAGAACAATCCAAACATGTCTTTTGAAAAAGAATATAAAATAAATTCATACTGTTTAGCATGTATGCCAGTAGAAAGATTACTGTATGAGAAAATCATATTTGTTTCATTCTTCTGACCATTTTAAAAGCTCCCCCCCCCCAGGTTGTAAATATTTTATTAAAATTAACAAAACCGCATTTTCTAAGAACAATACCCTATAGGTTGGATGGTATGCACTATAAAGCCCTCCACCTGCGGCACTGGATCTATTATGCACCTTGGCAGGTGGGTATTGCCCAATTCTACCCATCCTGCCGGTATTATTGCTTGCTTATGCAACATCAGAAGGGAGTCATCCTTGGTGTATATTATGGATAACATATACAGATGGTGATTTTAGACAAAAGGTGTGTATGCAGTATGAGCTGGAGAACAAGGGGCGACAATTGAGACATTCAAATACCTCTGTGGACTAAACGTGAACAGCAGCGAGAGGTTCACAATGAGTGGCAACATGGGTACCAGGGATAACACCCTGAAACTAGCGGAGGGGGGTCAAAAAGAATGTCAGAAAGTACCTTTTTGCAGAAAGAGTGGTGATGGACAGGAATAAGCTTCTGGAGAAGGTCATCGGGGCGAAAATATGGGAGGGTTCAAAAAGGGGATAAGACAGGCACAGGAGAACAGTGCACAAGGGGCAAGACATCAGGGGACAAAGTAGGAAGGACTGAGAGGTGTGCAGTCCCAAAATTAGACAGGCTTGGGCAGACAGGATGGGTTGCTGGGCCTTTATCAGCCATCACTTTCTTTGAGCCTGCTAATTTTTTTTTTCATGTAGCTTTTATCCCCTTGGACAAGCGGGCAAGGTCCTCTGCCCTGTCCCTCCCCCTGCACCAGCAACCACCTCCCCATACTCACCTGGAGTGATGATCCCCACATGGATTTCTCCCCATGGTAGGACCAGGTAGGGGAGGGCCATCTTCCCTTCACCCAGTGATTTTAATCCAGAGAGGCTCTAGGGCTCCAGGCAGTAGTGCGGGCTGGGAAAGGTGCCCAGGGCTTCATGCAGCCCACACATCCATTTTCTGTCCTCCTAGCCATCACAACATGCAGGTGCATGCACGAGAATGTGCGTATGCAATACGGAACCAAGGCTCCTCTCAATAATGCCCCTGAGCCTGCACTGCCACCAGGCCACCACCTGGTGGCAACCAACAGCTGAGATGACATGGCTCCCCACCCTGGGAGAGAACATCCATCGGACTCTTGATCCTCCCCTCCATCAGCCAATCCCCAGCAACTGGGGTTTGCTCCCAAACCCAGCTCATCAGCGTGGCAGGCCGTAGTGCTACCACCAGGCCAGCTTATGAATCCACTAATTAATGATTCAAGTATAACTTGAATTCATTTATTCCTAATTTTGTTAGTGCACGTGCGCACACACACACGCTTTAACCCTCTGCCCCAATGAGGTGATGGGACTTCCATGACTACACACTTGTTTTGACTTAGAGAGTTGGCTAACAAGTGATTGCTCTTACAGCCAAGGCCAAATGTAGAAAAATAAAACAAAAGCACGGCATTTGTCAAGCTGTTTGTTTTATCGTTCCCCACCAATGTAAAAATAAACTATAAAGTACCAGTATTACGCATACATCTTTTACTAACATTTTCAAAAATGTGGATAACTTAAGTTTTCACATATAGAACCATACAAATATTGTACCATGTCAGCTTCATAAAACCCCTTTTTTTGTTAGATGTAGAATATGGCAGTAAATAGAGCAAAATATAGAAATACAGGTGTTGCCATGCTTCTTTTTGGCTGTATCCACTTTCATAGTGTATGGTTATCTCAAGACAAAAGTAACTAAAACCCTAAAAGCCATTCAAACCACTTAAACATGCAGACATGAAGAAAATGACTTCAATATAAAATAAACAAAGCAACTTAAGACAGACAGATAGATGAACATAAATTGTCTTGAAAGATGCAAACTGCTATGATTGTGGCAGTTTATTTCCCGACTGCCATCTTACTTAGGTCCTTAGCTGGAAAACGTAACAGGGTAAATCATGAATCTAATAATGGTTCTGTACATATACGGATGGGGAGTACGATGAAATGCCGAAAGTCGGGATCCTGACATTCAGGATCCAGAGTTCGGCTGCCCAACACGCATCCACCTGATAGACGGATACTGGTGCCGGCAGGGGTAAGGCAGCAGATGTGATGAACCGCTACCCTGCCTCCAGCTGTGCACCACAAGAAGGGGAAAAAGCAGGTGGCTGGCCAAGCTGCTTCCATGGCGAGAAGGGCTAAGCCACTAGCAGCTCGTCCACCAGTGCGCTCAGACCTGGGTTCTGTTCCGGGGTCTCCACTTTTGCCGCCTGTAAATTGTTTTAACCTACTCCGAGGTCCGCTCCCCCTCACAGTTGGTTATTTTAGTTATGGGGGGTGTGGGGGCTTGCCCCCCACTCTGCACCAACACCTCGTCGGTCTTCCAGCAGTCGGTCTCCTAAACTTGGGCTTATGGAGTTCGGGAGACTGACCGTTGGGATTCAGTAGTAGATCCATATGGACATACTTGTGCCAGTAAAAGCCTTGGAAACTTTTGCAGGTGCATCAGAAATATACTAATCTTAAGACACCAGGGAACACTAACTGCCAGGCTACACTGCTTCCCTTTCATACTGCAGATACCTGTGCTGTAACTAGACCGAAGGCTTTGGCCCTAATGCTGCAAAGCTGACATGTTTCACAAACTCAAAAATACAAACAAATAATGCAGTCTCAAATTAATAATACCTGAAGAGGGCCTCTGTGGACGCCAAGCAGTTGAGCATCCCCTTGGCATACTGGTGACCCAGGACATCATGAGTAGAGGCTGACAGGAAGGTGCAATAGTATCTGCATGGACACTGTTCTCACAGGGAGGGCACTGCAGAGCACCACTCAAAGTGGCAACTAGTGAGGAATCGAGTCTCAGCTGGCATGGGTGACCATGTGCCAGCCAGTCACTGTGGTGCATGCTGCTGGGATGGAGGGGCCCAAAAAAGCAAAAGTGTGTTCCCAACTTGTCACACCAGATGACGACCCTCCCCCTCATTCCCACCAGGCCACCTGGCCCCCTAGTGCACCAATCCTACTCTCTCAGCCAACCTATGATGCTTCTCCCATTCCCTTAAAGGGGAGAGCCCCCCTGGCAGGAATAAGCAAGGCCCTCTGAGGACTTTGGGGAGCCTGGAGAGTTTGAAGGTGGCAATAGCAGTGGAGGAGGAGTCTGGCACATAACAGGATATAGATGTGCAGGTCTGAAAAGAGTGGGGGGGGAGAGAAAAAATATATATATTTGGGGGCCGCCAGGTACCTTGTATAGATGAGGAGTTCATAACTCCCTGGGAGGATGTGCGCCAGCCGATTATACAGCATTAGCACTTATGTTGACAACTAAAAGTATTATGTTGTCACCAATAAAAATAATCTGTCCTTGTACTTTTTTCCAGCAGCAGGCATGAAGTTTCACCATGAAACACAAAGACAAGCATGGAAACATTGCTTGTTTGTTTTAAGATTTTAAATGTTTGGATGAACATCATTACCTGGGCAAAAAAAAAATTACAAGTTTGGGACATGTGGTGCAGAAACACCCACTAATATCTTTAAAACAAAACACTGAACTGTGAACCAGGAGATACCTGGTTTAAATATCACGAGAGACACTTCACTCTGTGACCTCAAGCAAATCACGTCCTGTAACTTTCTAGTGCATCAGAATGTACTGCTATGAAATGGGGCAAAAGTAGGACTCCCACTGAAAACAAGATGTTCTATTTCAGTTGCTTATCTTGGATAAATAACCAGTAGAAAAATACAAGTATCTCCATAACGCCCCGCCAATGTGCATCAATCCACTCATGAAGTAGCCACCAGTAATGGATAAGAGGGGAGTTTACATTCTATGCCGAGAAGACAGTGTACCAAGGAAGGATTTAGTATATAAAAATCTTTCTCCAAGGGCACATCTTCTTGGCATTCTGTCTGGACTATAGCTTTGGCACATTATGGCACAGGGTAGCGACAGCAATGCGATACTCCACTTTTGTGAACTGGCTGCTTAGACTTTGTGCTAACAATCTGTGGCTTCTCACGTGTGACTGCTAAAAAGGGGGCCAGCTACTGCCACCTGTGATGGTGGATATGTGATGTGGTCACCCGTCAGCTAGAAAATGAACTGAAGTTGCCACTATTTTATATTTACTGCAACAGTGTCTCTTATGTTTATAAGAGTGCATTTTGGGTTCTCTCAGTGAGGGAACTGCAAAGCTAAACTGAGCAATTCTGGCACACAGAGGTATAGAGAGAAATTCTTAAAATCGCAAGAGACAGATTAACTGTACTTTTAACTATTATAAGTTCATGTTGAATAATTCTGCTTTTACAAGACTAATCTTGAATTTAAAACAAAAATGTTTTACTTTGTAGAAAATTAGAGACTATGGACTATGATAACTGAATTTGGAACTTCAGATTTTTTAGCTATTAGCATGAGAAATCCTCTTATGTATACATATGATATATTAATTATGTCCTCCAGAGCAACTCATTGCTGTATAGGAGTGGTTTCATGTGTGTTCAGCTCGAGCAGCAATACCAAAGCAAAGCAGAGCTGTTCTGGCTCAAGCTGAATGCAAGTGAGACCGCTCATATAGCAATGAGTGGAGGCAGGGGACATATAAATATTTTACAGATCGTTCAATATTTACTTATTAACTGATTACCCATTTCATGTCAAAAACGGTGTCTTTCTGCAGAGTGAGTGGCTCTATCAAGAAGCCCGCTACTAGGGCATAGCGCGTGACACACTCTTATAGAAACAAGAGTATCTCACGTGCAACTGAAAGAAACACTGTTATAACTATTCCAGAAATGTTTAGAAATGAATAATCCTGACTGGCTAAGAAGAATACAGTGATTTGTAATGATAAGACTCCACATTCCCCTGCAAACCACTGAGGCAGCAAATCTTGACTATTTTTGTTACATTATTGGATTCTTATCTAAGTTTGTGTGTCCGGTTGGAGGGCCTCTTATGGATGTAACAGTGTCGCCTCACGCGTTCTTAAAACCAGAGGACTGTGAACCAAAGGTGAGCAGTTCTCTGTCCTAAGGATGCAAGAGGTGACGGTCTTACATCCATGAGGGCCTTCCAACCAGACCCATAAAATTATTATAAACTAAAAACACAAACAAAAAAAAAACTTTTATTTAAAATGCTGACTGTATGAGCAGTCAGCAAGAAGCCCATTACAGTGGCTTAGCATGTGAGGTTCTGTTATGGTAAGAGTACCTCACACTCAACTGAAGGAAACCCTGTGAATTATGTAAGGAATAAGACACGACAAGGTGTGGTTAATGGCCTGATAAGAGCGCACCCCAGGTGTGTAATGAAGTGTAGGACGCCTGCGCCAAGTGCCTTTAGCACTTGGGAAGTGCTCTTATCAGGCCATAAACCACACCTTGGAGTGTCTTATTCCACTTATAAAATGGGTCTCCCAGTAAAAAAACAATTAAAAAATACACAGAGAGTAAAAAATACGATATCAGAAGAAAAAACAAAAAAGTAGTTCTCGTCACTGTTTTGTAATGAAAAATGTTTAATAAAAATACACTACAGGACAATCTTCCTGAATAAACTTTTTTTTTTTTCCACATCTGTTACTGTGGTTGTGTTTTATGGTGACAGAGGAAATGCCCAGTAAAGTTTCACTTAGAGGAGTGGGAGTGAGCATGTCCTATGTCAGCTGCCGAAGTTAGTGCTTTTGCTCATAGCGCTTTGCGAAAGTTACTGGTGTTGAATGATTTTCCCATAGAACTCTAAAAGAAAGCCATTTTATATATTACGTTTGTAACAGCTGAACTGTTGGAGGTGGAATTTGGGAGATAAAACGTTAATGGAGGAGCAACTCTCGGCTGCAATTTCAACACCGCATTCTGGTGGCACGTGCATCACTCACTTCACTGCAGTCGACTCTTTTCCAAACCACCACAGGTTGCATCTTGATTTTGTAATTTTTTTAGCTGAAACTGATGTACATGGTATAATGCTGTGCACGGTAGAATGCTGTGCACTTGCGCGCGCGCGCGTGTATGTATGTGGTGATATTTTCCAGGTCACCCAGACAGGTCCTCTTAGTTTTAAAATATAGAGTTTGGCACAGTGATTTCCACTGTGAATCATCCTCACTGGCTGATGAGGTACTGGTTTGGCACAATATGCACAGATAAGGAAACGGACAAAGGTACCTCTCAGCTAATCAGGACGCAGAAAACTTCAGACCCATTTTATAAAATTTCCTATCTGTGCACCACTTATAATAAACTGAATCCAAACCCTTCGAATTTAATACACAAGAACCATTTTCCATCAGGGTCAAATTGGTGAATATTGCCAGCCTAAATATTAAAAAAGAACTGCAAGTCAAAAGATGGAAAAGGGCAGAATTTGAAATGTTTCAGAGAACCAAACTGATATAATCTTGTGATTAGGACATATGGCGTGGGTGCACACATTATACCATTCATAATGTTTTGTTTTAAGAGTTCATATTAAAAACACTCCTACTCCATAGGGATATGTAGCTACCTTGAAACAGTGGTGTTAAATATTTACCAACCACCCACAACTTATCTGGGGCCTTGAAAGCTAATTTCTGGTTGACAGCTCAATAAACACACACCCCTATCTTCTTTAACCAACAGAAATTAAAACCATTAAGTAAAGAAGCACTGAAAAAGGAAGAAAAACATCTGGATGAGATAAACGGCTCCTGTTTTAAATTAAATCGGTTGGCTTTGCCTTGCCATTCATTTAAAATGGTATGTGAAGGAATTACTGAACAGTGCGACATATTTATCTTGCACCAGTATTCATTCATACATTATTGCTTAATTGTGTATAATTTCATCACACAACTAATTTCAAGTTACTTTTTTCAAACAATAACATTTGGAAAGGGATGTGTAGATTATACTGCTTACACGTGCGTTTGAATAAGTTTGCAAGTAATACAATGCTATTTTCTTTTTATAGCCTCTTTCATACAAGCTGTATACCAAAATGACTGGTGCCCTAAATGGGAGGACCCTGATGAAAGCCAGTGCATGTGCTGATGATTTTCTGAAGGAATCGCTTGTTGTGAACTCCATGTACTGCAAGAAAAGTGACTGACATGTAATTTGTTGGGGGACAGATTTGTAATTAAACTGGGCCAGCAATGGGCGGGGGGTAAATGACATAGTAGCCCTTAGGAACTAACATAAAATACATTCACTTAGGGGTGGAAAAGGGTCTAATTCAATCTACCGGTCTAGGTGATTCTTTTTTAATTTAAGGTCCCAAGAACATTAAATGAAATTAGGCCAAGTGTATGCAAAATAGCCAGGCATTAAATTCAAGCTCAAACCATATGCTTAAAGGGGAACAGTCAGCACAAAGGGTCCCCACACTCATGTTGTGGCTGGTCCCAATATTCACTTGTGAAAAATTTAGTTTACTTCTTACTGTACATACAGTAAATTGTCTCAGACTCATTTTGTTTTGTTGTAGGCTGACATCTTCTCTTGCTACAAATCCCAGAATACACTGCAACTGACATCAGAGCAGCAGAGAGCAGGAGGAGATTCAATATCCTGCAGTGCACGTTAGAGTTTATATAAGCTCTGATCTTTTGTTTGCTGGTCCCGATGTCCTCCCTGGGCTAAGTATAGTCAGGGAGGAGAGTAATTAGCCCCTGGAGAAAAGCAGACCTGGAAAACATTTGACTGGAGATTATGGAAACTAACATGCACTGCAGACTACTGAACTTCCCACGGCTGCCTACTGCTCTGATTTCAACTGCAGGGGATTCTGGGATCTGTAGTAAAAAGATGTCAGCCTACAACTAAGTAAAATTAGTCTGAGACAATCTACTATACTACAGTAAACAGCATATGGACCAAAATGTGTTTGCATACGAAGTGCACATTGGGATCAGCTCCATATGTGAGTGTGGGGGCCCTCTGTGCAAACTGTTCCCCTTTAAAGCCAGAGCTACTGTGTTGAGGGAACCAGTTTTCGGAAAGTGTTAACTGGAACGCCATACCTTACTCTTACAAGATGGTGGCTGCGTTGAGCCTGCCTATGTGTTTTAGCGTTTAAGCGTTGCTCGTTGTTTTCATTTATTTGTTTAATTATACTTTTCTTTGAAATATTATAGTCAGATAGGGCTGAAGGAGTGAGGAAGTTAGAATTTGATGTTTTGCGATCTACGAGTTTACATTTTATACGCGGAACTGTTTTGAGTTTCACTCTCACTCTCCGGACTCCGTTTTTAGCTTTGCCGGCTTTTTACCGATACCCACCCAAAGTCATTGAGTTCTGTTTGGAGCTTGGAGTCTAATTTTAGTTGCTTTCGTGGCCATATGGTAGGGGTCTTTAAACCCACGTTGTGGAGCAAGCTGGTCTTTGGATTTAATAAATTCGTGTAGATCGGGTCACAAGACCATCAAGCATTTGCTGCTTTGCCTCAGGAGGACTTGTAAGGAGGTTTTATCCAACAGTGTACTGCTTATTCTACCTTTTATACAAGGATTCTGGTCGACTTGTTCGTGATTTTAAGGACTCTGGTGGATCTATATGTGAAGTGGGCTATTTGAACTTTATGAGAAGCGTCAGCTGCCTCTCGGTTTCCGACCGGGCAGGAATCGCCCGGTTTGCTCCCTAGGAAGCTAGGGGGAAGCCAGGGCTTCTTCTAGACTGCCCCGGGATTCGGCTGTTTGGGCTGACTCGTGGGACGTTTGTAGCCGCGGGTCGCTAGCTGGGTAAGGTTGCTGTAGCTATCGCCTTTGGCATCACATTCTTCTCGTTGTTTGAGAAGCGTCGGCTGCCTCTCGGTTTCCGACCGGCCAGGAGTCGCCCATCTACTCCCTAGGAAGCTGGGGGGACTAGGGTTTCTTCTAGACCTCCTCAGGATTCGGCTGTTTGGGCTGACTCGTGGATATGGTAGTAACCGCTGAGTCGTTGACGGGTAAGGTTGCTGTTACTGCTGTCTCAGGCAATACATTCTGCCCCGATCTACCGGGTCCAGATAATTGACTGTCTAGGTTTCGTTTGGAACTACACTCGCTTGATGAGTAAACATGATGTTTATTTGGATTTATTTGGCTTTCATCCGTTCTGAACAGTTTGAGAACTGATTTCTGTTTCCTTATGAACTTCCGAGAGTGGTGAGAGGGATATATATTTTATTTTATTTTTAATGTGTATAATTATTAACTTGATTTAGTAACTTGATCCCCTGTTATGTGAGAGGTAGTTTTGGGAGATTTTATAACATCTGTTGCATTGTTGCACGTGAGAGGTGCTTCAGTGTTTAAAATACAAAACTGTTTTAGGTTTAATAATTAATGGTATTTTATTGTTTAAAATTACTGATTGTATTATTTGGGTTAGTTTTGAGTTGGGATTTATTTTGGTTTTATGTATGTTCTTGCCTCCTCTTTGTGAGAGAGAGAGAGAGAGAGAGAGAGAGGAGAGCTTGTTTGATAGGTGTGTTTTATTTGAGTTAGTTTATTAGATATTTGTTGTTAAAGATGTGTCTAATGGGGTTTACGACGGTCAGGCGCTATTCTCCCACTCTGCTCCGGGACCTCCGTCCCTTTCACTGTCCCCGGTTGTCTAATGACGTTCTTAATAACTGCCGTACAGCGGGAATAGTGAGAAGGCGTTTAAGGGATGGGTGGGCCGGACAGAGTGGGAGATTGGAGGGAGTGGGCAGATAGGGATAGTTGGGTCGAGGAGGCCTTGGGCGAAGTGGATCATGAAGAGGGTCTCTCGCCCACATTCCCATACCCAAGGGCTCCACAGATTGTGGGCAGGTACTGCACTCCTCCGAAACCCATCCAACTAGGCGGTGTTATATAATGCCAGGTCTATTGGAACAAGACTGCTATTATTGCAGATCTTGTTGCAACATCTGACCTGGCATGTATCACCGAGACCTGGCTGGATGAGAATGCAGGTCCTATTTTAGACTCTGCTGCTCCGGCTGGGTTCTCGGTGATGCACCGTCCGAGATTGGATCGCAGGGGCGGGGGAGTGGCCATCTTTTTTAGATCAGATCTGAGTCTTGTGGAGGTGCCAGTGGGTAACACCAGATCTTTTGAGTGTATCCTGGCAGCAGATGCAGAGTTTAGGATTCTCCTCATCTACCGTCCACCCGGCGATGGTGGAGAATTCCTGAAGGAGTTCGCAGACTTCATCGTTGACATGGCATTGGAGTTGCCCAGATGATTAATACTGGGTGACTTCAATGCCTGGGTCGACGATTAACTCTCGCATTTTGGAAAGAACTTCCTCCAACTTATGTCTATTTTGGGCCTGTCACAGGTAGTTACCTCTGCTACCCATATAGGGAGACACTCTTTGGACCTAGTGTTCCTACTGGATTTGGATGTTACGCATCTGGGGGTGGAACCAAATGTGTGGACAGACCATCACACCATAAGATTCAGCTTTGGGGCACCCCCTAATAGGCCTGCCTCTACGGAGATGGTCCAGTATCGCCCTTTAAGGGGAGTAAACCCAGAGGGCCTATTAGCGGTACTGGACCTACTGGGTGTTCCGGGTGAGAGCATGGGTCCAGGGGACCTTGTTCTTGCCTATAATAAGGCAGTGAGCAGGACCTTGGACCAAATTGCTCCTGTTCATGTTCGCCCACTCACTCAGCGCCCAAAGACTCCATGGTTTGATGAGTCTTTGAAGGAACTGAGGAGAGTGGGGCGAAGGCTAGAGAGGGCCTGGCGGAAATCTTGCTTGGATGCTGACAAACTTAGATTGATGGATCATTATGCTATCTATCAATCGGCAATAACCCATAAGAAGGCAGAATTCCTGTCCAGGGAGATTGCTGCTGCGCGGAACCGACCAGCTCAACTCTTTCGGACTGTTGACAGACTGTGCAATCCACTCTGTCTACAGTCTGGAAGAGATTTTTCACAAATAAAGTGTGATGAGCTTGCTCGTTTTCGCTGATAAGATTGCTAGCATTAGGTCGGATATGGCCAGGCTCACTCTTCAAGGGTTTGCAGTGATCGCAGGGGAAACAAACACCTGTGTCACCTGGTTTGACTTTGTAGCGAATTCATGGATATTGTGAGGATTGTCAGACTGTCGTCCAACCAGCTGTAGTTTGGATCCGCCCCTACGCCTCTACTATTAAGTGGCGTAGATACTATCTGTCCGACCACTGCTGAAATTGTTTGGAAATCTCTGGAGCAAGGGATCTTTCCTGATCCCCCAAAGGAGGCGGTCGTTCGACCACTCCTAAAAAAAACCTTAATTGAACTCGAACTGCCCAGCTAACTACAGACCTGTCTCTAACCTGCCCTTTTTGGGCAAGGTTATTGAAAAGGTGGTTGCACTGCAACTGGATGACCATATTACAAATCACAATATCTATGATACTCTTCAATCGGGATTTAGGAAAAGACATAGTACTGAGACTGCCCTTGACCGGGTTCTAAATGATGATCTGATAGCGAGAGATCGAAAGGTTTGTACTATTCTAGTCCTTCTTGATCTCTCTGCAGCATTGACACTATGGACCATGGTGTGCTTCTGGGCATACTGCGGCTCTATTGCGGACTATCTGGCACAGTTCTGCAATGGTTTCAATCTTTTCTCCGCAGGCGGCGGAGACAGAGGGTTATCACGAATTTATTCCTCTGATATCCTCCTTGAGGGTTCGCAGGCTCCATCTTAGCACCCATGTTGTTAAGCTGTCTATATGCTGCCATTGGGAGACATTATTAGGCAATACAGCTTGGGTTTTCACTGCTATGCAGATGACACCCAGCTGTATCTGTCTTTTAGTCCCGGACAGGAAGATGCAGTCTCTATACGTAACAGCTGTCTATCCGAAATCAAGGATTGGATGAGTGCCAGCTGGCTAAGGTTAAACCCGGATAAGACTGAGGTGTTGGTGGTGGACCCAAGTCGCCTTGAGGCGGGTTGTAGGGCTGGGCTTCCTTCGGGCGTATGGATCGATGGTGCCCAGCTCTCAACCTCAGACCAGGTGCGTAACCTGGGCGTTATTATTGATGACGGTTTGACCCTGAAATCTCAGGTGTCATCCGCTGTCAAATCCTCCTTTTACCATCTTAAGAATATTGCTCGGGTGAAACACCTAGTTCCCCCGGCTGACCTTCCGACATTGGTCCATGCTTTTGTTACTTCTCGCCTTGATTACTGCAATGCCCTGTACCTAGGGCTACCGGGGGTTGATATCCGCCGCTTGCAGCTGGTGCAGAATGCAGCAGCCGGGCTTTTGACTGGGACATCTATGAGAAGTCATATGCGCCTGTGCTGCTGTGAACTGCACTGGCTGCCGGTTCAGTGGCGGATCACCTTTAAGGTCGGGTTACTGACCTATAAAACCCTACACGAACAGGGACCGCGGTATCTTCAAGATCTCCTTATTCCCTACTGTCCCTCTCGCTCACTCTGCTCCGCCGACGAGGGATTGCTAGAGGTTCCCAGGGTCCATTTAAAAACTTCTGGAGCACGGGCATTTTCTTACGCTGCCCCTACCCTGTAGAATTCTCTACCTCATCGGATACGAAGCTGCCTGACCGTTGAGAGTTTTAAGTTAGAATTAAAAACTTATTTATTTCAAAAGGCATATGGAGAGTGATTTTATTGTGATTATATTGTTATTGTTGTTGTTTTGTTATATGTATGTATTTTAATTGTTTCTATTTGTACAGCGCTTTGGCACTGAAAAGCGCTTAAAAAAAAAATTTTTACTTACTTACTTAACGCAGGGCTAGGAAGTTTAGTGTAGCTCCTCAAAGAAAATAAAAAGAATGATCCCCTAGTAAGGATATGGTGCTAGGGGCCATGTGATAGGACAGTGGTGGCAGCTAGTGCATATGCTATACACTTGTCTGAAAGGAAGAGCTTGTAAACAAACTCACCCTACTGAAGTGAGTGCTGCATGGTTCTATGTGATAACAGCGATCACGGAAAGGCGATCGCCATTAGAAGCGAATATTACATCGGTGAAAATCAATTTAGATGTACACTCCGCGCCTGGCAAAGGGTGCTAGGAACATTTTTTTTGTTTATGCGGGGGTTGTCCACACACCCCCTACTAAAAGGTTCCTCAACTCCAGGGGGGTGCATGTTGGGGTGGTAGTGAAAATAAACAAAAAATAATTTACACGGACCGGCGCAAAAATCCTGATGTGCCCAGCGCCCTCCCAACCGTAGCCTGCCATGAACCCACCATGCCACACAGCCAGCTCGGCAACCCACCATCGCACTGCACCACACAAACCCTCCCTCCCCTTCCGCCCATCGCATGACATGTGCGCTCCACCCTGCGTCTCGCGTATACATATAGCAACAGAATGTCGCTATACCATGACAAGGCTACTGGTTCAGTAGCTCCCCAGAATAGGCGCCCACTACTGAGTCACCTTTGTAAGGTGCTCAATAGCGGATGCCCTTATCACAGGATACCGTGGTGCATAATTTATGAAGAGGCAGTTTATATTGGGTGCACAAGTGGGTAGCTGGGAGCTTCTACTGAAGTAAAATCTGCTTATCTGAACAGAGTTCCCAGGGACCAAACAGAAGGAGTGGAGGTGTAGAATTTTTTATGAGTGCAATGAGACAGGAAGGGTAGAGGAGCACTTGCAGATCGTGAGGCACCAACAAGTTTAAGAACAGAAATACCTAAGAAGAGGGCTGAGTCCTGTCATAAGTGGACTTCAGGTGATTAGGGACTTGGGAAGAAGAGGGGCAGGAAACTCAGCAGGAAAAAGGTTTTGTTCATTAACTATAGCATGTTTACACAGGCAGGAGGTTGTAGGGTAGCAGCTGGTCAGCTGCAGCAATAGCTGAGGAGCAACCCAGCATGAGGACCACTAGGGGCTGTAATCCCAGCACCTCGGCAGGCACCACATGGCAGCACTAGAGGATGGATTGCAGTGAGGAGAGAAAGGGGAGGGGAAGGAGCGGAACTAGCAAGGGTGGGACCCCAGTGGTGATAACCCATAATCGGCTCAGGGTGATTACTCTTACCAAGAAAACAGCAGTTGTGACCCCCTAGGGTATGACTTCATTAGGCAAGGATGTGTAAGTTATTTATTTAGTTACTTGAAAATTGATGACCGGGAAAGGCACACTGAGCCAAGGCTCGTTTTCAGGTGAGACCCAGGGGATGGGAACAAGGGATGCAAAATACACAGTACTGACACAGTTCACAGCTGCAATGAAGTTCAAGCTAGAACATGATTTAAAATAAAAGCACAAAAATGAGCTATCAACAAACACATTTTACCCATATCTATACTGGGGTAGGAGACAAACGCAAGGGGAGAAGTCAGGTGGGATGGAAAACAGGAGCGGAGGGAGGTAAGGTGTTTCAACTGGTATCTATGGGAGGTAGTGAAGCAAAGGGAGTTGGTTCCAGAGTGAAGGGAGATGACAGGAAAATGCTGACTGCCCAGTAAAGGAGTGGGTATAAGGAATGGTGAATCTGCGAGGATCTCCAGAGAAGAGGGAGCAGGGGGCAGAGGGGATGAGGGAGAGGAGTTAGGGGAGGTAAGAGGGAGGGGACCCAAACCAGTATTTAGATATGAATGAGGCACAGTGGTTCAGGCGATGTGAGGGTAGGGGAAGAATGGATAAGGAGGAGTAGAGTGAGCCATGGTGAGTATGAAAGGAGCTGGTAGCAAAGCAGCAGAAAGGAGTTGCAGAGGGTATCCAGTCTGGTCAGGGAGGTGGAGGGAGGGTACCACAGACCACGTCCACACAGTCAAAGACCAGAAGCACCATTTTGGTGACAAGTTCATAGCATACCTGTGGAGAGTGTCTTTTTTGCAGTACAAGACACCAAGTTTAGGGAAGAGCTTGGCATGGATGGTGTCAATGTGGACAGAGCAGTCAAGTTTGCTTTCTAGCCACACACACAGAGGTATTTGAAGGACTGAACCACTTCTAGAGGGGTGCCATCCAAGATGGAAAAGACCGGCACAGTTGGGATTCTGGCCAATTTTTGGCTGCTGCCAAAGGTCATGGACAGAGTTTTTTGTGTTGACCTGGAGCTGGTTTGACTGGAACCAGTGCAGGACACTGTGGAAGTCTTGCTGGAGCAGACCTTCCACAGCAGTAGTGGAGGAACCAGACGTGAAGATGAATGTGTAATCTGCATACATGTAGATATGCAAATTGACAAGCTGCAGGGAGGGTACTAAGGAAGATGAAGAACAGAATGGGCCCCAGGATGGAGCCCTGTGGGACCCCTGCCTGGTTTGGAAGTGGAGGTGACAGGACGCTACCAACTGTACTGACTGCAGATGGCCCGAGAGGTAAGAACAAAATGTGAGAGGCCAGCAGAACACGGCTTTATCCAGGAAGAGTAGGTGGGACACAGATTCAAAGGCCTTGGCCAGATCGATGAAAATGGCAGCTGTGATTTGCCCTGGATCAATCACTGAAAAGAAAGAGTCAGTTACACACAACAGGAAGCAGACAGTGGAGTGATGCTTCTGGAAGCCAGACGTAACAGAGAGAGGAACTCAGTGGAGGACAGAAAATCAGAGTCCAGTGTAGACAAGCTTCTCCTGCAGCTTATCTAGGGAAGGGGGGCATAAATTGGCCAGAAGTTACCCAGGCAGGCAGGTCTACTCCCCTCCCTTTGTGGAGAGGAAAAACTCTGGCCAGCTTCCAGAACTGAGGGACAGCACTGAGGGAGAAGGAGAGGTTCAACAGCTGAGTCAGAGACTATGCTAAAGCAGAAGCAGAGATATGGAGTAGTTTAGGAGCCAGTCCATCAGGGCTCGATTTGTGCAGGATGAGGGAGTAGAGGGCAGTCAGGGCTTCCTCAGCAGTAACAAAAGGAAACAGGAAACTACTGTAAGGGAGAGGGAGGTAATATGAGGAGTGGAAGAGGCTGGAGGGAGAATGGAAGGGACAACATAAGTGGTGAAGAACTCATTGAAGTGAGCAGCAACAGAGGGGCCGGACATTGGTGAACAATTTACCAGAGGATGGCAGGAGGGGCGGACTGGACAGAAGGGTCAAAAAGGGAATGAATTACCTTCCAGAACTTTGAGGGGGCGCTAAGGTTGCGCTGAAGGTTGTTGGTCTTGAAATACTGCAATTTTGCAGCCCGAACAGCCTTTGTACAGGAGTTCCTGAAAGTCCTGTATGACAGGACATCTGGAAGAGAGTGAGATCATTTGAAATGTTATCAGGTGAGATGACGGAACTTGCACTGATCAATGATTCTGGGAGTAATCCAGGGGTGATGGTGAGTTTTCACCCTCGAGTTTCTGAGTGGGGTGTGTTCGTCCCAGGCAAAGAATTTGGAAGGAAACATACATGGAGAGGGCAACGTTAATGCCAGTAGGGAAGGGTGTGGCTGTCCAATCTAAGCAGCAGGGTCACTTAAGACAGCAAAGGTGTTGTGTGACTGGAGAGAGCTGGCCCAGATGTATTTAGGAAAGGAGGGCAGATGCTGGATCTTCCTGACAAAGAATATCATGCAGTGATTGTTGCAATAGGAAGCCTGCTGGATGTTTTCAGCAATGTGGTGGGACTGGGAGAAGAGAACCCAGTCCAGGAGAGAGTGGTTATGAGAGTGGGAGCTGAGCCAAGTGGACTCAGTGATAATCTGCATGAGATTTAAGGACCCAACCATGTGGATTGCTGGCATGAAGGCTGAAGAGAGCCAAATGACACCGAAATCCCTAGCAAGATGAGTTCACCCATAGAGGAAGAAGTGATGGTACAGAGGGAATCAATCAGGGAGGAGGAAGATATTTTTGGTGAGGCATAGAAAACCCCAATGAAAATGGGCACAGAGGAGTGGAATGTTAGCCTGACCAGGAGGAATTTGTAGGAAAATGATGCAACCTCTCTGAAAGTCATGGTGCAAGAGAGGCTCTCACAAGCATAGATGGCAATACCACCCCGTATTTTGCAACGTCTTTCCTGAAAAGATGATATTCAGGAAGGGACAGGCTACAGTCTGGGATCCTGGAGACAGCCAGGACTCAGAGATACAGAGGAAGTTGGGAGAATGTTCCAAAATCCAGACTGACAGGAGGTCGAGTTTTGGTGAAGGCTCTGAACACTGAGGTGAAATATGCTCAGGCCTTTAGCAGTTGGAGAGGTGGAGAATGATATCGGGGGCAGTAGGATGGGTGGGACTTCCTCTGGGGGGCAGGAAGGAGAGGTAGAGTAAGGCAAGGAGGGCATGGTGGAGAAACTCCACATTAAGGAAGGGGGATGACACACAACCAGGGTGAATAGGAAGGGAGGAGGGTAAAGGGGGAAGGATGGATGGATGTGTGGAGGGGCAAGGAGAATGGAGTAGGGGCAGTGCATGGGAGGAGGTAAGACAGAGAAGGGTAAATGTAATCAGGAGGTGAGAAGCAATAGCCATCAGTCATACAGTAATGTAGAAGATAATATACAGTAAAACCCCATTTATCCAAACCCCTGAAATCCAAATCCCTCAGTTATCTGAATGTGAACCATGTCCCCCATACAAAACCCAAATCTTATCTTAGTGTGCTTGCTAATGTTGTTGCTCTTGAGCAATGCTGATTAGTGTTTAATGAGCTGTTAAAAATAAAAACACTCAGAAACATTCACAAATTAATTGCAGCTGTTAAGCCGTGGCGGGGTACTTAACGGATTGTTACCAGCCTTTGTCTTGCTACCCTCTTCCTGCCAAGTTACGCAATGGCGAAAAGAAAGTGTTCTGTGTTAGATATTAGCTAGAAACTCCAGGTAATCGAGTGCGTAGACAGAGGCCAAAAAGTGGTGGACATAGCCAGGAAGTTCGGTCTTGGAATTGCGACTGTATGTGACAAAGAAAGCAAAACAAAAAATTAGAGACTTCACAGCTTCAATGGACTGCAGCTTGTCTCATAAAAAATGTAAAACAATGCCCTGGACAAAGCAGTGTTTTTGTGGTTCATCTAGAACCGTTCTAAGGGGACTCCAATCTCAGGCACTATCCTGAAGAAGAAGGCTCTTTACTTTCACCACCAGTTTGGAGCCGATTATCCTTTCTTGGCCAGCGAAGGCTGGCTGGACAGATTTCAAAAACCGTCATGGTATCCACCAGCTGGCCATAACAGGGGAGGTAATGTCCAGCAACCTTGACAGCATTGACCCTTTTTGGCAGAAACTGAAAAAAATCATGCAGAAAGAGGGGATTTCACCTGAAGCCCTTTACAATGCTGACAAGATGGGCATTTAATGGAGGCTCCTGCCTGGACAAGCTATAGCCTCCTCCTGTGAGAAAAATGCTCTGGGATTTAAAAAACAAACAAACAAGGAGCGTCTTACAGTACTGGCCACATCAAATGCTTCAGGGTCACACAAGCTGCCTCTTCTTATCACAGGGTAATCTCAAAACCCACACTGTTTTAAACATATCAACATGGCTAGCTTACCAGCCCTGTACAGAGCGCAACGGTCTGCAAGGATGAAAGCCGAAATCTTTAAGGTTCTTCCAAAATGTTGTTCCCTCTGTCAAGAACCATTTCTGAACTTCTGGACTTCAATTCTGTTGCTGGATAATGCAGGAGCCCACCCCAGTGCCGAAACTCTTCAAACAGGATGGTGTGATCCATTGCGAATTTCTGCCCGCAAACACTACCACTACCATCCAGCCAATGGATCAAGGGATTCTGGTGACTGTAAAATGCATTTATAGAAGCAAACTCCTCACTAATGTTTTGTTTGCAGAGAAAGACTCTCGTTCCCTTGTTGAAATCATCAAAGCAACCATCATTAAAGATGCCCTGATTACACTTGCAGAGTCCTGGCAGGGGGTGAAGCAGGAGACCACAACCAAATGCTGGCAGAAATCGAAGCTACTGGACACTCCATTGGCTAACACTGCTGACAACCAGGGAACTGAGCCCGATCAGATGGCTGAAGTGATGGAAGCCCTACATTCAGCAGCTGACCAGCTTCATGTAACAAGGGACCTTGTGAATGAATGGGTAGAGGCTGATGACCAGGATGCCGGCTATGAGGAGATGACAGATGAGGACATCCTGTCAACAGCCAAGAGTGAGCTGGTGGACCCCACAGAAGAGGACAAGGACGAGCATGCACCCAGAAAAAAGTGCCTACGGGACTCAGATGCAGCAGAGTGCTTCAAAAAAAAAGTATTGATTGGCTTGAGGTGCAATCGGACATTGATGGGGTACAACTGCTGCTTCTCAGGCAGCTCTGACAAAAGACAGTTCGGCAGCGTTATAACAACCAGAAGCAGACCATACTGTCGGACTACTTTAAAACACTGATACTGCAGCATTGCTTGGACTGTCCGTGACTGCATTAAAGTTCTGTGCAATACCAATTTAATATAATGCTGACCACTGTTTAACAAACACTACCTGCAATACATACACAAGACTGTATAGCTTTTATTATGTACAGTTTTTATTATGAGTCTTGAATAATTTTTTAGCTGGTATTAACATCTTTTAACCTGTACATGTTTAAATTGTAATGCCGCAAACTGCACTGTATTAGGTTTTTTTTTTTTAATTTTGTTTTTCGGGTCTCTCATTTAACCGAAACCCTGTTTATCTGAATATTTTTACTGTCCCTGGACAGATTCGGATAAAAGGGGTTTTATTGTAAATACAGTAATGTAGAAGATAATATATGTTGAAGACTATAAATGAATGTATTGTCAGAGCACAACACTGCGTTCACCTTGTAACAGGAATAACTGGGCTGCTACACAGACATACACAGCTAGTTACCGGCTAAGCTGAACAAGTGCAGAAAGCTGGGAGAAGCATTAGTGGCCATACTTAGCACAGGCAAGTATAAAACCTTTAAAAAAATGACAAGCTGGTAAGCAGACGATACAAAACGTGAGTGCACCCAGACAGGGTTTTGCAAGGATTCTATAAAAACTCAACTAAAAGCAGCAAACAAAAATAAAGGGGACTAACTAGCAATGAACAAGCAAAGAGGACAATGTGCAGGTTACCACTGAGGTTAACACAACTGCAATAATCATAGGCAGGCTGACACTGAGGTAAAATACAATTAGTGTGAGTGTTTAAGTGAAAGTTACCCAGGTTAGCAGGAGGCCTAAGTATAACCAGAGTTACAGTACAAGCAGGTTGTAGGCGGATTGTTAAACACGGAACTTGGACCACACTAGACTAGGGTGTTGGCAATGCCTCAACAGGATCAGGGAGCCATCAGCCAGGAGGTAGTACCATTAGCTCTAGTTAGTTTGTTAGCAGTACATAAGGATTTTAAAAACAGCTAGTACATAGATAATTAGGATCATTCTGCTAAGGTGTAATCAAAAGAGCAGGAGTTCAAAAATGACTTTCAGGCTGTAGCAGGGTAGCTCAGCAAGTGGATGTTTATGACAATTCCTAGCTACAGATTAAATGCAATAGGTAGTTGCAGTAATCGACCAGTAGCATGAGCAGTACATTACAGGTTACAATACCTACTTACAGACTACTGCAGGGTGGAAATTAGATCAAGTACACTGACGTGCTGGCATCTCCTCTCTGGTGACTTCCCTTGAGGATTCCCATTGTTAGGAAGGCAGCAGGCAGCACCAGGGGGAGAAAGGCACATATCCTGGTCATAAGAGACTCCACCACTAAATCGGCATAAAGGCTGGTGTGCACCTAACCAGGTGGAGAGATCCATTCTGTGACTCCCAGGGACAGCCACAGAATGGGTACTCCTGATTGGAGAGGCTAACCAGAGCTGAGGGATGCAGCCAGGTGTTGAGATACACCCAGGGAACTGGCAAACTACAATGCAGAAGAGGTTAAGGGCAGTTTCTGGGAACTAGGTAGTAAGCAGGTCAGTTGCGGATATGGTAGACTTCTCAGAGGTGCTGCGAGTGCCATGCACAGGACAGTATATAAAGGATAAAACAATAGAATTCGACACATGGCTAAAGCACTGGAGGACTGAGGATCCTTCTGGGATGATGGCCAGCATCTTGTTTGGGGGGGGGGGGGGCGCAAAGCCTTAGGGCAAACACCAGATGTAATAGCAAATGTTTCAGTTAGGCAAAGCGGAAGACAGTGATGGAGCACTGGAACATGCACAAACATACAAAGAAACCAAGTTGTCCCCCTTGTCCTCCACACCCCATCCCCCCAAAGAACACACTGGGTGTAGAAGATGACCTGGCCCAGTAGTAGGATATCATGCTACCATGCAGTTGACCAGGACCTATGGCCCAGCAGCACGGCATCATGCTGCTGTGCAGGTGACCAAGCTCAATGGCCCAGCAGCAGGACATCATGCTGCCGTGCAGGTGACCAGTTTACACCACAATTCCTGCACCCCTCCTCTCCGTGTGCCACAGTAATATCAACAGTAATGTATGCAGCAAACAAGACACCACGGAAGACTCGGTAAAAAATGTTTATTAAATAAAAGGTACAGATCGCTCCAAGCCCTGGACCGACAGCCTCGATCGCTTTCACACGCAGTGCGTCCTCAGGAGGTGCCGCCCACTTGAAAAGAACACTCTTACGTAGGCACTTGCAGTACATTCTTTAAAGTGACAGTACTTCTTAATGATGTGACACAATCAATATAAAGTGCACACACATCTTATATCCAACTCACAATTATCCAACAATATATAAAAAACTTTTTAAAAAAACTTAGGAAAGTGTCATGTGCATATGAGATAATGTAAATGTACATTATCTCATATGCACATGACACTTTTCTAAGTTTTATACCGAATCTTCCGTGGTGCAGGTGACCAGGCCAGATGGCCCAGCAGCAGAGCATCATGCTGCTGTGCAGATTACCTGGCCTGATGGCCCAGCAGCAGGGCATCATGCTGCTGCGCAGATATCCTGGCCCGATGGCCCAGCAGCAGGGCATCATGCTGCTGTGCAGATGTCCTGGCCCGATGGCCCAGCAGCAGGGCAGCATGCTGCTGTGCAGGTGTCCTGGCCAGATAGTCCAGAAGCAGGACATCATGCTGCCATGCAGATGATCAAGACTGACGGCCCAGCAGCAGGGCATCATGCTGTTGTGCAGGTAACCTGGCCTGAGGGCCCAGCAGCAGGGCATCATGCTGCTGTGCAGGTGACCAGGACCAATGGCCCAGCAGCAGGGCATCATGCTGCTGTGCAGGTAACCTAGCCTGAGGGCCCAGCAGCAGGACATCATTCTGCTGTGCAGGTGACCAGGACCAATGGCCCAGCAGCAGGGCATCATGCTCCATGCAGGTGACCTGGCCTGAGGGCCCAGCAGCAGGGCATCATGCTGCCATGCAGGTAACCTAGCCTGAGGGCCCAGCAGCAGGGCATCATGCTGCTGTGCAGGTGACCAGGACCAATGTCCCAGCAGCAGGGCATCATGCTGCCGTGCAGGTAACCTAGCCCGAGGGCCCAGCAGCAGGGCATCATGCTGCTGTGCAGGTAACCTAGCCTGAGGGCCCAGCAGCAGGACATCATTCTGCTGTGCAGGTGACCAGGACCAATGGCCCAGCAGCAGGGCATCATGCTCCATGCAGGTGACCTGGCCTGAGGGCCCATCAGCAGGGCATCATGCTGCCATGCAGGTAACCTAGCCTGAGGGCCCAGCAGCAGGGCATCATGCTGCTGTGCAGGTGACCAGGACCAATGGCCCAGCAGCAGGGCATCATGCTGCCATGCAGGTGACCAGGACCAATGGCCCAGCAGCAGGGCATCATGCTGCCATGCAGGTATCCTAGCCTGAGGGCCCAGCAGCAGGGCATCATGCTGCTGTGCAGGTAACCTAGCCTGAGGGCCCAGCAGCAGGGCATCATGCTGTTGTGCAGGTAACCTGGCCTGAGGGCCCATCAGCAGGGCATCATGCTGCCATGCAGGTAACCTAGCCTGAGGGCCCAGCAGCAGGGCATCATGCTGTTGTGCAGGTGACCAGGACCAATGGCCCAGCAGCAGGGCATCATGCTGCCATGCAGGTGACCAGGACCAATGGCCCAGCAGCAGGGCATCATGCTGCCATGCAGGTGACCAGGACCAATGGCCCAGCAGCAGGGCATCATGCTGCTGTGCCGGTAACCTAGCCTGAGGGCCCAGCAGCAGGGCATCACGCTGCTGTGCAGGTGACCAGGACCAATGGCCCAGCAGCAGGGCATCATGCTGCTGTGCAGGTGACCAGGACCAATGGCCCAGCAGCAGGGCATCATGCTGCTGTGCAGGTAACCTAGCCTGAGGGCCCAGCAGCAGGGCATCATGCTGCTGTGCAGGTGACCAGGACCAATGGCCCAGCAGCAGGGCATCATGCTGCTGTGCAGGTGACCAGGACCAATGGCCCAGCAGCAGGGCATCATGCTGCTGTGCAGGTGACCAGGACCAATGGCCCAGCAGCAGGGCATCATGCTGCTGTGCAGGTAACCTAGCCTGAGGGCCCAGCAGCAGGGCACCATGCTGCTGTGCAGATGACCAGGACCAATGGCCCAGCAGCAGGGCATCATGCTGCTGTGCAGGTGACCAGGACCAATGGCCCAGCAGCAGGACATCATGCACCATGCAGCTGACCAGGACTGATGGCCCAGCAGCAGGACATCATGCTGCCCTGCAAGTGACCTGGCCCAATGGCCCAGCGGCAGGACATCATGCTGCTGTGCAGGTGTCCTGGCCAGACGGCACAGCAGCAAGGCATCATGCTACTGTGCAGATGTCCTGGCCAGAGGGCCCAGCATCAGGGCTTCATGCTGCTGTGCAGATTACCTGGCCTGAGGGCCCAGCAGCAGGACATCATGCACCATGCAGCTGACCAGGACTGATGGCCCAGCACCAGGACATCATGCTGCTGTGCAGGTGTCCTGGCCAGACGGCACAGCATCAGGGCTTCATGCTGCTGTGCAGATTACCTGGCCTGATGGCCCAGCAGCAGGGCATCATGCTGCTGTGCAGCTGTCCTGGCCCGATGGCCCAGCAGTAGGGCAGCATGCTGCTGTGCAAGTGACCAGGACCGATGGCCCAGCAGCAGGACATCATGCTGCTGTGCAGGCTTCCTGGGCCAATGGCCCAGCAACAGGGCATCATGATGCTGTGCAAGTGTCCTGGGCCAATGGCCCAGCAACAGGGCATCATGATGCTGTGCAAGTGTCCTGGGCCAATGGCCCAGCAGCAGGGCATCATGCTGCTGTGCAGATGTCCTGGGCCAATGGCCCAGCAACAGGGCATCATGATGCTGAGCAAGTGTCCTGGGCCAATGGCCCAGCAACAGGGCATCATGATGCTGTGCAAGTGTCCTGGGCCAATGGCCCAGCAGCAGGGCATCATGCTGCTGTGCAGATGTCCTGGGCCAATGGCCCAGCAGCAGGGCATCATGCTGCTGTGCTGATTACCTGGCCTGATGGCCCAGCAACAGGGCATCATGCTGCTGTGCAAGTGACCAGGACCGATGGCCCAGCAGCAGGACATCATGCTGCTGTGCAGGCTTCCTGGGCCAATGGCCCAGCAACAGGGCATCATGATGCTGTGCAAGTGTCCTGGGCCAATGGCCCAGCAACAGGGCATCATGATGCTGTGCAAGTGTCCTGGGCCAATGGCCCAGCAGCAGGGCATCATGCTGCTGTGCAGATGTCCTGGGCCAATGGCCCAGCAACAGGGCATCATGATGCTGTGCAAGTGTCCTGGGCCAATGGCCCAGCAACAGGGCATCATGATGCTGTGCAAGTGTCCTGGGCCAATGGCCCAGCAGCAGGGCATCATGCTGCTGTGCTGATTACCTGGCCTGATGGCCCAGCAACAGGGCATCATGCTGCTGTGCAGATGTTCTGGCCCGATGGCCCGGCAACAGGGCATCATGCTGCTGTGCTGGTGACCTTGCCTAATTTCCCAGCAGCAGGACATCATGATGCCATGCAGGTGACCTGGCCCGATGGCCTAGGGGCAGGGCATCAAGCTGCCATGCAGGTGACCTGGCCCAATGGCAGGGCATCATGCATCACAGTGCTGTACAGGTGACCTGGCCCAATGGCTCAGAGGCAGGGCATCATGCCATGCAGAGGACCTGATCTGATGGCCCAGTGGCAGGGCATCATGCTACCATACAGGTGACATGGCCCAATGGCCCAGTAGCAGGGCATCATGCATCACAGTGCCGTATAGGTGACCTGGCCCAATGCCCCAGAGGCAGCATGCTGCCATGCAGAGGACCTGATCCAATGGCCAAGTGGCAGAGCATCATGCATCACAGTGCAATGTAGGTGATCTGGTCCAATGGCCAAGAGGCAGGGCATCATGCTGCCGTGCAGAGGACCTGATATAATGGCCAGCAGGGAATCATGCTACCATACAGGTGACATGGCCCAGTGGCAGGGCATTATGCATCACAGTGCCATGCAAGGTGACGTGGCCTGATGGCTCAGAGGCAGGGCATCATGCTATCACACAGGTGACATGGCCCGATAGCCCAGTGGCAGGGCATCATGCATAGACCTGGGTTCAGGAGTTGATTTAGGTCACCATGTCAGTAGGTGAGTGAGCCTGTGGGTAGCGCCCAGCTAGGGAGGCGGGTAGCAAGTTCCGGTGCCACAGCTACCCCCGTGGGCGGGCAAGCAAGCTTACTACTTCTAGAACGTCATGCTGTGTATGTATGAGGCTGACTAAGGCACTGCCCATGCCATGGAAAGAGATAGGAACATGGGTAAAAAAATGAGAAGAAAACACCTTGCTTCTGACTCCATGATGGCTACAGCTTGAATAGGGTATATCCTTAATATCTGGGTACATCCTTGGACAATGGGAGACAAGGGATAAAAATCTGGTTCAGAGACTGAATGAGGAGAGTAGTCCTGAATAGGAATATCTTACTTCAAGGGTATCTCCTGCAGCAGGCAATCACTGGTAGGACTAAGCCATCAAGTGCCAGGACCATATGGAAACCTTTCTAGCTAGCTGTCTACCAGAGGGGGCCACCCACCTCCAACGTCAGCAGCCGACATCAGCCTATCTTATATAAAGTGGGTGGCCCCCACACCCTCCTCAGTTCTTTTCTGCTGTCACCTTGCGCACGTCAGACCACCATTTTACCATGTTTACTGCATTTTCTTATTTTCTTGTTTATTCAGTTAAACATCAAACTTTTTCAGTGTTCTTCTCTTCCTTTTATGTCTTCTCAATCATCTTCAACTTCCGACCATCCACAAAGTGTGCCTGCGGTAAACAGATCCCAGACAAGGGCAGCCACTCTACTTGTTTCTTCTGCTTAGGCCCAAACCATGACGTGCAAGCCTGCAAGGTCTGCCAGAAGTCTGATCCGGCAATCCGGAGATGCCGCCAGAAGACCCTGGAAAGTCATCTCCTCCAGCAGAAGGTCACCCAGATGGAACGGGAGCTGCAGGCCCAGAGCTACTCCACCTCGCCGGTCTTGCCACCGCCAGCACCAGCAAGGCCTTCACCTGTCCTCCCCTACCAACGTCCAGGGAACTTGTGCCCATCCCCCAACTATTACTTCTGGTGGGACCGGCACCTGTGCCACCTCCAGCTCCTGTGGGCCTGCAGCCTGGGTATCAGACTCCAACACCAGCTCACTCCTACCTAGCGCCTGCGTAGCCAACGCTGGATTACCCTTATCCTGTGCCACTGGGTCCCCAGCTGGTCTACAGTTATTCTGCACCTGCAGGGCTGGCGCGGTGGACAACCACACTTTGGTCTCAGCACTGTGGACTTTTATGCAGTCTTGGGTCCCATCTCCAGGTGGGTCGTTTCAGTTACACCCTCAAGTGCCTCCTAGGGAACACCCACCACCCGCCCAAGCCAGAGTGCTCCACGTACTCCCTGGAGCCCCACAGACATGGGCTCCCCATTCACCCAGTAGATCACCACACAGACAGAGGAGACGATGACTCGGCCACCAACGACGGGGCCAGTTCTGAGTCTTCCTCCATTTTGGTAGACTTCTCGTGGGATGAAGGAGAGCCCAGCACTGTTCCCAAATAGCTTCCTGAGGACCCCACTTTCATGGATATAATGAGGCATATCCAAGCCACTATGGGGTGGGAGACCGAGGAACAGGACCCAGAGCATCGCCATCTGGCAGTCTACCTTCATCAGTGCAACCTTCTCCCCTTGGTGGTCCCCCCCATTCACTGAGTCTTACGATGATGTTACCAAGACGGCATGGCAGCACACTCATATGGTTCCAGCAGGCTCTAGAAAGGCTCACCAGCCCAGTGCCCTCCCTTCAGACAGAGTCTCAGCAGCTAGACCAAATGGGAAAGTGTGCCTTTGCATCTGCCACTTAGCCATCCAGGCCCTCAGCTACCTGGCCCATATGGTGCAATACCAAAACCTCTTGTGGGATCGGCCAGAGAGGCGGTCATGGCTATGCCAGACAGCCCCTCAAAGCAGCAAACATTTCAGGCCCTGAAGACTGGGTCTGATGTTGGCAGCCACGTCCTTAGGACAGCTTATGACACCATGGATGCTTCAGGCCGGGTGGCAGTCGGTGGCGTCAGTTTGAGGCATCATGCCTGGCTTAGAGTCTTGGGCTTCACGCCAGATGTCCAACCTAACATTATGGACACTCCCTTTCAGGGTCCCAAGCATTCTAGGGGACACATCCAAGACATTATCTCTGAGTTTCAAATCTCCGGGAGGCACTCCATGTTACACACCCAGCCAAAGTTGAGTCACAGGGCACCCTTTCCACTCCTTTGTAGAAAGGCTTGGCCTCCTTCCAAAGCCTAGGGCAAACGCAAGGCCAGTGCTGCTCTCCCCATGCCTGCCCCAGACCCTTCCCAAGCTGCTAGAGGACCAACTGCAGCCCAGCCAGGGGCTGCCCCCACCTCCTGACTCCCTGCCAGACACCCCCTCCTGTAGGGCTTCAAGAGGTGGTGGTCGGGGGTTGTTTCTCCCTCACTAAGACAGATGGAAGGAAGTCACTACAGACAACTGGATGCTGCAGCACACTGAGCATGGCCACACTCTAGAGTTCTTGGGAGTGGCCTCCAGAAAAATTCTCCAGGTCAGTCTGCATATCCTCCAGGCCATGTCCCCCTCATATGGGCAGAAATTCAAGACCTACTGCATAAGAAGGCTATAGAACCTGTTCCCTGATCCCAGCAGGGAAGGGGATTCTACTCCCACTTCTTCCTGGTCCCCAAGCAGACAGGGGATCTCCGGCCGATCCAGGACTTGAGCTACCTCAACCTGTACATAGAGTACAAAAGGGTTCCAGATGGTCACCCTTCATGGATTGCTGCCCCTGCTTCACCAGGGGGACTGACTCTGCTCTTTGGATATGTAGTATGCTTACCTGCACATCAAGATTCCTGCATCCCACTGGCGCTTCCTACGCGTCCACTTTCAGGGATAGCATTACCAGTTTCAGGCCCTGCCCTTTTGGCCTGTCCTACGCCCCCCTGGGGTTTTACCAAGTGCCTGGCGATGGTAGCCGCGACCTTGAGGCAACAGGGGTTTTATGTATTTCCCTACCTGGATGACTGGCTTTTAGCAGTCCCATCCAGGGACCAACAGCTACAGACCCTTGCGATTTTGGGTGCTTCCTTTACGTATGGGTGATGCCAGACATGGCCCAGGGCAAGGCCTTCTTACTCACAGCCAGCGTGGATCATCTGATGGCTCAGACCCACCTTCTCTTTTCCAATCACCATGTTCCGTCAAGGGAGTTCCTGAGGCTTTTGGGCCTCATGGCTACAGCCACTGCCGTGGTTCCCTTAGCGAGGCTGCACATGAAAATCCCTCAATGGACTCTGTGGGTCAAATGGGACCAGCGCATGGACACCTTGAATCAACCAGTGCTGGTGTCGGGTCCTGTCAAGAAGGTGCTGTTATGGTTCTGCTCAGTATTCACAAAAGAAGAGGAGGGGGAGGTACCTAATCCAATCAATAGAAGCACTCTGGATAAGGGGGTCGATACCAGACCTTTCACAGAAGAAAGGGTTCTGAAAGAACTCCTAAAATTGAAGGTGGACAAAGCAATGGTGCCTGACAGGATTCACCCCAGAATTCTAAAAGAACTAAGGGGAGAATTAGTGACACCACTCACTACCTTTTTTAACAAATCATGGGAGGATGGTGTGGTACCCAA
Source organism: Neoceratodus forsteri (assembly GCA_016271365.2). Taxonomy (NCBI): domain Eukaryota; kingdom Metazoa; phylum Chordata; order Ceratodontiformes; family Ceratodontidae; genus Neoceratodus; species Neoceratodus forsteri. Next base: position 831,237,112 of record CM057452.1, read on the forward strand.
AGACTGGAGGAGGGCAGATGTGATTCCCCTTCACAAAAGTGGGAGCAAAGCCGAGGCAGGAAACTGCAGACCTGTTAGCCTGACCTCAGTGGTAGGGAAAATGATGGAATCACTTCTGAAAGAAAAAACTGTTGAGTACCTAGAGGCCAGCAGGGCACAGGACCCAAGGCAGCATGTATTCACAGCGGGAAGGTCATGTCAGACGAATCTAATTGATTTCTTTGACTGGGTGATCAAAGTAGTAGACCATGGAGGGGCTGTGGACATGGCCTACCTAGAATTTAGCAAGGCATTTAACACAGTCCAACACAAAAGATTAATAAACTAATTAGCCAGCCAGTGAGTGGGTCCCAGGGCAGTAGCCTGGGTAAAAAAAATTGGCTGGACAACAGAACACAGAGCGTAATAGTAAACGGAGTCCACTCTGAAGAAAGGGGGGTTACTAGCGGGGTACTGCAGGGTTCAGTACTGGGTCTGGTCCTTTTTAATGTCTTCATAAATGACATTGCGGAGGGACTGGAAGGAAAAGTATGCCTCTTTGCAGATGACACAAAGATCTACAACAGGGTTGATACACAAGAGGGGGTAGAAAGGATGAGAAGGGACTTGGCAAGGTTGGAGGAATGATGAAAAGTTTGGCAGCTTAGAGTCAATGCAAAGAAGTGCAAAGTAATGCACCTGGGAAACAAAAACCCAGGGGAAGAGTACACGATGGGTGGGGAGGTATTAACAACAAAAATGGACCTGGGGGCAGTCATAGCAGATGACCTAAAGGTAAGCAAGCAATGTGAGGAGGCAGTAAGCAGGGCTGGGATGTATAGAGAGAGGCATCAACAGTAGAAAACAGGAAGTTGTTATTCCTTTGTACAGACAGTTGGTGAGACCCCATGTGGAGTACTGCATGCAGTTCTGGAGACCCCATCTCTGCAAAGATGGACAGGATGGACGCAGTCCAGAGGAGGGCAACTAAAATGGTGCAGGGTCTGCAAGAGAAGCCATATGAAGAGAGACTAAAGGATCTTAATATGTATACTCCTGAGGAAAGGAGGGAGAGGGGGGACACAATAAGACTTTCAAGTACCTCAGGGGAATCAACAAAGTCCAAGAGGGTAGCATCTTTCAGAAAAAGAGATGTGCAAGAACAAGGGGACACAATCTGACGATAGAGGGGGGACAGCTCAGGGGCAATGTGAGGAAGTATTTTTTCACAGAAAGAGTGGTGGACGCATGGAACGGCCTTCCTGAGGAGGTTGTGGGGTCGAAAACAGTGGATGAATTCAAGAATGCATGGGACAGACACAAGGCAATTCTGGTGGGGGGTAGGAAGAAGTAGGCTGTTGGTTAACTAGGATCTGCAGCTTATCCAGTAGGTAGGGAAATGGGCAGACTAGGTGGACCTAGCAGTCCTTATCTGCCGTCAAAGTCTATGTTTCTATGGTGGCTGAAGCTCAGCAACCTGTCTCAGGAGTGCCTTTTTCCTACACTTCCCCCTCAGCAGATCCTTATGATGGATGCCTCATGCCTCGGTTGAGGAGCCCTTATGGGGCTCCACCAAACCCAAGGGACTTGGTCAGAGATTGAGAGGGATCCATCATATCCACATCAATATCCTGGAGATGCGGGCAGTCTTATATGCCCTGCAGGCCTTCCAGACTCATTTCTTACTGGGTCCACTCTTGGTTCAGATGAAAAACATGTGTGTGGTTTATTACATAAACAAGCGGGGGGACTCATTCCTATCCCCTGTGCAGGGAAGCGATGAGAATCTGGTACTGGGCCATCAATCACGGCCTGGAACTCTTGGCTATCCATGTTCCCGGAGACCAAAACATCCTGGCGGACAGCCTAAGTCGCTTGCACTCAAGAGCTCATGAGTGGGAACTTTTGACCTCAGTGGTAGAAGACCTCTTCAACAGGTGGGGTCATCCCAAGCTGGACCTTTTTGCATCCCCACTCAACGCAAAACTGACGCTTTTCTGCTTGCTAGATCCATGGCCTGGAGTTTTCTGGTGAAACCCATTGTCCCTCTCTCGGACAGGGTGTTTTCTGTATGCCATCCTTCCCTCCCCACTCCTTCAGCGACTTCCGATCAAACTCCAGATGGAGGAAGCGATGATGATCCTCATCGCCTTCTTCTGGCCTCACCAGATATGGTTCCCCTTACTACGGCAACTGGCAGTGGAACCTCCACCTGCCCTGCCCCTGTGCACAGGCTTGCTCTCCCAGGACGAGGACACCCTGGTCCATCTGGACCTCAAGTTACTCCATCCTCCTTGCATGGCTCCTGTGGACACAGCCATAGCTAGATCTGGGGTTTCCCCTAGAGTGGCTGATGTTCTGGTGGCGGCTAGGAAGCCTTCCACTAGGGCCACCTGCTCTATGAAACACAGAAACATAGAAGGTGTCGGTAGATAAGAGCCTCCTGGCGCACCTAGTCTGCCTTTTATCCCAATTTATTTATTTGAAAAAGTTTCACCAGGAAGGACATCATGAGCTGGAACAGCTCATTTCCAGATGTGTCCTGGGGGGAGGGGGATACAAAGGAGTGTACAGTAAGCAATAGTATTACAAACTAAATACAGAGAATACAGTAAATACAATCAATTGGTAGACATTAAGAATAAGTACTGTAGCATACAGCTTAAATTTAGGATACATACAGTAGCTGTACAAAGACAATCACATGCATACTCTCAGAGTGGGCTATACATTTCAAGGTAAATGGTACAAAAACAGCTTAGGCTTATATGTACATTTGATTTACAGAGAAACCAAAAGAGTTCTATATGTAAAGTGCTAAATTATACACTGCCATAAGTGAAAAAAGTGCTACAGCCAACCAATTTAATTGCGATTAGACAGGATAGTCAAAGGCCTTCTCCCCCTCGGGATGCTAAGAATCCCACAAGGGGACAGGGAATTTGCATGAGGGAACGAATTACTCAGATTTGCTGGGCTCTGTAGAGGGGACCATACTCTGCCTCTGGTCTCCCCCCCCCCCTTTTTTACTTCCAAGATCCCCGTGTGCCTATCGCATGCTTTCTTGAATCCAGTAACTGTTTCCGACCCCACCACCTTCGCCAGTAGGCTGTTTCACTTTACCACTCTTTCAGTGAAGAAGTGTTTCCTCACATTTCCTTTGAACCTCCCTTCTAATTTCATTGCATGACGCCTCATCCATCATTTCCTTTGAAAAATGCTGCCTTCCTGTACCTTGTAAGGTATTTGTACGTTTCTGTTGTATCCCTCTCCTCCTCTTATCCTCCAGGGAGTACATGTTTAATTCCCCTAAGCCTTTCCTCATAGGTCTTCCGATGCATTCCCTGTACCATTTTGATTGCCCTCCTCTGAACCACCTCCGCCCTATGTCCTTCATAAGATAGGGCCTCCAGAACTGGACACAGTATTCGAGGTGTGATCTCACCAGTGATCTGTACAGGGGTATTATTACCTCCCTCCTTCTGCTGGTGATGCCCGTGCTCATGCATCCTAGCATCTGGCTTGCCTTCCCTGCTGCTTTGTCATACTGTTTTGCAACCATTAGGTCATCAGTAATGATCACCCTTAGGTTCTTTTCCCGATATGTGTCGGTCAGTGCCTCACCCCCAGTTTGTACGTTGTCTTGGGGTTTTTGTGCTCCAGATGCATTATTTTGCACTTTTTTGTGCTGAAACCCAGCTGCCAATTTCTTGACCATTCTTCCAGCTTTTTTAGATCCCCCTCATTCTATCTCCCCCCCCGTGTGTCCGCTCTGTTGCAGAGTTTTGCGTCATCCGCGAAGAGGCATACCTTTCCCTCCAGTCCTTCAGTAATATCACTAATGAAGACACTGAAGAGGACTGGGCCTTGTACTGATCCCTAGTCACTTTGCCTGTTTCAGAGTGGGTCCTATTTACCATCACCCTCTGAGTCCTATTGCTCAGCCAACTCTCTACCCATTTAACAACCTTAGTACCTACTCCTACTTGCCTCAGCTTGTTTATCAATCTTCTATGTGGAACTTACCGCCCTCCCCGTGAAGCCATGTTGCCTCAGATCCTGGAGCCCACTGGTGACATGGTGATCGCCAATCCTTTCCTTTAACAGTGATTTCATTATCTCACCCACCACTGATGTCAAGATGACAGGCCTGTAGTTTCCTGCCTCCTCCCTATTCCCACTCTTGTGTAGAGGGACCACATCTGTCCTTCTCCAATCCCCCAGCACCACCCCCATTTCAAATGACAGGTTGAACATGGATGTCAGAGGTGCTGTCAGCTCCTCTCCGAGTTCCCTCAGTATCCTGTGGTGCACCCAGTCTGGCCCCATTGCCTTGTCCACCTTTAGCATCGTTTGTTCCTTAAGGACCCGTTCTACTGTAAAGGGACTTGTGTCCACCTCGCTGCCCCTAATGCCCATCCTTTAACCTTTGCCTGTCCCCTGCCCCCTCTTCTGTGAACACTAAACAGACGTAATTGTTCAATATGTTCGCCTTTTGGTGATCCTCCTCTACACTACCCCTCCTTCATTCTTCAGCCTTACTATTCCGCCCTTTGTTTTTCTCTTTTCACTTGTATACCTAAAAAAATGTTTTATCACCTCTTTTCACTGATTTGGCAATCTTTTCCTGTTTGTGCTGCCTTCCCTGCCTCCCATTGCTTCTCCTGTTAACTTTCCCTTTCCCCCATCCATCTGTGTTAGTTTGCATCTTCTAAATGCCAGTTTTTTTTGTTTGTACTTTCTCTGCCACCTCCATGGAGAAGCATAAAGGTCGCTCTTTCCTTTTGCCCTTGCTAACCTACCTGATACAGATTTGTAGCCTCAATGCCTTCCTTAATTTTTGCCCACTGCTCCTCTAACTCCCACAAAAATTTTTTTCCCTAACCCCGCCAGGTAACCTACTGAAGTCCAGGACCCCTGTCCTTGTGTGATTTGATTCCGATCCAGTTTTTTTATTAAACCACACAGGACGGTGATCACTATTCCACAGGTGGTCACCCACTGTGACTTCCATGACACTGTCCCCATTTGACAGCACCAGGTCCAGTGATGCCTCTCCTTGAGTGGGTACCACAACTAGCTGCCTGAGGAATGCCCTCTGCAGGGAGTCTTGGACGTTCCTACTCCTGTTTGATGCTGCGCGGAGAGGCTACAATCCACATCTGGTAGACTGAAGTCTGCTACTAGCAATATCTCTCCCCTGTGAGCCATTTTTATCAATTGCTAGCATCATATCTTTATCTCCCTCCTCCATCTGAGCTAGAGGCCTGTAGCTCACTCCTATGCAGACAGCTGCCCTATTCCTCCTCTCCAGTGTGACCCACAGTGCCCCCCCCCATATTTCCATGGCTTTTATGGTATCCTTTACATAAAGAGCCACTTCTCCCCCTTTTCTACCTACCCTGTCCCCCCCTAAATATGGTATACCCTGGAATGGTAATTTCCCAGTCCTGATCTTCATTGTACCAGGTCTTCGTAATTAAGACTATGTCTAGGTCTGCCTCTGCGATGGTATCTTCTAGATCAGCAAACTTGTTGCTCAGACTGCGAGCATCTGCGCACATGGCTCTCCAAGTTGTGTCGTCACCCTCCCTTTCCCTTTTGCCCACCCTTAGTTTGTCCATTACACTTTTCAGTTCCAATCATTTCCACTACCCTCTGTCTACCTGTTTTATTTGCTTCCTTTATTGGTTTCATTTCTTCATCATTCTCGCTACTGGCCTCATAAACTAGTGTGGGGAGGTACAGTATATCTCCCTTCCTCCTACCACCTCCCCCTTGGCTAGTTTAAATGTCTACCAGTGTAGCATTTAAAATGTTCACTAAGGACTATGGTCCCTTCCCTGGATGGATGAAGACAGTCACCTCTGTACAGGCCCTCATCCCTCCATGTGGGTCCCCAGACCCCAGTGAAGCCAAAACAATCCTTTCCACCAGTTCCTCAGCCTGAAGTGGAAGCGGTTTGCTCTTTGAGCTACTTCACACCAGTAGGACCTATTCTCCTGTCCGGTGGATCAGGTTTTGAAGTACCTTTTGTCCCTCTCAGACGCGAGTTTACAGTACTCTTCTATTAAGGTACATCTCTCTGCCATCTCTGCATATCATGTACAGTACCTATGGATGGGTCCTCACTGGCCCAACTCGATGTGTCTTTCACTTTCCTACAGTGCATTCTGCACTTGAAGCCCCCAATCAGGGACTCTGTCCCACCTTGGGACGTTTGTGCTAGAAAAATGTACGCTACCTCCCTTTGAACCGGCCGTGTCTTGTGAGCTGCGCTTTCTGTTGTGGAAACTGTCGTTTTTAGTTGCCATTACCTCAGCTTGAAGGGTTTCAGAGCTTCAGGCCCTCATGTGAAAGGAGTCTCATTTAGTTTTTCACAAAGACAGAGTGTCTTTGTGTGCAAATCCTAAGTTTCTTCCTGAGGCCATGTCGGAGTTTACTTTGCATCAATCAATCCACCTGCCTGTTTATTTTCTGGAGCATTCCAATCAGGGGGAGGCATTGCTCCACACTTTGGATATGCACAGAATCCTGAGGTATTATACAAACCGTACTAAGGACTCTCGGAAGTCCAGTCAACTGTTTGTTTCATTCACCCCTGGGAAAGAAGGTGGTCCAGTATCCAAACAGTGTTTGTCTAAATGGTTAGCAAATTGCATTGTTCACTGTTATCAGAAGTACAGTAAGGAACTTCCTGGTGGGGTTAAGGGCCATTCTAAAAGAGGTATGGCCGCATCTGTGGCTTGTTTCTGTAACGTGTCAGCAGCAGGCATCTGCACAGCTGCCACCTGGAGCACTGTTCATACTTTTACCAAGCATTACAGTCTGAACATCGCTTCTCAGCGCAGGGTCAATTTCAGCCTAGCTGTCCTCCAAGGCCTCCTTTCTTAGGTTGCTATTTCTTTTCCTGCCACCTGGCTTGTCTGTTGTTTCTGCAGAACTGCTTGGGACTCAGTCCTACTAGTGATGGCCTGCTGCAAGAGATACCCTCGAAGTAAGATAGTACAGTTACATAAGAACTTACCATAACAGTAGATTTTCAAGAGGATCATTTGCAGCATACCCTGCTTTCCCTCCCTCCCTCCTCCCCCCTTCGTTCCTGTCTCTCTCCCCCCTTCCACTGGGGTGAGCCTTCTGCCTTATTTTCCTTTACTATAGGGTTACCTCAGAGTCCTCCTCGGTTTTATCTTTTTATTTATTTATAACTAGGATTATAATACCTTTGAACTAGAGGTTCTTTTACAAAGGTTCCGTGTCTAGTACAAACAGTGCAGGGAACACAGTACAGGAAAATAAAAATGAACATAGGTGATAACATGCGTGATACCAGGTACAACAAATGTATATGTATATACAAACTATTTACAATTCGTCATGAGTGAGGATAAGTAAAGAACATGGAGGATAACCATTAAGAAGTTCAGGCAAAACAAGTTAAAGTAGAAAGCAAGGATAACAAAAATGTACATAAGTGGTAACATGGGTGATACCAGGTACAACAAAGGTATATGCATAGAAACATAGACTTTGACGGCAGATAAGGACAGCTTGGCCCATCTAGTCTGCCCATTTCCCTACCTACAGGATAGGCCGCAGATCCTAGTTAACCAACAGCCTATTTCTTCCTACCCCCCACAAGAATTGCCTTACGTCTGTCCCATGCATTCTTGAATTCTCCCACAGTTTTAGACCCCACAACCTCCTCAGGAAGGCTGTTCCATGCATCCACTACCCTCTCTGTGAAATAATACTTCCTCACATTGCCCCTGAACTGCCCCCATCTTTAAATTGTGTCCCCTTGTTCTTGCACGTCTCTTTTTCTGAAAGATGCTACCCTCTTGGACTTTGTTGATTCCACTGAGGTACTTAAAAGTTTCTATCATGTCCCCCCTCTCCCTTCTTTCCTCAAGGGTATACATATTAAGCTCCTTTAGTCTCTCCTCATACGGCTCCTCTTGCAGACCCTGCACCATTTTAGTTGCCCTCCTCTGGACTGCCTCTATCCTGTCTATGTCCTTGCGGAGATAGGGACTCCAGAACTGGACGCAGTACTCCAGATGAGGTCTCACCAACTGTCTGTACAGAGGGATAACAACTTCCTGTTTTCTGCTGCTGATGCCTCTCCCTATGCATCCCAGTATACCCCCAGCCCTCGTTACTGCCTTCTCACATTGCTTGCTAACCTTAAGGTCATCTGATATGATTACCCCAGGTCCCTTTCCTTTTTTGTTGTTGTTACTACCTCCCCCATTGTGTATTCTTCCCCTGGGTTCTTGTTTCCCAGGTGCATTATTTTGCACTTCTTTGCATTGAAACCTAGCTGCCATACTTCTGACCATTCCTTCAACCTTGCCAAGTCCCTTCTCATCCTTTCCACGCCTCCTTGTGTATCAACCCTGTCGCAAATCTTTGTGTCATCTGCAAAGAGGCATACTTTTCCTTCCAGTCGCTCTGCAATGTCACTTATGAAGACATTAAAAAGGACTGGACCCAATACTGAACCCTGTGGTACCCCACTAGTAACCCCTCTTTCTTCAGAGTGGACTCCATTTACAATTACCTTCTGTGTCCTGTTGTCCAGCCAATATTTTACCCAGGCTACCACCCTGGGACCCACTCCCAGGCTGGTTAATATGACTATTAATCTTTTGTGTGGGACTGTGTCAAATGCCTTGCTAAAGTCTAGGTAGGCCATGTCCACAGCCCCTCCCTGGTCTATTACTTTGGTCACCCAGTCAAAGAAATCTATTAGATTCGTCTGACATGACCTTCCCACTGTGAACCCATGCTGCCTTGAGTCCTGTGCCCCACTGGCCTCTAGGTACTCAACAATTCTTTCCTTCAGAAGTGACTTCATCACTTTCCCTACCACAGAGGTCAAACTGACAGGTCTGTAGTTTCCTGCCTCTGTCTTGGTCCCACTTTTGTGAAGGTGAATCACATCCGCCTTCCTCCAGTCCTTGGGTACCACCCCATCCTCCCATGATTTATTAAAAAGAGTAGCCAGTGGTTTCATTAGTTCCCCCCTTAATTCTTTTAGAATTCTGGGGTGAATTCCATCAGGCCCCACTGCTTTGTTCACCTTCAGTTTTAGGAGTTCTTGCAGAACCCTTTCGTCTGTGAAATGACTGGGATCGACCCCCCTATCAAGAGTGCATCTGTTAATTGGATTAGGCACTTCCCCCTCCTCTTTTGCGAATACTGAGCAGAAATATTCATTCAGTATCCCTGCTTTTTCACTGTCCCCCTCTGCCCACCCACCGTTCATACTATTCAGCCTCACTATCCCTCCCTTTGTCTTTCTACTCTCGCTGATGTACCTATAAAAGGTGTTATCCCCCTTCTTAACTGAGTTGGCTATCTTTTCCTCAGTTTGGGCCTTTGTTATTCTGACTTCCCTCCCGATTCCTTCTGCCTTAACTGGTACAGCTCTCTGTCCTGCTCCTTCTGTGTTTCCTTATACTTCCGGAATGCTATCTTTTTCTTCCTGACTTTCGCAAATAGTTGTATATGCATATTCCCCTCACCCTTCCAGAATCCTGCTTACGGTATCCAGCAGGAGAACTGAGGAGGGTGTGGTGGTCTCCCACCTTATAAAAGACAGGCTGACATCGGCCGCTGACGTCGGAGGTGGGTGGCCCCCTCTGGTAGACTGCTAGCTAGAAAGAGTTCCGTGTGATCCTAATACCTGACAGCTTAGTCCTACTGGTGATAGCCTGCTACAAGAGATCCTCTTGAAGATCTACTGTTATGGTAAGTTCTTACATAACTGTACTTTGTTAGGGGGGTCCTTAGCTGGGTGCCACAAGGGTATGTCTGGGGACAGTATTTTTTTAATCATGTATATTAGCAACATCGGGAAGGGTTAAAGGAGACAGTGAATCTGTTTATGGACATGAAACTGTGTGGAAAAGTAGACAGCAAGGAAGGAACAGGCAGTGTAAAAAGGGATGTAGAGAGGCTGAAGCCATGGTCCAGAATTTAGCAACTGCTGTTCATGTCCAAAAATGTAAGGTGATGCACACTGGTAACAAAAATCTGTGGACAGAGTATGGCAGTAATGGGATCAAAGTGGAGCACTTGAGGAAGCAAAGAAACAGACATTGGAGGTGATATTTAACAACAGAAAAAACACTTCAAAATGCAGTACGGCATATATGAGAAGGTGAACAGGATGCTGGGATGTATTCGGAGGGGCTTCACGAATCCCAGGGGGTGAAACTACCACTGTCCAGTTCATTGGTATGGCTGCACCTAGAGTACTATGTACAATTTTGGAGACCATATCTGAAAAAGGACAGTGAGAGATTAGAGACTATCTAGCAGGGGGCTAAAGAAATGATCCAAGGTAATCTTATTTATTGTCTTGCCTTGGATTCAGATGCAGAAGAACAGGTTCTCCAGGGACACACTGCACAGCCTCTCCACTCTGGGGGATATGACTGAAACATACAAATACTTGCAGGGGTATAATAAGGTGGACTCCATGGAATTGTTACAGCTGAGGAACAGTATGACCACCAGGGGGTCAAGCTGGAAGGGGGAAATTCTAAAAGGACATCACAGTATTTTCTCACAGAGCAGGTGGTGGATAGGTGAAACAGTCTAACCAGTAATGGGATCAATACTGGGACTACATCAGGGATCACAACACAATGGGACACTTTCAAAGGGGTTATAATTAGGAACAAGAGGAAGGCAGGGAGGACTCTGAAGGGGCAGGTCAAGTGGGGCATTAGGGCAGACTCAGACTCAGTCTTTTATGCCTTTGTTCATCTATGTATCTACGGTATGTACCAAAGAAACAAGACAGTAAAAACATTTATCTCAATGGTCAAATAAAACAAAAGGGCTAAAAAAATAAAGAATCACAGAACCATGGCCACTGATCAATACAGATAGCATCAATAACAGCTCTGGCACTGGGGGAGAAAGACTAGCAGGCATACACACTATAGAAAAGGTATGTTTTACTAAGGGATTTAAACAACGGAACTCAGTCAATGGCGTATATGATGGATGCTTTCCAGGAAAACACTCTGCTGCAAACTCAGATAAGGTTGCAGGATGTGAGAAAAGAGAAGTTTGGAATTCAAGGAGCAGAGGGAGGTTGGGAGAGGTGAGTACAGGGGAAACTAGGTCTGAGAACAGTTTATAAAGGACCTTGAAGTGAGAAGTATGAATCTTAATTGGATTCTGAAGGAAACGCAAAGCCAGAGTAGGTGTCAGAGGACAGGAAAAATATGATCTCACTCTCTGCTGTGGGTGAGGAGATCAGCAATAGCATTCTGGACAATAATGCATGTGGATAACACCCAAAGTGAACAGCTGCAAACATTGCCAAAAGCTCTGCTCAAGTGGCAGTGGGCTAGTGGTTAGAGCACTAACTTGGGAACCAGTAGACTGCAAGATCAAATTTCACTACAGCTAATTACTCACAGTGTGACCCTACATAAGTCAGTCCAGCCAGCTGCAGAAATCGGTAGAAGCAGGAACTCTCTGTAAACGAGATCCTGCATATCAGCTGGGTTATTCTGAGCAAATAAATTGAAAAACCAAATGTGAAAAAAGGTCACAAACTCTGCAGACCACCTGACTTGACATGCATTAATTTAACAGGTAGAAATGCAGGTCCCCTTTAAATGAAAAGCACTTAAGAATCTAAAAGGTTTAAGCATATAGGATGTGAAGGGATTTAGAACCACTGAAACTCAAAACCTCACTTCTTTGGATCCAAGCTCAGAACTTAACCACTTTTCTGTAAGCTTTTCCACTGAGGATATGAGCAAACTGTGTATTTTAGAAAAATTATGAGAGCCACATATGGTGTCAGTTAATCTAGAATTTTATTAAATGTATGTAACAGCAGCAACAACCACAGTGTTTATAAAAAGTTATGGCACTCGGGTTCTTTTTGTCAGAAATCTGGCACTGACCAGAAGGAACAAATGCTAAAGTGTGCTGTTTATATTTCTTTCTACTGCCCCCCCCCCCAGCTGTTAAAAAAACATTCTTATACAAAACTGTTCCACTACATAGGAATCATAAACCCAACTAGATTGATTTCATGGCAATGAATAATAATAGGTCTGCCGAGCTGCACCGCAGCAGCATGTCACAATGCCACCTAGGAGACCACAGTTTGCATGCAGTCCCTGGAATCTGCAGTGCCACCTGGGAGACTGAAGTTAGTGTGCACCCTCTGGAATGTCACAGTGCCACCTAGAAGACCGGGATTTGCATGGAATCCCTGGAATATCGCAGCGCCACATGGGACACACTGGTTTGTGTGCAACACCCAGAATGTTGTAGCACCACCTGTGAGAACGGGGTTTACGAGCAATCCCCGGAATGTTGCGGTGTCACCTAGGAGACTGGGATATGCATGCAAACTGGGAATGTTGCTGTGCCACCTAGGAGACCAGGACTGCATGTAATCCTTGGAGCTGTGCACCACTGTGTTAGCGTGCAATTCTTGGAATGTCGCAGTACCACCTGTGAAATTGCGGTTTGCATGTATTCCATGGAATATCGCAGCACCACCTGGGAGACCAGGGTTTGTGTGTAATCTCTAGAATGTTGCAGCACCACCTAGAAGGTAGGGATTGGCATGCAATCCAGGAATACTGCAGCACCATCTGGGAGAACGGTGTTAGTATGCAATCCTTGGAATGTTGTAGTGCCTCCTAGGAGACCAGGATTTGCATGCAATCCTTGCAGTATCGCACCTGGATGATGAGTGTTAGCATACAATCACTGGAATGTCGCACCACCACCTGATAGACTGGGGTTTGCATGCTTTCCATGGAATATCACACTACTTGGGAGACCTGTGTTAGCGTGCAATGCCTTGAATATCACAGCACCACCTGGGAGACTGAGGTTTGCATGCACCCCTAGAATACTTTGGAGTCATCTCGGAGGCCAGGGTTTGTGTGTAATCTCTAGAATGTTGCAGCACCACCTAGTAGACTGGGACTGGCATGCAATCCTGGATTACTGCAGCACCACCAAGGAGAATGGTGTTAGTGTGCAATCCCTGGAATGCTGCAGTGCCATCTAGGAGACCGGGGTTTGTGAGTAATCCCTAGAATATCACAGTGCCACCTAGGAGACAGAGGTTTGTGTGCAATCCCCAGAATGTCGCAGTGCCACCTAGGAGAACGTGGTTTGCATGCAATCCCTGGAATGTCAAAGTACGACCTTGGAGACCGGGGTCTGTGTGCAATCCTTGGAATGTTGCCAAATCACTTGGAAGACTGTCGTCTGCATGTAATCCCTGGAATGTCACAGTGCTACTTTGGAATTTTTTAGTGCCACCTAGGAGACCGCTGTTTGCGTGCAATCTCTAGAATGTCAAAATACCACCTTGGAGACCAGGGTTTGTGTGCAATCCCTGGAATGCTGCAGAACCACTTAGAAGCCTGGTATTTGTGTATATTCCCTAGAATGTCATAGTGCTACATTGGACACTGGGGTACGTGAGCAATCCCTAAAATGTTGCAGTGCCACCTAGAAGACAGTGGTTTGTGTGCAATCCCTGGAATGTCACAGTGGCAAATAGGAGACCAGGGTTTGAATGCAATTCCTAGAATCCCATGTTGGCGACAGACAGCGGGTAGAGGTACACTGCAGAGATTAGCCTTTCAGCTCCCGGGGAGAGAGTGGTGGGGGCGCTTAGTGCATTTTAAGCCTCTTGGCAAATTTAAGATAGCTGACATTATTTTATGCCATTTGTTTATTACTTATGTAGTTTTTTGGATTAGTAATAAATTAATCCAAGTTTAAAAGAGGGATTTTAGCATAAACCCATTGTTAATTAACAAGACCTCACAACAAATCATGTCTGTGTCACAAATAGGTGTGCAATAGCTTCACTGCTGAAATTTCTGACATCGTTTTAGAAGAGGCACAAAAACTCCACCAACCTCAGGGTCATACTACCCAGCACTCAAGTACTCCCTGACTAGTCTGGCAATGGCTGTGAGGGCAGTTACTTACCCACCTTCCCGACAGAAGGGTGCAGCCATGGCAATCCCCGATGATGGGATCGAGGGAAACCAGACTCCGGAGGAAAAGAAATGAATAGAAAAAATAAATAAATAAATCAGGCAATTATCTCTAACTAAAAAGGCAAATACTGCACCACTGCACTGAATAAAAGGCTTTATTAAACAATGCCAATATAAACAACAGTCCATACAGACTTGACTCATTACAAGATCCCCGACTGGTTTCGCAGATCACTGCATCATCAGGAGGATAGGGGAGTGGTGAACAGACAAGGTACTTTAAATAGGTTCTACATTCTAACAAAACTTGTTTTCTCTTTCAGGGGACTACTATCTCCAGATCAAAGGTATGGCTACGGAGGCCACATTTGCCCCCAGTTATGCCAACTTGTATTTGGGCAAGTGGGAGAAAATTTGTCTATGACGACCAGGTCAGTGCTTATGACCATAGGACTGACCTGTGGCGTTGCTTCATAGACAACATATTTATGGTGTGGCATGGCACTTGAGGTGAACTGGGGAACTTCATATAATATTTGGAAGCCAGTAATTCGAACTTGAAATTTCTGGTCCAATGTGATGAATATTCAGTTTCTTTTTTGGACATTCTTCTCAAAAGGAAAAAAAAAATGGAACTATTGAGACAGATCTCTTCCGCAAGGCTACTGACGGGAATATGCTTCTGCACGCCTCCAGTTGCCACCCACACCATTTAATAGATAACATTCTCACAGTCCAAATGCTGATAGAGATTATACAGTGAATGGTCCTGCAATGTGAGAGACATTTATCAATACAGGCTATAAAAGGGAGGTGGCTGAGCACGCTTGTCAGCAAACGTTTAATGTGGCTAGAGAGGAACTGCTACAGACTAGGAGTAGGGATGAGGAACCTGTGAGAATGTATGTTGTGACTACAATACAACAGACAGTCCAAGGATATTGAAAAAGTACTCAGAGAATTGGCATATTTTACTAACAGATCCGCTACTCAGAGAGGCCACTAGACGTTCACCCAGGATAGTATACAGGAGGGGTAAAAATTTGAGCGACCACCTAGTTCATAGTATGCAACCGGTGTCTTCACATAGACCAATTTGGGGCAATGGTGGCCCCTGTGCCCCTCTGGTATATTTCCCTGTGGTAATTGTTAATTCTGCCCATCAATCAAAGTCAGACTTTTTCTAGTGCATATAGCACTAAAACCTATGATGCACTAAAACCTATGAGGCACATTTCTTCTTTACTTGTGGCACCACAGACCTAGTTTATATGGCTATGTGAATGTAGCTCATTTTATGTGGGTAAGACCACTATAGCTTTCAAGTTACGTGTGGGTGAACATCTGAAGAGCATTACAAACGAGGATCACACTAATTTCATTGTTATAAACACACTATGTAAAGCATGTCTTTAAATGTTGTGTGGTGGAAAAAGTCACTTTGGGACCAAGCAGTGGTGACCTAGATAAACTAACGAGGCAAGAGGCATATTGGATTTTCACCCTGGGGGCACTTACGCCTCCTGGACTTAATGATAGAATCGATTTGATTCCATGCATAAAACACTGATTTTTGGTATAATGATTTGATTTTTTTGTTTATGCTATATTAATGGGCTTTCTCTCCCTTTTTATCTTTTTTTTTTTCTTTATAGTGCGGAGGCAAGAAGAATTACGACCCTCTGGCACCATGAGAACTTGAAGCTAGGAATGGAATATGTCTGGATTTCCTTGCCCTGATTGCTTTATTGAGGCTTTCAAGCACAGATTAATCCCAATTTATATATACTTCTTATCTTGTATGTGTTCCTGCTCTACTTCAGTTTGGCTTAAGGATTTATAATGTACTTATATTTCTATGTATTATGCTTATTTAAGATGTACTTTTTTCCTCTAGCGCTTTAATGTACTGAGATTTTTAATGCGAGTGCTTTTTTAGATTTTTATGCATTATATATGCTGGTTTTGATTATTGTGCACTGCTTCTTTCAACTTCCTGTTTAAAGCACCCTGTCTGTTCACCACTCCCCTATCCTCTTGATGACATGGTGATCTGTGTGATCTGTGAAACCAGTCGGAAATCTTTATAGTGAGTTGAGTCTGTATGGACGGTTGTTTATATTGGCATTGTTTTATAAAGCCTTTTACTCAGTGCAGTAGTGCCGTTGTTTGCTTTTTTAGTTAGACTGTTTTATACCTGTCACGTTGAGCAGTGGAGCGGTCGTTGTCTGGTCTTCCAATGATCTCTGATCATGGTGTCCACTATGAGCGTAAACTCTTGTCTTTGTCACTGTTTCAGGTCACCTGAGCCATGCTGGTCACCTCCCACTGCCCTCCTTCTGATGCGTTCTCGCATAATGTTTACTATCATGAAGCAACAGCGCACAGAGTGCCTGGCTTCAGCTTAATGTCTCCAATTAAATTTGGCTCAGACTTAACTGTTCCCCAGTCTCAATGGATAGAGCAGTGAGCCAGAGTTGCAGGACATATGATGGTCGACAAACAAATCGAAAAATTTTTAAGATTTAAAAAAAAAAAAAAGCATGAAAAATTCAAAGAATCCTAATTTACAAGCAGGAGCTGTGAAGGAGGAGACTCATTCTTTCCAGTGGAAGAAAACATCTGTGGGCAGTGCGGTCAAAGCCAGAGCTAGCAGGTGGGTGGTAGGAGGACTCAAGCTTGAAGACTGCTTTTGGTGACTGAGGATGCTCTGTGAAAGACTTCATTTATTATTTTTATACTGAATGATCTGTGGGCAAAAGCCCATTTTCACAGATGACCAGTGTAACAAAACAGACAGTATACATAACATACATATTATATAAGACTGCCTGTGTGGATGGTGAACTGAATTTAGGTACTTGGAACACACACATATTTAAGGTCAGAAGGGATAAGTCTATCAAGTCCACCCCCCCACCTCATAAGCAGGGACCAAACAGTATGTTGTGCAAACATGTGCCAAGTTATATGGATTCCCCACCCGCCCTGCTACCTGGGATACCCTGCGATTCCCTTGAAAAGTAGAAATTTATCCAGGTTTACCTGGAAGGCTGGTACCGTCTTCATTTCCAGTGTCTCTGCTGGTAGGCTGTTCACTGCCCCTTTGGGAGAAGTGCCTCCTAACACTTCTAAATTTACCAGCTCTGAGCTGCAGGCAGTGTCCTTGCATCCTGCTGAAACACACTAGATCAAACATCCTTCACGTGTTTACCTTGTCGATATTCTTGACTTTGCAAAAGACTGAGATTGTGAGCCTCCCCCAGTCACTGTTTCTTTAGGGTGAACATGTTAATGGCCTCCAATCTCTCCTCCTAGCTTTTGTCCTCCATACACCTGGTTATTCTGGTGTCCCTGCATTGCACCCACGAGTACCTTTAATGTCCTTTTTGTGTTAAAACTCATTGTACCCTGGGCAGCCATTTTGTATTAGGTTAAGCAACAGATGGTTCGGACTTTAAAACGGAGCTACTGGGTACAATGAGCTCAGGAGCACAGAACTGAACACACTACCTCCACGTGGGGCCTTCCAAGGCCTTATAAAGAAGACTTCTTCCACAGTTCTGTTGGTCAACCCCCTTTTGGTATAGTCTAGCATTCTTCTAGTGCCCCCCCCCCCTTGCAGGCTACAGTGCAGCAGATGGAGCACACAGTTGCATTAAATAGGTGGGTAATATGGGACAAAAAAACTGCAATCAAGACCAGCATAATGGCTGTGCCCCCACCCTATGTCTCTGTCTGTGGGCTCCTAGGTGGCACTGCTGCAGCAGTGATGAGACCCCCACCTACCCAGAGTTCATCCTAAATTACGCTCAGTCTTCCTTCCGCTGCTGGCCCTCAAATGCCCTGATCTTGTGTCTAAACCCAGGTCACTGGCAATGTAAGCAGCAGCACTACCACTGTGATAACCGGCCAGACCCAATTAGTAGTCCTTACTGACAGTTTACTATATTTGGGGAAAATGCTTTAATTACATTGCAAAGGGGGCGATGGAAGCCAACGCAGTAAATGTTGAAGTTTTTCATCTTCAATGGTACTTTTGGATTTAGGGCCCCTATGTGATTCCATCTATGTTTAAAATAACTTCTATAGGAAGTTACAAGAATATATCACACTGGTGGGTTTGACCTGACATATGGGGCCATCAGGACCCCATATCTCGCTCATATGACTCGAAATTCCCATTCTGGGCCTGCACTACTCCCCTTTGGGCTCCCTTATCTTTCAGAACCTAATAGATCTACAACTTAGCCCCTGCATATTTTTACAGCTCATCAGCTGCCCTTTCTAACAGTGTATGCCATTTGGGGAAATGTGTTATTTCACTGTTAAAGGGATTCTGAAAGACACTGCAGCCAATGTAAAACATTACAATTTGATTTTAAATGTTAGATTTAGGTCCCCCGTCCCCTAGGTAATTTCAACCTTTGTTCAAAGTAACTTCCACTGAAAGTTGCTCCATTAGATTTTCACCCACATATCACACTGCTAGACTGGACTTGGTGTTTAGTGCCACGAAAGCCCCATATCTCATCACCTCATCCCATGATTTTCACTTTGGGGTCTGTCAATTCCCCCTCTGGATCCTCTCATCTCCCAGATCCTAAATGATGGACCCTTTAAACCCTACATTTTTAAAGCAAATTACTGTAGTTGTCCTTCTAACCATGTATTACATCTTGGGAAGAAATATTATATATAAAATATATATATATTTTGCGGGCAACGGTGGTCCAGTAATCCACTGCGGTGACAAGTTACTATGAACTTTTTTGTTCACTTGTTTTACTTTTCTATACATTGATAGAGGTTGCAATCCATCAGAATATTTTTTTTTGTAAAACATGTTTATTGAAGTTTAATGACATACACAGAAAACAATACACATAGCACAGTCTTAATCATACACATTACAACATTCATGGATATGGAACATAATATGCATTAACCTAAAATGTGAAACAGGCTACAGAGGTAGCCATGCCCCTTGTGGAATGGGCTTTCACTGCCCCGGCAACTCTTTGCCATGCTTGTTGTAACAGAACACAATACAGTGGGCCAACCATTTGGGCAAACATTGTTTGGAAACCTTAATGCCCTCTCTTCCTTGGGTGAAAGAAACAAAAAGCTGCTTTGTTTCTCTGCAGTCCTTAGTTCACAGCAGACAGTATTTCAGAATTCTGCGCACATCTAAAGTATGGAACAGTGCTTTCCCTGGATTGGCACACTCCTGAAAAAAAACTGGCAGGTGGATAGATTGGTTCAGGGTAAACTCATATACCACCTTAGGGAGAAACTTAGGATCTGTGCACAAAGACACCCTGTCTTTGTGAAAAATCAAGTAAGGCTCCTCACACCAGAGAGCCTGAAGCTCGAAAATCCTTAGAGCAGAAGTAACAGCAACCAGAACTAATGCTTTCCAGGAAAGAAAGTGTAGTTCGCAACTTGCTACTGGCTCAAACGGAGACAGGGTCAATTTCTCCAAAACAAAACTTAAATTCCTAGCCAGGAGAGGGGAGGTTTGGGGGTTTCAGGTGAAGGATGCCCCTGAGAATGGTATGGGGCACATCTAATTGAGCCATGGTACGACCACCCATGGGCTCATGAAAGGCCGATATAGCCAAAAGGTGTACCTTGAGGGAAGAGTACTGGAAGCCTCAGTCCAAAAAGGAGTTCAGGTAGTCCAGGATCTGGCTCACTGGACAGCTAAAAGGGTCGAGATGATGTTTGGCAGCCCAGATGGCAAACCTCTTCCACTTCATGGCATATGTGGCTCTAGTAGAGGGCTGTCAAACTGCCACAAGGACACTCGCCACCCCCTGAGATACTCCAAACCAGGTGATGGCTATGTCCTCAGGAGCCAGGCATGCAGACAAAGGGACTTGAGGTCTGGATGGACCAGGGTCCCCTACACCTGCGTCAGCAGATCCCTGCAAATGGGCAGAAAAGCCAAAGGTTCCTCCGCTAACTGTTGCAGCAATGGAAACCTTAACTGCTGTGCTAAGAAGAGTGCGACCAGGATCATGCTGGCCCCCTCCATATGCCACTTGATTAGCACTCTCTCAAGCGGACAGAATGGAGGGAAGGCATATAGGAACCTCCCACTCCAGGAGAGGGACAACGCGTCTCGACAGAAAACTCCAGGCCCTGGCTCTAGCAAGCAGAAACTGGGCAGTTTTGCCTTGAGTGGGGATGCAAAAAGGTCCAACTCTGGATGACCCCCATTTGTCGAACAGATATTCTGCGACGGATAGGAGAAGTTCCAATTCGTGCATTTTGGACTGGGTTCAGCTGGGGCTACCCACCAGGGTGTTTAGCATGCCTGGGATATGGACTACCAAGAGGACCAAGCCATGGTCCAGTGCCCAGTATCATACTCTCATGGCCTCCCTGCACAGGGGGTACAGATGCATTGCACCTTGCTTGTTGGTGTAATAGACAACACTGAGATTGTCTGACCAACAACTGACCAGGAAGGAGATGGTTCTGAAAGGCCTGCGAGGCATGCAGGACCACCCGCATCTCGAGGATGTTGATATGCAGAGCTGTCTTGATCTGGGACCATGTCCCCAGAGTCTGAAAGGGACCCAGGTGTACACCCCAGCCCAAACTGGAGGCATCCATAGTGATAATCTGCTGGGGAGAGGAGATCCAGAATGGAACCCCTTGCAACAGGTTCTGAAGGTCCATCCACTGCTGAAGCACCCTGCAGACCGGAAGAGACGACCAGCACTAGCTGCTCCAGGTTGTCCATTTATTGGTCCCACTACACCCTGAGGGTCCACTGGAGCACCAGCATGTGCAGTGTGGCCAGGGGGATCATGGCAATGGCTACAGCCATGAGACCCAAGTGCCTTAAGTACACCCTTGCGGGAACATAATGGCTCTGGCCAACTTCCTGAGCCTGGGAAATTAGGCATTCTGCCCTGTTTTGGGTCAGGAAGGTCCTGCCCTCCACAGAGTTCAAAACAGCCCCTATATATACCGCAGCCTCTGGGATGGAATCAATACGGACTTGGGCAAACTGACAGTGATGCCCAGAGAGAGAAACAGCTGGAGGGTCCTCTCCAGGGTCTGGAGAGGCTGATCTCTGGATGGAGCTCTGAGGAGCTAGTCATCCAGGTAGAGGAAGACATACAACCCTTCTCTCCAGACAGCAGCAGCTACCGCTAAGCATTTTGTGAAGACCCATGGCACAGAGGATAAGCCAAAGGGCAATACTCTGAATTGGTAAATACTCGCCCTGAAACAGAAACCGGAGAAACCGCCTGTGCAGCAGACAAACCAAGATATGCAGGTAAGTGTCTTGCATATCTAAAGAGCACAGCCAATCACTCTGTTTGAGTAGGGGCAGCAGGCCTGGCAAAGTGACCATGCAGAATTTTTGTACTGGATATAAAGACTAAGGCCCTTGAGATCTAGAATAGGCCTCAGATCTCCGGTTCTTTTGGGGACCAAGAAGAGCCTGGAGTAGAGTCCACTGTTCTTCTGCCACCTGAGCCCTGGTTTGATGGACGTTTTCTACAGAAGGAACTGTACCTCTTCCCAAAGAACCATTAGATGGACCAGAGGATAGGTGGAGGGTACCGGATGAGTCTCTGGACACTGTTCGACAAGCTCCAGAGTGTGACCCCTCTCTATAATCTGAAGAATTGAGGCATCTGAAGTTATGGTTCTCCACTGGTTGAGATGGAGGGAGAACCGATCTCAGATCACCACCTCTTGGACCGGAATGGGGGGTCTGGCAAGGATTTCGGTAAAGGCAGATCTAGCAACTGGGGCTGAGCCATCACCCCGGGTCACTTAGCAGCAGGGTCCAAGGAGGAGGGGGTAGGTAAGGCAGAGGAAGCTTTTTCTTTTGCCCTGTGGACGGCAGCCTGCTCCAGACTTGTGAGACACCTTGCTAAAGGACTGGCATTGTCTGCTCCTAGGCTGTGTATGGTAAAGCGAACAGACAGACTTAATAGCCCTACCAGATGCCTGTAAATCATTAATGATATCCTGGACATCTTGCCCAAATAACTTTGAGCCACTGAAGGGGGCATTCAGCACCTTCTGTTGGACATCCACTGCACAGCCCAAGACCCTCAGCCAGGAGTGCTTATAAAGGCAAATGCCTATGGCAGCATCCCTGGCACCAGTATCAGAAATGTCAAGTCCCTGAGGAGGTGCTTAATGAAATCCTTGGTGGCCTGCAAGGATTTGAGGATCTCCTGTTTCTGGGAACATTTTGTGAGGGCTTGGGCAGCCGCCTTGCCCTTCCTCCAGATGGTGTTTTGGTATTCACATATGAACATAAGAAGAAGCCAGCAGAAGAAGGCCATTTGGTCTATCAAGTCTGCTTGTATTGCAGGGTCCACAAATTGCGCTAATGTCCTTGCCCATATCTGACCATATGGGATAAATTATTCAGCAATCCGAAGTCCCAAGGTGAAGGAGGCATAAACCCTCTTACCCCAAAGGTCAATCCACCTGGATACCCCGTCAGGGGAGAGGGAGCTAAGGTGCTTAGGCACCTTGGACCAGTCATATGCTGCCTTAATGACCTCGGAATTGGTCTCAGGATTAAGATCCCTTATCCCACCTGATGACCTGGCCACACTCATACACGCGTTCATTACCTCGAGGCTTGTCTACTGTAACGTACTCTACCTCAGAGTCAGAGGGGGTGAGATATGGTGCCTGCAGTTGCTGCAGAACCCTGCAACCTGGCTACTGACATGTCTTCCCAGATCTTGTCATATTACGTCAGTGCTGCGCGAACTGCACTGGCTGCCAGTGTGCTGGTGCATCCCCTTTAAAACAAGGTCTGTTGACCTATAAAGCCCTGAGTGGGCTGAGTCTGGGTTACCTGAAGGAGCTTCTGTATCCCTACACCCTCGGAAGATCTCTTCCATCAGCAGGGGAGGGCCTTCTGGGGGTTCCCAGAGCGAGACTGAAGTCTTTGGGGATCGGGGCTTCAAGGTGGCCACACAAGTCTTTTGGAACTCGCTATCAGGGCACCTTAGGGAGGTGCCTTCCCTGGAAATATTCAACAGAAAGCTGAAGATTTTTCTTTGACAACTAGCCTTTGGGGATGAAGTAACAGACTAAGTAATGATACGCAGTTTTATTTAATATTACAGGGTATAGATTATCTATTAGAGTTTGTGTATTTATATGTGATTGAATGTCATTTTACAGCTATATGTTGTTTATTATGTATATTTTTGTAAAGGTGCCCTGAGCCTTCAGGGAAGGGTGCCTTAAAGAAATAAAATCTACTACTACTACTACTACGTTGGGCAGCATAATAAGGCAGACCTTGAGAGGCATAAGAAGAGTTTCTCTGCCCTGCGGGGCATGGCAGGAACCAAGTTTGGCAGTAGTGGCATTCCCTAGAGCTGGAAGGATAGGAGGAATGACCTTAGGGGGAGATTCTAGAATGTCCAGGAAGTCCACCAGTTCTCTTCTGGTGGCATCCTCTTCCTCAGTGTGGCAGCCCATAGCTGTGGACAGCTCCTTCATAACGTTAAAAAAGGTAGGATCTTCAGGAAGGGACCTGGGAGTATGTGAAAGAGAGTCCTCGCTTACTGAAGAAGCAGTGGACTTTTCTGAGGAAAGACATTCCTCCTCCTCCTCCTCCTCCTCCTCAGGGAAGATGAGGTCAGGATGGTACTCCTCTTCAACATTGACCTGCTCTAACTCGAGGTCCAATGAGCGAGGTACTGATGGCACCCTATGGGGCATGGACAGAGAAGACCGAAGAGGCATCAATGACAACAGGGCGGTTGACGGCGCCATAAACCCAGGCCTGTATGAGCCCAATTGGTGCACCAGTGATCTGGGTCAAAATTGTGTTAAGATCAACGGCAGGACAAGGATGCATAGATAGTGGAGGAGACACCAGCACAGAGCACGCAAGCCATCCGATGGGACTTGAGAGCCTGAGGGCCCCGATGTCCAAGGGCCTGGGGAAATATCATGCCTCAATGGAGGGGCTGGTGTCAACGACCTGAGGGTCGAAGAACGGTAGGCCAATGACCCGAAGGTCGATGGCCAGCCTTCTTAAGAAGCGGGAGGAGATGCTGTCAGTATTGGCCAGGTCTTGGGCCTTTGAAGCCTGGGAGCGTGACAAACCCAGTGGTGACTAGGAAGGAGGGACCCCGGAGGATCCATGCCTAGAACTGGTTATCTGCTGCTCCATGAGGAATTTCTTCAAAGCCTTTTTGCATCACCTAAGGGTTGTGAGGTTGAAATTCTGGCACAGCTCACAGTCAAGATACATCGTGGTCAGGCCCAAGATAGCAGACAAAGCAGCTGTGGTCATCTGAAGAGGCAATCTTTCCACAGTGACAGAAGTGAGATCTGGAAGGAGCAACTCTCAACATAAATGAGGTAAAGGAATCTCTTGTTTAAAAGAGATTCTGAAAGCTGGGGTAGAAGAAAAAATCATAGGCAAAAATGTCACGAACTGTGTCGGAGCTTCCGTGAAAACCCATGCGATCAGATTCAACAGAAGAAAAGAACTGAGGAGGGAGCTTGGCCACTTATGCCTTTATAGGGTTGGTGATATCAGCAAGCACCGCTGTCGTAGGCAGCCCCAGTGCTACTGCTGGAAAACCTTCCATGTGGATCTTGCTTCACCGACGGTGAAGTTCCTACGGTGTGATCTGATGACAGATATCCCCCTAAGAAGATCTGATGGTGACACACAATTTTGGAATCTGGTGGTGATGCACAACTTTGGAATGTGGCAGTGATACACAATTTGGGAATGTGGCGGTGGCGTACAGTTTTGGAATGTGATGGTTATGCAGTGTTTCGTGGCAGTGACAGTTTCCAAATGCGGTAGTGATGCACAGTTTTGGAATGTAGCGGTGATGCACATTTTCTGAATGTGGTGGTGATGTAGTTTCCAAATGGGGTAGTGAGCACAGTTTCAGAATGTGGCGGTGACACACAATTTCACAATGCATTGGTGACACAATTTTGGAACGTGTCAGTGACAATTTTGGAACGTGGCAGCAATGCACAATTTTGGAATGTGGCGTTTATGCACAATTTCAGAATGTGGCATTGATGCACAATTTCAGAATGTGGCGCTGATGCACAGTTTTGGAATGCGATGGTGACAATTTCCAAATGTGGCAGCAATGTGCAATTTCAGAATGTGGCGTGGATGTGTAATTTTAGAATGAGGCTGAGAAGTACAATGTTGGAATGTGGTGGGGGATGAGAGGCACAATTTTGAAATGTGGTGTGTGCATACAATCCTGGAATGTGGCAGGGACAAGCAATTTCAGAATAAATGGTGTACCCTGTCACATTCTGACAGTGTGCATCCCCCCGGCATTCCGAAACTGCCAGTCCCTGCCAAATTCCTCAGTGTGTTGCATTCCGAGACTGAGTGTCCCACCATATTTTGAGATGGCACTTCCCTGCAACATTCCGAGACTGCATGTCCCCCTCACCCCCAAACATTTTAAAATTGTGCACCACCATGACATTCTATACTTTGGTTCAGCGCTGCATTCTAAAACCACTTTCTGATGCATTCTAAAGTACAGTTATGTAAGAACTTACCATAACTAGATCTTCAAGAGAAGCTCTTGCAGCAGGTAACACAAGTAGGACTAGCGCCACCTGGCGGCGATTCTCGACAAATTCTCTCTTCTAGCAGTACTGGCGGTAGAGCATGTAACATGGCTCCATCCCGGTGTCACCCTATATCAAGGGAGAGTTCCCCACATGCTCCAGTTCATGCACGCCCCCCCCCCCCAGCAGGCAAAAGGATCGCAAGAGGCAACACGTTCAAGAATCTGCCACAAACTTTCCTCCAGAAGAAAAGGAAATGGCCAACCTGGAAAAGCCTGGTCCCTGGGGGAAGGAGGGCAGGAAAACATACCTGCTTCAAGAGCTTCTCTCGAAGATCTACTGTTATGGTAAGTTCTTACGTAACTGTACTATCTTACTTTGAGAGGAAGCTCTTGCAGCAGGTAACACAAGTAGGACCAATTCCCAAGCAGTATAAACTCAGAACAGCCCTAGGGAGGGGAAAAAGAAAGTCAGGAGAAAACAGGAGAAGGAGGGATCCCTCAAGAGACCAAGCCCTGCAGAACTGTGAAGCCAAACCCTGCTCTATGTCTGGAAATGATGTCCAGGCTATAATGCCTGACGAATGTGTGAACAGAATGCCATGTAGCGGCGGCACAAATGTCAGCCGCTGAGACCCTTTTTAGCGCTGCAAAAGAAGTGGCGACTGCTCTGGTAGAATGAGCCTTGATTGGCCCAGGAGCAGCCCTATTGTGGTTCTGGTAATAAAAGGTGATGCAGTTGACCAACCAGCGCAAAAGCATCTGTTTGGTAAACGGGCGACCTAAGGACCGTTGCACAAATGAAACGAAAAGCTGATCGGATTTCCTGTCCCCCTTAGTCCTAGCCAGGTAACAGTGAAGTGCCCTGTGTACATCCAAGGAATGAAGCAGAGCTTCCCCTTTGTTCAAATACTCCAGGTAACACACCGGAAGCTGAACAGACTGATTAAGGGTGAGCTTCGAAATTACTTTCTGCAAAAACTTTGGATTAGTGCAAAGGTCAACCCTATCCCTATGAAAAATAAGATAGGGTTCTTTACACATAAGAGCCTGCAGCTCTGAAATGTGCCTTGCCGAAGTAATGGCTACCAAAATCAGAGTTTTCCAGGATGGGAAACAAAGCTCAGCCTCCATGGCTGGTTCAAAAAGGGGAAGCATTAGTTTGTCCAGGACAAAGAGCAGATCCCAAGGAGGGACAGGATCCCAGATCAGAGGTCTAATATGGAGAATACCGTGAAGAAAAGCCTTAGATACCTCCATCTGAGCCACTGTCTTACCCTGGACCGGTATGTGATAAGTAGAGACGGCGGCCAGGTGTACCTTAATGGAGGAATAACAGACTTGACTCTGAAAGGGAAAGCAGGTATTCTAAAACCGAATTGACCAGACAGACCAAGGGATCCACCTTCTTGGCTGTGGCCCAGATATAGAAACATTTCCACTTCATAATGTAAGTGGCCTTGGTGGCAGGCTTACGCGCCTCAACCAAAACTTGCACTACCTTATCGGACACTCCAAACCTAGTTTGGGCTAGGTCTTGAGAAGCCAGGCATGCAGGTAAAGGGAGTGCAGATTCGGATGGACCAAGGACCCACTGCCCTGAGACAGAAGTTGACACGAAATTGGAAGAGGCATCTGAGGCTCCGCCACTAAATGCTGAAGCAATGGAAACTAAATCTGATGGGGCCACAGTGGGGCTATCAGGATGAGAGTGGACCGTTCCGACTGCATCTTGAGAAGTACTTTCTGCAAGAGCAGAAAGGGAGGAACCGCGTAGAGGAATCTCCCCTTCCAGGAAAGGGACAATGCGTTTTGCCAGAAAGCTCCAGGCTTTGAACCTAGCGAACAGAAATTGGGCAGTTCTGCACTGGATCGTGACACAAAGAGATCTAGCTCTTTTGTCCCCCACTGGCAGAAGATTTGATCTGCAACTTTCTGAATCAGCTCCCATTCGTGAGCCTGCAATCTGGTTCTGCTGAGCGCATCGGCTAACACGTTCTGTTCTCCCGGAACGTGAACTGCCGTCAAGAAGAGCTGATGCTCCACAGCCCAGTCCCACACCCTCATGGCTTCCCGGCAGAGGGGATATGAGTGTGTGCCACCTTGTTTGTTGATGTAGAACATCACGGAAGTGTTGTCCATCTGAATCAACAGGTGACCCGGCACTAGGACTGGGGCTAGGGCCTGAAGAGCATACAGGACTGTCCTCAGTTCCAAAACACTGATATGCAGATCCTCCTCTACTGGGGATCAAGACCCTTGAGTACGATGTGTCCCCAAATGGGCACCCCATCCAGAGGACAATGCGTCCGTGGTCAGAATCTGGGTCAAAGCCCCGACTTGAGAAGAGAGCCCCGCCAGCAAGTTTTGTGATGACATCCACCAGCGCAACTCCCAGTGGATAGACTTCGTGATCTGAATCAAGGCTTCCAATTTGTCCTGTGTCTGATCCCACTGGACTCTTAATGACCAATGGATGGTCTGCATGTGCAGCCATGCAAGAGGAACTGAAATAATGGCAGCTGCCATGTGCCGTAGCAGCCTGAGGAGTTGTGGTGCATGGACCCTTGAGGCTGTAGAGACTTGGTACGCCAAGATTTGGATGCGACCCGCTCTGATGGAAGGGAGAAACACCTTCCCGATAGTGGTATCCAGAAGAGCTCCTATGAACTGAAGCCTCTGGGATGGGAGAAGTTGAGACTTGTCCCTGTTTACCGTGATACCCAGGTACTGAAACAGCGAGAGGGAGTCCCTGATGGTTTCCAACAGGTGGGACCTGGTGGGAGCCAGGAGGAGCCAGTCATCCAGATAAGGGAACATGAAATGGCCCATTCTCCGAAGCACCACGGCGACCACCACCAGACACTTGGTGACTACCCTGGGGGCTGAAGAGAGACTGAAGAGGAAGATTCTGAATTGGTAGCCCTTGCCTTTGAATCTGAACCTCAGAAACGGTCGATGATCCCTGGCAATGGGGATATGCAGATAAGTGTCCTGCATATCTAGAGATGCCAGCCAGTCTTCTGCCAAAATTAAAGGCAGGAGAGTAGGAAGGGAGACCATACAGAATCTTCGACATGAGATGCCTTGGTTCAGTTCATTGAGGTCCAGAATGTGTCTGAGGTCTCCTGACTTCTTCGGGACCAGGAAGAAGTGGGAAAAGAACCCGGTCTCTCTTTCGGCCGGGGGCACCGGCCTGATGGCGTTTTTGTCCAGCAGGGAATAGATCTCCCTCTGGATCAGAACCCGGTGTTCCCTCAGATAGCAGGATGGGGGTGGAGGCCTGTCCGGACGGATGTCGTCGAACTCTGTAGTACCCGAACCCCACGAGTTCGAGGACTCACTGGTCGGAGGTCACTTGACTCCAGACATCTGTGTAGAGAGAAAAAGTGGCCTCCGACCGGCATCCCTGACAAGGCAGCCAAGAGAGGAGGGTCGCCTGTGTAGTCAGGCAGTGGGGGCGACAACTGCTGATTAACCCTGACGAGAGGAGGTGGCCGAGGAACCCCTAATCCCGCCCCTACGATTAAAGCCGCCTCGCTGCAGATGGGACTGGTAGTGAGGCTGCTAAGGCTGATGTCCCCCATGGCCACGAAAACGTGGCTTGCGACATCGCCCCTGTTTCGGGCGGTACATGGACTGCACGGTTCGGAAGGCTTTACCGGAGTCCTTTAGTTTTGTGTGATAATCTTCTCCACGTTTTCCCTGAAGAGCATGGAGCCCTTAAAGTGAGCATCCAGAATGTTCACTTGCACATCTGGATCGAACCCAGAGACCCGAAGCCAAGCATGGGATGAAGAGGTGTCCGCAGAGTCGTAGGCCAACCTCAGGACGTGAGTACCCACGTCTCATCCGGTCTGAAGCAGCTTGGCAAGCTCGGCCCACTGAGGACAATCGGGCATGCTTTGCACAATGCCCATTCCCTATTCCCAAAGGGCGTTCTGGAATTGGACCATATGCATCAGGAAGTTGAGACTCCTGATACTGCAGGTGGCAGCAGAGTACACCTCGCGTCCCATGGAATCCAGCTGCTTAGACTCCCTGTCAGGCGGCTGGGTGCTCAGCTGCTTGGGCCTCCGTGAACGGTTATGAGCAGCCAAAATCACCACTGAGTCAGCTGCGGGTGGTTCGGCCAAGAAGGGGTGGTTCTTAGGGGACCGGTAGAGCCTGTGAGTCTTCTTGGGCACGGCAGATGAGGAGTGAGGACACTTCGGGGTAATGTAGGTGACATCCACAAAGGTGTCTACCATGGGAGGGATGACCACCGGCTTAGGGTCTTTCTGGCAGAAGTATTTAGCCAACCGCAATCGCTCGAGGTCCAGGGCCTCACTGTACCAACCCATGTTTGCCTGGATGTGCCTCACCACCTCCATAAAGCTGGGGTAGCCAGGAGGGGATTTGGGATGCCCCTCCAGGTTCCCTAGATCAGGTTCGACATCTGAATTGGGTAGAGAAGTGTCGGAGTCAACATAGGAATCTGAGGAGGAAGAGGATGGGGATCTGTGTCGTCTCCTCTTGCACCTCTTTGTCTGGAGAGGGAGAGAGGAAGGAACTCCTGGACCTGGTCCTCACGCGTCTCTTACCCTTGTGCTTCTTAGGTGCTAAAGGCTCCTCCTCCACCTCATGATCTGAAGGCTCAGAGACCGGTGCCTGGTCTGGATCAGGGCCCCTTGGAGTATGCAGAACCGGGGTGGGCTGAGGTGTGGGAGGAGGCACACCCACTAGAAGATCACGTTTTACAGTGTCCCACCAGTGGGAAAAAAGCTCCTTGACCTGCGAAAGGTTCAATTTTGAGGAACCAGGAGCAGGAGGAGGAGAAGGTGTACCAGAGCCGGTGCTAGCCCTGTTGTCAGGGGGTGGTGGCATCGGGTCCGAACAACCAGCACCACCAGCGTCAGTCTCTGAGGCGATGACGGAGGGACGTCAGTTGCCCTTTCGTCGGGGTCTGACGTCAGGTGGACCGGCGTCTGCTGTGGAGAGGGGGTCTCAGAACTAATATCAGGTGGAGCCGGTGTAACTGGCATCGGGACGACTTTCGGCGGCAGAACAGCCTTCGCCGAAGGAGGGGTTGGAAGCCGGAGGAGCGGCGGCCGGGTGTCGGTCCGGTGTCCATTTGTCCCCTGAATCCGACGGATGTCCCCCCATGGCATAAGCCTTGGAACAGACGGGAGTGTTTATGGTGCTTGGAGGACTTCTCAACCGAACATCGGTCAGTTGCCGGAGGCGGACGACAGTCAGAGTCCTTAGACTTGGGTGGCAGAGATGCCGCCCTGCCGCCTGAAGAACTTGTTCAACTCCCAGAGGTTGGCCGAGGAGGCAGAGGCTTAGCGGTAGATAAACTTACCTGTGCCCACCGAGGAAGCCTTCTTGGCGGGCAGGCGCACCTTCAGAGGTTGGAGAGTGGTCCCGGAGGATTTAGTTGCCACAGACCTGGTGGCAGACTGTTTAAGGGCTGTGAGGCAGGAATCATACCCTGATGACCCAGACTTCGAGCCCGAGGACCTGGGCCTAGATCGAGACCTCTCTTGCTTCTGGAGCTCCCGATGTTTGTGGTGCTTCTTGTGGGTGGGTGATTGCTCCAAGGACGAACCATGTTCCATGGTGGCCAAATTGGACTCCGCTAAAAAGGCGGAAAGGGACTTTTGTCGCCTAATGCATGTCCGAGAGTTGAAGGCCTGACAGTGGGGAGAGGTACCGGTGTCGTAGTTGGGTCCCAGGCAGAAAAGACAAGCAGAATGGCCGTCCTTTGAGGGGATCTGCCACTTGCAGGAGCATTTGTTAATGTGCCCCGTAGAGGATGATGACATAGGCAAAGAAAATCCATAGAAAAACGGTGGAGAATGGTAGGAGAGCAATCGGTACTGACGTGCGGTAACCGAAGGTGAACTAACCCAGATCGTGCAGCGGGAAAGAACTGGAGCACATGGGGAATTCCCCCTAGATACAAGGTGACATCGGGGGTGGAACTGACATCGGCGGGGGCATTCCCACATCGGTACTGCTAGAAGAAATAATTTGCCAAAAACTGCTGCCAGGTGGCATCAATACTACTTGTGTTACCTGCTGCAAGAGCTTCCTCTCAAAGTAAGATAGTATAGTACCATGCATCTGAACATTCTGGAAATGCAAGCACTGCAGCCAACCCTGTCAGGTGTTTTTTTTTTTCATTCTGTGTTTGTTTTAAATGATTACTACAGATACAGTTTCTTAAACTTTGGAGAAACAGGCCTATAAGGTTGCTGATAGAGAACTAAAATGTGAGTTCAGGTTATTACA
Organism: Neoceratodus forsteri; assembly: GCA_016271365.2. NCBI lineage: Eukaryota > Metazoa > Chordata > Ceratodontiformes > Ceratodontidae > Neoceratodus > Neoceratodus forsteri. The sequence goes on from CM057452.1 coordinate 831,268,958, forward strand.
TCATCAATGGCTCTTCACTGAAACTGGCTTTTTTGAACAGATAGTGAAAGCAGGGTTACAAAATAGCTCATAACTTTAAAGTAAAGTAAAGTAAAGAAGAAACCTAATTTCTGATAAGAGATTTATAGGGAGTATGCTTATTTTAATTCTGCAATGTAGCACTTTTGGCCGGACTCCCTGTTTATGATAAGCTGTGTTAAAATAAGTTTACAAGACTTCATTCTGAATCACTTTTTGTCCCCCCCCCAATTTCCCACCCTCGCAGTTCCGTAAAACACCCTATAAGAACAGGGAAATAAACATTTCCTGAACAACCAATGAACTAACTGTAACACCCCAATACAGGTATAACATCTCCCAGTAAGCAATACCCAATTTGTTAATGGCATATTAGTTGACAGCACCTTATATTGAATCTGGCAGTAAAAAAAAAAAAAAAATAAATCAGCATAACAGAACAGCTTTTAAAGTACTAATTGTAACATCGCCCCAGTTACCCTTAAGTTCACAGTAACCTTAGCAGAGATCATTGAATGAGGATTTGTTAAGGCATTCAAAACTCATACACCTGGTCCGCCATGGCAGCAAATGCTAGCAACTATGAAATCAATGGATGCTAAAATGGAAAAGACGCTGGCAAGACATGAGAAGCATGATGCCGCTCTGACTGAACTCACTAGTGTTGTCAGGGAATGTGAGAAAAGATCTCTCCACATCCAAGCAACAGTCACCACCATAACGCAAGCAAATACGCAGCTCCGGGGCAGGCCTGAGGCCCTGAAAAATGAGGTACAGGCAGGCAATCTCCGCCTCGTAGGCACACCCGAAGGAGCTGAGGGACTTAATTTGTTATAGTTTCTGGTGGAGTGGCTACAGGCTTCAATTTCTACCCCTGGAGATTTTGACTGGAGCAACCTCAGAAAAGCATATTGGGTGAATCCACGAGTAAGGCCTACGGACATCAACATACCTCGAATGGTTCTAGTCCGGACAACAGGAGCTGACATCAGACACATCATTCTGCTGGCAGTGCAGGCAGCGTACCCGCTTGCAATAAATGACTTGGATGTGAAGTGTTCCCGGACCTCTCATTTCAGACCCAGGCCCGTACAAAGCACATTGATGGGATACAGCAGAAATGAAGAGCGCTTGGCATCATCCATTCTTTTCTATTGCCAGCACATCTCAGGGAAGTCGTGGCAATTCACAGAGCCAAAAGATGCCGTGCAATGGCTGGTGAGGACCAAGAAGGAATTCACTTCCCGAGAGATGGTCAATTTGGGTGAGGAGGTGACCGGAGAAGAGTCGTGTGAGGACTGATCTAATCTAGCTGATGGCTGTAATTTTTTCTCACCAATATGGCTGACTGGGACATTGAAATGTGTTCTAGATCATTTCTAGAGACTAACTTTTTATTATGAAAATCTTCTATTTCTTCCCTAATGTAGAGTAAGGTAGGAAGCTCTGATTGTTTATAGAAGGGGGCTTTAGTGCAGGACGCTTAGGTTCTTGTGGTGATAAATACGACCTTTGGGTAAATTTCCTTGCCTGCTTATGCTTGAAGAGGAAGTCTCAAGTCCTGAACCAGAGATCAGTTTTAATGAGTCGGCTTACCTGATGCACTGACTTGGACTTTAAACGATTCTGTGTGGGGACATCTGGAATCCTCCAAAGTGAGTGTTTGGAAGTTAGTGAATTTTTAAGCAACTTGTTTACATAGACTGCTGTATGCAGTATACTTGAGGGAGCATAATCATTCTTATTTGTTAAACCAAACTGTGAAATTTCCAGGTCGGAGACCAGGGTTTCAGGGACAGGTTATCAAGGGTTCAGAAGTACTCTAGCTCACTTGAGACATGGAGGCCTTCAGCTCATCTGTGCACTGGTGCAGTCCTGGCTTCTTCCCTCCATGGCTGTGTCCTCCTTGATAAAATGCTCTGCCACCGTTGGGTCCACAAAGAAGCAGGCCAACAGCCCAGACTTGAGATTCGCAGCTGTGAATGGTATAAATTTGTGAAGTCCCATCCTTGGTTGTGGCGCTCAGCCTTCACATCATTGAACTGCTGCCTGCTTAGCTGTTCACTAATGTAAAGACCTATCTTTTTCAACAAGCTTTTCTTTGACAGCTATCAGTTCTTTCTAGGAATCTGATGATTTATAATTTATTTACTGGTTGTATTTTTACTTGTTATATTTATGTTTATTTATTCACTTGATTGTGTGGTTTATTGTTGTATTGTACAGCGCTTTGACATTTGAAAGGCGCTTTATAAATAAAGCTTACTTACTTACTAGATTGCGGCTAAAGTCCTGATACATGAAAACTTTCCCTCCAGTCACAGAGATGGGGCCCATTATTTTTGCAGCCTCAAGGATCTTCTCTTTTTCCGTGTAACGAAGGTATTTAATTAGGAACAGCCTGGATCTGTTGCCAGGTTTCGGCTTTGGGCCCACTCAGTGCACACATTCTATTTTATAATGGAGTACCTCAGCAACCAGCTTCAGATGCTGTACTAGCCATTGATGAGTCCCTTGTTCCAGGTTTGTTTTCTCCATACCCTCCGGCGGCGCTCAATGAGTCATAGGATTGACCGTCAGGAACAGTTGTATTGATCATCAGCCTTTAGTCTTAGATACTCCATGGCTGATTCTGACGTGTTCCATTCCAGACTGAGATCTGCCACGAGGTTCTCGAAGTCACTTATTCTCTGCTCTGCCTCATCCAGTCTGGTCCCATGGTCCACTACAGTTTCGATAAGGCCAGTGACTATGGACTGCAGGTAAGTGAACTGAGCTGTAATATTAGTGAACCCTGCTTTCATCTCAGTTTGGAGATTACTGAGAAGTGAAAGCATTTTAGTGAGGGATTTTTATATTTCGCTCATGCAGTGACCTTCAGCTGCGGTCGCCATTTCTGAGTGGGTGTGAACCTCATGGTGCAGCTGCTGCTCTCTGGAAGTCAGCACTAGTTTGAAGGTTAACCGTCTGCCTCTTGCTGGTTTTACGGACCACGAGAAATAAGACGGCGATCCTTGGTGTATAGACCAAGAATTATGGCAAGAAAATAATAAACTTACAACACTGCAGTTGATGCCATCTAGGTTTGTTTGTTTTTTAAATGAATCTAACCCAGATGGTATCAACTGCAATGTTGTAAGTTTGTTTATTTGTTTTTTTGCCAGAGTGCTGCCTTAGTGTTGTGGTTCTCATTAAAGTTTTTTCGGATATCACATGCTCTGCCAGTAGTGAGCATGTGTTTCTTGTGTTCTCTAGTGCGCTCTCAGAAGGCATCCACCATCTTGCCCGGTTGGCCATCTCACAACTCCCCCCCTCCGGCGATATTATTCCACTTACTATATTTTGTATAAATTTATTTTTATTAAATGTCATAAATTCTTCTGAAGTTATTTTAAGCGTTAAAAAAGATACTGTGCCCAAGTCTCAGTCTAAAGGAAGCAGTGTGGCTGTGCTGCATTTCTGCTCCAGCCCATCTTGAGAGCTCTATGCTATGCTCAAAGGGTGTCACAGTCCCTTCCTGTGCATTTGCAAATCACTCTGGAAATTTGCGCAGGAGGGGTGCCATGAAAATTCTTAATGCATGGGGACCCTCCTTTTTGCAATTACAACTTTAGCAACACCACCCAGCACTGTTTTACAGGCAGGTGTCTTGCTAAAGTGTGATCAGGAACCATGGAGTTGGAGAGAGACAGAGAGATATCTGTGAGTGACCAGAGAAATGAAAATAGTACTGGGGGGGGGGGGAGAGAACAGGACTAGGGAGGGGGGTTTCCCCAGATGCCGGGGGACAGTATTTGAGCTGGTGTTTGGCAGGAGGGCACTGGACTACTAAGAGGGCCAAGTGAGGCCCATGATGAATATGGGCACCATGGCCCAGAAGTGGGCAAAAAGGTACAGGTTGGGAAAATGACTATAGCAGTAATGCTTTGCCCATAGCCTCTGTACATGGCACTGTGCCTGTACCGAAGTTTGTGGGTGTCACTCTTCAGATGCTAGAATGCACAAAGCCTGTTTAAACACTAACATCTGGTGAGTCTCATTTGCATAATGTCTTAATGACATTGGGCACTCCTCCAACATGACTAAGAGACTCTAGTGTACTGTATAGCCACAAAGTGCCACAACAGGGAGGATGCTTGCCCTGATCTGCACCTCCCCAGTTTGTAAATGAGATTCCGGCATACAGTATTCATCTAAGAAAATTCTTATTTTGGGGTATGCTTTCATTTATAAAAAATGTATCAAAATGTTCTGTATTTTAAAGAGCACCAGTTCTGGTGCGTTCTGGAAGCCCCACCCCAACGATAGCTTACTTGCACCGGAGTTGAACTAATCAACTTTTAAAATGATTTTCTTCATATTCGGTGGAGGGGAAGGAATTGTAAATGAAAGCTGTCCATCAAATTCCTTCTCCTTCCTGGTCCCAATGTAGACCAGCTCCAGCCGCGTGCCACCCCCACGCTCTGCCGTTTTGTGACATCAGTGTTTGTACAGTGTGGTGCATGCTGCATTGATAGATATGGAAGTGTCATTTATAACATGGATTTTTACATTTTCTTGGTCTGCTGACAGAAAATCAAAGCCACAGCTCAACTAACAAGAGTCCTGAGATGGATTTCAAGGCATGGCCCAGCTCTGATGTCATAATGGATTATAGCTGACTGGGCTGACTCCGACCCTGGCCCCCATTTTAAAATCGGGACTACTATGGCCACTTTCCAGTATTCAAGCATAACACCTGTATGGACAAGCTCAAGAGACATTACTGCAAGCAGCCCTGCTAACTGCTCCTTTAACTACCCAACACTGCCACTCTGAATAAAACTGGTTTTAAAGCAACAGTCTTTGGCTGTGTATTGTATGAATGCTGATTCAGTCGCTCCCCGCATTGGTGTTCTGTAAACAACCCTGCTCTAAGTGCAATCCAGATTGTGGCATCAACCACAGTCTGCAGTAGCGGGATATTCAATTTCAATTACTGCAACAATCTAAATTAGGGTGTGAAGGTTTTAACTTTCCCATTTTGTTGTCGCCAACCCCCTCTCTTGCACTTACCCCCTCCCCTCTACTCCCCAGTACTTTTTGGTTTCCCCTTCCCCCTGCTTAGGGTTTCTCCCTCTGCACTTGTCTTGTCAGTCCAATTACTCTTCTTGTAAAATTGCTTGTCTGGTCTGCCATAGCAACCTGACACCTTGTTTTGCTGTTCACTGTTATGAGTTTATTACCTTCTATTAAGTCTCTGTACCTTCATGGTTCTGGAATACTGCTGTATTTTCTTTGTCTCATTGGTATCATTGCTTAACTGGCTTCCCAGTTCCATGTACTTTGCTTTAAAGGTGCCCCTGTGCCACTGAATTTGGCCCGGGTCATGCCTGAAAATGGTTCCTGGGATCAGTGCACCTACCCGGTTATCAAAGTCATAAATAAATAGTTAGCTTTGGGAGTAAAACGGGACAGACAGATCAGAGCTTTCAAAAGCTCAAGGCTAGTGTTGTAGCAACTGACCCACACTTCTGCATCCAGTTGATGATGTCAGCTTCTGGGGATTCCAGGATGCCATCAGAGCAGCTCTATTTGCAAAATGTCACTACGGGAGTGACTGGACCAACCAAATACATAAAAAAAAAAATAATAATTACAACCAGCAGAAAGTAAAATAATTACGTAACAGGAAAAATGTGTTAACCGGGGCCAGCCTCACTCATAGTTGTGGAAATTCACTCACAAGAGTTCCCCTTTAACTGCCACAAGCAAGCATCATGTTCTACCGAAAGCTACAGGGCTGACTGCTAGAAATTGGGTAGTGTTAACCATACATACCACATGTCAGAAGTTCCAGTTTGACATCCACCACTAGTTGTCCTTGTAAAGACTTGGGGTAGGCACATTTGGTTTCCCGTACAGTGATGTTTTTTTCTTTAATCCATCGAAGCATCCAGAGCATGTTGCAGTCGCACAGAAGATATTCAGTCTGAAATTCTCTATAATGGAAAACTGGATTGATTAAAATTAAAGCATTATCTTGCGGTAAACTGTATGATGATTCAGAGTTCATAAACAACCACACTGGCTGCTAAGACATTAGAAACTATTAGGGCTATGGGATGAGGGGACAGGGAATAAAGTCCAGTCTCCTAGAAAGGGAAAGCAGTGTTGTGACAGGGTGTGCATGAAGGGGGTCAGAGAAGAATTATTTAAATAACAACCACAAAAAAACTGTCCATCCTGGATCATGAGAAAAGGAAACAAATGAGAACAGCAGGAAATATCTCAGTCCTGCAGAAAACAAATATGTTCTCACTGCACGGAGAGACAGACACACATACACCCCTCTCACATTTCATTGCCCACAAAAAGGCTGCTTATATGTTTAGGTCTTGCCTCTCTATGGCAAGTTTTGGCTGTTGCTACTACTGCATCTGGAAAATGCCAGGGCAACTGCAGAATACACTGTAATTGTTCTTTATAAATGTAGAATTTTCCACTCACACGTGTAAAGGAGTTTTGCACATATTCATGAAGTATACTACTTGCAAAAAGGGTATGTGCCATTTTCAAATGAAAGGAAATGACCTAAACTTAAGGCAACATGAATTCAGATTCATGGGATAGATTCAGTTTGGATTCCTGGCTGGAAACAGTTTGAACTTCCAAGACTCTAGTCTTGGAACTGAAATTCAGTGTTGACAACCTCTAAATCAGAAGAAAATCTCAGAGGAGTTAGTAATCACCCTTCCTTAAGACTACTGAACTGTTACTTTAGGACGCAAATGCTGCAGTAAGTACATAGAGGGCAAATCACCTAAATGTAAGCCCTGGGTGGGAGGCCCTTTTCTGACTCGTAGAAGGTTGGAGAGGCACAGTAGGAAATTAAATATATATGTAATTGCATATTTTTTTTATTGATGAAAACATTTTTTAATACTGAAACAAGGACTGGAAATAGAACAATCTAACTATTTGACCTGCACTCAAAATGGCTGGAAGCCCTCATGTAGCAAAGCCATCATAATTTAAACTATAAAAAACTCTTACAAAATGAAAACAAAGAGCCGGCCCATTGGCATATAGGGCTGAGGCGCTGGCACCTTACCTCCTGCCATGCCAGCTAACCGGGTTTGGGAATAGACTCAAGTCACCGGGAGTCAGCTGGTACGACAGAGGATTGAGCGTCTGACAGACTACTCTCCTCTCCTGGGGGAGGGTGAATGTCGACTCCGCCACATGACTGTCAGCAGGTGGAAGTCTGGTGGTAGGACAGGACAGTGAAGTGATATAAGAGGGAGCGGCGGGACTTCTGCACAGCGTGCGTGCCTCCACATGCAAGTACCAACTTATGTGCCCCAGCAGGGAGGGAAGAAAACAGAAAACGGGAGTACGGCTGCATGAAGCACTGCCCGTCTCACTGTGGCCCGCTCCTCCAGTTGAGGACAGGGGGACTTTTGGATGCAGGAACACAAAACTATCCGGTAAATTGATGTGTTGCTGTGCACATTTTCTAACTTTAGATCTCAATGTATTAATATCACTTTAAATGTTATACTGAATGTCTTTACTGAGCATATATATGTGTGACATGTTCTTTGTGACTCCGCCCCCTGACGAAGAGGCAGTGAGCCCTCAAAGTGCTGGGGTAACCTTTTCTAATATGTGGATTAAATACCTATTTTTGCAATCTGGATGTGTGCTGGACTTCTGGATGTGTTTGTTGTGGGGGGGGGGAGAACAGCCCTCCCGCTCCTAGCCCAGACAGATGGGGGGGAATGCGCACCCAGGACTTCAGAGGAGGCAGACGTTGGCTACAGGACTTGGAGATAGGGCTGAAGAGCTGCCCATTCACCTGAAGGTGGAAAAAGCTTTAAGGCAAAAAAAAAAAAAAAAAAAGGAAACAGTTTAGTTAAATACTAGCATTAAAGTACTTTAGGAGCTGGATTACCTTTATTAATCTAACCATACCACATAAGGCAATCTGCTTTGCCAAACGGCTTATGACACCACTAGGGTTAGATTAACGTACAGTAAGTCGCTATATAATGGTCTTAAGGAATAAAGAAACTTGACTGGCTGACAGCCATTATAAAACCCCAAATGTAATAGAAGATTTTCAGTAAAGTTGCAGTCACAGACATCGTAACATCAACAATAAATCACTACACTGTCATTCTCTTCAGAGGAGCTTACCTTAGATGGCTAAGAATTACTGCATACTGTACCAGGCATTCCTAAGGTAAAGTTAACTATTTACTTGTTATGCAAGATTGCTCTATGCACAGTGCTCCCTCGCTATAGCGAACCTCGCTATAACAAATTCCCGCATATAACAAATGAGCTTGATGGCTCCCGGCACTGTAACTGAAGCGGACAGCTAACACGGTTGTCAGCTGTGCGCCCTCATTAAATCAGCTAATCTGTCAATTAACTGTCCTGTCAATTATTGCACAGGTATGTTGTACTGCTAAAATACAATATAAACAGAGTACATGGGTGTTTCATCTCAGGAATTGGAATGAATTGTGCAGGCTGCAATGTGGAGACCAAGCTGTCAGTCTTGATGTGACTGAAGGCAGGCGAAAGTCTAGCCAAAATATCCCTTGAGACAGGTTACTCAAAATCCACTAGATCTATATGGAAAAAACAGGAGGGCACATTGAGAGAATTTGCCAATGAATGTACAGAGTCACATGGTATGGCTCACAAAAAGCTCAGGCATGCAGATGAAGGAAAAACTGACCAGGCGATGCAACATTGGTTTATGCTGCAGCATGCAAAGGGTGTACCTGTGTCCAGCTCTATAGTGAAATCTAAAGCCAAGCAGTTCACTAAGCAGCTTCATGGTGAGGAATACAAATTCAAATCCTCCTCTGGGTGGCTGTGGAGGTTTCAGCACAACACACAGTATTCACCATGTCTGCATTAGTGGAGAACAAAGGTCCTGGGTTGATATGGCAAATGTTGCACTCATGTCGAAACTTAAGGACATTCTTATGGGGGGGGGTAAAATTCCTGAACAAGTGTATTATGCAGATGAAACTGACTTGTTCTGGAGGTGCCTCCCAGACATTACTCTTACTGGTAAAAATTAACTAAATGACTCAAAAGGATTTAAAGTTGCAAAGGACAGTGTCACATTTCTGCTCTGCACAAACACCACAGGGACTCACGAAGTGCAGCTGTTGTGCATAAGTAAATTCAAACAGCCACGTTGTTTTCACCATGCCAGCATGTCATCCCTCCCAGTCAGCTATTCTAACAGCCGAAACGCCTGGATGACAGCCGACATTTTTCAGAAGTTGCTTGCTGAGGCATTTGTTCCTTCGGTAAGAAGTCATCTGAAACAAAACAAACTCCCAGTAAAAGCACTCCTACTTCTTGATCAGTGTCCTGCTTACCCCACAGAATCAGAACTGTGATCTCATTATGACAGAATCAGAGTACTGTTCCTGCCTAAAAACAGTGTCCTGCATTGAGTCTTTAGATGGCGGGACCATTGCAACATTCAAGAAGCATTACCGCAAGCATCTGCTTAGTGAGTTGGTAGCTGAAGGAACACAGGTTGCTGAATTCCTTAAAAAGCTGAATTTAAGGAATGTGATTAACCTTGCTGGTGAAACATGAGGGAATGTCACACAAGTAACCATAAAACAGTTGGAAGATTACACTAGGTTCTGCTTTCAGTGACGAATTCACCCCTCCAGACGAGACACACCCGAGATCACAGCATTAGCAACTGACCCCAACCTAACTGACACAACAAACTCCTTAGAAGTCACTGATGAATGGCTTACAATCGATGACACTCTGCAAACCAAGGAGCGGCTAACTGACACTGTCAATGCCATCAAAAATGTGGGGCAAGAGAAGGAGAAATCTAGTGAGGAGTCTGATGGGGAGATAGAGATCCCAACCTACAGGGATGCTATCCGGGGGCTAGAAATAGGACTCAACTGGCTGCAGTCACAGGAGACAGACACAGTTAAAGTCCTGCAATGGGGGCTGGCTCTGTGGCGCCGAGCAAAAGGGTTCGCTCGGCACACTGGCAACCTGGGTTCACGCACCGAGTGCGGATGCCAGGAGTGAAGACCAGCAGGGAGGGAGTTCAGAGCACCCATTGGACGCATACCTCCCGGGGGGGGGTGGACAAGGCCTCAGGCACCTGAGGTTGGATTGGGAGACATGCTTGGCAGCATGAAGCCTCGACACGTCCTCCGCATGTCCACACCTCAGGGCTGCCATCTCTAAGGCCCTATACGGTGGAGGGAGAGGGGATGACAGAAAATAGGAAAAGGGGAAAAGGGCTCCTGCCTCGCTGGATGATGGCCACTCCTCCACCATGCTAGGTCCCCCGAGTGCACCACCTCGGTCTCCCATGTGCCCGCCCTTGGGGGCACCATACAAGAATTTACCTTCCTTCCTCCCTTCCTGGGGGGGTGGGAGGAAGCCTTCCAGTTGGGTTAGTGCTGGACCTCGGGGGGGGGGGTGCATGGGACCGTGGCCGGTGGACCAAGGCAGCAGAGGTGAGACCTGTGGGATCAGGAGATACGCAAGCCTGAAGGAGTGGTGAAGCTTGGGCCAGTGGGGCGTAATTCACTCGTTCTTTGTTTCCTTGTTATAATGAACACATTACTATAATGAATGGATGTTACAGTTCCCAATTTATTCATTACAGCGAGAGAGCACTGTACAAGTGTTCCTTTGTTATCAATGTTTACTTATTTTTTGTACTTCTCCAAGGTCATGCCTGAAAATAGGCACTGTAATTGTCCAGCGCACATACCTGGTAAACAAAAACGAAATAAATAAATGTAAGGTTTTTTTTTTTTTTTTTTTAATTTGTTAAAGTTAGGACATTTTTCACAAACTATACTGTATTGAAAATTACATTTCAGTTTTGTTTTGCATTGTACAACAGCAATAATACACTCCAGGGTTATAATATATGGGATATCATCACTTCTCGGATTCAAGAGTCACTCGGTCTGCACCCAAGCTGTGACAATATCCCATGATACAAAACATGCTGTCATCTATTACTGCTTAATTATAAAATCTTGGAAGCTGATTGACTGAAGCAGTCTTTGGTCTGTGATGATATCTCAGTATATCATCTCGGTTCAAAACTGATTACCAAGATCAGCCATTTCCAAGCACTTTGGGGATATTTTATAGTAACAATAATGTACTCCAGGATGTGTTATATCATGAGATATCACCGCTTCTTTAGAGGCTAAAAGCATGAGGAACATGCAACCAAGGCATGACAGTATCTCATGATATACTGTACTACCAGGGATCGACAAATCCCATAGCCCAACGTCCCGGGCTACCATGTAATGCTCCTGGACAAGCACTTTAAATGGCACAGGTTGTCCACGGACTACCAAATTAGAGCTGATTACCTGGATTTTTTTTTTTAAGCTGCCATGTGTGGTTTCTGCCACTAGATGTCATCTGATTTGTCTCATTCCTCTGAGTGGAGCGCCTGACAAATGATCGCATGTCCAGCGCCCCATGTGGTTATCGTCAGTGCAGGGAAGGAGCTCCATGGACACGAAGATGACGGAGGAGCCACCAAGATAGAGCCAGAGCAGAAGAAATGTGCCCGCTGCAATGTGGACTGGACCAACCGCCTCTTGACACGCCCACCCACGAGTTGACAAACTGGTTGTTGTGGCTGCCTGTCAGTCCTGCCACGGGGAGAGTTGTGGAGAACGGTCCTTCACGTTGCTGGCAGTTAGAAACACCATTTTCACTGCAGCTGCAGAACTGTGTGGTTAGACAGTTTCTCTGTGTAGTGTATGCAACCTTGTGATCGATCAGAACATGGACAGAAGTAAGCACTAGGGTCCCAGGGGTTCTGTTTGTATTGCAGGAGTGGAAATTATAAGGAGTTGCAAACCAAAAAGGAAAAGAGCAAAACAAAAAATTTTGTTTTTTGGGTGGGGTCTCTTCTTGGGACAAACAAAAATTAGGGGACTGTGAAAGCAGGGGTGGGGATGCCAGGATGGTCGGTAGTGCAACTGGGCAAGACTAGGTTAGATGGGTGAGGCTGGGGTCTGTGCTTCTTGGGCTGTGTCAAACCTTGCAATAAGAAGATCGAGACTCTAAGCCAGACAAAAAGAAAAGTCTGATTAAAAAAAAATAAAAGTACAAAAAAACTCAATCATCAAGATCGGAGGACCCTGACCCTCCCAGGGCCAGGAAGAACATAGACATCCAGAACGTTGTTTGACTTGACTCACTGGTTTTAATTTAGAAAAAAAAACAAAACAGGAAAATAATACAGTGAAATAACTCACTGTGAGACTGATACTAGAAAAAAATCTTACCTGTAAAAAGGGAATACTGTAGTCACTAGTCAGTGTACAGTTAAGTACAACTACAGAAGACAAGAGAAGGTCATCACTTCTGCTTTGTGTGGGGCAGTATTTTGGGCAGTTTGCTGCTGTATGGGAGAGGAATACTGTACAACACAGAGAAAGATAATGGCTAGCAAAACCAAAACAGTAACTCACCACTGAGAATTTGAGCAGAAAGAAGAGGGTATGGGTGTGGAACTGTGGGTCTTGGGCTTGCCCAGTGTAGGTGAAAAATAAGAGTGAGGGGCTTTGGCTTTGTTGTGTGGCTGCTGCCTTAAGAAAAATTAATAAAAGGCAGAAAACTGTTAGCACTCAACACTGCCACCAGTGCTGTTCTGCTCTACTAGTTCCCCAATCATAAGCGAGGAAAGTTGGCAAAAGGAGCTAAATGACTCGGAGTAGGACATTTCATTCAAATAAAACATTAAGGGAAGACAGAAGGACCTTGGTTGGGGTCTGTGTTTGTTGCCCTAGGAAAAAGAAATTTTAGCCCCAGTGGTGATCGCATATGGCAAAAAGACAGGCACAGTTCTGTAGTATCAACAATACAATACCACAACTATTTACTTTGTTGCTACATAATTTTTTTTTTTTTTATATTTTGATTTTTGCGCCTCTGCAGTGCTCCGGCGGGGGCATGCAGCCGCCAGCCCCCACCGACCTGGAGGACAGCTGACTCACTCGATACGCGAGGGTACAAGCATGGCCATCACCAGACCCCCCCCAAACGCGATTCCACGACAGGCCTAAAGGTCGGTGGGTGCGCGGCCATCAAGCTGCTCAGTCGTGCCCAGCCCTTTTTCCACCTTGGTTTTTGTCCCCCGGAGCTGGCAGTGCAATGACGCGCTGCGCTTACGCAAGCATCTTGCCGAGCTCCTCCCCATGCTGGCGCCGCACCTTGTGCTTCTCCCAGTCTTCATCAGGGGCTGCCCAAGCGTGATGCAACCCCACAAGCCCACCCCACAGGAAGGAGGGCAGTCCTGGGATGCTCAATCCAACCTCTCCCCTGCCAGCCCCCGGCGGCCCGAGTCTGTTCCCAAACCCGGGTCGCCGGCATGGTGTGGCGTCCAGCGCCTCAACCCTCAGCGCCACCGGGCCGGCTTGTTGCTACATATTTTTTTTATAAGTTTTCCTTACAATACAGTCTTCCGACTATTGGACTACCACTGGCAACAGTGGGACTACCGTTTTTAGATAGGCCAGTTGTCCTGGACTACCATGTAAATTTGAAGTTTGTCGATCCCTTTGTACTACACCCTGCTGTGTACTGTTTAAATGTGAAAACTTCTTTCTTTGTGCCCTAAAGGTTTTTGTGCCGTGTGGCGGATGGGCTGCTATCAGCCAGGTCCCAACTCTCTCTGATCATCATCTCCCCCAGCCACTGAGAGTCTCCCACAGATTGCAGCAGGACTAGGAGGGGGATGTCCACCCCCCTCCCCCATACAATCAATTCCAGAGTTGGTGATTGGGTGGTAGTGCAGGTTGGAGAGGAGCAGGCTGGCTTCATGAAGCCCATCCCAGCCCCCTTTATATTCTTCTGGTCCCTCCCTTCCCATACCTGGGGCATGCATGTCGGCAAGTGCATGTAGAGGCATGCACGCTCCGCTGAAATTTAGCAGCTCCCTCCCTTCCATGCTGCTCAGAGACCCTTCCTACTACCACACCTCATCCTGGTGGCAGACATGTGACGGAGTTGGTAACTCTCCCACCTAGGAGAGGAGAGCAGTCCAGCAGATGCTTTATCCTCTCTCGCCCTCCTCGGACGGCCCCCAGCAACCCAAAATCACTTCCAATCCCGGGTCCCGGGTGTGGTGGGCAATAGCCTTGCCGCAGCGCCACTGGGACAGCGCTAAATATAAACCTTCTTTAGGAAGCTCAGTTAAAATGAAAGGGTTTTTTAAATGCATAATCATTATTATCAAAGTTGTGATACATTTCCAGAAGTTAAAGACCACAAATTATGCAAAAGTTACTGAAGTCTGAAAGTTAAAGATGACAAATGCAGTAGTAGATTTGATCAGATAAGAAAGTTCAAGTTTTTCAATGGTGCTATTTTTAGCTTCTGTTATCTAAAACATCACAACATCTGGAGCTTAAAGATCATGTGCAACACTTTTCTTTTTCATTCAACCATCAACATCAGTAATCAATAAAAAATACCTTCCAGGTTGTGTGTTGCCATGTTTGTGTAATACAGCTCTATATATTTCTTTTTATTTTATTCCGTTTTGTTGCGCTCTTGTCTTGTACTTTCCATGATCTGTACACATGCTGTTCCACGCAGTACTGAAGACGTCAACAGCAGCATAATGTCATGGCGGGGGCTGTGAATTATAGATGAGCAGTAAAACACTCCAGTGGTGTGCATTAAACACTTCTAACACACCGCCATGGGCATAGTGAGGCACGAAGCTGCAGGCTGGGAGCCTTCAGCCCCTGGCCGTGTGTTAGGAGTGTCTAATGTATACCCCTGGACTGTCTTACTGCATTTATAAAATGGGACTCCAGAAGAAAAAAATTAAAATCAATAGGTTAAAATAAAAAAGCACAGAGTCTGGCTAAATTTTGCTTAGGGTCACGAGGGCCTGCTTGAAGGCACCCGCCCCCACCCCACGAATTCCGATCAGAACTGTGCCCACATCGAGGAGACCAGTGAGGGTCGCGAGGGCCTGCTTGTAGGCGCACTCCCTCACCCCATGAATCCCGATCAGAACTGTGCCCACATCGAGGAGACCATCGAGGGTCACGAGGGCCTGCTTGTAGGCACCCTCCCCCACCCCACGAATCCCGATCAGGTACAGACCTCGGAGCTCAGGCGCAGTCAGCCACAGGACTGTGGCGCACTTTTAAACTGGTGCTGTGTTTTCCTGCTTTGGCGCTTTTTTTTAAAGATTCCAGTCAGCACAGCAATGAAGATAGTTTATTTCAGCCTACCTTATGTTTATTTTACCAGTAGTACTGCCTGTTAACCTGTAATAAATCTGTACCTTTATTTAAGAACCCCTTTAAACTTTAGTATCCTTTAAAGGGAATGCTATATGATACCAAATGTAATAATGCCTAATAGAAGTAGCCTTAAAATATCCCAATAGCTGTAAGGGGAATGTTTTCAGTGAAAGAATGTTTTTAGTGAAAATAGTGGCTGAAAAAATCTGTATAATAGCTCCTTAACCAGGAACCTCTCTTAGGATCATAGGATACTCCGATAGGTAGCACCTGTAATTTCAGACCCTATAGTACTTGCTAAAGTACTAGATAACTCTTAATTTGTCCTTCTGAACTCCTCCCCCTGCTTTCTCCATATTAAGTCCTGTCTCTTACCTGCTTCTCCACAGAACTGTGCCCACATCGAGGAGACCAGCAAGGGTCGCGAGGGCTTGCTTGTAGGCGCCCTCCCCCACCCCGCAATCCCGATCAGTCTGGACCTCGGGCGTGGGGCGCAGCTGTCCTAGGACTGTGGCCACACTTTAAACTGGTGCTTATCCCGCCGACTCTGTGCGTCGGCTCCCCACCACCACCACCCTTGGTCGGCACGCCCTTATATAGGGATACGTAGTGGAATCTCAACCAATAGGGAATCTGGCTGATTCTAAACCAATTAGCCCACTTTCCCATTAGCAGCTTATAGCACCTCACCACTTGAGGCAGCATCGTTCTACTTTTACTGTCCCTTCTCTCACTCCCTCTGCCCTGTCAACTCCCCTAGCAGCAGCGTGGCATCACTGTAATGATTATCCTTCTCACCCCATTGTTCATCCTCAACCAGGGATACCCCAGTCCCTCGTCTGTGACTCACACCCCTGGCACCCCTGTGATACACCACCAAAACTGCCTCCCATCAACTCTCCCTGTCACTGTCACCCCACTGCACCCCCCCTCTCTTTGTCCACCAATCTCCTCTCAATACCACACCCCTTATCCCAATGCATCCCTCTCCTACCCCACCCTCATCTCCATGGCCATCCCATGCTCCGGCAGCACTCTAACTAAAAAACATCATACCAACATCTCCAAACTGAGAGCACTGGCCTTATTCAGAATCGTCGCCCTACTACTCCTTATGTCAGGCAACGTTCACCCTAACCTGGGCCCCTTGCAGCCAATCCTGGCACATCAGGCCATGGGCTAAGCATAGCTGCCATGAATATCTGTAGCCTACTGAAAAAAATAGCTCAGCTACAATGCTGGATGCAGCTGCACCAACCAGATATACTAGCCCTTACAGAGACCTGGCTGTCAAAGAAGATCCCAGACTCTGCCGTTGCACTCACTGGCCTCACCCCCTATACAGCCGACAGACTTGGCAAATGGGGGGGGGTGTGCACTCTACGTATGAGACTCACTACTTTGCCAAAGCCTACCAATACCCTCCTTGGACAATGGGGCCCAGGCTATGACACAAACTCACATCTGACCCTATTAGAGCCCCTGTATGCATTACAGTGGTGTACATCCCACCATGTAATCAAGCCTCGGCTTTGCAATCCCTGAACAACTACATCTCCAGCTCCCTCCCAAAACAGAGCACATTATCCTGGGGGGATTTCAATGTGAACTGGCTATCAACCTCTGCTAAAAGACAGCCTCTCAGCACTAGACCTAGCCCAGCTAGTTAACCAGCTTACCAGAGTCAACCCCCAGAAACGGCATTGGCACCCTCCTCGACCTGCTGTCACCAATCATCCTAACAGAATCTCAGGCCTAACTGTACTCCCAGACTCACTAAGCGATCACTCCCCTATCCTCTTCACCTGGTCATGCCAACGGCAACTACCCCAACCAACTAGCTTTACCCGACGATTCCAACCTGGTGGTCTCAGTAAACTTAGGCAATACCTGGCCCAATGTGACTGGTTCCCCATTGGACGCAGCCACTTCAATAGATGTAGCCCTTCAGTACTTCACCCACACTTTCAACAAAGCTTATGATACGTTTGCCCCACTCACAAAGGTTCAAACAAAAAAGCAAAATGCCCCCTGGATCACACCTGCTCTGATCCAACAAATTAAGAACCGTGACAACCTCTGGTACAAAGCTGTTGCCTCTAGTGTGCAGGCGGACAGGATAGCCTACAAAGTGGCTGGCAGCAAGTGTACCTGGGCTATCAGAATGGCTAAATCCAGCTACTACAGATCCACCCTGGCCTCATCCTGGGGGAATGCTAGGTTGTTCTGGGACAACCTAAAAGAACTGAATGGAAAATCCAGAATGCCCCCCCATCCCAACTAACAGTCAACAATCACATCACCTCAGACCCACTCACAATAGCCAGTGGACTAAATGAATCCTTTTCCGACCTGAGCAAAGTTCTCCCCAACAACTTCTTCGACCCCACACCAATGACCTCAGAACCCAGTAATACCTATCCCCCCTTCTACCTCAGGGTTATTAATATGAGCGAAGCAAGATCTTACCTTAAAAAAGCCTTACGGAGTTCAAACTACTGCAAAGACTCCTTTGATATGAAAATCCTTAACTTGGTACTGGACTATGTGCTCCCCCACTGACTGATCCCCTTAATCTCTCCCTATGCCTAGGGCAATTCCCAACCGTCTGGAAGGTAGCCACAATCACTCCAATACTAAACAGTGGGGACCCAACTTTACCCAATAATTACAGGCCGATCTCCATACTCCCCCATCTCTAAAGCCCTGGAAAAAATTGTTGGCACACAACTCACAGACTACCTGTCTGAACAAAACATACTGTGTAGGGAAACAACACGGCTTTAGAGCTGGTCACAGCACAACTACTGCCCTCATAGAAATTCTCCAACTCGCTGGCACAATGCCCTCGATAGAAGCTGCTAGGGGCCGTATTCATAGACCTATCCAAAGTGTTGGCTTCGATACATTCGCCCACCCACTGCTCCTAAATACTCTCCGCCCCACCGGCCTGTCCCCTGGACCCACAGCTTGATTCACTAGCTACCTCACAGACAGGTACCAACGTGTGAAGATAAATAGCACCCTCTCACCCACCCTACCTGTCCGCTCAGGGGTCCCCCAGGGCTCCATCCTTGGCCCACTGCTATTCAGCATCTTCCTTAATACCCTGCCTAAATCCTGTCCATGTAACCTTCTACTATATGCAGATGATGCGGTAATGTATGCATCCCACCCGGATCCCACAAATCTTCAATCCACCCTTCAACTTGCCTTCAACCACGCTGAAAACTGGTTCACTGACCACAGACCCGTGGTAAAACATAAAAAAAAAAAAATTTAAAAAATGCTCTTTTCCCATAGTCAGAGTAAGGACTATAATGCCCAGCTAACAATCGTGTCCAAAACCCATCTCCCACTGGAACAGGTCCACATATATAAATATCTAGGCATTACCTTCGATCCTAATCATTCCACACCCAAATTAGTAATCTTGCCTCTGCCATAAATATGCGCGCAGGTCTATTACATCAGCACACAGCCTGCCTACAGCCAAAGACCCTACACCTTGTCATCACCTCCTCTGTCCTGTCACATGTAGACTATGGGCTAACTATCTACTCAGCCGCTGACCATGCTGCACTAAATAAAATCCACCTAGCCATTAATAAAACCTGTAGACTCCTTGCTGGTGTGCATAAGCGTACCCACAGCTGTACCCTGTATGAGCTAACTAAAATCCTCACCCTAGACAAAAGAGTATGCTACCAAACATGTCTCATTACAAAGAAAATCCAACTAGGCCTCACTCCCCCTGGAGTCTCTGTCTCCCTCCACACTGCTCATACCGTAGCAAATAGTCGCGTGGCAGATAAACTAACATGGGCTGTTCCTAGGGTCACAACCACCCTTGCACAACGGTCCTTCTCCCACAGAGTACCATCCTGGTACAATGAGCTTCCACGGGCCATCACCTCCATTCCTAGATTAGGCCCCTTCAAAACAACCCTCAAAAACCACATAATCTCAACCCGTCACTGTCCCTAATAAGTAAAGGAATCTGCCTACGGATGAAGAAATGCTGGGCTAGCGGATTTCTCCCCGCCCTATTTTGTGTGTTAATAACAAAGTTGGTATCCCAGCTGCTCACACTACCTACCAGCATTCAGGCCACACCCTTACTACCGTTTGTACTGCTCACTTACTTTTGCAAGCCCCACTCAGGACCTGTATGGCTTCCCTACTGTATAGAACTAGCAGCACTGCTCTTACCCTGTTGCTATCTTACCTACGTCCTCACCGTTATACTGTTAACCTTATATGTTGCCAATCCCATGTCTGTAGTCTCTTACTGTGTTATGAATACCTGCTGTTGTGTATTGTACCTGACATGGAGCCTTTGGAAATGAGTCCTTGACTCAAAGGTTGTAATCTGATACTCTCAATAAATAAATTAAATAAAATAGCACCTCTGCCCACATGAGCTTGATTTTTCCTTTTTTTTTTTTGCTTTAGGATGTAGTTGAGGTTTTTTGTATGCTACTGCTAACTACTGTAACTAACTGACAAGGGTGAAAACAACAAGACTGCTGTCAAGTGCTTTTTTTTTGTTTTTTAAATGCGATACAAAACAAAGCTGGCAACATCTTGTTCATGCAGCTGCTTGAATTTTAAAATAAAATGGGAGTCCGCTCTGATTGTATTCATGTGACGCTCTCCCTGGCTGCTCAGTCTGCAGTCACCCTCAATGGTAGCTTTGCTCAGAATCTCCCAACAGACACTAACTGACTTGGGAGCAGACTACTTCACACGCGAGAATAATGTCATCATAACAACTAAGCAGGGACTGTTATTGTGGCTATTTGAGGACTTCAGGGGTAATTCATTTTTATTTGTGAGCAGCTGAGCAGCCTAATAGCTGGAGTGTGTGGCAGGCGGGCAGTCGGTTGGTCGGCGGGAGGTTAAACCACAGAGAACAGAAAACGTCAGTGACCACTCCATCAAAAAACATCAGAACAGCAGTGCATTCTTGTACTAATGCGAGTGCTCCCTTTTATATCGCTTTTAGGATCGGTCTTGTTGAGAGAGCGATCGAGTGTGGGGGGTACATATGTGTGCAGGTATATTAATGCATGGGCTAAGCACGGGGAAAAAACGGTGTCTGACAGATTTTAAAAATTCTACTGGCCCACTGATTTCTTTCCTGACCTGCGTACACCTGGCCAGCACTTGTTTTTATCCATGCATTAGACATTTATAATGCACCACTAAAGACCAATCAGGATGTAGGAGTCTCCCCTCCCATTTTATAAAAAGTGCTTCTACCAGTGTTTCTGTTCTGTTATCTCCTGATCTCGCTGAGGATTAGCTGAAGGCTGCAGTCTCTGAGATTTTAGTCCTGCTTGTGCTCTTTCATTCAGTAGTTATTTTATCTTTCTGTCTATTGCAGCAGGTCTGATTTAAAAATGTTTTCTTGTGTGTGTGTCTCGGGTGGGGGGGGGATTTGTCAGCGACAGCATTCATTTGTCACATGCTAAACTTTAATCTGCAGCATTCTTTGCATGTCTCCCTAACCTAAAGTTTAACTGTTTCAACACTTTCTTCAATTTTATTAATTCCCATTAAAACGCTATCTCCTAGCTCTTCCGACGATGGCTCTGGGTGCTACTGCTCCATAGAAGACGCACCACTACATGAAATGGCCCCCGATTTAGTGCCAACCCCCCTCCCTCACTATGACCCACTTCTAAACATATCCCAGTTTTTCAGGTTCAATAGTGCTCAGTGTCAGACTGCAAAAATATACAGACATTCTTTCAAGGTGTTGGCTTCCATCTGACAGCTGTGGTACTAAGTGCCAAGAACAGAACGTGTGCATAACGCAATTGCTTAACAATATATAAATATTATTAAATATGCTATACTGCATGGCAAAATAGACATTTTCAGAGAACACAGGCTAGTGCTAAAGTGGACAACAAAAAATAACTATGTAAGTCAAATTATTAGACGGCTGTGAATATTAGCAGGTTATACTGTAAAAAGTCACCACACACAAACGATAACTTGGATAAAAGGGATACTGGTACAACACACATTCTTGCTGATGGCGTAACTTATTTTTTATTTATCCCCTGGTCATTCTGATGGATGCATCTGTGTACTACTGCTGTAACGAGAACACACATCTACACGACACGGCCTCAATATGCAAAAAAAACAAACAAAAAAAAAAAACACATGCTTGCACAACTTCTGTGTTGTTTGACCACTGTGAAATTAACAGCTGCTCACACAACTTATTTATGCACGTTTGCTCCATTTTAGGTATGCAGTGCCACAACTGTCAGAAAGTAAATGGAGGCCAGCACCTGGGAAGAATGTCCATATTTTCTGCAGTCTAACACTGGACGCTACTGAACCAGAAGAACAGGGATTATTTTAGTAGTGGGACATGTTGAGGGAAGGGGTTGGCACTAGACTCCAGGGATAGCTTCTGTATGTGGGGTTCATTCATAAAATAATGAAAAATGAAAGTTACACAGCACTGCAGCACTGTCAATTCCCTGCCACAGTTCCACTTGAATACCAAGTGACATCAAGTTGGTAGATGTCCTGTAGACAGCACCGCGGGAAATACAAAGCCATGCCAAAACAAACTGCAGTACATACGAGGAAAAAGCAAATCTCAATTTTCCCACTGTATGAGCAAAACTACCAGAAAAGATGCTTGAAGAATCATCAATACCCTGTAAGTAAATCCAAAACTGCAGCAAACTGAATTTGGGTGATAGTTTTGCACATGATCTTTCAGCATATGAAAATAAATTCAAACCTGAAACCCATAACCTGATAAATACTATTGAATGTATAATCCGATACTGTGCAAGAGATACTAATTTGTGTTTAAAATGCACAGAGGTTGAATACAGAGCTGGATTTCTTTTCTAGAAAGAACCACTAAAGAAACAGCTATGAATATGGGCTGCAGTAACAGTATGTGACTCAAAAATACAGGTAACTCACCTGTAACAGGAGTTTTAGGAATGGTATATGTTGTTCATCCACACTGTCTGGCAGGTATCCTTGCCGCTTTAAATCTTGCCGGAAGGTCTTCAAGCTGGCTCCTCCCACCCACCCGGGTGGTAAAACTCTCGGCTCCGCCTCATGACGCCAGATCTGGCCCTCAGGTTGTGCGTCGAAGCCGGGGAGGTCGGGTGGGTCGTGTGGATGAACAACATATACCATTCCTAGAACTCCTGTTACAGGTGAGTAACCTGTATTTCTAGGGACATGGATATGTTGTTCATCCACACTGTCTGGCAGACTCCTAGCAGTTCTCCGGGAGGAGGGAGGCAAGGCGCACACCCCCTACTCAGGGAATAGAGACTGGAGAACCGAGGCCCCAAAACCAGCATCCCAGCGTGACTCAAGGTCGATGTGGTAATGGGTGATGAAGGTGTGTGCTGACTTCCAGGTAGCAGCCCTGCAGATTTCCTGGATAGGGACGTCCCTGGAAGCAGCCACCGATGCAGCAGTATGGCGGGTAGAATGAGCTCTTATCCCTCTGGGAGGCTCCATGCCAGCCATCTTATAGCAGAGATCTATGCAGGAGGTGACCCACCTGCCTATCGTCTGCTTGGCTGCAGGTCTGCCAGGTGCGGCTTCAGCTAGGGTGACAAACAGCTATGCTAACCTCTCCCTCGAATTTCAGCCGCAGCGCCTTATAGTAAGCGAGCCTTCTAGGGTCCAGAGTATGGAGCCTATATTCGGCCTCCGAGGTGTGACTGGGTAGAACACCGCAGAGTCAACACCTGGTTAAGGTGAAACTCCGACACCACCTTCGGAAGGAATTTCGGGTGGGGGCGCAGGACAACCTTGTCCCTGTGGAAGACCAGGTAAGGAGACTCAATGCAGAGCGCCTGGAGCTCTCCCATCCTTCTGGCTGACGTGATAGCCACCAAGAAGGCGGTCTTCCACGACAGGTGAGAGAGTTCACACCTGTGCATTGGTTTGAATGGCTTGCCCATGAGCTTTGCCAGTACCAGCTGTAGATCCCATGGCGGTGGAGGTTCTCGCACCGGAGGGGAAATGTGATCAAGGCCTTTGAAAAAGCACCAGACCACCTTCTCCTGCGCCACCGACTGCTTCCCGGCCCGCGCCCGTAAGCAGAGTATGGCTGCCAGGTGCACCTTTAAGGGTCAAGCTGCCTAAGCCCTTACTGAGAAAGGACCAAAGGTAGTCCAATATGCTCACCAAGGAACAGGAGGAAGGGTCCAGGCCCTGCTCTGGCACCAAATGGAAAATCTCTTCCATTTGAAGGCGTAGCATTTTCTGGTCGACTCATCGGGACGCCCAACTCGTTGAGGACCTCGTTGAAAGACCCAAGGCCTGGAACTCTAGCCGCCAGGAACCAGGCCGTTAGGGTGCAGGGATTGAAGGTCCGGATGGAATACCTTCCCCTGATTGACTGAGAGCAGGTCCGGGCGAGCTGGAAGCTGCCTCGGGAGCCTGGAGCTGAGACTGAGGAGATCTGGGTACCAGTACTGGCGGGGCCTGTCTGGGGCTATCAGAATCACCTGCGCCTTGTCCCTCCTTGCTTTGAGAAGCACCTTGTGCATCAAGAGGAACGGGGGAAAGGTGTAGAAGAGGCCCGGGGTCCACGGCCTCGAGAAGGCATCCCCCTGCAGCGATCCCTGCTGAGGGGGGCGGGCATGGAACAGCCTCAGCTTCGTATTCTCCCTGGAGGCAAACAGGTCCACCTGAGGTGTGCCCCAATGGGAGAACAGATCTTGTACTACCTCCGGCAGGAGAGACCACTCGTGGGACGCAGCCCCTATCCGGCTTAGGGCATCGGCAAGGGTGTTGGAGGCTCCTGCCACTTGAATGGCTAGGAGATCTGCCTCCAGGCTGCGCACGAGTGACCAGATGCGGAGAGCTTCCTTGCATAGAAGCATGGAGCGCATCCCGCCCTGACGGTTTAGATAGTACATGGTCGTGGTGTTGTCCGTCTGGACCCGGACCACTTGACCCCGAAGAAACGGAGCAAAGGCAGTGAGAGCTAGGCGGACCGCTCTGAGCACCAGCAAGTTGATGTGGCATCGGGACTCCCGCGGGGACCAGAGGCCGTGCACTCGATGTTCCCCCAGATGGGCACCCAAACCCATCAGAGAGGCATCGGTCGATAGAGAGACCGTCGGCTCGGGGCGGACAAACGGGATGCCCTCCTGCAGATGAACTGGAATGGTCCACCACTGGAGAGCATTCCACATCCCCTGGGTCACCGTCACTAGCTGGTCCAATGGATCGCAGCGTTGGGACCACTGGCTAGCCAGCCCCCACTGAAGGGCGTGATGTTCCAGCGGGCCCAACGGACCACGCTGGTATACAGGCGCCATGAGACAGCCAGGAGGCGCAGGAAGTCCCAGGCAGGGCGCAACTGCCCAACCAGAAATGACTGGGCAAAGGAGGAAAGAACCTCGACCCTGTCCGCCGGGAGTCGAGCTCTGCCCCGATGAAAAGAATCACCTGCTTCGGCTCGAGTTCTGACTTGGCCTCGTTGATGAGGAGGCCGACCTGAGAGCAAATCTGGAGGGCCAGATCTCTGGACCGCTCCACCTCCTGTCTGGAGGGGGCTGTTATCAGCCAATCGTCCAGGTAAGAGTAAACCCGGACCCCTCGGCACCGCAGAAATGCTGTCACCACTGCCATGCATTTGGTGAAGACCCTGGGAGCTGGAGATAAGCCGAAGGGCATGGCTTGGAACTCAAAAAGGGATCCCTCCGCTCGAAAGCGAAGGAACCTCTGATGTGACGGATGGATAGGGACGTGAAAGAACGCATCCTGTAGGTCCAGAGAGCAGAACCACATGCCGTGTTTCAAGGATGGTATTATCTGAGCCAGAGTGACCATCCTGAGGGTTCGAGACCTTAGGAACTTGTTTAGGTCGTGTAGGTCGAGAATGGGGTGCCAGCCCCCCGTCCGTTTCGTAACCAGGAAGTACCTGGACACGAACCCCGGGTCTGAGGGAGGGTCCGCCACCTCTCTTATTACCTACTTCTCGAGGAGGACAGCGATGTCAGCTCAGCGAGCTGACAGCGAGGCTTCGGACCGCGAGGCCCCCCGAGGTGCGACGGCTCTGAAGGGTGGGGCCTGCTCGAACTCCAGAGGCAGGCCCTTTCCCACCACCTCCAACACCCACCGGTCTGTGGTGATAACGGACCAGGCGGAAAGAAAGTGGCGGAGCCGCCCCCACTCAACCCGTCACTGGGCAGGCTTGGAGGAAGGACCGGCCGAGGGACCTCCAGGGCCTTTACCGCCCTGCTTCCTGGAGGAAGAGGAAGCCGCGGGCTTGGGTTTGGGACACCAAGCACGAGCCTGCTGGCCCTGATGCTGCTGGGCCGGACGTGCCGCAGGCACAGACGGACGAAAGGGCTTGGGTTGCTGTTTTGCGGCCTTTGTCCCTCTGAGCGGATGAGACCAAGTCCAAAGTGGCATTGGACTTTTCGATCCTCAGGAGGTGGCCTTCCACTCCAGGGCCGAAGAGGTCGGTCCCCAGGAAGGGGACATCCGCAAATGTGTGCTGGGTATCCGCTGTGAAGGTGGATATCCTCAGCCATGCCCGACGGCGCATAGCCACTGCGGCCGCGACTGACCTGGCGCATGAGTCTCCAATGTCCAGAGCAGTCTGAAGTTGCTGCTTGGCCACTGCCCTGCCCTGGTCCCGCACCTGCCTAACTGTGGTCTGCAGGTCAGCCGGGAGATGAGGGACTACCTCGTACAGGGAGCCCAACAGGGCATGGGAGAAATGTGCCATAAGCATGGCCGAACTGGCCTGACGAAGGCCAAGGGAGGACGCAGCGTAGACTTTTCGCCCGGCATAGTCCAATTTCTTGGACTCCTTGTCGGGAGGTTTGTCCACGTCCCTAGCGTTTCTGGCACACCGGAAAACGCTGTCAGTAACTAACCCCTCGGCTGAAGGATGTTCCGAGAAACCGGACAGGGAACCGGTAGGGACCGCATACTTCCTGGCCATCCTGGCCGAAGGCGCAGGGCAGGAAGCAGGGCACTGCCAGAGCGCCAAGGCCGGGCCCACAATGGCCTCGGCCACAGGAAAGGCCTCCGTAGGGGAATCCCCCCGGTCCAATATCTCTGTGAGGGGATACTTGGCCCGCTTGGATATGGGCTCGAGCTGCATCCCAGTGGACACCAAGATGAGTCTAAGCAAACCCAGGAAGGACGAAGGGCTGTCGGCCAGCGACTGACCTCCAGAGGACTCCAAGTCCACTTGCCTGGAGAAAAGGGAGGAATCATTGTCGGACTCAGAAGAGTCCGCAAAGAGCTGCCTCGGGCCAGAGCCACCCTCCACCTGCCGAGGGCAATCGGGAGTGAGGGTGACCGACAGCCTATGGGGCAGACCCTGAGCCGACCGAGAGTTCTTGGTCGGAGCCCAAACAGCGGCTGTGGAGGCGGAGGTTCCACCGGAATCGGTGGAGCAGCTGGTTTTGGCCGAACAACCGGCCTGGGAACAGGCT
The DNA here is from genome assembly GCA_016271365.2 of Neoceratodus forsteri. Taxonomy (NCBI): domain Eukaryota; kingdom Metazoa; phylum Chordata; order Ceratodontiformes; family Ceratodontidae; genus Neoceratodus; species Neoceratodus forsteri. Next base: position 831,295,752 of record CM057452.1, read on the forward strand.
CCTCGGGTAAGACGAGAGGTTGTTTCGGCCGCTTCGGTGATAGCCACTTAATGGCCGGGGAAGGCGACGGCATCGGCTTCTTCCCGGTGAGAAGGAGCTGTTGCCACATGAGGTCCCTCGTGATCGTCGACGTAACTTACATCGAAGTCTCCTCATCCGGTGAGGAGGATGAGGATAGCGGCGGCGCCACATCATGTGCCGAGATCGAGACCCACCATGACGGCGGGATTGGCTGGACCATCAAGAAGTCCAGACCGAGACAGAGAACTTCAGCCTTCCGAGGACGCAAGCGGGAGGGGACGGTGGAACCAGCCCCTCGGCTCGGAGGGTTCACCCGAGGGCTCCGGAACCGGAGGCACTGGCAAGCCCACGGGATCCTCAACTCCCACCGGGGGAACTGGTGAGAGAGGATTTTCGGCTTCGTTGGTCGACAACCCGTCCAACGGGTCGAGAAAGATCTCAACTGCGTCGACGGCAGTCTCGGTCAACTGACCTGACGGGGACACCGTGAGACCAGTGGCCGAAGCCGAACGATCGACCGAAGTCGATGGCCGACAACTCGGGGAGAGGGACCTTTCCCGCTCCCAAGAGCGTCGACGAAGGGACTTACCCTTGTCTTTCTTCTTGGACCGAGAAGAAGGTCCAGCAGATGTTGGTCCCTCTCCTCTAGTGGAGAGGGACAGACAAAGCTCCTTAAAGGAAGCTGTGTAAGAGGAACCCAGGGAGAGTGGGATAAATGCTGCGGTCAAGGAAGATGCGGCCCGCGCCGCCTCCTCTTCGAGGGCGACCATCTGCTCTAGCTGATCCGCCGAGCCCGCCGCCGCGGAAACCGCCGACCGGGCCTCTTTTGACTTCACCAGAGGAAAACGTTTCTCAGGGCGCCCCAGTTGTAAACGGGCAGCACAGTCATCGAGAATGTAGGCTGAGAAGGAAGAGCACAGGTCGCAAGCCTGCGGGTCGTGCTCAAGGCCTAAACAGTAGACACACGTGGAGTGCGGATCCGTCCGAGACATCTGCCCGCAAGGGCATCTCCGAAAACCGGGAGTCGATTTGTCTATTGCAGCCGTGAGGGATAGAAGACCGAAGTCTACAATGCAAAAAACTTTTAAATTTGAAAAACCGAAGAATTAGGAACCAGTCTTATACGTAGAGCGTTAAGGAGGGAACCTGAGCTTCCAAGCGCTAAGGAAGATCTGGTGTCATGGGGCGGAGCCGAGAGTTTTACCACCCAGGTGGGTGGGAGGAGCCAGCTTGAAGACCTTCTGGCAAGATTTAAAGCGGCAAGGATACCTGCCAGACAGTGTGGATGAACATATCCATGTCCCTAGAAAGTACAGTTACATAAGAACTTACCATAACAGCAGATCTTCGAGAGAGGGTCCTGCAGTAGATCACAACATGTAGGACTGTGCCCTCTGGTGTCAGTACCGCACAGCAAACTTTTGCTAACAATGTCTGGTGGGGGATCGCCCACTCGACATCACGTGACTGACGTCAGCATGACCCTATAAGTGGCAGTCCCCACGCCTGCCTTCCAGTTCTCTTGTTGGAGACCCAATAGAGTGCAACAGGAGGAAAGGGCATTGTCCCTGGAGCCCAATCCAAAGAGGCCTGCAACAGCAAACAGAAGACTGGGGGAAGGAGGGAAGGAAAAAGATGACCTACTGCAGGAACCTCTCTCGAAGATCTACTGTTACGGTAAGTTCTACGTAACTGTACTACCTTACTTCAAGAGGGTCCTGCAGTAGGTCATAACATGCAGGACTGAGTCCCAAGCAGTAAACTGATCATGACAAACTGAAGCACGGGAGGAAGGAAGGTCTGCAAAAAGAATAGAGCAGGTCTAAGACAGAAGGCCCTGCAGGATGGCTAGGCCAAAACCTGCCCTACACCTCGAGGTAATGTCCAGACTGTAATGCTTAGTGAAGGTATGGCCTGAACTCCAAATGGCCGCAGCACAAATCTCTGCTGCGGACACATTCCTGAAAAAAGCAGCAGAGGCAACCATACCTCTGGTGAAATGACCCTTGACCTCTCCAGGAATAGGCTTGTCATACTTCTGGTAACAAAAATGGATGCAGCTGGCCAGCCATTTGGACAAGCACTGCTTGGAGACTGCCAACCCCATAGTCTTGGGGACAAAGAAAACAAAAAGTTGATCATCCTCATGGACGTCCTTGGTCCTGTTGATGTAGCGCAATATCCTGTGCACATCTTGAGTGTGCAGGAGCGCCTCACCCCTGTTAAAGTAAGTCGGATAATAAACCAGGAGTTCGATAGTTTGGTTCAAAGTGAACTCAGAAACCACCTCGGGAAGAAACTTAGGATTTTACGCAGAGCCACCCGGTCTCTGGAAAATCAGATAAGGCTCCTTAAACATCAGGGCCAGAAGCGCGGAGATCCTTCGAGCATAAGTAGTGGCAACTAAAAAGAGTTGCCATCCAAGAGAGACAGCGCATCTCACAGCTTACTGCTGGTTCAAAAGGAGGTAAAGTAAGCTTTTCCAACATAAAATTCAAATCCCAAGGTGGGGTGGGGTTACGTATAGGTGGTTTTGGACGGAGGATCCCCCTCAGAAATGTTTTGGATACCTCCAACTGAGAAATAATCTTCCTGTCTTCCAAGAAGAGGTAGGCGGAGATGGCGGATAGGTGGACTTTAAGTGAAGAGCAGCTGAGTCCTGAGTCAGACAGGTGCAAGAAGTACTCCATCACCTGGGGCACCAGGCAAGAATAAGGGTCCCTCTCTTTTGAGGTCTCCCAAATAGAAAACCGTTTCCATTTCATAGCGTAAGTAGCTCTAGTGGAAGGCTTTCTAGCCTCCACCAGAACTTGGGCAACCCTGTCAGAGACTCCGAAATGGTTAGCAATTATGTCTGAAGGAACCACGCCTGGAGGTGTAAGGATCTGAAGCCCGGATGCACCAGTATGCCCTCATCCTGCGTCAACAGATCACACCGAAGAGGCAGATGTACTGGGGGTTCCACAGCCAACTGCTGTAGGAGTGGAAACTAAATTTGCCTGGGCCAGAGGAGGGGCGATCAGCAACAATTGTGCCCCCTCTGCTTGAAGTTTCAGCAGAGCCTTCTGCAGAATGGGAAAGGGAGGGAAGGTGTACAAGTATCTCCCTGTCCAACAGAGAGAACGTGCCTAGCCAGATAACACCAGGCCCTTGAACGAGCGAGTAGAACTTGGGAAGCTTTGCGTTGGATGGGGAGGCAAACAGATCTACCTCTGGATGCCCCCAGTGGCAGAACAGATTTTCTGCCACTTCCTGATGTAGTTCCCATTTGTGAGCTAGGGCTAATGTATGGCTGAGGCTGTCTGCCAGGATGTTGTGCATGCCTGGAATGTGCACGGCCGTGAGATGTAGACCATGCTGGACTGCCCAGTACCAGACCCACATTGTTTCCCTGCACAGGGGATATGATCGGGTGCCTCCTTGCTTGCTGATGTACCAGACTATGGACATAGTGTCGGTCTGTACCAACAGTGTTCCTGTTGTCAGAAGGGACTGGAAGACCTGAAGGGCATACAGGACCATCCTCATCTCCAGAATGTTTATGTGGAGCGAGGATTCCAACTGGGACCATTTTCCCTGGGTTTGGTGGTCTCCCTGGTGAGCTCCCCAACCCAGACCCGATGCGTCTGTGGTGAGGGTCCAAGAGGGCGTGGAGGGACTGAACGGTGTCCTAAAGACAAGTTCAGAGGGTCCTGCCACCACAAGAGGTCCTTTTTGAGTGCACTGGACACCAGAATGGGATAATCCAGATTGTCGGTGCCCTGATCCCACTGGACTTGTAATGTCCATTGGGTGACTCATGTGTAGCCTGGCCAGAGGTATGGTCGGAATGGCCACGGCCATCAAGTCAAGGAGGCGTAAAAACACCCTGGCTGGGGCATGGCTGGAGGAGGCTACCAGTCTGGTTTGCTCCTGCAAAGTATCCACTCTGTCTACCAGAAGGAAGGCCTTGCCCTGGACTGTGTCCAGTATCGCCACATTAAATTGGAGGTGTTGAGACTGGACCAGAGATGACTTGGGGTAACTGATGGTAATACCCAATCATGCAAAGAGGTCCAGGGTGGAGGACGGGAATCCTCTAGGCTGCTTCTGTATGGGACTGCTGTGAGCCAATCGTCCAGGTAAGGGAACACAAATTCCCTGGCGACGAAGTGCCACTGCCACCACCGCTAGGCACCTGGTAAAGATTCTGGGTGCCGAAGAAAGGTCAAAGGGGAGGGCTTTGAACTGGAAGTGCTCCCCTCAGAAAGAAACCGCAGGAAGCGGCAGTGGCCCGGGAAAACCGGAATGTGCAAGTACGCCTCCTGCATATCCAGTGCACAGAGCCAATGGTCTGTCTGAAGCAGGGGCAGGAGTCCCTGGAGCGTCAGCATGCGGAACCTTTTGTATCCTACATAAAGGTTCAGATGGCTGAGGTCTTAAGATGGGCCTCAGTTCACCTGTCTTTTTGGGGAGGAGGAAGAAATGGAAGTAATATCCTTTTCCCCTCTGCGCCCAGGGAACTGGCCATCGCGAATTTTTGGAGTACAGCCTGGATCTCTTCCCTTACCAGAGTTGCGTGGTCTGAGGGATAATGAGATCGTCTTGGAGGAGAATCTGGAGGTTTTTCCAGAAACTCGATGGTGTGCCCTCTTGCTATGACCTGAATAACCCAGGAATCCAACATGATGCCCTGCCATTCTGCTAGGTGGAGGGAAAGTCTTTCCCCCACTGGCTCCACACTGTTTGGAGGTGGAGAAGGAGGGGGTCTAAAGGAGTCAGGAGGTGGAGGAATGGGTGAGGAAGGTACCACCTGCAGCTCACTGGTTCTTGGGGGCGGGGGAGAGGTAACAGCAGGTCCCGATGCTCTCCTCTCCTCTTATTTTGACGCCTGTTAAATGGCTGCTTGCCTTGGCGCTGAAAGGGCTGCTTAGGCTTAAAGTCCGCCTTATACATGGATTTTACAGATCTCAGATCCTGCCCACTATCCTGGAGGCCCATAATGATATCTTTGGTATTGCCCCCGAAGAGGACAGATCCTCGGAAGGGGGCATCCTGTATGGCTGCCTGAACATCCTGAGAGAGGACAGAAATACAGAGCCAAATATGGCACCTGAGGCAGACTGCTGTAGCTGAAGAATGAGTCACAGAATCTACAGAGCTGTAAGCAGCCCTTAATGCATGCCTACAAGAAATTTTTGACAGCCTCAGGGCCTTAGTGAGCTCCGCCTTAAGGTCTGAGTCCTCCACCTTTTCTAGCCTGGCCTCGCATTGAGCCATGGTAGCTTTTTGGTATGAAATCACATGTGCCACATAGTTTAATGAATGTAAGGCAATGTAGAAGAGGAGTAGATCTTCCGGCTGAACTGCTCTAATTGCCTCGACTCCTTGTCAGGCGAGGAGGTGCTCAAATGTTTAGGTTTTGCAGTCCGGTTGTGAGCTGCAGCGATCACGATGGAGTCTGCCTTCGGGTGGGAGCATAGATAAAGGACGTTCTCAGGTGAATGGTAAGCCCGATCTGCTTTCTTGGGGATGGCCGGGATGGAGTGAGGCATCTGCCAGATAGTGGAGGTGAGATCCTCGTGTGGCTCCATCCACAGGGGGATCGGGATGGGTGATAACTCGGCTAGGTCCACATGTTCTGCAAGATGCTTGTGTTTTGGGTCCTGTTCCTCTGCATTCCAAATACTGGCTTACCAGAGGATGCGGTGGAGTTTGGTGAAGGAAGGGTCTTCTGGAGGAGACTTCGGAGACTCCTTACCCTTAGACAGCGTGATTTCCAAAAGGGTTTCCGAGGACGAGTTGGAGAAATCAGCCTCCGAGTCAGAGGATTCTCCCTTCTCAGAGGTCTTCATCTCAGTTAGAGGAACCTCTGGAGTGTTGCCCCCAGAAATGTGTGCCGTGGAATGGCCTGATCTGTGAGAACCCAGGGGTTACAAAGAGCGTGGGGTGGAGGTTGCCACCAGGATTGGCAGTCTTATGTTCAAATCCGCCACTAATTTGGATCTGGCCTCCTGCGACCAGGTCTGGAACATGGCCTGGAAGTCCGGCTGAGGTGGAGGCTGTTAGTACTGGTAACCCGCCCCTGGGTAATGGGGGGAGGTAACTTGGAGCCTGGAAAGGGGCCCCATAGCCCAGCGTCTGATATCCATAGGAAAAAGGAGTCGACATCGGGCCTGATGTCAGGAGGCCTGACGTCAGCAGGCCTGGGTAATGAGGGTAGCCCATGGGCTGGCTATGGTGAATACTCTGATGGTCCAAGGAGGTCCCAGAGGGCACCGAAGGAGGCGGAACAGAGGGACCTAGGAAGTTATCCGGCATCTGGAGTCCCAGCGTCAGGATAGCTGGTGTCAGAGATGTCACAGGGAAGCCTGGCATCTGATTCTCAGGCATCGGAAAGCATGGCGTCAGACTTGGGGGCCTGATGGAGGCTCAGATGGTAGCTGGGCAAATGGACCTGACGTCAGAGGCTCGGAGCCCGATGTAGTGATCCCTAGCATCTGGGCTGATGAAGGGCCCGACAGGGCAGGTAGGACCCTAGGAGACGGTGGAGGTACCAACTCGGACATGAAAGCCCCAGAAGGAATTTCCACGGGGGTCTGGAGGGTTACCAATGCTGGAATGGGTGAGGAAAGAACCACTTCTAGGTGACCCACTTCCCCCTCCATCCCGGGTAAAGGGGCAGGCACAGGAAATTCCACCAGTGAAGGTGGAGGGGAAGGCTCCCTGACAAGGGAAACCTGATGGGAGGGCTGGCCTTGGGAGGTCAGCATGCTCAACTGGACATCGGGTGTGTTGGAGTCAGCCCCCAACGGGTGAGTTTCATCTGGGCGGGCACCAGAGTTGCTAGTGTCAGACTTATCAGTCAAAGGAGGAACAGCCGGGCAGGCAGGGGAGGGGCCCCCGACTGGCTTATTGGCAGACTTCGGGCAGTCTCCCTCCGGGCAGGAACCCGACTTATTGACAACCGGGCGTGCTCTGGAAGGACCGGAGTCCGACTTACTGGTATTTCCAGGTGTCTGCTGAAGGCCTTGGAGGGTGACTTACCGGTTGAGGACTCAGTCTTGGAGTCTGTCTTAATGGGAATAAGAGAGGCAGAAGAACCGGAGGAACTGGACGACGAAGCCTGGACAGTAACCAGAGGAAGCGGCCAAGGCGCTGTCTTCTCCGTAGGCTTAAGTCCTGTGACCTTGCTAGTAGAGGGCCGCTCGCGGTCCTCCAGATGCTCCCGGTGCTTCTCTTTGTCTTTCTTTTTCTTTTTAACCTCCAAAGAAGGGGAAGAAGGGGAAGAAGCGAAGTCCCTCAGCTTCTGCATTTCTTGTTCTAAAGAGGCAATCCTGGATTTTAAAAGATGGGCTTCGAGGGCCTGCTGCCTGCGTTTGTGTGTGGCCTGGTTGAAGGGCTTGCAACCCGGGCAGGCCTCAATGTCATGGGCCGGGCCTAGGCAAGAGAGGCAGAGCTTACGGCTGTCCTTATGAGGGATCTGTGAGCTGCAATTCTTCTTGGTCTTCAGAGGGTTGTATGGAGAAGACATAAAAATAATACATTGGCTCAGTGTTCACGGAAGAAACGGGGGGACCGCTACCACCATGGGCTGGGAGGGTGGGGACAGGGGGAAGGAGGCGACAGATGGAAGAATTGAGGCAAGTAGAGTCCTAGAGGGACTGAGGGCACTGAAGGGTGACAAGGCACCAGGGCCAGACGGTATCCACCCAAGGGTGCAGAGGGAGATGGCAGAGGTGTTGGTGGAGTCACTGGCGGATCTGTATAGCACCTCACTGGAGTCGGGATGTGTGCCACTGGACTGGAGGATGGCACATGTAGTACCATTATACAAGAGCGGGCCAAGGGATGAACCGGGTAATTATCGTCCGGTAAGTCTCACCTCCATAGTGTGCAAACTCATGGAAACGATACTAAAGAAAAGACTGGTGTCATATCTGGAGGACAATGGCCTCCAGGATGTGAGGCAGCGTGGGTTCATTTCAGGGAAGTCTTGTCAAACCAACTTGATACAATATTATGACTGGGTGACAGGTGAGCTGGATAAGGGTCATACGGTGGATATTCTTTACTTGGACTTCAGCAAGGCCTTCAATTCAGTGCCTTATGGGCAGCTTGGGGGGAAGCCAGCTGGTGTAGGGGTAGGGGCAAAAATGATGAACTGGATTACAAGCTGGCTGAGTGGAAGGCTGCAACAGGTGGTGGTAAGAGGGGAGCTCAACCCAAGGTTGGTGACAGGAAAGGGCCACACGGCTCTGTGCTGGGGCCAGTATTATTTGGGCTCTTCCTATCAGACATTGCACACGGAGTGGTGAGCAAGGTAAGTCTGTTCACTGATGACACCAAAATCAGAGCAGTGGTGGATTGAGGGGAGGGATGGAAGCAGCTGCAAGGAGACCTAAGCAAGCTAGAGGAGTGATCAGAGAGGTGGCAGCTGGGGTTCAATGTAAAGAAGTGTAAGGTTATGCATTTTGGGGCGAAGAACCCAAGGAGAGAATACTGGCCGGGGGGGGGGGTTAAGCTGGGGATCACTGAGGAGGAGAAGGACCTAAGAATAATGATAACAGGGACCATGAACAACACTGCCCAGTACAGGAGAGCGGCTGCAAAAGCGAACAAAATGCTGGGGTGCATAGTGAGGGGGTTTTCATCCAGGCGAAGAGAGGTGATCTTGTCCCTCTACAGGTCGCTGGTAAGGCCGCACTTAAAGAGTACTGTGTGCAGTTTTGGAGGCCATACCTAAAGCGTGATATCAGGCTACTGGAGGGGTTGCAGAGGAGGGCAACAAAGATGATATGTGGAATGGCGGGGAGAGACTATGAGAGCAGACTGGGAGACCTGAATATGTACACTCTGGAGGATAGAAGGGACAGGGGTACATAATAGAGACATTCAAATAACTGAGGGGAATCAATAAGGATGGGGCAGACAGGGTCTTTAAGCTAAGGAGGGGAGGGACACCAGGGACATGGGCTAAGAATGGGGAGATTTAGAGGAAATGAGGAGACACTATTTCACAGAGAGGATGGTAGCAAAATGGAAAGCACTACCAGAATGGGTGGTGGTATGTAAATCTGTGAACAGCTTCAAAATGGCATGGGACAAGGAACAGGGAGAGTGAGGGTGGGGGTGGCAGTGGGATGACAAAGGGGGTGTGGGGCAGCTGCAAACTAGGGGTGCTAGCTGCACACTCGAGCAGACTTAAGATAGACCAGATGGTCTGTTTCTGCTGGCACATTTGTATGTTTGTATAATAAGAACAATGATCTATTAACGGTAGAATTATACTTATCAAAATGGCGATCGACTGGAGCAATGTTCACCATGAGGTCCTTGCGCAGGTCGATGGCAGGAAAGAACTGGAAGGTGGGCGTAGAGACCCACCCACTTACAAGGTCACGCTGACGTCAGTTACGAGATGTCGGGTGGGTGGTCCTCCCCCAGACATTGCTAGCAAAAGTTTGCCGTGCGGTCCTGATGCCAGAAGGCACTGTCCTACATGTTATGACCTACTGCAGGAACCCGCTCGAAGTAAGATCTTTAGTGATAAGTTTGCTCTTTATACTCTGTTAATCATTTCTGAACACTGTTCAGAACAAGCCTTTCTCAAGAAAGATTATGTGATACACACTGCTTGAAACATAGAAAAGTTACATACTTACTATAACAGTAGCTCTTCTAGAGAATCTCTCATCAGGCCACACCATTGGAACTTACAGCCGCCAGGCACTAGGACCACATGGAAAATTTTGCAAGCAGTCTACCAGGGGCCACCCATGATGACGTTAGGCATCAGCATATACATAAATGTGGGCAGCTCCTCCTCTCCTCAGTTCCCCGTTGGAGATCATGCTTGGAGGACCTCCCTCTATGGAACCGGGAGAGGACCCAGCACTTCACACATCAGGTGAGACAGAGGGCTGGAAAATGTAGAACTAGAGATAGTAGCACCAGAATCCACTGTTGCAGACCCAAAAAAGAGGGAAGGGAGGGTGCGATGGAATGGCCTGATGAGATTCTCTCAAAGATCTACTGTTACGGTAAGTACATAACTGTTCTATCCTCTTCAAGGGTATCTCTTTCATCAGGCCACACATTTGGAACAAGCACCAAGCAGTACAAAAACTTAAATCTGGGCAGCTGGAGCTTACAGACTTATGAAAGTAGGCCTTGCTGTACAACCAGGTCAAAGCCAGCCCATCTACAAGAGACAATGTCCAGACTGTAGTGTTTAGTGCAGGTGTGGACAGTACTCCAGGTAGCAGCTGTGCAGACCTCTGCAGCGGAAACATTCAGGAAACGGGCAACAGAGGTGAGGCCATGCCTCTGGTGGAATGACCACGAACCACATCAGGAAGTTCCCTTACCATACTTCCTGTAACAGAACATAACACAGTTTGCTAGCCATTTGGACAAGCATTGTTTAGAAACTAGGGTGCCTTTTTTCCCCAAAGGCCAATGAAACAAAAAGCTGTGAGGACTTTCTGCAGTCCTTTGTCTGGTGTGTACAGTACTCCAGTATTCTATGCGTATCTAAAGTATGGAGCAATGTTTCCCCTGGATTGGCATGCACTGGATAATACACTGGCAGGTGGATGGTTTGCTTTAACGTGAACTCAGACTCCACCTTGGGTAGAAACTAAGGATTAGTATGCAAAGACATCCTGTCTTTGTGAAAAATCAAAAAAGGAGGCTTACACAGCACCTGCAACTCTGAAATCCTTAGAGCAGAAGTGACTGCAACTAAAATTAACGCTTTCTAGGAAAGAAAGCAGAAACGACAAGTTGCAGCTGGCTCAAAAGGGGCCAAAGTCAACTTTTCCAAAACAAGATTCAAGTCCCAAGCCAGGACTGGATTTATATGTAAAATGCCTTGCAAGTACAGATGGGCTACCTCTACCTGAGCAACCGTACGGCCATCAGTAGGCACATGGAAAGCTGATATGGCAGCCAGGTGCAGAATGAGTGAAGAATACCGCAGGCCTGAACCAGATAAGGGCAGCAGGTATTCTACAACCTCATTGGGCAGTTAAATGGATCCAGATTATGCGAAGCAACCCATAAAGCAAACCGCTTTCACTTCAGAGTAAGCAGTTCTAGTGGACGGTTTTCTACCAGCCACCAGAACATCCGCCACATTTTGGGAAACCCCACAGCAAGCTACAGTATGTCTATGTCGTCAGGAGCCATGCATGCAGATGAAGAGACTTCAGGTCTGGATGGACCAGAGTTCCCTGTTCCTGTGACAGTAGATCCTTGCACAGGGGCAGAGGTATTGGGGATTCCACTACCAACTGTTGCAGCAAGGGGAACCGGATCTGTTGATGCCATAGAGGACTAATGAATATCAGAGTTGCCCCCCCCTTCCAATTTGTAACCTTAGTACTCTGAATCAGCAGGAAGGAAGGGAGGGAAGACATACTGAAACCTCCCTTTCCAAGAGAGTGACAACACGTCTCGTCAGAAAACTCCATGCCCTGGAGCAAGCAAGCAAAAAAGCTGCAGTTTTGTATTGTGCGGGGATGCAAAAAGATCCAATTCTGGATGACCCCATCTTTCGAATATGTCATCTACCACCGAGGTCAACAGTCTCCACTCATGCATCCTGGACTGAGACTTGCTTAGCTTGTCTGCCAAGGCATTTTGGATGACTGGAACATATGCTGCTGATAGTTCTGGACTGTGTTCCAGAGTCCAATACCAAACCCTCACAGCTCCCTTGCACAGCGGATAGGAATGAGTCCCCCCCTTGTTTATGCATCACACTGACAATGTCCATCTGTAGTAACACAGGACCTGGGGACAAGTGGTTCTGGAAGGCCTGGAGTCCATATAGGACTGCCCGCATTTCCAAAACATAGATGTGCAATGTGCGCTCCACTGGGTCTATGTGCCCTGTATCTGGTGAGGGCCCATGTGGGCTCCCCATCCCAACCCCGAAGCATCCATTGTGAGGTTCTGAAAAGGGGAAGGGATTAGGAACAGAACCCCCTTGAGCAAGTTGCTGCATTCCATATACCACTTGAGCACTTTACACACAGGGGATGTGACTAGAACCATCTGTTCCAGCTCATCATTGAGTTGGTCCCACTGGTCTCTAAGGGTCCACTGGGGAATCCGCATGTGCAGCTAGGCCAGTGGTACAGTGACAACGCCTGCAGCCATGAATCCTAAAAGGCATAAAAATGTCCCTGCTGTGACCCAGGTTGCTCCTGTAAAACAGCTTTCAGCTTAGTGTGCTATACCTGGTTAAACAACTAAATAAAAAAAATAAATAAAATAACGGCTGTTGTGCACTAACTGTGCCTGGCGGACGGCTGCTGGCTCAGCGGTAGCAGTACTACTTGTGACACTGGTGAAACAGGTTCAGGAATGTATGCAAGAGGTACTCCCCTTGATTGGAGTGTTGTGTAAAGAAAGCGGGTAGCTCAATGGATTGATTCAGCGTAGATTCAGCCACCACCTTTGGGAGAAACTTAGGGTTGGTGCGTAGAGCCACACGCTCCTTGTGGAAAATCAACTATGGGATTTTACACATCAAGGTCTGAAGCTCAGAAATGCGCCGAGCAGAAGTAATGGCCACTAGGAAGAGTGTCTTCCAAGAAAGGAACTTTAAATCTGCTGTAGCTGCCGGCTCGAAGGGAGGCAGGGTAAGCTTCTCCAGAATGAAATTCAAGTCCCAAGGAGAGGCAAGAATGCGTATGGGGGGTCTCACATGGAGAACCCCTCTGAGGAAGGTCTTGGAGACTTCCAACTGAGCAAAAGTCCAGCCCCCAAAGGGAATATGGTAGGCTGAAATAGCGGCCATGTGGACCTTTAATGAGGAATGGCTGAGACCCAGATCGAAGTGGTGACGCATGTAGTCCAAGACTTTATCAGTTGGGCATGAGAAAGGTTCGTAGTCTTTCGAGCCAGCCCAAATAGAAAAATAGTTTTCACTTCACGGCGTAGGTGGACCTGGTGGAAGGCTTTCTGGCCTCTACCAATATGTCCGCTACAAGCGGAGAAACTCCAAAGTGGGCTTTTGCTACGTCTGTAGGAACCACACATGTAAATGCTGTTGACATCATTGTATCTGATGGCGGCTGAGCTGAGCCAGCCTGAGCACTAGCTCCATTTGTTTCCTTGTTTATTGTGCTTACTTCACGTTCATTTTTTTTTTTAATTTGTATGCTTACAGACTACATTAGGGTTGAAGAAGTGAGTTAGACCAGGGTCCAGAGTATCGAGTTTCGGGTACCGAGTTGCGGTTTGTCGAGTTCCGGGTACCGGCTTTTCTTGGCTTTTTCGTATACGCTTTATATGTTGTGTTTCCATCCGCAATGCACTAGGCTGTGGAGTCGGGGAGTTGCAGAGAGGATTTCTGTTTGCTCCACAGTAGTTGCGACGACTGAGGCGCCTTTGAGTTGCAAGGATTCTACTTTGTCGGTGCTGCCCCCCCGAGCCTTGGCGTCTGCCTGACTGCTTACCCGGCTGCAGTGTGGCAGACTGAGGAGTCGGAGAGTAGCGGAGAGGATTTTGCGCCATTCTTTCTGGTTGGTTGTGCTATTTTTGGCTTTTTCTGCTGAGGAAGTTTGGTCTGGGAACTGAACTGGAACTGGAGTGCTCAACTGTGTTTGGGGATTCTTGAACATTTTGGAGGATCAAGCTTCAGATAAGGACTGTGCAGAATCATAATCTGATTTATTGTGTACAGGGGTTCCTTAATTTGTGCTCGGTTGCCTGTCACCATATAAACCGCAACAATAGGAGATTTGTTTTAATTTGTGGGGAGTGTTGTCCACTTATTGGTCTCCAGCCGGGCAGGAGCCGCCCTGGGTGCTTCCCAGGGAGCTGGGGGGACTAGGGCCTCTTCTAAGCTGCCTCGGGGTCAGCTGTTTGGGCTGACTTGTGAGACAGCTTTAGCAGCAGGTTGTTGACTGAGTGAGGGTAATTACTCCCTGCAGAAACATATGTCTGCCTCCTGAAGTATTCTGCTGCTTTGGATAATTAACTGTCAGAATTGTTGGCGTTTCAAGAGCAGCCGCTGGAAGATCTGTCGGACATCTTTTGGGTTCCCTTGTTTGTTCGTTTGAACATCTTTAATTTCTCTGCTGAGAATTCTTTGACTTTGTCTGGATTTTATCTTTTGGATTGCCGGAGAACTGTTTTCTCTGGCTTTTATTAACTCTTGGACTAAAGGTGGTGAGAGTGTTGTATATTTATTTATTTTAATTTTATTACAAATCTGATTTATTTATTTGACTCCCTGCCATGTGAGAGGTGGTATTGAGAGATTATATAACATCTTTAGCAGTGCATACGTGAGAGGTGCTGCACTGTTTAAAACACAAATTTGTTTAATAATTAATAAGCTATTTTATTGTGTTTTAGATCATTGGATTCTTATTTTATTTTTATTGCTTTAGTTTTTTGAGTTGGAGTTTATTTTGGTTTATGTTAGTTTATTTTGTTTTACTTGCCCTCCCTCAGTGAGAGAGAGTGAGGAGAGTGTGTTATTGAGTGTGTTATTTATAGGCTTGATTTTTAGGTTTATTTTTGCGTATTATTTAATCAATGACGGTTGGGCACTATTCCCCCACTAGGCTCAGGGAACTACGTCCATTTGAGTGCCCACCATTGTCATCCAACACCTATTTTAGGTGTCGAGCATTGGGCATTCTGAAGAGGCGAGGAGACGGTGGAAAGCTGGGCCTTGTGGGGGACAGGAGAGGGGAGGGCGGATTGGGGTTTTAGGGTCCAGAAGACGCCCTGGGGCAAATGGGGTCAGGATAGAGGTTGCTCATATCTTGTCCCCATACCCAAGAGTTCCGAAGATATCGGACAGGTGCCGAGGTCTTCCCCGACATCTCATCCTGCCTTGGCGGTGTTGTGCAATGCCAGATCCATGAAAAACAAGACAGCTATTATAGCTGATCTTGCTGGGTCATCTGATCTGACTTGCATCACCGAGACCTGGCTGGATGAAAATCCTGGCCCTATAGTAGCCTTGCAACTCCAGCTGGGTTCTCGATGATACACCATCCAAGGCCGGATCGTGGGGCGGAGGTGTGGCCATTATGTTTAAATCTGAACTGGGCCTTGTGGATGTGCCATTGGGGAACACCAGATCTTTTGAATATATCCTGGGCGAGGGTGCAGGTTGTGGGATTCTTCTCGTCTACCATCCACCAGGTGACGGAGGCGAATTCCTACAGGAGATTGCAGACTTCATTGTCGACCTGGTGTTGAGGTTTCCCAGATTAATACTTCTGGGCGACTTCAACGCCTGGGTCGACGATGAACTCTCATTTTGGTCAAAATCTCCTCCAGTTGATGAATACACTGGGCCTGACACAGGTTGTTACCACCTCTACCCATATAGGGGGTCATTCATTAGATCTGGTCTTTCTCTTGGGTATGGAATCACTGACTTGGGGTGGAACCAGTCAGCTGGTCGGACCATTACACCATAAGGTTCAGTTTCAGGGCCCCTCTAATAGGTCTGCCCCTACGGAGATGGTCCAATACCGCCCTTTAAGGGGTATTGGCCCCGATGACCTAATGGCGGTGCTGGATCTATCGAGTTTGTCGGGTGAATGCATGAGTCCAGATGGTCTTGTATCTGCCTATAATAAGGCTGTGGGAGATGCTCTGGACAAAATTGCTCCTGTTCATGTTCGGCCTCTCACCATCCGTCCAAAGAGTCCATGGTTTGATGGCCCCTTGAAGGAATTAAGGCGAGTAGGCCAAATGCTGGAGAGCCTGGCGGAAATCGGGCCTTGATGCTGACAGGCTTAGATTGCTAGCCCATTATGATGGCTACCAATCAGAAATCACTCGTAAGAAGGCAGAATTCCTGTCCAGAGAGATTTCTGCTGCAAAGAATCGACCGGCTCAGCTTTTCCGGACTGTGGACAGACTGTGCAATCCAGTCTGTCTTCAGCCTAGAGAAGCCTTTTCCCAGCTTAGATGCGAGGAGTTCGCTTCTTTGCAGATAAGGTTGCCAGCATCAGGTCCGGTATTGGTCCGACCTCTCCTCCGGGGGATTGTGGTGGACGACTGGTGGTATCTAATCCTCGGCCTGTCTGGTTAGATTTTCACCACCCGGAATTAGTGGACATTGTGAAGATCATCCAAACAATGCGACCAACTAGTTGTACTTTGGATCCGGGTCCTACACCACTGTTAGTAGGTTGTGTAGAAGTTATCTACCCAATCCTTGCTGACATTGTCTGGAAATCCTTGAAGAGGGGGGTTTTTCCTGACCCCCTTAAGGAGGCAGTAGTTCAACCACTCCTAAAAAAATCCTCCTTGGACCCAGACTGTCTAGCTAACTACCGGCCTATCTCTAACCTGCCATTTGCTGGTAAGGTTATTGAAAAGGCAGTTGCATTGCAATTGGATGATCATCTTACTTCTCATAATGTCTATGATACTCTCCAGTCTGGCTTCAGGAAAAGGCACAGTACTGAGCGACCTCCTAATGGCCAGAGATCGAAAGGCTTGTACCATTCTGGTCCTTCTTGATCTTTCTGCTGCATTTGACACTGTAGACCATGGGGTGCTACTGGAGCGACTGCGGGTTTTTTGTGGGCTGTCTGGTACAGTCCACAAGTGGTTTCGTTCTTACCTCACTGGTAGGTCTCAGAGAGTTGTCACCGGAATTTATTCCTCTGACGCCTTCTCCCTACTGTGTGGGGTACCACAGGAGCTCCATTTTAGCTCCCATGTTGTTTGCAGTGTATATGCTGCCATTGGGAGAAATCATCAGGAGATACAGTTTGAGTTTTCACTGCTATGCAGATGATACTCAGCTGTACCTATCCTTTCTCCCGATCAGAGTGATGCACTCCCGTACTTAATAACTGCCTGGATGAGATCAGAATTTGGATGAGTTCGAGCTGGTTAAGACTTAATCCGGATAAGACTGAGGTATTGGTTGTGGATCCAGGTCGTCCTGGGGGCTTGGGTGTTGGACAGCCATCGGGTTTATTACTTGGTGGTGTACCGCTCTCTAGCTCTCGACAGGTGCGAAATCTGGGCGTTATTTTTGATGATGGTCTGACCCTGAAATCGCAAGTGTCAGCTGTTGTCAAATCCTCTTTTTACCATCTGAGGAATATCGCCCGGGTGAAACATCTGATTCCCCGGGAGGACCTTCCAACTTTGGTCCACGCCTTTGTTACCACCCGTCTGGACTACTGCAATTCCCTCTACCTAGGGCTACCAGGGGTTGATATCCGCCGCCTTCAGCTGGTGCAGAACGCTGCAGCCAGGCTTTTGACTGGGACTCTTAGAACCAGTCATATTACGCCTGTGCTTCGCGAACTGCACTGGCTGCCTGTTCGGTGGCGGATCACCTTTAAGGTTGGTTTACTAACCTTTAAAGCCCTACACGATCAGGGACCCGGTTACCTGAAAGATCTTCTGGTTCCCTATTGCCCCCTCCGTCCTCTCCGCTCCGCCAGTGAGGGATTACTAGATTCCCAGGGTTCGTTTGAAGCTTTCGGGATCTCGTGCCTTTGCCTTTTCGGCTCCAACCCTGTGGAATTCTCTACCTCGCTGGTTAAGAGAATGCCCGACCGTTGACAGTTTTAAAATTGCTTTAAAGACATATCCTTTTACTTTGGCTTATTCTTTATAGTTATGGTTGTTTAGTGTTTGGATTTTCCTGTTCTATTTATTTTTGTACAGCGCCTTGATTTTGAAAGGTGCTTTATAAATAAACATGATTTGATTTGAAGGGATCTAAGACCTGAATGAACAAAGGTCCCCTGATCCTGGGTCAACAATTGTTGCGATAGAGGAAGAGGAAGTGGAGGTTCCTCTGAAAACTGTTGCAGAAGTGAGAACCAAGCTTCCCTGGGCCAGAAGGGGGCGATGAGAATCATTCGCGCTCCCTCCGATCTGAGTTTGTTCATGACCCTCGGAATTAAGGGAATGGGAGGGAAGGCGTAAACAAATCTGTCCCTCCAAGCGAGAGACAGTGTCTCCCACCAAAAAATGTCTCACCCTGGAGTGAGCGAGCAGAAGGCGGGAAGTTTTGCGTTTTGGGGAGAAGCGAAGAGGTCTACCTGAGGTGTTCCCCAAAGGCTGAAAAATGTCATTTATGACTTCTTGATCCAATTCCCATTCGTGGGATCAGGCCAAGAACCGACTGAGTTGGTCCGCCAGTGTGTTTTCCACTCCCGGAACGTGGACCACAGTCAAATGAAGGTGATGCTGGATGTCCAAAGCCAGACTCTCATCGCTTCCCGGCACAGATGGTAGGCACGTGTTCCTCCCTGCTTGTTGAGCTATGAGACTACGCACATGTTGTCTGATTATATGAGGAAATGACCGGGGAGAATAAGGAAGTGTAGCGCCTGAAGGGCATAAAGGACTGCTCTCAGTTTGAGTTCATTTATGTGCAGATTTTGTTCGAACTTGGACCAGCTGCCCAGAGTCCTGTGAGACCCTAGATGGGCCCCCCAGCCTTCTCCTGACACATCTGTCGTCAATGTCTGGGAGGGGGATTCGATGCTGAATTGAACTCCCAGGCATAGGTTCTCCTGAACCATCCACTATTGCAAGTCCCTGATCAAGGGATCGGAAACTAGTACCTCTTGATCTAGATTGTCCATGGTTTGGTCCCACACTGCGACCGAAGCATCCATTGAGAGATCCTCATATGGAGCTGAGTGAGTGGGACTGTCGGAATGGCAGCTGCCAATAGCCCAAGGAGGTGAAGGACTGATCTGGCTCCAACCCTCCTGTGACTGGACAGAAGACGGGCCTGAGTCTGGAAGATGTCTACCCTGTCCAGAGGCAGAAAGGCTTTGCGAATGGACGTGTCCAGAATCACCCCTATAAACTGGAGGCATTGGCAAGGGACCAAATGGGACTTGACCCGATTGATGGTGATACCCAGGTTGATGAGAACCTGCAGGGTAAGGGAAAGGGAGTGCATGAGTTCCTCCCTGGACGGGGCCTCCAGGTGCCAATCGTCCTAGTATGGGAATACCTGAACTCTCTGGGTACACAGGTAGGCTGCTACCACAGACAGGCACTTGGTAAATACTTGGGGGGCTGAGGAAAGACCAAATGGGAGGGCCTTGAATTGGTAGTGGTCCCCCTGAAAGCAAAACTGAAGGAATTTGCAGTGGGAAGGGCATATGGGGATATGCAGGTAGGCATCCTGCATGTCCAGAGCACATAGCCACTGTCCCTGCTGAAGAAGTGGTAGAAGGCTCTGCAGAGAGCATTCTGAAGCGTTTGTACTCCACGAACATGTTCAGGGAGCAGAGGTCTAAGATAGGCCTCACATCTCCTGTCTTCTTTGGAACTATGAAGAAATTGGAATAGTAACCTGTCCCCCAAAGATGGTTGGGAACTGGTTCTCTTGCCGCCTTCGTAAGAAGGGAGATGATTTCCTCTAGGACCAGAGGAAGATGTTGCGGGGAGTAAGACGGAGGGGGGGGGGTTGTCTTTGGTGTAGTTTCTGTAGAAACTCTATTGAGTGTCCTGCTATCATCAACTGGAGCACCCAGGCATCTGACGTTATCCTCTCCCAACCCAGCAGATGGGAGGAGACTCTCCCCCCTACCAGTTCCTCTGGGACCTCCAGAGGCAGTGGGAGAGGCAGGGAGTCAGGAGATGTGGGACAGCACAGCAATCGAGGCTCCCTCGGCTTTTTTGCTGGGGGGGGGGGTCTTGGTTGCTGGTGGGGCCCCAACATTTGTTGGCCTGTTTGCCCTGTGGTTTTTGCCTTTGTCAGTTTTGTCTACGAAAAGGATGCCACTGCCTTTGAGGGGCCTGTACACAGAGTTGACAGACTTGAGTGCAGTGTCCTTCTCCTGCAGTTCAGTAATAATGTCCTTGACATCACCCCCGAACAGCACCAAACCCCTGAAGGAAGCATCCTGGATAGCGGATTGCACTTCAGGGACCAAACCTGACACACGGAGACAGGCGTGATGCCGTAGGCCTACAGCGAAAGCCAAGCTCCTTCCAGCTGTGTCCACTGCATCGTAAGTGGCACGAAGCATGTGCCAACTGGCTGAACGAGCAGAACGGACAAGATCCACCACCCTGCTTAGTCTGTGACTCAGGAAGAGACTCCAATTTAGATTCCACCAGACTAAGGATGGTCTTCTGAAAATCCCCCATGTGTGCCACATAGTTCAGGGCCCTAATACCAAGGGTAAAAGAGGAATAGATCTTCTTCCCGTATTGGTCCAGAAGCTGGGATTCCTTATCAGGCAGAGACAAGCAGAGGTGTTTGGGATTTACGGAATGGCAGTGAGTGGCACTGATGACGACAGAGTCCACCTTGGGGTGGAGGTTAAGGAAATCTACACCCTCAGGAGCCTTATATAGCCTGTCCACCATCCTCGGGAGGGTGCCTAACGCAGAAGGTTGTTTCCAAATGGTGGAAACAAGATCCGCGTGACAGTCTATCCAGGGTGGAATCAGCGTAGAAGCGGTCTCTGGCAGATCCAGATGAGCAGCGAGTTTCTTACGCTGTGGGTCTGGTTCCACTGATGGACTTCCTGGATTTTTCTCAATAACTCCAGAAAGGAGGGATCTCTCTGGAGGAGATTTCGGAGGAGTCCTCGGCCTGGGGTGATCCAGGGTACGTGGCTCATCTTCGGGATCAGAGCGTCCCATCTCAGAGTCCGAGTCAGACGTATCTGATGAAGACGAGGAAGACTCCTCCTTACGAGGGGGAGAAACGGCCCCTTTGAAGAATTCCCTGGGGCGCGTATCCTCCCCTCCTCGGGCGCCAGAAGGCTCTCCTCTGGTGTCAGGGAGGGGGGAGTGAATCTCCCATCTCTGACATAGGGGATCCCATACAGGGTCCGGCATCGGCAGACAACTCTCGACCTCATGAGTGAGCTGAGCCTTGGCCTCAGCCCACCAGGAGGCCAGGGTCTCCTTCAGATCCGCCGGCGTGTGGAGTGGGCGGCGGAGGTGGAGGAGGAGGGGGATACAGATATTAAGGATATCCGTAGGAGTAACCGTAACCCGACGGCTGGTAGCCTGGCATCAGGTACTGCGGTGTTGGATACTGCGGCGTCTGGTTCTTAGGAGTCGGGTATTGTGGCACCGGATATTGCGGTGTCTGATACCCGGGTGCCGGGGCTATGACAGAGCAGAGGGACCTGGCAGAGGCCCTGCTGGCGGGCCCAGCATGGGTATGCCTTCGATAGTGTCCGAAGGACCTGACGGAAGGACAGGCCTATCGCCAGGTAAGGGGACGCCAGATGGCATCGGGACCGGCGTCTGAGAGTCCGGCATCAGGATATCAGGTCCAGAAGGAGGGTTCCCTGACGGCAGCGTCTCAGTATCCCCCCGTGACAACCACGGAAGGAGGATTATAATCCCGGGGGGGTCAGCTGAGGAGAAGCGAGGACCTCAGAAGGCAACTTGGAACATTGCGGAGAGCCTGTGCATTGGACTGTTCCATAGGGTCCGGCACAGGCTGCTTGGTCGGGCAGGCATTGGTGGAACCGGCATCTGACTTATCAGCCGAATCCGGGCGGGCGTCAGAGGAGCCGATGCCCAACTTAGCAGACTCCCTGCCTGAGGAAGGCCGCGTAGGAGATGCGGCCTTGTCGGACCTAGATTTGGCTGGGCACTCCCCCGAAGAGGCAAACTGCTTAGAAGCCTTGTCTGAGCGAGCGCCGGTGGGACCGACATCCGACTTACCGGACCTGCTCTGACCCGAAGGCCGCATTGTAGAAGCGGCTTTCACAGGAGCAGGGGCCCTCTTTGGCCCCAGAGACTCCTGAAGTGCCCCGCGAGCCAGACGGGAGGGGCGATGTCTTCTTGGTAACCACCAAGACAGCCATCGTGCAGCAATCCCCCGGAGGGGATATTACCCTAAGTGCCACGACCCCGACCGGAGTTGCGGCTGCTGTGGAAGCCCGTTCCCGTTCCCAGCGCTTCTCCTGTTGCGTTTTTTCTAGTGACCTTCAGAGGAAGTAGACGCCTGCCTGAGTTTCTTTAGCTCCTACTCCATGGAGGTCATTTTCTTCTTCAAGGTATGGACTTCCAGGGACTGCTGCCTTCTTTTGCAGGTAACAGAGTTAAATTTATAGTAGTTCTGGCACTTCTCCACGGGGTGATCTGGGCTCAGACAGAAGAGGCACAAGAAGTGGCCCTCCTTGTGTGGCAGTTGGGAACCACATGAGTCGCACTTGTTCTTATGCGATTCGGATGGCATCGGGGACGACATACACAGCGAATCGTAAATAAAAGTTTAAAGACAAAGAAAAAAGGGTTGAAAAGTTCAATGTAGTTCAACCGTGAGGAACTTTCACAAGCCGATGGTGGGAAAGAATTGGAAGGTGGGCGTAGGGGACCACCCCTTTATACTGATGTCGTATGACACCGGTCACCTGACATGGGGGCGGTCCCCCGCCAGAGACTGCTAGCTAGAAATTTTTCCGTGGGGTCCAGACGCCTGGCAGGTCAGTCCTAAATGTGAGTACCTACTATAAGAGCCCTCTTGAAGTAAGATCTCGAGTTTCATTGGGGGTTGGGGATTTGGGGGTGCCCCCTGTCAGCCCCACCTGGGAGGGGGGCCAGGACAGAACTGGAATGGAGGGGTAAGTTCTGGGGCAGGCGAGTGACAGGGCTGGGCCAAGGCCAATGGTCGAGTCTGGGGGAGAAACTATGCCTGGGCAATCAGCCCTGTCCAGAAAGAGGAATGCCGAGCTCAGGTTCATGTCCAGAACTGCCCCTATGTACTGCAGTCTCTGGCAAGGGGTCAACACTGATTTTGGTATGCTGACTTTTACCCCAGAGCATCAAACAGTTGTCTGGTTCGAGCTAAAGTCATCAACAGCTGGTTCCCGGAGTGGGCTTTCAACAGTCAAGCATTCAGGTAAGGGAAAACATGCAGGCCTTCCCTGCAAAGGGCTGCTGCCACCACTGCCAACCATTTGGTAAAGACCCGTGGCACAGCAACCGCAGTCATTTTCTTTGAGGGTTCTGTATCTACATATGGAGGAACACATCCTTCATATACAATCCCCTTTTTGCAGTAATAGATGGAGAACCTACAAAGTGACCATTCTGAATCTCTTATATTCCATGAAAAAGTTTAAGTCTCGTAGAGCCACAATAGGCCTCAGGTCTTCTGTCAACTTTGGGACAAGGACGTACGGGAGTAAAAACCTGTGTTCCTCTGTTCTACAGGAACAGGTTCTATGGCCTGTTTATGCAGCAGAGTCACTACTTCCTCCTGCAACAAGGGCAGGTGCCCTGGAGGGTATGTTGACACAACCTGAGGATGATCTGGAGGGTTATCTTCAAGTTCCAGACCATGACCCTTTTATATGATCTCCAGAACCCATGCATCTGTTGTCACCTCCTGCCACTGGGCTAAATGGAAGGAGTGATGCCCCCCCTACAACCACCCCTGGAGGTAAAGGTGGTTAAGGGGTGTATAACGAGTTAGGCTGAGCTAATGTGGGTGGCTCTACTACTTCTAGTTGCTTTTGAATGGGCACCTGGGGTAGTGCTGGGGACTGGCAAGGTCCCTGCCCTGCTGTCTGGGGGCAGGGTGCTGTCCCCCGACACCCACTGGGCGAAAGGCACCCCTGCTCCTGCCCCTGGATTGGGTATGGTAGACGGAATGCACCGATTTCAAAGTCCTGCCCAAGGCTTGGAAATCTTGGAGAATCTCTTGTACCACATGACTCATTAATATCCTTTGCCCTCTTAATGGGGCATTAAGAGTCATTTTCTGTACATCTGACTACTCTGAGCCAAGAGTATCTCCTGAGACAGATGCCAGCAGCCGCAGCCCTGGCAGAAGCATCAGAAACATCATAGGCTGCGCGGAGTAAATGCTTGCCCAGATCAGCCTCTGCTGTCAGAGTTTTCAGTAATTCCTGTTTTGAGGAACCCACAGGCAAGGCCTGTGCAGCAGCCTTAGCATTCCTCCAGAGGGTGTTCTGAGACTTCATTATATTTATTCATTTAGTTTTTGTTGACCGGGTAAGTGCACTAGACAAAGTCTGCCTATCTTCAGGCATGACCCAGGGAAGGGGGATACAGATGGATGCCAACTGACCTTGAACCAGATTAATCTGTTGGTGGTATTTTTTAGTGAACGGGGGGAAATCTGGCCAGGGCAGGGGGGAAACTCCCCTGCTCTTGTTCGAGAAGTGCCATGGGATCTTTACCATCCACCTGAACTACCACCAGAACAGGCAGATGGGACCTCGGTTTAACGTATCATCCGAAAAACAGCACCTCAGGAGCATAGCACCTCCCTCATGCTGCACTACAGTGTCAGTATTGGGATTTAACCCAAGTGCCTGGTTTGGGGATAGCACCCACAGCCTTCTGATCTCCTGACCTCAGAGGCGAGTGTGCAACCTGCTAAGCCACTGACACTGCCAAGTAGTTAATAACACAAAAGTCCAATGAAGCAGAGGCATATGTCCGTTTGCCTAGGACATCCAACCTCCTAGGTTCTTTATCAGGAGGAAGGAAGCTCAGGTGTTTAGGTACCC
The DNA here is from genome assembly GCA_016271365.2 of Neoceratodus forsteri. Taxonomy (NCBI): domain Eukaryota; kingdom Metazoa; phylum Chordata; order Ceratodontiformes; family Ceratodontidae; genus Neoceratodus; species Neoceratodus forsteri. The sequence goes on from CM057452.1 coordinate 831,320,246, forward strand.
TAGACCTATCACGGGCAGCACTGATCACCACTGAGTCAGTGTCAGGCTGTGTGGCATAGAAATGCTTCCCAGAATGGGCAGAATACATTTTGTCTGCCTTTTTGGGGACAGCTGGCTGTTTGGTCTGCACCAAGCTGCATAGGTGGCATCCTCGCAGGCTGGCAGCAGGGGAGGCACAACAATTGACGGAGACTCTGACAGCTCCAGGAACTTCATCAGATTCTTCTTAGTAGCATCTTGCTCATCTACAGTAAAGCCCATGGCAGTTTGCAACTCCTGCATCATGGTGAAAAATGTATGGTCTTCTAGAAGGGACCTTGGTGTGTTCACCACAGAATCCTCACTGCAAGCAAAGTTTGTAGAGCTGGTCCCATGTTCATATTGGCTCTCAGCATAGTCTTCTGCTTATTCCTCCTTTTACTGCCATCATTAGATCAGGATTATACTCATTCGTTGTTGAAAGGGTCAATGGGAATGAGAGACCATGCCGGAGATGGCAGCGGTGGCCCAGGAGGATTCTGTGGCAAGGGAGTACCTTGCGTCATTGAGGGGTTATGCATAGAGGACCCCACTGACAGACTCCCAGTAACAGGGGGACCAGGCAGTAGGCACCTTATATCCGAAAAGGAAAAGGACTGCCTGAGTGTCGGCACTGCTGTGGTTAGGGGACATGATTGGAGTAGTCAATGGGTGAGACTGAGTCCCCATCGTAGACAGCAATGTACTGGCCATGATAGGCCCAGCAGCACTCACACCACACTCCAACCTTAGCATCGGGTCAACAGTCAGTGGGGCGGATGGCGTCACTGCCAGAGCGGACGACGTGGTGGCAGAAGTCATAGCTGGAGAAATTAGGGGCAACCTGAAGCATGCTGGGAAGGACTTCCTGTCCCAGTGCTTGTGACTCCCCTGAAGTTTTCTCCCGGGATCTGGATGACTGCAATTTGACGGATGGAGACAGGGATGCAGATTTTTCTTTGAGCCACTTCTCCATTCTCCCTATGGTCTTTTGGAGTAAAAACTTCTCCAAATCCCCTTTTCTGCATCTCATGGTTGTGGAATTAAACCCCCAGCAGATTTCACAGGCTCTCACGGTGTGGTCTATGCCTAAGCAGCACACAAAAACTTCATGGGAGTCTCCAGTGTAGATCTTTTTTTCTGTATTTACAGCACTGGAAAAGTTTGGAGGGTTCCTTCAACAACATGCAGGTCGTCGAAAATCACTATAAAAGTTATTACTTTAGTAAATGAAATTAATAAAATGATGGCAATAGCAGCAATGTTTCCTACAGCAGTCTGACGAGTCTGATCGACAGTGGGAAAAGAACTGTGGAGAGGAGGGGCAGCCCATGTTTATGTAAATGTAGATGTAGATTTTATTTATATATGGCGCCCTTCTCCTGAGGCCCAGGGTGCCAGTACAATAAAATACAACTGAAAACATAAAACAAACAATATCATGGAGAATATCATACAAAGATAAAACACTACAGTATAACAAACACATTATAAAATTCCTACTAAAATATGCCCATAAATAGCAGCAAAATTAAAACTCAGTTAAAGGCCATGGGTAGCTGTGCTGCAGAAGTTATACAATTTGTCTGAAAGTCTGCTGAAAGTGGCATGTTGCCAGACCCCGTCTTAAAAGTCTCCAGTGAGCGGGCCTCCCTCAGAGACCCGGGCAATGAATTCCAGAGCACTGAGCCCACTACTTTAAAGGCCCGGTTGCCTGAAGTTTTGAGCCTTACCCTTGATACCATCAGGAGGCCCTCCTCAGAGGTGTGGAGTGACCGAATTGTGGTGTAAGGGTGCAGGACCTCACTCAGGTAGGCTGGGCCCAGACCGTGTAGAGTTCTGTAGGTTAACAGACCTATTTTAAATGAGCTATGCCACTTCACCGGCAGCCAATGCATTTCACGCGGCACCAGAGAAATATGGCTAAACCACGGCAAGTCCGTGAGTAACCAGGCAGCCACGTTCTGCAGTAACTGCAAGCGTTGCAGCATACCTCCATTAACCCAGAGGTAAAGAGCGTTACAATAGTCTAGCCTCGAGGTCACAAATGCATGGATCAATGTGGCCAGGTCTTGAGGTGGGACCAGGGATCTGAACTGGTGGATGTTCTTAAGATGAAAAAGCCACTCCAGCCAATGGCTGACACCTGGGCCTCCACCGTCAGGCAGTCGTCTAGAAAGGCTCCCAGATTCTTCACCCTGGAGCAGGCCAGTAGATCCGAATCACCAAACCAAAGCTGGTAACTCCCCCACTAGCTGCCAATCCCTCCTTACGGCCTGGCTCAGCCACTAATACCTCAATTTTCTCAGGGTTCAATCTCAGCCAGCTTGAAGCCATCCAGTTTTGGAACTTCGTCAAGCATTTCTTAAACATGTCGATGGCAACCGGAGTCCAGGGTGCAAAAGACAGGAAGAGCTGAGCATCATCTGCTGAAACCACAGCCCAAAATGTCCAATGACCATGCCCAGGGGCAGCATGTACACCACAAACAGCATTGGTGAAAGGACCGAGCCCTGGAGCATGCCAGAGGATCATGCCGTCAGGCTCAAGGAATAATTCCCCAGAACTACCCTCTGGGTTCTCTTCCAAAGAAAGGACTCAAACCAGTGGATCACAGTGCCGGCGAGTCCAGCGTATTCCCTGAGCTGGTCCAAAAGTACACCATGGTCCACGTTGTCAAATGCTGCAGAGAGATCGAGGAGGACAAGAATAGATCGTTCTCCTTTATCCCTCTCAAGGGATAAATTAAGCGGGTTTGCATCTCAATTTGTGACCCAAGAATCGGAAAATGTGAGTTAATTGCCAGCATGATTAGCAGTCATTCTTAATCAGTAGAAGCTGGCAGTCCCCCTAGTGATTTTAATTTTCTCTGGTTTCTAGTGGTGCTCCCCATCCTCCGATTGCCATTCCTGTTATTTTTTCCCTGGTGTCTAGTGGTGCCCCACCCTCCGCGGATCGCTGTCCCCGTTATGTTTTTTTTTTATATCCCTGGTGTCTAGTGACACACCACCACCACCACCACCATTCTTATCACTGTCTCTGTTATTTTTTCTTTTCCTGGGGTCCAATGGCACCTCCCCACCATCTGATCACTGTCCCCATTATTTTTTCTATCCCTGGTGTCTAGTGGCATGCTCCAACCATCTGATCGCAGTCCTTGTTTTCTTTCCCTGGTGTCTAGTTGCACCCCCCCCCCCAATACATACACCATCCGATCGCTCCACCAGTTTTTTTTTCCTGGTGCCTACTGGCAACTCCCTGCCCCACACCACTACCACTGGATCGCCGTCCCTATCTGAAATAAAGAAAAAAATCCCTCAATTTTTTTTTTTTTAAACCTGCAGAAAGGAAAATGGTTCCTCACTGATCTGACCCCCACCCCGTACATCCTCCAGTGCACCCCCACACACCCTCACTCAGTTGAAAAGGTCACTGGGTGAAGATCCACTCTCTGAAGGAAGGCACATCTTGCTGCTGGAACTGGCGACTGCGATACGAGAAACTAAGGTAAATGTAGTTCAATGTATTTCAATGGGTTTTTCAACTTTGGTGCATAACTTAGCCATTTCTGCTTATTTTTATACCAAATTTATAACATGGCCTTTTGGGGACCCCACCTCATGAACAATGTCAGTGGAATTTCGCAAATCTAACCCAAAAGGTGATTTTGTGGTCACTTAACGAAGTCACCTTTTGGGCAGGATTTGAACATTTTCGCCAACCTTGTTCATGAGGCGGGGTCATTAAGAAGGCTGTGTTGAAAATTTGGGGACAAAGTATGTAAAAATATCCAAGTTATGCACATATACGTTTAAATTTTACTATGCTCGCTAGTAACTTTGGTAATTTTAAATATTCTGACCCCAAATCTTCAACATAGCCATTATTTATTTATTTTTTTTTTACACCATCTCAGGAACATAACAGCTGTCATTCTTCAAATCCTGGCCAAACTGTCTTTTCGCACCTGTGGCATGAAATAACACCATGGTGGTGCAGAATCACATTTTGGCAGGGATTTGAAAACTTTCAGTACCAGGTACATGAAGTGGGGTAACAGGAAGGCTATGCTGGCAAGTTGATCAAAACGGCAAATAAAATAAACATACACAGTCTCAATACTATGTATACAATACCTATGTTATCAATATATACAACTGTAAGCAACAATTTTATGGTTTAAAATAAAAATACCCATTTTAGAAAACTGCTAATCAAAATCAGCTGATTGCTAATCATTTTTCATTTTGATCAGCAAAGGCCGCTAATCAGCTCTCCAACACTAATTTACATCTTGCCTTGTTCTCAGCAGGTCATTAAGCACCCTGACCAGGGCTGTCTCTGTGTTGTGCCTAGCTCTTACACCTGACTGGAATGGCTCATAGATGTTAGAGGCCTCCAGGTACTCCTTGAGCTGCTGCGCAACCACTTTCTCAATAACCATTTCTAAAAAGGGAAGACTAAAGACTGGACGACAGTTCACCAAAAAAATCAGGGTCCAAAGATGGTTTCTACAACCAGGGTCACACCAACGCACACTTAAATGCCTCTGGAACCAGCCGCTTCCACAATGAACACCTGACAATTTTGCCAAACACTGGGCCCAGGTGGACAACGCAATTCACTAGGAGTCGCACAGGGCCCAGGTCCAGATCACAGCAGCAATAGAACAACCCAGCAGACCTCCTCCACAGTTACTGACAGAAATACCTCCTGTGTTCCTGGTCCAGATACAAACCACTGCTGGAAACATAAGAGGAGGAGGACACCCTAACTGAGAAGAACAGAGCGAACTCCTCAAACCTCATGGGTGTAATCTCTCTCATGGGCTCTAGACTGGCCGGGTGGAGCAGCCTGTGCACAATCCAAAACAGCTGAGCTGGTCAGTTCTTTCCAGCAGCAATCTCCCTTGACAGAAAATCTGCACTTTTGATATTCTTCATAGTGGGAAACCAGAACTAGGTTATCCTCCATAGACCTAGACTTCATCCAACGATGCTCCCAACTCCATCCCCTGAATTTAAGTACCCTCAGCTCACCAAACAATGACGAGCTGAGGTGCAAAACCAGAGGGCATACACTAACCGGTACTAGGGTGTCGAGGGCTCCAGTTATGACCCTATTATTGGTCAACACTGCAACCTCCACACCCTCAGCACATGCAGTTAACACTTTGAAGGTGTCCAGTACTAACATTAGTCCTTCTGGTCCAAGCTCTCTCAAAGTATGGTACCAGATCACCTCCACAGGGGATGGATTAATAGGAGGGGCCCCGAAACAGAACCTGCAGTGATGACACAATGATCCGACCAGCTGACCAGATCAATTTCGAGGCAGTTTACCTTGAGCCCCAGGGAGAATATCTGGTCCCGTGCATGGCCATGGAGGTGTGCTGTAGAGGCAACATCCTGTGCTAGGCTTAGACGTCATCGCGGCTGGCCTCTGGTAGACTGCTTGCAAAAGTTTCCATGTGGTCTTAGTGCCTGTCGGCTACAAATTCCAAAGATGCGGCTTGATGAATGAGATATCGTCAAAGATGATCATAGAATCTGACGGCAGATAAGGACCACTTGGCCCATCTAGTCTGCCCATTTCTCCCTATCTACACTATTACCGCAGACCGTGCCCTGTCTACAGCTCTTTCTCTCCCCCCTTCCTTTCTACAATGATTCCCTTGTTCTCACTCCATGCATTCTTGAACCCCTCCACTGTTTTTGCCCCACCATCTCTGCTGGAAGGCAGTTCGAGGAATCCACCACTCTTTCTATGAAGAAGTACTTCCTCACAGCTCTCCTGGATCTACTCTGTTTCAGCTTCATAGCACGATTTTAATTACTGATAAAAACACTAACTCAGCTATTTCCAACATTATCCAAAGCAACAAATAATACTTGGATTATATTACAGAAAAAAACAAAATTACTGTAAGGTAAAATATCATATTGGAAAATAAGAAATGTCCACGGTAAAAAAAAAAAAAAAAAAAAAAATGGTTTCATCAAAATATATTACTTCACAAATATTTAACACATGTTCACTATGCCAACATACAAAAGCCATAAAAAAATTATTACTTACAAGTTCTTCAGTGAGCCAAGGTTGTCAAAAGTGCCTTGTGACAAAGATGAAAACAAATTTCCAGTAAGATTTCTGCAATGGTAAATAATACAGTATTGAACAGGGAATTAATGGTCTTCACAAAGTACAGTAGAATACATTTTAGCAAAACATCAAATTGTTTTGAAAAGGAGAAACATTCACACATGAAAGTATCCAAGCAGGAATTTCCACCAAATGGGAATACTTACATACATTATCTACAGAAGAATTTTAGGTGCAGCAAACCATTTGCAGAAAGGTCTCTGTACAACAGCACTTTACATGACCTCTTCTTTATTTTCTATAAAAGAACTGGCATGTCACTTGCACATGAAGCACAGTTAAGCACTACCTCATGTAAATCAAGCAAAGAAATAAATTTCCATTTTCCTGCCTCAAGTATAATAGGAAAAAATATTCACACTTTATTCAGTGGCTTCTTCCTTCCACTGACAATCATACCCTATCGAAAGTGCTCCAGTGTCAGATGCAAATTATCCTTCGAAGATGTGTCTGCATACTCCTGTACATTTTCACTTCAAAATGATATTACAGAACAGCCCCAAACAGGATGCATGATATAAGGATGACACGGTACGAAATTCTGACAGGATGACAGCCAGCACAAGTAACATCGCACTGTGTTTCAGAGAACTGTCATTTCTGTACAAAAAATGCCTCCTCAAACTCTTGTAATGGAGAAGGGTTGATGCAGGATAGTCATCCAAGAAAACACACACACACACACAAAAAATGTAGCTGAATGCCATGAAAACATTAATTATACCATGAACCACGGTTCTTGCAGTATTAGAAATTGACCATGCTGTCAATACCGTGACTTCTGATGAAACCTTGACACCTCTACTACATTAAAGCAACAAAAATAGGTGCCACCCTACAGTTAGCAGTACAACAAAAAATGTTATTGTGAAGTACCACATAAAAATGAATAACTCACGTACAGTATATGTAACAGCAGACCCAAAAGACACCACGCCAACAAATCACAACTGGTTTCACGCACAGCACTTCTGGGTAAACAGCTATTTAAACCTGGGACATAACGTGCAACTGTTACTCCCTGTCAAAGTGATACGCTTGGTATTTTACAAATAAAACACTTTTTTTTGTACTGCTAACTGTAGATTGTGCTTATTTGTGTTGTTTTGTTGTACTGAACTAAAGTCAAGCACATCAGCTGAAGAGCTGCCTTTGTTGCTTTGTCTGTCCCTGGTATATTCCCAACCTATGAGTGACTTTCCAACTCAAATGACTAGGTTCAGTTCTTTAACTGCATTCGAAGGAGGAACAATGGCAGCAATGGGCACCTTCAGACTGAGGGAAAAAATATAACCAGCCTGGGAGGCTGAAGGAAAAAAATGCTGATAAACCCCACGCACTCCGTGCAAGCAAGGGATGCTGACAGGTTCGTTCTGCAACCAAAAGACACCTTAGCCGGGGTATTCTTTGGTGAGAAAGAAGAAATAATGTGAAAGCGAGAGACAGAAAAGGGGGATAAGCACTGTCTCCATCATTAGAGAGAGGTGCGTCCACCTGCAGCAGCAGCAGTGACTGGAGGTCCAAGGCTGGGAAAAATCATCATGGAGCAGTGGGAGCAGGTGAAAAAATGACTTACCATAGTAATGTTGATTCTTCTAATGGTGTCTTGCTGTATTCTGACAAGTGCAGTATGACCGACCGGTTCAGCTGTCCCGGAGAAGAAAGGGTTAAATTCTATGCAAATGCTTAGAACGTTGAGGTTGAACTTTGTTTTCAAACCACTGTCCTCCATACGTTCTAGTAACTGATCAGATTCTTACGAAGCTAACAAAAGAAAAAAAGTCTAACCAGACCTAAGCACCCCCAGGGGCAACACTACAATCAAAAAAGGGCATGTAGAAGATTCAAGTCACTGATGCCCAATAAAAAACAAGTACCCACTGATGGGTAAAACAGAACTGTGATGCAGAGGGCCACCTTTCCCCAGGTTCTGGAGGAGAGGCAGGAAGGGAGGTCAGAATACAGCAAGACTCCATTAGAAGAAACATTACTATGGCAAGTAATTTTTTCTTCAAACAACATGAAGTCTTACTGTATTCTGACAAGTGCAGACTACAAAGCAATGCCCCTTGGTGGTGGGCACAGAACCTATTTGGGAAATAAGCTCTGCAGCACTGTTGTGCCAAACCTGGCATCACTCCTAGTCTGGGTGTCCAGGCAGTAGTGTTTAGTGAATGTATGGACAGTCTTCCAGGTGGCAGCTTTACAGATCTCAAGCAAGGGGACTTCCCTGGCAGCTGCCACTGAGGCAGCAGTCCCCCTTGTGGAATGAGCCCTAAGGCCTGCTGGTGGGTCTTTCTCCAGCTTGTTGTAGCAAAACTGGATACAGGCCACAATCCAGGTGGCTATGGTTCTTTTTGCAGCTGGCCTGCCTCACCTACCTCACCACAAGTAAGGAATAACTGGGAACACTCCTTCCTTAGCTCCTTTGTCCTACCCATGTAATAGCTGATGGCTCTTTTTACATCCAGACTGTGGAGCATGTGATCACTTGAGCTGGAATGCTCTGAGAAGAATACAGGCAGAGTGATGGACTGATCAAGATGGAAATCAGAAACCACCTTAGGGAGGAATTTCCTATTAGTTCAAAGTACAATTTTATCTCTGTGGGGTGCAATGTAGTTGGGCTCCTCTGACCAGGCCTGGAGCTCACCGATCCTTCTGGCAGAACTGATGGCTACCAGGAATACAGTGTTCCAAGTAAGGAACTTAAGCTCCAAAGAAAACATGGGTTCGAAGGAAAGTTGCATAAGCTGACCTATGCAGATATTCAGATCCCATGCAGCAGTAGGCTCCCTGTGTGGAGTATGAGGGTGTACCCTTAAAAACCTTTTTGAAAATTGGGTGTGCAGCCAGGAAGGGGCCCCTCTCTGCTGAAAGATAGGCAGAGACAGCTGCCAAGTGTACCTTTAAGGTAGACGGTTGAAGATGCAATGACTGAAGATACACCAGGTAATCCAGAAGTGCTGGTAGACCAGCCTGTTGTGGATCCAGGCCCTGCTGGGAGCACCAGATGGAAAATCTTTTCCACTTGGAAGAGTAGGTTTTCCTAGTTGCAGGTTTCCTGGACACCCTTAATATGTCCAGGACAGGTTCAGAGAGAGATGCAAGTCTGCATATTCTAAGTCCTCAAGAGCCAGGCCCTGAGGCGAAGAGACTGAAGATTGGGGAAGAGGATTCTCCCCTGAGAGGATGTCAACAGGTTGTACCTCCTCTGGAAGCAAATGGGACTGGTCACCGACAGGGACAGTAGCATTGAGTACCATGATTGTCTGGTCCAGTCTGGGGCTATGAGAATCATGGTAGCAGGCTGAGACCTCAGCTTGACTAGGACTCTGGATATCAGAGGGAATGGAGGAAAGGCACAAAGGAACCTGTTTGACCAATCCAGAAGCAGAGCCTCCAGTGGAACTGAGCCCTGGAGTGGAGGCCTGCAGCAATACAGTGGCAACTGATGATTATCTGGGGCTGCAAAGAGATCTGTCTCTAGCACCCCTCATCTCCTGAATACCAACAGAAGAACCTGCCTGTTCAGGGTCCATTCGTGATGGCCCTGGCTGATCCTGCTGAGAGCACCTGCCAGGACATTGTCCTTTCCTGGCAGGTGTACAGCTGACAGGGATATGTCCAGAGAATAGGCCAGAGGCCAAATCTCCATGGACTCTGTGCAGAGCAGTGAGGACCTTGTTCCCCCCTGCTTGTTGATGTAGTACATGGTGGTGGTATTGTCTGTCCTGACTTGCACCACCTTGCTCTGTAAGAGACTGGCAAACTCCTGGATAGCCAGGAACACTGCCCTGAGTTCCAGAAGGTTGATGTGCAAGAGGGACTCCTGAAGAAGTCAGTTGCCATGTGCTGTGTGGTCCCCTAGGTGGGCACCAAAGCCCAGTAGAGAAGTATCTTATCAACACTAGAGAGGGGGCCTGAGGGAGAAAGGGAACCCCTACTCTGAGGTTGTCCATATCCTGCCACCACTGAAGAGATAACAGAAGAGTGGGAGACACTGGAATCAGCTTGGATAGAGGATCCTTCTTCTGGGACCAGAAGGATTTCAGGTGGAACTGAATATCCCTCATCTGGAACCTGGCCCCCAGAACCCCAGTTGTGGTGGAGGCCATATGACCTAAGAGCAGTAACAAATACCTTGCTGGTCGAGGGACTCGAAGGTGGAAGGATTTTGCCAAATCGATAAGGGTCTGTACCCTTACAGGGGGCAGAAAGGCCCTTGCCTGAATGGTACTCAGCTCTGCCCCTATAAAGTCTAGCACCTGTACTGGGGTCAAGACTGACTTCTTTAGATTCACCAAGAAACCCAGGGACTGAAGTGTCCTGAGTGAGGTTTAGTGCTTCTTTTACCTGCTCGGGGGACTGATCCACCAGCAGCCAGTCATCCAGGTAGGGGTAAACTGCAACCCCTTGCCTTCCGAGGTATGTCACTACCACTGCCAGACACTTTGTAAATACTCTTCTGGCAGAGGTCAGTCCAAAGGGCATGGCCCTGAACTGGCAGTGGCCTGAAGGTAGTCGAAATCTGAGGTATTTTCTGTGGGACTGCCTGATGGAGATGTGGAAATAGGCATCCTTTAAATCCAGGGATGATAGCTTGGTCCCCTTGCCTGAGAGTAGGTAAAATGGTAGTCAGGATTGTCATTTTAAACTTTGGCTTTGTAAGATGCCTGTTGAGGAATCCGAGATCTAGAATGGGCCACCACTCCCCATTTTTCTTTAATGCTAGGAAGTACCTGGAGTACAGTCCTTTTCCCCTGTGCTGAGGGGGCACATGCTCCACTGCCCTTGAGAGTAAAAGAGTGGAAACCTCTGCCTCCAACAAGGCAGCTTCTGCAGGGCTGGCAGGTGTGAACGCCCTTGCAGCCAGTTTTGGGAACAGCCTGAAGCTTAGAGCAAGGCCCTGACCTACTATCTCCAGGATCCACTTGTCTGAAGTAATGGATTACCACGCCTGGAGATAGTAGGTCAGCCTATCCCCTACAGGAGAAGGGGAGGCAGCCTGAACAGAGTCCTCAGGGTGTCTGTTTAGTTGGGATAGCAGACTGGGAGATGGAAACAGCCCTGCCAGCACCCCTTCCGTCTCTCCCTCTAAAGAAGCCCCTGGGTTGCTGGAAAGTGGGAAAAGATTGGGCCTGGTGGAAAGGCTTGGAGAAAGGTCTGCCCCTGCCCCAGCCTGTTGTTTCTGAGGAGTGGCAGCCTTCTCCTTAGCTGAAGCACTCCTGTAAGCCACTCTGTACTCATTCATCTTTTTCATATATGCTTCAGTCTATTCCCCAAACAGAGAATTCTGGATGAGGGGAAAGTCCAAAACATTATTCTGCGTGTACTGGGATAAGCTGGTGCATCTTAGCCAGGAAACACACCTGATAGAGATGGCAGATCATGCCATGGCTCTGGAGGCTGCATCATTGGAGTCCACAGCCATATGAAACTGGGACTTTGATGCCTGCACCCCCCCTTGGTGTCCAACTTCTGAAGATCTGAAGCCAGCTCAGGAGGAACCTTTTGAACTAACTGCTCCACTGACTCCCAGAGGGATTTTTGCTACCTGAAGCCATAAGCCATTTAGGAGGCTTGCCTAATGCCCAGGGAGGATGCCAGGTATATCTTTTTGGCAAGGGAATCCATTTTTCTGGAATCCTTGTCAGGGGATGTGAAGCCAGAGGAATGGCAGTCTTTTCGCAGGCTGCAGTGACCAGAAAGAAATTCAGTGACACTACCAGCCAGAAAATATTTTCTGTCCATCTTCTTGTCCAAGGGAGGGACAGAACTAGGGATCTGGAGAATTTGTAAAGTCTGCTTCTTTAGAGACGTGTGGATGGGGGTTGAAAATCTTTGGGAGACAGGGAGATCCATTATCTCCCTGTAATCCTCTTCCTGTCTGGCTTCCTGCACAGAGAGCTGTAGGGTCTCAGCCACCCGTCTCGTAAAGGCAAAATGAGAGGTGGTCTCAGACAGGCCTAGGAGGAGACTCTTACTGGGGATGATCAGGGGACACCTCAGGGTCTATGGGCTCCCACTCATCCTCCTCCTCATCATCGTAATCACAATCAGACATAAAGTACTCTTCGGAATCAGGAGGTCCTGAGGGTACTAACCTGGTATCCTGAACCACTGGCTGTCAAGACGGTACTTGCAACGGTTCACCAAATCCAGATTGCAAGAACTGCACTATTCATATAGCTTTGGTAATTCATTCATGTGTTGAAACCGCAACCGTTGCTTCACGAGTTCAACCGGATCATTGGCTTTCTAGATGGTACGGGTTCTGAAGACTTAGCACCTTTAACCGTCAACGTTCACCCAGGCTTGAGGGACTGGCAGACAGGACCGAAGGTTCGGTTGAACCGGAGCCGCCCTCTGAAGTTTTATCCATTCTTTCCTTCAGTTTACCGAGCCGTCTATTGATGGTAGACTGAGGGAAATGTTCACAGATAGCACAGTCTGACTGCAAGTGGTCAAAACCCAAGCAATATAGACAAACCAAGTGCAGATCAGCATTTGCAAATTGCTCCCCGCTCTCGGTACAGCGCTGAAACCCAGTGGGACGGGTCTGTCTCTTTGGTTTCTGTGACATACCCCTAAAATTGAAAGTGCTTGACTGAATGGCTTAGTTAGGCCAGTCAAGCAAAAAAACTATTTTTGTTTCATCCGAAATTGGCTTAGTTAGGCCGGGATAAAAAAACAGGAGCTTACCCCTGGAGGCTTAGTTGGGCCAGGTAAGAGGGAGACCGAAGTCCTGACTGGCTAATGGTTTAGCACCAGTCAGCAAAAAAATAAAAAAAAAAAACAAACAAGAAAAACCCTTGGTTTTAGTCAGGGCTTCGAACCGGATCCCCAAACAGCTAAAATAGAAACAGCAGGGAAAAAACAAAGTTCGGTCTCCTCACGGTCGGCGGAACCGATAAGAAACCAAACACTTACCCAACCTAGAAAACACATGAAACTGAAGACAGAGGTTTGAAGAACTTTGCAAGAAAATAATAAACGGTGGTAGAAATACCGACGAAACTCTAATCGCATCCGAAGGCAATGAGGAGAAATCTCCAAGGCGTCTTCACTGGTGAGCGGAGTAAAGAATCTGATCAGTTACTAGAACGTACCGATGACAGTGGTTCGTAAACCAAGCTCGAGCTCAACAATCTATGCATTTGCATAGAGTTTAACTCTTTCTTCTCAGGGGCAGCTGAACCAGTCGGTCATACTGCACTTGTCAGAATACAGCAAGACTTCATGTTGTTTGAAATATCCTTGTCGCCACGTTCTTTGGGAGAAAAAGAGAGAGGGGGAGAAAGAATTTGGCACACTAGTCCCCTGTGGGGTCAGTCACTGAGAAGGCAAGCAAGAGCATGGTGAGGGGCTGCGCATGCACCTGGGTTGCCGCTTGGATGCTCATTAGCAGGAGATAAACTACTGTCCTTTTCCTTCCTAAGAAACTTTAAATATGGTGGAAGAAATATCAGAAGCATTGTCCTAAATGATAGTACAAGCTCTACGAGAAACATCATACAGTGATTAGCATTTGTTGGCAAATCTCCATGGCTGAGAACATTTGTCCCATAAGCAAACAACCTCCCCATGGAGTGCCTGATGCGCAGCAGCTTCCCCCTGAACACAAGCCTGCTGCAGCGAGGTAGATCAAAACTCCCTGAAGCTTAACTTTGGACTGTGGATTTTTCTGTGGGGTGTTAGGGACTTTAAATCGGCAAAACAGTTCTGACTGAATTTTTATTTCCTACTTAGCTCAGTTGACTACTGTATTTAGGAGTTTGTACTCAGTAGCCTTAAGAATACCACTGCAAGCATACTTATTTATTTTTTATTTATTCAATTCTAGGATTACAAATACCTTTGAGCAAGAACTGCTCATTTACAAAGGTTCCACATCAATAGATGGAAGGTTGACATACAAACAAAGGTAGACAATATTACAAACCATCAAAAACACAATACAGTATTTCATGGGAAGAGGCAGAAGTAGCAAAGTTAAGTCAGTTTAGAGAACAACTGGGATGGGGAGGGTAGGAGGGGGGTCAGGAGGAAGTGGGCAGGCTGAAGGGTCATTGTCTGGGGGTGGGGGTGAGTATGAGAAGTGCATGGTTGAAGGGACAGAAGTCCAAAGTGCCTACTGATGAAAGGGGTGGGGAGGTAGGGGCAGATGGGGGGGAGAGAGGGGGAAGGTGAGAAGTGGAAGAGCGGAGGTCAAGGGTATGTGGCCAGAGGGAGGTTAGGGGGAAAAAGTGAAAAGCATGTATGTAGAGGTGGTCCCTTTAGGAGAAGCAGTCACATTGGCTGGATGTTGAGAGATGAAGTCGTAGATACCTTTTAAAGGGGCAGAGCATGGTAAATGTAAGCGTTTCCTTGTTGAGTGTATTGAACCACTGGGGGGCCCTGTGGGTGAAAGACCTCTGACCCATTGAGGGCCGGCATCTGGGGACCTGGAGGTTTGAAGAAGAGCACTTTGGGTGAGCCTTTCCACCTGTGACCATCAGCGTCAGCAAGTTCTGTTCCGCCCCTTGGCCCGAGCTTCTATTTAAACTGCAATGTTACAAAACACAGTGCAGCAGAGGATGCCCAAACACACACAGCAGAAACTAGGAGGAAAGACTTTAAAACACCTTGAACTACTGAATGAACACTGTTTAGAGAGATTTAGCTTGAAACTGACTGGCACATTTTACTAAAATGCAGGAAGAAAAGCTGCATGTTCTACATAGACAGAGCCACACCTGAAACTGGGTGAAGCAGTAGTAAAACTAAGAGTGAGTACATTGTCATATGTCACACAGTCTAGCAATTAAACCTGATGTAATTAAGTAAATGCTTTCAGGCTAGAAAAAAACTTACTAAATATATTCCTTTATTGTTTATACATTGGCTTACATACAGGTAGAGAATTTATCTACCCGAGAATCTTTATAGGAAGTCAGAGAAGAGTGATGCAGTTCCTACAAACTTGTGAGTTCATGTAATTAGTAACTTGCTTTAGAACAAAAATGGCTGCAGGCTTTTTTATAAAAAGTATTGTTTAAAACTGACATAATTGTGTTGCGCTTTCTTTATTACAGATGGGCGCAACTATAACTGTTAATTTAAAGTTTTGAGAATTCAAGAAAGGTTAGAAGCATATAATTATTGAATACACTCTGCCATAGCAGCACCGCTGAATGTTTACTTTATGCAATAAAAACACTTCTTGAATTGAATTCCAGACAAGAAAAGTTTATTTAAACAGAGCCCAATACCACCAACAGTGATGAAACAGGAGAAATAACTCAAAGGTCAGTCAGGACTGTTTATTTCTCCAATTTATACTCAAAATAAGAATTAAATGATGAATATAGAACTTTCTATTTAAATACATAGGATAAAGTCCGACTGCATACAAGGAAAGACTGTGAAAGACTGTACCACTGTATCCATTTAATTTAAGGTATGTGTATTTTACAAACATGTAAACAAAGTGGTAAATAATACTTTAAATAAAATATAATCTATACCGAGTTTCCTTAGTGTTGGGTGTTTAACGTTATATCCAGAAGGTATGGGGGGGAGGGGGTCATAAGACATTAAACTTCAGCTGATGTAACTGCTGCATAACTTATTTATTTTACATGTATAATGCTTTTATATAAAAGAACTTTGATCATGTAAGACCAGAAGAATGCAAAACATGAATCAGTGGCTCTAGGCATCTGCCACCTAGTGGCATGAATTAAAAAAATTTACATGAAAAAAATGTTGAAAAATGTCAAATAGAAATGATGCTAGAATGTATAATCAAATAATAAAATACTTTATATATGTTTACAAATCGATCCTTCCCCTGAAGAAGCTATTAAGGTGAAACACTGGGTTACAAGGATCTTATTGAAAGAAAAAATAAGAAAAATAAAATAAACAATTTTTGGAACTTTTACCAGGCATGGCTGGCTATCTTTTCATTTACCCACTGAGGAGGAAGTGGACCATACCCCTCTTCATACCCTAGACCATTCCCTTGCATTTATGGTTATGTTGAGCTCACGTTCTCAACTTGCCTTAACTGGCTCCATGTGGTGGGAGAGTAAAAGGATCAAAAAGTTATATCTTTTTGAAACGGCCTGTTCCCCCTGTGATGAATTCCATATCTGAATATAAGGGGCGGGGTCCTCCAAAATCAGTTTCCTGCTTTTTAAGATGCTTATGTAATCCCTCATTTGATAGTAATATAGTCTTTCCCCTATCGTCCAGCCATATTTAACCTGACCCTCTTCAAAACTGAGTACTACATTCCCTCTAAGGAGTTGCCAGGGGGCAGTCAAACCCCTGGCTGCCTGTCTGGTGTAACAGCGTTTGTGCTGTTTAGAGAAAAATAGTGAGAAATCTTTGAACCACTGGTATTTCCAAAGGTGTTTTTGAACTGCTCTGCGGTGGAGGCTCCTCTGCCTGCCCTCTAGGATAGCTGCTGTAGCATTAGGCACTAGTTGTTTAGTTTGTCTTAATGGGGGGGGGGGCAAAAAGGGAAGCCTGCGGGGGATAAGGCAGTGGTCTTGCCAGGTCAATTCATTTCCAGTGAGTTTGATAATTGTCATTCCCCCACAACAGTGCCAGTCTTGTTTGTGATGCTATCTAGTAAAAAGGCAGCAAAGGCAAGGCCACTCCCCCCAAGTCCCTTTGGTAGGTAAAGTTTGTTTTGGTTAACTCTGGGCTTCATGTTGTTCCATAAAAAGGTGAGAAACACCCTCTGCCAGGATAGAATTTCCTTTGGGGTAACTGTACATGGGACACATTGAAAAAGATAAAAGTCTAGGTAATGCGTTCATTTTTAGAGAGAAGGTGCAGGAATAAAAGTGCATTGGGAGGAGATTCCACCTCCTCATATACTGTTTTAATTTTGTGGGGTACAGTTGGATGAGAAAAGTTGAAATAGGTTTTTGGGTGTTGTAATCCCCTAATATTTGAGTGCCTCTTGATCCCACTTAATCTTGAAATGATTTCGAAGGGAAAAGGAGGGAATAAAATGAAAAGGGAGGACCTTCAGACTTATTCACATTGAGGGAGTAACCTGACAAATCGGAGAATTCCTGAATTGTTTTGAGTAGTTCTGGCATCGAAGTTTCTGGGTCAGAGAGCTAGACTAGGATGTCATCTGCAAACAGCGCCAATTTGTGTTCTGTGTCCACTAATTGAACTCCCTTTATATCAGGAGAGGTTCTAATATATTGTGCAAGGGGCTCTATATAGAGAGCAAACAGCAGGGGGGGAAAGGAGCATCCCTGCCGCGTGCCTCTAAACAGGGGGAAGCTTTCCGAAATGTTACCATTCAATCTAATGCAGCCCTTTGGGATCTTCTAAAATTTGAATATTACATCAGAAAATTGTGTTGGAAAACCAAAAGAGGCAAGGACCCCATGCAGAAAATCCCAAGATACCATGTCAAACACCTTTTCGGCATCTAGACTTAATAAAAGGGCTGGTTGGGGCTGGTTTTATATGTGCTCAATAAGGTAGATGCTACGTCTAATGTTATCTTGGGCTTGTCTTCCTGTGATGAATCCACATTGATCAAGATGTATTATATTTGGGACAAATTCAATTAAACGTCTAGCTAAAATAGAGGTAAATATTTTATAATCTGTACTTAAAACAGAAATAGGCCTATAAGATGAGCATAAACTGGGGTCCTTGCCCGGCTTGGGCAAAACCGAAATTATAGCTTCATTCTTGGGGGGGGGGGGGCATTTCCCTCTTTACAAGATATAAAAGAGAATACTCTTTCTAATACAGGTGTTATAGTTTTAGGGAAAGTTTTAGAGAATTCTCCTGGGAGTCCATCGGACCCCGGGCATGTCCCTGTCTTCAAGGACCCAATCACAGTTGCTATCTCAGGGGAAGTTATGGGCTTGATTAGCATTAACCTCTGTTCTGAGAGAGTGGGCAGATGTAGACTAGAGAGAAAGTCAGAGGTAGATTGTTCTGAGGCCCTACGGCCTGGAGAATACAATTGGGAATAATAGGATAAGAAGATCTTTGCAATACCTGAAAAGGTATTCTTCTGCTCGTTGGAGAGAGGGTCTCTGATCTTAAGGATAGTAGCTTTGGCCCTTTGGGTCCTCAACTGTCCAGCTAATAGTTTCAGGAATCTAGGCGCTCCCCATCATAATATTTATGTCTTAAATAGACTCATTTTTGCTCAATGGAGTAATCCAATATACTGTTTAATTCTTTTTAAGTTTGGCTAACTGTTGATTCCTAACCCTGCTCACTTGCTGGCATTGCTGTTGCTCTGAATCTTTAATTTTATCCTCCAATAGGGTTCTTCTAGCCTCCAGCGGTTTCTTTTTATGGGCAGAGATCCCTATTAATTTACCTTGAAGGATAGCTTTAATAGTATCCCACAAAATTGCTGGAGTGGTCTCCTTATTATCACTGTCCCTCAAGGCCTGTTTTTACTGTGTCCTCTATTTCCGCTCTCACCCCCTCGTCCCTAAGAAGAAATAAATTCAATCTCCAAAAGGTGTTTTTTTCTAGGTGAACCCGTTTGTACCTTTAAAAAGATTGGTGAGTGGTCGGAGAGGACAAAGTCCCTGGACCAAATTCTCTGAAGTAATCCCATATGCTCCCAGGAAGATAGAAAGAAGTCTAGGCAGGAGTAGGTACCATAGGCCTGGGAATAAAAGGCATGTCTAGTTGTGGAGCCATTCAAATGATGCCAAGCATCTTCATATCCCAACTCAGAGTAATTTCCCCACTTCCCTGGTAGTTTTAGTTACTTTACCTTTTGGAGTCTGTGGTCCCACTCCAGCAGATATATTAAGATTAAGGTCCCCTCCACTAACAACATGTCCTTCCGCCCACTGTGCCAGATGTAAAAAGAAGAACTTGTAGAAGGTGATCTCTGTGGCTGGAGGGAAGTAGGTGGAGGCTATGGTCACCTTCTGGCCATCTAAAATACCCTTAAGCATTACATATCACCCCTCCTTATCAATTACTCGATCTTGCAATTCGAAAGGGGTGCCCCGTCTAATTAACATAGCCATCCCTCTTCGACGGCCACCCTTATAGGAGGAGGCCACCACATGGGAAAATCCAAATTGCTCAAATTTAACATGTTTGGATTGGGATAGGTGAGTCTCTTGCAAAAGCAAGATATCTACTCCTGCACTTTTTAGGTACTGGAGTAATTTGCTACGCTTTATTGGATTGGTAATTACATGCACGTTATATGTGCATATCGTATATGTTTGTACTGTGTGACAAGCTGGCCTATGGTAGATGAAGAGGCAACATACTGGATTTAAAGTTCACTGAAGAAAATGTACTTTTATTGCTCCAAATATAAGTTATTGCTCCAGAAAAGCACAATCAGTCAGTTCAACTTCTCCAGCCTGGTCAGGTAACATAAAACTTAACACAAAACAGTTATTTCAGGCTGACTTGACAAAAGGAATCTTTGAACCACCTATGTGGGCTAGCAGTTTTTTCAATATACAGTCTCAAACAAAACAAACAATTTGTGGGCCAGTAGTTTTGAATGCACAGTATCAAATAAAACACAGTTTTCCCTTTTAGCCTTATTTGCAGGCTGTTAGCAGTATACTCCACTCACTGTTTTTGGCCCAGCTGGCTAGGCTGATCCTTTACCTCATGACTCTGTTCTAGAAATGGTCTCTTTCTCAGCAGCAGGTTTCAATTCCCCCCAAAGGCTCTCTCCAACATTTAACCATACTCCTTAGCTTTCTGCTCTGGTTCCTGTCTTACATTCCACCCTCCATCTTGCAGGGTTCTCTGTCTAGGAGTATCTCCTCCCAGCAGCAACATCCAACTAACTCCTTGCTGGACTCTCCCTGCCTTTCAACAAACCCTCTAATCAGCAACACCTGGGAAGGCACCTCCCCCCCTTGCCTGTTCATGTTGCATTCCCTGCATTTCCTCATCCTCAGCCAAGGTGTTAACCTCTTGTTTCCCAGGGTAGTGTTTACACTGTCACATACCTCCCCCCTTTGTGCAAAAGCACAGTTGGTCGGCCCCAGACCATTCCCCTCCCATGTCAGGAAGTTTGCATTTCCATTCTGGGTCCCGGCCCAGTGGTGCACCGTAAAGGAAAATGGCTGGAGGGCCAAGTACCACCTGGTGATCCGGGGGTTGTCATCCTTCATCACCTGTAGCCACCTCAGAGGGGCATGATCTGTGACCAGGATAAACTACCGGCCATGCAGGTAGTAGCGGAGAGCGTCCACAGCCCACTTGACTGTGAGACACACTTTATCAGCGCATAGTTTTACTCCCAGGGAAGGAGTTTCCAATTGAGGTAGACGATAGGATGTTCCTCTCCCTCAAACTCCTGAGACAGCACGGCTCCTAGCCTGACTTCAGAGGTGTCCGTCTGCAGGATAAAGGTCTTGTTGAAGTCAGGACTGCGTAACACTAGCTCTCTGCACAGTGTCGCTTTGAGTTACATGAAGGCCTGGTCACACTCCTCTGACCACTGGCCTTACTGGGGGCAGATTTTCGGGTGAGGTCTTTAAGGGAGCTGGCAAGTGTGGAAAAGTGCAGTATGATCCTGCGGTTATACCCTGCCAATCCTAAGAAGGCCCTCACTTGGGTTTTTGTATTGGGCACTCGGCTACGGCTTGGACCTTACTGCACCTGTCCATTGCCTATACAGAACCGTAAGTACTTCGTTTCAACTTTGGCCAAAGCACACTTCACTGGATTGGCTGTCAGCCCTGCTTCTCATAAGGACTGTAGTATGGCTGTCACCTTGGATACATGGGACTCCCAATCAGTGCTATGGATCACCGTGTCATCTAGAAAAGCAGCTGCATAATGGGCATGGGGTTGCAACAAGCGATTCATGAGCCTTTGAAAGGTTGCAGGTGTCCCATGTAAGCCGAAAGGCATAGTACGGAACTGGTATAGCCCAAAGGGCATAGCAAATGCTCTCTTTTCCCGAGACTCTGGGGTCAAAGGGATTTGCCAGTACCCTTTCGTTGGGTCCAAAGTCATGATGTACTTGGCTTCCCCTAGTCTATCCAACAGTTCATTTACCTGGGGCATGGGGTAGGCATCAAACCTCAAGATGGCATTGAACCTCCGAAAATCAATACAGAAGTGGGTAGCCCGACCTTCTTTTGGTACTAACACTATGGGGCTACACCAATCACTGCTGGATTCCTCAATCACCCCCAACTCTAGCATGTCCTGTAACTCCTTAACAGTGTCTCATTCGGCGTCTGGCAAGTGATACGGTCGCTGCTCCACCTTCTCCCCTGGCTCTGTTTCTATATGATGAGCTATCATATGGGTTGTCCCCGGGAGGAAGGAGAAAACATGCAAAAACTGGCTTACCAACTCTCCTAGTTGCAGTTTCTGTTTGTGAGACAGCTGTTCTCCCATTGGGACCTGTACCCCTGGATTCTCATCCGGCACTTGGAGTCCCAGATCCACGATGTCTGGTTCAGGGGAAATCAGTAGGCTATCCCTCTGGTTCCAGAATTCAGTAAATTGACATGGTAGATCTGTGTCTCTTCGCCTCTCTGGCTGGCAAACTTCATAGTCAACTGGGCCCATCCTCTGGGTAACTTCGTAAGGCCCCTTCCACTTTGCTGGAAACTTATTCTGGCTGCTCGGCAACAAAACTAGTACCTGATCCCCTGGTTTATATTCCCTCAACGGGGCTCCCTGATTATAGTGCTCTTGTCTTTGTTGAGCCTTCACCTGATTCTCTCGGGTAAATTTCCCCACCCAATCTAATCTTTCCCTCAGTTGCAGGACATATTGCACCACATTTTCAGTCTTGGGGTCAGGTTTCTCCCACATCTCCTTTACTACATCAAGAACACCTCGTGGGTGGCGCCCATAGAGGAGTTCAAAAGGAGCAAACCCTGTAGAAGCTTGAGGGACCTCCCGCATTGCAAACATCAGTAAGGGAAGTAACTTATCCCAGTTCCCTGACCTCAGTGGTTATGAACAGGGACACTGGAAAATTACGCCCACAATTTTTTTTGTGGAATCTGCAATTTTCACCATTCTCCTCAAAAACTGACATGTTCCGCAATTTCTTGCAATTTTTGAGTTTTTATATTGAACTGTGTAAAAAGTATTAACATTTTTTATAAAATACTCTCAAACATATTGACAATTTTGCATGCAGACTTGGGTTTGGCCGAAACAATGCAGTGCAAGGTAGGGCAAGGGTTTTATGTGACACTGATTTCTTTTGAATCCTTGTCTTGTTTGGTTTCAATATCCACTGGCCAAGCATAAGTACACTTAAACACTTAACATTTGTTTTGAGTTAAAGCAATCTATCACAAAACTTTTTTGTTGCTACACAGACTGATACAAAAGATGGGAGAAAAGGTGCAAATTATTCCATTCACTTAAATGGGGTGTTAACTATGAAGCCTTTTTGTAAGTGGCAGGGCAAGTTATTCCTTGTGAGCATACTTTCATTCAGACTAGTTCTGATTCAAACAGCAGAGGATTTTTAGATGGCCCTGCCAATTTTAAACTTGAATAAGCTAGTTGCTAACAGTGATCTCACTCGTAGCAACTACCCCCTAGATGCCCACATGCAAAGACTATAATAAAAATCTGACTAAAGTCTAAAAACAAGCTTACAAAATACAAAATGTATCTGAACATTCATCTTTAACTAAACAAAATCATTGCAGCCAGAGTAAAACAAAAGTAAATTACAGGGTACCCTGACTACTGTACGATGCAGTAAAAATATATTGGTATTTATTTACATTTTATGGTAACCGCATAAGGCCCACTAGGCACAAGTGACTGTTTTCAGGTACAGCACAGAAGCACTGAGGAAGTTAAGTGACTTGCTCAGAATCGCACAGTATGCAAGTGGAGGTTGTGGGACTCAAACCCAGGTCTGCTAGATGTCGTCAGTTCATTCACAGTTTGTTACTCTAACCCCTAGATTATACTGCTAGCCCCAATAACCCCCAGATTTAATGTTTAAATATGTGATTTTAAAAATAGTGTGCAGTACCTACAGTATAAATTATGACCATTAAACACTAACAATATTTTACTAAAACTCAATTATTCACCACCCTATCTGCTTATTTTTTCTTGTACCAAAGTGGGTGAATAACTGGCAGAGCACTGTAAACAGCTGTTGATTAAGCTTCATTATTCTACATCCAGAAACAAAAAAATATATTTCTTCTGGCTTTATTTAAAATTGATTTATTGTGGCTCACTTTATAGAATCTATTTAGCACTGTATGAGGCAGATGCTTTTAAATTTAGGAAGATAGGCAATGTTTACAAAAGCTTATCAGTTTAGTATTCTTTTTAGGAACATAAAACTTTCATGTTTTAAACATATTCAGGTGTCAGTGTATATTCAGTTAGCAGTTTATACTGACTAATATATGCTGCGGAAAACATTAAAAGTTTTATTGTGAAGCACTCAGAGTCTATAGTAGAACCCCCTCAATTTCCCGCAAATTTTTGCAAAACGCTCCGCAATTTTGGGTAACCTTTTCTGCAATTTTCCAGTCGCCCTGCTTATGAACTTTTGAAGCATCATTTTAAAGGATTTGTTGAATCGCTCCACGAGGCCATCCGTGTGGGGATGGTAGACAGAGGTCCTTATGGAGTCGATTCCCAATAAAGTACAAACCTCCTGAGTCAGGCGGGACATGAAGTTAGTTCCCTGGTCAGTCAACATTTCCTTCACTATTCCCATATAACTAAAGACCTTTAATAGTTCCCCAGCTACAATTTTGGCCAAAATGGTTCATAACAGGATGGCCTCAGGTACCTGGTAGCATAATCTACAATCACCAGAATGTATTGGTACCCCCTGCACTTTTTTCAAGGGGTCCCACTATATCAACCCCAATCCAGTCAAATAGTGCCTCCATAACAGGTAAGGGCTCTAAAGGGGTCCTTGGACTGTTCTTTGGAGCTACTAACTGGCACTCGGGACAAGATGTACAATAATCTAACATGTTGATAGATGCCTGGCCAAAATAATCGGAGTAACAGTTGGGCTAGTGTATTCTCTACCCCATAGTGCCCTGCTAGAGGAATAGAGTGGGCGAGGCATAGTAATTCCCCCTGAAAGACTCGAGGGATTAGCAACTGATGCCGGATATGCCCCGTCTGGGCCCCCTTACTAACTTGATACAGGATACCCCCTTGTAACTCAAAATGAGGATAGCGTGCTGCCCAATTCTCATCTACCATTTCCCCTTCCCTGACAGCCAACTGGGTGTATAACCGGCTGAGTATACCATTGGCCCGTTGTTCTTTGGCAATGTCCGGGCAGTGCTTTAACACATCTTACTCCGATAAGGACGGCCCTCCAGGACTTTGGTTAAGTGGGTCAGTATTAGGGTTGGGCTGTGGGTCTGGACCCACTTTTGCTTCACCTCCCTCCTGTGTACCTGCCCCTTCGGGACCCCTTTTCTTTGCTGCCCTACGTTCTTGTTTAGATTTGCGGGTTCTTGACTGGGAGTTAAAAATCCCTGGGTCCAGAAAGGGAAATACTTCTCCGAGATGCAGGTGACTGGCCCCCTTCCCTTCACGACCCTGACACCGGGTAGTTACCAAAGATAAGTCTGCTTTCCATAAATCAGTCATCAAACCATTTCCAATCTCTCCCCAGTAACACTGGATAGGGTAACCACGGGTCAACCCCACCTTTATAGTCTCTGTTCGGCCCCCCCAGAATAAGTGTAACCATAGCACCAGGGTAAGCCTTTACATCCCCATGCACACATCGGATAGGGACGGGGTTCTGATCCTGCCAGTGTCGGGGGCCAGAGCCTCAGTCTCTATCCTTTCTACCTCGACAGGGACTACAAAATCTCAGGATTCAGCACCCCCACCCCCACTGTACAGTGAATACACATCTGTAAACGTGCAGTCTATGAAGGTACAGTCCATGTGGGGGCAGTTCTTGGCAAATTGACCCTTCTGTCCACATGAGAAACATGCCCCTGTGTCTCAGCTATGGGGTAAGTCTCTGGGTTTAGGCAGTGGGCCCTCAAGAAATGTCTCCCTGGGCTGCTGGGTTGTCGTCTTTCCCAGGGTCTGACCCTTATTTGGCCTATAACCCCTCTCCCTACATGCCTAAGGTCAATTCACAGTTCCAGTCAATATTCCTTGAGTCTGGCTCTCGAGACGATTCCCCATCTACCCAGGTGGCCTTGTAAGCTGGGTCACGGGGCGGGAGGACAGTTCAGCATCCAACACTTGTTCTGAGATCTGCATGGCCTCTGTTAGTGTAGTGATCTTCTGTTTGCAGACCCAGCTCTGAATTCCCAGGGGCAGGATGTTCAGAAATTGTTCCAAAATGATTAATTCTGCCACCTCGTGGCCACTGCATCCTTCGGGTTTTAGCCAACGCCAACATAGGTCCTGCAATTATTGTCCCACTGCTCTAGGCCGTGCACCTGCTGCAAATTTGAAGCTCCGGAACCTCCATCGGTAACTTTCTGAATTGATGCCTAGGCGGTCCACGATTGCCTCTTTCACCTCTGTGTACTCCCCGGCTGTGGTACTGTCCATAGCTCAACAGTCCACATGGGCTTCCCCGGTCAGACGGGGGCAAGACAGACAGCCCACTGGGGTCAGGACCATCCAGCAACTTTTGCCAATCGCTCAAACGTTACCAGGAAGGCCTCGGGATCATCCTCGGGTGACATTTTGGTCAGCATGGCGTTCATCCTAGGACCCCCTTGCCCCATGAGAGCGGACCAGCCTCACCAGTAGGATCTTGTTGCAGCTGTTGCACCAGGGACTGCAGGAGCTGCTGTTGTTGTTGTCCCAGTTGTATAAGAAACTGCTGTTGTGCCTCCTATTGGGCTAGCTGTGCTTGTTGGGCCCGCTGTTGTGCCTCCTGCTGAAGCTGCTGAGCTAGCTGGGTGAGAACCTGTTGTTGCCGAGTCTGTTGTGCTTGATGCACACGCTGTTGCACCTCCTGCTGCTGCTGCTGTCCCAGCTGCCTGAAAGCCTCCTGTTGTTCAGTGAGGAACTTCAGCAATTTCTCCATATCCATTTTTCCAGAATGTAACTAGTCCTGCTCACTCCAGCAGGGGTTCAAATCCCACTTCTAACACCACACGTGACAAGCTGGCCTACGGTAGATGGAGAGGCAACACGCTGGGTTTAAAGTTCACAGAAGAAAATGTACTTTTATTGCTCCAAATGTAAGTTATTGCTCCAGAAAAGCATAATCAGTCAGTTCAACTTCCCCAGCCTGGTCAGGTAAAATAAAGGTTAACACAAAACAGTTCTTTCAGGCTGACTTGACAAAAGGAATCTTTAAACCACTGATGTGGGCTAGCAGTTTTTTCAATATACAGTCTCAAACAAAACAAAAACAATTTGTGGGCCAGTAGTTTTGAATGCACAGTCTCAAATAAAACACAAACAGTTTTCCCTTTTAGCCTTATTTGCAGGCTGTTATCAGCAGTACACTCCACTCACTGTTTTTGGCCCAGCTGGCTAGGCTGATCCTTTACCTCAGGACTTTGCTCTAGAAATGGTCTCTTTCTCAGCAGCAGGTTTCAACTTCCCCTAAAGGCTCCCTCCAATAATTAACCATTCTCCTTGGCTTTCTGCTCTGGTTCCTGTCTTACATTCAACTCTCCATCTTGCAGGGTTCTCTGCCTAGGAGTATCTCCTCCCTGCAGCAGTTTCCAGCTTCCAACTGACTCCTTGCTGGATTCTCCCTGCCTTTCAACAAACCCTCTAAATCAGCAACACCTGGGAAGGCGCACCCCCCTTGCCTGTTCATGTTGCATTCCCTGCATTACCTCATCCTCAGCCAAGGTGTTAACATCTTGCTTCCCAGGGTAGTATTTACACTGTCACATACTATTATTTGAAAGCCGAGGATCTCCCAACGTGGTAGACCCCCCCCCAGGTTCTCAAAACCCGCTCCTCCCTCCATTCCTTTTACACCCATCTGTTTTTGTAATGTAAATACAAGATACTGCAATTCCTTTAGCCCATAATGCCTCTGTAATGAAAAACAAGCCAACAAGACAAAAATATAAACATTAAGGAAAGAAAAAACTGTAACAATTGTATATAAACTGTGCTTCCAAGGCTGGAGGCTAATAAACCAAATTAGCCTCTGTGTCCTCTCTATTATGAGAAGATCGAGGAGGTATGCTTGTGCTTCCATTCCTGGAAGACCTCCTCCAGAGCTCAGCTGTAACAGAGCTCCGCATAAAATGTACCAGTAAGTACAGCTAGTCACGGGTAGCATGCTATGTCAATCACTCGCCTGAACCCCAACTTTTAATTTCTTATTGTACTGTACATAGGGCAGAACATGCAAAATATGGGGATTACAGATTTACTAGCAAGTGGGAACCCCTAGATCGTCCCCCAACAGTGAGGGGGATGAGAGATCTGAACCTCTAGGGAATGCAAACGAGGACCCAGAATAAACATAATCTTAATGGTGTGCTATCCAAGACAGATGTTGCCTCATGAACCTGTCGGCCCCCCTTCTCCTCCCCACCTGATCAATCCATATCACAACATTTATTCGGACAGTTAACAGTAGCTCTAAAACATCATCTTAAATTGCCTGCTACATCCCTAGAAACTGAACCGTGGAGAGATCAGGCTGAAATATGTAGTGCCTAGTGGTCACCTCGATATAAGCCATAAAGTCATTAAATGATTTCCTCCCCCTTTCCTCCCTTCACAACCTGTAGACCAGTCTCCATATCTTGGAGAGAATCAGAAAAATGTCACTTAGCTGAGAGCTGGGAGATCAAAGAATGGGGGAAGGCAGTCCATAAGATAGTTCTCCATTTAATCTGGCACTGTGATGTCCCCTCAAGTTGTTTTTTTCCTCCGCAGTACTTTTTTGGATAGAAGCTGCTGGATCCGATTCAGGGCCTCTGCGAGTTCCAGTATTTCAGTGCCAGGTCTCTTCCTCCCTGTTGTGCACTGCCACTGCTGTCCGCTCCATCCCTCATTCTGGTTTCCCGTATCTGGTATCTGAATTTGCTTCTCTTTTAGGGCTGCAATCGCTTCTTCCACTGTAGAGTACATTTTTGTTCCATCCTCCCAAAATAATCGAAGCCTGGGTGGATAGGGGGTGTGGAAACTAATTGTTTTTTCCTTTAGAATTTGAATAATTGGGAGATATCTCAGCCACTGTTGCTGGATTTCCTGGGAGTAATCATGGTCGAGGTACTGTGGGTAAGGTAAGATATGTCCTTTTTAGCCCATGCCCATCGCAACAAGTCTTCTTTGGTGCTGTAGGAACCGACTTTGAAGACCATCAATCGCAGACATGCTGTGGGGTCTGCTGGCTTGGCTTGCAGCGAGCGGTGCGCTCTCTCAATATGCAGGATGTAAGTAGCCAGCAGCTCTAAGATGTCTTTGAGGAGATTTTCAATAAAGGCGGCCATCAGTGCTATCTCCATGCCCTCAGGCAAGCCATACAGGCGTAAACTGTCTCTTCGAGATCTACCTTCAAGGTCCAAGCACTTTGCCTGGAGTTCCCCCGTCTGCACAATCATGGAGTGAATGATCTGGGATAGCCGAGCCGCGTTTTCCTCCATCTGCCCCATTTGAGTCTCCACTGTCAAAAGTTGTTTCTGAACTGTTTGAAACTCCTCTTTGATCTCTTTACGAGACTCCCTGATTTCTTTCAATAGGGTTTCGAACCTGGAGTGTGGCGACAGGTGCTCATTTTCTCCCTCTGTTATCATCTTCAGCCACATGGGAGCTGGTAGGAGAGACCAACTGGCTGGAAGATTCCTCTGCCAATCTCAAGCCATCTGCTGTTTTAGATTTACCTCTTGTCCAGTTTCTGCCTCTATGTTGGTTAGTATGCCCTCCTCCAGAGTTGTAGGACATTTTTGTTTGAAATTATTAAGGTTCTGGAGGAGATTAAAGTTGAGATCAGGGCATCCGAGTTCAAGCTCTTAGGCGCTCTGTGATGTCACCGAAAGTGCCAGAGAAGAACCTTTTTAGTTAACAGGTAGGTCTGATACTGGATCCTGCTGAAAAGGGGGAGCCACCCAGACTGGGCATACAGGTCATAGATATGCGTAAGGCGGGCAGCGCCCGTAAGAAGACTGCATGCTTTGCTGAGTGCCACTGATATCCTGGGGAGGGCAGTAGGAGAAGCGCAGCCATAGATGTCAAGCCCATAGTCTAAGATAGAGGTGACAGAGCTGTAGATAGACAGTCTAAGGGCCACAGCGGTCATACAGTGCTTGTGCCTGTGTAGCAGGCCTATCCGAATGTTAGCGGCCTTTGCAACATTGTCAATGTGCAGAACGTAGAAGAGAGAGCAGTCAACAGTGACGCAGAGGTATTTGAAATGTGGAACCTGTTCCAGTGTAACTCGACTGGTTATTGATGATGATGGGGCAGGGTTTTATGTTTGCTCCGAGCAATGCAGAAAGTCATAAATACAGGTTACTCACCTGTAACAGGAGTTCTAGGAATGGTATATGTTGTTCATCCACATTGTCTGGCAGGTTCCTTGCCGCTTTAAATCTTGCCGGAAGGTCTTCAAGCTGGCTCCTCCCACCCACCCGGGTGGTAAAACTCTCGGCTCCGCCCCATGACGTCAGATCTAGCCCGCTGGAAGCCAGGTTGTGCGTTGAAGCCGGGGAGGTCGGGTGGGTCGTGTGGATGAACAACATATACCATTCCTAGAACTCCTGTTACAGGTGAGTAACCTGTATTTCTAGGGACATGGATATGTTGTTCATCCACACTGTCTGGCAGACTCCTACCAGTTCTCCGGGAGGAGGGAGGCAAGGCACACACCCCCTACTTAGGAAATAAAGACTGGAGAACCGAGGCCCCAAAACCAGCATCTCGGCGTGACTCAAGGTCGATGTGGTAGTGGGTGATGAAGGTGTGTGCTGACTTCCAGGTAGCAGCCCTGCAGATTTCCTGGATAGGGACATGCCTGGAAGCAGCCACCGATGCAGCGGTATGGCGGGTAGAATGAGCTCTTATCTCTCTGGGAGGCTCCATGCCCGCCAACCTATAGCAGAGATCTATGCAGGAGGTGACCCACCTGCCTATCGTCCGCTTGGCTGCAGGTCTGCCAGGTGCGGCTTCCAGCATAGGTGACAAACAGCTGGCGAACCTCTCCTGAACTTCAGCCGTCCGGCGCCTTATAATAAGAGGCGCTCTTCTAGGGTCAAAGTATGGAGCCTGTATTGGCCTCCGAGGTGTGATTGGGGTAGAACACCGGCAGAGTCAACACCTGGTTAGGGTGAAACTCCGACACCACCTTCGGAAGGAATTTCGGGTGGGGCGCAGGACAACCTTGTCCCTGTGGAAGACCAGATAAGGAGACTCGATGGAAAGCACCTGGAGCTCTCCCATCCTTCTGGCTGACGTGATAGCCACCAAGAAGGGCGGTCTTCCACGACAGGTGAGAGATGTCACACCTGTGCATCGGTTCGAATGGCCTGCCCAGGAGCTTAGCCAATACCAGCAGTAGATCCCACAGAGGTGGAGGTTCTTGCACCGGAGGTGATATGTGATCAAGGCCTTTGAAAAAGCGCCCGACCACTTTCTCCTGCGCCACCGACTGCTTCCCGGCCCGTGCCCGGTAAGCAGAGATGGCTGCCAGGTGCACCTTAAGGGTCGTCGACCGAAGCCCTTGCTGAGAAAGGGACCACAGGTAGTCCAGAATGCTTGCCAAGGAACAGGAGGAAAGGTCCAGGCCCTTGCCCTGACACCAAATGTAGAATCTCTTCCATTTGAAGATGTAGCATTTTCTGGTCGACTCCTTACGGGACGCCTCGACGACATTGAGGACCTCGTCGGAAAGACCCAAGGCCTGGAACTCTAACTGCTCAGGAATCAGGCCGTCAGGTGCAGGGATTGAAGGTCCGGATGGAATACCTTCCCCTGACTGACTGAGATCAGGTCCAGGCAGGCTGGAAGCCGCCTCGGGAACCTGGAGCTGAGACTGAGGAGATCTGGATAGCAGACCTGGCGGGGCCAGTCTGGGGCTACCAGAATCACCTGCGCCTTGTCCCTCCTCACCTTGAGAAGCACCTTGTGGATCAAGGGAATGAGGAAAAGGCGTAGAAGAGCCCCGGGGTCCACGGCTTCGAGAAGGCATCCCCCTGCAGCGAGCCCTGCTGAGGGGGGCGGGCATGAAACAGTCTCAGCTTCGCATTCTCCCTGGAGGCAAACAGGTCCGTCTGAGGCGTACCCCAGTGGGAGAAGAGATCTTGTACTATCTCTGGCAGGAGAAACCACTAGTGAGACGCAGCCCCTATCCAGCTTAGGGCATCAGCCAGGGTGTTGGAGGCTCCTGCCATGTGAATGGCGAGGAGATCTGCCTCCAGGCTGCGCACGAGAGACCATATGTGGAGAGCTTCCCTGCACAAAGGCATGGAGTGTGTCCCACCCTGGCGGTTTAGGTAGTACATGGTCGTGGTATTGTCCGTCTGGTCCTGAACCACTTGACCCCGTAGAAATGGAGCGAAGGCGGTGAGGGCTAGACGAACCGCTCGAAGCTCCAGCAGGTTGATATGGCATCGGGACTCCCGAGGGGACCAGAGGCCGTGCGCTCCGTACTCCCCCAGATTGGCACCCCAACCCATCAGAGAGGCATCAGTCGAGAGAGAGAACCGTCGGCTCGGGGTGGACGAACGGGATGCCCTCCTGCAGATGTGCTGGAATGGTCCACCACTGGAGAGCGTTCCACATCCCCTAGGTCACTGTCATTCGCTGATCCAGCGGATCGAAGTGCAGTGAACATTGGCTGGCCAGTCCCCATTGAAGGGGACACATGTATCAGCGGGCCCAACGGACCACGCTGGTGCAGGCCACCATGAGGCCCAGGAGGTGCAGGAAGTCCCGGGCAGGGCGCGATTGCCCAACCTGAAATGATTGAGCAAAGGGGGAAAGAACCTCGGCCCTGTCCACCGGGAGCCGTGCTCTGGCTCCAAGAAAGTCGAGCTCTGCCCCGATGAAATGTATCACCTACTTCGGCACGAGTTCCGACTTGGCCTCGTTGATGAGGAGGCCAATCTGAGAGCAAACCTGGAGGGCCAGATCTCTGGACCGCTCCACCTCTGCTCTGGAGGGGGGCTGCAATCAGCCAGTCGTCTAGGTAGGGGTACACCCGGACCCTTCGACGCCACAGGAATGCTGTCACCACTGCCATGCATTTGGTGAAGACCCTGGGAGCTAGGGAGCGGCCGAAGGGCATGGCCCGGAACTCGTAAAGGGATCCCTCCGCTCTGAAGCAAAGGAATCTTTGATGGGACGGATGGATTGGGACATGAAAGAACACGTCCTGAAGGTCCAGGGAACAGAACTACATGCCTCGTTCCAAGGATGGGATTATCTGAGGCAGAGTAACCATCCTGAAGGTCCGAGACCTTAGGCACTTGTTCAGGTCGTGCAGGTCGAGAATGGGGCGCCAGCCCCCGTCCTGTTTTGGGACCAGAAAATACCTGGACACAAACCCTGGATCTGGAGGAGGATCCGCCACCTTCCTGATCACCTCTTTTTCGAGGAGCAGGGCGATATCAGCTCGGCGGGCCGACAGCGAGGCTGTGGACCCTGTGGCCCCCCGAGGGGCGACGGCTTGGAAGGGTGGGGCCTGCTCGAACTCCAGAGGCAGGCCCTTTCCTACCACCTCCAACACCCAGCGGTCCGTGGTGATAGCGGACCAGGTGGAAAGGAAGTGGCGGAGCCGTCCCCCCAAGGGGAGCACCCAGGAGTGAGTGACGAGGCTGGGGGCGACACCCCTCAACCCATCACTGGGCAGGCTTGGAGGACCAGCTGAGACACCTTCTGGGCCTTTACCTCCCTGCTTCCTCTTAGAGGAAACCGCGGACTTGGGTTTGGGATGCCAAGCGCGAGCCTGCTGGCCCTGGTGCTGGTGCTGTAGGGCTGGACGTGCCGCAGGTGCAGAAGGACGAAAGGACTTGTGCTGCTGCTGTCGGTGGCCTTTGTCCTTCTGGGCGGAGGTGACAGAGTCCAGAGTGGCATTGGACTTCTCAATCCGCTGGAGGTGACCTTCCACTCCAGGGCCGAAGAGGTCGGTCCCCAAGAAGGGGACATCCGCCAATTTGTGCTGGGTATCTGCCGTGAAGGTGGATATCCTCAGCCATGCTCTGCGGTGCATGGCCACCACGGCCGCAACCAATCTGGCACAGAAGTCTCCTATGTCCAGAGCTATTTGGAGCTGCTGCTTTGCCACCGCCCTACCCTGGTCCCGAACCTGCCGGACCGTGGTCTGCAGGTCAGCCGGGAGATGAAGGATCACCTCATCCAGGGAGCCCATGAGGGCGTGGGAGAAGTGTGCCATCAGCACGGCCGAGCTGGCCTGGTGGAGGCCAAGGGAGGACACAGCATACACCTTGCGCCCGGTGTAGTCCAGCTTTTTAGACTCCTTGTCAGGGGGCTTGTCCACGTCCCTAGCATTCCCGGAACACCGGAAAATGCTGTCGGTGACCAACCCCTCGGCAGAGGGGTCTTCCAAAAACCCGGGCAAAGAGCCGGTAGGGACCATATACTTCCTGGCCATTCTGGCCGAGGGCGCAGGGCAGGAAGCAGGCCACTGCCAAAGCTCCAAGGCTGGGCCCACAAAGACCTCAGTCCCTGGAAAGGCCTCCGTGGGTGAATCCCCTCAGTCCAGTATCTCCGTCAAGGGATACTTGGCCAGTTTGGATATGGGCTCGAGCTGCATCCTGGTGGACTCCGAGACGAGCCGAAGCAAACCCATGAAGGGCTATGGGCTTTCGTCCAACGACTGGCCTCCAGAGGACTCCAGGTCAACCGGCCTGGAGAACAGGGAGGAGTCATCGTCGGACTCCAAGGATTCCGCAAAGAGCTGCCTAGGGCCTGAGCCACCATCCACCTGCCGAGGACGGTCGGGAGTGAGGGTGACCAACAACCTGTGGGACAGGTCTTGAGCCGACCGAGAGTCCTTGGTTGGCGCCCCGATTTCGGTTGTGGAGGCAGAGGTTCCCACCACAATCCCGGTAGGGCCATAGGGTTTGGTCGAACAACCGCCCAGGCTTGGGCATCTCGACCGCAGCGAGGGTTGTTTCGCTGTTCGGTGACGGCCAGGGACAGCGCCGGCTTGCTCCCGGACAAAAAGTAACAGCTGCCACATCAGGTCCTCGTAGCGTCGACGCAATTTGCGCCAAAGCCTCCTCTTCCGAGGAGGAAGACGAGGACGAGAGGCGGTGCCGCTTACCTCGGTGCCGAGACCGAGACCGCCGATGTCGGTGGGATCGGCTGGACCGAGAAGAGGTCCAAGACCAAGACCGAGATCCTTGGTGTTTCCGAGGATGGGCCCGGGAAGGACCGGGGGACACCCGCTCTTCCCTCGGCTTGGACACCTTAACCGGGGACTGCTGCACTGGGGACGCAGGCAAATCCTCGGTCTCCACTGGGGGAACCGGAGAAGAAGGGTTGTCGGCTTCACCAGTCGACAGCCCGTCTGATGGGTCGAGAAAAATCTCAACCGCATCGACGGGTGTCTCGGCCGGCTGGCCTGACGGGGGCGCCGTGAAGCCAGCGGCCTTAGCCGCAACCTCGACCGAAGTGTGAGTCGGCTGTCCGGGGAAGGGGACCTCTCCTGCTCCCACGAACGCCGACGATGGGACTTACCCTACGAATCCTTCTTTTTGGACCGAGAGGAATGTCCCGATGGCCCCTCTCCCTTTGTGGAAAGGGATTGGCAAAGCTCCTTGAACAAAGCTGAATACGAGGTACCCAAAGAGAGCGGGATAAATGCCGCGACCAAGGAGTGGGAAGATGCAGCCTGGGCCGCCTCCTCCTCGAGGCGATCATCTGCTCGAAGGCTGCTCAGCGAGCCAGCCCGTAGCAGTAACCGCCAATGGGCCTCCTTAAACTTTACCGTGGTAGCGCTTCGGGCAGCAAAAGCTGTAACGGGCAGCGGTCTTCAGGGCGTTGGCAGCGGCGGCGCCTTCTCGTAGGCCTGTGGGGTCACGTTCCAGGCGAGGCAGTAGGCATGCGTGGAGTGCGGGTCCGTCCTGGACATCTTCTGCCCACAAGGGCACCGCCGAAATCCGGGAGTCGATTTGTCCATCGCAGCCGCGAGGGAGAAACTTGAAAATTTTAAAATAAGTTTCAGGCGAACCGAAGAATTAGGATCCAGTCTATACGCAGAGCGTTAAGGAGGGAACCTGAGCTTCCAAGCGGTAAGGAAGATCTGGCGTCATGGGGCGGAGCTGAGAGTTTTACCACCCGGTTGGGTGGGAGGAGCCAGCTTCAAGACCTTCCGGCAAGATTTAAAGTGGCAAGGAACCTGCCAGACAGTGTGGATGAACAACATATCCATGTCCCTAGAACCTTTGTTTTACTGTAGTTCAGGACCAGTTTGTGCAAGCTGAACCATTCCTCAGCGCATCTGAAGACACGCTGCAGCTGCCCCTCTAGGAGTTTGGTGTCATGGTGACTGGAATACAGGACTGCATCATGCACATAGAGCAGTATATTCTGATGGCAGACGTTAGGGAGACTATTCAGGAAGAGACTAAAGAGTAGTGGTCCTAGGATGGACCCCAGCGGAACTTCAGAGAGGACCTGTTTCTTATCTGAAGGGACAGCAGCTATCCTAACTCACTGAGACCAGCTCTCAGGGTAGCTTGTAATCCAGAGCAGGGCATCTTTGGACAGCCCGATAGTTGACAGTTGCCTGAATAAGAGTGGATGATTGACAGTATCAAAGGCCTTCATTAGGTTAATGAAAACAGCACCCACACAGTTTCCTTGGTCGAAAGTGGAGTGGATAAACCCCATAAATTCCAACAGTGCAGTGGTGGTGTCACCTCCCTCCCTCCCCTACTGTCCACCCTGTCAGATTTCTCTACATTTTCAGGGCTCAAGATTAACCAGGCCAAGACGGAGGTCCTACCTTTAAACTCTAGGTGTACCTCTCAAATGGTTACTCAGCATGGGCTCCGATGGGCCCCGGAGGGGATTACCTACTTGGGCACTACTATCTCTCCTAATCTGCATAAAATCTGGGACCTGAATATGAAACCACTTTTTGCATCCAT
The DNA here is from genome assembly GCA_016271365.2 of Neoceratodus forsteri. Classification (NCBI taxonomy): domain Eukaryota; kingdom Metazoa; phylum Chordata; order Ceratodontiformes; family Ceratodontidae; genus Neoceratodus; species Neoceratodus forsteri. Next base: position 831,356,458 of record CM057452.1, read on the forward strand.
TTGTACAGAACTGGACAGATGGAAATCTCTTCGACTGTCGCTTGTATTTAAAATATCCACAATTAAAATGGTCACAGCACCAAAAATGACGTATCTTCTCTCCCACATTCCTTTGAAAATACCTCGTTATTGGTTTACTACGTTAAACTCCCTGCTGGGATCCTTTTTGTGGGAGGGTAAGAAACCTAGGTACAGTAGAAACTCAGAGCTCATTGATCGGAAGGGGGCTGGGGTCTCCCGTGGTTAGAGGGGTATAAATGGGCCTTTCAGCTGGCTCAGACACTAAAATGGTTCCTTTTCCCTGAACACAACGCTCCCCAATGGCTGGATATGGAGAGAGGTATGTCAGTGTACTCACTTGGTACTACTGTTATTTAACCATCCCCCTAAGGGCACTCGCTCTCATCCTACTATAGGTCCCTCTCTGGAATATTGGGCCAAGGTGCATAAGAAGTTGGGCACCTCCCCATCTCCCCTAAGACTTACCCCACTATGGGGCAATAATGAGATTACCATCAATAAACAACCAATTGCATGGCCCTCATGGGAATGTGGTGGTATCTCATTGCTTCGAGATATGCTTATTCCTGGTACAGATACCCTTAATTCCTTTGAGGGCCTGCGGAGCTTTTATGGGATCTCTCCCAAAGATTTCTGGTGATTCCTTCAAAGAAGAAGTGCCATCCTTACGTACAGACATAAGCAGCACCAACAGCAACAAATCTCCCAAGTAGAGTCATGGCTGGCCCTAGAAAGAGGACAGTCAAGCCGGGTATATCTTGACCATCGGAGCACCATCCCGTACCAAGCAGAGGAATCCAAGCATAAATGGGAGAAAGCACTGCATGCCCCATTACGAACCTGGAGTGGAAGTCTGGTCTAAAACTAGCTCACGGGGCACATCCTGACACCAGTCAATTAATACAGAACAAGATAATTCACTCCTGGTAAAGGACTTCTGTATTCCTCGCCAAGGCAAAGCTGGCTCAGTCTGACCTGTGTTGGGGGCGTCAGAAATTCCCAGGTGACCTGTTCCATATATTCTGGTCCTGCAGGCTGATCCAGCCCCTATGGCAGGCTACCTGTGAGATGGGGTCCAAAATACTTAGGAAGCCTGTGCCTCAGTCCCCTGAGTTTGTTATTAGGACTCCGGACCCCGGACCCTCACCATCATCTCTCCGAGTTGAAACTACTTCTGACACTCAGTATGCAGGTTAAAAGATTCCTACTGTGTAAGTGGCGGTCCCAGATAATCCCCTGCCTGAGGGAGGTACTTACCTCCATGGCTTAAGTTGCCAACTGGGCCAGAATATCACATACTGTGACTAATACCCTCTTTAAATATACTGCCCTCTGGACTCCCTTCTGTTTTTGAAACCTAGGGAGGGAATCGGCTGAATAGGCACAACCATGCTACTATAATGGTCTCCTCTCATAGTGCATTTAGGGACAAGTGCAGGATAGATTGTTACTGAGTTATCGGGGACCGTGCTCTACGGATGACACGGTATATCAGTAAAGGATAGTATCTTCTCTGACAATGAAGACCTGTTTGCTTTGTGTGTGTGATCTCTTGTATTTTGTAGGCGTAAAGTAGAGAACAGTGGCCCTGGACTTCTCAATTTCTGATGCTTTGTCAAATACTGCAGAAACTAGCAGGATGGGGACAGGTAAGATATGTTTGTATGAGTAAGCCATAATGCAATGCACCAACTGCTAATACTTTCAAAGTTAATCGCCAGCTGGATAGGTGTTGTACATCCAGGCACAGAGTAGTATCCTACTGCTTACCCGGCTAGTATATTCAGTTCATTACTATTTGGCCAGCATGTTCCGTTCTCTGCTTCTACAGACATATGTAACAGTCTGTAAGATCTTTGCAATGTATCAGACTGTTTTAATGTTTGTATCGTCTTAAGTCAAATCAATAAAGCTTATTAACCACCAAAAAATAAATAAATAAATAAAACACAGTGCAGTGGTGGTACTATGCCCTTTTCTAAAACCATGTTGTTCCGGGCACTGGATTTCATATTTTCCAGATACACAACCAGCTGGTCCGATACAACGTGTTCCAGGGTTTTGATGGGGGGCGGGGAATGGAGAGAGGTCTGTAGTTGGTATGCAGTGACTTATCACCGCTTTTGTGTACCGGTGTGATAGTTGCTTGTTTCCAGAGCGACGGGAATTGAGCCAGCCTTAGAGAGGTTGAAGATCTTTGTCAGGGGTTCAAGGATTTCATCCAGGACTAGCACAATCAGCTTCCGGTCGAGGGAGTCACTGCTGTAACCAGTATTGTGGAAGGCTTTACGAATATATGTTCTGGCTAAGTGCAATGGGAACTCTTTAAAGTAGAATTGTGGGACTGTGCAACCGTGGCAAGTAGAGTCAAGGTGAGTAGTGGTGATAGGGTTGTCGAAAAAGTCAGGTGGAAGGACACTGCCCAAGTTTGAGAACACATTACTGAAGGTATTGGTGATAGTACCAAGGTCAAGTGTAGGAGTTCTGTCGATGTTGAGCATGGTGGGAGGGAACTTAGGGTCCTTCCCTGTGAGGTATTTCATATTACTCCAGAATTTTTTTCCCATCTCCCCATGTGTTGGAGAGTGCCTCGCTGAAGTATTTGCTTTTCGCGTTACATATTACTTGTGCCCAGTCATTTTGTGCAGTTTTGTATTTTTGTATATCCCCTTGCATAGATGTGGCTCGAGCAAAGAGCCCAAGGTGGTCCCTATGTTTGAGATGTGTAATGAGCATGGAAGTTATCCATGGGTTGGACCTTTTTGACCTTTATCTTCTTCACAGGTGCATATACTGCTCCATTTTTTTACTGTTGTCTGCTCTAATTTGCACTGTTTGTAGACCTTTACTGTTTGCTGCTTTCTTCTTGAAATTTATCTCTGAGTGAACTGGTTGTCCTAAATCTGAATTAGGTTCCCTTCCACTCTACACTCTCAGCTTCCCTTTTCCACCTCCACGCATGTGCAGTTTGTACACTCTTCCCTCACTCTCTTCTCTGATCTTCCCGCCACATTTCTTTCTTGTTTCTATTTAGTCCTTCACCTAAATCCTTCTCTCCACTACAGGTTTATCCCACAAGCAAACAATCTCTCCATGGAGTACCTGAAGCACAGCAGCTTCCCCCGGAACACAAGCCTGTTGCAGCAAGGTAGATTAAAACTCTTTGGAGCTTAATTTTGGACTGTGGATTTTTCTGTGGGGTGTTAGCCAGTCAACGCTATGCGATGACTGCCCCGCCCATCCCAGCTACCCTCCCACCCAATGTTAGCCCCCTGACTTATTGCGGAGTTCTGGTCATGTGACTAGTCAGTGTAGTTTTAAAGTCCCCACTTCCTCATTTGCAGGTTTCATTTTCTGACCACTAGGGGTCAGTCAACAGCCACTGTATCTCCCTCTAATTTCCCTTTGTTCCTTATCCTCTTGACCATTTCACCACCAATTTCCTCCTGTCACTCCTCTGTTCTTTCACTTCTCAACTGCCTCTCTTCACTCCCTTTTCTACTTTTCTGTCCTGGGATTCGAACACTTGACCCTCTGCGCTGAAGGCAGTAACCCTACCACTGTGCCAATGATTCTGGCTACCTGTCCTATAATCTTATTTTTCTGACCTCCACTGCCTTCTGGGATCAGCATCTCTGATCCCTCCCCCAACATGCAACCATAGATTCCCCTGCTTAGGCTTCTTAGCCTCTTGTTATTTTGGATTTTAGACTCCCCCCATGCCCCATCTTCCTCTTGCCCACTGCACACTATCCCTCAACTTAGCAACAACACTTATTTGAGGCTGGGTGTTACTAGTATTATCTTATCACACCTTGTCACACACCCTTCAAGGTATAGCATCCAGCTCTCCCTACCAACCAATCCATCAGTCCTTACTCCTTCTGCCTCATGTCCTCTCCCTACCTCTTCCCTCTGCTGGAACCGGGCCCCCCCCCCCGGTAAACTGGTAGTCACACCAAAACTGTTCAGGCACGTCCTCTTTAGGCTCACCCTAATTCTTCTGTTCTCTCTGGAAATATACACCCTAATCCAGGACCCATCGCACTACCCAATCCCACTAGTCGCCATATGGGTGGTCTCGTGCTAGTCTCTGTAAACATATGCAGCCTATTGCTGAAACACAACCTTCTCCAAGGCTGGATCATGCAATACAAACCTGACATCCTGACTGTGGTCGAAACATGGCTCTCACCCAAAGTTCCTGACTCTGCCATCACTCTGAATGGCTACTCACTTTTCAGAGTTGGTAGGCTGGGAAAAAGAGGAGGTAGTTGCCCCATTTACCTCCGTGACTCCCTCCAAGGGCATGTACTCCAGACTGCCCTCCCAAATAATAAAGCTTAGGCCCTGACCATCAAAATCTCAATTGGTACCTTGGGTAAGTCACTCATAGTTATGTCCGTCTACATTCCTCTGCGAAACCCACAACCTGCCTTCAACTCCATACTTGACTACATCTCCCAGTTGCCGAATAACGTAGAGGTCATCTTTCTAGGCAACTGTAATATAAACTTATCAGCCCCCTCAGCAGCATCTCATAGGGATGCAGCTGCAGCCATTAACCTTGCACAGGTCATGTCGTCGCCCACAAGGATCAACTACAGGATGGGTACCAGTACCTTGATTGATCTTGTCCTTTCTAATCATCCGGAGAGACTCCACTAATGTCACGGTCTTACCCGATTCACTCAGTGACCACTCTCCTGTTCTTTGCAGTTGATCAAACCGTTCCCCAAAAACCACCTCCAAAGATTTCTCATCAGCACACCCTTAAAAAAGGTTCACTGAGACAATTCGAGGCTTACCTCCTTAACTGTGACTGACCCCCCCCCCCAAGACTCTGCCTCCAATGTCGACAGTGCCCTAGTTTTTTTCCATCTCCACTCTCAACTCTGCCTGTGACATTTTTGCCCCGTATTCCAAGCGAATAATGAAAGATCCAGGCACCCCTTGGGTTACACAAGCTCTCCTTGACCTTATGCGCACATGTGACAACCTCTGGCAGAAAGCCTGGGCAATTGGCCTCCCGGCAGACAGGCAATGCTATAGGGCTGCCAGAAATACTTGTACACAGGAAATTCACTGTGCAATGGCTGCCCACTTCCAATTAAACCACTCGTCCACTTAGGGGCTCAGGGAGGAAGTTCTGGGACAACATAAAAGAACTGACTGGTAAACCCAACTCACCCCCCCCCCCTTGCCGAATAACAATGGTGTCATCACACAGGGCCTGCAGCTCAGTGCGAATACTTTCAATATAGGATTCTCCAATTTTAGTGGGTTCTCCCCAGATTTTTCAATGACACCTCAGCTCCCCCACCTTCCCTCCCCAGGTATCCCCCTTTCCACTTCCAGACCGTCTCCCCTCATGAGATTAAATCCTACCTTACCAAGGTAAATTCAGATTTAGTGGGGATTCCCAGACTTGAAGCTTCTACTAATGGCCCTTGACGCTGTACTATCCCCCTAACCAAAATCCTTAATCTCTTCCTCTGTCTTGGCCAATTCCCTTCACAGTGGAAAGCAGCTAAGGTTACACCTATACTTAAGAGTGGTGACAGAACCTCCCATAGCAACTATCGCCCTATCTCCATTCCCCCCCCCAATCTCCAAAGCCCATGAAAGGATATTATCTGCTCAACTCTCTGACTACATGTCAAAATACAACCTTCTATGTAGTCAGCAACACGGGTATAGGAAGGGCCACAGTACAACCACTGCCCTCCTGGAATATGCAGATTTAATCCATAAAGCTCTAGACCATGGCCACTTAGTTGGGTCTGTGTACACAGACTTAACAAAAGCCTTTGACATGGTCAATCACACACTCCTCATTGACTCCCTTCCATCCCTGGGTCTCTCACAAGATGCCATCTCCTGGTTCGACAGCTACCTTAGTGGAAGATCTCAGCGGGTGAAAATCAATGACACTCTCTCCTCCAGTCTACCTGTTCATTCTGGTGTCCCCCAGGGCTCAATTCTTGGCCCACTCTTGTTCAGTCTTTTCCTTACCACCCTATCCCCTCGCCTGCTCTGGGAAGATGTTACTGTACGCGGATGGTACCGTAACTGTTTGCAGTCACCCTGATCCCATTCCATTACAAAGTGATCTTCAAAGGTTCTTTTTGGAAGCTGAATCGTGGTTCTCTCATCACAAACTTATTTTAAATTACATGAAAACAAAAGTGATGGTGTTTGCCAACCCACAAAACAAATATAAAGGCTCTCCTCTACACATCCTCAAGTGTCAGCACGAATACCTGGAACAAGTACATAGCTTCAAATATTTCAGCATCACTCTCTACTCCATCCTCTCTTACTGTGAGCACATAAACCTGGTTTGTAAGGCAGTAAACACTAGGGTTGGCCTTCTCTTCAGACATAGGTCATGCATGCCAGCTGATGCCCTTTATCTGGCTGTTACCAGTTTGGTCCTATCTATAGTCAACTATGGGATTGTCATCTATGGTTCGTCTGCAAACACTGCTTTAAGCAGAATCAAGGTCACCTTGAACAAAGCGTGTCAGCTTGTGGTTGGTTGTGATCGTTTCACACACACCTGCGACCTGTACAAACAAGCTAATTGGCTAAACTTCGATGGAAGGCTTTATTACCAGACCAGCCTGTTAGCCAAACAGATTGCCTCTGGTCTTTCTCCTCCTACTGCACACCACCTTTTAACTCCTGTCCTAATTATGTTGGCTACCCAAAGCTCCTCAAAAGTCACCATCCTTATCCCGTTTTGTAGGACTTCCATGGGACAGAGGGCTTTCATGTACAGGGCTCCTCTCTGGCTGAATGGCCTGCGCCTTCAGAGGTTTCCTCTGTAAATAAATTAGGCCCTTTTAAACACAAACTCTGGCAGCATCCCCTTGCCTCTTGCCACTGCGACTGTTACTAACCCTCCCACCTCTGCTCCCTCCCCTCCTCACCCCTACCTGACAGACTATTTAGAAAATGTCACTTCTGATTGCCATAAGTACTATTCCCCCTCTTCTCCTCACCCCCTTTTCTCTGCCCCGTCTTCCCCTCTCCTTTCTCCCCTGCTCTACAATCTTGTCTAACCTACCCTCCCCCTTCCTGGCTGCCCTACATCTTGCTAGTAGCCTGCACCGTGAGGCTAGTCAACTTATTACTACATTGTATTTCTTTTGTATGTTATTATTGCACTTTGTGTTTTGTCTTTTGCAACATTGTATTTTCTGTGAACCATCTGAAGTGGAGCCTTTGTAAAGGAGTCTCTGACTCAAACACTGTAATTCTGAAATTTCAATAAATAAAAATAAAAAAAATAAAGTGAATTGCAACTCCCCTTCCAGGTTTTTGTCTTAACATGTGATCCCTGTTTCACTCTAAGATCCAAACTAAACTCTGGTCAGAGCCAAGACTGCTGACAAACAATCTAAAATTAATGAGTGGGTTGGCAGCAAGATCGGGAGAAAGAAAATAGTGCAGGGTGGGAAGAAAGAATGGAAGTGTACTGTAGTGAATGGAGAGGACGTGGAGAGAGGTGCTTGAACTCCACTTGGTTTAAGGAGCCAGCTGTGGTGCATTCGCAGGGTTTTAAATAACTGCAAAAACTGATTAGCACTTTCATTGTAATCAATTGCGAAAAAGTAGGTATCTGCACTTTCTAGCAGTTTACATTGCTAAACAAATTGAGACACTAGCTATGCACTATCCCAAATGATTAGCACTTTCATTAGTAAAACTGCTAATCAATTTTGCAGTTATTTAAAATACTGGTTCGGTATCCGGCCATGGATGTGCCCCTTGAGCCCCTTCTCTATATACATCAGCAAGATGTCAGCATGGCTCTTGCTATGCAGCCATAAAAAGTAAAGCCAGAGGGTGGTCTTTACACTGGACAGACAGAGAAAGTAGCGAGACCACAGCTTGTGCTGGCATGGTAAAACTGAAACAGTAGCTATCTGAACCTTGAGGGGTCAACTTGTCATTGGTGGTCTAGATTAAACACAACACAGATGATTTATGGAACCAAGAACCCCTTTTAAAATAATGGAAGAAAGAAAGAAAACAAGAAAGAAAATAGAAAAACTTTAAAAATGATTTGCTGGCTCTGTTGAGCAGCATGGGATGGGGATGCACTATATACTGTTTGTTTCCATATTAAACGCATCCCAGTTGTTGCTCATGCCACTCACCTGGTAATTTAATTTTTAAAAACCAAACACCAACCCCGCTGCTAATGACATTCCTGCCTCTCAGGGGTAACACTGCTGTTAAACACTCCCCCAGCTGCTAACCCATCACAAATCTGCCTCCCCAGGCCCTCACAGGCAACAAAGTGTTAAAACCCCTAACCCAGCTAATAACATCTACCCAGGTTCCCCTCCTGTATCCCTGATGGGCAATACTGTTTTTTAAAACCCTCACTCAGTTGATAACTTTTACCTACATTCCCCATCTGACCTTCATAAGCAACACCTGATAAAACCCCTCACACAGCTGCTAACATTCAATGTACAGTAGTTCCCCTCCCCGATCCCTCATGGGCAACATTGTTGTTAAAACCCCTCACTCAGCCGATAAGATCTACCTAAGTTACCCTCCCCGGACCCTCGCAAGAACACTGTTATTAAAATGATTACCCAGCCCCAGGTCACAACACCCCTAAAGTACCTTGTGAGGAGGACGTTTAGCACCACCAGGCTGCTGCATCAAACTGCAAACCAGAAAGAACAAGAAGGAAATGTGGAGGCCCATGCTTGCAACCATATTTTATGATGAGCAGCAAAAACTGAAATGTTTTTTCTCTTTATAAATAAACTGAAGGGGAAGCAATGCAGTGGGTGTCGTGCACAGAGTAGAGATGGCAGCCAATCAGTTTGGCTCGTGCTGAACAAATAAAACAGATGTTCTCAATTTCGACAGGAAAGATTTTACGGCAAATGTGTTCTTCTGGAGATGTTGTGCGCAGGCCGGAAATAGGGGCCAAGCCATTAGGCTTGCACGGAATAAATAAACCAATGTTCCCAATTTCAGCAGGAAAGATTTTACAGGGAATGTTGTAATTACAGTTGTAGTGGTAAATAAAGAGGAACTTACCTACACAATAAATTAGTTTATACCACCAAGAGTTCAATTCTTGCCACAAGCCATGCCTATCGAAGCACTGCTGGCTTTTGCAAAGACTTGCCATTTTCTGAGCCTCCCACATGCTTGCAAAGGCTCACTGAGCTTTTGCCACTGATAGTAAGGATGCAACAGCAACAATGTCTATCTGCCTTGTTACCCCACTTTTGTGGGACACAGAGCGCCGTTCCTCGCGCAACCCATGCAAAGAGCACCCTCCATCCAGCACCTTCAGCAATGCTGTCTGCCACTCTCCAACTCCGACTGCGATGCAGAGGACAGCCATGTGGAAGGATAGCAGTGCAGAGGGGAAAGAGAGTGGTGTTGTCAATCACAGCATATAGGGTGGGGTCAGAAGCAAGAAAATAGTGGGGGGGGGGAGAGAGGAGGAAGCCAAGCACATGGTAAGATGTGCTTCAACTCAACTCCATGTAAGTAGACACCCGTGATGTGTTCGGTATCCAGACATGGCCATAGCCCCAGAGCCCCCTTTTCTGTAATACGTCAGGAAGACATCAGCATACCTCTCGCTACACAGTGGAGTCTGCACATCAAACTTTAAACTAGTGAAGCTCTGAGGAAATATTTTGTATTTAGATACAATTCAGTTTATATTGTATAAATGTTATATATTTAACTCCCCCCTCATTCCATATAAATGTGCCTGAAAATAGGAGTTTTGTCCCTTGAACATCATCTGTTACTGTTTGTCTACACATAAAGTACAGTTATGTAAGAACTTACCATAACAGTATATCTTCGAGAGGAGCTCCTGCCGCAGGCCAACACCAGTAGGACTAAGCTGTCAGACGCCAGGACCACATAGAAACCTTTCTAGCCAACAGTATACCACAGAGGACCGCCCACCACCAACATCACTCCGTTGACGTCAGCCTACCCTATAAAGGCGGGTAGCCCCCCACAATCTCCTCAGTTCAAGGAGAGAGAGAGAGACAGAGCAGAAGACTCACTCACATGGAAGAGGAAAAAGACAGACAGAGAGCAGAAGGAGGAAGGGAAAATTAGGGCCTGCTGCCAGAGCTCTTCTCGAAGATCTACTGTTACAGTAAGTTCTTATGTAACTGTACTATCTTACTTCGAGGGAGGCTCTTGCAGCAGGCCAACACCGACAGGACTGAGTCCCAATCAGTTCTGGCAATGGAAGGCAACAGCACCGGGAGGAGGAAAGAGAACAGCTGGTGGCTTAAGACAGAAGGCCCTGCAGAACAGCCAGGCCAAAGTTAGCCCTACACTTTGAGGCAATGTAAAGGCTATAGTGTTTGGTGAAGATATGGACAGAGCTCTAAGTGGCTTTTGCACAGATGTCAGCAGCGCACATATTCCTGAAGCAAGCCATGGAAGTGACCATACCCCTGAGGGAATGGCCCTTATACATTCCTGTAAGTTCCTTACCATACTTTCAGTAACAATAACCAATACAACTAGCTAACCACTTGGACAAACACTGTTTGGACACTGGAGCACCCTCTCTCTTTGGGGCAAATGAAACAAACAGATGACCAGCCTTTCTCAAAGTCTTAGTCAGTGTGAACAGTATCGTAAGAGTCTATATACATCTAAAGTATGGAGCGAAGCCTCCCCCTGATTAGAGTACTCCAGACAATAAATAGGAAGGTGGATGGATTGATTCAAAGTAAACTCCGACACCACCTTGGGAAGAAACTTAGGACAGGTACACAAAGACCCCCTGTCTTTGTGTACAATCAAATAAGGCTCCTTATACATAAGAGCCTGAAGCTTGGAAATCCTTCAAGCAGAAGTAACAGCAACTAGAAAGAGTGCTTTCCACAGCAGAAAGTGCAGCTCACAACTCGCAGCCAGTTCGAAGGGAGGCAAAGGGCGTTTCTCTATAAAACTGAGGTCCCAAGGAAGGACTGGGTCTTGAAAGGGAGGCCTGAGGTGCAGAATGCCCAGCAGGAAGGTGCCAGCCACATCGAGCTGAGCCACAGCTCTGCCCTTGATAGATACATAGTATGCAGAGATGGCAGAACGATGCATCTTAATAGAGGAGTACCTCAATCCTGAATCAGAGAGGGACAGAAGATACTCCAACACATGATCCACTGGGCAGGTGAAGGGGTCTAACTGATGGGAAGTGGCTCAAAGGGTAAAATGCTTACATTCATGGCACAGGTAGCCCTAGTGGAGGGCTTCTGGGCAGCCACCAGGACATCTGCGACCCTTGAAGAGACCCCAAACTGGGTGATGGCTATGTCCTTAGGAGCCATGCATGAAGATGCAGATATTTGAGGTCTGGATGGACCAGGGTTCCTCGCTCCTGGGAGAGCAAGCTGGTGCATGGGGCAAGGGCACTGGAGGTTCCACCACCAGCTGTTGTAGCAAGAGGAACCAGATCTGTCAAGGCCAGAAGGGAGCTATGTGGATCATTCTGGCCCCCTCCATCTGAAGCTTCAGCAGCACCCACTGAAGGAGTGGGAAAGGAGGGAAGGCATAGAGAAACCTCCTTTTCCAGGAGGGGGATAATGCATCTCGACAGAAAACTCCAGGCCCAGGATCAAGAAATCGGCAGTTTTGCGTGAGTGGATATGCAAAGAGGTCCAACTCTGGCCGCTCCCATCTATTGAAGAGGTCTTTGACTGCTGGTGTCAGAAGTTCCCACTCACGAGCCCTGGAGTGGAGCGGCTTAGACGGTCTGCCAGGATGTTTTGGATGCCTGGAACATGGATGGCAGAGAGCTCCAGACAATGCTCGATGGCCCAATACCAGACCCTCATTACCTCCCTGCACAGGGGGTGGGAGTGCATCTCCCCCCCTGCTTGTTTATGTAATAAACCACGCACAAGTTGTCCGTCTGAACCTAAAGCGGACTAAGGAGGAGACGAGTCTGAAAGACCTGAAGGATGTTATAGAACCACCCACATCTCTAGGATATTGATGTGAAGTCCCTGTTCCACATCTGTCCAGGTGTCCAGAGTCTGGTGAGCTCCCAAGTGGGCTTCCCAGCTGAGATGAAGCTGAAGAGCTCCTGTTGTTAATAATAGGTAATTATTTTATTATTTAGATAGTTGTTGGGAGATTTTTTTGTATTATAATTATTTGTTTGGATTATTTACGATATTTATTTTAATCCTAGTGCTTGAGCTATTAAATGCCTAGGATGTTGGCCCCTGCAGTCGTGCACTATTCGCCCTCTGCTCTTCGCGCCCTCCGTCCTTTTTTCCCTCCTCCTCTCCAGTTTGCTACCTACCAGCGGTGTAGGGCTTTGGGCATCACGCGCAGGAGTTGAAGGAAGGGGGAACGCGAACAGCAGAGAGCAAATGAGGGGTGCCATCACACTGGGGTAATAGGTTCCAGGAGACGCCCCAGGGTGAACCCAGAGCAGGGGGGTTCCGTGCCTGGTTTCCATACTAAAGGGCACTACTGAGTGTAGTTGGCAGATGGTTCAGGCGGCCCAAGAGGTTCGTCCAACTTGAGCGGTGTTATGCAATGCCAGGTTCATTAAAAACAAGACTGCAATTACTGCAGATCTTGTTGAAACAGTGGATCTGGCTTGCATCACTGAGACCTGGCTGGATGAAAATTCTGGCCCCATTTTGGAGGCTCTAGTCCCAGCCGGGTACTTGGTGATACACTGCCCGAGACTGGATCATGGTGGGGGGGCGGTTTCGGTCTGTTTCAAGACCACTTCACAAGTGTACTACATGAGGAAGCAGAGTCATTTGAGTGTACCGTAGTAGCAGGTGTAGGTTGTCGGATTGCCCTCATCTATCGTCCACCCGGTGATGAGAAGCGATTCCTTCAGGAAGTCGCACACTAAGTCATCAACATGACATTGGAGTCGCCCAGACTGATTGTTCTGGGTGACTAACACCTGGATTGATGATGGACTCTCGCAATTCGGACAGCACTTCCTCCAGTTAATGACATCTCTGGGCCTTACACAGATGGTTACCACTGCTACTCATAAACACTGACACTCTCTCGACCTGGTTTTCCTCCTAAGGATCGAGGCCTCCAATTTGGGGGTGGAACCAGTTGTGTGGTTTGCATTACACCGTGGGGTTTAGTTTTAGCACCACCCCCCCCTTGTAGGCCTCCCCCTGTGGAGATGGTCAGGTACCTCCCTTTAAGAGATATAAGTTCTCAGAGCCTATCCGCGGTACTTGACCTATCGTCCCTCTCTGTGGCAAGTAATGATCCAGAGACCCTCATGTTCGCCTATAATTCAACTGTCTCGGGGACACTGGATGTCATTGCTCCAGTCCGAGTTAGTGATCTTTCCCTTCACCCTCGATCCCCATGGTTTAATGGGGTTTTGAGGAAGATGCGGTGACTAGGACGAAGGCTAGAGCATCGCTGGTGGAAATCCGCCCTTGATGCCAACCACCTTAGATTGATGGACCATTATCAAGTCTATCAATCCACAATCACCCATAAGAAGGCAGAGTTCCTGTCCAGGGAGATTGTGGCAGCTCAGAGCCGACCAGCTCAGCTGTTCCGAACTGTGGACAGACCGTGCAACCCAGCCTATCTTCGGGTTCGAAAAGCATTTTCGCAAAGAGAGTGCGATGACCTTGCTCGTTTCTTTGCTGATAAGGTGGCCGACATCAGGGCGGAGCTCCTACCAGCACACTCTTTGGGTATTGCCTGTGATCAGCATGAGGTCACTGGCCCTCGGTTTTGCTGGAGCACCTTCAGCCACCTCGACCTCGTGGATGTAATGTGGATCATCCAGGGTGTACGCCCTACATGCTGTAGTTTGGACCCTGGACCAACTTCCCCGATTTTGGGTTGTCTTGATGTTATCGGTCCGGTCCTAGTGCGGATAGTTTGGTGCTCCTTGGAACCTGGGGAGTTTCCTAACTCTCTGAAAGAGGCAGTAGTGATACCTCTCTTGAAGTAAGCTACTTTGGACCCAAACTGCCACGCTAACTACAGACCTATCTCTAACCTTCCCTTTCTAGGGAAGGTTATTGAGAAAGTAGTGGCAGCACAACTGGAGGACCTTTTAACCATCCATGACATCTACGAGCCCCTCCAGTCCAGTTTTTGAAAGAGACATAGTACCAAGACGGCACTAGTTTGGGTGCTCAATGATGATCTGATGGCTAGAGAGCGGAAGAACCGTTCCATCTTGGTTCTTCTGGCTCTATCATCAGCGTTTGACACCGTGGACCATGGGCTGTTACTCAGCTGCCTGAAGTACATCTGTGGAATAACGGGAACTGTCCTCAGATGGTTTACATCATTTCTCACTGGAAGAACTCAGAGAGTGGTATCGGGAGTGTTTTCATCAGATCCAGTTTCTTTGTCTTGTGGGGTTCCTCAGGGTTCGGTTTTGTCGCCCATGTTGTTCGCGGTGTATATGCTACCCCTTGGAGACATTGTAAGAAGGTATGGGCTGAGGTTTCATTGTTATGCCAATGATACCCAGCTCTACTTTTCTTTTGCACCCGACCAGGATAGAGCTCTCTTGATCTTTAATAACTGTCTCAAAGAAATCAGGGAGTGGATGGATTTGAGCTGGCTGAAGTTGAACTCTGGTAAGACTGAGGTGATGGTTGTGAAACCTAGTCGTTGGACAGGAGGTTTGGGAAGTGGGTCGCCCTCTGGACTTGTTCTCGGGGGGGGGGGTGTCCCCCTCCAGACCTCTAACCAGGTGCGAAACCTGGGGGTAATTTTTGATGAAGGGTTGACCCTGCATTCGCAGGTGTCGGCTGTCATCAAATCTTCCTTTTACCATCTAAGGAATAGCTCCAGGATTAAACATCTGGTACCATCCAGCGACCTTCCTACCTTGGTCCATGCATTTGTGTCCTCGCGCTTAGATTATTGCAATTCCCTATACCTAGGGCTTTCTGGGGTGGAAATCCACCATCTGCAGCTGGTGCAGAATGCGGCGGCCCAGCTTTTGACAGGATCTCCTCAGTCTTGTCATATTATGCCAGAGCTGCGTGAACTGCACTGGCTGCTAGTTCAGTGGCGGATCACCTTTAAAGTTGGCTTGCTGACTTTCAAAGCCCTACACAGACTGGGCCCGGACTACCTGAAAGAGCTCCTGATTCCCTACTGCCCTGGGCGATCGCTCCGCTCAGCCGGCAAGGGGTTGCTAGAGATCCCAAGGTACGTTTGAATTTTTTTGAGGCCTGATCTTTTATGTTTAAGGCTCCCACACTATGGAATTCTCTACCTCGTTGGTTACAGGAGTGCATGACTGTGGAGGGCTTTAAATCAGCCTTAAAAACTCATTTGTGGAACCAGGCTTATGGTGATTGATCATTTTATGTAATTATATTTATGGTACTGTCTAATTTTAATGACTGTTTATATATGTGAATTGCTTGATTTTATCTTGTACAGCACCATGTTTTTTTGAAAGGCACCTTAAAAATAAAAATATTACTATGTTCCATCATGACGGGCTTCTGCTTAAAGAACTAGTACTTTGCCTAAAACTAGTATTACTTTTTAAAAGCAGTTAACTATTACATTTTATATCTGATGTATTTCCCTTTGGTTAGTTAGAAGATTATTTACATGTTAGTAGGTGTGATGTGTGGAACAGCAGTCTTCCTGGTAGCTGACATATCTATCTCTATTCCCTCCATTACATCATCTGCATTGTGACCTCACTGACTGTGATGTTACTGATGCTTAGGAACAGCCACTCAGTAGCTGCCAGGTCAGTCATCTGTGATGTCATTCTCAGTGAGATCACAATGTTCTTGATGTAGTGGGGGAAATAGAGATAGATGTGTCTGCTGCCAGGCTGAGAGCTGTTTCAGTGAATGTTGTCTACCTTGACTTCTCGAAGGCCTCTGACTTAGTTCCACATGATGGCCTACTCAGGAGTATCCAGGATATTGGTGTATCATCACAAGTTATCAAATGGGTTAGAGCATGGTTGAGTATGAGAAGGCAGAGAAGTCAGTATATAAGGATTTCTGTCAGATCAGGGTGATATTACAAGTGGGGTGCCCCAGGGCTCAGTACTGGGCCCTGTACTTTCAATATCTTTGTATCCTCCCTCAAAACATCAGAGACTGCATGGATGACAAAATTTGATGATGACAGCAAAGTTGGTGCCATTGTAAGAACGGATGAAGATGTACTGAAATTCCAGGCAGAATTAGATTCTATTAGTGATTGGGCCATAACACATAAGATGAAGTTTAACATAGCCAAGTGCAGTGTTATGCACTTCGGTCATATCATCATCCAGGGTACATATAACTTATGTGGCCATACTCTCAAAAGTGTGTACTGTGAGAGGGACCTAGGTGTTTTGGTCACCAATGAATTATCATTCAGGCAACATACTTCTGGAATAGTTAACAGAGCAAATAGAATGATCCACTGTGTCCTGCATAATATAAGAAGCAGGGACAGATCCGTGCTGCTGCCTTTATATACCGCACTGGTTAGGCCTTTAATGGAGTATGGTTTGCAGTTTTGGAGCCCTTACCGCAAATCCAATATAGTGAACCTGGAGAGGATTCAGAGGAGGGCAACCAAGAAAATACGAGATATTGGGTCCCTATCCTACAATGACAGGTTATGTGAATTGGACATGTATTCTCTGGAGTACCATAGCCTCAGAGGGACTTATGTTTAGTATATTCTGCTCATAGGAACAGGGACTTGTGGGAGAGTGTGGTTCTACAAAGTAGAGATCCTTCTAAAGATACAAGAACACATGAGTACCAACTGAAAAGGTAGCTGTATAAATCCAACCAAGGGGGAAGCCTGGTTAAATCGCAGAGTGGTGTTCCCTTGGAATTAACTCCCGTCTGAGGTAGTGGAATGTGATATCATGCTTAGCTTGAAGAACAAATTAAACACCCACTATAGAACCGCAGGGAAAATTTAGGGGCACATAAAATGTTAAATATTAGTCATGAGACTCTTTAGCAAAAGCTATTGTCTCAAATCATACTTATGAAACATCCAGCACAATATTATCACACAGAAACCTTTCTAGTGAGCAAAGGAAAAATACTTCAGAACTAAAAAGTTACAACTGATACCACGTAAAATTTGTATCATTTTCCTGTTTGTCTGTTATGGTTCCACTAGCTCTTTAAGGAGATGGCTCTCCAGAATTTTCAGGCGACATCTCCGTGTGGCCAGGTTAAATTTCTGGCAAAACTGGCAGGCTTCAGTATCGTGGCTGAGGCCTAGGCACAGGATGCAAGCAGAATGGCAGCCTTTTTCTGGAATTGCTTGCCGCAAGCACACTACATGCAGCATTCGGAAGACACGGTAGGTTGGGAAGACATAAACCTGAGTCCGGTAACACCAGAAACCCGATGTTGATACTAAAGGAACACTGAAAAGTACAAATTGTGGGAAATGGCAGTCAACTGCAGCTGCGTAGGTGTCCGTGCTCTGACGTGCATGGGTTGACAGTGGGGAAGAACTTGGGAGGATGTGGGGGACCACTCGCCTTTGTAGGATAGGCCGACATCAGCAGAGTGACATTGGTGTTGAGCTGTACCCCGTGGTACACTGCTAACTAGAAAGGTTTCATGTGGTCCTGGCACCTGATGGCTTAGTCCTACCAGTGTTGGCCTGCTGCAACAGCCTCTCTCAAAGTCAGATCAACACAATTCTGCTTGTAATGTCGTCATTATTTTCACCAACATATGGTGTCAAACAAAGGGTTATGGTAGTACATGTAGAGAAACAAATGGAGCAGATTAAAGTCAGTGGATAAATAAAGAATGAAGGGAATAGATACATAATGTAGGTAGGGGAAAACTGGCACACTAGGTAGGCAAAGCAGTCCTTATCTGCTTTCAAATTATAATGCTATGTTTCCAAAGTATAAAAAATATATGTTGAACTGTGTCTAAATATGACTTTTCCTAATGTTCCCAGAAATATCAGTAGCTCTTTAAGCTGTGGTATTCTGTGATGATGCAGCTTTGGGAGTATGTCAGCCCCATGATACAGAAATATAATTAAGCAATAAGGCATGATAGGGTGTGCACTGTGCTGGAATAATGGCACGCCTCGGGTGGGTTGACGCACAACGGCAAAGGCGAAGTGCTTCCACCACCCAAGCAGTGACATTACCCCAGCAAAACACACACCATGGAGGGCCTTATTGCAATTATGAAATGCAATATTTTTAATTGGAAAATAAGATATAAAAAAAACAACATTTAAATTATAAAGATTAATTTTAAAAACAAAAAAAAATAGTTTCATTCTTCTATCTGGCCACTAGATGATACAGATATTGTATGTAAGCAGGTGCACCTCCCCCCTCTCCTCACCACCACCACCACCATGTAAGGGCAGCATGAGGGCAAGCAGCAGGTTCAATACAGGTTTTCGAAATCACATCTGTCAGTGGATGCTCCTGCACAACACATCAGTCAGGCATCTGTGGAGAAGTGAGGCTGTTACTGTACAGAGTCTGGCCTGGGTCACAGGTAAACCCCTGTACAACACCGTTTCAGCTGGGCCTGGCCAATGTGTGGCCATGACATCGGGCAGGAGTGAGTGCTGTGCCGTTCGACAGGTGTTTTCAGAGCAGTGGTTAGTGTGGCTGCTGTTCTTGAAGACACGGTTCTAATTTTCAAACTTATTTGTTTGGACAGGCGAAAAGACCACAGGAGCACGTCATTCACACTGGGCAGCTAAGTACTCGTAATTTTAAAAAGCTTCTTTGGCTTAACTGGGGAAAAGACCATGCACGTGCACGTAACTTATCCAAAGCCATCTGGTGACTGTTACGAGAGCGACTCCAGTTTTGTTTTGATGAAGCTGCCTCATGAACTGATTGGAGCAAGTGGCCACTTGATCAACGGCAGTAGGGAGTGATATTCCACAGAATGAACAAGAGTGAAGAGGACCCAGAACTTCTTCCCATGCTGTTGTGCTGGGATATCAGCACGGGGTTCTGAGGTCCTTGGCCAATCAGATTCTTGTATTTTCAGAACCCATTTCATAATTATTTTTATTGATAGCAAGTACTAGCAACAGAAACTTTTTTAAGTCAAACAACAATTCCTCAGATAAGGGTTGTAAAAACATGCCTTTTCCCACTGCTGTTCTTTTCCTGGTCTGCTAGACACACAGTACTTCGATGTCATTATAGTCCTCAGTTCCTAATTATTTCTACCCCAGCCTTTTATGAAAAGTTTTTCTTTTAAAAGTAATCAAATATAAATTAATAGTGATGACTAATTTTTATGTACCAAGATGCTCAAATCAGTTTCAAGTAGGAGGAAAACTGCCGAGATTCAATTTACATCAGACTGTTCCCCACAGAATGTTATGGCTCTGAGAACTCCCTGCAGAAGCAGCAGTGATAAAAACATATAAACACAATACGCATGTTCATATGTTTTTGTCAATGCCATTTGTGCACTGAGTTCTCAGAGCAATAACATTCCGTGAAGAAACAGATGTAAATGTAGTCTCAGCACTAAATTTATATCCTACGTGTGACATGATTAAACACAGTTTAATCATGTCACATTTTAATATTATGATAAAAGTGTATATGGACAAAAGTGCCTCTTACAGAAGGCACTCCAAACAGCCTTATACACTTATGGCACGAGGGTGCTCCAGAGGCTGCTCTTATCTCTACTGTGCACACCCTAGAGTGCCCTGTTGCAACTGTAAAATGGATTCTCTGATTTTCAGTCTTACAAATGAGTAATGAGATTGGGAATGTTTAATTTCACTGTCTCGAACACGGAGCTTGAGGCACACTTATGGTTATAAGGGGTCCCCAGGGGCAAATCTTCAATGCTGACTGGTTGAAACAAGACTGATTAAGTGTTATTCTAAATAAAGAATATTTTGTTATAAATACACAACAGCAGTGAAAATAATACAATGTAAAATATACAGTATTTCAAATGATCAGTGAAGTATTTGTGTTCCATTAACCCCATCGAACAGTATGGTTCACGATAAACACAGCAGCTGAGTCAAGCCATACAAAGGCAAAGGTACTAGACTTCAGGAGGGCTGACTTTGCCAAAATGGGTGAATGCCTAAGGAATGCACTAGCAAATGGGTAGGAAGGAGGGGTGGAAGAACAATGGGGAATAATCAAAACTGCAATCACAGAGGCAACAAGCCTTTGTGTGAAGCAAATCAACAAAACAATGCAAGAAACCACTATGGTTCTCAAAGTAGGTGGCAGGGAAGGTTCAAGAGAAAAAGAAAGCATTCATGAAGTACAAGGAATCACAGAAAGAGCAGGACAGAGATTTGTATTGATTAAAGCAAAAGGAAGCGGGGAAGGCAGTCAGAACAGCAAAGGCCCAAACCGAGGAAAAAATAGCCAACTCAGTTAAGAAGGGGGATAAGATATTTTATAGGTACATCAGGGAGCGAAGAAAGACCAAAGGAGGGATAGTGAGGCTTAATAAAGGGGAAGGGGGTGGGCAGAGTGACTGTGAAAAGGCAGAGGTACTAAACAAGTATTTTTGCTCAGTATTCACAAATGAAGAGGGGTAAGTACCGAAACCAAACAACAGAAACACTCTAGATATGGGGGTTGATGCCAGCCCATTCACAGAAGAAAGGGTTCTGAAAGAACTCTTAAAACTGAAGATGGACAAAGCAGTGAGGCCTGATGGGATTCATCCCAGAATTCTAAAAGAACTAAGGGTAGAACTAGTGACACCACTGACTACCCTCTAACAAATCATGGGAGGATGGGGTGGTACCTGAGGACATGAGGAGGGCAGATGTTTTTCCACTTCACAAAAGTGGGAACAGGACAGAAGCAGGAAACTACAGACCTGTTAGTTTAACCTCAGTGATTGGGAAAATGATGGAATCACTTCTGAAGGAAAACACTGTAGAGTACCTAGAGGCCAGGGGGGGCACAGGACACAAGGCAGCATGGATTCACAGCAGGAAGGTCATGTCAGACGAATCTCATAGATTTCTTTGACTGGGTGACCAAAGTAATAGCTCAAGGAGGGGCTGTGGACATGGCCTACCTAGACTTTAGCAAGGCATCTGACACAGTCCCATACAAAAGATTAATATACAAGCTGGCCAGCCTGGGAGTGGGTCCCAAGATGGTAGCCTGGGTAAACAATTGACTGGAGAATAGGACACAGAGGGTAATAGTAAACAGAGTCCACTCTGAAGAAAAGGGGGTTACTAGTGGGGTACCGCAGGGTTCAGTACTAGGACTGGTCCTCTTTAATGTTTTTATAAGCGACATTGCAGAGGGATTGGAAGGAAAAGTATGTCTCTTAGCAGACAACACAAAGATCTGCAACAGAGTTGATACACAAGGTGGGTTGGAAAAAATGAGTGGGGACTTGGCAAGGCTGGAGGAATAGTCAAGTGTATGGCAGCTTAGATTCAATGCTAAGAAGTGCAAAGTAAGGCATCTGGGAAATAAAAACCCAGAGGAAGAGTACACAATTGGGGGGGGGGGGGTGAGATACTAACAACAACAAAAATGGAAAGGGACCTGGGGTAGTCATACCAGATGACCTAAAGGTGGGCAAGCAATGTGAGAGCAAGCTGCTGTTTTTGACAGAAGAGAATGCTTTGGTTTCAGAGCAAGAAACAGCAGTCTAGAAGTACAGATTTTTTACTGACAAAATCACTTCCGTCTCTGCAGGAGTTAGTACTTATTTGGATTAAGCAAACAGATACTTTATTAGAAGAAGGGGGGCTCATTTAAGTAAAAAAAAAAAAATAAAGTCAATGTGTGTTTCTCTGAGGAAGGGGGCTGTATCAGCTTAAAGCAGCAGTACTACGAAATCAGGAAGTGAGCTATCAAAATTCTGTTTTTCGGCTGTAAGCATGCGGCCAAAGTTCCAGTTTCCACACATGTAAATGTTTTTTTTCCAGTCGTTTTTAGATACAGTGGCGTGAAAAAGTATTTGCCCCCTTCCTGATTTTCTCTATTATTGCTTATTTGTCACACTGGATGTTTTCAGGTCTTTAGACAAAATGTAATATTAGATAAAGGGAACCTGAGTGAACAAATAACACTTTTTTTTTTTTTGTTACTTATTTCATTTATTTAATGAAAACAGTTAACCAACACCAACTGGCACTGTGTGAAAAAGTAATTGCCCCCTTACACTTAATAACTGGTTACGCCACCTTTAGCTGCAATGACTGCAACCAAACGCTTCCTATAATTCAGTATCAGTCTTTCACATTGCTGTGGAGGAATTTTAGCCCACTCTTCCTCGCAGAACTGCTTTAATTCAGTAACATTGGTAGGTTTGAGCATGAACTGCTCGTTTCAGGTCCTGCCACAGCATCTCTATTGGGTTTAGGTCTGGACTTTGACTAGGCCACTCCATAACTTTAATTTTACTTCTTTTCAGCCATTCTGATGTGGACTTGCTTTTGTGTTTAGGATCATTGTCTTGCTGCATGACCCAACTACGCTTCAGCTGACGGACGGATGACCGGACATTCTCCTTAAGAATTTTCTGGTACAGAGCAGAATTCATGATTCCTTCAATTATGGCAAGTCGTCCAGGTCCTGAGGCAGGAAAGCATCCCCACACCATCACACTACCACCACGTTTGACTGTTGGTATGATGTTCTTACTGTGGAATGCTGTGTTTGCTTTACGCCAGACATAATGGGATCCATGTCGTCCAAAAAGTTCCACTTTGGACTCATCTGTCCATAGAACACTTTCCCAAAAGGCTTGTGGATCATCCAGGTGCTTCTTGGCAAATGAGAGACGAGCATTTATGTTCTTCTTGGTTAGCAGTGGTTTCCGCCTTGCTACTCTCCCATGAAGCCCATTTTTGCCTAGTCTCTTTCTGATTGTGGAGTCATGAACACTGACCTTAGCTGAGGCAAAAGAAGCCTGCAGTTCTTTGGATGTTGTTTTAGGATCCTTTGAGACATCCTGGATGATTTTACGCTGCGCCCTTGGAGTAATTTTGGTAGGCCGCCCACTCCTGGGAAGAATCACTGCTGTTCCAAGTGTTCTCCATTTGGAGATCATGGCTCTCACAGTGGTTCGATGGAGTCCCAGAGCCTTAGAAATAGCTTTGTAACCCTTTCCAGACTGATAGATAGCAACAACTTTTTTTCTGATCTTTTCAGGAACTTCCTTTGATCGTGGCATAATGTGCTTGTTGAATCTTTGTGCTGGCAACGTGACTCTGATGGTAAGGGTCAAAATAAGTGAGGTTTATATTGAGCAGGGCTGGCTGTAATGAAGCCTGGCTGTGTTCAATCAGCTGACTCTAATTATCCCTTTAATTGGGTTGATTTAACTAGGGGGCAATTACTTTATCACACAGTGCCAGTTGGTGTTGGTTAACTTTTTTCATTAAACAAATGAAATAAGTAAAAAAAAAAAAAAAAACACAACAAGTGTTATTTGTTCACTCAGGTTCCCTTTATCTAATATTACATTTTGTCTAAAGACCTGAAAACATCCAGTGTGACAAATATGCAATAATAGAGAAAAATCAGGAAGGGGGCAAATACTTTTTCATGCCACTGTATTTGCAATTTATTTGAAGTGCTGTAGCACTACAACAAATATGGCGGCTGACTAATTTTCAGTTGCGCTTTTTCTTCAGGTCGCATCACACCTTTTGACAACAGCAGAGAGACCCTCTGCTGACCATTGCCGATGCCCCTGCAAGTCATACAGATGTGCAGTTGGCAGCAGAGTGGGTTCCAGTGCAACATGCTAGGTGACAGACATGTATACAAAAATGGAGGATAACTGAGCAAATTACTCGGTGATAGTACAATGTCAGTGGGAAACAGTACCAGGTATATGATTAGCAGGGCACAGGGAATAAACTGTCAGAAAAGCGCAATTTTTTTTACGTAGTACTGCTGCTTTGAGTTACGGAGTCAGAGCACAGGGTGAATCTAATTGGGGGTGTGGCTTAGCAGCTTAGTAGTACAAATGCAGCTGTCTCAAATTACAGCTTCCTGCTGTTTTTGACAGAATAGAACACTTTGGTTTCAGAGCAAGATACAGCAGTCTAGAACTACAGATTTTTTACTAATTGCCCTCCTTACCACCCACCCACCCAAAGCCAGTTCTACTTTTATAGCCTCTGGATTTGACTGACAACAGCAACTTCCTGTTTGGCAACAGGAAGAGAAGGATCACTGAGACACATTAGATTCATCAACCTTGAAGGAACCTAAAAAAAAATAACTCTTTCTCCACCACCCCCACCGGCTGCTGGAGGTCTGAATACAAGCACGGAAGGAGGAGAGTACTGAAGACTACAGAAAGTTCCTGTCCCAGAACAGGAAGGGCGAGAGTTGTAAAGCCACATAGGCAGTAGGAAAGTAAGTGTAAAAATACATAGAAGGAGGAGACAGTAAACATACAAAGCACCAGGAGAGGGGACACAAAATAAGTCAAGATGGGAGTGGTGCAGTGCAATAGCTGTGGGGCAGCAGTGTTCCGGGAGACATTCTGGAGGCTGCTATGCTGCCCTGTTTGCAGACACCTCTCTGGTCTGAGGGAGGAGGTTGCCCGTCTCCAGGCTGACCTGGCTAGGATTCGTGAAACCTCTTCCCCCACCCAGGGACCACCAGGGCCACCACTGTTACCTCAGAGGTTGCCAAGAAAGAGGAGCGGTTGGACCAAGGTGGACTCAGGGAGGGAGAGGGTGGTGGAACAGATGTGCATCCCTCCAGCTGTACCTCTCCACAATTTATATGCTGTTCTGGCAAAGAGTGGTTCCTCTATGGACTCACCTGCAGTGGAAACCAAGGAGGATGCTGGGAACCTCCACAAAGGAGACCCATAGGAGGGTGGCATGAGACCCCACAGGGGAACGAAACAACTCCTGGTGGGGGACTCTATCATTAGGGGGGGCAGAAGTGGGGGATGAAGGGGATAGCGAGGTAAGGTGCCTGCCTGGCACCACGGCTCAGAGGGACAGGAAGCAAATCCTCAGGATCGCGGGAGCAGCTGCACATGGGAGGGAGCTGGATGTCATTGTCCACCTAGGAACAAATGACCTGGCTGTTAATGGGATCAGAGGGGTGCAAGAGGAGTTTGTGGAGTTGGGGAGGGGCCTTAGACAAGTAGCATGTAAGGTAACCTTCTCGGACGTGCTGCCTGTCTATGGCAAGGATGATGCTAGGGTATTCCGCGCCATGGGATTCAATGAATGGTTGAAAAACTGGTGTGGAGCTCAGGGTTTGGGCTTCACTGGGGACTGGGGAGCCGCCTGAAGGGATGCAGGCTTATACTGGCGTGATGGTCTGCATCTGTCTTGGGGGGGGGGGGGACCAGGATCCTAGGTGACAGGTTTAAATGCTTCATTGGCAAACATTTAAACTAGCCAAGGGGGGAGGCACTGAAAAGGAGCAGGGAAATCCCAGCCTCCAACCACAAAACACAGTAGTTAGAGAGGTAAACACCAAGGTAGAGAAGTCAGTAGGGAGCAGGACAGGGATAAATGCAGAAAAAGGCAGTAAGGGCAGGGATGGGGCTAAAAGGGGTAAGGCCATAAAAAATACATGGAAGGTGATGAGTACCAATGTCCATAGTCTGTGCAACAAGCTCCCTGAACTAGTGGCCTTGAAGGAAGAGGGATGCCTGGATATTGTGGCAGTCACTGAAACATGGTACACAGAGAACCATGACTGGGATGTCAACATACCAGGATACATAGTCTACAGGAGGGACAGAGTGGGTAAAAGAGGAGGAGGCGTAGTTCTCTATATAAGGGAAGGGATTAAAGCAACAGAACTAACGAGTAAACAGGAAGTTGATAAGTCACTATGGGTCACCCTGGAGACAGGAAATGGCACCATAATCCGCATGGGGGTTGTGTACAGACCCCCATCTCAGGGGAAGAAATGGACAAGGAAATGATAGAAGGCATCCTTAAAATGGCAGAAAAAGGGGAGATTTTGTTGGTGGGGGACCTGAATATGCCAGATGTTAACTGGAGTACCTTTGCTGCAGGCACATCCAAGAGTAGGGTCATTCTTGATGCCCTACAGGGGGCATGCCTCAGACAGCTAGTGATGGAACCCACTCGGGAGGGAGCAATCTTAGACTCGGTACTCTCAAACGGTGAAGGAGAAAGGATCTTAGATTTAGAAGTGGGTAGCCATCTGGGAACAAGTGACCACCAAACAGTGTGATTCACAATAAACACAGCCATAGAGCCAAGCCATATAAAAACGAGTATTGGACTTTAGGGAGGCTGACTTTGGGAAAATGAGAGAGTGCCTCAGAAAAGCATTAGCAAATGGTCAAGGAGGAGGGGTGGAGGAGCAATGGGAAGTAAGTAAAACAGCCATCACAGAGGCAATGAGCCTTTGTCTGAAGCAAATCAATAAAACAAAACGAAGGAAAAAAACTCTATGGTTCTCAAAAGAGGAGGCAGGGATGGTTAAAGAGAAAAGGATAGCATTCAGGAAATAAGGAAACACAGAAGGAGCAGGACAGAGAACTTTATCAGTTAAAGCAGAAGGAGGCAGGTAAGGCAGTCAGAATGGCAAAGGCACAAATAGAGGAAAAGATAGCCAACTCTGTTAAGAAGGGGGATAAAAACTTTTATAGGTACATTAGGGAGTGAAGAAAGACCAAGAGAGGGATACAGAGACTTAATAAAGGGGAGGGAATGTGGGCAGAGGGTGACCGTGAAAAAGCCAGGATACTGAACGAATATTTCTGCTCAGTATTCACAGCGGAAGAGGAGGAGGAGGTACCTAAACCAAAACAAGGGAGAAACACAGAACGGGAAGGGGGTCAATACCAGTCCATTCGCAGTAGAAAGGGTTTTGAAAGAACTCTTGAAACTGAGGGTGGACAAAGCAATGGGGCCTGATGGGATTCACCCAAGAATTCTAAAAGAACTAAGGGTAGAACTAGTACCAACACTGACTACTCTCTAACAAATCATGGGAGGATGGGGTGGTACCTGAGGACTGGAGGAGGGCAAGTGTGATTCCACTTCACAAAAGTGGGAGCAGGGCAGAGGCAGGAAACTACAGACCAACTTAGTTTGACTTTAGTGGTAGGGAAAATGATGGAATCACTTCTGAAGGAAAGAACTGTTGAGTACCTAGAGGCCAGTGGGGCAGAGGACCCAAGGCAGCATGGTTTCACAGCAGGAAGGTCATGTCAGATGAACCTAATAGATTTATTTGACTGGGTGACCAAAGCAGTAGACCAGGGAGGGGCTGTGGATATATATGGCCTACCTAGATTTTAGCAAGGCATTTGACACAGTCTCAAACAAAAGATTAATATACAAGTTAGTCAGCCTTGGAGTGGGTTCCAAGGTGGTAGCCTGGATAAAAAAACTAGCTGGACAACTGGACGCAAAGGGTAATAGTAAACTGAGTCCACAGTGAAGAAAGGAAGGTAACTAGCAGGGTACCGCAGGGTTCGGTACTGGGACCGGTCCTCTTTAATGTCTTTATAAGTGACACTGGAGAGCACCTGGAAGGAAAGGTACGTCTCTTTGCAGATGACACAAAGATCTGCAACAGGGTTGATACACAAGGTGGGGTGGAAAGAATGAAAAGGGACTTGGCAATGTTGGAGGAATGGTCTACTATGTGGCAGCTCAAATTCAATGCAAAGAAGTGCAAGGTAATGCATCTGGGAAACAAAAACCCAGGGAAAGAGTACACAATGGGGGGTGAATTAACAACAACAAAAATCGAAAAAGACCTAGGAGTAATTATATCAGATGACCTAAAGGTAGGCAAGCAATGTGAGAAGGCAGTAAGGAGGGCTGGGGGGATACTGGGATGCATAGGGACAGGCATCAACAGTAGAAAACAGAAGTTGTTATCCCTCTGTACAGACAGTTAGTGAGACCCCATCTGGAGTACTGCGTACAATTCTGGAGACCCCATCTCCGCAAAGATATAGACAGAGTGGAGGCTGTTCAAAGGAGGGCAACCAAAATGGTGCAGGGTCTGCACCAGAAGACAAACGAGGAGAGACTAAAGCAGCTTAATATGTATACCCTTGAGGAAAGGAGGGAGAGGGGGGACATGATAGAAAGTTTCAAGTATCTCAAGCGAATTAAAATACAAGAGGGTAGTATCTTTCAGAAGAAGAGATGTGCAAGAACAAGGGGGCACAATTTGAAGATGGGGAGGGATGGCTCAGAGGTAATGTTAAAAAGTAATTTTTTCACAGAGAGGGTTGTGGATGCATGGAACAGCCTTCCTGAGGAGGTTGTGGAGTCAGGAACGTGGGAGAATTCCAGAATGCATGGGACAGGCATAAGGCAATTCTAGTGGGGTGTAGGAGGAAGTAAGCTGTTGATTAACTAGAATCTGCAGCTTATCCATCAGGTAGGGAAATGGGCAGACTAGGTGGGCCAAGCGGTCCTTATCTGCTGTCAAACTGTATGTTTCTATGAGAGGGCAGTAAGAAGGGCTGGGGGGATACTGGGATGCATAGGGAGAGGCATCACCAGCAGAAAACAGAAGTTGTTATCCCTTTGTACAGACAGCTGGTGAGACCCCATCTGGAGTACTGCGTGCAGTTCTGGAGACCCAGTCTCCACAAAGACATAGACAGGATGGAGGCAGTCCAGAGGAGGGCAACTAAAATGGTGTAGGGTCTGCACCAGAAGACATATGAAGAGAAACTTAAGCAGCTTAATATGTATAGCCTCAAGGAAAGGAGGGAGAGGGGAGACATGATGGAAACTTTCAAGTACCTCAAGGGAATCAACAAAGTCCAAGAGGGTAGCATCTTTCTGAAAAAGAGGTGTGCAAGAACAAGGGGGCACAATTTGAAGATTGAGGGGAGACAGCTCAGAGGTAATGTGCGGAAGTATTTTTTCACGGAGAGGGTTGTGGATAAATGGAACAGCCTTCCTGAGGTGGTTGTGGAGTCAAAAACTGGTGGATTTCAAGAATGCATGGGACAGTCATAAGGCAATTCTAGGGGGTGGGGGTAGGAAGACGTAGGCTGTTGGTTAACTAGGATCTGCAGCTTATCTATTAGGTAGGGAAATGGGCAGACTGGGTGGGCCAAGCGGTCCTTATCTGCCGGCAAATTCTATGTTTCAATTTATTGTCTACTGCTGTCTTTCCCATTCCTGTCCCCAGTACACCTGAATACAAGCTGCTTGCAGCTCAGCATGCTTTTCCTGGACACACATTTCAATTAATAAAGCACTACTGTGGTGACGTGGAACAAAATCCTGCCAACCCCCCCCAATTATAAAATATGCTCCCCCTCCAACCGTTACTGGACTACAATTCAAGGGACTCAAGCTGGTTCATATGAAAGGTCATGTTCACGTTTGGCCAATCCCCTGCTGATGATGAATCCAAATCACAGCTCAGCTTCAATAATGTTCACTGCTGGTTCAGCTCCCATCAATTTTCCCTAAATGCCAAGAAGACTGTCTCCATGACCTTTGGCACTAGGCAGAGACTCTCTAGGCTCCCTTCACTGCCCTCCTTCTATACCATTGCCAGGACAGTCACGGAGGACAACTCATCCTTTAGGTACTTGGGGGTTTGGCTTGACCAACACCTCAACTTCTCTGGACATATGGATGCCATCCTGAAGAAACTGCGCCCCAAGCTTGGCGCATTATACAGGAACCGTAGCTGCCTCTCACTATCGGCAAGGCGGGAACTTGTCCAGAAGATGATCCTACATATTTTGACTACTGTGATGTAGTCTACAGTGCCGCTCCCAAGTCTTTCCTAGCCAGATTAGACGCCCTTTTCAACTCCTTCTGTCGCTTCACTCAACTCCCTCTCTTTCACCCATCACTGTAACCTCTATTACTCTCTATCCACTACTAATCTAGAAAATTGTCACCTTCTCCACTGTGCCAAATTTGTGTCAACATTTTGGTTTGGCACTTCCCCCGCTTATCTCTCTTCATTACTATCCACTCTACCTCCTCCGGACCATTGCCTTAGATCATATGATTCTCGTCGATTGGTGATTCCCCATTGCTCGACTACTGTTGGCCAGTTGGTCTTCTTGCATCACTTCCCTAAGCTATGGAATGCTCTTCCCTCCCAAATCCACTTATCAACCCCTACTCTTCATTCTTATTTCCTAAATAAATTCTCCTCGTAAACTGTACCTACAACTAATCCTACTGCCATTTCCCTTCTCTGCTCAATTTACCTGCCCTGTACTACCCTCCGTTCATCTATCTTTAGCCCCCTTAGTTAAACTGACACTAACGGATTGTACTAAGCTGTCCCTCTGTTGCCAACAAATGTACTTCGCTAATGCAGTTATTTGAACATTGCTTTATGCACAATGCTTTATGTAAACTGTTATGATGTTACCATGTCTTGCTTAACGGTATTCATGTTAATTGGTTGAATGTATTTTGGGGTTGTTGAACATCACTTATATATGGTACATTATGTAATCTGTCAAGATATTGCTATGTCTCACATTGCCGTCTAAACTGTACTAATGTCAGTTGGTTGTACATATTTGTAGTTTATGTATGATATTTTCCTCCACTACCCTTCCCCCAGGACACACCGTGAAACGAGCAACTTGTTGTTCCGTGTGCCCTTCCTTGTGAAATTTTTCAATACATACATAAATATCAACAGCCTAAGGCCCAAAATGCCCGAACTTGAAAGCTGGGTAGCCCTTTATATGCCTGATGCGATTGCCATATCAGAGACTTGGCTCAAGGCTCATGTGCTCCCACATGAGACCAACCTTCCAAGTTTCACTGCCTTAAGGAAGAACAGAATTGGCAAAAAAGAGAGAGGTGGCCTCGTATATGTTAAATCTTCACTCACTGCCACCATCGCTGATATACCCTACCTGAATGATATCAAAAGTGAAACCTTATTTGTTAAGTTGCTGTTAGATGACACTAAACCCCCACATCTGGTTTGTGTCTACTCCACTCTTCGCACTGCAACAACTGCACTAGACTCCCTTACCAAGGTGCTTGCTGAGCGCTCACCTAGCATGTTGGTCTTTCTAGGTGACTTCAATT
The DNA here is from genome assembly GCA_016271365.2 of Neoceratodus forsteri. NCBI lineage: Eukaryota > Metazoa > Chordata > Ceratodontiformes > Ceratodontidae > Neoceratodus > Neoceratodus forsteri. Next base: position 831,387,502 of record CM057452.1, read on the forward strand.
TAAACTGGGCACCTAATACTGAACCTGGCTTACAGATTCTCTTCTTCAAGGCCAGCCTTACCCAAGTTATAAAGGAGCCCACTATGCTCAACACCAAAACTAGGAACCATACCCTCCTCGACTGGGCATTAGTCTCTACCCCAACAGAATTTAGGCTGTAGGAATATTCTCAGGTGCCCTAAGAGACCACTTGCCAATCTTTTGCATATTGAGAAATAATCTCCCACAACTCCCCCAGAACCTTTACTGCAAGTTGTTATTCTAACTCCATATCAGAGTCCTCTGTCTCCACACTTTTTGGCATCAACCGGCACCCTATCACTGATCTACCAAGCATAGATGATGCCCCTGATTACTTTGTCAATTTTCTGTCCGCAGCCCACCCACATGCCCATTTCAGAAGCTGCAAGTAAAGGGTAAATGCAACAAATAGTCTGTCCCTGTGACAGGCAGCTCCTGCTACTCTTGAGGACCAACCTTTTCTTAAATCTGTTGCAAAAGTTCTTCTATTCCTTAGCCTAATCTATTCTTTACAATTTCTAGTCCATTAGGTTGGCCACCTATGGGCACCCCATCCCCTTTCTTGACTATGCTACAGTGTCCTCTTTAAATTTTCCTTTTCCCTCTCAGGTCCTCATACAGGGGGGTTATTGTGGTGACCTCTGAGCTTATGTAAAACAACAGGCTGTGTTTATTTTTGTTGGATTTAGTATGCAATGGCACTATGTCAAAATACTTAAATGTATACATCTTGTAAGTATAAAACCTGTAAATGTTGAAAATACCATGGCACTAGGTGTTTTTAATAAAGGTAAAAAGTCACTAGCGAACTGTATGATAAAAATTAAGTTAGTTGTGCTATTTAAAATGCATGTAAATTGCTGTAAACTGAATAAGTCTGAGATTTCATGGTGATTTGCATATATCCCATGATGCTTTGCATTATGAAAGTATGTGTGGTGATGTGTTTCTTTGAAACTTGTCTTATAGTCAATGCCCTTTGGGGTAACCCTTGTTTCAGTGCTTCTGCACTGAGGTTCTTTGTCTTTAGCTGTTTTTTTTTTGAGCCCTGACCACCCAAGCAAACAAGGCCCGCATAGGGGAGGCTAAATCTCAACAGATAAGTTAGATCAGAGATCAGTAGGTGCTGGCTAAGTGTAGAGGAAAGAATTGCATAGTCTGTTACTACAAACCGATGTACTGAAGAAGGGATATGCCATTTCTGAAGGTTATCTCCAGTATTTTGAATAAACATCACACATAGCGTGTGTGTTGAACTTGAAGTTCAGTGTCTGGTCCATCTGTTATCCCACATCCCCTCCACAGACCCAGAGCTCAAAAAATTAATGGCCCAAAGAGATAAGACCTGGGGACTCTAAGAAGTCTGCTCTGAAGGCTGACTGGGAGTAAGAAGTAAGAGCAAAAAAGGTGCAAACACCGCCAAACGCCACTACTTAAGAAGCCTACAAGGAAAATCCCTATCTGACCTTAAAAGGTTCTGGCTCCATATCAATCCTCTGCTTAAGGGTAGCCCTAGCCCCCCAGCTGGTTCCATTAGTGCTAACAGCCAGGTTATTAATGACCCTCTCATGATTGCCAATTATTTTAAATGCTTTTTTACTGACCTAGCGAGTACAAACTCAAGCCTCCCTGTCCTCCCTGCACCTCCCATCAATCAGAGGCAACTGGACACTGCCACCCCAAGTTTCACCTTAGATTAGTCAGGAAGGGTGAGGTACTAGCCCTTCTGAAGCAAATAAAAGCTGATAGCTCCCCTGGTTCTGATAAACTAGAACCAAAGCTTCTGAAAACAGCTGCCACTGTGATTGCCCTCCCAGTCACCTGGCTACTGAATACGTCTTTCCGGGAAGGGATTATCCCTAACAAATGGAAAGTTACAGTGGTTGTGCACATTCATAAAGGAGGACCTCAAGAACCTGTAGAAAACCATCAGCCCATTTCCAACATTAGCCCACTGGAGAAGGTGTGGGAGAGACTGGTGTATAACCAGCTACAGCATTACCTGGAACAGCAGCATCTGCTTCCCGACAAGCAACATGGCTTTAGGAAATCCCATGGGACAGACGGCGCTTGTAAAACTTACAGCTAATACCCAGAGTACTTTGGACAAAGGATCACTTACTGGAGCCATTTTCATTGACTTAACCAAAGCATTCGACTTGGTCAACCTCAACATGCTCCTCAATAAATTGACACGCTTGGGTCTAGACTGCCATTCCCTCACTTGGTTTACTAGCTACCTCACTGGTAGACCTACCAGTGAGGTGGTTAGTAAACCAAGTGAGGGAATGGCAGTCAAATGGAAAGGGATTCACTCAAATGACCTTCCTGTCAATAATGGTGTCCCCTAAGGCTCCATACTAGGCTCACTGCTCTTCTATATCTCTATTAATGACACTCGCAACAGTTGTGGTGCTGGGAACTTTTTACTATATGCTGACAATGCCATTCTATACTGGACTGCAGATGATGTCAACACTACTGCCTCTATGCAAGTCTGAATGCACCTAAAATGTGATTTGCTAATAATGTTAGTAACGAATAAAAAAAAAAAAAAATAGATCAATCAATCTCATTTGGACCCAAGTACCTTGGTACATCTAGGCAACACCTACTTACCCTATCCACCTCCTCTGGCTCACTGTCAGAAGTAGTGGATAAGGTAAAATATCTTGGTTTCTACACTGACCAAGATCTTATATTTAAACCTCATATGGATCATGTCATGAAAGTCATACACCAGAAATTCGGCCTTCTATACTGGCTGGGTAACTCACTGACCCCTGAGACCAGGCTAGCCATAGCAAATGGTATCCTACTCACCACTTTACTATATGGTGCCTGGGTGCTCTAGTTTTCTCAGGAACTCAGAAACCAATAAACTGACTGCTTTGCACAAGATCAGCCACTTTGCATCAAGGCCTCTCCCATGGAGACACCACTGTGAGGTCCTCTCCCCACTGAACTGGCCCACAGTAAGTGACAGGATGACCCATCCACTCCTTTGTCTAGCCTATAAACTGACCAGAGTCAATATACATAGATACATAGATACATAGACAGTGTCGGCAGATAAGGGCCTATGGCCAACCCAGTCTGCCCATTTGAGCTTATAAGTTCAGTTTGTTTTCCTAGAAGTCTGTTGCCCCTTACCCCTGACCTCCAGAATTCCTTTATGTCTATCCCATGCATTCTTAAATCCCGTGATTGTTTCAGCCCCCACCACTTCCTCTGGCAGGGTGTTCCACTTGTCCACCACCCGCTCTGTGAAGAAATTCTTTCTCATGTTTCCTCTGAATCGTCTCTCCTCAACTTCATCCCATGTCCTCTAGTCCTGGAACATCTTTTTTCGCTTAAAATAGTGTTTTCCTGCACCCTGTTCCTCCCTGTAAGATACTTGTATGTCTATCATATCCCCTCTCTCCCTCCTCTCTCCAGGGAGCACATGTTCAGTTCCTTCAACCTGTCTTCATAGGACTTGTGATGCAATCCATGCACCATCTTTGTTGCCCTCCTCTGAACTCTTCTGCCATGTCTATGTCCTTACGTAGGTATGGTCTCAGAACTGTACACTGTACTCCAGGTGGGGCCTCACTAGTGTCTTGTATAGCGGAATTATGACTCCTCCTTTTCCTGCTGGTGATGCCCTGCCTATACATCCCAGCATCCTATCTGCTTTACTCTGTTGCCTTGTCACACTGTTTCCCTACCTTGAGGTCATCAGAGATGATAACCCCAAGATCCCTTTCCTGCTTGGTGCATGCTATATCCTCACCTCAACTGATATATTGTGCCAGGTTTTTGTGCCCCATATGCATTATCTTGCACTTCTTTGCATTGAATTTCAACTGCCAAACCCTGACCATTCTTCAAGTTTCTGCAGGTCGCTCTCATTCTGTCTACACCCTCTGGTGTGTCTACTCTGTTACAGAGCTTTGTGTCATCAGCTAACAGTGAAATTCTGCCTTCTAGGTCCTGCACAATGTCACTGATGAAGATGCTGAATAGGACCGGTCCCAGCACTGATCCCTGTGGTACCCACTGGTCACTCTTCCCTCTGTGGGTGACAGCCATTTACCACCACCTCTGTGTCCTGCCACCCAGCCAGTTACCTACCCACCACACTACTGTCCTGCCCACACCCATATTCCCCAGTCTGTGTAATAGTCTTCTATGTGGCACAGTGTCAAAGGCCTTGCTGAAGTCCAGATAGGCCATGTCCACTGCCCCTCCTGATCCACCTCCCTAGTCACCCAGTCAAAAATTCAACGAGGTTGGTCTGGACATGACCTCCCCTGGTGAAACCATGCTGCCTTGGGTCCTGTAGTCCATTGACAACCTGATGTTCCACCAATCTCTCCTTCAGTAGTGCTTCCATGATCTTCCCCACTACCGGAGGTGAGGCTGACTGGTCTGTAGTTCCCTGCTTCCTCTTTGTTCCCACTTTGTATAAGGGGACTACATCTGCTGTCCTCCAGTCTTTGGGTACCTCCCTGTTTCCAGTGATCGGCTAAACAGGATAGCCAGAGTTCTGGCCACCACCTCTCTTAGTTCTTTAAGGACCCTGGGGTGCACCCATCTGGCCCCATTGCTTTATCAACTCTTATTACTTCCAGTTCCTTCAGGACCCTTTCTCGTGTAAAAGGGACTTGTGTCCATTTCTGCACCATTCTCACCCCTTGTACTCCTTCAGACCCATTACCCTCCTCTTCCTCAGTAAAGACTGAGCAGAAATACCTGTTCAATATGTCAGCTTTATTACTGTCATCCTCCCACAGCATTACATCCTCCCCTTGGGTCTCACTATCCTCCCTTTGTCTTTCTTTTTCACTTATGTACCTGTAAAGGTTTTGTCCCTCTACCCACTGATTTTTGCAATGTGCTCTTCTGTCCTGAGCTTGGCTTCCCTTGCAGACCTCCTGCCTCCCTTTGCTTCTCCTGGTACTTCTCTACTCCCCTTCTACCTGTGCTTTTTTGTATTGCCTAGAGCAATCTTTTGGCTTTCACTTTCTTTGCTACCTCTTTGGAAAACCATAATGGTCTCCTCTTCCTTTTCCTCTTGCTAACCTGCTTAATGCATAATTCTGTTGTTCTTGTAATCCCCATTTTAAATACTGCCCACTGTTCCTCAACTCCCTGATTCCTGTCCATTCCCTTAATGCCTCTTTCAAGTATGTCCCCATTTTCCCAAAGTCTGCCCCCTAAAATCCAGGATCGTGTTTTTGTGTTGGTTTGGTTCTGCTCTTTCTGTGATTTCAAACCACAATGACTGGTGGTCACTGTTTCCCAGGTGCTCCCCACTGTTACCCCATCACACTGCCCTGTTTGTGAGCACAAGGTTCAGTATTGCCTTCTGCGAGTTGGTTCCATGACCAGTTGCTTGAGAAGGCACCCTGAAGGAGTCCAGGATAAATCTGCTCTAGTTGATGCTGCTGCTGGGATGCTCCAGTCCACGTCTGGAATATTGAAGCCTCAACCAGTACTACCTCACCCTTGTCTGCCATCCTTTGGATGGCTAGCATCAACTCTATCTGTTTCTTCCTCCTGGGCTGGTGGTCTATAGACACACACCTGTGCAGATAGCTGTCCCATTTCCTTTCCAGCAACCCACAGTATCTTTCCCCATTTTGTTCCTCCTGGATCTCTGTGGCCCTTATGTAAATTTTCACATACAGTGCCACTCCTCCTCCCTTCCTGCCTGCTCTGTCTCTTCTGAATATGTTGTAGGGTATGGCCATCTCCCAGTCGTGGTTATCATTACACCAGGTTTCAGTGATGGCCACAATGTCCAGGTCTGACTGCACCATGACAGCCTCCAGATCTTCCATCTTGTTGCTAAGGCTCTGGCATTTGCACACATGGCTTTCCATGATTTGACCTCCTAGACTGTTTCACTGTTCTATTCCAGCCCCTTCCTTGGTTGTCATTTATCCCTGGTTCTCCTTGCTGTCTGCCCTTCTGCTGAATTTGCCCCTTTCTGCTTATCCACCTCTTGGGCACTAATCTCCATCTTTTGCACACTGCTTTGTAGAGATAGCCACTCCTCTGGTTCACTGGTTCCTGCTAGCTGTGGGGGCTGGTGAAGTAGTACCACTCCTTGCTGGCCTGCCACCCTTTGCTAGTTTACCGTGCTTGTCAATGTAGCATTTAAACTTATCATTAGTGTGATTCCCCTCCAGGATGGATGCAGGCCGTCAGGCTTGAGACAAACCTCCATCCCTCAGGTGGGTCCCCAGTCACCAATGATCAAACCCTTTCTCACAGCACCAGTTCTTCAACCATGAGTTAAAGTTCCTGGTGCATGCACTCCTATATCTCTCGCTTGCTCTCACAGGAGTAGCTTCCTGAGAAAGTGACAGAAGTAGCTACTTGTTTGAGACCCCCTCCTCTCAGTTTCCTAAACTCTTCCTGAACTCTTTGCTCCCCATTTGCCAGGTCATTAGTACCTAGGTGGATAATGACATCCAGCTCACCCTCCCGTCTTGCCTTCCCAGTGATCCCAGGATCTTCCTTCCATCCCTCCATGCCGTGGCACCTGGTAGACACCTCACCTCTGTCCTCCCCCTCCTGTGTTCCTAGCTGGATCCCTCTTATGATGGAGTCCCCACCAGGATTAAGCTTCCTCCTCCTCTGGGGTCCACTGCTTTCCCACTGGGAGTCACCTCCTTGGCTAACCTCCCACATCCTTTCCTTCCACTTCTCTGGGTACCTCTATTTGGTTGTCCTCATTTGCCAGTGTGGCATATAGGTTCTTGAGTGGAATAGGATCTGGGATGTGCCTCTGCCTGACCGCTCTAACCCTCCCTGAGGACCACTGTCATCCAGGGTGCTCCTGGGTTCTCGGCATCCTTTGAGGCAGTTGCATTGGACTGGGTGGTCCTGGATAGGGGTGATGGTACTCCTGACCCAGTTTACTTCCGCTCTGAGTCTGGCTACCTCCTCCCGCGAGTCTAGAGAGATGCATGCAGATAGGGCAGCATCTCAGTGTCCAGAAGGTCTGCCTGAATATGGCTGCCCCAGCCACTGCATTGCACCACTCCCACATTATACTGCAGTTCCACTACTTGTCTGCTACTGAAGCTCTCCTTGTTCCCTTTTATTAATTTACTGTCCTAAAAATCCTGCCACTGATCCTCAGATAATTTTTTTTTTTTTTTTAAAGAAAAAGAAACCAATAAATAAATAAATGAATCAAAACACTTGTGCTGAGGGTGGGCTTCTTCCCCCTTATGCCCCTCCTATTTCACACCCCTTACTATACCCTGTGTTTAGCTCCTGTCAATCAGACTTAACAGGGCATATAATTAAGAGTTGGGGGGGGCGAAAATTTGCAGCAATTAAAGACAGCACAGAATTACACCACCACTATGTTTTAAATTTTCAACAGCCCAAAAACAATTATAAGTAAAGACAACAACTAAAGTATAGTGTCACTAAAAGCCCACAATCTAAGTTTAAAAGAAAAATAGCAATTACCAGTTACTCTAAAGCACTGAATTGAATATGTTTCCTTCCTTCCCCTTCTGGCTTCTTCTGAGAAAATAAACTCTACTTGCTACTTCAACTCTGACTAAGCCCCACCTCCAGTTATCACGTAGCTGAGGTCAGAGGCCAGACAATTAACACCCTTCACCCAACTACAGGGCAGTCAGACAAGCCAAGATAAAATTTGCAGCAATTAAAGACAGCACAGAATTACACCACCACTATGTTTTAAATACCTCCTAGCCTTAATGTACTGTTTACTCCAAAGCCCTTGAGATGATCACTGCGCTCCTCAAATTGCACCTTACTTGACATCCCCAGAGTTAGGACACAAAGCTCTGTAACAGAGTAGACACACCAGCAAAAGGTTCTTTACCTACTCTGCTCCAAACTATTGGAACTCACTACCTGCCTTTTTAACAAACTCCACCACTTGTAGTGATTTCAAGAAAGGAATAAAAACCTATTAGAGCGCTGACAATGTACTTGCTACCACTGAACCATGCCTACTTCAGACTAATGTACTCAGTAACTTCCAAAACATCCATGTCTATAGTGTATGGTTACTGCTTCTGGCGTACTCTTGTTCACATCTTGTACCTTTGTATTTCTACTAATTGCTGTATCCCGTACACATTGTAACAGTAGATCTTCGAGAACAGCTCTTGCAGCAGGTTACACCATTAGGACCGAAGCAGTCAAGCGTCAGGACCCCATGGAAATTTTCTAGCTAGCAGTCTTCAGCGGGGACCACCTCCGACGTCGGTCCCGCCCCGGCGTCAGCGTAGTACATAAGGGGCGGTCCCCACAATCCTCATGCTCTCCGACCGGAGACTCAGCTGCTGGATGACATCAGAAGAGAGACCGAGGATCCGCCATCAGATGGCCAAGACTAAAACAAATTGTCCCATCTCGTAAGATGGATATTAGGCTATGACCTACCTCCTCAAGAAGGGATGGTGGGTGGGAAGGTATGCTGCAGAGCTGTTCTCAAGATCTACTGTTATGGTAAGTTCTTACGTAACTGTACTATCTTACTTAGATACAGCTCTTATGCAAGTTACACCATTAGAACTGATTCCTGCCAATAGCGCAATTTTATGCCATCGGGAGGAGCAAAGACAGAGATTATAACCCTGTTTGAAAGCTTGGGACAGAGTCCCGGAGGACGCCTGAATGGGAAACCCGGCCCTCCCTTGAAGCGATATCAGGCTGTAATGCCTCAATAAAGGTATGCACTGAGCTCCAGGCAGCCGCAGCACAAATAGCTGAAGTGGAGACATTCTTCAGCGCTGCAAAGGATGTGGAACTCCTCTGGTAGAATGACCCTGACCACCCTGGCAGGGTTTGCTGCGCTTGTCATAACAGAAAGAGATACACTGGATGAGCCAACGCGAAAGAGACTGTTTAGAAACAGGAGCTCCTTTCATCCTCTCAGCAAAGGAGACAAACAGTTGATCCGATTTTCGATACTGTTTGGTTCTGGTCAGATAATATCTGAGACATCTGTGAACATCTAGGGTGTGAAGCAGTGCTTCTCCTCGATTGGTGTACCTGGGAAAGTACACTGGTAAGCCGATGTCTTGATTAAGGGTGAGGGCTGAGACCACCTTAGGCAGAAACTTAGGATTTGTCCTCAGGGATACCCTATCCTGATGGAAAATTAAATAGGGCTCTTTGAACATAAGGTCATGCAATTCGGAGATTCTTCTCGCCGAAGTGACTGCAACTAAAAACAACGTTTTCCACGACAGAAAACGTAGCTCGCAATCCACGGCTGGTTCGAAAGGTGGCAGCGTAAGCTGCTCCAGGATAAAGGGCAAGTCCCAGGGAGGAACCGGATCCTTGATAGGTGGCCTAAGGTGGAGGACCCCCCTTAAAAAGGCAAGAGTAGTGTCCAATTGAGCCACCATACGATGGCCTAGAGGGGCATGATAAGCTGAAATTGCGCAAAGATGCACTTTGGTCGAGGAGTAAGCTAGTCCAGATTGGAAATGTGAAAGTAGGTATTCCAGAACCAGCTTTTCAGGACAGTCTAAGGGCGAGAAACCGCGCGTTTGAGCCCACAAGCAAAACCTGCACCACTTCATGCCGTATGTTGCGTGTGTTGCCGGTTTTCTAGCGGCAGAAAGTACTTCTGCCACCTCTTCCGAGACCCCGTGTCGCATCATAGCTATGTCTCTAGGAGCCAGGCATGTAGGTTCAATGAACGCAAGTCCAGATGGACTAGTGAACCCTCCTCCTGAGACAACAGATGGGAGCTGATTGGCAAAGGAAGTGGAGGTTCCCGGGCTAGCTGATGCAGAAGTGGGAACCAGATTTGCCTTGGCCAGAAAGGCGCTACCAAGATAAACGTCACGTGCTCCCTACGAAGTTTGAGAAGAACTCTCTGGATCAACGGGAAAGGAGGGAAGGCATAGAGGAATCTGCCCACCCAGGAGAGGGACAACGCATCTTGCCAGAAAACACCAGGCCCTGGATCTAGCGAGCAAAAATTGGGCAGTTTTGCATTGGATGGGGACGCAAAAGGTCTAATTCTGGAGTGCCCCATCTGTGGAACAGATCCTCTGCCACTTCCTGTAGAAGCTCCCACTCGTGGACTCTGGCCTGAGAACGACTCAGGCTGTCTGCAACGGTATTGTCCACCCCGGGGAGGACGTGAACTGCAATAAGGTTTGCGCCGTGTTGTATTACCCACTCCCACACTCTCATGGCCTCCCTGCAAAGCGGGTAGGAGTGCGTGCCTCCTTGTTTGTTGAGGTAATACATCACTGCAGTATTGTCTGTTTGCAGCAGGAGAGTACTCGGTGGGATCTCCGACTGGAAGGCTTGCAGGGCGTAAAGCACTGCCCTCATCTCCAATATGTTGATGTGGAGATGAGATTCCTGGATTGTCCACGTGCCCTGAGACCTCACCCCATTCAAGTGCGCTTCCCACCTGAGCCCTAAGGCATCTGTGGAGAGAGTTACAGTCGGAGACGGCGCTGTGAAGGTAGCCCCCTCGGAGAGGTTCCCGGGTCTAGCCACCATTGCCAGTCCCGAATCACGGCCTTCGTGATTTGAACTGGCTGCTGCAGATGGTCTTGCCTTTGGTCCCACTGCACCCTCAACATCCACTGGGTTACCCGCATGTGGAATCTTGCCATCGGGACTGTTAGAATGGCCCGCAGCCATGTGTCCGAGCAGGCGAAGGACCAGTCTGGCCGGGACGGTCTTCTTCACAGACAGGTCCCTTATGAGAGATCGAATGTGTTCCGCTCTGTCCATGGGAAGAAAGGCTTTTCCCTTGATGGTGTCCAGAACTGCACCTATAAACTGCAGTTTCTGGGACGGTACCAGAAGAGACTTCTCGTAGTTGATGAGGATACCCAGTGACTGAAAAAGGGCCTGGGTACGATGAATGGCCGTAAACAATGCTTCCTTGGAGGAAGCCATGAAAAGCCAGTCGTCCAGGTACGGAAACACATAGTAGCCTTGTCTCCTCAGAGACGCCGCCACAACTGCCATGCAGTTCGTAAATACGCGGGGTGCTGATGACAGCCTGAAGGGAAGCGCCCGGAACTGATAATGGCGGCTCTGAAATTCAAAGTGCAGGAACCTCCTGTGCGCCTGAGCAATAGGGATGTGCAGGTAGGCATCCTGCATGTCCAACGACGCCAAAATGGCGTCCCTCTTCAGCATGGGGATTAGACCCGGGAGGGTCACCATGCGGAAGCGTTTGTAGGCGACCGACAGATTGAGGTCGCTGAGGTCCAAAATTGGACAGAGGTCCCCTGTTTTCTTTGGAACCAAGAAGAAGTGCGACTAGTATCCTAACCCTCTCTGGTTCTCTGGAACGCGCTCCAAAGCTTCCTTTCCCAGAAGTGCGAGCACTACCTGTTGTATAAGCAGGGCGTGCTGACCCGAGTAACGGGAAAGCAGTGGAGGCCTTGTGGGTGGGTTCCCTACGAATTCTATATAATGGCCTTTTTCGACCAACTGTAGCACCCGCCTGTTGGTGGTGATCGACCGCCACCCTTGCAGGTGGCATGCGATGTGGCCCCCCACCTTCCTTTCCCGTTGATCCTGAGGAGGGGCAGGGGCCGGGAAGGAGTCATGCTGTGGCAGCATTGGATTCCGCAGGTTGGGCCGACTTTGCAGCTCGTTGGCCTCTGCCTGAGGATGTCTTAGCCTGGGCTTTACGTGTGAAGGAGCCCCGTTGTTGCTGGCCGGAACGTGGCTGTTGCCTTTGTGTCCGGCCACGAAAATGACTCTGGTTCCTGCGAAATGAACTAAGTCGAGAACTGTACATAGCCTGCACAGTTCTAACTGCCTTCCCGGCATCTTGAAATTTGGTGATCACCTTATCCGAGGCTTCGCCAAACAAAACTTCGCCATGGTAAGGGACATCCATGATATTCTTCTGGATGTCCGGCGTAAAACCGGAGACACGGAGCCACGAGTGTCTCCGGAGACACGCCAGAGGCTGCAGCTCTGGCCGAAGAGTCCACAGAGTCGTATGCGGCTCTGAGCACCTGGGTCCCCATGTCCGAACCCGTACAGAGGAGGTTTAACAGCTCCTCCTTTTGACCACCGTCTGGCATTTTTTCAACCAGGTCCTGTCCCTGCTCCCACAATGCTTTCTGGAATTGAACCATGTGGGTGAGGTAATTTAATGACCTGATAGCACAAGTCGCAGCCGCGTACGTGCGCCTACCCAGGACATCCAACTGTTTGGACTCTGGGTCCGGTGGATGTGTGCTCAAGTCCTGAGGTCTTTGAGACCGGTCATGTGAGGCAGTGATGACCAGGGAATCGGCCAGAGTATGGTTTGCCAGGTACTGGTCCTCCCTTGGGGCCTTGTACAGGCGGTCAGCCTTCTTCGGCACTGCCGGAGTCGAATGCGGACGCTTTCAGGCAGCCTTGGTGACATCCGTGAAGGTGTCCACCAAGGGTGGCACTACCACAGGCTTTGGGTCTTTCTGCCGAAGGTGGCGGGCAAGGCATTGACTCTCGGGGTCTAGTTCTTCAGCATCCCACCCCATATTCTCCTGGATATGCCTCACGATCTCAGCAAACGAGAGGTCATCCGGAGGAGACTTGGGAAGGTCACGTGGGTCTGGAGAAGGGACGCTGATGGGAGGAGGACATCTGGAGCACCCAGAGGTGTCAGATCTGGAGTCCTCCTCGGACGGGGTATACCGACGCCGTCTGGGTCTCTTGAGGCTGGGGGACGCGGAAGTAGATCTTGAAGGAGGCCTTCTCCTGTCCGAAGACCTGCCCATAGGAGGGGATGCTGGCTCCTTGGGAGTCGATGACCATCCTACTGACCCCCTGGGTGGGAGTGGGGGCGCAGGCATTGAAGGGGTAGCTGGCGCAGGAGGTGGTGCGGTGACCACATCCTTCTTGATGGTGTCCCACCAGAAAGTGAAGAGCTCCTTCACCTCTGCCAGATTCAAGCCCAATGACGGGCCGGGAACCGGTGGTCTGTCGTTGGGGTCGGACGTCGGGTCCCCGGGGGTCTCCCGCTCCGGGGGAGGGGTTCCTGTGGAGCTCGACGGAACTCCGGAGTCGCCCGCCTGGTCTTCGGGCTGAGTAGTATCCTCCTCCCACGACGCTTTCCGACTGACGCTGTAGGCGGTAGCGGCCCTCACTCGCAATGGCTGGCCGCCGGGGTCCCCCGCCGATGCTCCTTGGGAGCGAACGCCTGACTGGCGACGGGTGTCGTACGGTAGCTGGTTCCTGGGAGTGCCTATGGAGCTTGGCCGACGTCGGGTGGACCGACGTCGGGTCCGACGTCCGCTTCAGGGAAGTCAGTGCCTTAGTCTTGCGCTAGGGTGGTGGCGGTTGGAAGACTGACTTGACGTCAGAGTCCGGGCAACAGGAGGAAGACTTATGGCGCTCCCCAGACCTGGACGAGGCCTTGGAAGGAGTGGAAGAAGCCGTGGGCCTGGAGGTCTTGATAGGCTGCAGGGAGGAGGAACCGCTGGACGATCTAACCTGAACCGGGGGGAGGCTGAGAGCGGTCAGACCTGGAGCCAGAGCTGCGGGAGTCCGAGGCACTGGAAGGGGATCTGGGTCTTGCCTTCTCCCGGTGTTTTTCCCCGATGCCTATGGGTCTTCCCAGACAACTCCCCCGTGGAGGAAGATTCTCCATCCATGGCCTTGAGTTTTTCCCTGAGAAGAAAAGCCTGAAGGGCCTTCTGGCGGCAGATCCTGGTGCGACTATTGAAGCCCTGGTAGAAGGAGCAGGCCTGGGTGTCGTGGTCGGGACACAGGCAACGCACACAGGCACAGTGAGGATCCTTGAAGGGGATCTGCTTGCCGCAGGCACACTTCGATGGATGACCCTCCAAAGAGGTGTTTGGAGAGGACATCAGATAAATCCAGTAACAGAAGAGAAGAAAACGAAGTTCCTAGTCGTCGCACGGTAGAAAGTGACCGCGAGGCCGATGCTGCGATGTCGATGCCGGGAAAAGAACTGGGGATTGTGGAGGGACCGCATCCTTATGTTCTACGCCTGACGTCGGTGGCGGGACCAACGTCGGAGGCGGTCCCTGCTGAAGACTGCTAGCTAGAAAATTTCCATGGGGTCCTGACTGCTTCGGTCCTAATGCTGTAACCTGCTGCAAGAGCTGTATTTCGAAGTAAGATTTGCTGTTTATAATGTACCGTGCAATTTACTGTATGTTTCGGATTTCTTGCTTCACTACCCACATTTGTACCTTACTGTAATTTCATGTTCATGTACGCTGTACTTTTTGCCTGTAACTAAATCTGGGTTGCCCCTGAAAAAGGGACCCATGGTCTCAGTGGGCCTACCCAATTACCAAAATTCAATAAATAAATATACAAATGCATAATATCTTATTATTTTATTTATTTAAATGTAGCCCAAGAAAAGCACACTGAGCAGTAGCTAATTACCGGGTATGATATGTGGGAAGGGGATTAAAGGAAATAAAATGTCATATACAGGAAGGTGCAACAGCAAAATCTGCACTGGATGTAGTGCACAGAATGCAACAATGTAATACAGGACAAACTATGTAACAATTTGGGAGCAAGCAATTGTCAGAGAGGGGCAAGGGGAGAGTGGTGCTGAAACATTAAACTCTGCACATTTAGAGGCCCTTCCACAGAGTCCAGAGTTATCTTATGTGGCCCAAAAGCCCTACATGTTCATTGACAGAAGGTCGCTGAGCGGCATGACACTCCCACAGTATTGTCACCTAGCAGGAGACAGTGCCCCACATCTGCACAGCACAACCTGAGTGTCCCACATTATGAGCTTTACTCCTCAGAACTTAAGCTACGTGTTCCACATGAGGTGTCATCCCCCACTATGCACATTCAAGTCAAACTAGAACTTCATATTAATTTGTGAAAGGATACCATATTATCAGCAAGCTTCATGAGCACACATTTAACTGACTAATGGTTGAGGCACATATGATGATAGACAAGTTTATTTATGTGGTGCTGTGAAGCCCCCTTTCTATAATTTCAACTTCATAATTTTGCAAATGCTTTTGGAAAAAACAGTACTTTTGGAACACAGTCTGCCTCCATCCAGCAGGATTCGCCACCCACAGAGGGTTTTTTGGTGGCAACCGATCTATCTGCTGTGGGTAATGCATGCGTCAGAGACATTGGTGCCATGGTGGGCTCTTATAATAGAGTGCTATCCGATGCCATTGACTCCCTCACACCTGTCAGTGTACGACCCAAATCTTCCTGAGGTCCCCATAATTTGATGGGGATCTCGGGGAGATGGAGAAAGGGTTGAAGGTTGGAGCACTGCTGGAGGAAGTCCAGCCAGGAGGAGGACAAACTGGCCCTGCGTGTGTATTATAATGCATACCAGGGGGCAATCAACCATAAGAAGGCAGTGTTCCTGTCCAGGGAGATTGCTGCTGGGAAGAACCGACCAGCGGTACTTTTTCGGACTATTGACAGGCTACTTCATCCAGCCTGTCTGCAGGTTTTTTCTAATGCTGAATGCGAAGAGTTTGCTCAGTTCTTCTCGGACAAAGTGTACGGTATCCGGCAGAGAGTTCCTCCAGTCAGCAATGCCATAGCTGGCAGTGGTCGCCCGAAGTGCTCTGAGTGCACTCTGCCTGGTTGGGAGAGTTCAGACAAGTGGAGGTAAATGAGGTAATCGGGGTGGCGACCAATCTGAAGCACACTTTTTGCGAACTGGACCTGGTGCCAACGCGTTTCTTGATGAAATGTATCGACACAGTTGGCCCGGTGTTTGCTCTGATTGTCCGGTGTTCCTTATCTGAGGGGGTCTTTTCCGATGCCTTGAAGGAGGCATTGGTAAGACCACTCCTAAAGAAACTATCTCTGGACCCGGAGGTTAGGGCAAATTACCATCCTATCTCCAACCTTCACTTTTTGGTAAAGATCGTTGAGAAGGTAGTGGTGCTTCAGTTGGAGGAGCACCTTGCGACCCATGAGTTATATGAACACTTCCAGTCAGGGTTTCAGTCGAGGCATAACACAGAAACCGCGCTTGTTCGGGTGCAGAATGATGTCCTCATGGCTAGAGATCGAGGAGAAAAGATAATTCTTGTTCTACTTGATCTCTTGACACTGTGCACCATTGTGTGTTGCTTGACTGCCTTCGGGAACTCTGCGGAGTCACCGGAACAGTCATCTGCTAGTTTGAGTCGTTTTTAACCAACAGGAGGCAACGGGTTGTGATGGGGAGTTTCTCCTCCAGCCCTAGCTCCCTATCTTGTGGAGTACCTCAGGGTTCGGTTTTAACCCCAATGTTGTTCGCAGTGTACATGCTACCCCTGGGAGGGATCATTAGGAAGTATGGTTTGGGTTTTCATTGCTATGCTGATGATACCCAGCTATACTTATCCTTCACCCGAGGAACATCCAATGCGGAAGAGGTGTTAAACAGCTGTCTTGCCAAGATCAATGACTGGATGGCCTCTAGCTGGTTGCGACTCAACCCCGATAAGACAGAGGTATTGGTGGTGAAGTCGAACAGAGTGCGTGACATGATGGCCTCTGGATCAGACACTGGACTTGTTCTGGGATCAGTTCCATTGAAGGCCTTCTCTAGGGTGCGAAATCTTGATGTCATTCTGGATAGGAGTTTGACGATGGAGGCACAGGTATCTTCCACCGTCCGCTCCTGCCTTTTCCATCTCTGAAATGTTGCCAGGATAAAGCCCCTTGTTCCGCCTCTGGACCTCCCCACTTTGATGCATGCCTTAGTTATAGCAAGGCTTGACTACTGTAATACGCTCTACCTCAGGGTCATGGGTGGCTCTCTCTGCAGGTGGCAGCTAGTGCAGAACGCAGCTGCCCAGTTACTTACTGGGCAGCCAAAATTTTGCCATATCACACTGGTGTTAAGTGAGCTGAACTGGCTGCTGGTCAGGTGGAGGATCCTCTTTAAGGTGGGTCTTCTCACCTATAAGGCCCTACATGGCCAGGCCCTGGTTATCTGTTAGACCTTCTTGCACCGGCTATCTCAGTCCGCCCCCTCTGTTCCTCCTGTGGGGGCCCCCTGGCGACTCCCAGGATGAGGCTGAAATCAGCTGGCAACAGGCCTTTTAGTGTCGCCGCTCCCGTCCTGTGGAATTTGCTGCCTCTTGGGGTTGGGGGGCCCCCTATTGTGGAGGTATTTAAGACCCGCCATAAGGCCCTCCTAGTCACCCAGGCCTTTTCAGCTTAAGCTGTTGGTCTACAGATATTATAGTTGCTGGCAATCTGATTTTTAGACTACTATTTGAGGACAAAGTTATCATGTAGAGCTGATTATATGTTTTTTACTTCTTTGTCATTCATGGATTTGTTTTTGTATATGTGTCTATTCATTTGTGCAGTGCCCAGAGGCTCCATGACTGGGCATCTTTAAATAAATTTTGCCTTGCCTTGCCACGGACTGCTTTTGGGGGAACCAGCAGCCCGTTTCACGTCCTTGGTGACTACTGAATATCTTTAAGGAGTGGCAGGTAATGGCATGTGGCAGGCGGGAGAGGTGACTGGAATTAATAGTGCATGAGACGGTCACTTGAGCTACGAGTGCCCAGGCCCGTAACATCACTCATGTAAGGTGGGTCGCACTGGCACTGCACTCAGCAACCTGTATAACAGGGGAGCCTGAACCGAGTGTGTCCACATACGTTCGACATACGGAATTATCAGCAGCAGCAGCCATGGAGCAACAGGTTCTGCTCATACCAGCGCCTCCTGAACAAAAACTAACCTAACTGAACCCGGCAGCACAGGACTTCTTGAGTTCCTGCTGAGAGTTGCTTTGCAGTGACAGGCAGCATGGAGTGAGGAGTCGTGCAGGTGAGAGGAGGAAGCAGAACAGTACCACTGAGGGAGGTAGGTGTGGGAGTTAAGGGACAAAAACTGTTCAAATAGTTTTATTCGTGCTGCTGCTGACGGCTAGATGAGTTGCTGTGCTACAATAAGTAAGCCTTGTGCATAACACAAATATGCTGGTAATGACTAGTGGGTGGGTGAGTAATGGCAGGTACTGTCTCTCTTTATAAACTGCTCCACTATAGATTGGGTTTGTGGAAACCACCCCCCCCCCCCAAAAAAAATGTAAGTCTCCCCTCAATACAAATACATTCACCAATTTAATCGATTGGGTACTATGATCTGTGGGACACTCCCCATCATTACACATACACTCACTAATTTAATCAATTAAATGATTTGTGGGACACTCAGTCCTCCTCCCCCCAGATGGCCTCCCAGCAAGCAGGCTCATTCCTTTTCCTGGGACGCTGGTATCCCAAGTGGCAGTGAAGCTGCTACATTCTAAGGCCGGCCCCTACACACTGTTTTGACACTAGGAAAAGCACCTTCACTACAATCAACTGTATACAAATCAAAATGCCACTTCTGTCATTACTTACAGCTTAGTAAGACTCGGGAGTCCGTTAAACATATCTCCATTTAGGCAGCCTATTCTGTTATTCGACAAATCTCTGTGGAAGAAAAAAGGCAAAAGAAATATAAGCTAGCAGTGTCATTTTAACTTCATACAACATTGCTCATTTCAAACAAATTTTACCCCTCATCTGCCATTCTTCAGTTGCCAGAAAAAATAGGTTACTCACCTGTAACCATAGTTCTAGATGTGGTATATAGTTCACATCCACACACTGGCAGTTTCACTGGATCAGCTCAATTTGCCAGATGTTTAAGCTCAGCTCCTCCCACTGCCCAAGTGGTATATCCCCTGACTCCGCCCCATGATGTCAGATCTTGCAAGTTGCAAGCAGGAATCCAATGTGCCACCTGCCAGTGGAGGCTGGGTGGGTTGTGTAGATGGTAACTATATACCACTCCTAGTGCTATGGTTACAGAAGAGTAACCTAATTTTCTAGGGGCGTGTATATAGTTCACTGTTTACACTCTGGCAGACTAATAACAGTTCTCCGGGAGGAGCGAGCAAGACGAACACACCCACTTGGCGAACAGAGACTGGAGAACCGAGGTCCCAAGGCCAGCATCTCGGTGTGACTCAAGGTCAATGCGGTAGTGGGAAAGGAAGCTGTGTGCCGACCTCCAGGTAGCAGCCCTGCATATTTTCTATAGAGGGTCATCCCAGGAAGCGGATACCAAGGCAGCAGTATGCCTGGTGGAATGAACTCTGAGCCTTTCAGAAGGCTCCCTACCAGCCAACATACACTGGAGGTCGATGCCTGGATGGGATCCACCTGCCAACTGTCCACTTTGCTGTCAGTCTTCCAAGCGTGGCTTCAGCATACGTGACAAACAGCTGGGGAGCCCCTCCACAAACTCCAGCCCTGCATTCCTTATAATGAGAGAGCAAACTCTGCAAGTCCAGGGTATGAATCCTGCGATCAGCTTCCGAAGATGGATTAATAAAGTATACAGGTAAGTTCATCACCTGGTTAAGACGAAGCTCAGATATTACATTTGGGAGGAACTTCGAGCTAGGGTGAAGCACGACTTTGTCCTGCTAATAAAACAGGTAAGGAGACTCTACTGAGAGCACCTGGAGCTCCCTGATCCTTATGGCTCGTTATGGCCACCAGGAAGGCTGTCTTCCATGACAGATATAACATTACACACCTGGGCTTCGGCTTGAATGGCTTGCTTATTAGCATAGCCAACACCAACAGTAAGTCCCACGGTGGAGGTGGTTCACACACTGGAGGGGACAGGTGGTCCAGGTCTTTGAAAAAGCACCAGACCATCTTCTCCTGGGCCACCATCACCTTACTGGTCCATGCCCGGTAAGCAGAGATGGCTATCAGATGCACCTTATGGATCTTCACTCGCAGTCCAAGATGCTTGCAACAGGGCAGGCAAAGGGACAAGCTATTTGCCCTGGCAACAAACAGAGAACCTCTTCCATTTAAAGGATAGCCTCTGTGAGTTGACTATTTCCAGGAGGCCTCCACATCACCGAGTATTTATTCAAAAGACCCAAAGCCTGGTACACTAGCCACTCAGGAACCAGTCTGTAAAGTTTAGGGACAGCAGGTCTGGGTGCAAGACCGACTCCTGGTCAGCAGATCCAGGCAAAGAGACAGTTGCCATGGAGACTAAGGAGAGCCAGGTATCAGAACTGCCGAGGCCAGTCTGGTGCTATCAGGATCATCCATGCTTTGTTCTTCCAGACCTTGACCACCACCCAGTGGATCAAGGGCAAGGGAGTGGAAGGTGTACAAGTGGCCTGGGGGCCAAGGCCTCGCGACGGTATTCCCCAACGTCAAGGACTGTGTGGGGTGGGCACAAAACAGCCTGCATTTGACATTCTCCCAGAAGGCAAACAGATGCAAGAGAGGAAAGCCCCATAGGGAGAACAGGTGGTTTATACCGGCCCAGTGGTGCTGAGGGCTGAGGCGCTGGACGCCTTACCTCATGCTATGCTGGCGACCCAGGTTTGGGGCACAGGGGTGGAAGCAGGATTGAGCATTGATCTCCTCTCTGTAGTCCCGCCCACCACCGGATGGAGGTCCAGTGGCAGGCGTGGCGGTAACAGAATGACTAGTAGGTGGGAAGCTCGCGGGGGGTGCCAGTGGCGTGTACCTCCATGCGCGTGCGCCCAGGTCAGGACATGCAGGATAGGATGGGGGAGAAAAAACGTAAATATCACAAGGTACCTACAGGGGGAAGATAAAAGAACGTGATTTACCACCTCCTGATTGAGGGACCACTCGTGTGTAGACTCTCCTACCCGGCCGACAGCATCTGCCATCTGACTGTGAACTCCTGAGACATGGATCGTCAGGAGATCTGCACCCAGGTTGTGCATGAGGGTACAGGTGCAGAGGGCCTCACAACACAGAGGAAGGGAGTGTGTTCCACCCCCTGCCTCTTCAGGTAAAACATGATTGTGGTACTGTCCATGTAGATCTGCACAACTCTAGTCCTGACTCAAGGAGTCAATTCCATCAAAGCAAGCCATACCGCATGGCTTATGTGGTGATGGGATTCCTGTAGTGACCAGAACCCGTGGGCCATGTGCTCTCCAAGGTGCACTCCCCACCCCACCAGAGACGCATGTGTCATTAGCGTGACAGTCAGTTCTGGGCAGACAAAAAGGATTCCTTATTTCAGGTGTTCATTAATCAGTCACAGCTAGATAGCATCCCCACATCGGCAGGGTCACTGTGACTGGGTGGTCCAAGTGGCACAGGTGCTGGGACCACCGAAGGCCCAATTCTCACTGCAGGTGGTGCATCCACCAGTGGCCCAATGGACCATGGTGCTGCAGGATGCCATGTACACCAGAAGTCGCAGGAAATCCTAGGCAAGGCACAAGAGCCCAACCTGAAATGATCGGACATGAGGTAATAGCCAGTGTCCATTTCACAGGGGTGGTGCCCTGGCCTGCTGGGAGTTTAGTTCTGCCCTGATGAACATGTTCACCTATATGGGAACGAGTTCAGACTTGTCCAGGTTGAGAAGCAGGCCCAAGACTCAGCAGGTTTACTCACCCAGATCTCAGGACCTCTCTACGGCCTCTTTGGATAGACCGGCTAGCCGTTAGTAATCCAGGTAGGGATATGCCCTGATGCCTAGGTGCCGCAGGTAGGCTGCCACAACTGCTATCCATTTGATGAAGACCCAGGGTGCTGAGCAGAGGTTAAAGGGCATGACCTGGAACTGGTACAAGACCCTTTCCATGTGGAATCAGAGGTACTGGCAGTGGTAAGGAGAGACAGGGATGTGGAAGCAGAAGCAGCACCACATATTCTGTTCCAGTGATGGAATGATTATTCAGAGTGACCATCCAGAACTTGTGCTTCTGCATTAACTGGTTCAGATCATGCAGATCCAGTTGGAGGTGCCAGCCCCCCCCCTCCTGCCAACCCCCTACTCATTTCGGGACAAGGAAGAACCTGGACATGCAACCCTGACTGGCCAGGACATCAAGGACATGGGCTATTGCTCCTTTTGCAAGGAGCTGAGCAACGTCCTACTGAAAGGCAGACAATATATCATACAACACCCTGGACTTCCAAGACTCATGGAGGCAGTACGGCAGGAGGCTTTGAAGTCCAGAGGCAACCCTCCGCCTGCTACGTCCAGTGCCCAGTTGCCCATTGTGATAACAGACCAGCGTGGCCAGAAGTGATATAGCCAACTTCCTACAGGGAGTGCAGACAGGGACAGGACGAGTAGAGAAGACACCGCCAATTCATCACAGGGCAGCATCTGCAGGGGCACTGGCAGCTAGAGCCAGAAGGGCACCACCAGCACTCCTGCCCCCCCCTTCTTAGGACCCTGGCACACGGACTCGAGTTTGGGGTGCCAGGATTGGTACTGTCCCAGTTGTGTCTATTGCAATGAAGGCTGTGGTTGAAAGGACCAATACTGGAAAGCCCATTTCTTAGGCTTCTTTTTTAAGTCCTTCTGGGATGATGCCACAGAATCCAGGTGGCGCTGGAGTTCTTAATACAGGTTAGATGTCTTTCAACTCCAGGATCAAATAGGGGACACCAGGCAGCTTGTACTGGATGTCTGCCATGAAGGCTCACAGACGCAACCAGGCCTTGCAATGCATGAAGACAGCCACCACCATGGCTTGGGCACACAAATCAACTATGTCCAAAGCCATCTAGTCAGTGACTGAACCTGGTCTCCGATGATCAGCACCACTGACAACTGCTAATCCAGAAAATAAGGGAGGATCACATCACATACAATACTCCCATCGGGAGGTGACAAACTGGCCATCATCATAATATAACTAGCCAGACGGAGAGCCCAGGATGCCACCATGTACACCTTTTTTGCAACGTGGTCAGTTTTATGGGATGTGACAGGGTTGAATAAGGCCCTGTCCCATCTGTTATGCAGAAAAAGTTTAAATGCAAGGATCTGTTATATCCTCTCCTTTTCTTGTCTCTTCTCTGTCTGGTTTCACAACAAAATTTTCTTGTGAGACCTAGGAACTGATCACTCCGACGGTTTTGCAGTTCTCTGCCTCTCGCTATATCTCTGCCTTCACTTGCTGTTCTGTCTTTTTTTTCCCCTTGCATATCTGCGGGTATGAAAATATATGTGAATCTTTATGTGGTAATGTCACTGATACTGGGATCCATCTGTTTAAAACTGTATATAGTTTTACTGTTGAAATGATTGCAAAAAGCTATTTGGAACTCAAGGGGTTAACCCGAGAATGCTGGATGCATAATCTCTGCAGAGCTGGTTACAAGAGGTCAGTTCTGGGTCATTATGTTCTTTTTGCTGCACCTGCAATAACACTGGAAACTTACAAGAATATTGTGCGAGAAGCATGCTGTTTTCTTAATGAGTTTCCCAGGCACAGACTTATACAAAGAGCAGCAATGCTTGTGCAAGGGAGAGACTGAGACTGGAAATTGAGAAGAAAAACTCAGAAGAAGGACTCTGCTTTCTATGTTTGTACTGTCATTGTAAATAGCTGTACTGAACCATTTTCATTCTTTTATTTTGCTGTTATAATAAAACGCTACTTGTGAATTTTAAAAAAGATTCTGGTTTTACTATGCTTCCTGACCTGTGTCTCAATGACATGGGACTCTCTTTCCAGAGGCTTGTCCACATACCTCAGGCTCTCCAGTTTACGAAAAACAGTCAGACACCAACCACTCCGCAAAGGGGTGGTCCAAGAACCCCAAAAGGCACACTATTGGGATGGCATACTTGTGGATAATATGGGTAGAGTGTGTTGGGCAGGATGCTGGATGCAACCAAAGCACCAGGGACTGGTCCCAAGATGGCCTCAGCCATGGTGAAAGCAACCTTTGGAATGCTTCCAGGTCTAAAATATCAGTAAAGGGATACTTGGCCCTTTTCTGAACTGACTAACGGGACTGGCGTGGCCTCTGATATACACTGGAGAAGTACCCCAAAAGACACTGGGCCTGGCTCTGTGGAGAATTCATCAACTGATTCCAGGTTGAGAAGGAGAATACCAGAAGAGGCCTTGGACTCATGCCCAGAGTTGTCTGAGGACTCATCGAAAACCGTCTCGACCATCTCTCACAACAGACCACCTCAATATCCTCTCCCACAGTGATCTGCACTGACAACCAGCCTTGCAAGCCATTGGCCAAATGAGCCTCCTTGGTCAGAGCACCCACCCTCAGCTGCACTGCTTGGCTGCTATACCTGAAGGGGTGGAGAAGCAGTTGCAGTGAGCACCTGAACAGCATGGATCTGTGGGGGCATCACTGACGGCTGCCAGGTGACCAGAAGGTAGAGCCCTACCCTGCCTTGCAATGGCCCACTGTTGCCAGCAGTGCTCCTCGCAGCACTGGCCCAACTTGCATCGATGCCTCTCCTCACCTGAGAAGAGACGGTCAAGGAGATTCTTTGGCAATGCCTTCAGGTTGAGCAGAATTGACAGCAAGAACACCTCGAGCAAGACCTTAGCTAGTTGTGGAATACCACATGCCTGCCCACTTTACGAGGACTAGCACTGAAGGCTCCACTTCCAGTGTAGGCTGCTCCCGCTGCAGACCGTAAGGGGGCACCAACCAATCCAAGTCCTCTGGGTGAGGACTAGGAGTACCAGGGTCTGCAAGATCCATTCCTCTGCCTTATCGGAAAGTCGGTAGACTGGCTCAAGAAATATCTCCAACAACAGGCTCGATGGGGTGTTGAAGAGCCCTTAATCTACCCGATCTCCCCCTTGGCCAAAGGGCACTCTACCACCATCCAACAGTTGGGGGAGTTGAGGGATCAAAAGGACTTCTGTCTGTCCTAGTCCCATGACCGACAGCATTTGTGCTTAGAACGGAGGTGGGCAGGGCTCTCCGCCAGGATCTGGTGGGCCAAATACATATCCCAGAAGCCTCCTGTGCATGACCCTCTGATGCTAGCCCCACCTGGGGACAGTGCCAAGATCAAGGAGATGCCCACAGTGGCAGTCGTCACCTCTGCATCAAGGGCCAGAAGCTGCTAAGCAGATCTGGCTGCGGTGGAGTCCTTCTTGCAACCCTTTGGGTGGTCCTTTGGATCCTGTTCTGAAGGCCAGCCCAGCAGCAGCTGGAGCTTCCTGTCGAGGGACTCAGGAAGCACGGATATACAGAGGCTGCACACAGCCATATCATGCTGCCCACCCAGGCAGTACACATACGTGTTGTGTGGGTCAGTAACAGACATCTTCTGCAGGCACCGACTGCAATATTTGAATCCTGAATTCCGCTGCGCAATCAAAGATCTGCAAGGGAAGCTGAAGGAACCAAGGAAATAAGAACGCTGAACTCAAAAAGCTTTGAAAGCAAAATTCGCCTATGGCGTACAAAATCCTACGCAACAACCATGAAGAAGGTGACCTGTTCTCCCAGAGGAAAGAAAGATCTGACGTCAGGGGGCAGGGGCTCCCCCGAGTGGAGGGAGGAGCTTAGCTTAAAGACATCCTGCAAATGAGACCATTCCAGAAGAACTGCCAGAGTGAAGACACTGAATTATATCCATGCCCCTAGAATAATACATTACTTTAAACTAAGGGGAAAAAATATGGAAAACTACGTAATACAGTGTTTAGAAATTGAGACTACAAAGATGGCAAAATGCAGATTGCAATTCATGTTTCACAAGGAAACGCTTACCAATATAAAAAATATATCATGTTTCCAGGAGGCCTGAGGCCAGCTAAGTAGGTAGTATGCTTACCTATACTCCTCCTTAGTGAACATACATGCATGCATTTTAGTGCAGGTGTTTTCCCTGATCGATACAGTTTTCAGAAACATTTCTTTTATGTATTTTTCTTTAAAGAGTTGCACACCAAAATAGTCACATTAAGGTTCAACAACTGTTTAGTAAAAGAGCACTGAATACTGCAGCAGAGTGTTTACACAATTAGACACTAGTAACAGTAACTTAAGACAGACCCAACAATATTATCTACTGTAAATTAGAAGTATACTACACAAGAATAAAAGACACTACAGAAAACAATATATGAACATACTAAACAACTGTATTTGAAAGATACTGGGAAGACTCCAAAGGGTGTGGGATACTGCCAGATAAAGTAAGTGGGTAGTAAATAATTTGGGAACTACAATCAGAAGGTGGTGTACAAGTGAAGGAATTAAAGTGCAAGGACTGTAGAGGCTAGCTCTACATTACTCCCTTGAAGGAGAGGATACAACTGATAAGGCTAAATGAGAAAACCTAGAGGTGAAGCAGGGAAGCATAAGTGAGGGAGGCCCAGACAAGAGCAGCAGTAGTGGTGCACTACTTGTCACACAACGGTCTTCAGAGACATAAACCACTTTCCAGACGGCGATACAGACACTGCAAGCTTTACATCACAAACAGAATGACCTTGACCTTTCCCATGTTTTAGTCCTCCTATAGTACCAGCAGAATTTGGAAACAGCATGTCTCCAGTGAAAATGTGCTGTCGGATCCCTTCCTCACTGGGGAGGGAGGAGC
The DNA here is from genome assembly GCA_016271365.2 of Neoceratodus forsteri. Taxonomy (NCBI): domain Eukaryota; kingdom Metazoa; phylum Chordata; order Ceratodontiformes; family Ceratodontidae; genus Neoceratodus; species Neoceratodus forsteri. The sequence continues at coordinate 831,413,890 of CM057452.1, forward strand.
AGGCACACCACCAATATGATACCCTGTATGATATACTTTGTTTGGGGAGGGCACGTTTGGTGTGTAACTGTTCAGCAATCTCTTAGCTAGAACAAAGACGTGACCAAGTCGGGTCTGGAGCAAGCCACCAATTGTGTTGCAGAGTTGCTGGTTTTTTTTTGTTTTTTTTTTTGGGGGGGGGGGGGTTGTTGTGGGAGTTGGTGGGGTCCAAAACAGAGAGGTAAAAATAGGTTTGACCACAGAAGAATATAAATTGTAAAATATTAATTCAACAACAATACTTCATATTTTAGATAAATAGCAGCTTTGCACTTGTGGTTCTTTTTTACAATGACAGAAGCTATTGCACTGTATTATACACTGTAGCTTTGATAGTTATAAAACAGAATGTGTTCGCTTAAGACAAGAGAACAGATTATTTATAACTATCAGAGTCAACTTAATTAGTTCATCCTTTTGCTCAAGGTCTGCCAAAGACATTCCAAGTTTCTGCTGAAATGATTAATACTCTTTTGACTATGCTGGCAAATAAGTTACTTTCTTGTAAAAGTAATTCTACTACTAGTTCAGTCCTCCCTCGTTATAACGACACTTCCAGTTCCATGCCCAATATCTGTCATATTGAGGGTTTGCTGTAACAAGAGACACTATTTTTTTGTTGTTGTTAATCATTTTTATTGATATTTCAGCAAAGTAACAAAGCACACAATGTATACAGTACATACGCTGCGTCCTGGATGGAATCACAGGAACCAATCTCCAACAGAGTAAGCACATGGAGAGCAGTGAGAGACTACCTAAATACAGGGGGCACAAAGCGGGTAATACAGAACTCTAAGAAACACTGAATTTTTACCAGCTGAGACATACTGCAAGCTACCCTGAACATGACAAAAAAGTCAGTTCAGTAATGGAATTCAGTTATTTTATTCACGTATCAAAGCATTTTTAAATGTTTTAAAATGGTTTAAAACATTGTGTATTGCATCTTCATTGTTTTAAAGTACAAGTCCAGGGTTTTCTGTACTGGCTGATTTTTAACAATTTTCTTTTCTGCAGTCATTATTAGTGATTTTTGTCAGGTGTTATGCTGTTCCATGCTGATGATGTCATACAGATCAAGTCTTTTGCAGTGAGAGATTTCGAGAATTCTGCAAACTCAACGCCAGTGTCTCTGGAGATGATTTTTTACAGTTGCTTCCTATACAGCTTTTTTTAGGTTGGGAATGATTTTCTCGTCCATAGGCAGTATCACAGAAGTAGTGTTAAGTAGAAAGTACAGCACTGTAATTTTATCTTCTCTGCCCTTTAGTTCCTTGGCACTGTGGTGGGCAGGGCACTGGATCCAACAGGAGTACAGCCTTAGTGCCATTCCCTTGCACCTTAAGAAACTCTTAACTGAATGCATGAAATGCATATGTAACCACTCCCAGGAAAATATCCCAGGTCATCCATTCACTGGAGCTGCTGTCATAAAGGAGTGGCAGGGTATCTCAGTTTATGTGGCAAAAACACCTTAGATTGGTGTACTTGCCAATGCAGAGAGGCTGGAGCTTGTGCTCTCCGGAGGCATTAGTGCACACGAAAAGTCTGGTGGTCCGTGTACCCCTTAGAGGCATCTTGCTCTGATCTTGCTTCCAGTGTGCAGTTGGGTAAATATTTAAAAAACAGTCCTGTGTCTTCTGCATTATACAACTAAGAGGGCTCATAATCTTGATTACAGTAAGTCTCCCAACTTAGGCATGAATGCAATAGCAGCTGCATCATCTGTAGATTGCTGCTGTCCAGCAATTTTTTAGCTGGTGAATACCGTTCCTCCTCTGGAAATGCCACAGCCACCCTGGTGATGATCTCTACCCAGTGCCCATCTCTTCCCCAGTTCAAAAGGTACTTCAAAGAAATCTTTTCTCCTCCCACTTGTAACTGTACCTATTCCTCACCTGTCAATCTGCACCTTCTCTCTCTGTCCTCTCTCTGCAAGCCCTTCCCTACCCGACACTTGTTACTCACTCCTCCCCCTCCCCTGACCTCACCTTCTCTCTCTGCTTCTCTGTCAATACATATGTAATATACTGTATTATAATGTGTTATTTTATTGTACTATAATGTATGTAAAATGTATATACTGCCTTAAGAGCCAATGTCAGTCATGCATATGCACCCAAATATGGATTACTATAGACGTGATGAAATTCTGATTTTCTTTCCGTGTCCACACTGGATTATCACTATGGATGTCTCAGATCTGTTTCCTCTTTACCTGCTATAAAGTACTATGTTACTCTGTATTTTTTTGGAATGCCTCTATTCTCCGGGTCGCCCCAGAAAATCAGACATGTCTGTCCCAGTAGGCCCATCCGATCATCAAAATTCAAATAAATAAATGATTTAAAATTACACCGTTCCCGCAGGAGTAGTCTGGCAAACCAGTTGGCGTTTTCTTTTAACACCAGACAGTGGCACACCAGCAATCCACTGACTCTCAAACCACACACGCACTACTTGATACATGTCAGCATTCCCAGCCAGGTGGAGTTTCTTATGCTTCAGCCCGTCCTCAAGCACTGCTCCACAAACACTTGCAGCGAGTCTTTCTGCTTTTGAAATGTGCAGACTATGGATTCTGCAAGGGAGTACTCTGTAGCCAACTTAGCTACCCCTTCACCAGCCTTTAGTTGATCCAGGATCTCTACCTATGTGTAGACACAGAAGGCTTTGTGTTTTTGGAATCGGCCATTCTCAGTGTTCTGTGATGTCAGCATCAGTAGTGAGTATTAGCGATAAGCAGAAGGGCTCCACAAGGCATTTTAAACACAACTGCAATAGGTGCAAATCAGCTTTAGCTGAAAACAGCTGATTTACCTGGGGTCCATGGTTTGGGCTTGCTATAAGTAGGGCTTGTTATGAGATTCGTAATAACAAGAGAGCTGTATTCAGTTCACATTCACACTTAGGAAGTGTTCCACTAAGCATGCCCAGTAACTGGAACAGGCTTCAAGTCCGATTCCTCCTACCACCCAACTATAGGGTCCTCTGACTCTGTCCCCTTTCAACTCAGATATAGGGTCCTCTGACTCTGTCGCCTTTCAACTCAGATATAGATACAGCTGAAATAGGAATCCCATGTAAGCTTTGTCAGGGGAGGTCTGATGGGTTGTGTGGATGTGAACCAAATACTAATACAGTGACAGCAATAGGGTTCCGAAAACATAGGTTCAATTTGACCTAAATTTGACAATGTGGGTCAAAATTAAATTTCTTGGATCAAAAAACATAAAAATCAGTTTCAGCAGAGTTCAAATTTAGACATCAGTGAACAACAAAAGCCAATAATATTCATTTATTTCATTTATTTATTTATTTGTATTTCGGATGACACCTTTGAGCCGAGGGCTCTTTTACAAAGGTTCCACGTCAAGGTAATAAGGACAATAAGGTACAGAACATAACATGATCATTACAATGGAACTTACAAAAAAAAAAAAAAAAGAGACAAATAAGGTTACAATAATAGCAGCCAAAGGCATTGTCAAGGAATTGTGTTGCGAGTTAATTATACAGTACAAGTCATAGGTGGCTCAGTGAAGCTTTGTTAGAGGGGTTAGTGGGAAAGAGAAAGAGTGGTGGTGAGGGGGTGGTATGGGAGACAGAGAGAGGGAGGAGGGGAGAAAAGGGGAGGGCATTGCATTGGGTATGTGGTAGATGGGAAACAGCAAGGGAGGAGGAAAGGGGGGGATGAAAAAGAAAAGGAGACAGAGTCATCCTATACTCAGTAATGGGGGGTACGAGAGGAGGAGGAGCTGAGGCAGTGAGGAGGGATGCTTGAGGGTAGTATGCCTGGAGGGGATAATAAGAAGCAATCACAGAAGGCACTAGCCACAAGGTGTTGACGCAGTTTACATTTAAAAGCACCAATCGTGTCAATGTTGGAGATTTCTGTAGGTAGCAAGTTGAACCAGGTGGAGGCTCTGACAAGGTAAGATAATAGAGTGCATCTTGCTAGAAAGGACCTGTCACATTATCGGCCATCCAGAAAGGGCTACTTAATTTATCATGACTAACAGAGACTATTCAGCAAACAGCAGTTACGTAAGAACTGATTGCAACAGTAGATCTTCGAGAGAGGTTCTTGCAGTAGATCTTCACATATAGGACTGCACCCCCTGGCGTCAGGACCACACGGCAAACCTGTAGCTAACAATCATTGCCGGGGACTGCCCCCAAGCGTCAGGTGACGGACTTCAGCGTAACTATAAAAGAGGTGGTCACCCACCTGCCCTCCAGTTCTTCCACCGGAGACCTCTAGAGAGGAAGCGGAAAAAAAGGGAGTGAAAGACTCCTGATACCCTGTGCCCTGAATGAGAGTCTCCTGAGAAGGGAATAAAAAGAAAAACACAGGCGCTGGGGGAAAGGTGAGTGGGAAATCTAGACCTACTATAGGAACCTCTCTCAAAGATCTACTGTTACAGTAAGTTTTTACATAACTGCTATATCTTTCTTCAAGAGGGTTCCTGCAGCAGGTCTTCACATATAGGACTGAATACCAAGCAGTCGAACGAAAAAGGAGTCGGGAGACGAGTTTCCAAGAGGAGGAAAATGTCTGCCAACTGAATGTCTATTTAAGACAACAGGCCTTACAGGACTGCAAGACCGAAACAAGCCCTCTGCCTAGAGGCAATGTCCAGACTGTAATACTTAGTGAAGGTGGGGACAGAGGGCCAAGTGGCCACTGCACAGATGTCCACAGTGGACACATTCCTGAAAAGGCAGTGGAAGTGGCCACACTCCTAGTGGAGTGACCCTTAACTGTACCTGGAAGGCGCTCCTCTTACTTCTGGTAAATGTAGTGGATATAATTTGCCAGCCACCTAGACAAAGTCTGTTTCGTGATAGTCTTGCCCTGGCACTCAGGGGCAAAGGCTACAAAGAGCTGGTTCGACTTACAAACCTCCTTAGTCCTTGAGGTGTAATACCTTAAAATCCTGTGCACATCAAGGGTTTGCAGAAGATACTCCCCCTGTTGGAATGCTCTGGAAAGAACACTGGCAGTTCAACACCCTGGTTAACAGTCAACTCTGAAACCACTTTTGGAGGAAAGGAAGGGTTAGTCCGCAGAACCACCTGGTCTCTGTGGAAAATTAAATAGGGCTCTCTACAAACTAGAGCCTGAAGCTCTGAAGCTCTTCGAGCTGAACTGGCAGGAACTAAAAAGAGCGTTTTGCATGCTAAAAAATGCATATCACAACTTGCTGCCGGTTCAAAGGGGGGCAAAATAAGCTTCCGAACATAAAGTTAAGATGGGGGGGGGGGGAGATTCTGGACCAGAGATTTTATGTGAAGGATCCCCTTCAAGAAAGTTCTGGAAACCTCCAGCTGTGCTAGGGTTTTGCCCTCCACTGACAGGTGGTAGGCAGACACCGCAGATAGCTGGACCCTTCAGGGAGGAATAACTGAGGCCCAACTCTGATAGATGCAAGAGGTACTCTAAAACCTGGGAGGCTGAGCAGCAAAAGGGATCTAGGCTTTTAGCAAAAGCCCAGATGGAAATTCTCTTCCACTTCGTAGTGCAAGTGGATCTGGTGGAGGGTTTCCTGGCCTCCACTAAGACCTGAGTGACTCCCAAAGAGACGACATAGCAAGAGATCGCTAAGGCCACAGGTGCCACGCATGAAGATGAAGAGATTTGAGGCTCAGATTTACCAGGGTGCCCTGCTCCGGGGACAGAATGTCTTGAGAGAGAGGAAGAGATACTGGGGGTTCCAGTACCAACTGCTGTAGCAACGGGAATCAAATCTGCCAAGGCCAGAGAGGGGTGATTAGAATCATGTGGGCCCCCTCTGCCTGAAGCTTTAACAGAACCCTCTGAAGAACAGGAAAGGGAGGAAAGCGTATAGAAATCTCCCTGTCCAGAAAAGAGACAGTGCATCTTGCCAAAAAGCATCACGCCCAGGAATGAGCGAGCAAAAGCTGGGTAGTTTTGCACTGGATGGAAAGGCGAAGAGATCCAAGTCTGGTTGACCCCATTGAAGAAACAGATCTACTACTGCCTGCTTTAATTCTCATTTGTGAGCCCTAGCGACTGATCGGCTAAGACTGTCTGCCAGAATGCTGTGAAAACCTGGCACATGGACTGCTGTCAAGGATAGGCAGTGCTGTACTGCCCAGTACCACACCCATATCGCCTCCCTGCATAGAGGGTACAACTGGGTGTCTTCCTGTTTTTTTTAGGTACCAAACAGTGGCCATATTTTCTGTCTGGATGAGAAGTGTTCCTAGAGTCAGAAGTAACTGAAAAGCCTGGAGAGCACAGAGCACCGCTCTCATCTCCAGAATGTTGATGTAAAGGTTCTCCTCCATGGGAGACCAAGAGCTTTGGGTCGGGTGGTCTCCCAGATGCACTCCCCATCCCAAGTTTGAGGCATCCGAGGTGAGAATCATGGAGGGAGACAGAGGGTAGAAGGGAACCCCCACTGAAAGGTGGTCTGGATCCTGCCACCAAAGGAGATCCTTTTGCAGGCTGCTGGAGACTAGGACTCTCTGGTCCATGTAGTCCAGGCGCTGGGTCCCACTGGACTCTAAGAGACCACTGGGTGATCCTTACGTGCAGTCTGGCCAGAGCGACTGTGGGTATGGTGCCAGCCATCAACCCCAGCAGTCGTAGGACCAAACATGTCCTGGTCTACCGAGAAGAAGCCATGAGCGTCGCTTGAGAGATTAATGTCTCCGCTCAGTCGGTTGGAAGAAAGGCCTTGCTCTGGACCATACCCAGCACTGCTCTAATAAATTGGAGATGCTGGGAGGGTATCAGCTGGGACTTGGGGAAGTTGACTGAAATGCCCAGGCCGAAGAAGAGGTCCTGAGTGAAGAAAAGGAATTCCTTCAGACAGTCTGGAGAAGGGGCTGAAAAAAAAAGCCAGTCATCCAGGTATGGAACACATAAATGCCCCTGCGGCGTAGAAATGCCGCAACCACCACTAGGCACTTGGTGAATACCCGAGGTGCACAGGAGAGGCCAAAAGGGACGGCTCTGACATGGAAATGATCCTCCAGAAAAGGGAACCTCAGAAAATGGTGGTGGGCTGGTAGAAAGGGGATATGGAGGTAAGCAACCTGCATAACCAGAAAGCATAGCCAAGTGTTGGGCAGGAGCAGGGGTAACAGTCCCTGGGGGTCAGCATGTAAAACCCTTTGTACTCTACAAAGAGATTGAGCATGCCAAGATCTAGGATAGGCATTGGATTCCCCCATCTTTTTGGGAACCAGGAAGAAGTGGGAGTAAAATCCCCTTCCTGTTTGTTCCTGAGGAACTTGCTCTATGGTTGCTTTTTCCAGCAGAGCTTGAATTTCTTGAAAGACCGGATGTTGTTGGCTCAATGGGTAGTATGACCTTCCCAGAGGGTTGGAGGGAGGTCTCTCCAGAAACTATCGAGTGACCTCTTTCTATGAGTTAAAGAACCCATGCATCTGCGGTGACAGCCTTCCACCTGTCAAGGTGGAGGCTGAATCTTCCCCCCACCGGTTCCTCCATGGGAACAGGAGGGAGTGGAGGGGGTAGGAAGTCAGGACGTGGAGAGGAGGGGTGCTCCCGAGGCAGTTTTGGGAAATTTGGCCTGGAGGGTTTGGTGCCGGAACCCAGGGCATGACGCGTAGTCTGTCATCTGCCCTGGTTCTGCTTGTTCCATTTCCGCTGGTGGCGAAATTGCTGCTGCCACTGTTTTTGTCCCAAACGGTACATGGAACGGGCATCCTTCAAGGATTTGCTGCTCTTCTGCAGCTCAGTTATAATGTCTTTGGCGTCACCGCTGAACAGAACTCTACCCCTGAATGGAGCATCCAGAAGTGAACTTTGCACATCCTGTGCCAACCCCGCCAGGTGAAGCCAAGCTAGGCATCTAAGGCAGATGCCAGTAGCGGCACCTCGTGCTACAGTCTTGTAGGTGGCACGGAGGGCATAGCGGCAGGATAACTTATTCATCTGAACCTTATCTAGGAGTTTACTCCCAAGCTGCTCATCAGTGATCTCCTGTAGATCTTTTTCCAGATCCGATATGGCAGATTTTTGGAAAGCCACCATATGGGCTACATAGCTTAAGGAGCGGAGAGCGCAAGTGGAAAAGGTGTAGATCTTGCGACTGTACTGGTCCATCTGCTTTGACTCCTTATCTGGTGGGGAGGCACTCAGATGTTTGGGTTGGGCCGATCTATCATAAGCAGCCGTGATCACAAGAGAATTGGCCTTGGGCTGGCAGTCAGGTGGAAGACCCTTCCAGGGGTGGTAGATCTTTCCGGGGTAGATCTTTCCGGGGGTAGGTCCTATCGGCCTTTTGGAAACGGCTGATATGGACGGTTGCTGCCAGATGGTGGATGTGAGGTCTTCATGCGGCCCCGTGCAAGGAGAAATGGGGAGGGGGTCTCCATTGACCAGGTCCAGGAGCTCTGCCAACCTCCTGCATTTGGGGTCCAGCTCTTGGGAAGCCCATCCACAGGATTTCTGGATTGTCCAGAGGAGCTATGCAAAGGAAGGGTCCTCTGGAGGAGATTTTGGAGATTCTTTTGGCTGAGGCTCAACTGGGGAGTGAGGCTCTGATTGGTCCCCTACCTCAGAATCCTCATCTGATTTGGACTATTCCGGTCTGCTGGGCAAAGATGCCTCCATTACTGAGACCAGGAGCCTGTGTTTAGTGATGCTGGAAGGCAGAACCCCCAAGTCTCTGTCTGAGACTCAGCATGAAGGTGCAGGGCTACCTGGTAACACTCTGTGAGGTAGGGTGGCCCTGACCACTATTTGAGGTTGGCCCAACTCTTGAAGTAGTTGGGATTTAGCATCCTTCCACTATGCAGGGATGGCTTCCTGTTCCGGCTGCGGTGGTGGAGGAGGTGGGAGTGGAGGACAGCATTGGTACCCAGCAGGACAGGTAGGGTAGCTAGATGCCTGGTACAAATAAGGGTATTGGTAACCCTGGTAGTGGATGGCCTGGCCCGGTGTTGGGTAACCTGGCATCAGAGGAGAATATCCCGGCGATGAACCCCCCCCCCCGGCGTCAGATACTGCGGATATTGCGGAGTATATCCCGGATAGTACCCAGTCAGGCCGGATGGTGGAATGTAGGGCCCCGCCAGAGTTGGCGCTGAAGGGCCACTAGACGGCAGATCCAACGGCGGCACAAGAAGGGGAATCCTCGAAGGTCCTGAAGGAGTAGGGTCCATACCTCCTCCCAAAGTGTCCGGCGAGGGAGCCAGTGACAGATGAGGATCCATCAGCGGAAGAGAGCCCGGCAACGGGGAGAGTTCAGGAAGAGTCCCCATCGACAGGTCTCGAATGGTATCAGACGGAAGAGGGTCCTGGTGGTCAGGCCCAAAAAGGTCGGAGAAGGAAAGTAAATACCTGGAGGGAGAACCCTGATGGGATGAGGAGGGACCTTTGAGCTCTCTCCGCCCAGTGTCAGGGTCCGCAAGGTAGTCTGACGGGAAGACACCACGTGGGTGCCGGGTGGTCCGGCGTCCAACATATAGGTGATGGTCAAGTGACTGACAGAAGAGCCGTCTACAGACTTACTGGCCATGGCCAGGCTGACAGAAGCCGGGAGGCTAGAGTCAGGCTAATCGGCCTGTGCTGGGTGCCCGGCAAAGGAGCAAGAAGGTGACTTAGCAGCAGGGCTTGAAGCAGGTACCTGAGAAGGATCTTCTGAAGAGGGTACCCCCGCCTGCCCACTGACCTTGGCGGGGGGGGGGGAGGCCCTAGATGTGGGGTACTCATGGAGGTGGAGGATCCACCCAAGGTGGCGTTGGCTGTCTGGCTGGATTTCCCCTGAGGAAAAGTGGCTCTGCTCCCAGTGTCTCTCTTTGTCCTCCTTTTTCTTTATTTTCTCCAGGGCCGGTGACAACTACCTTTCTCTTAGCTCCTGGAGCTCTTTTTCCATCAATGCCAGTCTCTGGGTCAACAAATGGGCATCGAGGATACTCTTGCGATGGGTGCACATGGCCTGGTTGAAGCCCTGACAGAGGGAACACTCAGTGGTGTTGTGTTTAGGCCCCAGGCAGAGGACACACCGGGAATGGTCGTCCCTGTGCGGGATCTGCACGCCGCACTTGGAGCACTTTCTCTTGGGCCAATGAGACGACATACACCACTGCGCTGGATTGGAAGATTTGGAAATAAAGATATTGAAAAATGTTCTGAAAGTGGCGGGCGACTGAAGCTGTTCTACCGTGTTAGATCCAATGATTCAGGTTGATGGCGGGAAAGAACTGGAGGGCAGGCAGGGGACCGCCCCTTTTACAGTCACACTGACATCCATCACCTGATGCCGGGGGGTGGTCCCTGCCGATGATTGCTAACTACAAGTTTGTTATGCGGACCTGATGCCAGAGGGTGCAGTACTATATGTGAAGACCTACTGCAGGAACCCTCTCGAAGTAAGATTCTCTGTTTTGATAAATTAATTCTGGTCTCTGAGAAAACTGTCAGCTCAGCAACCTTAAGAAATAAATACCCAGTCAAAACCACTTCAAAGTTTGTTCCCCAGAAGCACACTTCTGTTTTATTTCATTTGTTACTCATTGCCTACCTCCCCAGATGCAAACTTATGTTTAATGTTTTTTTTTTTCATTCATCGCCTAACTTGTCTTTTTCACTCAAAAGATTTTTTTTTTTCAATTTTGAGGCATACTTAGACAAAGTACCAGATAAGACACTTCATTATTTCATTGTGTCGGTCTAAATGAATGTACCAGATAACACACCTCATTACTTCACTGTGTCAGTCTAAAGGACTAACTACTGTCAAACAAAATAAGATGGAGTCTTTTTTTTAAATAAAATGAAACAAAGCAGCAAGCACTTAATATAACATATGCAAATTAAGGCCCGTTCTGTCCATTGTTGCCTGGTTAACTTTGTTTAAATAGCCCAGTTGATCTCTTTCCTCTCTCCATTTTCTGACTCCCTATTTTAACAAATAAGGGTTCCATTAAATGGTGACATGTCAATCCGTCCCTGTCAATGTGCTCCACAACAACTCACACTGGACTATTAGCTCTGGCATCAATTGGCTCCATGCCAAATTTGTTCCCAAACTGAACCCCCTGGAGTTTGTTACATTTATACAGGGGGCGAATTGCCTGGGAGTGATTTGTACAGGGGGCTGACTGACGCCAGAGCTAACAGTACAGTGCCAGTTGTCACGGAGCACACTGACATGTAGCCCATCAAAATGAAACTATCACCAACTACACATTACAAGCAAAGATGTAACCCACCCATTTATTACAATATCTTTATTTATTACAAAGTTCACCAACCTGAGGTACTGCTGATTTAATCAATATGTTGACACTCCTTGCTGTGTTGGGCTTGCTCTGATGCCTGTCATCCTCACACATCCAAACCCCAGATACACCAAGCAGAACCAGCCACCACCAATCACTGCTCTTTGTTCTTCCTCACATACTTCAAAAATGTACATGGAACTGAAAACACATGACATTCCAGGATGAGGATGCTCACATCAATGATTGGGGCAGAGCCCAAAACAAAGAAAAAGTCACAGCATGTATGCATGCCAAACAGCTTCTGAAAGTGCATCCACATACAAGCATGGTCTTGTGGGGAGTGTGCCTAAATAAAAGAAAGAAAATATGTGTTTTTCCCCCTTTTGGTGCACACTAGCATGGTCACTGTACTATGTAAGTAACCTCTATTTCTAACTACCTAGTCCAAGATCTAGTTCGCTACTTACTTTTAAGTAGATTCCTAGAAGTCCTCAGGAGAAGAAGGCAAGGCACGCACCCCAAATTAGGTGAAGAGACTAGAGGACTGGAGGACCCAAAAGCAGCATCATGACAACTGAGCATGTTTGATACTGTAATGGGAGATTATTGTATGTGCATTCGACCAGGCAGCAGCCATACATATTTCAGAAATGGGAAAGCACAAGCAAAAGAGAACAGCATGCCTGGTAGAGTGAACCTTCATTCCTGTGGGTAGATTCTTCCCAGCCAATCAAAAACACAGACTGATGCAGGAGGCTAGCCATCGGGCAATCATCTGCTTGGCTGCTGGTCTGCCTAGGGCAGCATCAGGGCATAAGACAAACAGTGAGCCTCACCACGAAATCCAGCCACAAGTTCTTGACAGAACAGCAGTGCTCTGTGAATATCTAGCTTGAGAAGAGTTTGCTCTGCCTTTGAAGTAACTGAGTTTCGAAAAGAAACTTGGTAAAATAAGCACCTGGTAAAGGTGAAATTCAGAGATTACCCTTGACATTTACTTGGCCTTAGGTTGCGCAGGACAACTCACTCAGCCCCGGAACTCACATGTAAGTTGAAATGTTCTATGCTTAACCTTATTCACATGGCTGCCTAGGACTGAGTGAGATTTATTAAGCAAGACCAGATACTGAGACTCCACAGATAATTGTTTGGAGTCCACCCACTCTTCCAGCTGAGGAGATAACCAAAAATGTGGTCTTCCACAACTGGTGTGAGAGATCATACATCCACTGACTCAAATGCTTTACCAATCAGCCATGACAGAACCAGCAATTAGTCCCATAGGAGAGGTGGTTACCACAATGAAGGGGACAAGTGATCCAGCCCCTTAAAGAAGTGGATGATCACTTTGTCGTGTGCCACTTCGCCATGCCAGTCTTGGCACAATATGCTGAAATGATGACCAAATGCACCATAAGGGACATGGCTAGCAACCTGGCCAGAGACAGGGATCCAAGGTAATTGAGGATGCCTGAAATGGGGCAGGAAGTCAGGTAAGAGGCTGTTGAAACTCTATGGAGGATCCTCTGGAAAGGACTTTTAATACATTTCCATCTGCAGTAGTCTGCACCCACTGATCCATAGACTGCAAGTCTTATTTTAAGATTATGGGGGCAAACCAGAGGTGAGCCTCATCTCGGTATTACAGATTGTCCTTGTGGGCGTGAGAAAGACTACAGGACCCCCTGCTACGCTTCTTTTATGGATTCCTGGTTGTAAGGATTTTTTTGTGACACTTGCTGGGAGAAATATCTTCCCAGATGGTGTACACCAGAAAGAGGTTGTTTTGCTAGACTGCTGTCCTTGGATAGAGCAAGCATCGAGAGAGAGAGATGTAATGGGGGAGGGGCAGCACAGGGTGCACTCGCTAGGAAGGCAGTGCCTCAAGTCAGACAGGAGATTCAAGTTAATGCCTTTGTGACAGGATGGGGCAGAACAAAACAGACATCTATGGGCCTAGGCTAGGGCTCTAGATGCAGAAGTCAATGCTACAGGAGACTGCACAATATGCAAGCCTCTTCATAATCATCTCTAGTGCGTGCCTGGGTTTTTTTGTTTTGTTTAGAAATGGCAGCCAATTTGGACTGGGGGGGGGATCAGCGCAGGCCGTGCTGGCTACCAGTTTTCTTGGCTCCATTCGCAGAGGGCCCACGCTGGTTAAAAGCAAAAGACACTTAGGGTCTCGGGCCTGATCACACAGGGAACAAATATATCAAGCTGTAGTATTTTCTGTGTGATAAACATAACAGAGAGGGGAGTTGACTTTGTTAAGATTTAGATTTAGTGTTATTTAATTTGGATTGGTATTAGTGCGGTCTTGGTGCTTTCTCTATAATTAATTCTCACTCGGTTATGACCTGGAACTGGTCACTAGATGGCGTGCCAAGCATAGGTGATTCGCGAGGATGCAGCCCTCAGTTCGAGGGGGATTTAGCAGAATTTTTTTCACTAGACCTGAGTGCAGAATTGTTAACTCTTAGGGAGAGCCAGTGCATTTGGAGGCGGGTTATTTCTGGGTAGATGCATTTTTTCCTGCCTTCCCCTCCTGCAGTGTAATTACAATCTTTTTTTTTTTTTTCTCGATTCCCATTCTCAATCTGTGGTGCAGGTTACTCCCCCTCACTGGGTTCCTGATCTGGTTTTGCCAGGGTTGCCTTGTGAGGCAAGGATGATTTCTGCTTTCTCTCTCGGTTCTGTTTGGGTCTCCATGATCACCTGGGTTGTGCATGGATCTCGCTGTGGCCCTTTTCTAATAGGCTCCCAATAGGTTTATACTTGTGGGATTGTGGTTTAAGCCCAGGACCGTTTCTTTTTTGGGGAATAATCAGCACTGTTTTGTTTTCAATACTAAGACAACTGAATGTAAAAGTCTCTAGTAATAGGGAGACATTATCGGGGGCCGGAGAGGAAAAGCACCAGTACTGTGCTGAACGTTGCTTGTGACAGTTCAGAGGGTGGAGGGGCGGGTTATGGGTATTGCTGGAGGGTGGGGGTAGGTAGGGACTAAATTGTGGGGGGGGTAGGGAGGAGGGTGGGTTTTACTGCAGTAACCCTGGGGGTTTGTTTACAGGGGTTATGTATCCCATGTGCTGAGCTGAATATATTAAGTTTAACTACATTTACTGGATGGCTAATGAGATAACTTTTTCGACTTGGAACATTAAGGGGATCAGAAAGAAGCATAAACAATACCAGGCTCTCAAACATTTAAGCTTACTTAGCTCTCAGATAACTTTTTTACAAGAAACCCATTTATTAGAAGTGGAAGCTTTACAGTTAAGGAGGCAGCAGGTGGGATCAATCTACAGGGCCCAGGGATCTACAAATAGATGTGGGGTCATGCTCGTGATTAACAGGGGTATTCCCTTCGTTTCTGCACAGGTTATTAAAGATCCCGAGGGAAGGTTTACCCTTCTTAAAGGTACTCTGTGGTCTGTTCCAATATTATTGGGCAGTATTTATGGTCCTAACATAGATGACCCACGATTCTTCATGAGATTTATATCCACTATTCTTCCAATGCTTCCCATCAGGATTATTTTAGGGGGAGATTTTAACCAAGTACTTGAGCCTAATTTAGATAGATTAGGTAGAGGTCTGGGAGGGGTCACTCCGGGGCAGAAGGCTTTTAATGATCTATTGGACCAGTGCGGGCTCTGTGATGTCTGGCGTGTTTTACATCCTGATTCTAGGGAGTTTACCATCAGGTCTATGACACACGGTTCGCAGTCCCGCATTGATTACATACTTGTTTCTCAGTGCCTATTACCCGGGGTTAAGACTTCCTCGATTCAACCTGGCCCAATCTCTGATCATTCACTAGTATTATGCAATTTGGTACTGCTCAATTTACCTAACAGGGAAACCAGATGGAAACTTAATGAACAACTTCTTAAGGATGTTAAATACTGTAAACTTATAAGGGAACAAATTGAATCCTTTTTTTCATCTAACCCGTTAGATAGTGCAAAGCCGGATATTTTGTGGGGGGCTTTTAAGGCCTTCATGAGAGGGATCCTTATCAGTATGGCAGTTGGTAGGAAAAGGGCACAGGGGAAGGAATTAAAATCTTTATTATCCCAAATTAGATCATTTGAAAATAATTTCTCGATTAATCCTCTAGATGAAGATATGAGGAAACTTCCAGTGCTGAAAGATAGATACTTGGAGTTACTTCGAGATAAAGCAGAATTAGCTATTATTCGAACAAGAGCTAGTTACACCAATCAGGGAGAAAAGGCGGGCGCCTACTGGCACTGCGTATTAAGCAACAAGAATCAATGAGATTTATTCCTCCTATCAGGGCAATGGTTGATGGATCTTTAAAAGTATCTCCCACTGAAATAGTTCAAGAATTTGCCAGTTACTATACAAACTTGTACAGTGACATGGAGCACCCCCCTTGCCATGAGAGTATGGAGAGTTACTTGAAAGATTCTCATTTGCCCTCTCTCTCTGACTGACAGAGGGATTTTCTGGTTGTTCCCATTTCTCAGGAGGAAACTGCCAATGTTATTAGTGAATTACCAGCAGACAAGGTCCCAGGCCCCGATGGGTTCTCCTCCTTATTTTACAAAGTCTTCCGGGACCTTCTATTACCAGTACTTTGCCGTTTATTTCAGCATATTTTAGCTGGGGCGGAGACAGATTCACATCTTTTTGAGGCTTTGATTGTTCTGCTCCCCAAACCGGATAAAGATCTTGAGCTGGTTCAAAGTTATAGACCTATCTCACTTTTAAATCAGGACATTAAAATTCTCTCCAAAATATTAGCCAATAGACTAACGGTAGTTCTTCCTGAGTTAATAGGTATAAACCAGGTAGGTTTTATGAAAGGGCTTCATCCTCCGATCACTTACGCACCTTGTCACATGTCTTCTCGGCTACCAGGGATGCAGAGTTCCCTGCAGGATTGGTCTCCCTGGACGCCGAGAAGGCATTCAATCGAGTGAACTGGAACTTTCTGTTCCAAGCTCTGGAGGCTTTTCATTTTCCCTCTCTGTTTATTTCCTGGATTGCCACACTTTATAAAAACCCCACTGCAAGAATTTCTGTGAATGGGGCATTTTCTAAGCCCTTTTCGCTTCATTCAGGTACTAGGCAAGGATGCCCCCTATCTCCTCTGTTATTTAATTTATATCTGGAACCTCTTATTCAAAATATTCTCAACAATGTTTCTATACAAGGTGTGAGAGTAGGGCGACATGAAATTAAAGTCACTGCATATGCGGATGACCCGTAGATACACTTGTCTTACCCTGTATCTTCAGTTCCGGCTTTGCTAAGGGAAATAGCAAGATTTGGTGACCTGTCCAATTACAAACTGAATGCTAGTAAATCCCTATTTTTTCCACTAAACCACAAAGTTTAAAACAATGACATTAGCCCTTTTGGTTTATGTTGGACTTCTAGGTCATTTAAGTACTTGGGTATTAAACTTTCTCGTAACCCTCTAACATGCTTTAAAGAAAATCTGGATTCCCTATCGCAGGTGATTACTCAGGACCTTGAGAGGTGGTCTAAACTTCCTATTTCATTATGGGGCCAGATCAACATAATTAAGATTAACATATTTCCTAGAATCTTCTATCCATTACCTCTCCTTAACACCTTTATTCCTTTACTCTGGTTTAAAAAGACACATGGTGTATTCACTAGATTTATCTGGGCCGACAGATATCCTTGTCTGGCTTATCATAAAATGGCAGCCCCGAAATTGGAGGAGGGTTTACGAATTCCCCATCTGGCCATATATCACTGGGCTAGCCACCTTGCGAAATGTTTGAGATGGGTATCTCCCGGCCCAGAAGAAGAGCAACCGGTTTGGCTCAAAATAGAACTGGATGCAATTTAAGGCCAAGAATTTGGACCCTCTTGCATTATTTTTCCTTAAGTTTTCCCAGGTACGCATGACCGAAGAGTGTCCCATAATAATGACCTCTTTAAAGATTTATTCTCAAATGTGTTCATTTTTACAATATTCCCCTCATCAGGACCTGGCCTAGTCTATTTGGAACTCTCCATCATTCACTATTAATAAGAACCAGATGTTCCGTCAATGGTTGCCCCAATTGGGAGATGGAGAAGCTTTTTTCTCTTACGGATGGAGAGGGGCATTGGTTATCAGTGGAAGATACTATTAAGAAATTTCTCATTCCGGTTTCTTTCCATTTTAAAGTTATACAATTAAAGCATTTACTTGTAATTACCTTTGGTAATACTCCTCCCTCCCAGACCATCTCTTCTCTGACACCTGAGATTTCCCCACTCTCTGGATCTTCAGGTGTAATCTCTAAATTATATCAGGTTTTGTTTTACAAAAAATATGGGGGTCCATTTGGGCCTTCAAGATTCTGGAACAATTTTTTCCTTCAACATTATTTGGATTGGCACTCTCTGTGGAGATCATGTCAAATTTATTTCTCAAGCCAGACTGCGTCTCATGCAATATCATATCTTGCATAACTTGTACTACACCCCGGTCAAATTACAGAAATGGGGTTACTTGAATTCTAATATATGCAATAAATGTTTGCAGGAAGAGGGTACACTTTTCCACATGTTTTGGTCCTGCCCTAAAATCTCCCCCTTATGGGATTCAATCAAAACTTTCCTTGACCCCCTGCTGGGCCTTCATGAATATTTCACTCCCGAGATTTGCCTGTTGGGGGACCTATCATCTATTAGAGTTAAGGTACGAAAGTTCCACATTTCTATGATTGCCTTATCGACTAAGAAGCTTATTCTTCGTCACTGGAAAGATAGGTCCTCCCCTTCTGTCCAGGAATGGGTAACATAAATTTTGTCCAATCTACGCACAGAAAAAGCGATTGCTAGTCTCCATAATAGACTGGCAGCATATACTAAAATCTGGGATCCCCTTCACTCATTAATTTCTCCGGTTCAAGTCTAAATCTATCTTAGGCTACATGGTCTGTAAGACTTTAAGTAGTGAGCATGGCATTGACGGGTACTAGGTTGGGTTACTGCAGTAAGGAGGGTAGGGTGGGTTAGGCAGTTATTCCTTCACATTGTATCAGAGTGTCTTTGTCACTGTCACTTAAACTGCCTTTTATTGTGGAAAATGTATCAAACTTTAAATTGAAAAAAAAAATGGCAGCCAAGAAGAGGGCAGGCAACTTTGGTTTCATCTCTCAGACATAAGCCATGACCCTTGCAGAGTTTGGGGTGGTGCTTCGCAGACACCTATTGAATAAAGCGAACCCATTCCTGCAATATGATTTCCCTAGTCAAGTCTCACTACTGATATTCATCAGAGGGCCTGCCTGGTTATCAGAGTTATTCTGCAGGGCTAATTTCCTGCTGCTTGAACAGTGGGGAAATGTGATCCATGAGAGGGTTTGCCCAGTGAGGGAATGTTGTGCCCCGCAGTCAAGAGAGCCTGCGCCTCCTACCACGCCAGAGTCATAATCAGCTACACTGGACGAGACTGGGGAAAAAACCCAGGAGCTGGAGGTGCCAGTGAAGCAGCCATGCTTTAGCTGCCATCTCTCGAGGACCCAGTGCCAAGCAGGGATAGCGAAATGCCTCATTTATTCACTGGATGGTAACCTCCAAAGATCAGAGGCTTGAGAGGAAAGATGTCCTTGCTCTTGTGGGACCAGAGGGAGAGGCTGCCTCAGAATATCCCTACGCTCTGCATCCTGAATAAGGGAGCAGGAAGGGTCCTGGGCTTTGAAGTGTCTAGAAGACGAAGACGTAAAATAGAAATATGCAGTAGGAGCCTGCCATCGAGGCATATAGACTGGTGTTAATGCTGTATCTGACAAAGTGCTCCATTGGAGATGGGGAAAATATCTCATCTCTCCAGTTAGGCAGCCAAGAGACTAAGAGCCCAGCTGCGTTCTCCAACCACACAACAGGTTTCTGGAAATCCCTTCCCACAGATGTTGCAGGAGAGGTCAGTTTGGCAGGGTCAAACTCCAAGGAAGAGTCGATTAATGAGTGATGTTCAGGTCATTAGTTAGTACTCTGGTGGGAGAGGTCACTGGCACACAGGTGGATGAAAGAGAACCATTCATCCAAGTAGAAGCATCAAATAATGGGAAAAACAATACAATCTAGTTCCCCTTAGTGACTTAAAATGAAAAGAAAAAAAAAAAAACAGGGACACAAATGCATCCTTTCTGCTTTTAGCTCAAACATATTCACAAAACTGTTTTCCCCTATCGTATTAATATATCATGACGCATTACCAACTTTTTTACATGGGTGGGCGTGATGGTTAATGTAACACTGTAAACATCCAACGAACCATCTGTTGTTCCTGTATAGCAAAAGAGAGGGGCTGACAGACAAAAATATTTACAAGTACTTTAGTAAAATTTACTCCCCCCCCCCCCCCTCTGAAAACATAGCATAGAACATTTTTTTTTCAAAACTTTGATCATTTTCATGACACTCGTCACCCTAGCCCAAACTCAACCATGAACCATACTACTAACTTTCCCTTACAGGAGAATTGCATTTAACAATGACAACCCAATTCCAGTCGAGGAGTGTAAAAATGTATTAAAACTTTACGCAGTATAGCCTAGTAGTTACAGCTCCAAGTCAAGAACCTGGAAAACATGTAGACTCAGAATACTTGGATTTGTGAATCATAATCTCTGTCTGCATACTATATGACACAGGGCCATGGCACTTCACAGAACATCCGTGTGCTAATGAGAGGCATCTAGAACTTAGAACAGACTCTCCAATAAGCAGGCTCTACTGGCTCTCTGATCCTTCTAGTATGAATGATAGGGCCCCCCCTAATAAACATGTAGTGGACAAACTACTTACTGCAGGGGGCCCCATTTAATATGTTCACTACTCACTCTCCCTATCGGGAACACCAATTGGGGGGAGGGGGGTAGCAGGGATCTTTCTAGCTACTACTTCCGACTTGGGATATCAGGCGTGGGAGACAAAGGAAAAGGGTCTGTTTTTACCTTAAAGGCCAGCATGGCTGGAGCCCTACAAAGCTATCACCTGTACTTAATGTGACAGACAGCTGGTTCTGATTAATCTATGCTTTTTGTAATATAAAAATGTGTTATTGAATGTCTCTCATGAGAGATGCTGACAGTCTGTGGAATGACAACCCCCCCTCCCAGGTTTTACCTAATACATGTGACCTGGAAGGCCAAGAGATAATTACAGGCTAGAAGAGACTTAAAATTTAGGATATCCTGTTGATGTGACTAATTGCAGCTTGCCAACTGCCAAGATAGATCATAAACTTTTATAATGTTTAGAGGAAACAGTTCAGTTCACATGGTGATACAAAGCATGTTGCACCTCCGTGAAATCTGGCAGAGAGACACAAGTCCTTTGATGTACTGGAAAGGGGAAGCTGCTCATAAGATCAAAGAAATGTCATCTGCAAAAAAAAAAAAAAAAGTTTTGCCAAGGTCACAGAATGTTAATTTACCTTCTGAAAAAGACATCCTGTTTTGCATAGATATATTTTTGTTTATATTCTGACAGGGAGGAGCTAGGTGACCTCACATGAAGAGGTTGGCAAAGCCAGTTTTTAAACAGTATTCTGTTTTCCATTTTTACACAAATGTTTGGACTCTGAAAGAGAGACAACTATAGCACTGTGAGATAAGTACATTCCTTAGAAAAGACAATTCTAAGAGTACTGTGATAGAAGATTGTGTCTGCACTTTTAAAGCTGTTTTAAGTGATTTGTATGTTTTGTGATATATGGTTCTGTATTTACACTTTACATTTTTATCTATGTTTAAGTAAACTAATTTTTTTAATAGACTATGTGTCTTCCAAGTCCTTCTGTTTTTGCCTGTGATACGTGGATGGTTAAGAGTGTGACAACACTGTGCATGAGCTTATATGGTAATACCAAATTGGGAAAAGGTAAGAGTAATCTGAGGTCTTTATTAGAGTTTTTGAGGGTTCATTTTGTACACCTGGTTAGGTGCCATAGGCGAAAGATATCTGGCCACCCTAAGAGCACAATTATCTGAGTCTGTACATTGGGTACGCTAGCAAGAGGTTCACAGTTTGAATCCCTCCAGAACTGAGAACAAAGGTTAATTCGAACCCACAAAACAGACAGGAGGGTGCCCTGTTTCTGTCTCCTGTTCACAATATTGCACTCTGAGGTTGCCACTTTGGGAGTAGAGGGCTGACCTGCTAAGTGGGTTTGTGGCACTTAACACCTAATTCAAGGAGGTGAGCTTCACATTCAAGCAGACAAAGCAAAGGAAAAGGACTTGTTTATACCTTAAAGATTAGTATGGCTGCAGCCCCCTGAAGCTATCAGCCGTACTTAACACCTAATCAGGGAGGTGAGATTCCCATCACAGTTCAGCTCCTGCCTTGTTCATCTTATTCAGCAGTCAAGTCCATTACAAAAAAAATCAGCACAAAGAAATGGATATGTAGTGAATGCATTTGGGGAGTTGTTGGGGGGCCCTAGTCTAGTGCCTATGTTGCCTATACCTTAATCCGGCCCTGCTGGTACTGCGCACATTCCCAGCAAGTAAACAAAGCTAGTACCACACCATAGTACTATTGCATGTTTTCCAACTAAAAAACATTAACTTTTGTATTCTAAATGAAACACATATATAAAAACGCTGTCAGCCCCCCTTCCTCGAAATTGGTCAGTGGGGTGTGGACAGTATACCTCTACTACATTAGCCAGTGCAGTGCAAAGCCCTTTACCTGGCACTTCTTAAAGCCTTCCATCCATTTTTTTCTTTCAGTCTCTACCCCAATGACTGAGCTGCACATTTCCTCCAGTTGGAAGTCTGAGCAGATGCCTTCAAAGCCAGCACTGCTCCATAATCAGCTGATAATAGGCAAGGGTATATACTGGGCAGCCCCCACCCATCCTCATCAGAAGCCATGCACCTCACCTACATACCATGGCACCAAGATCCCTTCTTTAGTTTAAAAAAAAAAAAAAAAAAACTATTGCTGCTTCCTAAATACATCTGCCACTGACCCTGCAGCAAACTATTTCTTTCTGACTCAAGAGTTTAATGGCTATGGCATTTGTATAACTCGCGCCACTGATTTGGAATTTAATGCTGTAACAATAGTACTTGAAATTATTAGCTGGCTGTCTTGTCAGGACAAGTTCAAAGAGTGGCCTGACAGATCAATGGTGTTTTGATTTTGTACAAATTAAGCCCTGCAAAGTTAGCAAAAACTGCCTAGCCAACTCAGCCGTAGACTATTTCACCTCCACCCTCAGCTTACTACAAGAGAAGCACATTACCAGGTGTCAGGTTAGAGGGAAACATACTAGATGGCTGCAAAGCTCCCTACTATCCATGCTCAAGTCCAGAGATAAATGTTGGGACAATTTCAAATCCTCATCCTTACACTCAGACTACCTTGCCTACTGGGCCATGAAAAATGCTTGTGAAAAAAAAATTAGGTTGGCAAAAAGAAAGTACTGCAGGGATCTTCTTCATGCTTTGGCCAAAGGCCCCAAAAATTTCTGGTCCCAAATCAAGGGGCTCTTAGGTAACAGGAGAGGCCAACCCCCTCCTGATATGGTCATTAGTAATGCCACCTATAAAAACCCTGTCACAATTGCTAATGCCTTCAATTTGTATTTCTCAGATCTCACTAGATTTGAGTTTCACATGTCATGTCCTTCTGAGACCCTTCCCCTCCCCCCCCCTTCTATTCCTCCACTATACCTTTGTACAATCTCAGTAGTGAAGTTTTGTGACTCCTAAATTCCATCTCACCCTTTGGGAGCATCAGCCCAGATGGGATTGAACTGAAAATACTCCAGTTGGCTGCCCCTCTCCTTGCCTCCCTAGTCACCTGACTCTTTAATCTCTTTCTCACCACTTCCACCATCCCCAGACCCTGGAAAGTGGCTAAAGTAATACCAGTGTTCAAAAAGGGCAACACCAAATCCACTGATAACTACCACCCTACCGCAAACTTGCCTACCCTTTGTAAACTTCTGGAAAAACTTGTTTCCTCCCAGATCTCTGACCATCTACAAAAATATAACCTGTTATCCTCTGCCCAGCATGGATTTAGGCCTGCCCATAGCACCTCCACTGCCCTTGCCCAGTTCACTAGCGATGTAAAATCTCATATGGACAAAGGCATGCTTTCTGGGGCTATTTTCATTGACCTTACTAAGGCATTTGACCTGGAAAATCACTCCCTCCTCCTACACAAACAGGTGTCCTTCAGTGTCTCCACCTCTACCCCTAACTGGTTCTCTAGCTACCTCTGCAACCGTCAACAGTTTGTTAAGTTTAATAAGGCCCCCTCTGTCCCTGCCACTGTTGGTGTTGGTGTTCCTCAAGGTTTCATCCTAAGCCCATTTCTATTCTCTATTTTTATCAATGATATCTCTAACATACCATCCCACTGTCACACTCTTTTATATACTGATGACTTAGTGGTTTACTCTAGCTCCAAGTCCCTGATCAATATCAGTGTCAGATTCACCTCTGACTTCCACAACGTCCAAAACTGGCTAATCCAGAATTGCCTTGTACTGAATGCTGGCAAGCCCTAGGCCATGATCTCTGGGTCTCTTTAAAAGGTTTGGGTCTGCGCAACTGGCCTAAACATCCACTGTCTTTATGGTTCTCCTGTCTCTGTGACCAACCACTTCAAATACCTAGGTGTCACACTCGACCCTGCCTTTAATTTCTTGCAGCACATCTCAAACATATGCAAGTCCATAAATGCCACACTTGGACTTGCCTATAGGGTTAAATATGCCCTCACTCCTGAGGCCAGGGTCGCTACTGCCCTGGGAGTCCTACTTCCCGGCCTCTGATATGGGCTTGCCTTCTTTTAACAGGCTAGAGTGAGCTGCCTCCACAAATAAAATTTCTCCTGTAACAATGTGTGTAGGTTTGCCTTATCAGGTGCTTGAGTTACCCACCACTGCTCCCTCTATTCCAGTTTGAATTGGCTCTCCCCACCCCAGCCCCCTCGGTGCCTCTATACCCTATGCTACTTCATTGATAACATCCTCAGATACTCAACCTGCCTCACCGGCCTCTATGTTCACTCCTGCTAATGATGCCTATCCCCTGCACTTTAAAGACCAGGCCCTCCTGACTGTACCCAAGTGCTCCTCCAAAATGGGTGAGCAGGGATTCGCCCCTAGGACTTAGAGCTCTCTACATGGTCACTTTCGGGTCAGTCAGTCCCACCTCAAATTTAAAAGAATTACTCAAATATCTTAGTTCCCCTGAATTATGCTCCTCCTCCTCTTGACTTATTCCTAATGCTACATTTGGCATCTATTTGTTCCTGCCCCTGAATCTTCTAATGGATATTATTTCTTCTAATTTTTGTATGTTTATTTTGCTCTTATGCCTGCCTTTGGTTATTTGGATGTTCTGCCAGTACCAACATGATGTACTATTCTTAGTGGGTTTTTTTGCTGGTCACGTCACTCGTTACTGCTCCTGATTCTACTTACTGTTACTTTAGCTCAACTTATTGCTAGGTCATTTTGCTTTTAAGCCTGTTTCCTAGTTACTGTTATTTGTATGAGATATGTCTGTACTATTATCACTGTTTTCCCTCATGGCAGCTGATTTGTACATCTTTGTATGGCTTTTTCTCTTATATTCTACTTTATGTCACTGTATATGTTGTTAAACCCTGCTGTTTTGTAATCTCCCAGGTCGTGATTGGAAATGGGCATTTTATTGTCTAACACACTTACCTGGTCAACAAAAACTAAATAAATGTGCTGCTGTAGGATAATTTCTAAAACTGCTCACTAGAGGGCAGTGCATTTTGCTGTCAGACATGAACATATTTCCTATTGCTATTCCTACTGTATCCTGACAGTATAATTAGGCAACAGTGACATGTATATATGTGTATATGTATATCAGCTATCATACTAGCCATCCCAACCAAGACATTCTACAATTCAACCCAATCATCAGATCAGGGAACACTACTGTACAGGGTGCCACATTTTATAATTTACAGTCACCAGAAGCGGTTAATTGTTCCCAATTAGCACTTTTAAAATTCATTAAAAAACAGAGCAGCACAGAAGAATGTTTGCAATTGTTTTTGATCAACATCTGTTAATCTGTATGTTAAAAATGTTTTTTGTATATTGTTTTGCATTGTTAATCGGGTAAGCACACTAGACAGCCAAGTGCCTATTTTCAGGTGCGACCCGGTAGGATTACAAGGTACATACATTCAAGAACAGTAGGAGGAGTCAATGTTAACATACAGAAAATATAGGGCATTAACAGAGATTAACAGGTAGCTAATAGCATAAGAGACTTTAGGCACAAACAGATAATGTTTAGGTATCTACATAAGGTACATACTAGATGAATTAGGTAGCAAACAGCATAATACAGAAAAGTATGGTCAGTGCGACCAGGGCAAACAGTGTAGGGTAAGCCGTACCTGTGGAGGGGGGCACTAGGCGGGTAAGCAGGAGGAGTACAAACTACAGGAAAGAGACCTGGGAAAGAGGGTAAGGCCGGGTGTTCTACAGGGACAGGTGGGCAGGGAGTGGGCCCAGTGCTAAGATGCCAAGTAATTATTAACTATATATATATATATATATATATATATATATATATATATAGATACACACACACATATATGTATGTTTGTTGCAAGTACAGAACGGCAAAACTGCTCATCTGTTTACAAGCATCAAAAATAAAACAGCTAAAAATAACAGAATGATGAACAAGAAGCTCTTCGAGTTTGTCTTTTTTTTTAAACTTAAGAGGCTGCCATTCTTGTAATGATTAGATTATGCCATCTGGTGCCAAGTAATCTGTAACTTCAAAGAGGAGACAACTAGCAGTCCCACAGCACCAGCAGCAGAAGGTGATAGATTATACATACATGCAAGGAACTCTGGTAAGTATTTACATGGCCCAGATCACAGAAAGCTATAAATGTTAACAGCACAACTTGTACAACTTGCTATTGAAAATATAAGGAGTGAAGAACTGGCACGATAGGTATACAATCAGAATCCCACCAAAGGGTCTCCCTACAGCCATATTTAGGACCAAATGTGGCAGCTGCAAGTAGGGATTGGGATTCTGACAACCAAGATTTGCAGTGCTCACTTCTGGAACTCAAGAACTCAGATGGTCATAGGAAGTGTTCAAAACTAACTTAAAACATGGTCTGAAGGAGTGGAGTAGGAGTCCATTAAGTGCTCCGAAAACTTTACCAGTAGCAGGTACGGTACCAAAGAAAAAATTACTCACCTTAGTAATGTTGTTTCTTCTAATGGAGTCTTGCTATATTATAGAAATTAGCAGTTTGTTCCAGCTCTAGAACTGCCCCGGAGTGAAATGGTTAAAACCATTCCAAAATAGAATTTTGGCACGAGAGCAGCTCTATCTGTGTCATTTCAAACTTGAACTGTCAGATCTTTATGAGCCAAACTCACTAAGGTCTGTGTGGAAGCTGTAACCTACACTAGCCAAATGGCTATCTAAATAATAACAACCACTGATGGTCCCAACACCCAAGACTCAAGTCAGGGGACCAGAAATACTAACACCATTCTAATAATATGAAAATGGAACATCAGTAT
Source organism: Neoceratodus forsteri (assembly GCA_016271365.2). Lineage (NCBI taxonomy): Eukaryota > Metazoa > Chordata > Ceratodontiformes > Ceratodontidae > Neoceratodus > Neoceratodus forsteri. Next base: position 831,440,735 of record CM057452.1, read on the forward strand.
AATAAAACACACACACGCACACATACACACCCCAAAGTCCCAAAGGGACAAAATGCTAACAGGACATAAGTAGTGCCCACACTAAGTTGCCCGCACCCCACCAAGTAGAGGTTCTGAGAGGGGCAGGTTGGGGGGGAGGTCTATAATATAGCAAGACTCCATTAGAAGAAACAACATTACTAAGGTGTGTAATTTTTTCTGCAAACAACATGAAGTCTTGCTATATTATAAACATTAGCAGAATACACAGCAGTACCTCCATGGAGGAGGGGCAGAACTTACTTAGGGAATAGGCTCTGCAGAACAGCTGTGCCAAAGCGAGCATCTCTCCTGGCCTGGACATCCAGGGAGTAATGCTTGGTAAAAGTGTGTACCGTTTTCCAAGTAGCAGCCTGGCAAATCTCTAATAAAGAGATATCTCTGGCAGCAGCTAGAGACGCAGCTGTACCCCTGGTAGAATGAGCCCTCAAACCGGGGGGGGGGGCTCTGCCCACTTTCTGATAACAAAATTGGATATAAGAGACAATCCACCTGGCTATTGATCTCTTAGTGGCAGGTTTGCCTTTCCCAACTTCGCCATAGGTAAGGAAAAGTTGGAGGGATTCGAACCTGTGACCTTTGGCACACTCTATATAATAACTAAGAGCTCTCTTAACATCCAGGCTGTGCAACCTTCTCTCACCTGAAGAGGAGTGATCAGTGAAAAATACTGGAAGGGAGATAGATTGATTAAGATGGAAATCTGAAACCACCTTAGGCAAAAACGTCCTATTAGTCCTAAGGACTACCTTAACCCTGTGGAAAGAAATAAAGTCAGTCTCCACTGACAAGGCTTGCAATTCACTTATGCGTCTGGCAGAAGTGATAGCCACTAGAAAAACAGTTTTCCAAGTTAGGTACTTAAGCTCTGCAGAAGACAGAGGTTCAAAAGGGGGTTGCATTAACTGGGCAATGCAAACATTAAGGTCCCAAGCAGGGGCCGGTTCCCGAAAGGAAGAATTAGTAGGGAGTAATCCCTTAAAAAACTTGGAAAACGCAGGATGAGAGGAAAGAGGGGATGACTTTCCTGCTGACACAAAAGCAGACACAGCTGCCAAATGAACTCTCAGGGTAGCTGGTCTGAGACCCAAGGAATTAAGATGTACCATGTAATCTAACAAAAAATGGGCAATTCAGCAAATTCTGGGGAAATATTTTTCCCAGCACACCAAATGGAAAACCTTTTCCATTTAGAACTATAAGTAGCCCTAGTGGAAGGCTTTCTGGAAGCCTTTAGGATATAAGAACACCCTGAGAGAGGTGTAAATCAGCAACTCCAACTCCTCAAGAGCCAGGCCTTGAGGTTGAGGGATTTGAGGTCGGATACCAAACCCTTCCCTGGGCACAAGTCAACAGATTGTGATTCCCGGGAGGCACAGGGAAGATGGACTGTCAGAGACAGAAGGAGTGGGTACCAGGGCTGCCTGGCCCAATCCGGGCAATCAGAATCACCCTGCAAGGCTGAGATCTGATTTTGACTAGTACTTTGAATAGGAGAGGAAAGGGGGGGGAAGCATAGAGGAACTTCCTCCCAATCCAGAAGAAGGGCATCCAGGGGAACTGAGCCCAGCACTGGAGGCCTGCAACAGAACAGAGGAAGTTTGTGATTGTCTGGGGCTGCAAAAGATTCTATCTGAGGATGCCCCACCTGGCAAAAACTATCCCAGCACCTGAGGATCCAGGGACCATTCATGATGGCCCTGGGAAATCCTGCTGAGGGCATCCGCTAGGACATTGTCCTTCCCTGGAAGATGAACTGCTATGAGGGAAGTGTTCAGGGAATAGGCCAGAGACCACAACTTCATTGCCTCAGTGCACAAGGCCGAATACCGAGTGCCCCCTGTTTGTTGATGTACCACATTGTTGTGGTGTTGTCTGTTCTGACTTGTATCACCTTGTCGTGGACAGATGCAGAAAAAGCTTGAAGAGCTAAAAAGACAGCTCTGAGTTCCAGCAAATTGATGTGGAGCAGAGATTCCTGGGGACCAAACTCCTGAGTGGAAAGGTCGCCCATGTGGGCTCCCCAACCCAGAAGGGAAGCATCTGTAGTGAGAGTCACGCCGTGAGAAGGGGAAATGAAGGGAACCCCCGCTCTTAAATTGCTCTGATCCTGCCACCACTGGAGAGCTAGGATCAAGGTTCAAGTCACTGGGACCAACTTGGGAAGGGGGTCTCTTCTCTGAGACCAAAAGGTTCTCAAGTGAAACTGAATGTCTCATCTGAAATCTGGCTCCCTGCACAACAGCTGTGGATGCAGCCATGTGCCCCAGGAGCTGCAGAAAGTGTCTTGCTGGTTGAGAGACCTGCAGAGTGAAGGAAGAGGCCAGAGCCACTAAATTCCTTACCCTTTCTGGGGGAAGAAAGGCTCTGGCTAGCTTTGTGTCCAATTCTGCCCCTATAAAGGTGAGTACCTGGACTGGTTCCAGAACCGACTTTGGTAGGTTTAGCAGAAAACCCAGGGAGGTGAGAAGCTGCTGGGTGACCTGTAGGTGAGATTTTACCTGTTCTGGGGACTGGCCTACAATGAGCCAGTCGTCCTAGATAAGGAAAACAGCAATCCTCTGCCTCCTTAAGTGGGCCACTGCTAGACACTTTGTGAATACCCTTGGAGCAGAGGTAAGGCCGAAGGGCACTGCTCTGAACTGGTAATGACCTGATGTCAGTTCGAATCGGAGGTACTTTCGATGGGATCTTCTGATTAGGACATGGAAATAGGCATCCTTGAGGTCCAGGGAGGCTAGCCAGTCCCCTGGCCTTAGGGAAGGTAAAATCATTGCCAGAGTTACCATTTTGTACTTTGGTTTCAAAAGATGCTTGTTCAGATATCTGAGATCTAAAATGGGCCGCCATTCTCCTGTCTTTTTTGGGGTAAGGAAGTATCTGGAATACAGACCCCTGCCCTGATGCAGGGGAGGAACCCTTTCTACTGCTCTGAGAGCTAACAGGGATGAGACCTCTGTTTCCAGAGCGAGGGTCTCTGAAGCACTTGCAGGTAGAAAAAGTCTGCTTCTCAACTTGGGAAACTTTTTGAAGCTGAGAACCAGACCCTGGCTTACTACTTCCAGAACCCACTTGTCTGAGGTTAAAGAAGCCCAATTCTGACTGAAGTAAGCCAGCCTGCCCCCCACTGGTACAGGAGAATCGGCCCTGGGCACCCCATCAGGGTGCCTGTTTAGCAGGAGCTTTAGGCTGGGGGGTGGGAGCAGGTCTGCCCACCCTTTGTCTGCCCCTGCCTCTGAAGAAGCCCCTCTGAGCATAGGCAGAGCAGGCCTGAGTCTGGTAGAAAGGCCTGTGAAAAGGCCTACCCCTACCCCTGGGGGCATGCCTTTGAGGAGTGGCTTGCCGCTCCTTAGCCTGGGCACTCTTGTAAGTAGTCCTATATTCATCCATCTTCTTCTGTAATTCTCTGTCTGCTCTCCAAACAGAGAATTTCCCCACCACAGGAAAATCCATAGCCTTAGTCTGGGTATCCTGTGACAAACCAGTACACCTGAGCCAGAACAACCTACGAAAAGCTACAGATGTGGCCATGACCCTAGAGGAAACATTAACATCCACAGCAGCATGAAACTGAACCTTAGAGGCTTCAATGCCATCAGCAGCCACCTGTTCTAGTTCACTAGCCAGCTGCCCATGGGCCTGCTTGGCCAATTGCATAACAGTATCCCATCTAGATTTCTGATACCTAACTACATAAGCCATATAATTTGCTTGCCTGAGTCCCAGAGAAGCTGCCATATACTGTTTTTTTGCCATGGCATCAATCTTCCTAGAATCCCTGTCAGGAGGATGTGAAGCCAAGGGAATATTAGCTTTATCACAGGCAGCAGCCTGAACTACCCCAACATGACTGCATTGCTGAGAAAGGAATTCTGTATCAGGGCCTGACAATGTATACTTTCTGTCCATCTTTTTATCTACAGGAGGCACAGAATTAGGAGCTTTTAAAATTTTAATTGTTTGTTTCCTAAAAGACTTATGTAAAGGAATAGACAATCTCCTAGACTCTGGAATATCCATCATTTCTACAAAATCAGGCTCTTCTTGCTCATCCACAGCCTCTTCTAAAAGGAAGCTGGAGGGTTTCAGCAACTTTTTTTTATAAAACATAAAATGAGATGGGGACTCAGACAGCATAGGGGGAGATTCTAAAGGTCTGTCTGGGGAGATGTCCGGTTCAATGGGCACACCCAGACCTTCCCAGCCACATTCGTACTGTTCATAATCCTCCTCCCCCCCTCCTCTGGTTCATAAAATTCCTCAATATCATAATCCTGAACCACTGGGACCGGACGAACCGACCTTTTACCAGATAGTGGTGGTTCGGACGGACCCTGAGACAGTGACTGGACAATTTGTATGGCTTTTGCTATCTCTGCAGCAGTTGGAGAAGGAATTTTGGACTCCAGACCTGCTGATTTTCTTGTTTTCTTTACAGGAATTGGTTCCTCAGAACCAGCTTTTCTTTGCCGAGGAAGTCTGGCCCTGGTCAGAGGGCACTCCCTCTGGTTCGGTTTGCACCGAACCGGCTGGCCATCCGGTCAGCGGACTTTTGCCTCTCATTCCCTGAGCCTGCCCAATCTTTTTTCCAGGGTGGCTGCAGGGAAATTCTACATACCTGGCAGTCTGACTGGAGGTGGTCAAACCCAGACAATAAACACATGTGGTGTGGGGTCAGCCTTGGCAAAGACTTCCCCACAAACATCACAGTGTTGAAACCAGTGGGCCACGTTTTCTTTTTGGGTTTCTCAGACATAATGCCAGCCTAACCAAAAACTTGCCCTTTAACGGCAGAAAGTTGTGGCAAGACACCCTGAGTCGTTCCCAAATCGCGTCACGGGTATTGAAAAACGCATAAACTGCTTTAGAACCGATAAGAACCGAAACCGCACTCTAAAATAGTAACTTTTAGTTTTAAATGAGTTTTAAACCCACTGATCAGTTCAAAACCGAACCGATAACTTACAAGTTCCACACAGACAAAACCTTCATTTACTTACGGTTACCACAGATAGAGCTTGAACCGAACGGTTTTGCGGTTAAAATAAAACTATTCTCGGTTAAATTCAACCGAGAAAACACTTTTTAAACCGAGAAATGAACCGAGCAGAAGGAGAAATCTCCGGAGCGACTTCACTGAGGCGGAGTAAAGAATCTGACAGTTCAAGTTTGAAATGACACAGATAGAGCTGCTCTCGTGCCAAAATTCTATTTTGGAATGGTTTTAACCATTTCACTCCGGGGCAGTTCTACAGCTGGAACAAACTGCTAATGTCTATAATATGGCAAGACTTCATGTTGTTTGAAAATAAACCTCTGTTAATAAAACTGCTGTACATACACAACCATGGGGTTGTGCCAATAGGATTTTATTGTTGTTGCTCCTTTCCTGATCCCTCGGAAGCACCATATTCTGATGTGCTAGTCTTGTCAAGTCTCTTATTATTTCTACCCCAGGTCTTTTTGCAATGCTTTTTATATAAAAACAAGTAATACTTTATAAAGTTAAAGAGTTACAATTAAAGAACTGATTTTATACACTAAGGGTTTCATTTTGCCGGTTTTCAGCAGATGGAAATTACTGTGTCTAAAGTGGCATCATGCTGTTTCCCCATAGAATGCTGGGATCTTAAGGATTCAGGGCAGAAACAGGAGTGACAAAACCACACCATGTGCAGAATTATGCACAGCTATAGTAGAAGCCACTTAATTAGGACACAAAGATTGTGGGCTTTATGTCCCCGTTAAGCGGCCATCCTGTTAATCAGAAGCACACTGTTTACAGGCTACCCATCTGTGCCCTGGACCTTTTCTCCCACTTGCATATGTCATACAGTACTATTAAGTACTGTGTGTGACTCTCTGCCCCTGCTTGTGGTTACCTGTATGATATTTATATTACAAATAACTGGTCTGTGTATGAAATTGTCTCACACAAGTTAGCAGATCTGGCCTGAAACTTTAAAGGTCAGTAGCTGGAACTACAGGATGTAATTAAACTGACCAGGGGAACCAGCTAATTACGACTTACAGAAGGGCATTTTATTACCTTTTTATGACCTGCCCAGGCTTTTGAAGTTGAAACCAAACATAAGGTTTATGACGTGACAGGATGAAGAGTAACTGGGCAGGTTCCTCAAATTTTAACATGCAGCTGAGAAATAGTGACAAATGGTAGGATTGTTAAGTTCAAAGAGGAATGTTTGATTAAAGAATGTCATATTTAGGAAATGTTTTTTTCCTGATGTTACCATTAATTAAAAATACAACCTGGTAGAAATTATGTTAGAATTAATTCTAAAAGGAGGAGCTAGCTGACTCACCAAAAGGGGATGGAGAGATGGACTTTCAAATGAACACCCATCTGGTGAATGTGTGTTATATCATCTTTGCACTCTGAGGAACTTCGATACTCTGAAAGCGTTTAGAAAGGAAAGAAAATAAGTACTGTGGTAGGAGTCAGTGTTCTGTAATTCCCCATTTTCTTCTGCGACTAAGATTTGTGATATAATTTGTTCTGTATTTTATTCCACCTGTTTTACCATTTTTTCTAGTAAACAACATTTTCTTTATTATACTACCTGTGTTTTCTCTCAGTTATTTTTGCACGTGATTGCTGAAACCTGTATGTAAAACTGGCAGCTGTTAAATGATTGATGGTGTTACTGAGCTTGCTTAAAAAGTAAGAGATACCTGGGTCTCATATAGAGTTTTAAGGGTTCATTTTGGAGACCTGGCTAGGTGCCCCTGGGTGAATGGTTGTACCGCATCCCCCCAAAGAGGGTTTGAAACAAAGCCTGTTAATTGGGTATGCTAGCATAAGGTTCACAGTTTGAATCCCTCCAGAACTTTAGGCTAAAAGTGATTCGGACCCAAAGCAGACATGAGGGTTACCCTGTCTGTTATCTGTTCACACTATTGCACTCTGAGGTTGGCACTGTGGAGGCAGAGGGCCTGACCTGCGGAGGGCATTTATGACAGATCTGGTTGGCAACGGTGCGGTTTAAGTATTTGATAACACACGCTTTAACAGTTCAGTATGTCAGCTTAATACTGCACAGCTCTATTGCAAAATAAGGCAGTGATTTTTAAAAAGTAAACAGAATGATATCATTTTGCTTGCAGTCAAAGTTCCAGTTTTATTTTTATTTTTTGGGTGCAAGTTATAGTAGCCGTAGTTAGGGAAGAATATGGTTTCCAACTACAATGAATACACTGCAGACTACCTGAGATAGTTATGCAAGGAGAGAGGAGTCCTGCATGAGGCGAGAGCCAACAAGCAGAACCTTGTAGATACTTGGATGGCCGCCGATGCCCAGAGCGTCGAGTCACAGTTTGTGACTGAAAAGGGTAGAACCTTGGGCGTGGAGGGGCCAGTGCAGTGTCCAGATCCGGTGAGGAGGACAGCAGGGCCAATGCAAGCCAAGGGCCACAGCAGCAGGGGAAGGTCACCAGCATTCTGGAGCCAGAAGCAATCAGGCTGCAGATCGAACTGCGGAGGATGGAACTTGAGTTTGAACAAGGGAAGCGGGAATTCGAGCGAGAACGGCGAGAAGCACAGCGAGAGCAGCGAGCTGCAGAGAAGAAGAGGGAATGAGAACAGCAAGAAGCTGACCATGAAGAATGTGAGCGCCAGAGGCAACATGAACTGGAGAAGCTACGACTCCAACCACCAGCACCAGAGCAGGTAAGTGGCCTGGGTTTAACTGGAATTACAGGACTGGGTTACAAAATTAAATTCCAAATTGATAGCTGAATTTAAAGAGGGGGCGGATATGGATGCCTTTCTAAATTCCTTCGAAAAAGTTTGTGTTCAGGCAAATATTCCTAGAGGGTCCTGGAGCTTCCAGCTATCCCTGCTACTTACCGGAAAAGCTCAAGATGCACTGGGTCATATGGACAATGAGGACAGTAATGATTACAGCAAATTTAAAGCTGCACTTTTAAAAAAGTATGAATTAGCTTCAGAAGCATACAAAGCTAAATTCTATAAGCTCAGGAGAAGCCCTGACATGAGCTACGAGGAGCTAGCCACAAAACTAAGCCAGTTTTTAAAACATTGGTGGGAAGGAATTGAAGCAAACTCTGTAGATAAAATTTTAAATGCTGTATTGTTAGAGCAGTTTTTTTGGTCATGCCCAACAGAGGTGAAAATCTGGCTGGAGGACCGAGATCCCAAACAGTGCAAGAGGCTGCTGAACTTTCGGACCACTATGCCAAGAGCAGACCTGCTCTGAGAGCGAATGGGGTGGGAGTGGCAGCGCAGAAAGAGAAAAGCGTGCCATCAGGGCAGCTAAAACCCTCACTGCCTCCACCAAAACCAGTTAGTCCCAGGTTTCAAAGAAAATACTTTTCTGAGAAAAGAAGCCAATGTTGGGTTTGCAAAGAAACTGGGCATATTGCCAGAGAGTGTCCCAAAAGGACAAGCAATATACGAAGTGGTGCTAGGAAAGAAGTTGGTTGTTTGTGTGTCCCTGAAAGCAGGCCTGTAAACATGAGGGAACACATGCACCCAGTCACTGTGTATGGTGTACAGACACAAGGGTTAAGAGACACAGGGGCATCCCTGATGCTGGTAAAAGGGGATCTGGTAGAGCCTGGTCATCTTATACCCAATCAATTTGTAACTGTACAAGGATTCACTGGGGAGAAGTAAACCTTGCCACTTGCTAGTGTCCTCCCAGACTGGGGTGAGACAGGGGGTACTGTACAAAAGGTTGCTGTAGCCAAAACTTTAGCTGTTGATGTAATCATTGGCAACAATCTCAAACAGGGGATGGTGTGCGCAGTTACCCCCAGCCAAGTGGCAAAAGAAAATTGTGGTGCCCTGGACCCCATAGAAGCCACTGTGGAAACCATTGGGATGCTGGTTGCCCAGCGTAGGTCTCCTGATATGGAGACTAATGAAAGGGGGGCAGAAATTTCCCCCAAAGCAGTTAACCAAACAGCTACGGAGGGTTACTCCGAGGAAGGAGGGGTGACCCATTGTCAGAGTGTTAGGGATGGTAGTGATCCAGAGTGCCCTGACGCTAGAGCTAGGGACCCTAGTTTAGAGACCGACGGGGAACTGTCCCATGCCTTGGGAATGTGTAAGGAGTTTGCAGGTGCTCAGAAAAGTGACCCTAGTCTTGAGAAGCTGAGGGCTTGGGCAGACTCTGATGGAGTACAGGGAGGTGATGAGAAAACACAAAGTTTATTGGGGCAGTGGACTGTTGTACATGCAGGATGCTAAGACAGAGGGAAGGGTGATAGGCAGGCAGCTTGTCATTCCCCAGGGGTACCATGAGCAGTTGGCTCAAAACTGCATGCACTATTCCCCTGTCTGGACACCTGGGAATTGCGCGCACTATGCAGCAGTTGGCCCAGAATTTCTATTTGCCCAACTTCACCAGCAGGTGAAGGAGTATTGCAGGTCTTGTCACTGGTGCCAAGAAATAGAGAAGACTGGTAAGAAAACCCAAGCCGCCCTAATTCCATTACCCAAAGTGAAGCAGCCATTCCAGAGGGTGGGAATGGATATTGCGGGGCCTTTAAATACTCCCAGCTCCTCTGAGAAGAGGTTCATCCGGACTGTGGTGGATTATGCCATCCGGTATCCAGAGGCAGTCTCCCTATCCTCACTGAGGACAGACAAAGTGGCAGAAGCCTTACTTGGGATTTTCTCCCGTATTGGGTTTCCGCAGGAGGTTATCACCGATTGAGGGGGTCCCTTCATGTCAGACCTGATGAAATGTTTGTGGGAGAAGTGTGAGGTGGTGCAGAGATGCACAACACCTTATCACCTGCAAGCCAATGGGCTTGTGGAAAGATTTAATGGTACCCTGAAGTTAATGCTCCAAGCATTTGCTGAACAGCATGGGAGGAATGAGAGAAATACCTTCCCCACCTGTTGTTCGCATACAGGGAGGTACCGCAAGAGTCGACAGGGTCCCCCCCCCCCGAGCTCTTATATGGATGCCAGGTACATGGACCCCTAGACTTGATCCAGGAGGACTGGGAAGGCAAACAAGCCACCCAGAGAACTCCCATAGTGGATTATGTCCTTGGGTTTAGGGAAAGGCTGAAGGAGCTTATGGGGACAGCCCAGAGCAACCTGGCAGCTGCCCAAAAGAAACAAAAGGTGTGGTACGACCGCAGAGCCAGAGCTCACTCATGCACGGTGGGTCAGGAAGTCATGGTCCTCATCCCAGTCTGGAAAGACAAGCTGCAGGCTGAGTGGGCAGGACCATACAAAGTAGTCAGAAAGGTAAATGACGTAAACTATACAATAGTTACCTGACAGAAGACATACACAGAGAATGTATCATGTCAACATGATGAAGCCATATGCTAATAGGGCTGACAGGGTGTTTGCAGTGTGTAGTCCTGACGAGGGAACAGACAAAGAAGACTCCCTTCTGGACTTGCTGGAAGAAAGCAAGCGGGGAGTCCTCTGTGGAGGCAGTTAAATTGTCACCCTAGCTGGCCCCGGACCAGATCCAGGAAGTAAGGGAGGTTTTAGCAGACTTTGCCTCACTGTTTAGTGCCAAGCCTGGACTAACCCCCTTAGCAACGCACAATGTGGAGACAGAGACACAAATGCCCAGACAGCATATTGGGTGTCAGAAGCTGTCCAAAAGGACATTGGGAGGGAGGTGGAGGAAACGCTGGATTTAGGGTTAATCCAGAAATCCCCCAACCCCTGGGCTTCACCCGTATTCCTTGTGCCCAAGCCAGATGGCTCTACTCATTTTTGTGTGGACTAAATGCAGTCACGAAGTCAGACACCCATCCGATGCCACCGATGGATGAACTCCTGGATAAGTTGGGAGGGACAACTTACCTTACAACTACTGACCTGAAAAAGGGGTACTGGCAGGTAGAGTTAACTGCCAGAGCTAGGGAGAGGTCGGCTTTCATCACTCTGATAGGGTTATCTGAATTCAAAGTAATGCCCTTCGGAATGAAGAACGCCTCGGCCACTTTCCAAAGGTTGGTGAACCAGGTGTTAAATGGTGTTGAGGAGTATGCTGTGGCGTACCTAGATGACACTGCCATCTTTAGTGCCAGCTGGGAGGAAAACCTGTCCCACCTTAGGGAAGTGCTGGGCAGGATACAGAGGGCTGGGCTCACTGTCAAAGATGAGAAGTGCCAGGTGGCCATGGTTGAAGTGGCATACCTCGGGCATAGCTCCGTCCTAACCAAGTAAAAACAGAGGTGATCAAGGCATGGCCCAGACCAGAAATGCAGAAGCAGGTCAGGAGTTTTCTAGGGACAGCTGGGTACTATAGGAAATTTGTAACAAATTACAGTGCCCTGGCTGCTACCCTATCTAACCTGGTAAAGAAAAGGATGCCTAAGAAAATGACTTATGAACCAGCCTGTGAAAAAGCCTTTACCAGACTGAAGGAGGCACTGTGCAGTGCTCCAGTATTGACAAGTACAGACTATAGCAAACCCTTTATAGTCCAGACTGATGCCTCAGATGTGGATATTGGGGCAGTACAGAGCCAGACATCCAACCAAGGGAAAGATCACCCCATAGTGTACCTGAGTAAAAAGTTACTTCCCAAGGAGCAGGCATACTCAGTTGCTTTGGTCATTCTGGTTTGCTTTGTCAGTTGCTTTGGCTTCTCAGAACTAACTGGAAGGGGAAGGGGGCAGATCTGTTCCAGTACAGTAGCTGCTTCTTGTTGGTTTTACATGGTTTCTTGTGGATTTTACTTGGTAGAAGGTTATTTCTTTTCTTTCTTACTACTTCTAAGGGACTAGCAGTGTATTGATTTTGGGGCTGTTGGAAGTTTGAAAACACTTTTTGGTGGATATAAGTATGCTCATTTGTTTGATGTTTCACTGTGTTGCAGGCTGCGTTTGTAGAGGCCTATTTCTTCTGATTTAAAACCTATTTGGTGGGATTTAATCGGGGTGGTTTCTTTGGTTGCAGTGCTTGGAGGAGCAGACACAGGGCTAATACACTCGAGAGAGAGTCAGGTGTAGGCCCTATTCCCTCCCTCCCCAGAGCTTGGCTCATTTATAGGGGAACACCTGCCCTGCAATTGGAGGAAAAGGCTTCAGGTGCAGCTCATGTAGTTCTAGCCACTGGGGGTTGGGTTTAAAGGCTGGGAGACACGAGCTTAGGGAGTTGTTCACTTCCCTTATAAGTTTACTGTGTTGTACTGCACCTAGTAACAGGGGTACCTGTTTACTGGGGACTGTATCTAGGATTAGTGGATGACCTGATTAGTGGGTAGGGGTGTATCTTGGACTAGTGGGGAATCTGGTGGCTCACCCAAGGAAACCTACTTGGAGGGGGATGGGACCACATGTCATTAGGGTCAGCATCTTTGGGAGGGTGGTGGGGTGCACAGGGTGTGGGACAGTCATGATAATGGACTGGGCTTGAAAGTTCGGTGGCTGCTCAGTGTGCTACCAGCTGGCACAACTTAGGGAGGAGGTTGAGGGGATTAGGAGGCAGCTGGGAAATAGGGCAGGGGCTCTCCCACAGAGTTGCACCAAGCAATAGGGGTGAGGGCATAGGGAAAGGAGTGCAGGAGAGTACTCTGGGGTTGCATAGGGACCCTGCAGATGGGACCCAAAAGGAGGATACTACCAAGGAAGCAGGCAGGTAATGGGGGACCCTCACAGATGGGGGCCAAAGGGAGGACATTCTCAGGGAAGTAGGTAGATGGCTGGGGCTGGACAGAAAGAAGCAATGGGGGGAGGTGGATTGGACCTTAAGCTCAGTGACCGCTTCAATTCTCTTCTTCTGCTTGAGGATGAGGGGGGTGATGTAGACATGACAGGGTGGTTAGAGATGGAAAGGGAGAAGGGGGCAGGAGGCGGGGGCCGGATAGCAGGAGGAATGGGGGGGACTTGGAATGTGGGAAAGCGGGGAGCAGGGGATCAGAGCAGGAGGGGGAGGGGGTAGAGGGAGGAAAGCGCAAGGAGAAGGACCAGCTGGGAGGAAAGAAGAAGGACCAGAAGTACAAGGAGGATACAGTAAAGGGAGCTGAAGGTTTAGGCCAGGGGAGCACGACAAGCAAGGAGGGGCTGAACAGAGACAGGAAGGAAGGGAGGGACCAGCCAGGCTAGTTTAGCAGATGGGGGGAACCAGTCATGAGCAGTAACGGGGGGGAGCGAGGTAAAGAAGGATACTCGGGAGGACGAGAGGCATAGGATCGGAGGGAGGGGGGTCAGGGTAAATAAGGAGATGGCAGGTGGCACCCAGATAGGGGGAAAAGCAAGGAGCTGGCTGGGGGGAGGGGCCGGTAGAAAGGATGAGGGACATGGAATGGGGGGGGGGGATGGAGGAAAAGGGAGCGGCCAGAGTGCTCCTGTTGGGTGATTCCATGATCAGGGGGATCAAATGGGATAGGGAGCGAGAAGCCTGCCGGATTAGAACAAAATGCTTCCTTGGACTAACGGTGCACAGGGCCAAGCATGAGGTATATCAGCTGGCAAAGGACTACAGAAGTTCCCCGGACATACTGGTCCACCTGGGTACCAATGACATTGAGGGAAATAGTGAGCTAGAGATACAGGCAAGGTTCAGGGAGCTTGCCAGGGTCTGTCATTATATAAGATGCACAATTTCCTTCTCGGAAATCCTGCCAGCACCAAGGGCTAGTGGGGAACACAAGAGGAAGATTAGGGTGATAAACCAGTGGCTCAGGGAGTGGTGTGGGGCCAGAGGGTATGGGTTGATGGGGGATTGGGGGGGAGACCTGGGAGGATAAGGGGCTGTATGCTAGAGATAAGCTCCATCTCAATTAGGAGGGGAAGGAAATCCTTAAGTTGAAAATAGAGGGGTTCATTGGTGAAAGGTGGGGTTTAAACTTGTGAAGGGGGGAGGGATGAGAGAAAAGGCTGTTGAGGGGGGTCCGATAAAGGAGGGACTCTGTCTCCACCCTCCTGGGGAGCTGGAGGAATGCAGAAAAACCGACTGGTAAGGTGTGGACCAGGGGAAGACAGAATCCCCACGGGAACACGAGCAGGGGAAATGGAAGTATAGGGAAAGGGTGGAAGGTAGTCCTGCTAAATGCCAGGAGCTTGGGCAATAAAATGCCTGAGCTCCAGGAGATGCTAACTGAGGGAGAGGTGGATGTGGCGGTGGTCACTGAGACCTGGGCCACTGCAGGGCATGACTGGGACCTGAACCTGGAGGGTTACACCATGTTCAGGAAGGACAGAGGGAGGGAAGGGGAGGAGGGGCAGCAATAATAGTCAAAAACTGCATTGCCATAGGAGGCATGGAGGAGGAGGAGGGAACGGTGGAGGCAATTAGGGCCACCTTGATAATGGGGGGCAAGAGAGTAAAAATAGGAGTGGTGTATAGACCCGCTGTGCTGGCGGAGGAGCTAGAGGAGTCTGGTGGCAGATGTTTGGAGACACTGCAGATTGGGAAGGGGAAGGGTGGTGGTGTTGGGGGACTTGAACATGCCAGGAACAGACTGGGAGACTATGACATCCTCGGTGGCCAGGGAACAGAGGTTGTTGGATGTCTTTCAGGACGCGTTCCTAACTCAGCAGGTGGTGGAACTGACCAGGGAGAAGAGGATACTGGATGTGGTCCTGGCAGACAGTGAGAAGATTGGGGGCCTGGAGGTAAGGGACCCGTTGGCGGGGAGCGACCATGCCACGGTCTGGTTCTGCCTGAACCTAGGAGGGATAGAAGGCTGCACAAAGATGGAGGAAACTGACTTCAGGGGGCCGGATTTCAAGGAAATGGGAAGGATCCTTAAGGAACACTCGGATGGGATTGAGCCAGACATGGATGCTGACAGTAGGTGGGAAATCATCAGGAGGGGGGTGCAGGATGCTACCAGCATCTGCGCAAGAGTAAGACAAAAATACGGTAGGGCCCAAAAACCCTGCAGGTGGACCAGGGAGGTTCGGAGGTGGTGAGGGGAAAGAAGGCGGCCTATAGGCAATTCAAGTGCTTAAGGAGTGAAAGGGACCAAGGGGCGTATGAGCTGATGGCCATAAAGGCCACTGGGGTGGTGAGGGCAGCTAAGGCAAGGAAGAAGCAGAACCTGGCCAGGGAAATTAGGAGAGGGAGCAAGGGGTTCTTTAGATACACTGGGGAAAAACGAAGGGTGAAGGGGCAGATTAGCAGGATTAAAACAGGGAAGGGATGGGCTCAGGACCCGGGGAGCAGGCTGAGGTACTAAATGAGTACTTCGCCTCAGTTTTCACCAAAGAAAATGGGGGGGTGGGCTGCATCATACATGGGAGGAGACGGTGAAATTGAGGAGGGGACCCTCACCGATCGGCGGGTCTGGGAAGGGGGGGCATCACTGGCAGGTGGGGGGGGGCAAAGCAGGGGGACGAGGTAGCAGAGGTGGAAATCATGGCAGAGAGAGTGAGGGAAGTCCTCAGGTCCCTTAAGATGGAGAAAGCACCAGAGCCAGATAAATTACATCCCAGAGCACTGAAGGAACTGGCAGATGTCCTGGCAAAACCCCTGGTGAAGCTCTTCAGCATCTCTCTGAGGACAGAGTGGGTGCCCCAGGACTGGAAGGTGGCGCATATGGTGCCTATCTACAAGTGGGGGATCAAGGGAGGTGGCAGGGAACTACAGGCCTGTCAGCCTGACATCGGTGGTGGGCAAGGTGATGGAGGGCATTGTCAAGGAGAGACTGGGGGGGACCTGGAAAAGTTGGGGTGCCTGGACGATAGACAACATGGATTCGTCCCGTGGAAATCATGTCAGACAAACCTTGTGGAGTTCTATGACTGGGTGACGAGTGCCTTGGACCTGGGTAGACCGGTGGACGTCCTCTTTCTTGACTTCAGCAAGTCGTTTGACTCTGTTCCTCACGGGGGCCTGCTGGATAAGCTGGGAGAAATGGGGTTGGGGAACCAGATGATCAGATAGATACGCAATTGGCTCCAGGACCAGACTCAGATGGTCGTGGTTGGCGGGATAGTCTCATCCCCAAAGAGGGTCATTAGTGGAGTCCCTCAGGGATTGGTCCTTGGTCCCCTCCTGTTCAACGATTACATCTCTGACATAAGGAAGGGTATCAGGAGTGAGATGAGTCTCTTTGCGGATGACTCAAAACTGGGGGCAGGGGTGGATGGGGAGGGTGGCCCTACAGGGGGACCTGGAGGCTCTGGAAAGGTGGTCTAGAAAGTGGAAGCTGAGGCTCAGTGCAGGGAAATGCAAGGTACTGCACCTGGGAGCCAGAAACCAGGGCCAAGTGTACACCCTGGGGATGCTAGAAGTCTCCATGGCTGAGAGGGACCTGGGGGTGGTGGTGGTGGATGTCAAAATGAACAACTTGGAGACTTGTAGGAGGGCAGCAGCAAAGGCCAACAGGATGCTTGGATGCATCGCTAGGGGGATCACTTCCAGAAGGAGGGAAGTGATGCTCCCACTGTATAACTGCCTGGTGAGGCCGCACCTCGGGTACTGTGTGCAGTTTTGGAGGCCACATTTAAAGAGGGACACTGATCTCCTGGAGAGGGTCCAGAGAAGGGCAACCAAAATGATTTGTGGCTTGGGGGATAGGACCTCCGGGGAGAGGCTCGAAGAGCTAAACATGTATGCATTGGAAGAGAGAAGGGACCGGGGGGGACATGATAGAGGTCTTCAGGTACATGAAGTGGGTAAATAGGGGAGGAGCAGTCAGGGTGCTCCAAAGGAAGGGGGGGCAACTAGAGGGCAAGGGTGGAAGCTGGAGAGGGGGATATTCAGGGGAGAAATGAGAAGGTGCTACTTCACTGAGAAGGTGGTGGAGCCATGGAATGTGCTGCCCAGGGGGCTGGTGGAGGCAGAGACGGTGGAGGGGTTCAAGAGGGGATGGGACAGGTACAGGGGAAGGGTTCTGGAAGCAAAAACCAGTGCAGCAAGAATATCTGGGACTGGGAAGGGAGAAGCCAGAGAGGGAGAGGGGGGCAGCAAGGTCAGCTCCCAGGGTGGGAGCTGACCAAACGAGCAGACACGAAAGACCGTTAGGCCTATTCTGCTGGCATTTTAGTATGTTAGTATACTCTACTGCGGAAAAAGTGTGTCTTGCCATGGTGTTGGCTCTAAAGAAGTTAGAGCCAAACTTATACAGGCAGCATTTTGAGGTACAAACTGACCACAACCCCCTGGTTTGGCTGACACAAATGGGAAAAATGAATGGTAGACTATTAAGATGGAGTCTTGCCTTGCAAGGGTATGACTTGACAATCTTACAAAGGGCTGGAGCAACCAATCGGAACACAGATGGCTTGTCACAGCTATATGAGGAATGAACAGACTTATGGAGCTCATCCCATGCAGGGGACAGAGCCCCCAAATTCAGTCTAGGTGGGGAGGAGTGCAACGCTCTGCCCCTGGTTCTGGCTACCTGTATGATATTTATATTATAAATACTGGTCTGTGTGTGAAATTGTCTCACATAAGTTAGCAGATTTGGCCTGTAACTTTAAAGGTCAGTAGCTGGAACTACAGGATGTAATTAAACTGACCAGGGGAACCAGTGAAGACTTACAGAAGGGTATTTTATTACCTTTTTATGACCTGCCCAGACTGTTGAAGTTGAAACCAAACATAAGGTTTATGACGTGACAGGATGAAGAGTAATTGGGCAGGTTCCTCTAAAATTTTAACATGCAGCTGAGAAATAGTGACAAATGGTAGGATTGTTAAGTTCAAAGAGAAATGTTTGATTAAAGGGTGTCATATTTAAGAAATGTTTTTTTCCTGATGTTACCATTAATTAAAAATACCTACTGGTAGAAATTATGTTATGGCTTTTGAATCCACCACTGTTTTTGCTCCCATTGCCTCTGCTGGAAGGCTGTTCCAGGCATCAACAATTCTTTCTGTGAAGTAGTACCTCCTCACATCTCTCCTAAACTTACTCCCATCCATCTTCATATCATGACCCTTTGTTCTGGAGAACCTTTTCTCCTCTGAAAAATACCTCCCACCTGTACCCTGTTCACCTCTGTAAAGTATTTAAAGGTCTCAATCATGTCTCCACACTCCCTCCTCTCCTCCAGAGTGTACATATTGAACTCCTTTAGCTTCTCCTTGTAGGGCTTCTGATGCAGAGCCTGTGCCATCTTGGTAGCCATCCTCTGGACCGCCTCTGTTCTATGTATTTCCTGAGATGTGGTCTGCAGACCTGACCGCAGTACTCCAGGAGGAATCTTATTAGTGACCTATATAAAAGCAACAGCACTTCCTTCTTCCTGCTGGTGATACCACTACCTGTACCTCCCCCGCATCACACTAGCTCTCTCGATTGCATTGTCACATTGTCTGGCCACCTTTAGGTCATCCGATATGATTAACCCAGGTCCCTTTCCTCCTTGGTTGTTGCAATTATCTATCCCCCAGTTTTGTACTCCACCCCCAGGTTCCTGTGGCTTAAGTGCATCATTCTGCACTTTTTTGCATTAAACCCTAGCCACCTAAACTCTGACCACTCCCTCCAGCTGTTTTAAATCTCTTACCATCCTTTGCACCCCCCAAAGTGTCCACTCTGTTACAGATCCTGGTGTCTTCTGCAAAGAGGCAGACCTTCCCTTCCAGCTCACTCACGTCAATAATGAAGACATTAAAGAGGACCTGCCCCAGAACTGACCCCTAAGGTACCCCGCTGGTCACTCTCCCCTCCTCAGAATGAACTCCACTTACCAACACTCTCTGCCTTCTATCAATAACCAGTTTCTTACCCAGGTTACCACCTTGCTGTCCACCCCCATGATACCCAACTTGTTTACAAGTCTCTTACGTGGAATGATGTCGAAGGCCTTGCTGAAATCTAGGTAGGCCACATCCACCGCACCTCCCTGATCCAACATCTCGGCCACCCAGTCAGAAAAATCTATCAGATTTGTTTGGCATGACCTTTCCCCTGTGAAACCATGTTGCCTCGAGTCCTGCAATCTATTGAATTCCAGGTATTCCACAACCCTTTCCTTTAATAGTGTTTCCATTAATTTCCCTAACACTGATGTCTGGCTGACAAATCTATAATTGCCCACCTCCTCCGCTACCACTTTTGTGAAGTAAGACTACATCTGTTCTTCTCCAGTCCCTGGGGACCACACCGGTTTCCAGTGAACTGTTAAACAAGTCTGCCACGGGTGCAGCCAGTACCTCCCAGAGTTCCCTCAGCACTCTTGGTCGCACCCGTCTGAACCCATGACTTTGTCCACCCTCAGATTAGCGAGTGCTATCCTGACCCTCTCCTCAGAAAAGAGACAGGTGTCCACTTCCCTCCCCTCAAAGCTCCTGGCACCTTTTCATGATCCCTCCCCTTCCCCTTCTACTGTGAACACTGAGCACAAGTACTTGTTCAAGATGTTTGCCTTTTTTTGTTCCCTCTCCATATAGGCCCCACCCCTTTAACCATACAATCTCTGTCTTTATTTCTCGTTAATCTACCTAAAACATTTCTTGTCCCCCTTTAGATACTGCATGGTCTATTCTTTCCTCAGTTTGCGCAAGGACATAGACAGAACAGAGGCAGTCCAGAGGAGGGCAACTAAAATGGTGCAGAGTCTGCACCAGAAGCCATACGAAGAGAGACTGAAGGAGCTTAATAATGTATACCCTCGAGGAAAGGAGGGAAGGGGGGGCATGCTAAAAAATTTTGAGTACCTCAAGGGAATCAACAAAGTCCAAGAGGATATCATCTTTCAGAAAAGAGATGTGCAAGAACAAGGGGCACAATTTGAAGATAAGAGGGGGATGGCTTGGGGCAGCGATGAAAATATTTTTTCAGAGAGGGTGGTGGATGCATGGAACGGCCTTCCTGAAGAGGTTGTGGGGTCAAAAACAGTGGGGGAATTCAAGAATGCATGGGACAGACATAAGGCAATTCTAGTTGGGGGTAGGAGGAAGTAGGTTGTTGATTAAATGGGATCTACAGTTTATCCAATAGGTAGGAAAATGGGCAGACTAGGTGGGCGAAGCGGTCCTTATCTGCCATCCGTCTATGTTTCTATGTTGTGCCTTTGCGCTCCTCTGCTTTGCCTGCCTCCACTTGTTTCCCCAAATATACTTCTCTATCCTCCTCTCTCTGGGTCTCCTTATACTTTCTAAATGCTACTCCTTTTTCCTTTACCTTTTCTGCTACCTCCTTTGAGAACCGTAACAGCTTCCTCTTCCTTCTGCTTACTTGCTTGATGTACAGGTTTGATGCCTTTACTATGCACTCTTTTAGTCTGGCCCATCTGCACTCCACCCCACCCAGGACATCTCCCCCGGCCAGGTCCTTTCAAAGGAATTCTCACATTTCTGTAAAGCCAGCCTTTCTGAAATCCAGGATGCTAGCCCTTGTTCTGTTGAATTCTGCCACTGTTCTTATACTGAACCATATTGTGCGATAATCACTGGTTCCCAGATGACTTCCCATCCTGATGTTTGCAACACTGTCCCTGTTAGTAAGCACCAGATCCAGTACTGCCCAACCCCTAGTGGGTACACTGACTAGTTGCTTGAAGAGTGCCCCCTGCAGGGAGTCCAGGATGTCTCTACTTCTAGTTGACACTGCAGCAGGGAAATTCCAATCTAAATCTGGCAGATTAAAGTCACCCACCAGAACCACCTCCCCCTTTTCAGCCATTTTGCCAGCTGCTTCTAACATTTCTTTATCAAAGTCCTCCCCCGTGTCGGAGGTCTGTACATCACTCCTATCCGAATAGCGGCTCTGTTTCCTGACTCCAGGATGACCCACAACACCCTTCCCCCCCCCCGAACTCCTTGTACCTCCGTCACTTTTATGTTTTCCTTCACATAAAGCACCACTCCCCTTCATTCCCTTCCTACCCTGTCCCTTCTAAATCATCATGTAGCCTGGTATGGCCATTTTTCCAGACATGGTTGTCAGTGCACCATGATTTGGTAATGGCCACGATATCCAGGTCTGCATCTGCCATGATGGCCCCCAGGACTGGGATCTTATTTCCAAGACTTCTAGAATTGGCACACATGGCTTTCCAGATTTTGTTAGCCCTTTTCTTGTCACTTCCCCCTTTTTCCAGCTGTTCCTTACTTTTTTCTTTTGACTGCCCCCCCCCCCCTTTTTGCTAACCCTCTGCTACCTTGACTGTCTTGCATTCTAGTGGAATTCTCTCCTCTTGGGATATCTCTTCTCTCTATCTCAGCCTGTTGGGGCAGGGAGACAGTTACTGCTTCCCCTTTGTCTTCCGCCACTGCCCTTGACCAGTTTAAATGCCCATCGAAGTAACATTTAAACCGGCCATTGAGGACTGCTGTTCCCCTCCCTGATGGATGTAGGCCATCCCCTCAGTATAAGCTCCAATCCCTCCAGGTGGACCCCGTCCCAAGTGTACCCATACCCCTCCTCTCTGCATCATTTCTTCAACCATGAGTTGAAGCCCTTAGAGCAGAGCTCCCTCACCTTCCCCCTGTAGTAGACAGGCAGCATTTCTATAAAGACTACAGTGCATGCTACCTGCCTAAGATCCTTCCCCAGTTAGCTAAACTGCTCCTGTACTGCCCCATCCCATCAACAGCTAGGATATTCATCGCCAGGTGGACAGTAACATCCGGCTCCCCCTTCCTTCCTACCTACTCCCTCATGATCCATTGGATATGCTTCCTATCTCTCCGAGCTGTTACACCAGGCAGACGCTTTGCCTCCCTCTCTACCCCTTTCCTTCCCCCAACTCTATCCCCCAACAGTGGAGTCCCCCACCAGAAGCTGCTTCCTCCTTCCACCCCCCCTGGGGACTCCACTACAAAGGATCCTCATTGTCCACTAGCTCGGGTGGCCCTTCTTGGTAGTCCTGCTCCAACAGAACGGCATAAGAATTTCTTAGTAGTACCAGCTGAAGAATGTGTCTGTGACACACTCCTACAAGCCTTCCAGATCCCACCATAGTGCAACCGCTCCTCCTTTCTGGCATCCTTTGAGACAACAGTGTCTGGCTTGGTAGTCCCTGGGTGAAAGAAATGGTCCCCCAAATCCCAGTCAACACAAATTTGAGCCTAGCAACATTCTCCTGACTCTCAGCCAATGCTGCCTGGAGCCTAGAGACCGGCTCCTTTCACCCAGAGAGGCACATGCAGATGGGGCAGCACGCAGTCTCCACAAGGTCTTCTTGTAGACTGCCGCCCCACAACCACTGCATTGCACCACTCCCCACATTTCATTTCTCCTACCCTTCTTGTGCTTCCTGTCCTTCTGTCCCAAAACCCAGTAAGGTTATCCAACTAACATCCAGCAACAGTGCAAGCCCCTAAACCCAAAACACACTAATACCCAGCATCCATTTAACAGCACGCACCTAAACCCGAAACGCATTAATATCCAGCAACTGTTTAACAGCAAGCCCCTAAACTCAGAAACACAATAATGCCCAACTGTTTAACAGCAAGCCCCCAAACCCACAGACACAATAATACCCAGTAATCATTTAACAAGCAGCTCCTGAACCCCGAAACACAGTAATACACAGCGACTGTTTAATAGCAAGCCCCTAAACACGGAGGCACACTAATATCCAGCAAAAGTTTAATAGCAAGTCCCTAAACTCAGAAGCACAAGAACACCTAACAGTTTAACAGCAAGCCCCCAAACCTACAAACACATCAATACTCCACCAAAATTTTACAGCAAGCTTCTATACTCACAATCACACTATCCCCCCAAAAGCTTAGCAGCAAGCCCCTAATGTACAACAATAGATCACAGGCGTAACTGGGATGTGTCAAACAGGGCAGACTCCAGTTGTTGCTGTCCTCTGCGTGTCCCCGTAGCGGGAGGGCAGTTTAGCACAAGGAACTTTATGGGAGCTGGTGAGTCTCCAACTCTGCTCCTCGCTCCTTCTTCAGCCGCCCAATTAGTGACATAGGATAGAGGGCTTCAGAGTGGATACTCCAAACGCTGCAGGACATTTGGTGTTGATTCCATCAGTCTGTGTGGAGCAAGTCCCCAGAAGAATTAGACAGGGACAGTACAGACGATCCAAAGCAGAACAGAACTGAAATCTTATTAGCAAGTGACATTTATTTACTTATGAGGTTACAATTTTAGAATTTTAATACTTCTAAAATGTTAGATTATTATCTGCTAGACATATTTATATACTGCATAAAGCCTCCTTTTGATTTGAATATTACTCAGAGGCAGTGTGAATATCTGCTCTTAACTCCATTAAACATTGCAAGTACATTTTTTTGCTAGCTTATATCATCATTTTTAGGCAGCAGAAGAACCTATGTAATAAGAACAGCCTTGACACAACAGAACGGTAAACTGAGACCACATCAGTGAAAAGAACAGTTACATAAGAACTTACCGTAACAGTAGATCTTCCATGGGGTCTCAGCCATCAGGTCACACCACAGAAACTTCACAGTCAGTGTAGCAGGACCCACACGGAAGATTTTCAGCAGTACCACTGGGGCCGCCCATGCTGACATCACCTGCTGATGTCACCAACCCTATAAAGGCGGGAGCAGTCCACTGTCTCCTCAATTCTTTCCCCCGGAGAGTAAGGGAGCAAACTTGTGCCATGGGGGGGGGCTGAGGAGAGAGAGAGAGAGAGAGAGAGAGAGGTGCCCAGGAGAAAATAAAAGGCAGGATGCACCATGCAGCCAGTCTGAGCAGAGGACCCCAAGAAGGGGGATGGTGGGAAGGAAGGCAGATTTGATGACATCCCCCCCTCTCCAGAGAAGGAGAGCAGTCCTCTGGATGCTCAATCCTTCCTCACCCCTCCCGACCCCTGGCGGCCTGTGCTCGTTCCCGAACACAGGTCACCAGCGTGGTGCGAAGTGTGGCGGCCAGCACCTCAATCCTCAGCGCCCACCGGGCCGGCTGGCAGTTGTCTTTTAAACTCGGGGATCAGGAAGGGTGAAAGAGTGGGGAGAGTTGGGTGGCTAGTGATTTAGCACAGCTGGGGGAATGGGATTTATTACAAGGAGCGAGCCTTATAATTAACTAATTATACAACATATGTGATCACAGGGGGCTAGCTGGAGGAAGGAAGTTGGTTGAGAGGGTGGGAAGTGTGGGGGTACCCAATTGCAGGGTGGGTGAGGGGGTATATTTGTAGTGGGAATTTTTTTTTTTTTTTTTTTTAAACTTACCTTTACTATCTAATTCCAGATTTCAGACTACGATATTTGAGGCTATTCCAAAATCCGGTGGTCAGGTTAGATTTTACACTATCTGATCACTCCCACTAGTTTCACAGTTGTCACCAGGAGATATAGGCTACAGCAATAAGCTATCTGGCTGCACTGTAAGGATGTTATTCCTGTTACCACCTATGGGAGTTGCACTACACCATGACAGGGATTCACTCAAAAGGGATATGGCGGAGTAAAACGGTTGAATAAAGGGTCCAATCACCCACAAAAATCACAGTTAACCATTTGGACAAGCACTGCTTCAAAACTCCTGATCTCAGGGTTTTTGGGGCAAAGGAAACAAACAACTGATCTGATTTTCAGGCCTCCCTGGTCCTATGGACAAAGTACCGCAAAATCCTATGTACATCTAGTGTATGTAAAAGAGCTTCACCCTTATTCGTATGAATAGGGTAGTACACTAGCAGCTGAATGGTCTGATTCAAGGTGAATTCATAAACCAACTTGGGAAGAAACTTAAGATTTGTTCTCAGGACCGCCCGCTCTCTGTGAAAAAGTAAATAAGGCTCCTTACACATCAGAGACTGAAGCTCAGAAATCCTTTGAGCAAAAGAAACTGCAACTAAAAAGAGCACTTTCCAAGACAGGTGGCGCATCTCACAGCTTACCGCTGGTTCAAAAGTAGGCAACACAAGCTTTTCTAAAATAAAATTGAAATCCCAAGGTGGGGAAGGGTTGCGGACAGCAGGCTTTAAGTGGAGAATCCCTTTCAAAAAGGTTTTGGAGATCTCCAGTTGTGCCACAGTTTTCCCGTCCACCAGTGTATGATAAGCAGAAATAGCAGACAGGTGGACTTTCAGTGAGGAATAGCTTAAGTCAGAGTCAGACAGGGGCAAGAGGTACTCCATTACCTGGGGCACCAAGCAGGAAAAGGGGTCCCAACCATTGGTGGCCACCCAAATGGAAAAATGCTTCCATTTCATAGCATAGGTAGACCTAGTAGAAGGTTTTTTTGCCTCTAAGACTTGAACGACCCTCTGGGAAGACTCCAAAACATGACATTATGTCTGAAGGAGCTAAGCATGAAGATGTAGGGACCCGAGTCCTGGGTGCACTAGTCTGCCCTGTTTCTGTGTCAACAGATCGTGTTGGAACAGGAGCAGTACTTGGGGTTCCAATGGTCAGCTGTTGTAGGAGTGGAGACCAAATCTGCCTGGGCCAGAGGGGGGCTATCAGGAGCACCTGAGTGCCCTCTGCCTGAAGTTTCAGTAGGACACGCTGTAGAATGGGAAAGGGAGGGAAAGCCTACAAGTACCTTCCTGTCCAGCAGAGAGACAACGCGTCTTGACAGATAACACCAGGCTCTTGAACGAGCGAGCAAAAACTGGGAGCTAGTGTCATTGTCCGGCTGAGGCTGTCCACTAGGACACTGTGTACGCCTGGGACATGTATGGCTGTGAGGAGCAGGCCATGCTGGACTGCCCAGTACCACACTGCATCGCCCTGCAAAGGGCATATGACCAGTGCCTCACTGCTTGCTGATGTACCAGACTACTGACATGTCTGTCTGTACAGACAGGAGGGGCTGAAAGGCCTGAAGAGTGTAAAGAACCGCCCTCATCTCCAGGATGTTTATGTGGAGAGATGACTCCAGCTGGGACCAAGTCCCTTGTGTCTGATGGTCTCCCAGGTGGGTGCCCCAACCCAGACCAGAGGTGTCTGTGGTTAGGGGCCTAGAGGGAGGGGGTGTTCTGAAAGGCAATCCCCGAGACAGATTTTGAGGATCCTGCCACCAAAAGAGATCCTTCTTGACTGCGCTGGGCACCAAGACTGGATGATTCAGATCATCTGAATGCCGATCCCACTGGACGACCTCAAAATGCCTCTTGCTAATGTATACTCCTCATAACTAGCGTCAACTAAATAGGCCATATATACAGTATATTTAAACTCAGTTATGCTTACCAAGTGAATTGTGCTGCAAATAAGCTTGCAAAAGAATGTGAACTTTTTTAACATACGAGGTTCATAATGCATATCTGAAACTGGTAACATAACATTATTTAAATAGGTCTTTAAATTCACACAGGAGATTCACTGATGCTGATATATATATATATATAAGTTTTTTACCCTGTAGATTCACCACGAGTCTTCTATGCAAATGTTTTCTATGGGCAAACAAGAAACACATCTCAAACCTCCCTTCTGACTGTTTCTGTCTAAAGCATCATATTCTTTCCTATATTCTCAAGTGTAAAACAGTAGAATAGTAAACTTACTTATCGATTCACTCTTTACATTGTTCTCAGAGAAGGTTATGGTGTGGCAAGACCTCTGGCTCTCCATTTTAAGAGATGCCACGCCTAATTTGTGTTTGTGACTATAGAACAAAGATCCTTACTAGGGAAGCATATTATATTGATAGATTTAATGCTACTAACCCTAGATTTGGGTTAAATTATACTATTGATTGGCAGCCAATTTTATGAAGAATATAAAGCAGTTTGGGGGCCATAACAGTACATGGGGGTTACGTCTAGTTTAATTTTAGATATGATTTTTGTTTTTCCTGGTATTTTGCTAGACTTCCCAAGTAAGGGGATATGAATATGTACGTTTCCAAACCTTTTACAATGTTTATATACAAAAAAATGCAAATTTGACCTTTTTGACCTCCCATATATTACCTTTGAGTACTTTACTAATAATATGGGAAATTTATTATGGGATTTGTGAATTTAGAATTATGTATTTCACATTAACATTCATACATACATTTTTAGTTTTGGATTGGCACTACAAGAACTTCCCCTTCTTTTTGTCTCCCTCCCCCCCTCTTTTCCCCCCTAATACCTCAATGTTTTACGTTCTTCATTTTGAGAGGCAATTATTTGCATTGTTTATATATTATTAAAATTAGGGTTTGGGTATTAATGTTTGAGTAAT
Source organism: Neoceratodus forsteri (assembly GCA_016271365.2). NCBI lineage: Eukaryota > Metazoa > Chordata > Ceratodontiformes > Ceratodontidae > Neoceratodus > Neoceratodus forsteri. Next base: position 831,467,769 of record CM057452.1, read on the forward strand.
TTTTGTTGTGATTTCATTAATTTGTAGACTGCAAAGATCCAACATGGAGACTATAAAGGTTGATTTATGTTAAATTTTATATACTGTTCAGGTCTTGGAAAATTCTAGTTACTTCTTGATAGCCAGCTATTACAATATATATGGAATAGGCAGAACATCATATAATTTATATGGTGCTGTTTTAGATGCAGGTCGGGCGCCCAAAGCAAGCGCAAACATCGCAAGAGGTTTTTACTTAATGTGATGACACGTTGTGCTTGGCGCCCAACTCTTGCCTATAAAATGCAACACAAATTAGGCACGGCACCTCTTAAAATGAAAAGAGAGCCAGAGGTCTTGCCATGCCATAACCTTCTCTGAGAACAATGTTTGTACAGAGTGAACCAATAAGTAAGTTTACTATTCTACTGTTTTACACTTGAGAATATAGGAAAGAATATGAAGCTTTAGACAGAAACAGTCAGAAGGAAGGTTTGAGATGGGTTTCTTGTTTGCCCATAGAAAACATCTGCATATAAGACCCATGGTGAATTTACAGGGTAAAAAACGTATATCAGCATCAGTGAATCTCCTGCGTGAATTTAAAGACCTATTTAAATAATGTTATCTGTTTCAGATATGCATTATGAACCTCATATGTTAAAAAAAGTTCACATTCTTTTGCAAGTTTATTTGCAGCATAATTCACTTGGTAAGCATAACGGAGTTAAAGTATATATGGCCTATTTAGTTGACACTAGTTATGAGGAGTATACGCTAGCAAGAGGCATTTTGAGGTTCTGTTTTTATTTCAGATTGTATAAGAAAAAGTAAACAAACACTGTTGTAATTGGCAGAATGTTTTACAATGAAGTACAGTACTTGGCTAATTAATGAGATGTGTGAAGCACACATTAAGCATGGGACTTAATGTTCAGCTGCCGCCCCTTTAAGAGCACTTAAAACTGCATGAATCTAATTGTTGCACTGCCTGGCAATGCCATGTTGGTCTGTCAGTCAGAGTTTTAGTCAGTGTGGGGCTTGTCCTCATGAAGAGAACACCTACTGAACTGAATAAACCTGCCTTATTCTTTATTTTATGCATCCGACTAGTTATTCGCACGATCCAGATGGGGTCCTCACCTGCAGCACCAGCAGCAACCGAAGGGGCTGGCAGACCACAGAGAAGGTAAGGGGTCGTTTAGTGGTGGACCATACAAAAAAACACCACACATGGTGGAGAATGCGGACCTTCTTCTGTCCAGACCCCCATCTTGCGTTGCCTGCGTCATTGGGTACCCCAAAGTCTTCACTCCAGTATGCCTGAATTGTCTGAATGCTACTTTAAATGCAGCACAGAAGAGAAGAAAAATGAACTGTCTCCTGAACTGTATACAGCAGCCTGCAACCCTCGCCTACCATCGTGACTATAAGAGAATAAATACAAGTACAATTTTGTTCAACACTGCTAGCCAGCTAAACAAATGGATTTTGAGCCAGTTATTTTTTATCCCCAAGCCTGAGCACCACCAGCTGCAAGCAGTAACCCCAAAAGCTCCCACCTCGTGGCAGGCCTGTCTGAGCAAGCGTCCCTTATAACAGAGTGAGCAGCACGGGGGACTGTACCCAGCGAGTCCTTCTGTCTGGGCCTCTGCAACAGCTCCACGTTGCCCTCCTTGCACGCTCAAGTGTCCCGCTCCTACTGCACCAGCATCAGCCTCCCCACGAGCATCGCAGCATATCTCTTCAGCAACAGGCCCACTCCTCGGCTCTCCAACTGCTCCCCAGCAACTCTGGACAGCCGCAACAGACTGTTACCCCCTTTTGCCAGTCCTGCTACTGCAAACGGAGTGATCTGCTCCACACTTGGCCCTCCAGCTTGCTCCACACAAACCACAGCTTCACAGCAACAAGCAGCCGCTCGAGTCCCTCCGCTCCTCGGCTTAGCCCAGCCCTTCTCTACAGGCACACAGACAGCAACCGACGCTTCTTCCTCACCCTGCAGCTGCACGGAGCTCATCCAGGCCAGCAGCACCATTCCTCTCTGCCCAGCAGCCCTAAGGAGCGATCCTGCTCCCCGACCCGAGTGCCTTCCGCACTGCTACAGCTCCCATCTTGCCACAACGGAGCATTCCTCTCGCCACACTGCTCAGCTGTTCCCTCCCGACCACTCGCCACATAAACAAACAGGGGTGAAGGAAAAAAAAATGAAAGCTGCACCGGAGCCACTGCTCCCCTAACAGGCACAGACTGCAGCTCCCCGAAAAGCTGCCGCCCGCTCGCACCTCTCAGCCATAGCTCACCCGATCAGCCAGCGCCATGGGGATCACAGCAGCACCACACTTCGTGCGGCCCTCCCTAACAGCTGCATCAGACCACAGCTTAGTTCCTCCACACAGTGGGTCATCAGCAGCGCTCCTATCCTGCTCGGCCACACTAATCCCAGCAGACCGAAAGGAGCGATCCGCTCTCCTGCTCCACGAGCCTCCTGCCTGCAACTCAGCACTCCTCTCCATGCTCCAAAGCAACCCTGCATCAATTTAAATAAATAAATAAAACACAGCTCAAGTCAGAGTGCAATACAAGGAGGGGAGCACACCTCAGAGCCACGAGCCTGAGGTGAGCAGAAGGCAGTCTACAAAAAAATAAAAAAAAGGGCACAGCAATAAACGGAACCTGGGGCAGAAACTAACAAGTAAAACAGAGAACAGCCTGGGGACAACAAAAAAATAACTAAAAAGCACCAAAATAAATCAAATGAGCAGCCAAATACATAATTTCCCCCAGAAATTGTACACTTCCACAAAAGACACAAAACTCCCGCCATTTCAGTGGGGAGGAAGGACAGCAGCGCGGCAATCGCCATTTTGGCCATTCTTAGGCAGCCTCATGGAAGAAATCCTCCATCTTGAGTACAGCAAAAACAACAAGAAAGGAAGTGAACCTTGACCCCTTGCTGGCAGCCATCTTGCTACAGTCAGCCCAGTCAAATCTCACAGGGAACTGCATGTCACAGTTCAGCGGCCATCTTGGGAAGGGCACAAATTGACTTCACTCCATTAAAATCAATGGGAGTCCTACTGAAATGAATGGACACTGCAACAAAATGCTGATTTTTGCAACAAAACCTTTATTTACTGTAAATAAACAACACAGAATTGCATGGGAAGTTCTTTATTAAGACGTCAATTGATGAACTTTGCTACCAAAAAAAAAAAAAAACTTGTACTTTTGTCTACAAAAATAAATTTTGCTCAGCACTTCATCTACGGCACGACGTCCTGTCTCCTGCATGACGGCAACTCCTTCTCACCCGTACGACCTTCGCTCAGTGAAATGAAGCTCATCTCCAATCACAATGTCTGACGAAGACACAGATATGGGTGCCAGTGCGTCCGGAGTCCTACCTTCACCCACCTCTAGGGTGTGGGGCTACAAAATCTAAACAATTCTCCATGACATCCAGTCTTCTATTTCTGCTCAAGGAACACCAGCTATGCAAGCTATTCAAGACGACTTGGCCTACATTAAAGCCATTTCACCACAGTCCATGGTCCATGCCAGCCTACAACCAGTACCCTTCTCAGCCTTGCCTCACGAAGATGCTGTCGACTGGCTGGAACACTTCCAGGCATGGATTACCTTCAATGGTTGGACTGATCCCTTGCGCATCTCCAATGCCTTGCACTTGCTTCTGAGAGGGACTGCCATTTCCTGGTTCAACGCACTTCCAGACCAAGTCAAAGCAGATGCTGCCACACTGTACGTAACCTTCAAAGCCCATTTTCTCCAAGCACATCCACCCTGGTTATTAGAGCAACAGCTGTGGAGCGCACCATGCAACCCTCGGAATCTCTCGAAACCTTCATTGTGGACATTGAGACTCGATGCAAACACCTACAGAAATCAGAGAATGATCAAGTAACAGCCTTTGTCCGGGGACTGCCTCCTCAATTTCGTTTCCTACGTCATACAGCAAAATCCAACCACCTGGACAGACACTATCCAAGCTGCTCGGTTAGCTCAAGAGTCCATTTCAATGTTCCAGTCTGCCGGCGCTCAGGCGCCCAAACCTCACAACTGGCTGCACCTTGCCACATGTGTCCAACAGCAACAAGCAATGATGCAAGCTTATTTCTACTGTCACTAACTTCCACATCAGCTCAACTGCCTCTCGGTAAATCCTAATTATGTAACCACCTCATTGTGACGGATCCACCTCCACCTTCCCGAGAACCAGTGACTTGCCAGTGGTGTGGATTCAGGGGACACACTGCCGCTGTCTGTCGAAAGTTCAAATATTACCACAGGATGCAAGAGGACCACGGACGCCCACCACAGCGCACTCAACATGATAACCATAACTACTCCCAGGATCAGGGAAACAAGCGCCGCCCAACAGACTAGGGGCTTTTGTTGGGCAGGGGAACAAAGCAACTAACTGCCCCTCTGGCTCTCGCAATTCAAATAAAACTCTTCCTCCAACTGCGAACTCTGGCATGCTCTCACTTCTTGGAGCAAAGGTACCTGTCATCCGCTCACCTCTTCTAGCAAACTATGTACCTGTAACCATCGGAGATTGGTCTACTCACGTCTTGGTCGACACTGGAGCAGAAATTTCAGTTATCAACAGCAGTATTTTAAACAATCAAGCTACTCGTCACATACCTAATGTCTCTCCAGCCGACAAAGTACATTATCACAGCCAGTACAGATACAGTACCTATCACAGGCACGGTCCATCTCAAGCTCCACTTTGGCTCACAGCAAGCTACTGTCAAGTTTTATATAGTGCCTGATCTTCAACCTGCAATAATTCTAGGCCTAGACTTTCTCAAAGCTCACAAAGCCATCCTAGACTTTGCCTCAAGCAAATTGTCGCTAGATCCTCGGAGGCAACTCGCAGCTATAGACTCAGTCACTATGCCTCCTCAGTCAGAAATGGTTTTGATTGCCAAGATTCGAGGTGAACCACTTCCACAAGGTGTTGTTGACATCGTCACAGGATCCCTTGCGCTGCATTCGTCAGGTCTCCTTCCAGGAAATACCTTATCAGCAGTGCATGATGGCGCAGTCTTCCAAAAATGCTGCAACTTCACAGATGAGCCAGTGGTCATTTCAAAGGGTGCCAACGTCGGAAAGTTTGTCTGCTTGTCTTCAAGGGACCAGCTTCATCTCATGAAAGAACCTCAGCCTGGTTCCACCAACTCTACTCTTGTCAATACTATCACGACCTCTTCAACTTCAAAAGAGTCACCCCTCAGTCAGTGTCTCTCCTCTTCCAAGCTTCTAGCACCTCCAACAGAAAGGCAACAACTTTTGAGATTCCTGGAAAATTACTTGGATGTCTTTGTTGGTTCAGATAACAAGCTCGGATGTTGTGATATCCCGCAACACACCATCAAAGTACTACCCAACCAGAAACCAATCCGTCAACGAGCCTACAAAGAGGGGCACAACCAGAAACAAGTCTTCGAGAACATAATCAAAGACATGCTTGACTAAGACATAGTCGAAGAATCTACAAGCCCTTGGGGTGCACCTTGCTTGCTGGTGGTAAAGAAGGACAAAGGGTATAATTTTGTGGTAGACTACAGAAAACTCAATGCCTACACTGTGCAGGATGCTCATCCCTTGCCTACAACCGAAGATGCATTAGAGTCTCTTGCTGCGGCCAATCCTGCTTACTTCACCACTCTAGACCTTCAGAGTGGGTTCTACCAAGTTTCCATTGATCCAGCTTCTCGTCCATACACAGCATGGCGCTGCCACTTGGGACTTTTCCAATTCAAACGTCTGCCTATGGGTCTTCAGAACAGTCCAGCCACATTTCAATGAGTTATGGAAGCCGTACTACGTGGGTTGTCCTGGAAATCTTGCCTAGTCTACCTAGATGATGTCATAGTCTTCAATAGAACTTTGCCAGAGCACCTCCAACATCTTCAAGAAGTGTTCCAACATCTCAGACAAGCCAATCTCAAGCTTCACCCAGAAAAGTGTTGTTTTGCGCAGCATCAAATTCATTACCTGGGACATGTGGTTAATTCTCAAAGCATCTCTCCAGATCCAGACAAGCTCTCAGCAGTCAAAGACTATCCAGAGCCTAACAATCTCAAAGACCTTTGAGCTTTCCTGGGCTTGTCTGGCTACTACCGAAAGTTCATTTGCAACTACGCCAAAATTGCAGCTCCACTGTACGCCCTCAAAAAAAAGGGATGTGATTATATCTGGACGTCTGAATGTAAAGAGGCCTTTGACACCTTAAAACAAAACCTAATCTCTTCTCCAGTACTGGCCTACCCAAGGTTCAACCAACCATTCAAGCTCTACTCAGATGCTAGTTCCTTTGCAGTGGGCACTGTGCTCTGTCAAATTCAAGATGGAACAGAACGAGCTGTCTCCTATGCTGGGCGCTCTCTTTCCTCAGCTGAGCAGAACTATGGCATCACAGAGAAAGAATGTCTAGCCATGGTATTTGCCATGAAGAAATTTGACTGCTACCTTCGCTACTCCTCCTTTACAGCTATCGTTGATCACTCTGCCCTCAGGTGGTTATTTGAAATGAAGGAGCCAGTAGGCAAGTTTGCCTGATGGATCGCCATGATGCAATCCTACACCTTCAAAATCCAATACAGACCAGGTCGAGTTCACTCAAATGCTGATGGTGTAAGCCGGAGATGATATCCCTCTGCATCCTCCTCAACAGATGAAGAATCCTGCTTACAAGCTCTTCCCTTCCATGCCACGGATGTGCTTCCTGTGGACACTCCTTCAACACCTCAAGTTGCTTTGCTGCTACCAACTGCCTGCACAGAGAGACACACAAATCCTCGGTTACTACAAGCAGCTGAAGAGCTTCTCATCTCCTCTGCATCTGATCTGTCCCTGGCAATTGTTAAAATGCAACAAAGAACTGACACTCAATTTACGGACATCACCTACTTAGAGTCTGGAACATTACCGCAACAAAAGCAACACCGCCAAGATGTATTTTTCTTTGCTTCACAGTACTTCCTCAATGACGGTGTGCTCTTTCACATTTGGACCAAGGAAGGCAAGGGTCATCACGCGGATAGAACTCATGTACAGCTAGTTGTGCCAGCCTCTCTAATCAATCAAATTCTTCTCTCCACTCTCTGGAGGTCATATGGGAATATGAAACAGAACACTGGAAACGACAAGGCTTCACTTCTTCTGGCCACACATGAACAGAGACATTGTCCAATTCATAAAATTCTGCCAACCCTGCTCCCAGAGAAAGCCTCCTGCCAAACCAACAAAGGCACATGTCATCCCAATGCCTGTAGCCACTGAACCATTCCAAAGAGTCAGCACTGACATTCTTGGGCCCTTGCCAACACGCTCTAACTCTGGTAACAAATACATCCTTGTCTTTGTAGACTACTTGACAAAATATTTGGAACTCATCCCTCTGAGAGACATTAAAGCCACCACTGTGGCCAATGCATTTCTCAACACAGTCATTTGTCGTCACGGTACCCCATCGTACCTACATTCAGACAGAGGCACTAACTATCTGTCCACCATTGTCCGAGAAACTTGCAAACTTCTCGACATAAAAAAGACACATACCACAAGTTACCATCCACAATGCAATGGACAGAGTGAAAGAATGATGTCCACCACTACTCCAAGTATCTGGATGAGACTCATGACACCTGGGACCGGTTTGTTCCCTTTGCGCAGTTCGCGTACAATACCAGCCCTTGTGTCGATAGCACAGAATATACCCCCTTCTTCTTAGTCCATGGACGTCACCCAAGAACTCCACTGGACAGGGATCTCTCTCTGCTACAGGTGCCTAAGTCAGCTTCTTCTTTTATTATCCCTCTTCTGGAACAGCTGGAACTTGCCCGATGAGTTGCAATCACCACGTTGGGCCAGAGAAAATGTCTGCAGCCAAGGCGCATGAGCCTTCATTCTCTGTTGGGGACATTGTCTATTTGTACCGTCCTGTTCTTGTTCCGGGCGCCACCAAGAAACTGCTTCGCACCTGGACTGGTCCCTTCTACATTGTAGAAAAGCTTCCTCCGGTCCACATTCATCTGCGACGCAAGTCAGATGCCAAGCTGGTACACAACAAAGTCCATATAAACAGACTAAAGCATGGGTACCTGAATAACAACCTTCCAGATGACCCCAGTCCTCCCACAAATAAAGCTTCCCTGGAGCCTGCCATCCTCTCTGAAGCTGAGAGTCCCCCAGATAACTTGCAGCCAGTTCCTACAGATCTTCCCACTCCTGACACTCTCCAGCCGGATTCCAGTTTACCAGATGATTTGCCTGGGACTTCATCTTCTTCTCAATCTTCTTCTTCTTCTCCTCAGAACTCTCTTCCACACACCCCAGTGTACCAGATCGAGAAGATCCTAAGAAAGAAGTTTGTCAACGGATCCTGGATTTACAGAGTAAAGTGGTGTGGATTCAATAGTGGGCAGGACTCCTGGGTCGCTTTTAATTACCTGACCCCCTCCTGTCAGGAACTGGTGCAGTCCATGCATGCCTCCATTCCCACTGACCGGAAAAGTCGACGGAGGTCTTGAACTTTTGTTACCGGACTCAGTGTGTTTTGGGACTAATTCATTTTCTGTGTTTAACTGTTTTGCAGGAAATATTTTCTTGTACATATCTTATGCAACTGTTCTATGGTACTATTTACCTGCACTAATGTTTTATTCCCCTTAGGAATGTCTCTTTCAATGGACAGTCCACCTGTTTATGCAACTGTTATTAAAGTGTGAGCCTGCATTCTGGGTATCCTCCTGCTGCTACCCTTCCCTCTCTTCCCTTTTTCTTCCCCCACACTTTAGCACTTGTGGCATGACCAAGTCTCAAGTACTATTGTGTTTCCCTCCTATCTGGTGCTACTCTGACTGGTCCCCAGTGTAGTCCAGGTTCTTTCCTCCCCCCCTCCCTGCAGTGGAGTACTGTTCTGTTTTGGGAAATCTAATGCCTTGTAATTCATAATGTTTTTTTGCCTTAAATTATTTACTTAAAAATTCTTAGAAACGTATGGATTATTGCTTGTTCGAGTGGTGCTCACATTCACTGTTCCGGCAGTGATGTGAAGCACACACTAAGCATGGGGCTTAATGTTTAGCTGCCGCCCCTTTAAGAGCACTTAGATCTGCATGTATCTAATTGTATCTAATGTATCTAATTGTTGCACTGCCTGGCAGTGCCATGTTGGTCTGTCAGTCAGAGTTTTAGTCAGTATGGGGCTTGTCCTCATGAAGAGAACACCTACTGAACTGAATAAACCTGCCTTATTCTTTATTTTACGCATCCGACTAGTTATTCGCATGGTCCAGATGGGGTCCTCACCTGCAGCACCAGCAGCAACCAAAGGGCCTGGCAGACCACAGAGAAGGTAAGGGGTCGTTTAGTGGTGGACCATACAAAAAAAAACGCCACAGATGCTGTATTTATAAAGCAGTTAAGCCTGTCAATATTTAATATATTTGAGAACTGTAATAATATTGTACTTGGTTACAATAGGGAGTTACGTTATGATACTTTGTTTAAAATAATCATGGATAGGCTAGGTGAAATGAATATATGTAAGAATATGTAAAGTATTGATTTTAGGTACTTAATTGAAATTTTATAGTTAAAAACATTTTTTGTAAACAAAAAAAATTTCTTTAGGAAATACATCTGTTAGTTACAACTTGGAAAAAACAGAGGCAAATTGTGGCATACAACATAGCTATTGTTTGGTAAGCAGAGTTGGACATTTTGTGATTAATTACATAGATATGATTTATATCAAGTAATTCATTGTACCCATCTCATTGCTAAAACATTTTTTAAATATTGTTTTATCAGATATGGTACTATACCGATGAAGACTTTGCCGAAACGTATATTAATGGAACCCTACAGGATATGTGTGGATTCTTTGTATTATATCTGGATTCTTTAATAATTGAATAAAAAGATACAAGAATAAATTTTATATGGGTGAGTGGGCCTCATTTACCAATCTGATATTTGCTGATTTCTTGTAATTGATTGGTTCAGACTACTCCCTTAATTGAGTTTTCCTTATTTTCTTTCACATTTGAGGTTGTCTGGGCTGGACCCATACCTTTTCTGTATAACCTTGATACCCAGGATAAAACCCCTTTGTCATAGTCTGGCCAGACGGTGGGTAACCAGACATCTGAAAATCCGGATAAGGGCGGTTGCCTGACGGATGGCCCTGATCCAAAAGAGGCCTCGAAGAGCCTGGGAGATTAGATGGCGCCAGGAAAGTAGACGTCAGAGGGTCCGGCATCGGGTTCACTGGCATCGGGGAACACATAAGGGCCCGGATTGTGGGTCTGTCTGCCAGCTGGTGAAAGGATCCGGCGGCACACCAGGTGTTAGACGCACAATGCCCGACGGACTAACCTCTGGCGGCGGGGCTAATGAAGGCCCGTCAGAAGTGAGAGGTTTCTTGAAGCCGGTGTTAGGACCGGTTCAGATGTCAGAGTCCCAGGAAAAGTATCCAAGGGAGTGATGGGGAGGGGTACCACCACTGGCATGCTGAAAGGTACTGCCACATCCAGGGGACCCTCTTCCCCATCCATCCCAGTCATAATGTTTGGGGTTGGAGGCTCCACTGGTGAGAGTGGAGGGGAAGGCTCCTGTCCAGGGGGGACCTGGGAGGAGGGCTGGCCAGCAGAGGTCAGCAAGCTCAACCAGATGAAGGGTGTGTTGGTGTCAGCCCCAACAGGTGAGCTTCGATTGGGCAGTTGCCAGAGGCCCCAGCAGCAGACTTATCGATCAGAAGAATGGCCAGACAGACCGGGGCACGACTGGCTTATTGGCAGACGTCATGGGGATTTCCTCTTGGCGGGAATCCATCTTATCGACTACCGGGTGCGTTCCAGGGGATCCACAGTCCGACTTTACCAATACTGACCGGACGCTCACTGCAGGAGCTGGCGGGCAACTTATCGGTTGAAGTGCCAGGTTTGGGGCCCATTTTAATGGGCCTAAAAGAAAAGACGTACCTGGAGTCTTGGAAGCAGCCTGGACAGTCACCAGGGAAGGTGGTGAGGAAACGGCCTTGCTCGTCGCAGGAGCCGCGGTCTTGGGCCCAGCAACCTTACCAGAGACCCACTCCTAGCCCTCCAAACGTTCCCGTTCCCTATGCTTCTCTTTATCTTTCTTTTTCTTCTTTTGCGCCGAAGAAGGAGAAGCAGCAGATTTCCTCAGCTTTCATTTCTTTTTCCAAGGAGGCCATTCTGGATTTGAGAAGATGGGCTTCTAGGGCTTGCTGCCTGCATTTGCGTGTGGCCTGATTGAAGATTTTGCAACCAGGGCAGGCCTCGGTATCGTGACCTAGGCCTAGGCAGCGCTGGTGGCCGTCCTTGTGAGGGATCTGTGTGCTGCATGTTTTGCACTTCTTGGACTTCAGAGTCGGAGGTGAAGAAGACATAAAATTTAATGAAAAAGGACTAACTTCGAGAAATAAGTGAAAATACTTAAGACAATATGGTGATCAACTGAAGCAATGTTCACTGCGAGGTCCTTGCTCAGGTCGACGGCAGGAAAGAACTGGAAGGCGGGAGTGGGGACCGCCCACTATATAGGGTCAGGCGACGTCGAGTGGACGGTCCCCCGCCAGACATTGCTAGCAAAAGTTTGCTGTGCGGTCCTGACACCAGGGGGTGCAGTCCTATATGTTATGACCTACTGCACTGCAGGAACCCTCTTGAAGTAAGAGTTCTATATTCTTAACACAATCCTATTACTTCTTTCTTTGATGGCGAATTGTTTGCATGGGGGCTGGATAAGTGTTTATGAGGGTGGCTGGGAGGGATGCCTGCACTCTATTATGGCCATTGGTGGGTGAGGGGAAGGAGGCTTTTTTTTTCCAATTATTTAACCAGGTGAGACACACTAAGCTGAAAGCTTGTTTACAGGTGCAACCTGGGAGCACAAGGAAGTTAAGTGACTTGCTCAGGGTCACACAGTACGCAAGTGGGGGCTGTGGGATTCAAACCCAGGTCTCCAGATTTGCAGCTCAGAGCCTTAAACCACTGCGCCATACTGCCTTCAAAGGCTGGGAATGGGTCAGTGCTGTGAGAGAGAGAGAGAGAGAGAGAGTGTGTGTGTGTGTGTGTGTGTGTGTGTGTGTGTGTGTGTGTGTGTGTTGGGGGAATTCTTTGCTTCTCTTCCAGGGCTACCTGGGTGGGACAGGAGGGTGATGAACGTGCTGCTATGCTTAGTTTGTGGAGGGGGGGTTATGTTTATGTTTTAAATTAGATAAGGCTGGGCAGGGGGAGGATGGTGGAGCTGCTTGCAGAAGGCAGGAGGAAATGGAATGTTGCTCTAAAAAAGGTGAAAGCCACAGTAGCACCACTGAACCGCAGCACAGTTTAAGAATGCCCCCTCTTATGAGGGACCAGGCAGGATCGCTGCTGAGATTTATCACAAACTAAGGATGCCCCTTCTCCAAAGGGATCAGCAGGAATGCTGCTAAAACAGCCCTTCAGAGCCAAGACTCGCTGCAGTAGGCATTGCAAAAACAATGCAAGAAATTTGGAGCGGATACCTGTCATGGCAGGCACTGAAAAAGTACTGGGGGCAAGGAGCAGCACAGCAATCTGATGCACACTAATTTAGTGAGATGATTCTGTTGAGGATGCCAAAAGTACAGCGCTCCCTTGGTATAACGAACAAAACAGGAGCCATAACAGATTCATTATAGTGGTTTGTTTGTTAAATTGAGGGTGCATCAGAAAGCAGCAAATAACTAATAGCGTCACTCAGTAAATGCGTGTAAACACACGTAAATAAATTTATTAACAGCAAAAGGTGCAAACGTAGCTGAACAGGATTGAAAATATTTAAAATCAAATAGTATTTAAAATCAGTACCAAATAAATACAGTACTGTACCACCATTCCAAAATAACAAAGCACTGTGCAAATCTTTGATACTGTTAAACGCTAGAACACTAGAATGCTACAGTACAAGCAGTCAGTTGTAAATGTCTGTAATGCGGCTTTGGGCTTTTTTTTATTTATTTATTTTTTTTAAAGACCAGTCCCGGGTGTAGGATATAAGCTGCCATAGTTGGATTACCTTTATTGGGTTGGCATCCTGACCTTGAAGCCACTGCAATGCAGTTTCGAGGCCCAATATCGCCGACTCACTTGCGGGCAACTCAGTCTTATCTTCAGCCTCAGATTCCTCACTCTCATCACCAGCCTGCGAGTGCTCTTCTCCCACAACAGCATAAACAATTTCTGTTTCTGTGAGCTGGTCGTGCGTCTATAGATTATTGTCAACGCACATCCAATCATCGATTTTCTCACTCGCAGCACTTCCTGTTTCAATCAGTTGTAGCTGTTGGTCGATCTCTGTCATTTCACTGGTGTCATCAGGTTCAAGCTCATCATCATTTGGGACAAGCTGGTCTCCAAAAGCTGGTCCAAGAGTGACAATCCAGCACAGTAGCTGCTGTCACATTCCCCCAAGCTTCGCCAGCCAAAACCAGGACTTTCAGTAAGTTCAGTTGTTTCTGGAATGCTGTAACTGATATGAGATCTGAACCGGACACCAGATCACTCAAAAGACATTTTCTATAACCTTTTTTAAAAGTGGCTATAATGACACCGTCCATTGGCTGCAATCCTGATGTGGTGTTCTTAGGCAGAAAAAGTGTTTTAATGCAGCCATCTCTAGATTTCAGCTCACACTCGGGAGGGTGGGCAGGGCAGTGATCGAGTAATAGGAGTGCTTTGGTTGGTAAACGCTAACTCCGTAGATGCTGGTGGACTGCTAGCACAAACTGATTCTGGAACCAGTCTTTAAAAATTGTAGTTGTCATCCAAGCATTATGACTGTGGGAACAGAGGACAGGGAGAGAAGCTAGATTTACATGATGAAAGCAGTGTGGTTTTGCAAACTTTCCAATACAGAGTAGCATGGTTTTGTGTGTACCCGAGGCGTTAGCACAGAACAAGAAGGTCACCCTGTCCTTTGGCACTTTGAATCCTTTACTGGCATGCTGCTCTGTCCTGCTTGCCAATGTGACGTCGGGGAGGCACCTCTAGAACAAGCCCATTTCATCTGCATAATAGACTTGTTTTGATAGGTACCCCCCTATCGAAAGCACCTCCTGCAGCTTGGGATGAAATTCAGCAGCTGCCTTTTGGTCACATGAGCACTGCTCTACAGTCACAGCAACACTCCTGATACCATGCCTTTTTTGAAACCTCCAGAGCCAACCAGATAAAGATTTAAATGAACTGTCCTGGCCCTGGATTTCTTAAAGTGCTGTGCTTTCTCCCAAATGACTGCTCCGGACACAGGCACCCCATTAGCACGCTGCTGCATAATCCAAATTTGCGCTGCAGTATCGATGGCTTTTTCGTCAGCATGTCTGAGCTTCTTACGAGCCATGCCCTCCTGCTCCCCGCACTCAGAAACAAATTCTCTGATGGAAGCCTCCTGTTTCACCAATGTACATATAGTGGATTTCGCAAACCCGGTCTCAGTGGAAATTTTTTTTCAGGTTCTCACCAGATCTCAGTCTCTCCAGGACAGAAAGTTTGGTCTCAATAGAATATGATGACCGCTTCATGATTCTGAGTCTGTATTAGCGCTAGCGCTCAGCCGAGTGCTCAGAAAGAGAATGAGGTATTGGTGCAGGTTAAGTCACTAAATAGAGGCCTTATTTGTTGCTGATGTAGTGGTTTAACAGTATTAGTAGATTTGTTACAGTAATTAGTATAGGCAGATTTGTTTTTTGGTGCTTTGATGCAGTGAGCTTGTTGTGTTGCAGGTGGGCGAAACAGCAGACAAAAACCGCAACCACAATTACGGGCAGCAGTACATTACACTTAACTGTGCCAAAAATGTTGGGAGCCATAAAACAAATTCATTATAGCCAGGAATTCGTTATACTGGGGTTCGCTATACCGAGGGAGCACTGTAGTATTCATCAGTTCTTGCTTCTACTGTGACACTTTCTCGCTTCAATACATTAAGTCATGCACTGGTTAGTTATGTAAGGATTAACCCATGACAGAGTGTGGGTTACTGGGAAATGAATTCATGCCTGTAAGGGGTGGGGTTGTCGCACGAGGCCGAAGGCCAATTGCCAACAACCACCCAGGCGTGGATTAATTGCCCATGTAATCCACACTCTGAACTGGGTTAATTTACTTACAACATAGCAAGGGAAAATGGGGGGTACAGGTCGAGAGACAGAGAGGTGGGAGACAGAAGATTCTGCGATGTACAACTGATGGCAGTGCTGAACTCGCTATGACTACACAAAAAGAAAAGTGCAACATACCTGGATGTGACTGTGACGTGGACAGCCAGTTCTGAGCGCTGTATGATTTTTTTGTAAAATTAAAAAAAATGTGTTATGGATGGTCTCCCATGAGAAATGCTAAAACAGCATGTGAGATCACACACACGGGTTTTAGATACAAGGTTACCTGGAAGGCCTGAAGCTAATTACAGAGTAGAACAGACCTTGATCAAGGATCTCCTGTTTTATCTAAAGTTAATTACAGGCTGGAAGAGGCTTGAGTTGAGCATATCCATTTTATGACTTTTCAAGAGGAGGAAACCAGGTTTAGTAAACTGGTGCAAAATCATAAATGCTTTTAAGTCTGTGTGAGAAAAGGATGCAGCTAAAGATCAAAGAAAGTCATTTGCAGAACATGAGTTATGTCGAGGTTGCAGAATTTAATACTTTGAAAAGACATCCTGTTTTTGTATAGATACCAGTATTTTTTTTTTAGATATTCTGACAGAGGAGGAGCTAGGTGACCTCACAAAGGGATTGGCAAATACAGTTTTCTTTAAGAAATATTCCGTTTTTACTTCACATAGACACTTCTATCTAGACTCTGACAAAGAAACATCTTTGGAGCACTTTAAGTAGGTATTTACAGAGACAAATCTAATTACTGTAGTAGGAATTGCACTGTTTAAAACCTTGTTCTTTTATAAGATTTGTAAGTCTTGTGATATAATAGTTCTGTATTGTATGTTTTACATATTTTTATCTATTTTAGTAAAACTCTTTTTAGAGCATACTTGGTCTGCCTTTGAATTGATTTCATTTGTAAGAAAAGTATATATGGTTATAGCAGACACTAGGCATAAGCTTGAATGGTTATACCAAACTGGAAAGAGAAGCGTTTTAAATCTGAGGTCTTTATTAAAGTTTTTAAGGGTTTATTTTCTGTACACCTGGTTAGGTGCCCGTAGGCAAAGATATCTGGCCCCCTGAAGACAGAAATATCTGAGCCTGTGCATTGGGTACGCTAGCAAGAGGTTCACAGTTTGAATCCCTCCAAGACTTGAGACCAAAGATTGATCCGAACTCACAAAACAGACAAAAGGGTTACCTTGTTCTGTTAAACTGTTCACAAGACTGCGCTCGGAGGTTGGCACTTTGGGAGTAGAGGGCCTGACCTGCTGAGTAGGTTTGTGACAGTGACAACATGGAAACGGCATACTGGTATTAACTTTTAATTACCAGGACAGTAGAGGAGGAGGAGGAGGAGGAGGAGCTGTACTTAAGTACAGTAAGGAGGAACAGGTAGCAGGACTCAGGCAGAGATGCGTGGACCAGTTTGGAGGCGGGGAGGGAGGGTACAATGAGTGGGACATTAAAGAAATGCAGCAATCTGAAGAAATGGATGGAGGAATGCAGTCAGAAATACAACTGAACAGCAAATAAACATGCTAGCAGAGACAAGTAGCAGGACTCGGGGAGAAATACGTTGACGGGGAGGGAGGAGTGAGGGTACAATGAGTGGGACATCAGAGAAGTGCAGTAATCTGAAGAAATGGATGGAGAAATGCAGTCAGAATGGCAAGTAAACAGGATTCGAGATAACTGCAACTACACAACTCTGTTCGACGGGGCATCCCGCGACCGCCAGCGCTCGGTCCGAGCTGTGTAGGGAGCAACAGTGGTTTGAGAATTAATCCACGGTTACCAGACAGCTCTTGATGAATGGGAGCGGGTGATTTTCCCTGGCCATGTTATAAGCAGCCATAAAGAAGTAGGAGACCAAGTGACTTTGCAGTACTGTTTTCCCCAAATGATTTTGCCCATAACTGTGCTATTCCGTACTCTTCTGCAACAGAGCCCGGGACTTTGTGTTATCAATGTCTGACAAAACATGGATAAGAGAGTTTAACAACAAAGTGTACCTAAAATGGTCACTTTGCAAAGCAAAGTCATTATGCAGACACCAATATTACTGTTCCTGCAGTTCACTCGTAACAGTTATGTCCATTGTTGTTTAGCAGTTTCCACTATACTAGTCACACAAACCAGGCATACAGATAAAAAATAATATTTATATATTGGCCTGTAACTGTTTGGGAGGATTTAGATGGCGTCAGCTATGTCACCCAAGGATACTGAACTTGGCTAAAGGTCAGTGGTCACCATGAAAATCTCCCAGCAAAATCTAAAACAACTGGCAGTGGGGACAAAATCAAAATCTCTACCACAGTTAGGAGACTCACAACAAGTTACATATGAAATGGCAGTTTTCAGTGTGCCAGGTACACAGGTTAACAGCACTATAAGAACTTAAAAGTCGGACATGGCAATGTCTTGAGAATAACACAGAAAGCAACAGACAAGTTAATAAAGTTAATCAGAAAGTACTGGGAATGACTGGCTAACTGTGGCAGTTTCAAAACTCTAAGGCTGCAGGTCGAAGGTCACACTGCTAGTGCTGCCTGTTATCCAGTGCTTGACAACATTACTCAGCATTTACACCTTGTACACCTATGGTTCATAGCACGACTATGCCATTAGGAGAATTAGTAATAGTTTACAACACCTTCAGACAGATTTACAGTGGTCGCCTTAAGCCAAAGCTCGTAAGTCACACTTCATATTTTACCATCTTGCAGTATTTGTCAATTTCTGTTTAAACAAGTCAGAGCTGTTATTTATGCTGCGGTGCTTTTTTGTAGTTCCTCCCTCTGTGCCACTAAGAACTTCTAGGTTATTCCAATATACTCACACAGATTTTTATCATTTTTAGCTCTTTCTAGACTGCTATGGAACTGCTACATTTACAAAATCCCTATGTATTCCCTGCTCCTGAACTGATAACTACACCATATCTTGTCTTGACTGAACCAAAACACAAACTTAAAATTTTGTACTAGTGGCAAAAGTCACTACCAAAAATAAAAAAATTAAAAAATAATAAATAAAAATAAAACATAAGTGTGTCTATGACCTTTGGTACCAGCCAGAAACTGGCCAGGCTCTCGAGACTTCTGACTTTCTCAATGCTGGATGGCTCTCTCCTTAAAACGGTGGTATCCTTCAAGTACCTATGCGTGCGGATTCATAGCAAGCTTGACTTCTTGGCCCAAATCGATGCACTCCACATGACCCACTTTACCCTAAGTTGGGTACCCTGTATCGTAATAAACGCTGCCTACCCCTGCTGGTCTGCTGGGAGCTGGTCACCAAAATGGTGCTCCCAGTATTCAACTATGCAGATGTGGACTACAGTACTGCCCGCTCCACTTCCCCTAGCCAGGTGGACACCCTCTGCAAAGCCTTCTGTCGCTTTGCTACAAACTGCCCTCCTTGTACGCATCACTGCTCCCTCTACTCCTCCTTATTCATCCTCCCCCAACCTCATGTCGCCAGTCACACTGTACCTCCTTAATTTCCAAATACTGGTTTGGGTCCCTTCCCTCCTACCTCTCCTCACTCCTATGTCCAGTCTCCCCTGCTCCCTCTGCTCCAGGGACTATCAAACCTTCTCCACTCCTCATCTCCATTCCTCTTCTGGACAATCTGCCTCATCCTAAAACTTCCAACACTCTGGAACCTGCTCCTCTCTCCCCTCCGCCATTCCACCTCCCGCGGCTCTGTCTGGCACCAGTTGAAACTCCTCCTCCACCCACCTACAGGGGGCCCTCCCTGGTGGCACTGGTGGTGCTGAGGCTAGGCACTCCACCTCCTGACTGATCCCTAGTGTACCGCAATGCCTGCCTTTGTGCTGGGCTGTGGCATTACTTTGCACTGCATAGGCACGACATGCTGTCCTATAATTCTGCACTTTAATTTTTGCCAAGATATGAACTTGTGAATTATTTGCATCACTGCTCTTAGTAAAAGGGTCCCCTGTCGGACATGTACTTGTCAAAAAATATCTCTTGAATAAATACAAATTTTAGTAAAAGTCACCAAATTTTGTTCATTTTATGGCAACAACAAAATCCTCCTACTAGAGGGACAGTCCACAAAGTAAACTGTTTGGCTGCTAAAGCCCCCTCCAATAAACAGTCATTTAAGTAACCCTGTTTATTTTTTTAACAAATTTTATTAGTTGTTTCACAGTAATACACATTTATACCTTGAGTGGTTTTAGACATATCCAATGTACAGACTCTTGCAGCTCTAAAGGAGCCATTTTTCATACAGTAATACAACTTAATGGTGTCGAACAAAAAACAGGGGGAAAAAATGGTCTGGTCTCACCTTTTAATACTGATACATTATATGACCTGGTGAAAAAGTATTCACAGTGGTTAAAGGAGGAGGTAAGGATCACTGTGCTGCGATGGATTTTTAAATAACGATTGGTAAATTACTGGGTGATTTGAGTGGATGTGTGTGAATAGGGTGGGATGTGTAGTTCGGCTGGGAAGGGTGGTCGGGCTGAGATGTGTGGCTTACTACAGTAAACAGTAAGGACTGCGGAACCAGGTACACGCAGGGCCTAACAGAAGGTGCTTCCAGGACAAAGCAACACAGAAACAGCGCACATTGGCACAGGGGAAGGGGGGGCTGTCATATAAATCATACGGCCATCCCACAGCATACAAAATAGAGCATTCATGGACAAATTACATCATAAAAGTCAATAAGTTTTCAAAATACACTGTGTATGTGGTTTTATTTTCAAGCACAGTTCACAACATACAGCTCATCTGCATGAATCCTCTAGCAAACTCTAGTGCCATGCTTGAATCTTCCAGTACATGACATAGTGAAGACATGTTGATAATGCTTAAAAGGTGCAAACAAAAATTCAGTCCCTTGTTGGAGACTATAGAGATTATGAGGACAGATACTCACAGGAATGCCTCAGATGCCCCGGTACTGTAAGATTCAAGCACAGTCATACCACATAAAGTTGCGCACAAGGTTGGGGTGCTTCGATACTTCCAGATAATGCAAATACCACACATCTAGCACTCACCACCTTCAGTGAAGCAAAGACGCAGAAGGGTCTGTACCTCCTCTCCCCGAGAACAGCTATTAGTTATTAAAGTTGCAGCTCCAAGTTTGGTCATGCGCAGTAGTACCTAGTGCTACTGCGCATACCTGAACTCTGAGCGCTAGGTGCTACTGCGCATGACCGAACTCAGAGCTGCAACTTTAATAACAATTTTAAGTACCTTACACTGCTCAGTTTTCACCGGGAATTGCTTCTAGAGGTTCAGTTAACAGACCTCTACATGGCACAATGTTTATTTTTATCCCGTGTAAATGTGCCTCGCTCGCCATTTTTACGAGCATTCTGGCACAGGACCGGATGCCAGGGTCACACTCAGTCTTCCAGTGCAGTGGTACTTTTGACATGGCGTATCCAGGAGCAACATTACAACAATAAAATAACTCTCAAAAGGTTAGCTGCATTCCTTTTAAACTATACAGGTTGTTTTAATCGGGCGTTTTTGCACCCCTGGTGATTGCCCCCACTGTTTTGGACAGTTTTCCTTTATAAAAAAAAAAAAATTCTAAGGTAAATATAAAGAAAAAGCCATAGGCCAAAAAGGCGCAAAACTGCAACGGAGCTTCCATGGAGATCTGTGCGAGTAAGTTGACAGAGAAAGAACTGAGGTGGGAGAGGGGTCACACACCTTTATAGGGTTGGTGACATCTTCACAAGACATCAGAGGCACCAGTTGTACTACTGAAAATCTTCAATGTGGATCCTGCTTCACCAACTGTGAAGTTTCTATGATGTGACTTGATGACTAAGATATACCTGAAGATCTACTGTTAGGGTAAGTTCTTACATAACTGTTCTATCTTCATCAAGGATATCTCCTCAAGCAGTACAAAATAACCTGGGAGAATGGCACAGTTCGATATGTGATCAGGACAGAAGGCCTTGCAGGACAGCAAGCCCAAATCCAGCATGTCTATGAGAGACTACGTCCAGAATGTAATGTTTAGTGAAAGTGTAAACACTGCTCCATGTGGCAGCAGCACATATGTCAGCAGCAGGAATATTCTTGAGATCGGCAACCTTAGTGGCTATAACCCTTGTGGAATGCCCACAGACAGCATCAGGTAGTTCCTTACCATACTTACTATAACAAAACATAATACAACTCACGAGCCATTTGGAAAGTCACTGTTTAGACAATGGGCACCCTCTCTCCCAAGGGCGAACAAAATAAAAAGCTGAGAAGACTTTCTGTAGTTCTTGGTGCAACTGATATAGTATCTCAGTGTTCTATGTACATTCAGAGTATGGAGCAATGCCTCACCCTGATTGGCATGCTCAGGATTATAAACAGGAAGGTTTAACGTCTGGTTCAGTGTAAATTCAGATATCACCTTTGGAAGAAACTCAGGAGTCGTATACAAAGAGACTAAAAAAATCAAATAAGGTGAATCACATATTAAAGCCTGAAGCTCAGAAATCCTTCAAGTAGAAGTCATAGCAACTAAAAATAACATTTTCCATGACAGGAAACATGAGCCACAACTCACAGCAAGCTCAAAAGGAGCCAACATTAATTTCTCAAGTATGAAATTCAAGATATCCAAGATGGGACTGGATTACAGATGGGAAGTTTCATGTGAAAAATACCTCCAACTGGGCAACAATCAACAGAGCTGCCAAATGCACCTTAACAGAGGAATACTGCAGTCCTGACTCGGATAGGGAAAGCAAGTATTCCAGCACAGAATTTACAGGACATGTAGCACTTAGACAATTTTGGCACTAGCTACTGAAATTATGCCAGCACTATCCTGCCCTAACTACTCCTACCTAATCTCTCTCACCCTTCGTCACACCCACCCTCCCCCTGCAACTGCCCAAACTTCCCATTATCTTCCCCTGCCACCCTACCCCTCTCCATTGTGCCTTCCCCCTTCCATTGACTAAGCCCACTCCGGCTGATTCTATTGGTGTCCATCTCTCCTCTAAGCCTTCCATCCCCTTCCCTCCACTCTTCGACAATGCCTCCTCTGGCTAATTCCCACAACGTCCTATCCACTCTGTAAGCTCAAACATGCTGAGTTACCTTGCTTCGTATTTAAACTGTGTTTATTGTAAACTGTTCGGTTCTGTTGCATATTGTATTACATACCGTGGTCTTCGTATATTGCTATAATCTGACTCTGTATACCTTCACAAAATGTGTCATCAATTGTATAATCTGTTGTGTCTCCTATATCCTGTTGCTATTGCTACGTGGAACATTTGCAAAAGAGCTTCTGGCTCAAAGGTATTACAATTCCTAGATTTTAATAAAATAATTAAAATAGTATACGGGCCCATATTCCGGGACATCAGATTTTTGGTGGGTTCCCTTCTTTCTGTATTCCGATGTATTCAATTTCGGGGCTGGGAAAGCGATATCATGAGGACCACACAATACAAATCCAGCCACACCATTCACTGTATTAGTCTTTAATTTATAACCAGTACCTGATGTTTCGCCCTGAGCCTTTGACAGGGCAAAACATTGAGTACTGGTTATGGGATAGTTACTGAATCAAAAATAAATGACTAATACAGTAGACTGCATGGCTGGATTTGGGTTGTTTGGTCTCCACATTCTGGAAAGCAGACAACAAAGTGACGTGCTTCCATTTCAAGGAATAAGTGTGTCTGGTGGAAAGCTTCCTTGCCACAAGCAGGACATCAGTGTTCTTAGGGGATACTCTGAATCGTGCATGGCCATGTTTTCAGGAGATATGCATACAGGTGTAGGGGATTTTAGGTCTGGATGGATCAAGGACCCCTTGCACTGTGACAACAGATCACAAAACAGAGGTAGAGGAATTAGTTGCTCCTCGGCCTGATGTTGAATGAATGGTAATCATAACCGGTGTGGCAAGAACAGATAAATGAGGATAAGACTGGCACTCTCCTCTCATAACAGGAGCAGAACCCTCTGTATTAGAGGAATGGGGAGAAATGCATATAGGAATTTCCTTTTCTACAAAAGGGACAATGCGTCTTGCCAGAAAACACCAGGCCCTGGAGCGAGCGGCAGTTTTGCGTTGTGTGGGGATGCCAAAAGGTCCAACTCTGGACATCCCAGTCTTGTGAAGAGGTCGTTAACCACGGAGGTCAGCAGTTTCCACTTGTGAACCATTGATTAGGACCTGCTTAACCTATCTACTAAGGTGTTCTGGAGACCTGGAAGAAACACAGCTGACATCTGAAGGACGTGTACTAGTGCTCAGTACCATACTCTTATCACTTCCCTGCATATGGAACAGGAGTTCCCCCTTGTTTGCTGATGTGGTGCATCACATGGACACTGTCCATCTGGATTAATAGAGGACTATGGCAGAGGTGATCTTAAAATGTTTGGAGGCTTTGTAAAGACCCATGGCGCAGAGGTCAAGTCAAAGGGCAACATCTTGAACGGATAGTGCCTGCCCTCCAGCAAAAATTGGAGGTACTGTATGTGGAACTCCTGATCTTTATATGAAGCAATGCATCCTTCAGGTCCAGTGAACAAAGCCAGTCCCCTCTTTGAAGTAGTGGAATCGCGGCTTGCAGAGATACCATTCAGAACTTTTTGCATTCAATGTACAGCTTGACACTGATGAGATCAAATACAAGATGTAGATCTCCCATCCATTTTGGGCCCAGGAATTATCTGGAATAAAACCATTTGTTGCTGTCTTGCAGTGGGACCCGTTCTATGGCATGCTTCTGAAACAGGGTCTGAATCTCCTCCTTTAAAAGGGACAAGAGGCCCAGAGGATAAAAACGAGGAGGAGATGATCTGGAGGGATTTCTATCAGGTCCAAAGCATGTCCCCTTGCAATTATCTCAAGAATCCACTCATCTGTGGTGATCTCCTGCCATGGTTTTAAATGCAAGATCCTACCCCTGGAGGCAATGGCTGAGGAGGAGGAATGTAAGAGAATCAGGGGAACCGGGCATGGCAGGGCCACCAAAATTATTCATTTTGGTACTTTGGCATAGGCACGGGGAGAGATCCTGGAGGGGACCACCACCTCTGCCATAGCCTTGCTGACTGTATGTATGGTTACCCTGGCAGCATGCCTAAGAAAAGAGCCTCTACCATGCCCTCTAGCAGAAGTGGGGTACAGGGATTTAACAGACTGCAAAGTCATCTTAGAAGTCTCAAGGCCATGTAGCACATCTTCAACATCACACCCAAACAGTTTAGCACCCTTAGAAAGGAGCATCCAAAACTGCATGCTGCACATCAGTGGCAAAGCCAGCCACCCTGAGCCAAGAATATTGTTTCATGAAAATATCAGAGGCTGCAGTCCTGGCAGAAGCATCATGAGCTGAATGCAGCAAATGTTTGCCAACTTCAGCTCTGGCAGAAAGAGTTCTAATCAAATCATTCTTGGCAGAACCGTCAGGTAAAGCCTGGCCAGTAGCAAGAGCAGTTTTCTACAAGCTGTTCTGGTGTTTAAATCATGTGGACCTGATAATTTGCAATCCTAAGGTCCAAGAATGCTGACGCATATGTATGCTTACCCAAAGCATTCAGTCTCCTAGGTTCTTTATCAGGAGGCAAAGTACTCATGTGTCGATGTGCTTTACAGCGATAATAAGCAACCATGATGACCACAAAGTCAGTTTCAGGCTGGTTAGCAAAATACGGCCTAGCAGACAGAGCAAGGTACAGTTTATTAGCCTTTCTTGAAACTGCTGGCAGGGAGTTGGGCCTGTGCCATGCAGCAAAAGTAGCACCCTCTAAGGCAGGATATACAGGGGGAATTATAATGAACGAAGTGCAAAGCACCTCCAAAAATTCCAGATTCCTTTTAGTAGAATCTTCTTCTTCAATAGTGAAACCCACAACAGCTTGCATTTGCTGCATCACAGCCTGAAAAGTGGAGTCATAAGGAGGAGACCATGGAGTATAAACCCCCCAGTCTTCACTGTAGGACAAGAGTATGAAGCTGAAGGGCAGAGTTCCTTCTTCAAACTGCCCCTCACACTCATATTTCTCCTCTAAATCTCCCTCAAGTGCCATAAAGTCAGGATTGTACTCCATTTTGTCGTCGTCATCACAAACAATGCTGGGAACCAGAGGAGGAGACAGTAACAGTTGAGAAGCAGGAATCTGCAGTGTGCCTATAGAATCTGATGATTAAGACCCGGAACAGACAGCCCTGCCAGCAATACAAATAACCTACAATGGCAACCCTGGCAGTATGTGATGCATCATGTCTGAAAACAATACCAGCACAGCCTGGAAGTTGACAGCACCCTGAAAAGGGCCCAGGACAACCTGTGTCACAGGGCCAGAGCCTAATGATGGCAACTTACCACCATAGTAGATACGGCAGTGAGCCAGACGTCACCTGGTGTCTCAGCGACAGTCAAGGGGCAGCTTTTACCAACACCGCTGGAGCAGGCGTTGACAATGATATAGCTGTCTTCAACAGCGACCGGGACCTCGACGGCAAAGCAGCTTTTTCTTTATGTTTGTGCTGATGGCTGGACCATGACGAGGCTCAAGACAACACCCTTTTCTTGACACTGTCTTTCGGTTTCAACAACCGTTAGTCAGATGACGATGAGGGAGAAGCCCTTTTCCTTCACCATGGCTTTTAGCACTTTTTGAGCAAGGAAGGTTTCTAGAGCCTTCCAATGGTGTTGCCTTGTAGCCTGGTTGAAACTCTGGCAAATCTCACAGGCCCTCACGTTGTGAGAAAGGCCCAAGCAGCACACAAAAATGGTATGACTGTCATCTTTGTAAATTTTATAACAGGCGGCACAATATTTGAACAAAGGGTCTTTAGACTTCAGCAGCATGCAAACACAACAATAGATAAACTGAAAAATAAAACAGCAATGGCTTTGTTGATGTTGTTTCCATCAGCAGGTGCGATAAGGATGGTTGATGGCAAGAGAAAGAACTGAAGAGTGTTGTTGCCACCCACAATATATACAAGATGACCCTGCACGTCACTGTGGGTGCCCATGGCTAGTAAAAAGTTTCCATGTGGTCCAGATGCTGACAGCTTACAGTTCTCCAAAGGTGTGGCCTAATGGGTTCCACCAAGTCGCTTCAACAGAAATTCCGTTGAAAGCCTTTACAGCAGCAGCACTATGGCGATCGTGGTCGGCATTATGCCATCAGGAAAAGTGTTTTGTTTTACACCTCATGCGGGAGGCTCTTAAATATAATCAACTCTGGGTCGGAGTTGTTTCCAGGAAGGGGCGCAAGACTCAAAGAGACAGTGCCGGGGTCCCATGCGACCATTTCAGCATACTGTCGGATTTGTCACTGTAATGGTTGTCACAGTAAATGTTTTGCTGCTCTAATGGTATACAGGTCTAATGGAGGAGATATCCTCAATGAAGATCCTATACTTTCGTTTTTCTGTTCAATAATACTAAAACATACATTAATTCTGCATACTACTTATAATACAACAGTGAAAAAATGGTATACAAAAATGGGTTTGTTTGTATATCATGTTTACAGACACAAAAACCTTTAATATGGTATTCTGTAATACACCAGATTTTCTTCTGAATTTCTAGCCCTGCTTAGGAAACAAAACTCACACGGCAGATTTTACAAACTCCAAGGCCGTCTGCCAGCAGCCCTGTCCGTATGTTTCTAAATGTTTCAAGCATACAAGCTGAACCTCTGGGATACATTATGAAGTATTTGTAGAATTCATTAAAACACTCTCTATAATGAATTATAATAATTTATATCCCAGTCTAACTATACAAGAGAAAACAGACAAGAAAAACTTGTAAATGTATCAGCAAGACAGACTACACTGTCAAGTACACTATCTGAGTTAACACAGCTCCCTTACACCCATCCCTGATAACACATGAAAAGATGAAGGTGAATGGAAGAAGAATTAGATTTGTAGTAACTATGAGTCATAAATCGTACCAATGGAGCACAAAAGGGGGCTATTTAATAACATGCCTGATGCTCAGAGGGACTAATCTGTTAGACATGTTTACTGATATGAATCTCATATGGATACGATATGGATTTGTAGTATTTTGCTACTCTTACTACGGGTGCCAATGGAGTAAGCCACCTTCTTCCTATAGATTTTAGGGCCACTACTAAGGGAATCCTAAAAAGGTAAGTTAAATTCACACCTTTTACTCGGGCTGGTAAATAACCAAGGAACAGGGTGGGATAGGAACAAGGGTACCTCATACCAAAAATATCTAAGATGAGCTGTGCAGTGTGTTTAGTATCATCAGATACAGATGGTAACCAACTGAAATCGAACCAGATTAAGCTATTGGTTGTATTCTCAGTGAATGTGGGGAAATTTGGCCAGGACACTGGTGAAATTTCCCTACTCTTTTCGAGAAGTGTCATGGGATCTTTAATGTCCACCTGAACAACCGCCAGAACAAGCAGACAGGACCTCGGTTTAATGTCTCATTTGAAAGACAGCATCTCAGGAGGGCAGCATCCCCCTCATGATGCATTACAGTGTCAGTATATTGGGATTTACCCCCCCATCCCCCCTAAGTACCTGGTGTGGGGCTAGAACCCACAATCTTTCGATCTTCCGGCCTCAGAGGCGAGTGTGCAACCTGCTGAGCTACTGACACTGCATGTATGTGTCAGTGGTTCAGCAGTACTGACTCATATAGTAGGTCTCTATCACATCCTCCCTCCTGTCCTGCAGAAAGTACATATTGAAACTTTTCAGTCAATCCCTGTAAGACGTACCCTGTGGCCCCTAAATCATTTTCATAGCCCTCCTCTGAACAGACTAACATTCTCCCATTGTTCCTCGGATAAGAGGCTTTAAAACTGTATGCAATACTCCAGGTCTGGTCAAGACAACGACCTGTATAGTGGCAGCATCACATCCGGCTGTCCTGCAACTAGCAAAACTCTGCCTTATGTATCCTGTATGCCTTCCCGTATCCCTTATTGCACTCAATTTTTAATCTACTGTGAATTACCCTCAGGTCCCATTCCTCCTTCAAGTGCTCCACCTCAGCCTCATTGATGCAACAATTCTACTGTAGATTTCTGCTCCTAATATGCACTACTTCACTTTTTTGGCACCGAATTTCAGTTGCCACACACAGGACCACTTCTCTCATCTCTCTGCAGCCCTTTCATGCAGCTAATTCCCTCCTCACTAGACAATCTCAAACAAACAAGTAGGGAGAGGTTAGCTGCATTCAAGCTGGGTGGTGAGACTGTGAGGAAGAAGACCAGCATGCTGCACTGGATAGTTTGCAATACAACTCGGGTGACAGTGAGGAGCTAGGAAGGACTAAGTGGGGGGGGGGGACACTGCAAGGGCATCCTTTAGGGGTAGCCAGGGGTTGCAGTTGAGACCCCTATGATTTCTCTGCAACACCTATGATAGCCACTGCAACCCCTAAGAACACTTAACAAAGGTCTCCCTAGCATTTATTTATATAAATTTCATGGGTGGAGGAGTGCTGCAATCCTGTGCTTCTAGTGAAATGATGCTACTGCAGCACTGTGATGAGTAGGGAAGGGTTTACTATTTGTGGAGTGGGAGCCAATCACAAAAGAGGGTTTGGGGATTGCAGCAACAAACATTCACAGAAAGGGTAATATATATATATATATATATATATATATATACACATATACATATACACACACACACACACACACACACACACACACACACATACATACACTTTGAGGTGGTCCACCGTATCCACAGAAGATGTCTTGTGCCCCCACAGTTTTCATAAATGGAACACAGTGAACTCCCCAGTGAGCAGTTCCAATGGGAATATCTATTCCTTCCTTTTAAGTACTACAATAAAGCCCATCCTGAGAAGCTCTCTTCAACAACTGCTATACAGACTCCTAGTTCTATGCAATAACTCTGGTTATGACTCAGTAACTTCAAGGGGTAATGTATACCAGTGGGTGCTGCTGTCAATCAGAAGCAAAACTCCCAGTCCGAGGCATTCAACAGCTGCATTATACTGCAGCAGTATTAGGCCCAAGGCATTTTTCCAACAATGGTGGCTTTCCTCTTTACAGTGGAAAAGTTCATACAATTTTTTTTTTTTATTTATTCATTCTCTGATTACAATACTTCTGAGCACAGACAGCTCATTTACAAAGGGTCCACGTCAGTGGGGAGGAGAGACAAAACATACAAAGGAGATAAAAGTACAATGTTTCCAAAACAGTATAATAAAGTGAGCAAATATGTATGTATTTATATGCAGTTTTATCATTCTAATAGGAGGAAAGTGTGGATGAGAATGGGGGGGGAATAAAGATGGGAGAAAGAAAGGTAGGAAGTGGCAGCCGTAGGCCTTGTCAAGTTGGTGTGGGGGTAGGGACAGGGGCGAGGTGAGCAGGGGGTAAGAAAGGTAGGAGGTGGCAGCTATAGGCCTTGTTAAGATGGTGTGGGAGGGAAAGGGGCAGAGAGGTAAGAAAGGTAGGAAGTGGCAGCCATATGCCTTGTCAAGCTGGTGTGGGAGGGGTAGGTGCAGGGGAGTGAGGTGGACGGGGGGGTAGCCAAGGGCCTTATCAAAGTGCAAAAAGGGGGGCAGCCTCAGAATTATAGAGGTAACAGCAGAGATACAGGGTTATCCAAATGTGAGGAGAAGACTGAATGCTAGTAGATGGGAGTCTCAGATGAAGCAGTCAAAAGAACTGTTGGCTGTGACATGTTGGCGACACTTCAGTTTGAATGGTCCCAATTTAGGTAGGGCAGTTATATCACTATGAAGAGTATTAAACCAGTGAGGTGCTCTGTACACAAATGAGCGTCGCCCCTGGGCTGTCCAGCATCTACTACTGGTACTACTTCCCATAAAACTTGTCAGAAAAACAATGGCTTCAACACACATTACACAGTATTGAATACAGCAGTCACAGATAACAGAAAAAAACATGGCCCTTAATATTTTATTTTTGTATACTTTTTTTTCATATAGTTGTTTGCTCCTCTGCTGTCATCTACTCCTGTCGTTGAGCTCTTGTTCCAGCTGCCCCAAGTACCGTCCGCTGTTCTCCCACCGTCTAACTAGTGGGGATCTGCATGGTGCGGGACCCAAGAGTGCAGGGACCCACCATGCTCCGCGGCGGAGAGACTAAGGCCCTTCTCGGTTTAATTTTTCCACTATCTCCCCAGAGCCACTGCAGACATGGAAGCACATGTGCGTGGAGGTGCGTACACACTCAAACCAGCGGCCCCACTCCACCTACTTGGGGTAACACCAGCCCTGCCCCCTTCCCCCAAAGTCTCGTCACTACCAACAGACCTCCATTCAGTTGCAGCCAAGAGCCAGGGAAACGTACCTCCCCAATCCAGCAATGAGCGACCAGTCAGCTGCTCGATGCTCTTTCAGTATCCCAACCCCAGCAACCCAAGCTTGTTCCTGAACTCAGGTCGCCAGAGATGTAGTCACAGAGGTAAGGCACCTAAGCACCTTAGCCTTCTGTACCACATGGCCGGCTCGTTTACTGTGTTCTGTGTTCACACATTACATTTTGTCTGTTTCTACTCCCACATGGCCCCTCAGACTCTTCTTCTGGTCCTTGCTCCCACCACACACACACACACACACACACACACACACACACACACACACACACACACCCAGCTCCATCACCCTGCCTTCTCACAGGGCTTACCTCCTTCTGATACACTACTGTGGTTTATCTCCCAGGGAGGGTCCATCAGGATGCCCAACTACCACACGGCACCTTCACACTCCAATCATCAATAGGAAGGCTGATGAAGCCAGCAAGTGCAAAACCTGTGGGTGGGGATGAGGACCGCCATTCTGTTTCAGGTGAGGGACTGTTCCTTAATCAGTTTCCCGGACCCCTGAGAAATGAGGATGCCAAAGGTAGAAGATGTCAGGACGTAAGCGTGCACAGACTGCAGGCGTGTCATCGTTGGCTGCGATCTCCACTCCCAACTAGAGATCCCAGCTGCATTTCCTCTGTGGTCAGTATAGGAGCGGGACTACTCACCCTTCCTCCTCGGGGAAAAGAGAGTGTCCTGTGGGATGCTTCACCTTCTTCGACCTGGCCAGCCCTCCAACGATTCAAGCTCATTTCTAAACTCGGGTCACTGGTGTTGTAAGCCGCTGCGCTACCACTGCACTGACTGGCCAGTTCATTTTCCATTTCTAATATACCCGGACTGTTAAAAATATCGATAGAAATGTTGGTTTAGCTAATGTGTTGCATCTTTGATGCAAATGACTTGTTCCCTCTAACACTGCAGATACTTTATACATGGGATGCTAAATTCTTTTTGAGACACCACATCTTCCTTAAATCATCTAATTTAAAAAATATGGCAGAATAATGTGCAACTTCTGCAAGCATTTTCCAGGACACTGGCCAAATACATTTATAGAAACAAATACTTACAGTCTTTTCAGTGATGAAAGTCCTTCAAAAGCTCCTGGCTCTATGTAGCTTAAAATATTATTCTTAAGGTCTCTGAAAAAAATAAAAATCAGTACATTACGTTTGAACTTTTTAAACCCTGAACAACTATATATGTATTTAAAAATGCACTGATGTGAAATGAGTTGTGGTGATCTTCAGTCCAATTACAAGTGGGCAACAGTCCACCTCACAAAACCACCAACACAACTGGCACCCTTGTTGGCAATCTTACTTGAGAGGTCAAAGGCAGAATGGGCAATGGGTCTGAAGTATATATTAATGTGTCCCCTGGAGTCACTTGCTGCGGAATAAGAGTCATTACACACATGTTCTGCTCAAGAGAGAACAGCAAAGCTGAGCTGTTCTGTCTCAAGCAGAACGCAAGTGAAACTACTCTTACCCACAACGATTGGTGACAGGGGATGTTATTAATATATTATAAAGAGGAAGCGCTCTGTGTTATTTAAAAAAATAAATAAATAAATTGTTCGGAATGCTCGCTTCCAGAGGAGTCAGCGGGCGAGACGCTCTTCAAAGAATAAGAGCATCTCACCCGCAGGGGAAACAAGCACTCCGATTGGTTGGGAGCACTCCCTCAATCTAATAATATCCTCTCACCGATGCAGTGGTTCCTCAAATGTCAGGGTTGAGGCACAATGGTGGGGTCAGTCTAGGGAAGTTTGCACTGTTCATGTGGATAAACAGATGACTTCAAGTTCTAGTGCTGTCAATCCAGCACCTTTCACTAGCACTTATAAATTCTCCCACAGAAAACACAAACTGTTTTCCTTCACAGCAAGAGCTAATTTAAATGTTTTGAATAAATACGTAGGTATTATGTAAATTTAATATGCAAAGACCTTAAAGAAAATATTCAATTCATCAACACTCATGAGCTATGGTCCCACCTCTCACTCGATGAAATAAATTGTGTATTTCCATTTAGGACATGACATAGTCACTAATGTTTTTCCAAATGTTACTTTTGCCACCTTCCACCACATGGCAACCCCCATTGGACCGTCCCCCAAGCCCCACCACCCAACTTCCTCGGGGCTTACCTTGCCACAGTGTCCTCTGCCACAGGAGTGGAGCAGGTACCTGGCAACTAGTGTGGAGCTGACTGGGGGGCTCATCACTTGCAGCAGGTGGCATTTTCCCACCTTACATCCTCGGAGCCCCAGTGTGAGGAGGCGCGCACATCCCCTTGGGCTGAATGGCCCCAGTTACGCATTGCCTGGACTACTGCCTAACCCTCCCTGCCCAAACTACCATCACACCTCTACATGGTGGTAGTCAAAGGCCGGAAGGGTTTACTTCCACGATCCAGGAGGAGAGCTGCCAGGCGACCACTCAATTCTCACCCAGCACCCCCAAACCCGTGCTCATCACTGAACATGGGTCACCAGCCTGGCAGGAGGTGAGGTGCCCCCATATGTTAATTAATTCCCCAATTTAATCCCCACTGGTGTGATGTTCATCCTGATATTATTGGAAACAGAGATCAAACTATAATTATCTGGAAATTCTAAGCCCTTCATCCAAAGCCCAATGAAACTTAAATGCATAGTAAAGTATGCATTATTTTACAGAGATGTATACATCACCACATTGACTATATTCTCTAAAAGAGTGCAGAGGTTACAAAGATATCTAGTCAACAATTTCAGATCCGCATTCACTTCAGAGTTTAGTTACCCCATTATGAAGGTTTTGACCAGGAGATACTGTATTAAGTAGAAAAATGTGACTAAGGAACTGGAGCTCAGTGGACTGGTAGCAGTTTAAAAGGCTTTTCACCTATAGGTTGCTGGCGTAGGTCAGTAGTGGCCAAAAGCCACAATCCCCTTAGGGCTGTCCTCAGTGGCCTATGTGAAATGAGCTGTGGTGATCTCAGTTCAGTTCCCAGTGGACAGGTGCCCATATCACAAAATCATACGAACATGCCAGCAGAAGCAGACCACCCAGTCTATACAAGTTTACTTGAGTGTGCAGCTAACACCCCTAGTTTGCAGCTGCCCCCCCTTTGTCATCCTACTGCCAGCCCCACCCTCACTCTCCCCTGTTCCTTGTCCCATGCCCTTTTGAAGCTGTTCACAGATTTACATGATACCACCTCTTCTTGTAGGGCGTTACGTTTTGCTACTACCCTCTCTGTGAAATAGTGTCTCCTCATGTCCTTCCTAAATCTTCCCCCCTCTATTCTTAGCCTGTGCCCCCTGGTGACCCTCCCCCTCCTTAACTTAAAGACCCCATTTGCCCTATCCTTACTGACTCCCCTCAGATACCTGAAAATGTTTATCGTGTCCCCCCCTGTTCCTTCTATCCTCCAGGGTGTGCACATCCAGGCCTCCCAGCCTGCTGTCATAGTCTCTACCCTCCATTCCACTTATCTTTGTTGCCCTCCTCTGCACCCCTCCAATAGCCTGATATCTCGCTTTAGGTATGGAATCCAAAACTGCACACAATACTCTAAGTGCAGCCTTACCAGCGACCTGTAGAGGGGTAAGATCACCTCTCTTCGCCTGGACGAAAACTCCCTCGCAATGCACCCCCGCATTTTTTTTTAAATTGTACTTTATTCAAATTTTTTAAACTTTTAACACCACTAAGATTCATGAGGAACAAATTATATAGACAGTACATGCCATACAAAAAAAAACATACCTGGTAACTGTAAAATATTTTGACAGGAACTCATTAATATCCAAAAATAAAATAGACAAAAACTCAGAGACATTGGTAACAATCACAAATATTTAACAATAGGGTAAATAGCATGAAGAGGAAGAAAAAAGGAGGGGGGGAGACAGCTGACTCTTACAAATTGATACAGTACATTAAAATTACCATGGAACATAAGAGAGAGATCATGTTCACATCAGTGTTATTCACTAAGCTATCCTGGGGAGCTGAAGGTGCCCTAAATCATAGTCTGAACCCTGATATTCAAAATAAACCCGGGGAGCCGGCCCACCGGCGCAGCGTTGGATTTCCGGCTATGACGCCGTGACCCGTTCGGGAACAGACCCGGGACACAGGAGGGTTGCCGAGGGAGAAGGATCGAGCGCTTTGGACAGCTCTCCTTCTCCGGGAGGGCAGGGCAGCACTCGGGCGACGAGCGGCACTCCAGCGGAGGCTGGGCTGCCACGCCACGCCGATGCCAACAGTACGCCAGGACGGGCGGACGCAGGTAGTCATTGCACGCCCCTCATCCTGCTTAAAGGGGGGATAAAATCCCAACCTCGCTGTCTATATGGCGCTTGCCCCGTAAGGCCTCAATTAGCCTCTAAGAGCCGGTCCCCCGACCAGATATTAGTACCGCGGCTCCGATAATGGGAGGGTCGGTGCCGCAGCCCCGCTCTCTGGGGGGAAAGCCAGGGATAACCGTGGGGACGCAGGCATTTCTGGAGGTGGAGGCATAAGGGGGTCCTTGACCAGAGCTGAAAATAACGACGAGAGCAGTAGAGGGCAAAAAGAATAAATAAAAAAAATAAATAAACCCGGGGAAAGGAGACATTAAAGCCCTTAACTCCAGACCCCCACTTAATTCGACTCTGCCATCACCTCCAATACATCTCTGGACTCCCTTGATGCCTTGTAATGAAGAAAAGGTAGCCATCTGCTCTTGAACTTCTCTAATTGTAACCAGAGCTTGGCAGTAAGTTGCTCCATTTCCAAAATTCTTTAGCAGATGGAATGCCAATCATCAATGGAGGGAGACTTTTGTGTTAACCAACATCTTGTGATGGCCTTAAGGGCCTCAGCATTTACAATATAATATAAGTATCTCTGACATTGAGATCCCAGATGATCCAGTGGAAGACCAAATAGCCGATGCTGGACTGTTGAAGGAGGAGGAATTTAAAAATCCTTCCAACCACTTCCTTCAGAGTCCCAATACCTTGTCAACACTGGGCAATCCCAAAAAATATGGGAGAGTGTTCCCCTGTTAAGACAGCCCCCTCCAACAAAGATCTGAGGAACGTTTGCCCAGATGTTTAGTGAGTACTGGTGGCCTAAAATATCTGACAATAATCCTCCATCGAAACCCCCTCCAAAAGGGGGCTGAAGAAGTACTGTGGACACCCTTCCAAATCCCCTGCCATTGTTGGTCATTTAGCCTGATGCCCATTTCCAGTTCCCAGTGTTCTTTTACATGAACTAGCTGATCCAATTCTAATAAGGAGAGAATTGCCACTATTTTAGAAACAATCCTCCCCCCTGAAACCTGAGCAAGCCCCAACAAACAACTTTGCAGGTGCCCAAGGGGCACTGTCATTTGTTCTCCTATATTTTCTTTGACTAAATAATGCCGCAACTGAAGGTACTGGAAAAAATCCGTTTGAGGTAGTCCGAATTCTAATCTCAATTGTTGGAAAGATTTATACCTCTCCCCAGTGTAAAACTGTCCCAAAGTGGAAAGGCCCATTCTGTGACAGGCCTTGAAGGAGCCATCTAATTTATATGGGATAAAGTCCAAACAACTCTGGAGAGGGGTTTGAACGAGTAAGTTCATTGTGAGCTGGTAAGCTCGGCAAACCTCTCTCAAGATGGGTTTTAAGATGGACGTCCAAGGATTATCCAATATTACCTTGGCCATTCTGGGTCCATCCAGAATTAAGAGGTCTCCTAAACTAGCCAACTGTAAGGAATGGGTCTCAATTTCGACCCAAGTGGAGGACCCTACCCTTCCCATCAAGGGTATCAAAGCCTATAATTGTGCTGCCCAGAAATATTTACAAAAATCAGGGAGACCCAACTCTCGACCCTTAGGGCCATCAGAACCCTCCATCTAACCCTCGGAGCTTTGCCCTCCATATAAATCTAGTTAAGTTTTTTTCAATTGTTTCCAAAAGTCTCTGGGGGTCTCAGTGGAAGGGTAGAGAAAAGAAACAAAACCTTGGGAGCACATTCATTCTTAGGGTCTCAATTCGTCCGGATAGGGTCAGGAGTAGTTCTCCCCAGTGATTACAATCAGCCTGTATTTCCTGAAGGAGTTTAAAGTGGATAGTGAAGTACAATTTACTCAAATCTCTCAGTATTCACACCCCAAGATATCTGAAACCAGTCTTTGCCCATTTAAGTTGACCTAGGTCTGAAAGGGGGCGGCCTGCGATGTGAGCCACCGGGATGATCTCAATTTTCAATTCATTAATTTTATATCTGGAAATTGATCCAAATGATCTTAATAGATCAAACATTTTGGGTATGGCCTTAGCCGAATCAGACACATACAGCAAGGTGTCGTCAACATATAAGGAGACACAGAGTTCAGATTCTCCCACCCTGATGCCCTCAAATATTGGGGACTGCCAAAGAGCAGCTGCCAAAGGCTCGATGCTCAGAGCGAAAAGGAGGGGAGGGAGAGTGGGCATCCCTGTTTTGTCCCCCTGCCAATTTTAAAGGGAGGTGAAATGACCCCGTTCGCCCTCACCCTCGGCTCTCTGTATAAATTATTAATCCATCCCCTAAACCTCTCTACAATGCCTAATTTAGCCAGCATTTGATTTCAATAAGCCCAGTCTTATGATCAAAGGCTTTCTCTGCATCTAGAGATACCACAGCTTGTGTAGTCCTGATTAGAGAGGAAGCCGGGGAAGAGAGGGCATTCAGGAGAAGTCGAACGTTATCATTCATGTGCCTTCCTGGAATAAATCCAGTCTGGTCAGGATGAATCAGAGAGGGTATGACTTTTTGGAGACGGGAACTAACAGCCTTAGCAAAAATCTTGGCATCCTGATTTAACAAGTAAATTGGTCTGAAGCTGGCGCAAAGAGAAGGATCCTTCCTTGGTTTTGGTAATACTGTCACAAGAGCTTCAACCCAGGAATCCGGGATCTCCCCAGGCTCCTGCGCCACATTACAGACCCTAACGAGGAGGGGGACCAGGTCAGCCATAAAACATCTATGGAACTCTGCTGAGAAACCATCTGGGCCAGGTGCTTTGCCCATTTTAAGGGTTTTTATTGCCATTGCAATCTCGGCCTCGGTGAAACCAGATTCCAAATCCCTCCCCTGCTCTGCCGACAATTTTGGCACATCCACCCATTCAAGGAAATCCCTAATCTTGGAAGAATGATCCTGCCCCCTCTCCTCAGTATATAAATCTCTGAAATTTGTTGGCTATCTGTGTAGATTGTGTATGTGGAGGGGTGGGATGGGTCATTTGGTCTATATAAGGGGATATATCTATCTGCCTCTTGTTTGCGAATGCATAGGGCTAGAAGTCTGTCCACTCTCTCCCCCCATTCATAATATTTCTGCTCCGTAAATCTGAGGACTTTTTCTGTGCACCATTGCATTAATTTATTATACTCCTCTCTAGCTGCCCTCAGCTGTGGCAGGAGTGATTTCTTACCAAGGCTCTTGTGCTCCTGTTCCAGTGCAGCTATCTTGTCTAGGGCTTTTTTAAGCGCAGCTTGGTGCTATTTATTTTTGTAAGACGCATGAGCAATTGTGTGCCCCCTGATCACCGCCTTAAATCCATCCCATACAAATTTCATCTTCGTCTCTCCCCCAGAGTTTTCCTGAATATAGTGTTTCAGCACTTCTTTAGTAGATTCTACATATATTTTATCATTTATAAGCCCCGGGTCGAACCTCCAAAGCCCTTCCTTATGTGCAGAGTCCGATTTCAGACAGGCTGAAACCACAGCATTATCAGAGAATGCCACAGGGTGGATCTCCACATCCTTGAAAAAGTGAGCCATGTTCTTTTGAGTATAAAAACGGTCTAGCCTAGAGTAAGAGCCTGAGGCTGCTGAGTAAAAGGTATAGTCCGGGGTTTGTAGGTGCCAGGAGTCCACCAGAACACCTTCTGTTATCAAAGTTCTGAGTAACCTAGAACAGACTCTCGACCCTCCCACAACCGTCTTACTCTTATCTAATCTTAAGTCTTCCACACAGTTCCAGTCTCCAACACATACCACCTGACCCTCCAGGAGACCAGAAATAACCCTGAACAAAGACCTTAAAAATACCCCTGAGGGAGGGGTAGGGGCATAAACCGAGACTATATGCAAGTTCGTTCCATTGTATACAGCAGATACCACCACCCACCCTCCAGAACCACCTGTACTGGACTTCTGAACCTGAAAAGGCAAACCCCTACAGATCAGAATGGCCGAGCCTGCCTTATTAGCTTGGGGATGGGAGTCCACAGAGACAGAGTCCACCCAGTGTCTCCTTAGCTTTAAATGTTCTATATTAGACAATTTTGTCTCTTGGAGACATGCTGTGTCACATTTTACTCGGTGAAGTTCTAATAAAATCCTCATTTGTTTTATGGGGTTGTTAATTCCCTTTACATTAATAGAACACATTTTCAGGGAAGCCATGGTGAGGTGTGGCACTGAGGAGAAATATATATAACCTCCAGAACACCAGTTCTTCAGTGATTACAGATTTTGAACCCTTTTCCATTTTCCCAGTAAACGCTTGGTCAACCTTGTAGGAGAAAAGGGGGGAAACATTAAGAACATCAAAACAGGAATTCCAACTGTGATGTAAGCAATGAGATCGACTCCAAACCCAGTAAGAGTCTTGACTATAATTACAACTACTAAATGGGGTAAAGGCCCTGCATCAACAAAAACTGCTAAATCGCAGCCCTGCCTGCACTGGTGCAGAAGGGAGGTATTATTCCTCCAGAATGAAAAGCCCACACTATCTGGAACAAGGGGGGGGGGAGGTTCCTGCCTACGTGGGAAACACCACGCCTTTTCCCTCTTGAGTTTTCCAGTGAGGCACC
This sequence comes from Neoceratodus forsteri, assembly GCA_016271365.2. Classification (NCBI taxonomy): domain Eukaryota; kingdom Metazoa; phylum Chordata; order Ceratodontiformes; family Ceratodontidae; genus Neoceratodus; species Neoceratodus forsteri. The sequence goes on from CM057452.1 coordinate 831,507,151, forward strand.
CAAACGAGGACCGTCCCGGGCGATACTGGACATCTAAACTGCTGGACCTCAGATCTCCACAACCCCCAGTGAGAAGTAGAGGCCAGAGCTCCTTGCTTACATGATGGAGCCAGCGACCTTTAACACCAAGGTCGAAGCAGAAAATAACAGACCTCAAATTCTTAACATGGACTGTATGTTGCATCCAAACCTTGTCATAACATGTAAACCCAGACAGCTTCATAACCCACTTAGCATGTGCATATATATATCTATCTGTAAATGTGGCATATGCATATGCTAAGCATATCCCCAAACGTTGGTGTGGTAGTGTGGGTTCCAATAACAGATCTTACAACCAGTTTAAGATGCATAAAAAACGCATACTTCTGCATTCATCATTTTATTGTCTCAATAAATATCTAAAAAAAAAAAAAACTTGTATACAGAAAGGAAAATAAATGGTGTTAGTCCTTCACACCTTCAGAACACAGGATATTATTCTTCTTCCTTCAGACAACATAAAAGAATTCCTGCAGTCTCTCCTTTCCATGGAACAATGCGAAAACTGGCACACTCTCACTAGAACCTTCTCTCACTGTGATCAGCAAGCTACTGATCACCACACCTGTTTGAGCCCCCTAGAGGAGCACTTTTCAAGTCCGTCAGGGGTGACCTCATAAGTCATGTGACACCCTTATTAAGGCAAAAAGATCTACTGGAGCCTTTGGATACACCATACATATGTTTTACATCATCAATGTGTTCAAGTCCTTATCATTTGAACATATGTTCATTTAATGCAGCACACCAAGACAGAAGGGAGTTAAATGCTTAATTATAGGGCTAATGATGTCAGAGCATTTGCTTAGCTCCTCCCACTCATGACATCACTCTCTCCTGGGTCTATAAAACCTGTCAGCCTGTGGGCAGCCAGCCCTGTAGCAGCACCTGTCTCAGCTACTGAGGACCTATCTCAGTAAACAGGGTAACTATACTTGATATTTCTATGGAATCATGTTACCTTTTATACCTTTTTTTCTTTTTTACTAGAAGAAAAGGGCATTTATCTTGGAAACCCAAACAGACAAGGGCGCGCTCCTTTATCTGTTTGTTTTTGCAAGGGTATGACTTTCTTTTCCAGACCCATTAAGAAGGCAGAATCAACATTTTCATTTGCAAAGGACTTAGGATACACATGGCAGCTTAACTAAACAAAACCATGTCTCCTTTCTTCATTTGGAAACAGAAACCTAATGATAACTTTTTGAACAGTAGCCTTGGACTCTTAGTACACAGATACCTTTGTTTTCTTAATTATGATTAAGGAACTTGTGTAATGGGGAACATGTTTTAAGGATGTCTTTAAAACAAAATGGGGGTTCAGGCTGCATTGGGATAGATAAGAATGAAGAATATCAGGTTGGCCACCCTGATATGAATAAAAGGATAGTCAGAAAAAGGAAAGAAGATAGGAGAGAGTGAAAAGGAAGTTGAAATTTTAAGCTATGCCTGATGTTTGTTTATTAACATCCTAGCACAGTTGGCACCCCTGGAATAAAACAAAATGTGCCATTTGAAAGAGGCAAACAGAAGTACTGCCAGATGATAGGCCAAACCAGGCTAACTGCCGACTTCTCATGGGGTCAGAAACCAATGGATGCATGCACAAAAGACTGTTCCAGTCTGAACCCCCCAACCCATCCCGAAAAAAAACCTTTTTGCAATGGTCCATGTTCTTTGAAGGTTTTCCCAAAAGTTATGCTCGCCCTTGAGCAATGCCCAGACAACAGAAACAATCAACTGATAACATGGGCAGAGTACTTGTGTGCTGTAGATAGAAATGAGGCCTGAGTATTTAACCTTCTGCACCACAAGTCCCCACGCTGATCTAAATGGAGATTTCTCCTGCAGGAAAGTGAGTGAACAAGACGCAGAAGGGGAAGCAATACCATGGGTACCAATCATGTTCTAGCCAGGATGGAAGTCCGAATCAGGACAGTAAACTCTAGCCAAAGGTTCCCACAGCTCCAGGAGACACATTCCAAAGCCCTCGTTCACCATACAAAACCATGCTCTCCAAATAAACAAGACACATCACTGGTGAGCAGGTTCTCACCTTATAGTACAGTCGGATTGTAGGGTCCATCTTAAAATCAGGTTAGAATCTTTTTCTGCAGCCATCTGGACAAATCAGCATGAAGGGGGAAAAGGGAGTCCGCTCTTGCGGCGCCTGTTCTTCTCCCGCCCGGAGCCACTGACCAGAGAAGCTCCTCGATTTCGTACTCAGCCTTATCCTCATTGAAGTCTGGGAGAGAAATGTCCTTAGATTCCAGGAAAGGGGCAGCCTCTAGTAAGAGATCAAAGGATTTGGCACCATCTTCTCCATCTATCCAGAGCTTAGCAGGGTATCTGAGTTGAGCTCTCATGCTCTTCTCACGTAGTTGTTTAATCACATACAGTACTTTCTTCCGTTTTGCCATCATTAAGGGCGTAAAGTGCCACCCAAATTAAAAATTATGCTTTTTCCAAGCCAGCTTAAGTATCTGATCTTTGACAGGGAATTTCAGGAATTTGATAATACCTTGTTATCGATTTTATGCAGTAATCCTATTATTTTATTACTGTATGCTCGAGATGTGGCTGAACTGGATTCAGAGCCAGAGTCCTCTTCTTCAGATCCCACTGTAAGTGAGGATCGGGAAGGAACTGGACTTAGGCCCACAGTCTGCTGATGCTGAGGGCCTTGTTTTGGAGTTTGTGAACCCACCGAGCCCTTTTTTTCGTGTGCCCCATCTTCTACAAAGGTCTCGCTGCCGAGCCAGCTAATTAAATAGTAGAAATGCTGTCACCGGACCACGGATTACTGTAGTTTAATCACCCGGGAAAGCGGAGCTCTCATCTAGACTTCCATTTGGATCGCTGACATCACCGGAAGTCACACACCCCAGCATTTTTTGTTCGCTTTTGCAGCCGCTCTCCTGCACTGGGTAGTGTTGTTCATTGTCCCTGTTATCATTACCCCTAGGTCCTTCTCCTCCTCAGTGATCCCCAGCTTAACCTGCCCCCAGCCAGTATTCTCTCCTTAGGTTCTTCACCCCAAAGTGCATAACCTTACACTTCTTTGCATTGAAACCAGGCTGCCACCTCTCTCTGACCACTCCTCTAGCTTCCGTAGGTTCCCCCTGCAGCTGCTTCCATCCCTCCTCTCCATCTACCACTGCTCCGATTTTGGTGTCATCAACGAACAGACTTACCTTGCTCACTACCCCATGTGCAATGTCTGATATGAAGAGCCCAAACAATACTGGCCCCAACACACAGCCCTGTGGCATCCCACTCATCACCGGCCCTGGAGTGGAGAGCTCCTCTCTCACCACCACCCGTTGCAGCCTGCCACTCAGCCAGCTTGTAATCCAGTTTATCATTTTTGCCACTACCTCTACACCAGTTAGCTTCCCCCCAAGCCACCGATGAGGCACCGAATTGAAGGCCTTGCTGAAGTCCAAGTAGAGAACATCCACCGCATGATCCTTATCCAACTCACCTGTCACCCAGTCATAATACTGTATGAGGTTGGTTTGACAAGACTTCCCTGAAACAAACCCATGCTGCCTCACATCTTGGAGGCCGCTGTCTTCCAGGTATGACACCAGTCTTTCCTTTAGTATCGTTTTCATGAGTTTGCACACTATGGAGGTGAGACTTACCGGATGATAATTACCCGGTTCATCTCTTGGCCCACTCTTGTGTAATGGTACTACATGTGCCATCCTCCAGTCCAGTGGCACACATCCTGACTCCAGTGAGGTGCTGTACAGATCTGCCAGTGGCTCTGCAAAAACCTCTGCCATCTCTCTCAGCACCCTTGGGTGGATACCATCTGGCCCTGGTGCCTTGTCTACCTTCAGTGCCCTCAGTCCCTCTAGGACTCTATTTGCCTCAATTCTTCCATCTGTCGCCTCCTCTCCCCCTGTCCCCACCCTCCCAGTCCATGCTGGTAGCGGTCCCCCCTTTTCTTCTGTGAACACTGAACAAAAGTATTCATTCAGTGCTTCTGCATGCTCCTCCCCCTTTTCCATCCACTCCCCACTCCTTTTTATCCTCCCTAACCACCAACACAACTGGCACCCTTTGCCGACAGTCTCACATGAAAGGCCAAGGGCTGAATGGGCATGGGGTCTGAACTACCCTCTCACCTACGTGGTGCTCCATCAACGACAGGGTTTACTAACATTGGAACAGTATGAGAAAGCTTGCACTGTGGTTGCCCATGCTGAGCCTGTCAAGGGGGCTTCAGTTTTCAGAACTGCTAATCCGGCACTGAAGTCATACACAAACAAACCAACTCTACAAATATGCTGACTTGTCAGAGGTACATTGAGCCAGAGATTATTTCCAGGCACAACCAGTGGAAGGGGTTACAAGAGAATACTGCAACAGAAACATGTCAAGAGCAAGGTACAGTGTGCAGAAACAGCAGTAGAGCAGTAATATATAATTACCAATTTACATAATATTTACAGAGTTGCATATGGACAGTTTAGTGCTTGGCTTGCTGAGGTAATCTGGGCTATGTCAAGAGTAGTCATGACAGGGCAGGGTGCAGAGGAGTGGCAGGTAGTGGCTAGCTGCAAGTGCATGGCTTCAAGAAGTGTGCCAGCAGGAGCAGTTTAGAAGCAGGGGAGAGGAGGAAGGAGTTGGACAGGGGCCGGGGACGTTACGCCACTGGAAAGGAAGGCAGAAAGGGAAAGCAGACTAACAGCAGACTCACACTGAGGGACATGGAAGGAGGAAAAGATGGAGGGATTAAGGACAGATAAACTGGACCAGAGGCAAGCTGGTTTTAACCAGAAATGAAGAGCAGTGTGACAAGCAATGGGTCTCAAGAAAGGGGTACAAGAGGTTAGCATAAAGAGAGCAGTGATAGGTAAGAGGTGGAGCATTAAGGGCAAAGTGACAAAATGAATGGAAAAGGGGAGACAGTGGCCAATAGTGGACCTGGTAACACTGTAAGCAAACAATACATCAAGAGGGGTACTACTTTGAGTAGGTTGTTCTTACCAGGAATTAAACATTTTAAACATTCAGTAGCATTGAATTATTAGGACACGGCAAATGTGTTGTCCTCAGGAATCACTTACTGCTGCTCCTTTTCATAATTTTTTTTTTTTTTTTTTTTATAGTTTGACTGCTCTGTCTTAAAGTTTGTTAGATTACCATGTTGCAGGAGGACAACATGGAGTTTTTACCACTCTATTCCTCTGTATGAAAGACAAGAGTTCTGTCATTCTAAAACATGGTCAGCCCTTGTAATTGTCGGCTCAAACACACAGTGCAGTAATTTAAAGGTGCGTCATTACAACCATGCAACGGACTACTGTGATGTCACAACTGCGAATTATAGAATGTCTGATACTCAACTGCATGAAACATTTCACATACTCTAGAACATTCTAAGAAAAAGAATACCTGCTTTATTCACATTCTACTAGCAAGGATACAACTTCATTCATCTGTGAAAGTTTTAAACCCTATTAACCACTATGTTTTTCCATACTGTGCAGAAAATTTATATTTGTTCAATGGTGCTGAATATTGCAGAATTCATACAAAAAATGTTTAAGGTGCTAAAATGGTGAAAAAATTGCAGTGAAGTCAGATACGGGAGAAGCACAGAAACGCAATGCAGTGATATCGGAATGCTCTCATGCCGTTTACAGATACTCAGATACTGTTCCTCCTCATCCGTTTTGTTGCTATGCAAACATAGGACATAAAAACAAATTAGCTGGCATGAAAAAAAGTGAAATTAAACTCCAAGTTTTGAAAAATAATGTTGCAGAATTTTAGAATCTGTGATGCCGAATTTTAAAAAATATAGCACAGAAAAACAGCATATGTTATAAAACTGTTTTGGACCTTCCACATTATGCAAAACTAAAACTGTCCAACTGTAAACTTTTGGGCTTGTAGTTCCATCTCATAGTTCTGGTGACATTTCTAAAGCACCAGAGCTTTGCTCCCGTGATTAATTATGCCACCAGAACCACTTGATGGAACTACAACCTTGTTATTCACAGTTGTCTATATCATTTATAATTTATTTTATTAACATCTTGGATTAAGACCTTTGAGCTCATTTACAGAAGTTCCACATCATCAGTGAACAAAAACACATACAAAGTATAGGTAAAACAACATAGTTATATACAACAATAAAATACAACATATTCCAAAATCGTATAGGTCAGATATGTTGTTCTATGGCCGTTAATAAGGGAAGGTAGGGAGGAGAAGAGAAGGTGGGAAACAAAAGGGTAGAGGTGGTTTTAGGAGAGGCGTAAATGTAACAGTAGTGAGAAGGGTGATTGGGGGGAAGAGCGAAGCAGCTCTAATAGACCTTCTCGTCAAGGTGGAGAACTGCAGGAGTTTCCATATGGTAAGGAGGAAAGGGAGAACGGGGGGGGGATTAAAAGATTGGCCGCAGTGGAAGGGTAGTTGGCTATTTACAAAGAGGAGGGAGGAAGAGATGGTAGGGGCAGAAGGGAAAGGTAGGGGCAATAAGAGAGGGAGACTAGGAAGTGCTCCTGTAAGAAATGTATCCCCAGGAAGGGAGCGGAGGTGCTAGGTGTTACTGTTCCATGTACTGGAAGAGGCAAGATGTGCCTGAAGTTGAATTTTGAAAGGGCCTAGTTTTGGTACAGATTGCAGGTCAGCATTAAGGAAGTTAAGCCATTTAGGGGCCCTGAAAGCAAACGATCGTTGGCCTAGTGATGTTCGGTGGAAGGGGATTAGGAGTGTGTTAGTGCAAGTTCCCCTACTTTGTCTGAGGCAAGAGCATAAGCGGAGGAGTTTCAGCACCCCACGTGGGGTAAGGCCAAGGGTGGTCTTCTTTCCACGTAGACACACCTCGTATTGGATCCTGCTATCCAGGTTAAGCCATCCTGAATGGGTATAGAGGTCACAGGTGTGTATTAATCGATGTGCACCTAAAACTACCCTACAAGCTTTGTTTAGGGCAATCTTGATCCTCTTTAATGCCGTGCTGGTACCTGTCCTGTAGAGCACAAGCCCGTAGTCAATGACTGACAGGATGGAGCTAGTGACGGATAACTATTAAAGCTTCATTACGAAGACAGTGCCTGTGCCTGTATAACTAGCCAATCTGTTGGTTAGCGGACGTGGCTGGCTGATCGATGTGCTTAATAAATGAGAGTGAGCTGTCCAGAGTGATACCAAGATATCTGAAGCTGTTCACCATCTCAAGTACATCATTCAGACTATAAAGAATTTTGAGGCTGGAAGACCTGTACTTGTTCTGATTAAATGCGAACAGCACTGTCTTAGTTTTTTTGTAGTTTAGAAGGAGTCTGGAGTGGGCAAACCAGTCTTTGATTTCAGAGAAGTTGGCTTCCATTTGTTCCTCTAGTGCTACTGGGTTACAGAGACTGGAAAAGAGCACAGCGTCGTCTGTGTACAAAAGCACATGGCCACTACAAGCCTGGGGAAGACCGTTTAGAAACAGACTAAATGAGGCCCAAGACTGATCCTAGTGGGCCCTCAGTAGTAATACTACAACAGTCGGAAAGTACATCAAGTAGCTCCGAAACCAATGCATCAATTCTTTAGAAAGACCAGTAGTGAACAACTGACTTAATAGAAGCTTGTGACTGACTGTGTCAAAGGCCTTGGTGAGGTCAACATAGGTAGCCCCCACCAAGAGCCTCGTGTATATAACCAGTGAATTCGACAAGTGCTGTAGTCGTACTGTGCTGTTTCCTAAAGTCATGTTGTTCCTGGCATTGAAGCACATTTTTGTCTAGATAGTCTACAAGTTGGTCACATGTGATTCTTTCAAGCACTTTTGAGAGTGGAGGAAGAATGGAGATTGGCTGGTTGATACAATGACAGGATCTATCTCCATTTTGAAAACAGGAGTGACCACTGCAGCGTTCCAGAACTGGGGGAATTTACCTGTTTTGAGAAACAGGTTTATAATACTGGATGGGGTGGAAGGGGGGGAGAGAACTTCGTCAAACGTACTTGCAAGCAGCTCGAGGTCCAGAATGCCATTATTAGTACACGATTTTGCAAGCACTTGTTTCAGATATTTCTAGGCCATCAGATCTAGAGACAATCCTCAGGCAGAATGGGGGAACAGTTCTACCCGGTTGATTAGTATCACAGATCGGCTTGATATTGCTTTGTGAGGCTAGAAAGTCAGGGAGGAGCACCCTACTAAGGTCAGTTAAGGCTTTGTTGAAATGGTTCGCAATTATTAATGGATCTTGGGTAACAGTTCCACTGATATGGAGCAGGGTGGGAGGTGACTTGTTGCTTTTGTCAATTAGGGACTTTATATTGCCCAAAAACTTGCATCCATCTCTCCAGGAGTTCCAACATTCAGTTCAGAAGAGGAGGCTTTTCACTTTTCTGATGGCCCAGGTACATTTATTCCATGCAGTTTTATAATTCTGTATGTATTTAAGGGATCTTGAACTCTTGGCCATGTGCCATAGATTGTTCCTTTCTTTCATTAGATCTAAAAGTTGGGGGGGAGATACAGGACTTGCTGGTTTCCCTTTATTTTCCCTTTCTTGAAAGGCGCGAATATGTTACAGCACACATTGAATTTACTGACAAAGTTATCCAGTGCAGTGCCCATGTCATTAGAAGCATAGGTAGTTGACCACTCAAGCTGCTAATGGTGTGCTTTAAACGAGTCAAGCTGTCCTGTTTTCAACATGTGAATGTTAACAATTTTGTGGGGTCTCTCAGAGATTTATTAGTCCTGATGGGAGAGTAGTCACTGATGGCATCTGGAAGGACTATAGTGCTAACTATTCATTTAGGTTGGTTGGCAACTAACCAGTCTAGCAGTGTACTTGTGCCAGTGCGGTAGTTCACTCGAGTGGGAGTTCCTACAAGTTGAGTCATACTGACAGCAGATAGGGCCATCTTTGTGGATTGCCATCTCAGGGCCAAACCAATTAATATTCAAGTCCCCAAGCACAAGTACCTCCATTCTGTGGTTGTGCTCAGAGAAGAAATCTAAGGTTGCTTTAAAGCCCACTGCCTGGTCTTTAGGAGGAATACAGACGGAGACTATAGTGACGTATTTGCCATGGGTGCCTAGTGCCACCTTGATTGCCAGTATTTGGGTTTTACCATCCATGGTAGGGGGTACAGTTCCATGCGTTTGGAGGGAGTCTCTAACGTATAAGACGCAGCCTCCTCCTTGATTTCCACCTTATCCTGCCTAAAAATGGAATAACCGTCAAGCTGGATTGCCCATTCAGGGACTCTGGGTGTCAGCCAGGTCTCTACTAATGACAGAACATTAGGGTTGTGCTGAGCAACCCATACCTGAAGAGCATTGTATTTAGCTAGGAGACTGCTGTTGTTAATAAAGGCTATCATTACGGCACCACTTTTCATTAATGGTACAGATGGACTTGTTCCAGGTCCAGGGTTTGGGTGGACGTTCCCAGATAGCATAAGTAGCTGCCAGGCTAGTTTAATTGCTTGCGATTTGAGAATTTTTAAGACTTGAGAACAGGAGCGTGGAGTCCCTTTACCAGAATTACTAACGTAGATGACCATATTAAGGTGAGTTGAAGGGAGCGGGTAAGAGCAGTCCAACACAGGTGCACATAGCAATGGTACACCGTGATTTCAGTGAGAGTCAGTGGTGTAGTGCTAAATTAAGAAGTGTGGGGTCTCTACAAACTATGTTCTCCCCTAACCCCCACAGGCCGGGGGTCTGGGGCAGCCACGGCTCGCTAGCCCCCCAACCCAGTACAGATAAGCTAATCCAAGTGTGGGGTGTTTATAAACCATGTTCTCCCCAAAACTCCCATGGCCTGGGGGCCACCTAGGCCCTAGAAGCTATGAAGTTTTAGATTCATTCTGGTGCATTTTGAGGGTCTTGTTAAGTCAGCTATCACTGCAGTGGGCATTACACTTGCTACCTTGGCAGTTGTACAGAAGACTCGCGCCTCCACCAACCGGTACAGATCAGCTAATCTAAGTGTGGGGTGTTCATAATCCATATTCTCCACAAAACACCCACAGGCTAGGGGCTGCCTAAGCTCCCAGAAGCTATGAGGTTTTAGATGCATTCTGGTGCATTTTGAGGGTAATTCTGACACTATTTGGCTGCTTTTAAAGCTTTCTCTGACTTTTTATGAACGAATATTAGTATCAAAATAACTGGCTTTTTATATTCTTTAAAAAAAAATTGGCAAAACTGAAGTTGAAAATACCACTCCAGTCACCTTTCAAACACCCAACTATACCACTTGTCAAGTGCAGTCAACTATCTGCAGCGGGCATTACACTTGTTACCTTGGCAGTTGTATTGAAGACTCCCCAAGATTAGCTGATCTGTACTGGGTTGTGGCCCCCTTCTGTTCTGGTTTTACCTTTGACAATGTCTCAGCCAGTCATGTGCACAAAGGGGAAGATCAATCCATGGTGACTCTTGGCACTGTGGGGAAGTAGCCCTGTCTGACGCAAGACAGCTCACAGCATCCTGTCCCAGTTACAGCCCTCCATTTTTCCTGATTCTTTTCCCACCTATCCCCCCCACAAATGTGCATCCAACAGGCCTACCCTCCCACATGCTATGCATCTCCACATTGTTTGTGCTCTTACAGCCATGCTGATTTGCAAAGCACTTACTCCCCTCCTGGGTTCCACGGGACAGGAAATCCTCCCTCACAATATAAAATAAGCAATCTGAGTGTATCCTACTTCCTTCTGCCACTAGCCCCACTGATAAGTCTGAATATGGGCATTACCAAGTCTGCTGGAATGGCAATGGCTCCCCTAGTTACTGCACTTTTAGTTTAGCCTCCTAAATTATGATTTTTGACCTGTATCCCTGCATAGAGCCCCCCACCAATTTAAAATGTAAAACTTATAATGCCCTGTGTGTGTCTGTATGCAACTGAAATTCCACCAGTTCTCAAATCAATGTGCACTGTCTGTAGTCTGTGTAAAGAAGATAGAAACACACACATTTGCAATTGCAATTACTCACTCATCACTCACATTTTCTCTCTAGAAACATAGAAGTTGATGGCAGATAAGGGCCGCAAGGCCCATCCAGTCTGCCCATTTCTTTTTCTACCTTATGAATGTGCCATGGGCCTTTGCTCTGTCAATGGCATATCTATTCAACTCATCTGTATTGCTCCCTTATGCCTATCCCATGCCTGTTTGAAGCCATGCACTGTAGTCATATCCACTTCCTGCGGTAGGCAGTTCCATGCATCCACCACCCTTTCTGTGAAAAAGAACTTCCTCACATTACCCCTTAATCGGCCTCAATCTAATCTCATGCTGTGTCCTCTTGTCCTGCTATTTTTCTTATATTGAAACATGTTAGACTCTTTCACCATGTTAATGCCCTTAAGGTGTTTGAATGTTTCAATCATATCACCTCTCTCCCTCCTCTGCTCTAGGGTATACATATTGAGTTCCGTTAATCTGTCCTCATATGTTTTCTGATGCAGTCCCTGCACCATTTTGGTTGCCCTTCTCTGGACTGCCTCAGTTTGGTTAATGTCCTTGTGATGGTGTGACCTCCAGTACTGCACGCAGTACTCCAGATGGGGCCTAACCAGTATCTTGTAAAGAGGGATTATTACTCTACGGAACTGTCTGTGTGAAGGAAGTAAGGATGGATGGGGATGTGAAGTACATGTCCTGGAGGTCGAAGGAGCAGAACCATGCCCCAGCCTTCAGGGGTAGCATGATCTGACTCAGCACAACCATACAGAACTTTCTCAGCATTGCTCTATGTATATGCAGCAGCGCTGGCCCCTCCCTAAGCAACAAATTCATGGTGCACACTGTGCTTCTAGGTGCATAATTGTGGCACAACAAGCTCCTGCAGTACCCTTATTCAGAGTTTCCCCCTTGTTTGGTTTAGGTATCTCCCCCTCCTCTTCCGTTGTGAATACTGAGCAGAAACATTTGTTCAAAAGCAGGGATACTGAATGAATACTTCTGCTCAGTATTCACATGAAGAAGAGAGGAGAAACTAAACCAAAAAGAAGAACTCTGAATGGGGTCGATACCAGTCCAATCACAGAAGAAAGGGTTTTGAAAAAACTCTTGAAACTGAGGGTGGACAAAGCAATGGGGCCTGATGGGATCCACCCAAGAATTCTAAAAGAACTAAGGGTAGAACTAGTAACATCACTGACTACTCTCTCTAACGAATCATGGGAGGATGGGGTGGTACCTGAGGACTGGAGGAGGGCAAATGTGATTCCCCTTCACAAAAGTGGGAGCAGAGCAGAGGCAGGAAACTACAGACCAGTTAGTGTGACTTCAGTGGTAGGGAAAATGATGGAATCACTTCTGAAGGAAAGAACTGTTGAGTACCTAGAGGCCAGTGGGGCACAGGACCCAAGGCAGCATGGTTTCACAGCAGGAAGGTCATGTCAGACAAACCTAATAGACTTCTTTAACTGAGTGACCAAAGTAGTAAACCAGGGAGGGGCTGTGGATATGGCCTACCTAGATTTTAGCAAGGCATTTGACACAGTCTCACACAAAAGATTAATATACAAGTTAGCCAGCCTTGGAGCGGGTCCCAAGGTGATAGCCTGGATTTGCAGTGTCAGTGGCTCAGTAGGTAGCACACTTGCCTCAGAGGCCGGGAGATCAGAGGGCTGTGGGTTCAGTTCCCACATCCGGCACGTGGGTTAATATCCCAGTACTGACACTGTAGTGCAGCATGAGAGGGGTGCTGCACTTCTGAGGTGCCGTCTTTCGGATGAGAGCGTTAAACCGAGGTCCCATCTGCCTGGATTGGTGGTAGTTCAGGTGGATGTTAAAGATCTCATGGCACTTATCGAAAAGAGTAGGGAATTTCCCGCTGTCCTGCCAAATTTCCCTCATTCACTAAAAATACCACCAACAGCTTAATCTGGTTCAAGGTCTGTTGGCATTCATCTGTATCCCCTTCCCCCGGGTCGTGCCTGAAAATAGCCAGGATTTGTCTAGTGCACTTACCCGGTCAACAAAAACTAAATAAAATAGAAAAAAAAACTGGCTGGACAACAGGACGCAAAAGGCAATAGTAAACGGAGTCCACAGTGAAGAAAGGAGGGTAACTAGCGGGATACAGCAGGGTTCGGTACTGGGACCAGTCCTCTTTAATGTCTTTGTAAGTGACATTGGAGAGCACCTGGAAGGAAAGGTATGTCTTTGCAGATGACACAAAGATCTGCAACAGGGTTGATACACAAGGTAGGGTGGAAAGAATAAAAAGGGTCTTTCTTCGTATGTCTTCTGGTGCAGACTCTGCACCATTTTGGTTGCCCTCCTCTGGTTTAGGTACCTCCCCCTCCTCTTCCTTTACAAATGCTGAGCAGAAATATTCATTCAGTATCCCTGCTTTTTCACTGTCACCCTCTGCTCACATTCCCTCCCCTTTATTAAGCCTCAGTATCCCTTCTTTGGTCTTTCTTCGCTCCCTAATGTACCTATAAAAGATCTTGGCCCCCCTTCTTAACAGAGTTGGCTATCTTTCCCTCAGTTTGGGCCTTTGCTATTCTGACTGCCTTCACTGCCATGTCTTGAGCGAACAGTAATAAAATAATAAGTCTACTGCACAAAACTGATAGTAAGGTATGACACATTGAAAAAGACTTCCATAAATTAGAAGCCCGCACCTCCACTGTTGAAAACCAACTGGAAACTGTGCAAGGGGAGCATATGGCCTTTGGCAGGTCGCTGGCATTCCTGCACTGCAGGGAAAGAGCAATAGGATGCAGAGGCCAGGGCTCACCGAAATAATATATCAGGGTATTCGGTATCCCTGAGGGTGCGGAGCAGGATGACACCCTCAATTCATGGACTGTTGGCTTAAAAAAAAAAAAAAGAGTTCAGCCTGGATGAAGAATACAAGCTAGATATAAAAAAAGCCCACTGGTCCGTAGCCCCCAAGCCTAAACCAGAAGCACCCCGAGGTCTATTATTAAATTCCTGAAATTTCCTGTCAAAGATCAGATCCTTAAGCTGGCTTGGAAAAAGCGTGATCTTAATTTGGATGGCACCAGAATTTATATTGACCAGGACTTTCCGCCCTTAATGATAGCAAAACGGAAGAAAGTGTTGTTTGTGATTAAAAAACTACGGGAGAAGGGCATGAGAGCTCAACTCAGATACCCCGCTAAGCTCTGGATCGATGGAGAAGATGCTGCCAAATCTTTTGCTACCTTACTGAAAGCTGTCCCTTTCCTGGAACCTAAGGACATTTCTCTCCCACACTTGGAGGATAAGGCTGAGCGCGAAATTGAGGAACCCCTCTGGTCAGTGGCTCCAGGTGGGAGAAGAACTGGCGCTACAAGAGCTGACCCTCTTCCAACTTCATGCTGATTTGTTCAGATGGCTGCAAAAAAATAATTCAACCTGACTCTAAGATGGACACTACAATCCGACTCTACTATAAGGTGAAAACATGCTCACCAGTGAGGCATGTTTACTTGGAGAGCTTGGTTTTGTATGGTGGTCGAGTACTTTGGATTGTGTCCCCTGGAGCTGTGGGAACCTTCGGCTAGAGTTTGTTGTCCTGATTCGGACTTCCTTCTTGGCAGAACATGAGCAGTACCCACAGTATTGCTCCCCCTTCTGCGGCCTGTTTACTCACTTCCCTGTGGGAGAAATCGCCATTTGAATCAGCGCGGGAGGTTGTGGTGCAGATGGTTAAATATCCAGGCCTCATTTCTGTTTACAACATGCAAGTACTCTGCCCTTGTTATTATTTGACTGTTTCACATGTCTGTTTTATTTCAGGGGCGTCAACGTTTGTGGATTTGATTAGCAGCTGCATATACTACAATTACAGATATATACTCTCATGCTATGTTGATTTGAAGCTGTCAGGGTTCACATTTTATGACAGCGTTTGGATGTAACACATAGTCCAGGTTAAAGAAATTAAGTTCTGTTATTTTCTGTTTCGGCCTTGTTGTTAAAAGTCACTGGCTCCACAATGTAAGTGAGGAGCTAGGGCCTCTATTTCCCACTGGTTATTGTGATGACCTGAGGTCCAGCAGTTGTGATGACTAATATCACCCGTGACAGTCCTTGTTTGGGCGGCCTCACTGGAATACTCGAAGAGGGAACAGGCATGGTGCTTCCCGCGTAGGTAGGAACCTCCACCCCTTGCCCCAGATAGTGTGGGCTTTTCCCTTGGGAGGAATATTACCTCCCTTCTGCCCTAGAGTGGGCAGGGTTGAGATTTAGCAGCCTTTGTTGTTATGGGGCTCTTACCCCATTCATTAGTTGTTATATTCAGGACTCCTAGTGGGTTTGGAGTAGATTTCATTGCTTACATCCCAGAAGGGTTTCCTATTCTGATGTTCTTAATGTCCCCCAATAAGGTTGACCAAGCATTCTTTGTGAAAATGGAAAACAGTAAAAAATTTGTAAACACTGAAGTATTGGTTTTCTGCAGGCTTATCAATGTCTCTCCTTGGTGCCACACCTCACCATGGCTTCCCTGAAAATTTGTTCCATTAACGTAAAGGGAATTAATAACCCCACAAAACGAATGAGGATTTTATTAGAACTCCACTGAGTGAAATGTGATATAGCCTGTCTCCAAGAGACAAAACTGTCCAATATAGAACATTTACAATTAAGGAGATCTTGGGTGGATTCTGTCTTCACGGACTCCCACCCCCAAGCTAAAAAAGCAGGCTCAGCCATTCTGATCCTTTGGGGTCTGCCTTTTCAGGTTCAGAAGACCAGTACAGGTGGTTCTGGTAGGTGGGTGGCAGTATCTGGTGTATACAATGGAAGGAAAATACATATTATCTCAGTCTATGCCCCTACCCCTCCCTCAGGGGAATTTTGAGGTCTCTGTTCAAGGTTATTACTGGTCTACTGGAGGGTCAGGTGGTCTGCATTGGAGACTGGAACTGTGTGGAAGACTTAAGATTAGATAAGAGTAAGATGGTTGTGGGAGGGTCGAGAGCCTGTTGAAGGTTACTCAGAACTCTGATAACAGAAGGTGGTCTGGTGGACCCTTGGTGCCTACAATAGTCGTTAAAATCAGACTATACCTTTTACTCGGCAGCCTTAGGTTCTTATTCTAGGTTAGACCGCTTTTCTACTCAAAAGAATATGGCCTACTATTTCAAAGATGTGGAGATTCACCCTGTGGCATTATCTGATCATGCTATGGTTTCAGCATGTCTCAGATGGGACTCCGCACATAAAGAGAGGCTTTGGAGGTTTGACCCAGGGCTTATAAATGATAAAATGTATGTAGAATCTACTAAAGAAGTGATAAAACACTATATTCAGGAAAACTCTGGAGGAGAGACTACAATAAAATTCGTATGGGATGGGTTTAAGGCGGTGATCACGGGGCACACAATTGCTCACTCGTCTTATAAAAATAAACAGCACCAAGATGCTCTTAAGAAAGCCTTAGACAAGATAGCCGCATTGGAACAGGAGCACAAGAGCCTTGGTAAGAAATCACTCCTGCCACAGCTGAGGGCAGCTAGGGATGAATATAATAAATTAATGCAACAGCACACAGAAAATGTCATCAGGTTCACAGAACGTAAGTATTATGAATGGGGGGAGAGAGCGGGCAGACTTCTAGCCCTCTGCCTCCGCAAACAAGAGGCAGATAGATATATTCCCTTAATTAGATCAAGTGACCCCTCCCACCCTCCGTGTACACAACCCACAGAGATAGCCAACGAATTTCAGAGATTCTATAGGGATTTATATACTGAGGAGAGGGGCCCGGGTCATGCCTCCAAGATTAGGGATTTCCTGGATAGGGTGGACTTGCCAACATTGTCAGCAGAGCAGGGGAGGGACTTGGAATTGGGTTTCACCGAGTCCAAGATTATGATGGCAACAGAAACCCTTAAAAATGGCAAGGCACCCGGTCTGGATGGTTTCTCAGCCGGGTTCTATAAATGTTTTATGGCTGATCTGGTCCCCACCTCGTTGGGGTCTGTAATGTAGCGCAGGAGTCTGGGGTGACCCCCTATTCCTGGGGTGAAGCTCCTGTGACAGTGTTATCAAAACCGGGGAAGGACCCTTCTCTTTGCACCAGTTTCAGACCAATCTCCCTGTTAAATCAGGATGCCAAGATTTTTGCTAAGGATGTTAGTTCCCGTCTCTAAAAAGTCATACTTTCTCTAGTTCATCCTGACCAAACTGGATTCATTCCAGGAAGGCACATTAGTGATAACATTTGCCTTCTCCTGAGTGCCCTTTCCTTCCCATCCTCCTCTCTAATCAGGACTACACAAGCAGTGGTATCTCTGGATGCAGAGAAAGCCTTTGATCAGTTAGACTGGGCTTATCTAGATCAAATGCTGGCCAAATTTGGAATTGGAGAGAAGTTCAGGGGATGGATTAACAATTTATACAGGGAGCCGAGGGTGAACGGGGTCATTTCACCTTCCTTTAAAATTGGCAGAGGGACGAGACAGGGATGCCTGCTCTCTCCCCCCTCCTTTCTGCTCTGAGCATTGAGCCTTCGGTAGCTGCCCTGCGGCAGTCCTCATTATTTGAGGGTATCGGGGTGGGAGAATCGCAACTCCGGGTCTCCTTATATGCTGACGACACACTGCTGTACGTGTCCGACTCAGCACAGGCCCTACCTAGAATTTTTGATCTATTAAGATCATTTGGGTCAGTTTCCGGATATAAAATCAATGAATCTAAAACGGAGATCATCCCAGTGGGTCATATTGTGGGTTTCCTCCTTCCGGATCTGGGTCAACTTAAATGGGCAAAGACTGGTTTCAGATATCTCTGGGTATGGATCCCGAGAGACCTGAGCAAGTTGTACTCCACTAACCACTTCAAACTCCTTCAGGAAATCCAGGCCGATTGCAATCGTTGGGGAGAACTACTTTTGACCTTATCTGGACGAACTGAGACTCTCAGAATGAATGTGCTCCAGAGGTTTTTGTTCCTTTTTTCCACCCTCCCCATTGAGGCCCCCCAGAGATTTTTGGAAGCAATTAAAAAAATCTTGACTAGATTTGTATGGAGGGGCAAAGCCCCGGCGGTTAGATGGAAGGTTCTGACGGCCCCGAGGGACAGAGGGGGGGCTAGGCCTCCCTGACTTTCGTAACTATTACTGGGCAGCCCAATTACAAGCTCTAATACCCTCGATGGGAGGAAAAAGTTCCCCCACTTGAGTCGAAATAGAGACCCACTCCTTACAACTGGCTAGTTTAGGAGACCTCTTAGTTTTGGATGCACCCAGAATGGCCAAGGTAATACTGGCTTTAGGGCCTGGCGCAGAATGGACCTTTCCACTTTGGAATAGTTTTACTCAGGGGAGAGATGTAAATCTTTTCAATAGTTGAGATCAGAATTCAGATGACCTCAAACAGACTTTTTCTGCTACCTTCAGCTGCGGCACTATTTAGTCAAAGAAAATATAGAAGTACAAATGAAAGTTTCTAAAATAGTGGCAGCTCTCTCCTCATTAGAATTAGATCAGCTAATCCATGTGAAAGAGCATTGGGAACTGGGAACTGGAAACAGACATCAGGATAAATGGCCAACAATGGCAGGGGATTTGGAAAGGGGTCCACAGTACTTCTTCAGCCCCCTTCTGGAGGGAGTTTCGATGGAGGATTATTGTCAGATATTTTAGGCCTCCAGTAGTTACTAAACATTTGGGCAAACATTCCTCAATCTTTGTTGGAGGGGGGGTGTCAAAACAGGGAACAATCTCCCATATTTTAGGGATTGCCCAGTGTTGACAAGATACTGGGACTCTAGGAGTAAAGTGGTTGGAAAGATTTTTAAAATCCCTCCTCCTTCGACAGTACAGAATTGACTATTTGGCCTTCCACCGGATCACCTGGGATCTCGATCTCAGAGATACTTATACTATACTGTAAATGCTGCGGCACTTAAGGCCATTGCTAGATGTTGGTTAACACAAAAGTCTCCGTCCATTGATGACTGATTCTCCATCTGCTGTAGAATTTTGGAAATGGAGCAACTCACTGCCAAACTCTGGTTTCAATTAGATAAGTTCAAGAGCAGATGGCTACCTTTTCTTCATTATAATGCATCAATGGAGTCCAGAGATATTTTGGAGGTGATGGCCGATTTGACTTGAGTGACGATATGGAGTTCAGGGGGTTTAATGTCTACTTTCTCTGGGTCTGTCTTGAATCTCAGGCTTCAGACTATGATTTAAGGCACTTCCAGCTCTCTGGGAGAGTTTAGTGAATAACACTTATTCAAACATGAACTCACTGATGTTACGTGGTACTTTAATATACTGTACCTAAATGTAAGAGTCAACCTTCCCCCCCCCTCCCCTCTTTTCCCCCCTTTGTTCTATGACCCTTTTGTTGATTATCTGCGATTGGTACCAGTGCCTTTGAGTTTCTGTCTATTTTATTTCTGCAAGTTGAGCTGCTGTCAAAATTTTAAAGTCATTAGATATGTCTTTTTGTATGGTATATACTGTCTATATAATTTTCTCCTTATGTATCTCTTTGGTGTTAAAAGTTAAAAAAAATTGAATAAAGTACGATTAAAAAAAACTTTGCCAACATCACCCTCTGAGTCTTGCCACTAAGGTAGCACTCAAACTAGCAGATGACTCTGCTGGTGAGCCCTACAACTCTCTAAAATCAGTCCAATAACAGCCCATGATCAACGATATCAAAGGCTGAAAAGAGATCTAGAAGGACGGGAACTTACCACTCTCCACCATCTCGCTCTGAACAGGTCATTGTGCACCCTGACCACTGCAGTTTCTGTGCTATGCCTATGACTATCTAAAACCTGAGTGAAGAGCCTAACATATGTCAAAAATACAGTGAGCTGTGCCTGGAGGTGATGTGAAACCACATTCTCAATAACCTTACCCAAAAAGGGCAGGTTAGAGACTAGTAAGTAATTCTCCAAGATATCAGAGTCCAAAGATGACTCTTTCAGAAGGGGCTTTACCAATGCATCTTTTAAACTGTAGGTTTATCATTACTTTTATTTTAACTTTCACCTTGGTCCACCATAAGATAAATAGGCCAAAAACAACTGGAACCAAATAAGTTAGCAGCCGGTATTAGTGCTACAATCACCAGGGCTTTAAAAAAAAAAAAAAAAAGAGAAAGAAAAGTCCCACACACGCCAAGCCAGGAAGAATGTGATCAAGCAGCCTTAGTGGAGATTACCACCATTTTAAAGTAAAAGGCTGTCGGCTTAAACATGGGTTCTCAGCATGTAACTATGTAAATGAGCCAGGATTGTGGAACAGTTAGATGGCACTGTCCATACCATTAGTCTGCTAGAACATTTAAATGAATTCAGACCAGTGCTCTAAATCATCATCAGAAGATTCAGCTCCTTCTTCTCGCTGCTCCATTTCAATTTCTATGCACCGTAACAGCTTATGAGCATCCTTCGGATCCAAAAAAAGATATGTTTGTCCGTTCCAGTTCACATGCAGCTTTGCTGGAAGCAACAGTTGGTGCTGCACTTTACGTTGCCTGAGTAGAGTGTGTATGCCGTCAAAAGCCTTCCTTCATTGTCTTGTACTAGAAGATAGATCAGGGAACAAAAAAACTGTGTCCTTGCCATATTTCAGGGACCACTCCCTTCGTGCAGCTCCTAGAATTCTGTCACGGTCTCCCACCCCCGTGCACATCAGCATAAAGGTCCATGGATTAGACGTGTCTGAATTCGCATGTCGGGGAGTGATACGAAATGCTTTCTCCAGTGAAATTGGGGGGTCCTCTTCAGAGAAATCCAACATCTTAGGGATAAATATTCTGGCAAAGTTCAGACAGTCCTCCCTTTCCACTAGCTCCGGTAGCCCAATTATCCGTACATTTCTCTCCCTGGTCTGATCTTCAACATTCTCCAACCACTGGCGTTGTAAGGAGTTCTCTTTTACCAGGTGGGCTGTGGCATCAACCGATTTACAGACTGAAGTGTCCAATCGCTGACACGATTGCTCTAATGTGTCCATTCTAGCCTCTAGAGTAGCCACCCTCGGGTACAAAGCATCACATTTGCGGTCCAAATCTTGGACTGTTTTTACCAATTGTCCAAGTGTGGCATTGATAGTTAGGAGCATCATCTCGCCTGCATGGCTTTCAGTCGAGCTGATGGCTTTATCCTGTTGCACAGGCCTCTCATCACGCTTCTGACCTTTTGGCTTGAAAAATTCCTCTGATAAAGGAGCACAGCCTTGAGACTTGCCCATCTTGCTCTCAAAATATCTAGCTAACATATACTAAGATGCCAGCCTGACTATCAGTGAAAATATATTAAACTATAGAATTTAAATCAAGTTTCCTGGGAGCCCAAGTGAAGTATGGTTTCCTCTCAGGCTGCTCAGCAGCGCCCCTTCCCCCGCCATTTTTTATTTTAATTAAAAGTAAAGTTATCCAGTCTCTCATTGTCGGCATAGCAAGAACTGCATCATCCAGAAAAGAGGGAGAGAGCAGTCGGCCGTCACAGAGCCTTGCAAGGACCCTGAGGTCCCAGAGTCGTCTGCCTGGGGCGGAGTTGGGGCAAAGAAGCCCGGAGTGAAAGTTTGTAAATATTCATAAGGGGAAGTACCAGAGGCAGGGCTTAGGCAGTGTCAAGGGCAGAAAGGCCCCAGCTGAAATAAAGATTTAAAGAAACAACTGTTTGGGGAAAAGCTAAAAGGGCAAAGCAAGCCCTGTAACCTAGAGAGGCCCAGCCACAGTAGGCCCACAGATTAAAAGGGGCTCAGTCAAGGTCAGGGCCACTGATTTAAAGAGGCCCTGTGTATTTAAAGGGGCCCAGTCAGCATTAGCCAGCCAGTGTTCCCCACAGTTAAAGGAGGTCCAACTAGCAGATTTAGCCCTACCTCCAGCCCAGTAGTAAAGGGGGCACAGTATTTAGCCTCACAATAAGGCTGCCCAGTAGACAGCCTTGTGCATCAATAGGGACTCGGAAGCCCGATGAGGTTAGAGGGACCCCACTGCAGTTAAGCCCGCAGCCAGAAAAGGACCTCCATTAAGGAAGCGCCCCTAGTAAATTAACCAGATATTTGCTCATGTACTGTAATCTGGGCAGTCAGAGACTGATACTGACTCTAACCGTTGGAACTGTGACATTGACCCTAACCATTGAAACTGTGATATTGAGCACAACTGTTGGCACTGTGATGTTGAGCCTAAGGCCCTATACACACTACACAACTGTTTTTGAAAACTCTTTGTTAAACCAATTTAGCTAAACCATTTCAGTGCATCCATACTATTCAGTAACCATGTTTGATAACAGTTTAGTGCGTCCACACTGCTGGTGTTAAACTTGTTCTCCCCGTAACTATTTTGTGTTAATTCCAACACATTGAACTGTGCTTGCCTGTACACACTGCAGCTAGAACTGCTTTAGTTAAACCATTACAGCTTAAAACATTTTCACTCCCCTCCAGACATGCGAGTAAAACCATGCTAACACTAAAACATTTTTAAAAATAGTTTTAAGACTAGGTACCTAGCAGGGTTTTAGAAAGTCTTTGTTAAAACGTTTTAAGGGGCTTGTAGTCTGGATGCAAACATTGCTAAAGGGATTTAAAATGTTTTAAGGCACTTACACCATTTTAAGATCCCCAGTGTGTACAGGGCCTAACTGTCTGAACTGTGACATGTATAGGAATCCCTGCACGTTTTCCCAACTAAGTAATTGCCCCAGGTGGCAGTTACAATGCAGTATGTCAGCATCTTGTACTAAGTGTATTCCTGAATTGGTCTTCAGCAGCCTTGGAAGCGAATTCCTAAATCAGTCTTCAGCAAGCCTTGAAAGGGCCTGCAGCAAAGTATATTCCTGAACCAGTCTGTAGCAGTACTCCTAAGGATCCTCATCCACGGCCGTACCCCTGCAACATCACATTTGTTGTTTTCCGCTAGTCCCAGTTTATGGACTGGCCCTGTGCAGATTCCTCTGTTCCTGTTCTCGAATCAACGTCATGTTTGTTGTTTTCTGCTAGTCTCAGTGTATGGACTGGCCCAGTGCAGATTCTGCCATCCATCTATTGCTTTCCTTCATCATTTCTTCAAGATCTTCTGTTCCAGTTTCTCCAAACCAACACCCCATTTATTGTTTTACATTAATCCTGGGCTTTTCCGGCCTTGGTGCCCAGAACTTTTTTTTTTTGTTTAAACCAGGAGACACACACTAAGCTGAAAGCTTGTTTACAGGTGCAACCTGGGAACACAAGAAGTTAGGTGACTTGCTCAGGGTCACAGTATGCAAGTGGGGGCTGTGGGATTAAAAACCAGGTCTTCAGGTTTGCAGCTCAGAGCCTTAAACCACTGCACTTTACTATCTGCCTGGCTTCCGAATATATCCTCATCCTGAT
The DNA here is from genome assembly GCA_016271365.2 of Neoceratodus forsteri. Taxonomy (NCBI): domain Eukaryota; kingdom Metazoa; phylum Chordata; order Ceratodontiformes; family Ceratodontidae; genus Neoceratodus; species Neoceratodus forsteri. The sequence goes on from CM057452.1 coordinate 831,530,507, forward strand.
TTCCAGTTTCTGTGGTGTCCTTCCAATGTCTTCTGCATCCACTGAGTCCCGGCAGTCCACAAGCGGGCTGTGGCAGAATGGTCTGCATCTGTCATCTCAGACCAGCTGTCCACCAGAGGACTGTGGCTAGATCCTTGCATTTGTTCTTCATTTCAGCGGCCCACTAGCCAGTTTTTGGTGGACAGAGTTTTTGCAATTGTCCTACATTTCCGGCGGCCCACCAGCGGGTTTTTAGCCGAGAGAATCCTTGTGCTTGCTTCTTATTTCCGGCAACCCAGGAAAGGTGGCTGTGGCCGATGGACCCATGGCCTGTGTAAAAAACCTCTCCACATCCCTTTAGTCCAAAAGAAATTCTCGGAGCCACATCGGCCAGTGAGCCTGCTTGTTTGCTTTTCAAGATTTCCCCTTTTTCTTCTTCTGGACTGAATGACCTTCACTGGACAGAGACCGATAGCTGTGCACAAACTGTCAACTGTATCAATTTTAGAGTTTACTATAGCTTACTGCAAAAGCTCTTGAGTCTGGAGTACTCCAAAGGTAGTCCAATGGGGCAGAGGTGCACCTCAGGTTGGGGTAGAGTGCTCATAAAGCCTGTAGAGTATTGACATAGCCTGCAGAGCTATTCATACAGTTTTAGAGCTTACAGTATATTTTTAGAGTTTACATTAGATATTTATATTTATGCAATAGGAGTGGGCGCAGAACTCATTGAATAAATTAATCTTCATAGCCATTGAATAAATAACATTTATCCATATAGTAGTCACAATCACTCCGTAACTCATTTAGAATGTTCAGCCTCAGTAGCAGTACTACCCATATTCCAATGCAAATAACTTTAAAACAGAAAAGATAGCATGGTACTGTGAGCATGAAAGTTGTTCAGCACAAAATTATCTACAAAAGGAGTGGTGTTTCATTTATAGGTACCTTAGAGATTTTTTTATAATTAGCTAAAAAGAGCAGAAAATGCAATTTTTTGTTCACTTTTTTGATAAACGTATGCAAAAAAAGATAAGCAATCAAAAGCAAACGTCTCTGCACTGACAGAAAGCATCCCTATTGTTTAAATGAAATATACAATGGTGAGCTGTCAGATAAATGATTTATCTACACTTGTGTTGTTTGACCTCGGACACCTCATTCATGGCTTATGCCACTTGTGAGTTTACTCGCAGTCAAACAGCACTTGTGTAAATTAATCATTTATCTGACAGCTCTCCATTGTATATCACTTATGTGTTACTACTTAGATGAAAATGCTGTCCATACTCCCTGTCATTTTTACTGTTGGTGTTTTCCTCTATAACCATGTCCTCCTTCCCCTCCTGTCTAATAAATATCTTTGTTTTATCGGACCTCTGTGTAAGACTCCTGCCTCTCCTTGTCGAGTGCCTAAATCCACCCACCTAGGAACCTATAGTGTTGCCCCACCACAACACCTGCAGGTGAGTGACACTGGTGCTAGTAGTAGGACAGTTACTTCCACCTCTCAGAGTGAAGAACCCAGAGGTCTACTAGAGCAGCACCATTACAAAAGACTCAGGGAAAAGCCCTCTGATAGAGACAATCTCCGTGAACACCGGGCCCAGCTGCCCGATGCAACTGACTAGTAAATGTGTGAGACCATAAAAGTTGGCTTCAGCTCTGAGATCACCTCACTAACCTCTTCCTCTACAAGCAGTCCGAACACTCCCCATTACCACTTAATGCCTGTGATGGCCCACTTGGGGAGATCCTGGCCTGGACGGAGGACTTCCCGGGTCATAATGTCATACGCATAATAGCGTATGGCATTATGCGCGAACCCTGGACCTGTGTGATCTCCGTGTTGGACCCCCTCAGAGTTAGAATCCTAAGTAGTGCCAGGGGGCCGGGCTGGCCCCCATGTGAAAAATTAACTAAATCGCGCAATGCAATTAAGTCATACGGCATTCTGCCGTGCGACATTTTGACCCCTTGCCGAAGGAGGATACCCTGTCTGAGACAAATCAAGCAGCTCCTCATATTTGGGTCTCCCCCGAGTTACTGACCTGTCTCAGCGAACAGAACAAAGCTTGGAGGAAACCTAAGGCCTCCCAGCTTCCCCTAAACCATGTCAGGTATCGTATGTTAAGAAATGCCTGCACAAAAGCTACCAGACTTACCAAATCTGTATATTTTAATTATTATTATTTATTTATTTTTTTTTTTAGGGATTCGGATCATACCTTTGAGCTCAGAGCTCTTTTACAAAGGTTCCACATCAAACAGTGACAATGACAGCAATAACAAACAGTTTACATACAATACTCGAGTAGTAGGTAGCTAGTATACAATAAGGTTACAATGTCATTCATAGTACCAATGGTGATAGTACAGTGTCAAGAGCATTCAACTAGTGTAAGGACAGTGTTTATATGTAGCGAAGGAGATAAGAAGATAAAGAGGTGTGACACCTAGTGTGAGAGTCCAAGGAGGAGTCAAGGTGAGGGGAGGGAGACTGGGGGAGAGGCGGCCAAAGAAGCGGCTTTGTCTAGGAGGTTGGGAGGTAGTGGTAGTAGGTTGGTTTTAAGGTTGATCCAGTGGTAGAAAAGGCACAGGGGGGAGAGGAAGACAGAGGGATAGGGCAAGAGGGAAGAGTGGGGGTTAAAGGAAGGGGAAGGAGAATGTGGATGAGTGGGCATTATGGGTGTTAGAGTCCTAGTGGCAGTCACAAATTGTCCTAGTAAGAAGGTGTTGCCTTAGGCCATTTTTGAATTGCGAGATGCATTGGGAGTTTAGAATGTGCACTGGGATTTCATTGAGCCATTGGGGGACCCTATAGCTGAAAGCACACTGTCCCTGCATATTTTAAATCATCTCTTCTCAAAAACATCAGTTCCCCCTCCAAATTCTGGAAAGTGGTCCATGCCCTATTCTCCCCACTTCACATCCGCCTCCCCCTGTGCTTAAAATAAACAACTCATTGTTCTCAAATTATGTGCAGTGACTTAAGAGTTTAACTCCTATTATACCCTCCTGCGCCACCACACTTCTAAAGTCACTCCCCTCTAATCTTCCCCCTCCACATCCTCCCACACCCAGTACTCAATCCCTACATGCCCATCCATCCATCCTTCTCTTTTCCTACGGTCTCCCCAGCAGAAACACTAAAGGCCCTTCTCTCTCAATCCTTCAAAAGGCTCATCACCGGATGAACTTGACCCTAAACTCCTCTATCTTTCAGCTTCTGCTATAGCTTACCCTCTCTCCTTGATCTTAAATCTTTCCTTCTCGTCCTCCTCTGTCCCTTCATCCTGGAAACATGCAGTGGTCCTCCCTCTCTCAAAGGGTGGTGAACCCCTCCTCCCCTACAAATTTTTGCCCAATCTCCCTACTCCCTGCCCTTGCTATGCTCCAAGAACACCTGGTCCTCTCTCAGCTAACCTCCTTCCTCAATGACTCTTCCTTTTTAACCACATTCCAATCTGGTTTCGGAAGAACCACTCCACTACCACCTCCCTACTCAGGCTCACTGACTCCATCCTCACTGGGATGGATAATGGCCTCATTACCTCTGCCATCTTTGTCGACACAATCTCTCATGCCCTACTTCTTGACTCCCTGACAGCTGCTGGGTTGTCTACTTCTGCCCAAAACTGGTTTAGAGCTTACCTGTCAGGCAGAACATAATCAGTCAGGATCCAGGATACAATCACCCCCCCACCCCATCTCTATTTCAACTAGAGTCAGACAGGGCTCAGTGCTTGGATGCATTCTCTTCTCCATCTTCCTAAATAACTTGCCCTCAGTATGCTCCCCCTCCAACTCTATCCATATGTATGCTGACAAAACTGCCCTGTTCCATCTGGCAAATGCCCTGCTGATGTTGCAACGACCCTTCAGCTTGACTTCCCCCAGGTACAGTTATGGTTTGCCTCACATCAACTATTCCCAAATGCCAAAAAGACTGGTCTCCATGACCTTTGGCACTAGGCAGAGACTCTCTAGGCTCCACCCTTTACCATCTTTCCATACCCTTGATGAGACAATATTAGAGGGCACCTCCTCATTCAGATACCTTGGGGTTTGGTTGAACCAACACCTCAACTTCTCTGGCCACACTGACGCCATCCTGAAAAAATTGCATCCCAAACTTGGTGCCTTATTCAGGAACCTTAGTTGCATCCCTCCTTCAGTGCGGCGTGAACTAGTCCAGAAGATGATGATCCTCCCCATTTTCGACTACTGTGATGTAGTCTATGGTGCCGTTCCAAAATCCTCCCTAACCAGGTTGTACACTCTAACTCCTGTCCATTTGCCCTTGATGCTCCATCACGCACTCATCACTGTGACCTCTACCACACCATTTACCTTCTCCCACTTGCCAACAGGTGCTTCAGTCATTGTGGCAAACTTACTTCTAAATTTTGGTTAGGAGAACTTCCCTCCTACCTCTCATACTCACTCTCTTCCCCACCTCCCTCCTCCTACTCCTTCAGAGCCTCTGACACTGGCACTTTGTTGGTCCCCCATCGCACCACTGTTATTGGTCAATCAGGCTTTACTCTTCGTTTCCCACAAATATGGAACTCCCCTGCCCCCCAAAATATGGCACTCCTCATCCCACTCCCTTGCCTCTGCCTTACATAACTTTCTCTAATCTAACTGCTCCTGCTTTAACCCTCCTTAACTTTCCTTCTATGCCTCTGCTCCCCTTCATGACTCACATGATCTATTAAACCTTCCACCCCCCCAGCCTGCGTCTCAGTACGCTCTCCTCTCCCTCCACTGCTATGTATTATGTTCTTCAGATATGCCACTTTTAATTAAATGCATATTTCACAGGTATGATATATTTAATTGTATGTTATATTACAAATGCAACTGTATGATTATTTATGATATTTTTTAACCGTATGTCTTGTTACAAATGTAACTGAATGTTTACTTTCTTATACATTTTAAATGTTAAACTGTATGTCCAATTCTTCATACAATTGTAACCCCCCCCAGAGACGAGCAACTTGTTCAGTATGCCTTCCTCGTGAAACATTTCAATAAATAAATATTCAGCAAGTGAAAATGCCATCATGGGCTCCATACAAGCCAAACCCGTCCAGCAGCAATCTGCCTAGACAGAAACCCTTCCTTTTCCCAGGTGCTCATCTGGATCTCCTCTAGCAACACTCCAACCTCTGCCCTTTTACCCTCATCTCCCTTAGCTTCCTGGTGCAGCATGGCAAGCCAAGACACAAAACCAGCAACAGTACATAAGAAGGTACCATGATATCAAAAGCCACCCCAATGGCCTTATTATGTCACTACAGCATCATCCGATCTCATGACATATGCCATCATTCCTGATGTTTCCAGTACTGCCAAGAGTCCCTCTGACAGTAGTTCACTTAAAGGACAGTATTGGACCATCCCCACTGAGGGTGAATTCGGGGTGGGGTGAGGAGGGAGGCTGAAAAAAAAAAAAAAAAAAATCTAACAGCACAGTGATCCAATCAGCCGACCAGCTCAATCTCAAGGTCAGTGACCTCAAGCCCCAGAGAAAATACTAAATTCAAGGCATGGCCATGTTGGTCAGTTGCAGAAGTAACACCTTGTAAGCCCAGGGACTCCATGGCCCATGGTAAATCTTGGACAAAATGCGAGAGTTCATCATCGACCCAAGCATTAAAATAGCTCGCAATAAGCCCTCTAGGCAATTCCAACACTACTGGCAACAAATCTGCGATTTCCTGCACAAAATCCCCTCATGCTTCAGAGGCCCATACACAAGCAGGATTCTGCAGCCTGCACCTGGACCCCCACGCACAGCCACACATTCAAACAACAATGTATCCCCGACTGGGTGCACCACCATATTCAGTTTGGATCTAAAATAGATGGCCACTCCCCTCTTCCACGCAATCCTTCCTCAAGCAGTACATGGAGAATCTAGGTGGGAATGGCTGACTCCAATACAGGGCCAGTATCATCAACAAGCCAGGTCTCCATGTTGCAAGCCAGATCAACCAAGGAATCATAAATAAAATTCACTATAATAAGAGGTCTTGTTTCTCATTCATCTAGCATTGCACAGCACTGCCCAAAGAGTATGAGTAGAGGCTGTAGGCCCCTCAGCTATCTGCCCACTCAATCTGGTAGATAACTGGGTATGGGGGGTTAACCACATCTGCCTGTTCTCAAATTCCTATTTCACCCCAGCTTCCTAGTCCTCACAGTCTTAATGGTCCTTTCCCCATCAGCACACCCCATGTCCTCCACCCATCCCCAGGCCTCCTCCCAATCCCCACCTCCCTGCACCGCTGATATGCCTGACTTGACGGGGGCACAGAAGGAACAGGGAGTAGCTGACCCTAGGGGCCTGCTGCTTTCTGCACATTCTAGTCACTACTCTAAACAAATTGCTAAACACACAATCCATCAGCAGAAAAGAATCACTTGGCTCACCCAGTCTGCCCAGATAGCCCTTGCCAAGTCTGTCTCCACAGACCCAAACAGGTCTCCATCAATCCTCCCTACTCCCTATTTACTAATATTTCCCTATGCCTACCTCACACATACTTTAAGTCCTCTACTATTTTTTTTTTTGGGGGGGAGGGTTGTCTGCCCCAATTCCCCTCCCCACCCAGAGCTCAGCTCCCCTTGCGCCACCACCTCCCCAGCCTGGGGCTTACCCTGGGCGGGGCCACCAGGCTACCTTCCCTGAATGTCAATGGTTGCTTGCCCTGGCTTACTCAGGGTGCGCCACGGGAGCAGGGCCCCACCCAGAAGACACAGTAGACAGTGAGGTGACAGAGCAGAGCTTCATGCTTCAGGTCTGCATTTTGTTTTGTATGGTGTATCAGTAAGGACGTACAATGACAGCCAGTGTCCACCCCCACACTGATACGGCGCCAGCACTGCAACTCCTGCCTCCGCTTCATGTACATCAACATGCCAACACACAACCCCCCCCCACCAGAGAACGAGAGCAGTCCCTGGGATGCTCAATCCTTCTCCCTGGCCAGCCCAAGTCCATTCGCAAACCCGGGTTGTCAGTGTTATAGATGGAAGCCCTGCCTCTGCGCCGACGGGCCGGCCTCCTACTGTTTTTGCCTCCACCACTTCTGCTGGCAGTCTGTTCCAGAGTCCACCTAGCTAACATAAAAATTCCCCAAACCACCCCTCTCACTCACACACCACTTAAACAAAAAGCACTCCATTGATTTACCCACCCATACAAATATAAGCAGTACAAATACTATACAACATGCTACTGTACATGAGGGTTTCCAACTTTCCAAGATGAGAGCAGTCTAAAATTGTAGACGTTAAACAACCGGTGCATAATGTGACAAACCTGTTTGCACTTAAACACACTCCACAATTAGTACGTTTCAACCTATCAAAGCTTTACTCTTACAGGAAAACCAGAGCAGACATCAAAGTGCCTTTAGGATGTAAACACCAGCAGATACAACTATGCTATCTGGAAATGTGATAGTGTAAGTTACATTCCGAATCAGTTGCCAGCTAGGTAGCTGCTACGATAACAGAGAAAGCAGCGCCAGAGCAAATACCCTTCTGATGAAAAGTACTTTGAAGTCCTCGTGAGCAAATACCACATTAAGAGATGTGAAGATGAAATGTGATGTAATCTCTGCCACCTGGATCTCCAAAGGCTTGACACCGATTATTTTATTACACCTTTTTGTACTCTGAAAGGTACATTTGCTTGGGTAAAACAATGTGTTCAGGGGTTAAAATGAAGATTATACAATAGAGTCCTACTTCCTAGTTTGTCATTGGTTCACTGGTTTCTTTAGGTGTGCGTAATCTCCTGCGTAGCCCACACAAAAAACAAGAAACCTTATCACAAAGCAAAAACTAAAAAAAAAAAAAAAAAAAGTCACTACTCTGTAAAATGTAAACAAAATGTTGCCATCTTTTAACTCCAACTAATGCACAGCAGGTACAAAAGCACTATCATTTAAACTTTTAAAAAGTACCAATAATTAAGAAAAAGTATCCAATAATCACAAACTTTAAACACTGCTGTAGCACTTGATGAGGAGATGAGTCTCCCGATACTTGAATGCACTATATCCTCTGGCTAGCTCGTTGCTATCAACTGTATTATCTGTAAGTGGTTCCATTCATTGCCTCACTGTTCATGTCAAGCATAATTCTATTCTATTCTAGGTTTCATTGGTTTCTTACCCACTAAATGTATTACTTGTGATGCCCATTTACCCATACCCGACTTGAGGGCATGGCCGATCCTATTTGTATATTCTGCATTTGACTACTGTTCCGCTCTCACGCTGAAAGCATGTGACTGTTGTCCAAGCCTATACTATGCTGTTTCTGACTCTTGCTGCAATGTTTATTGCCTGAAGTTATTGTCTGTACATTGTAATCTCCTGGGTCGCACCTGAAAATAGGCACTTGGCTGTCTAGTATGCTTACCTGGTTAACAAAAGCAAATAAACATCACATCTTCATTATAACCAAACTGGATACCAGGCAAAACACAGACTGTGGCTCTGTTTTCTGATGCCTACTGGCTATGAGTGAACCCCCCCACCTTACAGCCAATGTTTTTTTCATTTTCAACAGGAATCACTGGTGAAAAACAATTTGCCATTTTTAAACCAACTCTTGGGAGACAATTTTTCACGAAAACCCCCCACTTTGAACAAGCTTTTTGGGCAAATCCATTTTAAGCCACATTTGTTCTACAAAACATGCTGATTTGCCCTTTCTTTGTGGAAAAAATAGATTTTAAGGTTTAGCTAAATGGAACTGGCCATTTTTGAAAACCAAAATCATTAGCTCTACCCCAATCTGCATTTGAATCAGTTAAACAGCAGCATTAACCTGAGCAGATCATTACTAACCACACTGACAACACTCACTAACCAGTGTTGTAACACGGCTCTGTGTCGGGTGGCGGAAAGGAGCGCGGCAATTGGCCGAACGGCCACAGCTGGACTGATAAGCGGGTATTAAGCCACAGCGTACGCCGCCGGTCAGTACCCAGCTGTGGCCATGGAGGCACCCGAGGGTAGCGCCCCGCTGCGGCAGTACAGAGTGGCCAGGAGGCAGAGGGTGCAGCACTGAGCAAGCAGTAGACATGCCAGAGATGGCATCGAGGCGCCGCCGCCCGCCGCAGCTACCCAGACTGGCTCGGCACGCCTGTCCCGCCAACACCCCAACAGATCACAGCACCTCCGCCCCAGATGCTGTGGCGGGTCCCGGGGAGCCTGCACCACCGCCCGGACCCTCAGTGAGTGTGGCAACCCCGCGTCGGGAGGCGTTGAAGCGAACAACAGAAGTGCCTGCTCGTTCTGTGGAAATGGGTGCCGCGGAACATACAGGTCGCCGCAGGTGAGCGCGCAACCGATCCTGTCTGCGGAGGTGATGCGGTAACATAAGCTGCAAGTAAATCGCTGCGGCGAGCCTGTATTCCTAAGCACGATAATCACCTTCTGGCCGGGCTCACACGGTGATTAATGCCCGCTGAAGCGCCCCAGCGGGCATTAATCCGATGTAAGCCCTCAGCAGTGATTAATGCTTACTTATTGCACACTGATTTAACCCCTTAATCGCACCACTCACGAATACTCACTTCTCCATGCCCCAATACAGCACCAGCGCTCCTCCCCAACCTGAGTCACACAACAACAAGTAAGGGAGCTGTTCACAACTTGCGCCACACTGTTTGTAGCTTCATAACCGGGAGCCCCTCACTGATTGAACCACATATTTATACATATAAAAAAATATGTCTCCCTGTGTCTGAGAGTGTGTGTGTGTGTGTGTGTGTGTGTGTGTGTGTGTGTGTGTGTGTGTGTGTGTGTGTGTCGGTGGGGTTGGGGGTTCCCGCTATATTCTACCTAGCAATGCAGCACTATTTGACAACAGAGGAAGGACACAACTGTAAAAAAGAATAACATTTTTTTTTTTTTTTTAAATAACCTCTACCGTCTACCAACTGTATAATCGCAATAATCCACTCTAGGATGGGGGTTATACTGGTAATTATCTACTTTTGGTGAGGATTTGGTCACTCATCCTACAGCCTCGTGACCAAACCACACCAGGTGTGGGTAAATCCAAGCATAACCCACATCCTGTTGTGGATTACTACTTAAACATAGTCTGATGTCAAAGGGGAATCACCAAAAATACAATTTGTATTCTGCCTCAAGTTCCACTATTCCATCCATCCAAAAGGACAGTGTGATAGACTGAACTGCAGAGAAACAGAAACAATATCCACTCGACTGAGGCCCCAATAGGACAGAGTGACCACAACACTATTAAATTCAAGACTATATATTGATACCCGAGCAACTAAAATCCAGCACTGTGGTCCCAGAGTTTAAGAAAGCCGACTTTGACAAAATGAAATAACTACGTGAAGATCAACAGAAGGCCATGGAGAGGTTGGAAACTATCCAGAGAAGGGCAACAAAAATGGTACAGGGGCAGCACGGTAAGACTTATGAGGACCAATCTTAACACGTACTCTCTCGAGGGCAGGAGGGAAAGGCAGAACATGACAGAAACATACAAACATATGCAGGGATACAATAAAGTAGACTCCACAGAGCTATTTAAAGCAGCAGTATTTGTTAGTAAGGTGTGGCACACATCTGTGCTTGGTGTGCATCACTGATGTCGCTGCATGGCATGCCTCCTCCAGGGACAAAAAACCAGGGGGGAGAGGGGACAAACAGCACGATGAAGAGGAGCGCTCACAGGCCCCGTACCCCACCAGCTGGGCATGCCGGCCCGAACTGGATCCGTCCTGAGTTGGGGCTTGGGGAATCACAACAACCCCTCGGGGGGGGGGAGCCCTGGTGGAGGACATCCGGGACAGCAGATGTTGGGGCGACGGGTCTGGGGTGCTCCTCTGAAGGAGGGCCAACAGGGAGGATAGAAAACAATATTTCATCATACAGCTTTTTTTTTTTTTTTTTTTTTAAATAATGTATTTATGACATCCATTACATGCAGTGTAGTTTTATTTCCCTCAAATAAAAACAGCTTTTATTACTGTTTTTTTTAATAATGATTCAAGTCAAAACAACAACTAGTAATTTTTGCACATTTCTTTCACTGAAGTTAATTGTTGACTGCACACAGAATCTCTCAGCAGAAGGAGAACAAAGGCCCATCAAGTCTGCACACAGCTGATGCCACCTTACCATCCCCCCTCGCCAAATGCCATGGTGGGTTATTGATCCCAACTTCCTCTCCTTTTCCAGATCCTGCAAGTGGGATTACAAGTTCCCAGGCTTCATCCCATGCATATCTGAACTCATTAATGGTCCCTGCCCCCACAAACTCCACTGGCAATTTGTTCCAAGGCTCCACCACCCTTTCAGTAAAGAAAAACTTCCCCACACTCTTCCTGAATTTATCCCCCGGCCAATCTCCAAGTGCACCCCTTCCCCCTCTTGTCTGCATCTCTATTTCTAACAAACAGGACCTTGCAATTTACCATAGTTATACCACTTAGGAACACAGAAGTCTATCATGCTTCCCCCCAACCCCTGTCTGGCCTCCAGTGAGTACATGTTTATTTTATTTATTTGTTTTTTGATAACCATGTAGGCGCACTAGACATAAAATGCCCATGTTCAGGCACGACCCGGGAGGGTAAAAGCTCGGGCTTTCAGCAGTTTCCTTTGAGATCTGCCCTGCTGGCCCTGAATCATTTTTGCGATACTTCACTACATGAATCCAGTCTATCAACGTCCTATTTCAGGTAAAGACTCCAAGACTAGGTCCAGGCGAGGCCACAGCAATGGTCTGTATAGGGGCAATATCACCTCCCCCTACTGTTGAAACCCCTCCCTGTACACTCCAACATCCTAGATGTCTTCCTACATGCCTTACTGCACTGACTGGTTTGCTTGAGTGAGTCACTAATGAGGACTCCCAGATCCCACTCCTCTGAAGTGGCCAGCTTGACTCCTCCCATACAATACAACATCTTGGCACTGAATCTCAACTGCCACACCACTGACTACCTCTCAAGTCGTTCTAGATTTCTCTGAAGCTCACTTACCCCCTCCTGACTATCTACCCTGCATCAGACATTTGTGTCATCAGCAAAGAGACTCATCTTAACCTGGATACCTTCCCCAATGTCGCTAATGAACATATTAAATTGAACAGGTCTCAAGACTGATCCCTGTGGCACCCCACACATTACCCCCATCTCCAGATCTGACCTTGTTCACCACCACTCTCTGCTGCTTCCCCTAGCCAGTTTCTCACCCACTTGACTGGTCCCTTCTCTACTCCTAAGTCTTCCAGCTTTTTTAGCAGCCTCCTGTGCAGCACAAAATCAAAGGTTTTGCTGAAGTCAAAGTCACATACTTAGTACAGTGATAGAACATACTTCTGATGGTAAATGGCACACCAAAAAAAAGATTTTTCAAAGGTGCGGCACATAAGAAGGAACTTTTAAAAACTTAAAAACCATATATCTTGTTTCAGAAATTAAACAATGAAAAGAAAATTGACATATGGATTAATACAATGAAAAGAGAATAGACATACTGATGTTGCAGAAAAACATTACTAGAAACTATACAGTGTATGGGGTATGCCTACTGCATATGGAAATCTGCTGACTCACAAACTGTTCTGCTGCAGTAGCCACATCGTAATGCTGAACGGCAAAATCAGAGTGGCCTGAATCCGCTGTTGAGCTGCCCATCTCTCTGCTCAAGGCTCTCTATCTGAAACGGAGAGTCACCGTATGTTCAGTGTGGCAAGAAGGAAGCGGGCAGATCAGACAGTATGTCAGTTACCGGCGATGCAGAGAGGTAAGGAAATAGATGCTGAAAGGCAGCTGCATGTGAAGTATGTCAGTGTCACAGTGCAACTATAAGTCGGGCAGATGAAAAAGGTAAAAAAAAAAAAAAAAAAAAACACTTCTGCGACTCCAAGGCATCATTTGTACTGCTATTAGTATTGGTTATTCCATACACGTTTTAAAATAATGTATGAGCAACCAAAATGCAACAAGGGCAGGTTTTTATACTTTAGTAGCCATGATGACAGGAACCTCTCAAGATCACTCTGTCATTATGGCAACCCCTCGGTGGGAAAAACTGTTTTGTGTATGGTTACCTACACATTATTCTATAGGCTGTGATTATTTTTTCTCCTAAAAAATACCACTTTCTTTAAGTTATCAAACAGCACAATCACAAAGGGGAGACAATCTCGAACCTGAAGAAGGAACATTTAAAAAGTGTGTCAAAATATTTTTTTCAGTGAGTGGGTGGTGGATACGTGGAAAGCTCTATCCAACAATGTTATCAATGCTAGAACCGTCTCAGGGTTCAAATACAAATGGGACATTTTCAAGGGGGTAATCAGAAACAAAAGGAAGGCCAGGAGTGGGGAGAGCTCTGAAAGGGAAGAGTATAACAATGTAGAAACCACAGCGTGGACTTCACGGACTCTTTTTTTTCTGCCCTTAAATATCCATGTGGCTTTAGAAAATGGGTTTCAGAATCCTAGCAGTTTCATTGGTCTAAACAATCACCCGACCATTCAGTAATCTCAGGTATATGAACACCTTGTAACTAAACCTGTCCTAATCTACCTAGCAACAACCTAACTAAATGACAAAATAAATAAATAACATTTTCACTTTTTAAACACAGAAACAAACAAGGCGTGGGTTTCTTCAAAATAAATGCAGTGCAAGGGTTCATTTAAAGGCACCCAAAGCCTCTGTTACCAAAGTCACATATTCTACCTACTAAAACTTAACTAAAGGAAAATAAAACATTTTTCCATGAAATAAAAATAAAAAAAATCAATTTTATAAGCGCAATAACCCATTCCAGGGCATGACTTTCTAGAGAATTAATGCACTTCCTGTGTGCGCTGAAAATCACTCGCCCATTGGCCTTGTGCCTTCCAATTCACCCAGGGTGTGCATTAATTCTCTTGAAACACAAGTTCTGTTGTGGGTTATTGCTTACATGTAATGTGTATGTGATAGGTCTCCTGAAATACTTTTTAGGTGACCTATACAGTCTAGCAGAAACATGCAGTGTGGAACACTTGGGGAATAAATGAGGCACATATAGAAGATGTGCTCAGTATGAGACTTGTTAGCTACAAAGTACAAACTCAGTAAGCGGCACAAGCCCACGCACTCTGTTCTTTTGTACAAGATAAAACTTGTACACTCTAGGACAGATTTATCAGTAAAGTACAGTTACATAAGAACTTATCGTAACAGCAGATCTTCGAGAACAGCTCTTGCAGCAGGTAACACTATTCGGACTGAAGCCGGCAGGCATCAGGACCCCACGGAAATCTTCTAGCTAGCAGTCTTCAGTGGGGACCGCCTCTGATGTCGGTCCCGCCCCCGACATCAGACATAGTACATAAGGAGGCGGTCCCGCCAGATTCCCCAGTTCTCCCGCCGGAGACTCCCGGCCGTAGGATGACATCAGAAGGGGAGACCGAGGATCCACCATCAGAAGGAAAAGAGCAAGAGCTCCTGCCAAGGCCTGGTAGGCCATACCTCCTCCAAGGGGGAATGGTGGGCGGGAAGGTACCTGCTGCAAGAGCTGTTCTCGAAGATCTACTGTTATGGTAAGTTCTTACGTAACTGTACTATCTTACTTCGAGATACAGCTCTTGCTGCAGGTAACACTATTAGGACAGATTCCCAAGCAATAGCACCTGTAAGCATTCTGGGAGGAGGAAATTAGGAGAGATCTTGAACAAGTCCTTACTCTAGGACAGGAGACCCTGCAGAACGGCCAGGCCGAAACCGTCTCTCCGCCATAAAGTAATATCCAAGCTATAGTGCCTAATAAATGTATGCACAGAGCTCCAAGTAGCTGCAGCACAAATGGCCGAGGTGGAGATGTTACGAAAGTGTTGCAAAGGAGGTAGCCACCTCTTGCTGAGTGGCCCCGGACTGTACTGGAGGGGCTTATGCTTGTTGTTGTAGCAAAGAAATACACTGACAAGCCAGCGAAAGGGTCTGCTTTGAGACTGGTTGGCCCAACATCCTCTCAGCAAAGGAAACAAATAGTTGCTCCGATGCGAAGCTGTTCGTTCTATTCAGGTAGAACCTTAAGGAGCGGTGAACATCCAGGTGTGAAGCAGCCCTCCTCTATTAGAGTACTTGAAATACACGGGCAAATCGATGTCCTGGTTGAGAGTGAGGGCAGAGACCACCTTAGGCAGGAATTTAGGATTCGTCCTCAGAGACACTCTGTCCTGGTGAAACATTAAATAAGGCTCTTTGCACACGACAGCGTGAAGCTCGGAAACTCTCCTTACTGACGTGACAGCAACTAAAAATAACGTTTTCCATGACAGAAAACGTAGCTTGCAATCCGCGGCAGGTTCAAAGGGGGGAAGCGTGAGTTGTTCCAGGACAAAGAGTAGGTCCCAAGGAGGAACGGGATCCTTGATGGGTGGCCTAAGGTGTAACACCCCTCTCAGGAAGTCTCGAGAGGCATCAAGCTGTGCCACTGTGCGCTGTCCCACCGGGACATGATATGCAGGGATTGCGCAGAGGTGCACTTTAATGGAGGAATAGGCGAGGCCTGAATGGAATAGGGAAAGAAAGTATTTCAGCACCCCTTTCACCGGGCATTCTAAAGGGGAAAGGCCACGTGCCTGCAACCATAAGCAAAAACAGCGCCATTTCATGGCGTACGTCGCATGCGTTGCCGGCTTTCTGGCCGCAGAAAGGACTTCTGCCACCTCTTGCGAGACCCCGTATCGCATAATGGCCATGTCTCTAGGAGCCATGCATGCAGGTTCAGTGAGCGTAAGTCCGGGTGGACTAGTGAACCCTCCTCCTGAGACAACAGGTGGCAGCTGAAAGGCAACGGAACTGGAGGTTCCCAGGACAATTGCGTCAGCATGGGGAACCAGATCTGCCTGGGCCAGAAAGGCGCTATCAGGATCATTGTTGCATGCTCCCTGCGCAGTTTGAGAAGAACTCTCTGGATCAACGGGAAGGGAGGGAAAGCGTAGAGGAATCTGTCCGCCCAGGAGAGGGACAACGCGTCTCGCTAGAAAACACCAGGCCCTGGATCTAGCAAGCAAAAATTGGGCAGTTTTGCGTTGGATGGGGAAGCAAATAAGTCCAACTCTGGAGTGCCCCATCGAAGGAACAGATCCTCTGCTACCTCCTGAAGAAGTTCCCACTCGTGGACTCTGGCCTGGGAATGACTCAGGCCGTCCGCAATTGTGTTGTCCACTCCGGGAACGTGAACTGCAATCAGGCTCGCGCCGTGTCGGATTACCCAATCCCACACCCTCATAGCTTCCCTGCAGAGAGGGTAAGAATGGGCGCCTCCTTGTTTGTTGAGGTAAAACATCACCGCTGTGTTGTCTGTCTGAAGCAGAAGGGTACTCAACGGTATTTCTGACTGAAAGGCCTGCAGGGCGTAAAGGACCGCCCTCATCTCCAGCACGTTGATGTGGAGGTGAGCTTCCTGAGGGGTCCATGTTCCCTGGGACCTCACCCCGTTTAGGTGCGCTCCCCATCCCAGCCCTGAGGCGTCTGTGGAGAGGATTGCCTTCGGGGATGGCGCGGTAAACGGGACACCCGCAGAAAGTGTCCCTGGGTCTAGCCACCATTGCCAGTCTCGAATCACGGCGTTCGTGATTCTGACCGGATGCTGCATATGGTCTTGCCTTTGGTCCCACTGCACCTTGAGCATCCACTGAGTTACCCGCATGTGGAGCCTTGCCAAAGGGACGGTTGGAATGGCCGCAGCCATGTGTCTGAGCAAGCGAAGGACCAACCTGGCGGGGACGGTCTTTTTCGCTGAAAGATCCCTGATGAGGGATCTGATGTGTTCTGCTCTTTCGTCGGGAAGAAAGGCTTTCCCTTGGACGGTGTCCAGAACTGCGCCTATGAACTGCAGCTTCTGGGACGGTACTAGGAGAGACTTCTCGTAGTTGATAAGAATCCCCAGAGACTGGAACAGATCCTGGGTGCTCTGAATAGCCATCAACAGTGCCTCTTTGGAGGCGGCCATGAGAAGCCAGTCGTCCAGGTACGGGAACACGTAGTGGCCCTGTCTCCTCAGAGACGCTGCTACGACTGCCATACACTTGGTAAAGACCCTGGGGGATGAAGACAGTCCGAACGGAAGGGCCCGGAACTGAAAATGGTGGCCAAGAAACTCGAAGCGCAGGAACCTCCTGTGCGCTTGAGCTACTGGGATGTGCAGGTAGGCGTCCTGCATGTCCAGGAACGCTAAGAAGGCGTCCTTTTTCAGCATGGGAATGAGTCCTTGGAGGGTCACCATGCGAAAACGTTTGCAGGCGACCGACATGTTGAGGTCGCTGAGGTCCAGGATTGGACGGAGGTCCCCTGTTTTCTTCGGAACCAGAAAGAAGTGGGAATAGTATCCAGATCCTATCTGTCTCTCTGGGACATACTCCACCGCTCCCTTTTGCAGGAGCGCAAGTACCTCTTGCCTGATGAGTGATCTGTGCTGACCCGAGTGACGGGAGAACATAGGAGGCCTTGTGGGTGGCTTGTCCACGAATTCTATAAAGTGGCCTCTTTCGACCAACTGAAGGACCCACCTGTAGGTGGTTATGGACTGCCACCCTGGCAGGTGGTCCGCAATGAGGCCCCCGACCTTGGTGTCCCATTGATCCTGAGGGAAGGGGGCCAGGAAGGAGTCATGCTGTGGCGGCTGAGGGTCCAGCAGGCTGGGTCGACTTAGCTGGTCGTTGACCTCGGCCCACTGGCGACTTCCTGGGCTCTCGGGAAAAGCCCCTCTTGTTGAGACGATGCGTGGGACTGCTGTCTCTGCATCCGGCCTCGGCGGCTTCAGTTCCTAAGAAAGGAACTAAGCTTGGGTCTGTACATGGCCTGGACAGACCGTACCGCCTTCCCGGCCTCCTGAAGCTTGGTGAGGACCTTCTCCGAGGACTCACCAAAAAGAACTTCTCCATGAAATGAGGCATCCAGGATGTTCTTCTGAACGTCCAGGGTTAATCCGGAAACATGGAGCCATGAGTGTCTCCGGAGGCATACGCCTGAAGCTGCCGCTCTGGCTGAGGAGTCCGCGGAATCATATGCGGCTCGCAGCACCTGGGTTCCCACGTCCGAACCCGTACGAAGGAGCTGTAGCAACTCCTCCTCCTGCTCACCTTCTGGCATCTTTTCCGCCAGATCCAGTCCCTGCTCCCACAAGGCATTTTGAAACTGCACCATGTGGGTCAAGTAGTTGAGGGATCTGATGGCGCAGGTAGCGGAGACATACGTGCGCCTGCCCATAGCGTCCAGCTGTTTGGACTCTGGGTCCGGTGGCAGGGTGCTCAAATGTTGTGGCCTCTGGGACCGGTCATGAGAGGCTGTAATGACCAGAGAATCGGCCAGAGGATGTGATGCCAAGTACTGGTCCTCCCTAGGGGCCTAGTACAGGCGGTCAGCTTTCTTCGGCATCGCCGGAAGCGAGTGTGGATGTTTCCACGCTGCCTTGGTGACATCCACGAAAGTGTCCACCAAGGGTGGCACCACCACAGGCTTAGGATCTTTTTGCCGAAGATATCTGGCAAGGCGTAATCTCTCAGGGTCTAGTTCCTCTGCGTCCCAGCCCATGTTCTCCTGGATATGTCTCATAATCTCTGAGAATGATGGGTCATCCGGAGGAGATCTTGGGAGCTCACGTGGGTCCGGAGAAGGGACATTGATAGGAGAGGGGGATCTGGATCCATCCGAGAAGTCCGATCCCGTGTCCTCTGTCAAAGGCGAACGGCAGCGTCTCCTGGGTCTCTTGGGGCTGGGTGACCCTGAAGAAGATCTGGACGGAGGTCTCCTATTTTGTGATCTACCCCTAGGAGGGTCCGTAGGCTCCTGGGGGGAAGGTACCCGGCCCGCATCCCTGGGTGAGGTAGGGGGCGCGGGGACCGGCAGAATAGCAGGAGGAGGAGGAGGTGGTGTGGGAACCACATCCCTTTTTATGGTGTCCCACCAGGAGGAAAACAACTCCTTGACCTCAGATATGCTTAGGCCCAATGACAGACCAGGCGCCGATGGCCGGTCGTCAGGTTCCGGCATCGGCTCCTCAGGGACCTCAGGTTCCAGCGAGGGTTCCTTGGGGGGTACGACAGGACCGGGTTCGCCCGTCTGGTCCTCGGGCTGGGTCAGCTCCTCCTCCGTGATCGCCTCTTGACCGACGTCGGTGGGAGGTGAGGGGGTCCTCTTCTCAGTAGATGCGGACGTCGGTCCCCCGGCCGGCGTCCGTGGAGGCGAAGGCCTGACCGGCGATGGGCGGTCGTCGGTGCTCGGGACCGATGGTGTTTGGCCGACGTCGGAGGGGCCGGCGTCAGGGCCGATGATCTCTTGAGAGAAGTCAGTTCTTTGGTATTCCGCTGGGGGGGAGGAGGAGGCAGAGACTGACCTGGCATCGGGTTCCGAATGGCGGGAACCGGACTTGTGATGGTGGTGACGGTCCCCTGACCTCGACAGGGCCTTGGTGACTGAAGACGAAGAAGGTCTGGAGGTCTTGGCCCGCGAAAGAGAAGAGGAACCCGAGGAGGTCTTCACTGCTGCAGGGGGAGGCTGAGAGCGGGCCCGGGAGGGGGAGCGGTCGGACCGGGAGCCGGAGCTACGGGAGTCAGAGGCCCTAGACGGGGACCTGGATCTCACTCTCTCCCTATGCTTCTCTGAGTGTCTCCGGGCCTTGTCGGAAGATTCCCCCTTGGAGGCTGCGTCCATGGCTTTAATCTTCTCCTCAAGCAGGAAAGCCTGAAGGGCCTTCTGGTGACGGATCCGGGTCTGGCTGTTGAATCCCTGGCAGAAGGAACAGGCTTGGATGGCGTGGTCTGGGCCTAGGCACCGGACGCAGGCCAAATGCGGGTCTTTGAACGGGATTTGCTTCCCACAGGCGCACTTCGAAGGATGGCCTTCAACAGAGGTTGGAGAGGACATCAGATAGAAACTGAGCCGAAAAAATGAACTTTTTCCCGAAGGAAGAACTTAACCAGGCGTTGCGCGCTAGAAACGAACCAAAGGGTCGAGACATGCAAGTCGACGGCGGGAAAGAACTGGGAATCGGCGGGACCGGCCTATACTACGCCTGACGCCGGAGGTGGACCGACGGAGGGATGCGTCCCCGCTGAAGACTGCTAGCTAGAAGATTTCCGTGGGGTCCTGACGCCTGCCGGCTTCAGTCCTAATAGTGTTACCTGCTGCAAGAGCTGTATCTCGAAGTAAGACCTGAAAGATACACTGAGCTAAAGCTAATCACTGTTACGGAGTCCAAGCCAAGGGTACTTCTACTTACTTTAACGGCATTCTCTTCCTGTAGAACTGCTCTTCTCACTTCAGCTGTAAAATTCAAAGGAGAACTGAGATGAATCTGAAAGTAATTTTCCCAGTGGAAGCTTTTTTTTTTTTTTAAATATTAGTTCCAATTCTGCTACTGTTCCAGCTATACTGGCTATTAGTAACAGCAGTATTTCTGATTTACATTCTGTTCAGTACCATTTTAGAACTGTACGATGTAGTTCACTTACCCTTCAGTCTGCAGCAGAACATGGGTGCACAGTTATCAACAATGGACAAACTGAGCAAGGAAACTACATCATGCAGTTCTAAATGACGCTCACTACCCCCGTGTGTCAATCAGAAAGACGCATGTAACCCCCTTGCAAATGGGGGTTCCTAAAAGCTTCCCAGGGGCTTGTTTGAATGCTCCCTGCCTGGTTGGTGTTCGGCGTATAAGCAGTTTTAAATGGGTAGCCAGTGAGTGCCTGTGGGCCTCCGTATGCTCTCTCTTTAAAGGCTGCTTTGGGTTGCAGTCATGATTGATCAGGGACCGGGTTTGAGTGTTGCTATGCTCGAGTCCCGCCCGGGCTGCTTATTTTTCGCTCCATTTCTGCCATCGCTAGTGGTGCAGAGGGAGCTCTACAAGAGGATGTGAATGTTGGCTTTAAATACTGGAAAATAGTAATGATAATGCAACTGTTCTAACCTGCCTTCTTTTGCAGCAAAGACTGTTTCGATTGTCTCCTCTATTTTGGTCCAGAACTGCTGAATTGGGCCAATCAGTACCTTGGGACCCTATAAAGTCAGTTGACCAATAGAGGAACTGTTTGTAATTGGGAAAGGCATTATGGGCTATGGCGCTTTTTCGCACCATTGAGAGCAGGAGGAAATGACTGGCATGTGCAGCCAGCCAATGAGAGCGGGTCACGCCTGAACTGAGAGGAGAGCCCCTTGCTGTTGGGGGTTAGATGCGTTGTGGCTGGTGAGGAGTGAGGAGCTCCTGTGCTTCTGCGCTGGGAAGTGTTCGCGCGGGAAGCACCTGAAGGTCTAATTCGGCCGTTTTTCTCTGCGAGCGAGTTCACTCTGAAATCCGCTGGCGGGCGGTCAGAGGAGGCTGTGCCCTGTGCAGCTACCCACCAGGCTCGACCTGTAGGAGGATTGGAGAAAATTGCTAATTGTGCTCGGTCCGAGGGAAAAGTGGAAGCTGCCGTTGCAGTATCTCAGTGGCTGTGAGTTTGAAGGAGCATTGCAAGCAGTTGCCTGGTGTGGTACCATTCTGTTGCTGTTCGCCATATAAATGTGTGAGAAAGCTGGTGAAGTCAGGCTCCATCCTGGTAGCGGTGAAGAAATCATTAGTTGCTGGGGTTGTGAGTACTAATTCAGGGTAACTCCCTGCAGAGTGTTTACGCAGTGGATTCAGTGCATTATTGTATTGCCGACTGCCTAATTAAACTCACCTCCTACTTGACCTGCTCAGGACTGTTATGTTTGTCTGTGCTAAGGGCCCCAACCAGCTGCCACGTGTGGACTAGCCATTAGGGCTTGGGTACCCCAGGGACCATAAACTGTAGGGTTAGGCCTGTGCACAGAGCCCTAGGTAGATAAGTATAGTTATAAGCTAATCAACTTGATTTCCCCTTGCCCTTGTTGTTATTCCCCCTGAATAAATCAGATTGATTTTCGTACAGCTACATCCTGGCTATTGTGTACATTACTGGTGAACTGCTGTCTGGTGATTGCAACATAACTGTGCCTTACTTTACAGGGGTTCCCCGAAGGGAGCTGGAATATAATATCCGTGGGCAAGTCTACTGGTAAACAGAATTGTTGGTACCCAGTGTGAGTCACTAGTGGGACGAAGGGGGTTGCAGTAGCCCAGAGGGCTGTAACCGAGGTAGTCCTAATTGTGCTAACCCCAACCTCTGGGTGGAGGCACCCGTCAACGGATCTGGGACCCTCACCCTGCCTCCGTGGGGGCAGACAGGGGTAGTAGCCCTAAGGGTAGCACCCCCTGGGGGTTACACACAGATAATTTACAAAAACCTGTAGGAACAGATGGAACAGTAACAGAACTGGAACCAGTATTTTAAAATCTGCTTTTACAGGGAAAAATTACTTAAGGTTCAGCACAATTCTTTTTTTTTTTTTTTTAACGGGCCAAAAAGGGTGACCTAGGGTTGGAAGTGTGTACGTCCTGCAGAGAAGTACAGACACTTCTGACATGGTGTTAAAAGTTCTCCACAGACATCACTCTGCCTACATTTTTGCCCTAGCCTCTCACTACAACCCCCACCCACCATGTCAGTTCCTGCTGCATCTATAGGCTTCTTTACACGGCAGCATTTGCACCACAACAACCTGAGGGCACAGGTTGCTGTGGTACAGATGCAACTGTGTGGACACTTACTCGATGGAGGTGAGGTAATGGTGCTCCTCTCCCCGAGCCGCTGCAGAGTAGAGGATGCATTCCAGAGCGAGCACTGTAGGCAGCTGTGCAGACAGGCTACACCACTCGCTCCGACGCACCAAGAATGTTCTCAGTATTCTCTTCTGTCCTCCCAGGATCCCACAGCCCATGACAAGGAAGTACCAAACATGTCTGTAAAGTAGCACAATGAAACTAGCAGACACAGTGGATTCCAAGGACCAGTGCAGGCAATGTAGTCCACTTGTAGGCTTTGTTTTTAAAACATTATTTATTGAAAACACGGATTTAGAAACAAACACTAGCAGTATTGGAAAAAATGAGAATCGGGGGGGTGATGTAAACAGCAACTGGCTGCAGCGGCAGGAGATTGAATCATACAAGAATTGGGGCAATGGTGGAATCGGCACAAGGAGGGGAAAAACAAAAAGTAGGTTAAAGAAAAAAAAATACACACTGACTCCAAACAGATTATTTTACAAATACTAGCAAAGCAGTGGGACAAACATATCTGTTCAGAGCTCACCCGTCTTGTGGATCCATGGCTTCGCAGCTGAACACATATGTCCTGTTGAAGTGGCAGATTCAAACTGCGTAGCACAGTGAAACCACAAGAATCAGCGGATTTCTGAGGACCAGCATAAGCAATGTAATCCACTTGTAGGCTGTGGGCCGGATATTCAAACTGCGCTATTTTGTGGCGCAAGCCCTTGAGCTGCACAAAATAGTTGCGCAGGGGTGTGGCTGGAGCGATATTCAAAGGAGTTGCGCTATTGAGCAACTCCTTTGAATATCACCCCAGGCCACAGCCACTGTGCATGGCGCAGTGGAACTTGCGCCACCGCAAGTGGTCAGAGTGGAGCATTCAACTTGCGGTGGTGCAAGTACCATTGCGCCATGCGCAAATTTCCAATATTCAAAAGGTGACATGCAAATGGGGCCATAATTCATGCAAGGCGCGGGGGGGGCCATTTGCATCTGTTTATGGCCCCATTTGCATTCCATTAGCATGCACATGCGCCGATCCCCGAGGACTTGCGCCTGGCGCCCTGCCAGGCAGCAGCCGTTGGGGACAGACGTCCCCTGCAGCCCAATCACAGGCAAATGTGTCAGAAAGCCCCTCCCCGACTGGCCCGATCGCGGGCATGTCGTACATCCCCCACCAGCCCGGTGCGGGCAGCAAAGAGTGTCCCCGAAACATATCCCTGGTGGTCAGTGGACCGCTAAGCCCGATCGCGGGCTGCAGAGTTCAAACACCCCCAATGAATCCCTGGTGGTCAGTGGACCACTAAGCCCGATCAGCGGGCTGCAGAGTTTAAACCCCCTCCCTGAACATATCCTGGTGGTCCAGTGGACCGATAAGCGGATCGCGGGCTGCATAAGGTGGCGAAACCCCCGCCCAAGACCATATCCCTGGTGATCTAGTGTCCCCACACCACCACCCACAAAGCCCCCACCCCTGCAGCGGTAGCATCCCCGCCCGCCCGACTGCCCGGTAGGACTACGCCCAGATGATTGCAGAGCAAGAGCCAATGGGTGCAGCCTACCGTCATCAAGGCAGTCCAGATATGTGAATGAAGTCATTCATTCACAAATCTGGACTGCCTTGTCGGTATAGGCTGCACGCCCAGTGGCTCTTGCTCTGCACCAATGGGCGCAGCCTACTGGCCAGTCAGTCGGGTGGGTGATGCCGCCCGCCCGGCTGAGGGGTGGGGTGAGTGAGGCTCGTGGAGTGGGTGGGTTGGAGGACACTAGATCATCAGGATATGGTCTTGAGAGGCGGGATTCACTCCACTTATGCAGCCCGTAATGGGCTGTAAGGGTCCACTGGACCACCAGGGATATGGTCTTGGGGCAGGGTGGGGTTCTCACTTTATGCAACCCAGCGATCGGGCTTAGCAGTCCACTGGACCACCAGGGATACGTTCGGGGATTTCAAACTCTGCAGCCATGGCGGGCAAGCGGTCCACTGGACCACCAGGGATATGTTTGAGAGGACACTTTGCTGCCCGCCCAGATCAGCCAGTCAGGGAGGGGGACTTTCTGCATTTGCCCGCGATCGGGCTAGTCGGGGGGTGGGGGGATGTTTTACATGTTTGCCCGCGATCGGGCTGCAGGGAGGGCACAGGGAGTAGGTTGAGGGCCAGCCACAGGTGGCAGCTGCTGTGTTGCGCCCTGCAATGCGGCAGCTCACCTGTGGGTGGCCCTCGACTTGATCCTTTTTATTTTTTGGCTCAAAGTTGTGCAGGCGCAGGTTGGGGATTGCGCCTGCACAACTCTGCACAGCCCGGCTGAATATCGGGCTGTGCGGTTTATGCATGGTTCCTCCCCCTCCAGCATGCATTCATTTGCAATGCGCTGTTGCTCAGCATGTTTTCAGTGGCGCAACTGCCTCCTGCTAAATATCGCAGAATGGCGCAATTTCGGACTTGCGCAGTCGCAACCCTATTACGCATGGTGCAACCCTTTTGAATATCTGGGCCTTAGTGTTTAAAATATTTATTGAAAACAAACTTTTACAAACACCAGCAGTATTGAGAAAAACTTGAGGGTGCCTGTTTAATATCCTTGTACAGGACATGACCAGTAAAAAAAAAGATATGAACACACTAGAAAGCTTAAAAAATGGCAAGTCAGAATGCATTACCATTATCTGCATCGTTCACAGTCATTTTCAAACAACTAATAATGAGAGAGCCACCTGCATGCCTGAGCCGCCAAAGAGAAGTTTCTGATGTGGAAACTGCACGCACTGCAATAATACTGAAGACAGCAGTACTTGACACCCCAAAAAAGGAACCCAATACAAGGTGAAGTTCATCAACTGTGTGACTGAAGGTATCATCTACATGCTGTGGGTGCCCATGTGGGCTGGCATACATGGGACAAACAAAGCGGGCTCTGAAGACCTGCAGTGGAGAACATAAACAGGCAATATCCAGTGACAATCAGGCAGTGGCTGTGGAGCAGCAGTCTTCCTGGAGACGTTCTGGAGGATGTGGTGTTGTCCCATCTGCAGGCACCTCTCTGGGCTGAGGAAGGAGGTTGCTCATCTCCAGGCTGAGTTGGCCAGGATTCGGGGGATCTCCCTTCCCACCCAGGGACCACAGGGCCAACGCCGCTGCCTCAGAGGTTGCCACGAAAGAGGAGCGGTTGGACCACAGTCAGCTCAGGGAGGGTGAGGGAACAGAGGCGCATCCCTCCAGTTGTACCTCTCCACAATTCATTTGCAGTTCTGGCAGAGTGTGGTTCCTCTATGGAGGCACCCACAGTGGAGACCAAGGAGGATGCTGGGAACCTCCACCAATAAGACCCACAGGAGGATGGCATGGGACCCCACTGGGGAAGAAAACAACTCCTGGTGGGGAACTCCACTGTTAGAAGGGTAGAACTGGGGGAGGGAGGTAGGTTGCCTGCCTGGCGCCATGGCTTGGAGGGACAGGGAGCGAATCCTCAGGATCACGGGAGCAGCTGCACGGGGGAGGGAGCTGGATGTCTTTGTCCACCTAGAGACAAATGACCTGGCTGGGAAAGGAATCAGAGCAGTGCAGGAGGAGTTTGTGGAGTTGGGGAAGGGCCTTAGACAAGTCGCACGCATGGTAACCTTGTCGGATGTGCTGCCCATCTATGGTAGGGGCGGGGCTAGGTGCTCTGCACCATGGGATTCAATCAGTGGTTGAAAAACTAGTGTAGAGCTCAGTGTTTTGGCTTCACTGGGGACTGGCGGCCCACCTGGAGGGATGCAGGCCTATACTGGTGCGATGATCTGTACTGTCCAGGAGGGGAACCAGGATCCTAGGTGATCGGTTTAAATGCTTCATTGGCAAGCATTTAAACTAGCCAAGGGGGGAGGCACTGAAAAGGAGAAGAGAAATCCTAGCACCCCCAAAAAAAAAAAATCAGGGTAGTTAGTGAGGTAAACACCAAGATACTGAAGTCGACAGGGAGAAGGACAGGGATAAATGGAGAAAAAGGCAGTAAGGACAGGGATGGGGCAAAAAGGGGTAAGGCCATCAAAAAATGGAGGGTAATGAGTACCAATGCCCATAGACTAGGAAACAAGCTCCCTGAACTGGCGGCCTTGATGGAAGAGGGATGCCTGGATATCGTGGCAGTCACAGAAACATGATACACTGAGAACCATGACTGGGATGTCAACATACCAGGGTACACAATCTACAGCAGTGACAGGGAGGGTAGAAGAGGAGGGGAGTAGCTCTCTATGTAAGGGAAGAGATCAAAGCAATGGAACTAAAGGGTAAACAGGAAGGAGAGAAAGCACTGTGGGTCACCCTGGGGACTGGAAATGGCACCACAATCTGCACAGGGATTGTATACAGACCCCCGTCTCAGGGGGAGGAAATAGAAAAGGAAACGATAGAAGGCATCCTAAGGATGGCAGAGAAAGGGGAGATTATCGCGGATGGGGGACCTGAATATGCAAGATGTTAACTGGAGCACCTTTGCTGCAGCCACATCCAAGAAGAGAGCTATTCTCGATGCCCTACAGGGGGCATGCCTCAGACAGCTAGTGTTGGAACCCACTCGGGAGGGAGCAATCTTAGACCTGGTACTCTCAAATGGGGACTGAGACAGGATCACAGATCTAGAAGTGGGTAGCCATCTGGGAACAAGTGACCACCAAACAGTGTGGTTCACGATAAACTCAGCTGTAGAATCAAGCCTTACAAAAGTAAAGGTACTGGACTTGAGGAGGGCTGATTTTGTCAAAATGGGAGAGTGCCTCAGAAAAGCACTAGCAAACAGGCAAGAAGGAGGGGTTGAGCAACAATGGGGAAACATCAAAACTGCCATCACAGAGGCAACAAGCCGTTGTGTGAAGCAAATAAATCAAAACAAAAGAAAAAAACACTATGGTTCTCAAAAGAGGTGTCTGGAAAGGTTAGGGAGAAAAAGGTAGCATTCAGGAAGTCTAAGGAAACACAGAAGGAGCAAGACAGAGAACTGTACCAGTTAAAGCAGTAAGAAGTGGGGAAGGCAGTCAGAATAGCAAAGGTCCAAACCAAGGGAAAGATAGCCAACTCAGTTAAGAAGGAGGATAAAACCTTTTATAGGTACATAAGGGAGCAAAGAAAGGCAAAGGGAGGGATATTGAGGCTGAATAAAGAGGAGGGTGGGTGGGCAGAGAGGGACAATGAAAAAGCAGGGATACTGAACGAATACTTCTGCTCAGTATTCACAAAGGAAGAGGAGGGGGAGGTACCTAATCCAGTCAATAGAAGCACTCTGGATGGTGGGGGAGTTAATATAAACAGGTGACTCACCTGTAACAGTAGGAGTGGTATATATTGTTCATCCACACTCTCTGGCATGTCCCTTTCCCTTTAAGTATCACCGGAAGTCTTCAAGCTGGCTCCTCCCACCCATCTGGGTGGTATAACCCTCGGTTCCACCCCATGACGCCAGATCTTAGCCCGCTGGAAGCCAGGTGTCGTGTGTTTGCAGCCGGGGAGGTCAGGTGGGTCCATGTGGATGAACAACATATACCACTCCTAGAACTATGGTTACTGGGAAGTAACCTATTTTTCTAGGGCCGTGGATATGTTGTTCATCCACACTCTTTGGCAAACTCCTAGCAGTTCTCTGGGAAGAGGGAGGCAAGGCGCACACCCCCACTTAGGAAACAGAGATTGGAGAACTAAGGCCCCAAAACCAGCATCCCGGCGTGACTCAAGGTCAGTGTGGTAATGGGTAATGAATGTGTTTGCTGACTTCTAGGTAGCAGCCCGGCAGGTTTCCTGGATAGGGATGTCCCTGGAAGCAGCCACCGATGCAGCGGTATGGCGGGTAGAATGATCTCCTATCCCTCTGGGAGGTTCCATGCCTGCCAACTCATAACACAGACTGATGCAAGATGTAATCCACCTTGCAATTGTCCATTTTCCTGCAAGTCTGCCAGAAGTGGCTTCAGCATAGGTGACAAACAGCTGGCGAACCTCTCCCCGAATTTCAGCCGTCCTATTTATAATAAAAGAGAGCTTGTCTCAGGGTCCAAGGTATGGAGCCTGTACTTGGCCTCCGAGGTGTAGTTAGGGTAGTATACCAGCAGAGTCAACACCTGGTTAAGGTGAAACTCTGACACCACCTTCAAAAGGAATTTCGGGTGGGGGCGTAGGACAACCTTGTCTCTGTGGAAGACCAGATAAGTGAAGTCCACCGAAAGTGCCTGGAGCTCCCCTGTCCTTCTGGCAGACATGATAGCCACCAGGAAGGCCATCTTCCATGACAAGTGTGACAAAGCACACTTGTGCAATGGTTCGAATGGCTTGCCATGAGCTTTGCCAGTACCAGCAGTAGGTCCCACGGAGGTGGAGGTTCACGCATCGGAAGGGATATGTGATCCAGGCCTTTGAAAAAGCACCCAACCACTGTCTCCTGCACCAACGTCAACTGACCAGCCTGCACCAGTAAGCAGAGATGGCTGCCAGGTGCACCCTAAGGGTCGATGACCGAAGACTCCCTTTGGACATGGACCAAAGGTAGTAGAGAGAATGTTAGCCACTGGACAGGACAGGGATTCAGGCCCTTGCCCTGACACCAAATGGAAAACCTTTTCCATTTGAAGGCATAACATTTTCTAGTTGATTCCTTTCTGGATGCCTCCACCATGGTGAGGACATCCTCAGAAAGACCCAAAGCCTGGAACTCTAGCCACACAGTTACCAGGCTGTGAGGTGCAGGGACTGAAGGTCCAGATGGTGTACTTTCCCCTGATTGAGAGAGATCAGCTCCAGGCATGCTGGAAGCTGCTCCGCGGGCCTGCAGCTGAGGCTGAGGAGATCTGGATACCAGAACTGGCGCGGCCAGTCTGGGGCTGCCAGGATCACCTTCACCTTGTCCTTCCTCACCTTGAGAAGCACCTTGTAGATCAAGGGAAATGGAGGGAAGGCGTAGAGGAGGCCTGGGGTCCATGGCCTTCAGAAGGCATCCCCCCGCAGCGAGTCCTACTGAGGGGGGTGGGTAAGAAACAGCCTCAGCTTAGTATTTTCCCTGGAGGCAAACAGTTCCACCATCAGTTTGCCCCAGTGGGAGAACAGGCTGTAAGCTACCTCTGGATGGACAGAATACTCATGGGATGTCTCACCTAAGCGGCTGAGAGCATCCGCCAGATGGTTTGATGCTCCTGCCACATGAATGGCTAGGAGATCTGCTTCCAGACGACTGACGAGGGTCTGGATGCGGAGCGCCTCTTTGCAAAGCAGACGAGAGTGCATGCCGCCCTGTTTGTTGAGGTAGTACATGGTTGTGGTATTGTCCATCTGGACTTGAACCACTTGACCCCAGAGCAGAGGAGCAAAAGCTGACAGTGCCAGTCTGACTGCTCTGAGCTCCAACAGGTTGATGTGTTATCAGGACTCCTCAGGAGTCCAGAACCCATGGGCCCTTTTGTCCCCCACGTAGGTTCCCCAGCCCATGAGAGAGGCATCGGTCGTGAGGACGGCCATCGGCTTATGGTAGACAAATGGGATCCCTTCCTGCAACCGGTCTGGGGCAGTCCACTACTGGAGAGTGTCCCACATGTTCTGCGTTACAGTGATCTGCTGGTCGAAATGACTGTGGAGCTGAGTCCATTGGACAGCCAGCTCCCACTGGAGGGTGCATGTGCAACCGGGCCCAAAGAACCACTTAAGTGCACGCTGCCATGTAACCCAGAAGGCACAGAAAGTACCGGGCAAGGCACAACTGCACAACCAGAAATGATTGGGCAAAGGAGGAGAGAACCTCCGCCCTGTCTGCCGTGAGCTGAGCTCTGGCATGATGAGAGTCGAGCTCTGCCCCAATGAAGCACATCACCCGCTAAGGCACGAGTTCGGACTTGGCCTCGTTGAGCAGAAGGTAGAGTTGGGAGCAAGTCTGGAGAGCCAGGTCCCTGGATCTCTCCACCTCCTGCTGGGTGGGACCTGCTAAGAGCCAATCGTCGAGGTAGGGGTAAATTCTGACATCCCCCCCCCCCCCGACAACTGAGATGGGCTGCCACCACTGCAATGCATTTGGTAAAGACACATGGGGCCGATAACAGGCCGAACAGCATGGCTCGGAACTCGTACAGGGTCCCCCCGACCCTGAAGAGGAGGCACCACCAATGAGACAGACGGATTGGGACGTGAAAGAACGCATCCTGCAGATCCAGTGAACAGAACCACATGTTTCGCTCCAAGGATGGTACGATCTGGGACAGAGTGACATCCAAAAGGTGCATGACCTGAGATACTGATTTGGGTCATGCAGATCTAGAATGGGGCGCCAGCCCCCCCCCCCCAATCCGCTTGGGCACCAGAAAGTACCTAGAGACAAAGCCTGGGTCTGCTGGAGGATCCGCCACTGAAGCTACTGCCTCCTTGAGGAGGAGTTGAACAATGTCATCTTGAAGAGCTGACTGAGTCTGGATAGATACTCTCTCCGCCCGAGGGGCGCGGGCTCAGCTTGGAGGGTACTGCTCGAATTCCAGAGGCAGACCCCAACCGACCGCTTCGAGAACCCACCAGTCCGTAGTGATAGCAGACCAGGCGGAAAGAAGTGGCAGAGCCTTACCCCCATGGGAGGACCCAGAGCTGGCGTGATGGGAGAGGGGAAGGCAGCCCCTGCCCCATCACTGAGCAGGCTTGGAGGAGGAGGAGGAGGAGGAGGCTTGGAGGAGGAGGAGGAGGATCATCCAGGACCGGAAGCTAAGCCTCCTTTTTGGGCCTGGGCTTGGGCCTGGTGCACCAAGCTTGAGCCTGCTACTGTTGCTGCTGCCCTCCTTGAAAGGAGGGTTGCTGTGCCGCAGGGGAAGAGTGCTGAAAAGGTTTCTTCTTCTTCTGCTGTTTCTTGCCTAAAGAACCTTTAGCAGAAGTAGCATCCAAGGTGGCATTGGACTGCTCAATATGCAGAAGGTGACCAGCCATGCCTGGGCCAAAAAGGTCGGTGCCCAGGAAAGGCACATCAGCTAGTTTGTGCTGAGTGCCCGCCGGAAAGGAGGAGAGTCTCAGCCAAGCCCTACAACAAGAGGCAACTGCGGCTGCTATTGAGCGGGCACAAGACTCCCCAGTGTCCAGGGCTGTCTGAAGCTGCTGTTTGGCAACAGCCCGGCCCTGATCCCTGACCTGCTTGACCATGGTCTGCATGTCCATGGGGAGGTGTGGGAGGACTTCATCCTAAGACCCCAAAAGGGTATAGGAGAAGTGCGCCATGACAATGGCCGAACTTGCCTGACGAAGGCCTAAAGAGGAGGCCACATAGACCTTTCTAGCCGAATGATCCGAGAGTTTGGATTCTCTTTCGGGAGGTTGGTCGGTGTCGGCACAACTGCCAGTAAGCCTGAACACAGAGGCGGTCACCAGGCTCTCAGACGTAGGGTGCTCTGTGAACCCTGCAAGGGACCCCACTGGCACCAAATACTTGCGGGCCATGCAGGCAGATGGAGCTGGGCAGGAGGCAGGGCGCTGCCAAAGTTCTGAGGCCACGCCGACTATGGCCTCGGCCACAGGAAAGGCCTCCGTTGGGGTATTCCCTCTCTTGAGGATATCCGTAAGAGAGTACTCCGCCTTTTTCTGGATAGGCTCCAGGGCCATCCCTGTGGACTCAGAGATGAGGCAAAGAATGCCCTGAAAGGACAAAGGACTTTCCTCCGTCTCTAACCCACCAGCCGATTCGTCATCCCCGGGATGAGAATGCAAGCCGGTCACATCCGAATCCGAGGAAATGGGATACAACGGTTGACCACCCAGGTCACCTTCAACCCGCCAAGGGTGGACCGGAGTGACAGTGACAGAAAGACGCCAGGGAAGCCCGGGGTCTGGTCTATCTTCCTTAGAAGGGGCCCCCCTCACTGGCTGCTTGGGTGGTGGTTCCACCACTATTGGTGGAGAGACCAGTTTAGGCCGAACCAGAGGTTTCACCGGCTCCGCAGGTGGGGGGACAATTGGCTCCGAAAGAGTTGGCTTCGGCCTGGGAGGTGAAAGCCAAGTAACGGTGGAGGTAGGAGCCGGAGTCAGTTTGTGCACGGTCAAAATCAGCTGTTGCCACATGAGGTCCTCGTAGTGCTGGAGTTTACGCTGGAGCCTCTCCTTAACTGAGGAGGACAAGGACGACCGATGGCATCACCTCTTTTTACAGCGCTTGTGACTCTTCCTCGACCTTTCGGTTGAGGGGTCCTGGACTTCGATAGAGATCAGACAGGCCGATTCAGCTGCTCAGGAGACACCAGCGGGATCGGTGATTTCCCATGGTTGGGGGCCACTTCTTGACGGGGATTTCCAGTAGGCTGGGTCTCCTCGTTGGGGAAAGAAAGGACTGGAGTCCGATTGAGAGAACTGATGACTGGAGTCTGTGACAATGTGTGGATCGGGTCGATGATTATTTCAACCTCGCCAAATCAACACTTCGGTCGAATGGCCAGATGGCAAAGCCGAGAAGCCAGTGGCTGAAGAGGCAATTTCGACTGAAGTCAAGACTGCCGGTTCCTGGGACTGAGATCTCTCCTGATCCCAAGAACGTCTTCACTGAGACAAAGACGATCCCAGGTCCTTTTCCTGCTTACGGGACCAAGAAGAGTGCGTGCCAGCAGGACCCTCTCCCTTAGTCAGGAGAGACTGGCATGACTCTCGGAAAGAACTTGAGATGGTGCAGTCCAGGTTGAGCAGAACGAGGAAGCTCAGAGGAAGATTCTGCGGCCCGAGCCACTTCCTCCACGAAGGCTTGCATGCGCTTCAATTGCTCGGCGGATCCCGTGGCCGTAGAAACCGCCCACTGAGCTTCCTTAGATTTCACTGGAAGGTTCCGTTTCTCTGGCCTCCCCAACATCAGGCATGCAAGATGGTTGTATCGCGGGCCGTTAGGGTCAAAAACAGAAAAAAAAAAAAAATCACCTTAGGGGATGTCATGGGTGACACCTGAGGCAATGACACACACAGTGTGGAGATCAGTGCACGACATTTTCTGGCAGCAGGAACACCAGCAAAATCCAGGGGAAGACTTATCTTCCATAATCGAAGGTAGGTAGTCACGATCACTAATGCGAACTAGACAAATTTTTGGAATAACCAAAGGTTTTGAAGCCAGGAAATACCTAATGCAGGAGCACGAAGGAGGCAACCTGAATCTTCCAGTGGAAAGAAGATCTGGCATCATGGGGTGAAGCTAAGGGTTATACCACCCGGGTGGGTGGGAAGAGACAGCCTGAAGACTTCCGGCGATCCTTAAAGGAAAAGGGGCATGCCAAAGAGTGTGGATGAACAACATATCCACGATCCTAGAACAGTCCTTTCACAGAAGAAAGGGTTCTGAAAGAACTCCTGAAACTGAACATGGACAAAGCAATGGGGCCTGATGGGATTCACCCCAGAATTCTAAAATAACTAAGGGGAGAAAATAACACCATTGACTATCCTTTTTAACAAATCATGGGAGGATGGTGTGGTATCTGAAGACTGGAGGAGAGCGGACGTGATTCCCCTCCTCAAAAGTGGGAGCAAGACAGAGGCAGGAAATTACAGACCTGTCAGTTTGACCTCAGTGGTAGGGAAAATGATGGAATCACTTCTGAAGGAAAGAAGTGTTGAGTACTTAGAGGCCAGTGGGGCACACGACCCAAGGCAGCATGGACTGGTCATGTCAGATGAATCTAATCAATTTCTTTGACTGGGTGACCAAAGTAGTAGACCAGGGAGGGACTGTGGACATGGCCTACCTAGACTTTAGCAAGGCATTTGACACAGTCCCGCACAAAAGATTAATAAACAAATTAGCCAGCCTGGGAGTGGGTGCCAGGGTGGTAGCCTGGGTAAAACACTGGCTGGACAACAGGACACAGAGGGTAATAGTAAACGGAGTCCACAGTGAAGAAAGGGGGGTTACTAGTGGGGTACCACAGGGTTCAGTACTGGGTCCAGTCATTTTTAATGTCTTTATACGTGACATTGCAGAGGGACTGAAAGGAAAAGTATGTCTCTTTGCAGACGACACAAAGATCTGCAACAGGCTTGATGCACAAGGTGGGTTGGAAAGGATGAAAAGGGACTTGGCAAGGTTGGAGGAATGGTCAAATGTATGGCAGCTTAGATTCTACGCAAAGAAGTGCAAAGTAATGCACCTGGGAAACAGAAACCCAGGGGAAGAGCACATAATGGGGGATGAGATACTGACAACAACAAAAATGGAAAGAAACCTGGGGGTAGTTATATTAGATGACATAAAAGTAGGCAAGCAGTGTGAGAAGGCAGTAAGGAGGGCTGGGGGGATACTGGGATGCATATGTAACACCACTGTCACCCGGGATTACTAGAATCCCACTTAGATCTAGTAGCAGGCAGGGAAGGCAACTTGTGAAACACCAGTTAAATGGGTTTCACACTGTCTCACTCTGTCCTCAGTCTCAGCTGAGCTGGACTGATGACATCATATAGAATTATCGCAGTAGCATAAGCCACAGTGGAATGTTGCAGCTAGGAGTTAGGTTAGAACGTTGGGGTTTTCAAAGTCACTGTTATGTAGTCTGTAGTGGAGGGAGGAGGTGCAGTGCAGTTGGCAGTCTCTCAGAGCCCTCAGCTCTGTTCAGAGCTACCTCTGAAGAGGGTGTGTTCTCGCCCTAGAGAAGGACACAGAAGAGTACTTTTTGAAGAGGTTGAGACTGTCTCCCAGTTGTTCCAGTGCCCCATCCCTGAGAGGGATTGGGGGGAACAAGACCAGCTCTTCAGAGGCAATTCCCCTGGCCCTGCTGGAAGAAGAGAAGCTGCCAATACATTTTGTTTTTCCTGAGAGAAGCCTGTGGGCACCTGCGAATAAGGGTGAGTCTGCTCTGCCAGAGAGTCTATGTTTTCACCGAGACTGCTGTGTTAAGTATCTGCTACTGTGGGTCAGGAAAGGACAGCCAAGTACAATACTTAAGTCTGTGTATGGCTTGAAATGCATCTAATCAGTGGGGGTCTACAGGGATGGACATAGCCACTTAAAGAATGTTACAAGTCAGGACACCAGTTACCAGAGACAGTATATTGTTAAATGTAATATACATTTCGAGATAGCATTCTACAAACAAAGAGTTTCACAAGGAAAGGTGCTGACTCCAAATGAATGGCTGGGTAAGAATTTTGGGACAAAAGGTGGGAGACCCCCCCCATCTGGAGAATCCAGATTTACCTCCACGGATTCACTTTGGACACCTATAGCTTTCTCCTGGGCACTTGGCCAGTGTTCACAGAAAGTACCCAGATGTGGAATTAGGATATGTGTTTTTCCCTTAGAGCTTGGAAGTGCTCATGGGTGGTAGACGGATCCACTAGCAGAAATGTCCATGCCATATGGAAAGTGTGTACCAGTGCTGGCTGAGGGCCATGCCAGGGAATCCAGGATAGAGAGAGTACCAGTTCAGGCGAAGAGCCCAGTGTGTTCAGAACCTGAGGGAAACGCTGCTGTGATAATGAAGATGATGTGTTCTGACCTCTATAGTTCTGTACCACCAGTTAGTGTAGCCCCGTGGGGGTCCATCCTGCTTTGTATTCCTGTGTGTAAGTGAATAAAAGCCCCACTTTAGAATCCCACTCCTGGTTTGGACATTCACAGTTCTTGCTTCCTGTGTCCGGAGTTACTGGGGTGCCCCAGTCCAGAAATGCAAACCTAGTCCTGATGCCGGGTGAATGTTTTCTCCCCGAACCCAGGCTCACCAGGTAACTGGTTACATAAATGGAGGCACCAGGTGCTAAACTTCAAAAAAAAACCTTTAACACCGGGACCTGGTTATACATAGGGAGAGGCATCACCAGTAGAAAACAGGAAGTTGTTATCCCTCTGTACAGACAGTTGGTGAGACCCCATCTGGAATACTGTGTGCAGTTCTGAAGACCCCATCTCCGCATAGACAGGCTGGAGGCTGTCCAGAGGAAGGCAACCAAAATGGTGCAGGGCCTGTACCAGAAGACATTGCTTAATATGTATACCCTCCAGGAAAGGAGGGAGAGGGGGGACATGATAGAAACTTACAAGTACCTCAAGGAAATCAATGAAGTCCAAGAGGGTAGCATCTTTCAGAAAAAGAGATGTGCAAGAACAAGGGGACACAATTTGAAGATAGAGGAGGGATGGCTCAGGGGTAATGTGAGGAAGTATTTTTGCATGGAGAGGGTTGCGGCAGTCTTTTTTGAGCTCTCAGGGAAACTATCCCTTCTTTAGCCCTAAAACACATTTTGGAGGCTTAAATTGCAGATTGTTATCAGAACAATCGAACAGAGCGACCCCGACTTCATTAGAATGGGTAATCCTAAAAAAAGGATACAGTATGGTGGCAGAGCAAAAAGTAAAGGAAACACCGGGGCCTTGCCTCCCGAAGACACCATGCAGCCTACAGAGACGCCGGGCTCGGGAGAAACTATCGACACTCTGGGCCATAAGCTACACCTGCTGATTCAATTGGTGACAACTTTAAACACCAAAATGGACAATTTTAACGGCAGAATGGTAGCCTTGGAGACAGCCGTTGAGGGTTTAAAGGGAGTTATGAGCCAGATTAAAAAACAAGCTGGCCCCTCCACGAGGGCTATAATATTGACGGTGAAAGAAAACCAGCACCTTCATGCAAGGCTCGAGAACCAATCCAGGGCAGCAAACATCTGAATTTTCGGTTTACCTGAAGGATCGGAGGGGGACAACTCCTTAATGTATCTCAGGGAATGGCTTACAGACAACTTATTACCTGAAAGGTCAGAGGAAATGTGGGGCATCCAGAAAGCTTACAGAATTACACCGCGGGGTAGGGCATCTAACTCTGAAGAACTCCATACACTTATGCAGATTACAACTGGTGTTGGGAAGAGAGATAAAATATTGAAGTATGCAAGGAGACATGCCCCTCTATTTCAGGATAACCATAGATTCCACTCCCGACATAAGCTATGCTGCAGGAAGCGCTTTGATGGAGTTCAGCAACAGATGCGTGCTGGAGATCCCTTATCCCATGATCTTTCCTGCTAGACTCCGGCTTGTCTTCCAGAGCA
Source organism: Neoceratodus forsteri (assembly GCA_016271365.2). NCBI lineage: Eukaryota > Metazoa > Chordata > Ceratodontiformes > Ceratodontidae > Neoceratodus > Neoceratodus forsteri. The sequence goes on from CM057452.1 coordinate 831,568,188, forward strand.
AAGTATATACTTTCTCGGACCCAGTGGAAACGGGTAAATGGATTGATCATCAGGCTATGGAATTGAGATTACAAACATCTGATTCAGGGGACAAAGAGGAGCTTCTGAGCCCTACATGACTTTCTTTAAAAGAGGATTAGGCCTTATTATTAACAACAAATAGTATTTTCCCGTTTTTGTTTGTCTCTGCTCCTGGATGGCTAGTAGCCTTGTACGCCACCAGGACAATCAGGTCATAATCATTAGGCACAATGTGTAAGGTAGGTGACTATCCTGCCTTCTGTTTCTATACTGATTGTACTGTTCACTTATGAAGAACTAGAATTTAGGAAGTGTAATATAAAATGGGGCTTCACCTTTTTTGATTTGGGGCAATGAGGGGAAAAGTTTTACTGTTAACTCTGTATAGAGTTTGCTACTTTTTTCTATGCAAATACTTAGCTGGGAGTTTTACATTAAGCATTTGACATGGCACCAATTTTTCCCTTTTTAAGGGATCAAGGGATTTTTGGACTGGATTTGCTCGACCATCCTATTTCATCGAGGTTTTCTAGCCATGTGGCTCATGGACTTCACATACAGCACCTATCAGGACTTAATGTTGGTATCAAATGTGGTTTCCCCTAAATGCTGTACCACTATATGGCACATGCATGTTAACCCTATATCTCAGAGATTATTTCTCTCAGTGGTGTAATCTGGCATTGGTCTGTGTGCTATATGTATCACGATCTTCTGTCATGTCTAAATGATAACAGATAAAAAATAAAGTATATAAAAAAAAACAGTGGGGGAATTCAAGAATGCATGGGACAGACATAAGGCAATTCTAGTGGGGGGGTAGGAGGAAGCAGGCTGTTGGTTAACTAGAATCTGCAGCTTATCCGTTAGGTAGGGAAATGGTCAGACTAGGCGGGCCAAGCGGTCCTCATCTGCCATCAAATTCCATGTTTCTATGTTTCATACGCTAAGAGACATTACCAAGAAGCAAACCATGGATTGTGTGCCACTCTTAAGATTCCAGTGCCTCAAAAAAGTAATGAAGCTAATAGAGGAAAATACATTATCAAAAAGCTAAGACAAAAAGAGCACTACTGGATAAATGAGCTGGACACATAACACAAGGAGATTTAAATGACAGCAATAATTTGTTTTCTGTGAATGAAAGCCCATTCTGTGTGCTTTTTCCACAGCTATAGCTGGAGTATAACATTTTTACTGTGATTTCTTTCAGAGCTGTTGTACGTGACCGGTCCTGTGAAGGTAGTCTGAAACAGGACACTAGGTAAATTGAGGTATTTTCCTCCCCAGAACTGACCCCCTTTTGTGAATATTAAAACTACAATGACTTTTTTCATAGCCGCTATACATGGCCTGTCCTGTGAAGGTGGTTTGAAACAAGACACCACGTAAATTAAGGTCCTCTTTTCAGAACTCATCCCCTTTTTGTGAATATTAAAAATGCACTGCAACTTTTTCAATAGCTGATACACATGGCCAGTCCTCAGAAAGCAGTCTGAAACAGGATGCCATGTTAATTAAGATCCTTCCACTCAGAATCAATTCCCTTTTGATTTTCCATGAGATTTCAGAGTGTCAACCAACTTTTTTAAGCAGCCACTCTCAACTGTTCTTTTTTATGGGAATACACTTTCAAACTGCACTGTAATTTTAGGTGGCAATGTCATTTAAAGCACTTTATACTTTGCAAGCATGACAGTATTTGTAATGATGCACTTTTAATGTGTTTTCCTCGTTGCACAGTCAACTGCGGACATCATTTAACTCCACCTCTTGACACAGGTATTTAAACAGAGACAGAGCCGACAGCAGGCTGATGCTCTGAAGAACGTGGAGTTTCCCTGCAAAACATAAACATGTTTGGTCCGAGGAATAGGCACCCTCAAAAGGTTTTTCCAATACTGCCAGTCTTTGTAAATCTCTTTTTTTCAATAAATGATGTTCTAAACACTAAACCTTCAAGTAGATTACTCTGCTTACACTGGATCTCGGAAATTCACGGTTTCTGGTGGCTTCACTGTGCTATAAAACTGCTATTAAGTTTCAATCTGCCGCTTCAACAGGCCATATGCATTCTGCTGGGGGCCGTGAATCTACAAAAGGTGAACAGTATAAGGTCAAAAACAGTGGGGGAATTCAAGAATGCATGAGACAGGCATAAGGCAATTCTGGTGGGGGTTAGGAAAAAGTAAGCTGCTGGTTAACTAGGATCTGCAGCTTATCACACAGGTAGGGAAATGGGCAGACTGGGTGGGCCAAGCGGTCCTTATTTGCCGTCAAAGTCTATGTTTCTATGTAAAGGTAATGCCAGGGGGGCATGGATAAATCAGTGGGTGGTCCCAATTTGGAATAAGCTGCCCGTAGATACAATATCAAGCAAAAGTATAAATCATTTTAAGACTTCCTTGGATAATTTCCTATTAGGTCAGCGTGTGTTGCAACACGGCTAAATTATCAATTCATAATGGCGCAAGCTAACTGACTTGTTTCAATCTATGATCCTATGAAGATGGGTGAGCTCTGAACAAACATTTTTGTCCCACTGCTTTACTAATGCTTGTAAAGTAACCTGTTTGCAGTTAGTGTGCTTGTTTTCTGCATGCCTAATGCACACTTGTTGGGATTGTCAGACCTGCATTTTTGATAGATTGGTAACTACTCATAGGTGTTCCAGGTGGCTTTTCCAGTCTGGACTGCACACCATGACATCATCCAGGTAAGCATTATGATAACCAGTTTGACGGGCTAGAATTACATCCATGTACCGCTGGAATGTAGCGGGTGCATCATGTAAACCAAATGGCTAAGTGGTGAACTGACAGAATCCAACTGGAGTGGAAAATGCAGTTTTACCTCTGTATACTTTATAGCCAGGGGAATTTGCCAGTAACCTATAGAGAAAGCAAGAGTACTAATGTACTTGGCACTTCCCAATATGTAAACCAAATCAACTAACTTGGGAATAGGTCAGCTGTCAAATAAGGACACTTGATTAAGTTTCCTAAAATAAAAGCAGATTCTTGCATTTTTTTTTTTTTTTTATTTACAATCACCATTGGTATTGACCAAGCACTTCTCACTTCTTCAGTGATACCCAACTCCTTTATATTTTGTACTTCCTTAACCAAGTCTGCTCTTAACCCCTCTGGTAATCTGCATGTCTTTTGTCCGACAGGGTAAGCATTTTCTATTAATTACATGAGTGACCCACTATGCTTGGCCTGTCACTGAGGTAAAAGTACTTTTAAATGTCTTTCCCAAGTTATGAATTTCTGCGATTTGTTCGGTGGGTAAGGAAACATTCAACTTTACAGCATCAGAAATCACGGATCGTTCCAGTCAGCCATAAACTATATCAATATCTTCCGCAGAAGATTCTGGTAATGCTAACAAAGCAAACTGTGGTGTTTTTTCAACCTATTTCTTCAGGAGGTTAGCATGGCGTATCTTTGCAGGATTTTCTCAGTCTCGGTTAACTGTACCAGTATGTCTAGCTACTTTACAAGGCCCTTGCTACTTCATTAACAGTTTGTTGTCTGTAGTGGGCAACAGTAACAAGACTGTTTCACACTGACTCAAAAACGTTTTATGACTACTTGACTTTGGCTCTGTTACTGTGAAACCTAGCTTGTTGGCGTTTGAATGGCTCAATGAGTCAGTGGGAGCTGCTGTGCACATTTTAACTAGGTGGGCTTTGCCTCGAGTGAGACTACTGCCTGCATTCAGATATAATGGGTGGAGACTTAAAAGGAAATTCCCCAGATGATAAAGCTAGGGTCCATCCCCGTCAAACGATCAATCCCACTTTCAGCAGAACGTCTATGCAACTTTCATCCTGTGATCTCAAGTTGGTTGTTGTACAGGATGTTACTGCAGTCTTATCATTGTGATTATCATCAGTCTTTTGGCTGAATTAAGCTCCCCTAACAAAAAAAAAAATATAGTTTTAATACTTGGTGCTAGATAAGGACCTTAGTCAGCCAGTCAAAGAAATCAAATCTAATTGATTTCTTTGACTGGGTGACTAACGAAGTGGATCAGGGGAGAGCCGTGGATGTTGCCTACCTGGATTTCAGTAAGTCCTTTTCACATAGAAGACTTGTGAACAAGCTAGGCAGTCAGAGTGGGTCAAAAGGTAATAAACTAGGTTAGGAACTGGTTGAGTGATGGAAGACAGAGGGTCGTGGTAAATGGTGCTCAATCTGAGGAAAGGAGGGTGACCAGCGGGGTGTCACAGTCATCAGTCCTGGGGCTAGTCCTGTTTAATGCTTCATAAGTGCCATTGTGGAGGGGCTGGAGGGCAAGTTGTGCCTATCTGCAAATGACACTAAGATCAGCAACAGGGTGGACACTGCAGGAGGGTGGAAACAATGAAGAGGGACCTAGATAAACTGGAGGAATGATCCAGAGTGTGGCAGCTGAGATTCAGTGCAAAAAAGTGCAAAATCATGCTTGTGGGGTGCAAGAACCCAGGGGAGGATTACATGTTGGGGGGGCGGAGAGAAACTGCTGGTCACCAAACAGGAAAGGGATCTGAGGGTAATCATGTCTGATAACCTAAAGGTGGCCAAAAAATGTGCCAAGGCTGTGGGGAAAGCCAGTGGGATGCTGGGGTGACAGAGAGGCGCATCACCAGCAGAAGGAAAGAGGTGGTGATGCCATTGTACAGATCATTAGTGAGGCCTCATTTGTAATACAGTGTCCAGTTCTGGAGGCTGCATCTCCGTAAGGACACAGACAAAGTGGAGGCAGTTCAAAGAAGGGCAACAAAGATAGCGCAGGGCCTGCGCCAAAAGTTATATGAGGAGAGACTGCAAGATCTTAATATGTATACCCTGGAGAAGAGACAGAGGAGCTATGATAGAGACCTACAAATAACAAAGGTATAAACAAGGTACCAGAGGGTAGCATCTTTTAGAAAAGGAGATGTCCATGAACGAAGGAGCATGACATGAGGTTAGAAGGGGGTAAACTAAGGGGTAGCATGAGGAAGTGTTTCTTCACAGAAAGGGTGGTGGATGCATGGAACAGACTCCCAGCGGATGTGGTGAGGGCAAACAGTGGGGGGATTCAAGCATTCATGGGACAGGTATAGGGGAACCCTAGCAACAGGAATGAGGTGGTAAATCTAGAGATCAAGTAGGGTCTCGGCTTTTACAGGAGGCAGGGAAAAAGGGCAGACTAGATGGGCCTGTAGTCCTTATCTGCCATTGGTTTCTATGTTTTACCACACCTTCTGCTGTTGTTGGGCTTCTTCATGATTAATGTGGGCAATTTCAACATATTTTGCCGGTTTCTTTCTCAATGCACACAAATAAGAGGTAAAAGATTATTTCCGAGTGGTGCTATCTTCCCATGTTTCTTTTATTACACCTAGTAGCCCTCCAGGTTGTCTACCATATAGCATTTCAAAGGGTGAAAAACTTGTTGATGCCTGTGACACTTCTCTGTAAGCAAAAAGCAGGTACAGTAAGCAGTGGTCCTAATCTTTCCTTTCACAAACCTTTTTAACCTGCACTGAACACCAGTGCACAATAGGTCCGGGGATACCTTGCTTGGGCACACGCGATGGCCCACAGGTCCCCTTCTGCCATCATCTTCTAGGTTTCTAGGCACTTTAGAGTTTGATTAAAATGCTCAACAAGACCATCTGTCTGAGGGCGATAAGGGGAGGTTCTTACGGCAGTGATATGTAGTAGTAGGTACAGTTCCTTCAGTAATGTGGCACTAAAAATTACTAGACTGAACAGTAATAATATCCTTAAGTATTCCCACCATCTGCTGACAATTTTGGCCGAGCTCTGCTGCCACTTTTGGGGTGGTGGCAGTATGCATTGAAATTGCCTCTTCGTATTAAGTACACAATCATACACTACCAAAATTAATCTATTACCCTTTTTGCTTTTGTCTAAGGAGCCAACTGCATCCTCTTCAATTCCCTCATAAGGCACATCTATTATTTATTTATTTATTTAGATTTTGGTAACCGGGTAAGCCCACTGAGACCAGAGATCCCTTTTTCAGGGGCGACCCGGGATTAGTTACAGAGTGTACAAATCTTGGTGACATTAAACAGTAGTCTTAGGTAATACATTTGTAGATTCAGTGTACACCTACATACTGTACAGTAGTTTATATCCGTGCATCCTTTATTTAGCGCTGCGGGCTGTACCATACATATTAGCGCCCGAATGAATCCACGCGAGCGCCTTGCATGAAGTTACAGCACATTCAAGAATTACCCGCGAATTGCAGGTACTTAAGGGCACTTAATGGTGATCGCGATCATTAGCACTCTGTTGCGATTACTGAAGAACGATGTCTATCCTTAGGTGGATTTCACAGTCACAGTCACAGGCTGGCAAAAGAAAGTATCCCTTCGAGAGCGAAGGAATGGAGCCAGAGGATCTTGCTGAACAAGCTGGTGTTGAGCCAGGTGTTGCTAAGGCAATGCTCCGTGAACTTATAGGACCCACTTCACCTTCTCCCAAAAAAGTACGTCCTACTGCACACGCCAACTATTGCCGAGACACGCTTTGAGATAGACAAGCATGCTGTGGAGAATGGTGTGATGGCAGCTGTGCATTTTTACACTGCAAAGTATGCCAAGCACATAAACGAGAGCACAGTAAGAGGGTTTAAATCGGACTACATGAAGCAGCTGCGGGAAACACCTGACCCCACTTATCTCACCCCTTCATTGCCCAGAAAACAGCGTGGACGTCCTGCCCTTCTAATGTACGAGCTGAAGGAGCAACTTCGGAAAGTCATTTGCTGCTTGCGGGAACAAGGGGCTGTAGTAAATGCCAGAGTTGTTCACGCAGTAGCCCTTCGGCTACTAAAAGCCACATCACCACAAATATTGGTTGAAAATGGTGGCTATGTGACTCTCAGCACTAAGTGGGCCTGGTCATTCCTCCATCGTATGGGGTACAGCAAGTTTAGCGCGCTAAGCAGCACGTAAAATTCCTACTGATTTTCCGACATTAAAAGCTGCTTTTTAAAAGAATCAGCACTGCAACAGCACAGGAGCTAATACCGCCTGAGTTAGTACTGAACCTGGATGAAACTGGCATTAATATGGTGCCGGTTTCACAGTGGACAATGGCAGCTTGTGGTTCCAAACAAGCAGCTGTTCTCGGACTGGGTGACAAGCGCCAAATCTCGCTGGTGCTTACATGCGCCTTATCCGGTGATTTCCTACCCTGCCAGGCTATTTACAAAGGTCGAACTACTGCTTGCCACCCACAGCACACCTTTCCTGCTGATTGGGATATCACACACAGCGACAACCATTGGGCTACTGAAAGCACTATGCTGCACTACATAGACAATGTTATTGCCCCCTATTGTGCCCGTGACAGAAAAGATGATGTGTTATGTTGTTTCGAAACAGGAATTCTTGATGCCCATACCAAGAGCCTGAACATAACATAACATCGGTAAGTCAATTTTGCATTAATGTACTGGGGTAATGCTGGTTTAGTTCCTGGTCCCGGTGCTGAGCAATGTTTTATTTTTTGCAGGTGTAGCCCTAAAGGAGATTTGTGTGGAGATGACCAACGAACGACAAAACAAATGAATAGCACTTTATGAAAACTACTGAGTCTTTTCTTTTTTTCAGGAACAGAACAAAATTTTTTTTTTTTTATTTACAATGGACAGCACCTATTAAGAGTGCAGTATTTTTGGAACAGGCAGTCTTTTCTTTGTTTTATTTAAGATGATATGCACTCAGAAATAAAATACTTACATGATGAAATTAAATCGTGCTCCATCAGTTTCTAATTTTGCTCCTGAAATTATTAGCGTTCGGTTTATTTTAGCGCTTTTTCCATTTCAGCTAAAATAGCGAAAATAAATGGAACCCTAATATTTACTACTGTACAGTAGTAGAATTGTATAGGGTGACATTAGATAAGATATATAACAAGGAGTGGGATACACAGGAGCAACAGAGCAGCGTTAGCCGAGTACTTAATTAGTCACAGGGGGTACGAAGATAGGTATTAACATACATAGGTTTATGGTTTGTACATGGTATGTATAGGGTAGCGGCACCTTGTCTTAATTTTAGTCAATGGGGCTATTTTCTGACATTCAGTACAAGAACTGCAATAGGTAGCAACATACTCATGAATCCCAGGCCAGTAAAATCTATACAACAATCTGTCAAGGGTACAGTCTCTCTCCTAGTGACAAGCCACAAGACTATCATGTGCTATCTGTAACAATGAAGTCCTATACTTTGGTATGACCACTGTTCTATCTGTTCCTGTATCAGAGGATTAACACAAACTCTGTACAGTAGCCCATTACATTTTGTAACTTTGGTTCATCCTGTTTTTTTTTTGTTTTTCTTTTCTTCACCCCCAGCTGCTTAAAATAACCTTGGAGAGAAACATTTTTAGTTTGCTCAGAAACAAAATCACAATAAGTTATCAGTTTAGTTTTATCATTTTCATACAGCAACCCCTTATGTCTATCAGTCTTTTGTTGCCATTGTTTTTTTTGGGGCATTGTCTTTCTTTTCTGGACTTCCGCATCTTAGAGCTGGTCTCAAACAAGTTCAAATCAAAGTCACCAAAAGAAAGGGTCCCCAACATCTGAGATTTTATGCTCTTATCACAGCTGCTGAAACAGCAGGGTTTACTCCTCTGGGATCGATTTAGCAAATCCAATACAGGCATTTCCAATAATCATAGGTACAGGTAACTCTGGTACTACCCTCACTTTCATTTAGTGTAGCACTCCTTAATGTTCAGAGTCACTTGGGTGGTGGGATAGTATCAAGTGTCCCCGTGGATGCAGACAACCCTAGTACCTGATCAGTTTGCAGTCTTTTCCCAAAACTTCTACATGCACCAGGATCTATCTGCTTCCCAAATCTGTAAGTTCCTTCAGTCTTAACTCCCATCTTGATATCTGTTAAATACTTGCCCCAATTTGCTAAGGCCAAATTTGTTCTAGTGTTAACCTCCTTATTTTTATGGTAGTTTTTTGCAATATGGTCTGGCTTACTATAGTTATAGCAAATAAAGTCTGAGTGCAAATTTGTTACTCCCCCCATCAGAATTCTTAGGGAAAAAAAAAAGAGGGTCTTACCATTCCTTGGTTGTTACTTCACTGCTGCGGTGTCTGTCAGGCCATCTGAGAGTCCTCAGCCAAAGAAACGGCCTCTTCCCACTTTCTGGTCAGTGTTCTTTTACCCAAGGCCGCACGTCTGCAGGAAGGTTGTCGATGAACTGCTCCACTGCAAATATGTCAGTAATCTGTGGGACTGTCTTGCCCTATAGTTCGAGCCATTTAATGAGGTGCCTTCTGAGTCGGGTGAATGTTTCTATAAGATTGTTGACAGAGTGGTATTTCAGAGACCAGAATCTCTGCCTGCAAGTCTTTCTCCAGAAATGTCATATCTTTTAAGGGCAGTTTTTTGACTGTGCAATGTCCATATTTACTGTAGGCAACTTGGGCTATACCTGTCAGATAAGGTAACTGCCTGATTATCTATTACAGTTTTGGCCACTGGCAGGTTCCGGCGACCTCTTCAAAAGTTGCCAGGTGTGCTTCAATATCATCTAAGGGACATCGTTTTGTAAGTTTAATGTCATTCAAGTTGCTTGCGTTTTGTTGATCTTCTGGACCTGTACCAGATCCTCCAACTTTTATTTCTTGCAAGGCATCCAGTAATCACTGCTCCTGTTGCTGCATCTCTTCTCTGTTCCTCAGTCTCTCTTTGTTGTATAGCCCACCATTTAAAGAAGGCAGATATGCTTTCAGATTCTGTCCATGCCTGTTCTTTCATCACTGATGCCAGCCGGCTGTGTAGTCTCAGTTTGTACTTTTGTTTCTGCTTCTAGTTTGGCTGCCATTCTTCTAGTAATTACTCCCAGGCTTGCTGCTGCAGGATTCATACCTTTCTTCTATGCTTCCCTGGTACCAGGTCTAGTACCCATGCATAAAGCCCCTATGGTAGAGTATGCATGGCATATATCCAACACCAACTGTTGTAGTTGCATAGATTAGGACGCACTGGCAGATCATCAGAAGTTATAAAAGTCACAAATATCGTTTTATTATCATCAATAACAATAAAATAGAAAAACAAAATTGTACAGGATAGCTCTTCATAAAGGTAACACAAACAAAACTGTCCTCCATCTAAGTCTCCCCTTAAAAAACATTGCTCTGATTATATACAATGTTTTTGTCTGGCAGTTCAAACTCTGCCTCCTGTTTTAAGTAACATCTCCTGTTTTTACCAAAGCTTTATCATGTTCCTTCCTGAGGAGAGCCTAAAGAGCACATCTAGTGTTAACAGGTGCAACAAAATAATACATTTTGTCCCAGAACTGGTTTCCTGTTGACAGTTCTGTAAACAAGCTTGTGGAGGTCAAACTGCATCTCAAGGTCACCCCTCTTGTGTTCCAGACTGCTGTCTTTCCTAATAACCCCAAACAGATTTCTGCCATAATTTCTACAATATAATGATATACATTTGCAAACCAAGGGATCCCAGTTTGGCATAAAGATTCACATATATTTTTAACCACTGGGAGGGAGGGAGGGAAAGAAAGAAAGAAAGGAAGGAAGGAGAGAGTGAGCAAGTGAAGGAAAAGAGACAGTAGCGGGAAATTGTGGGACCATTAGACTGGCCAATTACTAGGTGGCAGAAAAAAAATTTGATTGTGCAATCAAACAGCCAAGAGACAGATAAGTGGCAGAATTGGAGAGGACAAAAGAAGATACTTGCTTTTACTTATCTGCTTTACAAATAAGACAGGGTCTTACTCAAACCTGTCAGAACTGCCCACACCAATGGGATAGAAACATAGAAGGTGATGGCAAAAGGAGACCACTAGGTCCATCTAGTCTACCCAGTGTTTTTGCCATACCCCACCAGCTGCCCTTTAGTGTGAGGGCTCCCTTGAGTCTATCCCATGCATTCTTGAATCCCACAACTGTTTTAGCCCCCACCACAACCAGGGGCAGGCTATTCCAGGTGTCCACCACCCTCTCTGCGAAGAAAAACTTCCAGATGTTGGAAGAGAACCTCCCTCCCTTCAGCCTTAGATCGTTTCCCCTGGTTCTGCTGCCCTCCTTGAAGTTAAAAAGTTTCTGTGTTCAACACCTTTTATGTATTTTAATGTTTCTATCATGTCTCCCCTCTCTCTTCTGTTCCAGGGAATACATGTTCAGCTCCCTCAGTCTCTTACCACAGTACATCTCACGCAATCCCCAAATCATTTTTGACACCCTTCTCTGCACCGTTTCCATCTGGTCACTGTCTTTTTTGAGGTGAGGTCTTCAAAACTGGTCACTGTTCTCCAGGTGTGGCCCGACTAGTGATCTGTACAATGGCAGGAGGCCACCTCCCTCCTCCTGCTTGCGATTCCTCTCCCAATGCAACCTAGCATTTCCAGTGGCCTTTAACACTAACCTTTAATTAAGCATCTGAGAGTTCAGTTACTAGCAGATCGTTCAGCCCTATATACAAAGAACTTCCAACTTGTAGCAGAGGGAATACAGGAAGACTTCAAGATATGGCAACCCTCTTCAACAGAATCCAGGACAACCACACAGATGCACATTCTCCCCAGATACCTATATTTTTTTCAGACCCTGTCTTTACTGCCCCCAGTACAACTTCCAAAAATGGAACAAATCCATCTCCAGATTTATGTGGCACAGGGAGTGACTACAATTAGCCTATAAGAAGTTACAACTCACTAAAATGAAAGGGGGACACATCCTCCCAAATTTATACTTATATACATCAGCAGCTCAAATAAAACATGCACTTCATTGGATATAACCCTCACCAACCCCAAAATAGGCGATGCTGCAGAAAAAAAACACTGCACAGTGGGACCATGATTTTTGCTCCTCTTCAACCCCAACAGTGACCATAATAGGCCGTACCCTTCCTTTCTTATCACTAACCTTATTCGGAGCTGGTATACCTTTCTTGCTTCCAAAGAGCATAAAGTATGGATGAGACAGTGCTTAACCGCTACCCACCAGTTTTACACAGACAGTGTCTTTAAGACCTTTGAGCAGCTCCAAACAGAATTCCACCTAGATAGAACAGATCATTACAGGTTTCTGCAAGTCGATGCATACCTCGAAAAACAAACTGGACTTACGGCAGGCATGTAGCCCATCCCACAAATTTTCCTCTTCCTACTGCTGGAAGCTACGGAGACAAACCCAGCCAATTTTATATCCAGATGTTACCAAGCCCTTATAGCTGGAAACTCTACTTCTACAGAACATACTAAGAACACATGTGAAGCTGAACTAAGTACAAAACTAATGGACAGGTCCTGGACTTGTTTAACAGAGGCAGTACAAGATCACAAATTCTTAATTATGGAGAGACTACAAATGGAAACTGACCAGCAGATACATCTGTACTCCCTAAATCACAGCCAAGTTCCATCCCACACATGATGCACCATGCTGGTGACAATGCGGCCACATAGTGGCCCCACATTTCCTCTGGTCCTGTCCCAAATTAACCATGTGTTGGCAATCTGTGGAAACAATACTACAAGAACTGATCCCAGAACTAAGATCCTTCACTCTAGCCATGGCACTCTTACTACACTATCCACCACATCTCAAGAACAAACACCATATTTATATCATAGGCATCTTGCTCAAAATTGCAAAGAGAAAGCTGTAACTAAATTGTGGCTGCAGCCAAACCCAATGCAGTGAACCCAGTGGCTCAGGGACTGGTGCAGGGCAGAAGGGTATGGGCTGGAGGGGGACTAGGGGGATACATGGGAGGACATGGGGTTGTATGCCAGGGATAGGATATACCTCAACTTGGAGGGGAGGGAGATCTTGCTGGATTCATAGCCGAGAGGGGGGGTTTAAACTTGTAAAGGGGGGAGGGTTAAGTAAAAGATTAGCTCCAGAAGGGCTGTTCGAGGGTCCAGGTCTAGGGCACAAAAAGAGGGCAAGGGACCGCACTGCAAGTCCTTCCAGATCTGTGCAGAAAAGGGAAACTAGGGAGGTTGCAGGGCCGAGAACTGGAGAAGGGAGAGAGGTGAGGGTGGAGAACGGTCCTGATCAATGCCAGGAGCATGGGCAATAAAATGCCCGAGCTCCAGGCAATGCTAGTTGAGGGCTCAGTGGATGTGGCAGCAGTTACTGAGACATAGGCCACCCAGAAAAATGATTTGGACCTAAATTTGGAGGGCTACAAAATATTCAGGAAGGATAGAGGGGAGGGAAGAGGAGGGGGTGTAGCGCTGATAGTCAAAAGAACATAGTGGTTAGTGGAGTGGAGGAGGCTGTAGGAGGAGTGGAGGCGATTCGGGCAACCCTGCAAATAAGGGCAGGTAAAAGACTGAAAATAGGGGTGGTGTACAGACCCCCAGCGATGGAAGAGGCCCTGGAGGACAAACTAGTTGAAAACATCAAGGGTCACTGTGACCTTGGAAAGGGGAGGATGGTGGTCATGGGTGACCTTACTATGCCGGGGACAAACTGGGACACTATGACATCCTCTGTGGTCAGGGAACAGAGACTGATGGATGTGTTTCAGGATGCCTTCCTGGTAAAGCAGATGGGGGAGCCTACTAGGGAGGAGCGGATACTGGACATTGTACTAGCAGACAGCGACCAGATAAAGGGCCTGGAGGTGTGCAGCCTACTGGCAGATGGTGACCACGCCATGGTCTGGTACCTGCTGTATCTATGGGGGAGGTAAACTGCATTAATACAGTAGTAGTAGACTTCAGGGGAGCGGACTTCGTGGGCATGGGTAGTATTCTACGGGGGGGGGGGGGCTTGGACAAGATTAGGCCAGACGTGGATGTGGGTAGCTTGTGGAAGACCATTAAAAAGGTGGTGCAGGAGGCTACTAGGTCCTGTACTAAGGTAAGGCATAAGCATGGTAGAGCCAACAAGCCGTGTTGGTGGATCAGGGAGGTGCAGGAGGCGGAGAGGGACAAAAAGGCTGCCTATGCACACTTTAAGCGCTCTAGGGGGAATAGAGAGAGGGGTGAGTATGAATTGAGGGCTAGAAGGGTCACCAGAGTGGTGAGGGGGAGCCAAGGCGAGGATGGAGCAAAATCTGGCTAGGGATATCGGGGGGGGGTGGGATTCTATAGATACATAGGGGAGAAGAGAACAGGGAGGACACAGATTAGCAGGATTAGGACTGGGGAGGGATGGGCTCAGGAGGCGGTGGGGAATAGGCAGAGGTGCTAAATAAGTACTTTGCCTCGATATTTACAGAAGGAGATAGGGGACCCCTCCAGCCCGAAGGGAGGGAAGAGGAGCCAGTAGAGTCGAGCCAGATGGAGTCTAGGGTCAGAAAGAGGCAAGGGTACAGGCCGTGGCAAAGTCTAGAAGAGGATGGGGGGTTGAAATGTGGGGGGTGGGCTGGGAGGCAGAAATCACAGTGGATAGGTTGAGGGAGGCCCTTCGGACACTAAAAACTGATAAGGCCCCGGGGCCGGATGGGCTGCATCCGAGGGTTATGAAGGAACTGGTGGATGAGATAGCAACTACTCTGGTTGCACTCTAACACGTCTCTGCAGACAGGATGGGTGCCTCAGGACTGGAGGGTGGTTCATGTGGTGCCTATCCACAAGGGGGGGGTCTAGAGAGGAGATGGGGAATTACAGGCCTGTCAGTCTAACGTCTGTGGTAGGCAAAGTAATGGAGGGCATTATCAAGGAGAGGCTCGGGAGGCAGCTGGAAAGATTGGGGCACCTGGATGACGATCAGTACGGTTTTGTCCTGGGAGATCGTGTCAGACCAACTTCATAGAGTTTTGTGACTGGGTGATGGGGGCCCTGGACCAACATAGGCCAGTGGATGTCCTATACCTGGATTTCAGTAAGGCGTTTGACTCGGTACCTGCGCTGGGCTAACCAGCTGGAGGATGGGGTGGGAGGGCAGTTGCTCAGATGGGTAAAAAGTTGGCCAACGGTGCAAATACAGAGGGTAGTGGTTGGTGGGATAGTCTCCTCCCCCAGGAAGGTCATCAGTGGGGTCCGCCAAGGTTCAGTATTGGGGCCACTCCTGTTCAATGCCAATGTCTTGGATATGGGGAGGGGGGTTAGGAGTAGGATAAGTCTCTTTGCGGATGACTCAAAACTGGGAGCACTGGTGGAAGGGGACAAAGCAAGCGAGGCAGTCCAGAGGGACCTGGATACCCTGGAGGGATGATCGAGAAGGTGGGGGCTGAGGTTTAATGTAGGGAAATGTAGGGTGCTGCATCTGGGGTTCAGAAATCCTGGGCATGTATACACCTGGAAGAGGTCGCACTGCAAGCCACAATGAGTGAGAGGGATCTAGGGGTGGTGGTAGATGTCAAAATGAATAACACTGAGAATTGTAGAAGAGCTGCAGCAAAAGCAAACAGGATACTGGGCTGCACAGCCAGGGGGATTACGTCCAGGAGGAGGGAGGTGATCCTCCCTCTGTATAATGCCTTGGTCAGGCCTCACCTCAAGTACTGCATGCAATTCTGGAGACCTTACCTCAAGAAGGACGTAGCACTGCTGGAGAGGGTCCAGAAGAGGGCAACCAGAATGATTCAGGGCATGGAAGGGAGACCCTATGAGGAGAGGCTGGAAGAGCTGGGGCTGTACTCATGGAGGAGAGGAGAGACAGGGGAGATATGATAGGGGTCTTCAAATATGTAAAAGGAATACAAGGGGCAGAGCCAAAGAGATGTTCAGACTAAAGAAGGGGGGGGGACAACCAGAGGGCATGAGTGGAAGCTAGAGGGGGGACATTACAGGGGGGAATGCAGGAGACATTACTTCACTGAGAGGGTGGTGGAGCCATGGAATGCACTGCCCAGAAGTCTGGTGGAGGAGGGCACAGTGGAGAGTTTCAAGAAGGGGTGGAACAGGCACAAGGGAAAACTGAAGCTGGAGATGACTCTCTCTGGGGCTGGGGGGGTGGAAAAGCAAGCACCTACTAGGAGGCTGGCTACCGAGCAGACTCGACAGACCATCAGGCCTATTCTGCTGGCATTTAGTATGTTAGTATATACACACATATACATACATTGCCAAAAAACTCCATTAATGCATCAGTTAGTGTTTATAGCACAGTGACAAAAGTTTGTAAATTTGATGTTAGGGTTACCACCCCACCCCACAGACATCGGGGTGTGCCATGGGGTCATCGCCCAACTCTCACCCCATTCCATCTTTAAACAAGCTCACATGCTACAGTATAGGATAATGGGGTGAGAGTTAGGTCTGACAACCCCATGGCACACACTTACGTCTGTTGGTGTGTGGAGGGTGGGGGTGGTTGGGGTGGTAATCCTAACATCGAACTTCCAAACTCTTGTCGCAGTGCTATCAACCCTAACTGATGCATTAATGAAGTTTTTTGCAATGAATTTCCCTTCTTTTTGAGAAAGTATAATGGAAGTGGTATGTGGTTGTAGGAGCGCAGGACCTCCAGGTCCTGCACTCCCTTCACACTGTCCATTTTTGCATAACAGTATGCCTATGTGGGAGCACAGGCCCCTGGGCCCCACACTCCCACTTACACATAGATATGGAGACATTCTGCAACCCTATAGTCCTGAAAAGCAACCCCTGCAACACTAATTTGGCAATATGTCAGTAACCGAAGCAACTATGAAAAAAATTCCATTGCAGTTGTAATCATGAGTTGGAAACCTCCACTTGTGCTTAGTTCTCCTAAAGGTGTATTAAGACAGCCAGACCAAAAAATCTGAATCTTGAGCCGTTTCCAAGATATGGACACCGAAAGGTGCCGCAGACATCACAATGTTATGCTACGGGAAATTTTTCAAGTACAGAATGCTGTAACAATGGAACCAGTGTAAATTTTTTCACCAAACCATGAAAACATACTTCTGAGGGGGAAGGTCTTTCCACCCTGCAAATTTCAGCCCAGAAGTCCTAACCATTGTTTGGCTAAAAGGTGGCAAAAAAACTGTTTCATTGGGCCTATGTACCAGCCTACTTTCACAAAAGTACTTTGTACCTTTGCAAAAGTAGCACTGGTTTACATGGGGGGCTTTCACAAAAGTACTGGGTACTTTCGCAAAAGTCCCCCATGTTAACCAATGGTACTTTAGTGAAAGTAAACACTGCTGTCACGAAATTACCATTGGTTAACATGGGGGACTTTTGCAAAAGTCCTCCATGTAAAGACTTTCATGGGAAGTACCCAGTAGTTCTGCAGAAACATTCGTGCCACACATATATTTTCCCACAGCCTATAATGGGATGAACACTTGCAAATATGTATTTGGTGTTTGGGGCTTGGGGGACAGGACCTACGGGAAGAGGCTCGAAATGCTAAATATGTACACACTGGAAGAGAGAAGGGACTGGAGGACATTATAGAGGTCTTCAAGTACACGAAGGGGGTAAATCGGGGAAGAGCAGTCAGGGTGCTCTGAAGGAAGGAGGGGCAACTAGAGGCATGGGTGGAAGCTGGAGGGGGGGAATTCAGGGGAGAAAGGAGGAGGTGCTACTTCACTGAGAGGGTGGTGGAGCCATGGAATGCGCTGCCCAGGGGGCTGGTGGAGGCAGAGACGGTGGAGGAGTTCAAGAGAGGGTGGGACAAGTACAGGGGAAGGATTCTGGAAGCAAAGTCCTGTGCAGCGAGAATATCCGGAACTGGGAAGGGAGAAACCAGAGAGGGTGAGGGGGGGCAGCAAGGTCAGCTCCCAGGGTGGGGGCTGACCAAACGAGCAGACACGAAAGACCGTTGGGCCTATTCTGCTGGCATTTTAGTATGTTATTATGTGTTAGGGTTACCAGCCCATACCAACAGACATCAGGCTGTGCCATGGGGTCGTCAGGCCCAACTCGTACACCATTCTATGTGTAAACAAGCTGAGGTAGTGCAGTATAGGAGAACGGGGTGAGAGTTAGGCCCAACATCAACACACCGACACCGGGGGAGTGTGGCTGGGGTGGTAGTGGTTGGTAACCCTAACACCGAATTTCCAAACTTTTATCAGTGTACTATCAATCCTAACTGATGCATTAACTGAGTTTTTTGCAATGGATTTCTCCTTTTTGAGAAAGTGCAGTGTAAATGGTAAGTGGTATGTCGTGGTGGGAGTGCAGTGCCCTCCAGGCCATGTGCTCTCCTAATGCTGCCAATTTGTGCATAATGGTATGCATATGTAGGAGCATAGGCCCTCTGGGCCCTGCGCTCCCACTGACACATAAGTACGGGGACATAACGCAGGCCTAGAGTCATGAAAATGAACCCTTGGAACACTTATTTGCCATTATCTCAGTAACCATAGCAACTATGAAAAAAATCCACTGAGTTTGTATTCATGACTTTAAAACCACCATGTGTGTTTAGTCTACCTAAAGGCGGACTAAGCTACGAGTAACAAAATCAGCATCTCGAACCATTTTCAAGCTATGGGCATCAAAAGGCGCCATGGGCGTTGCAATGTTATCCTACGATATATTTCACAAGAAACTGCACAACGGACACTCGTAATGTGCAGATTTTTGAACCAAATTTTTAACATGTCCTTTTGGGGACCCCACCATATGAACAGTGGCACTGTCATTTCATTAATCCATCCCAAAAGTTCTCACAGCAACCGCACCATTCAATGCCACAGGTGCAAAAACACATTTCGGGCAGAATGTTAAAAATGACAGCTGTTCTGTTCATGAGGAGGTGGGAAAAAATGTCAATGTTTAACATCTGAAAAATTTGTAAAGTTACGAGCGTGCGCAGAAACTGTGCAACACATGATCATAACGTGGCCATTTCATGGATTTTTTTTCACCAAATTTACAACATGGGCTTTTTGGCACCTTCCCTCATGAACAGTGACACAGTCATTTCATTAATCCATCCTGAAAGTTGATTTCACACAGCGATCATGTCATTCTGGGTCACACATGTGAAAACACGTTTCAAGCAGGATGTGAAAAATGACAGCTGTACTGTTCACAAGGAGGTGTTAAAAAATGGCAATGTTGAAAATCTGCAGTGAAAATATTAAAAAGTATCAAAATTGCGAGGGTGCGTAGAAACTGCGCAATGCATGCTCATAACACAGTAATTTTTTTGGAATTTTTACACCAAATTTGCAGCATGGGCTTTTTGGGACCCCACCCCATGAACAGTGGCACTGTCGTTTTGTTAATCAGTCCCAAAAGGTGATTCCGCACAGTGACCGTGAAATCACCTTTGGGACCAAGTAACAAAATGGCAGTGACGTGTTCATTAGTTAAATATGTACACATTGGAAGAGAGAAGGGACTGGGGGGACATGATAGAGGTCTTCAGGTACATGAAGGGGTAAATAGGGAGAAGCAGTCAGGGTGCTCTGAAGGAAAGGGGGTAACTAGAGGCATGGATGGAAGCTGGGGGAGATTCAGGGAGAAAGGAGGAGGTGCTACTTCACTGAGAGGGTGGTGGAGCCATGGCATGTGCTGTCCAGGGGGCTGGTGGAGACAGAGATGGTGGAGGGGTTCAAGAGGGGGTGGGACAGGTACAGGGGAAGGGTTCTGGAAGCAAAAACCAGTGCAGCGAGAATATCCGGGACTGGGAAGGGAGAAGCTGGAGAGGGGGGCAGCAAGGTCAACTCCCAGAGTGGGGGCTGACCAAACAAGCAGACATGAAAGACCGTTAGGCCTATTCTGCTGGCATTTTAGTATGTTAGTATGTTAGAATGGGGTGAGAGTTACGGTAGACCCAACAACCACAAGGCAAGGGCTGAACAGGCAGTTTTATGTTAAACTCCCAAATTTTGCACGTTAACTTTGCAACCTTTCAACGGATTTGCACAAAATTCAGATGTTCAGTCTTGGATGGTAGGTCTCGATCTGCCAAGTTGCATTGTGATTGGAATTGCATTTTTTGTGCAGCAAAGTGCCAAAAAAAGTGTTATTCACTTTTTTTGGCAAATGTCAAGGTCCTTTTCCAACATCGTGCTACACTCACACTGTTTGGAATTTTGGTCTGAAATTTTCAGGGTCGAAAGAGGTTTTCCTAAGGAACAATGCAGTATTGGTTTGGTAAAAAAATATTAATCCATTCAAAAGTTATATTTTGAAATTTCAGGTTCTGAGCATGCTCAGTTCAGTCTTTGGGATAGATGCAGTTTCGATCAAGGATTTCTGGTCGTGAACGGCTGGCAAAGAGGGATTTAGAAATCTTGCAAAATACCTCTGTGAGTAAAATCCATCATCAGTCGCCATTTTTTCTCACTTAGCGAGGGGAGAAAACAAAAGGTCTAGTAGCCCCCCACCCTCTGATGCCTCCCCTTTAGTTTTAATGTAGCTGAAACAAAGAAAACAGTCCTCCGACGTCTTTTTTTTTCAATGCAGAATCCTGCATTGAACTGCCCTCTATCGTCCGCTGATATTGGGGTTCCCAATCCCTGTGTCGGCACATATTCCCCCCCACTACCTTGGCACGCAGGAGCCACCCAGTATGCTGAAATAAATGTTTTATATTTAACTGTGTTTCTGACACCGGGATTCTGCCCCTCCGGTGTTGTATATCCATAAGCCTCTCTGCATCCTTTGTCAACATCTGGTGCCAACCCAACGCTGGCATGTATCATCCCCCCCAATGTGGCACACTTTGAGCCCACCCCAGTGTACCAAAATAAATGTTTGGCATTTAATTATGTTTCCGACACCAGAATGCCCACTCCCGGTGTCGGATGCCCCCCTCCCCAAAGCCCATCTACAAGCTTTGCCGACATCGGGTTGCCACATCCCTGTGTTGGCAGGTATCCCCACCCACTTATGTGGCACATTGGGAGCCCACCCTAGTGTGCCCAAATGTATTTTTTTTTTTTTTTTTTAATAACCTGTGAAATAAAGAACACCGTCTCCCGTCTTTTTATTAACCAGAAAAAAAGAACAGTCCCTCGTCGTCCCTGCCACCACCCTACCCATCTCAATCCTACCTCTGCAGACCCACCTCCCCACAGCCCCCCCTTACTCTGTACTTACCTCTGGAGGTCGGAGGTTGTCATCTTCTGAGGACCGGGACACATCTGCACTTTTCAAAGCCCAGCCACAAACTGAAGGAATGAAGGTAAGCCATATAATGGATGTCTATGGGGTTTTCAACTTATGTTGATAACTCTGCCATTTTTAGGAATTATCATGGCCCAAATTTTCAACATGGGGTTCTTGGGATCCCATCTCGTGAACACTGGCACTGTCATTTCATTGCTTGGTCCCGAAAGGTGATTTTGCAGTCGCTGCGCAGAATCACCTTCGGGACAATTAATAACAACAGTACCACTGGATCATGAGGTGGGGTCTAACATGCCATGTTGCAGTTCTGGTGAACAAAATTCCAAAAAAATGACTGTGTTACAAGCGTGCGTTGCACAGTTTCTACACACACTCATGGGTTGAAAATGACTTCAGATTATGACAATGTGATGCAATTTTGCTACGCCTGCTCGTAACTTAATGTGTGGAAGCACAGGGGCTAGAGACCCTTGTGTCTCCACAGCTGGATACATATGTGCATCTGTAAAGGGATGAGAGCGCAGTGTCCAAAGGACCCTGTGCTCCCACAATAAAATAAGGATACTATTACACTATCTCAAAAAGTGAGGAAATAAACTGCAAAAACGTAATGCATCCGTTAGGGTTGAAGCGACAAAAGTAGGGAAATGAGACATTAGGGTTCAGCACCTAACACCCCACCAGCCCACCCCACACCCATCCTCCACAGACCAACAGGCATCGAGGTGTGTGCGCCTTGGGGTCGTCGAGCCTAACTCACCCCATTCCATGTGCAAGAAATTTGACATGGTACAGTATAGGAGAATGAGGTGAGAGCTAGGCTCGATGACCCCAAGGCACACTACAGACGCCTGTTGGTCTGTGGAGGGTTGGTGTGGGGTGAGCTGGTGGGGTTGGATGGCGGGGTGTTAGGGTTGAAGTCACAAAAGTAAGGAAATGAGACGCTAGGGTTGAGCACCTAACTGGTGCATTAACAAAGTTTTTTGCAATATATATATTTATAGACAGATATGTAGAATATATATACTGTATTTTCATTGCAAAAAAACTCCATCAGTTAGGGTTGTTCCACAGCGACAAAAGCAAGGAAATTTGGTGTTAGGGTTGAAAGCCCCCCCTTGTACCCCTTCCCAGCCCAACCCCACAACCAGCATTGGGGTGTGCGTTGGGGTCTTCGGCCCCAACTCTCACCCCATCACATGTGTAAACAAGTGGAGGTATAGGAGAATGGGGTGAGAGTTAGGACTGACGACCCCAATGCACACCCGATGCTGGTTGTGGGGATGGGCTGGGGGTACAAGGGGGGCTTTCAACCCTAACACTGAATTTCCTCACTTTTGTTGCAGTGGAACAACCCTAAATGATGCATTAAACGGAGTTTTTTGCCAGGAATTTCCCTTCTTTTTGAGAATGAGGACTATAAATAGTGAATGAAATGCAGTAGTGGGAGCACGGGGCCCAGTATAGGTGCAATGCAAAGCATGGCGCCAATGGTTACATACATGGTGGCGCAAACATAAATGGTAAAGCAAATGTTAAAAAAGCATGGCGCAAAGTGGCGTAAGCGAACAGTGACACAAGCGGAGATGGGAATGCGAAATGCAACTCATAACAAGACGTATTGTAAAATCAATGGTAACTGTTACAGCAACAATACGCCAAAGGGAAACAGAAACAGAAATGCAAGCGCCAGATGGAACGCAGCTAACGCACACGGTCACGGGTACTGCAATTGCAAACGCAATGGTAACGGTAATAGCACAAGTGCATATGGAAATGCAAACCATAATGCATGGTCATGGTACCACTATTGTAAACACAAATGATAACTGTAACAGCAACAGTAGCGGTAAAGAAACAGGAGCGGAAGCGCAAAAAGCAAGCGGCGTGCAGGAAATGCAAATCGAATAGCAAGGTGATGGTACCACAATTGTAACTGCCAAATGGTAAGGATAACAGCAACAATACCGCTAAAGAAAACAGTAACGCAAACGAACGCTAGAGGGTAACGACACGGTATGATACGGAACGCTTGGGCAAGTGGGCATGGAAAGCCGTGTAAAGCCTATGTGTAACAGTAAGTGGAGCGCACACTGTATTTTTCCCCAAAAGTTCCATTGAGAAAGACAGTGAAAACAAGGAAAGTATGCATAATGAGCCTCGGAGCAGAAAACGAGCAGTTGTAATACTAAAATGCTAATATCTCAGTAACTGTATGACATAGAAAAAAATGTAAAATTTCACATGATTGATGAGTTTCCTGGCTAGGTTTTCACTGCATGCATAGCCCATTGGGCTATACCGAAATCTTTTCTTGTAAAATCAAGTATCTCGCACAGTTTCAAGATACTGAGCCCCGAAAAGCACGTGCGTACGCCACCATAGAAACATAAAACATAGACTTTGACGGCAGATAAGGACCACTTGCCCACCCTAGTCTGCCCATTTCCCTACCTATTGGATATGCTGCAGATTCTAGTTAACCAACAGTCTACTTCCTGCAACCCCCCCACTATAATTGCCTTATGTCTGTCCCATGCATGTTTGAATTCCCCCACTGTTTTAGACCCCACAACCTCTCCAGGAAGGCGGTTCCATGCGTCCACCACTCTCTCCGTGAATAAGAATTTCCTCACATTACCCCTGAGCCGTCCCCCCTCTAACTTTAAATTGTGCCCCCTTGTTCTTACACATCTCTTTTTCTTAAAGATGCTACCCTCCTGGACTTTGTTGATTCCCTTGAGGTACTTGAAAGTTTCTATCATGTCCCCCTGTCCCTCCTTTCATCAAGGGTATACATATTAAGCTCTCTCAGTTTCTCTTCATATGGTTTCTGATGTAGACCTTGCACCATTTTAGTTGCCCTCCTCTGGACTGCTTCCATCCTGTCTATGTCCTTGCGTAGATGAGGTCTCCAAAACTGCACACGCAGTACTCCAGATGGGGTCTCACCAACTGTCTGTACAGAGGGATAACCACTTCCCTTTTTCTACTTGTGATGCCCCTCCCTATGCATCCCAGTATCCCGCTGGCTCTGCTTACTGACTTCTCACACTGCTTACTCACATTGCTTACCCACCTTTAGGTCATCTGATATGACTACACCCAGATCCTTTTCCATTATTGTTGTCGTTAGTACCTCCCCTGCTATTGTGTACTCTTCTCCTGGATTTTTATTTCCCAGGTGCATTACTTTGCACTTCTTTGCATTGAATCTAAGTTGCCATATGTCTGACCATTCCTCCAACCTTGCCAAGTCCCTTCTCATCCTTTCTACCCCGCCTTGCGTATCAACTCTGTTACAGATCTTTGTGTCATCTGCAAAGAGGCATACCTTTCCTTCCAGACCCTCTGCAATGTCACCTATAAAGACGCTGAAGAGGACTGGACCCAGTACTGAGTCCTGAGGTACTCCACTAGTAACCCCCCTTTCTTCAGAATGTGTTCCATTCACTATTACCTTCTGTGTCCTGTTGTGCAGCCAGTTTTCTACCCAGGCTACCACCTGGGACCCACTCCAAGGCTGGCTAACTTGATTATTAATCTTTTGTGCAGGACTGTGTCAAATGCCTTGCTAAAGTCAAGGTAGGCCATATCCACAGCCCCTCCCTGGTCTATTTCTTTGGTCACCCAGTCAAAGAAATCGATTAGATTCGTCTGACATGACCTTCCTGCTGTGAATCCATGCAGCTTTGGGTCCGGTGCCCCGCTGGCCTCTAGGTACTCAACATTTCTTTCTTTCAGAAGTGATTCCATCATTTTCCCCACCACTGAGGTCAAACTAACAGGTCTGTAGTTTCCTGCTTCTGCCTTGCTCCCACTTTTGTGAAGGGAATCACATCTGCCTCCTCCAGTCCTCAGGTACCACCCCATCTTCCCATGATTTGTTAAAAGTGTGGTTAGTGGTGTCACTAGGTCCTCCCTTAGCTCTTTTAGGATTCTAGGGTGAATCCCGTCAGGCCCCATTGCTTTGTCCACCTTGAGTTTTAGGAGTTCTTTCAGTACTCTTTCTTCTCTAAATGGACTGGTGTCAACCCCACTATCCAGAGTGCTTCTACTGTTTGGTTTAGGTAACTCCTCTTCTTCTTTTGTGAATACTGAGCAAAGGTATTTATTCAGTATCTCTGCCTTTTCACTGTCTCCCTCTGCCCACCTCCCCTCTTCTTTATTAATCTGCACTATCCCTCCCTTAACCTTTCTATGCTCCCTAATGTACCTATAAAAGGTTTTATCCCCCTTCTTAACTGAGTTGGCTATCTTTTCCTCGGTTTGGGCCTTTGCTTTTCTGACTGCCTTCCCCACTTCTTTCTGCTTTAATTGATACAGTTCCTGTCGAGCCTGGCCTGTCATTCCTTATACTTTTTGAATGCAGCCTTTTCTCCTTAACCTTCCTGACACCTCTTTTGAGAGCCATAGTGGTTTTTATTCCACTTTGTTTCTTTATTTGTTTCACACAAAGGCTTGTTGCCTCCAGATGGCAGTTTTGATTTTTCTCCATTGTTCTTCCACCCTCCTTTCTGGCCATTTGCTAATGCATTTCTCAGGTATTCACCCATTATACCAAAGTCAGCCCTTCTAAAGTCCAGTATCCTTGTCTTTGTATGGCTTGTCTCCATGGTTGTGTTTATTGTGAAGCACACTGCAGTGGTCGCTTGTTCCCAGATGTCTACTGACTTCTAAGTTTGTGATCTTCTCTCCATTTGAGAGTACCGGGTCTAATATTGCTCCATCCCGAGTGGGTTCCACCACTAGCTGCCTAAGGCATGCTCCCTGTAGGGCATCGAGAATGACCCTGCTCTTGGATGTGGCTGCAGTCCATGTCGCCCAGTTAACATCTGGCATATTCAGGGCTCCCATCAACAGTATGTCCCCTTTTTCAGCCATTTTGAGAATGCCCTCTATCATTTTCTTGTCCATTTCCTCCCCTTGAGACGGGGGTCTGTATACAACCCCTGTGCAGATTGTGATGCCATTCCCTGTCTCCAAGGTGACCCAGAGTTCCTCTTGTCCTCCCCCTTTACTTTTTAGTTCTGTAGCTTTGATCCCTTCCCTTATGTAGAGAGCTACTCCACCTCCTCCTTTACCCTCCCTGTCCCTTCTGCAGATTGTGTACCCTGGTATGTTGCCATCCCAGTCATGGTTCTCTGTGTACCATGTTTCTGCAACTGCCACAATATCCAAGCGTTCCTCTTCCATCAGGGCTACTAGCTCTGGAAACTTGTTTCCCAGACTACGGGCATTGGTACTCATTGCCCTCCATTGAATGTTGGCTTTATCCTTTTTTACCCCATCCTTGCTCTTATTGCCCTTGTCCATTTTTCCATTTGCCCCTGTCCTGCCCTCTGTCAAGTTCTGTACCTCAGTGTTTACCCTACTACCTGACATGTTTTGTGGGGGGAGGCTTGAACTTTCCTGATTCCTATCAGCACCTCCCTCCTTGGCTAGTTTAAAAGCTTGCCAAGGAAGCCTTTAAACCTGCCACCTAGGAGCGTGTTTCCCTTCCTGGACAGATGCAGACCATCATGCCAGTATAGACCTTCATCTCTCCAGGTGAACCCCCAGTCCCCAATGAAGCCAAAGCCCTGTGCTCTGCACCAGTTTTGCAACCATTCATTAAACTGCATGGTGTGCAGTACCCTAGCCTCACCCCTGCCACAGACTGGCAGCACCTCTGAGAAGGTTACCATGCTTGCTACCTGTCTGAGGCCCCTCCCCAACTCCATGTTAGTCTATGGGAAAAAATGTCAACTTCGGAGTACTGTAACTTTGCATCCTTGCAATATTTTTTCACCAAACCACAAAAAGGCACATCTGTGAGATGTTGGCTGCATTCCCTCCAAATTTCAGGCCAAAAGACCAAACTGTTCTTTTGCAGCAGGGTGGCAAAAGAATTCCTGTCATTTTGCCATAGCCTAGAAAAAGTAGTGTCGCATCTAAGTAAAGCTGTACCCTCATGTAAAGTGTCGCAAGTATGACGCTACTTTGCAACACTATTTTTTCCAGAAATTTGATAAATATATTTCTGGGGTGTTTAGCCCCAAAATAAAGACTTGGCTAGCATCCTCAGGGCTCGAATAGGTAAACACAAAAATAATTGTGTCCCTAGATGGTCCCAATTTTAAATGCCAAGCATTTCTGTGATCAGTAACTGAAAACAAGATGGCAGATTTGCAGCACTACTAGGGCCATTTGTGACACTAAAAACTGCATTTGCGAAAGTGTTGAACTTTTCGTTAACTTTTCCCATTGACTTATAATGGGAACTTGTTTTTTGAATAACTTTTGAACCGTTCAATACTTTTTCATGAAATCTTCAAAAGGCACATCGGGGACCACGGCCGCACGTTCCCTGAAGTTTTCAGACTGGTTGCGCAAACCGTGCGACCTGTAGGCATGAGTAAAGAATTCGCAAAAAAACACAATTGCACAGACGAATGTTGCTTAATAACTCCACAGTCGTATATCAGACCAGTAAGAAGGTTAACAAGTCCCAAGATCTATGGTGCCCCTCCTCTCCCTCCCCCACCCACGCCTGCCAAATTTCAGGCAAATCCATTGAACGGTGGCAAAGTTATTAAGGTGCAAAGTTTCACCCTTTAACTTTAAAAGTGCTACTCAACCCTAACTATGGTAGCACTACCATGCTACCATAATATATCTACATATCTATTACATAGAGGATAATGTATGGGCATGCATCGGTAACTGGCTTGTTAACCAGCGAGAGGTTGCCATGGCGACCATGTAAACCTCGAGAGTGAAGCTCAAGAGGTTTATGTCGCCATAGCAACCTCGAACTGGTTGCCGATGTATGCCCATATATTATATTTTATAGTGTATGGCCATACATTCCAATTTTGAAAATTAAACAGGCTCCTTACTGTTTACACTTAGGCACCACCGCAGCCATTCCGGGTTATGCTTTCACCGCCGCGGCCCTTTCTGAAAGGCCAGGTCTTGTAGTGGCACATGCGCAAAGCGATCCCTGTTGTTAATCTATCGATGTGACATAGCATCGACAGGTTAACACTGGAACGGACAGATGATGGTTAACAACCTTAGGAAATGATTTCCTAAGGTTAATAGCGTTCTACCATACACTATATACATATACGTACACACACACATACACTAGAAAAAAATGACAGCAGAGCTGCAAACTAGACTCCTAATACTGAAAAAAAGATGGAACACTTGTCTCCTCTACATTATGACCCAGAGGATGGATGATGTTCCTTAACTTTCAAGGCTATACCACCCAAGGAAATTACACTTGGGTGCTGGTGTCCGGACTGGACAGCTCATACAGAACGAGACCATCCCTCGCCCCAAATACCCACAACCATTCATAAACATGGGTGCTACGCATCCCCAGACACAAATAGATTTCTGTACTTACACTCTCGATATGTATGCAAATGTACTGATCCTCCTGTGACAACTGCTAACATCTACCACGACCTGTAAGATGTACTACAAAATCTTCTATAAAGCTCAAGTTTGAAACTGAAACACTCTGCACAACATGTATTTTACAAATTTTGACTGTAGTACTCCTTTAACAGCTTTGTAAGAGAGAGGGAAATTTAATTCAGTAGAAATTCAAGCAGTTGCAGAGAACTGGAATCCTTGGATCTGAAGGAGGAAGAATGTGCCCTGAGAGGTGGGGGCTCGACTCAAGAAGTAGTACACTGAAGTTCAGATAAATTGTGTAGTCAAGAGTTGTGAGCTCTACTGCAAGGAGGAATACAGAGTTTCAATGAACTGTGCACTCAAAGCTGAAACTCTACTGGAGGAAGGGATCTGCTGATAAGTTTTAGTATGGAAGTAAACTAAGCCTTTGTTTACTTCCTTGATAATCCCAGAGCTGTATGCTCAGAGCTGCTAGAGTGATCTGGATTCAAAATAGCTGGACAGAACTGGCTGGATGCTTTGTTTGGTGATCTGGTGAGCCCATTTGAAGTTACACACGCTATTGTCTTCTTGTTTTGTTTTATGTGATACTGAATAAAATAGTGCTGACCCAGTGCCTTGTACCTTTGCCATCTTGTTTCGCCTAGTACCTCGGCTTCACCCACAACCCTCCCACAAGGGTGTCACCAAACAACACCTTACAGTCCTGTACTACTTTGAGAAGTACAGTATTTGACTGTGTCTACCTTCCTTTATTTCAGCCATAAGGTCCTCCAAGGTATAACATTGGACGGGATCCCCCACGCCCATATCCTGGATACATCTGTCAGATCCCTAAGAGTGGCTATCACCTCTGATGGTAAAATCATGTCCCTGGCCATCAATGAAAATTAGGTGCCTGTTTAGGGCAGTTATGCTTAACGTCACATGAATAGAGCTTTGCAAAAGGAGGTGTTGGGTTTCTTAATGGCCAAGGAGATCCATTCTTTTTCAATGGGTTTCTCTGTCAAGTGGTGCAGGGGAAAAAATGCCATCTTTTCATGAGAGGCTGCAAAGACTAAACCCTTACCAATGTCTTGACCTTGTTTGAGAACGTGAGGGACGAATAAATCTTGCTGGCTAGGTAACCCATGTCTTCTGCACTGAAAAAACTTGTGCTGGGTTCTTCCAACTTCCACTGGGTGCAGGGCCAGATTTGGGGGTTGTAGATGCCCCGAGCCTCCCGCCATAGAGGGCCCCCCATGAAACTGCTGCACATGCACTAGAGATAACGCCAAATGAAGAATCTTCCTCCATGGGCTTGTAAAAAATGTTCTTCCTTTACCAGCAGTGGGCACGCGCTACAGCCTCTCAGCTTCTGCAAGCCGGACTCAGAGGTAGTGCGGGGGAATGTCCCATGATGTGCCACTAGTACTGTCATGTGGTTAACGACAGTATTGCAGTGCACATGTAAAGCAGCAAAAATCAGGCGTGTGTGTGAGCTGGAAGGAATCCAAGAGACATAGGTCGCAGACTCACAGGTGTGTTCCTCAACTGAAGAGAAAGCTGAGGGTTTTTTTTTTTTCCCTGAATCCTGAATTAAGGCATTAAAGGTACTGAAAGAGAATAGTCTAGGCAGGGAAGTGAAACAACTAACCAAAAGTTAAAGAAACGTTAAACGAGACAAATACATAATTTTAGTTTTGATTGACTGTTTGTAGGTAGTGTGCTAGTCTGCTAAATGACAAGCTGCTGCTGGACTCAGGTGCGGGCAGCCAGGTGCCATCTTATCCTAACAGCAACAGATCCTAGTATTTCTGGGACCTGATTTGAAGCATTTTCTATCTCTCTGAATCAATCACTGGGTTATGCTGAATGAGAAAAAATTACTAAGGCAAGGGGGCAAGCTTCCATACTCAGGCAACTAGTGGGCTGTTCCTGTCTGTGTGTGTCTCTCTCTCTCTCGGATGGTGCTGGCTTCATGCAAAATACCATTAGGGCACTCATGCTGTTGTTATTAAGGGTCTTCGTATTATAATCTATTTGAAAAATTATGTTTTGTCAGTATAGCCAGACAGAATGATGAAAACCAAATTCCAAATACCTCAGTCACAGTGTTAAAAAGTGTTTGAATTTTGGTCCCTGACAATATGAGAGAGCTACAACTATACAAATTATGATGACCTTCTCGAGTAATACCAAGGGCATTAGCTGCATTTTGGTTCTTTGTGCATCTGTTCCCTCATAAGGAGACACAATTTTAAAGTTGTTTGATTATCTTTGCAACTTATTTAAATCAAATCCTTTTTTTCATTCATTATATAGGCTGGATATTCTTTTTGATAATCAAAAATGTGTTATACGGTCAATGTAGCAAAGAACCAAGTTGTAATGTAGTTTACTCGACCCTCTGTGTCAGGAAATGTTCCACCTGTGTTACAGCACAAAATACATGATTCAGAATCAAGCTGTTCCAGCTCCCTAGCAATATGCAAAGTGATTTGTTTTTTTTCACAAGCTCATAAAATTTCTAAACACACAGTGGTGTTTCCCATGCACTTCACACTGGCCTACAAAATTCTGTAGATCAAGGCATTTCTCGTGCTGTTGTACAATGTATACAGTACAGTAGGTTTTGAGGTTTTTTTGTTTTTTTTTTTAACACAATTACCCAGAACATTAACTGCTTACTTTCACACACTTTATAATATTGTATACCTGTATGGGATCAGACAATCAACCAAATGATGAACAAACAGTAATGATACTGAAAATGAATATTACTTACCCTGACCTGTTTTCCCTCTCCCCTCCCCCGGCTCCCGAATTGAGTAGTCTGCAGCTGGGATTCCCACTGAAAAAGCTTCATATTCTGACAGCAGACTTGTTTTGAGAACAAATTACTGCTAATGGCTGTTAGACATAATACCTGGTTAATGTCCCGAAACAAGGCTCTGCAGGTCACCTTTAATTATTAAAGTGCCGTGAAGACAAACTGATGTAGGGGTAAGCTGAGTGTCGACTTACATGGGCCCCTAGTGTTTGATGCCCCAGGCTCCCCAAAGGCTTGATCTGACCCTGTCTGGGTGGATGACCTGGATGAAGAAGTGTAAAGTTCAGCTTCCAACCTATCCAAGTACCTGACTAATCAGAAGCAGCCGTGACTGTCCTTGTGAGGCCGAAGGTGCTTGTGAGCAGTGCTGTAGCAGGGATCAGAGTCTAAACTGGAGGCTCTAGGGCTTTGGCAATGTTTGCTCTCCTTCACTTTGCCCTCACCATGACCGATGAGCCATGTTGCGGGTGGCAAGCCTGAAAGGATAACCATGGGGGGGGGTCATGAGAGAGGGCTGTAGTAGGGTCAGAGTCATCAGGAACTTCATGTGAAAAGATAAGGGATTCATCGCAAATGACCTGTTCGACAAGGATGCCAGGTCCAGACAAAGTGAGTGGGCATGGGGCCCTTTGGTTGCCGAAATCGTCACAGAACCAAACCCCTGTCCTTAGGTGACAAAGTACTGCTGCTACCATCCTCTGCTGCTGCTGGCTACTGATTGGAGCACTGCTGGGATCTGCTGCTGCTGCTCGCTGAGACTTCTTCACTCAAAGACTGCTGTACCCCTGAGGCAAAGCCCCTACAGAACAAGTTCACCACTGAAGGTACCACGCACTACAGACAGCTGAGACAGCTACATCCCTTTGGCATGCTCGCGGCCCTGTCTGTCTCCATGTGGAACTCATACCAGGGTTGACTTGGCAGGAGATGGTCTACTGGATCAAATGGCCACCGCATGGAACCCCACTTGCTTACCCACAAAGTGCCACAGTGAGAGGAGGAGAAGGGGGACAAAAAAAACTAACTATGCTGCTCAGTCCCAGCCTGACCTACAGCTAGCACAGCACGACATGAACTGGGAAGCTACAGAAGCTGCCCAGAGACATCACTTGAGATATCAATTTTGGTGTCCTGCCTGCCAGTAGCAGAGGCTAAATGAACCCACTCATAGGAGTGACAGAGGCACCCTTTGCATTGGAAAATGGTGCTTTTCACCAGTGTGCCAATCACAAACATCAGCAGAGTTCAGTAATAGGCCAGTAAATATGGAACTATATCAGAATGCAAACCAGTGCTGGAACCGAGTTACTAAAGAAAATACTAGCTTGCAGATTTAAGGCAGTTCTCCTTTAAGGAATTTTTTTTAACAAGCTTTTCAGAATAGTGCGTTTGTAACCACTAAACAGTGTCCTTTGAAAACTAGTCTTGCTGGATAGTTCAATACCTTTTTTGTATTTAACAAAACACACACACACGTAATCTTAACTCGTCCACGGTGGTGCAGTGAACACGTTTGTCAGGGGTCAGATAGGTCCCCCCTGAGATCAAAACGCTATTTTCCAATAAAAAAAACAACCTACTACATAGGTGGGAAGAAGCACTGAATAAATGGGGTACACTAAGGGAGGCAGTATAGCACAGTGGTTTAAGGCTCTGAGCTGCAAATCTGGTGACATCCAGCAGACCAGACCTGAGTTTGAATCCCACAGCTTCCACTTACAAACTGTGCGACCCTGAGCAAGTCACTTAACTTCCCTGTGCTCCCAGGATGCACCTGTAAAAACTATTTCAGCTTAGTGTGCTACTCCTGGTTAAACAACTGAAAAAAAAAGGTACCCACCTACTTGACAGAGTACAAAACATTCACTGCCACAAAAAATACAGGTTGCATATTCTAGTTTACTTAAAAAGGAACGTTAGACTCTAGTACTGTCAGTGTTTATGCAGATACATACATCCAATACTGCGTGGCTAACTGCACATTCATAAATGCTTCAGAAGTACCATCATTTTAGTGCGAAAAAAAAACAAAAAGCAATCCCAATCTTGAACCAAAGGACTCCAATGGACACAACAACCCCAGTACTTCGCTACTAGAGTTTTGCCAGGGGGCCAGGGTCTAAAGTTTCTTTATAATAAACTAGAATATGCAATCTACATTTTTTGGTGGCAATTAATGTTTTATACTTTATCAAGAATGTGAGTGCCTTAGTCTACCCCATTTATGAAGTGCTCGTTGCCACCTATATAGCGGGGCGTTTACTGCAAAATACCTTTTCTGTACCAATATAGGTACTGTACACAGATGTTAGGATGCACAAATGAAGACTACAAACGTTCATGTCACTAACATTATCCTGTCTTGTGGAGGAGCACTTCCTTTTACTCTTCGATCCTTGGTCTGCATGCATTCAACAGTGCGCGCATGTACCACATAAAGACACTGCACACCTCAATACTCGCATCGGCTGAATTAGGTTACCATGCAGCTGTGTCACCTAGTCTCTGCTAGGTGGAAACCAAAGATCAGAACGCACCCCCCCCCAATGACCCATGTCCAT
The DNA here is from genome assembly GCA_016271365.2 of Neoceratodus forsteri. Classification (NCBI taxonomy): domain Eukaryota; kingdom Metazoa; phylum Chordata; order Ceratodontiformes; family Ceratodontidae; genus Neoceratodus; species Neoceratodus forsteri. The sequence goes on from CM057452.1 coordinate 831,601,997, forward strand.
TCCCAAACCCAGATCGCCAGTGAGGTGCCTCAGCTCAACACCTCTGGGCTGGCTACACCAAGCCCAGATTCTTCAAGTATTAGTGGAACACTATTAGAACAATGAGCCATACTGTTCCCCCAAGGGAGAAGAAAAAAAAGGTGTTTCAAAACTGAAAACTGTGCGACATTTGTCACAATCCCCTGCTCAAAAATGAACAACGATTGCCACCTGAATTGTGTAGCATTCTGCTATGCTATAACAACTATTTAATACCCTGCCACCCCAAAATCTTTTTGATTTTAAAACATTTTTAAAGAAGCGCCTTGTTTTTTACTTCGGATCTTTTACCTCTCGATTCAGTTGGTATTCATTAGATTTGAAATCTGGCACATTTAGCCAAACAAAATACAAGATAATAACTATTTCAGCCTTTGAGAAAGCTGCTAACGATAATAAGACTAGTCATGCCTAAATTTACACAGCATGCTTTAATTTTGAGTGCTGTCTTCGCAACACACTGCTGATTCATCTGTGGAAAGCAGTGCTGCCGCTGGCTGCAAATGAAGACAGCCTGTGTGTGACAAGTTTGTACCTGACAAAGCACAAGCAAAACAAACAAAAAAAAAAAAAATTACACTTCAGGATTTCAGTTGACCTCAACTTCAGTTTTAAAAGGGCTGGGAACACTGGATATGAACACAGAGATCAGTACTATCTTCAAGGGTTAGGTGAGCTGGGATGATACATGTGAAAGAGTATATCATTATAAGTATGTTAAAATTAAGCAAAAATTACTGTTTTCAGTAGTCGCCAATTTCTCAGTTAATTTAAGTTGCTCGAATTGATGACAAAAAGTGAAAATCAATTGAAGTGATGTGATCTGTTTGTTTATCCTCACAGTAATGATTTAAAAACAAAAAACTTTAAATCAACATCATTTCTTCCAACAGAACTTTAAGAAATCTGAACATTCCGTTACTTAACCTTGATACAAAGTGACCATCTCAGAAACATGGAGTTAAGTATTACAGGCCAAACTTTCCAGAAGGATTCCACACTAGTTTCAAATAAACAAAAAAGTCAAGTAATAGCCCTTGAAAATTACTCCAACCACATGCGTCCTGCAGTTAGAGTACTGTATATCACCTAAAGAATAGCTGCCTACTGTAACAGAAGATCTTCAAGAGAATCTTTTCCACTGAGCCACATCACGGAATTGTGAGCCGTTAGCGTCAGGACCACTCAAAAGTTTTGCTGGATGGGACCGCCCATATTGACACACCTCGTCAGTGCCTATATAATGTGGGCATCCCAGTATGCCTCAGTTCCCCTCCGGAGACAAACTTGGAGGACCACTTGAGCCAGTAGTGACTGAAGCATTTGGACCAAAACTAGGCCCACAGGAGAAGATATGGAAACCCGAGTGTAGATTCTGCATCAGGCAGCTTAGAAGAAGCAGTTTATTTATTTATTTGTTTAAGAATCAGTTTACAACCTTTGAGCCAGAGGCTCGTTTCCAAAGGTACTTCGTCACATAAAGACATACATTGTGTTTTGGTTACATAGCAAAGATTTGCAAAACAATAGGCGTTCAACAGAGGCGCCACGTCACATTGTGGACAGACAAATACAAATTGGGTACAGGGTACATGTAATTGATAAAAGGTGTTACACAAGTTGGTATCAAGTGAGCATTCTGGTAGGTAAACACTGAAACAGCTGGCACTGGCCAGGTTAAACATAGGCATGGTGTACAGGGAAGTGGTGGAGGGGATGGTTAGGGTGGAGACTGCCGGGGGCATTGTCAAGAGAAGCAGAGGTGGAGGCTATGTTCAGAGACAGGAGCAGTTACGAGTGCTGAAGATGTGGTTCCGAAGTGTGGTTTTGAACTTGGAGATGGTGATGGCATTGGTGATGGTGGCAGGGAGAGAGTTAAACCAGGTTGGGGCTCTATAGCAGAAGGACCTCTGGCCACGGCTGGCTCTAGATCCGGGGACCTCTAGAGTGGTCTTGTGGGAAGACCGTGTTGCAACAGTGGGAGGGCTCTGGTGGATGGATGCCGTTACCGGGGAGAGCCCGAGTAGGGTTTTTTTGGTGAGGAGACAGGTCTGGTATTGGAGCCGTTCATCCAGGGTAAGCAGGTTAGCATCGACATACAGCTGACAGGTGTGTGTGAGCCTGGGGGCACCAGTAATCAATCTGCACGCTTTATTCAGGGTTAGGTGAATTTTGTTGAGTGCAGTGGTGTCGGCAGCACCATACTGGTAGACCATAGTCCTACAAAGGGACATCACGGATGATGTAACAGCTAGCGGAGAGCATTTAGGGGAAGGCAGGTTTTATGGGAATAGGATGACAAACCCGTGTGTTGGTGGCAGATGTTAGAGCGTCCAGTGGTGTGAAATGTGAGGGCTGAATCAAGGTAACCCCAAGGTATTTGTAGGAGCAGACTTGTTCCAGTGGCTGGTTGGTACTCGGAAGGATACAGAGTGGGTGGTTGCTAGCTTTGTTTTGGGGGTGGGAAAAGAGCATAGTTTTGGTTTTCTTAAGATTGATGGCAGTCTGCGCTCCTTAAACCAAGCCTCGGCACTGTTGAAAGACTGCTGTAGGGAGTCCTGTAGGGAGATGGGATTGCGGTAGGTGTCAAAAAGGACAGCGTCGTCTGCATACAGCAGAATTTTGCCAGGGCATGCACTGGGCAGGGTCTTCAGATACAGCGAGAAGAGAAGGGGGCCCAGGATGGAGCCTTGGGGGACCCCAGAGAGAATGGGACGGGTATCGGACAGTGTGCTATTAATTTTGACACACTGAGATCGGGTGTCAAGATAGCTAGCACACCATGCCAGGGGGCCAGCCGAGAGACCAGTGTGGCAGAGTGCATTCAGCAGAAGTGGATGGGAGACAGTGTCGAAAGCCTTTGAGAGGTCAATGAACACTGCACCAGCTAGGGAGCTGGTATCCAAGGAGGAGTGTAGAAAGTTGGAGAATTCAATAAGGGCAGTGCTGGTACTGTGACCCGCACGGAAGCCATGTTGCTCTGGGCATAAAATGTTATGCTTAGCCAGATAATCAGTGATTTGAATGGCCACCACTTTCTCCAGGGGAGTTTGTGAGAGCAGGCAGTATTGTCACCCATCACCTGACAAGGGAAGGAGAGCTGTGGCTCAATGGAGAACAGTCTCTTGAAGCTCTACTGTTATGGTAGATAACTACTCTATCTTCTTTGAGGATATCTCCCTCCACTGAGCCACAACATGGAATGGATTCCCAAGCAGTACCAAGTTCACAGTGAGCACAGCAGGATCTAATGATCCTGGGTAAGGAGGCCTTGCAGAGCACTGAGGCCAAAGCCAGCACATCTATACGAGACCATGTCCAGACTGTAATGTTTAGTAAATGTATGAGCAGTAAAGTGACAGCAGCACTTATATCAGCAGCAGATCCATTTTGGAAACAAGCCACTGAAGTAGCCACACCATGGGTGGAGTGAGCAGGGACAGGACCAGGAAGATGCTTACCATACTTCTGGTAACAAAACGTTAATACAACTGGCCAGCCATCTGGACAGGCCCCATTTCAAAATCAGGGAGCCCACCATTCTGGGGGCAAAAGCTACAAACAGTTGTGAGTTTTTTCTACAATACTTTGTATGATCCAAGTACCAAAGCAGCATTCTCCAACTCTCCAGAGTATGCAAACAATATTACCCACTATCTGTGGGAGACAAAAACAAGGTCAATAGTCTGATGCCACGGTCAATAGTCTGATGCACTGCTTTTTCAGACACTACCTTTGGGAAGAAACTAGAATTAGTACACAATGTAACCCTATCCTACTGAAAAATAAGAAAAAGAGGGTCTGCAATCAGAGCCTGCAAACTCTGACATGCCTCTAGCAGACGTCACAGTCACTAGGAACAGTGTCTTCCAAGAGAGGAAGTGCAGCTCTGAAGCAGCATCAGGCTCTAAAGGAGGTGCAGTCAGGATCTCTAGGGATCAATTAAAGTCCCACACTGGAACGGAACTGCAGACCGGGGGGGGGGCAACAGTAGAATACCTCTTAGGAATCTACAGCAAACCTTGATCTAGGCCACTGTTTCGCCCTCTGCGAGTACATGAAAAGCAGACATTGTGGCCATGTGGATTTTAATAAAGCAATACCCCAGTCCTTTGCCATTAAGGGACAACAGTTAGTCCAAGACACGCAGAGTACACCAAGCTGTAAACAGTTTCCATTTTTGAGAGTAGGTGTATCACGTAGATGACTTTCTAGCTGCTAGCAGATCAGCAACTGCTGGGGGAACCCCGAAGCAGGAAAGCTCTATGTCCTCAGGAGTCAGGCGTAGAGATGCAGGGATCAGAGATCTGGGTGCACCAGAGAAACCTGCTCTTGTGGCAGAAGTTCTGCTCACAAGGGGAGCAGGATGGGAGGGGTCCACTGCCATTTGCTGAATATAATTAAACAGATTTGTCTGGGCCAGTAAGGAACCATCAGAATCAAGGTGGCCAGTTCTGCCTGTAGCTTGAGTAGAACCCTCTGTATTAGAGGGAATGGGGGAAAGGCATACAGAAACTTCCCTTTCCATGAGTGGGACAATGCCTCTGGCCAGGAAACTCCAGGCCCTAGAACCAGCATGCAGAAATACGGCAGTTTTGAGTTATATGAAGACGCAAACATGTCTATGTCCAGTCGACCCCATTTATCTAAGAGATCATCCACAACGGACTACGGGAGTTCCCATTTGTGGCAGAGAACATGGGACCAACTGAAGTGATCTGTCAGTATGTTCACGATACTGGGCAGGAACACTTCCAACAGAAAATATGTCACGTTTTACTGCTCAGTGCCAAACTCATCACCTCTCTGCAAAGAGGATATGAATGTACTCCGCTTTGTCAGTTGAAGTAGTATATCACCAAAATACTGTTTCTATGGATCAGCAGCTGGTTTCCTGGAAGCAAGGCAGTGAAGGCCTGTAGGTCACACAGAACAGCCCTCATCTCTGGAGTGCTGCTGTGCAGAACCATATCCAGAGGGGTCCACTGGCCCCATAAAAACACAGAATTTGACGGCAGATAAGGACCGCTTGGCCCACCCAGTCTGCCCATTTTCCTACCTACTGGATAAGCTGCAGATCCTAGTTAACCAGCAGCCTACTTCGTCCTACCCCAACCCCCTAGAATGGCCTTATGACTGTCCCATGCATGCTTGAATTCCACCACTGATTTTGACTCCACAACCTCCTCTGGAAGCCCGTTCCATGCATCCACAACCCTCTCTGTGAAAAAATACTTCCTTAAATTACCTCTGAGCCACCCCCCATCTTCAAATTGTGCCCTCTTGTTCTTGCACACCTCTTTTTTTGAAAGATGCTACCCTCTTGGACTTTGTTGATTCCCTTGAGGTACTTGAACTTTTCTATCATGTCCCCCCTCTCCCTCCTTTCCTCGAGGCTATACATATTAAAGTTCTGAAGGGGCCCAGATGGGCATACTATCCCAAACCTAAGGTATCTGTGGTCATCACCAGGAGGGGGGATGGCCAGAGGAACAGTGACCCCATCTCTAGGCTGGAGTGTTTCAACCACCAAAGCTGGTAGCAATGGAGAGGAGTCACCCCTTCTGTGAGATGCTCCAACTTGTCAGAATGCTGTGCCCACTGTGCCTTGAGGAACCATTAAGGGATCCCATGGAGGTGAGCTATGGCAGTCACTATCAGGCAGATTAACCTTAGAAAGCATCTGGTTAAGACATAGTGGCTTGTATGAGGCCAGCCTGGCCTGGGCCACCAGCATAGTCCAAGGGCAGAAATGCCATGCCCAGCCCCATGTCCAGAACAGTCCTTATGTATTAGAGCATCTGTCAAGGTGTTAGGACTGACTGCGGTTCATTGACCAGTGTGCAATGTAGCAATATGGAGCCACACCTGGGGAGCGCAGCAACACACTATCACACACTTAATCCAAAGAGAAGTTTGCTGGCACCTGCTAGCAACACGGCATACTGTTATTCATAGCAAACATAAGACAGTGAAGTGAGGTTACATTTAGTCCTCATGCGTGCTTCTTTATTCATAAAATGCAAAAATGTGCATTTTATTCCAATATACAGATAAACTTGCGAGTCTGACTCGCTCCACTTCCTGGCTCCCCCTCCGCATCAACACGTCATCTGCCTAATGGGTTTCACGCTGTCACTTTTTCTCCAAGACTGATGACAGCACCTAAACACTCCTAGCATCTGGTCAGTCTGTACCAAGGTATAAAAGATTTGGCCCGATACACAACCAAGACTGGTCCACAGGAGGAGGAAAAGTATCTAAGATATGGTAGTACATTCTGTATAGACGCAGAATGTGGTTACTGGCCAGGAGTGAGGGATGCAATAAATGTGGGAACTGTGAATACTGTCCACAGTGATCATGTCTAAAACATTCCGCAAGCCCAAAATTAAAAACACAGCAACATTCAGAGAATTTATCACCTGTGTCACTGAAGGGGTCATCAACTTGGCTACTTGCACATGTGGTAGTTTCTATGCAGAAAAAAAACAAACATCAATTTAAAATCAGAATTGGAGAGCATGTGCATGTGATGGAACATAGTGATCCTAATAATGCTCTTGCTGTCCACATCAATAAAGCAAGGGATAAAAGTGCACATATCCTCCACTGAAATGGAAAGACCCATTAAAACCATGGGGGGAGGGGAGTGACTATGACAGAATTCTCATTAAACAAAAAGAATAATTTGGGATATTATTAGAAGCCACAATCCCACCAGGCTTCTTTGCATGGGCAAGCTGTGTGTGCATGGGGCTGACCTAGACCATTCTCACACCATAGGAAGAAGCACAGAAGAAAACCAGGGGGAAAAATACGCCACTGCCAGGCACATGACAGCAATGGCCCAAACAGGGTACATCCCTGGATAACAGTAGGTGGGGGATTAAATATGGAAGAAACAAAAGTAAAATGTGTACATATCTGTAGTTCAGTGGTAGAACTCTCATCTCTTGACTACAAGACTGAGTTTCAAGTCCCTCATCTGGGGATTTGAGCTTACACCCAGGACAGATGCAGTGTAGTACTGAAAAGGGTTCTAAATCAATACAGTGACCACCTTCAGGCAACACATTAAAGGGACATTTATTACGCCCATTACTGGTGGCTATTCAAGTAAAAGTGACAGAACATGTGGCACTGAAGCGTAGGGGATTACTTAAGTATGCTGTCCAACATTCTCCCTCAACAAACTATGCTGCGATACAATAATGCATGGCTGGCTGCCAAGATGCTGCTGTGTGCATTAAAGAGCACCTTTACTGGTGCTCACCTCCCCGTCCCAGACGGATCCTAACCCCCGCCGCTCAAACTTGCAGGCAAAGGGACCATGTTTTGGTTCTGTGGCGCCGAGAGCCACATCCCGTCTATGCCCCTATTCAGAGTGCCACCCCTGCACTAACATGTTTTCTGATGCAACAGTTGGGAGAGTGCGGGGGCATGCTCCATTGACTTTAATAAGAGTTTCTCTTTTAAAGACTAATTTCAATATCTTAATAGTCCAACCGGAACTAGTCAAGGCCACCACTCAATTAAGAAGGCTCTTCTTCGTTTTGTGGTGGTCTTGATTAGTTCCAATCAGGCCATTAAAATATCAAAATTAGTCTTTAAAAGTGAAGCCTTATTAAAGTCAATGGAGAGCACCCCTATGCTCTCACAACTATTACCTCACAAAACGTACTAGCGCAGGGCAAGTGCTCTGAACATGAAAGTGGAAGGGATCAGGCTCTCGGCTCCATGGAGCCAAAATGCAATCCCTTCCCTCCCTAAAGCCTGCTGTTAGAAAATGTTTTTTAATCCAGCTTGCAAGTCAGCCTAAGGATCCTTCTAGGGTTCTGGGGGGGGTGAGGGGATTTTTGAAAGTGCTTGAAAGGTGCTCTTAAAGTCTACTCCATCTGTCTGCATTCTTCTACTGCACTAGAGGGGGGTAGGAGGAGGAAAGAGGCTGTTAGTTAACTAGGATCTGCAGCTTATCCAAATGGTAGGGAAACAGTCAGACTAGGTGGGCCAAGTGGTCCTTATCTGCTGTCAAAGTCTATGGTTCTATATTTTCATTACTGAACTCAAAGCTTTGTAATGCACTGCCATATGTTTATTTCCATTATTTACTATGAGAAGCTGTATTTGGTTGATGTCCCTGTAAACTGTAAGGCGGCATTTACCTTACTAGGAAATGTACAGTTACGCAATAACTTACCGTAACAGTAGAGCTCAGAGGAGCTCTTGCAGCAGGCTACACCATAAGAACTATGCCGCCAGGCACTAGGACCCCACAGAATAATTCTTAGCTAGCAGTACCCAGCAGGGACTACCCCTGACGTCAGACAGCCTCCAACGTCTGCCAATAGTATAAAGGGGGTGGTCCCCGGCCACACCCCAGTTCTCCGCCGTAGACCCGGCTGACAAATCAGATTACAGAGGTTAGTGGAATACCCCACCTAGGGTAAGGAAAGAAAGGAGGAAAAAAAAAAAGTACTATGGGGAAGGAGGGAGGGAAATAATGCCTGCTGCAAGAGCTCCTCTCGAAGATCTACTGTTACGGTAAGTTCTTATGTAACTGTACTATCTTTTTTTTGCATAATCTGTTTATTAGAATTTTACAAATATAATTCCAACAAACTTTATACATAAATTCTCAATAATCACAAACACAACGAAAAAGAAGTATAACAGATATGTGCCATGTTCATCTGCCTAAGCCATGTTCATCTAAGATTCCCTTAATGGGAAACATTAAACTATAGAGAAGGAAAAAGAAAATGACAACAGTAGCTCATTCTGTAAACATACCATTTCTTTTGATTAGCTATACATACATACATACACACACATACACACACACACACACACACACACACACACACACACACACACACACACACACACACAGATTTAATTTTAAATGAGTCCCTCTTATAGAGATGGCCAGCTACTATAGGGGTTCTAGATGCCATCTTAAGGGATTTCCCTCACCTAGGCCAGCCAGATTAAAGTCCTTCCTGTAAGGCTGCAGACTCTCCCGGTGAGAGGAACCGTGCTATCTTACTTCTAGTGGGACTCTTGCAGCTGGCTACACCATAAAGACTTAATACCAAGCAGTACTAAAATGATCCTGGACAGACTGGGAGGTGGAAAACAGAAGCGGGAGAGGCTTCACAACAACAGGCCTTGAAGTACTGCTAGCCCAAATCCAGCTCTCCAATGGGAAGCAACGTCCAGGCTGTAGTGCTTCACAAAGGTATGCACCGAGCTCCAAGTAGCTGCTGTGCAGATGTCTGCCGCAGAAACATTCTGAGATGCCACAAAAGAGGCAGAAACACCCCTGGTGAAATGACCCTTAACCAAGTCCAGTAAGGGTTTGTTGTACTTATCGTAGCAGAAGGTGATGCAATGGACTAACCATCTGGACAGAGTCTGCTTTGCCACAGGTGCCCCCAGGTTTCTCGGGTCAAAGGAGACAAAACGTTGGTCAGATCTTCTGAAAGTCCAAGCACAGTTAATGTAGTACCTAAGCACTCTATGTACATCTAGAGTGTGAAGGAGAGTCTCCCCTCGATTAGCGTGCTCCAGATAATAAGAAGGTTGATGTCCTGAGTAAAGGTAAACTGGGACACCACCTTAGGTAGGAACTTAGGATTAGTCCTCAAGGACACCCTGTCCTTGTGGAAAATTAAATATGGCTCTTTAGCCATCAGAGCCTGAAGCTCAGAAATCCTCCAAGCAGAAGAGATGGCAACTAAAAACAACGCTTTCCACAATGGAAAACATAGCTCGCAATCTGCAGCTGGCTTGAAGGGAGGCAACACAAGTTTTTTCTAGCAAAAATAAAAGATCCCAAGGAGGGATGGGGTCCCTAATGGGAGGTTTAAGATGAAGCATTCCCCTCAACAATGTTCTGGCCAGATCCATCTGGGCAACATATTTGTCATCCACCGGCACATGATAGGCAGAGAATGCTGACAGATGTACCTTCATGGAGGAGTATTGGAGGCCTGAGTCGGACAGGGCTAGGAGATACTCGAGGACAGCATTTAGAGGGCACAGAAGAGGGTCCAGACCCCGTCTGGAGGCCCACAAGCAAAAGCGCTTCCACTTCATGACGTAGGTAAGCCCTAGAGGAAGGTTTCCTAGCTGCAACCAAGACCTCAGACATTCTAGGAGATACTCCAAAATGTGCAGTGGCTACGTCTGCAGGTGCCAGGCATGCAGATGTAGGGACCGGAGGTCTGGGTGAACCAACCTGCCCTGCTCTTTCAACAGTAATCAGGAGGATAAGGGAAATGGAGGTTCCACTGCCAGCTGCTGCATTAGTGAGAACCATATCTGACGAGGCCAAAGGAGAGCTACAAGAATCATCTCCGCTCCTTCCGCATGGAGTTTGAGCAGACTCTTTGCATGAGAAGAAAGGGAGGGAAGGCATACAGAAACCTCCCTGTCCAACAGAGGGACAATGCATCTCACCAGAAAACAACAGGCCCATGATCGAGTGAGCAGAAACTGCGCAGTTTTGCACTGCACGGGGACAAGAAGAGGTCCAGCTCTGGATGACCCCATCTTCGGAAGAAGTCATCCGCTATAGAGTCCAGGAGTTCCCATTCGTGAGTCTTTGGCCAAGACCAGCTTAGGGTGTTGGCCAAAGCGATTTCGACCCCCGGAACATGCACTGCGGTGAGCAATAGGCCATGGTCTACAGCCCAGAACCACACTCTCATAGCTTCCCAGCAAAGAGAATAGAAGTGAGTTTCCCCCGATTGTTGATGTATTAAACAACCAACATGCTGTCTGTCTGCACCAACAGGGGGCCTGGACAAAGATCCAGGTGAAACACCTGTAGATCGTACAGAACTACCCTCGTCTCCAGAATATTGATGTGGAGGGTCAGTTCTAGAGAAGACCATGCACACTGAGTCTGATGGTTCTGAAAGTGAGCTCCCCAACCTAAGCCTAAGGCATCGGTTGCGAGAACCTGTAAAGGGGCTTCTCTCTCTCTGAAAAGAGACTCTGGACTCTAGGTTCTGTGGAGAGAGCCACCAAGAGAGAGTCTGTATCACTGCTTTGGAGATCAAGACCTGCTGGTCGAGACTGTCCTCCCTCTGATCCCAGTGGACTCTCAGAGTCCACTGAGGGACCCTCTTAAACAGATGAGCTGAGGGAATAGTCGCTATGGCCGTGGCCACATGGCCTAGGAGCTGGAGCATGGACCGAGCTGGAACCTGTGGAGCAGCTGAAACTTTGTGAGGCAAAGAACGAAGGCGTACTGCCCTGTCTGGTGGAAGGAAGGCCTTCCCTTGTTCCATGTCTAGGATTGCCCCTATGTAGTGTAACCTCTGACATGGTGTCGGGAATGACTTGGCAATGCTTAGGGTGATCCCCAGGGAGCTGAACAGGCTGAAGGTGTCCTCTAAAGCCGATCCCTTGTGGTGGCAGTCAGAAGCCAATCATCGAGGTAGGGATAAACAAAGTGTCCCTGTCTCCTCAGGGCTGCTACCACCACCACTAGGCACTTCATGAACATGCACGCTGCCGAGGAAAGGACAAAGGGCAAGGCCCAAAACTGGAAATGCCTTCCCTGAAAGGATAACCTCAGGAACCTCCTGTGAGCTGGAAGCACCAGAATATGGAAGTAGGCATCTTGCATGTCCAGGGAGCACAGTCAGTCCCCTTGATGCAACATGGGAAGAATGCCCGGCAAGGTGACCAGCCTGAACCTCTTGTACTCTATGTAATTGTTTAAGAGGCTCAGGTCCAGAATCGGGTGCAGATACCCTGTCTTCTTGGGAACCAAGAAGAAAGAAACGGGAGTAGAATCCTTTTCCCTACTGTGGGGCTGGAACGGGTTCTATTGCCTTCTTGTCTAGTAGGGACTATACCTCCTCCCAAATTAGCTCAGCATGGGAGGGGGAGGAGGTCATTTGGACTGGAGGGTTGTCCGGGTGGGCATCTGCAGAAATTCCAGTGCATGACCCCGCTCTATCAACTGAAGGACCAATGCATCATTGGTGATGGAGGTCCACTCGTCGAGGTAAACCGAGAACTGGCTCCCTACTTCCTCTGCCCTAGACTCGGCAGGGGGCACGGGGTCGGGCAAGGAGTCAGGCGTAGGAGCCCGGGGTGGGTAGGGAGACCATGGAGAGTTTGGTGTTTCTAGGTCCCTGTGCTCCACCAGGTTGAGAGGGAGCTTTATGGCGAAAGTTGCCTCTCTGTTGCTGTCCTTCAGACTTCTGCCCTCCCTGGCGATGAAACTGGCGACATCTGCCAGAGGTCTGATCAGATCTGTACAGCTGATGCACAAGCTGGATGGCCTTACCAGAGTTCTGGAGGTCCGAGATCATCTTCTCAGTGTCCAGACCTAATAGCATGGACCCATGGAATGGGGCATCAATGATGGCATCCTGAAGGTCCTGCTTAAATCCAGACACCCAGAGCCAAGAGAGCCTCCACATACACACCCCTGTGGCTGCTGTCCTGGCTGCCGTGTCCGTCGAATCATCGGATGACCTCAAGATGCGTTTCCCCACATCCAGACTGGACTGAAACACATCTAAGAGCTCTGTTTTGTTGTCAGAATCGGGCTGTCTTTTCGCAAGCTTGATTGCCTTGTTTCAGAAGGATTTCTAGTACTACACCATGTCTAGGACCTTGTAAATGAGCATCAGCTCAATCCAGTCTATCCTAATTCATATATTTTGTATGAATAAAACTTTTATTTATTTATTATGTGCACCAAAAAGTTAAGCGAACGAATGGTGCAGGTGGCCGAAGAGGAGACTTTCCTGCCGAACTGGTCCAGTCATTTGGATTCCTCGTCCGGTGGCTGGGAGCTCACGTGCCTGGGCTGGTCCTGCCATGGGCAGCCATCAGCACAGCCGAGTCCACCTTGGGCTTTTCCCCAAGGAACAGCTCATTCGTTGGGTTATGATACAACCTGTCCACTTTCTTAGGTATAGCGGGGGCCGTCGAAGGGTGCCTCCAGGCTAGCCTGGTGGCGTCCTGAAAGGGGGGCTACCAAGGGTGGGACGAATAAGGGTTTGGGCTCATTCATACCCAAGAAATGCGCCAGCCTCTTTCTTTCTGGATCAAGATCCTCAGTTTCCCACTGGTTCAAAAACTGGATGGGCCGCATCACGTCCAAGAAAGTGGGATCATCCAGGAGAGAGAGGGGTGAATCCCCTGGAGGGTCAGGGTGGTGGGGAGTAGAGGAAAACTCCCTTGAGGATCTAGAGGAGACAGATGAGTTTGAGTCAGATGATCTAGAGGACAATCTGGAGTGGGAATGCTGGTGCCTTCTCCTATGGCACCTGGAGGATGATCTAGAAAGATGACTTCGTCGTTCAGGAGACATGTCATCTGATCGGGTAGGAGACCTGTCCCTAGGGGGTGACAACCATGGAGGTCACTTAGGGGAGTCTATGGGAGGCTGTGGCATTGGAACCTGTGGTTCCTTGGAGATGATGTATTTTTGACTGTGTCCCACCAGGAACTGAAAAGGTCCTTGACTTCAGACAGAGAGACCATGGCTGGGGCTGATGGGCCTGGTGTCTCGGACCTATCATCAGGCTTTTTGGGTGGTGGACCCGACAGCTTGTCGGGAGGTGGCGTACACTCAGGTGATTTGGGTTTCTCTGGCGTCTGGTCCTTGGGTGGCGCCGCAGCTGACGGCAGGTCGACTGGCTGACCCGACGTCCGACTGTCCATCGTCAACAGGTCAGTCATCAGGGGAGGCATCTCTCTGACTGGCAGCTACGCTGCTTCTAGCAGAAGCTTCGGGGTTGCGGGTGGTGTGGAAGTCCCCGTCGTGGGAGTCTGACACCTGATACTTTGGAGAGTTGGCGTTAGTGTGAGACTCCGGTTCCAAATGCCGCTTCCTGTTGTCGGGTCCAGCTGGACGACCTAACAATGAGGAGGAAGCCTTCGCCTGATATGGGGCAGCATGATGGCTGTCGCCTGCAACCCTGTGATGGCGGAATCCCTGGACTTAGACCCAGAGGTATGGCTGTAGGGTCTAGGACTAAGGAAGGGGGCCAAAGGCCCATGCTCCAAAGAAACACCACCTGATGTCCGCACCAATGCCAGGGGTTTCAAGGCCAGCAACCCAGAGGAAACGTGGGTTGGCAGGGGAGCACAGTCCAACCTCCCGCGGGAGGGAGGACTGGAACTGGTAGTTTTCCTGTGCTGAGACCTGGATCGGGAGTTCGAATGGGTGTCCTTCTCGTGATGGTAGTGTTTCCCACTGGACTTTTTCTCCTTCGATTTATGAGAAGTCCTAGATCCCAAAGAAGGGGATCCTAGGCCTGACGGAGTATTTTGCATGGTGACAAGCTGCTGTTCTAGAAGATAGGTCTTCAGCATCTTCAGTCGATGGATGAGAGTCCGGCGGTTGAAATTTTTACAGTGCAAGCAGGAGTCAGCATTGTGGTCGGGCCCCAAGCAGATGAGGCAGGCTGAGTGACCGTCTCGGGCCAGGATTTGATTCCCACATGTGCACTTGGATTTCAGTCACTGACTGGAGAACAACGGAGAAGGCATGCACCAATTATGCTATTGAATAACAACTAAACTTTTGTAGAAAAAGCTCGGGAAAAAGTTAGTGAAAATGGTGGTCGACTGTTAGCAGTAGGCATCCGTGGAGCCAATGTGAACAGGTCAACGGCGGGAAAAGAACTGGGGTGTGGCCGGGGACTGCCCCCCTTTATACCACTAGTGGATGTCGGAGGCGGTCAGACGTTGGGGGCCGTCCCCACTGGGTACGTCTAGCTAAGAATTTTTCCGTGGGGTCCTAGTGCCTGGTGGCATAGTCCTTTTGGTGCAGCCTGCTGCAAGAGCTCCCACTCGAAGTAAGATTGACTTAAAACTTTAGAGACACACTTCAAAAACGCAATGTGCAATTAGGGTCCAATGTAATTAACCTTATTTGTTATCCAACTCACAAAAGCAAGCAAATCTGTCCATTAAAAAGCACCTTTCTCGCTATTTTTATCAAGCAATTTTAACAAACAGGAGGCTCCCTTACTTGAGTAGGAGTTCCTCCATTGCATTTTTAAAACATTATGTTTGGGGGGCGTGGCTTAGCAGCAGAAGAGAGCAGACGTGTTGGACTTACTCCTGAGAGAGCTTTATTTTTCTTATTTTTTCAAACTTATCAAGTTGGACAAATTTGTTTAAAATTCACTTTAGTAGCTTGGTACAAGTGTATTTGCAGTTAAAATGGGCAAACAATGCAGCATGGTGGCTGCCGGAGACTTTTTTCACCCGAAGACCACTTAGCAGAAAAATGCCAAGCCACCTCAGCACAAGGTGTCAACCGAAACAGACAGGGGCAATGGGACTGGAGAAGTCACTTTCCAAACAGTAAATTCCACTGTCAACCACCTGGTGAAAATAGTACAGGACAAAAAGTTTGATATCCTCACACCCCGGTTGCAAGTCTGGAGACATGGCCGGTTTTAGGCACCAGCAAACCCTGCAATCACTGGTGGCCCCCTTCTTATGGGGGGCCCCAACTAGAACAGTTTACCTTAATTATTTTAAATCTTTTTTTCTTATTATCATCTTAAAACAGCAACAAAGGACTGTGCAGATTTTGATGTGAGATCACGACTTCATGAAAAGCCTTACTGAGCTATGACCCAGGCAATAAGAGGCAGATGGGTAACAATGGATGTGAGAAAATGAACAGTATGCACTGACACTGCAGTCTCTCTCTAAATTTTTTTTAAGATGTCACTAGTACTGAAAATAGGTAAAATGATGTGTGTATTGGTTACAGTCAAACATATGGGGTGATGGTTGGCCAAGTAGGGGGGCCCCCATGACTTCATTAATCTGCTGGGGGCCCCCAAATCCCTAAAGCCGGCCCTGTCTGGAGACTAGGGTGGACACAATCGATCACTCGTTGCAGCAGATGAAGGCCTCCCACCACAAACAGCTGGACACCACCACTGGACTAGTCTGGGAGAATATCTTGTTCCAACAGCATTTGGAGCATCTGGAGAATCAGGTTTGCGAGAGCACTCTTCGGCTGGTGGGCTTACCTGAGGATGCTGAAGGAGATGATCCCCTACACCTTACTCCCACAAATCTTGGGGCTTTCTGAGGAGGATAAGTCTCTCTCCATTGAAAAGGCCTACCGACTGACACCTATGAGAACCCCAGCTGATCCCACTTTTCCGCATACATTTGTGGTGGTTTGCACGAGAGTTGGGGATCAGGATAGGGCACTTACTCTAGCACGACAGCAACGTACTCGCAGGTACGGTGATACAACTCTGTCTCTTTTCCCTAACCTTGCTTAGAGTACTCCTGTCAGGAGGAAAGACTGATCTGGTCCAGGACCTGCTTTGTCAACATAAAAATCCAACACCGGTTGCTTTTGCCAGCGAAACTGTGTGGTATGGCAGAGGAATACGTATTTATTTAATGATCCCACAGATGCACAAAAATGTATGCAAAAATTCGAACAAGAGCTGGCTACCTTGGACAGTGAGGGGTCAGACAGTATGGACTGAGGATTTTTCCAGACTTATGGACTTCATTTGCTGTTGAATTTGTTAGCTCATTTTTGTCTGTTCCTTGCTTACCAATACAGCAATGTTTTATGTTGTGTTTTTTATTACAGTTATAGTTACCGATATATATTGGGTGGCTGGGTATTGGTACAGTTATTGGGTAAAGACTTAAATTTTACCAATGTGTTTTACTAAGCTGCGTTACACAGATTTGAGTATGCTGCTTCCCACCACTATTCCTTAATTTTAAGATTATTATTTCTCCATCCTTTCTGAACTTCATTTCCAATATACAAAATGAAGCTGGTCTCATAAGAGGGAACAGGGAGCATTATTTGTCAATTTAGTTTCAACAACGCCCCGTTTTGGGGTTTTTTTTTGTATGAAATTTATAGCTGCTATCACTAGTTGCGCAATATGTTCTGCGCCCTACATTTGTTTTATTAGGTGGATGCTCTCTTGGGAAATAGTGATTCATGACGAAAGTAAGCATTTATTGTTATATGCGGCACAAGGGGAGGCTGTGACTATGATGGAATAAGGGAACTCACAATGTACTTTCTACTGTATATTCTGGCCCCATGGAGCTCACTTTCTGTGTGCCATATGTGATTCATTATTCACTGTTTTAGGTACAAGGTTTGGTTACTTCCCTCTATGATGTACCTGTTGGGAAGGGATCTGTAATCTCCTTACTAACTGTCCTAGTTGGTATGATTTGTCAGCATTAACCTTCCACCAATTGTTTCATGTTATGTAATTTACTACTGCTTTAAAATGGAAAACTTAAGTTTAAAAAAAAAAAAAAAATTATGTTTGGCCACCTATGGAAGGGATCATATTTTGCCAAGGGGCTAGCCACTCGATCCTTTCCACTTCCTGACTCTTCAATCCACCCCTGTGCTCCAATATTTTGTGATGTCATTATAGGACCAGCACATGGGTGTGCTCCATGCAAGTCTATGAAGCATCATTTTAAAAGCTATTTTCCTGATTTTATTCCAACTTTTGGTACAAATCGAAGCCAGTATTCAAGTAACAAGCACGTTGTTTATTGACTACTAGCTTCGATTTGTACCAAAAGTCAAATAAAAATCGGGAAAATAGTTTTTTTTTTTTTTTTTGTATTATCTTTTTTTCCACCCACGTGCTCTTTCCCCCCTGAACTCTTCTGTCCTTGCCTGGCCCTCCTCTAGTCCCCAGATCGCAGCCGACCCCCGGGATATCCCAGTGTATCCCTTCACCGGGCAGGTCCTTCTCCTCCGAGGGGGAAGGCACCGGGGGGAGGGTAGCCCCAGCACATCCTTCTAGGGCCCGGGGGTGCTGCTGGGGAACAGGAAGCACCGGGAAGGTGCTGGAGGCCCTTAGGAACAGACAGCCATCATCCGGAGGGCCAGCGAGCGATTTTCCTGGTTTTCTGTTTGGGGGTAGCGTAGTGATGTCACGGCATACACCGACATCCACTCCTCCCCCAGTTAGTAGTGGGCCATGCGTCCTGTGATACTCCCAGCCTCCGCTAGGAGCCAGCAGGCGCCGGACCAGCCCCCTGCCCTCCACCCGGAGAAGGAGAGCTGTCCCTGGGACGCTCAATCCTTCTCCCCGGCCAGCCCTCCAGTGACCCAGGCCCGTTCTCGTCGCTGGCGTATGCGGAAATCCAACCGCTGCGCCAGCAGGCCGAACGAAAATAGCTTTTAAAATGACGCTCCACAGACTTGCATGGAGCACACTCCTGCACTGGTCCTTTAATGACATCACAAAATGTTGGCGCACTGGGGCAGATAGGAGAGTCAGGGAGTAGAAGGGATTGAGTGGCTAGCCCCTCGGGGGGAAAAATATGATTCCTTCTCTTCCTTATGGGGCTAAACATAATATTTTAAAAATGCAATGGAGGAACTCCCATTTAGGTAAGGGAGACTCCTGCTTGTTTTGCAGTGCATCAAGAAAGGTGCTCTTTAAAGACAGCCAGTAAGAGAACACTATTATATCCAATACAATAACTGCTTGTTTCCAGTTGGGTTGAATGCCATTTACAGTTTCTAACACTTACAGACCTTAACTATTATCTGCAAAGTAATTCATTGCACAAAGAACTAAGCAGGCTTTGTGCCAACTTCTTGACAGCAGTGAGACTTTCTACAAGTATCTGCAAACTATGAAACCTGGCAGCTTCATTTACTCAGTATATCCTGATTCACTTCATCAAGGTCTAGAAAGTGTTCACGGTATGTTTTAACCAGGAGATCAAAGCTTCTCCTTCAACAGGAGTCAATCCATCTCCCTGCAGCTTTCTCACTTACCAAAGTCCTTCTGCCCTTCAGGACCATTCTATACATTTGTCAGACCCATGTGCATAGGAACTGTTCTCACTTGCTTAACATGCAGAAGAGATGAGGGAAAACTAAAGGGTCAAAGTCTGTACCATTCCAAGCAGCATATTATCAGATTAACAATATACCTCTTGCCTTCACATATGCACTAACCCTTTGCCATGAAATATACAATATTTATTAACAGGGATCATTTGAAATGGCAACCCCTCCTTCCCCCCAAATACATTACCAGAAAGAGAACATCCTTACGTCCAATACAATAATTGCTTGTTCCCAGTTTGGTTGAATGCCATTTACAGAATCTAACACATACCTTAACTATTATCTGCAAAGTAATTCATTGTACAAAGAAATAAGCAGGCTTTATGCCAACTTTTTCACAGCAGTGAGACTTTCTACAAGTATTTGCAAACTATGAAACCTGGCAGTTTCATTTACTCCAAAGTCCTGCTTCACTTCATCAAGTTATAGCAAGTGTTCATGGTATGTTTTAACCAAGAGATCAAAGCTTCTCCTTCAACAGGAGTCTATCTCCCCCCAGCTTTCTCCCTTACCAAAGTCCTTCTACCCTCAGGAACATTTTATTTACATTTGTCAGACTCACGTGCATAGAACTGTTCTGTAAGAATTGTAAGGATACAATTACAATCTCTCAAAAATTATGAATGGATGGGAGCGCAGGGCCTTAAAAAACTTCATTAATGCATCAGGTAGGGTTCCAGATTTCCAAAATGGTGAACATGAATTGCATGTGTCCTGAGTAAGGAGACAACCCAGAGGGGAAGTGGCGAGCGCATAAATATGAAGTGGGTAAAAATCATTTACAGCAAATTCAACCTTCCAGTGGGAGGTATATCCTGGAGTAGAACACAGGCAAGATCACCTGTAGATGTGCTGCCATGGCATATCTATACAGGTGTGGAAGGTTAACCCCACCCCTGTCTTTAGGCAGCTGAAGCACTGAGAATTTAATATGGGGGGAGACTCTGGCCCAGATATTGTGGGAAATCTATTTATCCCTGGAGATAGGTTTTATCTAGTAGGACAGGGAGGGTTTGTATGTAATAAAATACCCCTGGTAGAACATTTTGACGTATTATCTCGACGTGGTTTAGGAAACCTAGAGGGGGATCTGGGACAAATGTTGTAAATCTTGCTGGATGGCGGTGGTTATGGGGTTGTAGTTAAGGAGAGCTAGGCAATCAAGTTTTTCAGACAGAGTGACACCCAAATATTTAAGAGCAGTTCTGGTCCATCGGAAGGTCAACCTAAACTGCAGGGCCTGTGACGGGGCAAAACCGAATGTTAAAACCAGTTATTTGACTTCCAGTGATGTCAGGATAGCAATGACTGCCTGAACGTGGGACTCCGGGCTGGCACTAACATAAATCTTAAAACATCGACCTCTTTGAAAGATGCAGTCACCCCGCTAAAGTGACCAGATCGAAAGTCAACACTTCAAGGCCACCAGAAACACCAACCTACAAACTGAGGGAGCTAATATTAAAATACTAATCTACTAAAACCCAAGCCGAGGAGGCCGTCCCAGAAAGTATGGCCACAAAGCAGCTTCCTGAAGCCAAGGACCTGGTAGCCACAATCCTGCAGATGGCTTGCACAGTCACTAACGTTTACAAAACCTTAACCGACCTGCGATTGGACATTAATAGTATCCAACACCGAGCGGATCAACTTGAATTAGGGCTGTCGGCAGTCATTAAACAAACCGATCGCTACGATCACCTCATGTTGTACTTATTGGCTTGGGAGAGGGAACTCCAACACAAACTGGATGATCTTGAATGGCAGCAAAACTTCCAACTTTATGGCATTCCAGAAGGGGCTGAAAGTAAGGCACCCAGTGTAATCAACTTCATACAAACAGTTTTGAAAGAAGCCCTTAACTTACCAGACGACCTGAACCTCAGCAAAGACAAAGCCCATAGATTGCTTTCACTCAAACCCACCAATGTTGGGGTCAGGCCCTAATCGTTTATTATTATATTTACCTACTACTCAAGAAAAGAGGAAGTGCTCAACAGGGCTTGGAAAATGAAAGACATTAAATACCAGCAGTTCCGTATATCCAGCAACAACGATAATACTTTCTGGGCCCATACTGAAGCAGCTGAGGAGTAAAAATCTGAAGGCCCAGATTCTGCACCCAGCCCGTCTTAAGGTGGAAACAGATCGGGGTCTCCAGGTGTTTCCCGATCTTTTGGCCGCAAAACCCTTCTTGGATGACCTGAGAATCGTCACACTTGCCCTCCTAAAAGAACAGCTGGAGAAGGACCTCATTCAATCAGCATGGACCGTTGCCTAGAAAGGTTACAAAAGAAAAGGTACCCAGAACGCAGTCCCTAACTCCAACCTCCGCGCCAATATCTTGGCCACGCTTAAACCATACAGTACTGCAGCTCCAGTGTTGGGACTGACAGAAGGCCCCAATGAAGACAACCAGCGTTCTCTGGCACGTGTAAAACTGGCATCGCACAACCAGGAAATCTGACTGAAATATGGCATTGATTACCTTTGTTGCAGAACTTGATCCTGGACTTCGGTTTCCCCCAAAGCATCTCTCTTCTACCTCACGCTGAATTTTCGATAGTGCGGCTGTCTTGGTTCCCTGCCAAGTGTCACTCTGGACACAATAATTCTCCTTTGCCTTAAGGCAGGCAGGTGAGATCGCTCTGATTAACTTCAAGCTACTACCAGAACGCTGACACCGAGATTGTCTGTTTGGCAGTTATTTTGGGGGGGAGGGGACGTGGAGAACAGAGGGATCACAATGACAATGCTCGAAGTGAAACAGCAGGGTTTGTTGACACTGGCTTACCCAGAGGAAATGTTTTCCTTTTTTCTTCTGTGAATGTTATTATTAGAAAAGTGGCTGGGTATATTAAAGGCTGTCACGCAGAGGGCATTTGGTGTGTGCTGGGGGGCACTGAGGTTTTGAAGTTTTGAGAAATTGCTTGTTATATTTTATCTTTGGCTAATCCTTTATTAGTTGGGAATTAGCTGCACACACTGGCTGAAGCATGGGGGCAAGCCAAATAGATACACGAGTCCTCCGAAACAAGTCCTACTGAGCCCATGGTGCCGTTTAGCCCATAGGAACTGCGAGGGGTAGGGCTGCTCTCGGCCGGCAACAGGTCCTGGGTATTCCAGAGACCTTATATCGCAGCTTCCAGAAACCACCTGTAGGGGGCCACGGTGGCTTAAAGGCAGCACCACAATGCTAAACCAGCAGGTTCATTTTTCCCCTCATAGATTTCAGAGGGGGGTCTCCAGAATTGAGTGGTCGAACCAACTGATACTGGTACTAAACCATTGTCATCACAAGTGGGCCACTCCGGTGCTCGAATTGGGAGCCAACACTATTAGACCTTGTGCTTACCTGACATAGGTGATACCTCTAGAGATAAGTGTTCAACTGAAGCTAAGAGGTAACATATCCACCCAATACCACCAAAGGGTAACAGGTGCCTAAGACAGGCCCTACCCAGGCAATACCCATGGACTGCCTGACCTTGGAAGCTCAGTGCGGCTAGTATTAGAGCCAGCACATATTGGGGATATCCTGCTGCCCACAACTGGGACAGCTGTTACCTACTTTCAAGAAGTTCTTCTCCCCAAAGTTCAGACGGGGTACAATTTTAGATAGGTTATTACTTAGTATTAGAAAATGGGCTAAGAAATATCGGGGCTCTGATTGGCTGATAGCTCTGCCAAGGTAGGCGTCTATCAGACAACAGAGCCCAGGTATTAAAAGTGCCAGTATCAACCAACCTGATGACCAATATCAGTGTGCCCAAGGAATGTTCGGTTTTAAATAGCCGCCATGTTTTCTCTTCTTTAGTGAATGATCCCCCCCCCCTCAAAATATGGTCACGATCTGTTAAATGTTCCTATTTTTACCGTGCCAGAAAAACAGTTTTTGGTTTTTTTTAAATATCATTATGCTTCTGTAGCACATATCATGCTTACCTCTGAGTTCAAACACAGCCAGCTCCAGATCGCCAACTCTACTATAAACCCCCACCGATCATGGGTCCATCTTGTGGTACAACAGAAAAGCAAAAGCAAAACAAACAAAAAAACTTTACTGAAATCGTTGCTGACAACACTTTCGATGTCTTGCTCGCTACGCTGCTTTTTAAACCTCGGTGAACTGAAGTCGGTTAGCTGACGCCTTCACATTCCATCCCAACTCAAACTGAAAACAGGAACAAAAGCCTTCTTTAAACAGAAATGTACCTGGGACAGGACACGCAGCAAGCTAATTTTCTCCCGCTTTTGTTTTGTTGGAACAATTTGGTAGGGGATCCATAGTCCCTCGCTATGAAGAGTCAGTGTGCCTCACGCCGCACCTCTGACTGCAGCTTCAAAAAAAGAAAAAACAGTCCTCTGAGGTACAGTCGCGCTCCTGCTGCCATTCCATCAGGATTGTTGCCTTCCAGCTGCACTTCTCCACTCTGTTGCTTGCCTGTGAATGATGATCCAGTTTATCTTTTTTAAAATAAAGTAAAATGCATTATGTGTATTCCAGCAGTGAAAGTGCTGTTGGTGGTGGGGGGGGTCTTTTACTATGTATATTGCGGTCCGGTTGCCAGGAAGTATGACGGCAAACAAATTGTGTGTGTGTGTGTGTGTGTGTGTGTGTGTGTGTGTGTCTGTGGTTTGGAGGAACAACAGAGACACTACGAAAGACAAGCAATTTAATTAATGTGTGTGTGTGTGTGTGTGTGTGTCAACCATTACAACCATCTCTAATGAAGGCAGAGGAACTATTTTATTACAAAACCACAGTTTTTACATTTATAAAACAACGTTTGGAAAAAAAAGCATTTTTTCAAACACCTATAATATAGTGGCCCATTTGTGCTAATATCTTTCCAGCGGTATTGTGCTATAACGGACCTTCCAGGCTATAGGCCCTCCGCCTGTGGGCCGGGTCTCATTACGCCCCTGGGCGGTCCGGTATAGCACAATACCGCCCACCCTGTTGGGTATTATTGCTTACGTAGTGTTTGTCATAGTGAACTGTTTGTTAAAAAATTTTAAGTTTAATTGAGTTTACTATAGGAAAGATTGTTTCCTTTGTATGCAAAGACAGAATCGGGGCGCTGAGGGGCTCGCATCTTTCATTACAGGGTTTTTATTTTTTGTTACTAATTTTAAGTATGGCAAACTTAAGACACAAAAGCTATCAAGAACATCAATGGGATTAACAATCCAATTAAGAAGAAATTAATTCAGAAATGTATTAGAACACAGAAATGTCAGTTTGTATTTTTGCAGGAGACGAATCTCACACCCTCGGAGGCAGTAAAACTTTAAGCAGATCATACCCTGTGATGTATCATGCCTCAATGGAAAAAGGGAAAAACAGGTGGGTGGCAATTCTATGTCGGCCTCCCTGCCATTTAAAGAGGAACAGGTGGTGGTGGACCCAAGGGGGGGGGGAGGAGTTATCCTAGTGGTTGGGAGAGTGCAGGATACGCAGATATCCCTTCTGAATGTTTATGCCCCTTTCTACTCTGACCTAATTAAGATGGTGACCAAACAGGCGAAGGGAGTGTTGCTGATGAGGGGGTGACGGGAACCTTACCTTAAACAGGAGGCTGGACACAACCTCACACATACCAACTTCAGGGACCCACATAGCTAAACACTTCAGTAAACTTCTCAGGGAAATGGGCCTGCTGGATATCTGGAGGGAAAGGTACCCTAATGCTAGGGATTATACCTGTTACTCTTCCAGATATAAAACATATTCCCATATCGATATGTTCATGACCTATGATAGGGATTTATCCAAATTTGGGCACACTTGGGTGGGAACAGCAGTCCATTCACATCACCAGCCGCTGTTTGTGGATCTTGATCTCTCCCTACCAAAACAGAGAATGATCTGGCACTTGAATACCTCCCTGTTGAGGGACAAAGACACTGTAGAAAGGCTGCGGGGGGGGGGTCATCACAGACAGTGCCTTTGAACTCTAACCTAGGTACCACTCCACAAATAATCTGGGATACAATAAAAACAATGCTAAGGGGCAAACTTATCTCAATATGTACTTTCAAGCAGAAAGAAAGGAGATCCCAGTTGGAACAACTCACCACACAATTAAGACACTTAGAATCGAAACAGAAACAAAAGTGGTCCAAGCAAACTGATGGGGAGATTAAAGAAACCAGAAACCAGATTCAGAAAATTCAGACAGACAGATATGGAAAAAATCCCTTAGTTACTTAAAACAATCATACTATGAGGGAGGTCCGAGGGCTACCAAAATACTGGCATACAGACTCTGATAATGGCAGGCTAAAGCCACCATTACAAAAATTAAACATCCTAAATCAGGCACCCTGTCATATAAAAGTGACCAAACTGTGGAAGCGTTTCTTAGCTACTACAAGAGTCTGTACCAGCCTCAGTGCAAATCTCCCCCCACTGAGAATAATAATTTTTTGGACAACCTAAATATTCCCACCTTGAAGCAGGAGCAGCTGCAGGTCCCAACAGCCCCTATGTGGCTTTCTGAAATCACCAGAGCTATCCAGCACCTTAAATCAGGCAAGTGCCCGGGCCCGGATGGGTTCAGTGGAGAGATCTATAAATCACTAGCTAAGGAGCTAGCTCCCCATCTTCTGCAGGCCTTTAACGAGGTTTGAGTGGAGGGGGGTGCGGCTCCTCCCTCCTGGAGTTATGCTACCATTACAGGCCTGCACAACAGGGCAAGAACCCAGTAGAATGTGGGTCATACCATCCCATCTCACCACTCAATGTGGACTATAAGGTTTTCACCTCTAACTGCCACCAGGCTGAACAGCCTCCTCTCACAAATAGTCTCTCAGGATCAAACTGGGTTCATTACTGGTAGACAGGCCCCAGATAGTATCAGGCATACAATAAATATTATAAACAAAATTTCTCAGGACAAGACCCCGGCTTGTGTCATGAGTCTCGATGCCCGAAAAGGCATTCGATAAGGTGTCTTAGCCCTTTATGTTTGCAGTCCGGGACAGATTTGGCTTTCCACAGGCCATGATCTGTGCCCCCCAGGGCCCTGTACACAGCACTGCAGGCATACATCAGACTTAATGGTAGCATATCTGACAGATTCCCGCTGAGTAGGGGTACTCGACAGGGATGTCCCTTATCACCCTTGCTGTTCGACCTTTACATAGAACCCCTGGCCTGTGCTGTTAGAGAAAACCCCCATATTACAGGGGTTACGGTAGGGGAAGTCGAACACAAAAATTTCCCTCTTCATGGACGATGTCCTACCCTACATCACTAACCCAAACCAGTCTATTTCTCAGATCTGGAATACTCTGGAGGAATTTGGCTTTCATGCAGGTTACTCTCTAAATAAAGAAAAAACAGAAATTCTCAGGTTTTTCTACCAGCCCCCTCAGAATATAACAAAACTCCTTCCACTGAATTGGAATAAACAAAAAATTAAATATCTGGGGGTGCAACTCACAAAACAACTTATCAAACTTTTTTCCTCAAACTACGGCCCATTACTGATGCAGCTTCATCAAGATATTGCAAAATGGGATATTCTGAACTTACCGTTACATTCCAAAATCCAAACTGTAACTATGAACATTCTCCCCAGATTTGTATAATTTTTCAATCCCTCCCGATAAATATCCCCGAGAAACAATTCACGGCCTGGCAGAAAGTCATATCCAGATTCATTTGGTACCCTGGGAAACCGAGATTAAAAATGCAGATTATTCAATCAGGTAAATCAGTTGGGGGATGAGCGATTCCTAACCTCGAAGACTACTGCTTGGCTGCCCAGCTGAGGAACGCACTATTATGGAGTTCCATGTCACACAAGGCACACTGGAAGGATATTGAGATATTCCTCACCTCACTGAGGGCCCACCATTGGGGGCTACAGTGTAGGACTGCCTCTTGTGGAGGGAGGAAGGCCCCACTCTTTTGGATGTGGTACACACATCAAAGATGACCCACAGACTCTGGGTCAAATACAAGTTAGAGAGGGCAATTTGGTCCCTCCAGTGGTTTGCGTGGTCCGAAAAATTCCCCCCTGCTAAGATGGACCTGGCATTTAGACAATGGGCCAGACTCAGCCTATGCCGGTTGGGTCAGATGACCTCAGGGGACACCCTGCAGGATTTTCCAACCATTAAGCAAACATTCCACCTTAGAAACTAGGACCACTATGGGTTCCTCCAACTTAGGTCATACATCCAAACTGTCAAAAAAGAAGGGGGCAAACACATCCACATTGACCATTTGCTTGAGGTGATCCACTCCATAATGTCGGGGGGGCTCCAGAAGGGACACATCTCTGCTCTGTACAGAGCCGTTAGACAGCTTTATGCGGGTTGCACTCTGCAAATAAAAACTAGCTGGGTGGGGGAGGCTGGCTTAAACTTTTCCGCAGAATGGGCTACTATATTTCAATCGGCAAACAAAACTACCCTCTCGCCCAACTGCAGAGATTTTGCCTGGAAGGTGAGGGTGAGACACTTCTATATACCTGCTATCCAACATAAATGGGGGAGAGGACTTTCCGCCCGGTGCTGGAGAGGCTGCGGGGCCCAGGTGGCACATCACTGACACATATTTTGGGAGTGTGAGGTTGTACAGCCATTCTGGAGACAGATCACGCAGGTCTTAGAAGACCCATTTTTATGTCTCCCTCTGCTCTCACTGGAGAACTTGGTCCTGGGCCTGCCCCCCACAGAGGTAAGAGGGGCTGATAGACTTTACTTATGGAACATTCTCCTGGCAGCTGCCCACAAGGTGGTCACCAGGAAATGGCTGTCCCCCGACCCACCCACTATTTCTCAATGGCACTCAATAATTAGGGAAATTCAGGATATGGAGGAACCCATAAAACAAACAACAAAACAAAAATGTTTGTCCGTAGATGGGCTAAATGGGTCACAACACTCAGCCATACCTCAGAGTCCACATGGAACAGAGATTCAGAACGTGTATGGGGGGGCCCATTGTTCTAGCAGAAGCTAGCTTGAAGCTGAAAGAGGGCAGACCCAGAGCCAGGGAGGATGAAGAAGGGGAAAGCCCACCATGACTCTGGATTGGAACTGAGGTGAGAGGACCTCCTGCACACTAAGATATCCTACATCATTTTTGACCGAATTAGTTTATAGTAAAATGCTTCTTTGTATTTGAAATGGAACAAGGACATTACTGATAGAAGCTGTGTACCTTATGCGTGTATTTTTATTGTTTGACTAATGCTCCACACCAACTGAATGTATGTAAACTCAAGACTTTCAATAAACTCAAATTAAAAAAAAAAACACAGTTATTTGTGGTATTTAAACAAGACTCAGTCAACTCTTCATACTGTTGCAAGATACCCCAGACCCTAGGCAAGGACTTCTCCAAAGATAATAAGGTAAGAAGGATGTCATCTGCAAAGACAGCAACTTGTATACTTGTATTCCCGCCCCCACCCGAAACACATGATTGCTCTCTCTGTACAGATGGAGACTGCTAAAGGCGCTACAGAGAGAGGAAATAACAATGGGAAGGGGACAGCCCTGGCTGGACCCATGTTAAAGGGTTATGGGGTCCGACAGCCCACCAGTGACCTGAATGAACATTTGCTATTTTGTTTTCTATTTAAAACAGCTTAATAAAGTTCAAATATAAAACAAAGGAAACTCCAGAAAAAAACAGCTCCTCTGATTTCCAAACTTTCCATTCCAAAATGAATGATCTTGCCTGAACCCTTTCTTCTTATGAGACTCTTGGTTCTTGCAAAACCACAGAGCAGGGTTCTTTTTATGCATCTTAGACCCCCCCCCCAAAAAAAAGTCCTTAATACATTTGTCCAGCACTTCCCCAAAAAGGCCGACGCCATAGAATAGAAACCAAACTAGTTGGGCTTTCACGGTGATCAACGGCCCATGGCTGAAGCCAAACGGTGCACCTAGCAATGAGGCTTGTTGCCACTGACCTTCTAGCCAGGGAGACAGCATCTACGGCAGTGTCGGTCAAAAAGGCAGTGGCCACGTTCAGGTTTTTCTTTGTATGCCTAACCTGATCCTCCTCCTTTGTCTTGTCTAAGGCTGGATGCAGCGGCCTCAGTCCACATGTCTACAACCCTGGCAATATGTAAGCAATAATACCCGACAGGATGGGTGGTATTTGGCTATACCAGAATGCCCAGGGTGTAATGAGGCCCGCGCCTCAGGAGGAGGGCCTTATAGCCCCTGGAAGGTCCGGTATAGCCCATACCAACCACCCTGGAGGGTATTATTGTGCTTAGAAAATGGGCCACAGTATTTTTTATACATATATTTGAAAAAAATGATTATGTTTAAATGTTAAAACTCTTGGTTATTTGCTGAATTTTGTAATAATATAGTTCCTTCGCCTGAATTATAATAGTGTTTTTATTAGGACTTTTGCTCTACTGGAGCGTCTGCAGTTGTAACCGTGGTTAACACCTCCCCCTCCTTGAGTTACACGGGGGTAAAGTTAAATGCTATTGTTTGGAGGTTTTTTTTTTATTCATTCCTATTGATTAATTTAATTACTGTTTGTATCATCAGTACATTGTGGCTATTGACCAACTAGCGTCGGTAGCGGGCAGCTGAGCAGGGAAGAAAAGCCGGTGATAGTGGAGAGTTTTCTCTTTCATTCTTTTTATCAGGTTTGCCGAGGTTTTGCGGGTGTGTGCTTATGTCAGAGAAAGCAGTATGGCCAAAATGGAGAATAGCAGGACTAGCAGAAGTGCTGCACTGCAGACAACCTCCACTTCTGTTCTGGCAATTTTTTTAAAAATGGACTGAAGAAACCAGGCTGTATTTTGTGCATTGAGTTAAGTTTCGAAAACTAGCAATGGTACTGGACTTATGGACAGGGTTTCCCGCATGTGTATCTGTGAGACTGATGATTGGGGGGGTTAAAAGAAGGCAGTTTTTCACTTCTTGGATGTGGCAACAACCAGTGGACAGAAGCCGCTGAGTGAGCGGAAATCCCGCTCGCAAACTGACACGGACAGGAAGTGGAGCTTTGCGATCTTGCACGCTCAGTAAAGTACGAAAAAAACAAAAAGGTACGAATATAGAAACGCAGTTACTGTTTAAAACAAGTCAAATACAAAAAGCCCACAAAGAAAATAAGTTGTTATAGAATCTGAGATCATCTCCGATGAATCGAGGTAACTCGTGGACAAAGCCTACACAGCTAGTTGAAGTAGCGCTGAGCGCGACATACTAGAGGTACCGATTTGAAAAGGAAACTTTTCCCCCACTGGGATATACAATAACTGTTACATTAGCAGAGTCTTTGGTAGAAAGAGACCCGCTAACATAGTTGGGGAATCTGCTGGGAGGAGGGGTTCTGTCATTGGCGGGGGGGCTGGCACTGAGCTAGAGAGTATTGGGGGGGCCAGTAACACTCGCTAAGCGAGACAAAAAATGGTGGCAATTTCAAATTCAGTAAAGGATGTTTTAACCAATGAGTAAGCAGAGTGGGCAAAATGATACCTCAGGTGGTGATGAGGTCAGATGACTGGTACTTACTTGCTGGGCATCTACTGAAAGTTAATGTACCCCCCCCCGGCAAGGGTACTAGCCAATCAGAACCCAGCAAATAGAAAGCCCATTTTGTAAAGGCTGAGAAGACACATCCTCTTCAACATGGTTGCCATACAATGCACCCTGTGGAGGAGGGCATCTATGCAATTGCCATGAGGGTCTCTCAGACAGGTGTTGACTTGGACTGGAATGTACAATTTGTGTACGTCAGCAAGGCATGAGCCAGATCTGCATTAGGCACTGTAAAGAAGGCATTCAAATTACCCTACATTAATTTATACATTTTCTTCAGTGCCCTGTGCAGCACCAGAGTCTTCCTGAGTGATAGCACCACCTTTCTTATTCTATTTACCAGATCCAGGTGGAACACAAATCCACAGCCCTGCGTCTCACCTGATGCTAAAAGTCTGCCCCGCTTGTCCACTTGGAGCCCCAACTTATGGAGGTTAAGCATAGCCAACACATGCTAAATTAAGATGGCGCATCTGCCAAGTTAAAGCTGCATTCCTAAACCAGCTTCTCCCTGAAATCAGATGACTTCCAAGACCACGAGGAGATAAGACGGAATCGGGGGAGACTTGCTGCTCTTCAGCAATCTCAACTTCTTTGGAGTCTTGTGACAGTGGGGGAGGATGACAACAAGGTGTCCCATAACCTGAAACCCTATGCCTCTTTAAAGGACTGACAGATAGGCCTCTAGGGCAGTGCCCCTTCTTGTCCTACTTGGCATCACTCCAAGCTCCTAGACAGCCTATATCTTTAAAACGACAGAATTAATGCATTCAACAGCCCTGGAAAAAAGGTATTGGGGCGGGGGGGGGGCACATTCCCACCCAAGCTATTTTCAGATTCTCCCTCCTCCTCCTGGTCACTAAAGAGTGTTGGAAGACAGCCCAGTCAACTCCGTCAGAGTTGATTTGTCCTCCATCCTCTGATACCAGAACAACCCAGTTGAGGAGGGTTTTATCAGCCCTGACACAGATGAGGCATTTACAGCTGCACAACTCTGTCACTCTGCCTTCCACTGCTGCCATCTCCACCAAACATACAGGGGTTCAGCAACCGAAAAACATCCATTGAGCGATCCCTTTTCCAGTGTGGTTGTGGTAGCCACTTTTGGGGACCAACTGAGTGATAGTTGGCAGTGACATGCCGATCCAGTAAACAGGTTGCTGCAGTCCCCAGCAATCGACCAAAGAACCCATACATACTAACATACTAAAAATGCCAGCAGAATAGGCCTAACGGTCTCTTGCGTCTGCTCGTTTGGTCAGCCACCACCCTGGAAGCTGACCTTGCTGCCCCTCTTGCCTTCTCTGGCTTCTCCCTTCCCAGTTCTGGATATTCTCGCTGCATTGGATTTTGCTTCCAGAACCCTTCCCCTGTACCTGTCCCACCCCCTCTTGAACCCCTCCACCATCTCTGCCTCCACCAGCCCCCTGGGCAGCGCATTCCATGGCTCCACCACCCTCTCAGTGAAGCAGCACCTCCTCCTTTCTCCCGAATCTTCCCCCCTCCAGCTTCCATCCATGCCCTCTAGTTGCCCCTCCTCCTTCCTTTGAAGCACCCTGACTCCTCCCTATTTACCCTCTTCATGCACCTGAAGACCTCTATCATGTCCCCGGTCCCTTCTCTCTTCCAATGTGTACATATTTAGCTCTTGAGCCTCTCCCCATAGGTCCTGTCCCCCAAGCCGCAAATCCTTTTGGTTACCCTCCCTCTGGACCCTCTCCAGGAGTTTAATGTCCCTCTTTAAGTGTGGGCTCCAAAACTGCACGCAGTACCGAGGTGCGGCCTCACCAAGAGTTACACAGAGGGAGTATCACTTCCTCCTTCTTTTTGTGAGGCGATACCCCTAGCGATGCATCCCAGCATCCTGTTGGCCTTGGCTGCTGCCCTCCTACAAGTTCTCGAGTTGTTCATCTTGACATCCACCACCCCACCCCCAGGTCCCTCTAGGCCATCGAGACTTGTAGCATCCCCCAGGGTGTGTACACTCTGGCCTGGGTTTCTTGCCCAGGTGCAGTATCTTGCATTTCCCTGCATTGAACCTCAGCTTCCACTTTCTAGACCACCTTTCCAGAACCTCCAGGTCCCCCTGTAGGGCCACCCTCCCCTCCCTCCCCATCCACCACCATCCCCAGTTTCGAGTCATCCGCAAAGAGACTCCTCTCACTCCTGATACCTGTCCTTATGTCAGAGACATAGGCGTTGAACAGGAGGGGCCCAAGGACTGATCCCTGTGGGACCCCACTAATGACCCTCCTTTGGGACGAGACTATCCCACCAAGTATCCGGTCCTGGAGCCAATTGCCTATCCATCTGATCATCTGGTTCCCCACCCCTATTTCTCCCAGCTTATCCAGCAGGCCCTCATGAGGAACAGAGTCAAATGCCTTGCTGAAGTCTAGAAACAGGACGTCCACTGGTCTACCCAGGTCCAAGGCACTTGTCACCCAGTCATAGAACTCCACAAGGTTTGTCTGACACGATTTCCTCTGGATGAATTCATGCTGCCTATCGTCCAGGCAGCCTGACTTTTCCAGGTCCCCCCCCCCTTGACAATGCCCTCCATCACCTTGCTCACCACAGATGTCAGGCTGACAGGCCTGTAGTTCTCTGCCACCTCCCTTGATCCCCCTTGTGGATAAGCATTATATGAGCCACCTTCCAGTCCTGGGGCACCCACCCTGTCCTCAGAGAGATGGTGAAAAGCTCTGCCAGGGGTTTCGCTAGGACATGCGCAAGTTCCTTCAGCACACTGGGATGTAATTTATCCGGCCCCGGTGCTTTCTCTGTCTTAAGGGACCTGAGGGCTTCCCTCACTCTCTTTGCTGTGATTTCCACCTCCGCTACCTCATCTCCCTGCTTAGCCTTCCCCCCTCCTGCCAATGATGCCTCCTCCTCTCCCCAGACCTGCGATCGGTAAGGGTCCCTCCTCAGTATCACTGTCTCTCCCATGTATGATGCAGCATCCCATTTTCCTTGGTGAAACTGAGGTGAAGTACTCATTTAGTAGCCTCAGTCTGCTCCTCCGGTCTTGTGCCCATCTCTCCCCTGTTTTAATCCTGCTAATCTGCCCCTTCACCCTTCGTTTTTCCCCAATGTATCTAAAGAATCCCTTGTCCCCTCTCCTAATTTCCCTGGTCAGATTCTGCTCCTTCCTTGCCTTAGCCGCCCTCACCATCCTAGTGGCCCTTCTAGCCATCAGCTCTTATTCCCCTCGATCCCCTTCACTCCTTGAGCATTTTAATTGCCTATAGGCTGTCTTCTTTCCCCGCACCACCTCCTGGACCTCCCAGGTCCACCAGCAGGGTTTTCGGGCCCTACCGCATTTTCGTCTTACTCTTGCACAGGTGCTGGTAGCATCCTGCACCCCTCTCCTGATGATTTCCCACCTATTGTCAGCATCCATGTCTGACCCAATCACATCCAAATGCTTCTCAAGGATCCTTCCCATTTCCTTAAAATCCGGCCCCCTGAAGTCAGTTACCTCTGTCTTTGTGCAGCCTTCTACCTCTCCTAGGTCCAGGCAGAACCAGACCGTGGCACGGTCACCCCCCGCCAATGGGTCCCTTACCTCCAGGCCCCTAATCTGGTCACTGTCTGCCAGGACCACATCCAGTACCCGCGCCTTCCTGGTTGGTTCCCCCACCTGCTGAGTTAGGAACGCATCTTGAAAGACATCCAACAACCTCTGTTCCCTGGCCACCAAGGATGTCAGTCTCCCAGTCTGTTCATATCATGTTTAAGTCCCCCAACACCACCACCCTTCCCCTGCCCAATCTGCAGTGTCTCCCAACATCTGCCACCAGACTCCCCTCCAGTTCCTCCGCCAGCACAGGAGATCTATACACCACTCCTATATTTACTCTCTTGCACCCCCCCTTGTTATCAAGGTGACCCAAATCGCCTACACGGTTCCCTCCGCCTCCTCTACTCCTCCCATGCCAATGCAGTTTCTGACTATTATTGCTACCCCTCCTGCCCTTCCTTCCCCCCTGTCCTTCCTGAACATAGTGTAACCCTCCAGGTTCGGGTCCCAGCCATGTCCTGCGGTGGCCCAGGTCTCAGTGACCACTGCCACATCCACTGCTCCCTCAGTTAGCATCACCTGGAGCTCAGGCATTTTATTGCCCAAGCTCCTGGCATTTAGCAGGACTACCTTCCACCCTTTCCCTATACTTCCATTTCCCCTGCTCGTGTCCCCACAGGGATTCTGTTTTCCCCTGGTCTGCACTTTACCAGTCGGCCTTATCCCGCATTCCTCCAGCCCCCCAGGGGGGGTGGAGACAGAGTCCCTCCTTTATCGGACCCCCCTCGACAGCCTTTTCTACCATCCTTCCCCCCTTCACAAGTTTAAACCCCACCTTTCACCAATTAACCCCTCTATTTTCAACTTAAGGATTCCCCTCCCCTCCAAATTGAGATGGAGTCTATCTCTAGCATACAGCTTCTTATCCTCCCAGGTCTCCCCCCCAATCCCCCATGAACCCATACCCTCTGGCCTCACACCACTCCCTGAGCCACTGGTTTATCACCCTAATCTTCCTTTTGTGTTCCCCACTAGCCCTTGGCACCGGCAGGATTTTCGAGAAGGAAACTGTGCATCCTATGTCATGATGGACCCTGGCAAGCTCCCTGAACCTTGCCTGTATCTCTAGCTCGATATTTCCCTCAATGTCATTTGTACCCAGGTGGACCAGTATGTCCGGAGAACCCTCACAATCCTTTGCCAGCTGATATACCTCGTGCTTGGCCCTGTGCACCATTAGTCCAGGGAAGCATTTTGTTCTAACTGGCCAGGTTTCTCTCTCCCTATCCCATTTGATACCCCGATCATAGAATCCCCAACAGGAGCACTCTGACCACTCCTTTTCCTCCATTCCCCCTTCCATGTCCCTCATCCTTTCTACCGCCCCTCCACCCAGCCGGCTCCTTGTCCCCCATCATCTAGGTGCCACATGTCGCCTCCTCTTATTTACCCTGGCCACCCCTCCCTCCGATCCTATGACTCTCCTCCTCCCAGTATCCTTCTGTGCCTCACTAACTCCCCTCACTGCTCATGACTGGTCCTTCTCCCCATCCGCTAAACAAGCCTGGCTCGTCCTCCCTTCCTTCCTGTCTCCATTCAGTCCCTCCTTGCTTGTCGTGCTCCCCTGGCCTAAACCCTCAGCTCCCTTTACTGTATCCTCCTTGTACTTCTGGACCTTCTCCTTGCCCTTTCCTCCCAACTGGTCCTTCTTGCGCTTTCCTCCCTCTTCCCCCTGCTCCCCCCATTTTCCTGTATTCCAGGTTCCCCACGTTCCTCCTGCTATCTGGCCCCTGCCTCCTGCCCCCACTCCCTTTCCATCTCTAACCACCCCTGTCATGGCTACATCACCCCCAGTCCTCAAGCAGAAGGGAGAATTGAAGTGATTACTGAGCGTGAAGGTCCGATCCACCTCCCCGCTTTGCTTGTTTCTGTCCAGCCCCAGCCATCTACCCACTTCCCTGAGAATGTTGTCCCTCTGGCCCCCCTTTGTGAGGGTCCCCAGTTACCTGCCTGCTTCCTTGGTAGTGTCCTCCTTTTGCCAGGGGTCCCTATGTGACCCCAGAGTATTCTCCTGCACTCCTTTCCCTATGCCCCGTCCCTAGTGCTTGGTGCAGCCCGTGGGAAATCCCCTGCTCTCTTCCCCATCCATACCTCCCCCCTTCCCCCAGCTGTTCCCTAATCCCCACAACCTCCTCCCTAAGCTGTGCCAGCTGGTAGCAACTGGGCAACCACCGAACTTCCAAGCCCAGTCCAGTATCATGGCTGCCCCACACCCTGTGCACCCCACAACCCTCCCAAAGACGCCGCCCATAATGACATCTGGTCCCATCCCCTTCCAAGTAGGTTTCCTTGGGCGAGCCACCAGGTTCTCCACTAGTCCAAGATACACCCCTACTGACTAATCAGGTCACCCATTAATCCTATATACAGTCCCACAGTAAACCGGTAACCCTGTTACTAGGTGCAGTACAACACAGTAAACTTATAAGGGAAGTGAACAACTCCCTACGCTCCTCTCTCACGGCCTTTAAATCCAACCCCCAGTGGCTAGAACTACATGAGCTGCACCTGGAGCCTTTGCCACCGATTGCAGGGCAGGTGTTCCCCTATAAATAAGCAGAGCTCTGGGAAGGGTGGGATAAAGGCCTTCACCCGACTCTCGAGAGACAGTGTATCAGCCCTGTGTCTGCCCTTCCAAGCCCTGCAACCAAATAACCAGCCCCAAGCAAATCCCACCAAATAGATTTTAAATCAGAAGAAATAGGCCTCCACCAGCGCAGCCTGTTACACAGTGAAACATCCAACAAATGAGCCCACTTACAGCCACCAAACCAGTTTTCAAACTTCCAACAGTCCCCAAAACAATACCCTGCTAGCCCCTTAGAAGCAAGAAAAAAAAGAAATAACCTTCTACCAAGTAAAATCCACAAGAAACCCTGTAAAAACAACAAGCAGCAGCTACTGTACTGGAACACAACTGATCCTGCCCCCTTCTAGTTCCTACATGTCGCTAGGTCGGTGTTGTCTGCCTCAATAGTGACTTCAGCCTTCTTATACTAGAAGCCTTCAACCACCTGTAGCTCAACTCAGACTTTGCAGAAAAACCCTGATCTATCTGGCCCTAAATAAAAAACTGGAAAAAAAATCCCAAAGAACTACTCTGCCATAACTGACAGACCCTATCTGGTGTGCCTGCTGTCCCGTGGAGGCAAAACAACTGAGGATTTAGCCAGCAACAGCAGAGCATATCCAGGAAAGAACCCCTCTTACCTGTTAGTTGGTGTGCCTCCAAGTCCTACGTGATGGGGATTATAACCCCATAACAACTACTGGAATGGAAGGCTATGAGGATGGCAGGAACCCCCCCCCCCCCAAATTCCTAGCCACACCAGTTTGCCAGGGTGATCTCTGCTGCTTACCCTGCCATAAATAAAATTGAGGCCTGGCTTCATATAGTCCTTCTGTTGTGTGTTTGGGGGACAAACATTCTGCAGATGTTTGAATTCCTGTATTTCATGATAAAACAATCAATTATCTATCTACTGAATGCAGAAAGATCGACAGATGGGCGTGGACTACTTTTTACTAGTTACTTAGAGCAAAAGAAAAAACATGTTTTTATTGTATTTATTTTTTTAAAGCCACTGTTTTTTAAATTGTTTCTCATTTATCCATTTTATGGGCACACTTAGACACACCAGGCTGCTGGATGTCTGGGATTAATGCACTTCCACATGCTGAAGGCATGCATTAACCATGGACAACTGAAGCCTTGTCATGTCTTACTGCTTACAAAGTCTGTCTTCAATGATTCCAGTGCTTCCTTATTGATAATAAATTGGTCTTAAAGGGGAACAGTCATCACTAAGAGCCCTACGCCCAAGTGGGATGCTTGTCCCAAATTAACTTTGGGACTAAGAACAGTAACATGTTAGCATTTTTATAAACGTTGGCTTTTTGTTTGCTGGTCCTGCCATCCTACCTGGGCTATGTACAGTCACAGAGGATTATATTTAGCCCTGGGAGAAAATCTGATCGGAGTTTATAAATGCTCCAACATGCACTGCAGCTACCCAATTTCCCCACTGCTGTGGCCCTGCTCTGATGTCAACTACATGGGATTCTGGCATTTGTAGTTACAGAAAATATCAGCTTGGAAGTCAGCAGAATCAGTCTAATGCAATCTACAATACTGGAGTCAGCAGTAAGTCTAAATGTTTTTGCACACAAAAAGTAAGGTGTGACCAGTCCCACACTTGGGTGTCCTGCTGTTTGTGCTGACTAGCCATGTGCGAAAAAAAAACGTTGCAGGCAGAGTTCAGACGAAAGTCTGACTT
Source organism: Neoceratodus forsteri (assembly GCA_016271365.2). NCBI lineage: Eukaryota > Metazoa > Chordata > Ceratodontiformes > Ceratodontidae > Neoceratodus > Neoceratodus forsteri. The sequence continues at coordinate 831,640,314 of CM057452.1, forward strand.
TCGCTTTCATGAAAGTTCGGTAATCCATTTCCGAACTTCCGCCTGCGATCGCCATCGGCCCGACCCAAAAGAAAAAAATCCTGGTAGCTAGCAGTCCCTCCTAGACCACCAGGGATTTAAGACGGGGGATCGGGGATAAGGAGGGGGTTAAACTTAAAACCACCAGGGATTTATTTATTTTTAAACAGTACGGAGTTACAGACTGAAATAGAGATGTGGGGGTTACTGTACACTTTGGGGCCAGGAGGGTGACTGGGTGGAAAGGCGGGACCACTAACCACAAGGGCATTTGTGGGGCTAGGCAGTGTGCACTGTCGGGCAGATGAGGGGTAGGATCACTAGAACCAGCGGCACCAGGGATTTATTTTATTTATTTTTTTTACACCAATCCGCGAGTGATCCTGTTGGGGGGATCCTTAGCCACCAGGGCTCATTTGTTAGTGGATTTCTCCCCAAACTTTCACAGAAGTTTTATGATCCGCCACTGGTGGAAGTTCAGAAACTTCCACGAACGTTCCCACATTTTTGCGTAAGTTCCACTAAGGCAGAAAACCCCACTTTTGCCCACCCCTAGTGCTGACTGCTCCCATTTAAATGCTGACAAAGCTTATAAATTGTGGATCAAGGCACACCTTAAAGAAAAAACTGAAGCCGGAATATTTTTCACATCCCACAGGATTCCTCTGCAGCTGGTTAAGTGTTAGAAATAAGTTAGGGTCTGGTTTGAACACACACTACGTTGAAAACCAGCACACTGATAGTCTAATGTAAAAGGTTTCTTACCAGAGTGAGTTTTCTGCATAGGAATATAGAGGATTACATAGCGGCTACTTTACACAACAAGGCTGTGTCTGCATCGAGAGGTTTCCATGGGAATCTGGAACTTTGTGAGCGAAACTCAAGAGGTTCCCTGGTTGCCACAAAAAAACTCAAGATTAAGATACAGACTTGACTGTCTATGGATGCCTGTACAGTACCTTTTATAGTGTATGGACATCCATGTCCATTTCAGATTCTTCCCTTCCTTTCAGTGGTGGTGGTGGGGGGCACTTGAGGGTTGGTGGTGGGCTCAAATTACTAACAACATGCGGCTAGTTATTGCATCTGTTTTGTAAGTTTAAGTATAAATTAAACAAAGCTTCCAGCTTGACTAGGTACAGGAAAACTATACAGCATAAACTAACTGGTTAGTTGCCATCACTACTGCAGCACAACAACATACTGATGTCGCTACTACAGCACAAACAACTTTTCTAAGCATGGATTTCCATGCAGAATGACATTCCACCATACATTATATATAGAATAATATAGGGTGGGTGGGTGTAACCAGAAGTTTACACACACCCTCCATGTGGGATGCTACACAAACTCCGAGGGCAAAGCCTGAGGGGTTTATAAAAGCATCCCACACTGAGGGTGTGTGTAAAATTCTGGTTGTACACCCACCCATGTATTATTTTATTTAATTATTGGTGATCATTTTTTGTTTCAGCATAGGTAAATCAGTGCAGCACTTCTGTCAGAGAGAGACAAACACACACACACACACACACACACACACACACACACACACACCACCCCATGTTGTGTGAGATATTTGCCCACCCACAGACAGAGTAAGCACCAATTAGCTTTCTGTGGGGGAGCTTGATTGACAGGTGCCAATTACAACCTCCCGGTTATAACCAAAAATATCAACACGGGAGGTTGTAACTGGATATAAAAGTAATCCGTGTGTAAAAAAATATCACCATTATTAAAATGGTATTCAGAACACAGACACATAGTTACAATCATTCAATCTCAGATACTTCCCAAAGTCAACTATGTGGATTTTAAATATGGCACAGACCCAGGATACTCCCAGCATAAACCATGTGTAATTTATAATAAACTGGTTAGTGTTTGTTTTAAAATTGCCCCTCTGACACCCACCCCATCACACGCTCAACCAACTTGGCTGGCTACTTCTTCCTTCTAAAAGGATCTTTACATCACTCAATTTATTGTTAAATAACTGAGAGGAAATGCCCCTGCCTACCTTAACAAATTTATCCTACTCAGTCCACGACGACGGGGGCTTAGGTCAGCAAGAAACCTGGAACTGCTGGTCTCAAACATCACATCCAATTTTGGGAAACAAACGTTTAGTTAACTTGACCCCAGATTTTGGAATACCCTCCCTCTTTTCAGACAGATGCATCTCAGCAAACCATTTTTTACCGACAATGAGGCTTCATTGTACAAGCAAGGTCTCAGGTCTAAACCCTCTTGTAGTGGACTATGATTTAAACAGGAACGGTCAGCTCCCAAGAAGGAAAGGACTAGCAAAATCACAAGCAAAGTGAATACATTTAGTCACTTGCTTGTCTGTAATCCTTTATCTGGTTGATCCTATGACCCCCCCCAGCCATTTTTCTCCCAGAGTTCTCCACAATCAGCCCTCTGATGACACACTTGACAGGCTAAGTCACAGTGGACTGCTATTTTTACATATTGTACATTTTAGTGTTTATATTACCAGTATCGATCAGTCGAGGAAAGCACTTTCCTCGACTAATTGATAATGAAAATGTAAACAAAAAACTCTACAGCATACAAAAATAGCAGTTACAGCATGCTTACAGGCATACTGACGTCCCCTGTGGCTTAACCCACCATGAGCGTCATCAGAGGGCTTGCTGTGGAGGACTCTGGGAGAAAATTGGCAGGTGTGGGATTGCAGGAGCAACCAAATGAACGTAAGGATTACAGACAAGTAAGTGACTAAGAAAAGTCACTTTACTTGCGATTTTGCTAATTGGGACCTATAGGTTCCAAGGCTTTCCTCCTGGGGAGCTGGACAGCTCCCCTTTAAAAAATCTGTACCTCTATTTGCAACTGAACTATGTATTTTGTTTTGTAAAGCTTGAGTGTTCATCATGTATTTATGTAAAATTGCAGAGATTTTTCCTGCACTGCCCAAGGGCATCACTGCAAACAATTCATCTGACTCAATTACATCCTGATATTAAAAAAAATTAGGCAGAGAAAGGGTAATAAAAAAGCTTTGTAAAGCTTCATTTGTATTGCAACATTACCAGTACACAAAAATTTTAGAGTAACAATTTTTTTTTTTTTTTATCACAAATGCTGTTGCGGAAGCAGTGTTACTGATGAGACTGGTACAAAAAAAGTCATGTATTTAAGGGAGAGAAAGGGCACCCAAGATTAATCATATCTAGCAAATATTCATGTAATTTAGCTACTTTTTTTGCGCAAATGGCAGAACTGACATGGAATGATATTAAAAACTTGACATTACAGATTTGTATTAAAAAAAATAAGATTGACACAATATAGTGTGCAATATTTAAGAATACTTACAGTCTTTCAAGAAGATCACATCCGGTGAAGGATCCATTCCTCAACTCGGATATTTTATTGCTGCTCAGATTCCTGTTGGAAATCACATTAAGACAGTCAGAAGAAGCACAGCACTCGGGTTAAAATGCACCACTTAAGTATATATTTGTATTCACAAAAGCAAATAAATGCCTATATAGAGAGTCACTGCTTTTTTTTTTTTAATGGATTTGTTTTTGGGGGGGGGGGGGGCAGCCTTATTGCTTTGTAGCTTGGAATAACCAATGCCCTCCATTTCAGCATTAACCATATTGAGACTGAATCCATATTAATGAAGGAATCCAGCTCTAAATTCCTTCACTCCCCTTATTTTATGGCAAGAAGGCCTCCTGCCGCCATCACCAATGCACTGGTAGACTAACCCATCAGGGTACTAAGCCTACTTATGTTTTTCCTTCCTTACTTCTTGTTATAGAAAACTCTAATAGGCAAGGATAGTAGAGGTACCACAAGATTTTCCAGTCTGGAACCCTATGCTATGCCACACACTGCACTTACTGTTTCTCACATTAAAGCCCCTTTTCCTATATATTTTATTTATTTATTCAATCTCAGATTACAAGTACCTTTGAGTGCAAGGCAGCTCATTTACAAAGGTTCCACGTCAGTGGGGAAGGGGTTACAGTTAGACAGGGAGTACAACAAGATGATGTTAACAGTACAGTATGTATGCTACAGCAATAATAAATAGCGAATAAACAGTAAGGAAGCAGCCAGCAAGGGTGAGCTAACAGTTATGCTGCAACAAACAGTCAAGTGAATACGTCTAAAGCATACAGTGACAGGTTATGCAAAGGAGGCAGGAGGGAGTTAAGATGGAGAGGTAGATGAAAGTGGTGGCATTGCAATATTGATCAGAGTGGGAAGGTAGCAGCCAGAGGCTTTGTCAGTGTTGTAGAAGGGGGTAGTAAGGGGGAATGGGATAGAGGAAGGGCATGGTGAAAGGGTGATGTAGGCGACCAGTGCCATGTAAGTGCCAATGGGTGTGGACAGGGTGCCACAGTACACGGTGGAGGTAGACAGAAGGAACTAGGATTGGGTGGTACAATCACATATGCTTTCAGTTTTAAGATGCTGCCGGAGCAAACGTTTCAACTGTGCAAGCTTGGTTAGATTGGTCAATTCTCTACACTGGCCATTGAACCAAAGTGGGGCTCTGTACAACAAGGATGTTTGGTACTACGCAGTCCGACACCGTGGGATGAGGAGGTGTTCAGATTCTGAGGTACAAGTGTGCTGGGTCTTAAGGGATTTATTCAACAGGTATCCAATACCTGGAGGCAAGAGCCCAAGAAGCGCTTTTTTGGTCAGGAGGCACTTGATTCTACCAGTTAGTTGAAGCCACCCAGTTTTGGCATACAGATCAAAGGAGTGGGTGAGGCAGGCAGCACCTGTGATAAGTCTACATGCTTTGTTCAGAGCAACAGTTAGCCGATTGAGTGATGTGGTTATGGCAGCTCCATATATCACTAAGCCATAGTCAATGACCGATAGAATCGAACTGTGGATTGCAAGCTTCAGAGCTTCTGCAGTCAGACACAGTCTATACCTATAGAGGAGACCAATCCTGGTGTTAATGTTTCTGGCGACATTCTCTATGGGAGGTACATAGGTGAGGTGACTGTCCGAGGTTACACCAAGGTACTTAAAGTACTGTAGTTGTTCTAGAGGGGCTCCTTGGTTGTTTAGAACAGTGAGAGCATGTGCCTTGTACTTATGGCGAGAAGAAAAAAAAACAGTAGTACTTTTTACTATTTATTTATTTATTTAACAGACTTTAGGATTACAACATTTGAGTCAAGGACTCATTTACGAAGGCTCCGTGTCAGAAAAAACAAATACAAACACTTAATACATATAGACACAGAATGGCAGCTAAGGGTTACAGTTTTTTCAGTTATACAATATCGCAGAATCAAGATCAGCTATACATTGCACGGAACGTGTTAGAGAGAGCTGTATTTTACAGCTTTCAAGAGAACAATAAGTTTGCTGATAGAGGGAGGGAGTAACAGGTTTGATATTTATAGCGAAGTAGAGAATTAGACAAATATCTTGTGAGTGCAGACAAAGGAGGCATTGTTAATAGGTAATGTTTGGTAACCCTATTGGTAGGAGCTCAGTGGCGGGGTGGTCCTGTAAGATGATAGATAGATGACCCGGCACTAGCTGGTACATTGGCAATGCCGTGAAGTGAGAGTGTGCTCTTTGAGGGCTGACTTGAATGGTCCTAATTTGGAAATGGAAGAGAAATCGGGGAGTTCGTTGTACCAGACTGGGGGGCCCTATGTAGGAATGACCTTTGGGCTAAGGAGGTTCTAACCCTCAGGACGGACCACACCTGTCAGTTGGCAGTGCGGGTGTTCACCAAGGAGTGGGAAGATAGGAGAGAGGCAGAAACCCCCAAGGGGGTAAGCCCTAGGTGTATTTTCTTTGTGAGGAGACATGTTTGATAAAATAGCCTTTCATCCAGGGTGAGGAGATTTGTCAGGGTATATAGGGTACAAGTATGGGTATGCTTGTTTGCCCCGGAGAGGAGTCTGCACACTTTGTTTATAGCCAGGTGGATTTTGTTAAGAGCTGTGTGGTCAGCAGCCGAGTAGACAGTGAGACCATAATCGACTAGGGAGAGGACTGAGGAGGTGACAGCCAGATTAAGGGCTTCCGGAGGTAGGCAATCCTTGTGCCGATAAAACAGGCCTATATGGACATTTATGGCAGATGATAGTGTCAATGTGTGAATGGAAGGAGAGGCTAGAATCAAATGTAAGGCCCAGGTATTTATATGTATGGACCTGTTCTAGAGGAAGGAGAGAGTGAGAGAGGATTGTTAGCTGCGCATTCTTGGCCTTATTCTGTCGGTGGGCAAAGAGCATGGTCTTACTCTTTTTTACACTGACCACAAGTCTTTGGTCTATGAACCAGTTTTCAATCTGGTCAAATGAGTGTTGGAGGGAGGGCTGCAATACTGTGGGATCTGGGTGCGAAGCAAAAAGAACTGCATCGTCTGCATGGAGTAGTAGGTTGCCAGAGCAGTAATTAGGCAACGTGTTTAGGTAGATGAATATTAGAAGGCTGAGGATGGAGCCCTGGGGAACCCCAGAGTGGACTGGCAGGGTGGTTGAGAGGGTGATGTTTATTTTGACACATTGTGAGGTAACTGGTAAACCAGAAGACTGGTCCTTGGGACAGACCTATGTGGTGGAGTGTGCTTAAGAGTAAGGGGTGGGAGACTGTATCAAAGGCTTTTTTTTTTTTTTATTCTAGGATTACAAGAACCTCTGAGCCAAGGCTCAACAAAGGTTCCATGTCAATTGGGGAAACGGTCCAAACATGAACAAAAATTTAAATAGGCAATTTAAGCAGTTGAAACATACATTTGTGGGGAGGTAGGTACAGGACAGAAATTTGAAAACAGTGCAGAGCATGGGATTCTAAAACAGTCTCAGGCAGTTGAAAAGAGACAAATTGAGGGAACGAAGGTACCAGGGCAGGGTTAACAGGAAGAGTTGAGAGACTGAGGGGACAACAGAAATAGAGGAGCAGCCAAAGGCACTGTCAGGTTTCAAGCAAATGCTAAAGTCAGGGAGGGAGTGGGGATTGGGGGGAGGAGAAGGGTGAGGAGTAAAGGGAGAGGTAAGAGCCAGAGGGGATAGCAGATTAGTAGTGACAGTCATAGAAGCTGGAGGCAGAAAGGTGGAGGCAAAGGTAGGTTTTAAACTGGCCAAGTCTTTGCAGAGAGGTGATGTCTTTGTTGAGTCCATTAAACCAGGAGGGTGCACAGTGAGCAAAGGACCTTTGCCCCCGAGAGGTGCGGCACCAGGGGATGTGCAGAATTTGATTTCCAGAAGCCCTGGTGGGGTAGGGGATGCATGCTGCACGTAGGAGGCTTGGACTCCTGGGGTGCAAGGCCTAACGTAATCTTCTTGGCCATTAAGCAGGTATGATACTTAATACGGTTGGATAGTTGGAGCCAACCCATTTGGGTGTAGAGTGCACATGTGCGGGTGAGATGGTGAGATCCTGTAATGAGACAGCAGGCTTTGTTTAAGGCCAAGGATAGGCGACTAAGGGCTGTGTCAGTAGCAGAGCTGTAGGCAACCAGACCATAATCGATTAGTGAGACCACAGAGCTCTGCACAGCTATCCTTAATGCACCTGCGGTAAGGTATTGCCTGCGCCTGTAGAGAAGACCAATGCGTTTGTTTACAGCTTTGGCAACTGTGTCACTGTGGATGCCATAGGATAGGTGACTGTCGAGTGTGATACCAAGATATTTAAAGGACTGTACTTGGCCCAGGATAGCACCATGGCAGTTAGCAACTGCAGTGGGCTGAGACCTATGCTTGTTGCTGGAGCAGCAGAAAAGCATCAACTTTGTTTTCTTATAGCTGAGTACCAGCTTTTGTCTATTAAACCATTTTTCAATGGAGGTGAAACCCACTTGGAGTTTTTCTTGAAGTAGGAGGGGGTCATGATGATTGGCATGGATGACTGCGTCATCCGCATAAAGCAGGATTTGTTCAGGACAGGATTGTGGAAGATTGTTCAGGAAAAGGCAGAAAAGGAGTGGCCCGAGGATGGATCCCTGTGGGGCTCCTGAACAGATGGGTCTAGTATCGGAGAGGGTGTGAGCCATTTTCACCCTTTGTGAGCAGTTTCCCAGGTAGCTCTTAAACAAGGAAGAAGCCTCAGTGGAAAGCCCAGCATTTTGAAGCTTGTAGATGAGTAGTTGGTGATGGACGGTGTCAAAAGCCTTAGCCAGGTCAATGAAGACTGACGCAGTTAGTTGATTATTGTCTAGAGAGTTGTGGATTGCTCCTGTGAATTCTAGGAGGGCCGATGTAGTGTTGTGGCCTTTTCTGAAACTGTGCTGCTGCTTACAAAGGATGTTGTGCTTAGCCAGGTATTCCATCAGCTGGTCAGAGACTAATCGCTCAATGGCCTTGGGAGGGGGGTAGTAAGGATATAGGCCTATAGTTCCCATGATGGGCTTTGTCCCCACTTTTGTGGACTGGTGTAACAGTGGCAGATTTCCATCTGTCGGGGAACTAGCTGAGAGAGAGAGGTTGAAAACACTAGTTAGTGGAGATAGCACTTCATCTAGCATAAGTGACAGTAGCTTAAGGTCGAGTGTGTCCCCACTGGTTCTAGATCCTGCAATTGCTTTGCTGACGTATTTGCGCACTACATGCCTCCTGACTGCTTTGAAGTAAAAAGGCGGTCGAGCCAAGGAGGAGGAGGAGCAGGGAGGTGAGAGGAGGTATTGCTGAGAGGTCGCCGTCAAAGAAGTCATGTGGGAGCACAGTACTGAGATCAGACAATAGGTTATTAAACGTGTTTGCTATGGTGGCTGGGTCTAGGGTTATAGTCCCATCCACTTCCAACATGGTAGGTGACGCTTTGGGCAATTTCCCTGCAATTTCTTTAAGATTATTCCAGAATGACTTTCACTAAACACCTGGGGAAAGGGGGAGTGCCTTTATAGCATTTACTTTTCATCAAACGTATTGCTTTAGTACAGTCAGTTCTAACATGTTTGTAGTTTTGACAGGTCGATGAAGACAGCTCCAGCTAGATGTTTTCTATCCAGGGCACAGTGAATAAAATTAGAGAACTCGGTGAGAGCCGTAGTTGTACTGTGCCCAGATCTGAAGCCATGCTGCTCCCTGCAAAGCAGGTTATGAGCAAGCAGGTACTCAGTGAGTTGGGTGGCTATAATCTTTTTGAGGGCAGTCGAGAGTGGTGGGAGAATGGATGTGGGACAGTAGTTATTGGGGGAGGTGCTGTCACAACTCTTCAGTACTGGGGTGACTGTGGCAGTCTTCCAGGCTGCCGGAACTGCCCCAGACTTAGGGAGCGGTTAATGAGGTCACTCAGTGGGGAGAGGACTGTATCTAGTACTAGATGTAGGATTTTCATACCAAAAGAATCTTTGCAATAGCAAGAGTCACTGAGTGCTTTAATGAGATAGAGATCAGCCTGAGATGGAAGGAGGGATGCTGGGTGTTAGGGGGCAGTGTTGCAGGAGTGGGGTCGAAGAAGTTATTTGTGACTACTGCACTAAGGTTAGAGAATGATGAGTTGAGGCAGTTGACGATGGCCAGCAGGTCGGTGGTAGGGACACTGACAGTAAGGGGGGGGCAGGATTTGCCATTGAGTTCCTTGATACTGTCCCAAAACAACCGAGCATCCCCCCCAGGAGGAGGCAAGGGTTGTTTTGTAGTAGCCCGATTTGACCTGTTTTATGGCCCAAGTGCTTCTGTTACGAGCCTCTTTATAGGCTTGCCTGTCTGCCTGCATGCCAGATGAGACTGCTTTATGCCAGAGATCATCTCTAAAGTATTCTAAACACCACAGTGCCATGGATCACCACGCTAGTGAACATTCTGACAAAGGAAAACTGAAGGGATCTTGTCTGGATTCAAACCCACAAGCTCTTGTTTATGAGGCTGTAGACCTTTCACTACACCACAAGGCTGGCATAGAAATGAAGCTCAGCTCTTTAGCTGGGGCGGGGAGAAGGAGATGTGGCAGTTCTGGACAGGAAAATTTCCTGGCAGAGAAATCTCAGGGAAAACTGGGGCATGGTGGTTCCTGACAGGACAGGTTCCTCGCAGAACAATCTCGTTCCTGATGGAAGAATTTTCTGACAGGAAAATATTGTGGCACCTTTACTATCCTACCCTCTAATTAGTTCTGATTCTTCAGCTGAGATGGCAGATCAGCAACTGTTGACTGCATGGGCACTGGCTGTGGAGATGGAGTGTCTATGACCCTAAAAAGCCTCCCACCCCCTTCCCAGGCAACTGCATATTTTCCTGATACACTCATCTGTCATCCTTTCCCAAACAACAGGTCCTGGAAGTCAAGTTCATGCCAGAGTATTTTTAGTTATCTGAAAACAGGTGGGGTTGATTTTTCTAAAGATTTGTGGGCCTTGAAAAGTACTCCCTTAATGCTAAAGAGAGACATTTGTACTCCCCAAAATATTTTCAACAATCTACAATGTTTATTTAACCATCAGCGACAGGCCACTAAAGAAGTACTGCTAAGAAGTACAGAGCAGGGGTTGAAATTAAGTTTTACAGCCACTAGGCAGCAGAGCTAGTAACTGAGAAATTCCACTGGCCCCACAGGCTTTTCCGCTAGTCCAGCTGATGTACTTACTGAAATGTTACCTTCTCCACTACAAGCCTGCAGGGCTTGTTAAAGGAAACTATTACTATAGCCTGACACAAAATCTACCAGTATTTGGCTAGTGGGCCGGTGCCAATTTCAAGCCCTGCAGAGCACTGAGGTGGGGATAACAGCAGGACTTTTCAAGCAAAATCGCAACTTCTGTAGCAGTTGAAGTTGGGATAAACTGTTAGCAATGCAGGGGTAGTGCACAGGAAGATGACAGTCTGAAAACCAACCCAGATCTCCAAAATGTTTTAAGAGATAACATTCTGTCAAGGAACAGATACTATAGTCGTCTATACTGAAACACGGTTAAAGCCCCCCAAATTAAACAGCAAGTAGTTATAAACTAAAAGGCTAAAAACTATTACACAGTATTTACAACAATTATGCTTAACTTTAATGTTTTCTGGTTTCGTTCTCCTGTTATTGGTCTAATAGTTCATATAAAGCAAAACTTGTTTTATGATGCCTTTCATAAAGCATCTGGCTGTCCTCGACTGACCTCACAATTGCAACGATTGTGATATCACAGTCTGTTGTCATGGTAAGCACTAACAAAAGCACTATAGGTTAGTTAAGGACAGGCAAATTTATTGTACACAGGTTGCTGGGGTTTTTCTTCAAACAGGCTACCAAGATGGGCTATAAACCCTGGAACTAGAATGGAAAAGTGATAATTAAAACAAGATTTGGCTGGTGCCAACAAGGCTGCTCTTGCTTTTTATGTTATCTTTATTTTTGTAGCAGGCTTTACTGTCTTCACCAGTCTCACTGTTACTGTACACAGTAGTTCAAGTTCACCTAGCGCCAGGCACTTTGTTTCATCCCCCCAGAACCAAACTCACATACTGCCTCTCTTCATATCACTTTTTTTTTTCTTCCTCTGATGGTCTGGCATGGACACCAGAACCTGTCAGGTGACTGAAGAGAGGGCAAGATGTTTTTTTTTTTTTTATTTCCTGATGAGTTAGGTATTGCATCACACCTGTCAGGTAGTCTTGGGGAGGAAGACAGATTTTTTTTATATTCCCCAACAGGCCACAGTTGGTTTAGGACTTGTTAGGTTGTTGAGGGGATGAAGACAGATATTTCTTGTATTCCTCAATGGTCTGGGTTTGGCCCTGGATTTAGGTAGTTGGGTGAAGGAGGAAGGACAGATTTTTCTTTTTTTTTTTTTTCTTTAATTCTCTAACAGGTCATGTTGGGCACCGGATCTTTCAGGCTGTCTGGTGAGGTAGACCAGATTTTTTGTTTCTTTAATTCCCTGATGAGCAAGGTTGGGCACGGGACCCATAAGGTAGTATGCAGGATGGGGACAGGTTTTTTTTTTAAACTCCCTGACAGGCCAAGTTGGGCACAAACTTTTTTTTTTTTTTTTTTTTTTAATTCTTCTTTAATTGGGCATAAGCCACTGGGCATAAGTCCCATTCACAGGGGTGACCCGGGAACACTGGGGAGGTTATGTGTCTTGCTCAGGGTGTCACAGTATGCAAGTAGAAGTTGCGGGCATCAGACCCCAGTCTGCTGGAAGTACCAAGCTCGTCCACAACTCATTGCTCTGCTCAGCAGGCTAGGTTGAAGCTTCCATGGCAGTGTGATCCCTATATGCATTCTGCGACCACTGCAGAGCTCAGACTGAGTACTGACAGAAGGAAAGAGCACAAGAGGGCAAGTCGGATGGTGGGGCCAAGATTACTGGCACTTACGAGTTAATTAACAGTCTTGGAAGTGTGAGCCATCAGTCCCCTTGGGTACACGATCCCACACTAGTGTGCTGCAGGATGAAGAAGGCAGAGATGCCTGAACAGGCTGGTAGTTGCAACAGTGCGGCAGCAGCACCAGACCTCCCATGCAGTGTTCTGAGCCCCTCACTGTGACCAGAGTGGATGGGCATGGGAAATGCAGTGTTTACTACCCCCCCCATCCCACTGTCTGTTTACTGCTTTGCTGCTGCTTTTCCTTATCACAGTTTGGCTTAATACATGGGCTACACAGAGCATGGGACAAATCACATAGCTGGAAGAAGGAGCACATATATTTTTTTATTTTCTGATGAGCCAGGCTGGGCATCGGACTGGTGAGATCGCACAGAGATGAGGGGCAAATGATTTTAATTCCCCCCCCGACAGGCAGGGTTGGGTACTGGACCTTAGGGGAAGGTCGGGCTTTCTTTTTTAATTCCTGGAAAGGCCAGGCCGAACACTGGATCGGTCAGGTTGTTGGGGGAGGTTTTTTTTTTTTTTTTATTTTAAACACTCCATGATGGGCCAGGTTGGGCACTGGACCTGTCAGACCAATTTTTTTTTTTTTTGGGGGTTCTTTTCAGTATTCCTTTACAGGCCACATTTGGCATTGGATCCATCAGGTTATTGCTGGGAGGAGAACATATTTTGTTATTCCCCAACAGGCTAGGCTGTATACCAGAATCATCAGGTGATTTGGGAGAGGACGACATTTTCCCCTCCCTTATGGTCTGGGCTGGTAATCGGACCAGTCAGGTAGCTGGGTGGGGGGGGGGACTATTTTTTTGTTGTTGTTATTTTTGTTTAATTCTTTGATGGGTCAGGTTGGGCCCTGGACCTGTCAGGTTGTTGGGGAAGGGGGACAGATTTATTTTATTCCCCGATGTGTTGGGTTGGGCACCAGACCCATCAGGTAGTTGTGAGAGGGGACAGATTTGTTTATTCCCTGTCAGGCCTGGTTGGGCACATACTCCCTGTGCTACCAGTACAGAACTCCTGTGCCTTGTAAAATATTTTGAGATTCAGTGTGTATTAAAGTCATTATATAAAACCAAATTCTATTATATTCTATAGTCCTTGTGCTACCAGAATCTAACTCCTCTGCTTTGTAAAGCACTGGGCCTGTCATAGTGGGGGGAAGAGAGACAGATTTATTTTTCTCTTACAGGCTGGGTTGGGCACCAAATCTGTCAGACAGTTGGAAGAAGGGGACAGATTTTTTTTGTAATTCCCTGGAAGTAAACGTATACTGATTATGTCCACACCTTTTTTTTTTTTTTTTTAAAGACTTCCTTCCTGATGGGTGCTGTCCGCCGATGGCTGTGGCCAGGGGCAGGTGCTTCACTGCTCAGCATGCTGGTTTGGAGCGTGCATGGCAATGTGAACCATGAGTGTGTGTGTGTTAGGTAGTGTGCAGAGCCGAGACTATCATGAAAATGAAAGACGGTAAGAGCACGAGTCTCAGGCAGCAGAGCCAAGATCATGTGCATTTAGGATTATAGCTTTGGACATGCTTTTTGTCAGTCCCCCTCGGTCCAGCATCCATGCTAGATTGCTGCAGGATGAAAATGACAGAGGCGCCCAAACTCACTGGTAGCAGCAGCATGGCAGCAGCGGGGGACTTTTTTTTTTTTTTTTTTATTCCCGAACAGGCTAGATGGGGTACCAGACCAGTCAAATAGTTTGAGAGAGGGCCAGATTTATTTATATTCTCTGATGGGTCAGGCAATGGATCTGTCTAGGTGTTTTGGGGAACAGATGTTTTGTTATTCCCTGACGGGACAGAGTTGTCCCTGGACTTGTTAGATAGTAGGAGGAAAGATGGGGTCAGATTTTTCTATTCCCAGACAGGCTGGGTTGGGCCATCTGACCCCGTCAGTTTGGCTGGGAGGACCATATATATGTTATGTTTTAATTCCCTGATGGGCCAGATTGTGCTCCAGACTTTTCAGGTTGTGGGGGAAGGGGGCTATATATATATTTTTTTTTTAATTCCCTGATGGGTAAGATTAGACACCACAAGTTCTATTCTGATCTGCAGTACAGTCCCTGCACTACCAGTATGTAACTCATGTGCCTTTAAACACTTTAGGATATAATGAGTATTAAAGTAATGATTTGAAACTAAACCCCAATGTATTCTATAGTCCATGTGTTACCAGAATCTAACGCGTGTTCTTTGTAAAGCACCTGTCCAGTCAGGCAGCTGGGGTAGAAGGAGGGATTTTATTTATTCCCTGATGGGCTTGGTTGGGCACAGGATCATCAGGTTGTTGCAGGGAGGGGGACTTATTTTTTTTGTTTTAATACCATGATGGACTAGTTCGTGAACCAGGTCAGTCAGGTTGCTGGGGGCAGATTGTTTTTAACCCCTGGAGGGCTGGGCCGGGTTCCAGACTAATCACGTAGTTGGGGGAGGGGGTCAGATTTTTTTTTTTTTTTTAATTCCCTGGGAGGAGGAGAAGATGGTAAATGAGCAACACCCACACCCACCTTTGTTTCGAAAAGACTTCGCCCCAATGTCAGCCAATAGTGGCAGCCCAGGATTATGTGGTCCATTTTACAGCATGCTGGGTTGGAGTATGTACAGCAGTGTAAATCCTCCTGTACGAGTGATGGAGAGTATGCATAGCTGAGACTGGATACCAAGAGAAGGAAAGACAGTGAGAGAGGGACAGTCAGGAGGCAGAAGCCCAGCTCCAGGCACTTGGGATTACAGCCTCTGAAGTGAGTGCTCACCATCCCACTTAGTTCAGTCTCCCACACTAGTGTGCTGTGGGTGGCAAGTAATGGAGAGGCCCAAACTCCCAGCAGTAGGGGGGGACTTTATTATTATTATTATTATTCCCTGATGGTCCAGTTTGGGTACTGGCCCTGTCAGGTATTTTGGCAAAGAGGATCAGGACTTTTTTTTTTTAAATTCCACGACTGGTCAGGCACCAGATCATTTAGGGTGTTGAGGGGAAGGGAGACTTTTTTTTTATTATTCCCTAATGGACTGGGTTGGTCAACAGACCCGTAAGCAAGTTAGGGGTGAGGGGGTGCCAGATTTTTAATTTCCCCAGAGGGAAGAAAGGTAAAACAATGATGCCCAGACCGACCATTTTTTCCAAAAGAATTTGCTTCCAAGTGCTACTGTCAGCCAATGGCAGTGTAATCCAGGAGTAGGTACTCCGCTTCAGCGTGTGTGTGCGCATAGGTGCCGGAACAGGGGGGGCCAAGGGGCCATGGCCCTACCACTTTCATAAGTGGCCCTATTACTTTTGCATTATTACCACAGGAAAATGTACCCCTTACATCCTTGGCCCTACCACTTTTCAGTCTGTTCCGGCACCATTGTGTGTGCGCATGTGTGCGCAGAGCTGAGATGGAATACTGACAGAAGGAAAGCCAGTAGGACAGGGAGAGATGGATGGCAGTCAGGATCACAGGCACTTAGGATTATAGCCTCGGAAGTGCATGCTGTCAGTCCGCCTCGGTCCAGTCTCCAACACTAGTACACTGCAGGCCAGAGTAGGGCACAGTCACAAATTCACTGGTAGCAGCAGCACCAGCACCGCAGCAGAGGAGGACTCTTTTTTTTGTTATTATTATTATTATTCCCTGATGGGATGGATTGGGTACCAGATCTGTCAAGTAGTTTGGGGGAGAGAGATTTTTGTTAGTTTTAATTCCTTGGCAGGTCGTGCACTGTATCTGTCAGGCAGCTGGAGTAAGAGGAAACCATTTTTATTTTTTATTCCGACAGGCCGGGTTGGGCTCTGGCCTCATTAGGTAACTTTTTGCTACTTTTTCTCTCCAATAAGAAAAAAATGACTTTAGCAGAGCCCAGCTCATAACTTCTTGCAGTTTTCAATGTAACAGTAGTGTGAGCATGCATGGCATCCAATATCCTGGAAACAGTATCTCCCTATAAGTAAGCATAGTGAAAAGGTTACACGGTTTTACGCTAAGTGTTATTTAGCAAATGGACTCGGACTCCATCTTGTTCCACAACTAATTCCCCACGACCACCACTTTGTTTTCCCAGTTCCTGGCCAGGCTACTTGGATCGACTGGAAATTGAGCTGATTTTTCATTGTACGGAGAGGCTGGGAGAGAGAATTCTCATTTCCTACAAGCATCAAATGGTTAAGCAGACGGAGTGTGTTAGTATTTCCTCTGTGAGTTCATTCATCGCCATTCCTGTCATCACAGTGAGAGAGAGAGAGAGTGTGTGTGTGTGTGTGTGTGTGTGTGTGTGCGTGTGTTGGGGAAGGGGGCTAAACAACCTGAGGACTTCTTCAATAACTCACCTAGGTGGGTCAACTACATGTTAATGAGAGTTTCCCAATTTGCCCGTATGGCTCCCAAGCACTTTTCTCCTGGCAGCCAACAGAAAGCTGGCAAAGCATCAAGACAGCTGCGAGAAGCAACAGCAAAGCACATCACTCACTAACTGACAGCTGCAGAAGATCACGTCCCAGTCTCCCAGTGCATCTGAATAGGGTAGCAGCAAAACACTTCCTGCCTCTGCTCACAACAGGAACTGCCCTATAAAGAAGAAGCAAGAAATAACACACGATGAGGTGTGGGTTATCTCCTGATAAGAGCATGCCCAGGTATGTTATAAGGCACAAGGCACTTGCGCCGAGTGCCTTATGCACCTGGGCATGCTCTTATCAGGAGATAACCCACACCTTGGAGTGTCTTACTAGGCTTATAAAATGGGCCCCAAGTAAGTATTTAAGAATATAAAAAAAAAAAAAAAAAAACAGCAAGACACCGAAAAAAATTGAAGTTTAATACTGAAACAGTAAAAAATAGCTCCCATTGGTAATTTCTGATGGCCAGTACAGGGCTGCTACTCCCCCCACCCCAGACACAGACAGGTGCTGGTCAGGTTGTTCCTCCATCTTGGCACACACCCATTTTTATTAAGTTTGTCTCCGCTACCGAGCAGAGCGAGCGGTTTCTTCAGAGCCAGCATCCTATTATACAAAGATGACCGCGATCTCAGAACTGACGTCTGACATGACCTCCCGCACCCCGGCATGTGTTTGTTTTTTAGCTACAAATCCTCAGAAGTGCCCATTTGCCTTAGAGCGAACATCAGGTTTGAGTGAGCGTGTCTCACTGCAGCCACTGGACTTAGCACTTTTCACTCAGTGGTTCCTACATTGCATTTGTAACAGTCAGCTGGTTTATCGTAGAGAATTTTTTAAATTTTTATTATTTACAGTTTGGATATGTACCAGTGGAGAAGCAGGTCTGATTTCTTGATGTGAAGGCAGCTGAGTGACTGGGTCTGTAGCCACAGCACTGGGTTCTCAAACTTGTAACAGTAGTCGGGAAGTACAGCAACCAACCAACACAGGTCAGGCTTCAGTTTAAAAAAAAAAAAAAATTTTTTGTAATCTAAGGATTTTTGGTGTAAATGCCGGTGTCCTGCTACTGTGCTGCCGCAAGTGCCATTTTACTGGACTGTTGTGAGGGAAAGTGTTTCCCACTTCCACTTCAGTGAGCTCTGCATTTCAGCGTTTGTGTTTACGGTTGGCAGAACTCACTGATTCAATGTAGTTATGGGGCTTTCATGTGGGCAGTAGTGCCAGTTGGCTACTATATCATCATCTGATAAGGACATGGGTCAGAAGATATAATAGCCAGTCAGATTCATGGATATATGATGCCCATTTTATAACAGCGCAAAAACCCTGCCTTTATTCCAGCCTAGCCAAGGGCTTAAGTAAGCTATCAGTCCTCTATCGCGCGCGGTACTGCCCCTCCACCCCTCCCCAACACACACACACACACACACACACACACACACACACACACACACACCATACCGACAAAGCCCTCTGAGCTGCTCTCCCCCTCCCTCCCCATTTCACTATCCACCCACCTCTCACTCTCTGCGGTTGGTTTCAAACCCAATCCCTCTTGTTTCACTGTCACTCAGCCTCTCGCCATCTGGGTTAGCGTTAAACCCTATGCAGTTACTCTGTCATAGTCTATCAACGGATTTGGAGGTTTCAGGGGTGTGCTACCTAGGGTAATCGATGAGAAATAGTTTAGTATTCAATTACAACTGCTCAGTTTTTTTTCTCCTATTTATCTAATTGTCATGTAATCGCTCTTTAATGCCTGCTGATGAGGCCTCTGTAACCACTGAATATGTGCATTGTCTTATTGTACACCCTGACGTGGAACCTTTGTAAAAGAGCTCACGCTCAAAGGTCTTTCCGAAATACTAATTAAACAGGGTGTGGGATCATAGACATTTAATCCACACCTGGGGTGCTGTGAGGACATTCGGCCTGCGGCCTCCTGCCTCACAACACACCCTAGGTGTGGACTAAATGCCTATAACCCAATACCCTGTCGTAGGTTACTGCTAACTTATTACACTTACCATAATTTATTTTTCTGTTAGCTCCAACACTAACAGGGTTTTAAATAACTGATTAGCGTTTTTTTTTTCTTGTGACAATACTAACTGTTCAGAAAGTAGTTACATAGGTTTTCTAGAAGTGTTATGTTTGTTAAACACAATGAGGCAGGTGCTATGAATTTTCATATGGTTTTAGCACTTTTATGAGCAAAACGCTAATCAATTTTTAGAGTTAAATAAAACCCTGCTGTAATTAGGAATTACTAACAGGTTGTTGGACTACTTTGCTGTACTTGGTCTGCTTGTTGGTGTCTTTGTTTTGTCCTATACTGTAAGTAATTCTCATTGATAACATGGCGAGACACAGGAAATGCATTCTCTAGTAAACTTTAATACTTCAATCTGGACGTTCATGAAAGAAAATTTTGAAGTGCTGAGCTGTTCTTTAATCAGTAATTAAAGTGGGAGTGTTTCACTTTGGTGGGTTTTTATCTATATATCTATATATCTATAGTAGGGGCATTTTTTTCTTTTTTCATGTTGTTCTACTTTTCAATCCCCTCCACCTTTATGGTACAGTATATGAATATCAAGTCCTTGCCTCCCAATCAGTCGTGACTTTTTTTTTTTTTTTTAATTACCCACATCAAACTGTGGGGAGTCATTTGAGGTAAATAACTGCCAGTAGGTGACTCGAATGGACAGCAGAAGACTTGGTCTTCTGTTGCGCGCCCTCCACCCCCCCTCACACATTCTCTCTCTTGCTACCAAGTTTCTTTCCAGCTTTGTTTCCTCCCTTCTTGATCTTGGCACCTATATTGCAAGAGACTGCAGAATGAAGTGTCGCCCCAAAGCACTGGTGCTGGACTGACGCTAATGATGCATTCTTTGAAAGGTCAGCTGCAGGTACTTCCAAGTTACGTCATTATTTTCCTTCAGTCCAAAGCTCCCGGGTACAACAATGTTCTTCTGCCATATGGTATGTCACTCAGGAGGGCAATAATTTTCGGTGGGGGGGGTGTTGGGTTTCTTTGTCCTCCAGCTGGTACAGGCTTTTGTGCTCTTGTCCCGACCCCAAGATTCATCACACAGAGTGCCAGGGTCTTACATCAATCCTGGCACTTCCCTCAATCCACTGTGCAAGGATCCAGTGTGTTGGGAGAGGACGCTGTAGCCAGTGCAGAGCCTGAAAGGGGTCGAGCCTGTCATTCTGCCCCGCCTGGCCTTTTTTCCTTCCAATTTCCTTCCTGGTAGGAAAGGACATGCAATGCCATCCAGATGGCCTCCATGCACACTCATGTAAACAGATCATCAGCAGCCACCTCTCCCCCACTTCTGCTTAGCGGTCCTCTGGCTGCCTCTGTGCTAGCCGCTGCTAGGGACCAGGATAACGCTAGGTGATGCGCCAATCACACCCCAGAGAGCATCCACTTGGACGCTCAATCCCTCACCCTCAGTTGGCCAACTCTCAGCTGTCCCAAGTTTGCTCCCAAACCTGGGTCCTCAGAGCCACAAGCAGTAGTTCTATCGCTGCACTGGCATGCCCGTATATTTTTCAGATTTAAAATAACAAGAATCGCTGAATAAAGGCCTGCAGCTGCTGCTGCCTCTCTTACTACCTTCTTCACATTCCTACCAGGGACAACTAGAAGCCAGAAGCACAAACAGCAGTTCAGTAGTGCTCAGGCTGTTTTCATCTCCCCCACCCCCATTCCTGTTATTATCCGGCTTTTAAATTGCAAATGTGACTTATGATTTACATGAGATGAGAATATGAAAACCATAACAACAGCTAGGGATTGTGTATTCCTCAACTATATTTCAATCGAGAGGTTCCAGTGACATGTGAACCTCAAGAGTGAAGTCTGAAAGGTTCAGACATGTCACCGGAACCTCAGGATGAACTTACAGCAGAGTAACAGACCTCTCTGGTATGTTTTGTAATATATGGATCCAAACTGCTTTTATTTGTCCTTGTGAGCTGCACTGATGCCAGCCCCGCGACCTCAAACCACTCCCTCACTTGGTCATGTCAGTGCTTGCTTCCCTACTCTTACCTCTGCTCACACACTGAAACAGTTTTGCATAGGGGATAAAACTTCCATAAACTGATTCTTGCAATAGGTCTCGACTTACCCACAGTGCTGTATTCAACAGTTACTGTAAAAGACAACCCACAGCTATGTGACGACTTCTGTATACATTTTATTGCAATGAGTGCATTATGAAATGAACAATCGAATTTAAATCACAAAGACAGGACATTAAGAGAAATGTGGCATCACAAGTATGATATTGCAGGAGATTTATTGTATATATTTTCTACGAATAAAAGGTTGGTGTACATTATGACACAGAAAAATAATACAAGGAGTTACCTCCTACCTGGTCCCCACCCACCAAGCCGGTATGCTGCCTCTGGAAACAATGCATGAATCCCTTTTTTTTTAAACTTTGAGTGTGTTGTGTATGAACTCTGAACAGAGAACTGGCATTTAACTGCTTGCAGCCCTTCTACTATTCCATAGTGCCACTGTGTTCCTTTGCTTAGGTTTTGTACGTAGAGCCCTTACAATATGTCCGTTTGTGAGAATGCTAAGGCACATCTCCTGCACAGCTTAGCTATGCTCCACTTGCCTGTTCACATTTTTTTTCCCTTCATATATACGTTTATCGGTTTTTCAGTTTTCTCCCCGCTCCCCCAGGCCACGGCGTACACATGCGTGTACACGTGTGGAGGCACACGCCAGGATCCAGTGGCCCCTTCTGCTCCTCACCTGACTTGCGTCACTGCACCATGCTGCCTACGCACCCACCAGACCTCCACTCGGTGGGAGCGGGACTACGGACTGGCAGGCATCCACTTCTTTGGAGGGGAGAGCCACGGTTCAATCCCACTCCAACCCTTCCCCCCCAGCACCCTGGCAACCCAAGGTTGTTTCCGAACCTGGATTACCAGTGTAGCACGAGGTAAAGTGCCAGCGCCACCGGGCCGGCTCATTCATCTCGGTTTATGTTCGAATCCCGGGTTTTTTGGGGGCAGGTAGTTGCTGACTGCAAGGATACTGAGCGATGTATAGTACTGAAAAAGGGGCTTTGAGAGTAACTCATTCAGTACTCTGTGGTTACTCTTTGGTTCGACATACTGTAAAAAAAAAAAAAGTTTAAATGAACGCTCTGTCAAAAACTCAAGGAACGTCCGGCTCGCCGGCGCAGCAGTAGGGGTACCACTCGCTGCACCAGTGACCCAGGTACGGGAATGGACTCAGGCAGCTGGAGGGCCAGCCAGGGGGAGGAGGATTGAGAGCCCAAGGCTGCTCTCCTCCTACGGGGCGGGTGGGTTGCAAGTCCCCGCTGCTCTACCGCCACCTGGGTGACCACAGGTGGAGGTGTAGTACGACAGCAAGTAGAAGGGAGTGGGGACGTCAGCCAGGAGCCGCAGTGTATGCACGTCAGGAAGTGCACTGCCCCATGGCTCCCCAAGAGTGCTGATGTCCTGTGGGAGGGCCCAGAGAAAGCAGGAAAAAACCTGCGGTGCTCCCTGCAGACGGAGCTTCAGGCCCCGATCCCACAGCCCCTGCCAGTACTGGCGACAGATTCCAGACGAAATCACAGACAATCGGGGTGGAGGAAAGGGAACCCCGCCTCGTAACTGCCTGGGGGTCAAACCAAGTCTTCATTGGGGGAGATAGACTGCACCAGCAACTGGACAGATGAGCAGGGACATACAAGGCCATGGGAGTCTCCCAAAAGTAAGGAGGCACTGCGGTGAGAAAGGGGCATAAAGACAGAATGAGAAAAAAAAAAACTCAAGGAACAGTTTTATTGTGTGAAACCAAAGACATCTCAAGCCACATACCATAGAGCATTTATATTAAAAAACTTCAGGGGTTATTACGTGACTCCTCCAATCATCTGCATAATAGCTCCATGGAGACCATCTGCCACTTGCATATGGCAGCATGAAAGCCCCCATTTTATCACGACACCTCTAGTTTTAATATATACGATCTTAATGTCACAATTTTATGTTATCAGCTTCCCTTGAAATTATGAATTGTTACTCAACCACAACACTGCTCTAGCTAGTGAGCTGACTAGACAAAAAAAAACCTCAGTGTTTCAGTCTTTGAACACCACAGTAAGTCTCTACCAATTACATAAACTACAAAAAAAATTAAACAGCCTTAATGTAGGCATCTGCTTTACATCTGCAGACTAATTTGCCCTTAAAAAAAGGCACCATTATATTTTTACCCTCAAAATGGTTTAAGTTTATCAATCCAACTACAGATATTCCTATGCAAACCTAGTTCAACTTTAATCTTTCATCTATAGTCCATTCCTGATGGGCACAGATTACCAGAGTAGTCCACAGTTTCAGGTATGATTGTGTGCTACCCCCCCCAAAGGAAATCTTATCAAGGGGGGTAGTGGAAAGGACACATGCTGGTGTGCACCTTAAGATTTGGGGAAGGTTTATCTACATCACATTAATGGGAGTGAGTAGTGTGGGGGTGTCCCCGACGTGTCTGGTGGCAATATTGTTCCAAACACCTCATAGTGGCACTGAAAAAAAATCCAGGTAGGTAGGCAGACCCCACAGGTGGAAAGCAAAGTTTTATTTTTCCACCTGGTGAATTTGTACGAACATGCATATGAACACACTAAGAACCTTGCAGAATAAGGCCATTTGGTCTACCTAGTCTGCTCATACTGCAAGGTCCACATCTTATGTTATCGACACTGTCCCTCATATTCCCATCCTTTCCATCTGCCCCTCCCACGACCACTACTTTCCCCTCAACTCTATCCCAGCCTCTCTTGAAGCTGCCCACCATCTTCACTGAGACCACTTCTTCCGTCAGTGCATTCCAACTGGCCACCACTCTCTGTGAAGAAATGCTTACTAGCCTCCCTCCAACCCCTTCCCCTCAACTTAAGGTCGTGTCCCCTCGTGTTTCGGTTGCCACTTATCATAAAGATAATGCTTTGTGTACTCTTTGCCAACATGATGGTCGCCGCGCTGGGCGTGCCATGAAGTGAGACGAACTGCCTGCTCTGCACTTTGTTTGCCTATTGCTTTTATCATTTTTTCAGTTGTTCATTTGCTTACACCCGTTTTCCTCTCATTTGCCTGGCGGGTTTCTCATTCCCGTTTAGTTCAAGTTCTAAAAAGTTTTAGCTTTTTTTCTTTTTTTCCTCCTCAATTCTCTATTTTTGTCCTGCATCCCACGACATGACAGGGAGGTACTGGGCACCACCATCAACGAGCTTGGGCCAGGTGAAACTGACCACGGTGAAATCCCGCCAAGCCCTAGCTGCTAGACTGACTGAGGGGGAGGGACGGATGGGAGAGGCAGCACTTTTACAGTCCCTGACGCAGCGTTGGTGGGGGAGGCATGGAATGCTACCACCAAGGATCTGGGCCAGCCGAGACAGACAAAAGAGAGAAGAATTCCAGCCGTACCCCAGCTACTAACGGGACAGAAAGTTGGAAGCACAGGAGAGGCCAGTCGTAGCTGGACCCAGAGAGGGCCACCCAGGAGCCCAGCTGAGGCACATCTGAGCCCAGTGACTAGAAGCAGGAAGGCCCAGACAGAATGAAAGAGGCCACTACATCCACGAAGAGCCAGGTCTGCCAACAGCAAGAAGGCCACTCGATCCAAGGACAGGGTGAGAACTCTACCTGACCAAGCGCCACTCCAAATGGCTGAAAACTACAACAGTTTGGGTTGGGAAATGAAGGGCCAGAGTCGCAGGCGATGGCAGTGTGGGAGGCGGCATCGTAACTTAACAGTTAGCTTCCATTTGAAGAAATCTGCTGAAGCGAAGTTTCCACAGGTCTGTCGAGTCTTGACCAATGGCAGGAAAAGAACTGAGGAGAGACAGGCCGCCATCACTTATTTAGGGATGTCGACATCAGACATTGTTGTGGGAGTACCCTAGTGGTATTGGTGGAAAAAAGTTTCCATGTGGTTCTAGCACCTGACGATTATGTTACATAGCTGTGGCTTGAAAGATATCCTCGAAGAAGATATTTAATTTCACGCTGATCAACACCTAATTTACACATTCCAAAAAAAGGACAACTTTGGCCAAGCCACATCATTTTATTTTCATGCAACTGTCACATAGAGCAAAAATAGCAAAAATGATTTTAAAGTGAAAGTAACTGGTTTCACAGCATGTTGTAAAATATACACAGCAAGCATCTATACTGTGCAGAAACATGAAATCACAGCAAAAATGTGTGCCAAACTTGCTGCTCCATATTTCTTCAATCATGTTTTTTTTAGATTTCATTGAGGCTCACCACATCTAAGGAGCTTGGCTGCAGCTGTAACCAACAGGGGAACTGCATGGATTGGGGAATGACAATTTTGTTGTGCCAACTGAACATGCTTCAGTGCTAGCAATAAGTTACAAACTAGCTCTTTGAAGTGGTGGCCCTAGATTTTCTTAATGATGCCAACTCAACCATAACCAAAAATAAATTCACTTTCACAGACGGCTAATTTAGGACAAGAACACACAGTGCATGCTAGTGAGGAGTTCTCCTGAAAGAATCATCTTGATTGACCCCTTTCCTCACTTGGGTTTCAAAATATACAGTAAGTTGGTTGGCAAGCTTTCACATTTGAATCGCCACTAGTGTTTGACAAACTCACCAGTTTGATCCATTTCATCATAAACAGTGACATCACAACAGCTAAACAGACAAAAAAATGTGAGTCGGAGAAAAAAAAAAAATTAACAGCAACACCAAAACACTGGTACCACTCTCCTCTACCCTATCACAAGGCAGTAACTCTACTGGTCCTTAAAAAGGCCAGCTGCCACAGTCTGGTGGCTCTTCAAGCATGTGGTGACACTCTACGTTGGAGAATCACTACTTCACATTCTACAACGGGAACTACAGGCCTTTTGGTCCTTACAAGCAGCCATTTGTTGCATACTTTTTTTCCTCTCTTCCAATGGAAAAAGTTTTCAGGACCTCTTATTTTGAAATAAAACCCATGAAAACCTTGGGCAAATTAGACATTAAACTAAACCGCAGGTGTCAGCAGTTCTGAGATCAGCTGTATGTTCCAACAAGGCAGACACCACATCCTGGACTCTTGAGACAGGAAATGTGTCAGTTGCACAACCAGTGCTTTAAGAGCAAGTTTTTAATAAATTATGTTCCCAACTTTGCTTCCCAATAAAAAGTGAATTATATCTACCATTTTCATCACTTTCAAATTCTAGGGGAAGGTTCCAGAGCTCCAGCTGCAGCAGCTATGTCTGTTCACAAGGGAACAGCATGGAACATCACAGGTGAACACGCAGCATCCTGTCACCCCCTGCCCCCAGCTGTCACTTGGGAGCTATTAGTGCAGGGAGG
Organism: Neoceratodus forsteri; assembly: GCA_016271365.2. NCBI lineage: Eukaryota > Metazoa > Chordata > Ceratodontiformes > Ceratodontidae > Neoceratodus > Neoceratodus forsteri. The sequence continues at coordinate 831,666,409 of CM057452.1, forward strand.
TGGGAAGGAGGGACTGCGGCATGAGAAGGAAAAACCTCTGTAAAGTATAGGTCACAACTCCTGACCCTACATCCCCACCTAAGCTAGCATCGGGCTGCTCCTCCTACCACAATGACCTAGTGTTAATCTTGGGCACCCAAAACCCTGGGGCCCACTCTGGTGGGGCTTTCTCATAGGGCGGTGTGGGCAGGAACACTCTGTATGGAGCTTGGCGTACAATGCTGTGGGAAGGCAGGCAGAGTTTGAACATCATCCAACGAGCTGAAGGGCAAACAAGCAGGGCAATAAAACAGAATGTAAAAAAAGGCAGGCCAGGCAGAATAGCAGCTGGTCACCAGCTTGCCATTCTGATGCTCAGAGTTCACACTTAGCAGCCAGGACATCTCTGTGTGAATGCTCTTCAACTCTGGGGTAGGAAGGATATCCTGTCTTACTCTCCATTCATTCTCTGGTGTTTGACAGACCAAAGCCAGGGCAATGACTGCCAAGCAGGGATACATAGGTGGTGTCAAGAAACATCTTCAGCCTGCTCCGTGGTGCCAAGTGAAGGGGTCCACTTGGCATGTTGGCGACCCGGGTTCATGTCCCAAGCCCAGGTACCAGGAGCGGAGGCTGGCAGGGAGGGGATTTAGAGCATCCATTGGATGCTTCCCTCCTTGTGGGGGGGGGGGAGGGAGAGATGGGTTAGGCCTTGGCACCCGTGGGCAGATTCGGCGACATGCTTGGGGGGGGCATGGTGCCTCGACACATCCCCCAACGTCCCTGCCAAGAGTCTTCATGCTCAAGCACAGCCAAGAACTGCTGTGGGCAGGGTCGAAATAGAAAAATAGGAGCTCCCTGCTTGGCCAGATGATGAGTGCCAGCCCCCACCACCACAAACCCCTGGAGACAGCCCAGACCAGCTGCGTAGCACCCAGGATACACCATTTGGCCCATAAGGCACTTCCCTCTCAGAAGGGAGGGATATGCTGGGCTACCTGGGGGGCTGCAGTAGGAGTTGGTGGTTGGCAGCAGGGGTAGGATGGGGGCTGGGACCTAGGCGCTCTGAAGGAGTGGCTAGATGGGTGTGCCAAGTGGGGTGGAGCATAACTAGAAAATACAACCCCCCCCCCAAAAAAAGAAACGAAACATCTTCAGACATGCCCTGGATGCTGGAGGGGGGGGGGGGTTATTTCCATAAAGGGAAGTTCCAGGTAGCTGATGTAGCCACCCACCACCACCACCACTCTACATAGAGCTGTTCTGACCTCCATTCTCCCACACCTGGACCTAAAGAGCTTGTCTCACTGGCACATGCCTGTGACAGGGAGCTCCCGCCACTCTTAAGGACCGACCTTTTCTTAAATCTGTTGCAACTGTTCTGTTTCTTAGCATAATCTATTCTTTACAATTTCTAGTCCATAAGGTTGGCCCTTTCCTGACTATGCTACAGTGTCCTCTTTAATTTTCCTTTTCTCTCTCGGGTCCTCCTACAGGGAAATTATTGTGGGGACCTCTGAGCTGACGTAAAACAACAAGCTGCGTTTCTTGTTGTTGGATTTAGTATGAAATGGCACTATGTCATAAAATACATTAATGTATATATCTTATGTGTATGAAACCTGGAAATGTTGAAAATACCAAGGCACTAGGTGTTTTTGATAAAGGTAAAAAGTTACTAGGAGACTGCATGATAAAATTAAGTTAGTTGTGCTATTTAAAATGCATGTAAATTGCTGTAAGTTGAAGTCTGAAATGTCATGGTGATTTGCATATATCCCATGATGCATTTCATTATGTTAGTATGTGTGATGTGTTTCTTTGAAACTTGGCTCACTGTCAGTGCCCTTTGGGGTAACCATCGTTTCAGTGCTTCTGTATGGAGGTTCTTTGTCTGTAGCTTTTTTTTTTCCCCCTTTTTGAGCCCCCACTAAAGCAAACAAGGCAACCACAGGGATGAAGGGTTTTCACTGAAAAGTTTAAATCAGAGATCAGTAGGTGCTGGCTAAGTGTAGAGGAAAGACTTGCATAGTCTGTTGCTACAACCGATGTACTGAAGAAAGGATATGCCATTGCTGAAGGTAATCTTCTGCATTTTGAATAAATATCACACAGAGATTGTGCGTTGAATCAAGTTCGGTGTCTGGTCTATCTGTTATCCCACAACCCCTCCACAATGCCCTTTGAAAGGAGCTCAGCTAACCATGAGGTGGGAGGGGAAATGAGAACCTGCCACAGAAAGTAACACAGTGCTACACCACAGTAATACAAAAATATCAACATTTTATTTTGACACAGAATTAGCAGACACGTGTTCCAATGCTTTGGGATATCCTGCCCCTTCATCATAACGCAGGGTCCCCGAAGCACTGGAGCATGTGTCTGCCAGTTCCATATCATAACAGAAGTTCGATATTTTTTCATTACTATGGTGCACTGCTGTGTCACTTTCTACAGAGTGCTAATCTGCTTGTCTTCATAGCAGCACCTGTGGTTACTGAGTTCCGGAATGCACAAAGCCTGGCTGGAGTGGAGTAAGAACCCAGCAGGCACACGATAATGTGGAACTCATAAGATTGTAACATGGCTAAAGTAAGTAAGAGGAAACGCTAAATGCACATTGGTGGAAATGAGTCAGCTGGTATGACAGCAACACGGCATTATTAAACAATAATGCCATGTCGACAGTGAAGAACCGAAGATACCCGCGTGAACGCGCCTACAAAGTTACAGCTTCTCCAAAAGCCAACTCAGTAGTGTCATATGTAGCGCTATTTCGACCAACAGGTGGCGCAATGAACACAGATCGTGACAGGCAAGCAGCACTTCCGACACAGGAACTGAAGCTGTGTTTATCGCACCACCTATTGGTCAAAATAATCACCAGGTGTTCTGCAAAAACGCGCTATTACCCGGTCCTACAATTCTCAAACAGTGAAGAGGAATCGCAGCACACAGTATATATGTGTAATAGATAATCCACTCTTATGGTGGTCACTGTCTGATACATCGATCACTTGCAAGGTTGCACATGAGGCCGCAAGCCGAGTGTGTCAACCACCCAAGGCATGCATATATCAGAGTGCGACCACACACTGTAGAGTGGGTTATGTTGTAAAATGGAAAAATTGTTTCTTAGAGGGTTAAAAATGCAGGTGTGCGGTCGTGCTCTGATACACGCACGGTCATGTGATGGGATCCAACAAATCACCAGACATACTTTTTCCTACCCTTTTTATAAATATATATGCTTGAAAACTGTGCTTTTTCCCCCACTCAGTGAGTGACCTGATTCATATAATAGCAATTGCAGCAGAACTGCATAGTAGAAGTCGGACCATAGAAAAAAGATCATCGGGATACAACAGAAGTCCTGTGCTCTTTTCAAAGCGCCACCTATTGGTCATAATATTCAGCACCACAGTCTAGAGCCAGCTTAGAAAACTGCTGTAAGTATTGGGGCATAGTAAACTCTGCACATTAGACATGTTTCCCACAATACAGCACGGCATAAATGTGAGGTAGAAACAGAGGGAAACAATAGAACAGCTCATTAGAATTGCCAGCTTTTCATGTTTGATCATTACTGTACGTGTATTTTCCTACCTAATGCAAACTTCTAATGTGTTATGAATTGGTTCACATTACATTACTGCATGTCGGCTGTGAAACGTGCACACTTCCAGTTAGACACAGCCTGTAAAAGTGACAGATGTGAACCATCTTTTTCAAAGTAAAATAAGTCGTTCTGCTCATTTCTCTTTCATAACAACTAAAACCATATGTAACTAATACTTGCCTTGCAGTTGCCATGTTACAAGCACATTAAGCCACTCTGAAGGTGGCATTTAATGGGGAATTAATGCATGGTTGGCCCATTGTAGGCTCTCAGCTTTCGGCCTTGTGCCTCAACGCTCCCAACCATGCATTAATTCCCCATTAGATGCCACCTTCATCGTAGCTTAATGCTTGCATGTTGGCGGTCAGCCAAGGCCAGTGTGGAATGCAAATCAAGTCAGGATTAGTGGTGGCAGCAATAGCAGAGACTCGCGCAAAGAAATTTTTCCTTGGCAAGCAGAAATCTAAGTTGTTTTTTTTTCAGGCTACAATATTTTGTTCTCATGCCAGCCATGGTTTAAGTTACGATTAGTTTCAACTCCTACTACTTGCATACTAAAGTTGCCTAAAGCAAGAACGACAACAATTTTACGAAAGACTGGCATCACAGCCAGCATTTAACATAATGAAATGGAACCAAATCAAGAACAGATTATGTGAAACTGAGAAGCACTGTGTTCGGAGACAAACTGTAATTGGCAAACGCTGAACTTCATACAACTGATAATGTGAAAAACAGCATACAACTGGTATATTAAATACTGAGATCATATTATACATGATTATAGCAATCTCAATGTCATATTGAAACCATAATAGCTGGTATTTTTGAAATGTTTAAAATACTGCATCTATACCTAGTGCTGTCTGTCCCCTTAACTCCTGCAATACATATTACTGTAAAAGAGCTAATGGAATGTCATTTTCTGATATATATTTTTCCATAACTGAAGTATGTAGGGCTTTAACTAAAGTCTAAACAAAGAAAACCATCTGGCTCAAATTAACAGTCTGAAATAGTAATTTCTGCTTAACCATTATTTCCCTCCTTTTGTGCCCCAGGTCATTTAATGCTGTTACAGTCAAGGTTAAACTATCGATCTCCCCTCTGGCAGAGTCTAAAAGGTATAACAATAACACTTATCTAAGTCAGTTTCCCCAATAAATGTATTTTTATTTTTTTAATTTTTTACTTACTGTTCCCCTTTCCTTCTCTGGCGAAGATCGGTACTCTTTCAGCTTATCCACAAGCTGTTTGCGATCCTATCCTCTCAGGAGCTGAATGACTAGCCTCCAGCACTCTCACACTGTTTCTGTCCTGTTAGTCTGTTGGACTGAACCCCTCCATGTGGTGCAGACTGCCAGCATAAGGTCCGCTTTTTCCTAAGAGGTGTGGTATTGGGGCCAAGCAGTCCACGTGGTAAAAGTGTGTGTGGGACAGCACAGCAGTGTTATCTGCCCAAGCATTACAGAGACAAAGGAGTGAGATCCACTCACCCAGAGTGTATGGGCTATATATCTTGCTTGTTGAGGAAGAACATGACACTTTTCCGTCTGAAGATGAACTACAGTGTGGCACAGCAGGTCCAACAGGGCCTGAAGTGATCATGTGGAACTGCTCTCATCTCTAGTACATTTTTTTGAGTAAGGTGTTCTTAGTCCAAACAAGTCTCTTGGGTTGGAAGATCTTGACATTATGCATGCCACCCTAATAAGGAGTCATTCATTGTTACAAGTCAAGTGCAGCTCGGGGGTTGGGGGGAGAAGCAGGGCTCCAGATAGGATTTTTTGAGGTTGAGTACACTCCTCCTAATTTTGAAAATGAGGCGAATAAAACCAAATTCAGATCTGTACAAATGTCTGGACAGAGCGGAGTGAGGAGGTACATTTTTAAAAACAATGTAGTTTTTTTCTGGATAAGAATTGATCAGGGGCCGACAATGCTGCGGATAATGTTGGCGGGTAGGAGTAATGTACTCACCAGTTTTAAAAATAGAGTGAGCAAAACAACATTGGGATGGGTACAAGTACTGTAAATCTGGAAATAAATGCTCATTTTGAATCACCAGTTATGTTATGAAGCAGTATTCTTTGGAGTGTGGGATATTTACAAATGTTGGGTGAGTATCGGTACTCATTAAAAAAATTTCTGAAGAGTATTTACTAAAATTTGGTGAGTAAAATAGGTCAGTACTCCCCTTATCTGGAGCCCTGGGGGTGGGGGTGTCCTTGAGGAAGGTTCGCTTTTAAGGACCACCATAGGAGGGAAAGAGCTAGAGGCTTTGTTGCCTACACAGAATGCTTCAGAGGTTGAGATACATGCGCCGCCTGTGTGCCGAGCGTCCACGGAGATGTTCTCATATGCAGCCTTACATGGGGTATTTGTAAACACCATGGCTGCCACGGGTTCCAACATCGAAAAGCATGAAGCACACTGCCACCAGAGTGCATTCACTGACACAGTAGGCAAAATGCACTACTGATTCCAATCTGTCTGCCAGGAGGACCCTGAGTGTTACCCAAAGACTTCTCATATGATCCACAGTCTCTGGAATGGAATCAACTGTGATTTCAGGAGATTAAGTAAGATTCCCACATACATAAAAAACTGACATGCAAAGGACACTGCCACCTCTGTCTGATGCTTTTTATGAGCCAATCACCCAGGTGAGGGAATACTGCTGTCCCTTTACGAGATATGCCGCCACCAGCACTAAGGAACACTTCGTAAAGACACATAGTACCAATACCAGCCCAAAGGACAGGACTCAAAACTTGTAATATTTGAGAGTCACACAGAAATTGAAGTAACAAAAGAACCAAAGCGTTTGTGCTCCGTATGGACTCGGTCTGGTCCATTGGGAAACCATAAGGTGCATAATATCAGCGAAATTAGACTGCCAGAGAGGGTGCCTCACATGCAGCACCAAGCACCAATTCCTAGTGCACAGCTTAAAAAACAGGTAGAAGACTTTTAGATGCATCTTACCAGACCCATACTTTTACTTTGTTCATACTTCATTAAAGTGCAGTGTAGCCCGTGATGAAAAAACGTCATATGCGTCAAAATAAGAACTTGGCGGCTGAATTGCCTAAATTCAGGAGAACCATTTTATTACAGTCTATCCACCTGCAAAAGCATCCTGAGACAGTTCTCCACGTTAGTTATCTGAGTGCAATTGGCTAAGTTTCTGCAGCAATCCAGTTGCTATGGATACTTTTTGCTAGTGCCCTGGGAGTTCTGAGGTGAGTGCACATGTGTGCACGCATCACGGGCCCAGTGATGTTTTAGCCTGATGATACCTTCTTCAGAGTGGCATGCGGTTGGTATAGGAATGCTTAAATACTCTTCCCCCTTGCCCTAGTAATGGGTCCTCCAACCGAATCTCTTCAGCATTCGATCCCTTTATTTCTTTCATCACAGCTGTCAGAGAGCATTCACACAGAATTCAAAATGCATAAACAAAGTACAATCTGAACTCTGTGCTTAAAAACTGTGGTGTATATGTAGACATGATTTAGCAAATCCATCTGCATAACATTTGCTAAATATTTCATTTACCCGGCTCATCATCAACATTATAGGCAATCCCTTTTAAATCTAACGCTCCACTCAAGCATAAATAATCCACCTTCGTTATTGCTATTAGTTTAAACTACAGTATTACTTCTTCACAAGAGTTTTGAGAGCTCACTTTAAGTTGGTTAATGTGGCTCTCATTCATAACCATTGTAAGCGCATTGCTGCTGAGTGATAACCCATATTAGATGCTCGCTTCTAAATTTTTGTAAGCTCTAGAATAGTACAGTTACCAAAGAACTTACCGTAACAGTAGATCTTCGAGAGGAGCTCTTGCAGAAGGCTATTACAATTAGGACTATGCCGTAGGCACTAGGACCACACGGTGAAAAACTTCTGCCAGCAATACCAGCGGGGACGGCCCCCGACGCCAGCCCCGCCCTGTCGGTCAGGGTACAAGAGGGGGCGGACCCAGCTCCACCTCAGTTCTCCCGCCAGTACCCAGCAGAAGGCCTGACAAGAGAAAGAGGTGAAGCCTACCATCTAGAAGGAAAAGAAAAATAGATCTGCACACTCCGAGGGGGAAGGCGGGAGGGAAGCAGCGCCTGCTGCAAGAGCTCCTCTCGAAGATCTACTGTTACGGTAAGTTCTTATGTAACTGTACTATCTTACTTCGTGTGGGAGCTCTTGCAGCAGGCTATTACAATTAGGACTGAATCCCAAGCAGTCCCTCAGTAAGGAGGTAGCCGACCCCGGGAGGAGGAATATGCTGACTCCAGAGGCCCTAGGACAAAGTCCTTGTAAAACCGCTAGGCGAAGCCAGCATGGCGTCTGGAGGCGATATCAAGCTGTAATGCTTGATAAAAAGTATGCACAGGGTTCCGGTCGGGCACTGCATCCTGGATAGCGACATTCCATGAAGCAAAAAAACGAACCTCCTCTGGTGGAGTGACCCTAACCGGCCCCGGAAGGGGTTTATTGTGTTGCTCGTAGCAAAACGAGACACAACGGACTATCCATTTAGAGATAGTCTGCTTGGACACCAGATGACCCAAGCGATGTGGTGCAAAAGCAACAAAGAGCTGCTCCGATTTACAGTACTGAACCGTTCTGCTGAGGTAATACCTCAGTGACCTGTGGACATCCAATGTGTGGAGGAGAGCCTCCCTCTATTGGAAGGGGAAGGAAAATAAACTGGAAGATCAACCGACGGGTTGAGGATCAACTCTGAGACCACTTTGGGAAGAAACTTAGCATTAGTTCTGAGGGAAACTCTCTCCCTATAAAAAAACAAATAAGGCTCTTTACACATAAGAGCCTGAAGCTCGGAAACCCTTCGAGCTGAAGTAACAGCAACCAAAAAACAAACTTTCCAAGAAAGGTAACGCAGCTCACAACTTGCTGCGGGCTCAAAAGGAGGGAGGGTGAGTTTCTCCAGCACAAAAAGGAGGTCCCAGGGTGGGACAGAGTCCCTAATGGGAGGTCTCATGTGCAGAATTCCCCTAAGGAAGGCACAGGCTACATCTAACTGCGCCAATGCTCTCTCTCCCACGAGAGCATGATAGGCAGAAATCGCCCACATGTGCACCTTGATAGAGGAATAACTCAGGCCTTTCTCGTACAAGGAGAGGAGATACTGCAAAGTGGAGTTCACAGGGCAGGTGACAGGATCCAAATGTTGTGGCAAGGCCCAAAGACAGAAACGCTTCCACTTCATAACGTAAGTGGAGCGAGTGGAGGGCTTTCTTGCAGACGCTAAGACATCCGCCACTTCCGGGGAAACCCCTTATCTGTTTCTAGCTATGTCTGAAGGAGCCAAGCATGAAGGTGCAGGGACCCGAGATCCGGGTGAACTAGAGACCCCTGGTCCTGGGACAGCAACTGCGAGCAAATGGGCAGCGGGATTGGAGGTTCCTGGGACAACCGCTGCAGGAGTGGGAACCAAATCTGTCGAGGCCAGATGGGGGCCACAAGGATCATCCGGGCCCCTTCGGCCTGCAATTTGAGTAGAACCCTCTGAATGAGAGGGAAAGGCATAAAGAAACCTCCCTGCCCAGCAAAGGGATAACGCGTCTGGCCAGAAAACTCCAGGCGCGTGCTTTCGCGAGCAAAACATTGGCAGTTTGGCGTTGTGTGGTGATGCAAAGAGGTCCAGCTCGGGAAGACCCCACCTGTCGAACAGCTGGTCCGCTACGGATTGTAGCGACTCCCACTCGTGAGCCCTGGTCTGCGACCTGCTGAGGTTGTCGGCCAGATCATTGAGGATGCCTGGAACATGCATGGCGGACAGTAAAACGCCCCATTCCAGTACCCAGTACCAGACTCTCATTGCCTCCCTGCAAAGACGATAGGAATGAGTGCCTCCTTGCTTGTTGATGTAAAAGACAACCGCCATGTTGTCTGTCTGAATCAGAAGAGAGCCTGGTACCAGATCCTACCGAAACGCCTGAAGAGCGTGGGGACGCTAGCATTTCCAGCACATTGATGTGAAGGGACTGTTCCTCGGGTGACCAAACCCCCTGCATTTGATGAACACCCAGGTGCGCCCCCCCAGCCCAGGTCCGATGCATCCGTCGTTAGAGTCTGACCTGGAGGATCCGGACGAAAACTGACCCCTTTCTCCAGATTACTGGGGTCTAACCACCAAAGTAAAGTTGTCCTGACTGGCTCCGAGATCCTGACTAAAGCGTCCAGGTCGTCATAGCATTGGTCCCACTGCACCCTGAGCATCCACTGTGGGACTCTCATGTGGAGGCGGGCCAAGGGTGTGACTGGAATGGCTGCCGCCATATACCCCAATAAGCTGATGAAGTTCCGGGCTGGAACTCAAGGTGCTATGGAGATCCGTTCTGCCAAGGTTCGCAAGCGAATCCCCCTGTCCTGTGGGAGAAAGGCCATGCCCTGGACGGAATCCAGGATCGCTCCTATGAAGGCGAGCTTTTGGCTGGGCTCTGGGGATAACTAAGTTCAGGGTGATCCCCAGCTCTCAGAATAGAGTATAAGTGTCTCCAAGAGAGCGTAAGAGGCCGTCCCTTGACGGGGCCGTAAGAAGCCAATCGTCGAGGTAAGGAAACACATAATGCCCCATCCGCCTCAGAGCCGCAGCCACCACTGCGAGGCATTTGGTGAAGACTCGCGGAGCGGAAGAAAGGCCGAACAGGAGCACCCGAACCTGAAAATTCTCCCCCTGGAAGTGGAACCTCAAAAACTTCCTGTGAGGAGGAAAGACCCCTATATGCATGTACGCATCCTGCATGTCGAGAGAATAGAGCCAGTCCCCTTGGTGCAGCAGGGGAAGGAGACCCTGAAGAGTCAACATCCTGAACTTTTTGTACTCTATAAAGAGATTTAACAGACTGGGGTCCAGAATGGGACGAAGATCCCCAGTCTTTTTGTGGGGCCAGAAAAAAGTGGGAGTAGAACCCCTGGCCTCGCTGATCCCAGGGGACTCTCTCTATCACTCTTTTGCAGGACGGCCTGAATTTCTCCTTCCAATAGTGGGATGTGAGAAGGAGGATAATGGGAGAGCGTTGATGGAGTGTGTGGAGGAAACTCTGAACTCCAAGGTGTGTCCTCTCCGTACAACGTCCAAGCCCCATTGATCTGTGGTAATACAGCTCCACCCTTTGAGATGAAGGGAGAAGCAGCCCCCAACCAGCTCCCCATGAACTTCTGACAGAAGGGAGGGGTGGAAGGGAGTCATTGGGCAGAACCAGGGGTTGGGAGAGAGGCCTGGGAGGACTTGGGCCCATGGGCGGAAGGTCCACCAGACTGCTGGTTCCCGGACCTTCTGCGGAAGCCACCCCTCTGCCCTTGCTGGTTTCCGCGGGCTGAAGTCTGATTGTCTGAGGACTTACAAAAAGGCCAATGGTGATGGGGGTGTCGCTGGTCGCAACGGTACATCTGGCGGACCGACCAGATCGACTTACCCGATTCCTGGAGACGGGAGATCAAAGCCTCCGTCTCCTGCCCAAATAAGACAGTACCCTGGAATGGCAATTCCCGGATACCAGACTGCAGATCCTGGTGAAAGCCCGAGACCCTCAACCAGGCATGGCGCCGAAGGCATACTCCAGAGGCGGCCGCCCTGGCTGCCGTGTCCGCAGTGTCATATGAGGCCCTCAGCACATTACAGCCTACGTCTGAGCCCGACTGCAAAAGGGCCAGGAGCTCTGTCTTCTTATCAGAGTCTGGCATGGCCTGTGTCAGCTCAAGTCCCCGTTCCCATAATGCATTCTGGTACTGCATCATATGCGTGAGGAAATTCAGGGAGCGAATGGAACAGGTGGAGGCAGCGTAAACTTTCTGGCCCACTGGATCCAGGTATCGGGACTCCAAGTCGGGAGGCTGGGAGCGGAGGTGCCGCAGCTGACGAGATTTATCATGAGCAGCCGTGATCACTGATGAATCGGCCTGACGGTGCTCCGCCAAAAAGGGTTCCACCCTCGGGGCCTTATAGAGCCTATCCGACTTTTTCGGAACTGCTGGGATAGAGGCCGGGTGCATCCAGGTGGATTTAGTAAGATCCTGGAAAGTATCCACCAAAGGAGGAATAACCAGAGGCTTCGGATCCTTCTGCCTCAGGTATTTAGCCAATCTCCAGCGTTCCGGGTCCAGGTCTTCCGTGTCCCACTCGTTGGAAGCCTGGATGTGCCTCATGACGTCCATAAAGGTAGGATCGTCCAGAGGCGAGCGAGGCAGGTCCTTCTCTTCAGGGGAGTGCTTGAGACTGAGAGAAGGAGGAGAAGAGGTCGATGAAGAAGAGGAGGATCAACTATCCAATTTGGAATAGTCTGATTCTACCCCATGACCATGCCTTCGCTGACATCGGTGACTAGGGGACCGATGATGGTCCAAAGACCGACTCCGGTCCCGGGACTGGCGACAGAGCAATGACCGACGTCGGTCAGGAGACCGACGCTGGGAGCGGTCCCGCTTAGAGCGAGAAAGGCTCCTGGAACGAGTCCAAGACCGACGTCGGTCACTAGAAACCTTAGAGCGACGTCGGTGGTCCTCGGATCTAGAGCGAGAACAAGCCCTGGAAGGGGGCGAAGGACGGTGGTCCGATGACCTCAACGGGGAGGTCTCGCCCTCTGGCTGTGGTTCACCCGCAGGACCCAGCACCGGTGTCTGGGCCGGCGATGGGGAGGTTCGCCTGTGAACCTGCCCCCACCAAAAAGAGAAAAGCTGCTTGAGCTCATCCTTGGAGAAGATCTCAGCCGCACGCTGCAGAAAAGAAGTCTCCAGAGCGGCGGGACGTGAAGGAGAGCTCTCTTGAGGGCCCAGGGGGGAGGAGGACTTGGGCGCCGGGGACGTCGGTAGTTCTATGACCAACCCCAGGTCCTTGGCCCCTTCGACCGGCGTCGGCATAGGGACAGACGACGGGGTGACACCAGGGGGCGCCGGAGAGTCCTTAACCTCCGGAGGCACGCCTTTAGCAGGCGGCTCCAGTGCTGTGGTAGGTAGGGCCAAAGCAGGTACCCCCACAGACTTGGCGATGACTCTTAGCGGAGTCACCTTCGGCTTGGCCGGCTGCTCCCCTGACGGGCCGGCCTTAGCTTGAGAAGACTTTGGCGATTCTCCAACCCCGAAGAACGGGCCTTTTTAGGAGAAGGCCGTGAACGCGATCTGGACCGAGACCGGGACCAGTGTCGGGACTGACTACGCTCCTTACTATGCCGCTTCTTCTCCTTTTTCTTCCCCTCCGACGAGTGCAGATCCATTTTCTGTTCGAGAAGGTAGGCCTTAAGGGCTTTTAGGCGGCGGATGCAGGTCCAGCTGGTAAAGGCCTGGCAGTCAGCACAATAAGCGGTGTCGTGGTCGGGGCCTAGGCAGAAGACGCACCGCCGGTGTCCGTCCTAGCGTGGAATCTGCCGCCCGTAGTCGCATTGTTGAGGTGTTCAGGGGACACCGAAGCCCGGGAAGACATCGAACCCGCCGGGGGAAGAGGGCTGACGTCGGCACTAACGGCGGCAAACACAGAGGAGAAAAGACCACCAAAATGCGGGAAAACTGTACGGAGCGAAGGCAGCAATACTGACGTCGGTAATGGAGAAAAAAAAAATGGTAAATCTTGCTTGAAGATCTCTATTCATGCTGAGATTCGCAGACAGAAGCTAGCTTCACGCGTCGCAGCAGTGCCTGGCGGAAAGAACTGGGGTGGAGCTGGGTCCGCCCCTCTTGTACCCCTGACTGGTTGCCGGGCGGGGCTAGCATCGGGCGGGTCTCGCTTGGTATTACTGGCAGAAGTTTTTCACCGTGGGTCCTAGTGCCTACGGCATAGTCATAATTGTAACAGCCTGCTGCAAGAGCTCCCACTCGAAGTAAGATCTAAAGTTTCCAATGGTCCAGTCTGTTAAAGGAGTAGTACACCCAGAATGTGCAAAAACATATGTTATGTAGAGTGTTTTGATACGTATGTTAAATCCTGGTGTGTCCTTCCCGCTGTCTGCTATTTGGAGTTTTTCCTAAATTGCCTGCTAGCTGTATGGCAGTTTTACGACCCCTGGGGATCTCCATAACAAATAGTTTTATTGGCTTTCTTTCTCCCCAGGATGCCCCCTGTCTCCTGTGACAGTGATGTAGCCATGCCCTTAGATTTAGCATGCGTACTGCTTTAAAATTAGTTTAGCAACAGCAGAGCCTTGTAACTTCTTATCCAGGGAGCACAAATGGTCCACACCTTAGTTTCCTTTGGGAGCCAGTGGCATCCATTCTGGTCTTAGTGTTTTTTTCTCTATAAAAGCTTCTCAGAGAGTCTTAAATTGATCCCTTTCCTGAATGTAATCCTCGCACCAGCTTAAGCAATGCCTTCAAAGCATGGTTCTGCTCTTAATACTGGTCAGTTTTTCCTTACCATGCTTACGTGTTATATAGTTGGCATAGCACAGCAAAATGCTACTCAAAACCAGGGGTAACACTAAACATTTCCAGAAATGCATAACAGTAGACTACTAACCATTTTTTTAGTCCATGGCACAGGAGACATGAATGAAAAAAAAAAAAAAAAAAAAAGATTTGCTTATCAGTCTGTGCCAAATGCTAAACATTTTCACAGTTGATTAACACATTCACATGCGAAACTGCTAATCAATTCTTTCGGCTTATGTAATACCTTCAGGGCTTAAAATCTGGTTTTGGCTCCAGGGGAATCCCTTCCCCCAGTCTACCAAATCGAGGGCCCCAAATTTTTTGGGAGGGGGAGACATGGGGGGGTCCCTAAAAAAAAAAACCAAAAAACGTATATTTCGTTTGCTGATGAGTGCGAGTCTTAAACATAGTACTTAAAATGTTGTCTCATCTGGTCGTCTTTCTTCGACTGGGCTTCAGAACAGAAAGTGGGCACCAGGTGCAACGTACAGTAATAATCCCAGCAGAACAGACAGTTAATTTAGCAGCCAAGACACAACACAAAATACTGAGCTAAAACATCCCTCCCATAAACTTAAAGAGCCAGTGGAGCAAAAATAGGCAGACAAGAAAATAATAAAAAATGTTAAGAAGTACTCAACTGTAACGGTTTATTTCTGAAGTATTTTTATTTGTAAAAGTTTGTTCTAAAGGAGCTCCAGGAGGAAATGGCTAAACCTCTAGCTAAGCTGTTCAGTGGATCTCAGGTAACAGATGTGGTTCCGGACGAGTGCACAAGTGGTACCCTTGAACAAAAGTGGTAGCAAGGAGGAGGCAGAAAACTACCGCCCAGTCAGTTTGACCTCGATAGTAGGTAAAATGATGGAAACCTTACTTTAGGAAAGGCTGGTGGACTACCTAGAGACAAGGGGGCTGCTGGACCCAAGGCAACTTGGATTCACGGCAGGGAGGTCATGCCAGACCAGCTTGACCGATTTCTTTGAGCGGGTGACAAAGGAAATGGACCAGGGCAGAGTGGTAAATGTGGCCTATCTGGACTTCAGGAAGGCCTTCGACACAGTCACACACAGGAGTCTATTCCACAAGCTGGCAAATCTGGGGGTGGGGACAGAGGTGGTCATGTGTTAGAAATTGGTTAAGTAACAGAATACAAAGAGTGGTGGTAAATGGGGTTAGCTCACAGGAGGGATGGGTAACAAGTGGCGTACACCAGGGATCAGTGCTGGGACCAGTGCTCTTCAGTGTCTTCATTAACGATACTGCGAAGGGTCTAAAAAGGAGGGTTAGCCTGTTCAGCTGATACAAAGCTATGTAACAGAGTAGATACACATAAAGGTATAGAAAAAATGAGGAGGGATCTGTTGTGTGTCTCTAACACATGCCTCTACAACTATGCCCAGGAGAAATGCTGGGGGACACTGCTGACAAGTGACAGTGAGACGAGCCTGTATGAACATACAAAATTGCCAGCAGATAAAGGCCTTATGGTCTAGCAAGTCTGCCCAACTGTGCAGCTAGCAGCCCTTATACTGCAGCTGCCCCTCCCTCCCTGCCTGTGCAAGACCTGGTCACATAACCCAAATTCATTTCCAAAACATGGCATTCTCATTGCCTCACATGCCTTCGGGGAGCTACCATAGATTAACTGAGAATGAATCCATGGTCAGGTGACACGTCTTGACAAATCAGAGGGGAACATTTTTCATCCCCATGTTTGAAATACATTTAAACCAAGGGATCCCAGATATATATTTTAACTACAGAGAAGCAAGGGAAAGAAAGAAAGAGCAAGTGCAGGAAGGGAGATAACAGGGGAAATTGTGGGACCGGAATGGCCAATCCCTAGGTGACGTAACAGAAGAAAAGTCTGACTGTGCAATCAGACAGGCAAAAGACAGACAAGTAGCAAACTAGGAGAGGACAAAAACAGACTTTTGCTTTTAACTCTATCGGTATAACAAATGGGACAGGGTCTTACCCAACCCTGTCACATGCCTCTCCCTCTGTTTCTTCGTCCTATCCCCCCTCCCCCCCGTCCTCTTACTTGACCTCAGTTTGCATTCAGCCCTTCTAGAGGGTCCTCTTGAAAATCCTACTGTTCAGCGTTTCTAGGTCCATGTCCTTGTCCACCTCCTTTTCTCCCCACTACTCCTGGAGCAAGCGTTTCTGGAACTGCGGCTCCTTCCATCCTCCCCTGACCTACGTCCGCCTCCCGTGCATTGGTGCTGTCACCAAGCCTCCACCTGGTGGCAGTCAAGAGCCAGGAAGGCACACCACCCTGACCATGAAAAGGAGAGCAGCCAGACAGCTGCTTAATCCTCCTCTCGCCTCCCCAAAGACGACCCACAGCAACCCGAGCTTGTTCCCAAACTCAGGTCACCAGCATGGGGCCACCAGACTACTTCCCTTCCCTTCATTTCTGGACACTCTTAAAAATTAGCCTAGAAGCAAATTGCAACAGTAAGATAATGGGCTATGAAGCCTAAAAGTATAAAATAATATCTTCATAATGTACAGAGATTGTCTGTTACTGTTAAAAAATCAATTCGATCACAACCTGATAATCCATCGGTATGATGTCAGAATGCTGTAAACCTAGCCTGCCTATGTCTTTCCGATGAGATTACAGGTTAGATTGTCACCAGCTGAAGTCAGTCAATCAACAAAATGTTGATCAGCTGTCAATGACTGCAGTTCAAACACGCCACATTCCACACCTTGTTTTTAACTCTGTTGTGGCAGCTCCTAGGATGTTCATGCCTATGCTGTCCTCCTTCAAATCTAATGTTGAGTCGTGACGTATGGAGAAACGTGACCACAGCTGACCAATCAGAAAATAATGGTTTTAAACAGTAGTTTTTTTTTTTGTTTGTTCGTTTTTTTAAAAAATACTCTATTGAATGTTCCGTATTTTAATCAGTCTTCATATTTTTTGAACCCAGCGCTATATGTGTTACCTCAATAAATGTCTGAATGGGCATTATTTCATCGTTGACTTGGTGAGTGCATTCATTTGGTGCCAAGCAATGTCACTGTCTACGTTCAAAGACAGAATGACGTTCTTTTATTCCCAAAGGAAATGATACCCTACCCATGCACTATAAAATACAAAGACTAGGTCGTAGTTATTAACCACAATTGTAATCACCTCTCGCGGTTGCCATGCCAACTATAAACCTCTTGAGCTGCGCTCTCAAGGTTTATGAAATTGTCCTGGCAACTGATTGACGTGATCACAGCTTGGTTAGTAAGTGCAATCTAGTCATTATCCTCTATGTAATTTACTTTAAAGTCCCTGTACCACTGGTTTGTAAAATGCTTGTGCATGAAATGTGAGATGCAATATCAAACTCTAATCTCATCTTTTATCCACATGAACAACTTTTATACAGGAGTTTAAGATAAAGGTGTGTGTGCACTCCGGAAACATTGGGATAGGCATCAAACTAGGATTAGCAACCACCCAAAGAAGAGACCTGACACTTTGCAAGTTTAGGCCATCATATTCTCTGTTATACTCAGCCTGGACTTCCTTATGCTCTCTCTTCTCGTCCTTAAGCTCACATGAAAAAGCTTCCATTCCACCAACAATCAGAGAACATTTTAAATGTTCTTATTTTAATGGGTTTTAAAGACCTAGGAATCCTAGAAACGTCAATGGTTAAAACACATCAGAAGACTGTGTATCAATTCCGAATAAATGCAGTTAAGTAACTTAAAGAAACTTCTGCCTAGCAACATCCCATTCACACCTTAAGAAGTTGTCATTTTACTCAAATTTCAATAGGCTTCTGTATTTTTTTTTTTTTATTATTAACTATTTACTCACTTTATAAGTGCAATAACCCACTCCCGGGTATGCGTTTTGTTGGGAATTAATACACCTCCCCAGTGGCTGAAGGGCACTCAAGACAACATTCCTGGGGTGTGTATTAATGCCCAAGAAATACATGCCTTGTCCTGGGTTTTTGCTTAATGTATACTTACTCCGCTGCAAGGTGTGGTGACAAACATTTCAACAAAGCACAGTCAGCATCCCTGCTCCTTCTCTCTCCCCCTCTATTTAATTGTCCCCCCCCCCAAACAAAGGCTGTATTTAAGTCAAGTACTGTTCCCTTTCAAAAGCTGAAAAGATGACTATTTTTCTAAAGGCCAATAAATCAACTTCCAGCATCTCATTTCTAAAGTCAAACAGAAAAGATAATGACTACTTATAGCTTTTTTGCACTTCATTAAACAAAACAGGGCACTGGGCTATAAATAATGCACTGTGCCACAGAGGTACAGTAATTCAGTTAGAATGCTCCCAGTCCACTAGCAGCGCCCTACGATGACATAACAGTCCAAGTGCAACTGTAAGTAAAAGGCCCAGAACAGTCTGATCACACTATTCTCTTGTGCTGCAAGTTTATTCATCTTGATATTTTACACTGAAATAATGACTGTTCAGGTGTCCTTTGAAATCTGGTTAAAAAAAAAAAAAAAGGATTTGCATCTAGACAGAGCTATCCGCTGCAACATGGACTAGAGCGATCCCTAATAATAATAATAGTCTAACTCTGGAATAGGAAGGTTTGAACTGTGTTGCTATAGAACGGTATTATGAAAGTTACAAAACTGTGATATGCAACCCCCCAATTGAGTGTTTATATTCCCAAAACATAATCTCAGGAAGAACTTCTAAAAACCTGCACTGTGAAGGTACCAGGTCCCCCTGAATTTGTCTACAGACTCTTGAAGAGCAGGGGTTGGGGGTGTTGATGATGCACCATTCTTTTAACCCCATCTTGTTATAGTTACAGTTTAACCAACAATTTCATACAAGTACAGTATTTTAAAAGAATGCGACTCCTAACAGTTTCCCTAAGACCCTTGAAAATGTGCAATTAGGGGGTCCCAGACTCCCCAGGGCAGCTGTCCTCCTGGGAAGCTCTATTCAAGTCTTCTCAATAGGTGTCAACTTCTCTGAATACCCATTTCTGCAATTTACATGCTATGAAACATTTTCTCTTTGCTTTTACTGCCAAACTCTGCAATCCTTTACCCACTGCTGTTTCCTTGCAGACATCCTTGATCATCTTAAATTAGCTCTGAGCAGTCAGTAAGCCACCAATTTATCTATTGTCATCAGTAATTAGGTTTGCATCATTCTGTATTCATTTGAGCTATATCTTTTTTTTTTTCTCTCTGTGTTGTAGTACGCCTAAATTGCTGCTGTGTTTGATTATAATTAATTGCTGGGTGCCTTTTGGGGGCAATCATCCTCACATGCTCTTTATTACTATATGCAGTAAATACAGATTGTGAGTCAATCTGCTAAGAACAGAGCTTCCCATCCATAGCACACTTGTCTACTCCCTAAGACTAGTCTCAGTAGCATTTTGTCAATTCTACGAGACCAGAGTACATGACATTTTAAGTCAGAGTCCCATATGTTTATTAATGTAGCAAAATAAATTAAAAACAGAAAGGATTCTACAGTGGGTGGGTGTGCATCACAATTTACTTTAGTATCTATTCCATAATAATTACACACAGGGCAATGCGTTTTATTACACTTGCATTGAAAGTGAACAAACAAATGCCGGCCATGTGGCGCAGAGCTGAGGCACTGGACGTCTCACCTCGTGGCACGTCAGTGACCCGGGTTCAGAAGCAAGCCTGGGTCGGAAGTCGGCACGGGGGTGGGGAGGCAGAGCTGGATGGAGTGGCCAGCAAAATTTGATGGCAGATAAGGACCAATTGATCCATCCACAGGGTTTTATTTAACAAAAAAAAATTGATTAGCATTTTGCTCATAAAAGTGCTAAATCTTTGTGAAAATGCATAGCTCTTGCCTCACTGTGTTTAACAAGCACAACACTTCTAGAAAATCTATATAAATACTTTCTGTACAGTTAGTATCATCCCAAGAAAGCAACTGCTAATCAATTATTTAAAACCCTGCATCCAGTCTGCCCATTTCTCCCTACCTACACTATTACCACAGACCATACCCGATCTACAGATCTTTCTCCCTCCCCACTTCCTTTCCACTATGATTCCCTTGTGCTTATCTCATGCATTCTTGAACCCCACCACTGTTTTTGCCCTCACCACCTCTGCTAGAAGGTGTTCCAATAATCCACCACTCTTCAGTGAAGTACTTCCTCATCTCTCTCTCTCCTGAATCTACCCCCCTCCAGCTTTATACCATATCCCCTTGTTCTTGAGCACCTTTTCTTCTGAAAAATACTCCCAGCCTGTACTTTATTTACTCTGTAAGGTATTTTAAGGGCTCTATCCTATCCCCCCCCCTTCCAGGGTGTACATACTGAGGTCCTTTAGTCTCTCATACTAAGATACTAAAATAGCCGGCAGATTAGGGCCTATGGTCGACTGAGTCTGCTCGGGGATATGTGCCTACACATGGCATGGTTACAGCCCCTCCCACCCTCCCTACAAGATCCCCAACCCCAGCAAGGCTCTGGGATGAACTTTCCCCTATACCAATCCAGCCCTTCTTGAACCCCTCCACAGTAACAGCCACTAGCTCCTCTGTACTGTCCAAAACAGTGGGGGCAATCACCAGGGTTGCAAAAATGCCAGATTGAAACAACCTATATAGTTTAAAATGAATGCAGTTAACCTTTCGTGAGTTGTTTATTGTTGTAATGTTGCTCCTGGATGCGCCGTGTCAGAAGTGCCACCGCACTGGAAGTCAGACTGTGACCCTGGCATCTGGTCCCGTGCCGGAATGCTTGTAAAAATGATGAGCGAGGCACATTTACACGGGATACAAAAACGTTGTGCCATGCAGAGGTCTGTTAAAGCAATTCCCGGTGGAAACGGAGCAGTGTAAGGTACTTAAAATCATTATTAAAGTTGCAGCTCAGAGTTCGGTCATGCGCAGTAGCACCTAGCACTACCGCGCATGCCCGAACTTGGAGCGCTAGGTGCTACTGCGCATGACCGAACTCAGAGCTGCAACTTTAACAATTTTAAGTACCTTACACTGCTCCATTTCACCGGGAATTGCTTCTAGAGGTTCAGTTAACAGACCTCTACATGGCACAACATTTCTTTTTATCCCGTGTAAATGTGCCTCGCTCATCATTTTTATGAGCATTCCAGCAAAGGACTGGATGCCAAGGTCACATTCAGGCTTCCACTGTGGTGGCACTTTTGACATGGCGCATCCAGGAGCAACATTACAACAATAATTAACTCATGAAGGGTTGGCTGCATTAATTATACACTAGGTTGTTTTAATCAGGCGTTTTTGCAGCCCTGGTGATTGTCCCCACTGTTTCGGACAGTTTTCCTTTAACTTGCAATTCTGCACAAGAGGCAAAGCAGTGTCAGTGGCTCAGCAAGTTGCACACTTGCCTCTGAGGCTGGAAGACTGGAAGACTTCTGGTTCCAGCCCTGTACAAGGAACTTGGGTTAAATCCCAATATTGACTTTGTAGTGCAGCATGCGTGGGTGCTACACTCCTGAGGTGCTGTCTTTCAGACGAGACATTAAACCGAGGTCCTGACTGCCTGTTCTGGTGGTGGTTCAAGTGAACGTTAAAGATCCCATGGCACTTCTCGAAAAGTGTAGGTAAATTTTCCCCCCCGATGCCCTGGCCAAACTTACCCCCATATATGGTTATTCCCCTCATCGTCCATACATACTCCTCATTACATGGAAGGATGCTGTCATTCTTTAAGTGTTACTGTACTGTTTTCTCCCTTGTACCCCTTGCCAATGCCTCTGGAGACTAGCTATTTTGGCTCAAATCTTTCCTGATAAAACTTTCAATAAATAAACAAACCTATCAATTTATCTATCACTCTATCTAGCATATTTATGTAAAACCCATGTGCAGTAACTTACAATCTAACTTGCTAAGACACAATCACATGATCAGTTTATGCTATAGCCATGTTGCCATGACAACAGTCAATACTCTCAGAACAACTGCCCTCAAATCAATCATTGCATTCCTTTTTTTATTTATAATTTTTTGGCCCGACCCTCTCTCGAATCATCAGACCCCGTCCACCCGCTGCCCCCATGCCCAGGCTTACCCCCTGGGTGGAAGCCACCAAGGGCTTCCACTCCCAGCGGACATCATGAGCAAGCCCAGATTACCCCCCGGGTCGGGGCTACGAGAGCGGGACCCCTTCCCCCGGCAGGCATAGTAGGCAGTGGACGGTGGAACAGAACAGGCCATCATGCTGGAGGGCCGGCATTTTTTATGCTGCTTTTTGCTGCCCTGGGGGCAGGGACATGCAATGACATCCAGCGTCCTTCCCAAACCACTGACGTACTGGTGCCGGTTGCAGCAGTGTCCCCAGCCTCCAACAGGGGTCCGTCAAGCACCAGACACTCTTCCCCTCCCTCCCCCTGGAGAAGGAGAGCAGTCCCCAGGATGCTTGATCCTTCTCCCCCCCGGCCGGCCCTCCGACTCCCGGGTCCATTCCCAAACCCAGGTCATCGGCATCGCACGCGGAATTCTAACCACTGCAGCAGGCCGGCAAGCATTGCATTCCTTAACCTGACTGCTAATTTTTATGTTCAGTTGCGTGCATGTGCAAAGCAAATCTACCGTCATGGTCTCTTAGTATAAGGGCTGGGGAGGCGTGTGCTACAAGCAGCCAATGCAGCTGAGCCTGCATGATGTGCAAGTATACACACCACATCCTGGCAAGGCGGCTGCTGACGCTGCTAAGCTGGCTGATGGGCATAAACTTCTTGCATTTAAAAAGATGCTGCAGCACCAATCACACTGTGGCTATATCAAGAGACAGAGCGAGCAGTGCACCGTGTCAGACCTGCCGAAATAATGTATCCTTTCATTCAGCCTCATCTAGCACAGCAGCATCCCACCCCTCAAACAGACACCTTTTTTTTTTTTTTTTTTTTTTTTTACTATGACCGCAACAGCTCCTCAATTCTTGCCACTACCCACATGCTCCAACTCCCCGTATGCTCCAAGTTTTAAGTCATATCTAAGGGTGCCGATTCAACCCGACCACTGGTATCTTCACCTACCACCTGACCAACTCTTTAAATATCCCCAGCAGTGAGGTTGCTGCGGTTTCACCCTCCTGCCTAATTCAGTGTTTGGTCCCCCGCCCCCCAAACAGTCTAACACCAGAATGCTCAACCCTGGTGCCTGATAACACTCCAAAACAGGCTGCAACACCAGGGTACCCACCCTGGTGCCACCAACCAACAAGTACCCAAAAGAAGGAAACCATCCCGTCGTCTCTATTTTCCGTATAAAAACAAAACAAAAAAAAAAACAGAAGGTCCTTCAAATTTGCTTGCCTCGGCCCACCAGCCCGCTTCCCCACCTCCCTCCCTCAGCACTTCCCCAAAACCCTCACTTATGTATCGGGTCCTCCTCAGACAATCGTCATGACCTGCTGCTTCCAAAGCCGACCAGGAATGGACTGAAACAAGATAAGTTCATTTAATGAGACTTAACAGTCTCAACCTCTGCACCTGCTATATAGGTTCCTTACTTTGGGGGCAGCATGTTAACCTGTAGAGGTTCCCAAATAATTCCATTATTAAAATGCAGCACCACTCATAAAATTCATAACACCAGGTTCCAAGGAGATCCTGGTGTTAAGAGCCGCCCACGCTTCGCCCCCGCACTCAGCAAAGTTGTGACGCAATGCTAGGCAGAGCACAGGGACAAGCGCCATTATAGCCTATGGGCGGCAGCTTTCGATCTTTTTATATTGTAATGGTCAGTTGGTGATGAAAGCGATGAGCGCGGGTCAACTAACAGGGCCTTGTTGGTCGACCAGTGCTTACGTTTGTCACCAACTGACTCGGCTCAATATGATCGGAAAGCTGCCGCCACAGATTACAATGGAGTACACCCCAGCACTCTCCGTAGAATCACATCACAACTTTGCTGAGCGTAGGGGCATAGCGTGGGCAGCTTTTTACACTGGGAAGTCCTCAGAACCCGGTGTTATGAATTTTACGAGTGGTGCTGCATTTTAATAATGGAATTACTTGGGGACCTCTACAGGTTAACATGCTGCCCACGAGGTAAGACACCTATATAGCAGGTGCACAGGCACTGTCTTCTACCTTGGTGGATCTCTAATTACTTTTTAATGCATTTTGAACTTTTACGCAACTCTGTCATTTAACATTTTACCACCATATTTTCAACATAGCACTTTTGGGACCCCACCTTACGAACAAGGTAGGTGAAATTTTTCAACTCCCCCCTCCAAATTTGTTTTTGCAGTCGCGTGGCAAAATCACATTTCAGACAGGATTTTAAAAAATTTCACCTTTCAGTGGCCCGCCAGCAAGGCGACTGCTCGTGACGTCAACGACTCGGGTTTGGGAACAGACCTGGGAGTCGGAGGGCCGGCCAGGTGAAGAAGGACAGAGTGCCCTCCGGAGACTCTCCTTCTCCGGGGGGGGGCGAGCTCTCAGTGCATCAGCGGCCCCTGGCGGAGGCCGGGGTGCTGCAAGTACTGAAGCCACACATTATGGAGGCAGGGACGGATGTCAGTCATGCCTGCTGATGCCACTGCACGTCCCAACTCCAGGGGATAATTGCAACATCCACAAAAATCCAGCCCCTGTGAGTGATGCTCCCGCCTCCTCCCCTTTAAGACAATGGTCCACAGAGAAGAACAGGGGATGTCTCGCTCCCATGGCCCCATCCTGGGGGTAGCCAGGCTCGAGACCATGTCCTTGGGGGTAAGCCCGGCAGCAGGGGAGTGGGGGGGGGCTGAAGAGCCTCCACCCATTGGGCAGACAGTGCCAGGGGTCCGGGCCCCACCCCCCCAAATAAAAGTTTCACCTTTCTTGATCATCAAAAACAGGTAAATACAGGACCTCAATGAAATACTGCATGTCAGCTGGCTAGTCCTGGGAAATACATTTTAAAAATGGATAAAAGTAGAACCCCACTGAAAACAAGATATTGCATCTTAGTTGTGTCATACTGGGTAAAATACAGTGTAAAACTGCGTAAAAGCAGAATCCTATTGAAAATGAGAATACGCTGTTCTAACCTGTAACAGCATGCAATCAAACATATTCATCACTGACAACTGCTTGTTAAGAGGCCCTGTCAACCCCTTTAGGCCTCAAAATGCCCCTAGTTTAAAAAAAAAAAAAAAAGTATGTTATGATTGTTGACATTCCATAGAGTTTACTGATGTAGCTGGTAGTTTGATTCAGATTCTTTTTTCCTTATAAAAGTGAAAAACAGGTTGAGGCACTGGGCGCACCTCGTGCTACACGGCGACCTGGGTTCGGGAACAAGCCTGGGTTGTCAGGTGTTGGTGGGGGTGGGGGGATGATAGCAAGGAGCAGGTCTGAGTGGGATTGAGCTGCCACAAGGCGGCCCTCCTCTCCCAGGGAGGGATGAGGAGTTTCCCTGACCCTTGGCTGCCACCTGGTGGAGGACGGCTGGCAATTCAGGCATCGGGAGTCCAACGGCAGCCACAAGAGGTGGGGTGAAAGGGGCCAAGCCAGTGCCCAGCATGCATGTTCGCCTCCACGCGGATGCACTGCCCTGTCTGCCAGGGTTCCGGGATCGGGGAGAAAAAGCAAAAAAAAAAAAATGTAAATTAAAAAAAGAAAGTGAAGGGCCGGCCTGGAGCGTTGAGGTGCTGGACATCACACCTCGCACCACACTGGCGACCCAGGTTCAGGAACAAGCCCGGGCCATTGGGGATCGGTGGGGAGGGAGAGATTGAGCATCCGAAGGACAGCTCTCCTCTCCCAAGAGGGGAGGCGCTCCCACCAAACGACTGCCCCCAGATGGAAGCCTGGGGGAAGTGCAGGTCTGCGGGCACACAGAAGGGGTGAGTGCTGCGGGACTTCCGCGGATGTGCGCGCACCTCCATGCACGCACGTCTGGCGTGTGTGCCCCAGCAATAGGGACCAGAAGAGAAAATCAAATCCTCCAGCCACAGGATGAAGACCGGCTCTATGCTGGTGTTACCACACAAAAACATGTATGTTTACATTCCTAGATCAACTCCCACTGCATCTTTCCTGGACTGTAAACACCCCCAGCACAGTCTTGCCACTCATGATGCAGTGTGAGGAGAGGGAGGGAACTACTGTATCATGAGTGGCTGCACTGTTTGGGAATGTTCCTAATGTTCAAGAAGTATGCAATAAGGGTAGATCAAGAACTTGAAACTGTGACAGGGTGATATGCCTTTCGAAAGAATTGCAACGGATGTGGTTGGTTTCCCCCTTAGACAAAAGAAAAAAGGGTACTCGATTCATTTTGGTAGTATGTGACTATGCTACTCTATACCCAGAGGCAGTTCCAAAGCATACTGTCACAGCAGAGCTTGCCAAAATTTTCAGCAGGGTAGGCATACCAAAAGAGATTACTAATCAGGGTAGTAATTTTGGTGCTGCATTACTGAAGGAGCTGTGCCAACTACTAGGCATCACTGCCATAAGAACCTCCCCTTAACACCCTCAGACAGACGGTCATGTTGAGTGTTTTAATCAAACTCTAAAATGCATGTTAAAAAGATTTGTAAAAGGGGAAGAGAAAGACTAGGACCAATACTTACCTTACCTGCTCTTTGCTTGCAGGGAAGAGCCACAGGCATCAACAGATTTTTCACCATTTGAAATACTGTATGGTAGACAACCTAGAGAGCCACTAGATGTAATAAAAGAAAACATGGGAAGATAACCCCATCAGAAAATACAGGTTACTCACCTGTAACAGGAGTTCTAGGAATGGTATATGTTGTTCATCCACACTTTCTGGCAGGTATCCTTGCCGCTTTAAATCTTGCCGGAAGGTCTTCAAGCTGGCTCCTCCCACCCACCAGGGCGGTAAAACTCTCGGCTCCGCTCCATGACACCAGATCTGGCCCGCTGGAAGCTCAGGTTGTGCGCCGAAGCCGGGGAGGTCAGGTGGGTCGTGTGGATGAACAACATATACCATTCCTAGAACTCCTGTTACAGGTGAGTAACCTGTATTTCTAGGGACATGGATATGTTGTTCGTCCACACTTTCTGGCAGACTCCTAGCAGTTCTCCGGGAGGAGGGAGGCAAGGCGCACACCCCCTACTTAGGGAATAGAGACTGGAGAACCGAGGCCCCAAAACCAGCATCCCGGCGTGACTCAAGGTCGATGTGGTAGTGGGTGATGAAGGCGTGTGCTAACTTCCAGGTAGCAGCCCTGCAGATTTCCTGGATAGGGACGTCCCTGGAAGCAGCCACTGATGCAGCGGTATGGTGGGTAGAATGAGCTCTTATCCCTCTGGGAGCTCTCCATGCCCGCCAACCTATAGCAGAGATCTAGTGCAGGAGTGAGCCCACCTGGCTTATGATCCGCTTGGCTGCAGGTCTGCCAGGTGCAGCTTCAGCATGGGTGACAAACAGCTGGCGAACCTCTCCCGAATTTCAGCCGTGCGCTCCCTGTAATGCTGGCGCCCTCCTAGGGTCAGAGTATGGAGCCTATATTCGGCCTCCGAGGTGTGATTGGGGTAGAACACCAGCAAAGTCAACACCTGGTTAAGGTGAAACTCCGACATCACCTTCGGAAGAAATTTCAGGTGGGGGCGCAGGACGACCTTGTCCCTGTGGAAGACCAGGTAGGGAGACTCAATGGAAAGCGACTGGAGCTCTCCCATCCTTCTGGCTGACGTGATAGCCACCAAGAAGGCGGTCTTCCACAACAGGTGAGAAAGATCACACCTGTGCATCGGTTCGAATGGCTTGCCCATGAGCTTTGCCAGTACCAGCAGTAGATCCCACGGAGGTGGAGGTTCTCGCACCGGAGAGGAAATGTGATCAACGCCTTTGAAAAAGCGCCAGACCACCTTCTCCTGCGCCAACGACTGCTTCCTGGCCCGCGCCCAGTAAGCAGAGACGGCTGTCAGGTGCACCTTTAGGGTCGTCGACCTAAGCCCTTGCTGAGAAAGGGACCATAGATAGTCCAAGATGCTTGCCAAGGAACAGGAGGAAGGGTCCATGCCCTTACCCTGACACCAAATGGAAAATCTCTTCCATTTAAAGGCATAGCATTTCCTGGTCGACTCCTTACGGGATGCCTCAACTACATTGAGGACCTCGTCGGAAAGACCCAAGGCCTGGAGCTCTAGCCGTTCAGGAACCAGGCCGTCAGGTGCAGGGACTGAAGGTCCGGATTGAACACCTTCCCCTGATTGACTGAGAGTAGGTCCGGGTGAGCTGGAAGCTGCCTCGGGAGCCTGGAGCTGAGGCTGAGGAGATCTGGATACCAGCATTGGCGGGGCCAGTCTGGGGCTACCAGAATCACCTGCACCTTGTCCCTCCTTGCTTTGAGAAGCACCTTGTGGATCAAGGGAAATGGGGGAAAGGCGTAGAAGAGGCCCGGGGTCCACGGCCTCGAGAAGGCATCCCCCTGCAGCGAGCCCTGCTGCTGGGGGCGGGCATGGAACAGCCTCAGCTTCATTCTCCCTGGAGGCAAACAGGTCCACCTGAGGTGTGCCCCAATGGGAGAACAGATCTTGTACTACCTCCGGCAGGAGAGACCACTTGTGGGACACAGCCCCTATCCGGCTTAGGGCATCGGCCAGGGTGTTGGAGGCTCCTGCCACATGAATGGCTAGGAGATCCGCCTCCAGGCTGCGCATGAGTGACCAAATGCGGAGAGTTTCCTTGCGCAGAGGCATGGAGCGCTTCCCGCCCTGGTGGTTTAGGTAGTACATGGTCGTGGTATTGTCTGTCTGGACCTGAAACACTTGACCCCGTAGGAACGGAGCAAAGGCGGCGAGGGCTAGACGAACCGCCCGAAGCTCCAGCAGGTTGATATGGCACCGGGACTCCCGAGGGGACCAGAGGCCGTGCACTCTGTGCTCCCCCAGATGGGCACCCCAACCCATCAGAGAGGCATCGGTCGATAGAGAGATCGTCGGCTCGGGGCGGACAAATGGGGTGCCCTCCTGCAGATGAGCTGGAACGGTCCACCACTGGAGAGCGTTCCACATCCCTTGGGTCACCATCACTAGCTGGTCCAATGCATCGCAGCGTTGTGACCACTGGCTGGCCAGTCCCCACTGAAGGGGACGCATGTGCCAGCGGGCCCAACGGACCATGCTGGTGCAGGCCGCCATGAGACCCAGGAGGCGCAGGAAGTCCCGGGCAGGACGCGATTGCCCAACCAGAAATGATTGGGCAAAGGAGGAAAGAACCTCGGCCCTGTCCGCCGGGAGCCGTGCTCTGGCTCGAAGAGAGTCAAGCTCTGCCCCGATGAAAAGAATCACCTGCTTCGGTCCGAGTTCCGACTTGGCCTCATTGATGAGGAGGTCGATTTGAGAGCAAACCCGGAGGGCCAGATCTCTGGACCGCTCCACCTCCTGTCTGGAGGGGGCTGCTATCAGCCAGTCGTCCAGGTAAGGGTACACCCGGACTTCTCGGCGCCGCAGGAAAGCTGTCACCACTGCCATGCATTTGGTGAAGACCCTGGGAACAAGAGAAAGGCCGAAGGGCATGGCTCGGAACTCGTAAAGGGATCCTTCCGCTCGGAAGCGGAGGAATCTCTGGTGAGACGGACGGATAGGCACGTGAAAAAACGTGTCCTGTAGGTCCAGAGAGCAGAACCACACGCCGCGTTCCAGGGATGGTATTATCTGAGCCAGAGTGACCATCCTGAAGGTCCGAGACCTTAGGAACTTGTTTAGGTCATGCAGGTCGAGAATGGGGCGCCAGCCCCCCGTCTGTTTTGAGACCAGGAAGTACCTGGACACAAACCCCGGGTCTGAGGGAGGGTCCGCCACCTCTCTGATCACCTCTTTCTCGAGGAGCAGAGCGATGTCGGCTCGGGGAGCCAACAGCGAGGCTGCAGATCCAGAGGCCCCCTTGGGGGCGACGGCTCGGAAGGGCGGGGCCTGCTCGAACTCCAGAGGCAGGCCCTTTCCTACCACTTCCAACACCCACCGGTCTGTGGTTATAGCAGACCAGGTAGAAAGGAAGTGGCGGAGCCGTCCCCCCACGGGGGGAACCTGGGGTGAGGTGATGAGGTTGGGGGCGACACCCCTCAACCCGTCACTGAGCAGGCTTGGAGGAGGAACCGGCCGAGGGACCACCTGGGCCTTTACCTCCCTGCTTCCTGGAAGAGGAAGCCACGGGCTTGGGTTTGGGATGCCAAGTGCGAGCCTACTGGCCCTGATGCTGCTGGGCCGGACGTGCTGCAGGCGCAGACGGACGAAAGGGCTTGGGTTACGGTCTGCGGCCCTTGTCCCTCTGGGCGGATAAGACAGAGTCCAGAGTGGCATTGGACTTTTCGATCCTCTGGAGGTGACCTTCCACCCCAGAGCCGAAGAGGTCGGTCCCCAGGAAGGGGACATCTGCCAACTTGTGCTGGGTATCCGCTGTGAAGGTGGATATCCTCAGCCATGCCCGACAGCGCATAGCCACTGCGGCCGTTACTGACCTGGTGCATGAGTCACCGATGTCCAAAGCAGTCTGAAGTTGCTGCTTGGCCACTGCCCTGCCCTGGTCCCGCACCTGCTTAACTGTGGTCTGCAGGTCAGCCGGGAGATGAGGGACTACCTCGTCCAGGGAGCCCAACAGGGCATGAGAGAAGTGCGCCATCAGCACGGCCGAGCTGGCCTGATGAAGGCCAAGGGAGGACGCAGCGTAGACTCTGTGCCCGGCGATGTCCAACTTCTTGGACTCCTTGTCGGGAGTCTTGTCCACGTCCCTGGCGCTTCCGGCATGCCAGAAGACACTGTTGGTAACCAATCCCTCGGCTAAGGGATGTTCCGAGAAACCGGACAAGGAGCCGGTAGGGATCGCATACTTCCTTGCCATCCTGGCCGAAGGCGCAGGGCAGGAAGCAGGACGCTGCCAGAGCTCCAAGGCCGGGCCCACAATGGTCTCGGCCACCGGAAAGGCCTCCATAGGAGAATCCCCTTGGTCCAAAACCTCCGTGAGGGGGTACTTGGCCCGCTTAGCCATGGGCTCGAGCTGCATCCCGGTGGACTCAGAGATGAGCCTAAGCAAACCCATGAAGGACGATGGGCTATTGTCCAGCGACTGACCTCCCGAGGACTCCAAGTCAACCCGCCTGGAGAACAGGGAGGAAACGTCGGACTCGTAGGAGTCCGCAAAGAGCTGCCTTGGGCCTGAGCCACCCTCCACCTGCCGAGGGTGATGGGGAGTGAGGGTGACAGACAGCCTATGGGGCAGACCCCGGGCCGACCGAGAACTCTTGGTCGGGGCCCCAAACAACGGCTGTGGAGGCGGAGATTCCACCAGAATCGTTGGGGCAGCTGGTTTTGTTTGAGCAACAGGCCTGGGAGCAGGCGCCTCGGCTAGAGCGAGGGGTTGCTTCGGCCGCTCCGGTGACAGCCACTTGATAGCCAGGGAAGGCAATGACGTCAGCTTGCTCCCGGACAGAAGAAGCTGTTGCCACATGAGGTCCTCGTAGCACCGACGCAACTTGCGTCGAAGCCTCCCCTCGTCCGGGAGGACGGTGACGCCCTGCCGCAGTACTCGAGACCACCTATGACGCGGGATCGGCTGGACCGAGAGTCATCTGAGACCGACCGCTGAACCTCGGCTTTTCCGAGGAGGGTTCTGGGGCAGGGTGGGGAAACCCGCCTCCCCTCGGCTCGGGGTTCAACCGTGGACTCCGGAACCGGAGGCACGGGCAAGTCCACGGAAACCTCAATCTCCGCCGGGGGAACCGGGGAGTGAGGGTTTTCAGCTTCACCGGTCGACAACCCATCCGATGGGTCGAGAAAAATCTCGACTGCGTCGACAGGAGTCTCAGTCAACTGACCTGACAGGGACACCATGAGGCCAGTGGCGGAAGCCGAAGGATCGACCGAAGTCGATGGTCGACTATTCGGTGAGAGGGACCTCTCCCGCTCCCAAGAGCGTCGACGGAGGGACTTACCTTTGTGGTCCTTCTTCTTGGACCGAGAGGAAGGCCCTGAAGATGATGGTCCCTCTCCCTTAGTGGAGAGAGACAGACAGAGCTCCTTGAAAGAAGCTGAATAGGAGGATCCCAAGGAGACGGGATAAATGCCGAGGAAGGCGAAGATGCGGCCTGCACCGCCTCCCTCGAGGGCGATCATCTGCTCAAGCTGATCCGCCCGAGCCCGCGCAGAGAAACCGCCAAGCGGGCCTCCT
Organism: Neoceratodus forsteri; assembly: GCA_016271365.2. Classification (NCBI taxonomy): domain Eukaryota; kingdom Metazoa; phylum Chordata; order Ceratodontiformes; family Ceratodontidae; genus Neoceratodus; species Neoceratodus forsteri. The sequence goes on from CM057452.1 coordinate 831,698,514, forward strand.
TCGACTTTACTGGAGGATAACGTTTCTCGGGCGCCCAAGTTGTAAGCGGCGCTTGGTCTTCAGGACATAGGCCAAAAAGAAGAGCACAGGTCGCAAGCCTGCAGGTCGTGCTCAAGGCCCAAGCAGTCAGCATGCAGGAGGCGGATCCGTCCGAGACATCTTCTGCCCGCATGGCACCTCCGAAAACCGAGTCGATTTGTCCATTGCAGCCAGAGGAAATAAATGACCAAGTCTTGAAAACCTTAGTAATTTGGTAAACCGAAGAAATAGGAACCAGTCTTATACGCAGGCGTTAAGGAGGAACCGAGCTTCCAAGCGGTAAGGAAGATCTGGCGTCATGGGGCGGAGCCGAGAGTTTTACCACCCGGGTGGGTGGGAGGAGCCAGCTTGAAGACCTTCTGGCAAGATTTAAAGCGGCAAGGATACCTGCCAGAAAGTGTGGATGAACAACATATCCATGTCCCTAGAACAATCTATTACATCTTATATATGTGCCCTGAGAAAGCAGCAAGAAAAACATGTTGAAATTGCCCACAGTAATCTGGAAGATGCCCAAAACCAGCAGGTGGTGTATTATGATCAAGGGGTGTGAGAAAAGTTTTTAAGCCAGGTGAAAAGGTCTTGCTACTGTTACCCACTACAGAAAATAAACTGTTAATGAAGTGGCAAGGGCCTTATAAGGTGCTTAGACGTACTAGCACAGTTAACTATGAGATTGCGACTCCCTGATAGAAAAAAATCCTATGAAGATATACCATGCTAACCTCCTAAAGAAACGGGTTAAAAAAAACACCAAGCGCTATTTTGCTAGTTTTACCAGAAACTGATGAAGATATATACGCATCTTTTTTTTTTTTTTGTCTTTGGTAACCGGGTAAGGCCCACTAGGCACAAGTGCCCGTTTTCAGGGGTGACCTGGATATTGATGTAGCTTATGACAGACTGGAGCAAACTATAACTGCTGATGCCGTAAAGGTGAATTTTTCATTAACCTCAGAACAAACCTCAGAAATCTCTAACCTGCTAAAGACATCTAAAAGTACTTTTACCACAGTGCCAGGCAGAGCAAAAAGGGTCGAGCATGTAACAGTAACAAGAACTGCTCACCCTATTAGACAAAAGACATACAGATTACCAGAGCAGTTAAGAGCAGAAGTGGTTAAGGAAATACAAAAAAATGAGAGAACTGGGTATCACAGAAGAGTCGAGAAGTGTTTGGTCATCAACAATGGCGACTGTAAACAGAAAAGAACGGGGTGTAAGAATCTGCCTTGATTTTAGGAAACTTAATCAAGTGTCAGAATTTGAAAGTTATCCTATACCCAGAAAAGATGATTTGGTGGACAGACTGGGGAGTGCCAAATATAACAGTACCCTCTATTTAACTAAGGGTTACTGGCAAATCCCCCTAGCTAAAGAATCCAGAGACAAAACTGCATTTGCCACTCCTATAGGATTCTATCAGTTCACCACTATGCCATTTGGTTTACATGGCGCACACGCTACATTCCAGTGGTACATGGATGTAATTTTATCCCCTCCCACCTGTTATTGTGCTGCGTACCTGGATGATGTCATGGTGTACAGTCCAGATTGGAAATGCAACCCGGAACACCTACGAGCACTTATCCAATCGATCAAAAAAAGCAGGTCTGACAATTAATGCTACCAAGTGTGCATTGGGCATGCAGGAAATCAGATATTTGGGCTGTGTTTTGGGAAATGGAGAAGTCAAACCAGAGGTTTCTAAGATAGAAGCTGTAGCCAACAGCCCTGTCTCCAAAACCAAGAAACACGACAGGTAATGTTTAGTGCTGGCTGGTTATTATCGGAGATTTGTTCCCAGCTTTTCCAAGTTTTCTACAACCCCCACTTAACTCTCACAGAAACATTTCCTCGAATAATGTGAAATGGACCCCAGAGTGTGATGAGGCTTTTCGGGCCATTAAGGCTACATTATGTTCAGCCCCCGTTTTAAGAAGCCCAGACTCTGAGAAACAATTTCTGTTACAGACTGATGCATCAGAGGCAGGCCTAGGTGCAGTCTTGAATCAGCATATAGTTGGGAAAGAACATCCTATTTTATACTTAAGTACAAAATTGCATGACAGAGAGAAAAGTTACTCTACCATTGAAAAAGAATGCCTTGCAGCAAAGTGGGCCATGGAGTCCCTTAAAGTTTTACTTACTAGGAGCTAACTTTGTACTTTTAACAGATCACAATCCTCTCTGTTGGCTTAACCAAATGAAGGATATAAATTCTAGAAACACACGGCGGTACCTGGCACTACAGCCATTTAAATGTAAAGGGATGCACAATCTGGGAAAGAGAATGTGATTTTCTGTCTAGATATGGATCTGGAATTGAGAATTCTGAAGGCTGAAAAACAAATGTGTGAGTTTAAACGTTATTTGCTGCACTGTTATGGAAAAAAGGATACTGCATATGTAAAGAACTGTAACGGTTACATGTTTATGTTAGATGAGAATTACTAGAAAGTTTTGGAAGCCTGTTTTTGCAAAACAGGTTCCCTCTTAAGGAGGGGGGGGGTTGTGACAGGGCTGAATAAGGCCCTGTGCCAGTTGTTATGGAGAAAGAGTTTAAATACAAGGATCTGTTTTATTCTCTCCTTTCTGTCTCTTCTCTGCCTGGTTGCACAACCAAATTTTCTCATTAGACCTAGGAACTGATCACCCCGACAGTGTTGCAATTCTCTGCCTCTCGCTCTCTACCCACACTTGCTGTTCTGTCTTTTCTGCCCCTACACCTTGCATATCTGCTGGAATAAAAATATATGTGAATCTTTTTTGTGGAAATGTAATTGATACTGGGATCCCTTTGTTTAACACTGTATGTAGTTATACTGTTGAAATGATTGCAAAGCTAAAAACTGTATAGTTATACTGTTGAAATGATTGCAAAGCTATTTGGAACTCAAGGTGTTAACCTGAGATGCAATTTTTAAGCCTTTTGCAGAAGATGTAAACAAGAGGTCAGTTCTGGGTCACAATTTTCTTTTTGCTGCACCTGCGGAAACTGACAAGAACATTGGAAACTGACAACAACACTGTACAACAAACATGCTGTTTTCTTAACGAGCTCCTGCACAGACTTATAAGAAGGCACTGCAATGTTTTGCAAAGGAACTGCAATGTTCTGCAAAGGACAGAGAGAGACAGAGACAGAGAGAAGATTGAGAAGAAAAACTCAGAAGGACTCGGTTTTCTATGCTTCTACTGCCATTGTAAATCGTTATTCTGAACAACTTTTATTTTTTATTTTACTTTTATTAATAATAAAAACGCTTCTTGCAAATTTTACAACTACTACTGGTTTTCCTATGCTTCCTGACCTGTGCTCAGACGACAGAAACAAAAAAAAACTTAGGGATAATTACACAATTAGCATGCATTTCATATCTACTAAGAACGAAGTCAGATAAAACTACCAATATCAACAAATTTTATCAAAGGTAAGCAGTCCTACAATGTGGGTTTTGAACTAGAAATAATGTGATGCAAAAAGGGCTGACAGTGTCTCTTTATTAACTGCTGCTAATCTAAAAGCTGATGCTTCCAATTAAAAGTTATTGCACTGAATCATAATTCGTAGCTCATAAAATGCAGCTCCTGTTTGACTGAAGGCTGCATTCAAGCTACATAAAAGCTACTTAAAAAGCAGTACAAATGTGCTGTTTAAAAAAGGTTTGCTCTACAGAAATATTGCATAGGGAGCAGTGTAACAAGTTTCCTCAGCATTTTTTTAAAGCAAACGATTCCCAGTTTTTATTATTGTTGTCTTGAATTTGTGGCTTACTCCTCCTCTGTAAACTCCCCAGTCACAACAGTAGATAGACAGCAAGCAGGCAGGCAGATAGATGGACAGACAGCCAGACAGACAGATATGCAAAACAATCACTATAAATGGTCAGTGCTGAAAGCATAACTTCTTTTTGAGCTACAGAATACTTAACAAAACCTACATGTGGATGGCAGTATGGGGTTAATACAAGCTTTGCACTGTTGTACAAGTGAGCGGGATACTTGATATCTGTGGAGCTACTCAAGTGTGGCACAGGTTAATTCATCACCAAAAACAAGCATTAGTTAGCAGCTGCCTAAAAACACAGACACAGGAAAGCAGCATAGGAATTCTATTTCAGGAGAATTCTACAGGAAGAAATTGTCTTTATTCTACAGATCTCCATTTTCTACTCAGAGGTACAAAATGGCTCAGAATCAGAGCCCAACCATAAGTCTGATATACAGTCCCTGCTTCTGCCCCTTGCTAAGATAACAATGAACAGGAAACTTAAGCACCCACAACAAAGACTATACTCCAGAAACAGATTGAAAGCTTTCTTACCTTTTATTTAGTGAACAAACAGGTGCAGTATAATCTCCACAGCCAGGTGTGCATATGATGTCACAGCAGTGCCATCACTCACTAACATTTCCACTCGGGCTGCTCCAAGCTTCGTCAGAGTTACCCCTCATGGTATAAAGTGCCCCTTAAACACCACAAGATATGCAATTTGTTTTCCTATATCAGGAGATGCCATGTCATAAATCTCCTGATATAATATAGACACCAAGTTATTTTAATCACATATTTTTAACACGTAATGTATTCACATCTAATAGAAAAAAAAAAATGTGCATACCATGTGGTATTTAAGGGGTACTTTACACCTCAGCGGTAACACTGATGAAGCTTGGGAGAGCCCGAGCAGAACCGTGAGTGTGTGATAGCATGGCCGTGCCGTCATGTGGGCGCGAGTTTTTCCATGCACTTGGCTGTGGAGATTATACTGCATCTGTATGTTCACTAAATGAGTGGTAAGAAAATTTTAATCCGTTACTGGAGTGGAATCTTTTTATTGTGGGTGCTCATATTTCCTGTTCATTGTTTACTCGCTTTGTTGGCAGCACCACAACACTTTTCCCGATGCTAGCTATCTTTTTGCTCCCCTGCTAAAACAGCAGATGTGAGGATTACAGGCAAGTCACTCTTGTGCCTTTTTTCTAGTTCATGTCCTTATGGAAGAACTACACTGAACCTATATGTCATTTTCCCTTGGAAAAAAGCCTATTCTTAAACATTGGTTTCAATTTTGTTACTGTTCCATCTCCACTAGGCGTTTTAGTTACCTTAGTGGGTGTTTCTGATTTACATACATGTAGTAAGTGCCATTTAAAAACAGTATGATGTAGTTTATGTCCCTTGCTCGGCTCTTCCATTGTTGACAGAATGCATTCATGTTCTATTATGGAATTCTGTGGCTAAGAGGGAGACAAAGTACGTCACACAGTTCCAAAATGGTACTTAACATCAGAGTGCAAGTCAGAAACACCCACTGCGACTACTAAAGGGCCTGCATAGAGGGAACAATAACAGAACTGGAACCAGTACATAGAAACAGCTCCTACTGGGGAATATGGCTTACAGGTTCAGCGCAATTCTCCTTTATGAGCATGAACTACTAGTTCTCAGGGACAACCAGTGCTTCCAATCCCCCCAAAAGTGTATCGGGAGTCCAATAAGTGGTGCTTCTCCCTGGGTCCAAATGGTTACCACCTTACTAGCCAAATGCTGATACATTTTGTACTGGGCTGTTTTTGGAGTCAAACTATTTAGAGGAATGGGAGTCACTGGGGCTGTTGGAACTGGTGGCAGCACTAGTCATAGGCACAGGGAGTATAAACGGCTGTGCTGGGGCCATCCGAGTCTGAAGGAAGGCTGTGCTGAGAAATTCAGTCATACCCCAACAAAGCAATACAGCAGTGGGGGACTTGTTCCCTCTGGACTCTACAAGATCCTTTTACACACTTTTCTCCTCTGCCTTGCAGATATTATTAGACTGGTCCCACCCCACCCCCAAGCCGGACTTTTCTCTCATCCCAAGTCCCCTAATGCTTCCTGGGATCCTTATGTTGATCGACTGAGCAGACTGGACATAAGGCTTGTACGACTTGACACCTTCATCCGTTTACCACTGACTGCATACTATACTGTGCTGATTCACACTTGATCCTGATGCCATGGCATCAATGAGCTGGGCAATGGCTACCACTCATTGTGACTCACCTTGCCGATCTCATCCCTAATGCCCAAAAAACAACGGCTCTGGTGAAGCACTTCTACAACCACTTTCTAAAGGAATGTAAGTCATGTCCCCATCTGTGACTCTCAGACAGAGAGCTAGGGACTGCCTACTGGCTTTCTATGTGCCAGAAACTAGGAGACATTTAGTAACTTTACTAATCCAAGTAAAAAAAAAAAAGTCCTAAGGCAAAATAAACAAACATTTGTCAATGCTGTGTAGTTACAAGAAAACTCAGCAAGTGCTCAGTGGTGCCAGGAGAAAGCTTGCCCTGCTGGTTTATCCTCCCACCCGTCTGTGCAGTAGTAAGGGATGAAAACTCTGTGGGGAAAGGTGGGGGAAGGGGGAGTTCCGGTAACATCAGCTGTGAGCTGCAGACTTGATAGACCAATATGGCCTATTTCTGCTGGTATCCTCGTATGCTTGTATCTGTGGCAGGCGACCAAAAATCTTGAGTGGCTGCATATCCGAGGCACACTGATGCACCATATGAGCAGGTGGTGCACACTCTCCGCCCCACTGCCTGAATGTCGCAAAGGTTCCTTGTCAGAATGGTAATTACATAGCTATATACAGGCAGAGTACAGAGAACAGCTCCAACAGAGCCTTGTCACAGTGAGTAACAGGTAATTTAACAGTGTTTCAGTGTTCCCATTCACGCATAGATGTACATGAATCATGTAAGGAAAACGAAATTCACATACATCTATGTGAACAGGAGGTGCACTGCACGTGAAGAAGCCTGCCTGAGTCGTTTTGTGAATGCAGGCACTTGTGTATGCTTACGTGCAGACTGTGCTACTAGAAAAACGTTTTTTCCCCCTCAGTAGATATTAGATGATTGCTCCAGCGCCCCATCACTTTCTTGTTTTGTTTCAAATTAGCTGCCATTGGTGTGTGCTGCAATGTGTAAACCTATCCCTACTCACCAGCACTACAGTAGGCGTGGACCTATAGAGGAAGGAATCACAGGCTTTCACGTGGAGAGCAGACAGACATGAGGCGGAAAAGAAAGGTTGCACTGCCGTGCCTACTAGCACATAGAGCCGCTGTCGAGTCCTGATGCACGAACAAGAAATCAAGACTTTGTGAAGTCTAAACCAGGCGGGCGTGATTCCTATTTCTTGAAGTGACTGCAGGTGGAGTGAAAGAAGAAGTGAGGAAGAGCAGAGGAACACATCAGAGTCGCACACTGAAGGCCAGCTACAGTACTGCAGGAAGAACTGCCGCAGTTAGGTAGGTCGATATTAATATTGATCATGATGGCAGTGAGCAGCAGCAGATTGAATCACTTAAGTTGGTCCCCCCCCAATGACTGAGTGAGTGACTGAATTGAAATTACCAAACAGCAGCAAAAAGGAGCCATCACTGTGTTAGTGTGGGTGGCTTGGGCCAGCAGCAGCAGTAGTCATGTTAGGTAGTAAAAGGTTAAGGATGGTTATCACTTCTTCGTCCCTCCCATTAAACTGCTTTGCACTGAGTGGCTACCGTAGTCTTTGAGTCTGGAATCGGATCTGGACGGAGTCGGACGGACAGAGTTACTGACGTGGCGGCCTGCCCCAGTGCTTGCCCACCCGTGAGACTCCATTGAGTTTCTATTCTCAGAGTCTCTACCCCAGTTCACTCACGAATCCTTTACTCCCGTCCCGAATACAACTGTCAGACTCCTGACCTGAACCCAACCGAGTCACTTCCTCCCGGTCTCTCCCTCCATCCGATTCCCAAGGCTGGATGAGTGTAAGAGAGTCCTTTCTCTGTGAATTTTGCACTAGTCTCGCTCTCTCATCTCTCTACTTGGAGAAACAAGCAGCAGCACGCCACAAACCTGCGGCCATGATCCTCATGCTGCAACCTCATCTCACAGACACGAGGATTGCTCTCCCTCGTGTCGCTCACTGGTCATGCCGCCAGAGTAGAAGATGGACAGAGAAGAGGAGTGAGTCCCTTTTTATTAGTTATGCTCATCGGGGTGGGGTGTCGACAGTGTGGTGACTGGTGTCTAGACACTAGTGGGTTTTTTTTGGGGGGGCGGGGGGACTGGAGAGCTATCAGCAGCAAGTACAATTCCCTTCCTTGCAGATGCTGTTGTTATTGTTCCCAAGCCCAAGTTCAGGTCACCCCATTAAAATACATGGCCATTCTCTCTCAGAGAAGAAATGCTGCTTCCCATCCTCCCAGTTCCCAATCCCAAGCCAAACTGTGTTACAAAATATACACACACACACACACTAAAAAATAATTTTGCTGCCACTCTGCCAGTGTCTTTTTGATGATGTTTGTGTGTGTGTGTCCCTGACCCTGTGTGCCGAGTTGCTGATTATCTGCTATGCTGGGCACTTCTCAGCTGTAAGCATTTAAGAAATTAATATGTTGTGAATTAAAATCAATAAATTGTGTGCCTGTTTGTTGAATTTTGTTGACCCGTAAGCCCACTGGGCCTAGAAGTCCCTTTTCAGGGGCGACGTGGTGGGGGTTGCAGATGGTAAGCAATTGAAATTGAGCCAGATTTAAGCTGTTGGTGGTATTTTTAGTGAATGAGGAAATTTAGCAGGACACGGGAAATTCCCTACTCTTTTCAATAAGTGCCATGGGATCTTTAACATCCACCTGAACTACCACCAATCCAGGCAGATGGGACCACGTTTTAACGTCTCATCTGAAAGACTGTGTTGCTGAGCTTGCTAAATGTGTATGTCGCAGACTAGTCGACCTGAGACTCACCTGACCGTTCATGCTATGTGTATGTGTGTCTCACTAGTGCCATGTTATTTTGTTCACTTTCACTTAACCAGACTGACTTACTGTGTGACGGTGAAAGTAAGAGTATTCTTTCTGATTCAGACTCAGAGAGTCAGTGATTGGTGCACTGATGCGTAGTTTGAAGAAATTATATTATGTTTTATCATCACACAATGGCCTTACTAATGATTTACAGCTAAAGCGTGCCGTCACCCTGACCCCACCCACACACACCCACCCACCCTCCCTGATGGTAGAAGTGCCAGCCAGTCTGACTCAGGGAGGGTACAGAACTTCAAAGCTTCCACCTTCTGGCTGCCATATAGTTTTTTTCCACAGTAACCGGAACGCACAAAATTCAAAATAAAAACATTAAAGCTTTTCTCGCTTTCTGTTCACTACATTTGATTGTACGTATAATGGGCAATATTTCACTTTCCATGCGCTGGTGTCGGTGATGGCAAGATTTACCCAAGTCTGGTGTGGTTTCCAGAGTTTCCTCACTTGGGTCGGTGCATGCATGCACCTCATCAGGAAACCACACCAGGCATGTGGAAAATCCCTTCCTGCCATTACCCACACTATCGTGGTCGGGTTGGGTGTATTGTGTACGCAAGAAGTTTACTAGTGTGTGTGCACTATTGCACTAATTCCCTCCCTGCCCCTGACTGGCTGGCACTTGTGGGGTGATGGGAATGGCATGATTACACAATGTTAATCGTGCCAGCTGATTCGGGAACAAGGGTTTTGAAAAGCCCACCAGCCCACTGTACTACTAAAAACTACAACTCAGTCAGTTGTTTTCAGTATATTTATTATTATTAAAAAAAAAAAGCACACAGCACCATTATGGCTTGGTTTGCTACGAAAGTTGATTTATTGGTAACAAAATGCAGTTTTAAATGGTAAAGACTGCAACTAAGACATAACTGACTGCATCGACTGTTGTCGGTCCAGTCTTTCTAGAGATAAAATTTATGACGTATGAGAGTATGAGTCGAATAACTACAGCTATAAAATGGATGTTATAGCTAGTTTAACTTTTTTTACTGTAATTAAGTAAATACTTAAAACGGATTATTTATGTTGCAGCACAGAGTTGGTGCATCCTCCATACCATGTGGCGCGACTGATCGAGGCATCGAGCTGCATTGCAGTTTGTTCTATACTACAAGCAAGCCTCTACAATGGAGGGACTGATCGGGCTATATACATCCGAATGAAGTTCTGGAGCATGAGCACTATATCTGTGACGAGTGCGAGACGAGTCTAAGTAAACCACGTCCACTGCACATGACTGTCTTCTTTAGGCTGGGGTTGTCATCCCTAAGTTCCTCCTCTTCATATCCAAGCACTGAGTGCTGTGGCACCTGCTGCATGTGGTGTCTTGTGTCTGTGGCTCTGCGCTGCAGTGAAATGGCACCATCACTGACTGTACAACCATCATCTCAGTAAGAGTCCCCTTCCACTCTCCAGTTCACATAAACAGACCCAACCATAGCAAAAATAGATAGACGTAGACAGTACAGTATTGAGAAAATGGCAACTGGTGGTGGAAGAAAAATAAAGGCAGTGGATAAGAACAATGACAGCAGTAGTAACAGCAGCAGCATGAAATTCCTTAAAAATAAATCTGGTGACAGCAATTAAAATCTCTTCACATAATTATGCATAACCCACCATTCTATATTTTAACCTAATTGTACAGTTATTTTGCAGGAGGCGATGGGTCACCACCACTGCACACCAGTCACAGGGGTCGAAATTGGCACCGGACCGCTAGCCAAATGCTGGTACATTTTGTATTGGGTAGTGCAATTTTCATTTAACTAGCCCTGCAGGTTTCTACTGGAGAAGGCATCACTCAAAGTTCAAACACCAACTGGGCCAGTGGAAATGTCAGTGGGTCTACTAGTTAATTTTCCCAGTCACTAGCCCTCCTGCCTGGCTAGTTGATGCAAAACTTTATTTTGACCCCTGCAGTCAGGTGCAGTAGGGAGGCGCTGGAGAGGAGTACTCTAGTCTGTGGGTGTGATCGAAAAAACAGGTCAGGGAAGGGAGGGTAAGGTATCCACTAAGTGTAGTAGGAGACACATCATATGTATAATTAACTGAAGTGGGGGAGAGAGAGGGAGAGGGAAGGAGTATAGGTTAAGTGACTTATAAGTATGTGACATGAAAAGTGAAATAATGTGTGATGTAAGTTGAGTAAACTGTACTGTTATTTTTATGGTAATTGGTGTAAAGAATGCTGATGTCCCTGTCACGTCAGTAAGTTAGTCTGATGGCTGTAGTCAGACAAGAGAGCTGCTTTCATCTAGGCCGTTATCCATTCCTGGCCAGCACAACCACCCAGCTGAAAGTAATATGTTTAAAAAAATGCATAAAATGAACAAAAAAGGACCCATTTCATAACTGCAATGAGGACTTGGTCCAGGTCAGGTTATGGGTGACTTAGGCCACCTGCCAAAATGCTTGTGTGGTTAAGGAGTGCAGCATGCATTCATTGTGCTTCTTCAAAGTTCAACCCATATGAGGAGGGCCGTTCCATTAGCCCTCCATAACACACACACACCCCCTGGTGGCTTGTAATACCTTATTGCTTAAATAAATAAATAAACAAAGTCAATGACAGTATATCATTATATTATTATGTTTGTTTTTATTGCCCGTCATTAACATTTTTTTTCTCTTATTTGTGTATTTTTCACAGCAGGTGAATTGCTGCCAGCATTGCCACTTGAAGATGAGAGCAGTGAGACCACTGGGACCGAATGCGATCCACAGGATCAAGAAGATGCTCAAAAAACTAGAGGAAGACCTGATGGCATTGTTCTGTGCGAGTCATCCGGCGAGGCGGAATGGACCATCAGCAGCAGCAGAAGCTCAGAACAAGAACCTGAGGCACTGGGGATTGTTCCAGTGACAAAAAATGCAACGGCTGCAAAGCCATCAAGTACTCTTTCTAACATTTCTAGACTTAAACATTTCCAAGAGAAATGGGAAGCAGAATTTCTATGGTTACGGACAAAAACAAATGTCAAAAATGAGTTGTTTTTACATTGCCAGGTGTGCACAGATGCAGGAACAAGTAGACATAATTTTTTGATCCTTCTACAAAAGCATTATCAGCGGTCTGCCTTGGTGCGTCATATGGAATCTGATGATCATAAAATAGCTAAGCAGACAGTGGCTGGTAGGAGAGATTTAACATCCACAATAAATGTCAATGATAGGAAAAGTGCAGATGTCTTAGACGCACAGCTTCGTACAGCCTTATTTATGGTTCAACACACAACAGCAGATAGAAAGTTCTGTGACTTGATAGACCTACAGATTTCTAACGGGGCTACAGTTTTTGAACAATCAGGCACCTATAGACACCATCAGGCCGCTGCAGATTTTCAAAAAGCAATTGCAGAGGTTTGTAAATCTGATATACAGGCAGCAATTAATGCCAGTGAATTTGTAGGCATAATGGTTGATGAAAGCACAGACGTGGTGGTAAACAAGAAACTTGTAATATACTGCAAAACACCTGACAAGGAACACGTTAATGTTACTGTAACCCCTAGATGGCGCTATCCCAGGGGCTACTACCCCTGCCTGATTTGCCACTAACAGGTTGAGGGGCCTGGATCCAATGGCGGGTGCCTCCACCCAGAGGTCAGGGTTTGCAATAGTTAAACTAACTTGGTCACAGCCCTCTGGGACACTGCAACCCCCCTTTCTTCCCACTAGTGGCCCACACAATATATCAGAATTACCTTCACAGTATACACTTCCCCAGGTCTGGTTCCGCACTGGACCTCCTGTGAAATGAGATACAGTGCAACAATCACAGTACAGTACTTTAACATAGACAAATACCTCAGGCAGTATAACTTTGCTGAAACAAGCAGCTCTGATTTATTTAGGGGATATAACAAGGACAGGGGAAATCAGGTTAATTAGCTTATCACTCTAATAATCTACCTATGGCTCTGTGCACAGGCCTATCCCTATCAGTTACTGTCCCTGGGTACCCAAGCCCTAGTGGCTAGTCCAAACTGTGGCAGCTGGTAGGGGCCCTTCACACAGAGAAAGGAGAATTAAACAGTCAGCAGTACAGTAATTCCATTTGGATTTAATGTGGCAATTCAACAGGGAGCGACCCTGAATTAGTACTCACGACCTCCAAATAAGATAGGGTCCTTCAATGTCAGCAGGGCTCACTTGAGGTACACAAACCTCTTCACACATCCATATAAAAGAAAGTACTATACCAGGCAGGCTGCATCTGTATCCCGATCGCAATTACTGCACAATACCCGGGAGAACACACAGCAGATTCAGTTCCTGACAGACCGAGTGCAATTTTCAGCAATTTCTCCAGTCTTCTACAGGGTGAGCCTGGTTTCTACTCTTCAGAGATCCTTTGATTCTTTTCACAGGACGGATTCAGTCCTAACAAGCTGTTACACAAGCTGCAGACCGGAACTCTGGGCCTTACACGCTTTGACTAAAACTGCACACTGAAAAAGCACAGGGCTCCTTCCTTCTTCACTGCCAAAGCTCAACTGAAACTCCAACCGACAAAACCGGCACTTCCTTTGAGTTCCTCCCAGTTCTTGACTGGATTGGCTGTCACTCACAATAGACTGCTGCTGTTGGTCCAAAAAGGCACTGAAGTCTAAACTACATCTCCTAGAGTCACTGCCCATACAATCCTCTTGTGGCTGGCTCAGATTATGAGTCAAGTTCTGATTCGTCCAAGGCACCATTTTAGAGTTAGCTTACCCCACACTGATTGGTCCAGTTCAGCAGTTCAAAACTAGAATGGGAACTAGCAGACACAGTTCTGACTGCAAAGAAAGCAGGTTAGACAAACTGTAATTTCATTATTACTCTAAATAATTTCTGGCAAACAGTTACATCTTTCAGATAGGTTCCCTTTGCACTCCTAGTGACTGCAAAAATGGAGTGAATTGGCAGCAGTTCGAGTGGTACTCAGAGAAGCACACAGTCCCCCCATACAAACTAATTATGTCTGCAAGCAGACAGCTCTTAAAGAGACAGTACCAGAGGCTCTAAAAACACTCACTGATAAATGGCTTAAATGCCAAACACCATTCAGGCTTGGAGCATTCAAGCAAGCTCCTGGAAGTCTTTTGGGAACCCACATTTGCAGGGGGGTTACATTACATTTTGTGCAAATGTGATAGTGAGAGATGGCAGAGCAGAAACTATCTATAATGCTATTTTAGATTTTCTTAAGTCAGTGGATTTTTCGATTTCTAAGGTGACAGGTTTTGGAACCGACGGTGCCAATGTCATGGTTGGTAGGTTAAATGGTGTTGGTGTGCAGCTGCAAAGGGACAACCCAAAGTTGGTACATGTGTGGTATGCCGCACATCGCATGGCACTGGTGTCCTCATGGGCTGCCAAAAACATCAAAGAACTCTCAGCTTACCAGGATACACTGGTAGCTGTTTATAATTTCTATCACGATAGTCCTGTCCATTACATCAAAGTACGAGAATTGCAACTGGTCATGACTGACCATGTTAAACATTTCAAAAGACCAAACAGTGTGCGGTGGCTAAGCTTAAACGATGCTGCTGTTTCTGTCTGTTCATCACGGCCATCTGTTGTTATGGACCTTGCAAATGAGGTTTATAGCGGCAATAACGACACACAAATCAAGGCAAAGGGTTTGCTCACAAAAGTACGGAATGTAAAGTTCATTGGGTATAGTCTACTTATGAAAGAAATTCTTGCACTCCTAACAAGATTGTCCCTAATTTTCCAGAAAGATAACATTGATATCGGGCAAATGGTGGCCATGGTGAATGCAACAAAACAACAGCTTCAGGACATGAGAGAAGTAGAATATTTGTCACTGTCTCAAGAAATGATTGCTCAGTTACAAGATAATGACAACCACTACAAGGGAGTGACGTACTGTAAATGAAGAGGGTTTGAGGACGATCTGTTCTGTCAAGAACAAATTCATTGACAGATTATTAGCAGAACTAGACAAGAGGTTCGCTGAAACTGACATGCAGGTTTTGATTGATCTAAACACTGTACTAAATCCTAAATTGTTGCCAGCAACTGTTCAGGGCCTGTGCGACTATCAAATCAAAGCCTTAAACCGGCTGATTGACTTTTATGGTGTTACCACAGAACATTCACCATCATTAATAGATGGACAGGAAGCTAGGGAAAGTTTCACCAAGTTCAAATATTTAATTAGCAACTGCAAAGACAGTACATTGCACGCATTCTGTGAAAACCTCATTTCCAACCATAATGAAACGTTTCCTCACTTTGCTACACTGGCAAAAATTCTACTCTCCATACCACTGACTAGTGTGCCCTGTGAAAGAGGATTTTCTTCACAGAATCTAGTACACAACATTCGGATGAATAAACTAACTCAACAGGCTGTTGAAAGCAAACTTCTTATTCGTCACGTGTCTAAAAAAGGATTTCAAGAAAGAATCTGTGATGGTGATACAGAGAGCTAGGAATGTTTTCTTGAGCAATGCTCGCACAAAAATAGAACAATTTTGGGGAATAATACTTATTCAAATTAGTATGACTGCCACCATGTTATGAATTCAATTACATTTTTACATATATTTTTGTAGAATCAACCAACCACCATTGCACAAATGTATTCTCCGTCAGTTTGTACCAGCTGGATCATTCACACTCCTAGCTGTAATCTGTGTGTCACACAGATCCATACATTCATTGATACTGTATGTTATAAGATGTGGGCCGATTAGGGTTGCCACCTGTCAGGTTTTTTACCTGGTGATCAGGTTTTCAGGGTCCCTATCAGGTAATCCGGTTTTGCTCTGTGCTGGTCAGGTTTTTGAGCCATTTTGAGTGCTCACATACTTTTGAAACAAATGTTATCATATTATTCATTGTTTCAGCTGCATATCCAGCTTACAAACAAGTTCTGTTGTCAATATAGCCCTTTATTTGTTAAAGCACTCAGTCTGGGAGGTGTAAAGTATGGCCATTAGCACCATTAGCACTTACTTAACCTAATCTTTCCCACTACATCTTAAAGTGGAATAGCAGCTCAGCTGCCACCACCTTTTGTAACAGTAACAGAGCCAGTTGTCTTCCACTTTCATTTGCTGGTAAACATTTTCATCTCTAACAGGATTTAGGCATTTTTAAATGTTTTAAATTTTTTTTCCTCAAGAAAAAAGTATGGTCACTTCTTTGGCTTTGAAATTGTACTGTGGACATGAACAGGGAACAGAGCCAGAAAAAGATATAAAGTACACATTACAGGAAACAATTTCTTTATTATGTATTATTATATACAATGTGTACTGTTCTATGCTATTTACAGTATTTCCCTTGTCTCCCCCCAGATCATATCTGTAAATGAGATTTCTTTTATCTCTGTATGTTTATTTGGTAAACCAATGTCAATAAATAAATACGTAAGTAAATGGATGACTAGAAAAAAACTAGTATTATTATTATAATAATATGAAAAGGGCATGGGACAAACACAGGGGGGTGTTGAGGGTGGAGGGCTCAGGTCCAGGCAGATAGATGGACAAATGGGCAGACTCAGTGGGCCTTGTCGGTCCTTTTTTGCCATCACACATCTGTGAATCTATACAAAAAAAAAAACTAGGAAAGTAACTTAACAAGTGCAGGTACAGTACAGTATCTTAACATTTTTGTTGAACTGCTGCTTTAAGTGTTGTCTTTTATTAATATAACAAATAGCTTCTAGGAGGAACAATGCATGATGAGTCATCAAACAGGTGGGGTTAGGGGCGGAGCTTAGGATCCGTTTTTTCCCCATCCAAAGGTGGCAACCCTAGGGCCGATGGGCACAGCAGATGAAGGGCAGGGGCACAGGCACACCGGCATAGGGGCAAAGACTAAATAAAAAAAAGTTTTGTTAAGAGTCATTTACTTTATAGTTAAGAGTTAGTTGGTTCTTTGATGGTTTTGGCAGCCCATGAGAGACAAGCTGACACGCTGATGAGTGACAGGTGGCCACCTGGCTGCTCTCCTAACCATGCACGTGGAAATGTTACAAAGAAAACCTTGGAGTGTGGGGGACAGGGCCGCAGCAGACAAACTGCGAAGCAGGAAGCGATCGACTGGTATGGCTAGTTGGGGGACCACCAAGGCATGATGCAATCTCTTCTAAAACTTCATAGCCCCTTACTTTACACATTACTTACTTATACTTCTTAGAGTCGGTCAGTTTTCCTGTCTCAGTCAAGAGTCGGTTGGTTGGTTCTTTGATGTTTTTGGCAGCCCATGAGAGACAAGCATTACCTGATGGTGATCTGAGAGCACAGGTGCCTGATTTTTCAAAACCATAGCCCACAACCATATGCCACCACGACGTGATTGTGAGCTGATTTGGTAAAAGGTACAATTTTTGTTTTACCCACATTTATGAAGTTTTAGAAGGGCCTGCAATCATACCTGGCTCCTCCATAGCCACTGCCACTTGATCCTTTGACAGTTTCCTAGTTCCTCTGCTATGGCCCTGCGCACCGAGGTTTTGTGACGTCTCTGCAGGATGGGTACAGGCAGGAAGAGTGACGGATGACCACCTGGCTGCTCTCCTCTACCTTGCATGTGGAAATGTTACAAAGAAAACCTTGGAGCATGGGGGACAGGGCCGCAGCAGATGAACTAGGAAGCTGGAAGGGATTGACTGTCATGGCTAGTTGGGGGACCACCACCAAGGCATGATGCAATCACTTCTAAAACTTTATAGACCATCAAAAAATTTACATTAAAGAAAAATCAACTAAACAAGCTTCAGACTGGCATAAGGTATTGGGCTTATTACTCGCTATATGCAAGCAAGCCCACAAATGAAATGCCTAAAATATATGTAAGATAATCTACAACTATAAATGCATGCATTGTTTGGTTGTTGCACTGACTGCGGCACTACAGCAGAGCGCCACAAAGCACATCCATAGTTGTATTGAAGATTGATACATGAGGTGACTGGTGGTGAGGTGGGTGGTCTTATCTCTCAGGAGTCAAGACTGTGGTGAGTGATGACATGAGTTGTTGACGCATCTGTATTTCTAATTGTATACTATATAATAATAATTTATATGCACTATGCAGTTGCACGCATCCATCAGATGTCATCCAATGCAATTTTTGCTAGCTTAGCTACTTTGCCTTTTGTGACTTGTTGTCACATTAAAAAAGTTGATATTGATAAGTAACCTTACATGGTTAAAAAACGTTACCATTAACTTATCTAATGAAGTACATATTAAAATGGTTGTCTGTATTATGACTGCACTCTGTTACTAACAGAACAACTAACTGAGTTTGTGAGACACACAGGAGAATGCTATTGCTTGCCTGCTATAGTGGTGCTGGTAGCAGTGGTACTGTGGTTTTAGGGTTAGGATGTGTAGTAAGTAGAAGTATAGTAAGTACTACTGATACTGTATTGGTAACACAAACCCAGCCAGCCCATGAGCCCAGTACCCATAAAAAAAAACAAAAAAAAACAAAAAAAAAAACAATGATAACAATAAGTTTGTTTTTATGACTGTTTTGTGTGACTGTGCAGTTATGCAATAAGTGTTGTACACACACTTTGTTTATTCGGATCTGGAACACAGCTGCTGTTACATTGCAGATGTTGTAATAATGTGTTTGGTAAGGCTTGGTATCATTTACAATATGTATGACTCTTGGATGTAGTGTTGTATATCCTATCCTGCTTCATTGTACTATCTTATCTGTAAATGACAATGATGAGAACAGTACAGACTAGATCAGTAAACATATCAGCAGATACCAACCAATTACATATTTTATGTCTTTTTTATATAACAAGAAGAAACACAGCAAAATATAAGCAAGTATAATGACGTTACTTAAGTTCGAAGAAAAATATGGTGTTCTGCTAATGTTGAGGCATTTTTTGCAGCTGTGCGGTATTCCACTTTAAAAAAAAAAAAAAAATGTGTACCTCCATAATTTTCTGCGAGGGGTACAATGTATCCTCAAAACAAGGTTTGTACCCCTGAAAAATTTTGAGGAGGGTACGCTGTATCCCCTGTTGTGTGCTGCCAGTGGGAACACTGCAATGTTCAGACATCCGGCGTAATGTTATTTCAATATTAGATAATGCTTGAATAGTCTGTACAACAGTGTAATGAGCAGGCATTCTGTTAGGTGCGAGAGCTGTCACATGGAGCCTGATAAGAGACCCTTTCTCAGCCCTATCTTGAACTGGGTTATGCTATGGGGGCTCATCAGTGTTTCAGGCAGCTCGACTAACCAGTGTGGTGCTCTGTAAGCAAAGGAGCATTGGGCTTGTCTAGCTTTATGGAAGGCTACAGAAAGTATATTCCTAGTCATACTCCTAGCTGTGTATTGATTTTTGCAATATTTTGGATGGCAGTGGGGAAAAGACCCATGAGCGCCTTCATCCCAAGTAAACATACCTTGTACTTGAGTCTATCCTGCAGTGGAAGCCAGTCAGTTTGAGTACAGGTTACAAGTATGTGTGAGCCTACCAGCTCCAATGGTGAACCGACAGGCCTTATTTAGCACCAAACTAACCCTATTGAGGACAGTGCCCATAACTGCACCACAGACTGCCAGGCTGTAGTCCACTACCAGGAGGACAGAGCTGGGTATTACAATTCACTTAGCAGCAGGCATGAGGTAATGCATATGTCTGTAAAGTACCCCTCATTTTATGTGCATTACCCATTCAATGGAATCAATGTGGGGGAGGGGGCAAATGTGAGTGTCTCATCCAGGGTTACTCAAAGGTACTTAAAAGTAGTAACTTGCTCTAGAGTATCAATTTTACCATTCGTGATGGTGAGAGGAGGGGCTTTTCTCCTTGCTTGGGGACCAGCAAAAAGCATGGCCTTGGTTTTCTTACAGTTCAGTAGAAGTTTATTCTGACAGAACTATTTTTAGAGTGCCCTGAAGTTTTGTTGAAGTTACAGTGTGTCATTCGGTTTGGGTTGTTGGCAAAGATGACTGCACTGTCTGCATGAAGGAGGACCTATGAAGGGCAGGCTGCAGGAAGGTTATTTATAAATAGGACAAATAATAAGAGGACCCAGTATCAATCCTAGTGGTACACCAATGGTAACATCCGATGTCAAGATAGTGTCCCATTGATCCTTACCCTTTGGGAATGGTCGGTAAGGCAGCTATGAAACCAGGGCACAGTGTCCATAGAGAAGCCAAGGGTGCAGGGTTTGGTGAGCAGGAGTGAGTGGCTGACTAGTTCAAAGGCTTTCGTTAAGTTAATATAGATGGACCCAGCCAAGTGGCCATGGTCAAGGGCCTCATGCAGGAAGCCAGTGTACTCTATCTGGGCTGTGCTAGTGCTATGTAGCTTCCTGAATCCATGTTGCTGTGGGCATTCGATATTGTATTTCCAGAGGTATTCAAGTTATTTAAAAGACAAAGAACCTCTGTGTGCAAACACTGAGGCAATGGTTACCCCAAAGGGCATTTGGCTGGGAAGCCAAGTTTCAAGAAAATACAAAATCACACATGCCCACACAATGCAAAGCAGCATGCGCTGCATATGCAAATCACCACAGAATGTTATGCTGGTTTAACTTTAAGCAGAATTGCATGGTTCTGTCTTAGGGTAGCTGGTTCATTCCACTGGGGTGTCAAACACATGAGGCATACTGATGAGTCCTGGTAGGACGAAACACGTGTCTATTTCATCTGTTAGCACCCTTTGCAAACTGTGTGAGAGGCCTTCCGGCACCATGCAATTCTGCTTAAAGTTGAACCAGCATAACATTCTGTGATGATTTGCATATGCAGCCCATGATGCTTTGCATTGTGTGGGCATGTGTGATTTTGGATATTCAAGTTGTTCAGATACAATTCTTTCCAGTGCCTTGGATAAAAGGGAGAGGATAGATATTGGTCTATAGTTGGATACTAGGGTGTGGTCACTACTTTTGTGGACAGGGGTGATTAGTGCAGTTTTCCTTATCTTTGGGAACTGCGAGTAGCAGAGTGAGAAGTTAAGTATTTTGGTTAAAGGGTGGGCCAGTTCACTAAGAGTGAGGGCCATCAGTTTCATGTCCACGACCAAGGTATCACATAATACCACTAGGTCTGGGAGATTAGATGGCAGGAGGAAGCAAAATAAATGGCCTGGGCTCAGAATGCTGCCCCCTCTCCCATGCACCTGTAAGCCATGGCCTATACAGCATATGCATCCCTATATCTTGACCCTTGAAGTCCATATAACCCACCCACCTGGATGCCCTGGAATGAGTTGCTGCTGCTAAGTTTGTCTTTCCTGGTCAAAAATATCACGAAAAAGTAGAAAGATAAATAATAAAGACTAGTAACAAACCAAATTTATGATTCAAAGCAGTCCTATGTTTTCACCCTATGTTTGGTGTTGGGGTGGGGTACCACCAGTGTACCCAGTGGCACACCAATGCCATCCATGAATTTTTACTGAGTGCATCTGACTCCTAATTTCCTTCCCACCTACAGACCGAATTACACCGCCCAACCGTTTGACGTACTGCTGAGTTACAACTGAAGAATGCGGGCCCCTGCTCCTGTACCACACACCTACCCTTTTAAATAGCAATAAGTCACTAGATAGTAGAATTCCCCGTGTTTTGGCTTCTCTTCCTTTTTTTGCATTTTATTTTGCCAAGAACTGACTGTTGTGATGCGGTAAGTTTTCTTTTTTGGTAGCAGCTGCGGTCGCCCCAAGGATTTGATTTTGAGTTTGCTTTCGCTGTCCACTTTGTCGCTAGTTTCATTGTCTGTTGAGAGACCCCACTAACAAAATAAAAAAAATAAAAATAAAAACACCACAGAAAATAACAGTAGCAAGGTATGAATGCCATTTCTTTCAATCATGGGGTGTAGTGAAGAAGTTACATTTTTAAGCCATACGAAAAAGATAATTTGGAAACACATGTAGTGGGAATGAACCAATGCTAAGCTGGTCTTTCCTGGGCAAAAATATTACAAAAAGTAATACATAAAGACTAGTAAATGAAATCTAATTTATTGATTTTTTTTCTTAAAGGAGTATGTCAGACAGAAATAATGTAGCGACCGCTGCATAGCCTGTGGCTTCATGAACCTGATCCCTCATGCAAGCACAATATTCATGAACCAGCAATTTTACCTGAATACTCGTAGAAACTGCACAAAGCTCCATACCAGGTGGCATTTTCTAACACCATGCCACTCACCCCGAGATCACTTTGCTATCAATGCAAGATCATGACGCGCCTTTTCCCTTACGTATGGAGATTTAATAATCTCCATATCTGCCATGCTTTATATACTGTATATTAAACACACAGACTTTCCCTAAATGCCAGGTGCATACATGACAAACATGGCATTTAGGCGTAGTCTGTAAAAATAAAGCAGGACATGGCAGATACGGAGATTATTAAATCTCTATACATAAGGGCACCATAGAGGAAGGGGCAAAGGCATGTCATGTTATCACTTTGATAGCAACAAAATCTCAGGGTGACCAGCACGGTGTTAGAAAATGCCGTCTGGCACGGAGATTTGTGCAGTTTTACGAGTATTCAGGTAGCTATTGGCCTGGCGAATACTGAGCTTGTGGGGTGTGGGAGATCAGGTTCCTGAAGCCAAAACCTGTGCAGCAGTCGCTGCGTTATTTCTGCCTGTAGTTCTCCTTTAAAGATCAAGTGCTGAAACCGAGCCCATACGTACGGGACACAATGGATACTCTCAATAAGATACAGGATGTGGAATGGAGGGATGGGTACTACTGGGTAGCCATAGATGTGGAAAGTTTACATATTTAGCAGTGTCACTGGCACAGCAGGTTGCACACTCGCCTCTGAGGCCAGAAGATCAGAAAGCTGTGGATTCTATCCCCACACTAGGCACTTGGGTTAAATCCCAATACTGACACTGTGGTGCAGCATGAGGGGGGCTGCACTCCTGGGGTGCAGTCTTTCGGATGAGACGTTAAACCGAGGTCCCATCTTCCTGTTCTGGTGGTAGTTCAGATGGATGTTAAACGATCCCAAGGCACTTCTGGAAAAGAGCAGGGGAATTTCCCCAGTGTCCTGGCCAAATTTTCCCCATTCACTCAAATACCACCAACAGCTGAATCTGGTTCAATGTCAGTTGGCTACCATCTGCATCCCCCCCCCCCCGGGACGAGGCTAAAAATAGGCAGAATTGTCTAGTCCTCCTTTCCCGGTCAACAAAAACTAAAATAAATAAATATTAATATGAAACATTGTGACGGGATGAGTGTAACTGATACAGACATACAGTATTGAGGCAAATGAACCAGACCAACAATATACCCATAAGTTTCCCCTTCAAGGTACTTGAATTTGTCCTGGGGTACAATTATTTCTTATTTGAAGGTGACTACCACCTACGAACTTGTGGGTCAGTGATGGATGCCACAATGGCACCATAAGCTAATTTGTTCCTTGGAGAATGGGAAAGGAACACAGTATTTGGCCCTGACAATCCACACACAGACAGTGCTGTCAAATGGTTGCGCTTTACTGACGACAATATCTGTGTGCGGCATGGAACCCAGGAAAGTGCTGCAATATTCGTTGATTGGCTTAACACTAATAATCCAGCCTTTGAAATTCACGAGTAACACTGATTTGGTAGAGGTTAAATTCCTAAACGTGGTCTTAACAGCAAAGCATGAACATACCTGCAGAAAGGGATATAGGAAAGATACAGCTACAAACAGCATTTTGCAGGCAGAGAGTGCCCATCCAAGATTCCTAATATGATGAGCACCATATGAACAGTTTGTACAACTTTGAAGGAATTGTTCAGAAATTGATGAATTTGGCAGACAAGTAGCAGACCTGTTACAGACAGATGGCTAGGATATGAAAGGAACAATCCGCAGAATGCGTATGAAAAATTATAATCTATGGATAGACAAAGTCTGCTGCTTCCTAGGAGAGAGAGAGTATGTGTAGAATAGGAATGTTACCTTTGTAACACAGTACACCACCACTCCTGAGAAGGTGGGACAAATAATAAGAAACAACTGGAATATCCTTCTCACAGACCCCATCTTGGCAGTGGCAACTGTCAACACACCAAGAATCAGTTTCTCTTGAGGGGTTAATAGGGCACATAGGTCCATAGCTTCTTACCAAAAGAATTACAACGTGCCAATGCATGGCTACCAAATAAGCCACAGGGCTTCCACAATTGTGGCAACTGTTCAACAATGCAGGTGGGCTGTGCCAATTGCAAACACCCAAGTCAAGATTTAAGTAATGGAAGTATGGCAATGTATTACCTGCAATCAGGGGTCCAAATGAACATACCCAGCCTGTTCCAAATAATGCAAGTTGGAACAGGCTGGTCCAAGTAGTTTTATTTCTTGCCTGCACCATAGTGCATGTGCTGGTGTTTTTGGTTTTTTTTTGGCTCTCAAGCTGTAATTCCAAGGGGTGCCACTAGGGGTGCAGCACCAACTGCACAGGCAGATTTATTTTTTTATGATGTTGCGATCGTGCATGCGCGCTACTGTGAGGACGACGCAGGAGTGAGCAGCAGCATCTGAGACAGCCCATCTCCCGAACAGCAGCTGCAACACAAGCCAGAGCCTGAAGGAGTGCCACAAGGAAGGAGGCGGAAAGCAGCGCAGCAGCAGGACTTATCCGAACATAATCCGCATCATGGAAGGTAAGCCTGGGCTGGCAGTGGCACTATCAATATTAATGACCTGCTTGGATGCTTTTGGTGATTGGTATGAAGGGGTTGGGCATTGGCACTGTACTGGGGTGGGTGGACTGCAGCACTGAAAAGCAAGCAATTGGAGATGGGAGTTGTGCCAATGGGCCGGGGGGTGGGGCAGTCACTTGAGGAGCTGCTCAACTAAGGCGGATCCAGATCTGGCTCGACTGGCATCTGGCAGCATGCTATGTTAACTCTATTGTACCACGTGTCTTTCTGTCTCACGTGGTACAATAAGGTTCACATAGGCATGCACATCCACTGTAACTACACAGTTTTGACAGCCTTTCATGGAGTGCAGTCGCTAGGCGGGAAACCCCGTGGCCGAATAGAGGGTTTTGGTTTTTTTTTTTTTTTTGTGGGCCAACAAAAAAACATTTTTAACTGTCTGTAGGCAGGAAGAGGTGTTTAACAAGCTAAAGGTTGCAATTTAAGGAAAAAAATACTTTCTTGGGGAAATTAACAATGGCAGAACCAAGATAAATCAGGGCTTCACCACCCCAAGCAAGGCGATTTTCAGTCCTGTGGTTTAATACCATACTATAAAACAGAGAGAGCAGTACCACAGTTGCTTTTTGTTGAATATATTAATATCTAAAGAAACCAAGAACTTGACTGTCTCAGAATCTGTGCTAGTGGGATTTGTGGTTAGCTTTTACCACAAAGTTGCCACATTTTTATCCCAGATTTTTGTGTGGAACAAAAAATACTTTGATGGGCCTGGTGTTTCTTTGCTTTTGTTTGTGGGGGCAGTATGTGAACAAAACTCTTTAATATATATTAGCAGGAGCTGCAGCAGTCAAATCCCTCACAGAGTGTGTGTGGGTCAGTCGGTCAGTCTCAAGCCAGCTTACACTTGACAAAAATCAATTAAGCAAAGCACTGTTGCCACCAGTCCAGTAGTACCAGTCCAGTTTATTCTCTGTCTAAAAGCGTGTGTTTATGGGGTGGGGGGGAGCCTGGAAATCATAAAAAAATAAATACTTGGGAGTGTGTGTGTGATATAAAAATAACCCATTTAAGCAGACTGCCTTTCACTGTCAGATTTGATGCAGCTCAAGCAGAGGGAAAGGGGCAGTTGCCATTTATTTTCCAATCTAATAGTACAGTTGTTCCATATACTACTATTTCAAAATTCAGTATATTTTTTTCCAATTGTTATCATTTTTGTCTATCCGGTGCAGGTAACCTGACTGTGGTACATGTAACTTTTGTCGCCACATGCACCATAGTGCCGGTACCGCAGAAAGTTAATTTCTATCCCTGCCTGCAATAGCATCATAGTAGTTGATGGCAGAGAAGGACAGCTAGGCCCACCTAGTCTTCCCATATTCCCCTGCCTGCATCACAGGACATTGACCCTACTAAGTCACTGGCTACTATCTTTCTTCACCGCATCTAAGGTTCCCTTATGTCAACCCCATGCATGTTTGAACCCCCCACTGTGTTAGCACCCATGACTTCCTAGGGTAGGCTATTTCAAGCATGCACCACCCTCTCCATGAAGAAAAACTTCCTCACATTTCCCTTTATCCTGCCCCCCAAATCTCATATCGTGTTTCCTCATCCTTGTACAACTCTTGTGCTGAAAGATGTCACCCACCTGCACTTTGTTCAAGGCTTTAAGATACCTGAAGGTCTCTTTCATATCCCCCCGATCTCTCCTCTCCTCACGTGTATACATACTGAGGTCTTTTAATCTGTCCTCATGCTTTCTGATGCAAACCCTTCATCATCTTGATCGCCCTTCTCTGGACTGCCTCCACCCTATCTATGTGTTTGCAAAGATGCGGCCTCCAGAACTGAACACCATATTCCAGATGAGGCCTCACCAGCATTTTGTACAATGGCATCACCATCACTCTTCTTCTGCTAGTGCTACCCCTTCCTATGAACCCCAACATCCCACTGGCCCTCCCCACAGCCTTGTTACACTGTTTGGCCACTTTTAGGTCATATGAGATGATTATTCCTAAATCCCTCTCTTCCTTGGTTACTCAGCAATTCCCCCCATCCTACAGCTCTCCGCAGTTTGCCCCAGGTGCATGATCCTGCACTTCTTTGCATTAAACTTTAATTGCCACACCTCTAACCACTCTTGCAGCCTTCTCAGATTCCTCCTCATTCTTGCAACCCCCTCTGGTGTGTCTACTCTGTTGCAGATCTTGGCATCATCAGCAAGTAGGCAAACTTTCCCCTCCAGCCCTTCAGCAATGTCCCTAAAGATATTAAAAGGACTGGCCCCAGTACCTACAACTGAGGTACCCCACTGGCTACCCTCCTTTCCTCAAATTTGATCTCATTTACTACCACCCTCTGCTTTCCAGTTCCTCAACCAGTTGCTAACCCAGTTTTGTGTCCCACCTCCAGGCTACCTAGCTTGTTCTCCAGTCTTCTGTGGGGTACGGTGTCGAAGGCCTTGCTGAAACTGAGATCAGCAATATCCACCGCTCCTCCCTGATACACCTCCTTCGTCACTCAGTCAAAAAAGTCAATCAGATCTGTTTGACATGACCTTCCTGCTGTGAATCCATGCTGCCTTGGATCCTGTACTCCCATGGTTTCCAAGTGTTGCACAATCCTTTCCTTAAGCAGTGGCTCCATGATCTTACATACTACTGAGGTGAGGCTGACTGGCCTGTAGTTTCCTGCCTTCTCCCTGCCACCACTCTTGTGGAGAGGGACTACATTTGCCCTTTCCAGTCCTCTGAAACATAGAAACTGTTGGCAGATAAAGACCGCTAGGCCCATCCAGTCTGCCCATAAATCCTACCCTTGTTTGCGGCCTCTGACCCTGCTGGAGAGAGTCCAGAGGAAAGCGACCAGGATGATTCAGGGCATGGAGGGGAGGTCCTATGAGGAGAGACTGGAAGAGCTTGGGCTGTACACACTGGAGTAGAGGAAGGACAGGGAAGATATGATAGGGGTCTTCAAGTATGTAAAGCGAATAACAGAGCAGAACCAAGATGCTGTTCAGGCTAAGAGGGGGCAACTAGGGGCATGGTGGAGGCTGGAGGGGCAATTACAGGGGAGCATAGGAGGCAGTATTTCACTGAGAGGAGTGTAGAGCCGTGGAATGCTGCCTGGGTGGCTGGTGGAAGGGGCACAGTGGAGGGCTTCAAAAAGAGGTGGGACAGGCACAAAGGGAAACTAAAGTCAAAGATGACCCTCTCAGGGGCTTGGGGGGGGGGAGCGAGCACACATTAGGTGGCTGGCTACGAGCAGACATGACAGACCATTGGGCCTATTCTGCTGGCTTTTAGTATGTTAGTACTTTATCAACAGCTTCCTCCTCTCCTTCCCCACTTCTAAGGTTCCTTTATGGCTGTCCCATGCATGTTTAAATCCCTCCACTATGCCCGCTCCCACCACCTCCTGTGGCAAACTATTCCTACCACCCTTTCTATGAAGAAAAACAATCACATTTCCCCTTATCCTGCCACCTTCCAATTTCATATCATGCTCCCTCATTCTTGTACTCCTCCTATACTGGAAGATGTTGCCCCCCTGCACCCTGTTTATGCCTATAAGGTACTTGAAGGTTTCTATCATGTCTCCCCACTCCCTTCTTTCCTCCAGCGAGTACATATTGAGCTCCTTTAATCTCTTCTCATATGTTTTCTGGTATAAGCCCTGTACCATCTTTGTCGCCCTTCTCTGGGCAGCCTCCACCCTATCAATGTCCTTGCAAAGATGCAGCCTCCAGAACTGTATACAGTACTCTAGGTGAGGCCTCAGTGTTTTATACAATGGAATCACCTCCTTCTGCTAGTGATACCTCTGCCTATGTACCCAGCATGCCACTGGCCCTCCCTGCAGCCTTTGTACTCTGCTTAGACACATTAGGTTGTCTGAAATGATAACCCCAGATCCCTTTCTTCCTTGGTGACCGTCCAGCAACTGCCCCCGCCATCCTGTAGCTCTCTCAAGCGTTTCCCATCCCAGTGCATTATTTTGACTTCCTTGAACTGAACCTCTGCTGCCACATCTCAAACCATTCCTCAAGCTTCCCCAGGTCCCTCCTCATTTTCTCCACTCCAGCTGGAGTATCAACCCTGTTGCAGATCTTGGTGTCATCTGCAAACAAGCAGACCTTTCAGTCCAGCCCTTCCGCTATGTCACTGATGAAGACATTAAACAGGACTGGCACAAGGACCGATCCCTGAGGCACCCCCCACTGGTCACCCCCCCCCCCGGACTGGATCCCATTTACCACCACCCTCTGCCTCCTGTCCGTTAAACAGTTTCTAACCCAGTTTACCATGTTGTGGCCCATGCCCAGACTATCCATCTTGCTAACCAGCTTTTTATGTGGGACGGTGCTGAAGGCCTTGCAGAAATCAAGGTAGCAGACATCCACCACTCCCCCTTGATTTACCTCCTTTATAACCCAGTCAAAAAAGTCTATCAGATTAATTTGAATCAACCTTCTTGCTGTGAATCCATGTTGCCTTGGGTCCTGGGCACCGTTGGATTCCAAGTGTCCTACTGTTATTTCTTTAAGCAGTGCTTCCATGATCTTTTTTTATTTTATTTATTTAATTCTTCAGAAAAGACCTTTGAGCAAAATGCTCTTTTTCAAAGGTTCCACATCAGGACACGTACATTTACAATACAACATAAGACAACAGATATGACCTGTTAAGGTTGAACATGGGATGAAGGAACAATAAGGGTGGTATAATACTACTATACATGTGGTTATAAAGTGCAAAGCAGGTAGAACATGTTCTAAGGAGATTGGAGAATTGGCAGGAGGGGAGATTGGAAAAGTGGTAGAAGGGAGAAGTATGGTTGAGAGACCTGTTAGTCAGGTAATTCCTCAGGGCCCAGGAGGCATTTGATCATGTTAACAATCCATGGGGTAGGGCTGCCGAAGTCAGGCATTGTCACGGAAAACAGAGGGAGAGAGGGCATGGAGGGGAAGTTGTAGGAGTTGAATGTCATTTACAAGAGTGGCCAGGAGGTACCTCTGAGTGGATTAAGCACTGTCTACCAGGATTACCTACAGGTGCAGGTGGAGACATCAGAGAGGTGCTGCTTCAGCAATAGTTTAAATGCTGAGATGCAGGTGTTACTAATGTTGAGGTGGGGTCTCATTTAGCCATAGGGCTGCTCTGTAGGCAAAGGACCTTTGTGACCTTTGTCTTACCCATTACTGAGGTGAGGCTGACTGGCCTATAGTTCCCTGCCTCCTCCCTGCTACCAATTTTGTGAAGAGGGACTACATGTGTCCTCCTCCAGTCCTCTGGAACCACTCCTGCATTGAGTGACTCTCTGAACATGGCTGCCACAGCTCCCTCAATATCCTCGGGTGTATGCCATCTGGCCCCATTGCTTTGTCCACCTTCAGTTTTGTAAGCTCCTCCAGGACTCTCTCCACAGTAAATAGACAGGTATTCACCTCTCCACTCCCCCCCCTTCGTATCTGTTGCCCAACTGTGGTACCTGACCCTCACCCTCTTCAGTGAATACTGAACAGAGGTATTTATTCAGTATTTCTGCATTTTCCAGGTCTTCCTCCTTAACTCCCCATCATCCCCAATGAAGCCACACCCCTTCTCGCTGCACCAGCCCTTCAACCATATGTTGAAGCTTCTGATACAGAGATCGTATCCCACCCCACTGCTGTGGACTGGCAGCACCTCCAAAAATGTCACGGAGTTTGCTACCTTCCCCAGATGCCCTTCCAACACTCTGAAGTCCTCCTGCACCTGCTCCAAGCTTGCCCTGTGCTTGGATAGGTCATAACTTCCCAGTTGGACAATGACCTCCAGCCCCCCTCTCCTTGCCACCACTTCAGCAATCCTCTGGATCCGCTCCCCCTCCCTCTGAGCTGTACCTCTTGGAAGGTACAGGACCTCTCCTTCCTCCCCATCTGTGCCCAGATCCATTCACCGGACAACTGAGTCCCCCAACAGAAGTAACTTCTTCCTTTGGGGTCCTCCTTCTGCCACTGGGTCCCCCTCCTGGAGAACCATCACCTCCCCCTGGTCGCAGCCTCGGATTCCCTTGTGGGACTCTCCCACTCCTCCAGAATAATAGAGGAGTTCTTGAGCCGGTCTGGATGGGGATGTTCTTCTGACCCCCCTCCCTGAGCCCACTGTAGTCCATCCGGCCCTCTGCCTGGGCAGCCGCAGTGGCTGGGAACATGGTGGCTTCTGGGTGAGGGCTAAGGACCCCAGTACTCCTACCAGCTTGTCCTGAGGACTGGCCACCTCCGCCAGCAGCCCACAGAGTTAGCCATCCCTCAGCTGAAATGAGCACGAATAGGACGAGGAAGCCACTTACTGCGCTATGAAACGTGATACAGTTGGCCAGCCATTTGGACAGCACCTGTTTCAAAATCAGTCAGCCCACCATCCTGAGGGGCAAAAGCTATAAACAGCTGAGAGGATATTCTACGATCCATTGTGTGATCCAACTACCAATGCAGCATCCTGCAGACGTTCAGCGTATGGAAATTATGCTCCCCACTGTCTGTGGGAGATGAAAAATAAACAGAAAGGTCTATAGTCTGATTTAGTGTTCATTCAGATACTACCATCAGAAGGAAACAAGGACTGGTACATAAGGTAACCCTATGCTTGTGAAACATAATAAACAAACAGAGGGTCTGCAACCAGAGCCTGTAACTTTGAAATGCATCTAGCAGATGACATAGCCACTACAAACAGTGTCTCCCAAGAAACGAAGCACAGCTTACAGGTAGCAGTAGGCTGAAAGGGAGGTGCAGTGAGCATCTCTAGGACCAATTTAAAGTCCCACACCAGAACCAGATCTCGGACCAGTGGGTGAGTGGGAGAATAAGTCTTAGGAATCTTTGGCAAACCTCCATCTGGGCCACTGTCTAGCCCTCTGTAAGGGCATGAATGGCTAATATAGCAGCCATGAGACCTTAAAGAGCACCTTTCTTGCTCTTTGCAATCACCCAACAAAAAAACACAATGGACCCTTATCTGCCTTCAGTCCCACCAGTGCCACAGTTATAATTTGTAATATTTTAGCTCCATGGAGCATGCCCCCACGCTCTCCATATAATGACATCATAAAACATTCTAGCACAAGGGTGGCTCTCACTAATAGGAGGTGGAAGGAATTGGTGGCTTGGCTCCACGGAACCAAAATACGATCCCTGACCTTCAAAAAACCGGGGCATCCATAAATTTTAACTGTGGCACCAGTGGGACTGGGACCAAGTAAGGATCCTGTCTGTTGTGAGCACCAGAAAATGTGCTCTTTAATAGAGGAATACCCTAGTACCAAGTACATAAGGGACGAGGTAAATCAGCACTTCAGGCATTGGACATGTACAGAGATCCAGGTTATTCCAAGTACACCACAGTGTAAAAAGTTTCCATGTTTGTAAATAAGTGTACCAAGCAGATGGTTTTCTAGCCACCAAGAGAATATCTGCTACAGCCCAGCAAACCCCAAAGCATGAGAGCTCTAGGTCTTCCGGAGCCTGGCGTGGAGGTACAGGGATTGGAGATCTGGATGCATTAGAGACAACTGCTCCTGTGTCAGAAGATCCAAACAGTAACCTCACAATTATTCACAGCATGCACATCAAACTTGGACTCTGGATATGTGATGCAAGGTAATTTACTGCCAAAGCTCTGACAGAACAATATTATAGTGTTGAGTGGATCCCTTGGGACCATCCTAAAGAACAGATAAATAGGGTGCTCACGGCAGTAGTAGTAGTTTGGGGAGTCAGGTTTCCTTCCTTCTAACTTTATAGATTACATTTTTGTGTAATAAAATAATTTATGAATTTAATATTTTATGTGTAATCTAGTTTAAAGTTGACTGCCTCCAACGATCCTGTATGCCTAAGTTTTTCTAAAATTAAATTTTTCTTCATGTATTTTGTATTAGTTTGTCATTTAACAGCACCCTTTTGGTGTAATGAATTTGAATGTCTGCCAGTCATATCATGTCATCTCTACTAGGTGATAAAAAACAGGATTGTCCTTCATCCTACGCCCCCGATGAAGGCTTACAAGCACCTACGCCCCCTGATGAAGCTTTACTGGTGAAGCGCCGTGGTAGCTGTGATCTACCGGTGACTGTTTTTCGTCTCATTCTGCACTGTAATACTGTTATTGTCAGATCTTCGACAATAAAATTATTTGCATCACACATGAAGAGTCAGAGTTTGATGTGCATGCTGTAAACAGCTGTGAGACTACTTTTTGTATCTTCATGATTTCCAGCACTAGTTAGCCACACCACATAGCCAAGGCATCCGTTTCTGCACTATCGTGCAGTCACTATTTGGATGCTTAATTCTTATTCCTGTGTTAGAAGTCCTGCGGGCAGGAGAAGCAGGAAAGGAGGGCCCACAGCGAGTTTCTGGAGTACTGGAAACCAAATTTGTCAGGGCCAGTAAGGAGCTACCAAAATCAAGATGGCTGGCTTGGCCCATAGCTTGACCAGAACCCTCTGTATTAGAGGGAAAGGAGAAAAGCATACAGAAACCTCCCTTTCTAAGAAATGGACAATGAGTCTTGCCCGAAAACTCCAGGCACTGGAGCAAGCAAGCAGAAACGCAGCAGTTTTGTGTTGTATGAAGATGCAAACAGTTCTATGTCCAGACAACCCCATTTTTTGAAGCGATCGACCGTGATGAAGTCTGAAAGTTCCCATTCGTGGAAGAGCACACTGGACTGGTTGAGGCAATCCACTAGTGCCTTCAGGGTACCAGGGAGGAACACCGCCAACAGGAAGATGTCACGTTCCATGCCCCAGTTCAAAACTTCCATCACCTGCCTGCAGAGACTGTACGAATACACTCCACCTTGTCAGCTGATATAGTACGTCACCAAAATATTGTCTGCATGGATCAGCAGCAGATTTCCTGGAAGGAGGGCAGTGAAGGCCTGTAGACCCCACAGAACAGCCCTCACCTCCAGAGTGTTGCAATGAAGAACCTTATCCATAGGTCCCCACTGGCCCTGGGTTCTGAAGGGGTCCAGATGACCACCCCATCCCACACCTGAGGCATCTGTAGTCATTACCAAGAAGGAGGAGGATGGCTGGAGGAACAGGGACCTCGTCTTTAGGTTGAGGCAGTCAAACCACCAGAGCAGTGAGCGATGTAGAGGTGTCACTTATGAGACACTCCAGCTCATCTGAATGCTGTGTCCACTGCACCCTGAGGAACCACTGAGGGGTCCTCATGAGGAGGCAAGTCTGAGAGATAATCAAGATGGCAGCCACCATCAGGCCGATTAATCTTAGAAGACATCTAGCCAATAAATAAATCACTGGTGGAGACTGACTATGCCTGGGACACCTGTTGTGGAACAGTCAGAGGTTAAAAATGCCTAAACCAGCCCTATGTCCACAACAACCCTTATATATTGGAGCCTCTGGCAGGGGTGAGAGTAGAAATGCCCAAACCAGCTCTATGTCCAGAACAGCCCTTATATATTGGAGCCTCTGGCAGGGGTTAGGACCGACTTTGGCTCTTTGACCAGTATACCCAGCGGGCTAAACAACTGTCAAGTCTGAAACACTATGTAGACCACGGTGTCCCAAGATGGGACTTTTAACAGACAGTCATCTACGTAGGGGAAGACATACAGGCTCTCCCTGTGCAGGGCAGCAGCCACCATGGCAAATACTTTGATAAGTACACACTGTGCAGAGTACAAACCAAAGGGCAAGCCACGAAATTAGTAGTGCAAGCGCTAGAGCATGAAACGCAGATATTCTCTGTGAGTTGCGGATTTTGTCATGAAGGTATGCATCCTTCATATCCAGTGCCACCATCCAATCTCCTTTCAACAGGAGGGGACTACAGGGAGGCCACTCTCAACTTCCTGCATTCTATGAAAATCAGTCTTTGTAGGTCTAGAACTGGCCTTAGGTCCCCGGGTCCATGCTGGAACCAGAAATTACCACGAATAAGAGCCTTGGGACAAGCTCTAAGCCCTCTGGCAGACGAGGAACCACCTCCAGCAGGAAAACAAGATGTCCCAGGGATATCAGTTGAGCAATGGGGGGGGGGTGGTCACCAGAGGAACAGTTGAGTTCTATGGAGTGTCCTTGTTGAACCACCTCCAATGCCCATGCATCTGTAATGATCCCCCTCCATTTTTGTAGAAAAGGGGAGATGCAACCTCTCCCCAGAAGATGATGTATATTGAGGTCTCTGGGACCCATATCTTGGGCCTCTTGAATAGCTATGGCCTGGATGGGCATACAGCCTGTGAAAAGAACCATAGCCCTTTCACCAGGGCATAGGGTTCAAAGTATGCAGGGATCTAAGAGTCACTTTAGAGGACTGTCAATCCATTAAAAGCATTTTCAAAAATGAATGCCAAACAATTCATCACAGATGACTGTAGTACATCTGCAACAAATCTAGCTACTCTCAGCCAAGCATGGTGGCAAAGGCATATCCCAGATGCAGCAGCCCTGGCAGCAGCATCAGAGGCATCATATGCAGACTGCAGCAGATGCTTACCGGCCTCTTGGCCATTAGCAATAGTCTCTTGAGCCAGTATTTTATCCTGGTCCTCTGAAAACTTTTCAGCAGGGGTAGTCAGAGTCTTCCAAAGGCATTTCTAATGTTTAATCATATATGCCTGATAGTTTCTTAGGCCTAGGAAAGCAGAAGCAAATGTTCTCTTCCCCCATTACATCCGGCTTCCTCAGCTCCTTATCAGGAGGAAGAGAGCTCATGTTCTTGGGAGCCTTTGCTCTGTCATGAGCAGCCATAATTATTACTACAGAGTCTGTTTCAGGGCGATGAATATTAAGGATTTGCAGTAGGGGCTGGATGTTGTTTCTCAGCCCTCCTATGAACTTGTAGGTAGCTGAGCTGGCCTGTACCAGGCTGCCAAATCTGCATCTTCCAAGGGCAGAATTGACTGGACCAATAATCAATGTTGGAAAGGTGGGAACCTCCAAAAACTCCAATTTCTCTTGGAGGAATCCTCCTCTTCTGCCTGAAACTCCAGTTTAACCTGAACCTGTTTAAAGAAGGCCTGAAATGAAAAATCCTCAGGTGGAGACCTTGGAGTGTTTTTCACACTCTCCTCTGAGCAGGAGGATAGAGTGAAGCCTGACTCCATTACATATATTGCTTCTTCTGCTTCTTCATCTTCCATAGCCTCCTACTCCTTCTCCCTATACTTTGGATTATGCTCCAGTTTGTCATCCATGTTGGCCACCATTGGCTGAGGGTCGATGGGACGAGGAAACAAATGAGGAGGAGCAGTCAATGGTTATCCTGTCGACAGAGACTGTTCCGGACCCAGCACTGCAGCATGGACAAAGAACTGGAGTGTCGATGGTTAAGGCTGATGTATGACCAGCCGAGGGTATCAGAGTGGGCGATGGTAGCAGCGGCAGCAAAAGATGCTGGAACAGGGCTGGCACAGAGGGCTGAAGTGTTGGATGCCTTGCCTCGTGTCACGCCAGTGACCCAAGTTTGGGAACGAGCCAGGGTCATCGGGAGCCAGCCAGGAGGGGGAGGAAGCAGGATCCATCAGCCGAAAGGCAGCTCTCCCAGAGAGGAACCCTGTCACCCACCACAGTTCCACTGC
Source organism: Neoceratodus forsteri (assembly GCA_016271365.2). Classification (NCBI taxonomy): domain Eukaryota; kingdom Metazoa; phylum Chordata; order Ceratodontiformes; family Ceratodontidae; genus Neoceratodus; species Neoceratodus forsteri. The sequence continues at coordinate 831,734,683 of CM057452.1, forward strand.
CCCCAGGTGGAGGTCCGAGGGCAGTGCAAACAGTCGGGTGGCAAGCAGTGGGAGGGAGGGCACCTCTGAACCTCAGCGTGCACATGCCACCACATGCGCACGTGGCCAAGGCACAGGGAACACTGGGAGTAAAATCGGAGATAAAAATTAAAAACAAAAAAAAAAAAAAAAAAAGATGCTGGAACAGTTCAGACATGGTTTGCTACAACAGCTGTGTGTCAACAGGACTCAAAAGTGTAGACAATGGCTGAGCCATCAATAGGAGAGAGATGAGCTGATGCCAGACCCTGACCTTGGTGTCAAAGACAGTCGGGGGGGGGGGGGGTGAGCTGCAGCACCCACGACAGAAGCTTGCAACCCATCTTTATCAATAGGCTTACCACACTGAAAAAGTGAAAGAGAATGGTCTGGTGATACGGCCTTGTCCTTTCACCGCATGTCCTTCTCTAAGAGGTGGTGTTTCTTCAAGGATTTTGAGTACTTATCCTTTTTCTTTGATGAGCCAGCAACAGCTGCTGTCAACCGTAGGGATCGAAGAGCCAGCAGTGAACTGGGAACAGAAGGGGTTGGTGATGGTTAAGCTTCTTTTGCCACAACTGTTTCTCCATTTCTTGAAGTTTAGGAAAGGCTTCTAAAGCCTTCTTGCTACATCTTCCTGGTTACCCAGTTAAAACTCTGGCAGACTGAGCAGACTTTAATGTCATGGTTTGCACTGAGGCAAAGGATACAAACAGAGTGGTCACTGTCTTTATAAATCTTAACGTCACCACAAGAGCAATAATGAAACAACGGCTCCTTGTCTTTCAGCGATGTGAGACATAGCAGCATTAGCAAATGCTTGCAAGTTCAACTCATTCTCGGCAGCTGTGGACCAAGGAGTGGTTGATAGTGGGAAGTGGGAAAAAGAACTGAAGCATGCTGGGGACGCCCACGTTACACAGGCACCAAGGTGTTTTGCCTTGTGTGGAGCAAGCCAGTAAAAAATTACCACGTGGTCCTGATGCCAACAGCGTACAATCCCATGATGTGGCTCGATGGCAGAAGATATCTTTGAAGAAACTCTACCAAACATTTAATCTAAAAGATTTCTTTTACATATTAACATTTTATGACAATTACAAAAAAAATGTACGAACAAAATTACACATTCCAGGCTGTGCATCAGTCTCAATCAGTGCACATCACAGATCACAGGAAAGTGAATACAACACGGGGTGTCCATCAAATGAGCTTGATACATGTCCTGTTGTGTGTTACTGCTTACATATTGCACAACATTTTTTCAGTGTTACCTGAGAGAGGAGCAACAATGGTGCATACCTACAGCACTAGATGACCAAGTGAGACATGAAAGTTAAATTATGCCCCTGTGCTGTGGCAACTAAGAAACCCACAATGAAACCAACAAAGATCTACCAGATAATGTGGTCTTAGCCATTGTTTCAGCTCTTCCAAAAGGAAAGTCTCGGCCTCCTTGTCTGCTGTGATGTGGGTGGTCTAAAAGTTAATCCCAGCCACAGCAGACCTGCAGCTTGAGAGTAAAAACACACAAAATTGTGACATTTTCTGTCTGCATTCCTATGGTATGTTTCAGCATGGCACTCATATTCAAAAAGGATTTAAATAAAACATTTGTGAAAAGTACGGATATACATTCCTGATTTTTAATAATACTCCTCGATTGTTATTGTCTTTTTCTTTGTCTAATTCACTTTCATTCATGCAATTTATCAATGTGCCCATTGTAAATGAGCTACTTTTGGTCTACAGCAACTGCTGCTGCCTCCCTTGGGACTTCAATGAAAACAAAATTCTGGCTCCCTTTGGATCAAAATTAAACTTAACCGGTTACCAAAAGCTAAATAAATAAATAAAATAAACTTTATTACACAGCAGAAAGCACTATGTTATCTTTGCTACCTACCACGGCAGTTTTATACTACAAGCTAACGTACTCAAAAAATGGATATTAAAAAAAAATGTATGGTCATTTTAAACTGTTTAGTACCAAATATAGTACACTGCTGATTGTGCTTTCACTGACTGGATAAATGTAATGTGTTAATTTCTTCTGGCAAATACTTGTTGCATTATGCAGTGTTAACACTACGTAACTATTGCCAAGAACACTGAATAAAAAAAACTAACTTCTAAACAAGGAATTTGGATTCCAGTTTTATGAACTACAAAACTGTGAGATTATTAGCTACACTCCCTCATGTACTAACATACTAAAAGCCAGCAGAATAGGCCAAACGGTCTGTCTTGTCTGCTCGAAAGCCAGCGACCTAATGGCTACTCGCCTCACCACACCCCCCAGCCCCCAAGAGGGTCTTCTCTATATTCAGTTTCCCCTTGCACCTGTCCCACCCCTTCCTGAAGCCCTCCACTGTGCCCTCCTCCACCAACCTCCAGGGAAGCGCATTCCACGGCTCCCCCCACCTTCTCAGTGAAAAAAATGCTTCCTACGTTCCCCCCTGTAATTTCCCCCTTCCAATTTCCACTCATGGCCTCTGGTTGCTCCCCCCTTCTTCAGCCTAAACAACTCCCTGGTTCCACTCCCAATTATTCCCTTTACATACCTGAAAACCTCAATCATGTCTCCCCTATCCCTCCTCTCCTCCAGTGAGTAAAGCCCAAGCTCTTCCAGTCTCTCCTCATAAGGCCTCCCCTCCATGCCCCGAATCATTCTGGTCGCTCTCCTCTGGACCCTTTCCAGCAGCGCTATGTCCTTCTTCAGATGAGTTCTCCAGAACTGTACACAGTACTCGAGCTGTGGCCTGACCAAGGCATTATATATAGTAAGGATCACCTCTCTGCTTCTGGGCATAATTCCCCCTGGCTATGCAACCCAGTATCCTGTTTGCTTTGGCTGCAGTTCTTCTACAATTTTCAGAGTTGTTCATTTTGACGTCTACCAGCACCCCTAAATCCCTTTCCTCCAATGTGGCATGCAATGTGATCCCACCCAGGGTATATACATGGCCCGGGTTTTTGACCCCAAATGAAGTACTTTACATTTCCTGACATTACATTTCAGTCCCCACCTCTTTGACCACCCCTCCAGGGTATCCAGATGCCCCTGGACTGTCTCCTTCGCTTCCTCACAATCCACCTGTGCTCCCAGTTTTGAATAATCCACAAAGAGACTCAACCTATTCCTAACCCCCCACCCTATATCCAAGACAAAGGCATTGAACAAGAGTGGCCCCAATACTGAACCTTGAGGGACCCCACTGATTACCTTCCTGGGGGAGGATAGTATCCCACCAACCATTACCCTCTGTAATTGCCCCAAAAGCCAATTTCCAACCCAATTTAGCTACTGTCCTCCCACCTCCATCTCCCCCAATTTTCCTATCAGTCCATTATGGGGTACTGAATCAAACGCCTTGGTGAAATCTAGGTATAGGACATCCATCGGCCTATGTCTATTCAAGGCCCCCGTCACCCAGCATAGAACGAGGTTGGTCTGACATGATCTCCCCAAAACAAAGCCATACTGTTTATCATCCTGGTGTCCTAACCTTTCCAAATGCCTCCCAAGCCTCTCCTTGATAAAGCCCTCCATTACTTTACCTACCACAGACGTCAGGCTGACTGGCCTATAATTCCCCATCTCCTCCCTAGACCCCCCCCCCCCATAAGCCACCCTCCAGTCCTGTGGCACCCATCCAGTCTGCAGAGAGGTGTTAGAGTGCAGCCAGTGGAGCTGCCAGCACCTCCACCAATTCCTTCATAACCCTCGGATGTAGTCCAACCGGCCCCGGTGCCTTTTTAGTTTTTACTTTCCGAAGTGCTTCCCTCACCCTATCCACTGTGATTTCTCCCCCAATACACTCCCTCATGCATCCTTCCTACTTCTTGGTCTGGCCTAGCCTGTGCCCTAGTTGTCTTTCCATCTTCTGGTCTCAGACCGAGACTGACCTCTCACTTTTGCCGACTCATCTCTCCCATCTGACTGTAGGGATCCCTTGTCATCCTCTGCAAAGATTGAAGCAAAGTACTCGTTTAGTACCTCTGCCTGTTCCCCTGCTTCCTGAGCCCATCCTCCCCACAATCTTAATCCTGTTGATCTGTGTCCTCTCTTTTCTCTTCTCTCTCCTGTATCTATAGAATCCCTTCCCTCCCCCCCAGATATCCCTAGTCAGGTTTATCTCCATCCCTGCCTTGGCACCCCTCACCGCTCTGGTGACCTTCCGGGCCAAAAGTTCATACTCCCCTCACTCCTTATCCACCCTAGAACGTTTGAAATGTGCGTAGGCAGCCTTTTTATCCCTCACTGCCTCCTTCACCTCCCTAGTCCACCAACATGGCTTGCTGGTTCCACCACGCTTACGCCTTACTTTAGTACAGGACCTAGCAGCCTCTTGTACCCCTCCTTTAATGGTCTCCCACAATCTTCCAGCATCCATATCTGGCCTAATCATGTCCAACCTCTCCCTTAGAATTCTACCCATACCCACAAAGTCCACTCCCCTGAAATCAACCACTACTGTATGAGTGCGGTTTTCCTCCCCCCACCCCCAGATACAGCAGGAACCAAACCGTGGCATGATCTCTACCCGCCAATGGACTGCACATCTCCAGGCTCCTTATTTGATCACTATCTGCTAGGACAACATCCAATATCCATCTCTAGTAGGTTCCCCCACCTGCTGAACCAGAAAGACATGCATCAGTCTCTGCTCCCCGATTACAGAGGATGTCATGGTGTCCCAGTTCACCCCGGCATATTACGATCACCCATGACCACCACCCTACCCTTTCCAAGGTCACAATGACCCGTGATGTTCTCAACCAACTTATCCTCCAGAGCCTCCTCTATTGCACAGGGCCTGTATACCACCCCTATCTTCAACTTCTTCCCTCCCCTCGTTTGCAGGGTTACCCAAATCGCCTCCACACCCTCCCTCCACCCTCCTCTACTCCACTAAATATTATGTCATTTCTGACTATCAGTGCAACCCGCCCCCCCTTCCCACTCCCCTATCTTTCCTAAATATCCTGTAGCCCTCTAAGTTTAGGTCCCAATCATTTCTGAGTGGTCCACATCTCTGTAATTGCTGCCACATCTGCTGTTCCCTCAGCCAACATAGCCTGGAGTTCAGGTATTTTATTGCTCAAACTCCTGGCACTGATCAGGACTGTCCTCCACCCCAACTTCTCCCCTCTCTCCAGTCCCCCCAACCCTGTGCAGTCCCTTTTCTGCCCAGTTTTCCTAGAATTCTCAACATAGTCCCTCACACTCCTCACGTGCCCTAGACCTGGACCCTCAAACAGCCCCCCTGGGGTCTTATTATTTTTAGACACCCCCTTTACAAGTTTAAACCCCACCTCTCGCCTATAAATCCAGCAAGTTTTAATTTCAAGATTTCCCTCCCCTCCATGTTGAGGTGTAACCTATCCCTGGCATATAGCCCCTTATCCTCCCAGTCACCTAACAGCCCATATCCCTCTGCCCTACATCAGCCCCTGAGCTACTTGTTCACCTCTCTATGTTTTAGCCTGGTCTCACCGAATGCCCTAGGTACCGGCAGAATTTATGAGAAAGAAATGTTGCTTATTATAGACTGACAAACCTTTGCCAGCTCCTGGAATGTAGCTTGTATTTCTAGCTCACTATTCCCTTCCTGTACTGTACTGTACTGTACTGTGTCAATTTACTAGACTTGGTCAATTTCACAACTGCAATCTAAGACACACTGGCCTCATAACTTTCTGGGAGAAGTCTGCATTTCCCTTTTTTGCATCATATCTTTATTTAAAGTGATTTAGTCAGATTCACATCTGACTCCTTATTTTATAGGTTATGTTGGTGAAAGTCATTCCACCCAGTTTTCAATATTTTATTTATTATCCGTGTGTAGATACAAGTGATCGTACTTCTGCCCAGACAAGGTGAGCCAGCCAATTACTTTACCTCCCGACTGATGAGCACACCCCCGCGCTATGAAGGTAGAGCATGGGGGCATGCCCCATTGAAATGAATGAGGCTCAATTTTGCATCCTATTTAAAACCTTACAATGCGAGTTGGAAATTAATGAAGGCCATCATTTGACAATGACTTTCATAGACATAACCTATAAGATAAGGTAAGTCTGTCTGAAATTCAATAAACTGACTAAATCACTTCAAGTTTTAAAGGCAAAAATTACATACAACAGATAAGACAACATGCAATACAAGAACTTGGAATACTGTTATGATGAAACCATAAACATGAATACACTTTACACAAAACTAAACCCATACCTGTAATGAAAAACTGGAATTAATCAGGAAAGAATACAAAATGACATTATAAATACAGTACTTGTGTAATTAAAATCAGCAATGTGGGCTTCAATCACCTCCCCCATTTTCCTATTAGACCACCTCCTCCTTTGGTGGTAAACAGCGTACACTCTGGGGAGGGGAGGGTGACCAGTGGGGTACCACAAGGGGGTCAGTGTTAGGCCTGGTACTTTTTAATAGCTATGTTAGTGACATGGCAGGACTGGGAGAGAGGGAGGGTATGCCTGTTTGCGAATGACATAAAGGTCAGCAACAGGGTGGATACACAGGGGGGAGCAGAGAGAATGAGGTAGGACCTAGAAAAGTTAGAAGAGTGGTCAAAAAGGTAGCAGCTAGAATTCAACGCAAAGAAGTGCAAGATTATGCACTTGGGGCATAAGAACCTGAGGGCGGAGTACACACTTGGGGGACAGGTACTAGCTGTCACAAGGCAAGAGAGGTGACCTGGGAGTTACCATTACCAATGACCTGAAGGTGGCAAAGCAGTGTGAGAAGACAGTGGGAAAGGCTAACCAAATGCTTGGTTGCACAGGAAGGGTAGTACCCGCAGGAGGAGGGAGTAAAACTTCCCCATTACACATCATTAGTGAGACCGCACATTGAGTACTGTGTGCAGTTCTGGAGGCCCCACCTTCGAAAGGACAGAGACAGGTTGGAGACAGCGCAGGAAAGAGCTACCAAAATGGTGCAGGGCCTGCATCGAAAGCCCCAAGAAGAAAGGCTTACGGAATTAAACTTGTACTCCCTTGAAGACAGGAGGAGGCAGGGGGATATGCTACAGACATTCAGATATCTCAAGGGAATAAACAAGGTACAGGTAGAAACCACGTCCCAAAGGAAAGGATGTTCTAGAACTAGGGGTCACAATATGAAGTTAGAAAGGGGTAGGATCAGCGTAATGTGAGGAAATTCTTCATGGAGAGCGTAGTGGACGACTGGAACAGTCTCCCAGGGGAGGTGGTGGGGGCTACAATGATCACGGGTTTTAAGAATGCATGGGATAAACACATGGGTATCTTAGATAAAAGTGGTGTGTGGATGACTGCCCCCCAGTAGTGGCTTGGGGAGCACTACTGGAGGGAAGTTTTCGGGTTGATTAAGTGGGCCAACTGGTCCTCATCTGCTGACAGCATCTATGAATCTATGATGACTCTGTGCCTCAAAGAACTCATTCCCTCCCAAAGAAGGGTGACCTCGGCCAGGGGCAAAGAATCCAGGAAACCTCTACAGCTATGAAGAAAAAATTACTCCCTCTCCCACAGGACATATGCGAGTCCATCCAGCGCCAGGCTCTGCAACACCAGGGTTCTCCACTGGGTCAACATCGGGGTCACACATGAGACCCAAGTATTTGAATGCACTGTCCTGCCAGAACCAGCAGCACCCAGATCCCACCGGGATAGGGCCCCCACCCTTTTTCTCCCACATCCTCCATCCCAGACAGCAATGACACCAGACCCTGCTCTACTGGTCTGGAGGAGATGTGTGACACTTCATGCACAACCTCTATGCAAACTGGCTGCAACTTAAGTACCCTTTCCCTCCCACATATACCACACACTGGGGATACTGTGGGGTTGAACTGATTGACTACACTAGGTGTGCAATGCAGTCTATGAATTAATTTAAACTGCAACTCTTTATTTAGTTTTTGTTTACCAGGTAGGGTGCACTGAGCATACATTTACTTATTTTCAGGCACAACCCAGGAGAGTACAACCAGTGGACCTTATACAATGACAGGAAGAACACAAAGATCTTTTACAAAGCAGACTGGACTAATACGGGGGGCACATTTGTAAGTGCAACACAGAAGATGACACAATGAGAAGGTGGTAGCAGCACAGCTGGATGATCATTTGACCAGCCACAATGTCTACGATTCTCTCCAGTCCGGATTTAGGAAGAGACATAGTACCGAGACAGCCCTTGTTCGGGTACTAAATGACCTCCTAATAGCAAGAGATCGAAAGACCTATTCCATCTTAGTCCTTCTAGATCTCTCTGTGGCATTTGACACTGTAGACCATGGTGTGCAGTTGGAGCACCTGCGGTTCATCTACGGACTGTCCGGTACGGTCCTTGGGTGGTTTTGATCTTTCCTCGAGGGTAGGGACTCAGAGGGTGGTGTCTGGGACTTTTTGCTCAGCACCACTCCCTCCATCCTGCGGGGTGCCGCAGGGCTCCATCTTGGCACCCATGTTGTTTGCGGTGTACATGCTGCTATTAGGAATGATGATTATTAGGCAGTGCGGCTTGAGTTTTTACTGCTATGCAGATGATACTCAGCTATACATTTCCATTGTGCTTGGTCAGGATGATGCTGTTCCTGTCTAACAACTGTCTCGCCGAGATCAAGGATTGGTTGAATGTGAGTTGGCTGAGGTTAAACCTGGAAAAAAACTAAGGTGCTGGTTGTGGACCCGGGTTGTCAAGAGGTGGGTTTATTGGCAAGATCACCCTCGGGACTATGGCTTGGAGGTGTTCAGTTAACTACCTCAGACCGGGTGCGGAACCTGGGCATTATGTTTGATGACTGCCTGACGCTTAAATCTCAGGTGTCGGCAGCTGTCAAAACCTCTTTTTACTATCTAAGGAATATCGCCCAGGTGAAGCACCTGGTTCCTTCCAATGATCTTCCAACTTTGGTCCACGCCTTCGTTACCCCCCTTGACTACTGCAACACCCTTTACCTAGTGCTACTGGGGGTCGATACCTGCTGCCTGCAGCTGGTGCAGAATACAGCAGCCAGGCTGTTGACTGGTACCTCCAGGACCAGTCATATAACACCTGTGCTCTTCGGACTGCAATGGCTGCCAGTACAGTGGCAGATCACCTTCAAGGTCAGTTTGCGGACCTATAAAGCCCTACATGACCAGGGACCTAGCTATCTGCAAGATCTACTTCACCACTACTGTTATCCCACCCCCGCCCTCTCCGATCCACTGATGAGGGATTGCTAGAGATTCCCAGGGTCCATCTGAAGACATCTGGGGCTAGGTCATTTAGTTTTATGGCCCCGAACCTGTGGAATTCTCTATCTCATCAGGTGCGAGATTGCCCAACCGTCCAAAGTTTTAAAGTTGCTCTTAAAGCCTTCCTTTTTAGCCTAGTGTATCCTGACTTTTAATGGGCACTGTTTTATTTAATGGTTTTATTTGCTGTATTGTTTATTTATTGATGTGTTTTATTGATTATTTGTACAGGCACCTTGTTTTTTGGAAAGGCGCTTTTTAAAAATAAAGATTGATTGATTCAGGAAATACTCTTGAGAACAATACAGATACTGTACCACTCCATAGAAAATGATGATAATTATACCCTATTAACAGCGAGTGATAAGTTAAAACGATGTAGCAAGGCACATACCTAAAGCAAGGAGGCACAGCATACATAATAGACAGGAGCATGAAAGAGCATACAACATTAAAGAGCTGCTGATGCCTTAAAAAAAAAAAAAAAAACTGAAAACACAATAATTAGGTACAATTCAGCTTCCATTCCATATACTGTACATTCTAAAGATTTCTCCTCCCCAGTATTTATTACTAAAAACAACTGTATGAATATATGATCTTTATAGTTCATCTGCCTCTATAGCAGACTCCCTACTTCAAGTCATAATCCTCTCTTGTGACATCACAGTCTATTGTCATAGGAGTACCTGATGTCACAAGCAGTGCATTATATGACCTCAGGTAGGGAGACAGCAACAGGAGTACTAACATACTAAAATGCCAGCAGAGTAGGCCTAATGGTCTTTCGCGTCTGCGCGTTTGGTCAGCCCCCACCCTGGGAGCCGACCTTGCTGTCCCCCCCCCCACCCTCTCGGGATTCTCTATTTCCAGTCCAAGGTATTCCCCTTGTATTGAGCTTTGCCTACACAAAACACTTCCCCTGTACCTGTCCCAACCCTTCTTGAATGACTCTACAGTCTCTGCCTCCACTAGTCTCCCAGGCAGCGCATTCCATGGTTCTACCACCCTCTCAGTGAAGTAGAACCTCCTCCTTCCCCCCTCCAGCTTCCACCCATGCCCTCTAAGTGCCCCCCACCCCTTCCTTCAGAGCACCCCGTCTGAGCCTCCCCTATTTATCCCGTTCATGTACTTGAAGACCTCTATCATGTCCCCACTGTCCCTTCTTTCTTCCAATGTGTACATATGTAGTTCTTTGAGCCTCTCCCCATAGGTCCTTCCCCCAAGCCCCAGATCATTTTGGTTGCCCTCTTCTGGACGCTCTCCAGAAGTGCAATGTCCATTTTTAAGTCTGGCCTCCAAAACTGCACACAGTATTCTAGGTGCGGCCTAACCAAGCAGTTATACAGAGGGAGTATCACTTCCCTCCTTCTGGAGGTAATCTCCCTAGCGATGCATCCCAGCATCCTGTTGCCTTTGGTCAATGCCCTCCTACAAGTCTCAGAGTTGTTCATCTTGACATCCACCACCACCCCCAGGTCCCTCTCAGCCATCGAGACTTGTAGCATTCCCCACCAGGGTATACACTTGGCCTGGGTCTCTGATACCCAGATGCAGTATCCTGCATTGAACCTCAGTCCCCATTTCCTTGACCACCTCTCCAGAGCATCTAGGTGCCCCTGCAGGGCCACCCTCCCCATGCAACATCGATCCCAGCTTCGAGTCGTCCACAAAGAGATTCATTTCACTCCTGTTACCCTTCTTTATGTCGGAGACTTAGGCATTGAACAAGAGGGGACCTAGGACTGATCCCTGAGGAACCCCACTAATGACCCTCCATGGAGATGAGACTATCCCACCCAACCACAACCCACTGGGTATACTCAGAGAGCCAGTTTCCTATCCATCTGATCATCTGTTTCCCAACCCCCATTTCCCCCAGCTAATCCAACAGGCCCCCTTGGGGAACAGAGTCAAAACGCCTTGCTGAAGTCAAGAAAGAGGACGTCCACCAGCCTATTCAGGTCCAGGGCACTCATCACCCAATCGTAGAACTCCACAAGGTCTGTCTGACATAATTTCCCCCGGACAGAACCATGTTGTCTTTCATCCAGGTACCCTGACATTTCTAGTATCCCCCTTCGCCTTTCCTTGATAATACCCTCCATCACCTTGCCCACCATCGATGTCAGGCTGACAGGACTGTAGTTCCCTGCCTCCTTCTCTTGATCCTCCCTTGTGGAGAAGCACGATATGTGCCACCCTCCAGTCCTGGGGCACACACCCCGTCATCAGAGAGATGTTGAAAGGTTCCGCCAGGACATCCACCAGTTTCCCTCAGCACCCTGGAATGTAATTCATCCGGCCCTGGTGCTTTCTCTGTCCTAAGGGCTTCCCTCACTCTCTCTACCGTGATTTCCACCTCCCCTTCCTCCTCTTTGGCCCGTTTGCCTTCCCCTCCTGCCAGTGATGGTTCCCCCTCTTCTGAGACCGCCCGATCAGTAGGGTCCCTCCCCTCCTCAGTTACACCATCTACTCCCATGCATGATGCAGCCCCCCATTCTCCTGGTAAAACTGAGGCAAAGTACTCATTTAGTACCTCAGCCTGCTCCTCCGGGTCTTGTGTCGTTCCCTTCCCCTGTTCTAATCCTGCTAATCTGCCCCTTCACCCTCCTTCCCTCCCCCAATGTATCTAAATAACCCCTTGTTCCCCCTCCTGATTTCCCTGGCCAGGTTCTGCTCCTTCCTTGCCTTAGCAGACCTCACCACCTTAGTGGCCCTTCTAGCCATCAGTTCATACTCCCCTTGATCCCTTTCACTTGAACGCTTGAAACGCCTATAGGCGGCCTTCTTTTCCTTCACCACCTCCTGAACCTCCTGGGTGCACCAACAGGGTTTTCGGGCCTTACCACATTTGCGCCTCACTCTTGCACAGGTCTTGGTAGCCTCCTGCACCCCCCTCCAGATGATTTCCCACCTACTGTCAACATCCATGTCTGATCTTATCCCATCTAAATGTTCCCTGAGGATCCTTCCCATCTCCTTGAAGTCCGCTCCCCCTAAAGTCAGTTACCACAGTCTGTGTGGCCTTCCTCCCCTCCTAGGTCCAGCCAGAATCAGACCATGGCATGGTCACACCCCGCCAATGGGTAACTCGCCTCCAGGCCCCTAATCTGGTCACTGTCCACCAGGACTACATCCAGTATCCGGGCCTTCCTAGTCAGCTCACCCACCTGCTTGGGTAGGAACACGTCCTGGAAGACATCCAGCAGCCTCTGCTCCCTGGCCACTGAGGACATCATAGTCCCGCAGTCCGTCCCGGGCATGTTTAGATCACCCACCACCACCACCACCACCACTCTTCCCTTTCCCAATCTACAATGTCTCATAACCTTTGCCACCAGACTCTCTTCCAGTTCCTCCAGAAGCGCAGGGGAGTCTGTACACCACTCCTATTTCTACTCTCTTTCCCCCTTCATTTTCAGGGTGACCCAAATTGCCTCCAAGATCCCCTCCACCTCCCCCACACCTCCTACACCAATGCCATTTTTTGACCAGTGCTACCCTCCTTCCCCTTCCCTCCTCCCTGTCCCTAATGAACACAGTGTAGCCCTCCAGGTTCAGGTCGCAGTCATGCTCTGGGGTGGCCCAGGTCTCAGTGACAGCTGCCACATCCACCTCCTCCTCAGCTAGCATCGCCTGGAGCTCAGGCATCTTATTTCCCAAGCTCCTGGCATTTAGCAGGACCACCCTCCACCCATTCCCTACCCTCCCATTTCCCCCTCTCGTGTTCTCCTGTGACCGCAGTCCACCCCCACGCACCCTACCTGTTGGCCTTTTCCTGTATTCCTCCAGCTCCCTATGGGGGGGTGGAGACAGACTCCCTCTTTTATCGGACCCCCCGCAACAGCCCCTTCTCCCATCCCTCCCCCTTCACAAGTTTAAACCCCACCTTTCACTGATGAACCCCTCTATTTTCAGCTCAAGAATTTCACTCCCTTCCAAATTGAGATGGAGCCTATCCTTAGCATACAGCCCCTTATCCTCCCAGGTCGCCTCCCAATTCCCCATCAACCCACACACCCCTGGCCTCACACCACTCCCTGAGCCACTGATTAACCACCCTAATTTTCTGCTCATTCTCCACACTAGTCCTCAGCACCGGCAGGACTTCCGAGAAGGAAATCTAGTATCCTATGGAATGGCAAACCCTGGTTAGCTCCGGAAACCTTGCCTGTATCTCTAGTTCACTATTTCTCTCAATGTCATTGGTACCCAAGTGCACCAGTATGTCCAGGGAACCTCCACATTCCCTTGTCAGCAGGAGAACAGATAAGGGGACTAAAGGAGTATTTTACGACCATTTTTGACTGAAATACTCCCACTTTCTGATTTTAGGAAGTTTTTCTTCCCCACCCCTCAAATTTACAATATGTGGTACACATCCACAAAGTTGGCAGTACCATGAGATGTTAGCAGCCATGGCACTACACAGGAACCCGTAGAGGTGGGGATAGGAGTTGCTCACTGGCTGCTTAGGGTTGTTGCAGCATGACAATGTTAAAAATAAGGTCACAGTAGGACTCTACAGCAGTATTAGGCAGTCCATAACAGCAGGCGTCCAGTGGGACTGACACTTGGTTTAGATGTGGGATGTACGTGATGGGTCAGTGGATGACAGTACTACCATTTGGATGAAAATACTACCAGGTGTAAGAAGGTAGTAGCAAATACTTCTGAGTTCTAAAAATTATCTGGATCACTGCTTGCCAGTGAGTATACCTCGTGCACCGTCAGACCAGTGAAGCATCTGATTCTAACCAGGCAGGCTTCAACCTCCCTATCCCATTTGATACCCCTGATCATGGAATCACCCAACAGGAGCACTCTAACCACCCCCTTGCCTCCATTCTCACCCCCCAGGTTCCCCCCTTCCACGTCTCTCCTGGTCCTTCCTTCGGGCCCCTCCACCCAGCTGGCTCCTCCCACTATCTGGGTGCTACATGCTGCCTTCTCCTTACTGACCGTGGCCACACCCTCCCCTCAGATCCTGGGCTCCCCCCTGTCCTCTTCTGCACCACTACCCACCCCGTCCCTGCTCATGCATGACTGGTCCTTCCACCCCATTGGTTAGCCTAGCCTTGCTCATCCTCCCTTCCATTCTGTCTATGTTCAACACCTCCTTGCCTGTCATGCCCCCTTAACCAAAACCCTCAGCTCCATTAACTGCATCCTCCTTGTATGTCTGGTCCTACTCCTTGCCCTTCTCCCCTGCTACTCCCTCTTCCTCAGCCTGCTCGGATCCCCCTGCCAGTTTTCCCATACTCCATGCTCCCCCTGTTTTTCATGATTTCCAGACCCCGCCTTTTGCCCCCCTCCCTAACCGCCTCTGTAATGGCTACATCACTCCCCCCCAGCACTCCCCTTCTCCACTAGCAGATGTAGAGGGTTCAAACAGTTGCTGAGCCTAAGGCCCGACCCCAAGTCCCCCACCAGACCCACCTCCCCACCCTGGTTCCTTCTGTCCAGCCCCAGGGTGCCTGCCTGCTTTTTTGGGAGTGTCCTCCATTTAGACCCCCTCTGTCAGGGTCCCCATGTGACCCCCAAGTACTCCCCTGAACACCTTTCCCTATGCCCTGTCTTTAGTACCTGGTGCAGCCTCATGGGTGAGCCGCTGCCTTCCTCACCCCTCCATACCCCCGGATCCCTAGCTGCCTCCTAATCCCTCAACTTCCTCTCTGAGCTGTGCCATCTGCTAGCACACTGGGCAACCACTGAACTTCAAAGCTCAGTCAAGTACCATGGGCACTCCACCACCCTCCCAAAATGCCAGCCCTAACGACATGTGGTCCCATCACCCTCATAGTAGATTTTCCTGGGTGAACCACCAGGTTCCCCACTGATCAGAGATACAGTACTTACACAATAAACAGGGCTACAGCACCTAGATCAGGCCGCCCCATCTCTTGACTCCACCCCCTCTGGTTATTTAACAGAGGTCAGGGGCGGGAAACAATCACAGCTCTTTCAGTGCCAAGGTCCTACAATGCGGCTGGGTTTGCCCTTTATAGACAAGCCATGAGTTCAATATTTGGTGCCCTGGCCTCCTACTGGCCCGCAGTCCTCCTGGCTCCAGCAGCCCCACTCTCCCAAGCCCTGGCCACCGCAGCTGCTGGGACGACTTGCCCAAGGTCATCTCCTGTGCTCTCCCAAGCCCTGGCATGCCGCCGAATGCAGCCACTGGGAATGACTTGCCCTGGAACCTCTCCTGCTGCTGATACAGCTCCAGCTCCTCTGGTCTCGATGCAGCCCTCAGCGCATTGTCCTAGCTGCCGATGTGGCCCCCAGTGCTTCTTCCTCGCCGCTGATGCAGCCAGCAACTGCCCCTGCAATTCCAAGTGACAGCTCTTTCAGTACCAAAGTCCCAGAATGTGGCTGGGCCTGCCCTTTATAGCCCAGCTGCAAGTTCAACATTTGGCGCCCTGGCCTCCTATTGGCCCGCAGTCCTCTTGGCTCCAGCAGCCCCACTCTCCCAAGCCCTGGCCCACCACCGACTGCAGCCGTCGGGACTACTTGCCCTAGGTCCTCTCCTGCACTCTTCCCAAGCCCTGGCCTGCCACATGCAGCCACCAGGAATTACGTGCCCAGAGTCCTCTCCTGCTACTGATGAGCTCCGGCTTCTCCAGTCCCCGATGTGGCCCTCAGTGCACTGTTCTGGTCCCCAGTGCTCCTTCCTTGCTGCGATGCTGCCAGTAACCACCCCTGCTCCTCCAAGCAACACAGCTCTTTCAGTGCCACCCTATCCTGGGGGCTCTAAGTGCGCCAGGAGAAAAAGAGAGACTGTAGACAGCAACTACATTTGTAAATCCAGCTGCCGACTCGCTCGGAGACCTTGCACTGGCCAAAACCAAACTCCAACTGACTGCCAGCACCAAAGGAAAAGTTTTCACGTTCCCCCACCGTCACCGCTCAGGAACTGCTCAATAGATGGGCTCTTAAGGAACAAAGATCCTATTTTCACGCAGATGACCTCAGAAATAAATAATGGGAGTAGGAATACAGAACTAATATGAAATAAACTGGACTGTGTAAATATCATGTTTTTACAAAGTTCTTCTGAAGGCGTCAGCTGCTCTTTAAGTAAGTGCAGCTAGCTGATAAGTGTGAGCAGGGGTAGAAGTAGGGGACAATAACAGACTGAGCTCTGAAGTAGATATGAAAGGTATTGATGCCGTAAAAAGTATGCAACTAGGTGCTGACTTACATGGGTTGGTAATGGTATAGCGTTTCATAGTTTTGGAGTAGAGACAGCAAAGGCCATCTCTCCATGCTTAGTTCTAGTCCTCGGTATGGATAATGGATCGAGGTCAGAGGATCTGAGGGAGTGGATATTTGTACAATGCACCAGAAGGGAAGCTAAGGATTGGGGAGCTTGACTCAGCAGTGTACTATGTATAATACTACCAATGGATAGGACCCGAAGAGCAGAAGGGGATAGATAGCCAAGTTTGGAATAAAGGGTACAGTGGTGAGTAAGACGGTTACACGCTAGGGCAAAATGACATTACTGTATGCCACTTCCCACTTGCATAGGAGGGAGGCAGAAGCACTGGTGACCCAGACATTCTGGTGAATTACCATCCGATCTCCAACCTGTCATTTTTGAGCATGGTTGTAGAGAAACCTGTGGCACAACAGCTCGAGTATCATCTTGTGTCCTTTGACATCTGTGAGCCATTTCAGTCGGGTTTTCGGGCTAGACACAGCACGGAAACAGCATTAGTGAGGATGCATCATAATCTGCCCAGGGCTAGAGATACAGGAGACAAGTCAATTCGTGTGCTCCTCGATCTTTCTTCAGCCTTTAACACTATGGATCACTTCGTGCTGCTGGATCGGCTCTGAGTTTTGTGGACTTGCCAGTGTGGTAAATCAAATGGTTCAGACCTACCTATCCGATAGGGTGCAGCGGGTGGTGATGAGGAATTCCTCCTCCTCCTCCCCAATGCCCCTGTCATGTGGAGTACTACAGGACTCGATCTTGTCACCATTGCTGTTCGCAGTGTACATGCTGCCTCTGGGTGAGATCATTCGGCAGTACAGTGCGGAGTTTCACTGCTATGCAGATGGCACCCAGCTGTATCTGTCATTTGCACCTGGAACATCCAATGCTGTGACATGCTTAACACCCATCTGGCTAAAATCAATGACTGGATGTCTTCCAGCTGGCTGCAACTTAACCAGGATAAGACTGAGGTTCTGGTGATCGAGCCAGGTCGAAGGCGCGATGGGTTGCCACCTGGAGCTAACACAGGTAATTTCCTGGGGTTTGTTCTATTGGTGGCTTCCTAGAGGGTGCGCAATCTTGGTGTGATCCCGGACAGCAGACTGACCTTTGACAATCGGTATCATCTGTTGTCAAGTGTTTTTTGCCATGTGCGGAACATTGTCAGGATCAAGCCCCTCATTCCGCCCGAAGATCTGCCGACCCTGGTACACACCTCTGTTACCTCTAGACTTGACTGCTATAACTCTTTATACTTCAGGGTCACGGGAGGGACCCTCCGCAGACTGCAGCTGGTTCAGAACATGGTGGCCCGGTTGCTGACGGGCCTGTCCTGGTCAAGTCATGTAACCCCGGTCCTGCATGTTCTGTACTGGCTGCCTGTCAGGTGGAGAGTCCTTTTCAAGATGGGCTTGCTCACCTTTTAAAGCCTTATATGGGCTGGGTCCGGGCTACCCATCTGAGATCCTGAGACCTCTGTCTGCTCCTTCCACTCCTCTTCGAGGGGCCTCCTGTAAGTTCCCGGGGTTCGGCTCAAGACATCGGGCGACCAGGCCTTTAGTGTCACTGGGCCGACCCTGTGGAACTCACTACCACCTACAATCCAGGAGGCCCCCCTCGATCAGGGTATTTATTTATTTATTGAATTTTGTTGACCGGGTAGGCCCACTGGGCCACGGAGGTCCCTTTTTCAGGGGTGACCCGGGGTTAAAAACATCATACAGGTAAACAGAACAGTACAAATTGATAAATAACAATGTTTGACAGTGAAAGATTTCATAGGGTTACAATCAGATAAATGGTGGGGGAACATACAGTCAGTGGGACCTACTAGATTTGGATATATATAAAACATTTTACATGCACAAATCATGTAGATCTAGGGAGTGCACGAGATTAAGGCTAGGTTGCCAAGAAACAAGATGCCTTCCTAAGGGCTTAGAGGGATGGAGGTATGGGTTACAATAAATACAATAAATTTAAACAGAGGCTGAAGGTCCACCTCTTACACCTGGCCTTTATGGAGTAAGTACTCCACCCAAACCATTCAAGACAGATGATTATAAAGAGCTGAAATCTTGAATATTATTTTATGGTTAAATTATCTAGTTTTACTTCTTGTTTTATTCTGTGATCGGTTTTATTGTTAGGTGCCCAGAGCCCCTGGGAATGGGCACCACAGATATGAAAGTTGCCTTGCCAAAGACAGGTAGGCCATAGGATATAGTTTGAGGAAAAGTCATCTATGCACTACAGCAATGTGTGCAGAGGAAGAAAGATTTGGACTGGCACGATAGGCTAGGCCAAGACTGATGTTAACAGCTTAGCTACTGGAGATTAACTGTAAAGAGAAGTCAAGGAAGGGGTCAAGAGTTACACCAAGGTACCTGAAGGAGTTTACAGATTCCATGGGGGATCCATTATCACAAGCCACGCTTAGCTGAGTGTGACTTTTTTTTTTGTTTGTTTTTTCTAATCTGTGGGCAGTCCCAAAAATCCTGTTTGCAAGGAAGTACTAAACACATCAGTCAGGGGTGCCGTCAACACCTCTGCCAACTCCTTTAGCATGCGAGGATGTATCCCATCTGGCCTGGGTGCCTTGTCTGTCTGTATGGAGTTAAGGCCAGCCAGAAACTTTTCCACCGGGATATCACAGTCTGCTATCCCTTCCCCACTCACCCCTCCCCATCCCAATCCCCTCGCTGATGGGATGGGTCCATTTCTTTCTCTTGTGAAGACTGAGCAGAAGTACTCACTAAGTACCTCTGCTTGTTCTGCCCCCTTTTCGGCCCACCCATCATCCTTTTTAATTCTGGCCATCTGTTCCCTTGATTTTTCTTTTTTTCTGCTCACATATCTAAAGAAGTCTTTTTCTCTTTTCTTAATCCCCTGTGCTAATTACCTCTCTTTTGAGGCCCTGGCTGCCCTCACAACCTTGGTCACCTCCCTGGATCTCTTTATGTGTTCCTCCCTATCCTCCTTCTTTCCAGTTCTCTTGAAATCCCTGAAGGCTGCTCTTTTCTCCCTCACACTCACCTGTACCTCCCTTGTACACCAACTAGGCTTCCTGGTCGTCGTATTCTTTGTAGCACCCCTTGTGCACAAGTCTGTTGCCTCAATCAGTCCCAACTTCACAATGTCCCATTTTTGATTAGTATCCATCTCAGGACTAAAGGTGCTCCCTCACTATGGTTGCCATCTTGCCAAAGTAAGCCCTCCTGAAGTCTGGTTTTACTACGAATGCCTACCTTACCCATGTTCAGGGAAAACCATACTGTGTTGTGATCATTCCCTACCAAGGGGTCCTCAAGCCACACATCTTATACCTGATCCCCCTCTGATAATCCCAAATGCAGGATGCTTCCCATCCTGGTCAGTCCACATACCCTCTGCGTGAAGAATACATCCTGGAACCCATCCAGTAGGGCCTGCTCCCTGGAGCTAGTGGAGGTAATTGTGCTCCAAATCCACCCCTGGTAAGTTAAAGTCTCCTACCACCACTGTATTCCCCTTGGGCAGTTCTCAGTGATGTTTGTCACTAATTCCCTGTCAACTTCCTCCACCCGAGATGGAGGCTGGTACACAAATCGCATCTTCCACCCCTTACCATTCTGGATGCTGACCCATAAGATTTCTGCTCTCCCTTCCCCATTGTCTTCCCTATTACACACTATTTCTTCCTTAATGTAGAATGCCCCCCCCCCCCACTCCCTTCCACCCTATCTCTTCTATACACGCTGCCCAGAATTGAGAGTTCCCAATCCTGGTACTGGTTGGCCCATGTTTCCGTTATGGCTGCTATGTCACTCTGCCTTCAGCCATCACTGTTTGGAGTTCAGGTATCTTGTTCCCCAAGCTCTCTGTATTAAGGGATACCACTCTCCAGCCATTTCCCCCACCTTTCCTTCCCTCTTTTAGCCTTATAGTCCCTCCTACCCTGAATTCTGCTGCCTTCCTTGTCACCATTGGGGGGGGGGGGGAGGCTGGAAGCCTCCCATTTCCTGTGTCTTGGTCTGACTACTTCATCCTAGCACTTGATTTAGTTTAAATGTTGTTTCTGCAAAAAATGTTCCCAGTTTATGTTTAAGAGTCCTTGTTCCCTGCCTACTCAATGATGCCTGTCAGGGTGTACACTCCCTTGTCCTCCCATACACCTCCTCAGTTTCCCACCAGTCCAAACCCCATCGTCCCACATCAATGAGCCAGCCACTCACTGAACTCCTTAATCGTCTGCTTTCTATTGGTGCTTGCCTTTGGAATCGGGAGCACTTCTGAGAAGGCAATGAACTGAAAATTATTCCCACAAACCCTGGCTAGCTCTTTAAAATCTACCTTGCACTTCTTGCAGGCTATTCTCTTCAAGGTCATTTGTGGCAGGTATAGCACCCAGTGGGCCCCCCCCCCCCCGCTGCCTCACGTATGAAGGTTTAATGTGCTTTGCCCTGTGCACCGTCATGCCCGGTAAGCTGTCCACTCATACTGCACTACACTTATCCCCCTTGCCTCCTCATTTGATTTCTTTTATGACAGAATCTCCCACTACTAGGACCCTTTTGTCCCTTCCGCACTGCCCGTCCTATCCCTGCCAGTCCCTCCCCCGTCCTCATTTCCTTTCACTCCTCATCTTGCCTTTTTTCTTACCTTACTCCTTTTTATCACATGCTATGCTGTTTCTTGGGCTGACCCTTTCTTTTTCAATTTTACCAGAAGTTTCCTTCTTCCTGTTACCAATATTTTTCCCTCAGTATCCGTTTCCCCCAACTCAACCCCTGTTCCATGAGTGTGTACCTTACTCCCCTCATTTCCCTGCTTCCCATTTCCTATATTCCCCTTTTCCTCATCTCTTCTTGGCGTTTGTGTGCCCTCCTCTGCCCCCTTCACTCTCCTTCGATCACTTGAGGTAGCATTCCCAGATTTGCCTGTTCTGCCCGATTCTACTCCTGCCTCCCTAGCTGGAGAGTATGCCCCTTGTTTGTCCAATTCCCCCCATCTAACACATGTTGCCATGGTAGGTGTACCCATATCCTGTTTTGTTGTTATTCCCAGACATCCTTTTTCCTGCTGTTCTTTGGTGTATTTACCGTGGCCCTATTTTCTCTAGTGGGTTCCTGCCTAATCCCCTTCTTTCCTCCATCAGTCAATTCTCCCTCTTACCTTGTGCTCGCATCCTCCAGGTATGCCAGTCTGTTCTCCTGCATTGTATTCATGCCTCAATTAGTACTTCTTTGGCTTCCATACCCTTCCATTTTATACCCTGTCTCCCTTCCCCTACTCCCTCTAGAAGTCACTATTGACCACTCGTCCTTTCCTGTCTCTGCTAGTTCCTTGAGTCAGTTGGCTTGCCCCCCATAGTTTCTAATCTTCTTCCTGACCCTTCCTCTATATGGTCTGCCTGGCATCCAGGCCCTTTGTTGTCTCCATTCTTCCTAGCTCCTGTGTGAGGTATGCAAGTTGTCTGCACACCATGCATCCCCCATTCCTCCATGCAATGGCTAGGACCATGGCAGTCCTCCATCCATTTACACCATGTAGCTCTATGTTGAAAATAAACATAACCTAAAAAACTCAGATTGAATGTAATTAAATGGAAATACTGCATTACATCCAAGACAGTTTGTAAAGTTAACTGAAGTAAAATGTGGTATTTCACACCTTGCTGCAACTAGTTTGAATTCTAAGGAATCAGACAGGCATACTGTGGAGTCTAAAGGGTGCCGACACATCATGTTCTCATATGCTAATGCAGCTCTCAGGGACAATGAGATTTCAACAACCAGAAAATGAAGACCACAAGGCTAGTTACAGGTGCTGGTGTGAACAGTGAAAACAAACTAAAGCAAACACATATCTCCCCAATAACTACATATAAAAAGAGTTGTCTGCTGACAAGGAAACAAACAACATTTACAAGATATGAAGGTGTACTACTCCTTTTAGTAGCACATTTCACATTCATCTCGTCTTTCCTGCCCTCAACACCCAGAAGTAGAAAGTTGCACCTTTATGCTTCACCCTTACCATGGCCAGATAAATAAACTGAAAGTCCACTTTACTGGCCTGGAGGTCATCCTGCACTGATGTGAATTACTTTTTCTTTTGCAGGTGCTGCGAAAAATCTTGAAGTGTTAGCTTATCCCCCACATAGATCAGCTCCTTTCTCGTACATGTTGCCAAAACTTCTTGTCCATTCCCAAAATGATGCAGGCAACATCTAATCTGGTGAGGTTGTGCATCCACTGACAGTTTTGGGCCCAGGGCGCAATGCACCCACTCACTTTTCAGCTTGCCATCCTTAGGTTGTAGTCCCATTAATTTCTGGCAATGCCACCACACAGAAATGTTCTGGATTGACTCCCTTCTTCCCCTCTGGTAACTCTCGAAAGCAGAGATTGCTCTGTCTATTGCAATTCTCCTGGCAGTCCAGCTGATTTTGCAGGTCCTCCATTTCTTTTTCCAGGTGGGCCAACTTATCAGGCAAGGGTTGCAGCTTGTCCACCACGCCCGAGACATGGGTCTCTGCTTCACCCAGCTTGAACTGTCTGTCCCTCTGCCTATTCCTTGAGCTTCTTCTTCAGGCTCCCATCTAATTCTTCCAGCTTTGGATTCAGGGCTTTCATTAGGTGCTCTGTAATGGTCCTGGCTAGGGCCGCCATCTCAAGTACTGAACACTTCACCATGCTATGGCCTTCCCCCAGCACTTGCTGCCACCGCCTTTTATCTGCTGATTCTTCGCAGATCTCAGCTGCTTTGCCGCTGCTCCCACTACATACTCCTCCATCCCAGGTCTGTGCACCAAATCACCAACTTTAGAGCCATTTTCCATAGGTTAGATCACTTTAAAAAAAACTTAGTTTTATCCTGTGGAGACAAAGCTCTGGGGAAAGTGGGTACGGCTTGCCTAGCTGTTCATTAGGGCCCCCATCTGCATTTCTGATGCAAAAAAGCAGAAACCTTCACAAAAATCCAACTACTGGCAAACTGTCTTCCATGACAGCAATAATGCGTTCTTAAAATATATTTTTAAATTAGATGCTCATCTGTTACAGGGTATTAAATAAGCTAAAAAAACTGATTCGCAGTTTTACGTGTGAAAGTGCTGATCAGCTGTGAAAAATGCATAGAATGGTTAGCAAAATTAAAAGAAAATATATAGAGTTTTATTAATTATGTCTAGTGTTGCATGGACCCTTTTAAAAATGCACAGCAGTCTACTACTCTTTTGTGGAAATGGTTAGCATTACCCCCTCGTTTGCACTGCATGTTGCTGAGTTATACCAACTATTCAATACCCTGTGTTAATCTACTTTGCTTTTTAAGGATCCATGGGGTACAGGTGCTCACTGAGGACCCAGAGCACCAAGACTAGTAGTCCTGCAAGTCAGCCTACGGACATCACAGGTGTCTTTCTGGAGAACTACATATTGTACATCAAGCCAGTTAAGTCCCAGAGGCAGAAAGGATACACCCTACTATCACAGCTGAGCTAAAGTTACACATGGCAGGCAACATGTAGTTCTCTTTCTTGACTCTGTTCTGAATGCCTTTGGAGAAAATGTCTGAAACCATCCATCATCAGAGACTGCATGTGACTTATCAGTACTGGAAGAATTGAGGAATCATCCTAAATCTCCAGATTCCAGTGAAGCGGGATGAAAAGCTGCAGTTCCCACATCCTGATGCAAGCCCAAAGCACCAAGTCTATATACACTAGCAGTCCAAAAGTGTGCACATACAGTATGGGTGTAAAGCCAGAGGACCACATAGTTGGGTGGTAGGAGGAGTCATACTTGAAGACTGTTCTGGTGACTTAGGCAGGGTTCCACTGAACATGCTAAGTGTGGATAGTGAACTTAACCTAAGAAGTCAGAACCTGTGCTACTGAGGGGGAATGTTAGCCAGAACACTGAACAAGTCCTGTACCCTGTTGAAAAGTACCATGATAGCTTGACTTCTATATGACAGACAGAAGGGACCAGAGTTTAACGTGTCATTCAAAATGCAGCATCTCTAATATTCCAGCACCCCTTCAGTGCAGCACTACAATGTCATGGTTGGCTACAGCCAAGGCCACTGTAATTCTGCGGTTGAGGAATTTGCCTCAGAATTTGCATCATGCCACAGAATATATATATATATATATATATATATATATATATATATATATATATATATATATATATTTATACATACATATATATATACACACACACACACACACACACACACACACACACATCAGAGAATCATTATTGTTGGTGAATTTTCAAACAAATATACTGTTTTCTCCATAGTGTCAGGCTTTCTTTCCCATCTCATTTATCCTGAAGTCCCTCCTCTATGCTCAGCATATGATATCAATGACATCACATCATATTTAGCCAATGACAGGACTGCATTCTGCCAGAGAAGTGAATAAATCATGCCGCAGAAATCAGAAAATGCTGCCGCAGAAGCCAAGGAGCCCTGCTGCAGAGATCAGAAAATTCTGCCGCAGAACACCTGGGCCTGACTAGAGCCCAATATTTCTGGTCCAGAAGCGAAAGTGCTACCAACTGAGCCACTGAAACTTGCATACGAAACTGACTACAGTTAATGTCAAAAACATGACATCATAGCAGCAGTTTCCACCACAGTATGAAATTCATAAAAAATTATACGCCCACTTTGGCTTATAGATTTAAAAAATATATGATCATGAACTTACATACATGCTCCTTATACTCAAGGACGCCTGGTCTTTGAAAGGACTTTTGCAGCACCCAGCCCCTAGACAGTGTTTTAAAACAAAACTGAGCCGAGCCCCTAGCCCTTAAAATGACCAACAGCTGTCCCATATGCCCTTAGGGCTTTAAAAAAAATTGTTCACTGGAATGCAGGAATGAGCCTGCATCTTCAGAGGTATGGAGGTGGGGAAATCAAGCACCCCACAGGATGCTTTCCTCCACCGGAGAGGGACAAAGACAGACTCTGCCACAACATTGGCATCTGTTTGATCAAAGGTGGCAATCTAGACAGGAGGGTTTGGGAGGATGTCAGCTGGCTCTGCACAATGTCATTCAGATGCACGTGCAGATGAACAGCGCCCCTACTACTGACATCCTGGGAGAGCAGAAAAAAAACAGGTCCCAAGGATGACATGTGTGGTACTCTCCGACCCTGCACAAAGAATAGTTACTTACCATAACAGTAAATCTTCAAGAGAATTTCCTCCTTTTTCGGGAGTCTTTTTTTTTTTTTTTTTTAATGAAAAAGGATATCGGCTTGTGAAAAAGGATTAAAAAAAAAAAAAAGGTACGTCCAAAATCCTTTTTCACGAAACTGCAAGCCATCATTATCAGGACCACCCAGAAATCTTTGCTGGCTGGGGCCACACATGTCGACGCACCTCGTCAGTTCCTTCTTATATATTATTGCCCCTATAGTTAGGGTTAAGTAGGCACTTTAATGTTAAACCTCAAACTTTTGTACTTTAAAATAACTCTGCAACTGTTCAATGGATTTGCACAAACTTTGGCATGCCCTGTCTCGTGGGGTAGCTCTCTTGACTTGCCAAGTTTTGTTCTGGTCAGAATGGCGGATTTCGTGCTGCGCACAGTGCTAAATCGTTAATTCGCCTTATTTTGCACTTTGTCATCATGTGGTGCGTAGGTTTGGAAGTTCGGTCTGACATTTTCAGGGTATAAAGGACTAAAAAAATCTAAGCCCAAAATCCTTTTTCGACAGAACAAAAAAAGATTTGTGAAAAATAAATCGTCTTGCGAAAAAGGATATATATAAAATAAGGGGTCCGGCCCGGTGGTGCTGAGGTTGAGGCACTGTGCCATCCTCTTTTTTTTTTTTTTTTAAATCATATATACTTTTATCAATTTTCAGTTTTCTCCCTGCCCCCCAAGGCCACAGCATACACATGCATGTGTGCACATGGAGGAACACACCAGGATCCAGTGGTCCCTTCCACCTCTCCCCTGACCTGCATCGCTGCATCGTGCCACCTATGCACCCACCAGACCACCACCCAGTGGGAACAGGACTATTGGCGGGCATACACTTCTTTGGAGGGGACTGCCGCGGCTCAATCCCGCTCCAACTCACCCCCCTGAGCCAGCACTCCAGCGACCCGAAGTCGTTCCCAAACCCGGGTCGCCAGCATAACACAAGGTAAGGCGCAAGTGCCTCAGCCCTCTGCTCCACCGTGCCAGCTGTGCCATCATCTTTTAAATAAAGCATGATGTTGAGTGGCACCCCCCCATCTCACTATTGTATATTCCTGCTGTCTAGTAGCCTCCCCCATTCCCATACTTTTTTTTTTTATAATATATATATATATATATATATATATATAAAAAACACTGGTGTCCTGTACCCCCACCCTCCGATTCCCATATATGGTTTTAATAATAGTGCACCAATTTGGGCACAGCTCATTGGTGTCCAGTGGTACCCCTTCCCATGTCCCTCTTAATGTTATTATTCTGTTGGTGGCCAGTGGTACTACAAACCACCCTCCGATGTCCCAGTTAATCTGTAAATCAGAAAACCATCCAATCAATGTCTATTTTGTTTTAACCTGTTGGAGAAAAAAAAAAAGACAACTGACGCTCACAAATGCAACCCACCCCTACCCAACCTCCCACTGTGCATCCACCTCCCCGCACCCCCTACATCCTCCCACACACACTCACTCACATGAAGTCCTCAGAATGTGAAGATCCACTCTCCGATCAATGACATGTCTTGCTGCTTGAACCGGCAACTGCTGTATGACAGGTAAGGTAACTGCAGTTCAATTTAAACCACATTCCGGGTTGTCCTGACGCAAATGGCTTAGACTTCTGTGATGTGGCTCAATGGAGGGAGATATACTGGAAGAAGATGGACCAGTACTACAGTTACTTAATCTGGATTTCAAGTGAGAGGCATGACATGGTGCGCCCAGGAAGAGTGCACAGGGTTGAGAGGTGGCCATGGTACTGAACAGCAGCAGTTCATGAATGGGGAGTTAAAGAGAATAAATCAAAGCAAAGAAAATATGTGCTATCCACGGGTCATAAAAAGGGCTACTATTTTAAGCCCTAAGCTCATGATGCTATTAACAAAAACATTTCACAGAACGCTGCCAGCTAATGCAAGACTCTGCTCCTAACCCATGTAACATTCTGGGGACCAAAACAGTCCATCTGCTAAAGAACGCTAAGTGAAGGGATCACAAATGGCAGCCAATCACACCAGTACTGTCTCCTGTACACTTGGAGCAACTAGCACTTCTCACTTGGGTGGTTACTATTGCACGATTATTGATGCCCAAGCTGCAGCTGTCTCTTGTCGGATTCCTTTGACTTGCTCGAGCCCATGATGGCTACTGTCAAACCTTTATCTTGCTTTGTCTGGAGCTTGAGCAGAACCCTCTGTAGGAGCGGGAAGGAAGGAAAGGCATACAGAAACTTCCCCTTCCAGGAGAGGGACAATGCATCTCGAACACTCCAGGCCCGGGATCGAGTGAGCAGAAATTGGGCAGTTTTGCATTGACCAGGGACGCAAAAAGATCCAACTCTGGATGACACCACCTGTCAAAGAGATCTTTGACCACCATTTCGAGTAATGGCTGTCTACTGTAGCTGCGGCATCCACCAAGGTCCGATGTGCAAGGGTCGATGGCAGGAAAAGAACTGGGAAAGGGTGTGGGGGACCACCCACCTTTATAGGACAGGCTGACTGATGTCAGAGGCTGACAATGGCAGTGGGTGGTCCCCCGTGGTAAACTGCTAGCTAAAAAGTTTTCCGTGTGGTCCTGTCACCTGGCGGGGCTTAGTCACATCGGTGTTGACCTGCTGCAAAAGCATTCCTCAAAGTAAGATCTAGTATTTCTGAGCGTCGTTTGGAAGAATACAGTTGTCTAAAGCACAAACCCTTGTTGAGTGATAATACCATACTGGATGGCATCAGCAAGTGTTGTGCTACTGCCACAGCAGAACTTGCAAAAGTGACGAGTTCATACAGCAGCTACTGCACTGTTGCAGGTGGTGGGGAAAGGAGGCACTTGTATGCGTCATATGCACAGAATGTTAAGAGCAAGTTCATACAGCAACTACTGCACTGCAGAAGTGGGTGGGGAGGAGGTTCATTTGAATGTGGCATGTATGCACACAATGATAAGGCCTGCTTCTGCAGTGCAAGCAGATGGAAGGAGAAAGCTCCCCTGGAGAGCTATGGCGGCTGAACATCTAGCACCCTACAGAGACTCAGGCCACAGAAGGCAGTGAGTGCTAAGGGTGGGGAGAAGGACTTGGCAGTGCTCACTGCATGGGAGAGGGAGACCAATGCGTTGGGGAGGAAGTAGGAACTACCCTGATGTGCAGACTGGCCAATGTGCCAGTCACTCAATCACCCATTTCAATACATCGAGAACCTCCCTCACTCATAGTAACAGATTAATTTGAAATGAGAAAGGATTTTTTTTTTTTAAAAACACATACACTTGAGTATGCAGGAGACAGACAGCATTCCTTCTCAGCCTCCTGTTCTCCAGGAGAAACGTCCGGGGCCAGTAGCTCACCTCAACGCTGTTTTCCTCCATACCACTACCTTTTTGGTAGTCCTGAAATGTACACTTTCGGTTGACTCAAAGTCTTTTTTGCACTTAGGGGCTAAAACTGCTCACAGTGCTCAGGTAGGGTCTGACCAGGGCCTTGTAAAACAGCAGGATCACCATTTCTGCTCTGCTAGTCACCCCGACACACGTCAGCATTCTATTAGCCTCTCTTTTTCCAACATACTTCCTCCTCCTTACCTGCCCTGATCACAGCTGCCTCCTGTCTGGTCCAGATGCCTCCTGCCTGGCCTCACAGTTCCACCAGGATGCTTCCCTGGTGCACCAGGCCACCCTTCCATGAAACCTCCTCAGACAGCCCCCGACTTAAGAACCTCAAATCAGCACCAAGGGAAGTGTTAGCCCTGTGTCACTCATGATGTGGGCGGGTTGAGACATCCAGGGCCATCCACCAGAGCCAGGACAGTAAAGACTGAAGTGGCCGGGAAGGGGGTGGGGGTAAGGAAACAGCTACACGTCATCAGTCCAATTACAGTGTGCCATTTTCATAATTTTTCTGCCCTCCAAGAGCGTGCCTGATGCACGGAGGAGCTGGTTCAGACTTGTCTCCTTTAAAACCTTCATACCACAGATAAGGATGGTTCTCTCTCCCCCAGCTGAATTATGTTATTGTTCAAAACTTAATTTAACCCTATAGAAAGCAAACGAAATGCAAACAATGCTTTCTCATCAACAGGTCATCATTGCTCACCTTCACTCCAAAGGTGTATGTTTCAAGCATTTGTACTGTGGTGGTGTGTGTGGGGAGACTAACCCTGAGCTTTTGAGCTGTAACCGTAATCTGACTGAAGCCTGAATACACCTACTGAGCAAAGAAACTTAATATCCCAGAAACTCTTCTCACAATCATTTTTCTTCAATGCCCGTATGAAAAACAATACAGGTACAAACATGCTTAACACACACTTTGGCTGCCAGCAAAGCTATTTTACTTCTGAAACAAAAAAGAAGCTGTACCCCTAATTCATAGCTGATGTAGCCTTTGAGTATTTTTTTTTTTTTTAATTTGTACTTTGTGCTTCCTGTTCTGCCGACCAGCCCCTATCTGAACTGGTCAGCACTGTCCCATAACCTGGCTTCTCATGCTTCCTGTTCTGCCAACCAGCCCCAATCTGGACTGGTCAGCCCAGCTACATAACGTGGCTTCTTGTGCTTCCTGTTCTGCTGACCAGCCCAGCCCCATAACCAGGCTTCTCATGCTTCCTGTTCAGCCTACCCACCCCTTTCTGGGCAGGTCAGCCCAGCCCCATAACCAGGCTTCTCATGCTTCCTGTTCAGCCTACCCACCCCTTTCTGGGCACGTCAGCCCAGCCCCATAACCAGGCTTCTCATGCTTCCTGTTCAGCCTACCCACCCCTTTCTGGACTGGTCAGCCCAGCCCCATAACCTGACTTCTCCATAGTATCACAGTGAAAGCCGTCAGAATAGGCCCCATGGTCTATCGTGTCTGCTCGGAAGCTAGCCCCTTAATGGGAGCTCGCTCCTCCACTACCCAGCCCCAGAGGTGGCCCTCCCTGGCCTCAGCTTCCCCCTATACCTGTCCCAACCCTTCTTGAATCCTTCCTCTGTAGTCTCTTCCACCAGACTCCTGGGCCGTGTGTTCCATGGTTCCACCACCCTCTCTGTGAAGAAGTGTCTCCTGTGCTCCCCCCTGTACTTCTACCCTTCCAGCTTCCACTCGTGCCCACTTCTTAAGCCAAACACTTCCCTGGCTCCGCCCTTATTTATCCCCTTTGCATACTTGAAAGTCTCTATCATGTCCCCTCTGTCCCTCCTCTCCTCCAGTGCGTACAGTTAGAGTTCATCCAGTCTCTCCTCATAGGTCCTACCCTCCATGCCCTAAATCAGCCTGGTTGCCCTCCTCTGAACCCTCTCCAGCAGCGCTATGTCCCTCTTAAGATGAGGTCTCCAGAACTGCACACAGTACTCAAGATGCGGCCTAACCAGGGCATTATACAGAGAGAGGATCACCTCCCTCCCTCCCTCCTCCTGGAGGTAGTCCCACTGGTTATGCAGCCCAGTATCGTGTTTGCTTTTGCTGCAGCTCTTCAACAATTCTCTGTATTATTCATTTTGCTGTCCACAACTATCCCCAAGTCCCTCTCGCCCGATGTGACTTTAAGTGTGGTCCCCACCAGGGGGTATGCATGTCCTGGGTTTCTGACCCCCAGATGCAGCACCCCACATTTCCCTGCATTGAGCTTCAACCCCCACTTCCTTGCCCACCCCCACAGGGGTCTTGTGCTTCCTGTTCTGCTGACCAGCTCCTAGCTGGACTAGTCAGCCCAACCCCATAACCTAGCTTTTTGTGCTTCCTGTTCTGCTGACCAGCTCCTATCTGGACTGGTCAGCCCAACCCCATAACCTAGCTTTTTGTGCTTCCTGTTCTGCTGACCAGCTCCTGTCTGGACTGTTCAGCCCAGCCCCATAGCCTGGCTTCTTGTTCTTAGTGTTCTGCTGACCAGCCCGTCTGGAATGGTAGCCCAGTCCCATAGCTTGGCTTCTCTGGGTCTCACCTCACTCCTGACATCCTCTGCCACAGGACCCAATGGAGGTGACCAGTCACCAGAGCAGGGCCTGCAGGGGACCAGGCCATCATCCTGCCAAGATCAGGAGTTTTCATCTATTTTCCTCTGTTGGGGACTGTATGCATACATGCAATGCTGCAATGTGAGTGCTCTGCTTGGCCAGAAACACCCCTGGCATGCAAGTGTGCGAACCGTTATCTGTATGGTCCCACTGTTCTGCCACCCAGATTTTCTTTTGTTCATTACAAATCGGGTTAACAACCTTTGAGTCAGAGACTCATTTAAAAGGCACCTTGTCGGGGGGGGGCAGACATCAAGACAGTTATTACAGTACAGATTAAAACAGAGGATAACATTACAAGTGCAGTAAAAGGAACATTTAACATAGATACAAACTACTACATTATGTAACCTTAGTGTATGTTACTTAGGTTACATAATGTTAGAAAATTGTGAATTACACTCATGGATATAGTAGGTCCTCAGAGAAGACAGTGGGTTACATCCCTGTTTGGACCTAGTAGGGAAGGGGTAGGTCTGGGGAAGGGAGAGGCTGTCCAGTTGACGTTGTCGAGGACTGATTCCTCTAGGACTCCCTCCCTGAGAAAGGAAAGCTGTCTAAGGGATGCTCAAAGCAGTGGATGAAGTCAGAGTGTGTGTGCCCAATGATAGGTCAGCTTGTTCAGGAGATATGGGGAAACCTCATGTAATATTTCATTTATGAACAAACAACCTAGCTAGAGAAGAAGTAGAGATTGTGCAGGAGACGTTTAGAGCTGTGGGGAGGATTTTTTTGGGGCGGGCTAGATTGGTAGCCTTCTCTAAAGTACTACAAGTACCTACAGCCAGTACAGCAAGGAACAGGTGGACTGAAGATTTTTAACTGTTGGCTATGGGAATGGTGCAGATGGGAGGGTTCTGGTTATATTGAGGGCTGGTAAGGAAATTGGAATGACTAAACCTTATATGCACCAGATAGACTGCACTTTGGCAGATTGGGTTCCAAGATGCTAAGGGACAGGCTGAGATAGTATATGGTCGGAGTCTTGATTTAAATCAATTTGGGGGGACTGGGTCTTCGCACCCAGAGTCTCCAGGAGGAAGGGGGGCCGACAGGCTTCCCCCTACCCAAAGTCCTACCAAGCTGAGTTGGGATCAGGGTACTGGACAGGGAAGGGGGCAGTAATCAGCAGGGAGCAGAGATAAATGGGAACTTTAGACACAGACATGCAGAATAAAGGCTATAAGTGAATCTCAGGGAGACACGGGAGAAGCAGGCAGTTTTGGGGAGAGGACAACAAAGCTAGGGGGGGAGAGAGAGAGAGAGGCATGGAGACATGGTGAAAGGTTGTGTCCCTAAATGTAAGAAGTCCTGGTAACAAAATGGATGACCTGCCGACGATGATGATGAAAAAGAAGGTGGATACCGTTGCAGTCTCGAAACTTGGGCTACACCAAACCATGACTGAGACCTCTGTACCCCGGGTATAAGTTTAAAAAAGACACAGGACAGCTAGAAAGGGGGAGGGGTAGTGATTTATGTAAGGGAGGGAATAACCTGTACCCACACAACACTTTCGGGTCGTGAGGGATAAAATCAGCTGGTGGAGCGAATGCCAGTACTTCTGGGCATTTGCAACCTTGTGTGTCCACCAAAGGTGGAGTGACAGGGGTCAGGTGTTTAGACGTGCTGTGTGGTTGCTTTCTAGAGACTTAATTTCTGCTGGGACAGCTACTTAGAAAAGGCAGAGAGTTAACCAGGAAGTACTCCCGTGGCTGTAGTTCGGGTTCCATATAGGGTGAACTACGGATTGTGAACGGACTGATTGTTTTTAGTAACAGGGATTCAGTAGGAGAAAGCTGGGCCCCTGGGTTTACATTTTAAGGCATTTGCCTGGAATTTTTAAAACTTAACTGTAAGGAGTGAACTGGTGATCACGACCCACACAACATTTCCAGGTCGCAAGGAATAAAATCAACTGCTGAAGCGAGCACCATGAGCTCGAGCGCGTGAAGATGCACGTGGTCGGCACGTGCTAAGCGGGGGAAGTGGGTGAAGCAGGAGTAACGAGCAATAAGGTTTCTACACAGGTAGAAGGTTTGCTTTTGTTCATAAGATAATTTATAGCAAGTAGATCATGGCTGAGAAGTAAGTGAGCATGAAGAGCCAAACTGTTACATTTTATACCTAATTCCCCACTCTTTAAAGTAACGAGTACTGCCAAATTAGCATGGAGAAGTGTATGGGTTAGTGTCATTTATTTGTAAACAATGCTTGGCATTAAAGGATCTGAGGGTGAATATTCTCGGGCTACAAATGGAATTAAAGTGTATAAGGCAGGTCTAAACATTTGAAGGCAGTGTGAATGTGTCACCAAATATAGATTTCAGTCAGAAAAGAGAGGCAACTCAGAAAATGAGGACATGTGGCAAGAAAGTACAGTTACGCAAGAACTTACCGTAACAGTAGATCTTCCAGAGAGGCTCTTGTAGCAGGTATTCACATACAGGACTGACCCGCCAGGTGTCAGGACCCCAGGGAAAAATTTCTAGCTAGCAGTCTCTGGTGGGGGACTGCCCCCTAGTCAGGTGACCAGCGTCATACGACGTCAGTATTAAGGGGCGGTCCCCAATGCCCGCCTTCCAGTTCTTTCCCACCAAATGCCAAAAGAGGCAAGACGAGAGAGAAGAGGATATTTCTTTCCATGGAAATGGAGCAAAAAAGCTGAGGGGGACGGAAGGCAGGAAGGCAATACCTACTGCAAAAGCCTCTCTCGAAGATCTACTGTTACAGTAAGTTCTTACATAACTGTACTATCTTACTTCGAGAGGGCTCTTGCAGTAGGTATTTACATATAGGACTGAGTCGCAAGCAGTCTGGAAAAAGGAAAAGTACTCAGGAGGAGGACTGTCATCCATAGCATGGAATCTGAGGCTGAACCTTGTAGAACAGCCAACCTGAAGCCTGCTCTATGGTGAGAGGTAATGTCCAAACTGTAGTGTTTCGTACAGATATGAACATAAGTCCAAGCTGCGGCTGCACAGATGTCTGCCGCTGACACATTCTTGAAACAAGCCGCAGAGGCAGCTACTCCTCTGATGGAGTGACCTCTGACTTGACTCGGCAGGGTCTTGTTGTACTTGTAACAGAAAGTGATACAGTGAGCCAGCCATTTTGATAGGCATTGCTTAGAAACAGCATTGCCTTCTCTTTTGTAGGCAAAGGAGACAAAAAGCTGATCAGTTTTCCTGAGATCTCTAGTCAGAGTGGTGTAGTATCTCCGTATTCTGTGAGCATCCAAAGTATGCAGGAGGTGCTCCCTTTGACTGGAGTGCTGCGTAAAGAAAGCAGGTAGCTCAATGGATTGATTCAGCATAGATTCAGCCACCACCTTAGGGAGAAACTTAGGGTTGGTGTGTAGAGCCACACATTCCTTGTGAAAAATCAAGTACGGGATTTTGCACATCGAGGCCTGAAGCTCGGAAATGCGCCGAGCAGACGTAATGACCATTAGGAAGAGCGTCTTCCAAGAAATTAACTTTACATCAGCAGTAGCTGCTGGCTCGAAGGGAGGCAGGGTAAGTATCTCCACAATAATATTCAAGTGCCAAGGAGGGGCAGGAATGCGGATGGGGGGGGTCTCAAATGGAGAACCCCTCTAAGGAAGGTCTTGGAGACTTCCATCTGAGCAAAAGTCCTGTCTCCAAAGAGAACATGGTAGGCTGAAATAGCGGCCATGTAGACTTTCAATGAGGAATGGCCAAAACCCAGATTGAACAGGTGACGCATGTAGTCCAGGACTTTATTGGCTGGGCACGAGAAAGGTTCAAAGTCCTTCGAATTGGCCAAAACAGAAAATCGTTTCCACTTCATGGCATAGGCAGACCTGGTGAAAGGCTTCCTGGCCTCTACCAAGATGTCCGTTACGAGAGGAGAAACTCCGAAGCAGGCTTTAGCTATGTCTGCAGGAGCCATACATGTAAATGAAGAGATTTGAGACCTGGATGAACAAGGGTCCCCTGATCCTGGGTCAACAACTGTTGCGACAGAGGAAGAGGAAGTGGAGGTTCCTATGACAACTGTTGCAGAAGAGAGAACCAAACTTGCCTGGGCCAGAAGGGAGCGATGAGAATCATTCGAGCTCCTTCCAATCTGAGTTTGTTCAGGAACCTCAGAATTAAAGGAATGGGAGGGAAGGCATAAACGAAATCTGTCCCTCCAAGCGAGAAACAGAGCATCCTGGCAAAAAATGTTTCACCCTGGAGCGAGCAAGCAGAGGGTGGGAAGTTTTGCATTTTGGGGAGAGGCGAAGAGGTCTATCTGAGGTCTCCCCCATCGCTGAAAGTTGTCCTTTATGACTTGTTGATCTAACTCCCATTCGTGGGACCTAGCTGAAGACCGACTGAGTTGGTCTGCCAGTGTATTTTTCCACTCCCGGAATGTGAACCACAGTCAAGTGAAGGTGACGTTGGGTTGCCCAATGCCAGACTCTCATCGCTTCCCGCAATAGAGGGTAGGAACATGTTTCTCCCTGCTTGTTGAGATACCAGACTACGCACATGTCCGACTGTATGAGGAGATGACCGGGGAGGATGAAGGAGAGTACAGCCTGAATGGCATAAAGGACTGCTCTCAATTCAAGCATATTTATGTGCCGATTTTGTTTGAACTTGGACCAGCTGCCCTGAGCCCTGTGAGACCTTAGATGGGCAAGCCAGCCTTCTCCTGACGCAGTTGTCGTCAACATCTGGGAGGGGGGTTCGATGCAGAAGTGAACTCCCAGGCACAGGTTCTCCTGAACCATCTACCATTGCAAGTCTCTGATTATGGGATCGGAAACTAGTACCTCTTGGTCTAGATTGTCCGTGGTCTGCTCCCATTTTGACCAAAGCATCCACGGAGAGATCCTCATATGGAGCCGAGCAAGTGGGACAGTCGGAATGGCAGCCGCCATTAGCCCGAGGAGGCAGAACACTGACCTGGCTCAGACCATCCTGCGACCAGACAGAAGACGAGCTAGAATCTGAAGGGTGTCTACCCTGTCCAGAGGCAAGAAGGCTTTGCAGTGATTGTGTCCAGAATCGCCCCTATAAATTGGAGTCATTGGCAAGGGACCAAATGGGACTTGGCTTGGTTGCTGGCGATACCTAGGCTGGTGAAAACCTGCAGGGTAAGGAAAATGGAGTGCAGGAGTTCTCCCCTGGGTGGAGCTGCCAGGAGCCAGTCGTCCAGGTACGGGAATACCTGTACTCCCAGGGTACACAGGTGGGCCGCTACCACAGACAAGCATTTGGTAAACACTCAGGGGGCCAAGGAAAGAGCAAATGGGAGGGCCTTAAACTGGTAGTGTACCCCTGAAAGCAAAAACAAAGGAATCTGCGGTGGGAAGGGCATACGGGGATATACAGGTAGGCATCCTGCATGTCCAGAGTGCATAACCACTGTCCCTGCCGAAGAAGTGGTAGAAGAAGTGCAGATGACTCGAAACTGGGGGCGGTGGTGGATGGGGAGGAGGGGAGGGTGGCCTTACAGGGGGACCTGGAGGCTCTGGAAAGATGGTCTAGAAAGTGGAAGCTGAGGTTCAATGCAGGGAAATGCAAGGTACTCCACCTGGGGGCCAGAAACCCAGGCCAAGTGTACACCCTGGGAGGGGGGAAATGCTACAAGTCTCGAGTGGCTGAGAGGGACCTGGGGGTGGTGGTGGTGGATGTCAAGATGAACAACTCAGACTTGTGGGAGGCAGCCCAAGGCCAACAGGATGCTGGGATGCATCGCTGAGGATCACCTCCAGAAGGAGGGAAGTGATACTCCCTCTGTATAACTGCTTGGTGAGGCCGCACCTTGAGTACTGTGTGCAGTTTGGAGGCCACACTTAAAGAGGGACATTAACCTCCTGGAGAGGGTCAGAGGAGGGCAACCAAAATGATTTAGGGCTTGGGGGACAGGACCTATAAGGGAGGCTCGAAGAGCTAAATATATACACACTGGAAGAGAGAGGGACCGGGGGACATGATAGAGGTCTTTAGGTACATGAAGAGGTAAATAGGGGAGGAACAGTCAGGGTGCTTGAAGGAAGGAGGAAGGGGCCATTAGAGGGCATGGGTGGAAGCTGGAGGGGAAGATTCAGGGAGAAAGGAGGAGGTGCTACTTCACTGAGAGGGTGGGTGGAGCCATGGAATGCACTGCCTAGGGGCTGGTGGAGGCAGAGACAGTGGAGGGTTCAAGAGGGTGGGACAGGTACAGGGAAGGGTTCTGGAAGCAAAATCCAATGCAGCAAGAATATCCGGAACTGGGAAGGGAGAAGCCAGAGAAGGCGAGGGGGACAGCAAGGTCAGCACCCAGGGTGGGGGCTGACCAAACGAGCAGACACGAAAGACCGTTAGGCCTATTCTGCTGGCATTTTAGTATGTTAGTAAGACTCTGCAGAGAGAGAGAGATTTCTGAAGCGTTTGTACTCCACGAACATATTCAGGGAGCTAAGGTCTAGGATAGGTCTCAGATCTCCCATCTTCTTTGGAACTAGGAAGAAATGGGAACAGTAACCTGTTCCCCAAAGATGGGTGGGAACTGGCTCTATCGCCACCTTCGAGAGAAGGGAGATGATTTCCTCTAGGACCAGAGGAAGATGTTGCAGGGAGTAAGATGACGGGGGTGGGGGGTTCTGCAGAAACTCTATTGAGTGTCCTGCTGATATCAACTGGAGCACCCAAGCATCTGACGTTATCCTCTCCCAACCCTGCAGATAGAAGGAGAATCTCCCCCCTACCATTCCTCTGGAACCTCCAGAGGCAGTGGGAGAGGCAGGGAGTCAGGAGGTGTGGGGCAGCACAGCAGCCAAGGCTCCTGCGGCTTTTCTGCTGGGGGGAGTCTTGGTTGCTGGAGGGGCCTGACATTTGTTGGCATGTTTGCCCTGTGGTTTTTGTCTGTCGGTTTTGCCGACGAAAAGGACGCCGCTGCCCTTGAGGGGGCCTATACATAGAGTTGACAGACTTGAGTGCAGTGCCCTTCTCCTGCAGTTCGGTAATAATGTCCTTGACATCACCCCTGAACAGCACCGAACCCCTGAAGGGAGCATCCTGGATGGCGGATTGCACTTCGGGGACCAAACCTGATACGCGGAGCCAGGCATGACACCATAGGCCTACGGCGAAGGCCGAGCTCCTTCCAGCCGTGTCCATTGCATCGTAAGTGGTACGAAGCATGTGTAGACTGGCCGAACGAGCAGAACGGACAAGATCTGCTACTTCCTGCTTAGTCTGTGACTCAGGAAGGGAGTCCAATTTAGATTCCACCTGACTGAAGATGGTCTTCTGGAAATCCCCCATATGTGCCACATAGTTAAGGGCCCTAATTCCAAGAGTAGAAGAGGAATACATCTTCTTCCGTATTGGTCCAGAAGCCAGGATTCCTTATCAGGCAGAGACGAGCTAAGGTGTTTGGTATTGGCGGAGTGGCCGTGAGTGGTGCTGATGACAAACAAGTCCGCCTTGGGGTGAAGGCTAAGAAAGTCTACACCCTCAGTAGCCTGATATAGCCTGTCTACCTTCCTCTGAAGGGGGCTAACGCAGAAGGTTGTTTCCAAATGGTGGAAACAAGATCCGCATGAGGCTCTATCCAGGGTGGAATCAGCGTAGGGGCAGTCTCTGACAGATCCAGATGGGCAGCGAGTTTCTTACGCTGTGGGTCTGGTTCCACTGATTGCCACTGATATACCTCCTGGATTTTCCTCCATAACTCCAGAAAGGAAGGGTCCTCTGGAGAAGATTTCGGAGGAGTCCTCACTCTAGGGCATTCCGGAGTACGGGCTCGTCTTCAGGGTCAGAGTGGCTAGACTCTGAGTCCAAGTCAGAAGTATCTGATGAGAGAAGAAGACTCCTCCCTGCGAGGGGAGTAGAAGGCCCAATGGGGAGTTCCTGGGGTGTGTCCTCCTCCTCGGGCACCAGAGACTCTCCTCTGGTGCGGAAGGAGGAGTTCCGTCTCCGGCGGGGATCCTGTATAAGGTCTGGCGTCTGTAGATAACTCCCGACCTCCCTAGTGAGCTACACCTTGGCCTCAGCCCACCAGGAGGTCAAGGTCTCCTTCAAATCCACTGGCAGCTGGGGAGTGGGCAGCTGCGGTGGAGGAGGCGGGGGATACAGATATTGAGGGTATCTGTAAAAGGAGTATCCATAACCAGACGGCGGGCAACCCGGTGTC
Organism: Neoceratodus forsteri; assembly: GCA_016271365.2. NCBI lineage: Eukaryota > Metazoa > Chordata > Ceratodontiformes > Ceratodontidae > Neoceratodus > Neoceratodus forsteri. The sequence continues at coordinate 831,774,513 of CM057452.1, forward strand.
GGGTACTGCAGCACCAGATATTGTGGCATCGGGGACTGGGGCGCCAGATACTGAGGAGCTGGGTATTGCGGCACCGGGTATTATGGTGCCAGGGCTTGCAGACAGAGGACCTGGCAGAGGCCCTGCTGAGCAGGCCAGACAGTGGTGGCATGGCCCTGTAGATGTCAGGCCTGGCGTGGGTATACCTTCAAGAGGTTCCCAAGGACCCGACAGAAAGATAGGCCTACCACCAGGTAAGGGGACGCCAGATGGCGTTGGGTAGGCCGGCATCAGGACTGGCATCTGAGGGTCCGGCGATAAGGGGCCTGGTCCAGGAGGAGGGTTCCCCGACGGCAGCATCCCAGTATCCTCAGTGACGACAGGGGAAGGAGGGTTACAATCCCCAGGGGTCAGTAGAGGAGATGCAGGGACCTCATAGGGCAAAAGTAGTGAGACACTGCGGAGAGCCTGGGGCGGAGTGGTCTATGGGGTCTGACGCAGGCTTCTTGGATGGGTGGGCATCAGCAGAGCTGGCGCCTGAGGGTCCGGCGTCAGGGGGCCTGGTCCAGGAGGAGGGTTCCCCAACAGCAGCATCCCAGTATCCTCAGTGATGACAGGGGTAGGAGGGTTATAATCCCAGGGGGTCAGTAGAGGAGACAAAGGGACCTCATAGGGCAAAAGTAGTGAGACACTGCGGAGAGCCTGGGGCGGACTGATCTATGGGGTCTGACGCAGGCTTCTTGTATGGGCAGGCATCAGCGGAACAGGCGTCTGACTTATTGGCTGAATCCGGGCAGACATCAGAGGACCCGGCGTCTGACTTATCAGACTCCCTGCCCGAGGAAGGCCACGTAGGAGATGCGACCTTGTCGGGAGGAGTTTTGGCTGGGCACTCCCCCAAAGGGGTAAGCGACTTAGCAGCCTTGTCTGGGTGAGCAGTGGGACAGACATCCGACTTACCGGACGAGCTCTGACCTGAGGGCTGCGTGGAAGAAGCAGCCTTCATGGGAGCGGAGTCCTCCTTTGCCCCGGAGGCTCCTGAAGGGCCCGCAAGCCAGACAGGAGGGACAACGCCTTCTTGGTAACCACCAAGATGGCCGTTGTGGAGCGCTCCCCTGGAGGGGGATGTTACCTTAAGTGTCGCGACTCCAGCCAGAGTCACAGGTGCTGTAGAAGCTGGTTTCCGCTCCCAGTGCTTCTCCTTGTCGCGCTTTTTCTTGTGACCTACGGGAGAAGTGGATGCTTGCCTATGTGTTTCTTTAGCTCTTTTTCCATGGAGACTGTTTTCTTTGTTAGGATATAGGCTTCCAGGGCCTGCTGCCTTCTTTTGCGGGTTGCAGTGTTGAACTTCTGGCAGTGCTCGCACTTCTCCACGGGGTGGTCTGGGCCCAGACAGAAGAAGCACAAGGTGTGGCTGTCCTTGTGTGAAAGTTGGTAACTACACGAGTTTCACTTGTTCTTATGCGATTCGGAGGGTGTCAGGGATGACAAACAGCGAATCGTTGGGGAGAAGAGAAAAAAAGAGAGAAAATAGTTGAAAAGTTTGAAAACTTAGGGACGGACCGGCGAATGACTGGCAGTGCTGTTCTACGAACTCCTGACAAGCTGGCGGCGGGGAAAGAACTGGAAGGCAGATGTGGGACTGCCCCTTTATACCAACGTCATATGATGCTGGTTGCCTGACGTGGGGGCGGTCCCCCCGCCAGAGACTGCTAGCTAGAAATTTTTCCGTGGGGTACTGACGTCTGGCGGATCAGTCCTATATGTGAATACTACTGCAACAGCCCTCTCAAAGTAAGATCAGGATGGTTCCAACAAGCACAAAAAAGGCAGAATAGCTATGGAATTTCAGTTGCCTATTTCGAATATGTTTGATCCACTGTTTAATCAGAAGGACAAAGGAGATGAGACAAGGCATGAGTCAGTGAATACAGAAAACAATGCAAAAGATACTGGGGAAGGCCTGGTACTGATAAACGAGAAGGACGCTGAGGATAGGGGAGTAATAAAACAGAATGATAGTACAAGGGTACATGTAATTGTAGAGAATGATGAAGCATTGGCACAAACTCAGAATGGAGAACAATCGGATATGGAAACCATGGTGCTAGGTAGTGGGTCAAATGGTAGCAATGATGATGGAAAGAGGGTTTTTATTTTAGGCGATTCAATAATTAAGTATACTTATGCCAACACCACTGCAATAGATAAAGAAAGGGCGGCAAGTTCTTATTTTTCAGGAGCTAAGTTAGTGGATATATGTAGACTTATACTTGATAGTCAAAAAAACAGAATGATAACCCAACAGTACTTGTACATGTTGGTGTGAACGATATAGTGCACAGTAGAGAGGGTCAGATACCATTGGAATATATGCAGATGGAGAAGGAAGTAAGGAAAGTAAATGGAACTGTAATCCTTTCAGAAATCTTAACCATTCCAAGAGCTAGTTTTTCAACAAACCAGAAAATTATTAGAACAAACAACTGGGTGAGAAGGTGGTGCCTATTGCAAGGCCCACAGTGTATAAGAATGTTGGAGGTGTTTAGTAATAATATAAACTTATTCTGTAATGATGAGTTACCTCTGTCCAAGTAAGGAATTGGGTTTAATGTTTAAAAACAATAATTAAGACACATTAATACTAAGAATAGAGGGAAGGGGGTGAAACAGTTGGAATCTAATGAAAGGAGTAGAGAGATGAAAAAGAGAGGAAATATGGACGGAGATGAAAATAGGGTTTTGTTACTAAATACCAGAAGTCTGTAAAATAAAATGGACAAGCTGAAATACATGATGTTTAAGGAAAAGACAGACATACGTGGCATCACGGAAACGTGGCTCAAGATGGAGTCGATAAAATACAAGGATATGACTTTTTCAAATTACAAGAAATTATAGAAATGGGGGAGGCACTGCGTTTCATGTGGCTACACAGTTAAAGACACAACACATAGGCAGAGGAATAGAGAACTCTTGTAAGCCAGAACAAACTTGGATTAAAATTAAGGGAAGGCAGAAGGATATTACTTCAGGATTATGCTACCGCTCCCCAAGTTTAAGTGTGGTAGAGAATTCAGTTTTTATGGAATTGCTAGAAAATCAAGACGTCTCAGGTGACTGCATAGTATTACACGATTTTAATTTTCCGCAAATAAATTGGAATTTGCTATGTGCAACTGACTATCGGGAGAAGAGATTTCTGGAATATTGTCTACTAAATAATTTGGAGCAATATATTAAAGAGAACACCAGAGGACAAATGTTTTGGATCTGGTCTTAAGTAATATGGAGGATGTTTTGGACAATGTGGCCGTAATACAGCCTTTAGGGTCCAGTGATCACCATATGATAACTTTTGTATTATCAGAGAATACAAGGTAGATAAAAGGAAAAATAATAAAGAATTATAGAAAGGCAAACAATCATGGGATGAGGCAGTCCTTAAAAGAGTGGAACTGAGGCAGGAGCAGAAAGATTTGCCCCTAGATCAAATGTGTGTAAAAATGTGTGAACAAACTGATGAATGTGAAACAATATGTGCCAGTGGTTAACAAATACAATGGGAAGGGAAGGATTACTAAGTGGTTTAGTAATAAATTCAAAAAATGAAAAAAAAAAAAAAAAAAAGAAGGAAAGGGCTTACAAAATTAGAAGATGAATCAGACACAAAATACGGAAAATTACAAAAAGAAGGTAAGAACTATGCAAAATAGCTATAAGGAAGGCAAAAGCAAACGCAGAAAAGAGGTTAATTAATATAAAAAGGGAGAACTGCAGGCAATTCTATAGTTATGTTGGGAGTTTGAGACAAACACAAAAGCATACAGTGTCACTTAAAGTGGGGGATAGATTAATACATGAAGAGAAGGAGATAGCCAATATATTGATTAAGTATTTCTTGGACGCTTTTAAGAGTCAAAATTTGAACAATTCACAAGAGGATGGTGTGGGAGGGTTGTGGGATAACAAATGGAACAGACTCCAAACTTCAGGTTCAACACACAGTCTCTGTGTGATGTTTATTCAAAATACAGAAGAGAACCTTAAGCAATAGCATATCCCTTCTTCAGTACATCAGTTTGCAGCAACATACTATGCATGTCCTTTCTCTGCACCTAGCCAGCACCTACTGACTCTCTGATTTAACTTATCTGTTGAGATTTAGCCTCCTCAAAGCGGGCCTTGTTTGCATGGGTGGGGAGGACTCAAAAAAAAAAAAAAAAAGCTAAAGACAAAGAACCTCAGTGCACAAGCACTGAAACAAATGTTACCCCAAAGGGCACTGACAGTAAGCCACATTTCAAAGAAACACAACGTCACACATACTTCCATAATGCAAAGCATCATGGGATACACACAAATCACTGACATTTCAGACCTGCTCAGCTTACAGCAATTTACATGCATTTTAAAAGCACAACTAACTTAATTTTTATCATACAGTCCCCTAGTAACTTTTTACCTTTATCAAAAACACCTAGTGCCATGGTATTTTCAACATTTACAGGTTTCACACACATAAGGTATATAGACAACAATATATTTTATGACACAGTACCATTGCATATTAAATCCAACAATGAGGAACACAGCCTGTTTTACATCAGCTCGGAGGTCATCACAATAACCTCCCAGTACGAGAACCCGAGAGGGAAAAGGAAGATTAAAGAGGACACTACAGCATAGTCAAGAAAGGGAAGGGGGTGCCCATTGGAGGCCAACTTTATGGACTAGAAATTGTAAAGAATAGATTAGGCTAAGAAATAGAAGAATTGTTGCAACAGGTTTAAGAAAAGGTAAATCCTCAAGAGTGGTAGGAGCTCCTTATTACAGATGGTAGAATAACAGACCCTTTTCTACAGAGAAAAATCACAGAAGGGGAAGTACATAACAAATTTAAAAATTAAAAAGGAAAAAATCCTGTACTCCAGATGGGATTCACCCTGAAGTAGCAGAGGAGTTAGCTAGGCCGTTTGCCCTATCGTTCAATCAGTCCTTGACAAAAGGAGAAGTTTTAAAAGAATGGAAATCAGCCCACATTACACCATTATTAAAAGGGGGAGTAAGAACTGAGGTGTAGAACTACAGCCCTATAAGTATCACTTCGGTGGTGGGTAAAATGATGGAGGGTTTTGTAAAAGAGTTTATAAAGGTAGATATGAGAAGATTGGGGTAGAGGATATTACACAACACGGATTTGTGCAGGGAAGGTCATGTGTGACAAATTTATTGGACTTTTTTGAGCCCATGAGTCTGGCACTCGAGAATGGTATGCCTGTGGATGTGATATACTTAAGATTATACAAAAGCATTCGACTGTGTCCCATGGTTGCTTGTTAGACACCTTGAAAGAGATGGGTTTGGACATAGGTTTATTGGTATGGATAAGAGATTGGTTGAGTGATAAGAGACAGAGAGTGGCCATCCGGGGACACTTGTCAGGCGGGGGGGCAGTGGATCAAACTTGAGACCCATCTTGTTTAGAATTTGTTTCATCTATGCAAGTTGGAGATGGGGTGTGGCTCTGCAAACATGCGGACGACACTAAAGTGGGGGCTACAGTTAACGAGGATTCTGTAAATATATTTCAAACAACAACTCAATAATTTGGAGACATGGGCAGTTGAACACCGACTAGTATTTAATAATTCCAAGTGTAAGGTTATGCACTTTAGTGTTAATAACCCTGAGGCTGAATACTGTATCAATAATACGCCTATTAGCAGTCTTGTGAATGAAAAAGACCTGGGGGTTTGGATAACTGATACCCTGAGCTTTGAGAAACACAACAGTGAATGTGTGAAAAAGGCAATTAGGAATCTGGGAAATATATTGAGAAACAAAGAGTAGGTGAGAAGAGGTGCTGAAGCCCCTTTATCTTTCCCTTGTGAGACCAGTGCTTGAATATGGTGCCCCAGTCTGCTCATCCCAAAGTGTAGGCAGCATAAATGCTGTCGAGAGGGTTCAGAGAAAACGGATGAGAATGGTGAAAGATATGGCATATGGGGACAGGCTTAGGGAATTAGGATTATAATCAGTGTCCTATCGAAAAATAAGAAGGGACCTGTGTTATGTATACAGAGCTTTTCACAATGAAATGATTTGGGAAACATCTGATCTCACAAGAAAGATGACTCTAGACAGGGCAACAAGACTGCACCCCCATCAGCTGAAAGGGGACTTATATAAAACCACAAGAGGAGGCAACTTGGTTTAACCAGAGGGTGGTCAAGGCATGGAATGCATTGCCAGAGATGATAGTGGGGGGCCACTAGTATGAAGTTGTTTAAGCATCAGTTAGATTTATACATGGGGGATAACAAATTAGAATACATCCACTGTTAGTGGCAAGTCTCCATATGGCTTATCTAGCTAATTTGACTTGTAATTTGTACCTATGAACCTAAGGGAAGAGGGGGAGGAGGGAAAGGCAGAGGTACAGTGGGTGCAGCTACAATCCACTAAGGCAAAGAAGGTAAGGCTGGTGTGGTTTATAGACTGCCAAACCAGGTGAAGGAAAGGGATGGAGAGTTGGGGTCCTTAATCAGGAAGGCTGCAGGAAAGGGTGAGGTGGTAATTATGGGGGACTTAAATGCGCCCAAGGTGGGCTAGAAGATTCCAGGCACAACCTGTGCCAGGAGTCAGATAATCACTGATGCCGTGGAGATTAAAGGATCAACAAGGACAGTCTGAAGAAAAGTTTAGACCCTTAAGGCTGAAAAATCCCCAGGCCAGATGGAATCCATCCCAAGGAGTTGACTTTAGCAAGACTTTTGACTCCATGCTCCACAGTAGGTTGATCAGGAAACTGAAGGACCTGGAGTAGGGGAGAAATGTATTGGACTGGTGGCAAACTAGCTGAATGACAAGACCCAGAGGGTGGGGGCAGGTTCTCGGGATCTAGGGAAGTCACCAACAGGGTCCTACAAGCTTGGTGCTTGGTCCAGTGTTGTTCAATGTGTTTATTAAAATCACTAGAGAAGGCATAAAAGGCAAGATCTGCCTGTTTGCAGACGATAGCAAGCTCTGTTGGAGGGTAGATACAGCAGAAAGGATAGAGGACCTAAATGAAGATCTGGCCAAGCTTGAGAGGTGATTGGGATTATGACAACTCTAGTTCAATGCAAAGAAGTGCAGCCATCCTGCTGGCACAGCAGCAGTGCTACCACTCACGACACCAGCATCCCGGGTTCGGGAATGAGCCCAAGGTGTCGGAGGGCCAGCCGGAGTGGGGGGGGAGGACTGAGCATCCGAAGGACCACACTCCTACTCTGAGGTGGGAGCGACAAAAGCTTGCTGCTCGGCGAACTCCTGGTGGAGGCCCGAGGTGCTGCAGCTCAAGCTACAGAAGAGAAGGAGATATGGCGGATGTTTGTGGATGTACCTTGACATCACTGCATGTCACATCTCCAAGGGAAAAAGCAGGAAAAATTCACGGCCGAGCTGGATGATCATCGGCCTCCGCAGGCCCTGCATCCAGCGACTCGGGCACACCCAAGGCTGGATCCTGGTACTGGTGGATTGAGGGACTCCCCAACCCCTGCCATGAAGGGTACAACCAGGGAAGACTACAGGGAACAACAGGTAAGACCTGGGAGAAGCCAGGGTGAGAGGCCTGGGAGGGTCAGCGGGAATGAGGGACAGCTGAGACAAGGAGGCAAAAAGAACAAAACAAAACAAGAAGTGCAAGGTCATGCACATAGGAACTAAGAACCCAAGGAAGCAGTACAGCCTGGGAGGGGTCCTAGTAACCAAAATTAGAGAAAGAAAAAGACCTTGGGGTGACCATCACCAAGTAAGGCAACTAGGGAATAAGAATCCCAGGACAGAGCACTGGGGGGGTGGGGTGCAACTTCACACTACGGCTGAGGAAAGAGATCTTGGAGTTATCATCAGTGACTTCCTCAAACAATCGTACAGTGCAACAAAGCATATAGCAAAGTTAGTAGGATGCTTGATTGTGTTGTGAGAGGTACTGATAGCAGAAGGGCACAGGTAATACTTCCCCTATACAGATCCTTAAAAGTGACCACACCTTTTTGCCGGCAGGATCTAACAGTCAGCACAACCAACCATCCTCAACGAAACTGACTGAGCACATCATGTGACCCGAGACACAATCTCGTTGGCGCACTTCTGCGCACATATTTGGCAATCACAGCAGTCACATGATGACAAGACAACTGCACTTATGTCCTGCATCTTCTCAGCTGGGGAAGGGGGGTGAGAAAGGGAAAAGACTAGAACCTGCATGAACCTGCAATGAAAAAGGATCAATCTGAGCCTCTGAGTTGTGTGCCCCAGAGGGCAGGCCATAAGGGGAGTTATCCACAATCAAAAATTGTTCGTCACAGGTTGGCACCTGAAGAACAGCAATTTCACACCCTGCTCCTCAGTCTTCTTAGGCAACACAAAAAAGGAAAAAGACAGCTGTCACCTCTACTGTGAGAGGAGTGGTACTGTGGTATCCGGAGCAGCCGATTAAAAATCACTTGGAAGGAGCGGGGATGTACCTTCTTACTCTGTCTCTCTGCTCTTTTCTGTGTATGAAGAAACGGAAAAAAACAGAGTTGCTGTCTCAGCCGTATTCCTGAATACCTAAATTTTAGCATCTTTCTCCCCAAGGTGTTGCAGAATTGTTTCTATCTTTTGCTCTAATGGCCTGCAACAATGCTGCAACGGACTGCCAAGGGGGTTTGAAGCCTGAAGCAATTGGCTGAATCCGTGGAGCCATGGGCTTACTCCCTTGTTTGATGTGGTTTCAACTCTCTACCTGCAGCTTGTCTGGGGCGCTCAATAGTACAATTCAATATCATTCAAATAAGCACACAACACTCTATCAAACTGTTGCAAAATACAAAGTTCTTTTGCATCAAATAATGTCAGTAAGATGCAGTGCCAAGGTATGTCCACTAAGCAGCAGTGTTCAACAGTGCACCTGGCTGTGAGTCTGTTTGACATGAACTGAGGGGCTTGTTAAAGGGGGTCACTGGAGCTAGCTGCCCCGGGGTGACTTCTAAATGAGACATACCCACACAGGGTCTGGAAGAGGACCTGAAAGAGATCCTACATAATTTATGTCAAATATATAGATCCTTGTTAGGGATCCAGAAACAGGTACATTTTACCCAAGATGTTCCATGCCCTGTAAAAGCACCAAAACAGATTTGGGTGTACAATAATGGCTCTCCCCTAGGAGTCCCCAGAGGGAAACAGACTGCCCTTAGGGACAACTTCAGGACACAGGCGTTTAAAGTCCAGGGCAGTACTCACATGTTTGACCAGACTGGGAAGGTCAGTTGCCTTGAATACCTGTTCCTAAACCCTTTTGTGTGTGTGTGTGTGGGGGGGTCAGAGTGAGAATCACAGGTCCTGGGCACTGAACTAGTGGAGTGCCTATGGGAAGAGGGAGTGCGATGCCTGTGTTTTTGTGTTTCTTCCTGGCGCAATACTGTATGGTCTAACACAACCTGGAGAATGAGGTCTCCAAAGAAACTACTAATCCGACACACTCTAGAAGTGCCCGATGGCCCTTATGAGTCCATAGATCACTAGAACTCTGCTACATAGGGATGCTGAAGAACTTTAGTTATCACATGCCCAGAGGATCCTGAGCCACCAACAGGCCAGCTTGAGTGGGCTCCAACGCAGAAGGCAGCTTGTTACTGGGCTAGTGCAACAGCAGAAAAGCTTAGTTTACTAATTCAAGAGCCCCTAACAAAAGGGCATGGGAGGAACATCAACCCAACACTCACCTGGATCTTACCTCCACCCCTTCAGCTGTTATCCAAGGAGGAATGGGCTGTATGAAGGACTGAAGGATCACTTATCTTCTACAAATCTTTGTTGTTAATGTGAGAGTTAAGAAAGTGTAACAGAGGACCACCAAAACAGATTAAGCGTTCAAAGATAAAAGCTAGAAACAGCCAGTGGCCCTGAACGTGTTCACCTTGGTAACTTGTTCGATCTGGTGATCTCCCACAGGACACTGATGGATACACACCCTAAAGCTCAAAGGTGGTAAATTCAAGGGTAACGTAAGGAAACGCTTCTCCCAAAGGTGTTTGGGGGGACCTACAGAAGAGTCCATCAACAGAGGTAGTAGACATGAAGACAGTACAGGCCTTCAAAGTAAACCTGAACACATTTCTGGATACCCAGAGTAGTGGAGTGGGCAGGGAACAACATACTTATTCACATCTGCTTATCAGACATGCAGGTAATAAAAACACAAGAGGGCAAATAAATGTCAAAACTTTTTTTTTTTTTTTTTTTTTTTAAACTTTCATCTTAGAAAAAAAAAAAAAAAATTAAGTTCACATTCGATGGCACCAAATTGGACACTATATAAGCCTTTAAATACCTGGGAGTCTGGCGCAACCCCGGGTTAGACTTCTCCCACCACACTGACGCCCTACATGCCAAACTCCAACCCAAATTTAAAGCTTTGTATTGGTCTAAAGACCATCTAACCCAGCTGCCCCAGTGGCGCTGAGGGTTGAGGCACTGGACGCCGCACCTCGCGCCACACTGGTGACCTGGGTTTGGGAGCCGGCTCGGGTAGCCGGGGGTCGGCAGGGGAAGGAGAGGCTTGAGCATCCAGTGGACAGCTCTCCTCTCCTGGGAGGAAGGGGGGACTCTGTCACGCACAGTTAGCGACACCCGGTGGCAGCCGGGTGTACTATAGCAGTTGGACCACGTACGGGGAGACACTGGGTGGCTGCCTACCAGAAGCAACTGGGAGCACTCGTGTTCCGAGTTGGGCGGCATTGCATGTCCCTCTGAAGGAGGCGCTACGAGAAGTACAAAAATATCCCCTCCAGCCCAGATAGGCGACAGCTCTCACAGTGCCCGCTGCCACACGCCCAACACTGGATCTCTGCCTCTGCCCCTTCAATCTCCTCGCGGACCCTGGCCGGAGAGGATTCTGTGAGGGAAAATAACGTCCTTGAGGAGGCAGGATCGCATTGGGCGGTAAAAGTGGTGGGGTGAGTTGAGCAGCCTGAGAGAGTTCTGGGGTCTGGAGGCGCAAAAATAGAATGGACTAAAAGACTGACTAACCCTCCCAACTCACCCATGAGCTTGCCATAAAGCAGATTCTTCCCGTTGGATTAGGTGGATGTGGTATATAGCTCAGCCCCTCCTCCTCCCCCTGTGCAACGCCTTCTGCCGTTTCGCCACCAATCTTGCTCCCCTTACCCATCATACTCTGTACCATCAGTCCTTCCTCTCTCCCTCCACCATCAACGGCACAGTGTGTCCTTCATTGCTTAATACTGGTTTAATTCTCGCCCTTATCTATCCTCCCTCCTCTCACCCACCTGCACCTCTGATTACCCTCTCCACTCAAGAGACTCACGTACTCTTTCAATCCCTCAGGTGCACTCCAGTGCTGGGCAATCTACCTTCTCCTACCCCTTCTCTGGAACTGGTTCGGCTCCCTTCCCCCTTACAGTTCTCCCCCTCCCTTTCCTCTCTTAAAACGCCAGATGAAACTCTCCTCCCAGCCCTCCTGCCCGTTTCTCCACCCAGGCCTCCAGCTGATACTGTTTTGGAATGTAAATACCCGTTTTCCCCATGTTACATGCTTTGCTGATGAACCTTGATTTTGTTCCATGTTACCATTTTTGGAATGTAAATATTTATATATTGTTCCTCCGCCCTATATTCCCCCAAAGTCAAACCTGAAATGAGCCTCGCTCAATGCACCTTTCCTGGTTACCAAATTTTAAATAAATAAATAAATATTAATAAAACTTTTTTTGGCTCTATGAAATTTGCAATATGTTTAACCAACTGCTGCTAAAAATATTTATTAGAAGAACAATGTGCTTGCCGAGTACCCAACCACCATATAGAAACATAACGCAGTATATAAACTGTACCTGCCTGTAATTACATTTAATTTGCGGACCACCACTCTGATTATCTGGGGGTGGCAGTCACTTCTGCATCACACTCTTCTACTTGATAGGGAGCAACAATGTGGCACAGCGTTTGAACTTAGAGGTGTGATGGCGTAACAACACAGTGTGAATAGTGGGAATGTTGTACTCATGTCAGTACTTACCCACTGAAGTTGCTTTATTTTATTGGATTTTGGTAACCGGGTGGGCCCATGGACACCAAGGGTCCCTTTCTGACAGTGTTTTTCCCCAAAAAAATAATACACTGTTTGTACTCAAGAGGCCTCACATAGAACTTTTCCTTGGAAAAGCACTGCCTGGTGTTGGGGTAGAACACGGTTTTATTTTGTTTTTTTCTATATGGGGTATCACTGTTTTTGGCATGTATATGTCAGTATTAAACCTTTTTACTCTGGACAAATCTTTAATTGTTTATTGCTGGAGAGAGTGTGTGCTGTGTATTTTCTTTGGGCTACTGATTTATGTATGCTTTAGCCCCACTTTTCCTCAATGGACCCCTTTTTTGTTTTGATTTGCTACCTTTTCCTTTGGAATTTTAAATTAATAAAAAAAAAAAAAAAAAACTGCTGGCTGACAGCGCAGGATAAGAGATGTTTCCATCCTTGATGAACGAGGGATGCCATAAAAAAGAATACTTCACTGTGCAAATTTTTTTTTATTTTTTTATTTAGCTTTTGTTGACCGGGTAAGTGCACTAGACAAATCCTGCCTATTTTCAGGCACGACCCGGGGGAGGGGGATACAGATGAATGCCAACTGACCTTGAACCAGATTAAGCTGTTGGTGGTATTTTTAGTGAATGAGGGAAATTTGGCTAGGACACCGGGGAAATTCCCTACTCTTTTCGATAAGTGCCATGGGATCTTTAACATCCACCTGAACTACCACCAATCCAGGCAGATGGGACCTCGGTTTAACGTCTCATCCGAAAGACGGCACCTCAGAAATGCAGCACCCCTCTCATGCTGCATTACAGTGTCAGTACTGGGATATTAACCCAAGTGCCAGATGTGGGAACTGAACCCACAGCCCTCTGATCTCCCGGCCTCAGAGGAGAGTGTGCTACCTACTGAGCCACTGACACTGCATCATGACTGGCATCATAATGCCCTAGCTGCAAGGGACCTCAGTGACCATGCTGGACACCTGCATTCTATTCCGGGGCTTCCATCTCCTGCAACAGAGACTAAGACAGTGCCACTGTACTTGGAGGATAAGTGGCAACTGTTGGTGCACGGATGATCTCTGGTGATCCAAGAGAGCAGATCAAATTTTTATTTATTTTTATTCAAGTCTAGGATTACAAATACCTTTGAGCCAGGGCTCTTTTACAAAGGTTCCATGTCAAGAGGCAAAAGACATACAGGGATAGCAATGTAACAACAGTCAACAATGACGTACTATAGTTAGGGAATAGAACAGAATAACGTTTTAAGGCATGGTTACTAGTTGTTCTAAAAAGACGGAATAACCAGCAATGGGGATGGGAAACAGTGGTATAGAAAACAGAAAAAAGGGTACAGAAAGGGAAGAGAAACAAAGGTGCAGCCATATGCAGTTGTCAGGTGAAACTGGATAAAAGCTGGTGACGTGGGGGGGCTGGGTAGAGGGAGGGCAAGGGGAAGGTGGGTGGAGTGGGGCAGAAGATGAAATAAGAGCATTAGTGGGGTTAGGGGGCAGTCAGATGGGCGGAGGAGGAGAGAGGCTGCAGCGACGCCTGGGACATGTCAGCAACAGTTATGGGGGGCAGTCACAGGAGCTGGAGGCAGTGAGGTGCAGCCGTAGTCTAGATTTAAAAATGCCCAGTGTTGGGGCAGTAGAGATGGCAGGGCTGAGGCTGTCCGATCCACCGATGAGGAACTGCTAGAGGTTCCCTGGGTACGTTTGCAGACATCGGGAGCAAGGGCATTTAGCTTTGTTGCTCCATCCCTGTGGAACTCTCTATCTCATCAGGTACGAGATTGCCTAACCGTTCAGAGTTTTAAAATTGCTTTAAAATCTTATCTTTTTAACCTGCCTTTTATTGATTGATGTGGTTATTCGTTATGTGGTTTTTATATTGTTTTTTGTTGGAATTTATATGTTGTTTATAATAACTTATTTTATGTATTTTATCTATTTTATGTATTTTATTGTACAGGCACCTTGGTTTTAGAAAGGTGCCTCTTTATAAATAAAATTGATTGATAGAGGAGCTTTGTAGGCGAATTAAAGTTGATCCCAAGTGGTGCAACAGCAGGGAACTTGCAGGAGTTGAGGATTTGAACCCCTGGTGACCTGCATGCTATTCCTATTGTTGTGTAGCAGGGCTATGACCCCCAGAGGTGCAAGACCAAGGCTAATTTTCTTGGCCATTGTGCGGGTTAGGTACTTGATGTGATTTAAGAGCTGGGGCCAGCCAGTTTTAGTATATAGATCATAGGTGTGGGTAAGACAGTGAGCGCCAGAGATGAGCCGAGATGACTTACTGAGGTCGGTTGAGATACGTCAGAGTAGTCGCGGTGGCAGAGCCCTAAATGACGAGACCGTAGTCAATAAATCGAGACCACGGAACCCTGAATAGCGATCTTCAGGGCTTCAGGGGTGAGATGTTGTCTGTGTCTGTAGAGGAGACCAATTCTGGTGTTAGCTGCCTTTGCCACAGAGTCGACATGAGCACCGTATGAGAGGTTGGGGTCCAACAATATTCCAAGGTATCTGAAGTATGGAACCTGTTCAAGGGTATTCCCATGCGATGTCAAGATGGCAAAGGGGTGAAGCTTGTGCCGATTGTGGGAGCTGCAGAATAGCATGGACTTAAGTCTTTTTGAGGTTAAGGACAAGTTTACGCTTAGAAAACCACGTCTCAACGGTACTGAAGGCAAGTCGGAGATTCCGTTGTAAGGACATGGGATCTTTGTGAGAGGAGAATATGACAGCATCATTAGCGTAGAGGAGGATATTCTCAGTGCAGGATTGTGGTAGAGAGTTTAGAAAGAGACTGAAGAGAAGCGGGCCCAGAATTGATCCTTGCGGGACACCCAAGCGAACTGGCAAGGTGTCAGAGAGGGCACTGGCAATTTTCACCTTTTGTGAGTAGTTTTCAAAGTAGCTTTTGAACCATAAGGCCAAGTCAGAGGAGAGACAGATGTTCCGAAGTTGGTCAACTAACAGCCGATTGTGGACAGTATCGAAAGCCTTGGAGAGGTCAATGAAAACCACCCCGGTAAGCAGGCCCTTATTGAGAGAATTATGTACTGCCCCCGCTGAATTCTAGCAGAGCAGAGGAGGTGCTGTGACCCTTTCTGAAGCCATGCTGTTGAGTGCACAGTAAATTATATTTGTCCAGATGGTTGGTTAGTTGGTCTGCTATGATTCATTCAAGTGCCTTGGAGAACGGAAGTAGTATCGAGATCAGATGATAGTTTGAGTGGCTAGACTTGTCTCCACTTTTGTGGACTGGAATAACAGAGGCAATTTTCCAAAGGTCTGAGAATTGACTGGAACAGAGAGAGACAGATTCAGAATTCTCGTTAAGGGTCAAATAACTTCCTCTAGAGTTAGCGACAGTATCTTCAGGTCAAGGGAGTCTCCACTGGATCTGGATTTGGAGATGGCAGTAGTGATGTAGCGGCGCACTACGTTCAAATGGGGCAGAGAAACGCTGCTGTTTAATAACCTTGCTAGCCTGTAGTGGAGCAATGAAGTGGCAATATGGGAGGCAGCCCCATCAGCAAGTTCTCCTCCAACAAAACTGTTTGTCTTCAAAAGAATTTTGAGGTTATAAGGTGGTTACCAGAGTTACTTACCACAACAATCCCTTGCCAAAGGGAGACCCCCCCCATATTTTGTACATCTCAGTTCCTGTTCAACTCCCAGTGTTAGACTGTCTGCAGCTAAGAAATATTAGTGAGAGATATGGAGTGGCAGCTATGCCAAATGATGCAGTTCTCTATACGTAATTCTGCAGACTTCTGAAAGCGATAAAATAATAGTGCTTTGTGCAAGTACTGTGGCTCTTCATACACAACAGTCACCTACTTTGAAGGACATGAAGGGAAGTAAATGCAAAGTCCTGGTTGCAGGTAGGCAAGGCCCCTGGAATTCTGCGATTCTGCGGTTGCGGAATTTGCCGCAGAATTTGCATCATGCAGCAGAATATATATAGTGCCTCAGAATTCATTGTTTTTGGTGAATTTTCATTTAAATATACTGTTTTTCCATAGTGTCAGGCTTTCTTTCCCGCCTCGTTCATCTTAAAGCCCCTCCTCTATGCTCAGCATATGATGTCAGCGATGACATCACATCATATTTAGCCAATGACAGGACTGCATTCTGCCAGAGAAATGAATAAATCATGCCGCAGAAATCAGAAAATGCTGCTGCAGAAGTCAAGGAGCCCTGCCGCAGAAATCAGAAAATTCTGCCGCAGAACACCAGGTGCCCTGCAGGTAGGAATGTGCAAGAAGGAAAACAGAACAAGACTCTTTCCACCCATTAAAGTCTAAGGGCAGGATTTTCAAAAGGGATTTGGCGGAGACCTGGCTGCACTAATTAAAAATGAAGATCTGCATTAGAAAACAGTTAGGCCATCTACAAGACGGTGTAAGAGCTATGTCTGCCCATCCAATCTGCATCAATAAAATGACATTGATTTTTAGTCTTTTTATGCAAATTGTATTTTTTCGTCGCAAATGAAAGCGTTACTTTGAAAAAAAGGCAGGAAAATGCAACTGTATAGATACAGACACAGCACACAATTGCATCTGTGTCCACTTTTGTAATCTTGCCCCCTCACATTGGGCAGAGACCATAAGCACCTCAGCAGTAGGATGATCCTAAGTAGAGTACGGTGAACTCCACCCCAGGAGCCAGACAACATATGGGGCAGACAACAGCATTTGCCACTCCAGATACAAAACAAGGGGAGTCAAGGAAGACTAGAGAAAATACTGCTGTACTGACTGGGGGTGGGGGAGGAATAATATATCTATCCATAATCTATATTTTTTTTTAATCCCTTGTGTAGGAGTTGTACTGATTTAAATGAAAAGCATAGCCAGCAGGGGATCAGTAGCAGCTGTCAAAAAGGTGCCTATATACAGTAGAGGAGAGTGCACTGTGGGACTTCAAGCTCTGAATGTGACTAAATTAATAGGCACAGATGCATTGCACTTGAGGATGTTACTGAAGACAGGGCAGGTCTGCTAATGGATTTTTTCATAAACAGAAGTGCCTGAGGATTGGAGGACAGCAACTGTGGTACCCCTTTATAAAACTGTGAGACGGGACAGCCAAGCATCTACAGACCAGTCAGTCAGTCTGCTATCAATAGTGGGGAAAAGCAGTTACGTAAGAACTAACCGCAACAGCAGATCTTCGAGAGAGGCTCTTGCAGTAGGTATTCACAAACAGGACTAAGCCACCAGGTGTCAGGACCCCACAGAAAAGTTCTAGCTAGCTGTCTCTAGCCTGTCTTCCAGTTCTTTCCAGCTGAAGGCCAAAAAAGAGGTAAGACGAGAGAGAAGAGGATATTCCCCCCATGGAAACAAATCAAAGAAGCTTAGGGGGATGGAGGGCAGGAAGGCAATACCTACTGCAAGAGCCTCTCTCGAAGATCTACTGTTATGTTATTTTATTTATTTGTACAATTTCGGATTTATAACCTTTGAGCCAGTGGCTCGTTTACAAAGGTACCTTGTCAGAGAGGACAGACAGAGTTACAAGTTTACAGAGTTCATGACAGTAGTAGACAAACAATACACAAATGGTTCTTATGTAACTGTACTATCTTACTTCGAGAGGGCTCTTGCAGTAGGTATTCACATATAGGACTGAGTCCCAAGCAGTCTGGAACAAGGAAAATCACTCGGGAGAAGGACTGTGATCCATAGCATGGAACCTCAGGGCTGAACGCATCTCATGAAAGGGGACCTTGTAGGACAGCCAACCCAAAGCCTGCTCTATGGTGAGAGGCAATGTCCAAACTGTTTTGTGAAGGTATGGAAAGAAGTCCAAGTTGCAACTGCACAGATGTCGGCCACTGACACATTCTTGAAACAAGCCGCAGAGGCAGCAACTCCTCTGGTGGAGTGACCTCTGACTTGACTCAGAAGAGTCTTGTTGTACTTGTCGTAACAGAAAGTGATACAATGTGCCAACCATTTAGACAGGCACTGCTTAGAAACAGGATTGCCTTCTCTTTCATGAGCAAAAAGAGACAGACAAAGAGCCGATCAGTCTTCCTGAGATCCTTAGTAGGATTGGTGTAGTATCTCAGGGTTCTGTGAACATCCAAAGTATGCAAGAGGTACTCCCCTTGACTGGAGTGTTGCGTAAAGAAAACGAGCAGCTCAACTGATTGATTCAGCATAGATTCAGCCACCACCTTAGGGAAAAACGTAGGGTTGGTACATAGAGCCACACTTTCCTTGTGAAATATCAAGTATGGTATTTTACACATTAAGGCCTGGAGCTCGGAAAATCGCCGAGCGGAAGTAATGGCTACTAGGAAGAGTGTCTTCCAAGAAAGGAACTTCAAATCAGCTGTGGCTGCTGGCTCGAAGGGAGGCAGAGTAAGCTTCTCCAGGATGAAATTCAAGTCCCAAAGAGGGGCGGGAATGCAGATGGGGATCTCAAATGGAGAACCCCTCTGAGGAAAGTGTTAGAGACTTCCAGCTGAGCATGGTAGGCTGAAATAGCGTCCATGTGGACTTTCAACGAGGAATGGCTGAGACCCAGATCGAAAAGGTGATGCATATAGTCCAGGACTTTAGTGGCTGGACGAGAAAAGCTCGAAGTCCTTTGAATCTACCCAAACAGAAAAGTGTTTCCACTTCATGGCGTAGGTGGACCTGGTGGAAGGCTTCCTGGCCTTAACCAAAATCTCCACTACAAGAGGAGAGACTCCAAAGTGGGCGTTAGCTATGTCTGCAGCAGCCACGCATGTAGAAGAAGGGATTTCAGACCTGGATGAACAAGGGTCCCCTGATCCTGGGGTCAACAATTGTTGCAACAGAGGAAGAGGAAGTGGAGGTTCCTCTGAAAACTGTTGCAGAAGAGAGCGAGCCAAACTTGCCTGGGCCAGAAGGGAATGATGAGAACCATTTGAGCTCCCTCCGAGCTGAGTTTGTTCAGGACCCTCAGGATTAAAGGAATGGGAGGGAAGGCATAAACGAACCTGTCCCTCCAAGCAAGAGACAGAGCGTCTCACCAAAAAACGTGTCGCCCTTGTGTTTTGGGGATAGGCAAAGAGGTCTATCTGAGGTGTTCTTGATCGCTGAAAGATGTCGTTTACAACTTCTTGATCCAAGTCCCATTCATGGGACCTGGCTGAGGACCGACTGAGTTGATCTGCCAGAGTATTTTCCACTCCCGGAGCACGAACGTGGCCAAGTGAAGATGGTGTTGGGTTGCCCAGTGCCAGACTCTCATTGCTTCCTGGCACATAGGGTAGGACCGTGTCCCTCCCCGCTTGTTGAGGTACCAAACAACACACATCTGATTGTATGAGGAGATGACCAGGAAGGATGAATGAGAGTCGAGCCTAAAGGGCATAAAGGACCGCTCTCAGTTCGAGCACATTTATGTGCAGGTTTAGTTCAAACCTGGTCCAGCTGCGCAGATTCCTGTGACCCCAGATGGGCACCCCAACCTTCTCCTGATGCATCCATCGTCAATGTCTGGGAGGGCGGATCGATGCAAAAATGAACTCCCAGGCACAGGTTCTCCTGAACCATCCACCTCTGCAAGTCCCTGATCATGGGATCGGATACTAAAACTTCTTGGTCTACGTTGTCCCTGGTCTGGTCCCATTCAGACCAAAGTGTCCATTGAGAGATCCTGATATGGAGCCGAGCGAGTGGGACTGTCAGAATGGCAGCTGCCATTAGCCCGAGGAGGTGGAGGACTGACCTGGCTCCGACCCTTCTGCAACTGGACAGAAGACGGGCCTGGTTCTGAAGGGTGCCTACATGTCTGGAGGCAAGAAGGCTTTGCCCGTGGTCGTGTCCAGAATCACCCCTATAAATTGGGGACATTGGCATGGGACATGGCCCGATTGATAGTGATACCCAGACTGGTGAAAACCTGCAGAGTAAGTGAAAGGGAGTGCAGAAGTTCCTCCCTGGATGGGGCCGCCAGGAGCCAGTCGTCCAGGTATGGGAATATCTGTACTCCCTGGGTACTCAAGTGGGCCACTATCACAGACAGGCATTTGGTGAACACTCAGGGGGCAGAGGAAAGATCAAATGGGAGGGCCCTGAATTGGTAGTGGTCCCCCTGAAAGCAAAAATGAAGGAATTTGCAGTGGGAAGGGCATATGGAGATATGCAGGTAGGCATCCTGCATGTCCAGAGTGCATAGCCACTGTCCCTGCCGAAGAAGTGGTAGAAGGCTCTGCAAAGAGAACATTCTGAAGTGTTTGTACTCCACAAACATGTTCAGGGAGCTGAGGTCTAGGATAGGCCTCACATCTCCAATCTTCTTTGGAACTAGGAAGACATGGGAATAGTAACCTGTTCCCCAAAGATGGGTGGGAAAAGGCTCTATTGCCGCCTTCGAGAGAAGGGAGATTATTTCCTCTAGGAACAGAGGAAGATGTTGTGGGGTGTAAAATGACTTGGGGGGTGGTCTTCGGGGTGGTTTCTGTAGAAACTCTACTGAGTGTCCTGCCAATATCAACTGGAGCACCCAAGCGTCTGAAGTTATCCTCTCCCAACCTGGAAGATGGGAGGAGAATCTCCCCCCTACCGGTTCCTCTGGAACCTCCAGAGTCGGTGGGAGAGGCAGGGAGTCAGGAGTTGTGGGGCAGCGCAGCAGCCAAGGCCCCGCGGCTTTTTGCTGGGGAGTCTCAGTTGGTGGAGGAGTCCCAACGCTTGCCCTGTGGTTTTTTCTTCGTCAGTTTTGGCGACGAAAAGGATGCCACTGCCCTTGAGGGGGCCTGTACACAGAGTTGACAGACTTGAGTGCAGTATCCTTCTCCTGCAGTTCGGTAATGATGTCCTTGACATCACCCCTGAACAGCACCGAACCCCTGAATAGCGGATTGCACTTCATGGACCAAACCGGACAAGCGGAACCAGGCATGATGCTGTAGGCCTATGGCGAAGGCCGAGCTCCTTCCAGTTGTGTCCACTGTGTCGTAAGTGGCACAAAGCATGTGCCAATTGGCCGAGCGAGCAGAACGGACAAGATCAGCCACTTCCTGCTTAGTCTGTGATTCAGGAAGGGAGTCCAATTTGGATTCCACCTGGCTAAGGATGATCTTCTCGAAATCCCCCATATGTGTCACACGCTTAAGGGCCCCTATACCAAGGGTAGAATAGAAACAGATCTTCTTCCAATATTGGTCCAGAAGCCGTGATTCCTTATCAGGCGGAGACGAGTTAAGATGTTTGGGATTGGCAGAGCACCCATGAGCGGTGCTGATGACTACTGAATCCGCCTTGGGGTGAAGGTTAAGAAAGTCCACACCCTCAGGAGCCTGGTATAGCCTGTCCACCTTCCTCAGAAGGGGGGCTAACACAGAAGGTTGTTTTCAAATAGTGGACACAAGATCTGCGTGAGGCTCAGTCCAGGGTGGAATCAGCGTAGGAGCAGTCTCAGCCAGATCCAGATGGGCAACGATTTTTTTTTTTTTTTTTTTCACTACACTGCGGGTCTGGCTCCACTGATTGCTACTGATGTACTTCCTGGATTTTCCTCAATAACTCCAGAAAAGAAGGGTCCTCCGGAGGGGACTTCAGAAGAGTCCTCAGCCTGGGGCATTCCGGAGTATAGGGCTCACCTTCAGGGTCAGAGTGGCCAGACTGAGTCCGAGTCAGAAGTTTCTGATGAAGAGAAGGAAGAACGGCCCCTCAGAGGAGTTCCCTGGGGCATGTATCCTCCCCTCCTTGGGCGCCAGAGGGCTCTCTTCTGGTGTCGGGAAAGGCAGAGGGAGTCTCCCGTCTCCGACGTAGGGGATCCTGTATAGGGTCCAGCGTCGGTAGATGACTCGACCTCTGTGGTGAGCTGAGCCTTAGACTCAGCCCACAGAAGCCAAGGTCTCCTTCAAAATCCACCGCCCGGCTGAGTGGGTGAGGCGGAAGGAGGGGTGGGGATAAGGATATTGAGTGTATTTATAAAAGGAGTATCCGTATCCCAACGCCGGGTAGCCCGGCGTCTCGTACTCCGGTGCCGGATATTGCAGCGTCAAGCACTGAGGCACCACATACTGACTGGGCTGGATATTGCAGCACCAGGTATTGTGGTGTCGGGTACCCGGGTGCCAGGGGCACTGACTGAGCAGAGAGACCTGGCAGAGGCCCTGCTGGCAGGCCAGACAGTGGTAACACTGGCCCCACGGACGTCGGGCTCAGAGTGGGTATGCCTTTGAAAGGGTCTGATGAATCTGACGGAAGGATAGGTCTATCGCCAGGTAAAGGGATGCCTGATGGAGTCGGGTCAGCCGGCGTGTAAGGATTCAGCGTCAGGGGGTCCGGCCCAGAAGGAGGGTTCCCTGACAGCAGCATCTCAGTATCCTCGGTGATGACCAGGGAAGGAGGATTATAATCCCAGGGGTCAGTCGAGGAGACATGGGGACCTCAGAGGGCAATGTGGTAAGATGCTGAGGAGAGCCTGGGGTGTCAGACTGTTCGATGGGGTCTGGCGCAGGCTTCTTTGACGGGTGTTGGTGGAGCCGGTGTCCGACTTATTGGACTCCCTGCCCAAGGAAGGCCACAAAAGAAAATGCGGTCTTGTCGGGAGCCGTTTTGGCTGGGCGCGCCCCCGAAGGGGTAAGCGACTTAGTGGCCTTGTCCGGGCAAGCGTCGGTGGGATTGATCTCCAACTTACCAGACCCGCTCTGACCGGAGGGCTGTGTGGAAGGAGCGGCCTTCATGGGAGCGGAGGCCTCCTTTGCCCCGGATGCTCCCGAAGGGCCCACGTGCGAGCCAGACGGGAGGGGCGATGCCTTCTTGGTAACCACCAAGACGGCCATCGTGGAGCTATCCCCCAAGGGGGACGTTACCTTGAGGGCTGCAACTCCGGCCGGAGTTGCAACTACTGTGGAAGACTGTTTCCGCTCCTGGTGCTTCTCCTTGTTGCGCTTTTTCTTATGACCTTCAGGGGAAGTAGACGCCTGCCTAAGTTTCTTTGACTCTTTTTCCATGGAGGCCATTTTCTTCTTTAGGATAAGGTCTTCCAGGGACTGCTGCCTTCTCTTCCGGGTAGCAGAACTGAACTTCTGGCAGTACTGGCACTTCTCCATGGGGTGGTCTGGGCCCAGAAAGAAGAGGCACAAGGAGTGGCTGTCCTTGTGTGGAAGTTGGGAACCACACGAGTCGCACTTGTCTTTATGCGATTCAGAGGGCGTCTGGGACAACATACACAGCAAATTGTTTGAAAAAAAATCAAAATTTAGAGAAAATGGGTAGAAAAGTTTGAAAACTCAGAGACCGACTAATGACGGACGAGCACTGTTCTACCGCGAGGAACTTTCACAAGCCAATGGCAGGAAAGAACTGGAAAGTGGGCATGGGGGACCGCCCCTTTATAACGACGTCGTACGATGCTGGTCACCTAACATGGGGCAGTCCCCCGCCAGAGACCGCTAGACATTTTTTCGTGGGGGTCCCGACGCCTAGTGGCTTAGTCCTATATGTGAATACCTACTGCAAGAGCTCTCTCGAAGTAAAATCTACTGCAGTCTACTGTACAATTATGGAAAGGATAGTGGAATTCTTGGAAAACAATGGCCTGCAAGATTGGAGACAGCACCGATTTACCAGCGGGTGGTCATGTCCAATGAACCTAACAGAATTCTTTGAGTGAAAAAGACTGTGGCCAGAGGTCAGGCAGTTGATTTCTCATACCCAGACTTCAGCAAAGCCTTTGACTTTGTCCCACACTGAGACTGATAAAGAAGCTGGGTGACCTGGGAGGGATCTACTATGGAATACTGACAGTTACACACCCAGCATACAATAGCCCAACACCGTTTGCCCAACAATCACTTGCCCAGACATTTGCACATTAGAGGTGATTTTTTGTTAGCTTTGTCCCCCGCACCCCCTATACTTAAATATAATCACCTCTGCCACAGGCAAATTTCTACTGTTGAACAAGTGATTGTCTGGCAAATGGTGTCAGGCGATTGTACGGAGGGCAAGTGACTGTCGATATTTCATAGGACTCCCACCTGGGAGTGGGGACAAGCTTAAGAGACGGGTGAAAAACCGGGTGAGCAAGAGGACCCAGAGGGTGGTCCTAAACAGAGAACCCACTAGGGACAAGGAAGCCATTAGCCCCACAGATCATTTCTAGGACCTGTTCTATTTATCTGTGATAATGGGAAGGGGGTTCAGGGAAAGACATGCCTCTTCGGAAAGTACACCAAGATCTGTCGATGAATGAACACCAAGCATGGGATAAGGACCATAAAGAAAGATTTGGAATAAATCTGGAGAGGTGGTCGAGGGTGTAGCAGCTGAAATTTAATGCAAAAAGAAAAAAAAAAAAAACTGCAAGGTACCATAATGTGCACAGGGGCCAAAGAATCCAAGAATGGAGTATAGAATGAATGAGTGGTAGCAGAGTGCACATCAGAGTAAAGGGACCGGAGGATATTAATAACAGAGAACATGAAGGCACTGGCATAATGTAGCAGGGCGGCAGGTAACGCAAATCGGATGCTGGGGTGCACAGGTGGAGGATCACTCACAGAAGGAATACAGCCCGCCCCCATATAGATCCCTGGTTCACCCTCACTGGGGAGTACTGTGTGCAATTTAGGCACCCACACTTGAGGAAGGACAGGGACAGGTTACAGGCGGTGCAGTGATGAGCAAACAGAACAACAGACAGGTGGGTAATGGTAGGTACTATGAGGAGTGCTTGGAGGATTTGTATATCTTCATGCAAAAAGAGGATCGATATGACGGAGACATTCAAGTACCTCTGCAGAATAAAAAGGTGGACAGTGGTGAGCTAATCACAATGAGTGGTAACACAGGTACCGGCATAACCCCCCAAAACTGTAGGGAGGGAGTTTCAAGAACAACGTCAGGAAGTAGTTTTTTTACAGAATGAATTGTGAAGGACTGGAACAAGTTTCCAGAGGAAGTCCCTGGAGATGAAATAGTAGGATGGTTCAAGACAGTATGGGATAAACATGTGGGAACTGTGCATAACAGGAAAGGAGATTGTGAGGAGGAGGGTGGTAGGGAGGACTGACGGGGCACAGTTTCAAAATAAGACTGGCTTGGGCAGACTGGATGGGCTGCTTGGCCTTTATCTGCCATCATTTTCTAGGTTTTTATGTAAAAGCAATAAACAAACTGATCAGAAAAATGGTACACAGTTGAAAAATGAGAATTAACAGGATTGTCACTTCACATGTTTACTAAACACAGTTCTTTGATGTAAAAATGTTTTGTCATCACTCCTCGACTACACAACTGTTTCTTGTTAAAGTTAATACTCAACAAATTCAGCACACATGCAAATACTACACTCCAAAGCAAACAGTTTGTACTGGTATGCATGGGACAACATTACGTGGTCACGAACGGTGGGTTAAATCAAAGCCTATGGTTAGCGAACTGGTATGTCAGCTGTGGTTATAATACTATATTCAACGTTTGTGTTGTGGTACACAGTTCTAAAAGCAAACGGGTCTTGTATTAAGCATGATCTATAAAAATGTAACCGAATATATTTTTTGTGCATGCAACTTAAAATGAACAGCTGTTGAACTCTAACATATGCCTGCATTTATGTGGCAGTTTTTTGTCACTTATACTGTTCTGAATTTCTTAGGCACTGCTTACTTTTGCAGAATGTACTCGAGATTAAAACAATTCTTTAAACGGTCACCCCAAGTGTATATGGAATGTACGAACCAAGTTCTTCAGCTCCAAATGAAAAGTAAACACCTTTTCAAAACACAAAAACAGAACCAAAGAGACTGCATTTTAAGACTCATTCCGTCTACAGAAATTACTATACGGCTTCCTTGGGGTGTCTTGTTTTCATTTTGGGATTACTGTTATGCCTTACTGGCCGACACTGAACACTCTGCTATTTGAGCACTCCACAAAATGCCGAACAGCAGTTCACATGGTTACTGCAAAAGATATCAACTTACTTCCCCCCCACAAATAGTTTGAAATCTCTGGCTTGTAGTTAAAAATGGGATCTTTAACACTGCAAACTCAATTACACAACATACACAAATATTTTCAGTTTCACAGGGGGACAGTCATTCGCTAAGGCCTTGCAATGCTTCCAATTTAAAGGGGATCATCTTGTGTTTTTTAGCACTGAACTCCAGTTGCCAGATTCCACACCCCCTCTGCAACCTTGCCAGGTCCACCCTCAGGATCCTCATGCTCTCTGTCCACCCTCCCACAGAACTTAGTATTGTCTGCAAAAAGACATATTTTGCCCTTAATGCTATCCCCAGTGTTGTTAATGAACACACTGAACAGGACCAGACCAAGCTCTGACCCATGCGGAACCCTGCTAGTAACTTCTGTCATCCTGGTGTGCTTCCCCTACCACCACTTGCTGCGTCCCCCACCCCCAGTTAGTTTCTCCACTGTCCCCATTTCTGCTAAGTTTTCTGATCAACCCTTTTATAACAGATGGAGTCAAAGGCCTCACTAAAGTCCAGCTATAGTATGATTACCACCTGGCGCTGTACACTGCCTTACTGACCCAAATAAAGAAGCTCATCACATTTGTTTGGCATGACTTCCCTGCCATGAGGAGCCAGTGTCTGTTGAGATTAAGCAGATACTTTATTAGAAGTAGAAGGGGTCTTACTTAGGGTTAAAAAAAAGGAAAGAAAAGAAAGTAAGTCAGTGTGTGTTCTGTGCTGGGAAGGGTACTGCATCAACTTACTTTGCTAAACCAGTAGGAGGGGAGAGAGAGAGAGAGAGCTTAATTGGGGGTGTGGCTTAGACACTATAAAAGCAGGTGACTCAAATTACAACTTCCTGTTGCTAGCCTTTTTTCTTACTAATTGCCCTCCATCCCACCCACCCTAAGCCAGTTCTATTTTTATAGCCACTGGATTTGACTGTCAACAGGAACTTCCTGTTTGGCAGTAGGAAGGGAAGGATCACAGAGAAACATTGGTTTTGTCAACCCTAAAGGAAAAAAGTAGCTCACTCACCCCCCCCCCCAGCTGGTGGTGGTCTGACACTG
This sequence comes from Neoceratodus forsteri, assembly GCA_016271365.2. Taxonomy (NCBI): domain Eukaryota; kingdom Metazoa; phylum Chordata; order Ceratodontiformes; family Ceratodontidae; genus Neoceratodus; species Neoceratodus forsteri. The sequence goes on from CM057452.1 coordinate 831,801,590, forward strand.
AGCAAGGAAGGAGGAGGCTACTGAAGAATATAGGAAACTGCTGTCCCAGAACAGGAAGGGTGAGAGTTGTAAGGAGAGGAGAGAGTAAGCATACAGAGAAACAGGAGCGGGGACACAAAATAAGACATGATAGGAGGGGTGCAGTGCAATGGCTGTGGGGCAGCAGTGTTCTGGAAGACATTCTGGAGGCTGCGATGCGGCCCTATCTGCAGGCACCTCTCTGATCTGAGGGAGGAGGTTGCCCGTCTCCAGGCTGACCTGGCTAGGATTCGTGAAACCTCCTCCCCCCCCAGGGACCACCAACGCCAATGCCATTACCTCAGAGGTTGCCAAGAAAGAGGAGAGGCTGGACCAGGGTGGGCTCAGGGAGGAAGAGGGTGGTGGAACAGAGCTGCATCCCTCCAGCTGTACCTCTCCACAATTCATTTACTCTTCTGGTGAATAGTGGTTCCTCTATGGAGATAGAAGGAGACCCACAGGAGGGTGGCATGGGACCCCATAGGGGAAGGAAACAACTCCTGGTGGGGGACTCAACCATTAGTGGGGTAGAAATGGGGGAGGAAGGGGAGAGGGAGGTAAGGTGCCTGCCTGGCACCATGGCTTGGAGGGACAGGAAGCAAATCCTCAGGATCGTGGGAGCAGATGCACAAGGGAGGGAGCTGGATGTCATTGTCCACCTAGGGACAAATGACCTGGCTAGGAATGGGATCAGAGCAGTGCAAGAGGAGTTTGTAGAGTTGGGGAGGGGCCTCAGACAAGTAGCGCCTACGGTAACCTTCTCGGAGGTGCTGCCTGTCCATGGCAAGGGTGATGCTACGGTACTCCTCACCAGGGAATTCAATAAATGGTTGAAAAACTGGTGTGGAGCTCAGGGTTTTGGCTTCACTGGGGACTGTGGAACCACCTGGAGGGATGCAGACCTATACTGGTGCGATGGTCTGCATCTGTCCGGGGGGCAGGATCCTAGGTGAGAGGTTTAAATGCTTCATTGGCAAGCATTTAAACTAGCCATGGGAGAGGCACTGAAAAGGAGCAGGGAAATCCCAGCCTCCTCCTCCCCTCACAAAACACGGTAATTAGTGAGATAAACACCAAGGTAGAGAAGTCATTAGGGAGAAGGACAGAGGTAAATGTAAAAAAAAAAAAAAAAAGGCAAAGGCAGTAAGGACAGGAATGGGGCTAAAAGGGGTAAGGCCATCAAAAAGTGTAGGGTGATGAGTACCAAAGCCCATAGTCTGTGTAACAAGCTCCCTGAGCTAGTGGCCTTGATGGAAGAGGGTTGCCTGGATATTCTGGCAGTCACAGAAACATGGTACACAGAGAACCATGACTGGGATGTCAACATACCAGGATACACAATCTACAGGAGGGACAGGGAGGGTAAAAGAGGAGGAGGAGTAGCTCTCTATGTAAAGGAAGGGATCAAAGCAACAGAACTAAAAAGAGTAAAACAGGCAGCAGATGAGGCACTCTGGGTCAGACAGGAAATGGCTCCACAATCCGCATGGGGGTTGCATACAGAGACCCCCATCTCAGAGGGAGGGAGTAGACAAGGAAATGATAGAAGGCTTCCTTAGAATGGCAGAAAAAGGGGAGATATTGTTGATGGGGGACCTGAATATGCCAGATGTTAACTGGAGCACTTTTGCTGCAGGCACATCCAAGAGCATGGTCATTGTTGATGTGCCCTACAGAGGGCATGCCTCGGACAGCTAGTATTGGAACCCACTCAGGAGGGAGCAATCTTAGACCTGGTACTCTCAAATGGGGATGGAGAAAGAATCTCAGATTTAGAAGTGGGTAGCCATCTGGGAACAAGCGACCACCAAACAGTGTGGTTCACGATAAACACAGCCATACAAAAGTAAGAGTATTGGACTTCAGGAGGGCTGACTTTGGGAAAATGAGAGAGTGCCTCAGAAAAGCACTAGCAAACAGGCGAGAAGGAGAGGTGGAGGAACAATGGGGAGTAATAAAAACAGCCATCACAGAGACAACAAGCCTTTGTGTAAAGCAAATCAACAAAACACAACAAAGGAAAAAAACGCTATGGTTCTCAAAAGAGGTGGCAGGGAAGGTTAAGGAGAAAAGGATAGCATTCAGGAAATATAAGGAAACACAGCAGAAGCAGGACAGAGAACTTTATCAGTTAAAGCAGAAAGAGGCTGGGAAGGCAGTCAGAATAGCAAAGGCCCAAACCGAGGAAAGGATAGCTAACTCTGTTAAGAAGGGGGATAAGACCTTTTATAGGTATATTAGGGAGCAAAGAAAGACCAAAGGAGGGATACTGAGGCTTAATAAAGGGGAGGGAATGTGGGTAGAGGGTGACAGTGAAAAAGCAGGGATACTGAACGAATATTTCTGCTCAGTATTCGCAGAGGAAGGGGAGGTACCTAAACCAAACAAGAGAAACACTCTAAAGACGGGGGTTGATACCAGTCCATTTATAGAAGAAAGGGTTCTGAAAGAACTAATAAAATTGAAGGTGGACAAAGCAATGGGGCCTGATGGGATTCACCCAAGAATTCTAAAGGAACTAAGGGAAGAACTACTGACACCGCTGACTACTCTCTTTAACAAATCATGGGAGGATGGGGTGGTACCCGAGGACTGGAGGAGGGCGGATGTGATTCCTCTTCACAAAAGTGGGAGCAGGACAGAGGCAGGAAACTACAGACCAGTTAGTTTGACCTCAGTGGTAGGGAAAATGATGGAATCACTCTGAGGAAAGAACTGTTGAGTACCTAGAGGCCAGTGGGCACAGGACCCAAGGCAGCATGGATTCACAATGGAAGGTCATGTCAGACGAATCTAATAGATTTCTTTGACTGGGTGACCAAAGTAGTAGACCAGGGAGGGGCTGTGGACATGGCTTACCTAGATTTTAGCAAGGCATTTGATACAGTCCCACACAAAAGATTAATACACAAGTTAGCCAGCCTTGGAGTGGGTCCCAAGGTGGTAGCCTGGATAAAAAATTGGCTAGACAACAGGACGCAGAGGGTAGTAGTAAATGGTGTCCACAGTGAAGAAAGGAGGGTTACTAGCAGGGTATTGCAGGGTTCAGTACTAGGACTGGTCCTTTTTAAAGTTTTATAAGTGACATTGCAGAGGAACTGGAAGGAAAAGTATGTCTCTTTGCAGACACAAAGATCTGCAACAGGGCTGATATACAAGATGGAGTGGAAAGTATAAGAAGGGACTTAGCAAGGCTGGAGGAATGGTCAGATATACGGCAGCTCAGATTCAATGCAAAGAAGTGCAAGGTAATGCACGACAGGAAACAAAAACCCAGGGGAAGAGTACACAATGGGGGGGTGAGATACTGACAACAGTAAAAATGGAAAGGGAACTGGGGGTAATTATATCAGATGACCTAAAGGTGGGCAAGCAATGTAAGAAGGCAGTAAGAAAGGCTGAGGGGATACTGGGATGCATAGGGAGAGGCATCAATAGTAGAAAACAGGAAGTTGTTATCCCTCTGTACAGACAGTTGGTGAGACCCCATCTGGAGTACTGTGTACAGTTCTGGAGACCCCATCTCCGCAAAGACACAGACAGAGTGGAGGCTATCCAGAGGAGGGCAACCAAAATGGTACAGGGTCTGCACCAGAAGACATACGAAGAAAGACTAAAGGAGCTTAATATATACCCTTGAGTAAAGAAGGGAGAGAGGAGACATGATAGAAACTTTCAAGTACCTCAAGGGAATCAACAAAGTCCAAGAGGATAGCATCTTTCAGAAAAAGATGTGCAAGAACAAGGGGGCACAATTTGAAGATAGAGGGGGGATGGCTCAGAGGTAATGTGAGGAAGTATTTTTTCCACAGAGAAGGTTGTGGATGCATGGAATGGCCTCTCTGAGGAGGTAGTGTAGTCAAGAACAGTGGGGGAATTCAAGAATGCATAGGACAAACATAAGGCAGTCTTAGTGGGGGGTAGGAGGAAGTAAGCTGTTGGTTAACTAGGCTCTGCAGCTTATCTGCTAGGCAGGAAAATGGGCAGAGTAGGTGGGCCAAGCGGTCCTTATCTGCCGTCACATTATGTTTCTATGAACCCATGCTGCCTGCTATCCTGGAGCCCATTTGCCTCAAGGAACTCGATCAACCCTTCCTTTAGGATGATTTCTATCAGCATGCCAATAATTGATGTCAAGCTGACCGGTTTATAGTTCCCTGCCTCATCTCTTGGTCCACTTTTTTGCATGTGCACCACATCAGCTCCCCACTCCTGCAGCCTTGTGCCTCACTGTGTGTGAGGTGTGTACCTCAGGACTGGAGGATGGCTCATGTGGTGCCCCTCCACAAGAGTGGCCCCAGGGATAAACCAGGAAACTACAGACCAGTGAGCCTCACATCCATCGTGGGTAAGCTAATGGAGACTATCCTGAAGGAGAGGCTGGTGGCCCTCTTAGAGGCCAAGGGACTACAGGACAGCAGACAGCATGGCTTCATACGTGGCCGATCCTGCCAAACCAACCTGGTCGGGTTCTATGACTGGGTAACTAGGCAACTGGACGGGGACATGCAGTGGATGTCCTGTATCTGGACTTGATGGGCATTCGACTCAGTGCCACATGGAAGGCTGGGAAGGAAGTTAGTAGGCACAGGGGCAGGTGCAATGCTGGTGAGATGGGTAGGAAACTGGCTGCAGGAAGGCAACAGAGGGTGGTGGTGGGTGGGAGCTCTCACACCCAAGGGCAGTGACGAGTGGTGTCCCACAGGGCTCGGTGTTGGGACCAGTGTTGTTTGGGATATTCATTGCAGACATATCATGGGACATCAAGAGCAAGATCAGTCTGTTTGCTGATGATACCAAGGTTGGCGCGGTGGTGGATGACCTAGGGGATGGCAGGGGTTGCAGGATGATCTGGCAAAGCTTGAAACCTGGTCAGACACCTGGCAACTGGGCTTTAATGCCAAAAGTGCAAGGTGATGCATTTTGGGATGAAGAACCCAAGGAGGACTTACCAGCTAGGGGAGTGCAGCTAGCCCAGACAGAGGAGGAGAAGGATCTGGGTGTGCTCATCACAGGGTCAATGAACAACTCGGCACAGTGTAGGAAGGCAGCTGCAAAGGCCAACAAAATGCTGGGTTGTATTGCAAGGGTATATCCTCAAGGAGGAGGAGGTGATTCTGCCACTGTATAGGTCTTAGTTAGACCACACCTGGAGTACTGCGTGCAGTTCTGGCGTCCGTATCTGAAAGGGACATTAAGTTACTGGAGGAGTGCAGCGCAGGCGACAAAGATGATCAAGGGTCTGGGGACTTATCATATGAGGGAGGTTGAAGGAGTTGAACATGTACTCACTGGAGGAGAGGAGAGACAGGGGACATGATTGAACCTTTAAATACATGAAAGGAATAAACAAGACAGGTACAGAGGGGCTGTTCAAAGTAAGGAGGGAGGGCCACCAGGGCCATGATATGAGACTGGAGCGAGGAAGGTTCAGGAGGAGATGAGGAGACACTTTTTACAGAGAGGGTGGTGGCTGGGTGGAATCGTTACCTGCAGAAGTGGTATGCAGTAGAACAGTGGACTGCTTCAAACGAGGATGGGACAGGACAAGGGGGAGGGTTAATGAAGGGGAAGGGTGGAAGGGAGGGGCAGCTGCAGAATAAGGGGTGCTAGCTGCACATTCGAGCAGACTTGATAGACCTCTAGGCCTTTATCTGCTGGCAAATTTCGTATGTTCGTACTACACACCTAGGCTAGCATTTATCAGAGCTTCTAACATGGCATTAATGAAAAACACTGGAAACAAGTAATGTGATTTGTCAACAGGCATCAGCTGACACTTCCTACCGTGCCTAAATTCCCTAGATATGCACGGTTCTGCAGTAAAAGAAGTGACCAGCAGGTTTGACAAGCACAAGCAGCAGGTCTCGACTGGTAAGAAACTCACCAGAGAACGGAGGTCATCAGAGCTGGACCAATAATCCACTTCAAATGTCACATTTCACTATTAAACGGCACCATAAATTTCCACTGTTATGGAACCCCGAATACGCGCCCCTAGAGTGAACACTTCCGGGTGTGGGAGGAGAAACAAAATTTCGGAGCAAAGAATGAGTAAACGAAGCAGAATAGAGCGCTGTTGTAAAAATAAATCTTATTTCTTGTGCATGAATAGTAAGTTAACTGTTCTTTGGTAGTTCGGCAAATGTTGCGTTTTGCATGGTAGCAGAAAGTAGTTCTGGGTTGAATGTCGTCAGACTAGAACCAAGTAAACACAAAATCTCTCCTTTATACATGGCATGTCTATTTCAGCAGGACTTAGCAGTAGTAACACAGGTTGTAACAGTAAGAGCCATGTCACAAGTGCATTAATTCCCTCGACAGGCAGGGTTTTAAACAGCCGGTATCGCATCACACTTTGCGATGCGAAACGGCTGCTCATGCGACCCATTTCTAAGTTGGATCGCTAAAAATTGCAATCCATTCTGTGAGCCTCCCCGTTCTCCTCAGCCGCCAGCACACTGTAATATTTTCATCGCCACGGCCTCAAATGCCAGCAGTTGCTCCCAGTAGTGCTTAGCGATATTGCAAAGTACTACTGGAAGCGACTGCCAGCAGATTCAGGGCCGCGGCGATGAGACTATTAGGGTATACTTGGGCAGCAGCACCAAAAGACCAGGAAACTCGAGGGGGAAAACAGCCAGTCTGTCTCTGGCTTCTCAAGTAGTCATTCCTCTACTCTGACTGCACCGCCACTTCTTCCCCACTGCTGCATATCCAGTCTGCCCCCGGTGCCTGTTCGTTTTGGGTTTTGGCGCCAAGCGCAGCTGCTGGGACCATAGGAACAGTTAACTGGCAGCACAGCAGAGAAGACAAGACAGCAGATCAGCAAACAGAGTAACATACTGCATGTATGGCACACTTATAAATACAAGTGCCTGTTTCCAGGGGTGACTCGAGTTGGGGGGGGGGGCAGTGACTGTCAGAATCGCACAGCATGCAAGCGGAGGTTGTGGGAGGAATGAAACCTAGATCCGTTAGTGAGTGGGATGTTTTAATTGTTTGGTATCCAGGTATGGGGCCCACACATGCAATAGTGCCTGCTTTCAGGGGAGGCTTGTGACTTGCTCAGAGTCGCACAGTATGCAAGTGAAGGTTGTGGGAGGAATCAAACCTAGGTCTGCTGGAGTGAGGGGGGGGTGTCTCAATTCTTTGGTAGAGGTATAGCCCACACATGCAAGTGCCTGTTTTGAAGGGAGGTTAAGTGACTTGCTCAGAGTACAGTATGCAAGTGGAGCCGGTTGTGGGACTCAAACCCAGGTCTACTGGCTGTACCAAGCTAATTCACAGCTCATTATTCTAACCCTAGGCTGTATTGCCAATTAGGCATGTGTCTGTGTATTGAAACAGATCACACAAAGACAGAGGTAATTTTAATATATATTTTATCCTGAATAAATATTTTCATTTTTTAAATTGTACATATAAACACATTTTTAGTATTTTTAATTTTGCTAATCAAATTGAGGTAAATGCTATGCATATTCACAGTTGATTAGCAGAAAGAGCTGATCAATTTTTGCAGCTTATTTAAAATCCTGACAGAAGTCATTTCCCAGGAATTAATGCATGGTTGAGTGGTGGGAAGCACTCTGCCTTTGGCCTTATGCACCCCCCCATCCATGCATTAATTCCTGGGAAATGCCTCCTGTCGCTGTGATTAATGCTTACATAACCAACACTCTGACATGTGTTGGTGCTTACACAATTCAAAATCCGCCTTTCTCTCTCTTCCCCCACTCTCTATCCTCCCCCCGCTGAGCTGCACTATTTCCTAGCCACTTTCCAGTTCACCTGCCCAGCCTCCTTCTCCCCAACACTCTCACTTCCCAGACCCATTCTTGGGTCTCTCCCCTCCCCTCTCATCTAGCTCGACTGGCACTACATCTACCAAGAGGTAAAATGATACTGTACAACAGGCCTCCACGTCTTTTTCTTCTTGCATCTCTGCTACCCCTCTTTTATCTTCCGGGAGCTCATTACCCCCTTGTTCCACCTTGCTACCAGATTGACTTTACCTACCACCACTCAGGCACCCTACCCACTCTTCTATGCTTTTCTCATGCACCCCTCACTATAATGGACTGGCAGCACCCTTGTAACCTTGAGCAGGGGTGCTATGCTCACTCTTTTCCTCTCCCATCCTTGTGACATGTGACATCTCTCTGGGACCAGCACCAGCAACTCTGCAAACGTTCCAGCACAAAACAATCACGTAAACTAAGCCTCCGACAACTACGTTTGTGCACCCTGAAGCTGCTGCTCCTCCTGCTGCTGTTATCTGGCAATGTTCACCCCAACCCTGGCCCCAAAGCCATTGTCTCAACCAAGCAAGCCACTTACTCAGGGGCTCTCTCCCTTGCAACCATAAACATCTGCAGCCTACTTCCAAATTTCATGCCCAGCAATTTTTTTTTTTTTTTTTTTTTTTACAAACCAGCACAATCCCGATATCCTTGCAATCATCGAAACCCAGCTCACACCCAAAGTTCCTGATATGGCAATTGTCTTGCCAGGCTACAAAGTCTGCAGACTGGACAGGCCATCTAAAAGAAGAGGGGCTGTCGATATACCTAAAACTGGCTCTTTGGGTCACCCCATAACTACCCCCAAAAAAAAAAAATCAGCTGCAAAGATGCTTGTAATCAGAATCCTCCTGTGGGGCCCACAACAAAGCCCTAACAGTTGTATCAGTGCACATTCCACCCAAAGAGCAAGGACAAGGTCTGAATGCTGTCCTCTACTTCACCCGTGCCAAACCTCCTGGTTCAGAGTTAATCATTCTGGGGACTTCAACATTAATTGGCTTGCAAAAGAATCAGGGAGCGATAAGGATGCTATCTCGGCCGCAAACCTCTCCCAGCTGATTGACTCTCCAGCCAGGCACAACTACAAAACGGGCACCAGTACCACCCTGGACTGGGTCCTTACCAGCCATCTGACTCGCATCTCTGATGTCCCCGTCCTCCCTGATACACTTGGTGACCATTCACCTGTCATCTGCAATTGGTCAAACAAATTTTGCAAGCCCCCTCAGTTATTCATCACCAGCAGAGTCCTCCCTCGAGGGCAGCTGAAACACCTCAAATCCAGCCTACATCAGCAAGATTGGTTGCCCATTTACAAAGTTTCAGATGTCAACTCTGCCTTGACTACTTCATTAACACTTTCAATGCTGCCTGAGACTCCCATGCCTCCTTCAAGAAATGCAAAGTCAAAAGGTATTTGCAACCCAAGGCTCTCCACTGATCTGATAGCTCAGCTGGAAACAAGTGACCACCTCTGGTTGTGGGCACGGGCCACAGGTTCTCAAACTGACATACAGAACTACAAATGTGCTCGTAATGACTGCACTAAATCAATCCGCCTAAAGAAAAGCATCTACTACAAGGAAGCCCTCACTAGCACTGGGGGAAGTGGGAAAGACTTCTGGAACAATATTAAAGAAGTAACTGGGAAACCGTTTAAAACCTCCCCTGCTTTACTAAACATCGATGGGGCTACAACCCTTGACCCCACAACTATCACCAACACATTCAATACAGCATTCATGGACCTCAGTAGTGTTCTTCCCCCTGACTTTTTCAATGAAGATGCATCCCAGACTCACCCTTCCAGGCTCCCTCCCTCCTCCAAATACCCGCTATTCTACTTTAAAGCTGTCAGGATGCATGAAGCTCGCAAGTACATCAGTAAAGCAACTGCCAAGTCCAGAAGGAGTGGGGACTCACTCGACCTCAAACTGCTGTGCCTCACCCTTGATGAAGTGATTGTACCATTAACAAAAATCTTCAAACTCTCCCTCAGCCAGTTCCCCGACAGATGTTAATCCGCTATGTCACAGCAGTACGCAAAAGTGGAGACAGGGCTCTCCATGCAGCAAACTATCGACCTATCTCCATTTTACCTCCCCTCTCCAAAGCCCTAGAGCACACTGTTGCTGACCAGCTCACTGAACACCTGGAGGAGCATAACATTTTGTGCACTCAACAATATGGGTTCAGAAAAGGGAAGACCACTTCTGCCCTTTTGGCATTTACCGGAGCCATCAACAGGTCACTGGACAATGGTCATCTAACTGGGTCAGTCTTTATAGACTTAACTAAGGTCCTCCTCCTCCTCCTCATCCTCATCCTCCTCATCCTCCTCCTCATCTCCTCCTCCTCCTACTTGAGCAGCTTCTAAATGCCAGGCTGTCTCCAGACTCCATAGCCTGGTTCAAAAGCTACCTGGAAAACCGATCCCAAAGAGTTAAAATAGCTGATGCCCTCTCCAACGCTAGACCTGTCCGATCAGGAGTCCCCCAGGGATCCATTTTGGGTCCACTTCTATTCAGCCTCTTTCTAAACAGTCTTCCTCAATTCTGCCTAGAGCCAATCCTCCTCTATGCTCATGACACTGTAATCCACACCACCTATAAGGATCCCCTACTACTCCAAAACAGTCTTCAACTTGGCATCGCATCAGTTGAAAACTGACTTAGTGAACATAAACTCGTCTTAAACTACAAAAAAAAACCAAAAAAACAAGGTAATGCTTTTCAGCAGCTCACACAGCAAGCACAGACTGCACCCCCTGACTACTACTAACTGCCTTGGTGCGGCCCTTGAACAGGTGCACTACTTTAAATATCTCGGAGTCAGAATCGACTGTAATGTATCTTATGGCACACACATCGACAATGTCGCCAGAGCAGCAAATACGCACGTCGGTTTACTCTACAAGCACAGGCAGAACCTCACCCCAGAAGCATTAAAAGTTGCTGTCCAGAGCTCTGTTGTCTCCATAATTGACTACCGTCTGATAATTTACGGCTCTGCTACTGTAACTGCACTTAGACGTATATCCACAACTCTCAACTTTGGCTCATCACTGGTACTCACCGCCTCACTCATACCTGTGAACTCGATGCTCAAACTTGCTGACTTCAACTCTCAAACCGTATAAAGTACCAAACTTGCTTAATGGCAAAGATGATAACACTTGGCTATACCCCGCCCAGGTCCAAGCGCTCCTTTGTCCAATTTGTAACCCTACACCAGACCAGGGGTTCTTAAATGCAGCTCCTTCAGGGTCCACGATCACCTAACACTTGGGGCCAAAGATCTTTTGCTTACAGGGCCCCTAGCTGGCTTAATGGTCTCAGTAGTGACATTGCCTCCTTACCTTTGCTTGGCTCCTTCAAATCCAAGCTCCGTCTGCTCTTTTCTGCCTCTAGCACCTATGACTGTCTCTTCTAATACAATCCTCTTTCTGCCTCCCCACTCATGTGGTTACAGCCCCTCCAACTTAGTACTTTTGACCCATCTTCCTGTATCCACCACCCCTCCCTCCCCCCACCCTCTCTCCCTTCCCTTTCCCCACAGCTCTCCATCCACCAACCCGCACTTCTCTTTGTAATCTGACAATGCCTTGGGCTGCTCTACATATCTCATCCTTGCCTTGTCTTGAAAACAGTGTGTGCCCTGAAATTGTAATTGGTGCAAGTTTAACCCAATTGTATGGATCATTGTAACTGCCTGATTAACCTGTTATTCCTGCCCGTCTTGCTCAATTGTCTTGCTTTGTATTATATTTCTACTGACGTGGAACCTTTGTAAAAGAGCCTTGGCTTAAAGGTACTTTTAATCCTAGATTCAAATAAATAAAATCACAGTCTTGTGAATCCCAACTTAATGTGACACTAATGAATTTCCTGAACTGAAATAACAACCAAACGGTCTTATCACAAGGAAATACAACATACTCATGGTTTATAGCGGTTACTAAAATAAAGCACGTACTTTAAGAATTACCATAAATGAGTTGGCTCTGCATATGAGCCAGTACTAATAGCCATTTATGCAGTAACTATGAATGGGATAAAAAAGAACTGGCTCCGAAAGATATTCAATGCTCCATGAGACATTTTTAATAAAGAATGGCATTAAGTGTGTTCTCCATGCTCTGAGCATGGTCAGTAATCACAGAAGCATGTTTTAGCATATTTTCTCTGTAAAAAAAATTCAGTGATATGTGCTCCTCTTGTCTTTTATGAGCACAGTTAGGGGCAGAAGTTCTGGTAGTGGGAGGCTGCTGGCAGGAGTCCAGAAGGGAGAATGGGATACAGATACAGTTTTACAGGAAGGACAGAAACTGAGAAACAGAGAAAATGTCAGCATTAAAAAGACCATCGGTCTATCCATTCTGCCTCTTTATTTTTATTTATTTTATTCATTAAACTCTAGGATTACAAGTACCTTTGAGCAGAAACTGCTCGTTTACAAAGGTTCCACGTCGGAGGATGGGGGTAACATACAACAACGGTAAACATGGTGACAGTCATAACATACAGAACAACAAGCACATGAAATGGTTCAGTCAATTTGTTGCAGAAGAACAACCACAAGATAGTTTCTAACATAAATTCTTGGTGAATCAGTATACTTGGTAGGAAAAGTCAGTAGGAAGCCGGCCTATAGGTGCAGTTGTCTGACAAGGATGAAAAGAGCAAGGGGAACAGGGACCAGTGGCCATAAGTAATGAGCGAGTCCGAGAAGAGGGGATGTGATGGTGGGGGCGCGAAGAGAGGGAGGAGGCTGGAGCCAAGAAAGCGAGGCTTGCGTTTCCGGTTATAGCTACAGCTAGGGTAGAGGGCGATGGTCATTTCTTATGTGAGGCAGACACAACACAGGATAGTGACCATTGCTTAGGGGAGGCAGTCACAAGTTGAGGTAGTGGGGAGGTATCCTATGCTATGCTGGAACTTGTGTCTGCAGGGGGCTTATGCCCTCGATTCCCCCTTACCCCATCCAGTACCACTACCCCCCAAGTAAGTGTTAGTCAAATAACTCTGCCCCAGTTATGCCTGAAACCATTAAAGGATTTTGCACCCACCAGTTCAGCCGGTAGCTGTTCCATGGCTCAACCTCCTGTCGGTAAAGTAAATCTTTCTCACGTCCCTCCTGAATCTCCGTGCCCCCCCCAAAATCAGCTTCCACTCATGCTGCTGAGGTTCTGACTCTGCTTTCCAACCAAACAGTTCCTTGCAGTACTTTATTAACTCCCTTTAGGAACTCTAAAGTCATGTCTCCGTTCTCACTTCTGGCTTACGGTGTATAAATGTTCAGTGCTGTGAGCCATTCTTAATGGGATCTGCCCTCTTGGCCTTGAAATATTTTGATTTCCATAAACATTGCATTGTCTCTAGCCTGACTATGTCCTTCCCTAGAAGGGACTCCAGAACTATTCAATGTTCTCCAAATGCTGCCTCACCGGTGTTCCACGGAGAGATAGTATTCCCTTTTTCCTCCTACTATCAAAACCCCTCCAAGTATACACCAACATTCTGGTCACTTCACTGTGGCCCCCTATGAAGCCTCTACTTTGGGCAATGCTCCAGGGGTGCTACTGGAGAGTGATAGGTAAAGAGCTGTATTTTTCTGCTTTGTTTAATGGTGCTAACTTGTATTTTTTGGACGAAACTACTGTACAATGTTCATAAATGCTTTGCACTTTCAATAGCAGAAATAAATCACTGAGCTATTCTAATTTTTGTTTGTTAAACTTTATTTTTTATTATTTGTCATTGATATCCATCAATACGTTTCCATACAAGAGACAGTCCAGAGGAGACTTTTACCAATGGGGCAACATGCCCCTTAATCACAGACATTAAACTTATACTGTACTTTATGCATCCCTTATATTTTGATACATCATCTGGGGGGAACCAAGAAGATGGTAAACTTAAATTCAAGAACTTGCCATGGTGAAGTCCACGAGCAGCATGGCTGTGCCCGGACAGATATAGTCCCAAAAGAAGTCCAGCTATGAGCTACCCTTCTAGGGGGAACGTATTGCCATGCATGTTCCCTTAATTAAACAACATTTAATATTTTGTATCTTTAGACATTTCAATATCCCATAAGAAACATTTAGCCCCCGTCTACTTCCTTTCCTCCCTCTCAAAAAAACCCCCAAAACAACAAAAAATACAAACATTGAAGAATGATTCTCCATAAAGACCCTCAGAAGTGGAGCATTAACATAAGCCCCTTAGCAATTTCGGGCAGTAAATCTACAGGATTCAGATCTATACAACAAGGCCCTCCTTATTCTCAGAGGAGCTTCCTTACTCCTAAAACATTAAGCCAATTATGCAATAATCAACACTGAAATTGTTACAGTTCTTCACTCCATGGGGTCGCCAACAATGTCCTCATTCTCTGAATCGACCACAGCCCTCACAGCTCGAATCTTGTCAGCCCACCTGCCAGCCTCCACTGGATCAGAGAATACCAAGACTACCTTGGTACGGAATCCTCAATCTTGCAAGGAAAACAAGAGAATGAGCTATGTTTAAGTCTTTCAGCACGTGACGAACGTCAAATTTTTTTCTCCACTGTCTCGTCACGTAGCTGATATCTAGAAACAGGTGCACAAATTGACCGAAGAGGATGGGGCCATTCCGACGAGCTAGGGATAGAATGCAATCCCTCGCTCCGATTCCCGCCGTCACCACCAGGATAGTTTGTGGTGGGCTATCAGCCTCAGTTCTCCCTCGTGGTGTAATTCTATAGGCTTTCTGGAAGTAGAAGGCCTCCGGGTCTCCTTCGGCTAGTAGTTTTTTCAGCCAACCAGTCACTGATGAACATCTTAGGGTGATCACCCTCCGGTAAGCCCAAAACTCTGTTTGCTGCCCTAGTTTGGTTTTCTAGCATTTCAAGTCTTGCTCAAAAATGTTGCGACTCTGACTATTGCTGTGGAAGTGCTGATTGATGCTGCCACTTCCTTTTTAACATCAAGCAATTCGACCTTCAAACAGTCCATTGAGGTCTCAACCACGGTCACTCTGTTAGTAAACGTATCCATTTTTTGGCTTAAATTCGAGACTGTTGATATGAGTCACTGCATTTTGATGCCAAAGGTTTGCATCGTTTCCACGCTGGATTCCAGGCCTGGAACACCATCAACAGTTACAACAGAGGCTGTGGGCAGACCCGCTGTAACTTGTTTGCTTTTCAAACCAAGAATTACCTCCTCGAGCTCGACAGGGGTTCCCTATTTGTAAAGTAAAAGTTGCTCTGTAGTCTGGAGGTTCAGTTTGAGTATTTTGTACTGAATTTAATGGTTTTGAAATAAGATTTTGAAGAAAGTAGACAGAGCTCCACAAAAGCGTGTCTTATCTCAGGCTCCATAGCGCCCCCCCCCCCCGAACTATTTTCTTGATTTTTTTATTACCTCTTCCTGACTGCACCTGAGTGCACCAATAACCTTGTGGTTTTCGGAAAAGAAATGAAGTTTTCTGGGGCTTCTTTGGAGTGCTTGGGGGGGGGGGGGTAAGCCAGCCCGCTTCAGTGCACCTTCCCTTCACCGTGTATGCTCCAAGTGTCTGAATTTTCATGAAGGCCTGTTTACATTGGCTGGATTGTCTAAGGAAATCACCTATGGCAACCTCCAGGTCCCTTTCCTCAGAAGTAGTACCCAACTTTACCCCTTATGTCCAATATTCGGTCCTGAGGTTCTTGTTCCCAATGTGTACCACCTTGCACTTTTTGTTGCTGAATTTCTACTGCCAGATTTTGAATCACCTTTCTAACCTTAGCAGGCCCCTACGCTTCTCTCTTCTCCCTCCTCATTGTGCACCCAAACACAGAGCTCAGAGCTCAGTATCACAGAAACAGAAATGTGTCTGCAGAAAAGGACCAGTAGGCCCATCTAGTCTGCCCTGTTTTTCCTATTACTACACCCTGGACCCAATTCGGTCACGGGTGACCATCCCTCCTCCATTTCCTCTACTAATTATGCCCATGTGTCTATCCCACACGAGCCTGAAGCTCCCCGCTGTCTTCAAGCTCGTCAGCAGACTTATTCTGCCCTATTAGGGCCAATGATTTTCTGTTTTCAGCAGGACACACTGGTAAACACTGGAATTTGTAATTTCTAGATTAGCACTTGGGAGTCCATTTTTGATAGAAAAACTCACTCTGCACCACTTTCATGCAACCCCCTTCATTTTCAGCCAAATGTTTTGTACAAAACATGCTGATTTGCTCCAAATGTTGAGGGGGAAAAACGGAAAAGGGGATTTTAAGATTTTGCCAAACGGAACTGGCCATTTTTGAAAATGGAAAAAAAAAATCCCTGGCTCTACACTATTTCCTTCTCCTGTGTCATGGATAACCATATTGAAAAGGGCTGGTCCCAGAACAGACCTGTGACACCTGCTTGTGAATTCCCTAATCCTCTGACTTGATCCTGTTTACCACCACCCTATGCCGTCTCCTGCCCAGTCAAAATTCTCACCTACCTAATTAGTTCCTTCGCTGCACCCAGATCCTCCTAACTTCTTCAGCAACCTTCTATGTGACACTGAGTCGAATGCCTTGTTGAAGTCAAAGATGGGTAAATTCACCGATTGACCCTTCTACCACTTCCCTAGTTACCCAGTCACAGAATACTATCAGGTTGGTCTAACAAGATCTCCCCACAAAAATCCTACACTGCCTTCTATTCTGGAGCTCACTGCTCTTCAGGTACTCCACTAGATCCTCCTTGACTAGTGTCTCCATCAGTTTACCCACAGTGGAGGTAACACTGACAGGCCTGCAGTTACCTGGTTGCTTCTTGTCCCCTCCCTTGTGGAGCAGAATGACATCCAGTAACCTCCAATCTTTTGCAACTATCCCTGACTGTAGTGTGCTACTGAACAGCCCTACCAAGGGTTCAGCCAGTTCCTAGGATAGTTTGCCAAGCACCCGCAGGTGCATGTCTTGCCCCAGGGCCTTCTCCACTTTTAGGGCAGTAAGCCCTTTTCTGACCCTTTCCCCTGCAATTTACCACCAGCCCCATTTCAGAGACCCTCCTTGCAGCAGCCTTTATGCTGCTTTCTGGTAAGGGCCTGCCAAGGGCAATAGAGGAGGACTCCATTAGGGCAGGGGGCTACAATAACTGTGGGTACAGCTTGGGGTGGAGGGAGGGTAGAACATTAGATTGGGTGCAGCCTGCAGGCCTCCAAACCAGACTGAGACAGGGGGCATGTTTTTAAAAGGGGAATTTACGAAGGCTGTCAAGCAGAGGACAAGGTCATGACTGGTGATTTTGATCTACCGGATGCGGCTGGAACACAGTGCCTGTGCCAAGGAGTGCATGGAGTCAGGCATTGGTAGGTACCTTTCAGGACTGCTTTCTAGTACAGCATATCGGGGAACGCACTAATGATGGGACCATCTTATACCTAATACTCTTGAACCAAGGAATATGGGTCAAGTCACCCTTGTGGTCCAGTAACCACAGCACCATGTCATTTAATGTACCTCTGGTGGCCCAGTTTCCTTAGATCAAGAACACTGGTGCCAAACTTCAGGAAGGAGAATTTGGGTAAGATGGAGGGGTTACTACAGGATAAGCTCAAGTAAATATAGCAAATGGAAGTAGTAGCTAAGTGGAAGGCCATTAAAAAGGCAGTGCTTAAGCTCACAAAATGTATGAAACTGACAGGGAAAGTTAGGAAACAACAGAAACCTGTATGATTCTCTAAAGAACGTGAGGGAGGCTGTAAGAGGGAAAAAAAAAAAGCGGGTAGCCTTCAGAAATTACAAAAATGGAACACAGCAGCACTGAAAAAGACTAAAGCAGAACTCAGGACAGCGGAGGGGAGTGTTAAAGAAAACATGAAAAGGTTTTCTTTAGGTACATCAGGAAGAAGAGGAAGATTAAAGAGCACATACAAAGCCTAAAGAAAGAAGATGTGTGGGTGCTTGAGAATGAAAGGAAGGTAAACGTACTAAATGAATACTTCAAGCACCTCAGAGTGGAGAAAGGGAGCCCTCTTCTTGAGTGTGCAACAAAGATGAAAGACAGGAACAGGCAGAAGCGTTATACAGGGAACTATACAGTGGACAGGGTTCTCATGGGGTTGAGGGGCTTGAAAATGAATAAAGCATTAGGGCAGAATGGTCTCGACCCCAGTATTATGAAGGAAGTGGATGGAGGGAAGCACTGTCAGAGTGGAATTCCTTGGGGCAAACGACCTACAGGATGAAAAGCAGCATGGCTTTGTAAAAGGGAGGTTGTGCCAGACGAACCTCACAGACTTGTTCAATCCACTGTCACAGGCAGTGGACAGAGGCCAGGATGTGGATGTCCTTTACCTGGAGAACAGCAAGGCCTTTGATTCAGTGTCGCACAGTAAGTCTGTGAAGCAGCTGAGGGACATGGAAATGGGGGAGTAATTATGCAATTAGATAAGCAGCTAGGCTGGGAGGGGACCAGATGATGGGAGGCAGTATAGCGCAGTGGTCTAAGGCTCTGAGCTGCAAATCTGGTGACATCCAGCAGACCAGACCTGGGTTTGAATCCCACAGCTTCCACTTGCATACTGTGTGACCCTGAGCAAGTCACTTAACCTCCTTGTGCTCCCAGGTCGCTCCTGTAAAAAAGCTTCCAGCTTAGTGTGCTATACCTGGTTAAACAACTAAATAATAAATAAATAATAAATAAAATAATGATGATAATGGTGGCTTATGAACTCACTCGGGAGGCAGTAGGGTGATAAATGGGATGCTACTGGGTTGGAGCCTCAGAACAGTATTTTTCAAGCCACAGTTGCAAAACACATTTTGGTCAGGATTTGAAAAATGACAGCTGTCACGTTCATGAGGTGGTGTGAAAATATGGCTATGTTGAAAATTTGGGGTCAAAATATTTACAATTACTGACGTTATGAGTGAGCATAGAAAACATTTCAACATAAAGTGTCATTTTTACATAATGTGACCCCAAATTTTCAACACAGCCTTCTTATGACACACCACCTCATGAGCAAGGGCAGTGAAATATTTTAACTCCCACCTGAAAAGTTATCTCACAAAGCAACTGAGAAATCACCTTTCGGGCCAGATTTGCAGAATTCCACCACAGTTTGTCACAAGGTAGGGTCTCAAAACAGCCATGTTGAAAATCTGGTGTAAAAATATTCAAACATGACAATTTTATTTATTTAGCTTTTGTTAACCGGGCAAGTGCACTAGCAATAAAATTACTATTTTCAGGCACAACTCGGGAGAGTACAGACATGCAAACACTTAACAGGATAACAATTTATAAGTGCTTTACATACAATGAGTTTAAGAGGATACAATATATCAGAACATGCAAAGTAAAGCGCTTTACATACAATGAGTTAAAGTGGATACAATACATCAGAGACATACAGAGTAGACCTTTCATAAGTTCATAGGTGCCTACCTATGCAACGAATAGAGAGGACCTTGGACAATAAATTATCAGGTGACATATATGAACAGAACAAGGTACACAAAAACAAAAACGGGTAATACAAAAGGAAGAAATAACCATTGAGGCAGGGGGTGTCATTAAGGAAAAGGTCAGTAAATGAGTAAGAGGGGAGCAAGCCATGAAATTAGATTATATGAGTGTATGCAAGTGTAAGAGAGATGCCTGCAGTGCAAGATTGTATATGGGCAGGGAAAGGGAGCTGGGACAGGCTCAGGCAGTAAGAGGGTTATACAGAGGTGAGGAAATACTATTGTATGGCCAGAGACATCAGTCATTAGGTAGGGTGAAAGCAGGAACAGGTATCAGCAATCAGCAGATTCAAGTGCAATTTTCTCTTCAGGAATGTGTGGGAGCTAGAAAGTCTAATGTCGAGGGGAAGGGAATTCCACAGCTGTAGAGCCACATGCTCAAATGCAACAGTTCCTTTCCCAGTGCGGCACCTTGGCAAATTCAGAAAGGATTTATCAGCTGATCGTAGACCATGGAGTGTGTCCCGAGGAACAAGCATAGCTGCAAGACACCCAAGGGTTTGATTTCCAATTATCAAATCAATAAGAGAGCCAAGGTAGTATTTCCTACTAGCTAATGGAGAGAGCCAACCAAGATCATTATAAAATTGACAGTGGTGTTTAAGCCGAGGAGCAGAAGAGGCATTGCGACATATGTTTTTATATGTAATATTCCATCTGAGGAGGTCAGTTTTATGAACAGCCCCAAATAAGGGAGCCCCACAGGTTAGGGTGGGGAGCAGAATCCCCATCGCAATGGCCATTTTAGTTGATGACATGAGCATATAACTAGTCGAAGGGAGGAGAGAAACAAAGTGTGATCAACAAGCTCAAAAGCCTTTGTAAGGTCTATAAAGACAGCCCCGGTCAGTTTGCCAGTATCCATTTTTGAAAGCATGTCTGTAGTGAATTTAAGGAGTGCAGTCGTCGTGTTATGTCCTTTCCTGAAGCCATGTTGGGTATCCAAGAGCAGACTGAGCTTAAGTAGATAGTCTGTTGTCTGAGTTGCAATAATTTTCTCCAGGATTTTGCTCTGTACCGAGAGTATGGCAATTGGTCTGTAGTTCATGACAACCTTAGGAACCCCTTTTGTAAGTACAGGCGTGATCCGAACAGCTTTCCAGAGGTCAAGGACCATTCCACCTGAAAGTGATAATGTATCAGTTTTGGCCAGCGGAAATGCAATAAGGGGAGCTGTAAGTTTCAAGAGAAGGGGTTCCAGGGAGTCTGAGCCAGAGCTGGTATGCTCAGAGATGGGGACCTCAGGAGCTTCAGGACTTCCTTTCTAGACACAGCCTTAAAAAGAATAGAGGAGTATAAGGAGGCACGGGGACAACACTTCCAGCTTATCCAGGCAGGTTCCTGATGAGGAGTGGGAGGACGCTGCAGTGGGATTGAAGAGGTATACTGGGAGAGATCAGAGAAATGCAGGTTGAAAGAATTAGCTATGGTTTGTGAGTCACTGCAATGCACATCATTTATCAGCATATCACCAGGGGTAGTTGACTGCGAGGATCCAAAAAAGGATTTGATGTGTGACCAGAATTTTCTGGGATCACTGGCAGAGTTAATCAGTAGGTCTTTATAGTACTTGCCTTTAGCAGCTCTGACTTGTCTTACTTAAATTCCGTAGCGTACGGTAAGCATTGAAATCTGATTACTGGCCTAATGTTTTGTAGCGCTTCCAGAGTTTATCTCTAAGGCACAAACTTTTGAGCAAGTCTTTCTTTAGCCATCTTGTTTGTTTACCCCTCACTCTCCAGGTGATCTCTGGGGCATGTTTACACTGAACCATAAGGAATTTAGTGATGAAGAGGTTAAGAGCATCCTGAGAACAGTGCGATAGACAGATCTCTGACCAATCAATTCTGGAGATGTCATACAGAAACACCTCTTAATCTAGGTGACCAAAGTTTGTGAGAGTGATGAGACGTGGTGGAGGAGATGGAGATGCCCCCAAGGACAGGATGCAGAAAGTAGGAGAGTAGTCAGTTAAGGCATCAGCAAGAGTACCAGTGGCTGAAATGTGTTCAATCTGGTTTACAAGCACCCAATCCAACAGTGTACCTAGCAGTGATGAAGACAGACTTCTAGTCAGCACTGTTACCATCTGATGCAGGTTGTAGCTATGCATCAGAGACTGAAGAGAACTGAGAGCTGCCCCAAGCCAGTTTAAACATAGAAACATAGAAACATAGAAGTTGACGGCAGATAAGGACCGCAAGGCCCATTCAGTCTGCCCATTTATTTTTCTACCTTATAAATGTGCCATCGGCCTTTGCTCTGTCAGTGACCTATCTATTCATAGTCATTTGTATTGCTCCCTTATGCCTATCCCATGCCTGTTTGAAGCCCTGCACTGTATTCATAGCCACCACTTCTTGTGGTAAGCCATTCCATGCATCTACCACCCTTTCTGTGAAAACAATTTCCTCACATTTCCCTTAATCGGCCTCCTCTAATCTCATGCTGTGTCCTCTTGTCCTGCTATTTTTCTTATATTTAAACATATTAGACTCTTTCACCTTGTTTATGCCCTTAAGGTGTTTGAATGCCTCGATCATATCACCTCTCTCCTCCTTTGCTCAAGGGTATACATATTGAGCTCCGTTAATCTGTCCTCATATGTCTTCTGATGCAGTCCCTGCACCATTTTAGTTGCCCTTCTGGACTGCCTCAATTTGGTTAATATCCTTGTGAAGGTGTGGCCTCAATACTGCACACAGTACTCCAGATGGGGCCTAACGAGTGTCTTGTACAGAGGGATTATTACCTCCCTCTTACGACTTGTGATACCCCTGCTAATACACCCTAACACCCCCCTAGCCTTACCTACTGCTTTAGAGGTCTGCTTGGATGATTTTAGGTCATCAGTGATGATGATGCCCAAGTCTCTTTCTTCCTTTGTGTTTAACTTTAGATCCCCTAAGATGACAACCTCAGATTAAAATTCTGCAAGGTATTTTCCAACAGGTAGTCTAGACCCTCAATCCCTCCCACTGGGGGGGTTATTTGCACAGATAACATGCAGTTTCTTGGCTCCCAATGCAAGGGTAGCATGCAAGTATTCACATACCGATTCAGAAACACTGTTCTGAATAAAAGTATAAAACCCATTGAAATACATTAAACCGCACCTACCTCAGTTTCTCATACCGCAGTCAGCGGTTCCAGCAGCAAGATGTGTCTTCAGAGAGTGTCTCTCTGCCATGGGACATGTTCAAGTGAGTAAGGGTATGAGGGTGGGGAAGGCTGGGGTGGGGGTTCAGATCAACAAGGGACAGTTTAGTGTTTTTTTTTTGTTTACAAATTGTTTTTACAGATTTAAAAAAGAAAATCATCGAGGGATGGTTTTCTTTATTTCAGTTCACATTCTGACACTGGGGTCTGGGCACCCCAATGTCAGGCTACTTTCAGGAAAAGGGGCTGGTGATCTGGAGGAGGGGTCACAAAAGCAGTACCAGGGGTGGAATTCGGACCAGTTGTATTTCATATATAAAATAAATACTAGAAATGTCGGGCAGGTGGCCTGTGTGGTGGTGGGGGAGAAAGAAGCAGCACCAGGTATGGGCACCCTGATCCGCTTAAAGCAGCAGTACTATGTAAAAAAATTTATGCGCTTTTTCAATAGTTTATTCCCTGTGCTCTGTTGGGTATTTCCTTGGTAATCATTCCCGCCAGCATTGTACTTTCACCCCGTAATTTGCTCGGGTTCCCTTTGTTTTTGTTTATATTTCTGCCACCCACCATGTTGACAGCAGCAGTAAAAGACAGGCAGCCAGGGCAGCTGCCATATTTTCTGTAGAACTACAACAACTGGAAACCGATCACTTCCTGATTAGGTAGTACTGCTGCTTTAACAATTACTTTAAAGAAGCAGTATTCATTAGAGGTTTTTTTTTTTTTTAGTTTAAACACAGTGAAGTGAAATGAGTTTCTTATACCCATTTACATTCTGGTTCAAGACTATACTGTTCGTTCCTGGTTTAAATATTTCAGCATTTCAAAACTTAAAACCTTTGCACTTATTTACTTGTGCCATTAAGGATGGATGTCAGCCAGTGCTGAAATACGTGTAGAGCCAGCGTGATGAGTGTCTCTGAATTTATTTATTTATTTAGTTAAACATCAGTTTAGAAACCTTTGAGCCAGAGGCTCATTTACAAAGGTACCTCATCACAAAGAGGACATCAGAACAGTAGTACAAGGGACACAGTACTTACAAACAAAAAGTTACAGTTCAATTACAATTTTGTTACAATAGAATACAATCTCCAACGAAGCAAAAAGATAACAAAAGGTGCAAAACTTATGGTGGGAGAGCTGGTGGAGTAGAAGAGGGAGATAGGGGAGGAGGAATTAGTAGGAAAGGAAGGGGGCAGCTCAGTGAGCATTGTCAAACAGAGTATATATATATATATATATATATATATTTTTTTTTTTACACTAGGCTAGCGGCAGTTGCATTTCACAGAGCTAAGCAGGAAGTTTATGAGCCTGGGCTTAAAGCAAGCTAAGGTTAGTGAGTTTTGAGACACTGGCAGGAGGAGTTATACCAGTGGGGCTACGGTGGGGAATGCCCTCTGACCAGAGAGGTCCTGGCTCTCGGAATAACTGGGAAGCTCTTGATGAGCTCTGGCGTGATCAGGGTCAGTGCAGTACGGCGAATGGAGTTAGATAGGCCTATGGGGGATAGGCACGCAGAACTTTAAAGGTGAGCTGGCATGTCTGATACATGAGTCGCTCTTCCAGGTTGAGTAGGGTAGCCAGGGTGTACAGCTCACATGTGTGAGGTGGTCTGGGAGCACCAGTGATAAGTCTGCAGGCCTTATTAACTGTGAGGTGAACCTCGTTGGGGAGACAGTCTGATCTGCTGAGCCATAGACCGGAAGGCCATAGTCAATGAGAGACATGACAGAGGAGGTGACAGCCAGGCGGAGGGCATCAGGAGGGAGGCATTTCTTGTGCTGGTAAGAATGCCTAGCCGTGAGTTGGCGACAGAATTTAGGGCAGATATATGTCCATGGAGAAGTGCAGGGTCAAGGTTATACCAAGATATTTATAGGACTGCACCTGGTCAATGACGAGATTGGGTGTGGAGTGGACAGCTAAGGGAAACTTGCTGTACTTATTTTGGGGGTGGGAGAAGAGCATCGTTTTTGTTTTCTTAAGGTTGATAAGTCGGTGCTCAGTGAACCAGGTAGCTGCAGAGTCAAAGACTAGTTGGATGGAGTTCTGTAGCAGCATGGGGTCATTGTGGGAGGCAACGAGAACAGCATCATCAGCATAGAGAAGCATCTTACCTGTACAACTGCTGGGTAGGGAGTTAAGAAAGAGTGTGAATAGTAGGGGTCTAAGAATTGAGCCCTGCGGCACCCCAAACAAATGGGGCAGGTTTCAGAGAGAGTACCGTTGACTTTCACACATTGGGAGGCGGGAGAGAGATAGCTGGTGCACCAGGAAACAGGTCCTGAGGCAAAGCCTATTAGGTGGGGTGGAGAGCAAAAGAGGATGCAGAAAGCGGTAGCAGAATGCTTTAGACAAGTCAATGAATATAGCACCAGCCAGGGCACCCAGAGTCCAAGGAGGCATGGAGGAGTTGGAAAATTCCAGGAGTGCTGTATTGGTACTATGACCTACTCTGAACCCATTGTTCAGGGGCGAGAACATTGCCTTACAAGAGGTAGTCAGAGACTTGGGATGCCACAATTTTCTCTAACTATTAGAGAGGGAAGAGGATTGAGATGGGTCGGTAGTTACCCGAAGAGTCCTGTCACCACCTTTATGGACAGGGGTAACTGTGGCAATCTTCCAGGCAGAGGGATTGTCGAGACAGAGTGATTTGTTGAAAATGCACGTAATAGGTGAGAGGACCTGATCCAGAACCTGGCGTAAAGGCAGGGATCAAGTGAGTCATTACGATGGTGTTACCTTTTAGGGCTTTTAAGTAAGGCCTAGCTTCTTGCATGGTGACACGCCTTGAGTGGAAAGAGGGGCGGGCAATGGGTGGTGGTACAGATGGAGGAGGTGGACTGAAAAAGTTACCAGGAAGTACTGAGCTAAGGTCGGTAAAGGAGTTATTGAGGTGGGTGGCAATGAGGGCAGGGTCAGAGGAGGCGGTACCATTGATGTTGAGAAGAGAAGGAGAGGGGACTGGGAGTGACCATTCAGTTGCTTGATGTTGTCCCAGAAGCACCTGAGGTTCCCCCAGGAGGAGGTAAGAGAGGCTTGGTAGTATTCCGCCTTTGCTTTGCGAATGGCCCAGGTGCACTGGTTGCGGGCGGCAGCATAGGACTGCCTGTCAGCTGAACGGCCAGTAGCAACAGCAAGGTTCCAAAGATTGTCGCGTTGCTTAAAGGAAAACTCCATGTTAAAATCAGAAAAAGATATGTAGTAGTCTTTTTTTTTTCTGTGTTCTAACCAGTTCCCAGCATTTTCTTTTCCTTTGGCTGTGAGAGATGTTTTTTCTAACGTTCCCTAACTGTTTTATTGCCCTTGGAGGTTGCCATCTTGGTTTCTTTTATGGCCTCTATTCTTCCCAGAGTGCCCTTTGGTGTGATGTCTAATTGCCCCTGCAGTAAGCCAGTGTCTTGTTACAGGGTCTGTCACAGCTCAGCCACAGAGAAATACTTCTTCCAGAGAAGACAAACTGCTAGATTTTGGGTGAGTGTAATCATTATTATTTTTTTATATCAGTACCTTGTCCTGCTATGCTCTGCTGTGTGTGTGTATCATGTCACTGTTTACTCTATTCCTCTCAGTCACTTTCAGTTTTTGCACCAGTACTAAGTAGCAAAAATTGAACATCATCTTATAGGCTGTAACATAGCAGGACAAGGTACTAATATCAAAAAATAATGATTACAGTCACCCAAAATGTAGCAATGTGACTTCTTCTCTGAAAGAAGTATTATCTTTGTGGCTGAGCTGTGACAAACCCTGCTAAATCTAGGGGCATAGCTACATCACTGTCACATGAACCAGGGTGCATCACAGGAGAAAGAAAGCCAATAAACCTATTTGTGATGGAGAGCCCCAGGGGTCGTAAAACTACCATACTGCTAGCAGGCTAATTTAGGAAAAACTCCTAACAGCAGACAGAGGGAAGGACATACTAGGACTTAACATACATATCAAAACACTCTACATAACGTATGTTTTTGCACATTCTGGGTGGACTTCTCCTTTAAGTTGCCACAGTAGGGCAGGGGTGATCCAAGGGGCATGTTTCACTTTGGACCTCCTAGCAGTTATGGGAGCAAAGATATCACAGGCAAAGTTGAAAGTGCTTACAAAGAAGGCCAGGGCCAAGTCAATGTTGGTTGCCCTCGTCAGAGGGGACCAATCAGTGTGGGCAAGGAAGCGCTTAAGGCCTATGAGTCCCCCAGGCCTAAGTCGCCTTGAGGAGGTGGTTTTGACCGGGGATGAAGGCCGAGGGGTTTCCCAGTTGAAAAGCACAGGGGAGTGGTCACTGAGGCAGTCAGGGAGGATTTGGATGTTGTGGATGCGGATTGGCCTGTTGGTGAGGACCACATCCAGGAGGGTGCTTGTCCCCCCCCCCAGGGTTTTTTCTAGTAGTCTGTGTGACCAGTTGAATTAGCATTAGCGCGCTCCCAATTATGCCAGTTTGACGGACAGGCTAGATGCAGGACCAGCTGCAGGTACAACTGATACAGTGTTGAAAACGCAGGCTCATCTGGGCTTGAGAAATGATAGACTGTAATGCTATCAGTTTATTCTGTGTGTTCAGATTAGTATATCAAATAGATGATCTGCATTTGTTCATTGAGAATAAAAACAGAGTAAATAAAATATATAAAACAATTGAGACCCATCCACTGTTGTCATTTCTTTGCACCAGCTTCAGCAATTGTGTGAAATACTGTGCAGTACCTGGAAAAAATAATCTGTATAGACATTTTCTCACACACGTGCACACACACACACACACTTTTTTTTTTCCATAAACTCATTCATATGTTGCTTTGTGGTTTATTACAATCAGCATGTACAATCCCTAGCAGTTGTTACTTTGCTTGGTTAAATATGCATCCGTAATTCAACTTCTCTATTGTTTACTTGCATGCTTTTCTACCCAAGGCATATATATGTATGGCTCCTGAAGAAGTTCCATGTACAGTGCCTTCTTCAAGTTTATTTATTTATTTATTTATATATATATATATAAATACTAGCAACATTCTTACCCTGACAGTGCACCTCCCCCAACCAACACACACACACACACACACACTGTCCTGTAACATCACACAGAAGGCAGTATAAACTCCGATTTAATGCAGGCATGACTTTTTATATTTGACGTTCGTAATCTGCAGTATTAATCATTTACAGTTTTTTTTGGCTGCTTTCTGTTTGCAAATTGCCCTGACACACTGTAACCACTGCAACCATTTTACTATGGCAACACTGGACATATCCAGAAATACTCAAGACTGCTCTTAGTGAAATTCCTGCAAGTATGGCAGGACAATCTGGCATGCTTATTGTTAGATCAAAACCATATGTACGGTCAGAGACATACAAGTGCCTGCTTTTAGTATCAGAGCTTTTATAAAACTTTCTGCATTCCTAATCGGACATTGTGCCTGCCCCATCCCCAACACACACATCCATTCATTCAATAGGACATAGAAGGCAGAATTAATTTAAAAAAAAAAAAAAAAAATGCAGGCATGTCTTTTTATATAGGACATTAATCTGCACCAGTATGGGAATTTTAACTATGTAATAGATGTGTTGCAGGGCGCTCACTCACTGTCCTTACACAGAGTCAACTAATGCACTGGTTTTACAACAGCAACCCTGAAAATGCTCAGAACCCTGTCATACTATAAATCCTTCAACTAATAAATACATTTTTAAATTAAGTTGTATGCACTAGATAATTTACAGCTGTTACAATTTGTCTGGAGAATAATTTATCTTAACAGATTTACAATCACAGAGTCAGCAGTAACTCTTCACAGATCTGAGTATGGGTAGTTAAGCAGAGCCGATATCCTGTACAAACATGTGCTGGGACGCCAAATTATAATCTGCATAAAAAAGTCTTGTTCATAATAAAGTCAGACTGTGACCCCCGTTGCACAAATACTCGAGTTATGTGTCTTATTTGTAATTGGCATTATAAAAAGATAAGCATGCAAGATATGCTAAACTGTCCTGCAATTCTTGGAGGAATTTGTTTAGTACAGCAGTCTGAGAGTTTACCTGTTTGCAGAGAACTCTGACATTTTCCAAAATACATCTCGTTAAGCCGACCCACTGACACATCAGTAGAGCTACCACTCACAACACTGACGACCTGGTTTCGGGAGCAGACCAGAGTTGTTGGGAGGGCCGGCCAAGGGGGAGTTGGACTGAGTGGCATATGAACGCTTTCCACCTCGTGGAAGGAGGGGGTGTCCAGTGCAGGACTCCCGAGTGACCACAGGACATCCTGTCACTATCAACCCAGCTAGAGCTAGTAACAGGAGGTGTGCTGGACAAATGGTGTGGTTGAATCGCAGTGTCACCGCATGCCACACCTCCCCTAGTTGCAGAACCCCCCAGCTGAATGTGCTCACTGACACTCCCGTTGTGTTGAGGCCACCACATAGCAGGCCCAGGGTTTCCTGGCCAACTCCAGACACAGTAGCCTGAAGGGATAAAGAGGGAGCCCCTCAAGCCCTGCCCTGGGGGTGGTAACCCGGTAGGAGTGGCCTCGGTGCTGCCGCGGACGGTGGATGCATGCACAGCAGAAAAGCTGACAGGGGAGCAGTCCTGGCTAAAGGACAGTAAATAAAAAAATAAATACATACCTCATTTAGGTAGCTGTCGCAGTACAACAAACTGAGCATGAGGTAATACATATGGTGCCAAAAGATTGCAAATGTAGCACCCGTTACCAACGACCTTCATACTGGGGTTGAGGATCATACTAAGACAATACTGACAAGATACCTGTATACCAGCAGACGTCAAGGAAGCAAGGATAGAGTTTGAATCAAGATATGCCACTTTGTATGCTCTCTTGGCATACAGACACAATATAATTATAGTGTAACATGTGCATATTAAGGGTCCTACAACAAGCATGGTACACATTTATCGGGTATTGGCACCACATAATGTAAGATAGAGGGTTGGGGCTGTAAAATTACTTACTTTATTATGTGCCAGGGCAATGCGCGACCAGCGGAATGTATAATACAATAGTAAGATTTCCAGGTTTCCTGTAAATTACTTTAATCAATGAGACAAAAAAAATAAATCATGCCAGCATTTAATCTGAATTACTGTTGCCTCCTGTGGCATGTTGTAGGAGAGTGTGTGTGTGTGTGTGTGTGTGTGTGTGTGTGTGTGTGTGATGAGAGAGAGATTTAGAGGGGGCAATGTCTAGGGTTACCAACTATCCTGATTTTTGTAGGACAGTCCTGATTTGGGCAGCTGTGTCCTGCAAAAAAAAAAAAAAAAAAAACACATGAAAAATACTACATGTCCTGACTTTATAGTAGAAGAAATATTTTCTAACTTTCCACTAAATGTTGCAGAAAACTATAATATGTTAACTAAAATAACTTAAAATGATAAGTAACAATAGAAGCAACTAAGAAACTACAATGCTCAGACTTAATTCTGATTATATAAAGAAAACAAGTCTGTTGCATTGGTCGAGGAAACGTACCGTCCTGCGTAAAACCATGTTTCAGTAAGAAATGTCTCACTTTGGGCTTCTTAAAAGGTGGTAACACTAGCAATGCCATGTTGAGAAGGCAGTTTAAAAAAAAAAAAACACAACAATATTTCTAGAAGCAAGGATGCTTTGCATTGAACAGTTTCTGGTGCCCTACACATGCTTTTGTCATAAAGATAAGCATGCAAGATAAGTTAGATCGTCCAGCCATACTTACAGAAAGTTGCTTATAAAAGTAGTCTGAGCATCTACCAGTTTCCTGTTCTGAGCTCACTGCTCACTGGGGGAAGGGGGGAGCAGGTGCAAGATGTCAGAAACAGAAAAAAACTTCAAAGAAAAAAAATCTTGCTTAGGCAGCTGTCTCAATGCAACGTACTACACTTGGGACAGTACATACAGTGCCACTAATAAAAAATATGCAATCCATTCATGTTGCATTACAAATACCTAGCGTAGTTGAAGAAATTACAACAACTAAGCTTTTCCAATACCGCAACCGGCAGTTTACATGTAATATTTCACTTTTTTGCTAATGAATACTGCTGCTTTAAATAGACAGATACACAGATACAGACAGACAAGAGGCTTGCCGGCTCACTGCCTCAAATGAAGCCGGCAGTACAATTTACATCTGCTGCTTCACCATTCAGTAAAGTCCCGCTGTTCTTATGCAGTGGACATGAGTGAAACTGCTCCTCTTGCCAAGCTGGGCACCCTGGATTTTGGGATGCCCAGAAAAGGTATTTCTAGTTTGTTTGTTTTTATTTATTTAGAAACAAACATCAGAATGCAGCAAAACAGGTCCTGTTTGGCTAGGTTTAGATGTTTTTTAAATTATGCATTTTTATGTAATTCCACGTTTTTTATTTCAGGTGGAGGAGGGGGACAACAAGATTGCATCTGTTACGACATGAACATTTTTTCTGGTCCTGTGAGAGGCAAGTTGTGAGAAAACACAGATGGTTTGTGACTGCAACATGGCATTTTCGTGTCATATCAGTCAGAACATTATACGTTCAACAAAAACTAAAATAAATTATCCAAAGACCCTACTGGGCATGCTCAGAACAGCAAAAATATAGTAAAATTAATAAAAACTGTAAATCTTTATTTACTCTAACGTTTAATATTTTTTCATGAAACCTTACAAAGGCACTACCCTTGGCAGAGTATGCTTCTTGAATCTACCCTGAAAGTTTTGGAAAAAAACATTCTATTATGTGTAGGCTGTAGGTGAGAGCAAAACCAAAAACTCACATCAAGTACAGGAAAAAAAAATAAGACTTCTACCGGAAAAAGACACATGCGGATCTCAGAAACCACATAAGCTGCCACCACAAAACATTCCACATATTTAGACCTTGCCTACTAGAAAATGCATGCGAAACTTCAGCCAATTTTGACAATTGCTGCTAAAGATATTAAAGAACTCCAGTTAGCTGAAGCTCTCCACCCCCAAAGCCCGACCATGCAATTAGGCTTTTCGCAATAAAACACAAACATTAAGTGCTTGCACTTACTCACAGCCTAGCATCAAAGAGGGAGGAGCACAATGAACAGTGCGGGGGGACTCTGTCTAGGAGGGCAAAGCGGCAGGAATGAATGAGGGGGATCCAGTCTGGTTATGGTAGACTTGGGAACAGTGCTGTCAACAAAGTCACAATATATTTATTTAGTTTTTGTTGACCGGGTAGGTGCATTAGACAATAAAATGCCCATTTTCAGGCACGACCCAGGAGATTACAAAATAGCAGCGTTTAACAATAAATACAAAGAAATAAGAAAACAAAGAATGTACGAGAAAGAGACATACAAAGATCTACAAATCATAATGGAAAATGATTATCATTTAAGGCAATCTCGCTACAGGCAGGGAGCAGAATACTTCCTTTATTCCTGTAACATGCACCAAGTTTGGAGTGGAGCTTCAAGTATCAAGGTGATGGTCCAGCCAGACTCTGAGTAAGGCGTAGACCTCCTCAATCACTGCACCATCAAGGGAATGGAAAAGGGGGAGAGAAGTGAGCCTGGCAAACCTCTACCTAGTGCCAAAAGCCAGAGAGACCACTTTCTTGGCACTGAGGGATAGCCGACTGGCCAGGAACCAGTGATGGATGTTGTGAAGGCCCAGCTGGAGCTGTGAGGTCAGGGCAGAGGAGTCAGAGGCATAGAGTACTATTTCATCTGCATATATATGTATGGATGTGGAGAAGCAGACAGCGGGGAGGTTGTTCAGGAAAACGGAGAAAAGAACTGGGCCAAGAATGAATCTCTGGGACACACCTGAGCAGAGAGGGAGTTGGGGGGAACAGGAACGCTCCAATCTGGACAGTTTGAGACCTTCCCTCATGGCAGGAGTGCAGCCATTTAACTGAGGAGGTAGAGAGCCTCTCTGCCTTAAGAGTATCCAAGAGAATGAGGTAAGCAACATTATCAAAGGCTTTGGCCATGTCAGCAAAGTTGGTGGGGGTGACTAGGCCCCGATCCATGCCAGTTAGGATGGTGTCATTAAGCTGGAGGAAGAAGGCAGAGGTAGAGTGGGACTTCCTGAAGACAGACTGCTAAGGGTTGAAAAAGTAGGATGAATCCAGGAAGGGGAGAGCTGAGAGAGAAGAAAGTGTTCCTAGAGTTTGGCCAGGGTGGTGAGGAAGGAGATAGGGCTGCAGTTTATAGGGGATGAGGGGTTGTCCTCTCTGGCAATAAGGCATATGCTGAGAAAACAGAATGTCAGTTTCTGTAATGGCTACGAGGTCTAGTTCCACATCATCCACCACTGCCCAGAGTTTGCTTATTCTGCTTCCTGGGCTCCTGGCATTTAAGCTGACTGCCTTCCAGCTTGTGCCTGTATCATTCCCCCCTCTTTTCAACTTCTCCCCCTTTGTTCTCCCTCCTCTCTACTTTTTTTTTTTCCAAACTCCCTTTATTCACCGTCATTCTGAGGCACATCTCAGAGGTGCCTGCTCAGCTCATCACCTGCTACTCCCCACCAATAACCCCACCGGTGATCCCCTCCCATGGAGACTTTCCAGTACCCTGGATCACCCCCGGGAGGAGGGCCCGCCACTCCTATCTTGACGGCGTCTTTCTGAAAATGAGAGGATCCATCTTCCATGGGTGGCGCCTGAGGATCACAAGCAGTCCAGTGTTGGGGATGGCTCCTGAGGCCCTCGTCACCTCCTCAGTCCTCCAGGTCCCCCCTCCTTCTTGTGGTTACCCCGCCCCTCTCCCCCTGAGCTCGAACATGCAGTGACATTCTCCCCCCCCTCCGCAAGTCTGCCGAGCACTGCCCCACTACTTTTAGCCCTAAGCTTGCACAGATACCTCCGGCTTCCACCGGGGGGGGGGGTCACTGCATTGCCGGGCATGCCCTGGAACCTTCCCCCGAGAGACGAGAGCAGTCGACAGACGCTCAATCCTCTCTCTCCCCTGCTGGCCCGGGCTTGTTCTCGAACCCAGGTTGCCGGCGTGGCGTGAGGTGTTGCATCTAGCGCCTCAACCCTCAGTGCCACCAGGCCAGCTACCCTCCTCCCTACTTAACATTCCAGTTTCTTGCTCCCTGCAGGCTTTGTGAGAACTCCTCCCCTGGCATCCTTACTTAACTTAATATGAACCCCCGATATGCTTCTCTCACCCCACCGCTCCTAGTTACCATTTCTGGAGGTGTTCCTGCTAGGTTCCCATTTTTGCCTCCCTCCTCTGTGGATCCCCCAGCCTCAGCCTCCACCTCATCAATTTAAATGTCCACCTATGAAGCCATCAAACTTCTGCCCAAGCGCACTAGCCTCCTCTCTTTTTAAGTGAAGGCTATAACTTTTGAAGAGCACCCTAAAGCCTCCTCAGACTCCAACAAAATGGTACCCTTCCTCCTGACACATCTCTTTACATCACCTGTTAAACTCCACAATATCCTCCTTCCTCACTCTTTCAGTGCCCTTCCCCTACTCCACAGAGAGGACCTCGGAAAAGGCCAGGGAAGCAGAGAGTGCCTTCAATCTGTCCCCCGACTTTTGAAAGTTCTGCTTAACTGTCTCAACAGGCTCGTTTGCCAGCTCATTGGTATCCAAGTATACGAGCATCCCCTCCTCTGCCACTTTCCCTATACGATCTATATTCCAGAGGTGGAAGCCGAAATTGCTCAGTTTACATCTCAGTACACAGCACAATTAAACAAGAAACCTAGTAGATCTTGGATTCCTATTGAAGTCACTACTGAATATAGTTGGTCCACCCATGAGATGAGTGGTGCAAGGCCCCGATCTACTTCTGTTTTTTGTTTTGTTTAAAGGAAAATGTAGCAGTCTACAGGAAATTGTTCCTTGACTTCTATGTGTTGGTTACATACAAAAGCAGCCCCCAGTTATAGGGAGGGAAAATAGTAAACTGATAAGGGAGTGCTGGTGGGGTGACCCAGACAGGGGTCTGTGGATTTTAAGTCAGTGCTATGTGAAGAATTCAACAGAGTATGTGTAAAAACGCAGGCGGACACTGGGCTTGGGGATAGGATGTGTAGTAGTGATTGGGTTGGCGTATTTTCTGCACTTAATAATCCAAACACACAGGTGACACACTGTCATGCACTCAGATGTCAGTAACACCTAGGAGACAGCCTAAACAAAAACTATACTATTGCATATGAATTATTAAGACCTGCTCTTACTAACTGGATATTAACTAGTAAATTAAAAAAGCAAGAAGGAGTACTGCCATGGTCTAATGGAACACATATTTTAGTGTACTATGTTTATCTTCTGTGCTCCTCTATTTTAGAGGATCACAATGTGCTCACTCCTTAACACCACCCCCGATTTTTATACCTCAGCTACTGTCCGTTCCGATTATTACCTACTCAAGTATGAGAAAAAGAAGGAAAAAATATAGTTCAGTCCAGTTTTTAAAATGTCAGTTCAGAGCTCTGCTAACACCAGCCTGGCTCCTGGCTCATATGCCTGAGAGGAAGAAGAGCAGCTAAACACCGTACCAAGCGTGAGAAGCCGAGGCCTGCTTCAGTCGATCTGCGCTGATAAAAGCACAGACTTATTCCGCCACTGGGCACAAAAAAAAAAAAAAAAAAAAAAAAAACACATACGGACACTACAATAATCCATCAGGCAAAACCACCACTGCATATCAATGGGGCAGTTTAGCAGGAGAGGAAGAATTCAGATAAAACAAATTTTTATTTAAATAATCTAAAATGAATAATAAAAACAGTTCCAAGGGAGCAACCTCCTAGCCTGTTCACCCTGCAGAAACAGGAGAGCAACTGGAGGTGTAAGGAGCTGTTACAGCTCCAATCTCCTTCCAATGACCAACTGTGGTCGGAACCACCCCCTTGTCAAGAGTGACTGAAGCACCCTACACGTTGGGGAAATATATATTTTTGGCACCATTTGGTAGGTAGGACCGATTCTGAACTCTTCAGTTTTAGAAATCAGCATTTAAAAATAAAAATCTTTTTTGGTCTCCAATAGCAACTAGCAGAGGAAACCCAGGGCCAACCAGGGTGCTCTCAATATCACAGAAATGTAGACAATATGGACAGATACAGACCACTGATCCATCCAGTCTGTCCCACCCCTACCTTGACCAGGGCCAGGCTATTATTGGCAAGACTGTATCGGATTTCCCAGCCTCCCCCTACCAAGTTCCCCACCCCCTTCCATAAACCCATGTGCCTGAACACATTTGTCATCTTTTTCGGCAGTTGATTTTATCTGTCCACCACCCTTTTCAATAAAGTACTTCCTTGTGCTTCTTCTGAATTTACGCTCCTCCAGCTTCAGACTGTGCCCCCTTGTGATTTTTCCCTCCTTCCCCCCCTCCAATCCACTCTACTGATGTCTTTGAAATACTGAAGGTTTCACACACGTCCCTTCTTTCTTGTCACTCCAGTGAGTACATGCTACATAGAAACATAGACTTTGATGTCAGATAAGGACTGCTTTTCCCACCTAGTCTGCCCATTCCCCTACCTACAGGATAAGCTGCAGATCCTATTTAAACCAACAGTATTTCTTCCTACCCCCCCACAAAAATTGCCTTATGTCTGTGTAACCCCCCTGCAAATGGGGGTTCCCAAAAGACTTCCAGGAGCTTGCTTGAATGCTCCAAGCCTGAATGGTGTTTGGCGTTTAAGCCATTTATCAATGAGTGTTTTTAGAACCTCTGGTACTGTCTCTTTAAGAGCTGTCTGCTTGCAGACATAATTAATTTGTATGGGGGACTGTGTGTTTCTTTGATTGAGTACCACTCAAGCTGCTGCCAATTCACTTCATTTTTGCAGTCACTAGGAGTGCAAAGGGAACCTATCTGAAAGATGTAACTGTTTGCCAGAAATTATTTAGAGTAATAATGAAATTACAGTTTGTCTAACCTGCTTTCTTTGCAGTCAGAACTGTGTCTGCTAGTTCCCCATTCTAGTTTTGAACTGCTGAACTGGACCAATCAGTGTGGGGTAAGCTAGCTCTAAAATGGTGCCTTGGACGAATCAGAACTTGGACTCATAATCTGAGCCAGCCACAAGAGGATTGTATGGGCAGTGACTCTGGGAGATGTAGTTTAGACTTCAGTGCCTTTTGGACCAACAGCAGCAGTCTATTGTGAGTGACAGCCAATCCAGTCAAGAACTGGGAGGAACTCAAAGGAAGTGCCAGTTTTGTCGGTTGGAGTTTCAGTTGAGCTTTGGCAGTGAAGAGGAAGGAGCCTTGTGCTTTTCAGTGTGCAGTTTAGTCAAAAAGCGTGTGTAAGGCCCAGAGTTCGGTCTGCAGCTTGTGCAACTGTTGTTGGACTGAATCCGTCCTGTGAAAAGAATCAAAGGATCTCTGAAGAGTAGAAACCAGGCTCACCCTGTAGAAGACTGGAGAAATTATTGAATTGCACTCGGTCTGTCAGGAACTGAATCTGCTGTGTGTTCTCCCGGGTATTGTGCAGTAATTGCGATCGGGATAGAGAAGCAGCCTGCCTGGTATAGTACTCTTTTTTTTTTACCATATAAATGTGTGAAGAGTCTCTTTGAGCTCAGGAGTAGCCCTGCTGATGTTGAGGGACCCTATCTTATTTGGAGGTCGTGAGTACTAATTCAGGGTCGCTCCCTGTTGAATTGCCACATTAAATCCAAGTGGAATTACTGTACTACTGACTGTTTAATTTTCCTTTTCTCTGTGTGAAAGGGCCCCTACCAGCTGCCACGGTTTGGACTAGCCACTAGGGCTTGGGTACCCAGGGACAGTAACTGATAGGGATAGGCCTGTGCACAGAGCCATAGGTAGATTATTAGAGTGATAAGCTAATTAACCTGATTTCCCCTGTCCTTGTTATATCCCCTAAATAAATCAGAGCTGCTTGTTTCAGCAAAGTTATACTGCCTGAGGTATTTGTCTGTGTTAAAGTACTGTACTGTGATTGTTGCACTGTATCTCATTTCACAGGAGGTCCCAGTGCGGAACCAATCCTGGGGGTAAGTGTATACTGTGAAGGTAATTCTGATATATTGTGTGGGCCACTAGTGGGAAGAAAGGGGGGGTGCAGTGTCCCAGAGGGCTGTGACCAAGTTAGTTTAACTATTGCAAACCCTGACCTCTGGGTGGAGGCACCCGCCATTGGATCCAGGCCCCTCAACCTGTTAGTGGCAAATCAGGCAGGGGTAGTAGCCCCTGGGATAGCGCCATCTAGGGGTTACATCTGTCCCATGCATTCTTGAATTCTCACACAGTTTTAGACCCCACAACCTCCTCAGAAAGACTGTTTGAGTCTTTCAACTTTTCCTTGTGTGTAGGGCCAATGATATCCAGTTTTCAGTAGAAAACAGAAAGTGTCATTTTTAAACCAGTACATAGGAATCAATTTTTCATGAAAATCCCCACCTTCCACCTGTAGTTTTGGCAAACCCCTCCATTTGAAGCCAATTTTTTGTACACGACATGGTGACCTGCTCTCAATTTGAGGGGAAAAAAAAAGATTAAAGATTTTGCCAAATAGGACTGACCATTTTTTGAAAATGGAAAATCATTAGCTCCATCTATGATCTTCTTACTAGCCATGAATCATCATAGTCGCTCTTCTCTGAATAGCCTCCAAGTGGTCCCTGTCTTTTTTTCCTGAGACGTGGACTCCAGAACTAGGCACAGTATTCCAAGCGGGGCCTGACCAATAAGCAGTAGAGCGACAGAATCATATCCTTTTTTATGCTCAAGAAGGCCCGGCCTATGCTTCCAAGCACCCTGTTTGCCTTGCAGTACACCGTACTGCAGTGTGGAGATCTCTGCAGGTTGTTGATGTTACAACTCCAAGGTCTCTCTCCTCTGCAAGTTTGTTTTATTCGAACCCCTGCCAACCAGTATTCGGTTCTTGGATCCCCTTCCCCACAGAGTGCATGATCTTACACTTTGTAGCATTGTATCTTAGCTGCCACACCAACACAATAGATTAGTAAGATCATCCTTGTTGACCTGCCGGCGCAGTGGTAGGGATTCCGCCTGCAACGCTAATGTCCTGGGTTCGGGAACTGACTCAGGAGTTGGAGGCCGGCTTTTGGGGGGAGGGGGATGCTGCATCCCAAGAGTGGCTCTCCCTCTAGGGGGTAGTGTCTGGTGCAGGACTGACCCCTGGCAGAGGCAATGGGATCAACAACAATGGGCGCCTGTATTCATGGGAGGTGGGGCAGATGTCTGGTTCATCCCATGGACATTATTGTACGTCCCCCTTCTAGAAGTAGCAGCAAAGACCGTTTCAGCAACCATGGATGATGCCCCATGCTGGGCTACACACCGAACAGACTCCCACTACCGGGACACCAACTTGTGTCCACCAGGGAAAGGAGCCCCCCAGTGGCCCTGCCCTGGGAGGTAAGCTAGGGGTCTTCGGAGAGTTGGGAACTTTGGGGTGAGTTGCGGTGTGGAGAAAAAAAAAAAAAAAAAAAAAAAAAAAAAAACATCCATTAGCTCCCAGATGCCCTCCTGCTAATGTTGATCCCATATGCAAACAGCAACATCCTATACCATATGCATGTACAGATGTCATTTATGAACATTTTTAAGAGCACTGGGCCCAACGTTGGGCCCTGCAGCACTCCACCATCTGTCACTTTTCTCAGCCTTGACCTTACCCTATTTATCCTCCCCACCTCCTGTTCCAAGTCAGTTACCCATCCATCTTATGACCATGTCACCCCTCCCCATGTCCCCCAGTTTCTTAGCCAATTAATTGTGAGGCACTGAACTAAGAGTCATCCTAAAGTCCAAGTATAAGATCAAGGGCCCTTCCCTTGTCCAGAATCTGTGAATTACGACTGAAATTCCT
This sequence comes from Neoceratodus forsteri, assembly GCA_016271365.2. Lineage (NCBI taxonomy): Eukaryota > Metazoa > Chordata > Ceratodontiformes > Ceratodontidae > Neoceratodus > Neoceratodus forsteri. Next base: position 831,840,893 of record CM057452.1, read on the forward strand.
CCCACCCCTGCCCACAAACCCCACCACCCTCTCCATCCAGTACTTAAACACACACTTCTGGCACTTAGTTCTCTTACTTGTTTTTTAAAGAATGCTGCACACTGATCCTCTTTGCTCTCATCATCCATCCCAAATGCCAGTATTCTTGTGTTCTGCAAGAATACCAAGTTTAAGGCCCAGCGGGTGAAAGCAAAGAGAATGAAGACTATTGTGCAACATTCATCGAAAAAGTAATTTATTTAAAAAGAAAGCCAAGTAGGCTGGCCCAGTAGTGTAGCAGCACAGCCATCGCTTGCTAAGCCGATGACCCCAGCTCAAGAGGTGGAACCCGGGTCCGTGGGGCTGGTCAGAGTGGGACGACCTCGCATCTCAGAACTGCTCTCCTTCTTGGGGAGGGAGGCTGCATGTCCCCACAGCCCACAGTCACCTAGCAGTGGCTGAGTGTCGTGAGCTGAGGGCATCCCTGCAGGGATGGATATGAAAGCCACCGCATGGTCGAGTGCACATGGACACTATAGCACAGGCATTCCAAGTGGGGGGGGGGGGGATAAAGACCAGTAGAAAATCCCGGCCACAAACAGATCATAATAGGCCCGCTGCAGGCCTCATACCACTTACTGGGCATGCCGCAATTTGGATACTGCCCCAAGGGAACTGCCATGAAGGGTAAGTCATAAGGGGTGAGCGGGATAAGCCCCAGAGATAGCTGGTGATGGGGGTGAACTTAACCAGAAGGGGTCTGGCCAAGCACGGGGGGACAAAATCAAGCACCAAGTGCCATAAGGGTAGTAAAGGACTGGGTGTGGATGGTGGTGGGGCCCAGATCGGAGGGGGTTGATTTTACTGTATTTGGCAGAATAACAAGTTTGTGTGTATGGAGGGATCATGCTAAGGCACTGAAGCAAAGGTAGGACACTGGACCTCAAAACTAAACTTTCCAATACTACAAGGAACTGCATTCCATAGTGTTTTGACTAACCTTGCATCCCCATGTCTGATGATCTGTCTCACATCAGACTTTGAGGTGCAAATTCAGTCAGAACACTGTAGAATCATGCATCCTTGAATCCTGCAAAACACCATCAGCAATGGCTAACATCCAGATCAACTACTTGCACTATGTCAATCTTGCAAGGGGGGGGGGACTCCTCCCACTTATGACAAGCATCCAGTATTGTGCATAATCTTAGCAGGTGTCAGTGCAATGGGACAACCAGTTTTCTGAAGCCGAAGATGACCTTCTCTGGGGATGGGAGAGTTAGCACCCAACAGGGGCTGGCTACCAAGCAGACACAACAGACCATCAGGCCTATTCTGCTGGCTGTTAGTAAGTAAGGAGGAATGTGATACTCCCTCTGTATAACTGCTTGGTTAGGCTGCATCTCGAGTACTGTGTGCAGTTTTGGAGATCGCACTTAAAAAATGACATTGCACTCCTGGAGAGGGTCCAGAGAAGGGCAACCAAAATGATATGGGGCTTGGGGGAAAAGGACCTATGGGGAAGAGGTTCGAGGAGTTCAACATGTATACCCTAGAGGAGCATAGGGACAGGGGGAGAACATGATAGAGGTCTTCAAGTACATAAAGGGGATTCATAAGGGGGGCTCAGTTGGGGTGCTCCAAAGGAAAGAAGGGGAGCAACTAGAGGACATGGATGGAAGTGGGGGGAGGACTCAGGGTGGAGAGGAGGAGGTGTTACTTCACTGAGGGTGGTGGAACCGTGGACTGCACTGCCCAAGGGACTGGTGGAAGCAGAGACCGTGGATGGGTTTAAGAAGGGCTGGGACAGTAATGGGGGAAGGGTGAAGCTGACGAACTCCAATACAAGGGGAACATCTTGGACTGAGGATAGAGAAAGCCAAGGGGTTGGGGGGAGGACAGCAAAGGCGGGTGCCGACTATCGAGCAGACACGAAAGACTATTAGGCTTCCTCTGCTGGCATTTTAGTATGTTAGCAGAACACCACACTGGGTCACTAAAAATGTGTTGTAACTCAGAAATTTTCGGGAACCCTACTTGTTCTACACAGAGTCCTTTGCCTGAACCCTTAAAATACAAGTCATATGTGCATCACTGCTCATAAGGTCATACAAGCACCCTTAGTATCAAAGAATAAAAAGGACTGAAAGTAATTTCTCAACAGAAATCGTCGGCAAGGAACATTCATCCCAAGTTTTGTTATAGCTGGATAAGTCATTCTTAAGATATAGGACCCAAGAGCCGAAACCTGATTATGAATAATTAGATCATAAAGGACAAAATGCCATTAGCCTCAGTAAGTAGTACTAAGGAATGTGTGTACCAAGCTTTAGCAAAACAGGGCAAGTATTTTTCAAGATATATCCAAAAATGCAAAGTTAAGTCATAGGACATACTTTATGCATAACTACATAACAGCAAGAAAATAAGTGTGTGCTTGTTACAGTGAGCTTATCTGGGCACAACCTCACAGTGTTAAATCCAAAACATACAGAGAACAGCACGCCAGACTGAACAACAAGCTATTGCTTTTCTTACCAAGAGAGTCTGAAGCCTTGCAATTATAGTACAAATGCAAAAGCTTAGTTTCATGTGGCAGTGTCAGTGGCTCAGTAGGTAGCACACTCGCCTCTGAGGCTGGGAGATCAGAGGGCAGTGGGTTCAGTTCCCACATCTGGCATTTGGGTTAATATCCCAGTACTGACACTGTAGTGCAGCATGAGAGGGGTGCTGCACTTCTGAGGTGCTGTCTTTTGGATGAGATGTTAAACCGAGGTCCCATCTGCCTGGATTGGTGGTAGTTTAGGTGGATGTTAAAAATCCCATGGCACTTATTGAAAAGAGTAGGGGAAATTCACCGGTGTCCTGGCCAAATTTCCCTCATTCATTAAAAATACCATCAACAGCTTAATCTGGTTCAAGGTTAGTTGGCATTTATCTGTATCCCCCTCCCCCAGGTCGTGCCTGAAAATAGGCAGGATTTATCTAGTGCACTTACCTGGTCAACAAAAACTAACTAAATAAATAAAAATGTTTGTCACGGCTAAAACAGTTCATAAGTTAGGCAAAGAACAAGCGTCAGAACATCTCTTTTATAGCATCAGTTTTACAGTTTTATTTTTTTTTTTAAATGAGGAAACATATATGTACTGCATCATGGGTATGCAAATACACAGTTGCCTGGTATTGCATAACACACTACAGTGATAAGACAATTGATTGTTTGCATACCCATGATTCAGTGCTTTCATGTTGGGAGTGTTTCCTCAAAAAAAAAAATTTAAATGTAAAAAATAAACATGTACAACTGATGCTGTAAAATAGATATCCCTACTCAAAAAGGGATTTTCCAACACTTGTTCTCTGCCTAATAGCCATATACACATGCTCATTTGTGTCCCCATAATATTAATAAAGAGCCATTGTATAACAGCAATAATGCACTCCAGAGTGTGGACTATGCTGGGATAACCTCACTTCTGGGGTGCTGGATGACAACCCACACCCTTCGTGCATTATTGCTTAATTATTGCTACATCAAAAGGAAAAATCAGCATAATATAATGAGAACTATCTGTACCAACTGCAATATCAAGCTAAGATACAACGCAAATTATAAATCCTATAAAGTGCCCATTTCTTTGAAAAATGCTGATCAGTTTTTATTCTACAGGAGTACCCTTGCTTGCCTCTCTTGTAAGATGCCCATCTTCTCATTTTGAGTCTGCTTTAGCTCATTTTCTGGTATCTGAAATAATTAAAAGGAGCCCAATGACAAGGCTCCCTCTCCAGGTATCACTGTTCTCAAATGCTCTGAACCTCCACTGTTTAACCTCTGTTGTGACTACGAGTGCTCAAAAAAAAGCAAGGAATAAAGTTGAAAACCTGGGGACAGCTATATTAATAGCAGAATTCCTTTTGTCATTTCAGATGTTAAAAGGACGTTCCCTGGTGTTTCAGCAACCCCATGTCAAATTCATAAGTTTTTGCCCAGAACACGATGGTCATCTAAAACATTTAAAATCCACAACAAAAACATGGGTTGCCATGCTTGTTTTTAAGCTACATGGTGAAACCTAATCCCTCTTTACAGAAGAAATCTATACGGAGTCAGATTGTTTTATATAGTTATAGTATCATTTTTGGCATCAACACGAGTATGAAAGAAAAAATTAAAGACACATCATTTGGTATTATGGTTGCTTCGTTTTCACTAATGCAAAAATAAAGAGTAAATTACTAATACTATGACACTCTCGAACATTCCCAAAAAGCAGGGGAAGACGCGCATGTTTTTATGCATAAACTCATTTCGCGCTCAAGTTATTTTTATAAAAAAACTTTGACAGATGTAGAATCTGGTTCTGAATATAGGAAAAGAAATAAATATAGGGGTTGCCACACATCTTTTGTTTATATCTGCTTTCAAAGTTGCAGTTTCAAAAGGTGGTTGGCTCCGGACAAAAGTAATTGAAAAACCCCAATAAAAAATAAAACTTAATGGAAAACTATTCAAACAATTCCAAAGTGCCTGCAGAATGAGAAGGACACCAATATAAAAAAAGAAACAAAGTAACCAAAGACAGACATGTATGTAAAGCTCATTGAATGATGCCAACGGCTGCAAATGAGGGAGCTAATTTTCTTGCTGCTGTCCTGTAAATACATTTAGCTGGACATGGCATAAAGGATAAATCATTATTTCAACAATGCCTCATATATTTCAGAGTACGCTTGTGCCAGTAAACAGCCTTAAAAACGTTTTCAGGCGTATCAGAAAAAAATAGGAATTTGAAACACATGGGAAAGCCTTAACCAAAAAAAAAAAAAAAACACTACTAAAGCAGACTTGGGGCATTTATTTAAGGCAGGAAAACAGAGGCATTCTAAAATAGAATAAATAGGTACAGGTCAAAATCTTTATCGCTACATGCACTGCTACTTTAAAATATAACTAGATAGCCTGAGCTGAGATGCTAACGGTTTCAAAAACAGAGATGGTCGAAGTTAGTAAAATTCTCTCCGTGAATTAATCTGCGAATTCAGTGCAATTCTCGGAGTGCACACTGATCCACTAAGTGCGAAGTTTTGCCCACACACAGCGAAATTCCGCACTTCACATTGAAAACTTTGTGATTCGGGCGTGGTCAAAGTTGCTGAGGGCAGGGAAAACTTTGTAAGACTCCACAAATGCAAATTTCGGCTACTTTGCTGCAACAATGCTGGCAAATTAAGACTTTGACACATCTTTACTCAAAGTCATAGCAAAGAAAGTACATACCAATCTTGATCACAACTGGATATGTGATTCTCAAAATACACCTCGAGAAGGGTAGAAAAGAAATTAAAATAATCTACTAGCTATTTGCAAAAGATCCTTCTCTGTTGCACCTCAAAAATGGAATGATCTCCCACCAGACCTACTCGCATGTACGTCTCTTACACAATTTAAAAGATTATACAAAGCAATATTCTTTCCGCCTCCATTCTGTGACTAAATAATCCCTGCTTTGTTCTACATGCCCTCCCTCCCAGAAGTTTTCCCTCCGTTTCTATGCCTGCCCTTTCTCCCAACCACCCTCCCCCTTTCTCTACCCCATGTGTCTTACTGAGCACGGCAATTTCAACTTTCTGTTTAAATTATCCTAGATACATGTATAGAATGTTCAGACAATATTTGTGTACACACACACACACCCCCCACAGTGCCTTTACTAGACCTACCTAGTACTCTAATCCTGTGTAATTATGTTAAGCTTGTCTATTTTTGGATTCATTTTCCTGACTGTTTATTGTATGATATGAGTGTAACAAGTCACAATGCATCTCTGCACATTATGTTTTAATTTCCTGTACTTATAAGTTTCATTTGTTTCCCCCACTATATAGCAATGTTTATCTTATGTATGGAATGCCCACTGAGACAAAAAGGACAGCTTTGTCTCAGTGGGCCTACCAGATCAACAAAATTCAAATACATATATAAATAAAATATCATTAAAATAAAACAAAAAGAAATTTATCTCCCAAAAATGCCAAGTGTGATTTTGTCTTGCTGGGGTTCACTGCCCTTATAAAATTACAAAGCAAATGTCAAAATCTTTTTCACCTATAAACGTTTAAATTTAAACCAAATTACTCCTAATTGTAACATGGGTAATAATCCTAACATAAGAGAAGCACAGCCATTCGTTGAAATGTAGCAGGTGATCAATTTCCAGTGGGTATTAATCCCACAGTAATGCCCCCTGCTGCAGTTCTCATTTGAGCCACATCACCAAAAAGAGGCACAAAACCAAAGCGTGTCATGCAGCACGCATATAGCACAACGAACAAACACGGTTCCAACTGTGTTACATGTACTGTATTTCTCAACCACCCCACCCGGTGGCCACTGTAAGTCGCAATTGGATAGTGAAGCAGCAGACTAAAATTGAAACTTATTACAATGAATGCAGAATAAGTACCAAAACGATAGAGCATGAGTAGTAGTACCTGAAAAGAAAGCAGCACGCCAACAGCAACTGTCTAAATATCAGTAATGTAGGAACGTTGTAGCACACTGAAAATGGTAGCACAGAAGTGATCAGGAGCTACGTGGTATTATGCAAATGAAGCACGCGTGTATGTAATGCCTGAAGACATTAAACAGAACCGTTTTGTATGTGTAGATATTGAAAAAAGTATGATAATCACAGCAATCACTCAATGGTCAATAGATAAGCAACATGTTGCTGTAAAGAAAAAAAAAATCAACACTATATTAATAAATGTTCTGCAAACAAACAGAAGTTCTACCGATTTGTTCTGAAACACAATGTAGTAAGGACATAGTAACATTACCAGCATGAGTAAAACTTAAATCTCATAATACCAACTCTTAGTAACATGTTGCCCATGTTACAAGAGCATTAATCCACTCCAGAGTCGGGCTCTACTAGGGAATTAATGCCTGGTTGGTGGTTGGAAGCAATCTGCCTGTGGCCGCAAGCACCAACCCCCCTCCCCAACCAGGCATTAATCCCCTAATAGAGCCCTCCTCTGTCATGGATTAATGCTTACTTATCTAGGGCTTTCCTGTTATTTATTCATGTGCAAACAGATGTTTTTTTTATTTCAAATAGTGCGTACTGTAAACTACCAACAAACTATCAAAAATTATTTGGCCAGCCTGTTCAGCACCTGCCCAGAGTGCAATCAGCTACACCAGCAGAACACGCAAAACTGTCCACTCTTTCCGTGAGCTTTACAACCACGTACAAATTGCATGCACACATCTAAGTTGTCAGGACAAATTATGTACTGTATGTAGGATTAAAAACAAACAAAAAAAAAAAAAAAAAGAAAAAGACAGGTAGGGTGTGGGTTGAAATGTTCAAATGTTTTTCAGCCTTGTACATTCAATTGTGCTAGAGGATAATCTTTTCATGTCAAGTTTTATAGGGAGAAACCAAACAGATTCAAGTTGCTGTACTGCACATTATTACTTCCATAGTATTTTCTCTATTGTACTGGAGAGGTTAGCATGTTTTCTACATAGCCCCATGGAGCAACAACATTTGCTGACAACGAAAGAAAAACTACCTAGACTGGATGCTGTAAGCCCTATTTTGACAAGAAAGTTACATTATACATTAGTTAGACTAAGCAAGCAATAATACCCGACTAGGTGGGCAATACTGGGTAATACTGGACAGCCCAGGGGCATAATGAGGTCAGACACCACAAGCGGAGGGCCTTATAGCCCTTGGAAGGTCCAGTATTGCCCATACAGTCCACCCTGGAGGGTATTATTGCACTGAGAAAATGGGCAGTCTTTTTTTTTGTTTTTTTTTTTTTGTTTATAAAATACGTACTGTCAGTAGAAGCAGGAGACGGAAAAGAAAGTTGTAAACTTCTACAGCGCCCACTCATGGTAAGTTTTATACCGCAGTATTGTTGTGGTGGCAGTCTGTTATGGCAGCCAGGGAGAGGCACGCACTGCAGATTTGCAAACCGCACGACACACTGTTTCTTGAAGCCGGTCAGACAGCTTCTCTTATTTTGTTATGTGTGCCCACTGCCTATTTTTAATTATTTAAAAAGTAACGGAGATTGATGGAAGCACTTCTCTCAGTGTGTGTGTGGGGGGGGGGGGGCACCTCGCTTTGCCATAGCAAACCACAAGCAGTTTCATTTTCGGGGTTCAGTGAGCGGAAGACTGGAGTGAGGAGAGATGAGGGACAGCGCAGTCAGCTGTCAGAGTCACGCTATCAATATTAAATTAAAAAACAGAAACAATACAAAGATTAGCCCAGCAGACTATAAAGTACACAGCATGGGGGCCCACTATGTCTCGCTAACAGACAAAAAAAAAAAAAACTGGTGGCGATTTCATATTGAAATTAGGAGGTTTCATCCAATTAGGAAGCAGGGTGGGCACTACGATACTTAAGTGGGTGAAGGGGCACTATTGGCTGGTACTTGTTTTTAACCAGGGCTCTCACTGGAAGTTAATGTACCCCTGGCAGATCTCATATTTTAAAGCTCATTTTCTAATATAAATTTGGGGTGAGGCAATTCAAATGAATTATGGCTCAGTTTAATTAGATAATGTGCCATTCTATCCCAGTATTCAGAGCTCCTGAACAATAAATAAAAAAACACAAGACTACATAAATAAACTATTCAGAGTGCTCTAATACAGACAATGTTAACTATAATAACAGTTCAAGCATGTATACTTCAAACTCAAAATTTCCCACTGACTTGAGTTGAACTTAATTTATAGTGGTAATGCACTCCAAAGGCTTGGAGCGATAACAATAACGGCCCTTTCCCCATGGCTTTCGATACAATCACAACCAGCAAACCCTCTGCAGCATAAGATACATATCTTGATGAAACGTAAGGTATCGAACTAGCAGAAAGATACGGGTCAGCGGCATCACTTTTAGCTCTGTTGGGAAACCAACAGGTACCCAGTTCAATATGTGCATCATTGGAGTAATGTGGTAAAACCAGCCAATCCTAGTTAAATGTGCAGCTGCATTTTAAAACTAGTTGCAGAAAGCCAGCCCGCTGGCACAGGAGCAGGTTGCCTACCTGCAGCACCAGCGACCTGGGTTCGGGAATGGACCCGGGACATCAGAAGGCCAGCCGGGGGAGAAGGATTGAGTGTCTGATGACTGCTCTCCTTCTCCAGGAGGAAGGGTTGGGGGTAGGGTGTTCGGTGCAATATGACTACAGGCAAACGAGTTCTATATGAGCATGTCCCTTGAACTCATACTACACCTATGAACCTAGCGGAGGCTGGGTGTACCAAGCACGCCAACGCCAATAGCTTGGGTGGGGCAGGGCAGATGCGGTCATTACTGCACCTCCCTGCTGTCACAAACGCACTCTGCAGATCAGGCCCTCTGCTCCCACAGTGCCAACCTCAGAGCACAATAGTATGAACAGGTAAAAGACAGGGTAACCCTCCTGTCCGCTTCTGGGTCCAAATCACCTTTAGTCTCAAGTTCTGGGGGGTATTCAACCTGTGAACCTTATGCTAGCATACCCAATGTACAGGCTCAGATATGTACCATCTTCGGGGATTGCAGTACAATCTTTCACCAGGGGCACCAAGCCAGGCTTCCAAAATGAACCCTTAAAACTTTATGAAAGACCCTATGTATATTCTTTGCCTTTTACAGGTTAATAACACCATGAAGCTGTTGAACAATTGTCAGACTTAACCATCTATACGTCACATGCAAAAAAAGAACTGGCAGAAACCCAAGCAGTCTTTCAAATAATAGGTACTTTACTAAAAAATAAGAATATGAAAAATGTAAACACAGAACAATATATCAAAGAGCTCACAATCACATAAAAGAACAAGGGCAAAGTGCAAAACAAACTCCTACCATAATACAATTAGACTTTTTCTATCTAATCTATTACCTCTATAAGTGCCTTCAAAAGTTAGATCAGAGATCTGTCCGAGTCCCAAAAGGATATGTCATATTCCCCAGTTACAAGGATACATTTCAACTCCATCTTCCCACCCCTTTGGTGAGTCATCTAGCTCCTCTTTTTTAGAACCAAAAAAAAATACAAACTGATTTCCTGTCAGGAGATATTTTAAATAATGTGACTTCAGCAAAAATTCCACTTCCTAAGTATGACTCCTTAAACATTTTCTCTTTGAGTAGTTCCTATTCCCAACACATATCAAAGGGTTATACAACGTTTAGCACCATGGTAGTATCATTGTTCTCCCTATATGAATCATAAGACTTTACAAGCCCTATATCCTGGCAGCTGGGTCAGTTAAGCAATATACCACGAGAGGGTGCTGGTGATGCTAGGATTTACCGCCCTGGGGTGTTGTTCCAGTCATGAGCGGGCGAGTGACCAACAACACCTCAGGGTGGGTAAACTGGCATCACCAACACCGTCGAGTGGGATATTGCTATTATACAATGTTTATATAAAATGTTCAGTAATTATTTTTAGTCTTTTTTTTTTTACATTTTAAATAGAAGAAATAGTGAAAGTGTTAGTATGCCACAGAAAACAGTGCATTGCATTGCAGTTTGTTTGATGGGATGGCCCGGTGTGACTTTGAGCAGGAGTCTGGTCTATGGTGAGAATGGTGCCAAGAGTAGAAGATGCAGAGTTTTATTGTGGTGGAGTTCCGTGACTGCTGTTTTAGAGTGTGTTCAGCATTTGTTGCGGGTCAGGTTCAATCGTTAATTTAAAGAAGCTGTACATTTTGTGTGTTTTTTTTTTTATTGAAAGTTGCGGTTTGATAGCACGGTGTCGCTTTGAGCAGGAGGAGTCTAGTCGCATGGCGAGAACGGCACCGAGAGTGGAAGATGTGCTGACTTTTGATGTGGATTACGTGAATGCTGTTTTCCAGTGTGCTGAGCATGTGTTGTAGCTCCTTTTCCTTAGTTAATTCAAAGGAGCTGTACATTTTTTGTGTGCTTTGTTATTTTTATTGAAACTTGCGGCTTGGTTTGAGAGGGAGTGTGAGTTACTGAGCGATTAAGTGGCAGCTGCTGTTTACTGAAATGGGACCCACAGCGATTTTTGGGTGGGTGATATGGTCGAGGGCTGCCTGGCACTTCTTCCCGTGGGGTGACTGTAGCTTTTACAATGGGAGAGGAGTGCCAGGTAGCCAATGAGAGTACAAGATTTGTGCTTGATTTTAATGCCCATTGTATAATTCTAATTAAGACAAAAAAACAAACCCAAAAAAAAAAAATACAGGAGACCTTTTATCGTGTCTCTGGTCTTTTTAAATTACCTCCTGGTTTCAGGTTAATATATCCTGTAGCTTCACTGAAACCTGGGGAGGCACCCATAAGTACAGGCAGTCTTATGTGAGACAATCACCTGCTTTGTTTTTATATATCAAATACAGTGCATTCCAGCTGTGTGCACTTCCGGTTGTGTGCACAAAATCACCAGGTCCAGATTCATTTCCTACAGTGCTCAATGTTAAATGAATCGGTTGTGTGCATAAACTCAACTTTAATCAGCAGGATTAAGAGCAGCAGCGAGGCGTGAAATTAGACAACTGACACTTGATTTTCTTTACTGCTCCTGCCCCTGAGCTGTCCTGAAATAACAATACCCACTTATCAGCTCATTAGTTGCACCTGGTTTTAATGCAACACCTCACAGCAGTGTTAAAACACTCCCTGGTAGCAGCACAGAACATTCTGACCCTCAGTCAGCCAGTTTGAAACATCCAATCGCTGGATAAGGAACGAATTTTAAAATGCTTAACATACTGTAAGTGTTTACATTACCGCAGTGCTTTTAATGCTCACACATTTCACTTTCAGCACTTAACTTTTATATGCTGGGATATTTATTACTGATTGCTACTGTGTGATGCTTTTTAATATGCTTTTATTGTACTGTGCTATGATATTTTTCCACGGAAGGTATGTAATAAATTAGTTTTACTACAACCGCGATTCACTCTGGGCATTTTTAATGCATTTTCGGTTTAGTGCACACTTTCAACTGGTCCAGAGGTTGTGCACACAAGCAGAATGCACTGCATCATACAACAATCATAACAAGCTGGCCAAGCGTCACAATCCTGCACACCAGGGAGAAAATGCTGTCAGCTGCCCTAGATGAAGCCTGACCTCAGCTTCAATCAGCTCCCAGGCTGGCCATTCAACCTATCTTGTCGTCTGCGGCACTATAGGGCCAGTGCCACAACAAAGTGGCATGGCTCATACGGGAGTGGAAGTGGGGCTCTGTGACCGAGTTAAGCTACCAGGCAGCTGGTAGCAAAAAAAATACATTAAATAAAAAAAAAAATTTATAAACTAAACTAGCTGCAGAAATCAAATGAGCCCAAGTAGAAGGCCAGTAGTACTATAATCAAGTTGAGACTCCAAAGGCATGAACCACAGATTTGCAACACTGCAATTATAAAGGAATAATACATGACAGGGTGTGTGTCATGTTGGAATAATGTCACGCCTGGGGTGATCAGGCACAAGGCCGCAGGCAGAGTGCGACTAATCACCCCAGAAGTGACGATATTCCAGCACGACACACTGAATTATTCCTATTATACAATGGCTCTTGAGAAAAGAAAAGATGAAAAAGCACACTTGAAAGTGTATGGTTTTCTGTCCCCCAAAGGAGTTTATACACACACACACACACACACACACACACACACACACACACACCTCTTTTAAAAAAAAAAAGCACAGACTGACTATTGACCAGCATGTGGAGCTGCAATTACTGTGGTTTTGTAGTCTGCCAGAGTCATCTGTCTTTCTTTTCCCTGTCTTGAAATTTATGCTGCCATGATGTTGAAGATGGACACAATTTCTCCTCCCCCCACACTCTTACAATCGGTTCAGATGCTGTTCAGTTTGGAAATACTGGCTACCCCCTACCACGGCTGAAAAAGAGTGAAGGGAGAAGAAGACGATGGCTGGTAAGTGGCAGTGTTTCCCAGACAGCGTCCGCAGTACTGTAGTGCATACCCACTCACTTTCATGATTACAGGCTTTCCCAGTACAGAACTCGTGTGCTTGTTCCGGGAGAAAACAATGAAATTAAAGAAATGGCAGAATGATCAGAACGGATGGTGCAGAGCATGGCTTGCTTTTGAAAAGAAAGCACTAACTGATCTTGCCGGAACAGGAAGTGCAGTGCAGTGAAGCCAAATACCAAAAAATACAGGTTACTCACCTGTAACAGGAGTTCTAGGAATGGTATATGTTGTTCATCCACACTGTCTGGCAGGTTCCTTGCCACTTTAAATCTTGCCGGAAGGTCTTCAAGCTGGCTCCTCCCACCCACCCGGGTGGTAAAACTCTCGGCTCCGCCCCATGATGCCAGATCTAGCCCGCTGAAAGCCAGGTAGTGCGTCGAAGCCGGGGAGATCGGGTGGGTCGTGTGGATGAACAACATATACCATTCCTAGAACTCCTGTTACAGTTGAGTAACCTGTATTTCTAGGGACATGGATATGTTGTTCATCCACACTGTCTGGCAGACTCCTAACACTTCTCCGGGAGGAGGGAGGCAAGGCGCACACCCCCACTTAGGGAATAAAGACTGGAGAACAGAGACCCCAAAACCAGCATCCCGGCGTGACTCAAGGTCACTCGATGTGGTAGTGGGTAATGAAAGTATGTGCCGACTTCCAGGTAGCACCCCTGCAGATATCCTGGATAGGGACATCCCTGAAAGCAGCTACCAATGCAGCAGTATGGCAGTTAGAATGAGCTCTTATCCCTCTGGGAGGTTCCATGCCCACCAACCTATAGCAGAGATCTACGCAGGAGGTGACCCACCTGCTCATCGTCCGCTTGGCTGCAGGTCTGCCAGGTGCGGCTTCAGTGTAGGTGACAAACAGCTGGCGAACCTCTCCCCGAACTTTAGCCATCCGCTCCTTATAATAGCGGCGCTCTTCTAGGTCAAAGTATGGAGCCTATATTCGGCCTCCGAGGTGTGATTGGGGTAGAACACCAGCAGAGTCAACACCTGGTTAAGGTGAAACTCCGACACCACCTTCGGAAGGAACTTCGGGTGGGGGCGCAGGACAACCTTGTCCCTGTGGAAGACCAGATAAGCAGACTCGATGGAAAGCGCCTGGAGCTCTCCCATCCTTCTGGCTGACGTGATAGCCACCAAGAAGGCGGTCTTCCACGACAGGTGGGAGATATCGCACCTGTGCACTGGTTCGAATGGCTAGCCCATGAGCTTGGCCAATACCAGCAGTAGATCCCATGGAGGTAGAGGCTCTCGCACCGGAGGGGAAATGTGATCAAGGCCTTGGAAAAAGCGCCAGACCACCTTCTCCTGCGCCGACTGCTTCCTGGCCCGCGCCCGCTAAGCAGAGATGGCTGCCAGGTGCACCTTAAGGGTCGTCGACTGAAGCCCTTGCTGAGAAAGGTACCACAGGTAGTCCAGAATGCTTGCCAAGGAACAGGAGGAAGGGTCCAGGCCCTTTCCCTGACACCAAATGGAGAATCTCTTCCATTTGAAGGCATAGCATTTTCTGATCGACTCCTTACGGGACGCCTCAATGACGTTGAGGACCTCGTTGGAAAGACCCAAGGCCTGGAACTCTAGCCACTCAGGAACCAGGCCGTCAGGTGCAGGGATTGAAGGTCCGGGTGGAATACCTTCCCCTGATTGACTGAGATCAGGTCCGGGCGGGCTGGAAGCCGCCTCGGGAGCCTGGAGCGAGACCAAGGAGATCTGGATACCAGAACTAGAGGAGCAGTCTGGGGCTACCAGAATCACCTGCGCCTTGTCCCTCCTCACCTTGAGAAGCACCTTGTGGATCAAGAGAAATGGGGGAAAGGCGTAGAAGAGGCCCGGGGTCCATGGCCTCGAGAAGGCATCCCCCTGCAGCGAGCCCTGCTGAGGGGGGTGGGCATAGAACAGTCTCAGCTTCGCATTCTCCCTGGAGGCAAACAGGTCCGCCTGAGGCGTAGTCCAGTGGGAGAAGAGAAGAGATCTTGTACTACCTCTGGCAGGAGAGACCACTCATGAGACGCAGCCCCTACCCGGCTTAGGGCATCGGCCAGGGTGTTGAAGGCTCCTGCCATGTGAATGGCAAGGAGATCCGCCTCCAGGCTGCGCACGAGAGACCATATGCGGAGAGCTGCCTTGCATAACAGCATGGAGCGATCCGCCCTGGCGGTTTAGGGTAGTACATGGTCGTGGTATTGTCCATCTGGACCTGAACCACTTGACCCCGTAGAAACGGAGCGAAGGCGTTGAGAGCTAGGTGGACCACTCGGAGCTCTAGCAGGTTGATATGGCATCGGGACTCCTGAGGGGACCAGAGGCCGTGCACTCTGTGCTCCCCCAGATGGGCACCCCAATCCATCAGAGATGTGTCGGTCTATAGAGAGACCGCCGGCTCGGGGCGGACAAATGGGATGCCCTCCTGCAGATGTGCCGGAACGGCTCACCACTGGAGAGCGTTCCACATTTCCTGGGTCACTGTTACCAACTGATCCAACGGATCGTAGCATTGTGACCACTGGCTGGCCAGTCCCCACTGAAGGGGTCGCATGTACCAACGGGCCCAACAGAGCACGCTGGTGCAGGGCTCCATGAGGCCCAGGAGGCGCAGGAAGTCCCGGGCAGGGCGCGATTGTCCAACCAGAAATGATTGGGCAACGGAGGAAAGAACCTCGGCCCTGTCCGCCAGGAGCCGAGCTCTGGCTCGAAGAGAGTCGAGCTCTACCCCAATGAAATGTATCACCTGGTTCGGCACGAGTTCAGACTTGGCCTCATTAATGAGGAGGCCAATCTGAGAGCAAACCTGGAGGGCCAGATCTCTGGACCGCTCCACCTCCGCTCTGAAGGGGGCTGCAATCAGTCAGTCATCCAGGTAGGGGTACACCCGGGCCCTTTGGCGCTGCAGGAATGCTGTCACCACTGCCATGCATTTGATGAAGACCCTGGGAGTTAGACAGAGGCCGAAGAGCATGGCCCAGAACTCGTAAAGGGATCCCTCCGCTCTGAAGTGGAGGACTCTCTAATGAGACGGACGGATCGGGACGTGAAAGAACGCATCCTGGAGGTCCAGGGAACAGAACCAGATGCCTCGTTCCAAGGATGGGATTATCTGAGCCAGAGTGACCATCCTGAAGGTCCGAGACCTTAGGAACCTGTTCAGGTCATGCAGGTCGAGAATGGGCGCCAGCCCCCCATCCATTTTGGGACCAGGAAATACCTGGACAAAAACCACGGGTCTGGAGGAGGATCCGCCAACTTCCTGATCACCTCTTTCTCGAGGAGCAGGGCAATATTGGCTCGGCGGACCGACAGCAAGGCTTCAGACCCCGTGGCCTCCCGGGGGGCGACGGCTCGAAAGGGAGGGGTCTGCTTGAATTCCAGAGGCAGGCCCTTCCCTACCACCTCCAACACCCAACGGTCTGTGGTGATAGCGGACCAGGCGGAAAGGAAGTGGCGGAGACGTTCCCTCACGGGGGGAACCCAGGGAAGAGTGACGAGGTTGGGGGTGACACCCCTCAACCCGTCACTGGGCAGGATTGTAGGAGGGACCGGCCGAGGGACCTCCTGGGCCTTTACCTCCTTGTTTCCTATTGGAGGAAGCTGCTGGCTTGGGTTTGGGATGCCAAGCGTGAGCCTGCTGGCCCTGGTGCTGGTGGGCCAGTCATGCTGCTGGGACCGAAGGACGAAAGGACTTATACTGTTGCTGACGGCGGCCTTTGTCCATCTGGGCAGAGGTGACCGAGTCCAGAGTGGCATTAGACTTTTCAATCCGCTGGAGGTGTCCCTCCACTACAGGGCTGAAGAGGTCAGTCCCCAAGAAGGGGATGTCCTCCAACTTGTGCTGAGTATCCGCCGTGAAGGTGGATATCCTCAGCCACGCCCTGTGGTGCATGGCCACCGCGGCCGCTACTAACCTGGCACAGGAATCGCCTATGTCCAGAGCAGTCTGAAGCTGCTGCTTCACCACCACCCTACCCTGGTCCCGCACCTGACGGACCGTGGTCTGCAGGTCGGCTGGGAGATGAGGGATGACCTCATCCAGGGAGCTCATGAGGGCGTGGGAGAAGTGTGCCATCAGCACGGCCGAGCTGGCCTGTCGGAGGCCGAGGGAGGATGCAGCATATACCTTGCACCTGGCACAGTCCAGCTTCATGGACTCTTTGTCAGAGGGCTTATCCACGTCCCGAGCATTTCTGGAACGCCGGAAGATGCTATCCGTGACTAACCCCTCGACAGAGGGGTGCTCAGAGAAACCGAGCAAACAGCCGGTAGGGACCACATACTTCCTAGCCATCCTGGCCGAGGGCGCAGGGACAGAAAGCAGGCCGATGCAAAGCTCAAGGCTGCCGAGGCCCAATGGCCTCAGCCACAGGGAAGGCCTCCGTGGTGAATCCCCTCGGTCCAGTATCTCCATCAGGGGATACTTGGCCCGTTTTGACACGGGCTCGAGCTGCATCCCGGTAGACTCCAAGATGAGCCGAAGCAGACCCATGAAGGACGATGGGCTATCGTCCAATGACTGGCCCCCGGAGGACTCCAGGTCGACCTGCCTGGAGAACAGGGAGGAGTCGTCATCGGACACCGAAAAGTCTGCGAAGAGCTTCCTCAGGCCTGAGCCACCCTCCACCTGCCGAGGATGGTCGGGAGTGAGGGTAACCGACAACCTGTGGGGCAGGCTGTGACTGAGAATCTTTGGTCGGTGCCCCAGACTTCGGTTGTGGAGGCAGAGGTTCCACCACAATCGGTGGGGCAGCTAGTTTCGGCCGAACAACCGGCCCAGAAATGGGCATCTCTACTGTGGCGAGCGGCTGCTTCGGCAGTTCGGGCGACAGCCACTTGATGGCCAGGGGATGAATCAGAGTAGATTTACTCCCGGACAACAGTAACTGCTGCCACATAAGCTCCTCGTAACGCTGACCCAATTTGCGTCTAAGCCTCTCCTCTTCAGAGGAGGAGGACAAGGAGGAATGGTGTTGCCGCTTACTTTGGTGCCGAGACCGAGACCGCCATGTTGGCAGGCACGGCTTGACCAAGATGAAGTCAGAGACCCTCAGTGTAACCGAGGGCGGGCCTGGGAAGGGCGGGGGACACCCGCTCTTCCCTCGGCTCGGACACTTTAACCGGGAACTACCGCACTGAAGGCATGGGCAGATCCTCGGTCTCCACCGGGGGAACCGGCGAAGGGGGGTTGTCGGCTTCACCAATCGACAACCCGTCCGACCGGTCAAGGAATTTTCTCGACTGCATCGAAGGATGTCTCGGCAGGCTGGCCTGACGAAGTCGATGGTCGGCTGTCCGGGGAAGGAGACCTCTCCCGCTCCCACGACTGCTGACAGTGGGATTTCAGCTCACTCCCTCTTCTTGGGCCGAGAGGAATGTCCCGATGGCCCCTCTCCCTTCGTGGAAAGGGACTGGCAAAGCTCCTTGAACGAAGCCAAATAAGAGGAACTCAGAGAGAGCAGGATAAACGCCGCGACCGAGAAGGAGGAGAAAGATGCGGCCTGGGCCACCTCCTCCTCGAGGGCGATCATGTGCTCGAGCTGCTCAGCCGAGCCAGCTGCCGTGGACACCACCCAATGAGCCTCTTTGGATTTTACCGGTGGGTAACGCTTCTCGGGGTGCCCGAGCTTCAATCGGGCAGTGCGATCCTCCACGACGCTGGCTGAAAAGGAGCGACACAACTCGCAGGCCTGCAGGTCGTGGTCTAGGCCGAGGCAGTAGACCCACGTGGAGTGCAGATCCGTCCTGGACATCTTCTGCCCGCAAGGGCACCTCTGAAAGCCAGGAACCGATGTGTCCATTGCAGCCGCAAGGGATAAAGAAGATCGAAGTTTAGAAACTTCAAAACTAGTTTCAGATGAACTGAAGAGTTAGGATCCAGTCTAAAATGCAGAGCACTAAGGAGGGAACCTGAGCTTCCAAGCGGTAAGGAAGATCTGGCGTCATGGGGCAGAGTCGAGAGTTTTACCACCCGGGTGGGTGGGAGGAGCCAGCTTGAAGACCTTCCGGCAAGATTTAAAGCGGCAAGGAACCCGCCAGACAGTGTGGATGAACAACATATCCATGTCCCTAGAATAAATGTTATTTGTACAGAAGGCAACAGTGGGAGGGAGCAGTTTAACTGTGTGCGGGAGCGGCAACAATGTTGTTTGCAGTATGGAGCGGAGACTGCCAACACAGCGTGGGACTGTTTTGAAGCCGATCACAAGGATGGCTTTCACGCTGTTTTTTTTTTTTTTAAATAAAAAAAAAAAAGTTTGGGCATTTGGGGGACTGTGTGAGGGTTGTGGGTTTTATTTTTGCTGGTTACTGTGTGGAGGCATTTACATTTCTAAGACTATTTACTGCTGTAAAATCAAATTTACAGCCTATATGCTTTGTGCAGCGATTTTTGTGGTGCAGTTTGGTCATGTGTGTGCTGGGACTAAAGCCGTGATGTAATGTTGGGATAACACCACAGGTCCAGACCCAGATTGAGCAATCACAGTCCAAGATTCCTTCTTGCCTTTGTATAATGATAAATGACATTCTGATGGCTGTTAAGATGTGACCCCCCCCCCCCAAAATCTAGTCTTCTATCAGTGAGTACCCCTCACTGTGGACAGCATCTGGCCTCTGTACCTGAAACATTTCCTGTGAAAGTACGGCGTGCTGTTTCACATGAAATGGAACTGCACAGCATCCCCCATTTTCCCCGAATCCTGGACTTTACAACAATAATAAAGTTAAAATGTGCAAAAAAGAGTGTCTTCTTGCGAAAAGCCTAATCTGGTGGCAAGGCTTTGGTGGGGTGGGGACCCTCATATTATGACAGTTTTCCTTTTATGGGACACCACTGTAAATAAGCTCTGCTGAATGGTTTTAACCTGAACAAGACAATCAAATCATTAGTCATACAAACACATGAACATGCCAGCAGATAAAGGCTTTACAGTCCATCTTGTCTGCTTGACTGTGCAGGTCTCTCCTGCATCTACAGTGGGACCTGCCCCCTCCAAATCCTCCCCGACCCCCCTCAGTACCACCCTGACCCCCCCCCACAGCAACCTTCCCCTGCATTCGGTCCCATCCTCTCTTGAAACTATCCACCACTTTCAGCAAAACCACTTCCTCTGGCAACTCACTGCACTTGGCCACCACTCTCTTGGTGAAAAAGTGCCCCCTCATCTCTCTCCTGAATCTCCACTCTACCAGTTTTAGACTATACCCCCTAGTGGCCTTGTTCCCACCAAGACTGAAGAGGCCCTCCATATTCATCCTATTAATAACGTGAAAGTATTTGAAGGTCTCTATTATATCCCCCCTCTCTTCTGTCCTCGAGGGAGTACACATTGAGCCCCCCTGAGCATCTCCTTGTAGGTGCTGCCCTGCTGGCCCTGGATAATCTTGGATGCCCTTCTATGGACAGTCTCAAGCAAGCTAACATTCTTCCCAAGATAAGGGCACCAATACTGCACACTGTACTCTAGGTGCAGTCTTACCAGCTGTGACAGGGTTGGGTACTACCCTGTCCCATTTGTTATGCGGAGAGAGTGAAAAGCAAGAATCTGTTCTATTCTGCCACTTGTCTGTCTCTTGTCCGTCTGATTGCGCAATCAAATTTTCTTGTGGCATCTAGGAATTGGCCACTCCAATAGTCTAATGATTCCCCCAGTTATCGCCTTGCCTTCACTTGATATTTGTTTCTCCCCTTGCTTCTCTGTGGTTACAAATATACCTGTGACTCACTGAGAAACTGGGATCCCACGGTTTGCAAGTGTATATACTTCTATTGTTCTAACGACTGCAGAAGTTATTTGGGTTTCTTAAATAACATTCTGTGATACAGGGGTTTGACCTTGAGATGTATTTTGAGCTCCACAAGCTTGTTTACAGAATTTTCAACAGGAAACCAACTCTGGGACACCAACTCGGGGGGGGGGGGGCAGACTTGTGGGCATGGGCAGGATTCCGAGGGGGAGCTTGAGCCAGATTAGGCCAGACATGGATGTTGGTAGCTTGTGGGAGACCACTAAAAAAGGGGTACAGGAGGCTACTAGCTTGTGTGCAAGGGTAGGGCCAACAAGCCATGCTGGTGGACCAGTAAGGTGCAAGAGGCGGTGAGTGATACGAAAGCTGCCTACGCATGTTTTTAGCGCTCCAGGGGGAAAAGGAGAGAGGGGAGCAAGAGTTGTCAGCTAGAAGAGTCACAAGAGTGGTGAGGGAAGCCAAGGCGAGGATGGAACAAAACCTGGCTAAGGATATCCGAAGGGGTGGAAGAAAAAATTACTCACCTTAGTAATGTTGTTTCTTCTAATGGAGTCTTGCTGTATTATAGACATTAGCAGTTTGTTCCAGCTCTAGAACTGCCCTGAGTGAAATGGTTAAACCATTCCAAAATAGAATTTTGGCACGAGAGCAGCTCTATCTGTGTCATTTCAAACTTGAACTGTCAGATCTTTACGAGCCAAACTCACTAAGGTCTGTGTGAAGCTGTAACCTACACTAGCCAAATGGCTACCTAAATAATAACAACCATTGATGGTCCCAACACCCAAGACTCAAGTCAGGGGACCAGAAATACTAACACCATTCTAATAATATGAAAATGGAACATAAGTATAATAAAACACACACACGTCACACATACACACCCCAAAGTCCCAAAGGGGACAAAATGCTAACAGGACATAAGTAGAGCCCACACTAAGTTGCCCGACCCACCAAGTAGAGGTTCTGAGAGGGGCAGGTTGGGGAGAGGTTTATAATATAGCAAGACTCCATTAGAAGAAACATTACTAAGGTGAGTAATTTTTCTTCAAACAACATGAAGTCTTGCTATATTATAGACATTAGCAGAATACACAGCAGTACCTCCATGGAGGAGGGGCAGAACCTACTTAGCGAATAGGCTCTGAAGAACAGCTGTGCCAAAGCGAGCATCTCTCCTGGCCTGGACATCCAGGGAGTAATGCTTGGTAAAAGTGTGTACCATTTTCCAAGTAGCAGCCTGGCAAATCTCTAATAAAGGGATATCTCTGGCAGCAGCTAGAGACGCAGCTGTACCCCTGGTAGAATGAGCCCTCAAACCGGGGCTCTGCCCACTTTCTGATAACAAAATTGGATACAAGAGACAATCCACCTGGCTATTGATCTCTTAGTGGCAGGTTTGCCTTTCCCAACTTCACCATAGGTAAGGAAAAGTTGGAGGGATTCGAACCTGTGACCTTTGGTACGCTCTATATAATAACTAAGAGCTCTCTTAACATCCAGGCTGTGCAACCTTCTCTCACCCAAAGAAGAGTGATCAGTGAAAAATACTGGAAGGGAGATAGATTGATTAAGATGGAATCTGAAACCACCTTAGGCAAAAACTTCCTATTAGTCCTAAGGACTACCTTATCCCTGTGGAAAGAAATAAAGTCAGTCTCCACTGACAAGGCTTGCAATTCCCTTATGCGTCTGGCAGAAGTGATAGCCACTAGAAAACAGTTTTCCAAGTTAAGTACTTAAGCTCTGCAGAAGACAGAGGTTCAAAAGGGTTGCATTAACTGGGCAATGCAAACATTAAGGTCCCAAGCAGGGGCCGGTTCCCGAAAGGGAGGATTAGTATGGAGTAATCCCTTAAAAAACTTGGAAAACACAGGATGAGAGGAAAGAGGAGATGACTTTCCTGCTGACAAAGCAGACACAGCTGCCAAATGAACTCTCAGGGTAGCTGGTCTGAGACCCAAGGAATTAAGATGTACCATGTAATCTAACAAAATGGGCAATTCAGCAGATTCTGGGGAAATTTTCTCCAGCACACCAAATGGAAAACCTTTTCCATTTAGAACTATAAGTAGCCCTAGTGGAAGGCTTTCTGGAAGCCTTTAGGATCTCAAGAACACCCTGAGAGAGGTGTAAATCAGCAAACTCTAACTCCTCAAGAGCCAGGCCTTGAGGTTGAGGGATTGAGGTCCGGATACCAAACCCTTCCCTGGGCACAAGTCAACAGATTGTGATTCCTGGGGAGGCACAGGGGAAGATGGACTGTCAGAGACAGAAGGAGTGGGTACCAGGGCTGCCTGGCTCAATCCGGGGCAATCAGAATCACCCTGCAAGACTGAGATCTGATTTTGACTAGTACTTTGAATAGGAGAGGAAAGGGGGGGAAAGCATAGAGGAACTTCCCCTCCCAATCCAGAAGAAGGGCATCCAGCGGAACTGAGCCCAGCACTGGAGGCCTGCAACAGAACAGAGGAAGTTTGTGATTGTCTGGGGCTGCAAAAAGATCTATCTGAGGGATGCCCCACCTGGCAAAAACTATCCCCAGCACTTGAGGATCCAGAGGCCATTCGTGATGGCCCTGGGAAATCCTGCTGAGGGCATCCGCTAGGACATTGTCCTTCCCTGGAAGATGAACTGCTATGAAGTGTTCAGGAATAGGCCAGAGACCACAATTTCATTGCCTCGGTGCACAAGGCCGAAGACCGAGTGCCCCCTGTTTGTTGATGTACCACATTGTTGTGGTGTTGTCTGTTCTGACTTGTATCACCTTGTCGTGGACAGATGCAGAAAAGCTTGAAGAGCTAAAAGACAGCTCTGAGTTCCAGCAAATTGATGTGGAGCAGAGATTCCTGGGGGACCAAACTCCTGAGTGGAAAGGTCGCCCATGTGGGCTCCCAACCCAGAAGGGAAGCATCTGTAGTGAGAGTCAAGTCGTGAGAAAGGGAAATGAAGGGGACCCCGCCTTAAATTGCTCTGATCCTGCCACCACTGGAGAGCTAGGATCAAGGTTCGAGTCACTGGGACCAACTTGGAAAGGGGGTCTCTTCTCTGAGACCAAAAGGTTCTCAAGTGAAACTGAATGTCTCTCATCTGAAATCTGGTCCCCTGCACAACAGCTGTGGATGCAGCCATGTGCCCCAGGAGCTGCAGAAAGTGTCTTGCTGGTCGAGAGACCTGCAGAGTGAAGGAAGAGGCCAGAGCCACTAAATTCCTTACCCTTTCTGGGGGAAGAAAGGCTCTGGCTAGCTTTGTGTCCAATTCTGCCCCTATAAAGGTGAGTACCTGGACTGGTTCCAGAACCGACTTTGGTAGGTTTAGCAGAAAACCCAGGGAGGTGGGAAGCTGCTGGGTGACCTGCAGGTGAGATTTTACCTGTTCTGGGGACTGGCCTACAATGAGCCAGTCGTCTAGATAGGGAAAAACAGCAATCCTCTGCCTCCTTAAGTGGGCCACTGCCACTGCTAGACACTTTGTGAATACCTTGGAGCAGAGGTAGGTCAAGGGCATTGTTTTGAACTGGTAATGACCTGAGGTCAGTTCGAATCTGAGGTACTTTCGATGGGATCTTCTGATTAGGACATGGAAATAGGCATCCTTGAGGTCCAGGGAGGCTAGCCAGTCCCCTGGCCTTAGGGAAGGTAAAATCATTGCCAGAGTTACCATTTTGAACTTTGGTTTCAAAAGATGCTTGTTCAGATATCTGAGATCTAAAATGGGCCATTCTCCTGTCTTTTGGGGTAAGGAAGTATCTGAATACAGACCCCTGCCCTGATGCAGGGAGGACCCTTTCTACTGCTCTGGGAGCTAACAGGATGAGACCTCTGTTTCCAGAGCGAGGTCTCTGAAGCACTTGCAGGTAGAAAAGTCTGCTTCTCAACTTGGGAAACTTTTTGAAGCTGAGAACCAGACCCTGGCTTACTACTCCAGAACCCACTTGTCTGAGGTTAAAGAAGCCCAATTCTGACTGAAGTAAGCCAGCCTGCCCCCACTGGTACAGGAGAATCGGCCCTGGGCACCCCATCAGGGTGCCTGTTTATGAGGAGCTTTAGGCTGGGGGTGGGAGCAGGTCTGCCCACCCTCGTCTGCCCCTGCCTCTGAAGAAGCCCCTCTGAGCATAGGCAGAGGGGCCTGAGTCTGGTAGAAGGCCTGTGAAAAGGCCTACCCCTACCCCTGGGGGCATGCCTTTGAGGAGTGGCTTGCCGCTCCTTAGCCTGGGCACTCTTGTAAGTAGTCCTATATTCATCCATTTTCTTCATGTAATTCTCGGTCTGCTCTCCAAACAGAGAATTTCCCACCACAGGAAAATCCATAGCCTCAGTCTGGGTATCCTGTGACAAACTAGTACACCCGTGCCAGGCCAACCTAAGAAAAGTTACAGATGTGGCCATGACCCTAGAGGAAACATCATTAACATCCACAGCAGCATGAAACTGAACCTTAGAGGCTTCAATGCCATCAGCAGCCACCTGTTCTAGTTCACTAGCCAGCTGGCCATGGGCCTGCTTGGCCAATAACAGATCCATCTAGATTTCTGATACCTAGCTACATAAGCCATATAATTTGCTTGCCTGAGTCCCAGAGAGGCTGCCTTATACTGTTTTTTTGCCATGGCATCAATCTTCCTGGAATCCTTGTCAGGAGGATGTGAAGCCAAGGGAATATTAGCTTTATCCCAGGCAGCAGCCTGAACTACCCCAACATGACTGCATTGCTGAGAAAGGAATTCTGTATCAGGGCCTGACAATGTATACCTTCTGTCCATCTTTTATCTACAGGAGGCACAGAATTAGGAGCTTTAAAATTTTAATTGTTTGTTTCTAAAAGACTTATGTAAAGGAATAGACAATCTCCTAGACTCTGGAATATCCATCATTTCTACAAAATCAGGCTCCTCTTGCTCATCCACAGCCTCTTCTAAAGGAAGCTGGAGGGTTTCAGCAACTTTTATAAAACATAAAATGAGATGGGGACTCAGACAGCATGGGGAGATTCTAAAGGTCTGTCAGGAGATGTCCGTTCAATGGGCACACCCAGACCTTCCCAGCCACATTCATACTGTTCATAATCCTCCCCCTCCTCTGGTTCATAAAATTCCTCAATATCATAATCCTGAACCACTGGGACCAGACGAACCGACCTTTTACCAGATCGGTGGTCTGGACGGACCCTGAGACAGTGACTGGACAATTTGTATGGCTTTTGTTATCTCTGCAGCAGTTGGAGAAGGAATTTTGGACCCAGACCTGCTGATTTTCTTGTTTTCTTTACTGGAATTGGTTCCTCAGAACCAGCTTTTCTTCTGCCGAGTCTGGCCCTGGTCAGAGGGCATCTCTCTGGTTCGGTTGGCACCGAACCGGGCTGGCCATCCGGTCAGCGGACTTTTGGCCTCCTCGCCCTGAGCCTGCCCAATCTTTTCCAGGTGGCTGCAGGAAATTCTTACATACCTGGCAGTCTGACTGAGGTGGTCAAACCCTCAGACAATAAACACATGTGTGTGTGGGTCAGCCTTGGCAAAGACTTCCCACAAACATCACAGTGTTGAAACCCAGTGGGACCGGTTTTTCTTTGGGTTTCTCAGACATAATGTCAGGCCTAACCAAAAACTTGCTTCTTTTAACGCAGTGCCAGGCAAGACACCCTTATCGTTCCTAACTATGTCATCGGGTATTGAAAAAACGAAAACCGCTTTTTTTTACAACCGATAAGAACTGGAACCGCACTCTAAAATAGTAACTTTGAGTTTTAAATGAGTTTTAAATCCACTGATCGGTTCAAAACCGAACCGATAACTTACAAGTTCCACACAGACAAAACCTTCATTTACTTACGGTTACCACAGATAGAGCTTGAACGAACGGTTTTGCGGTTAAATAAAACTATTCTCGGTTAAATCCAACCGAGAAAACACTTTTAAACCGAGAAATGAACCGAGCAGAAGGAGAAATCTCCGAGCGACTGTTCACTGAGTGAGGAAAGAATCTGACAGTTCAAGTTTGAAATAACACAGATAGAGCTGCTCTCGTGCCAAAATTCTATTTTGGAATGGTTTTAACCATTTCACTCCGGGGCAGTTCTAGAGCTGGAACAAACTGCTAATGTCTATAATATAGCAAGACTTCATGTTGTTTGAAAGGGATTTTATAGATACATAGGGGAAAAGAGGAAAGGCAGAGCACAGATCTCCAGGATTAGGACTGGGGAAGGATGGACTCAGGAGGCGGGGGAGCAGGCAGAAGTACTAAACAAGTACTTTGCCCTCAGTATTTAGGAAAGAGACATGGGATCCAGATGGAGATGAGAGGACCAGAAGGGACTGGGGTACTGGGTGGGCCAGGCCTAGAGGGATGGGTGCCTTTTTTTTTGGGGGTGTTGGAAATCAGAGGACAGGCGTGAGAAAGCCCTATGGGTGCTGAAAACTGACAAGGCACCAGGACCAGATGTGCTGCATCCAAGAGTGCTTAGGGAACTGGCAGACGAACTAGCTGCGCTGTTCAATGCCTCTCTTGAAACAGGAAGGGCGCCCCAGGATTGGAGTGTGGCTGATGTGGTGCCTATCCACAAAGGTGGGGGTGCTAAAGAGGAGATGGGAAATTACAGGCTTGTCATCCTAACGTCTGTGGTAGGCAAACTAATGGAGGGCTTCATCAAAGGGAAGCTCGGGAGGCAACTGGAAAGGCTGGGGCACATGGATGACAAACAGCATGGTTTCGTCCCGGGGAGATCGTGCCAGACCAGCCTCATAGATTTTTATGACTGGGTGACAGGGACCCTGGACAGACAAAGACCGGTGGATGGCTTATATCTGGATTTCAGTAAGGCGTTTGACTTGCTACCCCACATCGTGTTATTGAAAAAGTTGGGTGGGGTGGGAAGACAATTGCTTAGACGGGTAGAAAACTTGGTTACAGACAGAACACAGAGGGTAGTGGTTGGTGGAACAGTCTCCTCCCCTAGGAAGATCTTCAGTGGGGTGCCCCAAGGTTCAGTACTGGGACCACTCCTGTTCAATGTCTATGTCTCTGATATAGGGACGGGGGTTAGGAGTAGAATGAGCCTTTTCGTGGATGACTCAAAACTGGGAGCACTGGCTGACAGGGACATGTGAGGGTGGCATTCCAGAGGGATCTGGATACCCTGGAGGGTTGGTCAAGGAGGTGGGGGCTGAGGTTTAATCCGGGGAAGTGTAGGGTGTTGCATCTGGGTGTCAGAAACCCAGGTCATGTATACACCCTGGGAGGTGTCTCACTGCAAGCCACATCAAGTGAAAGGGACCTGGGGGTGGTGGTAGACACCAGAATGAACAACACTGAAAACTGCAGAAGATCGGTGGCAAAGGCAAACAGGATACTGGGCTGCATAGCCCGGGGAATAATGTCCAGGATGAGTGAGGTGATCCTACTTCTGTATAATGCCTTGATCAGGCCGCATCTTGAGTATTGCATGCAGTTCTGGAGACCTCAACTTAGGAAGGACATAGCACTGTTGGAGAGGGTCCAGAGGAGGGCAACCAGGATGATCTGGGGCATGAGTGATGGGACCTATTAGGAAAGGCTGGAAGCCCTTGGGCTGTACTTGCTGCAGGAGAGGAGAGACGGGAGACATGATTGAGGTATTCAAATATGTAAAAGGGATTAACGGGGGCCAGAGCCAAAGAGATGATCAGGTTAAAGAAAGGGGGCACAACCAGGGGGCATGGATGGAAGATGGAGGGGGGAACCTACAGGGGAGAACGCAGAAGGCATTACTTCACTGACAGGGTGGTGGAACCATGGAATGCATTGCCCGGGAGTCCAGTTGAGCAAGGCACTGTGGAGGGCTTCAAGAGGGGGGCGGGACAGATGCATGGGTGCACTGAAGCCAAGGCTGACCCTCTCGGGGGGAGGAGGAGGAGCTAGCGCCCAATAGGGGCTGGCAACCGAGCAGACACGAAAGACCTTTAGGCCTATTCTGCTGGTGTTTAGGTTGTTAGTATGTTAAAGACTATATGTACAAGGCTGGTAACAGGAAGGAAACTGACAAAGTTCTGATACATTTTGTGAAAGACAGGAGAAGACACTTACAAAAACGGGATACAGAATTTAAACTGCCAGGAAAAGCCATCTTATAAAGACAGAACAATGTTTTAGTTAGAGAAAGAGAGAAAGCTAGAGATTTTACAGCACCTCAGGTGTAGGGAGTTTGTCTGAACTGCCTGTATGACGAGCTATCCTGCACAAATGTATTTTTTTTTTTGTATTTTATGGTTACAGATGACAAAATTATTGTGAATTTTATAACTTTTACTGGTTTGTGTATGCTTCATGACCTATGCCACAACAACAGCTGGTGTCAACCAAAATGTGATTTATACTGTGCATACTCTACACCAGGAGTTTTGCACACAAGTACTAGACCTGGTATCAGGGAAGCACAGAAGAAAGGTATGGATCCTGCAACAGCAAGCCCAGGAGTGATTACCAGAAGAATGGCAGTCAAATTAGAAGCAGAAACAAAGGTATAAAGAGAGGCTACATAGTCTCAGTCATTTCAAAGCACGTTGTAGACTTTCGTCCATATTGCTTGCTGATCCAGCTAGCTTCAAGTTTTATTTTTAGTAATCTATAACCTTATTTTGACTGTATTTGTCTAACCTAGCTTTAAAGGTTTCCATGGTTGGACTTTCCACCACCTCGATTGGGAGGGAATTCCAGTGGGGAACCACTCTTTGACTACACCAGAATTTTATTTTGAGTGAAATTTCTGCTGATTTAGCTGCATATTGTGTGTCCTAGCTTCACACTTTTTTGCTCGAGTTCTAGTCCTAGTTCTAATCTTAGCCTCTGGTCATGTAAGGATCTATATACTAAAATCATATCACCCCTCCATCGCCTATATGCAAGTGAGTACAGACTTGGGTCTCTCCATCTTTCCTCATAGGGTCTGCCCTTCATCCCTTGTCCTGATCTGGTTACCCTCCTCTGCACCCCCTCCTATCTTTCTACCTCACCCTTCCGATAAGGTGCCAAACCTGGGAACAATAATCCAACTGCGTTCTCACCAGTGACCCATAAATGGGGATCAAGACTTCTCTATTTCTGTTTGTAATGTGCCTAAAGATGCAATTAATTGCTTTATTTACTTTCTTTACAGTCTGGTTACATTGTGAACCAAAAGCAAGGTCATTTTTAACAATGACACCCAAATCCCTTTCTTCCACAGATTGCTTCAGCAGTCCATTATTTATGTTGTATTTTAGTTCTAAGTTTTCTACCCATGTGTAGAACTATGCATTTTCTTTGTTTAATTTTAACTTATGTTTATTTGTCCATTCCTCTACATAATTTAGGGTACCCTGGAGCTTAATTTGATCCTGCAGAGTTTTAACTGCCCCCAATCTGCAGTCGTCAGCAAACTTAATTACCCATATGTTCTCAGAATTACATTGTAAGGATGAAATGTATAGATTAAATAAACATGGCCTCAACACCGACCCCTGAGGGACCCCCCCCCCATGACAGAAAGCCAGTCAGTTCCCCATTTATTATCACCCACTGTCTCCTCTTGTATAAATCAAGATCAGGGTTTTATTTAACTCTAAAAATTGATTAGCGTTTTGCTAATAAAAGTTCTAAAACATTGTGAAAATGCATAGCACTTGCCTCACTGCGTTTAACATACATAACACTTATAGAAAATCTATATAAATGCTTTCTGTACAGTTAGTATTGTCCCAAGGGAAAAAAAAAACTGCTAATTATTTAAAACCCTGAAGATGATATCCAGTTAATAATATGTGTTGATCTGCTATGAATATAGTTTCCACTAATTCTTGATGTGGAAATTTGTCAAAAGCCTTCGAGAAGTTGTTGTACCACATTGACTTGAGTTCTCCAAGTCTAAAGCCTTACTCGCCTTCTCATAAAAATGTAGATTTGTTTGACATGATCGTGCCTTTGTGAACCCATGTTGGTATGGATCCAACACTTTATTTTTAGTCAGACAGACAAGAATGTGGTCTTTTATAATACCTTCCAATATTTTACCCACGACTGATGTCAGGCTCTACAGCTGGCACCAGTGATGAAAGAAGAAGAGCAGGCAGGGACAGAACCTGAAAGCATGTTTGCCTTCTTCAAATAGTAGGATATACAAAAAAAAAAAAAAAGAATGAGAAACAGAGAAAGAAGCAGCTTCAGCAGCAGTAATGGCTGGATGCCGTGCAAGTCATTAAAGCTGAAGGATCTGGTCCAGGTCCAGCAGATCAACAAAAACACAAACAAGTTAAAAAAAAAAAAAAACATTAAACTTCCAATCTATGTCCCTCAGATGAATACTTGACAACTTCTGAAAGGGCTACCTGAGCCTGCCAATGGTCAATCTGGTACCTTATCTGACAGGAAAAGCCCACCTTGCCTATGGCAATATGGACACTGCACAGTCACTACACTATAACTTTGTGAAAAAAGAGAAACATTACCTCTCAGGAGAGACTTACAGGCAGAGATTCTCATCCACAAATTACCACTCAGCTGACAATCCTTGAGAATCATTTACCCAACTCTGAGAACTCCTCATTAAATGGCTCTAACCAGAGGGTGAAACAGTCCCACATATCACAGACATATCTGCAACTGAGCAATTCATCAACATCCTTTCCAAATATACCTCTCAACCTCTTGCCTCATGAATCAGGGACAAGGCTTAAAATATCACGGACAAAGGCCCAAAATCAGGGACACATCCTAGACATTGGTACTATTCACTCAGAAAGCTGACAGAATAAAAGGATGCATGCTAAGATGCATTTTCTTAAGAAGAACAAGTCTATAACTTTAATATTTGACATTATTTTGTGATTTTAAGCCCCACTGTTATGTCACAAAAATAACAAC
This sequence comes from Neoceratodus forsteri, assembly GCA_016271365.2. NCBI lineage: Eukaryota > Metazoa > Chordata > Ceratodontiformes > Ceratodontidae > Neoceratodus > Neoceratodus forsteri. The sequence continues at coordinate 831,872,491 of CM057452.1, forward strand.
AATTTTATGAGGGACAGAGGAAAATTTTGAGACAAAAATCAGGGACAGTTGAGAGGTATGTTTCTAAAATGTGCAGCTTTGGGTAAAAGAACACCAACCAGAAAGTGGGGAAAAGGCCATTTTCTTGGCCGAGGACTCAGATGGCCAAAGAGACAATGCAGCAGCGGAGTTAATAGCAAGACCCTCTTTTTCCCCCCACTAACTCCAGATCAGTGAAGCACTCCGATGGGGGTAACAAATCCACACCCAAAATCTTTATCTGCTATACAGGCCATGCCATACTGCAAGAAACTGCTATAAAAATAAGGATGGTAACATGGGAGCAAATCTGGCCTTAGCAAATTGGGGCAAGTATTTAACAGATGTCTAGGTGGGAGATGAGACTGAAGGGACTTTTTAGATTCCAGAAGCAGCTATGGGAAAAGACTGCAAAAGGACCAGGTACAGGGGTCACCTGCATCCACAAGGCATCTCGATACTACGTCACCATCCAAGTGACTACTACCATTAATGAGATGCCACAGCAAATGAAAAAAAGTGAGGGTGGTACCAAAGTTAGCCCTACCCATGATTATTGGAAATTACTTTCCAGGATTTGATAAGTTAATCACAGAGGGAGTAAACCCTGCTGTTTCTGCAGATGTGATAAGTGCACAGGCAAAGAAAATCTCAGATGTTGGGGACTCTTCCTTTTGTTAACTCTGATTTAGACTTGGTTGAGGTCAGCTCCAAGCTCTGGAAGTGCAGGAAAGAAAGAAAGAAAAATGCCTGAAAAACAGTGGCAGCAAAAGACTTAGGGACAGAAGGGGGTGATATATGAAAATGCTGAATATAAACAGAGAACTGACTGATTTTCTTTCTCAGCAAACTAGCAGTCTCTCTCCCCAAGGTTATCTTAAGCAGCTGGGGTGATGCAAAAACAGGGTGAACTAATGTTTAAAAAATGTAATGGGCTACTGTACAGAGTTTTTCTTACTCCTTAGATGCAGGAACAGAAAGAACAACTGGTCATACCAAAGAAGGATAGAACAGGGTTGTTACAGATAGCACAAGATAGTCCTATGACTAGTCACTCAGGGAGGGATCACACCATTGCTAGATTTGTTGTACAGATTTTACTGACTTGGGATTCATGAGGATGTTGCTAGCCAACATACTAAAATGCCAGCAGAATAGGCCTAACGGTCTTTCGGGTCTGCTCGTTTGGTCAGCCCCCACCTTGGGAGCTGACCTTGCTGCCCCCTCACCTTCTCTGGCCTCTCCCTTCCCAGTTCCAGATATTCTCACTGCATTGGATTTTGCTTCCAGAACCCTTCCCCTGTACCTGTCCCACCCACTCTTGAACCCCTCCACCGTCTCTGCCTCCACCAACCCCTAGGCAGCGCATTCCATGGCTCCACCATCCTCTCAGTTAAGTAGCACCTCTTCCTTTCTCCCCTGAATCTCCCCCCCCTCCAGCTTCCACCCATGCCCTCTAGTTGCCCCCCTTCCTTCAGAGCACCCTAACTGCTCCTCCCCTATTTAACCCCTTCATGTACCTGAAGACCTCCATCATGTCCCCCCAGTCCATTCTCTCTTGCAATGTGTACATATTTAGCTCTTCAAGCCTTTCCCCATAGGTCCAGACTCCTAAGCTCCAGATCATTTTTGTTGCCCTCCTCTGGACCCTCTCCAGGAGTTCTATGTCCCTCTTTAAGTGTGACCTCCAAAACTGCACGCAGTACTTGAGGTGCGGCCTCACCAAGCAGTTATACAGGGGGAGTATCACTTCCCTCCTTCTGGAGATGATCCCCCTAGCGATGCATCCCAGCATCCTGTTGGCCTTGGCCGCTGCCCTCCTACAAGTCTCAGAGTTGATCATTTTGACATCCACCACCACCCCCAGGTCCCTCTCAGCCATTGAGACTTGTAGCATCCCCCCCCAGTTTCCACTTTCTAGACCACCTTTCCAGAGCCTCCAGGTCCCCCTGTAGGGCCACCCTCCCTTCCTCCCCATCCACCACCGCCCCCAGTTTTGAGTCATCCACAAAGAGACTCATCTCACTCCTGATACCCTTCCTTTTGTCAGAGATGTAGGCACTGAACAGGCGGGGCCCAAGGACTGATCCCTGAGGGACCCCACTAATGACCCCTCTTGGGGATGAGACTATCCCGCCAGCCATCCGGTCCTGGAGCCAACTGCCTATTCATCACATCATCTGGTTCCCCACTCCCATTTCTCCCAGCTTACTCAACAGGCCCCCGTGAGGAACAGAGTCAAGCGCCTTGCTGAAGTCAAGATAGAGAACGTCCACCAGTCTAACCAGGTCCAAGGCTCTCATCACCCAGTCATAGAACTTCACAAGGTTTGTCTGGCACAATTTCCCCAGGATGAATCCGTGCTGTCTATTGTCCAGGCACCCCACCTTCTCCAGGCCCCCCCAGGCCTCTCCTTGACAATGCCCTCCATCACCCTGCCCACCACCAATGTCAGGCTGACGAGTCTGTAGTTCCCTGCCACCTCCCTTGATCCCCCCTAGTGGACAGGAACTATATGCACCACCTTCCAGTCCTGGGGCACCCACCCTGTCCTTGGAGACATGCTGAAAAGCTCCACCAGGGTTTCACAGGACATCCACCAGTTCCTTCGGCACCCTGGGATGCAATTTATCCGTCCCCGGTGCTTTCTCAGTCTTAAGGGACCAGAGGGCTTCCCTCACTCTGTCTGCTGTGATTTCCACCTCTGCTACCTTGTCCCCCTGCTTTGCCTTCCCCCCTCTTGCCAGTGATGGCCCACCCTCGCCCCAGACCTGACTATCGGCAAGGGTTCCTCCCACTCAATTTCACCATTTTCCAATCCCATCCAAATGCTTCTTAAGGATCCTTCCCATTTCCTTGAAATCCGCCCCCCTGAAGCCAGCTACCTCTATCTTTGTGCAGCCTTCTACCCCTCCTAGGTCCAGGCAGAACCAAACCGTGGCATGGTCGCTCCCCGCCAACGGGTCCCTTACCTCCAGGCCCCAAATCTGGTCACTGTCTGCCAGGACCAAATCCAGTATCTGCACCTCCCTGGTCGGTTCCCCCACCTGCTGAGTTAGGAACGCATCCTGAAAGACATCCAACAACCTCTGTTCCCTGGCCAAGGAGGATGTCATAGTCTCCCAGTCTGTTCCTGGCATGTTTAAGTCCCCCAACACCACCACTCTTCCCCTGCCCTATTTGCAGTGTCTCCCAACATCTGCCACAAGACTCTCCTCCAGCTCCTCCGCCAGTGTAGGGGGTCTATACACCACTCCTATTTTTACTCTCCCCCATTTGTTATCAAGGTGACCCAAATCGCCTCCACAGTTCCCTCCACCTCCTCCACTACTCCTATACCAATGCAGTTTTTTACTATTATTGCTACCCCTCCTCCCCTTCCCTCCCCCTTGTCCTTCCTGAACATGGCGTAACCCTCCAGGTTCAGGTCCCAGTCATGCCCTGCGGTGGCCCAGGTTTCAGTGAACACTGCCACATCCACCTCAACCCTCAGTTAGCATCGCCTGGAGCTCAGGCATTTTACAGCCCGAGCTCCTGGCATTTAGCAGGACTACCTTCCACCCTTTCCCTATACTTCCATTTCCCCTGCTCGCGTTCCCATGGGGATTCAGTCTTCCCCTAGTCAGCACCTTACCAGTCGGCCTTTTCCCCACATTCCTCCAGCTCTCCAGGGGGATGGAGACAGAGTCTCTCCTTTATTGGACCCCCCCTCGACAGCCTTTTCTCCCATCCTTCCCCCCTTCACAAGTTTAAACCCCACCTTTCAACAATGAACCCCTCTATTTTCAACTTAAGGATTTCACTCCCCTCCAAACTGACATGGAGCCTGTCTCTAGCACACAGCCCCTTACCCTCCCAGGTCTCCCCCCAATCCCCCATCAACCCATACCTTCTAGCCTCACACCACTCCCTGAGCCGCTGGTTTATCGCCCTAATCTTCCTCTTATGTTCCCCATTAGCCCTTGGCACTGGCAGGATTTTCGAGAAGGAAATCATGCATCCTATGTCATGACAGACCCTGGCAAGCTCCCTGAACCTTGCCTGTATCTCTAGCTTGCTATTTCCCTCAATGTCATTGGTACCCAGGTGGACCAGTATGTCCGGAGAACCCCCACAATCCTTTGCCAGTTGATATACCTCATGCTTGGCCCTGTGCACCGTTAGTCCAGGGAAGCATTTTGTTCCAACTGGGCAGGCTTCCCCCTCCCTATCCCATTTGATACTCCTGATCATGGAATCACCCAACAGGATCACTCTGACCACCCCTTTTCCTCCATTCCCCCCTTCCATGTCCCTCATCCTTTCTACTGGCCCCACCCCCAGCCGCTCCTTGCTCCTCCCCATCTGGGTGCCCTGCCGCACCCTCCTTATTTACCCTAGCCACCCCTCCTCCAATCCTGTGCCTCTCCTCCTCCTCCCCAGTATCCTTTTGTACCCCACTACCCCGTCACTGCTGCGACTGGTTCCCCCCATCTGCTAGACTTGCCTGGCTCATCCTCCCTTCCTGTCTCCGTTCAGCCCCTCCTTGCCTGCTGTGCTCCCCTGGCATAAACCCTCAGCAACCTTTACTGTACCCTCCTTGTGCTTCTGGGCCTTCTCCTTGCCCTTTCCTCCCAACTGGTCCTTCTCCTTGCGCTTTCCTCTCTCTACCCCCTCCTCCTCCTGTTCTGATCCACCGCTCCTCCCATTTCCCCATGTTCCAAGTTCCCCCCTGTTCTTCCTACTATCCGGCCCCTGCCTCCTGCCCTCCACTCCCTTTCCATCTCCAACCGCCCCTTTTACGGCTACATCACCCCCCTCATCCTCAAGCAGAATAAGAGAATTGAAGTGGTTACTGAGCTTAAGGTCAGATCCACCTCTCCCCCCCCTTGCTTCCTTCTGTCCTGCCCAAACCATCTGCCGACTTCCCTGAGAATGTCCTCCCTTTGGCCCCCCTCTGTGAGGGTCCCTAGATACCTGCCTGCTCCCTTGGTAAAACCTCCTTGGGCCCCTCTGTCAGGTCCCTATGTGACACCAGAGTACTCTCCTGCACTCCTTTCCCTATGCCCCTGCCCCTAGTGCTTGGTGCAACCCTGTGGGAGAGCCCCTGCCCTATTCCTCAACCATACCTCCAATCTCCCTCCAGCTGTCTCCTAATCCCCTCAAACGCCTCCCTTAGCTGTGCCAGCTGGTAGCACACTGGGCAACCACCAAACTTCCAAGCCCAGTCCAGTATCATGGCCACCCCACACCCTGTGCACCCCACCACCCTCACAAAGATGCCAGCCCTAATGACGTGTGGTTCCATCCCCCTCCAAGTAGGTTTCCTTGGATGAACCATCAGGTTCCCCACTTTAGTTTTCTACCTCATGCCTTTTTTGCGCCAAACTTCATCATTTTACCATGGTAGCCTTTGGCACCCCGGTCCAACAAAGTAACTGACTGGTGCCATGATCTCAAGAGCAGCAAACAGCTGATAATTACAACTGTACGCTGTACACTGTACCCTCAAGCTCAGTAGTAAAAGTATCCAGGAGGAATCTGACAACTCTACCAACTCTCCAACTGTATCACGACTGAAATGCTGTCATCTAAAAATGAAAGTAGTATTTATAGCAGCAGCTGGATTAGCCACCTCTAGGCTGAAGGAAATGACAACACTAAGACCAAACAATAAGCTTGACACTCCAACATGGCGAATGACCAGTGTAAAAAAATACAGAACAGATAGGTCACTATGCACAAGGCTGTGTTTCCATCATGGGGATTTGACGACATCACTAACTTCAACATGATGATGATGATGATGATGATGATGATGATATCAAATATACAAGATGTAAGCACCCTTGTGTACATCTGTTTTATATAGTATACTTTCTTATAAGTTACTAATGCTTTTTTCACACTGTGCGACCCCCCCCCCCCAATTCCTGGTCGAAAGAGTGGCCGATTATCTAATCGGAGTCTGTGGAATCAGAAATAACTTCTTGTATTTTTTTGAATTAGAATGTATGTGACAGCAGATAAGGACCACCTGGCCCACCTAGTCTGTCCATTTCCTTACCTACCCAAGCTGCAGATCCTAACTGACTTGCAGCTTACCTTCCCTTTCCTACCACCAGGGTTGTCTTCTGCCTATCCCATGCATTCTTCAACACACTCACTGTTTTTGCCTCCATGATCTCTGCTGAGGAGTTTGCTCCATGCATCTCCCACCGTTTCTGTGAAAAAGTACTTCCTCACATTACCCCCCCCCCCCCAGTCTCATACTGTGGCCTCTTGTTCTTGCACATTTCCTCTTTTGAAAGATACTACACTGCTGTACCTTGTTTATCCGCTTGAGTTACTTGAAGGACACTATCCTATCCCCTTTTTCTCCAGAGTATACAACTGTATGTTGGTTTTCTTATTCAGTGATAAAGGCTTCCTTGACAGGGACAGGATTTGAAAAATACCATTGCACCCATTTTGGAGCACTGTGCCAAGATTCCAGGACACCAGAGTTTGGCATGCAGGTAGCACAACACTCGAGATTCTGGAACAAAAAGTTGTTGTACTATAGTAGCCATGCAGCTACTATGGTACAACTTTTTTTTTTTTTGGCGCTGTATGGAAATCCATACACAAGAAGGGCTCACTATAACCTACATTAAATTAAGCATATGGCCACCACCGTGAGTATAATTAACTGCTCAAAGTCTAGGTCTTTGGGAGAGACCCCACAAAATGATGAGCTGCCCCATCTATCGAAGTACTAAAGTCACTGAAAACCATTACCTTTGATGGTGCACATCATGAAGAGGAGCTCAGAGAGTTCATCAATAAATTCTATTAAGTATAAGGGTGGCCAATACACCAGGAGAATTTTATAATCTAATCCACTTGTCAGCATCATGGCTAGACGTTCAAAAGATCTAGCCTCCTTGCTCTTCCACACCACACATTTCAGCCTCGCGGCAAATGCACAAGCAACTCCCCACCCCTCCAGCCTACAAGGGGCACAACCACCTACAATATCATGTCTTAATTCTAGAGCTCTCCAGGCCATGTGACTCTGCATCCCTTACATCAGTGGTTGTCAACCTTTTTTGATCAGGGGACCCCCTGGCCACCTGTCAGCCATGTCAGGGACACCCTACCAAAAATATGTACATATTATGCCACGTTTAGTGTTTGTACAGCATTTATGCAGCTACCCTTAATAGAACACTAAACAGCAAGAGAATTGTCACAAGAAAAAAATAGCATTTGATAGTAGTGGACATTATTTATTTATTTATTGAAAATGTTTCACTAGGAAAGGCACACTGAGCAAAAGATGCTTGTCTCACTGTGCAACCTTGGGGTAATAAGGGAGGAGGGTATACATACAGCAGTCAACAGGTTGAACTTGGAATAGAGCAATACAAACAACTGTTACATAATTGAGCGAGATTAATTACAAACTTGTTACATGAGGAGAACAGTACATACATGTGCCTCAAGGAAGGTGGCATACACATTTGAATACACATCGAGGCCTATACGTGATTAAATAAGTGCCTGTAGCAGAGATTGAATTGAAGCATGATGCACCAAGTTGGCAGAAAGAAATGGAAGTCAGAGATTGGCAGGACTGTACAGTAAACACTGAGTACTTAAGGGGGTTGACTTAGGGAAGACGTTGGGGGTATGAGAAGGGAGATAGCAGAAGTGAATGAGACAGTAAGTGTATTGGTTGTTTAGGGCAATGTATAAGCCAGTCAATTAGGCGAAGACCGAGCCACTGGTCAGGTGCGTAAGGAGGAGGGGAACGAGGTGGGGGAAGAGAATCAATCGGGGGGAAAAGGTCAGGGGCAGGCACAATTTGGTGCAAGGAAGTTAGTGAGGGCAGAGGATAGTGTGTGTGTTTGGAGGAAGAATAAATGGTTGGGCCAGCAGGCCATTCAGAGCTTAGGAGGTAAGAGAAAGCCAACTGGCTCATGCGAGGTCCTTTGGTGAGGGATTAATAATAGCCTGGGAGTCAGTAGACCTGAGGGCGGGGGTAGGCGGGGAAGATAGGGAGGATACGAGGTAGAGAGGAAGGGAATCGAGCCAGAAGTTAGAAACAAATTTAGCACTGTGAAGTAGGCGCCGGTTGCCCAGGGATGGAAGAGCTCGCAGTGATGGGTGTGGGAGGGTGGCATCGAGGGCAAAGCGGCAGAAAGCACTGAAGAGGGGGTCCAGTCTGGCTAAGGTGGACTTAGAGGCAGAGCTGTAGACAGCATTGCAGTACTCAAAGGAGGGTAGAATCATTTTCTGTACTATTTCGTGTCTCGCAGGAAGCAGGAGACTAGTGCAGTTTCTATAGAGGGCACCAATCTTTGGGCGCAGTTTTGATAGGATGGCATCCATTTGTGTGGAAAAGGAGAGGTGGCAATCAAGTCAAACTCCCAGGTACCTAAAGGAGGGCACATCTTCAAGGATGGTGTTATTTAGGGTACGGAAGATCGGGGGATGTAAGTCTGTATAGTCTCTGTCTAGTGCCGAAAGACATGGAGACAGTCTTCCTGTCATTTAGGGAGAGTTGGTTGTAGTTGAATCAGTGTTGTACTTTGTCCAAGTTGGTCTGAAGATTAGAGGTGACTTCTTCGTAGGTACGGCCGGAAGTAAAGAGGACCGTGTCATCAGTGTACATGTGTATTGAGGTAGTGGAGCAAGACTCTGGCAGATCGTTTAGTAGGATGGAGAAGAAGATGGGGCCAAGGACAGAGCCCTGGAGAATGCCGGTGGTAATAGGGAGTGGGGGGGAGGTGTAGTCAGCTATTTCTGTGGATTGGGTTCTATTTTGTAGGTAGGCACTGATCCAATTTGTGGCAGATGCCGATAGCCCAGGGCCTGATAGGCAGGATAGTAGGAGGGAATGGGATACCGTATCAAATGCTTTGGCTAGGTCAATGAAAATAGCGGCAGTAATTTGTCCTTTGTCCATCCCAGAGAGGATGGAGTCCGTGAGTCTTAGTAGGGAGTGAAGAAATTAGTTTCTGAGAGAAAGTGGGAGAGTTGAGAAAGTACTAGGTGTTCCTGGAGTTTGGCGAGAGTGGGGAGGAGGGAGATGGGACAGCAGTTAGTTGCGGAGGTAGTATCACCTCCTTTTGGAAGGTGTAGGACTGTGGCATGCTTCCACTCAGTGGGGAGTGACTCAGTGGTGAATGAAAGATTTAGCAGGGCAGCGAGGGGAGTAGCGATGGCAGGGGCAGATAGAAGAGGAGTTTGTTGTCAAGACCGTCGGGGAATTTACCTTTGGTGGGGTTCAGGGAGCGAAGGGCATCTGAGGTTTCCATGGGGGAGATGTGTCTGAAGGAAAAGGGTTCTGGCCAGGCGGTAGGGGGGTAGCTGTCTGGGGTGTGGGTGTGGGTGTGGTTACAGAAGGAAGGGAGTCCAGGAGGGTGGTAGCACAAGTAGTGAAGTAGAAGTTAAACTCGGAGGCTACCTTCAGGGGGTCGGAGAGTAGAGTCCCTTGGGTGAGAAGGGGGAAGGAGAAAAGGAATGACATAAGCATAACACTGGCAACATTCTGTGCCACTGCTTTATTAAGCTGCTTTCATGTAGGTATGGTGCTGGGGCTGGGGGAATAATGCTTGTCTGTGTTAATTTTGTTGCATATTTAGTGCTGTTATGTTATTTTCTGTATGTATTGTGTATTTGTCTGTATACCTGTTTCAGGACCTCCTTGTGAATGAGCTTGCTCAATGGAGTTTTCCTGCAATAAACTTGAACTAACTGAGCCATACAACTGCTGTATTTCTGCAGTACTTCTTATTCTGCTAAATAACTCAGAACCTGCTTTAATTGCTTGTCTGGGGTAACTAAGCCATATAACTACTGAACAATATAAAAAAAAAAAAAAGAAAATCACTATATTAATGCCAAGGGATACTACAATTGCGGTATTTCTGCAGTAGTTCTTACATGCTTTCATGCTGGTATGGTGCTGGGGAGGGTGTGACAATAACTGAGCCATATAACCGCTGAACCATATAAAAATAAATAAAAGGAACAACTTCTCAAAGCATTCAACTCACTGCATTAATGCCAATGGAAACTACAATAGCTTTATTTCGGTAGTACGTCTTACTCTGCCAAGTAACTGAGAACCTGGTATAACTTGCTTTCTCAAACTGTAATTCCATGAGTCCACTAGCAACAACAGAAGCGGGCGAAATTGTAGTGTAATTGTTTTAAAAGTTAACGTGATTAGTCAGTAGCGAGGAGCAGGAAGTGCAGAAACCAAATTGTCTGTTGCGGTGACTGGAGAGACTGACTTTGTGTGAAAAACAAATGCGCTGGTAGCAAGAAGCAAGGAGAAAGGCGCAGAATGTGTGCAGCAATGAGTGGAGAGACTGAATAAGGACCTGCAGGATCGTGCTTGAAAATAGGCAGGTCTTTTGCCTAACGCACTTACCTGGTTACCAAAAGCTAATAAATAAAGAAGTCGGGCAAGTTAGGCAAGTGAAGACTGATGGAGAAAACCTGGGGGGTAATCGCCAAATAATGATAAGCTGCTATGACAAATAGTGCTTTTGCATTTACTATTCGATCACAGCTGCAAATCAGGAGCAATTACAGCATTTTAAAACTATTAAAAGCTATTCAAAGCAATTAACACTCACTGAGTGAGGCTAGTGACAGAGTAAATTACTGAACTAAATTGGTGCAACACAGTCTTATTATGGAAACTTGTTCCAGTTAGCTCGCAATTACAATGTTAAACTGAAAATTAACATAAAAAAATCTGTACCACACTACGATTTTCTCTGACTGTTCTGCGAACCCCCAGGCAGGTGCTCGCAGACCCCCTTTGGACCATGGACCCCCGGTTGAAAACCACTGCTTTACATGATGGCAGCCCATTAGGACACACATGTCCTTCAGTGTGGAGAGTCCCTAAGATGAACACACAAGCTGTCGTCTTGGGCCCACCCACACTATAGCAGAATGCTTCAAAGGAACTCTAAAGAAGCACAACAGGACTTCAGGAATTTTCTTAGGGATCCCCAGTATACTATTCTGGGGAGTTCTAGACCCCCAGGAGGCAAAAGTTACCCATGCCCAATCAATCCAAGCCAGGTCTGTGTTATGAATTTCAGATTCATATTTTCTTTCGTTTTGATCAAGTTCCAGTTTATTGATCGACTTAGTAAGTAAAATTTATTTCTCAAGTGCCTTTCAAATACCAAGGCGCTGTACAATAAAGTAAACATTCCATATAACATAACAATAAACCAAGCACTAGGGGTGGGGGCATAGGGAAAGGAGTGCAGGAGAATACTCGGGGGTCACATAGGGACACTGGTAGAGGGGGCCCAAAAGGAGGACACTACCAAGGAAGCAGACAGGTAATTGAGGACCCTCACAAAGGGGGTTCAGAATGACAACATTCTCAGGGAAGTAGGCAGATGGCCGGGGATGGACAGAAAGAAACAAGGTGGGGAGGTGGATCAGAGCATACGCTCAGTAACCGCTTCAATTCTCTTCTTCTGCTTGAGGATGAGGGGGGTGATGCAGCCATGACAGGGGTGGTTAGAGATGAAAGGGGAGTGGAGGGGCAGGAGGTGGGGCGGATGGCAGGAGGAACGGGGGAACCTGGAATGCAGGAAAATGGGGGGAGCAGTGAATCAGAGCAGGAGGGGCAGGGGGAAGAGGGAGGAAAGTGCAAGGAGAAGGACCAGTTGGGAGGAAAGGGCAAGGAGAAGGACCAGAAGTACAAGGAGGATACAGTAAAGGGAGCTGAGGGTTTAGGCCAGGGGAGCACGACAAGCAAGGAGGGACTAAACAAAGACAGGAAGGAAGGGAGGACAAGCCAGGCTAGTTTAGCAGATGGGGGAGAAGGACCAGTCACGAGCAGTGAGGGGGGAGTTAGCGAGGTACAGAAGGATACTTGGGAGGAGAGGCATAGGATCGGAGGGAAGGGGATGGCCGGGGTAAATAAGGAGGGGGCAGCATGTAGCACCCAGATAGGGGGAGGAACGAGGAACCGGCTGGGTGGAGGGGCAGGTAGAAAGGATGAGGGACATGGAAGGGGGGGAAATGGAGGAAAAGGAACGGTCCGAGTTCTCCTGTTGGGGAATTCTATGATCAGGGGTATCAAATGGGATAGGGAGGGAGAAGCCTGGCCAGTTAGAACAAAATGCTTCCCTAGACTAACTGTGCACAGGGCCAAGCACGAGGTATATCAGCTGGCAAAAGATTGTGGGGGTTCCCCGGACATACTGGTCCACCTGGGTACAAATGACATTGAGGGAAAAAGCGAGCTAGAGATATAGGCAAGATTCAGGGAGCTTGCCAGGGTCTGTCATAACATAGGATGCACAGTTTCTTCTCAGAAATCCTGCGGTGCCAAGGGCTAGTGGGGAACACAAAGGAAGATTAGGGAGATAAACCAGTGGCTCAGGGAGTGCTGTGAGGCCAGAGGGTATGGGTTGATGGGGGATTGGGGGGAGACATGGGAGGATAAGCAGCTGTATGCTAGAGATAAGCTCCATCTCGATTTGGAGGGAAGGGGAATCCTTAAGTTGAAAATAGAGGGGTTCATTGGTGAAAAGTGGGGTTTAAACTTGTGAAGGGGGGAGGGATGGGAGAAAAGGCTGTCAAGGGGGTGCCGATAAAGGATGGACTCTGTCTCCACCCCCATGGGGAGCTGAAGGAATGTGGGAAAAATCCAACTGGTAAAGTGCAGACCAGGGGAAAACAGAATCCCCATGGGAACACGAGCAGGGGAAATGGAAGTATAGGGAAAGGGTGGAAGGTAGTCCTGCTAAATGCCAGGAGCTTGGGCAATAAAATGCCTGAGCTCCAGGTGATGCTAACTGAGGGAGCAGTGGATGTGGCAGCAGTCACTGAGACCTGGGCCACTGCAGGACACAACTGGGACCTGAACCTGGAGGGTTACATTATGTTCAGGAAGGACAGGGGGGAGAGAAGGGGAGGAGGGGTAGCAATGATGGTCAAAAACTGCATTGGCACAGGAGTAGTAGAGGAGGCGGAGGGAACCATGGAGATGATCTGGGTCACCTTGTTAACAAGGGGGGGCAAGAGAGTAAAAAATAGGAGTGGTGTATAGACCCCCTGCACTGGCAGAGGAGCTGGAGGAGAGTCTGGTGGCAGATGTTGGGAGACATTGAAGACTGGGCAGGGGAAGGGTGGTGGTGTTGGGGGACTTAAACATGCCAGGAACAGACTGGGAGACTATGATATCCTCGGTGGCCAGGGAACAGAGGTTGTTGGATGTCTTTCAAGACGCGTTCCTAACTCAGCAGGTGGAGGAACCAACCAGGGAGGCACGGGTACTGGATGTGGTCCTGGCAGACAGTGACCAGATTGGGGGCCTGGAGGTGAGGGACCCATTGGCGGGGAGTGACCATGCCACGGTCTGGTTCTCACCTGGACCTAGGAGGGTAGAAGGCTGCACAAAGGCGAGTAACACGACTTCAGGGGGGCGGATTTTAAGGAAATGGGAAGGATCCCCAAGGAGCATTTGGATGGGACTGGGTCAGACGTGGACGCTGATAGTAGGTGGGAAATCATCAGGAGAGGGATGCAGGATGCTACCAGCACTGATGCAAGAGTAAGACGAAAATGCGGTAGGGCCTGAAAACCCTGCTGGTGGACCAGGGAGGTCCAGGAGGTGCTGCGGGGAAAGAAGACAGCCTATAGGCAATTCAAGTGCTCAAGGAGTGAAAGGGATCAAGGGGAGTACGAGCTGATGGCTAGGAGGGCCACTAGGTGGTGGAGGCGCCAAGGCAAGGAAGGAGCAGAACCTGGCCAGGAAATTAGGAGAGGGAACAAGGGGTTCTTTAGATACATTGGGGAAAAATGAAGGGTGAAGGGGGCAGATTAGCAGAATTAAAAACAGGGGAGAGATGGGCACAAGACCCGGGGGAGCAGGCCGAGGCACTAAATGAGTACTTTACCTCAGATTTCACCAAGGAAAATGGGGGTGCTGCATCATACATGGGAGGAAACAGTGATACTGAGTGGGGGGACCCTTACCAATCAGCGGGTCTGGGGAGAGGGGGAGGCATCACTGGCAGGAGGGGGAAGGCTAAGCAGGGAGAAGAGGTAGCGGAAATGGAACATCACAGCAGAGAGAAGAGAGAGAGAGAGAGAGAGAGAAGCCCTCAGGTCCCTTAAGACAGAGAAAGCACCAGGGCCAGAAAAATTACATCCCAGAGTGCTGAAGGAACTTGCAGATGTCCTGGTGAAACCCCTGGTGGAGCTTTTCACTATCTCTCTGAGGACAGGGTGGGTAGCCCAGGAATGGAAGGTGGCGCATATAGTGCCTATCCACAAGAGGGGGGAGATCAAGGGAGGTGGCAGGGAACTACAGGCCTGTCAGCCTGACATCAGTGGTGGGCAAGGTGATGAAGGAATTGTCAAGGAGAGGCTGGGGGGGACCTGAAAAAGTCAGGGTGCCTGGACGATAGACAGCATGGATTCGTCCCAGGGAAATCGTGTCAGACAAACCTTGTAGAGTTCTATGACTGGGTGACGAGTGCCTTGGACCTGGGTAGACCAGTGGACGTCCTCTTTCTAGACTTCAGAAAGGCATTCGACTCTGTTCCTCATGTGGGCCAGTTGGATAAGCTGGGAGAAATGGGGGTGGGGAATCAGATGGATAGGCAATTGGCTCCAGGACCGGACCCAGAGGGTCGTAGTTGGCGGGATAGTCTCATCCCCAAGGAGGGTCATTAGTGGGGTCCCACAGGGATCAGTCCTTGGGCCCCTCCTGTTCAATGCCTACGACTCTGACATAAGGACAGGTATCAGGAGTGAGATGAGTCTCTTTGCAGATGATTCAAAACTGGGGGCGGTGGTGGATGGGGAGGAGGGGAGGGTGGCCCTATAGGGGGACCTGGGGGCTCTGGAAAGATGGTCTAGAAAGTGGAAGCTGAGGTTCAATGCAGGGAAATGCAAGGTACTGCACCTGGAGGCCAGAAACCCAGGCCAAGTGTACACCCTTGGGGGGAATGCTACAAGTCTCAATGGCTGAGAGGGACCTGGGGGTGGTGGTGGATGTCAAGATGAACAACTCGGAGACTTGTAGGAGGGCAGCAGCCAAGGCCAACAGGATGCTGGGATGCATCACTAGGGGGATCACCTCCAGGAGGAGGGAAGTGATACTCCCTCTGTATGACTGACTGGTGAGGCCGCACCTAGAGTACTGCGTGCAGTTTTGGAGGCCACACTTAAAGAGGGACATTAAACTCCTAGAGAGGGTCCAGAGGAGGGCAACCAAAATGATTTGGGGCTTGGGGGACAGGACCTATGAGGAGAGGCTCGAAGAGCTAAATATTTACACATCGGAAGAGAGAAGGGACCGGGGGGATATGATAGAGGTCTTCAGGTACATGAAGTGGGTAAATAGGGGAGGAACAGTCAGGGTGCTTCAAAGGAAGGAGGAGGGGGCCACTCAGAGGGCATGGGTGGAAGGTGGAGGGGGAAGATTCAGCGGAGAGAGGAGAAGGAGGAGGAGGTGCTACTTCACTGAGAGGGCGGTGAAGCCATGGAATGTGCTGCCTAGGGGGCTGGTGGAGGGGTTCAAGATGGGGTGGAACAGGTACAGGGAAGGGTTCTGGAAGTAAAATCCAATGTAGCGAGAATATCCGGAACTGGGAAGGGAGAAGTCAGAGAAGGCGAGGGGGCAGCAAAGTCAGCTCCCAGGGTGGGGGCTGACCAAATGAGCAGACGCCAAAGACCGTTTAGCCTATTTTGCTGGCACTTTAGTATGTTAGTAAGTTAAAATTCTAAAAACCATCAGGAAAAAGCCTAATAAAACAAATAAGTTTTAAGTTCAGATTTAAAACTCGAGACAGTCAGGCATTCCCTCAACCGACGAGGTAGAGAATTCCACAGTGTAGGGGCAGCATAGGAAAAAGCACATGCCCCAGATGTTTTTAAGCAAACCCTGGGAATCTCTAATAATCCCTCATTGGCAGATCGGAGTGAACGGGAGGTGCAGTAGGGAGTAAGGCGCTCTTGCAGATAACAGGGTCCCTGTTCGTGTAGGGCTTTGTAGATCAGTAAACCGACCTTAAAAGGTGATCCACCACTGTGCCGGTAGCCAGTGTAGTTCACGCAGCACAGGCGTTATACAACTAGACTTGGATGTACCAGTCAATAGCCTGGCCGCCACGTTCTGCACTAGCTGTAAGCGACAAATATCAACCCCCCCGAAACCCTAGGTACAGGGCATTGCAGTAATCAAGGTGGGTGGTTACGAAGGCGTGGACCAATGTATGCACGTCAGCCAGAGGAACCAGGTGTTTCACCCAGGCGATATTCCTTAGAAGGTAAAAGGAAGATCTGACAACAGCAAACATGTGATTTCAGGGTCAAACCACTGTCAAAAATAATGCTCAGGTTACACACCCGGTCTGAGGTCACAAGCTGGACACTGTCAAGCCATAAGCCCGAAGGGTGGCCTGCCCCAAGACCCACCTCCGGACGACTCGGGTTCACAACCAACACCTCGGTCTTTTCCGGGTTTAACCTCAGCCAGGTAGTGCTCATCCAACTCTTGATCTCGGCTAGACAGTTAAGCACGGAGATCGCATCATCCTGTCTGGGAATAAAGGACAAATACAGTTGAGCATCATACACATAACAGTGAAAACCCAAACTGTATCACCTAATGATATCTCCTAATGGCAGCATATACACTGCAAACAATATGGGTGCCAATATGGAGCCCTGTGGCACCTCACAGGACAGGGGAAGGGCATCAGAGGAATAAATTCCAGTAACAACCCTCTGAGACCTGCCCATGAGGAAAGATCAAAACCAACTTAGGACTGTTGCAGACAGTCCACAGAGAAGCCACAAGCACTCCAAAAAGCACACCATGGTTTACAGTGTCAAATACCGCCGAGAGATCAAAAAGGACTAAGACAGTACAAGCCTTTCGATCCCTTGCTATCAGGAGGTCATTTAAAACCCGAACAAGGGCGGTCTCTGTGCTATGTCTTTTCCTAAACCCAGACTGGAGAGCATCAGACACATTGTGGGTTGTAAGATGGTCATCCAGCTGCAACACAACCACCTTCTCAATAACCTTACTCACAAAGGGTACATTAGAGACAGGTTGGTAGTTAGCTAGACAGTCTGGATCCAAGGAGGGTTTTTTCTAAGGAGTGGTCAAATGACCACCTCCTTTAGGGGATCATGAAAGACTCTTCTCGATGGAACTACAAACAATTTCAGCAAGGATCAGGCAGATAACATCTACGCAACCTACTAACAGTGGCGTAGGGCCCGGATCTAAACTACAGCTGGTTGGTTGCAAAGTCTGGACAGTCCTCACAATGTCTATGAATTCCAGCCAAAGTCAGACCAGGCAGAGTGGGCGCTCCCCACCTCCCACCCATCTCCGCAATCCCTCATGGAGAGAGCTGGTCCGATACCCGACCGGATGCTGGCAACCTTATCTGCAAAAAAAAAAAAAAAAAAAAGCAAACTCACACTATTTGTGAAAAATCTCTTTGCAATTAAATACAAAAACTATAATATGTTATCATCCAAAAGACTCCTAATGTATACAATACATTAAAATATAGTTTAGAATCTAAATATCAAGGCCTATTCCAAGTACTCTGTTGTTACATGAATTTCCTACATGAGTAGCAAACACAGTAGCAACAAAGTAGTATTCCAGGGTTTACATCATTGATTTCAGAACCATCTTTTCTCCAGAATCCTTATCGCACAGAAGGTGGTTAATTAAGAGAATCCCTTTAGCTAATTCTGGTTATCTTCTGTTATAACATAAATGCGGGTTTGTTTGCCAGTGACATTGTATTCATCAACACCACCCTCCGTTGTTTTCCTCTCTGAACACCACCAGATACACCTTCCAAATTATGGAATGTTGTAGCAATGGGAACCAAACACCACTACTGTCAAATCTTGCCCCAGATGTACAACTTCTCTAAGGAGGCTTAATGACCAGGCCAGACAATTTTCTAAATTCTATGCCTCTGCTCTCATTTTGTTTGTATGGGTTCTTGCGATCTCCATCTCTTCACAAGCAGCAGTCACCACAAGACCCATGGTAAGAACCCTTCAAAAGGGGTGCAGCTGCCTGGGAGAACAAACGATCCGGGAACATCACACACCACCAGGGTCAAAACTGTCACCGGCCCACTAGCTGGTAGAGTTTGTATTGGGCTAGTAAAATAAAAACCAAAAAAAAAAAAAAAAAATGGTTTATGTAGCCCTGCTGGCTTGTACTAAAGAAGGTAATATTTCAGTTTAATACTCTGGCTGGGCCAGTAGGAAGGTTTGTGGGGCTTGTGAATTTTCCCCCGTCACTAGCCCTGCTAGCTAGTAGGTCTAAAAAACTTAAATTCTGACCCCTGACCACTCACTACGATTAATACACATTTGATTACAGACTGAACCGACAATTATGACACAGTAAGTGTGACTAAAAATGACACTGGCCCATCTGCCAAATGCTGCTACTGTATATACTCGCATATAAGTAGAGTTTTCAGTACCAAAAATTGGTACTGAAGAAAGGGGACTCGACTTATACGTGAGGTTGACTTATCTGCGGAGCTTCTGCTACTGTTGCGAGACCACTACTATTATAGTATATTTGCTGGTAGCTGCAACAGATTTAATTCTTGTCCATTTTCCAGCCACTCTTCGGACATCCTGGCACTTAACTCGCTGCTGTTTGAGAACCCTTTATTATACTATAAAGCTAAATAATTTTGTGCACCTTTAATTTCCTGCAATGAACCCTGCCATCTTATTTGCACAAATTCATGTTCACACTCACGAGCGCACAAGAGAGTGTGACGGCAATTATGGGAATGTTCATTCAACATTCAGGGCAAGCAGCAACACTTGGCATCAAAAGTACAGCAGTATAATATTTTGCAGTAGGATTTTGCACATACAGCAGTTTATCCGGTACATGACAATTTGTGCAAGACTTGTGTCATTTAATGGGTTAGGGATGGTTAGGGACACTGAGCCAGGAGGCTGATCAGTGTATCAGCACCATGTGTTTTCAGCGTTTGTGGATGGGGGCCCTCAATCAAACAGTACTGTAAATTAAAAAAAAAAAAAAAAAACCGACTGACAAATAAATATGAAATATTGACACAGAATTTCAGTGACTTGTGCTGGTGAGGGTGGGTTAGTGAGAGTGGTACTATTAGCACTAGTGTGTTGTGCTGGTGAGAGTGTGTTATTAGGGAGGGTATAATGCAATGTTTCACAGTATCACTGTCTGGTTTTCAGAGGAAGGGAGTATGTTAAACAGGAGGGAAGAGCCGACTCCTGGTGGTGTTGGTAAACGTTTAGCAAGTCAGTACTCTGACTGTGGTTGTGTAAACTGAACAAATAATGGTATTCTGTGATCATATTGTGTACTATATGAAGTATAAATGATGTATGCGTGTATAAAAATACCTAAAATATAAATTTAAACAAAAAAAAAATCTTTAAAGTCCATTTACAAGCTCCAAGCTATGAGCAATTAAAAACAAACAAAAAAAGTTAATAACTATAATGGTATAAGCAGCTTGGAGATTCATCAGGGACAGCAAGGCTCCATACTGTTTTTGCAGTGCATGGAACCCTTCCATTTCTAATCAAATTTCACAGAATTTTAGGCATGATATAGCAACCCCAAGTATTTTTACATTTTCTTTACACGTTGGAAATATGGTAGTGGGAAACAGAACCTTCCCTGCTGCCCTTTAACATGATATCCCTTTCCTTCCTGAAGCAGTCCCAAGAGGAAGGGACACTGCTCTTCTTTTTATTTTTTTTTTATGCTTTATCAAAGATACTCATTGTGACATTTATTTTAGTTTAGTTTATTGTTCTAGGAATTATTACCTTTGAGCCAATGGCTCTTTTACAAAGGTTCCACGTCATCAATGTACAAACAAACAAGACATGTTACATAGAATGGTCAGCAAATTATAAAGGTTTCAATAAGCCAGTATAATACAGTACATCACAGGAAAAACTAAACATTGAGGAATGGTCAAGGTGGGAAGGGTAGGAGGAGATATGGGGAGGGAGCAGACTTAGAGTAGTTAGAGGTACTCAGATGCCTTTGTCAAGAAAGGAGCAGAGGAGGAGGAGGAGGATGAAAACAGTAAAACAGCCATGAGGGAAGAATCATTAGTCAAGGCAGTCACAGGAGCTAGAGGCTGAGAGGTGAGAGTAAAGCACAGATTTGAAAGCTCCTAGTGGCGTGGAAGGGATGTAATTAGCGAGCTCAGGGCATTGTACCAACTAGAGCCACGATAGGCAAAAGATCTTTGGCCCTGTGTGGTCCGGCATCTGGGGACCTGGAGAGGCTGGTGTTCGATCTTCTGGTGGGACGGATGCTGGTATTCGGGCAAAGTAGGTCTTGGATACACAGCGGAGTGCGTCCCAAGATGGATTTTTTTTGCCATCAAGCATGTGAGGTACCTTATGCGATTTGAGAGTTGCAACCATCCTGTTTCAGTGTAGAGCTCACATGTATGAGTACATCTTTGCGCTCCAGTGAACAGCCGACAGGCCTCATTTAGGGTGCCTGTGATGCGCCTTAGTGCGGTGGTAGTGGCAGAGCCATAGATAATTAAGCCATAGTCTATGATTGAGATGACAGAGCTTTGGATAGCAATCCTCAAGCGCAGCTTGGGTAAGGGTGCGGTTTAGAACAGGATACCAATCGCTTGGTTCACATTTTCGCTGTGTTATCAATGTGGGTCGTAGAAGGTAAGACCTTGATCAAAGGTGATTCCAAGGTATTGAAATGTTGACACTTGTTCAAGGGTATTTCCTGGATATGTTTTGATAGTAAGTGGAATTGGTCTTTTTCTGTTTTGTGGACTGGAGAAAAGCATGGATTTTGTTTTTTTGTGATTTAGGACCAGCTTGTGATCTAGGAACCACTTTTCAACATTGGAGAAAGCAAGCTGCAGGCTCTGGAGTAAGGGTTTCGGGTCCTTATGAGAGGAGAGAATCACGGCATCATCGGCATAAAGGATTATTTGTTCTGGGCAGGATTTTGGGAGAGAGTTTAGGAAAAGGCTGAATAGGAGGGGGCCTAGGATTGACCCCTGTGGAACACCTGAGAGGACTTCTGAGATTTTTACTGATTGAGAGCATTGGGCCAGGTAACTTTTAACCCAGGCACCTGGTCCTTCTGAGAGCCCAAGACTGTGTAGTTGTGTGATAAGTAAGCCATGGTGAACAGTATCAAACGCCTTTGTTAGGTCAATGAAAACAGCTCCGGTTTGATATCCTTTGTCCAAGGCAGTGTGAATTTCTCCTGAGAATTCCAGTAGGGCGGTCGACGTACTGTGTCCTTTCTAAATCCATGTTGCTGCAAGCAGAGTATGTTATACTTATGCAGGTAGTCTGAGAGTTGGTCAGCCACAATGCGTTCAAGGGCCTTGGAGAGGGGTGGAAGTATAGATATAAGCCGATAGTTTCCTGGTAGGGACTTGTCACCACTTTTGAACACTCGTGTGACTATAGCAGGCTTCCATTTGCTGGGGAAATTGATTAAGGCAGAGGGAGAGATTGAAAATTTTGGTGAGTGGGTGCACCACCTCTTCCAGGGTAAGGGACAGAATTTTAAGATCAATAGTATCACTGCTTGCTCTGGATTTAGAGATGGCCTTTTTTATATATTTGTAGACTTCATGTGCCTTAACTATTTTGAAGTGGAAAAGTGGTTGGTCAGGTGAGGCAGTAGATGTTGGTTTTGGCGAGTCCGTGTCAGAGAAGAAGTCCGGCAGGAGGACCCCACTGAGGTCAGTGAAAGTTTTATTTAAGACTTTTGCCATGACCATTGGTTCCATCGACAGTCATTATAGCGGGAGAGGATTTGGACTGCTTACCCGTGGCATTTCTGATGTTGTCCCAGAATGATCTCCCATCACCCCAGGAGTTTGCGAGGGCATTTTTGAAATAGGAGCTCTTCATTAGTCGGATATGTTTGTTACATTGGTTTTGTGCCCGTTTATACTTCTGGATATCCGTCAAGGAGCCTGTGGCTCTGGCTATGGCCCAGAGGTGGTCCTGAGCTTTGAGTTGGGCCAGTAGTTTGGCCGTGAGCCAGGGATTTGAGAGCTCTTTGATTTTACGCTTTTTTACTGGTGCGTAGGTGTCACAGGCAGTGCTGAAAGTTGTGACAAAATAATCTAGGGCTGCGTCAACATCTAGAGTATTGTATACTGGGGACTAGTCTTGTGTAAAAGACAGGTCTTGAGCTTAGTAAGGTTTCCATGGGGTAGCACTCTGCTTGAGATGTTTTTTGGAACTTACTTGTCCAGGTACAGATCACAGAGGAGTGGTCACAGAGAGTCCGGGAGAACAACTGTGTTTTTTATGCGGGCTGGGTGGCTAACAAGGATCCAGTCAACGAGAGCGCAAGTTCCAGTTTTGTAGTTTTTTTTCTAGTGGATAGCATCCTTGAGGGACCCAACGTCTGATGCGAGCCAATTTATATTAAAGTCACCAAGGAGAAGGAGCTTGGTGTCAGGTGGTTGCGATCTTACAAATTCAAGAACAGTCTGGAGGCCGGACCTGGATCTTTAGGAGGGATATAGACAGCAGCCACAGTAAGCACTTTATTTTGGGCACCAAGTAGTAGCTTGACAGGGAGAAATTGCACAGAGGAGTTAGTGGTGGAAAAGCAGACAGGGTGGCTAGAGAGGTTGTCCTTAATGTAAATAGCACAACCCCCCTTTATTAGTCCTGTCCAGTCTGAAAATATTGTAGCCTCGTAGTGAGATGGTATGGTCCAGAGTGCTTGGTGTCAGCCAGGTTTCAACAATGGCTAGTATGTTGGGATTGTGTTGACTGGCAAAGACTTGAAGGATGCCAGTTTTGGAAGGAGGCTACAGATATTTAAGGTGGTGATCGAGACCCCTCCGCTTTTGCTAGATTTGTTACCCTGGTAGAAACAGGGCCAGGGTTTGGATGGACACTTCCTGACGTCAGAAGGAGGAGGAGCAGGAGTTTAAGGGACATCTGCTGCAGCTCACAGTACAACATGTAACGCCTCTGTTTCTTGTTAGTTTGAGTACAGTGTAGTTGAGGGTCCCAGCAGGAGTAATGGCTAGGAGCAGGTGTCGGTTGTCAACTTTCCAGTGGCGTGAGCTGTCATTTGCACCAGTCCTTTGGGAGGGTGCCACAAGTGAGGGTGGGAGGATTTGCCATGGTGCCAGGTTGCTGGTATTGAGCTTGAATGGTTAGTGTGAGAGGTAAAGGAGACTGCAAATGTTTACTGTAGCAAGGGTGAGTGTTCCTGAGTGACTCGTGCTGAGCTACTGTGGACCAGAAAACTGATTGTTACTGTAGATCAAAGACCCAGAAAGTGTTAAATTCCTGAAGGTGATCAACATTAGCCTAGGGCATATGCAGGATGTAAAAATCCTTTGTTAAGAGTCTTCCCTTTGTTCTCCAAAACAGTTGTGAATAGACCTCAAAGACAAACACACATCCTTTAAGAAAGTCAGATGGAAATATGGATTCAATGCAGCACTCCACAACCCAGAAACTTGTATAAAAGATTTACTGACCTCAGTTTTGCTTTTTGATGTCTTCCAAAAAAGTTGATTTATGATGAGAATGCCTATACCTGGTGGTGATGTTTTGTAGTTTCTTAGTCCGGGAAATGTTCATAGATGTTATGTCCAAGAAATGGTCCAGTTCCTCCAAGTAGAAACACATGAAAAACCACAAAAACTGAACTACTGACAGAGACAAACACAAACAGTCAGCTACCCGCCCTCCTGAGAAGGACTCCGCCCACACCAGTAAAATTTAATTTAAGAGTTTTACCAGGAAGCCACACTGAGCAGTGTACTGCTCGATTCCAGGTGCGTCCTGGGGCCGGGGGACAGTGAAATTAAAAAAATAAATAAAAAAAGAATAGATATAAGCAAAGTACAATCAGTATGGTAATACAAGAAACAGAACAATTAAGTTCAGTATATAGTAAAATACGAGGATATTGAGACAACAAAATCAATTTGGGCTAGCAGTATAGCTTAGAGGTTAGAGTAACGAGCTGTGAACTAGCTTGGTACCTCCAGCAGACCAGACCTTGGTTTGATTCTCACAACCTCCACTTGCATACTGTGCGACTCTGAGCAAGTCACTTACCCGCCCAGTGCTCCCAGGTCACCCCAGAAAACAGGCACTTGTGTCTAAGTGGGCCTTACCCGGTTACCAAACACTAAAATAATAATAATAATAAAAAAAAAAAAAAAAAATATTTGTGCTTCCAGATAACAGGAACTTGAGAGTCTGATGTACATTCAGCATAGTCATGTGCCACAGGCACAGGTGGAAGGGAAAACGGAATTTAAATACCTGTAAATTTTCTCTCTCAGACGGCTGGTCTCCAGGCTTCTATACTGAAGGACTATACCTCCTGATGCTATCATGCAGGCAGGAACCAAAACTCTGCAGCCTGGATATCCCCCCCTCTACTTCCTACGCATACCAGTTCTTCCTAAAGCAGTCCAAATCTGGCAGTACTATTTAAACCTGGAAACAAAAATGAGAAATATCCAAACATTCGGCCAACTGGCCACATTTGTACATTCTGGGAGGGAGAAGCCTGGAGACCAGCCGTTGGACAAAAAAAAAAAAAAAAAAAAATTTACAGGTATTTAAATTTTGTTTTCTCTCTCCTAAGCTGATCTTCGGGCTTCCATACTGATGGGATCTACTAAAGCAGTACATCCCCCGACATCCCAGGTGAGAAGAATGTAACTGCCCTTATGGGTCCACCACGGCCTAGTGAACTCGGCGGCCAAAAGATTCCTCAACCGAGGCTGTCACATTCAGTTTGTAAAACTTGCTAAATGTGTGAACAGATGTAGCCGCCCTGCATAAGTCTGCTGGAGAACTTCTCTGAAATCTGCCCACGAGGTGGCCATAGCCCGGTGCTGAGTGGGCTTTCACTGGCCCAGGCAAAGGCACTTCAGCCTGATTGTAGGCAGTGGTGATGGTTGAACGGATCCATCTGGCTATAGTCTTTAGAAGCTTTTTTGCCCATATTCTGACCCGCAGTAAGAATGAACAAACTAGAAGTTTTACGCTCTGACTCCGATCTCTTAATGTAAAGTTTTACTACTCATCTGGGGTCCAGAGAGTGAAATTCCCTCTCCTTATCATTTTTTTGGGGGAGGACAGAAGAAAGTCAGAATCAACTCCTGGTTGCAATGAAACAGAGACAGTACTGTAAGCAAAAACCTGGATCTGTTCAGAGGACTACAGAGTCCTGGTGAAATACAGTACAAGGTTCTTTAGTTGACAGAGCTCCCAGCTTGCGGATTCTTCTGGCTGAAATAATGGCTATGAAAAGGTGACTTTCCTCATGAGATGTACAAGGGATGCCTCCTTGAGAGGTTCAAAGGGAGCCTGGGTCAATGCCTTGAGGACCAAACTGAGTTTCCAAGGGGTACCTTTGGTTTAATTGGTGGGCGTTTTAGAATTGCTGCCCGCAGGAACCTTCTAACATGAGGATGAGAACCCAGAGACTCCCCTGAATCTATTAACAAGACCACCCCCAGTGCGGAAACCTGAAATCTCAAGGTGGCCAGTTGCAGCCCTTTGACGAATCCTTTTTGAAGGAATTGGAGCAGACTAGGTAATAATTATTGGCTGGTTTGGTGTTTGTCAGGATTGATGCCCGAACAGGAATCTCCGCCCAAATCCTGTAGTACACTTTGGAGGAAGATGTGCAACATGAATAAACCATCAACTCAATCACAGGAGCTGTATACCCTAGCTCTCAGAGAGTTTTCTGCTCAATCTCCAGGCCGAGAGGGACCAGTTACGCAAACTGGGATGTAGCACAGTGCCTTGATTAAGAAGGTCTGGGCTGATTCAAAAAATTATAGGTGGTTGCCTCAACAGGTGAATCAGAAGGAGGAAACCATGGACGACGGGGCCAGTGCAGGCAGACTAGTATCAGCTCTGCCCGATCCAGCTCTACTTTGTGGAGAACTCTGGACAGGAGCAGTATGGGGGGGGGGCGGGAAGGCATCCAAGAGACCATGCTGACCCCAGTTTAGGGAAAAGGTGTCCTGAGCCACAGCTAGTTCGGCTTTGGCTAGGGAGCAAAACTGTCTAACCTTGGTGTTTTGCCAGCAGGTGAAAAGATCTACCCAAGGACAGCCCCAACATTCTGTGAGGACTTGGAAGGCGCTGTCCTTCAGCTTCCATATGCCCAGTAGGACATCCTTGCGACTAAGCCAGTCTGCCATGATGTTCTCCTGACCTGGAATGTACACTGCCCTCAGGCTTGCGAGGTGATGTTCGGCCCACTGAAACAGCAGAAGAGATTCCCTGAGCATCCACAATCTTCTTGTGCTGCCCTGGTGATCGATGTATGCCATCGATTCTCATTTGGGGTGGAAGCCCCAACTTGTGACCTCTCATGATGTTGGTCCTCAGTCCTCCAATGAATGGAGGCCCTCATCTGGTGAGAAATTTGGGATCTCTTGGTCCTGGCTGTGTCTGGACTGGGACCACAATCTGAGGAGGTTTGCCTGGATGGGTCGCATGTGAATTAGTGCCCAGGGGACTGCATCGGCCAGAGAAACCACAAACCCCATAAGTTGCATGAAGTCGTGAGCCGGCAGCTGGTGGGCCTTCTGAAATCTCCTGATGAGCTTCTGCAAGTCCTCGAATTTTGTTTCCATGGGAAACACCCTGTTCACTTGTGTCTTGAAATCTGCCCCAGATGGTTCAAGGTCAGCGCTGGAATTTAAGGAGCTCTTCTTCTGGTTGTGACCAACTAGAGTGCAGAGAGGCACCGTATGACCTCAGCCACTGCTTGTACCGCTTGCCAAAATGTGGTGCTCTGATAAGGATAGTGTGCAGATCAGGGAAAAGCTGTAACCACTGGCTCCGAAGTTGAGCTATGACTGTCACTAGGACCTTGGAGAAGACTCTTATGGCAGATTTGAATAGGGAAGAGCTGTCACCCAACTTTGAATCTGAGAGTTTGACTGTGTGCCTCTTGGATAGGAATGTGTAAATTGGCATCCTGCAAGTCAATAGATGCCAAGCAGTCGATGTGATGGAGCTCCCCAATGATGGATCTGTTGTGCTCAAAGCGGTTTAGAAATCTCAGGTCCCAAACTAGTCTGAATCCCCCTGTGCATTAGGGAACAATGAAGAAACATTAGAAGAAGCCCCAGTTGAATTCTGCTGTGGTGAACCTGCTTTATAACCCCTGGTGGTAGAGAATTTATAATTGCCTGGAATAGCGCACATTTTATGCAGAGTTGCACAAAATGGGCAATGGTACCACATGAGGTAATGGTGGCTCTGAGCCGAACTCTATTAGGTAGCCCTTGTACATTATGTCTAAACCCATCTGTCTGCTGTGGTATGGACCCATTCCTCGTGAAAATTGGAAAGCCTGCCCTGCAGCGAGAATGGGGCCAGGCTGTGCAGCATGCAAGGCTAAGCCTGGAGCCAGTCAGCAATGAGTCCTACTCAAGGATGAGTTTGAAGTGTTTCGCTGATGTTGTGGCTCCCCCTGGCCTGTCAGACAACACTTCCTCCTCCTCCGAAGCTACGCTGGTTCTGGGAGGAGAACCCTGTTTGTTTGTCCGAGAAGTTCTGTTTTGCCCTTTAATGTAATTTTGGCATGAAAAATTCTGCCAATGACCTACTAACCCAGACTTTCCTCTGGTCTTCGACTGCTGCAAGCATGCCATAGTGGCTTCCTCTGATTCTTTCACCACTTCTTTGAAGGTGGAGCTGGACAGAAGACAACCTTAATGCCACCGGGGGCCTGCTGACCAGGACTTTTCTCTGGTCTTTGTCTGCAGCCTGCACTACATAGTAGTTTCCCTGATTATACACTGCTTCTCTGAGATTGCAGCCAAATAGCAGATAACTATCGTGGGCAGTACTGACCAAGGGAATCTTGAAGAAGCATCTGCATGCCAAGCACAAAGTTGGAGGTTGTGCCGCACTAAAATTTAATAGAACATGGTTCTAGCAGCACATCTGGCTGCTGCCTCAGACACATCTGCTGAATAAATGGAGACTAACCCAAAGAGTTGGAGCTGATGCAGTGCTGCCTTGTTTTTCTCAGAATCTTTCACCAGCTTCCACTTTCCTGACCACGGGGTCTCAGAGCGGACTCTCCCTCTGCCAGACTAATGGTTTTCTTTGTCTTGGCGGGATGCGCAGAGAGGTGCTCCTCCTTGTCAGAGGACAGGAACTTGATTGTCTTTCGAGTCACCATCCTGTGGACCTTCTGTTCCGAGGACTTGGTGGCTGCAATTCGGAGCATGGGGGGCCCAGGCAAATGCGCTGTTCAGTGATTCTATTAGATCTGGAGCCAGTGAGGCATGGCCAGTTTTTGGCCCTCTTGTGCGAATGTGTGCACCTCAGTCTGAGTGGCCTGCCTCTGATCCGAACGAGCAGATGAGGAGGGGGCCTCCACTGGGTCCTCCACCCTGCAGGTTGCTCCCTTCTCACACCTCAAAACAGAGGTAGCCTGCAAAGGTGGCCAAAAAGGAGAGATTTGCATTTTCTTGGTATCTCCTGCCCTTGGGAGGCTTGTCCGCCGACATAGTGTGGCCTAATGTCAATGTCCCTGAGACATAGGGTCCCTTCCCCCTTAAGCCTCTGGGAGCGAGCCCCAGTGTGAAAGCTTGTAAAAGTGGCCAAAGGAGGAATTTTGTGGCTCGATTCCAATGCCCTTGAGGGTCACCACACTCCTAAGAACTGGGGCTTCTGTAAGCAGTTAAGCCCCAGTGCTGTTGTCAAGAACTGGAGGCCTTCCGAGTTATCCTTTGAGGACCCCCCCCCCCAAAAAAGGCTTCCCGAGTTTATTACTGTACTTGGAAGAAATGCTGCTTGCTAGCCCCTTAAAATTCTGCTTACAACTGATTCTGTGAAATGTTATAGCTATGCAAGCCTTGGAAGAAAAGCGGATTGCTAGCCCAATTGCTGCTGGGGGCGGGGTATGGCGCGGTCAATGAGAAGCGCCATCGACGAGTCCAAAAGTGCTAACTGACAGTTAGTGAAGAGTGGCTGAATGAACGCTTTCAGCCATCAACTAGGAGATCGCCAGTTACTGTAGTCAATGGGGAGTATGTTCCTTAACCCAATATATTGCCGTCAATGGGGAGAATGCTCCTTAACCCAATATACATATATCTATGTCTATACATCGATATCTAACCACTGATCTCTCTCTCTCTCATCTCTCTCCCCCCCTGTTTCTAAGGCCGTGATGCTGATCGATGGCTTTTTTTTTTTTTTTTTAAACAGCTGAGGAGAATTTCAAGGCAGGCTGTGCAGCAGCACGGCTGAGCCCCAAATTACAGGAAAACCTCTGTTAGGAATGTGGCCGAGTCTGCACACCGTGCAAGGCTGAGACTGGAACCAAACAGAAAAAAATTATTTTTGTAATGCTGCTCTTGTCCAACGTTGAGGATATCCAAAGAGAAAAGTAAAAATGAGACTTACAGTCTGATGTCTTCAGCCCTGCCATGAGGAGACAGAGCTCTGCTATAGGGTACCTGCCTTTTGGAAGGCAGGAATTAAACTTATGTGCACAGGAAGTGGAGTGGAGGATATCTGGGCTGCAGAGTTTTGGTTTCTGTCTGCATGATAGCATCAGGAGGTACAGCCCATCAGTATGGAAGCCCAGAGACTAGCTTAGGAGAGAGAAATGTGCTTTGATTAGAGGGATGAAGTGCTGGGTTGGGGGCGTGAGCCGGATGGCAGCAGGGAGGGAGTTCCACAGTATAGGCATGCGATGTCTGAAGGCTGCCTGACCAGCAGAGGACAACATACGCGGCACAGCCAGAAGACTGGTGTCGAAGTTTCTGAGGAGGTTTGCTGGAGGGGTCTGGGCGGTTAGGGCTGATTCGAGATAAGGTGGCAAGGACTGGGACCAGAAATTGGCTGTAAGACTCGCACAATGGGACTGCCTATGATCCTAAAGTGAGGGGAGGTTGAGAGTCCGGTAGAGAGTGTAGTGGTGTGTGTAGAGGGAGGGCAGTCAAGAGCAAAATGGCAGGAAGAGTGAAAAAGGGTGCCCAGTCTGACTAAAGTGGACTTAGGAGCGGCACTGTAGACTACATCCCTGTAGTCAAAGAAAGGTAGAATCATTTTCTGCACGACTGCGTGGCATGCTGGCAGCGGGATGCAACCATGGTTGCGAATAGGGCTCCCAACTTGGGGTGGAGGTTTCTGTGTATGGCATCGACATGTACAGAAAAGTCAAGGTGCTGGTCGAGCCATACCCCAAGGTATCTAAAGGAGGAGCAAGCCGACATGCCAGAAATCATCATCAATTAGCAGTATCACTAACAACATGAGTACAAGTATAGAATTCTGCGTATACCAAATAACATAGTATATTCATGATACAATCAGTATTGTCTTTTTTTTTGGTCCAGTCCAACAAGGTTAATAAACAAAAGCTGTACTTGTGGAACAGAAACAACCACCAAACATCTGGAGGCTGGAAAACATTAGCAAATTTTGGAGGTATTGTTTACACAGTGGTGCTCCTTGGGCAGGTGAAGGCAGGGTCTCTAACCCGGATCAGTATAAGGACATGGAAGTAAGTTCTTTTGCGCCCCAGTTCTTGCAAGAAGTTAGAACATCTTTTATATTAACGCACATCAAAATAAAAATTTTATTAATAGGTTAGCAGGTAGGGACACATTTCACTAACCAGGATATATGGTTAAATTGATCCAATAATCTGCCCTTAATCCCGCTAGTTCTCAACATGTCCATCTGTTTAAGTATGCTTCATCCCTGTTTTGCACCTTATAAGTGAGTCTTTCTATTTCAGCCATCTCCCCCATGACTGTTGTCCAGTCCTGAACTGGTAGGTCTACTTGAAGCCATTTACAAGTGATAGCTTTCAATGCCACCGCAGTGCAAATATACCATAAACACACTGCCTCCTGCCCTTTTCTAAGTGGCGGCTTGATTCCTAATACTATGTTACTACACTGAGTTGCAGTGCTCAGGCTGAAGATATTTTGCATGCATTTGGTCACCTAAGGTTCATACTAAGAAGTAAGGAAGGGGAAAGGCTTGCATGGCCATGTTGTTCCATCTATGCATAATAATGTAGAAAACCACCATTCAAAATAAACTTATCTAATTTAGCCTTAAATTCATCATTAGATTTAACAATGCCAGCCCGGTGACGCGGAGGGTTGAGGCGCTGGACATCACAACTCACGCCATACCTAGGTTCGTGAATGGACTCTGGTCATTCAGGGGTCGGATGGGCCGAGAAGTGATTGCGTGTCCGATGACAGCTCTCCTTCCTCAGGACAGGGGGGTGAACAATGCAGCATGCTGTAGACTGACACCCAGCGGAGGCTGGGGGTCAGCACAGGTGCGCTGCTAAGAATGGGGTGGACACATGCACAGGGCCCTGCCCATTGCACATGCATGGGTCCAGGAAGAAAACCGGAGGGAAAAGAAATGGTGCTGGCAGGCTCTATGATGGCGGGCTGTGCCTGCACCGGCCTCCCGGCGATCTGGATGTTGGCTTCTGGTGGGGAGAACGCCGATGCTCCTCACCACCAGCCCTGCCACAGGGGGCAACCTGTAGGGGATTTGCCAGGTGGGACTGGAGCAGGGATGCCTGGACGGAGAGATGAGTCCCCTCCGAGGGAGGGGCTGGAGCTGCCTACCATCGCCCCAAGGAGGATAAAAAGTACCAATAATAAAAATAAAAAAATTCTAACTATTATTTCAAGGGGTAGTGAATTCTAAGGATTAATAATATGCTGTGTAAGAAAGTATTTTCTCCTGGTTGTCTTGAAGATTTGTCTCAATAACCAAAGGGGTGTCCTCTGGTAGATTCTGAATCCTATTTGAAATCAAAATTTAACTCTGTGAGGAGGAATGGGTCCTGCATAATATTAAACATGGTAAACAACTCCGCTCCATGTCAGCGCAGTTCCAAGGTAATTAAATCTAAGGTCTTTTGTCTGGATTCATTTGTTAATTATGGATTTAATGTATTGTCTTTGTTGCCTTCTGTTGGACTCTAATTGGTCCTCTTTTCATTTATAGGGACACCACATTGACAATGCATACTCTAAATGTGGACCCACATAAACCCTACTTAGGGGGAAAATTACTGTCTGATCTCTTGATCATGTGTTTCTTTTTATAGCCAATAATATTTTATTGGCTCTAGAAATGGCAGTGGTAGATCGTCACCTAGGATTGAATTTGGTATCAATAACTATGCCCAGATCCTTCTCGCTAGTTGTATGGGTTAAGATTTAAACCTCCTAACACATAGGAATAATGGGGATTTTTCCTCCTGAATGCATTATTTTGCATTTATCTAAATTAAATTTCATCCCAAAATTTATTTATTCATGTGATTTGTGACTTCAGATCATTCTGCAATAGTTTGGAATCTTACGATCATACAATTATGCCAGCAGATTTAGGCCATAAGGTCTACTGTGTCTGTTCGAACTCAGCTCACAGCCGAGACCCTCCTTCCACCCCTCCCCCTTAACTCTCCTCCCCGTCTTGCGTCCCCGAGAACCTCCTTCCTTTACTGCCTTCCCTACATGCACCTTTCACAAGAGCCTGTCCCATCCTTTCTTAAAAACTTCCCACCGATTTCAGTGATATCACCTCCTCAGGTAGAGCGTTCCACGGCACCACCACCCTCGCCTT
This sequence comes from Neoceratodus forsteri, assembly GCA_016271365.2. NCBI lineage: Eukaryota > Metazoa > Chordata > Ceratodontiformes > Ceratodontidae > Neoceratodus > Neoceratodus forsteri. The sequence continues at coordinate 831,905,197 of CM057452.1, forward strand.
AGTGACACAGCTTCCTGCTATTTGTAAGTCATCAGCCCATTTGATTGTCCATGAAGGTATGTTCCTAGTTAAACCAGAAATAAATACACTAAAAAGTAATGAGCCCAGAAAGGAATCTTGGGGCACACTGCTGGTAACCTCTCACCTAACTGAAATATATCCTCCAATAGTTATGCTCCAATACCTATCAGAGAGCCAGTTAGCTAACCAGAATATATATCTCTAATTAACTCTTTCACCCACTGACTAATAGCCTAATGTAGTACCATATCAAAGGCCTTAGAAAAATCTATCAATATCACGTCACCCGGAGTTCCAGAATCTAATGAATTACTTATCTTTTCATAAAAAAAAAAGAGCAGAGTACGGCCCAGTGGCTCAGAGGGTTGATTTGCCAGATGCCACACCTCACACCCGGGTTCGGGGCACCAGGGGTCGGCGGGGGGGGGGAGAGAGACGAGGAACTGTTCGAGCTCTGGCTGGTAGCTCTCCTCCTCGGGAGGCTTTGGAGGGCCTCCTCGGCACTTGGCTGCCTCCTGGTGGAGGTTATGTGGCAGTTCTACGTGAGGGGAGCCCTGGCATTAGGCCGGAGGGTGGAAGGGTCCTTCACCAGAGCTGCGGAGCACATGTGCGCCTCCACGCACATGTGCTACCGCGACCTGGGGCCTTGGGTAACAGGGGACGAAAAGTGGAAAGCAGAGGGGGCCAAGGCAGGACGAAGCCTCTGAGCCAGCTCCAGGGGTCCACCAGGACACACTACAAGATCCCAAACAACTCCGGAGTCTGGCAAAGGCTGGCAGATGCAAGCAGAGGTCCGCCGGAGGATAAAAATGAATACAGGAAAAAACAAACAAACAAACAAAAAAAACAGATTAGTAATACAAGATTTTCCTAGCACAAAACCATGTTGTTCCACATCTTTATTAAAGAACTAATATGGATTAGTTTAGTATTGTTTCAACTACCTTTCCAGAGATAGACATTATAATGGGTCTGTAATTCTTGATGTCCGTTTTATTTCCTTTTTTTATGATTGGGGGTAACGTGTGCCTGTTTCCAGTCCTTTGGAAACAAACCTTTATTGGTAGAATACTTAAAAATGATTTTCAAGTGTACAAGGACATTTTCACATGTAATTTTTAAAAATATGAGCAGATACTCTATCTGGACCAGGCACAGAGTTATTTTCTTTAACCTATTTATACGCCCTCAGATTTCTTCCACTGTTATGAAGACCTCCCCACACTCTGGTGCATGTTAGAGATAGCTGGCTTTTAGGATTGTCCTCATACATTTTCACAGAAATACGTATTAAACACCTCAGCCATTACCTGAGGCTCAGCTATGAAACAGTCATTTACAGAGACTGGACCCACAGTTTGTCTTTGATCTGTCAGCAAATTACTGTAACTAAAAAAAAAAAAACGACATTATTTCGATTTATTAGCCTCAGTAGCCAATTTAACCTTCATTTGTCTTTTTACTGTTATTTCCAATCTGGTCTTCTTTTGAAGCTTTTCATAGTTAGACCAGAGCTCATCAGACTTATGTTTCTTGAATTTCTTATCAGCTTTTTTTTTTTTTTTTAATATAAAGTGATTTTACTGTCTTTGATAACCATTTTGGTCTTAGTCCAGAATTTTTATATTTTCTTATTCTGGGTACAGGAGTATAACATATCCTTAAGAATATGTTTTTGAATTATTCCCACATTAATTCAATATGCGTTTAATTACATTAACTAGCAAATAGGCAGGAAGGAGGGGTGGAAGAACAACGGGGAATAATCAAAACTGCCATCACAGAGACAACAAGCCTTTGTGTGAAGCAAATAAACAAAACAAAATGGTATAAGAAACCACTATGGTTCTCAAATGAGGTGGCAGGGAAGGTTAGGGAGAAAAAGAGCATTCAGGAAGTACAAGGAATCTCAGAAAGAGCAGGACAGAGAATTGTATCAGCTAAAGCAAAATGAAGCAGGAAAGGAAGTCAGAAGAGCAAAGGCCCAAACCGAGGAAAAGATAGCCAACTCAGTTAAGAAGGGTGATAAAACCTTTTACAGATATATATCAGGGAGCGAAGGAAGACCAAGGGAGGAATAGGGAGGTTTAATAAAAGGGAAGGGGGCTTGGCAGAGGGTGACTGTGAAAAGGCAGAGATACTGAACAAATACTTTTGCTCAGTATTCACAAATGAAGAGGGGGGTACCTAAAGCAAACAATAGAAACACGCTGGATACGGAGGCCGACACCAGCCATTTCACAGAAGAAAGGGTTCTGAAGAAACTCTTAAAACTGAAGGTGTACAAAACAATGGGGCCTGATGGGATTCATCGCAGAATTCTTTAAGAACTAAGGGTAGAACTAGTGACACCACTAACTACCTTCTTTAATAAATCATGGGAGGATGGGGTGGTACCTGAAGACTGGAGGAGGAGCAGGCCAGAAGCAGGAAACTACAGACCTGTTAATTTAACCTCAGTGATTGGGGAAATGATGGAATCACTTCTGAAGGAAAGAATTACTGAGTATCTAGAGGCCAGAGGAGCTCAGGACACAAGGCAGCATGGATTAGCAGCGGGAACATCATGTCAGACAAATCTAATAGATTTCTTTGACTGGGTGACTAAAGTAGTAGATCAGGGAGGGGCTGAAGACATGGCCTACCTAGACTTTAGCAAGGCATTTGACACAGTCCCACACAAAAGATTAATATACAAGTTGGCCAGCCTGGGAGTGGGTCCAAGATGGTAGCCTGGGTAAAGCACTGGCTGGAGAACAGGACACTGAGTGTAATAGTAAACGGAGTCCACTCTGAAGAAAGAAGGGTTACTAGTGGGGTACAGCAGGGTTCAGTACTAGGACCGGTCCTCTTTAATGTCTTTGTAAGCAACATTGCAGAGGGACTGGAAGGAAAAGTACGTCTCTTTGCGGACGACACAAAGATCTGCAACAGAGTTGATACACAAGGTGAAGTGGAAAGGATGAGAAGGGACTTGACAAGGTTGGAGGAATGGTCAAATGTATGGCAGCTCAGATTCAATGTAAGCAGTGCAAAGTAATGCACCTGGGAAACAAACAAAAACCTAGGGGAAGAGTACACAATGAGGGGGTGAGATACTAACAACAAAATGGAAAGGGACCTGGGGGTAGTCATATCAGATGACCAAAAGGTGGGCAAGCAATGTGACAGGGCAGTAAGTAGGGCTGGTGGGATACTGGGATGCATAGAGAGGCGCATCACGGGTAGAAAACAGGAAGTTGTTATCCCTCCATACAGACAGCTGGTGAGAGCCATCTGGAGAACTGCATGCAGTTCTGGAGACCCAATGTCTGCAAAGACATAGACAGTATGGAGGCAGTCCAGAGAAGGGCAACTAAAATGGTGCAGGGTCTGCACCAGAAGACATATCAAGACAGACTTAAGGATCTTAATACGTATAGCCTCGAGAAGCGGAGGGAGAGGGGGGACATGACAGAAACTTTCACGTACATCAAGGGAATCAACAAAGTCCAAGAGGGTAGCATCTTTCAGAAAAAGGTGTGCAAGAACAAGGGGGCACAATTTGAAGCTTGAGGGGGGAACGGCTCAGAGGTAATGTGAGGAAGTATTTTTTCATGGAGAGGGTTGTGGATACATGGAACAGCCTTACTGAGGAGGCTGTGGAGTCAAAAACAGTGGTGAAATTCAAGAATGCATGGAACAAACATAAGGCAATTCTAGGGGGGTAGAGGTTGGAAGAAGTAGGCTGTTAGTTAGCTAGGATTTGCAGCTTATCCATTAGGTAGGGGAATGGGCAGACTGGGTGGGCCAAGCGGTCCTTATCTGCCGTCAAATTCTATGTAACCCACTCTATTTTATTGAGCTTATCGTTTATACATGTCACATTAGCTTTTTCAATATAAAATATTTGGCTGACACCTGACATTCGTAGCCTGATCATGTGAAAATTTAATAAGACTGAGTTGTGATCACCATTTGATAGGGGAGGGACTATTTCACAGGAATTTATCACAATATCTTCTGATGTGATGACTAAATCTAGTATTATTGTTCCCCCCCTCCCCAGTTGGGATATTAACGTATTGAAAGACAGAGCGCTGCTCTATGAAATTTAAGAAATATCTACTCATAAGGATAGATGTGTTTTTTTCTTGCTATTGTCAGTCTATACCCCTAAATTTCGGTCACCCACGACCAGTATTTCACCCAACTCTTTGGCTTTTTCCATTTCTCAGACAAACTGCTTTATAATCTCTATACTTCAATCTGGGGGCCTATAGCAAACTCCCACTTCAACAGAAGAAATGGAGGATACTGTTACCTGCACCCAAATAGTCTCTTAAGTGGACTTTTTTTTTTTTTTAATTTTGGTCAGTACTTCATGGGATCTTTTCATGACTAAATAAGGAAACCCATCCCCCAAGCCAATCAACCCTAAATTGTATAATTTGTAATCCAGTAGGGACTTTCCCCATTCACAGTTGCAATTCCACCAGGTCTCTGTGATAGCTATTCAAGTTAAAGTGATATTTTAGGTTATGTGCTATTAATATGTCTATTTATGTAAGTGTATGTATATGTATCTGTGTGTGCGTGTGCATGTGTGTGTGTATGTATGTATCACACACACACACACACACACACACACACACCAGTCAAAAGTTTTAGGACACCCCCATTTTTCCAGTTTTTATTGAAATTTAAGCAATTCAAGTCCAGTGAATAACCTGAAATGGTACAAAGGTAAGCGGTAAACTGCTAGAGATTAAAAAAAAAAAGTTTAAGTTAGCAAAAACTGCTGTAGAGAAATTGCAAAGAAAGCCAAGGTGTCAGTGAGTACAGTTTCCTACACCATCAAAAGGCACTTGGAAACTGGAGGAAACTCTGACAGGAAGAGGTCTGGCAGACCCAAAGCCACAACAGAATCAGAAGACAAGTTTCTGAGAGTCAACAGCTTGCGTGATAGGTGGCTCACAGGACAACAGCACAGAGTGACTGGCACCCTGAACCAAAGGGCTACCACAGCATTTTGCAGCGCCATGCAATACCCTCTGGTCTCGCCTAGTTGATCAGGGGTTCATCCTACAACAAGATAATGACCCAAAACATACCTCCAGGCTATGTCAGAACTACCTTCGAGGAAAAGAACAAGACGGTAGGCTTCAAATCATGGAATGGCCAGCACAGTCTCCAGACTTAAACCCCATCGAGCTGGTTTGGGATGAACTGGACAGAAGGGTGAAAGCAAAGCAACCTACAAGTGCAACACATTTGTGGAACTTCTGCAACAGTGTTGGGAAGAACTTCCCGAACAATATTTGATGTCCATTGTAGGAAGAATGCCACGAGTGTGTTCGGCGTTTACAGTATATCTGCAAAAGGTGGCTACTTTGATGAGTCAAAATTTTAGATTAAATTTTGTTAAACAAAATGATTCTATGATTTCTTTTTTATCTCCTATTGTTTATTTGTTCTACGCTTTAATTTCAGAGTACATTGAGACATTAACCTGCGTAAATTTCAATAAAAACTGGAAAATTGGGGGTGTTCTAAAACCTTTGACGGTGTAAGTAAGTATGTATACATATACATATATATACACACATATACACACATATACACACATATAACAACACACACATACATACATACATATATATATATATATATATATATATATATATATATATATATATATATATATATATATATATATATATATATATATATATATATGAAAGACAAAGAACCTCTGTGCGCAAACAAAGAGGCAAGGGTTACCCCAAAGGGCATTTGGCTGGGAAGCCAAGTTTTAAGAAATACAAAATCACACATGCCCCCACAATGCAAAGCATCATGGGCTGCATATGCAAATCACCACAGAATGTTATGCTGGTCCAACTTTAAGCAGAATTGCATGGTGCCAAAAGGCCTCTCACACAGTTTACACACACACACACACACACACACACACACACACACACACACACACGACAGATACATACATACACACACACACACACACACACACACACACACCCACTTTGTACATTAAGTAAGATACAGTTTACATTATCTTCCCCCCCCCTCCATTTCTGGCATCATAAACTGGCTTTTCTTTACAATTTTGGGACAGACAATTCCTAGACCGACTTCTGCTTTCCCCCCTTTTCTACTAGTTTAAAATGTTTTGGTTTACTTAATCAAGAATGCTTCTGCCAAGACAGATACGAACATACGAAATTTGCCAGCAGACAAAGGCCTTGAGGTCTATCAAGTCTGCTCGAATGTGCAGCTAGCACCCCTTATTCTGCAGCTGCCCTTCCCTTCCACGTCATTAACCCTCCCCCTTGTCCTGTCTCATCCCCTTTTGAAGCAGTCCACTGTTCTACTGGATACCACTTCTGCAGGTAACGCATTCCACCCAGCCACCACCCTCTCTGTAAAAAACTGTCTCCTCATCTCCCTCCCAAACCTTCCTCCCTCCCTCCAGTCTCATATCATGGCCCCTGGTGGCCCTCCCCTCCCTTACTTTGAACAGCCCCTCTGTACCAGTCTTGTTTATTCCTTTCATGTATTTAAAGGTTTCAATCATGTCACCCCTGTCCCTCCTCTCCTCCAGTGAGTACATGTTCAACTCCTTCAACCTCCTCTCGTGTGATAAGTCCCTAGCCCCTGATCATCTTTGTGCGTCCTCGCTGCACCCCTCCAGTAACAATGTCCCTCTTCAGATGCAGGCACCAGTACTGCACACAGTACTCCAGGTGTGGTCTAATGACCTATACAGTGGCAGAATCACCTCCTCCCTCCTCGAGGATATACCCCTTGCAATACAACCCAGCATTTTGTTGGCCTTTGCAGCTGCCTTCCTACATTGTGCTGAGTTGTTCATTGACCCTGTAATGAGCACACCCAGATCCTTCTCCTCCTCTGTCTGGGCTAGCTGCACTCCCCCCAGCTGGTAACTCCTCCTTGGGTTCTTCATCCCAAAATGCAGCACCTTGCACTTTTTGGCATTAAACCCCAGTTGCCAGGTGTCTGACCAGGTTTCAAGCTTTGCCAGATCATCCTGCAACACCTGCCATCCCCTAGGTCATCCACCACAGCGCCTACCTTGGTATCATCAGCAAACAGACTGATCTTGCTCTTGATGTCCCATGATATGTCTGCAATGAATATCCCAAACAACACTGGTCCCAACACCGAGCCCTGTGGGACACCGCTCGTCACTGCCCTTGGGTGTGAGAGCTCCCCACCCCACCACCCTCTGTTGCCTTCCCTGAAGCCAGTTTCCCACCCATCTCACCAGCTTGCACCGACCCTGTGCCTACTAACTTCCTTCCCAGCCTTCCATGCGGCACCGAGTGACATGCCTTACTGAAGTCCAGATACAGGACATCCACTGCATGGCCCCTGTCCAGTTGCCTAGTTACCCAGTCACAGAACTCCACCAGGTTGGTTTGGCAGGATCTGCCATGTATGAAGCCATGCTGTCTGCTGTCCTGTAGTCCTTTGGCCTCTAGGAGGGCCACCAGCCTCTCCTTCAGGATAGTCTCCATTAGCTTACCCATGATGGATGTGCGGCTCACTGGTCTGTAGTTTCCCGGTTCATCCTTGGGGTCACTGTTGTGGAGGGGCACCACATGAGCCATCCTCCAGTCCTGAGGTACACACCCCGAATGTAGTGAGGCATTAAATAGGTTTGCCAAAGGTCCTGCAAGGACCTCTGCCAGCTCCTTCAGTACCCTGGGGTGGATACCATCTGGGCCTGGCGCCTTGTCCACCCTCAGTGCCTTCAAACCCTCTCGAGACGCTGCCCTCCATGATTTCCCCATCTGTCACCCCTTCCCCCCTGCTTCTGCCATTTCTCCCACCTTGGGTGTCACCCCCTCTTCTCTTTAGTAAATACTGAGCAGAAGTACTCATTTAGTGCTTCTGCCTTATCGCACCCTGCTTCCACCCAACCCCCTCCTTCCTAATCCTTACTATGTGGTCCTTACAGCTCCTTTTCTCCCTGATGTACTTAAAGAAGTCCTTCTCCCCCTTCTTAATGCCTTGTGCCAGCCTGAGTTCCGTAGATGCTTTGGCTCCCCTTACTGCCCTTGTCACCTCCTTCGATTCTGTCAAGTACTCCTCCCTGTCCTCCCCCTCCCTGTTTTCTTGTACTTCCTAAAGGCAGCTCTTTTCTTCTTTACCTTTTCCATGACCTCCTTGCTCAACCAGCTCGGTTTCTTAGCCCTAGCCTTCTTGCTCTGGGCTTTGCAGCAGGTTTTGGTTGCCTCCACTATCCCCAGCTTTATGAGCTCCCACCTCTGGTTAGTGTCCATACTAGATTGAATTCTGGCCAGGTACCCTTTTACCACTTCCCCCATCCTCCCAAAGTCGGCCCTCCTGAAGTCCAGCACTCTTGTGCCAGATTCCACTCCTTCCTTGCCCATATCCAATGTGAGCCATACTGAGTGGTGGTCACCCCTGACAGCGGTTCCTCCACTGTAAGTTCTCCACAAAGTCCCCATTTGCCAGCACAAGGTCAAGGGTATTCTCTAACCTGGTTGGTTCACTGACCATTTGCAGCAGGAAGCTGTCCTGGAAGGCATCAAGCAGTACCTGCTCCCTTCTGTTCCTGGTTGTTGGGTACTCCAGTCCACTCCTGGCATGTTGAAGTCCCCACAATCACCACACTACCCTTCGCAGGTCCTCCTGATCTTTCCGCTAGTCCCCTGTCTAACTCCTCCGTCTGAGATGGTGGCCTGTACACCACTCCCATTCTAAGAATCCTATTCTTGGAATCCTGGATTTGCATCCAAAGTGACTCCGTACTACCCTCCTCCCTTCCTCCCTTACACAGTTCAGTCCTTCCTTCACATATATGCCACCCTCCTTTTCTCAATCACCCTTGTCCCTCATTTAAATAACCTGTACCCTGGTACAGAGCAGATCCCAGTCATTGTGTATTGGGTGGCCCATGTTTTGTGATGGCTGCAATGTCCACCTCTCCCTCTGCCATGAGAACCTGTAACTCTGCAGTTTTCCTCCCAAGGCTCCAGCATTAAGGGTAACCACCTTCCACCCTCCCTCCCATCCTGCCCCCTTTCTAGCACCACCAATGGTACTTGCCATGTGTCCTTTGTCACTGTTAAGAGGGGTAAGCTCATATTGTTTCCCAACCTGTGGTCTCTGCATATCTCTTCCCCAATTGCCACCCCCCCACTCCTAGTTTAAATTCCCAACTTCCTCTATGTACTCCTCCATCCTCTATTTCAACACTTTCTTTCCTTCCTCACTCAAGTGTAGTCTGTCCTTGGCATAGAGACTACTGTCCTCCCAGGTCCTTCCCCACCCCCCAACAGCCCATACCCTTTAGCACAAACACCAGGTTCTTAGCCATCCATTAAATTCCTCTATTCTCAGCTTTCTTGTTGTGCTTGCCTTTGGCACTGGAAGTATCTCTGAAAAAGTTACTGATCTTCCTGCCCCTCACACTGATGTGCTAGGTCCTCAAACCTCCTCTGGACTATATCTACCGTCTTGTCAGCCAGGTCATTTGTCCCAAGAGTATAATTAAATGAGGCTTGTCCCTACCCTTCTAGCATATTACAGAACAGATTGTCCCACCCTTTCTGCTGTCATTCTGGCATGGCTCCACCCAAATGCGACTATGCCTCTCCTCCTTGCTACCCCACCTGACTCCTCTTAGTATTGAGTCCCCAGCTAAGATTCCCCCTCTTACTCCTACTTGCTTCCATTCATCTCCTCTCTCATTTCCAGCTCCTCTTCTTCCTCCTGCACATTATTCCCCCTTTTACCCCTGTTGCAATTCTCCCAGCAGAATTTCTCCCAGCTCCAGTTTGGTCCAGGCATTTATCAAATACTCCTCTAATTTCAACATTTCTCTCCTCCACCTTCCTCCTCTCTAGCAGTGCAAAACTATTTTCTGAAGACCCTTCACAAATGCCCGCTCCCTCTCTCTTCATAGTAACCTGTTCTCTCCTTTCCACTCCAAGACTTTTGCCACTTCTTCGCCTCCCCTCACAAGTCCCTATCTCCTCCTTCCATTTGTCTTTTGTCTCCTGACCTGGTTTCCCCGGCAATCGTTCTTCCTGGCCTGGGCCCCTTTGTCTCTGCTTCCCTTCTTCTGACCCTCTCCTCACCACTGTTGGCTTGAATTGCCCCCCCCCCCCATCTCCCCTTCTTCCTCCCTCCAGTATTGGGCTAAACCCACCCCAATCTGCCTTACCTGTCTTAGTTCCTCCTGCAGACCTCAATCTCCTTTCTAAGTGTTTCTATGTGGTTGCACACTAAAACATCCTCCACACTCCAGGCAATTTTTAGAAAGATTGGTGCACAGTTGTTGCAGCCTACCACCCTACCCATTGCTGTTGTTGCCACGAACCACCCCCCACCCTTCCAGATGCAGGATACCAAACATTCCCCAAGTCCCCCTCTCCTCCTCTATCAGTGCAAAACATCCTTTTCTTTATTTCCCTTACCTCCTTTGTTGTACACGTTTAGATATATTGAACAACTGCTTTTTATATTTCTATCCTTCCTATCCACACTCAAAGAGAGAGATTAAGTAGCCATTGCACACCCTTCTTCAAACTCCTACTCTTCCTTTCCCCAATGCAATATCAATGCGAAGAAGTAATAATGAAAGCTCCTATTTTTGCATTTACTTCCCTTCCACTGAGATAGCAGTCACCTTTTCACTTGCTGCTGTTCCTTTCCTGGATGTCTGCTTCTGCCATGACAGGTGCATATCCCTTGCCGTTTGAGGAAGTGATGTCAGAACCCCTGGTACAAAGGAAATCATGGACCAGGGGTGGGTGGAATGAGGGTTTGGACCAGCCCAAGTCTTCCAGAAACAATCAGGTAGCTGAGGCCTCTGGTCAGACCATTAGCACCCTTCCCCCACTCTGCATAAAACTTTGCAGCTAGTGAAGCCAGCAACAATGACTCACAATTCTACTCCAAGCCCCCCAAATAGGTTTGCTACCCAAAGAAACAGGACTCCAATTCAAACAGCTTCACCAACAACACATCAAAATAGGCTTGGAATTAGAAGATATAGGTCTCCAATTCAAAGAAACAGATCTAGTTAAATCACACCAATTATATTCTAAAACAGAAGAAACAGGCCTCTGCAAATGCAGCCTGCCACATAGTGAATCATCAAACAATGAGCCCACTTATAGCTACCAAAACAGGTTTCAAAATTCCAACAGCCCCAAACAATACCCTGCTAGCCCCTTAGTAGTAAGAAAAGAAAGAAATAACTTTCTACCAAGTAGAATCCACAAGAAACAATGTAAAAACAAGAAGAAGCTACTGTACTGTAGATCTGATCCTGTCCCCCTTCTAGTTCCTTGCCTAGATGTGCCCTCTTTTATTCGGATGCAAGCCATCTTTAGCATACAGGGGTGTCTGGTTCATAAAGCCCATACTGCTGTCTAATAAAGGCAATGTTCTCCTTTTTACGCCAGTTTGCTGACCTGGTCCCAATATAGACGGAGAGTTGCACATTGCCAGAAAATGTGGCTACGATTCCCACAGGGATCCACACCCTCTCCAGCATTCCGCTGATGAAGTTTAATCTCACTTTCCTTTAACAACATAGGTGTTAGAAGTATTTGGTTTTTACCATCCAGGTAAATTCATGCCATCTCGGGGAACAAGTGGTCAAAAAAAGAACTCTTCCACATGTTCCCATTCTTTGTGTGTATGTGTAGAATGAAGCGCCACTTGCCTTTTATATAGAAGAGGCCACTGCTCAGTTAAAAGGCAGTGGGTGCCTCAGAAGGACTTCTTCCAATGTATTTACAAGCACACCACTTTAACTTTTTTTTTTTTGTAATAACCAGCCCTACTACGTACCTCTGGCTCCAATACAAGACTACAACACATCCATATGCAAACCTCTAAGCAATCATTTAAAGCAGCAGTGTGATACAAAAATGTTATTCCAAAAAGCTGATTTTCTACTGTGGTTAAAAAAATATTGGCAGAATTACTGATTTGGGTTTTCTGGATGCTTCACACACTGTTTACTGTACATCTGCATATGTGTCTGGATTCTTACTCTCCTTTGGTCTTCAATATTATTTCTATACAAAAATGAGGCGGACATCTTTTTTTCTTGAGAAATAATTATTTTAAAACTTTCATAAAATTCTTAATTAACAGAAACTGAAAATTTCACCACCAAAATAAACTGGAAGCCATCTGGCATAGATTAGGAAGGAAAAAAAAAAAATTAGGGTCAAATTTTAGCCCATTTTTGTTGCACAACTGCTTTAATATCCATAATATACAAAGCTTTAATACATACCAGACAAGAGAACCCTTTGGGGGTGGTTAGGCAATGGGAGGAGGAATTCCAGATAAAACTCCCTCTGTCAGACTGGGAGAGGGGCTATTATGAAACGGGCAGTGTGGCAACCTCACATGTCTGGAGGGAGTATGCCTGGAACCACCAGATACGATGCTTCCAAACCCTGGCGATTACCTCCAGATATTTAGGGGGCGGATCAATGGCTTGTTGGAGGATCTGTGGGGTGCCCCCGTGAACTCACTCCCACATTTTGTTGGCCTGCCCCATACTGCAACGATTCCTTAGGGACCCTCTCTGGTTCTACAAGAACCTATAAATTAAACCCTGCAGCTCCACCTCTTCCACCACTACCCAGCGCGACTTAGGAACATGAATATCAAATATTTATTGGGGATAATGCTCCTGGTAGCCAAGAAAAGCGTAACTAGAAATTGGCTCTCTCCAACCATAGGTGATATGACCGAATGGAGGGAGACAATCAATGATATATGCAAGATGGAAAAAGACGACAGTTTAAATGAAAAGATAGACATGTTCACTTTCAGATGGACTAAGTGGTGTCTTATATGTGATGCCGCATGATTCTCACTTTCTACCTTAACTACTCTCTGACCTTGCTATCCTCAGGCTAGGGCATGGTAATCTATAGTGCCACCAGGTAAATTCTGTATGATCTAGCAGGGAGACCATGGGCTAATAGACCCTCTGTTGATGCCCCAACCCCCCCCCAAATCTCTACTCCCTCACAGCACTTCAGACTAAGGGCACCTACTACGGTCAGAGATGCTATCCTGCCCCCGTTTGCCGACTAGGGGGTCGATGAGCGATCCCTCACCTTTAAAACTTGTCTGTTTGCCTAACCTACTTTCCGATACAAAATATACAGCTTCAGTATACCTATGCAGTTATTTGCTAGACTTGTTTCTGCGCACTTGTACAAAAAAAAAAAAAAAAAGGCACTGAGGACTGCAGTTTTCTTGAAGCAGAACTTCATAGATGAAGAAATGCACAGATACCACCCCACCTCTGCTATCAAAAAACAGTCACATTACACAGTAACAAAGCACTGTGGTGGAGGAAAGGATTTGGGTCCATCATCTTGCTAACCCCTCAGTGACTACATTCCAGTTTGAGTACTGACACATCCAAGCAATTAACTGTCAGACAGAAACCAGACTTGTGCTGTGTAATGCTCAACTAATTTATTTTCCTTTATTAACTGAAATGTATGTCTTCCAGAGATAAATAACAAAAACCTAACTTCTAGCTGTGACCTGGGGAAGGGGAGGTTACAAATTGGGCATGTGCAGGAAAACAATCTGCACAACTGTGAAGAACACTTCAAGTGAACAATGCAAATAAAATGAAAAATAAGCAGACCAGCCCAGTGGTCTGGTGGTAGTCCTACTGCCCACCATGCCGGTGACCTGGGTTCAGACGCGGACTTGGGTCACTGGGAGTCAGCCAGGGGAAGGGGGTGGCTCGAACATCCCAAGAACTGCTCTTCACCCCTGGGAAGGGGAGGCATGCTAACCCAGTCTCTGCCACCAGGTGGAGCCCTGGTGGGAGTGCAGGCTTGGGTAACCAAGTTGGGAGAGGCCACAGTTCCATGGTGGGTGCATGCCTCCACACACTCATGCCTACATGTGGCTGCAGCAGGATGGAAAAGGTGCCGTGTGGGCTTTGTGAAGCCCTGCCCACTATCTCCTGGCCCGCATCTTCAACCCAGTCACCGAAGGAAACTGATTATGAATACTGGGTGGGGAGAAGGGGGAAGATGGCCCGTCCTCCTCCTGGCTCACCCTCAAATGGGGATAAGACATGGGAACTTCTCCAGTAAGTACTGGGGGAGGCAACCGATGGTCAGAAGGGATTGAGACAGGGCTGAGAACCTGTTGCAGGGCTCAAGGCAGAAATAGTTTTATTTATTTATGTAACATCCCCCCCCCGCCAAGTTGGGAGCTTACCTGCTGCCTCCTACAGCTGCCACACAAAGCTCCTGCTGCAGCTGCACACTGTGTTGCTTCCCTGGCCCACTCCTGGATTTCCAAAAGGGCCAGGGAGCAGATTAACTTTGTTGTGGTGCTTCCGTGCGCATCTCCAGTGTGGCGAGTAAGCAGTTTGCCTCCTCGCTCCTCCAGCCCAATCCTGGACTACCGCCAGAGCCAGGGAGCACAACAGACTTGGTCCGGCACCTATAGAAGCGTGGCCTGTGAGCTGCTAGTGACAAGATTGCCCCGGCCCCCTCGAACTGCTGCACATTGGGGTGGGGAGCAGGGACCCGGGTCACAGAGTTGTTCTGGTGCCTCAAGCACCCATAAGGACCGTGGCAGAAGCACTGTTCTACAATCCTCTCCCCAGCCCCACTGGACAGCAAAGGGGGCTGGGGGGGGACAAAATAAACAAAAGTAAATAACTTCTAAGAGGTTCCCAACACAATCCAAGCCTGCAGTGGATTGGGAGTCAGGGGACAACATGGTGCCTGTTGGGACTACAAGTCCCATGATGCACTGCACCCAGAACTGTCGTTTTGTGTCACAGCTTCTCCTGGGGAGCCTACAAAACAGAGGTTCCGACGGAGCTCCTGTCCCCCAAACATCCCCTGGACCTAGCGACCACCAGTGGGAACCAGGAGGGTGCTAGCCCTGCGGCCAAATGCTGCCAGCTCTGTGCCAACAATATTTATTACTATAAGAAGAGACTGAGCTTGTAAGAACTGCACATAGGCAGCCATCTTTGCCGACGTTGCTTGAGGATAGCATGGAATCCTATTGGTAGCTGCAGTACATCCAATCAGGACGTACAGCTCAAGAACAGTGTGGACCAAGGAGGTGTCTAGCTTCAAACCAAACATTCTGGGGTTGACAGTTTGACCCTGGGTCTTTTCTGTGAGAGTGTTGAAGAAACAACTGATTTTGACAGCTCCTGCTGCTGTCACAGAACAAAAATGAAGTAGTTTGTGCCAAAACAAACCAAGGACATTCTGAACTTGTTCCTAATTGTCAGGTAAATCTCAGAGACAAAGGGATTTACCTCTGCCTCTGGACTGCTGGTATTTGGCAATCCAGATATCAGTGACTGCTGAAAGAAGTTTTATTTGTGCTTGTGTGAGGTGCCAAATCCTTTGCCTCACTGTCCTGACACAAGAGACTAATTCCTGCCAGGGGCCCAAGTAACTAACTGTTTGGCTAGCTAGCAAGAATGAGAAGAGATCTGGATAAACTAGCAGAATGGTCAGAAGAGTGGCAACTGGGATTTAATGCAAAGAAGTGCAAAATCATGCACATAGGGAAGAGAAACCCTGAAGCCACCTATAGGCTGGGAGGGGAGTTGCTAGCAGTCACAAAGGAAGAAAGAGACTTGAGCATCATCATCACTGATGACCTAAAATCATCCAAGCAGACCTCTAAAGCAGTAGGTAAGGCTAGGGGGGTGTTAGGGTGTATTAGTAGGAGTATCACAAATGCGTAGAGAAGGTAATAATCCCTCTGTACAAGACACTGGTTAGGCCCCATCTGGAGTACTGCGTGCAGTATTGGAGCCACACCTTCACAAGGACATTAACCAAATTGAGGCAGTCAGAGAAGGGCAACCAAAATGGTGCAGGGACTGCATCAGAAGACATATGAGGACAGATTAACGAGCTCAATATGTATACCCTTGAGCAAAGGAGGGAGAGGTGATATGATCGAGGCATTCAAACACCTTAAGGGCATAAACAAGGTGAAAGAGTCTAACATGTTTAAATACAAGAAAAATAGCAGGACAAGAGGACACAGCATGAGATTAGAGGGGGGCCAATTAAGGGGGAATGTGAGGAAATTCTTTTTCACAGAAAGGGTGGTGGATGCATGGAATGGCTTACCACAAGAAGTGGTGGCAGGGCTTCAAACAGGCATGGGATAGGCATAAGGGAGCAATACAAATGACTATGAATAGATAGGCCACTGACAGAGCAAAGGCTGATGGCACATTTATAAGGTAGAAAAAGAAATGGGCAGACTGGATGGGCCTTGCGGTCCTTATCTGCCGTCAACTTCTATGTTTCTATGTTTCTAAGTACTGAGGTCCTGCCTGCTTGATCAACTGCCTACCTAGTGCCAAGGTGGGTGAATACAAGTCCCTCTGTGGGGTGAAGAGGATCATCGCCTGCATTTCACGCCAGTTAGCCTGTGCTTCCAAAACTGCCTGAAAGGGGAGAAGTCCCTCAACTCCTGCATCTCCTATTCTCCAAAAGGTCGCGAGTACTGGGTTTTACACAAACACTTTTCTAACTGTTTGGCTAGCTAGTTAGTTAACTTTCCATCTGGGCTTCCTGTGTGACCTTAGCTACGCCCACAGCAACAGTTACAGCCAGAATAAACTGTATTCCTACACCCCCTGGTGTAGTTTGGTACTTTGCATTTGCAGCATCCAACCATTTCAAAGGAGCTGCACCCAGTGTCCTCTAGCCACAGGCCTGCAACTCCTCAGTGTGCACACAAGGTACCTGGGAGCTCCCATAGGGACTGTGGGGTTAACTGGTGCACCAGTGGGAGAGGGGCTGGGACAGAGAATAATGGGGTGTAATATAATGTGTTGCCCGTTTATTCTGCCCGATTACAGTTTTTATTAAAGGTTCTTGCTGAATGTTTTATTACCCTTTGCTTCCTTGTCCCTTACCTCATTCTCCAGCCCCAAAATAAACCCCCATTGTTTATTTTACTGCAATTGCTGAATTGTTTGCATTATTGTGTGGTATAATATGTGCATGCTTAGAGTGATGAGTGGGCAGGGGACTGTATATTGTTCTACCTGTTTCCAAGGGAGGGGGCTGCATTTCATTTCCTCTGGGGACGCACCCTGGCAGTACACTGCCATAAGGATCCCCACAGGTGGAGGCACTGTGCCACTTGCCAAGCCAATTATAATCACTAAGCCAGGCACCAACGTATATCCCTTAGGCAGCACCATTTGCGGGTGGGTGTGCAGATAGAAGGGAAGGGGTGGTTACATTTAAAACAATAAACTGAAATTACGCACATAATTCACAAATTTGCACAAACAGAATCTATCAAGAGGGCAGAAACAAAAAATATAAAATTAAACAAAACAGTCTCAGAAAAAACAGTAAGAAAATGCCACAAAGTCTATTCTCCAGAAATATGTATGATCCTGTTCTGAACGCATGAATGGTGCTAATTTTCAGTACCTCACTGGGTAGGCTACTCCACATTTTATCTGTGTGCCTTCTAAAATTTGTTGTTGAAATTCTGTCAATAAATATACGACATGGGATTATACATGAAGTATGTTGCAGGCAAACATCCATGCAAGCCAAATTAATGAACCATGGCATCTACAGTTATAAGGCAGCATGCTATAAAGCCCAGAAGCCCCTTACAAAATGCTGTAAATATACTTTTAGAGTAAAATATCACCCCCTAAATGGACAAATCTTCTGTAGTGTTCCCAGGGACCACATACTGTAGATGTGTAGAAACAGTGGATGTAAAGCTCAGGAAGGGGACTACTTAGTTTTGCCTCCAAGTGTGCCTGTATATTTAAGAGAAATCACTTTGTCAAAGGGGTTCCTCCTATTCTTGTGCCTAAGGCAACAATTGAAAATAGCACCCAACAGAAATACAAAGGTGATGACACTGGAACCAGATACTAAACTAACCAACCTCTCTTCTTTCTGTGCCGACAATAAATCATCAAAGCTCTCTTTCTTTCTGTGCTTGTGCAAAAGGATGGACTGCTTAGTTCTAGCTAAAGACACAGCTTGGAGAGCAATTAAAACATGTTGGAAAAATGGTAGTCTCAACTGACCAGTCCAGATAGGTAGCACCATTCCATTCCCACTGGCATTATACACAATACCATTCAGCCAGGGCTGTACAAATCTAAAACTTTTAAAACTAGTCCAGTCACCACTGTAGCTGAATTTGCAGGTGCCCCTCATCCTTTACAATAAAATCAACTACCAGTATTTTTGTGGTTGCCATCAGGGAAGGCATTTGTCTTGGGCCAAGAGCAACAGAATTTGTACAGCCAACAGCACAACTACACAAAAGACCCAGTTTCACAGCCTCCCTCCTCCCCCCTTTAACTCAGCTGGAGGCACCTGGATTCCTGCAGGGGGTTTTGGCCATACAGCTGTTTTAAGATTTCCCACAGCTGGACTAGGGAACAACACTGACATTATTTGTGAACACAAGACAATCAGCCCTTCTCCAGCGTAGGCCAGAAGCAGCAATGTGAATCCCCCACCTACAAGGTAGGTGAATGGGCTAGGAGGAAAAAAGGAGGTGCAACACAAGAACAATGTCAAAGATCCACCACCTAGAACCAAAAACCCCCACCCCACCCTTGGATTTTGGAGAGGAATAAATGTCCTGAACACACACACACACACACACACACACACACACACACACACACACACACACATTCTCTTGAAATGGGATGAGGTAAATGCACCTTTTTCTAACATGACTACGTATATCTTCAATATCAGGTTTCCAGTACGATTTCAACGACCAACAGAGAACTATACTCTTATGCCATATGTGAGGTTGAGGTTTTGTAGCGTAAGGGAAAAAAAAAAGTCAACACAAAATGGATTTCCTAAATAACAACCATCTTTAAGTCTATCTCAAAAACAAATAAAACACACAATGCAGCATCACTACCAGAATGTTAGACTTTTAACTCTTACAGAAAACAATACCTTACTCAGAAGCAATCTTTTCCACAAACAGTATGTTAATTTACAGGGTTCTGCAATGCATTATTTCCCTTCCAGACCCTCAATATGTGGAACTGTCTTCCACTCAAGAGAGCCCTGGGTCCCATTCATTCACCTTCATTGTTCAGTGAGTCAATTGTGAATCTACGAGCCCCCACCAGGGATAAATTCCATATGACTCAAAATCCCTGCAGCTGTTTGGGATCCTCCCGGTTTCTCATGTGGGTGGTAGAATTGTTAAGTGCTAACCACAGTAGAACCCTTTGAACTACTATGAGCTATCAGCTACTATTCAGAAAATGCAAATTATTAAACATGTCACTTTTTTTTTTTTTGGTACCGAAAAAAGTTACACATCAGCAGATTTCAGAGCGCTACCTTCATCTATGAGTGTGTAGTAGGTAGGTAGGTAGGCAGGCAGGATGCGTGGTACTTACAGTGAAACTGTCCTGTTAGGCAGCATTTGCGGACTGAAGACCCGGACCAGTTCCAAGTTGCTACAGACCACCTTCTTGTCGGCAGCGGCGGCTGTTGCTGCGGCCACAGGTTTACTTCCAGTACTCCTCGGGCGGTCATCCTTCGAGGTACAGCCAGGTGGAAGCCCCGAAATCCCTTCCCAAATCCAGCACACCAACAACTGCAACACGAGGAGCCATGCATGCTTCATTTTGGCACACACAATAATTAAATCCAAACAAACGAAATGTTAAAGTCCAACCTTTGTTTCAGCAAGCCGGAATATAAATAAAAGCCGTCCTCTATCAGGGCCTGCAACGTCTCTCTAATCGAAATGTTTTATTTACTAAAGAGCTGCCACAGAACTCGGGCGCATGTTTAGTATGTGTACTGGCGCTACACTAGCCGATTTCTCGGGCACTGTTTCTAGTGCCGTGCAGTCCGTTTGCTGTATTTTTATTCTGCTTTATTTTTTTCTGTTCGGGTGCGATCAGCTGGTAAAAGCGCCTCGACATCCTTCTTTGTTTGCCCGAGAGGAATCTCCTCTTTCCCCCTTCAACCGCTCCTCCCCGAACGGCAATGACCACCCCCGGTTTAGACCGTGTAGCTGCTGCCCTGCTGCGGGCCGGCAGACGGCGGCGAGGCGCCCAGACTCATCCCAAGGGAGCCCGGGTTAGACATCTCCGGACAGGACCCTACACAGACAGCAGCAGCTCCAAAGCAGACGGGGGAAGCCTCTCTTCCGCCGGTCTCAAAACAAACACTTGGGTTGTCAGGTTCTGCTTCCGAATCGAACACAAACTAGCCGCTTCCTCGACCGTGGTGAAACACAGCGCCGCTTCCAAACTTCGCTCCCACAGCCTCCTCTGCAGCTCTTTCTCCCTCTGGCATGCTCTACAAACTCCTGAGCAGGAAAACATTAAAAGCACAAACGCACACTCCGGACATGCTTTTTGTGCTAATAGTAGCTGCACGCCGAAATCTAACAGCTGTATAGGGGAGTTCTGAGAGTTACAGACGTGTGCGAAATGGTCTTCCCCCCTCCTACAAACCGTGAACTAGTCTCGGTTACCCCCGACCTACCACCGTCTCCATGTTGAAATTCCTCCCCCCTGACGTCAGTGCCCACTGCCGCTCAGGTCTGTCCTCAAGCAACAGGACTAAAGGCGCTGTATGCTTTTGGGCTTTATCCCTACGGTGTCTCGACTTCCTTATTTTTAAAACACGTGTGGGCGTGAAAATATTCCTCTGATAAACTGTAATGTCTGCGTCCTTCTTTATGGTTTATGGTTGAAGATTGTTATATATGGCAATCTACATGGGCTAAAAATGTTTTGTGCCGTAGTTCTGAACCTGGGTTTTGACAGTACACGTACAGTAAAATAGTGTATGGTCCATGCACAAAAAGACTGTTCCCATTCCGATTGCTCAAAGCTCGAGATGGCTTATGATGTTGTCTTGTAATACCCCCAAATATGGTGCTCCATTATTCCCAGTAAGAGTTCCCAGTGCTTCCAGCAGTAAGAACCCCTGTAGTCCCAGTGTGCCCCAGCAAAGGTGCGCCCCTTTTAAACCCAGGCCAGGACAAAAACAGGAAGGCAGGAAATGAGAAGAGTTGTACAGCAACTTGGGGAATGTATAGTTATACTGGGGTCCCACACAAATTGGCTGCATATGCTATTCATTTTTTTTTCTCTTGCTCAATCTTTCTCCCCAACTACATTTCCCTCCTGCAGCATGGCACGTGCCAAGTGACAGCTCAGCATTTTTATTGTGCCAGCACACACAAAATCATTGGTTTCCCCCTCTTTGCCAGGGACCAGTGTCCCAAATATTGGGGGGCTATATAGGCAGGCAGAGCAGAGGGAATGTGGGTGTTCGAGAGAGTGCAGTGATGTGCTCTGAATTGCAGTTGGGGCCAGCCTAGAATTGGGTTTAGACAGAGAGAGGATGCAAAGGACCCAAGAAAGGAAATAGGGTACCTGTGTTGGTGATCCCCACATTCCTTCTTAAGTCTCCTGCAGCACTAGTCGGCATCCTGTGTTTCTTCCTGTTTGCAACAGTCAGTTCGGCATCCCCTCAGAGTCAGCAGTGAACAGAAGGAGTGGCAGCTAAGGACATGTGGAAGAGGTGCAGTTTCCAGCAGTTTGGTGTGCAATGTGAGCTCTGTAGCTCCATTTTGTTCTGTTTGGATTTTTTTTAATTAATTTCAGTCTCTGGTCTGTGTTGGAGAGAAGCAAATGTCTGGAGCAAAGAGAGGTGAATCCAGCATCATCGGAAGGTGGAGCTGGCGGTCAGAAGTTGGGCCAGTAGGACCTCCTTGGGTGACCACCCACTGTGCCATCCACCACAGCAGCCAGCAAAGGGAATGACCCAGTTGGCAGTAAACCACTACAACACTGCTGAGTAGGTGCTGACCACTTAATTGTTTAAGAAAAAAAGTATTTTAATGCTAGATGGCACAGCAGGCAGCAGTAAGTCCATAAGAGCTACAGTGCAGGTTCCAATCAAAGAGCCACACAGAGGAACATGAGGGGTGAAGCAAGGTACCTGCCAGGGGAGAGGTGAGGGAAAAGCAAGGTCCATGATTTAAGAAACACCCACAAAAAGCCAGTCCACTGGTGAGGGGGCCCGTGGCATTGGCTGCCTTAGCATGTGCCACGCTGGTAAACCAGGTTCAGGAATGGACCAAGGTTGATCTGGTGCCGGCTAGGGAAAGGAGAGCTGAGAGTCCATCGATGGCTCTCCTCCTTTGTGGTGGGAGAATAAGTGCATGCAGCTACACTGACGACATCTAACAGAGGCTAAATGTCATAGCCAGCAGCTGCTTGTCAGGGAGCTGGGCGCAGTCACCAATTGTGTGACTGTGACATCTGTCACATGTCCATGACATAGCATGTGTGCCAACCTCGGGACAAGAGGGATGAAAACCAGGAGGAAAAACACCTCGACAGGCATGATGAGGATGGCAACGCTGCAACTGTGCAGGCCCCACACCACCACCCATAGCACTCATCAGTGGTGGTCTGTAAGAGAATGGGGTAAGTCCTGGGATGGTGGGCAGCAAACTGGAGGTTGCCATCAGATGGGGGACCATCAAGGTAGTCAAGTGGACAAAGAGAGGATGAAAAAGAAAAGAAATGCCCAGAGAGCAGGCGTAGATGCAGGGCAGGTCCCATTCTAAATGTAGCCCCTATAAGAAGCTTTGCTGTGAACCCCACACCCTATGAGGCGACACGACTCCCTCTTTCTGTTGTTGATACTCCTCTGTTTTATGCCCTCCAAAGGTACATTAGTGCATGACAAAGCCACCAGGTCACCCCATTGTCTTGGGGATACGAACATATGAAGAAGCCAGCAGAGGAAGGCCATTTTCTCTATCAAGTCTGCTCGGTTGCAGGGTCCACAGCTTGAGCTACTTTCCCTGCACCCTCTCCCCACTCCTCCCATCCTCCCTACCCATGACCCTTACCCTCTCCCTATACCTGTCCCAGCCTCTCTTAAAGCTGCCCACTGTCTTCAACAAGATTATCTCTTCTGGCAGTGCATTCCAAGTGTCCACCACCCTCTCTGTGAAGAAGTGCTTCCTGACCTCCCTCCCAAACCTCCCACCCTCCAGCTTAAGACTGTGCATCCTGGTGTTATGGTTGCCATTCAGCTTAAAGAGACTCTCCTTATCACCCTATTTATCCCTTTCAAGTACTTGAAGGTCCCAATCATGTCCCTTCTCTCTTTCTCCTGTCTTTCAGGGAGTACATGTTCAGTGCCCTCAACCTCTCCTCGTATGCCTTACCCTGCTTACCAGCTATCATATTTGTAGCCCTCCTCTGGACCTTCTCCAGCAGGTTAATGTCCTTTTTGAGGTGTGGGCACCGGTACTGAACTCCATACTCTAGATGTGGCCTTACCAGTGACCTGTACAAGGGCAGTATAACCTCCGCTCTCCTACTATTGATCCCCCTAGATATGCATCCCAGCATCTTGTTTGCCTTTGCTGCTGCTTTCTTGCACTGCGTGGAGTGCTTCAGGTCATTAGTGATCATCACTCCCAGGTCCTTCTCCTCCTCCGATGCAGATACTCGGACTCCACCCAAGTAGTACTCTGTCCTAGGATTCTTGGGTCCAATATGTATAACTTTGCATTTCTTGGCATTGAAGCCAAGCTGCTGGATCCTGGGCCACCTCCCTAGCTTTTCCAGATCATCCTGTAAGTCCTGTATCCCTTCAGCTGTGTCAACTCTCCCACAGAGCTTGGTGTCATCTGCAAATAGGCACATTTTGCTCTTAATGCCATCTCCAATGTCACTGATGAAGACATTGAACAACACTGGCTAGGATCTCTAATGGATAGTTTGTCCAAGTTTATTGATGCATACCATGTGTATTGATGTGATGTATACCACATTTCTTGTTTTTTTATGTATTCTTCAAAGAGGAGGTGATTTGCTTGAGATCCCATCTCAGAGGCACTGAGGACATTCCACACAAATTTAAAGTTCTATAGGAAGAGGAGTGGCTATGGCTCTGGGTAAACATTGAATCCCTATACTCCTCTATTCGCCACTGTGATGAATTGGCAGCAGTTAGAAAGACTCTGAGGAACCAGAATGATGTATATCAGGTAGAGTGTATTCTAAAAGGCATTGAATTTATATTGAAACATAATTACTTTGTGTTCAAGGGGGAGTGCTAATAGCAGCAGGTTGGCACTGTGATGGGGACATGTATGACCCCATCATATGTCAAACCTGGTCATGCACGTATGGGGGAAAGACATAGTATTTAGAGAAAACTGTCCCTATAAGAACAATGTGGTTCCCTGGTACCATTATTTCAATAATGTGTATGTAACCCCCCTGCAAATGGGGGTTCCCAAAAGACTTCCAGGAGCTTGCTTGAATGCTCCAAGCCTGAATGGTGTTTGGCATTTAAGCCATTTATCAGTGAGTGTTTTTAGAACCTCTGGTACTGTCTCTTTAAGAGCTGTCTGCTTGCAGACATAATTAGTTTGTATGGGGGACTGTGTGTTTCTTTGATTGAGTACCACTCAAGCTGCTGCCAATTCACTTCATTTTGCAGTCACTAGGAGTGCAAAGGGAACCTATCTGAAAGATGTAACTGTTTGCCAGAAATTATTTAGAGTAATAATGAAATTACAGTTTGTCTAACCTGCTTTCTTTGCAGTCAGAACTGTGTCTGCTAGTTCCCATTCTAGTTTTGAACTGCTGAACTGGACCAATCAGTGTGGGGTAAGCTAGCTCTAAAATGGTCCTTGGACCGAATCAGAACTTGGACTCATAATCTGAGCCAGCCACAAGAGGATTGTATGGGCAGTGACTCTGGGAGATGTAGTTTAGACTTCAGTGCCTTTTGGACCAACAGCAGCAGTCTATTGTGGTGACAGCCAATCCAGCCAAGAACTGGGAGGAACTCAAAGGAAGTGCCGTTTTGTCGGTTGGAGTTTCAGTTGAGCTTTGGCAGTGAAGAAGGAAGGAGCCCTGTGCTTTTTCAGTGTGCAGTTTTAGTCAAAAAGCGTGTAAGGCCCAGAGTTTCGGTCTGCAGCTTGTGTAACAGCTTGTTAGGACTGAATCCGTCCTGTGAAAAGAATCAAAGGATCTCTGAAGAGTAGAAACCAGGCTCACCCTGTAGAAGACTGGAAGAATTGCTGAAAATTGCACTCGGTCTGTCAGGAACTGAATCTGCTGTGTGTTCTCCCGGTATTGTGCAGTAGTGCGATCGGGATACAGATGCAGCCTGCCTGGTATAGTGCTTTCTTTTATATGGATGTGTGAAGAGGTTTGTGTACCTCAAGTGAGCCCTGCTGACATTGAAGGACCCTATCTTATTTGGAGGTCGTGAGTACTAATTCAGGGTCGCTCCCTGTTGAATTGCCACATTAAATCCAAATGGAATTACTGTACTGCTGACTGTTTAATTCTCCTTTTCTCTGTGTGAAAAGGCCCCTACCAGCTGCCACGGTTTGGACTAGCCACTAGGGCTTGGGTACCCAGGGACAGTAACTGATAGGGATAGGCCTGTGCACAGAGCCATAAATGAATTATTAGAGTGATAAGCTAATTAACCTGATTTCCCCTGTCCTTGTTATATCCCCTAAATAAATCAGAGCTGCTTGTTTCAGCAAAGTTATACTGCCTGGTATTTGTCTATGTTAAAGTACTGTACTGTGATTGTTGCACTGTATCTCATTTCACAGGAGGTCCCAGTGCGGAACCAGACCTGGGGGTAAGTGTATACTGTGAAGTAATTCTGATATATTGTGTGGGCCACTAGTGGGAAGAAAGGGGTTGCAGTGTCCCAGAGGCTGTGACAAAGTTAGTTTAACTATTGCAAACCCTGACCTCTGGGTGGAGGCACCCGCCATTGGATCCAGGCCCCTCAACCTGTTAGTGGCAAATCAGGCAGGGGTAGTAGCCCCTGGGATAGCGCCATCTAGGGGTTACATGTATGTATTTAGAGGGGTACTAAAAAGGAGTCTGAAGATTTTGTGGATAGGTTAAATAACAATGACCTAAATCTGAGATTCATATTTACTATAGATAAGAGGAAAATCAACATTTTGAACCTCACTTTACAAGTAACAGAAGGGAAATTGGTACAGACTAGGGGTATAGGAAGAAAAGGGCAACAAATTCACTCCTTTGTGCTAAAAGCGTACATCCATAGCCCCTTAAAAATCCAAGCCATATGGCCAATTCCGCAGTGTTAGATGAAATTGTAGCAAAAAGGAAGCATTTCTGGAGCAGACAACAGAACTGCATAATAGAGTGCAGGATAGGTGCTACACACTGTTAGTGGTAGTAGGGAAAAAGTAGCAAGTATGGAAAGGGGAGAAATTTTGACGGGAAAGAGGTTTAGGGAGACACAGGAGAATCTAGTAACCATTTTTGAGTTCAATAACATTGCCAAGAAAATTGGGCAAGTTGTGAATGCTAATTTGCACATTTTACTTAATGATCCTGTAGTCAAAGAATATGTAGAGGACAAACCACACATTAAGTAGAAATATAAGAACTGTTTGGCCCACCCAGTCTGTCCATTTTTCCCTTCCTGTATTATCACCGCAGATCCTACTTGATATCAGGTTCTTTCTCCCTCCCCCCTTTCCTTTCCAGTAAGATTCCCTTATGTTTGTCCCATGCATTCTTGAACCCCACCACTGCCACCCACCCACCGCCTCCTTTGGTAGGCTGCTCCAGGAATCCACCACTCTTTCTTTTTTTTTTTTTTATATGTACTTTTTATGACTTTTTCCTCTTTCTCCCCCTGACCTGAGACCCCGGCAGACACGTATGTGCATGCACGTAGAGGCACGCACACACGCCGTGTACCAGCTCCGCCCCTTCTGCCCCACCCCTGGCAATCACCGCTGCCCCCTCCCACCTATGCTTCCCATTGGACCTTCAACCAATGGGAGCGGAACTATGGGGGGGTGGACAACCACCTCCAGGAGAGGAGAGCTGCCTCCGGCTGCTCGATTCTGCTCCCTTCCTCCCCCCTTATGCCAGCACCCCGATGACCCAAGGTTGTTCCTGAACCTAGGTCTTCACCGCAGCATGAGGTAAGGCATCCAGTGCCTCAGATCTTAGCACCACTGGGCGGGCTAGCCACCACTCCTTCTGTGAAGAAGTACTTCCTCACATTTCTCTTGAATCTACCCCCTCCATTTTCATAGCATGTTCCCTTGTTGTTGATCACCTTTTTTTTCTGAAAAATAATTTCCTCCTGTAGCTTATTTACCCTGTCAGGTATTTCAAGGTCTTTATCATATCCCCTTCTCCCTCCTCTCTTCTAGGGTGTACATACTGAGAACCTTTAGTCTCTCCTCATAGAACATGTGATGCATACCCTGAACATTGTAGCTGCCCTCCTCTGGATCATCTCAACTCTGTCTATCTCCTTTAGGAAATGTGGTCTCCAGAACTGGACACAGTATTCTAGGTGGGGTCTTAACAGCGATCTATAGAGAAGCAACAGCATCTCCCTCTTTCTGTTGGTGATACACATCCCTCTGCACCCCAGTATCCCACTAGCCTTCCCAACTACCTTGTCACACTGCCCGTCCACCTTTAGGTCATTAGATATGATTGCCTCCAGGTCTCTGTCCTTCTTGGTGGTCATCAGTAACACTCCACCCATTTTATACTCTGCCCCTGGGTTTCTGTGCCCTAAGTGTATCATTTTGCACTTCTTCGCATTGAAACCCCTCTTCCATATCATTGACCAATCCTCTATTTTTCTAACATCTCTGCTCACTCTTTCCACCCCCCCACCCCCAGAGTGTCCATCAAATTGCAGATTTTGGTGTCATCTGCAAAGAGGCAGACCTTCTCCTCCAGCTCCTCTGCAATTTGATTTATAAAGACATTAAAGAGGATAAGTCCCAGCACTTGAGGCACCATGCTGGTCATCCTCCCCTCCTCTGAGTGAACTCTGTTCTCCGTTTACCAGCATCTTCTGTTGCATATCCCCTAATCATTTCTTACCCAGTTTACTGCCTTTGAATGCACTCCTAAGCTACCCGGCTTGCTTACTAGTCTCCTGTGTGTAATTGTGTTGAAAGTCTTACTGAAGTCTAGGTAGACAATGTTCACTGCTCCACCCCAATCTAATTTCTTGGTCACCCAGTCACAGAAATCTATCAAATTCTTTTGACATGACTTCCCCTAATGAATCCATGCTACTCCAGGTCTTGAATACCCACTGGATTCAAGATCTTCCACTATCATCTCCGTCAGTAGTGATTCTATTAACTTCCCACCACTGATGTCTGGCTGACTGGTCTAAAATTGCCAGCCTCCTCCCAGCTACCATTTTTGTGAAGTGGGCCTACATCTGCCCTTCTCCAGTCCTCTGTAACCACCCCTGTTTCCAGTGGGCTGTTAAAGGACTGCCAGAGGTGCAGTCAATACCTCTCTGATCTCCTTCAATACCCTTGGATGTACCCCGTCTGGTCCCATTGCTTTGTCCACTTTCAGATTAGTGAGTCCCTTCAGGACTCTGTCCTTCGTAAAAGGACTAGTGTCCACCTCCCTCCCTTCCTCCAGAGCTTCTGCTACTGTTTTGTGGCCCCTCTCTGTGTTTCTTATCTTTCCTCTGTAAACACTGAACAAAAGTATTTGTTCAGGACCTTCTGAGGATCCTCCATCTGGCAGCGTTGAAAAAAATTACGACCAATTGGTTGAAGGATTCCATTCCCTCCTTGGAATCCTAGACCTACAGGGTGGAAAGTATCAATATGCAAGATAAAAGAAAGTCACAACACACACCGGCTCTGGTTTCATTCAAATCAAATTATATACATAGCCACAGCTTTGGCAATAGAATCAATGGGTTGTTTTTGAATAGTGGCCTAATTTGGAACCTTGGATAACAATTCTGGATGTAGTAGGTTAACATGGGGGAGCAAAGTAATTTGGTAATCACTTAATTCACATTTTCACGTGTTTTTACATTTATATATGTTGATTGATTGATTGGTGTCATTATAAAAATATTTGTATTGTGATACTCACCCTGATGAAGCCCCATATGTAGGGTGCTACGTAGGTATGTTTTTCACTGTGTCTGCAGTTGGGCTCCTTTTTATCTGCAAATAAAATTATCATCCCTGAGCCAGTGTGTGCTGCGACTTTCTTTTATCTTGCATGCTGGGCTCCAGTGAGCACATATCGCTAGAACCTTTGAGGACCGGGAGCTCACTTATTTTTGCCACCTTTTGGAAAGTATCAAGAGAATGGAGGAGCTTACTGCCAGGCTGAGACTAGTGCTAGAGAAACACATAGCATTGTGGTCCCCCTGGGAGCCCAGAAGGACCATGACATCTGAAGTGGATGGGGCGAAGATCTCTCAGAATGATTACATCTTTCTTTCCCGCAGTTATGGGTGGATGCCAACAGAACCCGGATGCCTTTTCCCCCTGTTATGTTGGTCCACCTCCTTACATGGCAACCCCTCTATGATGTTCCATAAAGCAGTGTATTTTAGTTTGGCCATGGCTGACACTACTTTAGAGTGTTATATTGGTTTTGTACTCAACTGTATCTTCATGACAGGATTTTTTTTGTAAACTTTCTATTTATTCTCCCCCTGTTCCCCGTGTGCCGCACCATTGGGAGTTGCCTATGGCATCTGCTCCCCTCTTCCCTTGCCTGGAGCCCATGGATGATCCCCCGTTGAGTCTTGGCTGTTCCCCCAAGGTGGGGACGAGGTGGGGCCCATACACCCTGAACTTCTGGTTTTGTTGGGACATGCCATCTGGGCAGGCAGAGAGTTTGGGAGTCTGTGCTGGGTGCACCATCTTCCCAGCACACAGGGAGCCAATTTTCCAGTGTTCCTGTGGTGGGGCGTGACATGAACCCAGACATGAAATCACAATTGCCGACATCTGTCACACCCCTTCCCCTCTGTATGGCTTGGTGCTTGCTGTGCCTCCAGCCTCCTTCAGAGGCCAGTCAAGCGCCAAGCCTTGGCCCCTCTCCCTCCCTCCCCAGAGATGGTGAGCAGTCCTTGGACGCTCAAGCTTCCTCCCCCTGGCCGGCCCTTTCATCTCCCTGGGCACGTTCCTGAACCTGTGTCAGCAGCATTGCAAGTGGTAGTGCTACCGCTGCACTGGTGGGCCAGCCCTATGATAGGATGTTTTAAGTTGAAGCAACTGATTCGCTATATCACTCCACTTAGCAATGTTATATAAGTTTGACTGGCTGACTTCCTGGTAGATAATGTTTACTGAATGCTCTTGCCAATGTACTGTCAGCTCTTTCCTGCTAGTTTTGTTCATGTGCAATTGTAATTACACCTTGTGATGTTTTCTATTTCATGTCTGTCTTTTCCTGGTCCACCTCTGCACAGTTCCCTTTGCCATTCTGTTTTTAACCATACAGTCCCTCCCCTGGTCTTCCTCTTTTCACTTACAACCTAAAAATTGTCTTGTCCCCTTTCATTGCTGCTTGAGCTATTCACCCATCATTATAAATCTGCCATCCTGAAGTCCAGGATCCTTGTCCTCATTAGATTCCACAGCTGTCCTTATATTGAACGATATTGTATGATAATCACTGGTCCCCTGGTGGCCTCTCACCTTGACTTCTGCATCACTGTCCCTGTTAGTCAGTACCAAGTCCAGTATTATCCCACCACAAGTGTATTCACTGACTAGCTGCCTGAGGAACTCCCCCCATAGGGAGTCCAAGATGTCCTTGCTTCTAGATGAAGCTGCAGCTGGGAGGCTCTAATGTACAACCGGCAGACTGAAGTACCCCACCAGCAGCATCTCCCTCTTGTCTGCCATCTTGTTAGAGTCTTCCAACAGCACCTTATCTAACTCCTCCACCTGTGCTGGAGGTCCATAGGTCACGCCAGTGTGAATGCTGGGTGCATTCTCCTTCTCCATGGTGACCCACAGTACCTCTGCCCCACACCTCCTGTATCTGTGTCACTGTTATGCTTTTCCTCACATAAAGCAGCACACATCCTCCTTTCCTTCCCACCATGTCCTTCCTGAACAAAGTATAGCTTGGTATGGCCATGTCCTATTTATGGTTTTCAGTGCACCATGACTTGGTAAGGGCCACAATATCAAAGTTTTGGCTTCTGCCATGATGGCCTCTAGGTCTGGAATCTTATTTTCGAGACATCTAGCATTCACACATGTGGCTCTCCAGATTTTGTTATCACTCTGCTTGTTACCCTTCTTTTTTCCTTCTTGCCCTCCTTCGTTCTCACCTCTCTTCCCATTGTCCTTCATTTCTACCACCCTGCTTCCTTTACTGATTTGCACCCTGGGATATCCCCCTCCCCTCAGGTTCTTCCTACTTTAGCCTGTTGGGGGGGGGGCAGTTTCTGCCTCCCTAATTTCGTCCGCCACTCCCATTGGCTACTTTAAATGTTTTTTGAAGTAACATTTAAACCATCCACTGAGGGCTGCAGTTCCCCACCAGATGGATGCAGGCAAATCACCCCCGTATAGGTCTTTAAACATAGAAACATAGAATTTGACGGCAGATAAGGACCGCGTGGCCCACCCAGTCTGCCCATTTCCCTACCTAATGGATAAGCTGCAGATCCTAGTTAACCAGCAGCCTACTTCTTCCTACCCCTACCCCCTAGAATTGCCTTATGACTGTCCCATGCATGCTTGAATTCCACCACTGTTTTTGACTCCACAACCTCCTCCGGAAGGCCGTTCCATGCATCCACAACCCTATCTGTGAAAAAATACTTCCTTAAATTACCTCTGAGCCATCCCCCATCTTCAAATTGTGCCCCCTTGTTCTTGCACACCTCTTTTTTTGAAAGATGCTACCCTCTTGGACTTTGTTGATTCCCTTGAGATACTTGAAAGTTTCTATCGTGTCTCCCCTCTCCCTCCTTTACTCGAGACTATACATATTAAGCTCCTTAAGTCTCTCTTCATATGTCTTCCGGTGCAGACCCTGCACCATTTTAGTTGCCCTCCTCTGGACAGCTTCCATCCTGTCTATGTCTTTGCGAGATTGGGTCTCCAGAACTGCACGCAGTACTCCAGATGGGGTCTCACCAGCTGTCTGTACAGAGGGATAATAACTTCCTGTTTTCTACTGGTGATGCCTCTCCCTGTGCATCCCAGTATCCCCCCAGCCCTCCTTGATGCCCTCTCACATTGCTTGCCCACCTTTAGGTTATCTGATGGGTTTTTGTTTCCCAGGTGCATTACCTTGCACTTCTTAGTATTGAATCTAAGCTGCCATACATTTGACCATTCCTCTAACCTTGCCAAGTCCCTTCTCATTGTTTCCACCCCACCTTGTGCATCAACTCTGTTGCAGATCTTTGTGTCATCTGCAAAGAGACATACTTTTCCTTCCAGTCCCTCTGCAATGTCGCTTATAAAGACATTGAAGAGGACCGGTCCTAATACTGAACCCTACGGTACCCCACTAGTAACCCCCCTTTCTTCAGAGTGGACTCCATTTACTATTACCTCTGTGTCCTATTCTCCAGCCAATTCTTTACCCAGGCTGTCATCTTGGGACCCACCCCAGGCTGGCTAACTTGTATATTAATCTTTGTGTGGGACTGTGTCAAATGCCTTGTTAAAGTCTAGGTAGGCCATGTCCACAGCCCTCCCTGATCTACTACTTTGGTCACCCAGTCAAAGAAATCTATCAGATTTGTCTACATGACCTTCCCACTGTGAATCCATGCTGCCTTGGGTCCTGTGCCCCTCTGGCCTCTAGATACTCGACAATTCTTTCCTTCAGAAGTGATTCCATCATTTTCCCTATCACTGAGGTTAAACTAACAGGTCTGTAGTTTCCTTCTTCTGCCTTGCTCCCACTTTTGTGAAGGGGACTCACATCTGCCCTCCTCCAGTCCTCAGGTACCACCCCATCCTCCCATGATTTGTTAAAGAGGGTAGTCAATGGTGTCACTAGTTCGACCCTTAGTTCTTTTAGAATTCTGGGATGAATCCCGTCAGGCCCCATTGCTTTGTCCACCTTCAGTTTTAAGAGTTCTTTCAGAACCCTTTCTTCTGTAAATGGGCTGGTATCAACTTCTGTATCCAGAGTGTTTCTACTGTTTGTTTTAGGTACCTCCCCCTTTTCCTTTGTAAATACTGAGCAAAAATATTTGTTTAGTATCTCTGCCTTTTCACAGTCACCCTCCACCCACCCTCCTCCCTTAATTAAGCCTCACTATCCCTCCCTTGGTCTTCCTTCACTCCCTAATGTACCTATAAAAGTTTTATCCCCTTCTTAACTGAGTTGGCTATCTTTTCCTCGGTTTGGGCCTTTACTGTTCTGACTGCCTTCCCAGCTTCCTTTTGCTTTAACTGATACAGTTCTCTGTCCTGCTCCTTCTGTGATTCTTGTACTTCCGAATGCTTTCTTTTCTCTTGAACCTTCACTGCCACTTCCTTTGAGAACAATAGTGTTTCTTACATCATTTCATTTTGTTTATTTGCTTCACACAAAGGCTTGTTACCTCTGTGATGGCAGTTTTTATTATTCCCCATTGTTCTTCCACCCCTCCTTCCTGCCCATTTGCTAGTGCATTCCTTAGGTACTCACCCATTTTGGCAGTCAGCCCTCCTAAAGTCCAGTACTTTTGCCTTTGTATGGCTTGACTCTATTGCTGCATTTATTGTGAACCATACTGTTCGATGGTCGCTAGTTCCCAGCACTAGCGGCTCTAGCCACAAATGGTTACCAGGGCACAGCTGGGGCACAACAGATGGCAGCCAGGGCACTGATATATGGTTACTATGGGGAAGCTCTACACCATATGGGGCACCAACTGGGGCACAGCATTTTTTTACCAGGGCACGTGCCCTGGCGGGCCCTGGTGTAGAGCCGCCACTGGTTCCCAGATGGCTACCCACTTCTACATCTGTGATCCTCTCTTCATCTCCATTTCAGAGAACCAGGTCTAAGATTGCTCCCTCTCGAGTGGGCTCCAATACTAGTTGTCTAAGGCATGCCCCCTGTAGGGCATCTAGAATAACCCTACTCTTCGAAGTGGCTGCTGCAACTGCACTCCAGTTAACATCTGGCATATTCAGATCACCCATCAGCAATATCTCCCTTTTCTGCCATTCAAAGTATACTTTCTATCATTTCCTTGTCCATTTCCTCCCCTGAGAAGGGGTCTGTATACAACCCCTGTGCAGATTGTGGTGCCATTGCCGGTCTCTAAATTTACCCACAGTGCTTCTTCTCCTCCCTGTTTTCCCTTTTGTTCTGTTGCTTTGATTCCTTCCCTTGTGTAAAGAGCTACTCCTCCTCCTCTTTTACTCTCCCTGTCCCTCCTGTATATAATGTATCCTGGTATGTATACGTTCCAGTCATGGTTTTGTGTGTACCATGTTTCTGTGACTGCCACGATATCCAGATGTTCCTCCTCCATCAAGGCCACTAATTCAGGAAGCTTGTTACTCAGACTATGGACATTGGTACTCATTGCTCTCCATTTTTTGATGGCTTTACCTTCTTTTGCAGCATCCCCCACTGACCTTTCTACCTCGGTCTTTTTCTCATTTAGTACCCTGTTTTGTAGGGAGAGGCTGGGATTTTCCTGCTGCTTATCAGTACCTTCCTCCTTGACTAGTTTAAAAGCTTGCCAATGAAGCATTTAAACCGATTGCTCAAAAGACTTGTTCCCTTCCTGGACAGATGCAGACCATCCTGCCAGTATAGGCTGATGTCCCTCCAGGTGGAACCCAGTCCCCAATGAAGCCAAACCCTGTGCTCCACACCATTTTCAACCATTCATTAAACTGCATAGTGCAAAGTACCCTCGCCTCACTCATGCCATTGACAGGCAGCACCTCAGAGAAGGATACTGTGTGTGCTACTTGTCTTAGGCCCCTCCCCAATTCTACAAAGTCCATCTGCACTGCTCTAATCTCATGATGAGCCAAGTCATTTGTCCCTAGGTGGACAATGATGTCCAGCTCAGACTTCCGTGCAGCTGTTCTCGTGATCCTGAGGATGCGCTTCCTGTCCCTCCAAGCCATGGCACCAGGCAGGCACCTTGCTTCAGTTTTTCCTGCTCCCCCCAGTTCTATCTCCCTAATAATTGAGTCCCCCACCAGGAGCTGCTTCCTTTCTTTGTGGTGTCCTCTGCCTCCTTCCTGTGGGCCTCCCTTGTGACAGTTGTCCTCAGCCTCCTTAGTCTCCTCTGCGGGTGCATCCATAGGGGAGCTGTGCTCCCCCAGAATGGTGTATGGATTGTGGAGTGGAACAACTGACTGGGTGTGCCTCTGTTCCACCATCCTCACCCTCCCTGAGCCCACTGTGGTCCAACTGCTGTGCTTTCTTCGCAACCTCTGAGGTAATGGTGGTGGCTCTGGTGCTCCCTGGATGGGGGAGGTTCCCTTCCTACCGTCCAGTGTGGCCTGGGGGAAGGTTCCCTTACTACTGTCCAGTGTGGCCTGAAGACAGGCAACTTCCTCCCTCAGGGCAGAGAGTTGTCTGCAAATAGGGCAGCATCTCAGCCTCCAGAAAGACTCCCGGAAGACTGCTGCCCCACAGCCATTACATTGTACTACTTCCCACATGTTTATCTACTTTTTTTTTTGTGTGTATGTGTGATTGGTTTGTTATATCGAAATATATATATATTATACAATATGTATCCTTATATTGTCAGTGCAGTGTGCTAGAGAGGATATGACAGTGATATGCACCATGCACTCTTGAAATGATGTCAGAACCCCAGGTATAAAGGAACTATTTCCAGGGGTGGGTGGGGTGAGGGTGGGAAGGGGTTGGGCCTAAACTGTGCCCTCACCAAACAATCAGCTAAAGAGCTCTGACCCACCGCTGCGATGAGTGCCTTCTTGTCAGCAAGATGCCCTACACAACAATTTGATAGAGAAAATACCCTGCTAATCAAACAGAGAAAAATCCAGACATCCAAGTCAGACACAGGTAAACCTCCCCAGCCCCAAAACAGCCTGGTGGTTTGTGCTCTGAAAGCAGTCAGCCCCAAAATAAGTCAGCTGTGCTTTAAACTCTTCCTCACTGAAAATCTTAAGAATTGTAACAAAAGTAAAAGCTAGATCCACCTCCTCTGTTGCTTGAAAGACTGTCTTTTCTTGATAATTCTAAGTTCCTTATTTCACCTTTCAGTTAGAAGTAGCCTCCACCTGCAGAATATCTGCTACAAACCAAAGACAATTGTAAGGTTCACCTCCCTCTGTTGTGAGCACAACTCGCTTTCTTGCAAATCCTATGTTCAGTATTGCAGCTTCCAGCCAGAGTTTCAGTTGAAGAATATTAGCTGTCAAGATGGTTCCCAGTCCCCAATGTTGCTGAACCCCTCCTCTCTGCAGCATTCTTTCAACCATGAGTTGAAGCTCCTGGTGTGGAGCTCCCTCTCATCCCCCCTGTCATAGACAGGTGGTACCTCAGCAAAAGCCACTGAAAGCACTACCTACCTAAAACGACTCCCCAGCTCCTTGAAATCCCACATCACTAGCTAAGACTCATCCCTAGCCAGGTCATTCGTCCCCAGGTTGACAATGATATCCAGATCCACTTCCCATCCTACTGCCCTTGCATTCTATGGATCCACTTCCCATCCTTCTGGGCTGTGGTGCCACATAAGCCTCATCTTCCTCTCACCTCCTTCCTATTACCAAATCTATTCCTCTCACAGTTAAGTCCCTCACCGGAAGTTGCTTCCTTCTCTTCTGGGGTCCTCTACCAGCCTTCTTGGGGTCTCCGCTACACAGCACTCCTATCAAATCAAATCAACATTTATTTGTAAAAATGCACCTGTCTAGTGATCAAGGCACCTGTACATAAAATCAACAATACATCAAACAATTAAATATGATAGATAAAACTATCAACATATTAAAATACATACAGCCGACGGATCATAAACAAGATGACAGTCCATCCAACATTAATCTTCCTCTTGAAATGCCAGGCCAAAGAGATAAGTTTTCAATTCTGTTTTAAAACTTTGGATGGTGATGCGCTCCCTTATCCGACAAGGTAGAGAATTCCACAGGGTAAGGGCCACAAATGCAAAGGAACAGGCCCCAGATGTTTGAAGTCACACCCTGGGAATCTCTAGCAATCCCTCATTGGTGGATTGGAGTGGTCAGGAGGGGCAGTAGGGATAAAGGAGATCTTGGAGGTAGCTAGGTCTCTGATTGTGTAGGGCTTTATAGGTCAGCAAACCGGTCTTGAAGGTGATGTGCCACTGCACTGGCAGCCAATGCAGTCCATGGAGCACTGGTGTAATATGACTGGTCCTAGATGTACAAGTCAAAAGCCTGGTGGCCGCATTCTGAACCAGCTGCAGGTGGTGCATATCTGTCCCCGGTAACTCTAGGTACAGGGCATTGCAGTAGTCAAGGTGAGTGGTCACGAAGGTGTGGACCAATGTCGGAAGATCCTCAGGAGGGACCAGGTGTTTCACCCGGGTGATATTCCTCAGATGGTAAAAAGAGGTCTTGACAATGGCTGACACCTGTGATTTTTGGGTCAGACCATCGTCAAAAATAACTAACAGGTTTTGCACCCAATCTGAGGTAGTGAACTGGACACCCCCAAGCCAAAGACCAGAGGGTTGTCCCACCATCACACCCACCTCTCGATGATCTGGGTCCACCACTAACACCTCAGTTTTATCCGGGTTTAACCTCAGCCAACTAGCACTCATCCAGTCCTGGATCTTGGATAGGCAGTGGTTAAACACTGAGAGAGCATCTCCTGCACGGGTACATAGGACATGTACAGCTGAGTATCATCTGCATAGCAATGAAAACTCAGACCGCACTGTCTAATAATGTTTCCTAATGGCAGCATGTACACAGCAAACAACATGGGCGCCAAAATGGAGCCCTGAGGTACGCTGCAAGGTGGGGGAGAGGATCAAAGGAATAAATTCTTGTGCTCATGCTCTGCATCTTACCTCCGAGGAAAAATCTGAATCATATGAGGACAGTATCCGACAATCCACAGATGAACTTCAGGCAGTCCAATAGCACACTGTGGTCCACATTGTCAAATGCCACCGAGATATCAAGGAGGACCAAGATGAAACAGGTTCTTTGATCTCTTGCTATTTAGCACCTGAACAAGGGCTGTCTCAGTGCTATGCATCTTCCTAAATCCAGATTGGAGAGAGCCATAGACATTGTGGATGGATAAATAATTATCCAGCTGCAACATAACCACCTTCTCAATAACCTTACCAACAAAGGGCAGGTTAGAGACAGGTCTGTAGTTGGCAAGACAGTCTGGAAAAAGGGAGTTTTTTTTTCAGGAGCAGTCATACAAACGCTTCCTTCAGGGAGTCTGGAAAGACCCCCATCTTCAATGACTTCCAGCCTATCTCAGCCAGGACTGGGCCGATTTCCTCAGTACATCCCACAAGGAGACATGCTGGGCCTGGGTCCAAACTACAGCTGGTTGGCCACAAAGTCTGAATAATCCTCCCAATATCCATAATGTTCAGTCGGCCAAAGTCGGACCAGACAATCCGGGTGCTCACAACCTCCCTCCAACTTCCACCACACCCTGTAGAGAAGACTGGGCGGATACTAGACCTGATGCTAACAAACTTATCCATGAAAAATCGAGCAAACTTGTCACATCTTTCTTGTGACAAGGTTCCACCAGACTGCAGATAGACTGGATTGCACAATCTACCAACATTCTGAAAGAGATGAACTGGTCGATTCTGCGTGGTGGCAATCTCCCTGGACAGGAATTCTGCCTTCTTACTGGTGATTGTCGTTTGATAGTATAATGATCCATCAATCTAAGCCTGCCAGCCTCCAGACCAGACTTCCACCAAACCCTCTCTAACCTTCGACCCACTCTCATTAACTCCTTCAAGGTCCCTTCAAACCATGGGGACCTTGAGCAAAGAGTGAGTGGCCAAACATGAACAGAAGTAATGGAATCCAGGGCATCCGTCACTGCCTTATTATAGGCAAGTATGGAGTTCTGCTTGATCGTTTGAGGTTCATTTGTGGACTGCCGGTGCGATCCTCAAGTGGTTTACATCATTCCTCACGGGAAGATCCCAGAGGGTGGTATCTGGGATTTTTTTCTCGGATCCAGTCTCTTTATCATGTGGAGTCCCTCAGGGTTCAGTGCTGTCCCCATGTTGTTCGCAGTGTATATGCTGCCCTTCGGAGACATTATAAGAAAGTATGGGCTGAGGTTTCACTGCTATGCGGATGATACCCAGCTCTACCTTTCTTTTGCACCCGATCAGGATACAGCTGTCTCGGTCTTTAATAACTGCCTCACTGAAATCCAGAAGTGGATGAATGCCAGCTGTTTAAAATTGAACTCTGATAAGACTGAGGTATTGATTGTGGATCCGGGTCACCGGACAGGGGTGTTGATTGAGGGTTCACCCTCTGGCCTATATCTTGAGGGTGTACCGCTCTTGACCTCTGAATGGGAGCGGAACCTAGGGGTAAGTTTTGATGATGGACTGACCCTGCTTTGCAGGTATCAGCTGTCATCAAATCCTCATTTTACCACCTGAAGAATATCACCAGGTTTAAGCACCTTGTTACATCCAGCGACCTTCCTATTCTGATCCACGCCTTTGTGACCTCGCACTTGGACTATTGCAACTCCCTGTACTTAGGGCTACCTGGGGTGGAAATCCATCCGCCGCTTGCAGCTGGTGCAGAACACTGCAGCATGGCTTTTGACAGGATCATCCTGGTCCTGTCATATTTCGCTGGTGCTGCGCGGACTGCACTGGCTGCCAGTTCAGTGGTGGATCACCTTTAAAGTCAGTCTTCTGACTTTTAAAGCCCTACATGGACTTGGCCCAGACTATCTGAAAGAGCTCCTGGTTCCTCACCACCCCGGGCGATCGCTCCTCTCAGCCAACAAGGGGTTGCTAGAGATTCTAAGGATATGTTTGAAATCTTCTGGGGGCAAGAACATTTATCACCCCGTCGGTTACGTGAGCACATGACCATGGAGGGTTTTAAACAAGCTCTGAAAACTTGGCTATGGAGCCAAGCTTATGGTGATTAACAGAAGGAAAGATTTGCAGAATTATACTATTTATTGTTGACAAGTTTTATTGATTATGAGGTTTTGATTGTATTTTTTTTTTTAACTCTTTACTTATAGCTCATTTTCATTTTCAAGGGAAAGGGGATGGGGTTGGCACAGGGCATTCTAAGTATAACAGTTGACATTAGTATATAAGTCCATTCTCTTATATATACAGTATGCTCTATATAAATGTAACAAAATTAGTAAACAATTTTAGTAAATCATAATGTACATTCAGGGTAATAAAATCTCCACCTCGTATTTTGGTCTACGTCTAACAGTCTGTATATGATCTCATGTCTTGTGGTAGATGAAGAACAACACATTTAATCTGATACCCAATGTGGGGGCAAGAATGAACTACATTGCCCTTACTTAATCCTGCAATGAGGAGTGTATGGAGGGGGAAGAGAGGAAGCCCGCAAGACCGTGCCATTGATGGGGCCAGTTCTTTAAGAGAAAATAAAAAAAGGGAGATGTGTCCATTTGTAAATATGTGGGACACTCCTTGTTAGGCATGTATAAATGGATGTCGGCTGACCCGAGTTCCAGAGGCCCTATGTACCCAGCTCCAGGTGTCTCAAAACTTATCAAGGTATTAGTTCTGGTCTAGATTGTGCTATGTAGAAGAGCCATCTATTCCACTTGATCATCCATTCTGGGAATTTATTTTGCAGTCGGGTGGTCATATGTTCTAGTTTGTATATATCATATATGGTATTTTCCCAGGAGGTGATAACTGGGGGTTCTGGTTGAAGCCAGAGTCTGGTAATAAATTTTTTAGCCGCACTCAGCATAATATTAAGTAGGTATGATCACTGTGGGTTTTGA
Source organism: Neoceratodus forsteri (assembly GCA_016271365.2). Taxonomy (NCBI): domain Eukaryota; kingdom Metazoa; phylum Chordata; order Ceratodontiformes; family Ceratodontidae; genus Neoceratodus; species Neoceratodus forsteri. The sequence continues at coordinate 831,946,100 of CM057452.1, forward strand.
ATTGGTTTGGGATAGTGCAATAAGAGAGCTACCACTGGGGACAGGGTGCCCAGATCCGGGAAAAGATCTGCTACATGTCTCTCAACTCCCAACCAGAAATTGGACAGTTTAGAGCATGCCCAGAATACATGATAATGGGCCACATTCATTTCTCCACATCCCCTCCAGCATTAGAAATTCTCAACATTCTTAATCTTTGCTATTTTCTGGGGAGTGCGAAAGTAGCATGTAGCCACCTTCCATGAAAATTCTCTCCATAAATAGGAGTCAGCAACTTTGTGTTGCTGTCTCCATATTAAGAGCCAGTCCTTCTGCGACAGCTCAATTTGTAACTCTGCCTCCCATCTCTCCTGTATGGGTTTCATATTCTGGGGGGAGATTCTTGTATAGCTTTGTAAAATCTGGAGACCAGGTGGCTCCTGTTGTCGCTGGCTGTCATCTGGGTTATAAGGGAATAAAGGGGGGGAATGGTTTGTGCAGTAACATCCAGGCCTATTTTAGACCAGATGTAATGACGTATTTGGAGGTAACGAAAGAAGTCCCTCTGGTGGATTGGATAGTTATGTCTCAGCTGATTAAAAGATGGAAATATTCTATTTTCAAAAAATTGGTTTGTCTGTGCCAGTCTCATTCTGGCCCATTTCATAAAAGTTGCATCTTCTCGAGCAGGGCTCCAGGTGCCTATCCCTGGCTGGGATACCCATCCATGCTGCCAGGAATACATTCTCTGGGAGCAAAAGAAAGGAGGTCCAGCTTCTCAGGAGGGCCTTAGTAAATCAGGAACAGGCATTCTGCTGATTTATGTTGTTAGGTTGGAAAATTAGGTGTGCATCTAGTTTGACATCCGCCAATGCTTGCTCAAGTGGAAGCCAGGCTGGGGTCCGTGCTCTCTCAGTTGGTCAGATGCGAGAGCAGCACCGCTATCTAATAACTGTGTATGTTTGGTAAGGCTAGTCCTCCCTGGTCCTTTGGGATCTGAAGCTTGTTTAGGGCTATGCGTGGTTGGGCGGTATTCCACAAAAATTCCCTCACAAAGCGGTTCCAGGTTTGTGTATCTTGTGTCCTTAAAGGGGAGGGATGTTCTGCATTATATATAGCAGTTTAGGGAGTGAGTTCATCTGTATAGCTTGGACTCTTGATAAAAGAGAGAGGGGGAGAGGGGTCCATCTCACAAGATCAGATCTGATTTGGGAGAGGGTGGCAGATATGTTTAGTGAGTATACTTTATCTAGTTCCCGTGGTACTTTAATACCTAAATATGTGATGAATGGTTTATTCCATTTGAGCAGAAATCTCGACATCAGATCTAGGGGTATTACAGCTTGCACGAGCATGGCCTCTGATTTATTTTGGTTGATTGTGTATCCTGTTAGAGGTTCTATCTCCGTGAGAAGAGAGAACAGAGAGGGCAGTGAGTCCTCTGGTTTGGTTAAGTATATAAGGAGGTCATCAGCATAGTATGCAACTTTATGTTGTGCTCCCTTTATGCAATAACCATGGATCTGTAAATTTTGTCTTGTATATTGTGCTATAGGTTCCAAAAATGGAGCAAATAGATATGGGGAAAGGGGGCACCCCTGTCTAGTCCAACGCTGTAGGCTAACTCTATTTGAATGTGAGCCGTTCAATTTAACTGTTGCTTCTGGGCCTGTGTAGATACCTGAGATTATATCCTTAAATTGTTGGGGAAAAGTGGATAAAGAAGCCTGGAGAAAATTCCAGGACACCATGTTGAAAGCCTTTGAGCATCGAGGCTAAGGAGTAGGAGGGGTGATTTAGTGGATAAAGCATGATCCATGATGAAAAGAGTACGTTTAATATTATCAGTGGTTTGACATCCTTTAATAAAGCCAGATTGATCTGGATGGATAATCGTGGGTAGAATTTTATCCAGTCTTTGTGCTATGATGCTCGTGTAAATTTTGTAGTCTTGATTAAGGACAGAGACAGGACGATAGGAGTCACAAGGATGAGGTGGCTTTTGGGGTTTGAGAATTACAGAGATGGCTGCCTGTCTGATGGTTATGGCCCCGAGTTTTACAAAGCCACTTGGGAGCAGATTCACTCCCCCTTATTACAAGCATTACAATCGGGACATAGTATTTGAGGGGAGGTCTGGGAAGAGGAGTTATCCCCGATGATCTCAGGAATTCTTTTCTCTAATAACTCCTTAAACTCAGTGTCCCTAAGTAAGGAGGAGTTAAATCTCCATTGTGTTTTTCTAATCTCTCCTTTCAGAGCTATTTCTAACACTGTAGGCACATGATCTGAAAGATAAATGTTCAAGATGTCCGTCTCCTTGACCATTCCAAAATCCTCCGTCTCTATATAGATGTAATCTAATCTAGAATAGTGCTTGAAAGCATTCGAATAATAAGTGAATTTTCTCTGTGATGGGTGGAACTGTCTCCACGTATCCATTAGACCCAAATCTTTAACCAACCTTCTCAGGTGTTTCTGGCCTGAGGACTGGGAAGGGAGTCTAGGTGAGGAGGAATCCAGAGAAGGGTTCAGTAGACAATGTAGGTCTCCTCTAATAATTAGTGTACCCTGTTTTCTGGCTAATATAGTATCCATCAGACGCTGTATTGCCGAGGCATCCGAGCCCGGTGGGACGTATATACTGCATAGCATGAGAATTTGGCCATTTAATTTTATGCACATTAACGCCAGCCTGCCTTCCCTATCTGAATACTGATCAAGGACCTGAGCTCTTGAATGTTTTGGGAGGAGGACTTACATTTCCCGCTGCCTTCCCTGATGGTAGGAGGACTCCACCACCTGCGAGAAGCCGAACTTAAGTAGTTTGTGATGTTCAAGAGATGACATATTTGTCTCTTGTAGTAGTAGGGCATCTAGGCGAAGTTTTTTGAGACTTTGAATTGTACAGTACCTCTTCACCGGGCCAGCCAAGCCATTTACATTATGTGAGATAATTTTTAAATCAGCCATTTATTTTATTTATTTGTACATCGGTTTACAACCTTTGAGCCAGAGGCTCATTTCCAAAGGTACCTCGTCACATTTAGGACAAATACATAACAGACTTTTGGTTACAGCATATGGGTTACATAGTTAGCAAGCACATATGATTACAACATTTAAACAGATAAGGTTCACTCGCTGCAGGGTGATTACCCCCCCCCCATCCATGGGCCTCCACTCCCCTTAAAGTCATCCCCCATGTACTTAACTAAAGTGACCATGGAAATAAATTTCCTACTCTGTGCTGCAAGGAAGTAAAACAGGTAACTAAAATTAACTGGGCTAATCTGTGTAGAACTATAAACATTACATATTGTTTAGCAAAATGTGTGACTTCCACTGTCATGGGAATACTAGATTACCACAACCTCGACTGGTCCACAGACCATCTAAATGTGGGCTAACCAGCCAACGGTTGGTAAACACCCTGGGGAAACTCTTACTCCTGGTTAGGTGGGAGGGAAACTATATGCGGCTGGGTAGCCAAAATAAGGTTAATAGGGCTTGTATCTGTAGTGCGTGGGGAAAACGGATAACATTGGATAAGGGGTAAGGTGTGGTACAGGTCTGGTTAAGTCAGGGGCAGATGGAATGGATCCTGACCCCTCCTCCGACTTACAGTAGAAGGGTGAAGTAATTCTCATTTTCAAACCGTTCCTAAATTTAAAGGCTATTCCCTCATCTTTGACACCCTCAGGTCCGCCTTCATAATGACCATACTTCATCCGCACCCAAACTCAGGATGGAGAGGTAGGCCTAGTATAGCCCCCCCTCCACCTGTCATGCCATAGGGTTGAACATTAGGCCATTAAACAAACACAATGCATGAGAGAGCAGGAGAGGTTTATATTTCAAAATACTCAGTAAGGCAGAGTTCAATCATCCAGGTGAAGTATCCACGGGGGGCATCTAATTCAAGCTAAAGGAGGAAAGTGCCCCTAGTGGAGTGTCGCCCGAGAACACTGGGCACATGGCTGCATTATCACCATGGCAATTAGGTGAACTGTAGGCCCGAGGCCACCTAGAGTAGGCCCCCCATGGAGCCGAGTCCAACGGTGACCGGCGAGGAGGAGCAGGGAGTGGGTCATGTCCATAATGTCTGGAGCGTACAAATATTCGGGTCAGAGAATCCAAACCAGTGGTGCCTCCACCCCCGGGCCCCTCCCCAAGTATATGAGATCCCCCCCGACACTGAGAAAGCCCTCACGTCATCCAGGGCAGAGTATGTGCTTGATTAAGCTCGGATAATTTTCTACCTAGCCCAGAAATGGTCTTGGGTCTGGGTGTATACCTGGGCAGGAGCGGGCTTGATGGGTCCATCCACTACCCGGCTGCACCATCCGAGCAAGAAAAATTACCATTGAGAGGTTCCCTATTTAGCGGGATATCCCCCCCTGTCCTTTGGCTTCTGAAATCCTGGACCTAAGTGCAACCAATATTCTCCCGTGTCTAACGGGGTCCCAACTCACTATGTGAGTATGGTCATTATCTGGAGGAGCCTAAGGGAGAGAGCACCGCTGCCATTCAAACCCCAGACTCCAGATCTAACTGTTTGTGATTTCCACGTCCCCCAACCCCAGGCCGCCAAATCCTCCACTCACTTGAGTTGGCTCCCCACAGGCCATCCCAATGACACTGCACACCCACAAGAATCAGCCCTGCCCGCACCCACATTACCAGGCCCACAAACCACGTACTCACTACGACCTCTACTGCACCTGAAAAGCAAATCTCCCCTCTTATTTAACTGGAGGGTCTGGTGAATTGTCTTAACATCTTTTTAATCAAGTCGATTGTGTCTTGCTGCTCTGGGATGTCCCTGGTTGATGAAGATCCCAAGGGGCTCCGAACATCTGCCAGTCGCTGTGGTAGTTTTACTGAAGTAGGAAGAGTAAATCTTCTGACTTTTAGATCTGCACAGGCCTCATCAAAGGTCTCGTAGCATTTCTGTCCTGTAGAAAATTGAATTATCAACTTGCTGAGATAGGGTGTGCGGAATTTCAGGTTCTGCTGTCTAAGCCATGGAAACAATGGGATGTATGCTCTTCTCTTTTGCGTGGTTGCTGGGGAATAATCGTTATCTATGAAGATTCAGGTGTCTTGAAAGAATATTTTACTCTGTGACCAGGCTTGCCGTAAGATGTTTTTTTAGTTTGGAATCTTAGGAATCTAACGATGATAGACCTGGGCCATGCACCTGGCAGGCAGAGTAAGCTTTGGGCCTAATGCTCTGTGAAGCCTCTCAATCTGTAGGCCGACCTCCGGGGGGAGTTTGAGCATCTGCTGGAGTAATTTTACCACGTATGCCTTCTGGTCTGTGCCTTCAGCTTCCTCAGGAACCCCGTAGATACGAAGATTATTTCTACGATTCCAATTCTCTGTGTCTTCCCGTCTTTCTGCAGTTAGATGGCAAAGCTGTATAACTTGTTTCAGGGTAGCTTGTAACTGTTTGGTCTGGGAGGCCTGTGATTGCATCTGTTGATCTAGGACATTAACTTTCTCATTCAGCCCCTTAAGATCAGCACGAAATGACTCCTGAGTTTGTCAGAATGCGTTGAAGTCTGCCTCGAATTGTTGTAGTTTGGATAGTATTTTGTCTAGCTTGAAATTCATTTTCATCTCTTTCTCCGATTTCAGTTTGCCTGATTTGCGTGGTGTAGCGCTGTGGGTTTGTAGATGGTATTCGGAGGTTCCTGAGTCAGATAGATCCTCGTTTGACTGTTCGGCGTCTGGTCGCAGTGGTGCAAATCTGTTACTCCCTCCTTTACCTCTGTTAGTAGCCATCAATTTAGTGCTGGTTTTATCTGATTTCAAGATGTTGAATTGGGCTATTTTAAAATAATAACGGAGTTGGGTAGGGAGCTCTAGACTTTAGCCACCATGCGGGAGGAAACTGCACCAGAAGTCGAGGTTTCGAGTGTTGTTAGGCACCATCGTTTTTGAAAGGCGCCATACAAATAAAGTTTATTATTATTATTTATTATTATTATTAAGTACAAGATCCCCTGGACCCACGCATTCATTCGACAAGCCCAATGGGTCTAGCACCGTCATTAGGCCCTCTGGGGTCACCCTCCTCAAAGGGTGGTACCGGGCCATCTCTGTAGGGGCAGGTCTATTGGGGGGAGCCACGAATCTGAACCCTATGGAGTGATGGTCAGACCAACTGACAGGTTCCACCACCAAATCAGGGATTTCTATTCCCAGGAGGAACACCAGGTTCAATGAGTGACCACCAATGTCAGTTGCGGAGGAAATAATCTGTGTGAAGCCCAGCATAATCATAAGCTGGAGGAGATCTTGACCAAAGTGCGAGAGTTCATTGTCAATCCAGGCATTGAAATCCCTCAGAATTAAGCATCTGGGGATCCCACATCCTACATCCTCCCTGGCCACTACCATGGGTGCCTGCTCCCAGTAGTCCCGCCCTGCCAGAGTGGCTTAGGAATTACATAGTGGTACAGATGAACATATGAATGTGCCAGCAGAAACAGAAAACCTAGTCTATCTAAGTCTGCTTGAGTGTGCAGCTAGCACCCTCAGTTTGCAGCTGCCCCACCCCTTCCCCTTTGTCATCCCTCTGCCGTTCCCCACCTCCCCCACTCTCACTGTCCCCTGTTCCCTGTCCCATGCCCTTTTAAAGCTGTTTACAGATTCACATGATATCACCCATTCTGGTAGTGTGTTCCATTTTGTTACCACCCTCTCTGTGAAATAGTGTCTCCTCATTTCCCTCCTAAATCTTCCCCCCTCTATTCTTAGCCCATGCTCCCTGGTGTCCCTCCCCTTCCTTAGCTTAAAGACCCCATCTGCCTCATCCTTATTGATTCCCCTCAGATACCTGAATGTCTCTATCATGCCCCCCCGTCCCTTCTATTCTCCAGGGTGTACATATTCAGGTCCCTCAGCCTGCTCTCGTAGTCTCTCCCCTCCATTAAACATATCGTCTTCGTTGCCCTCCTCTGCACCCCCTCCAGTAGCCTGATATCACGCTTCAGGTATGGCCTCCAAAACTGCACACAATACTCCAATTGTGGCCTTACCAGTGACCTGTAGAGGGGCAAGATCACCTCTCTTCATCTGGATGAAAATCCCCTCGCTATGCACCATAGCATTTTGTTCACTTTTGCAGCCACTCTCCTGCACTGGGCAGTGTTGTTCATGGTCCCTGTTACCATTATCCCTAGATCCTTCTCCTTCTCAGTGATCCCCAGCCTACCCCTCCCAGCCAGTATTCTCTCCTTGGTTTCTTCACCCTTTAATGCATTACCTTACACGTTTTTGTATAGAACCCCTGCTGCCACCTCTCTGACCACTCCTCTAACTTGTTTAGGTCCCACTGCAGCTGCTTCCATTCCTCCCCTCCATCCACCACTGCTCCTATTTTGGTGTTGTCTGTGAACAGACTTACCTTGCTTATCACCCCGTGTGCAATGTCTGGTATGAAGATCCCAAATAATACTGGTCCGAGCACAGAGCCCTGTGGCACCCCACTCATTACCGGCTTTGGAGTTGGGAGCTCCCCTCTCACCACCACCCATTGCAGCCTCCCACCCAGCCAGCTTGTAATCCAGTTCGTCATTTTTGCCCCTACCCCTACACCAGTTAGCTTCCCCCCCAAGCCACCCATGAAGCACCAACTTGAAGGTCTTGCTGAAGTCCAAGTAAAGAACATCCACTGCATGATCCTTATCAGCTCACCTGTCACCCAGTCATAATATTGTATCAGACATTAGTAACATTGATATTGCCTACAAATTATTTTGTACTCAATTCATCTCAATTTGCGATAAGTTATTACCTATAAAGAAGGTACGGTTGAGAGGTGATACAAAAGAATGGATTACTCCTAATCTTTTAAAAATGTTTAGAATTAGGAATAGGTTATGGACTAAATATCGTAAAAACAAAACTAGCAATAATCTTCTGGCCTATAGGTCAATGCTTAATCAATGTAAGTCCAAGTTCGAAAAGTCAAGATTAATTTTTTCAGGGTCAACTTGAGTACTGACCATGGAAATTCCAAAGCTACTTGGAATACTTTGAATTCAATATTGGGTAGGGGAAAAAATATGGATTCTGTTAATATTGAATCGAAAGGTTGATTGATTAGTGATCCATTACAAGTAGCTCAGTTGTTTAATACTCACTTTTCTTCTTTGGATAAGTATAGAACACCGGGTCAACTTGATTCCAAAATTAATAATGGTCAACGTGAAAGTCAGTGTGGGGGTTGTACAGCTCCTAAATTTTATTTTCATGTTCTGTCTCCTGTAGATATTTTCCATTATTTAGGTAAAATGAATCCTTGCCCTCATACTGGCCCTGATTTTGTCGATTATCGGATATTAAAAAATGTGTCTAGTTCTATCATTCCTCTTCTAACAAAATTGTTTAATTACTCTGTCTGTCATGGTGTCTTCCCCTTGGTTTGGAAGTGAGCCATAGTTAAGCCTGTATTTAAAACCGGTGTAAAGACTGATTTGAATAATTACTGATGCATTTCTCTACTTGCCCCCTTTCTAAAGTGTTGGAAAGAATTGTGAATGATCAAATTAATGAGTATATGGGTAAATATTAGGTCTGTGCAAATACCTTTTCCTGAATATTCGGCCAAATATTCGGTATTCGGGTACCAGGTATTCGGTATTCGGCCAGAAAAGGTGCTTTTTTAAGGAAACTTTAAAAAAGCCTTTAACAACACCATTAATCACCCATTAAACCTGGTGTAGCATATACACCTCAATGAGACTTCAACCACCAATGCTGAGCTCTCATTAATGCAACACAAGCTACACGCGGCACACTTGATCCACCACACCACACATATAGCACTCCGAAAACTGTATCAAGCATTGCATTGGGTCAGCACTGGAGGGTGTTCATGGTCACAGACACGGTAGCCCATGACATGGGCATCGGCGTTCAAGTGCTTGCAATAATGGCAACTCAATCCTGGTGCATGTCAAAGGGGCTACTGCTGAGGAATGGTGACCAGATGGGGGAGGTGGGTGCATATAGCAACAGGACATCACTATATGTGTGCGTGTGCGGGGGGGTCCAGCGTGACGGAATGGAGGTAGGGTTGCCCTGGTGTGGTTGGTGTGGGGCTGTCAAGCTGGCCCTATAGCGTGGTTGGTGGTTGTCAACCTAAAGGTGCAAGGGTTCCAGGTTCGGGTCTGGGCACGCCTACATTTTTGTGTGCCCATCCACCAATTTTTTTCTCTCCAGATTTTGCACCTCCCTGACATGCACCCCCCCCTGAAGTTAAGAATTCTTTAGTAGGGGGTTGTGGGGCAATGCAAGGGGCACATCCCACTGCATGAAGAATCAAAATTTAAGTCACTGGCACTGTTTTCCTGTGCTTTGGGGGTGTACATCACTGAAATAGATTTTCGGTGATATATACTTGCCCTGCCACCAATCGTGATTGCACTTTTGTGGTTATCACATAAATCCACAGACATGGGGTAGACGGTGCTTTGACCATGGGCATAAGAATAGTGGTAACAGTGGCTGCCATAGTGGTGACAGCTGAAAGGGTGGCTGCTGCATGAATGGCACCGGTGGTTGTGGGAAGCACACTGACTGTAGATGTAGCAGCCATAGTGATAGCAGTGGGAACACTGGTGGTGGTGTCTGCTGCTTCCTGCACAAAGCATGTATGCACTAATGCCCTCCTACTACTGCACAAAAGGATGTGACAGTGAATGTATAGATGGAACAGGTGGTGACACCAGTAGTAGTAATAGTTCTGCCGGTGGTATTAGTAGTAGTAGTACTATTCCCAATGCTACAAGAACTAAAAGGCTTGCTTGGGGAGAAAAATATTTGAGACCATCTAATAAAGAGACATCTGTCTGTCATCATCCATGTAGTCTATCTCACCACCTTCTCTGGAATTGTATTATGTATCAATAGCATACAGTGAAGCAAGACAATATGCAATTCAGTACTTTGCAGTAAATGCTGTCACAAAATATTGGATTGCCTGAGATTAACTGCCATTGAATTACACTGCTCCTTGCAGCATATTGTAGCATTTTGCAATAATTTTGCAGGCATGGAAAATAATTGAGAATGGTGATGCCACACTGGTAACCAGAATATTTCAGGCATGTGAAATACTAGGGACTGGTGATGCCACACTGGTAACCGGAATATTTCAGGCATGGGAAATACTTGAGATGGGTGATGCCATACTGGTAACTAGAATATTTCAGTCATGTGAAATACTGGAGACTGGAGATGCCATACTGGTAACTGGAATATTTCAGTTATGTGAAATACTGGAGACTGGAGATGCCATACTGGTAACCAGAATATTTCAGGCATGTGAAATACTTGAGAATGGTGATGCCATACAGGTAACCAGAACATTTCAATCATGTGAAATACTTGAGACATGTGATGCTAGACTAGTAACTGGAATATTTCAGTCATGTGAAATACTTGAGAATGGTGATGCCATACAGGTAACCAGAACATTTCAATCATGTGAAATACTTGAGACATGTGATGCTATACTGGTAACTGGAATATTTCAGTCATGTGAAATACTTGAGACAAGTGATATCATACTCGTAACCGTAATATTTTAGTCATGTGAAATACTTGAGACAAGTGATACTGTACTCATAACCGTAATATTTCAGCCATGTGAAATACTTGAGACTGGAGATGCCACTCTGTTAACTGCCATGTTTCAGGCATGGGAAATACTGAGACTGGAGATGCCACACTAACTGCCATATTTTATACACTTGAAATACTTGAGACTGGTGATGCCACACTTGTAACTGCCATATTTCAGGCATGGGAAACACTGAGACTGGAAATGCCACACTTGTAACTGCCATTTTTCAGGCATGGGAAAGACTGAGACTGGTGACACCACACTTGTAACTGCCATATTTCAGGCATGGGAAACACTGAGACTGGAGATGACACACTGTTAGCTGCCATATTTTATGCATGTGAAATACTTGAGACTGGTGATGCCACACTGGTAACTGGCACCTGGAAAGCTGTTAAAGGGATTGATGGAATATGGGCATGAGCAACACAGGGGATGAGAGATGTAGCAACACCAGCTGAGGATTTTGTATTGGGAACAGCGATCAATAGGTGGGTGGCAGTTTTAGGCACTGGGAACTGCAGGACATGCTCGTTCAAAAGAATACACCATGACAGTGGAAGTAATAAAGGAAAAGGGTGCTGGTCACAGATCTGTGTTAGTATGACTTTGAATATAAATGTTAACATGTGCTTATTTTGCTAACAGAACAATGATGTGTAACACAGAATGGCTTGCGTATGGGTCAATGCTACAACACACAAATGTTGTATCCAGTACAAGACAATTATTTAATAGAAACATAGAAACATAGAAGTTGATGGCAGATAAGGACCGCAAGGCCCATCCAGTCTGCCCATTTCTTTTTCTACCTTATAAATGTGCCATCAGCCATTGCTCTGTCAGTGGCCTATCTATTCATAGTCATTTGTATTGCTCCCCTTATGCCTATCCCATGCCTGTTTGAAGCCCTGCACTGTATTCATAGCCACCACTTCTTGTGGTAAGCCAGTCCATGCATCCACCACCCTTTCTGTGAAAAAGAATTTCCTCACATTCCCCCTTAATCGGCCTCCCTCTAATCTCATGCTGTGTCCTCTTGTCCTGCTATTTTTCTTATATTTAAACATGTTAGACTCTTTCACCTTGTTTATGCCCTTAAGGTGTTTGAATGCCTCGATCATATCACCTCTCTCCTCCTTTGCTCAAGGGTATACATATTGAGCTCCGTTAATCTGTCCTCATATGTCTTCTGATGCAGTCCCTGCACCATTTTGGTTGCCGTTCTGGACTGCCTCAATTTGGTTAATGTCCTTGTGAGTGTGGCCTCAATACTGCCGCAGTACTCCAGATGGGGCCTAACCAGTGTCTTGTACAGAGGGTTAATACCTCCCTCTTACGACTTGTGATACCCCTACTAATACACCCTAACACCCCCTAGCCTTACCTACTGCTTTAGAGGTCTGCTTGGATGATTTTAGGTCATCAGTGATGATGATGCCCAAGTCTCTTTCTTCCTTTGTGACTGCTAGCAACTCCCCTCCCAGCCTATAGGTGGCTTCAGGGTTTCTCTTCCCTATGTGCATGATTTTGCACTTCTTTGCATTAAATCCCAGTTGCCACTCTTCTGACCATTCTGCTAGTTTATCCAGATCTCTTCTCATTCTGCCCACCCCATCTGGATCATCTACTCTGTTGCAGATCTTGGTGTCATCTGCAAACAGACAAGCCTTACCCTCTAGTCCATCTGCAAGGTCACTAATGAAGATGTTGAAGAGGACTGGCCACAGGACTGATCCTGAGGTACCCCACTTGTGACTTGCATCTCTTCTGACTGTATACCATTTACCACCACTCTCTGTTTTCTGCCCGTCAACCAGTTTGCCACCCAGCTGACCAACTTCTGACCCACCCGAGCCTACCCAGCTTATTTATCAATCTTCTATGTGGAACAGTGTCAAAAGCTTTGCTGAAGTCAAGGTAGGCGACATCAACTGCTCCCCCTTGGTCCACCACTCTGGTTACCCAGTCAAAGAAATCTATGAGATTAGTTTGACAGGACCTTCCTTTTGTAAACCCATGCTGTCTTGGATCCTGTGCCCTATGGTTCCAGGTGTTGCACTATCCTTTCCTTAAGGAGTGCCTCCATAATCTTGCCCACTACTGAGGTAAGACTGACCGGTCTGTAGTTCCCCTCCTTCCTGCTACCACTCTTGTGGAGCGGGATCACATGAGCCCTTCTCCAGTCTTCTGGGACCTCTCCTGTGCTCAGAGACTCACTAAACAATTCTGCTAATGGCTCTGCTAGTTCCTCCTTTAGCTCCTTAAGTACCCTGGGATGTATGCCATCAGGTCCCATTGCCTTATCCACCCTGAGCTTAGCAAGCTCTTGTAGGACCTTTCTTTTGTGAAGGGAGTAGTGCTCACCTCCCTCCCCACTGTGTCCATGATGCTGAGCTGTGGGCCCTGCCCTACCTTCTCTTCAGTAAATACTGAGCAAAAGTATCTATTTAGGATAGATGCCTTTACAGGGTCCTCCTCCTCCCTAATGCAATTGTTAGTGGCCATATGTGTACCCAAGGTGAGGTAGATTTATTTTTATAAACACAAGTTGTTCCACATGTGCTGGGTCAAGTGAGGATCGGTGAGGTTCCACCACATCCCCAGCAGTGCTGAACATTCGTTCGGATGGTACGCTGGTAGGGGGCAACAGATATATTTAAGGGCCAACTGTGCCAAGTGCAGAGATGCTTTCATCCTTTTGATCCAGTACTCCACTGGATTTATGGAGAATGACTCCAGAGGCTTATTGAAATAACTGTTCAGCAGATTTGGTGCCGACTGTGGCTGCTGTTCTGTTCTCTTCCACTGCTCGGCCTGTAGCGATGAGCTGAGTTCAGCCCAACAGTCACCCTCCTTCTCAAGGTTTTCCATACAGCTTTCAGTTTGTGATTCTGAGACTGGCTCATCAATAGGGTTACCTGCTGGTTTCATCTACCCAAGGATGCAGAAACTAAGTTCTGAGCACCTCTGCTTCTGAATGTCTGTAACCCTGTGAGTGGACATTATAAGGTGTAGTACCTCACACTTGAAAAGTGAATCCAACATAGTGGCAAATATGTGCTTTTTATTGGAACAGAGATCAGAAAATCTAACTTCTAGTTCTGTGGTGAGGTTTTCCACAAGGGATATCACTGTTCCTGGTGTCTGGTTTGGATCTTTCTCAGTATTTTCACTTAATCTCCTCATGGCTTTTTTCAGGATCTGTACAGCAGGAATTACCTGACTTAGCAGTGCAGAATCAGAGCTAAGGTCACGAGTGCTCCTTTCAAATGGGGCTAAAGCCTTTACCAAGCCCTCAATCACAGCCCAGTCCTGATGTCCGAGTACTCCCCCATATCAATTTCCATGCTTATCTCATGAAGGTCCCACTTTTGCTCCAGAAGCCTTTGCAGCATGTAGTAGGTGAAATTCCACTGGATCCCGTACATCTCGGATGAGATGAAGCTGCGGCATTTGAAAATGCTCTTGTAGCTGATGCAGACAGTTTGTGGCTTTCACAGAGTGATGGAAGTGGCTGCATATGCTTCTGGCTACTTTGACTGTGTGATCTGCCTCTGCTGTGTTTGCCAAAGCCTTTGTTACCACCAAATTTAGTGTATGAGCAAAGCAGCATATCCCCTCAAAATTGCCTTCTCTAAGTGCTTTTGTCAAATGTGTGGCATTGTCTGTGACCACAAAGCCTACCTGCAAATTGTTGCAATCAATCCATGGGCTCAACATCTCTTGCAGGAATGACAGTATGTTTATAGCCCATTGATCCTTTTCCATAACACTGACGTTTAGCAATGCAGACCTGCAGGGAGAGGGGGAAGAGACAGAACCAGCACCAGTACCACCATCACCACCAGTGACTACCACATCTGCAACACAACAGTGTGCTGTCAGTGACATATATGCATGATTTGAATTAATTCTGGTCCATATGTCAGTTGTGCAGTTGAAAACTCCACCAACAGCCTGTGCTAGTAGTCTGGCAACTTCTTTTCTCAAATCATGGTAAATGTTGGGTACTACAGTAAGTGAAAATGTGGTCCATGATGGTATATTATACCTAGGTGCAAATGCTGCAGCAGCCTACAGAAACCTGTGTTTTCCACAATGGAAAATGGCTGCAGATCCAAGGCCATCATCTCACCAATTAAATTGGCGAGCTGCTGTGCTGTTGGGTGTGACGTGTGGTATTTGGTGCGGGCATGAAAGGCTTGCATGATGGGTGTAGTCAAAGCGGTACCACATCGCATTGATTTTGACTTTGAACCCATGGTGGAGGGTGCAACAATAATAGACGATTGAGCAGAAGAAGCAGAATGGGTGATGGTCCTGTATGGGGATGCGCTATAAGTGGTGTAGGGGGAGTTGAGGGCACACTGTCTGTCTCAGTAATAGAATCACTAACAACACTTTGTGCATCTACTGGACCAGTACCAGAAGAGGGGCTGACAGGCACATGTTGTGGAGGGAGAGGAACAGCTGTGGATTGGTGAAGTGCACTGGGATGTTTCATTCGGAGATGGTTCATCATTGATGTTGTGAGATTTGAAAGGTTTTTACCATGACTTATAGAACAGTCACACACACAGCATACTGCCTTTGTTGGATCATATTTTACAACACTAAGGTACAGCCACACCACACTTTTCCTTGCACTGACAGTGGAAGTACAGGCCCCAATAGGGCGACCATGGGCATGTTTTGCCCCTTTCCCCTTATCAGACCTCGGTGCAGTGGATGCAATTGTTCTACCCCTTTCTTTCTCTGCAACAGATGTAGTTGTAAAACTACTTTGTGTATCAGATGGAGTTGAACTTGACACAACTCTTTGAAAGGACAGGGTGGACTGTTTGTTTTTTTTTGGAGGAGGAGGAGGGTGACCCTGACTGGCCTGCTTGCCACAACAAGAAGCACTGCATTCTTTGGCAGCTGCACATTCATGCTTCTCATACAGATATGCCGCATATTCGGCCTCATCACCAAATTCGCTTAGGTGGGTATCACTGTCAGATGATGTACTTAGCAAGTCTTGAGGCTCTGGTAAATATTCAGAACCAGATGAATGCTCTTCTTTGGAATCCTCCACATCAGCAAAAGGAAATGTGGTGAGAGGAAACTTGTGAGGCTGAGCAACAGTACATTTTGGGAACACAATTGGTGCAGTCATTGTAACAGTCTCATGATTAGTACTAGTCATAGTACCTATGGTCATGGGCACAGTTGGCAAGTTAGTAACTCTGTCGACCGTAGTCCTTTTGCCAGAATTACAATCAGCAGTTACAGTTGAAGAAATTGGCATCATATTATAGCTAGTTGTAATACTGGCAGCAGTAGTCGTGGTGACAGCAGAACACTCAGGACTACTAAAGGAGGCAACGGTTGTGGTGACAGTGGCTGTGCAAGGAGCACAAATAACAGTGCACACTGTTATGGCAGTGGTGGTGTCAACAGTACACAAAGGATTTGCTCTGGTTGCTGAAATCACGGCACTGGTGGGGGTGAGGAGGAGCACACTGATAGGTGATGTTACCTCTATGGGGGCAGTTGTGTGAATAGTATTACCACTGGTAGTGGGGATGGGTTCTTGTTCTTGTATAACTGGAGATGTCAGCTGTAAAGCCCTCCTACTTTTATAAAATGATGATGCTGCAAATACAGTACTAGTAATAGTAGTGACAGCAGTTGAAGTTATAGTAGTACTAGTACTACCCCCAATCTTACTTACTCCAGAACCTGAAGGCTTATCGGGGAGAAAACTATTTTAGAGCAGTGAATACGAACAGACCTTCTCTTGCTCTGTTCCTCACCACTTACGACTGGTGGTGAAGATGACTTGCTTGGGCTGGACCATGCACGTTTACGGGATTGATGAGACATGGTCCGTAACTTACTGTGTATATTATTTGTGATTAGTGTCTTTGTTTATGTTGGTGCTTCTTGCAGAAAACAACAATAGCAGCACTGCATATGTAGCAGCTAATAAAGTCAAGCTGATACTAGAGAGAGAGAGATGGAGTCAGCAAACAACTTCTTACTTGTACGGTGTCAGTTGTGCAGTCATACAGTACTACAATTCAAGCTTTGAAGGTGCACCAAACAACTTACAACACACAGAACCCAACGAGTCACGCCTGACACACACAGAAATACTAAAGCAGTTCACAGAAAATTTACGTGTACACACTCACAATAGTGCACACACAGGGGGTGAAGACACAAAAAAGAAAAAACTCACATGCGCAGGAGGCCACTCAGGTACAGTGAGCTGTGGAGAGAGGAGTCACCTGCGACACCCTCCTTACTCAGTTGTACAGGGAACTGAGCCAAGAACCAGACTACAGTCAGTAACAATTCAATGGGCCAAGCCTGACCCAGTGAGAAAAAAATATGCTGCTTTATATATCACAAAAAAAAAAAAATGCGTGCAGACAACTGTGCATGCACTTGCAGGACACAGATTATAAGAACAACAGTACAGTGCACACACGGATGATGTATGCACTGCGGTAAGCTGCAACGCAGATAAGAGGGAGTCAGAGGACAATCACACCTCACTTATGCAGGGAACCGAGCCAGGTACCTGATTACAGCAAAATACCAATTTGCTTCACAAAAGCAATAGAAAATACCACAGGGGCTGTGTGTGGATTTGAACAAAAAGCTAAGCAAGCACAGCAGTGGGGATGGGGCAGTCAGCAAAAGCTTGAGCTCACTGTTACTGAGCCCAGTAACAGTTACTCACTACATGCAAAAGCCAAACTGGACTCTGTTGACAAAAAAAATAATCCTGATAAGAACTAATTGGTTCTTAAGCAAAAAATCAAACCACACTGCTTCAGCGGAGCTGTGAAACTGTAAGCAGTGGGGGAGAGAAGTCAGCATGCAGCAGCACACACACAGATTCACTCACACACAGACTCTCCTTTTCCTTGAAACTGAGCCCAGTTTCAAGGATGAAAAACAAAACTGCCGTCAGATGCAGTCACAGGGTGATCAGATGTAAAACCTGGATCACACACAAAACATTTTTTAAACAGTTATAAAAGTTACAAGTGGTAAACTAAACAAAGTTAGCTCTCTGAGAAACAACTGTCTCCTCTCATCTACACACTCAGTGTGAGGAGATCATATGGTGTTCCTGGCTCTGAGCTCCAAAAACAGCCTCTGATTGGCCAGCGAAGCTCTGTGAGATTTTGAAATCTCACCCACTGAATAGTACGTCCCGAACAGTAGCCGAATAGTGAACTATTCGGAATGTCCATCCGAATATTCGGCAAGCCTACCATTCGTGGTATTCGGGAAATACTATTCAGACCATGCACAGCCCTAGTAAATATGGTCTTTGGACTTCTTCCCAACATGGATTTAGAGTAGGTCATGATACTGAGACTGCCTTGGTGAGGTTCCTTGGCAGCGTCCGGGTTGCCATGGATGCGGGCGATAAGGTGGCAGCGGCTTTTGTAGACCTCACCAAGACATTCGACCTTGTAGATCATGAAGAGACTCATGGCTAGGGTAAATCTTTCAGATGAAGTTATTGGGTGGATTGGTCTTTATATGAGTGGGAGAAGACAGAGAACTATGGTTGGTGGTTCCTTGTCTTAGGATAACTTAATAAAATATGGGGTTCCCCAGGGGTCCATATTAGGACCCCTGCTTTTTTCATTGTTTATAAATTATTTGCCTAATATTTGCATTAATACTGAAATTATATTATTTTCGGATGATGCAGTACTTTTTAGCTCTGGTTTTGATGATAATAAGCTCCATGTCAATCTTCAGAGAGACTTTGAAGCCTTACATTCTTGGTTTATTCTTCATAAATTGATACTTAACTTTTGTAAAACAAAATTTCTTATTTTTTCTGGTATTTGGAATCATTCTAATTATGATTTTAAATTAAGTGATAATTTTGGTAATAATAATAATACATTTTATTTCATATAGCGCCTTTCAAAAATCAAGGCGCTTCACAATAAAATCAGACCACAATAATAAAATCAACACAGGATAATAATAAGTAAATATAAACGGACAGGTCCCACTATACTACACCAGGAAAAGCCTGACACCACAGAAAGGTCTTTAATGCCTGTTTAAAACCCCCCATAGTTGCGCACTCCTGAAGCTGACGGGGTAGAGAATTCCAGAGGGCAGGGGCTAAATGCACGGGCCCCAGAAGATTTTAAAGACACCCTCGGAATCTCTAGCAACCCCTCGTCAGCCAAACAGAGCTGTCATTCAGGGCAGTAAGGAATGAGAAGCTCTTTCAAGTAGCCAGGACCAAATCCATGTAGGGCTTTGTAAGTCAGCAAGTCGACTTTAAAGGTGACCCACCACCAAATTGGCAGCCAGTGCAGCTCACACAGCAAAGGTGTAATATGAGAGGCATGAGACATCACTGTCAACAAATGTGCTGCAGCATTCTGCACTAGCTGCAGGTGGCAGATATCAACTCCTGGAAGCCCTAGGTATAGGGAGTTACAGTAATCAAGGTGCGAGGTCACAAAGGCATGGACCAATGTAGGTAGGTCCCCAGATGGAACATGGTGCTTGATCCTGGTGATGTTCCTAAGATGATAAAAGGAGGACTTGATGACCACCAACACTTGAGATCATAAAGTCAGCCTGTTGTCAAGCATCATCCCCAGGTCTCGCACCTGTTCAGAGGAAAGGATCGGGGAGCCCCCCAGAAAAAGTCCTGAGGGCTGACCAACCCTTATCCCCTCTATCCGGCAGCCTGGATCCACGGCCATCACCTCAGTCTTTCCCGTGTTCAACTTTAACCAGCTCGAATTCATCTACTCCTGGATTTCAGTGAGGCAGTTGTTAAGTATCGAGACAGCACTATCCTGATCAGGTGTGAAAGACAGGTAGAGCTGGGTGTCATCAGCATAACAGTGAAACTTCATCCCATACCATTTTACAATGTCTCCTAGGGGCAACATATACACTGCAAACAACAAGGGGGACAGCACTGAGCCCTGAGGGACCCCACATGACAGAAGGAGTAGGTACGAGGAAAAATTCCCGGACACCACTCTCTGCATTCTGCCAGTGAGGAAAGATGTAAACCATTTAAGCACCATACATCATGGGCCACCAATGGATCTCAGGCACCCAAGCAGCACCCCATGGTCTGTATTGTCAAAGGCTGAAGAGAGGTCAAGGAGCACCAAGATAGAATGACTTCTCCGATCTCTTGCCATCAGGAGATCATTGAGCACCTGAACTAGAGCAGTCTCAGTACTATGCTTCTTTCGAAAACCAGACTGGAGAGGTTTGTAGATGTTATGGATGGCCAAGTAGTCCTCCAACTGCATTGCCACTACTTTCTCAATAACCTTCCCTATAAAGGGGAGGTTTGAGATAGGTCTGTAGTTGGCCAGAGAGTCTGGGTCCAAAGAAGCCTTCTTCAGGATGGGTGTTACTACCACCTCCTTCAGGGAGTTGGGAAACTCACCTGAATCATGGGAGCACCGGACTATCTGAACCAGGACCAGACCAATAGTATCACAACAACCCATGATCAGGGAAGTTGAGCCCGGATCCAAACTACAGCATGTAGGATGCATACTCTGGACAATTCGCATGACATCCACAAACTCCGGCAGGTCAAAGGTACACCAGGAAGCACAAGGTGAGGCAGCCAAGCACCGATCATCAGCATCCCCCACAGAATGAGTCAAGAGGATATCTGTCCTGATGTTGGCCACCTTATTCGCAAAGAATCGAGCAAGCTCATCGCACTCCATTTGCAAAACAGCTATTCGGAACTGCAGACAGGCTGGGTTGCACAGCCTGTCCACAGTTCAGAAAAGCTGAGCTGGTCGATTTTGAGAGGCAGTGATCTCCCTGGACAGGAATTCTGCCTTCTTATGGGAGATCGCTGATTGGTAGGTCCGATAATGCTCCACCAATCTAAGGTGGTCGACCTCTAAGGCAGATTTCCACTAGCGTCTCTCCAGCTTTCATCCTAGTCACCGCAGCTCCATCAAGGACCCATCAAACCAAGGGGCCTGAGGGTGAAGGGGGAGAGGATGAACATGGATAGGAGCAAGCAAGTAAGTCCAGAGCTGTAGAAATGGCCATATTATAGGCCATGACCAAAACTTCTGGACTCGAGCTGGTCACAGGAAATGCCAAGAGGTTAATCACCGCCGCTAGGCCTTCAGGGGACAAATCCCATAAAGGGTGGTAACTGACCATTTCCACAGGGGCAGGCCTACATAGGGGGCCAAAAAAGTTGAACCTCACAGTGTAATGATCAGACCAACCAACAGGTTCCACCCCCAAATTGGATGCTTCAGTCCCCAGTAAGAAGACCAAATCAAGAGAGTGACCGTGTTTATGGGTAGCAGAGGTAACAATCTGTGTGAAGCCCAGCTATGTCATCAGCTGAAGGAAGTATTGTCCAAATTGTGAGAGATCGTCATCAACCCAGGCATTAAAGTCACCCAGGACCATCAGTCTGGGTGACTTAAACGCCATGTCAATGAAATCTGCTACTTCCTGCAGGAATCGCCACTTGCCCCCAGGTGGACGGTAGATGAGAGCTATCCTGCAGCCTACACCTGCTACCACAGTACATTCAAAAGATTTGTCCTCCTCAACTGGTACACTCGAGTGGCCCAGCTCAGTCTTGAAACAGACTGCCACCCCCCCCACGATTCAATCTCGGGCAGTGTATCACCGAGAACCCATCTGGAACTGCAGCCTCCAAAATGGGGCCAGCATTTTCATCCAGCCAGGTCTTGGTGATGCAAGCCAGATCAGATGTTTCAATAAGATCAGAAATAGTTGCGGTCTTATTCTTAACAGATCTGGCATTGCATAACAAAGGGTTCAACATTTGGGACTGGTGCTTGATCAGCACTTAATCTTTGATCATCACATTATTTTTCTAATAGGTAAATTACACCATCGTCTAGGTGTGTTATTTTGTATTAGGAAATTTCTTAATCCTGAGACAAGGACCCTTTTAGCTAATAGTTTCTTGTTTTCATTACTGACATATGGTTCTATTGTTTATTTTCATTTCTCTGAGAGGATGTTGAATAAACTAACAACTACGTATCATAGTATATTACGTTTTATTACTTCTTTGCCCAGGATGGTACACCATTGTATTTTATATGAAAAGTCAGGAAGTCAGGAAGTTTATCACTTGGGGCTTTTTTTAATCTTAGATCCCTAACATTTCTTCATAAGATTCAACTGGGGCTGGTCCCAAATAGTGTGGTAAGTACTACTGGGTCTTCTGTTGTTACTAGATCTAGTACTAGAAGTTTATTTAATTTACCCCGGTTTAGAACTAATTTTGTACAAAATTCCATACACTTCAAAATTGTTAGACAGTAGGGCTTGAAATTCCCATTGAAATGGTGTTTCATGCACACAAAAAAACTAGCATGGAACACCAGATTCTGCCACCTGGTAAACCGCGGTATATACTGATTTAAGGAGCGAGGTTCGAGCCAGCCGCCATTTTGATTTGCACCTACTTTGTCCGTGTGTGTGTATGTGTGTGTTTTTTTCTTTTCTTGCTCCCATTTCAGCTCTGGAGACTGGCACCTTCTAAGACACTCCAGCCAACCGGAATGCCACATTTTGTCTGCCCAGCCCAAGACCGATCGAAATCTCGCATTCACTGGCGAGATTTCGGTCTTGGGCTGAGCCATTGCACACTTGCTTTCCTTCACTCCCGGGGTGGCAACCATGACCACAGGACTCTCTTGCTCCAGACTCCTCTCTCCGGACATCACTGCTGCTCCTAATGGTCTGGTAAATTGGGGGGGGCTGACTGAAACGGGAGGATGCAGGGAACGAACAGTACAGTCAGGATATTGGGAGGGAGGGTGGATATATTGGGAGACTCAGATTTTCTGTGACTGAATGAGCATTGGTGAGCTTAGGAAACAGTCGGGGGGGGTCTGGAATAACAGAGGGCAAATGTGCCATTTGCTATGTTTTTCAGACTAGCCAGTTTTCAAAAAAAGGAGAAATAAAGCGAAAAAG
Source organism: Neoceratodus forsteri (assembly GCA_016271365.2). NCBI lineage: Eukaryota > Metazoa > Chordata > Ceratodontiformes > Ceratodontidae > Neoceratodus > Neoceratodus forsteri. The sequence goes on from CM057452.1 coordinate 831,968,733, forward strand.
ACCAACAAAGGAAAACTTTTACAGGGAGGCCACTGCCAGAAAAAAACAAATGCAGCAACAAGCCTGAAAAAACAAAATTTAGCCTGTTTGGGCACAGATTCCCTAGCACAGAATAAGGGAAAACCAACTTTGCCTAACAGTACTCAGGGCATACGTTCCAGCCAGAGATAGATTAATTGCCTAGTTTCACTCAGGGAGGGGCACTGTGCCACAAAATAACAGGCAATCACACCCTAATCTCCCTGATTTGGTGAGGCAAAAAAGGCTGATGTTTTCCCTTGTTTTGGTAACCCCCACAAAAAAGACACCAGACATTTCTTTTAAATTTGTCATTGAAAAAAACACATTAGGCTGTAACATTTCATTGAAGCAGCTTTATTTTGTGCAGCTCATTTTCTTATTTGGGCAGACTTCACCCTGTGGAAAAAAAAAAATAGATTCTGGGCAGTTAACAAATTTGCAATTGGCCAAGAATAAATGTTCTTACCTGGAATTGAGGACTAGTAACACAACCTCGACACTCACTCCCCTCTGTGGTTGAATCTGCAACACAGCAAAAACATTTTAGCAAGGCCTCCCAGGACTAGAAACAAATTATGATCATAAGTCTGCTTGTCACTCACCTTGCATAGAAAATTATCTCAATTGCTACGGGGACCCATTCTCTCAAGGGTGTCACGGGGTAAATTTATCCCAGTTAGTTCTGCATCCACTGGCCCTTGCCTATTTGGTCATGTGCTTCTTTGCTGGCAAATTGTAAGAAATTGCCTGACCTGTCAAGATGTGGCATTTTTGGAATGGAGTAAAGAACCCTAAGACCATAGCAGCAGAGAAGGAGGCTCTTAGAAAAAAGGAGAGAGATGCTGCTTATGACAAAAAGTAACAGTCGCACTTTTCAAGAACACTGGGTAACAAAGTACGCTTGGGTTGAGCTTGACCCTGAGAAAAACGTAATGTTTTGTAAAGCATGTAGGAAATTCCCAGACATTGCAGATACACCATCAGCATATTATGAAGGGGCTGCAATAATTTCACTGAGCAGTCTTTACAAAAACATACCAAGTCTAAAAAGCACTCCCTCACTGATGCCAGATTTGTTGCCGAATCCCAGCAGGCATCTGCTGCTGACAGAGCAATCGAAATGCTCAATTCCAATGTGGCACTTCGTGTGCAGATCTTAATTTGAAATGCACATGCCTTGGCCAAACACACTAGGCCGTATACAGACTTCCAGCGGATGTGTGACCTTGACAAATGTAAAGGGGTTGATATTGGGGAAACCTATCACAATGACAAATCTTGTTGCATGTTCATTAGTATTATTGCTGAGGTGGAACGTAAGAAGCTGGTGGATGTGGTGAAGAATGTGGACTTCATATCCATAATGAGAGATGTTGCTACAGATTCCATTATAAAGGAACAGGAAATAATTTATATAAGAACAGTAAACAAGGGGGTGCCAGTTTTTTTTTGCGTCCCTGGAAAATCCACACAAAGATGATGCAGCATCAATCATGGCACACATCGATCAGGCCGTGCTGTCACAGACAGAGTCAGCAGAGTGGAAAAACAAATTGGTAGGGCTTACCACTGATGGGGCAGCAGTAATAACCGGTGGGGGGGGGTACATTACTGAAAAAGGATTGTCCTCATCTAGTTACAATCCACTGCAATGCAGATATGCTGGAGTTAGCCCTGAAGGATGTCTTAAAAGACATCATGTATCATAAAAAAATAGACCTTTTACTGCTGGGGATCTATCTGTTTGATCATTTTTCACCTCTAAACCATAAAAATCTGAGAGAGTCCTGTCAGGCAGTGGGAATAAGATGCCTTATTCCAACCAGAGTGGGAGGAACCAGATGGGCACAGCACACTACAAACAACATTGAAAGTGCTCATCACAGACTACCCCAGGATCCTACTGCACTTCCAACAGGTATGTACTGTCCCAGCCTCCATTTTAAGCACAGTCTAGATTTGTTTTAAAATTGGAGCTACTGAAGCAACAACCTGTGCCATTTTTTGTCTTCTCATATGCAACTTGGCAGATCCCAAGGGGACCAAGCAGCGAAGGCCAAGGGCTACTTGAAGACCATACAGATCTGGAGATGTCTACACTACATTCACCTGATGGCAGACATCCTGGAAGAGTTCACAAAAGTCAGCCTGCTTCTTCAAGCAAATGACACTTCAGTGGGAAAGGTGTTTGAATCACTTCAGGACCTAAAGGACTGCCTTATAAAGCTGAAAACAAGGTAATTTTTGTTTTCCAGATTGGTTTTAGCTAGACTATAGTATTTTCCCTCCACCCTAGCCAGGAAAAAAAAAACTGTATCTCTGTCAAGACAAGTTAGGTCAGGCCAGGGGGATAAGTCTGTGTTTTTCCTTTTGTTTTTGTTTTCTAGACCTGGAAAGCACTTGCGAAATCTGGATGCCTTGGAAGGACCTGGATTCCATGGACTCACCCTATCTGTTGACAAAGCTGACCAGTTTTCCATTGACAGAGAGACACTACTGACAGCCATGATCCTAAATGTCACAAACAGGTTTGAAGACATGCACCAGCCAGACTCCATTATGGTGGCCATGAACCACACTGTGAATGTTAAACAGTGACCCACAAGCCATGTGGACTTGACAGGTGTGTTAGGGTGGGAAAATAACTCTGACTGGGTGGCACTGGAAGAATCATCTTTAGCTTAGCAAGGTGGAGGTGAAACAGTTTTTTTCCAATTTGTTTTAGATTATGCAGAGCATGCAGTAGCTGGTGTCGTAGAGGAGTTCAAACCCGTCCTCATAGAACAGAACATAGATCCAGACATGTGTGTAGCAGAGTGGACCAAACCAAAAAAAATCATATAAAGAGAAGGTGAATTTCTTCTTCTACCACTAACAATCAGCAAATTCTCAATACGGTCAGGCTGCAGATCAGGTCAGGGTGTTATATGTTTGTCCCCAAAGGTACACCGATGCTGTAGAAGCAAAGTGGCCAGATAGTCATCAGGCTTGCCAAGACAAATGCCACAACATTTTGGGACTAGTAACCTTAATTCATACTCTACCAGCAAGTACAGCTGTTTGTGAATGTGGGTTTAGCCTAATGAAAAGAATAAAATCCGATTGGCGAAGTTCATTAGGAAAGGACAGTCTCATAGACTTAATAAGGATCTCGTTACATACACCATGTGGACAGGAATTTGATCCAGTTCCAGTTGCTGAGTACTGGTTAAAAAGTGGTAGACAGAAAAAAAGGCCTTCTTTGCAGCCATATGGTCCATGGAACCAAAAACAAAGCAATGAGCAGGAGGAAGAAGAGGCAGACAGCTCAGATTCAGAAGTAGATTTAGATGAATCTTTCATATCTGAAACTTATTCTGAAAAACTTTTGTCTGATGATGATTCTCATGTTATATCTGATGAAGAACTTGAATGTTCTCCCATGTCAGTGTTGTGCCCTAGTACTACTAGTTCACAGGAAACTGTTAACTATGGGTCAAGGGGGGATTCTTGCATCACTGACTACTCTTCTGATGATGACATGAATCTGTTGTGATCATGTCCTCCACATTTAAGGTCTGGCCTTTCTTTGCCACCCAACTGTTGAGTCCTGCTTGGACTGTCTTCATTTTTCCTACAAAACAGTTAATATTGCTAAATTTGCATTCCACTAGTGTCACTCCAGGTTTTTGGTGGCAAAAATAATTTTGCCTGGTCGCAGTGCCAGATTTACAAGTCACGGGTAGGTTGATCAGTACAGTGTAATTTGTCAACTCTCATTCTGTGTGCTCTCTCAGGCCTTGTTCTACTAATTTCAGTTTTGTTATAACAGACATGACTGTGTAGTAGACTAATGCTAACTTGTCGAGCAGCCACAGAAAGTCAATCCTAACACAGTCCATCAGTCAAGAACAAGTTGGTGAGGCAGGAGCTGAAAATAATGCACCAATCACGTACTGTTTTATCTTACAATTAAATGTGCCTGGAATTTATCTGAGGGAGGCAGCTGAGTACCAAGTAGTCCAGATTTGGGTATGTGAACAGAGTATCTTTCAGTCGTCATAATTTTTCTTCCCTTTTTAGTAGCCCAGACTCCCTACAATAAAATAATCATGGAGTCCGTCGCATCAACATGAGATGTGGCTTATGGACCACTCTAGCACAGCAAAATATCATACAACGGGAACGGTACAGTAACATTCTGGCTAAATTGGATTTCACGTAAAATTACAAAAATCTATCACAAATCTAGGAGTGGGGTGTTCTAAATTTGTAAAATCTGGCCAACTGGCTATGTCATGGTAATAAAACTATCACATACTGTCATGGTGCTGTAACAAATCATGTCGGATTAACTGAATCAAAAAGCTTCTGTTTACACTGGCCAGATTTAGTTTTTCATAGCAACTCGTCTTGATGGGATAGACAAAAAAGAAGACATAAAAATACCCAGTCATCAATGAATGTCAATTGCTGCTTGAACATTTCACTGTGCTTAAGTATAAGCTCACTGTCATCACTGAAAGCAAAATGACTGTCCAGCGTTTTGTGCTGCATTTTTTGGGTTAAATTGCAGTGTGAATATCTACTCTAGTCTGCCATGGATTTCAGACAGACTTTCTGTTTTTCACTGCTTGTAAAATTACTGTGATGAGATTTGTCAGTGCTACAAAAACACTTGGAAAAAATGTATGTAATGCCAGGCTGTGCTATATTTTTCATTCTGTGCATCACTCTTTCTGTACACACAGAATAAAGTGGAAGTTCAACACCTTACCTACAAGGTACAGAGAAAAGAAAAAAAGAATGCAGAAAAAGAAATAAATGGAGAATTTTTAGAACTAGTTTTTTTTTGCCTTTTATTACCTTTTATTTAGTCAAACAAGAATGTACTGATGGTTGGTGACATATTCTAGCAGGTATGAAAAAAAGGGGGTGGCATACCACTTTCTGGGATGGAATACCAAATCTGGGCAACTGGTAATCGTGCAGTACACCACTTTTTAAAACAAATTTCTAGCCCTGGATAGTATAATCATTTACCTAGGAATATTAGACTGTCATAGTATGATAGATTTTAAGGGTATTCTGCATCAGAAATTATTTACTGAGGTTGTTTGTAATTGATTTTGTGCTTTTTATATCATGTCTATTACTGTTGCTTTTGTTTTTTGCACTTTTTTGTATTTGTAATGTACTGTTATTGTTACTGTATTTACCTGGTATTTGTATTATATTGTATTGCTATTGTTACTGGGCATCTGTGAAAACAGGCATTTTGTGCTCACAGACTTTTAAGTATAAAATAAATGAAATTAAAAGGTTGATTTGACAAGACTTCCCTGAAACAAACTCATGCTGCCTGACATCCTGGAGGCCGTTGTCCTCCAGTTACGACACCAGTCTTTCCTTTAGTATCATTTCCATGATTTTGCGCACCACGGAGGTGAGACTTACCGGATGATAATTACCTGGTTCATCCCTTGGTCCGCTTTTGTGTAAAGGCACTACATGTGCCATCCTCCAGTCAAGTGGCACACATCCCGACTCCAGTGAGGTGCTATACAGATCCACCAGTGGCTCCGCCAACACCTCCTCCATCTCCTTCAGCACCCTGGGGTGGATACCATCCAGCCCTGGTGCCTGTCTACCCTCAGTCCCTCTAGGACTGTACCTCCCTCACTTCTTCCATCTGTCGCCTCCTCTCCTCTCCCCTCGTCCCCACCCTTCCAGCCCATGGTGGTAGCGGTTCCCCCTTTTCTTCCATGAACACTGAGCAAAAGTATTCATTCAGTGCTTCCACCAGTTCCTCCCACTTTTCCATCCCTTCCCCACCCTTTCTTATCCTTACTGTTGTCTCCTTGATCTTCCTTTTCTCCCTAATGTATCTGAAAAAGTCCTTCTCCCCAGCGTTAATTCCGTGTGCTAATTTCATCTCCCTCTGGGCCTTGGCTTCTCTCACTTTTCTGGTCACCTCCCTGGACCATCTTGCATACTCTTCCCTGTCCCCTTCCTTCCCCGTCCTCCTATACCTCTGGTGTGCCTCTTGTTTTGCTCTCACGACCTCCACTACCTTGCTGTTCAACCAGCATGGTGTCCTTGCTCTGCTTTTCTTACTCTGTGTCTTGGTGCAGGCTTCCATTGCCTCTGTAATCTCCCATTTAATAATATCCCATTTCTGCTCCACGTCCATCTCCTGCCTTGTGCCCTCCAGTTTCCCTCTCAGTACTTCCCGCATCCTCCCAAAGTTTGCCCCCCTGAAGTTTACCACCTGGGTTACTGATTTCTCTGGCTCCCCGCTCATCATGTTATTAAACCACACTGTTTGGTGATCGCTGTTGACTAGTGGGTCCTCCACCTTTATTTCCCTTACTACCTCCCCATTCAACAATACCAGATCTAAAGTGTTCTTTAGCCTAGTAGGTACCCTGACCAACTGTGTCAGGAGACCCTCCTGGATCGTGTCCAGGAGTACTTGCTCCCTAGAACTGGAGGTGACTGGAATGCTCCAGTGAACCCCTGGCAAGTTGAACTCCCCCACGATGACCACCATCCCTTTTCTACATACCTTTCTGATTTGTCCTGCTAATGCCCAGTCAAGCTCCTCAGACTGGGATGGCAGCCTGTATACCACCCCAAACCTCAGTTTCCTACCCCTTGAATCTTGGAGCTGCAGCCAGATTGCCTCTGTTCTCCTTTCCTCCCATTTCGTCCCTTGTGCATTTGATTCCGTCCCTCACATAGAATGCCACCCCATCCACCCCCTCTCCTTACAGTCCTTCCTGTTTAATTTGTACCCTGGGATTGCCAGATCCCAGTCCTGGTGCTCAGTTGCCCACGTTTCCATGACAGCTGCAATATCCACCTTCCACACTGCCAAGAGTGCCTGTAGTGCAGCTGATTTGTTGCCTAAGCTGCTTGCTGAGGAATGTGCCTCTGACCAACCACCCCCACCCTTCCAGAGGCCACCATAGTTCAGCTATTCCTCCTGCCAGGTGTTCTCTGAGGTAACGATATCAGTAACAGTATCAGACTTGGTGGCTCCTGGTTGGGCGAAGAGGTTGCCCAAATCCTAGCTAGCTCAGCTTAGAGTCTAGCAGCCTCCTCCCTTAACCCAAAGAGGTGCGTGTAGATGGAGTAGCACCAAAGTCTCCAGAAGGTCTTTCTGAAAACTGCTGCCCCACAGCCACTACACTGCACCACTCCCAACATTTTTAATTTCTCCACTTTTCCTGTGTTACTTGGAAATACATATATAATCTTACCCCAGATAGGGTGTTAATAGTTTTTTTTCCCTTTTGTTGTTTGTTATGCCCTTTGTACACTTGCTCTAGATAGGTTGTTGCTCCTATTCTCCTTTTTGGCATACACTTTACCTTCTACCCGTCCTTATGTACCCTTAGCCATGGTAGAGTGTTTCTAGTTTTTCTGTTTTGCTGTTTGTTATGCGTCTTGTACACCTACCCTAGCTAGGGTGTTGCTCCTGTTCCCAGTTTTGGCCTACCCTATACCTTATCAACCCCTATCTACTATCTCCTTCCCCCTCCTGCCATACTTTATACAACTCTTTTGTAGCCCTACCCTAGATAGGGGTAACTGCTGTCCGTATGTTAATCCTTTGTCAGACCTGAATACTTTACTATAAATGACTTACATGCTATTATCCTTAAGTATCTTAAACACACTTTATTAACTCTTAACAGTTCAGCATCAATGTTTCTACACTATCACATTACAACAACAATAATAATAATAATGTGAAATATTCTATTACTTAAGTAACAATACCAGGTTTACCTTTTAACACTTATTGCAACTTGAAAAACAGATAACCAGCCCCATATTTGTAAATTACTTACAGATTGCATACATTAAACACATTTGGAAAATTTGTGTGTCTAATGTATTGATACTGGATTTTCCCTCACTTACAACTTGCACATCATATACATTCTAAATTAGATAACAGTAACTCAAGGTTTTGCACTTGGGGTGCAGCATCTCCTGCCGAATGCTACCTCATATTGTTACCCTTAAGCTTGGCCCTTTAGCTTGAGGACTGCATTGGAGGACTGCTAGGCCAAAGCGCTGAAATACAAGTGTGCTGCAATGCCCCCAGTCAGAACAAAGCTCCCAAATGGGACACAGGAGCCAAGGGGGTAGACTTCAGGCAAAGCAGGAAGTCCTCCAAGAAGAGAAATCCAGCAGTTGTAAGTGCCTTTCAGTTTTTCAGTTTAAATCCCTGCTTCTCACAGAGCAGCCGAGTGGTGCTGCCCCTTCTCTGGTCTAAAACAGCTGATCAGATTTTAATTAGTAAATACTGCAGCTATTTTCAAAAGCCACACATTCTTGTTGCTTCAATGCCCCCAATCAGAACAAAGCTCCTGATTGGAGCACAGGGGCCAAAGGGAAGAGTTCCTGCAAAGCAGGTAGCCCTCCAACAGCATTTGTAAGTGCCTATCAGTTTTTCAGTTTAAATCCTTGCGTCTCGCAGTGCAGCTGAGTGGTGCCGCCCCTTCTCTGACCTAAAACAGTTGGTCGGCTTTTGATTAGTGAACACTCTGGCTATTTTCAAAAGCATGCCTCAATCAGAACAAAGTTCTTAATGGAGCATAGGCGACAAGAGGAGGATGTCTAGACAAAAGGAAGCCCTTCAAGGAGAGCAATCCAGCAGCTCTAAATAAATCCACTGCTTCTTGTAGAGCAGCCATCTGGTGATACCCCTCCTCCTGTCTCACAGAGCTGATTGGCTTTTGATTAGTGAATGCTGCTGTTATTTTCAAATCCCAGGCTTTCTTGTTGCTGCCACGCCTCCAGTCAGAACAAAGCTCCTGACTGGAGCACAGGGGCGAAGAGGAAGAGTTCTGCAAAGCAGGAGGCCCTTCAAGGAGAGTAATCCAGCAGTTGTAAGTGTCTGTCAGTTTTTCAGTTTAAATCCTTGCTTCTCGTGGAAAAGCCAACTGATGCTGTCCCTCCTCTGGTTTCACACAGCTGATCTGCTTTTTAATTAGTTTTTTTGTTTTTTGAACATATTTTTTCCTCTTGCTCTGGACCAGGCTGGGAGCTTCTTCCACCTGCTGCCAAGTGCCCTTATCCCATCCTGCTGAGATCTTGCCAGACATCCTACGGGACTACCAGCCCTCCCTCAGCACACCACTCTGCTGTGCCCTTGCTTACCCCCAAGGGCTGGGTATGCCTTCAGCTCCTTCTACATTTCTTCACCGCATACTTCTGGCCACCTATGGTGGAGGTGAAAACCAGTGGTGTCCCCCTAGGATAGTGACATAGATCCAGCATTGGATCTGACAGAAGGCCATCTTCCCAGGCCTGCACTCATCTCAGCATGCCCACTCCCCACCCCTACCAGGAACGCTTGACAGACTTGGCTGTCAGCACAGCCTGATGCAGCCAACCCAAGAACATACTCCAGTGGCTGCAGCATGCAGACTTTGATCCCCAGCACCGCCATCTGTGGTCACCCGGGTGGCAGTAATATAGTGAGACAAGTCTCCTTCCCTCCCTCCTCAGAGGAGATGAGAGTCCTGCGGGAGGCCTTATCCTTATCCCCATGGCCAGCCCTCCAACAGCTCAGGCTCATTCCTGAACCCAGGTCACTGGTGTCGTGAGCTGTAGCTTTACTGCTGTGATGGCAGGATGGCCAGATTTTGATTAGTGAACACTGCAGTTATTTTCAAAAAACACACATTCTGGTTGCTGCCACATCCCCAATCAGAACAAAGCTCCCAACTGGAACACAGGGGCCAAGGGGTGGGGTGGGGGAGTTCAGGCAAGCAGGAAGCCCTTCCAAGAGAGTAATTCAGCAGTTTTAAGTGCATGTCAGTTATTCAGTTTAAATCCTTGCTTCTCGTAGTGCAGCCAACTGGCACTTCCCCTCTTCTGGTCTCACACAGCTGATCAGCTTTTGATTAGTGAACACTGCAGGCATTTTCAAAAGCCATGGGTCCTTGTTGCTGCCGTGACCTCAGTCGGAAGAAAGCGATCAAATGGAGGACAGGGGCTAGGGGTGAGAGTTCAGACAAAGCAGGAAGCCCTTCATGGAGAGTAATCCAGCAGTTGTAAGTGTCTGTCAGTTTTTCAGTTTAAATCTCTGCTTCTCTTAGAGCAGCTGACTGGCGCTGCTCCTCATCCAGTGTCACACAGCTGATCAGCTTTTGATTAGTGTTTGCTCTGAGTGTTTTCAAAAGCTGTACACTTTTTTGTTGCTGCGACGCCCCCAATCAGAAGAAAGCGCCTGACTGGAAGACAGGGGCCAAGGGTAAGAGTTCAGGTAAAGCAGGAAACCCTTCAAGGAAAGTAATCCAGCAGTTGTAGGTGCCTGTCAGTTTTTCAGTTTAAATCACTTCTTCTTGTTGGGCAGCCAACTAGTGTTTCCCCTCCTCTGGTCTCACACAGCTGATTGGGTTTTGATTAGTGAACTCAGTACCTGTTTTCAAAAGCCACACATTTTTGTTGCTGCTATGCCCCCAATCAGAACACAGCTCTTGACTGGAGTACAGGGGTGAAGGAGGAGAGTTTCAGCAAAATAGGAAGCTCTTCAAGGCAGGTAATCCAGCAGTTGTAAGTGCCTGTCAGTTTTTCAGTTTAAATCCCTGCTTCTCATACAGCAGCCAACTGGCACTGCCCCATCTCCAGTCTCACACAGCTAATTGGCTTTTGATTAGTGAACACTGCAGCTAGTTTCCAAAGCCATGCATTCTTGTTCCTGCTATGCTGCCAGTCAGAACAAAGCTCCCGACTGGAGCTCAGGGGCCAAGGGAGAGAGTTCAGGCAAAGCAGGAAGCCCTTCAAGGAGAGTAATCCAGCAGTTGTAAGTGGCTGTCAGTTTTTTGTTTACATCATACATCAACTTGCACTGGCCACTTGTCCTTTGTAAATCATTGTATAATAATTGTTGCTTATCATGACGTATTGATTGTTTTTTTCAGCCTCTCATTAATTTTACTTACCTTACTTTCTTTGTTCATCAATGATGTCTGTCTATCCACATGGCTTGTACTCATTGTATTACTTGTCACTACCTCTGTAACTGCAGCCTGTGTGGCACGGGTCGTGCCTGAAAACGGTCCCCATGATCAGTGCACTTACCCAGTTATGAAAGACTTAAATAAATAAGTAACATTTTTCAGTTTAAATCCCTGCTTCTCACAGAGCAGCTGGCTGGCTCTGCCCTTTCTCTAGTCTCACACAGCTGATACACTTTTGATTAGTGAACACTGCCTAGCTTTAGGAGACCTCCAAATCTTCATGACAAACTAGCACATGCTGCACTAAAACCTGAAACAAACACTAATTTGATCTGGCTACCAATGAGATTATGTGACCTTTTTACCTATGGAAGTTGTAATATGTGCCACTGTGTCACTCCCTGTAAGAGATGTTGGCATCTGATGAAAGAGGTCATTTGTGACATCAGCAAGTTTATAAAGTTACTTTACGTCTTTTGAAATTTACTGTGTCATGTGTCCCTGCAGCCTTTTATATGTGGGTTGTATGTTAAGACCACTCAAGGAAAGAATGCTGGAACATGTGCATATTATAATATGGAAGAGAAAAGATACCCCTATATACTGTATGTGCACATTTTGTGGCATTTCACAACTCAAACCCTGGTGGATTTAAATCTGTTGCACCGGAACATGTAAATATGCCATAGACAGCTGGGGATAGAACCAGGATACTATGTAGTGTGGTGTATGGAAAAACATACACAACAAGGTTAGTCTCCCCACCCCCCAGGGGATACCATGATGACTGATGACCTCAAGAGTGAAGCTTGAGAGGTCCCTCAGTCGGCATGGTTTCCATAAGGGGGAAGATTAGTCATGTTGTGTATGGTTTTCCATACACTCTTCTATGTAGTGTATGGTGGACCACGCTTATGTCAGCCTTAATGAAAACAACAGTACAGCCCAGAATTACTTTATTCATTTATTTATTTGTTTACTGGGTGGGTACACTGATCCCAGGGACCATTTTCAGGCATGACCAGGGCCATTTAGATGGTACATCTGTCACAAAACACAGTTACGTTATAATCACAGTGGAGAAGAAGTAACACCAAATATACAACACAATAATGGCAATACAGTGGCAATATAGTAGACATACATAGGACAAGTGGTCACTATCTCCATGGACTGTGACTGTTCATGTAGCCGACATCTCGCATTAAGTGCGTATAGGTTACCAAACTAGTCATATGCTATAGATAAGGTATATCATCATTAGTATGGCATTTACATAAGGGTCTTCCTAACATAACTTCCCAGAAGTTCTGTTTGAATGTGTGGGGTAAGACAGGTGCCTGCAATTCATTAGGGAGGGAGTTCCAATACTTAGGTGCTGCATAGGAAAAGGCTCTCCTTCCCAGCTCGGTATAATGTCTGGGGCATTCCAGCAGCCTGCTGGTGGAGGACCTTAGTTCTCATCTGTTACTTTTTTGTATCAGCAACCCTGACAGAGGTGATCTTTCCCCTCCTGTAAAGCTTTTGATACAAACATTCCAAGCATGAAGTCTCTCCGATTAGCAGGGGGAAGCCATCCCAGGGATTGATAGAGATGGCAGTGGTGAGTATGGTATGGGGCGTGGGTGATGACTCTGCATATGTTATTACAGCCTGTGTCCAGGTGACTTAGTAGTGAAGGGGGTGTAAGGGTTATTACTGGGGAGCAGTATTCAAGAATGGGGAGGAGGTGGCCCCACCGAATTACTACTCTTGTCTCAGGGGACAGTAGATGCATCAGTCTGTAACACATTCCTATTCGCTGGTTCACCTTCTTAATTGCTGAGCTGATATGGTACTCATATGTAAGAGATGGGTCAAGTGTGACTCCTAGGTATTTGAAGTATCTTACCTGCTCAAGGACAGAACTGTCAGGGGTTAGTATACTGAGGGCTTTGGTATTGTTGGGGGTGCACTTCATGAACGTCGGTTTGGAGCCAAACAGCATACATTTTGTTTTCGTTGTGTTTACAAGAAGCCTATGATGTGTGTACCAGTGTACTGTTGCAGTAAAGTCCACATTTAGGTTGAGGTTTAACCCAGGGAGGCTGTTTCCACTTTTGAAGATAATGAGGTCCTCTACGTACAATATTCTGTTACTGTTTGAGGGTTCCATGAGTAAGAGATTAACAAAAAGAGAGTATAGCAAGGGACCTAGTACAGAGCCTTGGGGGATGCCCATCCATACTTGGAGAGGGGTTGATAGGGCATGCCCTAGTCTCACCAGCTGGGCCCTGTTGGTTAGGTAGCTTTGGACCCAGTTTGTGATGTTATTGGAGAAGCCCAAGGAAGATTGGGTGTTTAGTAGTATCACATGGTCCACCATATCAAAGGCTTTTGATACAGTAAGTCTACAAATATAGTCCCCATGAGGTTACTTTTGTCTGCTTCGCTGAGCACATGGTCTGTGAATTTAGTAAGGGCTGTGGTAGTACTAAAACCTCTGTGGAAACCATGTTGGTCCTTTGATAGCAGGCTGTTTTTTTTCAATGTGCTCTGATAGCTGATGGTGAGCCACTTTTTCAAGTATTTTGCCCATGTGGGACAATATGGATATGGGTCTATAGTTAGCAGGGTGGTGCAGATCTCCCTTCTTAAGTATGGGGACTATTCTGGCTTCCTTTCAGAGTTCTGGCACCTTAGTGGTGATCAAGGATAAGTTAATTGTGTGCAAGAGTGGTTTTGCTACAGCTGCCGAAGCTAGCTTGAGGAACTGTGGCGTGAGCCCATCACTTCCTGCGCCGCCTATTTTGGGAAGAGACTTTAGTAAGTGATATATCTCAGACTGAGATGTCACTTTAAAATAGAAAGGGGGAGAGACGGTTACTTTACCCTGCTTTCCAGTGCTCTGAGCGGCAGTGGGAAGCTGGTCTAGGTAGGAGTCTAGGTTCGAGAACTTGTTGTTCAGGAGGTTTGCCACGGACTCAGGATCTGTTTGTAGACCTACGTTGCTCGCTAGGAAGATAGTTCCTTGGTGTTTAGCTGGCTTGAGGACCGAGTTAATCGTCATCCAGAATCTTCATGGATCACTAAGGTTCCAAGTTTGTTGGGCTTGAAATATGAGGCTTTTAAGGATTTGGTTTCTCTCTTGCAGTGGTTTCGTAGATGCCTTTACTCTGCTTACTTCCCTGGGGCGGGGGCGGCCATATGAGTTACCCATGCCTTATCCCTCTCTTTCATCAGTGCCATCAGCTCCCTGGTAACCCATCTAGTGTCTCCACCCCTTACTCGCGGAGTAGTAATAGGGCAGTGTTTGTCTTGTACTGAGGTTAAGGCAGCAGTGAGGAATCCCAGTGCTGTGTTCACATCCTTCAATGTACAGAAGGTGGACCAGTCTATGCCACCCAGATGTCTAGTGAGTGTATCAATGCCTACCTTAGCAAAGTTCCTGAAAGAGATGATCCTCAAAGGGGGCTTGTTTTTTTTGTATAACCACATACAGAAAGTAGGGGAGTGGTCGCTGATGGAGTCTGTCATGATGCCTGCAATACTCACCTTGTCTTCACAGTTTGTTAGTATTCAATCAAGTAACGTATGATTACCTGTTCTGGAGTTGTGGCACATGGGCTATTCAATGATCTGTGGGAAGTCAGATTCTTTGAGAAGTTTGGCATAACTATGCTGCTTGTTGTCTAGCCAATTTAGACTGAAGTCACCTAAAATGATGATGTCCCTTACTGGTACAAGACCAGCAACATCAGAGATTATTTCCCTTAGACCATTGATCCCTCCCAATGGAGGGTTGTATACACAACCCAAGTGTAATTTTTGTGCTTCACTGATGGTGATTTCCATTAGGAGCTATTCTGGGGTCACCTCCTGAGCTGAGCTTGAGGCAGTGATGGAACTGGTTATATGGTCCTTCAGGTAGATCATAACCCCACCCCCTCTCTTAGGGTCTGGCCTGTCATTTCGAAAAACATTATTGCCCTGGATATGGCATAGAGAGTCAGGGGTTGTAGGTTTCAGCCAAGTTTCACTTACACCAAGAACGTCGGGTTTATGGAGCAACACCTAGGCTTCCAATTCCTGAATCTTTGGTACAGTGCTTCCAGCATTAATATGAGCAATTCTGATGCCATGCGTGAAAGACCATTGAAAGCAAGAGTGCGTGAGGCCTGGGTTTGTTCCCACATACCCACACCTTAGGAGCAGAAGGCCGCAGAGTAGTAGGAAGAGTCTGTTCCCACCTGACACTTACTTTTGAATCTCCAACTGCACCTGAACACAACCACCCGCTGACCAGCACATGCACATGACTCTCCACCAGCCACTGACCAATGTGGAGTGCTGATGGAGTCACTTGTTATATGACATTCTCACTAACACAGAATGAAAAGTTGTTCTGCATTAGTGAGAATGGCACTACTGCAGCAGAGTGACTTTCTAAAGTATATCGATTTCCATACACAATCACGCTCCACCATACACTATATTACAGTGGGAGTCATTTTGGATATTCCATTTGGAAACGTTAAAGCCTGGAGGGTTAAATTATGATTTTGACCTAAAGTCCTTTTTATAATATGAAGCCAGTGTGTTAAAGGGAGCATTCTCCTTTTTTATTTTCTTGTTTGAGCCTGTCATTTCTGCCTTGATTGTGACCTCTAGGTATCTACTGTGAAAAGATTGATCATTACAGATTTGAACTAATATTACACTATCTTTTCCTTTTCTATGTAAATTCTATGATTATTCTGCAACTAATTTGCGTGGCTATTCAATGCCATTGGATGTATTCACTGGGAAAAATAAAATGATTCAGGATGTCACCTGCAGCCTCCTAATTCTGTTGGGAAAAGTGAAAGAATGTCTTTGTATAAGAAAATGTTTCCTGGACTCTGGGACATTAAGAAATAAGAAATTTATTCAACTCTCTGCTACATCCGAAATTTATAACAAGTACAAATGTGTATGATAATTGGACTTCACAGGGTAGCATACTGTTTAATTTGAGGATTCCATTTTCTATATATTTGCAGATTCACCCTTGATTGCCCGCCTGCTACCCACCACTGCGAGATTCACCAGTCACTTAATCTTCCCTCACTCCATGACCACTGCCAGTCCCACTATGCTAAGTTCATGGCAAAATATTGGTCCCTGACTCTACTCCCTTATCTCGCCTCTGTTCTAGATACTCCTGTCCCCACGTTTTACTCCCTCACAAATACTGATGCTTGCCTCCTGGCTGTTCCACGCATGTCCTCCTCGATAGGCCAAACAGCTTTCCATCACCGCATACTTAAATTATGGAATTCTCTCCCCACTGGCGTCTGACACACATCCTCCTCCCAACTCCTTAGCTCCCTCATCAATGTCCACTTCTCCTCAACATGTGTTTGCATATAGGACTGATAATCCCCCCTTAGCCTTTCCCTCTTTCTGGTCCACATAACTACATCACAAATTGCTGTTATAAGTTATGTATGCATTTCAATATGTTTTTCTTTTTCTTAACCTACTTTTGCCTAAATCATCTTGCCTCTGTTTTCACTTCAAATTGCACTATTTGAATCTCTGTACAAATTCTATATATGTATGCCTTTATGTATTATGTTAATTGTACTACTTTTTGTTGTTCCTCCATGTCCCCTTTCCCCAGGACGCACCTGGAATCGAGCAGTACTCTGTTCAGTGTGCATTCCTGGGAAAACTGTTAAATAAATAAATAAATTAGTACTATACTGTACTCCTACCACCATGTAGGGCTGTACTACTGCAAGTAGATAGAGTTGCAATTGAATCTTTGGGCTAGGCAGTATAGATCACTGTTTTTGGTTTAGGCAAGTAATATATCTAAATAGAGTGTGGCATACAAAGTATGTTGTTTTCTGTAAAAAAAAACTTTTGAGTAAATTGATATTTCTGCTATAGTATCTTGTTGCACATAATAGACTCTTCTTTTCATAACACTGCACACTTTGGTAATGGTTTTCAGAGCCCACCCATATACAGGCTAGCAACTCATACCCACAAGGCAGAGCGTAAATACAGCAGCAGGTGTATGAATAAACTGCAGTAACAGGGATACTTTGATTGATAGCAGCATTACCCAGTGGGTGTAAGTGACTTGTATTTAAATGGAATGGGCTAGCTATCCAGTAACGCCCCCTGACGAAACTCATAGAGTGAAGCACTGGGAGTGTTTAGACTGGGGATCTATATGAAATGCATTGTTTGGTGCATAGCCCCGTAGCTAGTATTACCAGCACTACTGTATTGCAGCTATTTCAGCTACCTGCTGACTTTGAACTGTGTGACCACCCAATGGGAAGTGTTATTTTTTTGTACATCCTGTATGTCTTGCACATTTTACCATCTATGATGGTATTTAATAAATTACTGTGAACCTGCAGTTCTACTCTGACTGTTTCTGATGTGCGTTTTAAATGTAACTGGATAGTTACAGGTATTCTTTTCACAGTGCTTGATTATCTCTGAGTGCAGAGCAGTTTGTGTTTGGATTTTTATCGGTTTGTTCCAGTCTAGTGGAATCATTTGTCTCTACACCGACTACCTAACAGGCTGCACCAGTTCAGTTTCTATGGCAGCCAATAAATAAACCCAGACTGTTAGTGACCAGAGATCTGGCAGTCAGCCTAAGGCAGGGGAAATGCAGGTCTAAAACAAAAAACAAATACTAATCCCTGTCCTTCAGAAATAATCAGTGGACCTGAAAAGGGAAAAAAGACCAGACTGAGCTGAGGGCCTCAAGCAATATCAGCATAAAAGTCAGGCCTGTGGGCATCAGGAAGGGAATAAGGAGGGACTCTGCACCATGCCTGCTGGCAAGGGGTAATGGGGACGGAGTGTGGTTTCCCTGCAGGGAAAGAAACACAACAACAACAGCCATGGAGGGGAATAGTGACTTTAGAAACAGTGACACCACCCCTTTGCTCAAAAGACTGCCTGAACTGTTTGTAAAGGGGTAAGGTTTAGATTCACTAAAAATACCGCCAACAGCTTAATCTGGTCAAATGTCAGTTGGCATCCATCTGCATCCACCTACCGTGGGACAAGGCACAAGATAAGCAGAATTGTCTAGTTCTCCTTTCCCAGTCAAAAAAAACTAAAATAAAAAATTAAAAAGGTGGCTCTGAGCCAGCACCATACGATCCCCCTGAGCTAAGTGCTGGCTAAAGAGAAAAAATGCTTTTGCACCTGACTTGATCCTCCCTGACTGCCCAGGCGGGGGGGGGGGGACTTGGGTGGAGTGGAGGAACAGTGGGCGAAACTAAAAAAGGGAATAGTGAAGGCAGCAAAACCTCTGCATCAGGCAAGTAAGCAAAAGCAAGAGGAAAAAGAGATGGCTATGGTTCTCAAAAGAGGTGGCCAGGAAGGTATGGGTTGGCGTTATTTTTAGTGAATCTAAACCTAACCCCCTTTACAAACAGTTCAGGCAGTCTTTTGAGCAAATGGGTGGTGTCACTGTTTCTAAAGTCACTATTCTTTTCTCCCTCTACCTAAACTCCTTACCAAAGGCCTGCTCCACAAAAATCTTACTATATGCAGATGATTCAGTGCTCTTCACCTCGCATCATAAACCCACACCCCTGCAGGATTCCCTCCAACTTGCCTTATCCCAGGCCGAAACCTGGTTTAAGGACCATAGACTGGTCCTAAACTTAAAAAAGACAAAGTCAATGATCTTCTCTCACCGCCAAAACAGAGCTAAGAACGCACCGCTCAGCATCCTCCCTAGCACCCAGCACCCCTTGAGCAGGTATCCAACTACAAATATCTTGGACTTACCCTCGACTCGGCCCTTACCTTCCATGACCACATAAACCCTTGCTGCTGCAACAAACACCCGGTTTGGACTCCTTTACCGACACAGGACTGCCCCCACGCCCCTTAGGCTTGCCATCACCTCATCGATACTGTCCCTAGTGGACTATGGGCTCCCTGTATATGGTGCAGCAACTAACACCACACTCCAGATAATCCAGGCCACACTAAACAAGGCCTGCAGGCTCCTTACAGGTGCTCCCAGGCTTACTCATACCTGCTCGCTCTATACCTCTGCCAATATTCTCAACCTTGCTGAAAGGCTCCACTACCAGACCTGCTTATTCTCCAAGAAAATACTGCTAGGACTCTTACCCCCCCTGGGGTCACCGCCTCTCTTCAGCCTGCAACCCCCACTATCTTCACCCACAATTCAGAGAAAGCTCCTCTGGTTGTGCCCAGGGTAAAAACCTCCCTTGCCCAGAGATCTTTCCACCATAGGGCACCCACATGGTTTAATGCACTCCCAAGCACCATCACTAGTGCACCCAAAATGGCCCATTTCAAAACCACTCTTCACAACCACCTCTTCAATATCCGCTCCTGCAACTGCTTCTAATTCTTTTACTCTCTTACCCACTCTGATCCAATATTCTCTGACAAAGTCCATTATGGATTGCAACCTCCATCTTTAACACCACCAAACCCATGATTAGGTCTGACTACTATGTTTAGATGCCTTCTCAAGCTTATAATGCCTCACTGCTGTTATGTTGTAAATATCGCCATCCAAAGGTTATAAATAATGTCAGAAAATACCTACTTCTAAATCTTGTAAATACTGTCTGTGACAAATGTCTGTAACACATGCTTAATGTAACCAATGTTATACCATCTATCTCATGTTTAATGAAATTGTTGTTATACCTACTCTATGTCTCCATCTGTCTTACATGTGACGAGGTACCTTTGCAAATGAACCTCTGGCTCAAAGGTTGTAAACCGATATATCAAATAAATAAATAAAAAAAAAAGTTAGCATTTAGGAGGTATAAGGAAACACAAAGGGAGGAGGATAGGAAGGTGTATCAGGAGAAACAGATGGAGGCAGGGAAAGCTGTTAGGAGCACAAAAGCACAAACAGAGGAGAAAATAGCCCAGGCAGTAAAGAAAGGAGACAAGACATGTTTCAGGCATACATGCAAAAAAAGAAAGACCGGGGTGGGATAGTAAGGATTAGGAGGGAAGTATGTATGTGTGTGTGTGTGTGTGTGTGTGTAAGAAGACCGAGAAAAAGCAGACATCCCGAACAAATACTTTTGTTCAGTGTTTATCAGTCCTGTAGCTAGGACATCGAGACAGAGGGGACAGACTGCATGACTAGGGGGACAGTTGTGCTTGCCTTCATGTACTTAGTGAAAAATGCAGCGTCAGTCAGAAGTCTTTTATCTAAATTGCAAATTACAACCTTAGATTATAACATGAATGTGCTGTATAATGTAAAGACTATTCATGAAACTAAAGTTAACGTCTTCTTGGATAATGGCATCTGAATTCTTCTACAAAGGCATCCAGGTTGAGTTTTGAAGTCACATCACTTTCATATGACAGGAGGATGAGGTTTATCTTTCTTTCATTGGTCACACTCATCCTTTGGTGTGATAAAATTATTTTCAAGCAAGAAAAGGAATTCTCACAAGCTACAGTTGATGCTCCAAATAGCAAGACAGCTATAGACATTTCAAAAATACACGGGAAAGCCTCCTTTAATTTCTTGGCAGCACCTAGAACTTCCTCAGATTCTTTACACTTTCTCTTATCCATCAGTGGTTTAAATACAGCCATTTCAGCTTTCACCTTCTCAATATCTAAGCCAAGCAAGCCAATCAAAGCATGCAGTGATTCAATTTTCAAAATGTCCGGAGAGCTGGCGGAATACATTGCTGACAAGCTTCTCTATAACTTGGAGTTCTCCTCAGAAAATCTTCTTTACAATTTACCACTGGTTTCATCCATCTATTCTTGATAAATCTGGAACCATTGATGTTCATTTACACTTAGTCTGGGATCCTGGTAAGTCCTCAGTAATGACTGAGTCTTGACATTTTTGGGGCAACACCTTAGCCCTTTTGGTGGCACAACCTAATGTTAATGCTCCATCACATGCATCTTTCAAAACAGGGTACTTGGATGAAATCTCTGAGGAAAAAATCTTCAAACTTTTCTCTTTTTTGTTGAAGTTCTTCACAGGAAACAGTGATCAATTCAACCCCCTTAGCAAGATGCATTACTTCCTTTTGAAGATAAATGGTCACAGGAGCAAAAACATTCACAATCATTCTCATAACCTCAGTCAAGAACAAGAATTTGGATGATTTTGTAACTCCCAACATCCCTCTTGCTTCAATGGACAGATCACCATATCCATTTGCAAACTGTGACAGAGTACTCTGACTCTCTTCCAGATTATTGAGGATTATCGCCAAGGTTTTCTGGTGACCAGTACATCTTATTTCTATGAGTCTTTGCAGGTGCTGACCTTTGTAGAACACACTCACTTCATGCCTGAGAAAAAAATTTGTATAGAGAGTTAGAATTTGAGAACATATCTGCCGCTGCTGAGTTCTTCTCAAACACATGAGTAACCACCAGATGTAACTGGTGATTCAAGCAGTATGTGTAAGATAGTTCCTTGTTTAATGTATCTTGTAAAAGCTTTTCTGCACCTCCTTTGCACCCTGACATAACTGTGGCACCATCAAGGCAAGAACATAAAGTATTTTGAGGGTCAACACCCAGTTCTTGGAGGTATTTCAAAATTTGTTGTGTAATATCTTTAGCAGTGAGGCCATGCAATTGGGCTACTCCAATAAGTCTCTCCTTGGCTTCATCATCAACAGAGGAATGCAAAATAGTGGACACATTTTCTACATTCACAGCATCTCTTGTAGTGTTACATTTTAGGCAGAAAAACTTGACATCAGCATGTTTTTAATATCTTCAACGATATCTTGCTAAACCATATTCTTCATAATATCACTTATTTCATTCTGAATTTCATCAGAAGTGTGCTTTGCATTTCTCGGAATGGTTTTCAGAGCATCCTTGAATACTAAATCTTGCCCTGCAGTAAACCTAATTAGGATGATGAAAATTCCTGATGAATTCTTCAAAGTAACATCTAAGTCGTTGACGTTTATGATATCTTGATCTCCTCTCAGAGGCAGCTCATTTAGCACAGCAAACTGGATAATTTTTCCCAAGGTTTTTATGTAGTACCTGTTTCTTTTGATATGTGAAGATGACACCAAAGCAGTAATTGTGGCACATGAAAAAGGAAATTAGGATGAATATAATAAATATTAAAAGTTGTATATAAGATTTTGTGTAGGACTAAAGTCTAGACACCAGGGTGAATCTCAACAGAATGACAAGAAAGCATAAATGTAGAAATAGCAAAAAACTGCCTGTAGCCTCTCTCTTTTTTTTTTTTGCTGCAGTCCAATCAGCCATTGCATTCAAGTGTACTAAGCCGTGTTCATGTTTGTTGAAACCTTTGCCTTGCGAAAGTGCATTTTTCCAATTGTAAAATCCAGAATTGATAAAAGCACTATCAGAGCCCATTCCACCAGAATTTCTAGGGCTTGCATACATCCGACAAGGACAACAAAAAGCCTTATTGTCCTAAACATAGAGGATGATGGATGGGAAACAGAAAATAACCATGCTGTAATCACATGAAGTAGTTTCCATGACAACTAGGTAAACTTCAAGAGTGCAGCTCGAGAGATTTACAGTTGTCATGGAAACTGCGAATGTGATTTCAGCGTAGTTATGTCTGTTCCCATCCGATAACAATAGTGTATGGGAATACAAATACACTACTATAAAAGTTAATGGAAGAACTGCCACGGCCATTGGTCAGAAGCCCCATGAGGAGGACTAAAAACAAGCTTACTTTTGGGGGCTTTTTTTTCCATTGCTCCAGGCTCCCTCTATAGTAGTGCTCACCACATGGCTGTTGATATGAGCATGCGCGAGATTATAGTTGTTAGGTATTGATGACATAGTCAAGAGGGGTTAACAACCTCTTGATGTCACATCGATACCATAACAACATGATAAACTGTCTAAATTCAGACAGTAATAAGGGCTCCCCATACGTTATAGAGTATTCCAACCATGGTCAGTTCACATACCACTTTTCACTAAAACAATGCAGCACACCTACACTGTTTGCTTTAAGAAAATTGGTCTTCAGCTGAGCTGGTTCATTAGTTCCAAGAGCTGGCAGTATCAAAGAATCATTCTTTTCCTTTTTTTAAACTCAGCTTTATTATGCATACTGATATAGCAGCAGAACATCTGAGTTACAATATCCAATAGTGCAATCTTTGCTTTGGCTATAGCCTTGACATCGTAAACATATTGTCTTTACCATTCCTTTATAACATCTTCTGCTACTAGAGCATAGAAAGAAATTATTTGATGAAGCTGCTATAATATTCCAAGACCAAACTACAAAAAAGAACTTCCTGTTTTCCAGGGACTAATTGTCAACTATTTAACACACTGTGAAAAATTGAACAGGGGGGCCTCTAACCAAGCTGACCCAACTTTTGACCACAAACTAGCTCCCACAACTCCCTGCTATCCTTTTTACCCCCACCTCACTTGTAAAGGAGGATGTATCCATTCGGGCCTCTAAAAAGAAAGAGGGCCCCCCAATTCACCGCAGATGAACTCTCGACCCAGTGGTCGGTCAATTTTTGAGGCCTATTGTTCCCCCAATCCAACAATCATGCTTCCCACCCTTTTCACTTCATTTCATATTGCTCATAATTAAATCTTAACCTGGCTGACAGGGCCTCCATCGTCAACACATCCTTTACTCTCCAAGTCCACTCTGCCAAAGTTGGAGGTTCCGGCTGTAGCCATTTACTAGTTATACATTTAAGTGCTACAACGTTAAGTGTCAGAAGAATCTCTGACCTCTCCCTTTTAATGGGTGGCCACTGGGAGCCCCAACACCCAATTTTCAAAAGGTTTTTTTTTTTTTTTTGATAACCGGGTAGGTGCGCTAGACACGAAAGTGACTATTTTCAGGCACGACCCAATGTGGATCCCTGTGATGGCCTTCACCGCCAACTGCAAATCCTACCAATACCCTGTTATTATTGGGCAACCCCAGAAAATATGCTTATGGTTTCCTACTTGGCCGCAGGTTCTCCAACAGGCCGCCAAGTCAGAGGCACTAAAGTGTTTTGTGATGGAGGGGGTGTGAAAAAATCTGACTAGGATTTTCCAAAAGAATTCTCTCCAGACTGGAGCAGTTGTCACTTGTCTGCCCCACTTCAATCTATGCAACCAATCTTCCTCACTAATATGTATATTCGCCTCCCTTTCCCAGATTACCCTTAGTCCCTGCATGGAATCACTGCCGCCACTGGCCAATAACTTATATATGTGTGAGATGTATTTGCTAGGACTTCTGATAATTACTGACCCATACAGGAACTCCTCCCAACTGGTATAGGATCTTGTAAGTCATTGAAGGTGGGCCTCTGACTTAATAAAGTGCCTAATCTGCATATAATGTAAAAACTCCATGTTATGCCAATTAAATTGTTCTTTTGCTCTCTGGAAGGTGATGCATCTAGAATCCTCAATGAATTGAGTGAATCTAAATGGACCCTGGACCCCCCACCTGGCATAACCCAGGTCAAGGGAGGGTGGAAAAAATGATTCCTCATATCTAATAAGTGAAAGTGGGCCTAGACCTTCCAGTGTTCCTGTAAATTTCTGGATTATTTTTAATACATATAATCCATGCCTTACCCACCTATTGTGAATTGTTTTTCCAGAATTCTGTGGGTTCCTGGACTGAATCAGAGAGAACAGAGGTCTATCTCCCACATCAGCATCCTCTGTTAAGTACCATTGGGATAAAGTTCTTTGCTTTATCCATGTCATTAGCTGTGCCCCTTGTGCTGCTAAGTAATATAGGGGAAGATTAGGGAGAGCCAGGCCACCTTCCTCTTTGGGGAGGTGCAGTAGTCTTCTGGCCACCCTGGGCTTTTTATTGTTCCATACAAATTTTGAAATTTGTTTTTGCACTTTGTTCCAAAAAATGACTGGCACCTTTACGGGGAGATTCTGAAACAAAAGCCGTGGTAATATATTTATCTGTACAGTGGCAACCCAGCCTACCAATGACAAGGGTAAATAGGTGCCATCTGGCTATATCCCACACTAGGCTCTCCCACAACTTTTCATAGTTGGAGTTAAAAAGCTGTGTCAAGTCTACAGTAATCTGTATACCGAGATACCTAATTTGGTTTCCTGCCATCCAGTGAAAAGGGAACGATCCCCTAAACTGTTCAAGTATTTTCCTACTTATTACTAGGGCCTCTGATTTGGAGAAGTTAATTTTGTATCCCAATAATGTTCCAAAGGATTATAAGGTCTGGACAAGGGATGGCAGGGAAGTTTCCGGGATGACAGGAAAAAGATCGAATCGTCCATGTATAAGGAGAGTTTTTGCTCCATTCCTCCTGCCAAAATCCTTCTTATCTTGGGACTACTGCGCACCTTAATCGCTAGTGGCTCAAGGCTGAGGGCAAACAGGAAAAGGGATAGAGGGCATCCCTGCCATGTCCCCTGAGATAGTGGAAACCGTTCTGAGCTAATCCCATTGGCTCTGACCAGCGCCTTTGGGTTTTTATATAATTGGGAGATTACCTGTAAAAATTTAGGGCTGAATTGCATTTTCTCCATTGATGCATTTAGAAATTGCCAGTTAACCCTGTTAAATGCCTTTTCTGCATCCATGGATATCTCTATTTGGAAACTGGACTGAGATTTTTGCAAAGAAATGATATTTAGTAGTCTACGGATGTTGTTGGACAGAAACCCGCTGGAGATAAACCCTGTCTGATCTTCATGCACTAATACAGGGATCACCTTTTGTAGTCTACTTGCTAGGACTCCCTTGAAAAGTTTTAAATAAACATTTAACAGTGATATGGGTCAGTAGGACTCACAGTCCAGGGGATCCCTCCCTTCCTTATGGAGAACAGAAATTTGGGCTAGTTGCCAGGACATTGGGATATCTCCTCCACCCTGTATTTCTTGACAGGCTGCCAACAATACCGGAAGCAGCTGGTCAGCAAACGCTATATAAAATTCTGGCATAAAGCCAACTAATCCTGGCAATTTGCCATTTTTTAAACTTGTCACCTGGGTTTTCAGCTCTTCCAGTGTTATATCCATCTCCAACTGCTCCATACTAGGCTCAAGGAGAGTTCTGAGGGTTAAGTTTTCAAAAAAGGAGGTTGTTATATTTAAAAAGTTTGGTATTTCTTCCTGGCTATGTAGGGATTTATAATAGCTAATCATTTAGTTATTTTCTCTGGGTTGCTAGTTACATTCCCTTTTTTGTGGGGGTCTCTTATTTTTAGAATTAACCTGCTGGCTTTCTGCTTATGTAGTGTAGTTGCTAAGAGTATCCCTGCCTGATTACCCCCTCATAATATTGTTGGAGAATACGCCTGTATTTTCCCTCCAGCTGCACTGTCACTAAGGCATCCAAGGCAACGCTCTTGTCTGCCAGGGTTTGCTTAACTTCCAGGTTCAAGGAAGTCTTGTGTTGGAAGTCTAGTTCCAATACATCAGCCTCCAGAGCCTCCAGCCTGCGTGCTACCCTCCTCTTGGAGTCAGCCTCAGATTTTATGATGACCTCTCGGAGGACCACCTTCAGTGCATCCCACCCGACTGTGCAAGAGGTGGATCTGTATGGATTGTTTTGCAGGTAGTCTTGAATAGTGGGATGTATAAGGGTCTTAAAATCTGGGTTGTTTAGTAATCACACATTTAGTCTCCAGTGGGAGTTACAGGTTTCTGGGGACAGAACCATGGTTAACTTAACTGGTGCGTGATCAGAAATGGTGCGGGGCATTATCTGACATGCAGTGACTGAGTGGATCCACTCCTCTTACATGAATGTTGTGTCTATCCTTGTATAACAATCACGTCTGTCAGAGTAGTGGGAGTAATCTTTTAACTGGCAGTTAAACCATCTCCAGGTATCCTGAAGGCCTGCTAGCTGACTCAACCTGCCCAGGGTCATGTCTGCCAATCCCCTTCTATTCTTTCCCACCCCTCCCCTTTTATCCAGACCCCGGAACATAGTATTATTGAAGTCATCTCCCAGGATACAAAAGCCTATCCGTGGAATCCAAAATCTCCACGAACATTTTCTTAAAAAACTGGGAGGCTTCTTTGTCCTCATTTGAGGCTTACAGATTTAAGATAGTGCATGAAGTATCTCTATCGGATACATACAATTTTACATAACTACCCTCCAGGTCTGTTTCCACCTCCGCCACACTAACAGGACATGCTCTATTTATCAAAATAGCTGTGCCCTTCCTGTGTGGATGCTCCTTTTAAGAAGATACATATACTTTCCCAACCCACCTGTGGCATAGTTTAGTGTGTTCCTCATCTGAGAGGCGTGTTTCTTGTACTAGGGCGATATGAGCGCCCATCCTACCCAATTCTTTTAGGATCTTAGCTCATTTAATGGGGCTGTTGATTCCCTGAATATTGTAAGTAACAATAGTTAAATTATCCATAATGAACCAAGATTGAAGTTATTTTCTAGGTGCCCAGCCAGCACCCAGAGCTCAAAAGCAAGGTCTGAGTCCTAGGGTAAGAACCCCAGGGGAAGGTTCAGGAGCTTGTGGTCAGTTGAATATCTTTAACTAGAACAAACATAAACAATAAAGAACAAACCAACAGGAAACAATGAATCATTTGTGTTTGTAACCACATTATGTTCTGTAGTACCTTTTGAAGTAGATGGTGAGCTTGGTCAAGTCTCTTTATGAGATGCATGAACAACACATTTGTCCATTTTAAAAGCTTAATAGACATTTAACATCTGCTTTTTTTATACTTTATTTTTATTAGTTTACCTGTATATAATACATAGGACACTACCCTCATAGGTAGGCTTACAGATTCAAAATAGGCATTTCAATTAATGCTCAACATCAGTTTTACAGTAAGGAGTAGATAAGCCCCTAAAAATTAATACCACACTGAGGGGTGTATGCAAACATAAAATAAAAAATCCTCATAACAGTTTTATGACAGGCCATTGCTGCCATGAGCAGGGATATACCAACACATCGTTTGTAAGTAATATCTTACACCCTATCTAGTGGGTAAAACATCCCCATGCCAGAATGTTAACTCAAATCCAAAGTCCAGCATTGCTCCCTCAAACCCCAGCAGTCCATTAAGCTTTTCAACTTTAAAACCTTGAAACAGAGTAAGGCATTTGAACATTTTGGTTTAAACAAACAGACACTAAAGTGCTCCTAACTTGCATAAACTTTGTTTGCCACAAGACATATTTCTGCATTGTGTAGGATCAAGAGTTCAGTGGCACCTGAATCAGTCCACAAGGAGAAATAGCAAGGTCCTCTGTCTGCAGGACCTACCCGGTCAATAGGATCACCATTTTAATCATCGAACGCACCATCCACCGGTCCCTTATAGCCACATCCCCAAAACAACATTTTAAGTTTTAAGTCCCAAACTAGGCACGTTAATAAATTACTGTAACCAGAGACAGTGGTGGATAACAGTTCACTCTTTCATCTAATTCAAGTTGCAACAAGAAACAACCATATCTCATGGTATTTAGTCACTGTCCCCAGAGTCACTTTCCAAGTTATCCTCTTTTGTCTGGAATTCTTTTCAGTATGGTCCATTAGTTAACTAGCATCCCCAGGATCAGCAAATTGATGCAATTTCCCTCCATAGAAAATCCTCAGGCTTGTGAGCATCAATAACATGTGTTGCACCCCCAACTGGCTTAAATGGGCCCTTATACCATCAAAACTTTTTCGACATGACATAGCTTAGGTCCGGGAAAATGTGAATGTTATTACCTTCCCATTCCATTGGACCCCGTCTCTTTGCTTGTGTAATTATTAGGTCTTTGTCTCAGATGGCCCCCAGCACAACAAGAAGGGTTCTAGGCGGGAGCTTTTTAGTGGCTGTGTGGCTTCTCGCACCACGAGGAGTGATTCTGTAGGCCTTTACTACCGGAATTCTTCTTGTACCTGCACAGTTTCCATAAAAAATGTAGTTGAAAAGCCCACATAGTCCTCTCCTTTGGCGCCCTTGGGTATCCCCAAGATCCTCACATGAACTGCTCTTGTTAGATTTTCTATATTCTCTAAACATCTCCATAGTACAGTGTTTTCCTTCATTAGGCCCGCTGTAACTGTCATTGCTGTTGTTGTAGATTTCGTCGTCATTTTATTTTCATCCTTCAGCAAGCTTACTTTTGTGTCCAGGACTTTGAATTGGACAGTGAAGACCTCCATTTTCTGATCTAACTTCTGGATGGCTTTCAAAAGCACTGCATTTGATGGTTGGGAGGAGGACTCTTCTACAAACCCTCGCCTGTTTCCATGCTGGTACCAGGCTTCAAGTCCTTTGCTCGGGCTCTATCTTCACTAGCTACCACTTTATTGGTCCTGCACATTTCTCCAGAATGCTGGTGAATATCGAATAGTAGCTTAGATCACTAGAAACAGCAAAAGATCTATTTTCAAGCTATTAAAGTTGCATCCTCTGTTCCAAAGTATATTTTACTGATTTTTTTAAAATTAGTCTGCTATTAGCGGAGCTCTGCTGGAAAGCTGCTGTAAGCTTGGCTGCTGGTCATGCCCCCTTTAACATCTGTTATTGCAAATAACTGCATTTATTGTAACTCAAATACATATAGTGAGACTATACAACTTTAATTTCAGCGTATGAAAATTAATATTTACACACAGCCACTCCAGTCTAAATGGCTGATGGAGTCAAATCTACCCCCCCTAATCAAGTCTCCCATACTGCACACAGATCAGTGCAGTCAGCAGTGCTGTATTTTTTTTTTTTTAAACCTAGCTGTTTGTATTAAGAGGTACAAGAAGTTTTATATTTTGTTCATTAGGTTTAGTTGAGTAGTAAAGTTTTAATAATATGAAATCATCATTATTTAATGTTTATTCCTTGTTACTACTGTTTTATTATTTATGTATTAATAATTTGTATTGTAATGTTTTATTATGGTGTGATTTTACAACTTGTTCTGCACCTTGATTTTTTGAAAGGCGCATTAAAAATAAAGAATATTATTATTATTATTTTATCTTCTGAATGCCTTTACATGCAATATTTATGATTGTGTAGACATTCCTTTGTTTCTTATGTATCACAACAACATGTTATATGTAAATCCTTTACTTGTAGCATTCCAATGTTTGCTAGAATATTGTTTATGTTATTTTGGTTGTTATGCTTTTAAATGTCAATAAAAAGATTAACTACAAAACCTAGCTGTTAAGTGCTGTTTATTTTTTACTTATTAGTCTTTCGCTGGCCAAGTGGCCAACACCAAACACTTAGCATGTCACTAGCTTCTAGCCTGTAGTACTGTCTCCCCCAGACATGAGTGTCTCTGAAATGTCCCACTCCCTCTCAGATCAGTCAGCTCAGCAGTCCTGTTTTTTTTTACACCTAGCTGTTAAAGTAGCAGTGCAATGAAAATTGGCTAAAATTTGACTCCACCTTTTTTCTTCCTAATCTATGCCAGATGTCTTCCAGTTTATTTTGGTGGTAATGTTTTCAGTTTTCATTATCATTTAAGAATTTTATGAAAGTTTTAAAGTGATAATTTCTCGAGCCGGCCTGCTGGCGCAGGGACAGAGTACTGACGACCTGGGTTCGAGAATGGATCTGGGGACGTCGGAGGGCCGGCCGGGGGGAGAAGGATCAAGTGTCCCACGACTGCTCTCCTTCTCTGGGGGGAGGGGGGTAGGGTGTCCAGTGCACTATAGACACCCAGCAGAGGCTGGGAGTATTGCAAGCACCGGCACCAGTACGTTGGGGGGTGGGGCGGACACTGGCCATCATTGCATGTCCCCACCCCCTTATAGGGGAAAAAACCCAGCTGCCTGCTGTGTCCATGAAGCCAGCCCCTCTGCCTTAATCAGCCTCCAGGGCCAGCTCCCCATCCTAATACATTGCTCATGGCACTTAGGGACGGTGCTGCGGCCCCGCCCTGGGAAGTAAGCCAGGGGGCTTCGGGGAAGTTGCAGTCATGTTGGAGGTGGAGGCAGAGGGGTCCATGCCTAGGCTGATGCAAGGCGGCAGGTAGGCTACAAAACAAGAAGTGATAATTTCTTATGAAAAAAAATGGCTGCCTCATTTGTGCATAGAAATAATACTGAGGACCTGAGGAGGGTAAGAATCCAGACAAAAATGCAGATGTACAGTACACAGCATGGGAAGCATCTAGAAAAACCCAATCAGCAGTTCTGCCAATACTTTTCATAACTATAGCAGAAAATTAGCTTTCTGGAATAACCTTTTTCATTTTTTGTAACTTATTAATCTTTCTTTCACTGACCAAGTGGCCAACATCATACACCACCAAACACTTATCCTGTCTTGCCTAATACTAGCCTGCAGTACATACACCCCCAGATATGAATGCGGATGTAAAAAAATTGTAAATCCCCTCAGTAGCATGCAGCAGACTTAACCAATAAGGTCTTTGAGCTTGCTGGTTGTTTGCTACTTTTTGCCTCCAAGACAGTCCCACTCCCACTCAGATCAGTCAGCTCAGCACTGTTGCATTTTTTGTTTAATTAAAACCTAGCTGTCAAGTTTTTGGTTTTTTTTTACTTATTAGTCTTTCTTTCACTGGCCAAGTGGCCAACACCATACACTAACACTTAACCTGCCTCCTTGCCTACTAGCCTCTAATATATACTCCCAACAAACACAAGTGTCAGTATGACAAAATGATAAATCCTATCAGCAGTGAGCAGCAGACTTAACTAATATAGTGTATAGTGGAACATCATTGTGCATTGAAATCCATCTCTTTCTAAATGTTGTTCTGCTGCACTAGTGACGTCCGCAGTGCAGCAGAACAACTTTTTGTTCTGCTGCACTGCATACATCACACACTGTGTCCTCCAGCAGCATCTGTCAATTAGGGATGAATAATTATTCATTTTTATCAGAGACCAAACAGAAGAGGCATTCAAAAATATTTTCCAGCACTGTAACGAAAAGTGTACTTTTACCTGAGCCAAGCAGCCCTGTCCCTAACAAGTTGCAGATTCAGGAAACTCTGGTTTGACTGCCCAAACAACCGCTGATGGACTCAGCAAACATTCAAATCTTTGGCTGGGGCTGCACGTTCAAAAATTCAACAATCAAGATAACACATCCAGCAGCACCGCCGATACGAAAGCAAGTTGCAGTAATTCACGACACACCCTCCGATTCAGAATAAGGTAAAATTCAATTGGACTAACTGGGTTTGTTGTTCTGGGTGGGAGGGTCTCAATAAAAAATGTGATGAAATCTGATCCTCACTACCGACCCCTTTTCTCTTCTCTTCCCCACAGATCATGAATTGCTGTTCGGGGTGCTGCTGTATGTGAGTTTTTAAACACTGAAAATGTTAAACACTTGCAGTTCTTTTCACTTCTACGACCTCAGAAAAAATGATTTTAAACAGAAAAATGCTGTAGTGACTTATTTTTTTCCAGAGAACGACGTTCTGCTATACACTATAAAGAAAAGTGCATGGGGAACAGTTAACAACAGGGCTAATCTTTCACCTTGTTGGCACTATGATGATAGATTACCTCTCGAGCTGCACTTTCAAGGTAATCTGTCATCATAGTGCCAACTCGGTGAAAGAATAGCCCTGTTGTTAACTGTTCTCCATGCACTATGCTATATATATAGGACAGTGGATGGTCAACTATGCACAACCAGTGTGTTGTGCCACCGAGGGGTACTGATTCCCTGTGACCTCAAGAGCAAAGCTTGAGAGGTCCATGGGAATCAGTTCTCCGAGGTGACACAACACACTGGTTGTGCATAAAGTTGTCCATCCACTATTCTATATAGTGTATGGGCATCAACGCCTATTTCTGACACTGCCCTTTGTTTCAGTGAACTGGAGGTTGGGGGGGCACTTGAGGGTTGGTGGTAAGCTCAAAGTACTAACAGTGTGCTGCAGATGTTTCTGCAAGTTCAAGTTTAAAATCAACAACTTCCAGCTTAATTGGATAGGGGAACTCAAGTATGTGGCAGCATTCCAAGTTGTTCTGCTGCAGTAGTGACATCACTACTGCAGCAGAACAGCATAATGATGTCACTACTGCAGCAGAACAAGCATATTCCAGGAATGGAATTCCATGCATAACAGCATTCCACCATACACTGTAAGGTCTTTGAGCTTGCTGGTTGTTTGCTAATGTTTTTGCCTCTGAGACAGTCCCACCCAGATCGGTCAGTTTAACAGTACTGTATTTTTTTAAACCTAGCTGTTAAGTTCTTTTTTTTTTTTGCTTTAGTCTTTCTTTCACTGACAAAGTGACCAACACCATACACTTAGCCTGCCTTGCCTACTAGCACTACATACTTCCACAGACAAGAGTGGCTGTGAATGTGACAGTCCCAATCCCCTCATTCAGTAGTGTGCATCACAGCAGACAAAAGAAATCAGCTCTTAAAGGAGCTTGGTGTTTGCTATTTTTTGCCTCTGGGCAAGTCTCACTCCCAATTTTCAACTATCTGGCTCTTCAGACCCTGCTCCATTTGTTGAGCTCCCAACATTTTATTCTGACTCTCCCCCCTCCCCTCCCGAAGTGTCAGCTACCCATGGTCTGCTTGCTTTGTTTTCTGTCTCCACTTACTCTGTCCCGACCCTCCTCAAGGCATGCCAGCAACACACAGGCAACTAAGCAAATCAAGATAAAGTAATCTCTACTCTTACAGCTATATTTGAATTTTATTTATTCATTCAGTTTCTCCTTCTCTATCTGACTCCAAACTGTACTAGTCATGGACGGAGGCTGGACAACAGTCAAGGAAAGCAGCAAGTGTTTGCCGCACAAGCAACAAGCTGTCTTAGTCTCCAGCTGAATTGCAGAGCAGATGCAGACAAAGTAGTGCATTACACTGTGATACTAAAGGTACTTTTACACGTAGCCCATGCTGAGCTGTTGTGGTTTCAATCTGCTCCCTCTGCTCAGTCTGCGCCGCTTCGGTTTTGTTCACATGTAGTTGCTGGACATCAGTCTCTGGGCTCTTCTAGCAATTCTAGGAGTTTTCTGGCTGGCAGAGAGCCCAAGATTTGGAGCTGGGGTGTGCATTCTTCTTCGAGAAGCCCCCGGAGGTCTGTGCACGCCACCCAAACTCAAGTTTAAGCAATCCATATACTGTCATTGCTTGACGAATGCTGCCCATTGTAAACTGTGTAGCAATGAAAACTGAGGGCTGCAACTTACAAAAATTGTCAGAAAAGCCGAGCCGTGATATTGGGCATGCGCGTTTACATATGCATGTCCATATGCATATGTTTACACACATGCCCAATGTCACGGCTTGGCTTTTCTAACTGGATTGTTGTAAGTTGCAGCCCTCGGTATTCATTACTGTTAGGTTTAACGGGCAGCATTCATCAAGCAGTGAGAGTATGTGAATGGCTTAAACTCAAGTTTTGGAGGTGTGCATGAGCCTCTAGTCATTTTTGCCCAGTTCGTTATGTGACCGGCAGTGGCGGTCACCAGGGGATTCCAGAGTGTCTTGTGAGACTCTGTCCTGGAGTGCTGTCAGTGCTCAGGTGTATTTACATGGCCACCCACTCTGTTGCACAATGATACGCGGAAATGGCGAACCCAGGAAAACAGGGAACGCTGTTTCAGTGAGTGCTCATTTTGGCAGTGGATTAGGTTGCCTTCACATGCAAAAAAAGGCAATGCTGCAGTTGATCTACACTGATTAATGTGGTGCAGAGCACTGTGTGTAAAAGGAGCTTAAGTAGCAGGGCTCAGAAAGTGGGGTGTAGTACTCTGAAGGACACCTAGCATTGGTACCAGATTCAGGAGTCTCCCTACTCTTCCCCTTTCCATCTCTCCCACTGGCTGCTTTTAATGTCCATTATTACTGCCTTTGCAGTAGGACAGAGTCACTTGTGACATGACCAGAGTTGTGTCAGTGACTGCAGTTCTGTTCCCATTTCCCATGCATGCGGAACTGTGGTCCTCTCAGCAAGAGGAGTCAGGAAAGGTGAAAAAAAAGGGTTCATTTTGGCAGTCAAGCATGTGCCAGGCTGGAAAATGCAGCGCATGCCTACACTACCAAAAAAACTGATAAATATTGCAGAACACAATGGGGGCAAAGAAGTTTATGGGGGGTGGCTGTGCCCTCTTATGTCCCCCTGTAGCTATGGGCCTGGTGTTCATAGAGGAAGAGGAAGATGAGAGACCACAGATAGGTGCCAGGAGCATCAGAGGAAGGTAGGTGGACATCAGTCCATTTACAGAGGAGAAAGTCCTGAAGGAACTCACAAATCTGAAAGTGGAAACGGCAATGGGTGGGGCCAAATGGGATGCATTCAAGGATACTAAGGGAGCTCAGAGAGGTGCTGGCTGCACCTCTGACAGTCCTTTTCAACCACTCACTGGAGGCAGGAGTGGTTTCGGAGGACTGAAGGAGGGCATTTGTAGTCCCACTTCACAAAAGTGGTAGCAGGGAGGAAGCTAGCAATTACAGGCCAGTCAGCCTGACTTTGGTGGTGGGAAAATTAATGGAATCAATACTGAAAGCAAGGATTGTGGAATATCTTGAATCCTGTGGCTTACAAGACCTGAGGCAGCATGGATTCACTTGGGGGAGGTCATGTTAAACAAATCTGATTGATTTCTTTGACTAGGTGACCAGGGAATTAGATCAGGGTGGAGCAGTGGATGTGGCCTACCCAGATTTCAGTAAGGCTTTCGACACCGTTAGAAACATAGAAACATAGAATTTGATGGCAGATAAGGACCGCTTGGCCCACCCAGTCGGCCCATTTCCCTACCTACTGGATAAGCTGCAGATCCTAGTTAACCTGCAGCCTACTTCTTCCTACTCCTACCCCCTAGAATGGCTTTATGACTGTCCCATGCATGCTTGAATTCCACCACTGTTTTTGACTCCACAACCTCCTCCGGAAGGCCGTTCCATGCATCCACAACCCTCTCTGTGAAAAAATGCTTCCTTAAATTACCTCTGAGCCACCCCTCTATCTTCAAATTGTGCCCCCTTGTTCTTGCACACCTCTTTTTTTGAAAGATGCTACCCTCTTGGACTTTGTTGATTCCCTTGAGGTACTTGAAAGTTTCTATCATGTCCCCCTCTCCCTCCTTTCCTCGAGGCTATACATATTAAGCTCCTTAAGTCTCTCTTCATATGTCTTCCGGTGCAGACCCTGCACCATTTTAGTGCCCTCCTCTGGACAGCTTTCATCCTGTCTATGTCTTTCGTGATTGGGTCTCCAGAACTGCATGCAGTACTCCAGATGGGGTCTCACCAGCTGTCTGTACAGAGGGATAATAACTTCCTGTTTTCTACTGGTGATGCCTCTCCCTATGCATCCCAGTATCCCCCAGCCCTCCTTGCTTCCCTCTCACATTGCTTGCCCACCTTTAGGTCATCTGATATGACTACCCCCAGGTCCCTTTCCATTTTTGTTGTTGTTAGTATCTCACCCCCCATTGTGTACTCTTCCCCTGGGTTTTTGTTTCCCAGGTGCATTACCTTGCACTTCTTAGCATTGAATCTAAGCTGCCATACATTTGACCATTCCTCTAACCTTGCCAAGTCCCTTCTCATCCTTTCCACCCCACCCTTTGCATCAACTCTGTTGCAGATCTTTGTGTCATCTGCAAAGAGACATACTTTTCCTTCCGGTCCCTCTGCAGTGTGGCTTATAAAGACATTGAGAGGACTGGTCCTAATACTGAACCCTCACGGTACCCTACTAGTAACCCTCCTTTCTTCTGGTGGACTCTATTTACTATTACTCTCTGTCCTATTCTCCAGCCAATTCTTTACCCAGGCTGTCATCTTGGGACCCCTCCCAGGCTGGCTAACTTGTACATTAATCTTTGTGTGGGACTGTGTCAAATGCCTTGCTAAAGTCTAGGTGAGCCATGTCCACAGCCCCTCCCTGATCTACTACTTTGGTCACCCAGTCAAAGAAATCTATCAGATTCGTCTGGCATGACCTTCCTGCTGAATCCATGCTGCCTTGGGTCCTGTGCCCTCTGGCCTCTAAATACTCGACAATTCTTTCCTTCAGAGTGATTCCATCATTTCCCTATCACTGAGGTTAAACTAACAGGTCTGTAGTTTCCTGCTTCCTTGCTCCCACTTTGTGAAGGGAGTCACATCTGCCCTCCTCCAGTCCTCGGTACCACACCATCCTCCCATGATTTGTTAAAGAGGGTAGTCAGTGGTGTCACTAGTTCTACCCTTAGTTCCTTTAGAATTCTGGGATGAATCCCATCAGGCCCCATTGCTTTGTCCACCTTCAGTTTTAAGAGTTCTTTCAGAACTCTTTCTTCTGTAAATGGGCTGGTATCAACTTCTGTATCCAGAGTGTTTCTACTGTTTGTTTTAGGTACCTCCCCCTCTTCATTTGTAAATACTGAGCAAAAATATTTGTTTAGTATCTCTGCCTCACAGTGTCCCTCTGTCCACCCTCCCTCCCCTTTATTAAGCATCACTATCCCTCCCTTGGTCTTCCTTCGCTCCCTGATGTACCTATAAAAGGTTTTATCCCCCTTCTTAACTGAGTTGGCTATCTTTTCCTCGGTTTGGGCCTTTGCTGTTCTGACTGCCTTCCCAGCTTCCTTTTGCTTTAACTGATACAGTTCTCTGTCCTGCTCCTTCTATGAGTCCTTGTACTTCCTGAATGCTTTCTTTTTCTCTTGAACCTTCACTGCCACTTCCTTTGAGAACCATAGTGGTTTCTTACATCGTTTTGTTTTGTTTATTTGCTTCACACAAAGGCTTGTTACCTTTGTGATGGCAGTTTATTATTCCCCATTGTTCTTCCACCCCTCCTTCCTGCCCATTTGCTAGTGCATTCCTTAGGCACTCACCCATTTTGGCAAAGTCAGCCCTCCTAAAGTCCAGTACTTTTGCCTTTGTATGGCTTGACTCTGTTGCTGTGTTTATTGTGAACCATACTGTTCGGATGGTCGCTAGTTCCCAGATGGCTACCCACTTCTACATACATCTGTGATCCTCTCTCCATCTCCATTTGAGAGAACCAGGTCAGGATTGCTCCTCTCTCGAGTGGGCTCCAATACTAGTTGTCTAAGGCATGCCCCCTGTAGGGCATCTAGTATAACCCCACTCTTCAAAGTGGCTGCAGCAACTGCACTCCAGTTAACATCTGGCATATTCAGATCACCCATCAGCAATATCTCCCCTTTTTCTGCCATTCTAAGTATACTTTCTATCATTTCCTTGTCCATTTCCTCCCCCTGAGAAGGGGGTCTGTATACAACCCCTGTGCAGATTGTGGTGCCATTGCCTGTCTCCAAATTTACCCACAGTGCTTCTTCTCCTCCCTGTTTACCCTTTTGTTCTGTTGCTTTTATTCCTTCCCTTATGTAAAGAGCTACTCCTCCTCCTCTTTTACCCTCCCTGTCCCTCCTGTAGATAGTGTATCCTGGTATGTTTATGTCCCAGTCATGGTTTTGTGTGTAGCATGTTTCTGTGACTGCCACGATATCCAGATGTTCCTCCTCCATCAAGGCCACTAATTCAGGAAGCTTGTTACCCAGACTAAGGGAATTGGTACTCATTGCTCTCCATTTTTTGATGGATTTACCTTCTGTTGCAGCATCCCCCACTGACCTTTCTACCTCAGACTTTTTCTCATTTAGTACCCTGTTTTGTAGGGAGAGGCTGGGATTTTCCTGCTGCTTATCAGTGCTTCCCCCTTTGACTAGTTTAAAAGCTTGCCAATGAAGCATTTAAACCGATTGCTCAAAAAACTTGTTCCCTTCCTGGACAGATGCAGACCATCCTGCCAATATAGGCTGGTGTCCCTCCAGGTGGAACCCCAGTCCCCAGTGAAGCCAAACCCCTGTGCTCCACACCATTTTTCCAACCATTCATTAAACTGCATGGTGTAAATTACCCTCGCCTCCCCCATGCCATTGACAGGCAGCACCTCTGAGAAGGATACTGTTTGTGCTACTTGTCTTAGGCCCCTCCCCAACTCTACAATGTCCTCCTGCACTGCTCTAATCTCATGATGAGCCAAGTCATTTGTCCCTAGGTGGACAATGACATCCAGCTCAGACTCCCTTGCAGCTGTTCTCATGATCCTGAGGATGTGCTTCTTGTCCCTCCAAGCCATGGCACCAGGCAGGCACCTTACTTCAGTTTTCCCTGCTCCCCCCAGTTCTATCCCCCTAATAACTGAGTCCCCCACCAGGAGCTGCTTCCTTTCCCTGTGGTGTCCTCTGCCTCCTTCCTGTGGGCCTCCCTTGTGATAGTTGTCATCAGTCTCCTCTGCGGGTGCATCCGTTCCACATAGAAGACTCATAAATAAGCTGGGCAGCCTAGAAGTGGCTTCAAAGGTGGTAAACTGGGTAAGGAATTGGTTAGGGGACAGGAGACAGAGGGTGATGGAAAACAGAGTTCACTCCAAGGAAGGGAGGTTAACCTGCGGGGTGCCGCAGGGCTCAGTACTGAGACTGGTCCTCTTTAATGTCTTTATGAGCGACATTGGAGAGGGGCTAGTAGGGAAGATATTCCTTTTTGCAAATGACACTAAAATCTGCAATAGGGCGGGCACTCTGGGTGTGTGTGTGGAAAAAATGAATAGAGATCTAAGAAAGCTAGAGGAGTGGTCAAGGATATGGCAGCTAAGTTTCAATGCAAAGAAGTGCAAAATCATGGACTTGGGGCACAGAAACCCAGGGGCAGTGTACAAAATGGGGGGAGTAGTATTAACAACCACTAAACAGGAAAGAGACCTGGGGGTAATCATATCTGATGACCTAAAGGTGGACAGACAGTGTGACAAGGGGTGGGGAGAGCTAGTGGGATGCTAGGGTGCATAGGGAGGGGTACCACCAGCAGAAAGAGAGAGGTGGTGTTTCTGCTGTATAGATCACTGGTGAGA
Organism: Neoceratodus forsteri; assembly: GCA_016271365.2. Taxonomy (NCBI): domain Eukaryota; kingdom Metazoa; phylum Chordata; order Ceratodontiformes; family Ceratodontidae; genus Neoceratodus; species Neoceratodus forsteri. The sequence continues at coordinate 832,008,558 of CM057452.1, forward strand.
CCTCACCTACAGTACTGTGTTCAGTTCTGGCAACCACATCTCCAGAAGGTCATAGACAGAGTAGAGGCAGTCCAGATAGGATGACTAAAATGGCGCAGGGTCTGCATCGAAAGTCCTACAAGGAGAGACTAAAAGACCTCAATATGTACACCCTGGAGGAAAGGAGGGAGAGGGAGGCTATGATAGAGACTTTCAAATACATCACATGTATTAATAAGGTTCAAGAGGAAAGCAATTTTTTTTGTGTTATTTCTTTTTGCTCCTCCTCCGGTGCTATCCCATCCTCCCACTCCTTCAGAGCTCCAAGGCACTCACTGCCCTTCTGACCACTGCCGCCATCCACCAACCCCTATAGCAGCCTTACCTGGGTAGCCCAGTGTATCCCTATGCTGGGAGGGTCCCTCTTCTTCGAGGGGGAAGTGCCTTTCAGCGAACAGCACATCCCAGGGCTGCGAGGTTGGTCCGGGCTGACTCTGGGACTTTGTGGCGGCAGGTAGCTGGAGCTTGTTATCTGGCAGGATGGGGAACCATTTTTCTAATTTTTCTGTCCCACCCAATGCTGTTCTCGGCCTTGTGTGAGCTAAGGCAATCCTGGGGTGGGGACATGCAGGGGCCATGTCGAGGCTCATGTCGCCACAAGCATGTCGTCAATCCACCACAGGTGCCCAGGCAAGTCCCTTCCTCCGGGAGGGAAGCATCCAATGGACGCTAGTGAAACCCCTCCCTGCCAGTCTCCACGGGAAGCAATTTTTAGAAAAAAAGATGCTCAAGAACAAGGGATCATGCTATGAAACGGGGGGGGGTTAGACTCGGGAGACGTGAGGAAGTACTTTTTCACAGAAAGAGTGGTGGATGCTTGGAACAGCCTCCCAACGGAGATCACGGGGACAAAATCAGTAACAGAATTCAAGAATGCATAGGATAGGCTTACAGGAACCTTAGTGATAAGGAATGGGTGGATGGTGAAGTGAGATATCAAGTGGGGTCTGCGGTGTTGCAGTAGGTAGGGAAAATGAGCAGACTAGGTGGGCCAAGCTGTCCTTATCTGACATCAAATTCTATATTTATGTTTCTGCCCCTTCAGTGTCTAATTGATCTGCCTACTTGACCGTGAATGTGTACCAGTGACTGCCAACCAGACTTTAAGGGTCCGTGAGTACTGCCCAGAAGACCCATGGGTAGTTGTGGTGAAACCACCTAACCTCCCACCATGCACTGGGCTCATGGCTGCCCATGTCTGGCTGGGGTTGCCTATGAAGGAACAGCATACCACCACCACCAGATGACCTCAACCCAGCTGTCGCACATCTGCTGAATATGACCTCAGCCCAGCGGTGGGACATCCCAGAGATGACATCACCTTTCCAGCCAGGACAACATCAGATGACACTTTTTCAGATGATGTCTGAGGATCCCGAGGGATAGCAAGGTCTGAAAGTCATTCCTTGAAGTTCAGGTGGAAGAGAAGTCTCAGAAACAAGTACCCTTCTTTGCCTGAGGAACATGAGGCCAAACCTGGACCACCTGACTCTGCACAACTGGTGAATCTGTTCCATCTCCTTTCTCTTGGGGTGGTCTGGGACATGTCTAAGATTTTGTTGAGGGTTTGAACTGTGCCATTCCTACTGATTTTTTTTTAGTACCAGAGACAAGTGCGATACATCATCTTACAGGGACAATTATGGATCAGCACCTGGTCCTGGCGGCCACCTGCAAATTAACCTGTTTGTACCTGTTTTGTTGTACTGTTTTTACCTCTTCTCATTACTGTTTTCAATGTAAACTAAATATTTTTGGAAGTCTAACATAAAGTTACCAGTGGTAAGTGGTTTGAGATTTGGCTTTACCCTTAAGGTGTTTAAATTTTTGTAATTCTTTATTTAGTCGAAAGATACAGATCCATACAAAACAAAACAGGCAAGAAATTATGCAGTATGTAGATACACAAAAAATAATCCATATGTAAAATGAATTAAAATCAACATAATACTATGGGATGAGTCAGACACTGATAAATAACCATATGTGTAGGTGGGGAATAATAAAGATGAAAGTTTGACATCAATAAAACCATACAGTATACAGTAGCTGAAGTGTATCATCCAAAAATGAATGAGAAGAGGATTAGAGAAAACAAATCCCCAGATAGCAGGGTGGAAGAATCCATTATAACATCAAAAAAAAAAGTCTCCAGACTCTTTCTATTTCCCATGTAATCTCTTCTAGTATCACAGGACAAAATCTGATCTATAATTTCCCATATAATGAATCCATCTCTTCCAGAACAGTTCGAACTGATCTCTGTTATGCTAATAAGATCTGTGAGTTTTTCCATATTGTATACTTTTATCACTAAGTCCTGCCAATCCATAATAGTGGGAGGTATAACCTAGAGCCACCTTCTTGAAATGGACTTTTTAGCCACAAGTAAACAAATTGCTAATAAAGCACGGGAAGCATGGTCCCGTAGAGCTTCTGGGCAAAATGAAAACAAAAAAGATTCTGCAGTCAGTTGTATCTGAACAGCAAAAAACTCCAATAGCTCTGACTGTAGAGCTAAAATAAAAAGCTGAAGTATAGCACAGCCCCAGAAAATGTGTCTATGTGCAGCCAGAGAAGAGCCGCACCCTCTCCAGCATGCTTCTCTCCTCCGGGAATCATATTTCGCTTGAATGGCTGTTGTTCTGAAAAATCGAATGGTTAATTTCCAAGAGAATTCTTTCCAACTGTAGGAATTCATAGGTAAATGAATGGCCCTCACATGATGTTCCCACACCAGAGCTGTAATATCAATACCAAAATTGGCCTCCCAGATGCACTTTAGCTTTTGAAGTGAAACTTCGTCAAAGGATACTAGGGCCTTATAAATATAGAAGATCATATGTTTCATAGAATCCATGCCCGCTAATGCCAATCTTAACAGGTTCACTAAAGGGGAACCATAAGCCTCTACCAATGCCCTTTGAGGAAAAGTTTTAATAAAGTCAAGAGCTTGTAGGTATCTGAACGTGTCTTGATGTTGCAAATTGTATGTAATCTTTAATTCCTCAAAGGATCTATGTAGGCCAGCTTTCAAAAGATGGGATAAAGTTAGTATACCTAAACGCTCCCATCGAAGAAACCCATGATCTAATTTAGCTGGAAAGAAGGACTGACGATACGGAAGAGAGAATAATAAGGGTCTGGCCCCCTGAAATTTCTTGGAATTTAAAAGTCTCCATCAACATTGCAGAGTATTCTCTGCAAATGGGTTATCAGTTACCTCCTTCAGAGAAAGGGTGGGATAAGAAAGCAAAATGTGATGGAGATTTGTTAAGTCCTCCTCTCCTCTCTCCTCTCCAACTCTTTCCACTTAGAAAAATATTGCTTGTGAAGCCATAAAAAAACACTCTTAATTGAGCTGTCCAAAAATAATAATATAAATTAGGAAGTGCTAGGCCCCCTTATTTCTTAGGCGACTGTAAGATAGAAAAACGAACTCTCGGCTGGGTAGAATTCCAAATAAAGGGAGATTCATTTATTCAATTCTATAAAAAAATCTGTCTAGGGGAGTGATAGGTAAAGTCTCAACCAGATACAACAATTTTGGAAGCAGAGTGATCTGTACTACAGCTATGTCTTGAATTAATGGAAGAGGGATTAGCCTCCAACAATCCAGATCTGAGCTAAGTTGACATATCGGGGGTCATAGTTATAGTCATAAAGTCTGGAAATATCCATCATTAAATACACCCCCCCCCAAATATTTCAACTGGGACAAGTGCCATTTAAATGGATATTGTCGCATTGTTAAATCTGGGGGGGAATAATTCAGGTGGAGTGCTTCAGTCTTCCTAAGATTAACCCGGTATCAAACTAAGTCTCCAAATTTCTCAAGCAAATGCTATAAATGGAAGAACAAGTCCTCAGGGGATTACAAATAAACTAAAAGGTTATTAGCATACGGGGCCAGCTTATGGTACTCTGTCCCCAACTTTAATCCCGAAATGTTACTATCCTGTCTAATAGCTTGGGCTAATTGTTCTAGATATATTTATATATTTATTTATTAGTTTTTGTTTACCAGGTAATAGTATTAGGCATAATACTTGCCTATTTTCAGGCATGACCCATAGCAAATAATAATGGAGACAGAGGACATCCCTGTCTAGTACCCCTCATTAATGGGATGGAATCCAAAATAGAGCCATTAAGTTTGATATAAGCCTCGGGTTTATCATATAATCTCCTTACAACACTGCAGAAAACATCAGAGAACCCCATTGCTCCTAAGGTAGCCTATAAGAATGGCCAGGACACCTGGTCAAAGGCCTTCTCTACATCTAAGCTTAGTAATAGAAAAGGGGCCTTTGACCAGGTGGCACTGTACAAAAGATGGAGAGTCTGCTTTATAGTATCCTGCATCTGGTGATCCAATACAAAGCCACACTGATCTGGATTAATTAAATATGGCAATGCTTTCTCCAAGCATCTCGCCAAAATACCAGCAAAGATATTGTAATCAATGTTTAAAACTGAAATAAGCCTGTATGAGGCACGTAAAGATGGATCCTTCCCTGGTTTGAGAATGCTAGTTATAGTGGCAAAATGCCAGTTGAGGGGAATCGGATCACCAGTCAGAACCTCATTACAGGCCTGAACCAGAGGAGGCAACAGCAGATCTGTAAAAGCTTTATAGAACTCCCCTGTATACCCATCCAGGCCAGAACTTTTTCCCGATTTCAAATCCTGGATCGTTTTTTCAACTTCTGACCTCTGAATCGGAGTCTCTAACTGAGTCAGAAATTGGTCTGAGAGTTTAGGTAAGTTGAGAGAGCTTAGAAAATTCTTGGTGTCCTGGGAGTTAAATGGAGTCTCAAGGATATATAGTTTTTGATAAAAATTATGAAAGGCCTCCCTGATCTTCGAGGGGACAGTCACCAGCTGGCCTGTTGTGGGTGACCTTTTTTGAGTAATATTAGTTTGAGAGATTTTAAGACTAAGGCAGTAAGACAAAAGACGAGCCACTCTAGAACCCCCTTCATAACACCTCTGCTTTAGGAATTTAAGAGCATGCTCAATTTTAATGTGTATATAAGATGTTGAATCTGTTGCCCGGTGGCTTTTAATAAGGGCAGAACAGCCTCATCACCATTTGCATGTTGTTTGTGAAGGTCCTTCAGCGGAGACTGCAAAGTCTCTAATTGGGCCTCCTGATTTTTCTTATACTGTGAGGCAAACTTCAAAAATCTCTTCCCTTTAACACTACCTTTACTGTGTCCCACAAAATACCAAGATGTACCTTCTTCCATGGTATTTTCAACAATTATTTCTGGGAGATGACTCTTAATTAGGTCATGGAAGATGGGGAGATTAAGCAAAAAATGATTAAAGTGCCACAATATATAGCCGGCCCGGTGGCACTGAGGGTTGAGGTGCTGGATGCCACACCTCATGCTACACTGATGAACGGGGGTTAGGAGTGACCTCAGGCATCAGTGGACCAGCCAGGAGGAGGAGGAGGTCTGAGCATCCCAGGGACTACTCTCCCTCCTCCTCCTCTGGGGAGGGTCAGGAGGGATAACCGCAGTTGCACTGCCTCCTGGTGGTGGCTGATGATCGATGCATGCTGCAGTCACCTGTGGGGTCAACGCTGGCCAATGTCAGACATGCAGTGTGCGGAAGCACATATGGCAGTGTCACTGACTTCACTGCATGCCCGCGCCATGGAGGGGGAACCAGAATATGAGAAAAATAGCCCCAATCCTCTGGTGCTCATGATGGTTGCCCCCCGTCAGCGCTGCACCAGATGTTCTCAGGGTGCTCCCTCTGAGCCTGACTCCCCGAAGGTCTTCCACGACATGGGGGTAAGTGATGTGGCTAGAATGGGTGAAAGGATGAGGGGGTGAGCTCAGGCACTGCAATTGGTGCAGTGCCGCTGGGGTCGACCGGAAAGGGGAACCATAGGATCACCCCTGCCAAGGAGGTAAGGCAAGAAAATATACAGAAAAAAAGCACCACAATGTATTGCGTTTACCTGTAGATCAGTCAAGAGTTAGCACTAACACATAATGGTCAGATAAAGAAGATGGTAGCATCTCACAGTCTCAGGCCATATAAGAATGTTTATTAGAGATATGAAAATAATCTATTCTAGTGTGTGTTTTATGTGGTACTGAGTAGTGAGAATACTGCCGTTGAGTGGGATACAGATAGCGCCAAGCATCCAGCCACCCAGTATTCCTAAAGAAAGTATGTGCCAACTTCTGGGTTGAAGAACTTCTGAGGGGTCGGGGGTTTGAAGAATCTCTATCCCCATAGATCACATTGTAAGCACCCCCTTATGATTATCAATAATTGTTTGGAACAATGACCATACGACATTTGGCCCCGAACCCAGGGGTGTGTATATACTAACAAAAGTAATCGTGGATCCCTCATAAATACCAGTAATAATGGAAAGACTTCCATCAGGGTCAGTATAAGTAGTTTCTAATTGAAACTGGGTAGTACGCAGTATCAATGTTACAGTGCCACACCTCTTGTCCCCCCTTATATGTTGAAGCTACCACTTGCGAAAAACCAAATTTAGTCAATTTCTCATGCTCCATTCTATTTAAGTGTGTCTCTTGCAGGAGAGCAAAGGTGGGGTGCTGTTTCTTAAGTTGAGCTAATACCTTTTATCTTTTAACAGGATTATTAAGCCCATTAACATTTTTTTTAATAAATCTTTGTATTATATTTTTTGACGTATATAAAAAAAGAGAAAATTTATCACAATAGAAAACCATAACAACTTATTCATTAAATATTATAGAATATACACATAGAAAACCCACCCACAATTAATACAATTTAGCCATGGTAGCCATACATGCCTTTCACTTATAGAAACACTAGATCACAAACCATTATTTATAAAGGGTAAATAAAAACTTCATTAGGTCAAATCTGTACAGTGAGGGGTAAGCTGTCCACTATTGCCTTCCAATGTGATCCCAAGATATCATCTGCAGATTCATCTACTTCATACATAAACTTTTCTAATAATAAAGTTTCATGAAATGTATACCACCAATTATGGAGGTCAGAAGGAGGTAAAACTTTAACATTCCAATATTTTAAAATTAATGTTTTTACAGCCATAGTTGCTAACACAAAAATAATATTCAAAGATTTATCTTTATATATATATATATAATGTGATGTGTTAAATAGAAAAAATTCTGGTTTCAAAGTGGTATTACCCCCCCCCACATATTTTGTAAGATTCCCTTCATAGATTTCCAGCAAGGTTTTATAAATGGGCATTCCCATAGACAGTGTATCAGACAGCCTCTCTCTTTACATCCATGCCAACACAAAGAAATATATTCTGGATTGATTTTATTTATCTTAAGTGATGTCATGTAATCTCTATCCAGAATCTTTCTTTGTATGGTTTTATTCCTAGCAGATTTATAAATCATATTCCCTTTTACTCACAAATATTCCCAATGAGCAGTTGTTAAGATATTATTGATTTCCACATTCCATCTGTTATCAATCTTTTTGATGGCAAGTTTGAGTTTTTGAACTAAACACTCATAAAATCTAGCCAGTAACATACTAGAGCTGTTATTTATTATAGATATTTGCAGCTGAACCTCAGAATGTAAATTTAAGTTATTACTAAAAATCTGGTTTAATTTCCAATTTTTTTTGAAGTACGTAGTAATATAATTTATTCCATGAAGAAAGCCCCAGTTTTGATGACAATTGATTATAAGTGGGAAAATCATTATCCCACAATAAATCCTTCCAAGTATACAGATGTCTATCAGACAATACTTAAAAATCAAAATTAGCATTGCCATTCTATATTTTTTGATTAGGCCAGATATGCACAAAAAGCCAAGGAATTTGTAGTTTTTGTTGGATTAATAATTATTTATTGACTAATAGCCAGGAAACAAAAACATTATTTTTCAAATCTGAAATATTAAAATCAAAAAATAAATTATATCCTTGTTTTTTCCCTAAATTGACAAATAAATTTATAAATAAATTAGAATCCTTATCTGAGAAAAAGCTCCACTGGTACACCATCGACAATATCTGTGCTTTCATATATATCTTGGGATCTGGACAGCTTATCCCTCCTTTTTTTTTTGTAGATAATACAAGATTATTCCATGCAATCCTGGGCTTTCCCCCGTCCACAAAAATGTTGTCATAATATGTTAACATCTTAAAACCAAGTTTCTACGGGAGAACCAAGTATATTTTGTAAAATAAAAATATAATGCGGTAAAGCCATCATTTTTATTGTTGCAATTCTTTCCCATAGTGAATGAGTTAATCTAGACCAATTCTGCAATAAATCACCAATTTTATATTTAATCTTATTACAATTTGTTTTTATAATTGAGTATTGGTCCGGAAATAAATCAGTACACAAATATTTAATTGATTTTTGTACACTGAAGTCATGTTCAAAATGCCTCAGATCATGGAAGTTGTTCCTGGAAATTTTCATGATTACAGATTTACTTTTATTTATTTGATATCCTGATATGGAGGAAAACTGTGCAGCTTCAATTAAGAATTCTTTCAATGAAAGATCTCTATTGTTTAATATTAATAAAATATCATCTGCAAAGACACTCAATTTTGTATGTCCTTGATTAAAATATATTCCCTGTATATTAGGATTCAACCTATTTATTTATAAGAAGGGTTCAAGGGCCAGCAAAAATAAAGTTGGGGACAAGGGACAACCTTGTCAAACACCATTAAGCATTTGAAAATCTTCTGTTAGAAATTTATTAATTTGTAATTTAACCAAAGTATTTTTATATAATTGTTTAATCAATGTTATAAGTTTCCCAGAAATTTTCCATCTTTCTAGAACAGACCACATGTAATTCCTATTGATTAAATCAAAAGCTTTAGTAGCATCTAAAGCTATTACAAAACAGTTTCTTTTTTAAAAACCTCATTATTGTTTATATGATAAATCAATGCTTGAATCTTTCTTGTTGCTTGGGCTATAGTGTGTCCCTTCATGAACCCATATTGATTACCATGTATATGAGCACTTCAATTAGTTTGGACTCTATTATTTATAAGTTTAGCAATTAATTTATAGTCCGAGTTTAAAATTGCAAACGGTCTATAACTTTCGGGTTGATCCTCTGGTTTACCTTCTTTATGAATTAGAATGACTTTGGCTAACTGAAGTGATGCAGGAATAATAATATCTGGGTTCTGGAGTTCTCCCACCAGTATTTTCAATCATGGCATAAGTTCTTTGCAAAAGACCTAATAAAATGAATTTGTGAAACCGTCAAGGCCAGTTGTTTTATTTCTAGGCAATGATTTTATTTTATCAATTATCTCTTTTTCTTCAAAGGGTATAAAATAGATTTCATTGGCCCAGATATTCGAAAGGGTTGCGCCATGCGCCACAGGGTTGCGCATGCGCAAGTCCTACATTGAGCCATTCTGCGATATTCAGCAGGAGGCAGTTACGCTACTGACAACAGGTTACGCAACAGCGCAATGCAAATGAATGCATGCTCAACAGGAGGGGGAGGAACCATGCATAAACTGCGCAACCTGATATTCAGTCGGGTTGTGCAGAGTTGTGCATGCGCAACCCCCAACCTGCGCCTGCACAACTTTGAGCCAAAAAACAGGATCAAGTTGAGGGCCACCCACAGGTGAGCTGCTGTATTGCAGGGCGCAACACAGCAGCTGCCACCTGTGGCTGGCCCCAACTCAGTCCCTGTGCCCCCACCAGCCCGATCGCGGGCAGAACGTAAAACAACCCCCACCCACACTCTCCTGATGCCCGATCGTGGGCGAAAATAACATGAACCCCCCACACATCTCCAATGCCCGATCGCGGGCAGAAGTAACATGAACCCCTGCCACACATCGCGATGCCCGATCACGGGCAGAATGTAAAAAGCCCCCAACCGAATATCTCCCCTGGTGGTCCAGTGGACCGTAATGCCCGATCGTGGGCAGAATGTCAAATTACAACCCCCAAACATCTCCTGGTGTCTAGTGTCCCCCACCCACCACCCACGAAACCCTCACCCCGCTCCCCGGCGGCGGTAGGCAGCATCCCACCGCCTGCCGCCCCGCCGCCCAACTGACTGTCGGTGGGGCTGCCGCCCATTGGTGCAGAGCTGCAGCCAATGGGCGTGCAGCCCATACCGTACATGACAGTCCAGATTTGTGAATGAACATCATTCACAAATCTGACTGTCATGTACGGTATGGGCTGCATGCCCATTGGCTGTAGCTCTCGCACCATGGGCGGCAGCCCTACCGGAGTCAGTCGGGCGGGCGGCGGGCGCAGGTGGGTGGATGCTGCCGCCTACCGCTGCCAGGGAGGAAGCGGGTGGAGGGCTTCGGGGTGGGTGGGTGGGGGACACCAGACACTAGGGAGATGTTTGGCTGGGTTGTAACTTGACATTCTGCCCGCGACCAGGCATTACGGTCCACTGGACCACCAGGGAGATATTCGGTTGGGGGGTTTTTACATTCTGCCCGCGATCAGGCATCGGAGATGTGGGCGGGGGTTCATGTTACTTTCTGCCCACGATCAGGCATTGGGAGAGTGTGGGGGTTCATGTTACTTTGCCACGGGGATCGGTTGTTACTTTCGCCCGCGATCGGGCATCGAGATGTGTGTGGGGTTTCATGATACTTTCTGCCCGCGATCGGGCTTCGAGCTGTGTGTGTTAGGGGAATGTATATACAGATACTGCCCGCGATCGGGCTGCAGGGTGCATCGGTCCCCGATGGCTGCTGCCTAGCAGGGGCGTGCTGTATGAAGTCCTGGATCGGGCGCACCTACATGCATGGTATGCAAAACAATATAGAAGATGCAAATGGCCCCTGCAATTTTGCATAAATTATGGCCCCATTTGCATGTCACCTTTGAATATCGGAAATTATGCGATGGCGCAATGGTACTTGGCGCCACCAAGTTTAATGCTCAACTCTGGCAACTTTCGCGGTGGCGAAGTTCCACTGGCGCTACGCGAAAGTGGCTGTGGCTGGTGTTATCTAAAGAGTTGCTCAATAGCAACTCCTTTGAGTATCGCTTCGCCACACCCCTGCGCAACTATTTTGAGCAGCGCAGGAGCTTGCGCCTCAGAATGGCGCAGTTTGAATATCTGGGCCATTATATTTTAGTTTAGCTCTCTCCAAAAAAAGCTCCATTTTTTTCCTTATCCACTTTGTTCTTTTTGATAAATATTTCTACAGTGTTCCAAAAAGATTTTTGCATATCTTCATCTTTAACCTTTACATTCCCATCCCCATCTTTTAAACTAATTATAACATTTTAAATTTTTCCTTTTTTCAATAAATTCGCTAATAACCTACTTGATTTATCTGTATTACAATACTTTATAGACTTCAAATTATTAGCCATTCTTTTATTTTCCTGGAGTATCAATTGGTATTTTTTTTATTTTATATTCTTCCCATTCCGTCTTATATAAATTTAAATCTTCCAGTACTAATTTATCTAATTCTTTTAATCTCTTTCAGTTTTTAAACTACTTTCTTTTAACTTCGTATTCCTTTTAATTTGGTAAGATATAATTGGTGCCCTAATTGTAGCTTTAAAAGCATCCCATAAACCACTTATGTTAGTTTGTCCTAAGTAATTAAAGTGCCAATACTCATTTATCTTAGACCTGATTAGGGCAATAAATTCAGTATCTTTTAGAAAATCATTATTGAAAAACCATTGAGAACTTTTTTTCCTATCAGGGTTTATAAAGATTTCAAGGGACAATTTAGCATGATCTGATTTAAAAATAGAATCTATACCAACTGAAACAATACTTTTTCCTATATTCTTAGTAATAAAAATTTAATCAATTCTAGAAAATGTATTACATTTCTTATCATAATGTGTAAAATATTTCAATTGTGGTTTAAATTGGGACCAACTATCAATTAACTGTTTCTCCTTCAAGATGCCTACCGGCGCAGTGGTAGGGTTACCGCTCACGGTGCCAGCGACCGGGGTTCAGGAATGGACTCAGGCAGTTGGAGGGCCAGCCAGGGGGAGGAGGATTGAGCGCCAAAAGGCTGCTCTCCTCCTCCGGGTGGGGTGGGATGCAAGTCTCACTGCTATACTGCCACCTGGGTGACCACAGGTGGAGGTGCAGTGAAGGCAGCTTGAAAAATAAGGGTGGGGAGGCGCCTGTCATAAGCCAGAGCAACAAGTGCATCATGACGTGCTTAGCCCCTAGGCTTCCCTAGCGTGCGGGCGCCTCAAGGGCTGGGACCAGAAAAATGGAAATACCCTGTGCCAGGTTCCTGTAGACGGGACCCGGTCATCCTGAGAAAACCCATAACCGGGCTCTTGAGATGGGGCCAGCTGACCTCCCGACGCATACTTGAGGAGTGAAAGAGGGTAAGAGGAGACCCTCTCCTCCCCGCCTGGGGAGTAAACCATGGCAGGATGGGGCAGGCAGCTGGTATTTGGAATGGAGTTACCTGGGGCGGGACTACGGGAGTGCGTATGACCTTGGGATCCCTGAAGAGAGGTTCCTGGAGCAGAGAGAAGGGGGCATAGAAAAATAGTAAGTATAAAAAAAAAATGCATTTAATTTCCTTGATATCTGTAAATTCCCAGTAGTTGGCTTAGTATTTTTGTCTATTAATGGATGTAATAAAGCATTATAATCCCCAGCTAGCACTATCTTATCACCCTCCATTTGTTGGAGTCTTGTAGTAACTTCTGCTAAAAATTGGTCATAATTAGTAAAAGGGGCATAAAGAGAGCCTACTACTAACTTATAAATATCAAACTTAAGTTCTATTATAATTATCCTCCCCTCTTTATCTGAATATTGATTAATGATTGATGCAGAAAGGGTTGATCTAATGAATATAGCCACCCCTCAACTTTTATTGGTCCCCATGCTATAATATACCTGATTAAATCCCTTATTTTTCAATTTAACAATTTCTATATCTATTAGATGTGTTTTTTGCAAACAAATTATATGTGGATAAGTTTTTTTTAAATAAGTCATGATTCTGGAACTTTTTATAGGGGAATTCAGCCCATTAACATTTAATGAAACAATTTTAACAACATTTTGATCAGCCCTTAACATATATACTTTTATTACCCTTATTTAACCTTTTAAAGATTTTTTTAAAGTAGTAGACCTTTTCTATACAATATATAAACTGGCCCATGGCATACATTTTTTTTTCCTCATTATCCTCCCTCTTCCCCTTCCTTCCATAATCATTTTGCTATTTTTATTTAGAATTAAACAAAAAACAACAAAAAAAAGTAACAACATTTGAACAAGCCCTGTTCTATTGCATACACCATTGTAGTCCACTTGCTTAACCCCCCATTACTCCACAGCTCAACTAATTAGATAGAAAAAATATCAGGTAACTTTTTCTTTAGGTCAAATAATGCTTTTTCTGATGTATCACATATCATAGCATCAGTATCCATCATAACTTTTAATTTTGCTGGATACAGTAAAGATTTGACCCCATTTAACCAAAGTTTATTTCTTATCCAGCCAAACTTTTTGCAGTCTTGAACAATTTCCATTGGCAGATCATTGAAAATAGAAATAGTAAAGCCTTGAAAATGAAGTCTTTTCTTCTTAAAAACTGCATTTATTAAGGCTTCTTTATCCTGAGATTTCATAAACTTCATGATAATAGGTCTCAGTGGTTCAGCATCAGATGGTTTAGCTCTAAGACCTATGTGAATTCTATCTATTTCCATGTTTATGTCAGTCGGCTGTAAATCTAAGTGTGCCACAGCAATTTGTTTAAAAGATTCATGCAAGCCTTTCACATTATCCCAAGACTCCAGTACCCCAAGAATTCTGATATTTTTTCTATGGGCTCTGGCTTCAAAATCAATGATTTTATTTTTCAAATGAGCATTAGACTCTTCCAATTTCTTAAAGTTCTTTATTTGGGGTAGAACCTCATCTTGAAGTGAGGACAGAGCTTGTTTAACAAATACCATTTCTTTCTTTAATTCCTCAGTATCTTTTACCAAAGACTGCGTTTGTGATAAACAATTTTGAACTTGTTCTTGAAGCGACAAATCCTTTTCTAATTTTTATCCATAATTTCTATTTTTTTAAACAATTTTGAAGCCCAAAAGGGTTGCATGTCTTCAGCTTCCCTTTGCTCGTTCGCAGTCCCACTCTTTGGCTTATAACCAGTTTGGCCATTCAAAATCTCCCCCCCCCTTTCTCCAAAATGCATCCTGAACCAGACTCAACATTTTTATTTTCAGAGAAAAGTAGACCGCTTCCCCTTCGTGAAGCACTGCCATTCTCTATTTCAATAGGGAGTCCCATATCTTGAGAACAGCATGGTGCATTTTGCATTACTTGATTTGTCGACATTTCCATATGTTCTATGGTGAAAACTTCAGGTATTTTCTCTGATTCCAGAAAGACCCTCTCCACCATCGACATTTGTCCAGAAGAATCGCCACTCTTCCCAGGAGAAGCGGCACAGCCTTCAGCCTTTCTTGGTAAAACTGCCTCTCCCGCGGGTAAGCCATTATCCACAAAAATACAGTCCTTTTCAGCTGGTATCTGTATGCTCTTTCGGGGAGTTGGAGTTTAGAATTTTTTTACCAGAATTCAAGACAGACACCGGAATGTTCGCTTTACGAGATGTCATTCCAGATTTACCAGCTTTATTTTTAAAATGGCCTGATGCAGCTTTCCCTTCCTTTTTGGCCGTCATAATGCCGAACTCTTTCAGAATCTTAGTACTTTTCTTTCGAATATTTCTTTCTGGCGATAGTAAACGATTGCTCCAATACATACCGCAAAGCCAGACTCATAGTGGGGGGGGGGAGGGGTAAGAATCACAAGCGTGTCGGACTAACAGCGTTCAGCCATCATGGCTTACCACACCGACTACCATGATGCTCCTCCTCTTCGTGGGCGGTCAAGCCCATTAACATTCTAAAAATAAATCTTAACCTTTAGCCCTCATGACATATTGAAGCAAAAGAACAAATTGTCCAACTGTTAATATTTATCCAATCAAAAAGATCTTTAGATAAGATACCACGTACCCCCAGTTCCTTCAGCCATCGCCCCAAAGAATGCCTGAATGGAGCATATTTGAAAACATTTTTCAAGAAAGCAGAACAACAATTCCATGGCAAATAATCAGTATCTTTTTGATCCTTCTCTAACGTGAAGACATCAAAAGAAGGTGTGACTGACTCAGTAAGGCAGTACTGGGTAACAAACAGGTAAAGAAAATAAAAGTGAAAAAGAATCTCTTTACCAAACTAAGTTCTTACAAAATAGCCACAAACAAGAAAAGTAATAATCTTATTCCTTGCCAACACAATAAGACACTGAAAGAGATATAAATATAAAAACATAAAACAAAGGTGTTTAAATTTTAAAGGTGACTCACTTTTGGGGTCTCAGGTAGAGAGGATCTTTGGAAACACATTGGAAATGTCAGAAGTTTTTGGTATGTCTTATTGTGTAAAGGTATAAAAGTGTCATTGTGAGGGGGTACACTGTTTTTGCTAAGTTAGGACTCAGCCATAGGGATGGTTATTTTGGCCAAGGTTTAGAACTGATGTGCCACTCTTGGTCACCCTCAGACCCCCAAGGAGTGTATGCCTCTCCTAGTCAAGCAAATTATGTGAGGAATCAGTCCCCGTGGGTACCAAGATTTAGTCTACCAAGACAGCTTGTGGAGCAAAAGTGAATCTAAGGGCCTGGGGCCTCTACTGTTAATTCTCTACAGTGGAGGCAGGTAGTGGGAAACTGGTACCGGGTTTAGGGGAAGCTTGGTCACTCTATTCCCAGGTAGCTCTAAGAAATGAAATGCCCCCTGCTGCAACAGTCTCCCTATGGAGCTGGCAGAGGCAAAAACTGTGGGGGCATTTAAGAATGCATGGGATAGACATAATGGAACCCTAGCGATAGGGAAGAGAGGTTAAGCCACGGATCAACTAGGGCCCGCAATATATACAGTAGGTAGGGAAAATGGGCAGACTGGGTGGGCCAAGTAGTCCTTATCTGCTGGCAAATTCTATGTTTCTATGCAAAAGAAGGAACGCACAGGGTGAAGTCTGATGCTCAGAGTAAGTCAAACTGCACCTGATAAGATGTGAGAAATGCGAAGTGTTCTAAAGTGTGGATCCCCATTGTGGGTTCTGGCTACATGGGTCCCCTGTACTGCATGCAGTCCTGATGTACAGTGAAACACACCAAGATGAAGCGCAGTGTCACAGGTTTATTGCATTACAAAAGGGGTCAGCTCCCATTCAAATTGCATTGTTTGCTGCAGTAACTCTACTGCAGAATTCTGCAGCGCTGTGCTTCATCCTAGATGTTCTGTGTGTCAGAAAGAAAGATTTATATTGCAAAGCTATACCAATGTGCCCTTCTGGGTTGTTGGCATAACCCCTGCTAATTGGAGGAATGGAGAATACAACTTGAACACTGCCTTTACCAACACCCCTTAGTGATTGGGGTTCAGAGACTGCCTAGGAACACTGATATTAGAGACAGTGAGAGAATGTAGCCTTCCCCTTTTGGGGGAATTTAGATGCACATGAGCGGTCAGTAACTAAAGAATTCTATTTTGAAGTTAGAAAATGGCAAGAATCAATTCTTAAATTTGATTGGCTAAGACAGGCTCCAAGCTGGGCATTTATTTTTCAATAGATGCCCAGCTAAAAATAAGAACCAGTCCAAGTGCCACTTCACAGCATAACATTCTCCACTGGTGCACAGCCTGCTCTGTAACTGGCTGAAAGCAGCCCACAAAATCTGAAATGGCAGCCATATTTTTTTCTCTCGCTTAGCGAGAGCTACAGGTCCTCCCCCACTGCTTGCTTCTGTGCTGACTGCCTACCTCTTAATAAAAAAAAAAAAAAAAAAAAAAAAATAATGATTTTGCAGTCAGGAGAGTGAAGACATTATTCTTTACTATGGCACAACTCTCCCAACCGCCATATCACACTACCGTGCTGCAAAACGCCTTCACAGAGCAACAGACAGCACTGTGGCTCCCACCCTCTTAAAAGCAAGGCGATGAAGTTTTAAACAATCCGGCAAAGACTCCATGCGTCTGGGGAGCCAAATTCAACAAAAATACCTCATCCATTCTTCACCCCACCTTTACCTCACAGCGCGCATACTCTACATATTATTCCTTACCTCCTCCTGCATGCTAGCGCTACTATGCACGCTCCTTCTGTTTTTCTTTTTTAAACCGTGCCCATTCTATTGCGCTTACCACACCCAACGGCCGATTCCTCCCCAATTCCCAAAACAACCATACCATCGGATTCTTTGTCCGCTCTGCAAACGAGCGGTAGTGCCGATCCCTTCCTCGCTATCCAAGCCAGCGGTACCGTGCTCCACATACAAAATCCTCACATAATTTTACTAGATGGGCTTGAACCCTTCAATACCTTATGTACAGGACTACAAATCCCACAAACCAATGGGGCACTCCTTTACCTCAACCAAAATGTCATAGATAACATCGCCCTCTGGTGACACACATGCCACAATACAGGAACTACTTTACAAAAATATATTTTAATGTTTTTCTAAACATTCATTAAAAAATATTAAAACAGTTTTTTTCTATTGTACAAAAAAATACTACTGGTGGTCCATTTTCTAAGCGTAATAATACCCGACAGGGTGGGCATTATTGGGAAATACCAGACCTTCCAGGAGCTATAAGCTCATTACGCCCCTAGGCGGTCCAGTATTTCCCAATAATGCCCACCCTGTCGGGTATTATTACTTACTTATCCACTGTTTGGAAATTGCATTTGATTGGGCAGTTGTTCTATGTTGCTAACCCTTTCCTTTGCAACCTGGAGGGCCCAACGTGTTCCTGGGTGCCTGGAGGTTATCTCAGCCCCAGAGGTCAAGTATATGGCTACGTAATTGTGTATGCTCTCTTCCTTATTATAGCATCCCTCATATTCCTAGTTGTTGGGGGAGAGTATTTATAAAAAAAGAGTGAACACCCAGTGAGGGCCGGGGGCAGAATTGGGCTAGCAGCCCAAGAGAACCAGCAACCCAGAAGAAGAGAGCTAGTTTAAATATATTAATAAATAAACTGAATTGTGCACTGCACTCAAGCAGGAGCAGGGGAAGGGGAGCAGACAGCCATCCAGCAGCATAGCTGCCACAGCCCTAGCCAAATTGGGCAGGTTAATGTTATATAAGGCATTTAACTATACCCCGAGCCCCTAGCAAGGGAGGGACAGTGGACATGGGACCTACCTCCAGCACACAAGCTTTACCTGACTGGCCCCAAGCAAAAAGAAGCAGGACTGTTTAAAAACGTGTCCATCTGTGGGAGGGAAGGAATAATCCATGGTCCCTGCTGTAGCTTGGTATAACCAAACAATTTACAGCTTGAATTTTGCCTCACAGGCAAGGCACAGTCACTCAGCCATTTTAATTGTCTGGCTGGCAGTATAGCCTAGTTGTTAGAGTAATGAGCTGTGAATGAGCTTGGTACATCCAGCAGACCTGGGTTTGATTCCCACAACCTCCACTTGCATACTGTGTGACTCTGAGCAATTCACTTAACCTCCCTAGTGCTCCCAGGTCGCCCCTGAAAACAGTCACTTGTGCCTAGTGGGCCTTACCTGGTAATCAAAGACTAAAATAAAAAATATATATATATATATATATATATATATATATTTCAAGCCTCCACTCACATATTGTCTGCCCTGGTGCAGTACCCCTGGATACCAAATTAATTAAAGTGACTGTGTTGAATATTAGAATGAACAACTAAAGTGCAAGTGTATTTAAAGTGACAGTGTTAAATTAACAAACAAACAAATTTAAAGGTAAAGAACTGTGACATACTGAAACTGCTTATTTTAGGGACAGGGCCGAACTGACATTGCATGTTCCGAGACTGTGTAACTGCTCTAAATGCACCAAATTGCTCTGTTTGCTCCACAGTTGCTCTGATTTGCTTTGAGACTATTTGAATTGCCCTCAGTTGCCCCAAGACCACATAAATGGTAACTGCATGCTCCAAGATTTGAATAATTGCCTATGTATGCTTTGAACCCTCTCATATTGATCGCTATGCACAAATGCTCTGCACGGTGCAGAGGTATGCGCAGCACGGGATGTGACAGCTCAGCATGCATGTACATGCAGTGTGGCATGCATAACGGGCACATAGAGGGCAACTGCGCAGCTAACCATGATGCAGACACACAGCCAAACTGCAGGGGTGTGGCCGCAGAAAGGGACATGCACAGAGGACCTGCGTGCGTGCACGAACACATGTATGACATGCATGTGTGCAGGTCCAGGGGTGCATAATTATGCCAGGGTAGGGGCTGCCGTAAAGATACACAATGACCAGGGCATGGGCCTGGACGAACCCTGCATGGCAGCACGGAGTTTTCACCACACCAACTGAGTGGCAGGCCTGCCTGCCGATATGTACATAGCAGACACTGCACCCATGCATGGGCAAACACAATGGCATTGCCCCGGCATGTGGCCCCCTGAAGACAGGAACAGCTGCCAGCTATGTCCTAGTCATGCATGATGGAGTGGCAGGGCCCCCCCAGGTATGGCAGTGGTCATCAATGTGGTCTGCCCGACATCAGTGGTCCAGCAGAGGCCACAAGAACGATGCACAGGCATGCCCAGTGGAGATCATGCCATACGGCAGTGCCCCTGGGTATGCAGGGGCATAGGGCATATACACTGACCATGCCAGGCCATATGGCACCCACCATGGGTGTGTTAGTGCTGTTTGGTGGTGCCCCATGGCAAGCCAGCCCATACAGCCATGTCCCAGCCACAGGGAACACCATACCGCACATCCCTGTACAGAGGGGCAGCTGCACGGAAGTGGTCCAGGCACAGGGAACGCCATACGGCACGTCACCTGTGCAAGTGCCACCATGTGGCATGTGGCCATGGCCACATTCACTGCATGGTAGAGACCACGGGTGATGTGCCGCTGTATGGAACAGGCACGGGCACCGGACCTGCTGTACAGGTATGACAGAGAATGCACCACTGCATGGCCATGTACAGAGACCATGCGCTAGTGTATAGGACCTGCATATGTACATGCCCCATCCCCATGTGCACTGAGCTTGGATGGCCCATGGCACCACCATCAGGACCATGCCCCCCCTGGAGTCAAGAAGCACACATGTTGTATGGTTTAAACAGTTTACTACAACAATCAATACACACAAAGCAGCCTCCCCCAGCCCCAGCGCAACACACACACATCCCCCACCCACCCCCAGTGGAGGTCTGATAGCCCCCTCCTGCCACCCACAGAATGTCCCTAATAGTCCTCAAGGCCCCAAAAGAGGTCTGCCCCAGTGAGCACATGGTCCCCCATAGCTGTAGTCCGTGTGGGTGGTATTCATTGCGTATCACTGCTGCTGCTGTCTTCCTCGGTCTCGGTGTCTGGTGGCAGCCACCCCAGGTTCTACAGCATCATGCAGTAATATGGGACCTCTGTAATACTGCAAGGAAAGGGCACTAGTTAATGGAAGCACACCACAACCCTCAACCCGCCCGTAGGCCTGGCAGGCACATGCCCACCTGGACATCCCAGCTGTACTTACTGGGGATGGGACGTACACCTCCCACCGCTGGTATCTCCCATCCTCATAGAAAAGCATTGAGTTTGTGCCCTTTAGTATAGTGTAGTTAGGGAGGATCAGCTGGTACCTCTGCCGCTGCTGCTGCCCCAGTGCCCACAAGTAACACATGGCCTCATCCGGCTGCTCCAACAGCGTTAACTCCAGACATTCAGGCATTCCATGCCAGTCCTGCTTGGGAAACATATAGAGTGGCATAAAGACACAAGGCCTGCATCAACCAATGTCTTGGAGCGACACCCCCGATGCCCGCAGTGCTTACCTGCCAAAAGCTACGGGCCTGCTATAGGTCTCCTGCACCCCAGATATCAATGTAATTGTCCTCCGACACCTTGAACAAATGCCTGGGGGAAGAGAGCCATCCTGTCAAGCACCATTAACACCATTGCTGCACAGTAGCACAACCACATAATAGGCCTGTATGTGTGTCATGGCACGTGGCACGTGTTGCACCCTGCGGCATGGGCGTGTTGACAGTGGCCTGCACCACGTCCCCTTACAGGGGGACCTGCACTGGCTGCACTGCTTAAGGGGGAGCCGTATTCCGTGTTGCACTGTGGCAGGGGAAGGCGTATCAGCAGTACAGGATGTGTCCCGCTGTGGCAATGCATGTTTATCTGTTGGAGGAAATGGTTTGCAGGTGTAGGGCCAGGCTACCGCATCCCGGCACAGGGTTGTTGCCACAAGATTGTGTGACACGCACATTGCCTGGAATGCTTCAGGTTCCCATGGCGAATTGTGGCATGGCTTTGTGACATGGTCCATGCAGACACTGCACCTTGTACCCGTCACTCGAGGGCAATGCTGGAGGAGACCAAGGTAATGTGTGTCCTCTCCTACTATGCAAACGGGTCATTCCAGCATGTGACCACTGACACCCTTGGCATCTGCCAGTCCTCCGTGTCATGGACCATGGCGCAGGTGACAGATGCCTTGCTGGCATACCTGGAGGACCACAGATACCTGCCCAGGACTGAACAGGACCTGTGTGCCATGAAGCAGGCATTTTATGCCATGCATGACATGCCTAACATGGTCAGGACCATTGGCGGTACACACATCACCATCCTGACACTATCAGCCAATGAGGAGGTGTACCGGAGCCATAAAGGCTTCCACAGTATAAACAGTCAGGTTGTCAGTGATGCCAATGGTGTTTTCACAAATGTGTGCTCCAGGTTCCCAGGCTCAACGCATGACTCATACGTACTGGATGCCTCTGGGCTCAGGGCAATGTTACATGAGAGGTCCATTGATGGGTGGCTGCTGGGTGAGTATGTGGTTAGGCCATGCACCATCCACTTGAGCAGAGCTATGTGGCACAACACTGACACTGTTATTTCTTTTACTGCAGGTGACAGTGGATACTCTTTCTCGACATATCTAATGATACCAATACTGGCTCCAGGGATGCAAGCAGAGGAGGCATACAACACAGCCCACAGGAGGACCAGGGACGTCATCAAGAGGACTATTGGGCTGCTCAAGATGCAGTTCCAGTGCCTGGACCACTCAGGGAGCACTGGCATGCTGTCACCTACCGAGGCATGCAGGGTGTTCTCTGTCTACTGCATGTTGCACAGCATTGCCAAGTGTGCTGATGTGCCACTGCTAATGGTGCCGTCAGTTTACCCCAGGGATGATGGCAATGTTGTACCCCTCAGGGAGCAGGGGATGGCTAGTGAGCATGGGGCATGGCATGTGCATGTGGCCAGTACCTTCACCTGCTGAAGTGCTGCATGTTCTGCTGTGTGCAGTGCGCCAATAACAGCAACTGCCTCGTTGCTTGGCACAGTCAGTCAGCATGTAGAGTGCTCAGGAGGTCACCAGTGGTGCCAGTGTCATGGGGGGGCTGCAATGATGAATCAATCTGCTGAGTGGCCCTTTGACAGGGGGTGGGGGGATTGGGACATGTGTGTGGGGGCATGTGTGCCGTGGTTGGTGTAAGTGCGTTCACTGCCCAGTACCGTCCGGTTGCTACTTCTGCTGTCCTGAGGACCGGGTGCCCAGCTGCCTGGCTGCTGCACATGCACATGGCATGCTGTGATCCCAGCGCCCATCACGAGCCTGTGTGTCCATGCATGGAGCGGGACCAGTAGCTGTGTTGTCCTGGCTGGTGGTCCCGGTTGTGTCCTTATACGACTCACCCTCCATGGTTCTCACTGGGCATGGTGGTGTACCCTGTGCAAGTCCACAGGTGGCTGGCAGCATCTCCACAACCGTACAACGTGACCTGCTTAGGGCCATGTTCTGTGCCTGTGGACTGTGTGCCCATGGTACAGGTGCATGTATGTTACTCTGGGGGGCAGCAGTAGGGTGTGCCACTGGAATGTCACAGAGGTGTTGCAGGATCTGCTTCTGCACTATGGCGCCACGTAGGATGCCGGCGCTGATGGCCCTGGTGATGTCCATGAGGATGGCTATCGCTGCTGTTGTATTATGGTGTTCTGCTACCCTGTCCCTCTCCAGCTGCTGCAGCACCCGGGTATTGTTCCACCATGCATGGGTTGTGTTGGGGTGCCCGTCTGCATCTGGCAGCCCTCATGGAGGTGCCCTCATCGCTACTGTTCTCAGATCTCACATTTTGGTTTGTAACTGGTGGCAAGGTGGGATGTGCTGTGGATGGTGTGGCACTGGTGCCCATGGTCATACTCAGACAGGTGAATGCTGCCCTATAGGGTTGTTGCCGGGTGCATGCACGGGCTTCCATTGCCCCATCATTCGCAGGTCCATCACTCCTGGAAATGGTGTCCACATCCTCTGGTGGGGCAACTGTGTGCTCCCCGTTGGTGTCGTAGTCCTGCTGCATCTTGGTGTCCATCTCTGTCCTGTTGAGACACAAGCTGTTGCTGTCAGTTAAGCGCTTATACCCACCTACCAAGAAGCCATCTGCACTGCACTGCTCCCCCATACGTACCTGATGGTTCCTCCAGCTGAACGGCACTGCTTCTGGCTGGCCATGCCTCAGCAGCTCACACAGGCTGTGTTCTGTGGTCGGCGGCATTCTGTGGCATAGTGGCCATGCCTGTGGGGATAAGGCGATAGTGTTATGCAAACCTTCCGTTACCCACCACCCCACCACACTTGTCCCCACGACACTGCTGGTACCTACCTGTCAGGCTGTCCCCACCCCCGCTCTCTCCATGGATAGCCAGCTTGGATAGGGTCTCTGCTGCCATCTGCACTATGGGCATCAGTTGGGTGTCATGGCCCAAGGACCCACCACCTGATCCCTGTTGCTTCTCCTGTCCACTGGCTGCCAGCTTCTTCTTAACGGCGGCATTGAGGTGATGCCATTTGTGATTTATGGCCATCAGTGTTTGCACCTTGGACCCCGCTGTGTTGATGCTGGCCTGAATATCTAACCATATCCTGGCCTTCACCTCAGGGACTGTGGTCAGTGCCAAGGCCCCATAGAGTCTGGCATAGTTGTGGCAGATGTCAGTCACTATCACCACCACCTGCCTGCTGCTAAAGTTCAAGGACCAGGATCACGTGCCACCATCTCTCCAGTCACTTCTCCCACCCCTGCCTCCTCATCCACCATCTCTGTCTGCTGCCACTGGTCTCCTTTGCATATCCACCTGCTGATCCACCATCTTGCATCTTGCAGTGCACTACACGGCATTCACATCTGTGTTACTGCGTAGTGTGGCAGGCATGCCCATATATGGTGGGGTCAAGGGCAGTACCGTGTATCCTGGTCACACCTCCTTGTACTCTGCGTGTTGCTGTGCGCTGGTGAAGCTCATGCCCCCTCTGTGTGTGCACCGCATGCATCTGTTCATATGTGCCACATGTCTGCTTTGCTGTATGCGTCACGTAGGGGCATGCTGCATTTACTACAGCTCAGCGCGTATTCTCAGACCCTATGTGCAAAGTGCCCATTGATTGTATCTGTTCTAAAATTACTTATTTACCCCGGCATGTTCTAAAATTTCTCTGTATTGCTGCATGATCCAAAGACTACCAAACCAACAACCACAAATTAAAGAGACAGTATGCCTTGTGCAATCAAGTTTTATTCCTGCCAATTGCAACATCTGCATGCCACAAGACTGGGGCAGGTTGTCAGACTGGAACAATGAAGTCAGCTATGGAACTCCTTGTCAGCTACTTTCCTTCTGACTCACCAAGCTTCCCCTCCATAAAAGTGAGCTACGCATCGATTCACAGATAGTGATTGGATGCTCAGTGGGGTTAGGGTTCTCTTCTTTACTGGTTTCCATGTGCTTTACAAAGGTTGATAGCCTGGAGCTGTTCAGGATCTTCAGCTTCATCAAATGCACTGTATTCTTTCCCAGGGCCCATGGTGCCAGCAAGGAGGTGCTGCAGTTGTGCCAAGTTCTATAGGTCCTTTCCTGGGGTCAGTTGTTATGGCCAGTTTATTCACTACTTCAGTGTACAGTTCTTCAGGTTCTTCCCTGTGTTCATGGTGACAGCACAGAGCCTTGTCATTTCATCCAATTCTTTAGGAATTACAAGTGCTATAGTTCTTTCCCAGGTCCCTTGTGAATGCCTGGAGGATCTACACATGGAATACAAATCCTTGCTTTGTTCCTATTCCTGAGGTTTTATTGATGCCTGAGTTCTTTGCCTTCGTTATAATTTTAGTTCCTTAGGCTTGCCAATGAAAAGCATGTGCTCATATGATCCTTTGCTTCTGATATTCTTCTGCCAAACCATCTACGGTTCCCAATGCTTCTGCTTGTGCATCTTTACACACTGATAGCAGCACCTTTAGGAGCTGGGCGTGTGTGTGCCCACTCCCTTTTTCTCTCAGCATATCCACACGGACTCTGATGGGATATTGTTGCATGCTGAAACTACATTTTAATGTACTAGTTATAAGGATGTTAGAGTACTTAAGAAAGTTCAGTAATATTTATAAAGTTACAGTATTGTTTATAGAGTATTTGAGTAAGTTAAATTACAATTTTTATACAGTGGTCAACCTTAATCTTTTTTTGTGCTAGCCAGCTGGGCAAGTTGATTCAAAATTGCACCAGCCTGCAGATTATTGCACTAGCCCACAATTATAATGGTAAATTCTGATCACTTATACAGGATAATTGCACATTTATCCTACTCCCACGCTGCTTCCTGCCTGAGCAAAAAAAAAAAACAACCCACAAAAAAATAGCAATACAATCAGAAACAGCGTGACCCCCCCCCCATTGTTTTGTACCATGGCCCCTTTTCTTCCTCTTTCTGCACCCCATCCCTCCCACCGAACAAGAGGATACCACAACAGCAATTGTTCAATCAAGAAGTCCTAGCTCTGCACACACAACAGCCAACATCATCATCATGCCCCTCACCACCCTCTAACCTGGACCTACAGGGCAATGAACAGAGTCAGGCAGAGAAAGACACTCTAAGCCCTCTCCTGTGATCAACCAGAGATCTGCACTTCTGGAAGTTTGTGTACAGTGTCAAAGTGAGCCAAGGTCAGATCTAAGATTTCTTTGGGAAGGGGGCTACACAAACCTAGGGGGCTTTGGAAATGGAACACTTTGTGACATTATTATTTATATGTACCGGGCATAGAAGTATTGATTTTAACATGCTGTGCTCCAACAATAACATCTTTCTTTAGCATTATCCCTTCATCAGCTCAGGGGAAATAGTGCACAGGCATGATGCTATACTACCTCTATTTTTATCTAGGAGGATATTTGCACCCCAGGAATGCCTATTTTGAACCTTTCAAATGATAGATTTTATTAAGGTTTATTTTTGTACCATACATGCTCTAAAGCTTTATTTTTAGGATGAAATGATATGCTGGGTGGTATTAGGGTGGGACTGCATGGATGGCATTGACTGGCATTTTAAGGAGAGCTGGGGACCCCTACACCTGTTAGTAATGGCAGCTATGGGTCTATGGATAGTCATTTCAGAGTCTGGTCTGCAGTGGTGTCCAAGTAAAGTACAGCATTAAGAGACTGGAAGGGGAGAGGGAACAGCTATGGTGAGGCTGGGATAAAGCCCACCATCTGCAGGGAAAACCCTGCATACCTCTTAGCCAGGGCCGGATTAAGGCATAGGCAACATAAGCACTACCCTAGGGCCCCCACCTGCCAGAGGGCCTCCAGCAAACCCCAAAATATATTTACTGTATACTCATTTCTTTCTGCTTGAGCTGTATGTTTTTGTAATGGACTTGCCTGCTGAGTAATCTGAGCCAGGTAGGAGCTGAACTGTAATGTGAATCTCACCTCCCTGAACTACTGCTGATAGCTTCAGGGGGGCTGCAGCCAGACTGACCTTTTTTTACCTTTTTTCATATATAGTGTCTGGGTTTTTGTGGGTTTTCTTCCAGCCCCTACACCCACACGTCCCTGATGCAGTGCATGCGTGTGGAGGCATAAGCGCGGGCACTCTGTTTGGATCACCCTTCCCTTCCAGTTACAACCACTGACCACCTGCATCAGCACAGAACCTCCATTCAGTGATGGCGGGACTACGGGCGGGTGACCCCACCTCTTACCCAGAAGAGGAGAGCAAACACTCGATCCTGCTCCTACCCTCCCCACTCCGAGCTGGCACCCCGGCAACCCAAGGTCATTCCCAAACCCGGGTCACCGGGGTAGCGTGAGGTGTGGCAACCAGTGCCTCGAATCTCAGTGCCACTGGGCCAGCTAAAAGCCAGATTGACCTTTAAGGTGTAAACAGGCCTTTTTCCTCTGCTTTGTCAGCTTGAATGTGAATCTCACCTCCCTGATTAGGTGTTAACTACACCTGATGGCTTCAGGGAGCTCCAGCAAGACTGACCTTTAAGGTGAAAACAGACCCTTTTCCATTGCTTCTGTCTCCCACCCCATTGGTATCCCAAGTGGGAAGAAGTTGCTAGAAAGACCCCAGACCCCCAATTGAGGTTCCTGATAGGGAGCGTGACTGGTGCAAATCTTAAATGAGGCCCCTGCAGTAGTTTGTTCACGACTTTCCTCAAGTCTTGTGCATATGGGGGGGGGCCCTATCATTCATATTGGAAGAATCAGAGAGCCAGCAGTGCCTACTTACTGAAGAGCCTGTTTCAAGTTCCAGGTGCCTTTCATTATCACATGGATGTTTTGTGACATGCCCTGCCCCAGTTCATGTAGTTTACAGATGGAGGTCGTGGTTCACAAATCCAAGTGTTCTGAGTCTACTTGTTTTCTAGGCTCTTGGCTTGGGGCTGTAGCCACTAGGCTACACTGCCTAATGTATTAATTCATTTTTTCACTCCTTGACAGGAAAAGTATTATCACTGTTAAATGCAATTCTTCTCTCAAGGAAAATTAGTAGGAGGGTTCACAGTTGAGTTTGGGTTAGGGCAATGAGTATCATGAAAATAATCATCAAAGTTATGAAAAAAAAATGGTTTGAAATTTCTAAGTCCTATAACAATACTATATTGCAATTTGCAAACTGTATGGCTAAGCCTGCTCTTTAACACCAACTACAAAAATACATTTTGAAGACACAAAGTAGCAAAGAGAGTACAATGCTTTAGGATCATAGAATCATAGAAATCTGATGGCAGAAAAGGACCCCCTGGCCCATTGAGTCTGCTCCTCCCCCCCTCGACATCTATGTCAAATGATCTCTCCTTCCCCCACTTGTCAGCCCCTAATGTCTGTCCCATGCCCTCTTGAATCCCGCCACCATTAGAGCCCACACAGTTTCCTTCAGTAGTTTATTCCAGGTCTCCACCACCCTCTCCGTGAAGTAACACCTATCACATTGCCTCTAAATCTTCCTCCTTCTAATCTTAGACTATGCCCCCTAGTTTTAACCTCCACTTTCCTTGTAAATAAGCTCCCCCCCTCACTTTATTGATCTCCTTCATGTAGTTAAACGTTTTGATCATGTCCCCTTCCCCCTTCTAGTCTCCAATGGGTACAGATCCAGTCCCCTCCACCTCTCCTCATATGCCTTCCCCCTGCATACCATGCACCATCTTGTTTGCTCTACTCTGAACCCTGTCAATAACATCTATGTCCTTGGGTAAGTGTGGTCTCCAGAACTGGACCCCGTACTCCAGGTGAGGTTTCACCATGGTTTTATAAAGAGGCTTCAGTACCTCCTTCCTTCTGCTAGTTATGCCCCTCCCAGTGCATACCAACATTCTGTTTGCCTTTCCCACTGCTTTGCTACATTGGTTATTCACTTTGAGGTTGCTCGATATTATAATCCCTAGATCCCTCTCCTACTCAATTGGCTTAATTACCTCCCTCCTAGAGTGTAAGCGGCTTGCGGGTTTTAACGCCCAATGTGCATCTCTGTGCTCTTTTTATAGATAGGCTTACAATGCCATTAGGGGCAGCAGTGGCCTTTAGATCATGTCTGATCATATTTGTCTAATTTGCAGGCAATTGTATATGTCTTGGAGCTATATACAGACAATACTACCCACCCTCATGATGCACAATTGCCTGCAAAGTAAACAAATAGTATCTGAAGGCCACCTCTAACCCTGACCATTATAAGTCTATCTATTGCACTACAACCCCGTCTCTATGTGGTTTTGTGGGTGGGGCTTTATGAGAAAGTAAGAGTGTATTTGCAGTCAGTTAAGTAATGTAACAAACTTGACAGTCATGTATGCTGAGAGCAGACTTGCACATGCAGTGATCCCTCGATTAGCCACCAAATGTTTGTACAGAATGATAGCTATTCCATTGCCCCTTATCATCTCACACCCTTGATTATCCACCAAATTTTGCTTGTATGAAAATGGGCAGATAGTCAGGGGTGCACTGTAGATTATCAGACTGAAATCAAACAGTATGAGACACTTGGGGAATAGGGAGAGTTAAGAATGGTGTGCACTGTTGCTAATATGATTTTTAGAGAGGGGAGCAGAAGGGTAGGAATTTTGATTTGTATTCTGTTGCCCATACCTCTTACCACACAAACTGCATCCTAACATGAGATACAGTTTGTATGTCAATGGATTCTCAATGTGTCTTATAGTCTGTGACAGGGTCCCTTTGTGGCAATGCAGCATGGTCATGGCGAGAGGGTCCCCAGATTTCTCTTGGGCCTAGGGCCCCAGGTTATCTTAATCTGGCCCTGCTCTTAGCATTTTGTGACTAAAATGTTGGTTACAGACACTCAAGATGTAGGGAAATGAGGAACACTGTTCTTTATAATGTGGACAAAGACAAGTTCAGAAAACTGGAAGCTAGTGACCTAACAGCACTCAGCCCTTGATCACAGGCTGGACACTAGCTGAAAGTCTTAACAATGGAGTGATAATGACTCACACTGAGTCTTTTGTGGGTTCCCTCTTTTGAAATGCCAGATAATTGCCATTCTTAATGAGCTATTATCACACCAGACCATCTAGAACAGTGAGGGAGATTATTATGAGAACCAGAGCCTGCGAAAGTAGGCACTTTTTTTTTAAACTGATCCCTTTTCATGAATTATGTCTCCTGCTTCTCCATTCTGGAGAATTTTCCGTTGTGTAGCCAAATAGGCAACTCTTCTTCTCAAGGGAACTACTGGCCCATCTCTGTACTCCCTGCCCTGGTGAAACTCCAAGAAGCCCTTGTACTTTCTAGGCTCACCTTCTTCCTCAATAGCACCTCCTTGCACACCTGCTTCTGGACAGGTTTCCGAAAGTCCCACTCTACAGTATCCTCCCTCCTCCACATTACAGATTCAATTTTTGCCGCTATGGACAAAGGTCACCTCACTCCTGCTATCTTTATAGACCTTGCAAAAGCCTTTGACATGATGTCCCACCATCTCCTCCTCATTAAACTGGCCACCTCAGGCCTCTCTTCCTCTGCGGTGAAATGGTTCCAGTGCTATCTTTCTGACCGCCAACAGTCCATACAAGTTGCTGACATGCTATCCCCTCCTCTCACTACCAATACAGGTGTCACCCAAGGTTCTATCTTGGGGCCATTTCATTTCTCTATCTTCATAAACAACCTTCCCTCTGTCTGTGTCACTGCAAATATTCACATGTATGCCGATGATAGGTGCTCTACCTGTCAGACTCCTCTTGCAATGCAGTTGATACCCCTCTCCAGCTTGACTTCCTCAACATTATACAATGGTTTAACACAAACCAACTCACAAAGAATACTTAGAAGACTGTAACAATTACATTTGGCTCCTCCCACAAACTTCCTAAACTCCATTCCCCCCCAGTCTTTCTCACCCTCGATGGCAACAAACTGGAATCTGTGTCTACCTTCAAATACTTGGGAGACTGGTTTGACTCCGGATTGGATTTCTCCCATCACATTGACTCCTTACACATGAAACTCTGCCCCAAACTAGGAGCTTTGTATAATTCCAAAGACCGCCTAATCCTCCCTACTCATTTTGAGCTTGTCTCAAAATTAATACTCCCCTTGTCTGATTATGCAGATGTAGTTTATGGGTCAGCCTCTCCTCTTCCCTCAGTAAGCTCGACACCTTGTATAACACCTTATGCCACTTCACCACTAATCTCCCCCCATTTACTCACCATTGTTCACTTTACTCTGCACTCTCTGTCCTTCCTCTCCCCCTTTGCCGTCAACTGCACAGTGCATCCTTTATAGCTAAATATTGGTTTAACTCTCTGCCAGCTTACCTCTCCTCTCTCCTCTCTCCTTTAGCCAGCTGGTGCCTCTGACTATGCTCTCTGCTCCAAAGACTCATGCACTTTCTCCACCCCTCAGGTGCACTCCTGTGCCAGACAATCTGCCTTATCTTACCACCTCCCCCTACTCTGGAATCAGCTCCCCTCACTCCTATGATCATCCCCTCCCTTTCCTCCCTTAAATACCAGCTAAAACTCTCGCTCCAGCCCTCCTGCATCCCTGGCCAGACTCCCAGTTTATATCCCCTATTCCCTCTTCACCTGGCTAGTGCCCCCTCCAAGCTAGCCTTCTAGTCCTAAGTTCAGTGTCTACCTGAACTCCACCTCCTAAACTTTTCCGCTGCATAAATCCTTCCCCCAACTCAGCTCACTCATCCCACACAACCACTGATCTTTATTTCTGCTCATTCAATGCAAAACGTATTGTTTTCCCTTATTACGCCTTGATATACAACTGAAACATGTATCTTTTGTTCACGTAACTGTTTTTGGATTTATAAATGTCTGCATATTTTTCACCAATTGTTTGTTCATTGTAACTCTTTTTGGATTGTAAATATCTGCATATACTCCTCTTCCCCTTCTCCCGGGTCACACCGGGAATTGAACTCTGACTCAGTGTGCCTTGCCTGGCTACCAGCTTTTTAATAGTGTGCCTTACCCATGAACCTCTTTCCAACATGGTTCAACTAACTGACTTAAACTGCATTTGCCACCTAGTGTAGTCAGCAGAATATTTGTGTTGGGGTCCAGTTGGTTTAGAAAAGTGGCTGCACTCTTCAGTCTCACCCCACCCTGAGATGGATCGCAGCCTTGCTGTGCATGGATGTCTATACACTACTCTGTATAGTGTATAGTTTTTAGGAACAAAGGAAAGTGTTTCCTCACAAGTGTATCCTTGCTCAGGAGGATCATTTTGCATGTGTGTCTTGTACATGTGCAATAGCTCCCATCAAGTAAGTGTGAGCCAGCTGAGTACAGAGCTTTGGTATGTGCTGAGAGAATGCTGAGACACTAATTTTTTATGCAGTTCCATCAGTGAGCAGCACAACTGTACACAATATCTCATACACAACAGCATGTTTGGCCTTTGTCCATACATAACAACAGTTCACTCATACAGTAGAGGGATACTATAAAATAGGAAATTTCCACATCAGTTTAATATCACAGTCCTGATTTCTCAGGCATAATAACGTAAACATATTTTTGCACAGCCTAACACTTATTAACGGTGCTACATTTGCACAACCTCATCTTTTGGATGAGACGTTAAAACGAGGTCCCATTTGCCTGTTCTGGTGGTAGTTCAGGTGGTTGTTAAAGATCCTATGGCATGTCTCAAAAAGAGTAGGGGAAATTTTCATTGAATACAGAACTAAAATAGATACATACATAAGCTAGGTAAAAAAAAGGAAAACAAATAATCTATTACATACACTGTAAGCAAAATCAAACTGAATACATATTACATAATTCTTAATTCAGAGGCTAATAAAACTCAAAAAGGTAGAGGAAATGGGTACAAGGAAAATACGTACACAAAATTAAATACTCTTAGTCCGTAGGAAAAATAATAATATCCCTTAAACCTGTGAAACTGTTCCCACTTGTACATTATCACCTGACCACCCTTCATGTTATAGGAGTATCAGAGTCAGTTATCCAGGATAAATTATGCCATTTAATCAACCAGAAGCATTCTTGTAAGATAGCTTTTTCCCTTGTACAAATTAATTTTAAATCTTTATTAATTTTCCCCAATATCTCAAGATACGTAGTTTGTTTCTGTTGAAGCGTAAAAAGACAATGTGCATTCCAATTTGCCATTTACAAACTGTAAAGAGAGAGGGAGCAATATTAGACTTGATACTCTCAAATGGAGATGGAGAGAGGATCACAGATGTAGAAGTGGGTAGCCATCTGGGAACTAGCGACCATCGAACAGTATGGTTCACAATAAACACAGCAATAGAGTCAAGCCATACAAAGACAAAAGTACTGGACTTTAGGAGGGCTGACTTTGTCAAAATGGGTGAGTGCCTAAGGAATGCACTAGCAAATGGGTGGGAAGGAGGGGTGGAAGAACAATGGGGAATAATAAAAACTGCCATCACAGAGGTAACGAGCCTTTGTGTGAAGCAAATAAACAAAACAAGACGATGTAAGAAACCACTATGGTTCTCAAAGGAAGTGGCAGTGAAGGTTCAAGAGAAAAAGAAAGCATTCAGGAAGTACAAGGAATTGCAGCAGGAGCAGGACAGAGAACTGTATCAGTTAAAGCAAAAGGAGGCTGGGAAGGCAGTCAGAACAGCAAAAGGCCCAAACTGAGGAAAAGATAGTCAACTCAGTTAAGAAGGGAATAAAACCTTTTATAGGTACATCAGGAGCAAAGGAAGACCAAGGGAGGGATAGTGAGGCTTAATAAAGGGAGGGAGGGTGGGCAGAGGGAGAATGTGAAAAGGCAGAGATACTAAACAAATATTTTTGCTCAGTATTTACAAAGGAAGAGGAGGTACATAAAACAAACAGTAGAAACACTCTGGATACAGAAGTTGATACCAGCCCATTTACAGAAGAAAGGGTTCTGAAAGAACTCTTAAAACTGAAGGTGGACAAAGCAATGGGGCCTGATGGGATTCATCCCAGAATTCTAAAAGAACTAAGGATAGAACTAGTGACACCACTGACTACCCTCTTTAACAAATCATGGGAGGATGGGGTAGTACCCGAGGACTGGAGGAGGGCAGATGTGATTCCCCTTCACAAAAGTGGGAGCAAGGCAGAAGCAGGAAACTATAGACTTGTTAGTTTAACCTCAGTGATAGGGAAAATGATGGAATCACTTCTAAAGGAAAGAATTGTCAGTATCTAGAGGCCAGAGGGCACAAGACCTAGGCAGCATGGATTCACAGGAGGAAGGTCATGCCAGACGAATCTGATAGATTTCTTTGACTGGGTGACCAAAGTAGTAGATCAGGGAGGGCTGTGGACATGGCCTACCTAGACTTTAGCAAGGCATTTGACACAGTCCCACACAAAGATTAATATATAAGTTAGCCAGCCTGGGAGTGGGTCCCAAGATGACAGCCTGGGTAAGAGTGGACTGGAGAATAGGACACAGAGAGTAATAGTAAATGGAGTCCACTCAGAAGAAAGGAGGGTTACTAGTGGGGTACCGCAGGGTTCAGTATTAGGACCAGTCCTCTTCAATGTCTTTATAAGTGACATTGCAGAAGGACTGGAAGGAAAAGTATGTCTCTTTGCAGATGACACTAAGATCTGCAACAGAGTTGATGCACAGGGTAGGGTGGAAAGGATGAGAAGGGACTTGGCAAGGTTAGAGGAATGGTCAAATGTATGGCAGCTTAGATTCAATGCTAAGAAGTGCAAGGTAATGCACCTGGGAAACAAAAACCCAGGGGAAGAGTACACAATGGGGGGTGAGATACTAACAACAACAAAAATGGAAAGGGACCTGGGGGTAGTCATATCAGATGACCTAAAGGTGGGCAAGCAATGTGAGAAGGCAGCAAGGAGGGCTGGGGGATACTGGGATGCATAGGGAGGCATCACCAGTAGAAAACAGGAAGTTATTATCCTCTGTACAGACAGCTGGTGAGACCCCATCTGGAGTACTGTGCAGTTCTGGAGACCCAATCTCCGCAAAGACATAGACAGGATGGAAGCTGTCCAGAGGAGGGCAACTAAAATGGTGCAGGGTCTGCACGGAGGACATATGAAGAGAGACTTAAGGAGCTTACTATGTATAGCCTCGGGAAAGGAGGAGAGGGGACATGATAGAAACTTTCAAGTACCTCAAGGGAATCAACAAAGTCCAAGAGGGTAGCATCTTTCAAAAAAAGAGGTGTGCAAGAACAAGAGGGCACAATTTGAAGATAGAGGGGGGGCGGCTCAGAGGTAATTTAAGGAAGTATTTTTTCACAGAGAGGGTTGTGGATGCATGGAATGGCCTTCCGGAGGAGGTTGTGGAGTCAAAATCAGTGGTGGAATTCAAGCATGCATGGGATAGTCATAAGGCAATTCTGGGGGGTGGGGGTAGAAAGAAGTAGGCTGCTGGTTAACTAGGATCTGCAGCTTATCCAGTAGGTAGGGAAATGGGCAGACTGAGTGGGCCAAGCGGTCCTTATCTGCCGTCAAATTCTATGTTTTCTATGTTTTCTTTGTTTCTATGTTTTCTATGTTTTCTATGTTTTCTATGTTTTTCTATGTTTTCTATGTTTCTATGTAAAAATCACTGCAACAGTTTCTGTATCTCATACCTTCCAAGGTCCAGATACATCCCCATACATTAAGTTTTCATATGATACCATAGCAAAGGTCAGAGCCGACCTTGCTCTTGCAAGAAAGGCCCAAAATTCTATAATAAATGAACAATGGAAGAAAAGGTGTTCAATGGTTTCTACCTGTTCAGTGCATTCAGGTCTACTATACCATCTTTCAGTTGTCTGTTTGTGTTTGTGATTACCTTTGATATTAATTTCCCATGACAACTGAGCCAATGAAGGTCCCACATGTGAGGGGGATCCTGGGGTTTCTTAATAAGGTTGTTAGGGCTTGCCTGCTATCCTCCATGCAATGTTCAAATACCAGGGGGACCTTACATACTGTGTTTAAAAGTTCAGTATATAATCCTTTCCTCTGTAATGAAACAGTCATTTGAGTAGTGACATTCCACTGCCTCAGTCTAGTGAAAATCTCTCTCCAATATAGTGGAATATTATGTTGTTGTTTTACTATTCTTAACTCCCCACTATCCCATAGCTGAAACCAGATCGTAATTTCATCATATATTCATGGTTCCCACACTTTCTCTTTGTGGACTAAAATGGGTCTTATGTTAGCCATAAAGAAAATGCAATTATAAAATAATAAAGGGTGCACCATAGTCAGGCCTTCTTGTCTAAGGGAAATATTTAATATATTCCTTTTTATGGGGTTAAGCCAGCTTCCCCACACAGCCTGAAAAAACACACTTAACAAACCTATCTCTGTTTTTTGGAGGGGGAAACACATAGCTAAGAAACAAAAAGACAGGTATCAAATAGGTTTTGACTAATTAATAGGAAATTTGGAAATTTCCCTGGTGCCCTTGCCAAATTCCCCCCATTCACTAAAAATACTACCAACAGCTCAATCTGGTTCAGTGTCAGTTGGCATCTATCTGTATCCCCCTTCCCCAGGATGAAGCTGAAAATAAGCATAATTGTCTAGTCCTCTTTTCCCGGTCGACAAAAACTAAAATAAAAAAAAAAACACTAAAAATAATCAAATAAAGAAAGAAAACAGATAGAGTCTTTATTAATTATAACATTGATGGTCTGGGGTGATTTGTGTGCTTTTTATGGCCGTATGTAGTTTGATAAAATGACAAGTTTTATAAGAAAATGTTGTACTCCTGCTGGCTAGACCTGACACAGACATAGAAAACAAAAATATTGAATTAGTGCTATTTAGTGGTGCCTAGAACATCAGGCTCCTATCTCTAATACTTGCTGAATCAGTGGTCCTGGACACATCACTGTCACATGATAGATAGATAGATAGATACTTTATTTATATTGTATCCCAATCCTGGGACTCGGAGCACTTCACATTTATGTATTAAAATCAACACACAAACATAAAATAACAATTAGCAAGCACATCATGCAAATAAATTCAAATAGAGGGAATCTGCAATATTTTTTTATTTTGTTTTGTTAGTTTATAAATGTTATTGAGTTTTCAACATACAAACAAAGCCAAACAGGCTTAATAATCATGTTACATAGTTACGCTGAAGGCTGTAGATAATAAGGCCATGGTAACATAAAGTCAGGAGCAGAGACAAAAAGATCTGGGCAGAAGCCATGTATACATCATTTGGTACAAAAGAGTAGTGCAACAAGCTATAACACGTAGAGAGCACTTGCCATGTGGATGTGGAATATGGTGTATAAGAGGACAGTTGGATAGCTACCAATTGGTTAAGTCCAACCAAACCTGGGGTGACCTCTCTCCCCTGACCAGCAGAAAAACAACAAACAAAAAAAAAAAAGAATTGACCAGGTAGACATAAGTCTACTATTAAAGGGGGTCGGTAACAAATACTGGGCTATACATTAGCTTGCACTGGCTCACAAAACTCAGTTAGCTGCCAGGGAGGTACATATAGTAATTACAAACAGTAGTCAAGGATATTGCTCACCCAACTCCAGTTCTTGGTTTTAGATAAGTAAGGAAAAGGTCTCAAAAGACAAAGTATTTGATCAGGTTGTTCGCTAGAACATGTGTCATACGATCTAGTGATAATCCAGTTGTGTAAGTGAGTGAAAAAGCTCTGAAAGAGATGGAATTTCAGTAGTTCTCCATCTGCACAAAATAAGACTTTTGGCTTGGATGCTGAGGAAAGCTAACCAGCGATGTTGATGACCAAGAAGGAGAGTTCCCTGAGGGGGGAGACCCAGAATCCAGACCATGGAATCTAATTGTATCATGGAGCCTAGAATTTGGGTAGCCAGGCAGCATACAGCAAACTAGAAAGGGGCCAGCAGCGGGCACTGCCAAAGGATGTGATATAGATCCCACCATTGGGTCAGACATCTCTAGCAGAGGTTATTGCCCAGAAGCCCAGCTTTGTGCAATACATCAGGCGTTTTGTACCAATGATGTAGAATTTTGTTTTGAATGAGTTTGCTCCGCAAGTCTGGGTATCTCACATGCGTCAATTTCCAGCACAGAGTCCACTGGGCATCTTTTATTGTAAAGTTCAGAGTTTTTCCCTACTTAATCTTAGACTCCCTGGATTGAGAGGGGATACCATCTCTTACAGCAGCATAAACCCTGGTGGCTTGACCTTTGGGAAGTGTGAGCCACTCAGTTAGCTTCTGAGTGCCAGCAGCACTGAATGGATGAAGTTTGAGGTAACCAGTGAGAGAGCTGCAAAGCTGCAGATATATCTCCAAAATCCAATTTCCCAAGACCTTTCGCAGTGGAGAGCTCTTGGAATGACTGAATCCTATGGCCGGTATTGTCTAGGACATCTGACAGGAGTAAAATGCCTTTTCTCTCCCACTAAGGCCATAGAAAAGGTTTATTGTCAATCAGAATATGCCTGTTATTATATATTGGGGTGTACAAAAGGGGCTTGGGGTTTGCTTTTAGCTTAGCGTGCACTTTGTTCCAGAGTTGAACTGCTGGGGCAATAGTAGGATGTGTCAACAGTGCCTTCGGAAAAGGATTATATATTAAAAAGGATAAGCTAGGCACCTGGGCCACTGATTTTTCCATGTGTAACAACTGTAGCAGTTCTGGAGACATTGTAGTGAACAATTTTAAGGTTTGGGAAATGGAATAGGCCCACTCATACCCCTCAAACCATGCAATCCCCAACCCCCAAACTTCCAGTGGAACCATAATTTATTCCTACTATATTGTTTTTTTTTTTGCTCCCATAAATAAATTCCCAGTGAGTGCATCTATGGTCTGAAGCCACTTGAGAGGAGGAGCCAAAGGGATGTGAGAGAGAGGATATAGGATCTAAGGGGCCAATATCATTTTTTTTTTGTCGATTCTTTTTCCCTCCAATCACCGCTGGTTGGGGCCCCATCGGTCGACCTGCCAGATCCCCTCCTGTCTGAGAACTTCCCAACTGTACCCTGATCCACTATCATCTGTGACTCACCCGAGAGCAACCCCCCAGAATCCACCCCTTGGGGGGGGGCTGCCTTCTGCTCTCGCTCTTCATCCAGTGCTCTTGGTTGGAGGTGAATGGGAGGCAGGTCCCAGTGGGCAGAGTCCGGCGTTGGAGGTGGGGGCAGGTGACATCTTTCTTCCAGCCAATGGGAGTTTCCTGGGTTCTTGTGCATTCCTTCCCCCCTTGGAGCCCGGACGTGCAATGACATCCAGTGCGATTAGGCGTGCTCCCGCACCCTTACCGCAGACGTCCTCTGAGGCTCCTCCCTGCACTTGCGTGACTCCTTGGCTGATGCACTCCCAGCCTCTGCTGGGGGTCGCTCATGCCAGGGAGTCATTCACCCACCCTCCCCAGGAGAGGAGAGCAGTCCACCGGATACTCCTTCCTCTCCTCCCCTGCTGACCCCCGATGACCCAAGCTCATTCCCAAACTCGGGTCGCCGGTGTGGTGCGAGGTGTGGCGTCCAGTGCCTCAACCCTCAGTGCCACCGGGCCAGCCACCAATATCATTTTTAGGGCTGAGATTTTCCCTGGGAGGGTAAGATGGAGGGCTTTCCAGCTGACTAATTCAGTTTTGAGCTCAGATATGAGCAGCTTTCAATTAAGGTCCCACATTCTGGAAATATCTGGAGAAATATGAATGCCAAGACAGACCAAAGAACCTGATGTCCATTTCAGTCCATAAGGAGTTATTAAGGCTTGGATGTATCTAGAGTTAAGGGAAAGTATTTCAGTTTTGGATTTATTCATCCAAAGGCTGGATAAGCATGCAAAATATGCGAGGAGGGCAAGAAGGGCTGGGAGGGAAGTACTCACATTTTCCATTGAAACCAACAGATCATAAGCGTACATGAGAGTAGCATATGACTGGTTCCCCACCGGAACCCCTCGAATGTCGGGATGTTGCCTAATGGGCAGCTGCCAGAGGTTCCACTGCCAGAATAAATAATAGAGGGAAGAGGGGGCAGCCCTGCCTAGTGCCTCTTCCCAGCTGAAAGGGGTGGACAGGATGGCATTTGTACGAATTCTAGCCAGGGGATGCTGATATAAGGCCGTTATCCAGTTCCTGAAGTGGTCACCAAAGCCTAGCTGGGACAAAACCTGTAGGAGATAATCCCACTCCAGGGAGCCAAAGGCTTTTTCAAAATCTATGGCCGCAGCTGCCATTGGAGTGGGAAGTGTCCGAGCTTGATGCATGAGATTAAGCAAGGATCTAATATGGTCCCTGCTGAGATGGCTGTGGACGAAGCCCACTTGCAATGAGTGGATAAGAGAAGGGAGTATCAGGTTTAACCTAGAGGCCAAAACTTTGGCAAATAATTTGCTTTCAAAATTAATATGTGATATTGGATGATAACTGGAGGGAAGCATTGGGTCTTTCCCCTTCTTAGGGAAGACGGTGATAACTGCTTCTCGACGAGTGGGAGGGAAGATACTGTACCTTTTTTCAAGTGCCTCATTATACATAGTGCTTAGAGAAGAAATTTAGGGTGAAAGGAGTTGCAGCTCTGCAGGAAAGCCGTCACCCCCAGGAGCTTTACCTGAGTTCAAGGACTTCAGTGCAGCTGTGGTGCTCTGTTGAAGGTGAGAGTGTGCTCTACTCTAAGGTGGTGAAAAGAGATGAGCGAGGCACCAAAGGTCCAAATTATATTCGGATAGGATAACTGCTATCCGGACAAGGAGAGGCAGGAGTCAACTTAGTATTTAGATGCCCGTAGGGGGCGTTTATTTGGTACCAAGGGGTAGACAGACACAGTCACAAGAAGGAGTAGGGGATGCCCGATTAACAATAGGGCAATGGAACAGGGAAATACTGAAATACTTTTTATCTACCACTTTTATGGTTACCACTAACTGGTCTTTGGAACTACAATTTGAGTTATTTCTGTGTGGGTGGTGGGATCTCTACTCTTCTTCACCAGACAATCAT
The DNA here is from genome assembly GCA_016271365.2 of Neoceratodus forsteri. NCBI lineage: Eukaryota > Metazoa > Chordata > Ceratodontiformes > Ceratodontidae > Neoceratodus > Neoceratodus forsteri. The sequence goes on from CM057452.1 coordinate 832,049,448, forward strand.
CTTCTATTGTTAAGCGGGTCCTGTGCCTCCACAGTTTCATCATCTCTGTGGTCAATTTCCTTCTTTCTTTTCTGTTCATGCACTTCTGTTGCACAACTAGATCTTTCACTTGGCGCACTATGGGATCTTGGCTTTGCAGTTTCGCCCATAGGTTCTTTTGATTAGCAATCATGTCATCTACTTCTGGTTGATCTTCCTCTTTAACCTCAGGAGCAAGTAGACAGCATGCCTGCACAATCTCAGCTGGTACCTGTAGAAAAGGTGGCATTTCAATATTTTCCAGTGGGGTGTCATCTATTTCTACCTCTCCGTGTTCAGGCATCCGGGACAAGGCATCAGCATTCACATTCAATTTACCTGAGCGATACTTGATGGAAAATCTGTAATTTGCGAGTTGATAAGCCCACCTTTGCTCAAGGGCTTCTAGCTTTGCAGTATTCAGGTGTGCTAACGGATTATTGTCTATGAAGACTGTGAAAGGGGTGGCAGCCAAATATTGTTGAAATTTTTCAGTGATGGCCCAGACTAGCGCCAAAAATTCCAATTTAAAAGAGCTATAGCGGGCATTGTTCCACTTGGAGCCTCTTAATCCTCTACTGGCGTAAGCTATTACCCTTTCCACACCATTCTGGTCTTGTGCGAGTACCGCACCCAATCCTCTGTTGCTGACGTCTGTATACAATAGAAACGGTTTTGCATAGTCGGGATACGCCAGTATGGGAGCTTCAGTAAGTATTGTCTTTAGTTGATCGAAGGCCTCTTGTTGCTCGGTACCCCATGTAACCAGGCGATTCTTCGGGACTCTACCTTCTGCTGATCCTCTCAGGAGTTCGTGCAAGGGCACAGCAATCTTTGAGAAATTCTTAGTAAACCTTCGGCAGTATCCAACAAATCCCAAGAATTTCCGGACCTCTCTGATGGTGGTAGGAACAGGCCATTTCTTAACAGCTTCGATCTTCTCTGGGTCTGGCGTCACTCCATCTGTGGAGACTATATGTCCCAGGTAACTTACTTTGGTCTGCAGCAGGTGACATTTGGATGGTTTAATTTTCAGCCCATACTGGATCAACTTTTGGAATACTTCGTCCAGGTGGCGCAGATGATCTTCATGTGTTTTGGAATATACGATAATATCGTCCAAATACAACAGCAGGGTGTCGAAATTTTGGCTCCCAAGACAATGTTTCACTAGCCTTTGGAAAGTTCCAGGTGCATTACACAAGCCAAAAGGCATCCTAGTGAAGTCAAATAAACCCATGGAATGAAAGCTGTCTTCTCCTGATCCTGGGCGCCATAGGAACCTGCCAGTACCGCTGGTCAGATCTAGAGTGGAGAATCTGACTGCTGACTGAAGAGCCATGAGGGAATCCTCGATCCTAGGCAGAGGGTATGCGTCTTTGTGAGTGATGGCATTCAACTTGCGGTAGTCCACACAGAATCGGATCTTACCATCCTTCTTCTTGACCAGAACAATTGGTGCTGCCCAAGGGCTGTGACTTTCTCTTATCACATTCGCCTCTTTCATCTCCTTGATCATCTCTTTGACCTGCTGGTACACAGCTGGTGGAATCAGCCTAAATCTCTCTCGGATAGGTGGATGTCCATGGGTACTGATGTGATGTTTTACCCCATGAGCTGACCCAAAATCCAAGGGGCGTTGGCTGAAACCTTCTTTCCGGTGCAAAACCACCTCCAAAACATCAGCTTTTTGCTTCATGCTGGTCTTTGCATTGCCAACTTTGATCTCCTTGGTCCACTCTGGTCTCTGGTCACCTTCCATCCCATCTTCTGGCACTTTCTCCATTTCTTCCCCAGCTTCAACAATATCCTGCAAACATACTGTGTGGATCTGCGCCTTGGCTGGTTCGGTACAGCTGTGATCATGAGCCCGTAATTTAACTTTTCGGACTGGTATCCTCCCTCGGATCACGATGGCCACACTTCTAGCCACTATTATGGGCTCTTTCTTATTCATTGGGTAGGGTTCTACTAGGGCATCATAGTCTTGACCCCTCGGGCCCACCTTTGCTTTGCACCACAAAGTTGTTTCGGTACCCGGCTTTAAGGTTACAGGTCTAGCATCCATCACCCGTACCTTACCGATTTCACCCTTGGCATTGGCAAATCTTTGGTGCATTGCAAATTGTGTATGGTCTGTTGTAGGGCATGCTTCTCCACTCGAGGCACGTGTTTAGCTTGCTGCTGGAGGATGCTCACTAGTTCGCTGAAACAATTCTGTAGAACGTTCATCCTGAGAATGAGTGGTGGCAGCTGATCACTCTCAATGTCACTCACAATGATGCCTGTGTTATGTTGAACGTTTGTCCCTAGCTGTACATCAGCTTCCAGGTAACCTAAATACGGGACTTCATCCCCATTGCTTGCGATCAACTTTACCCAAGATCTAGGAGGTGGCTTCAGATCATTGGGCGTCCAGTACCTTCGGAACTCTTTTCCTTGCAGGGTGGTGACTTGCGATCCAGTGTCCAATAGCGCCATTAGCTCGATGCCATCGACCTTAACTGGAATCATGGGGCTGTCGCCAACAAAACACAACTGTTCTAGCGGGACTGCTGGACCTGATCGGCTATTCTTCGGGGTTCGGTCCTCATCTCTGAAGAATTCCCGTTTAAACTTAAGGTGGTATTGACTTGCTGACCGCATCTCCATTCAACATGACCACTCACACCGCACCGGTGACATATGGGCATTCCTTGGCCATCAAATCAATCTGTGGAGCGTCTTCTTTCACTCTTCCTCGAGTGGTTCATTCGATCATGCTTCCTGTCTTTCTCCGATGGACCGAAGCTTTTCTCGTTCTTCCACCCAGCCTTCCAACTCTGCATCTCTTTATGCATTTCTGCCATCTGGTTGGTCAGCATAGCAATCTGTTCCATCAGCTCTGAATGGTGTTGAGTGCCCATCTGTACAGAGCACATCGGGGTCTGTGACCTTGGGTCAGGTATATGATCATGTTTGGAATGCCGGCTCGGGTATGCAACAGCTTCTCTTCCTGGCTCTCGTCTTTGTAAGGACACTTCTGGTTGGAGGCCTAATTGCCAAGAATGATCTTCTTTCCAACCCTTGTGAGTGTAGGTCGGCCATTGAGTTCCCGTAGAGATTTGGGGATATGCTGGAGCTTCCTCTCTAGGATGCCCTGAACCAAATATTCGGATGGCTTTCTCTTTAAAATCCAGAAAGTCAACTTCAGGGTTCTGCAAATGCAGCATCCGTAGTTCTCTTTTCAAGGCCTCGCTTTGTACTCCTTCCACAAATTTCTTGACTAGTACTCTGTCTGCATCCCAGACCTCTGCCACGTCTACCCTCTCTATTGCTCTTAACAGCTCTTGTAGACTCAGTGCAAACTCCCTCAGGGTCTCTTGAGACTTCTGGGTACGTGAAAAGAACTTCATCTTGAGGTCGGACACGGTCCTAGCACTGAAAATCTGCTGCAACCTCTGGAGTATTTGGTCTGCTGTGGCTTTTGCTCCACTCGGCCATGATTGGACTTCATGGTGGGCAGCTTCCTTCAATTGCCCAATCAAAATTTCAACTTTTTCTGGCTCTGGGATTTGATACAACCGGAACATGGCTTGCATTTTTGAATGGAATTCTCCCAGGTTGCTGGTTCCATCCCCATCTTTCTCTCCATAAAACTGTGGAAGCCATGGCGCTCCAAAGTAGTATGGCATGGTTAGGGGAGAGGGTGGGATACTCCCTCTAAGTCCATCTCGGTCTCCTCCGGACAATTCACTACTTCCCCCTGGCTCCATTGGTACTTCCTACTAAGCCACTCCAACTTTGGACTCCTCGGATAAATTATCTCTATCCTGCCGACTACGCCAGAAATTTCATGTGGTGCTCTGTTGAAGGTGAGAGTGCGCTCTACTCTAAGGTGGTGAAAAGAGATGAGCGAGGCACCAAAGGTCCGAATTATATTCGGATAGGATAACTGCTATCCGGACAAGGAGAGGCAGGAGTCAACTTAGTATTTAGATGCCCGCAGGGGTCATTTATTTGGTACCAAGGGGTAGACAGACACAGTCACAAGAAGGAGTAGGGGATGCCCGATTAACAATAGGGCAATGGAACAGGGAAATACTGAAATACTTTTTATCTACCACTTTTACGGTTACCACTACAAGCATAAACTTTAGGCTTACTGCCACTCTTATTCTAATACTAGTTTATACTGTACCTCTAAACTCTAAACAAGAATCCAGTCTTATTCTGATACTAGTTTATACTGTATTTCTATACTCTAAACAAGAATTCAGTTACATGGGCTACTCAGCACTACATTAGGGTGATCAGCATCACACATCTACAAAAGAGTCCAGATTTTACAAGAGTCCAGAGATCCGGCGTCTTCGTGTACACTGTCGTTCTTCGTTGGTAGCTACAAGGGAAATAAACAGAACTGTAGAACCCTAATCTCAATTCCTAGCAGGGACCTAGATAAGGCCACTGGGGTGGTGAGAGGTTTGGTAAACAGACCATATATCTTCGGCAAAAGCCCACTCTCTCCGAGGCTGCCGGAATGTGGAACCAAAGCAACTGGTTCCTGAAATAATCACACTAAAGCAAGAGGTTCCTCGGCCAAAACCCACTTCTAGGGTTGCCATGGATGAAGAAAAACCAAGATCTGCGTGGCGATGAATCCAATGGAGGACTACCACGATCCGACTGATGCTGCAGCACTCCAAGGGCCAGCTGGACTCGGAAAGAACTCTGACAGGTCCAGGAACCATAAGAATCTGAAGAGATGATGGTTAACTCTACAATCCTCGGATCAGGAACTAACACAAAACAAAGAAACGGCGGACACGTCCCGGACTGGGCTTAGACGGACTCGACTTTCGGCGAACAACCAGGTGGGGGCGCAGAACAGGTTCTCCAAGATGAGCTCCCTCTCTTCTGTAGAGGCCGACCAACTTCGGGACATCTGGAACAGGAACCATACGGAACGACACTGGCACGGCTGTCGTGATGCGTTTTGGTGGACGTACTTTCAAGCTGTGAAAACAAGAAAACGGCGGGTACGACTGGTACGACTGACCGACGAACTCGACTTCGGCGAACGACACAAATGGACAGGATGAGTTGATGGATGATCTTCCTGGAGTGAAGAATGCTGGAAGTATGTCTTCTTCTAAGTAGAGACTGATTCTGAGCACGTGGTGAAACAGACCACACTAGGAGACTGCAGTGTGGTAGAAGATTGAGACTGTCTTCGTACAGTAGTAAACATATAACTGAAGAATGCCCAAAGATCTGTGGAATAGTACAATAATTTGCCGGGGAAGGGCAAATTATAACTTCAGGGGTAATTGTTACTGATAAGGGCCAATGTCCAGGTGCTTAGAGCAATAGTTCAGGTACTTGGTCCAATAGTTCAGGTACTTAGGACAATAGTTCAGGTACTTCGGACAATAGTTCAGGTACTTAGGGCAATAGTTCAGGTACTTCGGACAATAGTTCAGGTTCTTAGGGCAATAGTTCAGGTACTTAGGGCAATAGTTCAGGTACTTAGGGCAATAGTTCAGCATAAGCAGTACAGTAATCACAGCAATTTCACAGTATAGGCAAATAGAACAGTCTCAAATGAACCCCCTGTTTCTATAGGTAGGGTATTCTGGGATAGTATCCCTTACTGTATGTTGTGGCTAGGGAATCCTTTAGTACCACTAGGCTGGCTTGCCCTATTCTGCTAGGCCGGGGCCTCCCTTTAGTACCACTAGGCTGGCTTGCCCTATTCCGCTAGGCCGGGGCCTCCCTTTAGTACCCCTAGGCTGGCTTGCCCTATCCGCTAGGCTGGGGCCTCCCTGTAGTACCACTAGGCTGGATTGCCTTATTCCGCTAGGCCGGGACCTCCCTGTAGTACCACTAGGCTGGCTTGCCCTATTCCGCTAGGCCGGGGCCTCCCTATCAACCAGGCTTTACCTCGGGCCTAATGCCCTACCTTTACCTCGGGCCTGAAGCCCTACGTTAGCTTGGGCCTGGTGTCCCACTTTATACTGGGCCTGGTGCCCCACTTTACAATGGGCCTGGTGCCCCTCGTTGCATTGGGCCTGGTGCCTCACTTTATACTGGGCCTGGTGCCCCTCGTTGCTTTGGGCCTGGTGCCCCACCTTAGATTGGGCCTGGTGTCCCAATTTACAATGGGTCTGATGCCCCTCTAAACTTTGGGCCTGATGCCACACTTTACAATGGGCCTAATGCCCTACTTTATAATTGGGCTGGAATTGCCCTTTTAAATGACATTGCCCTTTTAAATTTCCAGGCTTCCAGTGCCTGCTGTCCGTTATCTTGTGAAACCCCGCCTCAGTCCCGCCCCTTAATAAATATTCATAGGCCTTTAAAATGGCCTTCATATGCTGGCCCCTTCCCATGGGCGTCGCTAACCACGCCTCCCTTATGAATATTTAAATAGCAGGTCCTAACGACCCGATGCTCTCTGCAGCACTCGGCCACCTTTCCTAAGTGCCCAATGCGCTTTCAAAACAAATTCAGTCCCCCTTAGGATACAGGCGGTCAGCACACGTGTGCTGCATGACCCCCTCGGTCTGCCAGAGTTCTTTGCTGCACTGGGAGGAAAACAGCAGGCAGCGAGAGGGACGGCCCGGGGGCCTCCGATGATCAAGGAAGATGCAGCTTGCTTGCTGCCGACGTGGGACCGAATTAAACTTTTTAAAATGCCTCGGGGCTTAAATAAACAATCAGAGGGGGCAAAACAAATAACCGGAGGGCTTTTAAGCCCTAGAAACGCGGGGAAAATGGGCGTTTTTCTTCGTGGTGCCCCGATGGCACCACTGACGACAGACTACAGCAGCAGGCTTCTTCAGGCAGTGGAGGCAGAGCAGGCACACAGGTGAGTCCTCAGGGACGGCTTCAACCCTCCAGGTAAGCCCTTTCCTTGTCCCTCTGACTTACTGTGTCCTCTCTCCTCAACAGCTGCCCAGGAACTGACCAACTGAACTGTTATGGAATTATTTTTAAAAGTTAAAACTGACTGGGTTCTAGAATGGCTGGATTGGAATGCTGTGCATGAGCCACTCAGCACAGCATTCCATCCAGACCATTATGACATGGAATGCTTACAAAATCTATCTTTTGACCAGCTGTAAGTGCACAGGTGCACTTTTCTTATTATTTACAGTGTTTTGTGTGTGTAGGGAGGTTGACTTTTTATGTCTAGGGGCCCCTTCGTACAGTACCCTGCTGCCTACCCCTGCAGCAGGTACTCTAAGCACCTGTGTATTCTGCGTTCATTTAATTTTATTTAATTTTTCTGGAATGACCACCTTTGGGGCATTACACAGCTTCCACCTCCATTGGAGCAATGGGCAAGTCTAAGTCTGTTGCCTGGGAGGCGGTAAGTTTTGGGATTTGAAGGGAGGAGAGAAAGGTCTCAACCTTGTTTGAGTCCATTACCCATGAAGATGTATAAAGATCCATATAAAAGCATTTCATTATAGAATTTATTCATAATGGATCCATGCAGGTTTTGCCAGACTGGTCCCTCAGACTTAAAACATGTCACTCAGCCTGTTGCTTTCGCAATCTGTAGGCAAGCACCTTGCCCCCTTTTTCTCCATCTTCCCAGTTCTGGTGGTGCAGCTTGAGTAGAGCCACCTCTGCTTTGCGGGATATCAGATCATTAATCTCCATGTGGGTCTTGAGCATTTCTCTGCCCAGCACCGAGTTTATGCTAAAATTAGGGATTTGTTTAGACTGAGATTCAAGCTTTTTCAGCTTAGTCTCAAGGGAGTCCAAAAGGTGCTCCCAATGCTTCCTATGCTGAGCTGCATACCCAATTATAGCTCCTTGAAGTGTGGCTTTTAATGCCTCCCATGTATTGCCAGGGGAAGTGTCCTGAGATGGATTTTCTGCCAGAAAAAGGGCCATCTCTTTGGATATCCACTGCACAAACTCCGGGTCTCTTAGAAGAAGTGGGTCCAGCTTCCAGGAGGAGGAGGATGGGGGGATAGAGCCCCATAGGATATGCAAGTGGACTGGAGCATGAACAGACAGAACCACTGTCATAATTTCAGCATCCATTGCACATTGCTTGATCTCCACAGAAACCAGCCAGAAGTCTAGTCGGCTTTGTGAGCCATGCTCTGGGGAGAAGAAGGAATAGTCCTTCTCCCTAGGGTGGAAGATTCTCCAGATATCGGTTTATTAGTCATCAGCTGCTGTAGTGCAAGGCAGGCCTTAGGGTGCTGTACAGAGGTCAAAGCACTGTGGTCCATTTGAGACACCAGAGCTAAGTTAAAATCACCCCCCAGAATGATGGGAATTGGGATAGAAGACAAGGAACTTAATTCGCAGGCAATTTCATGGTAAAAAATGGGGACATCTTCATTAGGGCCATATATATTACCCAGTATCAAGGGGCCTTCTGGGGTGTTCATTAGGGCAAATACCCATCTGCCTTGTGAGTCTGCCTTAATCCAGGCAGGGGACCAAGTGAGGGATTTATGCAATAATATGGCAACACCTCTCTCCCTGGAGGGGTCTGAGGAGGAGGAGAACACCTGTCCAATCCAGTCCCTAGCCAGCTTGTCATGGTCCTGTTTTATTACTTGGTTTCCTGCAGGAAAGCCAGCATGGCCCTCATCCTCTTAAGATGGGACAATACCTGTTTACATTTTATCGGGGTATTTAATCCCTGCACGTTCCAGGTGTAGCCATGAAGGTCACCCATGGTCAAAACAGAGGGGAGTCACGCTAATAGGCAGTAGGTGGCAAGATACTGTAGATTAGAGGCTGAGGGTTCAGCTGTCTTCCCCCACAGGAAACTCATATTTAGCCTTAGCAAGCCAGTACAGTAATATCATCCAAAGTATTGTGAAGTAAAAGGAGAAGATGTTACCTGGTCACTAACCCAAAAACCTATAAAGCACAGGCAAATAGGCCATGAAAAACAACAACTATATACACCATAAGCATGGTCCGTTGGTAGATCTTTTGATGGAAGGGTGTAATAATGCCAGCAAGCAACCTGCCAAGGCCACCTAAGCCCTTTTTGTGGGGTGGGAACCTGGGGTAGGCAAGAAAGGCAAGGGAAAAGGGACATTTGTCCACCGAGTGTGAAGGTAGCATACACCTCCGCATCCCCCTATGGGAGGGAACAGTATAGGGAGAAGGGTGAGAGGGATAGACCTTGTTCAAGAGCAATATCAGGAGGGGAGACCTACAGTATTTAATGCCTGTATTAATGACAAGTCAGGAAGAGTATGTTCAGCTACGCCTAAGAGAACTAAAGAAAGGCAGCCCCGCCAGAAGAGCAGAACTGTTAACTTAGAGGGGTTAAAAAACACCCACCATGGTTAAAGACTGGGCTCGTCTTGTACCTGATGTCAGAAGACATGGAAAGAGGGAGGGCCGTTGGAGTCTTACAGTTATATAAAGAAGGGGTTAATACCCCAATGGTGCCATCTCGGGACTAGAGACAGCTATAGAGAGCAAAGGGAGGAGCTATTCCTGACTGCTGAGTCTGCAACATTAAGACAGTAAATTGCTGTATGCTAAAAAAGCTAGAAGGAAGCTCTCAGAATATATGCAGCACTTTGTGCCCTTCAAGCCACAGTTCTGAGCACAGGAATGTAAAAAAAAAAAAAAACGACAGGTTAAACATGTGTAGTATAAGAAGGGGCAACTCAGTAAAGGAAAACAGTACAGTAATGTCCATGAGCTGCTTTATACGTGTCCCTCGGTCCATGTATTAAGTCTGTTAACCACCATCTACTCCGGTAAAAGGAAAAGTGGTCCACCACCATTACGATTGTAATGGTGAGCTTCAAGATGGGCTCAGCCTGGGAGGAAACCATGAGAACAGCTTGCCTGTGGAGAAGAGGCATATGGGGGGGAACCCAAAGAAGCGGTACGATAGGGGCATACCTATCGACATTCTCCCCCCTCCCCAAGACTCCCACAAGAAGTGAAATCGAAGTACTTAGCTTGATAGTTCAGGAAGGTGCTGCTGTCTCCGCCATGGGCCGCAGGAGTTGCTGAGAGGCTGGAATGTCCTGCTTTTGCTGCAGAGTAGTCATGGGAGCCTGTGAGGATTGCCTCCATGAGTAGTTGGGTTGCGGTTCGGCTGCAACCACTGCAGTCCATGTCATCTGGCTGGAGAAACTCCCTGAATCTAGTGGGAATGGTATATCAGGCAACTCCTCATTTTGAACGGTAGACTCTGGTAAAGTTTGCAATGGTGCATAACGATTGGGAGAATGAAAGCTGCTGAGACCTGTGGCATCGTGCTCCAGCACTGCATCCTCCTTCTGCCGATCCAGTGAGTGCTGGCATCTTTCATGCCTGTAAGAAGTGTGGTGTTTCTTGCTCCAGGAAGGGAGGAAGGCCTCAAAGATTTGAACATTGGGTCTGGCAGGACGTGGGGATGGAACAGACAAGTCATCCATGGCATGCGAGCAGGTTAGGGCATCCCCTTCTGTGACATTGTGTAGCCCCCAACCCCAAAAATCCTCCGGGAAAAGTTTGTGCAGGTAGTCCATCACGCTTTCAGGGCTAGAGAACATAATGGGGGCACCATTAATGACCACCCGCATGGTAGCTGGATACCTTAAGAAAAAAGAAATATTGTGCTCATGAATGATTCAGCGGCAGTCAGTATACGCCTTGCAGCATTCAGAAAGCTCCTGGGAGTAGTCCTGAAATATCTGAATCTTCTTGCCATTCCAGGTGAGTGGCCCTTTGTGCCTGGCCACAGCAGTGATCAGCTCCTTCTGCCAAAAGTCCAAGAAGCGAGCCAGGACAGGGCGTGGGCATTCTCTCAGCTGTGGTGGGGGAGCCAGAGAGTGGTGTGCTCGCTCAATCTGTAGGAGTGTGTCAGGCAGTAATCCTAGGAGCTGAGGCAGAGTTTTTTGTAGAAAACCAGCTGCATCCCATTGTACAGCCTCCTCTGGAAAGCCAGTGAACCGGAGATTATTGCAGCGGCTACGATTTTCTAAATCATCCACTTTGTCCTGGAGAAAGTGGATCTCTGGTGATAGCTGTGAGTTCTTGTTGAGCTGTGTCACGGCCTTTAAGATGTCTTTCAGAGTGGAAAAGACGAACTTCAATGGCTTGTAAAGTTTTTGTGTTGGAATTCATGACTAAAGTCATTTGTGCCAACTGGGCCATGAGCTGACTGAACATGTGTTCTGCTTTTGCAGAGTCGGCCGTGGCTGGGGTGGAGAACGCCATCTTGTAGGGCCCAGACTTCTAGAGCAGTTCAGAATTTCAGCCAGACCTCCTTCCAGTGAAAAAATAAGGACTCAAAAGCAGAACAGGTAAGTCCCTCTTCAAAAGGCTGCAAATATAAGGTACTACACCATTCCTCCGATGCTGGATGCCTTAGGATACAATCCCACAGTAAGGGAGCTAAGCACTTAAGCTGCCATCACTGTCCTAGGCTAAGTCATGACCCGGCATCAGCAGTATTTAAAACTCTCTATCAGCATTAAAAGAATCTTGTTATAAATTAAATCCTTTTTAAAGGTTTCTACCAAGGGTGCCTCCTGAAGATAATTAGGCAGTGAGTTCCACAGGGTAGGCACAGCAACAGAAAACGCGTGATCACCTGAGTGCCGCAACCTAACCCTGGGAACTCCTAGGAGGCAACCCTAGGCAGAACAGAGAGCCCGGGACAGACGATGGGGTGCATGGATATTTCACAGATAAACTGATTCCCCTTTGTGTAGGGCCTTATAGGCGCAGAAGCCTGACCTTGAAGACAATCCTCCACCTGACTGGCAGCTAGTACAGTTCATGGAGAACAGGCGTAATATGGTCACATCTTCACAGAGCTGTCAGTAATTTTGCTGCCGCATTCTGCATCAACTGCAGCTGGTGGAGATTGCCTCCAGATAGCCCTAGGTACAGGGCATTGCAGTAGTTCAACCTGGATGGAACAAAAGCATGTACCAGCATTGTCAGGTCCTCAGATGGTGTCAGGGCCCAGATCTGGGCCATATTCCTCAGGTGATAAAATCTGACAACAGCTGACACCTAAGCATCAAGCAGCAGGCCATTGTCGAGGATCATGCCCAGATCCTTTACCTGTGTGGATGGGGTAAGAGAGACCTCCCCCCAGTATTATGCCAGATGTGTCTCCTAACCTCCCCTCCCCACCATTACGACCTGGATATACTACTAGTACCTCAGTCTTGTCAGGGTTGAGTCGAAGCCAGTTACGAGACATCCAAGGCTGGATCTCCTCTAGACTGTTGTTAAATACAGAGGCCACCATCTGGTTTCCAGGTGTACAGGATATGTATTGCTGGGTATCAATGGCATAACAGTGTAAACCCAGCCCATATTGCCTGATAATGTCTCCTAATGGCAGCATGTACACTGTGAACAGCAAGGGTGACAAGACCAAACGCTGCCGAACACCACAGATCAGAGTTTTTGGGCTAGATGAGACTAACCCCATCATCACCCTCTGCACTCTGCCTGTCAGATATGACCTGAATCAGTTGATAACATTACTGGACAGGCCACACCAGTACCACAGTTGATCAAGCAGCACCTCATGGTCCACAGTGTCAAATGCCGTGGAGAGGTACAGGAGAATTAAGATGGTACGCTCTCTCCTGTCCCTCACCATGGTATCCAGTGATAATAGTGACTACAAATGAGCGACTCTCAAAAGAGCGACTCATTTGTAGCACTGTACATGTGAGCTACCCTGTAAGAGTAGCGATGGAATGGGACAGTGAGGGTAGCTATGAGCGAGGGAGGGTTACGTCGACGACCGGAAGGGGAGGGATAAGGAAGAGGGTTTGTGTGGGGTACTTCGGCATGCTGCCACTGAGCTAGCAGTGTGGTGTGGTGGTGAGGGTGGCTAGCTTTGGGGAAGCAGGTTCTGGGTTTGAGGCCGAGGCCCAGAATAAATTTTATTGCTTTGGTTGAATTTTGTTTTGTGGACTGTCACCCCTTCCCCTACATGCACCCCCCTGGAGCCCCCCTGGTGTTAGTAATAGAAAATCAGGGGTGTGTGAGGAGCTGAACCGCCCCAAGTAAATCCTTTTTTCTGTTGCTGGATGTGGTATCGTGGAAAAGTGTACATCGCTGTTGTGCTTTTTGGTGATGTACACTCGCTGTAATAGTGATTGCTTTTTTGTGATCACTATTATGACATGGAACCCCTCGCCATCAGGAGCTCATACAACACCTTCACCAGTGCGGTCTCCATACTATGCCCAGCTCGAAACTCAGACTGAAAAGACTTATAAGTGGAGGAGGAAGTAAGGCGCACCTCAAGCTGGATGACCACCAGTTTTTCAGTAACCTTCCCTAAGAATGGGAGGTTTGAGACTGGTCCGTAGTTGCTGAGGCACTCTGGGTCCAATGAGAATTTCTTCAGTACTGATCTAACCAGGGCCTCTTTCAAGGTCAATTGAAAGACCCTACTCCTCAAGGAACTCCGGACAATCTCAGCCACCACAGATCCAATCAGGTCCAAACAACTAGCCAAAAGTCGAGTTGGATCTGGGTCCAGATCGCACTGTGTTGGCCGCAGCCTCGAGACAATCTTCACCACCTCCTCCACTCCAACTGGGTCAAACTCAGACCACACAGGGGGAGTATTCTAACATGTCTCAGAATGAACCCTGGCATCCCTATGAATGATGCTGGGGGAGATTTCAGCTCTGATGGAGGACACTTTTTCGGCAAAGAACAGAGCAAACTCTTCGCACCTAGTGCTTGAACCTGCTCCTCCAACACGGAGATAGGCAGGATGCAATAGCCCATCTATGATGCAGAAGAGCTGAACTAGTCTTTTCCTTGCTGCAGAAATCTCCCTAGACAAAAAATCTGCCTTCTTTTGGGAGATTGCCCCCTGATAGTCGTTATAATGCGTCCTCAGGGCCAATTTGTCCTCCATCTAGTCGAACCTCCTCCAGCAACTTTCTAACTTCTGGCCTCTAATCTTTAACTCCCAGAGTTCCCAATCAAACCAGGGAGGTCTCTGGTGAGTAGAAAGGGGTTAGACACGAAGGGGTGTGATGGAATCAAAGGCTGCAGTGATGGCCTGATTATAGTCTGCCAATGCCTCCTCCATTCCAATCACACACGTAGCCTCTACCCCTGATAGGTCCAGTACCACCTGTAGTCCTACTGGGGACAATCCCAATAAAGGACAGTACCAGACCATCTCCACAGAGGATGGACCTTCGGGGGGGGTCCCAAACGTGAACCCCATGGTGCTATGATCCGACCAACATACCGGATCTATACTATGGTCCATGACCTCCAGACCCAAAGTAAACATGACATTTTGCACCAGGCCCAGTGCTTCCATATTTCTCAAGAGATCACTCCCAACTACTGAGAGCCTATTGTTGGCCCAGGCATTGAAGTCCCCCAGAATCAACCATGTGGGGGATTCCAACACCAGGCTGATGTTGAGGTTTCCGATCTCCTGTAAAAATTCTCCCTCCCCGCCTGGAGGATCCTGAAGCCTGCGCCAGAACCCCCCCTCCATGTAACAACACGCCCAAAAGATGCCATGGGACCCATAGGCTGGATTTAAAACAAATGGCCACCCCCCTACTCTGCGATCCTTCCTCAGAGTGTGTACCATTGAGTACCCGGCCGGCACTGTTGCCTCCAAAATGGGAACAGCATTCCTGTCCAGCCAGGTCTTGTGTGATGCAACCAGATCTACTGAGGATATCAAGTCCACCATTACAGCAGTCTTGTTCCTCATCAAACTGGCATTGCATAACACAACCTGAGTAGGATGAGGGGAGACTGCTGGATCATCTATCTGCCCACTCTCCATAGTGGAGCCCTTTGGTATGGGTACCAGGCAGGGCAGACCCCTCTCTAATACCCATTTCACCCCAGGGCATCTCCTTGGTCTCACCACCTGAATCTGTGACACCCCGGCAGCCACTCCAGCAGGCTCCCCCCCAAGACTCCCCCTCTCTGATCAATCCCCAAAGCCCTGCAACTTCTGTAAGTTTCTGCAGGGAGTGATTGAAGCTCGAAGGGATGGAGGACACAAAGGAAGGCCGCCGAATAGCTGCACCTTAAGGGTCCATTCCCCAGGCACATAACTGCTCAAACAATTCCAAAAAACAACTTTAAAAATGCCCTCTAAACAAACACACCACCACAACCAACCAACCATACAAACTCACATCCAACCAAAACCAGCCATACCATCCTGACTATAACCCAAAAATAACCCTGCAAAACCCTCCTTACCTACATAAACTTAAACCAACCCCCCACCCCTAACCTGTGCTGAAAGGTTCTTTATCGTACTCATTTTGGATTCAGAGCTTATTCTGAGCTACTGGGCTTTCTTCCTGGCCTATCCTCACTGTGTGAGAGACAGTGTGTGGGGCTACCGCTTGCTGGATTCGTTCCTTCACTCGGTGAGAGAGAGTGGTGGATCAAAGTACTTTGGACAGTGACAGTGTGTGGGGTTGTTGTTTTCTGAATTCTTTCCCCCCACTCGGTGAGAGAGTGGTGGATCACAGTACTTTGGAGCATTTATTTAGAGTGGTGTGAGCACCCTGTCTTTTCCAGAACTCAAGTAGTTTTCGTTAAATTTATAGTTATTATGTTTATGTCAATCAAATCTTTATTTAACCAGGCAAAACATTGTTGAGAAAAACTCATTTTCGATGTGGATCTGGACAATAAAATACTCAGTACAAGGACATAAATACATACATACATACATACATTTCTCTACATATTCATACATGTAACAAGTTTATATAAAGTGCAAAACAGTGTATACATAAACAAGCTCAGTACTTAGCACAACATTTGCATATAATATACATAATATACATTAGGATAATGGGATAATGCTCATACAGGTTAAGAAATGATCACTGCAGTATACAGAATAAGAAAACATTCTCTGCTGTATACAAAGTAAGATAATGTGCACTACAGGTTACAGAGGAGTAGGATCCAGTAAGGAGAGGTGACAGGGCTAGTATAGGGCTAAACTAACTCAGACAGTCAATACATTGTTAGAGAACACAGGCAGATACCTAGAGTGGCAAACATTGATAATGAATTTGGTGATGCTTTATGAGCAGGTAAGAGGGTAAAAACGGAGGAGGAAAATGAGTGTGTGGGATTAGGCATACAGAGCAGTGGAAGGGAGGTTAAACACAAGGAGGGCTGGGGGACCCAAAAGGTGAACCTCTGCAGGTAAGTGACAAGTGGGACCCTCAGAGTAATATTTACTGGTGCCGAGGCTATGTATCTGGGTATTTACTGGTTCTGAGACTAGGCATCTGTGGTGTATTATAGGTACCTATATGGTAGGAGGGATAAGGAAGGGGTAAGCGATGTAGAAGGTACAGGCAAATTCAGTAATGCTGATACCTGTGTCATTGTGTTAATCAGTGGAAGTAGTTACAGGACTCCTTGATAGGGTGAACCAGTTTTTAAAGATTTCTGTAAATTGTTCCGTAGTACAGGAAGTATGTATCTTATGGATGACCTACCAAAATGTGAATTGATTTTTGGCACAGTAAGTGAGATATAGAAGGCACTTCTCAGGGCGTGCTTACACACTGTGTATAGTGGAAGACAATCCGATATATATTGCAGTAGTTTTTGAGTGATTGCTCTAAATGTCCAGTAAGCGGCTCTTTTCTGTCTTCTGTATGCAAGGGATGTCCAACCCATCATAGCATACAAGGAGCAGTGGTGTGTGGAGTACGGGGCACCAGTGGCGAATCTTTTTATTTTTTTTTTGAACTTTATGTTTATTATTGTTTCACATAAACACATAGTGTTGCAATATAGAGATCAGACACATCTGATTAATACAGAAAAAATTAAGTAAAGACAGTATAATGCAGTCTAGATATCTAGTTTTCGAATTTGGGGGTGTACCAACTCCATTTGTAAATCTGATCAACAAAAGTCCCACAAGCTACACTCCACATGAGGTGGGGTTGATCCACATATAATATAGCGAAAAGAACAGAAAAAATTCAACATCCTGTGTTGATTAAGTCCCCATACCAAACTTGGGAAAACTAGAAACTTAGTGAGCTCCCTCACACTCTTGCAACTTCAACTGGAGAACTGTTTTAACAAGCTATAAGCTGCAAAAAGTTAGACAAACTGTATAGTCTGAATGGACTTTCCTTATAATTAAACATTTTTAAAGGACCATAGATACAGCTTTCCCTGAAAAAGAAAATTAGACCATTATATATATGCTTTAATAGGCTATATCCAGAACCCATTAAGAGTCTGTCGAAGTAGTCCAGCAGATATTATTTAACAACAGGAAAGACCTTCTTCTGAGTGGCTGATGTTATACATAGTCTTATTTAAAGGGGTTATTATTAATGTTCAAGTTCTTTACTGTACCCCAGTCAAGTGTCCTCCTCCCCCGACTCCTGATCCGAGTCAACTCGGGCACTAGCATTAGAGGCCTCGAACTCTCTCTGGATTTGCTGCACTCATTTGCCTGCATCTTCTGGATCCAAAAATTGAAATGTATGGCCCCCATAATAAATTCTCAGATGCACCAGCATCATCAGGGTATGAGCCACCCCCAAACTTCTTAAAGAGGCACGGACCCCATCGAGTTTCTTTCTTTGGGCTCTCGTGCCATAGGAGAGGTCTGGAAAACAACGCAGGGTATGCCTCTCATAGTTCAGATGGTCGGTATTGCGGGCTGCCTGAAGAATCTGCTCCTTTACAATTGCACTCGCTGTCACCAATAGAACTGTGCGAGGGAGATCTTTCTGTTCCCCAGCAAAGCGCGGTGATATACGATAAGCTTTAATGAAGTGATCCCCCAGTGTCTGATCCAACTGTAGAGCCATAGGTAGCCAGGATTTTAAAAATGAAAGTAGGTCAGGATTCTTGGAGCCTTCTAGCAGCCCAATGAGATGAACATTAGGCGCTCTGCTCGCATTCTCCAGCGCCTCTAAGCTATACCTTAGTTGTCCGTTCTCTTGTGTGAGTTTGGCTGCAGTCAACAAGGCTTTTATTGCCTGATTTACAGCAGATGAGGCCGTTTTTGTAGCAGCCTCAACCTTCAGATATTGCTCTCCTAGTTGCTGGAGGACCTACTCGACCTTCCCGTCAATGGCCTGCATGGCAGCTTGCAAGGCCTTCCATGGTGGCTCACAGAAGCGCTAGCAGACGAGGTAAGCACAGCCTGTTGCTCTGTTGGGAGCTGATTTTTTGTTCCATTCGTGCCGCTTTTATTCATGCGACCCATAATCAATTTTAGTATCAAAATGCGCAGCCCGACTTCAGGATTCCAATGATAACTGTCGTCTAACTCCAACTCTTCAAAAAAAACAGAACATTTCTAAAATTATTTGATGTCAGTTGCAGAGTTATTGAGAGCCACGTCAGCTCAGTAGAAGTGCTCAACAGCGCCCCCGCCACCAGTGATGAATCTTAAGGGTCTGTGGTACAATATATCTAGTTTGGCTAGTGCAGAAACAGGGCCAAGGCCATACAAAAAGTCAGCGTAGTCCAACAGAGGTAGGAACATGGTGAGTACTAATCTCTTCTTGGCATCCTGGGTGAGCTGCTTTCTGATTCTATAGAGGAGACCAAGCCTCTGCTTGAGCTTTTTAATAAATTCCTCAGTATGTTCAATGAAGGAGAGCTTGTGGTCGATTCAGATTCCCAGGTATTTGAATTTTGTTACAAACTCTAGTGACTCGTAATTATGTATTTGTCTGTTAATTTGATGTTATAATTCTGAGTATATTATTAGTTTTTTGGGTGTGAGTGATTTGATGTACTGGTGGTTTAGATGTGCTGGCAGGTGGCTCTCCCAGTCGTGCGCTATTCACCCTCTGAACTTCGGGACCTCTGCCCCTTTAACTCCCCCCCACTGCAAGCTGCAGTATATTAATGCTGCAGAGCACTAGGAATTGCTTGCAGGAGACTGGGATGGGTCAGGGACCCCGAACTTCTGATGGAAAGTGAGTGGGGTGCTTGTATCAGGGTAATGAGGATCAGGAGATACCCTGGGGCGAAATGGATTCCAGAATGTGGTTCTCCATGGCTGCTTTCCATACTCATGGGTTCCAATGATTTTGGGCTGATAGCTTGGGCGGCAACGGAACCTCGTCCGACTCGAGTGGTGTTATGCAATGTCAGGTCTATTAAGAACAAGAAGGCAGTAATTGCTGACCTTGTTGGGACAGCAGACCTGGCATGCATCACTGAGACCTGGTTGGACAATAATGCTGGCTCCATATTGAAGGTAGCTGTTCTGGACGGTTTCTCAGTGATACACCGCTCGAGATCGGACTGCAGGGGCGGGGTTGTAGCCATTTGTTTTTAGACAGAACTGGGCCTTGTAGGTGTGCCAGTTGAGGAATCCAGCTTATTTAAGTGTACCGTAGTTGCAGGTGTGGGCTGTAAGATCGTCCTCATCTACCTTCCACCTGGGGGGTGAGAAATGGTTCCTACAGGAAGTAGTGGACTTCATGGTCGATATGACATTTGAGTCACCCAGGTTGATGGTCCTGGATGACTTTAATGCCTGGGTCAACAATGAACTCTCGCAATTCGGTCAGGACGTCCTCCAGCTGATGACATCACTGGGCTTTACACAGGTTGTCGCCTCTGCAACTCATAAGTTTGGTCACTCACTCGATCTGGTTTTCCTCCTGGGGATCGAAACCTCTGATCTGGTGGTGGAACCAGTCAGATGGTCAGATCACCACACTATAAGGTTCAGTTTCCAGGCCCCCCCTTATAGGCCTGCCCCTGTGGAGAAGGTCAGATACCGCCCTTTGCGGGACGTGAGCCCTGATGGCCTATTGGTGGTATTAGACCTATTGGAATTTCCGAAGGCAAGTGAGAGTCCAGAGAGCCTAGTTCAGGCCTATAATAAGGCAGTTACTGAGGCTCTGGACTCTATCACTCCAGTCCATGTTCATCCTCTCTCTCTCTCTCTGTCTGCACTCGGTCTCCTTTGTTTGACGGGACCTTGAGGGAGCTGCGACGAGTAGGACAAAGGTTAGAGCGTTGCTGGCAGAATTCTGCCCTAGATGCTGACCACCTTAGATTGATGGAATATTATCAAATCTATCAATCAGCAATCACCCGTAAGAAGGTAGAATTCCTGTCTGGGGAGATTTCTGCCACTCAGAACCAACCTGCTCAGCTCTTTCTAATCGTGGACAGGTTGTGCAACCCAACCCGTCTGCAGGTTTGAAGAGCCTTTTCTCAAATCGAATGTGATGAGTTTACTCATTTCTTTGCAGATAAGGTGGCCAGCATCAGGGCTGAGATCCTGCCAGCTCACTCTAGGGGAGCTGATGGTGATCGGTGCCCAGTCACCCCTCCTGGGTTTGCCTGGAGCTCTTTTGACCAGCTGGAAATCATGGATATCATACGGATTGCCCAGGGTATGCATCCAACATGCTGTAGTTTGGACCTGGGCCCAACTCCCCTGATTACGGGGTGTTCTGACATCATTGGCCCTGTCCTTGTGAAGATAGTTTGGTGCTCTTTAGAGTCATGTGAGTTTCATAGCTCTCTGAAGGAGGCGGTGGTGACACCACCCCTGAAGAAAGCTGCTCTGGACCCAAACTGCTTCACTAACTACAGACCTATCTCAAACTTTCCCTTTGCAGGGAAGGTGACTGCGAAAGTTGTTGTGCTACAGCTGGAGAGCCACCTTACCATCCACGATATCTATGAACCTCTCCAGTCCAGTTTTCGTAAGAGGCATAGTACCGAAACCACTCTGGTTCGGGTGCTCAATGATCTCCTGATGGTGAGGGATCAGAAGCGCCATTCCATCTTGGTACTTTTTGATCTCTCTTCAGCCTTTGACACCATGGACCATGAGGTGCTTCTCGAGGACCTGAGGGTCATCTGTGGCCAGTCTGGAACAGTTCTCAGATGGTTTCAATTTTTCCTCACTGGCAGATTTCAGAGGGTGGTGTCAGGGATTTTTTCCTCTGGCCCATTCTCTCTGTCATGTGGGGTCCCTCAGGGGTCAGTGTTGTCCCCCATGTTGTTTGCGGTGTATATGCTGCCCCTCGGAGACTTTGTAAGATGGTATGAGCTGAGGTTTCACTGCTATGCTGATGATATCCAGTTCTACCTGTCTTTTGCACCCGACCAGGATAGTGCAAGCTCGGTCTTTAATAACTGCCTCACAGAAATCCAGCTGGTTGAAATTGAACCCTGGAAAGACTGAGGTGTTGATGGTGGATTTGGGTCGCTGGACAAAGGGGTTGGTGGCTGGACAGCCGTCTGGATTCTGTCACGGAGGTGTCCAGCTGCCTTCCTCTGAATGTGTGCAAAACCTGGGGGTGGTCTTTGGCGATGGGTTGACACTGCATTTGCAGGTGTCGGCAGTTGTCAAGTCCTCATTTTGCCATCTCAGGAACATTGACAGGATTAAGCACCTTGTTCCATCCAGTGACCTTCCAACATTGATCCATGCCTTTGTGACCTCGTGCCTAGACTACTGCAACTCCCTGTACTTAGGGCTGCTGGAGGTTGATATCTGCTGCTTGCAGCTAGTGCAGAACGCTACGGCGCGGTTGTCGATGGGGACTCCTCATTCAAGTCACATCACACCAGTGGTGTGTGAACTGCACTGGCTGCTGATTCAGTAGTGGATCACCTTCAAGGTCAGCTTCTGACCTTTAAGGCCCTGCAAAGACTGGGCCCGGGCTATCTGCAAGAGCTCCTGATACCTTAGGGCCCCAGACGACCTCTCCGCTCAGCTGATGAGGGTTGTTATAGATTTCTAGGGTATGGCTTAAAACATCAGGGCCTGTGCTTTTATGTATGCAGCCCTGACCCTGTGGAATTTTCTACCTCGTCAGACACATGACTGTACGACTGTGAAGAGCTTTAAGAGGGCATTGAAGACCCATTTATGGCATCTTCGATATGGTGACTAATTGTGCTTGGACTGCTATTTATTGTCCATTGTATGTGAATTTTATACTTTTTACTTATTGGATTTTATCTGTTTTTAAAGCTATACAGCACCTTGATTGAAGAAAGGCACTTTATAAATAAAGCTATTATTATTATTATTATTAACCCACAAACCCTTTAAAATAGTTCTTAAATAATTCTTAGGGATAAAAAAGGTGGGAGAGTGTCCAAGTTTGTGAAGTAGCCTTAAAGATCTTCAGGGTACAGTGACCCCTGACAGTCAGCCTCTTCTCTCACAGGAGGGTGACCCTCAGGAACTCTGTAACATCAAAGTCAGCAATGTCTAATAGCCAGGCTGGCCGAGATGTAATAACTCCAGTAGGACACAGTTCATGCAGACCAGGCTCGCACCACTGCCACTGCACTTAGCACAGTCCCACAAACAGTTTTCTTAGAGAAGTTTGCTGAGGGGCCTTTCACCACCAAAAACACGGTAAGCAGCCTTTTCCACCAAGGACCCTCAACAAAAGGCAAAGAAACAGTACCTTATCATACAGCAGTCTCACAGGTGCAGCAATAATGACCAGGCTTCCAGCAGTTTCTGCCCAGTCTCTCTCATTACATGGGAATCTGCCGCCACAGCCAATCCATCTGCTATTCAAAGGACACGATTCAAAAAACTGTCCATCCGGCTAATACTTTCAGTACTCTCAGGAGGCTCACACCACTCCCGGTACTAGGGCATGCTGACCCAGTTTCCTAGCCAGTAGAGACCACAAACAAGCAGACTCCTCTGTCTCTGCCTACAAGCACTTCCAGGTCTCTCCAGATCCTGAGACAGGAGGCACTGTAGGAAAAAGAAGCACAATAAACTTTGCTAAGATGGAAATATTCAGGGGCCATAAAACTACCATATAACTAGCAGGCTAATTTAGAGAAAACTCTTAAAAGCAAAAAAAGGGAAGTACACACCAGGACTACATACACACATCAAAACACTCTGCACAACATATGTTTTAGAAAAATTTGACTGTTGTACTCAATAATCCACAATAGGGTATGGGTTGGACTGGGATTTAGCCATACCTGGCATTGTTGAAAAAGCTTTTTTTTCAATGTTTTATGCTGATTTTATTTATTTAGCTTTTGTTGACCAGGTGAGCACACTAGACAAAACTGCCTATTTTCAGGTGTGACCCTGAAGGTTACAATGAGAGATGCAGACAATGTAACAAGGAGAAAAGAATGCAATCAGAGTTGGAGGGCATAGACATACTCTGAGACAACAATACAGTAAGTTAAGAGTTTGACAATACATGCATTGTATTACAAATCTGATGAAAAATCACAGTTTTAAACAATACATAGTATAACAAAATATCATTTCCTCTACACACAAGTAGTTCATTGTTGCTGGGTAGAAGCCATCCCATGTTCCTGTAATTGTGATCAGGTGAGAGATTGTCAGGCAGCGAAGAGAGACAATGAGGTGTGGCTGAGAGTGTGCAGATCTTACTGCGAGAAACAGCTCTTGCAGCAGGTTACATCATTAGGACTGAAGCTGGCAGGCGCCAGGACCCTACGGAAATTTTCTAGCTAGCAGTATTCAGCGAGGACCGCCCCCGATGTCAGGCATCATACAAAAGGGTGCGGTCCCCCAGAATCCCCAGTTCTTTTCCCGCCATCGACTCACCAGCATCGGCCTCACGGACAACCATTTCAGCGAACGACGACTTGAACTTCCAGCGTTTATTTTATTAAATGTTGGCATCTCCTACTCCTTCCACAGAAGGACAACCCTCCCTGCGGCAAACAGATCCCTTTTAAGGATCTCCATTTGGCCTGTTTGCGGTGCCTAGGCCTGGAGCATGACACCAAGGCCTGCTCCTTTTGTCAGCAGTTCAACAACCGCACCAGGCTCCGCCGTCAGAAAGCACTTCAGGGGTTCCTGTTAGAAGAAAAATTAAAAAGTATGGACAAAGACCCTGCCTCCAGAGGTGAATCTACCTCTAAGTCCCCAAAACATTGGGAGAAACACTGGGAGAAGGCCAGGTCCAGATCCCCGAACCGGGCCTCGGACTCAAACACCAGTTCTAGCTCCACGCGCTCCGACTGCTCTCCCTCCAGGGCTCGCTCGCAGCCCCCTCCCATCAAAGTTCGGACTTCAGGTGGCTCTTCAGCTTCTCTCCACCCGCTCAAGACTCCCAGGACTTCAAACCCTTCTCCAGCGCCCTCTCAGGCCTCAGCGAAATCTTCTGACCATCATTGGTCCAACTCCTCTTCCAAGTCTTCTGCTTCCTCAGACAGATGCTGGTAACCCGACACCAGATCAGCCTCCCAGGGGACCAGATTCCCCTCCCAGGAAGACCAAGGACCTGACGTCCCTTAAACGGACGACAGACCATAAGTGGGCTGCCGACCTGTCTCCAGCCAAACACCTGTCGGACCAGACGTCCGTTCAGCACCCGATGTCGGTCAAACGACCTAAGCAGCTGACGACTGCCCTCCCTCCACTGGTTGATACCAGTCGCCGGGGCTCTTCCGAGGAGGATCTGACATTGCCCGATGACCAGGCAGGTGACGCTGAGGATGTTGGACTCCCACAGGAGCCATCGCCTGAACTGGTGATGCCCTCAGACCCAACACCCGATACCGGTGACAGACCTACCCCGAGGCCGGGACTGTCGCCCGGTATGAACATCCAGGAGGTCAAAGAGTTGTTCACCTTCTGGTGGGACACGATTAAAAAGGATGTGGTTCCAGTGAAGCCTCCTCCTCTTCCTCCTCCTCCTCCCCAGGGTCCAGCAGGAAGACCCCCGACCCCCAAGGAGCCTACACCACCTCCTAGGTACAGATCCACAGACAGGAGAAGACCCCCTTCATGGTCTCCCTCAGGGTCTCCCAGTCCTAAATAACCCGGAGGAAGAAGGTCCACTCCATGGGGGGATGACTCTAGACCGGAATCTTCAGACACCTCCAGGTCTTCTTCTCCGATAAGTATCCCATCACCAGACCCACGAGACCTCCCCAGGTCACCTCCAGATGATCCCTCTTTTTCTGAAATCATGAGGCACATCCAAGAAAATATGGGATGGGAAATGGAAGATCTAGACCCCGAATGACAGCACCTAGCTCGATACCTTTGGCAGAAAGATCCTAAACCTGTGGTGGTGCCACCCTTTGTGGACACCTTCGCGGATGTCACCAAGGCTGCATGGAAACATCTGCATTTCACTCCCGCTATGCTGAAGAAGGCTGACTGCCTGTACAGGGCCCCTGTGGAGGACCCGTATCTGGCGCAACAACCCCTGGCTGATTCACTGGTCTTCACGGCCTCTCATGACTGGTTACAACGACCACAGCATTTGAGCATACAGCTTCCGGACCAGGAATCCAAGCAATTGGATTCACTGGGTAGGTGCAAGTATGCGGCTGCTACATGCTCCATTAGGTCACTGAACTATCTGACTCACAGGGTTCAGTTTCAGAATGCCCTATGGGAACAGGACCAGGACCTGGTTAAAGCCCTTCCAGATGGCGAACAGAAGGAGGAACTTCTGAACCTTCTTCACACAGGGTCAGACATGGGGACCCAAGTTTTGAGAGCTGCCTATGATTCGGCGGACTCTGCGGCCAGGGGAGAAGCCTCAGGCATCTGTCTCCAGAGACACTCATGGCTTCGGGTCTCCGGATTTACCCCAGACATCCAGAAAAATATCCTGGATGTCCCCTACAATGGAGAAGTCCTGTTTGGTGAGGATTCTGAAAAAGTCATCACCAAGTTACAGGACACCGGGAAGACAGTGAGGACTGTACAGGCCATCTACAGACCTAAGACTGGTTCCATTCGTAGGAACCAGAATTGTTTTCATGGCCGGCAACAATGGCAGCAGCCATGTTCCGGCCAGCAGCAAATGGGCAATTTTAAACGCAAGGCTGAACCTAAGTCCTCCCCAGGCCAGGGTCAGAGATATACAAAGCCGACCCAGCCTACGGGAGGCAACGCAGCCACAGCATGACTCCTTCCCAGCCCCCGCCCCTCCTCTGGATCAACAAGAAGAAAAGGTTGGGGTTCGCATCTCTCGTCACCTTTCAGGGTGGCAGACGATAACTGCCGACCAGTGGGCCCTCCAATTGGTCGAGAGAGGACACTCTATAGAATTCCTTGACCACCCAACGTCAAGGCCTCCCCTGCTTTCCCGTTATTCAGGTCAGCACACACTGCTCATCCAGCAGGAAGTACTAGCACTTCTGGAAAAAGAGGCTATAGAGCATGTACCGCGGAACCAGAGAGGTGCAGGATACTATTCCCACTTCTTTCTGGTTCCTAAAAAGACAGGGGACCTCCGTCCGATTCTGGACCTCAGCGACCTCAACGCTTGGTGCTTTACAAACGCTTCCGCATGGTGACTCTTATGGGTTTAATTCCCATGCTCAAGCAGGGCGCCTTCTTAGTGTAACCCCAAGGGGGTGCTACCCTTAGGGCTACTACCCCTGTCTTCCCCCACAGAGGCAGGTTGAGGGGCCCAGATCCGTTGACGGGTGCCTCCACCCAGAGGTCGGGGTTAGCACAGTTAAGACTACCACGGTTACAGCTCTCTGAGCTACTGCAACCCCCCTTTCGTCCCACTAGTGACTCCCACTGGGTACCAACAATTTTGTTCACCAGTACACTTACCCCACGGGAAATATAATCCAGCTCCCTTCGGGAACCCCCTGTAAAGTAAGGCACAGTTATGTTGCAATCACCAAGCAGCAAGTCGCCATTAATGTACACAGTAGCCAGGGTATAGTTATAACACAGCAATCTGATTTATTAGAAGGGTAGATAACAAGGGGGGGGTGGGATCAGGTTAATTGGCTTACACTATGACTATGTACCTATGGCTCTGTGCACAGGCCTAACCCTACTAGTTACTGTCCCTGGGTACCCAAGCCCTAAAGACTAGTCCAAACGTGGCAGCTGGTAGGGGCCCTTTCACACAGAGAAGAAAGAAGAATTAATTTTTTTTTTTTACAGTCAGCAATACAGTACTTCTATTTGAATCCACTGTTGTAATTCAGCAGGGAGCTACCCTGTATTAGTACTCACAACCTCCAGACAAGATAGGGTCCTCCAATGTCAGCAGGGCTGCTCCTGAACTTCACAGACCTCCTCACACATTTATATGGTAAACAGCAATAGCAGAGTCCTTTAATGGCAGCAGGATTTAACTTGAGCTCCTCACACATTTATAGGGTAAACAGCAATAGCAGAGTCCTTTAATGGCAGCAGGATTTAATTTGAGCTCCTCACACATTTATATGGTAAACAGCAATAGCAGAGGGGTACCACACCAGGCAGCTGCTCTCAGGCTCTCCAGATTTCACAGTCACTCCAGCTCTGCAATGGCAGCTTTTCACTCCTCCTGCGGACCGAGCGCGATTCAGCAATTTTCTCCAGTCCTCCTACAGGTCGAGCCTGGTGGGTAGCTGTACAGGGCACAGCCTCCTCTGACCGCCCGCCGACGGATTTCAGAGCGAACTCCTCGCAGGAAAACGGCCGACTTAGGCCTTCATGCGCGAACACTCCCCAGCACAGAAGCACACAGCTCCTCTCTCCTCACCAGCCACAACGCATCTCCTCTCCACAGCTTGAGGCACTCCTCTCCACTTGGGCACGACCCAATCCAATTGGCTGCCGGCACCTTCCTGTCACTTTCTCCGGTTCTCAGTGGTGTGAAAAACCGCCATAGCCCATAATACCTTTCTCAAAGGACGAAAAGCTCCCCCATTGGTCAGTCAACTCTGTAGGGTCCCAAGTACTGATTGGTCCAATTCTGCAGTTCAGGACCAAAATGGAGGAGGCAATCGAAAATCTCTGTGCTGCAAAGCAAAGCAGGTTAGAACAACTACATTATCATTATTTTTACAGCTTATTTTAAGCAAACACCTACATCCTTTATCAGGGCTCCCCCTGCACTATTAGCGATGGCAGAATGGAGCACTCACTTAGCAGCCCGGCCGGGAGTCGAGCATGACAACACTCAAACCCCCTCCCATTTTAACCGATTTCGACTGCAACAGGCAGCCCTTAAAGGGACAGTATACGGAGGCCTTAAAAAACACTCCACGGACCCTCCTTTCGGCAGCTTTATGCCGATTACCAACCAGGCATAAGGCACATTAGGAACCCCCATTTGCAAGGGGGTTACATTAGCATCACTGGACATGCAGAATGCCTACCTGCACGTACCGATTCCTCAGTCACACAGAAAATTCTTGCACTTCGAGTTTCTAGGTCGCCATTATCAGTTTTGAGCCCTCCCTTTCGGACTGTCCTCGGCACCTCGGGTATTCACGAAGTGCATGGCAGTCATAGCGGTGGCTCTCAGGAGACAAGGCCACTACTTGTTCCCCTACCTGGATGACTAGCTCCTCATGGCCCCCTCTTGGGAGGCTCTGATGTCCGCGATCCACTGTACTCGTTCCCTCTTTGGATCCTTGGGCATCATTATCAATCAGGAGAAGTCGCACCTGGTTCCATCTCAGAGACTGCAGTTCATAGGTGCAGTCCTGGACACCATTCAGGGGAAAGCCTTTTTACCCCAGGACAGAGTGGAGCACATCATATCCCTCATAAGGGATATCTTGGCAAAGAAGACCGTCCCAGAAAGACTGGTTCTTTGCCTGCTCGGACACATGGCTGTGGCCATTGCAACAGTCCCTCTAGCCCGTCTCCACATGCGGGTGACCCAGTGGATGTTATGGGTGCAATGGGATCAAAGGCAAGACCATCTGCAGCATCCAGTTCGGATCACGAATGCCGTCATCCGGGATTGTCAATGGTGGCTCGAACCAGAGCACCTGTCATTGCGAGTCCCCTTTGTTGCACTGTCTCCGATTGTGACACTCTCCATGGACGCTTCAGGATCCAGCTGGGAAGCACACCTCAGCGGGGTCAGGTCTCAGGGTTTGTGGATGTCCCAGGAAGCTCATCTTCATATAAACATTCTGGAGATGAGAGCGGTTCTTTATGCCTTGCAAGCCTTCCAATCAGAGATTCCACTGGGTACTCTGCTGCTGCAAACAGACAATACCATGGTGATGTATTACCTTAACAAACAAGGAGGCACTCATTCCTACCCTCTTTGCAGGAAGGACATGAGGGTGTGGGATTGAGTACTGCAACACGGCACAAACCTTATTGCTGTACATGTTCCAGGAGTGGACAATGTTATCGCAGACGGTCTGGACCATTCTCAGGCCAGAGTCCATGAATGGGAACTACTCTAGGAGGTCATAGAGGATCTGTTTAGCAGATGGGGGATGCCAGAGTTAGACCTTTTAGCATCCCCATCCAACGCAAAACTGCCCAATTTCTGCTCGCTAGATCCAGGGCCTGGTGTTTTCTGGCGAGACGCGTTGTCCCTCTCCTGGATGGACAGGTTCCTCTACACATTTCCTCCCTTTCTGTTGATCCAGAGGGTTCTTCTGAAACTCCACAGTGAGCAGGTGATGCTGATATTAATCGCGCCCTTTTGGCCCAGGCAGATCCGGTTCCCTCTGCTGTACTTCCGGTACCTCTGCCAATTAGCTCTCACTTATTGTCCCAGGAGGCAGAATCCTTGGTCCACCCAGACCTTCGCTCTCTGAACCTGCATGCCTGGCTCCTAGGGACATAGCTGTCATGTGTTACGGGGTCTCGCAAGAGGTAGCAGATGTTCTAGCGGCTGCTAGAAAACCGGCCATTCATGCCATGTACACCATGAAATGGCGTAGATTTTGTCTCTGGGCTCAAGCATGGGGACTTTCCCCTGTGGATTGTTCTGAGGGTTCGGTTCAAGACTACCTCCTGTCCCTATTTCAGGCAGGCTTGGCCTACTCCTCAATAAAAGTACTCCTTTGTGCCATCTTGGCCTATCACATTCCTATAGGCCTTCGGTCCATAGCTCAGTTGGATACTGCACAACTCTTTTTGAGAGGCGTCCTCCTTCTTAGGCCTCCGATTAAGGATCCTGTTCCTCCGTGTGACTTACCCTTTGTCTGGGAGCAGCTTACGCTGCCCCCTTTTGAACCATCCGTGGATTGTGAGCTATGTCATTTGTCATGGAAGATGTTATTTTTAGTTGCTATTACTTCGGCCAGAAGGATTTCTGAGCTACACGCACTTATGTGCAAAGAACCTTATTTGGTTTTTCACCAGGACAGGGTGTTCCTAAGGAATAATCCAAAATTTCTACCTAAGGTGGTTTCAGCCTCCATCCTTAATCATCCTTAATCAGGATATTGACCTGCCAGTGTATTTTCCTAAATATTCCAATAGAGGAGAGAACCTGCTGCACACTCTTGATGTGCATAGGTGTCTTAGATACTACCTGACCAGAACCAGGCAACACTGTAAATCTGATCAGCTTTTTGTTTCCTTCACCCATAGGATGCTGGGTGCTCCAGTTTCCAAACAATTGCTTTCTAGGTGGCTCATCCATTGTATCACGTTCTGTTACCAGAAGCGTAACAAGTCCCTACCGGGCTCGGTTAAGGGACATTCCACAAGGGCGGTGGCTACCTCCTTTGCTGCTTTGAAGAACGTGTCAGCTTCAGCTATCTGTGCAGCTGCTACTTGGAGCACCGTGCACACCTTTATCAGGCATTATAGCCTAGAAGTTGCATCACAGCAAAGAGACGGTTTTTGGTCTAGCAGTCCTTCAGGGACTGCTGTCCTAGGCTTTGGTTCAACTCTTAATCTCTCCCTGGCCTCCTCCCTTTTGAGAGGGATTTCCAGAATTGCTTGGAAATCAGTCCTAATGGTGTAACATGCTGCAAGAACTGTTTCTCAAAGTAAGATAGTACAGTTATGTAAGAACTTACCATAACAGCAAATCTTCGAGAACAACTCTTGCAGTAGGTAGTTTCCCTTCCACCATCCCCTCTGGAGGTAGAATTGTTCCTTGAGTAACTACCTAGGATTCGGTGTTTGTAGCACCTCTCTGAATACCTTCTTTGAAGGAGGATCCTCAGTCTCCACTTCTGATGTCATCTAGCGGCCGGGAGTCTCCGGCGGGAGAACTGGGGATTCTGGGGGACCGCCCCCTTTTGTATAATGCCTGACATCGGGGGTGGTCCCCGCTGGATACTGCTAGCTAGAAAATTTCCGTGGGGTCCTGGCGCCTGCCGGCTTCAGTCCTAATGGTGTTACTTGCTGCAAGAGCTGTTCTCGAAGATCTACTATTACAGTAAGTTCTTACGTAACTGTACTTTCTCTAAGCTATAGCAAGAGAGCTGGCTGCAAAGTGGATGAGCTGAGTGCCGCGAGAGAGAGCCATTATCAATCAATCAATCAATCAATCAATCTTTATTTAACCAGGAGAAGCACCGCTGAGTGAACTCATTCACAAAGTGGCCCTGGAACTCAGACAAGGCATGAAATCAATGATCAATACAGATAGGCCATAAGGCAATGACAGATACCACATACATTAAAGATAAATACTATATACAGTATGCACAATATGCTGTACAGGCAACATAGAACAATTTCAGACAGGCAGTAAAATGCTTAGCAATATAATGCATATAAATGATTTGAAACAGATGATTAACCTGACACCAAGTATACATTTGAGAAGGGTAGTAGCAGTTTAAGGCAATGGGGAAAGGGGTAGGCAGGCAGAGAAGGACAGGGAGGGGAAGGAGTGAGGGGAGGCGCTTGATGAGTAACAAGGGCTTGAAGCATCTGCAGACTTCTTTGTGGGAGTTACACAGCAACACTTTGAAGGCAGACATCTTGACCATCTTCGAGAGCTTTAAAGCTCTTTTGGATTGTGTTCCAGATGGAAGGGAGGGTGTAGCTGATACAAGATGTAACAAAGTGAGTTCTGGCTCTAGGGATGTCAAGGGTTATGCAGAAATACCTTCTAAGGGAATACGATCAGAGGAGTGCACTAGAAGGTAAGAGACATATTGGGGTGGTTTGCCTGAGATAGCTCTGAACACCCACACAGTGGTGTTCTTTAACCTCCTAGTAGATAGAGAGTCCCAGGCAAGTTGGGAATAGAGTAAACAGTGATGAGTGTTTTACGGGATGTTAGTAATAAACCTGAGGGCTCTATGGTAAAGTACATCAAGTTTAATAAGATAGACCGCTGGGCTGTGGCTGTACAGAAGATCACCGTAGTCTAGGATGGGAAGAAATGTAGTTTGTACAAGCCTTACTTTGGCTTCATATATAAGAAGATGCTTGTTTATTTAAAAATGTTATTCAAATTTCATGAATTTGGATAGTTCTTACATACTCCATTGAGCAAAGCTCATTTCAAAGGAGGTCCATTTTATCAAAAGAAAAGAGAAGTCATAAATAGTTACAGATACAACATTATCTAAAATTAGACAGAATATACAGAGACACATCCTAAAATTTATACAAAAGAAAATAATTTACATACATGGCAACTATCACCCAGATAGAGGAATAGTCTACCAAGTATACAGACTATACTTGATTCAAAAAAGAACTTCTAGCCTTTGCCTAAGCTTTTCTGCTAGCTTCTCTGTGTGATGAGTGAAGGAGAGTCTGCTGTCAATCCAAAAACTCAAGTACCTGTGCTTGTCAACCATTTCTAGTGGTTCACCCAATAGGGTTACGATATGGGTCCCAATTCCAGTGAGGGGGGTATCCCACTTTTTTTTTTTTTGGCATGGGGGTAAAAGTGTATTTTTTTTGTTTTTGCAATGAGTAGGAGCTTAAGGTGTAAAAGGTTTTGCTCCAACAGATTGAACTCATGTTGGAGATTAAAGAAGGCCATATCAAGGGAAGGATGTGAAGTATATATATAACAGTGTCATCTGCAAAGAGCTGTATTTTTGCTGTAGAAATATTAAGGTAAATGTCGTTGACGTATAAAGCAAAGAGCAGGGGGCCTAAGATTGAGCCCTGCGGGACACTTCTCATTAGAGTTTTAAGCAGAGAAGTCACATTGTGATTTGACCTGTTGCTTCCTGTCTATCAGATAAGAAGAACACCATTTGAGTGGGAGATCAGTGAGGCTGATATTCCATAGGATACACAAGAGAAAGTCATGGTCAACTGTATCGAAGGCCTTACTAAGGTCTAAGAATAGGGCGCAGACATGATTCTTATTGTCGAGAGCAGTTTGCCAGTAGTTGGTTACTTTGGCAAGTGCAGTGATGGTACTGTGCTGGGGTCTGAATCCAGATTGTGGCTGGTTCCGCATTATAGCTGAAATTACAAGTGGGTGAGTGGTTCACATTTAGTGGTGTTGGTTAGTGAGAGCAAAGATGGTGGCATTTACAGTTTACTTGGGAGGGTGTAGCGATTTCTTTTTATTGTGCTTTCTGTGTGCGGTCAACTGGTACGTTGTGCAGTGGTTATGCAAAAATTTCCCCATGGCATAAAGTAGCAGCCGAGCAATCAGGAAAGTGAATTTTTAGACCTCATTGTATGATATTTTGGTATACCAGTCCGAAATTTTAGATTTTTTGATATTATGAATATCACATTGCCTATCAATGTCTACTAGTTTCATTTTAAAAGAATTGAGGATATTTACAACTAATAACCACACCTTTTAGTAGCAAATCCCATCAGGAAGATAAGACTATGAATTTTAGTGAAGCAATGCTCATTTCCAGCCATTCTGAGGTAAAACTCTTTCCTCTGAGAAGCACTTTCTTCTTTAAGCATAGTACAGGTAACCTTTGTGATTTGATATTTGAAATTTTAACCCAATAATGTAGAATTTTGGATATGATAGATGCTATTAGCCTTGTCTGTCCTAATTCAGCCTTTACAAATGATGATGGTGCAGACGAAGTCACTCCAAGATGTTTTTTGTAAATACTGTATAAAACAGTTTCAAAATAACCATGGGTATTTTCCCCCCATATTTCAGTACCAGTTATTGAAGATAACTTATTCTCTGTAGCTGTTAATAAGGGAAAGACAGAATGACCTCCACATTTGCTGTAAAATGTAATGTGGGGCCTGTTTTACAGTTTGAGCCCTTTGCTCTAGATATTTTCAATGTATAATCCATTTTCCATTTGGTGTGAACACTAATAATAAGTAAATATATTCTTTTTTGTCTTATTTCTTTTCTCTAAAGACCATCACCTTTGTTTTTGAATATATTATAATAAGATGTAAGGCCCTAGTTATACTGCGCTCCTTTAAATAGGGTTGGGAAGGCTGTTTAATGTTAAATCCAAATTTTTGCACCTTAATAATTTTAACGTTCTTTAATGAAATAGCACAAAATTTGGCATGCGCTGTCAGCTGCTAGAGTCACAAGACGTGAAAAGTTTTGTGATGGCATCTTGTTGGGTTTTTGAGATACGGAGTGCCAAAAAACAGAAACAATTTAACATTTTTCATTATACTTAACATGGATTTTTTTGTTCTCATGTACAAGCTACAGGGTACAACATTTCTGTATAAAACTTTTAGGGTACATGCAGTCTGTGCTGAGGTAATGCTTTTCGAGGGTTTGGTGAAAAAATATAAAATGCTTCCTGCGTTATAAAGATTTAAAAGATAGCTGCTGCACACGAAGCAGAAATTTCTGGTTTGTGAAACTGTTTTTTGTTCACAAATTTGATGTATCATGAACCAATAATGGGTCTCACAAACCACTTTTTATTGTTGTTTGTGACGGCTGCCATCTTATTTCTTTATTTCTATTACTACTAAAGTTGCAAAACACTTGTAAAAGGACTGTTTTAGCAAAACAAAAACATCCCAAATGTCCAATGTTTGTCGTAAACAAGATTTTATTGTCTGTTTATGGAAAAAGTTGCTAAAATGTTATATTTCAAGGCCAACCCAGTGGCTTTGAGGGTTGAGGTGCATGATGCCACACCTTGTGTCACACTGGCAACCGGGGGTCAGAAGTGAGCTTGGGTGGTTGGGGGTTGGCAAGGGAGGGAGGGAGAGGATCGAGGGTCCTACTGACTGCTCTCCTCTCCTGGGTTGGGGGAATCTGCTGTCCCACTCCTTGGCTGACATCTGGTGGAGACTGGGTACCTGCATCACAGTTTGGGAAGCAAGAAGCATGGCTATATAGCGTGATCATGCCCCCACATGTGTGTGCTCACAGTGTCATAACATGGGAGAAAAAAGGAAGAAAAAAGGGTGACCATAGGATCCATGAAGCCCTGCCTACCAGCTCATTTTCTGTTCCGCCACTGGATCACTGAAGCCCCGATCTGGATAGTCTGTCCTGGGTGGGGGGAGGATGGCCCACCCCTTTCTGGCCCTGCCACTGGGGAAATCTGTGGGAGAACTGGGGCTCGGCTATACCAGGGGTATGGTAGATAGATGTGGGTGGCAGGGGTAGAGAGGAGCTAGCTGCCTACAGTGTGCCCTGGAGGGAAGACAAAAAATGTTCTATTTCACACATTTATGATCTCTCCCAAGTGATTTCTGGTTTGAACCACTTTTTTCGGTTCAAAATAAAATATTTCTGGTTCACAAACCAGGAAAAGTGGTTCGAACCAGAATAAAATGGTTTGAAGCAGAAATCACTTGGAAGAGAGTGTGATTGTATGAACTATAACAGTTTGGCACATTTCCCCATACACAGACTATGCAGCGGGACTTTCCTGACTTCTGCAGCCACAGCTGGAGCTCCTGCTGTGAGCTGCAATGAAAGCAGTGAGACGCCATTTCTCTGGTGTCCAGTAGCGCCCCCCCCATTGCCATCCTTTTCGTAAAGTTTCCATTCTGATTGGGGAAAAACGTGTTTGGCATAACAATAACATTTGACCCAAACCATTTCAAAAATTAGATTTATATACCCAATGTGAACTTCACTGGTGTGGTGCGATGTGTATGTTTATTTGACTGAATACTGAAATGGCAGTGTATTATAAAGAGTAACAGAAAGAGGTTATATTTTGAAGCCTACAGTCCCCACTTTTTTTTTCACAGTCAGCTAGTTACCTCTGCCCTTCCTTGAGCCACCCAAGAATACTGTATACAGTAATTAAATTTATGGCACAGACAGTATGAAACCTGTCAACAGGAGCCATAGTTTGACACCAGAAACTTTGCACTAACCAGACTCGTCAGGGTGGGCATCATGGCTCTCACTTCAAACCTCTGCACTGACTGGGAGAGAAAAAGTGGTTGAGGTGAATTAAAAAATTTTAGTAACTGTTCCCACACCGCAGTAATTTTGATATTTTAACTGACGTACACAGCTATGAGATTGAGGGGAAAAAAGCTCCGCCCCCCCCCCCCGGAACTGAGTAGTCGTCTCAGTCTCAATTCTTCTGTCTCTATTATGATTCATCTTTTTGTATTATTCTGTCCTTTTATCACCTGCAAACAGAAACAGCTCTATATACTTGTTTTGGAGACACAGGTTGAGTTCAGGCAGCCAGTCAATGTTGGAAGTTTTGGAGAACCATACTAACCACCAAAGATATATTTTGTATTTGGAGAATTCAGGGTGGCGGACGTTTAACCTCAGAAGTCAGGAATGGGCTGGCACACATCATAATCAAGTCTTAATCTAAGGAATTAATTCTCACCGCACTTATGAATAATTCCGGCAGTAAAGCTAAAAGCCATGGTAATCTCAGAAGCCGTCTCCTGTCAGATGGAACCCTGCCAGTCCGTGCAGAGAAATTACAGAATACAGTGTTTGGGTCAAACAATTTGTTATATGCACACATAATGTAAATACAGTGGCCCAGATATTCAAAAGAGTTGAGCCATGCGCAATAGGGTTGCGCCTGCACAAGTCCGAAATTGTGCCATTCTGCGATATTCAGCAGGAGGCAGTTGCGCCCCCTAAATCACGCTGAGCAACAGCGCAATGATAATGAAGGCATGCGCAACTGAAGGGGGAGGAACCATGCATAAATGGTGCAGTGCAATATTCAACAACTTGCGCCATGCGCAATAGAGGAGCAAGCGGAAGTTGCACCATAGCAGAAATGAGCCAAAATAAAAAGGAACAAGAGAGAGGCGTAAGAACGCTACAGGGAAGGCACATGAGGCTGAACTCTAGCCACATAGACAGGGCAGGAGGGACACACAGGGCAGGCCAGGGAAAGGGCACCCTGAACACAGAGGCACAGGGAAGGTGTGGGGAGCCACAGCCAGTGCAGAAGGGGGAAGTGCCACACAGCACAGAGGCCATCACAGGCAGGTGTTCCCGGTGCAGGGGAAGTAGCAATGAGGACAGTGGGGGGAATACAGTAACAGCTGCCAGGGGTGAACACAAGCCAGGGACATGGCCAGTGCCACCTTCCAGATGGAGGCCGTTATGAGGGGGATGAGAAGGCGGGCAGCAGGGGGGGCGTGGCCGTGGAAGGGCCCATCGGCGGTATGCCCCCAACAGGCAGTACCGAGCCCACACCACCTTCGAGCTGTACAGTGATACCGAGATTGTGGGCCGGTACCGCCTGAATCGGGCAATTCTGAGACGGCTCTGTGAGCTGTGCAGTGATGTGATGCAGGCACCCACACGACGGAGCCATGCCCTGTCAGTGGAGACAAAAGTGACAGCTTACATGTGCTTGCTTACCATGGGTACCTTCCAGAGACCAACTGGGGACACCACAGGCATAATCCAGTCGGCCACATCACACCACCTCACCCAATTCCTCAGCGCACTGCTGCCACATGCTGCGGAGCACATCCATTTCCCCAGCACACTGGTGGAGTGCACAGCAAACATACAGGAGTTCCTCAGGGTAGCATGTATGCCTGGCATGCTAGGGGCAATAGACTGCACCCATGTGGCCATCCACATACCACCTGGCCCCGAGGGGGCCGCATACATCAATCGCAAGGGCTATGCCAGCATCAACTGCCAGGTGGTGTGCGATGCCAGGGGGTGCATAATCAATGTCTGTGCCATGCACCTTGGGGGAGCACACAATGCCTTCATCTGGCACCAGTCGGCACTGTGCCACAGATTCGAGAGTGGGGAGATCCCCACTGGACACCTAGTGGGTGAGTATGCAAACCACATGGACAATCATAGGGCCTGGGGGCATGGTCAGAGGTGACATGGGTAGTGGCCTACATGGCCCGGGGCAGGGCAATGCTGATCACCAAACTAACCTCCACCCTCTACACACAGGTGACAGTGGACACCCACTCCGTCCCTGGCTGCTCACACCCTACCGGTGGCCCGCGACCCCATCGCAGCAATGCTACAATAAGGCACACACCACCACATGTAATGTCATTGAGCGGGTGTCCGGGATGCTGAAGGCACATTTCCATTGCCTGGACACCTCCAGTGGTGCCCTACAGTACAGCCCCTCAAAGGCCTGCGGGCTATTCCTGGCCTGTTGCATCCTGCACAACATGGCCAATGAATGTGGGATAGCCATACAGGTCGAAGAGGGGGACAGCGATGGGGACGATGAGGACGCCGATGACGATGGTGATGGGCAGCCCCCCCCTTGGCCGACGGGACCCCCGACTACTCCGGCTGGCACAACTGCACTGGGACACCATCACGGAGGAGCACTTCAGCCAACCCAGGTAAGTCATGGGGCTATGTGCAGCCAACAGTGGCTAAGGTACAACCCACAAACACGCATGGACACACACCAGGGGTGCATGCCATCAAGGGAAGTGGCAGGGCATGGAACCACACACACAACCAGGGATGGGTGAGGACTAAAATGCCACATGGATGGACACACACACAATCACACACACATAATGCACCAAACTTGCACAAAGGGCAGGAGGCACACCGACCCAGAACGCCACCCCTAGCCACACACATGTCCACAGACCACCATGCCCACTGCCTGTCCATGTGCGTGTGTCAGATGCTGAGCACCATTGCACATTGGTGTACAGCGCAATGCAGGCATCATCATGCACATGCAACTGTGGACAGCAGCCGGGAGGGTGTGCAGATGGACTGTGTGTCCACGTGCAGGGCCGGGTACCCACCCGTGCACTGCCCACTGAAAGACACAATGCACACAGGGGAGCACCAGACAGTAGCCGCGTTGGGAGACAGGTCAGTCACGCGACACAGTGTCCCAGCCACCACGGATGCATGGGCGGCCACACCGAGACCCACCAGCACTGACAGGCTGACCACTGGCCTCATGGCATGGCACCGATGGTCCCCCAGGGGTTCTACTGCGTGAATGCGACTGTGCTTGCGCAGGGGTCTGCAGAACACCGAACATGCCTGCACCAGGCGTGGTCGGAATGCCCACAGCTGAACCCGGTGTCGATAGGGAGGGTGTCGCATGACGCCGGGAACGGAGGGTGGACAGTGCACTGCATGGTGTCCGTGATGCATGGGCACATGACTGAGTGCCCATTGTGGCCGTGAGAGCAGTGAATGCCTGTGCATGCCTGTCAATGGCAGTGGTCACATCCTCCCGCAACCGGTCCATCCCTGCCAGGATCAGAGCAGTGTCCCTGCTGCGACGCTCCTCTGCCCACTCCAGAGCCGCACACAGTGCATCCACTGACATTACAAGCCGCATCTGCTGCTGGACTGATGCTTGCAGTAGGCGGGTGTGCTTGTCCAAGAGGTCATCTGCCTCCTCGGCATCCTGTCCCTCAGGGTGTTCGCGGCCCTGATGCTCAGCACCCCTTGAGGGTGGGCGCCGCGCACCAGGACCAGGTCTGGGCATGTCCACAGGTGGTGCACAGATGCGGCCGCTGGACCCTGCACTCCCAAGCCCATTGGCTGACTGCTGATGCTGCCCCTCCGGCTGCCGCTCCCCAGGGCTCAGTGGTGCCGCTGCAGTGGCCGCAACAGTCCCACTGTCCTGAACAAACACCAGTGCTGCCCCACTGGTGCTGACAGGCACAGGCTGGCTCTGTGCTGACACACAGGCCTCCACGGCAGCACCACCCACCACCATGGCCAAGATGTGTCCTGCTGTGTGGCCATCCCATGGCACACGTGTCACTGCCCATGCTGTTAGCGACATCATCATCGGTGACGGACTCAGC
The DNA here is from genome assembly GCA_016271365.2 of Neoceratodus forsteri. NCBI lineage: Eukaryota > Metazoa > Chordata > Ceratodontiformes > Ceratodontidae > Neoceratodus > Neoceratodus forsteri. The sequence continues at coordinate 832,089,289 of CM057452.1, forward strand.
ACCGGCCCCAGTCACAGCATGCTGGCATCCGTGGATGCCGGCACGCTGGGACACAGACAGGTCTTCCTCCGCACCTGTTACAACAACATCAGTGTGGACAGCCAGGTGGCCCCACTGTCGCACTGAGCCACGTATACCTGTGGAGGTGGATGAGCCCTCCTCCATCTCCAGCTGACTGTCCTAAGTGGACATGCCCACCACCGCTGACCCATGCAGACACTCAGGATCTGTAAGGGAAAGCAAAATCATTTTACGGCATGTGACCTACCCTGCTCCCCCCATAGACAAACCATGACTTACCATGCAGTGATGGGCCACCACCTTTCTGGAAGCCACCACCTGGAACACCCTCAATGGCACTACGCTGCATGCTTCCAGTAATCCTCTCCTCCTGTGGGGTCAGGTGTACCACCTCCGGCTGTCCCCCACCTGTTGCAGCTCGTGCTGCCCTGATGGCAGCCACCTTCTCCTTTATCCTCCTCCTGTCCGTGCCCATCTTTTTCTTGCACTCCTGCATGGAGTGTTGGTTGCTGCCATGCAGGTTCACAGCACATGCCACCTCCTCCCATGCAGCAGCACGGGCTTGAGGTGTTCCCAGCCTTCCGCTGAGAAGCGGCTCCTGATCCAGGTAGGCGTCAAACAGGGCCTCGGTCTCGGCCTTAGTAAAATTAGGCCTCCTCCTCCTCCCACCACTGTGTTCCTCCTCTTCCACAACTTGCTCAGTCATTATTTAGCCTGTAAGAATGGCAGCTGTTACCTGTGACTGTGCAGTCCCATGCATGTCCCTAAATCCACAGTCCACACTCCCAAACAGCATGCAACTCACCAATAGACTGCAGTAACCGACTATGGCCAGTGCAGCCCAATGTCGCACTTTTATAGCGCAACCCATGCAAATGAGGCGAGGCGCAACTTTAAGTGGATGCAAATTGCAGTGCTGCGCCACTGAATGGCTGATTAGATGATTTGCATATGACGGCTGAATATCGCGCTTTTGCACTCTTGGCAATTGTGTTGAACGTGCTGAGCCAATGGCGAGTTCTGTGACATGCGTGTACACACCTCACTGCGCATGCCCGGGTTGCTGATGCAGGCGTCTGCCGCGCTGCTGATGTGCTGTGCACGGGAAGCAGTGCAGGGCACAGCTACCATTGTGCCAGTGGCGCTATAACGATGGTCACCTACATGGCGCTGTGGCACTGGGCCATCGTAGGCGCACTGGGGCAACAGTGCGGTAGGCCGCTACTGGCGGTAACACACAGGCAGCCAATCGCGCTACACGCATTGGGTTCCAATGGCGCTGTGCGTGTCCGTGTGCCAGAGACCCTTCACCCTGTGCCCAACCTTTGCCCCCTAGGCGCCATGCGTCAGACATGGGTGCACCACTATTGCGCTGTTCGGTGACAGCGTGATAGGGAATGACAGTGCTGTACTGTGCAGCATCTGCACGTGGGGAGCTGCTCTGCAGAGCGCCATATTTGCAGATCAAGCAGAGAGCATGGCGTGCAGGAGGGCTGCTCAGTGGTCTCAGATAGAGCTGGCCAACCTAGTGGCCATAGTGGAGCCACACCATGGACCACTGTTAAGGGAGGCACCCCTGGACAGGTCCAGGAGCCAGGTGTGGGAGGAGGTGGCCACTGCACTCAAGAAGGCCACTGGATGTGGGAAAAGTGCAGAGGAGTGCCACCACAGGTATGGGGACCTGCGGCGGAGGAAGCCGGAGCTGCTAGCCTGCCTGCGGGCATGTGCCAGGAGGGGCACGGTGCCACGGCCAGGTAGGTGTTACGTCAACACACTTTTATCTTCCATATGGGTATCACAGTTGTATGTGTCCAGCACATGGGGAGGGACCGTCCGGGTTGGCTGTGGTGGTGTTATCAGGGTGTGGGGTGGGTGGGTCTGGCTGGGTGGGAAGGCACACACCTGAGGGCAGGGGGCTTTGCTACGGATTTGACTGATGTTCCTCTCTCCATGTTTGCACCACAGGCCCGGAGGAACGGCGCCTGGCCCGTGAGCTGCGGCGAAATGAAGAAGAGAGAGAAGCCAGGCGGGGCGAGGGTCCACAGCGTCCAAGGGACCGGCCCGATGATGGTGAGTGCCATACCTCCATGATTACTATTGCATGCTGTGTAACAGGGTGGGCAGCGGGGCATGGCCACCATCCATTGACACCTCTGCCATACACGCAACTTGTTACAGTCAACACTGTCCAGTGGCAATGCATGTCTGGGAGTGCGTCGATGGTGGTCCATGCGTGCACCGGGTACATGGCTGTGCCACTGCCTTTGCACCACATAGCCATGTCACTAAACAGCCACGGTGGTGCTGTGAGTGACTTGGCCAGTGGGTGTGTGCAGCGTTCCACATGGCTGTATGCGCTTGGGTGGGCAGGTCATGTGGACGTGATCACTGTGGGTGGTCACACACCATCACAGAGGTATGTCCCACAGCCGTATGCCATGCACAGTAGGTGGGCTGTATGGGGCTGTGCATTCACACCTATTGACTGTGCTCCCTTGTCCTAGGTACACACCAGCTCCGAGACATAAGGGAGGCACTTCGGGAGATCCTGCAGGTGGCGAGGGCGTCACTTGACATCCTCCGCAGGATCGATGAGACTGGGGTCCTGCGGAGGCACAGACAGCGACGGAGCTAGAGCGGGGAGCGGTGCTCCAGTTAGAAGTCCCTCTGCCCCTGATATCCCCTACCCCCCTGGACCCACCCTCACACCCCTCCTTTCCTGTCCCATTTGTTCACCCCTGCCTCTTACCCACCCCCACCTTGTTTGTGGCCCTCCCCCCCACCTTGTATATATATTTTGTAAATAGTTAACTTTTATATGTTGTTTCAATACAGTTATTTTGATATGAATACTGTGGTGGTCTCTGATTTGCAGCGGGCTATAGCTGCTCAGCTGCAGTGGTGTGCATGGCGTCAGGGGTGGTGCGGTCATGGGTATGTGTGTGTGTCCGTGTGGAGGTGACTATGGTGTGGGGGGTAGCTATCAGTCAGTGCCTGTGGTGTGTGTGTTGTGCCCTGTGTGCTGGATGGCTGTGTGCAGTGCTCCATGGTGCGTGCTCTGTGTCCATGGCGCCCCTATCAGCCCATCCATGGCCTGTGCAGCTGACACCCATGCATGTCTGTGACCTGCACGGTCTGCTGGCATGTCAGTGGTGGCAGTCCATGCAGGGCAGCCACTGTACCCGTCACACTGCTGGGTTGCCTCCTGTCACTGGTGTGGAGCATGTCTGCCTCGGGTGACACTGTGGCCTCCACAGTTGTTGTCCCACCTCCATGCTGTGCCTTGTGTGTGTTGCAGGGGATGTGCACCACTGTCTGTGACTTGTGCTCTGGGAAAATGCTGGTGGTGTACAGGTCCATAGTGCCTGCGCACGGTGGCTGGCACTCAGTGCCATGGAGGACTGTGGGTTGTGTACACAGTTTCCATGGGCCCATGCTGGGGGCTTGGTTGCCCCACCACTGTGTCTCTGTGTTGTTGTGCCCTTGGATATGGGTGGGTGTCTGTCCATGCACTGTGTGGCACCCGGTGTGGTGCATGCTTCCACGCACCACTGTGGGTGTCTGTGCTGGCTGTTGTGGCCAGTGCTGGGTAGGGGTGTGTCATTGGGATACTGTGCAGGGTGCTGTACCACTGGTGGTGGTTTCCAGGGCAAGCCCTGTCCTGTGTGGGGTACCTCATGTGCCAATGCATGGTTGGTCTCTCAGCAGTACCTCGGGGGGGACTGTGCATGGTGGCACTGTGTATGCCGTTGTTGCATCGCTGTGTGCTGCCACCTGCTGAAGGGTGCTCTTGGTGGGGCTGCCTTGCATGGTTCTGTGGTGCACAGGGTTGCAGTGTCACAGTGGGGTTTCCTGCAGTGGTGGTCGCCACTCCTGGGCAGGGTGTCTAGGGGTCATGGTGCAGGGTGTGCTCTGCATTGGGGGGATGGTGTGGCACGGGGTGGTCAGCCCTCCTTGTGTGCCAGTCACAGCTTGCTGGGGGGTGTGATGGGGCACCAAGGCCCAGCTGTGGGTTGTTTGCTTGTCTCCATGGGCCGGTGGTTATTCCAGTCCTCCCCTAGTTGTGCAGTGCATGGGGTGTGGGGGGACGATGTCTGTTCTGCTGTGTGTTCCTGTGCCCATCTGTAGCATGGGTGGTGGGCCCCTACCTCCCTGGTTGTGCAGTTGCATTGCCCTGCTGCTGGGGGGCGTCCCTGGTTGCGCTATGGCACTTCTGGTCTGCTCAGCTGCACATCCCTTGTTGCGCTATGGCGCATCAGATCTACTCAGCTTCCCCTCCCTAGTTGTGCTATGACACATGTGGTGTGATATTCAGTCGTTGGCTGTAGGCGCAGTTTGGCCGGCTAACTTTTTGAATATCGCGCCTCTTGCGCATGGGTGCAATGGACTTGTGCTTGCTCCTGCTATTGCGCACTTTTTGGGCGCAGTTTGAATATCTGGGCCAGTGTAGGTAGAAGCAGTCAGTCTCTCAGAAAAAGAAGGTCAGAGGGCAAATTCACTGTGCAACATCCTACAGTTAGACAATCTGCAGTTCATTATGTTGCTCACTTTTTCCAAATATTTGAGGGTCCGTACAGTCAGAGAGCCCATATGCATATCTATAATATTGTTCTCTCTTCAAATAACTGTTGATTCCCAGTTATTTGAAGAGAGAACAGTATTATGGACTAAATTAAATTGGGTGACCGCAGGACAATGCACAGTGTGTCTGACCTTTAACCTTCCTTTTTTAAGGAACTGGCTGTTTTTGTATATGAGCTCTTTTTTTTTAAAACTCTATTTCTGCATTCCCTTACCCTCCAGACTCTCTCCAGCATGGGCACTCAGTTAGTGGCTCTTCCCATCTTGCCTGAAGCATGGTCCACTCAATTCTGGTGGGGGCCTACCCTTATATTCCTGCGCGGCTTGCCAGAACCCCCGGTCTGTGTCCTCCGGGGAAGGACCGCCAACTCCTACCAGCACCCTATCTATAGTATTGGAAGGGCAGCCGAACACAGGGGGAGGGATCCAGATTGAGCATCCTGACACCTGGCGTTGGACATGGGGCCATCACTTCTGGCCCCACCTTCGCCTACTGGGGGGGTTTCTACTTAGTTTCTCCAAACGAGGGCCGTGCAATGCCACCCAGCCCATTACGCACGCACTCTCATACATGTCCAGAGGGTGGCCGCCCAATGTCTTGTTTCCTTGCTAAGTCCCTGCGACTTGTAGTGCAACCAGCCACCACTGGGAGCCGCTACATGTGCGGGACATTTTCCTGTCCCTCTCCAGGAGATGAGAGCAATCCTATGGACGCTCGATCATCTTCTCCCCCGACGACCCCCGACGGCCCGAGCTCCCTCCTGAACCTGGGTTGCTGGTGTGGCATGAGGTGTGGTGTCCAGTGCCTCAACCCTCAGGGCCGCTGGGATGGCTGCTATGAGCTCTTTGACTGTGCGGACCCCAAAATATTTGGAAAAAGTGAGCAACATAATGAACTGAACATTGGGTCACCATAGGATGTTGCACAGTAAATTTGCCATTTGACCTCCTTTTTCCGAGAGACTGACTGCTTCTACCTACACTGGGCTTTTGTCCATTTGACTGTCTGTATGTATCCATTCACTGTGCTGATGGCTCCTTTCTGGCCAATGTTCAATCCCTTAAGTATCTGGGTATCCCACATGACCCCTCTCTGGACTTTGATCTACACATTTCTAGCACAGGTAAAGCTGTGAGTTCTAAGATTGGTCAGACCTATAGAACTAGACATGCCCTCACTCCTTCTGCCTGGGTTGCCATAGCACAGGGCATACTTCAAACTGGCTAAGCTCCACTTTCACCCCTTCTTCACCACCTTGAATGGATCCACCCTTGACTCTGTCACCTCCTATAAATACGTGGGACTCTGGCTCGATCAGCACCTTGACTACTCCGTCCATATCGACTCCATATATGCTAAACCTCACTCCAAACTCGGTGTACTCTATCGGAATAAGGATTGCATCCCCCTTCACCTCTGCCACATCCTGCTGTCCAAGACCATCCTCCCCCTGTTCAATTATGGCGATGTTATCTATGCTTCACCCCTCCCACCCTCTCCCGCTTGGATACCCTCCTCCACTCCTTCTCCACTTCACTACCAACTCCTCACTTCAGACTCATCATTGTTCTCTCCTCCTCCTTAAATCTTCCTTCCCTCCCTCTTGCACAGAAGGCACATCCACTCCTTAACCTTCATTGTCAAGTACTGGTTCGACCTCCTTCCCCCTTACCTCACCTCCACCATCATTCCTGCCCCATTACCTTCCCACTCCCTGAGCTCCTTTCACCCCCGCACCTTCTCCATCCCTTATAGCCAGTCCTCTTCAGGTCTCTCTGCCTTCTCATCCTGTCTCCCCTGCTTTTGGAACCAACTACCCCCTAACCTTTGAGACTCCCCCTCATTCCCATCCCTCAAGCAGCAAATAAAACTCATCCCTCCCCGACCCTGCACCTGCCTCCCCCCCCCTGAGCATAATTCTGAAGTTGTTTCTGTCCAGTCCAGCTGCTTTGTACATAACTGTATAGCTGTATTGATTTACCCATGCATAGATCCTCACTGTATACAGGTTAAACTTAATATATTAGTATTGCATTAGTCCTCACTACTGCTGTCTGTTATAGTGATGTCTCTGTGGTCTTCAACTGCTTATATGACGTGATTGTTATTTATTCTCCTGTCCCCCATTTCCCCGGGTCGCACCTGGAAACGAGCCCTGGCTTAGTGTGCCTTTCCCAGTTATCAACTTTTAAATAAAATAAAAATAAAATAAATAAATAAAATACTCCTACCAGCCCTCACCTTTAGTTCTGCTATATATGCTGGTGCCTGTAAATCAAGTCTAATTAAGTGGGACACCACGTACAATAACATATGTTGATTTGCACTGGTAACGCATTGCCAAACTCATCACTGCCACCTCTATAGCAACCTTCAATGGCTCTCGCTGTCAGCTCACCATCACTATTCCCTTGGTGTCCTTATTGATAATATACTGCATCTCTCACTGGTGTTCCCCCATCTCTAGCTCAGCTGCTGGTTCCACTAAACCCCCACTATGACCTCTGTTCTGGTGACCAAATAATTTTTCAAGTGCCCAGATGTAAAACTGCCATGAAACGTAGAAACACAGAATTTGATGGCAGATAAGGACCGCTTGGCCCACCTAGTCTGCCCATTTCCCTACCTATTGGATAAGCTGCAGATTCCAGTTACCCAACAACCTACTTTCTCCTACCAATCACTATAATTGCCTTATCTCTGTCCCATGCATTCTTGAATTCCCCCACTGTTTTTGACCCCACGACCTCCTCAGGAAGGTGGTTCCATGTGTCCACCACCCTCTCTGTGAAAAAATACTTCCTCACATTGCCCCTGAGTTGTCCCCCCTCTATCTTCAGATTGTTCTCCCTTGTTGTTGTACATCTCTTTTTCTGAAAGATGCTCCTGTCTTGGACTTTGTTGATTCCCTTGAGGTACTTGAAAGTTTCTATCATGTCCCCCCCTTCTTTCCTCAAGAGTATACATATTAAGCACTTTTAGTCTCTCTTCATATGGCTTCTGTTGCAGACCCTGTACCATTTTAGTTGCCCTCCTCTGGACTGCCTCCATCCTGTCTATGTCCCTGCAGAGATGGGGTCTCCAGAACTGTACACAGTACTCCAGATGGGGTCTCACCAACTATCTGTACAGAGGGATAACAACTTCCTGTTTTCTACTGGTGGTGCCTCTCCCTATACATCCTAGTTTACCCCCAGCCCTCCTTACTGCCTTCTCACATTGCTTACCTACCTTAAGGTCATCTGATATGATTACCCCCAGGTCCCTTTCCATTTGTGTTGTTGTTAGTACCTCCCCCCATTGTGTACTCTTCCCCTGGGTTTTTGTTTCCCAGGTGCATTACGTTGTACTTTTTTCATTGAATCTAAGCTGCCATATTTTTGACCATTCCTCTAATCTTGCCAAGTCCCTTCTCATCCTTTGCACCACCCCCCTTGTGTATCAACCCTGTTGCAGATCTTTGTGTCATCTGCAAAGAGGCATACTTTTCCTTCCAGACCATCTGCAATGTCACCTATAAAGACATTAAAGAGGACCGGTCCCAGTACAGTACCCTGCAGTACCCCACTAGTAATCCCCCTTTCTTCAGAGTGTACTCCATTTACTATCATTCTCTGGGTCCTGTTGTCCAGCTAGCTTGTTACCCAGGCTACCACCCTGGGACCCACTCCCAGTCTGGCTAACTTGTTTATTAATCTTTTGTGTGGGACTATGTCAAATGCCTTGCTAAAGTCTAGGTAGGCTATAGCCACAGCCCCTCCCTGGTCTACTACTTTGGTTACCCAGTCAAAGAAATCTATTAGATTCATCTGACATGAACTTCCTGCTGTAAATCCATGCTGCCTTGGGTCCTGTGCCCTGCTGGCCTCTAGGTACTCAACAATTCTTTCTTTCAGAAGTGATTCCATCATTTTCCCTACCACTGAGGTCAAGCTAACAAGTCTGCAGTTTCCTACCAATGCCTTGCCCCCACATTTGTGAAGCGGAATCACATCTGCCCTCCTCCAGTCCTCAGGTACCACATCATCCTCCCATGATTTGTTAAAAAGTGGAGTCAGTGGTGTCACTAGGTCTCTCCTTAGTTCTTTTATAATTCTGGGGTGAATCCCATCAGGCCCCATTGCTTTGTCCACCTTGAGTTTTTGGAGTTCTTTCAGGACCCTTTCTTCTGTGAATGGACTGGTATTGACCCACCTATCCAGAGTGCTTTTATTGTTTGGTTTAGGTACCTCCCCCTCTTTTTCTTTTGTGACTACTGAGCAAAAGTATTCGTTCAGTATCTCTGCCTTTTCATAGTCACCCTCTGCCCACCCCCTCCCCTTAATTAAGCCTCACTGTCTTTCCCTTGGTCTTCCTTTCCTCCCTGATGTACCTATAAAAGGTTTTACCCCCCTTCTTAACTGAGTTGTCTATCTTTTCCTTGGTTTGGGCCTTTGCTATTCTGACTGCCTTCCCTGCTTCCTTTTGCTTTAACTGATACAGTTCTCTGTCCTGCTCCTTCTGTGATTCCTTGTACTTACTGAATGCTGTCTTTTTCTCCCTAACCTTCCCTGCCACCTCCTTTGAGAACCATTGTGTTTTTTTTTTACTTTGTTTTGTTTTGTTTATTTGCTTCACACAAAGGCTTGTTGCCTCTGTGATGGCAGTTTTGGTTTTCCCCCATTGTTCTTCCACCCCTCCTTTCTGCCTATTTGCTAGTGCATTCCTTAGGCACTCTACCATTTTGGCAAAGTCAGCCTTCCTAAAGTCCAGTACCTTTGCCTTTGTACGACTTGATTCTACTGCTGTGTTTATCGTGAACCATACTGTTTAACAGTTGCTAGTTCCCAAATGGCTACCCGCTTCTAAATCTGTGATCCTCTGTCTGTCTTTGTTTGAGAGTACCAGGTCTAAGATTGCTCCCTCCTGAGTGGATTCCAGTACTAGCTGTGTGAGGCATGCCCCCTGCAGGGCATCAAGAATGACCCTGCTCTTGGATGTGGCTGCAGCAAATGTGCTCCAGTTAACATTTGGCATATTCAGGTCCCCCATCAACAATATCTTCCACTTTTTCTGCCATTCTAAGGATACCGTCTATCATTTCCTTGTTCACTTCCTGCCCCTGAGATAGGGGTCTGTATACAACCCCCGGGTGGATGGTGGTGTGATTGCCTGTCTCCAAGTTGACCCACAGTGCCTCCTCTCTCCCCTGTTTACTGTTTAGTTCTGTTGCTTTAATCCTTTCCCTTATGTAGAGAGCAACTCCTCCTCCTATTTTACCTTCCCTGTCCCTCCTGTAGATTGTGTACCCTGGTATGTTTACATCCCAGTCATGGTTCTGTGTGCATCATGTTTCAGTAACTACCACGCTATCCAGGTGTCCCTCTTCCATCAAGGCCACTAGTTCAGGAAGCTTGTTACCCAGACTATGGGCACTGGTACTCATTACTCTCCATTTTTTGATGGCTTTACCTCTTTTAACCCCATCCCTGCCCTTACTGACTTTGCCTTCTTTTCCATTTACTCCTGTCCTGCTCCCTATTGACCTTTCTACCTTTGTGTTTACCTCACTAACTACCCTGCTTTGTGGGGGCAGACTGGGAATTCTCTGCTTCTTATCAGTGCCTCCCCCTTGGCTAGTTTCAAAGTTTGCCAATGAAGCATTTAAATCTATCACCCAGGAGACTGGTTCCCCTCCCGGAAGATGCAGACCATCATGCCAGTATAGGCGGGTATCCCTCCAGGTGGAACCGCAGTCCCCAATGAAGCCAAAACTTTGTGCTCTGCACCAGTTTTTCAACCATTCATTGTATTGCATGGTGTGGAGTACCCTCACCTCACCCATGCCATAGACAGGCAGCACCTCCGAGAAGGATACTGTGTGTGCTGCTTATCTAAGGCCCCTTCCCAACTCCACAAACTCCTCCTGCACTGCTCTGATCCCATGCCCAGCCAAGTCATTTGTCCCTAGGTAGACAATGATGTCCAGCTCCCTCTCCCGTGCAGCTACTTTCGTGATCATGAGGATTCGCTTCCTGTTCCTCCAAGCCATGGCGCCAGGCAGGCAGGCACCTTACTTCACTTTCCTATGCTTCCCCCAGTCTTAACCCCCTAATAATTGAGTCCCCTACCAGGAGCTGCTTCCTTCCCCTGTGGTGTTCCATGCCACCTTCCTGTGGGCCTTCCTTGTGGTGGTTCCCAGCAACCTCCTCGTTCTCCACTGCGGGTGCCTCTATAGGGGAACTATGTGCTACCAGAATGGAATATGGATTATGGAGAGGTACAACTGGAGGGATGCACCTCTGTTCCACCACCCTCATACTCCCTGAGCCCAGTGTGGTCCAACTGCTCCTCTTTCCTGGCAACCTCTGAGCCAGCAGTGGTGGCCCTGGTGTTCCCTGGGTGGGGGAGGTTCCCCTACTCCTGTCCACTTCAGCCTGGAGACAGGCAACCTCCTCCCTCAGAGCAGAGAGTTGCCTGCAAATAGGATAGCATTGCAGCCTGCAGAAAGTCTCCCGCAAGACTGCTGCTCCACAGCCAGTGCATTGCACTACTCCCCACATGTCTATCTTCTTTCCTGTTTATTTAAGTATGTTTTTTTAGTTAGTGTGTGTGTGTGTGTGTGCATTTACCCTCAATGCAGTGTGCTGTGCTAGTAAGGATGTGACAGTTGTATGCCCTTTGCCCTCTTGGGGAAATGATGTCAGAACCCCTGGTATAGCCGGCCTGATGGTGCTGAGGGTTGAGGCACTGGACGCCACACCTCACTTTACGCTGGCAACCCAGGTTCGGGAATGAGCTCGGGTCATCAGGGGTTGGTAGGGGAGGACTAGGATCAAGCATCCAACGAAAGCTCTCCTAGTCCTGGGGAAAAGGGGTGGGTACACATCACGCTCTGGCGGTCCCTGGGGATGCCCAGAGGAACTGCAGTGTGTGAGTGTTAAGTAAGGGGAGGAGCACTGCAGACATCCGCATGCTGTGCATGGACATCATTGCACATCTGTGCTCCCAATGGGGAGAAAAGGAAAAACAGCAGCACAGTCCACGGCAGCTTGATGGCCACACGTTTCACCGGCCGATGATGCCTGGAACCAGGGCGTGTGCTGGTATTGGATCCTCGCTGGGAGCGGGTGCTTGGGGGGACCCCTCTCAACAGATGTAGCAGCATATGCCAGCTGGGCATGTCATGCTTCGGGGTCGGCGGTGGAAAGAGGAGTGGTGACTGGATTCATTGCAGGACACTGGCTGCAATAGGTGAGAAAAAGAGATGTGATAAAAAAAAAGAGCCCTTGGTATAAAGGAAATTACACCCTGCGGGGGTGAGGGGCAGGGGTGAGTGGGCCCAAGCCATGTCCTCTGGAAACAATCAGCTATAAGCTCTGACCCACCACTACGATGAGTGTTGATCTTCCTTTCAGCAAGACAACCTGCACAACAATTTAACAGAGAAAATACCCAGCAAAAAAACAAACAATTACAATCAGAGAAAAATCAAGCAGTTGAGCCCAATACCTGTGATGTAAGCCTCCCCTGACCCAATACAACCTGGTGTTCCGAGCTTGAACGCAATCAGGGGAAACCAGTTTCCACCACCTGAGGCACTGTCTGGGTTCAAATACACAATGACTACTACTCAGCCACCAGTAAATTATTTAAAAATAGTTTGATGCAAACTGTCACAAAATACTAGTAGACAATCCGGCTAACCATAAAGGAAAACCAATTATGCAGTATTTCAATCCTTCTGAAGTTACTCACAAGAGAAGCAGTTTTGCAAACGCCATTCTTGATTAATAAATAAATAAATAAACAAACAAACACAAAGTAATACGAAGTGTAAGAGTTAAAGTAAAGTAAGGTACACCTCCCTCAGATCTGAGCAAGAGTGAGCATTCTTGCAGATTGCCAGTGTTCAATATAACGTCTCCCACACAGCTCCCAGTTGTTTCAAAGCAGCTTGCTTCCAACTTCATGGGTGCTCAAGCTTTCTCTCACCTGGCACCTGCTCTCTGGAACTCCTTGCCTTCAAACATTCGTCTCAATACTACTCATGCTAGCTTTAAACACCACGTAAGAAAATACCTGCTGGAATCTGATATCTGCTCCTGCTTCCATCCCCCTTGAACTCAGTCACTCGCTAACCCCTCCTCCCTCAATCACTACTTACTTCTTCTCCTTCTACTATGTATGCTTTTAGCCAACATCTTAACACTTATCTATATGGGCCTGTCAGCACAATGTTATGTCTAGCCTAAATGTTATACCTTACTGTTTTATGCTCCCTCCCTTATCTCTGTATATGAGCTGAATATGTTTATTTCCAATGACTTTGATCTTGATTTGGGTATCCTTGATTATCTCATTGAGCGGATCATTGAATTGTATCATACCACTCCTACTCTGCATTTCATGTTGAGTGTACTGTAGTGTGGGTAATTGTATATGCATTATGTCTGTACTCTCCCAGGTCGTGCCTTAAAATAGGCATTTTTTATGCCTAGTGCACCTACTCGGTTACCAAAAACAAACAAATAAACAAACAAATAAATAAATAAATGCTGAGTACAGTGTCTATGTGGCTCCCCAGCTATTTAAAGAGAGAATAATATTATGGACTAAATGAAATTGGGTGATCACAGGACAATATAATGAATGGAATGGACTGGGTGATCGTGGGACAATGTTTGGTGAATTGGACCCTTGGCCTCCCTTAGCTTTCAGACTTATAATATTAACCTATTTTTACTTTTGGCAAGTTCTGCAGTCCCCAAACACTTAGAAATGTGACAAATGTAAATGAAAAACATAGGGTGATTGCAAGACGCTTTTCCAGAAACTTTACTTCTTCAGTTCCCCTATTTCTTAGACTTTATGGTACTATGGGTGGTACCCAAACTTTGTGAAGCCCCAGTTAAATGACAAAATAAAAAATAAAAACAAAAAATGTGAATTTTATTATTGAGCAAATATGAACTGGGTGACTGCATGCAAACCTCTGAATATTTAATATTTTATGTATCTGTTCTCACTGGTGTTTCTAAGATGGCAGCAGAGCCCAACAGGGACACTAGTTTGTGTTTTGTAGTACAACTTTTTTGCAAATTGTTTTATAAGTTTTTACTGAGGTTTTGTATAATTCTTTGCACATGAGGCAACTTATGATGTCACAACACTGAGGGTATTCAATGCAGTGCTGCCATCCCTCTGACCATACTCCCTGATGAAGGCTCTTTCTTGGACTAAAGCGCAAGTGCACTGGTTACGTGTAGGATGGATGGACTGCACTTGGTTTTTATTATATTCTATGGTTCTGGTACATGTATGTAATGTGGTTATAAGGCATATCTAGAACTGCTTGCGAATAAACTACTTGCATTGCCTTAATATGTGTGGCTATACTATGCCATCCCAAAATGCGGTAGCCCGACATGCTGGACACCGCCCACACCTGCCTGATACACAGGTGCCCAACATAGCCACCGGCCCACCAGAGCATGGTCGGGAAAGACTGCCTGACACGGGGGACATTGGGATTCCGAACAGCAGTGCACAGGGCTGGGGCAGAGCCAGAATGGACACCAGGATCGCGGAAAGTGGCACAACACCATCCTGCAGGGAAAGGCAAACAGGAAAGCTGAACAAGCATGAGCAGCCACCACCATTCCTTACTCTGAAACACTGCCCATGTACTGCATACCATTCACAGACATGAACTGCTGCTCCAGTACTGTAGCTTCCTTATTTGAATGTCACCGCCAGCTGTATTTTGCGAAGAACAAACCAGTGGTGTGATGTGCAGGTACAATATGGAAGTTGGCAAGTGTCCAGCACATTAGGTAGAAATCACAGCACATGCACCCAACAGGCAAATGGCCCCATCACAATGTAGCAAGCAACACTGCCCCCCACCATACTGTAGCAAGCAAGATACCCGCCACCCCACCCAACACCCGCAACAGGCATGCCGGCAGACAGAGCACCCAGACAGGGCAGGAGGAAGGGCAACTCATGTTACTCACCCACTGGCAGCTGCAGGAACCAGGAGAGCCAGCGATCGGGAATGTGGAGACTGGCAGTGGGCGGCCAATGATAACGCAATGGTGAAGCAGTACCAACGTGCAAGCATGAGGGCATGCTGGTAGGAAGTGGACACGCAGATGGAAGCGGGAAGGGGTTCAGACAGTAAAAGCAGAACACAAGTGGCCATGGGGCACGTTAGAGATGGAGCAAATGGAAATGTGCAACAGCTCCCACAGATGCGGGTAATAGTGCAAAGCAGCACAGCCCCGCCATGGCAAGTCGCGGACATGAAACAGGATGACAGGGAGGCAGTAATGTGGCCAGGGGGCTTGTGTGTGGGCTGTCAGAGGCACCACAATGATGTAACATAAAGGCCATTGATGAGGCACACCTGCCATGGGGGCAGCACAGGGAAGGGGAGTGCTAACTGGGGAATGCACAGCAGCAGGACATTGCTGCTATAGAGGCTGTCAGTGTCGGCTGCAGCCCCACCTCAATGGCTGGGAGAGGAGACGATATGGAGGAGCCAGGATGCTCTAACACGCAGATAGACACACCAGTGGTATGCAAGGTAGTCCCATCCAGGAGGGGGAAGGACAAGCTAAATGTTGGCGGATACCTGCTTGTGCATGAGAGGACACAGAATGACACTGTATATTGGTGCTGCCAGCATAGAAAGGCGAAGTTCTGCCTGGGCAGGGCCACCACACAGCTGCTGAATGGGCAGCACCATTTAAAAAAGAAAATTGAACACAACCATGCCTCTGAGGCAACAGATGCACTGCTAGCAGAGGCCCTGGCCAGAATTAAGGAAAAGGCACACACCACCATGGCTACACCCACCCAGCTGCTACAGGATGAGACCACAGCAATGGCGCAGGAGGTGCATGAACAGTTGCCCAGCAGGAGGGCACTGCTACAGCTAGTTAACCACATAAGGTGCAAGGACCTACCCCCTGAACTAGCAACACTTGCTGAGCTTGAAATACCTGAGCAGCTCCAGTTGGTAAATGGGCAGCCCTGGTACACAAGGAAGGCAGGCAGTGTCATGCACCAGGTTCTCCTGCTGACCACAGAGGACAATGTGAGGGACCTGGCACAGGCGGGTTACTGGGTGATGGATAGTACCTTTAAGACTGTGCCCCATCTGTATGCCCAACTATACATCATCCATACCCCTGTGGGGACAGGGCAGAACAGCCGCATCATGCCCCTCATCTATGCCCTCATGACCACGAAGAGCATGGAATGCTACATCACCCTGATCCAGGAGTTGAACAAGTATGCAGGGACACTGTCCATCACCCTGAAGCCTGCCACTATCATTACTGATGTTGAGCAGGCCGCAATAAATGCCTGCAAGACTGAGTACCCCCAGACGAGTAACAATGTCTGCCTTTTCAACTTCGGCTAGATTGTGTGGAGGAAGGTGCAGAGCCTCGGACTGGCCCCACAATACGGGAGTGACCCCGACTTCAGCCTCAATGTATGTGAGCTCGTGGCACTCGCCCATCTGCCAGTGCAGGACATACCACCTGCATATAGTGCCCTGAGGCCAGTGATGCCCCCCAACACCACCACCCTTGTGGACAGGTTTGAGAACACGTACGTGCTTGGCAGGGAATGGCCATACAGCAGGGTGGCCAAGGTGCCAGTGCGGTGTGCCCCCATGTTACCACCACAGTTGTGGTCTGTTGCAGACACTGAATGACTGTGGGATACCCAGGATGGAGAACAATGTGGAGGCATGGCACCGCTGTTTACATGCCCTGCTGGGCAGGGCACACGTGGGTGAGGTAACCATGCTGGCAGAGCTGCATCATGAGCAACAGCGGACAGATGCAACCAGGGAAGGCATCTGCCGTGGCCTGCAGAGGACACTACCAAAGAAGAGCTATGCAGCATGGGAGGAACAGATCAGGATGGTGCTTGCAGCCCAGGAGAAGGACAAGCCTCTGGACTTCCTACGTGCAATGGAACACAACATCACCCTGTAGTGTGCCCATGACAGCACAGAGACAGTATATAGCACAGAAAGCACACACCCCATGTGGCCACAGCTGGCCACCATTCACCCCACACATCATACCCAGTGACTGAACAATAACAGCCCCTCCCCCTGTTGCACCAAGCATTGCCACACAGAACACCATCCCACACACTGCATGGTGGATGTCTGGCCCTGGGGCACCATTGCACTGTACACACACCATTGCCCATGGATATTGGGCTCATAGTGTGACCTTTGCCACATGTCCCCATCACCACGCTATAGTCCCCTCACAGTCTGTGTCACCATGGCCAGTACTTACAGTTGTGGGCCATATGTATCACCTTGTGGGGGAATATGTCCCTGGATTGTGCCATCATTACATGGTTCACACAGCAGGGCTGTTGCATGGTGGGCCCCGCACTGCAGATGGCACACACCCTGGTGGCCACCGCATAGCAGCACTCTGCCAGTCTGGGCCACATAGCACACCTCACACAGACACTGCCACCACTGGGGCACCCACACCCGGCACCAGCACCCACCGCTGCACTGTGCATGCATTCTGCCGGTGGTGTCCCACAGTCCCTGGGTTGTGGCACCACATCCATGGCATCTCATCATGTGTTCCTCCCCCATGTGTACATCCATGCCTCCCACATGCGCCTGACACACCCCAGTGGGGATGCTCAATCCTACCTTCCTGGCTGGTCCACAAGTGACCCACAGCCATTTCCGAACCTGGGTCACCAGCATGGCAGGAGGTGAGGTGCCCAGCACCTTAACTCTCCATGTCACTAGGCCAACTACATTTCCATTTTTAATTATGAATAACAATCCTGCCTCTGAGGGAACAGCAGTCCTTACATACGAACATATGAATGTGCCAGCAGAAACAGACCACCCAGTCTATCTAAGTCTGCTCGAGTGTGCAGCTAGCACCCCTAGTTTGCAGCTGCCCCACCCCCCTCCCATTTGACATCCCACTGCCACCCCCACCTCCCTCACCCTCCCTCTCCCCGTAGTTGTTTACAGTGCTCTGTCAGCTATTCACCCACTTTCGTACAAGAAAAAATAAGCAGCTAGAGTGGCGAATAATTGAGTTTTAGTAAAATGTTAAAGTGTTTAATGTTCATAATTTGTACTGTAGGTACATAGACCATATGTCCCAAGATCCACTTCTCCTGTGGAGAAGGGAACCTACTCTAGGACTGGTCCAATCATCTGATTGGAAGGATGGAGTCTGGTCCAGGTCTGGTTCTCTGAATGGCCCATTCCTTAGTACAGAGCTATTCTCCCCATGTCCCTATACGTTACGGGGTGAGTTGCCTACCTGCTGTGGATCCATGGCGTGTAGGCAACCCTACATCTCAATGCCACAGGCTGGGGTCCCAAAGACCTCTGTATGCTTCATGAAAGGGATATATATTCCTTCCACACAGGATCCTCAGGCCAGTCATGCAGCTATGCATGCGGCTGGTCTGGGGGCATGTCTGAGGGGGGTGCCTGCACTCCATGCCATTCACAGAGGTGGGGAGTGCTGGAGGAGTGGGGTGTAAGATATGGCAGCAGAGGACCTACTTTATTTGTTGCGTGCCTCTTCAGCTAAACCCTACAAGCTGTGGGAGACCAACACATCCCACTACGGTGCTGCCCCAGCCCTCAGAGCTGACATGGAGGGCTGAGGACAGTCATTCAGGCAGTCACTCATATGTTGACATATTTCTGGCCCATGCCTTCCCACAATCCCTTGCTTGTGTTGGGCAGGGGATCTACTTTGAGACCCAGGAGGGGTGGCCAATTGGACGTCCGCCTGTGTCCATCGATCTGCCCCTGCACAGCTGTGCACAGGAGGGGGGAACACCAACAGGCACCCTTCGGAGGTGAACAACAGTGCATGCCATGCCCCTTGTGCCAGTCTGCTGATGTGGCATTACGCCAGCCATGTACATTCAGTCCACGCATACCCAGCCTCACAATAGTGCATAGCCTACCTTCATCCAGCTTTCTAGGGATAGTGAATCAAAACTCATATGGTTTTCCAGGGCTATGCGTGTGGCACATAACTGGATAGCACAGTATGCACCTTCTCTGGTGCGTACCAGACCAGATTGTGCATAGATCACATTGCGTTTAGTGTTAAACAAAAACTAACATGAAGAGAATTCTGCTGCACCCTAGCCACAACTTTTATGTTTTTTTTTTAATTTATTTAACAAATCGGAAAGACCTTTGAGCCAAGGGCTCTTGTACAGAGGTTCCACGTCAAGTCACAAGAATAGCAAATTACAATGGTTTCAGTAAGTAGTACAACATGAGGAAAGTAATTACATAAACAAAACAACAATATGGCAAGATAAATATTGTGTCAAGTGCAGCCAGTGGCCTTGTCTGAAGAGGGGTGAAAGGGATTACAAGAAGAGAAGTACAGGGGGTGAATTGGGGGTGGAAGGAGCAAAATAAGAGCAAGGAGGAAGATTCCCCAATAAAGCTTAAGCAGGAAAGACCCATGGAGGCGGGGGTTAGAGGGAGTGAACAAGGTGAGGAAACGGAGGAAAGAGGGAGAAAGTGGGAGTGGAGGGGTAAAGGAAGGGGGGATGCTGTAGGATGAAAAGAGGGCGAGATTGGGAAAGAGATAAGGGAGGAAGTGCTGTGAGTGGAATAGCGCAGCAACAGGATAGGGCTATACAGGGGTAAATGGTAAAAGAGGGAGGTCCCAGTGCATTTAACTGTCAGCAAAGGTTAGGTATAGCAGTCACAAGATGTTCTGGAAACTAGGAATTGACGCAGCTTCTGCTTACATGGTCCCAAGGTTGCAGTTGTCACAATCTCAGGAGGAAGGGAATTAAATAAATTAGCAGCTCTAACTGCAATGGATCACTGTCAGAGTGAGGTTCGACAGCGAGAGACAGTAAACATTTGGCTCACAGAACTTTGTGTGCTCCGAGTGCCCTGGCTAACTGTTTTTATTTATTCATCATTTTTGTAGCGAAAAGGCACACTGAGTGATAACTGCTTGTTTCCAGGTACATTATGGGGGTGTTACATGGCTGGGGGGGGGGGGCGCTTCCAATATCTTTAAAGGCAGAATCAGTTCTACTTGGCATAACATATATTATTTTCACTCAGTTTCATGCAGGCTGAAATTGCTGAATATCACCCTCTCACCATTTCAACCATACATTTCTAGGCTTCCTCAGGAGAGTGTTTAAACAGCTATTAATAATATTTGTAACATGGATATAAATGTAAGAAGAAATGAGGCAATATAATTGGTGCAGAGAGGTCATGTGGTGGTTCAACAGCGGGTATTAATGCTCAAGTAATGCCCGCTACTGTATTACCACAAGTGACAGAAAGCAGCTGTGCAGCAGTGAGTGAAAGTAAACGTAGCACAGGAGTGGCATCGTGCCACCATGTAGTGTTGGTTAATGTGACAGTAATTAAAAAGTGACAGGTAGTGTCTCACACACCCGACCAGCCTGTCAATTACTGTCCCCACGCATAGCCATTGTGTGGTCCGGTCCCACATTAATGTGTCTCTGTGAAGATGCGTAGCCATTGTGTGGTGCCACAGTAGTTGAAAAGTTAGATTTTGTTTCCCACCCACCCGCCCAGGCTGTCAATTAGTGTCCCCATGCATAGCCGTTGTTTGCTCCCACATTACTGGGTCAGTCTTGAGACCCATAGCGGATGTGTGATCGCCCACAAATTTAAAAGTGAAAGTTTGTTTCCCACTCACCCGTCCAGGCTGTCACTTACTATTTCCTCACATAGTGTCTGTAGTAGCAGTCCAGACATTCCTGAGGGAAATGTTACTGTAAAACTCGCTATTCCCCAGCTGTAGGAGACTTACACAGATATGCTAATGAACAGTGGTGGTATGCTAGAGTCAGGAAATAGTATGGTATGTGGTACAGTTTGGAGAACATTAACGGCGTGTTCATAGTAATAGTAAGAGTTTTAAACACTTAGTTTGCAGGTTGTCACTTCACTACCACGCAACAGATTCATTAATGAGCTATGCACTGTGTGGCTATATGTAGCACATCGGTTAGTTTTTGCTTCAGCAATATGTAAATCACGATGTTAAGACGTCAAGAAATCCTATAGTCCTTTGCTCCATCATCGTACTGATCTAGATTTACGATCTCAGCAGAAATATGCAGTAAGCGACAGGGACACAGAAAAGATGGTATGTTATTCAACGATACATAGCGAACATTTTGAGTAGAACAGTGAAGCAGGAGTGGCCACAATGTAAGTAGATGTCATTTTGACAAAAAGATAGAGTTCTGAGAATATGCAAATGAGTAACAGTCCTGTTAGTAAATATCACCTAAAATATCAGTTTAAAATGTTTAAAGTGTTATTAAAAGTGTTTACAGACATGCAGTGACTAAAAAACTTCAGAATGTTATAAAGTTTTGAACGTTACTTGTGATTCTGCATTAAAGCACACATAGAAAAATTGGAAGCCACCATATAAATAAATATGACAAATGTGTTTCTATTCATATATTAAGGTATGTAAATGTTCAAATAATTGCTGAAATAATTTTCTTAACGAAATAATAATTTCTGTTGTGTGCCAGACCATCTATATTGTCTGACAAGCCTACAGAATATGTATATTACAATGCTCATTACTAATCATTGCTAGGTGTTTAGACAATGAAAATATTTTGTGAGGCACTCCCCTTCACCAGACAGCTAACACTGCATAGTGCACAAAATAACAAAGACAATGTCCTTTATTGCTGTTCCTCAATCAAATTAATGGAATACCCATACCCAACTGCATACATCTGTATTTTGAATGTAACAAGGTGCAAATGACCTAAACTGTCTGACAATATATAATGCTATAATAAATATTTTGAAACCCATAACGGCACAGAATAGTGCTACCACACCAGCAGGATACAAGATATTGCAACTTAATGATTCTTAAAAGCTAAATGGCATGAAAATGCTCTCTGGTGTATTGAGTGCAGTTAGGCAGGGCTGTTCATGTCACGTGAATTTAAGCTCACCACCATAGCCTTATGTAGGTGATGTCATGTGTGATAACACCCACCCTACATGTGATGTGCTGAAATCAGCATGACCTGGTTGCTAGGCAACCATACACAAACCCTGTACTAAACACAGGTCACAGGGTTCAGGGTCACGGTGGTTCGCTGACACGTAACGAGAACACGATGTTATCAAAGTGTTGATTATCTTTGATTAGATAAATACAATTAAAGTCACAACTTTAAATTCATAAGAGATAGAAACTCCCAGTGTAAGCTCAACGTGTGTCACGTCACACAACTTGACATCACACCATGCAGCACCGGGGTCTGGATTTACTGCTTGCTAGACCACATAACATACATATTCAGGACTGCCCTTCAATCTCTACATTATTTGCTATTAAGTAATATATTAAATAAATAGAGGCATTTACATTCAGTTCCCCTAGTGAACTACTGAATGCTGCTGCTGCTTTTATATACTAGGATTCTGAATTAAATATTTTCATTGACACAGTGTCATCATAGAGGCGAAAGAGATACCCATGGGCTCCCACTAGGTTATGGGCAATATGATACAGCACAGGAAGTATTACTTTTCTTACCATGTAGGTAACTATCATAGTATTGTAACCTATTGAACATAACATTTAAATCCATCACAGCAGTGGGTCTGTACAAGACTTAACAAAACTGTGACGTGTTGGGTATATATTATTTAGAGACTGATGACTAATGTTAGCTGCACTGTTGTGGACTGGGAGATCAGTAATGGGTTATAAATGACAATAAATCATGTGGACACAACTCTAGGAAACTCTGGGAAATGCTTTATAACCAGCATGTTAATCCTTCTGTGTTTTAAGCACTAGTACAGCAGCCTATATTTTATGGTGCCATTGATCTTTACTGCTGACAGCATGGAGGCTCGATTACAATGGTTTTACACATAATGACGCAAACATTTTTATCACTGATTAGTATCAGGTTTGCTTTTGAGACGTGAAGCTGTTCAGATGGTTTAATCATTGGTACTGCAACCTATGACTAATTTGGTCTGACTGCTGGCTCCAATCTGTGATTATGGCTTGTGTGGTCAGGCTTGTGTGCGTTGGGAGTTGCAGTACATCCCTTCCAGCAGCCGCGCACTCACTCACTTGCTCCCTAGCCTGCCTGTGTTTTGGGCGTAAGTCTGGGTCGGGCCGCCGTGTGTTGGGCGATCACTACTGTTGGGGTCTAGTGCGCTGTTTTTAGCATGTTGGGATTGTGAGCCACGGGATGCCAAATGGGTGCCATCTGGGAAGTCCATGGACTCTGTGCTTCAGTGTGCTATCGTTTGACCTGTGTAATAAGATAATAAGAAGGCCACGCTGACAATTTCCTTTTTTTTTTTTTCCAATTTCTGTTTTAACCCCCGGGATCACCAGCCTGCCTACTGACTCACGTATCGAACCACCACAAGCCTAGGACATCCCCCACAGGGCCTTGGCTTTACCTACCAGGTGGGGATGAGGTGGACAGCTTCCATCATACCTTCTGATTTCATCAGGCCATCCTTAGAGCCATGAGGCCAGTGGGTGAGGGACAGACCTCCATCAGTGGCTAGCTGGGGCCATACTTTTTTCTATGTTAGGTTCTTTATGAAGGTGTTATGTGAGCATAATGTCAAGGCCTATGCTGATGTCTGTCATGCCTCCCCCCAAGCTGGACTCAGGCTTGTCATACCTCCAGCTACCACCAGAGGCCAGTCAAGCACCGAGCCTGTCTCTACCCTCCCCCCAGAGGAGACAGGTGGTCCCACAGATGCTCAAGCCTTCTCCCCCTGTCTGACCATCCAACACCCTGGGCCTGTTCCCGAACCCGGGTCGCCAGTGTCACATGTGGCAGCACTACTGCTGCCCTGGTGGGCTGGCCATATGCTGACAATTTGGTTGCTGTTTTGGCAGCATCTATGGAGGGATGGGAGCGCAGGACTCTCTGGGCCCTTCACTCCCACAAGCAAATGAGGATACGATTATACTATCTCAAAAAGTAAGGAAACTCATTGCAGAAAACTTCATTAATGCATCAGTTAGGGCTCAGAATAAAGTGACAAAAGTAGGGAAATGTGATGTTAGGGTTTCCAACCCTAACACCCTGCTCCACCGCTGAAGCAAATGAGGGGTGGAGTCTTCCTTGGGGTTGTCAATCCTAACGCTCACCCCATTGCAATAACAGAAAAGCTGAAATGTGATGAAGACCTTACTTTACATTTTACAATTGTTATTGTTCTTTTCAGTGAAGGGGCTTGCAATACTGCTTTGGAGATTGGGAGTTTAAACCCAGAGGGATTGAAATACTGTTTACCATGTCTTTCCTTGTGCACAGCTGACTTGTTTTGGGGCCGACTACTTTCAGAGCACAACTCACCAGGTTGTATTGGGGCTGGGGAGGTTTACCAGTGTTTTACTCAGCTGTTTGTTTTTTCTCTCTGATTGTTTTGCAGATATTTTCTCTGTTAAATTGTTATGTAGGTTTTCTTGATGACAGAAAGGTCAACACTCATCATAGTGGAGGGTCAGAGCTTTTAGCTGATTGTTTCGAGAGGGCACAGTTTGGGACCAAAACCCCCCCTTCCCCTCACCCCACCAACTCCTGGTACAATTTCCTTTATACCAGGGGTTATGACATCATTTCCTCAAGAGGGCAAGGTGCATACCACTGTCATATCCTTTCCAGCACACTGCACTGACAATATAAGCGTACACATTATATAATTATATAACAAAACAATAACTGGAAAAAAAAACTTACACAGGATAAACAGAAAGGTAGACAGACATGTGGGGAGTAGTGCAATGTACTGTCTGTGGGGCAGGAATCTTTCTGGAGGCTGAGATGCTGCCCTATTTGCAGGCAACTCTCTGCCCTGAGGGAGGAGGTTGCCCATCTTCAGGCCACACTGGACAGTAGTAAGGGAACCTCCCCCACCCAGGCTGCACCACTACCTCAGAGATTACCAAGAAAGTGCAGCAGTTGGACCACAGTGGGCTCAGGGAGGGTGAGGGTGGTGGAACAGAGGCACTCCATAATCCATACACCATTCTGATGGAGCATAGTTCCCCTATGGATGCACCCACAGAGGAGAATAAGGAGGTTGTGGACATCTAGACTTTGACTTTGACGGCAGATAAGGACCACTTGGCCCACCCAGTCTGCCCATTTTCCTACCTATTGGATAAGCTGCAGATTCTAGTTAACCAACAGCCTACTTTCTGCAACCCCCACTATAATTGTCTTATGTCTGTCCCATGCATGTTTGAATTCCCCCACTATTTTAGACCCCACAACCTCTCCAGGAAGGCGGTTCGCAAGGGAGCCCCACAGGAAGGAGGCAGAGAACACCACAGGTAAAGGAAGCAGCTCCTGGTGGGGGACTCAATTATTAGGGGGATAGAACTGGGGGGAGCAGGAAAAACTGAAGTAAGGTGCCTGCCTGGCGCCATGGCTTGGAGGGACAGGAAGTGCATCCTCAGGATCATGAGAACAGCTGCACGGGAGACTGAGCTGGATGTCACTGTCCACCTGGGGATGAATGACTTGGCTCAATATGAGATTAGAGCAGTGCAGGAGGGGTTTGTGGAGTTGGGGAGGGGTCTAAGGCAAGTAGCACACACAGTATCCTTCTCAGAGGTGCTGCCTGTCTATGGTAAGGGTGAGGCGAGGGTACTTCGCACCATGCGATTCAATGAATGGTTGAAAAAATGGTGCAGAGCACAGGGATTTGGCTTCACTGGAGACTGGGGTTCCACCTGGAGGGATATCAGCCTATACTGGCAGGATGGTCTGCATCTGTCTAGGAAGGGAACAAGTCTTCTGGGTGATAGGTTTAAATGCTTCATCGGCAAGGTTTTAAACTAATCAAGACAGGAGGCACTGATAAGCAGCAGAGAATTCCCAGTCTCCCCCTACAAAACAGGGTACTAAATGAGGTAAAGACCAAGGTAGAAAGGTCAGTAGGGAGCAGGACAGGGGTAAATGGAGAAAGCAAAGTGAATGAGGACAGGGATGGTACTCCAAGAGGTAAAGCCATCAAAAAATGGAGAGCAATGAGTACCAATGCCCATAGTCTGGGTAAAAAGCTTCCTGAATTAGTGGCCTTGATGGAGGAGGAATATCTGGATATCGTGGCCATCACAGAAACATGTTACACACAGAACCATGACTGGGACGTAAACATACCAGGATACACTATCTACAGGAGGGACAGGGACAGTAAAAGAGGAGGAATAGTAGCTCTCTACATAAGGGAAGGAATCAAAGCAACAGAACAAAAGGGTAAACAGGGAGGAGAGGAAGCACTGTGGGTCAATGTGGAGACAGGCAACGGCACCACAATCCGCATAAGGGTTGTATACAAACTCCCATCTCAGGGGGAGGAAATGGACAAGGAAATGATAGAAATTATCTTTAGAATGGCAGAAAAAGGGGCGGTATTGCTGATGGGGGAACTGAATATGCCAGATGTTAACTGGAGTGCATTTGCAGCAGCCACTTTTAAGAGTGGGGTCATTCTAGATGCCCTGCAGGGGGCATGCCTTAGACAACTAGTACTGGAACCCACTCGAGAGGAAGCAATCTTAGACCTGGTACTCTCAAATGGAGATGGCGAGAGGATCACAGATTTAGAACTGGGTAGCCATCTGGGAACTAGTGACCATCGAACAATATGGTTCATGATAAACACAGCAGTAGAATCAAGACATACAAAGGCAAAGGTACTAGACTTCAGGAGGGCTGACTTTGCCAAAATGGGTGAATGCCTAAGGAATGCACTAGCAAATGGGCAGGAAGGAAGGGTGGAAGAACAATGGGGAATAATCAAAACTGCCATCACAGAGACAACAAGCCTTTGTGTGAAGCAAATAAACAAAACAAAATGGTGTAAGAAACCACTATGGTTCTTAAAGGAGGTGGCAGGGAAGGTTAGGGAGAAAAAAGCATTCAGGAAATACAAGGAATCACAGAAGGAGCAGGACAGAGAATTGTATCATTTAAAGCAAAAGGAATCAGGGAAGGCAGTCAGAATGGCAAAGGCCCAAACTGAGGAAAAGATAGCCAACTCAGTTAAGAAGGGGATAAAACCTTTTATAGGTACATCAGTGAGCGAAGGAAGACCAAGAGAGGATAGTGAGGCTTAATAAAGGGAGGGTGGGGTGGGCAGAGGGTAACTGTGAAAAGGCAGAGATACTAAAGAAATATTTTTGCTCAGTATTCACAAATGAAAAGGGGGAGGTACCTAAACCAAACAGTAGAAACACTCTGGATACGGGGGTTGATACCAGCCCATTCACTGAAGAAAGGGTTCTGAAAGAACTCTTAAAACTGAAGGTGGACAAAGCAATGGGGCCTGATGGGATTCATCCCAGAATTCTAAAAGAACTAAGGGTAGAACTAGTGACACCACTGACTACCCTCTTTAACAAATCGTGGGAGGATGGGGTGGTGCCTGACGACTGGAGGAGGGCAGATGTTATTCCACTTCACAAAAGTGGGAACAGGGCAGAAGCAGGGAACTACAGACCTGTTAGTTTAACCTCAGTGATTGGGAAAATGATGGAATCACTTTTGAAGGAAAGAATTGTTGAGTACCTAGAGGCCAGAGGGGCACAGGATTCAGAGCGGGAAGGTCATGTTGGACGAATCTAATAGATTTCTTTGACTGGGTGACCAAAGTAGTAGATCAGGAATAGCTGTGGACATGGCCTACCTAGACTTTAGCAAGGCATTTGACACAGTCCCACACAAAAGATTAATATACAAGTTGGTCAGCCTGGGAGTGGGTCCCAGGATGGTAGCCTGGGTGAAGAATTGGCTGGAGAACAGGACACAGAAGTCCACTCCGAAGAAAGGGGGGTTACTAGTGTGGTACTGCAGGGTTAAGTACTAGGACCAGTCCTCTTTAATGAAGTTTGAAGTTTATTGTTCTAGGAATTAATACCTTTGAGCCAAGGCTCTTTTACAAAAGTTCCACGTCATTAAGTACAAAAACATAGTAGACAGTGTTACAAACAATCAGTAAGCCGTTTAACAAGGCCACAACTTAAACAGTAACATTTATGTACAGAAAAGAAAAAGGAACTCAGAGGCAGTGTCAAGGGCAAGGAATAAGGATTGGAGAGCTTGAGAGGGAAGAGAGGGAGAAATAAGAAGTTTAGGAGCAGACAGAACCAGGTTAATGGTACTCAGGTTGTCTTTGCCAAAGAGGAGACCATGGTGGTTGAGTGAAACAAATGTAAGTGCACTCAGTGGGATGAGACTTTAGTCAAAGCAGTCACAGGAGCTGGAGGCTGTGAGGTGAGCGTAAAGTATGGATTTGAAAGCTCCCAATGTCATGGAGGATAGGGAGGGCAGGTTAAGGGCATTGTACCAGGTAGGGGCACGGTATGTAAAAGATCTTTGTCCCTGAGCAGTCCTGCATCCAGGGACAAGGAAAGGTTGGTGGTCAGATCTTCTGGTGGTACGAGTGCCATTGTTCAGGCAGAGCAGGTCCCGGATACATGGAGGAGTGAGTCCCAAGATTGATTTTTTTGCCATCACGCAGGTGAGATACATGAGGTGATTGGAAAAATGCAACCGACCGGTTTCCATGTAGAGGTCACAAGTGTGGGTCCGTCTCTGTGCTCCAGTGAGGAGTTGACAGGTTTTGTTTAGTGCTGTTGAGATGCGCTTTAGTGCAGTGGTAGTAACTGAGCCATAGACAATTAGACCATAGTCTATGATTGAGATGATGGAGCTTTGAACAGCAATCCTCAAGGCAGCTTGGTTGAAAAATTAACAGTTCCGGTACAAAATTCCAATGCGTTGGAGCACTGTTTTTGCAATGTTATTGATATGGGCTGCAAAAGTAAGACAGTCGTCAAAAATGATACCAAGGTATTTGAAGGTGTTCACTTGTTCTAGTGTATTTCCAAGAGAAGTTTTTATGACGAGTGGAGTATGCCTATTTCTGTTTTGATGACTGGCGAAAAGCATGACTTTTGTTTGTTTTTTGATTTAGGACCAGTTTGTGCTCAAGGAACCAATTTTCAACACATGAGAAAGCAAGCTGCAGGCTCTGTTGTAGTGGATTTGGATACTTATGGGAGGAGAGCATTACAGCATCATCAGCATAGAGTATTAATCTTTCAGGGCAGGATTTGGGAAGCAAGTTTAGAAATAGGCTGAAGAGGAGGGGACCTAAAATTGAGCCCTGGGGGACACCAGAGAGGACCGGTTTGGAGTCAGAGAGAACCTCAGAGATTTTTACTGTTTGAGAACGTTGTGCCAGGTAACTTTTTACCCAGGCTTCAGGT
Source organism: Neoceratodus forsteri (assembly GCA_016271365.2). Taxonomy (NCBI): domain Eukaryota; kingdom Metazoa; phylum Chordata; order Ceratodontiformes; family Ceratodontidae; genus Neoceratodus; species Neoceratodus forsteri. Next base: position 832,118,236 of record CM057452.1, read on the forward strand.
CCCTTGGCTAGCCCAATGTTGAGCAGAAGAGAGAGATTAGAAGGCTATGGTGAACAGTGGAGCAATGTCTTTATAAGTGACATTGCAGAGGGACTGGAAGGAAAAGTATGTCTGTTTGCAGATGACACACAGATCTGCAACAGAGTTGAAACACAAGGTGGGGTGGGAAGGATGAGAAGGGACTTGGCAAGGTTGGAGGAATGGTCAAATGTATGGCACCTGGGAAACAAAAACCAAGGGGAAGAGTACACAATGGGGGGGTGAGATACTAACAACAACAAAAATGGAAAGGGATCTGGGGGTAGTCATATCAGATGACCTAAAGGTGGGCAAGCAATGTGAGAGGGCAGTAAGGAGGGTTGGGGGGATACTGGGATGCATAGGGAGAGGCATCACCAGTAGAAAACAAGAAGTTGTTATCCCTCTGTACAAACAGCTGGTGAGACCCTATCTGGAGTACTGTGTGCAGTTCTGGAGACCCAATCTCCGCAAAGACATAGACAGGATGGAGGCAGTCCAGAGGAGGGCAACTAAAATGGTGCAGGGTCTACACCAGAAGACATATGAAGAGAGACTAAAGGAGCTTAATATGTATAGCCTTGAGGAAAGGAGGGAGAGGGGGGACATGATAGAAACTTTCAAGTACCTCAAGGGAATCAACAAAGTCCAAGAAGGCAGCATCTTTCAGAAAAAGAATTGTGCATGAACAAGGGGGCACAATTTGAAGATAGAGGGGGGACTGCTCAGTGGTAATGTAGGGAAGTATTTTTTCACAGAGAGGGTTGTACATGCATGGAACAGCCTTCCTGAGGAGGTTGTGGAGTCAAAAATAGTGGTGGAATTCAAGAATGCATGGGACAGTCATAAGGCAATTCTGGGGGAGGGGGAGGGGTGGTGGTGGTAGGAAGAAGTAGACTGTTGGTTAACCAGGATCTGCAGCTTATCCATTAGGTAGGGAAATGGGCAGACAGGCTGGGCCAAGCGGTCCTTATCTGCCGTCAAATTCTATGTTTTTATGTTTCTGTGTTTCTAAGATGGGTGTGTATGTTTCTTGAGTGCATAGAATGGGGTGAGCATTAGGGATGAGAACCCCAAGGAAGACTCCACCCCCATCATTCGCTTCAGGGGTGGTGCAGGGGTGTTAGGGTTGGAAACCCTAACATCACATTTTCCTACTTTTGTCATTTTGTCCTGAACCCTAACTGGTGCATTAACAATGTTTTTTTTTACAATAAATTAATAATATGGATCAGTTGTCTTTTCAGATCAAGTGGGGAGACAGACATTAAAATAAGATCAGTGGAGTGTGCCATGATTGGATATCCAGTATTAATAACTGAAGGGGTATGAAATGATGGGTTCAAGAAAGATTTCAGTATTTGCTCCATAAGTATATTAAACACAGTTGGTGCAAGGGGCAGCCTTACTTGACCCAAGAATTTATCTCAAAGTTGTCAGAAACATGACCTGAAATACAGTACCTAATTTGCGAAGAGGAGCCAATATGTAATCTTATTACAGTATCAGTAAGTTAGTTCTCAAGCTTGAATTAAGACTACTGTATAGGACATTCCTTGATAAGGCATCAAATGTGGAATGAAGGTTCACAAAACAAACATAAAGGGCAAGATTTTCAGAGATATGTGTCTGTTTTTTGGACACAAGTGTGGAATTCTGCCTGAAAAAGCTAGACCACAAAAAATTGGTCTGACTATTGGGATGGAATTCTGCAGTTACAAAATACAGACGTGAGTCCCGCAGCTGTGGCAGAAATTCCTGTAAACTGCAGGAATTGTTGCAAATGCATTCAGATATATATGAATAGGATGCATAGATGCGGACTCATCTGCATGGATGGAGCACACATCTGAAGAATGGACGCAAGTGCTGCTTCTACCTCTTTTAAAATCTTGTCTAAAGTTTCAGCTTCTTAACTATATTATGTTTTTCTACCACATGAAGAAGAGTGTAAAAGTGATCGGTAACAAAATATTTACTCCTAAAGCCAGCTTGAGCTTCAGAAAAAAAATCTGCTTTAATATGTTTCTCTAAATATTTTGGAATGATTTTTGTGACTGTTTTAGTTACTGTACATAGTTAAAAAGTGTTATTGGCCAATAATTTGAAGGACCTCCAACATTGTCTTTCTTATGAATCGGAAAATCAGGACTGCTCTTCCCACTGAAGGGAATACAATTGTATGGTAGAAAAGCATTATAAAAGGAACATGGAATATAAAACCAGCCAACAATATTGCATTTAAAAAGTTTAACTGGAGCCTTATCAATACCTGGGGCTAGATTCACAAAAAAATTGCTAAGCACAGCAAAGCACAGTGCAAAGGTTTGCGTGTGCTTTGTGAGTGCCCAGGTGTCAAAGGTTGCCATTCACAGTCCGATAATGCACCTGCGCTATCTGACCGTGAATTGGGCCAAGATGAGTCAGTGCTAACCCCATTACCGTTACCGTTACCTCTAACCCCAACATGCATCCCAGAGAAAGGCACTGCAATGAACAGTGCAGGTGTGCCATTTGGAATTCACAAAAGCAGCCATGTAAATTAACCCATTGGGCATGCAAGGCACTATGTGACTATTTGCATGCTCATTATTGGCCCATTTACATGGGCCGCACTGGAGTTAACACCCCCCCCGGCCGATGACTAAATTGATCATAAAATATGTCACAGTCCTTGGTGCAGTTGTCCCCCCCCCCCGATGATTGCCATCCCAATATGAAATAGACATATTCCCTGCTGGCCAGTGGTCCCTCCCCTCACCCAATCCCTCACCTGATGTACAAATACATTTTCTCTGGTGTCCAGTGTTCCCTCCCCCCACCTGATCCCTTGCCTGATATACAAATACATTTTCTCTGGTGTCCAGTGGTCCCTCCCCCCACCTGATGCCTGCCTGATAGACATATATGTCATTCGCTGGTGTCCATAGGTCTCACTCCCCCATCCAATCCCTTGACCCACAACTATAACAATATTCCCTGGTGTCCTGTGGTCCCATCCCCCCATCCAATCCCCAGTAAAATAACTGTAACCCATTTCCTGGCATCTAGTGGACCCCCCTCCCTATCCCTGATCCAATGTACAATTACCAAATGACCCTTTCCTGAATCCTAGCCAGACCCCCTGTCCCCCTACCCTGGCATGTTAGAGCCCCACCACCCCGCTCCCCCAATACCGAACCCGAGCTGGCAGCCAGCGACCATCACAGCCCTCCTCTCTCCACCATGGCTGGTCACCTGACCGAACTGCCAGTGAGCATGTACTGTATAAGGTACGCGCTCATTGAGTGATGTCACTCAATGAGCATGTACCTTATACAGTACATGCTCATTGATAGCTCTGTCAGTGGCCAGCTGTGGTGGAGAGAGAGAGAAGGGCTGTGCCAGTCACTGGCTCAGGTTCAGGATGGGGGGAGCAGGGTGGTGAGGCACTATCTGCCAGGGTGGGGGGTCCACTAGGTGCCAGGGAAGGGCCGTTTGGTGCTTGTACATGGGAGCAGAGATAGGAGAGGGGTCTGCGAGACGCCAGGAAATGGATTACAGTTATTTTCAGGGGATCAGGATTTGGGTGGGGGTGGGACCACTGGACACAAGAGAATATTGTTATATACATGGGGCAAGGCATCGAGTGGTGGGCAGGACCACTGGACACCAGAGAGTGACATATATGTCTAGCAGGTGGGCATTGGGTGGGGGGAGGGACCACTGGACACTAGGGAATAACATAAATGTCTATCCAGCAAAGGATCAGGTGGGGGAAGGGACCACTGGTCCCTGGGAAATATGTCTATTTCATATTAGACTGGCAATCAGTGGGTGGGGGGGACCCTAGCATCAGGGAATTTAGCATATTTTCTATAGGGCTGGCGAGGGGCAGGGGAAGCACCTAACTAGAGAATGTGATGTATTTAACAATTGCACTAGGGACTGTGACATATATATATATATATATATATATATATATATATATATATATATATATATATATATAAAAAAAAAAATATATATATATATATATATAGTATTATATAGTTCCTCTGTGGTGTAGAGGACAAGACATATGGATTGGACATCCAAGGGTCCTGAGTTTGAAACTCGTCTCTCCATATTTTGTGGGTCTGGGGAGAGGGGGGACCATCACTGGCAGGAGGGGGGAAGGCAAAGAAGGGGGACAAGGTAGCGGAGGTGGAAATCATGGCAGAGAGAGTGAGGGAAGCTCTCAGGTCCCTTAAGACTGAGAAAGCACCAGGGCCAGATAAATTACATCCCAGAGTGCTGAAGGAACTGGCGGATGTCCTGGCAAAAACCCCTGGCAGAGCTTTTCATCATCTCTCTGAGGACAAGGTGGGTGCCCCAGGACTGGAAGGTGGCGCATATGGTGCCTGTCCACAAGGGGGAATCAAGGGAGGTGGCAGGGAACTACAGGCCCGTCAGCCTGACATCAGTGTTGGGCAAAGTTATGGAGGGCATTGTCAAAGAGAGGCTGGGGGGGGGGACCTGAAAAAGTAGGGGTACCTGGATGATAGGCAGCATGGATTTGTCCCGGGGAAATTGTGTCAGACAAACCTTGTGGAGTTCTATGACTGGGTGACAAGTACCTTGGACATGGGTAGACCTGTGGACATCCTCTTTCTTGACTTTAGCAAGGCATTTGACTCTGTTCCTCATGGGGGCCTGTTGGATAAGCTGGGAGAAATAGGGGTGGGGAACCAGATGATCAGATGGTTAGGAAATTGGCTCCAGGACTGGACCCAGAGGGTCGTGGTTGGCGGGATAGTCTTGTCCCCAAGGAGGGTCATTAGTGGGGTCCCTCAGGGATCGGCCCTTGGGCCCCTCCTGTTCAACACCTACGTCTCTGACATAAGGAAGGGTATCAGGAGTGAGATGAGTCTCTTTGTGAATGACTCAAAACTGGGGGTGGTAGTGGATGGGGAGGAGGGGAGGGTGGCACTATAGGGGGACCTGGAGGCTCTGGAAAGGTGGTGTAGAAATTGGAAGCTGAGGTTAAATGCAGGGAAATGCAAGGTGCTGCACCTGTGATTCAGAAACCCAGGCCAAGTGTACACCCTGGGGTGGGGGAATGCTGAAAATCTCAATGGCTGAGAGGGACCTGGGGTGGTGGTGGATGTCAAGAAGAACAACTCTGAGACTTGTAGGAGGGCAGCGGCCAAGGCCAACAGGATGCTGGGATGCATCGCTAGGGGGATCACCTCCAGAAGGAGGGAAGTGATACCCCCTCTGTATAACTGCTTGGTGATGCCGCACCTGAGTACTGCATGCAGTTTTGGAGGCCACACTTAAAGAGGGACATCAAACTCCTGGAGAGGGTCCAGAGGAGGGCAACCAAAATGATCTGGGGCTGGGGGACAGGACCTATGGGGAGAGGCTCGAAGAGCTAAATATGTACACATTGGAAGAGAGAAGGGACCGGGGGACATGATAGAGGTCTTCAGGTACATGAAGGGGGTAAATAGGGGAGGAGCAGTCAGGGTGCTCTGAAGGAAGGGGGGACTAGAGGGCATGGGTGGAAGCTAGAGGGCGGGGAGAGATTCAGGGGAGAAAGGAGGAGATGCTACTTCACTGAGAGGGTGATGGAGCCATGGAATGCCCTGCCCAGTGGGCTGGTGGAGGCAGAGATGGTGGAGGGGTTCAAGAAGGGGTGGGACAGGTAAAAGGGAAGGGTTCTGGAAGCAAAGTCCTGTGCAGCGAGAATATCCAGGACTGGGAAGGGAGAAGCCAGAGGGGGTGAGGGGGGCAGCAAGGTCAGTTCCCAGGTTGGAAGCTGACAAAACAAGCAGACATGAAAGACCGTTAGGCCTATTTTGCTGGCATTTTAGTATGTTAATATATTTTATTATTGGGCTGGCAATTGGTGGGGAAGGGAGACAATTGCACCTGGGACTATGACATATTTTACTATCAAGTCAGTGATTGGGGTTGTGTGTGCTTCAGTACCTTTACCAACCACTAGGGTTGTGCAGGCTAAGGCAAGATCATAGTTGGCAGTATTTGCTTCGTGCAAGGGCACTGCACAAAAGGATCTTGCCCGGAGCAAATGCTTTATGAGTCAGACAGCACCAATATTCACATCCCCTCCTCCTCATTTGCATTGTGGCCCCCTGCACACTTTGTCCGAGGGCAAATCCGGTTTGGGCACAAAAAATGTTTTTTTGTGAATACCAGCTTGGTGCAAAACCTGGTTTGCTCGCGTAAAACTGGGTTTGCTCTGGAGCAAAGTTTTATGAATCCTGGCCCTAGTGCTTTATTTCCCTTAAATGAATTTATAGATTCACTGACCTCCTCCAGTGTGATAAGTTCTGTTGATAATGGGATTTGAGAAGTCCAAGATCATTCACTCACAAAGTAAAGGTCATAGATGATATTTTTGAAATGTTTGACCATGAATCAGGAGTGATAGGAGAATTAATATTACTCTTAACATTTTTGAAAATATCTAAATTGATCTTCCTTACGAAGTTGAAATTGTTCAATTAACTGTGCAAATGACCAACAATAATCATTATTTATGCACTGTACAAATGCAGAGAGGCAGTGTGCAGCCCAATACCTGTAACCCGGGTCTGACCTGAGTGGGATGAACGATGGTTCAAAACATATTAGTGATAGAGGACCAGAACCCTCTTGAGTTTGGGTTATCCTTCTGAGTTTCTTGAGAACTAATAGAGAATGACAGATCCATGGGTTTGTTACTGACCCTGACACACTCAAAGGTATACTATTTGTTGGAAGGGCCCAAAGAGCCCAATCTTTAATTGAGGCCTCCTCTAAGTGGTACCACCCTGAGACCTCTCTACGTTTGGCCCAGGTGCACAGTTAAGCCCCTCTGGCTGCCAGAAAGTAAAGGTAAAAGTGTGGGAGGACTAAACTACCTTTATCCCTGGGTGCTTGTAGTGTGTTTCTGGCCAGCCATCTGCATATAGAGCAATTTTTTGGGTATGCCCCTCTACTTCTACTCCTTTGATTTGGGGATTTGTTCTGATATCTATTGCCAATGGTTTAAGGGATAAGGCGAAAAGAAGTGGAGAGAGGGGGAAGCCCTGCCTTGTTCCCCGCAATAGGGGAAACCTCGCCGAAAGATGGCCATGTACTTTGACTCTGGCTTCTGGAGCTTTGTACAATGCCTTTATGCTATCTGTAAATTTCTCCCCTAGTCCGAACCTTTTCAGGGTTTCCTCTAAGAACACCCAGTCAACCCTGTCAAAAGCTTTCTCAGCGTCCACGCTGATGGCCGTAGTAAGTATTTAGTATTTTTGTGGGCTGAGATTATATTTAGCAGGCGTTGGATATTATCCTGCAAATATCGACCTGTTATAAAGCCCGTTTGGTCCCTGTGGATTAGGGAACAAGCTACTAATTGTAGCTGATCAGCCATAATTCTGGTGAAAATATTTAGGTCTACCGGGAGTAGGGAGATAGGACGATAGGACCTACAGTCCTCCGGGTCCTTGCCAGGTTTAAGGATAACCAAGATTTGGGCCTGATTCCAGGATCGAGGAGCTGCCCCCTCTCCCTCCCACAGCTCATTATATGTGTGAGACAATACTGGCACTAAAAGATCTAGGAATGCCTTGTAAAATTCTGCCACATAACCGTCCATCCCGGGGCCTTCCCATTTTTTAATTGTTTAATTTTTTGAATTATCTCTGTATTAGAGATGGGAGCTTCCACTCCCAGTCTCTGTTCAACTGATAAAGTAGGGAATTGGATATTGTTAAGAAAAGCTGAATTTCTTTCAAGGTGTTCTGGACCTCTCTCTGCTTGGTATAAATTGGAATAATGTTTTTGAAACTGAGCTGTGATCAGATTGGGGGACCAGAGCGGAGCTTTCTCTACTTCAGATCTAAAATTGGGAACTGCCCGGGAAGCCCTCTCCTTGTGGAGTTGCCACGCCAAGAGTTTCCCTGCTCCATTACCATGTTCACAGTATTTTTGTTTGGTGTAGCGGAGTTGTCCCTCCACTTGCATGTCTAAAATGTTATTTAAATTGGCTTTGGCCCTATCTAGTTCCTCCCCTGTATGGTGATCCATAGATCTTTTATGAATAGTTTCTAATTTAGAAATCTTTTTTTCTAAATCCAGATGTTCCTTAATTTTAACTTTCTTATACTTAGAGGCTTACGATATAACGTTTTTCCTTCACAAGTAAACAATTGGTTTATAACCTTGGTCATATTTAACACATCTTTATTTAATTTTCTTATGAGATTAATTGGAGGAAGAAGAAGTTAAGTTTCTTAACAAAGGCTTGTTGTTTGCTCCAATGTGTAGCATCAATAGATTTGAGACATTTATAGACCTTAACAAATTCTGTCAGAATTAGAGTTTGAAATAACTTTTTAACAAGAAACCACACCTTTTGAATACCTCTGTGGCCATTAGTTCTGATGGTGACGGCCTCTCCACCAATGCAAGCATCTCAACACCCACACCTCAAGCTCCATGCTTTAGAGGGAAATCCACATTCTTCCCTGCTCCTTCAGCTGCAAGTGTGACCTTCCAGGAGGTTTGTGAGAAAGAACTTGAGACCTTGTTTTTTAACCTGCCAAATATTCACTATAATAACCTGACTAGAAATGAAGGAAATGCACTGAATCAGATTAAAATGGATAAACAGATTGTGATAAAGCCTTCAGAAAAGGGGGGACTGACATTTGAGATCCAGCAACTAATAAATGTATCTATTATATAGCTGAAGTTAACAAAAAACTAAATAATGTTGATTTTTATCAGAAATTGGACACAGACCCCACCTTGTTTTTTAAACATAGGAGAGATGAGTTCATTTTGGATGCATTTCAGAAGGGTTGGATTGATCCAGATGTTAAAGATTTCCTAACTGTGGACCATCCCATTAGGGCTACAATGTACATGCTTCCAAAGGTGCACAAATCATTTTTTGCACCCCCTCCCCCCGGAAGGCCCATAGTCAGTGGGGTGGGCTCACTGACTAAGCCTCTTTCTCAATACGTGGATTTTCATCTTAGACCTTTTGTTGAAAAATTGGGTTCACACATTAGGGACAGAGGTGACATACTTCAGGTCTTAGAGGACACTGAGGTGCATAGGGACTCCTACCTAGTTACAATGGATGTGGAGTCCCTTTACACAAATATTCCACAAGAAGAGGCTCTGGACAGTTTGGCATTTTTTCTCAATACTAGAGACAGCAATATAGAACCCCTCACTGAACTTCTGATAAAACTGTCTGAATTTGTTTTAAAATGTAATGCCTTCACATTTTTAGACAGATTTTACCTACAAAGCAAAGGTACAGCCATGGGGGTGACATTTGCCCCTCGTGCGGCCAATCTTTTTGTGGGAAGTCAGAGGATAAGCATCAGGAATTCAGACAACAATCCATTTTTTCACCATATTGAGTTATATCATCACTTTATAGACAATATTATTTATGATATGGCAGGGTAGCTTAGAAGAGATGGATGCATTCTTGGATTTTTTACACAAATCCAATCCCAACTTGCGCTTTACAGATAGCACAAGTAGATCTGAGACTTTCTTTCTAGATTTGTGCATACAGAAAGATGTAGTGGACAAAATTGCTACTGATGTTTACAGAAAAACATGTGACAGGAACACCCTACCACTTGCATCTAGCTGTCACTCATGTCATGTGGTTGACAATATTTCAAAGGGGCAGTTCTTGCAGATCAGACGTAATTGTAGCTCTATGGAGAAAGATGATAGAGCTGCCAAAGATCTGGAAAAAAGATTTGTAGAAAGGGGCTATGGAGCCAATGTGGTGCATGACATGAATGTGACAGTCAGAAATATCCCTAGAAATGATATACTCTATAAAAGATCTGATAGGGAACATGATGATATGAGATTAAGCTTTGTCACAACTTATTCTATACATGCACGAAAAGTGGGTGAGATTATCTACAGAAATAGGAATATTTTAAGAGGTGATGGCTATTTGAGGGAGCATCATGACTGTGCTCCCTGTTTGTCTTACAGGAGGGCCAAAACTTTAAAGGACCAGTTAGTCCACAGTAAACAGAATAAACCAACACAGCAGACTTGGCTATCTAGCAAATATGTGGGCTGCTTTCACGGCCACAAATGTGTATACTGCCCTGCAATCTCATCTGCCAAGGATTTTACCAGACCACATGGGCGTAAGACCTTTGAGATCCAACAACTAATATCTTGTAAATACAAAATCACACATACCCCCATAATGCAAAGCATCATGGGCTGTATATGCAAATCACCACAAAATATTATGCTGGTTCAACTTTAAGCAGAATTACATGGTGCCGAAAGGCCTCTCACAAAGTCTGCAAAGGTTGCCAACAGAAGACACAGACACGTGTTTCATCCTACCAGGACTCATCAGTGTGCCTCGTCTGTATGGCACCCCAGTGGAATGAACTAGCTACCCTAAGTTGGTCTATCTGGGTTGGGTTGTGGTGACCCCAATAAAAACAACAAACAAGCTCAGAGACAAAGAAAACTAATATCTTGTGACACCTCAGGTGTCATATACGTAGCTAGGAGGCAGTATAACATAGTGGTTAAGGGCACTGAACTGCAAACCTGGAGACCTGGGTTTGAATCCCAAAGCCCCCACTTGCATACTGTATGACTCTGAGCAAGTCACTTAACATCCCTGTGCTCCCAGGCTGCACCTGGAAACAAGCTTTGGCTTAGTGTGCATTTCCTGGTTAAAGGAAAACTACCCCCTCATATCATTTAAATTTGATTTGTTTCCATGTCAACAGACAACTCCTTTCATGTCACTGTTAGAGCTATATGTGTTAGCTTTAGTTTGTTTTCTCTGCTCATTGTAGCCCCCTGTAACTGCTCTTGGGGTTTCCATTTCATGGTTGTTGAAATTTCATTGTCCATGAGAAATTGCATTAGCATATGAGAACATGATGTCAGATCACCCATTTATACCATGTATCTCTATGCCGAAAGAACAAATACCCTGCAAAAACTCTCTGGAAACTCATAAGCTGAATGAAGTTTAAAGGGGAAACAACCTGCATTATATCTCAGATAGTTTGCAAAGCTCACTGAAGGTAAATGTGGTATTTCACACCTTCAAGCAGCTTGTTTCTTTTAAGACTAATTAAGCAGACAGGCATACTGGGGAGTTTAAAGGGTGATTATACATCATGTTCTTATATGCTGATGCAGCTGTCAGGGACAATGAGATTTCAACAACCACGAAATGGAGGCTTCCAGGACAATAACAGGGCCTAGTGTGAACTGTGAAAACAGACTAAAGCATTTGCATACATTTTTAACAGCTACATGAAAAGAGTTGTCTGTTGACATGGAAGCAAATAACATTTGGAAGATATGAGGGTGTAGTTTTCTTTTGAACAATTCCCCCCTTCCCTTTCCCTAAATGTAGTTGCAATGCCTTCTACATTGGCAAGACTGAGAGACCTTTTAAGTTGAGGGTGGAGGAACACTGCAGGCGGTCAGAAATGAGGACCTTTTGTATGCAATGGCCCTACATGTTAAAAGGGCAGTAAATAAGAATGACCACAAGTTTACCTTTACTGTGACTGAGAAAGTATATCCCAAACCTAGAGGAGGGGACTTCAGCAACCAGGTCCTACAAAGAGAGGGATGCTGGATATATACCCGGGCATGCAGACTGCCTGGTCTCAATGAACAGTTTGACATGACCCCACACATTAAGAACAGGAAATAAAAATAAAAATGATGTACAATAGTTATGACAGAATATTTATTGAATATTGTATTGTTATTTGTTTTTAAATGAGTATTAAGGGAATAGAAGGAGCTTAAATATATGCCCATAGTGGACAGAGATTTATTAATTTATGCCTCTTTTTCCCCTTTTTTAGATCCGGACCCTAGATGAAATTAAATAAAATCTTTATTGGAGCCACCCGTCTTACAGGTCTTTGTGTCTCCACAGGACTTTTTATACATGTGCAATTTGGGACTCTCCTTGGATTTTATTATTATCATCCATTTTCTATTGTCCTATGCCTTTTGTATCTACAGTTGTGGTATTTATTATGGATTTCTATGTAGTAGATGCTTTTAATTTTTTAATCCACATTTCACTATGTGCGTTTTCACTGATTATGTGCAGAACATTGACGTCATCTACTTGTATTTAAAATGTGATTTCTGCTTCCTTGGTATGTCTTTTGATAAAGGATGTAAGCTTGAGACATGTTAAGATGTGCCACAGCACTGGCACTTTAATAAACTACAGCATTTGGTTTGAATCCAGTGAGCAGCATCTTACTTACTGTAGGTGGTGGTGAGTGCACGATTTTTTATGAATTTGCCTTACTGGACTGTATCCTAGGATCCCAATCCAGGGCAAACTTCTTTAAGATCCTTGCTTTTGATAAAACTGTCTAAAGGCGTCCCTTATCTGAGCCTTCCCTTTCACTAGGTTACCTTGAGTGCTTTTAATGGTTGGCATGTGAGTATCTGTCATATTTAACATGCTTGTAGCCGGCCTGGTGGTGCTGAGGGTCGAGGTGCTGGATGCCATACCTCACGCCACCCTGGCAACCCTGGTTCTGGAACAGATTTGGGTGCCGGGGGTTGGCAGGGGAGGGAAAGGATTGAGCATCAGTAGGATTCCTCTCCTCTCCCAGGGAGGGTTTTGGGGCTTGCTCAGCACCTTAGTGACCTCTGATGGAGATTGAGGGCACTACAGGTGCTGACGTTGTACAGGGGTAGAGCAGTGGCAGACGTCAGCAGCATGCCTGTGCAGATGTCATTGCATGTCCACACTCCAGGGGGAAACTTATGCCAGAAAACCCTGGCCCTGGGATAGGCGATGGCTGCCTCCAGTGCCCTGCTACCACACACCCAATACCAGGCTCATCTCTCTGCTTTCTCAACCCTCCACCTTGCTTTGGGCCGATGCACTGGATTCTAGATAGAGCACTGGGAGTGGAAGGTGGCCCTGCCTTGGGGGTCTCAGAGCTGGGGGTCTGTTGGTCTGAGGTAGGTGGGAGTGTCTGTCCCCTATTTCCTGGAGGGCATGCTTCAGGTGGGTGGTAGAGCAGCAGCAGTATGTGGGGTTAGTCTGAGAGAGTTCCCAGGTCGCCAGTGAAGAAAGAAAGTTGACAAAAAAAAAAAACTTGCCTGTATAAGTCTGTCCAAATTCTATACCAGTCATATGGTTTACCAGGAATTGTGAGTGCTTGGTCCCAGTAAGGGGCTGAGCCATCTATTTTATTAAGCGTGAGATCACAGAACTGGCCATATAGATTAGATATAGGACAAGTCTTGGTGGCCCATGGTATGAGGAGTAGGACCTTGTCCTCATGCTGTTTCGACCAGGGCTGTACACCTAAATGTTGGGACAGGGAATGAGACACCTGCAAGAAGGCACAACTGTTTACATTCTGAGTGTGACACCTGGCTTGAAACATGGCATGCGGGATTAGTCTGCCTCCGGAGCCAGCTGTTCCACCCTGATAATATTCCTGCTTTTCCAGGATTCTGAAGTGATTCGGATGCCCCCAATCTTAAAGTTGGGTTGGAGAGGCGTGGCTGAGAAATGTCTCTACTCAGTGGCTACATAGTTGGGCACGAGTGCTTATGGAGGTCGCAGTGGGGGTGTTTCTACAATTATTGGGGACATTTCTAATGGATAGGTGCAGTAGGGCACTAGGTGATACCAGACTTTTTTTTTAACACAGGTGTATTTCAATATCCAGCTACTGGGGCATGTATTCTGGGATCTGAGTCTCCGTGCTAGATTTGTACCACTGTAGGTATTTGCCACTGTGCAAGATAAGATAATACAAGGTGACATTGGGCAGGTGTAAGCCACCCTTGAATTTAGGGCCAGCTAATTTTTGGTAAGCCCACCATATGGCCTTACCACTCCATGCAAATGTTGATACCATACGATGTAGTTGCTGGAACCAGGAGAAGGGTAGTACTACATTCAGCATTCCAAGTGGGTATAATACCCCAGGCAAAAGATTCAGTGTAGTAATACTGATTTTGATCCATAGGGTCATGGGGAGTCTGCATCATCTTTTCAGATCAACTTTGAGTTGTCAGACCAGACTGTCTAGGTTTAGGGCTTTCAGTTGTTTCCCAGAAGTGTTCAATATTATTCCCAGATGTTTTAGGTCACGGTTTCTTTAATGATGCCACCAGCACAATTTTCTGTGGCCATAGAACTCTTTAGAGTCACAGTTACAAAAGGTAATGTAATGGACACATTCTTACCTTTAAAAGATATCAGAGATACTTTTCAAGTATTTATGTATCAGGAACTTGATCAAATGTATACTGGATGAAAAACAATGTAATGTATCCGGGATTTGGTGTATTACTGGAGGTGAGATGCGATTCAACTAAGGAGTGAGGCCACCAGTAACTTCTGTCGGATACAGTTTGAAGTCACCAGGATTTGGGGGCTTGAGAACCACTGTTTTAGTCTGTCTGCTTTCCATAATACACCCACTGAGTTTATTTCTTCTCTGCTAACTCTAGTATTGAGGGATATAGCCTCTGTTTTATCAATGTTTAATTTGTAATTCCATAGAGTACTGAATTCAGAAAAAAACCTGAGGGCAGCAGTCAGGGTTGTCCCAGGGTTAATAACGTGCAGTAGAATATCATCGGTATAAACCAAAATGTTATATTGGATAGGTCCTATTGGGATTCTTGTTATATCATCACATCCTTTAAGGTGTGATGGGGGTTTATGAAATAAGTTGAATAGGAAAGGAGAGAGGAGGCATCCCTGCTGGGTTCCCCAGTACAATGAAGCAGACACCATTATATAATATCTTAGCACCAGAATTTATGTACAGTACCTTTACCCAAGTAAGAAATTCCAGAATTTGTGTACTGTACCTTTACCCAAGGAAGGAATTTCAGGATATGTGTACAGTACCTTTACCCAAGTAAGAAATTCCAGAATTTGTGTACTGTACCTTTACCCAAGGAAGGAATTTCAGGATTTGTGTACAGTACCTTTACCCAAGGAAGGAATTCCAGAATTTGTGTACGGTACCTTTACCCAAGGAAGGAATTCCAGAATTTGTGTTCAGTACCTTAACCCAAAGAAGGAATTCCAGGATTTGTGTACAGTACCTTTACCCAAGGAAGGAATTACATGATTTGTGTACAGTACCTTTACCCAAGGAAGGAATTTCAGGATTTGTGTACAGTACCTTTACCCAAGGAAGGAATTCCAGAATTTGTGTACGGTACCTTTACCCAAGGAAGGAATTCCAGAATTTGTGTTCAGTACCTTAACCCAAGGAAGGAATTCCAGGATTTGTGTACAGTACCTTTACCCAAGGAAGGAATTACATGATTTGTGTACAGTACCTTTACCCAAGGAAGGAATTTCAGGATTTGTGTACAGTACCTTAACCCAAGGAAGGAATTCCTTGTCCAGTTGTTCAGCTGACGTTTCCGCTCAATCTAAGTCCTTCCCGTTCAAACTAAGTGTTCCCTTACCAAGATTACTCCCCCCTCCCTCAGTCCATTCTAGTCCCACTGGTACTACCGGTTCACCTCAGTCCATTCCAGTCCCACCGGTACTAAGTACTCACTGCAACACAACCCCCATTGCCCACTCTTATGCCCTGTTACCACCTGCTTAGTATCCCAGAATCTTTCTGCCAGCATCCCTGCCTCCTACGCATGCACTTTTCTATATCCCAGGGATATTTTTACAGGCTATGAACATGTTATTGATGGATTGCATTATAAAGGCATCTCTGTATATATTATTTACCTTTATTTCTACACTGTATATATTTTGTTGTATACGTCTTGCTACTGTTGTTTTATGTATATTTTACTTGTACTCTATTCTGTACCCTCATCCTTGCAAACTGCAGGTCCACCTTGTAAATGAGCTTGCTCAATGGTGATCGCCTGGGTAAATAAAGATTTTGATTGATTGATTGATTGATTGATTGAATTCCAGAATTTGTGTTCAGTACCTTTACCCAAGGAAGGAATTCGAGGATTTGTGTACAGTACCTTTACCCAAGTAAGATATTCCAGGATTTGTGTGCAGTTCCTTTACCCAAGGAAGGCATTCCAGGATTTGTGTTCAGTACCTTTACCCAAATAAGATATTCCAGGATTTGTGTACAGTACCTTTACCCAAATAAGGAATTCCAGAATTTGTGTACAGTACCTTTACCCAAGGAAGGAATTCCAGGATTTGTGTACAGTACCTTTACCCAAGGAAGGAATTCCAGAATTTGTATTCAGTACCTTTACCCAAGGAAGGAATTCCAGAATTTGTGTACAGTACCTTTACCCAAGGAAGGAATTCCAGAATTTGTGTTCAGTGTCTTTACCCAAGGAAGGAATTCCAGGATTTGTGTACAGTACCTTTACCCAAGGAAGGAATTCCAGAATTTGTGTTCAGTACCTTTACCCAAATAAGATATTCCAGAATTTGTGTACAGTACCTTTACCCAAGGGAGGAATTCTAGGATGTGTGTACAGTACTTTTACCCAAGGAAGGAATTCCAGGATTTGTGTACAGTACCTTTACCCAAGTAAGGAAATCCTCAGGGATGTTACACCTGTGCAGCACCTGAAACAAACAAGCATTTGTCAATGCCAAATGTTGATTGCATTGGTCTGTTGAGCTCGCTCACTGCCCCTCTGTCACTCGCTCGTTCTGTTTCTCCCGGTGCTGCAGGCTGCTGTTTTGTACTGGGCTCCTGCCTGCGTTGGCACCCTTTTCTGTCCACAAAGAAATCCACAGCTGTCCTGACAGAGCACTGTTGAGGTGGCTCACTCCCCCTTCTCACTCGCTCATTCTGTTTCTCCTGGTGCTGCAGGCTGCCCTTTTGTACTAGGCTTCTGCCTCTGTTGGTGGCTTTTTCTGCCCACAAAGAAATCTGCAGTAGTCCAAACACAGGTCCGTTGAGCTTGCTCACTCCCCCTCTGTCACTCACTCATTCCGTTTCTGCCGACGCTGCAGGTTGGCCTTTTGTACTGGGCTCCTGCCTGCGTTGCCGCCTTTTTCTGCCCTCAAAGAAATCCGCAGCAGTCATGATAGAGCTCTACTGAGCTCGCTCACTCACCCTCTCTCACTCACTCGTTCTGTTCCCCCTGCCGCTGCAAGCTGCCCTTTGTACTGGGCCCCTGGGTGCATTGCTGCCTTTTTCTGCCCACAAGGAAATCTGCAGCAGTCCCAACAGAGCTCCGTTGAGCTCATTCACTCCCCCTCCCTCACTCGCTTGTTATGTGTCTCCCGCTGCTGCAGACTGCCCTTTTGTACTGGGCTCCTGCCTGTGTTGGCAGCTTTTTCTGCCCACAAAGAAATCTGCAGCAGTCCCAACACAGCTCCATTGAGCTCACTCACTCCCCCTCTCTCACTTGCTCGTTCTGTTTCTGCTGGCGCTGCTGGCTGGCCTTTTGTACTGGGCTCCTGCCTGCATTGCCACCATTTTCTGCCCACAAAGAAATCCGCAGCAGTCACAATAGAGCTCTGTTGAGGTCGCTCACTCCCGTCTCACTCGCTCATTCTGTTTCTCCTGGCGCTGCAGGCTGTCCTTTTGCACTGGGCTCCTGCCTCTGTTGGCACCTTTTTCTGCCCACAAAGAAATCTGCAGCAGTCCCAACAGAGCTCCGTTGAGCTCACTCACTCCCCCTTCCTTACTTGCTCTTTCTGTGTCTCCCACTGCTGCAGGCTGCCCTTTTGTATTGGGCTCCTGCCTACGTTGGTGGCTTTTTCTGCCCACAAAGAAATCTGCAGTAGTCCAAACACAGGTCCGTTGAGCTTGCTCACTCCCCCTCTGTCACTCACTCATTCCGTTTCTGCCAGCGCTGCAGGCTGCCCTTTGTACTGGGCTCCTGCCTGCGTTGGCACCTTTTTCTGCCCACAAAGAAATCTGCAGCTGTCCCGACAGAGCTCCGTTGACCTCACTCACTCCCCCTGTCTCACTCGCTCATTCTGTTTCTGCTGGTGCTGCAGGCTGCCCTTTTGTACTGGGCCCCTGCATGCATTGCTGCCTTTTTCTGCTCTCAAAGAAATCCGCAGCAGTCCCAACAGAGCTCTGTTGAGCTCACTCACTCCCCCTCTCTCACCCGCTCATTATGTGTCTCCCAGCACTGCAGGCTGCCCTTTTGTACTGGGCTGCTGACTGCATTGGCACCTTTTCCTGCCCACAAAGAACTCCGTAGCAGTCCCAACAGAGCTCAGTTGAGCTCAGTCTCTCCCCCTCTCTCTCGCTCAATCCTTATCTGTCCCAAACACTGATTTCCAACAGCGACTGCGGTATTCTGTACTGGAAGCGTGAAAACACATTTCAGCCAGGATGTGAAAAATGATAGCTGTACTGTTCATAAGGAGGTGTGGAAAAATGGCAGTGTTGAAAATGTGGCATGAAAATATAACTAATTTATGAAGTTACAAGGGTGCGTGGAAACTGCTCAACGAACACTCGTAACACAGTCATTTTATGGAGTTTCATCACAAACTTTTCAACATAGGCATTTTAGGACCTCTGCTCATGAACAATGTCAGTGCGATTTTCTTAATGTGTCCCGAACACTGATTTCCCACAGCGACTGCGCTATTGTGTGTCGGAAGACGAAAACACATTTTGGCCAGGATGTGAAAAATGACAGCTGCACTGTTCATAAGGAGGTGTGGAAAAATGGCAATGTTGAAAATCTAGAGTGAAAATATTGCAAAGTTGCGAAAGTATGAGCATGCGTGGAAACTGCACAACACACGCTCATAACACACTCATTTTATGGACTTTCATCACCAAATTTTCAACATAGGTATTTTAGGACCTCTGCTAATGAACTGTGTCACTGTCATTTTCATAATGTATCTCAAACATGGATTTCCCACAGTGACAGCGCTATTCTGTGCTGGAACTGCGAAAACATATTATGATCAGGGTGTGAAAAATGACAGCTATACTGTTCATAAGGAGGTGCAGAACAATGGCAATGTTGAAAATCTGGAGTGAAAATATTATAAATTTGCGAACTTACAAGTGTGCCTGCAAACTGCGCAACGCACACTTGTAAAACAGTCATTTTTTGGATTTTTTCCACCAAATTTGCAACATAGGCTTTTTGAGAGCCCACTTCATTATCACTGGCACTGTCGTTTCGTTAATTGGTCCCGAAAGGTGATTCCGTGCAGTGACTGCGAAATCACCTTTTGGGGCCGATTAATGCCATGACAGTGCCAGAATTCATGAGGAGGGGTCCCAAAAACCCCATGTTGAAAATTTGGTGCCAAAATTACAAAAAATGCCTGAGATATGCATCAAAGTTGAAAAAAAACTATTTATTCCATTATACAGCTTACCGGCATTTCCTCAGTTCGCGGTCAGTTTTTAAAAGTACAGATGTGTTTCCTGTCCACCGAAGATCATCGCGCCAGACTCTGGAGGTAAGTATGGGAGAGGGGGTATGGGGAGCAGGGTGTGCAGTGGTGGGGCGCAGGTTGTGGGACGGGGGCAGAGAGATCGCGAGGGACCGTTTTCTTTTTTGACGGTAAAAAAAAAAACAAACATTGCAGGACGGTTTTTTTTTAACAGGGGCATGTGGAACGCTGGAGTTGGCTCCCAGCATGCCAACTGACTCTTTTTTGAGGGGGACAACTGTAGCCGATGGGGGATTGGGCACCCGCGTCAGCACACAACAAAAGGGGAGGGGTTACGTTATGCCGACGGGGATTGGGCACCCCCGTCGGCACACAACAAAAACGGGGGGGGTTACATAATGCTGATGGGGAATGGGCTCCCCCGTTGGCAACATCACTTGGACACTGAAGCCGATGGGGATTGGGGCCCCCGTTGGCACACAAACATGGTGGTGGGGACATATGCTGCCGAGGGGGATTGGGCACCCCCTCGGCAGGGGGCGGTGCTTAATATTGTTTGTGAACATGGCAGCAAGCTGCCGCCATGTTCACAAACAATTTCACTGTTACAAGGTTCAGTCCAGCAATGATGGGTTGCTCCCTCATTGCAGCGGAATGGCTTACTCTGCAATGACGAGGCAGCCGCTGATTGCAGTGGCTGAAACCTTACAAGGTTGTGGCACGCTGGCTGAACTAGTGTCAGCAGCAGCATGCCACGGCATTGGGGAAAGCAGGCCAAGCCTTTAAAGGCTGTGGAGGCATTGGCCACAACAGTGCCTTGCTTTCACAACCTGCTTCTGGCAACCTGCCGCAATATGTTTCTTGCACATGCGTGCAGTCAACTTAAAAAAAAAACACAACACTCTGTTGAAGGCTTTTTCTGCATCCAGGGAGGCCAGCACCACTGGAGATGGACCATCCCTAGATGCAAAAATGAGGTGAGTCAGTGTGAACAGATGGTCTGAAGATACTTGTCCTGGAATGAAATCCACCTATTCCTTACTAACCACTGCTCCCAAAACTCTGTTAACATTTATTTATTTATTGAAATTGTTTCACCAGGAAAAGCACACTGAGCAAGAACTGCTCGTCTCCCGGTGCGACCTGGGGGAAGGGGTGTGGACAAAACTTTGGCTAGGATCTTAATGTCTAGATTTATGAGGGTGATCGGTCTGTAGTTATCAGATTTCATGTGGTCTTTCCCAGGTTTTGGGATCTGGGCTGTACAGTGGAGCCAGTCAGGATGCAATGCAGTAATGCTGCAGTATATCACAATGTGTTGCAGTATACTGCAGGGAACAGTGTAATTCAACAATTAAGCTTTTTCGTAGGGCAGTGACCAGGGGGGTGCAAGAGTTGCATTTTCAGTAGGGCCCTTACTGTCTGGGGGCTCACTGCCTCAGAGGGCAACTCTAAGAATATTTTTATCACAGAAACACTTGCAGTTTTCTCTTTTTCAGTTGGTTATCCATTTGATTTTGCGTCTGTCACCAGTGGCATCAGAAGATTCTTTCTCCAGTTTCACATGGTGGTGGTGGGTAGAGACCATAGAAGCAGTATGGCCCATTACTCAAAACATCTAATCTTTGTATTTGTGTCACCAGGAGGAGCAAGAACAAATTAAATCCTTTAATTCCTTGATCGTGGCACCTGCAAGGGATTGGGAGCAGCATGGACAAAATATGGATGCTTAGCAGGAGTGATATAAAAATAATAAACTGACGCTATAAAAATTTAAAATGCACTGATGGTTATTGCACATTTATTGGTGGGGGTGGTAGGGCCCAACAACATATTTTGCAGAGGGGCCCATACAGTTGTTGGCACAGCCCTGCTTTTCCGTCATGCAGTATTTTGAAACATGTAATTTACTGCAAATGACTGTGTTGCATTGTGTCTGGCTTCTGTGAGGGATATCTCTTGCTGGCCATGTTGGTGTATGTGTGTGTATGTGTTAAGTAAAACTGGGGGTATTTTGTCCATTATCGTTTTGTAAAAATTGAGTGCATAGCCATTTGGGCCCAGTGCTTTAACACAGACACATAGACAATGATGGCAGAAAAAGACAACAGGTCCATCTAGTCTGCCTCAAGTTCCCTATCTGATCCAGACCTATTGTCTATAAGGGTTTTTAGCCCTTCTGATCCACCTCCAGTTCCCCTTAATTCTACTACTAACCTGAGCAATGATCACACCCTTCCCCTTGAAACCATTTACAGCCTTGGTGACTGCCACCTGCTCTGGCAGACTGCTCCATGGCTCCGTCGACCTTTCCTTAAAATAGAACATCCTCACAACCCTCTTAACAACCCCCCCCAACCAGTGTCCACTTGTGACCTTGGGTTTTTGACTCTGTTCTCATGCTAAACTGTTTCCTGCAGTTAACTTTGTTTATTCCCTTCAGGGACTGACAGTCTCTATCATATCCCTTGACAACACTATACAAAGCACTACCGTCAGAAAGGGCTGCTGAAATCTAAAAAGAGAGCACCAAGTGCTAGAAGCACAGCTCTGAGTGGGGACACAGTTTACACCCCTGCGCTACGAACCATTGAATTAGGCAACCCAGCACTATTAAAATGTAATTAAATCAGGGTAATTTGAATTAAGAAAGAAGACAGTTTAATACATTCCAATGCTCAAATTGTGATCATTAGGCATAAGGAGTTTGGAAGAAATTAATGCAGTATATATAAAGTTTGTACAGAGCTTTGAAGTGAGCATAATAGCTTATGAAACACTGGGATCTAAATGTCTGATGGTGTCAAATCAAAAAGCAAAAAGAATTTATAATAAAAAAATTGGCACTGGGTGAGTGGGCTTATTTCCAACAAATTGTTGCTGTATGTGCTGTCATATCCCCCTCTATCACCTGGTCTCCAGTGAGTGCGTATTCTGTGCACTGAGACAATCTTCATAAGATCTGCCCTGTTTGCTCTGAATCATCTTGGTCACCCTGCGTTGCACCCTCTTCAGCCTGTCCCTGTCCTTCCTTAGAGGAGGACTCCAGAACTGAGTACAGTATTCCAGGAGCAGCCTCACCAGTGACCTACAGTATACAGAGGTAGTAGCAGTATCTTCTTTTTCCTTGCTGTCAGTACCCCTTTTGATACATCCCAGCATCTTATTAGCCTTACTATGGACCTTGATTCACTGGCTTGATTGTTTGAGGGAGTCACTAATGATGACTCCCAGGTCCCATTCCTCTGCTGTAGTGCTTGGTTTAATCCCTCCCATTATTTATTTCAAATGTTTCACCAGGAAAGACCCACTGAGCTGCTAACAGCTTGTTTCTATATGCATCCTGGGGGAAAGAAGATATGGAAAGTCATATACATCAAATACAATGAAACAGGAGCATAATTAACAGTATAAAAGATATGCACATAAAGTACAATTAAGACCTGGTGGCAAGGTACTACACTTTAAGTACAGAACAGTGTATTGGAGAAAGCAAACTGGGGAAGGGGACTGAGTACAAAATATGGTTTAGAGGAAAAGGGCCATGGACAGTTACAGGATGGAGAAAAAAAGTAATGAAGAAGAGAATTTAAGGAGAAAGCAAGAAGAAGCAGAGAGAATTGACAGGAGAGAGAGGACTAGAGTTTGGGAAACTGAATAGAGAAAGCAGATTGGCCAACAGTAGTTTTTCTAGAAGGAATAAAGAGGGAATGAGGTGTATTATTGCAGAGTGGGTAATATGAATCGGGGGGAGAGGATAAGAGGGATGAAAGATGGGAGGGAAGGGAATCAAACCAGAATTTAGAAATAAAGGAAACACAATGGGAAAGGCACCTGGCATTAATAAAGTGGAAAGAAAGGGCAGAGTAGAGTGAGCACTGGTGGGTATGAGGGGAACAATTTAAAGCAAAATGACAGAAAGAGTGAAAGAGGGGGTGCAGTTTGGCAAGGGAGAATTTGGGAGCTCTACTATGGACTATGTTACTATAATCAAAAATAGGGAGAATCATATTTAAAACAATCTCATGGCAGACAGGAAGTGGGATACTCACTTTGTTCCTGTACAGTGCACCAAGCTTGGGTTGAAGCTTTTGGTGAATGGCATCATTATGAACCGAGAAATCAAGATGATGGTCAAGCCAGACCTTGAGGTACTTAGCCAGCCTGCTGGTGCAGCAGTAGGGCTTCCTCTTGTGATGCTGCCCTCTGAGGTTTGGGAATGAACCCGAAGAGTCAGAGGGATGGCCGGGGGAAGGAGGATTGAGCATCTGATGGACTGCTCTCCTTCTCTGGGGGAGGGTGGGTGATCATCCGGTGCATGACTGACCTCTGATGGAGGCTGGGGGGGGAGCAGCTGCCAGAGCCCAAGCTGCTGGGAGGTGTGCCTGATGTTGGTGCTTCAGGGCCATCATGTTATTGCACACCACCTCTCCCATAGGGGATAACAGCAAAGATGTCGTCCTCCATGAATGACGCCCTGCTTCACTGTTCCTGTTCTGTGTACCAGTAGCATTTGGATAGTGACAGAGTTTAATGTTTTGTCAGGTGGCTCAACCTTGCGGCCCTCCCTGGGGTGCAAGTCAGGGAGGCATCCTGGTATCAGAGGAAAAACCTGGTTTAGAAATTCCATCGGGGGTGCGCCTGTTCAGTGGCCTAATTCTAGGAATATCATCATCCAAGTTAAGTCCCAGAGGCCACATGAGGGACTGGTGAGTGCGGGGACTGAGCCTACAGGGGGTCTGCAGAAAGAAAAAGACCTTAAAGTACTTAAAAGAGAATACAGCCTCAATCATAGCATCATCTAAGGTATGAAATACAAGGAGGGGGTGAGTCTGGAAAGCCTCTGACAGTGGCAGAAGTAATGCAGACTGTTTTTTGGCATTGAGGATTAACTGGCTTGACTGTAACCAGCACTGAACATTGTCAAAATCCAGCTGCAGCTGTGCAGTAAGATCACAGGAAGAGGAGCCAGATGCAAAAATCAATCAATCAATTTTTATTTTATACTGGAGGGTATGTTAGCAAAAATTCCTGTTTTCTCAAACGTCCAGTTGTACAGATATTTTTACAATACAATTGGACACAAAAGTACAGAACGAATAAGTTAAAACAGCATACAGTGAGGTGAGGAATAATACAGTATATGCACTTAATTACAGCAGGTTTATATACAGGGAAAACATTTCATACAGAGGCAGACAGTCAAAGGGAACAGGCTTGGGAAAAACACCCAGGCAGGGTGTATCTGAGGCAGGCACTGGGGACTGGGGAAAACATAGGGGCAGAAATGGGAAGGGGAGTGGGAGAAGAGGAAGGGGAAGTTAGAAAGGAGGGAAAATAACACAAAATATTTGATGAGAGGGTCAATAACAAAATATTTTAGTATATTCAGAGGGAAGGATGTCCAGGGCACTCACAGGTGGTAGATTTGAGGAGGTGGGTGCAGCTGAAGGAATGGATTGAGCTACAGGCAAGAATTTCAGAGGGGCAAATTGTTGTAAGGCTTGAGGCCCTCATAGGTAATCAAATTTTGTGCATGAGAGGTATGATAAAACAGGATGTCAAAGATGTGATGGGTAGCCCCTTTTTTACTGCTCTTGGGGACCAATTTAGGGAACAGGGAGGTGACGCTTGGCAGCAGTAGGTTAAGGTTCACCTTGTGTAAGACAGAGAGCATTTTAAAATGGTACCTGCCCCCAAGAATGAGCCAGTTAAGAGGATCATAAAGGGCACAGTGATGCGTATTCCACAGAAGGCCTGTGACAAAGCATGTGATGTTATTATAAGTGGTCCTGAGTTTAGTGAGGAGGTGGGATGTGGTATGGGGGAGTAGACAATGGAGCCCTACTCAAGAAGGGGTAAGAGCAAGGAGCTAGCCAGACGTGGTCTGGAGATGGGGATTAGGAACTTTCTGATTTGGTAGAAGAGACCAAGCCTCAAATGGATCTTCTTAATGAGGTTATCATTAGATACATATGAATGAACACAGAAGAACTGACTGAGGGGAGGTCATTCAAGAATATGTAAAATGGAATAGGATCCAGAACAGACCATTGAGGGGCACCTGAGCAGATAGGGAGTGGAGAAGAAATTGAGATACCTATCTGGATAGCTTGAGACCTATCCTCAAGGCAAGAACAAAACCAGCTGACTGCAGAGTCAGAAAGACCCACTGCTTTAAGCTTGTCCAGAAGAAGGGAATGTGCCACTGTATCAAAAGCCTTAGCAAGATCAACAAAAATGTCAGACGTGATCAGACCTTGATCCAAACCTGAGAGTATGATGTCAGTGAGCCAAAGGAGGAAAGTAGAAGTGGAGTAAAATTTCCTAAAATAGACTGGAATGGGGTGAAGAAGGAGGAGGAGGAGGAGTCAGGGTAGAAAGAGAGCTGAGCTAGAACAAGGTGTTCCTGTAACTTAGCTAGGATAGAAAGGAGAGAGATTGGATAGAAGTTACCAGGAGAAGGAAGATCACCACCTTTAGGGAGAGGAATGGCAGTAGCCTGTTTTCAGGCATCAGGGACAGTAGCAGAGGTAAAAGAAAGTTGAGGGGATGGGTAATAGGTAGTGTGATAGCAGGGACTGATAAAAGAAGAAGTTTGGGATCAAGGCCACCATGGCTATCACCTTTATGAGGATTAAGGGTAAGTAAGAACTTAAGGGTAGCAGAAGTGGAAACAGAAGAGAAGGAAAAAGAGAGCTTTAAAGGGGGAGGAGGTATAGAGGGGGTGGGGAAGAACAGGATGAGAAAGAGGGCACAGGTAGTAAAGTAAGAGTTAAAAGAAGAAGCAACAATAGCAGGATCAGAGATGAGGGAGTCACCTACCTTAAGAATAGAGGAGGGACGCTGGGTCAGAGGGGAGAAAAGAGAATGGATAATCTTCCAGAACTTGGAGGGATGATTAATGTTGTTCTGGAGCACAGATGCAAAATCCTCAGACTTAACAAGTCATATGGCTTTGGTGCAGAAATGAGGAAGGTCACAGTAGTTTGGCAAAGCAGCTGGGGAACCAGTGATCTTAAAAGAACACCAGGCAAGGTCTATAGAACACATGCAAGACATCATCTCACTTCACCTCACCTGTTATCCATGAAAAATGAGTCACATCTCCTTGTTCATATCCAGCTCTATTACCATGCAATGTTTGTGAAAATCAATTTATTATTATTTTAATATAATATATTAATAATATTTTATATTGATTTAGTATTAAACAATAATACAGACGGAAGAATAACATTTGGAGCAATAGATAACTCTGTATGACAAATGGCCAAAGAACCAACCAAAAGGGACAGTATTCTGGACCTAATTCTAACAATCAACCCTGACCTTGTTACAGGTTGCACACTTATTGATACATTGAGCTCAAGTGACCGTAATATGGTAACATATGTTATCCAAAAAAGCTCAATCAAAACAATAGACCATACTAAGTCATGCAACTACAAAAGGGCCAACTATGACAGTCTATGTAAGAATCTAGGCTTTCCTAGATCTAGGCTGTTGAAATAAATTGTTTGTAAATCCTTTGGGATATAGTCTTTGAAAAACAGTATATAAATGTACATTTCACACTTTCCTGCTGGTTGTACACTACAAGTATTTAATTAAAGTAACAATGCTGTGGAGAGATACTAAGCAATCCTTCTCACTTCGACCTAATTTATTCAACACATTTATCAGACTTTTCCTCTAACATATCTTCTGGATTGTGGTGCTATGCTGGGCGTCAATTTAAATAGGGAAGGGCAGTGAACAATCAGGTTTTGTGATCACTGCTAACCACAGAGAACCAAGGCACTATTTTATAATGTATCTTCATGGTATAAACCCTTCATAACTATCTATTACAGACCCAATTGCAGTTGGCATGCCATACATGAGAAGCAAAGGCAGTTTGCAAGAAGGGATGTAGGATGCATAAATAATACAAGAAGACAAATAATTTCCAGTTTGTTTTTTGTTACTCTGCAATGCAAATGCATGTATTCTAAAACATAACACCCACCACAGGGGGTAAGCTAAATTGCAAGTGCCTCAAATAGCTGTAACTTTTATGGTATTTATTCTAGAGGCTGTGCACTGTCATTATTCAGAATACAAACTGTGCCAAAAGATCCTAAAGTAATTTTTCTCATTTTGCCTTATATTCTTCCATTCAGTTTCCTGAATTGTAGAACTATGCTGCTTGGATACTTGCTCTATCACTGACAGAAGACAAAAGTGACCAATCAGCTCATGTAATTACTGTCAGTCACAGAGAATCACCACAGTATTTTGTTCCCCATTTTTTAGCTCGTTCTTCTCAGAATAAGTTTGACTTACCCCACAAGCTGCCATATCCTGCATCTCTGTATTTCTTCTGTTGAAAAAAATTTGTCATACTGAGATTTCTTACAAATTTATTTTGGTCCACAACAGCATCAAATAGATTGAATGTCTGCATTGGTGTGAAAGAAAGCCCTCCATTTAAAACTTTCAATTTCACATCACTAAGAGGATATTCACAAAGGTTAGTTACATTCCTTGTAGGTTCCTTCCCCTGGATTGTCTCCTCTGGTCCAATCCACTTTCTCTGTTCTAATTTCTTCTGCCCCCTCTTCCTAACCTCCTCCTTGTGCATGTAAGTATCCTTGGTAACTAATCGGTCTCTTGCTGCCTGTGGGATCAAATGAGGTGGGGGTGGTGGGATTTCTTTATTGTCTCCCTCTCCCAAAAAAGAATCCAGATATTCTGTTGGAACACTTTCTGCCTGACTAGTTTTGATTCCATAGTCAAGAGGTTGGGACTGATATTTCAATATTAGTGTAGGTTTAGACTCTGTTTTTCTGCTTTCTCTGAATTTTCCCAGTTGAAAATGTTGCCTTCTAAGAAGTCATTAGCATCATGCTCAGACTTAGTTTTTTGACTTCTTTATTTTACTTTTATACTAGGTTTATTTTTGAAAGTGTCCCTTAATTCTGCATATTGTGGGAGGTGTCCAAACTGTTTGAGTGTTTCTTCTCTTTTATTTAATTCCTCCTCTATCTCTTTTTGAATTTTAGCATTTTCTGCAGAAGTAGTGCAATGTATTTATTGCTAACCTCATGGCTGACTTGCCTCC
This sequence comes from Neoceratodus forsteri, assembly GCA_016271365.2. Lineage (NCBI taxonomy): Eukaryota > Metazoa > Chordata > Ceratodontiformes > Ceratodontidae > Neoceratodus > Neoceratodus forsteri. The sequence goes on from CM057452.1 coordinate 832,146,708, forward strand.
ACTTGTCTAAGAAGCCATCTCTTTGTTGTCCAAAAGTTGGATTTTTTAAGATACAGAGGTGCCAAGGGACTCTGTCCACTTCTAAGTATGCCTTTACTGATATTTTCTCCCAGTATAGTCTTTTTAGCTTAAATGTTATTTTTTCGAATTGACTGAAGGCTTGACATATAATAAAGGACACCTAAACAACATTTTGACAACAAACTATTCAAAAATCTGACTCCGTAGGTGACTAAAGGAAAGGCTGCTGTATTCATTAATGCTAAAACTACATTTATATAATTTACCTAAATGTTGTTCCAGAGCATTAGAAAATTGTAAAATCAGCCTTCTAATTAAAAAAAAAAACTGCCTTACCTGCTTCTTAAAATGGCCGCCAAATGTGTTATGTGATGACATCATCGGAGTCAAAGTCAGAGAGATTTATGACTCTCTATAGTGCTAAGTAGTTTTGTATAGAATAGTTTTACTCAAATGGTTACAACCATATGCATTATTTTGTATAATACACATGTTAGGCTATGGTTGTGTTCATTTTGTTTACTTTAACATGCTGAAATTGTGTTTTAATCCAACTGACATTCTCAGTGGCAAACCACAGTGCAGTACAAATCTTGGATAACCTGGTGGTCTAGTGGTTATAGTGGCTCCAGGATGCTACAATGGGAGTGCTGGGGTGGTGTGCATTCTTAATATGCAATTTTTAACATTTTTATTAAACCTTTATATTTCCTGCTATTATTCTTTTCTAGTACATTTTTGACAGAACCTACAAATGTAATCTATAGTTTGAATGTAAACATTTGTACAATCAATATATCAGACTTCTTCAACAAAGTGAAACGCAGCAGCAGCAGCAAACAAATACGTTACTATGTGTGTGTGTGGGGGGGGGGATGCAGCCACACCCTTCATCAACCCCTAGATCCACCACCTCTTTGTAGAAAAGTTCTTGTGCAGTCCAATGTTACAGTTCATACCTTCTCGAAAATCAAATATATGCTTGTCTTGTCTTCTTTTTTATGGGAAGTAATAATAATAAGAATCAGCATTTATATAGTGCTTTTCATGCACATTGTATCCCAGAGTGCTTTGCAGGCAGTACTAGACTGGTAGTGAAGTGACTGAACGTGTATTGGCAGCCATTTCATACATTAATATCCTCACACAGCCTTGGACAATTGCATGAACTAGTTTTATGGGAAGGGGAATCTTGGCCAGGACAATGGGGTCAGGTAGTGATCAAGGTGCTGGCTGCCTCACATCTTACTTCTCACAGTAATTTGCTCATATTTCTCTCCTTCTGTTCCCCCCTTCCCTGATTATAGCAGTACCTTGCAAGAGTGGCCTTCTCAGTCCCCCTCTGGTATTCATTCTTCACTATTCCTCCTCACACTGAAAACTGGTGAGCTCCTCACCCTTCTGCATCATGAATGCAAGTAGTACAGTCCCTGTTTTATTTTGACAAATCAAATATAAACATATCTTTCCAGTAAGTCAGGTTGATAGCAGCAGGGAACAAGGGGAAGGATGGGCTTTCCTATCCTTAAAAGATCTAGGCTACCTTTGATTAGGCACTATTAAATGATGGGTGTGCACATCATGATGCATATCATTAAATAGTGCCTAATCATAGGTGGCTTAGATCTTATATAAGTAGGATAGCCTATTGTTTCACTTGTGCCATGCTGCTATCAGCCTGGCTTACCAGAAGATCATGTTTATTATTAATATGTAAAGACAGCATGGGAGACTGTACTAACCACATTCATGGTGCAGAAGGGTAGTGAATTCACCAGTTTTTGGTGTGGGGAGCAGGTGAGAAGAATGAATGCCAGAGAGGAACTGAAGAGGCCATTCTAGCAGGACACAGCTATATTCAGGTTAGCTGAAGGCATGAAGGAGGACGTCAAGCAGATCACTGTGAGATCTGAAATGTGGGTCTGCCAGCATCGTGATCACAACCTGACTGTGGATAAGAGTAGACAGCAATGACAAATACACAGAGTGGAAGAGCTGCACCTAAACTGTTACTTTAATTCAGTGTGGGGAGATTATCATCGGGTTGGGGGGGGGGATGCGGACGTTTGTTAGTACAGTATTGAGGGAGCTGTGTATAGCTCATTCAAGATTTGGAAGAGTGGTAGCCAGCCAACTCGTACTGTACAGTAGAGCAAAGAAAAGTACTGGAAAATAACTACTGGGAACTGTCCTGTGGGGTTCTGCAGATCACAGGTAACGGAGTAGACTGACACTGGAAGTTGGGTGGATTCGCTCATGATATTAGCATGCCTCTCCTGCTAATAATATTGTTATCCATTGTAAGTGCAGCCCTTATGAGGGCATGAACAGCAGTTTTTCTGGGGGGACATGATGCTTATTGCTTGGCCCTCCAGAAAGACCTAGTTGTTGGTTAATGAGGCGGGGGAAAAACAACAGGGGAACTGTACATACTACCTTCACTGTGCAGAAGGGTGGTGATCCACTCAATGTTTACTGTAGGAGCAGAAGTCAGACATTGAGAATATGGACTGGAGAGTGATTTGTGAGGCATTTTTTAACAGTGCCAGCTAATGATGCATATCGGTATAGGTGTGTACAACTCTCTGAGATACAAGATTGCAATTTGAGGTGTGATAATTCCTTCCATGAGACCACAAGCTCATATGCAGCTCCATGCAGTACTACAGACAGGGTATGGATGGTGGGGTGTTCAACAGAATTCAGGCTAGGTGCAGGGGGTTCACGTGGAAAAAGAAAGCCTTATTTGTGGATTAACAAGAGGGTATGAGCTTTGGAACTGAACCAGACAGGTACTTTGCTGTGACCCTGAGCAAGTCATTAAACTTCCTTGTGCTCCCAGGCCACACAAGTAAACAACCTTTCAGCTTAGTGCATCTCTTCTGGTTAATAAAAAACACAATTCAGTGCACCCATAACCATTAGATCATCAGGTATTTGAAGTGTTGTACTGTACTGCAGTTTTCCAAAGAAAAAGTCAGCTGGATTGCAAAACATTTTCCGCACGTTAAAGTAAACAAAATGAACAAAATCAGAACCTAACATTTTACTGCTTAAAATAATCCATGAGTTAATACATGGTGTTGATCATTCTGATGCAACGATTCAAAACAAAGAGGGAAAGAAGAACTAGTTAGCACTATATAGGAATATATGTGGGTCTCTGTCTCTGACTCCGATGATGTCATCATGACTCATCACTTAACACACTTGGCAGACACCTTAGGGAGAAACCAAGGCTGTTTTCTGAAAGTGAATGACTGTTGTTTACATTTTTCAAAAGCTATGAAACTGCATTTATGTTATTTACATAAATGCAGTTTTATCATAAATGTAAACCGCAACCTTTACTTTACCTCACTGTGATGCCAGATTTTGGAGTTTGCAGTTTTAAAAAATAGCTTGTTTCTTGACTGAGTAATTCAGTAAAATTGCTGCCACTAGTTCTGTGAGAGAGAGGGATTCCACAATTTCTGGTTCTCTTGGAGCGCTTGTTTTGCCAGCTGCAATACATGAGCAGTATTGCACTGAACCAAAATAAAAGCTGCTTGTGGCTCACTAAAATGCATCTTTTGGTATTGAACCTGTGCTGGTCCTCCAAAGAAACAGTAAATGGAGAAACGGAGTTGGGAACCACACCTGGGAGATGCAGTGCCACCCTAGAGTTAACACAGTTTTTGCAGAGGGGATATAGCTGGCACATGCTAGATATGAGGTCTGCTGCTTACAGCAAAGAATGATTTAAGAACATAAGACAAAGAACCTCTGTGTGCAAGCACTGAGGCAATGGCTACCCCAAAGGGCATTTGGCTGGGAAGCCAAGTTTCAAAGAAATACAAAATCACACATGCCCCCACAATGCAAAGCATCATGGGCTGCATATGCAAATCACCACAGAATACTATGCTGGTTCAACTTTAAGCAGAATTGCATGGTGCCAAAAGGCATCTCACACAGTTTGCAAAGGGTGCCAACAGAAGACATAGACACGTGTTTTGTCCTACCAGGACTCATCAGTATGCCTCAGGGAACGTCTCTCAGCCAATTTTCTGTATATCTGTATAGTCTGCAGGCACGAATAATGATTCCCTCTTGCATCCCCCTAATTTCATCCTAATTTAAATATAAATGAGGTTGCTTCACTCTGTTTTGCCCTGGTGTGGAAACCTGTTTGTCTCCATTCCAAAGATCATGACCCCACTCATGCAAGGCATCATAGGAGTTGACTCATACCTGCACAAGCCAGCAGAAGTTAGACTTTCATTCAGTTCTGTTACATGTCTTGTGAAGCCCCTGTATTCTTAAAAACATTTTTATTCTAACCCAGGTACACTTTAAATGACAGCAAACAGCAGGGCACTTACTATCCCTTGAAAAGTTTCATGGCAAGCATAATACAAGAACATAGGGGCCCAGATATTCAAAAGAGCTGAGCCATGCGCAATAGGGTTGCACTCGCTCAAGTCCGAAATTGTGCCATTCTGCGATATTCAGCAGGAGGCAGTTGCGCCACTGAAAACATGCTGAGCAACAGCGCAATGATAATGAAGGCATGCTCAACCAAAGGGGGAGGAACCATGCATAAAGGGTGCAGTGTGATGTTCAGCCGGGTCGTTCAGAGAGTTGTGCGGCGCACCCCTATCTGCTCCTGCACAACTTTAGCCAAAAAAAGGATCGATCGAGGCCACCCTCAGGTGAGCTGCTGCATTGCAGGGTGCAACACAGCAGCTGCCACCTGTGGTGGCCCTGCTATTCAGTGCCCCCCTGCAGCCCGATCACGGGCATAATAGTAACCCCTGTAGCCCGATGCGGGCATAACGTATGAAACCCCCACTATTCCGATCGCGGGCATAACATATGAAACCCCACTAGCCCAATCACGGGCATAATGTATGAAACCCCCACTAGCCCGATCGGGGCATAATGTGAAACCCCACCTAGCCCGATCATGGGCATAACATATGAAACCCCACTAGCCCGATCGCGAGGCATGGCGGCAACCCAAAGACCAATATCCTGGTGGTCCAGTGGACCGCGAAACCCGATCATGGGCATAAGTTCAAACCCCCAAGTCCAATATCCTGGTGATCTGGTGGCCCCTACCCCACCCACCCACGGAGCCTCACCACGCTCCCCGTCAGCGGTAGGCGGCAGCACCCCACCGCCTGCCACCTCGCCCACCGACTGACAGCTCAGTAGGGCTGCACCCGTTGGTTTAGGCATGAGCCAATGGGCGTGCAGCCATACCGCACTAAGGCAGTCCAGATATGCGAATAGATGAATTCACATTCATTCCATGTCTGGACTGCCTTCTCGATGGGCTGCTGCGCTGGTGGCTCTGGGCCAGCTCAGGCGATGCGGCACGGCCGGCTGTCGGTGGCCAAGCGGCGGCAGTAGTGAAGTGCGCTCTGCCCGACTGACGGGGAAAGGCGGTGAAAGAATTCCAGTGGGTGGGATCGGCCGCACTAGTCTGAGAGACTCTATTGAACTTGAAGAATAATTGAGCAGCGCTGGGTGACCGCGATCCCACTGGTCCTGAGATATTGATGCTGAGGTACCGTATGCCAGCGGTCGAGCTGGTAGAGGGGTTCCTCGATATGCCAGCGATGGTAATCAAAGAGGTTCATATTATGCCCTTGATCGGGCCTAATCGGGGTTTCATACGCTATGCCCGTGGTCGGGCTAGTCGGGAGGGTTTAGATTACATTTTGCCCGCAATCGGGCCTTGGGGGTTGAATTACTGTATGCCCACGATCGGGCTGCAGGGGGCATTGGTTCCCGACGGCTGCTGCCTGGCAGGGCGCCAGGCGCAAGTCATCGGGAATCGGCGCACCTGCATGCTAATGGCATGCAAATGGGCCATAATTAGATGCAAATGGACCCCCGGCGCCTTGCATAGATTATAGCCCCATTTGCATGTCACCTTTGAATATTGCAGATTTGCGCGTAGGCGCAATGGAACTAAGCCACCGCATCTAAATGCTCTCTGACCACTAGCGGTGGCGTCAAGTTCCACTGTGCCATGCACAGTGGCTGGTAACTGAGGCGTATTCAAAGGAGTTGCTCAATAGCGCAGCTCCGTTGAATATCACCTGTACACCCTCTATACTTTTTGAGCAGCGCAAGGGCTTGCGCCACAGAATGGCGCAGTTTGAATATTTGGCCCCGGGACTGTAGAAGACAGCAACAGCACTGACTAATACACTATAACAACCACAGGCTTTTGCACTAAACTATCATAAAATTCCAGGATGCCTTACATGAGTTGGGTCATGACCTTTACAGTGGAGTCAAGCAGGTTTTCACACCAGACTTAAAGTGCTGCTGATGCCTCAAGGAAAACTTTGAAAAACATAATATTTAGGTGCACTTCAGCTTGCATTCAGTATAAATTCTATAGATTTCTCCTACCCATTATTTATTACTGAGGAAATTTGCATGAATACATGATCTGTCTCCCTTAGCCTTCATCTGACTCCCTACTTGAAATCATAATCTTGTGTTGTGACATTACAATCTATTGCCGTGGGAGTAACTGTGATGTCACAAGCACTGTATTGTGATCTCAGGCAATTTTTTATTTATTTGATATTTCGGAAACAACCTTTGAGCAAGATGCTCATTTACAAAGGTTCCATGTCCGGAATACAAGACAAAAACAGAGCTACAGATCACAGAGACATAATAATGAAAATTACACAGGCAAGCAGTGAAATCAGGGAGAAAGCAACAGGAACAGATGAACTGTTCAAGGGCAAAGATCCTGTTTTCATGCAAATGACCACAGTAATAAGTAATGGTGAGGGGAAATACAGAATTAATGTGAAATACAAGCTGAACTGTGTGTAATTATTATGTTTTCTTAAAGTTCTCCTGAAGGCATCAGCTGCTCTTTAAGTACCTTCATTTGCACTTAAATCCTGATGAAATTTGGAGGGTGCAATAGAAGCAATCATTGTTCATTCCTACCAACTACAGCGGTAAACAGAATAAAAGACTGTAGGGACCTTCCCTGTAAGGAATGCCAGATAAAAGGGGCATATATCTGCATGGTCATCAGCCTTTGAGAAAGCGCAACAGCATGAAATGCGTCAGGTGAATGACATGGTGATGCAGTGACATCACCAGTTTTAGCATATGTAAGCAGCAGACCTCATATCTAGCAGGTGCCAGGTATTTCTCCTCTGCAAAAACTTCAATGATATGCCACAGACTGGGATGCTTCATTTTTTTTAAATAATATACTTCATTGCGTTTATATATCACACATTACATCACAAACATGGTGTGATACAAACCAAGGATTAACAATACAAAAGACAGACATAAACCCCATACGACTTTGTGCAGAACAGGAATTAATTTTGCAGTATCCAAGGCTGCATTGGGAAGCCTTCTGTAGGGTGCTGGTAAAGGAGCAAGGCTTTGTAACTGAAGGTTAAGAATTGTTTGTTTGTTTTTGGTAATATGCTTGAACTGCAGCCCTTAAGGAAAACTATAATAACTATTTCATGCCAGTTTCAATGCACTTCTGTGATTTGCACAGGCATGATTCATAGACCTCCAGCACAAGGGTAGAGGAGGATAAACATATAATAGAAGCAATCCAAAGGATGGCATGCAAAGGGGAGGTGTTGCAGGTAGGCGACTTCAATCTACTGGATGTGAATTAGATCCTACCAGCAGCGGCAACAGTCAGAAGTAGGGACATCCTGGACTCCCTGCAAGGGGCGTTCCTCGTGCAACTAGTTAAGGAACCCACTCATGGGTGGGAAATACTGGACCTAGTTCTGACAAACAGTGACAGTGATACTGACGTTACAGTGGGTGGCCACCTGGGGACCAGTGATCACCGTACAGTGTGGCTCAATATAAGAACTAGGTCAGAACTGAGCCACACTAAGATAAGGGTCCTGGACTTCAGGAGGACTGATTTTAAGAAAATGGGAGAATGCTTCTGGGACACCCTAGCAGGGACTGGGAAACTGGGTGGGTGCCAAGGAACAATGGTCAAAAATAAAGGGAAGGGGCATTGAAAAGGCAACAAATCTCTGTGTCAGGCAGATTAACAAGGGCAAGAGAAAAAGGAAATCGCTATGGTTTTCTAGAGAAGTAGCAGAGAAAGTAAGGGAAAAAAACAAGCATTTAGAATGTACAAGAGAACACAGAAGGAGGAGGATATGGAGAGTTACCAGGAGAAAAAAAGGCAGGGACAGCTGTTAGGAGCGCAAAGTTGCAAAGGGAAGAGAATATTGCCCAGTCAGTAAAAAAAAAGAGGTTAAAACATTCTTTAAATATATAAGTGAGAAGAGAAAGATCAAAGGAGGGATAGTGAGGTTAAAATGGGAAGGAGGGGTTTGTGAGAGATGGGACCAAAACAAAAGCAGACACATTGAACAATTACTTTCATTCAGTATTTATGGAGGAAAGGGTAGGAGACAGGCCAAAGATAAGGGACAAGGCCATTAAAGGAAGGGAGGTGGACACTAGTCCTTCTACAGAGGAGAGAGTCCTCAAGGAACTGGCACAGTTAAAAGTAAACAAGGCAATGGGACCTGACGGGGTGCAACCTAGGATACTGAGGGAGCTCAAGGTGGTGCTGGCTGCACCTCTGACAGCTCTGTTCAACCTATCACTGGAAACAGGGGACGTTCCAGGGGAATGGAGGAGGGCAGATGTGGTCCCACTACACAAAAGTGGAAATAGGGAAGAGGCAGGAAATTACAGACCAGTCAGTCTGACTTTGGTAGAAGGTAAAGTAATGGAATTATTACTGAAGGAAAGGGTTGGGGAAATACCTTGTAACCAGTGGATTACAGGATCTGAGGCAACACAGTTTCATAGGGTGGAGGTCTTGCTAGACAAACCTGATCAAGTTCTTCGACTGGGTGACCAGGGAACTGGATCAGCGAGGAGTGGTAGATGTGGCCTATTCGGATTTCAGTAAGGCCTTCAACACCGTTCAACACAGAAGACTTGTGAGCAAGTTGGGCAACCTAGGAGTGGGACCAAAATGGGTTAGAAGCTGGCTAAGCAATAGGAGGCAGAGGGTGGTGATAAATGGGGTCCACTTTGGAGAGGGTAAGATGACCAGCAGGGTGCCACAGAGGTTAGTACTAGGCCTGGTCCTCTTCAATGTCTTTATTAGTGACATTGTAGAAGGGCTGGAGGGGAAAGTATGCCTGTTTGTGGATGACACAAAAATCTGCCACAGAGTGGACACGCTGGGGGGGTGGAAAGAATGAGGGACGATCTGAATATGCTGGAAGAATGGTCAAGGGAATGGCAGCTGGGTTTCAGTGCAAAACAATGCAAAGTCATGCACTTGGGGCACAGAAACCCAGGGGCAAAATACAGTACCACTTGAGCAGGGAGGTATTTGGCAACCACAAAACAGGAAAGGGACCTGGGAGTAATAATTTCTGATGACATGAAGGTAGCCAACCAGTGTGATAAGGCAGTGGGGAAGGCTAGCAGTATGCTTGGGTGCATAGAAAGGGGGAGGTAGTATTACCCCTGTAGTAATCACTGATAAGACCCCACCTTGAGTACTGTGTCCAGTTCAGGAGGCCTCACCTCTGGAAGGACATAAATAGGGTGGAGGCGGCACAAAGGAGGTCTACCAAAATGGTGCAGGACCTGCATCAAAAGCCCAATGAGGGAAGACTCAAGGAATGAAATATGTACTCTCTAGAGGAAAGAAGGGAAAGGGGGATATGATAGAAATGTTCAAATACCTCATAGGTATTATTGTTAAGATACAGAAAGGCAGCCTTTTCCATAGAAAGGGATGCTCCAGGACCAGGGATCACACTATGAAGCTGGGGGGGGGGGGTGGCAGAGGAGATGTGTTGAAATACTTCTTTACAGAGAGGGTGTCGAACACCTGGAACAGCCTTCCAGCAGGGGTGGTGGGTGCTACAAGGGTAATGGGATTCAAGCATGCATGGGATAGACACAAAACGACCTTAGAAGCAAAGCAACGGGGGAGAAGACTGGAGATCGAGTAGCGTCTGTGGTGGCACAGTAGGTAGGGAATACAGGGCAGACTAGGTGGGCTAAGAGGTCCTTATCTGTGGACAATTTCTATGTTTCTACGTATATGACATACACTGGGATGCTTCATGGTTTTTGCAACCCTGCAATATCCAGGGCTACATTGAAAAACTTTCTGTTGGCTGGTTCCATGGTGCCGAGTGATGGGAGTTCACTCAGCATGCTGGCAACCCAGGTTCGTGCCCCAAGCCCGGGATGCCAGGAGTGGATACCGGCAGGGAGGGAGTGCAGAGCATCCTTCGGTAGCTTCCTTCCTGGGGGAAGGGGATGGATGGCATTGTGCTGCTCCCATGGTGGCTTCTGGTGGCAGCTTGAGGTGGCGTCCTAGGCATTGTGGGTGACCACGCACTGATGGTTGTCCCAACCCAGAACGCTCACTGTGGCATGTGCCAGCATGGGTGGGTGGGACCGAACAATGGAAAATGGGATGTTCAGCCCTACTGGATGACAGCCACGCGTCCCTCCACGCCGCAGTTCCCAGAGTGTATGTCCTCCATCCCCAAGTCTGCCCCATGGGAACCCAAGTGTTCTCCTCTCTCTCCCTGTCCCCAGCTTGGGAAAGGGCCTTTCCAGTAGGGTTAGTGCTGGGCCCCCTGGATGCAGGGTGCATGGGCCGTGACTGGTGGAGTGAGGCAGTGGGAGTTTGACTGGCAGGTACAGGGACTTATGCAAACCGAATACGAATATCCAAAAAGAGGCCACGAGCTACCTCCAACCCAATGGGTGCAGTTGCAAGGGCAGTCAGCCCAAAACGTGAACACAAATCCAGGGAAGTGCTGTAGTTCAGAACCAGACTTAAACGAGCCTGAAGGAGTGGTGGGCTGCAGCCAGGGGTAGGAGTCATGCCTGAAAATAGTCATTCTATGGCTAGTGCACTTACCCGATTAACAAAAACGAAATAAATAAAAAAATACATAATACAAAAAAAAAAACTTTCTGTTGTGTAGTGGAAAAGGAGCTAAGTTTTGGAATTGAAGATTTAGATTTTTTTTTTGTTAGTCAGGTTAGTCCACTGTGACAAGAATTTGACCAGAATAATTTATTATTTTTTTGTTAGTGTAATTATTTTTTTATAAGTTCTTGCTGTTTGGAATGGACACCAGAATGGCTTCCAGGTCTCATGCTCAGGCAGCTGTTAGGAAAAACACTTGTCAGCTGAGAGAGGGCAAGGTTTCCCTTAAGAACATGCAGCAGCAGACCCTGGCAGATATGAGGGTGTGGATTCTGGCACAGAGGCATTTTGCAGAAGGATGAAAACATGGTCGTAAAACTGTGAGTAAGGATGTTGCTAGGTGATAATGAAGCCAGCTGGCCTGGTGTTGTCACACACGCACACACACACACACACACACACACACACACACACATATGGGACGGACTGCCATTCAAGGGAGGGGTCACACCCACGCAATCCTTGCACATAAATTGTGGAGTTGGACCTCTTTCTCTCTCCTCCCCCCCCCCCGTCTCACCTTCGCAGCCTATGAAGAAGACTGGACTCTCTGAGTGAGTGTTCCAGAGAAGAGGGAGCCCTGCCCCTATAGTTAAGTCTATCTGTGTGAGGGAAGGACTGACTTAGTTAGTGGAAGTCCTTTCAGGTTAGCTGGCAAGTAAATACAGACTCTAGAAGAGACTAGATTTTTGAGATTCTTCCAACATTCATCTGTCTGTTAACTGTTTTTATTTTATTTTGCCAGTAAACGTGTAAATATGTTTGTCTTGCTGTAATAGCCTGTGTATTTGTTAATACTTGCAGTATCTAGTAGTAAAGAATCTATTTTTTATAGAACAGTGACTGTGCCGCATTATTGAAAATGTAATTTTAATATTTCTGCTGGAAAACAAAAATTCTCTGTTTACAGTCTACCATCTGAGGTGCACTCTATCAAATATTATAGTGTTTGACCTCCTGGGTCTCTGAGCAGGATGGGGTATTTTCCTAATATAATCAGGTGGTGGCAGCTAAATGAGTCAGAGATACCCAAAAGCTGCCTTGTAAGCTGGTACAGCCCAAGAGGCAGTTTGTCGCATCCATCGAGTACAAGTACCCATTTTCAGGGACAGCCCAGGTGCAAAGCACAATACATATACAAACACAGTTTACATAACAATTCTAAAAATGTATAGAAACATAGACTTTGATGGCAGGTAAGGACCACTTGGCCCACCCAGTCTGCCCATTTCCCTACCTACTGGATGAGCTGCAGATTCTAGTTAACCAACAGCCTACTTCCTGCCACCCCTCAACTACAATTGCCTTGTGTCTGTCCCATGCATGTTTAAATTCCCCCACTGTTTTAGCCCCAACAACCTCCCCAGGAAGGCAGTTCCACGCATCCACCACTCTCTCCGTGAAAAAAAGATTTCCTCACATTACCCCTGAGCCGCACCCCCCACCCATCTTTAAATTGTGTCCCCTTGTTCTTACACATCTCTTTTTCTGAAAGATGCTACCCTCCTGGACTTCGTTGATTCCCTTGAGGTACTTGAACATTTCTATCATGGCCCCCCGTCCCTCCTTTCATCAAGGGTATACATATTAAGCTCTCTCCGTCTCTCTTCATGTGATTTCTGATGCAGACCCCGCACCATTTTAGTTGCCCTCCTCTGGACTACTTCCATCCTGTCTATGTCCTTGCGTAGATGAGGTCTCCAAAACTGCACACAGTACTCCAGATGGGGTCTCACCAACTGTCTGTACAGAGGGATAACCACTTCCCTTTTTCTACTTGTGATGCCCCTTCCTATGCATCCCAGTATCCCCCTGGCTCTCCTCACTGACTTCTCACATTGCTTACCCACCTTTAGATCATCCGATATGACTACCCCCAAGTTCCGTTCCATTTTTGTTGTTGTTAGTACCTCCCCTGCTATTGTGTACTCTTCTCCTGGGTTTTTGTTTCTCAGGTGCATCACTTTGAGCTTCTTTGCATTGAATCTAAGTTGCCATATGTCTGACCATTCCTCCAACCTTGCCAAGTCCCTTCTCATCCTTTCTACCCCACCTTGTGTATCAACTCCGTTACAGATCTTTGTATCATCTGCAAAGAGGCATACCTTTCCTTCCAGACTCTCTGCAATGTCACCTATAAAGATGCTGGGACCATTCTCTTAATCTTACCATTTATCACTTCTTCTTCCTGAGCCTCCCCTTTCTTCTTTCCCCCACATATATATACAGTATCTCATTTTACCTCCCCTCTATACTAACTTTGTTTTTTTTTTCTCTTTTAAATATTTTCTGAAGAAGACGTAAGGTTGAAACGTAGATTTTTAACTCTATTTTCTATTTTCAGCGTACATTTAATATAACCATTTTGTTTTGCTTTTAGACCACATGCTGATGCAGCGCCTTGTTTTGGTTTTTTACATAACAACATACTGTAGTACATTGTCAAGTTAAAGCAATACACATCAGTCATTTAAAAATTCTGCTCCCACACTGGATAGAATTTCCTTCAGTGTTTGTATTACTAAAATATATGTTTCTATTTATGAGACATGCACATCTAAATTTTAGTAATGTACTTTCATAGACTAAAAAAGTATGCTGGGACCATGAGTGTGTGTGTTGCCTTCACTCCCTTGGTATTATGCCAAACCAAAACATTTGTTTCTGATAGCTCTGCTCAGTCAAAGGCGCTGCTCTTGATAAAGCCCGGGTAGTGTGTGTGTGTGTGTGTGTGAGTGTGTGTGTGCGCGCGCGCGTGCGCGCGTTGCCTGCAGAAATAGGAAAACTGAGCACTCCAGCTAGGAATAGCTATATCAAATTAAGGCAAGTGCAAATGTGGATTCATTTGCAGGAGTTTATTTTGCCAAAGGTTGCAAGTTTAACAGGAGCTCTTGTCACTATCTTCAAAGTCCTGGAGTGTCTACCATAGTCTTCGTCAGGGAGCTAGTAAAATAAACTCCAGCAAATGAATCCAGTGGTACCTGAGAACTGGAGGAGGGTAGATATGATTCCCCTTCACAAAAGTGGGAGCAAGGCAGAAGCAGGAAACTACAGACCTGTTAGTTTAACCTCGGTGGTAGGGAAAATGATGGATTCACTTCTGAAGGAAAGAATTGTCGAGTATCTAGAGGACAGAGGGGCACAGGACCCAAGGCAGCATGGATTCACAGCAGGAAGGTCATGCCAGACAAATCTGATAGATTTCTTTGACTGGGTGACAAAGTAGTAGATCAGGGAGGGCTGTGGACATGGCCTACCTAGACTTTAGCAAGGCATTTGACACAGTCCCACACAAAAGATTAATATACAAGTTAGCTAGCCTGGGAGTGGGTCCCAAGATGACAGCCTGGGTAAAAAATTGGCTGGAGAATAGGACACAGAGAGTAATAGTAAATGGAGTCCACTCTGAAGAAAGGGGGGTTACTAGTGGGGTACCTCAGGGTTCAGTATTAGGACCGGTCCTCTTCAATGTCTTTATAAGCGACATTGCAGAGGGACTGGAAGGAAAAGTATGTCTCTTTGCAGATGACACGAAGATCTGCAACAGAGTTGATGCACAAGGTGGGGTGGAAAGGATGAAAAGGGACTTGGCAAGGTTAGAGGAATGGTCAAATGTATGGCAGCTTAGATTCAATGCTAAGAAGTGCAAGGTAATGCACCTGGGAAACAAAAACCCAGGGGAAGAGTACACAATGGGGGGTGAGATACTAACAGCAACAAAAATGGAAAGGGACCTGGGGGTAGTCATATCAGATGACCTAAAGGTGGGCAAGCAATGTGAGAGGGCAGCAAGGAGGGCTGGGGGATACTGGGATGCATGGGAGGCAATCACCAGTAGAAAACAGGAAGTTGTTATCCCTCTGTACAGACAGCTGGTCAGACCCCATCTGGAGTACTGCGTGCAGTTCTGGAGACCCAGTCTTCGCAAAGACATAGACAGGATGGAAACTGTCCAGAGGAGGGCAACTAAAATGGTGCAGGGTCTGCACTGGAAGACATATGAAGAGAGAGACTTAAGGAGCTTAATATGAATAGCCTTGAGAAAAGGAGGGGGGGGGGACATGATAGAAACTTTCAAGTACCTCAAGGGAATCAACAAAGTCCAAGAGGGCAGCATCTTTCAAAAAGAGGTGTGCAAGAACAAGGGGGCACAATTTGAAGATGGGGGCAGCTCAGAGGTAATTTAAGGAAGTATTTTTTCAGAGAGGGTTGTGGATGCATGAAACGGCCTTCCGGAGGAGATCGTGGAGTCAAAAACAGTGGTGGAATTCAAGCATGCATGGGACAGTCATAAGGCAATTCTAGGGGTTGGGGGTAGGAAGAAGTAGGCTGCTGGTTAACTAGGATCTGCAGCCTATCCAGTAGGCAGGGAAATTGGCAGACTGGGTGGGCCAAGCGGTCCTTATCTGCCGTCAAATTCTATGTTTCTATGTTTTCTATGTTTCTGTGTTTCACATTTGAACTAGCCTTGATCTGATACAGTTATTCCTAGCTGGAGTGCTCAGCCTTCCTGTTTCTGCCATCTGACCTAGTGTACTTATCAGAGATAGCAGCTTTGTGCTAAGCACTCAGTTCTCCCCACTAGAGCACACTCATTCCTGCAATCCAGTGTGTGTTGCCTGCTCCATAGGTATGCAGCTTAACCACTGCAGCAAAGGCATTTACATTGGTTAAGTGCAGCCTGGCAGCACAGCGCATAAGTCAGCATGTTAGCAAGTGAAAGGCCACCCTTACAAAAAGTTCTTTGGAATACCACTGTAATACCAGTCATTTGCCATTGCAATATCACTGTGATTACCACTGTACTACCATTAAGATTTTCATGGTATCACAGTGGTTTGTTTCAATTCCATTGTGATACCATTGTACCACTGCCCTACCATATCAACAAAAATAATCAAAATTTAAACTACCAACGTACAACCATGGTACCGCTGGGTAGTACCACTGCACATTTTGTAGCTCACCACTGTGTTGTCATTGTGGTGCCATGGTGTCACATTTGGTAAGGGCACAGGCTCCAGTCTGAGCACAAACCATACATTTCGAATGTTAGCTATTCCTAAATCTTCTGGGTTCTTTAGCAAATGTGCTGGAATTATTCTGTGCCAGGAGTATTCTGTGTGTATGACAGCTTGTAATATATAGACTCCTGCTGGGATTAGAACCCCAGTCGCCTGCTTCATAGGTTGTGATTAAACCACTACTCTACACTATATGCAATTCACTTATGTACAGCTCCATGGCACAGTAGATCTGCAAAGAGCTTCAATGCATGAAACCAGGGTTTGAATCCTATCGAATATCAAATAATTCTGCCATTTTGTTTTTAAGTAAGAAAGAAAAGTTTGAATCCTAACAGTAAATTTAACATTTGTTTCTCAAAAATAATTATATATAAAGATAATTACTAGTGACCCTATATAGCAACCTGATTATGGGTACTATCAAACTCTGTAATAACCCGAAACCCAGTTATTATGGCATTTTCCTTTAATTCTTTCAGTTCCACTCCTAGTCCTCACACTACCCTATTGGTTCTTTCAATTCATGTGGAGTGCCTGAACAGTTCTGTAAACATGGTGGCTCTGTTGTCGCTTAGTGATGAGCTGCTAGCACGAGAATCGCAAGTCTCTGTTTTCATTATTTGTCTAAAATATTTATTTGGTTGATCCTGCTATTCAAAAGTTGACAGTTTTAACTGGTTAATCCTGCAGTTGGTCGGCTTCGGGAGCCCGAGCAGAAACAATCTATGGTGCTGCTTAAGTGCAATCCACGTTCCACACTGTAAATAAGAAAAAAAAACTTCACACTGGAGAGTACGGTGTGTTAAGTAAGAAAAAAAAAGTTCACACTGGACAGTAAGGTGTGTGTGTGTGTGACAGAGGGATTAAGCAAACTGCGGAACTGCTTAGGAAACTGTTCTTGCCATACACTCCCTGCACCAGTAATGATAAAAAATAAAAGATAGACAAGTGTGTGTTTAAGGACTTTTTTTTACACACCCTCGGTGTGTGATGACCTCATAAACCTCATGAGTTTCGCTGTCAAGGTTTATGGGTCATCACACACCTTGGATGTGTAAAAAAAAAATACATAACACACACTTGCCTATGCATTATTCTCTCTATATTTGTTTAGATTTCACTTGAGTTGTGATCCATGGTGCAGAGGATGGTAAATAGCAAACCTAGTTATAAGTAACAATTTGTGCAGGGCAGAAATGCTCCATTTTTATGTTGCTTGCACGCATGTACAAGAAACATAGTGCCATCATCCGAGTTTTCGGAGGTGTGGCACCCTCTCTTTCAATTCAGTCAGTGTGTTTGCAGGCGCGGTCGCAGTTTGCCAATCACTGCTGCAGCTGTCTATGACAAGCTGAAAATGCAGTGGCATACAGTTGAAAGGGAGAGCTCCACTTCAGTGAGCAGAGTTCTCCCCCCCACACATAACGCGCATATTGCATGCTGATGCCCCACGCACACACTGTACGGCGGCAAGGGGTGCTCAATCCCCATCGGCTCCATGCCTCCCCAAAAGCTGTCCAGGTGCCACGTTGGGAGCCCACCCCAGCGTGGCAAAAACCTTCATAACCCGACGGGTGCCCAATCCCGTCGGCTCCACGGCTGCACACCCTCCCAAGCTCGGTGCGCTGGGAGCCCACCCCAGCATGGCAAAGCTTGTTATGGCCGACAGGGGTGCCCAATCCGCTCGGCTCCAGCCCCCAAACAGCCTTTCAGCTGCCGCTAAACGTCCTCGTCGTCTTAGTACAAAAAAATAATAAACCTGCAAATAAAAAACTGTCCCTCGGCTTCTCCTGCCCCCTCCCACAACCTGCACCACCCACTGCACACCCTGCTCTCCCACCCCCTCACCCCATACTCCCTCTGGACCTCGTGCGGCGTCTTGGTGGACCGGGAACACGCTCTGCACTCTTCAAAGCCGACAGCGAACTGAGGAAATGCCGGTAAGCTGTATAATGGGATAGATGGGGTTTCAACTTTGCTGCATATCTCAGGCATTTTTGGAATTTTGGCACCAAATTTTCAACATGGGGTTTATGGGACCCCTCCTCATGAATTCTGTCACTGTCATGGCGTTAATCAGGCCCGAAGGGTGATTTCGCGGTCACTGCGTGAAATCACCTTTTGGGACTGATTAATGAAATGTCAGTGCCAGTGTTCAGAGGTGGGCTCTCAAAAGTCTATGTTGCAAATTTGGTGAACAAATTCAAAATGATTGTTTTATGAGCGTATGCCCGCAGTTCCTACACACGCTCATAAGTCTGCAAATTTTTAATATTTGCACTCCGGATTTTCAACATTGCCATTTTACCACACCTTCTTATGAGCAGTACAGCTGTCATTTTTCACATCACGCCCAAAATGTGTTTTCGTGCATGTAGCGCACAATGGCGCAGTTGGTGGGCGAAATCAATGTATGGGACACATTAAGAAAATTACAGTGACACTGTTCATGAGCAGAGGTCTTAAAATGGCTATGTTGAAAATTTGGTGAAAAATTCTAAAAATGACTGTTTTACAGGCATCGTTGCACAGTTCCTATACTGCGCTCATAAGTTCACAAATTTTTAATATTTTCACTCCAGATTTTCAACATTGCCATTTTACCACACCTCCTTATGAGCAGTACAGCTGTCATTTTTCACGTCACCCAAAATGTCTTTCCATGCATGTAGCACACAATGGCGCAGTCGGTGTGCGCAATCAATGTTTGGGACAGATTAAAAAATCACAGTGACACTTCATGAGCAGAGGTCTTAAAATGGCTATTTTGAAAATTTGGTGAAAAAATTCCCAAACATTACTGTTTTACGAGCATTTGTTGTGCTGATCCTATGCACGCTCATAAGTTTGCAATTTTCAATATTTTCACTCCAGATTTTTAACATTGCCATTTTACCACATGTCCTTATGAGCAGTACAGCTGTCATTTTTCATATCTCGCCAAAAACATGTTTCCACCCATGTAGCGCACAATGGCGCAGTTGGTGTGTGAAATCAATGTATGGGACATATTAAGAAAATCACAGTTACACTGTTCATGAGCAGAAGTCTTAAAATGGCTATTTTGAAAATTTGGTGAAAAAATTCCTTAAAATGACTGTTTCTGACGTGCATTAGCGCAGTTCTAAGCCTTTCGTAAGTTCCTAAATTTTCATATTTGCACTCCAGATTTTCAACATTGCCATTTTACCACACCTTCTTATGAGCAGTACAGCTGTAATTTTTCACATGTTGCTCAAAATGTGTTTCCGTGCATGTAGCGCACAATGGCACATTCGGTGTGCGCAATCAATGTTTGGGACAGATTAAGAAAATCACAGTGACACTGTTCATGAGCAGAGGTCTTAAAATGGCTATGTTGAAAATTTGGTGAAAAACTTCCCTTCAGACGTTCTGCAATGGTACTAATAAAGACGTTGAACAGGACTGGCCCCAGGACCGATCCCTGTAGTACCCCACTGGTCACCCCCTCTCCCTAGACTGCACCCCATTTACCACCACTCTCTGCCTCCTGTCTGTTAGCTGGTTTCTAACCCAGTTTACCACCCTTTCCCCCATACCCAGCCTACCCAGCTAGTTTATCAGCCTCCTATATGGGATGGTGTCAAAGGCTTTGCTGAATTCATAGGTAAGTGTTGTCCACTGCCCCACCCTGATTCACTTCCTTTGTCACCCAGTCAAAGAAATCAACCAGATTTGTCTGACATGATGTCCCCACTGTGAATCCATGTTGTCTATGGTCCTGGGCTCCGATGGCTTCTAGATGCCCCACTATCCTTTCTTTAAGCAGTCTCCATGATCTTCCCCAGTACTGAGGTGAGGCTGAATGGCCTATTGTTTCCTGCCTCCTCCCTGCTGACAGACTTGTGTAGAGAGATCACATGTGCCCTCCTCCAATTCACTCATGTTGAATGACTCAGTGAACATGGCTGCCAGAGGTACTGCTATCTCCCTTCGCAGTTCTCTTAATATCCTTGGGCGTATGCCATCTGGTTCCATCGCTTTGTCCACCTTTAATTTAGTGAGCTCCTGCAGGACACTTTTGCCTTTGAATGGACTATTGTCCACCTCTTCACCCCCTTGGCAACTGCTGTACTGCTGTGGCCCTTGCCCCACCCACTCTTCTGTGAATACTGAATGGAAAGACACCGTGGATGTCTTGGGAGGAAGGCATGGAACTATCACTTCCAAATACCTAAACAGCACTTACAAGCAAGCAACATTCGGCATTGACAAATGCTTGTTAGGGAATGTCCCAGACAAGAAACTGTCCTACTATCTTTACAAGCTGAGTAGATTAATGATTGGGAGATGTGTGGTTCTCTCCATTAGCAAGCTTCCTACTGACCACTTGTGAATATTTAAGTGCTGGTACTTCATTTAAAAGTGAACATCAAGAGCCAATTCAGGCAACTTAAATGTTAGAGTAGTTACCCAACCATAGGGTTCACCTTATCATCTGGAGGTTGGGCTTAAATAACATGTCTGCATTTTAGCATGCATTTTTATGAACAGTATGTTTTTCCTTTTACAAGTTGCTAGAAAATAGATTTTTTAATATTTAATTTTCCTTTCCAGGTTTGATAACACATGTTGGTAGTCTGGCTAACACATTTGCATACAAAGCATTTGACTGTCCCCAACTGACCTCATAGTGCCTAGCCAGTTGGGGACAGTTAGAGTCTTTTGGAAAGGCACAGTGAAATAAATACTGCATTATCTTAGCTTATTTATTTGAAAATTGGTAACCAGGAGATGCACACTGAGCCAAGGCTCATTTCCTGGTGTGACCCAGGGGAAGGAAACATAGTAAAGAACAGCAGTACAGTACACAGAAGCAAAACTTTTGAACAGCACACAGTCCAAAATAGAAAAAAATATTAAAATTGAAATAGCTGACCAATAAATAACAGGAGAAAGTAAAAAAAAAAAAAAAACACACAAAAGAAAACTGAAAGCGCTAAAGTTAAACATATTTGTGGTAAATATAGTATCACAGTTTTTAGACTTTTATTTTAGTAAGGATTTGCTCTTCAAGTCATATTGCATCTGAAATCTGATAATCAAGCAACCCCCTCTGAAAACCATGAAGTGAAAGAAAAGTAAGAAAATACATTTGAAAGGACTGCAATTTAGGGGTTGGGGGAGTACACTGGATTTTGTTTGATATCTGATCCCTAACAAGATATCTAATCTGAGGGATGGGAAGCAGATCCTGAGGATTACTAGAGCAGTAGGATTGGAAGGAGAAGTGGATGTCATTGTCTACCTGGGAACTAATGACCTGGCTTGGGATGGGGCTGGGACAGTGTGGGGAGTTTAGGGAACTGGGGCGGGGTCTTAGACAGGCAGCTCACTCAATGGCTTTTGCTGAGATGCTGCATGTCTATGGCAGGGTCAGGAGAGGGGTCACCACAGCAGGAGCTTAAACTCAAGGCTGAAGGAATGGTGCAGAGAGGAATGGCTTGGCTACATTGGGGACTGGGGATGTACCTGGGAGGATTACAGCATGTACAGGGATGTTGACCTGCATTCTTCCGGGAGGGGAACTGCATTCCTCAGGGGATGGTTTAAATGTTACTGCGATAAACATTTAAACTTGCCAAGGGGGGTGGAAGCAGAAATCGGGGAGTGAGAAACTGTCCCCCACCAACAGACTGAAGTAGAGAGTAAGGAGAACCGAAGGGAAGAGGAATCCCCTAGGGTGCAAATTATTAAAGGAAGCAGGGTAGTAGAGATAAAGGGGTAAAGGAATGGGAGCTTTAAAAAGAGATGTGGGAAGGAGGGAGGGCAAAAAGGAAAAAGGGGGACAACAAGCAGAGTGGAAATAAAATCTGGAAGGGGATGTCTGTGAGGCACGGGGTCATAATGTTGCAGACAAAACTGGGCACATCAAGACCAAGTGGCACGATACAGCATCAGGCAACACCTGACTGTTTTCCTTGTGCTTTGTGGGGGGCATTGCCCCCCATGCCCCCCCACACCATGGAACTATTATAATCAACTCCGAGGGGGTGTGGACACGGGGCAAGAAATATATTTGTTAAAAAAAGATTCCCTAGAAGGGAGTCAAACCACTTCCCCCCAAACCCATCCACTGCTGGGTCGGGTGCTCTAGCCACTCCACCATGGGAGTGACTCAACCGAGCACCTGACCAGCAGTGACTACATCCACTTCCTTATTGCTGGTGAGCATCAGGGGGTAACGATACTTTCTATCACTGTAATTCCCCTGTCTCTGTATACCCACACATGGTAGTAGCAGCGTGGTCTTTCTGTGCGCGGTATCGTCCACGATATTACCTGGTAATATCCCGGTAGGTGTCTGTGAATGCCAGAAGTCTAGGAAATAAGATTCTGGACCTAGAGACCATCATGGCAGAGGACGACATTGATATTGTGGCCATTACTGAGTCATGGTGCACCGAAAACCATGACTGGGACATGGCCATACTGTTCAAGAAGGACTGGTGGGAAAGAAAGGAAGGGGTGTGGTACTTTATGTGAGGGAAAGCATAAAAACAATGGAGACAGAGGGAATACAGGGGGAGATGGAGGTACTGTGGGTCACCCTGGAGACAGGTAATGGAGCCACTATTCATACTCAAGTGATCTACAGACCTCCAGCACAGGGAGAGGAATTAGATATGGTACTGGTGGAAGCCATAGGCAAGATGGAACAAAAGGGGAAGGTACTGCTGGGACTTCAACCTGCCAGATATAGACTGGAGCCTCCCAGCAGCAGCTTTAATTAGAAGCAGGGACATCCTGGACTGTTTGCAGGGGGTGTTCCTCAGGCAACTAGTCAGTGAACTCACTCATGATAGGGCAATATTGGACTGGTACTCATTAACAGGAACAGTGTTGCAGATGTCAAGGTGGGAGGCCACTTGAGGACCAATGATCACCATAGAGTGTGGTTCAATATAAGGACAGCTGGAGAACTGAACCACACAAGGGCAAGAGTACTGGACCTCAGGAGGGCAGATTTTAAAAAGATGGGTGAAGGCCTCAGGGATGACCTAGCATAGGGGGATGTCCTGAGTAGGGTGGAGGAACAGTGGGCAAAGTTAAAAAGGAGCATAGTAAAGGCAACAAGCCTCTGCATCAAACAAGTGAGCAAAAGCAAGAGGAAAAAGAGACTGCTATGGTTCTTGAAAGAGGTGGCTGAAAAGGTAAATGGGTAGCAATCAGAAGGTATAAGGAGATGCAGAGGGAGGAGGATAGAGAGGTGTATCATTGGAAACAGGGAAAGCAGTAAGGAGCACAAAGGCACAAACTGAAGAAAGAATAGCTTACTAGGTAACAAAAGGGGATGAGGCATTCGTAGGTATGTAACTGAAAAGAGGAAGGGCCAGATGGGGTGCATCCAAGGATACTGAGGGAGTTTAGGGAAATACTGGCTGCACCTCTGACAGTTTTATTTAACAGTTCACTGAAAACAGAAGTGGTCTGGAGAACTGGAGGAGGGCGGATGTAGTTCCACTGCACAAAAGTGGTAGCAGGGAGGAGGCTGGCAACTATAGGTCAGTCAGCCTGACATCGGTGGTAGGAAAGTTAATGGAATCACTGCTGAAGGAAAGGATCATGGAATATCTTGAATCCAGTGGATTACAAGACCTGAGGCAGCATAGTTTCAGAGGGGTGAGGTCACGTGAAATGAGTCTTTGAGATTTCTTTAACTGAGTTACCAAGGAACTAAATCAGGGTGGAGTGGTGGTTGTAGCCTACCTAAATATCAGTAAGGTATTCGACACAGTTCAACATAGAAGACTAGTAAGCCAGCTGGGTAGCTTAGGAATGGGTCTAATGGTGGTAAACGGGATTGATTAGGGGATAGGCGACAGAGGGTGGTGGTAAACGGAGTTCACACCAAGGAAGGGAAGGTGATCAGTGGGGTTCCTCAGGGATCAGTGCTGGGCCAAGTCCTCTTTAATGTATGTGATTGGGCTCACTGCTGGTGCGGCCGCGGCTCTCCAAGCTAGCTGCACTATCTTCCACTCCAGGACCCACAAGAGCATCCAGCTAAGCTGGATCCAGCACTTGATTGGGCTCGCTGCTGGTGCGGACGTGGCTCTCCAAGCTAGCCACCCTATCCTCCATTCCAGGACCCTCAAGAGTATCCAGCTAAGCCGGATCCAGCCCTTTATTGGGCTCGCTGCTGGTGTGGCTGCAGCTCTCCAAGCTAGCCAGCCTTGGAGTGGGTCCCAAGGTGGTAGCCTGGATAAAAAACTGGCTGGACAAAAGGACACAAAGGGTAATAGTAAACGGAGTCTACAGTGAAGAAAGGAGGGTAACTAGTGGGGTACCGCAGGGTTCGGTACTGGGACCAGTCCTCTTTAATGTCATTATAAGTGGCATTGGGGAGCACCTGGAAGGAAAGGTATGTCTCTTTGCAGATGACACAAAGATCTGCAACAGGGTTGATACACAAGTTGGGGTAGAAAGAATGAAAAGGGACTTGGCAAGGTTGGAGGAATGGTCAAATATGCGGCAACTCAGATTCAATGCAAAGAAGTGCAAGGTAATGCATCTGGGAAACAAAAACCCAAGGGAAGAGTACACAATGGGGGGTGAGTTAATAACAATAACAAAATTCTAAAGAGACCTAGGAGTAATTATATCAGATGACCTAAAGGTGAGCAAGCAATGTGAGAAGGCAGTAAGGAGGGCTGGGGGGATACTGGGATGCATAGGGAGAGGCATCTACAGTAGAAAACAGGAAGTTGTTATCCCTATGTACAGACAGTTAGTGAGACCCCATCTGGAGTACTGCGTGCAATTCTGGAGACCCCATCTCCACAAAGACATAGACAGAGTGGAGGCAGTTCAGAGGAGGGCAACCAAAATGGTGCAAGGTCTGCACCAGAAGACATAATGGAGAGACTAAAGGAGCTTAATATGTATACCCTTGAGGAAAGCAGGGAGAGGGGGGGACATGATAGAGTCTTTCAAGTATCTCAAGGGAATTAACAAAGTACAAAAGGGTAGTATCTTTCAGAAGAAGAGATGTGCAAGAACAAGGGGGCACAATTTGAAGCTAGAGGGGGGATGTCTCAGAGGTAATGTTAGAAAGTATTTTTTCACAGAGTGGGTTGTGGATGCATAGAACAGCCTTCCTGGGGAGGTTGTGGAGTCACAAACAGTGGGAGAATTCAAGAATGCATCGGACAGGCATAAGGCAATTCTAGTGGGGGGTAGGAGGAAGTAAGCTGTTGATTAACTAGAATCTGCAGCTTATCCATCAGGTAGGGAAATGGGCAAACTAGGTGGGCCAAGTGGTCCTTATCTGCCATCAAATTCTATGTTTCTATCCTCCACTCCAGGACCCTCAAGAGCATCCAGCTAAGCCGGATCCAGCCCTTAATCGGGCTTGCTGCTGGTGCGGTCATGGCTCTCCAAGCTAGCTGCCCTGTCCTGTTCTCCAGGACACACAAGAGCATACAGCTAAGCTGGATCCAGCCCTTGATCGGGCTCACTGCTGGTGCAGCCATGGCTCTCCAAGCTAGCTGCCCTATCCTCCTCTCCAGGACCCACAAGAGCATCCAGCTAAACTGGATCCAGCCCTTAATCGGGCTCGCTGCTGGTGCAGCCATGGCTCTCCAAGCTAGCTGCCCTGTCCTCCTCTCCAGGACCCACAAGAGCATACAGCTAAGCCGGATCCAGCCCTTGATTGGGCTCGCTGCTGGTGCGGCCGCGGCTCTCCAAGCTAGCCACCCTATCCTCCACTCCAGGACCCGCAAGAGCATCCAGCTAAGCTGGGTCCAGCCCTTGATTGGGCTCGCTGCTGGTGCAGCTGTGGCTCTCCAAGCTAGCTGCCCTATCCTCCACTCCAGGACCCACAAGAGCATACAGCTAAGCTGGATCCAGCCCTTGATTGGGCTCACTGCTGGTGCAGCTGTGGCTCCCCAAGCTAGCCGCCCTATCCTCCACTCCAGGACCCGCAAGAGCATCCAGCTAAGCCAGGTAAGCCTACAGCCCAGAATGGGGAAGCCGTGAGCAGCTGCAATTGACTCCTGCTCTGCGCTTTCTCCCCTGATTAGACTCCCATTTTTCACCTCTGCTCCTGTTTGGCCCTTCTTTCCCCTGCACCTCTTGGGGCTTTTCTGGGCTTCTGCACTCATTTCAGGCATAGCAAAGTGCGAAGTTCTACGCCTGCCCCCACCCCTCCTACCTTAATTAAATAGACCCAAGCACTGCCCACCTGCTCTCAGACCAGCCTTGTTTCAACCCAATTAGGCCACCTCCTAGGTTTCATCCTCCCCACTCCAGTTTCATTCTTGCTTCACCTCCCTTTTTTCTTTTCATTTCGCTCCTCTGATCCTCCCACTCTGCCTTACCACCCATTCTGCTGCCACCCTGCCTGTGCCCTAGCACTGCCTCCTTTCACCTTCCTCATTAACCGTGTACTTCTCCCTCAATCTTTTCATTCACCTTTCAATCCTCACCTCCCTGCTGTACCTCTCATACCTTCCTGGATGCTGCTACCCCTCTCCCCCCCTCACTTACCAACTAAAAAACCCTTATCACCACCTAGGCACACTCCACTTTGAGCCCTGCTCCCTTACACAGCCCTCCCTGGCTCCTGATTGGCAGTTCCTGAGTTTCTCCAGAATTGGGCACTGGTCACACCTGTCCCCGCTATCATATATGTCAACTCTCTGGGTCAAACGCTTACAGCCCTGTCTATGTCTCGACAAGCAAAGGCCACATAATTTATCCTACAAGAAACTCCGTTTGTGCACCTTGAAGCTCCTGCTTCTCCTCCTGCTGATGTCTGGTAATATGCACCCTAGTCCAGGCCCCACCCCAACTAGCCCGGCCCGGCATGCTAAACCCTCTGGGGGTCTGATCATTGCAACCATCAACATTTGCAGCCTCATACCTAAGCTGGATTCTGTTTGAATCTTTGCTAACCAACACCAACCTGATATCCTCTCAATTGTTGAAACTTGGCTGACACCAAAAATTCCAGACATGGCAATCGAACTACCAGGATACAATGTGCACAGACTTGATCATGTCTCCAAAAGAGGAGGAGGTTGTACTATCTACGTCAAAGACTATCTCGTGGGGTCCCTTACCAAATGTGATGCAATGGCAACACCATGGCACCACAATGGCAGCACAGTGGTGAGCTACAAAATGTGCAATGTTACTACCCAGTGGTACCATGGTTGTACTATGGTAGTTCAAATTTTGATTATTTTTGTTGATATGGTAGGACAGTGGTACAATGGTATCACAATGAAATTGAAACAAACCACTGTGATATCATGAAAACCTTAATGGTAGTACAGTGGTAATCACAGTGGTATTGCAATGGCAAATGAGTGGTATTACAGTGGTATTCCGAAGAACTTTTTGTAAGAGGTGCCCCATCACTACCCACCCATGACTCCGCAGCACAGTTTCTCCCAATTAACATTCTCCTTGGGGCCCACAACAAAGCCCTCACCATTGTCTCTGTCTACATCCCTCCAAAAGAACAAGGGAAAAGCCTCAGTTCCACTCTGAATTTTATCAGAACCCTTCCAATGGGCTCTGAGACAATCATCCTTGGTGACTTTAATATTAACTGGCATGCATCCGATGCAGTTGCATATAGGGATTCCATCTCGGCAGCAAACCTTTCACAAATGGTCTTCTCCCACACAAGAAAAAACTACAAAACTGGCACTAGTACCCTGCTGGACTGGGTCCTGACCAGTCATTCTTCCCATATCTCAAACACCTCCGTGCTCCCTGACTCTTTTACTGACCATTCCCCCATTATTTGTGAATGGTCAAACAAATTCTGCAAGCCTCCACTTAAAATCATCAGCAGCAGAGTGCTCCCTCGTGGTTGGCTGAATCACCTTAAATCATGCATCAGTCAGTATGATTGGTCCCCCATCTACAAAGCCACGGATGTCAACTCAGCTTTCAACTACTTTGTATCATCCTTCAGTGCTGCCTGTGACTCCTACGCCCCGCACAAAAAGTGAAAAGTGAAGGCACTAAACAATGCCTGGATAACTGGTGAGCTTCTGGTGCAGCTGAAATCCAGGGACCACCTCTAGGCCCTGGCTAGGGCCTCTGGTACTCAATCTGATATTCAAAATTACAAATATGCCTCCAACAACTGCACGAAATCCATCAGACTTAAGAAAAGCCTGTACTACAGAGAAGCTCTCTCTAATACCTGGGGAAACGGAAGTGAGTTTTGGAAGAACATTAAAGAAATCACAGGGAAGCAGCCCACGTCCTCACTTACGATGCTAAATGTTGATGGGTCCATCACCCTTGATCCACTGGTCATTGCTAACGCCTTCAATGATGTGTTCACTGACCTAAGTAGTGTTCTCCCTTCGGATTTTTTCCTGGCCTCTGACTCCTCTACTCCCTGTAGCTATCCCACTCCTCCCAATCACCAGTCACGTGGCTATCCCACCCCATCTAATCACCTGCCATTCTATTTCAAAATTATAAAGAAACATGAAGCCTGCAAATATATCACCAAAGCAATATCCAAGTCTAGAGCTAGTGGGGAGTCGCTTGACCTCAAACTACTATCTTTTACCCTTGAAGAGGTCCTAGGTCCACTTACTCATATTTTTAACCTCTCTCTTAGTTTCAGCCAATTCCCAGACTTATGGAAAGCTGCTACTGTTAAGCCAGTCCACAAAAATAAGGATAAGACCAACCATGGAAACTATCGCCCTATCTCCATACTCCCTCCTTTCTCAAAGGCCCTGGAACCCATAGTGGCCGACCAACTTACAGACTTCCTGGAAAAATACGACATCCTAAGCCCCCAACAACATGGTTTCAGAATAGGCCACAGTACGTCATCGGCCTTACTGGAACTCCCTAGAGAGCTACATACTGCACTGGATAAAGGTAATCTAACCAGGGCTGTTTTTGTCGACCTGACAAAAGCATTCGAAACTGTCCATCATCATCTGCTGATAGAACAGCTCCGGTCTTCTGGGATCTCCCCTGATGCTATAGACTGGTTCAATAGCTACCTAGAAAATCGGTCACAGAGTAAAAATCGCTGGAGTTCTGTCTGATGCCAGACCAGTGCAGTCTGGAGTCCCCCAGGGGTCAGTTCTGGGCCCACTACTATTCTGCCTTTTCCTGAACACCCTTCCCCAATCCTGTTCTGGGCAAATCATTCTATATGCAGATGATGCAGTAATTTTCACCTCTCACAAGGAACCTGAACCACTTCAACACAATCTCCAGCAAGGCTTTGCCGCTGTAGAAAGCTGGTTTAGTAGGCACCAGCTGGTCCTAAACCATAAAAAAACCAAGGTTATGCTTTTCAACAGCCATCACAACCAGCACAGGCATCAACCACTCAACATTACAACTAGCCTTGGAAACACCCTTGAGCAAGTTCAGTCATTTAAATATCTCAGGATATCTCTTGACCCAAACTTATCATATGGCTCCCACATTGACTATGTAGCCAAAGCTGCTAATACTCGACTAGGCCTGCTATACCGCCACAGAAGTCGTCTTACTCCAGAAGCCTTGAGGATGACTGTCCAGAGCTTGGTGGTCTCTATAATAGATTACGGCCTAATCATCTACGGTTCTGCATCAGCCACTGCGCTCAGGCGAATATCAACATCTCTGAACAAGGCTTGTAGGCTCATCTCTGGTACCCACCACCTGACACATACTTGTGACCTTTATGCGCAAACTGGATGGCAACAACTCTCCAACTGCATAAGGTATCTAACCTGCACTATGGCTAAGAAAGTTACTATGGGCCTCGCACCTGCAGGTGTCCAAGCACTACTGCGGCCAAGCCTGAATACTCATAACACCAGGCGAACTGAAACTCAACTCCTCCAGGTTCCCCGTTGCCGCACCTCCCAGGGCCAATGATTCTTTGCCTATAGGGGGCCTAGCTGGCTAAACAATCTCAGTCCTGACATCACCTCTATGACTAAACTCGGCCCTTTCAAAGCCAAATTTCGCCTTCATCTCATTGCTGCCAGCTCATGTGATTGCTACATATAACCAGCCCCCTAATCTTCTACAGATCAGCATCATGCACTTATCCCACTGGTGACTCCCATAATAACCAGCCCCACCTTTGATCACCCACCTCTACTCCATGCAATATTCCCTACTCCCTTCCTCCCATCACCTTTCTCCCCCATCCTTTCTTTCCCCTCCTCCCCTCTAGCACTTCCCCCCACTCTGTTCCTTTTATGCTACCCTCTACCCCCATCTGTATGTTTGACAACTGCCTTTGGCTGCTCTCTCCCACCATGGTGTCCACCCTCCCCAATGTATTCCCCTTCCACTTTCCACTTTGTCTTCCCCTATGTAATATCACCATTGTACAGCTTATCCTAACCTCGACATTGTATTTCTCCAAGTTGTAACTGTGTGTACTGTAATTGACGTGGAACCTTTGTAAAACAGCCTTGGCTCAAAGGTATTTGTAATCCTAGACTTAATAAATAAATAAAAATAAAGCATTGCAGAGGAGCTGGAAGGGAAGATTTGCCTCTTTGTGGAAGACACCAAAATCTGCAATAGGGTGTACAAACA
Organism: Neoceratodus forsteri; assembly: GCA_016271365.2. NCBI lineage: Eukaryota > Metazoa > Chordata > Ceratodontiformes > Ceratodontidae > Neoceratodus > Neoceratodus forsteri. Next base: position 832,177,320 of record CM057452.1, read on the forward strand.
GGGGTGTGGGTGTGGGTGGGGGTGTGGAAAGGATGAGCAGAGACCTGAGAAAATCAGAAAAGTGCTCAAAGGTATGGTAACTGGGTTTAGAAGGACTCCGGCCAAAAGTGCTACTTTGCAGAATTAGAATAAGCATACCCCCAATAAATCACATATCAAAAATTAGGTTTCTGTGTTACTTCATTTCAGAGTTATGAACTATTTTGTAACCCTGATTTTGCCACCTGTTCAAAAAAGCCAGTTTCAGTGAAGAGCTGCTGCTGAAGTCATCTCCAGAACTCTGTCTAGCCTTCCCTGTCAGCAAGCTTACAGGATCTGTTTCTCCAAAGTTTAAAAATCATGTGCAATGTTTTTTGCAAGTAAAAGGGACAGTAACGTCCAAAAAAAAAAAAACATTTCTGTAAAAACTATGCGTGTTTCAGGTTTTGGAGCAAAGTTGACAAATTCATATTTTTAATGTCTTTTTGATGTGGTCCATTTCTCCAGGGTTGCTGAATGCTGAGTCAGCATGCCTCCAGGCTGCTGACACCATTTGGGGTGCTACTGTACTGTGTTTGTTAGGAAGCTGTGTTGTTACTAGTACTGCATAATGTTGGCAACTTCACTGCTGTTTGTCAGTGCCTGCTTTATAAGAAGTTTTAAAGAGCACCTTTTGACTTTCATGCATAAATGACCCCTTCTTGCATTGATTCTGGAATTGTATTTCACTACTGTCCTCTGCAGTCAGTTTTTGCATTCTGCAAAATGAATGAAATGCAATTCCAGAATCAGTGCTAGAAGAGGTAATATATGCATGAAAGTCAAAAGGACTGGGAAAGGTGCTCTAAATCTCATTATAACATGGGTTACCTATCCATGTGTTAGTGATTGGACAAAAGGTGTCAGGTGGCCATGGATTAAATTCCCTATTTAATCCATGGTTTAGCTACTGGATCTTGTTCCAGAATTTCAAGGAGGGCTCGTTACACTGTGGAGGGATCTCCATATCTTCTTCTGCTTGCTTAGAGGAGTAGCCATTTGTTTTTCACTTCTTAGTGAGCAGAGGAGACTGTGCAAGCCAGGGGCAAATGGACATACATTTCTCCATATTCGGTACTTTGATGGTAGAGCAGTGGTTGTAGGAGAGATTTCCTGGTGGAGAAGCCATTTCCCATCAAGCTGAAAAAATAAAAATATTGGAAACAAATCCCGAGATAACTCCTGTACCAAATACTGCTTGCAATGCAAGAACAGAAGCCGTTACAGATAGAAATCCCATGTACAATGGCTGTCGAAATGCAGAGATTTCAGTTCCACTGTTGTTGTTCGTGAAATGTACATTTCCTCGCAGCCCCCTCCCCATATGCCTTGGATCTTGGATATGCATTGTAGAAGTTTTGTGCACTGCCAGCCCCCTCACCCTGTGCTCAGTTTTACACATAGTACATACCAGTGCCGCAATTACTGAGTACCCGATTGTAGCAGTATCCAGCTGGCACCCCTCTGGCAGAAGTAAAGTACAAAGGTTCCCTGCCATGAATGTAAGTTCAGCTTTGGCTTCAGTGAGTACCAAAATAGTGCACCATGGTCATTCTGGGTCACTGAGACACCATGGCAGCTCCGTGTTGCATCCCAGACAAGATGAGTAGCTACCAACACGGAAGTGACACTTTTGTCCTGTACGTGGGTGTAAGCCACAAAGAGTGTTTTCCGCAATCGGTAGTAGATAGCAACATGCTTTTTGCTAAGAATAGCACTGAGTGCACATGGGTTGGGTAAGACTATCACACAGACAGTGAGTTTAGAAACAGTTAGTCCTTGATATTTATTTATTTATTAGATCATTGGTTTAAAGACCTTTGAGTCAAAGACTCATTTACAAAGGCACCTCGTCAAGAGAGCAATACATCACAGCAAACAAAATGGTACAGTACATAACGCTTAAATTAAAAAGGCAACCAGTGTTACAGGCATTCACTGGTGGTACAAGCTTGGTGATAGGTAGATCACAGTAGTCATAATATAGGTACATGAGTACCACATCAGGTAGCAACCAGAGATATTTTATTACATTAGTCAACAGATGTTGCCTGAGACCCCAGGCATATACAGCAAAAGTAGACAGGGCAGGTGGGGGATTATGTGCAGCTGCAGCAGTGAGTGCTTGTCAGATGGCTTCTGAGGGAGACCTTGAAAGGACCAAGCTTAGTGGCATCAGCTTTGTTGGCTGGGAGGGAAATGAACCAGGAGGGAGCCCGATAGCAAAAGGATCTCTGGGCCATAGAGGTCCTTACTCTGGGGATAATAAGGGGGGGGTTTGACAGTGTGTGGGTGGAGACTGAGAGGGAGACATGCTACAGGGAGGTGGCAACCCTGGGGGGGAGAGCCATAGTAGGGTATTTTTTACAAGAAGGCAGGTTTGGAAGTGGAGTCTTTCTTCAAGGTTGAGCAAGTTGGTGGTGGAGTACAGCAGGTACATCTGGGTGCTCCTAGGGGCTCCCAGCATTAGCCTGCAGGCCTTGTTTATAAAGAGCTGGATTCTTGCAAGCGCAGTGTTGTCCACTGCAGCATAGTTGGGCAGCCCATAGTCAATTAGTGACAGGACAGAGAAGGTGATTGCCAGTCTAAGGGCCTCTTGTGGTAGGCAGTCCCTATGATGGTATAACAGTCCAGTCCTGACATTGGTGGCAGCAGAAAGGGCATTTATATCGGAATGGAAGGAGAGTGCCGAATCAAAGGTAATGCCCAGATACTTGTAGGAGGAAACCTGCTCAATGGGGTTTAGTGTGTGAGGCAGTAAAATGAGAGGAGCACCACTGACTTTGCTTTGGTGATGCGAAAAGAGCGTAGCTTTGGTCTTTTTTAGGTTCAGGACTAGCCTTCATGATGTGAACCAATGCTCGGCTCTATCAAAAGCTTGTTGGAGGGTGGCCTGGAGTGTGTTGGGGTTGGGGTCAGAGGCGAAGAGCACAGCATCATCTGCATAGAGGAGGATCTTACTTGGGCAGGCCAAGGGAAGGGAGTTGAGGTAGAGACTGAAGAGGAGAGGGCCTAAAATGGAGCCCTGGGGAACCCCAGAGTGGACAGGTCGTGTGTCAGATAGGGTGCTATTGATTTTTACACACCAAGTTTTGGCAGAGAGGTAGCTGGAGAACCATGCAAGGGGGCTGTGGGAAAAACCAAGGCATCTGAGGGAGTCAAGCAGGAGGGGATGGCAAACTGTGTCAAAAGCCTTGAAGAGGTCAATGAACACAGCACCGGTTGGACTTCCGGCATCAAGAGCAGAGTGCAGGAAGTTGGAGAATTCAAGTAGCACGGTTGTGGTGCTGTGACCTGCATGAAAGCCATGCTGTTCATGATAGTCATGCTGTTCAGGGCACAGGATATTGTGCATGGCCAGCTATTCAGCAAGCTGGGGGGAGGATGGAGATAGGTCGATAGTTACCCTGGGTGGCTCGATCGCCGCTCTTTAGGATGGGAGCGATGATGGTGGTTTTCTATGTGCTGGGAAACTGCCCCAGGCACAGAGAGTGGTTGAGCAGCTCAGTAAGTGGGACCAGGATAGCATCCAATGTCAGATGAAGTAGCCTATTGTCCAGTAGGTTGGTGCTGGGATTGTTACTACTAACGGCTTTTTGCAGAAGAGGTCTAGCCTCCAGCGGGGAGATGATACATAGATAGAAAGGAGGTCTCTGGAGAGTGGGCAGGGGCACTACTGGGATGGGGTCAAAGAAGTTTGGGCAGGACTGAACTCAGGTCTGAGAAAGTGTGGGTTAGGCAGTCTGCAATGCCAAGGGGGTCAGAGCAGACAGTTCCATTAAAGGAGAGTTGAGAGGGGGTGGAGAGTGGGATTTCCTATTCAGCACTTTTTCATTATCCCAAAAGTTCCTAGCCGACCCCCAGGAGGAGACGCGAGTGGATTGGTAGTACTTGGCTTTAGCCTGTCAAATGGCCCAAGTACACTTATTGCGCTCGGCATTGTACGCTTGTCTATCAGCTGGCTTGCCAGATTCCACAGCAATGTGCCACAGGTTGTCTCTTATTTTAAGTTTGTGAAGGAGGAAGGGGGTAATCCAGGGTGTGCTTTGCTTTTTGGTGGGATTTCTAGTGAAAGGGACATAGAGGTCATAGGCAGTGTTAAAAGTACAAGTGAAAAAATCCAGTGCCTCATCTATGGATGGTACAAGCCTGATTGGGGACCAATGCAGTTGTGAGAGGTACAGTTTAAGGTGATGCAGGCCGCCTGGGAGTAGGCGACGTCGCTGGGTGGTTTGTGGTGCAGGTCTACTGTTGGTAGCGGACCAAGAGAATATGACTGGGGAGTGGTCACTAAGTGAGTTGGGAAGTACACTGATATCGAGCACCCTCTGGGGGCGGTTGGTAATGGTGATGTCCAGGAGGGTGCTGGTGCCAGTAGAGGGGTTGAATCTAGTTGGAAGTTACTGCAGTAGTGGTGGTCGGACGCACTGTTCCCCCCCTTTCCTCCTTCACAGCGAGTACCACAATTCCCGTCGCTCTGCATACCTTGTTGTACTTGGAGTGAACAATGTCTGGGGTCACCTATCCATGCAGAATTGTCCCTACTGAACTGTATTCGATGTACGGCACTGTCAACATGCTCTGCTGGCAAGTAGGTATTATAGGATTCTGTCAATAGGTCAGGGCAAAATCACTCGGAGACAGAAGCTGCACATTAACATACATCATCTGAGATGTAAGCAAGTGTGACAACAGTAAACAACAGGAATGTGTATTTACCAAACAGTGTCATATTCAACCTATGGCACTGTCAACATCCACTGCTTTCAAAGATTATATATGGTTCTCTCAGTAGAAAACGGGCAAAATCACCTGGGCATAGTACTTGCAGAGCCAGACACACCATATCACTCATAGTGAAGTACCACAATAGTAATAACAGGAATCTCCATGTCAGAGCAAGCATGGATTAAATTTGCAGTTTAATGCACAGGTACCAGAGGGACCGAAGAACAAATCTCAGTCTGTCACAAAGTAATGTGATAGGGATCTCCAGTCCTGTGGTAGTGTCTTATGCATCACACATAAAAAAAAAAAATCTGTAAAGACATGTAGTCACTTTGTAGAGGCATAAAAAGCAGGAGAAGAAATGTGTTATAATAGACTACTTTGCTGAGTAGAAGGATAATTTTTTTTGATGCAAGAAAAGAGGGGCACTACCTCATTTTTGGGGGGTTCTGCGCTATCTGTGAGGTAACCCATGTTATGAGCACAATAACCCACTCCAGGGTGTGGGGTTATATGCATTTAATCCATGCCTGGGGTGCTGTGAGGACACTCGGCCTGTGGCTCGTGCCTACAATGCACCCCAGGTGTGGTTGTCCTATCTGTAACTTGTTACGAGGGTTACTAGAATTCCACTTAGAACCACTGGCAGGCAGGCAGGAAAAGGCAGCTTATGAGACACCAGTTAAATGGTTTTTTCACTGTCTCACTCTGTCCTCAGTCTCAGCTGAGCTGGAGGGATGACATCACCATAGAATTCTCGCAGCAGCATAAGCCACATTGGAATGCTGGCTGCAGGGGTCAGCTGTAGAACGTTGAGGAATTCAAGTGAGTCTGCAGGACAGTATAGTGAGAGGAAGAGGTATGCTGCAGTTGGCAGCCCCTCAGAGCCTAGCTTTGCTTTAGAGCTACAGAAGAAAGTGGGTTGTGTGTTCTCACCCTAGAGAGGAACACAGAAGAGATCAGAAGAAAGTGGTAGAGACCGTCCCAAGTGTTGTTCCAGTGCCCTGTCCCCTGAGGGATGGGGGGAAATTCCAGCATTTCAGGGGCAATCCCCTGGTCTGCCTGGAAAGGGAAAAGCTGCCTGAAAATGGGAAGTGTACTGAGAACCAGAGAATTTGTTTGTGTCCTTTGAAAGAAGCCCTGGGGCACCTGCATACCACGGCGAGTCTGTTCTGAAATAGAGCCTATGTTCACCAAGACAGAGTTGTGTAAAAGTATCTGCCTACTGTGGGGTCAGGAGCAGACTAGCCAAGTGCAGTGCTTTTAAATTTGTGTATGGCTTGAAAGCACCTGAAACAGCGGGGGTTATAAGGAATGGACATAGCCACTAACACAACTTTTTAAATCAGGACACCACCTAAAGATAGTGTAGAATGTTAAATGTGATGAACATTTCGAGATAGCATCTACAACCAGTAGTTTCGAAGAAAGGTGTTGTTCCAAATGAATGGCTGGGTATAGATTTGGGAGCAAGAGGTGGAAGACCCCCATCTGGAGTAACCAGATTTACTTCTACAGGTTCAGTTTGGGCACCTATAGCTTTCTCCCAGGCACTTGGCCAGTGTCTGCAGAAAGTACCCAGACGTGGGATTAAGGATGATTTTCCCTTTAGAGCTAGAAAGTGCTTATGGGTGGTTTAGGGAGCCACCATCAAACTCCATGCCATATGGAAAAGTGTCCAAGGACTGGCTGGGGTGCCATGTCAAGGATTCAAAGAGAAGAGTACCAGTTCGGGCCATGTGAGCCCAGAGTAGTTCAGAACCTGAGGGTTTTCGTGTAATGAAGAAGATGTGCTCTGACCTCTGTAAATCTGCATTGCCACATGACTGGGGCCATCCACACAGAGCACATGTTCCACTGACGGGACTGTTCCTGACAGCAGTGTGCAAGTATGATGGAATGTGTGCCCCCACATGGGCAAATACCCTACACCTGTCTGGGATCCCTGCACATGTGGACAGCCATGTGTATGGTAGTGTGGGGATCCCATGCCACTGGTGCAGCACATGAGGGTCACAGGACAATATGACTGTAGCGTCCACTGTCAGACCACCCCTTCCAACTGGGCTTGTCACTGTGTGGATAGCACCAGTCACTGTTACCTGAAACACCATAGGCATTGCTGTGTACCTCACAGTATCATTTACTATAGTACTGTACCATCCGATAAACACTGTGGTAGGAACAACGATTTGCCTCTGGCATGTAGCATGACCACCCGTTCCTCTAGTGCTGCTATCCTGGGCCACATTAGTCTTTGCATCTGTGTCCAAACCAAAACTGCAGCTATTGTTCTGTGAGCTGTGAGCACACAATGAATGTGGAAACCAACCTGTAATACCACCTACACATGGAGCTGTGAGCACAGAAAGAAACGGGGCTACTGACCTATAATTCCAGTCAGACCTACAGGTGGAGCTATGTGCACTATGTTATAGTGCCAGGCAATCTACATGCAACGAAGGCTGTAATGGGATGCAAATGTGGCTGTCTGCCCATGGATTGCCTGAGTAGGCTCATTTGCATTGTAGTTTTGAATATAGCAAACTTTAGCACTGGGCAAACGTGTCAGCAACGCACAAACGTGTTAGTGCATTGCAAAACTGTAATGTTCCATTACATGGTTCCGCAGTATTTGTTCTGCACTGTTGTTTGCTGTTGTTACACTCCGTTGCTTTGCTAGCACACACGTTGCCCACATTGTTTAGCCTTACCTCACTCCACCTCTGTGTGCACTGGGCCACTGCTGCATTATGCACTGCTCTTGGTTGCTATTTTCAGTGCTGACTTATTTGCAGGTCTATTATTGCACTGTGCTCTCAGCCCTATTTGCACGCCTTCATTTGCATGCTATATTCAACTCATTCAGCCCTGGGGCTATTCCTTTGAATATGGTGCGCAAATGGTTCCGGGCTAATTTTGTCTGCCATGCAGTGCTAATTTTGCCCTGGGCAAAGTTTTGAATATCTGGCCCTAGTTTGGCTGGGTTGGTTACTGCATAAAAACTCATAGTAAAGTTTCAAAACAGAATTACGTCTCCCACCCCCATTTACAGGGAGGTAGAATAATTGTTTTAAAGTGCCATCCTGAGAAATTACCTGAATTAAATGACAGGTGTGAATGATCACAGACTTTCACCACATCAGAAAATTATTCAGTCTGCAAACCCCACCAGTGAAAACAGGAAATTTTGCTCACATGCCTTTCCAGTATAAAAAATAAACTGAAACTAAACCTCATGGCAGTGTGCTATGATTCAGCACTCAGTAATCATACCTCTCAACTGTACCACATTACGAGGAATGTTCCTCATTTTACTTCACAAAAGCTCCCTGTTCCACATTGTGAGGACTTGTCCCACATTCAGTGTTAACATTTTAAAGCAAAAATCTACAGTAAATGATGAAAAAAAAATATTATTCAATTAATAACAGACTTTCTGAACATAAATACAAACATTTTAACAGTGTTCCGAGCCTCCTAGGTAAAGATTTGATTAAGTGTTCCACATTTTGCTCATTTGTTCCACATTTTGAGAGGCAGTGTTCCACATTCGGGGGACAACAGGTTGAGAGGTATGTCAGTAATGCTGGAGAAAAGGACCACAACATAAAGGCACCAAAATAAATAAATAAAAAAATACACATTGGTCAACTTTTTTACAAAACCTGAAACACACAGTTTTTATAGCAATGTTTTTTGAATGTTGCTGCCTGTTTTACTTGTGAAACTATTGCGCATGAACTCCAACCTTTGAAGAAACAGATTCTATAAGCTTGCTGACAGGGAAGACTAGACTCAGTTCTGGAGATAACATCAGCAGCAGCACTTCACTGAAACTGGCTTTTTTGAACAGGCAGTGAATTTAGAGTTGTAAAATGACTTGTAACTTTTAAACAAAGTAACTTAGAGATCTCATTTTTGGCATGAGGCTGATTGGGGCTATGCTGATCCAAATTCTGAAATTTATTGATGCCAGAAATTTTGACTGTAGTCCCTCGTGAAAAAGTGCAAAATAGTGCACTTAGGGCACAGAAACTCAAGGGTGGAATACAAAATGGGTGCAGTGGTATTGACGACCACCAAGCAGGAAAGAGATATGGGGGTAGTCATAGTGGATAACCTGAAGGTGGCCAGGTAGTGTGACAAGGCAGTAGGGGAGGGCAAGTGGGATTCTGGGGTGCATAGGGAGGGGTATCACCAGCAGGAAGAGGGAGGTTGTGTTGTCTTTGTATAAACTGCTGGTAAGACCCCTACTAGTATACTGTGTCCAATTCTGGAGACTACATCACCGGAAGGATGTGGACAGAGTGGAGGCAGTCCAGCAGAGGGCAACTAAAATGGTGCAGAGTCTGCATCAAAAGCCCTACAAGGAGAGACTGAAGGACCTCAATATGTACATCCTGGAACAGAAGAGGGGGGGGGATATGATAGAGACCTTTAAATATCTTGTGGGGATAAATAATAAGGTACAGGAGGGGAGTATTTTTCAGAAGAAAAGGTGCCCAAGAACAAGGGGACATGATATGAAGCTGGAGGGAGGTGGATTCAGGAGAGCTGTGAGGAAGTACTTCTTCACAGAAAGAGTGGTGGATTCCTGAAATAGCCCTCCAATGGAGCTGGTGGGAGCAAAAACAGTGGTGGGGTTCAGGAATGCATGGAATAAGCACAAGAGAATCATAGTGGAAAGGAAGAGGGGGAGGGAGAAAGCTGCAGATTGGGCACAGTCTGCGGTGATAGTATAGGAGGGGAAAAATGGGCAGACTGAATGGGCCAAGTGATCCTTATCTGCCATCAAATTCTGTGTGTATATATATATATATATATATGCCTTTTTTTAACCAGAAGAGACACACTAAGCTGAAAGCTTGTTTACAGGTGTGACCTGAGAGCACAAGGAAGTTAAGTGACTTGCTCAGGGTCACACAGTATGCAAGTGGCGGCTGTGGGATTCAAACCCAGGTCTCCAGGTTTGCAGGTCAGAGCCTTAAACCATTGCATTATACTGCCTCCTGGTAGAACCTCAAGTAAATAAGTGAACTTATAAAAAATGTTATTAAAACTTTGTGAATAAGCAATGGGTGAGACTGCTGTTTTCAGATTTTTTAATGATTGGAAGATGTGTGGCTATCTCCACTAGCAAGGCTCCCAGTGACCACTTCAGAATTTTTAGGAGATTGCACTTCATTTAAAAGTGAACACTAAGAAGTCAATCCAGGTGAGTTAAATGTACAAAATATTAGAGCAGTAACCCAGCCACGGAGTTTACCTTGTCATTTGGTAGTTTGGCTTACATCACAGCTCAGGTGAAATGTGATAACAAAACAATCCCCTTTGAAAATCATGATGTGAAAGAAAAGTGAATAAGAAAATACATTTGCAAGGACTATCATTGTGTAGGTGGGGTGGGGAGCACATTGGATTCTGTGTAACATAGAAACATAGACTTTGACGGCAGATAAGGACCACTCGGCCCACCCAGTCTGCCCATTTCCCTACCTACTGGATAAGCTGCAGATTCTAGTTAACCAGCAGCCTACTTCCTGCCACCCCCACTACAATTGCCTTGTGTCTGTCCCATGCATGTTTGAATTCCCCTACTGTTTTAGCCCCAACAACCTCCCCAGGAAGGCAGTTCCACGCATCCACCACTCTCTCCATGGAAAAATATTTCCTCACATTACCCTGAGCCGTCCCCTCAATCTTTAAATTGTGTCCCTTTCTTACACATCTCTTTTCTGAAAGATGCTACCCTCCTGGACTTTGTTGATTCCCTTGAGGAACTTGAATGTTTCTATCATGTCCCCCATCCCTCCTTTCATCAAGGTATACATATTAAGTTCTCTCAGTCTCTCTTCATATGATTTCTGATGCAGACCCTGCACCATTTTAGTTGCCCTCCTCTGGACTGCTTCCATCCTGTCTATGTCTTTGCGGAGATTGGGTCTCTAGAACTGCATGCAGTACTCCAGATGGGGTCTGACCAGCTGTCTGTACAGAGGGATAATAACTTCTTGTTTTCTACTGGTGATGCCGCTTCCTATGCATCCCAGTATCCCCTGGCTCTCCTTACTGACTTCTCACATTGCTTACCCACCTTTAGATCATCTGATATGACTACCCCCAAGTCCCGTTCAATTTTTGTTGTTGTTAGTACCTCCTCTGCTATTGTGTACTCTTCTCCTGGGTTTTTGTTTCCCAGGTGCATTACTTTGCACTTCTTTGCATTGAATCTAAGTTGCCATATGTCTGACCATTCCTCCAACCCTGCCAAGTCCCTTCTCATCCTTTCTAACCCCCGTGTATCAACTCTGTTACAGATCTTTGTATCATCTGCAAAGAGGCATACCTTTCCCTCCGGACCCTCTGCAATGTCACCTATAAAGATACTAAAGAGGACTGGACCCAGTACTGAGCCCAGAGGTACTCCACTAGTGACCCCCCCTTTCTTTGAAATGTGTTCCACTCACTATTACCTCCTGTGCCCTGTTGTGCAGCCAGTTTGCAACCCAGGCTATCACCCTGGGACCCACTCCCAAGCTGGCTAACTTGATTATTAATCTTTTGTGCGGGACCGTGTCAAATGCCTTGCTAAAGTCTAGGTAGGCCATATCCACAGCCCCTCCCTGGTCTATTACTTTGGTCACCCAGTCAAAGAAATCTATTAGATTCGTCTCACATGACCTTCCTGCTGTAAATCCGTGCTGCTTTGGGTCCTGTGCCCCGCTGGCCTCTAGGTACTCAACAATTCTTTCTTTCAGAAGTGATTCCATCATTTTCCCTACCACTGAGGTCAAACTTACAGGTCTGTAGTTTCCTGCTTCTGCCTTGCTCCCACTTTTGTGAAGGGGAATCACATCTGCCCTCCTCCAGTCCTCAGGTACCACCCCATCCTCCCATGATTTGTTAAAAAGTGTGGTCAGTATAATTACTGAGCAGATTGTGCAGCCTGGCTGCACATCAAATATGTTTATGGGTTGGCAGTCATGGGACCAGAGATTCAAATCCAGGTCAGAACAGAATTTTACATTTTTGTACTTTCAGCAAGAGATCGAGTTACTATAATGGTAAAATAAACATTTCTTTCAAAATGTTATTTTTAGTTAAAATTCCACCAGAGTGGTGATGGGTGGAAGTGTGGTGTTCAACTTACAGCTATTAATAAAAAAGTCAGTTTGAAGCAACAGTTTTGTGGGTAGGGAATGTTCCTATTGGGACATGACCCCTAACAAGATTTCATGATGTATTTACCACCTGAGCAAGCAGCACTGAAATGAATTGCAACTTTTGTTTTGTAGAGGTTAAGTCCCAACCTGTAAAACAGGCAACATGGGTTGTAATAATATAAGCGGTACCTACATTACAAGCACTATAAAAACAACGAGATTATTTATCTGTTTAAAACATCTGGCCAGGAGGGCATGTCAAATCACCATTTTTATTCACAGTAAGTTCCCCAGGGATTCCCCTGATAGTTTTACTTAAAAGGAACTGCTTGGATTTCAACCCAGGTAACTTGAATTGCTGGCTTCCTGGATGTGTGAAGCACTAGTTTTTAAAACCTAATTCCTTTAAGTGAACATTTAAATGCACCTTTACTGCAGTTTTGTGCAACTTGCTTCTGTATTTGTTTGGGTTAGCAAGCAAAGGGCCAGGAGTTCAAATCCAGGAAGGCACACATTTTGTATATTTTTAGCAGGAGACCGTGGTTCAAATCCTAAAAGGAATATACACATTTTTTCATAATTTTATTTTCAGTTTTAGTTTCACCAAGGTGGTGATTGTTTGAAGTGTGTAGTCCAGCTATGTTTTATGGAAGACATGCTTAATTAATAACAATGATTTTTGTGGTTAGGGCATGTTTCTATTAGGACAAGTCCAGTGCAAGAACATTTCATTGTGTCTTTACTACCTGAACAAGCTGAACTGAAATGAGTGGCAGGTCCTGCGGTGTGAAAGTAGTCACAACATATAAAGCAAGCAACCAGGGTTCTGTTCTCAGAAGGGATTTTTGCCTTATAAGCTACATAAAAATGAATTTATTTATTGAAAGTATTTGGCAAGGAAGGCATGCTGAGTTGAGAGCAATTCATTTTAAAGTGCATCCATGGGGTTGGGTACATAGAAAACATGAGATCAAGCAAGCAAATCCAATCTACACTGGTGCATATATATAATACAATACCTGTATAGTACATATTTCTAACTAATGTAGTGCAACATTTTCAAAACTTAAAAAAGGAGAGTTGGTGTCTGAAATGTAGTCAGCACAAGTTACTAAGATGCTACTGACAGCTGTGGGGAATCACAAATAATTTTAGGAAATTACTTGCAGCACTGTATTTTAACTCTATTTTCCCAATATGTGATGCCATTTCATGCACTAGCGATTTAAAAAAATGGATGCCTGTAGCTGTAAAGGGAGGGAGAACTAACTGTGTTATACTTCTGGTCCTAAAAGACTGAGATGTTTGGCAAATAGCTTATTTGCAAAAGATTTCCCCTAGCAGCAATCCTAAGACCTTTCTTTGTACATGGATATTCCCCTTTAAGACTGGCTGAGAAGCAGTCACATAAATTACAAGCACACAGGATTGGGTCTACTGAAATGGGGACTGTTTCTGGCATGAAACTGAGAAAGATGTTATTCTTTCTGCAGCTCAAAAGAAAGGAAATGAAACTTAATGATCATGGAATTTATATTTTTTCCTTGAGCGTATGGTGTTTCAGCAGAGACGGAAAAGTATTAAAGCCCTTAAGGCAGATTAAAGTGCAAGCAGTTTGGACTGTTTTTTTGTATCCTGTTTCCAACTTAACTGAACTACTGGAAGGCATTCATATATTTCATGATCATAATGAGGCAACAATTTGTGGACTCCAAAGATTGTTGATCTAAGTTTAACTTAGAAGAGGATGATTGGTCCCTTATGTAATTCATCAGAACGGAACATGGAAGAGGAAGAGAAGTTATGCTGGCAATGGAATTTGGCAGGCTTGGCCTTTGATTTATTTATTTTTTCATCTACTGTTTCTGCACCTTTTGCCCTTGGCTGGACCTTCCTCTGGATGGTCCTCCCAGCCCAATAACCCACTATTACTAGGGCATACACTTTTCAGCTTCCTCCATAACTTACCCCTCATGGCATAGCTGGAAGGGCAGGCCAAGCCCCACCAGAGCAGGATCCAGGTTCTGTAGTGCCTGTTGGGTGGGGCCATGTCTACTGGGGATTGTCACTCATCTACTTATCCTGCTCATCCAGTTATTTTATTTAGGCACTTATGTCTCATTTGTTAATTGCGTCAGCTGCTCTTACCCAGCTGTTTGCTACATTGTGTTTGTTGTCACGAAATTGTAGATACTGTTTATGAACTTTGACCTAACGTGTTATTTACTCATGTACTGTGAAATCTTGTTTCTCTCTGTATCTTTGTTTTTTCCCTTCACACAAAATATATTCCCTGTTTATCCCTCCTTATTGTAATCTCCCGCGTCGTGCCTGAAAATAGTCATGTCTTGGCTATGGTACTTACCTGGTAAACAAAAACTAAATAAATAAATAAAATTAATCAATGCTGCAGCAGCTGAGGAGTTTTTCTCCATCTTTTGCCCCTGTGATGTATGGTGTACAGTGATGCAACTACATCTGCTGGCATCCTTGCCTTGCTGGCGCCTTCTAACTGCCACAATGCCTATCCTCTGCTAGGTATCACGCACATTATGGGAGACCCATCCCTCCCCACCTGAGGGAGGAGAGCAATCTATCAGCCACTCCATGCTTTCTCCCCTGGCCAGCTCCCAATGACTCAAGTTCTCTGGTGAAGCCAGGTTGCCGGCATAGCAGGTGGTAGTGTTACTGCTGGGCTACCAAGCTGACCCTTGGCCTTTGACTTGAAAATGATAGTCAGGAGTTTGATAAATCATGAAGTATCATTTATCATTAATGACGGAAGAGATCTGGATCTATGGAGGAAAAGAGGAATGAGATATGGCAAATGTGTGAAAATATAATTAACTCAACTCATTTTTATTTTAAAAAGCTCAAATCAAAATATCTAAGTGCTTGTACAAAATATTAAAATACAGCAAAATAAACACTTACTAAAATATAAAACAGCATTATACAATATAAATAATCATCAGGAATCCAGAAAGGCAAGACCGAATGGTATATTTTTAAGGCTGACTTGAAACTCTCCACGGTTAGGCACTGCCTTACTGAACGAGGCAGAGAATTCCACAGGGTCAGGGACATAAATGAAAAAGCCCTAGCACCAGATGTCTTCAAACTGACCCTGGGAATCTCTAGCAATCCCTCATCAGGCAATTAACAATAATTAAGCAATAAGGCATGACGGGGCATGTGCTACATTGGGATGGGGTCATGCTTTTGTTGTGTTATGAGGCGAGAGATGCAGCTGGGTGCCCTCCGCCACCAGATTAGTGACATTAACCGGTATAACACATGCCCTGTAGTGCCTTATTGCGCCTATAAAATGGATACTATAAAATAACTAAATGTTTTTTAGTCAGGTTTTTCTTTAGATTGGATTCAGACCATGATGCTGTACTGAGATAACATCACATCTGGAACTGCCTTTGACCAATCAGCTTTCAGATTTGTTTCTGTCCAATTTTGTTATTTTGATTACCTTTAAAATTTGGAAACTGAATGGCTGTTTAATTCTGTATCCTTACAAGAACTGGGATTTATGAAATCTTTCCAATTAATAATAATCAAAAAAAATGAATACAAAAATGAATAGATTTAGCCGGAACAGAGTATCATGCTGTCAACTTGGAGAATGACGTTTACAGCATGTGCTTACTGTGGAAAGAGGGATCAAGTCATTGGGTGCTCCTACCCCCCCACACCCCCTGCCAGCCAATAATAGAGTGAAATTAACATCAGCTGTGAGCACAGTCACCCAACCATGTCCTGGCAAGAGGAAGGGTGCATGCAGTGGTGGTCAAGATTAGTGTGATGGGGATGGGAAAATGGTAAAATGGGAGGAAAATTAAAAACAAAAGCATTGTAATAAGTATCTTTTTTATCCAATTAAATATCCCCTTTTTCATGTGTTGCTAAGGAGACAGTTTTGTCCCACATATATGGTATTTAATAATAGAATATTTACTTTTTTTAGTTATGTAGTCTAATTAGGAAGACCTGGTATTCAGTTTTAGCTTTTTAATGCATTCTAGTTTTCCCTTCCTAGCTGTTGGGCCAGACATTTTATGACCATTCAGGCTTGATGTTTCAACTCAACTTTATTCAGACCAGTTCTATAATTTTAGTGGCTGGTTCCTCTAACCGAAAGCATCAGGAACACATAATTTCTAAGTCACTCTCCCTGTCTCAGACATAGGATGTCATGGACACCTGAAAACAGCTTAAATGGCACCACAGAGTGTGCCAGCTTGGTGGCCTTCTGCACCCATTTCCTGCCTGGCATTCTTGAAACACTACTAGCCAGGAGTTCAATTCTAGAGTGCCACAGTACATTACATTAGCAACACTGCACACCAGAGTATATGTAACTTATGTGGTGATTTAGGGCAACTTGGTGTTACAATAGTAAATTGTACCAGTAAGATGTTCTAGCACTAAGAGTGTGCTGACGTAGTGGTGACACATTTGGTTGGAGAAAGCAGCTCTAAGCTTCTAGAATAATGTGGGCTTCCATTATATGAAGTTGCAGGTACAGCTGTTCCCCACTAGGTGCCACTTTAACTTAGCTTCCATACAACCATATTAGAACCTCACAACATCTGTCCTTTTGGAAAAATAACTTTTTTTTATATATATATTTTTATAGGCTTTTCTGGTTTTCTCCCTGTGTTCCCCTTGGGGGTCCGGCACATGGCCGTATGTGCACATGCACATCGGAAGCCAACTCAGCTCCTTCCGCCCACCCATACTGCCGCCCCTGCCCACCTACGTTACTCCACCGGACCTCCATCCGGTGGGGATGGAACTACAGGAGGGGTGACAACCCACCCCCATCACCCCGGGAGAGGAGAGTAGTCTGGTGGCTTGCTCAATCCTGCTCCTCCCACCCCCCCATGCCAGCACCCCGATGACCCGAGGTCATTCCTAACTGCGGGTCACTGGCACAGCGCGAGGTAAGGCGTCCAGCGCCTCAACCCTCAGTGCTACCGGGCTGGCTAACATCTGTTCTTTTAGAAAAATAACTTTTTACACATGATTAGATATAACACTCAAATACAACGTTTGCTCCAGGAAAGAAAATATGCACATATGTATGTATTACTGTTGCCTATACACTAGCTACTGTCTTGTCAGTTTATATCTGCTAGGTTAGCACCACTTGCACACACTATGCTATATATTGTTTAACTCATCTGTTTTGTGCAACTTTATTGAAATTGTTCCCATATTATTTTACTTTGTTTTAGTGGTGTGCGGAACCTTCATCTGCAAAACCAAGCTGCCCTGACCACGTGCAACTTAGTTTTCATAAAACCCAAGCAGAACCTTGTCAGCTCAGCTCAGATCTCAGCTTGGTGTTCTGCTTTTTTTTTTTGTCACCTCCTGCAGCTTCCCAGCTTGCATGCTTGTCATGTTACAGGCTTAGGGGGCTAAGGAAAGGTCAAAGGGGAGTGTGCATCAGATAGATACTCTGGTTTGCACATGCACGAACCAGAGTATATACAGCCACACACCTCTAGCCTCTGCATCATTGCAGCTCAGCCAACAGAGGGGAAGGGAGCTGCTGTGCAGGGTACTTGTGGCCATCCATTTTTATG
The DNA here is from genome assembly GCA_016271365.2 of Neoceratodus forsteri. NCBI lineage: Eukaryota > Metazoa > Chordata > Ceratodontiformes > Ceratodontidae > Neoceratodus > Neoceratodus forsteri. The sequence goes on from CM057452.1 coordinate 832,194,835, forward strand.
TTGCTTGCACGCATGTGCAAGAAACATAATGCCATCATCGGAGATTTCGGAGGTGTGTCACCTCCTCCTCCAATTCAGTCAGTGAGCTGGCAGGCGCGGCCCCTGTAAGCCAATGCATTTTGGAGCTGTCTATGACACGCTCCAAAATGCAGTGGCATACAGTTGAAAGGGGCTACGATTCAGTGAGCAGCGATAAGAGCGTAGCCCCCACATGCAGGTGCGCACCCTCGAGCGCATGTGTAGCCGACGGGTGCCCAACTCGCCGGCTGAGCTGCATCCCCCCAGTTAGGTGCCACGCCTGGGAGCCCACCCCAGCGTGGCAATCAGTCCTTTGCGACGGCGCGCTCCAATCTCCCCGCCGGCTGAACGGCCCCCAATATCCTTGTGCCACACTGGGAGCCCACCCCAGCATGGCAAACGGTCCTAAGGATGTCTTTTTTTAACCTGAAAACGGAAGGTCTCTCCGGCGCGCCTCCCGACCCCCCACAACCCGCACTCCACCCACCCACGCGCACTCCAGCCTTCCCACGCCCTCACCCCATACTTACCTCCGGACTCTGGCACGATTTGATCTTCGTGGACCAGGAACACGCCTGCACTCTTCAAAGCCGACCGTGAACTGAGGAAATGCCGTAAGCTGTATAATGGGCTAGATAGGGGTTTCAACTTTGTTGCATATCTCAGGTATTTTTGGATTTTGACCACCATAGTTTGGGACTTTTCATGAATGATGTCACTGTCGGATAGAGCCCGTCCGGCGGGTGATTTCGCCAAGAGTGACCGCGCAGTGACCGCGAAATCACCCTTCAGGCCTGAATACTGCCATAACAGTGACATCATTCATGAGAAGGGGTCCCAAAAACCCCATGTTGAAAATTTGGTGCCAAAATTCCAAAAAATGACTGTTTTACGAGTGTGCATTGCGCAGTTCCTACGCAGACTCGTAAGTTCTCAAAATTTCAATATTTTTACTCCAGATTTTCAACATTACCATTTTACCACACCTTCTTATGAGTAGTACAGCTTTCATTTTTCACATCTCACCCAAAATGTGTTTCCGCCCATGTAGCGCAGAATGGCGCAGTTGGTGTGCGAAATCAATGTACGGGACAAATTAGGAAAACCACAGTGACACTGTTCATGAGCAGAGGTCTTAAAATGGCTATGTTGAAAATTTGGTGAAAAAATTCAAAATGACTGTTTTAATGAGGCTGCATAGGTTCCTACGCAGGCTCAAGTTCAGAATTTTCAATATTTTCACTCCAGATTTTCAACATTGCCATTTTACCACACCTCCTTATGAGCAGTACAGCTGTCATTTTTCACATCCTGGCAAACAGCCTACTATGTAGCCATGACAGTGCATAGTCGGTGTGCAAACTCAATGTATGGGACATTAACAAAATCACAGTGACACTGTTCATGAGCAGAGGTCTTAAATGGCTATGTTGAAAATTTGGTGAAAAAATTCCTAAAAATGACTGTTTTACGAGTGTGCGTTGCGCAGTTCCTACGCACGCTCGTAAGTGCGCAAATTAATATTTGCACTCCAATGACTTCCAAATACCTAAACAGCACATAGAAGCAAGCAACATTCGGCACTGACAAATGCTTGTTGCCAATGTTCTCATCCTCTACAGGCCAAAGTAGTGAGAGGAAGGAGCAGGGAGTTGGGGACAGTCAGGACAGGAGGAGAAATAACTAAAAGAAGAAGAAGAAAAAGAAAAACACACAAATAGCTTGAGAGGAGACTGTGTGTAGGCAGAGTGGGGGGGGGCTAGACAGTAGCTGATAGTCTTCAGAAGAAAAGAAAACTCTCAATAGCCCCATATGTATATACCCACTTGCAAAGATAATTTCAGTACATGTAGGCAGCTCCACTACCCTGATTTATTACTAGCTCCCTAGATCACCTGCAGCCCCATTCCCTACTTTGCATCATCATTCAATTATTTTTAGGGGTAGGGCTGCAGTGCTCAGCAGCCGCTCAGCTTTACACAAGAAAAAGAAAATAAAGTTTACTGAAAAAAGAGCAAAGAAAGAAAAAAAATTTTAATTTTTTAAATTAATTTGAATTTTAAATTTTTTGGGGGAGAGGACAGTCCTTGGCAGTTGCATAGTAGTCCCAGCTCTTACTCTTGCTATTGTTAGTCAGTTGTTACCATGTCTTGAGACATGCACTAATTATTGCCATCTGTTTCCCCAAGGTGACTGAGAAAGGTACTGGGGGTTTCTTGGAAGGGAGCTGGCTTAGTTTGTGCTCAGCCACAAGAAACATAGAAACAGAATTTGCTGGCAGAAAAGGAACACTTGGCCTACCTAGTCTGCCCAGATGGTCCTGCCTAGTCATTCTCCACAGATCCTAACTGGTCTCTGGTAACCTTCCCTCCTCTCTGCCTATTTCTTAATATTCCCCTTTGTCTATCCCACACATGCTTCAAGCCCCCTACTGTTTTCTCCTCCACTACTTCCGCTGGCAGTCTAGGTGTCCATCACACTTTCAGTGAAGTAGCATTTCAACACGTCCCACCTAAAGTCCCCGCAGCTTTTTGCATGCCTGTTATTTGAATTTTAACATTTCTTAAACAATATTAAGAAGAAAGATGAAAGGGAGTGAGTCCATGAAACAAGCTTCTAGCGTCAGTAAGAAGAAAAAAAACATAGTCACAGATAAGACTTCTTTTACTGCAGTAGTGGCATACTCATTCCCTAGTGCAGCTTTCTCATCTTCTGAGTCCTTATTTATTTATTGTAAAATTAGTACCCGGGACAGGTACGCTGAGCTGAGGCTCATTTCCAGGTGTGACCTGGGAGGGGGAAATGGAGTAGACACAGAACAGAAAACTACAAAACATCTGAAAATGCAAAATACTGTACATAGGCAATCAAACACCAAGGAACAAAATGTGATGAGGCAGATAAAGTTCATGACTGCTTTGTGTACAGAACGTGCAAGAATGCAGTAAGTGTGCAGAGAATGATGGGTAGGGTTACAGTGCTTCTAGTTTATGGAGAACAGGCTAAGGTGAGAGCACCATTAGCCCCAATGGATGCGGGGGGGGGGGGATAATGGGTAAATGAAAAGAAATAGCCAGCCACACCTGGTAAAAGTTCCAAAAATTTTTTCTTTTATTTTTCTTATTTTTTCTTTCAATAAGATCCTTGTAACCCAACGTTTCACCTTAATAGGCTTCTTCAGTGGAAGGATCTATTTGTAAACATATATAAAGTATTTTATTATATGATTATACATTATAACATCATTTCTATTTGACATTTTTCAAAAGATTTTTCATGTAACTTTAATTTATGCCACTAGGTGGCAGATGCCTAGAGTCACTGATTCATGTTTTCCATTTTTCTGGTCTTACATGATAAGAATCATTTTATATAAAAGCATCATAAACATAAAATAAATAAAAGTTATGCAGCAGTTACATCGGCTGAAGTTTAATGTCTTATGACCCCCCATATACCTTCTGGATACAATGTTAAACACCCAACACTAAGGAAACTCAGTATAGATTCTATTTTATTTAAAATCTTGTTTACCACTTTGTTTACATGTTTGTAAAATACACATACCTTAAATTAAATGGACATAGTGGTACAGTCTTTCACAGTCTTTCCTTGTATGCAGTCGGACTTTATCCTGTGTATTTAAATAGAAAGTTCTATATTCAGCATTTAATTCTTATCTTGAGTATGAATTGCTGAAATAAACAGTCCTGACTGACCTTTGAGTTATTTCTCCTGTTTCACCACTGTTAGTGGTATTAGGCTCTGTTTAAATAAACTTTTCTTGTCTGGAATTCAATTCAAGAAGTGTTTTTATTGCATAAAGTAAACATTCAGCGGTGCTGCTATGGCAGAGTGTATTCAATAATTATATGCCTCTAACCTTTCTTGAATTCTCAGAACTTTAAGTTAACAGTTATAGTTGCTCCCATCTGCAATAAAGAAAGAGCAATACAGTGATGCCAGTTTTAAACCCACATTTTCTGGATTGCGATTTCGTAACGTGGGGAGCAGGAATAAGCCATTGCAGGCATCTAAAGGCAGAGAATGAAGGGTAGAGTAGCAGGGCAGCAGGTTCCAAAGGGGCGGGAGACAGTAGGAGAAGGCTGCTTGGCCAGCACTGTAGTGAGGGTGAGGAATGGAGAAGGTACAGGAATTCCTGGAGTGCAGTAAGTAAGAAGAAGAAAGAATGGGGAGAGGAGTGAGGAATGCTAGGAGGGAAGGGACCCAAACCAGTATTTAGCGATGAAGGAGGCAGAGTGGGACTGACGACATGAAGGTAGTAGGAGAATGAAAAGGGAGGGGTAGGAGGGAGCAGTGATGAATATGGAATGGAGGGTTGGTAGCAAAATGACATAAGTATTACAGAGGGTGTCCACTCTGGCAAGGGGGGCAGGGCCATAGACCACATCCACATAGCTCAAGACCAGGAGGACAATTTTGGTTACCAGCTCATGTCGCACCTAGAGTGAGAGGCAGTCCTTGTTGTGGTACAAGGCACCAAGTCTGGGGCAAAGCTTGGCATTATGGCAGCAATGTGGCTAGAGGAGTCAAAATGCTATCCATCCACACACCAAGGTACATGAAAATGGATAAACTCCAGGGGAGTGCCATCCAATGTGGAGAAAACAGGGAAAGGCAAGAGCCTAGCCAATTTCTGGCTGGTGCTCAAGGTCACAGACACAGTTTTCTTGGTGTTGACTCTGAGCTGACTGGCATGGAACCAGTGCAGCATGTTGTGGAATCCTTGTTGAAGAGAAATTTCCACTGCTAAGGCCAAAGGGCCAGAGGTGTAGATGACCATGTCATCCACATATATGTGGATATATGTGGAGATACAGGCTGAGTAGAGGTCATTTAGGAAAATGGAGAACAGGATCAGACCTAGGATGAAGTCTTGAGGGACCCTTGCTAGGATGGGGAGGGGGGAGTGGACACCACAGACCCGAACTGTCTGTTGAAGGCCCATGAGACATGAATGGAACCATCCACAGTGGATGCTGAAGAGCCAGCAAAGCTCACTTTGGCCAGGAGGAGCGGGTGGGACTCCGAGTCAAAAGCTTTGGCCAGATCAATGAATATGGCTGCGGTAATGTGTCCCTGATCCATCCCAGTGAGGACAGAGTCAGTTGCATGCAGTAGGGAGAAGACAGTAGACTGGTTCTTCCTAAAGTCAACCTGGAAAGGAGAAAAGAAATTAGAGGAGAAGAGGAAGTCAATAAGCATGGAATTTACAATATTCTCCTTCAGCATTGCAAGGAAGTGGAGGAGTGAAATCAGCCAGAACTTTCCAAGGGAGGAGTCACCCCCTTTTCACAGAGGCAGAACCTTAGCACCCTTCCAGCCCGGAGGAAGAAGCAAAGGTTCAGAAGGTAAGCGAGTGGAGAGGCAATGGCTGGTTCAGAGATTCATAGGGGTTTAAGTCCAGACCATCGGAGCTGGACTTGGAAGGGTGGAGAGACATAGGGGTGAGGAAGACTTCCATGTGGAAATAGGGGGGAATTGGAAATCATCAGGTGAGTAGGGTGTGGGAAAGATGGTAGGGGACAGGAGGGGAGAGTGACCAGGAGAAGGAGGAGATGAAGAAACTGTTGAAATCAGCAGCAACAGAGGAGGGGGTCGAAGATCGGTGAGCCTTCCACCAGGAGGGTAGGGGAGCAGACTTGGCTGGGGGATTGAACAGGGAGTGGATAACCTTCCAGAAATTTGATAGGGAGTTCAGGTTGGACTGGAGGTTTGACTTGAAATAGAGGGCCTTTGCAGTGTGGATAGCCTTTGTGCAAGAATTTCTGAGTGATCTGTAGGTTAGAAGGTTGGACAGGAATTGGAAGGACTTGTAACATGCCCAAGCTTGGTCCTGGGATTTGCATAAATCGATAAGGTCAGAGGTAATCCAAGAGTGGTGGGAGTGTTTAACCTTGAACTTTCTTTTTTTTTTCCCCACCGGGGCTCCCTTCCCCCAGACCGGAGGTTCCAGCCCCCAACTCCACTCTCCACCCCATCCTGCCCAGGCTGCTTGGTGCCAGCTCCCCAAGGAATAGAGACTCATAGCCCTGGCTTGCCCCCCCAGGGTGGGGCCACGGGAGTGAGACTCTGTCCTGGCAGACATTATTTGCAGCAGGAGCGGTGGCAGAGGCCGGGGCCATCATTAACCAGTCCGGCATTTTTTTTTTTTGCTGCTCTAGATCCCTGGGGCAGGGGCGTGCAATGATGCCAGTGTCCACCCCACCCCCAAACGTGTGGCACTGGCTGCGATGGTAGCCCTGGCCTCCACCAGACTGGTTCACATGGTGCTGGATACTCTTCCCCCTCCCCCCGGAGGAGAGCAGTCCTCGGGATGCCCAATCCTTCTCCCCTCAGCCAGCCCTCTGACTCCCGAGTCCATCACCGAAAACCCTTAACTTTCTAAGGGGAGTTTGTATGCTCCAGGTGTGAGTAGATATGGCAGTGAAGAGGGACAGGGCCATGTTGATATCTGGGGCTGATTAAACAGGCGACCGATCAGAGGCCGTGAAGTCATTTAGGAGTGCATCAGTGTCAAGTGACCTGAGAGGCCAATACCAAAGGTATTTGGGAATGGATTGGGTTGGATGCACTCTCCTGATGCAGTATGTTAGACAGTGATCACTGAAGACATCAGGAAGAATGCCTGCTGCAATGATACAGTGGAGGTGGGAGAAGAGCACCCAGTCCAAGAGGGAATGGTGGGGGGGGGAGGATTGAGCTGGGTGGGTTTGGTGATTAATTGTGAGAGACTTAGGGACTCAATCCTGTGGATAGTAGGCCTGTTAGCAGGGGAGAGCAAATGTAAGTTGAAGTCCCCAAGGACAGGCTCACCGGAGGCAGCATGGGAAATGAGAGATGAGAGGGAGTCAAGCAGGGAGGAGGCAGAGATTTTAGGAGAGACATGGAAAACACCAACAAAGGTGGGAGAGTGGAAGGGAGGGATAGCTTGGTTAACAGGAGCTTGTGAGAGAAGGGGACAGACCCATAGAAGGAGATGGAGCAGGATAAGTTCTGATGGACATATAAGGCAACCCTACCGCCTTACTTGCCTTGATCCTGATGGAAGAGGTAATAGGGAGAACTAATCTGGAGTCAGGTACTCTTGAGGAAAGCCAGGATTCAGAGATGCTTAAGAGATCAGGAGAATGCTGGGAGATACAGACTTTAGGGAGTCAAGCTTGGGGAGGAGCCTCCTCACATTAGAGTGGAAGATGCTGATGCCTTTGGGGAGAGTAGGGGGAGAGGAAAGAGAAGGGGGTCCAGGGTTAGATTCAAGATCACAAGCAAGAAGGAGAAGAATAAAGAGGAGAAGGAGAATGGAGTGAGATTTCCACCTCCCTGAACTGGGGGAGAGGGAGAAGGGGGGAGGGTGAAAAGGAGGGACAGGCATGGTGGAAGATTCAAGGCTGAGTGAGGGTGTGTGTAAGAGTCCAGGGTGGAGAGAGGGAGAAAAGAAGGGGGGGGTGAGGAGAGGGTGGATGGCAGAGAACAAGGAGGGAGTAAAGTGAGCAGAAAGTTGGAGGTATGGAAGAGGACAGAGAGGTGAGAGAGAAGGGGGAGAGGATGAGAGGTATGTGAGTAGGCCTGAAGGGGAAGGGACAGGGATAGGAGGGACAAGAAGGTAAGATAGAAAGGAAAAGTATGAAGCACAGTGAGGTGAGATTGTACTTAGGTAAAACAAAAGCAAGCATATTAGCAGCACAGACAAATGCAGCAGCTGGGCACCTTGGTCCACATCAGGCAGGGCTATTCGCAACCATAGTACTTAAACTATGGCAATATGTCTAGAGAATAACAGTAAAGCAGTAAGCAGAACTATGGCTATGGAGACAATAGTAATAGGAGCAAATAAGTTAAGCAGCAATTTGTAAAGGCTATGAGTTGAAAAGACAATTGCTAGGTGACCCAGATAGAAAGTAAGCAGTACTTATGGTGTTTGACTAGGACCACAGCTCCAGCAAGGGAACTAAGTGACTCTGATAGAAATAGGGTTATATAGCAATACGACCTGCATCAGTGTAGACTCAAGAGTCAATTACCAAATTAGCAATCACGACAAGTTGTAACCGGATGGGAGGTCACGATTGTGGAAAGGAAAACCTCCTTATTGTAAGTTGGAGTATAGTACAGTTACTTTGCAGGAGTGCTGTGCAGTAAAGCAAGCTGGATAGGCAGCCTATATAAGATGCAGAAAGGCAGTGTGGCTGGCAGACAGCAGACACTGGGCTGACTCCAGGCAGACTCCAGTCTTTTGCGCTCATCCGTAGCATGGGGGCTGCAAGCTGGAGGGCTGTTTGGGGAACGGGGCCTTTGAAGGAGAAGGGAGATTTGTGGGCTTCATTAAGCCTTTCTCTCCTCAGTCCTGAGCAGGCTCACTGATTGGAGGAAACTTAGCCCATTGTTGGGGGACCAAGAGCATCCTGTATCCTGTGCGAAGGGCCACTGCAGGAGGTGATCGGTGGTGGTGGTGGGGATAGCAGCAAAGGAGCATTTTGAGGCCACTCTCATGACCCGCTGGTGTCTGGTGCAGTTCAGAAGCTGAGGAGCGGCTTTCCTGTACAGAGCTTTTGTTTTGTTCGCAGGCTTCATTAAGCCCCACCCTCTCCAACCTGAGCTGGCTCCCTGATTGGAGGAGCTCAGTCCATTGCTGGGGAACCAACAGCATCCTGTATCCTAGGTGAGGAGCCACTGCAGGAGGTGATCAGTTGGGGGGGGGCAGCAAAGGAGCATTTGGTGGCAGCTATCATGACCCGTTGGTGTCCAGTGCAGTTCAGAAGTCCCTTGTCTTCTGAGATCCTATCATGTTTGTCTGCTATTGCAGGTAAAAGCCAGTCAACAAACACAGGCTACTCAAAAGGCAGCAAGCAAAGCATGGCTGATGAAGCAGCAGTTAAGAAAAGTAGATCTGCATAGGTACCATTATTAAAAAAACAAAGTCTGCATAGGTACCATTATTAAAAAAACAAAGGCGAGCTGGCCCGCCAGCATAGTGGTAGCGCTACCATTTGTGATGCCATTAAGCTTCATCCTCTCCATCCTGAGCTGGCTCCCTGATTGGAAGAGCTCAGTCTGTTGCTGGGGGACCAAGAGCATCCTGTGTCCTGGGTGAGGAGCCACTGCAGGAGGTGATCGGTGGGGGGGGGGAGCAGCAATGGAGCATTTGGAGGCAGCTATCATGACCCGCTGGTGTCCAGTGCAGTTCAGAAGTCCCTTGTCTTCTGAGATCCTATCATGTTTGTCTGCTACTGCAGGTAAAAGCCAGTCAACAAACACAGGCTACTCAAAAGGCAGCAAGCAAAGCTTGTCTGATGAAGCAGCAGTTAAGAAAAGTAGATCTGCATAGGTACCATTATTAAAAAGACAAACAAAGGTGAGCTGGCCCACCAGCACAGTGGTAGCGCTACTGTTTGTAATGCTGATTATCTGGGTATGGAAGCGAGTTCAGGAGTTGGAGCATCAGCCAGGGTGAGGAGGACTAAGTGTCCTATGGACTGCTCTCCTCCTCCGGGGGGGGATGCCTCTGGAGCTTGACTGACCCCTTGCAGAAGTCTGGGGTCTGACAGCCAGGGCTGGATACAGCTGGGAGGCATGTCAGATGTTCGAGGTGCATGCCATTAACATCATTGAATGCCACATCTCCCTGGGAGAAAAATGAGAAAACGGTGATCCAGCCACTGCACAATGACATCTGCTCCCACACCGCAGACCCAGCGCTGCCGACTGGGCTCTCGCTCCCACTGTACTGTGTAGTCTCTGGTGGGGGAAGGGCTCCCCAGTGGCCCTGCCCTGGGGGGCAAGCCAGGGTGCTCAGGAATTGAGGTAAGTCTTAGAAACATAGAAGGTAATGGCCGAAGGAGATCAGTAGTCCATCTAGTCTGCCCAGAATTTCCGAGATCCACTACCAATCTCTGAATCTAGACTCCCACTTGGCTTTTGACTATTCCTGACTTGTTTGTTGCTACCTGAGCCCTTGCCCTATCCCAGCCCTTCTTAAATGCTACCATGGTCCGTGCACCCAACACCTTGGATGTCAGGCTAGTCTATGGAGCTACGACTCTTTCTGTAAAGTAATACTTCCTTATATCCCTCCTGAAGCTCCTCCCCCCACAGCTTCCACCCATGCCCGCTAGTGGTTGAGCCATCTACCCTATTGAATTATTCCGAGTAATGAAGTTTATTGATACCTCTCAAGAATTTGAACGTCTCGATCATATCTACCCTCTCTCTCCTAGTTTCCAGTGAGTACATTTAGTGTTTGCAGGTGTTCCTCATACGAGAGTCCTTGGAGGATCTGCACCATCTTAGTTGCCCTTCTCTGCATGGTCTCCAGCCTGTCCTTGTCCTTCCTAAAGTGTGATCATCAGAACTGGCCACAGTATTCCAGGTGGGACCTCACCAAGGACCTGTAGAGTGTGAGGATAATCTCCTTGTTCCTACTGTCAGTTCCTGTCCTGATGCAACCCAACATTTTGCTTGCCTTGCTGTAAACTTTATTGCATTTGCTTGACTGCTTCAGGGTGTTGTTAATGATGACCCTAAGGTCTTTCTCCTCCTGTGAGGTGGTGAGTTGGACCCCGTTGAGCCAGTACTCCATTCTGGGATTTCCTTTACCTAGATGCAACACCTTGTACTTCATTGCATTGAACCTAAGCTGCCAGATACTGAACCATCTTTCTAGCCTCTGTAAGTCTTCCAGCAGGTCCCTGACTGCCTCCATGCTGTCACCTCTACTGCCTAGTTTCATGTCGTCTGCAAAGAGTTCAAGATTGCCCTTTATACCTACTCCTATGTCACTAATAAACATATTAAACAGGATTGGACCCAAGACCGAGTCATGGGGCACTCCACTAGTGACACCTTCCTCATTTGACCACACTCCATTGACTACTACTCTTTGACTCCTATTGCTGGGCCAGTTTCCCACCCACCCACCTGACTATGGTCTCGGCAGTGCCAAGATCCTCTAACTTTTTTAACAGATGGTTGAAAAGGAGGATTGGGGTGGGTGGCGGGGCTAAGCACAGGAAGCAGGACAGATGGAGTCTAGTGGAATTAAGGAAGAGTATAAAGTGCATTAACAAAAAAAAAAAAACAAAGGCAGCTGCAGGCACTACACATAGTGGAAAGGAAAGATTAAGCACATATGTGTACAATGTCCCACTTTCTCAAGATTCTACCATTTCTCATTCCTCTGTGAGCTCTGCAGAGTCAGACCATGTGGATAGCAGTGATAGTGAGTACATTCCTGAAACAGTGGCAGTGCATGATGGGGACTCTGATGGGTAGGGGAAGCGGGGGGATTGTCTTTCAGGTTTTTAATTTTTGTTCTCTTCCAGGATTGCCAGATTCTGAACCTGCAGGGATGAGGTGGTAAGGGTTCCAGGGACCTAACCAGAGGTCGTCCAGTGGATCATCGCACCCAGTATCCTTTCCTCGACTGGATATCACCTGCCCGAGGTCACCGCAGCTGACAACTCCAGATAAGGGTTCTCTTCACCTACAGCCAGGCTTTAACACCCATCCTCAATCAGGCACTTCCCTTTTGACATTGCCTCAGTGACACCGAGAGTCACCTTCTTCCCAGGACCAGGAGGCCTACAGTGCTTTCCTCTGTTTCTGGTTCACTGGGGGATGCCCTATTTTATGGCCTGTATAGCAAGTGCTTCCTTGGGTTCACATCCAGCAGTCAGCCAACCAAAATACTAGAAACCCAAGCTTGGTGCATCAGTTTGCTACATCCTTAGGACTTGAATCACCTGGGCTTTTGTATGACATAAGTGGGGCCCATTTGTGGTCCCGGTAATTTTGTTCATTCTCTTGTGTGATAGTGGTAGTGAATGCTAAGTCTTTTTCTGTGTGCTCCAACTATTGCTAATAAACCTTGCATCTTAGCTCTAGAGTACGCCTCCAGTCTCTCCTTCCAGATTTATCTGGCATCACCCTAAACTATAGGGGAACGAACCACCACTGCACATCCACCACACATGGTCCCTGGTTTTGTTCTCGACCAAGATGGTTCAGGTTTCTACTTCCTATGGCTGCAAAAACAAACTGATCAACAAATCAGGTTAGTGTTACTGTATGAAAAAATGACAAAACCAGTGCATTTTACCCCCGGCCCTCTTGCAGAGTTCGGTGCTGCCCTGCTTCACCAAAAAGCAAAATGTTACTTTGGTCTGTCCTAATAATTAGACATCTTTATTGCATTATACAAAATAAATGAAGTTAAAAAATAATGTGCTATACATGTGCATCATAAATTTCAAGGCCACTGATTTACAGTGATTAATCATCATCACCATTATTCATTTTACTGGATAGCAAATTGAGAATAACATTCTCATGTACAATTGTGTCCAACATAATACTAACGATACAAGACAAACATATAGTTACTTATTACAACATAACTGTTAAAATTCATCTTGTGTTTAAAATTTAAGTACATTTGTTTATCCAAAACAATTACAATGTTTATAAGATAAACTTTCCAATGATGCTCTAAAGCGAGATAATGGTGGTAATACATGCAGGTCCTGTTGTTTTTGTAACCTATCCCATGTACGGGGCTCTGCTGTTGCAATTGTCATTTCCCCATTATTGGATTTACTTCTAGGAATCTGAAAAGAGATCCAGGATGTGAATCTCAAAGTATATGTACAAAAAAGTTTAAGTTGCAATTTATTTAGTAAAAAAAAGGTAACGCCTTTATTTTTTTAAATTTTATCTTTTTGTCCCCCACTTATCTGCTGCCAATATTTGCCTGGTCATGGCGCCTCCATGCTTCCACCTTTTCCTGCTGTGCTCACCCCCAAAACCCCTGACTTGCCCCTCAGAGGGTGGGTCGTGGCACTGGCCAGGTGCTGCGATCAATGTAACTATCTGGGGGGAGCCAGTCGGGAGGCTAATTGAAGCCGAAGCCAGGCTTCACAGAGGCAGCAGACTTGTGGGAGTGTTTTCCTGTATACAGGGGGTGAGGACATGCAATGATGTCCAGCATCCACACCGCCCCCTTGGAACTGCTGCGTGTCGGTAGCTGGTGGTAACCTCTGCCTCCACCAGGGGTCCATCGAGCACTGGACAGGAACCCATCCCTCCCCCCAGAGAAGGAGAGCAGTCCACTGGATGCTCCATACTTCTCCCCCCGGCTGACCCTCCAGCGACCCGGGTCCGTTCCCAAACCCGGGTCGCCGGTGTCGCAAGCAGAAATCCAACCGCTGCGCTGACAGGCCGGCTGTAAAGGTAACGCCTTATAATGAACTTATATATAAACATATTCCAGTGTAGGTCTCTATGGACGGGTAGGGAAGTCCAACCTCATTTTTCATACAAAATACAACTATGTGTTTTATATGGTTAGTTTGTGATAAACTTAAGTGCACTGTTGTACAACGGATCCAATGTACTGAGTAGTGTAGTTGCATTCTCATATACAAAGTCACCGTAGTCTAACACTGGTAGGAACAAAGATTAAACCAGCAGCTTTCTCAATGAAAAATTAAACCCAGTTCAATTTCTGTAGAAAAAACCCAGTAACTGTTTTAGTCTCTTAGAAATGTGTTTTATATGCAACTCCAATGTTAAGTGACTATTGCGGGTAAGACTCAAATATTTGTAAGAATAAACCCTGCTTATACTAACTCCAGATACAGCCTGAATTGTGAGTTTTTCATCTACTGTATTTTATTATTTTGTTTCTCAGACTGTATCCATTGAGTTTTCTTTTTGTTTTGGAGAAGTCTTAGATCTAATAATGACTTCCGTATATTTAAGAAGTCTTTTTGCAAAATATCTAAGGCCAAATTTGTATCTTGCTTTTGTGTATATATGATTGTGTCATCCGTATATAGGAGCATACTAGTATCAGATGAGCAATGCTTAGGAAGTTCATTTACGTAAAGTAGGAACAACAAAGGGCCTAATACTGACCCTTGAGGTACCCCTGTTTTTATGACTGCTGTGTCTGAGCAGGCTCCTCCCACCCTCACACACTGTAGCCTCTGAGACAGGTACAAAGTAGAACCAGGTAATGCTGAAAACTCAAGATCAGCTGATTTTAATTGATTTAATAAGATTGTATGATGAACTGTGATGAAAGCCTTTGACAGATCTAAAAATATTGATGGAACTCTAAAACTTCTGTCGAAGGATGTAAGCACATCATCCACTACTCTTGAAATGACATAAGCTGTGTTATTATGACCTTTTTTGGAATCATATTGAAGATGTGAGATTATTTTATATTTACTAAAATATTGTGTTGATTATGTAATAGTTTTTCAAAAACCTTTTTACATGTGACCAAGATTGAAAGAGGTCTATATGAATTTGGTTTTGAGGGATCCCCCCCCAAAGATGGGGGTAACATATGCAGTTGTTCAATCTTTAGGTAGTTCTAAACTTTGAAGTGAAAAGTTATATAGGTATGCTATGTGTCATACTAATATCTTTGATGCTAATTTATAAAATATTGATGGAATACCATCACAACCTGCCCCTTTACTGGTGTCCAGTTTTTGTAATTGTTTAAGTACTTCATCCATTTTTATTTCATTGAAAGAGAAAATTGGTCTATTTAACTGATCTACAAAGTTTGTATCAAGAAGTGGAGATTAAAGTAATGAAATTCCATTTTCAAGACTTGAAATTCTAACAGTTGCACTGGTGACTGTTAGTCTAATTTCTGGATTTTACTGGGATACTACTGTCATTCTTTTAGTATGTGTATAAATAATCAGAAGATAAGAAAACTTAATATACAGAGCAATAAATTAAGCAAGTTGAAAATACTACAAGAAGCAACTATAAGAAAAATATAAGTTCTGTAGATTTACTGATCCAGTATAAAATGTCAAATTCCTTGATATTCTTTGTTTTTACCGGTATGCAGGCAGTCCAAATTCCAGACTTTTACCAGCTTTTCCACTAAGCTTTAAAACCTAACTGAAAACGTATCTTTTCAACCAGGCATTCCCTGATGAGACCCAAGTTTAGGTATATTGGATTATGATCTTATATTTAATTAAGTTTATGGTTATCGTATTGTGATTTAAACTATTTATGTCTGTATTAAGTTTCAGTCTGTATCAGAATGTAAAGCGCTTTGATCTACTGGAATAGTGCTGGATAAATAAACTTTTGATTCACTGACTGCTAAAAAAATGAAAACCAGTGACCTTGATTATAATTAATGTGAGTAAAAAAGTAATCAACTGTGGGGGACCATTGCTGGCAGCACAAACAACAAAGCTGGCTTGTACAGTAGATGCCAGATTATTGGGATGTGGTTAATGGGGATACCTGGACAATTCCCCAGGCACCAATTTTAGCAGTTAATGGGGACTGATTTTAGCCTAATGTTAATCAACCCCAGGGACTGATTTTAGCCCAACGTTAATCAACAGCAGCTGACTCACTTTAGTTGGGATGGCTATTCTGTTTAATTAGGATGATCAAGTTGCTGCCGAGGTGCTGGTTGCCCACTCGTGCCTCATTAACTACCCATTAAGATGGGTGGAATAAATAAGATAAGTTGTTAGGGGACGATCTTTACCTTTGTTACCTTTGTTTGTCAAGACGGCATCTGCAAAAAGAACTGACCTTATGCTGGGTGATAAAGTAAGTCAAAAAATCATTACAGCTGGCAGACACCTCACTGTTGATGGTGGCTAACCAGTTTGGGATCTTATAGCCAGGTGGGAAGAATAAGCTTAAATGAAGAAAAAATTATTGCTGAACGGCATTTAAACAGGAATCCCAACTGCAAACGGAAGAGGGAAGGTAAGGACACAGTGGGGGAGGATGGCTAACTGACATGGTTCAACCATGCAGTAAGTAAGGGGCCTTGGCTGACAGGTCTGATTTTGAAGGAAAAGGCAAATAAGATTTCTGCACTCCTCGACCATCAGGGGTTTGATGCCACTGATGGGTGGCTGTCCAGGTGGAAACTGCGGCACAACATTGTTTGGAAAAAGGAGCAGGGTGAACGTCTTGATGCAGACGGCCCTTCTGCATCCAAGTGGGTTAAAAACATTCTGCCTGCTCTCTTGGCCAAATATCCCCCTACTAATGTATTCAATGCAGACAAGACCAGCATTTTTCATAGAAGGTATCCTGACCATGGGCACATACAAAAGGGCATTGATTTAATAGGGGCAAGAAATCCAAATATGGGGTTTCTGTAATGTGCTGTGCCAACATGACAGGAACAGAAAAACTTCCTGTTAGTGATCGGTAAAAGTAAGAGACTCAGATGTCACCCTAAGGACCTATCCACACTGCCTGTAACCTATGTAAGCTCTGCCAAGAGTGGATGATGGGGGGGGGGGGCATCTTCTGAGATTGGCTGTCAGTATGAAACAGCTGTCTGATTTGGTGAAGATGAAAAGTGACAGCTGCAGTGCACATCCTAGCAACCTATCAGACAAGTTCTCCAACATTAAGCTGGTGTATTTAATACCCAACACAACCAGCTTGATACAGCTGATGGACTTGGGGGCGAATTAAGAACTTCACGGGTCATAACTGTGCACTCTTCTCCACTCGCGTTGTGGGCTTAATTGGCAGAGGTTCCTGTGCCTTAACAACAGAAATAGCAAAATCAGTCAACTTGCTAGTTGCCAACTTTATGATGGCAAAGGAATGGGCTACTGTCAAAGAGTCCACAATCATCAACTGCTTTGGAAGGCAGGCTTTACTATGGAAATAAAGGACAATACCCTTACTGGGAGAGTGTTGAAACTCAATCTGATGATCCCTTGTTGATTTTGACTGTCCCACCCACATGTCACTGGATGATTTTTTTTATTGTATTTTTATTTATTTTAAAATATGTAAAAGACAGATGGGATACAGTACATTATACGGATCACATAATACAATCAAGCACAGCTCAAGCAGCACACAATGCATTGCAGTTATGCGCACAAGACCGTAATTCATGTACAGCCAGAAATAAGTCCAGCCTGATAGAGATCTTTGTATACTGGTACTGAAATGATAAGTCTTCCCCCTAAATCTCTCTCTCCCCCTCGCCTTTCTCAATAGCAGGTCACTTCTCTTGTCACTCATTCTGGGATAAAATGAAGATCTTGTACTGACATATAGAGGACCCATTTCCTCCATTGGAGTTCAAATTTATTTTCTGTTTAAATGGCTAGCCACCAGTCTTTCCAGATAGTATACTTCCTTCATGGCTGTGAACCATTCCCTTCTTATCAGAGGTGAGGTCCGACCCCATAGTCTGGTAATTGCTTCATTAGCTATCAATATATAAGTAATCAAGAGAGAGACCCTCGGAATACGGAGGCCTACGGGAGGTATTGAAAGCAAGACCATTTCAGGAGTAAGGACAGCCTCCTCTCCCACCAACTCTCCCAGGGTTTCCTCCACCTCTCCCCAAAAAGGTCGGAGCACTGGGCATGGCCAGAAGACGTGTACATGTCTAGCCATCTTTTCCCCACAAGATCTCCAGCAGTTTCCTACTGGGCCATCAGTAAATTTTGCCAGTTTAGCTGGTGTATTAAAAAATCTAAGCCTGATTTTCTAGGCAAATTCCCACCAGTATGGGGTTACAGATATTCCACAAGTCACTGGATGAATTTGTGTCATTTGTTGATTTAGATGCACAAGAAGAAACAGATGGTAAGCTGTCAGTAGAGGACATATGCACAGCATTATTGGAGGAAAATAGAGAGCAGTCACTTGCTGCCGTGGATGATGGTGATGAGGAACCCCCTCCCAGGCAAGTCAGTAACGTGGAAGCGCTGGCACATACCAATGCTATATGAGACTGGTGATTCAAAAACAATAAACTCGAGCATTGGGAGAATTTATTCAAGTTAGGATTAATTCTGCAACAAACTGTGTCGGAGTCCAGACAAATAAAAGATTACTGAGTTCTTCACCGCTGAAGACAACAGAGCCAAAATCGCTGAAGATGGACACTACAATGCTGCTGGAAAGTCTGGTGGTGAAGATAAGTGATTTTAAACATTTTAAGTTCTCCAGATTGCACTGATGAATAAAGATGCCATTTGCCACAAGAAACAATTTAAAAAAAAAAAGAGCTGCAATCACTACACTTGTCTCTTACTGTCTGTTACTGTACTGTGTTTGAGTGTTTGAGTATTTTCAGGGTTTGGGGGGCGGGTTGGACTGTCTGATGAGCCGTGACTGAAAAAAACAAAACAACTTCTTTTAATCAGGACGGCCACTTAAAGGGGATGAGAAGGTGTCCATGGAGTCATCCCCTTTAAGTGTCTTCTACTGTAAAACAAAAAAGATCAGTTCAAAAGGATGGGTGAGAGGGCCCAAATATTCTCTCTGTGCATGCTTCTGTACTTTTTTTAAATATATGTTTCCTCGCAGACCATCACCTGTTATTTACTGTTATCCTTCTGTTACCCTACACTCACCAAGTCACTTTTATCAGCGGCAAACAAATGGCTTAACAGACTAAACAAGCCATGGTTTACTCAGCTGATACAGTGCCTCAGCCCATGTCACATTATTCAACATGCCTTCCTTGTCTCCTGTCATTTACCTTTCCTCATCTTCTGCCAGGCACCATATCACATAAACCTTCTGCACAGATGGCTAGGAATTTACACAACAAACTAGTGAAGCTATGTGTTGCTCAACTACTGAATATAGCACTATCTCAGATACCTTACAAGAAGATTTCACGTGAATTTTCCAACAGCTGGGGCTTGTTAACTGCCATGCTACTAAACAGCTTTTCTACAGAATTGAATCTGCTTTTTTCTTTATTATACCTTAAAATGAAGTTACAGAGCAAGCTTTATGTTGAGTGCATGTTGGCCATGAATCTAAAACCAAAACCAGGGGTGATTTGGCAAAACCAAAACCAGAACCAGAACCTCCCAGGTTTTGCACATCACTAATCTCCACCCTTTTCTTTCCCACCTAATCCCCGGTCATTCCGGAAATAGGTCCTTTGGATCAGTGTACTTACCCAGTCAATAAATGAAGAAATAAGCAAGTAAATAAATAAATAAATAACTATGTACACCCCCCCACATCTAGGGGTATGGTGATAAATGTCCAAGGGAGGGTGCACTACACAATATAAAGAGTCCACATACCTGGTTGGCTTGGCTTACCAGACCTGCTGAAGCTGGGGTGCCCCATTCTTCCCTGGGTGCTGAGCTAGACAACTGGAGAGCTGAAGATGCTGATCTTCACCTGCCTGGGCTTGCCATCTTCACCTCAGAGGCCTTCGTAGATAGTTTTCACCTGGCAGACCTCTCGACGTCTTCATCCTTGGTCCTCTGGATCCTCTGGCTGACACCCTGAAACACCCACTAGGGGCTGGCTGTGGAGCCAAGCTTCTTATAAGCAGAAACATTTCTTCCCAACAAACGAGGAAAACACTGGAACTTTCAGGAACGGAGGGATACCATTTAATGAACAATTAAGGCAGCACAGAAAACAGTCAGTCCACGGAGCAGTGAAACACAAACAGCTTACTCTGGACCAAGAGGTCATATCATTAGCTTAATGCACGCTCTGGATCACAAATGTCACGTTAGGAGCTAAAGTCCAGGCAGCTATCCTATAGCTAGGCAGCTGACAGTCCAAACACAGGCAGCTCAACTTGTGGCTGAATCAGGCCTTTAACATCAAAACAGCATCAATTCTTCCTTGAACACAAAACTGAACAGTCTGTAAATGGGGCCAAATGGAACCAGGGGCTGTCCTCGGATCCCTCAGAACCCACTGGCACCTCCATTCACTGTCTCTCCATAAACTGTAATGGCAAAGCAGTCTCTGGGACAAGGGATGGTGCCTGAACCCCTCCTGAATTCCCTCACCTCATAGGTGCCATTTTCTTCTTCCCTTCTGCTTCTAACTTGGCTTTGGGTCCCACTCTGAACAGCTGGTCCTGACGGGCAACATAAATTGGCCCACTCCATGCCGCATATTTGTTTTACAAGCTTCTCTCCTTCTCCTAGTTTGGCAATCTCAAACTTCTGGGCAGCGGCAGCTGCACTCTCCACTGCTCCCTTAGCAGCTCTCCACCAGAGCCCAGAATGAGGGACTCAACACCAAATGACTGCCGCCATGTTCAGCCTGCAGTCCTGAGGCACACTTCTTGAAAAAAACCCAGACAAGGCCTTGATGGCCGAGTGGGCAATCTGCCCCTCTCAGCTCCCTCTAACTCTCCTGATTGATCTCCCCTAACTGGTACCAAACAGCCCCTTTTATACAGTCACCCCTGGCACCAAAACTTGCCTGCCAAACTCTGCATTCCAATACTGGACCATTCAAAGGATGCCAACACTCACAGAGCCCCCCCCCCGGACTTTCTGGATCTATACTCCTTCCATAACTATACACAACACTGCCACATGCAGTACCAGCTGGCAACGAACAACTCGCCTCCAAAAGAGGAGCCGCCGCCTCTTTAAATCCCCCCCCGACTGGCAGCTGCGCATGACCAGTAGTGCGGGCCACCCTGCAAATATTTACAAATGTATTTATTTTATTGTTTGTTTCCCTCTCCTGGTGTGGTCCTCAGCCCAGCCTGCAGGAATACCGGACCCAGGATTCAGAGCAGCTGCTCTGTTAAAATTTTCAGATCGGGAGTCGCACATTAGCCCAAAGGTGCAGCCACCATATTTATTTACAAAATCTGTGGTCCAGTTGCCATGGGAAACCCTGGGCCTGAAACCACCCAAAAATGCCTGGAGGGCGGATAAAAAAGAGCAAAGGCACGCAGCCCGGCCTGGGCAAGTGCTGGACACCACCGGGGCGGGTGGCCAGAACCAAGAAGGACCATATGCGACTCCACGGGTCTGACTACCACTAGGACCACTGATCCACTCCGACAACGGAGGGAGACATGGAGCAGGAGATCCCAAAGGTAAACCCGTTTTGGGGGGGCTTACAACTAAAACACTGACTTTCTCTTTGCAGTCAATATCGAAACAATTCCCAGTTACTCTCTGATTATCAGATCACAGTTTGTATATTTTTAGCTGTTGTAGGTATTATTTTGATGATGTATTTTTATACAATGAGTATGTAGGTTACTTTGTGTGTATTTACGTGAAACCATTGTGAATGAGTCTTGGCTCATTTGGCTAGTACATCTCCCATTTACTTCTTAGTAAACAAATTATACATTGCAATTGTTTTTACTCTCTACTACTGACTTTACTTATCCTTACATGAGGTTTTAGTATGTCAGGTATCTTATTAGAAATACTCCAGCTTCCTGAAGGTCTGGAGCTGAGACTTTTCAATTACCATAACTGTTTCATTGCCACTTCTTCTAGAGCTTGTCTGTCTTTGTGTATTAGTTTCCTGGTTCGCCTCCATACATGTAATTGACAGGGTTTACTGAGTTTTCCCAAATTCTCTTTAATTCCTGCAGTTTTTTCTTTTATTGAAAGTCACCATGTAGGAATGAGGTCATTAAAATATAGGGCAAGTTTAAGCTGGTAACGGTGGAAGAGGTATGTGGGGCGATTTCTAAGCTGCGGCCCACTTATTGGGAAGTGAACCTGGGTTCGACACACCTCCTAGTGAGTTGCGTGGGATTTCTGTGGCAGTGTTTGCTGAGATAGTCCAGTGCTCCCTTTCAGAGGGGTCCTTCCCAAGCACCTTGAAGGATGCACAGGTGAGACCCCTTCTGAAAAAACATTATTAGATCCAGACTGATTGGCAAATTATACACCTGTTTCTAATGTTCTCTTTTTAGGAAAGGTTATTGAGAAGATAGTGGCTTTGCAGCTCAAGGCTCACCTCCTGGCCTTTAATATATATGAGCTGCTGCAGGCTGGATTTAGGTCTAGGCATAGTATGGAGACTGTGCTGGTCAGGGTGCATAATGACTGGGACAGTCAGTTCTCGTTCTACTCAATCTCCTGTCAGCATTTGACACTGTGGACCATTGGTTGTTGTTGGGTCATCTTAGGGAGTATTATGGACTTGTTGGTAGGGTCATCAGCTGGTTTAAGTCCTTTCTCAGTGGCAGGATACAGAGGGTAGTGATGAGGATTATTTCCTCACTTCTGAAGCCCCTGCTCTGTGGCATACACCAGGGATTGATCCTCTCACCTTTGTTGTTTGCATTGTTGTACATGTTATCCTGGGCCATATCATCAGATGTTACAGTTGGGGCTTTCACTGTTATGCAGATGATACCCAGATGTATCTGTGATTTGCACCTGGGACACCTAGTGTGGTCAATGTACTGAATTTATGCCTGTCTGAGATCCAGGACAGAATGTCCTCTAGCTGGCTGTGACTCAACCCAGACAAGACAGAGGTATTAGTGATTGAGCCTGGTCGACGGCAGGGTGTGGGGGCCACAGTAGAGAGGCCTGGGCTGGTGCTTGGTTCCTCTTGTCTGGTGGCCTCTGCTAAGGTTCAGAATCTGGGTGTCATTCTGGATGAAAGACTGACACTTGAGGCACAGGTATTGTCTGTAGTGTGGAATGGCTTTACCATCTTTGAAATATCTCCTGGTTTAAAGTCTTGATCCCATTGGAAGACCTGCCCTCACTGATAAAGGCCTTTGTGACTTCCAGACTCAAGTACTGTGTCTCGGAGATAGTGGAGGGGTCCTACGACACCTGCAGCTGGTGCAGAATGCAGTGGCCAGGTTACTGATAGGCCTTCCGAGATCATGTCATGTGACCCCGGTTCTGTGTGACCTGCACTGACTGCCAGTGAAGTGGTAAATTTCCTTCAAGGTCAGCTTGCTGATCTAAAAAGCCCTATATGGACTGGGCCCAGGTAATCTTCATGAACTCCTGTCCCCTTACTGCCCAGCTCGCCCTCTCCACTCCTACGAGGTGAGACCCCTAGCGGTTCCCAAGGCCAGGCTCTAAATATCAGGCATCGCACTTTCGAGGTGGCTGGTCCAGCCCTGTGGAACTCACTCCCCAGATATCTGAGGGAGGCTCCTTTGGTGGAGGCCTTTAAGTTGGGTCTAAAGACCTACCTGTTCAGGCAAGCTTTTAACTTGAATTAACTCTACTGATTGTTTTTAGCTTTTTGCTGACTGATCTTCACATCTTTATGTTATGTGTATTTATGGACTGTGTTTTAATGTTATGTTCTTATCATGTACATCGCTCAGAGACCCCGGGACTAGGCACTTGATAAGTAAACCACTACTACTACTACATTTTGGCAGCATTGCTGATTTCTATGTCTTCAGTTATCATTCTGACAAAAATCTCCTCATGACAGTGGAGTCAAGAGAATTAGTAGTCTTACCAAAATGTTGCTTTTTTTTGTGTTTTCTTCTCACTTATTGATCTGCTGGTGCTAGCATTCATCAAAATGGTTTGGTAGAAAGCAGTATTCTGTTTCTCCTTCTAATAACTGGTTGTACTGGTGAGCCTATTCCTTTAAAGGAAAACTACACCCAAAACTTGAAAAAATATATGCTGTGCAGAGTGTTTTAATTTGTATGTGACGTTCTAGTGTTTCCTTCCTTCTGACTGGTATTAGAAGTTTTTCTAACTACTGCTAGCTAGCTTGCTAGCCTGCTAGCCTGATAGCTTTAGGGTAGTTTTACGACCCCTGGATATCTCCATATCAGATAGGTTTATTGCATTTCTTTGTCCTACAATGCACCTTGTTTCATGTAATGGTGATGTAGCAGAGCCCATAAATCCAGCAGAAAGCATTGCATTACAATCAGTTCACAACAATAGAGATGGCTATATTTTAAAATCTGTATAATTCAGCTTGGTGACCACCCTCATGATAAAGGTTTTACTGTCCTGAAAAACTTTGCTGCTGGTAATTTTTGTGCTGCTTGTAAAGCTTCCAAGATATTTAGTCTGTTTGGCATGTGTGTGCTGAATGTTGGGTCTCTTACATCACAGTCATGTGAGACAAGATGCACTGTGGGAACAAGAAATACAATTACACTATCAGGTATGAAGATCCCCAGGGGTCGTAAAACTAGCATAAAGCTAGCAAGCTAATTTGGGAAAAACTGCCAATACCAGTCAGAGGGAAGGAAACACTAGAGCTTTCAGAGGGAAGGAAACACTAGAACTTCACATACAGATTAAAACGCTCTGCACAACATACATTTTTTCAAGTTTTGGGTGTAGTTTTCCTTTAACTGGAGTATTTGTTAGGTCAGGCAAATCTAGATAAGGATACTTGCAGTCATGTTTGACTTTCTCCAGAGTAGGTTTCTTTACAGTTTGCAGTGTATGCTTGGCCAGTCATTAGTTTGCAGGCACCTGGATGAGGATGTGACATGCCTGAAATCATGCACTTTTGAAAAGTCTTGGAGTGCTTTGTTGTTATATTTATTTATTTCAAAAGTTTTACCAGGAAAGACATACTGATCTGGTAACAACTCATTTCCAGATGCGCCCTGGGGGAGGGGGAGAGCGCAACAATTCAATACAAAGAAGTAGCTCCTGGGTTAAGTAGACAGTACATTACATTCTGTGCTTCCTTCCCCCCCACAGGATTTACAATGTCAGGTTGAGTGTGCGGAGGGAGAGGGAGAAAGGGAACAGTAACTTGGTCAAGGGAGGTGTATTCAGGCAGCCACAAGCAGTGCCACTGGTGGCTGGCCTTGACCATTTGACTACAGCATGCCAATAAGGTGGCTCTGGTCTTTTTGCAAAAGAACTACAAGCCGGCATGGAAGCTGACTGGGGGAGCACAGAACGAGTGAGGGAAAGGCAGAGTCATAGAAGCTCCAGGGCTAAGTAGAGGGTAAACTGCATTTTGTGATTTTCTTCTGTGCTGTTTTTTCCTCACAGGATTTACAATGTTAGGTTGAGGTGGTACTGACAGGAAGAGGAAGAGTGAGGAAGGGAATGGGGGGGGGTCAAGGAAGGTGGATTCACAAAGCTGCAAGAGACACCATTGGTGGTTGTCCCCAACCATACGACTACAGCACACCAATACCGCAGCTGTAGTCCATTTGCAGAAGAATTACAAATAGGCATGAAGCCAACTGGGAGGGCACAGTGCGAGTTAGTGTAGACTGAGATGGAGAAGCTCCCTGACTAAGTATAAAGTAAACTGTATTGTGTGATTTTCCTGTGTGCTTTTTGTTTCCTCACAAGATTTACAATACAGTGTTGAATGTGTGGTGGGGGGAGGGAGGAAGGGGACAATGGGTGGGTCTAGAGAGGTTGATTCCAGCAGCCACAAGCAGTGCCATTGGTGGGTGGCCCCAACCACAAGACTAAAGCATGCCAACAGGGTAGCTGTTGTCCATTTGAAAAAGAACTGCAAATTGGTGTGGAAGCTGACTGTGCAGGCACAGAATGAGCAAGGGCACATGGAGTCAGAGAAGATTCTGGGCTAAGGAGTGAGTAGATAGCATTGCGTGGTTTTCTTGTGTGCTTTTTTTCCTTCACAGGATTTACAAAACAGCATTGGGTGTGTGGATAGGAGGGGGGAAGAGGAAAGAAGGGGACAGCATATGGGTCAAGGGAGGAGGATTCCGGCAGCCACAAGTGGCGTCAGTGGTGGTTGGCCCAACCATGTGACATGACTAAAGCATGCCAACAGGGTATGTGAAGCCCATATAAATCCTTCAGAATTCCAAGTGACCATTCATGTGAGTGACCCTAAAGCATGAGTGCCAAAAAGCAGGAATGTGATGTCTTACTAAGTGGCATTTGGGGCATCAGCACGGTGTCAGCAGGGAAGACCACAGACTGCAGGGGGTTCTGCCCAGGAAGGTACAGATGAGGTAAGTCTATAGTGCTGAAGGGGAAGGTGAACAGGATAGAGCAAGAGAGTGAAGGGGGGATAGGGACAGGTAGGCCTGTGGAAGCAGGAGTACTAGGAGTTAAGAATAACTCTTTATCTGGGGTAGACCTGCAGGGGAAAGTTCCAGGGGCTAGTACCTATGCTCTCTCTCTGGGGTAGTCCTTCGAAGACAGGGAACTAAGCGATAGTAACTACTGCCTCTCTGGGGTGGGCCTGCAGAGGCAGAATATTAGGAGATTGTGACTAATCTCTATCTATAGGGTAGGCCCGCAGACTGAATATATGCATATGCCATCCTTCTACACTGTTGTCTTGAACACTAGTTCTTGTACGCTCTGTTGTCTCTTATGGATTTGTTTTCAAATATCCCTCTGTACTCAGTCACATCACTCTGTTCTGTTATGTCCACCATGTTCCACCCAGGCCCATCTCGCAACTACACATTGAATAACTTTGCCCAATTGGACAATTAAAGATCTTGTTCGATGTATTGATATCACACTTGTAAAGAATGTCTCTACGATTATCTATGATTGTTGTATGTTTTGTAATCTTTAAAACTTTTGTATTACCTTGTCTGGTTGCACATATATGTTTGTAACAGTTTAACCTAACCAGGTCCATCTTGCAAATGAGCTATGGTCAACAATGTTTTGCCTGGATAAATAAAGATTTTGATTGATTGATTGATTGCCTGCAGAGGCAGAATACTTTCTATCTGGGGTAGGCCTGCAGAGGCAGGAAACTAAGGGATAGTAACTACTCCCTGTTTGGTGTAGCTTGCTGAGGCAGAATATTAAGGGATAGTAACTACTCTATATCTGGGGTAGGCCTGCAGAGGCAGAATACATTTTGTCTGGGGTAGGCCTGTGGAAGTAGGAAACTAAGGGATAACAACTACTTCTTATATGGGGTAGCCTGCAGAGGCAGAATACTAAGGGATAGTAACTACTCCCTATCTAGGGTAGCCTGCAGAGGTACACAACTACGGGATAGTAACTACTCTCTATCTGGTGTAGCCTACAGAGCAGAATACTAAGGGACAGTAACTACTCCCTAGCTGGTGTAGCCTGCAGAGGCAGAATAGTAAGGGACAGTAACTACTCCCTATCTGTTGTAGCCTGCAGAGGCAGAACACTAAGGGACAGTAACTACTCCCTACCTGTTGTAGCCTGCAGAGGCAGAATACTAAGGGATAGTAACTACTCCCTATCTGGGATATCCTGCAGAGGCAGACAACTAAGGGATAGTAACTACTCCCTATCTGGTATAGCCTACAGAGGTAGACTACTAAGGGACAGTAACTACTCCCTATCTGGCATAGCCTGCAGAGGCGGAATAGTAAGGGATAATAATGGCTCCTTATCTGGTGTAGCCTGCAGAGGCAGAATACTAAGGGATAGTAACTGCTCCCTATCTGGTGTAGCCTGAAGAGGCAGAATACTAAGGGACTGCAACTCTCCCTATCTGGTGTAGTCTGCAGAGGCAGAATACTATGGGATAGTAATTACTCACTAGCTGGGGTAGGCCTGAAGGGGCAGGATATTTGGAGACTATAGCTACTTTCTATCTGCAGTAGGTCTGCAGAGGAGGAATACTAAGGGATTGGAACTACTCCCTAACTAGGATAGACCTGCAGAGGAAGAGACACTAGGGGATAGTAGATACCTCCTATCTAGGGTAGACCAGCAGAGGTAGGTTAAATAGGAGAGTGTAACTGGGAGACCATAACTCTCCCTAGCTAGAGAAGGAGGGTGACAGGGAAACATAGAACTACTCCTTACCTATGGAAAGGTAAGAGTATGTAGTACCAATACACATATCAGGGGTTAGTCCCAAGAAGCAATGGAGGAGGAGGAGGTAATATGTACAAACAACAAGAGAGAAGGGCAGGGTGGTATGCTGTAGGGGTAGCAGTGTTCCTGTGGACAGTATGGGAGGTGAGGGATGCCCAGTGTGCAGGAGGTTAAGTTTCTTGATGGCTGAAGTACAGAGGCTAAGGGGAGCAGGTGGGAATACTGGTACAGAGAAGGGAGAGCAGGACTAATTAGATGTGAGAAAAAGGTGTAGCAGAACTTGGCAAGAGAGAAGAAAAAGCTGTAGTTGGAGAGCAGGGAAGGGGGGTCCAGATGCATTAGGTCCATCAACACCTCATGGAGAGGAAGCCAAGAGAGGGTAGCTGAAGAACCATGGGGGGGGTTGGCAGAGGAAGGTGGAAGTGGGTGTACCCACAGAAGTACCAGTGATGAATTGATTTCAACCACTGAGTACGGAAAGGGAAGGGGGACCAAGGTGGGACGAAGGAATAGGAAGGATAGTCAGGCTATGGGGTGAATCAAGGGAGGTCACAAGGGATGAAGAGGGTAAAAGGGGCTAAGGCAGGGGAAACCAGATTAGGAAGGGGTGTTGGGGGGGAGTAGGGAGGAAGGTGAAGCAGAGAGATTGGGAGGTCAGATTACAATTGAAGAGAGAAAAGCAGGAGGGGCAACTTAGAAGGGAGGTGAAAAGGAAGAGTAGACAATTGTATGAGTGCAGAAGGAGGGAGTGAAGGGATTGGGGAGGGGTATTATAGATTGTAGAAAGGGAAACAGTAGTGTCTGTAGGTGGGGGAGAGGAGAAGGGGAAACAGGCGGCAGGGTCGTATCACTGGGGGATCTAATAGTGAATGCAGGAGATGGGAGAGGGGGAAGTCCAACAGTTATGAGGATGGTGTGGTGCAGGTATGATGGCAGAATGCATACGTCCAAAGACAGGCCTAATTACACAGGGATTGAGGAAAACCTATGTAATAGCAATACCTAGGGTACAAATGACCTAGCGGATATGATACTATGAAGTCATGGGTGAAAGGCCGAGAAGGTAGAAAAGAGATAGAAGAAAAGGAAAGAATTAAGTGTGTGGAGGTCTGGGGGTGAGGTGGGAGGAGCACAAAGGTCAGTGGGAGGTTGTTCAAGTTATGCCCCTATCGTCCTTACATACACCCTTTACATATACCTCCCACTGTATTCCTGGTCTGTTATACTGTGATACTGCTATTTTGCACTAACATGTAGATTTTAGGCACCCATCATATAAGCAAGAGTGCCAGGAATGTGCTTTGCTGCTCATATATGCCAGTATTTACATCTTTTCATAGGATTAGATCATGCATGACTATTATACCTCACTATAATGCATTATGTTTGTCTTTTATATATATTCCATATATAATCTACCTAATCACTGAGAAGTTGGCTCTGAGGGATCATCAGTGATTACTTTATACACTATATATATATTCTCATATAATCATATGCAGTTGTGGCCAGTCAGCACTTTTCTTTGTCTAAGAAAGCTGACAGAGACAGAAATCCTTTGTTTTGTCTTATATTATACATAAGCAAGAAATGCCATGTGTAAAAGTGCCCAGTCAGCATTTCTTTTGTCCAAGCTATAGTGGTAACTGAAGCATATTATTTGTCTCATATGATACTCATTAATAATTCTGTCTCCTATGTCATCATCCAATGGAGAATGACTTAGGATCAATACATATTGTTTCTCTTATCTGTGATTATGAGGTAATCTCTGTTGCTATGCTGTTATCTGTAGTATTTAGCCTTCTGCAACCCAGTTCCATGGAGAGAGAGAGAACAAGATCTTGCAGAACCTAAGATCGTAGAAATACTGGAGATTATGTACATTCTTCAGGAGAGTGGTGAGAAACCCATCTCCCTTGTGATTTTCATAGTCACATGCTTGGCGTGAGTGGTATAATAAACATTTTTTAGTACTCTTGCTTGTTTACGAATGTTTCTTGGTAGACTCCAAAGACATAAGAATCTGTATTGTTATTATTATTATTTACCCTACACACTAAGAGTGTTTAGGCAACAAGTGGCACACAGGGACATTCATAAAAGGGATGGAGAGGGTGGAGCAGAAGGGGGGAGGGGGAAAGGAGGTCAACGGACAACAGGGAATGGGGAGAGAGTTTGAAGGGGGACCGGGGGACGCAGGTGGGGAGAGGAGAGGAATGTGGGGGTTATAGGGGGGTGAGAAGTGGGAAGAGAAGGTGGTAAGCAGGGGGTGCCAGGTGATGGAAGGAGGAGTGATGGAGGTGACGTCAATGAGAACTAAGCCCTTTGACAATTACATACTACCCTGAAATGTTTAATGGACAGGGTTTTGAAGAAGTTAACCGAGACAAGACTAGTGAGGTTGAACACTGCCTGAATGCTATTCCATGCCATGGGAAGGGCATAAGAAACAGCGCCCTTGCCAAGGGAAGTGCGAGTCCTAGGCATATCCAGGAGGATGAAAGCTGAGTTCCTTAGGGAGTAGGTACTGTGAGAAATGTGAATGAGAGAGGAGATATAGCCTGGAAGTTTGTTTAGAAGGATTTTGAACGTCCACATGCCGAGATGAGACAGTCACCTTGAGGCGAGGGATATCCAGCCAACTTCTGTATACAGATCACAGTGGTGCATCCTATAAGGTACCTTGGTGATAAAGTGCTGGGCACGGTGGAACAACATGTCAAGTTTGTGTAGATTGGTTGCCGAGGTACAATTATATAGTATGTCGCCATAATCTAGAAGCGGGAAGAACGTGGCCTGAACTAATCTACGTCTGACCTTGGGTGGAAAGAGTGCCCTGTTTCTAAAGAAGAATCCAAGTCTAGCTATAAGTTTACTGGTGAAGCTATCAATATGGGCATTGAAAGACAGCTTACTATCAAGCCATATGCCTAGATATTTAAATTTATCTACCACTTAAAGCGTTTCACCTAGGGATGTCACAATAGATGCGTTTATAGCCTTACTGTAGATGATGGTGGTGGTGGTGGTGGGGGGGTGCTGTTATGAGTGACGAACATTAATTTAATTTTTTTGCATTTAGAAAAATTTGGAGTTAATGAGATTACATTCAAGCTGCAAGAAATCAGATTACAGCTCGTCGCAGACTTCGACTAGAGTTGGCTTTGGATGTATAAAGTATGGTGTAGTCCATGAAAAAATGCAGCTTAGACATAACGATCTTGGAGTCCAGAGTATTAATATAGATCGAAAAAGGTATAGGACCTAGTATGGACTCTTGGGGGACACCTCTTGAAACAGGAAGGGAGCCCAATAAAAGGCCATCAGTTTTTATTTCCTGGACTATACCTGTGAGCTAGCTGGAGAACCATTGAACTGTAGTAACAGTAGCACCTAGATTTGTAAGTCCAAGAAGAGTGAAGTTGTGGTCAATGGTATCGAACGCTTTGCTCAGGTCTAAGAAAATGGTGCCTGTTACTTGTTTAGAATTGTGAGCAGTGAACCAGTCATTGGTAAGTTTTGCTACAGCAGAGATGGTGCTATGGTTTTGTCTAAAACCAAACTGAGCTGGGTTGAGTAGAGTGTTTTTTCAAGGTTCTCTTTTAGTTGCCTGTAGACTAGTTTTTCAGTGATTTTGGACAGCACAGGAAGGTTGGAGATGGGCCTGTAATTATTCAGACTGCAGGGGTCACTGGATTTGAAAAGGGGGAGAATGTAAGCAGATTTCCAGCAGGAAGGGACTGTGGTGGTGGAAATAGACAAGTTGAAGATGGGAAGGATGGGAGCGGTAAAAGTGTAGCAGCCTAGTTTGAGGAAAAAAGGTTCAATCCCATCTGCTCCACCACCCTTTTTGGTATCTATTTTGCTACGATGGTCTTCCACTTCCTTTTATGACATGAGGAGAAACTGGAGGGGGTATGGGGGTGAGGATACAGGATGTGTGCTAGTGTCCTGGGGAGGGCAGGGTAACCCTGCATAGGGAGAGGAATCAAATGCCAGCCCAGTGGTGGCAAAATGTGAGTTACATTTTTCTAGAATAAAGTTGCAGTCTTCATTTTCGACTCCACCGGCAGGGATTTTGGCTGGGACGGAAGGGGCAGCTTTACGTCCTTTGACCGGTTTTATAGTCTGCCAGATCTTGGCTGAGTTCCCTTTGGCTTGTTTGAGGGTTTTAATGTAATAATTAAATTTGGCAGAGCATATTAAGTTGACACATGAATTCCTGGCAGTTTTAAAAGCCTGCCAGTTGGTCTGGCACTTAATTGGCCTTGCATGAGCCCAGAGTTTATCCCGGTTGGTTAAAGCAGCTTTGAGGCCTGGCGTGAACCATGGGTGGGAAAACTTGCAGACTCTGGTTCTGATGAAAGGGGAGTGCTTATTTGCTAACAGTGATAAGTTATCATTAAGGACAGTGACAGCCTCATCCACTGTTTTGGATAAACAGAAATTTTGCCAGTTTATATGGCTGAGGTTGGAGAGATAATTATTGGCATTGAATTTCTGGAAGCTACGCTTAGTAATAAATTTGGATGAGGCGGGACCTTTTTCATGGATTCTGGTGCACACTACAATGCTGTGGTTGCTCAAATCATTATGGAATATGGCGGTACGCAGGACTTTGTGAGGATGGTTTAAAATGATGGCACCCAGGATAGAGCTGTTTGCACAGTTTTTGATATTTAACCCAGTTGGCTCTGTGATGAGTTGGGAGAAGCAGAGCTTGTGCAAACTCCTTTTGGCCCACTCGCTTTGGGAGAGAGCCAATCAAGGTTTAGATCACCTAGAATAATGTTTTCATTGTTGTTGGGGCAACGAGGGATTTAAGGGTTGTGATTATTTTGTTACCCCCAGCGAGGGGTCTGTAACAACTAATAATATTAAGGGCTTCTGATGAGGGCAGGTGGATTTTTAGGGACACGTATTTAAATTCTTTTGGTTTTGACATGGTGCGGACATCAGTGACATTAAATTTGTCTTTTGAATAAATAACCCCCTCCCCCTCTTGGGGGCCTGTCTGCTCTGTGCAGATTGTAGGTGAGGAGAATGATCTGCAGGTATGAAATGGTGCTCCTAAGCCAGGATTCAGTGATAACAATGAAGTCTGACTTGGTGTGGACAGCCAAGATTTGGAGCTGGTCTAGTTTATTCAGCAAGCTCCGCACGTTAATCAGCATCATCTTTAGGCCAAGGGTGGCTGTGAAGTTGAGGGGGGAAGGGTGGGTGTCGGGATTTGTCAGGTTAGTGGAAGAAGAGGACTAAATTATGGTGAAAGAGAACTGTGGCAAAGGGTAGACAGTGACGCTGGGTGGGGGGACTGTATGAGGAGCAAGTGGGGAATTGCTTTGATTGGTTCAGCAGCCTTTAAAGGCAGCACCAATCCTGGGTGGGGGTTGGGTTAATGCAAATAACACAGTATAGTGCAGCAGGAGATCCAGTGACTGAGAGTAGACCCTACCTGTTGCTGCTGCTGAAAGGCCTATTCCAGGCCAGGTTGCTCCCAGTGGAGTGGGGACTGGGGAGGAAGAGTGAGGAGTGAGCAACCTAGGGAGACAGAGGATAAAGAGCTTAGCTAACAGGATTAAATGGTCAGTCTGTATAACAAAGGAGGCAAGTGAAACAAAGGAGACCAATGTCAAGGCAGGAGACTGAGACTGCTTGGGGGGATGGGGGGGGGCTGCTGCACACGCTCAGTACAGCAGCTGTACATGCTCAGTACAGCAAGAGCCAAAATGTAGAGGCAGAGATTGAGTGAGAAGACTCAGCACAAAAACAATTCAAAAGCACAGGCACATATTAGCAGTAACTAGCAACAAAGGCAACACAGGGCAGTGCTTAGCACAATTAAAGTACAGCTGTAAACAGAGCAAAATACAGTGTATTGGCAAGGGCTGAACAGATGCAACAATTCTATCAGCACACCTACGCAGACAAAAATTACTTTTAACTCAACAAAGTACAGTGCAGGAGATCCGGTGACTGAGAGTAGACTCTACCTGTTGGTGCTGCTGACTGGCCTATTGCAGACCAGGTTGCTCCCAGCAGAGTGGGGAGGGAGAGTGAGGAGTGAGCAGCCTGTTGCTGCTGCTGCTGAAAGGCCTATTCCAGGCCGGGTTGCTCCCAGTGGAGTGGGGAGGGAGAGTGAGGGGTGAGCAGTCTGTTGCTGCTGCTGAAAGGCCTATTCCAGGCCAGGTTGCTCCCAGCGGAGTGGGGAGGGAGATTGAGGAGTGAGCAGCCTGTTGCTGCTGCTGAAAGGGTAGGGACTTTGCAGGAGAGGTTCAGGGAGGTGGGACAGATTTAAAGGGGGGGGCAGTTAGGTCAGTAGCCTTCTCAGAAGTGCTGCTGGTGCTGAGGACCAGCACAGCAAGGAAGCATAGGACTGAGGACTTTAATAGCTGGCTGAGGGAATTGCGCAAGGAGGAAGGATTTGGGTACATAGGGAATTGGAAAGGAACATCTGTGTCTTAGTTGGGCGGGAACAGGGCACTTAAGGAAAGAATTGGGGATCATTTTAACAAGAACATGAATTTAAACCGAAGGGGTGGGGTGGGGGGCAGAACAGTTCATAGTGCCCAGGTTCTCTGGGAGGAGGAGGAAGAGGCCACCAGGCCACCTACCCCCCCAGGTTGAATCAGCAGATGGATCAGTGAAGAAGCAGAAAAGGGGACTGTCCTGGATCTCATACTAACTAATGAAGAACATGTCCAGGACATCAGGGTGGAGGAGCCCTTGGAGGAACCAACCACTGAACAGTGTGGTTCAGAATGGATATAATAATAATAATTTTATTTGTATAGCACCTTTCAAATTATCAAAGCGCTGAACAAGTTAATAATAAAAAATACACATAGCCGTACACACCTAAACTTATAAAAGTGCATCATAAATACATCAAAAGACTTAATAAATTACAATAAAATCCAAACACATACTGACGATTTAATCCTCCACAAAGGCCTTAGTCCATAAAAGAGTTTTTAATTCTTTCTTAAATATCTCCACGGAGGTGCAATCCCATAACTGGCATGGTAGAGAATTCCAAAGAGTGGGGGCAGCATGAGAAAAAGCTCTGCTGCCAGAGGTTTTTAAACTCACTCTTGGAATCTCCAGCAACCCCACGTCGGCCGAGCGGAGCGATCGCCAGGGCAATAAGGAACCAGGGAGGTCTTTCAGGATAGGACGGACCCTGATTAGCGAAGGGCTTTGAAAGTCAATAAAATGACTTTAAAGGTGATCTGCCACTGAACAGGCAGCCAGTGCAGTTCGCGCAGCACCAGGGTAATGTGACAGGACCTACTTGACCCAGTCAGAACCCGGGCAGCAGCATTCTGCACCAGCTGCAGGCGGCGGATTTCAACCCCAGAAAGCCCAAAGTAAAGGGCGTTGCAGTAGTCCAGGCGCGAGGACACAAAAAGCGGGACCAACGCTGGCAAGGAGTTAGATGGAACAAGGTGCCTAACCCTGGCAATATTCCTAAAATGGTAAAAGGAAGTACTGATGAAAGCTGACACCTGAGATTGTAAAGTCAGCTTGTCGCCAAAAATCACCCCAAGGTTACGCACCCGTTCAGAGGCCGGCAGTGACACGCCGCCAAGAAAAATTCCAGAAGGCGCGCCAATACACGACCTCTCAATCTGACCACCCGGATCCTCCACCAAAACCTCGGTCTCCTCCGAGTTCAATTTTAACCAACTAGGATCCATCCAGTCTTGGATTTCCCCCAGACAGTTGTTAAACAACGAGAAAGTTCCATCCTGGTCGGGTGCAAAAGACAGGTATAGCTGGGTATCATCTGCATAGCAGTGAAACCTCAGCCCATACCGTCTTATAATGTTTCCGAAGGGCAGCATATACACTGCAAACAACATGGGTGACAACACAGAACCCTGAGGCACTCCACACAACAAAGAGACTGGGCTGGATGAGAAAATCCCCGACACAACTCTTTGTGATCTCCCAGTAAGGAATGACATGAACCATTGCAAAACAGTTCCTGACATTCCACAGATTTGCCTCAGGCGTGCCAACAACACCACATGATCCACAGTGTCAAATGCTGAAGAGAGATCAAGGAGAACCAGAATGGAACGTCTCTTTTGATCCCTCACCCTCAGATGATCATTTAGCACCCGAACCAGTGCAGTCTCGGTACTATGTCTTTTACGGAAACCAGACTGGAAGGACTCGTAGATACTATGGATGGTTAAATGGTCATCCAATTGAGCAGCTACAACTTTCAATAACCTTCCCAATAAAGGGAAGGTTAGAGATAGTCTCTAGCTAGAAAACAGTCTGGGTCTATGAAGCTTTCTTCAAGAGAGTGTCACCACCGCCTCTTTCAGGGAGCTAGGAAACTCACCTGACTCCAGGGAGCACCAGACTATTTGCACCAAAACTGGACCGATGATATCAATACAACCTAAAATTAGGGTAGTCGGTCCAGGATCCAAGCTGCAACAAGTAGGGCGCACACTGTGGATAAACCTCATAATATCCACGAACTCAGGTCGATAAAAAGAACTCCAAGAGAAACGAGGCACTGCGTTCTCGCATGTCCCCACAACATCACCCTTAGAGGTTGTCAGACACAAATCAGGTCTGATGTCAGCCACCTTAGTTGCAAAGTAATGAGCGAGCTCATCGCACTCTACTTGCGAAAAGGCTTTCCGAACTTGCAGACAGGCTGGGTTGCACAGTCTGTCTACAGTTCAAAACAGCTGAGCCGGTCGATTCTGAGCAACTGCAATCTCCCTGGACAGGAACTCTGCCTTCTTATGGGTGATTGCAGATTGGTAGCTAGCATAATGTTCTATCAATCTAAGGCGGTTGGCATCAAGGGCCGATCTACGCCAACAACGCTCTAACCTTCGCCCTTTTCTCCGCATCTCCCTCAGAGTCCCATCAAACCAAGGGGCCCTGGGGTGAGAAAAGGGCATTCACGAACAGAGCAATAAAATCCAGGGCAACCGCGGATGGCCTTATTATAGGCTAACACCAGTGCCTCTGGGTTACTGCTCACCAACACGGGGGATGAGAGGTCAAGGACTGCCGCTAGGCCTTGTGAAGTAACATTCCGTAATGGGCGGTACCTGACCATCTCCACAGAGGATGGCCTCCTAAGTGGGGTGCAAAAATTGAACCTCACGGTGTTGTGGTCAGACCAAGCGACTGGTTCCATCCCCACATTGGATGCATCAATCCCTAGACGGAAAACTAAGTCTAAAGAGTGCCCAGATTTATGTGCAGCAGCGGAAACTACCTGTGTAAGGCCCAAAGAAAACATTAATTGGAGGAAGTAACTACCAAATTGTGAGAGTTCGTCGTCGACCCAGGCGTTGAAGTCACCCAGCACCATCAATCTGGGTGACTCAAATGACATGTTGACGAGGAAGTCTGCTACTTCCTGTAAGAAGCGTTTCCCATCACCGGGTGGATGGTAAATGAGAACAATTCGAACGCCTACACCTGCTATGACTGAACATTCAAAGTACTCAGCCTCTCCTACTACTACCACACTCGTGAGACCCAATTCAGTCTTGAAACAGACTGCAACCCCCCCCTCCCCTGCGGTCCAATCTCGGCGGTGTATTACCGAGTACCTGGCCGGGGTCATGGCCTCTACTGTAGGGCCAGAATTTTCATCCAGCCAGGTCTCGGTAATGCAAGCTAGGTCAGCCGAGCCGACAAGGTCGGCAATAATAGCAGTCTTATTCCTAACAGACCTGGCATTGCATAACACCGCCCGAGTTGGACAAACCTTGGAGGTTGTCAGGCCTATCTGCTTACTGAAATCAGTAGTGCCCTTGTGTATGGATACCAGACAGGTGAACCCGATCAGGATTCCATTTCGCCCAGGACACCTTCTGACTTTATAACTCGATACGATGGCCTCGGCTGCTCATCCTCCCCTCAGTCACGCATTCCCCGCCTCCCTCTCTCCCGCGAGCAATCCCCAATGCTCTACATCACTGATAAACATCAAGTTGCAGGGGAGGAGTACAAAAGGGGCGGAGGGCGCGGAGAGAGGAGGATGAATAGCGCACCACCGTGTGAGATAAAGGCCAGCACATGACGCTGCTTAACTAAAATAAAACAGAAAATAAACCAAAAATTGAAACTAAATTAACTATACAATTTCAATAAACATAAATAAAACAAAACAAATAGTAAAATTCTGTATAATCCCTCCTCCCGGTCCTCTCACTACCGGGGAAGAGAATACAATGGCACTTTCACTGCCAGAACAACATAAAAATAAACTCCCCCAGTTCTCTCACAACTGGGGAAAATAATATCAGTCTTTCTCCCTGATTAAAAAATTAAAACAAGCAAATAAAAATTTTGGACCCAGGGTCCTCTCACCACCCAAGAGTCAAACAAAATCCGAAAAATGGTAGCGATCCACAGTCTCTTGCAGCAGATCCAATAAATCCACTTAAGTTCAAGGATCCAGGTTCAAAAGGACAGTCACATAACTACAGGAGGGAAACAATCCGAGGCGAAGGTCCACAAAAGCTCTATATAGTAGAACTAAGAGGGGGGAGTTTCCAAAACACAATTTCAACCCCACAAGCTCCCTATCAGGTGCACACCAGGGCAAATTATGTCACTCACACCAAAGGACCCTATGAAAGAGCCATCATAGTAGCAATTCCTAGGGTCCAAGGGAGCGGGGCACTCCACTCAGTTCCCTAACTAGAAAGTACCCCAACCCCCTGTGGAGTGACAAAACCCTGGAAAGCACCAGCTGGAGCAAAGGAGTTTCAAAAGTTCAAAGTAATCAAACCGGGACATCTATAGTACTCCAATTAAGTCTTGCCAGCTTTCACAGTGTCCGAGTTGATTCTAAATTCCACCGACTATGCCCCTCCCTACAGTCATTGGAGGAACAAAGTCCAACACATAAAGTCCCCCACAATCCATGAAAGCAAAATTCCACTGTCGTCCCGTCTTCAGAACTCATCCATTAAGGGAACAAACCCCTCCAGCAGCTCTTCTTTAAACTCGGCCGGTAGAAACAAACCCCTCTGGCATCTCCTCTCCAAAAAGTCACAACAATCCAGAAAAATGCCAGATGAGACCAGCAACTCTCTCCAGCTCCACTGACAGAAAGCCCTCTGGTGTCAATAACCCCCACTGACTAAAAAGCAAGAAACGGAGGAAAGTCGGCCAGAAATCAACACGATTCTTCAAAGCTCAACCAAAACTCCTCAGGACACTACTCGGCATCTCAGTATCCTTCAGCTCTCGAAATCCGAAAGCAGACCTGCTAACGCTCCACCCGGCGGCACCCGACGGCACCGAAACACCAGAGCTTGGAACGGCACAAAATAAAACTAAACTAAACAGAATAAGAACAAAAATATTCAAGCAAAAAGCTAAAATCAAATAAAATAAAGTAACATCAAAGGAGCAGCAGCGGCAATGTGCCCAGCCTGGCAGCCATATTGCGTAATGGGTAAGAAGCCTGTAAGCACTCAGACAAAGGTGTTAGACTTCAGAAAGGCTAATTTTAGGAAAATGGGGGAGGTACTGAGGGGGCACCTAGCTAGCCTCAAGTAAAATATGGGTGTGAATCAGAAGTGGACAGTCATCAAGGAAGGGAGATTGCCACTAAGGAATGTATTAGACAGAAAGGAAAGAACACGAAAGCCAGGAGACCAAGTTGGTTCAATAGGAACACGAGCCAGGCAGTAACAGAAAAGAGGGCTGTATATAGGAAATTTAGGAAGTCCCAAATGGAAGGATATAGGGTAGAGTACTTGGAGAAAGCTAAGGAGGCAAGTAGGTTGGTTAGGCAAGACAAGGCCAGAAGGTAGCTGAAAACTGCAAAGGGAATCAAGGAGAAGGAAAAGTCCTTTTTCAGTATATCTGGGAGAAAAGGGACAGAAAGGAGGGAATAGTGAAATTAAGAAGGGGGGAGTAGTACAGAGAAGGTAGAGGTATTGAATGAATTCTTCTGCTCTGTCTTTACAAAAGAAAAGGATGGACCAGTGCCACAAGGTTGGGGGGGGGGGTGAGGGAAAGGGGGACGGGGTAGAAGACAGGATTTCAGAAGACAGGGTGAAGAGAGGACTCATTGTCCTCAAAGAAAAGTCCCCATGTCCAGTTGGTATTCACCCAAGAGTACTGAGAGAGGTGGCAAAGGACCTGGCAGGTTCAATGGTGGATCTTTTCAATGGCTCACTTGATACAGGGTTGGTACCGCTGGAGTGGAGAATTGCAAATGTGGTACCACTCCACAAAAGTGGGCCCAGTGATGGCCCTGGTAACTACAGGCTGGTCAATCTGACCTCCATTGTTGGTAAACTAATGGAGACCATCCTAAAGGAATGACTGATTGGTTCCTGGAGGCAAATGGCCTCAAAGATGAGAGGCAACATGGTTTTATAGCAGGGAGATACTGTCAAACCAACCAGATCGACTTCTTTGACTGGTAATGAGAACAGTAGGCAAGGGACAAACAGTTGGCACACTGTACTTGGATTTCAGCAAGGCCATTGACTTGGTGCTTCACAAGAGGTTGACCAGGCAGTTGGAGGACCTGGGGCAGTAAATAAACTCACAGGTGGGTGGCAAATTGGTTAAGAGGTAGAACTCAGAGGGTGGTGGTGGGGGGAGCTTTCTGGGTTAAGGAAAGTCACCAGTGGGGTACCACAGGGCTCAGTGCTCCATCCAGTGTTTTTCAATGTATTCACAAGTGACACTGGAGATGGCATAAAAGGCAAAATCTGTCTCTCTGGGAGGGTAGATACAGAAGTGGGGGTACAGGACGTTAAAGAAGATCTAGCAAGTCTGTAAAGGTGGTCTGACATATGGGAGCTTGGGTCCAATGCAAAGAAGTGCAAAGTCATACACATAGTAGGTAAGAACCCGAGGAATGACTACAGCTGGGGGGGGGGTCACCAAATTGGAAGAAGAAAAGACTTGGTGATAGCTATCACCAGTGACCTAAAATAAACAATGCAGTGCAGAAAGGCAGCAGCCAAAGTAAATAGAATGCTTGGGTGTACTGCGAGGGGGATCACGAGCA
Organism: Neoceratodus forsteri; assembly: GCA_016271365.2. NCBI lineage: Eukaryota > Metazoa > Chordata > Ceratodontiformes > Ceratodontidae > Neoceratodus > Neoceratodus forsteri. Next base: position 832,235,425 of record CM057452.1, read on the forward strand.
GACAGGAGGATGTTACATTGCCACGGTACAGATCTTTGTTGCGACTGCACCTGGAGTATGGTGTGCAGTATTGGAGACCCTACATGAAAAAGGATATAAATGTGCTCGAGGCAGTGGAGAGGAGGGTGATGAAAATGGTCCAGGGACAGCAGGGCAAGGCATATGAGGACAGGCTAAAAGATCTCAGCATTTACTTGCTTGGGGGGCATGACTGAAACCTTCAAGTACCTAAAAGGTATCAACAAGGTGACTACAAAGGACCTCTTTTATCTTAGTGGGAACAGGAACACAAGGGGGCACTGCTATAAGCTGGCAGGGAGAAGAGTCAAGAAGGGGATCAGAAGACAGTTGTTTACAGAGTAAGTGGTGAAGGGGTGGAATGAACTCCCAGAGGAGGTGGTCTCTCTGAAGATGGTGGATTGATTCAAGAGGGGGAGGGACAGGGTGAAGGGGAGGGTCAGGATAGCTGGGGAGAGGGGCTGAGAAAGGGTGAAGGGGAGTCGAGATTGATGGAGGTAGAGCACACAGTAGTTGCTGAGAAGAAGCTCTGCAAATCGAACACACTAGATAGATGACAAGGCCGTCTTCTGCTCCTAAGTGTGTATGTTCATATGCTTGTAAAAATACAAGAGCAGTAAATATACCACTATTGGGCATCCATTTCTCGGGTATCTCATATCTTAAAAACTACTGTTTCATTTTGTCAGTAATTGTGGTACAGGCTGTATCTTGCAGCTTGGGAATTTCAAAAAAACTTAAAATAATAATCTACAATGAGTAAACAATTACCCTTTAAAAATTCTAATAAATTTGAAGCAAGTGTAACCCCTAGGTGGCGCTATCCCAAGGGCTACTACCCCTGCCTGCTTGGCTAGTTGGCAGGTTAAGGGGCCTGGGTATTGAAACAGGTGCCTCTACCTGGAGGACAGGGTTGTTAGTAGCAAGGCTAACCCGTTTACAGCCCTCTGGGACACTGTAACCCCCCTCTTTCCCCTCTAGTGGCCTAGACAATATGCAGCAAACACTTTCACAGTAGCCCCTATTCAGCATACAAATCCCCACACTGTTTGCACTTATCACCAGGGCTGGTTCCACCAGTTTGACCCTGGAGATCCCCTGTAAAACAAGGTTAGACACAGCAAATAACAACAGTGCAGTGCTTTCGGTACAAACTGGAACCACAGTCAGATTAAATGCAAAAAGAGTTAGATCTGATTTATTCAGTTGGAATTGAACAAGGGAGGGGCACAGACAGATTGATTGATTCTAAAACTGATCTAGTCAGGCAATTATGCATACATTTTTAGTCTCTGCACAGTCACATGTTCTGGGTACCCAGTTGGAAGTAAGGTGGGCTAGTCTGGAATGTTGCCCGGGGCAGGCCAGCGTTGCAGCTGGTCGGGGCCCTGTGATGAAAAGAAAAGGCACGCACAACCACACACAATTTGTAATCCGGAGCCAGGAAGCTCAGGTTGTGATGATTAGACAAAACAATTAAATCAGATGACACACTTTGATTAAGCTGTTGTTGCAGGGAGCTACCCTGGTGTTTACTCATGCTACCCAGTGCAAGATACAGGAGGGATGAAATGGAGACTGCAGGTTGACAACTGGTATGCCAGGAGAAGCAGGGCCTACACGAATCACCAAGGTATCGTTCCTGTTCGAGATGTTGGTAACCGGGTAAGTCCACTGAGACAATTATAGTCCCCTTTTTCAAGGTCGACCCGGGGTTGAGAATCAACCACGAAGGTATAAGTGCAAAAAGCAATTCAATTCTCATGGCACATGGATGGCAATAGGCAGAGTACATGTCAAGACACAATGTTTGCAAGTACACAAGCAGTGTTGAGCAGGGGGCTGATCCCAGGGTGAGTCTCTCGTTGATGGTGTTCTCTGTACCTGAAGTAGCTGGCTGGGCCAGTGTGGCAGGGTCCAGGCCAGGTAAAACAGTTTGGAAATCAGTCCGGGAAGGCTGGGTGAAGCTACCAGCAAGCGTGGCACAATTAAACAGTGGGGAACCAAATCGCGACCCACTAACAGCACACAGCACATTTATAGGAAAGCAATCACCATACCACAAAGTGGATAGCAGCCCAGCAGCAATATCAGTGTCTCTGAGCAAAACCAGGAGTTCTATGGTGAATGGATGTCCTGACATGCTGATCGCATACAGCAAATCTTCGGTCTTCTTCAGGTTTAGGTATGGTTACACTTCAGTTGCTTTTCTCCCACTCAGTTCAGATACAGTCCGGATTACTCACAGATTCCCTCTCCAGGGACAGCAGGCAGACAGGCCAAACTCAGCCTTTCCACCAATCTCCTGTGTGAACTACGCAGTAGCTGCTGCTCGAATCACTCAAGCTGTTCACTCTCCAAACTCTACCTCCAGACTGACTCACTGCAGCAGGCAGCTTGGGAATTTACCTTCAGTCCAAAAGGTTCTCGTTGGCTGATCCATCAGTCTGTCAGAGCAAGGGCTCCCCCTCCAGGTGCATTTAGGCGCCAAAGTCTCAAAACTACAATTCCTACAGAAATTCACTCCCACAAGACCCCTGGGGCAGACTCCATTTTAGGGCCCCCAAAGGTACTGATTGGTCCAAATAAACAGTCCAGGACCAAGATGGTAGTGATAAACAGAACTGTCCATGTTGCAGAGAAGGCAGGTTAGACAAACTACAACAGTATTACTATTCTAATAAATAATCAGCAAATAAGTACAGCTTCTAATAGAACTCCCTCTGTGCAACTAGCAATGGCAGAACAGAGTGATTTTCTGGCAGCCCGGGTGGGACTTGAGCATAGAAACACTCAGCACCCTCCCAGATTAAATAAGCACCACATTATAGGCAGCTCTTAAAGAGACAGAGCACAGAGGCATTAAGGCACTCTTATACAACACTTTTAAAATGCTAAGACACAGGATACCAGCCTGGCAGTGGGCATTTAGGCAAGCCCAAAAAAGACATTCAGGAACCCCCATTTGTAGGGGGGTTACACAGGTCTCTGCCATGGGCTGTCTTGTATTGAATGGCTGATTAAAGGTTCTATTGGAAGCACACACCATCATGTGTCACACAAAAGAAGTGCTTGAAGCCTTAGCTGAATATACATGGATTGTAACAGAAGCACCGATGCACATATAATTTCCTGTTGTTGCTCTGCATGCTGGGACCAAAGTCGATGTACCAGTAATTGAAGTCACTTTTTCTGATCCGAAGCTTGGCTAATTCAAAGAAAACAAGACTTGAAGACCACATCATCCTCCAATATTTTGCGCAGTGGTAAAGGAACAGGTATTTTGGAATATAATGACTTGCTTTCAGCTTGCAAGACTATGTTTCCTCAGTACTGTCTGGATGATGTCGACATTCTGTATTGTGAACCTGAAATGCTCTCTCTGTAAAGAATTTCTTCTTAGAAATCAATTATTGAAGAATTTCAGGAATACAAAGCCACTGGAGGAAAGAAAATGCCAGAAACCATGGTGCCACATAAAAGAACATTGGAGACATTTGCAGCATCACTGGCAGAGTATGAGTGAGGTTTAATTCCATGAACAACATCTTTACACCAACTAGGAAGTCTAGATATTAACAGAGTAAACCATTTGCTCTTCCTTCATAGCATAGCAAGATACTTGCAAGACAGTTTCAAAACCAGAAATATGAGCTGGCCTGGTGGCGCGCAGGGTTGAGGTGCTGGACACCACACCTAGGGCCACGCTGGTGACCTGGGTTCGAGAACGAGCCTGGGTTGTTGGGGGCTGGCGGGGGGGAGGGTGAGGAGCAGGATTGAGCTGCCGAGGGGTGTTTCTCCTCTCCTGGGAAGGGATGAGGGGTTTCCCCAGCCCTTGACTGCCACCTGGTGGAGGTTGCGTGATAATGTCAGGCTACAGGGAGCCCAGTGATTTCCAGGAGAGGGACATAAGGGTCTGGAACCGGGACCACGGAGTATGTGTGCACCTAAACACACACGCACTGCTGTGTGCTAGACTCCTGAGACAATAGGGAGAAAAACGAGGGAAAAACAGTAAAATATAAATACAACCCCCCCCAAAAAAAAGAAATATGTCCAAACATGGCTACTCCAGGGAAGGAGGACATTGGATCACATAGCTTGCAGAGAGTGGGAGTATAAAGAAGTGGATAGGAAGGTTATTTGGTCATTGTTGTAGTACCTATACTTCACTCCATGCTAAACTAAATACTGCTGGACTTGTACATTTAAGTAACTATTAGAAGTATAACATATACCTTGTGTTACTCTCACAGTAGATGTGCACTCATAATCTAAAAAATATCATGGACGTTTAGCATTAAACTGAGTTTTTTGTCAGTATTATCTCGGGTCTGCAGTGTCAGAACCACAGCATTTAATGGGAAACAGCATGCTGTCATTATAGTCATAGTGCAGTATTCCTTCTACTAAAACAGAGGGTGGCAGACATAATACGGTATGGTAATCAGGAGCAGTGTTAGGCACACACGAAACATGCAGCTGCTCGGGGTGCCAGCACAGCCAGGGCACATAAGCCTGTAGTTCCCCAGTCCCCTGAATGTGTGTGCAGCAGGCAGCACAGTAGCAAGTGAGGTGAATGGAGACTGTAGAGCAAAGCTCCAATTTTGCTCGGACAGAAATAGAGTTGGAATTGCCTCTTCCTCCACCCCCCCCGCCAGCATCCAGTCCCCATCCAGTCCCAAAACAGAAAGCTTTCACATGATTGGTTGGGACTGGGATAGTCCCAACCAGTTGCGTAAAAGCTTTCTTTTTTTTATAACGTTGAAGAGCACGATGTCATTCAAGTGTTCCCGTGCAGGTGAGTCGGTTTGTCAAGGTCAGGAGCCAGAAGACCAGAGGGTGTACCACAGTGTCAGAGAACCCCAGGTGGCTAGATTTAACTTTTGGCTTGGCCTGTTCCTGTTCTCAATTTCTGATGGGACTGCTAAGAGGAAAAGGCTCCAAGGAAGTGGCATGTTTTTGGGGTCTGGCTGCTGGCCCGTTCTAACCTTTTTCTGGCGGCGCAAGGCAGCGATTGGACTTGGCTCTTCTAGTTCGAGCTGCTGGGCAGTGGGCAGGCCCATTCTATTTCTGGCATGGTGGGCTGTGGGTCACATGGTGGAAAAGCAGCTTTCTAATCATTCAGTCTCACTAACCAGCCTGGAAGGAGGAGTTTGGGGTAACTGTGCAGTACTGTATTTATTTTGTTTGTATTAACTGAATGCCATTTTATCTGACAGTGAGGGGATGTGTCCAGTGACTCACTCAAGTAGTGAGTGATCTCTCCCCACCTTGTCCCTTCCCACCAGGGTGGTAGCTATGTAGCCCCTAGGTGGTGCTATCCTAAGGGCTACTGCCCCTGCTTGTGTGACTAGGCGCAGGTTGTGGGGCCTGAGCTTGTTGAATGGATGCCTCCACCCAGAGGAATAGTTCTGGGGTAGCGTAACTGCTGTTGGTATAGCCCTACAGGATGCTTTAACCCCCCCACCAACCCCTCTAGTGGCATAAACAGTATAGCAGCAAAACGTTCACATATACTGCGAGCGTGTGTGGGAAGTGATAAGTCAGACACACTGTTTCTTTAAGGAACACACAGAACTTGTGTGAAATTTAATTATAAATTTCAAAATAAATCACTTCAAAAATGAAAAAAAAATAAAGCACCATCTGGCTTTTTCTCAACCTGAGAAACTTCAGTACTTCTTAACAGTGAAGCACTGCCACAGAGTAGATGTACTTCCCTCCAACACCTCTACTATACTCTGTGCTCAAAGACTATCTGATTCTTTCAACTAAACAGTCACATTATAAAGGTGTATGCTCTGACATCATAGGTCAGCTGATCCACCCTCTATTCTAATACATCAAATTTCTACGCTAGTACATCATGTAGGGGGATCTGCATGACCACAGATTATTGTATTCAGTAATAACATTTATCTACTGTTATGTCCATCTCCTAAACCTATTCTGAAAGCAAGAAAAGGCTTAATTGACAATTAGTGATCTTAGTCCCCTCCCACAAGGTGTTGTCCTCATTCCTCTGCTGATTATAAATAAGCTTCAGATGTGGGCTACTGGCCCTTAGAGATGCAGTGCTGTCCATGACATTACCAACCTGGGAGAGGTAAGAATACAATTATTATATACACATACAATATATGGCAAGGGAATGTGTTCGTACCAAAGAAAAAATAAGTTTTAATCCAAAAAGAACCTGTTTCCCTTGCACAAGTTCTATTTATTAAATAATGATAATAAGTTTTATAGGTAATTATTCTCATTTGGAGCTTTGCTAGCTGCTTCTTAGAACTACTTCATATTGTGAGCTGCAGACTGAGTAGTTCATCCGGGAGTTCTAGATATTATGGACTGCTTTAAAACTATTATGGTCTAGCCCAACTAAAACCTAATGGAGCCCCTTTTTCTGTCACTCACTTGAAAGCCTAGTGATTTCCTTTTATTTTTGTCTGTGCAGGCATCTTTGTACTCATTACTTCAATGCCTGTTTCAGATGTGCAGATAGGACTTTCTAGCTGTCTTTCAGGCATTACACAACTTGTGCACTTTGCAGTGTGGCTCCCATGCTTCTGAGCCTTCTTACAGCTGCATTACTCAAACTAAAACAAAACCAAAAACAAACAAAAAAAAAATCACAGAGACAGGGGGAAGGAATATAAAGCGGGGCAGTTAGATTAAGATATCATAATGGGAGGCCACCCCATCATGATAGAAATGTGAAAGTAGAAAAAGATAAGAAATAAGCACTACTGCAGTAGGTTTTTCAGAATAAAGGGGCAGAGAAAGAAATGTCTCGTGATGTCACTAAATATAACAAAAAAAAAAAGGGTGTGTTCACAACTCTGACATATACCATATGGCTGTAATGACTTGCTCACACCCCTTGCACTTACCACCAGGGCTGGATCGTCTGCAGCTGCCCTGAAGACTCCCTGTAAAATAAGACCTGTAATGCAACAGTTCAATGGCAGTACAATACCCCCACCGAAAAGGTACACACTAGCCACATTAAATGCAAAAACAACACAATCTGATTTATTCAGGGGAATGTGAACAGGGATGGGGCATGAATCTAGCAGATGATTTATAGATCTGATTATTTCAGGCTGAAAATGCATGCACAAAGAGTCTCTTGTATACAGTCACACAACACTGGGTACCCAGTTGTAAGCAGGCTAGCCCGAAGCAATACCCGGGGTAGGCCGACATTGCAGCTGTTGTTGGGGCTCTTAGGAAAGAAAACAAATAGCTTGCACATCAACCCAGAATTTGTAATCCAGGGCCGGATGGCTCAGTTCGTGGTAATAAACCCAAACAAATAAATCAGATGACACAATGATTGCAGCTTTGTTAGAGGGAGCTATCCTGTTTGGTACTCGCGCTACCCACACCAGGAGGAAGGAGTGATGAGATGAAGACCTCTGGATGGTGTTCTGGTTTGCCTGGGGAAGCAGGGACCACACAGCTCACCGAGGTGGTTGCTACCTGTTCGATGGTGTTGAGCAGGGAGCCGAATCCCCGAGCAGGTCTTTCATTGGAAAATATTTCTGCGATGGGAGCAGCAGTCTAGGCCGAGATGGCAGGGCCCAGACCAGAGCAGGCAGTTTGGATTTAGTCCGTGTGAGTGCTGGAGCAGCTTCCAGCTAACATAACACACTTGAAGGTGGGGAACCAAATCGTGACCCACACAGCACATTCAGCTCACTTATAAGCAACACAACTCTTAGTCACAGTTTGGGTAAAGTCCGGTTGCAATTTAGCAGAAGTTCTGTGCAAACCTCTCAATCCGTGACTCACTTTGGTACCTGGCAGGCCAATTGCTTCTGGAGCAAGTCTTCGGTCCCAAATTCAGGCAATGATCACTCTTCCTCTTCAGGCCTCGGATCTCAAACAAAGGAATTAGATTTACATCCAACTTTCACAGTCACAGTATTTCTCACTGGAAGATGTGACAGGCAGGCCAGTGCAGCCTTTCTGCTGATTTTCCTGTGCTCCTACGCAGGAGCAGCTGCTCGATGGCTCGAGCTGTTCACTCTCCAAACTCCAGCTCACAACTGACTCCGCTGCAAGCAGTTCTGGGGATTTCCTCTGCAATCCAAAAGGTTTGTTTGGCTGAGGGAACTGTTTATCACAGCAAGGGCTCCCCCTCCAGGTGCATTTAGGTGCCAAACCTAAAAACTACAATTCCTACAGATTTCAATCCCACAAGACCTCTTGGGACAGTCTCCATTTTAGGTCCCCTGAGGTTCGATTGATCCAGCTCTGGTAGTCCAGAATCAAAATGGTGGCTCTTTTGCAAAAAGTCCAAGCTGCAAGAGAAGGTAGGTTAAACAAACTTCTATACTATTATTAATAAGGCAGATAAACAGTAAATAAACACAGTTTCTAACAGAACTCCCTCTGCGTATATAGTGACTGCAGAATGGAGCAGAAATACCACTTGCCTGGCCAGTCACAAGCCCTAAACTACTCGGACCCAGCCCAGACTAATTTCTAACACAGCATAATGACTCTCTTAAAGAGACAGGCACGGAGGCTTTCTATAGCACTCTCATGCAGACACATACAGTTACTGCAGACACAGGACACCACCCTGACAGTGGGCATTAGGCAGCCCAGGAAGACATCTTAGCAAACCCCCAATTTATGGGGGGGGTTACAGCTAGCTCCCACAAAACAACCCCCAGCCAGCTCCTAAGACACTCTCCCTAACCCCTTAGTACTCCAATAATCTGATTCAGCCTAACATTAATCAACTAATGCTGCTGAGTCCGCTACTGCTCATTTTATTTACTCCGCACTACTATTGCTGATACTGCTTCTGCTCCATCTATAACAGTTAGCAGTATTCCTTGCGGTGGGAGAAGTAGTATGACAGCAGTACCAGTAAATTAGTTAAGGGAGCAGCAGTACCAATTAGCTCTTATGGAATACATTTTTTTTTTTTTTGGCTTTGGTAACCGGGTAAGTGCGCTAGGCAACATAACCTGCCTATTTTCAGGCACGACCTGGGAGAGTACAATATGACAATACAGCAGAGTACAAAGTCATAATACAGCAGTGACAACAATCAAGTAAGTGGCAGTGGAACTGTCTACAAAATACATTGACAAGGGACTGCCATAGAGGATAATAGAAAACATGGATAATAGCAAGCTGTGTGAAGTTATTGCAGCAAGCCATTAATAACAAAAGGCAGTAGGCAATCATTCAGGAGGCCTAGCTGGGAGCGAGCAATCCTGTAGGCACAGCTAACCGCAGATACCCAATATAGCATGATAGACATATACATCAGACCTAGGGATGGGGGGAGGCAGACAGTTATAAACTCAAGACAAATGACAATCTGACTGTCAGAATGCATATATTTGGGGAGTGACTGGGTAGGGTATTAGCAGTTAGATGGGTGCATGTGTTTAAATGGTGATATCACTGCCACTAACCATATCTGTCTCAGAGTATGACATTGATGGAAGGGAAGGAAAAGGCAAATAATCATCAACCTAGGGACCCCATATTGCCCCCTCCCCCATTCGAAACCTGCTCTTGGAGAGAAGTACTGTGTCTCTCTCCTTCCTTAATGAGGTGAAGAAGGACACATTAGAATAGCGGATACTAGCAGACACTGTCCAGAAGGTACTGACAATAGACTTTAGATTTATTTATTTTTTTGCTTTTGGTAACTGGGTGGGTGCACTAGGCATAGTGATGCCTATTTTCAGGCATGACCTGGGAGGATGCAAGTCAAATACATAAGCAACAGCAATGTGACACAGCACATAAAAGGTCATACAATGCACGGGTGGACAGGAATACAGACAAATTAGCAAACAGTGTGAATACAGAGTTATACAAAGTCTAGCGTATATACTCAAAGTACAGTAAGAGATATATATGAACCAAAAAGTAGAAAAGTGCAAAGCAAGTACAGAACTGACCAGATCAGGTGTAATATCCAATATACAATATACAGTATACAGTAAGTGCATCTTACAGGGCCAAAATAAACATTGTAAGAATAGAGGATTGGAGGTACAGAGAAGTAAGCAGAAGTGTGGGATGGAGGGAAAATAGATATGATTAAGGTGGATGGAAGCACGTGCAGGGATTCAGTGCAAGTAGGTGTTCACAGTGAAGTCTCTTGAAGCTAGCATGTGTAGGGGCAAGGCGAATAGTTTGAGGGATAGAATTCCAATACATAGGGGCAGCATGAGAGAAGGCCCTTGCACCCATGGTGGTTTTGCGCCTAAGACTTTTGTGCCTGAAGTGGTGTACTAATATGGGTATGTACTGTATACAGTAGGTACTTTTTGAGGCACTCCTTTGGAAAATAGACTATGGTGTCTGAATCTAAAATCAGGTGACACTATTAAGTACTGTTCTGACCCTGGCTGAATTGTAATTAGGTGAAAACTGGGTACAAGATTATGGGAGGGGTTAACTAAAGTAGGATTACTCCTGTGTGAGTCATTCAGCAGGGGCCTGGATATTTAAGTTGTTAGTTGTCTAGTAACAGGAATTAAACCGAGTAGCAGATATTGTTTGAAAATAATACTGTAACAAAAGACGCTACAGGATTATTGCTGACATGTCTGTATAGGTATGTACCGTATAGGTGAGTTTCCAGGCATATCTTTTCAATTTTATAGACTTTAGTTTCTTATTCTAATCAGGTTGCAGCATTCAGGGCTATTCTGGTCCTGGCTGAATTTTTGTACTTGATTAGGGGAGGGTCTAACCATCATTACAAAATTGCCATGTGAGCCCTTGAGCACATCCAAGGTATGTTGTATAAGGCAGGAATCTACAGGCAGATAAGAAGCAGTGTGCAACAATGGCATAAAGTGGACTAGGAGTTCATTGGAAGTTAAGAAATTTAAGGAAGTTAGGAACAAGAGAGTGAATGGCAACTACACCAGAAAAGTGAATCAGGAAAAAGGAGAGGGACGCAGATCATATACAGTATATCTGGGTAGAATACCTCATGCACCGCAGAAGCAATAAGGTATTTGCCTTTCTGGCACGAGGCAAAATGTATATTTTTCTGAGACAGTTGTATGTTGGTTGCTTTGATATGATATTGGCTGTCTGTAACAAGTCAAAGAAGCATACCTCTCAACCTTTCTTCACCCACACGTGTGATAAGATGTGTGACAACAGGACAAACTGTGTGACAAATCATCAAACATGACACTGCAAGCTGAGAACATTATGGAAATAAGTGTACTACTGTTTATACTGCTTACTGACAATGTAGCATCTTATATTGTTATAAATTTCTGCTTTAAAGTCTCAGTGGTCATTGGTTGATGTCACTTTCTCAGTGTGGGAGAGAGGGTTTCTGAGAGATAAAATGAGTGGCGTACCTCGTAATGTGTGGCAGTTGAGAGGTATGCAAAGAAGGCATTCAAATCAGCCAAATGATGTCAAGATGATCCTCAAATGCACCAGACTGCATCTAAAACCTGATAGCTTCTTGGGGCCAGGCACCCCCCATACCCCAGGACTGAGGGGGTTGGGGGGGTCATAGTTTGTGGGGACCCCACACTTCTAAATTTAGCACTACACCACTGGGAAGACCAGACCCAGTTGATGCTCAGGAGTCATGGGGATTGGGGAAAGAGCGAGAAGAGAGACAGCCTGGACTCTGACTGAGGTCAGACTACATTCCAGTTGGGTGAGGATATACTGAGGATTCGAGGAGAGTGCAAGAGAGAGAGAGAGAGAGACAGTGCACGGAAACAGTGCAATGATAGATGCCACATCAGGAGAAGACTACAAAGCTTGCACCAGGAGAGACACCATTGAGGAGAGCTTGAGACTGAGAGACAGGTGATGGCATAAAAGTAAATGAGGTAGGAAAACTAGGCTAAGGGGTGGGTGTCACATGAATCACAGTGCAGTTACATGCAGGCAGGGGTGTTTGTTTTCTGATCTGTATGGGACCATTTGCGTCTCTTTTTACTACTACTAGGCCACCTTTGCAAACCCAGCTTACACACAGCATTTGTAAAGCTAGCTCCAAAGTAAGAGGAGGCAGAGCAGACTGTTTAGAATTCATTATTTTATAAACAGGAAAGGACAAAAGGGAGAGTTTGCCGTGGGCACTGATCTGTGTAGGATAAAATGTGGGGTGGTGGGGAGGGTGTTCAAGATATGTGCTTTCTTAACAGTTCTCATGGATTTCTAACTCTGACCCCCATCCCCATCACAAATGTAGACAGCAGGAAGGTGTGTGCGAGTGAGAGGACATATGGCAGTCTGTGCTCATTTTTGCTTGGGTACTTCTACAACAAAGCACTACTTGAGTTCTGTTTAGTAAATTTCTGGATCTGCTGCATACCCCCCTCCCCGGGGATACAACCGCTAACACCAGAAATTGATGGGATTCAGTTCAGTGATGGTATCTAATTAACCTGGTATTTCACAGTGCATTTTATGTGTGTAATAGTACTGTAAATTATTACAACACATTGTAACCCATGAGATACAGGTCATTAGTTAAAACACCTACTGGAAGGCTAGGGAGGACAAAAGAGGGGATGGGGTACTTATATATGTCAAGGACTTACTAGACACAGCACTTGCCTCCCTCCCCCATACCAACTGCACTGGAAGTGAGTCACTGTTCATTAGACTTACCCTTGGCCTTGCCAAACACCTAACAATAGGTTGCCTATACAATCCGCATAAGGTTGCCCTCCAAGCCCTGGAGGCGCTAACCAAGGCTCTAGCAGAAAATGCCTCCTTCGAACTGTTAATACTGGGGGACTTTAATCTGAACTGGGCTTCTGACACTGAGCAGGTTCTCAGGACCTCACTCCTGAATGCCAACCTGGAACAGGTTATCACTGAAACAAGGCACGATGCCAAAACAGGGAACCATACCACTTTAGATTGGGTTCTGAAATCTAATCCCTTAAACATTCAAGTGGCTGGCACTCTGGCCGATGCCTTGAGTGACCACTCACCAATTTTCTGCATATGGAAAAACAGGACTCTCAAGGTTCCTCCTAGGCTCCTCACAGCCAGAGATTTTTCTAGATTCTCTGCAGACACCTTCCTGGGGTACTTAGGCAATCTGGACTGGAGCCCCATCCGGCTACTCCCCAGCCTGGATGAAGCAATGGAGTACTTCCAGAACTCCTTCATCTCTGCAGCCAACCTGTTCGCTCCACTAAGGAAACTTAGAACTAAAGGTCGCTGCTACAAGTGGATCACCCCAGAGCTGAAATCTATGATGAGAAGCAGGGACAAGGCCTGGAAAAAACATAAGATCTCAGCCCTCCCAGAGGATCTGGTGACCTATAGGACCATAAGGAACCAATGCAAACAAACAGCTAAGACTGCTAAATGGGAGTATGTCAAGAGCCTCCAACAGACCAATCTAACTGACCCAATGACTTTCTGGTAACACATCAATGCCTTGCTAAAAGGTAGTGGTAAATCACCCCAAGGCCCGATAGAATACAATGACCAAACACTTAATGATGGCCTGGAGATTGCCTCTGCCTTTAACAATCTGTTTACTAATTTGGAATATTACAAGATGAGTTCCCCCCAGTTCCTCAGAGCAACTGTGCCCTGAGACATCAAACCCTCCTCGCCCACTCTTCCACTTAAGGCTAGTGAGAGCAAAGGAAGTATTTCCCCGTCCTAAAGTCCATAAAGGCAAAAGGCTCAGCTGGTCCAGATGGCCTTGACCCTAGGCTGCTCAAGGCCGCCGTGCCAGCCATAACATTACCAGTCACGTGGCTCATTAACAGGTTTCTACTTGAAGGGGCTGTGCCTAAAAAATGGAAGCAGACCAACATGGTACCCATCCACAAGGGAGGACCCAGGGATCCAATAGGTAACTATAAGCCAGTCTCCCTACTATGCACTCTATCCAAAATTCAAGAACGGCTAGTCTACTACTAACTCCAAGACTACTTTGAGGCCAACCAGATTCTGGCACACACCCAGCACGGGTTTAGGCGAAACCATGGGACTGACACAGCCCTCATCGGATTCTCGGTTGATGTCCTCACAGCCTTAGACAAAGGCACCCCTACTGAGGCAGTTTTTATAGACCTGATCAAGGCCTTTGACTTACTCAATCAGAACCTCCTGTTACACTAACTGGGAATACTCGGTCTTGGTCAGCACTCATTAAACTGGTTTAGCAGCTATCTGACCAATCACTTCCAACAGGTCAAGTGAAGAGGTGCTACTTCTGAACCGCTCCCCCTCAGGGAGGGGAAGGGAGTACCACAAGGCTCCATACTGGGTCCCCTCCTTTTCTCGCTATTCATCAATGACCTGAATAATCACTGTGGAGGCAGCTCTGTAGTCCAGTATGCAGAAGATGCTGTGATTTACAGATCCTTGAATAGTACTGCAGACTTGGTGCCCCAGCTCCAATTTAATTGTTTATTTCAATTGTTTATTGAAATCTAGGATTACAAATACCTTTGAGCCAAGGCTCTTTTACAAAGGTTCCATGTCAAGAGAGTACAAACATTTTAGGCTAAGTTACATCGGTATATACATAGGCAAAAGAAAACAATATAAAAGACAGAGATTAAATTTATTGTTCAAAATGTTGCATTGCTGTAATAAAGTAAGGAAACACATAGGTTTGGATAAGTTCAAGAGATCTATAAGGAGTTGGGAAGGAGGGGTTGGGAGATTTAGACTTTGAAGCCCTAGAAACTTGGTTATCTGATAACAGACTGGTTCTAAATGCCAAAAAAACAAAAGCCATGTTACTCGGACCAAGACCCTTGGACAGGATAGAAGCTCCCTACTCCCCCTAAATTCCTCATCAGGCACGTCACTAGAGGTAGTGAAGTCCTTGAAATACCTGGGCCTGACGCTAGATCAGGGCTTCACACTGAAGCCTTACATGGATCAGATGACCAAAGCTATACATCAAAAACTTGGCCTACTATACTGCCTGAATGCCCAGCTGATCCCTGAAACTAGGATTACTATAGCTAACAGCATCCTCTTCCCAACCTTGTCCTATGCTGCATCTGTTATGCAGGGAATGGCAAAACAAGAGCTTAGCAGGATGCAAATAGTATATAATAAGATCGCTCACTTCACCACAATGTCCCACAAGAGACGACACCACTGCGAAGCACTGGCTTCCCTAAACTGGCCATCTCTGAGGAATCACCTGCAGTACCCCCTACTATGTAATACATTCAAGTTTATCAACAACTACTCCACTGACAGCCTATCTGGTCTGCTGATTCCAAAGCAATCAGGCAGACAGCTCCGAACCACAGGGAGAAACCTTCTGGAAGGCCCAGGGTACGAACCATAGCTGGTAGCAAATCCTTTTCTTATGCAGCACCGGTACTGTGGAATAAGCTCCCAGCACACCTCCAGGACGTGACCTCTCTGGGAGCCTTCTGTATTGGGCTCCGTGAGCATCTACTAGTTAAAAGTGCATGCTCTTGTGTCTGAGCATGGAACCATGAAGCTTAGATCCCAGCCTGTCCTGGCCCTGGTCAGTCCAGCAGAAGCCTTTCCAATCCAGGAGATGCAAGTGTGACTGTCAATTGTTCTGTTTCTGCGCTAATTGCACACCCTGCAAAAGGTCTGTTCCTTGCTAATATGATTGTACTTTGTCTTGATTATCTTAATCCTTCTGTGTACTGTCCTCTTTGAATCCTGTGGTGTGCCGACCTGATTGTAAACGAAATGGTCAGCACACCTATATGCTGTATATGTGAATTGTTCTTACTGTGTAACTAATTCTGGGTCACCCCTGAAAAAGGGACCCTTGGGGCTCAGTGGGCCTACCTGGTTATCAAAATTGAATAAATAAATATATATTTTTACTGACAAGAAAAGAGAGCAAGGGTGAGAGCCACAACAGGTAAGTAGGCCAGGGTCTGGTCGGGTGGTGCTGCCCACGCTAACTATGAATGGAATATGGCTATGCAAATGAATTCACAGTCTCTCTGTGTGTAAACATATTCAAATACAGACTCCTGTACTTCTCCACAATTCATTCGCTCTGCTGGTGGATAGTGGTTCCTCTATGGAGGCACCCGCAGTGGAGACAAAGGAGGATGCTGGGAACCTTCACAAAGGAGACCCACAGGAGGGTGGCATGAGACCCCACAGGGAAAGGAAACAACTCCTGGTGGGGGACTCAATCATTAGGGGGGAAGAAATGGGGAGGAAGGGAGAGGGAGGGGTAGGTGCCTGCCTGGCGCCACGGCTTGAGGGACAGGAAGCGAATCCTCAGGATCGTGGGAGCAGCTCACACGAGGGAGGGAGCTGGATGTCACTGTCCACCTAGGGACAAATGACCTGGCTAGGAATGGGATCAGAGCAGTGCAAGAGGAGTTTGTAGAGTTGGGGAGGGGCCTTAGACAAGTAGCACAATACAGTAACCTTCTGGAGGTGCTGCCTGTCTATGGCAAGGGTGATGCTAGAGGTACTCTTCACCAGGAATTCAATGAATGGTTGAAAACTGGTGTGGAGCTCAGGGTTTTGGCTTCATTGGGGACTGGGGAGCCACCTGGAGGGATGCAGACCTATACTGGTGCAATGGTCTGCATCTGTCCGGTGGGGAACCAGGATCCTAGGTGAGAGGTTTAAATGTTTCATTGGCAAGCATTTAAACTAGCCAAGGGGGGGGGGCACTGAAAAGGAGAAGGGAAATCCCAGCCTCCCCCCACAAAACAAGGCAATTAGTGAGGTAAATACCAAGGTAGAGAAGTCCTTAGGGAGCAGGACAGAGGTAAAATGTAAAAAGGCAAAGGCAGTAAGGACAGGAATGGGGCTAAAAGTGAGACCATCAAAAAGTGGAGGGTGATGAGTACCTGTGCCCAGTGGTCTGTATAACAAGCTCCCTGAACTAGTGGCCTTGATGGAAGAGGGTTGCCTGGATATTGTGGCAGTCACAGAAACATGGTACACGGAGAACCATGACTGGGATGTCAACATACCAGGATATACAATCTACAGGAGGGACAGGGAGGGTAAAAGAGGAGGAGGAGTAGCTCTCTATGTAAAGGAAGGGATCAAAGCAACAGAACTAAAGAGTAAACAGGGAGTAGATGAGACACTCTGGGTCACCTTGGAGACAGTAAATGGCACCACAATCCGCATGGGGGTTGTATACAGACCCCCATCTCAGGGGGGAGGGAATGGACAAGGAAATGATAGAAGGCTTCCTTAGAATGGTAGAAAAAGGGGAGATATTGTTGATGGGGGACCTGAATATGCCGGATGTTAACTGGAGCACCTTTGCTGCAGGCACATCCAAGAGCAGGGTCATTCTTGATGCCCTACAGGGGCATGCCTCAGGCAGCTAGTATTGGAACCCACTGGAGGGAGCAATCTTAGACCTGGTACTCTCAAATGGGGACGGAGAAAGAATCTCAGATTTGAAGTGGGTAGCCATCTGGGAAAAGCGACCACCAAACAGTGTGGTTCACTATAAACACAGCCATACAATCAAGCCATACAAAAGCAAGAGTATTGACTTTAGGAGGGATGACTTTGTGAAATGAGAGAGTGCCTCAGAAAAGCACCTAGCAAACAGGCAAGAAGGAGGGGTGGAGGAACAATGGGGAGTAATCAAACAGCCATCACAGAGGCAACAAGCCTTTGTGTAAAGCAAATCAACAAAACACAACAAAGGAAAACCGCTATGGTTCTCAAAAGAGGTGGCAGGGAAGGTTAAGGAGAAAAGGATAGCATTCAGGAAATATAAGGAAACACAGAAGGAGCAGGACAGAGAACTTTATCAGTTAAAGCAGAAAGAGGCTGGGAAGGCAGTCAGAATAGCAAAGGCCCAAACCGAGAAAAGGATAGCCAACTCTGTTAAGAAGGGGGATAAGACCTTTTATAGGTACATTAGGGAGCGAAGAAAGACCAAAGGAGGGATACTGAGGCTTAATAAAGGGGAGGGAACATGGGTAGAGGGTGACAGGGAAAAAGCAGGGATACTGAATGAATATTTCTGATCAGTATTCAGAAAGGAAGAAGTGGGGGAGGTACCTAAACCAAACAAGAGAAACACTCTGAAGACGGGGGTCGATACCAGTCCATTTACAAAAGAAAGGGTTCTGAAAGAATTAATAAAATTGAAGGTGATCAAAGCAATGGGGCCTGATGGGATTCACCCAAGAATTCTAGAAGAACTAAGGGTAGAACTAACGACACCGCTGACTACTCTTTTTAACAAATCATGGGAGGATGGGGTGGAACCTGAGGACTGGAGGAGGGTGGATGTGATTCCTCTTCACAAAAGTGGGAGCAGGACAGAGGCAGGAAACTACAGACCAGTTAGTTTGACCTCAGTGGTAGGGAAAATGATGGAATCACTTGAAGGAAAGAATTGTTGAGTACCTGAGGCCAGTGGGGCACAGGACCCAAGGCAGCATGGATTCATGATGGAAGGTCATGTCAGACGAATCTAATAGATTTCTTTGACTGGGTGACCAAAGTAGTAGACCAGGGAGGGGCTGTGGACTGGCCTACCTAGACTTTGGAAGGCATTTGATACAGTCCCACACAAAGATTAATAAACAAGTTAGCCAGCCTTGGGTGGGTCCCGTGGTAGCCTGGATTAAAATTTGGCCAGACAACAGGATACAAAGGGTAGTAGTAAATTGAGTCCACAGTGAAGAAAGGAGGGTTACTAGTGGGGTACCGTGAGGGTTCAGTACTGGGACCGGTCCTTTTTAATGTCTTTATAAGTGACATTAGAGGAACTGAAGGAAAAGTATGTCTCTTTGCAGACGACACAAAGATCTGCAACAGGGTTGATACACCAGATGGAGTAGAAAGGATGAGAAGGGACTTGGCAAGGTTGGAGGAATGGTCAAATGTATGGCAGCTCAGATTCAATGCAAAGAAGTGTAAGGTAATGCACCTGGGAAACAAAAACCCAGGGAAGAGTACACAATGGAGGGTGAGATACTGACAACAGTAAAATGGAAAGGACCTAGGGGTAATATATCAGATGACCTAACGGTGGGCAAGCAAATGTGAGAAGGCAGTAAGGAAGGCTGGGGGATACTGGATGCATGGAGAGGCACCCAATAGTAGAAAACAGGAAGTTGTTATCCCTCTGTATAGACAGTTGTGAGACCACATCTGAGTACTGTGTGCAGTTCTGAGACCCCATCTCTGCAAAGACATAGACAGAGTGGAGGCTGTCCAGAGGAGGGCAACCAAAATGGTGCAGGGTCTGTACCAGAAGACATACGAAGAAAGACTAAAGGAGCTTAATATGTATACCCATGAGGAAAGGAGGGAGAGAGGGACATGATAGAAACTTTCAAGTACCTCAAGGGAATCAACAAAGTCCAAGAGGGTGGCATCTTTCAGAAAAAGAGATGTGCAAGAACAAGGGGGCACAATTTGAAGATAGAGGGAGAAGGCTCAGAGGTAATGTGAGGAAGTATTCTTTCACGGAGAGGATTGTGGATGCATGGAACAGCCTCCCTGAGGAGGTCGTGGAGTCAAGAACAGTGGGGGAATTCAAGAATGCATGGGACGGACATAAGGCAGTCCTAGTGGGCGGTAGGAGGAAGTAAGCTGTTGGTTAACTAGGATCAGCAGCTTATCTGTTATGTAGGAAAATGGGCAGAATAGGTGGGCCAAGCGGTCCTTATCTGCAATCCTATGTTTCTATGTTTCCTAATGCTCAGAAATCTCAGTCTCTGCGTGTCTGTCTGGAAGAGATGTCTGGGAACCAACACCTCTCTGCAACAGGGAGAGAGTTGCATGTGTCTGAGTCAATCAAAAGTGGCTGGGCAGCTGCGGGTGATTAGTGCAAAGAACAGCATCTCAGCCCAGCAGAAGTGAGAATAGAATGGCACTGGTAATAAAAAGGAGAGCAGACCCTGAGGCCATGGATGATCTGGTGGGGGAAGGCTGAGAAATCTAGGGAGGGGAGCTAGGGTGCAGCTTGCTGCGCTTGGGAAGGGCTGTGGGCAGTGCACTGCAGCACATGGCTAGGCTATGGGGAGGGTGGCTCCAGCCAACATACTGGACTGCGAAGACTCTAGGAAGGGGGCTAGGGGTAAACTTACTGGGCATGGTGAGGGGGTAACAGGGTAGCAAATTCTGTTTCAAATAACCCCCAAAATGCACCAAAATGCATCTGAATGCACCAAATTTAAGACATTTTCTGGGGTCCTAGCTAGCCCCCAGACCCCCACCCTATAGTTTCAATTTTTGATCCTTTTATAGCCCCCCCAACTACATCACAACTGGGTTCACCACAGGTTTGTTCACTTGGAGTGCCATCAAGTTTAACACTGGCTCTGATGGTAACATTTAATTTTTTATTTTTTTAATACAGGATCACTCACATTAGAACTTAATGTCCAATTGTCAAGAGTATTCCTGTTAGCAGCTTACATAAAACATGACATAAGTATAAAACACAATGTTCCCACAGACATGTTGCTCTTCCTCCTATGAGCAAAGGAGCTGGAAGGGAAAGTCTGCCTCTTTGCAGATGATACCAAGATCTGTAACCAGATGAATACTGGGGGTGTGGGGGTGGAAAAGGATGGGCAGGGATCTGAAAAAAAAGTGGAAGTGTGGTCAAGGGTATGGCAGCTGGGTTTTAATGCAAAAAAGTGCAGAATAATGCACTTAGGCCATAGACACCCAGGAGCGGAGTGCAAAATGGAAGGAGTGATAATGATAATGACCAAACAAGAAAGAGACCTGGGGGCAATCTTATCGGATTACCTAAAGGTGGCCAGGCAGTGTGACAGGGTAGTCACGAGGGCTACTGGGATGCTGATGTGCATAGGAAGCGGTGCCACCAGCAGAAAAAGGGAGGTGATGTTGTCCCTATGTAGATCACTAGTAAGACCCCACCTTGAGTACTGTGTCCTCTTCTGGAGACTGTATCTGAGGAAGTAGACAGGCAGAGTAGAGGTGGTCCAGAGGAGGGCAACCAAAATGGTACAGGGTCTACATCATAAGCCCTATGAAGACAGGCTAAAGGAGCTCAATATGTGCACCCTGGAGGAGAGGAGGGGGAGAGGGGATATGATAAAGACCATTAAATACCTCATGGGGTTACTATACAGGAGAGGAGTATTTTTCAGGAAAAAGGTACTTTAGAACAAGGGGACATGATATGAAGCGGGAGGGGGTAGAATCAGGAGAGATGTGAGGAAATGTTTCTTCACAGAAAGAGTAGTGCATTCCTGGAACAGCCTTCCAGCTGAGGTAGTGGGGGTGAAAACAGAGAGGTGGGGTTCAAAAAAGGCTGGGATAAGCACAAGGGAATCGTACGGGTAAGGAATGGTGGGAAAGAGACAGCATTGTAGATCAAGTGGGTCTATAGCAAAAATGCAGGTAGAAAACAAACAGCAAAAAAAAAAAGAGGCAGACTGGGTGGGCCAAGTGGCCCTTATCTGCCAACAGATTCTATGTGTCAGTGTTACTGTATTGTGCAGTATGAACCTTTTCTACTGGGAGGCCAAATGTATCTGTGTACATCTCCAACTCACATTTGTCTTTCTGTAAAGTACCTAAATCTCTTAATAAATCAAATTTGAAAACTTTCTGAATATGAAATTTCTTTTTTTTTGTCAATGGCTGTCTGTTAGTTGTGAATTCTGAGTGAATGAATGTTATATAAAGAGTTTTTTTTCCAAAAAGTGAGATTGAGTCATCTGTATGCATGGTGTGAGTGGTCCACTGTGAGGCTGGCTACCTTCTTGTGGTACAGAGTCTTATCAACCCATGACACAAATTTGAAAAAATTCTAAATGTGAGAGAGATTTTCTTTTTCGTCAGTGGCTGCCTATGAGCTGTGAGTTCCAAGTGAATGAATATTATATTTAGGCTAGCAATGGGAAAAGGAGGAGGAGACCATTATGGTACTCCAAGGAGGTAGCAGAGAAAGAGAAAGCCCAAAAACCACATTTATGCAATACAAAAAAACACAGGCAGAAGAGGACAGGGAGAGGCACCAGGAGAAACAAAGGGTCAGTAAGGAAGGCCAAAGTGCAAACAGAGGAACGCATAATGAAAACAGTTGTTAGAGGGGACAAAACCTTTTACAGGTACATAAGGGAAAAAAGGTAGATGAAGGGAGGGATAGTGAGACTGAAAAGGGAGGATGGCAGTAGAGTGGAGGATGATAACAGCAAAGCAGACAGACTGAACAGATATTTCTGCTCAGTCTTTACAGAGGAGGGGACGAGTAATGGGCCTGAAGGAAGTAGAAAGGGTAGGAAGGGCACGGAAATGGATACAAGTCCTTTTCCAAGGGAAAGGGTTCTAAAGGAACTGGAAGGAATAAGGGTTGATAAAGCTATGTGGCCAGATGGGGTAAACCCCAGGGTGCTCAGGGAGCTAAGAGAGGTGGTGGCTGAACCTCGGGCTATCCTGTTTAGCCGGTCACTGGAAACGGGAGAGGTACCCAATGACTGGAGGGCAGCTAATGTAGTCCCCTTTTACAAAAGCAGAAACAGAGAGGAAGCAGGGAACTACATACCAGTCAGCCTGTCCTCAGTAGTGGGGAAGATCATGGAAACACTACTGAAGGAAAGAATAGTGGAACACCTGGTTGTCAATGGTCTACAGGATCCAAGGCAACAAGGTTTTACTGGGAGAGGCTGTGCCAGACAAATCTCACCGAATCTTTTGACTGGATGATGAGGGAGGTGGATGGGGGGCAGTGGACGTGGCCTACTTGGACTTCAGCTAGGCCTTTGACACTGTGCTGCACAGAAGGCTGTTAAACAAGCTGGGGAGTATGGGAGTGGGTAGGATGGTGGTGCGGTGGGTGGGGAACTGGCTGGACTGCAGGACACAGAGGGTAATGGTAAATGGCTGTCACTCTGCAGAGGGAAGGGTGACTAGCAGGGTGCCACAGGGATCAGTGCTGTGTCCAGTCCTCTTCAACATCTTTATCAGTGACATTACAAAAGACCTAGAAGGGAGAATTTTCCTGTTCACTGCCGACACAAAGCTCTGCAACAGGGTGGATACGCTGGAGGGTGTGAAGAGAATGAGGAGAGATCTGCAGAAGCTTGAGGACTGGTCAAGGGAGTGGCAGTTGAGATTTAACGCTAAGAAATGCAAAATAATGCACATGGGGCACAAAAACCCAGGATCAACATATCAGCTGGGGGGAGGCTATAGAATGCTCCAAGCAGGAAAGGGACCTAGGGATTATCATCTCTGTTGACCTCAAGGTAGGGAGACAGTGTGACAAGGTGGCAGGAAAAGCAAACAGGATGCTGGGTTGTATAGGTAGTGGTATCACCAGCAGGAAGAGGGAGGTAATAATTTCACTATACAAGACACTAGTGAGGCCCCATCTCGAGTACAGTGTCCAGTTCTGGAGGCCTTACCTGCATAAGAACATAGGCTGTAGGCAGTTCAGAAGAGGGCAACCAAGATGGTGCATGGATTACATCACAAAACCTAAGAGGACAGGCTGAAAGACTTAAATATGTACTCCCTGGAGAAGGGAGAGTGGGGATATGATTGACACATATAAGTACCTCATGGGGAGAAACAAGGTGCAAGAAAACACAATTTTCCATAGAAAAAGATGTTCCAGGACTGGGGGGCATGGGGTGAAATTGGAGGGAGGGAGGTTCAGAGGGAACGTGAGGAAGAGTTTCTTCATGGAGAGGGTGGTGGACAAATGGAATGCCCTGCCGGAGGAGGCGGTGGGGTCTGAAATGATTGCAGGATTTAAGAATGCATGGGATAGGCATTGGGGGATCCTGGTAGTCAGGGGAAGGGGACAATCCAGTTCTGGAGAAGCTTGAAGAAGCAAGTACGTGAGTACATGGGCATACTGGGTGGGTCGTAGGCCCTTATCTGCTATCAACATCTATGTATCTACAGTATGTATATTAGGACCTTTTTTGCCCCAAAGTGAGATTGAGTTGTCTGACCTTTGAATTGAGGGACAAAGAGGGAAACCACAACCTGAAATGAGGGACGCCATGAGGGACATCACAATTTTGGCACTCATAATGTACATTGGGAGCATTACGGGGCATCAGGTCAATAAAATTCAAGATCTGAGGGTGTGTCTGTGTCATTGTATTTTTATTTACTGCTGCAGAGCATGTTCTGTTTGTTTTACTTTTACCTGCAACCTTACTGGACCCTAGAGGATACCCCCAGCCCCACCTGCCCACAAAACTAATTTGTGCCAGTTGTTGTTGTAAGTTGCCACTAGCTTGGTTCGGAGCTCCCTCATTGTGTGTGTGGCATTCAGAAGGGAGTGACTAGCAAGGTGAGCACTTATAAAATGGGTAGAGAAAATCCTTGTCACTGATTGCCTGAGGCAGGCTGGCACCCATATGTTTATGTCATTATTACCAATGGGCACAAAAAATGTTCAGCTGCCAGCCTGCCTGTTTACCAACCATATCAGTGTGCACTGTGGACCATTTATGTTTTAAAAAGCAGAATTTGTTTCTAAAAAGCACACAGTGCAAACCCCCCAAAAAACAAAATCCACAGCATTCAGCCTGAGTTTGCCCATATAATGAATGCTGTTGTTAGATTTTCCATATGCTGGTATACTTTTTTCTAAGTCAGTTTTATGGATAATTATGAATTGTTAGCCTGCCATCTCCTCCGCCACTCTCGCTGCATACTTGCTCAGTTGTTGTGCTCAGAGCCACGGCAAATACAGTACCAGCATTTGAAAATGGAAAAAGAAACAGTGTTGTGGTAGTATAATAAACCATGGAGTAGAAAAGTGTTCTGTCCCGGTCCTGTCTCTTCCTGCTACGACTGGTCTGACTACCTGATCATCTGTTCTCCCTTTGCAGACTGCGGATGGTTTCTTGACTTCTGTTCCTGCCTGTGTTCCTGCATATGGTAAAGTGCTGGTGGTTTCCTTTTCAGCTGACCTCCCAGTCAGTTAACGCCCCCCCCAACACAACTTGAGACTTTTTGTGAGTGAGTCCCAGTTTCAAACATTATCAAAGATCTTACAGTTTCACGGTGTTCCAGGAGGTCACTTAAGATTAGTGCCTCAGCTTGCAAACAAGGACCCGCTGGCTAGGATGAGCTCTGCATTGGGTTGGGACTTGATTGGCCAAGCAGTCTTAGTGTCTGATGTCAGACACAAGCATCAGATGTCAGATTCAAGCCAGAATGCCTGCAAGCAAAATCTGGATCAAGACAGGAGCTGGCAGGACAAGGGGACAAAGTCAAAATGGGGGCAAAGCCGGCTCGGTGGCACTGAGGGTTGAGGTGCTGGACTCCACACTTTGCTCCACACTGGTGACTCAGGTTTGGGAATGGACTCGGGCCACTGGGGATTGGCCTGGGGGAGAAGGAGCGAGCACCCACCGGCTTGCTCTTCTTTGGGGAGTTAGCCTGGCTGCTTTACCACCACCACCTGGGGATCTTGGGGGGGGGGGGTGCCGGCACGGTCGGGGACAACAAAGGGGTTGATGCTGGCAGAGGACAGGAGCGAACGTATATCTCAATGTGTGTCAGGCTCATTGGTCCTCATTGCATGCTGACATCAAGGGAATCAGAAGGAGGAAAAATCCCCCAGACGGTCCAGGCGACGATCCCCCACTCCGCTTCCACGATGCAGAGGGGCAGACTCCGTTGTGTACGCACGCTTCCTTGATGTCCAAGAAAGGTAAGGGAGCCTTCCTTGCCCCACCTGGGGGGTTAACCAGGGGCTTGAAGTAACTTGAGGAAGCGTGCACTCTAGGAGCAGACACCTCGGCTGGTTGGAGAGTGGATGACTTGGGGATCTGAGAGAAAGGAGGGTCTGGGGGCCGTAGGAGGATAAACAAAGAGTAAAAAAAAACAACGGGGACAAATACAGGATGTCCCGCACAATGTGGGATACTTGAGAGGTATGGAGGGAGTGTCTAGACTGCAGTCTGACATTGTGCTAGCCCAAGAGAGTTCTCAGGCATCATAGCTGCACCAGAGTAAAGCATTACATGTACCACAAGGCATGTCCAGACTCAGAATGCTCATGATTGATGAGGAAATGAACTTGGAAAAAGAGGTCAGAGTTTTTATGACTAGCTCACTGGGAGCTCAGCTAGCTGATTCACTTTTTTTTTTTTTTTTACTGTGAATGGCCAAAAAACAACACTGTAGATCACACATTCCTGATTTAACCAGAGTCACTGTACAGATCATGTCACACTGCTGTTAACCTGGGTTAAAGCAACTGTGCTGCTCTGAAACTGCTCTAGACTACCTATGAGTGGGGTCAGAGCAAGGTTTTACAACATGGATTATAGTGCAGTTTTCATCATGCTACAGCCTGGATGCAGAGACCTTTTAAACAGTTATAATAGAGTGAAAAATGTGCCAGGATGTGGACAGCTGACAGCCCTCAGTGGCAACCAGTGAGTGTGTGGAGCTTGTATTGTACTTGTCTTTAGAAAAGTTTTCACATTTAGGAGGCAACTGTGTCTAGTGGTTAGAGTACAGGCTTGGGGACCAGGAGACCATGTTCAAATACACACACACACACACACACACATACAAACACACACACTCACTGTGTGATGGGAGATGGTCACTTCTCAGCGGTTCAGTCCACCCAGCTGGAGTTAAAAGCCAGGCCCCACTGAAAAGAGACATTGCATTTCCAACTAGGCTATTCTAGTCAAGCATTACGTTATTTTATTTTTATTTATTGAAAATATCAGAATTACAAACCTTTGAGTCAGAGACTCCTTTACAAGGGCTCCACGTCAAAATGCAAGTTAACTGTACAATACAAATTAAAAAAGCAAGTGGATACGAAGTACACAGCTGGGTACAAGACATACAGAGGGTAGACAACTGTACCTTGAGTCACAGCAAGCAGATAAGCAACAAACTGTATATTACATTAGGACAGTACAATAAGTAACATAGAGCAGCAATATATTTGAGAACACTCAGGAGCAGGTACAAGCCTATCATTTTAGAGATGAGGGGGACCACTCGGGAGGCAGATACAG
Source organism: Neoceratodus forsteri (assembly GCA_016271365.2). Lineage (NCBI taxonomy): Eukaryota > Metazoa > Chordata > Ceratodontiformes > Ceratodontidae > Neoceratodus > Neoceratodus forsteri. Next base: position 832,262,400 of record CM057452.1, read on the forward strand.
ACACAGCGTTCTAGAGATGGGGGAGAAGGTATGGAGGAGGAAGGGAGATGGGTGCCGTCAGAAGAAACTTTGTCCGTGAAAGCTAGTAGGGGAAAAAGTAGGGGGTGTAAGGAGAGCAGGAAAGGGAGGATGGTTATAAGCAATTGCAGACACAGAAGGAGAGGAGTAGCTCTGTAAGTTTGGATTTGAAGGGGCCTAGTTTCAATTCCGAGGAGATATCTACAGTTAGGTCATTCATCCAGAGGGTGGCCCTATAGTAGAATGGACGTTGCCCCAAGGACGTCCTGCAGTGAGGGACTAGGAGCAGGTCTTTTGTAGAGCTTCTGGTGGATCTAGCTTGAGGAGCATGCTGGATTAGATCACAGAACCCCACAGGGACGAGACCAGCTGAGATTTTCTTGGCTATAAGGGAGGTTTGGTATTTTAGTCGAGCCTCAAAGTTTGGCCAGTTGGTTAGTTTGTAGAGGCCACAAGTGTGGGTCCACCTATCACACCCAGAGACAAGCTGGCAGGCTTTGTTCAGCACTACCTTGATACAACTGAAGGCAGTGTTATCAGCTGCACCATAGAAAGTAATCCCATAGTCAACCAGGGAAAGGACTGAGAATGAGACGGCCAGTCAGAGTGCTGCAGGAGGCATACAATGTTTCTGTCTGTGCAGCAGGCCAATTCTTGAGTTAATGGACTTGGTTAGAAGATGGATATGATTGTGGTAGGTAAAACTGGAGTCTAGGGTGATACCCAGATATTTAAAGGATACTACCAACTCAAGTGGGGCAGTTTTGTAGTTAAGAATGCAAAGAGACCAGCCCGGTGGCACTGAGGGTTGAGACGCTGGATGCCACACCTCGCGCCACACTGGTGACCTGGGTTCGGGAACGAGCTGGGGCCACCAGTGGTCAGCAGGGGAGGGAAGGGATTGAGCATCTGGAGGACAGCTCTCCCTTCACTGGGGAGGGTTCCAAGGAGGCGCCACTCTGTAGAGGCACCTGGCAGCAGTCGGGTGCAGCACAAACAGTTGGTCCACGATCAGTAGGGGAGGAGCTTGGCAGGAGGCGGCATGTAGTGCCCAGCTGCCAATACACATCCAAGCTCCTTGGGGGACTGAAACAAGCCTGAAATGCCACCCTTCCCACTGGTAGGTGAAGATGGGTCTAGCGGTGCCAAGGCATCCAATGTCGTGCTGGGGGTGTCTTCCTGGTCTCTCTGCGCCCGTCTCAGCCAGACACTCATAGATAAAGCGCCAAGTAGGAGCTAGCGGTCCTTCCCACCCGGGGATGTAGATCTGGGGGGTATGGGGACAGACCGTGGGGAGAGCCGGCCTCCAGGAGGATTACCCGGGCTTCAGGTGGATGGGATCAGCCAAGGTAAGCCCCATGACCCATCTGGAGAGAGTCCAGTGAAGAAGGGTGAATAAATAAAGTCAAAAAAAAAAAAGACTGCAAAGAGGAAAGTCTTTTTTGTTTGTTTTGGTGATGGGCAAAGATCATAGCCTTGGTTTTCTTACAGTTGAGCATGAATTTGTGCTCCGTGAACCAGGCTTCTGCTTTGCAGAAGAAGCTGTGTAGGTCAGTTTGGAGGGTGAGGGGGTTTGGGTAGCTACTATATATAACTGTGTCATCCACATAAAGACGAAGGCAACCTGTACAGGCTGAGGGAAGTATGTTCAGGAAGAGACTAAAGAGGAGTGGACCTAAAATGGATCCCTGAGGGACCCCAGAGAGAACAGGCAGGCTGGAGGAGAGGGTAGAGTTAATTTTAACTTGCTGAGACCTTCCACTTAGGTAGTTCTTAAACCAAGAGGTGGATTCCTGCACAAGCCCAAGGGATGGCAGGGTCATGAGGAGAACAGCATGATTAACTGTATCAAACACCTTAGTTAGGTCAGTATTGACTCCCTCAACTAGGTGTCCGTGATCAAGAACTTTGTGAATAAATGAAGTATATTACAGCAGGGCAGTGGTGGTACTGTGGCCCTTTCTAAAACCATGCTGTTTGTGGGAGAGTAGGTTACATTTTGACAGGTAATCAGTTAGCTGGCCAGCAGCTATTTTTTCAAGGGCCTTAGATAAGGGGGGGAAGGATGGAGACTGGGTGGTAATTGCCTGGGGAGGTGCGGTCACTACCTTTATGAATGGGTGTAATCACAGCCTGTTTCCAGAGTATTGGAAACTGGCCTAGACAGAGGGAAAGGTTGAGGATTTTGGTGAGAGGAGCAAGGACAGCGTCAAGGGTGAGGCGAAGGAGCTTAAGGTCCAGGGTGTCACCACTATGCCTGGATTTGCCTTGCACTCTAGTTAGGTAGGGTCAGGTTTCGCAGGCGGAGAAGATCCTGAAGCAGAAGGATGGTGTTTCGGGGGGGAGAGGGGGTCGAATAAGTTGGAGGGAAGCATGCTACTAAGGTCTGAAAAGGTGGAGTTAAAGGCATTATCTATAATCTTGGTGTCCTGTGAGAGGGCACCATTGATGACAAGTTTAGAAGGGGGGGAGAGATGATTTACCACTGAGCTGCTTGATGTTATTCCAGAACTTACGACATGAGCCCCAGGAGGATGTGAGCACCTCTTGATAGTAGGCTGTCTTGGCTTTTCGGAGTTCCCAAGTACATTTATTTGTAACTTCCCTGTAATGTCTGTCAAGGAGGAGACCTGATTCATGGGCTTTGCACCAGAGGTTATCCCTGTGTAGCATGAGATCCAGAAGGGCTTGGGTGATCCAGGGTGTAGTGTGTCTTTAATGGTTTGTTTTGTGACAGGGGCGAAGATGTCACATGCTGTGTTGAAAGTGGAGATAAAGTAAGCTAAGGCACTGTCAATGGACTGTGCTGTGTTAATAGGGGAGCTAAGGCACTGTCAAAGGACTGTGCAGTGTCAATAGGGGACCAATCACAATTCAAGAGATGGTCCCTAAACAGACTAAGGGAACCTCTTTTCGGACGTCGGAGATAGATTAGTTTGGGGGGTGGTTTTAGTGCCTTGGCAGACCACCAGCAGAGCACAGGAGAATGGTCACTTAGGACTTCTGGAAGGACAGTGACCTTTGATATCCATTGGGGGTGGCTGGCAAGGATTAGGTCCAAAAGGGTGAATGAGCCGGTTTTATGATAGTCTCATAGGGGATGGGATGGCTTGAGCGAGGTCCAAGGCTGCTGTGTTGTCCTTAAAGTGGGCTGCTGCGGGTGATAGCCATTGACATTGAAGTCACCTAGGGCAATGTGTTCGCATTTACGGGGAAACTGAGCTATGTAGCTGCACTGAAGGCCAGTTTTTGGTTTCTGGGTGGAATGTAAACCTCCATGAAATGAAGCGACTTACAAGAGTTGCCCACTAACAATTTAATTGTAAGCACCTGAGCACCATGGGGGAGTGGAGCGGATGGGACAAGAATGGCTTGTAGCATCTCCCTTATAAAAAGAACACAGCCACCTCCCCTTTTCCCAATTTTGTCAGTTCTGAATAGGAAGTAGCCTGCGATGGCCACAATGGAGTCTTGTGTCTTAGGGGTGAGCCAAGTTTCAGTCACAGCCAAGATATTGGGTTGGTGCTGGACCATCCAGCCTTATAGAATGCCATGTTTTTTTAGGAGACTGCATATATTTATAGAAGCAATTTGGAGGCCGTCCATCCTGTCCTTAGGGGAGGAGATGGAAGGGGGAGGACCTGGGTTTGGGCGAATATTTCCAGGTAGAAGTAAGAGAAGGAGTGTGTGATGGAGAATTGCAATTTTAAGCAGTCTGAGTTTAATAGAGGGGTAGCGGGGTGGGGTTGGGTTCCCACCACTGGGGTGGGGAGGGATCTGATGTGGTGAACTAGTAGGGCAGATAAGTGTAGGATGGTGTGGTGGGGGTTAGTGTTTGGCCAGAGAGGCTGGGAAGCAATTGGTTGGGGGCACTAATAGTTTCACTACAAAGGGCTAGTTTGGTTAAGGGGACCATGGGTCCTATGGGGGGAAGATTGGAGTGAGGTGCAGGAGCTAGTAGGAGTAGCAGGTAGGTGGTTATCTGAAAGATCTAGGGTAGATCCATTTTATGAAGTCTGACTGGGGGATAGTGGGTGTGGTTCTGGTATCTGGTGGGGTACTAACAGAGCAGGGTAAGGACAGAAATAGGCTGGGCCAAGGTAGAATGTCTGGTTAGCACAGTGAAATAGGTACTGACTATGATGTACAGGGTTTGAGACCATACTGGGGCCTAATTAAACTGGTAGCTCAGCAGATGGGATAGACAACACTTAAAGGTTCCACAGTTGATGATCTCACAGTATATTACAAGAAATATTATCCCTCAACATTTCCTACCCTAGCTGGGAGGACGCCTTCCATGGAAATACAACTTAAGGATTTACCATCAGTGCATTCTGTACACTGAGATACTATAGGAAAATTTATTTGGAGAATCCCACCATTTCTGCTGAGGTACCTGGGCACATACTGCACCAATCATCCTACCATTTATTTCACAAAGGAAATATTGTACAGCTAATGTAACTCCCACTCCTCTGGTGCGTTGCGTACCCTTGGTGATTTTAATATTAATTGGCTCTCCGCCAGCCTGCTGGTGCAGCAGTAGTGCTACCACTTGCAACACCAGGGATCTGAGTTCGGGAACGAGCCTGGGCAGCTGGAGGGCTGGTCATGGAGGATGGTTTGAGTGTCCCATGGACACTCGCCTCCTCTAGGGAGGAAGGGATCCTGGTCTTCGCTGCAATACTGCTACCTGGGTGACCACAGGTGGCAGTGCCATGGGGCCAGAGCACAGAGAGGGGAGTGTTAGCACTCATATCTGAGCATTAGATGCACCATCTCACAGTGCTTGGGAGCAGGGAAGAAAGCAGAGAAAATCGCTGGCTGGCAGGATGCCACCTGCTACCCTGTGGCAGGTTCTGCACCACCAACTGAGGCTCTCACTCCCTCGCTGACACTAAAACATTGTTTGGGTTTGAGGGATAGCCCCCAGACAGCCCTTCCTGTTGGAGGGGTCATCCACAGGGGGCACCAAGGAGTGAGGTAAGTACCACAGACAGCGGGTGATGGAGTTGGGCATGGTGGAGGGGCAGAATGGGGTTGTCAGAGAAAGGGGAGTAAAAGTAAAGAGAAACTTTGCCAAAATGTTAAGTAGTAGTAGTAGATTTTATTTGTTTATGGTACCCTTCCCTGGAGGCTTAGGGCACCAGTATAATAAAAACAGAGATAGTGGCACTTAATATAATAAATACCATCCAGAATAAAAATATATAAAAAAAATGTATAAATACCAGCTCCTCATAGCAACAAAATCATAACAAACAACTCATTTACATTGCTATGTGTCTTATATATTCACATTTTAATACCAAAAGGAAAGTTCACTCCCCATACACCTGTGTAAATCAAAATGTTTTAAGACCCCTTTTGAAGGCCTCTGCTGAAGAGGTCTCCCTCAGGCCCTCAGGAGGGAATTCCACAAAACTGTTCCGGCTACTTCAAAGGAGCGGTCCCCTGAGGTTTTAAGCCTATCCCTTGGAACAACTAGGAGGCCTTCCTTGGTGAAGTGGAGGGGGCATGCAGGCCTGTAGGGATTCGGGAGTTCACACAAGTAACCCAGACCCACCCTGTGTAGGATAAGTTAGTAATTCAACTTTATAGGAGATACACCACTTGACTGTCAGTATCCAGTGCAGGTTCCTATCCCGATCCAAACAACTGTCCCTTAATGCCATAAAAATGGTCTCCCCATGACCTTTGGCTCTTGATTGAGACTCATGAGGCTCTCACTCTTCCCCTCCTTCCATACCCTCAATGGTACTGTGATTGAGGATGTCCTCCTTTAAGTACCTTGGTGTCTGACTGGATTGTCACCTCAACTTCTTGGGGCACGTAGATGCCATGCACCACAAATTCCACCCCAAACTGGGTGTACGTTATAGGAACAAAGTCAGTCACAAAGATGATCCTCCCAATCCTTGACTATGGTGACATTATGTACAGCAAAGCTCCCAAGTCCACCCTTGCCAGACTGGACCTCTTCTTTCATTTATTCTGCCATTTTGCCTTGGACTGCCCTCCCCATAAGCACTACTGCTCCCTTTACTTCTCCATCCCTTCCCTTGATGCCAGGCACCTTGCCCACTGTACCTCCTTCACCTCCAAATTCTGGCTTATCTCTTTTCCCCACCTCCTTCCTCTTAGCCTCTCTGGAATACTGCATCCTTTTCCCTTTCCCTACCCTCCAGGAAAACTACTGCAGGCCAAGCTACCTTCTTGTATCATTTCCCCAAGCTCTGGTCCTCTCTTCCCTTTTCTATTCACTTGGTCTCTTCCTTCTCCTCTTTTAAGTCCCTCCTTCTTAACTTGACTACCCCTTCTGCAACTGTACCTGACCCCTGACCTTAGCACCCCATCCCCTCCTTATTTTGTTTGTGTGCCCCCAGCCCTGAGCAATACTTCTGCCCACCCTAGGCCCCAGGCTGTGTGGCATTAATCTGCTCCTAATATGTGTTCACATCTGAAATGTATTGTGCACGCACCTTACTGCATTTTACTTGCATTGATTACTTTTGTACCTTTGCACAGTCTAGGTGGTACTAATCTGCACTATTCTAGTGTTCGTACCCTGCCTTATGTTGTACTTGTACCTTATTACATTGTCCTTCTACCTTTTATTTTCAGTTGTGCTGGTTCATTTGCCTGAACATCAATCATGCTCAACAGTAATTTTATTTAATTTCTCTTGCACCTTATTGTATTTTCATTTTTTTCTTGCACCTTTTGTATTGTCTACTCCCTCACCCCCAACCCCTCCAGAACAAATCTGGAAACAAGCTGTTACCAGCTCAGTATGTCTTTCCTGGTAAACCTTTTGCAATAAATAAATAATAAATTAACTTACATTACATGAGAACTTTAAAAAGCTTGCAGTGGTGCCACCTACTGATTCTCATTAAAAGTGTCTCTGTAGTTAACAAAGGTTCAGAATACATATATGTAAAACTGTTTGCTTAAACCTGCACATGATTCTCCTTTTCTCTAACTGATATAGTTTTATTTGTGTACCTCCTTCCTTTCAGCTCTTTGTTGCGCAGGGCAACCCTCAACAACACTAATTATCATCCCTTTATATATTCTGTGAGTAAGGATCTTCCACTATCACCAGGATTTTTCTTGTACATTTATTCACTTGTGTGTATCTTTTGGAACACGTGCTTGCTTACCTCATTGTGCCGCATCAATTCAGCCCTATAAACAATGCAGTTTTTCACCCTGCTGTACCAAGGGACCAGCTTATTAATGAAATATTGAATCTCATGAGAGCTTCTAATATCTGCTTGATGCTAATTCCAAATCAATCAATCAATCAATCAAATTTTATACAAATATTAAACAGTGGATTTCCCAGCATTGACCCATTCGGGCACTCCACTTGTGACCTCCCCTACTCTGATTCACTACCCTGCACTATCACTTTCTGCTTCTTGTTTCTCAAGCACTTGGAAATAAACCTTAGTATGTTGCCCCCCACTTCCATGCTTTTCAGCTTTACATGTCAGCCTAGTGTGTGGTACAGGGTCAAAAGCTTTGAAGAAAATTCAGAAAACCGATATCTACTGCCTTTCCACCATCCAATTCTTTAGTTATCCCTACAAAGAGTCTTTAAAGTTTGTATGGCGTGCCTTTCGTTTAGAGAATCCATGCTCACTATCTCTTATTAGAATACTTTTCCAACCATTATATTATCCTCTGCTTGTCAAGCATTCTAACATATTCCTCAAGACAGAAGAAAGATTTGCATATCTGTAGTTTCTTGGGTCTCCCCTTGATCATGTTTTAAGTAGTTGGACGAGCTGTCTCCATGGTGCTGAATGGTGGGGTATTGCTTTGGCATGCTGTTGACCTGTGTTCATGCCCCACACCCAATATTGTTTACCTCTTCCCCAATACGTTGATGTACCAACGTTATCTTGTGTATTCTAACTTCAGATTGCTGTATCTCTGTATTATCTTGTACTGTCTCAATTTGTTGTACTGTTTTCAAACTGACGTGGAACCTTCGTAAAAGAGCCTCTGGCTCAAAGCTATTTGTAATCCTAGAAATAAATAAATAAAACACCCGGGGATAATAGGAACAGAGACTGACAAGGAGAGCTCAGAGTGTCTGCACAGAAGCTCTCCTTCTAGAAGGGACGACGAAGCACCATACTAACAGTGACTCTTGTGGTGGTATAATGATGGTACTACTGGTGAAATGGATGATTGCTTGCCACCTGGCATCTCCAAGGCTAGCCACAAGCTTGCTTTACTCAGCAGAATAAAGCTTCAGACCTGTTTGCTAGCCAAAAAGGTGCTCCTGGCCTAACAGCCCCTCACTTTAACAAATTGCTTCTGCACCATCTCCAACTAATACAACACCAGGAACATGTGCAGGGATGCCCTTGAGCCTTCTTTCTGGCAAACTCTACTGGGCAAGTGGTCATTTCCTGTTACGACTGCAAACTGGTTAAACAAACTGCCTGTCACACTGCCCCAAGATTAACCAGTTTAAGAGATCTATGCAGTCTACCCTTGCAGTCCAATGTAACTGTATCCATTAAACTGTTTGTTTGGTTTCTCTCTGTACATATCCCGTGACTTTTTATACAAAGATCTGCACAGAATTTTTTTTTTCAAAACTGCATATAATTGTTCTGACTTAGAGCAGCAGTGCAACAAAACTGGGCAAAACATGTGACCCTACCTTTTTGTCACTATAAAAGATTCATGGCATATTACAGCTTTATTTGGTGGTACAATTTTCTAATTTGACCAAAATTTGAGTATTTAATGAATGTTTTAATTTTTTCTCAAGAAAAAAAGATGGCCGCCACATTTTCCATAGAAATAGCGTCGTAGACATGGAAAGGTTAGGTTTAAAAAAAAAAAAAAAAAACTCATACTATGCAGCATAGAAAATGAACTGAGGCAAGTACATTTGACAGGTATGCTAATATTTTACTGAATCATAGCAGGAACTAGATTTTTTGGAACATTTTTCGTTGCACTGCTGCTTTAAATATTTTGAGCCTGACTCATTTGCATTTCCCCTAGAACTGCTTATTGTACTTGTAATGTTTTCTGTGACTATATATTTAACATGGAACCTTTGAAAACAAGCACTTGTGCTCAAAGGTAATCTCTGAGGTTTTCAAAAAATAAATAAATATGAATTAATAACTAAATAAGTAAATAAATACATGCTCATCAGTGAAGAAGGGGAGGGGCAAAAAAAGGAAACCAACTTGCCCATCTAGGAGAGCTCTTGAGGATGGCCCCCATGGTCACACCTCCGTGCCACCTGACCCTCCATGATGGTGTGCCTGTCACCCAGCCCTGATGCCAGGACACCAAAGTGTCTCTCTCTCTCTCTCTCTCATCTTCAGTGGTCACAGAGGGGAGATGACCCACTCAGGACAGAGGTATCTGGAGCTGGAGTCTGGGAAAACCTGGGATCTGCTGGTAGGCAGTACCTGCATAGAAGTGAGTCTGGTGGTTAAATGGAGAAACCACTTGGAGTACCTGAAGGACAGAAGAGCGCTAAGTCAATTAAGCAAAAATAAGTGGCAAAACAAAACACTTGGATAACATTGTCCCTTCTCCAATTCCCAGGCATCACCCTATCTGTAGTGATTCTCTGCTACAGACTGTCCTATTTTATTTGCTAACTCCCCAGTGACTTTGTAACAGATTTTGTCTTTGCAATTTAGGCACACCTGTGATTTATGTTTATCTGTACAGAAACTGTGACTCTAAAATAACCTTGGACCTGATTCTTTAGGAACGACTGTTGGAGTACAGGAATAAGCTTACCAAACTCCTGGAAGGGAAAATAGATGGGGGGAATGTGACACACAACAATGTTACTATGAAGTGGGTAATAAGGCAGGGAAACCACTGGCATGACAGCTTCAACAACAAGCTTTGAGTAGGGCAGTCAAAAAAATCAGAGAGGAGAACTGCCCGGATAGGTCTTGGACCAACCTGATGGACATTTCCAGAATTTTGCTGATTATTACAGAAATTTATATGCATATTCCCAGGGGAAGGAAGATCAGGAGGCTCTGCAGACCTTTCTGACTTCAGTGGCTCTTCAGAGACTATTTGAGGAGAGGAAAGAGTGGTTAGACACCCCATCACCCTGTCAGAGATAGTGGCTATCATTACAAATCTTAAAAGTAGCAAGGCCCTGGGTGTGGATGGACTGCCTTTGAAGTTTTACAAGACATTTATAGACCAGGTGGCCCAATATATCTCCCTAGTATATGAAATACTCCTGAAGGAAAGAGGAATACATCTTTTGAAAATTAGGGATAAGTGGCAGGAGGCGTCGGGGTGGACATCCTGGAGGACCAATGGTCCAGGTAGATGGGGCTGGAATGTCTCACCTTCCCAGAACTGGAGAGAATTCCACTGGGAAATCATGATCAGATTTTTCTAAGTTCCAACCATCATCCAACACTTTGTTAGGGCTAATAATGATCGATGCTGGAGGAGCTGCAGGGGAGAGGTATGCACCTACATATACTTTGGTCATGCCCCAAGCTAATGTCTAGGGCATGCAGTACAGCCTAGAGGTTAGAGTAATGAGCTGTGAATGAGACTGGTACATCCAGGAGACTTGGGTTTGATTCCCACAACCTCCATTTGCATACTGTACGACTGAGCAAGTCACTTAACCACCCTAATGCTCCTGGGTCACCCCTGAAAACAGGCACTTTTTCCTAGTGGACCTTACCAGGTTACCAAAGAATAAAATAAAATTAATAAAAAAATAAATAAAAAGATGTCATACTGGGCACAAATCCTGTTGAGGTTCTCCAGGATCTCGGGGGTGCAGATCCCAGAAACCTTTCAACACTTTCTGTTGGGGGCCAAGGTTCTTGAAATCTGAACTAGGAAAAAAACAGAAGTGTTTCACTGTATGGTGCTGGCAGCTCTCAAATCATTGTCCTCCCACTGGCTGAGCCCTACTGTACTGGGAGTAGAGAAATGGAGGGAAAGAACTTCCCACATTTTTAACATGGAACAGCTCACTGCTTGTTTACGCCTTACAGGTGAAAAGTTTAGAGAGGTGTGGCAGCCCTGGGTGGCATATACCACACTGGTGCATGCCTGATCTCTTCCTTGTCCTGAGGGGAATCAGGAAGGGGATGAGAGAGTCAGGACTATCTGTGGCCCAACTCACACACAGTTATAAGACAGCCCTGTTAGAGTGTTGAACATTATAGATCTGGAATTAAGAAGACACACACAAGTTGTATTTGTTCTTCAGTTTATATATTTATAAATTATACTGGTTATCAATTTACTGTTTTATGCAGTTGCATCACTTTTGCAACATAGTACTTAACACACACGCACACTTTTTTTTATAACAGCAAGGTTTAGAGTCAGGTGAGGGTCAGACTCGGGTTACACGGATGGAGGATATATAACACAACTTTTGATATGGGTCATGGGATGTTCTTCTTATTATTTTATTTTTTTTATTTATTTCATTCTAGGATTACAATACCTTTGAGCCGAGGCTCTTTAACAAAGGTTCCACGTCAGCGTGTGCAACAGTCATCATTTTTAGTTACAAACATATAGTCACTGACTTACAGATATGTAATAACCAGTACAAAGACTTGAGCTACAAGCAAGACAAGGGGAAGGGGGAGGTCGGTGGAGGGAGAAGTGAGGGTAGGAGATCGGGGGTAGGAGGTGCAGGGGTGAGGGGAGTATGGGAGGTGGTTGGGGGCAGGAGTGGAGATACGGGGGGGAGGTGGGTGAGGTCAGGAGACAGTGCAGCCAGGGGGCCTTGTTGAGGGAATATGACAGGTAAGGTGCTAGGGGTGCAAAGACTGATTGTAAGTGCTGGGTGCTGGGGCATGTGCAGCTGGAATGGTGGAAATGTTATGATGGGCAATCGCAGGATAAAAGCAGTGAGAGGCGCAGCTTGGACTTGAAGAGGCCGAGTGTTGGAGCGGTCGCTATGTCGCTGCCAAGAGAGTTGAGCCAGTTGGATGCCCGATAGGTGAATGATCTTTGTCCTTGGGTCGATGGACATCATGGGATATGTAGTAGATGGAATTGATCTCCTTGTAGTGACATTCCTATGTCTAGGCTTAAGGAGGGCACAGACACCAGTTGGGGCAAGCCCCATTATAATTTTCTTGGCCGGGTTGCAGGTTTGGTATTTTATGCGTTTATCCAGTTGAAGCCATCCAGATTGGGAATAAAGGTCACATGTGTGGGTACGGTAATGTGAGCCAGTGATGAGATGACAAGCCTTATTCAGGGAGGTCACGATACGTTTGAGAGCAGTGGTAGTTGCAAACCCATATATGATAAGACCATAGTCTATGATGCTGACGATGGAGCTTTGGACGGCCACTGACAGTGCTTCTGGGGTTAGGTGTTTCCTGTGCTGGAATAATATGCCTAACCTCGCACTGGTAGACTTTGCAACATTGCTAATATGGACAGCATATGAGAGGTGGGGATCAAGGGTGATGCCAAGATACTTGAACGATTGTGTTTGCTCTAGGATGGCTCCTTGTTCGGTTGCAATGGAGAGGTGGAGTTGTTTGTTTTTGTTGTGGGGGCTGCAGAAGACCATAGACTTGTTTTTTTCTGATTGAGAAGCAGTTTATGATTTAGGAACCAGGATTCAATGGAGAGAAGGCCCGCTGAAGTTTATTTTGTAATTGGATTGGATCAGGGTCTGAGGCGAGGATCACAGCATCATCGGCATAGAGAATTATTTGTTCTGGGCAGCTGTCCGGTAGTGAGTTTAAGAATAGGCTGAAGAGGAGGGGTCCCAGAATGGAGCCCTGGGGGACTGCCGAGTGGACCGGTCTAGGGTATGAGAGTGTATCAGCGATTCTTATTGTTTGGGACCGTTCTTCAAGGTAGCTCTTAAACCAGCCAATGGTGTCGGTTGACAGCCCGGTGTTCTGAAGCTGGACAAGTAGGAGGTGGTGAATGATGGTGTCTAAGGCTTTAGTTAAGTCAATGTAGATTGAGCCTAGTAGTTCACCGGAATCAAGTGCATTGTGGATTGCACCGGTGAATTCAAGTAGGGCTGTGGAGGTGCTGTGACCTTTGCGGAACCCGTGTTGTTGCTTGCACAGGATGTTGTATGTATCCAGGTATTCTGTGAGCTGGTCCGAGAAGATGCGTTCCAGTGCCTTGGAGAGTGGGGGTAGTAGGGAGATAGGTCTGTAGTTATCGTGTGCAGTTTTGTCCCCACTTTTATGGATTGGGGTGACAGTGGCAGATTTCCATCTGTCCGGGAACTGGCTAAGGCTGAGGGAGAGGTTGAAAATTCTGGTCAGAGGACTAAGCACTTCATCAAGTGTGAGTGACAGGATTTTGAGATCGAGGGAGTCATTACTGAATCTTGATTTACCAAGGGCTTTGGTAACATATTTGCATACTTGGTGAGCCTTGACTGCTTTGAAGTAGAAGCAGGAGGAACTGGTGGGAATAGTGTTCATTGCAGACAGAGGGGCTTCACCATCTTTGAAGTAGTCCTGAGGTAGGACAGCGCTGAGGTCGGTAAAGGCTTTGTTAAAGGTATCCGCAATGGTTTTTGGGTTGAGGTTGTGGTTCCGTTGATGTTGAGTATTGATGGGGGTTTGGTGGATTCTCAGTGAGTTCCTTTATGTTCTTCCAGAATTCCCGACCATTGCCCCAGGAGTTTGTGAGGGCATGCTTATAGTAGGCGGACTTCATTTGCCGGATGGTTTTGGTGCAGTCTTTGCGGGCACGTTTGCAGTTTTGGATGTCATTTTGCCTTCCAGAGTTTCTGGCCAGCTCCCATAGGTGGTCTCTTGTTTTTAGCATCCTGAGGAGGTCACCTGTGAGCCAAGGGTTACTGAGTGATTTGACTTTGCGTTCCTTAATAGGAGCATACGTGTCACAGGCCACAGTGAAGATGTTTATGAAGTGGTCAAGGGCAGTGTTTATGTTGGTTGCATTGAAGATAGGGGACCAGTCTTGATGGAGGAGGTGGGATTTGAGTCGAGGAAGGTGGACCACTGGGTAGAACCCTGCTAGTGATTGTTTTTGGTGGTTGTTTGATGAATTTATTTGACCAGGTGCAGCTAACAGGGGAGTGATCGCTGAGAGAGTCAGGGAGGACATTAGTGTTAGATATCCGATATGGGTGACTGGTAAGGATCCAGTCCAAGAGTGTGCTGGTGCCGGTCCTGTAATTTTTAATGGTTGGTGAGTCAACCATTTGTGTGAGGTTCGCCACCGCAACGGTATCCCTGTGTGCACCAGCATCGCCTGCAGGCCAGTTGATGTTGAAGCTGCCTAGGAGGATGGATTCGGTGTCTGGTGGGAGTGACTTTACAAAGTCAAGAACAGCTGTTAGACTAGTTCCCTGTTCTTTGGGAGGGATGTAGATGGTGGCAACAGTGAGGGTTTTGTTTTGGGCTCAGAGGAGGATTCTCACTGGCAGTATCTGAGCAGTTGTGGGTTGAAGTGAGGTAATGATGTGGTACCCTTGTATGGAGTCTTCTTCCACAAGTTCAAATTCAAGTTTATTGCAGGAAAACTCCATTGAGCAAGCTCATTCACAAGGAGGTCCTGTGACATAAACACTTAAAGTACAAACACAGATAGGTAATAACAGTATATACATGAAATGCACGTTACATGATACAGGCTGGATATACATACAAGGGTACCACATAGGGTGACCGCAGGTGGTAAACATTGATATGAGACAGGGAAGTGACTTACAGGTTGCATACTGATAAATGAAACATGATGACTGGTGTGTGCAATACATATACAGTATTTTGGCAGCTAGAACAAACAACAGTCTACAACTGATATGGGGGGAAGAGTGATTTGATAGAGTAGCAATGGAGCGTAAGCAAAGATAAAGCCAGGAGTAGAAGGGGAAGGGAAAGCAGTTAATAGGTAGAGAGCGCAGGCCCCGCCTCTTTAGAAGAGGCGATCCTGCCTAAAGACGTCGTAGCCAGGAAGGCTGATTGCATGGTCCGGTAATGATGGCGTAAGCCAGGTTTCGACAACTGCCAGGATGTCAGGGCAGTGTTGGCTGGTGAAGGCCTGTAGGGCATCCATTTTAGGAAGGATGCTGCAGATGTTGATTGATATGAATGGTAGGGCACCCGAAGGCTTGCTCAGATTAGTGGCTTTAGAGCAGAATGGGCCAGGGTTTGGGTGCATGTTGCCTGACAGCATTAGGAGGAGGAGGACTAGCCTCAAGGAGCTGCGACGTATTTCTTTAAGGGAATGTTTTTGCCTGCTAGCATCTCGGCAAGTTGCTGATCATCAACGATAGGGTAAGCGTAGACAGGGGGGACCAGAGTGGAGGGCTAGGACCAGTGTGGGTGTAGGACAGTTTCATGGTGGTAGCATGGACCATGGGCAAGAAGCAGTGACCAGTGTGCAGCGTACCTATGTGGAGGAAGGATGAAGGCATGTGGAAGCTGTGGGGGGGAGGAAAGCAAGCTTTTGGGGCATGCAGTGGGGAGGAAGACAGGCAAGGAGAAATAGAATAGGGGTAGAGAACGGTGGAGGCGCATGATTAAGGTAGGATTCGGGGTTCAGGGAAATCTTACCTGGTTCGAGAGGATCTCGAGAGCGGGAAGGAAGGTATATAGCAAGTAAAGCAACTGTATCTTTCAGAGGGTAGACTTTTTTTCTTTTATTTTTAAATGAAAGAACAAGAATCCCTCTAGTGGCAGGTCTGTATAACCTGCTAATAGAAAACTAACCACAAAAAAAAAACAAAAAAACTTCTATTACACACTTGAAATGTGCTTAATTCTATCTAAAATCTATTTGTAAAAAGTGCCAGGTGGCAAAATCAGGGGAAAAGTCCTGGCCAATCAGAGCGGGTTTGCTGGAAGCGCCCGTCGCCGTACCTTCCAAGGAGTTGCAGGCGGGCGTCCTGGTCTCGGTCAGTGGCTGTCTGGGTGCTGGCCGACCATGGGGGAGCTGAAGCAGCCCTGTTCAAGGGCAGGCAGCTGGAGAGAAGAAAAAATGGCAAGGTTTAAATAGCATGGAGGTAGGATAGGTTAAGTTTGAGCAGTTTAGTAAGACAAAGGAGAGTTAGACTTTTCGGAGCCAAGGCAGAATGCTTGGATGGGGGGGGCATGAGGAGCAGGAAACAGAAGAACTCTAAGCACTTTAAAATACTAGTAGAAATTACAATCCAGCTAATACAGTTGAAAACCTTCTATTATACACTTGAAATGTGCTTAGTTCTATCTAAAATCTATTTGTAAAAAGTGCCAGGTGGCAAAAGCAGGGGAAAAGTCCTGGCCAATCAGAGCGGGTTTGCTGGAAGCGCCCATAGCCGTACCTTCCAAAGAGCTGCAGGTGGGCATCCTGGTCTCGGTCGGAGGCTGTCTGGGTGCCGGCCGACCATGGGGGAGCTGAAGTAGCCCCGGTCAAGGGCAGGCAGCTTCCAAGGAGCTGCAGGCGAGCATCCTGGTCTCGGTCGGTGGCTGTCTGGGTGCCAGCCGACCGTGTCGGAGCTGAAGCAGCCCCATTCAAGGGCAGACAGCTTCCAAGGAGCTGCAGGCAGGCGTCCTGGTCTCGGTGGGTGGCTGTCTGGGTGCCGGTCGACCGTGGGGGAGCTGAAGCAGCACCGTTCAAGGGCAGGCAGCTTCCATATATGATATAACTAACTGCTATCCGTCTTGTAATCAAAACATGGACCTAAAATTCAAATGTGTCATGTTTTATGTAAGCACATCAAATCTTTTTATTGCGCATTGCAACCTTGTACCTATATGTCTTGTACGCCTTCTTCCTAGATGCAATAAAAGAGAGATAAAAAAAAAAACTGACAGTTACAAGAGTGCATTCTCAAGTTCCCTGGGTGCAATAACTGTGAAGAAAACTTGAGAAGAAACTCTTGTAACCAAAAGAGACTTTACCTATTAACATACTATAAATCATGTTGAAGATATCTGCTTCAAAAAATGGAACTCGATTTCAAAATCAAAATATAGTGTATGATAGTATGTTGTTATGGGTAGAAATCCATAACTAGAATGGAGTTGTTATGCTGCACTAGTTGTCACTACTGCAGCATAACAGCTTGGAATGCTGCCACATAGTTGCTTTTCTCAATCCAGTAAAGCTGGAAGTTGCGTTTTTTTTTTTTAAATTTGAACTTGCAGAAACATCTGCAGTACACTGTATCAGTTAAAAAAAAAAAAGAAAATGTTAAAAGTTCTATACTCTGTTGTATTCTCCAACTGGTTTTGTGTGATTTTCTATGCTGTGACTGCCCAAACACTATAAAAGATTGTGTATGAGTAGTCATACACATAGAAACATAGAATTTGATGGCAGATAAGGACCGCTAGGCCAACCCAGTCTGCCCATTTTCCTACCTAATGGATAAGCTGCAGATCCTAGTTAACCAGCAGCCTACTTCTTTCTACCCCCACCCCCTAGAATTGCCTTATGGCTGTCCCACGCATGCTTGAATTCAACCACTGTTTTTGACTCCACAACCCTCTCTGTGAAAAAAATACTTCCTTACATTACCTCTGGCCACGCCCCCTCTATCTTCAAATTGTGCCCCCTTGTTCTGGCACACCTCTTTTTTTGAAAGATGCTACCCTCTTGGACTTTGTTGATTCCCTTGAGGTACTTGAAAGTTTCTATCATGTCCCCCTCTCCCTCCTTTCCTGGAGGCTATACATATTAAGCTCCTTTAGTCTGTCTTCATATGTCTTCTGGTGCAGACCCTGCACCATTTTAGTTGCCCTCCTCTGGACAGCTTCCATCTTGTCTATGTCCTTGCGGAGATTGGGTTCCAGAACTGCACAGTACTCCAGATGGGTCTCACCAGCTGTCTGCACAGAGGATAACAACTTCCTGTTTTCTACTGGTGATGCCTCTCCCTATGCATCCCAGTATCCCCAGCCCTCCTTACTGCCCTCTCACATTGCTTGCCCACCTTTAAGTCATCTGATATGACTACTCCCAGGTCCCTTTCCATTTTTGTTGTTGTTAGTATCTCACCCCCATTGTGTACTCTTCCCCCGGGTTTTTGTTTCCCAGGTGCATTACCTTGTACTTCTTAACATTAAATCTAAGCTGCCATACATCTGACCATTCCTCTAACCTTGCCAAGGCCCTTCTCATCCTTTCCACCCCACCTTGTGCATCAACTCTGTTGCAGATCTTTGTGTCATCTGTAAAGAGACATACTTTTCCTTCCAGTCCCTCTGCAATGTTGCTTACAAAGACATTGAAGAGGACTGGTCCTAATACTGAACCCTGCGGCACCCCACTAGTAACCCCCTTTTCTTCAGAGTGGACTCCATTTACTATTACTCTCTGTGTCCTATTCTCCAGCCAATTCTTTACCCAGGCTGTCATCTTTGGACCCACTCCCAGGCTGGCTAACTTGTATATTAATCTTTTGTGTGGGACTGAGTCAAATGCCTTGCTAAAGTCTAGGTAGGCCATGTCCACAGCCCCTCCCTGATCTACTACTTTGGTCACCCAGTCAAACAAATCTATTAGATTCGTCTGGCATGATCTTCCCCCTGTGAATCCATGCTGCCTTGGGTCCTGTGCCCCTCTGGCCTCTAGGTACTCGACAATTCTTTCCTTCAGAAGTGATTCCATCATTTTCCCTATCACTGAGGTTAAACTAACAGGTCTGTAGTTTCTCGCTTCTGCCCTGCTCCCACTTTTGTGAAGGGGAATCACATCTGCCCTCCTCCAATCCTTAGGTACCACCCCATCCTCCCATGATTTGTTAAAGAAGGTAGTCAGTGGTGTCACTAGTTCTACCCTTAGTTCTTTTAGAATTCTGGGATGAATCCCATCAGGCCCCATTGCTTTGTCCACCTTCAGTTTTAAGAGTTCTTTCAGAACCCTTTCTTCTGTAAATGTGCTGTATCAACTTCTGTATCCAGAGTGTTTCTATTGTTTGTTTTAGGTACTCCGCTCCTCATTTGTAAATACTGAGCAAAATATTTGTTTAGTATCTCCGCCTTTTCACAGTCACCCTCTGCCCACCCCTCCCTTTATTAAGCCTCACTATCCCTCCCTTAGTCTTCCTTCGCTCCCTGATGTACCTAAAAAAGGTTTTATTCCCCTTCTTAACTGAGTTGGCTGTCTTTTCCTCAGTTCGGGCCTTTGCTGTTCTGACTGCCTTCACCAGCTTCCTTTTGCTTTAACTGATATAATTCTCTGTCCTGCTCCTTCTGTGATTCCTTGTACTTTCTGAATGCTTTCTTTTTCTCTTGAACTCTTTCACTGCCACCTCCTTTGAGAACCATAGTGGTTTCTTACATCATTTTGTTTTGTTTATTTGCTTCACACAAAGGCTTGTTACCTATGTGATGGCAGTTTTTATTATTCCCCATTGTTCTTCCACCCCTCCTTCCTGCCCATTTGCTAGTGCATTCCTTAGGCACTCACCCATTTTGGCAAAGTCAGCCCTCCTGAAGTCCAGTACTTTTGCCTTTGTATGGCTTGACTCTATTGCTGTGTTTATTGTGAATCATACTGTTCGATGGTCGCTAGTTCCCAGATGGCGACCCACTTCTACATCTGTGATCTGTGATCCTCTCTCCATCTCCATTTGAGAGGACCAGGTCTAAGATTGCTCCCTCTCGAGTGGGTTCCAATATTAGTTGTCTAAGGCATGCCTTCTGTAGGGCATCTAGAATAACCCCACTCTTAGAAGTGGCTGCTGCAACTGCACTCCAGTTAACATCTGGCATATTCAGGTCACCCATCAGCAATATCTCCCCGTTATCTGCCATTTTAAGTATACTTTCTATCATTTCCTTGTCCATTTCTTCCCCCTGAGAGGGGAATCTGTATACAACCCCTGTGCGGATTGTGGTGCCATTGTCTGCCTCCAAATTGACCCACAGTGCTTCTTCTCCTCCCTGTTTACCCTTTTGTTCTGTTGCTTTGATTCCTTCTCTTACGTAGAGAGCCACTCCTCCTCCTCTTTTACCCTCCCTGTCCCTCCTGTAGATGATGTATCCTGGTATGTCTACGTCCCAGTCATGGTTCTGTGTGTACCATGTTTCTGTGATTGCCACGATATCCAGATGTTCCTCCTTCATCAAGGCCACTAATTCAGGAATCTTGGTATTCATTGCTTTCTATTTTTTGATGGCTTTACCTTCTGTAGCAGCATCCCCCACTGACCTTTCTACCTTGGTCTTTTTCTCATTTAGTACCCTGTTTTGTAGGGGGAGGCTGGGATTTTTCTGCTGCTTATCAGTGCCTCCCCCCTTGACTAGTTTAAAAGCTTGCCAATGAAGCATTTATACCGATTGCCCAAAAGACTTGTTCCCTTCCTGGACAGATGCAGACCATCCTGCCAGTATAGGCTGGTGTCCCTCCAGGTGGAACCCCCAATGAAGCCAAACCCCTGTGCTCCACACCATTTTTTCAACCATTCGTTAAACTGCATGGTGCACAGCACCCTCGCCTCACCCATGCCACTGACAGGCAGCACCTCTGAGAAGGATACTGTGTGTGCTACTTGTCTTAAGCCCTTCCCCAACTCTAGAAAGTCCTTCTGCACTGCTCTAATCTCATGATGAGCCAAGTCATTTGTCCCTAGGTGGACAATGACGTCTGGCTCAGACTCCCGTGCAACTGTTCTCGTGATCCTAAGGATGTGCTTCCTGTCCCTCCAAGCCATGGCACCAGGCAGGCACCTTACTTTAGTTTTTCCTGCTCCCCCCAGTTCTATCCCCCTAATAATTGAGTCCACCACCAGAAGCTGCTTCCTTTCCCTGTGGTGCCCTCTGCCTCCTTCCTGAGGGCCTCCCTTGTGACAGTTGTCTGCACCCTCCTTAGTCTCCTCTGCGGGTGCATCCATAGGGGAACTATGCTTCCCCAGAATGGTGTATAGATTGTGGAGTGGAACAACTGACTGGGTATGCCTCTTTTTCACCACTGTTACCCTTTCTGAGCCCACTGTGGTCCAACTGCTGTGCTTTCTTCGCAACCTCTGAGGTAGTGGTGGTGGCTCTGGTGCTCCCTGGATGGGGGAGGTTCCCTTACTACTGTCCAGTGCGGCCTGAAGACGGGCAACTTCCTCCCTCAGGGCAGATAGTTGTCTGCAAACAGGGCAGCATCTCAGCCTCCAGAAACACTCCCGGAAGACTGCTGCCCCACAGCCATTACATTGCACTACTCCCCACATAACTGTCTACCTTGTTTAGTTTTTTTTTGTGTGTGTGTGTGTGTGAAATTGGTGTGTTATATAGAAACATATGTATTTATATAATGTGTATGCTTATATTGTCAGTGCAGTGTGCTAGAGAGGATATGACAGTGATATGCACCTTGCCCTCTTGAGGAAATTATGTCAGAACCCAGCTATAAAGGAACTATTTCCAGGGGTGGGTGGGGTGAGGGTGGGAAGGGTTTGGGCCTAAACTGTGCCCTCACCTGAAACAATCAGCTAAAAGCTCTGACCTACCGCTCGCGATGAGTGCCTTCCTGTCAGCAAGATGCCCTACACGACAATTTGACAGAGAAAATACCCTGCTAATCAGAGAAAAATCCAAACATCCAAGTCAGACACAGGTAAACCTCCCCATCTCTAAAACAGCCTGGTGACTTGTGCTCTGAAAGCAGTCGGCCCCAAAACACGTCAGCTGTGCGGAAGGGCAGACACAGAAAACAGTATTAAGCCCCTGTGGGTTGAAACTCTTCCTGCACTGAAAATCTTAACAATTGTAACAAAAGTAAAGCAAGCTCCACCTCCCTCTGTTGATTGAAAGACTGCCTTTTCTGATAATTCTAAGTTCCTTATTTCACCCTTCAGTTAGAAGTATCCTTCACCTGAAGAATATTAACTTTCCTAAGGAATCTGCTTCAAACCAAAGACAATTGTAAATTGTAAGGTTCACCTCCCTCTATTGTGAGCACAACTCACTTTCTTGCAGATCTTAAGTCCAGTGTTGCAGCTTCCAGCCAGAGGTAGCTTCACCTGAAGACTATTCTTGTATCTTGAGGTTCCCTTGGTAACAGAGTACCTCTCAAGCTGCGCTCTTGAGGTCATCTTTTACCAAGGAAACCTCTTGATACAAGAATATTCTTGTTATGTATGACTGCTCATACACAATCCTCTATATTGTGCTTTGTGTAAAACTGGGAAATAGACCATTCCAACGGAACTAGAATTTTAGAACTATCTGCATGAGGCACCCTCTCTTGGTTACAATAGTACCTGGAATATTTAGAAACAAACAGTCTTGATTGGCTAAAAATTATGTCATGATTTATAAGTCTGATAAAACAGCCACCTCCTTCTGTGCTCTCTTGCCTTCTTGGTGAATACTGAGACAAAGCACTCAGTAAGGTTTTGTGAACATATAGATTGAGGGAGCACTTCCGACCAATCAGAGCGCTCCTTTGCTCCACACATGGGACCTCCTATATGTTTGAAGAGTGTCTCACATGCAGCAGCCCTGGAAATGGGCATGTTTGAGTAAGGTTTTTTCAATTAATACATCATTGATCAAGCTCTATCTATAATATATTCGTGCCACTGCCAAGACCACTCGAATGGTTGTAAGAGTGGTCTCTCATTCTTACCTTCGGTTCATGGTTCTTATACCCTAGGAATGTGTGTGAGACCACTCTTACAACTGTAAGGGTGCTCTTAGTTGCAGTATTAACACACAAAAATAGGACTAAGAAGGTTTGTGGCCCAAGGAGACCTCCCCTCACATTTCAGTGATAATACCTTGTAACATTTGCTACCCACACATCTCTGTCTTCCTCCACCTTCTTTAATTCAGTCCCATTTAAATAGTAATTTGCACTTCTAGTTTTCTTTTCCCAAATATAACGCTGTGCATTTTTCATTGTTAAACTTCATGTCCCACTAATCTGCCCTCTCAGATATCCTTAGTAAGTCAGTAAGGAGGCGGTATGGTGCAGTGGTTTAAGGCCCTGAGCTGCAAATCTGGAGACCTGGGTTTGAATCCCACAGTCCCCACTTGCATACTGTGTGACCCTGAGCAAGTCACTTAACTTCCTTGTGCTCCCTGGTTGTACCTGTAAACAAGCTTTCAGCTTAGTGTGTCTCACCTGGTTAAATAATTGGGGGAAAAAAGTCTCTATATGTATTTGTCCCTTCTTTTTTTCCTGTTTATCCACCCAATTTTGTGTCATCTATAAACTTCATAACTCAGTATTTCATTCCTTTATTAAGCTTGCTGTTGATATACGGTATATAACTTTATACATTTTACACTTGCATGGTAGCAGAAGTATAGTTAGGGTTGAGCACTCAATTGTTTGCACCTTAATAAGTTTGTTGCTTTTTGAGGAAACTACATGAAATTTGGTATGTGCGATTCAGGTGGCAGGTTCTCAAGACATGGAAAATTTTGTAACAGGTCTTCATCTGGATTCTGAGGTAAGGAATGTTAAAAAACCTTGGAAACCCCACTTTTTGTCAATCTTTTTACTTGTGCCTATTGCAAAGATAGTTTGGAACTGTGTTATAAAACCACTACAAGGGGCTTGGCACAAGGTTGTGCCTTTTGAAGGTTCCATGAAAAAAATACCAATCGGTTTTAAAGTTATAAGATTTTGAAATATGACTTTTAAGCATGCTCAGTACAGTTTTTGAGTTTTGGGTCATGACTATATGCTGTTTTTGGGTGGCAAGACAAAAGCCACCACCATGTTTCCATTTTGTGGAAAAAAAAAAAAAAGGAAAATACATAAAAATTATGCATTTTGGAAAAAACAAACACCTGAACCTTGTAGGAGGGTGGGAGGCAGTGGGCCATTTTTCGGGCAGACTAGATGGGCCAGTTTGTCCTTTTCTGCCAGCGGAATTCTAAGATTCTATGAATCTTGATGAATGGAACCTATTTAGCTACATTCTGGTGTCTGATTTTTTGAAAAATGGGCCAGAAATGCCTTTTCTCTGCACCCTAAAAATCTTGTCTAACCAGCTTAGCAAGTGGGTTGATTTATGTGTTATGAGCTAAGAATTCTTTGAGTGCACATAAAGTGCAGTGACCAAAGTATTTTCTGCATCTAAAACTGAAGGAGCTATGACAATTCACAAAGAGAAAGGCACAGAAAAAGGACTCAGACAGCAAGTTGTTTAAACAATCCCGTTGCCTTTGTTCATTATAATTGCCCAGTGCTATGGAAGTTATACAAAACAAAAAACAGAGTCACTACCTGATGTGTGGAGCTCTCTGTAGCAGAAACATATGTAGAAAATGAAAAGCATTGGCACACACTCACACTGGACATATACACCAACCAAAGTAGAGAAAGCGCTCAAGTCCTTTAATAAAAGTTCAGCTGCTCCACACCTCAGAAAGACACAAAATCACAGAGAAAAAAACCTCAACATTTCACACAGGCTATCCTGCGCTTTATCAAGAGAATAATTTCTAGCAGCAATGTAATAGATGTTAGAAATATTTTTTTTAAATCACTTTATTTAATATTAGTTAATTCGTTTATTGTCTATTCAAATTTGAATGAATAATGGGGCATGGCCTAGCATCAGAGTGAGATGGCAGCTTAAACCGAGAGCTCTGTAACCATCCCTTACAATCTCCTCAACACGGTGCCGATTATTGAAATTTTTACAGAATTACAGCAAGCTTAGAGGGTGCTGATGTCCTCCTCCCAAAAATTGGGCAGAAAGCAAGCCAGAATTACTTTCAAATCAACCCCATGGGGGACTCCGGTGTAAGGCCTGGAGGAGCCAGAGAAAGTATTGGAAGAGACACAACAGGCTGACCCGGTCAGATTGGGCTCAGGATCGAGCTCCACAAGCAAAGCACTGGACTGTGACCCTAACTTGACAATGGCAGAAGGGTACCAACAGCTGAGCATTTAATAAAAGATCTCAAATACGATTTAGGTACCAGAATGGAGGCAGGGTTCGACAATGTAACAGACCAAATACAACACCTCCAGCAAGCCGTTAACTCCACATCGGAACAGGTCGACACCCACGAGAGACGCCTGGGGGAATTAGAGCAGCGAGTTAGTGACCAAGAGGACAGATCTACTTCTCACTCTGCCGACCTAGCGAAAGCATTCAAAGAAATAGAATTTTTGAAACAGGCCATCGATGACCATGAGAATCGAGAATGTCATTGCAACATTGGCATTATAGGCTTGCCTGAAGGGCTAGAGGGGAAAGACTGTATAAGCTTTATCAAAAAATGGCTTATTACTACCCTGTAATTACCTCAAGCTACTGGCTTAGAAATTCAGAGAGCGCATTGATCTCCAGGCCCAAAACCCAATGCAGACCAAAGACCAAGGCATTTAATAGTTAAATTCTTGAGATATCAGGATAGGGTGGTGGTTTTAGAAGCGGCGAGGAAAGTGGGTCCAATTATAGAGCAACAAAGAAGAGTCAGCATTTACTCAGATTACTCTCGGCTTCTCCAAATCCAAAGGCAGGCCTTCTCAGATGTGCATCGGCTACTCCATTCTAAAAACTGTCCATTCACCCTCGCCTACCCAGCGTGAATGATAGTCAGACCACCTGGAGGTAACACTCGAGCCTTCACTGATCCATTGGCTGCACTGGAATTTGTGCAAGGTCTGGATGTATTTAGAGAACTGGTCTCAAGATGAAGCTCTTGTAAAAGGTACTGTTCTGATGGCAATGGGGATGAGGGGGAGGGCGCGGTTCCACTGATCCACAACTCCATTAGGGGCCTATAAGGGCTGGATTGGGGGCTCCCTCTTCCCCTCTTGCCTCGTCTATACTAGATGATTACAAGGCTGTTAAGCCACTGCTGGGAATTTGTTGTAGTGCACATAGTGAAAAGTTGTTTTTCTCTATTTTTGGACTATATAGATTGGGGCTTCTCGTTGTGTATGGACTGCTCTCTTGATCGTACTAAAAGCCTAGAGTTAAAAAGTCTTCTGTTCGATTAATAAATATTAAGACTAGAGACTCACAAGTAGCCTGCTTACATTAAGCCTTAAGAAGAGCGGGCTAAATTTGGCTGCACTTTGTTGATTTCTTTTAATTTGCAATACAAGGGAGGTGAATTGCAATATCCTTTATTGGTAGGTAAGAGCAATTTTGTTAAGGCTGTAACGTCCATTAAGCTGGGAAAACCTGCTCCATGAACTGACAGTAGGGGGCAGTAATTCCCGGATAACCTCCCAGAGGAGATCTTTTTACTTTATGTTAAATTTTATATTTGAACTTTGTGTACAACAGTCTGATTGCAGTTACAGTTTTCTTAAGGGAAGGGCAATACACAGCGCAGGGAAAGACTTGGAGTTCTTGTTTTGGCATGGTTGTTAAGGGAAATTTAACCCATAGTGCTATTAATTTAGTGATGTAAATGTTTGTAGGGGATGGATGCTCAATCCATGAAAAGTAGAGGGTAACTAGTTTCAAGTTTTTTGAAAGTTAGGGTGGATTTAGAGGGATAAGGGATAATACAAGGGGGACTTAAAACAAGCAGGGGAAAACTTCATTTCTATTTGGATTTGATAATAATGCTAACTGGGAGGGGGACGGGGTAATGGTTTTGTTGGAACTGTTTATAAAGTAACCAAAAAGTTTTATTTCAGCAGTGCAAAAATGTTGGATCAAAACTCATTAAGGCACATAAATTGGGCAAAGGTTATTGAGACGTATTATCACTATGGCTAATATAACTTTGGTAACGTGGAATGTAAATGGACTACGTACAGTTGTAAAGAGAAAAAGGGTGTTGACACAAATTAAAACCAATATGAGAGGTGATATAGTATTTTTGCAGGAACTCCACTCTACAAAGGAAGAAATAGAGGGTTTGCAACATTCGTGGGGAGGGACAATGATAGCTGCGCCATATAACTGTAAAGCACAAGGGGTAGCTATTTGGATTCGGCCGGGGCTCCCTCAAAAGGTTTTGTCTACCATTTCTGACCCTCAGAGCAGATATGTCATGGGGTGGTTGATTTGGAGGTTTTACTACCATATTGGTCTCTGTCTATGACCCTAACGTAGACTCCCTGGACTTCTTTACCCATCTGGAGACTGTGTTGGCGCCACTCCCAGATGATATTATTATAGGGAGAGACATGAATACATATTGGGATCCCCTCTTGGACCACTTGGGAGTGAGGAGAGGCCCTATCCCCAAAAGTGTTAAAACACTTCACCATTTGACGGAAGGGAGGTCTCTTCTGGAGACATGGAGGTTTTGTCATCCGTCCTCTAGGGAGTATTCATTTTATTCACACACTCACAAAATCTACACCAGATTGGACTAGTTATTTTTAACAAAAGCTAGAGTGGGTGGTGTGATTGAGGCATCTTATGGTCCAATTTTGATCTCTGACTATGCCCCCTTGAAGGTGGTAGTGGAGGGGAGAAAGGATCCTAAGGGACCCCCTTCATGGCGGTTGGACCCCAATCTATTGACAGATATTAATTTTATCCAGCAATTGAAACTTCATGTTCAGGAGTTTTTGACAGTGAACAAACCAGGGGTTACTAACCTTAGAACAATTTGGGACACCCTCAAGGCCTCAGTCGGGGGGAAGCTATATCCTACGCCTCGTACATGAAATAATTATTCTTGAAAAGAGAACAGGAGTTGGAACGTCAGATCCAACTCTTGGAAAAGGAGCAGATGACAAAATTTGACAGTTCAAGATTAGTAGATATAAAAAAACTGAAAAGTGAACTGAATCAGATTTCCACTCATAAAATTGAAAGGGCCCTGTTGTTGACTAAATCATATTAATATTTTGATGGCGATAAATCTGGAAAGTGGCTGTCCGGACAGCTTAAAAGAAAGAGGGCAGATAGAACAATTTTGGGAGTGGAATTGAAGGGGGATGGGGTTACATACAATCAGCAGAAAATTAATGACTCATTCCAAAAATATTATGTTCATTTATACACTTCAGAATACCCCTCAGGGGCTGACTCGGAAGTTATCCTGAAGGAGGTAGAACTGCCCGAACTTAGTGATCAGGAAGCGGGACAGATGGACTTCTCTATCACCACTGAAGAACTGAAGGGGGTGGTGTGGAGGTCCAAGAGGGGTAAAGCACCGGGTTCTGATGGTATCCCTGCAGAGATATATAAAATTTTGTGGGAGGAGCTGGGCCAGACAATGATGGAGATGATAATGGAATCATTGAGAGAAGGTGAGCTCCCACATTCACAGAGCCTTGCCACAATTACAGTTTTGCCCAGACCAGGGAAGGACCCTCTATTATGCTCATCCTATCATGCAATTTCACTGCTAAATGCAGACTATAAGATTTTAGCCAAGCTAATGGCAAATAGGGTGGAGGGGTTCCTTCCTGGGTTGGTCCACTCAGACCAGGGTGGCTTTGTAAAAGGTAGGCAAGTTAAACATAATATTAGATGGGTCATTAATATAATACATCATTGGCCTAAGGGAGGGTCAGGAGGTCTTTTGGCATTAGACATGGAAAAGGCCTTTGATCATGTAGAATGGCTCTTTATGATGGCAGTTTTGCAGAAATTTGGTCTTGGTCCTCTTATGTTACAGTGGTTGGGAAGCCTTTACAAAAATCCGAAAGCCCAAATTCTTATGAATAATATCATTTCTTCTCCTTTTACCCTTTCTAGAGGAACTAGACAAGGCTGTCCCCTATTCCCTTTAATATATGTCCTCACAATAGAAGCCTTGGCCCAGATCATTAGGGCTAATTCTCGAATACAGGGTTTTCATTGGAGAGGGGTAGAACATGTGATCTCACTCTTCACTGATGATATACTGTTAATTATCAGCTCCACCAGGGAAGCTATGAAGGAATTATCATACATATTTGAAAGATATTGCCCACTTTCAGGCCACAAAATCAATTTGACTAAGTGTGAATGGACGCCCTGGGGGGGAATGGGTAACCCTATTAGAATTGGTCATACGGTAGTTCAGCCTGTTAAAATAATCAAATATTTGGGAATACTAATCCCCTCCAGAGTGTCAGACTTGGTAAGCAAAAATATGAAAAAATTAATAAATAAAATAAAAGATGACTGCTTGGCTTGGAGGGCTTTGCCCCTAACAATCCTGGGCAGAGTAAATTTCATAAAGATGTTGATTTTACCACAATTTCTTAATTTTTTTCAAGCAGTACCACTCAAAATTCCTCTTAAGTACTTCAAAAGTATTGACTGTGCTATGACTCAGTTACTGTGGAATAACAGGAAGCCCAGGATCCAAAAATCAATATTGTGGTTCCTGCAGAGACGGGGAGGACTGGGTCTTCCTAATGTACATTACTATTGGGTGTCATCTCAGCTTGCCCATATTCAAGATCTATTGAGGAACCCCAAGGAACAACCTGCCTGGGTTAGACTGGAGGAATCAAATAATTTTTCAATCTACCATGATATCCTGGCTCCCTGTGGAGAGGTCAGTTCTGGTTTTGTCTCCCATCATCCCTGTACGAGAACTCTGGTGAAAGCATGGCAATTAGCCCACAAATGAATTAATGTAAATGTGGGGATATCTCCAGATAGTTCACTTGGTAAACTATTACAAGGTGCAGATGGCCATTCTATATGGGACAAACCGGTGTTGAAACAATGGTCTCACAAGGGGCTCTATCTATTAAAACACACTGTTTCAGATAGTAACTTCTCTCTCTTTGCAGATTTGGTGGTGTTTAATAAAATTAAAGACTCCCACTATCCTTTTTATATGAAACTTAGAGAGGCTTATGAGAAACTAGTGGGAGTGGAAGATCAAAGGGGAGGGGGGTTGCATACCCCTTTGGCAGAGCTGTTCTGGGGCCAATCAGGGGATCCCAAATTCAAACCACTAAGAAGAGTTTATAAAATTTTAATTGGAGCTATGCCTGACCTATTGAGAATGGCTAAGAAGAAGTGGAAGAATGACATTCTTCCAGAAGGGTTGACCGGAGGTGACTGGAACTCTATAGTAAGTAGGAGCCTAAATTGTTCTGTGAACAACAGAGCCAGAACTATTCAGTGCAAAGTGATCCTTAGGGCTTATCATACCCCATGGTTGGCACATGTATATTAATCCCAAAAATTCTCCATTGTGCTCCAAATGCTGGATACATGAAGGCACATTTTACCACATGGTTTGGAATTGCAATAGACTACAGGGATTCTGGACAGGAGTTCAGGAAATTCTTTCCAAGGTAATGGGCGTGCACCTTAGATTGGACCCGTTAGAGATTTTATTGGGCCTTCCCATGGGTGACCCCAGCAAGAGCCCTCACATAGTAACAAGAATATAAAATTAAGAAGAATAGGAAATGTGATTGGGTTAAAGGCTTTGGCTTTACATTGGAGGTTATCCTCCGTACCCACAATAGCTGAATGGACCAGGCTGTTTATGGAATGTATGACTTTTGAAAGGGTTCAGTACACTATCAGAGGACAATTGGGCATGTTTTAAGGGATATGGGCTCCAGTAGAAGAGGATTTGTCCCAAGCCTGGTTTCCAGCCTTTTAATCTGTTCATTTTTGAACAATATGTTTAAGTTTTTGTTCCCTTTTAACTTTTTATTTTTATTTCTCTCAAACTCTCCAATGTTAGACAAGTAGTCCTATGTCTAGATTGGGGTCACTAATGGATTTAAAAGACTAAGAAGTTTGTAATGTGTATTATTTTGATAATTGTATGATACTGATGCCAATTCTGTGTCTGTATAACTGGCTGTTTCACTGCTGAAAATAAAAATAAAGTTTACAAAAAAAAAAAAAATTTGAATGAATGTCACCCGTGTCATTATTCACTATAAAAGAGGGCAAATGGCATTGCACATTATTCTCTTGATAAAGCGCAGGATAGCCTGTGTGAAATGTTGAGTTTTTTTCTCTGCAATTTCATGTCTTTTTGAGGTGTGGAGCAGCTGAACATTTATTAAAGGACTTGAGCACTTTCTCTACTTTGGTTGGTGCATATGTCCAGTGTGAATGCGTGCCAATGCTTTTTATTTTGCCATGGAAGTTATTTTGTTTAGAGTTACTGAGAAAATAAGATTGCAGCAATATTAAACTGTGGCTGTACAGGATGGACTCCTGTAATGTTTGCTCAAACATGGTCCCCATTGTAAAAGCTGCAATTTGTTATACTACAATGCTTAATCTTCCTAAAAAGTAATGAATTCTCTTTGTTATACTTTTGTGACTATTAATCATGATTTAGTATTGATTTAGTCTCTTATTACAAATTCATTGCAAACAATTTTATTAATGCATCAGTTAGGGTTGTTACTAAAGTGACAAAAGCAGGGAAATGTGGTATTAGGGTTTCCAATCCTAACACCCCATGCTGCAGACAGTGACAGGTGTGGGAGGGGGGAGAGGTGCCTTCAGGTCATCAACCCTAATGTCAAAGTGTCTGTCAGCTGTACTGTAACCCCTTTAACATCTGTAGACAGGTGTTGTCAAGCTGTCAACTCTTGGAAATGGTTGATTTGTCTCCACATCCCCCCATTGACATTGGCACCCTTCCCCCCCCAAGTCGGTGACTTTTTTGTAATCAATATTTTACACCATTTCACGCTCCCCCCCTCCATCTGCTGCACACCAAAGCTCACTCCACTCGCTTCTCCCATTCATCCAGAGACCCTTGCTTGGTGCAATACACGCCCACCCACTCTCTCTTGGCACCACCCAACCCCTGCACTGCTCCGCCACCCAAAAGATTTGTTCAGAGCTGGTAACTGACTTTTGGTCCCTTGGTGCAGAGCACATCCACTCTGTTCAGTGTTAGGTAACAGTAAGGGCATGAATGAATGGTGATGTATTTGGCTGAGATTCAGTCAATCAGGTTTTATTATAGGAAATCAGATTTTACTATAGGCAAATACTCATCACCATTCATTCAAGCCCTTACTGAGTGATACTGTACTGAATACTGAACAGAGCAGATGCACTGTTCCCCCGGGGAATGGACCAATGCTGCAGATCAGCATTAAACACATCTTTTTGGGATTATGTGGAGGGGGGGTATGACGAACAATATTTTTTGGAATTAACCTTCCTGGCAGGCAGCCCCCCCCCAAAAAAAAACTAGGATCCTGGGCAACAGCCCTGGTTGTACCCCCCTGACAGCATGAGCTGACAAACATTATGTTTCCATCATCTCTGCATCACTTACTTGCTTACTTGCTGTCAGAATAAATGTAGATACATACATACATAGATGTTTTGGGTGGAGATACATAGATGTGTCATTAGCCAGCCTGCAGATTAATTAAACTCAATTCTTTCAAGACTTGATAATGTGGTCTGCTGGCTAAAATGCAATTCCTTCAGACATACAGTCACAGCATTTATGGGCAAACCAGATAAGCAAACGTCTTGAAAGACTTAATTTTAACTGATATAATGCTGGCTGGCTAATAATCTTTGTATTTTGCTGTTTCACATCCGCTTCATGGCTTGCTGCTATTAGACTGGTTATTTTCAGTGTTCATGCGTGTGTGTGTGTGTGTGTGTGTGTGTGTGTGTGTCTGTTATGCTTGAGCTAGCCAGCTGATCATCTGTGAGGGAAGCTCACAGAGGCAGCAGGAATCTGGGAAGCTCATTTCAGACAGGTTCCTGTCATCCTTCATCAGCTGTAGGCAGTCGGCATCATGGCAGCTTCTCTAAAAAGACAGCAACCACAAACCCAAAAGTCAAACAGTATCTTGAATTACTTCAGGTATGACAAACTATCGTTTCTTGTAGCTAAAATATTTTATCATTTCTAATGAATGTTAATGTGCTGTAGTTTTCTATAAAAATCACTTCCCATAGAAATAATGGTAATTGGCCTTACTGTTCTGAAGCATTATAGTGATTGTTTTCTTTATTTTTTTGACAAATTAACTGCAAACTATTAATCTGTGGACCTGATTTACTACTAGCCAATCAAGTCTTTAAAAAAATAGATTGAAGTCAGGAGTCTGGATTTTCAAAGCCCTTAGAGTGGTGCAAGGTGCTTGCCCCAACATGTTGGATGCAACAAGCACCTTGTGCCAAGGGTAGCACCCTGAGCTATTTTAGAAAGCAGCCTGCGTCAATCAGCATGCTGCTTGCACCAAAGTGTGCTAGCCCCAGTCTTGCGCCACCAAAGTGGCTGCGGCATGGCACTAGGGGGGCTTGCGACAAACACAGGCTGCCAGAACCCCAAAGTTCCTATTTTCAAAACCCTCCCCAGGGACAAAGGGCTAAGTACCTTTAGACCAGCCAAGGGCTGGTCTATTGGTACTTAGATAGCCCCTGGTAGGATGTCAACTGTGTTGTGTACTGTGTTAACCCCCCCACAATACCCCATTATGCAGTCCTATACCCCAGCCCCAATGTGCCCATCACAGTAGAATCCCTGGTGATCCAGTGTCCCCTCAACATGACCCCTGATCTGCCCTGGTGATCTAGTGCCCTTCCCTCCCCGCTCTGATCCCCAATAAAGTGTAATAAGTGGTCAAATTCCTGGTGATCCAGTGCCCCCACCTGGCTGGTAGTGCCCACCACCCCACTTCCCCCATCCATACCCCAGATTCGGTGACCAGCACATCCCTCTGCACACCACCATGGCTTGCCACCGAATGAGCTGTCAGAGTGCGTACTCCATACAGAATGTGCTCTGATAGTTCATTCAGTGGCTGGCTGTGGTGATGTGTGAAGGGATGTGCTGGTCGCTAAATCTGGGGTCTGGATGGGGTGGGGTGGGTTGGTGGACACTACCTGCCAGGTGTGGGGGTCACTGGATTACCAGGGATTTGACCACTTATTGCACTTTACCAGGGACTGGAATGGGGAGGGGATTGCTTATGTATCAATATCCTTTATGGGCAGATTGGGTTGGTGGTGGTGGTGGGAGCATGAGCCACTAACATGCTCCCATCCAAGGGCGCAGCTCTCACACTCACCTGTCCTGCGGCTGCTGTGGCATTTCTCGTGGATGCACCATCTCTCTGCCACACTGCCATTGTTGCTGCAAGCCACGGGACTTGGGTGCTAGGACCCTGCCTGATGGAAAATCGGGTGCAGGATCTCAGACACACCAGCAGCTTGTGAATGGGTTTTGAAAATCCAGCCGAGGATGTTGTTTAGAAAATAAAAAATTACTGTAATGCTTCAGCAAATAGTTTACTGTAGATATAATATGCAAACTTTGTCTGTTCTGTAATATCAAATGTAAAACAGGTACAGATATGTCTGGTTAAACTAGAACACTCAGGGCACAACTGTCATCTGTTTGTGAGCGAAGTGAGAGATACCAGATTTCTCAATGTGTGAATATGTGAGGCACCACACAGCTGAATGTCTGCAGATTCCATTACTAAAGATAAGTGTGTCTGGATTCTCTGGATTTCACAGTGTTTTCATATTTCCCACATATGTCAGATGGCAATGAGCCTAGAGGTTAGAATAAAAAGCTATGAATCAGCCTGGTACATCCAGCAGACCTGGGATTAATTCCCAGAACTGCCAATGTGTTACTGAGCAAGTCAATTAACCTCCTTAGATCTCCAGGGTTGATCCTGAAAACGGCCACTTAAAGCAAGTGGGAATGACCTGGTTACCAAAAAATGAAGAAAAAAACCCTGTATGTGACCTGTACCCTTTCCCCACCATTGTGCTTCTCCTACATACTCTCATACCTTGTGTGGTGGCTGCTGTTTTGTATTGTAGAAGTGAATGCTATGGGGGTGGGGGCTTGCTTTGGTCTGGTGAAGTTCTGTTTGCAACTTAATCATGCAAGTTTATCTAACTCCTTCTCAAAAGTAGAGCCACCCCAATCTCCTGTGTTGCCCCTAAAGCTGCGTGAGTCACTGTCAACCTCACCATGTGGTGCTTGTAGCTAACCCATAACCACACAGTTTGTGAGAGGCTGAATTATCATGTATGTGTTGCAGGTAGGCCTCCTCACTGACCAATGTTCTCAGGTCACTTGTGGTAGAGATGGACTTATGGAACTAATCCAACTGGCATGAGGACCATGGGTGATGGCTGGTTCATCCTTTAGGTTTCATTCTTTTTTTTTCACACTGTTTTAGCTCCAGCAGTGGCAGCAGAGAGGTTTTTGATACAGATGACATTTTAATCGGAAACTAATTCTGTTTTCTTGAATTTGGATTAGTGGTTGCCAGTCCATTTCAGACAATCCAAAGTCTTAATGTTGCCCATGCATGTTAATTTGTAATCTATAAGAGAGTCCATGGTATTTATTTCTCGTGTCATAACTACATACCCAGTGGCTTGGGTATTTTTCGCATTAGGACCTTTGTTCTATTGTGTTCTTCACAGCTTTAGTGTTTAATAGTGCAAGCTGTAGTTGTCTGCATGACAGCACTTCTCCCAAACCAACTGTGAGTGTCCAGCCTGAGTAAAGAGCTGGCCATTGAAAATGGAGCAGAGAACAAGAGTACATGGAGCAGGACCTGGAAAGAGAGACAGACAGAGACAAAGGAGAGGAATGATAGAGCAGGAGAGAGAAAGAGACCTGCTTTATAATTAGAGGAACAGGGGGTTGTTATAGGTGATGACTCCATTTTCTCCCCATATTGTAATTTAGCAATAAGACATGGGCGGGGGAGG
The DNA here is from genome assembly GCA_016271365.2 of Neoceratodus forsteri. Lineage (NCBI taxonomy): Eukaryota > Metazoa > Chordata > Ceratodontiformes > Ceratodontidae > Neoceratodus > Neoceratodus forsteri. The sequence goes on from CM057452.1 coordinate 832,297,942, forward strand.
CGTAGCCAGCAGCCAAGTGGGCAAGTCACCCATTGCTCGAGCTCCATTCTCTGATTTTGAGGAAAAGAGAACTTCTGCTGATATAATGAGGTGTGTGTTATTGCCTGGAAAGATCACGCCACAGGTGCGTTATGAGGAATGAGGTTCTTGTGTGAAGTGCCTCTGACACCTGTGAACTGCTCTTATTAGGCCATAACCCACACCTTGGGGTGTCTTACTGACCGTATAAGATGCCCCCCATAAACCCACCTAGTAAAAAAAAAAACATAGTTTAAAAAGTATGCTTAAAACTGTTACATATGCAGAAGATTGAAAAATACTCCATCTGTACTGCAGACTTGCAGGCTATATATAACATCATCCAGCCACTACGGGGCATTGCTGTCTGTCTCCTCCCATCGCTGTCTTTCCTCTAACATGTATTTCATTTTTTTTATTTACTTTATTTTACTTTTGATGTGGCTTTGCTTTTTAGCTGTAGCCACTGGTCAGTTTGACTGTCAGCCACCGTGTCCGGTATCAGGTGCCCTATGGATCGGTTTCCATTTTGGTGTCTGTCAGTCTCTCATCCCAATTCTGTCTCTCCCCAATACTTGTAGAGTGGCAACAGCACCTCCCACCTTCAGCTAGTTATCCCTCTCCCTATGCACGCCAGCATTCTATTTGCTTTGCCCACTGTCTTGCCGCATTGAGTCCCTAATTTAAGGTTGTCTGTGATCATGATTCCTAGGTCCTTCTGCTTATTTGCCTTCATTTCCTCACCTCCCCAGTGTATAATTTGCTTGTGGGTTATTAGGCCACATGTGCATCACTGTGCATTTTTTAGCAATGAATTTTAGCTGCCATGTTTCCGACCACCCTTCCATCAACCTTAGATCCTCCCTCATAGGCTCCATTCCCACTGAGGTGTCCACCCTATTGCAGATCTTTGTATCCTCTGCAAAAAAAAGACAAACCTTCCCCTGTAGCCCCTTTGCTATGTCGCTGATGTAGATGTTAGCAAGGATGGTCCCCAGCACTGACCCCTGAGGTACCCCTCTCATCACCCCCACTTCCCTGGAATGCACCCCATTTACCACCACCCTTTGGTTTCTACCCTTCTGCCAGTTATCCACCCATCTTGTTATTTTCTTTCCTACCCCCAAACGCTCCAGTTTATTAAACAATCTTCTGTGGGGTACAGTGTCAAAGGCCTTCACAAAGTCCAGATAGGCCACATCCACTGCCCTTGTTACTCAGTCAAAGGACTTGACCATGTTAGTTTGACATGACCTCCCCTGTGTGAAGTCATGCTGATGGATGTTCTGTAATCTACTATAATTCAGGTATCTAACCACCCTTTCTTTCAATATCACCTCCATCTCCTCACCCACCACCGATGTGAGGCTGACCAGGCAATAATTGCCCGCCTCCTCCCTGCTGCCACTTTTGTGAAGTGGCAACATGTCCGCCCTCTTCCAGACTTGCGGCACCCACCCTGTATCTAGGAACAAGTTGAACATTTTTGCTAGTGGTGCCACCAGCTCCTCCCTTAGCTCCTGGAGCACCCTAGGATGGAGGGCATCCGGACCCATAGCCTTGTCTACTCTCAGCTTATCTAATTCCTCCCTGACCCTGTCATCACTGATTGGGCTAGGATCCACCCCAGTCTGCCCTTCCCTTCTCCCCTGACGCTGGTCCCCTTCCCTCTCCTTCTATCATGAAGGCCATGCCAAAGTACCTATTTAGCACCTCTGCCTTCTCAAAGCCCCATCCACTGTTACACCCCCTCTCCCTTTGCCTTTACTATCCCCTGCCTTGCTTTCCTCTTCTCATCTACATACCGAAAAAGTCTTATCACCTGTTTTGGCCTGCCGAGCAATTTTCTCCTCCATTTCTGCTTTCGCCTTTCTAATTCTCTGCCCTGCCACCCTCAGCTTTTCCCTGTAAGTTTCCCTGTCCTCCATCACCTGTGTCCTCTTATATTCTCTGAATGCTCTTTTTCTCCCCTATTGCCCCCCTCACTTCCCTGTTGAACCAAAGTGGCCTTCTCCATCTTCTGCTTTTCCTCACCTTCATTCTGGGAGAGTTTGTCTGCCTGAAGTCCAGGTCCTCAGTGATGGTTTGACTTGCTTTTTACCCTGCTGTAACCATGAAGCCCACTGTGTTATGGTCACTTGCTCCTAGGCTGACCACTACTCCCACTCCCTCCACACTACGCTTATTGGTAAGCACCATGGCAAGTATGTTATCCCCCCAGTAGGCTTAATAACCAGCTGCTGCAGGAAGGCTTCCTGGAGGGACTCGCTGATCACCCTGTTCCTGGATGACCCAGCTGATGGGATATCCCAGTCTATAGCTGCGAGATTAAGGTTGCCCACCAGCAGGCTTTCCCCCCAAGCGCCATCTTCTGAACCACCCACAGCATCTGCATGTCCACTTCCTCGCTCTGCATTGGAGCCCAGCCTTATTGATGCCCCAGCCCGCTTCTCTATTATGACCCACAAGATTTCTGCTTCCCCTTGCTCTTCCTGCCCTTCTGTAGCCTTACCGTCCAGTGCAATCCCCCCCCTTCCTGCCAGCCCTATCCTTCCTGAATAACCTGTACCCCGGGACCCTCATATCCCAGGTCTGGTGCTCAGACCACCATGTCTCCATTATGGTATCCAGGCCCTCCCACACCATCATAGCATCTATGTTCACCATCTTGTAGGCAATCCCTAATGCCAAGTTAGGGATTGCCTACCTAAACTACTATGTTCCTAAGCCTTCCGCTCAGATTGGCCTCGCTAGAGTGTATTTTGCTTCTGGCTCTCACCTACGTGTTTCTACCTATGCTAATGTGCTCAAAACTACTTTTCGCAAGTGGGACACTACTTATAATAATATTTGTCGGTGTCCCTCATCATCTCCATGGCACAAACATCATTGCCAGCTCTATGCTGATTTAAACTGTCTCTCCCCCTCTGCCCTTAGACTGCATTCACTTGGTTCCCTAATGGATAGTGTTATTAACATCCATGCTTATCCCCCAATCCTCCTCCTATGGCCTTCGTTCTGTTGAACAATCCCTACCCATGCTATCTTTAAAAAGGAATTCCTAAAATTCCTATCCCAATTGCCTTTCTGCATGCATTTTTTTTAGTTGTTTAACCAGGAGTAGCACACTAAGCTGAAAGCTGTTTTACAGGTGTGACCTGGGAGCACAGGGAAGTTAAGTGACTTGCTCCTTACTTCACTCTAGCCTGCTGACAATCTCCCCCTCTTACTTCAATCTTCCCTACAAGTATGTTTCCCTGCCTTGTTGCCTTGTCCTTACTACTGATTCCTAGTTCTCTCCTGTTATCCCCATGTTCCTCTATACTTGCACGTACCCTAGAGTGTATATTCTTCTGCTTGCTTTGATCTCTCTTGTGCTTCTCCCCCTGCTCCAGGAGTCTTGATACTTCCATACTTATCCTACAGCTTCTTTTATGTCAGTGTTTGTACTTTTCATTGTTTATTGGATTTTATTTTCAGTTTCAGATGTATCTATTTACCTGTATTTTACCTTAATATCTTGTACAATAAGGCATTTACTAGTTGTTGACAAGTTGGTTTTGTTTCAGCCATTCATTGTGTACTGTGTATTGTGATGTTCCTGATACCTCTATATCCTGATTTTGCACTGTTTGTATCTACTTTCTGATTTTGTACTGTTTGTTTTGTTCTCTTGTAACCTCCTGGGTCATGCCTGAAAATAGTCATTCTTATAGCTAGAGCACTTACCAGTTAACAAAAACTAAATAAATAAATTGTTCCCCAGGCTTCTTGCATTTTGCAAAGTCCTCTTCACCATATATCCCCCTCTCCCTACACCCTCCTTCCATGTTTGTTCTGTACTCCGTTCCTTTTATGGGAGTGCTTGCTAGTCTGTTCTCACCTCCTATATAACCTTCACCCAGCCTAACCCTGTGCTCCCCCTTTACCAGTTTAAACCTCCCCCTAAGACCTTATCAATGTACCCTTGAAGTTCTCCCCTCAGTACTCTTCCCCCCTCTCACTGAGATGCTGTCTATCCTTCCAGTATAAGTCTTCATCCTCCCATGTGTCCCCCCACTCTCCTATACAGGTGAACCATTCCTGTCTGCACCATTCCTGGAGCCATTCATTGAACTCCCTGATTTTTCCCTGCCTAGCAGTGCTGGCACGGGGGACTGGCAAGACCTCCAAAAGTGCCAAGGATTTAGCCTCTTTCGGCATCCCTTTGCTAGTGCCTTGAATCTCCTCTGGACCTCTTCCACTTCACTGTTTTCCAGATCATTCATTCCCAAATGAATGATAATGTGTGGCTTCCCCACTAACCAAGCCCTCGCTCCGATTTTTTGCATTGTCCTCCCTGCCTCCATCCCTGGTTCAGAAAAGGCCAACTTCTGCCTGCATGTAGGACCCCTCTTAAGCCAATGTATCCCCTTTGTGATAGCGTCCCCAAATATCATGGTATTCTCCACCTCCACAACCAGTGGATCTGGTCTGGCCTTTTCCTTCTAACGACCTCCCCCTGTCTGGAGCTGCCTACTTGATCCCCCTGGTCCTCCCCATTCTCCTCCAGTGCCTCCCCTGGTGAATGGTTCCTGCCTCTTCTCTACCAATCCCCCTCTGGTCCCTGAATGCTACCTTCCTTGCCTTCCCTGCTTACCTATGTTCCCTGATTGCCTCCTGCCTCCCCCTCAGCCACCTTCTCTCCCTTCTCCTCCCCTTACCCCTTACCCCTTCCCTGCCTCCCTGCTCCCTCTGCATCTTCTGCTTCCCTTCTTTACTCATCTCCCCCCATCTGCTCCCATCACTGTGTTTTTATCCTTTCCCTCCATGCCTCCTCCTTCCACCCCCTTCCCACTGTCTGCCTTCCTACCAATGCTTCTTTCCCCTCTGCCCATCCCCTTTCCTTGGCCCATACTTGCTGTTCCCCCCCAATCCTTTCAGAATTCACCCTTCTATTCTGTCTGCCAAAGGTATGAACCTGTTGGACACGGTAATCCCCCCACCCTGCTGCTGAGGAATGTGCCCATCCTTGAGCCCTAGGAGTCCTCCTCCCCTTACTCCTCACTTCTTGCCAGCCATAATTATCTCTACTACCTGGTCTGAGTCCCTGTTCATTTTGACCCCCCCATAGTGCTGCACACACCCTGGCCAACAGCAGCAATGACTGCGATCTCCTTACACCACAGATAGTCCTGGAATGCAAGTGGCAGGCTGTGGCTTTTATAGCCCTACTGCTCATTTTGAAAAATTTCACCCTCCTTCTGGTGGCTCCTCTGGAGCTTGGCCAGCAGCGACAATGGCCACTGAACTCCTTGTTTTGTGGCAATGGCTGCTTTCTATGCTGCTATGGCGCCAACTGCTCCACATGGCTATGGCTGCTGAAATCCTGGATCTCTTCTTGGTTGTGGTAACGGCTGCACACACCTGGCCAATAGTGACAACGACTGCTGATCTTCTTACACCTGCAGACAGGCCAGGGTAGGGTGAGGGGAAAGTTGTAAGTAGAGGGGGGAAAGATGGGGGAGGAGGTAGTTGACAGGGGTCTGAGGGGACATGATGTGGTATCTGCCTCTGTAAATCCAGTGGGAACTGTACATCTGAGCAACCTAGATAGACTGTAAATTCTTTATTTGCTGGCATAATTTCTACATTTGTATGTAACAAACTAACATTCAAATTAGCAATTAGAAGAATGTTATTTGGTCTACTTAGTCCACTTGACTGCAGAGTGCCTGATCCACAGATTACAGTTCCCTCCTTCTCCTCCTCTTCCACCATACTCACACATGGCACTGGTCCATCATCTTCTTTAGTAAAGACAGAGCAAAAGTATTCTGCTTTGATACCCACATCATGATTACTTCCAAAAATGCCTGTAAACTTGTACACTCATGCTTTCACATTAAGTTTCCAGTGATTCGTTGGTTTGTATAGTTAATCTTTCTCTTCTGTCAAACTCACTCAAGGACACCTTTCTAATCAGTTTTGATTACAACTACATGATACCACATCATCATTCATCTGGTACATTATACAAATAAAACAGCCGTGAGAAGAGATGTTAAATATTTATTTAATATTGTGGTTGCATATAGAGTGGGATGGTGGTTTTACAAATTTTGCAAAATAGGCTGTCAAGATGGAATGTTTTGTACCTGTACTAAAATGTCTGCCATAAATATTTAAAGTGTATTATAAAAAGGTTCTCAGAAATGCTGCAATCTGACTGGCTGTTAGGATTCCAACAACCTTACATTAATCCATGTTATACTATCATGTACAGCCTGATCACAATGGCACATGGATTCTTCCTGTCAGCATTCCATCCTCTAGCACTGCTGAAGACTGGAATGATGCATTCTAATTTTTAACCAGCATTCTTAAACTGTTGGTGGAAGAACTATTTTATTAAAATTCCCCCTCTAAATGAGTAAAACATTCAAAAAGCATTCTTTTAACACTCTTCTTTTGGAACAATATTTTATAATAGCAAAAAGGCACTCCCGGGAGTTATATTAACAGTCAGTTAATCACCCCCTAGGGGCAACATGGCACTCAGCTGCACCTCGTGCCACATTACACCCCTAGGGAGTGATTAACAGACTGTTAATCTAACCCCTGGTCATGCCTTATCGCTTAATAAGGGAGACAGTATTACGTGAGTGTCTAGCATCCTTGTTGTCTGAGGAACAGCAAAACCATTTGTTATTTAACTGGTAAACATTGGCTTTGGCTTCCTTACAGTCAATAAGGATGCATGCCATTCTTGAACACATATCTTACAGTAATTCTGATTAGACAAAAATCTTACTAAAATATTACTTTAAATATTTTGCAGCACCAGTTCATCTTCATCTGGACAGCAGGCATCAAGCAAGAGAGATATACCACCTCCAAGTGAAATTCTGTTGCTTGTTGCTCAAAGTGCAGAACTACCCACTAGCAGCACCCAATTGACAGCATCAGCAAGTCACTCTGGTGTTCATAGTCCTGTACACATTGAAATACAGCAGTCACAAATAAGTGGAGAGAAGCACAGGTCAGTCCCTTATAGACTGGATATGGGAATGTTAGGCAAGGTTATTACAGATGAGCAGAGGCTAAGACTGCTTGAGCAGAAATGGCATGTCTTAAACAATTATATATTTCCTTCTTGCATAATTGACAAGAAAAACAGAACATTTAATAAAAACTGGTTAGAAAGTTGTCCTTGGATGAGGTACTCAGAAGAGAAAGATGGAGTATACTGTGTTTACGGCAGACTGTCTGGGAAACCATCTACTGCATTGTTCTGCAAAATACCAGCAAGTGACTGGAAAAACATCAGTGTGCATGTTGTCAGGCATGTTAATTCAGGGAAAAATCACAATGATGCTGTTATGAAAGCAGAAAACTTCTTACAGGTTGCTAAAGGTCACAAGGTATCTGTCAACAACTACATTTGTCAGCATATCAGGAGACAGTAGAAAGGAATGGATACATATTAGAACTATTGTTGAGCTTAACTCTGCTTGCAAAACAGAATCTACCTATACGTGGTTGCACTAGTACAGATGGAAACTTCATGGCTTTTCTAAAATACAGAGCAGAGACAGATACGGTTCTTAAAAAAACACTTAGAACATGGACCAAGAAATGCAAAATGCATCAGTCCTGAGATACAAAATGAACTGATCAACCTATATGGGAGGCAAGTCCTCAGCAGCATTTTATAGGACTGTAAGATGTCCAGAATCTACTCTGTAGTAGTAGATGAGTGTATTGATGTTTCAAATAAAGAACAGCATTCACTTTGTGTTTGTTTTGTCGATGTAGCCTGTGGAATACACCAAATTATTGAAGAATTTATTGGTTTTGTTCATGTGCCAAAGAGAACAGCAGATTGTATAGCAACACAAATAATTGAAATGTTAGCTAGTCGTGGCCTAAGTATTGATGAGATCAGAGGGCAGGGTTATGACGGAGCATCCAACATGTCAGGAAGACTATCTGGAGTGCAAGCTAGGATTATAAAGCGGAACCCGCTTGCACTGTATGTCCACTGTAGTGCACAGACATTAAACCTTGCCATTGTCCAAAGCTGCAAACTTCCACTAGGGTGAAACATCATCAATACAGTCCAAGAACCTGTCTTTTTCTTTATGTATGCTCCTAAATGAGAAAATGTTTATTTTGAGAGCCTAACTTGTAGTGAACAGGACTATGGGGAAAAAAAAAAACGGTTCAGCTCTGTGAGACTAGATGGGGAGCAAGGACAGATTTATTATCAAGTGTCTTGCAGATGTTTTCTGTTATTGTAGAATCTCTCTATCAACTTGAACAAAATGGAGACTGTAAAGCAAGAAGCCTTTGTGCTCTGTAATCAAATTTGCCTTCATTGTGGCCCTTGTTGTTTGTGAGAGTGTCTTGCAGTTTACAAGGCTACTGAGTGATTTCCTGCAAGGAGTATAGGTTGATCTATTGACAGCTTTTGCTGAAGCAGGATCTCTGATCACTGTATTGGAACTAGTAAGGGGCAACGAACAACGATGGGAAGAACTGTACAAGCAGGTTAGGAATATTGCAGAACAGATAAGTTTTGAGTTTTCTATGCCTAGGCGAGAAGGTAAACTGCAGCACAGGGAGAATGTAGAAGCAACTGATCCAAGCACTTACTGGAAGAGAGCACTATTCCTCCCATTGCTAGTTCATCTGATTGAAGAACTAAAAGAACATTTGGGTAGTCCAAAACTTAAGGAACACTTTCGTGCACAAGAACTGATGCCAGTCAATGCTGAACAACTGAACAAAGAAGATGTAGTTGAGATCCTGGGCCGGTTCCAGAAATATATACCTGGCAGGACTGAAAGTGATTCTTACTTTGAAAATTTGAAGAAAGAGTTAGAAAGATGGAAAGTAAGGTGGAATGGTGTCTTACATAAAGATAGACCATCCTGCATTGCCAAGACACTAGATGTAATAGACCCATCTCTTTATCCATCCATATATACCGCACTAAAGGTTCTTCCAACCATGCCTGTACCACAAGTAGTGCAGAAAGAAGTTTTTCTGGACTTTGCATGCTTAAGACTTATCTACAAAACACCATGGGTCAGGAAAGATTAAGCAGTGTAGCTAAGTCTTCACTGCACAGACCAAGGGAACTATTTACAGACATGTTTTGACTATGTTCTTACATTCAATAAAATGTTTTGCAGTACATAACTTATTATAGATTACATTAGCAGTAGCATAGTTTTTATGTTCTGTATTCATCTGCTCTAATAAGAAGTCTACATTTTTAATTGTGAAATTCATTTCCACTGTATCTTAGAATTGCATGTATATACATCACAATATAATTCTGCTCTTTTAACTGATTGGAAAAATCAGTTAAGCTTTGAAAAACAACAAAAAATGGACACATTTAAAGATTATTTCTTCAAGTTCTGAAGCAAGAGTAAGACACAGCAAACACAGCTAACAAATAAGTTAACCATTTTTAATATGAAGATGCGTGTACTCAAATACATCCACATACACAGCACACTACTGAGTGAGTGTACAATGAAAACATGAATTACACAGTATATACTGTAGTTGTTTTGAATTTGTAAAATTTGTCCAGATTAATAAATGCATTGCAAAAGAAACCTGAACAGCGGTATAAGTTTAATAAGCTGTTACATATATCCAAGATTGTTATGTATGAAACATGATACATCTTTATTAGATCCACTGCACTGAGGCATTACCTCTTGACAGTCAGATGGGGGAGTATATTATTAATACATGAAGATGCCCTGGTACAGATATAATAAAGCTTAACATAAGATATTAATGTAATGAAAATTAATACTACAATATGAATCTCAGATGATGTAAGTAATAAATGAACAATTATATTTTAGTAACATTATCTTACTAAAACTCTTGTCTTTTGTTTAAAATTTGTTATATACTGAGTATTAAACTTAGTTAAATTAGAAACAGAGTTATGTACAAAACAATTAATGTTATATTATATGTGTCACATGCATTTTGTAATTGCAGCTTGTGTCTCTTTTTTTAGGCAAAAAAAACACTATTTTCTCTTACAACTGAGTTCTTTTCTCTGGTTCTTTGGTTTTATAACCCGAGTCATCTGTATGAATATTACCACTATATCTACATTCTTTCTACAGAAATTTCTGAGAGGGGGACTACTGACATGCATCATGTCAGTACATGATATCATAATTTGAAAGAAAGACACTGATGCATATTGCAAGTGATTCTTTTGCATTAAAAAGCATCTGTTCTGGCCAGCTCTGTGGCACCAAGCAAAGGGGTTTGCTCAGCATGTTGGTGACCTGGGTACATGCCCTGAGCCCAGATACTAGGAGTGGAGGCTGGCAGGGAGGGATTTCCAAAGGTCCATTGGACGCTTCCCTCCCATGGGGGTGGGCTCTGCCTAGGTCCCTCTGGGTGGATTGGGTGCATGCTTGGGGACGTGTGGCCTCGACATGCTCCCTGCACACCCCCACCCAAGGTCGGCTGCCACCATAGGCAGAGAACATGGTGGGAGGGGTACAGAAAATGGAAAAAGGTGCACCGGCTGCTCAGATGATGGCCACCTGGATCCTCGTCACCGGAGCTGCCCTGATGGTCATCACAACAGCACCCAAGGGCTAAGAAAGCAGGCCAGAAGGCTAATTCCCTCCACAGGGAGGGACCTGCCTGATGAAGGGATACATCAGATTATCCTTGTGTAGGCTGCGATGTGGGATGGTGGGGATGGGGATCACCTGGGCCGAGTCCAGTCTGTGGCAACCCGAGGAAGAGAGCAGAAGGTGCGAGTGGGTGGAGCACAAATAAATTACTCAAAAAAAAAAAAAGCATGAGTCTCATCATAGGCACTAATAGATATATCCCCATCTACATATTCTCACAGTAATAAAGTAAACTGATCTGATGCACAGTTTACTTGCTTATATTTCAAAATTTTATCTGGGCCTGTGTGAGACCAAACCTAGGCCGTCCCCAGTGGTGTAACCATGCACACTTCCCTTACCAACATCAGTACAGAGAAATGTCACTGTTACCATTTTTGGGATTTGATGGCAACGTAACTGAAGTTGCTGCAACACGTGAGGAAAACAAGTAAGATTTCAGGTGTGTGTGTGTGTGTGTGTATGTGGGGGGGGTTGAAGGCTACCATGATACATCTGACAAAACTTAAATCATAGAAGATGTATTGATATAGGATAGGAAACATTTTTGACTTTGTAAGAACAGACAGAAAACTTCAATAAACTGAAATAAAAAAAATCTGAGTTATATTACATTGGACTGAGTAAAATTACCCAAACCCTCCTGGTGAAGGTACTGCTTTACTATCTGTTGTCCTGTCCTGTACTCTTGTAACCACTCCTTGGTGTCTGTCCCACATCCCTATCCCTTTCTAAATGCTTGGAGGTAACTTGCTGGGCTAGGGGAAAAGGCTAAATGCTGTACTGGAGGGGCTGGAGACTCTAGGAAAGAGGCTTGGATGCAACTTGCTGTGCTGGGGGGAGGGCTGGGGATTCTAGGGAGGAGAGCTATGGTGCAACTTGATGTGCTCATGGTGGGCCAGGGACCTTGCACTGGAGCAGGAGGATGTGCCATGGTGAGACCGATTCAGGCAACATACTGGACTGTGTGGACTTATGGGAGGTGGCTAAAGTGCAACTTACTGGGCAAGGGGATAGGGGTTGCATGATGGCAAATTATGTTACAAATGACCCCCAAAATGCAATCAGAATGCAACAAATTCAAAAATGTTCTGGGGCAAAGGTAGCCCACAGACCCCGGCCTATACTTTCATTTCTTTGAGCACCGTGCATACTCAGATCTGCCCATCATCTCCTGTGCCTTCAGTTTTTTTTATGTCTGGCTACTCCCTTGCAATTCATAGGACAACAGTGACCAAATTGTCAGCATAGCCATCTTATTACCCTGCCTCATATACCCAGTACAGAAAATGTTTGAATCCCCACCAAAATGTAATTCTGTGCAATTGTAATGCCATTCCATGCCACAGGTGTAAGAACACATTTTGGGCAGGATTTGAAAAATGACAGCTGTGACATACATCAGGTGGGGTAATAAGAATGCTATATTGAAAATCTGGGGTCAAAATATTTACAATTTCCGAAATTATGAGCGGGCATAACGAAATTGCAATGAATGGTCATAACTTTGTAATTTTTTCATATTTTGAACACAAATTTTGAACAGTTTTCTTATGACCACGCCTCATAAACCCAATAGGTGAAAAAGTTTGAATCCAAGCCAATATGCCATTCTGCACCACAGGCATGAAAACACATTTCAGACAGGATATAAAAAATGACAGCTATATTGTTCATGAGGTGGTGTGAAAAAAATGGCTATGTTGAAAATGTGGACACAAAATATTGAAAATTACCAAAGTTATGCACTTGCATAGAAAAATGTAAACGAACCCTCATAACTTGGCCATTTTTAGGAATTTTTTTCATCAAATTTTCAACATCGCCTTTTTGGGACCCCACCTCATGAACACTGGTGGTGAAATTTCACTATTCATTATTAGGGAGGCAGTATAGCACAGTGGTTTAAAGTTCTGAGCTGCAAATCTGGTGACATCCAGCAAACCAGACCTGGGTTTGAATCCCACAGTTTCCACTTGCATACTGTGTGACCCTGTGCAAGTCACTTAACTTCCATGTGCTCCCAGGTTGCACCTGTTAAAAAGCTTTCAGCTTAGTGTGCTACTCCTGGTTAAACAACTAAATTTAAAAAAAAAATGGTTGGAGCTTTATTTATAGATCTTTCTAACGCTTTTGATAGTTTAAACCACTGTGTGCCTCTGTCCAGGCTCAGCCAGATCAGTTTATCTATCCAAGTTGTTAATTGGTTTTGTCTTACTTAAATAAGAGAAAACAATTTGTGGAGATTGGTCCCTTTAGGTCCAACTTAATTGATATGTTTAATTGTGTCCCACAGGGGTCAATTTTGGGACCGTTGTTATTTAATATTTATATTAACAGTCTCAGTTTTGACCTTCCAGATATAGGGTACCATCTTTATGCTGATACGATTATATATGTTGAGGGTCCAACCTTGGACCTGATTCGACCTAAGCTTCAGATGGCCTTTGATCAGGTGCAGGATATTTTTCAAGAAGCATCTTTTAGTATTAAATTCCAAAAAGACCCAGGTTGTTCTATTTAGGAATAAGCAGTGCAAAGAACAGAATTTAGGCCTCAAAGTAACAACTTTGGATGGCACTGTTATGATGGAAGGGGATTATTATAAGTATTTGGGCCTTTGGCTAGATTGTAATCTGTCCTGGTCCCTTCATATAAATAATATGATAGTGGGATTAAATAGGAAATTGGGGGCCTCTACAGGTTTAAACGATATATGTCAAGGGATGTCCATCTAAACGTTGTGAACTGCCTATTAATGCCTATTCTAGACTATGGGGATCTCCTTTATGGTGGAGCCTCTGGCTTCTTATTGGACAGAATGGATTTGATGTTTCATGGGATGGCTTGTTTTGTACTGGAGGTCCCTTATAGAACTCACAGGTGTATTTTGTTTAACAACCTGGGTTGGCTTCAGCCTTCTGTGTGTAGGGATCTACATCTCCTTAAATTTATGTTTCAAATTTGGAAAAAGGGATCCCAATTTATATCTCTCAGTTATTTCCTCCTAGAAGTATGAAAGATAATCTTAGGGCTGCTTCAAGTGTTACATTATTTAACCCCTAGATTTAATTTGAATGTTGGCAAGTCATTGGTACCTTTTAGAGGGATGACACTGTGGAATAAAATCCTGTGTGTTTAACGGAAGTGAATCAGATAATTTATTTTTCTGATTTGAATAAATGGTACCTGGGATGGGCTAGTAGTAAATTTAATTGTAATCAATGTGATATTTATTAATCTTAATTGTTTACATATATTGCTCCTTGTTGTATATTTTTATACTGCAATTAATATTGTTCTGAATGTTATGTTCTTTGAAACTGATGTTTGATGTTTGTCTGTTTTTTGATACTGGAACTTCATTGTAAATGAACTATGCTCAGTTGAATGCCTCCCTTATTCATATGAATAAAAAAGATTTACTACTACTAGAAAGGTGATTTCACACAGTGATCACAAAATCACATTTCATGCCTGATTAACAAAATGATAGTACAGTGTTCAGGAGGTAGGGTCCCAAAAAGGCCACGTTGAAAATCTGGTGAAAAAATTCCTAAAAATTGCAAAGTTATGAACATAAGTTCAAAGTGCCATTGAAATACATTATACAGCACTTACCTTGATTTCTCAGTTCATGGTTTGGCTTTGAAGAGTGCAGACATGTCTCAGTCCACAGAAGATGACAGCCTATGACCTCTGGTGGTACATACAGAGCAAGGCGGGTGTGAGATTGTGGGTGTTCAGTGGGATGGTTGGGATGGAGCAAGGGAACGATGAGGAACCATTTTCTTTTTTTCAGGTTTAATTAAAAAAAGACATTGAGGGACTGTTTTCTTTTTACAGGATAAAATAAAACTAAATATTTCAGGACACTGGATGTGGGCTCCCAAGTATCCCACACTGCTGGGGGGACTTGTAATGCAGACACGGGGTTTGGGCCCCCAGTGATGGCAAATATTATAAATGCAATGGGCTGCGAGGGGGGAGACATTTGACACCGGGTGGGCATCCCGTGTCAGATTATACAAATGAATAAATACATTTACTATGGGGATTGGAGGGTGTGGGGTGCCACTAGATAGCAGGGAAAGATATGGGAGGGTGGGGGTCACCACTAGACACCAGGGATAGGAGACACTGATCGGGTGGGTGGGTGGGTGGGGGTGGCACTAGACACCAGGAAAAATGATGGCTCACAGCTGAAACTGCAGCCAGCAGCATGAGTTCCAGCTGTGGCTGCAGAAGTCAAGAAAATCCCATTGTTTTCATACAGAGAACGCATCAGAAATGGTCCTCTCGCTAAGCTGGGCGCCCGGGATTTCATGTGCCCTGAAAAGGTGTTTCTTGCCATAATTAGAAAAACATCAGAATGTAGCTGAACAGGTCCTGTTTAACTAGGTTCTGATGTTTTTTGTATTTTTAGTCCAGTCATTTTTAAGTGTTTTCTTAGTTTTCTTTCTCTTGCTAACTGAAAAAGCAAACTGGCGGCAGATTTTCCACATTGAAACAGGATGACCCATTTGCGAAAATGGATTAGCTCCTGCAACACTATATCCATTTTCAGGCTGAACATCTATTTTTTCCACTGACAATAATGGGAACTTCAAAATGTAATAACTTTGGAACAGATTAATATGTTTTCACCAAACAAGAAAACGGCACATCTGTGAGGCAAAGTATTTCTACCATGAAAATTTCAGACCACAGTTTAAAACAGTTTCTGAGATACAGGTGGACAAAGAAACAGCAAAAAGCAAACAAACAAAAAAAATGTACATTTAGGGATTTGTAACACTCTGTATCTCAGAAACCACAGAACAGATTCACACAAAATTTGCCGCTCTAAGAGACCTATCCCTAAGAGATAATGCTCGAAAAACTTTATGTAAATCCATTGAACCATTGCAAAGTTATTAAGGTGCAAAATGTTGGGTTTAACATAGAAGTGATTCCTCAACCCTAACCATACTGATGCTACCATGGCAGTATAATAATCAAAGTTAGACATATTTAAGGAATTAACCCTTCCTATCTGATTATTAAATGCTTAAATCATACAGTAGGCCCATTAGTTGTGATGAAGGAGTTTATAACAAGGAATGAGAATATGTAGGTTATAACAAGGAATGAGGATATGGTGGATATTTTTAACAAATATTTTTGGTCCATCTTTCATCACTGTACTGAAGGCAAGAGAGATCTCATCAGCAGAAAGGAAACCACCAAATTCATAATAGATAACAATAAGTTTAAGGAAGCTATTACTAGACCTGAAGGTAAATAAGGCCCAGTGTCCAGATGCAGTGCACCTGAGGATCATTAAGGAATTAGCAAGGAAAATAATGGACCCACTAAAATGTCTTTTGGAAAGATATTTAAACACAGCAGGGTGGTAAGTTCTTGGAAGGAGGTGCATGTGATACCTATATTTAAAAAAAGGCTCTATGGATGACTACTACAGTTCTAGATCAGTGAGTCCGATGTATATCCTAGGGAAATTACTGGAGTTCTATCTATGGGAGAACAAGTTATTTGGTGACACCCAACATAGGTTTAGAGTAGTAAGATCACAACAGACTACTCTAATTGAATTGTTTGAACCAGTTCGCAAAGCACTGGATCATGAGTTGCCAGTTGACGTGATGTACCTGGATTGCAGCAATGTTTTTGATACTGTACCTCAACAAGAACTAGTAGAAGAAGTAGCAAAAATAGGAAGTAATACCAAAATAGTACAGTGGGTGATATAATGGCTAACAGGAAGCAAAGAGTAGCCATCAAGGGGCATGTTTTGAATTGGGGTAGTGTAACCAGTGGGGTGCCACAGGCTTGATGTTGGTACCAGTATTTTTCAATATTTATGTGTCATCTATGTAAAGCACTGGTGGAGCATGGTTAAGCCAATTTGCTGATGATACGAAGCTGGATGTGATCGTTGATAGTGATGATGGGGTGGACACCTTGAGGAGAAATCTGGAAAATATAGAGGACTGGGTAAACAAGGCCAAGTTGGTATTTAACATCAATAAGTGCAATGTTATGCACCTTGGGCATAGAAATCCAAAGGCTACATATAAATTATACGGGCAAGAATTAAAAGAAATAATAGAAGAGAGAGACCTGGGAATACTGGTCACAAAAGACCTAAAATTTGAGAGCCAGTGTAGGTAAGTATCAAAAAAAGGATACAAAATATTGGGAAGAACTGGTAGAAATATCACCAGCAGGAACAAGGAGATATTGCTGCCACTGTATAGAGCCTTGGTGAGGCCATACACGGAGTACTGTGGTCAGTTCTGGGCATTTCAAAACAAAAGGGATAGTAGTAGACAAATACAGGGAGACATATATAAAACAGGGAAGTACCAAGTTTGGTCGACAATGACAGTGCCAACCTCCCCACAGTGATGGCACAATACCGACGCAGGTATTGTGCAGCCTGTTTTAAAGGTGTTTCTGGGGGGGTGTCGTGTTCACTCCCCCACATGGGGACTCTGCCACCGCACTCTCCTGGATTCTTTGATTCCAACTCCAGCTAGGAGTTGGTCCGGGATGGGGCGGAACACTGGGGAAGGCGAACATGGAATAAGGTCCATTACCACAAATGTTGCCATAATGGTCTTTTTTTCTGTTTCGCTGTCAGGGTGTCGACCAAAAGGGGTGCACCGATAAAACAGCAAGAAGGGAGACATGGCTTTCGCAGAGGGTAGTCTCCATGTGGAATTCACTGCCTGTTTTAGTGGTTCTGAGTACGAATATAACATGCTTTAAAAGTAGTCTGGACAAGTATTTGAATGGGAATTGTATCAGAGGATAAAACCATTGTTTAAAGGTCAAGCACTATAAAAGCCCTAGCAGCTTAACTGTGCTTGTGTAGTTCTATGAATCCTATGTTATTAAAGACTGTGTGCATGAACAATAAATTGCTGACTGAATTCTAGTCAAGGCATTTTGTGTTATAGCAGTATCTGAACACTGTATGTTGTTTATTTCCATTTACTGTTAAAAAAGGAAAAAAAGGAAAAAAAAAAACAAAAGCTGAAAGATTAAGGTAAACAAAAATCATTGGATGGAGTCACTGGTTTTCTTGCTAGAAAAAAGAATGCCTCACTTAGACTGTCATTTCCAGCACCTAGCCAGAGAATGGAGAGTCAGGGTCCCATCCCACTGTCAGCCAGTGTTCTACCAATGGCTCCAGCCTTTATAGCCACCACTGTGAAATTGAATCCTCCAGAACAGAAATCTTGAGTAGTGGTGGTAGCTGCCTTTGTTCTATCTACTACCACTCTCCAGCTCATTGGGCACAGAAGACAGCCTTCTGTCACAGGGCCCAGGTAATGTTGCAGCTTCTTCTGCTCTTCAACCAGCCAGTTGCAGAAAAGGCTATGGTATTGTGAGTAGCCTCACTGTATAGCAGATTCCTTCTGCATTTATAGATGCAGGAAGGGGTGGAGGGAGAAGTACAAGGTGGGGTACAGGCAGAAGCTGTACTGTTTGACAACTGCCTTTACTGAAATGCCCCCCCCACCCACTTTCCCTCTCCTCCTGGGTACCATTTATTGCATCCAAAATTAAAAACACTGAAGAGAGTAATGACCTGGACTAGTTCCAGCACCACAAACTTTTAATTGATCACTCTCTGCACCACCCTGACTGATTGCACTGATCCACCCACCAATGGAATTTCTGTGGGCAGCATGCACCTGGGCTGTGATATCTATGTTGTAGAACTCAGTTTTTTTAATGCCACCTCACTTTCGGACATTTTAAATCTTAAGTAACAGGCAGATCATGTGCTATTCTGACTTAATGTACCTGGAGTTGAGGGGACTGTCCTACATTCCCAGCCAACTACACCTGTTATTGGCTGTGAACCAATGCACTGCCCAAGCTGCTTTCCAGGTCCCCCTTCACTGGATATGGAAATAAAAATCTGCTAACTATGCTGGGTCAGGGCTTGAGAGGGGGCAATGGTGCAGGTATATCCCTCATGAGAGCATATTGCATGCAGCAAAGTGGCCAAGCAGAAGGTCAGGGGCTAATTTCTATTCTCCAACCCCCCCCAAGGGAAGCCTGATATCCTGGATGGCTGCTGTGGTGAGGGTGGATGGTCCAAACTGTCTCTTGTCCCAGCACTGTTTCTTTGCCAGAGGCAAGACAACTCTGTAATTGCTTAGACATTGCACAGTTGGCCCTAGTGTAAGGGGACCCAAAACTTTGGGGGGTAGTCCTGGGGGTGCCTCAGGGCTGCTCATGGTTATTTTGCTAATAGGTTTGTTTCCTCACATTGCATAGCTCTGCAAACTGCGTTTGACTAGACCCTTAGTATATCAATGGCACCTACACAATCACAGGACTGAACTCGGAGGAGGATGATAAAGGACAAGGAGGTGTGTATCTCTGATTTGTCCAACCTCTGACTCCATTTTCCCATCCCACCTCCATCTTGGATATATTTCAGAATCATCACTTCCTGGATTCACACGTTCAGGGAACAGACACTAAGGTAATTGTGCTATGCTGGTTTGGGTGGGTTGGTTCTGGCATCTCTGAGGTGGTAAAGGTTTTAACCAGTTAGCCCCTGCTGGTCGAGCCTGGATAGCAAATATTACCACCTTCTATTGTTCAGTGTGGTTTGTTTAGACTATAATAGACTGTATGTTATGGACAGTATGGGTTACTGAGATTGGGGGTTATTAAAAAAAAAAGAGACATAAAATACACTGGGGTTCACTTCACTGTCTCTGCTTTCTTTCTGCAACACCCCCTGGGGTCAGTAAATGAGCATACATTGCACAGGAGAGTCATGGATATTGTAGTTAAAAGAGCTAGTAGAGCCAAACAGGCAGACAGGAAAATAATGCAGATTTTAAGAAGTAATCATTTATAACTTATTTCTGAAGTATTTTTCTTTTTTCATTTGCTCATTAGAAAGTCTTCAATGTAATAATACTATGTTGGATGTGTGGAACAGCTCTTAGCCTGGCAGCTGATATGTCTCTGTGTCCCCGGTACATACATCATCACCAGCACTGCAACCATGGGCCAGGCATCCGCCCTTGGCCAGGCAGTGGACAGCCCTCACTATTTCTAGCCTACAGGCTCCTCACCTCCCTTGGTTACCATATAGTTGCACTGGACTATGAATGCGTTGTATTTTGTGTAAGACAAGGCCCCCCTGAGGTGGATTACTACCAACTCATATCATGCATTGCTTTAGCTACCAATTGTATGGGTCTTATCCACTTATTAGGTAAATATGTTGATAGCTCTGCCCTGTTTTAGCTACCAAATGTATAGGCATCAACCCATGCTCATTGTATTTATACTCTGTATGATTGCTCACCCACATTTATTCTATGTATGTACTGTATGAATGTCTTTGTTTTATTCTGACGTGGAGCCTATGGAAACGAGTCTATGACTCAAAGGGATGTAATTTCCGATTTCCTAAATAAATAAATAAATAAATTAATCTCACTGATACTGACATCTGAGCTGAGATTAGCAGGGAAGGACTCAGAGTGGCTGAAAAGGGAGGGAGTAGAAGGGAGGAGATTGAGGGTGATGAAGGGAAGGGGTAGGATGGAGGGTGGTCTCACTGAATGCAAGAAGCTTAGGCAACAAATCAGCTGAGCTACAGGCACTCTTGGCAGTGTGGAGGGTGAATATTACAACTGTCACAGAAACATGGGCAACTGAGCACTGGGACTGGGATCTGGCAATCCCAGGATACAAATTATACAGCAAAGACCATAAGGAGGGAAGGGGGGTGGGGTGGCAGTCTATGTGAGGGATGGGATCAAATGCACAAGGGACGAGGGGAAAGAAAGGAGAACAGAGGCAATCTGCCTGCAGCTTCTAGACTCAAGGGGTAGGAAACTGAGGATTGGGGTAATATATAGGCCACCATCCCAGTCTTGAGGAGCTTGACAGGGAATTAGCAGGACAAGTCAGAAAGATATGTAGAAAAGGGAAGGTAGTCATTGTGGGGGATTTCAACTTGCTTGGGGTTGACTGGAGCATTCCGGTCACCTCCAGTGCTAGGCAGCAAGTGCTCCTGGATGCGATCCAGGAGGGTCTCCTGACACAGTTGGTTAGTGTACCTACTAGGCTAAAGAACACTTTAAATCTGGTATTGTTGAATGGGGAGGCAGTAAGGGAAATAAGGGTGGAGGACCACTAGCCAACAGCGATCACCAAATGGTGTGGTTTAATATCACCATGTGTGGGGAGCCAGAGAAATCATTAACCCTGGTGGTGAATTTCAGCGGGGCAGACTTTGGGAGGATGCAGGAAGTACTGAAAGGGAAACTGGAGGGCATAAGGCAGGAGATGGATGCAGAGCAGAAATGAGATATTATTAAACAGGGAATTACAGAGGCAACAGAAGCCTGTACCAAGACACAGAGTAAGAGGAGTAGAGCAAAGAAACCATGCTGGTTGAACAGCGAGGTAGTGGAGCAGGTGAGGGCAAAATGAGAGGCATCCCAGAGGCATAGGAGGATGGGGAAGGAAGGGAACAGGGAGGAGTATGCAAGATGATCCAGGGAGGTGACCAGAAAAGTGAGAGAAGCCAAGGTCCAGAGGGAGCTGAGATTAGCAGAGGAATTAATGGGGGAGACTTTTCAGATACATCAGGGAGAAAAGGAAGTGCAAGGAGACAATAGTGAGGCTAAAATAGGGTGGGTGTGGATGGAAAGGGGAGGAACAGGCAGAAGCACAGAATGAATGCTTTTGCTCAGTGTTCACGGAAGAAAAGGAAGGGACTGCTACCACCATGGCTGGGAGGGTGGGGGACGGGGGAGGAGAGGTGACAGATGGAAGAATTGAGGAGGTAGAGTCCTAGAGGGACTGAGGGTAGACAAGGCACCAGGGCCGGATGGTATCCACCCCAGGGTGCTGAGAGAGATGGCGGAGGTGCTGGCAGAGCCACTGGTGGATCTGTACAGCACCTCACCAGAGTCAGGATGTGTGCCACTGGACTGGTGGATGGCACATGTATTGCCATTACACAAGAACGGACCAAGGGATGAACCCGGTAATTATACGGTAGGTCTCACCTCTACAGTATGCAAATTCATGGAAATGATGCTAAAGGAAAGACTGGTGTCATACTTTGAGGACAATGGCCTCCAGGATGTGAGGCAGCATGGGTTCATTTTGGGGAAGCCTTGTCAAACCAGCCTGATACAATATTATGGCTGGGTGACAGGTCAGCTGGATAAGGGTCATGCAGTGGATGTTCTTTACTTGGACTTCAGCAAGGCCTTCGGTTTGGTGCCTTATGGGTGACTTGGGGTGAAGCTAACTGGTGTAGGGGTAGGGGCAAAAAGTATCAACAGGATTACAAGCTGGCTGAGTGGGAGGCTGCAATGGGTGGTGGTGGGAGGGGACCTCTCAACTCCAAGGCCGGTGACAAGCAGGATGCCACAGGGTTCTGTGCTGGGACCGGTATTATTTGGGCTCTTCATATCAGACATTGCACACGGGGTGGTGAACAAGGTAAGTCTGTTCACAGATGACACCAAAATGGGAGCAGTGGTGGATGGAGTGGAGGGATGGAAGCAGCTGCAGGGAGACCTAAGCAAGCTAGAGGAGTGGTCCGAGAGGTGGCAGCTAGAGTTCAATGCAAAGAAGTCTAAGGTTATGCACTTTGGGGTGAAGAACCCAAGGACAGAATACTGGCTGGGAGGGGTTAAGCTGGGGATCACTGAGGAGGAGAAGGAACTAGGGGTAATGGTAACAGGGACCATGAATAACACTGCCCAGTGCAGGAGAGCGGCTACAAAAGCAAACAAAATGCTGTGGTGCATAGTGAGGGTTTTTTCATCCAGTCGAAGGGAGGTGATCTTGCCCCTTTACAGGTCGCTAGTAAGGCCACACTTGGAGTATTGTGTGCAGTTTTGGAGGCCATACCTGAAGCATGATTTTAGGCTTCTGGACAGAGTGTAAAGGAGGGCAATGAAGATGATATGAGGAATGGAGGGGAGAAACTATGAGAGCAGGCTTGGAGACCTGAATATGTACACCCTGGATGATAGAAGGGATGGGGGGACATGATGGAGACATTCAAGTATCTGAGGGGAATCAATAAGGATGAAGCAGATGGGATCTTTAAGCTAAAGAGGGGAAGGGACACCAGGGGGCACGGGCTAAGAATAGAGGGGGGAAGATTTAGGAGGGAAATGAGGAGACACTATTTCACAGGGAGAGTGGTAGCAAAATGGAACGCAGTACCAGAATGGGTGGTATCATGTAAATCCATGAACGGCTTTAAAAGGGCATGAGACAGGGAACAGGGGCGAGTGAGGGTGGGGGCAGGGAGGGCATTTGGGTGGACAAAGGGGGTGGCAGCTGCAAACTAGGGGTGCTAGCCGCACACTCGAGCAGACTTAGATAGACGGGGTGGTC
Source organism: Neoceratodus forsteri (assembly GCA_016271365.2). Classification (NCBI taxonomy): domain Eukaryota; kingdom Metazoa; phylum Chordata; order Ceratodontiformes; family Ceratodontidae; genus Neoceratodus; species Neoceratodus forsteri. Next base: position 832,321,050 of record CM057452.1, read on the forward strand.
TGTTTCTGCTGGCACATTCGTATGTTTGTATCACAAGTGACTGACCTGGCAGTCACTGAGTGGCTGTTCCTAAGCAGCAGTGATGTCACAGTCAGTAAGGTCACAATGCTAATGATGTAGTGGGGGTAGAGATAGATATGTCAGCTGCCAGTCAGAGTGCTGCCCCACACCTACTAACATCAGGTAAACAATTTTCTGATTAAGCAAAGGGAAATTAAAAAGTACCTAACATACAAATGGTAATGGCTGACTGCTTTTTAAACTAGTATTAGTTTTAGGCAGTACGCTAGCTCTTTAATAAGGGGATCAACAGAAAGACATACTCAGTGGTAGTAATAGTATATTTTGTTTTTAATTTTACAACTGAATAGTTTCTCTAATCAAATTCAATAGTTTTTAGCAATCACATGGCTTGAAGGATATCACCACCCCATCACCACACCACGCTGCCGTATCCAGTTAAACTGTTTTTCAGGATAACCTAGGCAAGTTTTCAAAATAAAAATGTTAAATTTTGTTTGCCATTTGGTTTGTATCTTTATTATTTCTCATTTGGGCACCATTTTTCACTTGGAACCAAAACGCTGCATGACACCATCACCAGACCTGACCAAATAAGCAAAATTCTGTAAACAGAATCACTGTTTTAACTTGATATTTCAAATTTATGTCTTTTCTACTTGCTATGTCTACTTTATTTCATTTGTACTTGGGTGTCAGACGAGGGACCTTTAGGTAGGCAGGATAGCGGGGGTTCACTTTGAAGTGCAGCACTCTTCATAGTGAGACAGAGTGAGTCAAAGGGAAAATAAACTATACCTGAAAAGCTTAAAATTTATATTTACTAAACTTTTATTTTCATGGGACAAGGTCAGTGCTCAAATATAGCAAAAATATATGTACAGTGAATATTTCCCACTCTACGTTTTTATAGAACCAGTTATGGTTCAGGATCTAGTGATGTTTTAGCACTCTGACCTCTTGTAAAGCACTCCTGGAGCAATTCCCCATGTTCAGTTACAGCTCAAGAGCTTTTTCCACTAGCAATCTGCTTGCTGTAGAGCTGCTGTTTGTCATGATGTTATCATTATATTAGCATGACATATAGTACTAGCGCTTCTTCAGGAAAATGACAGGTATAGTCTGTCATGATCTTGACCAGCAGATACAGATTAGTTGTTGAAAACAGAAATTCATTGCTACCATGCCTCACAAACTAGCAACAGTTAGAAAATGGTTGCTAAAGTTATGCTAGAATACGCAAGTCAATGAAACAGCCCCTGTATTCTGAGCAGCCATTTGACAATATTTATGATAGTCTCACATTATATTCAGGATTTTACCGTATCCAAGCAGTTGACTTTTGCTGTGGGATAGATGACTTTACCACAGCTTGTGCACTGAAGATTCATCTTCACCTTCCCTTCACCAGGTGTAAAATCTGCAGTGAAAATCCAGGCTTTTTTTTTTGCTGGAGTTTAATTAAATAATTTAAAAGAAGACAAAAGAATAATTAAGCAGAGCTGGAAGTAAGGCACATCCCTTTGTGCTTGTGAAAGGCCAGGACATCCAGTGGTGCCATTCGGTCTGGATTTCCTTGGCCTCTGCAAGTCTGCCCTGAGATAATCCCATTACAGCTGAATGGGCTACCATTTAAGTAAATGGCTGTACTGAGGATAGCTTAATTACAGTCATTTCCAAGGAGGGAGGCTGGATTTTCCCCTAGAATTCTGGTTTAGACTAGCTGACCTCTCAGCCTTTTTTCTGTTGTATTCAGAAATGCACATTTTTTGTTTTGTAATAAAATACTAAGAGCTGGTTGGTTGTGTAGCCATAGAGATGGAATGCTAGCCAATCGCAGGACAATCCACTGTCCTCAGGACCTGCCCTTTGAGGAGCCCACAAAACAAGGGTGCAAAGACTGTATTGGAGCCTTTAACCTTTTTGCATTTGGGTACCCTGCCTGCTTAGGAGAGCAGAGACATTGTCTTCAAGAATTCTTCTGCACTACCAAGAACCAAGATTTTCAACTGCCTTTGTAAAGACTTTGCATGTCAGAATTCAGCAACTGAGGGCACGAGGTAGAATTTTAATCTCAGAGTTTTAAAACGTAGGTTTTTATGTATATTTTCCATTTTATTTTCAATATCCTGTAACCAATGTCTAAAATTATTTGTCTTTATGTATTTACTGCATTTATTAATTAATTAGTAAAGCTTTTGGCTTACTAAGGTAGTAAATCAGTTCTATCAATTTGACATCCAGATCACCCCCTCTTGGGCCATGTTTAACAACTTCCAGACCACAGAAGTTGTTAAACTTGTTGTTAAACTTGGCCCAAGGGGGGTGATCTGGATGCCAAATTGAAGTACAGAGAATCCTACTGGATCTATACCTTGGGAGCCCTTATGGCTCCAGGTCTGAATGACAGAAATGATTTACTACCCTGTTTACAGAGGAGCTAATTCCTTTCCTATCTTTTGATGCTTTAATCATATGACTTTTCAATCCTAATTGTTAGCTTTTTTCTCTCCTCCAGCCTCCTTTCCCCCTACTTTCCCTTCCCCCCAAGGCTTATAAAATAAGAGAATGAGTGATCTTTCTATAATATGTCTCTTACTTTTTGTCTAGTGTTTTCTAGGTATTTGGGTATACATCTGATATGTAATTTTTTATATATATATATATATATATATATTTCCACTTTGGACATAATAGTTAATTATGCATATTTCCTTATGTTTATATGATTGTCTTTTATTTTTTTTCCATAGGTTTAACTGATCTAAAATTACCCACTGTAACATGGAGCACTACACTGAGTGTCCCAGATGCTGGGAGCTGCTCTCTGTTCTAGTACAGTATTCTTTTTCTATGTCATGACATGATCTAAGCTGATTCAGCTACTGTTTTTAACACTTTATATGCTTAGGGTGTTTATTGCATATTACAGCTTTAAATAGGACACAGCTGTATACCTTTGAATCTTATATGCTTGCATATTTGCTGTTGTGAAATCACTGATGCACATATACAGTATAAGAATTAATATAATGTGTATATATATGAACCACAGTGATGTTTTCATATACAAAAAAATATGTATTCTAAGGTGCTTGTAGCTTTACATTTTACCCTATTTGTATAGTGCTTTTAGAACTATGTACCACCCCCTGATAACGTACTGTTAGTACAAAACCGGTTGGGACTTTGTGTTGCTGATCCCTTTTGGCTGATTGTGGTGTCTGCTTTGTTTTTCAAATAAATTCATGCCTTGTTTGACGTCAAGCAGGGGAGTGCTGATTTTTGTTGCACCATATTCAGTTCTTTAATATATGCACCCTCCTATAGCAGTGGAGCTGTTTTTGTCTTTTTCCTCTATAATTGCCAGCCTCCTACCTGTTACCCCTTTTGTGTAGTGGGACTACATCTGCCCTCCTTCAGTCCTCTGGAACCACTCCTGTTTCCAATGAGCTGTTAAACAGAACTGTCAGAGGTGCAGCCAGTATTTTCCTGAGCTCCCTCAATACCCTTGGATCCACCCCATCTAGCCCCATTGCTTTGTCCACCTTCAGATTAGCAAGTCCCTTCAGGACTGTCACCTCCAGAAAAGGACTAGTGTCTACCTCCCTCCCTCCAAAGCTTCTATTTCTTTGCAGCCCCTCCCCTTCTCCTTCTTCTGTGAACACTGAACAAAAGTATTTGTTCAGGATGTCCACATTTTTCTTGGCCCCCTCCGCACAGTCCCCCTTGTCCCCTGTGGTTAAGGTCAGGTGAGGTAAGACAAACAATATATAACTACACTTCTGCAGACAGAAGTACTCTTGTAATGTTGGTATTGTTGACTGTATTTTCAGCCAGAAGTGGGTGTGTATGTCTGACACTGTGCATATGTTTCTGTGGCTGCAGAACTGCTGGCACCACAGGGGCCTACAGTTCTGCAGATATAAGTACTCTTGTAATTTTGGTATCATGAATTTGTTCCTGTGGCTGGTTGCAGAAGCACTGACCCAACAAACAAAAGTAGCCTTGTATTTTGAGAACTGTGGATTCTGATCTGCAGCCAGAAGTGGGTGTATATGTGTTGAAGAGTGCATCTGTACCCATGGCTGCAGAAGTGCTGGATCCTGATGATGGATGTATTTTGTGTCATCTGGAAACAGCTGTATGTTGTTTGTCTAACCTAATGATAGCTGTCTGTGGTTGCTTGTATGGTCTTGTTACTTTGCTGTTGAGGAGGAGTTAGGCATGGAAACCCTAACAACACATTTCCCCATATTTGTGGCATTAAATTGAACCCTAACCAGTGCACCTCCACAGCTTTTTTGCCATATATTTTATAGTGGCATGATAATGCTATTATAGTTAGGGTTGAGTAGGCTGTTCAATATTAAAGCCCAATTTTTGCACCTTAATAACTGTGGCAACATTCAATGAAATAGCACAAAATTTGGCATGCACAGTCAGTCTGTCAGAGTCTCAAGATGTGATAAGTTCTGTGATGGTGTCTAGTATGGTTTTTGAGATGCAGAGCACCATAAAACAAACAAACAAGCAAAAAACATACTTATTGTATATTTTTTGATCTCTCCTACAGCCTAGATGGTGTAGAATTTCTTTTGTGAAATTTCCAGGTTTGAAGGGGCCTGTGCCAAGTGTATGCCTTCTGAAGGTTTGGTGAAAAAATATGCTGTTTTAGAGTTATAATGGTTTTTGAGTTAACGTTCAAGTTCGACCCAGTAAAAAAACTTTTCGCAAGTGCTTATTTTCATGATTTACTTGTCGTGTGGAGAGAAATATTGATTGTGAAGGCCACCATCTTGTTTTTTTTACAATTTACAAAATGGTTTAAGAAGGAAATACTGAGGTAAAATCAAACCCCAAGACCTGTATTTTTCTAAACAGCAGTTGTTTAGCTTGATTTTGGTACTGAATTTCAAAATAAATACCTCCCCAAGCCTATCTTTCTGCATCAGGATTGCCTTTAGCCATTTTTTTTACTTTTACCATTTATAACCCATAATTTGGGGTGTTGAAGATAACAACATGGATGCAGTCATTTCTTCAGAGCTCTGCTAGAACAAATGCCAATTCTGTTTCTTTTACTTCTTTGCAGTGAGCAAATGGCTACACAAAAAAGCTCAAAACAGAAAGAAGGAACAGAAGTTCGAGCAGAAACTTTGGATACATTTTTATACCCCCAAACCATTGGGAAGTTACTGTACCACTGCAGCAGAGGGCTGTGGTTTCACCGCTTCTGTCCAGAGAAAGATAGCTTTCCCAGTGCTCCAGACCCAGGCGCTAAGGCTAGGACATCAGTGAAGCCAACTTTAGCTTCACTACAATCCTTTCTGTTGGAGTTTTAAGCATATGTAAAAAGCTCTTTTCAAAAAGTTCAGATTTCACTATCTGAGATTTCTTCACGATGCAAAGGGATTGAAACAAAAATACAGTCGATTGAAGAATGAGCGGAGTCAGCTGAGAAGAACACAGAAAAACTGTCGGCAAGGATTCTAACTATGGAGGGGGCAGTCGACACTTCTCTCCATGAACATCTGAATATCATGGCTAAACTGGAAAAAACTGAAAATAAAGTATTGTTGAGAAACCTATGGTTAATTGGACTTTCAACAAATATCCCTGATTCGGAATTAAAACTGGAGGATGAAAAAATATTAACTTTAGCTCTCACACCTGAAAAACCAATAGTCCTTGACTAGGTATTTAGACCCCATTTAAGACAAGAATCCTCATCTGGGACAGGGGGAAGGTATGTGATTTGTACCTTTGCTTCTATAGTGCAAAGGATAAACTACTTCAAGTGGCAAGGATGAAAAAAGGATTTCTATATGAAGGCACTAAGCATGATTTGTATCTGGATATTTGTCTGGCAACCCAAAGATGCAGGAAACGCTTTCTTACACTGAGAACAGAATTCTTACAAGCAAGAGTTATGGTTGTATTACAATCTCCAACTAAACTGAAAGTTGTCTTTCAAAGTAAGGAACATTTCTTTGTTGATGTGGATGCAGCTCAAGCTTTTCATGAAAAAAATTTCTCCCTACCTACAGAGCTGAAATCAGACCAAGAGGATTATGAAACGGCTGACAATACTCAATATATGCCAAAGCATACTTAGTTGTTTAAGTCTTGGACACTTCAATTTATTCATATATTTATCTACTTGATATTACTCCTCTTAATAACTATCATTTGTTAACTAATTAGCCTGAAAGAATATTCTTTATTAATTTTTTTTTAAATTGGGATGGCAACAGCTTTGAGCATGAAGAAAAAAAGCAATTTATGACATTGCTCTTGATTCTGTCTTATAAGTTAATTTTTTATACCCCCTCGAAAATCCCCCCAAAATTATACTTTTTGAGGTTGTTTCTTTTGCTCTTTTGAAATTTCAAAATGAGCTATAATCTGTGTCTAATAAATGTAAATTAATATTGTTCTGAAAAATAAAAAGCATAAAAAATTACTCATAATTTTTACCTGTCATACAGTAATTTGTGATCTGTAATTTGTGACGTATTTTTATGTAAACTAAGGTAACTGTGGTTCAATGTATTTCAAAGGGATTTTGAACTTTGATTCATAACATTGTCATTTTTAAATATTTTGACCCCGAATTTTCAACATGGATGTTTTGGGACCCTGACTCATAACTAATGGTGGTGGAATTATACAGCACAGGGTTATAAGGCAATTTAGTGGTTGTTTGGCAAAATCTCCTTTTGGGTAGGATTTGAAAATTTTCACCATCATTGTTCATAACTTGGGGGTCATAAGAAGGTTATGTTGAAAATCTGGGAACAAAATATGTAAAAATGACAAAGTTATGAGCTTATGTTGAAATTTTTCTATACTCATTCATAACTTTGGTAATTTTTACTTGCATTTTCTGCCTGGGGGTGGGGGAGATGTACCAGGCCCTACACTTCTGTAGGTGGACAGAGTCTTCCCATGACATAGGTCCCAAAGGGACCTGCACATCTGCACCCATTCAAGGGACCTGCGTGAATGAGGATATAATTCCATTATCTCAAATGAAATTCTTTGCAAAAACTTCATTAAAGCACCAATTAGGGTAATAACACCACAAAAGCAGGGAAATGTGGCATTAGGGTTTCCAACCCTAACTCCCCTCCTCACCCCCAAGCAGCAAAAGGAAAAAAAAATTAGGGTTTTGGTCTCTGGAGTCTTAGCAGATAAGAGGTGGGATCTTCCTTGGGGTTGTCAACCCTAATGCCCACCTCATTCCATGAACAAGCAATGTGCAGGATGCTGTGTGAAGAAAGCTACAACACATTGTGTTGGCAACATGTGGTGAGACATACTTTTCTACCTTTCGAAGACTGTATCACTATGAGGCACTGACTTGGAGCTGTACTTTTTGCTTCAGACAGGAGAGTACAGGCTGGGGGAAGGGGAGAGCATTAGGGTTGACAACCCCAAGAAAGACCCCATCTCCAATGTGTAGCCCTGTGGGCCCTGTGTGAAGAAAGGAGATGATGTCTAATGTTGCTTACTCACAGAATGGGATGGGCATTGGGGCTGACAACCCCAAGGAAGACCCCACTATTGACTCACTGGAGATCCAAAACCTTAATGTTTTTTCCTTTTGCTGCTTGGGAGGTGAGGGTGGTGGTGGGGAGTTAGGATGGGAACCCCTAATGCCACATTTCCCTACTTTTGTGGCATTAATTTACCCTAACTGGTGCAGTAACAAAGTTTTTTTTTTTCAAAGAATATAATATACTGCATTAATGCACCAGTTAGAGTTCCACTTAATGCTACAAAAGTAGGGGAATTTGGCATTAGGATTTCCAACCCTAACTCCCTACCTCCACCCCCAAGAAACAAAAGGAAAACATTAGTTCTAGGTCTCCTGAGTCTTGGTGAATCAGTGGTGGGGTCTTTCTAAGGGTTATTATCCGTGATGCCCACACCCTTCCCTGAGAATACCAGGTCAGATTTGATGTTTCTTCTTCATGCAGGGCCTACCGATTCCATTGGCAACATGTGGTGAGACATACATCTCTACCTCTGAAGAGTGTATCACTATGAGACACTGACTTGGAGCTGTACCTTGTGCTTCAGGTAGGAGGCCACAGGGTTGGGGGAGAGGTGAGCATTGAGGTTGACAACCCCAAGGAAGACCTCACCACACAATCAGCAAGACTCCAGAGACCCCAAACCCTAATGTTTTTTTTCTTTTGCTGCTTGGGGTGGGGGTGGGGAGTTAGGGTTGGAAACTCTAGAGCCACATTTTCTCGGTGTTTTTGCATTAATTTGAACCCTTACTGGTGCATTAACATGGGTTTTGCAAATATTTTCTTTTTTTTAGATAGTGGAATTGTATTCTCATTCATGCAGATCCCTGCACCATGGGAAGAGCTGTCTGCCTGCGAAAGTGCAGAGAGCTTCTGGGCCCTGCACTTCCACATGGCAATGGATGTCAATGATTTGTGGGGCTGTCTGGTGGGCTGCAGAAAATACAGGGCCTTCATGGCCCTACATTTCCATATAGCTACGGATACAGACAAGTAGGGCAAAGATTCAATTTGCCAAATGAAGTGCAGGATCCCCTGGTAGCAATGGGTACAGATGTGCAATACCCTATGCTAATAGAAGATTTCCCTTCACTATATTGTACTTGAGCTCATGCAGGTAACCTTGCACATTCCCTTCCTAGGTTAGGAGGTGGTGCTGCATGACAGTACCATCATACAGTCTCGGCTCATCCAGCTGACTTACTGAGCTCACCCTCAAACTCAGCTCACCAGTATGGGATCACAAAGCAGTAGCCACTGGAGTAAAGGCTGGTACTACACACAACATTTCCTAATATATTTTAGGGAAATTTTGACCCCCAATTTTTTTTGAACTTATTCTTTATCCTCCTAACCTTACTGCCCTTGAACCCTCTCTCAGAACTCCCCACTGCACCTCTTAGAGACATCCTTAGTAGGACCAAGGAGTCTGCTCCCTAGAGTGCTGCATGCTCCAGGTACCTTCAGGACTTCCAGATCACCCTCCAGGCAGGGCAGAGGAGGCGCTCCCCAAACCTCCCCCTGATCCTCAAGGGAATGCATGCATAACAAAATCTGCCACCGGTTCCTGCCTTAGACATGATGCTGGGGTTCATTGCCTAGATCCAGGGCAGGGTATTTCCTTGTTCTGTGCCCTCCCCTGTTGATGTCGGCACTCGAGGAGGGCCAATAAGGCAGAGGTATGCTGAGACTCGTCTCCACTCAGGGCCCTCAGCTGATGTTGGCCCCTCCCTTCCATTGGCTTCCCTGACCACACTGCCAATACCCAGCTTCACTCAGGAGATGGCAGTAACATTGTGGGGCTAGCTTGCAACCCTCCCTGGAGAGGGAGCGTAGCCATCAGGCACTCAATCCTCTCCCCTCCCTGGCCGACCTCCAATGACCTGAATCCATCACTGAACCTGGGTCACAGGCATGGCATGAGGTGTGGCATCCAGTGCCTCAATCCTCAGCACCACCGGGCTGACTTTGACCCCAAATTTTAAAGACAGTCATTTTATGACCCCACCTTATAAACATGACATGTGGCATTTATAGAATACTGGCAAAAATGTCATTTTGCATCAAATGTGTGAAAACACATTTTATCCAGGATATGAAAAATGACACATCAAGTTTATGAAATTATGTGACAAAATGGCTAGTAGAAAGTTTGGAATCAAAATATTGAAAATTAGCAGAGTCATGAGTGAATGCTGAAATATTTCAATATCCACTCATAACCTGGTCATTTTATCATATTTGTACACTAAATTTTCAACATAGTCTTCTTATGACCCCACCTCATGAAGTCACAAGGTGAAAATTTCCAAATCCTGCCCAAAAGTGATTTCATAGAGCAACTGCAAAATCACCTTTTGGGATGGATTTGAAAAATTTCACATGGCTTGTTCATGAGGTGGAGTCCCAAAAAAGGCCATGTTGAAAATTTGGTGGAAAACTGTTAGAAATTAGCAAAGTTATGGGTGAATGTTGAAATATGTCAATGTTCACTAATAACTTGGTCATTTTAATGTATTTTTACACCAAATTTTCAACACAACATTCTTATGACCCCACCTCATGAACCCAGTAGGTGAACATTTTCATATCCTGCCTGAAATATGATTTTGTGCAGTGACAGGGAGATCACTTTTAGGATGGATTTCAAAAATTCCTCCTACGTTGTGCATGAGGTGGGGCTCCAAGAAGGCCATGTTGCAAATTTGGTGAAAAATGTTAAAAAATGATAGTTATAGGAAAAAGTTCAAAACCCACTGAAATACATTAAACCAGATTTTATTTTCTCATATCACAGTTGCTGGTTTCAGCAGCAAGCTGCGTCTTCACTTTGAGAGTGGAGCTACAACATGGGACATGTTCAGGTGAGTGAGAGTGTGGGGTGGTGGGTGTTGCTCATGGGGTCAGAGTGGAGTGGGTGGATGTCTGGGGGGTCAGATTGGTGAGGGAACATTTTCTTCTTTTGCAGGTTTTAGTGAAAAAAAAAGATCAATGAGAGATGGTTTTCTTTATTTACATATTTACACTGGGCTGGTGAGCTGACACTGGGGATTGGGAACCCCAGTCTCAGTATAATGTTCCGTGGCACCAGGGGTGGACACTCTAGTGCCAACCCTTATTTTGTTTTGTGGGGTGACCTGAAGGGGAGTGGGTAGAAAAAAGTGATACCTGGGGTGGACACCCTGGTCTTCTGTCATAATAATAAATTTATTTTATAACATATTGGGAAGGGGGGCAAGCAACCTGGAGGGGAAGAGTAGAAAGTAGCGGTACCAGTTGTGGGCAATCCAGTCTGCTTGAGATACACAGATAGAATAGGCAAGTAGGCAGTTAGGATTTGGAAGGCAGAATAATGTCTCTGTGTTCTAGAGATTCAGTGGTATAAAGTGGATGGTTAGCTTTTAAACAAAAACATTTGCATGACCCCCTCACCTCAGAATCAATTTTCTTATTACTGTTTCAAAGCGTGAATGGTGAAACAATGTTCAAGGAGCCTGTCTTAGAAACTGGTGGCATGCGATCCTTACCTGTATCATAAAAACATTTAAAACTTCTGTTTTTTTAAGTACAGTATTCAACCTCAGAATAATTCAGTTCTTGAAATACTTCATTGCACCTTGTAGATAGATAAATAGCTATGAGAGAGAGATAAATATATTGATTGAGATTTCTGGCTCACTGCTGGCACACAAGCTGTCACCATGCCTCCATCTGTGGCTGCAGATGTCAAGAAAGTCCGCTGTTTTCATACTGAGAACGGGGGTGAATGACTCCTCTCGCTAAACTGGGCACTCTGGATTTTGGGTTACTCAAAAAAGTATTTCTGGCCATTTAAAAAAACACACACCAGAATCTAACTAAATAGGCCCTGTTTAGCTAGAGTTCAGGTCTTTGTTTTTTTAAAATACATTGTTTTTATGTATTTTCAATGTTTTTTAGTTTTGAAAAATAAAACCAAGATGGCGGCCATCACGATTGATATTTTTTTCTCATGATCAATAAATCACTAATTTTGCAATTAATAAACCTTCATGATCAATGTTTTTTATTGTTCGTATTACAGGATTCTCCAAAAACTCTACTGAGCATGCTCAGAAAAAATTAAAATCCTTATAACTCTGGAACCGTTCAGTATTTTTTCATGAAATCTTTGAAAGGCACTACCTTGGCACATGCTGCTTCTACTCTAAAAGCTTCATGAAAAAAAAAACTCTGTACCATCTAGGCTGAACATGAAAGCAAAGAAACCTATGTTAAGTATAGGAAAAAAGGATTTAATTAAAAATCAATGTTCCATATATCATAAACTGTGCAAGATACCAGGACAAAACTTTTCATGTCTTGAGACCCAGCCAGCTAGACTCCATATGCAGATGTTTGGGCTATTTTGTTGAATGCCACCAAAATTATTAAAGTATAAAAATTGTGGTTCTCGTTAAATGCCTTACTCAACCCTAACTATACTGACGCTACCACACCGTTATGATGTACAGGAAATAATATATGGAGTGGTGCATGTTACAAGAATTTAATACACATCCAAGATGTGTGATGACACATAAACACCGAGAGTGAAGCTCATGGAATTTGCTCGAGCATCACACACTGAGGGTGTGTATTAAATTCAAGTGAAACACACCACCTGATGTTTTATTTTTTATAATTACAGGCCATCAATTTTTTCCTTCCCTCCTGTAATGTTAGTGGTGATAGTGGAGGATTCCAGACCCACTTGCACTATTTTGTTAGTATTATGCTCTATTTATTTATTATTTATTATTAGATCATTGGTTTATAGACCTTTGAGTCATAGACTCATTTACAAAGGCACCTCATCAAGAAAGCAATACATCACAGCAAACAAACAGTACAGTACATAACGCTTAGATTAAAAAAGCAACCAGTGTTACAGGCATTCACTGGTGGTACACGCTTGGTAATAGGTAGATCACAGTAGTCATAACATAGGTACACAAGTGCCACATCAGGTAGCAACCAGATATATTTTATTACATTAGTCAGCAGATGTTACATGAGACCCCAAGTATGCCATGCTCTTGCACTCCCAACCTTGCTCTGTTCACTCCTCCGTGCTGCTGAATTCAGCATTAGTGGAGATCTATGGACCTACTTTCGCTAGTTGTACTACTGGTAATAAGGGTTAGCTGGTATGACCCTATAGGGTTTTCCTATCAATTTGAGTTGGGGAGGCTTCACTCCCACACCCCCGTGTTAAATTGAAAAAAAATATTGAGGGTATAGGGAGTGGAGCCCCCCCCACTCATATTAAAAAATTAAAAAACTACACAGCCATACCAACTAACCCGAGAAGTGTAAGCTGATCCATAGCTCTCCACTAATGCTGAAATCAGCAAAGTAGAAATTAGTATAGTAGTACTATAGCATAATGTATGCTAATTCTGTGGTGTACCGCTATGCTACTTGTATGGGTTCAGAGTCCTCCACTATCGCTGTGTTAGTCACAACAGGGAAGAGACCAGAGCGATCAATGTGGCTGACTCAGTGTCACAGAAACTGTGGCAAAGGTAGGGTCTGATAGTGAGACAGAAAGCACATGCTAGCAAGATAGGGAGATCAACCGGTACCTGTCTTTAATCACAGCAGTAGTGAAAGTACAGATTTTTTTTGGTAGTGGTCACAAGCAGTGCTATCAACTATGTAAGTGGAGAAGCCACTCTGATATCAGGTTATTAATGACTGACTAATGACAGTTTTTGGGGAGCAGATGTAGTTTATTTGTATCTGAAAACAGATTCTGTTTTGGATTTGATTTTGAGCGCAGTACTTGAGGATGCCTGGAGAAAGGAACTTCTGCTCAATGTGTGTATGTCTGCTGTAATAACCTGTCAGTTATTATAGTAAATAATAACTGGCCACCTCCACTGAAAAAATTGATAGCCAATTAGTATATATACATACAGAATATGTATGTGTGTGTGTGTATGCCAGTGCAACCCTAAATATAGGAGTGCAAGTGTGCCCCTAGAATATATAATAGGGGCGCAGTAGCACCCCTATAGTTAGGGTTGTACCAGGACCTTGATGGTAAACTCCAATTTTTGTACCTTAATAACTTTGGCATAGTTTGACAAAATAGCTCAAAATGTAGCATGCATGCTCATTCTGCCAGTGTCTCAAAACATGGAACGTTTTGTAATGACATCTTGTATGGCTTTTGAGAAATGGGGTGGTAAAAAAGTGAAATGTTGCCACTTTTTTTTCCTATACTTAACATGGAATTTTTTTTCTCTCATCTACAGCCCAGACAAAATAAAACGTTGTTCTGAACTTTTCAGGGATGATGGGGTTTGTTCCAGGGGTGTGCCTTTGGATAGTTTGGCGAAATGATATCTCACCATTTTAAAATTTTTAAATTTTTTGTGATAGTGGCTAGACAGGCAGGTAATTGAAAACTGTCCGAACTGCAAATAGTTAAGGATTTAATGTTGGCTCTCAGAGAAATACTGTTCGTGATGTCAGCCATCTTGTTTTCTCCCCTTTTAAAAATGGGTTTCTAAAGAAATATTGCTTGGTAAGGAATGAACAAGATGTGTATTTAGGTATCCCTTACATAATTAAATTGATTTTTAGCTCAAATTTTTGAAATGTACAGGGTGAATGTGTGTTTTTGTGCAGAGATTCAGTTCACCCATCACTCTCTAATATAAGTGTAACCCCTTGTTACCCGGGGTTACTAGAATCTCAGTAAGACCTAGTGGTAGGCAGGGAAGGCAGCTTGTGAAACTCCAGTTAAATGGGTTTTACACTGTCTAACTCTGTTCTCAGTCTCAGCTGAGACTGAGAGATGACATCATCAAATAGAACTGTCGCAGCTGCATAAGCCACATTGGAATCTGCAGCAGAGGGAGTTAGATAGAACGTTGGGAGTTTTCCTAGTAGTCAGTCTCCTGTTTGCTTTCAAACAGGAAGGAGTCAGTTCCTGTTTACCTTCTGTAAGAGAAGGAGAGTTCCTGTTTTGCTTTCAAACAAGAAGGAGCAGTCTCCAGTTTTGCCTTCAAGTGGTGGAGACCGCTGTTCAGGTCTCAGTGCCCCCTCCCTCTGGGGGGGGAAGTAAAGATCCCCATGTAGATTCCAGGGCAATCTCCTAATTTCTGCAGAAGAAAGAAAGCTGCCTATTTCAGTTTCAGTCTGTGTTTGGAAAGTTTGGAAGAGTTGTACTTCACCCGTGGGGCACCTGCAACAAAAGGGTGAGTGTTTGCTCTAATATGAGAGGGCAAAAAATGTGTTTCTTCAGCCTGGGATATGTGAAGAAATCTGGGATTTGAACTACTATTTGGGAGGCCTATAGTACTAGGACAAACAAATGGAGTAGTGTCAAAAGCTAGAGTGCTGTGTGAATTCAAGTAATATTGTAGAGGGGGTGCAACAGTTCATCCACCGTTTAAGCTACATTAAGAAGTTTCAGTTTTTCCAGAGAACTGGCTGGGTATGGGCTGTGGGAGCAAAGGTGGGAACACCCCCCATCTTTAGTAACCAGGTCCACCTCTACGGATTTCTGCTGTGATTGCTACTTGCCTCATACGCTTGGCCAGTGATGAGGGAAGTACCCCAACGTGGGTCACAAAATGGGAAAATCTCTCTAGGAGTTGCAGACTCTAGGTGGTGTGGGGAGCCACAACAAGAAAATAGGTTCATTCTTCAAATGGACCGCTATTCAATTGGCCGGCAGGGGAGCCGGGCCAGTCGGGCTGTGTACCCAAAGTGCGTGCAAGTCCGGGCTGTGTGCCTGGTGGGTCTAGAGCCTGAAAACAGTAAATTGATTCATTCTTCCAGTGGACCACCTTGTAGTCTCTAATCTGCATTACCAGTAAATGTAGCACCATGGGGGTCCATCTATGCTTTGTTGTGTTCAGCTGCTAGTAGTGAATAAAAGCCACACTGTAAAATCCCATTCCTGGTTCTGGACATTACAGTTATTGCTTCCTGTGTTTGGATTTACTTGGGTGCCCCTGTCCAGAGTAGCCAAACCTAGGTCCCCCTGTGCCGAGTAACCTCATCCTCCCCGAACCCAGGTCCCCACCAGGTACTGCTGTCAGCTTCAACAGCATGCCACCTGTCATTTTGGCAAAAAGGCAGGGGTTACAAAAATGGAAGCACCCTTTGGATTTGTTCGGGAAGGAAGGTGCTTGGGCAAGGGGGCTAGCGTTTTCGCTATCTGGCAGTGGGTAGCCCAAAAAGCTGAAACAATTTCCCTAGTGTGTTGCTGTGTGCTGTGAATCTTATGCTGCTGTTTAAAAAATGCCAACTGTTTACCAAGGAGCTGTAAAGCCAAAGAGTGTGCCCTTGTCCTGCATCAAAATTGTTTACAGCGTTTTTGCCTGCTTTAAAAATAAACTGTGGTAAATAAAAGTGTGGAAGACTAGGGGTAGCAACAGGAAAATTGTGCCCTGGACATTTGAAATGCTTTTTAAAATGAATTCTTGTGAAGAAAAGTGTGGAAGACTAGGGGTAGCAACAGAGAAATTGTGCCCTGGATGTTTGAAATGCTTTTTAAAAATGAATTCTTGTGAAGGAAAGTGTGGAAGACTAGGGGTAGCAAAAGGAAGATTATGCCCTGGACGTTGGAAATGCTTTCTGTGTGAATTGAGAGACTGCATAGTTAATGGCTATGTGATATGGCTGAAATGGGCTCCCACCGTGGAGTCAGTTGAGAAAAAAAAAGGTGCATTCTGCAGCTTAAATTTGCCTGCTCGACGATCGCCGTGAGGAGAGGAGCCCTCGTGAGGAAGAAGAGGCTCATTTGCATGGCGTCGTGTGGTTGATCCGGCTGCAATCAGTTCCGCCCCTCAGCCAGCTCTACTGAGACTGCCTCAGCATTCGAGAGGGAGTGAGAGTGGAGTGCGTGTACTGGCAGTGGAGGAGCGTCACGAAGTATTCAAAGCACTCTAAACATCTTAAAAATAGACTTTTGAGTTTAAAATCGGGCTCAACCCGCAAATCGATCGTGGAAATAGTGAGTTTGGTGGTTAAAACTACGATCGCTAGGACTGCCTGCCCGTTTGTATACTGAGGCCTTCAAAAACTGGCTGCAGGCCGTTTTTCCCCATCTCAGCAAGTTGCTACTGATCACAGTAAGTAAACAACCCAAAAACTGCTCAAACAGTGATTTTCAGCTTATGCCATATAAAATGTGTGTGCAGCAGTGTAGTCGCTTTGCAAGTAACGACTGTCAGAAGTCCTGCCAGCAAGTGCAAGTCTGTTAAGCCATTGAATGTGTGCATGGAAGTGAAATTAGCCTCAGTTTAAAGTTTGCAGCCAGAGAGAGACTGTGGGTTGTAGCAAATGCAACACTAGTAAAAGCAGGCAATCCTGTGCTAAAACCTGAAGCTTTTAAGGGACTGTGAATTAAATGAATGTTACCAGCTTGTGAAAAGTCCAAGGAAAATCCTGTAAATGTGTGTAAAGCCAGATCAGAGCAAGTTGTGCAGTTTGAGTAAAAGTTATCAGTAGCTGGTGTAAATCGGATGCACAGTGGCTTGACCCAGAGTCTAAATGTTCATGTACAGGAATGCTGCCACCGCCATTACAGGGTGGGGTAGTAAAGTAAACACAGCAGCAGAAGAGCCATTTTAAAACTACAGAGTATGTTCAGTAAAGTGGGACTTTCAGTTACAGTGAACTTTTGTTTATTTTTCTGCAGTTATGGCCTCAGGACCAGCTCGTTACCCGGATCATGACCGGGTTGCAGTAACAGCAGCATTAGATAGACTGAGAGATATTGAAAAGCGGTGCTATGGAGGGCAACTGCCTCCTGATGTGGCAATTCCTAATTATCCAGTGTGTGTATGCCAAATATGCTTGAGTGCTGGAAGGGACATCTTCATGATTCCTCACTGTGCTGGATGCCTACAAAAATATGGCTTGTATAAAGTGCCTCCAATTCGTTTGGCTCCCACATGGACAAAAATTCAGGAATCTGCAGTTGGCAGCACACAGCACCAGGTGGAGCCTGTGGAGGAAGGTCCCTCAGGGGAGTGTGGCACATAGCTAGAGGGTTCAGAGTTAGAGACAGAATCAGAAGTTGAAGTTTTGGATGCTGGATCTCAGAAAGAAAGTTCAGATAAAGCATCAATAGACCCCTGGGTGGGGGGGCCTAGCCCGAGTCTCTTAGGTGAAGTTGAGATGCGGGAGGCCTTTGAATGGGAGATGTCGACCTCCATGCCTAGTGATGAATGGATAGTCCCGGGGGTGAGAACGACTGCTCACTCCTGGGCTCAGATCCTCAGTGAAGAGGAAGATGAGGGGGAACCTATGTAGCCTTGTGAAAAATGAACGGGTACAGAGCCTCAAGATCTTGCCTCGGAGGAATGTATTGAAGAAGGTGGTGATGCAACTGCCCTGGCTTTACAGGAAGAAGAAGTCAGGGATCCGTTTCTAATTTCCTTGAGGATGCAAAGCTGGCAGAACCAGGACTGGCCACCCCCAGGCCAGGCCAGCGGTCTCAGATTGACAAAAGCAAGTAAAGAGGAGAGACTGGTTCGTAGAAAGGCAAATGAAATCTATGGCGTGACCTTTCCTACCTTTCCTCGAAAAGTCTGGGAAGAGATTGAGAACTGCAGGAAATCCTGGATCTGGGATGAAGCAATGAAAATTGTGCATCCTGGGGCCAACCAGCATGTAAAGAATAGACTGTTCCACGAAAAGTATACCCAGTGGAAGAGAGGCAGGACACTGTTTATGGACAGAGTGAGAGTGGTGGATGGAGAGGGACGTGAAATCTCCCACTGTGTGAATTATGTGCATCCAGATGGGGTAATAATTCAAGCCCCTGATCCCCGGTACTATTGGCCTCAGTGCAAGGACCTCCCAGCAATTAAGCCCGTGCTTACAAAATGGAGAGCCAAGCAGTGGTAGTCAATACTGCCACACCAGACTGTGAAGTTCCCTTATTGATCCGCCATTATGAATAACCAGGACTCAGGTGCCCCACATTCATCAGTCTACAGTGTACAGTCCTGTCCAGCAACCATCGACTGGCCCACCAGATGACTTCAGATCCAGAGAGGACACCAGCCCAGCTGTTTCCTGTTCATCGCCTGGTAATCGGATGACGTCGGACCAGCTGTTTTCTTTTTGTTCCTGTTCTAAGGTTCCGTCTCCAGAGATTACATCATCCCAGCTGATTCCAGATGTGCCCTCCTGTGGTTCCCGGAAGATGTCCGCCCAGCTGTATCAGAAGAAATGCTGCCAGGGAGAGTCTTCGGCTGCGGTGCAGGTCGGTGCTTAGTCTTGTACTACAAATGGCTGGTAAGTCCGAACTTTCCTATCTTTATGACATTGCAGTACACACCCTACACTACAGACTTCAAAAATGTGTGAACTGTCTGCAAAGACTCTCCCCTTCAGGACTTTGGCCTGTTAGAACTGTGCTTCACCGGGCTCCGGCCCAGGAGAGACTCTTTATTGGACTAGCCTTCGGGCCATGTGGTCACTAGTTGGGACTTTTAGGGCACTCCATCCCCCCAAATGTGTATTGTAAATAATGTCATTATTGTATTCTAATGTAAATACTGTTTTTCTACCTTTTTTCTAGAAAAATCTTTTTGGGATTCTGCAGTGTTTTGATGGTAGGGGTTTTAGGTAGACTGTGTATGCAGATTAGGAATGTGTTTTGTCTTTCTTTTTCTTACAGGTGTTCCTGGGAAGACAGAAGAGAAGACAAGAAGAGGAGGAGGGGCTCATCGGAGTTCCTCGTCAGTGCTTTATTGTGTAGAAATTTAAAGTACTGTGGTGTTATTGTTATGGTTATTGCTATATTAACCTTTTCCTTCCACAGGTGTGGTTGTGGGGGATGGGAGGAGGCAGTATTTGGTATTTTAATGGTGTGCGGTTGCAGGTTGCCCAAGGTCAGGGAGGTCCCCGAGTGTTTTTTTTTTGTTTTGGAATATTATGTTAGAGGCAGATAGGTTTTCCCTAGAGGGCTGGGAGGATGGACAGGCTGTGGCCCTGACCTGCAGTAGGGATCGCAGTGCTGATCTATCAGGGCTATGCTCTGGATGGTTCTACCAGAGCCACTGGGTGTCCATAGTAAGTGGATAGTGTAGAGGCTGATATGTCAGCTACAGGCCTCTAGGCCTTTAGTGTTGCCTGCCTGTGCTTGCACATGGTAGGAGGGGGCCTGATCACCCCCCTCCGCAAGTAGCACATAGGGTGGGATGGCCTAAGGCCGGGTGCATAATGACTGGGGACAGTCATTTTCCTGGTCAAGGGCGAGTGTAACCTCTTGTTACCCGGGGTTACTAGAATCCCAGAAAGACCTAGTGGTAGGCAGGGAAGGCAGCTTGTGAAACTCCAGTTAAATGGGTTTCACACTGTCTCACTCTGTTCTCAGTCTCAGCTGAGACTGAGAGATGACATCATCAAATAGAACTATCGCAGCTGCATAAGCCACATTGGAATCTGCAGCAGAGGGAGTTAGATAGAACATTGGGAGTATTCAAAGTAATCAGTCTCCTGTTTGCTTTCAAACAGGAAGGAGTCGGTTCCTGTTTACCTTCTGTAAGAGAAGGAGAGTTCCTGTTTACCTTCTGTAAGAGAAGGAGAGTTCCTGTTTACCTTCTGCAAGAGAAGGAGAGTTCCTGTTTTGCTTTCAAACAAGAAGGAGCAGTCTCCAGTTTTGCCTTCAAGTGGTGGAGACCGCTGTCCGGGTCTCAGTGCCCCCTCCCTCCAGGGAAAGTCAAGATATCCATGTAGATTCAGGGCAATCCCTAATTTCTGCAGAAGAAAAGCTGCCTATTTCAGTTTCAGTCTGTGTTTGGAAAGTTTGGAAGAGTTGTACTTGCCTGTGGGGCACCTGCAACAAAAGGGTGAGTGCTTGCTCTAATATGAGAGGGCAAAAAATGTGTTTCTTCAACCTGGGATATGTGAAGAAATCTGGGATTTGAACTACTATTTGGGAGGCCTATAGTACTAGGACAAACAAATGGAGTAGTGTCAAAAGCTAGAGTGCTGTGTGGATTCAAGTAATATTGTAGAGGGGGTGCAACAGTTCATCCATCGTTTAATCTACATTCAGAAGTTTAAGTTTTTCCAGAGAAATGGCCGGGTATGGGCTGTGGAAGCTGGAGGTGGGAACACCCCATCTTTGTAACCGGGTCACCTCTGAGTTCTGCTGTGATTGCTACTTGCCTCATGCGCTTGGCCAGTGATGAGGGAAGTACCCAGACGTGGGTCGCAAAATGGGAAAATCTCTCTAGGAGTTGCAGACTCTAGGTGGTGTGGGGAGCCACAAGAAAATAGGTTCATTCTTCAAATGGACTGCAGATCAAGTGGCCGGCAGGGGAGCAGGACCAGTCGGGCTCTGTACCCAAAGTGCGTGCAAGTCCGGGCTGTGTGCCTGGTGGGTCCAGAGCCTGAAAACAGTAAATTGGTTCATTCTTCCAGTGGACCACCTTGTAGTCTCTAATCTGCATTACCAGTAAATGTAGCCCGATGGGGGTCCATCAATGCTTTGTTGTGTTCAGCTAGTAGTGAATAAAAGCCACACTGTAAAATCCCATTCCTGGTTCTGGACATTACAGTTATTGCTTCCTGTGTTTGGATTTACTTGGGTGCCCCTGTCCAGAGTAGCCAAACCTAGGTCCCCCTGTGCCGAGTAACCTCATCCTCCACGAACCCAGGTCCCCACCAGGTACTGCTGTCAGCTTCAACAGCATGCCACCTGTCGTTTTGGCAAAAAGGCAGGGGTGAGGGGTTACATAAGGATAGTTCGATTGGAAAAAAAAAGGCTTGCACATTTTTGTATTTTGGAGCTTATTGTTCGATCAGTAAATAACCTTTTGAATTGTAATAGCTCCCTAGTGTCCAATGGTACCCCAACCCACCCGTCGATTGCCTAGGAAGAGCAGTAGATTGATATGCAGAGAAATTTCTGAAAATAGTTCTTGGAGAAATGCAAGGCTATGTCAGTTCCATATGGTTTTCAGATTGATTGCCACAGCCCAATCTCAGCAGTTTCTTTCTGTTAGTCTTTAGAAATAAATAAATAAATAATGCACTTATGCTACTGTCCTGCATGATTTAGACTGAGTGACTATTCTAATTAGACTCCCTGTTGCACAAGCCTGGTTAAACTACATTAAATTCTCCATTTATGTAAGAATGAAAGACTGTATAATGCAGTCCCCATTTCCTACAAAGCCCATAAATACATACATGGTAACAAACAAACAAAATCTCAATTATAGTACAGTGCTGTGGTTAAGAGCACTTGTCTGAATCCCACAGCCCCCATTTGCATACTGCGTGACCCTGAGCAAGTCACTTAACTTCCTTGTGCTCCCAGGTTGCACCAGGAGACAATCTCCAGCTTAGTGTGCCTTACCTGGTTAAACAATTTCCCCTTTCCCTTTCCTATTCTGGTGCATATAACTGTTAAATGCCCCTTCCCCGAAAGCAGCTTGTGATGGCTGGGGTCCCCAAAGGCTTAGGGCTGTAAGTGAGAGCGGTGTATGTCAACTTATCTGCAAAACGAGTATCCTATGTCCAGTATTTGTTTTGTAATTGCAATCCATTGTGGTATCCATCACATCACTGACCACTCCAGTAAATTGTAGTATCAGTCTGGTAGGAGAGAGCCCCCATCCTGACGTGTAGCTAGCATAGCACCCCTCTGCATACCCTGAGTCCCAACCCTGCCAAGAGATATGGATCCCACCACCATGATCATGCAGATGGTTGGTGACAACGTTTAACAGGCATGTTCAAGGCAAGCCGGTAAAGCACACAAAATGCACTGAGTGTCAACGCCACAGTTTTTTCGTGAACACAAGAGCAAACTATGGCACTGAGTTCAGTATGAACCTCATTCACTCAGTCAGATTAATGATCAGATAAAAAAAGAAAAAGAAGTGTTGTTAGGGAAGCTCTGTTCTGTAAGTGAATCCCCTCCCCCCCACACACATTAAGTGCATGTTGTAACAATTCAGTAAAATAAAGAAGGAACAAACAAAAATTGGTATTGGCAGGTAAGCTGTGCTGTGTCAGTGTTAGTAATTGCGACTCTGCCTCACTCTATATTCTGTACTCAATATTCAGCTCTTTCATTTAGCTTGTCATTGCTTTAAAACAACTGTTTAGTACAGAGATTACTGGTGCCAATATCAGTGGGGTCACAGAAAAGAGCTCATTCACAATGGACTGGGCTACAACTTTAGAGACACCTGTAGATTCTGTCAAGACATCAAGGCTGATGTTGCTGGTGTAAACGCATAAAAAGTCCCATTTGGCAGCTTTTGTGCAAGGTGAGCTAAGCCACTTAACTAAAGACATTGCAAACATTTACACTGGAGACTGGCAATCCAGACACACAGTATGCAGCCATACTGAATGCACTGAATGGGCATGCAAAGTACTGAATGCAAAGAAGTGCAAAGTAATGCACCTGGGAAACAAAGTTTGACAGGTAGAATAGGTGGCAGTACATGAAAAAGTGATGGCTGGATTATGCTCAGTCTTGAGATTATTTACACAGTTTTATAGAGAAAAACAGGTGGGTTGTCCATGTGGTGATGTAAGTTATATTGAAGTAATGTGTTGATGTCAGGCAGTCAGGTGTAATGATGGACTTCATTAGAGGACAAAATGTGATAGTAACTTTTATAAGGGGTCGACCTGAAATCATCCAAGCAGGCCACTGAAGCAGCAGGTAAAGCTAGGGGGATGTTGGGGTGTATTAGTAGGGGTATCACAAGTCAGAAGAGGGAGGTAATAATCCCTCTTTACAAGAGACTGGTTAGACCCCATCTGGAGTACTGCATGCAGTACTGGAGGCCACATCTTCACAAGGACATTAACCAAATTGAGGCAGTACAGAGAAGGGCAACCAAAATGGTGCAGGGACTGCATCAGAAAACATATGAGGACAGATTAACGGAGCTCAATATGTACACCCTACAGCAAAGGAGGGAGAGAGGTGATATGATCGAAACATTCAAACACCCTAAGGGCATTAACAAGGTGAAAGAGTCTAACATCTTTCAATATAAGAAAAATAGCAAGACAAGAGGACACAGCATGAGATTAGAGGGAGGCTGATTAAGGGGTAATGTGAGGAAGTTCTTTTCCACAGAAAGCATGGTGGATGCATGGAATGGCCTACGTCAGGAAGTAGTGGATATGAATACAGTGCAGGGCTTCAAACAGGCATGGGATAGGCATAAGGGAGCAATACAGATGAGTATGAATAGATAGGCCATTGACAGAGCAAAGGCCGATGGCACATCCATAAGGTAGAAAAAGGAATGGGCAGACTGAATGGGCCTTGCGGTCCTTATCTGATGTCATCTTCTATGTTTCTATGTTGCTGTTGATAGGGTTAAGGTAGTTATGCCGTGATAATGGGAATATCAGGACAGTATGAAGTCTATACAGGAGTGGAGTACAAATATACACTGTATCATAAGTATGTGTTCAGAGTGCAGGCAAATGCGATATGCAGGTTTATTTTACATATACAGTAGGTAAAAATAGGAATAGATGCAATTGATAGAAATATAGATAATTAAATAGATAGACATACAGATAGACAGACAGAGGGGGAAGCTATACTCATGACAGTCTTTGGAGAGGCAACTGCCCCTAGAGTCACAGTCATGTTCACTAATTTGGGTTGAAAAACTTTTCAAGCAGCACTATTTTGCTGTCAGTAATCGCCTATGGGTTTAAGCATGTATTGGAATGTCTTAAAACAGTTATAGTACAGGAAAAACAATGAAAGCAATTGTGTTACAATTTAGTACTGAAACATACGTGTAACATACATGTTGCCACCTTGCTCCAATGAGCACCCTCCAACAAGCAGAGTGCCAGTCTTAAAGAGCATCTGATGCCTTCAGGATAAGTGAAGAAAGACATAATATTTAGACACAGATCAGTTAATATTTCACATTACTTGTGTATTCCCCCCCCCCATTATTTTTTACTGTGGCCATTTGCATGAAAAGAGGACCACTGCTCCTGAAGTGTTCATGTATTCCTAGTGCTTTCTCCCTACCTGAGGTCATAATGCATGGCTTGTGACATCACAGTTACTCCCATGACAGCAGACTGTGATGTCACAACATAGCATTATGACTTGAAGTAGGGAGTCAGCTACAAAGGCAGATGAACTCTGATAAAGATCATATATTCATCCAAATTTCCTCTGTAATAAAGATAGGCAGGAGAAAGCTACAGAATATATTTAAAATGTAAGCTGAGTTGTACCAAGTTATTAGTTTTTTCAAAGTTTTCACTGTGGCATCAGCAGCTCCGATTATAAAGAGGAGACCTGAAAAAATGTGCCTCAGAGTAAGTGCAGAATAATTTTTCTTAAATCTGTTTTAAGATATTAGGCCTTTCCTCTTTTTTTTAAATTTAATGATAAAAAGAAGTTGCACCTTTCTTCTGACTGGACTAATGTAAATTATGACAGTCAGTGGTTTGGGATGTGCTAAGTGTCCCCAGGAGCAAGGTGTGCACCTTTGCTGGCTAGACAGTAGGCTGTTACAAAAGAAAAAACAAACAAACAAACAAAAAACACACAGATCAGTCATTCTACCAACGATACATGCAGAGGTACAACAATGGGGGGGGGCAAGAGTTGTTTGGGACTGCAGCTTCCATTTTTGAAATGGAAAAAAATTCATGTTGATCTTGTCTCCTGTTCTAGCCTGAAAAGGACACTGAGGTGCTGCCCTATCTGCATGCATCTCTCTGGACTGTGGGATGAGGTAACCAGACTCAGAGCGGAAGTAAACTGGGTCAGGAGTACTATCACTCCTATCCGGAGACCACCCTGTCCAATGCAACTGTCTCAAAGGATGCCGAGAATGAGGAGCACTTGGATGACAGTGGGCTCAGGGAGGGTTAGAGCAGTCAGGTAGAGGCACATCCCAGATCCTATTCCACTCAAGAACTCATATGCCACACTGGCAAATTGGGACAACCAAATAGAGGTACCCAGAGAAGTGGAAGGAAAGGATGTGGAGGTTAGCCAAGGAGGTGACCTCAGCGGAGAGCAGTGGACCCCAGAGGAGGAGGAAGTGAATCCTGGTGGGGACTCCATCATAAGAGGGATCCAGCTAGGAACACAGGAGGGGAGGACAGGGAGGTGAGGTGTCACCAGGTGCCACGGCATGGAGGATGGAAGGAAGATCCTGGGGATCACTGGGAAGGCAAGATGGGAGGGTGAGCTGGATGTCATTATTCACCTAGGTACTAATGACCTGGCAAATGGGGAGCCAAAGGAAGTTCAGGAAGAGTTTAGGAAATTGGGGAGGGTCTCAAGCAAGTAGCTACTTCTGTCACTTTCTCAGAGTACTACTGAGAGAGCAAGGAGAGCATAGGGATGCATGCATCAGGAAGTTTAACTCATGGTTGAAGAACTGGTGCTGTGAGGAAGGGTTTGGATTCATTGGTGACTGGGGACCCATCTGGAGGGATGGAGGTTTGTTCAAGTGTGCACTGCATCCATCTTGGAAGGAATCAAGCACTCAATGATAAGTTCAATGCTACATTGACAAGCATTTAACTAGCAAATGGGGGTGCAGGCCAGCAAGGAGGGTACCTGCTTGCTCACCCCCCCACAGCTAGCAGTGGAACCAGTGAACCGGAGGAGTGGCTATCTCTGCAAAGCAGTGTGCAAAGGATGGAGATTAGTGCCCAAGAGGTAGATAGCAGAAAAGGGGCAAAATTCAGCCAAAAGGCAGACAGCAAGGAGAACCAGGGATAAAGGACAACCAAGGAAGGGGCTGGATTAGAACAGCAAAACAGTCTAGGGAGGTCAAATCATGGAAAGCCATGTGTGCCAATGCCAGGAGCCTTAGCAACAAGATGGAAGATCTGGAGGCTGTCATGGTGCAGTCAGACCTGAACATTGTGGCCATCACTGAAACCTGGTGTAATGATAACCACGACTGGGAGATGGCCATACCTGGCTACAACATATTCAGAAGAGACAGGGCAGGTAGGAAGGAGGAGGAGTGGCACTGTATGTGAAAAATGACATAAGGGCCACAGAGATCCAGGAGGAACAAAATGGGGGAGAGATACTGTGGGTTAAGCTGGAAAGGAAAATGGGGCCAACCATCCGCACAGGTGTGGTCTATAGACCACCAGCTCAGGAGGAAGAAACAGATAGGGGCTGATGCTAGCCATCCAAGGATGGCAGACAAGGAGTGAGGTAGTACTGGTTGGAGACTTCAATATTCCAGACATGAACTAGAGCATCCCAGCAGCAGCATCAACTAGGAGCAGATTTATCCTGGACTCCTTCAGGGTGCCTTCCTCAAGCAACTGGTCATGGAACCAACTCGCAGAAGGCAATACTGGACCTTGTGCTCACAAACAGGGACAGTGTGATGGGGTAACAGTGGGGGAGCACCTGGGAACAGTGACCACCAGTCATTGTGGTTTGAAATCACAGAAAGAGCAGAACCAAACCACACAAAAACACATTTCCTGGATTTTAGGGGGGCAGACTTTGGGAAAATGGGGAGATACTTGAAAGAGGCATTAAGGGGAATGGGTCAGGAATCAGGGGTTGAGGAACAGTGGGCAGTATTTAAAATGGGGATTACAAGAGCAACCGAATTATGCATTAAGCAGGTTAGCAAGAGGAAAAGGAAGATTGCATTCAGGCAATACAAAAAGACACAGGCAGAAGGGGATAGAGAGAAGTACCAGGAGAAGCAAAGGGAGGCAGGAAGGTCAGTAAGGGAAGCCAAAGCTCAGACAGAAGAACACATGGCAAAATCAGTGGGTAGAGGGGACAAAACCTTTTACAGGTACATAAGTGAAAAAAGAAAAGCAAAGGGAGGGATAGTGAGACTGAAGGGGGAGGATGGGGGCCACGTGGAGGGTGACAACAGTAAAGCTGACATATTGAACAGGTATTTCTGCTCAGTCTTTACTAAGGAAGAGGAGGGTAATGGGTCTGAAGGGATTATAAGGGGTGAGAATGGTGCAGAAATGGACACAAGTCCCTTTACACGAGAAAGGGTACTGAAGGAACTGGAAGTAATGAGTTGATAAAGCAATACAGCCAGATGGGGTGCACCCCAGGGTCCTTAAAGAACTAAGAGAGGTGGTGGCTGAACCTCTGGCTATCCTGTTTAGCTGATCACTGGAAACAGGGGAGGTACCCAAAGACTGGAGGACAGCAGATGTAGTCCCCTTATACAAAAGTGGGAACAAAGAGGAAGCGGGGAACTACAGACCAGTCAGCCTCACCTCAGTAGTGGGGAAGATCATGGAAGCACTACTGAAGGAGAGATTGGTGGAATATCTGATTGTCATTGGACTACAGGACCCAAGGCAGCATGGTTTCACCAGGGGGAGGTCATGTCAGACCAACCTCATTGAATTTTTTGACTGGGTGACTAGGGAGGTGGATCAGGGGAGGGCAGTGGACATGGCCTATCTGGACTTCAGCAAGGCCTTTGACACTGTGCCACATAGAAGACTATTACACAAACTGGGGAATATGGGTGTGGGCAGGACAGTAGTATGGTGGGTAGGTAACTGGCTGGGCGGCAGGACACAGAGGGTGGTGGTAAATGGCTGTCACTCCACAGAGGGAAGAGTGGCCAGTGGGGTACCACAGGGATCAGTGCTGGGACCGGTCCTATTCAACATCTTCATCAGTGACATTGCACAGGACCTAGAAGGCAGAATTTCACTGTTTGCTGATGACACAAAGCTCTGTAACAGAGTAGACACACCAGAGGGTGTAGACAGAATGAGAAGGGACCTGCAGAAACTTGAAGAATGATCAGGGGTTTTGCAGTTGAAATTCAATGCAAAGAACTGCAAGATAATGCATATGGGGCACAAAAACCCTGGCACAATATATCAGTTGGGGGGTGAGGATATAGCATGCACCAAGCAGGAAAGGGATCTTGGGGTTATCATCTCTGATGACCTCAAGGTAGGGAAACAGTGTGACAAGGCAGCAGGTAAAGCAAATAGGATGCTGGGATGCATAGGCAGGGGCATCACTAGCAGGAAAAGGGAGGTCATAATTCCACTATACAAGACATTAGTGAGGCCCCATCTGGAGTACAGTGTACAGTTCTGGAGACCTTACCTACATAATGACATAGACAGGGTAGAGAAGGTTCAGAGGAGGGCAACAAAGATGGTACATGGATTGCATCACAAGTCCTATGAGGACAGATTGAAGGAACTGAATATGTACTCCCTGGAGGAGAGGAGAGAGAGATGGGATATGATAGAGACATACAAGTATCTTACAGGGAGGAACAGGGTGCAGGAATTCACTATTTTTAAGCGAAAAAGATGTTCCAGGACTAGAGGGCATGGGATGAAGTTGGAGGGAGGACGATTGGAGGAAACGTGAGGAAGAATTTCTTCACAGAACGGGTGGTGGACAAGTGGAACACCCTGCCAGAGGAAGTGGTGGGGGCTGAAACAATCACGGGATTTAAGAATGCATGGGATAGACATAATGGAATTCTGGAGGTCAGGGGTAAGGGGCAACAGACTTCTAGGAAAACATAAACTGAACTTACAAGCTCAAATCAGCAGACTGGGTGGGCCACAGGCCCTTATCTGCCAACAATGTCTATGTATCTATGTATTTTAAATGCCTGTTTTAAATGTGTATAATGGACTGTTTTACCATTTAGGAGCCAAAGAATGAATGTGTAACAGGTGACATTATGGTTGCCTAGCAATTGTATACCAAAGCAATGTAGGCATGTAATTAAGAACTGGATCAATGGAAGGCCATTGCCAGGTTATTCTACACACTGGCAGAACTTAAATTATAGTTAACAAATTGCTGTACAGTACTTTTGAGGATGCACAAAGTGTAAAACATCAGTTGGGAATTTTAACAGCTGTACGCTGAGCTGATGTCTTTAAACAAATATGTAAGAATTCTACATGAATGTTATTTTTTCTAGCTGCTCTTTATCATCTTGTATTGAGACACCTATATTTTCAATAAAGAGCTGTCTTAGCACTAGCATCACAAGATGTGCCAACGGTAATCACTGAACCCACATAAATGGAAAATGAAGGAGGCCTGCTTACTCCATTGACATGAGATGTGTGCTGTCCCATTGTGTGTCATAGCAGCATTTCTAATTTTGAACTTGGCACCACCACAACAGGGAGTTCTCTATTTCTTCAACAACAAAAATTAAAAAAAACACACTTTATCATCACAGCCTGTGTTTACCAAGTACTGTGCCCAGGATTAAAATAATTTGAACCCCCTCCCCCCAAAAAAGTGCCCTGACATGAAACTGCATGTTTAACTGTAAAGACAATTAAAAAATGTATTTCTAAATGCATTACTAAAACCAATGCTTCACGATTATAATAATTTGAACCCTCTCACCCAAAAATGTGCTCTGACAAACTGCTCTCTGGGAAGATTGCCTGGGACAAGATGCAATAAAAAAACCTGAATAACAGGTTCCTGGAAGTAAATGTTAACATCCTGTTTCTAGTGTCCCTGATAAAATGAAATAAAAAATACAGTTGAATTTTTATTTTAATGTCAGGTCTGATCAGAATAACTTTTAAAATCACCAATTGTTTTCTTGTTCAATGTTTTCTAATACATACTTCTCAAACTTAAAAGAAAAAACACACTTTATCATCAAAGTTTGTGTTTACCAAGTACTGTGCCCAGGATTAAAATAATTTGAACCCTCTCCCCCCCAAAATGTGCCATGACATGAAACTGCATGTTTAACTGTGAAGACAATTAAAAAATGTATTTCTAAATGCATTACTAACACCAATGCTTTCAAAGTTTTGAAACTACTAAAAATACAAATTATATATAAAGTATATATTGAATATGGTAAACAAATATTGTTAATCCCAAAAGCTGAACTTTATGTTTTTAGTATAAAAATGTGTAAGAAAAACATGTGGCTTACTGTAAATTAAAATGCTGTGTCTATGTTTTCCTGGGGAGATGTAGTTTCACTTGGTGTCTCCTTCTGAGGCCCCATGTGGCTCTGATAATCATTTGTTCCAAAGGTTTTTTAAGTCAGTTTGAAGGCATTAAATATCTTCTGTTCTCCTAGTCCTTAATAATGACATTAAGTATCTTCTGTTCTCCTAGTCCTTAATAAAATACAGGGGCCCTACAACTTCACAGACTTGTTCTGTTGCTTGATACAGGTCCCAAACTAGTGTGTCTTGTTACAGCATGATAGAGCCACCCCATGAATAAAAAAAAAAGTTGGGGTGGATCTTTAGCTTCTTTAGGAGCTTCTCGGATGGAGGTGGGGTGGATCTTACTAAAAAAAAAAACTAATGTTGCCTCCCACTACTCAGGTTCCAGTTCTTGTACCACCCATTTAAGAAAGTACCCTACACTCATTGACTAACATGAAAGCATATTTATTTGAGGGTGGAAAACATTGCTTGGAGGAGGGTAATATGGAAGAGACTATTTACACCTTCAGTCAGTTCCATGGACAGAAAACATGACATCACTCCTTTTGTACATGCAAAACATCTGCAGGCTCTGCCTACTGCAGCCATAAAAATGGAAAGGGACCTGGGGGTAGTCATATCAGATGACCTAAAGGTAAGTAAGTAATGTGAGAAGACAGTAGTGATGGCTGGGGGATAATGGGATGTATAGGGAGAGGCATCACCAGTAGAAAACAGGAAGTTGTTATCACTCAGTTGGTGAGACCCCATCTGGAGTACTGCGTGCAGCTCTGGAGACCACATCTCTGCAAGGACATAGACAGGATGGAGGCAGTCCAGAGGAGGGCAACTAAAATGGTGCAGGGTCTGCAACAGAAGCCATACGAAGACAGAGACTAAGGGAGCTTAATATGTATACCCTTGAGGAAAAGAGGGAGAGGGGGGACATGATAGAAACATTTAAATACTTTAAGGGAATCAACAAAGTCCAAGAGGGTAGCATCTTTCAGAAAAAGAGATATACAAGAACAAGGGGACACAATTTGAAGATAGACAGCAGATGACTTAGGGGCAATGTGAGGAAGTATTTTTTCACAGAGAGGGTGGTGGACACATGGAACAACCTTCCTGAGGAGGTCATGGGGTCAAAAACAGTGGGGGAATTCAAGAATGCATGGGACAGACATAAGGCAATTCTTGTGGTGGGGGGTAGGAAGAAGTAGGCTGTAGGATCTGCAGCTTTTCCAATAGGTAGGGAAAATGGGCAGACTAGTGGTCCAAGCGGTCCTTATCTGCCGTCAAAGTCTATGTTTCTATTTTTCTATGAATGGGCACACAAAGCACTGAATGGGCACGCTGCAGTTTTCACACCTAAGAACTGATCAGCTGATTGTCAATGCATACAAATGACAAAAGCTGGGAACGAGTGGCTGATTGAAAATTTAGTTGTGTCAGATTTACTAGTTTTACAGTATATTGCTTATTTCTGTTTAGATTCTAGGTACTGTAGCTATCAATTCTCCCCCACCCAGTGCCAGTTTCCCCTGGTGCTAATGGCAATTCCCCTGACACTCCATCCCTTAAAAATTAAAAACAATCCCTGGTTCCACTGGTACCCCCATGCCTATGCTCCAGGTACATTTGTTAAAAAAACCCTGGTGCAAAAGGTCCTCATCCTCAGTTCCCTGCTTAACAGAAAAATTACTTCATTAGTCCAATCCTAGTGATCATCTCACTGCTCCTTCTGCCCCAGAAATGGTAGCCAGTATTTATCTTCTGCTCACCTCCACTAGTGGCATCTAAGTCACTTTTTTGATATTGTGTGCGAGCAAGAAAAATATTGACAGTCAATTTATTTAACACAAGTTGATAGACTTTCTTGAGATGGCGGCTGCAAGTGGAGGGTAAATTTGAGGTCAGAGGGAGCAGGGAGGTGATCACTGAGATGGGAGGGCATACTATACTACCAGGGAAACCTTTTTTTTAACTTTCAGGGTTTTTATTTTTGCAGTTTTAGAGTTCATACATGCACCAGTGAGCCACAATGAATAACACACAGGATATGGAAGAATAAAAATAATTATAACAACAATAGGGAACTTTATGCAGTCAGTCACCCAAATTTTTATAGCAAGAGGGCAACATCTGAAAACATGAATAAAAATAATTTGGTCAAGTAAGCCCCTTGACCCACAAACCAAGGACTGGTTCAACAATGGAGAAAAAAAGGTATTCCCCAATAATTTAAAGTGAACCATAATAGGTTACTAAGGTCCTATAAACTAAAAAATTGTAACCTGAAGTATATTGCGCTCCCTAAATAACCACACATAGCACGCCATCTCAGCTAAAAATTCTAAAACCAAAAAAAAAAAATGAAAGAAAAAAGACCAGAAAGCAGGGCACTCTTTTTTGAAGCATGTCGCTCTTGGAAAAAAATAGCCTGAATGGGCAGTCTGCAGGTAGTCTTTCTGGTTTGCTGGCAGCACAATGGTTCTTCAAAAGAGATTCTGTGGATTGTTTATGTTTCTGTATGGTATGATTTCAATACACTGCTAATTGAAAAAAAGGGACAACATTTTAACTTCTTGGAGGGAGAACTCTTGTGATCTCTTCTAAGCATTTGGCTCACTTTTTTTTAAGCTGCAGGGAGCTGAAAACCAATACAAGCATACATTGCAGACGGATTACCTATGCAATCCCGAAATGTGGACTCCTGATCTACAGTATGCAGAGGTTGGGAGACCGCATTTCAGTATCCTTATGGAGATTTGCTTTATGCCGGGGCTTCACCCCCCCACATCCCCCACACCCCCTAACTAAAATATCCAACTCCGAGGGGGAGTGGACCTTGGAGTTGGGTGTTAGGATGGGGGGGGTGGTGGAAAAAAATGTTTATTTAAAAGTTCCCGCTGTGGAAACAGAACCCCGTCCCCGATACCTTGCTGGCCGAGCTGTAGGAGCATTAGTGCACCACACTATGGGGCAGCTCAGCCAGTACCTGTCTCTTCTGTCTCCAAATGGTTATGCCAGGTGAAACTATATTTCATGGGTGTCACCGTCGGTATCCCGTAAGGGTACCTTGCAGACTTAACTGGACATGTACTTTTACCTGAAGGGACTTTGAATAATTTACTGTTGAGATCAAATGCGTGATTTGCATGATGTGATTTCTATAGCCAATATTTTTTTTGTAACTCATTCCCTTATACCTCTGTGATCAGATACCAGGCAGCCTAAACCTCAGTACAAAAAGGTATGGAAACTTTCTTGATATATAACTGACTTCAGTCTGTTTTTGTAGAAAAAAATTGTAATATTTTCAGGTGTATTTTTATGCACTAAAAAGGAAACATTCTTGCTGTGGTTCTTTTTTCCCAGTAAGACTTGCAGGCACTTCTTCCTTTTTTTCTTTTTAGCATGCAAGTATGTTGATAACATTACCTATGGTTTTAGGATTACTATTTACAAAATACTTGCATCTAAAAAAATAGCCTTGTGATTTTAAAACACAGTTTTGTACAGCTATAGTTCAGATTTGTTGAATACTTGTAGGCAAAGATTTATTGAAAATGATGATATAGACCTCAGATCTGTTGTCTTAATTTGAAGTCTGTATATGTACTGTATTATTGTATGAATTTATGTGTATCTGATATGTAGATGGTAGGTAGGTAAGGTAAACTGTATTTATATGGCGCCCATTCCCAGAGGCTGGTTGCACCTTACAAGGTAAAGACAGGCAGGGTAGACACATCAACAGACAAATAAGAGCTGCACAAGGGTTATATAAAAACAAAATCTAAAATCATACAACACATAAGCATTAATAAATAATAATAAATACACCATTAAAATCAGCTCTAATTAGTCTGGGAATGCTTCTTTAAAAAGATACGTTTTTAGACCTCTCTTCAGTGCCTCCACTGATGGGGCCTCCCTCACAGATCTGGGGATCGAGTTCCAGAGGACTGGGCTGGCCACCTTGAATGAGCGGTCACCTGAGGTTTTCAGCCTGGCCCTCGGAACTGCTAGGAGGCCCCTGGTGGAGGGAGTGGACCGGGATGGCAGGTGTAAGGAGGTCAGTCATATAGCTAGGGTCCGAGTTGTATAGGGCCTTACAGGTGAGCAAGCCCACTTTGAAGATGATCCTCCACCTGACAAGCAGACAATGCAGGTCTCACAGGACTGGGTTCATGTGACAAGATCTAGGTAGGCTTGTCGGTAACCGGGCTGCTGCGTTCTGCACTAACTGCAGTCGGCAGAGGTTCCCTCCACTGACCCCGGAGTAAAGAGCATTACAGCAGTCCAACCTGGATGTAACAAAGGTGTGTAACAGTGAGGGCAGGTCCATGGGCAGAACTAGGAATTTAATCCTGCCGACATTCCTTAAGTGGTAGAAACCACTTTGGACGACAGTATCAACCTATCAACAAGAATGATGCCCAGATTTCTCACCCTAGAGGATGACATCAAATGGGTAGATCCCAGGACAAGTCCTGTTGCCACCCTGGGGGCATTCCCATCATGCTCTTGATCAGGTTCAGTCACCAGCACCTCCATCTTGCCTGGGTTTAGCTTCAGCCAGTTAGAGGACATCCAGTCCTGGATCTCAGAAAGGCAATTATTTAGCACTTCAATGGCATCATTTGTTCCAGCCCAGGGCCAAAAGACATATACAGCTGGGTATCATCTGCATAGCAGTGAAAACCTAGACTACTAATGTCTGATGAGCTGTCCCATGGGCAGTATGTACACAGCGAACAACTTCAGAGATAGGATCGAACCATAAGGAACTCCACATGGTAGGAGCTTCAGAGAGGAGGAGAAGAAATTCTCCATCACTACCCCTTGCTTTCTACCCGAGAGATAGGACTCAAACCAGTTAACGACTGTACTAATGAGTTCACAATACTCTCTCTAAGGTGATCCAAAAGAACAATGTGGTCTATGGTGTCAAACACTGAAGAGAGATCAAGAAGAATGAGAATTGACTGGTCTCCTTTATCCCTTGCCCTGAGGAGGTAATTTTGCAATCTAACCAATGCCATCTCAGTGCTATGCCTTGCCCTAAATCCTGACTGGAACAGCTCATAGATGTCAAAGGCTGCAAAGTGTGCCTTGAGCTGCAGATCCACCACTTTCTCCACAACCTTCCTTAGGAATGGGAGGTTGGACATAGGATGATAATTTACTAGGACATCAGGGTTGAGCGATGGTTTCTTCAGAAGGGGTCTCACCAATGCCTTCTTCAAGGCATCAGGGATAATCACCTCTGAGAGTGAGCACCGGATTATCCTGGTGAACACTGGACCAATGATCTTGGCACATCCCACTAAGAGATGTGTTGGGGCTGGGTCCAGTTCACAAAAGATGGGCCGCAGCTTCACGATCACCTCCACGACCTCAGCCATCTCCATTGGCCAAAACTTCTCCCAGACAATAACAGTGCCTGTGCTCCTGCCAGGCCCCCTACCACAGGGCTGATCTTGCCCAACCGGGGAGACCCCGGACCGGATAGAGAACACCCTGTCAGGGAAGAACTGAGCAAACTTTTCACACAGTGCAATTGAAAATACCCTTTTCAGTTGCAGACAGAAAGGGCGAAGTAGTCTGTCTACAGTCTGAAAAAGTTGAGCCAGTTTGTTCTTCCCTGCAGCAATCTCCCTGGATAGGAACTCTCTCCCCCTTATGGTTGATTGTCCCTTGATACTCAAGACAGCGAGTTATCAAGACCAGTTTATCCTCCTTGGACTGGTCCTCTGCTAGCAATGCTCCAACTTCCAATCTTGATCTTCATCTCCTTGAGAGCCCCATCAAACCATGGGGGTCTCAAGTGAGGAAGATCTGGGTCCTATATGGACCAGTGTGATGGCATTAATTGCTTCGGAGACAGTGGCATTATAGGCCACCACTGCTTTGCCCATGCCAACCACACATGCAGCACACACATCAGGCAAATCGACCATTTCCAAAAGTCTCTCGGAGGATAATCCCCTTAAAGGGCGATAGCTGACCATCTCAACAGGGGAGGGACAATCAGGGGGAGCCCCAAACGAGAACTCTACCATGCAATGATTGGACCAAGTGATCAGTCCTGAAGTTCATAACCTCAAGCCCCAGTGAGAACACCAAGTCCAAGGTGAAGCTGTTGTGATGGATCACAGACGCAACTGCTTGTGCCAGACCCAGTGATATCATCAACCGGGAGGAGGTCATGTACAAATTGTGAGGATTTGTCATCGACCCAAGCATTGAAGTGCCCCAGAATTAACCACTAGGGGACTCCAACAGTCCATCGACAATGAAATCCACAACCTCCTGTAGGAAATATCCCCCCTGCCCTGGAGGATGATAAACAAGGAGAATCCTGCAACCCGCACCTGGACCCCCATGCACTGCCACACGCTCAAAGGATGAGGTCAAACCCACTGGATGCACAGCAAAGTTCAAACTGGATCTAAAACAGATATCCACACCCCCATCCCTGCATTTCCCTCCTTGGGTAGTGCAGTAGAGAATAACCAGTGGGGACAGATGCCTCCAAAACTGGCTCGGCATCATCACTCAGTCAGATCTCTGTGATACAAGCTAGATCGACTGAAGAAATCAAGTCCGCCATAATTGCGATCTCGTTTCTCATCGATCTGGCATTGCACAGCACAGCCCAAAGGGGATTAGTGGAGACTACAGGCCCTCCAGCTACCTGTCCATTCAGTCTGGTGGGAACCCTGAGGATGGGCGCTAAACACATCAGGCCTCTCTCCTGACTCCCTTTGGCCCCAGAGTGCCTCCTGCTCCTAACACTCTTATACTGCTCAACTCCACTGTACTCACAGTGCCCCACTGCCAACCAACCCATCCTCTATTAATGCCTACTTCCTGACAGCACCTCACTGCTGTAGCTGGAGGAAGGAGGTCTTCAAAGGGGCAGAGGTCACACAACAGTGACACTGTGTAGGTAATACGGAGGGGTCTATAATTCCAGCATGTCGTGCAGCAACTAAGTACTAATACAAATCCCTGCTACAGCCTTAGTTAATAAGTTAAAACCAAACCAATAACAAAATAAAAATAAAAACCTAACCCTAAACATGCATCCATCATCCACATAACATATAAGATGACAACCACACTCAAAACACTCCCACTCTATCTAAACCCACACACCACCCCAAAGAAAATAACCCTAAATTAAATTAAATTAAAAAACAATAAATTACACTAAACAGTAACCCAAGTAAATACAGGATATTCACATCAAGATGCTGTGGAGATATAAATTGTAAAAGTTTAGCTCCTTTTACGGAGCAGTGTCCAGATAATTAACTGCAGGCAGGTATTATGAGGTTATAGCCAAAAAAAGATCTCTGACAGTCTTGGCAGTTGTTCAAGATTTCATCAGAAAAACTCTCACCAGTACTGAAGAAAGAAAGAAAGTAACCCAAAAGAAACGGTGCTCTCACCACCCTATTCTAAGGGTACCAGTGAAGATATAAAGCTGACAAATCTGGAGGTTTAATACAAACCGGGGATTTCAGGAACCATTACTGACACTACCCACAGTACTGCTCTCACAGGTACTGGGGTAAACAGTTTACAATGGCAAAGTTCTCAAACACACGGAAAACTTTTACCCTTAGGATCCTCAATCTGGCGGCATCACCGAAGGGTTCCTCACACTGCTCTCATCAGTGTCACATGGAGAACCAACATGAATGGAAAGTGGCTAAATTCCCAGTCGGACAACATTCTTCCAGCCAAGTCCACCAGAGTTACTGAACAATAGAAAGCAGTCACTACAGCTGCAATCCCGTGTCCACTTAATTGATTTCAGCATTGGCTTCCAAACCAAATCAGCCCAGTGGCATTAAAACTTCAGCTATCCAGAAAAGTTTTTTCCCAGTAGTTCATAAATTCTCTGTTCCAAAAGACTCTTCCTCTGAATCCCAGCAAAGTAGGAGGTAATGGAATCAGAGAAGGTAAAACACTGAAACTGCAGCAGGCTCCTCAATTCTCCTTTGCCCAGCAACTCCTCCACAGCACTAGACACGGTCCTCTCTGAAAATAAAAACACTAACTCCTAACCTAAAATCACTGCCCAAGCCTATCTGACCTTATACCCTACTCCTTACTACTAACTAAAGCAAGTTAAAACTTAATTTAAAAACACTCTGGACACTGCAAGCAGTCTCAGAGTTTGGGATTCTCCTGATTAAACAAAATTTGAAAGGTGAGCAGAAAAATGAAGAAAAGTTAGACTTCCCTCAGAGCCCTTGCAGACGGCAGCCCAGCCCAACCACCATCTTGCTCCAATGAGCAGAACTGTGCCCTGTCATCATTATCTGTTTTGATGCTGAAGTCTGTATCTTGACAGTTTTAATAAATCAGCTGGAACTGATAGAAAAAAACAAGACCACAAGTACTGTAGGTCTTAGGAACACATGGGCAGACTCGATGGACCCTTGGTCTCCTTCTGCCATAGTTTTCTCTGTGTCTACTGTATGTTTCTTTATGTACACTAAGCAGTAAACTGAAAAAAAGTAGTTACTCAAACAGTGCAAAAAGACTAACATAAAGAGCAGTAAGCCACATTTCCTAGTTTAAAACAAGTTAAAGAAAAATTGGAGATTTAACGTAAAACATAAGCAGGTTACATATTTCAGGGTTTCCAGACAAAACTGGGGCAAGCAGAATAATACTGTACCAAGGGAGGGCAAACACTATACCCCTAAATATGCCTGATTCAACTTAAAGTTATTAGTATAATGCCCAAACATTAGTCCATCCAACAGAAATAAGGAAAATAGAACAGAAGCTCCCCCCACCCCTACCCCGTTTCAAGGCAGAACACAACTGTTAACGTTAAATACAAGATGAAAGAAAGGTATTTCAAAGTTCATTCTTTTTATTGGTTAGTTGATAAATCTGTAGACCCAAAGTCTTCTGTGATCTGTGTCACCAAACTGCCAGCGTCTTTCAGATTTCTGAGCTGGTATGTTTTCCTGGCATATACCACTTTCAGCTTGTCTGGAAACTGCAGGCTATACAAGATAACAAACTCCCACAGAACTCCATGGATGGCATCAGAAGCTTTGTGTTGTGACCCAGTTGCAAAGCTAAGGTCTGGAAATTTATTTCATTCAACTTTCCTTTATTAAAGGAGAACATATGTCCTCCCAGCAGCCCTTCCCCAAACCAAAACCTCACAAATAGACTATTGAGTTCCAAAATTAATTTTTTTTTTCTTTACCTCCCTGTCTTTATATCTTTATACATAAAAAATTTGAATTATTTACACAGTCTGGTTAAATATGACTCATATTAGCTAGTTGGTACTGTGCAATACAGGACTGCACAAGGCATAATGACACAGTCCAGTACTGCACAATGTATCCCACACTGTAGTGTATTACTACATAGAATGCCTTTATATGCAGCCTCCTGGTAGGTCTCTGGTGAGCACCTTGGGATGAGGTACCCGCAGTGGCCCCCCCACATGGTGCCCGACATGTGTGTGTGTGTGTCCAACACACTGGTACAGCAGCAGACCTCATAGACCTGGTGGACCATGATGATGGATGTGTCTTGTGTTACCGGCAGAGTTGTATGTTATTTGCCTTATCTGATGATGGCTGTCTCTGGTTGCTTGTGTTGCCTTGTCCCTTCTGCTGCTTGTGGGGTTGGGGGGTGAGAGGAATGCAGAGTTAGGGTTGGAAATGCAAACGTCAAATTTCCCTGATTTTTATGCTTTAGAACCCTAACTGATACATTAAAGTAGTTTCTTGCAATGAATATATACCGCATATATATCTTCATTATAGGGGCATGGTAGTACCCCTATATTTAGGACTGAGTGGGCAGTTTAATATTAAAGCCCAATTTTTGCACTTTAATAACTTTGCAACTGTTCAATGGATTTGCATTAGATTTTGGATGTGTGGTCTGATGTGGTAGATCCGTGGATGTGTCAAGTTTTGCTTCGGATGAATGTGTGGATTTCAAGTTCTGGATAGTGCAAAAACTAAATTTTCGGGCCACTGTTTTTTTTTTTTTCTTTGAACTTGGCTGCAGCTAAAATGGCTTGGAATTGTGGTTTAAAATTTTCAGCGTATGAAGGGGCTGGCCCACAGATGTGCATTTTGCTAGTTTGGTGAAAAAATATTTCTCTATTCCAAAGTTATTTAATTGTGAAATTTTGAAAACTTTGGTTCTGAACATGTTCAGTAGGCACTTCAAAATAGCTGAATGAAGTGAAAAAAGAATCCGTTTTCATATTGACATCATCCTTTTTCATGAGAGAAAATATCCATCTTGTTTCCTTTCTGTTAAAAAAAAATATATATTTCAAAAAACACAAAAATGACATCCTGGAGAGAGAGAGAGAGAGACCAACATATCTATCTGGCTCATCAGGACCCTGTTAGGTGGATTCTGCACATAACAGTTGGGAAAAATGACCCACAAATGTGCTTTGGTTACATGTAAAATCCTTTTTTGTGTCTCAGTTTCTAGGCCTTTTTCATGACTCGCTTTGTTAGTAACCAGTGTTAAATGATTTTCATTTGTGACCAACCCTTTTCATAAGGGGAATTACCCTTTTTTCCTGGTGTCTAGTGGTGCCCCCCACCCCTCCAATGGCCACCCCTGCATTCTTTATTATGAACTGGGAATTGTAAATATGTGAAGCTGATTGGCCGAGAGGTTTTTGAAGCCGTGATGATATCGGGCTACATCATCACAGCTTCAGAAAACCTCCGGTCACCAGCCTTCTCACCGGCAGAAAAAAAAATAATTCCAACGGCAACAGACAGCCACACTGAACTTACAGTCGGCAGCAGCAATAGCTCCTCACGTACTCCCGCTTGCATCATTCTTTTACACAAAAATTCTCCTGCAGTCAGCTGCTCCTGTTCATCTCCAGTGGTGCGTCTTACAATCCGGACATAAAAATAAACTACTGAATTCACGCTGATGTAAAAACTGCCTTTCGAAAGCTAAACACGAGACTCTGAGCATGCGTATCAGCATTTGTGGTGGACGCTGATGCGCTTCCTCAGAATCACGGCTTTAGTTTTCAAAAGCACTTCCCAACTAACATAACACTCATTTTAAGCACTACACTAGTATTTTGACATCAGGGTGAACTTATAAATTAATTTCTATGTTTGGAAAATACACGTCAAAAAAAGTGATTTCGCGTCATGGGTTGCCAGCACCATTCCTGCTCGGGAATTCAGAACCTTGTCACCCGCTGAACAAGCAACCACAAATTAAAAAAAAAAATTAATTCAATTCACAACCTAGTTCTTCCTCATTCTAACAAAGCATTACAATAAGGCCACCTACTGACCACATCAAAAACTAAACAGACTA
This sequence comes from Neoceratodus forsteri, assembly GCA_016271365.2. Classification (NCBI taxonomy): domain Eukaryota; kingdom Metazoa; phylum Chordata; order Ceratodontiformes; family Ceratodontidae; genus Neoceratodus; species Neoceratodus forsteri. Next base: position 832,362,932 of record CM057452.1, read on the forward strand.
TATTATTTCAGTGTATCCCTACACATTACAAAATGCATTACTAAAACATTTTAGAAGCTTTTTGTAAAATATTTTATAGATACATATATGCAATCCAGTTCATAATAGCAATAAGTCACTCCAGGGTGTGGTATATCATGGGATATCGGCACTTCTCTGATGGTTGGACGCACTCGGCCTGTGGCCTGGTGCCCAACCACTCGAGGCGTGACGATATCCCATGATATACCACACCCTGTTGTGCCTTATTACTTAATTATGAACTGGCGCTCGCAAATGGAGGAAGCTGATTGGCCGAGAGGTTTTGGAAGCCATGATGATATCGGGCTACATCATCACAGCTTCAGAAAACCTCTGGTCACCAGCCTCCTCACTTACCGCACAAAGTTTCTCTGTGTGTCACAGTCCGAAGTGACTGAGGCCTCTAGTCGGCTTAAAACCAAACCCCCCATCCATCTTCCCCACAGCACCCGCTCTCCAAACAGATGACATTTTCATTCTCACCTGGCTTCCGCTTGGAGCACCAGCTACTACAGTATAGAAACAGCCCCTCACGCCAGTACATTTTCCCCACAGCATGCTGCCTCGTGCCAAACGGCAGTTCACGTACATCTACAAACTGCTCCTTCACAATCTCCCCATCGAGAAAACAACTTTAAGGTGCCGTGACTTACATTTACTGTTCCCTCAAAAGCAGGCCATTACCATGGCAGCCGTTACGAAAGTTTTTTTCATGCCGGATTTGGGAGATGAGACAACAGAACACACAGGGAGATGTCCCTACACTACACTACCTCCTACCAGCTCCTACAATAGCGCCACCTCCTGACGGCAACCCTAATAGAACTATTTTCTGAAACAGTACTCCTACACTACCCCTTACAAAGCTTTTTTAAATATTTGGGAGGTTTTTTGCTAATTTTTATTTACAACAATTTTGTAATCCAGTTCATATTAGTATTGAAACATTTAGGGTGGTATATCATGGATATTGTCACTGGAAAGGACGACTCGGCCCTGCCTCGTGTTCAACCACCCGAGGCGTGACAATAGATATACCACACACCTGTCGCGGCTTATTGCTTAATTATACAATGGCAAGAAAGAATCTTGGACTGTGATTGGTCAATCTGTGGCTGGACCCGTGGCGTTATCACAGCATAACACCACGGGTCTATTCTCAGCACTGTGAACCTCCTGACTGACTGCATTGGATTTGTTGGATTTAGGCCATCATTACATCTTCTCTTAAGAAACAAAAATAATTTCCCACACTAACAAAAACATTCTTTAAAATTATTTTTTTTATTCTGTATAACAACAAGCAGTTGTATAATAGGAATAATGCACTCCAGGGTGTGTGTGTCATGCTGGGATAATGCCATGCCTGGGATACTGGACACACTCGGCCTGCGGTTCTGTGCCCAACCCCCCCCCAGGCATGGCGTTATCCCAGCATAGCACACACCCTGTCATGCATTATTCCTTTATTATACAATACTTCTTGGTGTCTAATGGCACCTCCACCCCTCCAATCGCCATCCCAGTAATTATTTATTTTTTCCCTGTTGTCTAGTGGCACCCCCCCACCCACTTATCACCATCCCTGTATTGATTATTATTTCCCTGGTGTCTATCGGCACCCCAACCCTCCAGTAACCATCCCTGTATTGTTTTTTTCTTTCCTTGGTGTCTAGTGGAACCCCCCCAAACCTTCAGCTGCCATCCTGCCTGTAATAGAGCAAATGGTCCATTAATGGCTTCTTTAAACACCTGTAATAAAAAAAAGGTCTTTCAATGATCTGACCCCCCAACAACCTCTCACTCAGCACCCACCACCCTGCACTTCCCACAGCCCCCACATACCCCCACTCTCCCCCTGCACAACTCCCAGGGTGAAGATCCACCCTGATCAAAGACTGATGGAAACACCGACTATTATATGAGAAAATAAGGTAAGTGCAGTTCCATGTATTTCAATGGGATTTTCACCTTTGTGGTATAACGCTGAAATTTTTTGTATATGTTGACACCAAATTGTCAACATCGCCTTTTTGACACCCCACCTCATGAACAATGCAAGTGAAATTACGAAAATCGGCCTGGAAATGTGAATTCATGGTCACTTGGTGAAATTACCTTATGGGCGGGATTTAAAAATGTTCACTGCCCTTGTTCATGAAATGGGGTCATAAGAAGGCTATGTATAAAAATGCCAGATTTATGTTCATATGTTGAAATTTTACTACACGCTCTCTTAACGTTGGTAATTTTAAATATTTTGATCCCAAATTCTCAACATTGCCAGTTTCTTGCACCACCTCATGAATGTGGCAGCTGTCATTTTTAAAACCATGGCAAAAATTTACTTTCACACCTGTGGCGTGAATGACGTTTCCATGCTGCGGAATGATGTTTCAACTGGGATTTTAATATTCTCAGTATGGGTTTCATGAGGTGGGGTAATAAGAAGGCTATGCTGACAATTTGGTTGCTGTTACACTACAAATACGTATACAATTACACTATATCAAAAATATCTCAAAGTAAGAAATGCTTTACAAAAACCCCCCCCTTAATGCAGCATTTAGGGTTGAGACTAAAACCACAAAAGTAGGGAAATGTGGCTTTAGGGGTGCAGCCTTCATTTGGGTTGCCAACCCTAAAGCTCACTACATTAGGTGTGTGTGGCCAGGATTTTCAAACTGCGCCCAGAAAGGGTGCAAGTGTCTGCACCGTGCAACTGAGTTGCGCTGGAGCGCAAACCTGCTATATTCAAACAAGATGTGAAATGTGCATCCCATCTGAATATAGCAAAATATGCAGGTGGCACAAATGGGGCTGCCAAAGATGTGCTAGCACATGTCTCTGTGCGGTCAGAATACATGGAATGGGGATGCGCAGCACATCTTCGGGATGCGCTGGGGGGCAAATTCCAGATATTCAGACCGCGACATGCAAATGGGGCCATTATGCATGCAAGGTGCAAAAGGGGTCATTTGCATGTCATTATGGTCCCATTGATTTATTTATTTATTCAAGAGTTTAACCAGGCAGGCATACTGAGCGGAGGACCACTCGTTTCCAGATACGACCTGGGGGAAACAAGGGGGGGAACATAAGGGAAGGAACAGTAATTACACAAACATACAATTACAGATGAGGAGGCACTGTTATGGAGCCTATACAGTAGGTAGCTAAGGTAGGCATGAGCTTAAATCAGGTATTAAGTGCAACAGCAAGTTAGAACTTAGGTATGAGAGAGGTGAGTGCCACCATAGATTATTGTGCTAGGTTAGGAGGAAGGTTAGGAGGGAGGGAGCACCAAGTGGAGCTAACTAGCCGGGTGGTTATAAGGTGCTATATTAACCTGATTGGTAGGCCATCAGGAAATTAAGGAAAAATTGAGGCCTCCTATGGGGCAGGGCGGGAGCAAGAGCAGTCCGAGAGGAAATGCTCTAAGAGGCGGGTGTTGAGGTGTCTGATATTGGAGTAGTGCCGGATATCTGCTGGTAAGTCATTCCAGAGTTTTGGTATACGGTAACTTAGTGCTGCCTGACCCATGGAGGTGCTCATAAGAGGAATTTGGAATAGCCTAGCATCCGAGTGCTGAAGCGAGTATGCCGGGGGGAGCTGAGAAGTTAAGGATGAGGCCAGGTATGGGGGGAGAGAGTGGGACCAGTATTTAGCAGCAACTCTGGAGCAGTGGATTAGCCGGCGGTCTGCTAGTGAGGGAAGGGACAGGGAGCTGTAAAGGTCGCAGTGGTGGGTTAGTTTTGGACAATCCAGTATGAACCGGCAGAAGGAGTGGAAGAGGGTGTCCAGGCTGGATAGAGTAGACAGTGAGGTGGTGCCATAGACCACATCCCCGTAGTCAAAGATCGGAAGAATCATTTTTTGTACGAGTTCCCGCCTGACCGTGGTAGACAGGCAGCCTTTGTTGCGGTAGAGGGCCCCTAGTTTAGGATTAAGTTTTTTGTGCAAGGATTCTACATGTGTACTGCATTTGCATGTCTGTGGCAGGGATGCACCCAGCAGAATGCACCAGGCACCCTGCCAGCAAGCCTCGGTCGTGTCTACAGTACAGTCATACACGGATCCCCTGGTAGTCTAGTGTCCCCCCCTCCCTTTCTTGATCATGTATTGAAATGTTTTCCCCATACATCCCTGATAGTCCTGTGGCCCCCCCATCCCCAATCGTAGAATAAATGATAAATTACCCCATATCCCTGGTAGACTAATGTCCCACCCTCCCTGCCCTGTACCCGATCGTAGTGGAAAATGTGTCACAAAGACTCTCTCTGGTAGTCTAGTGGTGCCCCCCTCCCATTCCTCGACCCCGTCTGTAAAATGTTCATAGATCGAAATACCCTGGTAGTCTAGTGGCCCCCTCCCTGCCCCGATCGTAACACAGAAATGTAACCCCAATATTTCCCTGGTAGTCCAGTGGACCCCCCAACCTCCCATCCAGGGTGCTTTCTGACTTAAGTGGGAAAGGTACCTGTTTGGAGGATTTGCAGGAACTGTAGTTTTTTTTGTGTGTGTTTAGCCTTGTAGCTTGGGGGAGGGGTGATAATTGTCTGGCCTTGGGCCTCATCAGAGTTACTACTAACTGAAGCTGGAGCTGAGTCAGAGTGGTGGAGCTGGGGCAGGAAGCAGACACATTGCAGGGAAGTATCTGTTGATTTTCACTGATTTTAGTGCTGTTATTGTTTCTTTTGCAGCTTATTGTTGTTTTCAATTGGTACCAGGGTGCTTTCTGAAATTCTTAAATTGGAAAGGTACCTGTTTAGGGGATTTTGCTGGTGCAGCTGAGTGTCTCAGTGAGGGTTTGTTGGGGTGGCTGATTGTCTCTGTTGATAAGGAGGCCCAACCCACCCACCCTCTCCCACAAACCCCTAGAGCATCACCTTTATACTGGTAGCCTGTGACATCATACAGTACCTGCTGACTGCATACACACACACAGCCATCTTATTTCCATATACAACACAGCCACACACCACAGGGTAGAGGGATTGGAAAATAAGCGAAATAGTGCTGCCAACAGACAGGGGCAAGACAGAAAGAAGAGGAACCACAAGAGGGAGAATGGAGAAGAGGGAACAAAGAAGAGGAAAGGGTAATGGGACCAAGGTGACAGACTGGGAAAGTCTGGGAAGGGGACAAGATAGTGAGGCAAGCCAGAATGCCGGTCAGTGGAGGGGAGAGGGGCAAAGGAATCAGGGAAGGGTGGAACAAAAATCACAGGGGAGGAAGGATCGTGGGATGTAATAACTGTGGAGGGGCAGTATTCATGTACACCCTGTGGAGGACGGGGGTTCCCAGTTTATATAAGGCTAGAGAAAGAAGTACTAAGGCTAATGGGGGAAGTGTCAAAGATGATGAAGGGGCATATTAGGTTGGGAGGAGAAGGGAATAGGGAAAGCACAAAAGACATCCAGAAAAGGAAAAAAGATGGGGGAAATAAGAGTGACAGGGGGTGGTCAGGACAAGGGGGCAGGGAGAGTGACACAGGTATGGGAAACAAACGCTCAAGGAGAATAAGAGAAGGAGTACAGGGAGATGGTAACACAACAAGCTCAGATGGGGACCGACCTCTAACAGAGGGGGCAAAGGAGGGAAAGGAGGAAGGGGAAGCATGGTCCATGGGTACAAAGAACAAAATGGCTGGGGAGGGTGATGGTAAAGCTACCAACTTTCTGAGGCCTAGAACTGGGACAGGGTCCATCCTGACCATGCCCCCCCACTCCCACCATGTCACGCTGACGGGCACCGCTGCAGACAATGCTGCACACGGTCACATTTTACTGCTCGCTCTGGCCATGCCACCCCACAGTAACACCAGTAGCAAACAGCCAGATTAAAAGAGTACATCATTCTTGATTAATTGACTGATGTACAGAAAAGATCATTAGATGCAAACCTGAGTTAAACTGTGTTCAGACATTCGAGAAGCATGTATTGCTCCTCCTGACAGTCCCATCACAACCCACTGACACTCACCTCATTTGCTGAGCAAACTTCACTTCAGTGACTCCCAACACCACACCACATTGTTTTCACACACTTCCCTGCAGCTGATCAGGTTCGGGTACCTTAGTTCACTGCTGCTGGTCTCTTCTGTCTGGAGTCCCTCTCAGCTGCTGGCAGGCAGACGTCCACATGCACTTGTTTGCACTACTACCCAATCTAACCTAAGAGGAAGGAACATGCTTTAATGTGCTCCCGCTGACATGCTTGCGGTGCAACATAGGCGCCGGGGTTGAAGTTGCAAACTGCTGTCCAGCTCAAGAAGCACCACAGAGGTGCTGAAATAACTGTCAGTCATGGATTAGCAGTCAGCAAAAAAAAAGGGACAAAACTGGGACAAGTTAGCAAAAACCAGGACAAAACTGACATTTGGAAAAACTTGTGGGGACACTGGGACATGCTGCCTAAAATAGGGACTGTCCTGGGAAAATAGGGACTGTTGGTAGCTTTAGGTGATGGAGAAATAGGTGTATTGGGGCAAGAAGGGTTGAGTACAGTGGAGAACATGGGGGGAGAAACAGTGACAATAGGAGGGAACATTGTGCATAAGGAAGAGGGAAAGGAGAAGGGGGAAGATGGGGAGGCAAAGAAGGGAGGTGTCTTGGTGTTGGGGGACTCGGTACTAAGAGGGGTCAGGTGGGGCAGCAAAGGGGAGAGGCACAGTAGAATATGGGTGGAAGCCATGCCAGGAATGAAGGTGGAAAGGGTGGGGGAAATCCATGCTAAGGTATGCAAGCAGGGGATGGGAAAAGCCTCGCCTAATAATATGCCTGGGGACGAATGACCTGGCTGATGGGACAGTAGGGGAGGTAAAGAGGAGGTCTGAGGAACTGGGACCTCTGTGTGAGGGAGTGGACAGATCTATCACCTTCTCTCAGGTACTTACCATTCCCAGGGCAAGTATGGCAAGAAAAAGGAAAATTCAAGAGTTAAATGAATGGCTGGGGGCCTGGTGTTGGGAAAAGGCGTACGGGCTGGTAGGAGGGTGGGAGAAAACAGTCTGTATGGAAAAGATAGACTGCACCTAAATGAGGAGGGAAAAAAATGTACTGAAGGCAAGGATAGGGAAGCACATTGAGGAGCATTTAAACTGGGGGTAGCAGGATGGATAGAGGAGTTCAGAGGCCTAGTGATGTGAAACCAAATGTGCTTACCCCCTATAATAGCGAGATAAGGAGGAAGGCAACTACTAAGGGAGAGGACATAAGGGGAGAGAGGCAGAGGGGGAAGGTAGAGACAAGGGTTGGAAGGTGGTAACACTAAATACTAGGAGTCTGGGGAATAAGGGGGTGGAACTACAGGCTCTCCGTGAGGAGGGGGGAGTGGACTTGGCGGCTATAACCGAGACATGGCCACCCAAATCCGTGACTGAGACATGACGGTTCCAGGGTACAGATTACACTGGAAGGATAGGGAAAAGGGGAAGGGGGGAGGGGGTGGAACTGTATGTAAAGAAGGGAATAAAATGTGTAAGGGAGGAGGGAGATGAGGAAGATACAGAAGCACTGTGGTTCCAACTACAGGATCCCAAAAACAGATCACTAAGACTGGGGGTGGTGTACAGGCCACCCTCTCAGTCTGAAGGCATGGACAAGGTACTGGCAGAACAGATCAGGAGGAACTGTGGGAAGGGGGAGGATGGTAATAATAGGGGACTTCAACCTGCTGGGGGTGGAGTGGGACACACCTACCACAAAGAACTGAAAGGAGCAGGTAATGCTGGACACCTTCCAGGAAAACTTTCTAGTACAGTTGGTCAAGGAACCAACTAGGGAAAGGAACACCCTTGACCTCGTACTTATGAACGTGGAGTGGGTAAGAGATGGGAGGGTGGAGGAACCACTTGGGGGGGAGTGACCACTGGACAGTATGGTTCCAGATACAGATGGCTAAAGAGAGGGGGCATCTGGCACAAGACTGCTGGATTTCAGGAATGCCAACTGTAAGATGATGAGGGAAGTGGTACAGGGGTTTCTGTGCAAAATTCAACTTGATATGGACACACAACAAAGGTGGGAGCTGTTAAGACAGGGATAGTGGAGGCAACAGAAACTTGCTGTAGAGCCCAGACTAAGAAGGCTACGGGAAAGAAACCCAGCTGGATAAGCAAAGGCGATGTTAGACAGGGTGAGGAGGAAAAGGGCAGCTTACAGGAGATACAGACAATCGGGGAGGGAGGAGGATAGGGAGGAATATCTACAAGAAGCAAAGGAAGTGACCAGGGGGGAAAGGTCAGCCAAGGTGGCAAGAAAACTCAGGCTGGCGCAGGGCATAAAAAAAGGGGGGAAAAGACTTCTTTAGGTACATCAGGGAGAAAAGAAGCTGTAAGAACCAAATTGTAAGAACTAAGAAGGAGGGGGAATGGGTGGAAGGGGAGTGTGTGAAAATGCAGAAGTGCTCAACGACTACTTCTGTTCAGTCTTTATGAAAGAAAGGGAGGGGGTGCTACCCACAGTAGGAGGGAGGATAGAAACAGATGGGGGGGATGACAGATGGAGAAATCACAATGGGTAGGGGTCTGGAGGGTGGACAAGGCACCAGGACCAGATGGAGTATGTCCAAGAGTGCTGAAGGAGCTGGCAGAGGTCCTGGCAGGACCCTTGGCAGATTTATTAATTCATCTCTAGACACAGGATGCATACTGCATGACTGTAGACTGGATCATGTGGTTTCTCTCCACAAGAGTGGACCCAAGGACGAACCTGGAAACTATAGGCCAGTAAGTCTAACATCCATAGTGGGGAAGTTAATGGAGACCATCCTAAAGGAGAGGCTAGTGGCACTACTGGAGGTGAACGGGGTGCAGGACAGGAGGCAGCATGGCTTTGTTAAGGGCAGGTCATGCCAGACCAACCCGGTGGAATACTATGACTGCGTGACTAGGCAAATTGATGGGGGCTACGCGGTGGATGTCGTGTACCTAGACTTCAGTAAGGTCTTCGATTCAGTACCACATGGGGGACTTGGAAGCAAGCTATGAGGCACAGGGGCAGGAGCAAAACTGGTGGGGTGGGTGGAGAACTGGCTAAAAGATAGGCAGCAGAGGGTGAGGGTAGGTGGGGAATACTCATCTACTAAGCCCGTGACAAGTGGTGTTCAACAGGAGTCGGTGTTGGGCCCAGTGCTGTTTGGCATATTTATTGCAGACATCTCTGAGGGCATCAGCAGCAAAATCAGCCTATTTGTGGATGACACCAAGATGGGAGCAAGTGGTGGACGACCAGGTTGGGTGGTGGAGGCTACAGGAGGATCTGGCAAGGCTAGAGGCATAGTCTGATAGATAGCAGTTGGAGTTGAATGCAAAAAAATGCAAAGTACTGCACTTTGGAACAAAAATATCCAAGGAGAAGTTACCATCTGGGGGAGTGGGGTGGCTGGAGGTAACAGAAGAGGAGAAGGATCTGGGGGTGCTCATCACGGGAGCAATGAACAATTCTGCACAATGCAGAAAGGCAGCAGGAATGGCCAACAAAATGCTGGGGTGCATTACAAGGGGCATTATCTCGAGAAGAAGGGAGGCTATTCTACTATTATACAGATTGTTGTTTAGACCCCACCTGGAATACTGCATGCAGTACTGTCACCCATACCTGCAAAAGGACATTAGGCTGCTGGAGGGGTGTAGCATAGGGCAATGAAGATGATTCAGGGCCTGGGAGAATTGCCATATGAGGTCAGACTAAAAGAGTTAAACATGTACACAATGGAGGAGAGGAGGGATGGGGGAACATGATTGAGACCTTCAAATACATGAAGGGAATAATCAAAATGGACACAGAGGGCCTATTCAGGAGGGTGGGAGAGACACTTGGGGCCATGACATGAGATTGGAGGGGGGTAGATGCAGGAGGGAGGTGAGGAGGCATTTCTTTATGGAGAGGGTGATGGCAAAGTGGAACGAACTACTGGCTGAGGTAGTGGCATGAAACACAGTGGAATGGTTCAAGAAGGGGTGGGACAGGGCAAAGTGGAGGGTAAAGGGAGGAGAGGGGGGTGGGGCAGCTGCTGAATAGGGAGCTAGCTGCAGTCTCGAGCAGCCTAGATATACAAGGATGGCCTTTTGCTGCTGGCAACTTTCATATGTTCGTATTCCCTCGTGTCTAGTGGCACCCCACCCTCCCATTGAAGAAAACACCTGAAATAAAGAAAACGGTTTCTCTATGTTTTGTTATGTTTTGTTTAACTTGTAAAAAAAAAAGGTCCCTCGCCAATCAACCCCCATCCCCACCTCCCACTCAGCACCCATCACCCCACACACCCCAGTACACCCCCACTCACCTGAACAGGTTCCAGGTTCAAGACCCACTCTCCGATTGAAGGCACGTCTTGTTGCTGGAACCAGTGACTGCAATATGAGAAATTAAGGTAAATGCAGTTCAATGTATTTCAATGGGGGTTTCAACTTTTATGTACAGTATAACTTAGCCATTTTTTTAGATTTTGACCCCAAATTGTCAACATGGCCTTTGGGGGACCCCATCTCATGAACAATATGACTGTCATTACGCAACTCCTGCCTGAAAGGTGATTTCATGGTTGGTTTGTGAAATCACCTTTAGGGTGGGATTTGACAATTTTTCCAGACCTTACTTATGAGGTGGGCTTCTAAGAAGGCTATGTTGAAAATTTGGGTTCAAAATTATTAAAAATGACTAAGTTACGACCATTCATTGCAATTTTGCTGTGCACGCTCGTAACTTTGGACATTTTAAATATTCTGACCCCAGATTTTCAACATAGCCTTCTTATTACCCCACCTCATGTATGTCACAGTTGTCATTTTTCAAATACTTATACTTAGTTATTTCAGAGAGGAGGTATTTGCCCATAGTGTTTGTCTCCTGCTTTAGCGATGTCATCTGATGCCATGCTTTGTTAGTAGGCATTTGTCTAACTTTTGTTTGAAGGAATTGAATGAGTCTGCATTTATTATCTCCCTCGGCAGTTCATTCCATAAGGGTATGACCCTCTGGGTATAAAAGTGTCTTATGGCATTTTTCCTAGGGAACGTCAGTCTTATTTGTTTTGAATGACTTCTGAAAATTAATGTTTCTGTCACTGAACTGAATACCTAGGCTATCATTGAGTTTACTATCCCCTATGATCTTGTACAACTCCAGTAGCTCTCCTCTTGTTCACCTGAGTTCTAATGGGTATAAGTCCAGCTTTTGCATTCTTATTTCATATGGTTCCTCCCCTAGTCCATGAATAATCTTTGTGATCCTCATCTGCGCTCTCTCCAGGCCATCTATGTCCTTTCTTGAGTACGGACTCCACAGTGGGGTGCAGTAATCTAGGTTTGGTCAAATGAAGGCCTTATAGAGGGGGACTATACATAATCTATTTCTTGATGTAAATGCCTTTTTAATACACCCTATGATCTTATTAGATTTTTTAATAACCTCATTGCAATGGGAACTAAAGCTCAGATCATTGCTTATCAAAACCCTCAAGTCCCTTTCGTTCTCTACTGCTTTCAGTTATATTCCTCCTAGTTTGTAAGTGCCTCTGCTATTTTTTACTCCCAGGTGCATCACAATACACTTATCTGTGCTGAATGTCATACCATTCGTTGATGCTCAGTTTTCCAGCAGTTTTGGGTCTTCTCTTATTGAATCCACCGTGCTGTTTCCTACTTCTGTCCCCAGTTTCGAATCATCTGCAAATGTTGTGACCCCGTTCTTAATCCCCGAATCCATGTCCCGGATAAACAATGCAAACAAGACCGGCCCCAGCACCAAGCCGTGTGGCATACCACTTGTCACCTGTCCATAATCCAATAAATATCTTCTAATCCTGACCCTCTGGGTTCTTCTTGTTAACCACATATGGATCCATCTAAGCACTTTGTTGTCGATACCAAAGTTTATTAATTTGAGCATTATAGTGTTATACGGGACCTTGTCAAAAACCTTTTTAAAATCTTGAGAACATCACATCCACTGGCTGGCTGTTGTCCAGTGCATTACTAACCTTTTCATGAAACATTAGGGTATTTGTTAAGCAGGATCTATTTATTTTAAACCTGTACTGAGACTCATCATTCAGATTTTTGCTATTGATTCTGTCCTTGATGAGAGAGTCTAACAACGCACCCAACACTGCTGTTAAACTGATGGGCTTATAGTTCTCAACCTCTCCCTTGTCTCTTCTCTTCTCTTATATATGGGGACCACTACCACTGTCCTCCAATTTTCTGGGACTTCCCCTGTCTCTATAGACATGTTATAACGTTTATGCAGTGGAGTAATCAACCATGTACTTATTTCTTTTAACACCCTAGGATGTAAATTGTCTGGTCCTGCTGATTTAGATGGATCGATATTATGTAGCTTCTAAATCCTGGTCAAAATGTGTTTTCACACCTGTGGTGCATAATGGCATTGCAGTTATGCAGAATTATGTTTTGGTGTGTATTTGAGAATTTTCTGTACCGGGTATATGAGGTGGGGTAATAAGATGGCTAAGCTGACAATTTGGTCACTGTTGTCCTATAAATGGAAGCACAGGGCCCACAGCTACATGCATATATGCATCTACAGATGGATGGGAGCGCTAAAAACTGGCAAATAAGGATATGCTTATACTATCTCAAAAAGTAAGGAAATAAATTGCAAAACACTTCATTGATGCTCTAGTTAGGGTTAAAAGCCACAAAAGTAGGGAAATGTGGTGTTAGGGTTTCCAAGCCTAACTCCCCAACCCTACCCTGCACACACCAACAGGAGTCAGAGGGGTGCCTTGGGGTCGTCACCCCTAATGCTCACCCCATTCTCCTATACTGCACCCATCTCAGCTTATTGACTTATGGAATGGGGTGAGTGTTAATGCTGATGACCCCAAGGCACACCTCTGACACCTGTTGGTGTGTGCAGGATGGGGGTGGGGTGTTATGGTTGGAAACCCTAACACCGCATTTCCCTACGTTTGTGGCTTTAACCCTAACTAGAACATTAATTAAATTTTTTGCAATTTATGTACATATATATATATGGCTACATAGATACACATACAGTGTGTATGTGTGTGTATATATATATATATATATATATATATATATTTAAATTGACTGCAAAAGCTATGTTACTGCAATTATTAAAGATCCTATTAGATGCATTAACATTTTTGTGTAATTCTTTTCCTTACTTTTTGGAAAAACAAAATGAGCAATAGACTCATTTAGCTTTTGCCTTTCTTACATCCCATGATTAAAACTGCAAAGTGGCTCACTGCACCAGACCTCTAGCTTGCTTTGTTAGTAGCCCTTCAGACCACACTTGAAGGAGCTGCAAATTGACGCTCACTGCAGAAGACCTATAGCCGGCTTCTTGAGTGGCTCTGTTGCCACTTACAAAGCATCTAAATATGTATGGGTCTTCAGCTGGATATTCACAGACATGTCTCTACAAAGCCATCTAAATATTGCTTGTTTTCAGACTGTATCACAAAGGTGAGGTACTATCTCATGAATAGGATTTTGGGAGTCACAAAGGCTTATTCAAGAGTGACAAAAGCAGGGCCTATTTTCATGACACTCTGAATTTCAATCATATTTTAAAAGGTTTTTTTTTTAACAAAGAAAAACACTTAAAGATTCATCCTTACATATCACACTGTGAAACACACACATTTCAGACTTAGCCTCCAACAAATTATCTTGTTTTTGATATACAAAGTTTTCATAGAAACATAGAAGTTGATGGCAGATAAGGACCGCAAGGCCCATCCAGTCTGCCCATTTTTTTTTCTACCTTATAAATGTGCCATCGGCCTTTGCTCTGTCAATGGCCTATCTATTCATACTCATCTGTATTGCTCCCTTATGCCTATCCCATGCCTGTTTGAAGCCCTGCACTGTATTCATATCCACCACTTCCTGAGGTAGTCTGTTCCATGCATCCACCACCCTTTCTGTGAAAAAGAACTTCCTCACATTACCCCTTAATTGGCCTCCCTCTAATCTCATGCTGTGTCCTCTTGTCCTGCTATTTTTCTTATATTGAAACATGTTAATGACCTTAAGGTGTTTGAATGTTTCGATCATATCACCTCTCTCCCTCCTTTGCTCTAGGGTATACATATTGAGCTCTGTTAATCTGTCCTCATACATTTTCTGATGCAGTCCCTGCACCATTTTGGTTGTCCTTCTCTGGACTACCTCAATTTGGTTAATGTCCTTGTGAAGGTGTGGCCTCCAGTACTGTATGCAGTACTCCAGATGGGGCCTAACCAGTGTCTTGTAAAGAGGGATTATTACCTCCCTCTTCCGACTTGTGATACCCCTACTAGTACACGCTAACATCCCCCTAGCCTTACCTACTGCTTTAGTGGCCTGCTTGGATGATTTCAGGTCATCGGTGATGATGACGCCTAAGTCTCTTTCTTCCCTTGTGACTGCCAGCAACTCCTCTCCCAGCCTATAGGTGGCTTCAGGGTTTCTCTTCCCTATGTGTATGATCTTGCACTTCTTTGAATTAAACCCCAGTTGCCACTCTTTGCCCCAGTTTCTGTTCTTTTCACTACTTTTTATGACTGCAAAACCTCACAAAAGTGGGTTTGTGAGTCAAGAAGAAGCTAGCTGCTGGAGGTCTGACTCTGAGCAAGTAAGGAGACTACTGAGAAATGTAGGAACTTCTTGTCTCAGAACAGGAAGATCAGGAGCTAAAAGGGCACAGAAGCAGTATGTAAGTAGGGACAGAAAAAAAACAGAAGTAAACAAACAGAGGAAAGAGTAAGTATTCCAAACAACAATTAGGGGGACAGAAATAAGACATGATGGGAGTGGTGCAGTGCAGTGGCTGTGGCACAGCAGTCTTCCGGGAGACTTTCTGGAGGATGCGGTGTTGTCCCATCTGCAGGCACCTCTCTGGGCTGAGGGAGGAGGTTGCTTATCTCAGGCTGAGTTGGCCAGGATTTGTGGGACCTCCTCTACCACCCAGGGACCACCAGGGTCACTGCCGTTGCCTCAGAGGTTGCCAAGAAAGAGGAGTAGTTGGACCACAGTGGGCCCAGGGTGGGTGAGGGTGGTGGAACAGAGGCGCATCCCTCCAGTTGTACCTCTCCACAATTTCTATGCCATTCTGGAAAAGTGTGGTTCCTCTATGGAGGCACCCACAGTGGAGACCAAGGAGGATGCTGGGAACCTCCACAAAGGAGACCCACAGGAGGGTGGCATGGGACCCCACAGGGGAAGGAAACAACTCCTGGTGGGGAACTCCATTGTTAGGAAGGTAGAACTGGGGGAGGAAGTGGAGAGGGAGGTAAAGTGCCTGCCTGGCGCCATGGCTTGGAGGGACACGGAGCAAATCCTCAGGATTGCAGGAACAGCTGCTCAGGGGAGGGAGCTGGTTGTCATTGTCCACCTAGGGACAAATGACCTGGCTAAGAAAGGGATCAGAGCAGTGCAAGAAACATTTGTGGAGATGGGGAGGGGCCGTAGGCAAATAGCATGCATGGTAACCTTCACGGAGGTGCTGCCTATCTATGGCACGGGTGATGCTAGGGTGCTCCACACCAAGGTATTCAATCAGTGGTTGAAAAACTGGTGCAGAGCTCAGGGATTTGGCTTCACTGGGGACTGGGGGTCCACCTGGAGGGATGCAGGCCTATACTGGCATGATGGTCAACATCTGTCCATGAGAGGAACCAGGATCCTAGGTGATAGGTTTAAATGCTTCATTGGCAAGCATTTAAACTAGCCAAGGGGGGAGGCGCTGAAGAGGAGCAGGGAAATCCTAGCTCCCCCAAAAAAGTCAGAAGTATGGCAGCTTGGATTCAGTGCAAAGAAGTGCAAAACAATGCACCTGGGTAACAAAAACCCAGGGGAAGATTACACAATGGGGGGGAGGTAGTAACAACAACATAAATGGAAAGGGACCTGGGGGGAATCATGTCAGATGACCTTAAGGTTGGCAAGCAATGTGAGAAGGTGGTAGGGAGGGCTGGGGGGATACTGGGATGTATAGGGGAGGCATCACCAGCAGAAAACAGGAAGTCGTTATCCCCCTGTACAAACAGTTGGTGAGACCCCATCTGGAGTACTGCGTCCAGTTCTGGAGACCCCATCTCCCCAAGGACACAGACAGGATGGAGGCAGTTCAAAGGAGGGCAACTAAAATGGTGCAGGGTCTGCAAGAGAAGCCATACGAGGAGAGACCAAAGGAGCTTAATATGTATGCCCTTGAGGAAAGGAGGGAGAGGGGGGACATGATAGAAACGTTTAAGTACCTCAGTGGAATCAACAAAGTCCAAGAGGGTAGCATCTTTCAGAAAAAGAGATGTGCAAGAACAAGTGGACACAATTTGAAGATAGAGGGGGGGACGGCTCAGGGGCAATGTGAGGAAGTATGTTTTCACAGAGGGGGTGGTGGATGCATGGAACAGCCTTCCTGAGGAGGTTGTGGGGTCTAAAACTGTGGGAGAATTCAAGAATGCATGGAACAGACATAAGACAATGTTTGTTGGGGGTAGGAAGAAATAGGCTGTTGGTTAAATAGGATCTGCAGCTTATCCTCTAGGTAGGGATATGGGCAGACTAGGCGGGCCAAGCGGTCCTTATCTGCCATCAAAGTCTATGTTTCTATGTTTCGCTCATCTTGAAACCAGGGCCTGCTTTCCTGACTCACAACAGCCAAGTTTTATTAGTATTTTAAAAAGTATTTCTTTTAAAAAACACTTGAAGAACCAACACTGCACCCTACACTCTTGAATACATTGCTTTCAGACTTAAAGAGGAAGCAAACCTATCATGAGTCACTCAAATAATGACATCCTACAAAACGATTTTTATTTTAAAATTTAATATTATTTTGTGATACCTTAGATTAAAATCTTACCTTTGAACTACATATTAATAATTTGAAGAAATCCATACATCAGAGATTAGGATTACTTTTAGAGTAAAGCCTTTCTTGACTCCTGATTCCAGCGTGGAGGGAAAAGTAAGGGGGTGGTCAGAAGCACAGAAAAAGGAAAGAAAGGTTCAAGAAGAGGTTTGGCAGGAGCAGGGGAATTCATTTCAGCTGACTTTTGACACCCAATTATAACATTTCCCATGTTGTTTAGGATGAGGTCTAACTGGTGACCCGGGTTTGGGAACAGACCCGGGACGTTGGAGGGCTGGCCGGGGGAGAAGGACTGAATGTCCAACAACTGCTCTCCTTCTCCAGGGGGAGGGGGTAGAGTGTTTGGCGCAATACGGACACCTAGCGGAGGCTGGTTGTACCGATCGCGACGACGCTAAGTTGCTTGGGGGTGCGGGGCGGATGCTGGACGTCATTGCATGTTTCCGCCTCCCGCACACCGGGGAAAATAAAAAGGCTGCAGAACACCCTACATGAAGCACTCCTTCATCTTCAATTAGCTCCCAGGTCAGCCCTTCGACATATCCCATTGTCTGTGGCACTACGGGCCGGTGCTGCAACCCCACCCTGGGGGATAAGCCAAGGGGTATCGAAGAAGGCGTGGCCATATGGGAGTAGAAGCAGGGTGTCAGTGACTGGGCAGAGGTACCAGGTGGCCGGCGGTGGAAAAAGTATTATAAAAAAAACAAAAAAAAACAAGAATGAGGTCTAGAATTGCCCCTTTCTCTTGTTTCTTGATTTACATGCTGATGCAAAATATAGTCATTCGTAGTCTCAATAAATAGTCTCTGTGCTGTTGACTATCCTTGTTTTCCAGTCTGTTTCTCCATGATTAAAATCTCCCACCAATATAACATCTCCTTCTCAGTATCACAATTTATTGGCTTGTCCCCCTTGTGATCACAATCTGGTGACCTGTAGCATACCTGGATTTGGAAAAGCCTTCCCTCTATTATCTTCTTCTCATATCCAGATAAATTCTGTTTCTGTCTTTGCCTCTTTTATGTCTACTTCTCCTGCTTTTATTTTCTTGTTTCCATAGATTTCCACTCTTCCTCCTTGCTGGTTTTTTCTATCTCATCTATAAAGTTATACCCCTCCAGAATCTTCTCCCATGTATCTCCCTCCACCTACCACGTCTTTGTTATTGCAGTTCTATCCCCTTAGTGCTAACTCTTCTAACTGTCCCACTTTGATATTTAGGCTTCTAGCATTAGTTAGTATATATTTACAATTTTTATTGCCCTGCTTGCTCTTTTGTCTCATTTTCCAGTTCTTTTTCTATCTGAATTTTCTTTAGTGTTCAATATTATTTGGTCATTACCTGTTTGACTGTACTGGTTTCCCTTCAGTATCATTTAACCCCTTCCCTTTCAGTTTAAATATTCCTATGCAATCCTGTTTATCCTTTCCCCAGCACCCATGCTGCCTTCTTGTTCAAATGCAACCCATCACGCCTAAAGAGGTGGTCTCACCAGCATTATCTGGTGTTCATTAGCACAGTGTGTCTTCCCTGTGATTCTTTAAAAAACTGTGGTGAGTCCCCATCAGAAAAAACATCTTCCAACCCAGATGTGCTACAAGTTGTAAGCTTGTCTCAGATCTTCCCTTTTAGGGGACGATACTTGCGAAGGTAGTGATGATTCTGCTTTAAGTTTGCCTCAAAGAATTTAACATCTGTGAACCTTTCCTGTTGGGTTTTAAGCCATGGCTCTGCATAGGGTCTGTGCTAGTCACCTCACTACAACCAGTAGCAGTCAACTATGGAGTTTCTCAAAGTTTGATCTGTTCTCCATGCTTTTCGCTGTGTACATGTTGCCTTTGTGATGAGTCATTAGATTGAATGGGGTAAGTTTTTACTGTTATCCAGGTAATACTCAGCTCTACCTGTCTTAATCTTGATGGGTTTAATGTGATTGTCAGGAGGAAGAGCCACTTCCTGCAAGAAATCTCAAACTGGATGGCCTCCAGGTGGCTTAGTCCTATTCCAAGCCAAACAGAACTGCTTTTGGTGGAACCTGGTTCTCTTAGGTCAGCTGGTCAGTGTGGCATATTGGAAGGAATACTCTGTAGTGGTTCTCTCATCCGCATTTAACATTGCAGGCTATGGGTTGCTACTGGAACATCTTGAGGATTATGTTGGACTCACCTTTGAGTCCTTTTTGTCTGGCAGATCACAGCATGTGGTGCTAGGTTCATACTCATTACACCCAGTATGGGTCAGCTGTGGAGTTCCTCAAAGCTTGGTCCTACCCCCTATGCTTTTCACAATGTACATGCTACCTTTGGGATGAGTGACTAAAAGGAGTGGGGTGAGTTTTCACTGCTATCCAGATAATACTCAGTTATACTCATCCCTGATTGGTCCGATGCTGAACCCCCTCCTTAAAAGGAAAAAGGGTCCATTAGTTTCTGTGGTGTGCTCTGTGATTTGAAGGGTCACTGTTTTTCCCAATTTTATTGTGGCGGATGGCATTTTGCTTGTGGCATTGTTTGCTGTGCAGGTCACGTGATGGCATCCAGCTAGGCTGCAGCTGAGATTCTGAGCTCTCCCCTCTAGCCGCCTTTCCTGGCTGTTTTTGGCATCATCTGGGCATTTAAACGTATAATTTGTGCCTGAGACATTTGATTAACTTGTCTGCTTCTATAAACGACTTTGCTGGGGAAACGATTGCCTATTCTAACGGGATGGATGTGGATGGAAGCAGGCCTCCGTCAACATACACCTCCTGCATCCCGGAGAAGGCAGCAAAAACAACGTAATCAGGGAGCTGTAAAATCTGAACGTAGCGGGGATAGAGTGCTACTGGCTACTCCCCTGATGGAGGATAAGTTTCTTCAGGAGCTCACCCCACTGAAAGATATTTTGAAAGAACTGGCTGGTGAGCTTAAGTCCCTGCGCAGTGAGCTGTCTTCTGTCTCCACTAAAGTGTCGGATATGGAGGCCAGAATCTTCTCATCGGAGCAATGGAGGTTGAAAACTGAAATTGAGGTTGCAGAGCTCAAGCAGCAGATTAGAAAATTGCAAGCTAAAACGGAAGATCTGGAGGGGCGTAATCGCTGGAACAACTTACTGATACTGGGCCTACCCGAGATGGAAGAGGGCCCGGACTTAATGGCCTTTCTGCCGAGGTTTTTGAACAAGGTTGTAGGCCCATCCTCTATCAGCTCATCGTACCACTTGGAGCAGGCCCATCGCTCTCTAAGGCCCAGGCCCCCGTCTGGATCCCCCCCGCGACCCATCATTATCAAATTCTTAAGTTATATAGAAAGACAGCATGTCTATACTAAATCGCGTGAGCTAAAAGAAGTCCTTTGGGGTTCGTCCAGAATCCGGATTACCCAAGATTTGCCTAAGGAGACCAGGGAAAGAAGGGCAGCTTACCATCCTGTCATGCAGAAATTAATAGCTGCCTCTATTCCCTTCAGGATGATGTACCCGGCGATTTTGAAGGTCACGGTTGGGAGCACGACAACCAGCTTCAACTCTCCTGATGCGGCCCTTAAAGACTTGGCTATCAAGTTACCTGATTTGTTTAAGGCGGCAGGCTGAATGACTCATTAGCTGTTATCTAATACTATATGTGGGGATCCTGTGGGGTCATGGACTATGTCTGGAATATATTTAGTCGAGTTTTATGTTATGGCTGTTTAATTTTCTGATATCTCAGCTGGTTGGGGATGTCTGCTGGCTTCGCCCCTTTTTCCTGCTTTTCTTTTATTTTTGACCACTCTCTTTGCTTCTCCTTTTTTCTCGCTCCCTCTCTCTCTCTTACCTGATGTTGCTGGTGCTGGCTGGTATTGCGGAGGGTCGGTTTGCTGGGGGGTGAGATCTCCCTCGCGGTTTTCGCCCATGTTTCGCCCGCGATGGAACCCTTTTTCTGCTGCTGCTGTTTCCCGGGGGTGACTTCCTGGTGGGCGGACCGTTTTGGTCCCTCCAGCTCATGGGTCCCTCCGGAAACAGCGGCCTTAGAGTGAGGTTCTCGGATATAGCACCCTCTTTTCTTTCTGGGCTTCAGGTTTTTTTCCTTTGCGGGCTGCTTGATTACCGGGTAGGTCATCCACTCAGCTATTTTCCTCCTGGGTTGAAGTGGGGATGGTTTCTTGTGTCAATGTGGTATTGGATGGGCTCCTTTCTATTGTTGGGATGATTCTTTTGGCTTGTGCCTCCTCTCTAGCGGGCTTTCTTTTATTATTTTTCCTCTACCTGTCCATCTCCTGGAGTATCGGTGGCTGGAGGCTCAAGTCTAGGGTGTTCGCTGCATGGATGTGGGTCACTTGAGTCATGTGATGGGGGTGTGACCTCTCCCTGGCGGTGGGGCTGATAGTGAGCTTTATGCTGAGGGGTGGGCTGTTTGCTTTTACTGGATCGTTTTTGTGGTGTTTTATCCACTGTTTCCTGTACCTAATGCTGGGGATTTGGAGGTTCGCAATGGGGGTCGGGAGGCTCGAGCTTTTAGGTCTTAGTCTGTTTCATGGGTTCTTTCTGCTTGAGCCTTTCGTTGTATATAGTTATTTTTGGGTTTTTGTGGGATTTTGGATGTTGAGGGGGTGGGTTTTGGTTTTTTTTTCGATCTTGTGGGATGGGTTGATGGGTTTTATGAGTGTCATCTGCAGGTGGATTTTCAGAGTTGGGGTCGGGATGGGGGGGTGGTTTATCATTTAGGATTTTGCACTGTGATTTTTGGAGGTTGGGTTTTCATGGGTGGGCTGGAGGGTTGGGAATGGTGATTACTCTCTTTTGCATTTTATCTGGCATCTGGTTAAGCGGGACATCCTGTTACGGGGGGGATTATACCTTTTGTTATTTTTGTCTGGGGTTGTTTTGGAACGGGGATTATTTTGGGGTCAATAATAATGGGCTGGGGATGTATAGGGGGGCCAAGTTAGTCCTCCAACTTATTTCGGTGTGGTGTTTTTGGGTGATTAAAATGGTTGGGTTTTCCTTGTGGGGACTAAAGCCTGGTCTGTTTGTATACTATAAGGTATTCCCAGTCTTTTCATTTGGGGTGCACCCTTTTTCTCTTTATAATTTTGAATCTGTCTGGACATTTGACATTTGTATACTGTATTTAAAATGGCTATGAACACCTTCAAAATAGCTTCTTGGAATGTACGTGGACTTAGGGATCGGGTCAAACGATTGCAGATGTTTAACCACTGCTCACTATTGCAAATTTATATTCTTTTTTTGCAGGAAACGCATTTAAGCCATGATGACACCAAGCTTTTATCTCGTTCTGGTTTTTCTCAATCTTACCTAGCGGGTAACTCCTGTTTCAGCAAAGGGGTGGCAGTTCTTGTTAAGAAACATGTTTTATTTACAAAAGAGAAGATCGTATCAGACCCAGAGGGGAGGTATATTTTGGTAAATGGTACCCTAAATGGTGACAATGTTGTTCTGGGCTCTATATATGGTCCAGTGGGGGGAAATCCTGAATTTTTCATGTCCCTTGCCGATAAATTGTCTACTTTTCTTCCTGCCCAGTTTATATTGGGAGGAGATTAGAATATCCCTGTTCACCTATTTTTAGATAGAGACCCTCAGGATAGGCGCCCCCCTTCCCCGGCTCATAGAGCGTTTTTGGAACTGAGGTCGCTGCTGGGTCTATGTGACCCCTGTAGGCTTGCTAATCCTTCTCTCAGAGCCTTTTCTTTCTTGTCTCAGTTGCATGGTACCAAATCTAGGTTAGACATGGTTTTGGTTAGTGTCTCTTTTCTTCCGAGTCTTTGTTTATCCAGCATTGATCCAATTATCCTGTCGGACCATGCCGTTGTTTGGATCAAGCTTTCCTTAGCCCCAGACTTCTCCCGGGATTCGGTTTGGCGATTGAATACTCAATTGTTGAAGGATCCTCAAAATGTATCGGATATCAGCTCCCTGATTTTTCTCTTTCTGGCGGATAATCTTAATTCCACTCCAAGGCTGGATATGGTTTGGTCTGCCTGAAATGCTACCTTAGGGGCGAAGCTTATTAAAATGGCCTCCCTCAGGAAGAGAAAGAGCTTGCAGACTCTTTATCTCTGATGGGAAAATCAGGGATCTGGAGGTAGTATTCTTCTACTTCTTAGCTAACCGATCTTAAGAGCTTTTAGCAGTTAAGAGTGAATATCGCGGAACTTTTGAAGGAGAGAACCGAATACTGTTTGCTAAAAACTCAAGCTAAATATTTTGACCATGGGGAGAAATCTGGCAGACTCTTGGCTCTGCGTTTACGGGCATTGGAAAGCTCTAGGATCATTCCCTCTTTGCTCTCCTCATCCGGTGCGGTTGTCTCTTCACCCAGAGGAATTGCCCATATTTTCAAGGATTACTATCTGGATCTTTATAGTAAGTCTCCGGTGTCGCATTCTATCTCGGAATTAAACGATTATTTGGGGGAGATTGACATTCCTTGCCTATCAGAGGCCCAGCAGGCTCTCTTGCTGGCCCCTATCTCGTCGGAGGAAATTGAAAGAACCATTGCTTCTCTTGCTTCTGACCGAGCACCGGGTCCTGATGGTCTCCCGGCCAATTTTTTATAAGGTCTTTGTCAAGGACTTGGTACCTATTCTCCTTAGGTTATATGAGTACCTAGCTGTATCTCTGGATGTGGATCCCACACTGTTTGAGGCTATAATTGTTTTAATTCCTAAGCCTGATAAGAATCTCACGGATCCAGCAAATTATAGACCAATCTCTCTTCAAAATTATGACATGAAAATTCTGGCTAAAATATTAGCTGAAAGAATCAGGATGGTTTGGTCTGGTTTGCTCAGCCCTGAGCAGGTGGGATTTGTTCCCGGTAGATCGGCGGCCGATCATTTGAGGACCCTGTTACATATTTCCCAACATGCCCAATCCATTTCATATCCAGTTGCTCTAGTCTCCCTCGATGCTGAGAAGGCCTTTGACTGCGTGGACTGGTCCTTTCTTTGGTCAGTTATGGAGAGAATGGGTTTTCCGCCTGCCTTTCTAAATAAGATTTGGATGTTTTATAGTTGTCCTTCTGCTAGAATCTATTGTAATGGGGTATTTTCTTCCCTTTTTCTCTTATTTACTGGTACTAGACAGGGATGCCCTCTCTCCCCTCTGTTATTTAATTTGTATTTGGAACCATTGCTTATAAGCCTTAAGGCTTCTCCCCGGGTTAAGGGGCTCAGGATACACCAAAGGAACTGGTTCTTTCTGCTTATGCAGATGACATTCTTCACATTTAACAGATCCGGCTGAATCTTTGAAGGCGGTGATTGGAATTATTGAGCTGTTCGGTATTTTCCCGCTATAGATTGAATATCTCCAAATCTGAAATCTTTCCTCTTAATGTGTATACTAATAAACTCAATTTTCTTCCTTTGGGATGAGATGGACCCTAGATCTATTAAATATTTAGGAATTTACTTTTCTACTGATCCTTTTCTTTTGAAAAATTAAATTTGGACAGAGTTAAGGACTCGGTTTGTCAGGATTTACAGCGTTGGTCAGCTCTCCCCATTTCACTTTGGGGTCGAATAAACATTCTTAAAATGAACGTCCTTCCCCGGATTTTTTATCCGTTGAATCTGGTTAACCTCTGGCTTCCCATCTCTTATTTTCAGCAGCTTCATATGCTTTTCTCCAATTTTATTTGGCAGGGGAAGGGGGTCAGGCGTTCCTATTCCAAATTATCGCTTCCTAGAGAGAAGGGTGGTCTTAGATTACCTAATCTCCTGCTGTACCACTGGGCGACTCACCTCTCGAAGCTGGGAAGATGGTTCTCTACGGAACCAGACTCATCCTGTCCAATCTGGCTCCAGCTCGAATGCACCTCTCTCTCGGAGATTAAACCAGACAGGTATGCTCTATTTTATGTACCCCCAAAGGTACTCTCACTCTGGGTGTCGGACAGTGTAATGATGGTTGCTCTTAAGTCCCTTGTGCAATGTCTAAAGTTTTTCCGTATCTCTGCTCTCTTAGACCTGGGGCAACCGGTAGTTCGTAATCCCAATGTTAAGTTGGGTACTTCATGGGTTACCTTGGAGTGGCTCCTGCAAATCAGGGAGGCCAGGCTTGAACATTTTTTTGGCAGGGACTCACTTCTTTCTTCCGGTGATATTCTGAGGAAATTTGATATACCTAGGAGAGATATTTTCAAAGTCTATCAACTGAGGCATCTGATCAACCAGAGATTTGGTACTAATTTTAGGGACTCAGTTGCTTATCCTTTCTTTTCTGGGATTTTTAATCTCGCCTCTCAATCCCATCCTATTTCTTTGATATACTCTTTCCTTTTGAATTATAATTCACAGGAGACGGTTGAAGGTTTGGGTGTCTGGGCACACCTTTTACCTGATATTTCCCCAGTATGGTCTGGTATATGGAAAGATCTCCATAGATATCATACCCGGGATAGGCTGCGGTTAACGCAATACTATATTGTCAACAACCTCTATTACACTCCTGCTAAACTCTTTCAACTCAAGAAGGTTTCTCACTCAAGGTGTTTTAGGTGTTTGCAGGGGGATGGAAATTTAATCCACGTGTTTTGGGATTGTCCCAAAGTTGCCCCTTGTGGTCTCTGGTCCGGGATTATCTCGATCCTCTTCTGGGTCTGTCTGATTTTTTCTGTCCTGAGATATGTATTTTGGGTGAATTTTCCCGTATAGACAGTGTTAGACGTAGATATCATATGGCTCTGGTGTCTATGGCTGTTAAAAAACTGGTTTTAAGACATTGGATTGACCAATTGGCTTTGTCATTCGCCAGTTGGTTGACTGAACTGGTTTCATATTTTCAATCAGAGAGGTTGATTGCTAGTTTCAAAGGTCGTCTGGATCTGTTTCAGAAGAGGTGGGGTAAACTCCAAGCCCTGTGTTTGCTTTAATCTATATAATTTTGGGACCCAATTCCTTTTGTCTGCTTTTAATTTTAAGACCAGTTGTAATTTTTGTTTTCAGGACCGTATGGCTTTTTTATAGATGTTAAGCTTTGAAGTTTATAGTGATATGTTGTTATGTCCAGACTAAGGGTTTTTTGGTTGGTGCACCTGGGGAGTGGTTGTGGGAGGGTAGATGTTTCAATGTTGAATATTGCTTTGTTTATAAGTGGATGGGGGTGGGTGGGACTGTGGGTGGGTTTGGGGTCTGGGGGTTGGGATGTGGGCGGGGGATGGTGGGGCTCCTTGGTTGTACCGTTTATCCCAATGTTCTTGTTTCTTCTCTTTTGGTACTTTTTTGGTGTGTTTTGTATTATGGTTTTGTTGTTTTGTGTTTTTCAAAACTTAATAAACTTAAATTTCAAAAAAAAAAAATTGTTTGCTGTGCAGATATTGTCTCTGACATTATGACCCCATGCCGTGGGGACATGCCCTAAAGTCAGAGGTGAAACATTGAGGGGTAATGATAGGAAGCTCTTCTTCTCCCAAAGGGCAGTGAACCTATGGAACAGTCTACCAGTGGAGACAGTGGATATAAAATACAGTACTGGTTTTCAAGGTAACTCTAGACACATTTCTGCATGCTAAGGGGATCACAGGGTACCCTGGGTACCAGAGGGGTAGAGGTGAAGTACAGGTGGAAGCTGGTAGTCACCAAAGTGACAGTGGCTGATCCCCAGGTACCAGGGTAATTGTAAGTAGGGTTTGGCCTGATCTGGGGCAGCTAGCTAGAGTGTACAACCTTTAGTGAAAAAAAAACAGACTATTTACAGACCTTTGTGATAAAAAGAAATGTTAAGTGTATGTGTGCATGTATGTGTGTTTGCATGTGAGTGCATGCAGTATATGTGTTTATGCATGTGCATATGCATATGTGTGTGTGTGTGTGTATGGGGACATGCCCTAAAGTCAGAGGTGAAAAACTGAGGGGTAGCGATCGACAGGAAGCACTTCTTCTCCCAGAGGGTACTGAACCTATGACACAGCCTACCAACAGAGACAGTGGATATAAAAAAAACAGTACTAGTTTCAAGGTAAGCCTAGACAAATTTCTTCTTACTAAGGGGATCACAAGGTGCCCTGGGAACTAGAGGGTAGGGAATTCCACTAGTACATGTTTGCACAGCACACATTTTCATATCTGCTTATGAGCAGGGGGTGAGGGAGTGAAGAGAGGACATGCATTACAGTACCTCTTTATTTGAGTACAGTTTTAATGTTTGAGCCCTTGTTTAAGTGGCTTCAGGCTCAGTACAACTTTAAAAGGAAACTGCAATGAGGATATAGTGCCAGTAGATGTCACTTGAAAATCAGCTTTGTTGTGTTGAAACTGTAAAGGCAGCCAGCAAATCAGTAGTGTCGGTGGTGGAGAGTGCTGAATAAAATGCACAGATCCTTCAGCTGAGTGCACTGGAATTTAGGCTGTCCACTAGAGAGAAATTTCATATGTTTTAATTTCTGCAGGGTAGGCTGAAGGATTAAAAGTATAACATGTGTTAGTGCTCCTTTACCACTTCACTAACACTACAAAAGAGATAAACTAATTAATTTCTTTATGTAAAACGTGGTGACCAGGAAAGGCACACTGAGCCACAGTTTGTTGCTGGATGCATCCCGGGGATGGGGAGCAGAGGGAGTTACAAAGTCACTGCATGAGTAATATCAGATATTTTACAGGTGCAGCTGACTTTTGACCATTTTACAAATGGTCCAAGTGTAAGTGTAATAAGTGAATAATCAACTCCAGGTCATTTGGTTATTACAATATTGCATCACACCTGACTGTAGATAATTCTTTTATGTAACCTATACAAATATACAATGTACAAGGACAACAATCATGGGAAAATATCTCAAGGGAAAATGTCAGCAACTATTCATAAGGTTCAAATGTGCAGAGTGACAGAGCAGACAGTTCAAGAAAGGTACAAAAACAGTGAATTAAGCAGGAAACATTTTCTGCAAATACAACAGCCACGGGGGCGCTTGGAGGAGGGTGCATGCCTTACTCCTTTACAGTGCACCTGCAGTGGTGACAGCCAGGATGCAACATAGTAATGCTGCAGTATATGACAAAATAGTGCAGTGTCCTGCAGGAAACTGTGTAATTCAATAGCATTACATTTTTTTTTACTGCAGTATTTTGTGACATGTCATTTACTGCACGTTACAGCGCTGCATCATAGCTGGCTCCACTATAGTTTAGGGAGGAGCTTGGAATGCATGGCATCACTGTGTCTGGAGAGGACGAGGTGGGTATCTAACCAAAAACCATGGTACTTAAAGGAGGACAGTAGTTCCTAAAGTCAATGAACATTTTGTTTTTTTTGCATTCAGGGTGAGCTCATTGGACTAGAACCAGTGTGGGGCCACGTTGCAGTCGCATTGAAGATCAGCTTCCAGCTCAAGGAAAGAAGGAAGGACTATTAAGGATGAGCACTGTACCCTCTGTATACTTGTGTATGTGTGCAGTTAAACAGGCCTGCAGGAGGTCATTTAGAAAATGGGAAAATAGTAGGAGCCTAGGACAGAGCCCTGTCAGACTCCAGATGCTAGCGACAGGGGTGGGAGGGGGTTTACCTACAGTAACAGTTCTGGTAGTTAGGAGTGGAACCCACTGACTGCAAGGTGAGAAAGGTTTGCACTGGCCAATCTGGATAGTAGCAGAGGGTAGACCACAGTTCTGCAGGCTATTGCAAGGTCTATAAAGATTGCTAAGGTCAAAAATCTCTAATCCATTCCCTTCAGGATACGATCACTAAGTCTGAAGAGAGGTGTGACTGTTGATAGGGTTTTCTTGAAGCCCAACTGGAAAGAGCTGAGAAAAAATGTAGAGTCAAGGAAGATCCTAGCTGAGAGAGTACTATGTAATCCTGGAGCTTGAATAAGGCAGCGAGAAGAGAGATGAGTTAGCAATTGCCTGGAGATATAAGGGCACCGCCTTTCGTTAGAGGGAAGACACTAGCATTTTTCCAGGAGGAGGTTGACTAGCCCCATATAGAAAGCTAGTTTTTTGAGGGTGGAGCTGGGAGCTGTGATAGCAGGAGCAACAAGGCAGAAGAGGCTTGGGTTCCAGGCCATCAGGGCTGTTACTTTTGGCCAGGTTAAGAGAGGGCAGGGCAGTTAGATTTGTAGCTGGTATGATGGGAAGAAAGAGAAAAATGGGTTTGAGAAGGATGAGCAGTGAGTGGGAGTGTGACGGGCAGAGACAAAGCACAGGAAGAAAAGAAGTCACCAAAGGCAGAAGCAACCTTGGGGTGGGGGGTATCAGCTATCAGGAAGCTACCAATCTTGAGCACCGGGGGAACTGACTTGGGGGGGGGAGGGTGAACAATGAGTTGACCACCTTTCAGAATATGGTCAGGCAGTGGAGGTTTTTCTTAAAGATGGAGGCAAAAAAGTCAGCTTTAGCTAAATGGACTGCCTTACAGCAGGCATGTTTAAGTTGTTTGTGACTGTTAAGATCCTCCTGTAATCCAGAGGGCTTAGGCAGATGCCAGGCAGCAACACACACAGGGTCGGACTGGGGTACAGAGGGCCCACCTGGAAAGAAGATAAAAGGGCCCACCTGGAAAATCAATAGAGGAGGGCCCAGGTTGACACACTCATATCAATATTCCACTGCAATCTGATACACTAGCTCTGTATTTGCATCTTACATTTATCAACAGTGCCCCAGATACCCCATTTAATTAGAAAAAAGAAGATAAATGCAAAAGTTTTCAGAGTTCAGAAGGTAACCACTTACCCAACTGAGGGGTGCCCACCTGGAAATTTCCAGGTATCCAGGTGGGCCAGTCCTACCCTGAACAGACACCTCTGGGTGGCCTAGCAGTTCAAGTGAGACCCATGGGAGTTGGAACCCTTTGAACCAAATGCTTTTTAGGAGGAATATGAGTACCAGACAAAGGAGAACTCCATTTGAAAGTAAATGACCACATCATCAACAACAGTGGTGTCTGAGATGGGTGACCAATCAATGGAGTTTATGTCATACAGTAGGGATTGCAGGTTTAGTAACCAGAGGAAACATCAAAGGATGACTGTGGAGGGTTCTTTGGGGTGATAAATATAATGCACTCAGTAAACCATACAGTGGTCACTGAGTGTATCGGAGAGAGTTCTGGCTTCTGATATTGGTGAGGGTGTTAGGAAAGGATCCATATGAACATACCATCAGATAGAGTCCTTATGATCTCTCTAGTCTGCTCAATTGTGCAGCTGCCTAAGTATTTACAAAGGGAGCTGCCCTTCCACCCTGTTTTCCCTTTTGACCTCCCTCTACTTTCTCCTCTCCCCTCCCACTTGACCCCTTTCTACCCTAAATTTTTCTCCTCACCCTGTCCCAATCCTTTTTGAAGCTGTCCTCTGTTTTTAAGGATCCCACCGCCTCTGGCAACT
Source organism: Neoceratodus forsteri (assembly GCA_016271365.2). NCBI lineage: Eukaryota > Metazoa > Chordata > Ceratodontiformes > Ceratodontidae > Neoceratodus > Neoceratodus forsteri. Next base: position 832,393,122 of record CM057452.1, read on the forward strand.
CCTTCCACTTGGCTGCCAGTCTCTCGGTGAAAAAGTGCCTCCTCATCTTCCACCTATACCTCCCAGCTTCAGGCTGTGCCCCCTAGTGGTCCTGTTCCCTCTAAGGCTGAAGAGGCCCTCCGTGCTCACCATGTTAATACCTTAAGGTACTTGAAGGTCTCAATTATGTCTCCCCTTTTCCTTCTTTCCTTAAGAGAGTGCATGTTGAGCTTCCTGAGCCTCTCATCATAGGTGTTGTCCTGCTGGCCCTGGATCATCTTGGTTGCCCTTCTCTGGACCATCTCCAGCAAGTTGACATCCTTCTTAAGAAATGGGCACCAAAACTACACACTGTACTCTAGGTGTGGTCTTATCAGTGATCCACCTTCCTGGTGGTAATTCCCGAGACTATGCAGCCCAGCATCCAATTTGCTAGGCTGCTGCTGTCTTGCAGTGTAAAGAGTGCTTCATGTCACTTGTGATTATTAATCCCAGGTCCTTTTCTTTTTTGACCTGGTTACCTGCACTCCACCTAACCAGTACCTGGTCCCCAGATTCTTCACTTCCAACTGCATAACTTTGCACTTTTTAGTGTTTAACCCAAGCTGTCACATGCCAGACAACTGTGTTAGCCTAGCCAGATGCCTCCTGAGTTCCTGTCTTCCCTCGTCAATGTCCACCCTCTCTCAGAGCTTGGTGTTGTCTGCGAACAGGTAGAATTTACATGTGACCCCATCTATATTTTACTTATGAAGATGTTAAATAGCATCGGGCCAAGCCCCGAGACCTGTGGGACCCCACTGACTACAGACCTCTCTTCTGAGAACTCTCCCCTAACTACTACCCTTTAGCTTCTATCCTGAAACTAATTTCTGACCCATTCTGTGAGCTTTGCCCGCACACCCAGGTCCTCTAGTTTCCTGGCCAGTTTCCTATGAGGCACTGAGTCCAGGGCCTTGCTGAAGTCCTGATGCATTACATCAATCATCTGGTCCCTGTCCACTGACCTAGTGATGCAATCAAAGAAGTCAATTAGGTTCATTTTGCAGGACTTCCCCAACACAAACCCATACTGACTGTCATCCTGGAGCCCATCTTCCTCCTGAAAGCTGATCAGTCTCCATTTCTGGATGGTCTCCATCAGCTTACCCACTATTGAGATCAGGCTGACTGGTCTGCAGTTCCCTGGTTCATCCCTTGGCCCACTTTTATGGAGGGGCACAACGTGTGCCATTCACCAATCCTTGGGCACATTTCTGGACTCCAGAGAGGTGTTAAACAGGTCTGCTAGGGGACATGCCCAAAACCTCTGCTAGTTCTCTAAGTACCCTTGGGTTCATGCCATCTGGCCTTGGTGATTTGTCCACCTTTGGTGGTAGTAGTAGTAGTAGCTGCTTTATTTATCAGACACTGTTCCGTGAAGGCTCAGGGCACAGTACAGAAATGACAGGTAATTAAATAAATAAAACAATGAATAAATAACTTACATAATACTCTAAAAACATATATACAGTAACTGAGACAAGGGAAATGGAAAAACAATGTAAGGCACTTACACTGTTTGTTACTTCCCGCTTCCCAGTCCCAACCCCCTACTCCTTTGTGGTACCAGTTCATCTTTCTTCTGCGTGAAGACTGAGCAGAAGAACCTGTTAAGTGCCTCAGCCTTTTCTTCACCACCCTCTGCCCAAGCCCCCTCCTTTTCTAGTCTTACAGTTTCATCCTTTATGGTCCTTTTCTCCCTTATATATCTGAAAAAGCCTTCTCACCCACTTTTACTACTGGACTAGCTGGACCTCTCTGATGGCCTTTGCCTCCCGCTCCCTTACTGCCCTACTCGCCTCTCTTAACTTAGTGGCATAGTGCTCCTTATCCTCCTCCTTCTGAATATGCTGGTACTTTCTAAAGGCTTCCCTCTTGTCCTCTACCAGTTTTGCCACCTTCTTGCTGAACCAGATAGGTTTTTTTTGGCCTTAGCTTTCTTGCTTTTGATTTTGGCACACTCAATAGTGACCTCCATCAATCCCTTCTTTATTATGGCCCATTTCTGTTCCACCTCCATCCCCACTCTGATCCTAACAAGGTGACCTTGCAGAACTTCTCCCATCCTACCAAAGTCAACCCTCCATAAGTCCAAGACCCTCATCTTGGTTCTGACCATCCCTCTGCCCATGTCCAGGTGAAACCACACCATGTGGTGGTCACTTCTTGTCAGCAGTGCATTCACCTTAACATCCTGAATGTGTGTACAGTTGGGGAGGACCAGATCCAGGACAGCCCTCTCCCTAGTGTGCTTCATGACACCTTGAGTCATGAAAGCACTCTGGAAAGCATCCAGCAACACTTGTTCCCTAGTGCAGTAGGTAGCACAGATTTTCCAGTCCACCCCAAGTAGATTGAAGTCCCCCATTATTACTACTCCCTCCCCCCGCTGGACGTATCTATGATCTGGGACCCCAATACCCTATCCAGTTCCTCATCCTGGGATGGTGGTCTGCAGACCACCCTCATCCAGTCAATAAGTGAGTGATTACTTGTTATAACACTGAGCCTGATAGGTTCAGAGATATACTGTATAAGATAAAGCTCTTGGGTTACCTGGATTAGTTTTTTTGAATGGGGTGGGAGGCCAAATTAGTGTTAAAATCACCCTTGATAAGGAGTTCCCTGGTAAAGGCAAGGGAGGAGAGGGAGGAAAAAATGTGGATGAGGGTGTCTGGCTTGGGGTTGGGGAAGCAATATATCCCATTTATGAAAACGGGGAGGGAGCAATGGAAAGTCAAGACAGCTAATAAGGAGCTCATGTGTAGTGGGGATAGAGAAGCTCATGAAATGCCTCAAAATGAAGGACCCACCCAAAGCTCAAACCCAAACATAGCTACACCACCACCCTTCTTGCCATGTCTTGTTGGCAGACAACATAACTTGTATGGCTATGTCAGTGCCACTGATCTTTGGAGACTGCCAGGACTCAGGGACCACTTCAATGTCTTGTTTGACCTGTGTCAGCCTTATGCAGAAGTTGTCAATTTTGGGTAGCAGGCTTTGAGCATTTAGACAATGCTAAGGGGGAGGGGGAAAGGGAAATTGTTATCAGGAAAGGCACAGTAAGCCAGAGCTTGTTTCCAGGTGCGATCTTGGAGCACAAGGAAGTTAAGTGACTTGCTCAGGGTCACACAGTATGCAAGTGGGGGCTGATGAGATTCAAACCCAGGTCTCCAGGTTTGCAGCTCAGTGCCCTTAACCACTACACTATACAACTTCCTGGTCTTAAGGAAGAAAGGGAGAGGGGGCCTGGTCCAGAATCACCTACCATGAGGAGCAGCACTGTGACAGTGAGGCAGATGGGTGCTGATAGTGCAATAGTGAGGGGAAGAAGGGAAGCAACTGGAGGGTCTGGGGTGCAGTCAGATGGTAGGCAGAGGGAAGGGACTTTGATCCAGAATCACCTGCCATGAGTAGCAGCAGTAAGAATGCAAGAAGGGTGGGTGTTGATAGTGCAGTAGTGAGGGGAAGAAGGAAAGCAAGTGGAGGGTCTGGGGTGCTGACAATTGGTAGGCAGAGGGAAGGGGACATAATGGAGGGCTGAATATACAACAATCATATTATTCAGTATCCCACATTTGGAGCAGGACATGCTTTAGTCCCACTACCCCTTAGAGCACTAGAGTGCAAGGCACAGGACAAAAATAAAAATAGCTCAACTAAACCTCGGGGTCGAAGAGGGGTGAGTTTGAGCAGCAATCAAATCAGAAGACAATGAGATTGGATTGGACCAGCCCCACATCTCTTGAGTTGTAAGGGTGGAGGGTGGGAGTAGTAAGTAATACCCTTCAAGTAAAGTTGAACCAGCCCGTACACTCCTGATATCATTAGGGGGGAGGGGAGTAGCAGACACAACACTAGAGAATATAGGTAAACCTGCCCCCCACACACCTAGGGTCATTAGGAGGAAGGAGACAGCAGCAAATAAAACACTTTGGGATATAGTTATTCCAGCCCTACACCCCTCAAGTCATTGGGAAATGGAGACAGCAGCAAGCAAAACACATGGGAGATGCAATTAATCCTGCCCCCACATCCTTCAGGTCATAACGGGGAAGGAAGGGAGCAGCAAACAATACACTAGAGATATACTGTAAAAACTAGCCCCGCATCCCTAGTGCCGTAAGGGAGGAGGGAGCAGCAAACAAAACTTGGGAGAGATGGTTTATGTAGTCCCTCACCCCCTCAGGTCATAAAAGGGGAGGAGGCAGTAAGAATACCATGAAAAATAGTTAAACCAGCCTTGCACCACTCAGGTCTTGGGGGATGGGCAGCAAACAATACACTGAAAAATATAGCTAAACTAGCCCCTGCATCCCTAGGGTTCTTTCTAAGAGGCAGTAGCATACATTTTGAGATATAGTTATTCCAGTCCCCAAACCCTTCAGGTCATAAAGAGGAAAGAGCAGTAAGAATACTTTTCTAGCCCCTGCACCTCTCGGGTCATAAGGGGGGAGATTGGAACTCTTTCCCCCTTCCAATACATGCTGCAGGTTTCTGAGACTGCAACACCACATGAGTTCACCAGGGGGCAGTATTACAGAGGTTGCACAACCATCCCTCTGCTGAGGAGGCGAGTACCCTCTAGGATGGTCAGTCCTCATCCCCTTGCTAGCCCTCTGACAATCCAGACTTGGGGTGTGAACTTGGCTGCTGTTATCAGATAAGTGTAATGACAGGTGCAATGGAGCCCAGTATTTGCAACGTAGTGTCAAATAAAAAAAAATATTAGTAGTAGTAATTTAACTCCAAGATGAAATAAGCTGCAAACAGTTAACTTGGATGGTTAAAGGAGGCATTATAGCGCAATAGTCTAAGGCTCTGAGCTGCAAATTTGGTGACATTCAGCAGACCAGCCCTGGGTTTGAATCCCACAGCTTCCACTTGCATACTGTGTGACTCTGAGCAGTTACTTAACTTCCTTGTGCTCCCAGCTTGCTCCTGTAAAAAAGATCTCAGCTCAATGTGCTATTCCTGGTTAAACTAAAAAAAAAAAAAAACTTGGAGCTAGTGTTTTCACCATAGATGTCTTTAAAGGATTCAATATTCATGCTGCGTGGTACTACATTCTGACATCACTGAATAGTGTTCTACACCATGATTCCATGTTCTAGACTCCATACTGTTTAAGTAGGATCTATCATGCTGCTGAAAATCTTATCTTATTTTGTATATTAATGCCATAAAGTAAAGAAAGCATGGTTTATTGAAACACAAGGCTCAGAATTAGTGTATAATAGCTACCACAGGCACGATATAACAGCTTTGACTGAACAAGCTCTTGAGAAACATATGGAGTTTAAACAAAATCAGCAAACTTTCCACAGAATAACTTCTGTTGATTGCATTTAAATGACTCTGATTTCTGAGCTCCATTAGACAGAAATGTGTTACTATTTTAATCAGTGAAACATCTTAAGTCTTTAGGCCTGGCAATTTTAAATGCATTATATGTTAGGAAAGTGGATAGGACACTAAACTGAGAAACAGGAAATCCCAGGTACAAATTCTGCCACAGCTGTAAAGCACAGTGTGACCATAAACAAGTTACTTATCTTCCTTGCGCTTTAGTCTTCTTAGCTATAAAACCTGTTAGAAACTAGGCCCCACAGAAAATTAGATTTTGTATAATGATTGGTTATTTTGGTTAAATAAGCTACAGTATACACAGTCATTGATAATTGATCCAACCATTAACTAGTGAAGGAGAAACCTAGATGGACTGTGGTCTCATTCACTCCTACCTCTTATGGAACCCCATGTGATCCTAAATAAATAATCTGTAGTAGAAATATAGTAGGCATAATAGTAATGATCAAAGGACCGAATCTGTAAAAACATCCCTATTCTTTTCAAATTCCCATTCTCTTTTTTGTTTTCTCAATGACCTCCACTTAGCCTGTGCATCCTTGTGCATCCATTACACTGTACGTAGATGTGCTGGAAGTGCCTGTGTACTGAGACTGTTTGTATCCCCTGTCTGCTGTGTTCGGATATCCCTGAATTGTCCTGCCTACAAGCAAGGACTTTGCAATGTGAGAGACTGTGATTTTGGTCATTAATTGTCACTCTGCTTGTAGGAGGCTCAGGGGGAGCTGATTATTGGCAGCTGGAGAGGCGGGGATTGTGGGATTATTTACCGCAGCACCGCTCGCAAGTGCGAGCGTGTTGAGTGGCGTGAGCGCCACTCGGTGTAGAAAACGCAGTGGAGGGTAAGTTATTCCTCACAATTCATCAAGTAATAAAAGAGACCTTGGTGTCTTCATGCCTCACTGTTTTAGTATTCAAATTCATATTTTGGTTTGGGGGATAGTGCAGTTGCTGTAGTATTATTGTGAAGCAGTTTCATTTATTAGAACCTCTCTATATCTGTATTTGTTTAAATGAGACTCACTAACTGTGTAAAAATCATCACATCCAGTGGCTGAGTGTTATGTTGGATGTGTGTGTTAGTATATTCTGTCTGTTTATATGATTAGGCTAGGTAGGCTTTTTAGATGTTATTGGAACTGTGTATGATTAGAGTGGTAAATTAATTTGTTTTATTTATGCTTTGCTTAATGTGAGATTGTTAGGGTAACTGTTTGGCTTAGCAAATTACTTTCTTAGTTTGGGGGTTTAATATTTAGTGATGTGTAAGGGTTATCTGGGAGGGCCTGGGGGGGCCAAAATTATGTATGGAAGCTTCCTGCTGTGTGATTTGCATCCCTTTATTCCCCTCCCAGTTTCTGACATCATTGCGAGATGCTGTTGGGAAGTGGGGATTAGAAGGACTCGAGCTGATCATGGGCAGTGGGGTGCCCCATGCATATCGGAGGGTGGTAGGTAGGGGTTGTCATGTCAAGAAGGTGCCCTGGGTTTCGACAGGCACCTGGGAGAGGCCAGACATGGTTGGTGCCCGTTTCCAGGGAACCTACCAGACCGAGTGGTCAGGTAACCCGAGGGGCTGCTTCACCTTCCAGTCCCCTGAGGGCAGTGCTGTGCAATGCCTGATCGATTAGAAATAAGACTGCAGTTATTGCGGGCTTGATTTCTTCAGTCAGTCTGGCTTGCATTACGGAGACCTGGGTTGGGAATGATGTGGGCCCAGTTTTTGAGGCCGCAGTCCCTCCTGGGTATGCCATAGTGCACTGCCCCAGAGTGGAACACAGGGGTGGTGGTGTAGCTATCTGTTTTAGATCCAGTCTGGCCTTCACTGTGCACCCAGTGGTAACTCCAGGTTCATTTGAATGTTTGGCTGTTCGTGGAGGTCCAGGTGCGGGTTGCAGGATTTTCCTATCTATTGCCCTTCTGGGCCGATGGGGAACTTCCTGAAGGAGTTTGCTGAATTAGTCACCAGTGGAACACTGGAAGTCCCTAGATGTGTTTTTCTGGGGGATTTCAATGTTTGGGCCAACGACGAGTATCTTAGGTGTAGTCATGATTTTCTTCAGACTATGTCCTCCCTGGGCCTGACACACGCTGTTACTGCAGCGACTCATCAGGATGGCCACATGTTGGACCTGGTGTTCTCACTGGGGTTTGAGATTGCTAATCTCAGGACTGATCGAGTACCCTGGTCCAATCATTGCACGGTGCAGTTCATGTTTGGGGCTCCCACCGGAAGCCCTTCCCCTGCTGAGATGATGAGCTGTCGCCCTTTACGGGGTTTGACCCCTGAGGGTTTTCTGGCTGCAGCTCAATTATCTAGTGTGGGTGTTGCATGCATTGGAGGAATTGGTGATGGGGTTGACACCTATAATTGGGTGTTATCTGATACTATTAACTCCCTTGCACCTGTCCGTGTATGACCCAGATCTTCATATCTGAGGTCCCCGTGGTTTGACGGGGATCTCAGGGAGACGAAGACGATGGGTCAGAGGTTAGAGTGCTGCTGGAGGAGATCTGGCTTGGAGGGGGACAAACTGGCCCTGCGTGTGCATTATAATGCATACCGGGGGTAATCAACCGTAAGAAGGCAGTGTTCCTGTCCAAGGAGATTGCCGCCGGGAAGAACCAACCAGCTTTACTTTTCTGAGCTGTGGACAGGCTACTCCATCCTGCCTGTCTGCAGCCCAGGAAGGTTTTTTCTAATACAGAGTGTGAAGAGTTTGCTCGGTTCTTCTCGGACAGGGTGTCCAGTATCCAGCAGGTGGCTTCTTCAGCCTGCAATGTCGTAGCTGGCAGTGGTCACCTAATGTGTTCTGAGTGCACTCCGCCTGGTTGGGGGGAGTTTAGACCAGTGGAGGTAAGTGAGATCATTGAGGTGGCAACCAATCTGAAGCACACCTTTTCTGAGCTGATCCAGTGCTGACACGTTTCTTAATGAGATGTATTGACTCTGTTGGCCCGGTGTTTGCTCTGATTGTCCGGTGTTCCCTATCCAAGGGGGTCTTTCTGGATGCCTTAAAGGAGACACTAGTGAGACCCCTCCTAAAGAAACCATCTTTGGACCTGGAGGTCAGGGCAAATTACCATCCTATATCCAACCTTCCCTTTTTGGCAAAGGTGGTGGAGAAGGTGGTGGTGCTTCAGTTGGAAGAGCACCTCGTGACTCATGAGTTGCACGAACCCTTCCAGTCCAGATTTTGAGCTAGGCATAGTACAGAAACCACACTTGTTTGAGTGCAGAATGATCTCCTCAGGGCAAGAGATCAGGGGATAAGACAATTCATGTTCTCCTTGATCTCTCTTTGGCATTTGCCACTGTGGAACATTGTGTTGCTTGACCACCTTAGGGAGCTCTGTGGACTCACCGGTACTGTCATATACTGGTTTGAGTCCTTTTTGACCAATGGGACACAACGGGTTGTGATGGGGAATTCTTCATCCACTCCTAGCCTCCTATCTTGTGGAGTTCCTCAAGGGACAGTATTATCCCCAATGTTGTTTGCAGTGTACATGCTACCCTTGTGAGGGATCATTGGGAAGTATGGCTTGGGTTTTCATTGTTATGCCGATGATACCCAGCTATATTTGTCCTTTGCCCCAGGAACATCAATGCGGTTGATGTGCTAAATATCTGCCTGGCTGAGATCATTGACTGGATGGCCTCCAGTTGGTTGTGACTGAACCCTGATAAGATGGAGGTATTGGTGGTAGAGTCAAACAGAGTGCATGATAGGATGGCCTCTGACTCAGAAACTGGACTTGTTCTAGAAGTTGTGTCATTGAAAGCCTCCTCTTGGGTGTGAAATCTTGGAGTGATTCTGGACAGGAATTTAACTATGGAGGCACAAATATCCTCCACGGTTCATTCCTGTTTCTTCCATCTTAGAAATATTGCCAGGATAAAGCCCCTTGTTCCACCTCTGGACCTCCCTACCTTGATACATGCCTTAATCACAACTAGGCTTGACTACTGCAATGCGCTCTACCTCGGGGTCACAGGGGGATCTCTCTGCAGGCTGCAGCTGGTGCAGAACGCAGTTACCCGGTTACTTACTGGGCAGCAAAAATGTTGCCATAGTACACCGGTGTTGCGTAAATTGCACTGGCTGATGGTAAGGTGGAGAATCCTCTTTAAGGTGGGTCTTCTCACCTATAAGGCCCTATATGGGCAGGGCCCTGGTTATCTGTTAGACCTTCTTGCACCTGCTCTCTCTGTCCACCCTCTCCGTTCTTCTAGTGGGGGCACCCCTGGCCATTCCTAGAATGTGGCTAAGATCTGCTGGCAACAGAGCTTTCAGTGTCACAACTCCCTTTCTCTGAAATTTGTTGCCAGCTGGGGTCAGGGGAGCCCCCACTGTAGATACTTTTAAGGTCCACCTGAAGGCCCTCCTGTTTTCCCAAGCTTTCATGGGATAAAACCATAAACTGTAGTAGAACTTGAAAATGATATGCTGGGCTATTAATTTTATCTTGTGTTTTAAAAAATGTCTGATGTATTATGTTATTTTGATGTTGTATCTATCCATTTTGTACAGTGCCCAGAGCCTCTGGGATTGGGCGTTTTTAAATACATTTTGCCTAGCCTTGCCTTGCCTACTTGTTTCTTCAGCAGCCTTGCTCACTGAGCTAGAATTGACTCTTCAGTGTGCCTTTGATACTGCCCAAAGTTGGTTCCGCTCAAACCAGTTCTCATGTCATGCCAAAAAAAGACTGTTTCTATAACGTGTGACACTAAGCAGAGACTGGTTAGACTCCAAACAATCAGGTCTTCAAAACCCTTGATGGCACCTCTTGAAGTCGTTTCTAATTTTAAAGGAACGTTGGTGTCTGGCGGGATCAAAATCTTTGATTTCTCCACCCACATAGACACCATGCATAAATACTCTATCCCAAACTTGGTGCTCAGTACAGGCACAAGTCCTGCCTGCCTATTTGGTCCAGCATGAGATCTTCCTTGAGATGATTCTGTAAATATGCTGAATTTTTAGATGTAGTGTACAGTTGCATTCTCAAAGCCGTCCTTTCAAGACTGGACCCTTTTTTCATTCCTTTTGCATTTTCAGTCTAAATGCCCTTTCTCTTTCCTCTCACTGTTCTCTTTACCTCAACCCATCTCCTCCCCATGAGTTTTGGCATCTTCTCCATTAGTCTTCCTAGGCCCTGTCCACAAAGGTGCTTGTGGTAGGCACAAACATTTTGTAAAAGGTACATTGTGCTATGGGCTTCATAAGAACTGCACACATAGCTATAGATTTACAAGGGCTGTGGGAGCTGCCACCATACACACAGGGGAATGAGGAATGACTTGCAGTAAGAAGAGGCTGACTAATAGGGTAGCATTCAGAAAGTACAAGGAGATGTAGAGGGAGGAGGATAAATCGGTGTATAAGGGGAAACAGGTGAAACAGGGAGAGTAGTAAGAAGTATAAAAGTGCAAACTTGAAGAGAGAATAGCCAAGGCAGTAACAAAAGGGGACAAGACATTTTTAGGTATGTATGTGAAAAAAGAAGACCAGGGGTGGAATTGTAAGGTTATGAAGGGAAAAGTGGTGGGCGGGGGACTGTGCAGAGGGGGAAAAGGAAAACATTCTGAACAAATACATTTGTTCAGTGTTCACAGAGCAAATGTAACACAAAATGTAACAGCAGCATTGGAGGGAGGGAGGGAGGAGGAGAACACTAGTCCATTTTTGGAGGGGCGGTCTGTGGTTGGTGTTCTCTCTTTGCTGAAAACTCCATTGCATCCACAAGTAGGTAAACCAAGGGAGGCATGTCATACTGTGAAACACATTGAGTTGTAGTTTGCAGCAATGAAATGCACTTTACTAAAGTCTGTTTGTTAAATGTTTTTAAGGCTGAATGGCAAAAAAGGTAGTGGTTAAATAGCTGCACAAGAGAACTATCAGAAAATAAGTTATACCAGCAAAGGAGGTACGGACGTTCATTCTATATTAAAAAAAATCAGAGTATTCAGCACAGTATACAATATTCAGTGTAGAGTAAAGCAGAGACAATAATTAAGAATTAATTAAAGTTTCTCAAGGGTATAAACAGAGTCTCCACCCAGGAACTCTTTATGGTCAATACCACCACCAACAGCTTAATCTGGTTCTAGGTCAGTTGGCATTCATCTGTATCCCCCTCCCTCGGGTCATGCCTGAACATAGGCAGAATTTGTTCTATTGCACTTACCCGGTCAACAAAAACTAAAAAAAAAAAAAAAAGCACCAGTAGGACAAGAGGACATGAGATAAAATTGAGGGGAGGAAGATTCAGGGGCAACATGCAAAGGTTTTTCTTCACAGAGAGGGTGGCTGACCCTTGGAATGATCTACTGGCTGAAGTAATTGACTCTAAAACAGTAGGGGAATTCAAAGCAGCTTGGGACAGACACAAGGGGATTGTCTAACAGAAATCCTAAAGGGGTGGGGTAGGGCTCAGAGCAGACTAGATGGCTCTTTGGTCCCCATCTGCCGTCAATTTCTATGTTTCTATGTAATGACATGTATCAGTAATTGATGCATTTAGGCAAAAAAAAAAGTAAAAACAAGTTTCTATTACATGAATCACAGTTCACTACAAGGGAGGCGCTGACTGTCTGTGACTGGGTTATGTGGTCAGTAACGCTAACACAGCGAATTGTAAAATCAGGGATTCATGTTCCATAGTTCCTTTTGGAGTTTGACATAGTGTAAGAAAGAAACAGTCATCTGTATTTATTACAACCTGCGAGTACTCAATAAATGAAGCAAATGCAAGGTTCCTGCAATAAGCAGGTCAAAATTGATTTAAAGGTACAGGCAGATCAAATACCTTTTTGAGTATTAGGCAAAATATGAATGGATTTTAAGAGTGGTTACTAATAACTTTGTTTTATATTTTGACAGGACACAACTGTTTTTTAAATCAGTCCAACCTACAAACTATTCTATGTATGAAATAATTTAGAACCCAACATTAAATTGGTATTTCAATGTACAGGGTCACTAATCAAACCAGAATATGGTAATCTTTGATAGCCTAGATTTATTTTACATGATACGGGAAAAAGCACATATCTTATATAACCTAGGTATTTTCCTGGAGGAATGTAGGCCCATGACTGACTTCTTGTCCCAGTCAAAGTTAAAAAATAAGGGGAGTACAACTTTGGACATTATGTCATATGCTGTGTTCAAGGAGAGGGTCAGCCATACAGGGGAACCCAAGGTTTTGACCGAGGAGGATGTGAGGGTCCTCCAGGCAGGAGACCCAGGGACGGGATCTTGTGTACCCCAGAGGAGGAGGAAGCTGCTCCTGGTGGAGGACTCAGTTGTCAGGGGGATTAACTTGGGCACTGGTGGTGAAGTAGGCAGACTAGGTGGGCCAAGCGGTCCTAATCTGCCATTAAATTCTATGTTTCTATGTTTCTAGAGAGGGAGGTAAAGTGCCTTCCAGAAGGCACAGCTCGGAGGGAGGGGGAGAAGAACCAGAGGATAGCTAAGGCAGTTGCAAGGAGAGGGACACTGGATGTCATTGTCCCCTGATGACAAATGACCTAGCCAGGGACAAGGTGGATATACAGCAGGTAAAAGAAGACTTCAGGGTGTTAGGAAGGTGTCTTGGAGAGGCAACAACCTGCATAACCTTCTTGGAGGTGCTGCCACTCCGCCACAGGGGAGAGAGACTAGGGTTTTGTGCATCAGTACCTTCAAGACGTGGTTGAAGGGCTGGTGCAAGGAAAAGGGTTTTGTCTTCATTGGGGACTGGGGACCCACCTGGAGGGATGCAGATCTGTACAGTTGGGATGGCCTGCATCTGTGCATAAAGGGGACAGCAATCCTCAGTGAAAAGTTTAGATGCTTCATTACCAAGTATTTAAACTAGCTGGGGGGGGCATATGGGAGCAGGAGTCTCATCCAGCCCACCCCACAGGTTAGAGCAGTCAGAAAGGGAAATCAGATAGGTAAAATGGTAGTAGACAGCCCAACTACCTAGTTATCTATGTACTTAAGAAGTGTCATTGAGGTCTTATAACCTATGCCCCTTCCTGCGCCGTAAGCTCTGGTACCTCCTTTTTATTGCCATCCTGCTCGCTGGTGATGTCCAATTAAATCCTAGGCCATCACAAGCCCTAACTGACTTGATCAGTAACACTAAAGACCTGGTTATTGTACATCACAATATCAGGAGTCTTACTCATAATCTAGCTGATCTTGAAGCCTGGACCGCCCTTTACAAGCCACACATCATATGCCTGACTGAAACCTGGCTAAATCCCTCCACCCCTGACTCCTTGTGCTCCCTTCCATCCTATAACCTTCTGAGGTGTGACAGGCCTTCCCCCAAACGAGGGGGTGGTACTGCAGTCTATTACAAGGACCTTCTACGTCTCACTGCGATTGCATCACCTCACCTTGCCCACTGTGAAGTACTTCATACTCTTCTTACCTTGGGTACCAAAAAACTCCATATTACTTGTGCCTACAACTCACCATCAAACAGCCAAAAAGGACTGGAAGAGTTGCTAGACCAGACCTCCAACCTTGTTGGTAAACATGAACTCCTCTTACTTGCGGACCTAAACATAAATTGGCTGGGGGCTGCACAGTCTGCATTACCAGCAAGATTGCAAAGTTTTAACCTACACCAGCTGATATGTGATCCCATCAGGAAAAAAAAAAACACTCCAATATGAGCACGCTGCTGGACTGGATCCTGATCAGCCACCCTGGAAACATCGTTGCCTCAGGTGTATTACCTGATGCCATCACAGACCACTCCCCTACCTACTGTATTTGGGGTAAAAACAAGCCTACTCTATCGAAACCCCATCTCATCACTTTCTGCAATTATGCAACCTTCAACTCCACACTTTTCCTACGTGACTTTGCTTCCACTGATTGGTCCTCCTTCCTAACATCTAATGATGCTCATACCTCTCTTAACCTATTCATAACTCACTTCCTTACTCTTCAAGACAAGCACTGCAAATTAGTAACTCGTAGGGTAAAAAATAGACAGACTCGCTGGCTAAAATCTGATCTACTTACTAAATTAAAACATAGAGACAAAAGCTGGCTCCAATACAAGAAATCAGGGCTAGCCTCCGACCTAAATGCTTATAGGGCCTTGCGTAATTCCTGTAGAAAGGACATCAAAAAGGATAAAAGCTCTTACTGTAAAGAATTACTAGCAAACTCCTCTGGTGACTCAAAAAAATTCTGGTCCCACATAAAATTCTTCCTCGGCCTAAATCCTACAGCGGCCCCCACCGACTTGATACTAAATGGGGTCCACTGCAACAATCCTCTTACTATCGCAAATTTCTTCAACGACAAGTTCTCAAATTTATCCACCTACACCTCCACCTTCCCCATCCAGACAAATATTTCATCCTCATCCCCCGCAAATGGTCCACATTTCTTTTTCAAGGCTGTCACCAGGCGTGAAGTAATCGACTTACTGCATAAAATCTCTGACTACTCTGCAGCTGGTTCCGACAACCTCGAACCTAAGCTCCTAAAGCTAGCTGCCCCCTTCATTGCTGGTCCCCTAACCAAAATGTTCACATTATCCCTGTCCCAGTGCTATATCCCGGATCTATGGAAGATTGCTAGGATTTCTCTTGTATTCAAAAAAGGTGACCGCAAAGACCCCACAAATTATTGCCCCATAGCCATCCTATCTGTTCTCAATAAGATTCTTGAGAAACTGGTAGCTACTCAAATGATTAAGTTCCTGCTGAAATATGATCTTACCCCAGCCCAGCACTTCTTTCACAAGGGTCATAGCACTACTACTGCCCTCCTCAAATTTACTTTGGATACCCTTATGGCTATGGATGCTGGCCTTCTCGCGGGGGCTGTTTTCATTGACATGACCAAGGCATTTGACCTTGTTGACCACTCCCTCCTCCTAACCTCCCTTGAGTCACTTGGTTTCTCTCAAAACGTGGTTAGGTGGTTTGGCAGCTACCTCTCAGGCAGGGCTCAAACTGTTAAATATAACTCCACCTACTCTGACAAAACCTCCGTCAACATAGGGGTGCCACAAGGGTCAATCCTTGGACCACTGCTTTTCTCCATCTTCATCAATAACGTCACCACTAACATCAAAGAGACCGGATCACTGCTACATGCTGATGATAATGTTCTTTACACTAGTGACAGAAGCACTGAGGTCATAAACCCCAAAACTATCTACTGACTTTCTGCAAATTTGTCAATGGCTAACCAGCCATAGGCTTGTTCTAAATGAGTCAAAAACCCAAGCTATACTATTCAGGTCTAAAGCCAAGCTTAAACTATCCCAGCCTAAATTCAGTGTCTCCTCCTCCAATGGTTCAACTCTAGGGATGTTAGATTAATTTAAATATCTTGGGGTCACTCTAGACCCATCGCTTAACTTTGATTTGCATATTCAACAGACTTGCAAGCTGGTCAATTCTAAACTTGGGATAGCATACCGCACCAGATACATGCTCACCCCATCTGCTAGGCTTGCTCTTGCCCGGGGCATACTTCTTCCCTCTGTCACCTATGGGGTTGCCACCTATATCTCTGTGTCCAAGTCTAGCCTCCAAAAATGGGACATCACATATAACATTGTATGCTGCTACGCTTCCTCCTCTCATAGGTTAAAACATCACTGCCTCCTTTACTCGGATCTGGGATGGCTTCCTCCTACTGAACTCTGGCTTTATACTTATGGCTCTGTCATTGAGAACATTGTCCATTTACAAATACCGAAACCCTTAGCAGATCTCTTCCTTAAGATTACCCCACACTATGACCTACGATCTGCTGATAATGCACCAGTCCTCACTCCCAGACGCTATTCTTCTAAAGGCGCTATGGCTTTTGCATGTCATGCCCCCCTGTTCAGGAACTCCCTCCCACTTGCACTGCACCAGTCTTCCTCCCGTGTTTCTTTTAAGAAAGGGCTATATAACCACTTTGTCACTTCCCTTAGTTGCAGTTGCTTTAAACCCCCTTAACCTGTTTCATCCTTTCACTCTGCTTCTCTTGTTTCTGTCACCTATGTTGCGCCTTTCAACACTAAGCACTTTCTCAGTTTTTCCTGTCCTTTCCCTCTTCCTTTCCTCTTACAGGCCTCCCTCTAAGGTTGGGCTGTTCCAGTTCCACTCCCTTCCCCCTCTTACCACCATATATAAATTCTTTATGAATCAGTCTATTACTACTTACCTAATGTGCTCTCACCGCAGTATCAGTAATTTATGTTAGTCTATACACTATTTATGCTGACGTTTTTTGTGTTTCTATGTTTCATATGTATTTTGAAATTCTGTTAAACTTAGCCAATCTTATCATGTTATATGTATTCAAATAGTTTTCGATCATGTATAATCCTGTATGTGTTAATGTGTTCATGTCATGTTTTTTTTTTTTTAAATTTAAGTTTATTGGTTTTACAAATGACAACCCATAAGACATAACAGATACACAATTCGCAGAAAATACATGGTATAACAGAGAAAGAAAGGAAAACAAACAGTCCCCCATCCCCCACCTCCCCCACACCAGTCCATCCCCACACACCCACCCCTATCCTCGACCCTCCCATCCACCCGCCACCTCCCCAACCAAACCCCACCCCCACTCCTTCCACCTGCCCAAACTGAGTGTGCTAGGCAACCATTATATCCGAGCTGGATATTTAACATAGAAACCATTCAGAAAGTGCTCCACCCCAAAAACAGGAGATGCAAATAGCGATATATGATAAACACAAGATACCATCGCGGGCATCAGGCAAGAGGTCAAGAACTCATTGATGCAGATATAATGCATGCAGCTTACCCCATTTTTTCTGAAACAGATCCATACGGTTGCGCAAGCTTGCTACCAAATTTTCGGTATTAAGGTAGGCAGAAAGCTCAACCAACCATTCAGCATAGGTCAGTGCCAATTGATCAGTCCAATGTCTAAGGACCAGTCTCTTAACCGCAATGGACACCAAAGCCATGTGATACCGGCGTTCCACACTATCTATGTTAGCGTAGTCAGCCAGAATACAGATCTCAGGGGTGAAAAAGTCTGAGAGACCTAGTAAGGGGTCCTAAGTTATCCCGAATAGAGGACCACAAGGCACTTTACTACAAACCAGAAAATATGTAGAGAATCCCTTCACCCTGCATACATCTGGAGCAAAGAGAAAGGGAAGCTCTCTAAGTTGAAAGAGCTTTTAGGAGTATAATACATATTATTCACTATATAGTATTGGGTAAGCCTGAATCTGTCCTGAGTGTGATATTTGTGGAGGTCCTTCCAGATGCGAGACCAATTCAGGGTGGACTCAGGAAACAGAGAAGGCCAGATACTAGAGCCCCCAACAGGTTCCAAAATTTGTAGTTTAGAAGAAAAGAGTATATTAACTAGATGGAATGTGGTTTGGAAGCAAGGGTTATTATTTGAGAAAGGAAGGGTAGACTACTGGCTCATTAAAAAGGTGCCAAATTTCCCAGCAATGAGATGTCTCAATTGGTAAACTTTGAAAATCTTAGTATTAGGAATAGCATGTTTATCAAGTATGTCCACTGAAGGAAGGAGGGATCCTTGGTGAGAAGTGTTCCAGGTGAGCTTCTTTAATTTGTGGAAGCCACTCGGGAGTGATCATCGAGTTACCCAGCTTAATATTGGGATTAAGCATAACCGGTTGACCCAGATCCCGCCCGGGAAAAATATTAACAAAACACAAACATTGGGAAAGGGACTTAAGGGATACGAGAATCGTACGATCAGCTATCCACTGTGAAAGTACGGGGTGGGGTATAGAAAATAGCATAGGGATCTATCTTAGCTTCCGAGAGGATCGACTTTTCAATTTGGAGCCAAACTGGGCGAGAGGAGTCAGGGTTAGCAGGGAGCCATCTCCCTAACTTAGCAAGATGGGCCGCCCAGTGATAGAGCAAAAGGTTGGGAAGCCGAAGGCCGCTCTTATCTTTAGGAAGGGATAGTTTAAGAAACGACCGCCGCACTCCTTTCCTCGCCAGACAAAATTTGAGAACATCACATGGAACTGCTGGAAGTAAGAAACAGGCAGCCAGAGAATTAGTAAATTGAAGGGGTAGAAGATACGGGGAAGAACGTTCATTTTAATAATATTAATCCGGCCCCAGAGGGAAATAGGAAGGGTAGACCACCGCAACAAATCTTGCTGGATGAGGTTTTTAAGATCATCTAGATTAAGCTTCTTAAGAAGAGAAGGATCCGTTGAGAAATGGATCCCTAGGTATTTAATCGATCTAGGAGACCATCTCATACCAAAGATGGTGAGATCCTGCTTATACGTATGGGTGTTTAGTGGGAAAATTTCAGATTTAGAAATATTCAGTCTATATTGACAAAGGGCACCATATTGTCTGATGATGTCCAGTGCAGATCTTAGGGAATCAGCAGGGCATTCAACATGCAGGAGTATATCATCTGCATAAGCAGAGAGAACTAGCTCCTGTTGGCGCACCAAGCAACCTTTGATGAGTGGAGAGGATTTAAGCTTAATAAGAAGGGGTTCCAAATATAAATTAAATAAAAAGGGTGAAAGAGGGCAGCCTTGCCTAGTACCGTATATAACGAAACAGCGAAGAAAAAACTCCATTACAGTATATTTTGGCCGAAGGAGAGTTATAAAAGATCTGGACCCACTTTAGGAAAGGAACCAGAAAATCCATCCTAGCCATCACAGCCCAAAGAAAGGACCAATCCACCCGGTCGAAAACCTTCTCTGCATCTAACGAAACTAGGGCCATAGGGAGTTGAGATGCCCGAGCGTACTGAGAGATGTGAGAGAGAGTTCTTAAATGGTCTGATGGGGATCTAGAATGCACAAAGCCAACCTGTTCTGGACTAAGTAAGTGAGTCCAGACTTTTTTGATCCTTTCAGCCAAGACTTTAGAGAGGATTTTCATATTGTAGTTTTGAAGAGATATGGGTCGATAGCTTGCCGGATCCGTAGGGGTTTTACCAGGCTTAGGAATTAAAATAATGGTGGCTTTGAGAAGAGTAGAGTCTATGACACAAGAAGAGGAAAGATATTCATAAAGTTTGAGAAGTAAGGGAGCAAGATCTTTGGAGAAAACCTTATAAAATTGGCAGGAAACCCATCTGGACCGGTGCCTTATCCGAAGTCATAGAAGCGATGACCTTCTCTATCTCACCCAGAGAGAAAGAGGCAGTCAAGATTTCTTTGTGAGGCGACAGAAGCTGAGGGATATCGATATCAGCTAAGTATGCTGTAATGTCCGAGAGGGAGGCAGGAGATAAGGGCAAACTATACAAATCCTTGTAATAATTTTCAAAAATTCGCACAATTTCTCTGGGAGAGGTTTATATGGAGCCGGTGGGCATTTGCAAGGTCGGGATTATCCTGGAACCTTCCAATGTACGAAGGTGCAGAGCTAAAAGCCTCCCGGCCTTTTCCCCGTGATCAATGTACCTAGCTTGGGTTTTAACAAGGCAGTACTCGGCCTTTTCTTTTAGGAGGTCAGTGTATTAATTTTTAGCTGCCAAAAGGGCTTCCAAAGAGGATAGCGGAGAGGCCGGAGAGTGGGCAGCTTCTAATTCTTTGATTTTATTCATTAAGGAGAATGCCCACGCTTGCCGGGCTTTCTTCCTTGTGAGGTTAACTTAATTAGCTCTCCCTGAGATAACATTTTAAGGAACACCAGATAATATCAAATCTCGGGTAGAGCCAAGGTTATCCGCCAGAAAAGAGAAATCAAGGATCTTATTTTATGCCACCGTGAGGATCCTTAGTAACTGGGTATTAAACCTCCAGATAGTATCTCGTGGAATTCAGGATCCGGAGAAACTTTAATCCAAACTATTGCATGATCAGAGAGAATGATTGGCTCAATGCCAGACTGGAGGAGGCCCGGAAGGAGAGTTTTACTAAGCAAGATATAATCTATTCTCGACCATGATCCATGGGGTTGGGAAAAAAACGAGAAGGCCCGAGAGAGGGGTTAGAGAGTCTCCAGGATCGCACAGTCCTAACATCTGTGAGAAATCATGCAAAGCCCTTGCGTGGATGTAAGGGCCGATTACTTGGGGTCCCTATCCAGAGAAGTAGAAACATTCCAGTCCCCCAGAATAAGTTGCGAGGGAAGCAGAACACTAATTTTATCAGCTAGAGTCATAAAAAATCAGGGCTTCCCAACGGGACCATAAATTGAGCCTAAGACTACAGTGTTCCTGTTAAGAGTGCCTTTAACCAAAACAAACCTCCCATCTGGGTCCTCCACTACCAAGTCTCTCATAAACAAGACGTGCTTTTTGATGAGTATAGCTACCCTTTACTAAAATTAGATCCACCGCCACATAAATCTGAAAGCCGGATCGAGATAACCATTTAACCTCCGCACTGTTTAGGTGGTTTCCTGAAGAAATAGTATGTCTATTTGCAGCGAGTACAATGATTAAAAACCTGAGTTCTTTTGACCTTTCCTGAGCCGCGCGACATTCCATGACGCTATTTTAATAGCACCTGTAGCCATTTTAAAAACAATGTGAAAGGGGGGCAGGTACTAAGACATCCAGAAGTGAAACAGAGATAAAGGCACACTTGAACCCCAAAATCCCATCCCCCTGCAGCCTGCCAAGAAATATCCATTAAGGGTAGCAACAATCTGAAAAGATTAACCACATTTAAGATACAGTCATACAAATATGAGACTTGGCAGGCCAACTCCTCCCCCCCCCAGATGCCCTCCCTAAACCCAACTAAACAACTATGTACAACATGGTACCAGAACTGGGAAACGTCAGGATCAACATGAAAGATCCAGAGTTCTGGAAACCACTCCCCCAGTGCGAATCCAGAACATCCCAACACACAGGGACCAGCTGAAAGAAGGAGATGTCTGGAGTCTGTCCCACTGGAAAGGAAATCATTCCTAACCCACACAAGAAAACCCAGCAGGAACCCTGCTGATGGGTCTGGATTGGCGAAACCCCCTTCCATAGGCTCGCGACTCAGCTACCTCGAGAAGCAGGGTCCAGGAATCGCCCCCCCCACCAACCAACTGCCTATTCTACAAAAGACACTATAACAGCTAGCGATCCATTTGGTTACAACTCCTCTCCATTTAAATACAAGAAAGGAAAACATCCAAAAGAGAGGTTTCACTACTCACCCCCTGGAGTAGACAGGAAAAGGGGAGCACCAAAACGAGCAGGATAAGCCATAGAGTTGGAGGCTTATCATCAACCAGATCGCTATTGTTTCCGGGGGGCGCTATATGGTGACAGGACCAAACAGGGTCCTGCACCTAAAACCGGTACCCCTGGGAATCTCCACCCTGATACACAGTTCCGGGAAGAGACCGAAGGTCCCGCTATCGTGGCCTAATTTGACCCCTGCTCAGCCTGCTAGGATCTCGCACAAAGCAAAAACCTGAGAATTGGCCAAGGCAGGTAAGGGCATCAGGAATCAGCCAGGGGAAAAGGTAGCAGGGGGACCGGGATGCATACCAAAGGAGATCAATAAAAAACAAAAGATCTTTTAGAAACTAAGTGAAATCAAAACACCCCACAGACATAATGTCCATTACACATTTCAACCATTTAACTTGAAAAGATCGGGAAGCCTGGTGGCAAGGTCTTTGTGGGCCGCATCTGGAGAGTCAAAACTGTGGGTAGTACTGCCAACGGAGACCTTGAGGGTAGTGGGATACACCATCCTGAAAGGAATGGATGCGGCAATCAGTTTCTGGACTGTTGGTGGAAAGCGGCCCTTTTCATTCTCATTTCCTTGGGGAGATCCTGGGCGACAAGTAGTTTAGCTGACCCCCATGTAATCACCTGCAGCTCTCGGGATTTACTGAAAACATGATGTCTCTCAGTATAGCTCAGGAATTTTATAATTATAGGTCGTGGGGGAGAGCCGGGTGGTGGTCGAGGCCTCAACGACCTGTGTGCCCTCTCAAGGTGGTAGCTTGGGTTGATCGGTGAGGGACCAACTATTTTAGTAAGAAACCGCTGCAGAAAAGCCATCAGATCCGGCCTCTTCCAACTCCGCAGGCCCAAGATGAGAGGTTATTTCTTGGTTGCGCCTCCAGGTCCTCAGTTTTCAGTTGGAGTTGCCGCACCTGTTGGGCCAGCCCAGACGCCTCTGCTTCAGCCTTCGCCCTCCACTGCTCCAAGGAAAAGATCCTGGCCTCCGAATCCGACACCCTCATGGTAAGGGAAGAGAGGTCCCCCCATAGCGATTTCAACTCAGCTGTGATGTCCTGGAGGATACTCCTTATTGGGGCCAGCTCCTGCATAAATTTATCCTCTGTAAGGAGACCTGACGGCTGAGACTTGTCTCCGATTTTCTCAGACCCCGTACCCGCCTGGTTCCACGACTTCTTGGGTAATTTTTCGGGAGTCATGAGCGGCGTGTGCTTGATCGCGGCCTGTTTTTTATCCACCTCCATCTCCTCGCAGAATCAAGAGAGCTAGCAGGATTCACACCCGAGGGTCAATAGTCAGAGCGTGGGCGATCTAATAGTGGCGATCTGGCTAAATTAGTGGTCCAAGGATTGCAGATTATGACAGTTAGGACGGTTGGAGGAGAGAGCTCTAAGCCCCTGCTGCCGTTCAGCAAGCTGCCATCATGTGACTCTCTTCATGTCATGTTTTGTACTGTATCCTCCTGGGTCGTGCCTGAAAATAGTAATTGCTATGGCTAGTGCACTTACCCGGTAAACAAAAACTAAATAAAATAAAATAAATAAATAAATCAAATTAGGAAGGAAATGACAAAGTTGGGCAGCAAAAGGAGGAAACTGTGGTGGGAGGGAAGAAACCAGGGAAAGGTCGAACAATGAAATAGAGGGCAGACAGCAACACATGGCAGGCCATGTATACAAACATCTGCAGTCTGGGGAATAAAATCCCAGACCTAGTGGCCTTGATGGCCGAGACTGACCTGGACATAATGGCAATAACAGAGACATGGTACATTGAAAAACATAGTTGGGAGGTAAGTGTACCAGATTATGCACTGTTCAGAAGGGATAGGGAGGCCAAAAAGGGTGAGGAGTGGCCCTGTATGGCAAGGAAGACATAAAAGCAGTGGCAGTGTAGGGTAGGCAGGAGAGGCCAAGGTGCTGTAGGTCACCCTTGAGCCAGGCAATGGCACAGCAATTCAAGCAGGGGTTATCTACAGACCCCAGACAAAGGGGGGAGAGGGGGATAGGGTTATAATAGATGAAATGTATGAGATGGCAGCAAAAGGAGAGGTGCTAGTAATGGGTGACTTCAACATACCTGATGTGGATTGGTCCATCCCAGCGGCAACCACAGCCAGGAGTAGAGACATCCTGGACTCCCTGCAGGAGGCAGGCCTCAGGCAGTTAGTGAAAGAATGCACGAGGGACATAGCAATCCTGGATTTAGTCCTCACCAATGGGGACAGAATCACAGAAGTCCAGGTGGAATGTTACCTCAGGACCAGTGACCACTACACGGTGTGGTTCAACATAGGCACAGGATCGCAGTCCAACCACACAAAAGCAAGGGTTTTGGACTTCAGGATGGCAGACTTTGCAAGGATGGGTATTGCTATCAAGGAAGCCCTGGAAAGGGGAGGGGCAGGAAGGGGGGTTGAGGAGCAGTGTGCTAATATCAAAGGGGCAATAGTGGAGGTAACCAGCCAGTGCATTAAACTCAGAAACAAAGGGAGTAAAAGAAATGAACCACTATGTTTCTCAAGGGAGGTAGCAGGAAAGGTTAAGGCCAAGAGGATGGTATCAAGAAAGTATAAAGGAACTCAGAGGGAGAGGATAGAGTGATGTACCTGAATTGTCTGAAGGAAGCAGGGAAAGCTGTTAGGGGCATAAAAGTGCAAACTGAGGAAAGGTTAGCACAGACAGTGAAAAGAGGGGATAAGACATTCTATAGATACATCAGTGAAATAAAGAAGGGGGGGATTGTAAGGTTCAGAGGGGAGGAGGGGAGTGTGTGGAGGGGGAATAGGAAAAGGCATTCATACTGAACAAATACTTCTGTTCAGTATTTACTCTGGAAGGGGAGAGACAAGAGCCGATGCTAAGCATCAAAAACAAGGCCAAGGGGGAGGTGGCACCAGTCCATTTACAGTAGACAGAGTCCTAGATGAACTCACTAAATGAAAGGTAGACAAAGCAATGGGACCAGATGGGCTACATCCCAGAATATTGAGGAAACTAAGGATGGAGCTAGCAGCACCACTGGCAGCCACATTTAGTGAGTTACTCTTTGGGACGAGGGCAAATGTAGTCCCCCTGAACAAAAGTTGTAGCAGGGAGGTGGCAGCGAACTACAGGCCAGTCAGTCTCACCTTGATAGTAGGAAAAATAATGGAGGCATTGCTCAAGTAGAGAATTGTAAAACACTTGGAATCCATGGATGAGCAGGAGCACAGGCAGCATGGATTCACTGCAGGAAGATAATTTCAAACAAATCTGATAGATTTTTTTTGACTGGGTGACAAGGGGGGAGGACCCGGGGGGAGGGAGTCGATGTCACCCACCTTGATTTCAGCAAGGCTTTCAACACCATTCCACATGGGAGACTGTTGAACAAATTGAGAAGCCTGGTCATGGGGCACACGATGACAAACTGGGTTAGAAGCTGGTTAGAGGATAGAAAGCAGAAGGTGGTGGTAAATGGGATCCAGTCTGAGGAAAGGGGAGTGACCAGTGGGCACCTCAGGGATCAGTCCTGGGGCCAGTCCTGTTCAATACCTTTATTAGTGATATTGCACAGGGTCTGGAAGGGAAGGTTTGCCTGTTTGCAGAGGAACTCAAGATCTGCAATAGGGTAGACACTCCTGATGGGGTGAAGAGAATGAGGGGGGACCTAGAGAAACTGGAAAAATGGTCCGAAGAGTGGCAACTAAGGTTTAATGCAAAGAAATGTAAGATCATGCACCTGGGCTGCAGAAACCCTGGGGAGAGCTACAGGATGGGGAGGGGAGGGAGTTACAGATAGTCACAAGGGAGGAAGGAGATTTGGGGATTATTATATCAGATGACCTAAAGGTAACCAAGCAGTGTATGAAGGCGGTAGGGAAGGCCAGTGGCATGTTGTGGTGCATAGGAAGGGGTATCACTAGTAGAAGAAAGGAGACGGTGATACATTTATACAAAACACTGGTTGAGGCCTCATCTGGAATACCGTGTACAGTTCTGGAGACTGTATCTTCAAAAGGACATAGACAGAGTGGAGGCAGTTCAGGGAAGAGCAACAAAGATGGTGCAGGGCCTACACCAGAAGAATATGGGGAGAAACTTAAGGACCTCAATATGTACACACTGGAAGAACGGGGGGAATATGATAGAAACTTTCAAGTATGTTAAAGGCATAAACATTGTGCAAGGGGGCAACACCTTTAAATATAAGAGGAGGACAAGAACAAGGGGGCATGAGATGAGATTAGAGGGGGTCAGGATAAGGGGAAATGCAAGGAAGTTCCTTTTCACAGAAAGGGTGGTGGATACATGGAATGACCTATCCCTGGAGGTTGTGGGAGCATTCGTAGTGAGGGTATTTAAACATGAATGAGACAGTCATAAGGGAACTCTAGAGGTGGGGAAGAGAGGCTAAAGCTGATGACTGCATAGGGAAATCGGCTGCCAACTAAGGTAGAAAAATGGGGCAGACTTTTGGGCCTGGCTGTCCTTATCTGCTGACAATCTCTGTTTCTATGTTTCTATTAAAAAGCCAATAATGGAGTATAAGTATAGTGAAAACATTTGGGAATCCCAAGACTGCGATGTGGTTATGTTAGTCTACATCAACTCTATGGGCAATAGCATCTACAAGTCTAAACTTCACTTCTTTACAGACGATTTGGTGCTGTACACCTCTAAACCCTTCTTACGTGAAGCGTGTGTTGAGCTGCAGTCTGACTTCAATCAGCTGCAATGCAATCTTGCTTGCTCCAAACTGTTACTCAATGTAAAGAAGACTAAGGTCATGTATTTTACTTCCGCCCACCCGACTGCATCCTTAAACAGACAGTACATACCCCTACCCATCACAACCATCTGTGGTGACACCCTGGATGTTGTGGATCACTTTAAGTACCAAGGAGTCTGGCTGGACAACAAACTATCATTCGGCATTCACATTGATTGCCTTACAAAGAAACTGAAAGCAAGGCTGGGATTTTTTTTTTTAAAGAACAAATCTCTCTTCACAATGAGCATCAGATGAAGATTGGTGCAAGCCACCCTCCTCCTTCTGTTAGATTATGGAGATATCATGTATAACTGTAGTTCTGTGATGAATATCCACAAACTCGACACTCTTTACCATCGTGCACTGCGCTTCATAACAGACGCACATCACAGGACTCACCATTGTGACCTCTACCAAGCAGTAGGCTGGATATCCCCATCAACAAGATGGATGATTCATATTGGTACATGGACAATGAAAATTCTGTGGGACAAACTGCCACAGCACATCTGTTCACTTGTGCACAGGTCACATAGCAAATAGTCCTTGCAGAAATCTGAGCTCATTCTTCTGGACGTGCCTAGAATATGTACTAATCATGGCAGAGGTGCTATTAGCTTAGTTATTTCATCAGTTTGGAACAAAATACAATCTGCACTAAGACTTACCGAGCTTTGAACTGTTTTAAGACATTGGCTATGAAAGTCTTTAGTGTGGCATGCCACTGCCAAAAGGGCTAATCACCCTTCCATGTATACCCACCTGTCCTCCAGCCACCTGCTAACAGGTTCCCAACCCTACCCCTTGTTTTATCCACCCGCTACCTTGACCCCTCTCCTTTACCCCTTTACCTCAGCCCACCCCAGCTTACTGGATATCTGGTCTATGTGCCTCATGGCTCTGTTATTACTTGCATTACAAGCAGATGACTCACACCATTGTATGCTCCTATATCAGTTTTCTCCTACTGTACTGTGCAACTTTTGCCTTGTGTCATTGATTGTTTGCTGTCTGAACTTAGCTTCCTGCACTTGCATTATGCTACTTATGTTAGCACTTTTTGTGACATATGTCTTGCCTGTAATTCTATTGTATATGGCTCTGGACCCTTGTATGTTGTACTTCTTTGCCTAGTATCACGATACTCCCTCGGTCCTAACTGCCATTAGTGTGATGCTGTTGCCTTGTATCTCCTGCTTGTAACGTGATGTTGTTGCCTTGTAACCCCTGCCTGTATACACTGTATGTTTTATTGCCTGTCCACCAGGAACTCCTTGTGAATGAGTTTGCTCAATGGAGTTTTCATGCAAAAAACTTGAAACGTGAACTAGTCTTTGGAATCCCATAGAAAAAGGGCGAGACAGATACAAAATTGTTGAAATCAATCTGTAACCTTTTTGCCAATATTATGAACATTTGTGAAATTGTTAAAATCAGTCTGTAGACTTTTTGCTAATATTACAAACATTACATTAGGAAAAAATGGAATCAAAGAAGCATGTAGGATACAATCAGACACAGCTGATTCATAAGCTAACATTAAAGTCTGGAATATTGCTTTTGTGAGAAGACTGATAATTGAATGAGAAAAATTAGATGTCTGAGGGATAGCACTGACTGATTGGGGTCAGCTGATTAAACAATGCCCATTGAAATGTGGCTGAAATGATACACATACAGGGGCCACTAACAAACAAACAAACAAAAACCATCACTGGTAAATCAGACCCCTTCTGCTGTTGCATTGAGAAGCCCTTAGTAAGAAACAAGCCTGACAAGATCAATACATCAAGAATAGGAACTGTGAGAACTTGGGCCTAAAGATTATGACCTGTAACATTGCAAGATTATAAAATGGGCATGACATTTCCTTAACTCTGATTGGCTGGAACAGGTTTCCAGCCATGTCCTTATCAGTGAATAACTTTACAATTGGCACTTCATGTGCTAACCGGAATGCACCACACCATAAACTCAATGCATGGCACCACTCCTGCTGCAGCTCTTCAGCTGCCATCCAAGGGGACCTGAACAGCTGCACCAGGAGACTGGTGCACCAGGAGAGAAACCACGAAAATGTCACTCTGTGTCAAGGTCCCTCTTCCTGCACAAGTCCCCCCCCCCATTTCCTCCAGGACATAAAAGTATGCAGACTTGCTAGCTGTTTTTTTTTTTTTTTTTGCGGCCCTTGCCGGTATAGATTAATGTCTGCCTCCCAGCATTTCAAAGCATGCTGAGGGACTGGATGATGGTTCGGAAGATCATAACATCATTGGTCCGTTTCACTTTCCAGCAACCTCACTCTCCTTCTCCCAGCCACCCCTCCACATCCATGACAGGACACAATTCACAGCACCATACAGCAGAAGTTACTTGTAGTTTATTAACCACAAAGCAGAAACTGGTCAGTACGGTGGCTGCTATGGGACATGCTCGCTCACAATCTAGCGGGCTGGTGGCTGCAGGTAAAAAACAAACTGTTAAGAAACATGAAGTAAATAAAAAAAACCAAAACAATAAATGAAATGTTGGGGGAGAAACAGAGTTGGGAGGAGTGGCTGATAGGCAGTAAAAGTACAAAACCCGACCTGGTGCATTCTTTACACTGAGCTTTGTTTAGACTAACAGGCACCACATGGAAACTGCTCTGTAGAGCACCCGATGACGGAGATGGTGGCTCACAGTCAAGCTGGCCAGTTGTTACAAACAACTGAGAAACAAAGCTTCACGTAAAGTAAATAAAACAAATCCGATGCGTTTCTTACAGGAGAGACAGACACCAATGTCCTGTTGTGGCTGAATGATATATAGACTGCAAGTTTACAGTACAGATGGCCATTTTCTGCCTTCTGCATATAAAGCACTTTTAGCATATATTTAAATCTTTTTTTTTACATGTGTCGAGACATAACGACACTCATTGCGGTGTTACTGCTTGCTTAAAGGATAAACTGACTAAGAGTTTGAGAATTTCTTGCACTCTTCTGACATCATTCTCTTACAAGAGACCTAGTGCTATAAAGATTCCCCTAACTTGGATGACTTTGTCCCATTTGATCTCCTAGCAATAAAACTTAAAAAAGGATCTAGAGTTGTTGGAGGCTTGCTAATCTTAGTCAAGAATACAAATTCGCTAGCCTCATGTAAAACAGAAAGAATTTTAGGAAATAGAAAAATGTGTAATAGTAATTAAAATGATACTGGACAGGGAATGCTTTATAATAATCAGTGTATACCATTCCTCTTCATGCTACAAGCATAGTAATCCAGAAGCCATTGCTGACCTTAGTAAGGTACTAACTCAGCTTGCAGAATCTTACTGCTTAGCGCATATTATCACAGCAGGAGAGTTCAATAGTTCATTTGCAGAATAGGAAAAGTGGATTGGGGGCGTGGCCTGACCAGGCAGAAGATGGCAGCATAGTTCAGAATCTCTACAGGAATGACTGCAATCTAACCTCATCCAGCCTTCACCAGAAATTTCTTTGGTACCAACTCCTGTGACCATCCTGTAATCTTACTGCCTGACACAGTTTGTAAGTCATTTTGATCCATTATCTACTTATATTTAATTATTCTACACTGTACTGCAGCATACTAGGCCTCATCCTTCAGCATTATGGCAGATCTCCAAGTACAGCAAAGCTCATTTGCTAGAGTGGAAGTAGTGTTTTCTAAACTGATGGCTGAGATTAATGATCTAAAAACCTCCACCCAACAGAATGTGACCACTCTTGAAACTTTTAGCCAGAAAATTGCATTTAATGAGAAAGCAACGGCCTGTAACACCACTACTATTCATGACCTCCAGGCTACTGTCCGCAATCAAGATCGAACTATTAAATCCCTACAAGCCAAAACTGACGTTATTGAAAATCGTAATTGTCGCAACAATTTACGATTTTTTGGCTTCCCTGAAGTTGTAGAATTAGGAGACACTACTGCGCTTTTATTACATGTGATGCCTGCAATGCTTAGACTGCCTCCTGACCCAGCGTTAACCATTGAGCGGTCTCACCGCTCTTTGGGTCCCAGGGCAACATCAGACCAGTGACCAAGGCCTATCCTTGCTCGCTTCTTAAACTATTCCCATACAGAATTAATACTGAAACGAGCCAGAGAAATGGGGAAACTTCAGTGGCAAGAGTTTAATATTTCCATCTACAGAGACTTTTCACAAGATTTAACCATCAGAAGGAAGGCCTACAAGCCACTTAAACAAATCCTCCACCAAAGAAGCATTACATTTGCTCTACGTTACCCCGTGACACTATGCCTTTTCTCAGACTCTTCCTTCAAGGATTTTAAAACCCCTGACATCTTAGCCAACTATCTGGAGGTCTCTCTCTGCAGTCTTACCCTGGGAGGTTCAGCAGCAATTGGCAACCTGAACACAGCTTTGGTATCCACATGGAGGGTGGACGACAAGGTACAGGAACGTGGGGAAAGTGCGGCAGAACTCGCAGCCCCAAGCAGCAACACCACAACTGATTTGACCCCCAGGCAATCAACACGGCTGCAAGAAAAGCTTCTGTTGGGGCATTATTCTTTAAGACTTTCATGCTCTTCTAGTGAGGTTTCACCCCAAACACCCCAAGCTGCAGCATCTCACCTTCAAATCAACCCCTCTATTCCTTTGAGCAATAAGATTGCTGTCTTGGAGGATGACATGTGCTCCTCGCAGGAGGATCTTTCCCAGCAAATTTCAGATGAACATCCCTTTAATTTGGGCCCTGTGCCTCAGGGATGTATTTCTGCCGATACTTCATGGGCAGAAGTTGTTGCAAGTTCCCCCCTCAAATCTTCACAGCCACCTAAAAAGAAACATAGGACAAAGAGCAAAAGCAAGAACATCAATAGTCACAATCCTGCTAATAAATCTAAGGTGTCATGAGCTTATATGGTCAGTAATATGGTCACATTTGCTATATATTGGTAGGTTTTGGTTCCAGGATACTTAAACAGAGTGCCAGTACACTTTTTCTGCCTAGCTGCCCGCTCTACAGTCTGTTACCTGGTTGCTTTCGCTCCCAGTGGGTGCAGAAAGCAAAGGCGTTACATCGCGGTGCGATCAATTTACTTTCTGTTGCAGTGTTTAAACAAGCAGCTTAAAGGTCTTCAAGGGAACTTTGGTATATCAGCAATGCTTTTCTAACCCATTATTTTAGTGTTAGATTTATACATTACCTCACTAAACAGGCTCTCTGTATCTAGCTTTTTACTCTCCAATTTAGCAGTGCATCAGGTTTATAGTCTTTTGGCTGTTCAGTTGCATATCTTCAAACGGTATACATCCTGATTATTGCCTTTTTTTTTCATATGTGAATTATTACATATTACAAGGCAATTTACCCCTTCCCTCTCCTGATGACAGGCAACTGCATTTAATCTATCTCCTTCCCTACACTCCATTATTCTTACTACCTCCTGTTTACAATATGGAACTATCATTAGCACTCAAAGAGGTGGGTTATGTTTGGCGTACTGTTGCAAAGGATTGTCAATCTACATCTTCTTTATGCTCCTTATTTTACTTGAAGCCTACAGATATTATAGAAATCCACTGCTGTGTGGTCCCTCCTGTTTTGGGGCTCACTGGGCCTAGTCTTCTAGACCTAGTCACCCCATATAACACCTATTTAGGCAATTTTCGAGTAATTGGAGCTGATCTTTACTATGACCATCTCTTCTGTCTACAGTTATCACCGAAGCCTATACCTCTCCACATAATCCCGATTTGCATTTGGCTCATGGTGTAAGGGCTTAAATTGACTTCCCCTTTCTTCTTTCCCCCTCAATATTGTATCTATTATGTACTTATTCTGTTGCACTGCAAAGTATACTCAGAGCCACTCTAATGTAGTAATAATTTACTTTTCCTTTCATATTTGTTCATTTGCATTCCACCCGGCTCCCTGAATTCCTTGCTCTACGTCTAGGCTGTACTGGCATCTCATATATGGCTCTTTAATTTACTGTTATTTTGAGTTGGTATATCTTGTACTATTACTACTAATGTTTATAAATAAGTTCTGGTGTTTAGCTTTATCCTTATACCTTGTTCTGTTAGCTTAGAATTTAGCTGAGGTTATTACAGTCCCCTGTCTTTCTTGGTATTATTCCCTTTCAGTTTAGCTTATCAGGAATACTTACATTATTATATTACTGGGATCAGACTTAGGTTTGGGTCGATATTTATAACCGGTCCTCCCTAGTCTCCTCCCTACATTGATGCTGCAGAGTGTGGTAAGAGAGACTCTTAGCCAGTTGGCTGACTCATATCTCCTCACACCCATAAAATGTTTTCTTTGTTATTTAGCTTACTAGTATTGTTATTGTTGTTAATGACATTTCTCCTTCCCCATCTCTATTCTAACTTTAATAAGATATCTGTGCTACTCATATCATACATCTCACTTTTTTGGCTTGAATGTTCCTGCCACTCTCTGCATATATGTAAGCTCTCTATATTGTATTCTAATCATCCTCTGCCTCATTTATTTGTCCCTTCACACTCCACGATTATTCCCTTTCTTTAACGCTAACAGTATGAGTGGCATACTTTTATATACATGGAATGTGACGGGACTTAATTCTCCTTGTAAGCGGCAGCAAATTCTTTCACATGCCAAAAAACATAAACACAAATTGCTTTCCTTCAAGAAACAAAATTACTAGCAGAGGGTGTTCATAGACTTAAAAAAGATTGGCTCGGTCAGATCTACAAATCATCCCATACCTCAAAAAAGGAGGAGTTGCCATTCTTATTCATAAGAGTCTCAAATGGTCCCTTTTAAACTCCATTTCTGATACTGATGGCAGATGGGTGATGGTCAAACTGAATACCAACTCTGGTCAACTTCTGCTTGCTAATGTCTATGCACCCAACTCCAATTTCCCAGAGTTTTTTCATAATTCACCTCAACAGATTCTATCCTTCAACACTGATAATACACCAATTATTCTTGGAGGGGATCTTAACTTAGCTTTAGAAGCCAGCATTGACAGAAGTAGCCCCACTACAGAGGCCCACCCTAGAAGTATTAAAGCCTTCTCATTACTAATGCAAGATGTTGGATTAGCTGATGTATGGTGCCTGCTTCACTCCCATGATTGAGAATTTACTTTTTACTCCTCTCTACATAAGACATACAGTAGAATTGACTACTGGTTAGCCTCTCCTGTTATAAGGAAAAAAACGATTGATTCATCCATTTCTCCCATCATAATCTCAGACCATTCCCCTGTCAAATTGCAACTTTTGTGGGGCCCATTAGCACATAAATCTTCTTACTGGAGGCTGGACCCTCTCTTTCTCAAGGATCCCAATTTCTTACCCATGATCAAAGCACAAATTCAGGACTTCCTCTTTCATAATACCCCAACTGAATCTTCTATGTCTTCTGTATGGGAAGCTCTTAAAGCTACAATTCGAGTGAAAATTATCAGTTATGCTGCACATAGGAAAAGAGTAAGATAACAACAGCTGGCTGACTTGGAAAAATCTCTTAAAGCTAAAGAGAATTTATACTTTTCTTCTGATAAGCACTGTCCTGATTCTCAACTTCATCTTGAAATTCTTCAACTTAGAGTTACAATTAATGAATTAATTTCTCGTAAAACCGAACTGTCCTTGTTTAAACTTAAATATAAGCTTTGGGAACACAACGATAAAAATGGTAAACTCCACTCTTACCAGCTCAAAGCACAACAAATGAAACAACACATCCTAAGCCAAAAAGATGAACAGGGTACGATTCACTCCGACAACCCCTCTATAAACTGTATCATGAAAACCTTTTATCAAAAACTATACTCTAACTCAAATCCTCCATCTACTTCACAGATTCAACAGTTCCTTATATCGTTACATCTTCCTCATCTTTCTACTCAAAAAACAAATTCTTTAGATGAACCCTTCTCGCCTCGGGAAATCCAGAAAGCTTTGTCTTCCTTGAAATCCGACAAATCCCTTGAGGGTGACTGATTCTCTGTCAATTTCTATAAAATGTTTTCCAACACCTTATGTCCCCTTCTTCTTAATGTTTATTAAGAAGCTTCCAATACTGGCAAGCTTCCCCCATCTTCCATTGAAGCAATCATAATCCTAATCCCTAAGAAAGAAAAAGACCCTACTCACCCTGCAAGTTACAGGCCCATCTCTTTACTAAACATGGATGGGAAGATATTTGCTAAACTACTAACTTCTTGACTTGAATCTTTGATTCCCAAGCTAACTCACTGTTCACAAGCTGGTTTTATTAAACATAGATCTGATTCTGAGCACCTACATTCCTTATTTAATTTAATTCATAGAGCCAAATCCCTCAAGACACCAGCTGCAGCCATAGCTATTGATTTCGAGAAGACCATTGATTCCTTAAACTGGGACTACCTTCATCAAGTGCCACTGCCGTTGCCTCAGAGGTTGCCAAGAAAGAGGAGTGGTTGGACCACAGTGGGCTCAGGGAGGGTGAGGGTGGTGGAACAGAGGTGCATCCCTCCAGTTGTACCTCTCCACAATTCCTATGCCATTCTGGCAAAGTGTGGTTCCTCTATGGAGGCACCCACAGTAGAGACCAAGGAGGATGCTGGGAACCTCCACAAAGGAGACCCACAGGAGGGTGGCAGGGGACCCTGCAGGGGAAGGAAACAACTCCTTGTGGGGGACTCCATTGTTAGGAAGGTAGAACTGGGGGAGGAAGGGGAGAGGGAGGTAAGGTGCCTGCCTGGCATCATGGCTTGGCGGGACAGGCAGCGAATCCTCAGGATTGCCAGAGCAGCTGCACAGGGGAGGGAACTGGATGTCATTGTCCACCTAGGGACAAATGACCTGGCTAAGAAAGGATTAGAGAAGTGCAGGAAGAGTTTGTGGAATTGGGGAGGGGCCTTAGTCAAGTAGCACGCACGGTAACCTTCTTGGAGGTGCTACCCATCTATGGCATAGGAGAAGCTAGGGTGTTCTGCACCATGGTATTCAATCAGTGGTTGAAAAACTGGTGGAGCTCAGGGATTTGGCTTCATTGGGGACTGGGGTCCATCTGGAGTGATGCAAGCCTATACTGGCATGATGGGCTGCATCTGTCCGGGAGGAACCAGGATCCTAGGTGATAGGTTTAAATGCTTCATTGGCAAGCTTTTAAACTAGCCAAGGGGAGGCACTGGAAAGGAGCAGGAAAATCCTAGCCCCCAAATAATCACGGTAGTAAGTGCGGCAAACACCAACATAGAGGTGTCAATAGGGAGAAGGAAGGGTAAATGGAGAAAGTGACAAAGGCAAGAAGGACAGGGATGGGGCAAAAGGGAGTAAGGCCATCAGGAAATGGAGGGTAATGAGTACCAATGCCTGTAGTCTGGGCAACAAGCTTCCTGAGCTGATGGCCTTAATGGAAGAGGGATGCCTGGATATCGTAGCAGTCACAGAAACATGCTACACAGAGAACCATGACTGGGATGTTAACATACCAGGGTACATAACCTACAGGAGAGACAGGCAGGGGAGAAGAGGGGGAGAAGTAGCTCTCTATGTAAAGGAAGGGATAAAAGCAACTGAACAAAAGAGTAAACAGGGAGGAGAGGAGGCACTGTGGGTCACCTTGGAGACTGGAAGGGCACCACAATCCGCACAGGGTTGTGTACAGACTCCCATGTCAGGGGAAGGAATGGACAAGGATATGATACAAGGCATTCTTAGAATGGCAGAGAAGGGGAGATACTGTTGATGGGAGACCTGAATATGCATGTTAACTGGAGCACATTTGCTGCAGCCACATCCAAGAGCAGGGCCATTCTTGATACCCTGCAGGTGGCAGGCATTAGACAGCTAGTTTGAACCCCACTCATGAGGGAGCAATCTTAGACCTCGTACTCTCAAACGGGGCAGTGAGAGGATCTCAGATCTAGAAGTGGGTTGCCATCTGGGGACAAGTGACCATCAAACAGTGTGGTTCACGTTAAACTCAGCTACAGAGTCAAGCCATACAAAAGTGAGGGTACTGGACTTTAGGAGGGCTGACTTTGGCAAGATGGAGAGTGCCTCAGAAAAGCACTAGCAAACAGGCTAGAAGGAGGTGTGGAGCAACAATGGGGAATTATCAAAACTGCCATCACAGAGGCAACAAGCCTTTGTGTGAAGCAAATAAACAAATCAAAATGAAAGAAAAAGCCACTATGGTTCTCAAAGAGGTGGCTGTGAAAGTCAGGAAGAAAAGATAGCATTC
Organism: Neoceratodus forsteri; assembly: GCA_016271365.2. Lineage (NCBI taxonomy): Eukaryota > Metazoa > Chordata > Ceratodontiformes > Ceratodontidae > Neoceratodus > Neoceratodus forsteri. The sequence continues at coordinate 832,429,666 of CM057452.1, forward strand.
CAGAAGTATAAGGAAACACAGAAGGAGCAGGACAGAGAGCTGTACCAGTTAAGGCAGAAGGAAGCAGGAGGGGAAGTCAGAATAGCAAGGCCGAACTGAGGAAAGATAGCCAACTCAGTTAAGAAGGGCATAAAACCTTTTATAGGTACATCAGCGAGCGTAGAAAGACAAAGGAGGGATAGTGAGGCTGAATAGAATGAACGGTGGTGGGCAGAGGGGACAGTGAAAAAGCAGGAATACTGAATGAATATTTCTGCTCAGTATTCACAAAGAGGAGGGAAGTGCCTAATCCAATTAACAGAAGCACTCTTGATAGGGGGGTCGATCCCAGTCCTTTCACAGAAGAAAGGGTTCTGCAAGAACTCCTAAACTGAAGGTGGACAAAGCAATGGGTCCTGATGGAATTCACCCCAGAATTCTAAAAGAATTAAGGAAGAACTAGTGAAACCACTGGCTACTCTTTTAATAAACCATGGGAGGATGGTGTGGTACCGAGGACTGGAGGAAGGCGGATGTGATTCCCTTCACAAAAGTGGGACCAAGACAGAGGCAGGAAACTACAGACCTGTCAGTCTGACCTCTGTGGTAGGGAAAGTGATGGAGTCACTTCTGAAGGAAAGAATAGTTGAGTACCTAGAGGCCAGTGGAGCACAGGACCCAAGGCAGCATGGGTTCACAGCGGAAGGTCATGTCAGACGAATCTAATAGATTTCTTTGACTGGGTGACCAAAGTAGTAGACCAGGGAGGGCTGTGGACATGGCCTACCTAGACTTTAGCAAGGCATTTGACACAGTCCCACACAAAGATTAATAGTCAAATTAACCAGCCTGGGAGTGGGACCCAGGGTGGTAGCCTGGTAAAACATTGGCTGGACACCAGGACACAGAAGGTAATTGTAAATGGAATCCACTCTGAGGAAAGGGGGTTACTAGTGGGGTACCGCAGGGTTCAGTATTGGGTCCAGTCCTTTTTAATGTCTTCATCAGTGACATTGCAGAGGGACTGGAAGGAAAAGTATGCCTTTTTGCAGATGACACAAAGATCTGCAACAGGGTTGATACACAAGGAGGCGTGGAAAGGATGAAAAGGGACTTGGCAAGGTTGGAGGAATGGTCAAGTATGGCAGCTAGGATTCAATGCAAAGAAGTGAAAATAATGCACCTGGGAAACAAGAACCCAGGAAAGAATACACAATGGGTGGGGAGGTAGTAACAACAACAAAAATGAAAGGGACCTGGGGTAATCATATCAGATGACCTTAAGGTTAGCAAGCAATGTGAGAAGGCAGTAGGGAGGGCTGGGGTATACTGGGATGTATAGGAGAGGCATCATCAGCAGAAAGCAGGAAGTTGTTATCTCTCTGTACAGACAGTTGGTAAGACCCCATCTGAGTACTGTGTCCAGTTCTGGAGACCCCATCTCTGCAAGGACATAGACAGGATAGAGGCAGTCCAGAGGAGGGCAACTAAAATGGTGCAGGGTCTGCAAGAGAAGCCATATGAGGAGAGACTAAAGGAGCTTAATATGTATACCCTTGAGGAAAGAAGGGAGAGGGGGACATGATAGAAACTTTTAAGTACCTCAGTGGAATCAACAAAGTCCAAGAGGGTAGCATCTTTCAGAAAAAGAGACTTGCAAGAACAAAGGACACAATTTAAAAGATAGAAGGAGGGCGGTTCAGGGGCAATGTGAGAAGTATTATTTCACAGAGAGGGTAGTGGATGCATGGAACAGCCTTCCTGAGGAGGTTGTGGGGTCTAAAACTGTGGGAGAATTCAAGAATGCATGGGACAGATATAAGGCAATTCTTGTGGGGAGTAGGAAGAAATAGGCTGTTGATTAACTAGGATCTGTGGCCTATCCTTTAGGTAGGGAAATGGGCAGACTAGATGGGCCTAGCGGTCCTTATCTGCCGTCAAAGTCTATGTTTCTATGTTTATCTTATTTTGATCTTTCTCCTACCTTTTCCTCCTGGATCAAGCTATTATATAACTCCCCTGTTGCTAAAGTACTTACTAATTCCACCCTTTCCTCTTACTTTCATCTAGCAAGGGGAACTAGAAAAGGCTGTCCCCTGTCACCTTCCCTATTTATTTTAGCCATGGAACCCTTGGCTGCTTGTTTAAGTCAATCTTCTGGCATTATGGGCATACCTGTGAGTAATTCAAGATATGTTTCTCTCTCCTACCTGGATGACCTCTTAATCTTACTCAAAAACCTGAATGAGGCTGGGCCCCTGTTGGTTGATTTGCTTAACATTTTTACTAAGATTTCTGGCCTAGCTTTGAATTATGGCAAATCACAAACTATGCCCCTTAACGACCAGTGTAAAGCCTTTATGAATATACCTCTTGGATTTCTCTGGTCATCACAGGGTACAACATATCTAGGAATCAAAATTATTAGTAACTTAGGGAAGATGTAGGACATTAACTTTAACCCCTTATTTGATAACATCAGAACAATTCTGGACAGATGGAAGCTTCTGAATCTCTCTTTCATGGGGAAAATTGCAGCCATTAAGATGTCCATTTCTCCCAAGATTCTTTACCTCTTTGCCAATATTCCTTTAGTCTTACCATCCTCCTTTTTTGCTAGAATTGATAAATTAATAGGTAACTTTATCTGGGATGGGAAATCACCAAGATTTAACAGCAACAAACTTCGATCACATTAGAAAAAAGGGGTATTTAGATTCCCCTGGTTCAAAGGCTACCTCTGGGCTTTCTGAGTGGCCCAAACCACTAAAAGGTTTCAGAAACCCTTCCCTCACTCACCACTATGGGTTGCAATGGAATCGGCATTGCGCCCAGGAGGAGTTCCCACTTCCTTCATTTTTAATACCATTTCCTCTAAACTAAAATCTCACCGACTATATCATCCTCTGTTCTTTATTGGAAACTAACCCCCAAATTCCTGAAATCCAATCCAACACCCTGGTTTTATGCCCCCTTATGGGGTAATCCACTGCTCACTCTAGAAGATCACCCAATTTTCTGTCGTACATGGAAAACAAAGGCATTTTCTTTCTCGGTAATATCTTGAACCAGAATTCACTCACTCTTAGATGGTTCTCAGACTTGCAGGTCACATGGAAACTTTCTAAACAGGACTTCTGGAAGTTTTTACAAATTCAGGCAGCTTATAGCTCTCTCTCTCTAGTTTAGTGTATAGGCATACTCTTCTAAACCCATGCATCTTGCACTGGACTAATTTATCAGTAAAATTAAATAGGTCCATTTATAAAGACATTATTGATAATCTACCTGATAAGTCTCTACAGGCCAAAAATAAATGGAGTACTCTTCTTAACCATAATATTTCAGATGCACAATGGAGTAATTGTTGGTGTATTGCACATAATACCTTTAAAGATGCCTGTAGTTGTTTAAAACAAACTAAAATCCTGCATCTTTGGTATAGAACCCCCTCTGTACTTCAATGAATGGGCCTATTAAATAATAATAACTGCTGGTGCTGCAATTTGGCCAACGGGGATCTACTTCATATCTTGTGGTCTTGCGCTCCCATTAATAAGCTCTGGCATAAAGTCTGTTTACTTGCCTCCAGAGTAACAGGACAAAAACTACCTTTTGACCCCAAGCTATTCCTTCTAGGCATCATTATCCCCAATAGCTCTCTCCTCTCACATGCACATTTTAGATGGCTAAACATATGTTTTGTTCTGGTCAAACGTCTGATTCTTATGAAATGGAAATCAACTCTGGTGCCTTCTCTTTCAGATGTTCTTCAAAGCCTCTCTCATTATGCCTCTCTAGACCGATTATTTCATGTTACTCATAACCGACTCATTGTATAGGACAGATGTTGGCAGGATTACTTTAAGCACATGAACCTAGTTCTTCTATACCCTAATTCTTAAGGATATTTAGCCCTCCTTCTTATTTTGCTCTCAGATTAGGTTTTCTTGAAACTTTTGTGCTCTGATTTCTCCTCTTTTTTCCCTTCTTCCCTGTTTCTCCCTCTCTCCTTCCCTTCTTCCTTGTTTTTTTCTCTCTTCTTTCTTTCCTTGCACACTTTTCTCTTATTTTCACCTCTCCATTACTGAACATTGTTCATATTACCACATTTATCACTTTTTGCAATTTACTGAATGCCTTGCCATAGCCTGCCCTAGCATGTATTTCATACATGGTTGCTTTTTCTGATCCTATAATACCCTATTGATTGTAACCCTTCTGCTCTCACTTACATCCTGTCTAGGTTTTTGTTTTATTATCAATACAAGTATATAAGGCTTCTCAAATATGTTTACCCTAAATACTGTGTTTTGTTCGGTGATATTTTATACCTTACACGGAGGATAGTCTTCTATTGTATAAGATGTGTGCTTTCTTATATACTCAAATTTCAATAAAAAGATAAAGTGAATAAAAGAATAGGAAAACTTTATAAGCTCAAGGGGAAAATAACATTTCTTCGATTATAAATAAGAGAGACACAATAAATACCCCTGCTGGTATAGCATTAATGCAATTAATATAAAAACATGCATGTTTATTAATGAATGGAAGAATAGAAGGGGATTTAAATGCTAAATACACATTTTTGGATATAGAGGAACATCTAGTATAGATCTGATTTTTACAAATGTTAGTGTTAAGCCTTTGGTAAACTCATTAAAGTTCTTAACCAGGCCTGACAGTGACTATTTCCCTGTTTGCCTGGAAATAATTCGGCATCAGCATCTCTCTATGAAAGATGTTTTAGCACAACTGATTATACTTAAGTAAGTGTGGCATTTTGGTGCTGGTCTGCCACTTGGACCCTTACATTCTCTTCAGGTCTGCTATGCCTATCTCTCACAGTACCTGCAGACGCTGTCTTGCTGGTCGAATAACTTTAGTCAGATGCATAAAATAAAAGTAGAAAATGTTTTTAGTCAGCATAGGAGACGTTTTGCACACTACATCATGAGGCTATGCCTCACACTGAGGGTTTTCCAGAGACCCTGCTATGATAAGGCACTGCCAGGCAGTGTAACAATTTATAACAACGGCTTTCTGAGTGTTCTTAAAGGGGCAGCAGCTAAACATTAAGTCCCATGCTTAACTGTAGACTTCATATCAGCCACGGGGTCATGAAAGTGAATGCTATTCGAACAAGCAATAATGTAACAGTATAAACGTGAAAGTCGGGAAACATTCAGTCATTTCATGATATGACCTGACCATAGGAATATTCCACTGCTGTGGATGGGATGCAGAAAGGATCTGGATTACAATGGTGAATAGTCAGAGTAGTACCCAGGGAGGGAAAACACCATAGCAATCTGAAGCATTGCCAGAGTGACAACTGCCACATTGCAGGGAAGGGAGAAGTGAAGAGAGGGATAACATCAGGAGAGTACCCAGAATTATGATATGCAAACTTTCAATAAACTTGCAGAACTTGTAAACAAAACATAGAACTGTCATTTTGAAGAAGACATTCCTGGAGTGAAAAAGTTAATGCATTTTATGCATTATTCAGTACCCTTTAGTGAACAAATGCATGCATAGTGTCGAAAGAGGTAGATTAGAACATTTACTGCAGAAGAACAATTAAGCAATTCTGAGTCCAGTTCCACAAAAGTTCAAGTCTTGTGTTGACTTTTCCAGTCAATTGAAATAATATTATGAGTTGCTTGAACTAGTTCTTGGCAGGACGGGGTAAGGTCTGTAAAAGCAACCCAAGAATTCTGTGAACTGTCAAAATCACTTTGACAGAGAGCAGCAAGAGGAAGGAAACAGCTGCTAGAACTCCTCTACTGGGACTAAAGAACTTGAACTCTACTGCTGGGACCTTCAATTAGGGTGAAAAACAAACAAAAAACCAACAACAAGAGTTGGTGTGCTTGTCTGAGTTCGGGGAAGGGAACTGTTATTTGTGCTGTTAGCTAGGTGAAGAGAAGAGTTTTAAATTAGGGTGTGTGGCTTAGGCAACAGAAAGCCAGGTATCTGTATTTAAAACTTCCCTAGTTAACTTTTGACAGAGAGCAGCAAGAGGAAGGAGGCAGCTGCTAGAACTCCTCTACTGGGACTATGTAGCACTTCCTCCCCTCCACCCCCACCTTTAGCCAGTTCTACGATTATAGGCACTGGGTTTGACTGACAAAAGGAACTTCCTGTTTGGGAGAAAGAAGGGAGTGATCACAGAGACACAAAAGACTCATCATCCTAGAAGGAAAAGGATAGTTTCCCCTCACCCCTAGCTGCTGGAAGTCTGTCTCTGAGCAAGTAAGACGGATACTACTGAGGAATACAGAAACTTCCTGTACCAGAACAGGAATGGCAGGAGCTGTAAAGGCATGGAAGCAGTAGGAAAGTAGGGAGAAAAAATAAAACAAACAAGCAAACAAAAAAAAAAAGTAAATGGAAAGAGGAAAGAGTAAGCATATAAAACAACAGTTGAGGGGCAACAAATAAAACATGATGGGAGTGGTGCGTGCAGTGACTATGGAGCGGCAGTCTTCCAGGACACATTCTGGAGGATGTGGTGTTGTCTCATCTGCAGGCACTTCTCTGGACAGATGGAGGAGGTTACTCATCTCCAGGCTGAGTTGATCAGGATTCAGGGGACCTCCTCTCCCACCCAGGGACCACCAGGGCTGATGCTGCTGCTTCAGAGGTTGCCAGGAAAGAGGAGTAGTTGAACCACAGTGGGCTCAGGGAGGGTGAGGGTGGAGGAACAGAGGTGTATCCTTCCAGTTGTACCTCTTCACAATTCATACGCTGTTCTGGCAGAGTGTGGTTCCTCTATGGAGGCACCCACAGTGGAGACCAAGGGGGATGCTGGGAACCTCCACAAAGGAGACCCACAGGAGGGTGGCACAGGACCCCACAGGGGAAGAAACAACTCCTGAAGGGGGATTTAATTGTTAGGGGTAGAACTTGGGGAGGGGAGAGGGTGGTAAGGTGCCTGCCCAGTGCCATGGCTTGGAGGGACAGAGAGTGAATCTTCAAGACTGCGGGAGCAGCTGCACAGGGGAGGAAGCTGGACATCATTGTCCACCTAGGGAGAAATGACCTGGCTGGGAATGGGATCAGAGCAGTGCAGAAGGAGTTTGTGGAGCTGGGGAAAGGCCTTGGACAAGTAGCACGCATGGTAACCTTCTCAGAGGTGCTGCCTGTCTATGGCATGGGCAGGGGTAGGGTGCTCTGCATCATGGGATTCAATCAGTGATTGAAAAACTGGTGCAGATCACAGGGTTTTGGCTTCACTGAGGACGGGGCTCCACCTGGAAGGATACTGGCCTATACTGGTGCGATGGTCTGCATCTGTCCAGTAGGGGATCCAGGATCATAGATGATAGGTTTAAATGTTTCATTGGCAAGCATTTAAACTAGCCAAGGGGGAGGCATTGAAAAGGAGCAAGGAAATCCCTGCCCCACCAAAAAACCATGTAGTTAGTGAGGTAAACACCAAGATAGAGAAGTCGAAAGGGAGAAGGGCAGGGGTATATGGAGAAATAGGCAAAGGCAGTAAGGACAGAGATAGGGCTAAAAGGGGTAAGGCCATCAAAAAATGGAGGGCAATGAGTACAAACACCCATAGTCTGGGTAACAAACTCTCTGAACTAGTGGCCTTGATAGAAGAGGGATGCCTGGATATCGTGGCAGTCACAGAAACATGGTACACAGGGAACCATGACTGGGATGTCAGCATACCAGATTACACAGTCTACAGGAGGGTCAGGGAGGGTAGAAGAGGAGAAGAGTAGTTCTCTACATAAGGGAAGGGATCAAAGCAATGTAACTAAAGGGTAAACATGGAATAAAGGAGGCATTGTGGGTCACCCTGGAGACGGGAAATAGCACCACAATCTGCATGATGTTGTATACTGACCCCCATCTCAGGGGGAGGAAATGGACAAAGTAATGATAGATGGCATCTTAGGATGGCAGAAAAAGGGGAGATATTGTTGATGGGGGACCTGAATATGCCAGATGTTAACTGAAGCACCTTTGCTGGAGCCACATCCAAGAGCAGGGTCATTCTCAATGCCCTACAGGAGGCATGCCTCAGACAGCTAGTGTTGGAGCCTCCTCAGGAGGGAGCAATCATAGACCTGGTACTCTAAAATGGGGACGGAGAGAGGATCTCTGATCTTGAAGTGGGTAGCCATCTGGGAACAAGCGACCACCAAACAGTGTGGTTCACGATAAACTTAGCTGTAGAGTCAAGCCACACAAAAGTGAAACTACTGGACTTCAGGAGGGCTGACTTTGTCAAAATGGGAGAGTGTCTCAGAAAAGCACTAGCAAATGGGAAAGAAGGAGGGGTGGAAAAACAATGGGGAAACATCAAAACTGCCATCACAGAGGCAACAAGCCTTTGTGTGAAGCAAATAAACAAATCAAAATGAAGGAAACAAACACTATGGTTCTCAAAAGAGGTGGCGGGGAAGGTTAGTGAGAAAAAGATAGCATTCAGGAAGTATAAGGAAACACAGAAGAAGCAGGGCAGAAAACTGTACCAGTTAAAGCAGAAGGAAGTGAGGAAGGCAATCACAATAGCAAAGGCCCAAACTGAGGAAAAGATAGCCTACTCAGTTAAGAATACCACATACCTTGAAGTTCGCATGCTACTTAACTCCCTTCCGGCACACGGGGGTCAAGGGCCTGAGGGCATCCATCCTTGCATACTTAAGCAGTATGCACCTTGGCTGACCAGACCTATCACCTGGCTTTTTAACCTCTCGATTTGTACGTCTACTGTCCCATTCACCTGGAAAACTGCCAGAACCATCCCTATACACAAAAAGGGCGATGTCAAACTCATGTCCAACTACCGCCCTATATCTCTTCTGCCCACTCTCAGTAAGCTGCTTGAAAAAATAGTCCACCGCCAGCTTGCTGCTCTTCTTGACATGTTTAATCTTCAAACCCTGTGCCAGCATGGTTTCCGGCCCGGTCACAGTACCACCTCTGCACTTACACAACTTACAAATGACATCAGAAATAATATGGACCGTGGCCTACTCACTGGGGCCGTCTTTATTGACCTGTCTAAAGCCTTGACATGGTACACCATCCTCTCATGCTAAAGAAACTCCAATCCATTGGAGCATCTGACCAAGCCCTCTCCTGGTTCCATAGCTATCTTGACAATCGGACTCAGGCAGTAGCATTTCACAAGGCCCTTTCCTCCCCCCCCTAAACATCTCCCATGGAGTTCCCCAGGGATCCACTCTTGGACCTCTACTCTTCTCCCTCTTCCTAAATGATATTCCCACCATGTCCCGGCATAGCTGCACTCTTATGTACGCAGATGACCTTGTTCTCTACTCTGGATCAAAATTGGTTGCTGCCATCAACTTCACTCTCACTAATGACTTCCAATTCCTGCAGACCTGGCTCTCTAGCAACCACCAAGTCCTGAACCTAGAAAAAACCTGTGCTATGCTATTCGGATCCTCTAAGAAACTGTCTGCCCCTGTGAACAGGCTCTGGGTTCAATGCCTTGATGGCTCCCTCATCTTAAACACTGAGTCCTTCAAGTACCTTGGGGTCACTTTGGATCCCACACTTGACCTGTCTCAACTTTCTGTTGTGAGAGGGTATTCTCTTACCCCAGCTCCAATATGCTCTGCCCCTCCTCTTTGCTGCAAACTCTGCTACACTCCACAAATGGGACACTGTCTACAACAACATCTGTAGATTCGCCTTAACTGCCCCACGTCTTACCCATCATTGTCTCCTTTACGCTGGCTTAAATTGGCTGTCACCTAAGGATATTCGAGCCTACTCCCTGGGCTGCTTTATCGACTCCCTGTCTAGACCTCCCTGCCCTGTCTATCTTGCCAACCTCCTGACTCCTGCCTCACACACCTACCTCAGGTCTTCCTCTGTCCCCATGCTCTCCACTAGACCTTGCATGACAAAAATGGGTGAACAGGCATTTGCCCATTTTGCTCCCAAATTCTGGAACTCACTCCCCCTTATGGTGAAAACTTCAGCCTCCCATCGAGAATTCAAAAACTCGCTGTTCACCCACCTTCTAGCCTCTGGCCAATGCAAATGCTCTTAATTTGCTTTGTCCCACTGCAGGCTGTCGGGTCTGACCCTGAGTACTACACTAATGTTCTCCCATGCAATATGCTTGTCTAGGTGGCTATGAACCTTGATGTCTTTACTGTCCTCAGCTGTCTTATGGTTACCCTAATTGCTTTATTTTACATCCTTATTATGATCTATGCCTAAAATGTACCCTTATGTAACTATTACTGTGCTACCCAATGTATATCTTGTTTTGCTCCTGTACACCTATATTATGGTTGTGCATTTCTGCATATTGTAACCAATGTCCTGTGCTCTCCCGGGTCGTGCCTGAAAATAGGCAGGTCTGTTGCCTAGTGCACTTATCCGGTTACCAAAAGCTAATAAATAAATAAGAAGGGGGATAAAACCTTTTACAGGTACATTAGGGAGCGAAGAAAGACCTTGGGAGGGATAGTGAGGCCTAATAAAGAGGAGGGTGGATAGGCAGAGGGTGACAGTGAAAAAGCAGTTAAAAAGCAGGGATACTGAATGAATACTTCTGCTCAGTATTCACGAAAGAAGAGGAGGGGAGAGGTACCTAATCCAATCAATAGAAACACTCTGGATAGGAGGGTCGATACCACTCCATTCACAGAAGAAAGGATTCTGAAAGAACTCCTAAAACTGAAGGTGGACAAAGCCATGGGCCCTGATGGGATTCACCCCAGAATTCTAAAAGAACTATGGGGAGAACTAGTGAAAACCACTGACTACCCTTTTTAACAAATCATGGGAGGATGGCATGGTACCTAAGGACTAAAGGAGGGTGGATGTGATTCCTCTTCACTAAAGTGGGAGCAAAGCAGAGGCAGGAAATTACAGACCTGTTAGTTTGAACTCAGTGGTAGGGGAAAATGATGGAATCACTTTTGAAAGAAAGAATCGTTGAGTACCTAGAGGCTAGTGGGGCACAGGACCCAAGGCAGCATGGATTCACAGTGGGAAGGTCATGTCAGATGAATGAATCTAATAGATTTCTTTGACTGAATGACCAAAGTGGTAGACCGGGGAGGGGCTGTGGACATGGCCTACCTAGATTTAGCAAGGCATTTGACACAGTCCCACACAAAAGATTAATAAACAAATTAGCCAGCCTGGAAGTGGGTCCTAGGGTGGTAGCCTGGGTAAAAAATTGGCTGGACAACAGGACACAGAGGGTAATAGTAAACGGAGTCCGCTCCGAAGAAAGAGGGGTTACTAGCGGGGTATTGCAGGGTTCAGTACTGGGTCCAGTCCTTTTTAATGTCTTTAAAAGTATCATTGTGGAGGGACAGGAAGGAAAAGCATGCCTCTTTGCAGACGACACAAAGAACTGCAACAGAGTTGAAACACAAGGGGGGTGGAAAGGATGAGAAGGGACTTGGCAAGGTTGGAGGAATGGTCAAAAGTATGGCAGCTTAGATTCAATACAAAGAATTGAAAAGTAATGCACCTGGGAAACAAAAACACAGTGGAAGAGTACACAATGGGGGGGGGCTACTAACAACAACAAAAATGGAAAGTGACCTGGGGGCAGTCATATCGGATGACCTAAAGGTAAGCAAGCAATGTGAGAAGGAGGCAGTAAGGAAGGCTGGGGGGATACTGGGATGTATAGGAAGAGGTATCACCTGTAGAAAACAAAAAGTTGTTATCCTCTTTTACAGACAGTTGGTAAGACCCCATCTGGAGTACTGCATGCAGTTCTGGAGACACCATCTCTGCAAGGAGATAGACAGGGTGAAAGTAGTCCAGAGGAGGGTAACCAAAATGGTGAAGGATCTGCACCAGAAGCCATACGAAGAGAGACTAAAGGAGCTTAATATGTATGCCCTCGAGGAAAGGGGGGGTGGGGACATGATACAAACTTTCAAGTACCTCAAGGGAATCAACAGAGTCCAAGAAGGTAGCATCTTTCAGAAAAAGAGATGTGCAAGAACAAGGGGACACAATCTGAGGATAGAGAAGGGATGGCTGAAGGGCAATGTGAGGAAGTATTTTTTCATGGACAAGGTGGTGGACTCATGGAACGACCTTCCTGAGGAGGTAGTGGAGTCAAAAACAGTGGGGAAATTCAAGAATGCATGGGACAGACATAAGGCAATTCTGGTGGGGGGTAGGAAGAAGTAGACTGTTGGTTAACTAGGATCTGCAGCTTATCCAATAGGTAGGGAAATGGGCAGACTGGTTGGGCCAAGCGGTCCTTATCTGCTGTCAAAGTCTATGTTTCTATGTTTCTATTTGACTTTAAGTTCAGGATCCACTGACAAATTTCTTGAAAATAATCTTCTCAATCTGGTACACAGGGGGTGTGCACAAGAGAGTCCTGAGAGGAAGAGGTCTGAGAAATCCCAGAAAGTTCATCTGGGGAAGGTCAGCTGCAATAATATCTTGGTGGAGGGAGTTAGGAGTGAAAGGTTCTGAAGGAACTGGTTGCAGTTTATCAATATGCATTTCTGATTCTGAAAGGGTGGCAGGCTCAAGTGCAGCTTCATTACTGGGAGGACAAGGGTGTTACTCAGGTATCCTTGCTTCAGATGATTTATATGGACTTTGTTCAGCACAAGCATTCCACTGGACTTGTGTCATAGGTTGACATGAACTGGAGAAAGCTTTTCCAAAATGTAAAGGGATCAGACCGAGGGTGGCGTAGTTTCTTTTCGGTTCCTGGAACTAAGACAGGCCAATATCAGTAGACAGTCTCCCACAGAAAATGATGGCTCATGTGACTTGGCTGCTGACATTTTCTGCATGGCAGATTTTCTGTATCCCACTGTGGTTATTGCAACACATCTGGCAAGTCCAAGCTGTTCGAGTACAGGGATAATATATGAGGAAGCTGATTTTGGAATGTCTAGCTGTGAGAGAGCCATGCCCAGTGGAGTTCTTTCTTTCTTTATTTTATTTATTTATTAGAGTCTAGGATTACAATTACCTTTGAGCCAAGGCTCTTTTACAAAGGTACAACATCAGGATCAGAACAAACAAGCAGGACATTAATTATCACAGGATAACAGGTTACAGTTGTTTATCATCACATGAGTACATACAGATTAGGCGGTACTAGGGGCATGCACAGGACAGGGATAACATTGATAACAAGAACTTGGTGAGACACAAGAAGAAGATGCTGCCAGAGGCAATTGTCAAAACACGCAGGAACTGCAAGTGGAAAGTGCAAGTAAGAGGAGGAGGAGGGGGGAAGGTAGAGGGGGAGAGTAGGGGGGTGGATGAGAAGGGACAAGTGGCAAAAAGGGAACAGCAGGTTAGAGAAGACAGTCACATGTACTAGAGGCAGAGAGGAATAAGTGGAGGTTAGATTTGAATAGGCCTAGCTTAGGTAGGAGGAGATGCCCCTGGTGAGACCATTTAGACAGCTGGGAGCTCTCTAGGCAAAGGATACTTGTCCCTGTGAGGTCCGGCATCTTGGAATATGCAATAATTGAGATTTAGAGCCACTGGTGAGGTGGGGATTCTAGCAGATTGTAGCAGAGCTTGAACTCCGGGAAGGGGAAAAGCCCATCAATGTTTTTTTAGCCACTATGCATGTTAGATGCTTGATGCGGCTTGAGAGTTGCAGCCAACCAGTTTGGGCATATAGGTCACACGTATGGGTGAGACGATGGGATCCAGTGATGAGTTGGCAAGCTTTGTTCAAAGTCATAGATATGCGCCTGAGGGCGATTGTGGAAATGGAACAGTAGATGATAAGGCCATAGTCGATAGTTGAGATCACTGAGCTCTGAACTGCGATCCTTAAGGCTTCCGGAGTTAGGCATTGCCTAAGCTTATAAAGCAGGCCAATACGTGTGTTAGTCACTTTGGCAACATTGTCAATGTGAGCCCCATAGGATAGACAACTGTCAAGAGTGATTCCAAGGTATTTGAATGTTTGCACTTGTTCTAGAATTGCACCTAGGCAGTTTGCAATAGTGAAGGGTTGGTCCCGGTGCTTGTTTTGAGAGCTGCAGAAGAGCGTGGACTTTGTTTTTTATAATTGTGGACAAGTATTTGTTTACTGAATCAGTTTTCAACTGAGGAGAAGCCATGCTGTAGTTTGCATTGCAGAAGGTGGGGGTCCTTGTGGGTGGAGTGGATGACAACATCATCAGCGTATAGGAGGAGTTGCTCTGGACAGGATTGTGGAAGACTATTTAGAAAGATGCTGAAGAGAAGAGGTCCAAGGATTGACCCTTGTGGCACTCCAGAGCGCACTGGTCTGGCATCAGAGAGAAAGTCAACTATTTTCACTCTTTGTAAGTGGTTTTCCAGGTAGCTCTTAAACCAGGATGTAGATTCAGGGGACAGTCCAGTACTTAGCTGCTGAGAGAGTAGTAGATGATGATGGACGGTATCGAATGCCTTCATCAGATCAATGAAGACCGTCCTTGTAAGAAGGCTATTGGCCAAGGAACTATGGATTGCACAAGTGAATTCAAGGAGGGCTGAGGTGGTACTGTGACCTTTTCTAAAGCTGTGCTGTTGAGCACACAGGACATCGTATTTATCAATGTATTCCGTAATCTGGTCCAATACTATACGCTCTATGGCCTTGGAGAGTGGGGGTAGTATGGAGGTGGGCCGATAGTTCACCAGAAGGGCCCTGTCCCCTCTCTTGTGGACCGGTGTGACAGAGGCGGATTTCCATCTGTCAGGGAACTGGCCAAGAGAGAGGAAGGGGTTGAAGATTTTTGTTAATGGTAGGAGCACCTCGTTGAGGGTGAGGGCAAGCAGCTTGAGGTCAAGGAAGTTCCCACTTGGCCTGGACCTAGCAATAGCTTTACTGATGTAGTTGCGAGCTTCGTATGGTTTGACTGATTTGAAGTAGAATGGAGGCCGGTTTGGAGAGAGGGTGGGACTTGAGGGGAGAGTTTGGGGGAGTTCTTGGATGGTGTCCATGGACCCAAGATGAATGGAGAGCACACTGCAAGTTAATACCACCCCGAGACTACTCTCATGGTTGGAAGAGTGGTCTCACATGCATTCTTAGGGTATGACCAGGGCTCCATGTTTTCTGTGATTCTCAGTTGCAACAACTGCCACAGAAAGATGGTCCTGCTGCAGAAACAAGCCTCTGCTGCAGAAACAACATATTTTTGTGCAGTAAAAATGGCAGTCACCACCGAAAATCCCAACTCAATGACTAAAATGATTGTAAGCAAGCTTAAAATGGTATTAGTGTGAGTTGTTGGCAGCTCCATTATATAGCCATCCCCCATGGTTGCAATAGTGAGCGGGGCCACCCCTTTCCAATCCACTGGCACTCAGCCCTGAAGCTTATGACCATTATGGTCTTCTATAAACATTGAGAGAACTTCAGGAAGTCTATTTCATTAGAAAGAATGGTGGTTCTATTTGCCAATTGCAGAATTATGGAATTAAAACGTATTAGTAATTATTGCAGACAAAAATGGGGGGCTTTCTGGACCTTTGTCTATTGTAAAATGTTCCAGCTGCTCTCTAGCCTCACAGTAAATCCTTATAGAGTGGGAGAGAGAAGATATGGAAGATAAATGGCATTGACACAAGCAACACCACCAGTGTAAAACTGCATGAGCAGGAGAAAGCAACTAGAGCAGCATTACAGCACAAACCATCACCACCAGGCTTCAAGTTAAGGGGGTGTGAGAGAGCCATTGGAGCAGCACTGATTTGCAACCAGACAATAGTGGTCTTCAAGCAACTGGGCAGGTAGGGGGAAAAATTCTCAGGAGCATAGCTGAGGTAAACTAACACTGGGTAGGTGGGAGGGAGCCATGGGACAATAAAACACTGCAATAAAAAAAATAACCCTTTAAATCCCCCATGCTCTACATCCAATCCAAATTATCATGTCAGAATTGATTTGCATCACCTTGCCTGTGCATCTACCAAACTGCCCCAGGCTGCCTTTTTCTCAGCATTCTTTCTGGGTAACTAGATTTTATTCTGGGGCTCATTTGAGTTGCCAGAGAATGTAAAGCCCATCACAGAATTGCAGCAGAATCGCCACAGAATTGCTCATAGTCTGACTGCAGCAAGCGTGAGGTCCTGCTGCAGAATGTAGGACCAGTTTGCCACAGTAAACACTGGGCCCTGGTTATCCCTCTGTACAGACAGTTGGTGAGACCCCATCTGAAGTACTGTGTGCAGTTTTGGAGACCCCATCTCTGTAAGGACATGGACAGGATAGAGGCAGTCCAGAGGAGGGCAACTAAAATGGTGCAGGGTCTGCACCAGAAGCCATATGAAGAGAGACTAAAGCAGCTTAATATGTATACCCTCAAGGAAAGGAGGGAGAGGGGGGACATGATAGAAACTTTCAAGTGTCTCAAGGGAATCAACAAAGTCCAAGAGGGTAGCATCTTTAAGAATGCATGGGACAGACATAAAGCAATTCTAGAGGGGAGTAGAAGGATGTAGACTGTTGGTTAACTAGGATTTGCAGCTTATCCAATAGAGGGAAATGGGCAGACTGGGTGGACCAAGTGGTCCTTATCTGCCGTCAAAGTCAATGTTTCTATGAAACAAGGGTATACAATTCTGGTGTGAAACAGGATCCTGTGGGGTTCACCTATGCACCTCCTGTGCTCCCCGAGAACAGGCTGTACTGTAATTACATTTTGATTAGCTCCCCATGCTTCTGGGTTTCTCCTGAAGCCACAGACCCCTTCTCCAAAACTGAGCCCCAGTACAAATGCCATTCTTAGCGGGAGACAAAGGTGTAGAATTTTGCTGCACAACAGAATCCTGTGGTCATCAGCTACCATCTCCCTTCATGGTACCACATTGCCTCCTGTTCTTCTGTTTCATTGGTTATGTTGCCCCCCTCCCCAGAAGGAAAGAAACCTGAAATGGTAAGAATACATGTATGGGAGCAGTGCAAAAGGATCCAGTTGTCATCAGCTACCCGTCACCCTTCATGGTACTGGATTGCCTCCTGTTCTTCTGTTTCATTGGTTATGTTACCCCCCCCCATCCTCTCACCAGAAGGAAAAAACCTGAAATGGGAAGAATACCTGTATGGGAGCAGTAGATGGTGTGAACAACAACCAAATAATACAGTTGCAACAGTTGCTTTATTCTGTGTCTTACATAACAGGCATGTTCTTGTATAAGCTTTCTCCCCACATACAAAAAAAGAGATTGTGAGAACAGGGTTTAAATGTATAGTACAAAATGAAATCTTTGCACTTAATGACCAGTCTTATTTCGGAGAAGGCTTCTGGATTGTAAAATGGAGTCCAACTTTTAAGAGACAGACTGTTGTGTGCTGATTGGTGGGTTATTGTACTGTGATCTCCAAGGCCCACCTTCATGGTTTTCTGTTTGCTATATTTAAAGGCATAGTATATTGCTGTGGCTCACATGTGTTTGCAAACATTTTTTTGTATTCAGTAAGGAGTGCCAGTTTGATGTAGGATTCTGCATCGTTAAATGGCAATTTGATGCAGGATTTTGTATCATTAAATGGTGGTCAAGATTAACTCCCAATCCTCAGTAAATGCTATACAGTAGTCAAGATAGTACCACTATCAAACAATATCTTTTGTGTGCAAGACAATTGTAAACAGCAGGGAAAAATTGAGCAAGACAGGTTCAAAAAGTTCATCACAACACATTTCCTAATCACTTCTCAGCTTGCATTTTACGATGCAGAATCATGCGTTCAACTGCCAGTCTTCACTAAACAGAAATCTAAAGTTTTCTACAACCTAAGGTGTAAGTCACTGTTCGCCTGCCAGGCACCCTATTACGATGTGTAATTCTACCTCTATGAGTCACTGGTCAGTAAATACAAATGTACTGTTTTTTATAACTGAAGGTATAAATCATTGACCGGTTCTTCTCTGCCTTTTTACGGTATAGAATCCTGCATTGAACCACCAGTTTATGATGCCACCATGTTACAGTGCAGAATCGCGCACCAGAGTGCCACTGTTAACTATACAGAACTGTCCACATCTCAGCTTCCATTTTAACATGTATAATCTTAAATTGAGGTGCCACTGCAGAGTACATAGAGATGTAATGTTATTTACAACTGAAGGCATAAGTTACTGACCGCATCTCATCTGCTTTTTTACGATGCAGAATCCTGCATTGAACTGCCATGTTACAATGCAGAATCCTGCTCAGAACTGCCATTTTACGATGCATTCTTTAGCAAACAGAAATGTAATTTTTTCATTAAAAATACAATTACTTTATCCATAGTGAATTTTCTGTTACCATTATGTCTGTACTGTGACTGTTCTTGTATATGTTAATGGTCTTCATAACCTTACTTGTTTACAATTCGGTTTATGTCAATTGAGATCATAAAAAGTATGGAAATTAAATGCACAAAACTACATTAATGCACTAGTTAGGGTTTATATCATGACTTTGAAAGTATGGAAATGTGGTGTTAGGGTTCCCAACCCTAACATCCCACCTCAGCCCCCCACACAATCCTACCACCCCACCATCCACACACCAACAGGTGTCAGGGTGTGCCATGGGGTCGTCTGCCCTAACACACACTCCATTCTTCTATACTGCAGGGTTTTAAATAATTGATTAGCAGTTTTTTTCTTGGGACATTGCTAACTGTATGGAAAGTATTTATATAGGTTTTCTGGAAGTGTTATGCTTGTTAAACACAGTGAGGCAAGTGCTATGCATTGTCACAATGTTTTAGCACTTTTATGAGCAAAACGCTAATCAAATTTTGGAGTTAAATAAAACCCTGTGTAACTGTACCATCTTACCTCCCTTACAAATTGAATGGGGTGAGCATTAGGGCTGATGACCCAAGGCACACCCCGACATCTGTTGGTGTGTGGACGGTGGTGGTGAAGTGTGGTGGTAGGATTGTGTGAGGGGGTGGGGTGGGGTGTTGTGGTGTTAGGGTTCCCAATCCTATTTCCATACTTTTGAAGACATGGTTTGCTGGCCAAGGCACCTAGCTTCACCTGAGCTCTTTCCTTCTAAGACTGCTTGAAAGGCAGAGTAGAGAAACTTACCAGAGCAAGGGAGAAGGATTAAGACTTAGTTTGGTTGAGCAGATTTACTGTGTGGTGGTGTTTTTATTTTTACTCACAGGGATTGCTACTGTTTGTTGCTAACATTTCATTGCTTTATTTTTCTCTGATTCAAATTATTTGTTGCTGGTATACCTTCTTCTGCATTATTACAAAGGTGTGCCTACAGGTATGCTAACAGATTACTGCTGTAATCTTCTGATTCAAATTGTCTTTTGCAAGGTATATCTTCTGTTACTGCTTTATTTTTCTCTGGAGCAAAGTGTTTCTTACAGGGTATATCTTCTGAAATTATTACAGGTGGTGCTTTACAGGTTTTACAGTTTTATCTAACATTAGGATAAGCTTTCAGGGTTACTGCATTTGTTGTTGACTGATTGTTTCTGCTCTTACCTCCTTGTTCTTTCGTCCGTGGTTCTTCTTTTTAGGCAGGAAGGGCCCAACCACCACCCCATCCCCAACCACCCCACGCTACACTCCTTTATAGGGTACCACAGTTGTGACATTTCCTGTGGCAGAGCAGGAAGGGGCGGATCAGTGGGCCTCCACAAAGTGATCTCATTTACAGGGCACTAGTAATTTAACTTGTTATAACAAGTTAAACAAAGCACAATTAAACCATTACTTGCATTTTTTCCTTCTAATTACTCTGACTAGGTTACAAACCCAGCAACTTATTTGGAATGGATTTCATTAACTGCAGGTACTGTGGAACAATTTTCAGAAGGACAGTCTTACAGGATTTAGGACACTGTCCTACATGCTGGGCCTTTGGAGATCTTAGGTCTCAGCTCCAGGCAGCATGGGCAGAGATTGCACGCCTAATTTCATATTGAAGAGGAAATACATAATAAGAACCACCCGCCATTTCCCCAGCATCCAACAGAAAAACCTCGACCAGCAGAGGTAGTTGGTCCAGGAGGTTGGCAGGTGGTTAGGAGGAGCAAATCAGGTGCCCCATCACTCTCTGCTCTCCAACACATTACCTCCAAAACCATATAAACACTACAAACAGGTATCTGCCTCTATCTCTGAAATCAAATAAAGAGGCAGAAGACACTGCAGAGCAGGACACTGCAGCACAGAAGCTAGCACAACAATACTCACAATACAGAACCAAAACTAAACAAGCACAAAGAAATCCAAAAACTTTGATCATAGAGACTCCATGATTCGGGAGTTGATACCCATCTCCAGCCAGGGGTGATGGTCGATGTCTCCCAGGTACATCAGCATGGAGAGACACTGACCGCGTTGCTAAATTGTTCTAAAGCAGGAGAAAACATTGATGTCCTAGTACACATAGGACTATTGATCTCGCCAGCCGGTCAGTTGTGGAGACCAAGGAACACCTGACTAGGCTGGGTGACAAACTATCATCTATTTACGTCGGCATCTCCTTCTCTGAGATCCTCGCAGTCTGGGAGAAGGGAGCAGATGGATGGGAAAGGTCAGAAGGGAATAGGGGAGCTAAACACGTGGCTCAGGACTGGTGCCAGGAAAAAGGACACAGATTTGTAGAACTGGCAACAGTTCTGGGGGCGAAAGTTCTTTAAATTTGATGGACTGCATCTGACTAAAGAGTCAGTGCATTGGGGCAGAAGTTTGCGTCTTTGCAGAATATTTAACTAGCAAATGGGAGAGGGGTGCAGCACCCCATCGTCGAATGGGAAGAACACCCCCCCTCAGCTAGTGGTCAAACAGGAATTCAGTGTTTGCCGCTCATTTGCATCACCAGGTAAGAAAAAGGTTTGTCTCCCCATACGATGCACAGGGTAATGCCAAACTTCACCCAACAACTAACACACCAAAATCTGGCCAATGGAAAATCATGTACACAAATGCTCACAGCCTGGAAATAAGATCCCAGACCTGCAGGCAATAATGTCAGAGGCTAAACTGGACATAGTAGCAATTAGTGAGACGTGGGTTTACCAGTAACCACACTTGGAGACTTCAGTACCTGGCTATGTATTGTTCAGAAGAGACCGAGTGCAAAAAGGGGGAGGGTGGCCTGTATGTTAATGAAAAAATCAAAGCTACAGAAATTCAGAATACACATAAGGAGCCAGAAGAACTGTGGGTCACCCTGGAAACAGGAAATGGGACAGCCATAAGAACTGGGGTTGTCTACAGGCCCCAGACCAGAGGAGGACATAGACACATTACTGTTAGAAGATATACAAAACATGACAGCTAAAGGGAGGTTCTGATAATGGGAGACTTCAACATGCCAGATACAGATTGGTCAATACCAGCAGGAACATCTGAGAACTAGACTCATAGTGGATTCCCTGCAGGAGGGCCTCAAACAACTGGTACAGCAACCCACAAGAGACAGGGCTATCCTAGATCTAGTACTGACTAACAAAGAAGGGATCACAGATCTCCAGGTAGAAGGTCACCTAGGCCAGTGACCATCACATGGTATGGTTCAATTTGGCTACTACATCTAAATCATCCCATTCCAAAGCAAAAATATGGGACTTCAGAGGAGCTGACTTTGATAAGATGGCCAACAGAGTTAAGCTAGCCCTGGCAAAAAGAAACACAGGTGAGGAGGTACAGGCAAAGTGGGCAAGCATTAAGGATACAATATGAAGCAACATCCCATTGTGTTAGACAGAAAAGGAAGTGCAAAAGAAGAAGGAAACCACTTTGGTTCTCAAATACAGTAGCAGAAAAGGTCAGAGCCAAAAGGCTGGCCTTCAGAAAATATAAAGGAACACAGCGGGATGAAGATAGGAGGCATACCAAACTGCCCTAAGGGAAGCAGGTAAGGCAGTAAGGCAGGCAAAGTCCCAAACTGAGGAAACACTAGCACAAACAGTAAAGAAGGTGACAAGACTTTCTATAGATACATTAGTGAAAGGAGAAAGTCAGAGGGGTATTGCTAAGCTTAATGGAGAAAAGGGCATGTGAGGAGGAGGACCCTGTAAAGGCATCTATCCTAAATAGATACTTTGCTCAGTATTTACTGAAGAGAAGGTAGGGCAGGGCCCACAGCTCAGCATCATGGACACAGGGGGAGGGAGTGAGCACTACTCCCTTCACAAAAGAAAGGGTCCTACAAGAGCTTACAAGCTCAGGGTGGATAAGGCAATGGGACCTGATGGCATACATCCCAGGGTACTTAAGGAGCTAAAGGAGGAACTAGCAGAGCCGTTAGCAGAATTGTTTAGTGAGTCTCTGAGCACAGGAGAGGTCCCAGAAGACTGGAGAAGGGCTCATGTGATCCCACTCCACAAGAGTGGTAGCAGGGAGGAGGCGGGGAACTACAGACCGGTCGTCTTACCTCAGTAGTGGGCAAGATTATGGAGGCACTCCTTAAGGAAAGGATAGTGCAACACCTGGAATCCATAGGGGCACAGGATCCAAGACAGCATGGGTTTACAAAGGAAGGTCCTGTCAAACTAATCTCATAGATTTCTTTGACTGGGTAACCAGAGTGGTGGACCAAGGGGAGCAGTTGATGTCGCCACCTTGACTTCAGCAAAGCTTTTGACACTGTTCCACATAGAAGATTGATAAATAAGCTAGGTAGGGCTCGGGGTGGGTCAGGGTTGGTCAACTGGGTGGCAAACTGGTTGACTGGCGAAAACAGAGAGTGGTGGTAAATGGTCTACGGTCAGAAGAGATGCAAGTCACAAGTGGGGTACCTCAGGGATCAGTCCTGGGGCCAGTCCTATTCAACATCTTCATTAGTGACCTCGAGATGGACTAGAGGGTAAGGCTTGTCTGTTTGCAGATGACACCAAGATCTGCAACAGAGTAGATGATCCAGATGGGGTGGGCAGAATGAGAAGAGATCTGGATAAACTAGCAGAATGGTCAGAAGAGTGGCAACTGGGATTTAATGCAAAGAAGTGCAAAATCATGCACATAGGGAAGAGAAACCCTGAAGCCACTTATAGGCTGGGAGGAGTTGCTAGCAGTCACAAAGGAAGAAAGAGACTTGGGCATCATCATCACTGATGACCTAAAATCATCCAAGCAGACCTCTAAAGCAGTAGGTAAGGCTAGGGGGTGTTAGGGTGTATTAGTAGGGGTATCACAAGTCGTAAGAGGGAGGTAAATCCCTCTGTACAAGACATTGGTTAGGCCCCATCTGGAGTACTGCGTGCAGTATTGGAGGCCACACCTTCACAAGGACATTAACCAAATTGAGGCAGTCCAGAGAGGGCAACCAAAATGGTGCAGGGACTGCATCAGAAGACATATGAGGACAGATTAACGGAGCTCAATATGTATACCCTTGAGCAAAGGAGGGAGAGAGGTGATATGATCGAGACATTTAAACACCTTGGGCATAAACAAGGTGAAAGAGTCTAACATGTTTAAATATAAGAAAATAGCAGGACAAGAGGACACAGCATGAGATTAGAGGAGGCCGATTAAGGGGAATGTGAGGAAATTCTTTTCACAGAAAGGGTGGTAGATGCATGGAATGGTTACCACAAGAAGTGGTGGCTATGAATACAGTGCAGGGCTTCAAACAGGCATGGGATAGGCATAAGGGAGCAATACAAATGACTATGAATAGATAGGTCACTGACAGAGCAAAGGCCCGATGGCACATTTATAAGGTAGAAAAAGAAATGGGCAGACTGGATGGGCCTTGCGGTCCTTATCTGCCGTCAACTTCTATGTTTCTATGTTTCATCATATCAACCCTAACTAGTGCATTGACATAGTTTTTTGCAATATGTATATATAATATTTTGTATTGGATATTTATTTATTTATTCAATTTTGGTAACTGGGTAGACCCACTGAACCCCAAAGGTCCCTTTTTCAGGGGGGTGACCTGGAATTAGTTACATAAAGTACTAACATTTTGCTTTTGCAGTACATGAGAGCAGACCACATTTGATTAATATCAGGACAGTAGATAATAGGGGAACAGACAATCACCAACAGACATAATCATTTTACTATCCCAACTGGGACTGTAACAATGAGGGCTATACCAATAACCTAGGGTGGAATTAGGACAGAACAAAGCAATTAATAGCACTCTCTCAGCTCTAGAGTTTAAAGCTGTCCAAAGAACTTGATCTGTATCACCCCTTGTGGTTGACACCCCGACGACGAAACACAGAAAAAGACCATTACGGCGACATTCGTGGTAATGATCCTTTTTCTGTGTTTCGCCTTCCCCCCAGTGTTCTGCCCCCTCCCCGGACCCACTCCGACATGG
The DNA here is from genome assembly GCA_016271365.2 of Neoceratodus forsteri. Lineage (NCBI taxonomy): Eukaryota > Metazoa > Chordata > Ceratodontiformes > Ceratodontidae > Neoceratodus > Neoceratodus forsteri. Next base: position 832,453,894 of record CM057452.1, read on the forward strand.
AGTTGGAATCCTAGAGTCCGGGGAGTGTGGGGGGTGGGGGGCACAGCCCACCACAGTAAACAGCGATGGAAGAGGCGGCACAATACCTGTGTTGGTATTGTGCCGTCGCTGTGGGGGAGGCCATCATTCTCGCCAATGAGATGTCTTGGTGCTTCCACTTGATCAGATTAAGTGAAGGCTATGTTTTTTGGGTTTGTGAAGCTGTGCTCAGGTGCAAGAGCAAGTGCTTTTTCTAGCTGGTGCCCACAAAGCCCCTTATGGAAGGTTCCCGGGGAGATAGCATCCTGAAGGGGAGCTTATTCCACAGTACGGGTGCTGTGTTGGCAAAGGATTTGCTATCTGTCGCAGACCTTACCCCTCGGTTCTAACAAGAGATTGCTCCCAGTAGTGCAGAGCTATTAACCTGAGTGCTTTGGAGCCAACAGGCGTACTAGGCTTACTGGAGGGGGAGGTCATTGATGAATTTGTTGGTGTTGCAACCCTAGCTAGCCCCTCAAACCACAAACATGAGGGGAAAAGCAACTCTCTCTCTATGTAAATATTTAATACGCAGTATATAAAAAAACATTAAAAACCACATGTGAAAAAAAAATAAAAAGTGGGCATTACAGAAATCGAATATGTCATGGGGAGACTGGAAATATCACTGATTCTTCCCCCGAGGTACAGTTTGATCTTATGACCTCATGAGTGACGGAGCCACGAATGAGGTCCCAAGGTCAAACTGCATGAGGGGCAATATCACTGATATTTCCAGTCCCCCCATGACATATTCGATTTATGCAATGCCCACTTTTTCTTTTTTCATGTGTGTTGTTTTTAAAGTTTTTTATGTCCTGTATATGCATATATATATATATGCAATAGGGGTGGAGATAAACAGAGTGTGATAAATCTGTTTATCTGAGTAACTGTGTACATAAATTTCGTTATGAACTGAGGATCATAATTGAGGAATCTGATTGGCCCAGAGCTCTTTGAAGCCATGATGATATTAGGCTACATCATCACGGCTTCAAAAAAGTTCCAGCGCCACCAGCCTCCTTGCTCTTTACTGTCTGAGAACTATTTTTTCAAAATGTACTCCTACACCACCCAAAAACTTTTTCATAAAACGTTTTAAAACCTGTTTCTTTATTTTTTTTATTTATAAAACTTGAAACTCAGTTCATAATAGTAATAAGTCACTCCAGGGTGAGGTATATCATGGGATATCGTCACTTCTCGGGTGGGTGGTTAGACGCACTCGGCCTGCGGCCTCGTGCCCAACCACCCAAGGTGTGACGATATCCCATGATATACCACACCCTGTCGTGCCTTATTGCTTAATTTGTGTATACAGTGCTTATGTCATGAGCCATTTATCCACACAGTGCTTATGTCGTCAGCCATTTATCTATACAGTGCTTATGTCTTTTAGACTGTTCGGCCTCAGAAGCAGTATTAACCATATTCAAATGCGAATAACTTTAAAACGAAAAATGATAGCATGGTACTGTGAGCACAAAAGTTGTTCAACACGGAAAAATCTACAAAATGAGTGGTGTTGTATTTATTGATACCTTTTAGATTTTTTGATAATTAGCAAAAACACAGCAGAAAATTCATATATATTTTTTTCCATTTTGTCCTCAAACAAATGTAAATAACTAAAATGAAAAATGATAGCAGGGTGCTGTGAGCACAAAGTTTATTCAGCACAGAAATATCTACAAAATTAGTGGTGCTTCATTTATAGATACTTTTTAGTTTTTTCAGAATTAGCAAAAAGCAGCAGATAATTCCATTTGTGTGCACTTTTTCATCAAACAAATGCAAATAACTTAAAAATAAAAAATGATAGTATGGTACTTTGAGCACAAAAGTTGTTCAGCATAAAAATATCTACAAAATGAGAGGTATTTCATTTGTAGATTCCTTTTAGATTTTCCATAATCAGCAAAAAATGACATAAAATTCCATTTTTATTCACTTTTTTGACTAACAAATGCCCCCTACAAAATCAAAAACAAATGAATTGCATAAATGGAATAAGCAATGGAAAACTCATGTAATAAATGATTTATCTGCACTCAAGCAGTTTGACCTCGGACATCTCACTCATGGCTTACACCACTGGTGAGGTTACCAGAGCTCAAACTACTCTTGTGCAGATAAATCATTTATTACACTTGCTTCCATTGCATATCCCCTATCTACTAGTTATCTATATATATATATATATATATATATATGTATTTATGCAGTGGGTGGAGATAAAAGAGTGTGATGAATCCTTTTATCTGAGTAACTGGGTACATAAATAAAGGATATACAATGGTGAGCAGTCAGATAAATGATTTATCTACACAAGTGCTGTTTTACCTCGGGTAACCTCACGAGTGGCATAAGCCACGAGTGAGATGTCCGAGGTCAAACAGCATGAGTGTAAATAAATAATTTTTCTGACAGCTCACCATTGTATATTTCATTTATGCAATAGGGATGCTTTCTGTCATTGCAGAGACATTTGCTTTTGATTGTTTATCTTTTTCTGCACGTGTGTCAAAAAAAGTGAAAAAAAAAATTGCATTATCTGCTCTTTTTTGCTAATTATCAAAATATCTATAAGGTATCTATAAATGAAATACCACTCATTTCATAGATAATTTTGTGCTCACAACACCATGCTATCTTTTTTCATTTTAAAGTTATTTGCATTTGAATATAGTTAGTACTGGTACTGAGGCTGTACATTCTAAATGAGTTCTGGAGTGACTGTAACATAGCTACCTGATATTCAAACTGCTCCACAAAAGTGCGCAACAGCAGGAGCAAGCGCAAGTCCACTGCGCCCATGCGCAACACACACGATATTCAAACACTGAGCAGGTCAAGATGCACCTGCAGCACACGACTGAATATCACACCAACTGCGCCATAGTGCAACCACGGATGTGCAGTGGTGCAGGTCAGATGTGCAATAGCAAAACCAGGGATGCCTAGTGAAGCAGGGCAGCAGTGCAACAGCACAACCAGGGATGCACAGGGACAGGATGCAGGGGCCCACTACCCATGGTAGGGATGGGCAGAGGAGCACACAGCAGAACAGACATCACCCCCCACACCCCAGGCACCACACAACTGGAGGAGAGCAGGAAGAACCACTGGCCCAGGGACACCAGCAAGAAACCCACCGCTGTGGCATGGTGCACCAGCACACCCCCTTGCAAGCTGGGACCATCACACATGGATGCCCGTCCACCCCGTGCCACACCAACTCACCAATGCAGAGCACACTGCACCACAATCCCCATACACCCTGCCCAGGAGTAACACCCAACAGTGCAGGACACCCCAAGCATGCCACCACCCCCACTGTGACAATACAACCCTGTGCACCACAGAACCATGCAAGGCAGCCCCACCATGAGCACCCAACAGTGGGCAGCAGCAGACAGCGAAGCAACATCTGCAGACACAGTGCCACCATGCATGTCCCCCCCAGGTGCAGCTGTGAGGCCGACCATGCGTCGGCACATGAGGTACCACACATGTGACAGGGCATGCCCTGGACTCCACCACCTGTGTCACAGCATCCTGCACACCCTCCCAAGGACACACCCCATCCCAGCACTGGCCACAACAGCCAGCGCAGACACCCACAGTGTTGCATGGAAGCACATGCCACACAGGATGCAACACAGTACACAGACAAACAACCGCCCATACCCAAGGGCACACCAACACAGGGACACAGTAACTGGTCAACCAAACCCCCAGCGTATGACCACGGCAGCCATGTACACACGGCGAGAATCCCTCCATGGCACAGGTGTGCCAGCAACCCTGTGTAGGCACCACAATGCTGTACGCCACCAGCATGCAGCAGGAGCACAAGTGACAGACAGTGGAGCACATCCCCTGCAACAGGCACAGGTGACAGCATCGAGGTGGGACAACAACAGCGGAGGCAACAGTGCCACCTGAGGCAGACATGCACCACACCAGTGACAGGAGGCAACCCGGCATCGTGCTGGGTACAGTGGCAGTCCAGCATGGGCAGCCACCACTGACATGCCAGCGGACTGTACAGGTCATAGACATGCAAGGGTGGCAGCTGCACAGGCCATGGACAGTCTGACAGGTGCACAATGGGCACAGCTCATGCACTGTGTACCACTGCACAGAGTCATCCATTGCACAGGGAACAACACACAAACCACAGAGAGTGACTGAGAGCTACACCTACACCACACTTGCCTCCCCTATGGACACACACACACACACACACCCACACCAACACCCACACCCATGATAGCACCACCCCTGACACCATGCACACCACTGCAGCTGAGCACCATTATCCCACTGCAAATCAGAGACCACAACAGTAGGCATAACTGAACAAATATATTAGAAAAGTAGTAACAAAACTATGTACAAATATATACAGTGGAAAGAGGTGAGGGCCACAAACTGGGTGGATGTGGGTAAGGGACAGGGGTGAACAAATGAAAGAGGGAAGTAACGGAGTGATGGTGGGTCCAGGGGGGTTTTCGAGGTCAATGTACAGTCCATCTTCAACGGAAGCCCCGCTCCCCGCTTCTATGGTGCCTCCTGCCATGTCGATGCTGCACACCATGGTGATTCATCCTTTCTAGGATGGCCAGAGAGGCCCTGGCCACCTGTAGCAACTCCTGCAGTGCCCGCTCCACATGGACCATCCTCTGTCCACCTAGGACAAGGGAGCAGAGTCAATAGGTGTGGATGCACAGCCCCCTGCAGCCCACTCATTGTGCATGGCATACAGCCATGGGACATGCCCCTGTGATGGTGTGCGACCACCCACAGTGATCATGTCCACAAGCCCTGCCCACCCAGGTGCACACAGCTATGTGGACCACTGCACACACCCACTGCCCAAGTCCCGAACTGCACCACCGTGGCTGTACAGTGACAAGGCTTTGGGGTGCAAAGGCAGTGGTACAGCATGTACCCAGTGCACGCATGGACCACCAGTGATGCACTCCCAGACATGCAGTGCCACTGGACAGTGCTGACTGTACTATGTGGCGTGTATGGCAGTGGTGTCAGTGGATGGTGGCCATGCCCCACCACCCACTCTGCTACACAGCATGCACAGAAAATCCTGGATGTAAGGCACTCACCATCATCAGGCTGGTCCCGGCACTGGGCAGGTATGGATCCTCCAGCATCTGGATGTGCCTCACGCTGCTGCCTCTCCTCCCTCTCACACTGCCACTCCTCAGGGCCTAGGGTGCAAACATGGAGAGAGAAACATCAGTACCATCTGGTAGCAAAGGCCCCCCACCCCTGGGTGTGTGCAATCCCACACAGCCAAACCCTTCTGCCCCCCACCCCATACCACCACCACCACCACCACTGCCCAAACTGGATGGACCCCCCCGTGTGGTGGACACATGCCCACTGCGATACCCATATGGACATAACCAGTGTATGGATGGGGCACCTACCTGGTCATGGAACCGCGCCCCTCCTGGCGTGTGCCCACAGGCAGGCAAGCCTGTCTGGGTCCCTCCACTGGAGGTTCCCATACCAGTGCCTGCACTGCTTCGCTGTGTGCTGGAGCCCTGTCGCCTCCTCCAGGGCCACCGCCACCTCCTCCCACATGGCACTCCTGGCCCTGTCCAGGGGGTGCCCCACCAAAGACAGCACCAGCATAGGGCTCAGCTAGGGACATGAGGTTAGCCAGTTCAACCTGGCTCCAGATAGGTGCCCATCTCCATGCCATCTTTCCATGACTGAGAATCAAAATGGCACTCCCTAGTGCACGTCCACATTGTGCGGATGCTGCACATTACTGCGCTGCCATTCCCCATCGCACTGTCACCGAACAGCTTGATAGAGGTGCACCCATGCGGACGCATGGTTCCTAGGGGGCAAAGGTCGGTACAGGGTCAGGGGTCCCTTGCACATGGACCGCCACAGCACGATTGGTACTCACCACATGTAGCACAGTAGGGTGCCTGTGTGGCACTTCCTGTAGTAGCGTGTTGCGCTATGGCACCACGGTGCCTATGGCGCCCCAGGGCAAGAGCGCTATACATGTGAACAGTGCACTAGCGCCACTGGCACAGTGGTGGATGTGCCCTGCACTGCCTCCCGTGCTCAGCACGTCAGCAGCGCAGCAGGCGTCAGCACCCCGGGCATGCGCCGCTCGGTGTCTACTGTGCACGTCACAGAGCTGCGCCCCTGCCTGAGCACGTTCAACACAATTGCGCAAGGCACAACAGCGTGATATTCAGATGGCATATGCAAATCAGCTCATCAGCAATTCAATGGTGCAGAGGCCATAGTCTGGTATTGCAGTCTATTGTGATGAGTTGCATGCTGTTTGCCAGTGTGGACTGTGCTGTGTGGGAGATGCATGGGACTGCACGTTCAGAGGTAACACCTGTCATTCCCACAGGATCAATGATGACCGAAAGTGAGGAGGAGGAGGAGGAGGAGGAACAGAGACGTGGGAGATGGATGAGGCCCAACTTCACCTGGGCAGAATCAGATGCCCTGTTTGAGGCCTACCTTGACCAGGAACTGCTGCTCAGCGGACAGCGGACAACACCACAGGCCTGTGCTGTGGCATGGGGTGAGGTAGCACGTGCCATCAACCAGCATGGCAGCCACCAGCGGTCCATGCAGGAGTGCAAGGAGAAGGTGAGCACGGACAGGAGGAGGATAAAAGATAAGGTGGCTGCCATCAGGGCAGCACAGGCTGCGACTGGTGGTGGACAGCTGGCCGTGCCACGCCTGATGCCACAGGAAGAGCGGGTTGCTGGCAGCATGCGGTGTTTGCCCTAGAGGGTGTCCCAGTTGGTGGCTTCCAGATGGGTAGTGGCCCGTCACTGCATGGTAGGTCCTAATCTGTCACTGTGTGGGGGGTAGGGGGAATGCCACAGGGTAGGGCAGAGACATCAATGCTACTGTGTTCCCTTACAGCTCCTGAGCATCTACATGGGTCAGCAGTGGTGGGCTTGTCCACTGAGGGCAATATCCTGGACACAGAGGAGCACCCATCCACCTCCACAGGTGTCCGAGGGTCAGGATGACAGAGTGCCTGCCTGGCTGTCCGGACTGAAGTTGGTGGAGCTGGTGCGGAGGAGGCCCTGCCCGTGTCCCAGTGTGACATTGTCCATGGATGCCAGCATGCTGAGACTCGGACTGGTGCCAGATTCATCATCGATGATGATGGCGCTCACATCATGGACAGTGATACTTGTGGGCCACAGGATGGCCCCACAGCAGGTAACAGCATGGGCATAGCCATGGGTGGTGCTGCTGTGGAGGCCTGTGTGACATCACAGTCCCAGCCTGTACCTGTCTGCACCAGTGGGGCAGCACTGGTGTGCATCCAGGACACAGTGGGGCTGTTGCGGCCACTGCGGCGGCACCGTTGAGCCCCGGTGAGCGGCGGCCTGAGGGATAGTGTCAGCAGTCAGCCAATGGCGACGGGGGGACAGTGTCGGAGGCAGCGTCAGTGCATCGCCTGCGGACATGCCCAGGCATGGCCCTGGTGTGCAGCACCCAACCTCAAGGGGTGCTACCCAGCACGGCTGCGAACACCATGAGGGACAGCATGATGATCAGGCGGATGGCCTCTTAGATGAGCACACCCGCATACTCCATGAATCAGTGGATCAGCAGTTGTGGCTTGTGACAGCGGTGGATGCACTCAGTGTGGTCCTGTACCATGCAGAGGAGCGGTGCAGCAGGGGACACTGGTCTGCTCCTGGAAGGGATGGACCGGCTGCGGGAGGATGTGACCGCCACCATTGACAGGCAGACACAGGTATTCACAGCTGTCATGGCCACAATGGGCACACAGTTATTCGCCCATGTGCCGCAGACACCACGCAGTGACATGTCCACCCCCCATTCCTGGCATCATGCGACATCCTCCATGTTGACACTGGGTTCAGCTGTGGGCATCCCGAGCATGCCTGGCGCAGGCATGTTCGGTGAGCTGCAGACCCTGCTCGAGCATGGTCACGTTCCCACAGCAGCACCCCTGGGGGACTGTCGATGCCACCCCATGAGGCCAATGGTCAGTCTGTCATGGCTGGCAGGTCTCGGCGGGGCCGCCTATGCATCAGTGGTGGCCATGGCACTGTGCCGCGTGACTGACCTGTCTCCCACCATGGCTACTGTCTGAGGCTGCCCTATGTGCAGTGTGTTGTTCAACGTACAATGCATGGGTGAGTTACCTGGCCCTGCACACACACACACACACACACACGGTCCATGTGCACACCCTCCCAGCTGCTGGCCACTGTGGCGTGTGCATGATGATGCCTCCCTGCGATGTCCACCACTGTGCAATAGTGCCCAGTGTCTGAGACACGCACAATGACGGGCACTGGGTGTGGTGGTCTGTGGACGTGTGTGTGTGGCTAGGGGTGGCAGTCGGGGTCAGTATGCCTCCTACCCTTTGTGCATGTCTTGTGGGGGGATGTGTGTGTATGTGTGTGCATGACCGCATTCCGTGTTAGGCCTCGCCCATCCCTAATGGCGTGTGGGGTTCCACGCTCAGCCAATTCCCTTTCCACCATGCACCCCTGGGGTTTGTCCATGTGAGTTTGTGGGTTGTGCCCTTGCCATTGGTGGTTGCACATGGCCCCATGACTAACCTGGGTTGGTGGAAGTGCTCCTCTGTGATGGTGTCCCGGTGCAGCTGCGACATCCGGATCAGTCGGGGTTCCCTTCGCCCAAGGGGGGGGCTGCCCATCACCATCTGCACCGGCATCCTCATCGTCCCCATCGCTGTCCCCATCTTCGACCTCTACAGCTATCCCACAGTCATTGGCCACATTTGTGCAGGATGCAACAGGCCTGGAATAGCCCACAGGCCTTCAAGGGGCTGTACTGTAGGGCACCGCCAGACATGTCCAGGCAACAGAAATGTGCCTTCAGCATCCCGAACACCCGCTCTGTGACATTGCATGTGGTGGCATGTGCCTCATTGTACTGTTGATGCGATGGGGTCGCGGGCCAACGATATGGTGTGAGCAGCCAGGGACGGAGTGGATAGCCAATGTCACCTGTGTGTAGAGAGTGGACATTAGTTTGGTGATCAGCGTCGCCCTGCTATGGGCCATCTAGGCCAGTACCCATGGTACCTCTGACTGTGCCCCCCCAAGATCCATGTCATCCTGCGTGATTTGCATACTCACCCACTTGGTGGCCAGTGGGGATGTCCCCACTCTTGAACCTGTGGCACAGTGCAGACTGGTGCCAGATGAAGACATCATGTGCTCCCCCAGGGTGCATGGCACAGATATTGGCTATGCACCCCCTAGCATCGCACACCACCTGGCAGCTGATGCTGGCATAGCCCTTCTGGTTGATGTATACAGCACCTTCCAGGCCAGGTGGCATGCGGATGGCCACATGGGTGCAGTCAATAGCCCCGAGCACGCCAGCCATATGTGCTACCCTGTGGAACTCTTGTATGTGTGCTGTGCACTCCGCCAGAGTGCTGGGGAAACAGATATACTCCGCAGCATGTGACAGCAGTGCGCTGAGGAATTGTGTTTGAGTAGGCGTGATGTGGCCAACTGGGTTATGCCTGTTGTGTCCCCTGTTGGTCTCTGGAAGGTGCCTGTGGTGAGCAGGCACATGACAGCTGTTACCTTTGTCTCCACTGACAGAGCATGGCTCTGTCATGTGGGTGCCTGCATCTCATCACTGTACAGCTCACAGAGCCACCTCAGGATCACCCAGTTCAGGCAGTACTGGCCCACAATCTTGGTGTCACTGTAGTGCTCGAAGCTGGTGTGGGCTCGGTACTGCCTGTTGGGGGCATACCACTGACAGGCCCTTCAATGGCCACGCCCCCCTGCGGCCTGCCTTCTCACACCCCTCATTACCGCCTCCATCTGAATGGTGGCACTGGCCATGTCCCTGGCTCGTGTCCCCCCCCCCGGCAGCTGTAATCCTGTTCCCCACGCTGTCCTTTGTGATACTCCCCCTGCACCGGGAACACCTCCAAGCTTTGGCTGTCCTGCCCACTGCCACTGCCCTCAGTCCACTGTGGCACAGGTGCCACACTCCTGTCCTGTTGCCCTATGTTCCCAGGTGTGCCCTGTCCTGCTCCTTTCCAGTCGCACTCACTGCTTCCCTCTCTTCTGTGGCTGTCACCTTGCTACTACCTCTGGCTTCCCTATAGTGTTCTTGCACCTCTGTCTTGTTCCTTTTTATTTTGAATCATTTCTGCTATTGTGCAACTTCCGCTTGCTCCCCTATTGCACGTGGCGCATGCTGTTGAATATCGCACTGCGCCATTTATTCATGGTTCCTCCCCCTTCAGTTGCGCATGCATTCATTACCATTGCGCTCTTACGCATTGCAATTTGGGGGGCGCAGCTGCCTCCCACTGAATATCACAGAATGGCGCATTTTTGGACTTGCACTGGCGCATCTCTGTTGCACATGGCACAACCCTTTTGAATATCTGGGCCTATGTATATAAATCTGTGATGGTGCGTCTACTATGTGTATAAATGTAAAATTTTGAATTTATCTCATAGTAGCTCAGATTTATCACATAGGATTTATGTCCATGCCTATTGCATAAATTTAATTTATGTATACAGTGCTTACGTCATCATCCATTTATCCACACAGTGCTTATGTCATCAGCCGTTTATCTATACAGTGCTTATGTCATTTAGAATATTCTACCTCAGTAGCAGTATTAACCATATTCAAACGTGAATAACTTTAAAACGAAAAATGATAGCATGGTACTGTGAGAACGAAAGTTGTTCAGCACAGAAATATCTACAAAATTAGTGGTGTTTTATTTATTGATACCTTTTAGATTTTTTGATAATTAGCAAAAACACAGCAGAAAATCAATATTTATTTTTCATTTTGTCCGCCATCAAATGTAAATAACTTTAAAATGAAAAACGATAGCATGGTACTGTGAGCACAAAGTTTATTCAGCACAGCAATATCTACAAAATGAGTGATGTTTCATTTATAGATACTTTTTATTTTTTTCAGAATTAGCAAAAAACTGCAGAACATTCCATTTTTGTGCACTTTTTCATCAAACAAATGCAAATAACTTCAAAATAAAAAATGATAGTATGGTACTTTGAGCACAAGAGTTGTTCAGTATAAAAATATCTACAAAATGAGAGGTGTTTCATTTCTAGATTCCTTTTAGATGTTCAATAATTAGCAAGAAATGGCAGAAAATTCAATTTTTATTCACTTTTTTGACTAACAAATGCCCCCTACAAAAGCAAAAACAAAAGAATTGCATAAATGGAATATGCAATGGAAAACTCATGTAATAAATAATTTATCTGCACTCGAGCAGATTGACCTCGGACACCTCACTCGTGGCTTACACCACTTGTGAGGTTACCCAAGGTCAGACTGTTCTTGTGCAGATAAATCATTTATTACACTTGCTTCCATTAGATAGCCTATATATATATATATATATATATATATATATATATATATATATATATAGTTGCTTTCCCAGTGTTTGTGGTTTGAAGAGGTAGCTAGAGTTACTGCAAGCTTCTGCTGGCATTGCCGCATCTCATTGGATGCCAGTTGGCAGACCATCATCTCATTGACTGCCATTTTGTGTGTGGGCAGGTTTCACAGTTTTTAAAACATGGTGGCGGCACTTCTTACTTAGCGAAGGAGGCAAGTTGGCATTCTGAAGTTGTCTTTCCTTTTTTTCTCTTTAAAGTAAATGTGGTGGATGGTGGATATATGATATCTGGTTGATTCAGCTTTTTTGAGGAGTGATCTGGTTGATCCTGCTTTCGTCGGTGGTATGAAGCAGCGAGGGAATGCCATCTGGAAGAGTTTTGTTCTGTGGGGGAGGTAGATGCTGTCTAGCAAAGAACTCCAAGCTGGTAAGAGGTAGGCTAGTTAGCTTCCGGGGCTGGGAAGTGAGGGATGTGTTGTTGTGTAATTCTGAAGGCACTATAAGGTAGAAAGAAAAACAAATTAAGTAAAAAAAAAATAAGTGAACCTCTCAGTGTGAATGCCGCTTTCACACTGAAGAGGATCACACTTACAACTTGCAGCTGATTTGTGGGAAAACACGGGGCTGTCTTGAGCTGCAGTTTATGTGCAGTTTCATCCACTCCTATGGTTAAGTGCAGATAGTGCCTCTGGGGTACCTACTGTGTGGACAAATGACCTACAGTGAGGATAAATGCAATATCCTCATTGTATGTCAGACCACCCTGGAAATATGGTCAATATCTGCCAAAATGTATCCTCACTGGCATTACATCAATATAAATATATCTTCTTTGCAAAAAACTACATTAATGCAGACGTTAGGTTTGTAAAACGCAAATCGCATGAAGACGGGAAGTGAAAAACAGGGATGTGAGTCTCCAGAGTATTGGCAAATCAGTGGTGGGGTCTTACTTGGGGTTGTCAAACCTAATGCCCCCCCGAAGCCCATAGCCTCCTGTCTGAAGCACAAGACACAGCTCCAACCTAGTGCCTCATAGTGATACGGTATGACCAACATAATCTGTCAGAGCTTTCTTCATGCAGGGCCCAACATCACATTTGATCGCATCTGATCCAGGGTAGGGGTTGGCATTAGGGTTGACAACCCCAAGTAAGACCTCACCACTGATTTGCCAATATTCCAGAGACCCAAATCCCTAATGTTTTTTTATTCCCTGTTTTTGTACACTTTGCATTTTTACAACCCTAATGTCTGCATTAACATAGTTTTTTGCAATGTATATATATAAATGTGTGTGTGTGTGTATGTGTGTGTGTGTGTGTGTGTGTTATATATATATATATATATATATATATATATATATAAAATGGGTAGGAAAAATTATGTCTGCTGATTTGTTGGATCCCATCACATGACCATGAGTATATCAGAGTGTGACCTCATGTCTGCACTTTTACCCCACTAAAAAACAATTTTATCATTTTATAAATTAGATAACCCACTCTACGGTGTGTGGTCATGCTCTGATATACGCATGCCTTGGGTGGTTGATGCACTCAGTCTGCAGCCTTGTGCGTACATTGCACACCACGGCATGTGTATATCAGAGAGTGACCACACACCTAAGTGTGGGTTATGTATTACATATATATATATATATATATATATATATATATATATATATTGTATATATATATATATATATACACAGTGTATATACTATATATATCTATATCTAGTATATATAGTGTATGTATATGTGTGTGTATATATATATATATATATATATATACAGTGTGTGTATATATATATATATATAGTGTATGCATGTGTGTACATCTTCATTGCAAAAAAACTTTGTTAATGCATCAGTTAGGGTTGAAGCAACAAAAGTAGGGAAATGAGCCATTAGGGTTTCAAACCCTAACACTCCCCCCACACCTACCACCTCACCCAATCCCCACCCCCCACACAGGCTTTGGGCTGTGCCTTGGGGTAGTCAGGCCTCTTACCCCATTACATGCGTAAGGAAGCTGAGTTGTTACAGCATAAGAATATGGGGTGAGAGGCCTGGTGACTCCAAAGCACACCCTGACACCTGTTGCTGTGTGGAGGGTAAGGGCAGGGTGGACTAGTAGGCGTGGGGGAGTATTATGGGTTTGAAACCCAAATGCCTCATGTCTCTACTTTTGTTGCTTCAGCCCTAGCTGATCCATTAACAAACTTTTTTGCAATGAATTTCCTTAGAAAGTTTATCTTACCCTTATGGGCCCTCCATAAGTGTAGAGGTATTGTAATGAACTGTCATCTCTCTGTGGGAGTGCAGGGCCCAGAGTACTGCATAACAGAGGGCCCTGCACTCCCATTACTGCAAAATGGTATCCATATGTGGGAGCACAGGGCCCTCAGGCGTCTTTGCTCCCACCTACCCATAATTGTAGAGACAAAGCGCAGACCTAGAGATATTCCAAGTAACCCTTGTGATGCAAATGGTGGAATATCTCAGTAATCATAACAACACTGGAAAAAATTCCACCGCAGTTGTATTCATGGCCTGGCAACCTGCACGCATGCTTAGTACTGTACTGAGCTGCATTTAGCGAAAAATCCATATCTTGAACTATTTTCAAGCTATAGGCACCGAAAGGTACTGTGTCTGCCACAATGTTATCCTATGGAAAATGTCCAAACTTTGAAATGTTATAAGTATGGAAGCAACATCAATTTTATCACCAAACCAGCAAAAATCACATCTATAGGGCAAGCTCTTTCTACCCTGAAAATTTCAGCCTGAAATTCCAAACTGTTTCTTGGCAGTGAAGTGGCATAGAAACAGTAAATGTTAGAAATCCTTTTTAGTGAGCTGCCATAATCCCTTTTCGCAAGCTGAATCCCATTTCATGAGGTGTCAAAATCCCATTTTCATATCGCAAAAAGGAATTTCTGGCAGGGCCATCTGGTCCCAAAATACCTGGGATTTTGACACCTCACGAAAAGAGAATTGGCTTGTGAAAGTGATTTGACAGCTCACGAAAAGGGATTTGAGTTGTCAGACCAGATGGCCCTGTGGGAACAGGGATTTTGACACATTGTGGAAAGGGATTCAGCTCAGGAAAAGGGATTTTGACAGCTCACAAAAATGGATTTGGAAAATTAATCCCTTTTCGTGAGGTGTCAAAATCCAGTTTCGTGAGCCAGATCCCTTTTCGCGAGATGTCAAAATCCCTTTTTGCATTGCAAAAAGAGATTACTTGCAGGGCAATCTGGTCTGACAACCCAATCCCTTTTTGTGAGCTGTCAAAATCCCTTTTTGAGAGATGTGTAATGCGAAAAGGGATCGGAAGCAAGTCAAGAAAAGGGGTTTTAAAAATCAAAAATAAACATTCTGGGGCTACAGTAAAGCAAACCAAAGACAAAGAACTGTAAAGGACACCCACATGCACAAAATACATACTTTGATGTCTCCAGAAGACATCTCTGGGTAAAGTTATAATATTTTGTTTGGACTGGAAAAATGAAAACAAGATGGCGGCTCACAAAAAGGTTTTTTTTCTCATGAAGAGGGATTTAATGAATCCCTTTTTGCAAGCTGTAAAAATCCCTTTTTGTGAGCCCAAAATCCCTTTTCAAACCATGCAGCTATCCAAAAGACTGAACTGAGCATGCTCAGAGCCCAAATTTCAAAACTGAATAACTGGAACGGAGTAATATTTTTTCAAAACCAATGCTGGCTTGTTCTTTGGGGCAAGCTCTTTCTACTCTGAAAATTTCTAAATGGTGTGGTCACAGCATGATGAGGAAAGAACAGCCAAAACAGGCAAAAAAGGTGACTTTTACAATTTTTTTTACTATGTGCAGCACAAAATCTGCAAATCCGATCGAAATGAACATGGTAGTCAAGAGATCTACCGCATGGGAGAGCACATACCAAATTTCATGCAGACTGTTAAATGGTTGCAAAGTTATTAAAGTGCAAAAGCTGAGGTTTAACATTAAACTACCTTCTCAACCCTAACTATAGTGGTGCTACCACACCACTATAATATATAAATATATACATATATGTTTGTGTGTGTATTTATTTATTTAGTTTTTGTTGACCGGGTAAGTGCACTAGACAAATTCTGCCTATTTTCAGGCATGACCCGGGGGATGAGGATACAGATAATGCCAACTAACCTTGAACCAGACTAAGCTGTTGGTGGTATTTTTAGTGAATGGGAGAAATTTGGCCAGGGCACCGGGGAATTCCCACGCTCTTTTTGAGAAGTGCCATGGGATCTTTAACATCCACCTGAACTACCACCAGAACAGGCAGATGGGACCTTGGTTTAAAGTCTCATCTGAAAGATGGCACCTTAGGAGTGCAGCAGCCCCCCTCATGCTGCACTACAGTGTCAGTATTGGGATTTAACCCAAGTGCCTGGTGTGGGGATAGAACCCACAGCCTTCTGATCTCCCAGCATCAGAGGCAAGTGTGCTACCTGCTGAGTCACTGACACTGACAAATACATATATATATATGTGTGTGTGTGTGTGTGTGTGTGTGTGTATATATATATATATATATATATATATATATATATAATGTGTATTATAGGGCTGTAATTGCTCCCCTATAGTTAGGGTTGAGTAGGCAGTTTAATGGTAAACCCCAAAGTCTGCATGTTAATAACTTTCCAACTGCTCAACAGATTTGCACAAAAATTGGAATGCACTGTCCTGTGGGATAGGTCTCTTGATATGCCAAATTAGGTTTGATCGCATTTGTGGTTTTCATGCAGCAAAGCGCCATACAAAACATGTTTTTCTCTTTTTCTTTTCCATTTTTGCAGATTTTTGCCCATTACACTGCAGCCCCACCATTTGGAATTGTGGTCTGAAATTATCAGGGTAGAAAGAGGTTGCCCCAAAGAACAAGCCAGCATTAGTTTGGTGACAAAATATTAATATGTCCCAAAGTTATTTAATTTTGATATTTCAGGTTCTGAGCATGCTCATTTCAGTCTTTGGAATAGGTGAATGTTTTGCGAAAGAGGATTTGCCTCACAATAAAGGATTTTGTCACCTCATTAATGGGGATTTATAAAATCCTTGTTCATGAAGAAAAAATCCCTTTTTGCAAGCCGTCATCTTGTTTTAATTTTTTTCTACAAATAAAACATTGTAACTTGCCCCACGGATGTGTTATACGGTAATTGAAGTATGGGTTTTGTTCAGGGCGATGCCCTGTACAAACCCATGGCTTTGGTTTACTTTAGTTTTTGGAAAAAAGGACCTTTTTCTATTTTAAAAATCCTTGTTGATCACTCGCTTCCGATCCTTTATCACGAGTCAATCCTTGTTCGTAAGCTGTCAAAATCCTTGATTGCGATTTCCTGACCAGATGGCCCTATTCTGTGAACAAGGATTGGCTCGAGAACAGGGATTTTGTCGGCTCACAGAAAGGGATCGGCTTGCGAAAATGACAGCTTGTGAAAAGGGATTGGTTTTTTAAATCCCCTTTCGTGAACTGTCAAAATTCCCTTTTCCGAGCTGTCAAAATCTCTTTTTGTTAGCTAATCCTTGTTAACAAGCTGTCAAATTCCTTGTTTGTGATTTCTGGAGCAGATGACCCTATCTTGCGAACAAGGATTGGCTCATGAACATGAATTTTGTCACCTCATGAAAAAGGATCGGCTTGTGAAAGGGGATTTTGACAGCTCTCAAAAAGGGTTTGTTTTTTTAAATCCCTTTTCGTGAGCTCTCTAAATCCCCTTTCGCAAGTTATCAAAATGCCTTTTTGTGACCCAATACCTTTTTGTGAGCTGTCACAATCCTTGTTCATGAGATCAGGACTAGATGGCCAAAATCTCACAAACAAGGATTTCTCATAAACAAGGATTGTGACAGCTCATGAATGAGGATTCACCTCGTGAACAGGGATTTTGACACCTCACGGACAAGGAATTTAAAAACTTTCCCACCATACTGCTAATAAATGGTTTGATCTTTTGGCTTGAAATTTAGAGGGTACAAAGGGACTGTCCCACAGATGTGAATTATGTTGTTTAGGTGCAAAAATTTAATTGGTTCCATAGTGATGCCGTTATGAAGTTGAGACATTTCCCATAGGATAACATTATGGCGAACACAGTGCTTTTCAGTGCCTATATCTCGAAAACGCTTTGCGATATGGATTTTTTGCAAAATGCCATGTGTGTTAAGCATGTGTGCAGTTTACCAGTCCATGATTACAACTGCAGTGGAATGTTTTCAAAGGTTGCTATGGTTACTGAGATGTTATGCCATTTGCAGCAGCGAGGTTAATGTATCTAGGCCTGCATTATGTCTCTATAATTTTTTTCATTTTTACAGTTTATCCTCCTTCCTTGGGGAGACTCCCTGACTGGTGGCTTTGGCCCTCCTACTGAAGGGACACTCTCTCCAGAGCAGCCCACACCTGCACTTACCTAGCCCACAGTTCCTCCATGGATTGCTCCCCGTGGTGGGGCCAGGAAGGAGGCAGCATGCAACACTTTCTCCTGGAGACCCAATCCAGATTCAGAGGTCAGTCCTCGGGCATGACAGCCATCAATGAGCACCAGACAGGGCTCTCCTCCTTTTTCCATTTTCTCCTTCCCCCTCCCCACCAATGCAGGCATGCTGGAAATGTTCCTTCGACCCGTACTGCCCTTGGGGGGCAGTCAGTGAGTGGGAAGACATACTACCCTCCCCTTGAGAGAGGAGAGCAGTCCTCCAGATGCTTGATCTTCTCTCTCCCCCCCACTGACCCCCAGCGGCCTGAGCCCGTTCCTGAATCTGGGTCGCCGGTGTGGTGTCCAGTGCCTCAACCCTCAGCGCCACCTTGCTGGCCATGTGGGTCCTGCACTCCCACATATGGTTAACAGTATGCAATAATGGGACTGCAGGGCCAGCTAAGCAATAATAGTGGGAACTGCGCTCCCACATGGAGATGACAGCTCATTACAATGTCTGTGCACTTATGGGGCCCTATGCTCCCAAAACTATATAAGGGTAAGATTACACTTTTTTCAAAAAGTAAGGAAATTCATTGCAAAAACTTTGTTAATGCATCAGTTAGGGTTAAAGTGATAAAAGTAGGGAAATCAGGCATTAGGGTTAATGCCCTAACATCCCTCCACACCCTACCACCCCACCCCACCCCCACCCACCACAGACCAACAGGTGACGGGAGTGCCTTCATTGGCCTAACTCTCACCCCATTCTCCTACACTGTATCATGTCAGCTTTGTTACACATGGAATGGGGTGAGAGTTAGGGAGTTAGGGCTGACAACCCCAAGGCACACCCCATCACCTGTTGGTCTGTGGTGGTAGGGTGTGGCGGGTGTTAGGATGTCAACCCTAATGCCTCATTTCCCTACTTTCATTGCTTTAACCCTAACTGATGCATTAATACAGTTTTTGCAATGAATATATATGTGTGTAACCCCCCTGTTACCCGGGGTTACTAGAATCCCAGTAAGACCTAGTGGTAGGCAGAGAAGTCAGCTTGTGAAACTCCAGTTAAATGAATTTCACACTGTCTCACTCTGTTCTCAGTCTCAGCTGAGACTGAGGGAAGACATCATTTAGAACTGTCGCAGCTGCATAAACCACACTGGAATGTTGCAGTTGGAGGTTAGAGTAGAACATTGGGGAATTTAAAGTCAGTCTGTAGAGTTCAGTAGAGTGTGTACAGTCTGAAAGAGGTGCTCTGCTGTAAGCAGGCCCTCAGAGCTCTAAGCTCTGACAAAGAGCTAATATTTTGGTATAGGTGTGTGTTCTCACCTGAAGAGGAACACAAGAAGAGCATATTGAAGTGGTGGAGACCACTTTCAATGGTTCCCTGCGGGGATGGGGGGAAGGAATCAGCCTGCTTCCAGGGGCAAACCCCCTTGGTCCGGCTAGGGATAAGAAGCTGCCTTGTTTAAGTTCGTGCTGAGGCACCAGAAGTTCTGGAAGAGAGTTCCTTGAGGATGAAATGCCTGTGGGGCACCTGCAACCAAAGGGTGAGTTTGCTGTGCTAAAGGGCCATGTGTTTTCACCTGCATCAAGATGAAACTAAAGGGACTGTTACTGTGGGGTCAGGAAAAGACAGCCAATGTACAGTTTGGAAGATGTGGGGATTGGACTGCTTAACTCTGTGGGGGTTCCAGAGTAATGGATAAAGTTACTTATTAAGTATGTTCAAGTCCAGCACAAATGGGATGTAAAGACAGTAGATTGAATATGAAATACATTTAAAAAGAATCTACACAGCAAAGTGTTTTAATGGATGAGGTGTTACAGTCCCATCAGTAGTAACAAAATTCACCTCTACAGATTTGCTCTGGGACACCTGTTGCTTTCTCTCAGGTACTTGGCCAGTGCCTGGGAAAAGTATCCAGATGTGGGATTTATGAGGAAGATTCCCTTATGAAGCAGAAGTGCTCATAGGTGGTTTAGGGAGCCACCAGTAAATGTTTCCATGCTATATGGAAAGTGTCCAAGTGGCTGGCAAGGGAGCTGAGCCAGAGAAAACCCAGAGCAGCGTACAAGTTTGGGCTGTGTGCCCAGTGCGTTTCACAGCCTGAGGGCTAAAGTGATGAGGATGTGTTCTGGTCTTCTTAAATCTGCATTACCAGGAGTGTAGCCCCGTGGGAGTCCCTCTATGCTTTGTTTATTCTGTTGGATGTGAATAAAAGCCTCACTTTAGGATCCCACTTCTGGTATTGGACATTACAGTTATTGCTTCTTTTGTCTGGAGTTACTTGGGTGCCCCTGTGCAGAGTAGCCAAACCTAGCCAATGTGCCGAGTGACATATTCCTCCCCGAACCCAGCCCACCAGGTAGAGCTGTCAAGAAAGAAACAGCATACCTGGGTGGGGGTTACATATATATATATATATATATATATTATAGGGGTGTGATTTAGGGTTATGAGGGCACTTCTATGTTAAACTTGACATTTTGCATGTTAATAACTTTGGACCCATTTAACGGATTTGCATGACAATTGGTATGCATGGTGGGGCATGGTAGATCTCTTGATCTGCCAAGTTATGTTTCAGTTGGATGTATGGTTTTTGTGCACCAAAATGCTGAATAATGCACTGTTTGCATGTTCTGTGGGCAGTTTTTTTGATTTTATTCATGGCTTTGTGCTGCTGTCATGTGGTCTGCCAGTCTGAAACTTGGCACATAGAAAGAGCTTGGGTCAAGGAACATGGCACTTTTTGTTTGGTGAAAAAATATTAATCCATTCAAAAGTTATTAAACTTTTTAGCTCCCATTATAAGTCTATTGGAACATTTATATGGCTATTTTGCGAAAGAAGAATGGGGTTTTGGCCATCTGGTCACTCCTTAAGATCAAAGAATTTGCAGGCTCACAATCAAAGAATCTTTGATCATGAGAAATTTATTGATCGTGATGGCTGCCATCTTGCTTTCAGTTTGGGGTTGGAAAAAAAACAAATATCTCAGCCCAGGGGTGATTTCTGAAGTAAAACTTGGATGGGTCTTGCTTAGGGGGCTTCCTTCTCTTGAGCCATGCCTGTGGTTTAATGTACTTATGTCAAAAAATAGAGTTTTAAACTTTTAAATTCTTTGATCGCGGCTCACTAACGATCTTTGATTGCGAGCCTGCAAATTCTTTGATCGTGAGATTCTTTGATCACGATCTTCGTTCATGAGGGAGGGACGAGATGGACAGATTTTTAGGTTGGAAAAAATAAAATATCTCAGCCCAAGGGTGACTTGTGAAGTCAAACTAGGATGGGTTTTGCTCAGGGGGCTTCCCTCTGTCGAGCCATGCCTGTGGTTTAATGTAGTTGTGTCAAAAAATGGAGTTTTAACAGTTTTAATTCTTTGATCATGAGCCTGAAAATTATTTGGTTGTGAGCCTGCAAATTCTTTGATCATGAGATTCTTTGATCATGATCTTTGTTCGTGAGGGAGGGACGAGATGGCCTGATTTTTCGGTTGGAAAAAATCAAATATCTCAGCACAAAGGTGACTTGTGAAGTCAAACTAGGATGGGTTTTGCTCAGAGGGCTTCCCTCTATCGAGCCATGCCTGTGGTGTAATGTAGTTGTGTAAAAAAAGGGAGTTTTAACATTTTTTAATTCTTTGTTCGCGAGCCTGCAAATTCTTTGGTCGCGAGCTTGCAAATTCTTTGATTACGAGCTTTGTTTGTGAGGGCGGGACGAGATGGCCAGACTTTTGCTGGACCAGATGTCTCTGAGAGGGACCAGATAGCCCAAATTTCATGACCAGATGTCCCCTCATTATCAAAGATGATCTTTGATCGTGAATTCACGGTCGATTCTTGCAATCAAAGAATTTTTAAAGGTGCTAAAACTTTAACATTAAATATCTCAGAAACAGTTTAGTGTTTTAACTTGAAATTTGCAGTGTGTTGAGGGGATGTCCCGTAGATGTGAATTATGGTGTTTAGGTGTTGGAAACTTTATTTGTTGTGGAGATATTGGATGACACACTTTACGTTTTGCGGATAGTGTTCTACATTGTGGCAATAGCTTGAAATTTATAGGGTAGCTAGCCTTAGTGCCACGGAAGTACTTTTCAGTGGTTAGGTGTGTAAAATGAAAATAGGTGCAGAATTATGCCACTCCAATGAATGAAAATATCAAACTTTAAAAGTAAATATCTAGAAAACAGTGTGGTCTTTTAACTTGAAATGTGGAGGGTGTTGAGGTGATGTCTTGTAGATGTGAATTATGGTGTTTAGGTGTTGGAAACTTTATTTGTTGTGGAGATATTGCATGACACACTTTACATTTTGCAGATAGTGTTCTACATTGTGGCAATAGCTTGAAATTTATAGGGTAGCTAGCCTTAGTGCCACGGAAGTACTTTTCAGTGGTTAGGTGTGTAAAATGAAAATAGGTGCAGAATTATGCCACTCCAACGAATGAAAATATCAAACTTTAAAAGTAAATATCTAGGAAACAGTGTGGTCTTTTAACTTGAAATGTGGAGGGTGTTGAGGTGATGTCTTGTAGATGTGAATTATGGTGTTTAGGTGTCAGAACATTAATTTGCTGTGGAGATATTGCATGACACAGTTTGCATTTTGTGGATAGCGCTCTCCATTGTGGTAGTAGCTTGACATTTATAGGGTAGCTAGCCTTACTGCACAGAAGTAATTTTCAGTGGTTAGTTGTATAAAATGTAAACAGGTACAGAATCCTGCCACTCCAACAAATGAAAATTTGTTTCATTCAGGCCCCACGCTGCCACCAATACGTATGATATTCAGTACTACGGGCCCCATGCTCCCACCAACTTGTGCAACATTGTACTTTACTTTGCTTTCTCAAAAAGTAAGGAAATTATTTGCAAAAAAATGCTTTAATGCATCATTTAGGGTTAAAGCACAAAAAGTCAGGAAATGAGACCTTTAGACTGACAGATGCCAGGATGTGTCATTGGGGTTGTGGGGCCTAAATGTCACCCCATTCTTCTTTACTGTAGCATGTCAACATGCTTACACATGGAATGGGGTGACATTTGGGCCTCACAATCCCAATGACACACCCTGGCATCTGTCAGTCTGTGGAGGAGGGCGGTATACAATATGGGGGGGTAGGGGCCAACTCTAAAGGTCTCATTTCCTGACATTTTGTGCTTTAATGCAGTTTTTTGCAAAGAATATATACGTGTGTATATACAGTGTGTGTGTGTATATATATATATATATATATATATATATATATATACTTTCATTGCAGAAAACTCTGTTAATGCATCAGTTAGGGTTTCTATTAAAGCAACAAAAGTTTGGAAATTTGGTGTTATGGTTACCAACCCTATCAACCCTACCTCCCCACCCCGCCACTCGCCACACCAACAACAGGCATTGGGGTGTGTCTTGGGGCTGTTGGCCCTCAGTCTTTCCCCATTCTCTTTGTAATGAAGCTGAGATGGTACAGTATAGGAGAACGGGGTGAGAGTTAGGCTGATGACCCCAAGACACACCATGACGCCTGTTGTTGGTGTGGAAAGTGGGGTGGGGTGGGGTGGTAGGATCAGTAAACCTAACATCAAATTTCCAAACTTTTGTTGCTATAATAAAAACCCTAACTGATGCATTAACAGCATTTTTTTGCAATTCATTTTCCTTCTTTTTGAGAAAGTGCAATGTTACCCATATGTGGTTGTAGGAGTGCAGGGTTCTCTGGGCCCTGAGCTCCCATTATGCATGCGTATTATAATTGTCTCTGATTTTCATGTGGGAGCAGAGGGCCCTCTGGGCCCTGCACTCTCATCTATACATAAATGTACAGATATTGTAATGAACTCTCATCTCCCTGTGGGAGCTCAGGGCTATCTGGGCCCTGTGCTCCCAGTACTGCATACTGGAGGGCCCTGCACTCCCAGTATTGCATAATGGTATCCATATGTGGGAGTGCAGGGCCCTCTGGACCCTGCGCTGCCATCTACCCATAAGTAAAGAGACATAACGCAGGCCTAGAGACATTCCAAATAACCCTTGTGCTGCAAATGAGGCAATATCTTAGTAACCATAGGAACATTGGAAAAAATTCCACCGCAGTTGTAATCATGGCCTGGCAGCCTGCATGCATGCATAGTAAAGGTGTGCTAAGATGAGCTTAGTGAAAAATCAGTATCTCGAACCGTTTTTGAGATATAGGCGCCGAAAGATACCGATGACGCCACAATGTTACCCTATGGGAAATTTTTAAACTTCCGAATGGTATAACTATGGAACTAATGCAAATTGTTTCACCAAACCAGCAAAAGGCGCATCAGTGGTGAAAGCCCTTCCTACCCTGCAAATTTCAGCTCAAAAGTCCTAACCATTTTTTGCTATGAAGTGGCAAAGAAGCAGCAATTAAAAAAAATACTTTCACAAATTTGTGACAGTTCCAATGGAAATATTGAAAAAAAATATTTCCTAGCATTATTTTTGAAAAACTAATGTCAGGATCATGTTCTTTAGGCCCCAATTAGGTAAACACAACTGTTGGTATTTACCAAGGGGCAGTATTTTTTGAATTACAACTATTTTTTCACATCACTAACTGAAAACAAGATGGCAGATTTGCGACACTACAAAACCCATTTGCAAAAGTAAAAAGTACTTTTGAGGTGTACATATATTTTTCCTATAGGCTATAACAATGGGAAACTTTAAACTTTAATAACTTTTGAATGGATTAATATTTTTTCCCCAAACTTTCAAAAGGCACATCAGTGACCCAGACCTCATATACCCTGACAATTTCAGACCAGGTCCCAAAACCATTTTGGCCATAGCCCCGAGCAAAGAATTTGCAAAAAAGTGGTATTTTTCACATTTTTGGCACCCTGCAGCTCCACAACCGCACATCTGACTGGAACAAATCTTGCCAGATACAAAGATGTTTGGTACCAGACAGTGCATGCAAAATTTCAGGCAAATTAAATAAACAGTTGTAAAGTTATTAAAGTGAAAAAATTGGGGTTTAACATGGAAGTGGCTGCGCAACCCTAACTGTAGGGCACTACCATGCCATATAATATATATCATATCTACCATCTGTCTTAACCTTTGCCTTTCCTTCCCCTAGGATCTAATTTTTAAAATGTTTTATTCTTGACAATTTTAAAATATGCTTACGAATAATGATACATACTGTATGTTTGGCAAAAGCATCTATACCTCATTATTTAAATTAATTTATAATTGTTTGCCAGTACCCCACAATTTAAGCATATAGATATGTACTAAACCAACTCATTTGGTGGGACCTCCTGAAGGAAAAACAATCAACATTTGTTTACATCCAACAACAAGCAGTGACAATTTACGAACATACGAAATTGCCGGCAAAAAAAGGCCCACAGGTCTATCAAGTCTTCCCAATTGTGCAGCTCTTAGTTTCATATTACTACAACTGCCCCACCCCACCCAAAACCCCCCTTCCTCCACTTTCCTGGTCCTTCCCCCCTTCATGTTCTTGTGTGTACTAACCCTGCCCTTGACTCTATCCCAACCCTGCTTAAAGCTATCCATTGTATTAACTCCTCTGGCAGTGTGTTCCAACCTGCCACCTCTGTGAAGTAGTGCCTCCTCATCTCCCTCCTAAATCTTCCCCTTCCAACTTCAGACTTTACCCACTAGTGACCCTTCCCCCCTTTAAGCGGAACAATCCTCCCTCCCTGACTTTGTTTATGTGTTTCAAGTACTTAAAGGTCTCTATCATGTTCCCACTTTCCCTTTTGTTTTCCACCGAGTACATGTTGAGCTCCTTCAATCTTTACTTGTATGGCAACTCCCCTAGTCTTATGATCATTTTTGTAGCCCTACGCTGCACCCCCTCCAGTAATCTCACATCCTTTTTGAGGTGTGGGCACCAGTGCTGTACACAATACACCAAGTGTGGGCTCATCAGTGATCAATACAATGGCAGGATGACATCCACCTTTTGAGAGGTGATCTCTCTGGCAATGCACCCCAGCATCCTATTTGCCCTTGCTGCTGCCCTCCTACGCTGTGCTGATACCTTCATGTCCCCTGTGACAATTGCCCTGAGGTCCCTTTCCTCCTCTGAAGCCGTTACCTGCACACACCCCAGCCATTAGCTGTTCCTGGGATTTCTGGCTCCGAGGTGCATGACCTTGCACTTCTTAGCATTAAACCCCAACTGCCACTCCCCAGACCAGTGTTTGAGTTTAGCTAGATCCTCTATGAGTGCCTGCCTTTCTTACTCTTTGTCCACTTTTACACAAATTTTAGTGTCATCTGTGAACAGGCTGATCTTACTCTTGACCCCCTCTGTAATTTCTCCAGTGAAGACATTGAACAAAACAGGGCCCAGCACTGAACCCTGCAGTACCCCACTCGTTACTGGCCTTGGCTTGGATGTCTCCCCCCTTACAACTACCCTATGTTGTCTGCTCTGCAGCCCGCTCTCAACCCACCCCACCAGTTTTCCCCCATGCTTATCCCTCAGCTTGCTCATTAACCTCTGTGCGGCACCAAGTCTAAAGCCTTGCTGAAGTCCAGATACAGGACAGACACAGCATGGCCTTCATCAACAGCCCTAGTGACCCAGTCAAAGAAGTCGATCAGGTTAGTTTCACAAGATCTTCCTGTGACAAACCCATGCTGTCTCTTGTCCTGCAGACCATTGCTATCGAGAAAGGTTATCAACTTCTCCTTCAGAATGGTCTCCATTAACTTCTTCACTATGGAAGTCAGGCTCACCTGTCTGTAGTTACCCGATTGATCCTTGGGTCCACTCTTGTGAAGGGGCACCTCATGAGCCATCCTCCAGTCCCTGGGTACATTCCCCATCTCCAAGAAGGTGTTGAACAGGTCCATCAGATGGCCTGCCAGCACTGAAAACAAACATAAAACAGAGTGAGCACTAAGGCTGTGGTGCTCACGAAAGTCAGAACATTCTTACAAACAGGTTATTCGGGCACTTACCACCATGTACAATGCTGACACCATAATTCAAAAAAACAAGGAAACATTTATTGCATTCATGTAAAAGCATACAGCGCCTGCCTGATGTGTTTCTGGTCCTGGCTGGACCCTTTATCAAAGGCTAAGGCGCTCCATCTAAGCAAGTACTTTATATACAGATGCATAAAATCAGGACATGCTGACTTCATCAATTAATTAATTAATTAATTATGTGTGTTAAACAATCATATAATTTTGAAACAAACAGAGTACTATAGCTCTTCATGGACCTATTGGTCACTCTGTATTACCCAATGAACAACACCTCGACATAATAAATTAACAATGAAACAGTAAAGTTAATGGAACTATATTACATGAAGGAGTAAAAAAAGCTATAAATAAAAAACACAACACTATAGCCATACTATAACTCATAATATCTGAGACTAGTACTTAAATTATTTTAATATATGGATCTTGGATTTAATATGTCGGTAAAGCATACAAAAAAAGTTCGGTAATACCCTTAAACATTTACTGATAATACTACTGTCAATCACTAAATAGTATTGTTTAAGTGTGATAATACTATCGTTGCACTCCTCAACGATAGTATTACCACAGTCACCACACAGCGCAAGCGCCCACAAAGATGCCTTCTGTCCCTCACGTCGCCCTAAATGTGCCTCCTGATTGGCAGTATTTCATGTGTGGTAGGCACAGCTTATTTTAAAAAACATGGCGGCTCGCTTTCTAAGCTTAGCGAGACCCATTGATCCCTCACAACATAAAATTTTCTCCCCCTCAGAAAAATGAGAAACTGCAGCCCAAACAAGTAAAAAGGTAGGACTACCAACCACTTTTTTTTTTATAAAGTGAACGAAGACAGGAGAGGTGTAGCACAGTGGGCTACAATGAGAGCAGCAACAAGGAAGGCGGCAGTTGGCTATGACACAGCATCCATGTCTGAAACTGCCGACTGCCAGCCAGAAAGAAAAAACAAAACAAAATCCAAGATCCACATATTAAAAAAAATAACGAATAGGTGCCAGTGCATTACCGGTGAGTACCATCTTGAGGTTCTGGAAACGGGAACCTTTTGAGCTTTGCTCTCGAGGTTCCTACGTGTCCAGAACCTCTCAATAGTATTACTCACCGGTAATACACCGTCACCTATTCATTATTCTCTTTATAATAATTAGTAACCAATAATGAATTTAAATCACACTATTATACACAATTGCATCTAAATTTAAATACTATTCCTTAGTTATACCTGGTACAGAATATTAAAACACTTTCAAGATCTTATCTTTAAAGTCATAGAACTTGGGGGGGAGGGAATGCCACCATGGAGAGATTAAAGAATAAAAGAACAGAAACGAAAAAAGAGGAAACCCACTGACCATATATAATGGTCATATCCTTTCTTGTAGATATGGTCTAATCTCAAACCCTGTATTTAAGCCTGGTAATTTGGTGGCTTTCAAGTCAATTATCCAAAAAGTCTCTCTTTTCAGGACTACGTTGTTATAATTACCACCTCTTGGATGCAGACTTACTTTATCTATAGCTCTATATGTAAAAATATGTTGCTGATTGCCATTTCTAGTATTGTTATATATATGTTGTGCTGTGGCATATATAATATCCCCTCTTCTATCGCTCCTTTCTATCGCTCTACAGGTCCAGCCTGCCAACACCTCTGCCAGTTCCTTCAGGACCCTTGGGTGTATACCGTCTGGTCTTGGTGCCTTGTCCATCTGTAAGGCTTTAAGGCACTTCAGAACTCTATGCTCTTGGATGACATTGTCTGTTATCTCTGCCCCCCTCCACCCTTACCCCCTTTCCCCTGCGGTATTGGGCCATCCTTTTCTTTTGTGAACACTGAGCACAAATACTTACTGAGTCCCTCTGCCTGATCTTCCCCTTTTTCTGCCCATCCCCCCCTCTTGATTCTAACAATGTCATCCCTACAACTCCGCTTATCCCTTATGTATTTAAAGAACCCCTTTTCCCCCTCTCTGATCCCTTGTGACAACTTCAGCTCCTTTGCTGCCTTGGCTGCCCTGATTGACCTGGTTACCTCCCTTAATGCCTTTGTGAAGACTTCTCTATCCTCACCATGTTCAGATTTTTTGAACTTAATGAAGGCCAGTCTTTTTTCCCTCACCTTCCCCTCCACCTCCTTGCTGAGTCAGCTAGGTTTTCTTGACCTGGACTGCTTACTCTGAGATTTGGCACATGTTCGTGGCCTCATTTAGCCCCTTCCTAATGATTGCCCACTTCTGTTCAGCATCCATCCCTGGGTTAATTTCAGCTAAATACCCCTCTAGGATTCTGCCCATTCAGGCAAAATCTGCCTTCCTGAAGTCCAACACTCTTGTTCTGGTCTTAGCCAACTTCTTCCCTGTGTTGAGGAGGAATCATACTGAGTGGTGGTCACTTCCTGCTAGAGGGTCTTGTACTACCATGTCCTGGACTTAGTCCCTATTTGTTAGCACCAAGTCCAGTATGTTGCCTTCCCTAGTAGGATACAACACCCTTGCAATAGGTAGCTGTCTTGGATAGCCTCCAGAAGCACCTGTTCGCTTGCGTGTACTGTAGTTACTCTCTGCCAGTCAATCCCAGGTAGGTTGAAGTCTCCCACTAGAACTGTATTCCCTTTGCCACTGACCTTCCTGATTTGCTCCCCCCAGCTCCCTATTCACCTCCTTGCTCTGTGAGGGTGGCCTGTACACCACCCCCATCCTGAGCTTCTTACCTTTAGGGCTTTGGAGCAATACCCATATGGCTTCTAGCTTCCCCTCATCCCCTTCCTTCCTGGTACACAATATCCCCTCCCTGACATAAATAGCCATCCCTCCCGGTTCCTGTGGAATGCCTTGTATCCCAGGATTATGAGATCCCAGTCATGGTATTGGGTGGCCCAGGTCTCTGAAATGGCAGCAATATCTACCTCTCCATCCACCATCATTGCCTAGAACTCTGTCACCTTGTTTGCTAAGCTCCTTGCATTCAAGGATACTACAGTCCACCATGTGTCCTGCTCCTCCTCTTCCTGTCTCTCTCTCCCTTCCACTTTTGTCTTTGTAACTTCCCCTCATTCTCCTTCTCCTTCACGGGGGTGCGAGGCCTTCCAGTCTCCCCTGGAAGGTGCCTCCTCCCTGTTATCCGACTCAGTCCCTCCCCCTCCTCAGTTTAAATCTATGTTGTTTTTAATGTACTTCTCCAGCCAATGTCTCAATGCCCTTGTACCCTCGATGTTCAGAAGTACAGTCTATTGTGCCCACAACAGCACGGATTCTGTCAGTGCCATAGCACAGCTACGGCCTTAGTTGAATTCATAGACTACGTTCACAAGGCCTTGGATGGGGGCAGCCTGATGGGATCTGTCTTCATAGATCTCACCAAAGCCTTTGATATGGTCACCCATCATGTCTTGTTTGACCAGCTTCAGCACCTCTGGCTAGCCTCTGAAGCTATCCTTTGATTCCAGGATTACCTATCCAGCAGAGTACAGAGTGTAAAAATTGGGACAGCTATCTCCTCATCTAGGGATCTAGTACTGGGTGTCCCACAAGGGTCTATACTGGACCCCCTCCTCTTTAGCCTGTTCATCAACAGGCATCCAGAGGCCTGCGATAGCAAGGTTATTCTGTATGCAGATGATAAGCCATTCTTAGTTGTAGTGCCCAGGTTCAGCACCTACAGGATGATTTGTAGTACTTATTTCACAGTTTGGAGGACTGGTTCAGCTCTCAGAAATTG
The DNA here is from genome assembly GCA_016271365.2 of Neoceratodus forsteri. NCBI lineage: Eukaryota > Metazoa > Chordata > Ceratodontiformes > Ceratodontidae > Neoceratodus > Neoceratodus forsteri. Next base: position 832,484,575 of record CM057452.1, read on the forward strand.
CTTCTCAATTACAAGAAGAGGAAGACAATGCTGATAACCACTCACCAGAACAAGAGATCTTTTCTGTCCCTTACTATTACTAACAACAAGGCTGCTCCACTCGAGCAGGTCAACTCTTTTAAATACTTGGGTGTGATCATTGATGACACCCTCTCTTACATGCAGCACATCGATCAGGTCATCAAAACAGTGAACACCAAACTTGGAGTTCTCTACAGGCACAGACAGTACCTAACTCCTGAGGCACTCAGGTTGGCAGTCTCCTCTTCCATCTTGTCTGTTATTGACTACGGACTCATGGTCTGTGGATCGGCATCTGACAGAGCTAAAATGAGTAAGCACGGCCCTCAACAAGGCCTGCAGGCTGGTCCTAGGGGCTGATAATCTCCTACACACCTGCTCCCTCTACGAGCGCACTAACTGGCTCAATTTTGCCAGCAGAATCAAACACCAAACCTGCCTGCTTGGCATGAAATTTCTCCTACGTAAAGCTCCATTGACCTTCAAAGAACTGCTCTGGCGAGGTAGATCTGGGTACTGCACTAGAGGGCAGACTCGCTGCCCACTTTCCATCCCCTTCAGAAAACGGCACTTGGCCAAAGGTCCTTTTCATACAGGGCTCCTTCTTGGCTAAATGAGATCCCAGTGTATCCCCTTTGTTCCCAGTGGTTACTAGAATCCCACTTAGAATCAGAGGCAGGCAGGGAGAGGCAGCTAGTGAAATGGCAGTTAAATGGATTTCACAGTGTCCCACTCTGTTTTTCGGTCTCAGCTGAGCTGGAGTGATGATGTCACGTTAAAATTGATGCAGCAGCATAAGCCACATTGGAATGCTAGCTGGGTAGAGTGAGATGGAATGTTGAGTTAGAGTTCAGTAGTCTGTAGAGTGGAGTGCCAGGAGGAGGCTGCAGCTAGACAGCTCCTCTGTTATTAGCTTTGACAGAGAGCTACCACTGTAGTTTGGGTAGTTTGTTCTCACCCTAGAAGAAGAACATAGAAGACAGAGAGTGAAGTGGTGGAAACTGTTCCAAGAGGGTTTTCCAGTGTCTCATCCCCAGAGGGATGGGGGGGGGTCCAGGATTCAAGGGCAATCCCCTGGTCTGTGTTGAAGCTGCCTGAGATCCATCTGCTCTGAGAGTACCCGAGACTGTTGTGTGAAAAAGCCCTGGGGCACCTGCATTCCTGTGGTGAGTTTTTCTCTGACAAAGGGACTCTGTCACCTAGACTGTTTTCTGTTTAAAAGTGTTTGTTTACTATGGGGTCCAGAGAGAGACTTGCTAAGTATAGAACTTTTAGTTTGTGTCTGATTTAAAAGTGCCTGCTAAAGTTGGGGTCTAGTGAAGAGACATTGCCAATTACAGAACTTTTAACTTCAGGACACCTCAGAGGTGTGTAATGTAGTATGTTAAATGTGAAAGACATTTCGAGATAGCATCTACAAGTTTTCTATGAGGGTGTTATTAACCAGATGAATGGTCGAGTATAAATTTGGAAGCAAAAGGTGAGAGACCCTCCAGCTGGAGTAACCATGTTTACCTTTCCAGGTTCAGTTTGGGCACCTTTGTTTTCTTTCAGTGCATTTGGCCAGTGCCTGAAGAAAATAGTTTACCCAGACATGGGTTGGATTTTTCTGTGAGCCTGAATGTGCTCTTTGGTGGTCGAGGGTGCCACCAGTAATTCCTCATGAAATATGGAAAAGTCTCCAAGTACTGTCCGAGGGTGCCTAGTCAAAGGAAGTGCACCAGTTCTGGCCATGTGTGCCAATCTCCATTCAGAGCCAGAAAGTGTTCGCTGTTTCCATTCAGAACCTGAGGGTTCACTGTGTGTGTGCTCTGTACCTCAGTAATCTGCATTACCAGTGGAAGTAGCCCTGAGGGGGTCCATCTTTGTTTTATGATTATTCTCTGTGTATGTGAATAAAAGACACACTCTAGAATCCCAACCTGGTTTGGACAGTACTGTAATTGCTTCCACTGTGTCTGGATTTACTTGGGTGCCCCTGACCAGAAGTACAAACCTGTAATTGTGAGCAAACATTTTCTCCCAGGGACCCAGGTTGAAGGACATGGTAAATGGTCCCCCCAGGTGTGAGCCAGATAGCTGCCACACTTGGTTTGCCTGTCTGAGGATGGCAGGCTCTGAAGTAGAAGTATTGGTAAACAGAACTGTTGTAGTGATCACTCCCCATCCCTCTCATTGGTGCCATGTGTGAGAGGAGCAGCCCTGCTAGTTGAACAAGGGGGGCCAGTGGGGGCGGATTACACCAGCATGCCTTTTACTCATTAACAGCCTCCCCATCTTCAAGGCAGAACTAAGATGTCACCTGGCCAAGGCTGAGGTCTGTAGCTGCAGGTAACCTGTAGCACTATCACCCGGTAGCTTGGAGTCAGCCTGTTCTTGGGCTGCATTCTCCAGTTTGTTACCTTGCTGCTCATTAACCCTGAGTTTAAACTCCTACTTCCTCCTACTACTTGACAGCCCTCGAACTTGAGCCTTCCATAGCCACAGCCTGTCGATGAGCCTTCTATCTACTGTCCTTAACTCAGCACTGTTTTAAGTCTCTCCCCTGCCACTGACCCTGCACAAATGTGATTGTCTCAAACCACCTGTCTTCCCCCAGCTTATTCTGTGTACAGTCCTCCCTCACATTGGTCTCTAGTATGTTGCTACCAGGTCAGTTCTATACAGAAGATTACTCCCCCACCACCCTTGACTAAAAGTAATAACAAAGCCTCCTCTTGGCTGCATTAACATACAGGCTGTGAAAGCCTATGTTGAGCCTCCCTCCCCCGACGTTATATGAAATAATGACAATGCCTCCCCGGCTGCTTTACTTTCTGCTAAATTAGTTTCTTGAACCCACAGCACTCACCATGTACCTTGGGCTGTACTAATTGTACCTCTATATGAGATAGCTTACAATTGTAAATAGACCAATTGCTGTTATTTCTTGTAATTTTTGTCTCTGTACTTGTGCACCCATACTCTGTAACTACCTTTCTGTGTTGGCCTCTTGTCAAGATGTGGAACCTTTGAAAAAGAGCATTTTGCTCAAAGGTTATGTCCGAATGATGAAATAAATAAATAAATAAATAAATATGCAGTCTATCCTTGGCATAACGCCCCTTATTGTTCCATGTCTTGCCCCAATTCCCCTACTACCCCATACCCCATTTCTGCACACCAACCCTTCAACCACCCATTAAACTCCAGTATTCTTAGCTTTCTTGCTGTGCTTGCCCTAGGTACCGGGAGTACCTAAGAGAATGTAACTGAGCTTCCCACCTGATTGCTGATACCCCCCATTTCCCTGAACCTCTCTTGCACTTCTTCCACTGTACTGCCCTCTAGGTCATTTGTTCCTAGGTGCACAATGATATGAGACTTCCCTCCCTCCTTCTTCACACATTTCTGAATGCACTGCCCTACTCTCTCCACTGTCATACCAGGCACTCCATCCAGGTTCAGCTCTTTCTTGCTCCCTTATCTCCCCATCTCACCCCCCTGAGCATAGACTCCCCTAATACAAGTACTCACTCCCCCATCCCTTGCACTTCCCCCATGGTTTGCCCTCATATAGGCCCCTTTTCCTCAGTGTCCTCTCATTTCATATCCTGCTCCTTTCACCCTCCCTTCTCCTCCAGTTGCACCTCCACTTGATCGCCTCCTCCATCCTTTCTGTGCTCGCTCCCTTCCACAACCACTCCCCCCACTACTTTTACATTCTCCCACTGCCCCCTGCATTGTGCCTCACCCTCTACCAACATGTTTTGGCCTTCTTCACCCTTTTTTTAGTGTGTTCGTGCCAACTTGACCTACTTCCCTGCCCCTCCCAATTTTTACCCCACTGTCTTCCCTTTCTCCTTGTACCCTATATTCCCCCTTTCCTCCTGGTCACCCGACTCTTGTTCTATGGTGGCTTCCCCAACCTCCAGCTCTCTTTCATCAACCAGTACAGCATACCTGTTTGTTGTCTCCATCCTCCTACCCTCCCCTGAAATCCCTTCCTGCCTCTGCTTAACCTGAACCTCTTTCCTACTTCCTCTCTGTCTACCCGTGTTCCCTACCACCTGCCAACACCCCTTGTTGGTGCTTCTAGGACCCTGTGGACTTGGCCCACCCGACCAAGGCCCCATTCTGGCTCATGGCAGCCTGGTCTATCAGGAGCCCTCCCTGCCCCTCTGCCTCATCTTCTTCTCACCCCCTTGTACCTATCCCTTCCTCCCAGTTCCCATCTCAAGCTCTCTATCTCTAGCGTAAGTTGTCTGAACATCCTGCATACTGGACACCCCCCCACCTTCCACCAGTTTCTCAGAAAGAGTGCTGCCCCACAACCATTGCAGCTCACAACCCTCCCAGCCTCCCTGTGCCCCCAACACCAGTCATCCCTACCTCTCCACTCCTCCCCTCCATTCTCCCACCTGCCTCCTTACCCTGGCCTCCACATCCCCCCCCGTCTCTTACTCTCTAAATATTCCACAGCTCTTTACAATTGCATCCGTATTTCTATAAGGGCTGTAAACCTATAGCACTGCCCTAAAACTTTTACTCTGTCTCCTTCTGTAGGAACTTATAGCTTCTCCCTCCTCCTCTTGTATGTGCCCTTTGGACCTAGTTACTGGCTACACCCTTTGTAATTCTGTCTATATATCAGCTAGGCTATTTCTTGTGCTGTGCTGCCTAACTGTTTCTGCCTCTTTACGTAGGTGTGGCTTGGCCTTCCACTATAAAGGTAGAGCACCTGGGGGTGGTTGGGGAATGGGGGTGGGTGAAGAAGGCAGCTCCTTTGGTACACAGCGTCTACAAAAACAATCAGGTGAAAAAAAAGACATACATCCATAGACTGCAGGGCAAAAACACTGCTCTAGTTCAACCTACCAGTGAACAGATTCTCCTAGTCCTGCTCACACAAATTGGGGAATCCAACTGAATGTCAGTTATGCACACACTTGAATTTCAACCCCTCACTAATCCCCTGCTAAAATGTGATACCTGCAGTTAAGGTACAAACCTCATCCAGTTTCAAACACTTACAAACCTTCTAGCAAACAAATTCTCCTAGTCCTGCTCATACAAAATGGGGGATACAACTGAATGTCAGTTAGGCACACACTTGAATTTCAACCCCTCACTAATCCCCTGTTGAAATGTGATACCTGCAATACCATACATCCATTAGGTAAACTAATATGTGAGCCTACCCCTCTCTCCAATAATCATGTAAGGATTTAATAATTCATCCATAATCCATCATAATCATACAAAAATACAGCATTCTGCTATTTGCAACTACAAAATTAAATTGTTATTTTTGAAAGGGTTACATTCTGTCTAGGTTTTCCAAATGTCCTTTTCAGAAATTGTAGGACTGTGGTTTCCTGTGCAGAAAAATAATTTTGAAGATAAGTAACCAGCTGGTCCATTTTGAAGAAGATCTGGACTTTGTTGTCTTTGGTGACCTTGAATTTATCTAGGGTCAACAGAGAGAATGGGTATCCTATTTCCAAAAGGTCTTGGCGGTATGCCAAGACAATACATCAAAACTGCTGACTGTCAAAACAGAAGTCAGAAAAAATGTAGTATCTTTGATTTCTGTAGTTATGTGATCCATGAAGTTTGGCTAATTTGAACACAAAGTCACAGCCAGAGTCTAAGGCAAAAATAGCCAGAATTGTTGTTTTTAATGTTCCAGTGTCATGATGTTTTTTGGATACCCTAAAGGCATGAGTGAGTAATGGTGGGTTATCTTGCAGGAGATCAAGTCACTTGGTAGGTATGTCTTTTACAAGTTCTTGAGTATCGGAATCATATTGCTCCACAAGTCCAATCATGCAAACATTTCTATGTCTTAGGAAGTTTTCATTGTTTTCTGGTTTGGGGTTTATGTTATAGTTATCTTTCATTAAGTTATGCCAGTTTGCCTCTAAGGCCACAATTTTTGCATCTTACTTAGCACTCATGAGTGCTCAGCCACTGCCTTCTCTGTTGCTTTTTCAGTGACATGAATTTATTTATTTTATTTATTTATATATCAGTTTACAACCTTTGAGCCAGTGGCTCGTTTCCAAAGGTACCTCGTCACAAAGAGGACAAAACACAGTACAACATTTAGTTACATCATTGTAGATAACAGCTTTTTACAACATAGCAGTCACAGTTTTAGGCAGATATATGCAGTAATTACTTTGTTTACAATAACAGTGTTACAGGTTTGGTATTCACAGGTTATCACAGTACTTTGGATAAGATTGAGAGGTAAGCATACATTGGTTAAGCAGACAATTAGTCTTGAGCAGGTACTGCTAGGTTAGTAAAAACAGGTGGCTATGGGACAAGGTAGGTGATAAGTTAGGGAGGCGAGCCACTCTGGGAGTCTTGTCAGTTTTTGTTGTGGAGCTACTCAGAGAGTTTTGTCGGGTACAATGAGCTGGAACACCTTCGGCCGGGGACAAGCACAGCTACGCATGTTAAATAGCTGACTTCGAAGTGCGGTTTTGAAGCTGGAGATTGTACGGGTATCGGTGATGGAGCTGGGGAGAGTATTGTACCAGGAGGGGGTTCTGTAACAGAAGGACCGTTGACCATGTGTAGTCCTGGTCCTAGGGCCAGACAGGGTAGCCTTGGAGGAGCTACGAGTTTGGACTAAGTGTTGAGCTAGGTGGATAGAGGCTGTCAGGCTGGGAGGGGATAGTCCAAGGAGTGTTTTTTTTAGTTATGAGGCAGGTTTGGTATCTGAGCCATTCGTCCAGGTTAAGCAGCTTAGCCAAGTCATATAGCTGGCAGGTATGGGTTAATCTGGTGGCTCCCGTAATTAATCTACAGGCCTTATTCAAGGTGAGTCAGATTTTTTTGAGGGCGGTCGTGTCCGTGGCACCATAGACAGGCAGGCCATAGTCCACAAGGGACATGATTGAGGAGGTCACTGCTAGTCGGAGGGCATCGGGGGGGAGGCAGTGCTTGTAGCGATAAAGGATACCTAGCCGTGTATTGGTAGCTGAGGCTAGAGCATCAATGTGGTCGTGGAAAGTGAGGGCAGAGTCAAAGGAGACCCCGAGGTACTTGTACAGGCTGACTTGATCGAGAGGATGCTTAAAGCCAGGGAGGATACAGAGTGGGAAATTACTGAGTTTGTTTTGGGATGGGCAAAGAACATGGTTTTGGTTTTTTTAAAATTGACTACAACTCTGTGCTCTTTGAACCAGGCTTCAGCATCATTGAAGGCTAGTTGCAAGGTGTCTTGAAGGGAGATGAGGTTTCGGTGGGTGGCAAAGATGACGGCATCATCTGCGTACAGCAGGATTTTACCCGTGCAAGCTCTGGGCATGGTATTGAGGTATAGTGAGAAGAGAAGTGGACCTAGGATGGAACCCTGGGGGACACCGGATCAGATAGGACATGTATTGGAGAGGGTCCCATCAATTTTAACACGCTGAGAGCGGTCAGACAAGTAGCTGGAGCACCAGGAGACTGGGCCGGTGGCAAAGCCAGTGCGGTTGAGGGCATCCAAAAGGAGGGGTTGGGAGACAGTGTCGAAAGCCTTTGAGAGGTCAATAAACACTGCTCCTGCTAGTGAGCCAGAGTCCAGGGAGGAATGAAGAAAATTTGAGAACTCAATAAGGGCAGTGCTGGTACTGTGACCTGCATGGAATCCGTGTTGTTCATGGCAGAGGATGTTGTATTTGGTCAGGTAATCTGTGATTTGGGTAGCCACCAGTTTTTCTAGGGCTTTGGAGAGGGGTGGAAGGATGGAGATAGGCCGGTAGTTCCTGGCTGAGGACCTGTCACCTCCTTTGTGTATGGGCATGACTGTGGCTGCTTTCCAGGCTGTAGGGAATTGCCCCAGGCAGAGGGACTTATTGAGCAGGGTAGTTAGGGGGGCAAGGACCTGATCCAGGACCCGGCGGAGGATACTGGGGTCCAGGGATTCGCTGCCAGTATTGTTGCTCTTTAGAGCTTGAAGCAGGTGTGGCCTAGCCTCCTGGGGAGTCACCCTGCATAAGTGGAAGCTAGGATATTGAAAGTCAGGGGCGGGTAGGGTTGAAGGAGGGTCAAGAAGTCTCTGGGAGGACAGACTAAGGTCTGTGAAGGATGTGTTGAGGAAGTTGGCTATGTGGGCAGGGTCGGTGGAGATAGAGCCTTCGATGGTGATCTGTGAGGGGTGAAGAGAGCGCACGCTCCCATTTAGTTGTTTAATGTTGTCCCAAAAAGTTCTAGCGCTCCCCCAGGAGGAGGTAAGCTCAGCCTGATAGTGATCGGCTTTTGCTTTCCTGATGGCCCATGTGCATTTGTTTCTAGCAGCATTGTAGGCCTGTCTGTCCACAGCATGGCCTGTTTCAGAGGCCAGGTGCCACAAGTTATCCCTGTGTTTGAGCAGTTGCAGCAGGGCGGGCAATCAGGGGCATTCTGAACTTTGTGCGGACTGCTGTCATGGGAGCGAAAATGTCGCAGGCATTATTGAAGGTTTGGGCGAAGAAGGTAAGGGCGGAATCTATATCAGGGGCATGGTGTATGGGAGACCAGTTAATTTGGGCAAGATGTAGCTTAAGGCCTTTTAGTCCGCCTGGTCTGAGGCGCCGACGTAGAGTGGGATGAGCCGTGGGTTTGGGAGTGGGGGTGGCCCAGCGGAAAATGATAGGAGAGTGGTCACTAATAGAGTCCGGAAGGACCTGGGTATCATAGATTTGTAGAGGGCGGTTGGTGATGACCACATCTAGCAGGGTGCTGGTACCTTTCTTTGTGTTAACTCTGGTGGATTGGGAGACTAGTTGGGACATGTCTATGGCTGTGAATGAGTCACGGGTGGTGTCGATGGATGAGCTGAGCCAGTTAACATTCAGGTCACCCACAAGGACTTGGTCAGCTGTGTGAGGTAGGGTTGAAAGATAATCAGTTAGCGAAGCCAGTGCCAAAGTTTGGTTTTAAGGGGGAATGTAGGCAGCAGTAAGATAGAGGGGACCCCTGGAGGGGTCGGGAGTCAGTTTGAGAGTTAGAGCCTGTGCCCTGTGGGCGAGAACAGGGGCAGGGAGTGTCAGTCCAGTGAGAGAGACCCTGGTGTATATCGCACAACCCCCCCCCCCTTCTACCTACATGATTCTCCCGGTAGAGGGAGTACCCTGGAATAGTGACAAACGAGTCTGGAGTGGATTTTGATAACCAGGTTTCCATCAGCGCGATGACATCTGGCCTATGCGAGGTGACCCAACATTGGAGGGAATCTAGTTTTTTCATTAGGCTGCATATATTCATAGATGCAATGCAGAGCCCGGGTGACCCTGTAAGAGGGTTTGAGGGAGCTGGGCCAGGGTTTGGATGAATATTGCCTGTCAGGAGTAGTAGTATAACCACAGCCCTGGCCAGGGGACGGGAGGGTGAGCTTTCGATAAGTATGGCATGGGGGTGCTTTTGGGCACAAAGGGGTGGGCAGGGTTTTCCAGGCTGTGAAAGTGAGGAGGATAAGTCTCCAGTGGGCGCCTGAGGAAGTAGTAGTAGGGAGCGGACTGGGGGAGGTGTTGATGACTGGGGCAGATGATGAGAGTAGGGTGTGGTAGGGCTAGCTCCAGAATAATAGCAGGATCAGGTGCCATTGTGCCTGGGGGGGTATTAGGTTGGTGAGACAATGGTGCCAGGGTGAGGATGATAGGGAGGCATTGTAGTAAGAGGGCTAACATATTGCTTGTGGTTGCAGCTGGGTGGTAGGTTGAAGTTGTTTTGTGTCACTCAGCAAGTGTGGATGCCACTTTGGAATGGTGGTAGTGACACGGACTCTGGTGGCCAGGGTACCAGGTTCAAGACCAACTCAGGGCAGTTGGTCACAGGACCTAGGTGAGAGCCATGCTCCACATTCTGGGTCCAGGACACAGGGTATGTTTGGGACCAAACAAGGGGTGCGTAATAGCGACTCCTAGTGGCCGCTCGATGAAGGCTCAGCGGTGATGGCAGGAGGTCCAGGCAGGATTTAGTACAGTGTCAGGTGTGGGAGGGGGAGCGGGCAGAGCCTCTGTAGTCAAGGAAGACAGGAAGAGGGATAGGTAGTTGGAGGAGTCCAAGATAGGTGGTCAACCAGCATGGGCTTGGGGGTGGAAGGAAGGGGGCCCAAGAATAGGCTAGTTAAGAATCGGGTGTGGAGGTGGAGAGGGCAGAGGGCTGGGAGAGAAGGGAAGAGGACAGTAGTTAGAGGGGTCCAAGTATAACAGGGGGGAGGCTTTCTGAGAATAGAAGAGCTAGAGGCAGTAACAAAGGGTCCCTCTAGTGGCTGGCAGGTATAACCTACAAAAGGGAAAATGGGGACTTAGTATTTCAAACAGCAGGAAGTGATGTCATCAGGCAGGGACTATAAAAAAAGGGACAACCCTGGGTGGGAGGGTGGCTGGGGCGGACGGGGCAGTCGATGCGCGTAGTGTGTCGATGGGCTAACCCCCCTCAAAAAGGTGCTGGTAGAGGTTGTTTAAATTACCTCTGCTAGCACCACCGAGTGTTTCAGCTCCAGGAGGGAGCTCCGAATGCTTCGGACAGGCAGCAAGCCACTTATTTCTGTTTGTAAAAATTCAGTTTTTTTCTTCAATAATGCCTCAAATTTTTTGTCACTACATTCAACTCACAGCAGAAATTTATCTTTAGAGTGGCCCAGTGTATTCAGCATGTACTTCTTAGACTCAACATGGGAGGACTGAGATGTTGGCAAAAAAGTTATGTTCTCTACATTCTGCTGCATTTTTGGCAGCTCCTGCAGTAATCTTGGGCCTGATTGAAGGAGGAGTGCCTTGCTGTTCAGTAGCAATTGGGGAGGTCAGCATGCTGATTCTTCCAGCACTGCCACCATGCTCTGGGCTTAGTTGTCCAGGCTGAAACTGCTGACCAAGTAGTACAGACCTGTGAGACGTGAAGTTTTTCCAAGGATCCATGATCAAAAAGCTGGCACTTTACAGGTAATACTACACAGCTGAAGGCATGATACTCCAAGATTCATTTGGAGCATTAGGCACTAAATTCAGAGCCATCCAGCTGCATGCACAAAAAGGTGTGCCATGCTTAACACTTGGTGCAGCCGGCTCTGGCACCATATATAAACAGATGGCATGATCCAAACAGAACATGCAAGCTGTTTGAATATCAGACCCTGGTTGCATGGTCACATCAGGGGGTTGCCATATTCTGTGCAGGGCTGATGACTGCCCATAGGGGTACTACGTGACAAACCCTGGTGTGCACCACAGGCCCCATGGATGATATTCAGCCCACACATGCAGATGAGTCCAAATAGACATGCACAGCACAATGGGGCCATTTGTATGCCCATTATGGGATCATCTGTATGTGTGCACTGCCTTGGAGTGTGCTGGGCCAGTCCCCTCCAGCCCTGATCCTTGTCAAAACAAATATCCCACCCAGTGTGTCCCTGGAAGTCTAGTGGTACCCCCCAGCCTCGATCACTGTCAGAATAATACAACCTCCACTGATCCCCTTATCCCTGGTAGTCTAGTGGTAGACCGAATCACTGTCGGAATAATTAAAAGCTCCCTCCTGATCCCTGCATCCCCAGTAGGCTAGTGGTCCCTCCCCAGGCCTAATCACAGTCAGAATAATAAACTCCCCTGATCCCCATCTCCCTGGTAGTCTAGTGGTCCCCTCCCAGCCCTGATCACTGTCAGAATAATCAAACACTTCCTCCTGATCCCCGTATACCTGTTAGTCTAGTGGTTCCCCCCTCCCCAGCCCCAATCTGTATAATAAAAAAGTCCCCAGTCCCTGGAAGTCAAGTGGCCCCCCACTCTCTGCCCCATTAGGCAGTGGCCCACCACCCTGCTTCCCCTCAACCAGATCAGAGCCGGTGACTGGCACAGCCCACCTCACACCACACTGGCCAGCCACTGATTGAACTGAACAGGAGCGCATACAGTATACAGTACATTTATTTATTTAAAATTTGGTAACAGGGAAAGGCACACTGAGCTGAGGCTGTTTTTTAGGTGCAACCCACGGTAAGGGTAACATATGAATAAACAGTAATACAAAACAATGAAAAGTTCACAGTATACAAGTCCAATTACAGTAAGGTAAATCATAATACAGGAAAAATACTCACAATACAGATATGGATTACAAAAACAATTCAGGAGTAGGACAGACAAGTAACAAATATGTTTGAAACTCTGACTAATTTTAGCAGGAGAAGAGTACTCTGCCCTGCACTGGGGTATGATGGAGTCGGGAGAGGTAAACTATGAAGATCTGACTTCTATTGGGGGAGGCTGCTCTGGTAGTGGGAGGGAGTTGAGAGCATTGTGAGCACTGTGGGAAGGGGAGAAGTCTGAGGAGTCTTTTGAAGGAGGAGGAGAAAGAGGAGGATAGGTGAAGATCAGAGGGAAGTTTGTTCCAGAGTAGTGGGAGATGATAGCAGAAGGTGGATTGGCCAGCGGCAGAATAAGGGTGAGTGATAGAGAAGGTATGTGGGTCTCTGCAGCATAGAGAGTTGCTTGAGAGAGGCGGGAGGAGAGGTAGGGGTGGAGAGTCCCAAACCAGAACTTAGCAACAAGGGAGGCACAGTGTACCATCCTTCAGTGAGATAATGGTGCTAGAGAGAGAGCAGAGTAGAGAAGAAAGTGGTGTGTGAATGGAGGGTTGGCAGTAGCTAAACAGCAGAAAGAATTTGTGTGTCCAGTCTGGAGAGGGCCGTAACTGGTGCAGTGCCATAGACCACATTGGCATAATCAAAGACAGGTAGAATCATTTTAGATACCATCTCCTGATGGGTGGGTAGAGGGAGACTATATTTGTGATGATGGAGGACTGCAAGCTTAGGTCAGAGTTTGTTTCTCAGCCCTCACCAGCTTATCTCCACATCCACTAGGACAAATTACATAGAAACATAGAGTTTGATGGCAAATAAGGACCACTTGGCCCACCCAGTCTGCCCATTTCCCTACCTATTGGATAAGCTGCAGGTTCTAGTTAACCAACAACGTACTTCCTGCAACCCCCCACTATAATTGCCTTATGTCTGTCCCATGCATGTTTGAATTCCCTCACTGTTTTAGACCCCACAACCTCTCCAGGAAGGCGGTTCCATGTGTCCACCACTCTCAAGATGGGTACTCAATCGCTAATCGACTGGGTCATCGTCTCAAACCCCTTCCGCATTACCAACTCCGGAGTATTACCAGACTGCATCAGTGATCACTGCGCCACCTACTGTCTATGGTCAGCCCAGTGCCCCAAACCCCTCCCTAAGTTCATCTTCTCTAGACGCTGGACAAATAACTCCATCAAAAATATTACACATGATCTCAGTCTAGTCGACCGGCCATTCACCGCTGCACCAGGTGACCTTGACTCTTTCCTTGACAGATTCTCTACCATCCTCAGCAGTGTATGCGACAAATATGCCCCTCTTAAAAAAAAATCAGGGTTAGGGGATGTGTTAATGAATGGGTGTCATCCAACATCATTAAATTGATGAGGACCATGGGCAAGGCCTGGGCCCATTACATCAAGCACAGGGACCCTGCTCAGCTCTCCTGCTACAAAGCACTCAGAAACAAGTGCAAATCAGTCATCATGAAAGTCCAAATTGACTTTTCCCACAATAAACGACTCGAGCAAACATCCAACTCCTGTCAACTTTGGGTACACTTAACTCACTACTTGGTAAATACAAGAATACTGAACTAATCACTCTGATCCACGGTAGCAAGCAGACCAATGACCCCCTCAGAAGTAGCAAACATTTTCAACTCATTCTTTGGTGACCTTGATGATTACAAACCCTCCCCCTCATCCACCACCTACCCTATCTGCCACAATTCTAAGTTCGATCCCAGTCCCGGATTCTATTTTAGGGTCCTAAAACCCTCGGATACCATAAAGCTCATCTGAAGTAACAACCCTAAACCCAGCAAAGGGTCAGACAGAATCTATTTTAAAATCCTTAAACTGGCCAGTAATTCAGTAGTGGTCCCCATCATCAACATACTAAACTGCTCACTCTGCCCAGGGTTTTTTCATAGCACCTGGAAAATCACCACCGTCAAACCATTGTTCAAGTCAGGGTCAAGGAATGAAGTAGGGAATTTCCAGCCTATTTCCTTCCTTGCTCCCCTCTCCAACATCATTGAAAAAGTTGTTCATACCCAGCTCACTGCCTTCTTCGACCATCATAGCTTGCTCTCTGTTGCTCAGCATGGTTTCAGATCTGGACATAGCACTGAAACCGCATTGGTCAGGTTCACCACTGATATCCTCAGGGCAAGTGATAAGGGCCAGTACACAGGCTCTGTCTTCATGCATCTGACCAAGGCGTTCGACCCGGTTGACCACTGCCTTCTCCTGGACACCCTCAAAGGCTTGCACATATCTGAAAATGTTGTCAAATGGGTTGGAAGCTACCTCTCCGGCAGATCACAGAAAACTAATATCAATGGCTATTTTTCTGCTGAATGTCCGATCAAATATGGGGTACCCCAGGGCTCCAATCTAGGCCCGCTCCTGTTCTCACTCTTCATCAATAACCTCCCTTCCATCTGTCAAACCATCCAACTAATTCTTTACACTGATGATGTGGCCCTCTACTGCAGCAAAACTAACCTTGATTCAATGTTCAGTAACTTGCAGACTGACTTCAGCAAGCTACACACTTGGTTCTCTGCCAAAGGCATGGTTCTCAACTCCAAGGAGACCAAGTTTTGATCTTCTCTAGCCCAAGAAATGCCCCAATCATGGGCCGATCCCTCTCAGACAATCTTGGTAACGTCATAGAACAAGCCTATGAATTCAAATACCTTGGACTGTATTTAGACCCTCACCTGACCTACAATATCTGTATTACCAACCTCATCAAGAAAATCCATATGATGCTAGGTCTCTTGTACTGAATCAGAAAGTTCCTTATCCCCATCTTCAGACTACACCTCACCAGCTCACTTCTCCTGCCCCTCCTTGATTATGGCTCTATTGCCTACTCCACACCCCAGCACATCTCCCATTTTCTCCAAACTTAGGACTACATACAATAATATTGCATGCTTCGTGACCGGCCTCCCCTGGATGATCCATCACTGTACCCTCTATGCCACCCTCAGCTGGCTCACCCTTGAAGGCAGGTTCCAACTTAAAATGCTCTCTTTCCTACACAAAGGTCATAGTAACCTACTGCCAATCAGTGTTGACTCCCTTTTCCCCTTATTGGTTCCCAAGAGCAGTACTAGAGGGGCTGCCTGTCATATCTTTGACACCCCTTTTTACCACACCTAGCATGCGCAGAACTCCATCACATGCAAGGGCCCTAAGTTTTACAATAAACTGCCCCCTGAACTTTAGGCCAGTAGTTCAATTGGCTCATTCACCTCCTTCCTCAAGGATCACCTCCTCCATTCCACCACCTATGTCTGCCCTGGTAGGTAACCTCCCTGAATGTACACCAACACCTGAGTTACCTTAGAGTTTATAAGTACTGTGTCTGTATATTGGTTCTGTTGTTGTGTGCTCTGTATTTTTTTTCTCTATTCTAGATGATCCTGTCATATACATTGTTCCTATTGTAAATACCGTCAAATTTTGCAAATATTGTTTTTAGCCTTTTCTCTGTATTATCAAATTTTTGTACCACTGGATGTTTGTGAAAACAGGCATTTTTGCTCACATACCTTCCAGTATAAAAATCAATCAATCAATCAATCGATCAAATCTTTATTTATCCAGGTGAACATCGTTGAGCACAGCTCATTTGCAAGATAGACCTGGTAATAACATCGATTTGAATTGAATTGGTACAGATGGTGTCTATGTGGGTTGTGAAATCTAAGTGGTTATCCAGCCGGTATTTAAAATCTGGAACACCTCTAAAGGGGAGCTGTCCAAAGTAGAGAAAACTGGGGGAGATTGGAGGGTAGTAAGTTTCTGTCTAGAGCCAAACATCATGGCAACATTTTTTTTTTGTATTGAGTTTCAGTTGGTTGGACTGAAACCAAGACTGCACTCTGTTGAAGTCTTGCTGGAGAGGGGATTGGACGAGGATGGAAGAGGGACTGGAGATAAAAATGACTTTGTCATCCGCGTACATATGCATATTGGAGGAGTTGCAGACATAGGGGAGATTGTTTATAAATAGGGAGAATAGGATGGGGCCAAGGATAGAGCCTTGAGGGACCCCAGTAAAGACAGGAAGAGGGGAAGAATGAGCATTGCCTATTTAGACAGACTACTGCCTATCATGTAGATACTGTAGGAGTGGAACCAGTTAACAGTTTGATCTGCGAGGCAAGCAGATTTAAGTTTATGTAGCAGGAGGTGGTGGGAGACTGAATCGAGTTCCTTTGCCAGGTCTATGAAAATGGTGGCTGTAATATGACTCTAGTCCATTGCTGAGAAAATGGAGTCAGAGACCCTCAACAAGAAGAAACATAGAAACACAGAATTTGATGGCAGATAAGGACCGCTTGGCCCACCCAGTCTGCCATTTTCCTACCTAATGGATAAGCTGCAGATCCTAGTTAACCAGCAGCCTACTTCTTTCTACCCCCACCCCCTAGAATTGCCTTATGACTGTCCCATGCATGCTTGAATTCAACCACTGTTTTTGACTCCACAACCTCCTCAGAAGGCTGTTCCATGCATCCACAACCCTCTCTGTGAAAAAATACTTCCTTACGTTACCTCTGAGCCACCCCCCCATCTTCAAATTGTGCCCCCTTGTTCTTGCACACCTCTTTTTTTGAAAGATGCTACCCTCTTGGACTTTGTTGATTCCCTTGAGGTACTTGAAAGTACCTCAAGGAGGAGATGGTTGAGTGCTGTTTCCTAAAACCTGACTACATGAGCGAGAGATATGTTAGTGGCAAGGTACACAGACAGCTTGGAATAAATGAGTGAGTCCTGGAGTTTGGCGAGAGATGGGAGGAGTGAGATGGGCTGATAGTTTCGGGTGCAGAAGGGTCACCACTCTTGTGTAGAGGTAACACCTTTGCAAATTTCCAGGCTTTAGGGATGGTGAAGGTTGAGAGGGGGAGGTCAAGGATGTGGACTAGAAGGGTGGCTATAGCAAAAGTGGAGATATAGAGAGCCTAGGGTGGAGACTTTCAGGGTTGGTTTTGGCTGGGTTAAGGGCAGTGAGAGCTGTATAGACTTTGTGGGGAGAGAATGATGGGAAGAGGAACTCTGTAGGTGAGTGAATGACTCAGGTGGGATGGGAGAGGAGTCTGGCGGGATGAGAGAGGGGTTATCAGGGAGTGCACAGGTGGCAAAGAATTTATTAAAAATCTCTGCTACTGTGGAAGGGTCAGAGACGGGAACCATCAGTTTTGAGGACTGGGAAGGCCTGTTGAACAAGGGGATCAAGAAGAGAGTGTAACTCTTTCCAGAATGATGTGGGAGTGTTTCGACCTTGTTGCAGGTGTTAGAGAAGAGGGATAAGGCAGAGTCAACATCATGTACTGAGAATACGGGTTGCCAGTCTGTCTGGGTAAGATCTTGGTGGAGGGCTGCTGTGTCTAGAGCATGGAGAGGGTGGGTCCAAATGTATTTAGGGACAGCATAAGGGAAGGGTATCTTTCATATGCAATAAGTGATGCAGTGATCACTGAGAGCATCCGGTAGGATGCCTGCTGCAGTGATGTGGTTGGGGTGGGAGGATAGCACCCAGTCAAGCAGGGACTGGTTTTGTGAGTGAGGGTTTATATGGGTGGGTTTGAGGATCAGCTGTGTGAGGTTAAGGGCCTTGATCCTGAGGAGCATAGGCTTTGAGAAGAGGGAGAGCAAGTGTAGGTTGAAATCACCCAGAAGCAAGAGTTCTTCATTCGCTGTGTGAGAAGAGATAGAAGAAATGGTGGTGACTAGGGAGTCAGGTAAAGTTTTAGGTGGGGCATAGAGTGCACCAATATAGAATGGAGTCAAGGAAGGGAGGGAGGGATAGAAGGGCAATGATAAGTTCATGGGAGGAGGGACAGGATTCTTTGAATGTGATGGAGCAGGAGAGAGAGACAGAGAGAGAGAGAGAGAGAGAGAGGACTGTCTGGTGTGTCTGGGCGTCTGTGTACTGTATATTATACACGCTTCTGTACAGTTCAGTTGGTGGTCTGTTGGTGCAGTGTGAGATGGGCTGTGCCAGTCACTGGCTCTGGTTGGGTTCGGGGAGGGACCAGGGTGGTGGGTCACCGCCTGACGGTTCGGGGGCCTCTTGACTACCAGGGACTGGGGAATTTTTTTATTATTATATGGATTGGGGCTGGAGAGGGGGGAACCACTAGACTACCAGGATACAGGGATTGGGGTTTATTATTCTGATGGTGATCGGCGGGGGCACTAGCCTACTAGGGATATGGGGGATTGGGAGGGAGTGCTTTTTTATTATTCCGACAGTGATCAGGACTGGGGGGGAGAAGAACATTAGACTACCAAGGATATGGGGATCTTTCATTTTTTTTATTATTCTGACAGTGTTTGGGGCTGGGGGGGACCACTAGCCTACTGGGGATACAGGGATCAGGAGGAAGTGTTTGATTATTCCGACAGTGATGCGGGGGTGGGGGTTGACCACTAGACTACCAGGGATATGGGGATCAGGAAGAACTTTTCGGTTTTATCACAGTGATCAGGGCAAGGAAGGGACTGCTGTACTGTCAGGGTTCCCAGCCATTAACAGTGGGCAAATGGGTCTGTGCACAGTTTAGGGCAGGGTTTCAGAAGCATAAATCTCTGCGCCACTGCTGGGGGCCCATTTGCGCTTCTGAATCATTTCAATATTGTGCTGTGCGACACATGCATGAGGGACCCCTCATTTGCATAGGTGCAGAATAATATTGTGCACGTCAACGCTGTTGGGGTTGCGCTGTGTATCTGTCCCCTTTGAATATGGGCATGCCCCTGACAGCTGGTGGATTTCCAGGTTTGTGCAATGCAACCTGGGTTATGCCATGCATTCCCTTTGAAAATGGTGTCCAATAAGTACAGATTCTTTGTAGGTGTGATTCTTCATTTTAGTGTGTGTGTGTGCATTTATGTGAAAGTATGTGTGAGTGTGTGTTTGTGTGTGAAACGCATTTTTTAGTGTGCCTTTTTCTTATTTTTACATTCTATGAATGATCCACTTTAACAATAGTTTATGTTAAATGTGCAGCGTGTATCCTTCGGTCAATGCTGTGAAATGTTCTGCTCATCTCCTTCAGTCAAGATTGTGAAATGTTTGATGCATCTCCTTTCATCACTGTTGTCGAATGCCCTCTATGTCTTGTTCAGTTAAGGTTGTGGAATGTTCAGTGTGCTTCTGGTCAGTGTTGTGGAATATTCAGGGTGTCTCCTTTGATTTTCTGTGTGTTGTGATGTGGGATGTTCAGCTCATCTCCTTTGCTTTTCTGTATGTTGTGAGATGTTCAGTGCATCTCCCTCAGTCAATGTAGTGGCTTGTTCAGCCCATCTCTTTCGCTCTTCCGAATGTTGTGGAATGTTTGGCACATCTTCACTCTTCTGTATATTGCAGAATGTTCAGTGCATCTCCTTCGGTCAATGTTGTGGCATGTTCAACATGCTTCCTTCACTCTTCTGTATGTTGTGGGATGTTCAGTGTGTTTTCTTTGGTCTGCCTGTATGTTATCGAATGTGCAGTGCCTATCCTTCATGCCATCATTCGTCAAGTGTGTAGTGCCTCTCCTTCAGTCTGTCAAAATAGAGAAAACATGAAAACTGCAGTGCACATGCAGTCAAGAAAAACACCAAGAAACTCTTGCAGAAACATGTTAAATGAACAAGTAAAACTGTACCATTGAAAAAACATTTGTGTGACTCAAGACATAAATAGCACTGAGGTGTAACAGACAATAAAAGTGCTTCAAAGGAAACAGACAAGTACATGACAGCTGGTGGAACTCCAAAAGGAAGATATGAAGTTTTTTGGATTGACATCTCCATGTTGCATCATGGCAACAAAATCAATTTATGAATCTAAAAGAACAAATACCAAGCCGGCCCAGTGGCACTGAGGGTTGAGGCACTGGACACCACACCTCGCGCCACGCCGGCGACCCGGGTTCAGGAATGGACTCCGGGTTGATGAGGGTGGCAGGGGAAGGGAGGATTGAGCATCTTGTGACAGCTCTCCTTCCTTCAGGGTGGGCAAGGGTCATGAGCCGCACTGTACTGACACCCAGCGTAGGCTGGGTGTTCAGCAGACTGCGGGCATCTACACTGGGGGAGAAGAGTCGGCGGACGTCTGCACGTTAGTGCGTTGACGTCATTGCACATCCGACTCTTTGGAAGAATTAAAAAAGGGGAAATATGGGTACCTCCGCCTCTATGAAGCCTTCCTCGGGGCTTCGATTAGCCACTGCCACTGGGGTCCACCCAACTAGTTACTGGTTCTGCAGGGGCTGGATAGGGGGTCCCAGCTCCATGGCCCTGCCCTCTGGGGGGAACAGCCAGGGGTGATCAGGGGGGTCCCAGGTGACAGTTGGTGGAAGACTGGGGCCGTGACCAGGGTGGATACCTGGTGGAGGAGCCCCTCCCCCCAAAAAAATATAAATAAATAAATAAAATAAAAGAACAAATACCAACAGGTTGGCTCCTCATGGTGTTGGACTTTGCTGAGAATTTTGCCTGTCAATTTCAGTACGAAATTCAGTCCTGTTACAGGTACCATGAACAGACCACCGTTCACCCTGTAGTCACGTACTAAGGTGTCCTAAATGTGAAGGTACAGTCACCGAGTCACTTATTTGCATATCAAAAGACCCTAAACATGACCACCATAATGTTTGCCATTTTGTTGAGCTTGCCAATTCTGATCTACTGTGCAATCAATATTGAGCAAGTAGTGCTGTTTGCAGATGGCTGTGGAAGCCAGTACAAATCTAAATGGGGTTTTAATTCAATTTCTTCTGCACCAATGTAGTACGGCTATTTAACAATCGTTGGTTCATTTCACAGGAAAAGCCCCTCAGATGGAGAGAGTGCTGTAATAAAGTCTCTTGCAAGTCGAGTGATGCAATTCCACCAGGTGGTAATTGCTAATGCAGGAGAACTGTTCCAATATTGCAAAAATAATCTAACAAGGCAGCCTGACACCGAAAGGTGCAATGATTTTCTAGAAACATCCCTTTGGGAGGATGAGAGAAAAATAAAAAGAAATCAGGACCAGAAGTGAAAACCATCCCAGGAACACAGAGAATCTAGAATGCTAGGTCAGTGACTGATAGCATGGTCGCAACAAGAGGACTCAGCTGTTTTTGTAAACCATGCCAAATGGAAGTTGGTCCATGTGAGAATACTCACCATGCAGAATAATGAAAAGTTAGGAAATTCAGGAGCCATTCTCGATATTCATCTTCTGTTACAGGGAGTGATACCATACAAGGTACCCTATTCCCACCAAACTGGCATCTTCTCCCTCCCCTTCTAATGTCTGTGCTCTGGATTCCAGACATAACATGGCAGACACTCATGTGACCTCTGCATCTCCTCCCACACCACCTGCTGTTGCTACAGATATGATAATGCCTGATCATTCTGACAAAGACATGATGTCAACAGTTCCTGATACTCCAGCTGCACCATTGTGCAACACCACCATCAACTAGGGTCCCTGACACAGCCACTCCTCCATCTGCATGGTCAACCACTGTGAAGTCCACAGGAAAATGGGAACACATACAGGTCAACAACTTCTATGCCGTGTACTACTCTAAAAATGTTTACACTGGGCAACTAACCACTGAGGATGAGAGGGAAACATTTTCATTATAAGTTTCTTCATCAGAGTGGGGGTGGCAGCTTTACATGGCTGTGGCACCAGGACAGTGATGTCGTATGAACAATGAGGTGCAAATTTTATGGGCCAACAATCTTTCAGGGCAAGGTACATTTAAAGTTCAGTCCAGTGAACTGAAGACAATCAACAGTAAATATGAAAATCTGGAATTAACGGACAGTTGTGTCTGTGTTACCTTCATGACAATGAAACCATCAATGTTTTTTATACACAGCATACTGTTGTAACCCCCACCCCTGCCTTTTTCCCAAAATGACAGGTGGCATGCTGTTGGCGCTGGCAGCAATACCTGGTGGGGACCTGGGTTCGGGGAGGATGAGGTTACCTGGCACAAGGGGACTTAGGTTTGGCTACTCTGCACAGGGGCACCCAAGTAAATCTGAACACAGGAAGCAATAACTGTAATGTCCAGAACCAGGATTGGGATTTTTCAGTGTGGCTTTTATTCACAACTAGCTGAACACAACAAAGCATAGACGGACCCCTATGGGGCTACGTTTACTGATAATGCAGATTAGAGACTACAAGGCGGTCCACTTGAAGAATGAACTAAATCTATTGTTTTCAGGCTCTGGACCCACCAGGCACACAGCCCGGACTTGCACGCACTTTTGGGTACACAGCCCGACTGGCCCGGCTCCCCTGCCAGCCACTTGACTGGCGGTTCATTGGAAGAATGAACCCATTTTACTTGTTGTGGCTCCCCACACCACTTAGAGTCTGCGACCCTTAGAGAGATTTTCTTCTCACTTCTTCTGACTCCCATCTCACAAAGAGAATTCTTTACCCATGTTGTTGTGGCTCCCCACACCACCTAGAGTCTGCGACTCCTAGAGAGATTTTCCCATTTGCGACCCACGTATGGGTACTTCCCTCATCACTGGCCAAGCGCATGAGGTAAGCAGCAATCACAGCAGAAATCCGTAGAGGTGGACCTGGTTACTAAAGATGGGGGGCGTTCCCACCTCCAGCTCCCACAGCCCATACCTGGCCATTTCTCTGGACAAACTGAAACTTCGAAATGTAGATTAAACGGTGGATGAACTGTCGCACCCCCTCTACAATATTACTTGAATTCACACAGACTTTAGCTTTTGACACTACTCCATTGGTTTGTCCTAGTACTATAGGCCTCCCAAATAGTAGTTTAAATCCCAGATTTCTTCACATTTCCCAGGCTGAAGAAACACAATTTTTTCTCCCTCTCAAATTAGAGCAAAACACTCACCCTTTAGTTGCAGGTGCCCCACAGGCGAAGTACAACTTTTTCCACTTTTCAAGCACAAACCGAAACTGTAAAAGGCAGCTTTCTTTCTTTAGCAGAAATTAGGGGATTGCCCCTGGAATCTACATGGGGATACTTTACTTCCCCACCCCTGGGGGGGGGCACTGAGACCTGGACAACGGTCTCCACCAATTGAACACTGGACACTCACTCCTTCTCCCACAGAAGGTAAACAAAAGACTGACTTTGAAAACTCCCAACGTTCTAGCTCACTCCCTCTGCTGCAGATTCCAATGTGGCTTATGCAGCTGTGACAGTATTGGTGATGTCATCTCTCAGTCTCAGCTGAGACTGAGAACAGAGTGAGACAGTGTGAAACCCATTTAACTGGAGTTTCACAAGCTGCCTTCCCTGCCTACCACTAGGTCTTACTGGGATTCTAGTAACCCCGGGTAACAAGGGGTTACAATCATCCTTGACCAGGAAAATGACTGTCCCCAGTCATTATGCACCCGGCCTTAGGCCATCCCACCCTATGTGCTACCTACGCAGGGGGGTGATCAGGCCCCCTCCTACCATGTGCAAGCACAGGCAGGCAACACTAAGGGCCTAGAGGCCTGTAGCTGACATATCAGCCTCTACACTATCCACTTACTATGGACACCCAGTGGCTCTGGTAGCACCATCCAGAGCATAGCCCTGATAGATCAGCACTGCGGTCCCTACTGCAGGTCAGGGCCACAGCCTGTCCATCCCCTCTAACCTTCTAGGGAAAACCTATCTGCCTCTAACATAATATCCCAAAACAAAAACAAAACCCGGAGACCTCCCCGACCTTGGGCAACTTGCAACCACACAACATTAAAATACCAATTTACTGCCTCCTCCCTACCACCACGACCACACCTGTGGAGGGAAAGGGTTAATACAGCAATAACCATAACAATAACACCACAGTACTTTAGATTCTACACAATAAAGCACTGACGAGGAACTCCGATGAGCCCCTCCTCCTCCTCTTATTGTCTTCTCTTCTGTCTTCCCAGGAACACCTGTAAGAAAAAGAAAGACAAAACACACGCTCCTAATCTGCATACACAGTCTACCTAAAACCCTTACCATACAAAACACTGAACAATCCCAAAAAGATTTTTTTAGAAAAAGGTAGAAAAACAGTATTTACATTAGAGTACAATAATTACA
Source organism: Neoceratodus forsteri (assembly GCA_016271365.2). Classification (NCBI taxonomy): domain Eukaryota; kingdom Metazoa; phylum Chordata; order Ceratodontiformes; family Ceratodontidae; genus Neoceratodus; species Neoceratodus forsteri. The sequence continues at coordinate 832,508,751 of CM057452.1, forward strand.
TTATTTACAATACACATTTGGGGGGATGGAGTGCCCTAAAAGTCCCAACTAGTGACCACAAGGCCCAAAGGCTAGTCCAATAAAGAGTCTTTCCTGGACCGGAGCCCGGTGAAGCACAGTTCTAACAGGCCAAAGTCCCAAAGGGGAGAGTCTTTGCGGACAGTTCACACATTTTGAAGTCTGTAGTGTAGGGTGTGTACTGCAATGTCATAAAGATAGAAAAGGTTCGGACTTACCAGCCATTTGTAGTACAAGAATCTGCACAAACCTGCCCCACAGCTGAAGACTCTCCCTGGCAGCATTTCTTCTGATACAGCTGGGTGGACATCTTCCAGGAACCACAGGAGTGCACATCTGGGAACAGCTGGGCTGATGTCATCTCTGGAGACAGAACCTTAGAACAGGAACAAAAAGAAAACAGCTGGTCCGACGTCATCCGATTACCAGGCGATGAACAGGAAACAGCTGGGCTGGTGTCCTTTCTGGATCTGAAGTCATCTGGTGGGCCAGTGGATGGTTGCTGGACAGGACAGTACACTGTAGACTGATGAATGTGGGGCACCTGAGTCCTGGTTATTCATATTGGCAGATTAATAAGGGCATTTCACAGTCTGGTATGGCAGTATTGACTACCACTGCTTGGCTCTCCATTTTGTAGGCACGGGCTTAATTGCTGGGAGGTCCTTGCACTGAGGCCAATAGTACCGGGGGTCAGGGGCTTGAATTATTACCCCGTCTGGGCACACATAACTCACACAGTGGGAGATTTCATGTCCCTCTCCGTCAATTATTCTCACTCTGTCCATAAACAGTGTCCTGCCTCTCTTCCACTGGGTATATTTTTCGTGGAACAGTCTATTCTTTACATGCTGGTTGGCCCCAGGATGCACATTTTTCATTGCTTCATCCCAGATCCAGGATTTCCTGCAGTCCTCAATCTCCTCCCAGACTTTCCAGGAAAGGTAGGAAAGGTCATACCATAGATCTCATTTGCCTTTCTACGAACCAGTCTCTCCTCTTTACTTGCTTTGGTCAATCTGAGACCGCTGGCCTGGCTTGGGGGTGGCCAGTCCTGGTTCTGCCAGCTTCGCATCCTCAAAGAAATTAAAAACGGATCCCTGACTTCTTCCTCTTGTAAAGCCAGGGCAGTGGCATCACCACCTCCTTTAACGCATTCCTCCAAGGCAAGATCTTGAGGCTGTGTACCCGTTCCTTTCTCACAAGGCCACATAGGTTCCCCCTCATCTTCCTCTTCACTGAGGATCTGAGCCCAGGAGTGAGCAGTCGTTCTCACCCCTGAGACTATCCATTCATCACTAGGCGCGGAGGTCGACACCTCCCATTCAAAGGTCTCCCGCATCTCATCTTCACCTAAGAGACTTGGGCTAGGTTCCCCCACCCAGGGGTCTATTGATGCTTTATCTGAACTTTCTTTCTGGGATCCAGCATCCAAAACATCAACTTCTGATTCTGTCTCTAACTCTGCACCCTCTAGCTTGTGCCACACTCCCCCGAGGGACCTTCCTCCACAGGCTCCGCCTGGTGCTGTGTGCTGCCAACTGCAGATTCCTGAATTTTTGTCCATGTGGGGGCCAAGTGAATTGGAAGCGCTTTATACAAGCCATACTTTTGAAGGCATCCAGCACAGTGAGGAATCATGAAGATGTCCCTTCCAGCACTCAAGCGTATTTGGCATACACGCACTGGATAATTAGGAATTGCCACATCAGGAGGCAGTTGCCCTCCATAGCACCACTTTTCAATATCTCTCAGTCTATTTACTGCTGCTGTTACTGCAACCCGGGCATGATCTGGGTAACGAGCTGGTCCTGAGGCCATAACTGCAGAAAAATAAACAAAGTTCACTGTAACTGAAAGTCCCACTTTAATGAACACACTCTGTAGCTTTAAAATGGCTCCTCTGCTGCTGTGTTTACTTTACTACCCCACCTTGGAATGGCGGCGGCAGCACTCCTGTGCATCAACATTTAGAATCTGGGTCAAGCCACTGTGCACCCAATTTACACCAGCTACTGATAACTTTTACTCAAACTGCACAACTTGCTCTGTTCTGGCTTCACACACATTTACAGAATTTTCCTTGGACTTTTCACAAGCTGGTAACATTTATTTAATTACAGTCCCTCAAAAGCTTCAGGTTTCAGCACAGGATTGCCTGCTTCTACTAGTGTTGCATTTTGCTACAACCCACAGTCTCTCTCTGGCTGCAAACTTTAAACTGAGGCTATTTTACTTCCATGCACACATTCAATGGCTTTACAGACTTGCACTTGCTGGCAGGACTTCACACAGTCGTTACTTGCAAAGCAACTACACTGCTGCACATTTTATATGGCATTACTGAAAATCACTGTTTGAGCAGTTTTCTGAAGGTTTACTCACTGTTATTAGTAGCAACTTGCTGCGATGGGGTAAAACGGCCTGCAGCCAGTTCTTGAAGGCCTTGGAACACAAACGGGCGGGCAGTCTTAGCGATCGTCGTTTTAACCACCAAACTCGCTATTTTCACCATCAATTTGCGGGTTGAGCCCGACTTTAAACTCAAAAGTCAATTTTTGAATGTTTACAGCACTTTGAATCCTTGACGGCTCCTCCACTGCCAGTACGCACTACACTCTCGCCTCCTCGAATGCTGAGGCAGTCTCAGAAGAAACTGGCTGAGGGCCGGGACTAATGGCAATCTGACCAACCACATGACGCCATGCAAATGAGCCTCTTCTTCCTCGCTAGGGCTCCTCTCCTCATGGCGATCGCGGCAAATTTAAACTGTAAAATGCACTTTTTTTTTTCAACTGACTCCATGGCGGGAGCCCATTTCAACCATGTAACATTGCCATTAACTCTGCAGTCTCTCCATTTACACAGAAAGCATTTCCAACGTCCAGGGCATAATTTCTCTGTTGCTACCACTAGTCTTCCACACTTTCCTTCACAGAATTCATTTTAAAAGCATTTCAAACGTCCAGGGCATAATTTCTCTGTTGCTACCCCTAGTTTTCCCACACTTTCCTTCACAAGAATTCATTTTAAAAGCATTTCAAACATCCAGGGCATAATTTCTCTGTTGCTACCCCTAGTTTTCCACACTTTTATTTACCACAGTTCATTTTTAAAGCTGACAAAAATGCTGTAAACAATTTTGATGCAGGACAAGGGCACACTCTTTGGCTTTACAGCTCCTTGGTAAACAGTTGGCATTTTTTAAACAGCAGCACAAGATTCACAGCACACAGCAACACACTAGGGAAATTGCTTCAGCTTTTTGGGCTACCACTGCCAGATAGCCAGAACGCTAGCCCCCTTGCCCAAGCACCTTCCTTCCCGAACAAATCCAAAGCGGTGCCTCCATTTTTGTAACCCCAACCCCTGCCTTTTTACCAAAACGACAGGTGACATGCTGTTGGCGCTGGCAGCAATACCTGGTGGGGACCTGGGTTCAGGGAGGATGAGGTTACCTGACACAAGGGGACCTAGGTTTGGCTACTGTACACAGGGGCACCCAAGTAAATCCGAACACAGGAAGCAATAACTGTAATGTCCAGAACCAGGATTGGGATTTTTCAGTGTGGCTTTTATTCACAACTAGCTGAACACAACAAAGCATAGATGGACCCCCATGGGGCTACGTTTACTGATAATGCAGATTAGAGACTACAAGGCGGTCCACTTGAAGAATGAACCAAATCTACTGTTTTCAGGCTCTGGACCCACTAGGCACACAGCCCGGACTTGCACGTGCTTTTGGGTACACAGCCCGACTGGCCCGGCTCCCCTGCCGGCCACTTGACTGGCGGTTCATTGGAAGAATGAACCCATTTTACTTGTTGTGGCTCCCCACACCACTTAGAGTCTGCGACCCCTAAAGAGATTTTCTTCTTACTTCTTCTGACTCCCATCTCACAAAGAGAATTCTTTACCCATGTTGTTGTGGCTCCCCACACCACCTAGAGTCTGCGACTCCTAGAGAGATTTTCCCATTTGCGATCCACGTCTGGGTACTTCCCTCATCACTGGCCAAGCGCATGAGGTAAGTAGCAATCACAGCAGAAATCCATAGAGGTGGACCTGGTTACTAAAGATGGGGGGTGTTCCCACCTCCAGCTCCCACCACCCATACCCGGCCATTTCTCTGGACAAACTGAAACTTCGAAATGTAGATTAAACGGTGGATGAACTGTCGCACCCCCTCTACAATATTACTTGAATTCACACAGACTTTAGCTTTTGACACTACTCCATTGGTTTGTCCTAGTACTATAGGCCTCCCAAATAGTAGTTTAAATCCCAGATTTCTTCACATTTCCCAGGCTGAAGAAACACAATTTTTTCCCTCTCAAATTAGAGCAAAACACTCACCCTTTTGTTGCAGGTGCCCCACAAGGGAAGTACAACTTTTTCCACTTTTCAAGCACAAACCGAAACTGTAAAAGGCAGCTTTCTTTCTTTAGCAGAAATTAGGGGATTGCCCCTGGAATCTACATGGGGATACTTTACTTCCCCACCCCCGGAGGGAGGGGGGCACTGAGACCTGGACAACGGTCTTCACCACTTGAACACTGGACACTCACTCCTTCTCCCACAGAAGGTAAACAAAAGACTGACTTTGAAAACTCCCAACGTTCTAGCTCACTCCCTCTGCTGCAGATTCCAATGTGGCTTATGCAGCTGTGACAGTTCTATTGGTGATGTCATCTCTCAGTCTCAGCTGAGACTGAGAACAGAGTGAGACAGTGTGAAACCCACTTAACTGGAGTTTCACAAGCTGCCTTCCCTGCCTACCACTAGGTCTTATTGGGATTCTAGTAACCCTGGGTAACAAGGGGTTACACTGTGTTACAAATTTACGCAAATGGGTGCTCCAAACGTACCACATCTGTATCAGTGAGACTTTTTTTTATTTCTCTTGCATAGTCAAAATGTCACATTATAGCACAATACTAAACCATTTTGGATTGTCTTTACTAACTGCATGGAACTAAAACATCACAATTGCCAAGAATGTAATTATTGTAATTATATACATTTTATAGTATTATGTTAGGCATTAGGCATGATTATAAAATGGGTAGGCTAAATCAAGGAATCTGATTGGCTAGTTACCCATGCATGAAATCTGTTCCATGCATGGGTAAAAAAAGGGACTGGCAGTAAAAAGGCCAATATCCATAAGCCATGGAAAGTTGGCATTTTTTACTGTCTGCCATCTTTATATTTGCCAAGCAGGACAAAAAGCTACCGTACTTGGATTATTGTAACAGAAAAAGCGAGTAGTGTGAAAAAAAGAAAGAAATCAATCAGCCGTTTAAATGTTCATTATGCAAATGCTGCCTTTTTCTTTTTTGTATGCACTCCATAACGCAGCTCATCAAACACTCGCCAATCGATCGGGAAAACTCTGGTGCCTCTCACTAATGCTTCACAGGTTAAAATGAACGTCCCTGATAACAGTTTAAAAAAAAATCTACTGACTTTCAGATTTGTCCCATGGTTTCGCCAACCGATTGGGTAAACTCTGCTGCAACTCGCTCTCTCGCTTCACAGGCTGTTTGACAGTCCCCGATGACGATTAAAAAAAAACAATCCTACTGACTTGTCCTGTGGTTTTATTTGTTACAGTCCCGTTGCCACTTCCAAAAGCCTCTGCGGTAAAGGCAGGATGGTTGGGTGAGCAGCAGGAGGAAAGACACGAACAGAGCAATGCTGATGAGTTAAAAAAAAAAAACTTTCCATGAGCTGCCCATCGGTTCCTCATTTTACCTGTACAGTGCAGATAATTGAAGAGCGGCATGTAGTCACGATGGAGGAACTGGGGAAAAAGCAGGACGCTTGATCAAGTGAATCAGGCAAAGAAATTAAGGTAGAAAAAAAAAAAGATAAAACTGCTTAGTAAATAACAGACCGACTAGTAAAAAAAATAATAAATAAATAATAACGTGTGTGTGTGTTGGGGGGGGTGAACTTTTTCAGAAGTATGGATGCCACAGAAGGACAGAAATGCCTAGTGACAAAATACAATAGAATCATCAGGTAGCAGGCGGAAGGACTATTTTATCTCAAATTATCACAAAGATTTCTGTTTTTGGATATTTAAATATAGTTTTTTAGGGTGAGAAAGATATTTTTAAAAATGTAGCCCATTTTATAAGCGCAATAAGACATGCCAGGTGTGTGCATGGAACATATTTTACCACACGCCAGGGGCTAAAGGCACTCGGCCAAGGCCTCGTGCCTTATTACGCCCTTGGCCATGTGGTAAAATATGTTCCATGCACACCCTGTCATGTCTTATTGCTTACTTAATAAACTTTTTCATAGCTGAAACAAATATGTGGTGTCCTTTGTTACATTCACCACGGTATATGGTGTCATTTGTTTCATTAACCACATTGGAAGATTTATATCTTGGGCACCTATGAGGCACTTATCTCCCAACTAGGTTCTTTTTTCATTGGTGGATCATAGTATCTTAAAATGCGTCACAAAATTGATTTACAGGTGATTTGAAAATTTGACCCTCATGTCACACTTTGGTAACCCTTTTTCATGAACATAGCCCTTTCTACACTAAATATCTTTTGTCTGCCTTAACTTTTGCCTTTTATTCTCATAGGACCTGGTTCCTAATCCTCCTAATAAATCTTTGTTAAACTTATTTGAATAATTGACTCACAAGCATATAATTTGTAGAGTGCTGAATTACTGCATCTTGGTTAGGAACGGTGTACCATACACCTACAGTGACCTGGTTTATACATCATTTATTCAATATCCAGGTTGGTTCACTGATATAAAGGGCCAATTTTTCAAGAATGACCTGGGCTACAAGTCAGGAATACAAGAATGAACAGCATAAATTGACATACATACAGCAAAATGCAGATTGAGACATTAATATAAGAAATACAATGATGTGACAGTTTCAGAGAAGGCATTAGGTAAAAGTAAAACTTCCAGTCTGTTCAGGTGACTCTTCATGATAAAGTGTAACAGTTGTTCAATGGACTACTGGGCTCCCTGTGTTGGAATGCTTAGATAACCTAAGTGAACAACTGGTAAGGTTTGGTAAATTTGGAACGAATGATGCAAGCAGGTAATATAGATGGTACTGTAAGGAAAGGAAGGTATGTACTGAGGTACTCTGGTAGGTAGGTAGTATTTAGCATGCTTGTACAACATACAGTACATTTTAACTTTGGTGTATGCTCTCTGTCTCTGCTACAGGGACTACCACCCTTTCGGAGTATGGTGAAGACACAGTAACTCTCTTGAGCAGGGTTACATCCCTAGAGGTGTCAGAGGACAAAGTCTCCTTAAACCAAAGGCACCATAGAGAAGACGGCCCAGCCCTAAGGAAGGAGAGGTGCTGCCAGAGAAGTAGGGGTGGATGGTAGGAGCAAAGAAACAAGAGTCCAGATGACACTTTGGCACGTGCAGTTTAAGCAGTGCTTGTTGTGGGCATGGCATGTGTCACCCACTGTCCTACTTGAACCACAGACTAAAGACCTTTATGCCCTTTAAGTCAAGAGACTATTGGGCTCCTTATGTTGAAATGGGTAGGCAATATAGTGGAATGTAATGGTAAGGTTTGGTAGGCTTGAAATGATGATAGAAGCAGATGATAGGTAAAGGAAACAATACTTACTTCCCATAAGGAGAAAAAAAATGCAGGTGGGAAGAAGGATGTCTCTATGAAGAATGAAGAACTATGGGGCGTTGTCACATCCAGAATGGATGCCATTTCCTTGGAGCTCTCGGCCCGGACTTCCATCAAACATGTAAAATATAGTTTGTTTACAACTTTAATTGCATTTTTGTATGGACTTTGGTTCGACTGAGTGCTCGAGAGTATAGAGTGCAAAAATGGTATGCCCAAATAAAGCTGAGGCTTGTGGATTGATAAAGACAAATCAGTGAAGGACAGAGGCCTCTGGAGCTGTGGGACCTAGTATGGCAGCTGATTCATCAGGCAGCCAGTCATGGCAGATGGTCATGACCACCATCAGAGTGATGGATCAAAAGACAGAGGCCTAGAACAAATAGGATCCCAAGATGCTACAATCACAGCAACTACTAATTTGATGCAGCTGGCAGATGCGTGACCTTCATTGGAACTCCTTCCCCCTACTAAATTAACTCAAGAAAACACCTAGTTAAGATACAGACTGGAGTCTTTAGAAAATGTGAAGTGGTCAGTTAACGCATGGACCGTCATCATTCTAATGGAGGGAGAAGGAGGGAATGACTTGTAGACTTTCCTGGTGTCCTGGCTCCCTAACTTAATACTTTTGGACTTGGCGAATTTGGAAGCTAAATTAAAAAATAAGCCTATTGAGTGGCAACAAGATGTGCAGCAACCTAAGGAAATACTTCACCATTATGATGGCAATGGACAGGGCTACATCAAGGGACTTAATTCAAGTGGTGGCAAGAAACTATTACCTCCATATGCTGGGAGACCAGGCCATTCATATGTTTCCAAAAGTCTCTTTTGCCACAAGGGCCAGGAGAAAATATTTTGATGGGGTCCAGGCTCAACTCTTTGGTCTTGGGGTGGTTCACTCCCTTTTGATTACAGCATGGCTCCAGATTGCTTGTGGAGGAAATGTTTTTGTGTATACTGATCCCAAAGAAGCAGGGAAGTGGATCACTAAATGAAGTACAGAATTCCAGATGTTGAACAGGATGATTTAGAGGACCACAAGGATTGATGGGACTTGCTACTGACTGACTAATTCTATTTAAGACTGTTTGAGTAGGGTGGAGGTTTCCTATTTGATTTGTGTAAGTATCTAACTATGCTTATCATTCTGCATTTTGGGAAGTACCCAATGTAATATTTGGACCAGAGGGGTATATTTCTTCATTATTAATGTTGGCAACTTGCTCAAGATGGCAGAGATTATGCATACATGAAATCTTTACTTTTGTGGGCTGCCTTAAATCCTGGATTCTATTTCTGTATAGAGTCTTATAATGTGAACACTGATTTGGAACATTGTATGACTTTTCTGCCATTAGATGGCACTATTGACTCATGTCTGAAATGGGACTCCTAGATGAGTTGTAAGTTAACATTCTTAGTTAAATTGTATTTTCCTAAAATGTTCACAGATCAAGAAGAAACTGTCTTTCTGCAGATTATCATACAGGAGGGAAAGTCCAAAATTTTTCTAAACATGATTCTCGTGTGTGTGAAATGTACGTAGCCTACAATGCTACATGACATTAGTGATAAAGCCTTTTTGGCAGCCACTGTTCATTTATGAGCTGGCATTACTTTCAAATATTTAGTTTTAGAAAATGGGGTTTTAAAATACTTATTTCTGATTGGTTGATCTGTACTTCTTGGCATACATTTATTTCTTAACAGGGCCCAGGTAAAATAAGTGGCATACCAGCTTGCCTCAGCACAACTGGGATCCCTGTGCCCCAAGTACACTTTTTAAAACCTAAATGGTAGCCATTTTTTGCTCACTTAGCGAGTGAACTAGACTTCCCCCACCCAGCACATCTACCTGTCAAACATTGTACCATTCTCTAAGATTCACTATCTATTTGCCGACAAATCAGTTTTTTTTTCTGCTATGACACAACCAAAAAGATGCAGTCAGTAGCACTTGGGTCATGTGCGTCCCTGGTCACTCCTGCTATTCTCATGCTATATTTCTCTCATTCCCTTCCTTCAGTAAGGAAGCAGCCCATTTTCTAAATTAAATTATCCAGTAGCAGATCCAGGATTTTACAATGGGGGTGCTGTAGTGGTGTGCCCATTTGATATGCAACTTTTTATAATGTTTTTAATCCTTTATACTATCTTTTTCACTACAGTTTTGACTGAAATTATAAACATACTCAATAGTTTTGAATGTATATTTCTGACAATCAATATATTGGACTTCTTTAGCAAAGTGAAATGCAGAAGCAGCAAGCATGTAAGTTACAATGGGGTGCACCTGCACCCATTAAATCCCCCTAGATCTGCTACTGAAAGTATCTTGAGCTTGCATTCCCTTGTTGCTTCTTCTAGTGCTGTTCTCTGCCTGCATTTACTTTCTTCTGAGCTTGATCAGAACCAGAACAGCTCAATTTAAAAAAATAAAAACAGACTGCTACTCTGGAAAGAAAGCAGGCAATAGACGTCAAACCCAAATGCTTTTCTATGCTCACTTTTTTACTGGCGGGCAGGTGGGGGGGTTGAGAAAGCAAAAGGGAATTTAAAATAAATCTATGAAAAACAGCAATACCATCTAATGGAATGTGTACCAGTAGAGGGATCACTTTACGACAAAATGTATTTTTCCCTCATTTTCCCCCATTTTAACTTTTTTTTTATTTTACATATTTTACTAAAATATCAACAGATGCCCATTTTCTATGCACAATAATATACATCAGGAAGGGAGGTATAGGCTCTACTTACCCTTCCAGAGGCTATAAGACTCTTTGCATGTGGTGTTGGGCCTCATTGCGCCCCTGGGTGGGAATGTATAGCCCAACACTGCCCACCCTGTTGGGTATTACTGTATTACATATATGCACTTTCATGCCCGTGTGATCTCTCTGCTATCATATATAGCTACCAACACTGGAGAGATGTGTTTCTGTGAAGGGGGATATGGTAAATGAATGAAGAAGTGTATCTGTATGTAATTTGTTTTTATTACAAAAGCAATAAATGTAAATTAAAAGGAAAAATGTAGGATCACCATCCAGCTCCAACTCTCAGCTAAATAATTATTAATTGTAATTGATATTATGACCTTCAACATTTAGGATGAGGGGAAAAACCCTGTGGAAGAAACCTCTGAGGAACCAAGGCCTAAGTCACCATCTCTCCAAGCTAAGGGTTACTTATAATAGTCTGGACTGCTGCTTGCATTTAGAATCCATTTATTCGTGGATGAATTTGGGTTGGGAAAGTGCCTATCCTTTTCTTTTTACCTCTGATGGGACAAGGCCATGATGTACCACAGGTTGACCTGCACAGCTAAAGGGAAGCCCACTTGATAAGGGCCCCTCTCTCAAGACCTGGGGTTGAGAGAGAGAGAAGTCTTTTTTTAAAAACAACCTTAACACCCAGTCTCAGGTCTGCAAGGAGGTCTTATCCTATGCAGTTGATGATGAATGGAGCTCTAAAGGAAAGGGGATATGGATCAAGACCAAGTGGGCCATAGGGAGATACAGTAAGGATAGCATTGAGAGGTACTGCTGAGTTGATCTGCACAGCTAAAGGGGTCCACACGCAGTGTAGGCCCCACCCTCTAGGCCCAGGAAGTCATAATCCTAGCACTGAGAGGGGCCACAAGTTGATCTAGATAGCTAAAGACCCACCCACTTGACAAGGGCTCCACCATACGCATGTGGACTTCAGGGGAGAGCACAGAATGAGCCCGATAACACTTTAGTTGCAATGGCAAGCAGGACCATGTTGGGTAACAGTAAGCAAGGGATGAGTTGAAGTAGGGTATAATGCTATAAAATGGTGGGATGCAAGGAGGGCAATACCTTTGTAGGTAAGTAGGATGATGAGGTAGGCAAAGCCTGGGGTAAGTAGTATGATGAGCATGAGTAGGCGGGTGAATGCCCAGGTAAGTTGTATGATAGAGAAGGTTTGGCCCATTATGGTAGCATGATATGAGAGTTGAGCCCTTAGGAGAAGGCCTGGACTACTGCCTGGGCAGGTTGCTGGATGAGTAGAAAATGGGTGAAGCAGCAAACTAAGAGACCATGCCAATGGAAGGGTCAAAAAACTCAAAACAGGTGGAACACGGCAATGGCAGCACTGGCCAGGAGATGGGAAAGGCCACCAGCAAGTATAGCTTGCACTTGATGAAAATATCAGTCAGGTATCTAGGATTGCTGAACACTTAGTTGCCTAATCTTAATCCATTTACAGACTTTCAGCAAGCAATTCAACTTAGCGGGACCACACACCACCAGCCAGTGTACCTGAAACCTCACTGAAACATTTCAGGGGTCAAGCATCAGCATGTTTCATATTACGTTCTCCCTCTCCTTGACATAAATAGCCAGCTGCTGTCTTTGGACTCCCTGCTTCATGCCTACTCTGCAGCAGTGATTCCACCAATAGGGTGGTCTGAAGGGCTGTCCCTGAAAGATCGGCATGTTTTTCAAAGCACGTCCCTGGACTATTGCTACTTCATACCAGTTGCTGTACCTCACTGGGACATTTCAGGGGTTGAGCGTGAACCAGTTTCATCTAAGGCTCTCCCTCCCCCTGCCACAACTCACCAGCCACTGCCTTTGGACCTTCTGCTTCACTCCTACTCTGCAGCAGTGATTCCACCAATCAGGTGATTCAAGGGTGGGGCCTTCAGGATTGGCACAATTTTCAAAGTGCAGCCTTGGATTATTGCTAGTCCACACTAGTCATTGCATCTGCAACCTCACTGGGGCCAGTCGTGAACCTGTTTCATCTTAGACTCTCTCTCACCTCAAGCCACAACTCACCAGCTGCCATCCTTGGACCCCCTGATTCACTCCTACTCTGCAGCAGTGATTCCACCAGTCGGGTGGTTTGAGGGTGGGGCCTGAACGACTGGCACAATTTTCAAAGTGCAGCCCTGGACTATTGCTACTCCACACCAGTTGCTGTACCTCACTGGGACATTTCAGGGGCTGAGTTTGTCTGTTTCATCTGTGGCTCTCCCTTCCCCTCTGCCACAACTCGCCAGTTATCATCTTTGGTCCCACTGCTTAACTCCTACTCTGCAGCAATGATTCCTGCAATTGGGTAGTTTGAGAGCAGGACCTTAACACCCCTCTTCAAGCAAGCTCCACTAGCAGCCCCCTGTGCTGCAGCCCTCCACCGTAAGGACCGAGCTCAAAGGACAGGGAAGGAGTCTGCCTGGAGTCAGTCATGAGTCAAACACTGGCCAGCTACACTGCTCCTCAGGCTCCCCATTTCTGTGCTCCCTCCACTGCACCCTGTGCTCCTACAAAATCCAGCTCCTATGAACAAACCTCATCATCCCTCTAAGTTGACTTCTGTTGTACTTCTTTTTTTTTAGTTATTTCTTTTACCTCCTCGGCTGGAGGGTGGTCCTATGGTTCCCTGCTTCGGGCATCTTTTTTTCTCAGCTGCTGCCCCAAACCCAGTCAGAGCACAAACACTTTTTGCCCTGCCATCCTAGGTCACTTCACAGCAGGGATTTATCCCGCACACTGCGGAGACCTGGAGGCCAGGGGCTGAAGGGAAGATAACTTAAGTGGGTCCACCGTGGTGCCAATAAAGTCTGCTGTCACTCTCGCTGGAGGATTAGTTTTGTCCCTTAGTCCTCCCCATGGCATGAGCATGCAATGGCATCAAGGATGTTTCTGTGCACACAGTCACCCACAGTATGCCAGATGCCTGCCCATGCCAGCCCACACATTGATCCCCAAGCCTGCACTAGCCCTCAGCCATTGCCAGGAACCAGTGGCTCAGCGATCCTCCTCAAAAGAGGAGAGCAGTCTGTGGGATGCTCAGTCCTCCTCCCCTCAGCCAACTGTCCAAGACATGAGGTCGCTCCTGGTCATTGGTGTAGGAAGAGGTAAGGCACCAGCACTTCTTCCCTCTATGCTACTGGGCTGGCTACTTCTATTTATTTTCACAGTGACCCTAGCTACACCCTATTTGTGTTTATTCTTCATACAAGTTTGTGTGTCCCACTCATTTTATTTTTGCCTGCTTCTAAGTGTCTGTTAACTTAGTCCATCCAAGGTCTGTTTCATTTACTTCTGGTTATTTTACAACAATCTTGCTGCACTCTAGTTGGGTTTATGCTTCATACAGATTTGTGCGCTCTACTTATTTTTATTTCTGCCTACTTGCTACAGCTAAGTGGTCTGTTTGCTTATGCTTAGTTCATCCAAGGTCTGCTTCATTTACAGTACTTCTGGCACCTTATTTCTACACCCTATTTGTTGTTATCATATCCCTGTACCTTAACTAGTCTCTGCCCAGTTAATCACACACATTACTGTGAGTCTACTTACTGTTGCTTTTTACATCCCACAATGTTTCTTGCATTCCTCTGCCTTCAGCCTGTTTTATTCTATTTATCTGTCCTACTGTACGGCACCCAGAGCCTCCGGGACTGGGCACCATAAAAATAAAATTTGCCTTGCCTTCTCCATTTCCCCATTCTCCTCCTACCCCCTTCACCTCCCTCCTCCACCCAATTCTCCTACCCTCCTTTCCCTCCTCCCCTCCACCCACCCCCACATCTATCCCTCTCCCCTCTTCCTTCCCTATCCACCCTGGTCTCTTCCCCTCTCCCTCCCTTAACCTGGAGTTCCTTCATTGTGCTGTCCTCGCCTCTCACTGCCCCCCACTCTTCAACCCACTCCAAGGGAAGACAGCCTCACTCCATCCTTCTCATTCTTCTGCTCCTTCTCCTGTCTGGCTATGTGTAGTCTAACTCTGGTCCTTCCCTTTCCTACCTCCACCTCTGCTACTGCCAAGGGTCTTAACATCTTGCATCTTAATGGTAGGAGCCTTCTCCCTAAGCTCAACCTCCTCTCTGTCTGGGTTCAACAACACTCTCCCAGTGTCCTCTGTATTTCTGAATCCTCGATCTCCTATAGGACTCCAGACTCTAGCCTGACCCTTCCATAATTTTATCTTTTCAGGTAGGACAGGGGAAAATGTGGAGGAGGTGTCCATATCTACTTTCATCACAGCTTCTCCTGTACTATGGCTATCAGGGAGGCCATATCCTCCTCCCACAAATTTCTCCTAGGCAGGCTCTCATGTTCTTCTTCTGTATCCATTTTCATTGGTGTTTTCTATGTCTCTCTTAAAATCTCACACTCCTCCCTGGTTGACTCCCTTTCCACCATCACCTCTCATTCCTCCACTGGTGAACTCATCCTCCTCAGCAAATTCAACATAAACTGGCTCTCCTCATCTTCCAAATTTACCCTTCAAAGGACTGAGTCCCTTAATCTTAACCAGATTATTTCAGAACTCACCCAACTCAAATATCCACTCCAACAACCATACCCTTTTGGACTGGTTCTAATCTCCCACCCCCAGTGCATTGTTGCAGCAGGTATGTTGCTGGATTCATTCAGTGACCACTGCATGATGTTCTGCATCAGAAAAATCTGGTGCCCCTCCCCCCTTGTCAAAATATATCTGGTCCAGGTCTCTCTAGTTGCTAAACATCAATGCTCTCCTGAGTGACCTTGCTGCAACAGACTGGTTGGCAGTTCTGTCAGCCTCTAATATTGATGAGGCCCTCTCCTTATTTCACTTCAAATTCTCCTCTGTCTGGGACAAGCATGCCCACCTCAGGAAATCCAGGGGGAAAACCTTCCACCACCCCTGCAATACCTCCAAAATCATCAACTTGTGCACCATGATTTCACCTGGGCCTGCTATAAATTAATCCCATTCCCCTCCTGACCTCATCTCTTATAGTGCTCTGAGGAACAACTGTCCTATGGCTATCCAGGTCATAAAATCACATTATTTTAAGTCCAACATCCAGAAAAAACTTAATTCTGCAGCTAAATTCTGGAAGACAACACACTACCTCTTTGATCCCCCTGCAAAGTCTGTTCCTCCAGTTCTCTTGGTTAATGGTTCACCTGTCTCCGACCCTCCCTCTGTTGCTGATCACTTCAATGAGTTCTTCACTACTTGCTCCCTTCCTTCTCCACTTCCCTTGCTCCTGTTCCTCCCTTCCTGTTACCCCTTGCTCCCCTCCACAGGTTTCCACTTCCCCATCACAATCCAGAAAGCCCTGCTTTCCCTTTCCTCCCTCAACCAAAGTCCTGCCTGGGGGACTGGACCCCAAGGTCCTCCACCACTCAGCTCCTGCGATTGCATCTCCCCTTACCCACCTACTCAACTTTTCATTTTCTTTCTGTGCTGCTTCTCAGTCCTGAAAGTTGTCCAAAGTTATTACACTTCATAATGGGGGTGACCCCTCCTCCACTGGCAACTTCTGTCCCATCTCCCTCTTTCCTCTCTCTTAAACCTGCAAGAAAAACTAGTTCATTCCAGACTCTCCAACTGCCTCCCATTCTCCAACTTCCTCTCTCCCTTCCAGTCTGGTTTCCAGAAGCACAATTCCACTGCCTCCTCCTTGCTGCATGTCACTAATTCTAGCTTCTCTGGGATGGATCAGGAGCACATTATGACTGCTACTTTCATTGATCTGGCCAAGGACTCAGATTCAGTGTCCCATCCACTCTTACTGAAAAAGATGAGCTTTGCTGACCTCTCAGCTCCCAATCTTGATTGGTTCTATTCCTGCTTCCTACCTCACAGGCCATGAACATTTGGTACAGGTAGGAGACATCCTGTCACCTGAACTACCCATCAAGGCTTGGGTCCCACAGGGCTTCTTCCTGGGTATTCTTCTCTTCTCTATTTTCCTGAATGACCTCCCCTCTGTCTGTGCTAACTGGCATGTTCACATGTATGCAGATGACATCATCACCTTCAGCTTAGGTCCCTCTACTATAACTGTTGAAGAAAATGTTGTGCACTGCTTCCAATCCATCCATCTGTGGGACAACACTAAAAAGGCAGTGTCCATGACTTTTGGAACCAGTCAGAAACTGGTCAGATTCACGGTCCCACCTGGTTTTTACTTTATTGGGTTGTACCCCCCCCTTGAAATGGTGCAGTCCTTCTAGTACCTCGGTGTGTGTATTGACAGTAAGCTTGATGCCTCAGCCCACATTGATGCCATCCAGGCTAAACTCTGCCCCAAGCTTGATGTCCTGTACTGCAACAAAAGACGCTTATCTCCACAGGACTGTAGGGAGCTTGTTACCAAAATGGTTCTCTCTGTCTTTGACTATGTGGATGTGGTCTATGGCAAAACTACATCCACTTCCCTTGACAGACTAGACACCCTCTGTAATGCATTTTGCCACTTTGCTACAAACTCCCCTCTCACACTCACCACTGCTCCCTCTATTCCTCCCTATCCAACCTCCCTCGACCCGCATGTCACCAGGCTCCCTATATCACCTTCATATGCAAATATTGGTTTTGTTTACTTCCCTACTACTCCCCTCCCAGTTTCCCCTGCTTCTTGTTCTCTCCATTCCAGGGACCACCATACTTTCACCACTCATTAGCCCTGCTCCTTAGCTGGGCAATCTGCCTTCTTCTACTGACTTCCCTCACTCTGGTACCTACTCCCCCTCCTCTCTACACCTCTCCTCCCCTGGCTCCCTCAGGCACCAGCTGAAACTCCAAACCCACTCCACCTGCTCCTATTACCCTTTCTCTTGACACCTCACCAGTTCAGTACCTCAACTGTCCTTGACAGGGCAACTGTCTGGGTCTCTACTACCTGCCTACTGGTTTTATCTCCACAACAGCCCTGCACTTCCCTCCACCACGCGGCTATGCATGCACTCCTCTTCAAGTCTCTCACCTGTTTCAGTATAGTTATTTGCATGCTGTGTTTTGCTCCTGTTTTATTTTTGCACTTGTACAGGTATTCCATATTGTGCTGTTACTGCACTTTATTTTTGCCCCAGCTTATTTTTTTGTACCAGTCTTATTTATGTACTGACTAATTTACCAACTGTTTGCTCAAGGGGCTTGTTATCATGTATTGTACTACTGCTTCTCCTGTTCCCTTCTCCCAGGTCACACCTGGAAACAAGCCTTGGCTCAGTGTGCCTCTCCTGGTTACCAATTTTCAAATAAATAAATTAATAAATTAGTGTAATATACACAACAGATCCAACACCAACCAGCCTACCTGCAACTTAGCCCAAGTGCTCCAGTGCTTCATTCTACCAAGCTTCATCAGGGGGTGGGGCTATAGGAGAAGCATCACTCTTTTACACTGAGCTGTATGATGACATCATAGCTGATTTAGATATATTCAAAATATATATCTCTAAACACCCAGAGTGAGGAAAAATTTATTGAACTATATAAGCTATACACAATAATTAATACAAATAATACAATAGTACAAAAAACACATTTCAAATAAGCACTAGTATAGTCATGGATTGTTACTAGTGGGTTCCAATAATGGAATAAAATAGTTTAGCATCCAACATTTTACTTTTTACCACACTACCTTAACCCACTATCTTTATTGGCAGCCCTGGACAGAATACCTTGCAGAACAAGAGATAGAAGTTCCTTCGTTGGTCACGTAGTCACCCTTCACATAATACTTTCATTCCTTTGAATCAGAAATTTCAAGTGGATCCACGTGGAAGCCCACTCTGGCAGATGTGACTGAGATATGGAAAGATGTCAAGAAGTGGTACCTAAGGGAGAAATAAAGAACTCAGCAATAGCACAGCATAATACATCAATATTTAAAAAAAAATGGTTTTAAATCCCACTGATCAGTTTCCCCATTTGATTTTACATTATTCAGTCCAAAAGTTCATTCACTGTCTTTTTGCAACAACAGGTTCAATCTGTCCCCCTCCTCTCCTAGGGGACCTAACCCACTCTAAACCCATAAATCTGAGGTCTGTTGGATTTGCACCGTCGACTTTAAAAAAATTGTTTCCTATTGGTGTAACCCTTTTCTGAAATTTACAACAGATTGTTCGTGCTGTTCTGTGCGGGTTTTAAGGTTGTGCATTGTCCTCCCCACATACACCAGATTGCACCTGCACCAGAGGATATGAACTCCCCGACCTCTGCTCTTTTACCACTTTATGGATGTACAAATTCTTTGCCCTGGCAAGTGAACCTACAAGTGTTAACATCTGTGACACTTGAAAAATCCATTTGGTCTCAGTGGTAGCCAGTTTAATGAATTCCTGCTGACAATTCCAGGATCAGATTGGCTATGCACTAATTTATTGCGAAGGTTAGAGGCCTTGCTACTTACATACTCCTTCATCACCTACTAAAAACTGATCAATAATGTTTCCAGCTCTACCAGATCTGTTACCTAACTAAATTACAAAGGTAACTGGAGCAAAGTCTAGTTTTTGTTTATTTTGGTGTCCTTTTTCTCCATTAGTAGTTCCTCCCTATTCATATCCAGTGCTTTCTCCCTGGATTTAGCCAGACGTTCCTTATCATATGCTTTTGCTTGGAACCTTTTTACTAACTCATCCTTCTGTGAGTTAAAGTTCTGTTCATTGCTACAGTTTCTCCTGAGCCTTAAAAACTGGCTATATAGGATTGAATTCTTCCATGCTGTGGGGTGGACAGCACAATCTGCTCCGAGAACTGAATTTGTGGTAACTTTTTTTTATAACATTTTGTTACTACCACCTTGCTGAATTGTTCATTAGTAAGGGTGATGTCTAAAATGTTCAGGGTATTAGTATCAGCAGTATAAATTAATCTGAGGTAAAGTTCATTAACATTCAGCCACCTCATGAAATCTTCAATCCCAGTGATGTCCCCAGCCCATAAACAAATAATATAACTGATAAAGCAGAACCAGTGTCTGATTTTATCATGATATGGATTTGTATTTATGGATTAGAAAGGTCAGCATGGCCTGAGGTGAAGGCAAAAGGAAAGGTGAGAGTCAGCAGATGGGGACACATAGCACAGCCAGAACAGCAGAAACAAACAGCAGAACACAGATGCAATTAGACCAGCATGCAGCAAGAGCAGGATGAAGCACAGCCACCAGAGGCTTCAGCAACCAACAGGACATGCTGGCTCAGCATGAAGCAGGCTGGAGGGAAAACCACCTGACAACTGGACCCTGTGGGAAGCAACAGAGCAATGGCTGGCAGCCTCACAAGAAGGGAAAGCACAGAGAGCCCCAAGACCATCAGGAGACAGCAGGAAGGATAAAATAGGAGAAATGGGCAGGCAGACCAAAACAACAGAGCCAGCAGCAGTGCTGGTCAGAGTAACAGAGCTGGATTTGCAAAACAGCAGCAACAGGCACTGTAAAGTCAGCCTTGTGGGGCCAGAAACCAAAATCAAAGAAAAGCTGGGAGCCAGCAGGGAGAAAAGGGTGGAAGGGGAGCAAGCAGTAAGTAGAGTAGTAGGCTGTTCCAATATTTGACAGCTGAATGTGAAAAGCACTGAGTCTCATTGTTGTGGAGACTTGAGGCACAAGCAGGAGACTTGGTTCTGAGGATCTAAGTGCCCTGGGATTGCATTTTGGTAGCAACAGACCTGGGAGAGGGATCTGAGGCATTTGTCTTTGACATATGTAAGCTTAAAGCCCTGTGCATCTCTGGTGAGAGCCAAGATTGGTATAGCGGTCACAGTGGTGGAATCTATTGTTTACACCTAAGGTAACTTGGTATATACTATGAGTATGTAGTTTTTAGGGTTGTAGGTAGGTGGAGCCTGCAGTCCTCTTGCATTAGCTCTAAAAATGAGCTTACCGTGGAACTTCCTTTTTGGACTTTTGGAAGTATTCATCCACAACTGCAAAATAGTGCACTCCCCATCTGTTTTTTGCTATTTGCAGCTCTGTCTTAAAGGCATCTGAAGGGAGGGGGGATGCCACTGTGCCTCCCAACTTCTCAGGATATAAACAAAAAAAAAAAATCTTTTGAAGCTGCTGTTTGTAGCCCCTCAAATTTAACACTTGCAGGGCTGCAGACTGAGCATCTGTCCAGCTCAATCAAATAGATTAATTCTAGTTGCTGGAGTTCAATGCAAAGAAGTGTAAGGTTATGCACTTCGTGGTGAAGAACCCAAGGAGAGAATACTGGCTGGAGTGGGGTTAAGCTGGGGATCATTGAGGAGGAGAAGGACCTGGGGTAATGGTAACAGGGACCATGAACAACACTGCCCAGTGTAAGAGAGTGGCTACAAAAGTGAACAAAATGCTGGGGTGCTTTACATCTGTATTTATTGTATTAACATGATATTTGTGTTTGTGAGATATGTATATGTGTGTGTGTATATATATATATATGTATTTATGTACATGTATTATATTTTCTTGTTTTTAAACAAAGACTATTAAGTCAAACAATAAACTTTTCTGAATCTGAATCATATAAATCCACAGGGGCAGATGCAGTAGAACAGACAGTCCAGGGATTCCTGCACTGTGATAGATATAGTGCTGATGAAAGGTGGCAGACTGACAGCACTAGAGGCTGAAGCCCTCTGCTTATCCACATGGGTAGGTACAATGTGGGGCAGCAACAGTGCAGAGTCTCACATTGATGGTTTCAGTATTGGCAAAAGCTAAGGGCTGGGCAACACTGGGGACCACTCTACTGTCTTCATGTCCACAGTTTCTATTGGAAAGTCATTTTAGAAGGCCACCACCTTCTGGGACAAAATATGCTTCCTAATGTTACCCCTAAACTTACCATCTGTGACCTTCAGAGCATGTTCCTGTGTCACACTAGAGAACATATCCATATGTTCAATCCTGTCAATACCCCTGAGAATGGGAAGACTGAGATCATGTCCCATCTTAGCATGCTGTTTTACAGGGAGAATACAGTCACAACTACTAGTAAACAAAAATGTGGATATTATTTGTTAGATCCTTCCAGGTATTACTGTTTTGAAAATGCGGGTTCTCCTTAACAGTGATATCTAAACAGAAAGCCCACCAGCAAATTTGTTTTTATTTTTAGTACTGAATGCATTCTCCTTACTGTTGCAGTAAATGTAAACACTGGAGAAAATATGAAGAAACTGATAGAGGGAAGCTTACAAAGAATGCCAGTAGACATTTTATGTGACTGCAGACATATGCAGAATTAAAAAATGCTACATAAATTCACTGCCACTAAGCAAGTGGCAGATGGGGGGAAAATGTGTGTACACGTGGGTAACAAATGGAGTCCAGTCAGTAGTCAGGATTCAGAAAATAATTCAAATTTATTCTTGTGAGCGGGTGTGGGTAGTGACAACACTTAACACAAGTTTTCTCTTGAAACTACACCAATTGATATAGTGACTTTTATTAAAGCAAACAAAATAAAGAAAACTTCAGGAAAACAAGCAAATAAACTTAATTCCAAAAGAAATAGCTTCAGATACTCTTCTCTGAAGAAAAAAAAAAAAAACAAATGTCACAGAGTGGTACTAACTCCCTCTCAGCATGACCACCATCATCTGTGCTCCACAACCTATCTGACCACATACTGAGTCCAAGTCTTTTTATATACTGAAAACCGTGACATCATCAATCATGTGATCTGGCCCCTAATCTAATACAGAGACTAATCCTATACTAATACAGGAAATGGGGCTTCAGTCTCTGCTAGATCCATCACACTTGAAGAGTACTGCAAGAAAAAATTACTCACCTTAGTAATGTTGTTTCTTCTAATGGAGTCTTGCTATATTATGACTAATGCAGTTTGTCCCACCATTAGAACTGCTCCGGAGGTGAAAGAGTTAACCTCCATGCAGAGCATGGAACTTAAGCGCGAGCTCGGTTAGAAAAGCTCTGTCTGGGATATTTCAAACCGAAACTGTCAGATCTTTACGAGCAAAACTCACTAAGGCTCTGTGTGGAAGCTGTAACTCACACTAGCCAACTGGCTACTAAAATATTAACACATTTTCCTGGTCCCAACACCAAGACTCAAGTCAGGGGACCAGAAAGATAAGATAAAATAAACACAACACCCAAACACCCCAACAAGAAGGGTGGAAAACATAAAAGGGCATCAATAAGTGCCAACAGTGGACTGCCCACCCCATACCCAAAGTAGAAGTTCTGAGAGGGCAGGTTGGGGAGGTTATAATATAGCAAGACTCCATTAGAAGAAACAACATTACTAAGGTGAGTAATTTTTCTTCAAACAACATGAAGTCTTGCTATATTATGACTAATGCAGACTACACAGCAGTACCTCCATGGAGGAGGGACAGAACCTACTTAGGAATAGGCTCTGAAGCACGGTTGTGCTAAACCGAGCATCCCTCCTGGCCTGGATATCCAGGGAGTAATGCTTGGTGAAAGTGTGTACTGTTTTCCAAGTAGCTGCTTGACATATCTCTAAGATAGGGATGTCTTTGGCAGCAGCTAGAGATGCAGCTGTACCTCTGGTAGAGTGATCCCTCAGGCCTGAAGGGGGAACCTTACCCAGTTTTTGATAGCAAAATTGGATACAAGAGACAATCCACCTGGCAATGGATCTCTTAGTGGCAGGTTTCCCTTTCCCAACCTCACCATAAGTGAGGAATAGTTGGAGGGAGTAACTTAGGGCCCTCTTAACATCTAAGCTGTGCAGCCTCCTCTCACCAGAGGAGGAATGGTCAGTGAAGAACACTGGAAGTGAAATAGATTGGTTAAGGTGGAAATCTGAAACCACCTTAGGCAAAAACTTCCTGTTAGTCCTGAGGACTACCTTATCCCTGTGAAAGGAAATAAAGTCAGTCTCCACTGATAAAGCCTGTAACTCACTTATGCGCCTGGCAGAAGTGATGGCTACTAGAAATACAGTTTTCCAAGTCAAGTACTTAAGCTCTGCCAAAGACAGAGGTTCAAAGGGTTGCATCAGCTAGCAATGCAAACATTAAGATCCCAGGCAGGGCAGGGTCCCTGAACGGTGGATTGGTATGAAGCAATCCCTAAAAACTTGGAAAATACAGGGTGAGCAGAAGAGAAGAGGGCTTCCTGCTGAATAAAGCAGAGACAGCTCCCAAATGCACTTTCAGGGTAGCTGGTCTCAGTCCCAAAGAATTAAGATGGACCATATAGTCCAAAACAGTGGGCAAATCAGCAGATTCCGGGGAAGTATGCTTCCCAGAACACCATATGGAAAACCTTTTCCACTTGGAGTTATAGGTAGCCCTGGTGGAAGGCTTCCTAGAAGCTTTCAAGATTTCAAGAACACCCTGAGAAAGTTGTAGATCAGCAAACTCTAACTCCTCAAGAGTCAGGCCTTGAGGTTGAGGGATTTGAGACTCAGATACCAGACTCTCCCCTGGGCACAGGTTAACAGATTGTGGTTCCTGGGGAGACACAGGGGAAGATGGACTGCTAAGGACAGAAGGAGTGGGTACCAGGGCTGCCTGGCCCAGTCTGGAGCAATCAGGATCATCTTGCAGGGCTGAGATCTGATTTTGACTAGCACCTTGAACAGGAGAGGGAAGGGGGGGAAGGCATAGAGAAACTTCCCTTCCCAATCGAGGAGAAAGGCATCCAGGAGGACTGAGCCCAACACTGTGGGCCTGCAACAAAAAAGTGGAAGTTGGTGATTGTCTGGGGCTGCAAAAAGATCTATCTGAGGGGTGCCCCATCTGGCAAAAACTATCCCCAGTACTAGGGGATCCAGTGACCATTCATGATGGCCCTGGGAAATCCTGCTGAGAGCATCTGCCAGGACATTGTCCTTGCCTGGGAGGTGAACTGCTATGAGGGAAGTGTTCAGGGAATAAGCCAGAGACCACAACTTCATCGCCTCGGTGCACAAGGCCGAAGACCGAGTGCCCCCTTGTTTGTTGATGTACCACATTGTAGTGGTGTTGTCTGTTCTGACCTGTACCACCTTGTTCTGAACAGATGCAGAAAAAACCTGAAGTGCTAGAAAAACAGCTCTGAGTTCCAACAGATTGATGTGGAGCAGAGATTCCTGAGGGGACCAGAACCCCCTGGGTGGAGAGGTCGCCCATGTGAGCGCCCCATCCCAAGAGGGACACATCTGTATTAAGGGTCAAGGAGTGAGATAGAGGGATGAAGGGCACCCCTTGTCTCAGATTGCTCTGATCCTGCCACCACTGAAGGGCCTGGATCAGGGTTCGAGTCACTGGGATTAACTTGGATAGGGAATCTCTTTCTTTGAGACCAGAAGGCTCTCAAATGGAACTGAATGTCCCTCATCTGAAATCTTGCTCCTTGCACTACAACTGTGGAAGCAGCCATGTGTCCTAGGAGCTGCAGGAAATGTCTTGCTGGTCGAGAGACCTGCAGAGTGAAGGATGAGGCCAGGGCCACCAGGGTCCTTACCCTTTCTAGGGGAAGGAAGGCTCTGGCCTGCTTTGTGTCCAGTTCTGCACCTATAAAGGTGAGTACCTGGACAGGTTCCAGAACTGACTTTGGAAGATTGAGAAGAAAGCCCAGAGAGGAAAGCAGCTGCTGGGTAACTTGCAGGTGTGATTTGACCTGGTCTGGAGACTGACCCACAATGAGCCAGTCGTCCAGGTAGGGAAAGATGGCAATCTTTTGCCTTCTTAAATTAGCAACTGCTACTGCCAGAGATTTTGTGAATACCCTTGGGGCAGAGGTAAGGCCGAAGGGCATTGCTCTGAACTGGTAATGGCCTGAGGGCAGTTTGAATCTGAGGTACTTTTGGTGGGAGCTTCTGATAAGAACATGGAAGTAGGCATCCTTGAGGTCCAGGGAAGCTAGCCAGTCCCCTGGCCTTAGGGAGGGTAAAATCATTCCCAGAGTCACCATTTTGAATTTTGGTTTTAAAAGGTGCTTGTTCAGATATCTTAGGTCCAGGATGGGCCGCCACTCTCCTGTCTTTTTTGGGGTAAGGAAGTACCTGGAGTACAGACCCTTGCCCTGGAGTAGGGGAGAAACCCTTTCTACATCTCTGAGAGCCAGGAGGGTTGAGACTTCTGTTTCCAAGGCAAGAGTCTCTAGAGGGTTTGCAGGTGGAAAAGATCTGATTCTCATCTTTGGAAATTTTTTGAAGCTGAGAATCAGACCCTGGCTTACTACTTCCAGGACCCACTTGTCTGATGTTAAAGACTCCCAGTCCTGGACGAAGTAAGCCAGCCTGCCCCCTACAGGTAATGGAGAACCGGCCCTGGGCATCCCATCAGGGTGCCTGTTTGGCAGGGGCTTTAGGCTGAGGGGTGGAGCAGGCCTGCTTGTACCCCGTCTGCCTCTCCCTCTGAAGAACCCCCTCTGAACACAAGCTGAAGAGGAGGCCTGGGTCTGGTAAAAAGGCCTGTGAAAAGGCCTGCCTCTACCCTGGGGCCTGCCTCTGAGGAGTGGCTTGCCGTTCCTTGGCTTGTGCACTCCTATAAGTGGTTCTATATTCATCCATTTTCATATAATTTCTGTCTGCTCCCCAAACAGAGAATTTCCCACCACAGGAAAATCCATAGCCTTAGACTGGGTATCCTGTGACAAAGTAGTACACCTGAGCCAAGCCAATCTAGGAAAAGCCACAGATGTAGCCATGACTCTAGAGGATACATCATTAGAATCCACTGCAGCAAGGAATTGCACCTTAGATGCCTCAATACCATCAGCAGCCACCTGCTCCAGCTCCTTGGCAAGCTGGCCTGGGGCCTGTTTGGCTAAAGCCATGACAGTATCCCATCTAGATTTTTGGTATCTTGCAACATAAGTCATATAGTTTGCTTGTCTGAGTCCCAAGAACACTGCCATGTATTGTTTTTTAGCCATGGCATCAATCTTCCTGGAGTCCTTGTCAGGAGGATGTGAAGCCAGGGTAATATTAGCTTTATCACAGGCTGCAGCCTGAACTACCCCAACATGGCTGCATTGCTGTGAAAGAAATTCTGTATCAGGACCTGACAAAGTGTACCTCCTGCCCATCTTTTATCACAGAGGCACAGAGTTAGGAGCTTTAAAATTTTATTGTTTGTTTCCTAAAAGATTTATGTAAAGGAATAGACAATCTCCTGGACTCTGGGATATCCATCATCTCTACAAAGTCAGGCTCCTCTTGCTCATCCACAGCCTCCTCTAAAGGAAGCTGGAGGGTTTCAGCAACTTTTTTATAAAACAGAAAATGAGAAGGGGACTCAGCAAGCCTAGGGGGAGATTCTCCTAAAGGTCTATCTGGGGAGATGTCCGGTTCAATGGGCACATCCAGACTTTCAAAGTCACATTCACACTGTTCATAATCATCCTCCCCCTCCTCTGGTTCATAAAAATCCTCTATATCATATTCTTGAACTGGTGGAACCGACCGAACCGACCTTTTGCCAGATAGTGGCGGTTCGGACGGAACCGGGGAAAGTGACTGGACAATTTGTATTGTCCTGGCTATCTCTGCAGCAGTTGGAGAAGGGATTTTTGACTCCACACCTGCTGACTTTCTAGTTCTCTTTGCTGGAACTGGCTCCTCAGAGTCAGCTTTACGTTGCCGAGAAGTCTGGCCCTGGTCAGAGGAGCGCCCTCGTTCGGTTGGCACCGACCGGGCCGGCTGTCATCTGGGTCAGCGGACTTTTGGCCTCTCGCTCTCGAGCCTACCAACTCTCTTATCTAGGGTAGCTGAAGGAAATTTTGCAAATCTGGCAGTCTGCATTGAGGTGGTCAAACCCCAGACAATAAACATGTGGTTGTGGGTCAGCCTTGGCAAAGGCTTCCCCACAGGCACTACAGTGTTGAAACCCAGTGGGCCCGGTTTTTCTTTTGGGTTTCTCAGACATAATGCCAGCCTAACCAAAAACTTGCCCTTTTTTTCGGCAGTGCCAGGCAAGACACCCTTATCGGTTCCCAACCGTGTCAGGGGTCGTGGAAAACCGTAATGAAATCCGTTTTTTTTAGAACCGATAAGAACCGGGAACCGCACTCTAACAAGCCTTAAAACGCTTCAGAATGAAGTTTAAACACAATCTGATCGGTTCAAACCGAACCGATAAACATTTACAAGTTCCACACAGAAAACCTATCTATTACTTACAATACCATAGACAGAGCTTGAACCGATCGGTTTGCGGTTAAAGTAATGATAATCGCGTTGAATTTAACCGAAAAACTCTTAAACCGAGAAATGAACCGAGCAGCAGGAGGAATCTCCGGAGCGACTGTTCAGTGAGGCGGAGTAAAGAATCTGACAGTTTCGGTTTGAAATATCCCAGACAGAGCTTTTCTAACCGAGCTCGCGCTTTAAGTTCCATGCTCTGCATGGAAGTTAACTCTTTCACCTCTGGAGCAGTTCTAATGGTGGGACAAACTGCATTAGTCATAATATAGCAAGACTTCATGTTGTTTGAATAATCTTTACAAACTATAAAATAGCATTATTCATAGGAGAAATAAATAGAGATGAATAAGCAAGGGTCCTATAATGACCCTTGTCTCCTCCTCCAAATCATGACATCACCATAAATGTATAATAAATAGAGTCCACTAGGGGGCCTGCAGCCCTTAAGGAAACTCATTTTCATCTGAGCAGGCATCAAGGGCACATCTGAGCAGGCCTCAAGAGCATACAGGTACCTCCTTGATTTCTTGCTTAAATTAACTTGAAAACAAAACATATATTAAGTGTATCCTGAAGCAGTTCCTACTAGAGCTTTAACATAAACTAACAACTGCAGTACACTGGCTTATTTCCAAGAAGAATTTTACTTTAGTTTTAAGCCCCAAAAGCCTCCAAAAGTGTTAGTCTGCATGCAATACAATTTAAGCCCTAAACAAGTGAACAGCACCACATTAGCGGTACAGATATGGGAGGTATAAGGCAAGGGAAAAGTACTGATGAGAAGTGTCCACATAATTAACAGGGTCTGTTTGGGAATTTGAATGCATTTATCAGGTGGTGCAAAGCAACCACCCCTTTTCTATTTTCCAACCAGGCTTTGCTTTACTGGATTTTACTTAAACAGTATGAATTCTTTTCCAAGCTTCCCTTTTAAAAACTGAAAGGGATGTGGCTTAATTTGATTACTTCCCAGTATTCCTGTAGCCAAAACAGGCAGCTAGGTCAGCCTCTACAGTATCACCACCTAGACAAAAAGTAGAAAATTAGCGGGTTAGAAAAGAGAAGAATACCACAATAGGAGGCTACCCCATTGTGGTAGAAAGGTGAAAAAAAAAGTCAAGGGAGACCTATAGAGAAGACAAGTACTACTGCAGTAGATTTTTTTAGAAATAGGGTCCAGGGTAGAGAGGAGTGTCTAATGGTGATGGGGGGGGCACAAAAACTGTCACAATTCTTAAGCAGGAAAATATTAAATGGACTTAAACAGCAGAAAAAGAAAATAAGTTCTATATAACATAAGTATTTACAGCAGCTCATCAGTTAGCGTCACTGGAGACTGTGGGTTGGATATTCAAAAGGGTTGCGCCATGCGCAATAGGGTTGCGCCTGCGCAAGTCCGAAATTGCGCCATTCTGCGATATTCAGCAAGAGGCAGTTGCACCCCCCAAGTCATGCTGAGCAACAGCGTAATGCTAATGAAGGCATGCTCAACCGGAGGGGGAGGAACCATGCATAAATTGCACAGCCCGATATTCAGCTGGGCTGTGCAGAGTTGTGCAGACGCAACCCCAACCTGCGCCTGCACAACTTTAGCCAAAAAAAGGAGACAGTCAAGGGCCACCCCACAGGTGAGCTGCCGCATTGCCAGGGCGCAACACAGCAGCTGCCACCTGTGGGTGGCCCTCCACTTTCCTGTGCCCCCCATCATGGGCATAATAATACCCCCATAGCCCAATGCGTGGGCAGAACAGAACTGAACAACCCCCACTGGCCCGATCATGGGCAAAACTGTAATATCCCCGACTGGCCCGATCGCGGGCAAAACAGTAATAACCCCGACTGGCCCGATCACGGGCAAAACTGTAGTAACCCACCCCCCACTAGCCCGATCATGGGCAGAACAGAGTTCAACCCCCAAAGACCAATATCCCTGGTGGTCCAGTGGACCGTGAAGCCCGATCGCGGGCATTAGAGTCAACCCCAGGTCCAAGTACCCTGGTGATCTAGTGGCCCCACCACACCACCCACAGAGCCCCACCACCCGGCTCCCCATCAGCCGGCAGGCGGCAGCACCCACCTGCCTGCCGCCCGCCCGCCCACCGACTGACTGCTCGGTAGGGCTGCACGCCATTAGTTCAGAGCAAGAGCCGCGGCGGCAGCCCATAGCAGAGGCAGTTCAGATATGTGAATGAATGAATTCATTCACATATCTGGACTGCTCTTGATAGTAGGCTGCACACCCATTGGCTCTGCTCTGAACCAATGGGCGCAGCCCTACTGAGCAGTCAGTCGGGCGGGGGGTGGCAGGCGGAGGTGCCACCAGCCGGCTGATGGGGGGGGCGGTGGGGCTACTAGATCACCAGGGTACTTGGACCTGGGGGTTGACTTAATGTCCGATCGGGCTTCATGGTCCACTGACCACCAGGATATTGGTCTTTGGGGGTTGAATTCTGTTCTGCCCGCGATCGCTAGTGGGGGTGGGGTTCACTACCGTTATCGTGATTGGGCCATGGTGGGATGGGGTTACTATTCTGTTATGCCCGCGATTGGGCCAGTCGGGGTTACTACAGTTTTGCTTGCGATCGGGCCAGTCGGGGTGGGTTACAGTTTTGCCCGCCATCGCCAGTCGGGGGTTATTACAGTTTTGCCCGCGATTGGGCCAGTTTCGGGGATTTACTTCATGCCCGTGATCGGGCTGCAGGGAGCGTCGGTCCCCGATGGCTGCTGCCTGGCAGGGCGCCAGGCGTTAGTCTTCGGGATCGGCGCACCTGCATGCTAATGGCAAGCAAATGGAGCCATAAGTAGATGCAAATGGCCCCCCCTGTGCCTTGCATGAATTATGGCCCCATTTGCATGTCACCTTTTGAATTTTGGAAATTTGCGCATGGTGCAATGGAACTTGCGCCACTGCATCTTGAGTGCTCCACTCTGACCACTTGCGGTGGAGCAAGTTCCACTGCACCATGCACAGTGGCTGTGGCTGGGGGGTGATATTCAAAGGAGTTGCTCAATAGCGCAACTCCATTGAATATCGCCCTGGCAACACCCCAGCGCAACTTTTTTGAGCAGCGCGAGGGCTTGCACCACAGAATGGTGCAGTTTGAATATCCAGCCCTATATGTCTAGTAGCAAGCTAGACTTCTGGTAGGTTCGCCCTCCAGGGGCATCATTTAGGGGTCGCCAGGGGTCACATTCGCGACCCCTATGAAAATTAAGCGACCCCTATGACAGGGCTTGCGACCCCTGCCTGGCAGTAGTCCAGCAGCAGCAGTCAGTGCCAGTGTGGCGGGAATGAGAGACTCGGAGGAATGGGAAATGGGATGATCACGTATTCACGTTCTGTTCTGTTTTGAATGAGTAGTCTGGATGGGATGGTCCGGATGGCGCTTGGCGCCGCGCCGACTGTCTGCAGGCTGTGCAGCTTGAGCTAAGCTTAGTCCCCCTTGGAATATGTGTTGGCCATTGGCGACTTGGCGCTGCTGTGTGGCTGCTGGGAGGGACTAGGAGGGCTTGGCGCGAATCTGCATCGCTGTGCGTGGGGATTGGTGGATTTGACCGCTTTCATCGTACAGCAAGCGCAAATCCATCCATTCATTTCGAATTTGAAACGGAATCAGTGGACGGCCGGATCGGGTGTTACTACTTACTAGTGTGTGGTGTTAGTACTGAGCGGCGAGCCAAGCCAAGAGCGAAGCAGTGCCAGCTAGCCAGTAGGTTGTTATGGTTTACTTTATCAGTGCTTCAGTTTAAAAGAGAAGAAGACCGTGACGAGTGTTGTTGCGGCGACGCAACGGCAGAGCGGGGAACGGGCACAGCCGGGCAGCCTCAGGCAGTCAGTAGGTCACGGTCGGTGAAGTGAGCTGAGCAGCAGCTGAACTGTGCAAGAACTTAGACCGTGGGGCCCAGCAGTAGCAGGCCAGAGACAGTGCGTGATGCAGCAGAGGACTTGGAGGTGCGGTGGGGAGTCAGTCGGGAGGGAAAGGGAGCCAGGAGGAGGACTCTAAGTAAAAGTTGCAGGCGGCAGTGAGAGTGCACTGCAATTGGGCTCACAGTGATCCAGGTAGAGTAGTTGGGCCATCGCAGGCCAGTCGGGACTCGGGAGTCCAGGAAACCAGTCACCAGGCACTCTGGTATTGCTGCTGCAGGTAGTGCAGGGGGTCAGGACTCAAACAGCAGGTCACCAGGTGACACTCAGACGAGCCTGGGGAAGGAGAGTTAGAGCGAGTGGTGGGCCAGGCAGGATTCAGGAGGAGGCAGCAGGCAGGCAACGATCATAATCACTGGAGCACTGTGCAGTGCAGGTGGTGGTGCCACCAGGTGGGGTCTGGGGTTGTTGCCCTAAGTTCGGGTCGGGAAGGAGCCAAGGGAGGTCAGAAGCAGGTACACTTTAGGCAGCTATTCCAGCTAATAAGACAGGCTGAGTGAGCCTGAGGTGGCTGGTCAGACAGTCACTGAATTACTTGGGGAGGGGCTGGCTTTCAGAAGACAAGTGAGCTGCAGTAGTGCTCAGTAGCAATTTGGAAGGGGAACTTTCTTTACTGTTGAGGAGACCTGACCTCAAGTAGTCCCCATCCTTTGCCCTTGCCCTGAGGCCTGATATTGATCTCGCCCACACTTGCACGAGCTGGGAGGGTGGCAGGGTGCTAAAGGAGTTAGGTGTCTGGTCTGATAGCCGCTGGCTCCATCATCTCACACCCACGGGTTGCTGTTAAGGTTGGGTTGGGAAAGAGGTTGGTTTAGGTAGCTAAGGCAGGCTGAGGCCTACAACTTAAGTGGCCAGAGACTCCGGTGGCATTGCGGATTTGTAAGTTTTGTGTCCTCGTAGTCCGGGCGGTGGCGCACTCAGCACTCAGAAGCCGTAGTTTTCTGTTGGAGATGGTGGAGCCGCGAGGAGCGAAAGTGAGAGGAGAAGGCGGGCAGTAGCAGAGGAGACTTTGGAGGAGAGCATCTGTCAGGACAGCCAGCCAGCATCGCCCAGCAAAGGTGGTAGGTAAGTAGCTGCCTGCTGGCAGGCTAGACATTTTGTTCTCACTTGTGTTGTGTTTGTTTGGACTGAGATGTGGAATGATGGGGCCACAAGCAACTGACGCTGCACGCAAGCGCAACCTGAACCACTTTAGTTCTTTGTGGTACAGTATGTGACTTGCTCCAGGCAGGGTATAGGTGTAGCCAGACAAAACATATGTACACCAGGACTGTGTGTGTGTGTGTGTGTGTTCCTGTATGGCACAATCAATATGATATTTGTACTCCCTGATACTGGTTGCTGCCCCCCCCCGTGCATGGGGTATATGCAGATGTCATGCATTGTTCCTTGGGACACCAATATACCAGCCCAGCCCCAGACCCTGTAAAGCTGTATAGCCCCTGGGTTGCAAAGACAGTAGCAGTGGCCAATCCTTCTGGTGCTGACATATAAACATACAGAGAGGTTCTGCTGTTTCTGTTTTGTTGTGTCCATGGACTAGGGAAGCTGTTCAGACCCTATGCTGCCCCTTCAATACAAGTATACACCATGGTGTACATGGAGTATGCCTGCCACACCCATGGCCAGGATAGTAGTCCAGCTATGAAACATCTTAACAATATTAGGGTCCCACTCCTTTCTGCCCAGTTTTACATCTGGAGAGATTTAAATTTATAAGGAGGCCAATTGACCTGCTCAAGGGTTCACCCCAAGCTAGATGTTGAGTGAGTTGTAGTGGGATTTGAACCTGAAGTTTTTTTTGTGCTCTTCTCTAACCATGGGGACAACAGTCAGTTTTCCTGCTTCAGCTAAATCTGCCTAAATAAGAAATGAGCAAGCAGGACAAGTAAGCTTTTAGGTGTGTGTGTGTGTGTGTCAGTGTTTTTGGGGGGATGGGGGGACTAAAAAAAAAAACTCATCCTATGAAGAGCCTAGGTTCAAGGCTGCAGGACATTTCAGTTTTGTTAGTGGTTCAGACAGTGCTAAATGCTTACAGTTGATTATAGTCACCCTTGATTTATGTCTGCTGAGCTGGGCAGTGCAACAGCTTACTCAATGTAATTGTCACTGTGAAAAGGAATGCAGACACAATTACCCTTTTTATTTGTAACTGTACACTGCTTCTACAAAAAAGCCCTATGACGTCATGATGCTTTCAGATGTTAGCAGCCGTGTTTGGACAAGTGAGAGAAGCCCTTTGTTGTACTGAGCACAGTCACGTTCAACACTTAAGCAATAAGGCCTGACCAGGGGTTATGTTAATGGTCTGTTAATCACCCTCTGGTGGCTCTAGG
The DNA here is from genome assembly GCA_016271365.2 of Neoceratodus forsteri. Taxonomy (NCBI): domain Eukaryota; kingdom Metazoa; phylum Chordata; order Ceratodontiformes; family Ceratodontidae; genus Neoceratodus; species Neoceratodus forsteri. Next base: position 832,542,582 of record CM057452.1, read on the forward strand.
GGCATAATGTGTCTGGCACGAGCATTGCCGAAGCCAGATGCCCTCAGAGGGTGATTAACTGACATTAACATAACACCTGGGAGTGCCTTATTGTTGTTATAATAAAATGTTTTTTGTAAACAGTGTTAAAACTTGTTCAATATATGGCACGCTGTACAAGCATGCTGATTAAGCAATTTATCCTCCAGGATGTGGGTACACTGGAAGATTTACCACGGCTGGTGTGATTCAGTCATGAGGTGCATCCGAAGTGACCGAACCACACCAGTCGTGTTAAGTCCTCCAGTATGCCCGACACCCGATTAAATTTATATTATACAATGGCAAATGTAGTTTTATTTAATTTTTTTAATATTTTGTAAGTAACTGAAGTCTGTATGGGTTGAAGGAGAATGTAATTTTTGTAATATTTACCAAGAGTTTTAATGGCTAAGCAGTGACAGGACAAATGGCTGCAGTTTCGATCAAAATGAAAGCGACCGGATTGGCAATGATAAGACTGGCTGGTACTTTTTCAGTGGGTACACTGGAGAATTTGCACACTGTGGTTTCCATTTAGACTTGTGTCAGAAATAACAGTTTACAGCCTGGCTTTAACTATGTGTGTTTTTGGGGGAGTGGAGTTTTTATGTTAATCAGGTGTCCAAATGTGGCCGTTGTTGCAATGTGAGGAGCGAGTCCGAGTACGTCACATTTGAACTCTGCTTACTGCTGCACAGCACAGTCCTGCTGGGGGAAATCAATAGTGCTGGAGTGAAGGCTTGGGTTTGTTTTCGTTTGTTTTGTTTTTTTAAAGTTGCGATTAAGCTGGGATCTTGCTGGGGTTATGTGAGCACGGTTATGGGCTTGGCCCATCTAGTCTGAGTGTCTGCCCGAGGAATGACTGCTGGCACTGTGAGTAGTAGCTGAGCGGGGTCACTGAAGTTGGCTGTTGAGAGGGAAATTTGAAAGTATAGTAGCGTACCACTGTGAAGCCGATCACGATGACGGCTGTGCTTCGTTTTGTCTTTTTTTAATTATAAGTAGTGCAAGTAGCAGAAATTAGGGTTTTTCTAAGTTTTGTGATTTAGTAGTTTAGGATTTTGTCATTTGGGGCTGTATTTGTGAATGGGAGGGAGGGTTTATTTGAAAAAAAAAAAAAAGATGACGTTCTGGCAACTGTAAAGTGGCCATGGCAAGTGTGGTGGCTTGGACATGGCAAGTGCAGGGATTCGCTTTACTTTTGATGTGGTCTTGTTTGTGTTGAGTAGATCTGTGATGTTATGCTAGAATAACATCACGGGTCGAGTCCTATATTGACCAATCAGAGTGCAGGAAATTTTCTTGTTATTTTATAATTTTATTTAATAAAACTGAGGAATTAGCTTAATGGTGCTTCATGTACTCTTATCACATTACATGAACTATATTCTGAAAATGAAATTTCTTCAGAGTGATGCTGGTGAACAAAAGTAACTTTTTTGACAGATTTACAGCACTTGTATGCATCCCACTTTTGTTTTATAACAGAAATGTTTTTACGTCCTTGCATTTATAAGATTACTTTTAAAATTCAGAGTTATAATAGACCTTTTTTTAGGTTCATAGGTACAGTTAAATGTAAAATTTACACCCATATGTTAATGTTTTTAATTCCCTGATGTCATCACTGTTTGCAGATTTCGTAACGCACACTGGTGATTTCTTTAGACTGTGTGCACATTTGAATTCATAGCTGTTTTTCACGGGTTTCAAAACTGATATCTGATTTGCTAATCACTGGGCATAGCTGCTGGCAGTCTGTACATTGCTAAATTTCTTCTTTAGTAGCCTTCACTGATTGAAATTTCTTTGAAGTTGGCTGCTAAATAAATATTACTGAAATGTCTCTGTCTAAGAAGAAGGCATCCAGTGATCCAAAGCAACCATTGGTGCTTCAGTTATTTGCTAAGAAAAGAATTCCAGCAGACACTGCACATGCTGAACATACAGTGAAGAAATCAAGACCTGAAGATAGTGTTCTGTTAGCTGGCATGCATGAATCTGATAGTAGAAGTATAGTTTCAGAGCCTAGTTCTGCTGCTACAGGCCCATTACTTGTTGTCCGCCTCACCCTCTGATGCATGTGCAAGTATCCTCCCATGCATGTGAAAGCACATCACTGCCATCTAGTGAAGGCCACTCATTTTCAGTGGGTGAGTGTGTTGATCACGATACTGTGCCAACTGACATATCTGCTACTCCTTACCAAGCTCCAGTTCAGCCAAAGTGTGTTTTCCCTGTGACAAAATCACGTAAATTTAATGGTGATTACAAAACTCATAAGTGGGTAGAATATTCAGTACAGAGAGATGCTGTATACTGTTTTGCATGCAGGCATTTTACTAGCACTGCACTGCACCTGGAGGTGGAGGTCGGAACGGGAAACATTCCTTTGTTGATATTGGTTTCTGTAAATGGGAAAAATTGGTCGTGCTTTCAGAAAGCACAGCGAGTCTGAGAAACACAAAGCATCTGTTGTAGCATGGTGTGAATTTAACCGTATACAGTCTTCATCAGGACATCAGCAGTTGTGAGACGGCTGGAAAAAATAGGGACATTGAAATTGAAGAAAACAGACTATGTTGAATTACTACTGCATGCAGTGTAGTTATTAGGACGGCAAGGTCTTGCCTTCAGAGGTGGTGATGAGTCGACAAATTCGATAACAAAGGCAATTTATTGAGTTTCTGGAAACATTTTCTGCACATGACTCAAAATTAAAGAAAAAATGTCTAGGAGATACGGTCATTATACTCTCCAGAGTATCAAATGATTTGATTAACATAGTTGCAACATTAATACGAGAGAAATTGTAAGTAAAGTTACAAAATATTTCTGTTTTAGTCGACTAAACTAAGGATGTATCACGAAGAACAGCTCAGCTTGTAATCCGCTTTGTTGGCGGAAATGGTAATATCTGTGAAAATCACTTGGCTGCTACCACATGGATAAACTGGATGCTGGTAGTTTGGCTGGTGCCATCAATCAGGCAGTATGTCAGGCTGGACTGCAGTGGAAGCACTGTGTAGCACAGTGCTATGATGGAGCCTCTGTCATGAGTGGGTGCTTCAGTGGAGTACAAGCAAGAATAAGAGAGATTGCTCCTCAAGCTGTTTATATCCATTGTCATGCACATAGACTGAATCTTGTCTTGGTGCAAACAATTAATAATATATCAGAAGTGAAAGAATTTTTCAGCATCTTACAGGCTGTATATGTATTTATTTCTCAAAGTTCACCAAGACATGAGTTGTTTGTTAAAGCTCAGAAAGAAGAAGGTCTACAAGTTCTGGAACTGGAACGACTGTGTGGTACACGATGGTTTTACTGGTACAACTGTGTCAAGAAATTTCAGTTGCGTCTAGAGTCCATTATTATAACACTTCATGCTATTCAGTCACAAAACACTGACAAAGAGGCAAGTAGTGAAGCAAAAGGTCATCTGTTTAAAATTCAGAACTTCACCTTTGTAGTAACACTGTACAGCCTAGAAACTATTTTAAGGAAGATACAATCAGTGTCTGAGGAACTTCAGAGAAAAGATTTGGATTTGCCAAGTGCTTGTAATCTTGTTCAGTCTTCGAAAGTGAGCTCTGTCTCTCGTAATGATTCACAGTTGCAGAAGATTTACAAGGAGGCACAACAAGCTGCTGATCACTGTGGCATTGATTATGATGTACAAGCCACTTTGCACACAGGAAGGCCTTCATGAAACATCAGTTGAGCCGAAACTGACAGAATTTTTTTGTTTCATCCACTTTATGAAACGGACTGCAAATATAGAAATTCAGGACATTTCTGCAAGATCTAGCAGTGATAGGCTTAAACAGGAAATATACCTGGCCTGCATTGACAGGTTTGTTACTGAACTTGATTCACGCTCACAAGTAATCTGGACATCTTAAAAGCTGTTGCTGCTTTCAACCCAAAGGATGAGAGTTTCTAAATTACTCTGTTTTAAAGGTCCTAGCAGAATCTTACCCAGGAGCAAATATAGACACAATTGTATTAGAGTCACAGCTGAATCAGCAAAGGCATACCTACAGAACAAAAGTATGCAAAGTATTCATTGTGTCAGACAACAGTTGCAATGCCTTTGTAATGCATTTTCAGAAGTCCTGGAGATTTTGAACTTGGTGCTGGCACTTCCTGTGACCACAGCTTCAAATGAACGTTTCTTCTCATGCATGAAAAGAGGAAACTTACTTAAGAAACAGTTGTGGTGACAGACGACTCAGTGACTTAATGATGATGGCATGTGAGCCACTGGAGGTGAAGCAGCTAGACCTGTCAGTAGCAATAGACAGATTTGCTCAGATCGCTCAAGAAGATACCCATTACTGAAGTAACATTGCTATCTACAGTCAGCCATCAGTCATGTGTGCTACCAGTGTCTCCAGTCAGCCACCAGTCCTGTGTTCCAGTTCTGTCCCAGTCAGCTCAGCAACGAGTCCCGTTTGCAACTTGTGCTCCAGTCAGCAACCAGTCCAGTATGCCAGCAGTACCACCAGTCAGCCAACCAGCAGTCCCATCTGCCAGTAGTGTCTCCAGTCAGCCAGCAGTCAGTATGCCAGTTCTGTCCCAATCAGCTCAGCAATGAGTCCCGTTTGCAACTTGTGCCTCCAGTCAGCAACCAGTCCAGTATGCCAGCAGTGTTACCACCAGTCAGCCAACCAGCAGTCCCATCTGCCAGTAGTGTCTCCAGTCAGCCAGCAGTCAGTGTGCCAGTTCTGTCCCAATCAGCTCAGCAACGAGTCCCATTTGCAACTTGTGCCTCCAGTCAGCAACCAGTCCAGTATGCCAGCAGTGTTACCACCAGTCAGCCAACCAGCAGTCCCATCTGCCAGTAGTGTCTCCAGTCAGCCAGCAGTCAGTGTGCCAGTTCTGTCCCAGTCAGCTCAGCAATGAGTCCCGTTTGCAACTTGTGCCTCCAGTCAGCAACCAGTCCAGTATGCCAGCAGTGTTACCACCAGTCAGCCAACCAGCAGTCCCATCTGCCAGTAGTGTTCCAGTCAGCCAGCAGTCAGTGTGCTAGTTCTGTCCCAGTCAGCTCAGCAATGAGTCCTGTTTTCAACTTGTGCTCCAGTCAGCAACCAGTCCAGTATGCCAGCAGTGTTACCACCCAGTCAGCCAACCAGCAGTCCCATCTGCCAGTAGTGTCTCCAGTCAGCCAGCAGTCAGTATGCCAGTTCTGTCCCAGTCAGCTCAGCAACGCAGTCCAGTTTGCAACTTGTGCCTCCTGTCAGCCAGCCTTTCCTCCAGTCAGATACCAGTCCAGTGTGCTAGCAGTGTCTCCAGTCAGCCAGCAGTGTGCCAGCAGTCTCAAGTCAGATACCAGTCCAGTTAGCCAGCATTCATTGTGCTAGCAGAGTCTGCAGTCAGATATCAGTGTGCCAGCAGTGTCACCAGTCAGCCAGCAGTCCAGTGTGCCAGCAGCCAGTGTCTCCAGTCAGCTTAGCTACCAGTCCAGAGACAGTTTGCCAGTTTTGTCTCCAGTCAGCTACCAGTCCAGTTTGCCAGCAGTGTCCCCGACTAGTCAGCAGTCTAGTGTGCCAGCAGTCACCAGTCAGCTTTCAGCACTTCCAGTCACCTACCATCCCAATCTCCAGTGTGCCAGCAGTGTCTCCAGCCTCCAAGCAGGTAATAACACCTATGTCCTTTGCTTTACCACTTTCATGGGTGTTTGGGAGGAGTTTATGCTCTTTAAATTATTGTAAGAGGGGTAGTAGCCATGGTGTGGAGTTAAAGTGTACTTTCATTTGCTTTGTTGCAGTATTGGAAGTCTGGAAGACTTTCTTTGTGTAACCCTGGGACTCAGTTCTTTTCCTTTTATTACAGTTTTTCTTTACAGGTTTTTGGTGTACAATTTGACTAGGATCTTTTCTTTTCTTTCTTTCTTTACAGGTTTTTGGTCAGAGTTTTAATCATTTTTTCCTTTATTTTTTTCTTTACAGGTTTTGGTGTGATTTTTTTTTTCATCAGTTCATTTTCCTTTTATTACTTCTTTACAAGTTTCATTGTGTCATTTCTTTTACTAAGCTCTTGTTTCAACAGAGAAGAAGTAAAGTTCTCTCCATGGTTCAAGGTTCAGAGTATGCTTTCATAACAGTATTATTTCTCTCATGTTTTGATGTGTGTTTTTTATGTACTGTAAGGTATTGGTTTAGAGACGGCTCTTTATTTTTAGCAATGTGTGCCTTAGCTTGTATAGTACCAGTCATTTGACATGAACAGTGTGGTAATATTTTTTTTTTTTTTGGAAACAGTGTGGTAATATACAAAGGATAATGCCTGATGTACAGGTGATAACCATGGTATAATCACTTCAGGTGGTGTCTAAGGCATCAGTAAACCTAGAATGCACAGCTTGAGAGGTTTACAATTGCCCTAGCAGCCACGAGAGGGGATTACACCCTGGTTATCACCTGTACATCATGCATTGTCATTTATAGTGTATGGGACTCGACATGAAAAGTCCCCCCAACATAAGTAATTTAGCATTACCTTATTAATGGATCTGCACTACATCCACATGATTGTTTAGGAAAATAATTTATTAGTATACACGGACTGAATGACAGTGGGCCAAAATAGCACCAGAGTTAAAATCTCTATCAGACATAGTGATTGCTAGACAATAAACTGTGACAATTGGAATGTTATTTGAATACTGTACTGAGACTAACAATCACATTCTAGGTATGTAGAATACTGAATGACACTAGCATTCCATTTTGTAAACCCACTGCTATGACATAGAGAGATAGGTTTATAAGGTTCTAACATCACAACAGTGGGATTACAAGGTTGTAATCTGTTTGATTTCAATGGGTAATAAGGGCTACCCATGCATTAATATTGTTTAATATTTGTACAGTTGAGGAATGGGACTTTCACTATGCTGATGATTCCATAATTTGATGAAAACTAGCTATTTGTTGAATCAACATCTGTAATGACCCATTTCAGATTTATACTCAGACTTTACTATCCAATTCATACCCATTTTTAAATTACTTGGTAACTAGCTCTATGTCACATTGACAAATGCCACCCTCTCTGGCCCCGCCCACACCTTGGCCCCACCCATGTCATGCTCACCCCCACCTTGCTACCCCTATGATTTTGCTGAAATGACGCCCCTGTCGCCCTCCTACTACACTCTGCTTTAAACAGGGATATTTCCACAATTTATATGGTTTTCAGATCCCATGACATCTATAACTCCGCTCCAGACATCATAAGTACATAGTCATTTTAATAAGAAAGGCTTTAAATGTGATCTGAATTATATATTCTACTTAATTTGTACATACTTCTAAAGTTCAGAATGCAAGAACCAAAGAAAACATCATATTCAAACACCATGAAGTCTTGCTATAATTAGGACTTATTGCAGTTAGCCCCTGGCTCTGAACTGCCCCGGAGAGGAAACAGTTAACTCCAGAGAGATCTGGAGTTCCACAGCGCGAGGGCGCTGTTCAAAGCTCTATCTGGCCAGTTTCAAATGAAACTGCCAGATTCTTTACTCCGCTTTCACTGAACAGTCGCTCCGGAGATCAGCTCCTTCAGCTCGGTCTATTTCGCTGTTCAAGCGAGTTTATTTGGTTCATTTGAACCGCAAAGTGTCTATTTTACCGCATTTTCGTCAAAAGCTCTATCTGGTAAACCGTAAGTACTAGTGTTTAAGTCTGTGTGGAATTCATTATCGGTTCAGTCTGAACCGATCGGTTTGCTTAAAATAACGAATTTATTCATTGAATGGGCTTTTAGAAGTGCGGTTCCGGTTCTTATCGGTTCTAAAAACTCAGCATTATCTGGGTTTTTCAAATACCCGTGACGTGGTTAGGAACCGATAATGTGTCTTGCTCTGGCACAGCCCTTAAAGGGCAAGTTTTTGTTAGGCTGGCATTATGTCTGAGAAACCCAAAAGAAAAACGGGCTCACTGGGTTGCAACACTGTGATGTCTGTGGGAAGCTTTGCCAAGGCTGACCCACACCACTTGTGTCTATTGTCTGGGGGCTGACCACCTCCTGTCAGACTGCCAGGTGTGTAAAAATTTCCCTGCAGCCACCCTGGAAAAGAGATTGGGCCGGCTCAGGGAACGAGAGGCCAAAAAGTCCGCTGACCCGGATGGCCAGCCTGGTCCAGCACCCACTGGACCAGAGGGAGTGCCCTCTGACCAGGGCGAGACTTCCTCGGGCAAAAGAAAGGCTGGTTCAGAGGAACCAGTCCCAGTAAAAAAGACAAAGAAATCAGCAGGTCTGGAGTCCAAAATTGTCTCTCCAACTGCTGCAGAGATAGCAAAAGCCATACAGATTGTTCAGTCTTTGTCTCAGGGACTTGTCAAACCCCCTTTAGTTGGGAAAAGGGTGGCTCGTTCAGGTCCAGTGGTTCAGAATTATGATGTTGAGGATTTTTATGAACCACAGGAGGGGGAGGAGGAATTTGATCAGTGCATTTGTGACTGGGAAGGTCTGGACGGCCCATTGAGCCGGACATTTCTCCAGACAGACCTTTGAATCTCCCTTGCTGTCTGAGTCCCTTCTCATTTTAGGTTTTATAAAAGGTGGCAGAAACCTCCAGCTCCCTTTAGAGGAGGCTGTGAAGAGCAAGAGGAGCCTGATTATGTAGAAATGATGGATATTCCAGAGTCTAGAAGGTTGTCATTCCTTGCATAAGTCATTTAGGAAGCAAACAACAAAGATTTTAAAATCCTTATTCTGTCCCTCCTGTAGATAAAAATGGACAGAAGGTATACTTTATCAGGCCCTGATACAGACTTCCTCACTGACCAGTGTAGTCATGTAGGTGTTGTCAAGCTGCAGCCTGTGACAAGGCTATTATTCCCCTGGCCTCACATCCTCCTGATAAGGATTCCAGGAAGATTGATGCCATGGCTAAAAACAATATATGGCAGCTTCATTGGGACTCAGACAGGCTAGTTATATGGCTTATGTGGCTAGATATCAGAAATCTAGATGGGACACTATATTGCAGTTGGCCAAGCAGGCCCAGGGCCAGCTGGCTAGTGAGTTGGAACAAGTGGCTGCTGATGGCATTGAAGCTTCTAAAGTTCAATTTCATACTGCTGTTGATGTTAATGATGTTTCCTCTAGGGTCATGGCCACTTGTAGCTCTTCGTAGGTTGGCATGGCTCAGATGCACTAATCTGTCCCAAGATACTCAGTCAAGCTTAGGATTTTCCGTAGGAAATTTCTGTTTGGGGATCAAACAGAAAATTACATGAAAAAGATGGATGAATACAGAACTACTCACAAAGTGCCCAAGCTAAGGAGAGGCATGCCACCCACAAAGGCATTCCCTCAGGGTAGGGGCAGGCCTACCACAGGCCTTTTATCAAGTTCAGGCCTCTTCAGCCTTTGCACAGAGGGTTTTTTCAGAGGCAGAGGTAGACGGGCACAGGCAGACCTCCTCTCCCTCAGCCTAAAGCTGCTGCCAAGCAGGCACCCTGATGGGGTGTCCAGGGCCGATTCTCCTGTACCGGTGGGGGGCAGGTTGGTTTATTTCAGCCAGAACTGGTTGTCCCTAACTCGGACAAATGGGTTCTGGAGGTGGTAAGCCAAGGTCTGGTTCTCAGCTTCAAGCAGTTCCCAAAGATGAGAGCCAGACATTTTCCTCCTGCAACTCCTTCAGAAGCCCTTGCTTTGGAAGCAGAGGTTTCTTCTCTTCTAGACTGCAAAGCAGTGGAAAGGGTTCCTCCTTGCCATCAGGGCAAGGGGCTGTACTCGAGATACTTCCTTACCCCAAAAAAGACAGGGGAATGGCGGCCCATCCTAGATTTTTTTTTTTGAAATTTAAGTTTTATTCAGTTTTCATATATAACAAATACAACATGGTAAAAGACAAGGTAAGACGAGAAGGAACAGACATCAACCACCCCAACCTCCCCCCCATACCCCTTTCCCCCCTTCCCGGGAGGATGCCGCCACCAAAGAAAAGAGAAAGGGTAGCAGAGAGACAAGGAAAAGGATGAGGGGAAGAGAGAAGCGTCCAAGGTGGGCCATTGGATAAAATCATAACCAGAAAAAAAAAAAAAGGGGGGGCTCAAACGCACAAAGAGAGAAAAAGGGGAATGAAGATTCAGTAAGAGGTCTTAATGAAGGTACAGGGAGTAGAGTTTACCCCATTTTTTGTGAAAGACAGAAAGGTCATGTCTAGAACTGGCAATCATCCTTTCAATTTTGAAACTGAATGACATTTCTGCCACCCATTCCTGGTAGGTAATAACCGATTGGTCAACCCAGTGACGAAGGACTAACCTTTAACAGCCATCAAATGAGGGCCATATGGTATTTTCATTAACCTTAATAGAGGAGTAGATGCCCAAGACACAAATTTCAGGAGTGAATAAATCTTGTAGACCTAAAAGTGAGTTAAGGTTGTCCCGGATGAGTAGCCACAAAGGAGCCACTTTGACACAGGCCCAAAAAATGTGTAAGATGTTCCCCGAGCTAGCACCACATCTAATACATTCAGGGGAGCTAATTTTCCCATACTTAGCTAAATTTGCTGGAGTATAGTACATATTGTTAACTATATAAAATTGTATAAGTTTATTTCTATCTAGAGAGAGGAAACGGTGTAAATCGGTCCAGACTTGGGCCCAAGGATGGGGAGTGTCACCAAGCAGCGTGTCCCATACCTTGGAGCCAGATAGGATATCCGGAACTTTACTAAGGAGTAGATGTGAATAAAGTGTAACGGTAGAATGGGATTCGTTGGCCCGAGACCTGAGCAAATCCAAAAGAAGGTGCATACCAGGTGACTTTTTAACGGGTCCAAAAACACTAACTATAAGGTGTCTCAGCTGAAATACCTTGAATATGGCTTGGGAAGGGATATTAAACTTAGCCAACAGGTCTTGAGAGGAGCCGATGGAATCTTGAATAAAGAGGTCACCTACTACACAGTCTCGAATTTGTGGTAGCCAGGAGGGGAGTAACCAATGCGAACCTAATTTAATATTAGGGTTAAGAACTAACGGTTGGGCAGGGTCCTTGGTATTTTGCATACCAACCGAAGTACAAAACTGATTAAAGACTTTAATAGAGGTATTGATTACTGATTCACTCAAAGAGGCGGGAAGAGCTGAGGGTTTGCAAAAAAAGGCCGCGTGAGGGTTTATGTTATGGGACTCCAACAAATTAATCTCCAGTTGTAGCCAGAGGGGACGGTAAGTATCAGAAGAGGGGAGAGCCACTTGCCCATTTTGGACAGGTGGCTGGCCCAATAGTAAAATCTAAATTGTAAGCAGGCCACCATTGGCTTTGGGTAAACATAACTTAAAGAAAGCTCTCCTGGGTTGTTTGTCTTTCCAGATGAACTTAATGACCATGGTATGGATTTTCTGGAAAAAGGTCTTGGGTAGCCAGATATTAAGCAGACTGAGAGGATAGAATATACGTGGAAGTGTATTCATTTTGATAATACTTATTCTGCTACCTAAAGATAAAGGGAGGTTAGACCATCTGGTGAGGTCTCCTTGAATTTTGTCAAGCAAGTCATCAAGATTGAGTTTTTTGACTATATTAATATCACGGGCTAGATATATCCCCAGGTATTTGAGGTGATTGGGAGCCCATTTCAACCCAAAATGAACAACGTCTGCCTGAAATAAGAGGGAATTCAACGGGAATATTTCGGATTTGGACAAATTCAACTTGTAGTTGGAGACTTCTCCAAATTGATTGATAATTTCCAAAACTTCCTGGATAGAGCTAACTGGATCCGATAGGTGTAATAAAATATCATCAGCAAATACCGACATAGTTCCACCACTCATCTAGAACACCTGCATATTTTTACTGCAGGATTTCATAACTATAAAGAACGCACTAACCCTGTGACACAACTAAAGTGTTATCTAAGTGCTTCTACAAACCTGAACCCAACTCTCTGCTGCTACAGCCACCAGTCTAGCTCTCTCCTATTACCCTGATCAAGACTTGAACCTGGTACTCTATGCACTTCAGGCACATACACTACCACCACACCATAGCAGCAACTAGACTCAGAGGTGATCTCTCACTATCTCCCTCTTTCATCCTAGTCCCCCATTCTTTCCTCACTTCAGCTCCACCAGCCTTCCCAACTATGCACATGCATCCCTGCTCGCCAGTCTATCTCTCTCCTCCTCCTCCCTTTGCCTTCCACATACCCTAGTGTCCCTATTAACCTCAGCCTCACTACTCCAGTGTTCCTACCTCACCTCCTGTCCTCCCTCCTCCTTACCACTGCTCCCCTCCCTCCTCCTCCACACATCCCATATGCTCCTCTCCACCTCACCCCTTCCAGACATCACCTGTCCTCCCCACAGCCCCTTGCACTCTGATCACTCAGGCCTTCTGCCTGTGCTACCCTACCCACCCCTTGTGCAACCAAACCCCATTCCTTATTCTATCGCCTCCCGGCATAAACTCTCCATCTGCCTCCCTCTGACCAGAGCACTTCTCCTCCTTCTGCTCCTAACAGGAACATACACCCCAACCCAGGCCCTGCCCCCTCCCATCCACCCACTCAGCCCACTGGTCTTCGAGTAGCCTCCATGAACATATGCAGCCTGCTGAAGAAATTTGACGCCCTACAGTGCTGGGCCATGGCTCACCAACCAGACATCATAGCCCTGGTTGAAACCTGGCTGTCCAAATCAACTCCTGACTCATTTGTCTCCCTCCCAGGCTATACCTTATACCGGGAGGACCGAGTAGGCAAACGAGGGGAGGCTGTGCAATCTACACCAGGGACACAATACCTGGACATGCACTCCCCACCCTACCCTCATAAATGGGGCCAGGCCCTTACCTCAGACTCACCCCAGACCCTCTAGGAGCCCCTCTATCTCACCACAGCCTACATTCCCCAAAGAACCAGCACCCAGCCCTGATATCTTTAACGGACTACCTAGCCACCCTCCACCATAAGGCAGAACAAGTCCTAGTGGGGACCTTAATGTAAATTGGCTCAGCACCTCCTCATCCACCACCAGAGACTCATTTGCCACCCAAGATCTGACACAGCTCGTCACCCAGCCCAGAGACTTAACCCTAAGAGTGGTACCAGCACCTGCTGGATGTTATTATAACTAACCCAATTCTATAAAATCCAAACATCCAGGTCCTCCCGGACTCCTGAGTGACCACTCCCTATCCTATTCCACTGGGTAGCCCCAATCCCAAGCCCAAAGCCCAGACCACCCTCCGAGGCGCCTCCGCCTGGTGGGCTGAAGAAACTAAGGCACTCCTCACCCAGATAGACTGGTCCCCATTCAGCAGGCAACCAACATTGATACTGCCCTCACCTTTTCACCCACACCTTCAACATGGCCTGTGATCTCTTTGCACCCTTAACCAAAACCCGTCCAAAACAGAACTCACTCCTGGGTTAGCCCGCCCTCCTACAATTACTTAGAAACGGGATAACCTCTGGCACCTGCCACTGAAACAGGTCGTCTGTCTGATAGGCAAGCATACAATGCAGCCCGAATAAATGCTCATGGGCCATCAGGAAAGCCAAGGCAGACCATTACCAGGCCTCCCTTACCTCCTCCTGGGGCTCAGCCCGACCTTCTGGGATAATATTAAGCAACTCAATGGTAAAGCTTGCTCCCCTGCCCCATTCCAGCTCACTAGAAATGGCAAAACCTCCACCGAGCCTGCCACCATAGCTAACTGGTTCAACACCACTTTCACTGACCTTAGCTCAGTCCTCCCTAGTAATTTCTTTGACCCTCCCCCAGCCAAACTCCCCTGTCCTCCAGCACCCCAGTCCTCCCCGAAAGATTTCCACCCGGAAGCCAGACCCATCCTAATCAAAGCTCTCAATGGCAACAATCCCGGCAGTGACTCACTGGACCCCAGCATCCTCAGGCTGGTGCTAGATGAAGTCCTTGCACCTCTCACAAGCCTAATTAACCAGTCAGTCTGCCTGGGACAATTTCCCACGGCTTGGAAAACAGCCATTATCACACCTATTCATAAAGGAGGCGACAGGTCATCGGCCAACAACTACCAGCCAATCTCCATCCTCCCTCCTCTCTAAAGCCCTGAGAAAGTGGTGGCCATTCAAATCACTGATTATCTGGCTAAGCATAACATCTTATGCCCAGAGCAACATGGCTTCCGTATGGTCACAGTACCAGCACTGCCCTTATTGAATTCTCCAACTTCCTACACTCCTTGGATACCAGCTCCTAGCTGGTGCAGTGTTCATTGACCTCTCAAAGGCTTTCGACACTGTCTCCCATCCACTGCTGCTGAATGCACTCTGCCTCACTGGTCTCTCGGCTGGCCCCTGGCATGGTGTGCTAGCTATCTTGACACTCGATCCCAGTGTGTCAAGATTAATAGCACACTCTCCGACACCCGTCCCATTCTCTCTGGGTTCCCCCAAGGCTCCATCCTGGGCCCCCTTCTCTTCTCGCTGTATCTGAACACCCTGCCCAGTGCATGTTCTGGCAAAATACTGCTGTATGCAGACGACGCTGTCCTTTTTGCCACCCACCGTAATCCCATCTCCCTACAGGACTCCCTACAGCAGTCTTTCAACAGTGCCGAGGCTTGGTTTAAGGAGCGCAGACTCGTCATCAATCTTAAGAAAACAAAAACTATGCTCTTTTCACACCCCCAAAACAAAGCTAGCAACCACCCACTCTATATCCTTCCAAGCACCAACCAACCACTGGAACAAGTCTGCTCCTACAAATACCTTGGGGTTACCTTCGATTCAGCCTCACATTTCACAACCACATCGACGCCTAACATCCGCCACCAACACACTGCTTGGCATCCTATTCCACCATAAAACCTGCCTTCCACCAAATGCTCTCCGCTAGCTGTTACATCGTCCGTTTCTGTCCCTTGTAGACTATGGTCTACCAGTACGGTGCTGTGCCGACACCACTGCACTCAACAAAATTCACCTAACCCTGAATAAAGCGCAGATTAATTACGGTGCCCCAGGCTCACACACACCTGTCAGCTATATGTCGATGCTAACCTGCTTACCCTGGATGAACGGCTCCATACCAGACCTGTCTCTCACCAAAAACCCTACTGGGCTCTCCCCTGGGTAACGGCATCCATCCACCAGAGCCCTCCCACCATTGCAACACGGTCTTCCTACAAGACCACTCTAAAGGTCCCCAGAACGAGAACCAGCCGTGGCCAGAGGTCCTTCAGCTATAGAGCCCCAACCTGGTTTAACTCTCACTGCCACCATCACCAATGCCATCACCATCTCCACATTCAAAACTGCACTGGAACCACATCTTCAGCACTCGTAATCTGCTCCTGTCTCTGAACATAGCCTCCACCTCTTTCTCTTGACAATGCCCCCTGGGCAGCTCTCCACCCTACCATCCCTCCACCACTTCCCTGTACACCATGCCTAGGTTTAACCTGGCCAGTGCCAGCTGTTTTCAATGTTTATCTACCAGAATGCTCACTTGATACCGACTTGTGTAATACCTGTTATCAATTACATGTACCCTGTACCCAATTGTATTTGTCTGACCACTATATGACGTGGCACCTCTGGGGAATGCCTATTGATTCTTTGCAAATCTTTGCTATGTAACCGAAACGCAATGTATGTCTTTATGTGACAAAGTACCTTTGGAAACGAGCCTCTGGCTCAAAGGTTGTAAACTGATTCTTAAATAAATAAATAAATAAATAGTGAGCATTTGCTGACCAATAAGACACCCGGTGATAGAGGGTGAGGATCTAATACGAGCTAGCAGGGGTTCCAGGTAAAGATTGAACAAATAAGGTGAGAGAGGGCATCCCTGACGGGTACCCGAGTATAGGGGAAATCTGGGAGAGAACACCCCGTTGCAATATACTCTAGCAGAAGGAGATTTGTAAATCGCTTGGACCCACTGAATAAATTGGGTTGGGAAACCCATTTTGTGTAGAGGCCATAAAAATTCCTAGCTAATCGATCGAAGGCCTTTTCGCATCTAATGCTGCTAAGGCCATGGGGATTGGGAGATTTGGGCTGCATGGAATATGTGCGAGAGAAGTCGATGTTTGGGAAGTCACCTCCCTGAACAAAGCCTACCTGTTCTGTACTCAAGAGTGTTTGCCAGACTTGTTTAATTCGCAGAGACAGAATTTTGGTCAGGATTTTAATATCGTAATTAAGTAATGAGATTGGCCTGTAATTAGCGGGATCTAGGGTTGATTTATTAGGTTTAGGTATGAGGATTATGACTGCTTCCAGAAGTGAGGAATCTAGTGGGCCTGAAGTAAGAATGTAGTTATAAAGTTTTAACAGAGCAGGGCAAGATCACTACTTAAAGCTTTGAGAAAATTTGAGAGAACCCATCTGGGCCAGGGCTTTGTCCAGGGTGAGGCCTTGAATAGCTTCTGTGATTTCCTCCAAGGTGATGGGAGCTGTAAAATTTCCCTGACTAGAATGGAGCTTAGACAAAGGGTGTTCTCAAGAAGGCCATTATGCGGGAAGCTGCAGAGAGGGGTACTGGTCCCATATAGCTGCTTGTAGAAGGATTCAAAACCTGCTATGTCCCTCGGATTAGTTTTAAAAGAACCATCACTTGCAGTAATTCCTGGGATTAATCTCAATTCTCTATTTCTTTGAGTTTAAGAGCCAGCAATCTACCTGGCTTGTCGCCCTGATCAAGGTATTTGTCTTTAGTTTTCAGAATGGAATATTCAGTGTACTCTGATTAAACCCTCATATTCGTCCTTTAAGTCTATAGAGGTTTTTGAGCTCTCCTGGGAGAAGGATGATAAAAGGCTCTTCGGCCGCTTTGATCTGGATCGATATGAGTTAATTCTCTCCAGCCTTGATTTTTTCCTTTTGGAGGCTGCCTTGATAAACTCACCCCTTAGGAAACATTTTAAGGAGCACCAAACCAGGTCAAATCTGGAGACTGAGTTTTGGTTAATTTCTAAAAAGGATGAGATTAAAGTTTTGAAAAGTGGAATTACCTGGTCGTCTTTTAAAATCTGGTTATTAAGTTTCCAGGTAGTATCGCATTGACCCGGAGGGCCGGGTGCCAGCTTAACCCAAGTCATAGCGTGGTCAGAAATGACAATTGGCTCAATGTTGGTAGCAGAAACATTGGGTAGAAGACTGGTACTCACTAGGATGTAGTCAATACGCGACCAAGAATTATGAGTAGGGGAATGGAAGGTATAAGATCTAGCTATGATTCAAAATTCTCCATGGGTCAACTCAACCCAGCAATGAACAAAAATCCGCTTAGGGCTAGCTGAGCCATGACATTGTTCTAGTAGCATAGTTAGATCGGTCCAGAACTTGTACAGGAGAGATATTCCAATCTCCTCCCAATACAAAATTAGATGGTAAAAGGGAAGACAGAAGGTCAGTCAGACCCATCAGGAAAGTAGGATCCCCTCCCACTGGGCCATATATGGAGCCTAGGACAACCTCCGTATTGTAAAGCAGTCCACAAAGAAAAACATACCTGCCATCTGTGTCTTGAACACATTTCTTCACCAGGAAAGGAATGTTGTGTTTAATCAGAATGGCCACTCCCTTGCTATTTGTGGATTGACCAGCAGTGAAAACCTGAGAAAAACCCCTCAGTTTCAATAGCTTAGCTTCTTGTGATGTAATGTGGGTTTCTTGGAGAAAAAGTATGTCGACCTCCTTTAAGAGCTAAAAGCTAGATTTGACCCTCTTGGACGCCTCCCTCAACCCTTCACATTCCAAGTAGCAAACTTAATGTGGCATACAGTCATTGTCCCCAGAGAAATGCAGACAGAAATACCATTAAGGAATAGCAACCTAGGGAATCAATTGGCAGCTGCAAACCCCCACCCAAAACCAATTGCGATCACCCAAAAACAACTAAAAGGAAAGCAACTAGTGGATACCATCCCCAATACATCACAAGACCAAGTAGTTGAACTCCAAACGGCAAAATATTAGACCGGGTAGCTATAACAATGAAGATAGTATGCCAGAATTATAAACCCAAACCCTCCCTCCAACAACCCTTTATTTAAATCAATCAACTATATACAAGTACCCCAAATTGCAGGTGCCAAAGTAACATATGTAAACTTATAACAGATTCTATAAAGACATCCCTGCAATGCCATGGCCAGCTCCTTAGTAGATTAGGCAGATATCGAGAGGTAATGAACAGCCAAATAAACCACTTTGCAAACCAATAGTATTGACATGAAAAAACTGAAAGGAAGAGAAGCCATGGCGACCATTTCCCCTCATTCCAGTCGTGAGGCAGGATCAGAGTGCAGATTTAACCACTCAAGCTCCCCCCCCCAAAAAAACAGCCCAAGCCATCATTGCCTTTAAAAAAAAGAAAACACACTAGCAGGTCTAAAGCTAATAGATAGTGGGGTAACTCAGTAAAACTCACAACAACCCCATCAAAAAACAGGATCCTACTATTGGAGGCATCAGGTCTGAATAAAGAAAGCCCCAAGGAGAGGAATTACCTTGTGGAGAGGTCATCAGGGCGAAGTGGCTCGGGGAAAAAACCTTCGCGAGGCACCGGCAACTAAAAGGGGTAAACGGGAGGAAGCGCAGGGCGGAAACAACCGGGACGGACCAAACTGGTCCGAGCAGAAATCGTTCCTCCCGGAAACACAGCCCTGCACTGAAGTTCCGGACCGCCACCCTGAGCCAGCACATGAAGGGCCACACGGAGTTAGGCCTGTACAACTCCATAGGCTGCGCGGCCTACATCGGACTCTGCTACACGTCCTCTCGAGTCGGGTGAGACCCCTCCAGGCCAGGTGAGCCCGAGCCTAGGTAGGACTCCAGTAAATGGTAACGAGGCATGAAAAATTTAACAAATAAATGGATTACAGATAAAATGGCAGAAAACAGAGATTGGGAAATAACCAGCATCAGTGCAGTCAAGTGAATAGACTGGGTAGTCTCTTAGTAAGGTCCGCCGAGGCTTGATCGGGTTCTTCATAGGAATGAGCGACGCCATCTAGGGTGACCACTAACTTGGAGGGGTAGACCATTTTAAAGCGGATTTCAGCTGCGATAAGCTTTTTGACGACCGAATGGAAAGCCGCTCTTCTTTTACGGACTTCATATGGCAAGTCCTGAGAAATTCTCAACTTTGACTGGTTCCATTGTAGAGAGTCTATCCCCTTGGCTTTGGTAAGAACGTGTTGCCGCTCAAGGTAACTCAAGAACTTGATGATGAGTGGACGAGGGGAGAATTAGGCGGGGTCTGGGTTTTAATGACCTATGGGCACGCTCAATATGATAGGACTGGTTAATCGGGGAAGGGCCGACCACTTTATTTAGAAAGAGCTGGACAAACTTGATCACATCGGGACCTTCTTCGGTTTCCGGGAGTCCCAAAATAAGTATATTGTTTCGTCTGCTCCGACCTTCTAGATCCTCTGTTTTGGATTGAAGCATCTGTATTTGCTGTTTTAATTTGGTAATCTCCGGGTCAGTTTTGTTTTTCCAGCGGTCGAGTGATGAGACGTTAATTTCCAGGTCGCCTACTTGCCGAGAAAGGTCCGAGAAGTCTTTTCTGATAGATTTAATTTCCGAGGATATTTCCTGCAGAGTATCTCTGAATGGCAGTATTTCCTGCAGGAAACGATCTTCAGTCAGCAGGGTATTCGAAGGAGCCGAAGCAGCTTGTTTTGAAGGAGCAGAGGGATTGGTATTTCTGGCTTTTTTAGAGGCCTTCTCAGGCGTCGTTGGTGGAGTGTGTTTCACACTGGCTGACTTCATGTCAGCTTCCATCCTTGTAGCCCCACAATAGCAGCTTTGTGCGCCTTAAAAATAAGCTTGAAGATGCTAGAAAGTAACAGCAAGCCTTTAGGAACGCTAAAATGAAGCAGGTTGTTGTGCATCTTTGGAAAAAAAGGCTATTTTGGTAGGTGAGGGAGGAGAGCTAAGTAGAGAGCTGCTCTCAGCCACACTGCATCACGTGACTCCCGGCCCATCCTAGATTTAAGGTTCCTGAACAAGCATCTTTTGAAACCAAAGTTCAAAATGTTAACTCTGGCAATGATTTTGCCTTCCCTAAGTCCAGGGGACTGGCTAGCTTCCCTGGACCTCAAGGATGCCTATTTGCATATCTTGATCAGGCCTTCTCACCGAAAGTACCTCAGGTTCGAACTGCCCTCTGGCCACTACCAGTTCAGAGCAATGCCCTTCGGCCTCACTTCTGCTCCAAGGGTTTTCACAAAATGTCTAGCTGTGGTAGTGGCTCATTTAAGAAGGCAAGGGGTTGCTGTGTTTCTACCTGGACGACTGGCTCATAGTGGGTCAGTCTCCAGATCAGGTAAAATCCCACTTGCAAGTCACCCAGCAGCTTCTCACTTCTCTGGGATTCCTGCTGAATTTTCCAAAGTCAGTTCTGGAACCAGTTCAGGTACTAACTTTCATAGGCGCAGAGTTGAACACAAAGTCAACCAGGGCATTTCTTCCCTCGGAAAGAGTGGACAGAATCTTTGCCCTGGCATCCTCCTTTACCCTGCGGGTCTCTCGACCAGCAAGGCACTTTCTGCAACTCCTAGGGCACATGGCTGCTTCCACAGCTGTCGTGCAGGGAGCAAGATTTCAGATGAGGGACATCCAGTTCCACTTGAGGTCCTACTGGTCTCAAAGGAAGGACCCCCTTACCAAATTAGTCCCAGTGACAAAACCCTGATCCTAGCCCTTCAGTGGTGGCAGGATCAAAGCAATCTAACTCAGGGGTCCCTTCTACCTGTTCTTCATTCCCTCACCCTCACCACGGATGCCTCCCTGTTAGGGTGGGGCTCACTTCAGACCTTTCCACTCAGGGAGTGTGGTCCCTCAGGAATCTCTGCTCCACATCAATCTTTGGAACTCAGAGCTGTTCTCTTAGCTTTCCAGGCTTTTTCAGCTACTGTCCAGAACAAGGTAGTTCAAGTCAGGACAGACAACACCACAACAATGTGGTACATCAACAAGCAAGGGGCACTCGGTCTTCAGCCTTGTGCACGAAGCAATGAAGTTGTGGTCTCTGGCTTATTCCCTGAACACCTCCCTGATAGCGGTTCACCTCCCAGGAAGGACAATGTCCTGGCAGATTCCTCAGCAGGATTTCTCAGGGCCATCACGAATGGGCCCTGAATCCTCTGGTGCTGGGGACAGTCTTTGCCAGATGGGGCACCCTCAGATAGATCTTTTCGCAGCCCCAGACAACCACCAACTTCCTCTGTTTTGTTGCAGGCCTCCAGTGCTGGGATCAGTCCCCTGGGCCTTTCAGTTGGATTGGAAAGGAAGTTGCTGTATGCCTTTCTCCTTCCTCTCCCTTCAGGGTACTAGTAAAATCAGAACTCAGCCCTGCAAAGTGATTCTGATTGCTCCAGACTGGGCCAGGCAGCCCTGGTACCCTCTTCTCCTGTCCCTGACATTCCACCCTCCCCTGACCTTGCCCAGGACCCACAACCTGCTGACCTGTGCACAGGGGAGAGTGTGGTACCCGGACCTCAATTCCCTCCACCTCAAGGCTTGGTTCTTGAGGAGCTAGAATTTTCTGATTTACACCTTTCTCAAGGTGTCCTGGATATTTTGAAGGCTTCTAGGAAGCCTTCCACTAGGGCCACTTACAACTCCAAGTGGAAGAGGTTTTCCTTTTGGTGTTCTGAGAAGCAAATTGTACCAGAATCTGCTGACTTGGCCATTTTATTGGACTGTTTGGTCCATCTAAATTCCTAGGCCTCAAACCAGCTACTTTGAAGGTTCATCTAGCAGCTGTTTCTGTTTTTGTTTCTGCAGGAAACCTGTTTCTCCTCTCACCCTGTGTTTTCCAAGTTTTTAAGGGGTTACTTCACACTAACCCTCCCTTTCGGGAACCAGCCCGGCCTGGGATCTGAATGTTTGCATTGCTCTGCTAATGCAATCCCCTTGAGCCTCTGTCTTCGCAGATCTCAAGTTTTAACTTGGAAGACTGTCTTTCTAGTGGCTATCACTTCTGCTAGGCGTATAAGTGAATTACAAGCCTTGTCAGTGGAAAAGGATTTTATTTCTTTTCACAGAGATAAAGTAGTCCTCAGGACTAACAGAAAGTTTTACCTAAAGTGGTTTCAGATTTTCATCTCAACCAATCCATCTCTTCCAGTATTTTTCACTGAGCACTCTTCCTCAGGGGAGAGTAGACTGCACAGTTTGGACGTCAAAAGAGCTCTAAGCTACTATTTGGAACGCACCAAGGGTCATAGGTTCGAATCCCTCCAACTCTTCTTACCTATGGAGAAGTGGGCAAAGGGAGACCTGCCACTAAGAGGACAATCGCAAGGTGGATTGTCTCTTATATCCAGTTCTGTTACCAAAAACTAGGTCGAGAGCCTCCCTCAGGACTGAGGGCTCATTCCAGCAGGGGTACAGCTGCATCTCTAGCGGCTGCTAGAGATATTCCCATTTTGGAAATTTGCCAAGCTGCTACCTGTAAGACAGTCCACACCTTCACCAAGCATTATTCCCTGGACGTCCAGTCCAGGAGAGATGCTCGTTTTGGCACAGCTGTGCTTCAGAGCCTATTCCTTAAGTAGGTTCTGGCCCTCCTCCATGGAGGTACTGCTGTATAATCTGCAATAAGTCCTAATTATAGCAAGACTTCATGGTGTTTGAAGAAAAATTACTCACCTTAGTAATTGCTTTTCTTCTCATGGAGTCTTGCTATATTAGGACAACCCCTCCTACCCCTCTCAGAATTCCTACTTGGGTGCAGGGGGTTGGCAAATTAGTGCAAGCACTGTGTCATGCCATTTAGTTCTCTGGTTCACCCCCTTGTTTCATTTGGGTTAGGGAACTAGGTAATTCTGTTTTTGTTAGTGGAGATGGTCCCTCTCTGGACTTGAGTCTTTTGGGGAGAGGGGGCCTATTAGTGCTTGTCAGGGGTGATCCTAACAACAATAGGTAATGTTGTTTTTATTCTGTGATTGTTGTTGTGTTTTGTTGTTTTACTACTGGTAGGTAGCCAATGGCTAGTGTAGAGCTTTTCCACACAGACTTGCTATGTTAGTTTAGCTTCGTAAAGAACCTGGCAGTTTCATTTGAAACTGGCCAGATAGAGCTTTGAACAGCGCCCTCGTGCTGTGGAACTCCAGATCTCTCTGGAGTTAACTGTTTCCTCTCCGGGGCAGTTCAGAGCCAGGGGCTAACTGCAATAAGTCCTAATATAGCAAGACTCCATCAGAAGAAAAGCAATTACTAAGGTGAGTAATTTTTTCTTTCTGTTCTTTTGACTTTTTATAGTGTACACTAAGCTCCTCCCATCAGCTTGTACCATATAGTGGGTGGAGTAAGAGCCGGCCAGCATTATAGCAAAGGTAGAGCTGGGAGGAGGGTCTTGTGAACTGCTGAATTTGCAAACAACAAAAAGTGCGTTTTCTATCCTTTTCTTAAGGACCAAGCAATATCATGACCTTTTGTGTTCTTTTTAACCAAAAGTTTATAACAAGTACTACAACTGTTTAAATCCTGGAAACAGAAATCAAGCAACTAGGTCTGACAAACTCCAGTGACTCTGGGTCCTGCTTGAATCCACATTTTTGTCTGGCTTGCTCCTAAGGGATCTATTTTTTGGGGCTTTTAAACAGCCTCTTTAAATAACAAAGGAAGCACAAGGACAAAAGGATTTCACATCCTGCACTTGTACTTGAGTAAGTGTGCCCCAGGCTATCAATGTAATGGGGTTGGGGAGTGCATGTCTGCAAGATCTTGCATAGCCAAAGCCTCTCATCAATCCCTGCCTAGCTGTGACCCTGGGTGACCTCTGTCATGAGTTGAACCAATGTTGTACCAACGGTCACACCATGTCCAACAGCTGTCTGGGGGTTGCCCTCATAACTTTTCTTGTCCTACTTTGCCTTGACAGGATTACACTATCCTAATGGAATGAGGATGGTTCAAATAAATCTAGAACCGAGCACTATGATTTTACATTCTCCAGCCTTATTGTTTATAATACAAGGATACTACAAACTAATCTTCTTCTATACCAAAAGGGCTATCCCTACTGTTCTCTCTATATGTTTAGAAAACTACAGAACAAGTCTGCGTTATACCACCCTTCTCTAAACATGGGGCTGTGGTTCCTTGTCATCATTGCCATTCTGCTATCTGGGGATATAGAGGCAAATCCTGGGCCACTAGATGCTTACTTCTCAGCAGATGACATACATAGTATGTCCAAACATGGGCTGTTAATTGCACACTTGAGTATAAGAAATTTGATGTGTCACTTCATGGAACTGGAGTCATGGGTCAAACTGTACAATCCTGATATCCTCTGTCTCACTGAGACCTGGCTAAAACCATTGGTTACTGACTCTCTCTGCTCCCTGCCAAATTACTCTATTATTTGAAGGGATAGGATATCGAACAAATGTGGTGGTGGAGTTGCTTTGTACTACAAAAATAATCTGACTGTCT
The DNA here is from genome assembly GCA_016271365.2 of Neoceratodus forsteri. Classification (NCBI taxonomy): domain Eukaryota; kingdom Metazoa; phylum Chordata; order Ceratodontiformes; family Ceratodontidae; genus Neoceratodus; species Neoceratodus forsteri. The sequence goes on from CM057452.1 coordinate 832,567,027, forward strand.
CTCTTCTCACTATCCTGGATGCTCAACCGGTATGTGAATACTTGCATGCTATCCTTGCATTGGGAGCCAAGAAACTGCATGTTATCTGTGCATATAACCCCCCAGCATGAGGGATTGCGGGTCTAGAGTACCTGTCGGAAATTACCTCTCAGAATTTTAATCATAATGAGGGTGTCATCTTAGGGGTCCTAAACTTAAACTGGCTTGGTGCTGCTCTCAGTTCTCTTCAATCTTTGACTCATAGCTACTACCTGCATCAGATGGTAACAGTGCCAACTAGAAGTCTGTCTTCATCACCACTAGGCACACTATTGGATTGGGTGCTGGTAAACTGGATCAAACACATCTCAGCCGCTAGTACTATTGCTGATGCCTTAACTGCCCACTCTCCTACTTTCTGCATCCTGTCCTTGGGGGCACCTCCATCTTCTCCACCACATCTCATCACTCTCACAAACTTTGCTCACCTAGACCAAGAGGTGTTTCTGTATGACGTCTCCAGAACTGATTGGTCGGAGATCTATCTATCACACTGTTCTCAGGATGCTCTTAACCTCTTCATCACTAAATTCCTTACAGTTCAATGTAAACATGCCCCAAAGATCACCTGGAGACTGAGGGGTAAACAAACAAGATGGCTAAACAAAGACTTGCTCAAAAGTTTGCACCTTAGAGATAAACTCTGGAAGTGCTACAAAACATCATGCCAGCAAACAGATTTCAATGCTTACCATACGCTACGGAATTCATGTAAAAGACAAATCAGAGCTGCTAAGAGCAAGTACTGTAAAGACCTACTGATTAACTCGGCCAATGACCCCAGAAAATTCTGGTCACACATTAAATCCTTCCTAGGATCCTCACAGTCAACTACCCCTGATGATATGCTGACAAATGATGTGCATTGCAATGTCTCACAAACCATAGCTAATTTTTCAACCTGCATTTCTCTGATCTCTCCCAACATACCTCTTCCTTCGATCCCACTTCAGTGTCCTCCCACACCTCATCAGGAACCTGTCTAGATAAGCTGGAAGTGTTGTCTCCTGTGCCTCTTTATACTCCTCCATTCTATTTTAAGGCTGTGTCTAGAAAGTCCTAAAGCTCCTGAGGTCCATCTCTGATCATACCAACTCTGGCTCAGACTTCCTGGAACCCCGCCTCTTGAAACTTGCAGATCCCCTTATTGCATTACCGCTGGCCAACATTTATATGTTATTACTTTCAGGTGGAATGGTCCCTGACCTCTGGAAAGCTGCTCAGATCACGCCTGTACTTAAAAAAAGGGATCCTAAGGTTGTCATGAACTATAGACCAATTGCCATACTTTTGGTACTGAGCAAAATCCTGGAGAAAATTGTTGCGATTCAGACAACTGACTATCTACTTAAGCTCAGTCTGCTCTCGGATACCCAACATGGCTTAAGGAAAGGACATAGCACAACGACTGCACTCCTTATATTCACTACAGACACTCTTTCAAAAATGGATACTGGCAAACTGACTGGGGCTGTCTTTATAGACCTCACAAAGGCTTTTGACCTTGTTGATCACACTTTGCTTCTCTCCTTGCTTTGACACCTGCATTTCTCCTCCTCTGTTGGTGACTGGTATGAAAGCTACCTGACAAATAGAACTCAAGTGGTGAAATTTAATTCCTCTCTATCGAACAGTACCACCATTAACTTTGGGGTACCTCAGGGCTCCATCCTAGGGCCCCTCCTATTCTCTCTTTATATAAATAACATTGGAGCAGCTCTAAAATCCTGCTCTGCTGTTCTATATGCTGATGATCTTGTCATATATACAAGTTCTACTAATATAGACACTCTCAATACAACCCTTTCTTCTGACTTTAACAATATCCAAAACTGGTTATATGACCACAAACTGGCTCTCAACACTAGTAAAACTAAACCCATGCTGCTTGGATAGGCCCTGAAGCTCTGGGCTTGCACAACAGCGCTGACAGTGCAGGACTTAGAAGGTCAATTACTGGAATGTGGGACCTCTTTCAAGTACCTGGGCATCCTGCTAGATCAATCTCTTGATCTTAATCTTCATGTACAGTCTGTTTGTAGAGCTGTCAACTCCAAACTGGGTGTTGCATATAAGACTAGTTATATGCTCATGCCATCGGCAAAAATGGCCATTGTGAGGGGGATTCTGCTCCCCACCCTAACCTATGGGGCTCTCTTATTTGGGGCTGCTCATAAAACTGACCTACTGAGATGGGATATTACTTATAACAACATATGTCACTATGCCTCTTCTGCTCCTCAGCTTAAACACCACTGTCAACTTTATAATGATCTTGGTTGGCTCTCTCCGTTAGCTAGTAGAAAATACTACCTTGGCCCTTATTGATTCGATAATTAGAAATCAAACCCCTAGGTGTCTTGCAGCTATGCTTGTTCCTCAAGATACACTCCATGGTCTACGATGAGCTGATAAATCCTTTCTGAATTTGCCGAGGTGCCGCACTAGGAAAGGAACTGTTGCATTTGAGCATGCAGCTCCACAGCTGTGGAATTCCCTTCCCCTTGACATTAGACTTTCTAGCTCCCACACATGCTTTAAGAGAAAATTGCACTGGAATCTGCTGATTGCTGATACCTGTTTCTGCTTTCACCCTACCTAATGACTGATGTCTCTGGCCATACACTAGTATTTCTTCACCTCTATATAACCCTCTTACTGCCTCAGCCTATCCCGGCTCACTTTCCCTGCCCATATACAATCTTGCACTGCAGGCATCTCCCTTACACTTACATACACTCATATAATCTAATTTCATGGCTTGCTCCCCTCTTCCTCACTTACTGACCTTTTCCTTAATGACACCCCCTGCTCTCAATGGTTATTTCTTCCTTTTGTATTACCTGTTTTTGATTTTGTATACCTTGTTCTGTTCATATGATATGTCACATGATAATTTATTGTCCAAAGTCCTCTCTATTCATTGCATAGGTAGGCACCTATGAACTTATGAATGGTCTACTCTGTATGTCTCTGATATATTGTATCCACTTTAACTCATTGTATGTAAAGCACTTTATTTTGTGTGTATGTTCTGATATATTGTATCCTCTTTAACTCATTGTATGTAAAGCACTTATAAGTTGTTATCCTGTTAAGTTTCTGCATGTCTGTATTCTCCCGGGTCGTACCTGAAAATAGTAATTTTATGGCTAGTGCACTTACCCGGTTAACAAAAGCTAAATAAATAAATAAAAATAAATGTGCATTTAAAACTAAACTGTAGTGTTAAGTAGGGCTTTTACATAGAGAATCCTATTGGAGGAGCAGAACAGAACTGCAGTGCAAGAAATAGAAAGATGCTGTGTCATTCTGAAGTTTTGAAACAGGGCTTTCCCAAAGCATTCATTTTTTGCTTCCCTTTTTTAAATGATAGGTTCCTATAAAACTAAAATACAAGCGCTAGCTCAAGGAGGCATGAACCACTTACATGTCCTTGAAAAATGGGTGTACTCACTACGACGAACATTTCAGAGTGTTCGCACAGTCGCACAGCACGATCATGTGCACCATCACGAAGGTACTGCAAAAGCGGCTGGATCTCTATTTCGGAGGCTTTTAAATGATCATGGGGTATAAATACATAGGGAAAAATGAAAGACCAGACTAGAGATAGCAAGACTACACATACATGGCCATTCTACGAGTAGGGGAATTATAAAGAGTTTTCAAAGTGACAGAAACAACAGAAATGAAAGAGAATGAAGGAAGAAATTACTGTTGCAACAGATTTCTTTTTAATGTTGAATGTATTCTTAGCCCAATATCAAACCAAAACCCCAAAATACCTACTCATGAGTATGCCCAGGTAAATAACAATACCAGGAGTAAATATATAACCACAAACAAAAAGGGGGGGCGGGGTTACACATTACCTATCACAATGTGTCAACACAAAAATGGTGCCTGGTCTAAACTCAGAGAGGAGTGAGAATATCAGTTTTCCTGTATGGGACAGTGACCCACAGGGTATAAAAAGTCTGGGTTATTGAAAATATGATGGATCACTTTTTTCACTGTTAATTTCTTTATTGAAATTTTTCAGTCAAGACATGCTCCATACATTGAAGAAGTCAACTATCTGGATTACATTGCTTAAGTACAATACATATTTAGGTGTATATTTATTTACAAGGTTTGTTATTGTCCTGTAGTGTACAGATATTAATGTGGTATATTCTTTATAGCCTTGACATATTTATGACATAAGCAAAGGTGCAAAATATCAGTACTGCAGTAAGTAAGTAAAATAGTAAAACAAGGAGACAAAAAATAAAAAGCTGAGGATCAAAATAATATGCAGCGATTAAGATAAGCTTAAAACTGATCCATGTCAATTAGCTTCTAAATAGCCTAGGTACTTCTGCCAGCAGAGATTATATTCATTTATCTGTCCAAGAGCAGAATAGGAGATTTTTTCAAGGGATGAGGTATAGGTTAAGTTATTAAGAATTTCAGAAATAGTTGATATTGTATTGGATTTCCAATTCATCAGGAGAAGGCATTTCACTTGAATAGATAATGTATTTAAACATCTATGTTGGTATTTGGTATATTTGTTATTGTGAGTGTTAATCCCTAAAATATAAAGTTTAGGATCAAAAGGGATGTCATGACAAGTTACTTTAACAGCTAAATTATGAATTGATGTCCATAAATTAGATAAGGATTTACAAGACCAGATAATGTATAATAAGTCACCACTTATGGAGTTACATCTCCAACAAAGATCATTTTGAGATAAGTTAAGGTGGTGTAGAACTGTGGGGGTTCTGTACCATAGATGAAGTATTTTGAATTGGATAAGCACACTATGTGTGTCTTTATAAGAATGATGACAGGCAGACCAACAACTATCCTACTGAGAGTCAGGTATGTTATAATGTAATGCAAGACTCCTTTTGTCCTTAGATGGAAGAGACTGGTTTGGTAGTGTATTCCTGATAGTTTTGTATATTTTACTGACAAGAGCAGAGTTACTAGTTAACCAATAAGAGATGTGGGAGTCTGAAGATGGCATTCTTCTTTTTTTCATCAGTAAATCAGATAGGGAAAGTCTTAGATCTAAGTATTTCCAAAAATCACTTTTAGGTATACCCCACCTCATTTGTAGGTTGGTGAAAGAGTCTAGTGTATGATGGTCATTAGATAGGACATCATCCAAGAAGTAAATGCCTTTGTTTTTCCAAACTTTGTAGTATAATGGTTGGCCTCCCAAAGTAATAAAATGATTGCCCCAAATGGGGGAATATAATGATGGAATAGGATTGGAATTTATCTGTTTGTGAAGTTTCAGTCAATAGATGACGGATGGGGCTTTGGTCGGATGTCTTTTTAGCTTGCATGATAGGGGGTTGAAAATAAAGGCTGAGGGGGAAGCACCTGTGATCAAAGATGTTTCCATATCAACTCATAAGGTTTTTTTAGAATTGGGTTTTGTAAGCCATTTAATTGTTTGAGATGCACGAAATGGCCAGAGATATGCCAGAAACCAAAGAAGACCTAGTCCTCCTTTTGACCACTGAGATTTCAGTTTAACTCAACTAATTCTTGGGATTTTCCCTGCTCCAATAAAGTTGCCTATTATTTTGTCTATTTTCAATAGAAAGAAGGATGGTAATGTTAGTGAAATATTTGCAAACAGATACAAAATTTTGGGAGTTACAGACATTTTGATAGCTGCAATTTTTTCCATGAAGGAGAGGTTGTGAGTCTTTCATTTATCTAGTATAGTTTTAATTTCTATAAGAAGAAGAGAAAGGTTAGTGTATCATATTTTATCTAAATTAGGCAATATCTTTATACCTAGGTAGGTAAGCCCTTGGGGAGACCAGCAGAATCCAAGCAGAATATTCATATGTAGTTTACATAATTTGTTTAAGGGTAGCACCTCAGACTTATTGTAATTCACTGTCAAGCCAAAAAGTTTTGTAAATGAGTTGAGTAGTTGGTAAAAGGCTGAGCAGTGGATTCCAGGTTTTCTACTAAAATAAGTAAATCATCTGTATAGGCCAAGGAGGTATATTGTGAATTGCCTGTTGATATGCATTTTATATCACTGGGAAGTCGAATTGCAGTTATCAGTGATTCAAGAGCCAAAATGAAAAGGGATGAGGATAATGGGCATCCTTGTCTGGTGCCCTTAGCTAAAGAGAAGGAGTGGGACAGAATGGAATTAGTTAGCACTCTAGCTGAGGGATGGTTATAGAGTAATTAAATCCATGCAGAAAAGTGATCTGGGAGTCCAAATTGTGAGAAAATGTACTGTAGAGATAGTTCCAGTGTAAAGAATCAAAAGCTTGTTCAAAGTCTGCAGCAATCACTGCACCAGACAATTTGAGACATTGGGCTTTATGCATGAGATTGAAAAGGGACCTCAAATGGTCTGCTCCTACTCTACCCTTTACAAACCCTACTTGCGTGCGGTGAATTAGTTGAGGGATGAGAGGTTAAAGGTGCATGGCTAAGATTTTGGTGAATATTTAGAAACATAGATTTTGATTGCAGATAAGGACCACTTGGCCCACCCAGTCTGCCCATTTCCCTACCTACTGGATAAGCTGCAGATTCTAGTTAACCAACAGCCTACTTTCTGCCACCCCCCACTACAATTGCCTTGTGTCTGTCCCCATGCATGTTTGAATTCCTACACTGTTTTAGCCCCAACAACCTCCCCAGGAAGGCAATTCTATGCATCCACCACTCTCTCTGTGAAAAAGATTTCCTCACATTACCCCTGAGCCGTCCCCCCTCTATCTTTAAATTGTGTCCCCTTGTTCTTACTCATCTCTTTTTCTGAAAGATGCTACCCTCCTGGACTTTTTTGATTCCCTTGAGGTACTTGAACATTTCTATCATGTCCCCCCTGTCCCTCCTTTCATCAAGGGTGTACATATTAAGCTCTCTCAGTCTTTCTTCATATGATTTCTGATGCAGACCCTGCACCATTTTAGTTGCCCTCCTCTGGACTGCTTCCATCCTGTCTATGTCCTTGTGTAGATTAGGTCTCCAAAACTGCACACAGTACTCCAGATGGGGTCTCACCAACTGTCTGTACAGAGGGATAACCACTTCCCTTTTTCTACTTGTGATGCCCCTTCCTATGCACCCCAGTATCCCCCTGGCTCTCCTCACTGACTTCTCACATTGCTTACCCACCTTTAGATCATCTGATATGACTACCTCCAAGTCCCGTTCCATTTTTGTTGTTGTTAGTACCTCCCCTGCTATTGTGTACTCTTCTCCTGGGTTTTTGTTTCCCAGGTGCATTACTTTGCACTTCTTTGCATTGAATCTAAGTTGCCATATGTCTGACCATTCTCCAACCTTGCCAAGTCCCTTCTCATCCTTTCTACCCTCTTTGTGTATCAACTCTGTTACAGATCTTTGTATCATCTGCAAAGAGGCATAACTTTCCTCCAGTCCCTCTGCAATGTCACCTATAAAGATGTTAAAGAGGAATGGACCCAGTATTGAGCCCTGAGGTACTCCACTAGTGCCCCCTTTTCTTTGGAATGTGTTCCACTCACTATTACCTTCTGTGTCCTGTTGTGCAGCCAGTTTGCAACATACTACAGCCTTGGACCCACTCCCAAGCTGGCTAACTTGATTATTAATCTTTGTGGGACTGTGTCAAATGCCTTGCTAAAGTCTAGGTAGGCCATATCCACAGCCCTCCCTGGTCTATTACTTTGGTCACCCAGTCAAAGACATCTATTAGATTCATCTGACATGACCTTCCTACTGTAAATCCATGCTGCTTTGGGTCCTGTGTCCTGGCCTCTAGGTACTCAACAATTCTTTCTTTCAGAAGTGATTCCATCATTTTCCTACCACTGAGGTCAAACTTACAGGTCCGTAGTTTCCTGCTTCTGCCTTGCTCCCACTTTTGTGAAGGGAATCATATCTGCCTCCTCCAGTCCTCAGGTACCACCCCATCCTCCCATGATTTGTTAAAAGTGTGGTCAGTGGTGTCACTATGTCCTCCCTTAGTTCTTTTATGATTCTGGGTGAATCCCATCAGGCCCCATTGCTTTGTCCACCTTGAGTTTTAGGAGTTCTTTCAGGACTCTTTCTTCTGTAAATGGACTGGTGTCAACCCCCCTACCCAGAGTGCTTCTATTGTCTGGTTTAGGTAACTCCGCCTCATCTTCTTTTGTGAATACTGAGCAAAAGTATTCATTCAGTATCTCTGCCTTTTCACTGTCTCCCTCTGCCCACCTCCCCTCTCCCTTATTAATCTTAACTATTCCTCCCTTAACCTTTATATGCTCCCTAATGTACCTATAAAAGGTTTTATCCCCCTTCTTAACTGACTTTGCTATTTTTTCCTCAGTTTGGGCTTTTGCTATTCTGACTGCCTTCCCCTCTTCTTTCTGCTTTAATTGATACAGTTCCCTGTCATGCTCCTTCTGTGATGCCTTATACTTTTTGAATGCAGCCTTTTTCTCCTTAACCTTCCCTGCCACCTCTTTTGAGAACCACAGTGGTTTTTTACTCTGCTTTGTTTTCTTTATCTGTTTCACACAAAGGCTTGTTGCCTCTATGATGGCAGTTTTGATTTTTCTCCATTGTTCTTCCACCCCTCCTTTTTGGCCATTTGCTAGTGTATTCCTCAAGTATTCACCCATTTTGCCAAAGTCAGCCCTTCTAAAGTCCAGTATGCTTGTTTTTGTATGGCTTGTCTCCATGGTTGTGCTTATTGTGAAGCACACTGCGCAGTGGTCGCTTGTGCCCAGATGTCTACTGACTTCTAAATTTGTGATCCTCTCTCCATTTAAGAGTACCAGGTCTAGTATTGCTTCCTCCCGAGTGGGTTCCAACACTAGCTGTCTAAGGCCTGCCCCCTGCAGGGCATTGAGAATGACCTTGCTCTTGGATGTGGCTGCAGTACATGTCATCCAGTTAACATCTGGCATATTCAGGTCCCCCATTAACAGTATCTCCCCTTTTTCAGCCATTTTGAGAATGTCCTCTATCATTTTCTTGTCCATTTCCTCCCCTTGAGATGGGGGTCTGTATACAACCCCTGTGCGGATTGTGATGCCATTCCCTGTCTCCAAGGTGACCCAGAGTGCCTGTTGTCCTTCCCCTTTACTTTTTAGTTCTGTAGCTTTGATCCCTTCCCTTATGTATAGAGCTACTCCACCTCTCTTTCCTCCCTGTCCCTTCTGTAGACTGTGTACCCCAGTATGTTGACATCCCAGTCATGGTTCCCTGTGTACCATGTTTCTGTGACTGCCACAATATCCAAGTGTTCATCTTCCATCAAGGCTACTAGCTCAGGAAGCTTGTTTCCCAGACTACGGGCATTGGTACTCATTGCCCTCCATTTAATGTTGGCTTTATCCTTTCCCCCCATGCCTGCTCTTTTTGCCCTTGTCTATTTTTACACTTACCCCTGTTCTGCCCTCTGCTGAGCACTGTACCTCAGTGTTTACCTTACTACCCATCATGTTTTGTGGGGGAAGGCTTGAAATTTCCTGCCTCTTATTAGCACCTCCCCCCATGGCTAGTTTAAAAGCTTGCCAAGGAAGCATTTAAACCTGTCACTTAGGATCTTGGTTCCCTTCATGGACAGATGCAGACCATCATGCCAGTATAAACCTTCATCTCTCAGGTGTACCCCAGTCCCCAATGAAGCCAAGCCCTGCTCTGCACAGTTTTGCAACCATTCATTAAACTGCATGGTGTGTAGTACCCTAGCCTCACCCCTGCCATGGACTGGCAGCACCTCTGAGACAGTAACTGTGCTTGCTACCTCTCTGAGGCCCCTCCCCAACTCCACAATTTCATCCTGCACTGCACTGATCCCATGCCTAGCTAGGTCATTTGTCCCAAGGTGGACAATGATATCTAGTTCCCTCTCCTGTGATGCTGCTTCTGATATCCTGAGGATTCGCTTCTTGTCCCGCCAAGCCATGGCACCAGGCAGGCACCTTACTTCCCTCTCCTCTCTCTTCCCCAGGTCTACCCCTCTAACAATTGAGTCCCTTATCAGAAGCTGTTTCCTTCCCCTGTGGTGTCCCTTGCCACCCTTCTGTGGGTCTCCCTTGTGGGTGTCCTCAGCATTCTTCTTGGTCTCCACTGAGGGTGCCATCATAGAGGAACCTTGCTCTGCCAGACTGGCATATGGTTGTGTAGAGGTACACCTAGGGGCTTTGCCTCTGTTCCACCACCTGTACCCTCCCAGAACCCACTGTGGTCCAACTGCTCTTCATACTTGGCAGCCTCTGTGGCAGTGGTGCTTTTGGGTGGGGAGGCCTCCTTAGTCCTGCCAGTTCAGCCTGGAGGTGGGCTACCTCCTCCTCAGAGCTGACAGTTGCCTGCAGATGGGACAGCAATGCAGTTTCCAGAATGTCTCCTGGAAAACTCTGCCCCACAGCCAGTGCATTGCACCACTCTCCACATGTCCTCTCCCTTATAATATACAATATGTAATATATATATATTTTTTTTCTTCCTTTGTGTGGTGTGTTCTATCCTTTATGCACTGTGCTGGGTTATTAAGAATATGACAGTTCTGCCCCAAGACCTGTTGAGGAGTGATGTCAGAACCTTGGCTATAAAGGGAAACGTCACACATGGGGGTGTGGGGAAGGGTGGTGGGTAGTCCACAACCACTGATGTCTGTTAGAAACAATCAAATACACCACTGCTCCACCACCCTGGTGAGTACTGCCCTTTATAGTAATTCAGCTAACCTCCAGTAACTGATTTGTCAACTATTTAAAAGTAATTTGATGCAAACTGTTACAGAATACTAGTAGACAGTCCAATTAGCCACAAAGAAAAATCAAATATGCAGTTATTTCAACCCTTCTGAAGTTGCTCACAAGATAAGTAATTTTGAAAAACCCCTTCCTGATTTAAAAATGAAATTAAACACAAAGCAATACCAATGTAAGACTGTAAAGTAAGGAAAACGTCCCTCAGATGTAAATAAGAGAGATCAGTTACAGATTTCTAGTCCAATATAATATATCCCATGCAGCTTCTCAGTTGTTTCAAAGCACAGCCTGTTACACCACTTGAAGAGATGGGCTACCATCTATATTAAGTAGAGAGAGATGGTACAATAGCTAGAGGGGAGATATGTCTGTTTGTCTTTCTTAGGGAGGACACTAATTACTGTCTCAGTCATGGTTGAGGGTAATTTGCCCAACTGGGTAGCTTCCCGATACACTTTGCAAAGCACTGGACAGAGGAGGTCAGGTCAAGATTTGTAACATTCTACAGAGAAACCATCTCCACCAGGAGATTTACTTGAGTTAAGACTCGAAAGAGCCTGTTGTATTTCTTTTTCTGTAAAGGGGTTGTTTAATGGTTCTGTGAAGTCTGTAGGTAGCTGGGGATGGTATAAGTTTTTCTAGAAAATTTTGGATTTGAATTGATTGTGCATTCAAGGGTGGAGAGTGTAGTTTTTTGTAAAAATATATATATATTTTTTTACATTTGTTTTACCAGATGAGACACACTAAGCTGAAAGCTTGTTTACAGGTGCAACCTGGGAGTACAGAAAAGATAAGGGACTTGCTCAGGGCCACACAGTATGCAAGTGGGGGCTGTGGGATTCAAACCCAGGTCTCCAGGTTTGCAGTTCATAGCCTTAAACCATTGTGTTATATTTGTCATGATTCTATTGATATCAGAGTTTTCTGTGGATATATTACCATCAGAGTCTTTCAGGCCACTTTTAAATCTTTCCATCTGTTGGGATTTAAGTCTATGAGTTAATAGTTTGTTACCTTTATCATCACATTCCCAATATTTTTGTTTAATTTTAAAAAGATCAATTTCAGTCTTACGTGATATCAGTTCATTTATTTGAGTACTTAACTGCAGTATTTCTAAATGAAGAGGGGAGTTGGGATTTGAATGTTTAAATGCAAAGTATTATGTTTCTTTATCTTTGAGTTGTTTCTCTAAATTATAAAGTTATAGTACCCTCATCTTCCTCCTATGAGTAGAAAAACAAATGATTTTGCCATGTATTGTCACTTTAAGTGTCTCCCATATTATTCCCATGGAAGTGTCTGAGGAAAGATTATATGATAAAAAGTCCTGAATTTGTGATCTGACCCACGATATAAACTCAGGGTCTTCAAGTAAAAGAGGATCTAAGCCTCATGAGGGGGATCTTGGGGATAGGGTCCCCAGTTCAGGTGTAGATTAACAGGTGAATGATCAGAAATAATAATGGGTAATATTGCTGAATCCTGTATTTTTTCACTGATTTTAGGTGTAGCGAACCAGTAATTAATCTTGCTGTAAGAGTGGTGAAGGGGTGAGTAGAAGGTATACTCTTGGTCTCTTGGGTGGTATAGTCTCCATACATCAGCTAACCCAAAGTATTTCATTAGTAATGAAAGTACAGCCTTACTTCTTGGATGACTATCATTTGCAGAATTACTTCTGTCTAAGAAGGTATTGAGTGTCAAATTAAAATCACCTCCCATTAATATAGGCATGTTAGATAAGTTATGAGCAGTTAGTTGTAATGCTATATTACGGAAGAAATCTGGACAATCAGAGTTTGGGGCATAAACATTAATTAAAGTGAGGGGTCCAGTTGTTGTATCCATACGGGCTATGACCCATCTGCCTTCAGTATCTTGAATGATGTTAGATGCTGTCCATTTTAACTTTGTACAAATTAAAATGGTAACCCCATGTTTTTTGGAAGTAGCTGAAGCCGCATAGACCTGACCAACCCAATCTCTTTTAAGTCTTTCATTATCCTGAATTAATAATTTTGTCTCTTGTATAAGTACAATTTGTTCTTTGTGCTTTTTAAGATGTCTTAATACTTGAGTTCTTTTATTAGGTGAGTTGAGTCCCCTAACATTCCATGTGCAAAATGATAAATCAGCCATAGGGGGTTGTGTGTAATTTGGTTATTATGGGATCTAAAAAGATATAGGGGAGCCAACACACCACAACATATTGGTAAGTACAAAGTACATAAGCATCATTGCTTGACAGAATAACCCTACAGGCAGTGAAGGCATATGAGGATCTGATTCCTAAAGCAAGGTATTTAAAAAAGTTATGACCTTTTCAGCTTTTGATGAATAGAGTCTCCTTAAAATAAAAAAAAATCTAATATTAACAATATAAATAACATATTTACCAAATTAGGTATATGTAGTACCTATTTATGAGAGCAAATGTCAAAATCAAATATCTTTTGGACGTGAGAAGAAAAAATGGGTCGATTAGGAGTACCAAATCAAGACCTGCATGTCAGGCATGTGTAAAAGCTAGGAGTGTGGATTAATATCCACAGATCATTAAAAGCTATTGCTATCTAGTCTTAATTGTATTATATGAAAAACTATAATCAAAATTCACAATTCTTGTAGGTTATCTACCCTTAAGTATAATAAACAGTATATGACGAAAACAGTCTATTAGTATTGTAGCTTATTTATAACTTAATCTTTAAAGATATATATGTTTTGTCTATACACCAATAATAAGACAGGAAAGGGTAAGAGAAAGGAAAGAAAGAGGGAAGGGGATAGTGTGGGAGATATAAAGGTTTCTAATGTTGGCCATCCCTTGTTAGGTATATTACAATCTGTTACTAGTGTGTGCAGTAAGATATTTTTTGTAAAGCATTTGTCTCACTGATTATTTGCAGTTATCTTCTGTAGTGTTTCAGTATCCCCAACATCTATTGTAGTTTGTTATGCTTATGAATGATTTTATATGAGAGGAGAAGTACCACCACAAGATTAGTACTAGATTTGTTGTATGTCTTAATTGCCCAAAAATAGCCTGCCGGTGGTAAAGATAGACATATCTTGAGAGCTGCTGAGCACAGCTACCAAAATTCTGCCACGTTCATTTGCTCTCCAAATGCAACACAGGCTTCTGGCACTGCAACTTTATTTATGTACTTTTCTCCATGTGGTGCATGCATAACCTCTGAAGAGGCAGTAACAGGAAATATATTATAATGTGATATATACATGACATTTTTATATTAGAGTTGGGAGTACTGAAATGAAATAGCCCAATTAGCACACATCCAGAAAAGTATATAAATATATAATTGATATAAAATTAACAATGGTAAATAAAGCTTCAGTTATAATATTTTATCTTTGGTAGAGCAAATTATGTGGGGTATTTGTTGCCTAACAAGTAGGCAAGGGCACTGCACTCATTAAGAAGAGATATACCTGTAAATTGCAGCATTAGAATCATAATAAAAATAAGTAACGGGTGTGATTATTTAGGGGAAACAGAGGTCTCCGAGAGTCTTAGAAAGCAAAATTAAAACAGAAAATAACCATGAAAAGGGGATTGTGATGCAAGGGGTAGGAGTATTTCCCCCTGAGGAAAGGTCTAAAATGATTGAGGTATTGGAATAGGTTAAATGATGGATGTACATACAAAATATATATATAAGGAAGGGGAAACTGCATAAGGAGGTCACAGTTTATGTTATCCTTTCCTTAACAGGTATATTCACAAAAGTATCTGTTTGCACTCAATACCTATTTTAAATTAACAGATCTAGTTATGCAATGTCAATGCAAATACTTAATACACAGAATAACAGACTTTGATAGGAAATTATTTGTATTTCTGATATATATATATATATATATATATGTGTGTGTGTATATATATATATATAACAAAGAACCTCTGTGCGTAAACACTGAGGCAAGGGTTACCCCAAAGGGCATTTGGCTGGGAAGCCAAGTTTCAAGAAAATACAAAATCACACATGCCCCCACAATGCAAAGCATCATGGGCTGCATATGCAGATCACCACAGAATGTTATGCTGGTCCAACTTTAAGCAGAATTGCATGATGCTGATACACACACATATATATATGTTTGAATGAGGGTCCCAAAATTATGGTTTAACCACTGCACTAACAGTACAGAAACTTTAATGTGTTTCTTTTACCCTAGTAGCTTGTACTTGAGTATGCTCTAGCGGCCAATATAGGCAAGAATTAAACTGCAGCTGATATTTCAAGCAAATCAGAATCGCACAGTCATGGCTGAATTATTGAAAATGCTCCAAATAATTCTAATACAGTGTATGACATACTTCAGATTGACTGGCATATCCAAAATCTTTCAGACTATGTACCGGTTCCAGAATGCTACAGCCATTTCTCTAACACAGTCTGCAGTCTCTGTAGTGCTCGTCAAGGACCTGAGCTCATTTACCTTTGACCTTGCTGCGTCTCTTCTTTTTTGATGGCTCCATATTTTTTAAAGGGGTACTTGCTACAATATCTGCCCAAGATGTTTCTGCAGAAGTAAGTTCATGCTGTGCTGAGTTCACTGAAGCAGTTTGGTTGAATGTGATTTCTCATTGTAGGTGTTCCTGCGAGATTGAGGGAAGATGTTGCAATGGGGTAAATTTGTTACTGAGCTTAATATTGGATGAACACTTGGTCGGGTGAGGTTGGGTCTCTGCGATCTTGCACACACTCCTGGGGCTGCAGCATTTATTTTTACTCTTAGAGGTACCAGAAATGTTCTTTAATTGTAAGCAGGAAGATTGCTTAGGTTCTGCGACATCAGGGTGCAAGGGTAACAGTTGCATTTCCATCGAGCTGACCACTGGAGCTGTTGCACAGTTTGTATCTGCTCAGATCATGCCTGTACTTAAAAAAGGGGATCCTAAGGTTGTCATGAACTATAGTCCAATTGCCATACTCTGAGTACTGAGCAAAATTCTGGAGAAAATTATCGCAACTCAGACAACTGACTATCTACTTAAGCTCAGTCTGCTCTTGAATACCCAACATGGCTTAAGGAAAGGACATAGCACAATGACTGCACTCCTTATATTCACTACAGACACTCTTTCAAAAATGGATACTGGCAAACTGACTGGGGCTGTCTTTATAGACCTCACAAAGGCTGTTGACGCTGTTGATCATACTTTGCTTCTCTCCTCACTTCAACACCTGCATTTCTCCTTCTCTGTTTTTGACTGGTATGAAAGCTACCTGACAAATAGAACTCAAGTGGTGAAATTTAGTTCCACTCTATTGAACAGTACCACCACTAACTTTGGGTTACGTCAGGGCTCCATCCTAGGGCCCCTCCTATTCTCTCTTTATATAAATAACATTGGAGCAGCCCTTAAATCCTGCTCTGTTATTCTATATGCTGACGATCTTGTCATCTATACAGGTTGTACTAATATAGACACTATCAATACAACCCTTTCCTCTGACTTTAACAATATCCAAAACTGGCTGTATGACTACAAACTGGCTCTCAACACTAGCAAAACTAAAGCCATGCTGCTTGGATTGGCCCTGAAGCTCCGGGCTTGCAAGACAGCACTGACAGTGCAGGACTTAGAAGGTCAATTACTGGAATGTGTGACCTCTTTCAAGTACCTGGGCATCCTGCTAGATCAATCTCTTGATCTTAATCTTCATGTACAGTCTGTTTGTAGAGCTGTCAACTCCAAACTGGGTGTTGCATATAAGACTAGTTATATGCTCATGCCATCAGCTAAAATGGCCATTGTGAGGGGGATTCTGCTCCCCACCCTAACATATGGGGCTCCCTTATTTGGGGCTGCTCATAAAACTGACCTACTCAGATGGGATATTATATATAACAACATATGTCACTATGCCTCTTCTGCTCCTCTGCTTAAACACCACTGTCAACTTTATAATGATCTTGGTTGGCTCTCTCCATTAGCTAGTAGAAAATACTACCTTGGCTCTCTTATTGATTCAATAATTCAAAATCAAACCCCTAAGTGTCTTGCAGCTATGCTTGTTCCTCAAGATACACTTCATGGTGTACGAGCAGCTGATAAATCCTTTCTGAATTTGCTGAAGTGCTGAACTAGGAATGGAACTGTTGCATTTGAGCATGTGGCTCCACAGCTGTGGCATTCCCTTCCCCTCGACATTAGACTTTCTAGCTCCCACACATGCTTTAAGAGAAAATTGCACTCGAATCTGCTGATTGCTGATACCTGTTCCTGCTTTCACCCTACCTAATGACTGATGTCTCTGGCCATACAATAGTATTTCCTCACCTCTATATAACCCTCTTACTGCCTCAACCTATCCCAGCTCCTTTACCCTATCCATATACAATCTTGCACTGCAGGCATCTCCCTTACACTTACATACACTCATATAATCTAATTTCATGGCTTGCTCCCCTCTTCCTCACTTACCAACCTTTTCCTTAATGACACCCCCTGCTCTCAATGGTTATTTCTTCCTTTTGTATTACCTGTTTTTGTTTTTGTGTACCTTGTTCTGTTCATATGATATGTCACCTGATAATTTATTGTCCAAAGTCCTCTCTATTCATTGCATAGGTAGGCACCTATGAACTTATGAAGGGTCTACTCTGTATGTCTCTGATATATTGTATCCACTTTAACTCATTGTATGTAAAGCACTTTACTTTGTATGTTCTGATATATTGTATCCTGTTTAACTCTCTGTATGTAAAGCACTTATAAAATGTTATCCTGTTAAGTTTCTGCATGTCTGTACTCTCCCCGGTCGTGCCTGAAAATAGTCATTTTATGGCTAGTGCACTTACCTGGTTAACAAAAGCTAAATAAATAAATAAAAATAAATGTGCATTTTAAACTAACTGTAGTTTTAAGTAGGGCTTTTACATAGAGAATCCTATTGGAGAAGCAGAACCGAACTGCAGTGCAAGAAATAGAAAGACGCTGTCTCGTTCTGAAGTTTCGAGACAGGGCTTTCCCAAAGCATTCATTTTTGCTTCCCTTTTTTAAATTAGAGGTTTTTACAAAACCATAATACAAGTGCTAGCTCAAGGAGGCATGAACCACTTACATGTCCTTGAAAAATAAGTGTACTCACTATGGCGAACATTTCAGAGTGTTCGTGCGCTCGCACAGTCACAATGCACAATCATGTGCACCATTGCGAAGGTACTGCAAAAGCAGATGGATTTCTATTTCGGAGGCTTTTGAATGATAATGGGGTATAAATACACAGGGAAAATGAAAGACAAGACTAGGGATAGCAAGACTACACATACGTGGCTATTCTATGAGTAGGGGAATTATAAAGAGTTTTCAAAGTGACAGAAACAACAGAAATGAAAGAGAATGAAGGAAGAAATTACTGTTGCAACAGATTTCTTTTTAATGTTGAATGTATTCTTAGCCCAATATCAAACCAAAACCCCAAAATACCTACTCATAAGTATGCCCAGGTAAATAACAATACCAGAGTACATATACACACAAACAAAAGGGGGTTACACATTACCTATCACAATGTGTCAACACAAAAATGGTGCCTGGTCTAAACTCAGAGAGGAGTGAGAATATCAGTTTTCCTATGTGGGACAGTGACCCACAGGGTGTAAAAAGTTGGGGTTATTGAAAATATGATGGATAATTTTTTTTTTACTGTAAATTTCTTTATTGAAATTTTTCAAACAGTCAAGACATGTTCCATACATTGAAGAAGTCAACTATCTGGATTACATTGGTTAAGTACAATTCACGTTCAGGCATATATTTATTTACAAGGTTTGTTATTGTCCTGTAGTGTACAGATATTAATGTGGTATATTCTTTATAGCCTTGACATATTTATGACATAAGCAAAGGTGCAAAATATCAGTACTGTAGTAAGTAAGTAAAATAGTACAATAATGAGACAAAAAATAAAAAGCTGGGGGATCAAAATAATATGCCAAGATTAAGATAAGCTTAAAACAGATACGTGTCAATTAGCTTTTAAAATTTTAAAAAGAACAATTTCGGTCTTACGTGACATCAGTTCATTTATTTGAGTACATAACCGTAGTATTTCTAAATGAAGAGGAGAGTTGGAATTTGAATGTTTAAATGCAAAGTATTGTGTTTCTTTATCTTTGAGTTGTTTCTCTAAATTATAAAGTTGTAGTACCCTCATCTTCCTCCTATGAGTAGAAAAACAAATGATTTTGCCATGTATTGTCACTTTAAGTGCCTACCATATTATTCCCATGGAAGTGTCTGAGGAAAGATTATATGATAAAAAGTCCTGAATTTGTGATCTGACCCATGATATAAACTCAGGGTCTTTAAGTAAAAGAGGATCTAAGCCCCATGAGGGGGTTCTTGGGGATAGGGTCCCCAGTTCAGGTGTAGATTAACAGGTGAATGATCAGCAATAATAATGGGTAATATTGCCGAATCCTGTATTTTTTCACTGATTTTAGGTGTAGCGAACCAGTAATCAATCTTGCTGTAAGAGTGGTGAAGGGGTGAGTAGAAGGTATACTCTTGGTCTCTAGGGTGGTATAGTCTCCATACATCAGCTAACCCAAAGTATTTCATTAGTAATGAATGTGCAGCCTTACTTCTTAGATGACTATCATTTGCAGAATTACTTCTATCTAAGAAGGTATCGAGTGTCAAATTGAAATCTCCTCCCATTAATATAAGCACCTTAGATAAGTTATGAGTACTTAGTTGTAATGTTATATTACAGAAGAAATCTGGACAATCAGAGTTTGGGGCATAAACATTAATTAAAGTGAGGGGTCCAGTTGTTGTACCCATACAGGCTATGACCCATCTGCCTTCAGTATCTTGAATGATGTTAGGTGCTGTCCAATTTAACTTTTTATGAATTAAAATGGCAACCCCATGTTTTTTGGAAGTAGCTGAAGCCGCATAGACCTGACCAACCCAATCTCTTTTAAGTCTTTCATTATCCTGAATTAATAATTTTGTCGCTTGTATAAATGCAATTTGTTCTTTGTGCTTTTTAAGATGTCTTAATACTTGGGTTCTTTTATTAGGTGAGTTGAGTCCCCTAACATTCCATGTGCAAAATGATAAATCAGCCATAGGGGGTTGTGTATAATTTGGTTATTATGGGATCTAAAAAGATATAGGGGAGCCAACACACCATGACATATTGGTAAGTAAAAAGTACATAAGCATCATTGCTTGCCAGAATAACCCTACAGGCAGCGAAGGCATATGAGGATCTGTTTCCTAAAGCAAGGTATTTAAAAAAATTATGACATTTTCAGTTTTTGATGAATAGAGTCTCCTTAAAATAAAAAAAATCTAAAATTAACAATATAAATGACATGTTTTCCAAATTAGGTATATGTAGTACCTATTTATGAGAGCAAATATCAAAATCCAAAATCTTTTGAATGTGAGAAGAAAAAACGGGTTGATTAGGAGTACCAAATCCAGACCCTCTCTTAGCATGTCAGGCATGTGTAAACAAAGCTGGGAGTGTGGATTAATATTCACAGACCATTAAAAGCTATTGCTATCTAGTCTTAATTGTATTATATGGAAAACTATAATCAACATTCACAATTCTTTTAGGTTATCCACCCTTAAGTATAATAAACAGTATATGACCAAAACAGTCTATTAGTATTGTAGCTTATTTATAACTTAATCTTTAAAGATATATATGTTCTGTCTATATACCAATAATAAGACAGGAAAGGGGAAGAGAAAGGAAAGAAAGAGGGAAGGGGATAGTATGGGAGATATAAAGGTTTCTAATGTTGGCCATCCCTTGTTAGGTATATTACAATCTGTTACTAGTGTGTGCAGTAAGATATTTTTTGTAAAGCATTTGTCTCACTGATTATTTGCAGTTATCTTCTGTAGTGTTTCAGTACCCCAACATCTATTGTAGTTTGTTATGCTTATGAATGATTTTATATGAGAGGAGATGTACCACCACAAGATTAGTACTAGATTTGTTGTATGTCTTAATTGCCCAAAAATAGCCTGCCGGGGGTAAAGATAGACATATCTTGAGAGCTGCTGAGCACAGCAGCTACCAAAATTCTGCCATGTTCATTGGCTCTCCGAATGCAACACAGGCTTCTGGCACTGCAACTTTATTTATGTACTTTTCTCCATGTGGTGCATGCATAACCTCTGAAGAGGCAGTAACAGGAAATATATTATAATGTGATATATACGTGAGATTTTTATATTAGAGTTGGGAGTACTGAAATGAAATAGCCCAATTAGCACACATCCAGAAAACTATATAAATATATAATTGATATAAAATTAACAACGGTAAATAAAGCTTCAGTTATAATATGTTATCTTTGGTAGACCAAATTATGTGGGGTATTTGTTGCCTAACAAGTAGGCCAGTGCATCTGCACTCATTAACAAGAGATATACCTGTAAATTGCAGCATTAGAATCATAATAAAAATAAGTAAAGGGCGTGATTATTTAGGGGAAACAGAGGTCTCTAAGAGTCTTAGAAAGCAAAATTAAAACAGAAAATAACCATGAAAAGGGGATTGTGATGCAAGGGGTAGGAGTATTTCCCCCTGAGGAAAGGTCTAAAATGATTGAGGTATTGGACTAGGTTAAATGATGGATGTACATACAAAATATATATAAGGAAGGGGAAACTGTGCAAAAGGAGATCACCGTTTATGTTATCCCTTCCTTAATAGGTATATTCACAAAAGTATCTGTTTGCATTCAATACCCATTTTAAATTAGCAGATCTAGTTATGCAATGTCAATGCAAATACTTAATACACAGAATAACAGACTTTGATAGGAAATTCTTCATATTTCTGAAATAAATAAATATATATATATATATATATATTTGAATGAGGGTCCCAAAATTATGTTTTAACCACTGCACTGACAGTACAGAAACTTTAATGTGTTTCTTCTACCCCAGTAGCTTGTACTTGAGTATGCTCTAGCGGCCACTATAGGCAAGAATTAAACTGCAGCTGATATTTCAAGCAAATCAGAATCGCACAGTCATGGCTGAATTATTGAAAATGCTCCAAATGATTCTAATACAGTGTATGACATACTTCAGATGGACTGGCACATCCAAAATCTTTCAGACTATGTACCGGTTCCAGAATGCTACAGCCATTTCTCTAACACAGTCTGCAGTCTCTGTAGTGCTCGTCAAGGACCTGAGCTCATTTACCTTTGACCTTGCTGCGTCTCTTCTTTTTGACGGCTCCATATTTTTAAAGGGTACTTGCTACAATATCTGCCCAAGATGTTTCTGCAGAAGTAAGTTCATGCTTAGCTGAGTTCACTGAAGCAGTTTGGTTGAATGTGATTTCTCGTTGTAGGTGTTCCTGTGAGATTGAGGGAAGATGTTGCAATGGGGTAAATCTGTTACTGAGCTTAATATTGGATGAACACTCGGTCGGGTGAGGTTGGGTCTCTGCGATCTTGCACACACTCTTGGGGCTGCAGCATTTATTTTTACTCTTAGAGGTACCAGAAATGTTCTTTAATTGTAAGCGGGAAGATTGCCTAGATTCTGAGACATCAGGGTGCAAGGGTAACAGTTGCATTTCCATCGAGCTGATCACTGGAGCTGTTGCACAGTTTGTATCTGTAGGCAAATATGGTGAAAGCATAGTAGGGAGCACGGAGATGGCTGTCAGTGGTCCAGAGGTATGCTGTTGTAATGGGGATTGAAAAGATTTCTTTAAGAAAGCTTCCATGGCATCTGGAGTATTAAAGTCCTTGTGTCCCTTCTTTAGATATACTCTCATAATTGCTGGGTATCTCAGAGCAAATTTTATATTAAGCTGGTGTAGTTATTTTTTGACTGGTGTAAAGGCATTCCTTTTGGCTTGGACCTCTCTAGAAAAATGTCTATAAATATAGATGCGGTGACCTTGCCAGTTAACATTACAGATCTCTCTGGCTCTCTGCAGAATTATTTCTGCATGTGCATAGTTAAGGAATCTTGCCAAAATAAGTCTGGGGTTTTGATTAGGTGCTGGTTTGGGGCTTAAAGATCGATGAGACCTTTCTATTGTAAGTCACAGTTCTGCAGGGAGATTCAACATTGCAGGGAGTACATGTAGTAAAAAGGCAGTTGTACTGTTTAACGCAATATCTTTAGGAAATCCGATGAAACAAAGATTATTTCTGTGACTACAATTTTCAGTGTTGTCTAGTTTAGTTTGTAATTCTTTTATGGTGCGGTCTTGCTCTCTGACTGTAACTTGTAGCTCATGCACTGAAGTTTCATTATACTTTGTTCTGTTTTCAGTTATTAATAAGCATGTATCTATGGATTGTAGAGTATTAGTATTATGCTGAGTTATTATTTTGAGTTCGTTCATATCTTGTACAAGCATTTTGAACATATTTTCTATCTTCTGCAGTGAAGTAGAGTATGAGTTAGATTTGGCCATGCTGCAGTTGTAGAGGCAGAGGCCTAGTGAAGATTATATTGCACAAATATCTCCACAAAAGCAAGTTCTGGACCAAAAAAAAGGGACGAAGAGGGTGTAGTAGAGTAAGCTACATAGATTTCTTATTAAATTATCAAGTTTCTTGCCTTGGATGATGTGGATGAAGGTGGATTCCAGGAATTGTTGTAGAGAGAGAAGTTTTAGACCATCATCTTCCTCTAGAGCCAGGTCATACCCGTGTCCAAAAATATGATGGATCATAATGGTCTACAGAGCCCATTTTCTTAAAGCAGCAGTTTTGTCATCAAGGATGAAAAAAAGGTGGATTGGAATTGACAGTCATCTGACATTTCTCACAATCTTCCACTCAAAAATGAATACCGACACAATTTAACTTGCTGCAGTATAAGACCGCATCAAAGAATTCAGCATCCATGCCAAGCTGGTGTTTCTCTGCTTGACATACATGTTGCATTCCTTTGGCAGGGCCTTTGTAGAGTACTGTACCACAATAAATTTTCTTGACCTTATCCTTACTTCCATCCGAGTGCATCCTAACCCCCTTTCTGCCCTGATATCATGATATTTAGGGCTTGATTAAATAAAGCTGTATGCAAATTTCCTCCCAGTGGACCAGGTGAAACTTTTTCAGTGCCCAAAAAAGACTAGCAATGCATTCCTTGGTCTTGAATAAATTTAATATGGGGTGGTATTATACTTTGCACATTCTTGTGTTCTGTGATTCTAATATGTTCACCTATTAAGTTATGAGGCTATGCTGAATTTTGCAAATGCAGGCTTATAACTTTGGTAATATTCAATATTTTTATGGTAAATTTTTGACATAGCCATTTCAGTACAGCAACTCATAATGTGACAGCTGGCATTTTTCAACTCCTGCCTAAAATGTGTGTTTGTAGTCCAAAAGTTGATTTTGCAGTCCCTGCATGACATCACCTTTAGGCTAGGAGTTGAACATTTTCTGTGCCCTTCTTTATGAGGCATTGTCATATCAAGGCTGTGTTGAAAATGTGGTGTAAAAATATTTAAAAAAAATCATTTTTAATATTTTTAACCCCGACTCTTCTCCTGCTGCCCTATCGGCTCTGGCCAGAGTTTGTTTAGCTCTGAGACAGCTGCACTCTGGAAAATGATTGACCCATAATTCAGGGTACGGAGTATGGACTCCATTGGACAGTGCTAAGCTTGAGTCATGTTTAAAGGGACACTGTCAACCCCCTTAGTTCTCAAATTGTCCCTAGTTTAAAAAAACACATTTATTATTGCTCACATTCAATTGAATTTGCTGATGTTGCTGACAGTAAAATTCTGATTCCTTTTTTCTTTTTAAAAATTTAAAACAGACTGCTGACCATACATGTGATACCACACTAAAAACAGATTTGTTTACATTCTTTGATTAACTCCCATTTCATCTTTCCTGGACTTGTGAGCACTCCCAACATATTCTAACCACCACAATTCAGTGGGAGGAGAGGAGTTTATTGCATCATGAGTGGCTTCACTGTTTGGGATGTTTGTAATATTTAGGAAATACGCACTAAGAGTAAATCAAGAATCTGAAAAAACCAAGGCTATGCATAATTACATCATTAGCATGAATTTCAGTTCTACTAAGAAAGGAAGCAGATAAAACAACCAGGAACACCAATAAATTACAGAGAAGGTAAGCAGTCATAAAATGTTTGGTTTCAATTAGAAATATTATGATACAAAAAGGATTGACAGTGTCCCTTTAAGGTACACCTGTTCTGCCTACTGCACAATCAATGATAGCAAGTGTGCTAACTCTCTGAATACTATGAAAATTTGTTTTCAAGTATCTTTACCATGCAGAATATTTTTTATTTTATTTTATTTAAAATTTGTTGACCGGGAAAGGCGCACTGAGCTGAGGCTCGTTTCCAGGCACGACCCAGGTACAGAGAAGTACATAGTAGTTACAGTGGGGAGATTAGTACAACAAATACATTTAAGTCCAATACAGGCCAGACTTGTACACAGAGTGCTGGTAACAGGCAGCAGATAACATACAGTGCTTCCAAAAATGAGTGTAACTTAGTTATTTACAATATGTTAAAGGCAGATCCAGGGGTAGTACACTAGTGATATAGGAAATTGTATAATAACCTGTGGTAAGGCATGGGCAGAGAAAGTGACCAGCTGGGAAATTTATAAATGGAGTGGTTTAGGGACCTGCATAGGGGCGGGACCCAGAAATGCACTTTAGGTAAGGAGTGGCTGGGAGGAGTCCGAGGAGGCACTTAAGTTCTGGGAAGGAGAAGGCCTGACGAGTGATGGGTGGGAGGTTGTTCCATAGGAAGGGAAGGCAGTAGGAGAAGACGGCTTGGCCGGAGGCAGTATGTGGGTGAGGGAGGGCGAAAGTGCGGGCATCTCTGTGGCAGAGGGAGTAGCCTAAGGCGTTAGCTGGCTCGAGGTGGGAAGTAAGGTAGTGGGGTAGGGAGCCCAGCCAGTATTTAGCTATGAGGGAGGCACTATGGATGATTCTCCTGTGGGAGAGCGAGGCCAGGAAGAGAGTGGAATATAGGGTGCAGTGGTGAGTAAGTGGAGGGGAGGCAGTGGCAAAATGACAGAATGTGTTTAGAAGAATGTCGAGTTTGGAGAGGGATGATGTTGGTGCAGTGCAATATATAATGTCTGCATAGTCTAGTATTGGTAGGATAGTTTTATGTATGATTTCACTGCGGGCGGGAAGGGGAAGACTGTCTTTGTGTCGATAGAGGATGGCAAGTTTGGGCTGGAGTTTGGAACAGGTGGCATCTATCTGAGTAAAGAAAGTTAGGTGGTTGTTGAGCCAGACCCCTAGGTATTTGAACGTGGGGACAAGGTCTAGGAGACAGCCATCCAGGGTGGAGATCGCTGGGGGGGGGTCGGAAGGGAGATAAGCTTTTTTCTAGAGCTGAAGACCATGGTGACTGTCTTTTTGTCATTTAGTTTAAGCTGATTTTTCAGGAACCAGGCTTGTACTCTGTTGAAGTCAGTTTGGAGACCCGGGAGGACACTATCGTGGGAGGGACCCGAGGCATAATTGATTGCATTGTCAGCATATAGATGCACTTTGGCTGTGAGGCAGGTGGAGGGGAGGTCGTTTATAAATAAGGAGAAAAGGATGGGGCCAAGGATTGAACCTTGAGGGACTCCAGAGAGGATGGGAAGGGGGGGGAGGGTATTCCCGATTTGAACGGATTGCTGTCTATTCTGAAGGTAGGAATGTAACCAGTTTATGGAGGGTTGGGCGAGGCTGAAGAGGCTGGGTTTATGGAGCAACAGGGTGTGGGAGACAGAATCAGAAGCTTTTGCCAGATCGATAAAAATGGCGTTGGTGGTCAGACTGTTGTCTATAGCTGATAGGATCGAGTCTGTGACACTCAGCAAGGCGGTGGTGGTGGAGTGGTGCTTTCTACAGCCTGACTGATCGGGGGAGAGGGAGCTGTTTGAGGAGAGAAAGTTAGACAGCTTGGACAGGGTGAGGGATTCTTGGATTTTGGCGAGAGAGGGATGGAGCGAGATGGGCCTGTAATTTCCCGGTGAGGAGGGGTCACCGCCTTTGTGCAGGGGTAGGATCTTGGCTAATTTCTAAGACAATGGAACTGTAGCGATGGAGAGGGAGAGGTTTCGTATGTGTGTCAGAGGTGCTGTGGTGGCAGAGGCTGCGATGCGGAGAAGACTGGGGTGCAATCCGTCGGGACTGGTTTTGGCCTGGTTAAGAGAGATGATTGCATTGAAGACTTCTTGGGTTGTGAAAGGAGGAAAGAGGAAGCCATGGGAGGAAGGGGGACATTCGTTAGGGTCAGGTGTAGGAGGGGGAAGACAGATAGGGCACGTGAGATGAAGAACGAGTTGAAAGTAGCAGCTACCGAGACAGGATCGGAAACTTGTCTGCCATCAATGTCAAGGACAGGGCAGGACTGCTTGGGAGAGGGATTGATCATGGAGTTGATCACCTTCCAGAAGGATGCAAGGGAGTTTTGGTGCTGGGTGAGTTGTGCTTGAAAGTAGGAAGATTTAGATAGACGGATAGCTGAGGTGCATTTGTTTCTGAGGTACTTGTAGGATTGGAGGTTGCGGGTGGTCTGGGTGGCTTTGTATAGCCGCCATGCCTTGTCCCTGATTTGGCACAGGGTGATGAGTTCAGATGTGATTCAAGAGTGGTGGTGCCTTTTTTTACTCTAACTTTCCTGAGGGGGGCATGGTGGTCCCAGGTACATTGGAAGGTGTCGCAGAAGTGTGATAGGATGGTGTTGACGTCTGGGGTGGAAAAGACTGGACTCCAGTCTGCGTAAGTCAGGTCATGCTGTAAGGCAGATTCATTTAGGAAGTGAAGTGAGCGGGACAAAATAAATTTGGGGTGTGAATGTGGTGGGGTGCACATTTTGCAGATGCAGTAAGTGGTGCAGTGGTCACTGAGAGCATCGGAGAGGGTGCCAGCTGACGAGATCCTGTGAGGATGGGAGGATAAGATCCAGCCTAGTAGGATGTGATTTGAGGACTGATGGTTTAGGCAGGTTGGTTCCTGGATAAGCTGAGAGAGGTTTAGGGCTTCAACCCTTAGTGTAGTGGGTTTAGTGGTGGGGGAGAACCAGTCGAGATTGAAATCGCCTAGTAGTACGAGTTCCCCATTTGATGTTTTAGTTGAAATTTCAGAGATGACTTTGACCAGGGAGTCGGGTGAGGTCTTGGTGGGTATAGAACCCCTATAGAGGGATTTGATGATGGAAAGTTAAGGTGCGCAACAATGGTTTCGTGGGAGGTGGGGCAGGATTCCCTGAATAAAATGGAGTAAGGGATGGTGTCCCTGATGTACAGAGCTACCCCCCCACCATGCTTACCCCTGTCTTGGTGGGAAAGGACATAGTTAGGGATGGTCAGTTGTGGGTGGGGGGTTTTGGGAGAAAGCCAAGTTTCCGTGACGCAGAGTATATCCGGGTTGTATTGGGTGACCCAAGTGGAGAGGGCATCCAATTTGGGGAGGAGGCTCCTGATGTTGAGGTGGATTATGTGGAGGACTTTGGGGAGAGTGACTGAGGGCAGGCTGGTAGAGTGTGGAGGTGCGGATGAGGAATTGTTTGGTGCTGAAGGGCTGGGGTTTGGGTGAACATCACCAGCTAGGAGCAGTAAAAGACAGAGGGTGTGAAAAGGGATTGCTTTTGTCTGCTGAGGCTCCTCTTGGAGGGGGGAGCTTGGAGGTTTAGGCACTGGAGGAGATCTTCCAGGTTTAGGTAGTGCGAGTGGAGCAGTGCTGGGTGAATAGTAGGGGATGGTCGGAGGGGGTGGTTTAGAGGGAGGGGAGGGGAAAGGGAAGGGATAGACAAGGAGAGAGGGGAGGCACTACGATTGGGGTGTGCGAGGCATAGGTGGTTATAGGTGGCTCTTGGGACATAGTAATGTAGAAGTGTGAGGGGCAGAGGGTACACCTGAGAGGTGACTGGAGAGAGGGGTTGAGGGAGGAAAGGAGAGTGGAAATATTATGAGGAGGCATAGTGGCAGTGACAGCAGAATTGTGGCTTAGAGGGGCTGGAGTATCACTTAGGACTGTAGCAGGGCATTAGATCTGAGGTTTGTATCACGTAGCGGCCTCTAGTGGCAAACCAAGATAACCTGCCCATGGATAAACTGACTGATTGTTTTTTATTAATCACCTGATTTGCAGACAGTATGGGGTAACCCTTCCTTTGTTCAAACTAAAAGGCGCCAAGGAGTCCTGACGCTGTGTGGAGAGCTGTTGGGAAATGGATTCGTACCTGTGCATCTGGGCTTCTGTTGGGGAGGGCTTCCTTCTCTGGCCCTCACAACTCTGGGGGAGCTGACCGGAGTGAATGCACTGTGGAGGAGGAGAGAGGAACAAACTTAAGCTACAGGTAGGAGAAGGAGGGGCTAGAAAACAAATGGGGGGGGAGCATGCACAAGCCTCAGGTTTCGGTGGCCACACGCAGGAGGTCAGGGGCTCAATTGCTGGTAAAATATAGTGCAAACACGTAGCATATTGATCATAGTTAAAGTCTGGCATAGAAATCAGCATGCAATTACCAACAGTCACCTTAAAGCACTACAAGAAATCAGCTTTCAGAGTAAAATAGTTAGCTTAATTAACTAGGACTGGGAAGAGAAAAACACTAACAAACAGTCTATTTTTGCACTTTTCTGGTGGTATAAATCTATCTTCACTACTGTGGTGACTGAAAATCTGTTTTAAAGGTGCTCAGTCCCCTTCCTTTGTTCAAACTAAAAGTTGCCAAGGAGTCCTCACGCTGCGTGGAGAGTCGTTGGGAAATGGATCTATGCTCCTATTAATTTAATGCTGTTCACAACTTTTATCTGCTAATAAACATTGAAATACAGCTCTGATGCTTCTATTTTATCATTAACAAAACAACATAGTTGGCATTAGTGCCATAACAATCTGTTTTTTTAACTGTTTATATACATTTTGCTAACACAAGTAATACAGAAAACATAAAAAGATGGCACATTATCAAACAATTCTGTAGATCCACCTACAAAGAATATTCATGTCTCTTTCCCTTATCCCTTTGTCACACTGGGGGAATCACAAATTAATTTCTGAAACTTTTAAATTTATAATATTTTGCATGCAACCATCGAATCTAAAGGAAACTATGTTAAGACAATATGCGTTGTGTATGCCTTTCTGTATCGCTCCACATTGTCAATGGGGAGTTAATACATCTGGGTAATGAGTTCCCCCACTGGCGTAGTTGTATAGCTCAAAGCTGTCAATCAGCATAGAACACTGTGCACATGAGGATTCTGAGGACAGCAACAACTCAGTCTTTGTTGTACCACTATAAGGGGTAGGAGCATGGATTGAGCTCTCTGGAAGATTTTGAAATTCTACTTCTGTTTGTTATTTTTTACCTTGAAATTGTGTGACTCAGAGGCAGGTTGGGGCTACCTTATGACAGATGGCACCCTAAAATTTAGAAATCCATGCCTGTTAAGCTGTAGAAGCTTTCAGGTTGGCTAACCTTGCTAGCTGAAAGTCTCATCAGTGCCTCAAGTGCCTGGATGAGAATCAATAGCCTTTAGAAGGGTGTTTAGTGTGTTTGTCTGGTGTTTATTGTTGTTGGTCCATCACAGATATGTCTCTAGCCTGGTGCCTCAGGCAAGTAAGGGAATTTTTATTCTTGTTTTTTTGGGGGGCTTAGTCAGCTAGTCAGGTGGGGAGGTGTATATCTCTTTTGTTTCTCTTGCCTTTTGTTCTTCCTCCCTACAGCATCATCTAGTGTGGTCCCCTACTCTTCTCTTTTCATTTTCCTGGGTCACAGAAAGATTTGTCAGCAAGATTTGACATGGATGTTCAGGGTCCCCCTGTGCCGTGGGGGACTTATTTTTGGAATTGTTACAGTGTTCATTTTCTTTTTTGGATCTAGGTTTCTTGTTGCGTTGCCAGGAATGCCATTGTTTTTTTCATGGGTTATTCTTACACAGGAGTTGTAAGTAAAATTTGACAGTCAGTTTGCCCATCCAGCAGAGTGGGGCTGTGAGTAACCTGGCTGTTTAGAGTCCATGTTTGTCATGGGGACCTTTAGTTGTGGTCCTTACAGTTTTTGAGCCTTTTTTGGTGTTTGGGTTGTGTAGTTAGCACTGTCTGGACCATGGGTTCCTGGTTACTCCTGTGATGTGATTTACTTTTTGTATTCTCCCAGTGACATAAGTACTGTATTTTCCATTAGTGTGGGGCTACAATTGGTGAAAGAATAAAGCTTCAATATATTGGTGGAGCTTGTTGCAGGCACTTAAGCATTCTGCCCACTTACTTCCTTTCTTCTGATTTCCAATTCTTGGACACATTTTTTTAAGTAACCCCCATGGCAGCTTTACCTTTGGGCCACCGGGAGGTGAAGGATCACCAGCGCTTCCTGCATTCTCTGACTAGAAGGAGTGTTTGGGCCAAGTAGTGAAGAGGTCAGCAGAGTGGAATTTTCCAGTGCTCTGTGTCCTGATGAAAGGCACAGCCCTATACATAGAGACAAAGACTTCTCAAACGTCCGGCCAGACCACCACTGATGTTATCGATGCAGTGGAACTCTGTTTCAGCAAGGCTATCTACCATGAATAAACTGCCAGTGTTTTGATCCAGAAACTATTTGAAATAAGTAACTTTAAAATTCAGTACCTATAACAGCATTCATGTCACCGTCATGATGACCCTTGACCCTGGGTCAGCAAGCCAGACCCAAACAGGTGTGAAGGTCTGCACTCTCTGGTATAAGGCCTGGTGTGGGACAAGGGGGTTGCTCCCTACTCCGTGCTCACTTACTTTGTTGCCATCTATCTTTCTATCTATCGTGGACAAAGTTAAACCGAGAATGAACTTAGAAACTAAACAAATTTTTAAGGTCCTTAAATTTGCATATGTTCCCAGTCAAATTACAATAATTTGGTCAGTCCTATTTTCAATTTTTTTTTTTTACTGTAAGTTCTCTGTAAGGTTTGACTGTAAAAAAATTTCACTTGGTGTTTTGAACCGTTATTCCCTTGTCATGCACTGAAGTGTCTAGGCTAGGAATAACACATTTTTTTGTTTTTTTAACTTTTACATTAACACCCGGTCAGTACTGATTGGTACCTCTACAAAAGGAAAGTTTGTCTGACCAAGTACCCACCCACTGATGAAGTTCTAAAGAGCAAAGCACCAGGCCATGTGGTGTGGTGTCACACGCACTATATGTAGTTGTCTACCTATCTTCTGGAATAAAATGCATCAGACAAGCATCATTTTTGGAATTTGTCCATTAATTTCCCAAGCAGTGTTCAGTGAGTGCAGGCCTTTTTGTTTGTCTTATGACAGCCAGCCAGAGTCTGGGGGTCAAAGAGAAAATGTGTGAAGCCCTCTCAGAGCCAGAGGAGCAGTGTGTTTGGTGCCCTTTTTGCATCAAGTCTATGACAAGTACTGCTGCTGTGAGTTTCTGACTGCCAACAGAACCAATTCTGAATCAGAATGTCTGGGACCTGTGCTGCAACCTTCCAACAAGCTAGGAGTGGTTTCAGGAGGCAGGCGTGCTGAGATGAGAGGGCTGAACTTCTAGCCAGAGTCAGAGCTGGAAAGTTTTTTCTGTCCTGTCTAATCTTGCTGCAGTTCACCACAAATGGAGCTGCTGCTGAGAGCTGCAGTTTCACAGATTTTACATGAACTGCTGCTGGAACTGGGAGGTAGAAGATTAGCTCCTTTTACTTTTGCTGGTGTGACTGAGGGAAGGGTGAGGTCAGAGCACAGGCTTCAGGTCCACTGGTACCTTGATTGAATGTGCACCCTAGGGAGAAGTGAAGGAGCACCGCAATATAGGCCTCACTTTTACCTTGGCACACTGCAGTGCTGCTGTGACCACTAAGCCAAAGAAACTGCCAGGGAGTGACTAGGCCATTAGAGAAGGAAGCAGCCTGTTTTGCACGTTGGTGCTAGCCTGTACCTGAAACCATCTATCGGAGAGCCACTCCAGAGTTCCTGTGCCAGTCTGAGAGATCTGATCATTAGATGCGTGAGTACTGGCATAGCTAGCCAGAAATTCAAGACACTTCATGGTTAATGTTTTCCCTTTTGGATTACAATTCATTGCTGTTGGATTATAATTCCTGGTTTACATTATAACTGGCTTGTTTAATAAAATTCTAGCAAAGGTCAGTTACATGTGGTTAATAGTTTCAAGACTGCAGTAAATTCTAAAGTGCACCAACACAACATCCCAGGCACCATGACATCAGGCCTGCAACTGCTACTGAAATTATGCTGGGTACCCAGTAACTGTACAGACTGCAGTCATTTAAATATCCTTGAAAGTAAAGTCCTCGCTGGGATTTAAACAATACTGTGGGGTTGCCAGTACTGTGGGTAGTGGGGGACAGCCTGTTTCCCACGAGTGGGGCCTATATTGCTTGACAACCATATTTACTGCTAATTGCTTAAACACACCTTTCCTTTCAGAGGGCATGTTACAGTTAACAAACCCAGTTGTTATTTTTTCATAATTTTGCATGTGAGCATATTATTAGTGATCATATTGCTAGTTGTGTAGCACACTGAGTTTTTGCCAAATCTAAGTATTGACAATGGCTAGACTCACAGTAGTGTCTCTAACCTGCGGGGAGTTGGGTTGGCACTGCATCTCAGGGCAGTATTACACATTTGACCTGGCCCACTTACAGTGTTCCCTAACTATATTGAACAGAAGGGGAGCCATAACGTGTGTTCATTATAGTTCCCTGTTCATTATATTGAGGGACGCTGAAAAAGTTCAAGTTTATTGCAGGAATAACTCCATTGAGCAAGTTCATTCACAAGGAGGTCCCAAGACATATATTAGGAGCACAAACACAGTAGCAGCATAGTATACATAAATACATACATAATCATGGTAGCAACATAGTGTACATACACTTACATATAACTAGGATGATCACTGATATAAAGAACAAGGAATATGATGAGAGATTGTCAGAGCTAGGAATGTACATGCTGGAATACCGTAGACTGTGGGGAGACGTGTATGGTCAATGAAGCACTGACAGATGTGGAATTATGGGGAAAACTTGGGTTCACACTTAAAGAACAAAGCTACCATACCAGAGCACACCGGTTACAGTTAGTGGGAGAAAAATACCAATCAATGAGGAGGACGCATTGGTTTAGTCTGAGAGTAGTACCCATTTGGAACAGCCTACCAGTAGACATTGTGGCAAGTAACAGTATGCACAAATTTAAGGAAACGCTTGATAATTATTTAATAGCAGGAAAAGTACAAGGATATAGCTAGATGAACACGGCAAGCATTATGGACTAAATTCTTCTTTACTCTGATATTTCCTATGAAACCTATGAATATATACATGAAACAATGTGTAAAATATGCATAAAAAGAGTATATAAGAGAGTATCAAGGTGGAGTTTATACAGACATGGTCTACAGTAAAATAAAAACAGCACAACAGGAGTACAGATAGAAATTGAGGCATGTAAATATAGGTGACTAAACTAAAACAATAAGTAAAGTGCAAGGCCTAAGTTGGATGACAGCTACATAGATAGACTGCCAAAAGCACGTTCATGAAGTACAGGACTACTGCTGCTGCAAAGCTGGGGAACAAGACAAGGTAGGAGGGAAGGGGGAGCCTAGATGAGAGGGTGGGAGGAGAGGGGGAGGAGTGGAGAGGAGGGAGAAAGGAAAGAAGGCTGCTGGAGAGGTCTAGTGAGGGATGGGAGGGTAGGAAGGGGTCTGTGTTGTGGTAGACCTGGGGAGGGGGTAGATGGGGCTACGCAAAGATTAGTGAACCATTAGCAGACACCAGGTTTACAGCCTATGACAATTGCATATTTCTTTCACTAAGCTCAAGGTTAAGGTTTTAAAGGTGTTAACAGATATGAGGCTGGCAAGCTTATGAATAGACTGTAGGTTGCTCCAATTGGTTGGTAGGGTGTAGGAGATGGAAGCTTTGCCAAAGGAAGTATGAGTACTAGTGACATCTAGATACATGAAGTCAGACTTCCTGAGGGAGTAAGTACTCTTGAAGATATGGACAAGAGACAGTCAGTAGCCCGGGAACTTTATTTAAGAGAATTTTTAGCATCCAGATGCCCAAGTGCAACAAGCGCCTGGTAGCGAGGGAGGTCCAGTCAATGGAAGCATATAGGTCACAATGGTGAGATCTATAAAGGGCATTAGTGATGAATTGTAAGACTCAGTGATAGAGGACTTCCAGTTTGTGTAGACTGGTAACCATAGTGGATTTGTATATTAGATCACCATAATCGAGAAGGGGTAAGAAGGTGGACTGGATGAGCCTGACTCTAGTCTCCTGGGGAAAGAGTAATCTATTTCTGTAGAAGAAACCTAATCTAGATTTTAGCCTGCTGGTGAGGGTGTCAATATGGGTGCTAAAGGAAAGCTTACAGTTGAGCCAAATGCCTAGGTATTTGAACTTGGACACTGCCTTGAGGGATTCCCCGAGGAGGGAAATAATAGGGGCGATTGTCTGGGCTGGCAGGGAGGGGAAGTTGCTGGGGGTAAAGAACATGGCCTTGGTCTTTTTTGAATTGAGGAGCAGCTTCTGATCAATGAGGTTCTGCTCAAGGTGTAAGATGGACACCTGCAGCTCTTCTGTAACTTCGGACATGGTAGGTTTAGATGAAAACAGAACTGTGTCATCTGCAAAGAAGTGTCTCTTGGAGTCGCTGATGTTGGAGTCAAAGTTGTTGATATAGATGGAAAAAAGAATTGGGCCTAAAATGGAGCCCTGGGGAGACACTTCTGACAGTGGGAAGGGGGTCTGAGAAGACATCGTCTGCTTCAATTTTCTGAACTTGATCTGACAGGTAGCTGGTAAACCACAGTGTGGTGGAGGCAGTGGCACCTATGTTACGGAGGCTTTGAATTACAAGGTTGTGATCGACAGTGTCAAACGCCTTGCTGAGATCAAGGAATACAGCACCTGTGAATCTTTTCACATCATGGGCCACAATCCAGTTGTTGGTAACTTTAGCAATGGCAGATATGGTACTGTGATTTGTTCTGAATCCTGACTGCGTGGGGTTGAGGAGGGAGTAACTCTTGAGGTGGTGCTTAAGCTGGTTGTAGATTAATTTCTCAAAGATTCTGGAGAGTGTAAGCAAGATAGAGCATGGCCTGTAATTATTTAGGTCATACAGGTCACCAGATTTGAAAAGAGGGATTATGTGCGTGGCTTGCCAGCAGGTGGGTACCAAAGCAGTATCTATAGAAAGGTTAAATAAGTGTAGCATGGGGACTATAAGGTACTAGTGCCCTGGTTTGAGAAAGGAGGGATCATGCCCATCCTCACCACCAGCCTTCCTGGTATCTAGCTTAAGGAGGAGATCCTCAGCTTCTTTGAAGGAAACATGCTGAAGCTGGAGGGAGTGGGGTGAGGAGTATGTAGAGGGTGCAGAAGTACAATGGGAGGGGGCAACGTAGGGGATTATAAAAGGTGGGATAGTAGGTGTAAGAGAGGCATCATCTGTGGCTAAATGAATGATAAAGCCTGGTAGGATAGCCATAAGGAGAAATGTTGTGAACATCGCTGCAGAGGGGATGCAGAGGTACGGAGCAGGGAGGGGAAACATGTATGGAGCTGTACAGGGTAGGATTGATTGCCAGGTGTTGTGGAAAGTAAAGGTATTAACCCAGGGGGGCAGGGCCACCTACTGTGGAGTGTCCTGTAATTATGCTGAATAGGTTAAGATTATGAAAAGGTGCAGGAGAAAGTAAGGCTTCAGGAATGGCGTAGCAGCCAGGTGCCCGTCTTTAGTACAGGGGGGTGGGATTTTTAATCCAGCTGCCTCCAGAATGTAGAGTGTAGGGTGATGCAGGAATATTGGAGGGTGACACTAGGGGGCAGTGATAAAAACCAAGGTAAGAGGATGGAGAGGGACACAGAAAGGGTGGAGGATATGGGCCACTAGTGACTCCTAGTGGTAGGGGAATATAATTTGCAAATGGGAAACAGGGTACTTAGCAAATCAGCAGCGAGTCATGTGACCAGAGCTACCGAATAAGTCAGGGGCCAGCCTAGGGCGGGAGGGTGGCTGGAGTGAGTGGGGCAGTCAACGCGAAGCATCAACAGGCTAACACCCCCTAGAAATCTTGCTGCTGGCCTTTGTATGTGTTCTTTGTCCTTGATTTGAACAATCTTGCTGCCTGCTTCTGATGTGGCTGTGGCTGCTCCTGGGCGTGTTGGAGATGGAGAGATGGAGAACAAAGGTGTCAGGTAACTGGTGGGAAAGCAACACAAAGAAGAGTCCAGGGTAGGACTGCGCATGCGCAGCCAGCCAGAGAGAAACAGCAAAAGGTAAACTTAAATCTGTACATAAACTGTAAATAAATCTACCCAGCACCAGCAATGGTGACAAAGCAAATGCAGTTGCTAGAAAATACAGCACATTAGAAGTATTCCGAGTGCACTAGGCACAACCTACTCAGTACAGGTTCTTAAAGTACCTGCTAGAACAGGGTTAAAACACCACAAAATGGCTAGGATTACAGAATAAAAAAACTAACAGTTGCTCTCAGCCGATTTAAAGTAGATGAAACAGTCCACAGCAATACTTTTTATATGATCCTGTAACACCCCCTAGAAATCTTGCTGCTGGCCTTTGTATGCTTGCTTTGCCCTCCAGTTCGAATGACCTTGCTGCCTGCTCCCGATGTGGCCATGGCTGTTGTCACTTAGGCGTGTGTGCTGTATTAAATGGAAGTCCAGGTCCCAAGGCACCCGATCTCATATCTTCATTTTTATTTAATTTTTAAATGAAAACCTAATTTTCTCAATTATATCTAGATGTACTCTATTCTATTCAGCACAGTTACACCTCAGCTACAGAAGTCTTTTCTTTTTTTTTAAACAGAAATTTTTACTTTATTTATAAGATAACATACTTTGTAATCTATTGCTTCCAAATCCATCTGATGGTAATTGTGGGTGTAGATGATGTTACCTCAAGCAAATAATCTAGTAAACATGTACAAAGTCATTGTCCTAATGCAGACTTGATCATAGACATTAAAATATGAAGAAAGAGTGTGAGGGAGTAAGGGACCTGGGGAGAAGTGAGTTGGAGTGCCCCCCTCTCCCAGTGCTGTAATAGGGGGAGTCCTGGGTCTGACCAGATTAATATATGCCCCTTCATGGTATAAAATCAAGGGAATGGCTTAGTTGGTATTGGGTCCATTTACTCCACCTATTATCAAATGCCATAGTCCGATTATTTAGTTTTGCCAAAATCCGTTCCAGGTTATATACCTCATAGGTTAGGCTCCTCCAAGCCTTCTTAATAGGAGAAGTGTGCAAGAGCCAGAATCTGGTAATTACCATCTTAGCTATTAGTATACACTACACCTGAATTTAATGTATAGTCTGATTAGAATGTATCCTTAGACTGTGTGTATACTGAATATTCTATGTAGTATCCTAGAGTGTGTGTATATTGAATATTTTTTATGTATCTATGTAAATTGAACCTTGACCTTACCAGGTCCATCTTGCAAATGAGCTGTGCTCAACGATGTTCGCCTGGATAAATAAAGATTTGATTGATTGATTGATTGAGTATCAGGAGTGCTATGAGCCTATATAACTTTCTGAGAATGATCCATCTAGCTTAAGGTACAGTATACGGTAGGGGTTTAGTACATGGCTTTGATCTGGGATATAAATTTGTCAGGAAAGGCAAAACGCTACAAGGTGGCCCATAAAAAGGTCCAAGAAACTCTATCAAAAGCCTTCTCGGCATCTAATCCAAGCAGGACTAGGGGGATCTGTCTCTGTGAGGCATATTCTGTAAGAAGCAGGACTCGCCTGACTGCATCATGCCCTTGGCGCCTCCTGACAAAGCCTACCTGATCTCCATCAATAAGTTGGGGGAGGAATGTCTCCATCCTATGAGCAAGGATGGACATGAAAAGTTTATAGTCACAATTAAGCTTCAAGATTGGGCGATAATATACCACTTGCAATGGGTCTTTTTGGAGTTTAGGGATGGCCGCTATTTCTTCGTATCGCCAGGAGGGTGGGGGTGGCCTCCCGTCTTGTATATCTATAAAAGCTTTAGTAAGGGCTGGGATAATTGCCCGCTTGAATTTCCTGTAAAATTCAGCAGGATATCCATCAGGGCCCGGAGCTTTTAAAGACTTTGTGAACTTGAGAGTATCCAGAACCTCCTCATTTGTGATTTGGCGTAACAAACTCTTAGCTTGGGATCGGGATAGTTTAGGTAGCGTGGTGTTCTGTAAGTACGTTTCAATTTGTTGAGAGGAGGGGTGGATATCTTCCAAGTACAGGGTTTTGTAAAAGTCTGCCATAGCTCTCCTGATATCTTTTGGTTGGTGAAGAATATGCCCATCTCTAGGGTCCTACAGTCTGGTAACTGTGGCATGGCTTCTAGTTCCTCTTAATCTTCTAGCTAAATTTCTGGCTTCCCTGGGCCCTCCTTCATGGCATTTAAGTTTTAAATATAGTAACTGCTGCTCTGTTTTCTGGTCCAATACCTTCTGTAGCTTTTGCTTTATTATCTGCAGCTGGGGTTTAACTGTAGTGTCTCCCTGAAATAATCTAGTCTGCTTGTAATTTAGTCTGCAATGCCTCCTGGCTCTTCATTTTACAGGTAGAAAATGTAATTATTTCCCCCCGTAGTACAGCCTTGAGGGTGTCCCAGCTAATAGTGTGTGAGATATCTGGTGAAATATTATCCATCAGTATTCTGGGAATAGCTTCCCTAACCATCTGAAGGAATTCTGGGTCATGTAGGTGCATTAGATTTAAATGCCAAAGAGACTGTCTTTTAGGTTTGTCCAAATCTATTTTCAAATAGAGTGGGGAGTGATCTGATAGGATAGTTGCCCCCTTGGAGATATCTCTTACTGAGTCCAAATGCTCAACTGAGGAAAAAAAATAGTCCAGTCTGGCTGAGGTGTGGGTCTTCAGGGATTAATGTGTATAGGCTCTAACTGAGGGGAAGAAGTGCCTCCAAAGGTCCACCAGGCCCAGGGTTGGCAAAGTGGTCTTTAAAAATTTTTGTAGGGGTGTAGCCCTATACCTGGAGGGTGTAGAGGTGTCTAGGTCTGTATTTAGTGTGACATTAAAAATCCCTCCAACTATAAGTGTCCCTTGAGCAATAGAGAGGAGATCATTACAAAAACTTTTGGGCTGCCTGTGCAGAAGGGCCTGGAGGCAAATAGACTGAGGCCAGTGTTATCTGCATGGAGTAAAGTCTCCCAGTCGCTATAACATATATGCCCTCCTTATCACAGATTTGGTTTTGGAGGTGGAAATGAACCCCTCGAGGGATTTGGATAGCTGCCCCCTGCCTCCTACCCGAGGCGTGCAAATAGGAAAGTACCAGCTGGTATCCCACAGTTTTAAATTTCATATGCTCCATGTGGGAGAGATGCATTTCTTGTAAGAAAATCGCATCAGGTTTGTCTTGTTTAAGGAAGCGGAGTAATCTAGTTCGCTTTATTGGACTGTGTATGCCATTCACATCGAATGATAGTATTAAGGCTCTATTGGCCACGGTAAGTGTAGAACACAGCGCTGGGATAAGTGAAGCACCCCCTCCCCCCACCACCACCACACACATCACAAAAGGTCCAAGAAAACAGAGTTATAGAGGTAACTTGTGTTTTGACTACACCTATGCTTAATATAAACTAGTTGTCCCACAGTGTAACAATTTTAAATCCAAGAAGCATTTCGGTATCCCATCTTAAAATAACAAGAAAAGGTATTAGCAATATTAATATCTGGTTGTGCATTATGACTTCATACCCAAAGTTAAAAATTATAATGGCCAACAGGCCCAACATGAACTATATAGACTAACATAACATTTAAAGTGAAGCAACTTTTCCTCAAAAAATAAAACAATGGTAGGCGTATGCTGCATTTGCTACATGTTTATATACACATTACTATTCTGGACTTTCAAGGCAGGGGAAAATCTGGAGATCTTCCCTAATGGTCCCAGTGAAAAAATAGGATGTAGAGACAGACTTACAACCAGGAGAGGGGGTAGAGCTCCATAAGTTCCGGACCCCCTTGGGACCAATGCAGTCCCAAATTAAACATGGTAAAAAAAGGGAGTAACTAATATAAAGGAACGGGTTAAAAACAGCCTGATAAGGCTTTAGCAGCCCAGTGCCCAAGTTGCAGTCCATTGCCTATCATCTCCCCCCTCACTAGTATAATCATTTCTCACTATAAAGTGCCTGAAAAGTTTGAACTATGCATTCCCTTAGTTCGCAATGTAGATACCAGTAGTGTCTACGTGATGGTGCAGTCTCAAAGCAAACAAAAGTATGGAGAACCAGAAAAACAAATAGAAGAGAGGGGAGAAAAACAAACAAACAAAAAAAAAAAAAGCATGGTTATTCAGTACATTTCCCCATTAGCTTCATCCCCTCAGTTCTGTTAACAGAATAGTAGTCAAGGAGATTTATTACAAACTAGGTATAGATGTTGTAGAGGTCCAACATGCGTATGACACTAAGGAACGTTTCTAAGGGAAGTGTTCAGCACTCATGTTGTATGTACTAGGGTGCCTCAGTTCCCCTAGAAGTGATTCTTCAGCAGTTGGAAGAGGACAACTATCCTACGTTATGGTGAGTGAACCAAAATAGGAGTTGTCCCTCGTACTGTGCAGTATTTGTGGCATGGCTGGCCAGGGTGGGGAGTTGGGGGGAGGGATAACCCTCAGCCCTCGTCACAACAAATGATCGTGCATAGCCCCAAATAATAGAGGGTTGTTCCTAATTTGCATGCAGCAATCTAGAGTTGGGCCAACCAAAAGGGCCTCAGTGTGGGGACAGTGCCACTCCCAACCTCCCCCACAATCCCTACCAAGCTCTCCGTACCTGCTCCATGAGATGTGAAAATGACTTAAGGAGGATTCAGGTCTCCTTTAAATTGTTTCCTCTGTGAAATTCTGCAAAGCATTGCTTCAGGTTAGTAGGAGGGCGATTCACATTTTCCCATGTAAATCGATTGGGGATCACTGTCTTCCATCTTTGAGGCTCGGTACCAGAGTTAGCTGGATTGCATGAGCATTCAGGGAATATAATTCCTTGTTTTGTGAGGTTTTTCCCTGGCCTCACCGGCTGAAGTAAATTCCATTTTCCCCCGATAAGAGAGCCACCACTAGCTTTGCAGGATATGGGGTTGTGAACTTAATCCCTTCAGCTTTCAGAGTGGGCAGCAGTGGGAGGTAGGCTCTACGAAGTTTCATAGTTTTGGGTGCATAGTCATGGTTGACACAAAACTGTTGTTGTCCATAGAAAATGTTTTGCTTTTGCCAAGCTGTTAACAAGATCTGCTTCTTCACAGCATAACTATTGAATCTGGCTATAACAGAGTGGGGGCTGGCCATGGGTGATGTGGGTTTAGGGGCCAGGGCCCGATGGACTCTTTCTGGATCCAACGACATTTCAGGAGAGAGTTCCAAAGCAGTTTTTAGTAAGGTGGAAACAAATTCCTTTATGTCATTGCACTCGGAGCCTTCAGGTATACAACGAAGGTGAATATTTTTGTGTCTGGCTCTATTTTCAGCATCCTCCTGATGTGCATCTAAAAGTTCCTGTTGCTCTTGGAGCTTCTGCAACAGGCCCTCCAGATCATCTACCCGGTTCTCAGTAGCAGTGATTTGTCTCTCGGCATCATCTGCCTGTTGCTCCAATTGGGTGATGTCCTTGCGCATTTCCCCATATATGTGCTTGACATCAGCTCTAAATGCACATAACTCATGGTAAATGGTGTCCAGTTTGATTTTTTGATTTTTAGCTTTTGGTGTACGGCCCGCTGTTTTGGCGGCTGAGAGCATGGTCTGCAAGGGTGCAGTGTCTGCATCAGAAGCCTCCGAACAGGATCTGTCTTCATCCCCTTGACAATCTTCTAGTTTCCGAGTGGCTAAAGGCTTGTTACCTTTGTTTCCCCTGTTAGTCATCTTCTGGTAAGGTTTTGATAAGCGTATCTCTGTGATAGAGGTGGACATTTTAAGGGGGAGTAGGAGAGCTGTTTTCTTAGGCTGCCACATACCTCGCAGGTGGAACCGGAACTCTACAGATGTCTGTTCTGTTCACCCGCTTGCACTCCCCTGACTGTAGCTTGACTGTGGTGGAGACCCCCCCCCCCGACTGACTGTACACAAACCCTTACCTGGCAGCTGTTGATTTGCAGTACTGTGTGCTAGTTAAAAAGTTTATTTCTTCTGTTTTTGCTCTCTCAGCATGTTCAGTGCTCCAGCTCGTCTCACATGTCATGGACTGATCAACTGACTTCCATGTTCACTGACCATGACTCCACGCCAGTGCTGAGAGTAAAAAAAATGAAAAACACAGTATTAAAGATATAAGAAGTACATGTTTTAATTAATATAGGTAAATAAACTACCACCAGCCAGGTAAGGGAGTATGCAGTCAGGAGAGGGGAGGCAGTACAGTAATGCCTCAGCCACAGTTGAGTTGCAGTCCGAGGAGGCAGGTGGGTGTATAGTAAAGGCATTTAGGTGGCTGCAGTTAGTTGAACTTCAGTACTGTATGAAATCTAACCTATTTAGTCATATGATACAGTACTTTAATATCTCAAAAACAACAAACAGTGGCTATACAATTTAAAGATTTAGCATCTGAGAGCACACTGACAGGAGCACAGACAAGCAGTGATGTGGCAGCAGGAACAGCTGATTGCTTTCGGGAGCCACATTTGCCATTCATAACAGCCAGGATTTTATTATAATGAGGTTCGGTTTAGCAAGACAGCACTGTATCTTTTGCTGGGTGGAGGCACCACACTATTTGCTACTCTTTTCTGGAGCAAACTTCCCACACTAAGGAGTTTAACATGTACAGGTACCTCAACCTTGCCTGTAGCTCCTACAGGCACAAGGC
This sequence comes from Neoceratodus forsteri, assembly GCA_016271365.2. NCBI lineage: Eukaryota > Metazoa > Chordata > Ceratodontiformes > Ceratodontidae > Neoceratodus > Neoceratodus forsteri. The sequence goes on from CM057452.1 coordinate 832,610,710, forward strand.
AGGGTTAATAATAGTGACTAGCATCCAACATCTGCACAGCAACCCAATTACATTTATTATTAGGGTTGGTCTGCATAGCAAAACAGTTCTTACTGGGATCGAAGTCAGAAGTGTTTCGCAGCTGTCTCATTGAAATGCATTGGGGGACTGGGGTATGCCTTTTTATGGCTGTCAGTGAGTGACCTGTGCCTTGCTATTGCTCCTCGCAGCTGTCTGTCATTCTGTTGGCTACAAGGGGGAGTGTGCATGAGAACTTGTTGGGAAAGTGGCAGCTGTCTTGTGAACGTGCAGCTGACCTAGGTGATTTCACTGAAGAAGTCCTTGGGTTGTTTAGCATGGCCACCACTGTGATGACAAAAATGGCAATGAAACAATGAGCTCAGAGAGGAAGCACAGCTTTGCGAATGGATATCTAACCTTTGCATTTTTACTGAAATAAATTAAATTGCCTATATAACATGGAAAGTTTTCATGCTACAAAATTATTGCAATGCAAAAGATAAAAGAATCGCATAGCTGTGGCAATATTTGGTGCTTGTAGGGAGCAGGGAGTATCTCTCTGTCTCTCTCTCAGCCTCTCTGTATAATGAAAAACAGCCAAGTTTGCAGGCAGTTGGAGTAGCCTGACAGAGGGGAGTGGGGAGGTCAGTTACTGGAGCAGGAGGGGGCCGCGGTGAGGCAACTCGCAGAGCAACACATAGCCAACATTACTTCCATACACACTGTGTGCCTTAGTGTTTTACAGGCACAGGCGTTCTACACTGGTAATGCAGGGAATGTAGAATGGACTAGAAAATATGATGCCCAACCTGGCCAGACAGGAAATAAAATAAAATCTGGCCCCTCTCCCAACTACCTGACAGGTCCAGTGCCCAACCCAATCCAATCCATTCCGTCAGGGAATAAAATAAATCTCCCTTCCCCTAGCAGTAGAACAGATCCAGTGCCCAACCTGACCCAGCAGGGAATACAAAAAATCTGGTCCTTTCCCCACCCCCTCCACCACCTAACTGATCTGATACCCAACCCAGCCCATCAGGGAATAAAAAAAGAAACATATGTCTGTCTCTTCCAAACTGCCTGATGGTTGGGATTCCCGATGGGGCTGGTATGCAGTCCTGCCTGCCAGGGAATAAAAAAATAAGTCCCCCTCCCCCAACAACCTGACAGATCCAGTGCTCAACTACCTCATGGGCCCAGCACCTAACCCATCATGGAGAAAAACAAATTGGTCCCCCTTCCCTGACAACCTGACAGAGCCAGTGCTCAACTACCTGATGGGCCCAGCACCTAACCCATCATGGAGAAAAACAAATTGGTCCCCCTTCCCTGACAACCTGACAGAGCCAGTGCTCAACTACCTGATGGGCCCAGCGCCTGACCCATCATGGAAAGAAACAAATTGGTCCCCTTCCCCCGACAACCTGACAGAGCCAGTGCTCAACTACCTGATGGGCCCAGCGCCTGACCCATCATGGAAAAAAACAAATTGGTCCCCCTTCCCTGACAACCTGACAGAGCCAGTGCTCAACTACCTGATGGGCCCAGCACCTGACCCATCATGGAAAAAAACAAATTGGTCCCCTTCCCCCTACAACTTGATAGATCCAGTGCTCAACCACCTGATGGGCCCAGCACCTAACCCATCATGGAAAGAAACAAATTGGTCCCCCTCCCCGACAACCTGACAGAGCCAGTGCTCAACTACCTGATGGGCCTAGTGCCTAACCCATCATGGAAAAAAACAAATTGTTCCTCTCCCCAACAACCTGACAGATCCAGTGCTCAGCCTGACCCATCAGAATACATACAATACAAAAAAAATCTGTCCCTCGCCCCCCTCCAACTACCTAATGGGTCCAGTGCTGAACACATTCTGTTAGAGAATAAAAAGATAATCTGTCCCCTTCCCCTCAACAACCTAACAAATCCCAACCCAGCCTGTCAGGGAACAGTAAAAAATCTGTCTCCCTTCCCCAGACTACCTGATAGGTCTGATGTGCAACCTGTCCCATCAGGGATTACAAAAATCTGCCCCTCTTCCCCCATCTTCTTGGTGGGTCCGGTGTCCAACCCAGACCATCACAGAATAAAAAATAAACATGGCGGCATGGAGTGGGGATGCTATAAGTGAGTTTGGTGCTGGAGGGAAGAAACTATCTGCTGTTGGCTGGATGTGGAACCTTTGTAAAAGATCCAAGGCTCAAAGGTATTTGTAGTCCTAGACTTGATAAACAAATAAACCACTATGTACAATGAAGACAGCATTACTGAAAAGCAATGCCATTACATCAATGCCCTTCCTGTAGGCACCATATGCAAAAAATCTGTAAAACTGATGTTGAATGTGGTCCTCATATAACTACAATTATACAATGGCAAGAAAATTCCCAGGTATCTGATTGGTCAGTGTGTGCCTGGAACAATGTTACCTGAGCATAACATCACTGTATTATGTTCAGGCACCCACATGACCTCTTTACAATCCTAACCATAATAGATGTTAATCCACACTACTTCCCACCATGTCACACAGCATCACCCAGAAAAACAAAAACTGTAATTTCACGATTTAAAGCAGTGCCACTCTGTTGGAGTCATATTTATTTTTAAACAGCAGTTTAATAGTGCTTGAGGCTTCATCATATTTACGCAATTCAAAACAAACAAGGAACAGGTGTGCTCAGTGGTTATGTGGAGCTTGGTGCCCACATTTACAACTAAGAGCAAGCACTGCAGCGAAGCAAGCAGTACTTCAAAGGGATGGCTCACAGCTGTCAGCTTCACTTACCACTCACTTCCGTGTCTTTTAAAAAACAGTTTCCTTTTTATGTTCCTTGCATGTGCGCAAGAAACATTTTGTTTCAGAGAACCGCATTTCAGAGGTGTGTCACGGACTAGCCCAATACAAAGCAATCTATGTTGGGCTCATCCCAGACAGATCAATGATCACGCAAGCAAAGTACGATGGTGGTCACAGTTTTATGGGCATAAACTTTGTGTACTTGAAAGGACTGAAGTGCTCCAATGAGAGAGCACTTCAGTACTTTCATTTGCATAAAGCTGACCTGCAAGCAGCTGAGCGCACTGGCGTGTGGCATATGCCAACAACGTGAACTAAGAGAAGTTTCAACAAGCAGCCCAAAGTAGCAGCCGTAACAGAGTGATATTCTCGGTAGCGAAATGTAAACAACAAAAAAAAACTCCTGCTCCCTCCCTCTGTGAGCTGTGCCACCTACACCTTCCATTCCTGTCCTGCTAGGAAGAAAAAACCCTCCCTCTACCTCCCTCTGTGCGCTGTACTGCCCTCACCCTCCATTCCTTTCCTGGTAGGAAGAATAAAAAGTGCTACCTTCCTCTGTGCACTGTGCCCCCCCCGCCACCCTCCGCTCCTGTCTGTTAACTTGATGAAATGCTCATTTATTAAGTCTTTCTGGTGACTGGAAGCCAAGCTCTGACAGCTTGCCAAGAGTAAAGTTAGGAGAGAGTTAATGCCCGTTTTTTTATCAAGGAAAGGTAAGTCATTGTTGCCACACCAGATTAAATATTACATATTTTTACTTACTATTTGGTTCTGTGCAGTGCGCTGCCGTGAGCCTATGCTTCCCTCTTGCAAAACAATGTGGACGTCAGGAGTGTGACCCAAGACTCAGATGTTTAAGGGCAAAATATGCCTATTCACGGATGACACCAAACTCTGCGGGAGAGTGGACACAGCTGAAGGGATACAGGACCTACATGAAGATCTGGAAAAGCTGGGGAGGTGGTCCAGGATCTGGCAGCTTGGCTTCAATGCCAAGAAATGCAAAGTTATGCATATTGGAGTCATGAATCCCAGGACAGAGTACTACCTGGGTGGAGTCTGAGTATCTGCATCAGAGGAGGAGAAGGACCTGGGAGTGATGATCACTAGTGACCTGAAGCACTCCACACAGTGCAAGAAAGCAGCAGCAAAGGCAAACAAGATGCTGGGATGCATATCTAGGGGGATCAGTAGTAGGAGAGAGGAGGTTATACTGCCCTTGTACAGGTCACTGGTAAGGCTGCATCTAGAGTATGGAGTTTAGTACTGGTGCCCACACCTACGAAAGGACATTAACCTGCTGGAGAAAGTCCAGAGGAGGGCTACAAAGATGATAGCAGGTCAGCAGGGTAAGGCATATGAGGAGAGGTTGAGGGCACTGAACATGTACTTCCTGGAAGACTGGAGACAGAGGGGACATGGTTGGGACTTTCAAGTACTTGAAAGGGATAAATAAGGTTGATAAGGAGAATCTCTTTAAGCCGAGTGGCAACCATAACACAAGGGGGCACAGTCATAAGCTGGAGGGTGGGAGGTTTAGGAAGGAGGTCAGGAAGCACTTCTTCACAGAGAGGGTGGTGGACACTTGGAATGCACTGCTGGAAGAGGTCATTTCATTGAAGACAGTGGGCAGCTTTAAGAGAGGCTGGGATAGGCAAAGGGAGAAGGTAAGGATCATGGGTGGCGAGGATGGGAGGAGTGGGGAGGGAGGGCAGGGACATTAGTTCAAGCTGTAGACCCTGCAATATGAGCAGACTTGACAGACCAAATGGCCTTCTTCTGCTGGCTTCCTAATATGTTCATATATTTAGCGGTGGTGATCTGACCCCCGTGGTGAATTGAGCAGTGGTGAGGCGACATCTACAGTTCACCAGTTGTTTAGATTCTTTTATTTGAATTGTTTATGCTGCTGCTCTGTTGAAGGCTGGAACTGGCAACTAAAATAAGATAAAGAAGTTAAATATAGGAATTTGCAAGATAAGCAGGCCATAACTCTTAGCATAACACTTTATTCTTTCCTTTTTATTCCTGAGAGAAAAAAGTGGGACTGCGCGCGGGAGGGGGGATGTGAGTGAGGAGCGAGAACAAGCTGCAAGGAACCGTCCCACAAGGAATCCAGAGGTAAGACCTTGTCAGCATCTTGCATCCATATATTACAAAAAATAATAGTTAGGTTCCACTGAATCACTTGGCTGTAATTCCATCTCGAGGTTCTGAGGACATAGGAACCTCTTGAGCTTCGCTCTCGATGTTACCTATGTCCCCAGAACCTCTCAATGGAATTACAGCCTTGTAATTCACTGGAACTTATCTATTATTCTGTTTGTTCACTCCATTTAAAACCACTTTGAATCATTAACCCTAACATTTTTACGTAACTGACTTTTTCAACCTTCTCTCCCCAAAACATTAAGGCTACCCCCACGTTTCTTTTTTTGAACTTTCTATTTTTACTCTCCTCCTCTCCCCCAGCTCCGGCCCCTCGAGCATCCTCTGCAGACCACCTCACCTGGTCAACCCTCCTTCACTCCATAGCCATGGTTTACCCCCCTGGTGGGGATGAGGTGGGGTCCAACACCCCAAACTTCTAGTTGTGTCGGTCAGTTGGGTGCCAGGATGGCAGCCGCAAATTGAGGGCAAGCTCCAGTGCTCCATCTCCGCCAGAGCTGGTAGGGCTTTTTCCCCTATTCTAGGGAGTGGCTAGTGCCCTGATGTCAAGGCATTGCCACTGACATCTGCTACTCCTGACCCTTCTCTACGCTCCAGTCCTAGCTCTGCCTCTGGCTTCCTCCAAGGGCTAGCCAAGCGGTGAGCAGGAGCCCCCCTCCCTCCCGGGAGAGGAGAGCTGTCCTCCGGCGCTTCTCCTCTCCTCCCTGCTAACTCCCAACAACCCAGGCTCATTCCTGAACCTGGTCGCTGGCATGGTGTGAGGGTAGCGCCCAGCACTCAACCCTCAGCACCACCGGGCCAGCTCTGCCCCCGTGTTTCTTTTTTACAAACCAAATTTCCTTTGTCTTTGCTGGATTTATCTGCATAATTTTTTTCCACCTTCCAGTTTCATTCAGATCTTGGGGCATTTTACTTTCAATATCAAATCCAGATGTATCTATGACTGTTGTATCACGCCATGTACTTAATAAATTCCCCTTGTATTTTTAAATCATTAATCATCAGTAGGAAAAGCAAAGGACAAAGCTTGGTACCCTGAGGGACACCCTCACATAATTGATTCAACATTGATTTCTTGCCATCCAATTCAATCTGCTCTGTTCTACCTTGCAAAAAAATATGTTACCCACCTCGTGATACATTCTGTAACTCCACACCCATTTAATTTTGTTAGTACAGTACTGTGGTCTATGAGTTCAAAAGCTTTTTTTATAATCCACAAAAACTGCACGTACCCATTTTTCCTCATCCCATGCTCACATACATACTTCCAAAAAATTTAAAACAGCTAAAATTGCAGAACTCACCCTCAGAGACCCAAACTGGTTAATAATAATACTCATATACTAAAATCCACTACTCATATATTCTAAAATCCACTTAACCAAAAATCCTTCACACATTTTAGAAATCACACAGGTAAGACAAATTGATCCAAAATATTTATCCAGCATTCTAGGAATGTTTCATCCCTGAGCTATATGAACAAACTTGGGGGCTCCTTACATACAAACTTTTCCACAAAAACTTTAGCCACAGTTTGAGACTTTTGATCATGCAGTGGGTAGGCTTCTTCCCACTTTGAAGTAGTCCACCACCATCAAGATATATTTGTTTTTTTTCAGGGGATCAGGGGGAAGGGGCCCAGGATATCCATTGCTAGCTTCTCTAAGGGTCAGGGTTAGGACAAGACCATGGGGGCTCTAGGTGCAGCACCTATGACTGTCCTGGAACTGCAAGTCAGGCAGTCATTACAACACTCATTAATAGCCTTCCTCTACCCTGGTTAGTAGTACCTGACATGCACTTTATCTGTGATCTTTCCTATCCCTCGAATGCCTCTAGTGGCTATGTCATGCAATGCTTTAATGACCTCTGGTATCACACCCTTGGGCACTACTGTGTGTCTATGAGCTAGCTTGCCCTCACCTTGGGCCTTCAGTACCAAGTGTACTTGTTGCACTTGGAGGTAAGGCCACACTGCTTGGTTCATGCAAAGTTCAAGGTTCCATCAGACCTCTTATGGGACTGTAGGAAGTCATTACTTCAACCAGAACATCCTTCTGGCAATCACTAGATTTATCCACTGGTGGTCCAACAAATCTAGCCATTATTCATTCTCCTTTGTATTGGCAGAAGCTGGGGGCTCAGCACATCCCAGGGCCAGGCCCATCTCCCGGCATTGTAGCACATGTTGTTGGCCTCATTTAATTACAGTATTTATTTAGTTTTTGTTGAGGTCTAGACAATTCTGCCTATTTTCAGCCTCGTCCCAGGGGTGGGGAAGAAGAGGTACAGATGGTAACCAACTGAAACTGAACCAGATTAAGCTGTTGGTGGTATTTTTAGTGAATGGGGGAAATATGGCCAGGACACTGGGCAGACTCCCTTACTCTTGCTGGAGGGACGCTATGAGGCTCCCTCCTGGCAAGATGGTGGAGTATTTCCCATGGGAGAAGGAGGTTGGGAATGGTGGTGGAGGGGCTCTTTCTGGAGTTTCTGACCCATTGACCATAACTGCAGGAGGTATGGACCCTACTGAGGCTGCCTTTGTAGCAGCAGAACAGACCCTACATTCAGAACTTAACGAGAAGCAGAAACATCTTTTGGCTTTACTTACTGATGCTGAGCAGGACTTTCCATACTGAGAAACAGAGGTTGGTGGAAGAACGCAATCAAACTAAAGTTCACAGAGAACAGCCACAGTCATCACCTGCAGAGAAACTTGCTGGGCATTCTCCAGTTCCTTCCTGGTAACCTGTTCCCTTGTCGACAATGCAGGACTCCATTCTGAGAGTCGCTACAGATGCAATGCCAGAAACCTCATGGTCCCCGAAATGGGTCTTGCAGCAAGCAGGATGGTTATAACATCCGGATGGTTCCTGGGTGCCGGACCCTTCCATGGCACTTCTGGTTCAGGTCAGCAGCCACAGATGGAGGAAGCAGCTCTTCTGCCACAGAGAGCAGTTCCACAGCCTTTCTGTCAGCCTTATATCCTGGTCTCATCTTCCTCTACAGAGAGTATGGAGCCCACAGCTGTGATGGATTCTGGGCACCAGATGGAGATCAGCAGTCTGGATTTGCTAGGTACTTCTCTGCAAGACACAGGGTCACAAGTAGCTCATGATTCTCTTGGGGTGGCCTCTTTGTTACAGCTGGTGCAGGCTGCTCCTATAAGCTTAGGGGAAGAGGCTTTACCTAATACTGATTCTGTCACCCCCAGTAGTCAAATCTAGACCTGCTAGTTATGCTAGTTTGCTCCACCATCCTGTGGAACCTGCAAAGAGGTGGAATGTTGTACGTCTCCATTATAACGGGGGGTCTGGACCTCCTCCCTGACAGAGCTTATGTGGGGAAGGCTTTATTGAAGGATTCTTTGCACTTTTCACCATCAGAGGTATTTGCCCTTATACATGTTTCAGGTGATGCCAGCTTCAATGTTAGTTTTCAAACTATGCCTTTATTGGAACTTTTTTGGACTAAATACCGTGCTTTAAAGGACACACCTTTGTGGACCCCATTTGTGGCCATTCCCTTTACTAAACCTTCCTTTCACTCTGTTACTATTCTCTTTCATAATGAGGGTGTGAATGTTCAAGATATTGTCTTTTGGCTTTGTCAACAGCGTGACTTACAGGGTAATCCAGAACCCATCTTGGACGGGGAAAGCTTTTGGACTGGTGGTTTGAAGTTCAAAGTGCAGCTTTCACCATGGGGGGGGGTGGGGGTGGCAAGCAGCTCCTGCCCAGTGTATTTTTTCTGAGGAGGGAATGGGGATTTTGTTCTAGCCTGATCAACCGAAGTCCTGTTATAAGTGTGGTTCCTTGTATCACTTGAGCAGTTCTTGTGCGGTTGTGAAATGCAACATGTGTGAAGATTTTGGACATTCTGGGTTCCACTGCATGTTTCCCCCACAGTGCAAACTCTGTGATGGGGATGGTCACACTTCTGCTCCTGTCCCTGGGCAGTGCATAATACTGGTGATTCGTTGGAAATGGATTTTCTTTTTCTGAAGTGTTGCACTCCACTGGGCCTCCTTCCACGAAGCCCTCCAAGGTTCAGATTATGGATTCTACAACATCTGTGGTTTCCCCTGTCCTGACCTTCCTGTCTTCTCCAGTGTTGGTCCCTGTTTCCTCCCTGGACTTGGCTCCTGAGGAGCCTACTACAGTTCCCATAAAGTTCTCTTATACTGTCCCCCTCTGTTTTCCAAGATTTGGTTTCAGACATGTCCCACCACCCACCCCTTCCAATGGCTGTAGATTTCAACCTGTTGTGAAGGGGAAGGGAAAGTGGAAGAAATCTGTGTCACCTGCTGGGAAACCGTTACCTCTCCAGAATAAGTTTTCTGCCTTACAAAATTAGGCGGATGCTGTTGAGGACTTGGATTTGGATGTCTCTTCCATCATAGAATCATAGAACTTGATGGCAGAAACGGACCTGTGGTCCATCCAGTTTGCCCCTTCCCACCCTTGCTAAACTGTCCACCTCCCTCCTTGAGTACCCACCACACTCCCCAGTAACCCTATATGCCTGTCCCAAGCCCTCTTGAAACCCAACACTGTCTCCACCCCCCCAACCTCATCCAGAAGCCCGTTCTAGGCATCCCCACCCTCTCTGTAAAGAATCACCCTTTCAAATTCCCTCTGAAGTGTCCCCCCTGCAGTTTCAGGCCATGCCCCTTTTGTCATGGTGTCCTTTTTCATTTGGAATAAATTCCCCAGGCCAACTTTATTTATCCTTTTGATGTATTTGAAGGTCTCTATCATGTCTCCTCTCTCCCTTCTGGTCTCTAGTATGTACAGCCCCCACCTTTTTGCATCTCTGTTCATATGATTTGCCCTTCTTCCCTTGCACCATCTTGGTCACTCTTCGCTGAACCCTTTCGATCAGATCAGTGTCCTTGCGCAAGTAAGGCCTCCAGAACTGAACTCCAAACTCCAGGTGCGGTCTCACAATAGCTTGGTACAGGGACACCAGGACTTCTCTCCTCCTGCTGATGATTCCCCTGCCTATACTTGCCAGCATTCCATACACCTTCCCCACTGCTCTAGTATACTGTTTCCCCACCCTAAGGTCACTGGAGGCTACTATACCTAGGTCCTTCTCCTGCTACGTAGCCCTGATTTCTTCCTCTCTCATTTTGTAACCTGTCCTTGGGTTTCTGTGTCTCAGGTTTATAACTGCACACTTCTTGATGTTGAAGATTAGTTGCCAGGTCTTTGCCCACTCCTCCAGTGCCCTCAGGTCCTTTCTCATGTCTTCCACCCCTCCTTCTGTGTCAACCCTATTGCAGATTTTCATATCATCTGAAAAGAGTGCCACACGTCTCTTCAGTCTGTCTGTTATGTCACATATGTAGATACTGAAGAGGAGCAGTCCCAACACTGATCCCTGGGGTACCCAGCTTGTCACCCGTCCCATCCTAGAGTGCACCCCCATTAACCACCACCCTCTGGGTCCTCTCCACTAGTCAGTTTTCCATTCATCTAGTTATCTTGCCCTCCACCCCTGTACTTCCCAGTTTATTGACCAATCTTTTGTGGGGGATGGTGCTGAAGGCCTTGCTGAAGTCCAGATAGGCCATGTGCACTGCCCCCCACCCCAGATCTATTACCTGCATCACCCAGTCGAAGAATTTATTGGACTGGCAGGATTTTCCCCTAGTTAATCCATGCTGCTTGCCATTCAGAAATCCATTCCCCTCCAGATATTGTGTTACCCTTTCCCTGATGAGCGCCTCCATGACCTTCCCCACCATTGTGGTGAGGCTGACTGGACAATAGTTCTCCCTCGCCTCTCTTCTCCCCCACCTTGTGTATTGGCATGACTATAGCTCTTCTCCAGTCCTCTGGCATCCTTCTAGTGTCCAAGGACAGGTTGAATAGCCTTGTCAGTGGGGCAGCCAACTCTTCTCTGAGCTCCCTGGTCACCCTTGGATGCAGTCCCTCCAGTCCCATGGCCTTGTCCACCCTCAGCCTGCCCAGTTCCTCCCTGACTCTCTCTATGCTAAAGGGACTAATTTCCACCCGTACACCTCTTCATCCTCAAATCCAGTCCCCTGCCCTCTCCCTCCTTCATAAAATGTGAGCAGAAGTACCTGTTTAATGCTTTTGCTTTCTTGCAGTTATCCTCTACTGGCACCTCTTCCTTCCCCCAGAGCCTTGTGATCCCTTGTCCAGTCTTCCTCCTATCCCTCAAGTATCTGAAGAATGCCTTTTTACTCCCTTGGCCTGCTTATCTATCCGTTTCTCCATTTTGGCCTTTGCCCTCCTAATTACCTTCCTTGCTGGCCTCCTCATTTCCCTGTAGGCCTCCCTGTCCTCCTCCTTCTGCAATTTCTTATATTTCCTAAATGCCCTCCATCTACCCATACCACCCTCGCAACGTCCCTATTGAACCACAGTTGCCTCCTGCTTCTTGCCCCCTTCCTTACCCTCCTCACACATGCGTGTGTGGCCTCATTGACCCTGTCTCTAATAGCCCTCCATAGTTCCTCCACTTCATGTATTTCCCCATACCATCCATCGCTTCCCTCACTAACCTTCTCATCTTATTAAAGTCTGTCCACTTGAAGTCCAGAACTGATGTGCTGGTTTGGCCCACTTCCTTCCCTGCCCTCACCCTAAACCTGATGGATCTATGGTCACTATTTCCCAGCTCCTCTCCTACCACCACCTCCTCTACGATCTTCCCATTGTCGCCCACAGTAATTTAGCTTCCCCATCGCCCTTTTGCCCCTCTGTCACCTTCACATCTTCCCTGATGTATAAGACCACCTCTCCCCCCTTCTTGTCCTTCCTCATCAGTCTGAAGCCAGGAATAGCTGTCTCCCATGTGTGAAATTCCATCCACCACGTTTCTGTGACAGCTATAATGTCCAGCCTATTGTGAACAATAATGGCTATTAACTCCTTTATCTTGTTTGTCAGGTTCCTAGTGTTGACCACCAAGCCCTTCCACCATTTTTCCCCTTCCTCCACTCCCCCAAGGGCTTGCCAGTGCCTATCTCTGTACTTCTTCCCCGGGGGGGACCTTGGGTCCCCCAATTCAGCCATAGTATGGCATGGCTCCAAATCCAGCCACCCCCTTTTTCAGTTTAAATTATATTCATTCTCAAAGAATTCCCCCAGCCTGCACTTCAGCATGGCTGACCCATCCTTGTCAAGATGCAGCCTGTCCAGGGTATATAGACTCTCGTCTTCTCAAGTTTTCCCCCAGCCTCCTATCATTCCGTATCCCATCTGTCTACTCCATCTTGCCAGCCAATCATTAAACTCTTTCATCCTGAGCTTTCTCTCTGTGCTGGCCCTTGGTACCGGCAACACCTCCGAAAAGGCTAGAGATTTAAAGCCTAGACCCCTGCAGAATCTAGCCAGAGCCTTAACTCTCGCCTGTACCTCCATGAGACTGTGGCCTTCCAGGTCTTTCATTCCCAGGTGGAATACCAGATGCACATTTCTATCTTGGTCCCAGCCCCATTACGGGATGTGGTGAATTACCTCCACCGCAGTCATCCCCGGCATGCACTCCACCCACACCACACTACTTCTGCCCCCTCCACTTGATTCCCTTTAAGACAGAATCTCCAATCAGAAGCACATTGCCCCTGCTTCCCCCTGGTTTAGCTGTGTCCCTGTTCTCCTCCCCTGAGGTGCCAGTGTCAGAACTAGCTTCTTGGCCCTCATCACCCCTCTTCCCGTCCCCATGCCCTGATCCTCTTTCCCCTCACACACTTTGACCTCCCTTTCACTTTTCCTGTTTTGTTCCTTTGCCCCCCGCTCTCTCTCCTCACATCTCTCCATATGCCGAACTTCTGCCTGTGAACTTCTAGGTGGCTTCGAGATGCTGGCAGACCCTTCCAACTCCTTCTTGTCACCCTATTTCACCACTTGCCCTTCTAGTGCCTGTAGATTCCCCCCATCATCCAGTTTAATGTCCTTCTCCCCTTGTGCTCCCTGCTGGTCCCCTTCTGCCTGAGAACTTCCTTCCTTTCTTCCTTCCTCATCATCCCTTCCTCATCCCCCCCCAGCACTTTCTGCCCCCAACTCTCCTTCCTGGACTTTCCCAGGACCCTCTGCTAGTCTTGCTGTCCTTTCCACCATCCCCCTCCTTGCTTCCATCCTCTTTTTCCCTCATGCCTCTTCCCTCTGCGCCCACTATTTTCCCTGAGTCCTCATCATGGTTCCTGCCCGACATGGTTCCTACCAGCAGTAAGTACCTATTTGAGACTGGGATTACCTCGGTAGTGTGCTTACCAGCTTCCCTTCCCTGCAGTGTTAGCCCCCTTGCCATGGTCCTTTGAGCCCCTTTTCCCAATTGCCTCCACTCTCTGCCATCCTTCACCTTCCTCACATGCCAGTTCTCTAGATCCTTCTTCCCGCTTTTGCCCCCGGACTGACTTAGCCTTCCAAGGTTCCAGCTGGCCTCCAACCCCTGCGCCCACCCTTCAGCCCCCTCCAGCTGTCATTTTATATGTACCCCAACCCCTGCCCCCTTACCCTTCACCCATCTATCCAGCACACATCTAAGTCTTCACAACTCTGCCTCCAGTTTCATTAACCTGGCACATATAGGACAGTGCCCTAGTCTCCAAAGTGTATTCATGGCCATAGTAGCACCACAGCCACTGCATCCCACCAGTCTGCCTCCCCTCCATCCTGTTACCAGTCCTTCTCTGTGCCCAGGACCTGCCCCCATCCCCAGCTGCTCCTGTTAGCCACCTTCCATTGCCTCCTCTCCCACCACTACTCTTTCTCCTGCCACACCTCATCTTGTTTCAGCCATCTGGTCTTGTGAGCAGTGCAATTACTCAAGAGATGCAATTCAGAGTAATCTTTAGTTTGTTCCCTAGCTAGTTGCGACAAGCTTGTAAGCAGCTTGGTAGTAGAAAGCAGCCCACACAACAGTTGGCCCAGACCTTAGCCCAGAATCACCCCTACTCAAAGCAGTTTGGGAGAATTTGCCCTGTCCAACAGTTACCCCAGAGTTTAGCCAGATCCACTCCCACAATAAGACAGCCCCACATACAACAAGTACCTGCAGTAGTTTTTCCCTATAATTTAGCCCAGATTCACACCCACAACAAAGCCCAGATCCACCCCACAACAACAGTTCAAATCCAATCTATAACAGAGCACGAAATCTCTCCAGTGAGCAGACCTAGGAAAGGTTCCAAATGTTGGGAAAAAGTTCAAGTGTACAACCCTGTTGTGAAACTACCAGTCCATCCTCCCGGTCATTCCCACTATCCTCCCTGCTGCAGGCTTCACCAGTGTAAGGTTCCAAATATTTGCTGAAGTTCCAAGTGAAACAGCCCCGCTGTGAAGTTTACAGTCAGTCCTCCTGGCCAATCCCTGAGTCCTCCTTGTAGCAGGCTCCTCCTCCCATCCCACCTGCATTTAATAGAGGTCAGAGTTTGGGTGGGCAGGAGAAAAACCTCTCCTCCTCGCTTGTTGAGCCAGAGATGTGCTGCCTGGCTTTCTGGCTTTTAAAGCCTGGTCACACTCGAATCTGGTGCCTCCCGCCCTCTTTGGCTGGGCCGTCTTCCTCAGCCGCTGATATAGCCATTCAAGAACACCCTCACCACCGACTGCAGCCACCAGCTCCTTGCTTCTGTTTCAATGCAGCCGACTGTGGCAAAAGTCCTGCCAGATGGTGTCTTCTTTGGCCACCGATGCAGCCGCTCTGGTCCTCCATGGCACCGACTGTGGCTCCCCAAACAGTTCTCCTCCTTGCTTGCAGCACCAGAGATGTGCGTCCTGGCTTCATGGCTTTTAAAGCCTGGCTGCACTCAAATCTGGTGCCTCCTGCCCTGATGGCTTGGCAGTCTTCCTAGGCCGCTGATGTGGCCAATCAGGGATGCCCTCATCGCCAACTGTGGCCACCAGCTCCTTGCTTCTGTTTCAATGCTGCCGACTGTGGCAAAAGTCCTCCCGGATGGTGTCTTCCTTGGCCGCTCTTAGTAGGATCTCATGTCTGATTTTGAAGATCAGGGTTCCTCAGGTCCCCCTGTGTGAAGATCTGGTCGAAGTACATGATTGAAAACTGGTTCTACTGCTAAGTCTTGACTTTTTCTTCTAAAATGTTTCTTTCCCAGATGTGCATTTTGTATCTTTGAACGTAAATAGTGTGAAGTCTGATAGGAAATGTATTTGCTACCTTTGGTGTTTTGGTTCTTTGCTGCTGTTTTTTTTACAGGACACTAGGTTATACACTACCACTGACATTACTTTGGCCCAATCTGCATGGGTGTGGGGTCCTTCCTTTTGGTCCCTTGGGGAAGTGGAATGCAGTGGGGTAGCTATTTGTTGCAAGTCTAGGGCTTTTTCTGTTTTTTGCTTGGTGAATATCTCTCCTAGTTGGGCTTTGTTATTAGATATGTATTTCTGTAATAATAATAATAATTATTATTTCTGTAATCAACCTCTTCACCTGTTCTCCATTTATGCCACCCAGACTAAAGCTTCTCGTATAGCTTTATTTAAACAGATACAACCATATTTATATACTAGGTTCCCTGTGTTTTTGGGAGGGGATTTCCACTGCTGCTTGTCTCGCACTCATAGGGGAGCCTGTTCTTCCAAACTGTTTTGTGATTCTAATTTTTTAAAATCTATGATTTCACTGGCCCACTTAGTGGCTGTTCACAGCATTGTCTCCACTTCTCATTCTTGCACCTTTTGTAAGGGTTCTCTCCCTACCTGCATAGATTTTTGGTTTATTTCTAAAATTTTGCCCATAGCACGGGTGTCAGTTGTTCTGG
The DNA here is from genome assembly GCA_016271365.2 of Neoceratodus forsteri. Classification (NCBI taxonomy): domain Eukaryota; kingdom Metazoa; phylum Chordata; order Ceratodontiformes; family Ceratodontidae; genus Neoceratodus; species Neoceratodus forsteri. The sequence goes on from CM057452.1 coordinate 832,626,447, forward strand.
TGGAATCCTCTGATCACTGTTTGCTTCTCTTGCAAGTCTATGACTTTTCTCAAGTCAGTTTCGGTAAGGGATCGTGGAGGTTGAATGCGAGTCTACAGGTTGAATGTGTACAGTTCAAACTCTGTAAGGTTTTGGAAAATAGGAAATCAGTTCTCTGCCTCTATGATTCTCTGATCTCCTGGTGGGTTGATACTAAATAGGATTTTATATCCTTCTTTCCATAAATTGCTGATAATTTAAATAATTCAAAGTATGGCAACTATCTCACCCTGCAGACCCAGTTGTAGCGTTTGTTTTCTTTGCAGTCTGGTACTTCTGTTGATTTTTCAGCCCAGATTTCTAAAATTAAGTCTGACATGGCTGATTTACAAAACAACAGATTACATTCTCTGGAATTTGAACAGAAATTTGGTATGCAAGGTACTAAGTCTCATTTTAACCTCTTTGAAAGTTGTTTTGATCAGGTGTTGCAAACTAGCATGCGTGCCTTGCAAGATGGGAATGGTTTTCTAGTTACTGATTGTTAAGGCGTTTTGAAAGTTTTGGAGAAACACATTACTTCTGCCTTTTCCTGCCCCCTTTGACTGTCCTTCCTGGATGAACCTACTGTTACAGGTTTTTCAGGCCCCATCACTTTCTGAGTTACACTGCACCAAATTGGTCGCACCTATCACTAAACCTGAATTGGAGAGGGTTATCGATAGTTTACCTTTGAATTCAGCCCCTGGTTCAGATGGCCCTTCTGGGAATTTTTATAAATGGTTGTGAACCTATTTTTTCTGCTGAATTGTTGGACCTGTTTAATGCTCTTCTTCAGACCTCAGTCCTGCCTGATGACATGTATACGGGGTTGTTGATATTTCTTTTCAAGAAAGGTGATCAGACTCTAATTTTGAATTGTTGTCCGATCACGCTTTTTAATACAGATTTTAAGATCCTTACTAAATTACTGTAAAATGCTTATAACTGGTGTTGCCTGATATTCATCCTTCACAGTCTTGTTCAGTCCCCAGTAGATTGATTGTTGACACTTTAATCCTTTTTCGAGAAGTGGTGGAACAGGGGTCGCACAGTGCTCTGGATGGTTATCTTCTTAGTCTGGATCAGGCCACTGCTTTTGATTGGGTATCCCATGCTTATTTGTGGCACTGTTTGGTTGCTTATGGGGTTCCCCCTGCTTTTATTGGGTGGATCCAGATGTGTTATTCCTCAGCTTCTGTGTCCCCGTATGTGAATGGTTGGCTTGGGCGGGCTTGTCTGGTTCGTCATGGTGTGCACAAGGTTGTCCATTGAGCCCGCTTTTATATGTGTTGTCCTAGGATCTGTTAATTCGTTTGTTGAATGTGTCCTCCCCCCCCCAGGCTCAGGGTCTTTCCCCGTCTCCTAGTATTCCTAGAATTGTTACCATTGTGTATGTGTATGATCTCTGTGTTTGTTTAGAGGACGCTTTGTCTGGTATGGCCGTGGAACAGTGCCTCTGTTTTTTCTGCTGCCACTGGGGTGGTGATAAATTTTCAGAAAAGTGTTTGTGTCAACATAGGGGGCTTGGGAGTCCTGTTGTTCTGTCTTGGCTGACATTTCTATTTCTAGGGAGCCATGTAAATTTCTGGAGGTTTATTCTGGTCTGGGTGACATGGCCCGATTAAATTGGGATAAACTTCTTCAGATTGGATTTACTAAAGGTATGCAGTGGAAGTCATGGCAGGTGGGAACAAAGAAGCAAGTCTTCTTGATTAAAACTCTTTTACTCTCATTTTTTTTTTTACATCTTAGTTATGTGTACCCGGAGATTTTCAGGTTTGCCTTTATAGTTGTTTTTTTCAATGTCTTTGGGGCAGCTGCCTTAATCTGGTGAAAAGGGGTGTGACAGATTTGGATTTTTCTTTGGGGGGGCATATGGTTGTTTCGTCGCAGATTAATTCGCCGCTGTGAAAAGGTTGTGCCGCTTATGTCATTATTTCAGTTGGTCGTGAGTATAATTGGTAGTGGACATAATGCAGCCACTGCAACCTTATTCCCACAACCAATTGTCCACCTCCTTAGTGTGACATTTACACAGCTGTTTCATACCCACTCGCACCTGTGCTCTAGTGGCATGAATGTGTACTGAAATGTAATTTAAAAACAACTGGTAAAATGCTGTTTTGACATGGGTGTACTTAAGTAAACCCTGTTTGCATTTGTTATTCAGTGCTATTCAATGAGTGAGCCATGGAGTATGTACTGATGCAAAAGGGAAAGAAGGAGCTTGCACTCAGTAATTATTTGTACACTAAAGAGAAAGATGGTGCCGACGACAAGGTTATCTGGTGTTGTAAAAACCGTACCTGTAGAGCACACCTGCACACGAAGGGTGACTCTATTGTTCTGCTTCTGACTGAGCATAATCATGCCCCTGTCCATGGTAGGGTGGAAGTGCTCTCTGCAAGAGCTAGCATGAAAAAATTAGCATGCGATATCGAGGAGTCCACCAGAAATGTGATATGTCTTGGACTACAAGATGTGAGTGTAAAGCATGCACACCTGTTGCCATCTCAGGAGACACTGAGGTGAGATGTCCGTCACCATAAGCAGCAAAGTGGACCTAGCGACAATGATGTCCTGCAGTATTCAGCTATCATTGGTGGTGAGACATTTTTATGGGTGAATGAGAATGACATGCTCATTTTCGTAAGTGATTCAGATTTAAAAGTGTTGAATGAGAGCAAACACTGGTTTTGTGATGGGACATTTTCTGTCACATTTCATGAAGATGACCTGATGTATACAGTGCATGCACTGGTACATGGAGTCAATCGTCCCTGTATTTATACACTTTTGCCTGGTTGTAGTGAAGCCATATACCGCAAGTTTTTTGTGCATCTGCAGACATTGTTTGGGGGGGAAGCTTGATCCATGTAGTGTGATGACAGATTTTGAAATAGCGGCAATCAATGTTCCAAGTGAGATTGTGCCACACGCTGAGCTGTCAGGGTGTCATTTTCATCTGGAACAAGTGTTATGGCCCAGAGTACAGCAGGAGAGTTTACAACAGTGGTACATCCATGAGGAAGACTGCGCACAAGGTTTGATGTATTTTGGGATTGGCATTTGTGCCATCAGAGAGTGCTGAACGGTATTTTGAAATGCTGCAAGATGACCCCCAGTTTCAAGAACTTGAATGTCTGTTTGATTACTCTGAAGACACTTACATTGGGAGATTGACAAGGAACCGGAAAAAGCGACATCAACCAAGGTTCTCTGTGTCTTTCTGGAATCAGTATGAGAGAGTGACTGCAGATTTACCAAGAAGCAACAACACTCTTGAAGCACGGCACAGGGCATTTTCATGAACAGTATCAATCAGCCACCCAACCCGTGCAAGACTTGCACGAAAATTACGGTAGGAGCAGCACATAGTGGCTTTGCAGAGGAGGCAAATGGATCTTGGGCAGCAACCGCCAAGGAAAAATTCAAAGTACTTAAGAATCAACAAAGTTTTTAAATCAATATGTGGAGATATCACTAACTGTGAACCAAAGAAGTATTTATTAGACGTAGCAGCTGTGATTGAAATTAATGTTATATAAAGTTAAATAAAAGTTAAATAAAGTTATTCAGTTTTAAATTTTGATTACATATTTGTAATCATGACTGCACATTTTGTACATTTTGCACTTATTGCACATTTTGTTCATTTTGCACATTGGACCTTTGCACCTTTGATGTAATTTAAAAAATAATAAGCTTTGAACAAAATAATAAAGCTTTGAGCAACATGCAATATCGTCCCTTTTGCACATTTGCCTCTTATTGCACATTTTTATCATTGTATTGTGTGTATTTATGATAATAAAACTTTGAACAGTCTTACTTGTTTTGACATTATTGGGCGGTCATAAATGCACATGCAATGATGGTTCTAGTGTTCTCGCAGGTAGGCGACGTTTTGTCTGACAATATTTTCAGTAAGCTGCAGGAGATGTTATTGACCTCTCATCTGCATGATCAATTGACAGACTTCTTTATGTCCCTGTGACTAGTTGGCTGCCGCATTGTGACCGTGATGACTTTTATTTATTTATTTATTTAGTTTTTGTTGACCAGGTAAGTGCACTAGACAGATCCTGCCTATTTTCAGGCACGACCCGGGGGAGGGGGATACAGATGAATGCCAAATGAACTTGAACCAGATTAAGCTGTTTGTGGTATTTTTAGTGAATGAGGGAAATTTGGCCAGGACACCGGGGAAATTCACCAACTCTTTTCAATAAGTGCCATGGGATTTTTAACATCCACCTGAACTGCCACCAATCCAGGCAGATGGGACCTCGGTTTATTGTCTCATCTGAAAGACAGCACCTCAGAAGTGCAGCACCCCTCTCATGCTGCACTACAGTGTCAGTACTGGGATATTAACCTAAATGCCAGATGTCTTGTCCGGGGCAGAACACTGTATGCGGGGGTCTGCAGATGGTTAATCTGGTGGTTTTCTTTTATAGTATTTTTATTTACGCAAATGTATGCCCTTTGGTTCTCTCTTTAACCCAACTTTGGACATGTTGGGTCCATAGCCAGATAAATGACATTTTTCAAGAATGGAAATCGGAGTTATTTATCCACAAAAATAAAAGGCATTATTGGTTGTCCCTGTCTTTTTGTGTATGCTTTGATAAGTTGAAACAGTGGAAGGTTTCTTGTCACTTGCTTAGTGCCACGTCCCGTAAGCTTTTTTATGGATCCATAGTGAGTTCGCACTTTTCATTTCCCCCTGAGTTTTTGACTTTATCTCTACATGACCAGACTGTGGTAGGATATTTGTTGATGGAGGTGAGGGTTCTGATCTACATGTGGGATGTGGTATGGCTCTGTGTTCATAAGAAGCTGAACGTTAAGGGAACTTAAAACATAAAGACAGGTCTGAGAGGTTTTGTGCAAGATCCTGTTGTACTATGGAGACTGAATCTATAGACCATTTGTATTTACAGCGTCCTTTTATTGAGGAATTTTGGTTGTTGGTTTTGGAACGTTGGAAGCATCCTTTATTTTTTCCTCTGTCTCCTGCCATTATTTTTTGGAGGGGTAGTATTTTTCCACTTCATCGGCAGGCTTATCATGTCGGTAGTATTTGGGTTGTCTTTGCATGTTTTTTGTACTGGATATGGCAATCCAGGTGTAGAATGATGCTTCAGCAACAACTCTTGTCTCCAGATAAGTTCCTGATGTTGGTTATTTCGGCTATTTCTTGATTCCGGAATCAGGAAGCACAAATTGTTTCTCCAAAGCTGTTTCAGGATTGGTGGGGTGCTCTTTTGTGGTTGAAATAATTGTGTTTGTTTTTTCAATCAGGTGGGTTGGGTTTTGTTGCTTACTAATTTTGTTGTCTAATTGAGTTTTGATTCCTCCCTGTGTTTTCCTTTATTTTGTCTAATATTCTGTTCCAGTTTTTTCCTGTGTTATGCTGTTTTTTTTCAATTTTGCAATAAAAATTCCCCTACTCTTTTCAAGAAGTGCCATGGGATCTTTAATGTCCACCTGAACAACCACCAGAACAGGCAGACAGGACCTTGGTTTGACGTCTCATCTGAACGACTCAGGGACAGAGCATCCACATCATTATGCCACTTTCCCATGTGATGCATGATTTGATAACTGAATTATGCCAGTTATTCCAGCTATCAAAATAGTAACAAAAGAATGGCACACATACCATTGCTGGAGAGTTTTAAAGTTTTAGTAGGTGCTCACACCATTCATTCTAACACCCCAGCCACCAAGCAGGCTGTTCTTCAAGCTTATGAAGGTTACTATTTATTAAAATGCCTATTTTTCAGGTATTCTGCCCTGGTTTGGGCCCAACTCTCTCATGCGACTACTCTCTCTTTGCCATACACCACTTGGGCCAACATTACCCCAGTGCTCACTTTGCTAGTACTGGTGTCAAGTAGAAATGGCTGATGTGGGTCAGGATGTATTAGGCTAGGTACAGTCATTGTTGTAACTCTACAAAGGCCTCCTGGCAGGAGTCTGTCTAGGTCAACTGCGTTCCCTTCTCAGTAGGTGTGTATAATTGCTGGGTGACTGTGGTGAACTCCTCATCAAACCTTCTATAATATGACCCCAGTCCCAAAAAGCTCCTCACCTCCATCAACAAGCAACATATTGGCCAGGACTGCACAGCCTCTGCCTTGTCAGGATCTGTTCCTACTCCATCTGCAGAGATCAAAGTCTCCACGTACTTCACTTTAGTGCAGAAAAAGTTACATTTAGATGGCTTCACTTTCAATTCTGTGTCCCTATCTTTCTCAGACCGACCTTCAACTTGTGCAGATGCTATTGAAAAGTCCTGCAAATGACAAAAATGTCATTGAAGCATATCAGACATGATGTCCCTTGTAACTCCACCAGAATGATATCCATCATGCATTGATATGTCCCTGGAGCATTATACAATCCAAACAGCATAATGTTAAATTCAGATAGTCTTTGATTGGTCATGAATGTGGTCCTTGGTCAGTCCTTGGGGCAGCCCTCCACCTGCCAGTATCAAATAGACATATCCAAGATGGAAAACCAGTGAGCCTGCCAGCAGACAGAGGGTGTCTTTGATACAAGGTAGCAGGTATGCACCCTTCAAGGTGACTTCATTCAGGTGTCAATAGTCCAAACACACACTCTCATATGCCCCCATCCTTGTTTTGTATCTAGACTACTGGGGCAGCCCACGAGTGCATGAAGGGCTGAATAACTTTTTTTTTTTTTCCAACAAACTAGCGTGGGCTGAATAACTCCCTGCTCCTTCATCAGTTTCAGCTGCTCATTTCTTCATAATAGTAGAGGGAGATTTTGCAAAGGTCCTTGCTTGATTGGGTATCCCCATTGTCAATCCAGTGCTTGACTAGCCCAGTAACATAGAAACATAGAGTTTGTCATCAAAAAAAGGACCATTTGGACCACCCAATCTTCCCAGATTTTCCCTGTCTAAATCTGTCTCCGCAGACTCTAACTAGTCTCCAGTGACCAGGGCCCTGTGTTTTCTGAGATTTTGGGGTTGCAGCAACTGTTGCAGAAATAGGGTCCTACTGCAGAAACAAGCCTCTGCCACAGAAACAGCATTTCTGGTGCATTAAAAATGGCTGTCACCCACTGAAAACCCCAACTAAATGGCTAAAATGATTGTGAGCAAGCTTAAAATGTCATTCATGTGATTTTCTGGCAGTTCCATTATACATCCATCCTCCCTGGGTTACAGTAGTCAGTGGGGGCCTCCGCTTTCCATTCCACTGGTGCTCAGTCCTGAAGCTGATGATCATTATGGCCTTCTACAAATACTGAACTTCAGGATGTCTATTTTATTAGAAAGAATGGTGGTTCTGTTTGCCATTTGCAGAACTGTGGAATGAAAAAAGTATTAGTAATTATTGCAGATAAAAAATGGGAGGCTTTCCAGATCTTTGTCTAATGTAAAATGGTCCAGCTACTCTTTAGCCTTACAGTAAATCCCCAAAGAGTGGGAGAGAAGAAGTTATGGAAGCCAGGTGACATTGACACATACTAAACCACCGGATTTGAACTGCGCGAGCAGGAAGCAGCTAGAGCAGCGTTACAGCACAAACCATCAATGCCAGGCTTCAAACAAGTGGGTGGGAGGGAGCCACTGGAACAGCACTGTTCTGCAACCAGGCAATACTGGTTTTCAAGTAACTGGGCATGTAGGGGGAGAAATTCTCAGGAGCATAGCTGTGGTAAACCAGCACTGGGCAGGTGGGAGGGAGCCATGGGACAGTAAAACAGTCTGCAGTAAAGACACTAAATAACTCTTCAATTCCCCTATGCCCTACATCCAGTCCAAATCATGATACCAGAATTGCTTTGCATTGCCTTGCCTGTACATTTGCCAAACTGCCCTAGGCTGCCTCTTCCTGAGTGTTCTTTCTGGGTAACTAGATTTACTAGATATTTTGGGGCTCATTTGAGTTGCCAGAGAATGTAAAGCCCACACAGAATTGCTGCAGAATTGCTCATAGCCTGACCGCAACAAGCATGGGGTCCTGCCGTAGAATGTAGGTCCAGTCTGCCACAGTAAACACAGGACCCTGCCAGTTATCCTCCCTGCCCCTTTTCTAATATGCCCTTATGTGTATCCCACACATGCTTGAAGCCTCTGCCATTTTTGCCTCCACCTTTTCTACTGGCAGTCTGTTCCAGGTGTCTACCACCCTTTTAGTGAAGAAATATTTCCTCACATGCCTCTTAAACTCCCCCCCAGCTTCATCACATTCCCCCTGTTCCTGATGCTCCTTCTAATTTGAAAGAGGCTTCCCCCCTGCACCCTGTTCACCCCTGTGAGGTACCTGTAAGTCTCTATCATGTCACCTGTTGCTCTTCTCTTTTCCAGTGTTTACTTAATGAGATCCCTCAGTTTGTCTCATAGGGCATCTAATGCAACCCCAGCACCATTTTAGTTGCTGTCTTCTGGATTGCCTCTACTCTGTCTATGTCTTTCTGAGGTGTGGTCTCCAAAACTGCTCAGAGTACTCCAGGTGGGGTCCCACCAATAAATGATACAGTGGCAACACCACCTCCCTCCCTCCTGCTGGATGTACACTTACCTATGCACCCCAGCATCCCAGTAGCCCTACTCACTGCTTTGTTATAGTGCCCTAGCACCTTGAGGTCATCAGATATGATAATCCCAATGTCCTTTTCCTGTTTAGTGACTGTCAGTATCTCCCCAGTTCTGTGTTGAGCTCCTTGGTTCTTACACCCTAGATGCATGATGTTCCACTTTTGACACTGAACTCCAACTACCACACTTTAGATCACTCCTGGAGTTTCCCCAGATCACTGTTCATTCTCTCCACCCCCTCCTGAGTGCCCACCCTCGTGAAGATTTTATCACCTGCAAAAATGTATACCTTCCCTTCCAGTTTCTCAGCAATGTCACTTAAGAGGACCAGTCCCAGAACTGAGCCCTGTGGCATCTCCCTGGTCACTCCTCCATTATTTGAGTGAGTGCAATTTACCACCACCCTCTATCTCCTATTCATTAACCAGTTTCTAACCCAATTCACCACTTTGGATCCCACCTTGAGGCCGCTTCATTTATCAGCCTCCTGTGCTGCACAGTGTCGAAGGATTTGCTGAAATCCACATAGGCCATGTCCACTGCTTTTCCCTGATCTAGTTCCCTGGTCACCCAGTCAAAGAAATTTATCAGATTAATTTGACATAAACTTCCCCAGTACATTTCTTGATCCCCTGTACTGAATACGTTGGCACACTAAAACGTCCCAGTGGACTGCTAGCATCTGTTCTGGTATCAGTTACCACTCTTTGAGTTGGAGTTCCAGTCTCACCAGGTTTTTAAGAAAGAATTGCACAAGTTACTACTGTCTAATCATAAGTGTATGTGTAGTTGATCTATTGTATTGTTAATTAACTTGGCTTAATCTTTCACACTTATTGCAATTATATTCTCATATCTGTTATCTCTAAGCACTGCTTGTTGTTTCATGTTCTTCCTGTATTTTGCCAGCTGACGCACTGTTATGGTATTTTGTGTCCCTGCAATGCTGTTCATTTATTGTCTGTAACTCTCTCAGGTCGTGCCTGAAAATAGGCAATAATTTTTGTCTAGTGCATCTACCCAGTCAACAAAAATGTAATAAATAAATAATTTGTCTGTGGTTCATCATCACAGTGGCAACCCCCACTGGCACCTGTATGTTTCACATTACTCATTGACCGAGCTACAAGGAAGTCTTGATTTTGTTTCTGATGGGATACCACAAGCTATTCTTTGTCTTCAGCCTCACCTTATCTGACCTGTCCAGAGATCAGCACTTCACTTCTTGGTGGAAAAGTCACAAAGCTGCAGGCCAGAATCTTGCAGTCCTCTGTCCCTTCACTGTTGGACATCATGGGAAACTTCCCCCCAGTATGATACAGGCAACTTTGGCAAAGTTCAGCATGGCCTTGCATTGCCATAGGCAGTCAATCCCAAGTACTGCAGTTTGGGTTGCATCTTCAGCCACTAGGAATTTACAGCCTTATTGCAGCTCCTTCAGCCCGATCACTGTTTGCCAGCCTCCCAACACCATCAGGCCAGTTCCATTTGCTGTGCAGACTATAACTTTGTAAGGCCATAGGTTTTGCGAGGACCTATTAGTCTCTCCTTCCCACACTCAGGAATGCACAATGGACACCTGTGCACCAGTATTCACCAAAACATGTAGGTGACACCATCTGCGGTTCACCTCCTGCATGACTGGACACCACTCTGCACCTCTCTCAGTGCCAAGAAGCCTGCTGCCACTGGCCTCCTGGACACAAGCATCAGGTATGGCCTATACATAGCCCAGGCCTGCACAGCTGCTGCTTGTGCTGCAGAATGTTTTGAAAATCAGCACCTTTCCCTGGAAAAGTCCACATTGGTTGCTACTGAGCCGGAGCATCCTGACTGGCTGCCCGACGGACTGGCATTTTGCTCTCCCGATACCGGACTCAGCTTTTGGATATCAAGCTAGTGAATTAATTTAGTCTGCCTTCATTCAAACAATCTGGTACTGTCAAAGAAATATATTTGTTTTTCATCTCCCTCCTATAGCTTAGCTGAATCCCTGCACTTATGGGGATCCTGTCTCTCTGCTAGCACCAATTTTCAGCTTCAGTGTGCCAAGCTGTTCCACACAGAGTTTTCCCTGTGTCACTGTTTAGAGCCATCTTCTGTATTGTATTTAACTTGGTGTCTCTGTTGCTGTGTCTAAGATTATTAGAGTACAAGATTTACAGGACTTTAGAATTTCAGTATTTTCTTTGCTGAAAATCTCCATAGCCAGCTGATCTGTTTTATTTGAATCTGGTGCAGCTACCAATTTAATTTATCCCTTTGTTTCAACCCCCCCCATCACTGTGATCCCCTTGATTTACAAATCTCAGTTACAGAGTTGATGCCTAGATGTCTGCCCTCTGATTTGACCCTGTTTTTAGTAAATTGCAGCTCATTGTCTGGGTGCTAATTTTATTTTCTCTCCTATCACTTCAGAGTGCTATTTAATCCCTGTGCTGTCCCTCTTTTAACAGGTGTCCTTGTAGCCCATTGGGCTACCTACCGCCATCTGCGGTTCACCTTCTGCATGCCTGGACACCACTCTGCACCTCTCTCGGTGCCAAGAAGCCTGCTGCCACCAGCCTCCTGGTCACAAGCATCAGATGTGGCGTATACACAGCCCCGGCCTGCATAGCTGCTGCTTCTGCTGCGTAATTTTTTGCCCACCCCTCCTCCCTCCCAGGCCACCTTTAAATACACTTAAGCTCCTCCCTCCCCCTACCTGTCCAGCCCCATTGGCTTCCAGTAATAATTCTGGCGCTTAAAGCTGTCTAAACACAAAACTCTCAGAAATCTGTCACTCGCTGCTGCTAGCTCTCTCTAAACTTCTCATGGGGGGGGCTATGCCCCCACCTCGCACCAGTTCTATTGCCCTTGGACTGCTCATTGTGCAATGCCTCCCTCTGCTTTTTGCTGACTGCGTCCCTCCTGTGGGGAGCCCCTGGGTCACACCTGGACAGCTAGATGAGACTGACTTCACCTTCTCCAATCTAATTGCCTGTGACAGACAGCCCCCTGGCCTATCTGCTGTCGTGATCTTAGGTGCTTCCTGTATCCTGTCATGATGGTCAGGAGTTCTGTCCACACACCACATGGTAGGGGCGGCCCCCCTGAGGCATCTCCTATGGCTCTTACTGATGACTCTAGCCCTCTCAGGGGACATTGAGCTCAACCCTGGTCCTCCCCAACAAGCCTCCTCCTCACCGGTGGGTTGGTCGAAGTGCAATGGGTTGAAAATAGCCCACTTCAATATCCGTAGCCTCCTTTCCAACCTGGCTTACCTCCTTGCATGGGTCACTCATCATAAGCCTGACATTATGGGTATAACGGAAACTTGGCTGAAGCCGTCAACCCTGGACTCGGCATGTGCGCTTCCTGGCTTTGACCTCGTCAGGCAGGACCACCTGGGGAAAAAACGGGGGGAGGGGTGGTGGTATCCTGGTTTGCTACAGGAGTCACCTTAATCTTTCGGTTCTGTCCTGTCAACAGTCTTTGCATTCGCCCTGTGAACTGCTGCACACAGTTCTGTTACTCGGGAACACTAAAAAGCTACACATTGCCTGTACTTACAATCCCCCTATGGGGGCATATTGGGGTTGTCTTACATCCTTGGCACTGTTTGGTCATTGACTGGGAATAATGAGCTAATGATACTGGGTGATCTCAACTTAAACTGGCATGGTGGTAATGCTAAGATGTATAAGTCCCTGCTTGCTGGTTGCTCACTGTCCCAACTCATTAAGGAACCCACTAGGTGGTCCTCCGCTGGTGGCACAGGCTCCCTCCTAGACTGGGTCCTGTCCAATAGACCAGGGAGGATTAGCTCTTCTGGCACTCTTCTTGACTCCATCTCTGACCACTCCGCTGTGTTCTGTGTATGGAAGATCTCCCTGAAAATTCCTCATAAAGTCATCCAAGTTAGAGACTTCTCCAGGTTCAACCTGGGGTATTTCCATAATGGTCTACGGCTTACTGACTGGTCTGTGGTTTGGAATGCCAAGGACTCAGCCTCTGCAGTCAGTCATTTTCTCAGTACTTTTGGGATGTTGCAGGATAAACATGCCCCTCTCATCAGATGGAGAGTAAGAGGGTCTGCTGCCAAGTGGTTGCATGGGAACCTCCTTACCCTCATGAGAGCTAGGGACAAGTGCTGGGCCAAATTCAAGGTCACGATGGATCAGACCATATTTCAGCAGTATAGGAGGCTCAGGAATGAGTCTAAGAAAGCAATCAGGGCTGCCAAAAGTGAATTCTGCAAAGCGGTACTGCTGAATTCAGCTAAAGACCCAAGGACTTTCTGGAGGAACATAAAGAACATAGTAAGTGGTTCCCCCAATGGTGAGGCCGCTGACATGCTCATTGATGGTACTAGTTGTAACAATCCACTTGCCATCGCCAATGCATTTAACTCACACTTCTCAGACCTGTCTGCCTTCACCTCCCAATTTTCCTCCAGTGGTTGTAATAGTTGTGTCCATGACCCTGCTCCACAAATGGCTCCCATCTCCCATCTGTAATTCTATTTCAAGGCTGTGACAGCACAAGAGATGCAAAGACTGCTCTCTGGTCTCTCCCCCTTCTTCAGTGCTGGCCACGATGGCATGGAACCTAAGTTCCTCTGTCTTGGTGTCTCTCAAATTGCCTCCCCAGTGGCCCATATCTTCAACTTATCCCTAGCCTCTGGGGTCTTCCCTGACATATGGAAGGTGGCTAGTGTTGTCTCCATTCTCAAACAGGGCAACCTAATATTCTTGACAACTACTGACTGATAGTCATATTGTCTGCTATCAGTAAACTTCTTGAGAAAGTTGTGGCTGGACAACTCATGGAGTATATTCAGTCTCACGAGCTGTTGTCTCCTGAGCAGCATTGCTTTTGCAAAGAGCACATTACATACTCTGCCCTTGTCACACTGCATCTGGGATCAGAGCTGATATGGACCAGGGTTAACTCTCTGGTGCCATCTTCATCGATCTTTCAGAAGCCTTTGATCTAGCTGACCATGCTCTACTCTGCTCTCAGCTTAGGTCCTTTGGCTTATCACCCCCTGTACTCAGTTGGTTCACCAACTACCTACAGGGCAGACAGCAGCTGATCAAATACAGTGAGGTGCTCTCAGACACCACTTCTGTGTCCTCAGGTGTTACCAAAGGTTCAGTCCTGGGGCCCCTGCTCTTTTCCATCTTTGTCAACAATCTACCTGCTACCTCTTCCTACTCTAGGTTAATTCTATATGCTGATGACCTGGTCATCCTCACCCATTCTTGGGACATTGGGGTCATAAACCACCATCTGAGCCAGGACTTTATGAGTATCCAATCCTGGATAACATCCCACAAGTTGGTTCTCAACCTCAAAAAACACAAGGCCATGCTCTTTGGGTCCCTGGCCAAGATAAAGGCCTCCCCTGCCCCTTTCTGTATCACTGGTCTTGACAGTGCTCCTGTCCTCATCACTGACACCATCAAATACCTTGGGGTGACACTTGACCCTCAGCTTGATTTTGGACTCCATATCCAGAATGTATGCAGAGCCATTAACTGCAAACTGGGTCTGGCCTAGCATGCAAAGAGCAATCTCACTTCCGCTGCTCATCTTGTGCTGGCTAGATGCGTGTTTCTCCCCTCCCTCTGCTATGGGCTCCTCCTGTTTGCTCATACCTTCAAAGTTCACCTCTCTAGGTGGACCGTCGCCTACAACAACATTTGCTGTTTTGCCCTTGCTGCCCCTCGTCTCACCCACCACTGAGACCTGTATAGTAAGGATAATTGGCTCTCCCCACCCAATTACTTAAATTTTGTCCTGGGCTGTTCACAGGCATGGTCCTTGGTACTGGCACCCCCCACCCAGATTGGCAGATCTACTCGTGCCGGCTGCCTCCTCCTTGTACTCCCTCAGATCTCTAGGCCCTGCTGTTTTTAGGATTCCTGCCACTTGCACACAAATGGGGGACAGAGATTTTGCCTCATGCGCCCCCAGACTATGGAACTCCTTCCCTGCTCAGGTCCCCTCCTCCCCCTCCCATGCATGCCTCCAAACCTCCTTGTGGATCATTTGAAGCTCTCCTCAGTGTGTGGTTGTCCCAAACCTCCATAATCTCACCTGGTCCCCTGCACTAAACATCCTTCCTAAGGTGTAGCCTGCCTGCATGATTTTTGTCCTGCACACAATGTATACACCCTATGTATTAGGTATTTCTCTGACTGTGCCCCCAACTTTTTTGGGTCCTACGCTGTATATAATTTGTATATAATGCGCTGCTCGGAGCCTTGGTGGCTTGATGTATATGCTCGTAAAATTTGTGTGTACCTACTGACTATGTGATGCTTCTGTTTTCCTTGACTCTGTGTAACTGCCTAAAGTGTATCATGCTGTCCTATGTCATATTTCCTTGTACTCTCCTGGGTCATACTTAAAAAAAGGCATATGTCTTGTCTAGTGTACTTCCTAGTTAACAAAAGCTAAATAAATAAATACATTTCTCCTCACAAGTAGTAGCCCAGTCCCATGGTAGTATGAATCAGATCAAGTCAGATCAGATCAAGTACCTCAGGGGTATAAACAAGGTACAGAAGGGTAGCATCTTTCAGAAAAGAAGGTATACAAGAACAAGGGGGTATAATATGAGACTGGAAGGTAGGTTTAGGGGCAATGTGAGGAAGTACTTTTTCACAGAAAGAGTAGTGGATGCTTGCAACAACCTTCCTGCAGAGGTGGTGGGGCCAAAAAAGGCAGCAGAATTCAAGAATGCATGGGATAGACATAAGAGTACTCTTATAATAGAAACAAGAGGGTAAGGTGCAGATCAACTAGTGTCTGTGGTATTGCATTATGTAGGGAAAAGGGGTAGATTAGATGGGCCACACAGTCCTTATCTGCTATCACCTTCTTTCTAAGTTTCTATTTTGCTGAGTAATGTCTCATTGTCCTTTGGAAGGCATTTAGTCCTCAACTGCTCTCTGAATGGCTCCAGGTCCCTCAGAACCACTCCGTTGGAGGCAATGTTTTACACAGTGGCCCATGATTTTGCACATTCATCATATCCGATCATCAGCATCCCATTCTGAAACTTAACTGACTTAGGATGCGGATCTCCCAGAGGTCTCTCGGTTAGCATCTCTGGCCTTGGAGTCCTAGCGGTCTCAAGCTTTTCATTATTTATTATATTTTTTTATTGAATCTAATAAGTTTATATATCAACATCACATCATATGTCAGATCAATACCTTCACATAAGCTCCATAATATAAATAATCTCCTATCCATCTGACATTGTATTCAATAACATATCCCTCTTTAAAAGAAACAACACTCAGTTACCACAGTATGTCCTTAATAGATATATATATGTATGTGTATATATATCTATATATATATATATATATATATACTGTATGTATGTGTGTATATATATATATATATATGTATATATATATATATATATATATATAAAACCATATTGGGGTCTGTCAAAAACTTGAGAGGGAATGGGGTTTGAAGAGGCATAGAATTAGGGAATAAAATAATTTAATTTGTAGAAACACTATCTAATAGTCATAAGGTTAGTAAACTGAGGTTGCTTCACTGCAGATAATATCATAGATATCAATGTTATCTGCAGCATAATAGACTAAGTTCTCTATTTGTAATGTATACAAAATATATTTGTCTATTCCTTTTTATTAAATGTACTAAGTTTTTCAGTATCACAGTCTTCTACAGTAAGTCTTTTGTGACCATAATAGCAATGTTAAAATTCTCTCCTGAGCTTAATTTAGGTCCAAATTACCAGAATCATTAAACAGTAATAACTCTGGTGAGGGGGGATAGCCCTGATGCAGAGGGTCATTGCCCTCGAAGTGCCGGGGAATTGTTTTTGTATGTCTTTAATTATATTATGTATGTTTTGTATGTCTTAAATTAAATTATAGTTTGCTATGGAGAACTTCTCTTGTGTGCATCGTTGCTTTTTTGATGTCTTTGGGCTGGGGAATAGCACTGCCTAAAATACATTCTAGTTCATTTGTTATTTTTACCCACCATTCTACGACATAAGGACAATACCAAAGGCAGTGTACCAAATTTGCTTTATGTCCACACTCATACCAGCAAAGACTGGTATCTGATATCTTCATGGCAAACAGATTTGCAGGGGTTAAATATGCTCTCCCCAGTATTTCAAAGTGAATCGATTCATTCCTAGCAGAAACATATCCCCCACTTGTTTTTATCCAGTATAGATTCTAAGGACCAACATGTATATTTGAAACTAATGTAGTTCCTCATTCTATTTTTTTGATAAGGGTACCTCAAACTATTTCTAGTTATAAACAAAGTCTGACAAAGTTTCCAAAGAACCTTATTCATTTTAGAATCTTATTGTGTATTATGTCTTAACACCTTGCTAATATTCTTATTTGAATATATTTCTTATAATTTATTATATTTAATATAGTTTGTTTTCATTTGTTACAGTCTATGAAATTAATGTTTAACACTTTTCTGCACCTTCCTTTGCTTAGCTACTTGTATTCCACAATTACCTAGTCAGTTATCAATTCTGTCCATATATTGAGCTTGTCTTCAGTCATTTTTTTTTTCTAACTTTTTAAGGACTGTATAATTTTCATTATAATCTGTAAATGTATCTAGACCTGTAAGCTGCTAGGGATATTCTGACCTAGGAAAGGACTTGGCCCATTCCCTAACAGAAGCTATTACTATCTTAAAAAAATATTATTTATTGTTTTGACGTTCCCTGGATATAGTGGTACACTAGATAATTTCAAAGAGTTATTTTCTGTAAACAGCAGAGGTTGCAATGGATCTAAATACTTTTCCTGCACTTGAAACTTCCAATTCCATGCTAGCGTAATATTGTGTGACAAAATAATATTTCCATGGATCTGGAACATCTAGACTATTCAGCTTTCTAGGAATGTTCTCTGTATTCCAAGTAATATGGGTCTTCCCTCCTCCACATTAAAGTATTCCTTTAAAAAGACACGGCCAACTCCCTTAAGTCTCAAAGTGTCCCAAGTTTAAACAAGCATTTGTCAATGCTGAATGTTTGCTTGCTGGTATTAGCATTGGAAATGCAGGAGTTAGATAGATGCAGAGTAGGAATGGCAGTGAAGTATTGAACTTCACGCCAACCCTACCTCCACCCTGCAGAGACGGACAGGTATTGGGGAATGCGTATGTGTTGTCACCCATAACGTTCATGCCATTTCACCTCATGCTATCCTGCATACACTGACAAGTGTTGAGGTGTGCCTTGGAGTGTTCGGCTTTACAGTCACCCCACTCTATAAGGACATACGCTGAAATGGGTGCAATATAGAATGGGGTGAACTCTGGGGCTGAAGAGTCCAAGGCACACCTTGATGCCTGTGACTGGATGCAGGGTGGGGGGTGGTGGGGGTGGAATGGCATGAGCATTACAGTCAGAAATCCAAAGGCACACCCCTGATGTCTGTCAGTCTGTAAAGGGTGGGATGTTATGGTTAGAAACCATAATGCCCCAGGCCTTTGTTGGTATTTGCAGTACAAATGTTCAACATGGCCATTTTGTGGCCCCAACCTCATGAAAGCATTTGGGACCTCTTCTCATGAACAGTGACACTGTGATTTTGTCAATGTGTCCTGAAATTTGGTTTCCACAGTGACCGTGCAATTGTGCGCCAGATGCATGAAAACACAGATTGGGCAGGATGTGAAGAATGACAGCTGTACCATTCATAGGGAGGTGTGAAGAGATGGCAATGTTGAAAATCTGTAGTGAAAATATTAACAATGCTCAAATGTCCGAGCGCACACGGAAACAGCAGAACGCATGTGCGTAACAGTCATTTAGTGGAATTATTTCACCAAATTTTAAACATAGGCTTTTTGTGACCTCTGCTCATGAACAGTGTCACTATGATTTTCTTAATCTGTCCCAAACATTGATTTCCCACAGCAACCGCGGTATTCTGCACCAGATGTGTAAATGAATATTTCAGGCAGGATGTGAAAAATGACAGCTGTACTGTTCATAAGGAGGTCTGGAAAAATAACAATGTTGAAAATCTGGAGTGAAAATGCTACAAATTTGTAAAGTTATGAGGGTGCATGGAAACTTCACAATGCACGCTTGTAACACAGTCATTTTATGGACATGTGTCACCAAATTTTCAACATAGGCATTTTAGGACCTCTGCTCATGAAAGGCGTCACTGTGATTTTTATATACGAACATACATCAAACATATGAACATACGAATCTGGCAGCAGAACACACCAATCAGTCTATGTAAGTTTGCCTGAGTGTGCAGCTATCATTCTAGATTGCAGCTGCCCCAGCCTCCTCCCCCTCAGTTTCTCCCCCACTTCTCCCAGCCCCTGCCCCCAACTCTTTCTCTTGCTTTATCCCACTCCTCCTTAAAGCTATTGACTGCCCTATATGTTACCACCCCCTCTGGCAGCGCAGTCCAACTAGACACCACCCTCTCAGAGAAGCATTGCCTCCTCGTTTCCCTCTTGAAACGTCCCCTTTCTAACCTTAGTCTGTGCTCCATCATCTCTCTTCCACTCCTCAGTTTAAACACCCCCTCAGTGCAGGGTTTATTTACCTCTCAGGTAGTTAAACGCTTCAATCATATCCCCCATCCCTACTCTTCTCCAGTGTGTACATGTTCAGCTCCTTCAGCCTAACTATATTCCTTTCCTTCCATCCTCTTTAACATTTTTGTTGCCCTCCTTTGCACCCCCTCCAGTAACTTTATATCTCTTCTCAGGTATAGCCTCCAGTATTGCACACAGTACTCCAGGTGCAGTCTGACCAATGATCTGTAGAGAGGTAGGATTACATCCTTGTGTCTGGATGAGAACACCCTTGCGATGCATCCCAGCATCCTGTTTGCCTTCACTGCTGCTTTTCTGCACTGGGCCGAGTTGTTCATGCCCCCAGTTACCAACACCACTAGGTCCTTCTCCTCCTCTGTGATCCCCAACCAATAGTCCCTCTTCTGGTTCATAGCCCTGAAGTGCATCACCTTACATTTCTTTGCACTGAATCCTAGCTGCCACTCTACCGACCATGTCTGTAGTTTGGTTAGGTCCCCCTGCAGTTTTTCCCATCCATCCTCTTCATCCATTACTGCACCCAATTTGGTATAATGTGCGAACAGACTAACCCTGCTCCCCAGTCCGTGTGCTATATCGGAGATAAAGAGCCCAAATAGCACAGAGCCCAGCAATGACCCCTGTGGAACCCGCTTGGCACTGCTCTTGGTGCCAAGAGCTACCCCACCACCACCACCCTCTGCACTCTCCCCTGTAACCAGTTCTCTATCCATTTAGTCAGACCACCTTCCACCCATACCCCTCCTTCTCCTCACTTCTCCTCCTTGGCCTGTGTCCCTCTGCCGGTAGTCTGCACCCTTTCTCCTCCTTATTCTCAACGGGTGGTGTTGTCTTCTGTATTACACTCAGAAAACTCTGCCCGCCCCCTCCCAGGGTTACTACACCTCTGTCTTTACCTATATCTAGGGGGGTAAGCTCATTAGGCTCCCCTGACCAACCTCAGTCTTTTGGCCACCTCCCCACTAGTTTAAATCCACCTTAGTAGAAATATACCCCTCTAATCCTGCCTTTAATACTCCCCTCCCTGCTAAAGTGTACCCTGTCCCCCATGTACAAATTACTATTCTCCCCAGACCCTACCGCAGTTAGTCACTAACTCATAAAATTTGATGTGGCACCAATCCTTCAGCCACTCGCTGAACTCCTCAAGCCTACCCTTCCTCCCCATGCTTGCACGTGGTACTGACAGTACCTCTGAAAATGGCACCGACTCCCCAACCCCCTCACACTGCCTGCCCAACTACTCAAGCCTCCCCTTCACTACTTCCACAGTCCCCCCGCGCCAAGTCGTTTGTTCCCACATGCAGCACTAAATGAGGTTTCTTCCTCCCCCTCGCTGCACACTTGAGCAGTGCCTGCCCTGCCCCTCCTGCAGTCAACCTGGGGATAGATTCAACTCAAATATAGCTGTGTCTTTCTCCCCTTCTGCCCCATCTCACTCCTTTCAGCATAGCATCCCCCAGGATGAGTACCCCCATCCCTTACCCCCTTTCCCTTTTAATGCCCCTTCCACCACCCCAGTATTCATTCTTCCCTGCCCCTTACCCTCGCCAGCTGCTCCCTCTGTGGCTTCTGAATTTGTACTCCTTACTTCTGCCTCACCTCTTTTCTCTGCCTTATTCCTCCCATCCCCTTTGAACCCCTTCCCAGCCTGACTACTTCCTACTGGACTTCCCATGTTGACCTCCCCTTCTCCCTTACTGATTTCCAACCCCTCTCCTATCTCCACTGTTGTTGATTTAGAGCCCCCATTCCCTTCTACCCCGATAGTGATGCCCCTCCCATCCTTCATGCAGCTTTCTCTGCTCCAGTCACCACCCCCTCCTTCCTTACTAGCTCCCTTCTACCCTTTCATCCTTGCTATTTCTTCCCCTACCTGTTGCCATCCCTCTCATGCCCCGCTTGTCCATCCCCCCTTCAGTATGTTCCTGCTCCACCTCTCTCTCCCATAGCAGAGGTTTGAATCTATTCCTAGTTGATACCCCTCCTACATCCCTTCTCCCTATCAGATCCCCCCTCCTACTTGTTTCCCTCCATGCCACCCCTGGTCCCTCCCTACCCGCAGCCATCTACTCTCTCCCCTGATACTCCTTATGGTCTCTTCCTCCCCCATAAGGAGGCCTCCCCCCTCACCTCGAGCACCCCCTCCCTTCTCCTGTCTTTTCTGTCAGTGCCAC
The DNA here is from genome assembly GCA_016271365.2 of Neoceratodus forsteri. Classification (NCBI taxonomy): domain Eukaryota; kingdom Metazoa; phylum Chordata; order Ceratodontiformes; family Ceratodontidae; genus Neoceratodus; species Neoceratodus forsteri. The sequence goes on from CM057452.1 coordinate 832,647,840, forward strand.
TGATATGGGGTCGGGTTCACTCCCTAGTTGTTCTTCCTCCGTCCCCCGTTGCCATCCCCTATCCACCCACCAGCCAGGATGCCTACCATACTCATCTGCCCTGCCACTTAGGATCCTCCCTAACCTCCACAGTTCCTCCCTCAAAATAGCCAGTCATCTACAGACCATACACCCTCCCATCCTCCAAGCCCAGTCCAGGATCATGGTGGACCCATACCCTGTACACCTCACCACCCTTCCAAAGATGCCCACCCTGTTGACATGTGGCACTGCCCCATTTTGGCCGCCATCTTATGTTATGGGCTCTTACTCCCAGGTTTTGTACCTACTACAACTGTTTGGCCCCTATTTACTCAAATTCCTGTTCCCCCAACCACACTAGTCCCCCTACTGCCCCCTTGCCGACCAGGTTAATTCAGTCTCAAATCTCATCCATTAGATACTGTATTACTGTAGCAACCTAAAACCTACTTGTCTGTTTTTCACCCCTCAGCTACCATACTTTTCGTTCTCAGCTCTCATATAGTTTCACTTAGCCCAGTTAGAAATCCTGTTGCACTCCAAGTATTACTCAGCTCAGTTAGAGAAATAAACAGAACAACTCAAACTGTATTATTACACCAATCCTAAAAGTATCCAATCATTGCTTTGTCTCCACTCCAGAAACCCTGCTGTAATATAGGACCAAAGAGGACCCTGGGCAGGTGGGTGGGCAACTCTAAAATCCTGGCAAAGCTCCACTGAGCTCACTCACTTCCCCTCACTCACTTGCACTCGCTTGTTCTATTTCTTCCAGCTCTGCAGGCTTCCCATTTGTACTGGGCTCCTGCCTGTGTTGGCACCTTTTTCTGCCCACAAAGAAATCCACAGCAGTTCCGACAGAGCTCTGTTGAGCTCGTTAACTCCCCCTCTCTCACTTGCTCATTCTGTTTCTCCCAGTGCTACAGACTACCCTTTTGTACATGGACCTGCCTGCATTGATGCCTTTTTCTGCCCACAAAGAAGTTTACAGCTGTCCTGACAGAGCTCCGTTGAGGTCGCTCACTCCCCCTCTCTCACTCACTCACTCATTCTGTTTCTCCCAGTTCTACAGGCTGCCCTTTTGTACTGGGCTCCTGCCTGCATTGGTGCCTTTTTCTGCCCACAAAGAAATCTGTAGCAGTCCTGACAGAGCTCAGTTGAGCTCGCTCACTCCCTCTCCATCACTTGCTCATTCTTAATATGTCCCAAACACTGATTTCCCAAAGCGACCATGCTATTCTGTGCCTGAAGTGCGAAAAAACATTAAAGCCAGGATGTGAAAAATGACAGCGGTACTGTTCATAAGGAGGTGTGAAAGAATGCCACTGGTAAAAATCTGGCTTGAAAATATTACAAATTTGCGAAGTTACAAGGGTGCGTGGAAACTGTGCAATGCACACTTGTAACACAGTCATTTTATGGACTTTCATCACCAAATTTTCAACATAGATGTTTTTGGACCTCTGCTCATGAACAGTGTCACTGTCATTTTCTCAGTCTGTCCCAAAAACTGATTTCCCACAGTGACCATGCTATTTGGCACTGGAAGTGCAAAAACACATTTTGACCAGGATGTGTAAAATGACAGCTGTACTGTTCATAAGTAGGTGTGGAAAAATGGCAATGTTGAAAATCTGGAGTGAAAATATTATAAATTTGTGAAGTTATGAGCGTGTGTGTAAACTGCGCAACACTCGCTTGTAACACAGTCAATTTATGGACTTTCATCACAAAATTTTTAACATAGGCATTTTAGGACCTCTGCTCATGAACAGTATCACTGTGATTTTCTTAATGTGTCCAGAACACTGATTTCCTACAGCGACCGCAATATTCTGCACTGGAAGTGCGAAAACACATTTTGGCCAGGATGTGAAAAATGACAGCTATACTGTTCATAAGGAGGTGTGGAAAAATGCCAATGTTGAAAATCTGGAGTGAAAATATTGCAAATTCGCAAAGTTCCGAGTGTGCGTAGCAACTGCGCAATGCACACTCGTAAAACAGCCATGTCTTGGATTTTTTCCACCAAATTTGCAACATAGGCTTTTTGAGAGCCCACCTCATGAACACTGGCACTGTCGTTTTGTTAATCAGTCCTGAAAGGTGATTCCACGCAGTGACCGCAAAATCACCTTTCAGGACTGAATAACGGCATGACAGTGGCTGAATTCATGAGGAGGGGTCCCAATAACCCCATGTAGAAAATTTGGTGCCAAAATTCTAACAAATGCCTGAGATATGCACCAAAGTTGAAAAAACCCTATTTATGCCATTATACAACTTACCGGCATTTCTTCAGTTCGCGGTCGGCTTTGAAGAGTGCAGACGTGTTCCTGGTCCACCAAAGATCATCACGACAGACTCTGGAGGTAAGTATGGGGTGACAGGGGTATGTGGGAAGTCAGAGTGCGCAGAAAGTGGGCACGGATTGGGGAAGGGGCAGCCGGACTCGACAAGGGACCTTTTTTTGTTTACAGGGTTAAAAAAAAAATTACGGGATGGTTTTTCTTTTTATAGGAACATTTGGCATGATGGGGTGGGCTCCCAGCATGCCACCCAAGTGATTTTTTTGGGAGACCCTAGCTGACAGGGGATTGGGCACCCCTGTTGGCACATACAGGAGTGGGAGAACAGCCAAGGGGGATTGGGCACCCCCTTGGTAGACTACACATGGGGGAGATACATTATGCCAACAGGGAGTGGGCTTCCCCATCGGCAAATTCAATTGGGAAGGGGGGACTGAAGCCAATGGGGATTGGTCGCCTGTCAGCAAAGAAAAATGGGGTATGATGCTGAGGGGATTGGGCACCTCAGCATACAAAAGAAACTTGGGTGTGGGGACATTATACTGATAGGGACTGGGCTCCCCATCAGCAAACTGAGTCAGGGACATGCAAGGTACTGCCCTGCAATGACAGGTCGCTCCCTCATTCCAGTGGAATGGCTGACGCTGCAATGACGAGGTGGCCCCTGATTGCAGCGGCGAAAACCTTTCAAGGTTGTGGCATGCTGGCTGAACTGGTGTCAGCAGCAGCATGCCACAGCATTGGGGAAAGCGGGCCAAGCCTCAAAAGGCACCGGGGGCATTGGCCACAACAGTGCTGCACCTCCACAATCTGCTTCTGCAGCAAGCTGCCACAATATGTTTCTTGCGCATGCGCACAAGCAAACATAAAAACACATTTTATGATTGCCAACATTCTGTAAAGACTGCTGATGTAGATGGTAGTTTGATTCTGATTCTTTTTTTCTTTAAAAAAGTGAACAACAGACTGCCCACCATACTGGTGTTACCACACAAAAACAGGTTTGTTTACAATCCTTGATCAGCTCCAGCTGCATCTTTTCTGGACTTGAGGACACCTACAACAGAGTCTAATCAGTCATGATGCAGTGGGAGTTTAGGAGGCTATTGCATCATGAGCTACTGCACTGCTTGAGGTGTTTCTAATGCTCAGGAAGTATGCAGTAAGATCAGACCCAGGATTGTAAACAAAACAAAGTTGTTTATAAATATATAGATTAGCATGCATTTCAATTCTACTAAACAAGGAGTCAGACAAAACAACAGTAACATCAATGAATTTTAGAGAAGGTAAGCAATTATAAAATGCAGGTTTTTAACTAGAAATAATATGATGAAAAACAGGTTGACAGTGTCCCTTTAAATTTTTTCATGCCACTTCTTTTCCAAGCTGCCATACAGGGTCGACAGAAGGAAAACAATTCTTGGCATCACCATTATTTTATATTATACAATGGCAAGAAAAATTCCTGAACTCTGATTGGTCAGTCTTGGGCTGGACCTATGATGTTATCCCGGTACAACACCATGGGTCAAGTCTCAGCCTCACTGTGAACCTGCAGATGAGCATTTGATGGAGCTTTTGATTGATTGTGTCATCTTCTCTTAAAAACCAAAAATATTTTTCAACACAAAAACATCTTTAAAATTATTTTTTTATTCTGTATAACAATGAGCCATTGTACAATAGCAATAATGCCCTCCAGGGTGTGTATCGTTTGGGATAATGTCACGCCTCAGTTGTTAGACGCACTTGGCCTGCGGCCTCATGCCCAACCACCTGAGGCGTGACGTTATCCCAGCATGACACATACCCTGTCGGGCATTATTGCTTAAATCTCCATCACCCCCCACAGAGAGTAGGAGACTTTCTCCCACCTCTCTAAATCCTGATGTAATTTCACTATAAATGTACTACATTACATTTATGTATCTCATTGTAATTTATTGATAACCAAATTCCCAGATACTGCATTGAATGGTTATTGGGATACCAAGAAATTTCACTGAGAAGTAATACAACTGCTTTTTTTCCTTATTCAGCTTAAAGCAGCAGTATTTGTTAATCAGCAACAAATTTCATCACATAGTTTTTTAACAAACGTATTTCTGACATCTTGAGATTCATGCTGAGTATATTTTAGTTTTCTCAGATGTTAAAATGGCTTTTACAGTTAATTTTGTAATTAATGGCTCACATCATTAAAGATGTCTGCTACTTGACATTTTGAAAAGAATCTCTTATTTTGAGGCTAGCTGTTGAATGTACATGCTAGATGGCCATATAAACCTTCTTAATTCCATCCTGCATAGTTCTTTCTTTAACAAACCCTGACTTGTCAGAGTGCATAGCAGAAGGGATAAGATGTACAAACCTATTTATTATCATTTTCACAATAATTTTATAGTCCACATTTAACAGTGTTATTGGCCTGCATCCTTCTGTGTTAAGATATTTCCCTTCCTTAGGCAGTAGAGCTATATCTGCTTCTGCCAGAGTGTTAGAATACCCTACCTACTCTGACATCTCCCCGAGTAGTCTACATAGCCGTGGAACAATATCTTCTCTAAAGGTTAAAAAAAAGTTCAACAATAAGCCCATCCCTTCATGGACTTTTGCCTTTGGGGAGGTTCTTTATAGCATGTGCTAAGTGTTCTCCTGCAATATTAATAGGGGCAACAGTAAGTTTTGGTACTGAAACTGAATTTATATAATAATGATCAATAAGAACATTTTCTGATATGGTAGAACAAGTAGGTATCCCCCCCAAAAAAAAAAATCACTCTCAGTTTGTTCTACTTTAGACATTTCTCTCCCTTATCATTTCATAGCTTATAAATAATATTCTTTGCAAAAAAACTGTATTAGTCTGCATTACTGCACCAGCTGGGATTCAGATTAATGCAACAAAAGTAGGGAAATGTAGTGTTAGGGTTTCAAACACCAACACCCCACCCCCAGCCTCCAAGCAGCAAAAGAAAAAAAAAATTACGGTTTTGGCTGTTCTGAGTCTTGGTAAATCAGGGCTGGGGTCTTCCTTAGGGTTATCAACCCTAACTCTTACCCCTGTTCCATCAGCAAATAAGATCAGATATGCAGGTTATATGAGAATGGTGTGAAAAAAATAAAGAATCTTTCTTCATGAGAATGACACAATCTCACAAAAAAAAAAATCCTTCATACAAAAAAAAAAAGAATGTGAAAAAAACTATGTTCAAATAATTTTTTTCTCATGGAGGAATTTTTTTTCATGAAAGTGTGTTGTTCTCACAAAAAAGATTCCTACATAGACCCTGACACAGACCCCCATGGAGGCAAGGGGCTTGGGGAAGACCAACCGAGATAGCATTACCACATAGTGTGAATGTGTTCTGGAAGGGTATACTCTTTCATTTGACTTCTGCCAGAGGCTCCAATCATTCTCTTCAGTGCCTAACAGAGTTGGGTACAACCAAATGTCCCTCCTCTGTCTTGTAGCCATAAGGAGGCCACAACCCTAACTGTATTCACTCTGTATAGTCACCTAAGTAGTGGGGAAATATGTCACCAATGTTTACTAAGATACAGGAAAAAATATTGTTCTGCAGTTGTAAATATGTTGAGAGCAATTATGCTGCTGAGAATCAGTGTTTTGTGATTGCAGGATTTGGGAGCCTGCTCTCGTGCACTGCTTTAATGGAATGGCGCTTTTCACCCAGTTAACCTCTGCTTATGGATTCATTGGCTAGCTTATATAAGACCAATCACATCTGAAAGTGCAGAATTAATTTCATGTAGCATTGGGACCCAATACAAAATTAAACCTATCATTAGGTTCAAATCAGTTTTACATAAGCGTAGACAACAGAATTATGTTATATACTTAAAAAGAAGGTGAACCTAATGACGAGGGCCTGACAAGGCAGTTTTTCAGCAAAACAAAGTCCAGTTAATTGCAGTGTGGCATGACAAACTAATAAAGAAGCATCAGAAGAACTGCCATTTTGGAGTAAGACCCATACTTGCTTTTGTTACTTACACGCTGATGAGGACCCTACAGTGGTGTACATGGCAGGAAAGGCATGGAGTTTGGGCTGTGGTTTAGTAAACAGTCTTATAAAAACAGAATAAGTAAATATTGGCTACAAGCTAACCCTTCTCCCCATGATGCACTCTTTTTCTGTGAGCGATACCATAAGAGTAGCCTCCCAGTTTCTTATAATTCACTCCATCCGTCAGTGCCTCATAGCACAGATTGGTGACTGAAGAAATGTCCCTCACATCCTATAGGACAGGTCCATGTTCTGTACAGTAATATAACTGGCCTGCTGCTGGTTAACTGGGACAACCAAAGATCATCTCCAGTATCCCCCTAGGGCAGAAGTGGACTTCCAATTCATTAGCAGCAGCTGTTTTGCTTCCACCCTGACTGCCACTATCCATTTGTAATGCAAGGAGGCCCCAGGAGGTAAATGGGAGATATCTCTTATGGCAAACAAAGATTCATTACATAGTATGGGTTTCTCTATGCCCTCCTTACATGCTGCAGGCACCTTTCTACAAAAGTGAGTGAGTAAGAGGTACGACTATAATACATGAAACAGAGTGCTGCCTAGAGCCCTGCACCACCATTTGTTGTAATTTGGTACTCTTAAAGAGTGCAGTACCTGCGACATTATGTACCAGTGGCTTAATACCATATTAACCTCTGTTCATGAACATGGCCAGTTTATGCTCAAAAGGGATGTAACTGCACCTTGGGGCTCCAGACCTGCAGTGGTGTGCAACTCAGTCCGTATTCAAGGACCTAAGCTGCACAGCACTGGTGACACCTCCTGCCCTCAGAGCTGCAGGAGTGTGTGGTGGGGACAGCATGGCAGTCAACCACAGCCTTCCGATCAGATGACTTGGCAACTGCAGAACTGGATCCCCAGTCTGCACAGTACAGGGGGATTTTGGGATATGGCTGGTCCTCCAGGGACTGACAGTCTGCCTTAAAGTAATGGGTTGCTCAGCCCGTAGACATAGAGATACCTCTGATCCTCACAATATGCTCCGAGGGCCAGTGGTAGCAGGTTGGGGGGCCAGCACAATAGCAGCAGCCCCATGTGGCCAGCAGGAGAGGGCACATAGGAGATTAAAGTGGTTTCAGGCTTACAAGGCCAGATCCCCCTCTTCAGATAATCCAGACACAAAAAAGTGCTTCCTTGACAGCACATAGCCATGGTATACACCCATCCACCTTCCCCACCGGGTCACATGCATAGCAGGAACCAGCTGCAGGTTAAGAGTGTTGAAGTGGTGCAGAATCCCCATCAACATTTGCAGGGTTTCTGCACCACCTCCAGTGTGCAAAATATCACCACAACAAGGCCTATGTGCCATGTATCCAGGTACATGGGCTTCATGAATAAAAGTCACTGTGTGTAAGATTTAAAGTGGACCAGACCCAAAACTGATCCCTGTGGCACACCACTGGTGACTTCTCCAACTCCTGTGTGTTCCCCAATAAGGACAACTTTCTGGATTCTGTCACTTTGCCAATTTCCTACCCATCTTGTAAATTTCTCCATCATCCCCAGCTCATCCAGCATTTTTATCAACTGTCCATGTGGAACAGAGTAGAAAACTTTTAGGCTGCTGACTACCCAGTGCACTTGCAAGGCTACTAGTGGTGCTTGAAGCTGGAAAAACTTCGATTTGCAATAACTTCACAAATTTCCACAGCTTTGCAAAAATCTTCACACTTTTCAAACTTGAACTTCGAGGTACTGGCAACTTTGCAAAGTTGCAAATTCAACAATTCACTGTCAAAGACCACTGGAATTTAGCAAAAGGCTGAGTGATTCAATGCTGCTGCTGCACCATGTGACTAGAACGAGACTCCAAGAATTGCAGCGTGTGCAGTCCTGGGAAGTGTGTTCAGAAGACAGGATCTGTCTCTGTACTTAGAGCACAGTCTGAGTGATTTGCATTGCTTTTTGTCGCATGAAACATGTTTTTCTAAACTGTAACTGTACTTGGTGTTCTGCATTTGCAGACTGAGTTATGAATGTTTTTGACTACAGTTTAGTTATTTGTTAGCCTTTCTCTTTCTGTGTGGTGCTGGTGCTGATGTGCTGGACTAGTCCTGTGTGTGGGATTAGGGCAGGCTTTTATCTCTCAGTTCATTCTTCCCAAGTCCTATAATTTGTACACTCCCACCATTCCTGTGCCACTAAAATACTAAAAACTGTTCTGTGCTCTGGCAGGCAGTTGTAGAACTGTAGCATTTTAATATTTCTGATTATTTTTTACCCTGTTAATCCTTTCCTTTTATATTGAAATATTTGCTTTAATTGAGTAGTAATTTTTGGAAACTATTTTTGCTGTGTTTTTATTATTTTTCAAACCACTAGTACTGCTACATGAGTACATGTTAGCACATTAGGATGAGTGGTAGAGGAACAGAAAGGGTAGACTGGAAGGAAAGGTGGTGATGATCACCACTGGAGGTGAACGTGGATATTGTAGGACTGCAGGTAGAAGTGTATTTGCAGTGTGTGATGGCAGTGGCACTGTTAAAGTGCTTATAGCACTTGATTAGTTGAAGGAGGCAAAAGGAGCTAAAATCTGTTATCTGAAATTTCCTCATCCCCATCAGTGTCAGATCCTGAACACCATCAATACCAGTGAGTGAACATGGTGGTGATGAAAAATCTGAAAAAGAGTCCCCAGTGGTTGGTGGTTCTGCACCTGAGTCTGAGGAAGATGCAGTGGTGGATCTGTGTGTGCCACTGCCATGTCTGATAAATGAGGAGAGGAGGACCTGAGAAAGGAGGGGGAGGAGGATGAAATGGAGGTTGAAGCTGAGGACAACACTGTCATTGATCCTTCATCAGAATATGAGAGAAAAAAAAAGGGTGATAGCAAAGTGCACACATTTTTCAGTGTGAAAGGGAGGCAACCTGTGCCACAGAAGATGATGGATTACACCCATCCCAAGAAAGAATCAGATGGCTTGGCCACTGCAGGACTGGATCCCCAGTCTGCACAGTACAGAGGGACTTTGGGATATGGCTGGTCCTCCAGGGACTGGCAGTCTCCCTTAAAGTGATCACCACAACTGGTGCTCCACATACATTTGTATGGTCTTCAAACTTCCTTGTGTGGGACTTTTTCATCACTGACCCAAAATATGACACTGTGGCAATATGCCAACTTTTTCAGGCCTGAGTAAATCATGGCAAGAAATGGTCTCATGTTGGCACTGGAGGGCAGTATGCCCATCTTAAAGTGAAACATATGGCTAGGTGCAAGCATATCAGCTGAAAGTGTCAGTGGGACTTGGAGGTAAGGATGAGGTGGAGGATACTGTGGAGGAAAAGATGGTTGAGAAGGAGGTGGAGGTCAGTGGTACCCTTGAAAGTGTGAAATCACAGATGAGCAAGAGCGGGAACAGCAGCAGCAGTGTCACCCTGACAACCCCCCCAAGACATTTCACAGGTTACTTGACACTGTCTCCATCTGTGACATCTGTGTAACAACTTGCCCCCACAAAACTATTCCCAAAAAGAACTCACCCAAAAATGAAATTCACCCCAATCATTTAGTGGCAAGATAATTGAATACTGAAACAGCAGAGGTGAACGTCATTGATCTCCCATTTTCATTTGTTGAAAATGCTTGTTTCCTTTGCTTTACGTCCAAAGCATGCACCTAATAGAAAGTGCCATTCTGAACATAAAACAATTCCTGAACTGAGGGATGTTGTTGAAAAAGGGAGTTTCACATGCCCTGCAGCATTCTTCTACTTCAGTCATCCATCTTACTTCCAATATTTGGAGCAGTGGGCCAACAACTGCTAGCTTGTTTATGTGCGCAACAGCACATTTGGTAGAACTGAGGAGGGGGAGGATTAATTATTACCCTGGCAGCAAATACAAGTGACCAAACTGTAATGGAAGCTACACATGCCTGGAATTCACATGCATTCAACACTTGCTGTGAAGAGCATGCTAGGTTCACACACCGGGGAAACATTTTAGCATCAGTATTGGAGGAGATTGACACTTGGTTGAACCCACTATCTTTAAAGGCAGGCTTCACAGCAAGTGACAATGGTGCAAATGTTGTCAAGGCTATTAGTTAAGGGGGTTTTGTTAGAGTGCCCTGCTTTGAAAACTGTCTAAATTTGGTTGTGCAAAAATTCTTGTCACATTGTAAAATTAAGTGCACATCCTGTGATGTCACATTTGTGGCCATTCTGCATGGAAAGGTCAGGGGCCAATTGCTTCCACTGCAACTACAAAAGGGCCTCCTTCATCATCCATTAAAGCAGCATGTTGTCAAGAGGTGGCATTCAACCCTTTGTATGCTGGAGCAGATGTATGAACAGTATAAGGCCTTATCAAAGTATATGCAGCTTTATAACATGGCTATCTAAAATACAATCATTTCATAGGTCAGAACACATCATCTGATCATTGATTAATTCTCAATATACCCACAGTTGCCTTGCCGGTCCACAATATCCTGATTGACAGCAATGTAAACTGACTTAGAGAAATCACTCCACCATAGACACATTGAAAAAGAGAAGGCGGATTCTGCCTTGCAAAGGTGGAATCCACCTTGCAAAGGTGGATTCCACCATCAAAGGTAGATTCCGCATTCCTCATAACAACAAATCCACCTAGTGGACAACTACAAAGACAGCATCCTCTATTCACATTATTCATTAGGTGGAAGGACTATTTTAGTAGAAATCCATGTTCAAACAGATATATTTTAATATTCCTTTACATAAACCTCTAATATAATGTGGCTCATGTTATAAGAGGATTAACCCACTCCAGGGTATGGGTTTACTGAGCGTTAATCTACGCCTGGGTGGTTGAAATCACTTGGCCTGCGGCCTCATGATTCCAACCCCCTCCAGGCATGTATTAATGCTCAGAAAGCCCATACCCTGTCATGGGTTAATCTCTCCTTATACAATCCTTGACAGTTCAGGAACTTCTATGTCACATAAAACAGAACAATGGAGGTTTATGTACTGGCTGATTTTCATCTTGAGGCCTTTAAACCATGCTACAGAGACAGTGAGTGGGAACACTGTCTCTTTTAGCCAGGCCATCCCATTGCTCTGGATGCTGAGGGAGGCCATCTGTAATGTGCCGGCATAGCAGCAGTTTGAGGCAAAAGGTGACTCTGTAAGCTATGCATTGTCTGAACACATGCTTAATGTATTAGACCAAAACAGACACCTGGATGCTATCCTGACATCCTTAGATTTCAGTGCTGCAACAATGCTGGACTCACAGTTCAACCATGGTACTTTCAGCTACAATTAATGGTGGTCTTCAGCAAGCTGTGCATCTGCAGAGACAGTGGATTAGTTGAGTACCTTATTTGCAGATGTTAAAAAACAGCCTAGTGAGACAGAAACACTGAAACATAGAATGTGTTGGCAGAAAGGACGGCTTGGGCCACCCAGTCTGTGCAAGCATTTCCTACATATTCTAGCTTCACAGCCAATCTGGTCTCCGGTAACCCTCCCCCTGCCTCTTTTCTAATATATGCCTATGTTTATACCATACGTGCTTGAAACCCCCCACCATTCTGGCCTCCATCACTTCTGCTGGCATTCTGTTACAGGTGTCTACCATCCTTTCAGATAAGAAATATTTCCTCACATCTTTTCTGAACTCCCACCCTCCAACAAGACCTTACAGGCCATACACAACTTGGCTTTAAAAAAAACAGGACATGCAGTACCAATCTGGTTTCTATTTATGAATGTGTTAGCTAGAGCTTGGATAAGAACTGCCCCATAGATATCATCTACCTAGACTTTCAAAAAGCGTTTGATAAGGCGTCCCACAGCTTATTAATTATTTTATTTATTTAGTTATTGAATTTTCAGATTACAACCTTTGAGCTACAAGCTCATTTACAAAGGTTCCACGTTGGGGAAAATGTGAAACTACAATAAGAACAAACAGAAGTTGCTGGTACATCAAACAAGTGACAACAGTAAATGAATGACAAACTACATGGTATGGGTTCATGTCTCAGCATATAACCTAAGTTGGTGCAACAATAGTATCAAGAAAAAAGAGAAGGAGCAGGAGGAGGCACAGCAGGTCTCGGAAGTGGGGGGGAATGGAAGAGCTGTTAGCTTGCGGTAACCTCTGGCATGGGGTCACCTTGTCAGAAAGGGTGGGGGAGTGGTAGGACAGAGGGTTTGGAAATGGTGGGGGGCTAGGACCCTGGGGATATAGAGAGGTGAGACTGGGGTGTGGGAGGTGGGGAGAGGGGGAGGGTAGGAGGGAAAGTAGCAGGTTGGACAGTGCATAAGTGTGAGGTAAGTAGGGTAGTCAGTATTTTATTCCTGGGGGAGTTGATCAAGTGTGGCAGGTGCATATCACTTGGCTGGACAGGTGGGATCAAAGTGTGGATTTGAACAAGCTGATTTTGGTGATAGTGGCTAGTTTAGATGGAAGCGAGGTGAGCCATAGCGGTTCACGGTATTCAAAGGATCACTGACCTTGGGTGGTGCGATTAAAAAAATGATAAAACTAGATCTTAACAGCTATACAGTTAAGTGGGTAGAAAGATGGTTAAACAATAGATCCCACAATGTTAAGATAGTAGATACCATCTCAAACAGTATAGAGGTCACTAGCGGTGTTCCCCAAGGTTCTGTCTTGGGACCAACACTTTTTGGAATACATATCTGTGATCTGCATAAGAGTGTTATCAATCAAATTAGTAAATTTGTAGATGATACCAAAATGTCATCTGATGTAGATACAGAGGACAAAATCAAAAAGTTCAAAACAGGATCTTAAGAGAATTGAAGACTGGGCAGTTAACGACAAAATGACATGTAATATTGACAAGTGTACAGTTATACATTTAGGATCCAAAAATCCAAACACCAATTAGTCACTGTATGGCAATATCATTAAAGCAGCTAAATCTGGAAACGATCTGGGGGTCAATTCACTTTGAGTAATCAGTGTAGGAAAGTAGCACAGGTGGGGAATAACATTTTAGCAGCCATTAAAAAGTCATTTATCACAAGAAATGAAAGCTGTATTCTTCAACTATATAGATAATTTATCAGACCGCATACCAACTATGCCATCAGCTTCTGGGCCCCATATCTTAACAAGGACAAGAAAATCATAGAAAGCATGCAAAGAAGGACTACAAAATTAATACCAAGGGTAAAAAACTTATCTTATGAGGAAACGCTAATGGCTCCAGGTTTACAGTATATGATTTAGAGTTAAGGAGGAGTTGAGGTGACTTATTACTGTTATTTAATATTCTAAATGACATTTGCAACAGGGAGCCCCCTGTTATGTGTTTAAACCCCTGCCATAAATATGAATATGTGCAATCCCGCCCCCCCTTTTCCTTTCACTCTTTCCTTTCCTCTTATTTTTTCTGCCTATTCTTTAAATTCTTCTCAGGGTGGCCCACCTGGCAATCTCCAAAACCTCTTTGCTGTCCCTTATGCTCTTTATTCCCTCTTTATGCACACAGCATTATACTCCTAATTGCAGAGATAGGAAATAGCACAAGTCATGCTTCATTGTTAATGGCTGGTGCCCCTTGGTTTAAGAAGAAATGTAGAGCCCATTTCTGGGGCGCCGAGCTCTGGAACCACTGCTGCTGAGTGCTGCTCCTTTGTCTTATGTGGCTCTGGTGCAAGGGACAGTGCTGGTCACTGAGTGTGACCGAGCAGTTCTTGTTTTTGGAGCGGGTTGCTCAGTGTTGGTGTAGCTGCATATAGTGTCCGATTATACGCTCCTTGTTCTGAACAAGTAAAAGAATGATTACTTCGGAGCAAAGGCATACTCTGAAGAAAAAACCGACTGCTGCGCTAGCTGCAAGATCAAAGTCGCTTGAATACTTGTCTGCCAGCTAGTGAGACACTATGGGCAACGGTAACTGTAAGCCCTGTAGTGTCTAGAATAAAATGTACCCTGTACAGAAGCAGCCCCAGAGATGTTGTGATTGAAGGCTACATATAAAAGAAAATAATTTGTGGGCTAGTGGACTAAATAAATACAAAAGGGCCCTACTTGTACGTTTTGAAGCCTGTTATGTTCTGTCCATGCTATCCAGCCTATGGAAACTCCCCAATTATGTAGTGTCACAGCCTTTGGAAACTCCCCAATTATGTAATGTCATGGCCTATGGAAACTCCCCAATTATGGTTTGTAATCACAAAAAGCTATAAAAAGGACTCACCACTAAGGGAATGTTAGATAGTCAAGTCAGTCTAGTGCTGACAGTGAGTAGGGTAAGACCTACAGTTGGTGTGTGTGTGTATGTATTTCACACAGGTTACTTAAGAAAAGTATTCATTGGTCTATCTGGGCTGAAGCAAAGCCGCAGACTCTGCTGAAGGAAGCAGAGGTCTGAATCTCTTTGTGCAGGACTAATTATATGACTTTTATTATTATTTCTGTGAATATTTGTATTTTTCTGAAAATAAATTGATGAACGCATTCATGCGTTCGTCTATGCACTTGATCCCTGCTTTGTTGTGTCAGTTATTATCCCACATTTTCACAACATTAATCTAGTGAATGATTGCAATATTACATTTGCCAACAAGCCTAAAAATCTGAGGTGCCATAATAGGCAGATTTATATTCCTAGGGCAGTCTTGAATAAGCATAAACACTATTTTACAATTAGGACAATTACATTATGCAATGCCCTGCCCCAACATATTGTGGAAATTAATACTTTTCAGAGCTATAAAACTGAACTAGACAAATTCCTCTTGGGGACAGATATCTAAATCCACCCCACAAGCGTGGGGAGGGTGGTCTCAATGGGCCTAGGCCTACTTCTACCCTTACATAACTGTGTAATACTGAGTAACTTCATTGCATGCCTCCTGGTCTTGGTGCTCATCCTCATTTGAAAGATACTCCTCATGCTGGCCTGTTGGCAAAGTGGCAAGGTGTCCACTTGCAATGCTGACACCCTGGGTTCAGGACTGGACCCGTGGGATTGGAGGGCCGGCAGGGAGGAGGAGGATTAAGCATCCAAGAGACTGGTCTCCTTCTCCAGGGAAGGGTGGTGGGTTAGTGTCTAGCATGATACTGACCTCTGGTGGAGGCTCTGGGTTGTAGCAAGCAAAAAACAAAACATAGTAGGAGAAGTGCCGGATGTTTAGTGCTTGGCACTGCTACTTCATTGCACACCATTCATCCTGTGGGGTTCAGCATTGCAAAAATGCTAGCCCCCCACAAATTATGCTGTGCTTCACTGTTGATCTTGTTCCCCCTGTTTGTGGCTCCAGACTGGCAACCAACCCTTGTCAGTTCCGTCAAGAGGGGCCTGCTCCCATGGCTCCACCCTGGGGGGTAAGCCAGGATTTACCCTGGTGATTTCCATGTGAAGGGGGTGCTTTTTGGTTGCCCAGTCCTGGGGGGATAATCCTGGGACAGGATTGCCACCTTAGATATGTCCCAGCTGGTTGGTTGTGGGATGAGCAGTGCAGGGGCTTAGCCCTTTGATGGGGGGGGGGGGAGGTCTCAGTGCAAAAAAAAAGAGAGACTCCCCTCATGCACTGTGTTCACCCCTGTGAGGTACTTGTAGGTCTCAATCATGTCACCTCTTTCTCTCCTCTCTTCAAGGCACTCATGCCCTCACTACTCAACAAAGAATTTATTGATTATTCCTATGCATCATCATACTAAAAGATAAAAACCTTTGGTTACTGAGCAGCTTCCTTATGTCATACTAGATCATGTTCAATTAGATCACGTTTCAGTGCTTTTTCTACTAGTTTCAAACATCATTTACTGAATTCTAATATTGGTGCCAGTTTTATTTGTTTTTGTTTTTCTGGACATCTTGCATGTCTGTTTGTCATTGTTAATATTTTTATTCTGATTGTTTTTACTGTATATCTGTAAACATATTGTTGTATTATGTGCAATACTGGTTCTTGAGTCCTGCCAGGAAAAGGCATGTTCTTTGCCAGTGTACCTAGCTGGTGAATAAATAAAAATGAAATAAATGAAAGGGTTTATATGTTGAGATCCCTTAGTTCCTCCATCTGCCATCCAGTGCTAGTTCTAAAAATGTGTCCAGTGCAGCTGTGGCAATCATCCCAGACTTATCTTACCTGTTTATATTGAAACTATCACTACCATAACTAATCCAGTATACCTCAACACAAGATAACTTTGGAAATAGGACCTTGGTGGCCCTAACAGTTTTATTCTGTCAAAAATAAAAATGTTTATTACCACTGCTGCTACTGATCACAAGCAAAAGGTCAGAGCACTCACCACTGGAGCAGATATGGTGAGGATGCACTGGCTAGTGCAAAATTCTTTATTTCATCAGTGTCTCAGGTACAAAACTTTAAAAAGCAGCCTTCACTCAAGTCAAACATAGGCAGTTTGACCCAAGTAAAGACTGCTTTTTAAAGTTTTGCACCTGAGATTCTGATGAAATATAAAATTATTTATTTATGAATTTATTTCAAAGGCTTTACCAATAAAGATATACTGAGCTGATATCAGTTCATTTCCAGATGCATCCTTGGGGAGGGGAAAAGAGGAGGAGAGAACAGATACAAAATACACAGTAAAAAAAATACTTTGAATGAAATAAGTATAACAAAAAATAAATCAATAATGCTTAAAAAATATATTGACAGTCAGTAAGTTACATACAGTAAATTGCAGAACAGTCAAAAGATCAATTAAATTGTAATGACATAACAAAATTAGGAAACATGGAATTTGACGACAGATAAGGACTGCTTGGCCCACCTAGTCTGCCCATGTTCCTACCTAACAGATAAGCTGCAGATCCTAGTTAACCAACAGCTTACTTCCTCCTACCCCCCACTAGGACTGCCTTATGTCTGTCCCATGCATGCTTGAATTTCCCCACTGTTCTTGACTCCACGACCTCCTCAGGGAGGCTGTTCCATGCATCCACAACCCTCTCCGTGAAAAAATACTTCCTCACATTACCTCTGAGCCGTCCCCCCTCTATCTTCAAATTGTGCCCTCATGTTCTTGCACATCTCTTTTTCTGAAAGATGCTACCCTCTTAGACTTTGTTGATTCCCTTGAGGTACTTGAAAGTTTCTATCATGTCCCCTCTCTCCCTTCTTTCCTCGAGGATATACATATTAAGCTCCTTTAGTCTTTAGTCTGGAACACAAGGAATGACTGATGCTAGGGAAGTGGGAAATGCTGAAGACAATGACTGGGAGTTACAGGTGAAGGGAGACCAAACCAATGTCAGAAACAACTGCAGGAGTGAGAAGAGAAATCATGGAGGAGAGATTTCAGAGCAAGAAATAATAAAAGAGGGAAGGGAACCCCATAGTTTAAGGAAACAAAACAAGAAGGCTGCCTGACCAGCAGTAGATTTCATTTGAGGGATATCAAAAGAACAGGTCCAAGCATTGGCAGCCAGTGTGTCCTCATCTTATCTGCTCTGGTGGTGAGTGCTCCAACCTTTTGTTTGTGCTCAGTCTGTTTTTTCGGTAGCACCATTTCCCATGGTGTGATATTTCTTTGTTTCTTACTACTGCTACCACATGTACGGAACCTATTCCCCAAAAATGTCTCTGTGTTGACAATGATTAACATGAATAGTGCACATATACCACCAAATCAAAGTGCATTGCAGTGGGCACCACTGACACACCAAGATGAAGCAGGGGTTCAGGGGCAATGTGAGGAAGTATTATTTCACAGAGCGGGTAGTGTATGCATGGAACAGCCTTCCTGAGGAGATTGTGGGGTCTAAAACTGTGGGAGAATTCAAGAATGCATGGGACAGACATAAGGCTATGTTTCTATAACAGACATAAGGCAATTCTTGTGGGGGGTAGGAAGAAATAGGCTGTTGGTTAACTAGGATCTGCGGCCTATCCTGTAGGCAGGGAAATGGGCAGACTAGATGGGCCAAGTGGTCCTTATCTGCCGTCAAAGTCTATGTTTCTATGAAACAAACACCAAAGACAGAGGTAGATGTGGAGTTAATGGAGACAGAATTCCCATGTGATGAAAATTCTAATACTGAAGATGGAGAAGGGGTATCCATTGCGGGGAATGAGAACAAGGAGACAGAATAATTTGGAGGACACAGGAGGAAAGAGAAGAATGTAACTGAAATTCAGTTTTATTTTTTGTAATTTCAACCATTTTTTTCTGCATTGTGTTTCTTCAGATGCCAAACATTTCTCCCACTCTCATTGCTTTCTCATGTTGATGTGTAGTTGCACAGTTTGACATTTTAATGTCTAATGTCTTATATGGGCTTCTGATGCCTTCAGAAAAATCCAGACTCTTAACCCAGACACATTTTTTGTGAACCTGCTACCATGCCTGCCCCATACAGCATTCTCTTCTCTGCCCTGCTCTGGTCCTCATCTGTAAACAACAACATAGGCCTGTGCATCCATCTGATGCTTCCAGACAAACATGGACTCTTAACCCAGCATAAATGACAGACAGGTTTACTGCTGGGGCAGTGGTGTACCATTACTTGGCATGGCCATCACAAATGTGATTGTAAGTATTGTTCCTTTTTTTAATATGTTTCACTTTTTTAATTTTCAATTTCCTTTGACAGTAAAAAAATGACAAGGAGTGGAGTAGACTCTAAATCATGTCACTCTTGTGTTCACAGGTCTACTGTTCTGCTGTCTCATCCTTGGCAGCCAGTAAGCCACCTCCTCCACCTCTACAGTAGCTGTTATGCCATTACACAGCCTGGTTATAACTTATGTTACGGTAAGCATCATTACATGTTTTTATCTTTTATAGTTTTCAGTTTTCCTTTCACAGGTGCCCTGGTCTGCGTAATACAAGTGAATGGAGGAACGATTATTTCAGTCATGTCTTCATAGGTTACAGGCACAGTAAGACTGGTAGTGGGCAATGGGTATATTATACAACCAACATAGTGGCCAACTGAAGAACATTTATATCTCTTTTGTCTTCACAAGTGACAGGTATAATATGAATGGGAGTGGATAATGGATTTACCATGCCATCACCACAGTGGCTACTTGACTACAGACTTTTTTTTAACTTGTGTTTTACCAAAATTTGTTCATGTCAGGCACACGACATAGCCATACATCATGCAGGCAGTACTAAATTTTGATACTCCAGGCAAAAAAAGGAGTATATTAGACAGTAGTGACAATATCGAAGTACTGAGATCTCTAATGTATGACATTTATATTACAGGACAACCAGAATCACCTCAAAGGTCAATGGAAATTAACAGCACATGACTTGTCAAGGAGAAACTCCAGTCCCCACCCACTGCAGCAGAGACCTTCCCTCTCTGTGAAGATGTAGCTTAGAGCACCATTAGGGCATAAAATAATTTCTCTTACTTCAAATACAATGAAGCCATACTGCCCACCTGCTATTCAAAAGAGCTATCTGATTTTGCAGTGTATGCATGATTTTTTTCATATGATAGACAGTTGTTATTCTATCCTCCCATTCTTGTATAGTGTGTGTGTGTGTGTGTGTGTGTGTGGGGGGGGGAGGCTATAACTAATGATGGGTAATGACTTTTTTTGATGTCACCAGTAAAATGGATAAAAGATATTTTTGAGCCTTAGTTTGCACCCTTTCTGCTCTTAACATTAAGATGACCATACCTGGAGTTAAGGGGAGTAAGGTGAGGTACTCATATACCTGTTGTATTTCTCCATTAATCTGAGTCTAATAGGGCTGTAATACTGCACAGCTCCATGAAATATGTGCCAGCACTGCTTGCTGTGTATTACACCTCCCAGCATGTAGCAGCTCCTATGTATTTTGTAATAGTATGTGGGTTCTAAAGAAATGGTTTAAGTTTATGAGACTATAGTCTAAATAATTTTTGCTTGTCTTCACAGCCTCAGTCCTGCTGCCTCCTCCACCAGCAAACAAGACTCCTCTACTTCTCTGCCTCCACTGTCTGGGCCACCAGTGCCACTTAACAGCATTGCCATCACCAATGTGAAGGAAAATATCCTTTCTAAAAATGTTCTTGTACTTTTTTATTTTCATTTTGCTTTCACAGGTGCAACATGACTGGGAGTGGAATAGAGTCTAAATAATTTACACTTGTCTTCACAGCTCTCTTCTTAGTTTGCCCAGTCCAGAAGCAGGCAGCAGTCCATCTAATTTCTGGGCCCCTTGAGAACATATCTAGACATGAGAATTTATCTGAGAGAGAATTGCTGAGCACAGAAGTGCATTACAATGTGCTGTGGTGGGATACTGACACAGCACAGCAGCATTTGTGGCATATAGCAGCAGCCATCTAATGTGTGGGGACCTCAAAAAAATGTCAGGAAATGAGAATTAATTTGAGTGAGAATGTATATACATTCAATTGCATTACAACATGTAATGTGGTGGAGACTGACACAGCATAGTAGCATACAGCAGCAATCCATCAAATTATTGTGCCTCTTTAGAAAATGTCAGGACATGAGAATTTAGTAGAATGAGAATTTCTGGAAACCAAAGTGCATTACAACAAGTACTGTGGTGGGAAACGGACACAGCACAGCAGTAGCACACATACTTTGTGGGAGTTGAAAATAAAATACAGGAAATGAGAATTTAAAAAAGTGTGCAATTCTGTGCACTAAGGTGCACCACAATAGGTGCTATGGTGGGATTGGTTCGGGGGAGACTGACACAGTGCAGCAGCATATGTAATTTCTGTGACTGGAGTAACATTCCTGGACTACAAACAATGTATATTGTGCTTTTCACATGCACTATATACCACAGTGTGCTCTACAACAAAAGCAGTAGTAAGAGAAGAGTGATTGTGCAAGAACTGTGCAATTACTCTAAAAGGAAAAGATTAGAGCAGAAATAAGAAATCTGTTTTAAATAATTTTAACTGTTTTCTGAAGAGCAGACAGAAGAAGAAATTAAACAGGATAGAAAAGACTTGCTGACATCCAACAAGGGGAGAAGATAGCAGAGATAGCAGCAATAAAAGAAATTGGTATTCTGAATGGAGGAACATGGGAATTAAGAAATACTTGTCATTTTTGTCTTACAGTTTTTAAATTTTATATATTTTTTATTTGACAACAGGTGAAAAGGTAACAGATAAAATATTACTGGAGAGTGGAGACAGAGGCAGGGTGAAGCTATGGCCTGTCTGGAACTGAAGGTGCATCCCCACTGTGGAGTTCCATCATTCCCTTGTGAAGAATCTGCTGATTCGATAGAAGTGTCTAGAGATGGAGTGTCTTCCATGGACAAACAACTCTACACTTGAGGTCCCCCACTGCAAGGTGGAGTTGTGCCACTTAAACTCAACCATAATTGTGAATGAGGATGATTTACAACTGGGTCACAGATTCTTTCTGTGTGATCCCTGCTGCTGCTTTGCTGCTGCTCAGTCCCCTTACTCCGTACTGACAGACACACACACTTACTTCACACTGACACACACATACACACAGACGAAAAAAAATGCTAGACTGTGTGTTTCTTTTTTTTAATGCACTGTGGAATCGGCAGAGGAACCACAGTCAGACTGTAGTCTGTAACAGTGGTGCATTCCCGCTCAGGTTCGCTGTCTTCTGAAGTGACCACTGAACAGTAACAGCAGCAGGATCAATCAGATAGATTTTTTTGTGCTATAAGGGCCGGATCAACCAGATAAATATTAAAAAAAAAAATAATAACTTATCAGTACGGAGAGTGACAGACAAACAATCACTGCAGGTCCTCCAAAATGAAGAAGTGGATTTGTCATGTTCCTTGCGGTGTTTGGCCTGCCCACAAATACAAGAAGAACCAATGAGGTGGCACGCTTCAAATGACTGACACTAAATGCTGTAATATTCAGTTCAACGGGTTATTATGGCATTGAAACAGGGGTCTAGTCTGTGTGTTAAAAGGGGTTACCAGTAATTATATTGTAATATAGTATTGTGATGATGGAAGGGAAATAGGGTCCATCTTGTCTGCTCCTCCTGCCACAGGGCAGTGACTGCTATACCCAATTTGAGTACGGGCACACATCCAAGCTGAACATCTAGAAAGTTACCGCTACTCATGCTGTGTAACCCTCAATGCCATTCTACCTCAGGAATCTGTCTAGACCTGCAGTTTTGACACATGAGCAGTGCTGACGTTATATTTAGAGTCTAAGATTACAAGTACCTTTGAGCCAAGGCTCTTTTACAAAGGTTCCATGTCAATTGAGGTACAATACAAACATTACATAGAGTTGAGTAACAATACAGAAATGGTGCACAGACATTTTTAAGCATCTGGCCAGATCACTTTACCATACAAGTGAAAAAAAATGGAAAAATCAATTGGAATCGGGTGGAGAACAGGTTGGCAGTGATTTAAAGTGGGGAATGCAGGTGTAAATTTTCAGACTGATGTGAGGTATAAACTTTAGGATGGGCGTAGAGGGTATATTTTTGGATACTCTCTGTGGTGGCCCTGGAGCTTTAGGACATTACCTCCACAAATCACAGCTGTTTAGTAATTAACTGACTTAAACAGTATGCTGAAACCCCACCTCTTCCTTGGAGTCTTAGGGCATAATAATTCATTTTGCATCTTGTGATGGTATAATTTTAGCAGTCTGTTTTAATTTTTTTTTGACTTTGTAATGTGTAATTTTCTGTTATATTGCTGTAACGTGCTATGATTGCTCGCAGAAAAGCAAAAGTAAATAAAATAATGATGATGATGATGATGATGGTGTAAATTTTCTAAAGGGATGAAACTGTCAGGGGGAACTGATTGTGAATCTAAGGA
Source organism: Neoceratodus forsteri (assembly GCA_016271365.2). Taxonomy (NCBI): domain Eukaryota; kingdom Metazoa; phylum Chordata; order Ceratodontiformes; family Ceratodontidae; genus Neoceratodus; species Neoceratodus forsteri. Next base: position 832,670,956 of record CM057452.1, read on the forward strand.
GTGCAAGGGATGTCCTTTCTAGACATTCAGTGAGTAAAGCGTGTTGTTTTCAGAAGTGATTGGAAGTATAAAATTCTCATTTTTTTTTATTTTCTTTACCTTAGGTAAATATATACACACGTGAATGTGTCACCTGGTGGCCTAGTAGACAATTTGATCGAGATATGGCTGGATCTGCACTTAGTCAAAGAAACATGCTGCCCTCTGGCAACCGTCATTTGATTTTGAAAAATCATCAGCAGATCAACTTAACCCAAACCAGTGAATCTGAGGTGGAATATAATAACTCAACAGCTTTTTTAAGGGACAGCTCATTATCTCCACCACCGTGTCCTCCACCAACTCAGCAAATACAGCTCAGATGCAGCAACAGGGAGACCCATTTCTGAGGAGATACAATTGGGTATAGAGGGGCAGGCAGTGGCAGCAGAGGTAGCAAACAGAGGATGACGTCAGATGCAAGAGCAACAGCAGGGATACTACAGTACCAGAGATCCGGCAGCAGGAGATGTTATTAAATGTCATTAACATCTCGAGCTGTACTTTGACAGCAGGTATCTGTCCTTTAAAAGGGACTTTCATTTATCCCAATGAAGCATATTAATCTGTTTGAAACTATTGTGGATTTGCACAGTCTTACAAGGCTTCTTAATATCAAGAGTTTTTTTTTTGCATTTGAAAGGGTTAACAGGGCCAATATGGGGGGGGGTCTACAGTATAATATTTTATCTCTCATTAGGACACTGTGGTCTCAGTGGATTTGCAGCAACTATGACAGTAAAGCATCGGAGAGACAATTTTCTAAGACACCTGTCTTTTATACTCCTAATAATCATGCAGTTCTGCCATTTGAAAAGGTGTGTGAGCAACAACTTGAGGAACTTTCTAAACATCCCAAAAGTCCCCTTTTTGTGAACTGCTCAACGGGGGGATACCAAGCACTATGGAGTTTAAGGGACAATAAGGAAATTACAATAAAACCTGCAGACAATGGGGGGGGGGGCTGGTAATCCAGGATACCACCAAGTATATGATAGAGGTCAAACACCAACTTACTGACTGTCATTTCTACTTCCCTTGAATAGTGATCCCACTCTGTTTTATAAAGCAGAAACTGATGCTCTGTTTAAAAGTGCTAAGGATGAGGGTGTAATTTCTGAAAAAATATGGGTTTTATCACTATCTTCCTTATCAGGGTTGTCATATATACCATCCCAAAGATCCACAAATCTCTCACCTCACCAACTGCATGCCCCATTGTGGTCTCTGTGGGTTCTCTTATGGAGCCAGTTGCAAAATGTGTTGATGTCCACATAAAGGCCTTGTCCATCAGTCTCCCCTCATTCGTTTGTGGCACCTCAGACATTCTTAATCATATTGCAGGTCTGAGGGTAGAAGCTAATTAGTTCTTATTACCAGTGGATGTGGATTCACTATATACTTATATTCCACATGAGTGGGGACTGCTGGCTTTGGAAAGGCATTCGGAAGGGCTAGTACTCCAGCCTTGAATGAATTGATGGTTCTGTTCACAGAAAAAGTGCTGAAGTGCAGTGCTTTCCCCTTTATGGGCTTCCATTACCACTAGGTTAAAGGCACTGCAATGGGGGCAGTTATTGCCTCTAATTATACGAATATCTGCCTGGGAGAATGGGAAAGAGCAGTTGTGTTTAATTCCACTGAGAATCTGTTTGCTGATAAGATGGTGATCTGGAGAACATATATTGATGATGTTTGTATGGTGTGGCAGAGAACAGCGGAGGAGTTAGAGGCCTTTAAATCTTTGCTGGAAGCTTCCAATCCAAATTTGAAGTTTAGTTTGTCTTACAGCCTCAGTAACATCAATTTTCTAGATGTTAATATCTGTAAGATGGAGTTTGGTTGTTTGGGTTTGAAATTGTTTCAAAAACCCACCAAGAGGAACTCACTCTTCCATTTCAGCAACTGTCATCACTGCCACACCATAGACAACATCCCACAAGTCAATTTTACCAGGTCAAGAGTAATTGTTCCACTGCAGAAGAATATCAGATCCATGCTGATGATCTGGAGGGCACATTTTTGTAACAGGGGTTATTCTGCCCACACCATTCAGAGAGCAAGAAGGTTGGCAGATCAGAAAACCAGGAAAGCTTTGCTTCAGGTTCAAGATGGATAGTCGGACACTTGGTATAATGTGATTAACGGTTAGTACTTATATTTATTTATTTATTGAAAGTTGTTGACTGGATAGGCCCACTGAGACAACAGGGTCCCTTTTTCAGGGGCGACCCAGAATTATTTACATTTAATAAAGACATCAAAAGCATGCAGGAGACAAAGGCAGAGCATTAATTACATTGAATAAAGGCATCAAAAACATACAGGAGACAAAGGCAGAACAAGCAACAGTAAAGGTACTCAGTTATACAAAGTTAGTAAACAAGGCTAGCAACCACAAATCAATTTCAGCAGCAAGACATATCACATGCAGAAAAGGGGGGAGTAATTGCAATTCTGTTGGCAAGAGCTGGACACCAACTCGGCAGAAGGGGTACTTGGGTTAGGAGCTAATCAGTGGGCAGCTTGGACTAGAGGGTAGGCCCAAGTGTTCAGGAGGATACACAGGAAATAAGACGCCACCACTTCAAGTACAAGTGCAGTGATTTACCACAAGCAAGTGGGATTTTAGAGCATTTTTGAATGATTCCAAGGTAGAGCAGTTCATCACCACTGTAGGTAGGCTATTCCAGAGGGCTGGGGCAGAGATGGCGAAGGACCTGTCACCAGCACGGGGTCTGGACCTAGGGACTTCCAGGGCAAGGTGGGTAGCAGACCTGAGATCATACTTAAATGACTTGAACTGGAGAAGTCCATTTATTTATTTATTTAGTGATTTGGAAAAGACCTTTGAGCACAAGCTCTTTTACAAAGGTTCCACGTCATAGATTGTAAAACAAAGAACAATAGGAGAAAGCAAAGGTACATTAAAATGAATGATACAGCTTGGATTCAGAACTTACAGAATAACTCAGAACATAGGTACAAGTTAAAATAACAAGAAAAACACTTTATGAGGGGTGTGTGTGTGTGTGTGGGGGGAATAAGCAGCCACAGAGTGCCTTGTCAGTAGTTCTGAGGGACGGGGATAGCTGGCAGTGGGGTGAAGAAAGGAGGTATGAGAGAGTGGTATGTAATGCGGTGGAGGTGAAGGGTGGAGCTTGGGGAGGCTGATAATTTGGCCATTTTGAAAGCAAGACAGAGAGTAGGATAGGCAGGTCTTGCCTCAAGTGTTGGTCAGTTCAGTGAGGTGAGAAGATTACAGTGGTGATCATGGGGATGAGCTGCAGCTGCAAAGTGAGCAATTTTGTGATAGAGGACTCTGAATTTTGGCAAGTTCAGTGCCCTGGAGAGATTGTATTAGGGGAGCACCATAAAGAAGAACTGAAAGGATGGTTCCGGTAGTGATTGCCAAGCGAGCTTCATTGGAGAGGAGCCCACCTAGTCTGTATAATAGACCAATTGTTTGTTGGAGGATCTTGGTGGTAACCTCAATGTGTAAATTTAGGGTTAACTCTTGGTCCAGGTGTATGCCAAGATATTTTATGGATGCACAGACCTCCAATTTAGTGCTGTTGGAGGAGGAGGAGATGTGTAGAAGGTTAGATCTATAGGCTCCCAGGCGTTTGGGGCCAAAGAGCATGGCCTTGGATTTATTTAGGTTGCGAATCAGTTTATTATTCCCAAGCCATTTTTCCAATGTTCTGAAATCCATATTGAGGTTCTGATTAATTTGGTTGATATCCTTTGAGCTCCTGTGGATGACAGCGTCGTCTGCATAGAGTTGGTTGTTGGCCCCTCCGCAATGATTGGACATGCTGTTTATGAAGATAGTAAATAGTAGGGGTCTGAGGATGGATCCTTGGGGGACTCCTTGGTTCACTGGCCTAATGACGCATGTTGTACCCTCCATCTTACCAGCTGTTTTCTCTTACAGAGGTAGTGTTGAAACCAGGAAGAGGCAAGGGAGTCCAGACCGAGGTTCCCAAGGCAAGCGATGAGGAGATCATGGTTCACCAAGTCAAAGGCTTTTGTTAGGTCAAGTAATAGAGCTCCAGTGGCTAAACCTTGATCCAAAGCCCCAAGTACTTCTGATGTGAACTTGACAAGGGCTGTGTTGGTCCCATGGTTTTTCCTGAATCCATGCTGTGCATCCAAAAGTAGGTGGTGGATTTCAATGTAGTCAACCATCTGTCTAAGCACAAGCCTCTCCAGTGTTTTAACAAGCATGCTGTGTATGGATATAGGTCAATAATTTTCAACATGGTCTTTGGGCCTGCCTTTGTGAATGGGGTTTCTGTGGCCACTTTCCACTTAGTGGGAAATTGCCCCAGCAGAATGGACTTGTTAAATAGGTTCCTGAGTGGAGTCGCAATAATTGGGGCAACCATTTTCAGAAACTTGGGCTCCAGCTTGTCGAATCCTGGAGAGCCATCTGGTTTGATGATGCTTTGCAGAGAGAGGACTTCCTTCTGAGAAATCAGGCGGAAATGGAACTTGGGACCGGTGAGAGCATCAGAGGGACAGAAGTTCCTGGTTCCAGGTGCAGGATCTATGTATATGTCCTGGTTGGTGAAGAAGCTGTTATATGCATTTGCTAGCTCTTCTGGATAAGACATCAGGTTGCCATCAACTGAGATGCTTTGGGGTGCTTCTGCTGAGGTTTGGAGGCACCTGATATAATACCTTTTAGCATGTTTTAACTCTTTTTTACAGCTGTTCCTCAGGGTTCTGTATATTAGCCAATTAGTGTGTTCACCTACATAGAAACATAGAATTTGATGGCAGATAAGGACTGCTTGGCCCACCAAGTCTGCCCATTTCCCTACCTACTGGATAAGCTGCAGATCCTAGTTAACCAGCAGCCTACTTCTTCATACCCCCACCACCTAGAATGGCCTTATGACTGTCCCATGCATGCTTGAATTCCACCACTGATTTTGACTCCACAACCTCCTCCGAAGAGCGTTCCATGCATCCACAACCCTCTCTGTGAAAAATACTTCCTTAAATTACCTCTGAGCCGCCCCCCATCTTCAAATTGTGCCCTCTTGTTCTTGCACACCCTTTTTTTTGAAAGATGCTACCCTCTTGGACTTTGTTGATTCCCTTGAGGTACTTGAATGTTTCTATCATGTCCCCCCTCTCCCTCCTTTCCTCGAGGCTATACATATTAAGCTCCTTTCGTCTCTCTTCATATGTCTTCCGGTGCAGACCCTGCACCATTTTAGTTGCCCTCCTCTGGACAGCTTCCATCCTATCTATGTCTTTGCAGAGATTGGGTCTCCAGAACTGCACACAGTACTCCAGATGGGGTCTCACCAGCTGTCTGTACAGAGGGATAATAACTTCCTGTTTTCTACTGGTGATGCCTCTCCCTATGCATCCCAGTATTCCCCCAGCCCTCCTTGCTGCCCTCTCACATTGCTTGCCCACCTTTAGGTCACCTGATATGACTACCCCCAGGTCCCTTTCCATTTTTGTTGTTGTTAGTATCTCACCCCCCATTGTGTACTCTTCCCCTGGGTTTTTGTTTCCCAGGTGCATTACCTTGCACTTCTTAGCATTGAATCTAAGCTGCCATACATTTGACCATTCCTCTAACCTTGCCAAGTCCCTTCTCATCCTTTCCACCCCACCCTGTGCATCAACACTGTTTCAGATCTTTGTGTCATCTGCAAAAAGGCACACTTTTCCTTCCAGTCCCTCTGCAATGTCACTGATGAAGACATTAAAAAGGACTGGACCCAATACTGAACCCTGCGGTACCCCACTAGTAACCCCTCTTTCTTCAGAGTGGATTCCATTTACAATTACCTTCTGTGTCCTGTTGTGCAGCCAATGTTTTACCCAGGCTACCACCCTGGGACCCACTCCCAGGCTGGTTAATTTGACTATTAATCTTTTGTGTGGGACTGTGTCAAATGCCTTGCTAAAGTCTAGGTAGGCCATGTCCACAGCCCTCCCTGGTCTACTACTTTGGTCACCCAGTCAAAGAAATCTATTAGATTCGTCTGACATGACCTTCCCGCTGTGAACCCATGCTGCCTTGGGTCCTGTGCTCCACTGGCCTCTAGGTACTCAACTATTCTTTCCTTCAGAAGTGACTCCATCACTTTCCCTACCACAGAGGTCAGACTGACAGGTCTGTAGTTTCCTGCCTCTGTCTTGGTCCCACTTTTGTGAAGGGAATCACATCCACCTTCCTCCAGTCCTCGGGTACCACACCATCCTCCCATGATTTATTAAAAAGAGTAGCCAGTGGTTTCACTAGTTCCTCCCTTAATTCTTTTAGATTCTGGGGTGAATTCCATCAGGACCCATTGCTTTGTCCACCTTCAGTTTTAGGAGTTCTTGCAGAACCCTTTCTTCTGTGAAAGGACTGGGATCGACCCCCTATCAAAGTGCTTCTGTTAATTGGATTAGGCACTTCCCTCCTCTTTGTGAATACTGAGCAGAAATATTCATTCAGTATCCTGCTTTTCACTGTCCCCTCTGCCCACCACCGTTCATTCTATTCAGCCTCATTATCCCTCTCTTTGTCTTTCTCGCTCGCTGATGTACCTATAAAGGTTTTATCCCCTTCTTAACTGAGTTGGCTATCTTTTCCTCAGTTTGGGCCTTTGCTATTCTGACTTCCCTCCTGCTTCCTTCTGCCTTAACTGGTACAGCTCTCTGTCCTGCTGTTTCTGTGTTTCTTATACTTCCAGAATGCTATCTTTTCTTCCTGACTTTCCAGCCACCTCTTTTGAGAACCATAGTGGCTTTTCTTTCTTTTGATTTGTTTATTGCTTCACACAAGGCTTGTTGCCTTTGTGATGGCAGTTTGATGATTCCCATTGTTGCTCCACTTCCTTCTAGCCTGTTTGCTAGTGCTTTTCTGAGCACTCTCCCATCTTCAAAGTCAGCCCTCCCAAAGTCCAGTACCCTCACTTTTGTATGGCTTGACTCTGTAGCTGAGTTTAAGTGAACCACACTGCTTGATGGTCACTTGTCCCCAGATGGCAACTCACTTCTAGATCTGAGATCCTATCGCTGCCCCCGTTTGACAGTACGAGGTCTAAGATTGCTCCCTCACGAGTGGGTTCCAAAACTAGCTGTCTAATGCCTGCCACCTGTAGGGCATCAAGAATGGTCCTGCTCTTGGATGTGGCTGCAGCAAATGTGCTCCAGTTAACATCTGGCACATTCAGGTCTCCCAATTAACAGTATCTCCCCTTTCTCTGCCATTCTAAGAATGCCTTCTATCATATCCTTGTCCATTCCCTCCCCCTGACATGGGGGTCTGTACACAACCTCTGTGCGGATTGTGGTGCTCTTTCCAGTCTCCAAGGTGACCCACAGTGCCTCCTCTCCTCCCTGTTTACTCTTTTGTTCAGTTACTTTTATCCCTTCCTTTACATAGAGAGCTACTCCTCCCCCTCTTCTCCCCTGCCTGTCTCTCCTGTAGGTTATGTACCCTGGTATGATAGCATCCTAGTCATGGTTCTCTGTGTACCATGTTTCGGTGACTGCTACGATATCCAGGCATCCCTCTTCCATCAAGGCCACCAGCTCAGGGAGCTTGTTGCCCAGACTACGGGCATTGGTACTCATTACCTTCCATTTCCTGATTGCCTTATTCCCTTTTGCCCCATCCCTGTCCTTCATGCCTTTGTCACTTTCTCCATTTACCCCTGCCCTTCTCCCTATTGACACCTCTTTGTTGGTGTTTGCCGCACTTACTACCGTGATTATTTGGGGGGGCTAGGATTTCCCTGCTCCTTTCCAGTGCCTCCCCCCTTGGCTAGTTTAAAAGCTTGCCAATGAAGCATTTAAACCTATCACCTAGGATCCTGGTTCCCCTCCCGGACAGATGCAGCCCATCATGCCAGTATAGGCTTGCATCACTCCAGGTGAACCCCCAGTCCCCAATGAAGCCAAATCCCTGAGCTCCACACCTGCTTTTCAACCACTGATTGAATCCCATGGTGCAGAACACTCTAGCCTCTCCTATGCCATAGATGGGCAGCACCTCCGAGAAGGTTACCGTGCGTGCTACTTGACTAAGGCCCCTCCCCAATTCCACAAACTCTTCCTGCACTTCTCGAATCCCTTTCTTAGCCAGGTCATTTGTCCCTAGGTGGACAATGACATCCAGCTCCTTCCCCTGTGCAGCTGCTCCAGCATCCTGAGGATTCGCTCCCTGTCCCTCCAAGCCATGGCGCCCAGGCAGGCACCTTACCTCCCTCTTCCCTTCCTCCCCAGTTCTACCTTCCTAACAATGCAGTCCCCACCAGGAGTTGTTTCTTCCCCTGCAGGGTCCCCTGCCACCCTCCTGTGGGTCTCCCTTGTGGAGGTTCCCAGCATCCTCCTTGGTCTCTACCGCGGGTGTCTCCATAGAGGAACCACACTTTGCCAGAATGGCATAGGAATTGTGGAGAGGTACAACTGGAGGGATGTGCCTCTGTTCCACCACCCTCACCCTCCTGAGCCTGTGGTCCAACCGCTCCTCTTCTTGGCAACCTCTGAGGCAGCGAGCAGTGGCACTGGTGGTCCCTGGATGGAAGAGGAGGTCCCACAAATCCTGGCCAATTCAGCCTGGAGATGAGCAACCTCCTCCCTCAGCCCAGAGACGTGCCTGCAGATGGGACAACACCACATCCTCCAGAATGTCTCCCAGAAGACTGCTGCTCCACAGCCACTGCACTGCACCACTGCAATCATGTCTTATTTCTGGCCCCTTAACTGTTTGCAATCCTTACTCTTTCCTCTGTTTTTGTTTTCTCTCTCTCCTTACTTTCTGCCTGTGTGCCCTTTAAGCTCCTGATTGTCCTGTTCTGAGACAAGAATATCCTATATTTCTCAGTAGACCACTTACTTTCTCAGAGGCAGACCTCCAGCAGCTAGAGGGGCGGAGAGCTACTCTTGCCCTTCTAGGATGGTGGGTCTTGGTGGTTCTGTGATCACTCACTTTCTGCTCCCAAACAGGAAGTTCCTGTTGTCAGTCAAATCCTGTGCCTATAAAATAGAACTAGCTTTGGGTGGGGGTGGAGGGAGGGAAGGAGGGCAATATAGCCCCAGTAGAAGTTCAGTCACACAGCAGTCCTTTCTCCTGGTGTCTTCTGCCAAGCTATTAGCAGAATCTTTCTAAGGCAGTCTTTAAATGTAGCTTCCTTCTAGCTAAGCCATTCCCCCTACTTACTAGATCTTTCTACAAGTAATTTAAACCTCACAGCAGTTAAGTTCTTTCAATCACCTGAGATTTACACCTAGATAACTGTTCATATACCCATTCAGTTCAGTTAACCCAGACAAACACACACTTTTTTTTTGTTTTGTATGTTAGTTTTTTTTTTTACCCTAAATTAAAGGTCCAAGGTCCAAGTAAAAAAATTATTCTACTTTAGTCCCAGCAGAGAAGTCCAGTCACACAGCAGTCCTTTCTCTTGGTGTCTCCAGCCAATTCTTTACCCAGGATGTCATCTTGGGACCCACTCTCAGGCTGGCTAACTTGTATATTAATCTTTTGTGTGGGACTGTGTCAAATGCCTTGCTAAAGTCTAGGTAGGCCATGTCCACAGCCCCTCCCTGATCTACTACTTTGGTCACCCAGTCAAAGAAATCTATCAGATTTGTCTGACATGACCTTCCCACTGTGAATCCATGCTGCCTTGGGTCCTGTGCCCCTCTGGCCTCTAGATACTCGACAGTTCTTTTCTTCAGAAGTGATTCCATCATTTTCCCTATCACTGAGGTTAAACTAACAGGTCTGTAATTTCCTGCTTCTGCCTTGCTCCACACTTTTGTGAAGGAATCATCTTCCTCCTCCAGTCCTCGGGTACCACCCCATCCTCCCATGATTTGTTAAAAGGGTAGTCAGTGGTGTCACTAGTTCTACCCTTAGTTCTTTTAGAATTCTGGGATGAATCCCATCAGGCCCCATTGCTTTGTCCACCTTCAGTTTTAAGAGTTCTTTCAGAACCCTTTCTTCTGTAAATGGGCTGGTATCAACTTCTGTATCCAGAGTGTTTCTACTGTTTATTTTAGGTACCTCCTCTTCATTTGTAAATACTGAGCAAAATATTTGTTTAGTATCTCTGCCTTTTCATAGTCTCCTCTGCCCACCCTCCCTCCCTTTATTAAGCCTCACTATCCCTCCCTTGGTCTTGCTTCGTTCCCCGATGTACCTATAAAAGGTTTTATCCCCCTTCTTAACTGAGTTGGCTATCTTTTCCTCGGTTTGGGCCTTTGCTGTTCTGACTGCCTTCCCAGCCTCCTTTTGCTTTAACTGATACAGTTCTCTGTCCTGCTCCTTTTTTGATTCCTTGTACTTCCTGAATGCTTTCTTTTTCTCTTGAACCTTCACTGCCTGAGCATTTGTATTTGTCCCATGCCTTGTCTCTGAGCTTCATTTGCCTTCTTCTATCTTGATCCAACCAGTATGCACATTTGCCTCGGATGCTCCATTGTTTTAGCGGGGTGTGCTCATTAAAGACACTTAAGGAGTTATGGGTAAAGAAATCAAGAGCCATGTCGGAGTTGTAGAGATTGTTGAGATCCACCCAGTGTAGCCCTCTCAGATCATTGAGAAAGTCATTGGGAACTAACCTCGATAGGTCCCGAGCAAGTAGGATCTTAGGGGGAGTGTTTGGGGAGTTGTTCCTCCTGATGCAAAAGATAGGAGAGTGGTCACTGAAAAAGTCTGGCAACAAACCCACTGCTTTAAATCTGGCTGGTCGGTTTATCAGTAACCGGTCGAGAAGAGTATGATTTCCAGTCTTAGGGTTAGGCCTCGTGGGTTCGCTGATTAGCTGAGTAAGAGACACATTAGTTAGAGTTGATTTGTTTACTACATTGCTCAACCAGTTTAGGTTAAAGTCACCCATAAGAATAAGTTCCCCCACAGGGTTGTTGGTCAACTGACTGATGAGGAATTTCAGTTCACATTTAACCACCTTAGGTGGGTTGTAGGTGCATCCAGTTGTTATGGATTTGGTCCCACCCAGAGCGAGCTTGACTAGGAGACACTCAGAATCCCTATTATCCAACCAAGGCAGACTAATATTAAGAGCATCTAGGGAGCTCTGGACATACATAATCACTCCACCGCCTTTTCTGTTTGTTCTGTCCTTCCGGAAAATGGAGTATCCTGGGATGTGGATCTTATGGGTGAATATGTAGGGTTTAAGCCAGATTTCTGTGATTCCAATGACATCTAGGGAGTAGCGATCCATCCAGGATTTGAGTTCATGTAATTTAAGTTGCAGGCTGCAAATATTCATCTGAACTATTTTCAGACCTTTGGTGAGCTTCCATAATGGGTCCGAGGGGGAGGAGATCCTGAAACTGGAGGTTCCTGGGTTCATTTCAATATCTCCTGAGAGGTGAAGAACAAGTTTTCTTAGGTACCTAGGCAGATGGAGTGTGGGCCATCTGGGTCATACTGATGCACCCGTTAGGTAGGAAGCCAACTTTTAGCAGTTTCCCATTGCCCTGAGACCATGGAGAGTAACAAACCCAGGAGAGTAGGCCATTATCGAATGAAATGAACAGGTATGTGTTTGGCTGTCCTTCAACTTGCTGTAGTCAGGTGCGGGGCATGGGGAGAGACTTAAGTCCAAGATGACAAGAGAGATGATGATGCTGGCAGGAGTCAACCAACCATTGGGCAACATGATTTGACACAGGGTGGGGGGGGCGTGAGGTAAGGGCATGGGAGTGCAGAGACTAGGCAGGGGGCAGTCGTGCCAACTATGACAGCACACTTAATAACCATAAATTGTTAGAAAATACAGTCACGTAGAAGGGATGAAGGTTGAGAAGACTGTTGAGGTAATTGATAGAGGATGTAAGATTTGAGGAGAGTCGGTGGTGAAAGGCGAGGGGTGAGTGCCTAGAGCGGAGAGAAAGAATAGGAAGCAAGATGAATATGAGAGTAGGAGAGCTATAAAGTAAGAGATTAGAGTGGATGACAGGCCCCAAGGGATATGCAGTTACTAGTATCCTTGATGGCAAACCAGATGGATTATAGTCTTGAATCACGAGTTTTTAAAATCGTCCTTAGCAAGTGGCACATTCTTAGTTCAGACCCCTCCCTACAGGATTGTACTTTTAACTTTCCCATATTGGTATATAGACATGCTGAGAATGTTTGTGATGCAGTGATCAATAGTTATCAACAACCACAGAGATCAAGAACTTGGTTACCTCAGTCCTTCCCTCCTGGATCTCACAGTTGTGGCAACTGTAAATTCTGTGAAGTGGTCAAGACAATAGATACGTTTTTTCATCCCACTACCAAAAAGGAATTCACAATGTGCACATTTATAAACTGTAACACTATGTCAGTGGTGTACATGACACTTTGGGGTTGTGGGAATTTTTATGCTGGTAAGACTAGAAATGTAAAGTGCAGATTGGTGAGCACCTGTGTGACATTGATAAGAGGAACTTGAGTGGGGTTCAACTCATAAATTTGCATTTATTGGTTTGGAAAGAGTACAGGTAGGCCCAAGGGGAGAAGATCTAGAAAGACTGCTATTACAAAGGGAACCTTTTGGATTTGCTCCCAAGGGGGACTCAACCCCCAGGCCTAAATGAAAGATTTGAACTGAAACCTTTTCTGTGTTAATGGCCAGTCTGTGTTTTGTTCTGATTAGTCCCTCTGATTATAAATCCTCTGATTTTGTTAAGGAATACAGGGACTTTGTCTCAGTAAATTTAATGTGCAATATAGTTATAGGATATCTGTTGTACTGTACTATTTATCAAGAAATATTTAACCATTTTTATTTTTCTGAGGAACCTTTTTTAATGTTTAGTTGTGCACATTTACATATTTTTTGCATTAAATGTTAAGCATTGTTTGCACTGTTGTCACTTTAAATGGGTGTTATACAAGTGACCTTCCACTAGAGGCCAGCATTCCCTTAACAAAGCCCAGAGTATCTGAGTGAAACATTAGGTCAGGCTGTGGAGGCCATTTGTTCTTCTTGTATGTGAACAAACTTGGACATTAACCTTTGTTAACTTCTTTGCTTGGAGGTATGTGATGTTGAAGGCTTGCTTTTGCTTTTTTACTTTGGATATTATTGCTGTGTGCACCACCAGTCCGGAGCAGTCCTTCATTTTCTAGGCCTAGTAGATAACCTGCTTGCCTTTCATGTGGGGAGACAGGGTTTGAATCTTTTATGCCCCAATTCCAACTGGACTGGCAGAAGGTTGGAGGTTGTCCCAGCTACACCTTTTTTCTTCAGAGAGGTATCACTGGCAGCATTTGAAGAATGACTGCCACCTCTCCCCCAGTGATCCAGGATTTTGGGAGCTGTTCTCCACTGAACCAGCTCCCATCTCTCCATTCAAATCCAGTACAGCCACTTAAGAGCCCTGGAGGAGGGACAGCACAAGGGTGCTACTGCCTCACCTTCCTTCTGTCCCATGCTAACCACATCCATCTCCTGGGACAGATGCTCCTCCTCCTCAGTGTTGAATATCCAGTATTTGGATTTCAGCAAGGCCTTTGAATCAGTATCACATAGAAATATAGAAAGTGTTGGCATTAAAGGACTTGTAGGCCCATCTAGTCTGTCCTATTTTCCCTGCCTAACACTACACCTTGGACACTACTTGGTCACAGGTGTCTCTCCCTCCTCACTTAACTCTACTTATTATACATATGTGCCTGTCCCACATGTGTTTGAAGCTCCCTACTGTTTTCACTCCTACCGCCTCTTCTGACAGGCTGTTCCAGATGTCTACAATCCTTTTTGTGAAGAAGCATTTCCTCACATCCCTCTTAAACTCACCCCCTCCCAAGTTTCATAGCATGCCCTCATGTACTGGTGCTCCTCATGGATAAGAAAGCAAGATCATGGGTGAAAAACATGGGTGAGAAAGAAGCTCTTCCTGACTTGCAATAAACTCCAGATATATCTGAGCAAAAAGAAGCTCCTCAGTTAGATGAACAGGAAGGTTCCCAAGGCAATAAAAATCCTATTGACCCTCAGACTCCAACAGAGGCTATGGATTCCTAGTCTAATGAAGAGGAAGGCAACTGATCAGAGGAATTCCAGTTTTCCTTGGTACCATCGCTGTTTAATAGTTAATATGTTGTCTTCTTAGTAGAAAAAAACATGTAGGTTTTTGTGGCTATCAGAGACACAGAGTGCTGCTAACGCAGGTGAACCTGATTTTGGCCACTTCAAGGAATGTCACCCATTGCTTCCCAGAGTTTGAACACTTTGCACAAATCATCAAGGAAGAATGGGGTGAATTAGATGAAAAAAAAAGTGTTTCAAAGGCAGTGTAGCGAGCACTATTCTTTTCAGGATACCCTTCTCTAGAAAAGGTAGGATCCTGTGATAATGGATGCTGCTGTTTCAGTAGTGGTCAAACAAACTGCAAATCCTGAGGAAGGTGCAGCTTTTCTAACAGGTGCTAATGATATAAGGGACAGCTTCCCAGCATGAGAAAATATCCAGCTCAGTTTAAGGTGTCTTTTGAAGCTCAGTGTTATTGAAACATGGTTAATAAATTGCTTTACGCCTGAGCATGCGAGACACTTAAGATAGCTCTTGTACTGCTATTGGGGCCTATGCACATATGTACTGATTGCCTATGCACCACATATTCATGGCGCATAGGCAACCCTAAGTTAGTGAGCCATGCATCAGGGGTTCTGCAGACCCCACGGCATGCAACAAAGGAGCACATGCCCCTATCACACTAGATCCCCAGGCTGTTCACACAGCTACATGCATGAATGGTCTGGGAGAGTGACAAGCAGTGGTGCAAGTGGTAGACAAGAAGTACAGGAACTCAGGCACCGGCAATTAAGAAATTCAGAATGAAGATCTTCAATCTAAAGGATAGCGGTGTCAAGGCACAACTATCTAATTTGACGCTAGTAAATTCAGTTAGAGATATTAAAGTATTTCTAGGAAAATAGCATTGTTGTACAAGTCAAATGGTGTTATGGAAACCCTGATAGCAGATCACAGATCCAGTAACTGTCACTATGTTGCTGCTTTAAGAATTTCAGTTTTAGTGTCAGTGGGAAGAAGTACAGGAACTCCGTTCCTGCAGCAGAAAAGGTACAGGAACTGAGTTCCTGTGCGTTCCTGCTCACTTTCATCACTGGTGACAAGGGTATGTGCCCATACTCTGCACCATTCACATGGATGACTTGTGAAGAAGATGGGTAACTTAATGGTGGGAGAAGACATACCCAGGTGGGTGGAAAACTGGTTAGGTTGAAAAACCAATTTGTTTATCTGTGACATTAGAGTAGAGGACCAGGGCAAACTGTCTTTTTGCAGATGACACTAAATTATGCAGCAGGGTGGACAGCGAGTAAGGATCAGGGACATGAGAAAAGACCTAGAAAAATTTATAAAATGTTTAAAGATCTGGCAGCTCAAATTTATTACCAAAACATGCAAGAGCATGCACATGATTTGGATTGGATGGGGTGCAGAGTAGTGTAGACCTTAGAGGAAAGAGGCCTGAAGGTTGTCATGTGACACACTTAAGAACATTCCCCAATGAAGTAAGGCATATGGGTAAGCCAACAGGATGCTGGGGGTGCATATGCAGGGCCTTCTCTAGGAGAAGACAGGAAGTGATTTTTGCCCCTCTACAGGTCACTATTGAGGTCACACTGTGTTCAGTTCTGGAACCCTCATCTTAAAAAGGACAAGGATTCCTTAGAATCAGTCCAGAGGAGAGTAATCAAAAAATGATACATGGGCAGGAAGACCTATGAGGAGAGATAGGCTGATGTGAAACATATACTCATGGAGGCCAGAATGGAAAGGGAATGTGATAGAGACATTTAAATACCTGAAGGGAATAAACTGGGTGGTGAGCGAACAACTGTTCAGTTAATGTGAGGGGTCTGAAACAAAAGGTCACAACTCTAAATAAGTATATGTGTGTGTGCGTATATGGGGGTCAGGACAGACATGAGGAAGTACTTCTTCACAGTGGAACCGTCTTCCAGGAGATGTGGTTAACCTGGAAACATTTATAGGCTTCAGGAGAGGTTGAGGTGGGATAGCCATGTTGGATTGGTGAAAACAATGGTGGTGGTGGTGGTGGTGGGGAGAGCTAATGACTTTGTACAAGGCAGAATTACCAACAGTGAGCACTGCCATGCCTCTATCAGTGCTAGGCTGGAGGGACTCAGGTAGGGATCAGGCAGACTTGATGGGCTGCAGGTCTTTTTCTGGTTGTTAACTTCCATGTTTCTAAAGTTGGATGTATTTGAGCCCCCATGCTTGCTTGATCTTCCCCTTGTCCATGGGGGGGGGGGCTTTACTAGCCAATACACTTACCAGCATGTCTGGGTCCGCTGTGGTGAACTCTTTGGTCATTGGCAGGTATAGGAGGAGGTCTCTGCCAATGACGCAGGAATGAGCTGCCAGCAGGACCAGGAAAATGACAGTAGGAGACGACAAGGCTGTAACCCCCCAGTGGGATGTTAACTCTGGAGGAGACATTCAGGTGGAGGCACATAAGGGAGATAAAAGAGAGATTGGAAAGTGCAGAAGAAAAAGCAATGATAAAAATATGGCAAGTAGATGCTATGGTGTCAATCTGGTAACAAGAGCTGACCAACATGATCATGGTAGAATTGTTATGCAGGTCACATGGCCCAATCAGATTGCTTAATTTATACACGTAATTCTATGATTAAGCATTCTGGCATGGCAGGGGGTGGGTTACCATTAGTAAATCACATTCCACACACACCTTTGTCTCATACAGTTCACAGAGGGGGGTTGATTAACGATGGCACCTTACCTTCCTGGAGTGTTTTAATGCCATCATGAAAGTTAAACATTAGAACTAATTAGTGTATAAAAGTACACCAAAAATAACTTCAAAGTTTTGCATTTTCTTCTTTGGATCTGGTTACACAGTCCGTTGTTTCTTAACATCTGGATTAGGATGAAGTGAAATAAATTCTGTGACATATACAGTAATAAAACATTAAAGCTGAAGTTAAGGATATTCCCTGGTGTTTCTGCATTCCATGTCAAATATTAATTTTTTTGCACAGTGCATAATGGTTGTCTAAACATTTAAAATCCACAAAATAAACCATGGGTTGTCATGCTTGTTTTTGAGTTACATGTTTGCACTTATTGCCTCTTGCTGGAAAAAACAAAACAAAAAAAAAACAGTAAGGGGTCAGACTATTTTGAATAATTACTGCATTATTGTTTTATGTGTCAACATGAGTGTGAATGAAAAAAAAAAATAAAACAGGGACTCACCATTTGTCATGATTTTGCATTATTTTTTCCACCACTGCAAAAATTAAGTGTACATTGCTAACTAAATTTGCAAAAACTATGGGGAATTGTTCAATGTTTTTATGCATAAAATGATATAACATGTAAAGCCCATGTCATTTTCAAAAAACCTTTTGACAGATGTAGAATATGATTGTCAATGTAGCAAAAGAAAGAAAGACACATAGGGGACATCATGCTGCTTTTGGTTATGTCTGCTTCCAAAGCAACAGTTTCAGAGATGGTCATCTCAGGAGAAATATAACTAAAAATCATAATTAAGTAATAATGCATGACAGGGTGTGGGTTGTGCTGGGATAACCTCACACCTGGGTGGTTGGGCACAAGACCGCATGCCGAGTGCATTCAGCATCCCAGAAGTGAGGTTATCCCAGCACAACCCACACCCGGAGTGCATTATTGCTTTTATACAATGGCTCATTGTTATACAAAATAAAAAAAACATTTAAAAAATGTTTTTAGTAGATTTTTAGTGTGGCAATATATCTTTGTTTCTTAAGAGAAGATGGAAACAATCATCATACAAATCGTATAAATCAATACAGTGAGGTTGTGCTGGGATAACCTTACTGTGCCAGGGACACACTGACCAATCAGAGTCTAGGAAATGTTCTTGCCATTGTATAATAAATAATAAAACATTTCAGAAAGTCATTCAAAGAATGCAAAGGTACATACAGAGTGACAAAGTCTAAAAAGAACAGCTGACGCCTTTTGGAAAACTTTGGAAAACATAATAGTTTAGACAAAAGTTAGCTTGAATTTCATGTACCTTCATATATTTCTCATCTCCATTATTTATGACTAAAGAAATTTAAATAAAAACAATATATTTATCCCTTAGAGATTATCTGTCTCTATAATTAATTCCCTACTTGAAATTAAAATGCTCTGTTGTGACATCACAGTCTGTTGTCATGGGAATAACTGTGATATCACAAATGGAGCATTATGACATCATATTGGGAAGAAGCATTAGGAGCTGATGAACCCTCAGGGAACAACAATCCTGTTTTCATGTGTATGACCTCAGTAATCAATGATGGCATTAAGAAATACAGAGCTAATTAAATATATAAATGGCTTTATTTCCAAATATCATGTTTTTCAAAGTTCTTCTCAAGGCATCAGTGGCTCTTTAATATAAAAGAAACAAAGTAAACAAAGACAGACAGACAGAAAGGCATGTACACAAGGCGTCAGTAAAATACCAACAGCTGGTACCTTCTCCTTCTATTGTTCCTTCTTTCCTACCATCTGTCTTCACTTTTGAACTGTGTGGAAGGTTTATTCTTAACTAGACTAACTCAGATTCTGAGGTACCCACTACCAGTAGGGGTTGAGGGGCCTTGCTCCTCCTCCCTCCTCCCAATCAACACCAGGATGCAATTTTCAGACATAGATTGTAGGACCAAGAGATCCCCTAAGCTCTCCTCTTATTGGGTGCCTTCAGCCAATTAGGTACTCTGTAGAAGCAGAGGGTGTGACCTCATGAGCATGGCTTTTTCAAACAAAACAGTTGGCACCCCACTGCACCAGACCACTTGCTGTGTGCCGAGGGACCCGCCACTAGCAGGGGTTGAGAGGGATTGCTTCTACTCCCTCCCCACCGACCACTGATGCCAGGATGCAATTGTTGGCCACAGACTGCAGGACCAAGGGACCCCTTAAACCTTTCTGCTGTTGGGCATCTACAGTCAATTGGGTGATCGGGGCAAGGCTGCTCTTCTCTAAAGGGAGACCATCGTAGCAATCCTCTGTGCTGTGGTCCAGAGTGCCATGGACCGTAGTACAAAGGACAATGTTACTAGCATCTGCTGTGGGTGTCAGCTGTGGTAGGAAGCCAGTGGCCAGACACCATGGTTTCTAGCCACTGTGCGTTCTCATTAATATATGTATCTGTTTTACACATGACATATTGATGTCATGCTATGGTATGCTGCTTTATGCTTACTGGATTTTCTACTATTAACTTGGAAATGTATTTCTAGACATCATACAGGGTCCTTGAACTATGGGCTGCAGGCCTTATATTTACATGTATTAGGCTATGTCACGTTACCTGGTCTTGCTATTACCTTTTTTTCTCCATTATGTGGTTCCTAATCTGCTGCAGTTTATCCTTCCTGTTGAGCTCAGCAAGGACTGATACTTCATTTGCCACACATAAGTTTAATTCAGTTTTTGGCTCTTACTTCTTCATGGTTAGCTATTTACCCAGTCATTTTGCCCCAAAGCACTAGTTTTTCAGGGTTGCACTTGATTTCTCTTAGGGGCTCCACTAAGCAGAGCCAACAGATTGGACAAATTGCCCCACTAAGGCAGGGTTGAGATAGTATCATTGTTTATTGTATCACCACTATAACAACCAAATAAGCTTGGTATATAAAAATACAAGCTAAAACCAACGTTTTGGAGCATTAACCACCAGCTCTTTCTTCAGGTTATGCTCTGGCTGGTATCTACAAATTAAAGTAAATATTTAATAAATAATAAATTAAAGTTATATATATATATATATATAAACATTCCATTAAGCTCTATGTGTGGTAAGGTGAACATAAATACAGCAAACACCACACCCACTCTGTGCTGTACTATAAATCTGTTTTATTTACATAATATATACAGTAAATGCATTGTATCCCTTTAAGACTAGATCATCCTGTCTATAATTTAAACAAACTAAAAGCATATTTATTTATTTATTTGCTTTTGATAACCGGGTGGGTGCACTAGGCATGACAATGCCTATTTTCAGGCACGACCCGGGATAGAACAGTTTGAACAAAAAAAATAATACATACATAGGGGTGCATGGGATGCAGCACATGCAGAAACAGAGCAACAAACAGGGTAAACAAGTTTAACAGGTAATACAGCAATAATACTATATGTACAGGTAAGGCATTTCAAACACTTTGAGACGTACAGGTAATGCAAAATGGACTGAGAAAATACAGGCAGTGCTAAATTGATGGTGTACATAAAACAAGACAGTAAAGGCAAGTCTGACACAGTAAAACAGTTTAAGTGCCTGGTTGTGATTGGTGAAAGAGCACAAGGAGAAGCAGGAGGAGAGGTGGGAAGCCTGGAGAAAAGGGATTAGAGAGCCTTAAAGGGTTGAAACCAGAAAAGAGAGAGGACATGTGAAAAGGGGGGTGTAGGATAGGTGGAAAGGTGTATGAGAAGTGTATCGACTTGGTGACTGGTCTAAGGTGGATTGAAGCAGGTACAGGGGCTGGCTACTCGCAGATGTTCACGGTGCAGTTGTTTGAAACTGGCATGGGAGGTTGCTTGATGGATTGAGTAGGGTAGGGAGTTCCAATATGTTGGGGCCATGTGAGAGAAAGCTCGTGCACCCATATTTGTTTTACATCTAGGGATGTGAAGAGGAGCTTTATCAATTGATCGTAGTCCATAGGAGAGAGGTTGTGCGTGTAGCAGGGATGCAAGGGATAGGGGGAGACCTGATCGGGTGATGCAGTCAATTTGAGCGCCAAGAGGCTGAAGTTGGTGAGTAGAGGGACCAGGCCATTTGAGGTCAGCATAGAGCTGGCAGTGGTGTTTGTAGCGTGGGGATGCAGAGGCATAGCGGCAGATGTTATTATAAGTGGTGTCCCATTTATGAAGGGAGGATTTTGAGGCAGTTTGGAAGATGACTGAGCCATAGGCCAGAGCTGGGAGCAGAAAACCTTGCGCCACTGCTAGTCTGGCCGAGGGGGTGAGGGCATAACTACTTCTGTAGGCACTACCTAGTTTGGCATTCACAGACTTACAGACAGTAGTTATATGCAGGTCAAAGTCAAGAGATTCATCCAGTGTGACTCCTAGATATTTGAAGGATGTGGTGTTGACCAGAGGGAAGCCGTCCGCAGTTCAGATATCTATGGCAGGGTGGTTCATTTTAAGCTTGGCAGGCGAGCCAAAGAGCATGGAGTGTGTCTTTGGAGTGTTGAGAACAAGTTTGTTTGTTAGTTGTACACATCCACTATATTGTGAGCAGAAATTAATATGTATACTTTCTTATACTACAAAATCTGCCTGCATGCAGATTACCTTAAATAATCAGTAAGGATAAATTCATTTTTATTAAATCAGCTTCATGTTGTAAATTTTATCTGCAATATATCAAGTACAGAGTGCCATTTCTCTTACTTTGCCGTGTAAATAGAAACACCGTGACCTGTTATGCGCCCATGTTCAAAAACAGCTACAGTAAATTTGAAGTAATGGTGAAGGGGGGTGGATGCAAGGGAGGGGGGTTTGGTTGAAACATATTATTAGAAATCACCACATTTTCCCTGGTTTAATTTACCTTGGTATATAACATTTTTTGTAAATGCATGTAGCTTCAAATTCTTTGTTATTTGTCATTATCATCATTGATTTTAAATTGCTACAATTCAGGGTATCCAAAGAATCTCAATCTGCCATGTGTCTGTACACTTGCAATTCATTTGCTTTGAGTTGTTCCTGCTGTTTATTCTCCTGTTGTCTGTAATTAATCCCAGGTCACCACTGAAAAAGGGACTGTAATGGTCTCAATAAACCTACCCAGTTACCAAAATTTAAATAAATAAATAAATATCTCCGAATGTCACCATTTATGACTTGGTGCTATTGATCCACAGATTAAAATCTTACTTGTCCTTTTCCAACATTTTTATCTGCCTGAAATGCATTGTGCATCACTTTTAACATACTGTTTGTATCATGCAAATATTATTTAGACTCCTACCACAGTATATTAAAAAGTTCTTGCTAAGAACTTTTCAGGTGGGCAGCATGGCCCCCAGCACTCTTTATATAGAGGTAGCTGCGATCAGTGTGGTTCACCCTTTTATACCTGAGAACCACACTGAAATCAGGCAGAACTATGCGCACGCCCCATCAATGCCACATGTGAAGTATGACACAGTGTACCCATGTTTGCACCTGACATGTCATGTACAGAGGCAACTACTGGAAAAGACTGTAACTATGTGTTCTGTTGTAAAGGACAGCGTAATGCTGAGGCAGCTCTGAAACCGTTCCTGACTGCTGCTGCTTATTTTCAAATCTTGTAGCGGATACCTTGTCCCAGAGCTTCTGAAGTCATGATAGATTAACACTGCTTTTAGGGAGGTGTGTAATCCAGTACAGTGCACTGGTACAGATGTACAGATAGCTGTGTGTTTTAGAGAATTACTGGATATTCTAAATAAACTTAAATTAAGCACCAAAATCCACCAAAACTGTAGTCCTTATACATGCTGAACTCTAATATCCTCTGATGTTTTAATACAAGTATGTTGCCCCTAAGCTTTGAATGAAAACAAATAAAAAATGGGAGAGGGGAGAATGTTTTATTCCATAGGGTAATGGTTAGAAAGGAATACTTTTGGGATTCTTCTATTGTGCCAAAAATAATCTTTTAGAACTTATTAGTTTAATGTTGTGAGCAAAAGACATATCACTAGTAGCCCAAACTAAATAATCAGTAGCCAGTCAATGGCATCCTTTAGCCCATAAGCAGCTTCACCAAGCAGTCCAGATGGTTGCATTGGTCCACAAAGAGCCTTAAATATCCAGTTTTTTCAGTTATATTCTGGATTAACTTTTTATTCCTGTTAACTGCTGGAGACATCAAATTAACCATGGATCCATTTCATATAGAATCAGTTTCTATCACTCAAATATACAAAGTTTTTTTTTACCGAAGGATCACTTAGCCTGGTCATCTACTGTTCAAACCTCGGTTATTACCTTAACTGAGACCTGGCTTGATTCCTCAGTTCCTGATATTAAAGTAAACTTGCCAAGCTACTTCACTTTTAGGCCAGACAGGAACAGACATGGAGGTGGGGCTGTTCTACTTGTCCATTCCTCCATTTCCTGTCCCTTAAAGGGCAACTCTCTATTATAATAAAATGTTTAAAACACTAAATTTACACCAATTACGTTTTAACTTTATTTTTTTTTTAGTTATTTATTTTTTTTGCTTTTCCTTGCTGTTGTTCTACTAAATATTATAGATAATGCAGCACTTATTTCACGGAGTCTTTCAAAATTGTATCTCACTTTCCCCTGTTAACCACACAATTGCTGTTTGTGACATCACAGTCTGTTGTCATGGTGAGCACTATGATATCATAAACAAAGACACTGTGAGGGTAACAGGATAGGCAAATGTTTTCATGTTTTCTATACAGACTTTTTAGATGGACTGCCAATATATGCTGGACTTCTAATATATGCTGTAAATCGTGGAAAGTAATACTGAAATGAAAAAACGTATCATACTAACATACTAATTGCCAGCAGATTAGGCCTTACGGTCTATCGAGTCTGCTTGAACCTCAGATCCCTAGTTGGGTGCCGAGGCCCTCCCCCCCCTTGTGTTCCAGAAACCCCTATCATTCATCTCCACCCCCCTGGGACAGGTCATCATCTGATACATCCACTTTCTGTGTCTGTCCCACCCTCTCTTGAAGCCCTCCACTGTGGATCTCTGAACCAGCTCACCAGGCAGTGCATTCCAAGGGTCCACCACCCTCTCAGTGAAAAACTTCCTCCTCTTTTTCCCCCCTCACCCTTCCACCTTCCAACTTCAAACCATGCCCTCTGGTGATACCTCCTGATTTAGTCTAAAGATCCCTCCATGTTTACCCTATTTATTCCCTTGAGGTACTTGAAGACCTCAATCATGTCCCCTGTCTCTCCTTTCCTCCAATGAAAACAGGCAGAGCTCCTCAAGTCTGTCCTCATACGTCAAATCCCTAGTCCTCTGATCATCTTAGTTGCCTCCTCTGAACCCTCTCCAGGAGCTGTATGTCCCTGTTCAAGTGTGGTCTCCAGTACTGTACATAGTACTCAAGGTGTGGTCTAACCAGTCCATTGTACAGCGGCAGAATCACTTCCTTGCTCCTAGAGGTGATCCCCCTTACGATGCATCCCAACATCCTGTTTGCCTTGCTAGCCGCTCTCCTGCACTGCTCAGAGTTATTGATATATGCATCCACCATGACCCCTAGGTCTTTTTCCCCTATTGAGGCCTCCAGCACCTCCCCTCCCAGGGTGTACCTGTGTTTAGGGTTTCAACGCCCAAGATGTAACACCTTGCACTTGGTGATATTGAAATTTAATTTCCATGTGTGAGCCCAGCTTTCCAGGGTGTCCAGGTCCCCTTGCAGGGCCAACCTCCCCTCTTCTCCCTCAACTACTGCTCCCATCTTGGAGTCATCAGCAGAGAGACTCATTTCACACCCTATACCCTCCCTGATGTCCGATATGTATGCATTAAACAGGATCAGACCCAGGACCGAGCCCTGCGGTACCCCACTACCAACCTCTCTAGGGTTCGAGAGCTCCCCACTGACCACTACTCTCTGGGTGCATCCAGCTAGCCAGTTTTCAATCCATCTGACCATCAAAGGACCTACTCCCAACCCCATCAGTTTCTCCACCAGACCATTGTGGGGGACAGAGTCAAACGCCTTGCTGAAGTCCAAGAATAATACATCCACAGGATTTCCCCTGTCCAGTTCTGATGTTACCCATTTGTAGAACTCCACAAGATTGGTTTGACATGATCTACCTGGCACAAACCCATGTTGCCAACTATCCAGACCTCCCACCTCCTCCAAGTACACCCACAATCGTTCCTTTAGTATCTCCATTAATTTTCCCACCACCGAGGTCAAACTGATGGGTCTATAGTTACCTGGTACTTCCTCGACCGCCCCTTTATGGATTGGCACCACATGTGCCTCTCGCCAATCCCTAGGTACCCTCCCTGTCTCAAGTGACCTGTTGAAGATCTCCTCAGGGTGCAGCCAGTATGTTCTGCAATTCCATAGTACTCTGGGATGAATGCCATCCAGCCCAGGAGATTTGTCTTTCTTTAGGGCCTTAAGGGCTAACCATACCCTTTTGGTGGAGATAGCATCATCCGTCCCCTCCACCTTACTGGCCTTTTTATCCTTATCCTGATGTGACACCCCTGGGGTACCTCTCCCTCCCTCTTACTCCATTTCTGTTGCTCCCCATATCCCACTCACTGCCACTTCTATCCCCATCGTGTCTTGCTTGGTAGATATCCCATCCCCCTCCCTAGTGAACACAGAGGCGAAGTACTTGTTAAATACCTCTGCCTGGTCCCTCGCCTCTTCCACCCACCCTCCTTCTGATCTCAATCTGCTGAGATGGCCCTTAGTTTTTTCTCCACTCCCCAATGTACTGGAAGAACCCCTTTTCCCCTCCATGTATCTCCTGTGTCAGCCGCTGCTCTTTACTGGACTTTGCCCCCCTCACCATCCGGGTGACTTTTCTAGATGCAAGATGGTACATTTCCTTACTCCTATCCCCTCTTGTTGTTTTATATTTTTTGTAGGCCACCTTCTTTTCTCTGACTGCTACCTGAACCTCACTGGACCACCAGCATGGTTATGTGACCTTGCTCCCTCACGCTTCACCTTAGCGCAGGTCCTGACTGCCTCATGAAGTCCCCTGCTTATGACCTCCCATCTCTCTCCACATTTGTCATTGATGTAATCCCCTTCAAGTGATCCTTGAGAATATTTCCCATGCCCACAAAGTCTGTCCCCCTAAAGTCCACTGCCAGTGTCCTAGATCTCCCCCGCCTCCCCCCATGGTTATTTGAAACCGGACAGTATTGTGGTTGCTCCCAGTCAGGGGATCCTCTACAACTAAGTCCCTTACCTCTAGTACAATAGTTCTCAGACTTTGTCACAGTGAGCCTCCCCAAATCCATGGAAAAGATTTTGAGCCTCCCCCAGAAATTTAAATAATCTTGGGCCTCCCCAAAGAAAATTAACATACTGTACTTTGCACAATACACCTTGAATAAATTGAAACCCCTTTGAGTAACTGGCTCCACATTCAGTTCTTTTGTCTTATACTGACTTGAACTTTGAAAAGAGCCCGTGCTCAAAGGTGTTATCTGAATAACAAATAAATAAAATAAATATTATTTGGCTAATTGTACCTCACATGCCAACCACTTGCTCTGCTATTTTCATTCTTGAACCCTTGTTGCGGTACCTTCATGGGTCAGACTACTTCCTCTTCTTCTTCTCTAATGAAATAACCTTCCTACATACTTTGCCTATCCCTTCCTCTCTGCTCCTAAGCAACATCTTGGGGATTACTTTGTTCTTCCTGCTATTGCTCTTAGCACTTCTATGCTCAACCTTGTATTTGGGCTGTTCTGCCATCAGTTTACAAATTGATCAATTACCACCACTCATTATTAATTTATTGTTCATATTTATTTGCACTATTGCTCACTGTGTATTTCTTGATTGTTTTGCAGTTACCCTTTGAAATGTATTCACTCCCTACCCTTCCCCGGATACACCTGAAATGAACCTTGGCTCATTCACCTTCCCTTGTCACCTATTAGTAAATAAATACATAAAATTCACCTACTATTATTATCCTCTTTAAATTTGCTTCATCTCTTCACACAAAATATATAAAACCCAAAATTTAAATACAATACTATTTCAGACTTGCTTGAGCCTCCCTTGGAACAAGTTGGGGCCTCCCCAGGGAGGCTGGCCTCACCATTTGAGAACCCCTGCTCTAGTAAATTGTAACAACTGAAACATCATATTAATGAAAGCACATGCTGAAGTGCAGAGTTGCTTTTAATCAAGTCTGACACCACTGGGGGCTAAATCAATTCAGTTTTTGTCTCCTTAGAAATGACTGGGAAGAAATTCTTTGTGGGTTGCCTGCACTGTCCACCACAATTTAAAGCAAGTAAACTTTCAGGTTTCACAACCTCAATAAACTCCCTGGGGGATGTTGATAACTACATTTGTTTGGGTGAAGTTAAAGCCCACTGGAAGGGAAGCAGAGGCTTGAGATTAAAACAAGCATTATCACCTTCCGCTCTCTATCAACTTATACATCATCTTACTTGGATTGATCCTATCTGTATGGTATCTACTATACTTGACATAATTTTTACGGCTGCATTGGTGTAGCCACACTGATGTATTGCTATTTCATAACAGAAAAAGGGGTTTTCAAAGCATGTGACCAGATACATAGACTGTGTCCTTCCACAGTAGAATTGAAGATGCGATCCGTCCATTCACTACAGTGCTGTTTACCCCCTGCTCTGCACACTATTTTCTAGCTCCATGCTCACTTCGGGTTCACTTCCAGGTTTGGAGTGTTGCTTTTACTTTTAAAAATAGAATTTATTTTCTGGCTGTCTTAACCGATGTTCCTGACTGATCCTGACATCATGCATGGAGTGACGTTCCATATTGCAAGTGCATGGATGTTGTGTCTGCTAGGCTCACGATACTGTAAGCTGTCAAATGGCATCATGAAGCTGAGAGCAGTATCACCTGTCTATTTTCTCTAATTTAATAACATCTATCCTGATTCTAAGCCCTTGATCAGAAAAAAGTTGGCTTAACAAGGAGAGATCAAGCTATCACATTTCTGTTCAACTTACTGTAGGCGTGCGATTAGTTCAAATAGCTCAGCAGCACACTGTGCAGGTTGGACATGCTAATAGTCTATCTAGAGAGATAGTCTAAATAGACTGCCATTCTCAGACTGTTAATTACATTCAACCCTTGTAGACTGATGCAGCAAACCAGCGATGTGTCACTGCTGGTATTCTGAGTCATTGATTTTTTTTTTTTTAATGTGAGCTTCATACACGTTTTCCTTGATGAAGCTGACATACAACAGTCTCTTTCTAACATACAACCATTGACACCTGCTCTGCATACAAACACACACTGGCACTTATTTATTTATTTGTTTTTGTTTACCAGGTTAGCACACTAGACAACAAGTGCCTATTTTCAGGTGCGACCCGGGAGGTTACAGAGTACATAAGAAACATAATACAGAGTCAGGGTAACATACAGGCCCATGTACAAGTGGGTGGGACAGCAAACGGTAAACATGGCAATATACAGTAAAGTAGGCAGCATGTCAACAGGGTACTTAACAGCATTGAGAAGTAGAATGACAAGAAGTAACATCATGGCAGAGAGTAGGCAGTATGTCAGCAAGATACATAATAGTATTGAGAGGCAGAATAACAGTAGGAGACATCGTAGCAGTGACTACCTCAACGAAAAAAGAAAGTACAGACATGCATTTGCATGACCTGAGGGCATATCATGAGATAGTGTGGGCATCAAAAAGTGTAGCTAGAGTGGGTTCTGATATGTCAGGAGTGCCTCTCCAGTAGAAGGGCAGAAAAGTGCCTTAGGCTGGATTTCATCAGAGAGTAACAGTGGTCGGTGTGTCAGCTCACAAACTCCCAGGGTGAATTGGGGTTGGGGGGTGAGGGAGAGACTACTCTGGGTCTATATGGCACATAGACAAGCAGAAGCCACTTTGAGGAAGTTCCATAGGGATGTTTTGAAGCCAGGATGGGAGGAGGAGACACGAACTAGGGTGGGAAGGGAGTTCCACAGTCTAGGCACACAGAAAGAGAAGGCCCGGTCACCTGTGAGGGTGCGGGTCTTAGGGACCAGGTGGACCTGGGCAGCACTAGATCTTAAGTGGTAGTCAGTGGTTCCATGTTTGAGGGGAAGGGAAAGAGCAGAGGGGGTAGCCATTCTAACTATATTATCTACGAAGTTGCCAAGGACAAAGGCTTGGTGCTTTTCAGGTGGGAGCCACTCCAGTCGAGAGTAGAGCTTGCAGCGATGCGTAAGGCGAGGTGCAGAGAGTGCAAAGTGACATACATTGCTATAAGCAGTATCCCATTTTGCTAGGCTAGAAATTGGGACTGGGGCAAAGGCTACAAGCCCATAGCAGAGCATGGGAAGGAGAATCCCCCTGGCTATGGGGAGCCAAGCAGCTGGAGTGAGGCAATCCTTAGCTCTGTAGGCAACCCAAGCTTACTGTTCGTGGCTTTACATATATTCCCAAGATGCTGGGTAAGATCCAGTTGTGATCAAGGGTAACTCCTAGATACTTGACGGAGTCAATGACCAGCAGGAGGGAGCCATTAGTTCCATGGATAGCTAGAGGAGCAGGACGGGAAACGGTTTTGGCCACTGAGCTGAAGATCATGGCCTGGGTCTTTTCCAGATTTATGGTGAGCTTGTGCCCCTCAAGCCAGTTCTGGATAAGATCGAAGTCTGCATTAAATAGGGAGTTGATCACAGTAATGTCCTGGGAACTGGATAATATGACAAGGTCATCCGCATATAGAGTTGGGTGCCAGTAGGTTGCAATGCAGGGCAGTTCATTTATGAAAAGGGAAAACAGAATGGGTCCAAGGACGGATCCCTGGGGGACCCCGCAGCTAATGGGGGAAAGGGCCGAGAGGGCATGGTTGAAGCAGGTGTATTGCTGTCTTCCCCCAAGGTAGTTGGGGAACCAGGCAAGGGCCCGGGGGGGAGAATCTGAGAGAATGTAGAGTGGAGTGGAGGAGAGTATGGTCAACCCAATCGAAGGCCTTTGAGAGGTCAATGAAGATGGCTCCGGTCAGTTTGCCTTGGTCAGTCGTGGATCTGATCTCAGAGGTAACCACAGCAATCGCAGTCGATGTACTGTGCCCCTTCCTGAAGCCATGCTGAGCAGGGGAGAGAACTGCATAACCCTGAAGGTAGTGGGAGATTTGTGCAGCCACTGCCTTTTCAAGGAGCTTACAGGTAGCAGAGAGTATGGCAATGGGGCGATAGTTTTTCAACTCTTTGGGGTCACCTTGTTTGTAAACCGGGACAACTTTGGCCACTTTCCATATGTCAGGTATGATTTCTGAGATAATGGAAGAGTTGAATATATGAGTGACAGGCCGGGTACAAGCAGCAGTAGTTTGTTAAAAACGCTAATGCGCGGTCAGAAATTGTTTGACATTTAGAGATGCTCAGTTCATGTAAAATGCACCACTCCACTTTTTTTTTAAGGAATTGCACATCGAAAATGTTTAACAAAAAAAGAGGATTGCATTAGTGAAAGTAATATTTTCTTGGTTAATACCTAATTCTTTTACACATGTATGACGCTAAATTTTTTCTATGGACTTCATGGGCACAGTGTGCATGACATTGATACCATGCTTTGTTTGCTTGAGGGGGAAGAATGAGTGCTGTGATTTGTGATCAGCTATTCATTGCCTGATTATTGTGTGGGCAAGTAAATCAATTTCAAATCACAGCACTCATCCCCCTCAGTTCCCATCCAGTTCAAAGGCAACACAAAGTGACTAAGGGAAACAGCGTTCAGTGCCCACTTGAAAAAATCCAAAGACAAAGATTGCAAAGAACGGGGGCCACACAAACTCTGGTATACACATTAAACCATGGCTTGGTTTAAAGTTGAAACATAACATAACATTTTAGTAAGGCAAAAAAGTATCAATACAGCACTCACCCCTGCTGGTGTCTGCCGTCAACATTTCATGCAACACCATAAGTGCTTTCCCAAGGCACAGTTTAATGACTAGACCAGAATTCATGTAGCCCCGTTCATTGCAGCCTCCCCATCCAGTACTCCATCCTGGGGTTCTTGCTCCCCGGGTGCATCACCTTGCACTTTTTGGCACTGAATTTCAACTGAAAGAATTTAGACTACCTCCCCAGTCTATGCAGGTCTCTCTGCCTCTCCCTAATTCCCTCATTGCTGTGCACCCTCCCACAGAGCTTTGTGTCATCAGTAAAGAGACACAGCCTGCCCCGGATTTCTTCTCCAGTGTCACTGATGAACATACTGAAGATGACAGGCCCCAGAACAGATCCCTGTGGCACCCCACTTGTGACCTCCCTCTCTTCTGAGTTGACCCTATTTACCATGATCTTCTGCTGCCTCCCCCCAGCCAGTTTCCCACCCATCTTGCTATGTCCCTTGCTGCTCCCAGATCCTCCATGTTTTTCAGCAATTGCCAGTAAAGTACTGAGTCAAAGGCCTTGAGTAAATCCATGGCATGGCCCCTATCCAATGTCTTAATCACCCAGTCAAAGAAAAATATTAAGTTAGTAGGACAAAATCTCAGTGCCATGAACTGATGCTGTTTGCTATCCTGGAGGCCATTACTCTCCAGGTAGTTCACTAGGTTCTCCTTGACTAGTGACTCCATTAGTTTCCCTACAACTGAGGTAAGACTGACAGGCCTGGAGTTTCCTTCCTGCCCCTCCCCTTGTGGAGTGGAACCCTGTCTACCATCTTCCAGTCCTTCAGAACTACCCTTGTGCGTAATGAGCTATTGAATAGCCCTACCAGGGGTTCAGCTAGTTCTGCTGTCAACTCTCTGACCACCCTTGGGTGCATCCTGTCTGGTCCTGGGGCCTTATCTATCATAAGGGTTGCTAACCCAATCTGGGCCCTTTTGCTGGTAAATACTGGCTACTTCATCTATGGCATACCCTTAGTGGCTGCCTTGATGCCACTGTTTGGTAAGGCCCGCTGTCCTCCCTGGAGAAGGCAGAGCAAAAGTAGTCATTAAGGATAGCTGCCTTTTGTCTGTTCTCCTCTATAACCCTACCTTCTTCCAAAAGCCTAACAATAACCCCTCCCTTTCTCATTTTTCCTTAATATACTTGAAGAGCTGCTTTTCTTCACTCTTGACTCCCTCAGCAATATGCAGCTCCGTTTCTGCTTTAGCCTCCTTAACCGCCATCTTTGCTTCCCTAGTTTTCACCTGGTATTCTCCTATTTTTCCATCCCTGCTTTTCTTTGTACCTCATGAAGGCCTTTTTTTGGCCTTACAGCTTCCCTGACCCCTTTCAAAAACCACACTGGTTTCCTGTACCTGTTATTCTTGGTTACTGTCATTAGGCATGTGTTTGATGCCTTGAGACTGGTCCTCTTTATTGCCTTCATCTCTCCTCCACCACTGCTATGATGTTTACCCTGACTAGCTTGTCCCAGACCAGTTCCTTCATCTTGTTGAAATCCAGCCTTCTGATATCAATGACCTCAGCTTTCAGTTGGGGTTTACCAGTCCCCAGTGCCAGCTCAAACCAGGAAGAGCAGTGGTCACTGTTCACCAGTGGCTCCCCTATGCTCACTGCTCCTACCATCTCTGAGTTGGTGAGCATAACATTGAGGATGGCAGCCTGCCTGGTGTGTTCTCTAACTAGCTGCACCAGCAGACAGTCCTGGACTGTATCCAGCAGGGCCTGACTTCTGGTGTTCCTGGCAGCTGGAACATCCCAGTTGATGTCTGGCAGGTTCAGTTCACCGATCACCACCACCACTACCTCCCCCCTTTGCCACACCCTTGTATAGTTCTTCCCCAAGCTCCCTATCCCTCTCCTGCCTGTCCTGGTGGTCTATAGACAGGGCCCCGTGTTCACTGTGGCAAACTGGACCTACATTCTGCAGCAGGACCTCATCCTTTTTGCAGTCAGACTATGAGCAAGTCTGTGGTGATTCTGTGGCAATTCTGTGACGGGTTTTACATTCTCTGGCAACTCAAATGAGCCCCAAAATAAAATCTAGTTACTCAGAAAAAATGCTCAGAAAAAGGCAGCCTGGGGCAGTTTGGCAGATGCACAGGCAAAGCCATGCTGGCATCATGATTTGGATTGGATGTAGGGTTGGTGGAATTGAAGAGTTTTTTTTTTTACTGCAGTCTGTTTAATTGTCCCATGGCTCCCCTCCCACTTGCCCAGTTCTGGTTTACCATAGCTATGCTCCTGAAAATGTCTTCCCATGCCTGCCCAGTTGCTTAAAGAACAGTATTGCCTGGTTGCAAAACAGTGCTGCTTCAATGACTCCCTCCCACCCACTTGCTTGAAGCCTGGTGGTGATGGGTTGCGTTGAAATACTTCTCTAGTTGCTTCCTCCTGCTCATGCAATTCAACAACGGTGATGTTGCTTGTGTCAATGCCACTTGGCTTCCATATCATCTTCTCTCCCATTCTGCAGTGATATACTGTGAGACTAGAGAGTAGCTGGACCATTTTACATTAGACAAAGGTCCAGAAAGCCTCCCATTTTTTGTCTGTAATAATTACTAATACTTTTGTTCTGCAATTGGCAAATTGAACCACCATTCTTTCACATGAAATAGACTTCCTGAAGTTCTCTCAGTGTTTGTAGGAGGCCATAATAGTCATAAGCTTCAGGGCTGAGTGCCAGTGGGTTGGAAAGGGGTGGCCCCACTCACTACTGCAACCTGGGGGGGGATGGATGTATAACGGAGCTGCCAACAACTCACACTAATGTCATTTTAAGATTGCTCACAATCATTTTAGCCATTTACTTGGGGTTTTCAGTGGTGGTGGCCACTTTTACTGTACCAAAAAATGCTGTTTCTGTGGCAGGGCCATCTTTCTGTGGCAGTTGATGCAACCTTAGAATTGCAGAAAACAGGGGGCCCTGAATATAGATCACCAACATTATTTATCAGTCCCTCCAAGAAAATCAAGTGTGGTGAATTAATTCTCATTTATCACTCATTTGTGCCTGGTAATTATCAAACTGGGCTGCTCACTTCAGTTTTTCATCAATCAGCTTGGGGTGTAATCATTGCAAAGCATTCCCATTATCCAGGGCAATGCAGGTCCATTATCCATGGCAATGCATGTTCATTGTCCCGGGCAATGCATATCAACCATCCACAGCAACGCTTCTTTATCATCAATATGGTGATCTGCATTGATGGCCATAATTGTTCATTGGCCTTAACCAGAATTACTGTTACACCAGGTAATTGCATCCAAATACGTACCTGTATTTTAAAGAGGCTAGTTTCAGCTGCCTAATAACATAGATGAGACAGAACAGGGAATGTTGTGTGAATAGTCAGGCATGAAAGATTTTGGTCATGTTTGGCTGATAAAATATTCTCTTAGTGTTTGTTGCACCGATTGTTACTAGTATAGAAGCACAACTGATGGCAGCAAGAGGAGATGAGGTAACAGATATATCACATACACTTTTGGTGAAACCAGGTGCACAATTAATGTTCATATCACAGAAAAGCTATTAAGGAACATTTCAAGTAGTTTCTGTTCTGCATTTTAAGTAGATGAGGACACGGTAATGGAGGGAGTTAAAGTGAAATAGCATAGTACATCAATATCATTAAACAGTTGTGACATGGTATACTACTTCAGTATTCATACTGCATGGCCCACCCACCCATGTAGTACACTGATGTTGTAGTTCTTTGTTTTTTAAATGCTGTAGTTAACATACATATACTGTATGTGTCAAATTGTTTTTTAAATGCTGTAGTTAACATACATATACTGTATGTGTCAAATCCTTATCTTATACCATAACCAACAGGAGGAATGGACCAAAGTAAATTTTCCTCCTAGTTGACTTTACACCCAAATGGGTATCTCCTCAAGATCGTGCTGAAAACACAGTAACAAACTATGAGTGTCGGAATAATTGACCTAGATAGGAGCACAAGGCATGTAAAACAGGGCGTACATGGCACAGTGCACTCTGTGCACCCTGATGCCAACACTGTGTTCCCTGCCAAGTTTCACTGGGGCGGTGATCCATGGTGGCCGTGGTGCAGTAATAGTAAATCTGCACTTACCACAGGGTAAGTGTGGGGGGGGGCGAAAGGTGGGGTTTGCTTCAAGCTATGTCTGCCACATGCTGTGCACCCTGACACCAACATTGTGTTCTCTGGCAAGTTTCACTGGGGTGGTGACTCACGGCGGCCATGGTGTGGTAATAGTAAATCCCCACTTACCACAAGGTAAGGGTGGGGGCTGAAGGGGGGCTGCTTCACACTATGTCTACCTTGCAGCATTTTGACATAGCAAGATTTTCCATTTAGCTCTTTTCTGTGTGTAGTTCTCGACTGCACTGTATTCCCTTTAGTGATCTTATGAGAAATGTACTGTCCATGACCATGCCTTCCAAGCCTCATTGCAATAGGAACCTTATGTCAGCATGTACTGAATGCAGTCATTCTGCACACATGCATCATTACTGATGTTGTATGTGGACATGCTGTAGGTAAAGATAGCTCAGGGAGTATTAAAAGTGGACCAGACATTTTTTAGGTATGTTAATGAAAAAAGGAAGACAAAGGGAAGGATTGTACAGTTAAAAAGGGAGGGGGGACTGTACAGAGGGGGAAAAGCAAACATCTTGAACAAATACTTTTGCTTAGTGTTCACAGTAGAAGGGGAAGGGGAGGGACCACAAAAGGCACCAGGAGCTTTGATGGGAGAAGCTAAGGACCTACAGGGGGCTAGGATAGGGTGGGCCAGTAGGTCCTTACCCACTGACAACTTCTATGTTTCTATGAAAATGGACACTAGTCCATTTTCTGTCGAAAGAGTCCAGAAAGCACTCACTAACTTGAAGGCAGACAAAGCTATGGGGCCAGATGGGGTACATCCAAGGGTGCTAAGAGAGTTCAGGGAGGTACTAGCTGCACCTCTGACAAACCTATTTAACATATCACTGGAGACCGTCGTGGTCCTGCAGGACTGGAGTAGGGCAGATGTACTGTAGTCCCATTTCACAAAAATGTTAGCAAGGAAAAGGTGGGCAATTATAGACCTGTCAGCCTGACATCGCTGGTGGGTAAGTTAAAAAGCTAGTGTACTGCCTGGAAACTTCCTGCAATTAATTGTAACTTTCAGATGTAGTCAGCTATCACTTCTTATATCACCTTTATAGATACATTAGGGAGTGAAGAAAGATGAAGGAAGGGATAGTGAGGCTTACTAAAGGGAAGGGAGGGTGGGCAGAGGATGACAGTGAAAAAGCAGGGATACTGAATGGATACTTCTGCTCAGTATTCACAAAAGAAGAGGGGGGGTACCTAAATCAAAGAATAGAAGCACTCTGGATAGGGAGGTCGATACCAGTCCATTCACAGAAGAAAGGGTCCTGAAAGAACTCTTAAAACTGAAAGTGGACAAATAGGGTTGCCACCTTTGGATGAGATGAAAACCAAATACTAAACCCCACCCCCAAACTCCACCCCTAACCCCGCCCCTTTTATGACTGATGAGGGCATTGCTTGGACTCTGATTCACTTGATTTATTCAGAATTGTTGCTGATATTGCATTGTGTACAACTTATTTAAATTACATCATGATTATTATTTTTGGTTTGTTTGATTTAGATTTAAATATTTTAAATTTCAGTGTGTGTTAACACTGGGTAGGGTAAGAGAGTGGGTTCAGGGAACTTTGCATCCTGTGTACACAGCTTAGCTCACACATCGAGTGACTACTAGGACACCTCTGACAACTGGCTATTTTGGATCAGGTGACCTTTTCTGGTAAAACTCTTTTAATAAATAAATAAACTACACCAGTAATGGTGGATGACATGTAATGACAAATATCATCTGCCATTTTAAGATGTGCTAATGTCCCTCCCATTGCTCCTAGTCTAAAGTTATTTGTAATGTCAGAGAAGTTTTTAAAAGTGGTAGGACCTATTCTAGGCTGTTAAATACCCTATTTTTTCCATGTCAGTCATACATAGCAGATAGCATGATATATGATATGTAGGATGGCGCAGTATAATACAGTGGTTTAAGGCTCTGAGCTACAAACCTAGAGACCTGGGTTTGAATCCCACAGCCCACACTTGCATATTTTGTGACCCTGAGCAAGTCACTTAACTTTCTTGTGCTCCTAGGTCGCACCTATAAACAAGCTTCAGCTTAGTGTGTCTCTCCTGGCAAAAAAAAATAATAAAGTTTTGAGAAATTTTTGATAAATTTCATTTGTAGTGCCATCAAATCTAGATTGTGTTCCTTTCACCTCATCAACTACTGCTCTCTCTCTCTCTCTCTCCTTTTCTCATTGCTGTGGCTTAGCATGACATTAGCCACACTATTATGTGCTGTTCATCTGAAAGGTCTGGAGTGGTCTTCCTGAAATATCTAAGTAGTATGAAAATTGACAGCAATAACTACTGAGGCGAGAGGGGTATAGTACTGCTAGAAATGGAATAAAATATTAGATAATTAATTTAACAACAAAAGGGGTAACAAATATTAGACTATAGGACAGACTCTAAAAGAAAAACCGGTGAGCATTTAAAGGTGTAAAAGTATTCCCTATTACAGCAGTCAAAGACCATACTCACAATGCAGCCTGGAAAGGATTAGGTTGATTTGCTGCAAATGGTCTTAGTGGCCCTTCTTTGCAACTCTCAGACTGACTGGTATACAAACAAAGGTCTGCATGACATCAGAACTTGTTTGTCACCTGAACATGCAAATAAAATAGTGAATGATTTAACAGAATCTGTTTTACAAGTACGTGAGCATTCAAAATGACTGAAAAAGTACTGCCTCTGAATAAAACTGGATTAGCAGATAAGGTTTCTGAAACATGGATTATACAGTCCACATTGGGACAGGAGGCAACCATAATGTACTGCACCGACCCTGATCACGCGCAGCTCGTCAAGAGCTACTCTAGTTATTCCGAGAGCCAGGACCTCACAAGGTCAGAGGGCATTCCCCTACCGTGCGCCCCACTGGTATAACTCCCTCCCTGCCAGTGTCTCAAACTCTCTAACCTTAGCTTGCTTTAAGCCCAGGCTCAGAAACTTCCTGCTTAGCTCTCGTAAATGCAACTGCCGCTAGCCTAGTGTAAAAAAAATATATATATATATATATATACTCTGTTTGACAATGCTCACTGAGCGGCTCCCCCCCTTCCTTTCCCCACTTATTCCTCCTCCCCTATCTCCCTCCCTTCTACCCCCACCAGCTCTCCCCCGACCATAAGTTTTGCACCTTTTGTTATCTTTTGCTCGTTGGAGATTGTACACTATTGTAACAAAATTGTAATTGAACTGTAACTTTTTTGTTTGTAAGTACTGTGTCCCTTGTACTACTGTTCTGATGTCCTCTTTGTGACGAGGTACCTTTGTAAATGAGCCTCTGGCTCAAAGGTTTCTAAACTGATGTTTAACTAACTAACTAAATAAATAAATAATGTGGTGCCTGTCTGAATGTCTGAGGGTTTCAGAAAAATGAAGGTGTTAATTAAGATGTTTTGTTTACCCTTCTCAGGAATAACCTTCCAATTTGCTGGTGTGAAGTTAGAGGTGACAACTGGGCAAACAGGGACACATTTGGGCTCTTTTATGTGCCCTGCACTTGAAGGCACTTCCTGATTAGCATGCACTGCAAGCAAGCACACTGAAATGTCAGACACTTGCTTACAGTCAGATGAGAAGAAAATGAAACAGAGTTAGTGGAGGATCTCACAGATGCTGCTTGACCCACCACAAAAAACGAATCTACAGTGGTGAAAACAGGAGGACTGAATCTGGACCTAGAAAACTGAATCCATTCGGTCAAAAACTGAGTAGGTGGTAACCTTATGGACAAAGCAATGGGGCCTGATGGGATTCACCCAAGAATTCTAAAAGAACTAAGGGTAGAATTAGTGACACCACTGATCTCCCTTTTTAACAAATCATGGGAGGATGGTGTAGTACCGGAGGACTGGAGGAGGGCAGACGTGAGTCTCCTTCACAAAAGTGGGAGCAAGACAGAGGAAACTACAGACCTGTTAGTTTGACCTCAGTGGTAGGGAAAATGATGGAATCACTTCTAAAGGAAAGAATTGTTGAGTTCCTAGAGGACAGTGGGGCACAGGACCCAAGGCAGCATGGATTCACAGTGGGAAGGTCATGTCAGATGAATCTAATAGATTTCTTTGACTGGGTGACCAATGTGGTAGACTAGGGAGGGGCAGTGGACATGGCCTACCTAGACTTTAGCAAGGCATTTGACACAGTCCCACACAAAAGATTAATATACAAGTTAGCCAGCCTTGCAGTGGGTCCCAAGGTGGTAGCCTGGGTTAAAAATTGGCTGGACAACAGGATACAGAGGTTAACAGTAAACGGAGTTTACTCTGAAGAAAGGGGGTTACTAGTGGGGTACAGCAGGGTTCAGTACTGGGACTGGTCCTCTTTAGTGTCTTTATAAGTGACATTGCAGAGGGACTGGAAAGAAAAGTACGTCTCTTTGCAGATGACACAAAGATCTGCAACAGGGTTGATACAGAAGGTGGGGTGGAGAGGATGCACAGGGACTTGGCAAGGTTGGAGGAATGGTCAAATATATGGCAGCTTAGATTCAATGCAAAGAAGTGCAAAGTAATGCACCTGGGAAACAAAAATCCAGGGGAAGAGTACACAATGGGGGGAGATAATAACAACTACAGAAATGGAAAGGGACCTGGGGGTAGTCATATCAGATGACCTTAATGTGGCAAGCAATGTGAGAAGGCAGTAAGAAGAGCTGGTGGGATACTGGGATGCATAGGGAGAGGCATCACCAGTAGAAAACAGGAAGTTGTTATCCCTTTGTACAGACAGTTGGTGAGACCCCATCTGGAGTTCTGCATCCAGTTCTGGAGACCCCATCTCTGCAAGGACATAGCCAGGATGGAGGCTGTCCAGAGGAGGGCAACTAAAATGGTGCAGGGTCTGCACCAGAAGGCTATGAAGAGAGATTAAAGAAGTTTAATATGTATACACTCGAGGAGAGGAGGGAGAGGGGGGACATGACAGAAACTTTTAAGTACATCAAGGGAATCAACAGAGTCCAAGATGGTAGCATCTTTCAGAAAAAGGGATGTGCAAAAACAAGGGGGCACAATTTGAAGATAGAGGGGAGATGGCTCAAAGGTAATGTGAGGAAGTATTTTTTCAAGGAGAGGGTTGTGGATACATGGAACAGCCTTCCTCAGGAGGTAGTGGACTCAAAAACAGTGGAGGAATTCAAGAATGCATGGGACAGACATAAGGCAATTCTAGTGGGGGGTAGGAGGAAGTAGGCTGTTGGTTAACTAGGGTCTGCAGCCTATGCATTAGGTAGGGAAATGGGCAGACTAGTTGGGCCAAGCGGTCCTTATCTGCCATCAAATTCTATGTTTCTATGTTTCTATATCTCAAGCATTTTTTCTTTTCTGTTTGCTAATTAGAAGATTTTCCACCTGGCAGTACTGGGGTGACGTGCGGAGCAGCACTCTGTCTGGAGGAAAAAAAAGTCAGTTCTGTTCCTCCCACTACACCAACACTGATATCACACCGACTATGACATCACTAGTAACCAATGAGAACCATTTCTCACTGCCAGGTTTCACTTTCACATGAAGCAGCAGGGACTGGCTCAAATGGTAGCTTGTGAGAGTCACTGCTCAGTCTGCAAGGATTGTGGTGCCTCAAGGTGTTTGGTCTCATTTCTGATGACTTAATGGGAGGAACAGAACTGACTTTTTTTCCCCTCCAGACAGAGTACTGCTCCACACATCACCCCAGTACTGCCAGGTGGAAAATCTTCTAATTAACAAACAGAAAAAAAAAAATTGAGATATGAGAAGTGCTAGCTGACTGCATCTAAAAATTACCATTAGTACCAAGCAGTACACTAACTCTTTAATGGAAACACCATTAAAGGAAAGGACTGTGGAATATCTTGCATCCAATGGATTACAAGACCCATGGCAGCATGTTGTTACAGAAGCCAGGTCATGCCAAACAAATCTGATAGATGTCTTTGACTGGGTGACCAAGGAGTTGGATCAGGGAAGAGTGGTTGACATAGCCTACCAGGATTTCAGCAAGGCTTTTGACACCATTCAGTAGCCCAGGATGACAGCAACACGAAAACCATGACTGTGAAACAGTGACGGCTTGATGGTGAATGGAATGATGGTGACAGTTGCATTCTTCCCTCCCTGAGGTGTCACCATCTTGGAGTTTGTATATTTAGAATTGGGACCCCCGCAAAAACAACTGTCGACCATCTTTCCAGCTTGCCTTCAAACTGTCAAAGTTTCCACAGTCACGGTTTTGCATTCGTGGTTCTGACATGAACCCACACCATTCCACATAGGAGACTGGAAAGCAAATCGGGTTACTTGGGGTGGGTAATAAGGTGGTAACCTGGGTAACAAACTGGTTAGGAGATAGGACACAAAGTAGTGGTAAATGGAGTTCACTGCAAGGAAGGGAGGGTGACCAGCAGGATACCTCAGGAATCAGTGCTTGGACTGGTCCTCTTTAATGTCTTTATAAATGGCATAGTGGAGGAACTAGAAGGGAAGGTCTGCCTCTTTGTGGATGACACCGATATCTGCAACAGAGTGGACACTCTGGGAGTGGGTGGAAGGATGGGCAGGGATCTGAAAAGACTGAAAGAGTGGTCAAGGTTATGGCAGCTGGGTTTTAATGTAAAAAAGTGCAAAATAATTCACTTGGGCCATAGAAACATGGGAGCAGACTACAAAATAGGCAGAGTGGTATTGACAAAGAGCAAGCAAGAAAGAGACCTGGGGTACTTATATCAGATGACCTAAAGGTGTGCAGACAGTGTGACAAGGCAGTTGGAAGGGCAAGTGGGATGCTGTGGTGCATAGGAAGGGGTATTGCCAGCAGGAAAAAGGAGGTGATGCTGCCCCTATATAGAGTGCTGGTAAGACTGCACCTTGAGTACTGTGTCCAATTCTGGAAACCACATCTCAGGAAGGACATAGATCAAGCAGAAGTGGTCCACAAGAGGGCAACCAAAATGGTGCAGGGTCTACATCAAAAGCCTTATGAGGAAAGGCTAAAGGAGCCAAATATGCAAACCCTGGAGGAGAGGAGGGGGGATATGATAAAGACCTTTAAATATCTCAGGGGGTTAATAAGGCACAGGAGGGGGTATTTTTCAGAGAAAACGGTGCAGTAGCATAAGGGGTGTGCTATAAAGCTGGAGGGATGTAAGGAAGTACTTCTTCACATAAAGAGTGATGGATACCTGTAACAGCTTTCCAGTGAAGGTAGTGGGGGTAAAAAAGTGGAGGGCTCTAAAATTACTGGTTCACCCATGCTGCAGCGACGTTCATTTTACTGACATCGATTACGACACAGGCAAAATGCCACTTGGCATTACAGCTCCGGGCATTTAGTCTCCCGGGAGTTAGAGTGCCAAAGTGCCCTCCCGGGAAATGGTACCCCCCAAAACTAAATATAACCTCCTCTGGGGTGGCCTGCCCCAGAGGGGTTAAAAACTGTGGGGACACAAAGGGCAACATGAGCGAGTGGCAATTTAAAATCAAGATTGCCCCTTTCACCGTTGCTCTTGTTGTGGTGCCATAATTGCCATGACCAAAATGAGTTGGCAACTTGATGACTACAAAAAATGCCTGGGATAGGCACAAGGGATTTGTAGAGGTAGGGGGG
The DNA here is from genome assembly GCA_016271365.2 of Neoceratodus forsteri. Classification (NCBI taxonomy): domain Eukaryota; kingdom Metazoa; phylum Chordata; order Ceratodontiformes; family Ceratodontidae; genus Neoceratodus; species Neoceratodus forsteri. The sequence continues at coordinate 832,713,427 of CM057452.1, forward strand.
AACAGACTGTGCCATGCATCAAGTAGCGTCTGCAGCAAAAATTGAAGGTTTTAAAAGAAATGTGCAGACTGGGTGGGCTCAGCCACCCTTATTTGCCAGCCCATAACATTCTTTATTTCTGTGTAATGGAGCTCTCCTAACAGGTTATATGGTGATTAGAGAGAAGTAGCACACACACATCATTCCAATTTAAGAGAGGTGTGTTTTCTTTTTTTTTTTTTTTCTTATTCTTTGGTAAGGCCCCCTAGGCACAAGACCTGTTTTCATAGGCAACCTGAGAGCACTGGGGAGGTTTAGTGACTTGCTCAGGATCACACAGTATGCAAGTGGAGGTTGTGGGAACCAAATCCAGGTCTGCTGGATGTACTAAATTCATTCACAGCTTGTTACTTTAACTTCTAGGCTATACTGCCAGCCACACATACTCTGGATTTTGGCACCATTACAGCAACTGTGTATGAAGTACATTGTTTTGAACATTTCCAGTGCATTCACATATAATATCTATAGAGTAGTGCAGAAGATGTGGAAGTGTTGCAGGTAGCCTGGCAACTCTTACTCCTGGGTTTTATTTATGTCCCTCTGTTGGCTTCCAACACAACAAGTGCATCTCTTCAGACAGCGTGGAGCATTCGCCCAGAGACTTTAAAACTCCTGTACCATGTCAGCTCCCCACCACTGCAGAGTTTCACAGGAGGTGAAATGGATTAGCTTACAATGCTCCTAAATGTGTTTACACTTATCCTCTGGCAGTGGATCAGCTACTCTGCACTACGTACATCGTTGTACAATGTGAAGTATAAACAGGCCTATAGACACAGCACAACCCTCATTTTCTTTTACCTAGAAGAGTCTTACAGTGACATAAGAAGATGTGAATTTGTGCATCATTTAGGCATGCACATTGGGTGCAGGATTTTCAAAACCTGGTGCACGGCTTGTGTCCAGCCCTGCGTCACCATATTTAGGCTCTGGCCATGTGCCAAAATGCTCTACAGCAACTGCATCCAATTTTCCAATCCTGGGCACAGTTGCGACAGTTTCCATTAATTACTACAACTTGCACAAAATATCTGGCGTACGCTCTGTAACAAGGGCCCCCAGAATTGCTGCAGGGTGGACCAGAGAAAGCTAGTCTACCATGTGGCAATTGCTGCATATGATATAAATCCCGTTAGATCACTGCAAGCCCCATGCGCCATGTCATCAGTGCACCGGGGCTTGCAGAGATCTAAGAGTTTAAAAAATCCTGCCCAGGATATTATGTACATCAGGAAAATGATCAAGACAGGGGCACACAAGTAAATCACAGATGACATTGGCAGAACGATATTGACAAGGGGAGAGGGGTACTTTATGTTAGTTGGCAGCAGGATGGTTGGTATCTATTTATTGCAGGTGATCTGATATAGTCACTATCCTGCAACAACATTATTTTGTTGAGGCGGTACTACTTCAGCTTTCACAGGACATGGCCCTCCCCCCACCCCATTTCGTGCAGTCGCGTTGTTATTTGCATTTAATCTTCATCCGGATAGGCTGCCTATTCCAAGCAGGAAGTATGGCCAGACATAAATTTGTCACCAAAGGCACAATGAGCCAAAGTTTGTTTCCAGGTGTGTTTCAGGAGCACACAGAGGGTAAGTAACACAATATCCAAGTGGTGTGACTGAGATTCAAACACAGGTCAGTTGCATCTCCAGGTTCAAAGCCATATGCTCTACATTATACTACCTCCCAAGAGTCTCTTAGTAACATATTTTATCGTTGTCACTCAATGTATAATATATCCTGTTAGCACACTCACAGTAAGAGAGCTAAGTACTAAGGGTCAGCTGAACAGTGTTAAACAACTATCAGAAGAAGCACATTAGACAGTCATTCTGTACTTTATCTGTGTATCACTACTTTGGATTAGAACAGGAGCACATAAGTAGCATGGGATGATCGTGCATGGCAGGGGGTGATTACAGTGATTCAGGAAGATGACTTAATAGGCTCACCATGTTAAAAATACCCTTCAGCATTATCCTTATCTGATAGGTCATCGTTTAGCACACTATCCTCCTCCACCACCTGTTACTGTGTGACTTCACACTCCTCTGGAATCATGACATTTTACTCATTCTGTAATCCTTTGGAGAATGCTGTGTGCTCATTTTTATGTTTGCTTGCACGCATGTGCAAGAAACATAGTGCCATCATCCGAGTTTTCAGAGGTGTGGCAGCCCTCTGCCAATTCAGTCAGTGTGTTTGCAGGCGCGGCCACAGTTCTCCAATGCCTGCTGGAGCTGTCTGTGACAGCAGTCCAGCAGTGCAAAAATGCAGTGGCGTACAGTTGAAAGGGGGAGCTACGGCTGAAGGCAGTGATAAGAATGTCACTTGCTCATCGTGCTCCCCTACACACACACGCACGACACCGCGTGCTCACCCCCCAGCGTGGCAACAGATGCTGCCGCCTGTCCTGGGGTGCCCAATCCCGTCGCTCCATGCCCCAAACAGCCCTCCTTGCCATGCTGGGAGCCCACCCCAGCATGGCAACAGATGCTGTCGCCGACGGGTGCCCAACCCCGCCAGCTCCATGCCCCTAAAGCTATCTTTGTGCCATGCTGGGAGCCCACCCCAGCGTGGCAAACGTCCCACTTCGTCTGCCCTTTGTTTTAAAAAAAAAAAAAAAAACTGAAATTGGAAAACAGTCCCTCGGTGTCTCTGGCCCCACCTGTGCCCACCCGCTGTGCACCCTGCCTCCCCACACCCCCCTCACCCCATACTTACCTCCGGACTCCGGCGCGACGATCTTCTGTGGACCGGGAACACGTCTGCACTCTTCAAAGCTGACCGCGAACTGAGGAAATGCCAGTAAGCTGTATAGTGGGATAGATAGGGTTTTTTCAACTTTGCTGCATATCTCAGGCATTTTGGAATTTTGCACGAATTTTCAACATGGGGCTTTTGGGACCCCTTCTCTTGAATGCTCTCACTGTCATGCAGATGACTGGTTCGATAATTTCAGAGTCACTGTGCAAATCACCTTTCGGGACCAGTAATGAAATGACACTGTCACTGTTCAGAAGGTGGGCTCTCAAAAAGCCTATGTTGAAAATTTGGTGGAAAAATTCCTAAAAATGACTGTTTTATGAGTGTGCGTTGCGCAATTACTACGCACGCTCATGAGTTCACAAATTTTCAATATTTTCACTCCAGATTTTCAACATTGCCATTTTACCACACCTCCTTATGAGCAGTACAGCTGTCATTTTTCACATCTTGCCCAAAACGTGTTTCCGCCAGTGTAGCGCACAGCGGCGCAGTCGGTGTGCGAAATCAATGTATGGGACACATTAAGAAAATCACAGTGACACTGTTCATGAGCAGAGGTCTTAAAATGGCTATGTTGAAAATTTGGTGAAAAATTCCTAAAATGACTGTTTTCTGAGCTGTGTTGCGCGGTTCCATGCACAGCTTGTAAGTTTGTGAATTTTCAATATTTTCAATCCAGATTTTCAACATTGCCATTTTATTACACTTCCTATGAGCAGTACAGCTGTCATTTGTCGCATCCTCGCCCAAATGTGTTTCCGCTCATGTAGCGCACAATGGTGCAGTCGGTGTGCGAAATCAATGTATGGGACACATTAAGAAAATCACAGTGACAGTGTTCATGAGCAGAGGTCTTAAAATGGCTATGTTGAAAATTTGGTGACAGAAGTCCATAAAATGACTGTGTTATGAGTGAGCATTGCGCAGTTTCCATGCACCCTCATAAGTTCATGACTTTGTAATATTTTCAGTCCAGATTTTCACCAGTGGCATTTTCCACACTTCTTTATGAACAGCACAGCTGTCATTTTTCACAACATGGCTGAAATGTGTTTTCACACTTTCAGCGCAGAGATGCGTGGTCGCTGTGGGAAATCATTGTTCGGGACAGATAAAGAAAATCACAGTCGCACTGTTCATGATTGGAGGTCCCAAAATGCCTGTGTTGACAATCTGCTGTAAAAAATCCCCAAACTAATTACATTACAGGTGTGTGTTGCACAGTTTCTATGCACGCTCGTGACTTCACCAGTTTTTTTAATATTTTTACTGCAGATTTGCAACATTGCCATTTTTTACACCTCCCCATGAACAGTACAGCTGTCATTTTTCACATCCTGTTTGGAATGTTTTTGCACCTGTAGTGCTAAATGCCGTAGTCGCTGGGCATAAGCAGCTTTCGTCTAACAAACTGATATTGCCACTGTTCATGAGGTGTGGTCACAAAAACACCATGTTGAAAATTTGGAGTGAAAATACCAATGAATGCCTGAGATATTTACAACCATAACGCCCCACCCTGTAGAGAATGACAGGCATCAGGGGTGTGACTTAGGATTCTTGCCTGTAATGCTCATACCATTCCACACCCTGCAGTCAGTGAGAGGCATCAAGGTATGCCTTGGACTCTTTGGCCCCAAAGTTCACCCCATTCTCCTATACCACACCCATCTCACCATATTTCCTGATGGAATGGGGTGCGCATAAGGGCCAAAGACCTCAAAGCACATCGTGACACTTGTCAGTGTCTGCAGGGTGGGGTGTGGTGAAATGGCATGGCCGTTATGCCTGACGATCCAAAGGCACAGCCCAATGCCTGTCACTCTCTGCAGGGTGGTGGTGGGGTTGGCTTCAGTTCAATACTTCACTGCCATTCCTATTATGCAGCTCTGTAACTTCTACACTACCACTGCCAATGCCAGCAAGCAAACATTCGGCATTGACAAATGCTTGTTATGGCTGTGAGCATTTCAACATTTCTGTTAGACAGGCTGGTAATCTGGTCAGTTAGTCTTATCCCTGCTACAGCAAGCAATCTCTCTGAGCTCACACTAGCTTGAGGGCAGGAGAGATGCTTTATTCCAAACAGCACCAAATGTTGGCCACTCTGTGAGCTTTGCCTGTCAATGCAGCAAACTTTGATGCTAAGTTGTTCAGTGTCACCCATATATGTGTACACCACAGTGACTGCAGGCATATGGCTGTGTGTCTCAGATTGTACAGTTTTTTTTTGTGGCCATACTGACCTGGGACAGAACAGCCATAGAGAGTTTGAGCCAGGGTTGGTTTGGGTGGAGCTTCTTAAGAGGAGGTGAAATGTGTTACTGAGGATGATAATGTGATTTTGTGGAGGAATGTGCTGCTCCAGACACACCCTTTTTAGGGACACTTGCACTCTGACATATTTATTTGTATAAAGTGCAAGTGCATGCAAATTGAGGGGAGTTGCTTGGTATTATATGGTGTCCACAGGAGAAATGTCCACTCTGGGGAAATACAGCATCCAAGGGGGCTGTACTAAATTGTCACTAGGGCTGTGCAGTGGCCAAATATTATTTCCAAAATACCCCGAATAGTGGGGCTGCTGAATATTCAGTAGCCCTTCACAAATAGGGGACTGTTGGTATTTAGGAAAGAATATTTGGTTAGCTATAAAATAATAAAAAAAAAAAAACTCTCCCCCTCCTTCCCAGCCCCCCCACAAAAAAACAGTAAAATGTAATCCCATCCTCTACCCTGTATCAGTAGTCCAATCCCCCTCCTCCCCCAAGTACCCTCAGTTTGTTATATTTAATTAGAAAATGTCAAATAAAGCCCTCATTGGAAGACCAGCACAACCCACCCACCTTTATAGCTGACTACAGTCTTTCTTATCATATAGCTGTTTGAGCATAAACAAATTAATTATGTCCCCCCAACCCCACCACCCTGGCAGCACACTACTCACTCTACTTCCACTCTCCACCCACCAGCACCCAATTCTTAATAAGAGAAGGTGACTGGCACAAACTTCCCCTCCTCCATGGCCGGACGCTTCTCATGAATGAAAGTGCTTTCATTCATGAGAGGCAGGCAACCAGCCATGGGGGTGGGGGTTGTGCTGGTCACCTTCTGCTGTTAAGAATTGGGAGCTGGAGGTGGTGGAGGGTGGGAGAAGGATGCTGCCAGGGTTGGGGGATGGGGACATAAATGATTTTTATTTTATGCACAAACAGCTGTATGATAAGAAAGATGGTGACCAGTCGTGGAGGTGGGTGGGTTGTGGTGGTCATCCATCGAGGGCTTTATTTGACATTTTTCTAATTAAATATAACAAATTGTGAGTGCTGGGTGGGGGGTGGGACTGGACTGCTGATAGAGGGTAGTGGATGGGGTTACATTTTACTGCTTTTTGGGGGCTGGGAAGGAGGGGGAGGACTATTTTTTATTTTTATTTTAAATGGGGTCCAAATACCAATACCTGAATATCTGGCTGCCAAATATTAATATCTGGCTGAATATTTTGAAAAAGGTATTCACACAGCCCTAATTGTCACCAGGGCCAGTTGAATCTCTCTCACTGGGTAGAGGCACCACACTATTGCTACAATCTGGATAGGCCCTCATGATTTATAGAATGAAGGGGAAAGTGAACCTAGAAGCCACCAAAACATATATGGTGACCTGTGGCACTGCAAGATAGTGATGCTTCCTACGCCAGTGTCATTTGAAAGTATGTCCACCATGCAGGGGCCTTACACTTTGAATAAATTCTGAGTTGGGAAATGAATTATGTAATCTAAATCTAATGCAGTTACATGTGGGATGAAGATTATGTATTTAAGTTTACAGTACAGTATTTACTTAAAGTCATTCAGATGTTTGTGAACACATTGGTAGATACATTACTACAAATGTTATTCACTTGGTAAATAAATCACCCTAATAAATCAATTTCAGTGGACAAAGCAACACATAATTCCTGTACTTGGTAAATACCACACTGAGTAATGTGTCTGTTGAGTAAAGAAATTGCTTAGTAAATTATTTACTTAGTAGATGAAAAGCTGTGCAATTAAACTACACAGTAAATGTAATCTGTGACTATTCAACATTAGTAACAGCTGGCACATGAGTGACTGAATACTGATGGGAGGGTTCCAGGGTCCACCACTTTTATTTCTGGACTTCGGCCCACACACTCACTTCAGATAGTGCTGAAACTTTAAGAATACCTAAAAAAGTAATTAACAACAAAGGTCAGATCAAGATAGTGATGCATACAACACCACATATAAATAATCTAAGCTAGACAGCATACTGGTTTAATATGCTAAGACTGTGCTACTCTGATATGAAAAGAAAAAACTGTGATAAAGTCTGACCTTTACTGCAGTTGCATCATTATTAAGGGACATCATTTCTAATTATTTTTACTGAAAGTAGCTACCACAAATAGGCAGCAGAAAGTGACAGTTTCAAAGAGCGGAACTGAATTATGGCAAATTCAAAAAACTTGAGTTTTCCTGCAGGATTTGCTTGGGGGGCAGCAACTGCTGCCTATCAGATAGAAGGTAAGGGCCACCTTTTCATTTTATTTGGCATTTATATAGATACATAGATACATAGACAGTGTCGGCAGATAAGGGCCTGTGGCCCACCCAGTAATTTAATTATCTTTGGTCCACCTGGCCCATGTGAATGTAATTACAGAAAGACTGTACAAAAATAAAAGCTGATTAAAGTTTCTAAACTTACTGTATGACTGTAGCATGGCCCAATTTTCTTTTAATATGGCTTGCCAGAGTTTTATTTCTTAATACATTTTTTTACAAAAAGATATTATAAAGAAAAATGTAACCTAAAGTTAATGAACAACAATATACTATAATATCCTGATATATGATTTACTGGCAGATGATTGTGATAGAATGTGCTTACTAAATTTAACTTTGTGGGGTTTAGAAAGTTTAATATTTATTTAAACATTTCCTTTCATGGATATTAGTTACTAGAGATGTAGCATTTTGCATTCAAGTGAGCCCTGAGTGGTAGCCAGTTAATCATGTTATATTGCAACATACCATGCCTAATAAGACAGAGTTAAGTATCTGCAGTATTGTAATACATGTTAAAATCATCTAAATAGCACAACCATAATTTTGCAGAAAATATGAATTTATTAGGGATGGTCGAAGTGTCTCCATTGTGCTTCATGCAGTCTTCATGGTAAAGTAAACAAACTATACTTTTTCATGTGGTCTTCACAAAGCAGCGGAGTAGGTGGGACTTCATGTAGTCCTGCAGTGGCAAAACCTAGTCACCAAAGTCCAGCATACTTCCTGAAGCATACACCAGACAGCAGGTCACATGACTAATTTTCTGTCCAAAAAGAGGGTCACATGGTGAATGCTGCTACAGGGGGCTCAATTTTCAAAGTCCCATATTGAGGCAAGTTGCCTGCGTCAAAGGGAATTGACACAAGTAGCACCTTGCATCAAAAGTTGCAGCACTCCCAATTTTCAAATGCAGGCATCATCAAAAATGGGAGTCCGCACACCAAACCCACCCTACACCATCTTTGCACCAAAAGTGATGGTGCACCTAGGTGGAAGGGGGTTTGCTCCAAAGTGGGATGCAGCATCCCATTATTTGGGATTTTGGAATCCCTGCTGTGGCCACAAGTTGGGGCTGTGGTTAGACCAGTCATGAGCTGGTGTAACAGCCCTGTGCCACAGGTCAGGAGTATGCTGAGTGTGGGGGGCTGCAAGGTTGGGGGACACTGAAGCCAGATCGGGGGGGGGGCAATGTAGTGGGTGATGTGGGCACTGCAGTTATGGCAGTGTACAGAGGTGGCACAGGGCAGAAGTGCATGTAGTCCAGGGAGTACCATGTCCATGGGTCTCTATCACTGTCCAGGGCAATTCTGCCTGAACCACCTTTGTACCCTGCCACACCCACTGTGCCCATACCACCCACTATGGCACCCCCCATGTCTGACTTCAGTGTCCCATGACCTCGAAGGCTTCCCCCCCAACACTGCAATTCTGGGCTGGTGTTGCACCTGGCAGGGGCTTGACAGGACACTCTGTCAAACCCCTTCAGTGCACCAACTCTTTGGTGCAACACTCTGCCTGTGGCTACTTGGGAGACATTGGCTCAGAGACTCCTCTTCTACTAAAATACATTACAGTGTCCCTGGCACCACCAGAGTTTGCCACAGGCAGGAATCAGCACAACGTGATCGAGCCCAGGAAGTTCAACATTGGGGACCTGTGCACAGCTGCAGTCCTACAAGTGAAAGCAGGAGTTGGACATGTCTTTAAATGTTGAACAAAATCAGTATTATGAGGATGAAAAAATTAACAGTACAGAAACTGTTGCTCAGTTTGACAGCTGACACTTTGTAGAAGGGATTTAAAAAGCTTTTGTTTAGAAAGAAAACATGATGGCATGTGTTTTGATAGGCAGGTTTTATTGTGCTTATTCTAAGTGTGACAGACACTGCACCTGAGCTGAATCTATAGTGGAGGGGGAGTGGCCACTTTCAGTTTTAGTGTTAGTTTACTCAGTGTTTCAAAAAATGTTTTTATTTATTTATTTTTGTACCAGTGCAGAGTTGAGCTTTTTTTCTGTCATGGCCTCTGATTGTGCTTACCACTGACAGCGAGTGGCCACCTTATTTACAATGTGGGAAATGAGCTGATTTATTTATTTCAAATATTGCAAGGGAAAAAAACTCTTTCGACAGTGCATGACAACAGCTAGTTATTCATGTAGGGTTGTGATACAATGGTGTTGTTGAGCACCTCTGTACTTAGGCTTTACATTTATTTTTATCTAAGAAACACAGAAACATAGAATTTGATGGCAGATAAGGACCACTTGGCCCACCTAGTCTGCCCATTTCCCTACCTAATGGATAAGCTGCAGATCCTAGTTAACCAACAGCCTACTTCCTCCTACCCCCCACTAGAATTATCTTATGTCTGTCCCATGCATTCTTGAATTCCCCCACCATTTTTGACTCCATGACCTCCTTAGGAAGGCTGTTCCATGCATCCACCACCCTCTCCATGAAAAAATACTTCCTCACATTACCTCTGAGCCATCCCCCCCATCTTCAAATTGTGCCCCCTTGTTCTTGCACATCTCTTTTTCTGAAAGATGCTACCCTCTTGGACTTTGTTGATTCTCTTGAGGTACTTGAAAGTTTCTATCATGTCCCCCCTCTCCCTCCTTTCCTCGAGGGTATACATATTGAGCTCCTTTAGTCTCTCTTTGTATGTCTTTTCGTGCAGACCCTGTATCATTTTGGTTGCCCTTCTCTGAACAGCCACCACCCTGTCTATGTCTTTGTGGAGATGGGGTCTCCAAAACTGCACACAATACTCCTGATGGAGTTTCACCAACTGTCTGTACAGGGGGATAACAACTTCCTGTTTTCTAATGGTGATGCCTCTCCCTATGCATCCCAGTATCCCCCTAGCCTTCCCTACTGCCTTCTCACATTGGTTGCCCACATTTAGGTAATCTGATATATCTACCTCCAAGTCCCTTTCCATTTTTGTTGTTGTCAATATCTCACCCCCATTATGTACTCTTCCCCTGGATTTTTGTTTCCCAGGTGGATTACTTTGCACTTCTTTGTGTTGAATCTAAGCTGCCACAGTTTTGTCCTAAGCTGTCCAAGACCCTACAAACCAGACCCCCCTACATTCCAGACAATTCTCAGAAACATTGCTGCCCCACACCCCCTGCAACTCACCACTCTACCCACCCCATCCTGCCCCCTCGGCAATTCCCCTCACCACATTCTGAAGTACCAGGGCCTCCTACAATGTTCCTAAATAGCTCCTTACCCTTTATGTAGCTACAGTACTACTATATATATATATATATATATATATATATATATATGGATGTGCTACTGTCCCTTGATGCCTTTTAATTTGTACTTAGATGGGATGGCTGTATAGTTGCAACCCCTTCATTTCCCTTCAACTGAATTATTAACTGCTTAGCTATCAACTGACTTGCTTGCCCTAGTAATTCACTACTGCTGCCCTACTAAGTTTCCATCCTGCTACCCCTCCCTTAGGCTGACCCTAGATAGGGACTAGCTGCACTAACTGACCCTAGATGTGAAATGGCTGCCCACCCTCAGAGATCCCTGCAAGTTTATTCCTCTGTGAACCACCCCACAATATGGACTAGCTGCAAAGCCCATCAGCTAACTCCTCTGGAGGCTGACCTTAGGTAGGGAGTTGCTGCAACACCTCCGATACACTTGTCTATGTCTTCCAAGTTCCTTCTTGCCTTACCTACCCACTTTGGTGTAGCATAACCTACAGCCTGAAATCCTTCCTGCCAACACCCTGCTGACTCCCTGCCGATGACCCCAGATGCCATTTAGGTAGACAACACACTCCTCCTTTGTGACACTCACACGAGAGGTTGCTCACACAAGGGGTTACTTGGCCCTATAGGAAATAAATAGGAGGGCTATAACCATGACAGAATGCTGCTGCCTGGCCCCACTCCCTGTTCTGACTCTATCCCTTCTCTCTCTCCTCTACCTGTTTCTTATAACCATGATAGAGTGCTCCAGATTGGGGTGCTCCAGAAAGGGATAAAAGTGGTAAAGAACAGGGAATGGGAGGTCATCATCATGATCACCATCAGATATGGCAGGAACCAGCACCCACAATGATGTATCACAAAGTAGAGGCAGGGGGACAGTCAAAGCAGCGGACTTGGCTGCTATGATTTTAGACAAGGAAGTCAGAAACAGTGAGCCCCAGCCAACCCCACCATAGTTACAACACAAAGGAAGAGGGAAGTAACTGAGGAACAGGCTGTTGAGGATAAGGAGGGACAGAAATTTTGAGATCCATCAAGAAGAAGTAGAGAAGACTGAGGGTGATGATGATGTACCATATGCTCCCTGGTAATCTCAAATCAAAGAAGCAAAAGTCAATAAGTGTGGCCCCAATAACAGTATCTTCTCAGGATAGGACTAAAAGTTCTAACAATGTGGAAGGTGACACTGATACCAATACAGTAAGTAAACCCAATCAGCACAAGATATCCAAAAACTAAACAAAAAGCAGCAACAAACCATACAACTTAAGTAGTCGATGAGCCACAACTCTCCATTCCTGCCACACTGAGTTACTGCCATCCATCAATTTCCTTTGTGTGGAAGTTTTTCATTATTCATAAATTAGCTGAGGCAACATATTATTTGTAAATTCATTAATAAATACAATACTAATAATAATAAATACAAATCATTTATGAAAAGCAATCTGCTTTTTCATGTTTTCAGTTTACATTTTTATGTTGTCCATGCTAATAGTGATACTGCTATGACTGAACAGTCCTGCACCACTACTGAGACAGTGCCCAATTCATTTGAATAATGAAATGAATACATGTGATATTATATGTTCAATAACATAATAAATAATTTGTTAAAGCAATTTACTCTTAATTTCTCTGGTATTAAGCTTCTGTGCTGATGCTGTCACTGAAGCAGCTGTGATGTGCCAATTATGCTATGCAATCAAGGACATTCTTTACTTTCTTGCTTTCACAAGGAGGTGGCATAGGGTCACATTAGTCACTCCATCCCCTTGATCATGCTCACATCATGCTTGCATCCCACTTATGCTTAATAAATAAAATCAATAATAAAATAAATAATGCTAAAAACATTCTTGGCAAATGCTTTTACTTTTGCTCATCCTGTGCCAGTCCAATAATGTCATAACTAGCAGCTCAACGGTCCTGGTTGTCCCTCTTAATCATGTCCCCAGTTCCAAAGCCAATAACACAGAACCAAAGTCATATTTTATTCCATTATTGCTAACTGAAGTATTCAAGTTTGCATCACTTATTGAGTCACTCTCACTACCATGCCCATTATCACTCACTATGACTCGAGCTAAAGCTAACTTCACACTCCTGCTTAATAAAATCAGTGATAAAAATTAAATAAAGAGTAATAAGTAGCACAAGACCATATAATCTGTAACTCTAACAGATTAAGCAGTAAGGCACAACAAGGTGTGTGTTATAGTGTAATAACGTCACTCCTGGGGAGGGTCGCCGAGTGCTTCCACCACCCCAGTAGTGACGTTATTACACATTAAAACACACCTTGGAGTGCCTTATTGCAATTATACAGTGGCTCAATGTTATACAAAATAAAAAAAATCTTAAATGTTTTTAGTAGATTTTTAATGTGGCAATATATCTTTGTTTCTTAAGAGAAAAGCAAACAATGCAAATCATGTGGCAACAAATCATTACAGTGATGTTATTGTGTAATAACATCACTGTCTCAGGCACCTACTGACCAATCAGAATACAAAAATTTTCCTTGCCATTGTATACTATAAATTATGATAATCAATCATTTGATGCAGAATAAAACACAGGAAATAACATTATCAGTAATTGTATTCAGAATACACTATTCTGGATAGTAAAGGAACATAAATGAAAATAGTTTTCACATTTTCTGTGCTGATGCTAAGTGCTGCATTGTGACAGCAAAAGTCCTCTGCCTTAGCTAAGCAGCTCTCAATAAAATGATAATTAAATGTTATATTTATAATAATAATTATAAATCATTTATGAATGTAATCTACTGTATGCAGAGGCAATTGCTCACTTTGTTTACTTTTATTAATTTGCTTTCACATTGTTTACTATTCACTAGAAAAGCAATAATTAAAACAAAATATTTATTATTAATTTTTCATAATAAAAAACAGATAAGAGACATAGGACTCAGTTTTCAGACATCATCCAGATGTGTGTGATGATTTGCACCGTGACTTTACTTCAGGTACGCTGCTTGCATCTAAACATCAGACCACGTGAAAAGTGGTCTAACTTCTTAATGCAAGTGCTGCAAGTTAAAAATGATACACTCATCAAAATAAGATACATGTATAATTTTTTTGCCATAAAGCAAGAGAACAGAAGCAAATACACTACAATATTTGACAACAGCAATCCAACATATCTGCACGTTTATTTTAATTCAGGCACAGCTTAAAATCAGGAACTGGGTCTGTCAAGGCTTTTGAAAATCTGTCTCACAGTTTTTTCTTTATGGTTTCCTGGGATACAGTCTTTCATTCATGGTTGCTTGATAAACAGTTTTCTCTGTTTCCAGTTCGTTACCAAGGCTGATGGCTGTGCCTGAGCTCAGAGATGCTGTTACAAATTCTATTCCTTTCACATGCTTTGTCACATTCAGAAGTTGTCACAACATGGGTTGCTTTTAGGTGCTCACATTGAGCTGCGTGTCCACCACATGGGTATGTAATATCCTATAAATAATTCTTAGACCAATTCTGTGTGCACAAGCCAAGATTGTACAATCTGCATCAGCAAGTGGAAGTATGTGATTATGGTTAATCAATAATTAAATCCTTTTTTATTTATAGAACATCTTATCCCTAGGGCTCATAGTGCAGAACTTAAATGAAGAAATAAAATGTTCAGTGGGGCTATGCAGCCAGAGTAGTGTTATGCTTGTGCAACTTTGATAACTGTTTGGCTGTTCACACTCTATGTTCCACATGGAATTACCACCCTTGTAGGGGTACCGAAGGCAAGGAACCCTCCAAGAGGATTCTGTGATGCTTTGCCATCTGCTTATTGTTATATTGTATAATATTTGTATTATAAACAAATGTGAATCCCTACTTAGATACAAACAAGCTAGCTGCTGCAGTGAGTGACCTTTGACCCCACATAATGTTATGGTTCTTGCAGGAAAGAGACCATCTGGTCACAGAGCTTTGTCATAAGTTGTAAAACTGAGATCACTCTAGCAAAACAGGAAATCAGCTAGGAAACATCAAAGGGGATGTTTTGATGAAAGACTTATATTTTTAAAATTGCTGACTGTTGATTTCCCCAGTAGAAAAATATTCTATAGGATGATCTAACTTTGATTTCACCAAAAAGGGGTGGGGAGATGGATCCTGAAATGAACAGCTATCAGAGGGAAACAGTGCGTATTATTTTGGACTCAAGAGAGACTTCATTCTCTGGACTTTAGAAGGCACTTAATAGTGACATCTAGATAGGAAAGAACTTAAGTATTTGTGGTAGGAGTTTGTGCTCTGTAACTTCGTATTTTTTTACTGTAAGTAAGTTAGTGATATAATTGTTCTGTGTTTCATTTTACCTGTTTTACAATTTTTTAGTAAACAATATTTTCTTTAAATACTGCCTGTGTTTTCTCTCAGTTCTTTTACATGTGCTGTTGAGCCTGTGTTTAAGTCTGACAGCTGTTAATGGTTTGAATGTGTTACTAAGCTTGCTTAAAGGTAAGAATATACCTAGGTCTCATATAGAGTTGTAAGGGTACATTTTCGAAAACCTGGGTGGGTGTCACTGGGCGAAAGATTGTACTGCATTCCCAAAGACGGTACATATCTGAGCCTGTTAACTGGGTATGCCAGCATTAGGCTCACATTGGACCCCCAGGACTAGAGGCTAGTAGGTGATTCAGACCCAAAACAGGCAGGAGGGTTACCCTGTTTGTCACCTGTCCACACTATTGCACTCTGAGGTTGGCACTGTGGGAGCAGAGGGCCTGACCTGTGGAGTGCATCTGTGACAGGTTCCACTCATAGAGGTGCCACATGATGATTCCCTTGGCTAAAGGTGTCATAGGAAGAAGACCCCCAAAAGAGCACTGAGCAGAATAATGTTGACTATGAGGTTAAGAGCAGATTGACAGCAATGTGACCGATTGAAGAATATGAAGGAGATGTGCAGGTTGTCAGGACTGTACTGATAAAATAGATTGCATTAATGACATAAGGGGGCTTCCTAAGGAGAGAGGGAACAGCAAGTAGGGCCACCATCCATCTTCATCCAGCAGTGAAAACCTACCCAAGGAAACTAGGGAATATACTGTTTTAACAACTAACTGGATGTTATGACCTTTGGCACAGAGGAGATGAAAACCCACTTTTGAAGGAGGAAACCTCTGGGGATCTAAGGCCTAGGTCACCTTCCCCCTCTAGGCTGGGAATATTTTATTTAGTGGTGGCTCAACTACTGCAACTTGGAAATCCAATTTCAGGGTATTTTTCAATTTGGAGAAAGGCTCTCACTCTATCCCTGTATGGGAATGCCATGGGTGGCTGCGAAGATAGCTCTGCAGAAAGGGAGACAAATTGCCCCAAACTGCCACACCTTAACATTTCCTGATCGTCACCAGTGGGAACATGGTGAACACCAGCTTGGATCTAAAGCAAATGGCTACCATAACCTCCTGTGCTACCACCTCAGGAAATGTACCACTGAGTACTCATCTGGTGTGTATGACACCAGCACAGGCCAGAGTCATCCCCCAGCCAGGTGTCTGTAATACACACCAGGTCTGCTGAGGAATCAGTAATGAAATCCCTTACCACCATTGTTAAATTCTTCAGATACCTGATATTACAAAGAATCACCTGAAGGGAAGGACCTGGACTGTCTGGTCCAATAGTTAAAAAAACTACTTTTCTATGCTTAGTCTATTTTCTCCTCCTTGGTGACCAGTGCAGGCTATCCTACTCACTGACCCCTCCCCGGGGCTCTGCAACCTGGTGTCCCAGGGACATTCATCATTCCTGGTGCTTTCCCATGACTTAACCCCCATGGCAGGGGTCAACACCGTATCACCAACAAACTGATCTGGTTCTGGAAGAGGGCCCTTTAGCTCGGTGTGGAGCCTGCAAGGGATTGGTGTCATCCTGTGCTGCTCCCAGCCAGTTTTCCTCCACTTTTTCTCCCCTTGAAGAAATGGATGTGCAATGCCATCCAGATGTACCCATGCACGCTCCCAAGCGTGGGACATTGCCGGTTACCATTCCTCCATTCCTCAAAGCTGTGATCCCTGGCTATCTGCACACCCAGCCTCCATTAGAGGCCAGACATGTGCCAGAATCTACATCCCTCCCTCCCCACAGGAGTACAGAAGTCCTCCGGATGCTCAATCCTCTTCTCCCCTGCCAGCCCCAGCAACCCTAGCCCGCTCCCGAACCCGGTCGCTGGTGTGGTGGCAGATGAGTCACACAGCCTCAGCCCTCCATGTCACCAGGCCAGCCTAAAACCTTCTTTTCAAGGGATATTTCCCTATATTTTACCTGCCCAACATCACCTTATCATGATCATTTAAACATTTTCCCAATTTGACTACTGTGTGCCTAGCTTCAGTCACTGTAAACCTCATCCTTCTTCATCTTAATATTGTATAAATCTGAATAATAAATAAAATAATACTGTTATAAAAATTAATGATATAATCAACACAGTTACTCCAGTGTGCCCAGCTTAAGCCACTTCAAACTTCCTCCTCCTCCTCAGGGCATACTCCACTGTGGCTACTGTAACTTCAGTCACTTAGAATCTTATCCTTCCTTGGCTTACTAGTATGACAAACAAACATAAACAAACTCATAATAAAATAATATATAAACAAATAAATCATATATGTACAGTAAATACAGTTATTCCAGTATACCTAGCTTCAGTCACTCCAAATTTCATTCTTTTCCTCCTCAGGAAGCTTCTCCAGTATGCATAGATTGTCAGTCCAAGACTGTCATCCTCATTTAATATCAGTCCAGCATAATTTATGGAATCAATGGTGGTATATAACTATAGGCTGCTGTATGTATAGAATTCTGGCAGCAAACTATGACCCCCGCCCCAATCTCAGCTCATAAACCATCCAACCACAGCTACAGTTTCACCACTGAAAGTGCAGTCAGGAAAATCTTCTGTGCTAAAACGTGTTTTCAATCTTTTGTAGACTGTGTTAGCTGCCTAGCTATTCAATGATAAAGCATCATGACCTCACATAGTTTTGCAAAGTGCGCTAGCCCCCTAGCTTGTCCATGTGGGGTCACTTTGTCAGGTCTTTGCAAAGGGTGAAGATTGTGACTTCATCACATCTTTGCTGGTGAGGAATGACTTTGTAACATCTATTAAGTTAGATTCTATTTGAAAACTACTTGACTACAGGGAAGGGGAACTATTTTTTGTACCTTCACTTAAAAGCTTAAAAGATAGATATTTTATTTACGACACATTTCCAAAAAAGCTCAAGATTCTTGCAACAATAATATAGCAGGATACAAAAAAAACAAACAAAAAACAATAAATGACAGACAATCGGTGCATATATGATGATAAATGGAAATAGTCTGAGTCAGACCATTTGGAGTCTGGTTTATCCTACACATTTTCAAATGTAAACCTATCCAATTATCTCTTTTTATGTTTTAAACTGTTTATTTTGGCTTCACTACTTTGGTTAGAATGTAGCAAGACACCACTGGGATGTCTTCAAACATTATTTCTTACAGCTGTTTCAGATTGATCAAGCAGAGCATTACTGCAAATTTAAACTATGTTATCTTTGCTTGACATATTTAACTTATTTTATCTTTCTATTTTAATGGAAGGCATGTCATCAACAAAAATAACACAATTTATCTGGCAAAATTTGGTCTTATTCACTGAGGGCCCTGTACCTCATGCCCTCATCATACATCTTGAAGTGCATTAACCACAGGTACCAACGATTGGAATGTGTTAGCATGCTTCTAAAATAGGTACTCAGTGAAACAATAAATAAACAAAAAAGACAACTTTTTACATTAAAATGGCATTTTCATTTGTTAAAAGTAACTAGTAAAATGCAGTCTCTACTCGCCTGTAAAACAGCTGACTTTCCACACATTCAACAGAGGGAATGTTTTATTATGGAATACGTGAATTCTAACTTTTGTATAAGTCCTCAGGGAAAGTGTTCACCCCCTAAAACACAATAGAAGGCCTTATACTACTATAAACCTTGGTTGGCCAAGCAGTCCTTTTCTGCTGACTAATTCTGTTTCCATTTTTCTAGTATATGGAGCAAAGGACTCAGTTTTGTCTGTGGCACAGTAAGTAGAAGAGATTGCACTGGAAAGCTAGTAAGGATAAAAGTTAATTATTAATTATAAGAGAGGTTGTAAAGCAAAACTTCCCCAGAGAAGAGGTGGCAAAGTGACAAGCTTTGCCCTTTGTGAAAGTCTGCTAAAGTGGAAACACCTTCTTATTTACTCTTCCTGTAACTGCACCTAATTCTTTTGACAATCCCCACCCTTGTTCTCGCTCTTTCTGCCCATATGAGACAACTGGGTTTATCAACAGCTCAACTGATTATGCTCAGAACATTGTATTATATTATCACTTGTTATTGTACACTCGCAGCAGGTATTCACATTTTTATTTTATTTTGTGTAATAATCTGTTTCCACATACACGATTGTTTTGCTAGCTGTATTCTCCATACTGCAGTCGTTGTACCTGTAATTTTTTATGTTCACCTGTTCTGCCTACCATTATGTATTTGTTATATTTAGCCTCTATTGGCATCTGTCATTACTATTTGTGTGCTAGCTACATTGCCATCATTACTATTTGTGAGCTAGCTACAGTGCCATCATTATTATTTGTGTGCTAGCTACAGTGCCATCATTACTATTTGTGTGCTAGCTACATTGCCATCATTACTATTTTTCTATGCTGCTTAGCTACAGTTACATCATTACTATTTGTGTGCTAGCTACATTGCCATCATTACTATTTGCGCTCTAGCTACAGTGCCATCATTACTATTTGTGTGCTAGCTACAGTGCCATCATTACTATTTGTGTGCTAGCTGCAGTGCCATCATTACTATTTGTGTGTTAGCTACAGTGCCATCATTACTATTTGCGTGCTAGCTGCAGTGCCATCATTACTATTTGTGCGCTAGCTACAGTGCCATCATTACTATTTGCGCGCTAGCTACATTGCCATCATTACTATTTGCATGCTAGCTACGGTGCCATCATTACTATTTGCGCGCTAGCTACATTGCCATCATTACTATTTTATGCCACAGCTACAGTGCCATCATTACTATTTGCGCACTAGCTACAGTGCCGTCATTACTATTTGCGCACTAGCTACAGTGCCATCATTACTATTTGTGTGCTAGCTACAGTGCAATCATTACTATTTGTGCGCTAGCTACAGTGCCATCATTACTATTTGCGCGCTAGCTACATTGCCATCATTACTATTTGCGGCTAGCTACAGTGCCATCATTACTATTTGTGTGCTAGCTACAGTGCCATCATTACTATTTGCGTGCTAGCTACAGTGCCATCATTACTATTTGTGTGCTAGCTACAGTGCAATCATTACTATTTAGCGCTAACTCACGCTGCTTTCATTACTACTGCGCCGCTAGCTGCAGCCATCATTATTATTTGGCGCTTAGCTACATTGCTATCATTACTGTTTGCACGCTAGCTACAGTGCCATCATTACTATTTGTGTGCTAGTTACATTGCCATCATTACTATTTGCGTACTAGCTACATTGCCATCATTGCTATTTGTGTGCTAGCTACAGTGCCTATACGGAAATTCTCATACCTGTTATATACTGTATGTTATGTTTGCCTATTCTGCCTATATTACTTTTACTTGGTTAGTACATTAGCATCCCCCTACCATATGTTCTTTGTGATGCACTTTCTTTTGTACTCTTCCGAGTTGTACCTGTAGATAGGCATTTAATTGTCTAGTGTACTTATCCGGTAAGAAGGAAGAAAGAAAGAAAAAAAGAAAGAAAAGAAAGCTGCCTTTCACTGCCAAAGACCCATATTCAAACACAGTGGGCCCTGCAGATGAATACCTATTGTTGAAAACAAACAAACAAAAAACATTAAAAACATCCTACCAACCCTAATTGCAAAATGGTTCCAGTAAAAATGTGAAATAATCCTTCCACCCAACCCACTTAACACCCCAACTCCCACTCCTTCCCCATTAGTCTCAGTAATAAAGTAATAAGATGTATCCCCTTTCACTCAACCCACTGAGTTTCTCATCTCCTTCCATGAACCCGGTAATAAAGAAAAAACATTCCCTCAATCCACTTCATACCCTCACTCCCTCTGCGTGTGATAACTTTGAAAAACAAGGATAAGGATCTTCAACTGCCATCTGAACAAATTCTGGTCAGAGCTGATATGGCTGTGGAGAGCTTTTGGGATGCTTTTATCCATTATTTCTAATGAATTTGAACAATGCAAATCTGCTGAGGGGCAGTTTCAATGTGGCCTTCCTTTTACACATTTTTACAATGTGTTTTCCTAGAATGTGCCTGCTGATTGCTATACGTTTAGCCTGGATAGTTCACAGAAGGCATGAGATCTTATTTTCAGTAGGGCTCTATATCTACACAATATTATGCTACACTGCATAAAATCAGAACACACTAAAAACAGTATTTTACATCTGGAGTAGGCTACCCTGAATAAATAATTATAAAAATGGTAAGATCATGACCCCACTGAAAACAAGATATTGCATTTAATCTGGGACATCCTGAGTAAATACAGTGCAAAAATGAGTAAAATGAAGATCACAATGACAATGAGATGTAGCATCTATCCAATGCTATCCAGGATACAAAATATAGGATAACAAATATTTAAAGAGCTAGTGGAGCCAAAACAGGTGAGTAAGATATGTCAGCTGCCAGGTTAAGAGCTGTTACATGCATCACACCTACTAACATCAGGTAAACAATCTTCTAATTAAACAAAGGGAAAATAAAAGAAAAAAAGTACCTCAGATATAAAAGGTAATGGTTGGCTGCTTTTAAAGTCTAATACTAGCTCTTTAAAGGAACTTCACTGACATAAACAAACAGTTTATTTATTGTTTTATAATATATTAGATTGCAGTATTTATTTGAATGCTGTGGCCATGAAGATGGTGTACAGTGTGTGTGTGTGTGTGTGTGTGTGTGTGTGTGTGTGTATGTTTGCTGTAGCGCAATATATTATTTTCCCCAAAAAGCATTGCAAAAAATGCCTGCTGATTGCTATATAATTACTGTAGCTCAGATACTTCACAGAAGACCTGGCATATGTCTGAGACAGTATTTATCAGATAGTGTCTTAAGAGGTTAACAAACAGTGTAAATCTTTGTACGTTTGTTCCTGGGAAAAGGTGACATTTATGAGGTATGAATCTGTCTTGAAAGACAATACTTGCCCAACTGAAGCTAATAGTAATAAAATGTTTAAATGCTAAGTATTTAAATGTGCAAGTTGTTGCATTTTGAAGGGGTTAAACAAATCTCCAGTTTAATAGCCAACCAATATTTAACAAGCTGTTTCAGTTTCCTAAGGGTCATCTGATAAGCAGCTTTAGTGCTGTCTCTAACATTCTAAACAGAAAGAAGGGAGTATTTTATTTCATTTGGCATAGTGATCTATAGTTGTGGAAGGTAACATTGAAATGTCCAAAAATGTGTTCCATGTTCCTCCATTTTTCCAGCTACAGACAGCAAGATGGCTGTAGGCTCCACCCACAGCCATAATAAATGAAAGCTAGAGTACACTCATAAAATATAGAATAATGGATGGGGAAGTATAAGTAATGAGGGTTTTATGTGCACCCGAAGTATGTAATGCCTCATAAACCCTGAGATCGATGCTCGAGGGGTTTATCATGACATCAAACACCGAGGGTGTGCATAAAATCCAAGTTGACACACACTTCCCCATGTTTTATTTGTTTTATAATAACTGACTCCTTTGATTTTTTTTGTTGGACAGGTACTTGTTGAGCAGCCTAACATTGGTCTTGATTTTTCTTAGAGTGTTTCTTTTTTTTTTTTGCTGCTCTATGAATTTTTGTCTTTCTAGGTCACCAGATTGCTGAAATGGTAATGAATGTGCCATTTTTAGTTGGATAGACAGACGTTAGTAGACCGCTAGTTATTTTTCATTTCTGTGAGAAATCTGTCTGTCTACATCCGCATGTAAGTTAAATCCCTCCTCAGCAGTTTCAGTGAGGTTAGCGCATTCAAGATGAGAGTGCGAGGAGCCAGTAGCACTAGTATGAGAGTGATTTTAGAATTTTTGCAAAGGTTCTTCATCAAACTGCATTATACATAGGTGATTACTCACCTATGTGTATAATCAAACTTGGTTATGCATGGGTGATTATACACATACACTATGTGTATAAGCAGTATCTGTTATACACAGGTGATTATACACTCCCGTGTATAACAGAGTTTGACAGCTTCTGCCCACAGTTGATAATCATCACTAACCAGTCATTATTTTTGAATTAAGAACACTTTCATTCTCCTTCATTCAGAAGTGACCCACTGACGTGGTGAGAGGAGGACTGTGCTAGAGTCCATCTCTGGCTGCTCCATATCCTTTTTTTCTTAGTCAGCATAACCTAGTTTGGGGTTAGAGTGGAAGTACTAAATGGGATGGGGAAAAGTTTTTTCTTCTTGTTTTGTTTATTTAAAGAAAGTTTCATGTAGTCAGCATTGACAGACTGTCAGCTGAAACCCATTTTCCCCACTCCCCAGACTACCATGCCACTCTAATCCAAGGCATAAATGAGCCCTACATACAAATCCAGTACTGGAATGTATCTCCCCAAATGGTGCGGCAAATTATGGCAACCTCAACATGAGGTACTTGTAAATCCTGGCCTGATGACCAAATCTGAAACTTTGGTGGCAAACTTACAATCCCCAGTTGCAGGGTGATCCCTGAGAGTACTCATGGTTTTGGTGTTGCCAACGTCTCTCACAACTCTGGCTTCTCCTCCTACATTTCTTTAAATGCAGGTTTCTCTCAGACCATTGGTTGAGCGATCAGTTGTTTTGGGTGATCACATCAGTTGTGCAGGTCTCAGGTACCTCTGGGCTGGTATCAAACTTTCGGCATAAGCAATCATCTGGACCTCTCTGGCTCCTTTCTCCTTCTCCCCTGCTGGTCATACCAGTCTCAGAACCACATGTCACACACTCATCCAGGCTTCCATTCCCCAATGTGAGATGATAACCAGTTGCTAGCTGTAGCACTGGCCGGCTGGTTCTTTAGACTGTCTGCAGTCTCAATACAGGCTTTTTCAAACAACAGTACACATAGTCTCTACAACACAGCAGGATGGCAGCTGTGCCACTAGTGCTGCATTAGCATGCTTTTAACTCCTTTTCTCTTAAGGAAGGAATCAGTCTGTCTCATCTCTATCTTTCTCTCTGCAGCTGTCTCTCTGACACTGGCAGCAAACACAGTATTCCTCAGCCTTTCCCTTTTAGGGAGTAGAAACCTTTCATTCACCTACTGTGATGTGGCTGCAGAAGCCCCAGGCAGGCTACCTCAAATGACTTTGGCCAGCAGCTCCTAGCCCTCCCCACTCTGTCTGTGAGAGCTAACTGCCAACAGCCCAGTTCTGAAACTACCCTCAGAGCTTCACTGGATCAGGGCAGCTTCTGATTAGTCCAGGGTGCTGTCAATCAGTGAATGCAGTCTATCAGGCTTACACTCAATGCGGCCCCTACTAAAGTGCAGCTATAAGCCACTGCGCTTTGTGTGCACTCCAGTGCCAAACAAGTGCTCTCCCTTCCCTTCCCAGTGTGCCTCTGAGCCCCCAGATGCACTGAAGTCCCTGGGCCTGAGAATGCTGAAGATGGTCCTTGCAGGCAGCTGCAGTTGTAGCTGTAGTATGGCATGCTGAGTGTCAAGAAAACAAACAGCCTCTTGTGGCTGCAATATTCTCCCTCCAGTCCCCCACCAGGCTACAGTCCTTGTTGGACAGAGTGAGCAAATGAGAGAAGGCAGTAAACAAATGGGCCCCAGAGAAACTGATAAACCCCACCATTTGGGGGGTTACAGTCCAGCACTAGATTTGCGTGAAGAGCTCAATTGTGTCTGGGAGTAGAGTGGCTTCTTTAGAAGAACTCTGTAGGTCTGAAAACTTAATGATTTTCTGTAAATCTCTGTTGGTCCAATAAAAGGTATCATATCACCTTTTTTGTGCATCTTATAAATCTCACTGTAATCATTCAGAAGAAAAGTTTTTTTTTTTATTTGGTTGTTTAACCAGGTATAGCACACTAAGCTGAAAGCTTTTTTATAGGAGCGACCTGGGAGCACAAGGAGGTTAAGTGACTTGCTCAAGGTCACACAGTATGCAAGTGGAAGCTGTGGGATTCAAACCCAGGTCTGGTCTGCTGGATGTCACCAGATTTGCAGCTCAGAGCCTTAGACCACTGCGCTATACTGCCTCCAAATTCTTGTGCAACCCTTTTGCAACATCTTTAAACTAACTCAAGAAGAAACTTGTCACTTATCAGCTCCTATCAGTCAAGAAGAAATTAATGTACCTATTATATAACTGGCCGAAGGGAAGTGTCCTGCAGATGAGGACGTTATGCTAGAATTTTATTGTGATTTATAAAATGGGCTTAAAAATCCTAAGTCTCTGATTGGCTACTACATCATCTAAGCTGTGTCCTTACCAGATGATATAGTAGCCAACTGGGACTACCAGCCACCAAGATGCCCCATGGCAACAGCGAATCAATGAGCTTTGACTGGTAGAGCTCACTGATCCGATAGTGGGAACCACTGTCTCCTCAGAGCCTCATCTGTCAAACAGCAATTGCGGTATTCTCAGCCAAAAGTGGTCATCTCATTTACACAGTACCTTCACCGGACAGAAAAGATTATCAGCTGTAGCAAAATTAAATATAAAATAAATCTCTGATGGTAACCTCAAATTGTGCTGTTAAAAAAACAACTTCCGACTGTCGGAGCATGACACGAAATTCAGTGAAACCTGCACAGCACCTGAGAAAAATGTCATACTCAGCTAAAGCCAGCTTCGGGATCGATGTAACAGAAGTACTTACCAATATTACTGAACATGAAGAACCAGACAGTCCTGTCACAATAGCGCCGCACAGTCCTCTGATCCAGCCATCCACCTTGATGAGTGAGAGAGCCACAAAGCCAATAGTACCTAGAGCAGAGACTCCCACTGCAGATGCCTCAGCTAATTCTCCAGCTCCACAGGATGAGCAGGGAGAATCAGAGCCCACAGCACCAATGACCTCCACAGCACAACCTGCATAAATGAAAAGAAACGCATATAAATAAATATCCTGACCTGACCAACCAACAGCTCGAGCAGCTTGAAAAACAGAAAGAAGAGCAACACACGCAGACAACTACACAGTGGGCAGTTTCAGTCTTTGAAACATGGTGCCAAGCAAAGTCCATAGCCAGAAATCTGCAAACAGTACTACCTACTGAACTTTCCACAATACTTAGAAAATTTTATGCCGAGATCTGCCAGAGTGATGGCACAGAGTACAGCCTGGCAAGTTTAATAGCACTCCAAGCAGGTCTTAACAGACACTTGAACAATCCACCTCTCAGCAGGAACATTAACCTCCACAGCCACCCCTGACATGCACCCTGCGAACAACATTTTTTCTCCTGTTCTCAAAAAATACAGAAGAAAGGGAAAAGATTGGGCAGACCACACCTTGCCATTACAGAGCAAGATCTACAAGTCTTGAAAAACTCTCCTGCTCTATCCCCAAACACAACTCGAGGACTACTCTTAAAGGTGTGGTTTGATATACAACTTTGCATAGCTCGGAGAGGCAGGGAGGGGCTTAAGACAGTTAAAGCTCGAACACTTCGAAATAAAAACAGATGAACACAGTGCAGAATACATTACTCTAAGTTTTAATGAGTATACCAAGAACCACAAAAAACTATTCATCAAAGCAACAATATCAGGGCTATACATACAGCCTACCTCATAACCCTCAATGCCCTGTAGAATCTTTTAAAAAATACCTAGCAAAACTGCCTCCAAACCCTCCTGCTTTTTATTGCCACCCGAGAAAAATCCCAGACAGCCTCCTAGAAACTGTAGACATTTGGTACACCCGGGAGCCATTAGGTATTACTTACATGTCAAATTTAATGCCAAAGATCAATGAAGAAACTGGGCTGTCATGCAGATATACAAATCATTCAGTGAGAGATACAGCTGTGCAGCTACTTGCGGTGGCAGGCCTAGAAGCCTGAGAGATCATGACTGTGACTGGGCATAAAGCTGAATCTAGCCTTCGATTTTATTGGGCTGTCACCCCTGAGGATCGCCAGTGTTGGAGCTGCATATTAGCTGAAAAAAGCAAAGTACAGTACAACAAAACAAACCCATCTGCACACCTTGAAATTTCTCCGGGAATACTGCAAACTGCAACCTTACAGCAACAAAATCCTCAGCCTTGCTCCAGCTCCCAGACTGCTTGCATCACCGGAAATATTCTAACTTTCAGTCCCGACAGGAATCAAACCCCAGAAGAAACCACCCCACCAATAGGCCTGACTCAGCAGTTTAATGCAACAACAAAAACCTCGGCATTCACAGTACAAAACTGCGTGATACAAAACGTCAAATTCATAAGCCTCTCTAAATAAACACACAGGCAAGGTAAGACAAGGCACATTTTATTTAAAAGACGCCCATCCCGGAGGCTCTAGGTACCGTACATCAATCAATAAATACAATATATCACAATAATAATCAATTTAAATACAATACTCTGAACAAGTTAAAACAGAATTTGCTATATAATTAACCACTCTCAACTTCTGCTGCATGTAAAGTTTCCAATATCAGTTAGCATCAGATTTATCTTTACTAAAAAGACAGGTAAGGAACTATAAAGCATAGTCCGGGAAGGCCTGATTAAACAAAAAGGCCTTGAGGCAGGCCTCTAGCACCACAGAACTCCAAGCTGGTATGTCTCAACAGCATTACCATCTCATCACTTCATGAACTGTTATTCAGAAAGTTAACCTTTGCAATTTTTAATGTTCATTTTAAACTATGTTGAACATTCCTAAGCAAGTTATACATCTAAAATTACTAGCACTGCAAATGGCCACATCTCAACAGGCATTAACAAAGTCAGCACTTCATGAACTATTCGTCATACAAAAAAAAACAAACTTTTATGAAAAACGTTGAACTTTCAAAATGTTTCATGTTAGGGCATGGCCTGGCTGTGCTGAAGATGGCTGCCTAAATCTTTTTCTCCCTGGGATCACCCACTATCATCATCCATCCACCAACTCCCAGACAATCAACCTCTGCCAACATTTGAAGTCTTATTCTACCTACATCATAGTTCGGCTCTGGTAAAGTATTTTTACTGTCTCACAGCTATAGAACTTTATATTAGCAGCTATACAGTTTCTCTATCAAGGCCTGCAACAATGGCCGACCAACCTCTGCATAATAGCTCTCTTAACAGAGTGCAGTCAATGTTTCCGCAGCTAATTAATGAAATTAATGATTTAAAAATAACCTCACAACAAAATGTCACCAATATGCAAGTACTCGATCAAAAAATTAATGCCACAGATGTTAAAGCAGTCCAAAATGAAAGCTCTATTAACAATTTGCAAGCAACCATCAGAGAGCAGGACAGAGTTATCAGAAACATACAGGACAAAATTGATGACATTGAAAACAGAAATAGATGCAACAACCTTAGATTTCTGGGTTTTCCTGAAGGAGCAGAGCTTGGAGACACCAGTGCACTTCTATTGCATGTACTTCCAACACTGCTCAAAATCCCACCTGGCCAGGAGCTCACTATTGAAAGATCTCATCGTACCCAAACTCAAGGCCTGGTCCTGACCAGAAACCCAGGCCCATCATAGCCAGATTTTTAAATTATGCACATACTAAGCTAATTATTCAAAGAGCAAGACAAGTGGGAACACTTACTTGGCAGGAGCACAGAATCTCGATCTTTAGAGACTTCTCAAAAGAACTGTCTAACAAGCGAAGAGCCTATAATCCCATCAGAACTATTTTGCACCAGCATGGCATCAAGTTTGCACTACGATACCCTGCTATAATGCACTTATTCCTGGGAGACTCAAGTAGAGACTTTAGTACACCCAAAACCCTGTCAGCATTTCTTGATGAATTTCAGCCTGCACTTACCCCATCCGGTGACTGCACTGCAGTTCACTCAAGCATTGCCATGGTCACTCCTCAATCTGACCAGCACACTCCCACTGCTGAAATAAATCCCAAAATTCCAGAGAGGCCTGCACAGACGACGACCACTGTTGCAACTCCTGCCCGACTTTCAGCTCGAATACAAGAGAAAAAGGCCTCCAAAGCACTAGATACCAAACATGCATGCTGCTCGAGAGACACTCCATCAATACTCCACCCTCAGTCAGAGCGACACATCAGCTTCTCTACTCCTTTCACTAACAAATTTTCCCTACTTCAAGAAGACTCGCACTCATCTCAGGAAGATCTTCGGGAGGCTGAATCAGAACCACTCGCTAACGACCTCACGAGTGTCTTGCCCTGTAATAATTCCCCTGACTCTTCCTGGGCTGAACTAGTTGCCAGCTCTCCCTTTAAATCTACTGAGTCCCCCAAGAAGAAGAGGAAAGGGAAACTGAAGAATAAAACGACTGATGCTACTTCCAATGTGCATAATCGTCACAAACATTGACTAATACATATTTTGAGATCTATATTATTAACTAATCTTTAACCCCCCTTAATTCAGCAGCCTGTCTGATCATTTCTTTACTTCAACCGCACTGCAGAATTCCAATATGTGCACCACTATCACTAACAGCCAGTTTGGAATACACAAGGCAGTAAATCGCTGTTGTAAACTTAGGGGTTGTACCTTCCACAGATTTGACAATGCAAATCAAACCTTCATCGAATGTCACTGTTTTGTGCAACCCTACCTATATGTAATACCTTGAATCAGTCTTAGACGGTCTCTCTCAAGTTAATCTGTGTGCTGCCAGATATTGGTCTAAAAAATGCTGAGCATGTGCAGCACTCTTAAAAACTCATCATTATGTGGTTTAGTACCGTATATACATGTGCACAGTGTTTTCCCTATACCATTTCTAGTGGATCCTTTGTCCTAGCTAACAATATGTGTTTGCCACATATCCAGTACCACTTATGAGTGGAGGATGTTTAAATAAATACCTTAATCTTCACTAGCTTATTTATCTATTGTTATCATATGTATCATTAAAGGTATATGGAGCAAAAGTGGCGTTTTATCAACCTCATATATTGGCACGTTGCAGTTATTAGTACACTAATTTATGCTCGTAATTTGCTCTCCCAATTTTCACTCTCTTCTTCACCCCACTACATTATCCTCTCTCCCTTTTTTCAGGTATACTAGTACCTTTCGATCACTTATTTATACATTATTTGGCTTCTTACATCTCTCTTAACTCCTTATTGCAGGCAATATTCAAGGCTTCTGTACTTTATTACCTTACCTACATTGCCACAATCAATAACTATAGCACATTTACACTCGAAGCCTTCATTACTTAAGCTTATTTACACTTTTGGAACTCCCTCTTAGTTGGGGCTTGCTAGGCCTTTTGGTAGACCTGGTTACCCCACTTTTTTTTTCCTTTTGGGCAATGTTCGAGTTATGTGCTTCCATCATACATCAAGGCGCCCTGTTTTAATATGTACAGAGCCTTGAAACCTGAAACATTCTCAACCATTATAATCACAATAATGCTAAGGAGACAATATGTATCTGTCCATAAACTAACTCTCCCATCTTGCATACTACTACTATGCCAAATTGGACTTCATAACATACTAAAGCCTCATAAATCTATATTATATTAGACATTTTTTGACTCCTTATGTTATTTGATCACCTTCCACACACTATGGTATTTTTCTTTTAAAATATGGTACGCGGATAAATACATAGCTGGCAGGCCCTATTCTGTCTTACACTATTTTAGTGCCTTGTTGCATTATAATAATAATAATAATTTTATTTGTACAGCGCCTTTCTATTTCCAAGGTGCCTTACAACTTAAAACAATTTAAAACAAGCATTAAAATCCAAAATCTGAAACATGAATGAAGAAACATAATCAAAATACAGTTAAATTTTCCACAAAGGCCTTTTGCCAAAGAAAAGTTTTCAATGTTATGTTGGCATACTGTCTCTATTATTGAACTTATACACTATAGTTCAAGTTATATTATTATGTCTGGGACTTATTACTAATTTAATAAGTCTCATATAGTTTGGTATGATGTTCAAGGTTCCTCGCAGGGAATCATGCTAATTACCTTAGTACTAGTCATAATTACAATTTATAGAACATTGTTGTATACAGTTTGTAGCTTAGGATTATAGAGTGTTGCTTTTTCTTAAGAACTACTTACATCTTTATAAGCCTAGTAGTGTAGCGAGAGATTCTCTGGTGTGTGCACCGACTCTTATCTCTCTATACTTCATAAACATTGCTAGTGTATTATACACGCTTTTGTTGATACTATGCATATACTCTCTATTATCCTTTCTCTATACTTTTCCTCAGCGAGACATAATGGATATATTTATCAACATTTTCTGAATCCATACAACCTAATAGCTCTGCACACATTTGTATATCCTATATACCTCCCTTTTAAATCTGCAACATCCTCCAATTTAGTTACTAAGAGTCCCTCATTCCTATTTGTAACTTCATATTTTACCTCTTACTATCACGAGTGATCTAATTTTACATTCATGGAATGTTAAGGGACTCAATTCACCTTGTAAGCTCAAGCAAATACTCACTTATCTCAAGAAACGTAAAACACATATTGCTTTCTTACAAGAAACTAAACTTCTTCCAGAGGATGTCGACAGACTTAAAAAGGATTGGGTCATTCAAGTATTTGCATCCTCTTCTTCTTCAAAAAAACGTGGGGTTGCCATTTTAATACATTAATCCCTCAACTGGTCCCCCATTAAAACCATCATGGACTCAGACGGTAGATGGGATATAGTTCAATTAAATTCCATCATAGGTCCTTTTATGTTAGCAAATGTTTATGCCCCCAACTCCGATTCCCCTGAATTTTTCCATAATTTGGAGCAACAAATTATGATTAACAATAAAAACAACTCACCCATTCTCATGGGTGGAGAGTTTAATCTAGCATTAGAGGCACAATTAGACAGAAGTAACTCATCATATGATGCCCATCCCCGAAGTAGTAATGCTCTGCCAATGTTAATGAAGGATTTGGGCATCTCTGACATTTGGAGACTTCACCATCCTAGACAACGTGACTATACCTTTTACTCCTCATTACAAAAATCCTATAGTCGTATTGATTATTGGTTTCATTCCTCTCATTACAGAAAAAAACTATTGATACAGCTACCCTTCCTATTATCATATCAGACCATTCCCCTATAAATCTATATTTACTCTGGGGTCCACTGTCTTCTAAATCCCCTTCTTGGCGTCTAGTCCCAATCTTACTGAGAGACTCAGAATTCATATCTTGGATTACAACTCAAATCCAAGACTTTCTTTCACTTAATGACACACCTGATGTATCTCAGGGTACTATCTGGGAAGCACTAAAAGCCACATTTAGAGGTAAAATTATTAGTTATGCAGCTCACAGGAAGAAGCTAAGAGAGCAACAACTAGCCAATCTAAAAAAGTCCCTTAAAGACAAAGAAACGTAATATCATAACACAAAAAACCTAATCATAACTCACAACTTCATCTTGAAATTCTACAGTTAAGAATTAAAATCAACAAATTAATATCTAGGAAATCTGAACTCACCATTTTAAGGCTCAAGCACTGCTACTGGGAACAAGGTGATAAATGCAGGAAGTTACTTTCATATCAGCTCAAAACTCAACAGATGGAGAGATATATTGCTGGCCTGAAAGACCCTTCAGGCCAAATCCACACAGATAACCCTTCAATCAACCGCATCATGCAATCCTTCTATCATCAACTATATTCTCATCAAAACTCCATGACACACAAACAAATACAACACTTTCTGGAAAAATTGCAGCTACCCCACCTCTCTCATCAAGACATGGCAATGCTAGATGAACCCTTTACCCTACAAGAGATTCAAACAGCGTTATCCTCCTTAAAAAATGGTAAATCACCTGGGAGTGATGGTTTCCTTGTTGACTTCTATAAACCCTTATCCGATACTCTTTGTACTTTACTACTTAACGTTTTCCTGGAAGTAAACTCAAAAGGTAAACTCCCTCATACTATGACTGAAGCCATTATTACTGTTTTACCAAAAAAAGATAAAGACCCTTCTCTCCCCTCAAATTACAGACTGATATCGTTACTTAATACAGACGGCAAAATCTTTGCTAAACTATTATCCCTTCGATTAGATTCATTAACTCTGAAACTCATCCATACCTCTCAAGCTGGATTTATCAAGAATAGAACTGGGTCTGATCATCTTCGTCTTTAGTTAACCTAATCCATAAAGCAAAAACCCTTAAGTCTCCAGCTGCTGCCATCATCATAGATTTTGAGAAAGCATTTGACTCCCTTAATTGGAACTATTTATACCATGTACTATCTCATTTTGGTATCACTAAAAATTTTTGTGTGTGGATTCAATTACTGTACACTCTCCCTTCTGCGTGGGTTCTTACTAACACCTCTCTATCCCCTCCTTCCATCTTGCAAGAGGCACCAGACAGGGATGCCCCTTATCACCTTCCCTGTTCATACTTGCCTTGGAACCTCTTTCTGTATCTCTCCGTCAATCTTGCATAATCAAAGGCATCCCTGTTGGTAACTCTCACTACACCTTACTCTCATATGCAGATGACCTCCTCATTCTACTAGAAAATCTAAAATTCTGGACAACCTCTAGTTAAACTACTTAATGAATTTACCTCTCTCTCTGGACTTGCTTTAAATCTTAATAAATCTGAAACGCTACCATTGAATAACTTTTGCAAACCCTTTATGAATAACCCATTGGACTTCCGCTGGGCTCCCCATGGTATCACGCATCTAGGTATCTGGATCACTCCGTGACTAGACAAATTATGGGATGCTAATCTTTCTCCTCTGTTAACTAACATTAAATCTACACTTGACAGATGGAAACTGCTTAATCTCTCTTTCAATGGGAAAATCTCCGCTATTAAAATGTCAGTAGCCCCTAAAATACTATATCTTTTCTCTAATATCCCATTAATATTTCCCTCTAGTTTCCTAATCAAAATAGACAAAATAATTGGCAACTTTATTTGGGACAGAAAAATCCCCAGATTTAGCCACAACAAACTTAGATCCCATTGGTCTAGAGGTGGTTTTGGCCTCCCTTGGTTTCAAGCCTACTTGTGGGCCTACTGGAGAGCCCAAACTATCAAATGATTTAACAAACCCAATACCAAAACACCGTTATGGGTTATTATGGAAGCCTCTCTATGCCCAGGTAATGTGGCTACTTCCTTCATTTATAATCCCTTCCCCCCCAATTTAAAGTCTCATCCCACTATAGCATCATCTACGTTTTGCTGGAAAATAACTCATAAGCGTCTCAAATCAAACCCAACCCCTCTTACTTATGCCCCCATTTGGGGTAATCGCCATATATCTCCTGACAATCATCCAATTTTCTGTCATACCTGGAAAAATAGGGGCATTTTCTTCTTGAGAGACATACTTGAACCCCATGATTTAAAACTAAAATCCTATTCTGATCTACACATTCTATGGAATCTTCCCCGTCAGGATTTTTAGAAATATCTACAGATTCATACGGCATGCAGCCCCTACTTCTCATCTATTACTAATCAATCCTTATATGATAAGTACATCTCCAAATGGATTAAAACAACACCTAAACTGAACAGTACTATTTACAAAGATATTAGAGATGCACGTTCAGATCAATCCATTGATGCAAAAAATAAATGGAGTAGTCTGTTACACTACGATATAACCAATGCACAATGGTACAGGTGTTGGCTTTCCTGTCACAAATCATTTAAGGATAAACGTTGCTCCCTTATACAGACTAAAATCCTTCATTTGTGGTACAGGAGCCCAGCTGTATTGCAGAAAATGGGTTTAATGAATAATAACTGCTGGTGCTGTAACTCCCCCAATGGTGATTTACTATATATTTTATAGAATTGTCCCCTCATACAAAAGCTTTGGCATCATACTCATATTTTTGCAATAAAAGTGATTGGTCAACCTTTTGCACTGGACCCTAAACATTGTATACTTGGTATTTTTAATTTTCGCCCCTATAGAATCTCCTATTTCCTGAACAGGTGGTTAACCATACTTTTCCTTCAAGTTAAATGCAGTATACTTATGCATTGGAGATCTAATACAGGGTTTTAAATAATTGATAAGCAGTTTTTTTCCTGGGACAATACTAACTGTACAGAAAGTATTTATATAGGTTTTCTAGAAGTGTTATGTTTGTTAAACACAATGAGGCAAGTGCTCTGCATTTTTACAATGTTTTAGCACTTTTATGAGCAAAATGCTAATCAATTTTTAGAGTTAAATAAAACCCTGTAATATAATCCCCACATTCCCTGACATTCTTAAACAATTATCTCAATACGCCTCCCAAGACCGTATAACGAGGCAAGGCAAGGCACATTTTATTTAAAAAGATGCCCATCCCGGAGGCTCTGGGTGCTGTACATCAATTAATAAATACAACACATCAAAGTAGTAATCAATTAAATACAATACTCTGAACAAATTAAAACAAAATTTGCTGTACAATTAACACATTTCTTTGGACTGACTCACTATATACAATAAATGTTGGCAGGACTATTTTAATTATTTGGAATCATCTAACTCTTCTGACAACTAATGTATGGATTGATATATATTGAATTTATTTTCTCCCACTGATATTCTCCACAGGTATTCTGTTGTGATATTGCTTCTTGTTTCCTTATTCTATAGTTCCCCCCTTTCTCTCTCCCTTGTTTCTTCTCTACATCCCTTCTCTCTTGATTACTCTTTCAGATATTCTCTTACTATTCTACAAACACTCCTATATATGTTTTAGCAGCATTCTAAGATGCTACATAACACAATCATGTACAACCAGATCTATTCATATCACCTGTTTCAATTCCTACCCTTCCTACTCTCACTCTGTACTACAAAATGTTAAGCTTCCTTTAATATATAACTGGTATTGCCTAGCTCTGATCTGTAAACATAAGTTCCTCATACTATTACTGCATAATGTTTCAGACAATATGCTGCCTTGTTTCTTCCTCTATAATTTTACACAGTATTGTACTGGAGGATGTTTGTTTATTTCATAAATACTTCAATAAAAAGATTAACTACAAAAAAAATGTTTCATGTTAACTAAACACATTTTAAATGTCTTTGCAATGTTTTGTACTGCCTAGAAATATTTTAAAATGTATGTTAAATATATAAAAATGTGTTTTAAATGACTAAGCAAGTTATACAGTAAAAATTATTAATACAATAAAGGGACTACTTTTTTGTCCCTCAAAAGAAAAACTTATCTTCTATTTCAGTGCTTCAGATTTAAATTAAAAAAAATGAACAATTAAAAATGCCTATTGACTTTCCTTTAGCCCATTTTACAAGTGCAATAACACACTCCGAGGTGGGGGTTACATGCTGATAAGGGCACTCCCAGGTGCATAAGGCACTCGGCGCAAGCGCCTTAGTACACACTTGGGCGTGCTCTTATCAGCATGTAACCCACACCTCATCATGTGTTATTGCTTGCTTATCAGATACATTAATTCCTCTCTTTATGTTATTTCAAGCTATTCAGAAACAAATCAAAACACCAAATTGCTTCAAATCAGCGTTTATTACATTATTACTGAAACAAGACAAAGATAAGAAGAATACAAAACTAATAACCAATAGCTATTCCGAATAGTGAATATAAAATCTTTGCAAAAATCATTAGTAATTGGTTATTACCTTTTTTTTACATAAACTTATACATTATAATCTAAGTGGTTTTATCCCCAGCAGGTGAATTCATAGTAGTATTCACCATTTACAATATATTTATAAGGATGTGGGAAGAAGCAATTATAAGTCTTGATGCCACCAAAGCTTTTGTCATTGTGGAACGGTACTACTTCTTTTTCCTATTAGGTTAGCAGGGGGTTCCTTGAACACTAATTAACTGGATTAAAGCCATGTATGACTCTCCTAAATTAAGACTTACAGTTAATAACAATTTTACAGAAAGTTTTGAAAATGCAGATATCTTAAACAGATTCTTCTGCTCAGTCTTCACAGTAGAGAGATGGGTGGATGGACCACCAGGGAGCAGCAGGAATAAACGGAGGAGGTGGACTCAAGTCCATTTTCAGAGGAAAGAGTCCTGAGGGGACAAGGCTATGGGACCATACAGGATACATTCGAGGGCACTAAAAGAACTCAGGGAGGTGCTGGCTGCTCCACTGATGGCCTTATTCAACAGTTCACTGGAATCAGGCATGGTTCTGGAAGACTAGAGAAGAGCAGAAGTGGTCTCTCTACATGTACCACAGTGCCTTGAGGTTTGACTCTGGACTGCCGTGGACGACCCACCACTGTCAGCTATGTGCTGTGGTGGGGTGGCAGTCCTTGGCAGCTCACAGACAACTTCACTAGTACATTTATGCACATAAAGTTGCACTATAACAACTTCCTTTTTACTTAACAACTTTATTGCAGCTTAAACAACCAAATAGATAGGCACTAAGGTCCAATGGTCTCCCACAGTTCTCTACACCTTAGTCCAGGACTAAACATGGTAACAACTCATTGGTAGTTTCAATACCCTCCACATGGATTTCTATCCAAAAGAAACTAAAGATGATGGCTTTAATATCAATTTCATGTTTTAAGAACTGTCTTATTGAAAGTACATATTACCAGTGCAACTGTTTTTAAATGAATGTCTGTTAAACTATTTGTCTGTTTGTGTGTTATCTTAATTTGTATAAAATATCTGTTTTTTGTTCAACATTTTGGATGCAATTGTAAAAGAGAGTTTACTCTCAAATTGCTTTCCAATAGTATTGAATTGAATTGAAGAGTCACAGCAAGGAAGACACTAGCAACTATAGGCCAGTGAGCCTCACCTCATTCATGGGAAAATTAATGAAAACAGTGTTAAAGAAAAGGTTGGTAGAGTATCTTGAATCAAATGGGCAACAAGTCCAAAGGCATATGGATTCACTGGAGGGAGGTCATGCCAGAAGAGCCAGTTTCATTTCTTTGACTGGGTGACCAGGGAAATAGATCAGGGGAGGGTAGTGGACATGGCCTATCTGAAATTTAGCAAGGCCTTTGACACTGTGCTGCATAAGAGATTTATTAACAAATTGAGCAGCCTAAGGGTGGGATCCAAAGTGAAGAACCGGGTTAGAAATTG
The DNA here is from genome assembly GCA_016271365.2 of Neoceratodus forsteri. Taxonomy (NCBI): domain Eukaryota; kingdom Metazoa; phylum Chordata; order Ceratodontiformes; family Ceratodontidae; genus Neoceratodus; species Neoceratodus forsteri. The sequence goes on from CM057452.1 coordinate 832,751,445, forward strand.
ATTAATGTATAGGTGACAGAGGGTTGTCGTTAATGGCACTTACTCTATGGATGGAAGAGTGACCAGTGGTGTGCTGCAGGATTCAGTACTGGGACTGGTCCTATTCGATGTCTTCATAAGTAACATAGCAGATGACTGGAAGGGAAGGTATGCCTTTTTACAGATGATACCGAAATCTGTAACAGGGTGGACAATCAGAAGGAGATAAAAGAATGCGGAGGGATCTTGGGAACTCAAGGAATGGTCAAAAACATAGCACTGGGGTTCAATGCCAAAACTATAAAATTATGCACCCCTAGGGCTTAGGAGCCCTAGAACTGTATATAGGAGGGGGTACTGTCAGTCACTATGCAGAAAAAAAAGTGACCCTGGGATTATCATATCTGATAACCTCAGAGTGGCAGGACAGTGTAACAGAGCTGTTGGTAGGGCCAGTGCAATGTGGGGATGAATTGGGAGAGGTATCTCCAGCAGGAGGAGGGAGGTGGTGTTGCCATTGTAGCTCACTGGTGAGACCCCACCTGGAGTATTGTATCCAGTTCTGGAGGCAAAACCTCCGAAAGAATATAGACAGCACTGAGGCAGTCCAGAGGAGGGCTCTCAACATGTACGCCCTGGAAGAGAAAGGAGCAAGAGGGGACATGATAGAGACCTACAAGTACCTCACCGGGGTAAACAGGATGCAGGAGGGAAGTCTCCTTTAAAAGAGGAAAAGCACCAGGAACAGGGCCAGAGGGCATGTGAAGAAGTGTGTGTGTGTGTGGTGGGGGGGGGAGTTAAAGATGGATGTCAGGAAGTACTACTTCACTGAAAGTGTGGTAGATGCTTGGAATAGACTGCCAGTGGAAGTGCTGGAGGAGAAACAGTAGGGGGTTTCAAGCATGTGTGGGATAGGCACATGGAAATATTAGTTAATAGGCAGAGAGGAGGGAGAGTTGCCAGAGACCAGATAGGGTGTGGAGGCAGACTAGGCAGGGACCATTTCAGTAGACTGGGTGGGTCAAGTGATCCTTTTCTGCTGACAAATTCTGTTTCTATTAGGGTTGTGCGAAAAAAACCTTCCGCAGGTGGAATGTAAGCGAAAGTCTGACTTACGCTTCCGTGAAAGTTCCAAAATTCTTCCTGCTCTCCCAGTTATAGTTGCATCTGGTCCCCAGCATTGGACTATAAAATACCACTTGCAGCCTCCTGTGGAACCAAAATATAATTAGACTGGCACAGGCAATATAATGGCGGTCAAAAAAGACCAATAGTTTGAGTTACGGCAATCGATAGCCAAACACTCCTTGATCTCCATCAACATACAGTAGTGATCACACTGGGGAAAAACAGAAGCAACCCATGTGGATGCAGGGAGACAACAGTGGCACATCCAACAACATGAGGGTCAGGGAACTCTGATAGAGATGAAGCACAAGCATTAACTTCTCATGTCGTGAGACAACCAGAGAAGCAAGACAAGTTTTTGCTTTCTTTTACCTTTCCACCCTTTTTCACTGTCATGCTCAACAAACACTGGCTCAGACTAACTGTCTGAACTGTCAGTCTGGACATTCATTTTTTCGCCCTCCTCTGAACCCATGCTCTACCATTCGAAACAACCATTGCCATTCTCAGCAAGATATAACATAACTCTCTGCCCATTTAAACATTGCAGCTTAAAATGCAGGGTTGACACTATCTCACTTGTGATACTTTACAGACTTTGTGAGGATAGTCTCCTTCTTTCTCTTTGAATAGTTTAATGTGTTCACCTCAGCTTAATGCTTACTATACATGGCATGCTTTTTACTTTTAAGCAGAGGTCATTATAGTTCAATAGCCTGCACAATGCATGAAATGATGGCAGCTATAGAAGGACTACCCATTGCAAACCCTTCTATTACTGCAACCCTTGCACCCCTGCCCCCCTTTGCAGAAAGGTGGGCAGCTGTCATAACATTAATCCCTGGTGGCTAGTGGTCCCTCCCCCACCTAATCACTGGCCCATTCCATATGTATTAAAAAAAACAACCCTGTCCCTGGTGGCTAGCGATCCCTCCCCCCACATAATCATCAGCCCATCCCATATGTGTTAAAAAAAAAACAACCCTGTCACTGGTGGCTAGCAGTCACTCCCCTAACCTGATCACCCTCCCATGTCCAGTACTGCCTGACCCCCCCATCCCTATCTCAGACCCCCCATATAGTAAAAATGATTTTTCCCTGGTGGTCTAGTGAACCCCCTCCCTACCTATCTCCGATCCAAAGTATGTATTTTTTTTTTACTTATTCCCTGGTGGTCTAATGGCCCCCCTGCCCCCACCCTGGCAGGTAGTGTCTCCCCCCACTCTCCCCATCCTGCAACAGAGTGGGCCACCAGCACAGCCCTCCGCTCTCCTCCTTGGCTGGTGGCCCACTGAATAGTGAATGAATGAATGAATGAATGAGTGTGTGCTCATGCGCTCACTCATTCATTCACATCTCAGTGGGCTGCCAGCCATGGAAGAGAGTGGAGGGCTGTGCTGGTGGCTCGCTCTGTTTCGGGATGGGGAAGCATGGTGGGACACTGCCTGCCAGGGTGGGGGCAGGGGGGCCACTAAACTACCAGGGAATAAGTAAAAAAAATACATACTTTGGATCAGCGATAGGGAGGGACGGGGGTTCACTAGACCACCAGGGAAAAATCTTTTTTACTATATAGGGCAGAGGTTGTCAACCTTTTTCAGTCCAGGGCCCCCCTGGACAGCTGTCAGCCATGTCGGGAACCCTCTACCAAAAGTCTATAGATTTGGTAGCGTATGTAGTGTTTCATACAGCCTTTATACAGCTACCTTCATAAAACACAAAAACAACAGTAAATGAATGTAAAAAAACTTTTAATTTTATTTTAATAAAATTAATATATATATGTATATATATATATAGAGAGAGAGCAGTAAAAAATATACACATATAAAATAAGTACACAATCATGACTTACTCACTAACTAAAATACAGCCACAAGATGGCAGTAAGGACAAATTATGCATATGCTGGCTTCTCACTCACCCTCCTACCCACATAGTATCTGAAAATCAGCATGAAAATTTTCACCAGGCTTCTCACTCGCCCTCCTTACCCACACAGTACCCCCAAATTGACAAAATCAGAGGTCAGAGGCACAGCTGCGGTTACTGGGGATTCGGAGCTTGTAGTTACAGCGACAGAGGTTAGTTTCAGTTGCTAATCAGAGCACAGCTGATTTGAGTGAATTGTGAAAGGGCAGTTGCACCTCGCAACCTCTGTTTAACCTAGCTATTTAAAATACTTCAGATCCAAGTCATAATAAGTACTCCACTGGGTTGCTTGAATGCTAAACCTTGGAATTACGATGGTCCGGGCTGGGGTTCATTAAAAAAACTTCAAGGCGAGTGCAACGCTTTGCTTAAGTTGTGCTTGCTCACGCTTGATCTGTTACGTGCCTGAACTGTCACGGGATTAAAAAAGGTTAAAACATAGCGTGATTCCGGTTCAGATTTACAGACTGCTCCATGGACCCCCTTACATGTGCTCACAGACCCCCGGTTGAAAACCGCTGATATAGGGGAATAGGGATGGGTGGTCGAGCAGTACTGGACATGGGCAGCTGATCAGGTGTGGGGAAGAACACTAGTAACCGTTTTTTTTTTTTTTTTGGTTAATACACAATGACACAGGAGATTAGGTGGGCAGAGGGACTGCTAGCCACAAGGGACAAGTTTGACAACTCATTTTTATGTTGCTTGCACGCATGTGCAAGAAACATAGTGCCATCATCCGAGTTTTCGGAGGTGTGGCACCTGTCTTCCAATTCAGTCAGTGAGTTTGCAGGCGTGGCCACAGTTCTCCAATGACTGCTGCAGCTGTCTATGACAGCAGTTGAAAATGCAGTGGCATACAGTTGAAAGGGAGAGCTCCGCTTCAGTGAGCAGAGCTCTCCCCCCCACACACGCAAGCATGCATAGTGCGTGATGTGCTCCCTCCCCCCTACGCACTGTATGGCGGCCGACAGGTGCCCAATCCCCATTGGCTCCATGCCTCACCCCTCCACAAAAGCTGTCCAGGTGCCATGCATGGCAAAAATGTTATAGCCGTCGGGGGTGCCCAATCCCCGTTGGCTCCACAGCTGCACCCCCAAAAAGCTTTCAGGTGCCACGCTGGGGCCCACCCCAGTGTGGCAAATCTTGTTATAGCCGACGGGGTGCCCAATCCCCTGTCAGCTACAGCCCCCAAACAGCCTTTCCAGCTGCCATGCTGGGAGCCCACCCAAAGTGGCAAACGTCCACGTTGTCTTAATTAAAAAAAAAAACAACCTGTAAACAAGAAAACGTTTGCCGACTCCCTTCCCCCCAAACCCCGCATCCATCCACTGCGCACCCTGCCTCCCCACACACCCCCACCTCATACTTACCTCCAGAGCTTGGTGCGATGATCATCGGTGGGCCGGGAACACGTCTGCACTCTTCAAAGCCGACTGCGAACTGAGGAAATGCCGGTAAGCTGTATCATGGAATAAATAGGGTTTTTTCAACTTTGTTGCATATCTCAGGCATTTTTGGGAATTTTGGGCTCAAATTTTCAACATGGGGTTTTTGGGACCCCTCCTCATGAAATCTTGCACTGTCATGGTGTTAATCGGGCCCGAAGGGTGATTTCGCGGTCACTGCGTGAAATCACCTTTTGGGACTGATTAATGAAACGACACTGCCAGTGTTCATAAGGTGGGCTCTCAAAAAGCCTATGTTGAAAATTTGGTGAAAAATTTCTAAAAATGACTGTTTTACGAGCGCATGTTGTGCAGTTCCTACGCACGCTCGTAAGTTTGTGAATTTTCAATATTTTCACTCCAGATTTTCAACATTGCCATTTTACCACACCTCCTTATGAGCAGTACAGCTGTCATTTTTCACATCTTGCCCAAAACGTGTTTCCGCCCATGTAGCGCACAATGGCGCAGTCGGTGTGCAAAATCAATGTATGGGACACATTAAGAAAATCACAGTGACACTGTTCATGAGCAGAGGTCTTAAAATGGCTATGTTGAAAATTTGGTGAAAAAATTCCAAAATGACTGTTTTATGCGGTGTGGTAGGAGTTCCTACGCACGCTCATAAGTTCAGCGAATTTTCAATATTTGCACTCAATGACTTCTAATACCTAAACAGCACACACAAGCAAGCAACATTCGGCATTGACAAATGCTTTTTACTACAGACAGGGTGGGCCGGTGATCGGGTGGGGGGAGGGACAGCTAGCCACCAGGGACAGGGTTGGCAACTAATTTTTTTTAATGCACATGGGGCGGGCCAGTGATCGGGTGGGCAGAGCAGGAGGAAATTTCACCCCAAGCACTCAGATTGTTTCCAGTCCACCACAGGCGGAAGCTCGGAAACTTCTACAAAAGTTGCTAAATTTCACAAAAGTTCTGCTAAGGCGGAATTGGCAACTTTAGCACACCTCTTATTTCTAAATAAATAACATAGCAGGAGGCGGGGTATCTGGTTGGTGGATTTTAGCTTTTGTTTTGTTTGTCAAGTTACCAGCACGTATGCCAGTAAAATGTGCACTTATGCATAAAATAACTTGTTCATAGGTTAGTTGTTTTTTTTTTTTGCCACTACATGCGTCTTAGTGTGGTGACCTCTGCAAGTGCACAGGGTTCTCGGTTCAGTGACTGACTCTTTTTTCAGTCAATCACCAATGAAAAAACAGTGTTTATTCATATATTTTTTCATCATGGTTTTTCTTTGTTTGTACGTGTGCATGCTTTCCTATAGTAAACTAACATACAACTTTTTAATTTGACCTTTTTTTCATTCCAAACCAAATGAGAGGGCCTATTCTGAGCCAATATCTAATGAACTTGTAAGTTTCCAGTAGCATATTCATTTGGTGGTAATTTTACTTAATGTTCAACTTAGTATGCAGCAGTGCTGACGTTACTGGATATATTTTTTGAAAACAATCGGTCCATTAGTTTTTAAGTTACAGATTGTACAATTTATGTAAAAATTCCATTTTAAGATTTTTCTTTGCTGTCACATACAGTAATGATAAAATACACTGATATAGAATCTGAAACCCTTATGTCCATTATATATTGGTCCAGAGTAGGGTCTTTTGTTTATTTTGATGAAAAAAGTCAAATCTAAAAGTTAGAAGCATTTAAAAACTGCTGAACACACGCACATCAGTCACTGTTTAAAAGCAGCTGAAAAAAACAAGTTTTTTCCATTTGTGACTGACATTCTCAAGTCAATCATGAATGAAAGAAAATGAAACCACCATGCTGTTTGCTGCCTGCTGCCAGAAAGGTGCCTTGAACATGATTTTTTGGAGTGGTTACATGTTGCATAGAGTAGTGACACCTAGCTTGCCATATGAAATACCTAATGCAAGTAAAGATCACATTTAAAGTACTAGGGTGGTATCTACTTAAATATCCTGAATAATCTCCTAGCACTAAGCATTGGGGCTGTGCGAATACCTTTTTTTGAATATTCAGCTCCAAAATATTCGTTATTTGGTATTCATATTCGGGTGGCTGGGAGGGGGGTATTTAAAAATAAAAGAGCACCCCCCTCCTGGCCAGCATTAAATAAATGTTTTTAGCCCTGGTGTCTAGTGACCCCACCCCACCCCCCTGGCTGATCGCTGGTCTAAAATAAAGAATCCCCGCCCAGACTCTCAGCAATATCCCCAGTCCCCATCACCAAATGTATAAAAATAAAATAATTCCCTAATTTCCCTGCTGTCTAGTGGACCCCCACCCCCACCCTGTCAGGTAGTCCCCCCCACCAATGACCCCAAGCGGGCCACTGGCACAGCCCTCCACTCATCTTCACGACTGGCAGCTCGACTGAGTTTTCAATGCCTGAGTGAGTGCTTGTTCAAGCATGCCCTCATTCATTGACACTTAGATTCAGCCACCAACAGTGAGTAGGACTACCAGGGGCTGGAGGGAGGGGGGAGCTGCTCCGGTCACCAGCAGGAAGGCGGGATGGGGAAACAGCATTGTGGACCCTGGGGTCTACAGTGTCATTTTCCCCATCCCACCCCCTGCTGGTGACAGGAGCAGCCCCCCTCCCTCCAGCCCTGGCAGTGCTAGTTCCTAACTTGCTGGTGGTTGAATCTATCAATGGACGAGCATGTGGTTGTCCAAGCATGTGCTCATTCATTGAAAACTCAGTCAGGCTGCTGCCCGTGGAGGTGAGTGGAGGGCTGTGCCGTGACCTGCTTTGGGTCAGGGTGGGGGAGGGGGCACTACCTGACGGGGGTGGGGGTCGTCCCTAGACACCAGGAAAATTAGGGAATTATTTTTTATTTTTATGCATTTGGGGACTGGGGATATTGCTGAGAGCCTGGGTGGGGATTCTTTATTTTGGACCGGCGATCGTCCGGGGGTGAGACCACTGGACACCAGGGTAAAAATATTTATTTATTGCTGGCCAGGAGGTGGAAGGACTTTTTGTCCTTGCGTATGGCTGAATACTGAATACCAGCCGAATAGTGGTTCCGAATATTCGGATAACCCATTATTCGTGGTATTCGGAAATTAATATTCGGTATTCGCACAGCCCTAGTAAGCATTCATATTTTATGAATGTAACAGGAGGCCACTGCTATCTTTTTCCCAGAAAGGACCAAAACTGTGTTGCAAAAGAACTATTCATCAAGAAATGTTCCAATGTTTCCTCTAAACCTTTGCATTCTGGCCTTAGGCATTGCCTGTCTGCTAACGGTTTGTGTTTTAAGATTGCCCTTCACCCCCAATTTCCCGTAACAATTTAGCCACAAGACATCCCACACCTTTGGAGGGATTCTATTATCATTCAAAAGTTCCAAGGCAAGGTTCATTTTTGTACGGGACCATTTGGGGGGAATCAACCTGTGCTGCAGAGTTTTTACTCATAATTATTGAATATAAATAACTGCCTTCTGTTAGTACTGTACTAAGTATAGTATTTTTGTCTACTTTCCAAATCCTGAGGTTTTTTTATTGAGGGAATAGCAGATTCCTGGACTTGTTGAGATTCTGTAATCATGTGTGTGTGTGTGTGTGTGTGGGGGGTCTGTAACCCATTTTAACATGAAAGATTTGAATAAAGCCTGTGTCCAGTATTCTCAAGGGTGCTGAAACACTCCTTTACCTATCTGAAAAGAGGATTGCACAAAGAAAGAATGATAAAAAAAAAAAAAGATTTAACATACCCAATCCTCCCTGTTTTACTGACTATAGCTATAGCAAAAGTTTTAAAGGAAGCTTCAGAAACCAACATTGTATTGTATAGATTCATCAAAACTTCACTCAAATCATTATTAAGAGCTTTATAAAATGTATGGGTGAGGCCATTCTCACTATGGAATACTCCTGTTTTGAGGCCAGAAATTACATCACTAACCTCTTCTAAATTAATTGGGGCCCTCAGCTTCTGAATACTATCTGCTGAAACTTTTGGTACTGGAAATAAAAACAATTCTTCCCAGTTTGTTTGAAGGATAAAGTCAGTACCAAACATATCCATTAATTTACTTTGAACTACCTCGAGCATGCCCACATCCATAGTTTTTGGGGTCCCAGCATTATTATATAACCCTTCCATTGTTTTGTAATTTAATTTATGTTTATACACTGCAAAGGGGTCTGAATAGGGTTGTTTTTCGGTCCAAATTTCAATTCTGCATTTAAAGTTTCTGCCCTGTAGTACTGAAATTGAAACATTTTGGCTTTTATGTTGTCAATTTGAAACCTTATTCTACTGTCCAAAGCATTAGGGAGATACATTAATTTATAATATCGATTCCTACAACCCAAATATTGTAAGTATTCAAGGTTAACATTATTCTTACCAGTCTGTGAGGAAAAAAGTCTGCAGTTTTGACTTTGTATCAACCCACCAAGATCCCCAGTTCTCATACAGGCAAAAGACTGATTTTCTGGCCTGGAAAAGGGCTAACAACCCCTGTTTAATTTCTACTGAATCTAACAACACATAATTCAGTTTCCATCTTTTTGGAATAGAAGGGAATCTTGGAGGAATATTCTTTAGACCTATGTTGCATGATAGCTGCATATGATCAAAGAATTCACAATGTACAGCCGAAACCTGTCTGGTACTAAAAATTTAGAAATAAAAAGAAAATCAATCCTAGTGGCAAAAGTGCTTCTCCTATAAGTAAAGCCTGGATGTTTGCACAGTTCTCTATAAGCATATTTAAGTCCTGCAGTAGAAAATTATTGTGCTGAGAACATATGAATCACAGTACACTTTTTTCTGTACATTTTGTGCCAAGGCCACAATTCATGTCTCCCCCCATACAATGTGCTTGGCAGTATACAAGAATTGGCATATTGTATTAAAAAGCTCTAACCTGGCTGCTTTACTTTGCAGGTGTAGGTGTTTATTAATCTTAGAGAGAAGCCCTTATATATAGTCTAGAAGCAGTGTCCTCCCTGGTAAAATGTCCACTAGCTTATCTAGATGGAATTGAGAGTGCTTAAATAGGATACCTATTCCATCAGCCGCATCTGGCCCGAAGGACCAATATGAGGGTCCCCAAGACCAGCCCCTCTTAACTTGTGAAATGTCAGAGAGAGAATTTAACCTTGTTTTCCTGTAAAAAAATATGATATCATCAGAGCTATGTTGAAAAAAGGAAGCAGTGCTACTCTCTTTTTATAATTTTTTTATACTTCTGACATTTAAAGAGGCTGACTATAAGGGCGCCATTTATGATACGTATGTTTCAGTTTTCATTTTCTCCCCGGCCCCTTTTTTTTCTTTGTTTCCCTCATTCTGGGAGCTGAATCTTTCTCCATATCAACTTCAGAAACAACTTCTGACCTAGAGGAAAAATGTGATTCAGACTCTGACCCTTCCCCCGTTTCTCCTGCAGAACTTGAAAGGAGTTCTGCAGTAAAATGGGATTAGGGTAACTCACTTGTTTACTGGCAGACCTAATAAGTCTTCTGGAGCTATGAGGATGATAATCTGCAGGGGGAGGCATTGAGGTTGAAGGCATTTCCTGATAATTTCCCAACACCCCAGGGGTACTCTGTGGGGGGTTTAAGTCCTCCAGTAAGGAGGGTGGAGGATTTGTTTCTGACCTATTAACATCTGGGCCTTGTCTAATGATATCTTATTTTTTTATTTTTATTTTATTTATTGTAAAATCGGAATTACAACCTTTGAACTAAAAGCTCATTTACAAAGGATCCTCATCGAACTGAGGGTGGGGGAACATCAAGTACATGGACAGTGGAGAAAAACAGAAGCAGCTAGTAGGCATTGTCAGTTACACATCATTAAAAAGGTTATCAGCATTACAAATAGAAGGATGGGGAGAGACAGAATACATTGCAAAAGCCATCACATTAATTAATTAATGAACTTGGTCCTGTTCATTATTATTAGGTGTGTTAGGATTCTGAGGCTTACTTCTTTCCTGAGCCTGATTAACTAAGTAGTCTTGGGCTGGGCCTTCTTGCTGTTTTGGCCTGCCCAGGGACACTGATGGTACTCATAACCTTATTCCTCATACAGATTACACTTAAAGATATTCTTACACTCATAGCTAACATGATCAAATTCCCTGCATCGGGCACATTTCAGTTTGTCACAGGCACTGTCAAGATGTATTCGGTTTTGCACTTATAGCAGGCCTTAGGCTGCCCGGGATAAAAACACCCCCTCTATCCTTCCCTAGAAAGAAACTGTTTGGGACATGCATGATATCATTATAATTACTGGGTACCGCTTTTTCCCACAGGGAAACCTGGTTATAATTTGTTGCTATACCAGCTCGACTGGTTATAATGGCAACATCACATCTCTCGGACCATCCATGCATCAGTCAGCCGGTCTGTGACATTACAACGAATAATCCCAAATTGCCCCACGCTTCAATGTCTCTCATATTCAATAGTAATTTCTTTTTTTATTTAAAAAAAAAAAATCACCTATCAGCAAAATGAAACAAAAACCGCTGCCACATTTTCCCATCGGCATGTTGTCTGGGCAACCGAGTGCATGCCACTGACTCTCCAAGCTGGAAAAAGATGCCGCAACCGCTGATCACCAGTGAGTCTATGTTTTTAAGAGAAGCACAGAAACAGAAATTAAAATATTCATTTTTAACCCCCGACAAGTACAGCACTGTTATTTGTACCATGGACCGCACAAAATCCAGACAGGTCCGCGACTTTGTGAACACCAATCTCTTACTTTATCTTATTTTCTATAATTGCTGAGGTGAAAAACCACACACCAGCAATTATAAAAAATAAAATATAGGATGGTGTGTGTAAAACTCGATTTTACACACACCCTCATTGTGGGATGCTTTTTATAAACCCCGAGGGCGAAGTAGCATCCCACAACTCGGGTGTGTGTAAAATCTCATTACACACACCACCTCATATATTATTCTCTATACCAGGGGTTCTCAATTGGTGAGGCCAGCCTCCTTGGGGAGGCCCCAACTTGTTCAAGGGGAGGCTCAAGCAAGTCTGAAATAGTATTGTATTTAAATTTTGGGTTTTATATATTTTGTGTGAAGAGATGAAGCAAATTTAAAGAGGATAATAATAGTAGGTGAATTTTATGTATTTATTTACTAATAGGTGACAAGGGAAGGTGAATGAGCCAAGGTTCATTTCAGGTGTATCCGGGAAGGGTAGGGAGTGAATACATTTCAAAGGGTAACTGCAAAACAATCAAGAAATACACAGTGAGCAATAGTGCAAATAAATATGAACAATAAATTAATAATGAGTGGTGGTAATTGATCAATTTGTAAACTGATGGCAGAACAGCCCAAATACAAGGGTTGAGCATAGAAGTGCTAAGAGCAATAGCAGGAAGGAGCAAAGTAATCCCCAAGATGTTGCTTAGGAGCAGAGAAGGAAGGGGATAGGCAAAGTATGTAGGAAGGTTATTTCATATAGAGAAGAAAGAGAGGAAGTAGTCTGACCCATGAAGGTACCGCAACAAGGGGTTCAAGAATGAAAATAGCAGAGCAAGTAGGTTGGCATGTGGGGGGGTACAATTAGCCAAATAATATTTGTTTATTTTATTTATTTGTTATTCAGATAACACCTTTGAGCACAGGAGCTCTTTTTCAAAAGTTCCAAGTCAGTATAAGACAAAGAACTGAATGTGAGCCAGTTACTCAAAGGGGTTTCAATTTATTCAAGGTGTATTGTGCAAAGTACAGTATGTTAATTTTCTTTGGGGAGGCCCAAGATTATTTAAATTTCTGGGGGAGGCTCAAAATCTTTTCCATGGATTTGGGGAGGCTCACTGTGACAAAGTCTGAGAACTATTGCTCTATACTAATTTGAAGTAACTTCACTTTGAACCTCCAGCCACAGGTCCAAATTCCCTCTGAATCAATGAGTTCTTCTGGTGGACCCAGTACTGTGCATTTTTCTCCAAACAAAATTGAATGTCTCTAACATTGATCCCCTCATTTCCAAACATAATCATTATAGTTTTAAACAGAGGTTTTGTTAAAGGAATGGCCGATAAAGGGGCCCATAACGGGTGGCCTTCAAATCTTCATATTTTCTCAAAAAAACCTATAGACTAGCAAAGGTTTTAAAACTAACATCAAATAAATCTTCCCCTCTTACATTTATCAAGGCATAGATATCTGAAGCAAGAAAATTTACTGATTCCTTTAAAAGTTTTTTAGCCACATAAAACCTGTCCGGGTGATCCTGTAGCTCCCCCTCCCCCCATATCATTAACAAACTGCATTTTGTTTTGGAACTTGCTCCAGTCTATTGTTTTTAAGTAATTCAGAAAAATTAGGTCCCATATGTCTCCTTTCATGAAGAGGAGGAGGGGATACAGATAGTAGGTCAGAAAGAATATCTGTATCTTGAGCCCTGTGGTATTCACCCAAAAGTTGTTCTGAAATATTAGAAGTACTAGTACTTGCTTGTGGAGAAAAGTTATTCGGTGATGCTGTTTCTGGTATCTGCCTGGACAAGTTCTTTTCTGTTGGTGTAGCACTTGTCGAGGGGGGGCCCCCTGTTCATTTGAGGAAGTTTGTGAAAAGTCCTTCCAATGAGAGTCGGGAATCCATTTTCCATCTGGTGTTTGCACCTAACCGGCATTACTTAATGAATTTTCTGCCAACAAACTGTCCTCAGGAAAAAGAGAATTGTGCTCAGGTAAAGCAAAAGCAGTTTTTAGGTGATCTTTGACAGTTCGTCCTTCGCTGCATATTTCTTTAAGACTAGTGCCTCTGTATTCGGACGTACTATGAGCGTCTCTGTTGTCAAGTTTGGACAGCTGAGTGTCAAAGACAGCTGATTTGGGTTTTGACATCCCTTTGATTTCAGCCGCTCCCTTCTTCAGTCACCAAGATAAGCTCATTTAACACATTGTTTGGTAAAACATTTATTGTGGAAGTGGATACTGTCTCACCTCTTCTCGTCGAAAGCTGAGTGCTGCCTCCTGGGAGTGGGTCTCCTGATTCAAGTTCTTCCAAATTTCAACTCAGATTTTCTCCCACCTGTGAGACTGGACTGGCCTCAGGAATCATGGCAATTTTCATTTCTTCATCTCCTAAAATAACACAGGCCATGGTCAGGGACTGGACAGCAGCCCATAGTGCAGCTACATCCACCTCTTCCTCCATCCTGGCACTGACTGATGTCCATGAAGGTGGACAGCAGCTCCCCCTACCAAAGAGTAGTGGAATTTTTTTGTTATAATTCAATACAAATCAAAAGAAAAAACAACTTTGATACAGATACAAAAACAGAAAACATTCAGTAATAGTCAATAATTTACAACAGATTTCAAAATGGGAAGTAAAGCAAAAAAAAAAAAAAACACATGAAAGAAAAAAGAACCTCTACCATACTTCATATTTAAATAAAAAAAAATCCTCCTACATCTGAACAGAAAAGATGGAGAAGGAAGATTATTTATTTATTTATTTTTATTCACCTACACCCCCCAGGCATCCTTCAGGAGTGCCCACTCAGAATTCGCCCTACTCCCAGCCTGAACCCCCCGCATCTCCCTTGATCCCCTCCCCTCCCCTGAATGACCACAGGCAGACTCGACCCCTGGTACCCTCTCCGGGGCTGATTCCACCCTCCCTCGGCAGCTGGCTCCTAAGTATAATGTGCCTTACCTGCTGTTGACGGGGTGGCTCTGGAGGGAGATCCAGGTACATCTGGGCCAGCATTTGGTATGCGGGTGATTCCCCTGGGGCTACCGTCATCTCACAGATGGTGTAGGAGGCTTTTTGTCTTTCTTTCCCCTCACGAGTGTGGCGTGCAATGGCGTCACCACGCTGGCTATCTCCGTAAACTCCTGCCACGCTCATCCCAATTGTAAGTCCAATGCATGTAAATACCCCCGTTCTCCACTGGGGGCCACTAATGTGCCAAGAAACCCCTTAGTCCCCCCCGGGAGAGGAGAGCAGTCCTCCAGATGCTCAATCCATCTCCCTCCCCTGCTGACCCCCAGTGTCCAGGCTCACTCCCGAACCCGGGTCGCTGGTGCAGTGCGAGGTGTGGCGTCCAACGCCTCAACCTTCAGCGCCATCGGGCCAGCCAAGAAGGAAGATTATTAATCTATCTAAACTGTCCTACTAGCCAAAAGGACTTGTAGGAAATCAAACCTCACCCCACCCAATCAATGCCTTCCCATAACAGAGTACAGAGGTAATCCCCCATCTTATTATTCTGAGCAAGATATACAGCATCTAACTCTGCCTGGAGTTTAAACAAAATATTAGTCACTGTAACATCTTTCCCTTTTTCCAAAAACCTCTGACATCTCACATGCCATATAACCCATTTGAGACATGCCAAGATGACAAACACAGTACTCTTTCTCCACTGTTGCCATGGTCCTGTAAACCGACCATATACCAACACTTCATATGTCATACCCGAAAAGCAGTAAGTATCTCAGAAGGTATTGAACTGCGACCAAAAGGATCTTATAAATGAACATTCAAAAAATAAATGAGCCATCGTTTACACCTGTGCTGTACAGTCTGGAGCTTGACAAAATCTATCTTGGGACGATTTATGTCTATGATTGCCCCGTACATTTAGCTTATCATGTCCACAGATCCACATTGTATCCTATGTTTTCTGGGGAATCTGAGGCTCCAACATGCAACCTAACAATAAAGAACAATCTATCGAAGGAGCAACTTTAAAAAACGGATCTTCAAAATACCTTTTCTCTACAATAGTGTTATAAAACTGTTTATGGGGAACACCGATGAACCAATTGAGTTCTACCTTCCATAGCCTAATATATTTTAGACAGATTTGAATGTGTTGAGGCAAGGACATCTCCCCCCCACCATTCCACTTACCCTTCCCCCAAGCTGTAAGAAAGTTCATCTCTCACAGTCTCATAACCTTGGTTCGTACTCCACCCTGCCCAAACACTAAGGGATGTATACTGGAATAAAATTAATTCCCAAATAAAAAAACTAGGGGTTGCAACATGTTCAGTCCCACCTCTTTCCGTGCACTATATGTATGACATTGCTTTACAGGGTTTAAGTGACTACCCCAGAATAATGTAAAAAACAACCCCATGATTTTGGAGTGTATACTAAATGGAAGGAGAAATACATGGGATATGTACACAAACAAAGGTGCTATAAACGCCCTTATCAAATAAATCCATTTCTTCCTTATCATTTTCCATGCCTTCCATTTTTGAATTTTCCTATTTGCTGCATCATACACACTATTCCAATTATTCTGGACAACTTCTTGTGACCCAAAGTAACCGCCTAAAATGTTAATCTTATCTTTTCATATGGGTATCACAAAATCTGGATCTTCTTGTGCCTTTCCCAATGCTAATGCTTGACTTTTCAGTTTATTTATCTGAAAACCTGTAACCTGCTGATGTTCTTCAAATACCTGTAGCACTCACAACCCTGAGGGTAAATAAGCCACCATTAAAACACAGTCATCCGCATAAGCGGTGACTTTTGCACATACAACCCTTGTATTATGCAAAATAGGAGAAACTACCTCTTGTGCTTCCAAATTCCTAAAAGTGGGATCCAGCTTGAATACATACAACAAGGGGCTTAACTGGCAGCCTTGCCATACCCCATTCTTAATATACATCAGGATTCCCAGATGTCCATTTATCATAGGCTGCTCGTGTGCCCCCCTGCACAATAAACATAACATTGCTATAAACCTACTGGAATACCATACCGTGCTAATACATCCCAGAGAAAATCATGTTTCACAGCATCAAAAGCAGCCTCCAGATCTACAGTAAATATATAGCCATCCAAATTTATCAGTAGCCCCTGTTCCACTACTTCTCCCAAAAAGATTACATTTTGCGTTATACTTCTCCCAGGGATTACACAGGTCTGCACATCCAAAATAATATCTTCAGCTACAGTAGACAACCGGGTGGTGAACATTTTCACCAAAATTTTATAATCAGTTGTTAACAGACTTAGAGGCCTCCAATTATGAAGATCCCATCTATTTCCTTTTTTATATAGAATAATGATAATGATAATACCTTCCCTCTACATGCACCCATCTCCCCTATTGCCACCATTGTCATATATACTGCAGTTAATATAGGGGCCAACTGATCAATAAAATCCTTATAGAAGTCATTAGGAATGCCATCACTCCCAGGGGATGTATTAAGGGATAATTTTCCTATAGCAGCACTGACTTCAACCTCTGTATCAGGTTCCAAAGGCCAATACTCCGTAGCCTCAGTTACCTGGGGGAAAGTCAACTGATCCAGAAAGTCATCCTGACTCTGTAACATTCTACCTGAAATCTGTCATGAATATATTGTTGTACCACCTGTTGCATGGAATCGTGATCAGAAACTAAATTACCATCACCCTGTTGTAATGAGGTCATAATCCTCTGTTCTACTCTATGAGCTGGACTATCATATGGAATTACATGTGCTTTTGTCCCATGAACACTACATTTCTGATTAAATGCCTTAGTATGTTCCTGTGCCTGATGATAAGCACACATCTCAGCTTTGATTTCCACAATCTGACTTGCGAGATCCACCCCAGACTCTCTCATCTGCATTACCAATTTCAAAAACTTGGCCCCAAGCCCCAAATACTGTATGTATTTCTGTTTTGCTTCTTCAGTTGGTATTTGAATTAATAACGCTTTGAGATCCTGTTTCGTGTCCTCCCACCAGTCTATGGGGCTTTCATACAAAAATCTAACCTCATGTCGAGATTCTAATAAAATCAAAATGTCTCAATGGTGAGAATCTATTTATAATATAGAGGTGTTCATTTTCCAGTATCCCCTACCCAGGGAGACATTGCATCTACATTCTAGCATAACTTTCACAGCAAAATGGTCCAAGGTTTCAACAGGAATCACTGAGACCGATGCACCTGTTGTTCTTTCTGACAGAAACCAGAAACCTATTCTGGTAGATAAAGTACCTTTAAAGAATGTATGGGTGGGAACCTTGCCTAAAATGTCATACACGTCCTTAAGACGATTTCTATCTAAAATGCCCTGCAACAGGTTGGTATCACAATATACTTTCCCACTTTTCTTCCCCAATCCCTACTGGACAATCCACAATTAAAGCCTCTGCCCCACAAGATTAACTTTGAGGTGTCTAAAAAGGCTCCGTCTTAACAAGGCAGTTCTATCAGCCTTTGACTGGGGGCATAAATATTAATGAGTCTGTAGGTGGACTCAGTGATAGCAACATTTAGTAACAACACTGCAAGGAATAACATCAACAACTTTCAACACAGTTGCAGGATAGCCAGAAAACAATATGCCCAATCCAGAACATAAATCCTCTCCTATTGACCAAACAGAAGGCCCCCAATGCTACTCAGATTGAGCTCATTTTATTTCTGAAAGTGTATGCAGTCTGGTATCCTGCAAGAATATAACATTCCCTTGCTCCAGCAGCAGTTTTGCAAAGGTAACCTGTCTCTTTGCAGCTGTCTTGATGCTATTAACATTTAATGTTAGTAATGTGAGATCCATTAGCAAAAAGAAAACAGCAAGTTTAGCAATCATAAGAATTATTTACAGAGAATACTTCTTTTTCTTCTGCTTTTTTACTTTATGTTTCACCTCAGAAGCAACTTCCCCAACCACCTCGGTCTGAGAGGAGGCTATGGAGGATACCTCAGAATAGCCATGTGAATCAACTGACTCCAGATCCATTAATATCTCATAAGCATTCTGAGTAGGCAAGGGACTCATTTCAGCAGTCAGCATAGGTACAGTAGGCTGTGACACTGCCTTTGGTCTGGTTATCCCCTGAAAGTGTGGATCATGCACTGGAGCTGGAGGGGGCATATGTAAATCAGAGGGGGCGGCAACTGGTTGCTGAACAGGGCATTCCTCAGGCACCATTGTACTAACTCCTACAGGATTCAAAACCTCCTGGGGGGGGCTGGAACAGAAATTTGCTCCACTACCTTGGGGAGGGAGGGAGGGGCTCACTTCTGTGACAGAGGAAAGATCAATAGAAGAGGAGGTAGAAGCATGGGATGCCTCGGGGGGGG